>CM059601.1:74610000-80027500 GCA_030412105.1 Cyclura pinguis | reverse complement strand
CCACCTGTTAGTTCTAGTCCTAATTCCAGGAGCAACGGCCAAGCCCACTCTCACGTTCAGATGGCAGCCCTTCCAATATGAGGGGATAATCATCATGTTTTCCCTTTTTATCCCTGCTGACTTCAGTGGAAGAAGCTGGTCCACATAACTATTTCTTTGTGTGCACAGATTGGTTTCTGCCACTGAAATGCATGGTTCAACTGGCAGCCTGTGTGTTATGTTGGAGTGCGCTAAGAAACCCAGATTCAGAAAGCAACGATTTCAATTACTGAGGATGGTTAAAGGAATTGAAAATCCAGATTGTGTTCCCTTTTAAAATGACCACTGATCCTGATTTTATTATATGGTAACTGTGCATTGCCCATTTGCAGTTAAAATCATAAAAATTGTAAAATGTCACTTCCAGAAGCGTTGTGCTTTGGTCGTGCTGGTTGTTTTGCACTTTCTTGATGCATTCTTTGTTGCTGGTGTTATGTTCTTTGCATTACCTAATCTGGAATGTACACAGAGCAGGCGGGCTTGCTGTCTCTCCTTCCTGTACATTTCCATGATTTATACAAATACTTTTGTAGCTATATTGTATTTTATTTTTATCTTTCACATTTTATTGGTACCAAACTACTCGTGCATTTACAGTGCTCCCATGCGTATTTACCTATTTATTCCATGATTATTTATTGAAAGCTATCTCATGCTCAGTTACTTTCCCACTTTCTTTTGCTTTAAACATTAAACAGATGCTATATATTTTCAAATCATTTCAGTGCAATATCTGATGGGTGAATTCTTGCATTTTTTTTTTGTTTCTCTATCTCTCTTTTAACATTTTCTTTTTGCTTTGGCAATTTGTTTTCTGAAATGTTTGTTTCTTTTGGGGTGTGTGTGTGTGTCATCATATACTCTCCAACATTTCATAAATGAAAATCAGGACACATGTGGCCAACTAACATCAAAGACAGAACTCAAGACAGAAAAAAGTTATTAAAAAGCAAGAACACACAAGTTAGGAGAACCTTCAGCAGTTTGCTTTTGCCAGAACCTACTAGGAAGAGCAAAATTTGGCTCTTTCCTCTTTCCTCTGCCCATTAAGTTAATTGAATGCAAACTCATACTTTTGTACTTTATTTACAGTAACTAAAGTAATCTGAGAACAATGGGAAAAGAAGAAGGAGGAGAGAGAAAATGAGACATTTTTAAAGCAGCTGAAAAAGTGAGAGAAGGGAGTATTAATCAGGACTGTTCCTGCCAAATTGGGACAGTTGGATCATTTTTTTAAAATAGAAAATGACCTGAAAGTCCTTTCCTGTTTACTACCTGTTCATAAAGGAGCACTTGTGTGTGCACATCAGTGGAGTCTGGAAAAAGTTACTTTTGGAGACTACAACTCCCTGAATCCCCTGGCTAGTATGGCCAGTGGCTATAATCTAAAAAAATAAGCTTTTTCTAAACTGTGGTACAACTGTGTGGAAGTGGGCTCCCCTTAGTAGACAGTGCTGAAGGAGCAAGGGACAGTGGTACTTCCATTGTGATGGTACTGATAACAATATCATCCTGATTCCCCCATCCTAGTTCTCCAAGCATAGCACATACCTTCCAAAGTTTTGCACATGTGTGCAAGCAATGTCAGAGTGTTGACAAGGTCGTAAAAATTACTAATGTGGAAGAACACACAAGTTAGGACAAGATGCAGCTGTTTGCTTTCACTTGAGCCTATGGGGAAGGATGAGAGTCCACCCCTCTTCTTCCCCCTGCAAGTTATTGAGTGCACCTTACTTTTGCACTTTGAATCAGTTTGCAGCAATTGCAGTCAGCTAAACACAAAGGGGGAAAATGGAAGGAGGAGTAAGAAACCAGGGCATTTTAAAAGCAACCTAAGAAACTGGGCCATTTTAAAAGCAGTTGAAAGAATAAAAAACTGGGACATTTTAAAAGTAGCCAAAGAAGATTAATTGGGACTCTCCCTGCCAAACTGGGACAGTGGGAGGATATGATGCCATCTACAGGTAGAGAACATAAGAAGGCTAATATCATTGTCCTAGGCCATTTCCGCACCGGGCTAGTAAAACGGTGCAGAGTGACCTCTAACGGAGGTCTTCTGCACCGTAGAGTGGACTGGGGTGGACTACTTTCTGCAGTTCCATACCTCAGTCCACTCCGGAGCGACCGGAACTGGTCGCATGGCGTGTTTTTTAAAAACCTGTTTTTAGAGGTTTTTAAAAATCACGGAGCGCGCAACCCCATGCCGCTCCATCGCCCGGCTCTGGAGCAGATTTGCAGGCGCGCGCGCAAGTGCGTGCCTGCAGATCTGCCAGGGGCGGGCTTCCGGCTGGCGAGCTTCTCCGGTTGGTGGAGAGCCTCCACCAACCAGAAGCCACCATCTGGGATGTGGAGGACTGCGGAGCAGCGAACTCGCGCTGCTCCTTGTGGCGACGGACTCGGCCGGCCGGAAAACAAAGCTGGTAAGCTCTGTTTTTGGCCGCCCCCCCCCCACACATGTGGAAAGGGCCCTAGAAAAGGTTTGATGATAGCTTGAACTGTTGCCAAATGGCTGTAGAACACCTCTAATTTTCCTTACATAGAAGATTTATCTGGAGCAGCATAGGCCTGCTGGCACCATTCCTGGTGTCATTTGGCCACCTAACTCCACTTCGTCAGTCTATATACTATCACAGTCTGGAATCCTGTTGGTGTCCTATGCTGTGGTCACACTTTTTCCAGGATTACCCAGCAGTGGCAAGGTAGGCAGACAAAGGCCATTTCCGTACTAGACTGTTATAAGGCTATTATCCCACTTTCAACATCCTATGGAATCCTGGGGTTTGCAGTTTAGGGAGGGACCTCAGGGGCTGAGGCCCCTCCCTAAACTGCAAACCCCAGGATTCCATAGGATGTTGAAAGTGGGATAATAGCATAGTGGCCATTTCTGCACGAGACTGTTATAGCGCGATGATTCCACTTTCAACCTTCTATGGAATCCTGGGGTTTGCAGTTTAGGGAGGGACCTCAGGGGCTGAGGCCCCTCCCGAAACTGCAAACCCCAGGATTCCATAGGAGATTGAAAGTGGAACCATCGCGCTATAACAGACTTGTGAGGAAATGGCCTATAACAGTCTAGCGCAGAAATGGCCAAAAACTCCCAGCCCTGAGCAGCCTATTCCTCCAATGCCTTACTTCCTCCATGGCAACTGTGCCCATGGCAATTTACCCTCTTGTCACTGACCACCAGAGCTGATTACACCAGTGTAGCACGCCAACAGGATTCCAGCCAATGTCTGCAAAGAGAGAGGCTTAATCATCTGTAGCTTTACCTATGCAGGTGTTGTTTTGCAGAGTTCCAATGAAACCTGGAAACTTCAGAATATAGGATCTATAAAGACATTAGAAGGGATAGTCCATGGGTTATGTAAATCTATACACACTTGTGCCAACCAAATTCTGCCGCCTACACATAAAGTGTCCGTCTCTAATAGGAAAAAAAAGTTACTTACAAAAGAAGACTTATGAGGTAAACACAGGTAATGAAGCTAGTACAGATCCCCTGGCAACAGAATACTTTCTTGTTCTCAGGCGCTGTTCCTGAAATGTGACTTTGTATAAAGGATCAACATTTCTAAGACTGTGTATTTGTTGGGTGGGTACACATCCAGAAGGTGTTTCTTTAATTCATGTGTATACTTTCTTCCCAATCACTGCACAGGCAAGCTTAAGGGCTATCTAAAGGGGAATCCTACAGAAGGGGTATAGATACCAGTATGTCTGGGATCACAAAAATGCACACAGTATAGTATCAAGTCCTCCAGGATAGCCAACCCAAGTTATTCAGCTACCTGAAGCAAAAGGCAAGATCATGTCCCTGTACATTTTATGAATTGAAGACTTTGGGTTGGAAGTTCAATCTTATTTTAACCATCCTGACAGAAAAGCATTCTCCATCAAACCTGAAGGCAGCAGACTAGCTTGGGGAGAGCAGGCTAGGCCAGGCCAAGAAGCTAGGATTGCCACATTCCAGGCCTTCAAATCTGAGTGTCTAATTTGCCATATTACACACACTATTGTAATGTATAATGTATATGTATATTATTTTGTATATGTATATGTATATTATTTATTTGCATTTTACTAATGCAAATTTAGCATGGTAATCATAGTATTTTTTCTACTAGTTTGTTTTGGTGTTGGTACCCTATTTATAGTAACTACTATTTGAGAGAACTGGTATGGGGTACTGTTTAAAGTGCTGGACTAAGGACTGAGGAACAATCTCTGTTTGGTCATAGGATTTGCCATGTGACCTTTGACCATCCCTGCCTCTCAATAAATTTATTCTATAGGGTTGTTGTTGAGATTAATAGCAAGGCAGTAAAGTAGCCATCTACCAAATGGTGGTGGTGGTGGTGATGTTGATGATGATAACAGGCATTTCTATTGTAATCTCATCAGATCTCTATAATATTTTTAGCCATTAGGGGTTTTTTCACTGATGGTTCAAAGGTACAGATTAATCTGTTTTGCCTCTGACAATGGGACTTCCTCAGAGATAGGTGCATTGTGAATGAATTCCAGGTTCACCATTCAATAATAAACACAAAAGAGAGCACACTACACACAAGATACATGGGTGAAGAAAAAAGAATGTGTTCTGACAAACAGTCTTTTAAAAAAAACCTCTGTCTGGGAGCACTTCTTGTAAAAACCTGCTAAACACATGCTTTAGTCTGATCCTCAGTTAAGAAGTGTATTGTACCTTTTCTTTAGAGATCTCAAAGGCAGCATTTTAGTCCAACCACCATCTAAATCAGTGGGGAGCAAAATGTTGCTCCTAGTGTATAATAATCTAGTCAGGAAAAGGCCTCAAAGAGCAGAAATTTTGTTTTATTTTATTTGCAATGATCCCAGCTGAGGATCCCAAACACTCCCAGAATCAAAACTGGAGATAGATCTTCACTTCCTTTATCTTCACTTCCTTTTTTTCCCCCCTCCCAATTTGGTCATTTCCAGGCTTGGTGCTACCTCTGGCTGGAGGCAAAAACATCTTTCCTAGTTCTGCTGAAGTTGCCTATTCCTGATTTAGGAGGTTAGATTCAGTGACATGAACTTATTCTTGGTTACATAGTCCGTTTTGTACAACTGAGTGTAAATTATTTCCTTCCTACATTCCTGGCATTACCTCATATTAACTCTGAAACAATAATGCCAGAAGAAAATAATGTCTATTTCCCATTTCAGGACTTATGCCTCAGGATAAGGGCGTTCCTTACCCTGACATTGCTTGATCTAAAAGCAAAAAAGAGCAAACCAGTATGGTGCAGAAATTTGAGTGTTGGGCTAGGACTCTTCAAGATTAGGAATCTCTGCTTAGCTACAGAAGCCAAATGGATGACTTTGGGCAAATCACACTCTGTCGGCCTAAGAGAAAGGCAGTAGCAAGCCTCCTCTGAATAAATCTTGCCAAGAAAACCCAAGGATAAAGTTGCCGTAGGTCACAGTAGACTTGAAGACACATAACAACAAGCAATTTCTATGCCACTTTTCACAGGCAAATGTCTCCTTCCCAAGACATTTCACAGAATAAGATGTTAGAACACTAAAATAAATAACAGTCAGTTAATTAAAGCAACATTTAATGTAACTACAACATATTTGTTGTTGCTATTGTTGTGTGCCTTCAAGTAGTTTCTGACTTACAGTGACCCTAAGGCAACATATCATGTGTTTTTTTTTCAGCAAGATTTGTTCAGAGGAGTTTGCCATTGGCTTCCTCTGAGGCTGAGAGAGTGTGACTTTCCAAAGGACATCTCATGGGTTTCTGTGGCTGAGCAGCAACTTGAACTCTGTTCTCCTAGTCCTAATTCAGCACTTGAACTACTATACCACATTGGCTTTCATAATATAATGCACCCCTAACATAATTCACCACATCTCATAACATATATACAGGTACCTCGTTACAGCCCACATACATCTTCACTAACTTCATAGCTTTCAAGGACTGCTGTGACATTGGAAGACATTTGAGGGCTGAGCAAACTGTGCAGCTGGCTTACTTGTTGGAGTAAATGAAATATTGAGGGCAATGTTACTGCCCCGGCTAGCCCGAGCTTTGGGATATAAAAAGATATCTTTTGATATCGATAATTCAGCTTCCCATATCCCTTCCACGTGCTTGCGAGGCCCCCGGACAAGCACGCATACAGGCTCGCCCGATAATCACCGTAATATTCCGAAACAATACAGGCAGGCCAGAAACAGCCAACTCGCCGCTTTAGGAGACCTCAAGGCAAGTACCTCTATTAGGTATGCAAGCAACTTTCAAAAGATCCTCTGCCCCGCGCCGGCAGCTTGATGATCTGACTATACAACGCTCAAGTACTCCACTTTTGCATACTGGCTATCCTATTGACAATTTGGCTCTAACTCAATCATTCAAATTCTGACCTTTCGGAGGCTTTGTCTCCAGCTCCAAATCTATTGTTTTTCCAAAATCCAACCTAGCCTGCAGTCACAATTCTCCTTATAAAAACCCCTGACTTTGAGCGCTTCCTTGGATCGCTCCAGAGTTCCAGACCGCCTTGCTGCCGCATCGGTTGGTGAGCTTCCCCTCAGCTCCACGTGCTGAGATACATCAAACCCCAGCCTCGCTTTCCATCTTTTTCCGGACTTCAGGACAAGTTTCGTATCACCAGAATCAACTATCCCTCTGAAAATACCGCTATCTTATTCACACCTTTATTTTCCTTAGTTATCTGTGTGCGTGTGTTGCTTACATTGTGTACCTGTCTTTAATAAAGATCATTCATTATTTTCAAACCAGTCTGCTTCTTGACTTGGCCTGACCCCGTAGACACTGGGTTGCAAGATTCCTCTGCATTGCCCTGCCTCTCGTTCTGCCAACCAGTGCTCTTGACTAATTTCCCCAATTTGTGTAATTGCAAGGTTATTTAGGTGTTCCTCCCGGGACCCCCAGAACACAGGGTAACAGCAAAATATGGAATAGGACCAAACCAGAGCCTTTGTAAGTTTGTCTTTGAGGGTGAGCAAGCTAGAAGACCACAGACATGGATCTGGAGATAGCACACGATATAGTCAGGGGTGGTATAAATGTGTGAGATCCAAGAAAGAGGGCTGTAGAATGAGCTTACACAGAGATCATGAGAATGAGAATTGACCCTAATACGAATGCACCGGTCTGCTGTCCATCGAGACTATCTTGTCCACACTGTTTGTACTTGGACTCTCACACCCATGCCCCAGTCTGACACTGAGAAATGACATCAGTGCTGTACAAGTGGCAACTCATGCTGAATATAATCATAGCAATAGAAGAAAAGGCAGGAGAACCATATCTGTAGAACTGAGGTATCTTGTCCAAAGGCACACACATCAAGCACTAGAGAGCCAATCTAGCAACAATATGCACTGGGACACACAAAGAAAGAGCAAACACCAGGCCAGATAGATTTTTTACATGATACTGACTGGATCAGGAAGCTCATATATGGGGCAGAAGATCAATTAATCTGCCTAGAGAAAGCAAACATGTCCTTCACTATTGAAGACCTGAACAAATTAGTTAAGCAGGCCGCTGCTGTCTCTGTGTGTGCAGATGCATGCATACATGTGTGCATTTGTAGCAGACCTGTGCATTTGCATTAGGGACTATTCTCATTCTGAATATGTTTATTCCATGGCCTAAACCTGATTGTTAGTCCCAGCCAGAATGGGTCCACTGAATGAATGGAAATTTGGCAGGTGAGCACTTTTCTACATTCTGTTGATTCAGTGGTTCTACTATAGTTGGCACTAACAAGTGGAATACTTAGGCTTATCTTAGCAACTCATTTTCAGTATTTTTTTCCTTACAGATTTTGTACTCTTCACAACTCAATATGTTTCCCTCTGTTGTCTTCTTTTGTGCACCTCATTCTCACCCTCCAACAGATATTATGAAGAGAGAAGCATGTAATGGAAGCAGATTTTGTCTCCCTAATTTTAACTAACAGGTGTATCATTTGCACAGATAAAACAGTTGACATCCTTGTCACACAAACACTAGATACTTATACATGAGAAGTGATTTTTCACATGTCTCATAGCATGTGGTATTCATTGTCAATGACCAACAAACAGATATTTACTTACAACCACAGCTTATAAATAATTACAGTAGTTCAATATAAATAGTGATTCTTAGTTGCCTCCATTACCCCAACCAAATCTTTATTAATTAATTTGTTGGTTAATGACACTCGTTCAAAACTTGAAAATAAATTGTTAATTTAAATTTCCCCTTTCCCTCAACAAAACTTTGTTAACAGCACTCACTATTCCTGTGAGGCAGTGAATAAGAGGTTTTCATTCATATTCATTGCGTAAGCTGGTCTTATGAAGAGGAGGATGGTTGGAGAGCCCTGAGAATGCTAGAAACTGGCGGTGGCAGAGATTGAACTTTGGACCCCTGGACCCTGAGGCAATGCGTGCAGATCTTCAATAGTGAAGAAAAATGCTTGGCATATACTCAGAAGCACTCAAAATATTTCTGAGAATTAAGAATTCTCTGCCACTGTTTCAGAAAGATTGATCTTTGTAGCCACTTACTGTTGCACTTCAGGTCCTCTGACTGGAATGAATGCATTATTCTTTATTCACCTTTTTCCAATCCAAGCAAATGATCCATGGAGTCTGAAAAGTGAATGAACAGATAAGATGTTGTTGTGGGTGGGTAGAGATGGGGAAAATGGGATATGCAGGACAGTGACAAAAGCCTAAATTAAAGAGATGGTTACATCTCATGCTACAAGACAACCTTTGTCAAACTTACAGTTTCTAGATGCATTGAACTACAGGAAGCCCCCATCTTTTGACACCCTGATATCTGAAAACTTGCTTTTTTGATGCTTCCAAATTAAGGACAAGTTCCATTAATTTAATGGGGGTTCCACTATTTCATCAGTTCTTCTTGCCTATGGAGACGCATTTGGAACCACTAACATGTGCATGCAGCTTTCAAAGTGAGCTGAGAGGGGGGGAAATTGCTGAACCAGCTGAGAGACTTTGCAAGCAGCACATGTGTGGTCAGTCCTAAGTGAGCCTCCCTAAGTCCTTCATGCTCCCTAGTACATGGGTTCTGCTTTCCAACCAATTCAATTTTCTGACTGTGCTCCAGTTCCTAACCTGTCAGATAAGTGGGGGAATCCTGTACAAATCCCACCATTGCCACCAATCATTTAGATTATAGAATATGTAGTCTAACACATCTGGAAAGTGCTGTCTGGCAAAGGCAGTTAAAAGTATAAAAAGAATGCTTTTGAAGGAGCCCATAACAAAATGTGTCACATGGAGAAAACATACCTATACCCTATACAGGAAGCTCACACCTCTTATCTGACAACATACTCTTTCAGTGCTTCCACCTTCCAAATTCTGTAGGCCTTGCCTACAGAAAGAGCAGGTCTCCTGGTTGAATTAATGGAACTTATCTGTATTGCAAACATCAAAACAGCAGACTTCCATCAGTTCTTCTTGCTTATGGAAGCTTGCTTGGGACCACACATACTCTGCTTGCAAAGTAACTTGGGGTGGAGGTGAAGGCATCAAGTCAGATGAGAGTTTTCAAGCAGTGTGCTGAGGTGGTCATTCCCAAGTGAGCCACTGTAAATCCTTCATGTTCCCTATAGTAGATGGGTTCTGCTTTTCAACCATTTCCACTTTCTGGCAGTGCTTCAGTCCCTAACCAGTCAAATAAGTAGGGGAAGCCTGTATACACATTCCATTGTTTCTTTAAAATCTAACTATTTAACTATGCAATTAGCTAATGATAACACAACAAATTAAATCCCACCCCTTCCTACATCAACAAGAACAAATTAACTTCCCCACTTGAGTTAATTTTTAAATCTAACTTCCTAAGCTCTAGAAATAACTTGTCTAATATAGTTTAAAATGTTACTGGCCTAAATAACACTGGTTTTTGAATAACCTTGTTGTTGTGTGCCTTCAAGTCATTTCTGACTTATGGCGACTCTAAGGTGAACCTATTATGGGGTTTTCTAAGGGAGGAGAATGTGTGACACCCCCAAAGTTGCCCAGTGGAGTTTCCAGTGCCAAGCGGGGAATTGAACCCAGATCTCCAGGTCATAGTCCGGTGCTCAAACCACTACACTACATTGGCTCTATTTGAGTAACTTATCTGTCTTTAATGCTTCCAAATCTATAAAGATTAGTTCTGCTGTTGATGATTTGCTAACTTGAAGAAAACATGTGAAGTTTAAATAAATGTATATGAAGAAATCATGTGAATGTTGAAGTTACAGTTTAAAAGATTTCATGGATAGCCTCTTAACATTTGTAGCTCACTTGCTCAGGAGTTGCTTTGGCTGTTATAATTTTATTCATTAGTCAGTGCACCAAACGAAACATTCATTCAAGAAATGACATTAGTTTCATCTCACTCCATTTACACTTGCAAGTGAAAAATCTGTGTGCACTCTGAGTGCATCTAGTTTTAACCACCCATAGACCAAAGAAACAGGAAATGGGAGAAAAGAAACTATTTCAATCAGCCTCATTTTTTTGTCTCATTTATATTGGACAGAGAACCACACGTTAGAGGACAGTTCTTCAAAAACAGAGTCACTGATATAATTGCTGGATCAATTGAGTGGTTGCCAAGCAGAAGAACAATCACAAATTACAAAATGTGATCTATAGTGCTACTCCTTCATGCTAAATCATGATACTATTTATACAGCATATGATCAAATGCAGACATGAGTTGTGTGTGCTCTTTGTTGGATTGTTGGATTGCATTTCCCATAATCCTCCAGCACTGAAGCAGCTGGAGGCCAACAACCTTTGGAAGGCCACATATTCCTCACTCTTACAGAATTATAGCACTATCTTCCACTTTAACTGTCATGACATCCTGTGGAATCTTGAAGTTTTCAGTCTAGGGAAGGATGTTCAGAATTCTCTCCAGAGAACTACATACACCAGAGTACAAACCAGAAAATTCCATAGGATACAACCATTGCAGTTACAAGTGTTTATAGTTATTTCAGCTGCATTTTAAAATGCCTAACTTTTTCTGATCTGAATTGGATTCACAGACCATTTTCATACTACCCTGTTATAGTGCTATTATTCCACTTTCTACGTTCTATGGAATCCTGGGGTTTGCAGTTCAGGGGGGACCTTTAGAATTCTCAGTCAGAGAACCCCAGAATTCTACAGGATATTGAAAGCGGAATAATAGCACTATAACAGGGTAGGGTGGAAAGGCACACCGTCTTTCACCATTTCTGCAAGATTTTCCAAATGATGACCTCATGAGGATATGAGATTTCCAGTTTCACAGCTTTGCCAAAATGCTTCAGGAGGTAATTCTCACTCACACACTCTGCTCTGTATGGGCAGAAAAAATATATCTGCATTCTGAGCAACAGCAAGGATATATTTTTAATGGCAGTTTGATGTTGGAGGTTAAACAAACATAAGGTTGTTGTTTTTCTTTATTCTGCTAAAATATGTGTGTGGGGGTGTGAGAGAGACAGAGAAGTTGTTGTTGCTAATTGCTGTCAACTTGGCTTCCATTTATGGTAACCCAATGAATGAGGGAACTCCAAGACATCTTGTCATCAATAGCCGTGCTCAGGTCTTGCAGACTAAGGGCTGTGGCTTCCTTCATTGAGCCGATCTACCTGTAATGTGTCTTCCTCTTTTCCTGTTGCCCTCCACTTTGCTGAGAATTATTGCCTTCCTAGTGAGCCATGTTGTCTCATAATATATCCAAAGTAGGACACCCCTAGTTTGACATCTAGGGAAGGTTCAGGCTTGATTTGTTTTAGGACCCATTTATTTGTCTTTTTGGCAATACAAGGTATCCATGGAACTCTCTACCTGATTTCAAATGAGCCTACTTTCTTCCTGTGAACTTTCTTCACTGCCTAGCTTTCACAATCATACATAGAAATTGGAAATACAGTACTATGAGCAATCCTGACTTTGATATTCAACTATACATCTTTACATTTGAGGATCTTTTCTAGCTCCTCCATAGCTGCCCTTCCAAGTCCTAGTCTTCTTCTGATTTATTGTCTACATTGTCCATGTTCAGTACTGACTGAGTCAAGTCATCTGTGCCTTCAGCCCAACTTATGGTGACCCTATCATAAGGGTTTCTTGGCAGGATTAATTAAAAAAGGTTTGTCATTGCCGCCTTCTTAGTTTAACATGACTTGCCCAAGGTCACTCAGTGGGTTTCCATGGCTGAGTGGGGATTGAACCTTGGAGTCCTAGTCTAACATTCAAACCACTACAACATCCTGGCTGCTGTTGTGTGCGTGTGCGCGCGTGCTTGCATGTGTGCACACATATGCACACAGTTCTTTCTGAGGTGCTGAAATGGAAGTACCCAGTACATTTGATAGCATCTTATACAAAGTAAAATTCACAGGTTTTAAGGCCTTTAGTGCTGAATCCAAGGACAGATGAGACATTTAAATTTTAGTAGCACTCAGTTATATACTTGACACAGAAAAATGGCTGCAATCCTTTTTACCAGATCAGAGAGTAGGCATTAAATGACAAAATATTAGTCAGCCCATAGATCCACGAAGCCTATAAGTTCTGAATCAGCTTCATTAAATCTATTTCTTTCTTTTTTTTAAGAGACAGAAGGGTATTCTATGATGCTGCCAGTTATCTGAGGCACGGGAGCTGATGTACTCCCCCTCCTCGGAATGATCCCTGCCACATACTTTATCCATCTGTCCATTTTCATATTTATTGTTTTCCCAATCACTTTATTCATCCATCTGTTCATCTGTGTAAACCCATTTTTTAAAATTTTAATTTTTATTTATAGATTGACCTTAATAAACTCTCCTCAAGTACCATGTGTTTATCACTGTCATGGATGAAAACATTATTAATGACAGGCAAGTCGAACAGGGAAGATGACTACCCTTTAAATTCCTTTTCAGCTGACTGGGCCGGAGCAACTCAGCTGGTTAGAGGTGGCTCCGATCAATAAGGTCAGAGTTCAGTCACTGTTCCCATCACTTCTATCATTCCCATCATTGCCAGCTAACGATGCCTGCAGGTGGAGCGTTGCAGCTTTCTACATTTATGAATTGCCTGGCGTCCTATTGAAGTCTCATCAGCCCAGCAGGACTTAGGAATACTCTCTCTCACACACACACATGCAGACACACACAGTATGGCTACAGATACTTATTCTGAAGTGTGTACAAGGAAAGACATAGAAGTCAATAAAGAGAAAAAGAAATCCAGTGTACTGCAGGAAAAGTGTAGCTTGAAAAGCAGCGCTAATAGTACCTTTGGAGACATTGCATGTTTTCAGATGAGGCTTTTTATTATACAGTTTCCTAGACTCAACCACAGAAATTGGCATGAGGTCTAGACTTGATCCTGACATGAATCAAGCATTGGATGCCTCCCCTGCCCACTGTTTGGCTTTAATTCTTCCTTGGATCCTTGGGTTACCACAGGGTCTAAACTATATCTTCCCTATATAGTCCTCATGTGTTTTCCTACTACTTCTTCCATTTGTTTTCTTAAAAAAATAACACATTTGGATTGGCAGTCCAGGATGTCAGGGATTCAGAGCAGGGAACCCTGGGAAAATGATCAGCCCACTGCAAAGATGTTGCATCATGCCCCAGCTGTGGGTAACTGCAAGGTTGCATAAGAAACTGGGGTCGCGTGCAGATGGTAGAGGGAGGTGTGCAAACCTCTACCTGATTGGTTGTAAATATGTACATAACAAAGCAACACCAGTATGTATTTGTCTGTTGACCAAACCTGGTGCCTGGCACAAGCTTTTGTCCGTCTGTCCTATGTTTTGTACCTAACAGAACTTTGCTGCAAGATAAAGTGCGTCCTGTTTTGGAAGAAACTCCTCCGTGTGTGAGTATCCTTACTGGGGAACAAGGCTGCTGCTGCTGGCTCACTGAACTCTGGTTTTTCGCTGCGTTTCCGTGGGGCTCAAACTCCTATCATCCCCCAACACAGGAACCCTCTGCCTAGAAGTACTCTTTATAAGGAAACTCCAAATGTGTCATTTAAGTGAAATTTTGTAGGATCTATTTAAATTTCATACAGGATTCATACATAATGGGAAAACTGGTGCCAGGCTTTTGAGGCAATATACTGCATTTGCTGACATATAAGAATTACTTTTTTCCCAAAAAATACTGTTTGAAAATGGGGTGCGTCTTATACACAGGTATGTCTTATACACGGGTAAATATGGTATATACTGCTATGCCACAGCTAGGAAATATGATTAGCAGATATTGTTGGGCTACAGATCCCAGCATTCCTCGTCATTAGCTATGCTGGCTTGCACTAATATGCATGCAGTCAAATAACATCTGGGGTACAACACATGTCCCAGCCCTATCTTATGGGCATGATTCATATCCCCACCCTCGGATACATAAAAAAGGATACAGACGAAAACAACTACAACTAGGGATGAGGTTATGAGTAAGGTGGGGAGAAACTACTGTAAAGGAAAAGAGCTTTATTTTCTTAATACATTAAGTCCTTCTCCCTGTTAGAGGTCAGGCACATGGATGAACTTGGAGAGATGGCGGGGGAGGGGGGGAGGTTGGAGAGTAGTGGCAATGAGATTTGATTTTCCTACACTGAAAATAATTTTCATAACATGCACTGCAACCATTGCTATTCTCAGTGGGAGCTGGAAGCTTCCATGTCAGTAGGGTGATCAGATTCTGCTTCTAGTTTAAGAAATCAAGCAATAGAGAAACCAAGCCTGTTCAAGGTCATACATAGAATGTCTGTAACAGCACAAGTGTGGCTGAGGGAGTCCAAGATCGAAGCAAGAAAAGCAGTCCAAGTAGGGTTGAATGCCAGTCAGGGAGTTACCAAAGAGAAGAGTCCAAAGGACAAGCCAAAGTTGAGGAAACTAGAAAGCAGTAATGCTACTGCACCAAACAGATACAGTGGAGCTGTTGTTTCACTGCACAGAAACTGTGCTAATTTACAGCTAGTTGTAACTCAACACAGTTGGTTTAATTATTCCAGCCTTTGTCTTTTAAGGTAGGTCACATCCTTGTCTGTGCTTTGGTTGCTGCTGTTTTAATTCATGACATTCCAAATGATGAAATGACTCATTCTCCACATCCAGCATCTGCTTCCAGGGCCAGGATGCCAAACTTCTCTACCTCTGACTGGAGTCTCTTATCTGGGCTCACCTTTTGCTGCTCTGAGGAGCCCTCCTGCAAGTAGAACAGGACAGATAAGTCCACTTCATGTTTCAGTCTAAAGGAGCTATCCAAGGTGCTGCACCTATTTCTAGGGATAAAATTCAACTCCTTGGACAGCTCTTTTAAAGTGTGGAGTACAATCTGCAAGGGATGCACTACTCCAATGACATTGAAACCATGAACAGATGCTGTCTGTGCTCCATGGCTTTGCCCTCTGCATGGAGCTGAGTATGTGTGTATAATGTCTTCAATCTGTAATACTTCCTAACATATACATTGCAAAAATGTGAAATTACACAGCTTCACACAATATGTTCCATATTATTTTCATTTGACTTAACATACTCTTCTGGAAGGGGAGTCTATTTGATGAAGGTGTCTTAAACCCCTTACCTCACAGAACAACCCAGTCATTTTAATTAAGAGTAATCATCTTTGAATGCAGTGGGACTTGTTTCTGAGTAAACAAACCTAAGATTACACTGCTGGAAATGATCACAAGAAGATGATGGCATTCCTGTTAGCCTATATGGAAGCTGGTTTTTGGAACTGTAGACAAAAGTCTAATCTTTAGTGAAGAGAATTTTTAATTGGAGTGAGCTTCCTATTTGGCAGGGAGAAGAGATGGAGTCAGCTCCTACTGGCAACATAACAAAGAGAGGTAGAGGAGGAAGTCAAAATGAGCTTTGTGTGAGGAAGTAGAGTCAAACCTGAGAGCATCAGTCCTATGCAAAGAGACCTGACAGGACAAAGAAAGAACACACCACACAATCCTCACAATTCATCTCCTTGAATTACCTCTCCTAGAGGCAGTACAGCATGGTCGTACATTTCTCTACTTCTAACAGTTTATTTGTCTAAGTATTGCTCTTTATGAAAAACATACACGCCATTTAGCTATTGCTGACAAGAGCTGATCTTGTGCACAGCACAATCTTGTGGAAGTTTGGTACATTCAGCACTGCATTGTTCAAACAGTTGTTTTCTCTACCAAATTCTCCATGAATTTTCAGTTATGACTATAATGGATGTTGCTTGTTTTGCAGAAAGACGCTGTAGCACAATGGCTCAAGCAAAGTATTTGTTTCACTTCTATCACTGCCAAGAGGTGACTGCTGGTGCTGTGAGAGTCGAGGCTTCAGAGTAAAATTCTGCAGTAAAGGCATTTCTTATAGTGGAGATAAAGTGTAGAGTACATTAGTTCTTCTGTTCTTTAAGGGTAGGAGATAGCATTTAAGTGCTAAAGACGGTCTTTCCTGCAGAACAACCATTGTAGCTGAATAGAGCCTCCAGGTTCAGAGGCAGTATATTTTAGAATATTAGGCACTGGGGGAAAATAGGTCAAGGTCATAACCTTCATGCTCTAGAGCTAAATTTAGGCTGCCTTTATAGGGGGTTTTATCCCAAATCCTTAGGCATGCAAGAAAGTCATTTCAGGGCCAACAAGTAGTATAACTCTAATTGAGGGAGAACAACGATAAAAAATGTAGAGCGTGGAAAAGTTACTGTTTTGTATTATAACTCCCAGAGTTCCCAGTCAGCATGGCTGGAAAGCAGGGAAAGATCCAGATCCTCTGCCATTCACAGTCCTCACTTTGTGATGGTAGTATTTAGTCAACACCAAAGAAAAGGCCATAAGCAAATTGCTGCTAATAAAGCTTAGACCATTTCTGCATGAGACTGTTATAGCGCTATGATTCCTCTTTCAACATCCTATGGAATCCTGCAGCCAGCCTCTCCCTAAACTGCAAACCCCAGGATTCCATAAGATGTTGAAAGTGGAATCGTAGTGCTATAACAGTCTCATGAGGAAATGGCCTTAGTTCAGCTACTTTTTTTTTCACTCAGCCCAGAGTCTACCAGACAACATAGCCAGAATCAAAAATACAAGTTTTCAGAGCTTCATTGTTATTTCTTGTATTCTTCTCACTTGATTACTGAACAGATGCGAACAGATTGCTAAGCAATGTGGTGAGCAACCATGTCTGGTGAGGATATGTGAAAGATATCTTAGCAGTTGCTTCCAAGTTATGGGACTCCCTTCCCTGGAAGGTCTGGTTGGCCCACTCCCTCCTGTATTTCCACAGGCAGGTAAAGACCCTTTTATTTAAGGAAGCTTTGGAGTATTAGTGTGTTGCAGATAATCAAGCTTTTAATGCATGAGGGTACAGTGTTTGTTTTTAATATGTTTTTAAGTATCTTTTAATGCTGTTTTAACTTGTCTTTAATGCCATTTTTAATTTGTGTTTCTTAAAATAAACAGCTTAATTGTGTTTTAACTTGTGCACTAAGAGGGTTTAAATTGCATTGTACTTTTGAAACATTGCATGCCGCCTTGGATCCCATGTTGAGAGAAAGGCAGGATATTAAACAAACTAACTAAGCAGAGTGATGTGTAAAAAGATTGCATCTGAAAGCATTCTGGTTTGAGGTGCTGTGAAACAATATGGAAACTCTACTGCCGGTGCTTCATCTCACCAAGTAATAAACTTAAATGTGTGATCCATCATACCAGCCTGTAATACATGCCAGGTTGAAATGTTCATCCAGGTTCAAGCCCTGAATGGCAGCTGTTTTACCATTCACCAACCTGGCATTAAGCAGCAGTATTTTCAACCTGGGAAGTTGTTGCCATGGGTCTCCAGATAATTTGGGTTGGGAGACCATTTGAGCACCCTATTGTAAACTCTGCGCCCAGGATGATGCAACCATCTCCCATTTCAGTATTTCTATTTGCCCTGCATAATTTGAATGGCTGCTTCCTGAGCATTATTCCTTCCCTCTTTTTGTTGACAACACACCTCTCCTCCCCACAAAAATGGTGTGCTGTTTTATCCCAGTAGGGTGGTGTCTATAACCAGACAAGTTTTCCTTCCTGCACAGCAGCAGGACAGGCCCTTACCCTTGTGTCACCCCTCAAAAGGATGACACCAATGGCAGACCACCTTCCTGCAGTCCCACTTATATTATCCAGCCCAGCAAGCTAACTCAATCCAGCTGGGGAACCTGCTAGAGATTAATGGCTGGGCTTCAGTCCTGCAAAGAGGCAACTCACTGTTCCAGGGTAAAGGAAGAGATGGCAGATGGTATATGCAGTGGCTAGTAAGTGCCCTCTCCTTCAGTCCCCAATGGCCTTTGGGTCCTACTCTCTCTCTGTAGGGGTCTTGTGCTAGTTAGAGTTCCTCTAGTACAACCCCATGCTTAGCATTGAATCTATGTTACAGAATGCCATAACTATAACATTTAATATAATCCTATATAATTCAATAGTATTACTCAAGAGTAAGTGGCTTGTGTACTCTTTTATTTCCATTCTCCTACCCCACCTCCTACTACCCGCAGTAGTGACAATAGCCCAACTACTTAATTACCAGCAAAAATATATGCTGACAACATAGATCTATGTAGCAGCTTAGGAATTGTAGTAAAAGTCACATTAATTTCAAAATCATACATTTCTGGAGGAAGTCGAATGCAGATTTATGAGAGATAATGGTTAAAAGGTGGCTATAAATGCTTTATGAGTTCAGTAGGTTGACACAAGAGCCAACCTTGCTACAAAAAAGATTACATTTTTTATTCAGGCGACTTTAAATAGGTTTGACAAATATTTGGCAACAGAGCTTAGTCTCATGTTTTATCTTTGGGTGTTATGGCTGGGAACTGATTTCCTATTTGTGACACTCTTTGATTATTCAAGATGTAGTGGGGTGTGTGTGTGTGTGTGTGTGTGTGTGTGTAAGCTTTATATTCACAGTTCTATTTAAGTCCCAAAGGTGAAAGAATCATTAGAACAATGGGCTTCCTGGCATGGATCTTAATATTGGCAATGGTGGCATAAAACAGAGCCATGGACATATTTAATCTAATACCTATAGTTCTGACAGTGAAATAAGCAACACAAGCGCATATAATAGTTTGTGACACACAATTTTAACTTCATTCAGTCACTTTGCTTTTGAGACATGGTTACCTGCAGGATAGGGCCATAAAACAAGGATGTACAAGAATGTGTCAAACGTAGGGCTTCCCTAAATTACACTCAGAGGCACAGATTAATACATTTAATACATTCCAGTCATGAGTGAAGTACTTATAGCAGCGCGACAGGCTCCTTCAGTGATATCATTCATGGGAATGAACTACAGCTAACACTGACAAGCTGGAAAAATGCTCCCACTTTTCAAACTGTACAAATGGCATTTGGACACAGTAACTCAAAACTGGACACTTCATTTCAAGTTTAAAGCTAGTGGCCCAGTCAAAAGCTATTACTCCATCTTCTTTATTTGTAGTCCATGCTTTTGTGCTCTTTAAGAATCAAATAAATACTGGTGTAATGGTTAGCAACTGCCACTTCAACGAAAAATACTGCTAAATTCATCCATAAGTCTTCTTTCTACACACTCAAATTTATGACACAAGGACTGGAACCATTCCTATTACGATGTCCAGAAAGGGGTTCCTTTTTTAAAAAAAATGTAGAAGGGGGCTCAGTTTAGTGATAAGAGTTTAAATTTACCTCTTGTTTCCTTATGTGCACTTCATTTGGGGGTAGAAGAGGGAGGACTGTGAAGTAAGTAAACAAAATTTGTGAGTAAAGTCACAGAGAGGTGATCGACTTGGCTTCAAGGTTTATTCAGAAACATACAATCTTCTTGTTGAGACACTAGCTTGTTATTGACTGTTTCAGTCTATTATTATCCTGTTTACCAAACTTGAATATCTGAGTGGCCTAAATCCAACATAAAATCATGAAGAAAAACAATGTGCTAATGGAATTATATTGGTTTTTGCTGTTCCACATTTCTTCTTGTGTTCCCTAGATACAACATCATTTGTACAACTGGTCCTTCAACTTATTTTTCAACTGGTTGTCCAACAAGATGTGCAAACTGTGTTAGATCCCTCCTCTTGCATATAATCCAGATTGTTTCATTGAACATTGAATTGCCCCCCTTGTGCCTAATGAGTCTAGAATGAGGGTCTAAATCCCATCATTAGTCCCAGTTAGAACAGAACCACTGAATCAATAGGTCCCTGGTAAGTCAACATTTATGAAAGTTTCATGTATTCAGCAGCTCTACTTTATTTAGGATTAACCTTTGGATTTAGGTCTAGATATCTATAAGTCAGTGCACTATTCTGTGTGTTAGTGGAATGACATCATCAAATATTGGCCATTGACTTCAATAACATGCTGGATGACCTTGTCTGGTTGAATTAACATAGAATGAGTGTCTATATGTAGAGACGTATTTCCTTTATTGAGTTTACCTTACCAAGCCTATTCATCCTCTGTTCTCCTTAAGTCATGTGTCTACCATAAAGATACAAACGATGTATGTACATCTTTGTGAGAAGCTGGTTGTTTACCACATTAAAAAAACGAGCGTTATATAGTGCTTCCTGATAGGTTTAGATTCATAGAATCATAGAGCTGGAAGAAACCACAATGGCCATCGAGTCCGACACCCTCACATACAGGAACACACACTCAAAGCACACCCAGGAAATGGCCATCCAGCCTCTGTTTAAAAGCCTCCAAAGAAGGTGACTCTGCCACACTCTGAGGCAGCATATTTTACTGTCAAATGGCTCTTACCGTCAGGAAATTCTTCCTGATGTTTAGGTGAAATCTCTAGACTGTTATAGTGCTATTATCCCACTTTCATCATCCTATGGAATCCTGGGGTTTGCACAGACCCCTCATGTAACTTCAAACCCCAGGATTCCATAGGATGATGAAAGTGGGATAATAGCGCTATAACAGTTTAGTACAGAAATGGCCATTGTCTTTCCTAGTGGGTCATGTCTTCTCATGATATATACCAAAATACAACAGCTTCAGTTTAGTCATCTTGGCTTCTAGGGAAAGTTCAGGTTTGATGTGCGCCAGGACCCATTTTTTGTCTTTTTAGCAGTCCAGGGTCTCCACAGAACTCTTCTCCAGCACCACATTTTGAACAAATTGATTTTCTTCCTATCAGCTTTCTTCACTGTCTAGCCTTCAGAACCTTAAACAGAAATGGCAAAAAATAATGGCGTGGACAATCCTAACTTTAGTAGTCAATGATCTATCTTTACACTTGAGGATCTTGTCTAGTTCCTGCATAGCTGCCCTTCCAAGTCCAAGTCTTCTTCTGATTTCTTGACTGTCTATTCTGATTAATCACTGAGCCAAGGTATAGAAAATCTTGAGTTATTTCAATGTCTTCACTGTCTGTTTTAAAGTTATGTAAATCATCTGTAGTCATTATTTTTGTTTTCTTAATGTTCAGCTGTAAATCTGACTTTGCACTTTCTGCCTTGACTTTCTTCAGTAATCCTTCCAAGACCATTTCTGCACTACACTGTTATAGTACTGTTATTCCACTTTCAACATCCTACGGAATCTTGGGGTTTGCAGTTTAGGGAGAGGCATTTACAATTCTCAACCAGAAGGCTCTTTGGCCTCAGTAAACTATAAACCCCAGAATTCCACAGGATGTTGAAAATGGAATAATAGCATTATAACAGTGTAGTGTGGAACTAGCCCAAACCTCTGCTGCTTTCTGGTAATAGTATGGTGTAATCTACATATCTTAAATTGTCATATTCCTTCCTCTGAGTCTAATTCTGCTTAATATATGATATGATCAGTATACAAGTTAAACAGACAGGGTGATAAAAAAGCAGCCTTGCCTGACCCTTTGCCAATTGGAAACCATTCCATTCCTCCATATTCTGTCCTACAATAGCCTATTGTCCTGCATTCGGGTTATGTATCAGAACAATCAAATGTAGCAAACCCATTTAATTCTAAGAAAGATACCTGCTATTGTTTTTTACTGTTTTTAGCAGGTGAATTTTCTCACACCAGTGACTGACATCACATTTTCAGGTATTTATAATTATAGAGCAATACATTGCTTTGTAAAAAGAGGTTAAAGTCAATGGGTCTGTGCTACATTCATTTGGATCTATCAACCTCCTTTGCTCTATAACTAATGTTTTCACTGTTTTGGAATTTGTTTGTTCTGATCGAGTTCTGTTGCAAATTTCACAAAATATTGACTTAGGTATCTCAAGCACAATCCCAAACTTTGTAGAATCTTAATTCCTGGGAAATTTACACTTGTTCAATCAATAATTTTATTATGGTCGTAGAACAGCATGAGATTTACACTTGTTGAATATCTGTAGCTTTTAAATGCACAGATTCCTACTAAGGAGAAAAGGTGGTAAAGAAAAGAAGGGTACAAAATATTTTTGGGTACAGATTGTGCACTCCTGCAACACATGCAAAGAATCTGGGAAAACTCAACCTTCCGTTTTCTGTCTATACAGGAATTTGAAAGGAGGGCTTCTGAGTGAGAAAAGTGTGTGTTCTTGTCTGTGCTGCTCAACATTCTTATTATGTACCACATTATTTGCATAAAAAGCAAACAATTGGCAAAATATGCAAATATGGCCATCTGTATTGGGGGAACTAGAATATGGTAATCCTCAGACAGCAGTGTTGAGAGTAGTAAAGAAAGTTAAGAGAGGGAAGGGCTGAGCTAGCATTAGGGTAGAGGAAAAGAAAGTACAGTGAAAAAAAGTATGCAGAAGTATGAAAGTGGAGGATAAGGGGGTTTCTAACCTAGGCTAGCTGGTGTATGCTTAAAAAATATTGGGATAGCAGGACTGGAAAAAAAAAAGAGTAGAGGAGGACAAGAGAGAGAATATGGGTGGGAAATGGAAGAGGACTCAGAGATTTGTAATCCAGGAGATGCTGGGTACTTTATTTATGGAATAAAATGTGAAATGGGACTTCTCCAGTTTATAAAGACATTCACAGAATTTGAAGACTGTCTTCCACATTTGATTCCTCATTTTGATCAAATGTCATTTGCTTTGTGAAATGTGGTAAAAATTTGCCTTCAAACCTGTACAATATTCAGCCATGTTAGATATTTAAAAATGAATTTATTGTAGTAGTAGTACTTTGCAAATTCTGGAAATGTTACTTTTTGAAGTTATAACTCCCCAAATCCCCCACGAAGGTTCTGGAAGTTTTTGTTCAGAAAGGAACTTTCCCAAACACTGGTGGTGTCATGATAAGTAATGAATACATATTTACTATCAGTTTGTGATTGTGTAATATGTGCATTACTATCAGTTTGTGGTTATGTAATATGTCTAAAAGTTCTCATGTTGTTAAAAATTAACACGGCAGTACTATGTTTTTGGCTTATTGTGACGTACTGCAATCAATAATGAGGCAGATGTCTGAGTCTATGCCAAAATTAGTTCAAAAACAATAAAAAAAAGTTTGTTCCTCCTAGTTCCAAATTCTATGTGGTATCAGATTTTGGCCAAACTAATATACCTTCTCCACAGATCTGACAACTATAGAGATAGAGGAATTATAATGATTTTGAAGTATTTATTGATCATAAAAACAGAAGGTCCTTCAGTGGCTTTCATGTACTCAGAACTAATCAAAGACATGGTATTGTGAAGAAGCAGGTCAATACTTGACGATAAAAAGCCTACAGTGAGAATAGTTGGGAATAAAGGCACTTAGCTTGAAATTCATGATGTGCATTCATTGATTACAGAAGGAAGTGACTGAAAGAGAGGCAGAACATTACAGAATGTGTTGACATTACATGACTAGCATCTTTCCAGCTATTCTGTTTGATTCTCCATTCAAATTTATCTCATATTTTCCATAAAGCACAATTTCAAGCTATTTTCCTCCAATCATTCTTTATTTTCTGGTGTGTTGAAAGTCATTCTGAAGAATTACCATCCTCTTTATTAATTTATTGGAAAAGGTAATGTTGGAGAGAGGGAGAAATCTTGAAAGGGTAACTGAAAAGTTACAAGTACACTGCAAAAGGAATGAAGTTATAACCATCATGTATCTTACCCCTGCAGGTATTTCACATTGTTTTTAGCAGGGCCATTGACAGAAGGCTATCTGCCATCCCATAATCCTTAGCAAAGACAAATAATCACAGCCAGAAATGGATCTAGCTAACTCAGCTGAAATTGGAATGGATGAGCTCTCATCCCTTGTGTCCCAGCAAAATTTCTACCATGTATGGATGGGTGGAAAATAATGCTGGTTGAATTGATTTAGACTGATGAGGCAGAGAGAATTTTTGATAATATTTAGGATAACTTTTGGATTAGAACTTGGAAGTACTTGCAAATAACTTGTAATTGATTTCTTTACCGATAATGAAAGTATAACTAAATCTCAGTACAGTTGCAGGTAAACTAGGAATTTTTTTTACAGTTTTACAATACCTTTTACAGTTACTTTTTGCACTTCTGGACATTTACTTTTTGCATTTCTGGGAGAGTTACCACATAAAATAATGGAGAAAAACCATCACAAGAGGCACTTGATCAAGCCAGTGGCATGTTTTGTACCACAAACTTGTCTTCTTCTGATTTTTAAAAAAGTAACTGAGGCAGAAACTAGCCTGCAGTATATCCTGAAGCAATCCCGAATCTGCTGCTGTTGTTTTTTGATCCAGATTTACTCCTCAAAGGCCACACTAAGCATTGTCTGTCCAGCTCTGCACTGGGCTTGTGAACCATATCAGTTTCTTTCCTATATAAATTTGAAATAACATCCATTGTATGGAAATGATTCTCTTATTATAAAAACTGATAGTGGCCTGATGTTATGGACCAGTAAAAGCAGCCACCTTGAATTTTTTTAAAAAAAATCTCCACGCATACATTCATGTGAACATACCTGATGCATTTTTAAACTATTTTATGTATTATCTATATATGTGCATATGCATAGATTCTAATATCTTATTGTTTATTTCTAGGGATGCACCAACCGAATCTGCGAATCCTTGAATCCTTAAGAAGGATTCGAGATTCGCAGATCTGAATCCAGCTGCCAAAATAGGCAAGTGGAATCTTTCAAATCCACTGCCTATCAGGTCTTGCACCTTTCTCCACCCGCCCTGGGAACAATCTTGCTGGGGTGGGCTGTGCGAAAGGCTTGGAGCACAAGATCCTGCTGCTCGCGCCTTTCCCCACCCACCCCGGGGAACGATCATGCCGGAGCGGGCTGTGAGAAAGGCTTAGAACACGGGATCCCACTGCTCGTGCCTTTCCCCACCTGCCCAGGGAACGATCGTGCTGGGGCAGGCTGTGAGAAAGGCGTTGAGCGCGGGATCCCGCTCCTCTTCTGTTTCCCCACCTGACGTGGGCACGATCCTGCCAGGGTGGCTTTCCCCACCCATTCTGGGCACAATTATGCTGAAGTGGACTGTCAGAAAGGCATGGAGCACGGAATCTCGCTCCTCACATGTTTCCCCACCCAAGGTGGGCATGGGTGATTGGCCGGCAGACTGGTATAAAGCCTCCCACGCACTGGAGGCTGCCATTTCTCCCCCTGGCTACCTGTGCCCCTAGCGCTGCCTCTCCCTGCTGCTCCCTCCCTCTGCAAGGTAATTTTGGGGTAGGGATTGGGAGGTGAGGGACAGAAGAGCAAAACTGAGTTTGTTTGGGGGTCTTGGAGCTTGTGGGAATGTCCCAGGGGGTTCCAAAGACTACAAAAAGGGGTTCAGGGGTTCCATACAAGCCATGCTAGCCATACTTTCCCCTTACCAGCTTTCTTTGGTCAGTTCTGGGACTAAGATTATCACCATGTCACTTCCTCTCTTAGTTTCTGTATGTTGAATACATCAATACTTCAGTTAACCCATTTTGAAGCTCCCTTTTAGAAAGTCTTTTTATGCTTCTCAACCCTTTGTCCTCTTTTTCCTCTGTCTAGCTGCAAGTTTATAAGCAGCATTTCCATTGGAAAGGTTGCAAAGGAGAACTGGAGAAACACAGAGTTTTGGTCTTGTGTTGCAGCAGCATGTCTGTAGTAAACAGTGAATGCCAAAAAACCTAAGCTGGGAAAGAATGGGATTCTACTCTAGCTGATTCTATAAGAGGAGTGTGTGCTGCCTACAACAAACAAGGTGAACAGTAGCTGCCTCCAGAATCGAGATTGGAGAGTAGGGATTGGGAATTGTTGAGACAGGCCTAGGGATTTAACTTGAGTGTCCCTTGCAGGACTTGAGGTAGAGAATTGACTGGACTAGAGGCTTGCTTGTGTGTGTGTGTGTGTGTGTGTGTGTGTGTGTTTAAGTGCTTTCTTTGTTGTAGGAGTTGAGACTTGACTCTTGAGACTGCAGGGTGCAGAATTGAGATTGGACTAGAGGCTGTTTGTTTTTTTGCCTTCCTTTTTGCAGGACTTGAGACTTGACTGGAAGGTACAGTCTTCTTGAGATTTCAAGGACAGCTGAGAGATTCCTTTGCAGAACTCCCTTGCAAACCTCTTTCATACACAATTCTGGGGTTTGCAGTTTTACAAGGTGTCACAACCTTCTCTGACAAAGTGTGCTGGTGCATCATCAAACTACAAACCCCAGGTTGCCATAAGGAGCTATGCAAATCAAATTCAGTTTTGACCTAGATTATGTGTGTACTGTAGTGGTCCTGTTTACACAGGCAGGAAAATGTAGGATTAATCCACATTTTCCTGATTGTGTACAAAGGCCCTTCATATCATTTTCAATCTGGGGAGAGCCTGAGGGAAAATTATGACAATTGTCCAGGCCACATTTCTTCAGAGGGAGGTTTGCCTTTGCCTAGGCTTTTGCTAAGGCTGAGAGAGCGTGTCTTGTCCAAGATTATCCTTCTTTCCCTTGCTTTTTAAACCCTTTTTGAAAAAAGGATTCAAAAGATTCAAGATTCATGAGATTCGTGGATTCCCAGAACCTTCCAGAGATTCGGATCTGGATTCGGATTCCGAAAATTCTGGATTCGTCCCATCCCTATGCATTTCTAATGTAATTATTTGCATTTTAACACTACTTTATCTCAGAACAATCCCTATGCTTTCTCTCCCTGTCCCAAAAATCACATCTAACAGCCACTCATAGGCCCTTTCCGCACGCGATTATTAAGGCGGGCCAATGCGTCTTGCCATGGAGGTCTTCTGCACCTTGGAGCGGACTAGAGGTTCGGTTTATTTACTTCCGTTCTGCACACAGTTCCAACTAGACGCACCCCCATGTGGTGGTAAAGCATGCTATTTAAAAGCCGGAAGAAATAGGCTTTCCAATTTTCCAGATCAATCCAATTCGTACTTTCACAGTGGTGCAGACACGTGCCAATACGAACTGGTGGTCAAGGGAGGGCTCATGGGAGGAGCCAGGAGGTAGTACGGACTTACGCACGTATGCATGTACGGAATGATGTACTAAACCATGCAAAAAGGGGGGGCAATCACAGCCGACGGGGCGGGGTGAGGGGAGTAGCAGAAGTGGCCACGGCGGAGGCAGTGTGGATCCATGAACTCGCAGTCCTCCGAATCAGAATGGAACATAAGCAGTAGCTGTGTGGAAGAAAATGAGGGAAAGTCCACCCTGTTTCGAGCCCAGAAAATCTGGTAAGAAACGGCACGAACCAATTCACCAGCCTCGTGTGGAAAGGGCCATAATGGCTGCTCCCTTCTCTTCCAGAGAGCTCTTTGGCCTCAGTAAATTACAAACCCTAGAATTCCACAAGATGCTGAAAGTGGAATAATAGCACTATAACAGTGTAACAGTATAGTGCAGAAAGGCCCAAAGTTATCTCACAAAAACTTCTCTCCAAGGCCATTTTTGCAGTTCCATGTTCCTTCATCATCTCCTTATTTGTTTTCATATACATGTTGCAGAACAAATAGAACCACAGAACAAACAGAACCACACAGCCTGTCTGGTGCTTACTGCAGCTATAGCTGTTGCTATCTGTCCCCTGTCTTATACTGAGAAAGACCGTTAGTCTGTCTAGCACTGTACTGTCAACATCATGATGGGATAACACATGGCCCTCTGGTTCTTGTCAGTCCTAACCACACTGGTCAATGGTGATACACAATAGCAGTAATAGTTCATCAACATCTAGAAGGAAGAAGATTCCCTAGTGCTATTGAACACTGATTGGCAGCACTTAGCCAGGTATTCAGGCAAAAACCTTTCCCAGCCTTGGAAAAGCTGGGAATTGAAAAGCTTTCATACTCTACTTGTAAGGCATCCTCCCTTCTCCACAGCCTCTTTCCAAAGCAATGCGTTGACATCATGGATTTTAGACAAAGTTCCTTTATTCCACTCAATTTGGGCTTTTGAGAATGTGTATCAAGTTGGTTCTTCACCATCTCAGGATCTTTCATTAATCTAAGATAAATGAAAGCCGCCCAAGGGTCTTCTGTTTTATGATCATTAAATACTTTTTTAAAAAATTAAAAATAATTATAACACCACTCTCTTTGCTTGTACTTGGATGCCAAAGTGAGAATATCTAGAGCGCAGGAAGCAAAAAGGCCAGGTTGTAAGACAGACAAAGATGTTACTTAGTGCCTTCCAGCTCATCACTGTAGTTGCAGGTCAAGTAATGGAAGAAGCATGGGCTATATCTCTACCACTTTAACACTGCTCAGGCATTTTCCATATTGCCAAATAATGATAAAGATTCCTTCAGGACAATCATATTGTGATACAGCATAATCCTTTTTACTCAGCTTTTATTCCCTTTTAATGTACAGGTTTTTTATTACTTGCATTATCAATTGGTTATTATTGCTGTAATTGGGGGCTTATTCTGTGTAAAATTGGTATGTGGTTGTTTTGCACAGAAAATAGGATTTTCTGCACATTGAAATAAGTTGGCTTCAAATATGTGGTTTTCGAAGACTTTCTCACATTCTGCCAGAACTTGGTCCCGCTTGATGAATAATACCAGCTCTCAATAATCATTACTGCTTTTGAAAACAGTCAATAACCAGCACCTTAAAAATTCAAATCTGCTCTTCCAGCCACAATGCATAAAACTGAGCCACTTGATCAGCTTAGGGTGTGTTCTCGCAATGGTAAAATCTAATAGACCTCTCCCCAGATTTTCATCTAACTTACTCCTAAATTATATGCAGAATATTCATGAGGCAGTGGTTACCTTAGGCAGCAGATTTGGGGCACTATGAAAAATCAGAAAATTGTTAGCTATTTGATTTGTCCAGGACCGTGAAGTAGTGCCAGCATGTTTTCTTTTTAAACTTATGTTTCAAAATAACTTGCCTAGCTTTGTCTCTTGACTTTTTTGTGTGCTTGTGGGGGAGTAGATTTGCTACTTGACTTCAGGTAGCGAAAGGTCCTGGGGCAGCCCTACTAGGATTGCACTGTTTAAGGTTATATATAAGTGATTGTGAGCCAGGTTTCCATCTGTGCTAAGATTTGTAGATTAGACAAAGCCCAATGGGCTTGCATTATGGAGGTTCAGAATGTTAAATTATTTTATTTTTATAGTCTCATTAACAATGATTGTTCACAATTGTGAGTGGTGCAGGTGTTTCTGTGCCCTGACCACTTAGCAGCTTTCTAATAGCAGTGAATGGTATAGCACAGACTATCCCCTTGCTTTAAATTTAAAAGCACAGACCTTCTTTGTCTTCCTTCAAAAGAAAGGCTAGTCATCTCAAAGGGCCACTGACTATGAAACTGTATCTCAGCAGCTTTGATGCAGACTGGTTGAGGATAGTGATTTAAAATTACGCCATCCTGTCAGACCCTGATGATGCCATCAGAGAGGTTGTCTCCCGCTTTCACTGTGAATGCTTCCTCTCACCTTTCCTCATTGTCTTCCTCTTTCTTGCCCTGGGGTTAGGATGCTTATTGTGTTAGGCTGAGCCAAAGAAAGTTCTGGTTGAGTGGCTGCATTCAGCAGTTGGAAAATCAGACACAAAAAGAGAGGAGTGGGAAAATGAAGAGCCACCTGCTTTAGTTCACATACACCTTTGGCATGTTTTTGGTTAAAAAGAGCAAATGCTGAATTGAAACCATCTTGGGATAGTCAGGTACTGTTGCAGTGACCTTTTTAAAAGTGTGACTGAAAAAAGGAGAAAAATACTTGCTGTATCTAACTTTGGAGGGAATGAACAGGTATTTGTATGCATCTTTATATCATACACACACACACACACATTCATATATTCATATTCATCTTTGGCAATTGAAGAAGGCAGAAGCCAAAATATTTTGCTCTTGTGTGTGTGTGTGTGTACACACATATACACATACACACACAGAAAATATAGATACAGACATATTATACATATACATATATATGCACACACATACATACACACACTTATATATAGAAACGTAAGTTCTGCTTCTGAAAAAAAAACCTTCATTTTTCTTTAAACATATTTCTTAATTTTCCCTAAATTTGTGTGTGTATGTGTATGCACACATGTGTGTAAAGAAATGAGTGGAGGGAAGATGAAGACAACTTAATTTTCAAAAATTGGATTTTCAAAACAAATCTGGAAAGATGCAGAAGTCCAAAAGCCAGTTATCTATAAAAGTCCTTCAGCAATTGTTGCTAGTGATTTCTTATTTGTGCACGAATAAGGACACAAATATGGTGCCAGGCTTCAGCACACTGGTGAAAAAAACCTGCCAGTTACCTCCCTATGAGATAGCTTAAGAAGTACTGATTTATACAGCAGAGTGAGTAACACTTGGCCTGTGTGCTGCATATTACCCTGGAACCTCTTTTCTGCAGTTCTTCCTCATCGTTGCCAAATTTGGTACCATTACTACCATTTGGACTACTGAAAAAAAAAAAAAGAAAAAGAAAGATTTTCTCCTTACTTTCACTTCCATTTGTGATGAAAGAGGCAAAGACACTTTGCCCTGGGGTCTCACTGAACTCTGTGGAAAATAATGGGGTTACTCAGCTGAGAGCCAAGTGTTGTGACTATTGTGATTGCTATGTCTGACTTGCTGCATTGACATTTTGCTGCAGTTTGTTTTATGTTTGCGTATCTGTTTTGTCTGTACATGTGCATGAGTGAATCTCAGGGAGAGGGGAAGAACAGCATGTTCTTATTGATGCCGTCTTGGGCAGAGGGAGGTACAGTGCTGGGGGTTGAACAGGTCAGATGAGAGAAAGAAAGGATAGATGTTCGGAATCTATCCCATGTTTTGTTCCATTCCTCATCTCTCAAGATTCAGCTTGCTCTGTCAACCTGCTTTCTACTCTGCTGGTGCAACTCCTGAATATCAGATCAGTAATAAAACAACCACTATCCATGACCTGGTTGTAGATGAGTGGGCTGTGTGTATTATAGAGACCTGGGTAGATGAACTTGGTGGTGTCAACTTGTTCCATCTTTGTCAACCGTTGTCAGCCGGGGTAAAGGAATTGCTGTCATCTATAAGGATTCTATCATTCTTACAACGAAGCCTATCAATTCTAACACTAACTGAGGGTTTGCACCTTGTGTTGGCCCAAAGAGACAGAACAAGATGCTGCTGGTGTCCACCCACCCTGCTGCCCTGCAGCCTCCTTGCCTGATCTGGCCGAGATGGTCTCAGAGATGGTGCTGGAGAACCCCAGGAGTGTGGTTCTGGGGGACTTCAACATCCATGCTGAGTCTGTCCTGACAGGACCTGCTGAGGACTTCAAGGCCACCATGATGACTATAGGGCTGGCTCAGTACATCACTGATCCAACACATGTGGAAGCACTTATCCTAGAATTGGTTTATGCTATTGGATGGATGATGAATGGTTTGGTTTGGGGGGGGTATAAAACAACCCCATTGTCATGATCAGACTATTTCCTTGTGAAGTTTGGTTTGACAGTGGTAGATCTCCTCTGTAGGAGTGGGGACTGATTAAAGTGGTCCACCCCCAGAGACTTATGGAATCTGAAGGATTCTTGAATGTTCTGAGGGATTTTCGAGCTGGTAGGGGTGGTGATTCTGTAGAGGCCTTGGTCTCACTATGGAATGATGAGATGGAAAGACTATTGATTCAATTGCCTCTAAGCACCAAATCCAATGATGTGGAGCCCATAATTCATTTTGGTTTGCAGAAGATCTATGGGCAATGAATCAGGCTGGATGAAAACTAGAACAGATATGGCATAGGACATGGAGCAAATATGACTGAAAATTGGCAAAGACCTCTTGTTGTGCCTATTACGTGGCATCCAAGGCAGCAAAAAGAATTTATTTTGCCTTCTATATTCTGTTTTCAGCACAGCATCTATCAGATCTTTTCTGAGTGATCAAGAGCGTATTTGTATAAGGCTCAGGGAGGCCAAGATTAGAATCCTTGGTATCCTGCTGTGATAAATTTGCCATGTGCTTTGAGCAAAAAGTCATACACACTTGTTCAGAACTTGATGCCACAGTTATTGCAACATCTAAGCAGCTGTTCTGTGCTCCATCTAATCAATTTTTAAAAATATCAGTTCCAGTTGCTGCAGCCTGATGATGTAGACAAGACACTTGTCCATCCCACCACATATAGTCTTGACCGTTGTCTATCTTGGCTTTCAAGCAGGTGTGGACTTATTGAGTGGGTCCAAGAGGTGGTAAATGCCTCCCTACATCAGAAGGAGGTACCTGTTGCTTTGAAGGAGGCTGTAGTGCACCCTTGCCTAGAGTACCTCCCTGGAACCAGAGGTATGTGATAGCTACCAGCCTGTCACTAATATCCTGTATTTGGGCAAGGTGCTTGATCACATAGTGGCTGGGCAGCTTCAGGTGATCCTGCTACCAATTTGCTGTTCTTTTATAATAAACTCGAGGTCCTCTGCCTGAGATGACTGCCTCACTCTGCCTAATGGTAGGGTTTGCTCTGCTGCTGTTGAACACAGTCACTCATGTGGTGGTGGTGGGCAAAATGGAAAGAGAGGCAATGTCATTCAGAACTACAGCTTGAAGCTGCAAGACCGCACAAGCACAACACAATGCCACAGTTTCCTCTGTATGTTACTTTGAAATGAACAGAAGCTGCACAAAAATAATGACACAAGGGTATTCGTCTTCCTTCTTCTTCTGAACCCCTTTGTCAGTATGGACAGTTAGCATCAGTTAGCTGAGGGAGAAGGCGCATAATCTTTTCACATGAGACGAGGAAAAGAGAGTCCTCCACCCTTTCCCCTGATACCTGAACTGACATCTATTTTCCCCCCCCACCTTTAAGGAACACATCAGTAGCCATGCTGGCTGGGAAATTCTGAGAACCATAATTTTAAAGGTATGCTTTCCAAGTTCTGCCTATTAATCCAATCTTCACTCCCATCACAGATCTATGTGTATGCCAGAATTGAAAGAAAAAAGGTTATTTTTTGAATTCTAGATTCTATATTCCATCAGACAGCATGGCTACTGGTTATGGTAGCCAGACTTTTCTCGGCTAAGTCCGGTTGTTAGTCCAAGATTGAGTAAAATCCATTGAATTAATCAGAGATGGATAAGGGTGTGTCCACACTGCATAATTACAGCACAGTTACAGGAGTTAGGTAACACTTTAACCACAATGGTTCTATCCTATCAGATGCTGGGATTTGTGGTCAGGTAGACGCACTTAACTTAGAGGCACAGGACCCCCGTGAAAGTAAAAAAACCATGAATAACTCTAGGCCTTCTCAAACCATATTTAATACATAAAAAAGTATGATCACCATATTCAACCTACTGTGGATTCCTTTGAGGCATCAGGGTTCCTTCACAAGGCAGAAGTGGGTAGTTGGTGGGGCTTACTGCCACCTCCACTGCTGCCCCACACCATTTTTAATAGGGACTTACAAGCCTCGTTCGCAGTTTCTCAGTCTCACGAGGCTTGCAGTCCCTATTAAAAATGGCATAGGGAGGCAGCAGGGGTGATAGCAAATAATCTGTGAATAATCAAATCCACAAAAGTGAAACCTGTAAATATGGAGGGCTGGCTGTAGTTTGAGTCATTCACCTTGGTATACAAAAACAATTACAACATAAGCTGACATACAATGGTAGATTTTGGTTTTTATCAGATCATGCCTGTTGAAGATTATGATCATGAGAAATTACTGGCTACAAGTTACACTAAAAAAAGATTCTGGTTTGAAATGTGTCATTCTTGAGAGACCAGATGAATAAATTTAAGAAAGTACTCTGTCCATACTAATGTCTTTGTCTGTCTCTGTGTGCGCGCGTACGGGATAAACTGATAAAATAATGGGATTCCATGCCCAGAAACACAGATTTTGCAATAGTAAATGTGCTCCTTGCCCACTGATTTCTGAAGAGAAGTCAGTTTTCCTTTGTTCGTTGTTCCTAAAGAGCTTGTAGTACTTATTTACATATGAAAAGAGAAGTTTATAAAAGAGCTTTCCTTTTCTAAATTATTAACTATTAGACGGGCTAAAATCTGCAGCCATTATCATCCTATAGATTGACACAAACGGCATATGGATCATTCTGGAGCTGAGGGTTAGTTCCTTTTTAAAGAGAGAATTGTTTTAGTTTTTGCAGGAAATTAATCAGGGGAATGGGCTTTGTGGGGCTTGGAGCACATCTAATCTGTCCTTTGTTCAAATTTGCCTTGCTCCAATTCCTAGCAATTGTAGACAACATGGTCTTTTGTTCAGAAGCCACTTGTTACATGCATAATTAGAGACCTCAGTAGCTGTGTTTAAAGAAAAACTGTTTTCCAGTGTAATGTGTGATCTTGATAATAGTATTTTCATCAAAGGTAGCAATTACATTCATTAAGCCAGGACTGGCATGGCAGCGAGGAAATTAAGTGGAAGGTGAATAAAAAAGCTCTCCCATTTCTTTCTTTTTCTTTTTTACATGCTCTCTCTCTCTGTCTCTTTTTTAAATTCTCCCTTTATAAGTTGATATGCACCATGTTGGGCTGTTACTGGAAAATACATACTGAATATGGTTAAAAAAAATAATAAAAGTCCCCTTAACCTTTCTGAATAATGATCCTGCAGATATCCCAGGGACAGCTACTATAGCTGCACTTTTCAAATGAAAGGGCTTGAGTCTACATTAATTTCTTATGCAAGTTTTAAACAAGCGCAACATACGATGCAGGTCTTTAAAGGCTCCAGGGCTCAGTAGGATTAATTCACTGTTCTTTTCACACATAAATTAATTGTTTTGTGTTCTCAAAAACAGCAAACAGCACATAAATCAACCAGTTTAGGAGGCAGGCAAGGCTTTCATTATCTGTTTAGAAATTATTATGGTGTACTTTTAAAAAGAGAGGAAGACCAAAGTGTGTGTGTGTGGGGTGGGGGAGAGACAGAAGATGGAGGCCTTGTGAAATTAGGCCTTGCTCTCTGTTAATTAACTATATCCTGAATGTGTAGTTAACATCTGGAGAAATGAACCTCTATAAGGGAAATATACTCTAAGAGAAACATAAGACTGGGCTCAGATAAGCACTGAGGAACTGAATAATTTGCTTTTGATCATAGCTGCAAAAGCTACTTTTTGGAGAAACACCACCCCATCCAACATTGTTTGTTGGAGAACCCCCCACAGCCAGCCATGGGCTCTTCGTGCTGTGGTCTTCTACTGTTTTAAATTGTAGTTTTGTTATATGTACTGAACCATTATTATTGTACAGGTATACCTCAGTTAACAAAGTAGATGTGTTCCTGGGCACTACTTCTCTAAATTTGGCAGAACTAAGATGGAACAGTTAAGGATGAGTTCCTAAACCACAGAAAAGAAGAGCATTTTAACATGGTTCAGCAAACTTTTCATCCAAAGCCAATAATGTTGGCTTTGGATGTAGCAGTTTGGATGTTGGACTATGACCCTGGAGACCAGGCTTCAATTCCCTGCTTGGCCGTGGAAACCTGCTGGGTGACCTTGAGTGCATCACACAGTCTCAGCCCCAGAAAACCTCATGATAGGTTCATCTTAGGAATGCCGCTAGTTGGAAACAGCTTGAAGGCACACAACGACAATAACATGCATATGTGAAATGAAAGAACTACTTCAAGTTAGCCTTGTACAAGTAGAGAAAAACATTTTGAATCTTTGAGAGACGTCTTGGAAGTTTGGAAGCTTCTTCCTAAATGCATCCAGCAATGACTTTTTTTCTTTCATTAACCACTTTTTTTCTTTCATTAACCTCCCCTCCTTATGGTTTCCATATCTATGCTTCTTTAATATGATGGGAGTAGCTGGCGGGGCAGGCTTCTCTGCTGTCCCCTTTTCTCTGTTTTGGTGTTCAACATGGTCCATAAAGGATTATGATGACAGCTCCTGTTTACACTGCCTGTTGCACGCAGGCACACACAGTTACATGAGGGTCAGCTTAGAGCAGAATCCCATTAGGACCCGACTCAATTTTATTGCACTGTTTAATGCCCTCGCTGTTGCAACCTGACACAAAGTCTGTACTTCTCTAGCCCTCCTTCACCATCCTCCCAGTGATAGTGTTACTAAATACCTTCACCACAACAGAGGCCCTTGGTGGCATCCCAGCTTGGGGATGCAAGAGGAGCAGGAGTGCTTCCGTATGATGTCGTTGTGGCCCCGGCCTTCTTGCATCACCAGCTGATGCAAGATGATTGCAGGCTAGATCATTGATGGAGAAATTCCATCAATGATCTTCAATCACGCAAGCCTTCCATTGCAGCCAGCCATGCAGAAGGGCCGGAAGCACGATGTATTCGCCTCCTCCCCTACCGCAGCATGGGAAGAAAGGCGGCTGCAGTGCGGAAGGATGGAATGTGTCTGTTGCGCTCCTTTTCACAGGCAGCTGATTGCATGCAGAGGGGAAAGTTGGGAACACACTCCCACTCCAACAGAGGTGCTGCTGAGACTATGACGGGATGATACATGAGAGTGCCGTTATGCGAAAAAGGACAGAGACAAGGAAGAAAAAGGGAGCCTGGGAAGACATTAAAAAAATTTTTGCAAAAAGGAGCTTCTTTGTTAACTGAGGTATGCCTATATTGTTTTTTTAGTAAGCTGCCCTAAGAATACTCTGGCATGTAATGTGAGGGATACAATCCTTAAAAGAAATTAATAGAAGGGGACATTGTTGCCATGTGAACTTTACACTCAGTATTTCTCGTCAACTGACAAAGTGCTGTCCAGAAATAGCTAAATGTCTCATGCTCCCAGGGTCCCCTTTATTTTCTAGGTGATACTCCAGGGACTGGAACCATCCATTCCTTTCACAGCTGATCAGGATGTATAACAGTCTTCAACCTAGTACCATGCAGATCTTGGTACCACGACCCCCCTCATCGCCAGCCAATGTGGTTAATGGTCACATATTTTAGGAATGGTAATCCAAAACATCTGGAGAATGCTAAACTGTGGAAGGCTGGTTAGTAACACAGCATACCCTCCAACTGTCCCAATTTGGCAGCGACAGTCACAATTAATCTTTTGTTGTCCTACTTTTTAATCTGTTTTTAAAAGGCCCCTGTTTCTTTCCTCTTCCCACTTTCTTCCTTTGAACCCAGCTTACTTCAATTGCAATAAACCTAGTTCAAAGTGCAAAAGTAGTTGGGTTTAACTAACCCAGAGGGGAGAAAGGGGTGGAATCTTGCCTTTCCCCGTAGACTCAGGCAAAAGCAACCCTCTCCTAGCTTGTGTATTCTTCCTCATTAACAAGTTTTGTCATCTTCACCACATCCTGCTGTGGTTTGGCCACGTGTGTCCTAGTTTTCATCAGTGAAATGTTGGTGGATATGATATAGTTGCCATCACCAAATAAGTAAACACTTTATAGGCATGCCCTTAGGTGTTATGAAAGTGTCGCTTGAACAGAACAAACAAGAAAGCTTTGTCTGTAATTACAGAAAGATTGGTATCAGTACTTTGCCTGTTCAGAAGACATACAAAATGAATAAACCGTGTAGGTTTATTGATTCTGTTGCTTACAAGAGAATATGCTGACAAAGTTTGTATATCAGGATTGGCACAATCATTAGAGAAAATTAGTTGGCTGCCTTAGGCATGAACACATTTTGGGTGTCATGAAAAGGCAGGAAATGGTTAGTTACGTTACTATTACTATTGCCATTACTATTACCACATTCCATTTCCGCAGCTTGGGATGGGCAGAGGTGGTTATGATAATTCTTTGCCTAATGTGCCAAAATAACATGGCTGGTTTAGATGCTGTTTGGGTATATGGACCAGATAGAAATTTGCTGCTGTTGTATACTGAATTAAACACATATACTGAATTATACTCATCCTGATTGTTGTCCAATGGCTTTAATATTCTTTCGTCATCTCACAATTGCCAGGAAGCATGTGTGTTGATAGAGGGATTTTCAGTGCAGCTACTATGTCCAGGACATAGCTGTTATGAAGTATAGAAAAGACCACATCTTGCCACAACAAAACTCAGAGAAAAGTTAAGCCAAGCAGATATGAGTCAAAGGTTTTTAGTAGTATTTGGTACAGAGAATTGACTTTGTTTAAGAAAGGTTGGTTTGGATGGCCTTCAGTTCTTTTATTATTCTACAACTTTATGGAATTGCTGTTGTGGGAGAGAACACATTTTTCAAGTCCCAGGTTCAATCCCTATGATCTCCAGGTTGGGTTGAGAAAGGCTACTTCTTGAAACCTCAAGAGAGTGGCTGCCAGAGCAGGCAACACTCAGGTACATAGACCAGTGGTTTGATGTGATCTAAGGTAGATTCATTTCTGAGGCTATTTCTGCACTAGCCTGTTACAGCGCTATTATTCCACTTTCAACATCCTATGGAATCCTGGGGTTTACAGTTTAGAGAGGTGCCTTCATGGCCCCTCCCTAAACTGTAAACCCCAGGATTCCATAGGATGTTGAAAGTGGAATAATAGCACTGTAACAGGCTAGTGTGGAAATAGCCTGAGAGACAGAAGAGGGCAGGATATTCACCTCTCTACATTAAGAGGGGAGGGGAGGCAGGCAGCTACAGAAAGACAGAAATCAAAACAGCAAGAAGAAGAAAACATAATCTACCTTTCAGTATATAAAAAGTCAGGTTACTGGAAAGATGATTAAGAAAGGTTAACTTCACAAAAGATTACATTTAATTTTTCCTAGACTCCTTGGCTTCCTCGGCACACTTTCCTGTGTCTTTTTCCCTTGCCAGTACTTTGGATGCCTCAATGATTTAGGTATTTTTGGGCTTGTACGGAAGACCTCCTGTGCCCTCTGCTGTATAGATTTGGTAATGTTGAGCTTCTTTCCTTTTAAATGGATGGCCCTCTAGTGGCTGGTATAAGAATGGGAAAGGAGAAAGAGCGACATTCCCACTGGAAAACAAAAAGCCTAGGTTGATGCCTGTGCTGTATTTCATTTTTATACAATAACTTTTTTTTTACATTGTCCCGTGAGAAGGAACATGGAAATATTACACCAAAATGTATTATTAATACGTTTTGCCCTAGAAATAAACATCTTTGGGTTTAGAAGAGTGGGGTGAATGGATTTGTACAAAATACATTTACCTCCATGTCTGTGTAGGCTCAAGGGGACTGACCACCCAATAACCAACATGAAGGTAAACTGTTTATGCTTCCTTTGTATTATATAAAAAACATTGTTTTCTAGCAGCTGGAGGATTTTGTGGGTATTAAATCTTCTGAATAACCCATGAAGAAAACCGAAAACTGTCTCAGTAAATGTATAATAGATCCCAGAGCTTAGAAATATTACTTTTTTGGATGAAAACTTCCTGAATTCCCCAAATGGGGTTTTCTGAGAGTTGTAGTTAAAAAAAGTAACATTGTCAAGCTTTGGACAGATGTGGGCTGTTACTTCTGGGTTTCGTTAGATACAGTGCCCTCAAGTAACTCAGTTTCTCTTGAGACGGTAAACCTGTGTCTCAGGTATGTCTGTCCATGCTGCAGATGCAAACTCCCATAACTAAATTTTCCTCCATGTAATACCTCCCTTCAGAGAGATGGCAGCAAGAATTACTCTAAATCTGTCATCCGAGCCTTATCATATGGAAGAAATGTTTTTATATAAAGGAACATATAGTTATGTGAGCTCCCATTGGCAGTCTGAAGTGGTACAATCCAGCCAAAGTGTACTAACTCCACAAGACCTTGGCTTTTGCTTGAGACATTAACTGCTGAGTATAGGAATACAACCACAGGGTTGCAGAAGAGATACATTCACCTAAAGTGCTTCATGAAGCCAGATCTTGCACATATATACTCAGAAGCCAGTCTTGTTGAATTCACAGTAGGTGTGCATAAAGTGGCACCTGAGAGAATCCATTCATTCACGTGTCTTTCTGAAGGAACAAGGGAAGGGGAAAAGAAGAAATGTTGAGTGGAAGAATAATAGAGGAAGGACCTGAGCTATTCTCATGCTCCCCTTGTATCTCTTTAGGGAACAGCCTTCCAGAGCAAGTGACCGGAAGATCCTTGGGGATCTATAAATTTGCCTGAAAAAGGATAGTGCCAGGGAGTAGTACCCAAGCAGCCCCACCAAGAAAGCAGGGCTCTTGTCAAAGGGAAAAGGACAATACTGCCAAATCCATGACTGGAACAGTCTGATCATTCCAAATCAATGGTTTGTAGCTGCACAAGGGCTTGTTGTATCTATATTCTCTTTATAGGGTGTTGGACTACATGATTCATATTACGCAATTACAGAACTAGTATTTCACCTTAACTGTTGTGAGGCTGTCATATGAGATCTTGGAATCTTCAGTTTGTTGTTGTTGTTGTGTGCCTTCAATTTTTTTCTGACTTCAGGCAGGGGCATTTAGAATTCTTATCCAAAGCTGTTCCAGTGACTCAGCAGACTACAAGCTCCAGGATTCCACAGCACAAGACCATGGCAATTAAAGTGGAATAATAATGCTATGACGGATAGTGTGAATTAACTCCAGGACACACAGCAAAACTAGAGATGAGAAATCTTGTAAATTCCTCCTCACTGCTCATCTTTCCCCCCTCTCCCATAACAAGCTATCAGTATCACCATTATTATTGGCACCTACTAGTTTTATGATAGGATACAGTTGTTGAAAATACTGTTTCATATTGATGTATTCTCATCTGAGGTGTCAGTTGAAAATGGACTTATTGTGTTGTGACTTTTTTCCCCAAAGGCTATCATAGTCTTCTGCCTAAACTTATCCCCGTGATAAAATGATGCAAATTAAAATGCTTGGCTCTTAAGTAAACTAACCAAAAGGAAAGATTCCCTCACCCACAAGAAGAAAGAAATACTTCAATTTTTAAAAAGGGCATAAAGAGACATGGGAATTTCTCCATGAACCTGAATGTTGAGCTAATTATTTGCTGGTACATGGAGTGCCAATCTGTAACACATTAAAAGTTAGCTCTAAACAAGTTTTAAGTTTTTATTTTTTTTTTACTAAAGAGCACCAAGCAAGCAATGAGTAAAAATCTATTATCTCTTCTGTCCAAATCAAAGATTTTAGGAAGATGTCACCTTTTACAAAGGAAGGCTCAGATTGTTTCTAGAGAACCACATTGACATCTTTCATCAGATTGCAGTTTAAATCTTGCTACCAATCAGTGGCGTATCGAGGGGGTGGGTGGGGGAGCAAGGCGCCCCAGGAGGCATGTTTTTGGGGGTGGCACCAGGCCACCCTCCACACGCTGGCAGATGTCCAGTGACTAGATGAGCACCAGAGCCTCCTGGAGAGATCTCCCAGAAGGGTATGCCACCCCTGGAAAGGGGACTGTCCTTCCCCCCCTCCCCTCCCCTCCCCTCCCTCTCTCCCTCCCAATCTGGAATCAAACCTGTTTCCAGCCAAAGCAGTAGTGCCGACATTGGCAGACCTCCAGGTTGGGCAGAGAAGGAAGAAGGGAGAAAAGGAGGAGAGGAGAAGAGAAAAGAAGCCCCGAGCAGGTGGGGAGAGGCACCCGCCTTCCCCCTCGCTTCCGAGACTGGGGGTGAGCCCAGCCCAGCCAATCTTCTGAGGAGGAAGGGAGGGGAGAGGAGGAGAGAGGGAGACAGAGGGCGCTGGCCACCACCGGTATGTCTCTGAGCACATGCAGAGTGCCCCCTCTGAACACAAATGCCCAAAGCCCAATCACCCCATGCCAATCAAGCAGTTTTTATTTGGTATTTTGGATAGGTTCTCCCTCCCCTGAGAGGGGTGGCAAACTCAGGGACCACCCCCGGGCGGCAAAAGCTCTAGCTACGCCACTGCTGCCAATCCCCATTTCCTGACCTATCTTTTTTATTCTACTATTGTTCATACTTGTTTTAATGAATGGCTTAGGCTAAGGGGAGATTAGAGGATGAGCATCAGGTAGAAAAATGTCCAAATGGATCTCGTCATTTCTACTTCTACCCTTGATCAGAAGGCACAAATTTATTTGTCATCTTGGTCTATCTGTACATGTGCATACTGTTGTTCTGTGCTTTCAAATAGTTTCCCTCTTATGACAACCCTAACTAAGGAGAACCTATCATAGGGAGTTTTTGACTAGATTTGTTCAGAGGAGGGTTTCCTTTGCCTTCCTCTGAGGGAGTGTGATTTGCCCAAGCAGTGGGTTCCCGTGGCTGTGCAGGAATTGGAATCCTGGTCTCCAGAGTCATAGTCCAATGTTCAACTGCTACACCACACTGGATCTTGTCCATGTGTCTACATACACTGCTTATATTGGGAAACAGACTAAAATGGGCTTTGGCTTCATAGTGGCTCTAACAGGGAATAAATCTTCAATTTAACAGCTTACAGTGAAAGAAAACAGGGATAGGTTGGCCCATGTTTGAGTCTGGTGTTACCCTGATTTCTGGGGATCCCAGGAGGGACACCTAAATGTGCTCACAACAATGGGGAGGGAATTAGCACAGAGCACAAGTTTGCAATGCGAGAGGCAGGGTAACGTAGCCAGATCTTGAACCCTATGTTACCCTGCTTTCTGGGGGTCCCGGGAGGGACACCAAATTGCTCTCAAAATTATACAAGTTGGGGAAATTAGTCAAAGAGCACAAGCTAGCACTGCGAGAGGCAGGGTAACTTGAACCCAATGTCTACGGGGTCAGGCCGAGTCAAGGAGCACACCGGAGTGAAATAACAAATGTGAATTTTATTAAAAATACAATCAATCAGTGTATGCAACACAAACACAGAGAGAAACTATAGAAATAAAGGTTGGAGTGGGATAGAGGGATTTTTAGAGGAGTTGTTGGTTTAGGTAATACTACACCTGTCCTGAAGCCCGGTCGGAAACAGAGAAGCTGGGGAGTGTGGATCTCAGCACGTGGAGCTGAGGGGAAGGCTCGCTGGACAAAGCGACAGCAAGGCGGGATGGAAGCCAAGAGCGATTTAAGAAAGTGCTCAAAATCAGGGGTTTTTATAAGGAGAATTGTGACCTCAGGCTAGTTCGGACTTGGGGAAAACAATGGATTTGGGGCTGGAGACAAAGCCTCTGAAAGGTCATAATTTGAATGATTGAATTATAGCCAAATTGTCAATACGATAGCCAGTAATGCAAACACGGAGTATTTGAGCGTTGTATAGTCAGATCATCAAGCTGCCGGCGCGGGGCAGAGGATCTTTTGAAAGTTGTGTACATACATAATAGAGTACTTGCCTTTGAGGTCTCCTGAAGCTGCGAGTCGGCTATTTCTGGCCTGCCTGTATTGTGTTGGAATATTACGGCGATTATCGGCTGAGCCTGTATGCGTGCTTGCCCGGGGGCCTCGCAAGCACGTGGAGGGGAATGGGTATGTGAAGCCGAATTAGTGATATCAAGAGATACCTTTTTAATATCCTCGAAGCTCGGGCTAGCCAGGGCAGTAACACCTATGTCTATGGGGTCAGGCCGAGTCAAGGATGAGGCAGATGTTGAAATGATAACAATTGTTTTATTGAAACACAATCAAACAAGTGTATGCAACACACTCACACAAGAAACTATAGAAATAAAGGTAGGAGCGGATAGAGGGATTTTTAGAGGAGGTTTGGTATGGGAAATACTATACCTGTCCTGAAGCCCAGTTAGAAGCAGAGAAGCTGGGGAGCGTGGATTCTCAGCACGTGGAGCTGAGGGGAAGCGACAGCAAGGCGGATGGAAGCCAAGAGCGATCTGAGGAAGCACTCAAAGTCTGGGGTTCTTATAGGGAAAATTGTGGCTGCAGGCTAGTCTGTACTTGGGGAAAACAATGAGTTTGGGGCTGGAGACAAAGCCTCCAAAAGGTCAGTATTTTGAATGATTGAGCTATAGCCAAATTGTCAATAGAGTAGCCAGTATGCAAACGCGGAGTGCTTGAGCATTGAATAATCTGCTCATCAAGCTGCCTGCGCGGGGCAGGGGATCTTTTGAAAGTTGCGTGCATACATAATGTGGTACTTGCCTTGAGGTTTCCTGAAGCTGCATTAGGCAATGACTGGCCTGACTAGAGTGGGATTTGAATGATTCGGCTATTGTTGGCCGCGGCTGTGTGGGTGCTTGTCCGGGGGCCTCGCAAGCACGTGGAGAGGAATGGGTGCAGAAGGCCGAATTATTGATATCAAAAGATATCTTAATATCCCACAAGCTGGGGCTAGCAATGGCGGTAACACTGGTTCTAACCACCATCAGGAAAGCCCTCAATGATTGTCCCCATGACTCAATGGTTCTTAGCAGATTAAAAGATTTCATAGCTCTATCTTACATTAACTGCTCCTGATGTTCAGCAGCTTGATGCTCAAAAAAGGCCACAGAAAATGGTGATCATTCCAAATAAATGTGCTTAAAGCTACTCAGTTTGGTTTCTATTGACTTGCTTTACCCAACACCATACCTAAAGTCACTTGCAGCTTTGAGAATATAGAACCATCTGAGGAGCCTTCTGCTCTCTTCTTATAAAGGGTTCCGGCCATGGTTATGCAATGCCTAGAAATACAGAAGTTATGTCAGTCCTGAAGTAAGAATTACTCTCTCTGGTGGTGTAATAGCATCACATTTGGATTAATAGTTTCAGAGAAAATGGCACACAGGCTACATTCAGTACAACCCTCATATTATAACTTACTTGGGGCTGTTGTGCCATATACATCATATTATATGGAAGCCAACTCCAGAAAAGCAAAGATAGTCTTGTCGGCTATATATATATATATAAAAAATCTTATCACAACTTTTATTAGGACAACCAAAAGAACACAAAAAATGCATGCAAGCTTTTGAAGTCTCCATGGTTAATGGACACCCTCCCCAAATCTTCTTTACCATGTATGTAGAGTTACATGCAAAGATTTTTCTCAACTGAAATCTTAGGGCCAAATGGCCACGGCATTTGCATAGCTGACTTTAAAAGAAATGGCCAATATAGGGACATGGGAGAGATGTCATCCACTCTGCTGGGGAGAGGGGTTTTCGTCATTTGCCAGTTGAAATCATCAGCCCTGAAATTTCACTCCCCTTTCACTTAATAGAGGTCCTTGCATTTAATTCATTTTTTTCCAGACGCAGTCACCTTGCAGGTGAACTTTATAACAAGGGTATGAAAATTAAAAAATACACAGGAAAAAAAGTGCACAGCTTGTATGTGTGATACAAAAACACAGCCATTTTAATTTTTCTTTATATAAATTTTACCTTTGACCTGGAAAATGCACCATGGAGTTTTAAAAGAATTAAATATTTCTATACACAAAGAATTTGATGGCATGAATTGCATGCAGCCCAAAACAAATATAATATGCATCCTGTTTAAGGATGTGATAAAATGTATATTTGATGCATTAAAGACAAAAATTCAGTTTGCACAAATGGAAAAGCTCAGCCTGTTGATGAAGGTTATGAGGATCTACCAAAACTGCCTTGCTTGAGGAATAGGTTTAAGCGAAGCAGCAATTACCCAAAACTCCTCCTTCTTCCTGCAGTCTTCAGTGCCAGGTCACATTGTCCTGCTTCCCTCTGCACCATCATCCAAGAATGGCGTTTCAGAGGCATGGGGGGTACAGAGGAAACAGAACTGACAAATATTGCTTCATTCTTTGACACATTTTGGTTTGGTTATCTGGTTTGCTGAGTACTTAGAACACTATTAAAGATTATCACTCTTGTATTTCAGACATTTCCTGCATGAGTGATTTGATACTTAGTTCTTTATCATAAATTCACATTTAACTTGTGCATTGATTTCAATAAGTATCCCAAAACCAAGCAGATACAAGATTCAAAGAGAATGTATGATAAAACAAAGCAGCTTTGGTAAATTTCACCAGGTAAGAATAAACTGAAGTTATTCATTTTATGGTCTTCCAGTATGTGCGTTCAACAGCAATTAGATTTTTAAAAGAAGGGTGTGACCTTTTCTTTCATTATATCTGAAGAAATTATATAATGCATTCTCGGTGTCCAGTCCAGTACAGTCCACTGCAGTCTTGAACAAGTGATTGTACAAGGATGTAACATTGCCCCAATTTGAACATTTCTGTTCGCATACGTATATATTTTACAAAGAGGAAATTGAGGTGTAATCTGTGATGCCACCAGTTAAGACAAGCTGTTTCAGACTTTCTGTGAAATAATCACTGTGATCTTCATCAAATCTCTTGAATGTTAGTACTCTTCAGCAAGGCATTTTATGATGGTGTTCAACTGGATATTTGACGTTCCTTCATATATGGTGCCTGAAACAAACCAGCAGGGGGACAAATGAATCAAAAAAGCACATAAACAATGATTAAAAGACTTTACAGTAAACACCCAACCAGGAAGCAACAAATCAATATGTAATCAAAGCAGAGTTAAAAATTCTATAATGTGCCTCCAGTGTCTGTGTGATTCACTGATTGATGAGACAGCAGTACTCATACAGACTTGAATTTGTATCCAGATTTAAACAGAGATCCACTAATTCCATGACTGCCACATGAGTAAATCAATTCCAGTAATGAGACTGTACTCTAAATATGACAAGTTTTGATGTAACCCACGATCAGCACTATGATAGGTTATGTAAACCTTATTACAATACATTCCCTAAGACACATCTGTTAGCACACAAGCAAGATCACTCTAGCCAAACTCAATCCACAGTTACCTTTGGTATGCAATTGCATGGGCCCTGTTTTTCTGTGGAGCAATTCTGTGCAGCTCAGGACTGTATGTAAATAATACAGCCACAGAGGTAGGGCAGACTGCATGGGCTTGTCAATGCAATTATATTAAACAGCATTATATTTGACCTACATCCTAATTCTGGGCAATTACCAAAAAACAGCATGTAATCAATTTGCTTGCAGCATCTTTAATGGGGAGAGAAGATCAGGAACCTGATGTTTGGTTTAGCTTATAAAAATTAAAAAGCTAACTTCCACATTCTTATGTATTTGATACTGAAAATCTGTATGGGAGATGAGAAGAGTGGAATATATCATATTGATAACTTTCTGATCATTCAGATCTAATCTTGAGAAAGCAATAGAGGGTATGCAAGAAACTGTTACTTACCAATTTTGCAGTCCCTGTAATATTTCTCAATAGGATAATCTTTTGTGAAGCCAACTCCGCCCATCCATTCAATACATTTACTTGTTGTTAGGGTTGCAACCTACAGAATGGACAACAGGCATGATGCAAATTAGTTTAGATTCTACTATGCTGATCACAACCCTCAGCAATTACACCATAGTGATTATGTCTGCTGGCAAACAGTTTTTTGGTTTATTGCTCTGTCTCTATTACTACTGCACTATACAATCCAATCAATTTAAATATAAATATTACATGTGACATGTTCAAAGATATAAAATGCTATCTGGGATAATGCCAAATTCATGTTAGGATATTTACTTTGTTCAGTAATATAAAGGTCCTGGAAGGTACCACTATATGGAAATTAATTCTGGACAAACATGGATTGGAGTACATTAAACATCAGTGATGTTCAAACTGTTAATGCAGTCCCTTAAAGGTATTCAAGAAAAACTTAGTATGGAAACAAAGTTCTGTGATCTATGAAATACATTTGTTTTCCTTATGATGCTCCAGGTATGGATGATATGCTCTCTAAGGCAGGAGTGGGCAAAGTACAGCCTTCTACACTTGTCTGTCTGAACTGCAACTCCCAGCATTCCTTACTATTGGCTATGCTGGCTAGGGTTGATAGGCGTTGCCTTTTAGCAACATCTGGAAGGCTGCCTGTTGCCCACCCTGGTCTAAAGCAATAAGCAGTACATGGGTTCTTCCTTTTCCCAGAGCAGATAATTAGTGCTGCTTCACTGATATTAAAATTATATGTTATGAAAGGTATCCAAGCTCTATCTTGTTTCAAATGCACTGTAAGCCACTTTGGGTCCCATGTCAGGCAAAAGGTGGGATGTAAATTAAGTCAATCAATCCATCCAGGGTTTTGGAATGGATATCCATGGTCTTTCTTTCTCTCAAGGGTCCCTTTTCAGTGTCTACCCTTGATCTGTGTTGGAAACCCGGGCCATTTCCGCACTAGATTGTTATAGTGCTATTATTCCACTTTCAACATCCTATGGAATCCTGGGGTTTGCCTCAAAGGCTCCTCCCTAAACTGCAGACCCCAGGATTCCATAGGATGTTGAAAGTGGAATAATAGCACTATAACAGTCTGGTGCGGAAATGGCCCAGGGCGATTGATTTAGTGTTGCATCTTCTTTCTTCTTCTATGCTACACTACTTATATTCAGAGCAATTGAGGTGTCCCCCCATTTCTCCTTTATATAATTATACAGACAAGACCAATCTTCTCTAAATTTGTCCATCGTTTTATCTTTCATCAACACAATTAATTCACCTATTTCCATAATATTATACAACTCAATTAACCAATCTTCTATATCTGGTATTTTTTCCTTTTTCCATTCTTTAGCAAACAAAATCTTAGCTTGAGTAATCATATATAACAGGATTTTCCAGTCTCATTTTTTTGGACATATCCTCTTAACGTCATAGAACAAGATTAGTTTACCTCCGCTGTATAATACTTGGCCATGCTGGCCTCTTTTATAAAAGGTTTTCCCGTTTCTGCAAGCCGGGCTGCGTTATAGGTCAGCAATCTTGCAGCTTCAATCTGTACGGCCACTTGAGCAATCTGATGTTGTATTCCCTTGGAAGAAGCAAGGCCAACAATAGAACACAAGAGACAAGACAAATTTAACCTTCCTTCCTTGACTGTCAATAACATGCTAAGTTCCTGATCCTACAAGTGACATCTCAGTCCTTCGCCTGTTCACCCAGAAGTAAATCCAGTGGGGCTTACTTACAAGTAGGACATCATAGGACTGCAGCCTGCATGGCCAAAAGGTAGCATATAAAAAAAAAAAACTAACCCAAAAGGCAAGAAGAAATTAATCCTACCATTTTTCATTTACAAACAGGTTATGGAAACAATAACAACACAATATAATAAGTAAGAAAGTGATGTTAGAGGTGTTTACCATATTGTCACTTGGATTTTAAACTCCAAATGAATTCTCTCACAATGCTGCCATGATCCATGAAACAACCAAGAGAAAACTTGTCATTCAAGCTAAAAAAAATGTTGCTCTATACAGAATTTGAGAAACCAACTCTTTAGATACACTCTTCAAACGTAACTACCAATGGGTAGCTATAAGATACCTATGATACTTTAGTGATAAGAAGCATATGGCCACCTGTAATAAACATTTCTTCTTTATGGTTAGACACATTTTGCAGAATGTACCAATCAATACCTGAAATTCAAATATGCTTTTCCCAAACTGGTTTCTCTGCTTTGTGTATGGGATGGTTTGGTCAAAACATCCCTGTGCTAAGCCCAGCATCTGTGAACAAACCACACACACACAAAAAAAACATTACTCTTAGGGCAAGCAAAGTATCTCAGTCATCTTAAAATCAAGGGAAGCCTTATTGTTGTATTCATTTACTTATTTAGTTCATATCCCTTTTTTCTCCCAGCACAGGAGTCAAAGGATTTGAAAAAAAAAAAAGCATTCAACGCGGCATACTATGTTTTAAAAACAAAATACAATTAAAAACTCTTAGTACAAAACTAAACTGCTATTTAAAAAGAGAAGTTAAAAAAGAGCCTTAGAATCATGAAGCTGGAAGAGACCACAGGGGCCATCCAGTCCAACCCCCTGCCATGCAGGAACCCATATCAAAACAAAAAGTGGTTTAAGACGTCTACTATATAGAAGTCAACGTTTGTCTGTGCATTTCTCTGTTCGTCTGCATTAGGCAGGCAAAGCCCCCGTACGATTGGCTGTGTGAGGCAAGAAGACCTCATACGATTGGCTGGCTGTGAAGATTCTATGGAATCCTGGGGCTGGCAGTTTAGGAGAGCTCTTGGGCCTCAGGTCGGCTGCTATGGAGATCAGGCCTACCATCAATAAGGATGCCAGAGAACATTTGGGAGGCATACGTGAGACAAATTAAAGTGACATACACAACATAGTTACAAAGTCTTCTTGCCTCACACAGTAGATTGTATGGGTTCCATATGTGAGGAATCTTAAAGTGGAAATTCGAAACAAAAAATGCTTCCAGAAAAAAAACGTTACGCCATTGCACAAATTCAACAGAAAGCAAAAAAAAAATCAGCATTGCCAGATAACACAGATTGGATTGGGGACTATGGGGAAAAGTTGCAGGTACTGGAATAGGCCGGTTGCTGTGGAGGTGACACCTAGCAGCAAGGAGGAGGACAGTGTATTCCCGCAGGAACCCAAACTGTGTATGTAAATAACTCTGAATACAGATTGCATGGGAAATATGGAGCAAAGTTACAGGAAATGGAGAAGACAGCTTTTGAGTTCTTAAGAGGAAAATAAAAACCCCGAGCAACACTGGGTAAATACGCTAGTAATAACATAAAAACTCTACACTCCTCCCCATTAAAAGCTCTATCTGATGCAGCATACTAAAAAACAAATGCCTCTGTAAATAAGACGACTTTACCTGCTAGCAGAAAGATAGCACAGAGGGGGCCAACCAGACCTCCTGGGGTAGGGAGTTCCACAACCTGGGAGCAGTTATGAGAAGACTCTCATGTCCTTACCAAATGCGTCTTGTAGGTTTACAAATACAACCTCGACTATTATTCCTAGAGTTCACTGGAATCAATGAAACTCTAGGAGGATACAGAGCTCAGTGCCATGTTTATGCTAAAAGAAGGGTGAGGAACCTGTGGCTCAGCTGATGCTGCTGGAGTCCACCAGTCCCAGGCCAGGAGAGAAGATAGGAGTTCTCTTCCAGCAACTGGAATTTCCACTGAGCTCAACCGGAGCTAACTGGGAACCCGAAGTGTGCATCTGTGTGCAGTCTCACTCTCTTTCTGCAAATATTTTAACAGAAAAGAGGCTACTCTGGATGCTGGGGGCGGGGGAGTGAAAGAATATAAAGTCAGTGTGCAGTATGCATTTAAGAACTGGATTAGGACATAACAGACCCATGAAACTCCTTTGGTGACTTTGCCTCATTTAATTTTTCTCAGCCTAACCTACCCCACATATTTAGTGTGGTGATAAAATGAGAGAGAATCATGTGCGCCATCTTGAGCCCACTGGAGAAAAAGTGGGATATAAATGCAAAAGAACAAAATGTAAAATAATAATTAGTCTAACTTAAGGAGCTAATTCAGGTGGATTTACTGGAGTCTCAGCGAAGTGTATTATTCAGGGCTGACAGAACCAGAGTGAGAACTGCCAGCAGTGACTCTGCATAGTAGAACAAGAACAAAACAGGAAAAATTCTGTTTTCTACATGAATCAAACCAGCAAACCCATTTATACGTAATCACAATGGCCTCTTCAGAACAAGTGATAACATCCTGAAGACTATTCAAGAGCCAGAAGCCAGGAGTTTGTAATATCACCTCACAACAACCTCTTACTCTTGCCTAAATACCCTAAAGGTGTCAGATCTTGTCTGATCTTGGAAGCTAAGCAGGATAAGCATTGGTTAGTGATTGAGACCACCAATGAATACCAGGTGCTATAGGCTATATTTCAGAGGGAGGAAATGGCAAAACAACCTCTGAATATTTCTTGCCTAAAAACACCTCATGAAATTCATGGGGTCACTATTAGCTGACATGAGACTTGAAGGCACATAACACACACATATTTCCACGTAATATAATGTGAATTCAGTTATGAAGAACCCATTCCAATTCCTAATGTGTGATAAAACCATCTGCCCCCATTAATGTATTATGCCCTGGTAAGGCTCCTTCTTGTTAATATTTAGTTCTCGGGAACCATATTTAAGAGCTTGATATTTTTCATAATGTGCCAATTAACATTTCAACTGAAGTAAAAACACTGTGTATGTGTGTCAGCTTCAATGAGTCTTTGCTCACAGAGTTTTTATACGGGTCTTTGCTCATAGAATTTCTTTCCACTTCCATCATTAGAGCAAAGGAAGTGTGTAGTCACCATTCACACAAAAAGTAACTTTTAACAATTGTAAGGAAAACTAGGAGGCAGTGGCAGGGACTTCAGGAATTTGAAACTAGCTCCATGTGCCCAAGATAGCCATGACTTCAGTTTTCATGGAGCAACAGTGCCCCTGACATGCCAATTTCAAAACAGTGCCCCTGACATGCCAATTTCAAAACAAAAAAATAACTGCTTTCAGAAGTTATTTGCAACATGGCATGGATGTCTGTTTTTCCAAAGAGAGAGAAAGACAAAAGTCCTACTGCATATGCTCAAGCTTTTGCACACATCTCAACCACAAATCGACATTCTATAATAGGGAGCATGCCACATTTTCACCTTTTAGGACTAGATTTCTTTGAGACTATTCACACACACAGACACACTCACCTCTCTTCTCTCTCACTCAGATTAGTCTCATAGAGGGAAAATGAGTAGAGATTTAACCTTTTCTTTCAAACCTCATTCTGCTATTAACTTCCCCTCCAAAAGCTTAATCTTCATCAAGTTCAAAGGTTAGGGAGGAGCATTAAATCTCTTCTTTGCTTCCAATCTCTCCCTGAACCATTTCACACTACACAGTTACACAGTTACAGCACTATGATTCCACACTAACTGTCATTTTATAGAATCCTGGGGTTTGCAATTTGGTGAGGCACTAGAGAGCTCTGGCTGAGAATTCTAACTACCCCTCTTCTAAACTGCAAGTCCTCTTCTCTCCCTCTTTGGGTGAAGTGGGGCTTGGACAGCATTGCCAAATGCTCCCCATGATGCATGAAAGATGCTCAATGATGTACACAGCCCAAAGGTTTTCCACTTCTGAATTAAATCAATGCAACTGTCTTGAAAAGGTGACAATTGGGGTGTGGAGGGGACAGAGAGCATGGCAGAGTCTAACAATCAGCTTTTCATCTCTTTATACTGTAATTACGGGAGATCTGTTTTTTTACAGTTCTATCATATCCTTTTTTGACATGTAGGTGGCAAACCATAACAGTACTATGCTAACTCTGTACCAGGCTCAAGCGCCGAACAGTCTTACTCACCTGGGCAGCTATCCCAATTCTTCCTGTATTGAGCATTTCAATTGCATATTTATAGCCCTGTCCAAACTGTCCCAGTATATTGCGCTCAGGAACCTGAGGATTAAATAAAAATTACTAGTCTTCTCCCTGCTCCTCAAAGACAGATTTTGTGTTAAATCAGGATACCGCATTCAGGAAATAAAACAAATGTTGTGTTGCTTTGGCTGACAAGAACATTTTGAACGTGAGCAAAGGACAAAGGTTTACAGATTATGCTCATCTGGGGCCTATTAATAATGTATTTAGTAGCTCAGAAAAGAAAACACCACCATCCCACTCAAAACAACTTGCAGTATGCCATTAGTGTTCTAAAAATCATGCTAGCTTTACGGTTGTACGTAGCCCACTGAACGGAACCATGATATTATGACCAAACCAAATTTCACATAACTTTAAGATAAGATTACGCTACCTTTACATTTTCAAATGTTACAGGACATGTAGATGTTGCTCTGATCCCCAGTTTATTCTCTTTCTTTCCCACATGTAGGCCTTCTGTGTTACGATCTACTATGAAGCATGTAATTCCTTTATAGCCCTGAAAAGGAAAGATAATAACTGTAGTGGATATATGTCACTTACCAAGACAGTCAAGCAGTATGTAGCAACCTCAGCAGCACATTTCAATCCACCCTTAATGAAGCACATCCACGTCTGATACAAGTCAATTGAACCTTACTACAACAGTCATAGCCAGTCTGTCCAATTGCAATGTTTTGCTTGGTCTGATGTCTACATCTCCTGTTTACCTCTGAGCAGACCCACCTGGAATATCAAGACTAGCAAGCACTCTCCAAACATGCAAACAACAAAGAAAGATGGCCAAAGCCAGTGTGTCCTCCCAAACCAGTATCTCAAAGTTACTTTTTGCGATTAGAACTGCCAGAATCCTCCTGTATGGCCAGTAAGTTGATTTTCTATGCTCTGCCCCAAATCTTTCAAACCACGTTAAAACAGAGGCAAAAGAAGGGAGGTGTAATTTTCACTCTAGCTTTTTCCCTAAGTATTACACACAGAGACTTTGGAATAGCCCTTCTGGCAATGAGTGCTCCTGTTAATGGCTAGGATCTTGGAAGCTGGCCCAACAGCCCTGCCCACTGCATGCTCACAAAGCCTTGATAATGTACTTTCAGGACACAACTTTCCAGACAAGTTTTGTCAGATGTAAACAGGAGAAGAAAAACACCAGACCCAACAGAGGGGTAGAGATGACAGTCTTGTGCTCTGCTCTTCTGTTGTTGTTGCTAATGCTGCTAGAAAGGTTCCCAGCAAAGGAAGAAATTCCATATGAAGAGAGGGAAGGAGGAAGAGAAGGAGGGAAAGGGAGGGAGGAAGGGAGAAGAAAAGAGGACTCAAGTAAAAGCAAGGTGCAAGGTCCCATTTATAATACGGTCATTAGTCTTGATACTACAACACCCTACAGAAACCCCAACAACAACTTCATTAGCCACTTACAGCAGAAGGATTTGCATTTGCCATCACATAAAAGATTCCTGCTTGTTCGGCAAAGCTAATCCACATCTTTGACCCATTGATGATATAGTAGTCCCCCTTCTTTTCAGCACGAGTCTTCATGGAAAATGCATCACTGCCAGATCCAGGCTCCGAAATGCAGATGCTGCCCATCTACCATAGAAGAGAAAGTCTAAGCATCAGGCATTTTCATGCATTCATGTATTTCATTTTTGAAAACACTGGTACCACCAAGCAATTAAGGAGTCAAGAAAATAATTCACATTAAAGTTTTTAACCCAGTGGAACTCTCTTCTGGATAATTGCAGGATTCTGTGGTTAATTCCTGAAAAAATTGATAATAGTGCAAATTAGGAAAATCTAAAAGTAACTTACTCATAACATGTACAGGTAACCCTGGCTGCAAAGACAAGAGAGGGCATTCTTGGTGGCTGCTCCCAGAGTAGAGAACTCTCTCTCAAGGGTGGTTAAGCTAGCCTTCTCCCTATTATCCCTTTACCAGGGGGCAGGTCTTCTATCCAGGTTCAGCAGCTAACTACCTGTTCTGGTCAGATATTTAAATGGATGTTCTGCACTTTAATACCATGTTGTTGCTGTGTGCCTTCAAGTTGTTTCCAACTTATTGCAACCCTAAGGCAAACCTATCACAGAGTTTTCTGTGACTGAGAGTCCATGACACGCTCAAGGTCACCCAGTGGATATCCATGGCCAAGCAGGGAATTAAACTCTGGTCTCCAGGGTCGCAGACCAACGCTCAAACCACTATACCACACTGGCTCCTTCATATTATATTGCTCATTTATTATTAATGTGGTGTTTAAAATTGTTTAAATTGATGTTTTAATAATATAATTAATTTAATTTGTATTTCAATAAGTAGTATTTCTTGAGCTTTGGTCTGAACCATTTTTAAATTATCTTGGAAGCCTCCTTGTTTCCCAACCCTAGGAAGATATAAATCAAATGAATACACAGCTAGCACACTTCACTTACCATATCTTTTGACAACCTGGGCAAATAGGTCCTCTTTTGCTCTTCTGAGCCATACGTTGTAACCAGTTTGTTGATGAATGTATTTTGGAGTTCACATGCAAGCGATACAGACGGATCCACCTTGGCCAGCTCCTCAACCGCCAGAATGGCAGAAAAGAAAGAAGCCCCAGTTCCTCCATATTCTGGATCAAGGTCAATACTCATCAGCTTAACAAAGGGACAACAAGATATTAATAGATAAGGGGAGGGGAAGGCTACACATTTTGAAATACCTTAAACCCCAGAACTCGGTTGGAAGCAAGACCTACGGACTTCAGAAAGATTTCCCATGGAGCTTCCCCATTAGAGTCATGCTTACATGGGAACAATTTGTTGAGCCCAGTGAACTGAATATAACCTGACTGGGCTACTAGTGGGCTCAGGTATATAGTCCAAGCCTGTGCTCTACACATTTGTTTGTGCTGCCGTAGCAGCAAATTTTGCAGTCAACTTATAGACACACTCTTGTCATCCATGACATTTAACTAAAAGGTAATCAAAATATCTTAAGTCAGCAAATGTATCTGTCCAAGATTTGTTCGCACTTCAAAAGTTGCATAGGTTATTTGGGCAGAATCCTGCTAGGGCACTACACTAATGTAAAAATAGTTGTGGCCGTGTTTTCTTAAAAACTGGGCAATTGTGATCCTGAGTGGGGCTAATCATCCCTCCCTTCCTCAGATGCAAACACAGCCCTCTCATTTTGACTTGGTGGGTAGATAATTATTTGATCATTGGCATGGTATCAATTGCACAACTGGCTGCATAATTGTGGGACTGAGCATAAGGGGTGCTTAGCACCTTGGAAGGTAGGAAGAGAATTCAAAAGGACCTAGATAAAAATAGAAATTAATAAAATGAAATTCAGCAGAGACAAATGCAAAATTCTATGTTTAAGACAAGAAACTAATGCACAGGTATAGGGTGGGTGATACATGACTCTGAAATACCACATATGACAAGTACTTTGGGGTTATTCTCAGTCATAAGTTGAATGTGAACCAGCAGTGTCATGCTGCAGCAAAGAAGGCAAACACTATAGCAGAGTTTCCACGCTGAGAGAAGAAATACTCCTGCTGTATTCTGTACTGGTCAAGCCTCATCTGGAGTATTGTGTCCAGTTCTAGATGCCTCATTTAAAGGAGGACACAGACAAGTTGGAGCAGGTTCACAGAAGGGCAAGAAGGAGGATAAGAGGTACGGAGAACAAAACATATGAGAAAAGCTTGAAGCATCTGTTCAGCTTAGTGAAAAGAAGACTGAGGGGTGACATGATTGCCCTCTTACCTCAGGGGCTGTCACACAGAGGAGGAGGCAGGCCTCTTCTCTGCTACCCCAGAGGGTAGGACCAGATCTAATGGTCTGAAGTGAAAGGGGTGTAGATTTCAACTGAACATTAGAAGAAACTTCTTGACAGTAAGAGCAGTTCAGCAATGGAACCAATTGCCTAGAGGAGTATGGGGTCTTCTACTTTAGATGTCTTTAGAAAGAAGACAGTCAGCTACCTGTTTGGGATGCTTTAGTTGGAGCTCTTGCACTGAGCAGGGGTTTGGACCTGATGACCCACAACACCCCTTCCAACTCCATGATTCTAACTATGCTGATGGTACATTTACACTACATGTAAAGGTAAATAGGGTCTTGGCCTTTATCTGAGACACGCAAAGAAAAACAAAAATAAATGAAAACTGGCAATTTGTGCCCTTTGCCTATGTGCCCTCTCTGCATATTCTACAATATCATTAATCTTTTAGATTATAATGCTATATAGGTAGCATCTTCACACCAGATACAACTGGTGCGCATATGACATAGTGATTTGAGTGTTGGACTAGAACTCTGGAACACCGAGGTCTCAGTCTGTGCTCCGCCACAGACACTCACTGACTGACCTTGGCCTTGTCTAAGCTTTAGAAGGTTGCAATGGCAAACTTTCTTTGAATAAATCTTGTCCAAAAAAAACAAAAACAAAAAACAGGCAGGAAAGGATTGCTGTAAACTGAAGGCAGCTTGAAGACATATAGTAGCAAGTGTCTACATATGCACACGCACACACAAACTTTAAACAGAAAAGCTGCACACCATAATCAATGTACAAAGAGAGGAAACTGTATATCTCATTCTTACCACATTCAAAAATAGTACATACCCCTTGTTCAAATAGTCCTTTTAATAAAGATTCATCAAATTTTGCCTCCTCATCCATTTTTTGTACTAATGGTGCAACACGCTCTTGCGCAAACCTTTTTACTTAAAGGAAGAAAGACATACAAAGAATCTTGTTATCATCTTTATATACTTATTTGTGGGGTGCCTTTTAGTGCAACGTCCTTACAAGAGGTAATGGAGCCAGAAATGTAATTGATGTAAATTTCAGAAATGTAGCACTCTCGGCTACAGCTGGACTTTAGTCTTTTTATAAAAGTTTGACACACAGAATGATCTATACCACACAGTGAGTGGGAGAAAGTCAACACTCTTGATCTCTTTCCCCTACTGTGGAAAAGCCAACATTGTACACTGACTTTTAAAGTGACATTTAATAATAAAGAAACCAGGTTGCGAAAAATGAGGTAGTAGCAGTGAAGGAATTATCTGTGATTTCCAACATACTATCATAAGGCAAGAATAGAGAACATGTAGTGCTCCAGACGTTGCTGGCCTACAACTTCTATCATCTCTCACCATTCGCTATACTATCTTGGGCTGATAGGAACCCCAACAATTCTGGTATGAAAAATGGAACCCCACAAGGCCTGTTGAAAAAAATAGATTTTGTCACAGTAGACTAAGAATGGATTTAGAATGAATATAAAAAAATGGACTGAGTTACAACCAGAGTTCAAAGAGGTTTAATTAAATCAGATACATTACCCATATCTTTAATCATTATCTCCTCTTCTGTAAATGTGTAAAGTGGAACATGAGCTACTCCATCTTTGCTTAAGTTCAGTAAAACTTCTGGTTCGGAAGATTTATACATGCAGGGGTGAATCATCCAAGCGTGTACATATGGATATGCATTCCATCTCAGCTGTAGACAAAGAATATTTTAAGAAGGAGAGAGGAACAACACTAAGGAAAACCATCTTCATCTAGAGGTTCTAGAAGAAAAAGAGACTTATCTCTTCCGGCAGGCCTACCCAGTCTAGTTTTAATTGTGCTTTTAATTGTAATTTTAATCATACTTTTAATTGTATTTTAATTGTACTTTTAACTATGATATATTTTAATTATAGTATATTTGTATTAATTGTTCTATGTGTATTTGAACTACGATTTTTAACTCCATCTATTTTGTACCCCACGTCGAGCCTTGGGGAGAGGCAGGTAACAAAATTTTTATTATTATTATTACTAAAGCTCTCCAGAGATTGTTGGACTGTAACTCTTAGTAGGTTTAGCCAGAAAAGGCAATAGTAAGAAATTCTGAGACCAAGATTTGCAGTTCACTAACATCTGGGCAGCCACATGAGTCCCACTTCTGTGTAGGCATAAGACTTCGTGACAGACTCTCTGTTGCTCTACAAGGAGCAAGGGCAGAATTGGGTGAAGTGTTAAAAGACATCATATCCCTGTGCTTGGGCTGCAACAAAGGAAGGAAGTATGCTTTATTATGCATGATGGAAATGATGACAGGAAAACTGTGTTAAATACACAGTGTTATAAACAGGTTGAAAGCAAAACTCTGTACTAGAATGGGTGACCCTCCAGGTGTTGTTGAACTGCAGCTCCCATCCACCCTAATCAGCATAGCTAGTGTTGGAAGGTGATGAGATCTGCATTCTAGCTACAAAACCTGCATGATCATAGCTCTGTTCACTTAGCCATGTATATTCACGTGCATATCCAACATGTATAGTATAATCCCCACCAGCATCTAGCTTGGTCACAGAAGAGGATCTTCTTGGTTATCATACCTAAGCTTTGGAACACTTCAAGGCGTTCCACTGGCATATGAAGACTTTTCTCTGCAAAGAGGTATTTGCCTTACCAAACTGTTATTGTTTTTATTCTTTCTTTTGCCTGATGTCTTTATTTTTCCTTTTTTATATCTTATCGTGCTTTTATTGATTTGTTAGGCTAGAGGCAATTTCGAATATCCCTGATCCAAAGCCCCACTGCACTCCTGAGGATTCTCAGATTGAGTTCCTTATGTGCAATAGCTTATAGGAAGAACAAGAACTTTCTTTCCAATAGTAAAACCTACTCTGCCATGGAGAGGGCAGCATGGAAGAAAAACAACATTACCTTCATCACCTCTTTCTGATCTGATTGCACAAGCTAGGTAAGACAATAGAGTCATGGCTTCACCTCTCCCCTCCACTTCAATCCCTGCTTTGGAATGTGTTGTTAAAGATCAGCTTATAAGCATGAATGCCAAGTTAGCAATAGGTCTCATACAGAAAGTTTGGGAGAAACACAATCTGTCTAAGCTGAGATTTTTAATTCTGTTTTTGCTTCTTTGATGTAAGCAGTCTTAATTGTTTTGAGGATCATTTGTCTTGTTGTTGAGAATACAAAGACCACAACCATAACAATTCCCATGAGATATTTATTTCCATGGAAATGTATTTGTTTATTTAATATCCTGCCTTTCTCTTGGCATAGGACTCAAGGCATCTCCGAAACATGTTAAAACAAAAAAACAAAAAAAAGCCCCCTAAAACCTAATGCTGATGATGATGATGATAGAAGAAGAAGAAGAAGAACTACTACTACTACTACTACTACTACTACTACTACTACTAAGTATGCACTAGGACATAATGAATGAAATTCAAGTAAAACTAACCAAACTTAGTTTCAGGTTTAAACTGGGATGGACTCAGATAATGTCTGTTTTCTGGTATTTCTTCAGCCCCTTCGCAAAACTTAGATTTTAAGGAGTCTACTCGATTTTTTTTAACTTTGTAAAGTGCAATGTACAGCAATGGTACTGTATAGATATTACTATAATCACAAAAGTAACTTGGAATCAGTCTTAGATGAGGTTTTTATCATTTCATTTCTCTGCCTTAGTCACAGAATTTTACAATGGTTAAGACAATGCTGTTTTTTCCTTGTTTTTCTATATTTTTTCATACCACAGAAAATGTGTTAAAGCATTGGTTCTTAATGTTTTCTTTACTGGGGACTCCCTGTAAGTATAATTTGTTGTGCCAGGGACCCCAAAGACTTAAGTCATTATTTAAATACTTATATTTAGAATTAAATATTCAAATATTTAAATATAGAAATATTTATTATTTATTAAAGGCATCTGAAAACTAGGATTCAAATCCCTGCTCAGGCACTGGGTAACCTTGGGCAAATCACATTCTGACATTCTCTGAACAAAAATCTTGCAAAAAAACAAAACAAAAAAACATTGTGATTGGTTAGCCTTAGAGCTACCATAAGTTGGACGTGACTTGAAGGCACACAACAACAAAGTCCCACTGACAGGGAGAGGTTCTTTCTACCCATCGTGCTTCTTCCCTTTAAAAATTAACTTATGGCAACCCTAGGGCAAACTTATCATGGGGATTTTCTTGCCAAGATTTTTTGCCTTTGCCCTCCTCTGAGGCTAAGATAGTGACTTGCTTGAGGTTACTGAGTGGGTTTCCATGCCTGAGTGGGGATTCAGACCCTTGTCTCCAGAATCATAATTTGGGCACGTGCCCAGGCCTGCCGCTGTGCTCCTTTCGTCAGGGATGAGGTAACAGGGGTGTGTGTGCAGGTGCCAAAATGCATATACACCTACCACTGTGTCTCTTGGCGCCCACAACTCCTGCTACTGCAGTTTAGGCATGCAAACACACCCACTGCCGCATCCCTGCTGCTGCCACTGCTGTTGGTGTCCAGTAGTAGGGCTTCACAGACCCCCCTGTGAAAGCTCCCTGGACCCCCAGGGAGCCCCAGACCCCAGGTTGAGAGCCACTGTGTTAAAGAGTAAAAGATGGAATAGCTGCATAATAGTGTGATAAGCCCTCTGTCAGAAAAATGGTTTCAGTATGCAAGTTAGTAACCTTATCTCTGCAATGTTAGGAAGGCATTCAGTTTAGCCATGGCTAAATTGAACTATGCCTTTGATGTGCATTAAATCCAAGTGCAACCAGTGATATCCATGGTTTAAGCACACCGTACCTAAATGACTAGGACTAGGTCACAGGTCATTTTTACAGCACATCAATCCACTTCTGCATGTAAGGGATTTGCACTTGGAAGTAAACAATGGATCAAGGCTGCTCTGTAAAGAGACTACACCCTTGTTAAGGACTGTAAGTTTATGACAGGTCATAGACGTGAATAAACTCTTAAACTGCATAAGAGATTCATGTACCAGGATGTTTGTGGGTATGTGCCTTCAAGTTGCCTGATGATTTATGGTGACCCCATGAATTTCATGGGGCTTTCTTAGACAAAGAATAGTCAGAGGTAGTTTTGGCAGTTTTAGGTCAATGGAAAAGTTAGCACAGGTAAGAGAAGTTGATATCAAACTTACAGAATGCTTTTAAACTACAGAATCTCACACAGAATTCAATAGATGTCTACTATGCATAATAAGGGTATATCCTAGAGCTACGAAATCCAACTGTTTTGCATCTCATCTAATTTTAACATCGTGAACACAGTAAGTCAACAAGCAATTTGAAGACCGATAGACAAACAGATTTGATTCCTGCTTTCAAGAACATTGCACCATAAAAACCTATTGCTTCTGAAATGTCCTCTTCTCAGTTATTAAAGGCACAAGAACTCCAGTGCGAAAAGGCTAGTTTTCACATAGAATATCCCTATTCTGAATAAGGAATAAATGTAGGAGCCTGCCACTAATAATGGGTGAATTCAGACAACCACTTATTGAAATGTTCAACATATATGCATTTATAATTACCATTACATATATTTATGCAGTCACAACCATATTTTGCCACACTTTTCTATAGCTTACGAAGAGACTTACTAAACAAAAACTATCATAATATTGCCTTAGAACTTATCTTCATAACCAGATTCATTTTGTTACTCCTGTAGGAAGCAGCTGTATTTTTCATATTGAATGGAGCTTACTCAGTGGAAATCATACCCAGGACTACAGTATGGGAAATTCAATGTACGAGAAATAAACAATATTCACGCTGTTATCAACAATCCTAATGCAAGCTTAGCATATGCTCAAGTCTGCCAGCTGGACCTTTAAATCAACAGAAGCCAACTGTACACAGAGCCTCTCCAACACACGCAACTATCACGCTTCCAAAAGGTGATTGTTTCCACCTTGCAGATCCCTATATGCTTGGACCAACTTTTTAGCTGTAGAGGACACACAGAACCCATATTTATACCATGTCAGGTTGTTTGTCCATCTTGGCTGGCATCACCTAATCTGGATGGCAGGGACTAAAATGTCAGGCCATTTCTGCACTAGCCTGTTATAGCGTTATTATTGCACTTGCGACATTCTATGGAATCCCGGGGTTTGCAGTTCCTGCCTAAACCGCAAACCCCAGGATTCCTTAGGATGTTGAAAGTCGAATAACAGCACTATAACAGGCCAGTGCGGAAATGGCCTTCATCAGAGGCCACATCACTTGCAACCTGATCTTTTTTTTAAGTGGAAAAACGAAGAGACCTCCTGCATGCAAAGTTTGTGTTCTCAGCCCCGCAGCTATGTAGTCCTTCTCTCTGGCATCTTTGGCTACCAATGCACGGAAACCCTGCCTTGCCCACCATAGCTTAATAGAGGCAGAATCCGAAACCAGAACACTAGAGCTGGATCTTCTCACTCACCTTTCCACCGCGCCTCAGCACAGAAAGCACACCTGCTGCCGCCATGGCTGCAACCGCCGCTGGTCTGCCCGGTGCCAACCTCCCTTCTCTCTCCCCCCTCGCTTACTGCCAGCGGCTAAACAAACTCAGTTTTGCAAGTGGGATTCAAAGAGGTAAGAAAATAATCCCAACTCAACTCCGGCTGCCGTTGGAATTCTCCAACTGCGTGGCAAGAATGCTGGCAGCTCTAGCAAATCCTGTCCTCTGAACAGGATCGAAATCGTTACTCGACATCGAGTTAGCTCGGGAGGTTTTCTGCGGACTTCAAATGTTTCTATACTTTTTCGTGCAGCACATGCAAGCGCCTTAACGACTGCGTTTACGAACCGGAATCTTATTGTCGAACCACTTAGAGATACACTCTTTGGAGCAAGACTTCTAAAGCCCGTGAGCCGCGCGCGCGGTGCGCGAGCTGAGGGTTGAGAGGCTGGCTGAATCTCGCGGGACTTCGAAAGGGGAGGACGTAGGTTACGTCTGGGCGCTGGGAGACACAACAAACATGGAGGCGGTAGCGACAGGAGTTGGGGGCACTGACGGTTGCCAAGTGCAGCGGAGGTGAGTCGCGGGCGCGGTAAGCACGGGGGGAGGGTGGGTTCCACGGGCCCACCTTCGTCGGCCGCTTTGTGCCCCCTGGCTCTGTCTGTGAGGTCCCTCCTTGCTGCCTTTGACTGGCCGCTTGAGTTCAAAGAGTGCAGGTAGGTCATTGGCAGAGTTCGCCTGGTTGAGGCTGACAGGACAGGTAACTCGTCGGGGGCGGCGCCGGGGGCCAAGGGGGAGGGGCTGGCGTTGTCCCGCTGGAGGGTCTCTTGCAGGCGTCGTGGGCAGGGAGAGCCCACTAGTCTCAGGTTGGAAACTCGGGTCTCGGAGGGGACGCCCACGGGTAGAACGATGCCCTTGTGCAACGAAGGGTAGATTGGGCGCCTCTCCTTTTTGGTCGCTATCTGGAAATGGGAATACTGACAGTTCCTTGCGCCAGGGGAGTGAGGAAAGAGGAAATTCTGTCCATTTCTGCACTAGCCTGTTATAGTGCTATTATTCCACTTTTAACATCCTATGGAATCCTGGGGTTTGCCTTTGAGACCCCTCCGTAAACTGCAAGCCCCAGGATTCCATAGGGTGTTGAAAGTGGAATAATAACACTATAGCAAGCTAGTTTGGAAACAGCCTCTGTCTTTCCCACGAAATCAGCCGAAGGCACGCCTCTCTTCTGTTGGCATTTCGTCTCCCTGGTGTCTAGGAATAGTACCTTCCCGTGAATCCTCGGTGTATGTGTTGATACCACAGGAAAAAAAAAGTGATCTTCTGAGTTCTTTTTTTAACAGCAGCCCTCCCTATGCCCCAAACCGTCATCTTTCCCCGAAATTTTTGGACAGAGCTGCGAGGGCTGCAGTTGATAAATGTTTCTTTAGTAGGAGTATTGTTATCCAAACTTTAGAGGTAATGTAGTCCCTGTCCTTCTTGAGGTCTGTAATCAGGAAAACAGGGATGGAAGAGGGCTGGGGCTAGTAATATGGTAGTGGGTGGATGGTCCAGTAGTTCAAGATAAGCTGTTTTGGAGAAATAGGTTTTAACAGAGAAGGAACTAGGAAGGGAGTGTTGCTGGAAACATAAATTACATCCTCACAAGACATAGTAACTGAAGAGAGAAATGGACAAAGGGCTGGCAGTGGATGAGTAGCATAGAAAAGGTGTGTAATGAGTAACAATGGAGAAGATGCAGAGCCAGTTTTTCTTAACAAGCTTAGACCATTTCCGCACTAGACTGTTACAGTGTCATTATTCCACTTTCAACATCCTATGGAATCCTCAAAGGCCCCTCCCTAAACTGCAAACCCCAGGATTCCATAGGATGTTGAAAGTGGAATAACAGCACTATAACAGTCTAGTGCGAAAATGGCCTTGGACAACAGAAAATGGATCAATCTCTGTTTCATGAAGAAGGTGCCTGTATTTGTCATATGTGCACATTGCCTTTTTGAAAGCATGCATCCTGTATATTTTCAAATGTAATAGGAGAAGCAAGTCACAGGGAAGAGCAGTAGAGAGCTTTAAAAATAAGGTGTAGAATCTTGCAGGTGATTCACTCAGTGGCTAGGAAGTAGCACTGAAAGGGAGGGATGCTGTGATCTTGGTAACAACAGATACATAAATTTAGCAAAAGCATTGCAACTTGTTTAGAAGGGGAAGTATGATACAACCCAGGGAATAACTATCTTTGGGCATGAAAAGCTTGAGTTTGGAGAGGGTGGCACAATGGGACTTGGGGAGTTCTTTTGAATGTTAAACCTATGTTCTTTTCCAGCTACCAGCTGAAGTTCATCTTCTCATTGGTTCTCCCTTCCTGTCTGATGAGCCTTTTTCTTTAAAGTAATTATATAAAGGCGGCATTAATGTTTCAGATTATATAGCTAAAGTCATTGAGCAAATATGAAAAAAATGAGATGATATGGTCTAACAAGATTGTATCATATTGCAGCTGTTTGGGTCAATGATTTGCACCTTTAGCACTAAGGTTGCATAAGGTCATCTGTTCAGCCTCCCTTCAAGTCTCCCTGGTCTTGATCTGGAAAGATAAGAAAATAGGTTGTGCTGCTGGAAATAACAAGAGTGACAGTACTGGATAGTTCTTCTTCTACTGTGAAGCTAACAGTCGTACATCACAGCTGAATTAAGCAGTTTTATACACTCTATAATTTGATGCCCTTCCTTTAAGCTCCTTATTTTTTATATGTTGCTCTTGACTACTTTAACCTGCACCAATGGAATCAGTTGGAATTCTTAACTAGATTATAGGTTTGGTTTGTTGCAGGAATGATATACAGGCTTTTCTCTTATTGAATAAAATCACTTAGTGAAAACAAAGTAACAGATACAGTATTAATGGAGCTTTAACTTTTGGATTGAAGGTTGGGATTTCTACAGAACTTCTGTTGTACCTTTTCTCTGTACTAGCATCCAGTGATTTGTCCTGTTTTAACTGGTTATCTCTATACTCAGAAAGTCAAATTTCTCTCTAGCAATGCAGAGACATGAAAATTTTTAGGTGTTAATGGAAGAGTGTTTCTTTTTGGTTGAGGGAGAGGGGGTCAAATCTCCTAGACAGGAGCATCAGATCTGTGTGCTTGTTGTGCACAGCCTTGAATATTCATTTTAGGTATGTAGATACTGGCATCAGAATTAAATACCCAGCCAATCTGGTACTCACATTTGGTGTTCATGGAGAATAGCCTTGCTGGACTGTAGGTAGAATGCTGCTGTTTGGAATCTTCACAGTGAGATGTCAGTTGAATAAAAAATAGCATGTTCCTCTTTTGTTGAAAAGCTATTGCATGTCATTATTCATATTGTTGACAGAAACCAAATCTTCTACATTAAACTTGATAGAAATTTTGGTGTTTGGGTTTATACGCAAGCATGAATGTGAATTCCTAAACAAAGTTTTATTGTTCTCTTTGGGCTACATTGTGTATTTATTTCAAGGATGAAATACAGTAGCACAATGCAAGTATCATCCTATACTATTTTAAAGCAAATGGAACCTACTTTAAGTTTGAAAATACGAAACTTCACATCTTTACTTCCCTTATTTGTTTTTATCATTGGTCTTAACAGGTCCATAAGAGTTTATGGCAGCTCTAGATTTAACTAATAATCACATAAGTTCGATTCCTAAATTATTTATACATGATTCTCTCCTTCTTGTCAGAGTTTCATTTTACAAATAAAACTACTACCAAATCCGAAGTCCCAAAGTTCCAAATTTAGTGTGCGGTGTACAATTTTTGAAATTCTACTCATTTTTCAACTATTGGAACCCATCAACTAAATATAGGCAAGAATCCTTGAGAAGAGAATTTCAGGCTGCTGTCATGAAAGAATGACACTAGACCATGCCTAGTACTAACTTTGAAGAATATTACTGTGCAGCCAGTTAAAAGGTCGAAGGCTGTGGCTACGCCATACAGCTTGTCTTATGGTAATGAACAGAGGTCCCAGCCATGTATTGTGGCCTTGCAAGCGCTTAACTGTCTGGAAATCTGCCTTAGCTTATCAAGTTCTTGGGGTCCTGGCATATGCTCCTAGTATGCCACATTCTTGGGAGAGCAGATGTTTTGCAAGTCTGGCCTCTGTTATAAATTTCTGTAATGGTATGAACCATTTCCCTTATTTATATGGCAAAGTAATAAGGGCCTCTGCTGAGTGTGTTTAGTGTCAGGTCACAAAACAATGTGGACATATGTCAGCAAAACACTCTAATCTACGTGCAAAATGAACAACATTTTTACAGAAGGTGCATTACAGTAAATGCACCGGATAGTACTGTATGTGCAGTGACTGATTGACAGCAAACTTCCAATTTTAACCAGTGCCAATCTGTCCAAACAGTACTACATATTTCACCACAGAGAAGAAAATATAACTATGTCACAGTAACTAATTTCTGAGATTTGTAATTAGTATAACAGTCAGATCTGATGTTCTCAGCATTATCTGATGTTCTCAGCATTATCACCTGAAAATACCTGATAATTATTTAAGAATATTTGACTAGTCAATGCCTTAATATGAAAACTGTTGTATTATTGGTTCATTGCTTTTTTTTAAGTTAGTTGAGATTAATCTCTTTATATCAAATATAAAGCTATCATGTTTCCCCATGGAAAGGATCATGTGGCAGGACTTCTAGCCTAGATGTCATCTACTTTGGCCCTACTCATCTGGGGGATAGGTATGCTTCTATTGAAAGTTTTCTCTTTGCTCTGATGTTACTTCTGAAGTTGTGATGTTATTAGCCCTCTGGCATGCAAACTAGGCATAAGATGTGAGCAAGTTTATTTTAAGCCTCATTTCACTAGGAACTAGTCTTCCTTGAAACTTATAGAGTGGCTGGGTATCAAGTTGTTAAGTATGTAAATCAAATTTAGCTTTTAATACAAATGTGTATCTTACTCTTATTTTTTATAGGCTGACCAGAAAGGAGTTAAACAGAAGCATGTATTTCCATGTATGATGAAACACATATTTCAAAAATGGATATTTGATGTATATTTCAGTGATTTAAAACTGACTTGCATCATTAAGGTAAACCTCCTTCTAAGAACTTTTAAAGGATCCTTATCTTATTTCATCAGAATACTATAAAAATAAATCGTGCTTTGAGTTTGTGCTTAGATGGGATGGAGAGCAAGATTACTTAAAGGATAATAAAAGGTTAAGGTAGGTAGATGGTTGGTGGTATGGAATTGGTATGGTGATACTGTTGACAGAACTGGAAGCAGGATTAGCTGCATAGGATTTGGTTTAGGAAATCAATAGTTATAATGCATTCATCCTAGTCTTCAGTTTACTGTGAACTTGCTTTCATTTTACTTCAAACACTTTGCTTCTGTTAATTCTTTGTAGTTGTTAATGAAACTCATGGTTAAGGGTTTTAACACATAATCCAAAACCTATGCATTGGCCATAGTACGGTAACATTGTCTCAATACTAGTTTTAATTCAACTTTGCATGCATACTGTGTACAAATTTGCATTTCAAATGAATCCAAAGTTTAACTTGGAGTAAGAGGCTGAGAAAGGAGATCCTTCTAGAGGTTTTCCTAACAAATGGAGACAACTGTGGAGATAACAGAAAACAGTATCTCACATTAGCAATAAACAAATGTTTTCTTAAATTTGTGGTCCTATGCCTTTAGGACAAATTCAGCAATGATAGGTATTATGAAGGATCTAGCTGTTATCACTTGCTGCTTGTTGAGCAGCAAATGAAATCATTGATATATCATTATGAAACCTAGAGTAGTAGTAGAGGTTACTCCATAAAAGTTGGTCAAAACAGCTTAGAATAAAAATGCAAGAATAAACAGGCAACAACAACTTACAAAAGAAGAAGCACAATAAAATTATTTTGTAAATGTATCTAATGATTCAAAATAGTAGCTACCATATTTGGTGGCATATAAGACACACTTTTTTTCTGGAAAAAAACATTTAAAAATAGGGTGCATCTTATATGCCAGTGGGTCTTGTAAGCTGACAAAAACCAACCCCTTTCCTATGCATTTTGACATGGATACAAAATGCACTGGAAAGGGAGGAGAATCTCTGGAGGGGGAAAGGAACCATCATGTAACGGTTCCCCTATACCCCCTTTCACTTCCTTTTTTGCACGGGAAGGGAAAAGAGGTACCTCCAGAGGGGGGGAAAGAAAGTTTGTATAGTTTTCTTTTTGCCCCTCTGGAGCTCCTTCCTTTCCCTTCCCCTGAAAAACAGAGAGAAAAGGGAGGGGGGAAGAAAGATCTAGGAACTTTCTCTCCCTGCCTCTGGAGCTCTCGCCCTTCCCTTCCCCTGCCAAACGGAGAGGAAGGGGGGCAGGAGAAGCCATGCTATTTTTTTAAACTAGGTTTTTTCCCCAGAAGATAACATTAAAAAATGGGGTACATCTTATACACCGGTGCATCTTATATGCCGGCAAATACGGTATATTTTCTGCTGATTTTTTTTGTGTGTGTGTGTTTACAAAAATGCTGTCTGAACTGAAATAAAATATATACACAGAGTTCATAAATGATTCAAACACCAGATAGGAACTCTTTGGAGAGAGAAATATCTAGTGAGCCATACAGTGATCAGTAATTGGAGTATTTGTGGATTTCAAATGGCCATTGAGTACTACATTCTCCTTCCAACAGTATCATAAACAACAACTCCTATCATTAGTAACTGTTTATGCTAAAGTGTACTTTTAGAGTTCTCTGTTTTTGGTTAATAACCTTTATAGGTCACAACATTTTATGTGAAATATATAATCATTGGAAAGTAACATTGTGATCTTTAATGACTTTCAAATAACATGAGTGTATAGGACTTTTCCTATGTACTATATAGGAACTTTTTTTAAACAAAAAATTAGCTATTGAACATTGAGATAGGGCCATTCCCATTGATTTCACTGGGCTTAATGCAAGCATAACTAAGCTTGGATCCAGGCTGCTGTGATCGGATTTTATATAGGAATCCTTACTAACTTCTAACTTGACTCTTATAATTTACCATCTGACCTTAAAATGTCACCATTTCCTTCCACAGCTTCTCCCTCATAGGGTAAATGCAAAGTTAAAATGCTGTGTGCTGAGCAAGAAGTCACTAATATTTGTAAATATTCTGTAATTTCTGTGTGAGTCCTAAGTTCATTTTATATTTCAGGCCTGCAACATTGTGAAGTCATAGTGTGAATATGGGTGAAAAGAAACCAGAACCTCTGGATTTTGTAAAAGATTTTCAGGAATATCTGACTCAGCAGACTCACCATGTGAACATGATTTCAGGCTCTGTTAGTGGGGACAAAGAAGCAGAAACTCTTCAAGGTGGTAGGTTAACCGTACTGCTATTGAATTTTCACTTAAAGGTGCTTAAATGAAATATTGCACAGCATTGAGGAAAACCTCCTTTTGCCTCTCCCAATGATTCTAAGATACAGCAGTGAATTTTCTCAGTTTATACATTGATGTCGTTGTCTTTTTTACAGCAGGGACAGAAGGTGATCAGAATGGACTAGATCACCCTTCTGTTGAGGTTTCACTGGATGAAAATGCAGGAGTACTGGTAGATGGGTTTGAAAGAACTTTTGATGGGAAGCTAAAGTGTCGATATTGTAACTATGCCAGCAAAGGAACAGCACGTCTCATAGAACATATCAGAATTCACACAGGTATAATTGATTCTGTTGATATGTATCTAGGTGGTATTGATATATCCTTTTAATGCATGAACAGGTATGAAGTTACCCATTCAGCAAACTCACTGTTGTATTGGCAGGTTTTTTTCCCTTTCACTTTTTTGAGTAAGAAACCTCAAAAGTCTTAACTGAAGTTTTAAAATTGAATTATAGATTAAAACTAGGAAAACCAAACCATATGAAATGGCATATTTTATACTGGCTAGACTATTGCTACTTCTAAACTAGCAACTTTACTTTAGCCTTGCTAAATATCTAGTAAGTGGTGTCAGTATTTGCTGGATGGAAGATACAGTCCTCAAAGGTTGTGTAATTTGAGATTCATTGGAAATTTTTACTAGAAAATCATTTTAAGTGGCATAGACTTTTATCTGCATTGTTTTAGCCAGCCAGTAATTTCTTCCTGGTTAGACATTTTCTTATTGTTCTGTTTGGATTTCTGCAACAGTGAGTTTTTTTTTTAATTCTTAAATTTTATTCTTTCAGGTGAGAAGCCACACAGGTGCCACTTATGTCCTTTTGCATCAGCCTATGAACGGCATCTAGAAGCTCATATGCGGTCTCATACTGGTGAAAAACCTTATAAGTGTGAATTGTGTTCCTTCCGCTGCAGTGACAGAAGCAACCTGTCTCACCATCGCAGGCGCAAACATAAAATGGTGCCTATAAAGGGAACGAGGCCTTCTCTTAGCAGCAAGAAGATGTGGGGTGTCTTGCAGAAGAAGACTAGCAATTTGGGGTACAGCCGAAGAGCACTAATTAACTTGAGCCCACCTTCTATGGTGGTTCAGAAGCCAGACTATCTTAATGACTTCACTCATGAAATCCCAAGCATTCAGACTGAGGCATATGAAAATATGGCAAAACCAACTGAGACTGGTGGGTTACCAAGAGATCCACAAGATCTAATGGTAGATAATCCTTTAAACCAGCTATCTACCTTAGCCGGACAGTTGTCTAGTTTGCCCCCTGAAAACCAGAATCCACCCTCCCCTGATGTTGTACCATGTCAAGATGAAAAGCCTTTTATGTTACAGCAGCCTGCTGCACCAGCTGTTGTTCCAGCTGTGTCAACCAGTATTCCTCAGAGCTCTTCTCCCACAAGCCCTGATCCTCGTCCAGTGCATTCTCAAAGAAACTACAGTCCAGTGGCAGGTCCCAGCAGTGACCACAGTGCCCATGCCAGCACCCCAAGCATAAGTAATAGTCAGCCAAGTACTCCAGCACCAACTCTTCCAGTTCAGGACCCCCAGCTTCTGCACCACTGCCAGCACTGTGATATGTATTTTGCTGACAATATCCTTTATACTATTCACATGGGATGCCATGGATTTGAGAACCCTTTTCAATGTAACATATGTGGTTGCAAATGTAAAAACAAATATGACTTTGCTTGCCACTTTGCCAGAGGCCAACATAGCCAGCACTGATTGAATACAAGTTACACCACGCTTCAATTATCTCTGTGTTTAAACACATTGCTGTCTGTCTGTTATTTGCTTCTGGGGAGGTTGCTTGACCTATCTGAGGAATCCAGTTAAGCAATTTAGCATTGGAGGCAAAACATTCTTATGTGCTGTCATGATCAGCTGAGGACGTTGTTAGTCATGGTGGTGTTCCTTATCTGGTTCTAAAAATGAAAATGAGGCTTGTCATGCAATTACACTTTTTTGAAAATGTGGAACATCAGCAAAACAATAAGGACTATCCTTATATAATGTGGATCTTTGGCCTTGTACTTTCCAAATACAGTTTAAAGTGCTCTGTATTAAGCTGTGCCACAAAGTAGCCCAGTAACTTAAGTCTGCAACTTAATTTTGTAAGTTACTTAAGTCTGTAACTTGGTGTAGAAGCTGTGAGTGTCTATGAGTGGTTCATCCCATAAACTGATAAAAAATCCCTTAAGGCTTAAACAAACTTGCTGACCACAAAATCTAAAATCAAGCAAAAATGTAGTTGCCGTGAAGCCTTTAATAAAGCTGCCATGGTAATAGTAACAATGGGGCAAACTAGAAGAGTAATAATGTGAAATAAGGTACCAACACATCCACTTTCCAAAACTACTAATCTATTTAAGAAATAGAAGGGAACAGTGCCTAGTATTAAATGTCTGTAACTTATAAAACTGCATAAAAAGAAAACATTAGAACAAAATGGGTAACTATGTTCAAATGATGTACTACCTTTTCTATGCCTAGCTTGCAGTGCATTACAAATAATTTCATTGCCTTTAAATACCAATCTGTTTGCTGTTTTGCCTTTGCCTTCTGGGTAGCAATGTCTTTTTTATGGAAAAGGCACAGTGAGGAAGTTATAAAATGATAGCCCATACTAAATATAAATGGATTATCTTAACTGTGGCCAATTAATGCATTTTCTTTTGTAAATTGTCATGTAACAGTAGCTGAGATGAACATTCCAGACTGTTTGAGATTCTGTGGTTCTGATATTCACTGTAAGAGTGATGGTATCAATCTTTTTTGCCTTCTTAAAAAAAACTATCCAGGAAAATGAATAGGCACTTTAACCAAACTATGCTAGCCAAAACTAGTGCTAGAGTACAGCACAGGAATCTTAATAATATACAAGGCAAAGCATTTATTTTTCAATGTACTTTTATTGTATATTTCTTTTCCAAGGGAAACAAATGAGGAAGTTATGCTGCAGGCTCTTGCACAATAAGTAAACATGCACATCCAAACTTCTTTGAGATTATGGTAGAGTGCATTTATTGAACTGCTCTCTAACTACTTATGTGTGAAGAGATGTTTGGTATGCTACTTTTCATACTCAGAATTTTTGGTAGAACTTTAAACTTCTTTTAATAGCTGTTTCTAATGGCCAAAATACAAACATGCATTAGAAAATCTTAAAGCATCATTGGTTGGCTATAACCTCTAACTCCACAGAATTCCCCAAATTACATTATATCTGAAAGTTAAGACACACAGTGATTTATTCTGAACACCAGAGGTTTCTTAGCTCTTGTTCCCACTGCTGCTGTTTAAAAAACCTTCGTGAGAAGAGAGGGCACAAGTGGCTGTATTGAAGAGATGGGTTCGGGTTCAGATTAGCTTTCTGTGTATTTGAACGTAACTTTATATAACAGCATCCTGATTTGTAACATTAATAGAGGCCTGGAATTCTGGTTTGGTGTAGGTGGCAGCATTGCTATGCCATCAAAGATACTGTTTGCAATCCAACTTAAGCAACATGAAGACGCCTTAAAGCAGGGTGGTGAAAGTGTTGCTTGGAGCAACAGGCAGCCCACAAGGCTCCCTAGCACCCTTCTTTTTCTTTTTTCCCCAAATAATGGCCTAGGGACATGGAGAAGAGTGTTGCAATGTTTGTGCTCCCTTTGGGCCCTTTTATGGTTCATAGGAAGTTAATCAGAAATCAGTTTTACTTCCTATTAAAAGATGGCCTTTTTTCTGAGCATAACAGATTGGGAGCATGTACCCCATGTCCCTGTTCTCAAAAAATTAAAATGATTTTAAAAACGGGGGACCTAGGATGACTGTAACCTCTAAGGTCCCATGTAGAGTCAGTGCAGCTCCCGGTCCTGGGGAGTGGCCCACTCCTGCTCTAAATATAATGTACAGATGGGAATTGTAGGAGGTACACACATAAATGGCACAGAGACAGAATAAATATTTTTGGTGGTAGATAAATGAATCAGACTTATTTTGTATTGAAGTTCTGATTTTTTTTAAAAAAAAAAAGAGGAAAGGTCTTATGAACCAGCTCTAAGGTCTTAACTTCTTTTCCCAGAACTCACACAAATATCTTTGGCATAATGTGCAGTGTAACTGCAGTGTTTGCATTACGATAGAGAAGTATTTTGAAAAATGTTCTTGATACTGCCTTCTTCTTGTCTAAAATATACCACCAGATTCTAGTATTTCAGCTGTCTAATGTCACGTGTTGCAGAAAGTCAGTTACAAAAATCCTTGAGACAACATTACATAATACCAGACAACCTGTATGATTTAATTACAGTGCTAGAGATGATAAATTGAATAACAGCTAAATAAAAAGCTGTGAAACAACTTTGTATATATTCTAATTGGGCCACCTTGAAATTTCAATAAATGAACAGGACATCAATTTGATTTGTGTTAAACAAAATACCATAGGTCATCAGGATGGGAATTGTGTTGCTTTCTAGATGTTGAATTGTGGCTCTCAGTAGCCTTGGCATAGCCAATGATGAGGCATGCTGGGAGTTGCGGTTCAGTAACATCTGGAAGGCCACACAATTCTACTGCTCTGCTGTAGGACAACAGTCAAGTACTAGTGGCATTTCCACCTCCAGTCTGTTCCTATAATTTGTTTCTTCCATTGCCAGTAATGTACCTGAGAGATGCTGATTTCACTGGGCTATACAATGGTAAACATGCTGAGAAGGCAGGCAGATTGATAACACAGGTAATGAGAGAGAAGAATGACTGAAGAAGGAAGCATGCCAACAAAACCATGTCAAAACTAAGTAGGATAATCTTTGAGATATCTTCCCATTGTAGTATATTGGAAAATCTTTGCTGGTAAGTGCTGCGGCATATTGGCTCTATGGTAGTTTGTTGTTGTGCGCCTTCAAGTCATTTCTGGCTTATAGTGACCCTCTCACAGGGTTTTCTTGGCAAGATTCGTTCAGTAGGGTTTGCCCTTCTGGTCTCCAATATACCACAGGGGGAAGATGTGTCAAATTGATTCTCCTATTTAATTTTGACATGGTTGACAAGTGAGAGGGTCACCATAAGTCAGAAAGACCTTAAAGGCACACAGCAACAACAACTCAGCACTTAGTCTTATTTATAGGCCTCTGTGTAACAAGAGAGGCACAACGTATGGAAACCATTTTGCAGTAAGGATGCAAAATTCTACCCTTAGGCTTATCTTTATGTGACAATGGGGTTTCCCATTATTCAAGTTTCAGTGGTGAAAGGGGATTGTTCTCCCTTCAGGCATATAAAGGAGTAATGAAGTATTAGGGTTAGCATCATAGGTCACAAGAGATAGGTGACCAATCACGGGGAGAAAGGTGAGAATCTTCAAGATGCTTTGATGGAGAAGTTATAAAAATCCTTGAGAGAACATGCAGTAGAGAGAGAACAAAGGGGACATCCAAAAACATCAACAAAGGGGCATGGATGCTGGGTAGATCACCTCCTGGCCCTGCCCTTGCAGAGCTTCTTGCCGTGAGTAACTTAGAATGAGTCAAGTTGGTTGCGCTAGGTCTGTTGTTATTTTGGAGGTTTGGCTGATTGGAGAATGTACCTGTTTTTATAACTATTTCTAACTTAAGCATTACCTGAGAGGGGGGAGCCTTAAATGCCTTAAAATCAATACTTGTCTGTAAAACCTCTGTTTCCTCTCCATTCCTGGGCACACACTTAGATAGGATTTCTCTCACTCAGAAGGGGGAGGTGAGGGAAGGGAAGGACCTTCAGCATAGAGATTGGCAGTTCCCAGAGCAGAGCCCCACTGTGCTGCTCAGGTAATTTAGAATTCAGTGGGTGGTGGCAGTAGAATTAAGAGATTTGGAAGGAAATTCCTAGCTCCTGTTCAAGGCAGAAGGAAGCACTGAGTGGGAGAGGGGGTCCCTTATTTCCCCTTTAAATCTCCATAACTTATGACAAATGTGTATTACAGTAGCCAGGGTACCCCAGCAAATAAGGCCCTCTCTTGTATCCTGCAGGCCTCAGTCCTTGGGCTGGTATATACTGCTCTTTCAGGTACTGAAGTCCCAGGGCACTTAGGGCTTTGAATATAACTAGATGTTGAATTGAGACTAGAAGTGTACTGGCAGCTAGTGCTGCTCCTTTAAGTCTGCTGTTCCATGATGTCTACAGAACATTCTGTCAATCTAACTGCTGAATTCAAATTGTCTTTTAAGGGCAGCCCCATACAGAAGTCTACTGTAGTCTAATATAACTAGTTAACCTACATTTTATTCTTTCCTTGAAAGACTTGTCATTACTTCAGTTACTTGTTAATAGGCCTCTTTTTTACCAAAATGAGAGTCACAGGTTTGCGGATTAGGCTGAAGATCAGTAAAATTACTGATTACTGTTTCAACATGCTTGGATTAAATTGTCTGACATTGTACAAAATGTAGTTACCAACACTGCAGCTTGTGAACACTAGTTATTTTTGACCTCTCAGGATGACTTTAGCAGCAAAAATCAAACAGCTGCCTTACCACTGTTAGACATAACATGTTTAAGTCCTGTGCTGCATATATAACATAGGCCTGAATGCCTTGAAGGCCACAGATCCTGCCTGATCTCAGAAGGTAAGCAGAGTCAGGCCTAGTTAGTACCTACAAGGGAGCCCACAAGGGAATATCAGATGCTATAGGCTATATTCAGAAGATGGCAATGACAAATTTACTTAAGAAAACTGTGAAATTAATGGGGCCACCATTAGTTAATATGTGATTTGATGGCATGTACTTTGCTTTTATACATACATACATCAATTCCTCACAAAATATGGATTATGAGAATTGTATTTTTTCTTTTTCATACAAAACAGGGGCAACTAACAGAAGCAATGGGAAGAAGCCAGCCAAACTAAGCCTTCTGGTATTAGTAGGAGAACAAAGGCCATGTCTATAAGGAGATGGACAAGGGTCTCATTTGAGCAGCTTGTTTGTACCTGTACCACATGTTCATTCTTTTTTAACACAATGACCGTTCCAATGAAGTACTCATCCTTGTTGTATTTTGTCACATGCTAATTCTTAAAAGGGAATGCTGCTCAAAGCATTTGGACCCATTTATTTGTTTACACAATAATTTTAAATCAGTAAGTTTTTCTGTTGTGGAGCTCCTTTACTGAGCAGAATGAAAATGATTAGTCCTTCTGATCTTGATAACAGCAATCATTTTCTTAACTGCATCATGAAGTTTCAAAAGGTTTGGCTACACATGAACAAAGGACTCTTAGGTTCATATAAATTTCAGACAGCAGGTAAGAAGAGAAATGATTGCTGCGTACTCTGGTGAAGTTTGGCTTTTTCAGCCATACAGAAGCTGAGAAAGAATTGGAACCTGGCCTCTTTTTTCCCAGTATGATCTTAACTATGAATGAGGGTGTTTTCTGTAGCCAGCATGGAAAATGCGAGATCCCAGTTTCAAAGTATCCTTAATGAAACAAAGTTAAACACTATCCAGAAGAATGCCTGCTTAATCTAGATTCTCAAAACTGTTAGACTGTGTACAACACAACCATGTCACAGTATTTCACTTTAATGTTCTTGTTAATTCACATATCAAAACGTTTTCTAAGCCAAAGAAGCCACTATTTATTTAAATACTTTTTAACAATGTCATCTGCTTGTTGGCAGAATGAAGATGTTACATTTATATTAAATGCATTATGTTGTAGACAACACTGCTTTTTTTCATTAGATTTGCATCTTAAGTCCTCCAAGAACTCCAACTTCAGCCTGTTTAGTTCCTCCGCCAAACTCTTCAGCTCACATGGAGCAAGATTATTGTCTGAAGAAACAAGAAACAAAGTTCTGTGATTTAAATTTTGTATTTAAAATGAGAGGAAATTATGAAAAAATGTATAAGAGAATCAAGGTACCAGTCAAAATTTTTAAGAATGGAAGTGTCTTGCAGTTTGTCATCTGCTGGAGGGACAATAAAACAGGTGTGGTTCCCCATTCCTGTCTCTTTAGATTGGGGGAGGACAGACACAGTTTGATTCAATACTCCATTTAACCATTCCTAAGTAATTGAATCTCAGGATATTTATATGAGACAATGAGTGGGCTCTCAGTCTTCCAAGCAATTTATTGTATGCAGTCATAGATACAACCACACATACGCCCACACATATGATCCTTATGGAGAAACAGATATTTCAATGCTTAAGGATGTTACTTTCATTACATGCAAAGCATCATAAATTTATTACATTACAATATATGGCAGGTGTCTCTACATTTACACATAGAGCATCCATTACAAGCCTAATAGGAAATACCTATCTAGCATAGCCTAACTGAGAGCAGGCAGAGAACCAGCGTGATGTAGTAGTTTGAGCACTGGACTATGACTCTGAAGACCAGGGTTTCAATCTCCATTCAGTCACAGTCTTTTAGCCTCAATGGCAAACCCTCTCTGAAGACATCTTGACAAGAAAACCTGCCATAACTCAGAAACAACTTGAAGGCACACAAATTGAGAGTAGAGATTCTTTCTCACCAGCATGGTCTGTCTATTAGCTGGGAACAGCATTTTCTTTGAGGCTGCATACAACCTCATCTACAATAGACTGATGTTTGTTCGGTTTGTTTTATTTTTAATCAGCTTCTTGTATCTTCCCTTGTTCACTCAGCTGAGAGCTCTCACCCAAACAGCTAAGAGACAGTCAATCTACTCCATTTATGTAAGCATCAGACTTCTCCAATCACAGCAAAGATCTTAGATACAATGTAACACATTCAGTATACTTGGCTCTTGGCTATCTTCAGATTACATCAGCCAGCTGCCTTGGATTCATTCTAGGTCCACAGACTGTTCTCTCATTAGCTTATCATTGTTGCTAATTAGGCTGGTTTTACGCCCAGAAGCACAGTCTCCGTAATCCATACATACATTCCATAATACAAAGAACTTTCTATTTTATATTTTATTCTTTATAAGCACACCACTTCCATTTTCCAGATCTTGAATTTCTGCAAATTATAACCCAAATCAGCACTCAGCCAGGTATCAGGTACGATCAAAGACATTTCCAGCAATATGTACATATCTGAAATGTAGGTCTATTCACAGCTACCTCTAGATATGCCAGCCCCTGGAAACTACACACACAATCACTGAAACTTGCTGAGCATACCTTTAGCATTCTTCATTGTTTGAGACACTGTTCTCCTGACAGCCTGGTCAGCTTGATGAAGAAGACTGGTTGCACAAATAGCTCGATCTATTTGCTAGATAAGATCAATACAAAAATCATGGTTCTGTTATAAACCTTATGCATTTTTTCAGACACGAATCTACAACATGGTTTATATTATGAGCATACAAATTTTGGACTTATGTGCTTCCCCTTTGCTCAAGGGATAATAACTGAAAGTTTTCTATCCTTGATAGTGGTTTGAAGTCTTGTTTAAAGAAAAACTAGTTTCCCAAATACATTGTAAAACTTTAGCTTGCCATGAACTTGGGTATGAAGTTTCAAGACTCCTATCGAGCAGACAAGAGAATATTATAAACAACAGTCCACTAAAAGATGCAGTCTTTCCATTCCACACACAGAAATCAGCCCCTGATTTTTCTTCTACCATGCAACAACCCTCATGAAGTTTTTATGTATTTTAAATAGCTACCAAAAAAACTAAATGCAACCAACCCACCCACCCCTCCAAAAAAACAGGAGGGATTTTGATTCCTTTTCTGGTGTGGAAAAGAGGGCGAAGCTTGTTTTGCAATTATAATTCAGTGAAATATTTTGAAAACAGAAAGTGCTTCTCTAATGACTACTATGGACAAGTGGACTTACTCTCTTTGCCTTACATTTTGGATAATGGAACCAAATGATGCTGACAATCTTCAAAAAGAGTAATTGACTTTACTGTAATATTTTTATTTGGAAACAGAAAATGAATACTTCAAGTGAGCCATACATTTCTATGTAGAAAACATTCCACTCTTCAGAACAGATAATTTTCTAAATTGCAGTATGTTACAATCTCAAATGCCAAACGACAAGAGTCCATCCTCAATATATAGTTTATGGCCTTCTGTGGACTTCAGCACTATCAAAATTGTTCATTATATAGTGACTCTGTATTACCTTCAGTTCCGTATTCTCTTCCAAGGGCTTCACAGGATTTTCCAAAGCAGCAGATAACAAATCAAGCATCTGAAGACTGAATATTTTTTTAGAAAGACACAGAGAGAAAAGGTTCCAGGGTTAGACTGCAAATGCATGTATACTACACACACTTGTCAAAGCATGGGTGAATTGGTCAGGAATCCACTTAGAGACCATGGATTAATTTGAAGCCCTAGAAAATAGAATGGTGGACACTGAATATAGTGATCATAGTTCAAAATATAATTCAGAAAAGTTTCATTTCATTTTGGTTTTGGCAAGCTATCTTTCCTCTGTCTATTCTCAAAAAGGTGATAAGCAACAACTGTCACATAGCTTGTACCAAGGGTGTGTGTATGTAAAAGAGAGGTTGCTACGTCTACCTCAAACTCCTTTCTCTAGACTGAGTTTATTTCACTTGCTTTAATCCTTGCCCTCACCCAATAGGAGAAAGGGGCATTACAGGTCAGAATAATTTCAGGGATACATATTGTCCCTAACATTCAGCTAAGCACCAGGCACAAAGAGCTAGTTGCAGTTCACAACTTGGGAGCAAAAACAAATAAAATATAAAGCTACCACAACTGAGAGGGCAGAGGAGTGTTGCCTAATAAGAGATGTCATATGCAGATAACAATGAACAGAAAAGGTTCTTTACAAATCCAAGGTTCTACATCAATTCTGCCACACAAAGGGAAGTCTGGTTAGCAAGCCACCATAATATAAACAATTCACTGCAAATGATGACATACTTATCTTCTAACGAATATCCTGCACTCTTCAGAATAAGACTATTATGCTCCCATGTGTATTTCTTTGGATTTGGGCATTCTATTTTCTGTACCATTGCATGTATGGTTTCTTCAGGTAACGGTTGTTTCCTCTGGCTGTTTCTCTCCAAACAAACCTCAACTTGACAGTCTAGAAATAACTGGCAGAAGCCAAGCATATCTTTAAAAAAAAAGGATAACCAAAATATTTGTATGTAAGATATCAGCCATTTTAAACCCCTAGTTTCCTAACAGACACAGAAACTTGAGAAGCCATGTGCAGCACAACGAGGAAAAGCGATATAACTCAGTTTGGTATCTGTTAAATGTAGCTACAGAGAAATATCTGCTTATACCTTACTTCTATTCTTTATGATATTAATTTTTTTTAAAAAAAAACCAATCTCTCATCCTTCAAAAAGAGTGATCTCAGAATGGTCTTTCCAACATAAAGAATAAGGAACTTACTACACATACAGTATAAAGTATCAATATCATGATGAAGCAAAACTGTTCGAAAAGTTATGGGAAAATAAAATGACACCTGCCAGGGGAACCTGATACTGAGGAAAAAGAGAAACAAGTGCATGTGTGGCCAGCACCATTCCTCACCACTGGCTTTGTTGGTCAGGCTGGCTAGGAGCTGCATGGTTCCCACATCTCTGGTTTAGGGCTTTATGATTAACAACCACAGCTTTGGATTATGCCTGGAAACAGATCATGAGCCACTGAAAGTAAATATTGGTGGGACATGAGTCCAGTATCTGGTCCAAATTAGCAGCTATTTTCTAAACTTCATTCAAAAAGTACATATAACACATAATAATCTAATCTGAGGATTATCACAGATTACTGTGACCAGGCTAACCCTCTCTACAAGGATTGGTGCTAGTAAAAGGTACTCTATATCATATCAACCACTTGTGCCTCCAGTGACAAAGCTGGGTCAATGAGCCCTGCAAAGTGGTGAACTTAATATTTCAGGAAGGAAATACAGTCAGTTCTTCACTTTCCTGGGGGGCTAGGAGCACAAGACCCCTACAAAAGTGGGAAAAATGTGAATAAAAATAAAAAAAACACTCTTTGTTTTCCCCTGAGAACATTTCTTTAGGAATCTCCAGGTCCTCCAGCATGATTCTATGGTCAACTTCCAGCAGAGTCACACTGGAGGACCTAGCAATGCCTAGAGAAGTATTCTCTCAAGGAATCTCTAGGTCCTCCAGTGCGACTCTATGGTTCCCTTCCAGCAGAACTGGACACAGAATTGCACTGGAGTACCTAGAGAGAACATACTTTTTCCATGGCAGGGGCAAATACAATAAAACACTTCAAATAAATAAAAAATAAATAAGTAAAATAATCCACAAATAATCAAATCTTCAAATGAACCTATAAACTGTACTTTAAGACTTTTCAGTGTTTCCACTGCCTCACAAGAATCCAATATAAAAAACAGACCTAGGTATCATTAGTATGTTGATATCCAGCTCAAAACTCAAAAAGATATAATTCAGTGATTCATATGACTGAACAACAAACACACAAAAAACCCTTCTTTATTTGCAATTTCTCAAGTTACGGTTTCTTTTACTGAGCCATAAGACTGAGCTGACCAATATAAAATCAAACTTACACTGGCGAGCTAACTGGTATACTTCGTATCTCATACTCCGATAATAAAAATTGTCATCTAAAATAAAATATATTGGGCTGGGAGAGGTGAAATCTATTAAATATTGACAAGATGCAGAGTCTTCTTTTCCTGCAGATATCAATCCTTGCTCTTTCAAACAGCAGACAAAGCTTTTCCATGTTGTTTCAGTTATATTTTGAGGAGGAGAATAATGACATCCTTTAATAAGAGCCTGCAGGAAGTGTTCAAGGCACAATAATAACTCATGTCGGTACAATCTCCAGTTACCCATCTATGAAGTAAAGAGAAAATAATTCACAATCAGATTACAAAGATTTGGCTGCCGTCTGAGAACAGGATCAACAGGAAAGATTTTAGTTTTTGCTTCAGTGTAGTATGGACAGCATTTTTCTTTTGCACATTTTAAATCATTCACAATTCTTTCTAAGCACTGCCCATCTACATACTTCCTCATGTAAAGCCCACTCTAATCAAGGCTCCTTTCCCTTATATTACGCTAGGAGTATTCAGTTCACCAGAAATATGCTACTTGCCCTGTAGAATGATACAAAATACTAGTTTGATTCTTGCAACAGATCAACATAGCCACTTCTCTCGAATTCATAGCTATAATCAGTGATTGTATTCATGAACATCACAAGGTCAGTCTGCTGAAATAAAAACCTCCAAGAATTTTGTGACACTTTAATGGCTAACATATGTTTGAGTCATAAACTTTTATGGACTAGAATGATGAAAAATTGTTCCATGAAGTTATATCATAATTGCCTTGAAGGTATCAGAGAATTCTTGGCTTTTTCTTTCTAGGCATAGGGTTAATATTTTTCTTCTAATCACTGCACCAACAAATGCCACCCCTATGTTTTTCTTGTTACAGTTTATCTTTCACTTTTCAGCCTAAAGGGCCCCAAACCAATGAGCATCATGCTAAAATATAATAAAATCTAAACCATGCTGGTAATGAGCATAAACATTAGACTCACAACAGAAGACTTAACAGATTAAGAAAAACTACTACCAACAGTTAAAAGATATTTCAACCTTTAAAACAGGTATGCTACCATCGTTTCCCTTCATACTAGAAATATAAATGATTTTAAATTCCACTCTCCCAGAAATTTTATTTCTAGTGAAAACCAAATATTTCACAAAGTACTCATCTGGTATAACACAAACTAATTTTCCAGGAGTGAAAAAAAGTAGTTTTCAGTTAGGAGGCTGAAACAAAGATGATGTAACACCACACAGATTTTAATTAACAATGGATCACTGAATATACTTTCTTCATATTTAGATTTATAAACATATTAACCTTTTATTCTACTTTGAAAGTGTCTACTCCAGGTTTGTATCACAGATAATTCTAAACGAAATTTAGGTATTTATTCAACAACTCACTAAACCTGAATTCAGCTGAGAGGACTCAAAACAGAGAATGACAATGACTGTAACACTGCAACACAAAGCTTACTGGTTGGGAGATTGGTCCAGCTATCAATCACTGCTTGCTATTTTGTTAGGCAAGTTACTGTATTTCCACTGAAAGAACTAGTGGTCAGGTGCAGACCTTTAATTTACTGATAAGAAAGGTATCAAATATTGACCAACAGAAAGCAGAAGGAGGCTACTAACCAAAGGCTGCTGTTCCTCCTGTTCCAAGCTTGCCTCTGTTTGGCTGAATACCTCCATAGGGATGAGATCATCATAGGTAATAAGAACACATCGCCAGCCTTTGTGTTTCCTTAGCAACTGGCTCAGCATCTGTCCTGTTGTTGTTTTACCTGCTGCTGGTAAACCACAAAGCAGACACAGTCCCAACTGATGAATTCTGCCATTCTGCAGCTTTTGTGCCATGTGGAGCATTTCACTTCTGTGATAGCGAGGAAATGACCAGCATCAAGTTCAGCATGTGCTTAGTGCCTGCAGTCCATTAATACTCTTTGGGTGTATTTAGAAATATGGTTATTGTCTTCTCTCTGATTAGACACACAGAGTAGTAAAGTGCTTTGTTTGGATACCTGGTTTCCAGTGCTAGTATCCAGTGACATTTCTTTTTCTTGTCAGAACTGCAAAAATGACAGCAACCTATCAATGGCAACAGAGAAATCCAGGGCTGTACTGTTGGAGAGATTTAACAGAACTATATCAAAAACATGGGGGAAGAAGCAAAGAAAGATTTGTTACAAGACCAAAAATTAAGGATTAAGAACAATTAACCACACAATTGTTCAAACCACTCCAGGGTTTAACTATTAAACCTACTCTCAGTTCACTTCCTGCAATCAAAGGCTGGGAAATCTATTACCCACAGAACAAGCACTATTACTGCCAAGCTTCCTGGTTCACTTACACCCCCAACAGTTCTTTAACATTCTCCTTGCAATAACGTAAGATTTGTCCTGTTTTTAAAGTAACATTTTTCTTTCAAACAACACCATATACTTCTAGAAAACAAACTACTGTGGTGCTATTCAGCACAACACGTAGAAAACACCAGTAAGGCAGTATGTAACTCTTGGGTTGGGGCAGCAGGAAGGTGACATGATGCAAGGTGTTTTAAAAACCATCGAAATTCAATTGTTATTTCCAACTAAAGCGCACGACAACTTAGCAAATCAGTACTTAAGTTCTAACGGGTCTCCACTAGCTGGAACTAACAGATTAAGGTCAACGCTGCCACAGTGGGCAACGTTAAAAGAAAGAGTTTTCTTCCTCAAACCAGAAGAGTGATTTGCTAGATGTCCCCGCCCAGCATTAAAAAATTAGGAAAGTGCCCAATGCAGGACAATGAACTGCACTTATGATTTAAGCATTAGGCTAACGCTGCGGTGCAACGCCTTTCAAGAAGTCGACTCAATGACCCTCACGGGCCCCCGGTTATGAAAAGCCCCACAGAGCCGCCAGCTGTGCAAGGCCATTTCCGCACTAGACTGTTACAGCGCTATTGTTCCCCTTTCAACGTCCTATGGAATCCTGGGGTTTGCAGTTTAGGGAGGGGCCGAGGCCCCTCCCTAAACTGCAAACCCCAGGATTCCATAGGACGTTGAAAGGGGAACAATAGCTCTGTAACAGTCTAGTGCGGACAGAGAAAAAGGCGTCCCAGGAGACGCTCAGCACCGCCTTTCGCTGGAGCTCCGAGACCCGCGCCAGCCAACTCGCTCGGGATTTCTCGCCCGCGGTTACCCGCCTAGCCAGAGCCCCTTCAAGCCACGAAGTGGCCAGGAAGTCCCCCTGGTCCTCATCCTCCCTTCTTCCCTCGGCAATGTGATGCCCTCAGACCTTCCTCACCCCACACACCTCGTCCTCGCGCCCCCTCAGGGCCGCCCCGACGCCCCAATAGAAACCCCTCCGCCGCATAACGGGCCACTTGCCTTTTTGTCCCTCCTGCGACCTCTCACCTCAGCGCAGCGCCTCGAGAAGGACGCTCAAGGAACCAACGAGGGAGCCCCCCCAGAGCGTCCTTTCTCCCCCCCGCCCCCACGAGCTTCGCGCGACGTCTCTGCCGTCCCGCAAACTGAAGCCGAGACTCTCTCGCGTGTCCAATCATCGCGATCGCTCGGGAAATCCCGCCCATCGCGAGATTTACTCAAGAGGCGCTGGACTCGGCTAAAGCGGCGGTTCCCGGCCGTGGGGGAAGCGTTTGGGCGGCCCGTGGAACTGGGTTCTGATAATGAAGATGGGGAAGAGTTGCCGTCCCTTTAGTTGTTGTGCGCCTTGAAACCACTTCCAAGTGATGGCGACCCTAAAGCAAAGCTGCCACGGGATTTTCCTGGCGAGGTTTATTCGGAGGGGTTTGCCTTTGCCTTCCTTTGAGGCTGAGAGAGTGTGACTCAGCCAGGGTCACCCAGTGGCTTTCCACAGTCGAGTGGTGATTCGCTCTCCAGAGGCATAATCCAGAGCCCGAGCCTCTACGCCGTACTGGCTCTCTTTAATGGTTGCGAAGAAGAGGGAATTTCAGAAGGTGTTCCTTATCCAGCCCTGGAAAAGTTACTTACCATGACTTCCAGCAGTTGAGGGATTCTGGAAGTTGTGGACCTGGAGTAATTCTTTTTGGCCTGTAGCTCTCTGAAGCACCCAACATATGGAAGTTGTGAGCCAAAAAGAAAGTTACTTTCCAGGCTCACATCAAGAGTAACAGCAGTGAAAATTTCTGGCAAGGTAATAAGGTTGAGCAAGATTTGTTAATTTGTAGACCGTGTGCTCTTAACTGTTACTGCATTTGTATGGAAAGTAAGTGGTAATTGGACAGAGAACTGCCTGAACAACAAAAATGGAAAGACATATTGGGAAATATAGGGCAGCGGTATGCTGACAAGAGACTTCCACTATCAGTCCCAATGTTGCTTCTCCTTTCTCTGACAGGAAGGAATTGGTAGCCCAATGCTGTCAATGTGTTTAGGCTACTCTGACCAATAGGCATTACTGTGGTACTAGCCGATGGAGGAACTGGGGTTCACTTTCTCCAAACTTGTTGGTATCTCAAAGATGTGAGAACACAAGTAGCTGGTGGAAGGGAGTTCTTCAGTGAGTGCTACCACAGAGCAGATCCTGCCACTTGTAGTAGCCCAGAGTACTTAACTCATGCTACCCTTATGGTCTGGAACTAGAGTGAAATAATGTGCTGATCTACCTGCCTTGGTGAGTGATTGGTTAGATAAGCACCCTTTGTCTGAGTTTGGTCTGATTAGCTGAATAAGTTAGTAGAAAGGGCAGGTAAGAATGACAAAGGTGCAATAGATTTAATGGGCAGTTATCAAAATTAAGTTCACTGAGTTATTGCCATCCAAATTACTGACACATCTTTAAGACTAGTAGACCAGTGTCCTTTGCAGAGCTGTGCCCTTTGTAAGCTGATCTGTGATTGACTGCTAGCTCACATTGTCTGCCTTCTCCCCTTCAACTTAAGGCTGCAATTTATACACATTTACCTGAGAGCAAGTCCCACTGAATTGAATGGTTAGGTATAGGATTTCACTATAAATGAGTGAAATCTTTAAATGTGTATCACTATATACTATACACTACATTCACTATAAATGTATATCAAGGTCTGTGTGCACAGCCAAGGGGGAAGGTGGAGGCAAGGCTTTGGTGCACTGGTATCCTCAGCTTTTGAGCAATGGGAAACTTTGAAGCCATGGAGAATAAGGATGTTCAAACTCAAACTCTCTTCAAAAATGGAAATTCTGGAGGTTAAAGTAATGGACAAAACCAGGAACTGAAAATTGAAAAACAAAGAGGAGAATGATAGGGATTTTGGCGTGCAAACTCTGGAAGGAGTGTTTTAAAATTCTGTACTTTAGAAACTCAGCACTAGTGCTGCTGCTGTATCTTCCCTCATTACAAATAATGTTTGGGCTTGAGGTGGCAAGTTAGGGATATGTTCCCAAGTGATTATACCTCCTGAAGATAATTTGGCTCCATACGTATTGAAGACAACACAAGTGGGAACTGTAATCTGCAACATCTCATTTTCCAGGGTTTTCCATTTTATGCCCAGCCACCATCAGGTAGAATTCAGAGATGTTCCTCACCTCACAAATTTCTGTTTTATTTTCTGCAAAATATGGGCTTCACACAAGTCTGCTGCCACCTTCCTCTTGTGCATAAGAAGTGCATAAGAAGAGAACTACAGATCTACAGAAGAGATATTTTATTTATTAGCTTTAGAGAAAGTTTGTCACATCCAATAACATCTCAGAATGGTTTATACCAAAGCATCAAAACATACATAAATCAGAAATCTAAATGTATATACAAAGACATCACAATTATATATACAAATCTCTACCAATCAAATCATTTAAAATAAATCTGAGAATCACTTGTGTGCCTTCAGGTCATTCCCAATTTATGATAACCTTAGGGCAAATCTTTCACAGGGGTTTCTTGGCAATATTTGTTTGGAGGGGGCTTGCTGTCCTCTGAGGCTGAGACAGTGATTTTCCCAAGGTCACCCAGTGGGTTTCCGTGGCTATTTGTGGGGATATGAACCATGCAAACTGATACATATATTACAGTCATCCCTCGATATTTGCTAGAGTTAGGGGCACAGGACTCCTATGAAAGTGAAAAAACTGAATGATCACTATATTCAACCCACCATGGATTCCTTTGAGGCATCAGGTTTCCTTCATCAGGCAGAAGTGGGCAGCTGGTGGGGAGGTGGGTGCCACCTCCACTGCTGCCCCACACCATTTTTAATAGCGATTTTCTAGCCTTGTTCTCAATTTCTCACTCTCACGAGGATTGCAGTCCCTATTAAAAATGGCGTAGGGCAGCAGCACAGCTGACAGCAAATAATCCATGAATAATCAAATCCTCAAAAGTGAAACCTGCAAATGTGGAGGGCTGACTGTATTATGATTTATATATTTATAATACAGGATAGCTATAGAGTTTTGTTTTATTTGTTTTGGTCTAAGAATGAAATGAATAAAGGTGGCATTTTCATTGCTATAAAACATAGCAGAATATACACTGCTATAAAGGAAGGGACAGATTTGCCAATATTTTAATTTCATAGTGGGATCAGAAGGCAGGTCTGACCACCCACCTTTGAAAATGCTTCTGTTCCCATAGTGACTTAAGACCCTTGAATTCTTAATACTGTTATAATGAATGACATCACTGCAAGTAGTGATTCTGACAGTTTTAATCAGCCAAACAGAACTTATTTTCCATTCTAAATAGTGTCACTTTTAAGCTGACATAACTGAGTATTCCACTGAAAATATCAAAATCTTTTATCTGATTTACAAATAACCATTAAATGATAGCAATGATTGTCTTACTGCAGCTCCCTTTTTTCTCTGTACTATGTACTACATGCATTATTTATTGAACAGAAATACTGAAAGCATTATTATGAAATAAACAAATTACTCTTCTCTTACTGATTTTTAAGAATTATTATTGAAATATTACCAGCTTGTAAAAAAAGACTATGCAATTTAAATGGCAAGATTTTTTTAATATTTTTTATTTTTTTTACAAAATTGTTCACAAGGTTTTCACTTAAATATAAGATTGTGTAACACATTTTTCTGCTAGTATTACATAGTGATTTGTGCAAAACTGCAAATAACATTGTTATATATTGTTATATATTAGAAAATCTCTTGATAAAACAGTATAATTACAAATTTGAGATCTGTTAGTAGAGTTTCACATTCTCTAAGCAGTGCTTACTTTGCTCCATCTAGAAAAAGAAGCTAAATGTGACTATTGAATTTCTAAGATTGTGTAAACATTAAAAATCAATATTGTACATAGAGTGTAGACAATGTGCTTTTTAAGCAGCACACTATTCTTTTGTTCCTCTGTACAGTAAGGCAAGTAAAATTGCACACCAACACTTTCCCAAAACTATGGGGAAAAAAAACCCCTTTGCATAGAATATAATAGCAGACGATAAGACTCACCAAAGCAAACAGCCTATTAACTGTGTATGGTGATCAAGCAGGGGCTTAATAAATTGTTAAAGATGGTGAACTTTGTGTTATACAGACCCAGGTTATAGATTTAACGAATTGGTTACGCTGATTTCCAGACTTCTGTTTAAAAAAAATCTGCATGACATTTTTGAAACAGGTATCCATTTGTGGATTTATCAAATGTATATCTTCTTCTTATTATACTTTGATCTCTTTCATATCACACATTTACCAATTAGCAATTATAGTTAGAAAATTAGACAATTTTGATGCTTGATTTAAAGAGGCAATAAAATTATAAGGATACAAACTATTTTTGCCTCATTGCTAGATGAAATTTGGGTCCTATTACACTTCTACCAAATCTAACTTCAAGGAGTGCCAGTTTAATAAATTACACAAATGGTTCAAGTCTTCTGAATTATCCTTGTGATTACTGGCAGGCATTGTTGCATTTTATTTAATGTAACTTAGTCCACAGTTCTGTACAGACTTGCTTGGAATAAGCTCAGTGAACATAATGGGACTTATGAGTAAACATGCAAAGGATTGCATTGGTAGAGGGAGAACAATGAAATCCTTTACTTCAAAGAGTATCCCTAAAAATGGTTTACTAATTCCAAACATATAACGTTCACAGCCATTAGATTGTATAGTCTTTCAGTTGCAAAATAAAGGCACTACAGGCTACATGTGAACAGGTAAGGTTTGAGGCCAAATTACACAGTCATACCTCCCAATATTTCACCAATGAAAAATGGGATATATGCTGGCAAGTTACATGAGAATGTGGTCAGGATGGCAAAAGTTATTAATGAGGAAGAACATACAAGCGATAAGAGGTTGCAATAGTTTGCAGTTTTTTGGATACATGTATCAGGGCATTGATACCCTTTGCTGATTAGGGGAAAATATATTAGGAAAGTGTATAAAAATTGTATTATAAATTGTATTAGCACATTGGGAAGATGCTTATAAAGAAATATCTCCTCAAGTATTTTTTAGTCTCAAGACTTTTCCTTCATTAGATTTCATTCACAGTTTGGTTTATGTTCAGGGCAGTTGAATTCAAACGAACGATTATTCCTAGAAAATCCGAGATAAATCCTGTTGTTAATGTCAAACTAAAGTATGCCCAACTGAATGAATGGGAACTTGATCATCACTTAAGTGAGTTCCATTGATTCTATAGGTTTAGTTTAACTGAGACTAACTACTGGATTTCATCCTTTGTCAAAACAGACATGAGCAGACATGAGTTAAACACATAATGAGAAACTACATCAGTTTCTAACATGATTGCAGGCATGATTCCCTCTCCAGTTTTCTTAAGGCTCACAGCAAGGAGGGAAGAACAAGTTTAATCTTCCTTCACTGGGATTGCAGAGTGCGTTAAATGAAGGCTTAATTTTCTCCTCCCTTGCTGCGTTTTTGATAAACCTCTGCAGAAGCACTACTGGGAGGTTCCCCCTGCCCCCGCCTAACGGTTGTATATGTGCTGGAGCAGCTGTTTTTTCCCCCCACTGGAATCATAGTTAGATATTACACCTCCCTTCCTCATGTGCTGCAGTCCTGTAAAATATACCCAGCCTCTCTTTCCCTTTGCTTGCTATTACAGTTTCCAAAATGACGTGTTCTAATGATGCCTTTCAGACCACATCTGTGTTTGGGGAAAGACCTTATCTGTATGAGATCTGAGGACCGTATAGCAAACACAAGTAATACCATGTAGACTTCTCATGCCTATCTACTGATTTAGAAAGAAAAAGAAAACTTGATATATTTTTAAGTTAAATTACTCAAAACTGTAGCAGTCTTTTCCAATTAAAATGAGGTCTTTACGTGCATGTTGATAAAAATAATACTCCTTAAAACATTTTACTCATGTAGCATTGGCACATTTTTCTTAGTACACTTGAGGTGTCAATCTAAATCACTGATAGTTCTTCAAGCAGCATTTGTGAAAACAGGTCTGGGCGGGATTGGGGGTCGTAAAGGAGGTCTTTGTGTGGGTGGCCCAGGCTGACCTCGAACTGGGGGCCTAAAAGAGATAGATACATATATATTACAAGTGTCTGGTTTGTTGATACAAATAATTATACTTACTGATTACTCCGGATGAAACTCCACTGGGGAATGACAGTGAGACAGATGTTTTAAACTGCCATCTAAAACTGTTTCCAAATAGCATTGAGTATTAGTTATGGGGAAAAAAGATGGCCTAAATACCTTTAAAGGCACCAGATACCATATGATCTTGAAAAATATGCAGGGTCAGCTCTGGTTAGTATTTGGATGGGAGACCCCCAATGAATGCCAGGTGCTGTAGGCTAAATTTTAGAGGAAGGAAAACTCTATGAAATTCATGAGATCAGCATATGTCAACAGGCGACTTGAAGGTACACATACACACACATGGAGCATTATAAAGGCTCTTCTAAGCTATCTTATTTGTACTTAGCTGTTGCAGCCACTGACCAAATTAATTTGCAATTCTTTTTGCACAGACCTGGAAAAATGCATCATTAGCAGAGCTGCTTCTTTTCTGCTCTGAGCAAGCGCAGTAGTGCTTTTAACCATCTCCATTTTGGCTGTAGTTCAATTAAGCTATTGCAGTCTTACATCGTTTTTGGGGGAGTAAGCAGTCGTGTAGGGATGGGCCGGTTCACCCTGGGCGGCAATGTTTCTGAGGCATCCAGGCCCATAGCCACACCCCCACGTGCCCTGGCTGTGCTTTCATGCACCACGGCCATGCCCTCCATGCCATAGCCCCGCCCACTCCAAGCTCTGCCACTGGAGTAAGGTTCAGTAGGGCTTATGTTTTGAGTAAATATGTGTAGTATAGTATTATGATGTAAATATAGAAGAGTCTCTAGTGTCACAACTACTGGCATTGTGCTAAATCATTTTGTTACCTTGTTTAGCAAATGTCTTCATGGTTCCACCTCTGTGCATCCAGCATTTTGCTACTGATTTAAAGAAATGTCCTTTCAGACCTCCCCTCCAACAAATAGGAGTAACTGTGGCCAGAAAGAAGTGCTGGGTAGCCACCTAAAGACACTGTACTCTTCCAAAGAGACAGAGATGCAGCATGAGCGGGTGAAATGAGTCCAAGGTGAATCCGGTGGGGAAGGAAGGAAAGGAGATGTAAACTAGAATGAAGGATAGTGAGTGGGAGGAGGATGCTTCTTCCAAGTTTAAGGGGCTGGCTGTTTCGAGCACTGGCCCTCTGTGTTCCTTTTTTACCCTGCTCTTGAGTTTAAAAAAATTAAAGCGTTCTGTATTCCAACCCCCCACCTTCAGCTACTGAAACCCATTCAAGCCCCTATGCTTTAGATAGCAAGCCAAGGGCTAGAAGCAGCTATGTGTTGAGGTATATGTGTGTGTGTATGTGAAAGACAGACAGAGATGGAGGATTGATGATAACTTAAATCAGGATGGGCAACTAAGTTGTGGGGGTGGTTGCCATTGTTCTACCTCCCTTCACAGGCCACATTGTGAATGACTGAACGTGATGCTACATCTATTCCAGTTTCCTTTTTTGGCCCCAAAGCAGCCATTTCCCCCATCTTTTTCAGGGCTTTGCAAGTCTTGGGAGGGAACAGCAAACATCACCATTTTTTTCCAGTATTTTTGCAAGTTTCAGTGATTTAGGGGCAGTTTTGAACCCATTTTTTTTTAACAATTTTGGACTGAGGCTTCACTTTTCCCACGCACATCCTAAAAAGAGATTGACTCACCACCAGTATGCAGCCCAACCCACCAACTATAAATTACTCTGCAAGAATGTGGCCCTCAACAGAAAAGGGGTTTCCTATCTCTTGTGTAAGGAACTGCCCTGATGATAGCCAGTTACACACATAAAAGTATATGGAAAAGTGCAAACCTTGGTGCAGGAAAATGAGATATCGTAAAGACTCCGGAATTGGATGTTGCTGGCTGAGGATGGAAAATAAAACATATAGTAAGAAGAAACTATGTTTCTTGAAATAGTATTAAAACCACCTCTATTTTTTAACATTCTAAAAAATACTGTGCATTATTTTAAGGCAACTGGTTTAATGTTCAGCAACAGAAAGCCAGCATTTCTAAGTGGGAGATAACTGATTAAAGTGGGGAAGGAAGGAATCCACAGGGACTACAGACAGCTGACATCTCTTTCATAGTGTCACTTACTCAAAATGAGACATTTTGATCAAACTAACACACATTCTTACCCGCCTACTATTTACAGCGTTAGGGTCCTTAGGTTCATTTTGAGTTTTATTCTGTCTTGCTTGTGCTGCATTCTTCACTCTGAAAATATAATTAAAACAAATTACTAAAACTAATGATGGTGCAAATAATATTAAAGCCTCAATTTAGTTGTGACATAATGAATCTATGCATTATGAGCCTGGTCATAATTTCACATCTCAGTATTTCATCATTGACTTTGGATTTCAATTTTGTGCTGTGCTCTGATCTATTCTATTCTATTCTATTTGAAGAAGAGAAAGTCCTTCCAGGATTGTAGCTGGGAGTACAGGAGTGGGCAAAATTTAGGCCTTGCCCTCCAAACACAAATTCAGCCCACCAGATGAAACTTTTCTTTATTTCTCAAAACTCTAGCATTGCAGAGACTGAAAACCATTCACACCTAGAACTCTTACATTTGCTATATTAGCATTCCCTTGGTATCTGCTGCCCCTTCCCTTTGGAAGCCTAAAGTCTATTTCTAAATGCTCAACTGGAATTTTAAGTTACTGCAGTGCAAGAAATTTGAGTATTGAAAGAAAATTCCATGAGTGGGTGCAGAATTCTTATTTGAGTGCCCTCCCCATAGCTACAAATTTGATATGCAGAGGTGGGAATTGTATGATTATCCAGATGAACTTTGAACTATGAGCAGCCCTGCCCAGAATAAGGAATGGTGAGGAATCCTGGGGCTGCAATTCAACAATATCTAGAGGGCCACAAAGTCCCCATCTCTGTTGTAAAGCTGTCTACAAAGATTAAAAAAAAGTTTACTATTAAAACAAGCTATTGTCTCTACACAAAACAGTTCAATGGCTATTTGATAAAGGAAGTTTTGATCTGCTTCCAGAATTCAGAAGGATGAAGTACATGGGGAAAGAGGGTGTTCCACAGCAGTGGGACAACTATTGATATCTCTATTTCAGTGATTATGTTTTTCCTTTGGCCTAAATCGTGTCCTTTAACACAGTCCTGTCTTAACCTTATCAAGATGGGCCCTGTTTTGTTGATTGTTGTTTTTGCTTATACCTCTGACGTCTTCTACATTCTCTGCAGAGCCGTCTTTTAATTGCATCCCTTTTAACGATCACAACCACGAGCAGAATTAACAAAGGTAGCACGAGGAGGAAAAAAATGAGGAGGCCATCTCGAAGTGATGTATCTAAGGGAGGGAAGAAGATGAAAGTTACTTGCTTCATTCGGATTAGGACTGTGGTGCTGCAACAGGCAGAGTTTAACCTCAACACCATTTTCTAGCCCAGTCACCTGCCACGTATTGTCTGTTAGGTAAATACAGGTTTTCATCACACTTTTTCCCATGCCTAAGTAATTGGCCATCCAGTATCTGCAGCTGCTTTTTCTGCTTTTAGATATAAATAAAGACAGCTTCCATTGGAGTAAGAGGAGCAGAAATTATTTGCATTCTCACCAACCTGTGACCCAGTGTTATACAGAGTAACTCAGAATTAAGTCTCATTTTGTTCAGTGAGGTTTACTTTCAAGGCACATTTACTTGGTCGTAAGTCTTACAGACACCATAGACTCCCAAAAACTCTAATAAATGGTCTGAGAACAAATCAAGTCTGAACTCTCACTAGAAGCCAAAATGATTACATTGAGACTGTTGGGACATATCATGAAATGACATGACTCATTTGAAAGGAGGACAATGCTTGGTAAAATGGACAGGAGGAGGAAAACAGGAAGATCACATTATAGTCTGGAAAGCCATGGACCTGAGTTTGCAACCTGAATCTGATCCACTGGTGACTGTGGGCTCTTGGAAGACTACCCTTTATGTTTGCCCTAAGTGATCTTGCTATTTAAATGGTGCTTTCTGAAAGAGAAATTTGACTGCAGATGTGATCAAACAGAGCAAAATACTCAGATCCTGTCACACCTGTATCTAATTAGTGATAAACTATGTAGGGTTTTCTTAGTAATAATAAACTGTTGAATAGATGGAAAAGACAGGAATCTGCTGGATCTCACCTCTAAGCCAACAAGAGGTATCTTAACCACCATAAATAGCACAGGGTGACTGCTTACTGATTACCAAAAAAGAGCAAAAAATCCATCATTGTCCAAAAAAAAAAGGGGCATAACTTCATATAAAATGTGCATAAGCTAATGTCTAAGCATATATACACATTTAGAAGTTATGACTGGAATTTATGTACAAATAAGATACATTTCACCACAGTGGGAAAGACTGTTAGCAGGTGGCCCATCTGTTTGTTGAGTCTGCTCTCCAGATGCCAAGTGCTGATGCCTAGACGTCTTCAAATCCTCTGGTTGCTTCTCTTATGATTCTTTACCTTAGAACTAGACGCGGACTAGACAGCCCTTCTAATAGAGGAGATAGTAAAATACCGTCCTCTGTAAAGTAGGATAAATGGCCATCCTAAGAAGGCTTCCCCCCACCAGCAAGGAAATTATTGCATTAGTGAGAATGAAAGACACGTGAATCTTACCTATATGAGTTGGGCCACTATCTATGCTGCCACCATAACCAGATCTGTCACAGAAAGGAGGTGCCCATCCAGGATTACAATGGCAATTGCCCTTATTGTTACATACCTACAAAAGATGTAGGGAAGGGAGGAATAAAAATAGAATATTTGAAAAGGAAACTAGATGATGCATTCCACCTCTCTTTTTCTGTTATTTCTTGAGCTGGCATGCTCTTGCTTCACTGAGGAAGGCCTTTTGTTGTGATAAGCTCAGAACTGTTACTTTGACTGCAACACACAGAATCTCCAAGCAAACATGACCATTGGGTAGTGTTATGTTTACTGAAGGATTCTGGGAGTTGTGGTACCAAAAAGTTAATTTCTCCAAATTCTGAAAAGCCACCATTTCAATGTTTAACTCGACAGGTAATGTAGAAGGGCTGCTAAGCAAAGTGAAGTCAATAATCTGATGACAGTAAATTCTTCTCAGAATAAATGGAACAGAAACCTATGTGTGAATAGTTCAAAGAAAGGTTGGTCTTGTCTCTGTCCCCCTTGTTACAGTTTCGTGTATAAATATTACATATGACTGTTACAAGTAACAATAGGTACCTCATAGCTAAGAAAAGATAAACAAGGTGGAATGATTGTTCTTGGAGATGCAGTTCATTAGGGAGAAGACGCAGTCCATATATTTTTGGAAATATATCCTGTTCACAATGTTAGGTGTCAAATTTACATTTTAAATGTTTTAAACCAAGCACAGCATGTAATTAATTAAAACAAACTGAGAGAGATGCAAGGAAATATATACGGGCCTGCTGTAGAGATGAGCCAATTGCCCCAAAAGCCATTAATGAAGTGGGCCTCATGAAACAGAAGGCATGTTGCAGAAAGTAACTATTCATACTATATATTGTCGACTCCTTTTGTAGCCACAGTGACCATAAGAGATCACATGAAAATAGTTTAAGATGAATTGTATGCCAGGTTATTAGGATATTACACAATGCTTTTTTACTCTACTGCTGGAATAGTATCATCATTTTCTTACTTACTGCTTGGTCGTTACATTTTTTCTGTACATCACAGTTGTAACCAAGCAGGCTGGCGTTCACACATTTGGAATCAACACAGGCCTGAAAAAAAATTAAAGTAATTTTTTAAATCAAATTACAAAGTGTACCATATCTTCAAAAATTAAGTCATGCAATGAAGAGACAATGGACGGATTCAGATGTAACACTAAACCATACCTTAATGTTGATGTGAGCCTGACTATATTGATCTGTGGCCAAGTCACCAGTAGAAAACTGGTAATTCAAGGAGGAACAAAATAAAGCCACCAGTGCAACACAACATTTATTGGTGTTTCGTAGATACAGCATGTTTTTTATTTGGGAACAAACCAAAGCTTCCCTTTCAGTTTTAGACTATAAGATGTTCCCTCTTATATCTAAGCTCGGGGAACTGGTTAATGCAAACCAACCAGGACATTCAAACAGGCCAGTATTGAATAGCTGCTTCTGATTTACTTGTTAACTATTCAAAACTAACAAAGAACAAAGGGAAACACTGGTTAGTAAAAAACTAGAAACTGAATACTTTTAATCTCATCCTCTGGAGTGTGCCAGAAGAGAGGAGAGGGGAAGGAAAAGCAGGCAGTTGAGGCATGCCACAGTTCATGCACGTAAGACTGAATACTAAACCCTTTCATTAGTGTAAAATGGCTAAAAACAGCAGCAAACAAACCTTTTTTCAGTTCAAAGGCTAAATTCATTTGCAGAGAATTTCTTGGGGACCATGTCTGAGTGGTGGGCAGAACAAAAGGACAAGATCAAAAATACTAACAGATTTTAATTTAATTTAATTTAGAGATCTTGCTACCAGTCATAAAGCATTAGAAAAATTATTTCTACCTTTTAGAACAGGAAAAACATGCCCTGTACAAAACATGAGAAACAATCAAACAGTGGGGAAGGCCCACCTCAAGAACTCCAGTTTGGAAACATAGGAGGACCAGATTTGGTTCCTAGGGCCTGAAGTTCCCCAGCCTTGCTCTAAACCATGGTTTAGAATTATATTCAAACCTATCTCATTCAAATGAATGAAATTAAAGAATACAGTGGCCACTCCTTACCCATGACCTCCATATGCATGATTTCCAGCTCACGCAAAGCATTACGTACGTACACCAAAAACTGAGGCAATGTATGTGCACACACACTGAAATATCCTTATGTGCATCACTTCCATCGAATATAATCGAATGGAAGCATTTGCATTTGTCTTTATCTGCAGGAGTTCCTGGAATCAAACCCCTGCATATATGGAGGCCTCACTGTACAGTTAAAAATCAGTATAAATCATACATACTTTGTTTGCTCCAGTTTTTAATGAACTATTCCCCAGCACTGCTCTGCCAAACAACCACACAGTTTAAAAACATTAAGTTTCATAAAATTAAAGTACACACTCCATTACCATCTTGTTTACAAGTATGTTACGTATCCTTCTGCTCCACTAGGTGGGGAAACTCTGGCCTTCTTGACGTTTTGGATTTCAATTCCTAGAAGCCCAAGTCAGTATAGCTAACGATAAAGGGTTGTGGATGTTGTAATCTCAAAACTCTGGGAGGCTAAATATTCCCCAGCTCTACATGGAATGCAAACATAGCTGCCTCTTTTTTTCTCATAGGGATTTTTTGTGTGCTCAAGAGCTGTATGGCCACCTGCTGCTGCTTTGTTCAGAGCATATGGTCAGATAAAAATAGGAATTCTTAAGACGAAATTGGAAACAATGACATAATGAGGCTACACAGAAAGAATCTGAATCTTGTTTCCAGCTCTGCCATTACGTAGGTATTGGTGAGAACCTTCTTACTTTTCCTTCTGCGCATGTAGTGCCTCTGTGAACCAGAGCTGGATCAGGAACATCTGACCCGAGGTCGAACTCTGTAGTCACACAGGAAACACCACCCTGATTTTGGATGTATACTTGCGAAGGAAGATTCTGTTGACTGACAGATGTGCAGTGAAGCTTGCCACAGAGACTATTGCTGAGAGGAGAAAAATCAAATATGAATGTAACGAAGAATACGGGAAGTATGGTCACAAATGCAAAAATAGCTTCTGTGTATTTATACAAACATGCATACTTCTGTTTGGTCCAATTTTTTATACAGCCATCGCTGCTCCCCTAGCTGCCAAACTGTCAGAGCAAGAATTTAGAAATTACTACAGTCCTCCCTCCACATTTGTGGGTTTAACCTTAATGGATTTAATTATTCACAAGCCCACTTGTATCTCCCCCATTCTCTCCATCCCATTCCCTTGCCTAGGTTATAAAGAATACACTCAATGTTGTTAACAGCCCATTGTTTTCCAGTAGAATTTTTTTAAAATAAGGGATAATTCTCTGGAGAATCAAGCAATTCTATCTGCCTGTTCCTTGCCTTCCAGTCCTTCTTCCACTTGGTCAGATGTTAAATTTATAACTACATGATGTTGTCTCATAGACTGTGTTGCAAAAAGTGGACTGGGTTAATTACATTCAGATGGAGATTTCAGATGGAGTTTTTGTGCAATAGCTGGCATGGTGTTTACCAGAAAGACATATAAAGAGTTGGCTCTACTCCCACAATGGCCCTTCAAGTTTATGCCAGAAAAAAAAAACAATTACAGTTACACAGTTGCCCATTTCTGTGCACAAGAGAGAGAAGGAAAGACACCGAATGAATAGAGAGAACAATTTGAGTTATTGCAGGATGGACCCCCACTGGATCATATAGCTATGGATTGGTCAATAGACCTGAAAGGTGCCATACAAGAGCCTGTTAATTCAAGAGCTTCAATTAACTTAACTGATGAATTGGCTCTCCCACAGATTTATATTTCTGTAAAGAACTCACAGCAGGAAGAGACTTTTGTAAGGCTCTGCTTTGAGGATCCCCGATAGCAATATGGTTTGGATCGGCACCATATCTGATTGGCATCATATTTAATTGGCAACACACTTTAATTGGCACTAATATCAAATTGAAGCTTGAGAGATGATTGAGAGGTCAAACCAAGTGAGGGAAGAAATCTGACTGTAAATGTGAGAAAGACAGGTCAGCCTAAAAAAAACCCTCTTGGTATAACCTAGGTCAATTATCAGGTAAATCACTGCTGTTCCAGAGAATAATGGAAGCTGGAATTTTCTAGAGAATGCCATTGTGAGAAGCCCCTCAGGGCAATGACTGACAGATACCCATCCCCTATACACCTGGATTGCTTCCTCTTGCCTCGTAGCACCCATAATACAGAGCTATTACAACGGTCATCATGTCTTTGTCATCCAAACAACTGCGAACATTAGTGGGCTGACAGTCCATTGTCTGTGTTGCAACTCCCATTGTTCCACACCTGAAACTACACATACCTTCCACTGCCACAGGCTATCTTTTGGGTACAAATACCCCTGATTTCACAATGCCCAGTGCAGTCTCTTGAAGGTCTACCCGTCACTCTAACCATCTGGCTCCTGAGTGAGAACTGTCTTTAGATCCTACCTAAGCCAAAATACATTTCTGCTCTTCATTACTCTTCTGGACTGGTATTTATAAATCTCCCCAAACCCCTAAGCCTCTCTATACATAATTCCCCCCCCCTTCTCCTTCAGTTAGCTCTTGTGTGAATGTTTGACTGTTTGTATTTTGTGTGCATGCATGAATGAATTTCCCCAATAAAAACACATTTTTAGGTTACCTTTGAATTTTTGGCTGGTTCTTTTCCTGCGTGAGCCCATAAACCTTAGTAGCAAGATCTTGCTAAGTGGCCCCCCTTTCGGTAACCTCCTGATTTTGAGCTAATTGATTCTCCACCTTTGTAAGGAGGTACTGGCATCGCGGGTTGGCCCTTGTGGCACCCACATTTTGGGGTAACACTTTGTCTAGCTAAATGTGGAAAATCAGGAAAAACACTTTTCAGACTATATTTCTGAGTCCCCAGCTATTACATCATGGACTAATTATAATTTAACATCTAACCAAGGGGGAGAAGCAGTAGAAGGCCAAAATCAGGCAGATGGGTCTGCTTGATTCTGAGCTATCTCATATACGTATGTGTGTGTGTATACATATATGTATATATTCATATTCTACTGGAAAGCAATGTGCATTAACAACACAGATTGAATATTGTATAATCCAGGATGGGTTATAAGAGATGGGCAGGGAGATATTCAGGGAAACAGTAATGACAACAGCAAAATTCAAGTTGAGGGCTCACATAAGTGCACAAGAGACCATTCTAAAAAAGATGACAAAATGAATAAAAAGTGGCCATATCCATATCCACACTTCACAAATTTTGCTGGCAGTATCATAGACTATATCTTTGTCTGCAGTTAAGGTGTCCGTTTGTTTTCAGGTATAACAGTAAATGTAAGAGAAGAAAGTGATCACCAGTCAATATCAGCCCATTTAAGTGTAGATTCTGATCAGAGACCAGTGGCCTGGGATTATAAATGCATTTCAAGTAAGCTGAACATAGCAAATGAGAAAAAGGTTAAGATGGTACCAAGTGGAGACTTTAAATATCAAGGGTTTTATGAATTCATATATGGGTAGAACATTGAAAGATATGGTTTGTGATCTGGATATGAAGATTCATTCTGTTCTCTTTGGCCCTTTCCTCACTTTACCTTGATAGCGCAACGAACCAGAGCCCTCACGATATTGCTAATATCGCAAGAGGCTCAGTAGAGACCCCCTTGCAGTCCACATGCAGCAGAGCATCGGTGAGAGAGCACCAGTCCCCACCCGGTGGCTTGTCCGCATGTCAGCGTCCTGGGCCATGCCTAGGTCCCGCCCTGTCCCTGCCCCACCGCCCCTGATTGGGCAATGATGTTTCTTTTTTTTTTATTTTTTTGCCAGCTATTGTGCTAACGTTAGCACGATAGATCCTGCCAACAGGCTGTTTCATACTACGTTGGTAACGTGCTAACGTGCTAACAATAGCACCGGGTTTAAAAAAAAAAACACAGTCGGCCGGACCCTGGAGGCTGCTGCCGTCTCAAGTGTGAGTGGCGACGCAGCCCTGGGGTGGCCTCTCACGGCGACACATCGTGCCGTGTTCCCTGCTGCGATGGGGGCAGCGGCCGGCCTGCTGCTGGGCGGAGCATCCCCTGGGAGTTGCTGCATGAGGGACAGGCAGCAGGGACTGCCCACACCCGCCCACTCCCGGGTCCTTCCCAGAAGCACACCGGTTGATGGCTCCACAGTCCCTCTGGTCGCACGACCAATGTGTGAATGGGAGATTATTTTTGCCTTTCAGGCGAAAATAAGAAAACACGCTATCAGCACTATCTGTGGCCATGATAGCACCTGGTTCGCTAGAACGTCATGCGGTACGGCGGCTCGTGAAGGGGGGAGGGAGCATGCCTAATACGCTTTAAAAACGCCATGTGAAAAGGGCCTTTGTGTTTCAGATAATAGGTCTTCAGATCAAACCCTGGTTATCAACTAAAGCCAGTTGTAGCAACCCTAGGAATATAAAATCAACCTGGCTTGATGCAGATTGCAGAATAATGAGGAAATGTCTAAAATGGCAAATGAGATCAGTTTGTGACTCCTCAGATAATAGATCGCTTGCATCTATGCTTGAAACTAGCTGAAATTATAAGAGATTAATTGCTGAAATTGCTGTTATTATTAATTGCTGTTATTTTGCAAAGGGTTGGGAAGATCTAGAACAGGATGCCAGAAACAAAAATCCTGTTGCATTCTGGCAATTAGTATCAGTTAAACTGATATTACCTAGCCATGGCTTTGGTCTGGAGGTCCTAATGGGGACCAACAATACTGTAAAAAATGTAGTTAGTTTAAGAGTTACTGACATCAGAGCCCAACCTGATATTGGTTATTTGTCCACCTATAGGGTTTTGAAATGGCTTACTAGAGTCAAGTCACAGTTCAAGGGAGAGAAATATCTGTTCCTTGAGATGAAAAGAACTCAGTGTGTTCCTTTTACTCATCTCTGGTTTGAGATGATGGACACAATGATCTCACAGTGCATTCCACTCACAAGTAGGTTGTGTATATGCAGTGCCCAAGAAATAGAAGACTTGGCATGTTATCTACTTGAGTGCCATTTATATTCAAGCTGTAGAGAGCATTATCTGGGCCATTTTCTGACTCACATGAGAAACTGGTCTGTGACAAATTCACATTCTTTTTGAGTTCTAACCATTGTGTGTCCCAGAGGGCTGTTCTCTTTACATCCAAGGCTGCTAACTTAAGGGGAAAAGAGGTGGAAAGAGGGGAAAGTATTTAATTTACTAGATGGCATATTTTTATTTTGGCGCAGTGTAATTGTTTGAAAAGATCAATAGACTAATTCAATAAATTGATCAATATATCTACTATCAGCTATCCATTACCACCACTTCAGTTTGCTTAGATAAGCCATAATGTGATCAGTAAGATTTATTAGAAAAACAGTCTCAACAGTTAAAACATAAATCTATTGGCTTTTTTTAAAACAAACAACACAGCAAACATGATAAAATAAATCTACCCTTCCAACCAAAGAGGCTTTCTGTTGTGTTTGCACTACAGTTTTGCCTCATATTTTATGCAAGTTCTTTTCAGAAGTGACAGAGATTGCATTTTGATAATCATCAGAAGCTTTATACATTTTGTAGGTGTGCTTCATCAGTGATATCTTGCTTTAGACTAAGTCAGAATTTGCTGATTGGGAAATTTTGGCTCAGTTTTAGTAAATTATCCAAGACAATAAATTCTTTTATTATTTTGGTGTGTTAACCAACATTAAACCAGGGCTTCGACTTAACAGGGAATTCCAGTTTAGTGGAAGCTAAGAGCTAATATGTAGTACTAGTAGTAGTAGGTAGTAATAGTAGGGATGGCCAGTGAGGGAGTAACATGGTACTCAACCACAATTATATAAACCATGGTTTATTAAGCCACAGACACTGGTCGAATGTGGCTATTGTGTTCACTGAGGCTTCATTCGTTATTAAGTGTACACAGAACTGGAATCTTAATGTGATTACAGAATACAAATAGAACTTCCCGGTTACTTACACTTGGGTGCATTTAATAAATTTTCCTCCAGACATTCCACAATTGCCAAATCTGTCCCCTTTGCTATTTGCAATTTCAAAACAAATATTTGGTCCTTTTTTTGCTCCTATTAAAACAATAAATATTTATTGGTAAGAAACAATTTTTTTTCTCAGCTCTTTCTGCATAGACATTTCTGCCTATCTCAGTTGTATTAACATGTGCCATAAAGCATTTAAAATGTACCTTTTCCAAAGAGGGATTCACACTGAGAATCATAATTCTGACAAACTCCGCTATAACAATAATCTTTCTTATTGTTACAGGGATAGCCGTCCATGATATACACATCTTCTGGGCAGTCATGATATGTTCCATTGCAATATTCAGGGAGATCACAGGTATTCCTTTTTGGCCTGCACTCGCTTCCTGCCACTTTGAACTAGAAAATAGGATGTTTATTATTTATTTATTGCCTCATGACCATAAAAGTATTATGATATTCAAACATGAGGTGGCAAAGGAGAAAAAGGGGAAAAAATACTTTGGTGATGACTGTTTGTGGAATAGAAGAATCATAGAATCAGAAAGCTAGAATAGACAACAAGGGCCATCTAGTCCAACCCTCTGTCAAAAACACACAACAAAAGCACTCCTAAAAGACGTCTATCCAATCTCTGCAAAAAGCTTTCCAAAGACAGAGAGTCCAACACTCTCAGAAACAATCTATTCCACTGTCAAAAGCTCTTACAGTAAAAAAGTTCCTCCTAATGTTTAGGTGGAATCTCTTTTCTTCTAATTTGAATCCATTGGTTTATGTTATAGTCTCTGGAACAGAAGCTTGATCTTCTACATCCCTTCAGATATTTAAGAAGATGGAAGATCAGTTCATATTGTCCAGCTTCAACACTGATGTGTTTGCCAACTGTAATGAAGGAGAAACTACAGGAGGCACTGGTGATAGGATGATATAACAATACAAGAGGCCACTGGCAAAATGCCTTAATCTATCTCTTTCTTAAAAACACAGAGGTGCTCACCTATGTTGAATCTGATAACATTGACTTTTTCCCTGAGCAGTTCTCCCTCTTAGCAAGAATGTTTTCTGGCAAGAAGAGAAAACTCATAGCATGAACTGTTCCACATAGATAATCTATGTGTAAGAGGGAAGGCTAGAACCCTCTAGGCCATTTCTATTCTCAAAGGCAGAAATGGGAAGAGAAAGAAGAGTGAAGAATGAGGGCAGGACACAGTCTTATCACATCTCATCTGCACTTGTGCTTCTTTTCTGTATACTCCCTAAATCAGCTACTACAGTCTAAAACTATATAATACTGAAGTTGTTCATCTGAACTAAAAGTGCTGGTATTTATTGGTATACTTAATGCTGCTTAATGTGCTGAAGAATACAGTTCAAAACCAAACTCAGCATTTAAGCAAAAAGGGCTTGCATTAAGTCTTCAGTCCTATGGACGCTTAATTCTAGGAGTAAGTCACCACTGAACATAATGGGCTTTATTTCTTAATAAAGATCTTTAGGATTGTGCTTCAGAGAAAGGATAATGGAGCCCACCTGACACTTTTCACAGCACAAACCCTCAGCACATTCTGATCCAGCTTTCAGTTTGCAGGTGGCAGCATCACAACAAGGGTTGGAACACTCCTGTTACGAAAAAAAAATCAGTTGGGCATTCTGTGAATTGTCAAAAGCAACTTACCACAGTGAGATTCAACTTAAGACAAATATTCTGCATAACTGGATGTGAGTATACTTTTTCAGAGCTTGGGATGTTTTTTAAGACTATAGTTCCCAGAATTCTCCAACCATATTGCCATTGGCCATGGTTCCTGAAGTGGCTTGGGAGTTCTAGTCCCTCCAAAATAAGTTTTATCCTTAGTTTGAATACTTTGAACTGTATCTCTGTTTCTGAAGTGCATAACTATATATAGGGAAATAAATACAAACATAATTTACTGGAACGTTTTCCTGTATAATTGCCATCTTTCCCAATAAAACTAATTGAAATGCTATTTTTATCAACAAGTGGATCACCACTTGTTTACCTATGAATCATCTCCCATACCTATTAGCATGTATCAGTCATCTACCCCTCCCCCTTCCCCATTATGCTCTCCACGTAGCTGTTATTACAATAGGCAAATGCAGGCATGAAAAGAAATTATGAAATTAATGCATAAAATACTAAATCTAAATGATATTTTTAAAATTACCTACTTTTGGAGTGCCACAATCACATTCTTCATTTCTGTCCACAATGTTATTGCCACAGACAGGTTCTGTGAAAATGTCACTTGGTTTGGGAGCATTTCTAAGACAGGTTCCCCCACCTTTCAAGATGAGTTGCTCAAAATCATTGGCACTGCAGCTGCTGAAGTTCTTGGACCCACTAGGAAACACAAGATGAATTCAGTTTAACATAAAGTGTGAAAATATTATTTTTCTGAGCTTTAATTCCCTAAATCCTTCAGTCAGCATGTGCTAGGGGATGCTAGGAGTTGCAGTCCAAAAAAGTAAGCCTTCCAAGCTCTCATTTGGTATATCTATTCACCTCATCTATGAAAGACCATGATACCTCTTGTCTATGTAGAAAGCACTCACATATGCCTAACATATCTTGACTCTAGGACAGGGCTATGCAACAGATAGTCCATGGGCTAAATGAGGCCCTGCCCAATTCTGAGGGACCCTATCCAATTTTGAGGGACTTCAATGTCCAAACTTGCCCCAGTGGCACCAATATCCCTTCCAAAAGAACAAAGAACCCCAAGTGTGTGGTGAGTGCATGCCTGGTTTTCAAGGTGAGCTTAAAAAAATGTGTGATTCCTAGTCATTTGGAGTGACAAATATTTTAATAAGTCAAATGTCTGTTGGGCAATCTGCATCAGCACTAATTTAGGAAATGGGACCCACTTCTATGATACACTGCTTCATTCCTACAGGATTATACCACAGATGGATTATAATGCATGACTGTAAAAGTCTGGGAGCTTTAGGATGAATAGAGTAGACTGGTATATTAGATCCTAATCCATATAGTTCAAAAATAAATTCAGATTTATTAACAGAAAAGAATTAAGATCTCTTACTTGTCTGAACTGTGCATAATGTAGGCACCTGGACATCGTTCATCATCGTGATTCATTCCCAGGTTATGTCCCAGCTCATGCGCAACAATTGTAGCATGACTTAGCGCTGTGCCACTATCAAACTGGCAGAGAATAGCATGGTTTAACAATGATGTGAATACATAAAACCTTTGCAGCAAACAGATATTCCTTCTCAAACTGAATTTCCTTCCCTGCTGGCAAAGCTTAGTTTGCAAACTACCTAGAAATTCATCTGCCACCTTGTATAGCAGAACTTACATAATCACAGAAAATATCTTCAAGGGTGACAGCTCCTCACCAACCCCATACACCTTGGATCCTAGGAGAATATGATTCATAAAGGAAAAAGTGTGTTCTCTGTCACTGTTCTACTGACTGTAGCCCATTTTCTGTTAATCCATAAAAATGCAGAGCAAATCCCCCACCTTTTCACTGCATTTACTTGTATGGAACACAAATAAATACCTAACCACTACACCACACTAGCCTGTATGGGTATACCTGTGATCAAGCCAAATGTTTCCAATTGTTCCCAAAAGACATCAAGTGAAGTTCTTGTCACAGTCACTAACCAGGACAGAGGCATACAGAGGAACATAGATGTTCCTTTTGTAAGGCCATTTCTGCACAACGGGGCTCCGACAAGTCCTTCTGTTGCAGCCCCGGCACGGAGGGGAGCACACCAGGAATAATCTCTTCCACAACTTGCTGAGTTGCTGTGGAGGGGAGCACAACGGCCCCACCTCCTCCCTTCCACAGCGTAGATGGGAACTTGCCATTGCTGCACTGGGGGGGGAGGTGTTGCCAGTGTACTTCCATCCTTCTGCACAGTCAGGAAGGGTGGCAGTGCCATTCAATAGTAGGTGTAAAATGGATTTTTTCCATTTTGCAAATACCCCATGTGCATGCCGCTTGGGAGCAAAATGGCAGTGGGCCGCTGATGACGTCATGCAAAAGCACAACCAGCCAACTGCTGCCATCCTGGCCCCACAGCGGTGCAGCCCCCTCATCCAGAAAGGGCCGAAGACACTTTAAGCAAAATCTACAGTTATATTTATACAGTTAGAATATGTATGCATAAAGGTGTTATAGGCTGCTCCAATATTAAGGCAACTTTCCAAGATCCTATTGAACTGGATAAAAGTGGAACACAAGCAAGTATCTTCTCTTTAACAAACCAGTATGTTCAGAAGAAAAGGAAGGTAATGTACTTACAGTACTAATTGATCCTCCAAGAGCTGGACTACAGACTGTCCCAACAAAAGCCATTCCAACTGCAGTACCGAATGGTCTTCTGCCTCTGCAATACAAGAAGAAAATGCATGTAGTGTGGGAACGAGAAATCTGTTCATATTGGGAACTAATCTGCAGATGCAATCTATGGCAGTCTACTGCACCTAATGTGTAGAATTTAGTAGACTGAGCAGAACCTACAGGAATTTCAGCTTTCATATAAAAAGTACTGGGAGTATATCTCCTAGTACTTTAACTGTCTTACCTATATCCTATGGAATACTGGGCTTCTCAGTTTGGTGAGATAGTTAGAATTCCCTGTTAGAGAACTCTAGTGTTCAGAAAAGTAGACATGAGTCTCATCAAATCGCCTCCAACTCATGGTGGCCTATGAATGAGACACTTTCAAGAGCCACAGTCATCAACAGTCCTGCTCAGGTCTTGCAAACTCAGGGCTGTGGCTTTACTGAATAATCCCTCTCTAGAGTGCTCAGCCCCTTCCCTACTGCACTGTCATCTTTTCTTCTCATCATGACTTCTTATAACATGTCCAAAGTATGATAGTCTACATTTGGTCATCTTGATTTCTGGGGACAGGTCAGGTTTAATTTTCTCTCGGACCTATTTATTGGTCTTTTTGATGGTCCATGGTATATGAAGAACTCTCCTCCAGCACCACATATCAAATGTGTTGATCTTTCCTCCCATCAGCTTTCTTCACTGATTCTGACTTCGGTATTTAATGATTAATATTTAGACGTGAAGATCTTATCTAGTTCCTTCACAGATGCCCTTCTTAGTCTTAGTCTTCTTTTGAAGACTTCTTTTAAATTCCAATTACATCACCAAAATATAAACAGGAGGATTCCACAGGATATCAGTTAAAGTATCAGACCATTGTAAACGCACTCTGTAGATGCAGTCTGCGTCCTCATTGTTGCATAAATAACCTCAAGTTTGCTCGAATAAATTTGCTTTCTGTTAAAGTACCTAGTATGCAGAAAGTTTGGGTTTGGATTCTAGCAGCTGGGAGGGTGTGATGCCCATCTCCCCTATCAATTAACACAACAGCAGCTAGTCACCTTTGTAGCCATATACCTCTCTTCCTTGGTTTAATCCATGAACCAAAATCTCTCTTTCAATGTCTTTCAGTCTCCACAATACATAACTCTTTTTCTCTTAAAAAAAACCCTGAACACTCATCCACAAAACCTTCTCTTTCTTCATTTAATCCATGAACCAAAATTGTCCAGACCCCATGAAACTTCATTCATACCCTCCACCCCCCCATCTCAAACTTTCTAAGCATAAAAAATTTGAATTCTGAAATGGAACATGCCCACATGATCGTGCAAGATGGCATTTAACCAAATGGCCCTAATCTGCATTATTCTCCCAGCTATGGACTACATAAAGTTCCTTTTTAAAAGTCAAGTTTCCATGTGTTCCCATATATAATCACAGGCTGGTTTATATAGAAGAACAATCCTTACATGAGGAGGTGGCTGACATCATTTCTTGGTTTCTTGGTGAGAACATTCTGTCTCCAGGCTACAAATCTGCTCAGGACATCTCCAGCTGGCCCAGTAGTCACATCTATTAGGTTTTCATTTGTCCATATTTCCACCCCCGTTAGGACAATTTGTATGTTTAAGGGACTGAACATCTGCAAATGCACAGTTATTTAGACATGAGTAAGTTCACCCAAAGTCTTTGAATTTGTTCTACTTCTGGCACCAAATATTGGGTCATCATGCCATGGGAAAGGACTGGTCAGACCATGAGAAGGAGTGAGGTGGACACCCCAGGCTGTGGATGTAAATGGACAGCAAATTGTTATTTACTATTGTGTAGCCTCTTTCAAGGATGACAAAACTATGGGACTTTCTCCTTCATGTGCCAACCTTGCTTGGCTGGCATTGAGTGCTATGTAGCTTAATAAAGTGGGAGTGGGCAGGGAGAAACCTTGTTTGCCTTGGGACAGACTTGTATTGGAAGCTGACAGGACCACCTCAATTTTATGTGGTGCCAGGAAATATGACTTCATTGCTCTGAAGACCACATATTTTTGTGTCACAGGTGCCCCTCAAGATGGACTCATATGCATTACCTGAAGGTCTGGTGTCTTATCACTTCTACAAACACCTACATAATACATTTCCTGACCTTCAAGTGTTTCATGAAAAATTATCATTCTCAGTGCAAGTTGTATATGTATTGGGAATTTGTCCTCTTCGAAAGCAAACAAAAAATCATAGGATTTAATGTAATGAACAAGAATTATTATCTAAAGCTGCCTAAAATATGTGGACTACCAAGTTTGTCAAATTAGATCCTTAGAACCACCCAAAGCTGCAGAAGAATAATCCTCAGAGCAGCAAGAAAAAAAAAAAATCAGCAACAGCAGACATTGGAGTGTAAAAAGAAATCTACACATCCAAAGTATTATTGTTGTTATTTTCATTTACATTGTTCCTTTTTTCCTTTAAAACAAATCTGTTAAAGGACAAAAGGTAAAAATCAACAAAACAGCATACTGTTAAAAACCTTTGCAGTAAATTTGTAAAAACCTGTTGGAACAGAAAAATCTTCTCTTGCTAGCAGAAGTAGGGCTGTCAGGGAGCCATCTTAGCTTCCCTAGAGGTGGAGTTCCAAGGTCTGGGAGCAGCCACCAAGAAAGTCGTTTCCCTTGTTCCCACCAAATGTTCTTTATATGGTGGTAAGACCAAACGAAAGGTGTTCCTGAAGATCTTAAAGCTTAAAGAGGCCCATACAGGTAAATATGGGCCTATGTGAGCAAGCAGAACAGATGCAATGGGACGGCATGAGTGATCAACAATGCAGCAATGAGTATATGTAATTCACCAATGTCCTTCAAGAAATGGAGGATCTGGTGTGGTAAAGCTCACAAAGTCTTGACATCTAGAAAGGGATGCTAAATTTGGTCATTGTGAGGTAGAGGGAGCTAACAACATACCAAGAGACAAGTGGGGCAGAATTCTCCATCTGATAAAATGCTACTTTAAGCTGTTTGAATTCTAAGTTTTTTGTTGTTTGTACAGCATTTTGTGCACCATATACCACAACAATTATGATGTGTAAGCAACGACTGTTGATGGAACCAGTAACAAAAAAACCAGAAAAACTGTTCTTAGCTATAACTCCCAGAATTCCCCTGGGCTGGGAGATTTAGAGACCTGTATTCAAAAAAGTAACTTTTCCAAACTCTATTCCATCTCCACACCAAGCTCTGGGCTTGGATTCTCCTGGAAACCTGATATCTTCACATAGTAACTGTGGCAAGGCCTCCTTTTCCTCTCACAGACTGGTCAGATAGTGTAAATGTTCTGGGAGGTTTAGTTCTCAGTAGAAGCCTAATGAGAGACAGAAGTGTAACTGAACCCTAGTAGGATGTGTCAGAGAGGGCGACCTAGAGGGGGTTATGCTCTTGGTGGGAGTTTAGCCAAAGGTCTGTTATATAATACTTGTTCCTTATATGAAAGTCTAAAGATATAATTGAACTGTTTCTGAGCAGGGAGATACTTGTTATATTGTCTAAAAACTGCGCTGAGGATACAGATCAACCTTGACCTGCATTTGAAATCTAACATGCTACTTTATTCTTATTGTTGTCTTAATAAATGTCACAGTTTATTTTTATAAACGTTGAATCGGTTGGAGTTGTATGCCGTATATAAAGTAACACTGAAAACATGCTACCATAAAATTATTAAGTGGTTCTAAATAAACATTGAAAATCCTCACCCTTTTACACAAAGGTGGTGTCATAAGGGGGGAAGCAGAATTGTGTGATAAGGACAGGGTACTTTATTAGACTGGGGAACTGCCACACCAATTTGGAAGAAATAAGAGCCTGTCACAGTAGGGCCGCATGATTGCCACCTTCGATTTAGCCTATTATTCCACTCTTTTTACTTTTTCCTATAAGTTTGTGTCACACAGCATGAATTAACATTTCAGTGCTGACTTACCCCATCCACGTAATTAGCCAGTTCAACCACTTCCTTTTGTACAGCTCCAGCATCAGATTTTTTCATCAAATACTGAAATAATTGAAAATAGGAAAATAGTTTCAGAAGAGGAAATTCAAATATGGCAGCACAAGGTATTAGGCTGAGAAAAATTACCTTGTTATAATCAACAACCATAAGCAGTTCCACGTATCTTTTCTCTGGTAGCACAGCTCTTCTCCTCTATAAAATGGAAAGAAGACCCCATAACTTCATTTAAGCGCTTTCCAATTTTTTATAAAAGTTCCTTTAAAGACATGTGAGGAATCAGAAGAAGGGGCCAATTTACTAGCTCAGCTTCCAGTACATGATTTTTTTATCTCAAGAATATTACTATCTAGAAACTGCTAGTCCTGTTTAGGTTAAGCAAACAATTGTATTTAAAACACAGGTTTCCTGCCTATACCTAAATATTTTAAACTATCCTTATTTTAAACCCCATTTACTTTAAATAAGTCAGTTCAATTCAGGTACGGATGAAAGCATGAGTTTCTAATGTAAATTTTCTGAATTGGGTTAATTCAAGTTGAATTCAAGTGTGGCAGTTCATATGAGCAAGTCATTCTTATATTTTATCAGTGGCCCCTTTTCTTTGTATTATTTTAACTACAGAAAAAAATAAGTGAGAAGGGGAGAGAGAAAAAAGTCTACCCAGATATGAAATAAATCAGTAATTTTTATCTTAAAAAGAAAATCACTGTTGAGCACTAGAAAACAGGATTTAGGTATACAGTATAAAACTATAGATTTCTAGGAGAAAAAAAAGAATGAAATAAATGCATTTACCCTTAGAAATGTCTCCACATTAGAGGCGCTCTGTGATGCATTTGTGTATTTGAGAAAACTTTCATGGTATCTGTCATCATTTGACACACCACAAAAAAAGGGCTGTTCGTGAGAATTTTCTAATATAAAGAAGAAGTGTTCCGATTGATTGGATCCACTGACTGGTTCCATGCCATATCGTTTACCATCAATATGGAGGATTCCCCTAGAACCGTTAAAGGAGAAATTTAGATGCACTCACATAAACAATTACAGCTAAACAAGAAGCTATTAAGGAGTCATATGCAGAAATGTCTGAACCCCAGTTAACATCAGATTCAGATCTGATATACATGTCTATTCTAGCAGTGGGTAACATATGCCTAAACAGCTGTTGCTAAGCTGTAACTCCCATGATTCTTCGCCACTGATTATAATGCTTAGAACTGATGAAACTGCAGTGTAGTACCTGAAAGGTTCTAGTTTACATGCTTACATTAAAAAAAAATTACATTAACCAAACTCCCAATTGCAAATCCTGATTTCATAAGTACAAAAGACACTCAAATAATAAGATAGCATTAAATTTTGCCTTGTGGTCAAGGCGGACTCCTGAAGTCCTCAAGCCATATCATAATTGTCTCATGCTGTACAAGTCAACAAAAATGGCTGAAGACCTGTTGGGACAGCACTTTGCCAGAGGTGTTGAATCCAAACCTCATTCAACCTAGGAGTGTTGGAAAGTATTTAGGATCAACCTGGTCTTGGCCTAATTTTGTGCCAGCATAGTGGCTGTGTCACTATGCTCCACACCTTTCCCGGTTCTTTTGCTAGCCATGAGCTAGCAGATTTCTAGTACTGCCAGTTCAAGATCATCTCTGATCCTGAGATTTCCAGACCAAAACCCAAGACCTAGGGACAGCTTTTTGTGATGTCATTAAGCATTATGGCTGAAGTACCAAAGACAGTTGCTTACAGTGTGTCTTCCAGAGAGAGAGAGAGAGAGAGAGAGAGAGAGAGAGAGAGAGAACGAAAGAGCAAGAGCGAGCAAGTGAGCGAGTGAGCGAGAAATATTTTCCCCTTTAGAGATTTAGACAGAAATCCTAGCTTAAGGAGCTGCTCTCAGATCAAGGTAAAATGAGGGGATTGTTTCCAAAGTAATAATAAGAGACAGTGAGGACTGGCTGGTACAGTTGAGACAGGCCTATAAAAGATCTGCCTGAAGTCTCACAAGAGAAAGGCTTCTTGTGAAGAGTTCCAGGTGCCTCTGAGATCTCAAATCTTGTCAGAACACCAAAGACTTGAAAATCTTGTGACGGCAGGCCAGCAGCCATCACAAGGGGAAAATTTTTACTGAAACCAGGCCAAATGCACTGCTCAGCCTGGAGTGGAGAGCAGGCACCAGCCATGCTCACAACAGACACTTCCTCCAACATGTGTTGTGTTAACTGGAAGACCGTATGTTCAGCCAACACCCCAAAACACAGGATTTTGGTGTCCAACGTTCATAAGGGACACATCTTCTGTCTCTTAAAGAGACATCTGGCAATGATAGCTTGATCCAACCCTTGTATAGCTAATGCATCTTTGAATTAAGATTGCACAGCTGTCTCTACCCTCACTCTCATAAATAATAGCCTATTTGGCTCAAACTAAAGATGGAATGAAAAGAAAGTTTAATACATACTTAAGACCATCACAGGCGCTGAGAGCAAGCCAAGAGTCTTTAATTCCTTCAACTACTCCAAGATAATAACAATGGTCCTGAAATCAAAGATTTAAGAGTGATTTCATATGTAAACAGCAAATGAAACTTCTGGCAGAAACAAGTAGAACATGCTTATCCACATTGTTTCCTTCTTTTTAAATGCACTTGTTATAGAATTCTGTGGACTCTGACATGCCTTATTTCTGTGTTAGAGGTAGCGACCTTAGCATGGCTATACTTTATTCAGTATTTGTTAGTTTGTATAACTCTCTAAGAGTTTAGGCAAAACATGTATTCATGGCATTTCCTGTTTGCTAGTCTTAGCCATGTCCTCTATCTTTCTACATCGGTTAGTTAGAGTTTATTTGCCTCTTACTTTGCAGTCTACATTTCTTTCTCACTCTCCTGTGTTTGAAGGGTACATGTTGCAGAGCCTCTTATTCTGAGATATTAGGAAACTTTTGATGTGTTTCAATAAACCTCCTTTATTTGTTTTTACCACGTTGATGAAGCCTGCTTTATTTCTCTGCTAGAGCCTTATGTGTGGGGTGATTGGATGGAACTGGGTATTGCTCACCTTCTACTTGCAAATACTTCTTACCCTGCTTGTGATATACACTAGTATTTCCCACATTCCTATAAGTTAGTATACCTAGCATGAACTCAGTATACTTAGCATGAACTTAGAAGGTATGATCCAACCCTAGGAAACTAAAGAATCTAACATGGGGTACAACAAAGTACTCTTTCCCTCGCACCTCTCCTTCCCCAGCTAACCACAAAGATAGAATATGGGTAAGAATTTGCATATGCCACATAAAGCATGTGTGTACCACAATCAGTCAGCTGTTACTTGAAAAGGGAATCCAATGCATGACTCTCACACCTGAAAGTACATCTCTCATCCCAGAGGTCTGGTCTACAAGTTACTCCTGTGCCAGGGATGGTGATTTCTCACTTGCTTTGTTTTATATCATATAGAATGTGGTTGCATATAATTCACTGTTATGGTTTCAGACTACTGCCATGCAAGAGTTATCTGAATCACAAAAGACTCAGACCATTTCCGCACTACACTGTTGTACTGCTTTTATTCCACTCTCAATATCCTGTGGAATTCTGGGGTTTGTAGTTTACTGAGGCCAAAGAGCTCTCTGGCTGAGAATTCTAAATGCCCCTCCCTAAATTGCAAACCCTAGGGTTCCATAGGATGTTGTTACTGCCCTGGCTAGTCCAAGCTTTGGGGATATTAAAGATATCCTCTTGATATCATAATTCGGCTTCACTTCTCTATTCCTTTCCACGTGCTTGCGAGGCCACGAGACAAGCACGTAAACAAGCTCGGCCATTAATAGCCATAATATTCAAACTGCAATACAGGCAGGCCAGAAATAGCTGACTCACTGCTTTAGGAGACCTCCAGGCAAGTACTCTAATTAAGTATGCACGCCACTTACAAACGAGCCTCTGCCCCGCGATGGCAGCTTGATGGGTAAACTATACAATACCCAAGTACTCTGCGTTTGTATACTGGCTACTCTACTGAAAACTGCTACGATAACTCAATCATTCAGATTCTGACCTTTCGGAGGCTTTGTCTCCAACTCCAAATCTATTGTTTTCCCCCAAGTATGGCATAGCCTGCAGTCACAATTCTCCTTATAAAAACCCTTGATTCCGAGACCTTCCTCGGGACACTCCCGAGTTTCATCCTGCCTTGCTGCCACTTTGCTTGGCGAGCCTCCCCTCAGCTCCATGTGCTGAGCTACATCGCACCCCAGCTTCGCTCTCTATTTTTCTGGGCTTCAGGACAGGTGAAGTATCACCCAAACCAACAATCCCTCTAAAAATCCCTCTATACCACTCCAACCTTTATTTTCTTTAGTTATCTTATACGAGTGTGTCGCATACACTGTTTTGCTTGTATTTAATAAACATCATTTATTATTTCAACTTCTGTGTTCTCCTTGACTCGACCTGACCCCGTAGACGTAGGGTTCAAGATCTCGCTATGTTACCCTGGCTCTTGTAACGCTAAGCAGTGCTCCGAGCTGATTTTCCCTACCTTTAATTGAGCACATTTTGGTGTCCCTCCCGGGAGCCCCAGTACACAGGGTAACAATGTTGAAAGTGAAATAATAGCACTGTAACAGTGTAGAGTGGAAATGGCCACAGTGTCCTGAAGCCCTCGTATGACCATTTCACACATATTCCTTCTCTGATTCAGCAGAAAAGCTGGGGCAGGGGGGAATTCATAGCCAAAACTTACAAACCCCTGTGTTACAAAAGGTGCCCAAACTCACATTAATGTGTGATTAGCAATACTATTTTTTGCATCAAATGTATTCTGTTCAGCTCTTAAGTATTCATTGGTCAAAACTATAACAAGCATTGGGTTTAGGAGGGTATACTATAAGATGGGGTGAGGAGGGTTAGCTCTCTAGATGTTTGGACCGCGGCTTGCAGAACTCAGAACAGTAAGGGAATGTGACTGCTGAAAGCCAAAGATTCTGCTCCCCTGCTATAAGGACCAACACTCTCAATTCCTTTTCAGAATGGAGTTGTCCCAGTCTCACAGTACTGATTCCTATTTGGGCCATTAACATTACAAAGTTTCTGGGCACAGAGTGTATTTTTGACCTGCAACATCATATTATTATATCAGTTCTTAAGCCAATATTATGCAGTTATGAATTTATGCATGAAAACAGTTTTTGTTGATAAAGAGAGGCAAAGGTAACAACAGTAAAGGCAACTTAGAAAACAAAGTCAAACTCCCAATCTTGGGAAAAAGTTATAAAGAAAGTGACTGCTTGACTAATTATTCTACTAATCTACTCTTCCTCAGAATTTGGAACAAGTGATTAGTATTGACACATGAAAGCAATAACCTGCTTCCCAAAAATCATTCCGTTTCATGTATCAATACTAACCGCCTACTTTTAAACATCTGCAAGAACTATATCACTTTGGCATAGCACCATGAAGATTTATGGCCAAGGTCACGACTTCTGTGTCCTATTACAATCTATTCTACTCCCACAACTGATTGATTTATACTTAAATCCTGTGGCTTTCACTTCCTCAGAGCACCTGAGGAAATGGGTAGATCAGGGCTTTCCAAATGGTCTGTAACGACATGTTAGTGTGTCGCCTGAAGAGTGTATCACCTCCCTGGACAGAGAACAAGCCGCCCACCTGAGCCTAGGAAATGTATGATATATGTTATAAATAAATCATATATTTTTAAAAATGTAAATGAAAAGTTTTCATGAGATGTATGTGCTCGGATCTCTTATAAGGGGTTAGTTTAAGCTCAGCTTTGTTAGTAAAACTGAATTACTGTGTCATGAAATGATGCATGTCTAAAAAGCGTGTCACCCATATGAAAAGTTTGGGAAGCTCTGGGGTAGATATTCATGAAAACTAATGCTAACAGTTAACTAATTAATCTTAACAGTGCTATAAGATTCCTTCCCTCCCTCCTTTCTTCCCCCTTTTTAACACCGCAACAGAATTACAGAGCTCTTTCTTTGAAAAATGTAACTAAAAGGTAATTAACTGTTATTGAGCCTCGGATCAATAACTGGAATTAGTTAGTTTTGAAGCTCTACAGTCACTTGGAATAAAAGATAGTTTGCCAGGATAGCTTTAATGAAGTGCATGCACTTCTTGGCATGACAGATGACTGACAGTATTTTACTGCAGGTAGATAATGTCATATCTTCCACTTATGGAAAGCTTATCATTTTTTAAAAAAGCACTCTGGGGACAGAATTCTGCTATCGAAGCTCTTTGCTACTCAGGCACAAGAGACTGGAGAATAGATTCATCAGGATAGGCTAATGGAAGTTAACCTTGAAACTGGCCCTTGTAAATCATGTGGTAATTATATAGACAGGAAAGAAATATTTGTCAAGGTAGAGATGTTTTTCAACCGTTGTGGTTTAACTGGCTATTAATCATCCTGGCTTAGGAGGAAGTGTGGTATATTTCAGGAGAAGGGGTGTAAGGGAATACCCTGTAGCACTTCCTGGAATGGGATTATGTCAGCATCTTCTCAAGTTTCTGTAACCTAGTGCTCTATAGATATCTTTGACTACAATCCCCACAACCTCCAAACACCATGCCCACTGGCATGCTATTATGGATTATGAGTTTTGAGACTCAAAACATGTAAGTATCCACTTTGGGAAGCCTGTCTTAAAGAGACTGAGGTGTTGGATTTATAGTTCCCTGGTTTATCAAAATTCTAGTCAAAAGATTTCTCTCTGTCAGAGATGAGTCTTTCATAGACACCATACCTTATTTTTGAAGGGGGTGCTCTCCAGTTTACCATCTCTGCTATAGGTATGCATTATGAACTGTTCACCAATAAGGTTCCTGGAAATCAAAATTAAATAAATAATATTTATAATGCAATATAGTTCATTGCGCCTGAGCTAAGAATCTTCAAGTAAGTGGATAATTCAGTAATCCATATCAGAAGTCATTTCCATTATATATTGTGAGCAGCTACAGATTCACCGTTTTAACTGACACAGCAAAAAATAGGCAGACTGGCACTCATCTTTGCAGACCGATACACTGGGGCAGCCAAATCATTGGTAAGAATGCAATTCTAGGATGTAACTTTCCTCTTACTAGCAGGAGTAAGGGAGTAAGCTATCTAAAAACCCAAGAAAAATCACCAGTTAAAATTCTGATGCAAAGACATTTTCACAATGTTACTTGTATCAATTTTTGAAAACTTTTTTTTCTCATATTCAGCAGTAAAGGGTCTCTTGACACATCAAGATACCCCTTAAAAAAGAAAGAAAGAAACTAGCCAGCAAAGGTGTATGGGTTTTTTATATTTTTGAATATTTTTTCTTTACTTTTTGCCATTTTTGTTAAAAAAAAAGTTTAGCACAGAAAACTATGTTTTTGTTTTGTTTTGCACTAGCCTTTGTCCTAATCTTTCCTGTGGTGAGGAAAAAAAATCTTTTTAAAATCTTCATTCTCACCTATAAGAATGCAGCAAGCCAGTGGCATCACCAGAGCTGCTGTCACCCAGTGCAGTAACTCATGGTGTCACCCCAATGGATCTCCTCCCATGCCAGACCATACAGAATCCTTAGTGCTGTTTTTTTGTGCTAACGTTACTTGCAAATTCCCATATATCACTGAATGTAATGGCAACAGTAGTAACATAGCAACTAGAAAAATTAAATTACACAGTTAAATTCCAATATCATACGCACAGTCCAAATGGATTTACAATTTTAAAGAGTTAATTAAAAATAATATTCAGGAGTTCATGTGATGTATCAATTTTGCATCAGCAAGAACAAAATTTTTTTTTCTAAATATAAATAACATTTTCCCAACTCCTTATTGTCCCTAATTCAAAATGGATACCTACCTCTCCCTTTGCTACTACATTTTAATTAATACCATTTTAAAAAAAGTTCTCCTCCATTGCATTCTTTCATTTAGAATGCTTGCTGAAGAGAGATTTTGTTATAAAACTCTACATAAATTAAATCAAAAACTCAAATGTTCTTATATGTTTTTAAATTTAACATACACATTTTTCTTCAGTTGCAGAACATGTGTGCCATTTCCAGTTTGAATCAAGTAGGACAGCTGATTATCTAAGTGTTTCTGAAAAAGAAATCATATACACCACATAACTTGCAATTTTCTTGAATTCATAGTAGAATCAGAGCTGTCTATTATCAAGAACGTGTTGCTCCTGCTCAGCCCTCTAAACAAGGACTCAGATCTACAGGACTGTAATCCACTAGGTTGTTGAGCAGTTTACTACCAAATAGGTAATCAGTTAATGAGTTCTAAATGTTATAATAGATTATCTGCATTAAAACAGGGCCAGGGAGGAAAGGGTTTTTATATTCCAGTCCTGTAGATCTCTATAGCTGTGACTGGTGCACCCACAATGTGATTTGTGCTGATGCAGCAATGGGGAATGTTATGCAAAGAATATTGGGCAGGCCAATTCAGCTAAAACGCTGTTGTGGGAGAAGTGGCTGATCAGAATAGTAAAAAGGCCTGAATTCTATTGGTAACTCCAGACAGAGTTAAACCTACTGAACCACACATGCAACCATTGATTCAATGAGTCTTCTCTAATTAGGACTACTAACAGCAGGGATGGGATTCCTGCAGCCCTACAAACATTGTTGGACTGCATCATCATCATCATCATCATCATCATCGTTTACTGATTAGTCAACTGACCATATCAACAATAAAAATACATAATACAAAAATACAAATACAGAAATTATATACACAAATGGACTCAACCCATATAAAATTACTAAAATAATTAAAACATATAAACTTAAGCTTAATAAATAGTGAGTTTAATATAAGAAGTAAAATACGTGATAAACAAAAAAGATAAAATGACAAGTAAAAAAATTCAGTCATAACATTTAAATAAGCTCGTCACCATGACAGGGGACCCCATTTTGTGTGATAAAAAGATCTCTCAGGTAGGTAGCTTTTGTAATAAATTTTGCAATCCTGCGGACTGAGTGTGAATTCTCTCCGGAAAGAAAATAGGTCAATTTAACAGTTGGATCCCAATTGGTCGTTCTAACCAGAAGTGGTTGTAAGTATTGGGATCTCACCTTGGTATATATATAGCAATCAAACAGGATGTGCGCAATATCCTCTATGGCTGATGCACCACAGATACATGTTCTTTCGTGGTATGGAATTTTTCGAAACCGTCCTATTCTTACCATAGAATTAAGTTGTTCAAATCTAGCTCTGGTGAACGCTATTCTCTGTCTCTGTGTTAGGTTCAGCCTAAGATACTTTTCTAGACCAAACATAGTTTTATTTTTGGCTAACCAATTTAGAGACTTAGAACCGGCCAGCAGAGCTATGTCTGTTTGGGCACTGATGTCCAAAATTCTTTGTTTTAATATTTCCTGTGCTGAGTGTCCACAAGATAATAAATAAGACGGGGAAAAGCCAAGCTGGTGCATTAGTTGGAACAGTTGGCATATCCAGGAATTTGAATGCTGGAGATCCAACTGTTCATCTAAGCAAAGTTTAGGGGGTCTTCCTGGGTCCATTTTGAGGATCCTTAGCCAGTAGTTAAAAACTTTTATCAAAACCTGGCACTGAATAGAATCTGCCCCTAATTCTGCTCTCACTGCTTGAGCCGGAGTGTTCTTATCTGTTCCTAGTATCCTCCTTAAGAAGCAGCTCTGTGCCTGCTCCAAAAGTGGTACTTTCATTTGACCCCACAATTCTGCCCCATAGGACAGAACAGGCATGATTTTAGCCTTATAAACTTTTAGAATAGGGGATATACTGGAGGGGTGGTTATAGTTTATCAATTTATAGAGTATATTAGAGTTGACCATAGCTCTCTGTTTGTTTCTTCTAAAATGATTTGTCCATTTCCCTGTGTTTGAAAAGGACAACCCTAGATATAAATAGGAGCTGACTTGTTCAATTGGGACTCCTTCCAGGAACCAATTATATTTTTTCGACCTTTTCCCGAATACCACCACCTTAGATTTATCTTTGTTAATGGCTAAGTCATTATGGGAACAGTAATTAGCTAGGTTCTGTAAAAGCTGTCTCAAACCAACCTGCGAACGGGCGATCAGAACCATGTCATCGGCATAGAGAAGGATATTGAGAAATGTGTTGCCTATCTTGGGTGTATGGGCCGTTGCTGAAGAGCGGAAATCTGGGATGTCATTAACATATAAGTTAAATAAAGTTGGAGCTAAAATACATCCCTGTCTAATGTTGGACTGCAAATCCCAGCAGTTTCTAGCCTGCAAAAACAACGGTTGAGAAATCTGGGAGCTGCAGCCCATCACTGTCTAGAGAACTAGAAAATTCAGGCCATAATAACATCTCTGAAGCATTCTCTCCAACTGTCCTGAATAATCTTCTGTTTTTCCACTGTTTCAGCTGTTTTGAAAATGTACTTGTTTCTCTCCCTTCCTCCCAATTTCTCATTTTGTCCTCAGCTTACTTCCATTGGTGTAAACTAGGTTCAAAGGGCAAAAGTGGTTTGCACTTAGTTAATTCAGCAGGATGGAGTGGGGAAGTGTTGGTTTTCCCAGTATGCTCAGGCCAAAGCAAATCTTTGCCGCCTCTCTTAGTTTGTGCATTCTTTTGTCATCTTGACTACATTCCCATTTCTCTCTGTGAAATATTAAAGGATATTCTGAAGGCTGATACCATAAATCACATTCCATTTTTAAGGCTAACGATTGTAACCACAGCTCTGCCTTTTACAAACGGAGTAACTGCATTATTAAAACATGCTGTTGCCATGCACAATATCCTATACAGTCAGGAAATATCATGTGAAATGCTGTTGACTGTGATATTCCAGTTCAGCCAGTCTTTCATCCCTCTCACCAATCTTTGACAGTGTGGTGGTGTGTAGATTGGACTACTGGTCAAAGCAAATGCACACTTTACATTATTACACATAACAGAATATCATATAAAGAGCAGAAAAGTGGGGAAATTATTTAAGAGATTAACAAACCTCATGAAAATGTGTCCAGCGCTTTTCTTTGTTTGTCAGCTTTTGAGGAATTACAATCTCATATGTGGATTGCCTGGAGATCCAGTAAGCATCGTCACCTAAAAATGAAGTTTTCTTTTTGGTTTGTGTACAGAGATTTTCCAATGATATAATCAGATTTGTTTTATACAATTTTAAAAGATCCGGAACTTTCCTTGAAAAGCATTATATAAAGCAATTACTTGACTCTATGGGGGAACCCACAGTACCATTGCAAGCTAAGTCAGGATTTTCTTCAAATCAAAAGTCTGTGCCATCATATCTGATATCAAACATCAGCAATTTTGTTGTTTATTTGTTATTTGAATGTATCTTTTCATTACCTGTAAGTTTTTTCTTTCATAGTGATCAATACAAAACCCCTTGACAGAAAAACCCCCAGTCCAATTTTTGTCTCTGCTCACCCCCTGTACAAATTGTCTTGCAACAACCCTGCCTAGCAGTTCTAATTACCAGCACCAAGGCATCTGTCACAGCCATGTATTGGCATCATTGACTGGAGATTCAAAAACTGCTTTATCATTTTAAGCAGCAATTGTATAAAGGGAAGGAAGGAGGGAGTGGAGCAGAAAGACAATCAGGTGGAACGGGCAGCTCATAAGCCAAATATGTAGTCCTGCTGCTTTGGCCCATTCTCATCAGATCAATTCCTTCCTTCCTCTGATAAGTGAAAATAACAGAGATGGTGGCTCTGGTGACTGCAGGGTGACAGTGGAGTAAAGGATTCAGGAGTATTTGTTGCCTCCTGAAGAGAGGGAGCTCAAGCAGCCACTGAATAGTGGAGGCGAACAACCTTTCTTTGCAGGCAAGCACCAGTTTTTCCAGGGGTACAGATATCGTTAATCCTTTCCCAGAGCAACCCAGTGGCCTTCATTGGAAACAGAGGATGAGAATGAGCCCTTGCTCAGTTCCATTTTCTGCTCACTGGTCCACCACAGGCTATTGTGTACACAGGAAGAGCATTGTAAGAGGACGCACCTTGAGCTCTCTTGTCAACCATCCACAAAACCTCTGCAGCTGATCCTGTTGTTCCATCCATTCATGCACACATCCATCCATCCATCCATCCATCCTTCATTTTAAGATTTCCTGGTTTCTGTGAATTCACACAAAATCATTCATGTCTACTAAAGTGTCTTGGAAATTTATTGCTTTTAGAAGCCTTAAACAAAAATAAAAAAATAAAAAATGAATGAACTGAGCAAATGGCACATTGTTGCCAACATGACATTAGCTAAAGAATTGCTTGGTTTCCTTCCTCTGTTCATCCACTTTTTTCTGTCTTTCTGTCTCTCTCTTTCACTTATCAACCAGACTGTTCAGAGACTATCTATACTATCGCTTTCCTTCCCACTGCAGTATGTTCCACAAGATGCTTAACATAAAAAAGAGAATGTTAAATATGAAGCAAAAAGCATCCTTGTTTCATTAACCATTCCAAGCACCCCTTGGAATGTCTAGTTTTACTATAAACCAAGGTTGGGATGATATGGCCCTCTACATGTTGTTGGATTGTTACTCCCAGCATTCTTGTTGTTGGCTCTACTGGCTAGCGTTAGTGGAAGTTGCAGTCTATCACAGTGCTGCCAAATCGCAGGACCCTACCCCTTTTCTCTGGTCCTCAGAGTAAGGGGAAGGAATCTCAGGGTGAGAGTGCTGGCTGGGGGAAAGTATGTGTATATGTATTTTTTTTTACTCATTGGTTAGATTTGCCATTTTAAATTTGAATGGCATATTCTGTGCTAAGCTTGATGTGTGATGTATTATGCTTAACGGCATCAGAAGGGCCATCTCCTATGACATCACAGGAGATAATCACTAGGGCCCTTTTCGCATGGCATGCCTGCTGCCATTTTCCTTTCGTCAGGGATGTGTGGGTGCTGAAACTGCTCCCTTGGCATCTGCACCCTCCTCTGCTACAGTATCCCTGTTGCTGCTACTGCTGCTGTCAGTGTCCAGCAGCAGGGCTTCACAGACACCCTGTGAGGGCTCTGCAGACCCCCAGTGGTCCCTGAGCCCCAGGTTAAGAACCACTGCCCTAGTCCAACAATATTTGGAGGGCCACATGATTCCTACCCAGTATAAATCTAGCACCTCCTGTTAGAACTATGGAATTTATAAAGGCAATGAAACAAGTTAGGGTGGAGAGTGCAGTGCTACCTTCAGGACACCAGACACTCCATTCCATTCCTCTACCCTAAGATGGCCATCCTCTCCTTCATCCTCTGTGCAATCCCCCCACAGTGTTTGGGGGGATTCATCTCCTACTCTCTGCTTTCATTCCCTACAGTTTTATGAGGGTTTTTTTTTTTTTGGCAGTTCTGCAAACAGTGCCTACAAATATCTCCTTCTACAAAGTGGGTGCAGATAGCTCCCTGGTTTGCAGTGCCTGTCTGGCCCCAAAAACAGTGATTCGCTCAAGCCTGAACACCAGAAATAGAGAAAATATTATCCATTAATGACAGGTTTAACTTAGTGACCTCTATTCTTACTAAAATATCAGGCATTTTACAGAAGAATTCTTTTAGTTTTATGTTGCCGGATAAAGCCTGCTCAGCAGCGTTCAAACAAAAAGACTCCCATTGAGTAAATAACTGTAAAAAATGAACCACATGTTGAACATTTTTGTTTTGAACTGACCCCCAAAAAATTACAGCAATGTTCTCCCCTAAAGACAAATTCAATACAAAGCCTGCCAGGGCCAGAGCAAGATATTTTGCTACCCGGAGCAGAGCAGCAAATGGCGGTCCTTACTGGTTCAAATCAAGGTGCACGTAGGGAGCCAAAGCATAGCCAATGGTGTGGGATGATAGGAGTTGTAGTCCCAATCCAGCTGAAAGATCAGAAGCCACCCATTTCTGCTTTGTAGCCAACCAGACAGCTCTCCAATACTCACGGGGAGAAGGATGTTCCACACTCCCAATGCTCCCATGCAGACCATCACAGGCCCTTTCCAGATGTGGGGGAGGAGCCGCGCGAAAACTCTACTCACCGGACTTCTTCAGCATCCGGGCGAGTCCATCGGGACGAGGAGCAGTGCGAGCTCGTCGCTCTGCACTGCTCCGGCGTCCAAAATGGCGGCTTCCGGTTGGTGGAGGTTCGCCAGCCTAAACCGGAGAAGCTCGCCAGCCTAAAGCCCGCACCCGGCAGATCCGCAGGCACACACTAGTGCGCGCCTGCAAATCTGCACCGGAGCGCAGCGACGGAGCAACATGGAGTTGCGCGCTCCGTGCTTTTTAAAAACCTCTAAAAAGAGGTTTTTAAAAAGCACGCTGCGCGACCAGTTCCGGTCGCTTCGGAGCGGACTGAGGTGTGGAACTACAAAAAGTAGTCCGCCCCAGTCCACTCTACGGTGCAGAAGACCTCCGTCGGAGGTCGCTCTGCACCGTTTCAATTGCCCCGTGTGGAAAGGGCCACAAAAACCTGCAGCATCAAAGGCAATAAGTAGGAAGCCAGTCCAAAACATTTTGCTGCCTCTGCTCCACTTCAGTCAAGGTACATAATAGCCCAAGCCAGCCAAGTTATTTTGGCATGTATGAGATGGGAAATCTCATTAGCTCCTCTCCCCATCACTGGCAGTACAAGTGGAACATGAAATGGTTACTAACAATTTGCTTCCCATTTAGGATGTCCAAAATCTGCTACTTGAGGCTGCCACCACATTCTGCCTAATGGTGAGGCAGGCACTGAAACATATTCTTCCACACTCTCCTCACTTGTTATGCCCTTGGATACAGGGCTGAAAGCATACTGTTTCTCACTAACTATGCAGCAGCTTTCCATGTCACCCCCTTTGCACAAAATCAATTATATTTATTTGATTTAAGTTCCAATTTTGTGGAAAAGGTAGAGCACAAATAAAAGGAATTATTATTATTATTAATGCAGAGTACTACTGATTTATAACAGTATGTTGTACTAATATATTAATATAATTTTTAAAAAATAATACACAACCTGGGACATACGTGTGAGTAAAGTAACATTACACATGTGGACCCAAAAAGTCACCATTACATAATAGACATATTCTACCAATAGCAGCAGAAGTGGAAATGCACAGACAGCATGTTCATTGGTGCCTTGTCTGCCTGTTGCAACTGAGCATTGTGCATTTCATATTGCAGTTGCTCATGTTGGTTGCACTTGTGCACTGTGGTTGTGCATCATGCATTACACACTGAAGTTGTGCATGTGTATTGGGCATTGTTCATTATTCAGTGGTGCCTAGGCATTGACATGTTGCACAACATTGCTGTTCTGCATAGGGGCAGCATGGTGCTCATGTAGCATATCTCTACATGTGGATACGTATGCTATGCAGATAAGACATTGGATTGCAGCCCATGTTTTAATGAAGGCATATCTTTTTCTTTATAATGACTTTTCAAAATAAATCTTAATACCACTTTAAAATTTTTTTGAAAATTAGGCCAAACTAACAGACTACTAACATTTTCTAATATTTTAAGATAAATTCTCCCAGCACTGGCTGCCCAGTGGCTCTTCTACACTCTTTGTGGAGCAGAATGACTTACAGAAGAGTTAGAGACCCACTGAACTGACCCTATTTTACCTTAGCCCTTGTGAGGAAAACTGATGTGAATAAACACGTCTCCCACTCCCAAACAAATTGGTGATACTTGAATCAATCGGCCTGGGGACAATATTCAAAGACTGGAGAACTACATCCCATGAAATATCTTAGAGTAGATTAGTGTCTTCACTTGGTGCCAAAAAAATCATAATATAAGGCCCATTCAGGTCTGACCCACAAGATCACTCCACAGATAAGAAGCCACAAATAAAAAGGCCCCCTCCCTCATCACCACCCTCTAAAACCTTCCTTGCAGAAAGGCTGCAGGCACTAATCTTGGGCAGATCTATGATGCAACAGACGTGCCACTGCATATTGGAGGTTTCAAGTCTTATAAGGCTTTTCAGGTTGAAACTAGCACTCTAAACTGAGAACAGAAGTACAGCAGCAGCCAGACTCAGAGTTCTGGTTCCTGTGATCACTTTGGCTGCTGTATTCTGCAGTAGCTACATTTTCCAAACTACTTTCAAAGGCATACATAGCATATTAAAGTAATACTTAAGTAATCCCAGAAATCACTATGTTGTACTAATTTACAAACAAACAGAAAAAAAAAGTCACATGGAGAACACACATGAAAAGGAGCATACATGATGTCTTTCATAGCCAGATAGATAGACAGACAGACAGACATGTTTCTTTTTAGCAATGACCATTTCAATTTTAAAATTGGATTGGGAAATCCTAAGGCTGCAATCCTATACCCACTTAGCTGACAGTAAATCTCCCTGAACTCAATGAAACTTGCTTTTCAGTAGAATGTATAAGATTTCACTGTAAATGTCTAATCCACATGGGAAGGGGGAGAAGAAGCATTTCCATCTAAACTCTTTAATGCTGTCATCTGAACTTACCGAACTCTCTTCCATACAAGGGTGTGTAAGTTCCTCTCTGACTACATGGAGCATCATCAGGCTGTTGGTATAACTTGTGATCACTTACTAAACAAACAGAAAACCAACTTGAACTTAAACCAAGCAACTCACCCCGTGTTAGCACTTGTTTTCCAATGCTGCTTAGTCCCAAGAGGACTAAATACAGGTGACATTCTAACATAGTCAGCTCCTCCAAGGTCTCCAGCAAAGGTGTTCAGACTGGAAATTGCACAGCCGGTTCATCTAATGGCTAGAAGACAACAAAACTGGATCTTAGGAAGGCAGACAACAGACATAACAGCAAAGGAATTCTGATCACACTCCCAAGGAAAGAGGAAGTGCTCTTTGTGCCACCCCTACAAAAACTGGTTAGACGACTTACAGGCTCTCACACACTGCTGTCCCTCTGGAAATTACCACATACAAACACAGTGATTGGATCAAGGCAGCCCACTGACCTCACGGACAAGACGACAGGATAAAACCAGATCCCTCCAAGGCTATTTTACACAGCCTGGGGGAGTTTTCATGACAAAAGCTCAAAATACCTGCCTGAACGGTGTGTGTCACATGCAAGTGTTGTAAGTACAAGATAGGGAGGAGAAAAGAGCCATCTGAACAGAAGAATGTCTCAGCTAATATGTGTTTCAAAACTGAATCACAAATAGGGATACCAGAGTGAAAACTAGAGAGGGCTCCTGCATCTTTAATGGTTGTGTTGAACAAGGGATTTCAGGAGGCATTGCTTGTCAAGCAAACAGGTAACAAGGCAAACCTGTGAAACTGTCTCTTCTATACCCCAATTATTGATATAGGAGCCCTCTCCAGTTTTCACTCTGGCACTCCTAAAACCCTAGAAAAGGGATAAAGGAACTGATAAAGAAGTGTTTGTTTTGACAGAAGGTAAGAAAACAAGGCATCATGTTGCTGAAGACATAATAAAGTATTTATAGATCAAGTGTGCAGGAACTGCACATGAATGAATTTGCTTGTGGACCCCTTTCCAACACTACTACTAATACTACTTCTTCTAACAATTTTATGTTTTCTCCACCATATATCTCCACCAAGTAAATAGATGGCCATGGATGAGGCATCAGTCTGTCTCATTGGTGGAGATGATAGACAGATAGATGCCTTGTACTGAGGATAAGAGGCTACTATTAGGACAGGATGCATAGAACCAGAGTAGTTTCAAATTGACAAGGGGCTCACGCAAGCCTGCATTTTATCACCCTATCTGTTCAACTCGTATGCTGAATGTACCATACACAAAGCTATATCAGACTCTGTGGAAGGATGTCTGAAAATTGGAGGAAGGAATGTCAGTAAGGTATGCAGATGACATCATACTACTAACAGAAAATAGCAAAGACCGATGAAAATAACTGATGAAAATAAAGGCAGAAAATACAAAGGCAGTTTTGTTAAGAAAATCAAAATAATGACCACAGATAATTTACATAACTTTGTGAAGACATTGAGATAGTAGAAGATTTCTTATACCTTGGATTATCCATTAATCCAAATGAGAACTGTAGTCAAGAAACCAAACAAAGATTAGGACTTGGAAAAGCAACTATGAAGGAACTAGACTAGATCCTCAGGTGTGAAGTGTAAAAATAAATTATCGAAAACAAAAGTCGGGATTGCCCATGCCACTGTATTTCCAATTTTTATGTATGATTGTGAAGGCTGGACAGTGGAGAAAGCTGAAACAAAGAGAATCAACTCGTTTCAAATGTGGTATGGAAGGAGAATTCTGCACATACCCTGGATTGCCAAAAAGACAATTAAATGGGTTCTAATGCACATCAAACCTGAATTCTTCTTAAAAACCAAGATGAATAAACTAAGACCATCATACCTTGAACATATCATGAGAAGACATATTGTTTTTGTTGCTTGTTAACTGCTATCAAATCGGCTAAGACTTATGGCAACCCTATGAATGAGACACCTCTAGGTCAATCTACCATCAACAGCCCTGCTCAGGGCCTGCAGGCTCAGGGCCATGGCTTCCTTGACTGAATCTATCCGTATGTAATGCAGTCTTCTTTTCCTACTGCCTTCTACCCTACCAAGCATTATTGTCTCACTCATGTAAACTTACTGTGACCTTAGGCAAGTTGCATTCTTTCAGTCTCAACAGGAAGGCAAAGGCAACCCTCTGAACAAATCTTTCCAAGAACACCCCATGATAGGTTCACCTTAGGGTCGCCATAAGTTGTAAATTACTTGAAGGAATTCGGAACCACTGACACTCCAATGACACTGATGGATCTAAGAATTATGCTAGCCTGACCTTTTAGAAGAAGTTAACAGATTAGCTGGGCAGACAAACCACATACCAACAGTATCTCCATCTTGTCTGAAGTGAGGGTGAATCCACACAAATTATCAGTTTCATACTATTTTAATTGTCTTGTCTCCATACTATGGAATTCTGGGATAAAGGACTTAAAATTCTTGAATGCCCACCCCTGAACTACAACGCTAGAACTCTCTAGTAGAGAAATTTCAGTATCTCATAAAACTACAAATCCAAGGATTCTGTAGGATCGAGCCAAAACAAAGTAGAACAGAAGTGCTGTATTTATGCAATGTAGGTGCCCCCTGAGTCTCACTTTGTTGGCCCTTGTCCAGTCCATTACCCTGTTTAGACCCTAAGTGAATCACCCCACCTGGATTCCAAAACAAGAGGAGGCAAATTGGAATGTCATCTCTATATACTGCTACACAATAGCCTAAATCCCCAGTAACCTCTCCCAGTTGTTTTGGACGAATGTTGAGAAGCATAGTGATAAAAGACAGTCCCAAGGCACCCTGCAGCACAGGGATAGGGAACATTTAGCCCTCCAAGTGCTTTCGTTTCAGTTCCTGGGATCTCCAACCAGCATGGCCAGTGGAAAGGAATTAGAGAGTTGTAGAAAAAAAAAAGCTTATTGGGACAAATATTTCCCAGTCCTGTTGTGACTCAGCAGCCAAACGATACAGCAATAATTCATCAGCACTACCTTCTGAAATTGACCATCCAAACACAAGTAGAACCACTGCAATACAGTAGGAATGAGCAGAACTTTCACTTGGATTTCCTGAAAAATCTCTGGAGGATATGTTGGCTCTCATGAGGATCAAGATTTCTGACTCTCACAACGTTCACAACAAACAAAATGCTGTTCTTGCCACCACAGTGCCCTAAATTATACTGAAGAAATGAACAAAGAAGGATGCCATCTGCAAATTGGTACATCACAGCCCACACCCTCTCCCAGAAGTTTGAGAAGCACACTCGATAAAGCAGAACTCTGAGACACTCTATACTAAAAGATTGTGTAGATACACATTATTCAGCCATGGTACTCAAAAGAAAATTCTTTAATTCTAAGTGTAATTCTCTTGTACCATGGTATGGCTGGTGTACCCTATTGCTCATGTAAAAACAACGATGAAACAAACCCTAAAGACCTGAAGTCTGTTCATCCTTACAATATGATGCCCCCAAACCCTGGTACAGATAGTCTATCCAGAAGGACACCATGGCCAGTGGTACAGAAGGCTGTGGAAGCTACTTTTGTAGCAGTATAATTTCTGAAGATATTGAAAGCTAGCAAATCACAGACTCCCACAGCAGGAAACATTGCAGATGCATCTTTTCCCTCCAAACGTAATTAGATTTTATTGTCAACTGGTGCAATGTTACAATTAACCTATCAAACAGTTCCAGGTTTCCTACCCTCAATTAGGAATTAAATCAGAAATTAAGATTTGATTTGTGTTGTGTTGTGGACTAGCGACCTGCATGCAGCATTCAACTTTCTAATGCTACCTGGGTTTTTTTCACCAGTTTCGCTGTACTGACGTCAATGGGAAGATATTTAACCAGTTTAAGAGCCACCTGAAAATTACAGTGTGAAGTGTGTTTAAGAATCTCTGTTTACTATCAACAGTCTCAACATACACCACACATGCTAGGTAAATACGTGCTCTAATTGGTCCTGCTTTTATTACTGAGAAAAAACTGAGGCTTCCTGTTTCCACACTTTCAAGTTACTTAGCAACTAGACCATAAAGACAAAAAAAGTTAATAGAAAACTGTAGCATGTGCTTTGGGATAGATAAAGGCATTCTTATTTACTTAAGAGTGATCAGCTTAAACTCACCTCTGCACATGAGTATTAGAGTGAGTACAAACAAGTTACCATTAGCTAGATTTAATTGCTAAATTCCAAATTGGAGGAATTTGTCGGCAGTGTATACGAGTGCAGTCTTTCCCATCTTCACTGCTGTACAATCTGCTTTCAGCGTGATTGAGAATTTCAATCAATTTGGTTTTTTAACCTTACATATGCCAGGTAGAAACCATCTCACTACCAGTGTCAAGCCTGTTAGCAAAATGAATGGTTTTACCCATCCATTTAATCAATTCTTCAGTGATGAGTCAACACAGAAATAAAACCAATGGGTTCAATAGTGCTGTTGTTATTGGGTGCCTTCAAGTCATTTCTTACTTAAGTTGGCCTTAGCGTCACCATATCACAGGGTTTTCTTGGAAAGATTTGTTCAGAGGGACTTTGCCTTTGCTTTCTTCTTAGGCTGAGAGGGCAGTCGCCCAGTGGATGTCCATGGCTGAGCAGGGTTTTGAACCCTGGCTTTCAGGGTTGCAGTCCATTGCTCAGACCACTACACCATGCTGGCTTTAGGTCTACTACACAGAATGGAGGCCAGTGAGTCCAGACTTATCAGCAACCAGGCATGTTCTCGAAAAAGATCCAAGTACTCAACAGCTTTTCAAGTTTTTATTAGAGAACCGTTAAGCCACTATCTATCAGTCTCAAATCCTTTTTGAAGTGTGGAAATCTCCCACATTTCAGTCTACAACATGGAGCCATTTTCAGAAAAGGCTACATTACAGGGTGGCCTTAATTCCTGCTCTCACATACATATTCTCACAGCGTAATACGGAGAATGGCTGCATTACTTAACGAGATTAAATGACAAGGATGTTTCAGTGCTCCCAGACTGCAGAAACGCACACACGTGTGGATGCGTGTGTCAATGAATGTAACTCTGGCTTGCACCTCAGCCCCCTCCATGAGGATAAAAATATTGACAGCTTCTCTCCAAAATCAGCACTTAACTCTAATAATAACAACACATCAAACACACTTTTTCAACACAAGAAGACCTGAGTACGAAACAGCAGGCCCTTCGGCTTTGCTTCTACTGTTTTCGAAGGGGCAGACTGGGAGCTGGGGCGCCCCGCCGCCAAATCACTGCAGCAGCCACCCCTGGCTCTCTCCGCGCTCTCTACGGACTAACAGACACAACTTGGCTTCTCTAACAAAAGGGAGCCAGGACGTCAACAACAAAAAAAACAGGAAATCCCGGCTTCCTTGGACGGACCACGTTGCTCGCCGGACCTTATTATCAAAGGAACTTCCGCCCTTCTACTACCGCAACCATAGAATTTCCGCCGCTACTATGGTTGTAGTAGTAGTAGAACGGCGGAAGTTCGTGGGTAATAAGGTCCGGCGAGCACCGCGGTGTCCTGATGTTCAGTTCCTCCGTCAAATAGGTCTCCCCGCTCCGCGTTACCTAGGTTTCTCCTAGGCCCCCGCGCCCGCTTCGTGCCGAAGGTCAGGGCTGCCGCTTGTCATGGCGAGCGGTAGCAGCCTGGCGGCACCAAAGGATGAAGGAGCTCCCGTCGGCGGCGACATGCGCGTCTCCGGCCCCCGTGTCTCCGTCTCCTGCTCCTGGGAGTGTGGGACTGACCCGGCGGGTGTTTTGCGCCTCGTCCCGGAGGGGGAGCCCAGTTCCTGGGAGCTTTTGGGGCCCCCGGAGAAAGGGTGAGGAAGAAAGGGGCCTGGGTCGGGGGTGGAGGGGCGGGTAAAGGAGGTGATCGCGGGGTGGACGCTCGCCGCCGCCACCGCTTCGGGAGCGGCGTTGCTTTGGAAAGCCAGGCGAGGGAGCAGGTGGGAGGGTGACGGGAGCAGGGTTGCCAGCTCTCCGGTTCTGCCCGCGCTTCTCCGTGGGTCGTCTCCAGACGGGAGACGAGGAGCCAGAACCTCCAGTTTCGGCAGGCCCAGCTCTAGGCAAGAGGCCGTGTTCTGATCTCCATCTCAGCGGAGTGCTACAATTGGCAATGACTTACTTCATTTGTCAAGAGCCAGCGTGGGCCATTTCCGCACTAGGCTGTTAGAGTGCTGTTATTCCACTTTCAACATCCTATGGAGTCCTGGGGTTTGCAGTTTAGGGAGAGGCCTTTGAGGCCCAGGATTCCGTAGGATGTTGAAAGTGGAATAATAGCACTATAACAATCTAATGAGGAAATGGTCGTGGTGTAGTCGTTTCAGTGTTGGACTACGACTTTGGAGACCAGGGTTGGATTCCTTATACTTTGAGTTATCACTTTTCGCGGCCCCACTTCTTGTGCTCAGTTCTTGCAAGAAGGGGAGGGGAGAGAGGAACGGATGAGATTTTGTGTTGTCTCTTAACGTAACGCCTGTACCTCTGTCCGTTAAGATGTGTTTCTGTTGAAAGACACTGTTGTACAGACGTCTGTATTATGGCACGATATCCGTGCCATAACAAGGATGTTAATTTCAGCGGGGTTATGTTAAACGTATTTCCGATAAACACGGAACAAGGAGTGCAGAGATAAACAAAATATACGTTTGTGTATATGTAAAAGCAGTAGGGAGAGCCAGCATGGTATAGAGGCTTGCGGGTTGGACTACGACCTTGGAAACCAGGGTTGGATTCTTTCTCTCTTGACTGTGGAAACCATCTTGGTGGCTTTGGGCACCTCACACACTCCCAGCCCCAGAAAACCCCGTGATCGCGTCGCCATAAGTCAGAAACGACTTGAAGACACACAACCACAACAGTTCATTTGGTGCTGTGATTGAGAAGGATTCTTCTGGAATGAGGTCTTTGTGTTTAGTTTGTTGGCTTCTTCCTTTCCCTCCCAGTTCTTGTGGCACCAGGACTCGCCCTCCACTCTGCATCCATCTTCCGATTAGAAGCAAATAGACCAGATTACATGATTCTTATTTTGTCTCCTTAAATGAATGAGGAGGAGGATCACCTCATGCCATCTTGATAACAGCACCTATAGCTAAGATTTTCGTCCTCATTTCCAAACAGGAAAATAAAGAGGTGTGTGCCTGAATAACAAGCTGTGAGCTACTGCAGGTAGCTTCTTGTTGTTAACTGCTGTCAAGTCAACTTCAGTTTATGGTGACCCTATAGATGAAAGACCTCCACGTCATCTGTCACCAACAACTCTGCAGATTCACGGACAGCGTCTTCCTTGATTGAGCCTGTCCATCTGTAATGCAGCCTTTCTCTTTTCTTACCCCTTCCATCTTAATAAGCATTATTGTCTTTTCTAGTGAGTCCTGTCTTCTCATGCTATGGTCAAGTACAATAGCCTCAATTTAGTCATCTTGGCTTCTAGGGAGAGTTCAGACTTGATTAGGACCCATTAGGACTAGGACCCATTCATTTGTCTTTTTAGCAGTCCAGAGTATCTGTAGAACTTTTCTCCAGCACCACGTTTAAATGAGTTGATTCTATATCTATCAGCTTTCTTTACTGTCCAGCTTTCACAGTCATATGTAGAAATTGGAAATACAAAGGCAGGGACAGCCCTAACTTTTGTATTCAACAGTATATCTTTACACTTGATGATCTTGTCTAGTTCTTTCATAGCTGTCCCTCTGAATCCTATTCTTCTGATCTCTTCAGTCTCTATTCTGATTAATAACTGAGCCAAGGTATAGAAAATGTTGAGCTGTTTCATTGTCTTCATCATCTACTTTAAGATTATATAAATCTGTGGTCATTATTTCTGTTTTCTTGATGTTCAGCTTTAAACCTGCCTTTGCACTTTCTGTCTTGATGTCCTTCAGTAAACCTATCCAAGTCTTTGCTGTTTTCTGCTAGTAATATGGTGCCATGTACATATCTTAAGTTGTTGATGTTCTTTCCTCCAAGTGTTCATGCTTCCTTTTCCAAGTCTAATCCTACTTTATGTAGTTCTTTAAGAGTGATCCATAGTTTCTCAAGATCTACACAGTTGAAGGCTTTGCTATAATCTATAAAGCACAGGCTGATTTTCTCTTGAAATTCTTTGGTGCGCTCCCATTAACTAATGTATGTTTGCCATATGATCCCTAGTGCCTCTTCCTTTCCTTTGAAGAGCCCAGGTGGTGCAGCAATTAAATGCCAGTACTGCAGCCGCAAAGTTGTGAGTTCGATCCTGCCGGACTCCAGGTTGACTCAGCCTTCCATCCTTTGACAGGTTGGTAAAATGAGTACCCAGCTTGTAGGGGGCAATTAGCTGACACATTGTAAACCACTTAGAGAGCACTTAGCTGATAAGCAGTATAGAAATACCCATGCTATTGCTTCCTGAACCTATCTTGGACATCTGGCATTTCTCGCTCCCTATATGGTAGAAGCCTTTGTTGTAGAATTGTGAGATTGCATTAATTTTCCATGCAAGTAAAGTCAATGGACCTGTAATTACTGCAATCTCTGGCATCCCTTTTCCTGGAGACTGGAATGTATATTGAGTGTTTCAAATCTGTGGGCCATTCTTTTGTTTTACATATTTGTTGACAGTTTTTAGGTAGAACTGGAGTAGATTATGTTTCTGTAGAATCATAGAATCATAGAAATGTAGAGTTGGAAGAGACCACACAGGCCATCCAGTCCAACCCCCTGCCATGCAGAAACACCCTCAAAGCACTCCCAACAGATGGCCATCCAGCCTCTGCTTAAAAACCTCCAAGGAAGGAGACTCCACTACACTCCGAGGCAGCGTATTCCACTGCCGGACAGCCCTGACTGTCAGGAAGTTCTTCCTGAGTTTCAGGTGGAATCTCCTTTCCTGCAGCTTGAATCCATTACCCCTTGTCCTGGTCTCTGGAGCAGCAGAAAACAAGCCCACTCCCTCCTCTACATGGCATCCCTTCAAATATTTAAACATAGCTATCATGTCCCCTCTTAACCTTCTCTTTTGCAGACTAAACATACCTAGCACTCTAAGTCTATCCTCACAGGGCATGGCTTCCAGACCCCTCACCATTTTGGTCGCCCTCCTCTGGACCTGCTCCAGCTTGACCATGTCCTTCTTGAATTGGGGTGCCCAGAACTGGACACAGGATTCAAGATGAGATCTAACCAAAGCAGAGTAGAGTGGTACCAGTACCTCCCTCGATCTGGACACCATACTCCTATTGATGCAGCCAAGAATTGCATTGGCTTTCTTGGCTGCCGCATCACATTGCTGACTCATGTTCAGCTTGTGGTCTATTAAGACTCCTAGATCCCTTTCACACGTACTGCCATCCAGCCACGTGTCCCCCATCCTATATTTCTGTATTCCATTTTTTCTACCTAAGTGTAGGACCTTACACTTCTCTCTGTTGAAATTCATTTTGTTAGCTTTGGCCCAGCTCTCCAATCTATCCAGGTCATTTTGAATTTTGATCGTATCCTCTGGGGTATTAGCAACCCCTCCCAATTTGGTGTCATCTGCAAATTTGATGAGCATGCCCTCTGTTCCTTCATCCAAATCATTGATGAAAATATTGAACAGCACTGGGCCCAGGACAGAACCCTGTGGCACCCCGCTAGTCATTTCTCTCCAGGATGAAAAGCAGCCATTCGTGATCACCCTTTGGGTTCGGTCGGTCAACCAATTACAAATCCAACTAACAGTAGTCCTGTCCAGCCCGCACTTTACTAGCTTCTTTGCAAGAATGTCATGGGGAACTTTGTCAAAGGCCTTACTGAAATTGAGAAATGCTACATCCACAGCATTCCCTTCATCTATCAAGCTAGTAACTTTATCATAAAAAGTGATAAGATTAGTCTGGCATGACTTATTTTTGAGAAATCCATGTTGACTTCTCGTGATTACCGTGTTGCTTTCTAAGTGATTAGAAACTGACTGCTTAATGATCTGCTCCAGAATCTTTCCGGGTACTGATGTCAGGCTGACTGGGCGATAATTATTTGGGTCCTCTTTTTTCCCTTCTTGAAGATGGGGACAACATTTGCCCTCTTCCAGTCTGCTGGAACTTCTCCTGTCCTCCAAGATTTCTCAAAGATTATAGCAAGCAGTTCCGAAATGACCTCTGCCAGTTCTTTTAATATCCTAGGATGCAATTCATCTGGCCCTGGAGACTTGAATTCATCCAGTGTGGCCAGGTATTCCTGTACCACCTCTCTACCTATTATGTACCTCATTTCTCCTGCTTCCTTGCCTGATCCCCAACCGCCAGGTTGAGTGCTTGTATCCTTCTGGGAAAAAGCTGAGGCAAAGAAGGTGTTAAGTAGTTCTGCCTTTTCTCTTCCCCCTGTTAGTAATTCACCACCTTCTCTGCGCAGTGACCCTATCATCTCCTTTTTCCTTTTGCTACGGACATATTTAAAAAAGCCCTTTTTATTATTTTTAATGTCTCTGGCCAGCCTAAGTTCGTTCTGTGCTTTAGCCTTTCTGACCTCCTCCCTACGTCTCCTAGCTACTTGCTTAAATTCTTCTTTGGTGGTTTCCCCCTTCTTCTATTTCCTGTACATGTTTCTCTTAACAGTTAGCTCAACTGAGAGTTCTTTAGTCAACCATTCTGGTTTCTTCAGATGCCTTCCATTTTTCCTCCTTTTTGGCACGGTTTTAGACTGTGCCTTCAGTATCTCCCTTTTTAGGAACTCCCATGCCTCCTGAACTCCTTTCCCTTTCACTATTCTTGACCATAGAATTCCAGCCCTAAGTTTACAGAAGTCCGCTTTTTTAAAATCTAAGATGAATGTTTGGTTACACTTATCTTCTCCGTACCACTGAATGCCAAATTCCAATAGGGCATGGTCACTCCCCCCTAAAGATCCAACCACTTCTACCTCATTAACAAGGTCATCCCTGTTGGTCAGGATCAGATCTAGAATATTTGATCCCCTTGTGGTCTCTTCCACCTTCTGGACCATGAAATTGTCTGCAAGACAAGCAAGAAACTTGCTGGACCTTGATGTCTTGGCAGAGTTTGACTGCCAACATATATCCGGGTAATTGAAATCTCCTATTATTACTGTATCTCTCCTTTTTGAATGTGCAGTCATTTGGTTGAGGAAGGCACCATCAAAGTCCTCAGTCTGGGTTGGAGGTCTGTAGTAAACCCCCACCAGAATATCCCTATTGTTTCTCGCTCCCTTAATTCTTACCCAGATGCTCTCGACCTGGCTTTCTGGGTTTAAGTCACGGATCTCTTCACAGGTGAAAACATCCTTGGCATACAAGACTCCTCCTCCTCCTTTCTTGTTTGGTCCATTTTTACAAAATAGGCTATACCCCTCTATTCCTACATTCCAATCATGAGACTTATCCCACCAGGTCTCAGTGATGCCTATCAAATCGTATTTATTTTGTTGTACTAGGAGTTCAAGTTCATCTTGCTTGTTTCCCATACTTCGTGCATTAGTGTAGAGACACTTAAGTCCCCGGGCCCTTCCTGCAAGTCCTGTACTATAGTTTCTACTCCTCCTGTCACTGGCTGCTTGTACTACTTGTCCAAGTAGTACTACGCTCGCCGAGTCCTTGCCCTGAATAATATTGTCTCCCTCTCCAGTGGAACTTAGTTTAAAGATCTCTTAATCCTCCTTGCGAGACTGTTTGCAAAAACATTCCTGCCAAGTTTCGTGGGGTGCAGCCCATCCCTTGCCAGAAGCCCACGTTCATGGAAATTCGGGCCATGTTCCGAAAACCCAAACCGTTGCCGGCGGCACCATGTGCGGAGCCAGTTGTTGACCTCTGCTATTGCCCTTTCTCTACGTGCGCCATATCCTTGAACAGGGAGGAGAGACGAAATGACCACCTGCTCACCAAGGTCCTTAAGTTTCATCCCCATAAGCTTGTAGTCCTTTGCAATGTGGTAAAAGCTGCTCCTCGCAATGTCATTGGTTCCGACATGAACCAAAATGAGGGGCTTATGGTCAGTGGGCTTGACCAGCCTGGTTAGCCTCTCCGTTATGTGATTGATCTTGGCCCCAGGAAGACAGCAGACCTCTCGATTGAGCTTGTCCGGTTTGCAAATTGCCGTTTCGGTTCCTCTGAGCAAGGAGTCCCCAACAACCAGAACTCGCTTGCTTTGAGGCTTGACCAGGGCTCCTTGACGAACATGTTCTTCTACGAATTCTGGGCATTCTGTTGAGACTGGGAGCGTTGACCTAGTTCCCGTTGCCGAAGTTGGATTCCTTCTCATTGACATTCTGTTCCCTCTTCCTGGTGCTCCTCATCCTTCGTAAGGCCAAGAACTTTGAAGCGATTGTGTAGGTTGAGAGTGTCTGTTACCTTCCTGGACCTTCTGCTCCTAGGTGTGACATTTCTCCAAGCCTCCATTTCCTGGCACAGTGTGCTGACTTCCTGATCTGGCAGCTCCTCCGCACATTCGGTCTTCCGGTAGGTCTTCTCTGCCCTATCCAAAAACTCCTCCCCTTCCCTAATAAGATGAATATTAGAAACTCGTGCCCCCAGGTGGCAAACCTTCTCCTCCAAGAAGATTGTAGACTGAAGCAGCTCTATTGATATGTCGTCTGCTCCTGGTGATTTTTTCTCCCAAGTGCTCTGAATGCAGCTTTCACTTGTCTTTCTAAAATTGGTGGTTCATCTTCATATGATTCTTCCTTGAATGAATCTGTCAACTTCCCATCTCTTTTATATAGTTCTTTTGTGTATTGTTTCCACAGTCCTTTTATTTCCAGTGGATCATAGAATGTGTTCCCTGCTGGTTGTAGAGCATCCCCACTCTTAGTTTAAATTTCCATTTGGTTTCTCAGATCTTGTAGAAGAGGTGTCTTGTTCTTCATTTTTTGTGTTCATTTTCTATTTTGCTGTGCTAATTGTTATAGTAGTTCTCCTTGTCTAAGTCATTGAACAGTTGCATTCAGGGTTCTGACTCTATTTCTGTCACCTTTTACTGCTCATCTGACCTTAACTGCTTGAAGAGTTTTGCTTGCTCACCATATGTTTTGCAATGTTTATATATTCCATTTTTTTCTTTTTTCTTTTTTTTACTGTGTCTAGCTTTTCCTTCTTCATGCTTCTAACATTCCTTGTTCCTATAATATGAGTTGTGCAGCTTCACTTTTGCCTCTGAGTACATCAACAGCTGAATGTCCTTTTGGCTCGAGTCCAGTTGAGTTATCAGCCACACCACTACTTGTAGTTGTCCTCTGCTCTACCCCAGTAGCTCACCGAGTGCCATCTGACCTGGGAGTCTCATCTTCTAGCATTACTTCTTGTTTCATTTTGTACTGTTTCATTGTAGGGTTTTCATAGTAAAATACATTTAAAAGGGGCTTACTATGTCTCCTTCAGGAAAGTACTAACAGTCATTAGCTATGGTGCCACTGCCATTGCCTCTGAGAGATCGTCTGCCAGTGTCATCCTCCACTACTGCTGCTGTCCAGTAGCTGTTTGGCACATTTACTCTGACTCCTCAGCAAAAACCTGTCTGACATGGGAATCCCTGCCAACAGGATTGATACTGTCAGCATAGCCTCTTGCTTCATAGGAGCATGCAGTTCTATAAACACAGAAAGGAAGGGCCATTGGTGGGACTGCAGATAGTACTTAGTACATAATGCTGAATGACATCACCAGAGGCTGTCCCCAGGTCTCAGGTTTAGCTCAGAAACACAGGGCCTGGGACAGTCCTGAACTGGCAGCCTTAGATGGGAGAGCTGGATACCTGGGATCCAGGTTGATGTTCCTTTCTGTAGCATGGCAGATGGCAGTCCCAGGAAGGGCCTCTATGCCCATAGTGTAGTTTTACTGCCACAGCTGCAAACCTGAAGGTTGTTTTTCCCACCTTCCCCTCTCCCTCATTCTCCGACTTTTTAATGAACAGATGTAAAACAAAAATAGTCACTGGGTTTTGTGAGTGCCTGAAAGGTGAGTAGTTTGGGATTGCATTGCTAAGCATACTTAGTGCCATTTGCTACTCAGAATTATAGTACTATGATTCCACATTAATTGCAATGGCTACATCTTGGGGCTTGAGGTTTGCCAGAGGTCTCTGGCTGAGAATTCCAAAAGCCCCTCCTTAAACTCCATGGGATGTTGCTGTGGCTGTTAAAGTGAAATCATAGTGCTATACTTTTGTAATCTGAAAGTGTCCTTGGAGAAAATTACTTTGTACTGGATTCAGTGTCATTTACACAGGAATAGGCATGCATCGGACCACATCTGGTGCCTTTTATTAGATACATGTGACTATGGTACTTGTGTTGTTTTTTTTTAAGTATTTTAAATACTCTCGTAGTTATCATCTGCAGAAGTAGTAATGAAAGGAATGTCATTTGTACAGTAGGCAGCAAGCAAGCTTATTCAAGCACTGTGGGAGTGTGGCACAAGAACACTGCCATTTAAGGGGTATTTGGCTTATTTAATTGTTTATTTACAGAAAATGTTTTAGTGTTATGTAACAGAGCAGATTACAGATACAGAAATGGATAATAAAAATGGCTTCAGTTGCAAAGGCTAAGAGAGGGCACCTAACATAGGCAGTACCCAAAGGAACCTATTTTAAAATTATATCTTTAAAAGTGAAAAAGTAATACTAGGGACATTTAGCCGAATGGAGATGGTGCTAGTCTTCATTCTAGACTTTCTGTAGTAAGAAAAAATCTGGATGCAGACCTTAGGAATACATAGGAGATTTCAGATGAGAGTAACTCATGTGATTCCATAATAAATGCATTGTCTGGAAGAAGTCCTAGTGTCCAGAAATTTTGGTATGGCTGCCAAGGCCAATCTGAATTGGTGGATTTTAAATCTCTTACTTCCATAGTTTAGGGTCCTAATATTTGGAGATATCTTCAGACTCTTTTTTTTCTTTTTGAGTCTGATTGTAGGAGTGCCATCCTTAATCGCACATATAGATGTAATTACGTGCATATGTGCAATAGAGAGTCCCTCTCAACAGATGTTGTAATATTCTACCACATAAACAAGCTTTAGTTTTACTATTGCACAGAACTAGAAGGACAGTCCCATTCTGTAAAAGGTATCATTTTCCCTAGTTTGCAACTGTATTCTCTGTCTTGCAGGTATTTCTAACCTATGAATGTGACAAGTAACATATTACATAAAATGCAGCTTAATGCATGTTTATAGCAGGGTTCTTCCCTGATGTGAGAACACAGCTGAATTGGGATACACAGGTTTAGATCTCAATTTAAAACACAACACTGTTATCAATTAACATTCACCTATGGATATTTTAACATTTTTATAATCCAGTTTTTAGGCTTCTGTTGAATGCAGTTTTTGTATTAAATTTAATTGTTTACTTAAAGTGTATAACTTAAACTGACTTTTCCCCTACTTTCTAGTGAAACTGTTGTGGTTCTTGAAAGACACCTAAATCCTGACAACATCCCCCCATGTCCACTGTACTTGCACTGTGACATCTGTGGATCTGAAGAAATCGTTGGTCTTGGCATTGTGAGTGAGGCACGGAACATGGAAGTCTACATAGGGGACGAGTATTGTGCAACTGGAAGGGGAGAGAAAATCTGCACCATAGAACATGATAGGTTAGTTGTTTTATCCTTTTGCATTATTTGAACACTCTATATACCGGTAATGGAGCATATATTCTTTCAGATAAGTCTCCAGATATTATTGGCTCTTGCTAGTCTTCAGAAGTTACTAGTCTACCTAGATGTTAGTTATCTCTAGCACACTGATAGCCTAAAAGAAATAAACAGTGTTTAACCCCCTGTATAAAAAGTAATGCCTTAATAGCAACTTCAAAAAATTTATGAATGTACAAGAAGTCTCTTACTTTTAAAAGCTAATGAGAGGTTTATTACAAGTTTTAAAAGGTTGTGGTGGTGGTACTGGTGAAACTCAATATTGAACAAAGTATTTTGACACTGTCAAGAAGTAACACTATGTTGTTGTACTTTTGTTTTTCTCACAAAACACTGACTTTTTGTTATAGCAGTAAAATTCAAAGCAATTTTTGGATGCTGCTTGGAAACTTCTTTTGTATACATTTTCAATGCAAGGACGCCTTTTCTCCATTAGAGCGTAAATCTGTCTTACTGGGGTGGAATGGGCATAGCAGGCAAGACATTAATAATGGGACTGTTGGTGGATAAAACTCTTTAAGGGCAACAGGCTTGACCCTTATGGAACAAAGAAAAGATTATTGACAGTCAGCATGGTAGAAGTCAGTACACATTTAACCTGCAGAGAAGAAGGATTTAGGAAGTTAATCCAGGAACGGCATTGGAATCAGAACATTTATGCCTGAATGACTGAATTCTCTAAGCTTGGGACGGGGGAGGGATCATGTGTCCCTCCAAATGTTGTTGGACTGAAAGTCCCATCAGCTCTAACCAATATCACCAATGGTGAGGAATGGTAGGAACTGCAGTTCAACAACATCTGGATGAGCATGTAGTTCCCATGCCTGCTCTTAAGCTGAAAGCACTGTCTGTAAAATGTGCTTTCAAAAAAGTAAATAAATAATAGGAATCCCTCCCCCTTTTTATTTAATTACAGAATAATGAATTGAATTGCAGCATTGTCAGCAAAGTCTGGAATCCAGACAGTCATGAGCAGTATCTGTTTGCACACTAGGGCTTTCTCTTTCTCTCCATTCCTTTTGGTGCAGAATTGCTCTTGACTGCCGAAGGACCCTGTAGATGAAGATTTCCTCATGGAAGTGAAATGGGTGACACTGCACCCAATGCATCCATGTATATAGGTTTCTGTAGATTGCAGCTTAAGTTTATAATAGTTTCTACTATGTTTGTGTCATTTGTGGTCTTACACGAACAACATAGAAGGCATCAGAATTATTGAACTGTTCAGGCATATGTGAAAATGTTGCTGTTTACTGAGAATTATAAGAGTGTAATCGGTATCTTTAAAAACAGCATTCTACTCTGTATTTTTAGTGAAATGCTGTTAATTTTTTTTAGTATTAGCATACAGTCTTTTTCACAGCTTGTTTATTTTATTTTCTAGCAAAAATGACCACGTTACATTATACAAAAAGTATCTTAAACTGGAGTGCTCCACAGCCTCTTGTAAAATTAAGGTAGGAAGTTACATTTTGAAATACTAGTGTTGATCGATTTTTTAAAAGAAAGATAGTAATAGATAAAAATATTATGTCTTGCCTGTGTTCAGTTTTGAATAATGAAACATATAAAAATGGAATATAATAAAGAGATGCCTTTGGGCTGTGAGAGTCCTATTCCTACTGATACAATTTTTTTTATGCAATAGGCTGTATTGTAATGATACAATCAACCTTCCATATTTGCGGAGTCTGTTTTCATGGATCTAATAAAAAAAAAATCCCAAAATCAAACTTTGATCTTGGCCTTTTACATAAGGGATGTCATTTTATTGCACCATTATACATAATGAGACTTGAACGTCAACAAATTTTGGTATCCATGGGGGATCCTGGAAACCAACCCTAATGTATACCAAGGGCCCACTGTATTGTTTATAAGTTAGAAAGATTTTGAATAGAGCAAGAAGTATATGCAACCAGCAAAATAGAATGAGCAAGCCAAAAAATCTTTAGAACCACTGGATGTTTAACAACCTAGTTTTTCCTTAAGAAAATAAAATACAGAGCTAGGAAAGTGTAAACCTCTATCGTCTTTAGCTCACCACTCATCCTTGATTATTCAGTCACCATGCCATCCTGAACACACCCAGTCTTACTTGATTTCAGAAGCTAAGCAGCCTGGTTAGTACTTGGGTAGAAATACCATGCATTTGCAGGTATGGCTAAGGAAGAATCCTATATGAAGCCCTGGAGAATTGCTGCCAGTCAAAGTTGACAATACTGGGGTGAAAGACCAGCAGTCTGACTCAGTGTAAGCTTTTTATGTTCCTGGTGTTGTCTGGAACACAAAACTATGGTTAGTACGGCAAACTTGTTTAACTTAACCACAGTTTTAGTGTTCTTGCTTTTTGGACTATAAGTTCCATCACCCTTGCTTTGCTGGGTGTGACTGATGGGAACTGTGGTCTCAGATATCTGGAAGGCATGAGGTCAAGAGAAGATGATTAAAATGTGCCCAATTTAGAGAGCAATGTAAGCTGTCGTTAATCAGAAATGCAAATTTCCCAGTTCTTCCAGCTACAGAGAATGAAGAAAGAGAAGGAGGTATATTAGTTGTGGCTGATTCTATACATCTGTATCACACTATACTACAATTTGGTATGACTTGTGACCATGGCCCTAGACAGAATTCCATAATAATGTTTCAAAAGTCTTCTACAGCCCATTGTGTTATGCCAGAGTAATTAATAATTTAATCTAATGGTTTCATGTATTCATATGTTTTTCTTTCTTTCACTAGCTACTGTCCATCAGTGAAAAACAAAGAGTACTCCTCAGTAAAATCATAGTACTAGTCAAATCGGTTTCTAAAAAGTCTGTGCCAGACTCTGCTGCTCTTGGATCAGGAATAGACCTAGGGAAAGTACAAACTATTATGGAATCTATGGGATCCAAATTATCACCTGGGGCTCAACAGCTCTTGGATATGGTTCGCGTTCAACAGCAGGTGAGCTATCTTCATGAAATACTGAGTATCAAATGTCCATTGTTATAGAAAATGAAGGAGTAGATAGTGGGCATTTGTATTTAGAGAACCCTGGTGGTGCATGTATTTTATTTCTGAATGCTCAGCACACATGCAACTAATCAAATTGTTGTTCACACAGTGGGATTTTGGTCAGTGAGGGAAGTATCTGTCATTTCTCTATATCAGCCACACAGTTCCAATTTAGTTTTAAGTTGTAGCTTCCAGCTATACAGACTGTCTTCCTAGAGAAACAAAGTGTGCTACACTGACACAATTTAGAGATATATTTCATTAGTGCTTTAAAACACCTTTAAGATGCAAAATAGGTAGACAATGAGGAAAATAGCAGTGAAAATAGTACACTGTTTCCATCCGAAGCTAGCAACCTTTTCCTTTATCATCACCAAACGTACTTTTTAATTTAATTGACACCATTTACTGTACTTTGCGGGAAGCTTCTGAGATAGATGTTTGTCTCCTGGTTTCAATTGTTATGTTTAAAATTATATAATAAAAAGTAGAAATTTCTGTAAACCATATCAAGAAGTAGTAGGAACCAACAAGTTAAAGGTGATGGAATTCATTAGAAGGTAGTGAGTAAACTAAGGATTCAGTGGATGGTCTTCTTGACTAAGAGGATGCCATAAGTTCCATGGAAATCCCTTATGAACCTGAGGTGGCCAGTTCAAGGTGGGGAAACTCAAAGAGATGGTTACTGAGTGTTGAGGTTTTCATATATTTGCTTATTTGGGATTCGTTTTGACTTTTGAATATGTTTGTTTGTTTTATTTCTATTAGAATGAACTTCCTTTTGGAGGCAAGTTGCAGAATATTTTGGGAAGAAATGGACTTGCACTTGGAAGCAATCATAATATTGATGGGCTGAAAAAGGCAGCTGATCTCGGAAGACTGTTGAATAGGTCTTCTCTTATAAATGATAGCTCAGCAGCTGGAATGCTTACAGAAGACTTAAAAATTGATAGGAAGAAACAGCTTCCTAATATGGAGAATATTTTTGATCCATCAGGACTTCAGGCTCCACAGCCCAGTGTGGTTGTTTCCCAAAATGACTTTAAAGGTTTGGTGTCATCATTTTTAGAAGAAGGAGGAAATGAAAGTCCAAGCATAGCCAATTGCTCACTGCTGCTTCCATTCCTTCAGACTGTCTGTGGTCAAGTAAATCGTCTACGAATAGATGAAAGGAACAAGCACTGTGAGAAAAACTCTGTATCTGATGATGATGAGATACAAACTGTTGGGTGAGTTTTGTTTTGGTAGCATTATACGTTTTTATCCTGGCAAGAGTTTCTATGTGGGAGGATGAGATTATGGCTTGCTGGATAACTGGAGTAGATAATTCATAAAATTTATCCTTATTAATTTTGTTGGATTCTTGAACGTTTTAGCACTAAGGGCACTCCAGCTTTCAGAATGATGACTTGTCCAGTGAATAAAGACATAGGAGTCATTCCACTAAGTTCATCCCTCTTTGATGGCAAGAACTGTAGGAAAGACTAATCCTTTAAGCATTTACTATGGCATACTAAGATGTTTCCTTTTATACCCATGTGGACTGAAGATGGAAGCACATTACTGAGGAAGCTTTCTGAGATTCTGTTTTAAAAATTAAGCTGGAATTGTGGAAAACAGGGTGCTGACCTTGATAGACCCTGGCCTGATGCGGCGTCGTTCTTACATTCTTATGTGTGATTCCAAGAGGTCATGGAGCCTGTTCCCTAATGAATTCGCATTTAAAAGATGAACCATCATGATTTCCAATTTAGCATTCTTAGTTATACAGAATATAAAGTAACGTTAGGCTTTTCATAACTTAGTTCTTAAACTTCTTGAATCTTCAGTGTTGTACCCTTTTACTGAGATATTTTAAAATCTGTGCTAATTTAACTGCACAACTAATTGTATTTTTGATCAGCCTTGCTTATTTCTTCTGTATCTATTTCCTGCAGCATAGAACAGCAACCTGTTTGCCTGTACTTTGAAAAGATCATCTCCAGAAAGATGGAACTGATGGAGAAGAGATTAATGGACTACATTGATCAGCATATGCAGAAACTTCAGGAACACATAGATGATAAACTTGCTGCAGTAATGGATTTGATTCAAGTTTCTAGTGTTGTTGCACAAGAACATGATCCTTTCAGGGAAGGACACTCAGATGAGAAGAGGTAGGTGTTCTCTGAAGAATGGAAAATTTCAACCTAAATGTTTTGGAAGTCAAGTATTTATTTTGCAAGCTTTCCAAAGCTTTATGCTTCCAAGCTTCTAAGTATTTGAAAACCTTGGAATTCATATTTGTTACTGTAACTTTCTCAGTGTTGTACACTAATGTTAGTGTTTGAGTATCTGTAACTTTCAAAAGACACCAATATTTTTTTACAGTTGAAAGAATTTTTAACATCTGCTTATCACTTATTTATTCATAAACATTTAAACCAAGTTACTTTTTTTGGATGTTTGTCAATACTGTATTGAACCATTGGGAAGCACTAAATAAAGCAATTTGCAACTTTGTTAATATCCACCTGGTTTCTCTCATTTTTAATATAGGATAGTGTTACAAACTGTCAAGCATCGATTTATTTTTGGTCCCTTATTTCAAGACTACCTTTGGAGAAATGCAGCTGGTGGGGGGAAATACTTGTATTTCAGTGACTGATACCTCTCTGTTTAGTATGGCTTCCTCACTGCACAACTTTCCAAGATATTTGTGCAAATTACAGTTACATTACTTGCTCCATATCCACTCATCTGTTTACCCAACATCCCCTACATGTTTAAGCATACTGTTTCAGAATTAGGATTCTTCATAAATTATTGGGAGTTTCTGCAGTGTTGACACAGGAACCAACAGAGTTTCTGATAGAGAAAGCTGATTAGTTCTTAATTTACAGTCTGCTTAGAAGACTAAATTAAAGCAGGCATCTGTAAAGACCTCATATACTCATATCTAAAAGAGGAAAGGAAAGGATCCTGTCTTGTGCTCCCCACTTGTGTCCCCTGATAAACTTCTGTGGAGAGTTGTGGAGGGCACTTCTGAGAATTGTAAATTGTGATGCATGGCTGAAAAAGGGGAGGAGTGTTTGGGAAACTTTCCTTCTATAAATTTCATAAATCAGACTTAATGAATCAATTCTGAATGGGAGTCAACACTTATGCAAATGCCATTGATTCACTGACTTTATAGCAGGAAGATTTAGGTCCAGGTCTTTTTGTTGTTCCTTGCCCAAATAGTTTTCCAAATATGTTTAATTTTCCTTAAACTTACAGACAGTCAGTCTTTTTGCAGTAATCTTGTATACTACAATTTACCTATTTTATTTTAAGTAGCCAGTATTTTAGGGAAGGATCCAGAGGATACAGTCTTTGAATGCATGTTTACAAAGACTTGGGACCTGAAGAGAAGCAGCTAATCAAATAGCCCTGTTAAGAGCTCTCCAGTTTCTGATATCTGTGTCCTCGTGTTTGATTGATGAGATGTTTTGCTGCCAAACCAGCCAGGAGGACAGCATTCATAGCCAGCACAGCAACTGTAAGGATGTACATGCTCTTGGACTGTGTTTTCTGGCTTTCTTCAGGATAAACTGGAATGGACGAATCTGCATATAGAAGATGGAAGACAGATGAAGAGTTAAAATGTAGTTCACAACGGGCATGGGGTATGGCAGGGGTTGGAAGACTGGGCACCAATTTTCCATCCTTGGGACTTGCTGCAGGCCACGGCAGTCCCCAAAAACCAAAGCTAGAAGAGGCTGGACATGCACTTCTGGTTTTTAAAAAATCCCTTTGGGGAGGTTGAACAAGAGGCAAAGCAAGGAGTATGCCTCCTCTTAAAGGAGAATCACCACTCATGAAGACTTCAGGGAGTGGCGGCTCTTTTTTTTTGTCTGAAATACTGAGCTCTGCTGGGTTGTATGTCAGACAGAGTTCGAGGGCCACAAAAAAAGGGAAGTTTGCTTGTGACCCAAAGACTTCATGTTTCCTTGTCATACTCTGCACAGACATACAAATCCTGTATGAACTTGGCAATATATCTACTTCCATCAGCTTTTTAGAACGGATTGGGAGGATATGGAGGAAGAGCAATTGCCTGTGTGCAGTCTGATGCAAATAGGTGAAGGGCGGAGAAAATGCAGCCCCTGAAGTCTCACAAAGCCGCCTGAAATCCCTTTTAAAAGAGAAGTTGGCATGATTTTTCAGGCAGTTTTTTATAAAACCCCTTTTGGGGTGGTTGGGCAAAATAAGATGCAAGACAGGAAATATGTCTCATCTTAAAGGAGCATTGCCACTCCTGAAGGCTTCCAACAGTGGCAGCTCCCTTTTTGCCTCTGGAGTATTGTGTTCTGCCGGGATGTATATATGGCAGTGTCTCGAACAGGAAAAAGACAGGGAATTTTCAGACAATAAATCAACTGCAAATCACACCCAATCTTCCACCAATGCATGCAAACGTGCAGCCCTCCTTCCAAGCCCCCTCCCCAAACCACCTCAGAACCCCCACGCCTTGCAAATACCTTATCTTGCCTTCATTTTTTCCTTCAAAATGATGACAAGAAGTGATATGACCTCCCTTCTTGTCACCACTTTGAAAGAGAAATGGAGGCAAAACAGGTTATTTTGGCATACTTAGAGAGTAGAAAATGTGTATACTCTGGGAGAATATTAACCATAAGATTGCAGAAAATGTTTCTAAATCATTGTTAGTAAAATTTGTTGCATCTGCATGTATAAATCCATGTAAAACAAAGTAAGACAGTCTCTTGCATTATCCCTACCTGAGCGGCCAATAGGGCTGAGCACTTGTTTCAGGCGGAGGGGTCCCACCATAGCTTCTCCTTTCCATTTGTAGGAAGAAATATCTCTCTTATGCCGAGAGATGCAGCCTTCAGTGCAGCGAGAATTAGGATTGTTGCTGTCACAAATTGCAACCTCACAGCGTAGGTAAACAGATGGATAACTCCTCAGGAATTTGAAGGAATTGAATCTGAACCTCCCATAATGTTCAAGAAGCGCATAGGGTACATAGGTGCTGTCCTTAGCACAGCTGCAATAGAGTTCTCAGATTGCTTTACCATGATCAAGTTCTGAATTACCTCTGTTCAATAATCACAAAGTAATTGTCATGCATGTCCATGCATTTCCAGCATGAGGTTCTACGTGGTGTGCTTGTTCTTATTGCTTGGAACACAAACAGCTCCTGGAGCTGCAAACAATATAGCTGATATTCTAATATGCAGAGGCTCTGAAAAATGGTGCTGAAAGAGTCATAAGGCACACATACTGCATTTCGTTAACCTCTAATGCAAGCATATTACATTTTACTTTTACTTGCCTTTTCTAGCAATTGTCTTTTTCTCAGCAGCTTGTCTGTTTGCCAAGCTATTTGGACAGTGGTTTTCAAGACTTTTTATTGAATGATAATATGTTGTTGGTGTTCAAATATTCAGGAATGTAACCTTATATACTTCAACTTACTGTTGTTGTGGGCCTTTAAGTAGTTGCTGATGAATCTATCACAGGGTTTTCTTTGCAAGATTTGTTAAGAGGGGGTTTGCCTTTGCCTTCCTCTGAGGCTGAGAGAGTGGGACTTGCCCAAGGTCGCCTTGTGGATTTCCATGGATGAACAGGGACTTGAACTCTGGTCTCCAGAGTCATATTCCAGTGCTCAAACCACTATGCCACACTGGCTCTTGTAGCCAGATGGATTGAAGAGGGTAAGAGAGGGGGTGCTGGAGTCTACCACACCTGCCCTATCCAAGTTGTTCAGTGCCTGGACGTGGCGTGCAGTTGGTTGGCTGAACTCTCTCTCCATTTTATTCATAAAGTACAACCCACCGCTCAGAGAATTTAAAGGCAACTTTTTTCTTTGTTAGTGTCATCAGTCTCTTGATCGCAACCTTGGCTTTGCGTAAAAGTTTGCAATTGCTTCCCCCTCCCCCTGCACCACCACCACCACCTTTTTCTAAATTCATTGTGTATTCAGGCAAGCTAAGCTTCAGAAGTACATTCTGCTGTCATTTAGTCTTACTTTAATCTGAAGTTTTTGCATTTTTTGAAGCTGTATATTTCTTCCATCTCTCTTAAAAATGATTCTTGGAACAATGTTTGAATGGAGATCACCCAGCCTTTTTTCCCCATGGTCTACAACTCCCCATCCCAAGTATTACTTAATCCATGTTTGTTTTCTCTCTCTGTGGATAGGAACTATGTCACTCCACCGTATTATAGGATACTTAAAATTACATTAATGCTAAAAGATTGCCACATTGAACAGTTACATTACTTACCCATTTCTGACTAAATCATATATTGGTGATTCAGAGTCAGGGTTTGGCGATGCTGTGCAAGTATCCACAAACACTATCAGATCAGCATCGGAAGAATGTAGGCCGACTTGCACATACAGAGTTTGATTCAAGTCTACATAGTATGGAGACTCAAGAACTGGTGTAGTGAAAAGATCAGATTCATAGAAGGACATGTTGAGGTCGTATTTGCCGAAAGCACTTGTGTTAACACTGTGTTCACTTTCTGTTACATACATGACTTCTACTGTGGAGTTGTTTTCCATTATACACTTCACAGTAATTTCAACATTTTTTTGGCGGGTGATCACATCACCAGTGGGGGAGGCAGTAATAGTGTTGCTGTAGGAGATGCTATGGTCTTCATTCTGCACAAGATAGGAATAAAATATGAAATTAAATTGTAACAATGAAGAGCACAAAATGAGTTTTAGCTTACATTTTAAAACATCATTTATTTAATCATTAAACAAAAAGCAACATCAAAGTTACCACATGCTAACACTATTTAGACGTATGTTTTGTTAAAAAAATGAATAGCTGTATCCTTTCAGCTCAGCTTCTTTAATATTTTATTTAGTATGTCTTCAACTAAATATGGAAAATGCCTTTGAAGGAAAGCAATTGAATCCTTTTCTAGTGACAAAGAAGCACACTAAAAAAGCCGAGTGTTGCCAACAAATGAAAGCTCTGTCACAGTAAACCAATTACAATGAGCCAAAAGTCTGTGGTCTTAGTCTCTAAAATCAGGATTCATAAGTCTATGGCTTTAAGTCCCACTAATATCACTGGTATATTTCTGTAAGTATTCTTGGGCATATATTTCAAGATTCAACATCGTCATTTCTAAACTAAGAAACTGAGTATTAGCTCTGTCTACTGTGACATTCATGTTTCCAAAGTATCTTCATGGTGTTTCTCATGCTATAGTTATTACCCGCACTTGTATCTGTTTTCTGACAGTATTGGCCTTTCCCAGGTTGTCACAATGTAGAATAAAATGGGGGTGAACAGAAGATGAAAACATTTCTGGCTTATTCAATCCAGAGTATCACTGGAAGATTTCAGTAGGGAAGTCTTGGTTTGATCAAATTGAAGTTTCAAGAAAAGAGGTGGGCAAGGCAGACTCAGATCTAAGGATAGCAGGCTAAACTGCCAGGATACTGACAAATTAAGAAATGAAACTGGGGGAAATTGTGGGCTTGAATTTCAAGAGCTGAGAAGAAGGTTCACAGCAGTTTCAGATCATTTTAGTTTTGCTTGCTACTTTTTACCGTTTTTAGTGTTCCACAGCTGTTGAGTGGAAAAGAAAATGTCACTGGGTTCAGTGTAACAGGCCTGCAAGCTGGGTCATTCAGAGCCAGATCATCTGCGTTGTAGCCGAGTAAATCCAGATAAGATTTGCTGAGAATCACTGTCATTGTGTCTGATGAACAAGTGAGGGAAGCTAACAATGAAAAAAGAGGGGTGAAAAAAAGCAATAACTAATATATATGCTATAGCACAGTCAAGCCTGCATTAACTCCCTATTTATTCTACTGCTGCGTTCCTTTTCAGCAATACTAAAGTACATTATTAGGAGATCAGTTCAACCTCACGGTCTGTTCATTGACAAAATATAAGACCATCACATAATACACACATGGAAGGAGCGAAAAATGTGGAATTACTTAAATGAATACAATTTGTTTGCAATACTGCTAAGTATGGCATTAAAAAAGGACATGGTAAATCTAGAAAACCTGAAGAAAGGGACAGCCAAAATGATCCAGAGACTGAAGCAACTCCTCAGAAAAGTGATTCGTAAGCGGGGATAAAATTTTATACAGTTAGGCATGATGTGGAGAAAATGGATAGAGATGTTTTTATTCTATGCTACCTGATACTGGGACTCGTGCCTTTTGCCCTCACAGACATACATGCTTGTGGACTTTGCAGAAGTATCTAGGATTGTCTAGGGACTGATAGTGGAAAAACAGAATGCTTGACCAGATAGGCCTTTGGTCCGAACCATACTGATGATAAATCAATAAGAATGAGCAAGTATACTAATGTGTTAATAGTTCAAAAGTGGTAGAAAAGTTCCATAATACTGTTGAAATCTGTGGCGTGCAGACCAGATTGTAATTGCAGACTTTTCTACCTTTTTGGACAGCTTCATTTCCATGCTTATTTTTTATGTTTAATGCACTAAACTTAGAACATGAATTATGTGTAATTAAATCATGTTCCTTTCCTCTTTTCATATCGGCATTATCCTTGCTCATATGAGAAAATAGTGCTTACATACAGATAGTTCCGTGGGGTTCAAGATCAATGAGATATCTTTCTACCTGCTGGTTTGTACCAGCTGTCTCTTAATTAACTGCAGTTTCAGACCAGTTTTCAAAGGCAACCTTTTGTATGGCACCTTACAATAGTCAGTCCCACATGGTACTATAGCCAGTGGAGTCTGGTTTGATTTGTGGAACTCATTACAATGAGAAGAAAAAAAAGTGCTCCTAAAATCTGTATGTGCACACAGCGTTGAGATGTCCAATATGCACACATAACGTAGAACCGCAGTTCTACTATGCAACTGTAGAACACAAGAACATAAAAGAGGAAATCTGGGATGATTGCCTGTTATGTTTCAGAGGCTCGGGGAGATGCAATTGGTCATATTTGAATGAACTCTTTTGTACAAATTGTATTGCTAAAGGACTGATAACTCTTCTGTATAACTAAACTTCTGCCTCTCTGCTTAAAGAAAAAAAGATCATCTGAGAGAAATTAGACTTACCGTTGGATTCTTCTGCTGGTATGCTTGTATAATGAGCAGAAAAGCCCCTATATGAATTGGCATAGTCTGTTGACAGTGCGACAGTCATTACACTGGAAGAGGACTGAAATGTTGGGGCCACACGACCACACACTTGTTTGATTAAACCTGAGTCCGTTGTTGCACCATCATAAATAGCAAGAAAATCAAACCTGCATTCAGCATCTATTTCTAAACTACAAGCACAGAGAGAAAAAGAGTAATTGCATTTGACCACTTAAAACTTTATATTGGACAATACCTCCCAACTTTTCTTCAATTATAAAATGTCTGTAAACATATACCTATTGAAGACAGAATAAGATACGTAGTTTTTCCCACTCAGAATTGGAAAAGCTACTTCTTTGGATTATAACTCCCAGAATCTTTGAACCAGCAAGATTACTGGTTATGCTGATTGGGAGTTTGGGAACTGTAATCCAAACAGTAACTATTACTAGTTCATCCTCCTCCTCATCCTCATCCTGATTGTTCTTTATACTGTTCCAAACCTATGTTATATTCACAGTGGCCCTGTATGTGGTATCGGCTGAGAAATAATACAGCCCCATCTTCTCCCAGGGCAGACGTTCTTGGTTTTATAATCACACAGAGCAATTAAACACTGCAGTTTCTAAACTGGGATCCAATGAGTTTCTTAGGTTCACAGAAGAGCCCTGTTTTAATCAGTTTGTGTCTTTTCTTATTTTATTAAGTAACAAGAAAGAAGAAACTAAATAATGAGCACAGGATTTCAGATGAGCTGAAGGGGGATCGAATGGTTTAGTTTCTAAGCATGCAAAGATAATATAAACCATTTTTGAGCAAAATTGTTTGGAGTGCTTAATCCTTTAGAAGCTTGCATTTGGTTGGATAATTTCTCCATGAATGCTATAAACCAAATCCTATTTAACTAAGCTGAGAAAGTGATCCCTTCTAGTGTCCTCCAACATTTTGTAGTGTCCTGTCTTGCCATGAATAATAACAGTGCTGCAGCTTGGCATTTATTCCTGTGAAGATGGATAGCAGGAGTATGTGCCTTGAGGTTGTTTCCGACCCGTGGCAGGGTTCTCTTGGGAAGATCTGTTCAGTAGGGGTTTGGCTTTGCCATCCTCTGAGGTTGAGAGAGTGTGACTTGCTCAAGGTCACCTAATGAGTGTTTGTGGCTGAGCAGGGATTTGAACTCTGGTAGCCCAGTGCTCAAACCGTCATACCGCACCAGCTCTTTATATTAGCAGTAGAGGTCAATGAACCAACATGGGTTGGTTTGTCTGAAGAGAAAAATCAAGAACCTCTCTTCAGAAGTATCCAAGTAATGGGCAAGATAACAACTTTTAAAGAGAACCTGATTTATTACACTCTCCTCCAACAGGATGACGGCTTAGAGATTGCAAGGAGTTAAATACAATCTATGCATATTTTAAATGCCTGTTCTCTATGCAAGTCTAAGTGGGATATAAATGGTGGAGGCACCCAGATTTTAGCCTATTCTGTTTCAATAAATGCTGCATTTAACTCAGATTTGTACCACGCTTTTAAACCTACATTCAGATTGTATGAATAATCTAACAGCCAGTGATATATTTGGAAGCAAAAACACATCATTCCTCAAAGTGTATAATTGTTCTTTGGGCTGCTGGAAAATGGGAAAGTTATCTAGTAAAGGACCTGAGGAGATGGGAGAGCCTGCATGGAAGAAATCTCTAATTCTATAAATTCCTTTCTTCCTCCACTCCCTTACTGTTTGTTCATTTACTTTGTCACCAAACATAGGGTGGTCTATGAAGGAGTATTTTGGAGAGGGGAGAGAAACCAGAATGTAAGCCATCTGCTCTACACCCAAAAGACTGTAGTGAGGAAAGGATTTTGTAGGTTAGACTGTGTGATTGATCTCAACAGGAAAAAGAGAGGTATTTGATAATATGAGTTGCTATGTAGTTCTTTCTGGAACCATGTATCGGACTCATCCTGACAAAGATTCTGGATCATCTAGTGCAATTTAAATGCTTCAGAGTATAACCAGAGATTTGGAATTGCCAAATTTCCAATACAGATATGGCTATACTGTGTTGATTTAGAAAACTAGGGCTTTTTTCTCATTGAAAATAAATTTTTGAATCATTGTTTGCCAGTTGGCAAACTTAGGAGAGTCTATTTCTTTTGACAGATTTTGAACTAGAATAAAAAGTGTGGTTGTACTTTCATCTTACTGATATTAATTTTACCTAGCAGAGATTAGTTTCAAACGGCACATTTGGCAAACTTCTTCTTCATCCAGGAGATAACAGGGGTGTGGTTACAATATAGGAGCTGTTTAGGGTTTTTGGATAATATTATTCACAAATAGTTAAAGCCAGAGTGACAAAGTCTGGTTAGTGTACAAAGCACTTTTTGTATACCAAGGGGTATATTTAAATATATAGTAGATTAAAGTAGATTAAAAAATTTAAGAGATTAAAAAAGGAGTACATCATCAGCAAAAAATTTAATAAGGTTACAGTGATTGTGAACAGTGATCCCTGAAACAAAGCCATGTGATCTGATTAACTCTGCCAGGGGCTCAATAGTGACAGCAAAATAGATTGGAAAGAGCAGACAGCTTTGTCTGGTGATACACAACAGTGGGTAGGGTTGGGAAAGTTTTTTTTTAAAGTAAACTCATGCTTTCAAGTTAAGGTAGAGTTTAAAAATCAGCTTGATTCTTGATTTATTTATTTTTTTTAAGAGAAAATCTCTCCCATGTCATGTTATTAGTGGCTTGTGGACATTTACTCAATTGCAATGTCTGAAAGGAAAATAAATATAAAGCTTTCTTGGGCTTATGAAATTAGTTTCAAGGATCTTTGATAATAGCCATCATCTCCAAAAGAATCAAGCAGTTCATAGGAGAGGAAATTATAACAGAACCTACCGCAGGTGGTGTAAACATATACTCCCACTCAGGCAAATGTTATTTTCCCACAGTTTTTTTGATTCAGAAATCTAAGGTCAGAATTAAGTCTCATCTTACATCTACTTGTCTTGGGGCTGAAATCTGATAAGATGATAGCGGTGACTTTGCATTTAATGGGCACAGTTTTAAAATTGGAAATGGAGAGCAGCTAGTGATTTTTGGGATCATGGCAGGTGTAGAGGGGGTAGAATTTAAACCTCTCCTTGAAGAAAATCATTCTCCTGAAGCTGCTTTTTTTGCATCAAACATTTTGCCTCAGTGAGAAGAGAGTTTTGCTGCCATCACAGAATCATAGAGCTGGAAGAGACCACAGGGGCCAACCAGTCCAACCCCCTGCTATGTAGGAACACCCATCAAAGCATTCCCAACAGATGGCCATCCAGTCTCTGCTTAAAAACCTCCAAAGAAGGAGACTCCAACATACTCCGAGGCAGCATACTCCACTGCTGGACAGCTCTGACCATCAGGAAGTTCTTCCTGAGGTTCAAGTGGAATCTTCTTTCCTGCAGCTTGAATCCATTGCTTCTTGTCCTAGTCTCTGGAGCGGCAGAAAACAAGCCCGCTCCCTCCTCAACATGACATCCCTACAAATATTTAAACATGGCTATCATGTCCCCTCTTAATCTTCTCTTCTGCAGACTAAATATACCCACTCCCTACGTCGTTCCTCATAGGGCATGGCTTCCAAACCCTTCACCATTTTGGTTGCCCTCCTCTGGACACACTCCAGCTTGTCGATATCCTTCTTGAACTGAGGTGCCCAGAACTGGACGCAGTATTCCAAATGAGGCTAAACCAATGCAGAATAGAGTGGTACCATTACCTCCCTTGATCTAGACACCATACTCCTATTGATGCAACTAAGAATCACATTGGCTTTCTTGGCTGCCTCATCACACTGCTGACTCATGTTCAGCTTGTGATCTACCAAGACTCCTAGATCTCTTTCACATGAACTGCTACCCAACTACGCATCCCTTATCCTATATTTGTGCATTCCATTTTTTCTGCCTAAGTGTAGGACTTTACATTTCTCTCTGTTGAAATTCATTTTGTTAGCTTTGGCCCAGCTCTCCAATCTGTCATAGTCATTTTGAAATTTGATCTTGTCCTCTGGGGTATTAGCAATCCCTCCCAATTTGGTGTCATCTGCAAATTTGATCAGCACGCCCTCCACTCCTTCATCCAAGTCATTGATGAAGATGCTGAATAGCGCTGGGCCCAGGACAGAACCCTGTGGCACCCCGCTAGTCACTTCTCTCCAGGATGAAAAGCAGCCATTGGTGAGCACCCTTTGGGTTCGGTCGGTCAACCAGTTACCAATCCACCTAACAGCAGCCCTGTCCAGCCTGCATTTTACTAGCTTCTTTGCAAGAATGTCATGAGGAACTTTGTCAAAGGCTTTACTGAGGTCAAGAAATGCTACGTCTACAGCATTCCCTTCATCTATCAAGCCTGTAACCCTATAATAAAAAGAGATAAGATTAGTCTGGCATGACTTATTTCTGAGAAATCCATGTTGACTTTTAAAAATTATGGCATTGCTTTCTAAGTAACAACAATCTGTTTAATGATCTGCTCTGGGATCTTTCCTGGTATTGATGTCAGGCTGACCGGGCGATAATTATTTGGGTCCTTATTTGGGTTTTTTTTTTATATATATATATATATATATATATATATATATATATATATATAAACATCACATTGTTTTTTATAAAATTTGGCACATAAAATTACACACACACACACACACACACACCTCACAATTCTGTGATATATGACAGAATTGTGATATTTATAAGACAAAAACAAAGCAAAATAAATAAAAAAAATCATCGTGAGTTCAATATACATAGACCATACGAATATTTTGACAGTCCAAAAATTAAATTATATATTTAATAAGATTCACACCTTGAGATTGAAGCCATAACTATAAATATATCAGCAATGTATGTAGAAAAAAATAAATCTATAAATCCCTAGCAATAACGTAATGTCTTCACAAAAGCAGAGTACGAAAGAAAGAATTCTGAATGAACAACTGGAACAGTGATAGATCGAAATCATCTTGCTTGGAGTCCTCCTCAGATCTGTGGCCATTCACACTACACAATTATTGTGCTATGATTCTGTTGTCATGGCTACATGCTATAGAGTTTGTGGTTTTCATTAGAAAACTCTAACTATCCCTCCCTAAATTGCTAATCCCAAGATTCCATAGGGTGCCACCATGGCAGTTAAGCTGAAATCACAGCACGATAACTGTGGTGGTGAAAGAGCCCCTCGTCACGCCTCTGATAGAAGCATTTCTTATACAAGAGGGGTAAAAGTAGCTTAAGTGCAGACCATCTGAAGGACGGTCTACCAGGGCTACCAGCCCAGATAAGCCTACCAGGGCTCTGAAACCATGAGGAGAATACTTTCTGTGAATCACACCCCCACCACAGGGGTCTTTGATAGATTATGGCCACTCTCAGGATATGGAGTTCCGTATCAAGGGAGATAAGGCCGGTCATCTCCCAATTATCCTTCTATAGGAAGCAAAGACCTTTTTTTTTCAAGCAAGCTTTGAGCAACTGACTGGTTGAGGAGAAAGAGGCTTTTAAACAGATTAGTACATAGCTTTTAAAAATGTATTTTGTCTCCAATTTATAAAAAAAACAAACCCTCTGCAAATGCTACAATCTTGAAGTATGCTTTAGTATTATAACATTGCGTTTGTTTTTATTTGTGGCTGTTGTAACCCACTTTCATCCATACCCGTTTTAATCTTGTCACGACTGACTCTTAGTCCTTGAAGAAACCAGGGTATAAGTTAAAGAAACAAATAAATTAGATGGGACAGATCCAGTCTCTGTCCTGTTCATTTTCATAACCCTTTAAAAGCATTTTGGAACATAGTGCCTACAATTCTACTTTATGTCTGTACATATTTAGTAAAACATAAACTTAAAACATACTCACAAAACTTCACTGAAGGTTAAATTTATCCTGGTATTTGGTTCTGTTTCTATGTGCCAGACACAGTATGCAAACTCAGGATGTGGTTTGGGGTAGTTGGGGCTGGTGAATGATCCTTCTGGACCAGTAAGGTAACCTCCACAGTCTTGAATGGCTGCTTAGAAAGAAGATATTTTTTGAAAAGCCTACATCAACGAACAAAGATAGTTGTCAACAACAGGTTTTTAAGAATAATTGACTTCCTCTCTTACTCTTTTTCACATGCATTGGAGGTTCAGGGGCTTGAGCCTGCATTTCAGACCCTGTTTTTGAATCCCAAGAGTGCAAGTTCCCATAGCCGAAGTAAAGAAATGGAGCCTGGACTTGACATACTTTCACTCAAGTGCTTCATTTTGGAACTACCGACTCAGCATGACACAAAGAGATGATGACGGTACAATCAATGACAACAGCAGCAAAGCACAAACACAGCCTGACAGCCTCTACAAAAGGAGTGGTACTCTCAAGTACTGCTGGAAGTACATTCAAGACGAGACTTCCATGCTTCTTGAATGCTACATCTGGTCTTTACCTTGCAACATGGACAAAAAACACCATCCAATACAACCTATATCACATGGGGATCATTTCCTGAAGCATTTTGTTGGTGCATAGGAATTGGAAGGTGCCACAGAGGAATAGTGCTGGCATGGGAATTAACTGTGCAATTCTTCTCAGTAGAGGACTGTAGCTCCCATCAATTCTAACAAAGGTAAGAGATCATGAGGCGTGGCAATCCAGCAATATCATCTAGAGGCTGCCACATTTCCTTCTCCCTGACCTAGATATTCCTATATTATTAAGGCAAAATGGGTAGCTACAGTGATGGAGTCATGGCTCCTATGCCACCAAAATAATTCAGAAATATCCTGTGAGCTATCAGACTTTGTCTTAATGCAAGCAAAATGCAAATGTATCTGGCTGGTAAGAATCAGCAATAAGTCTCTTAAATATGGTGATGGGTATACACACTCTGGGCAGGCTTCCTAGGTTGGATGCTCAAGGTCAGATAGCCATAAGAATCACTAGATTAAAAATCTAGAAGAAACATATCTTAGACAAACTATATCCCAAATTTGGCACTCCTAGCTGGAATTCTCAACTTGTTGCTGAGGCAGAGCTTTGAGAAAGCATCGTGAATGGAGTGGTTTTCTCTGTGCATTGATGAACTGGTATACACAACAATCTGCTCTTTAGATTCATATATATGGAACCTATTCAATATTTTGAGGGGGGGGGGACCTCCAAAAGTTGTGATTAGGAGCAAGCTTTGATGCCTCAGGTTTTGATGACTCTTACCTGTGAATTGCAGGTATGTTAAACATATCTTGACTTTCTTTATTGGTACGTCATCAGATACCTGCCCATCCCTAACATCTTAATTCTTGGTTTCTACATGAGATGTCATTTGAGGCATACACATTCCAGAAGAGTGGTAGTATGCTGTCTGTTACAGCAACCACAACAAAATTCTAGACTTTTGCATCTTAAAGTGGCCTTCGTCCTCAACCGATTAAAAAAGGTTTCACAAAAAGTTGAAGACAGTATAAGAGCAGTATGCATATTTTTTCCAATTCACAATGCTGCTAATAGTTATTTTTAAATAGGTCTTCGAATCCCCCACAATGCTACAACCTGGTAAGTTTTTATGTAATTTTATTTGGTTTCAGAACTATGATTCACGAATGGTTCCCCATGAGGTGTTGGTCTGATGATGACTTACATGAATCTGGTGAAATAAAGTAATAAAATGCAAACATGTTCCTTGTGAAATTTGTGGAGTCAGTTGATAGACGAAATGTTAGGGTTCCAGAGGTTGAATGAAACACAGGAACAGATTCATGGGTATTGCACACTCGTCCCAGGGGAGCTGCAGTTGTTGAAGGCCCATCATATACTTCAATATTTTCTGTGTCACATGTGGATGAAGGATCAAATCTAAGACGAAAATGGTCCCATTAATTATTATAAGTGAAGTTATGGTGATGAATCTAACCTGCATTTACAGTTTCATGTACTACACTTCAACTCTACCCATATGTATTCATGAGCAAGCCAGGCTGATTTCAGTAAGGCTTTGAAGTAAACGTGTTTAGGACTTCACCTTTAGTAAATTAAAAGGTTGAAGAGGCAGGTAAAGGCTTTCTGACTCTTGTACGACTAATAATAATCATACCACTACCAAGTGCTTTTGAAAAGTCTATTAAATTTTAATAGGTTTTAAAGGTACCCACTGGGGTACAGGGATATACGTGTGTATTTAGGTGTATTTAGGTGTTGTTGTCGATTCTTGTTTATTATTGTTGTTCAATATTTGTTTCTTTGTATATTTTTTTCCCTCTGTTTATATACACTTCTACTTTTTCTTATTTGTGTATATTTTTTGTTGGCTCAATATTCCGATGTGTTTTTTATACTTTTTAAATACTTCTCTATAACTTTGCAATAAAGATGATTAAAAAAAAGTCTATTAAGTTTCAACACTGATTATCTTGTTGGCATGGAACATTGGTGCTTCAGAAATTCAAATTCTTTGGGGGCTGAGGGATGAAATCAATGAGATTAAGGCAGAACTATGGGGAGGTTTAAATCCAAGAGGGGAGAAATGTAGGGCTAATCAAGAAGTTAGCAATCTGGAAGGGAAGGAGGTTGAAAGGCAAATTTATATTGAGCTAATGGGGGGATTAGCTACTGAACTGAAGGAGATGAACAGGCAAGAATTTCTCATTTGTGAAATGGGGATCACAGCCCAAAGGGAGGAGAGAGGCTAATCTGAAACTGATCTGTAATCAAACTACCCTGATGGTTGAATGAAACCAAATTGTTTTATTGAAAAAATTAGCCTATATGACAGAAGGGGGGTGATAGAAGGAAGAAAAAGAAAAGTGTTCTGTTTCAGGACAAACATCTCAAAACACCAAGTGAGAAGGAACTAAAAATATTAACAAAGGTCAAGGAAGGGAACCTGAGAAGACCAAGATCAGGGAGTTCACGGATAGGATGGATACAAGGGAAGAAGAAAGTTAAATTCTGAATAAAATACACTTGGTTGAAACTAGGTTATGAAATGGTCGTAGATATAAGACAATGAAAATTGGATTCGGCTAATAAATTGTGTAAAGGATTTTACGATACAAAACGGTATAGAAACATCTGGATTTAGTGATGTTATATAACATGTAATAGATCTACAGTTTTAAGTAATGAAAATACTATATAATTGAGTCAGCAAATAGCGTTCAGTATTAAGATTAGAAAACACAATGCCATTTGTCAAATAAATGTAATATGTAATAGAATGAGATAAAGAGTAATACTGATATGCCATGCTAGATATGTTAACCTTTGACAGAAGAAAGTTCATCTTTCTTTTGTGGAAACCATGAAGTGGGGAGGGGAAGAAGATAGTTGCTGGATATTATCTTTGAGAGGCTTGAATTAATTTGAATGTTATACACTGTTTAAAGGAAGGATAGAAGTTAATCCTTTTAATTTTGCCTTTTTTTTCCTTTTTATTTACTTATAATTCCTAATTCTTATGTTTTATTTTTTTCTTCATGCTGTTTTTCTCATAGATTTATTGAATTTTAGTGTTTTTAGAAACAATTAAGAAAAATATCTTTTTAAAAAAACCGGAGAGAAACAAATTCAAAGACAGATATAGAAAAGCTAGAATCATAAACTTGAGCTGAGTTTCTGATAAAAGTGGAAAACTAACGTTGATCATACTTCTTTGTGGATATAGTGCAGTTTTAGGCCATTTCCGCACGATGACGCTCTTCCATGTCGTCTCGCTGCAGTCCCGGATCCAGAAGGGAACGCGTCAGCAACGCTCACCTCTGCACCTGCTCAGTCCATGCGGAAGAGAACGCAAGGTTGCCACGTCTTGCTTCCGTAGCACAGCCGGGCTTTTTCCATTGCTGCGCTACGGAAGGAAGCATCACCAATGCGCTTCCACAGCTTCTGCATGGCCAGAAGATTATAGGTCTGATATGTTATAAATTATGAGAAGGTCTGCAGAATTAATGAATACATTTTAGACTTGTTTATGACTATAAAGACTGAAGAGGTACCAAAACAGTCTCAGTAATATATCACAACCACAGAAAACCACTGTTTGTCCTTTGATAATATTTAAGCAGCCTAATTTTCTTTCTCACTTTATCTTTCAACTTACTCTTCTGTGGTTCCACCTACAGTTGGATCATTGTGTCAATCTTTTCCAAGATTCTGCCACCTAATTTTTAGCTATGTCCACATATGCAGTCATCCCAATGTATCTTTGGCTGTGCTTCAAGGCTTTCTTGAGAACCATTCCAAAACTTCTAGTTTGTCAGTTTTTGCTCTATTGCTCACAAACCATTTAAAGCATACTCACTGGTAATAAGAGAAGATTAGTCGGATGGTTTCATTTTCATTAATGTCAGCTGCATTCTCTTCTCTCTCTATTTGCCAGACACAATTCTCATTTGCGCCGGCTGAAAATGGCACTGCTCCATAACTGTTTATCAGTCTGTTACCACATATACTATTTTCTGTTTTTGAAAGTGAATAATAATTAGTTATTCCAATGAGTTTACATAGAAGAATTTTGGCCCGAATATTTAGAATAAGTCATTGTAAATGGCTCAGGTAGATGTGACAGACTTTTCAATACAACAGTTTAATTGCTTGACTATATATGTCTGCCTGGGTCCTTTTGCTTTCTACCCCTGAATAAATCTTCATGCACTGGGGTGATAAAACATAAGGCGATTTCCCTCTTCCTGGATCTTACTGTTTAACTCTCTAAAATGCCAATTTAGTTTTTTCAGTGTTCTTCATGAAACAAAGAAATTTACATGACCAAATGTGAAAATTATTAAACACCAGCAAAACATCACATTTTAACAGAAATAACAGCTAGATTTCAGGTTCCTATCTACTCTTTTACAACATTTTAAGACACAGCCCAGGTGAATTTAGCTGCTTTGGGGTTCAATTATTTTCAGTGGTAACATTAATCTCATTCTTAAATCACCAAAACACTTGTGTCCTATTAATTTAATTGCATTTGTTAAACTACAAGTTGATTAACATATTTTTAGTGTTTCAAGCAAATACAAAGATTTAAAAACTTATTGCTAATTTCTGGCTTTGAATGGTTTAAAAACCATGGCTTTCATACCTTGGATTTTTATCAGCTTATTTTCAGCAAAAGTCCATCCAAAGAAAAGTGCCAAGAACACGCACTGTCTGAATGCTGTCATTTTAGCAAATGTGGATTGTGACACTTTCTGGCCCTTTTATATTGTCACCCATTGTATAATTGCACCAGTCCAGTGATTCTATAACAGTTGGCATAATCCTTGGGAATTTCTCCAGCGCCTTGAGTTTAAGTTAGAGATATGCATGAGAAAAGCCCCAGGTGTTGAATATTGTGCTGTATGCATCTATTGAGTTTTAAGAGCTCGTATTTATCACTTAAAACTAATCATTCCACTCCAATTAACCTGCCAGATTAAAGGGCTAAATCCAGTTTTTGTCTCAAATAAGGAGACCCTTTGAAATCCATGGGACTTACATTAACATTGATTAAAAAGTTTTGTTCATTTAAAGGGATCTACTCTAGCTGGGATTAAAATTGGATGTAACCCAAAGTCTATGAATGATCTCAATGCTTGTGATCACAAACTGGAGTGTAAATACCACAACTATAATACCTAAATACCGAAAGGCACCAGATCCTGTCTGATTTTAGAAGCTAAGCAGGGTCCATCTGCATTGTGTGTGTATATGTCCATGTATGTATGTATAAAAGAGGCATCAGCCAGCCAGCCAGCAACATTTATCCTGCCCTTCCCTTCTTATTTTATTATTGGTAAGTGAGGTGGCAAGAAGGACTGGGTACACAAAAGACAAAGCCTTTCATGAGAGTTGCTGTGATCTCCCCTTTTCATCCTTTTTTTGGGGGGGGGGTACTACAGCAGCAAGGTAGCCCAGTGAAGTGCATTGAAAGAATGTCATACTAGCACAATTACAGCAATTATATTTTTTAGAGAAAGGAGACAGGATAGGGAAAAGTGACATCAGCCTTTTGGAAAATAAATAAGGGTGGGAGCAGGAAAACATGTGAGGGAAGTCATGGACAGCAATCCCAATATTGGCCCCAGTGTGGAAAGCTAAAGCAGGAACAAGAACTACATGCATGGGATCAAAACTGAAGGGTGAAAGGCACACAGTGCTATAAACCCTGCTTCTTCAGTGGAACAAAGAGCTATTTTTTAAAATAACAGATTAGGACCAAATCCAGCAAAATGAAAGTGCTTTTAAGCATCGTTGATTTCACTGGAAATGTACATCTCACACTTCAGTCAATCACAGTTTAGTCAATAAGACATAAATACTTTAACTGTCAGGTCAGTTCACATCCATAAAATATGTTGTGGTTATCAGTCCCAGATACCCTTTCCCCAGAACCACTTCTAACAAAATTTTATTTGCCAGATACAATACAGGGAAGCAAGCTGTAGGGCCTTGTTTTACTCACTAAAGTTTAGTAGTGTTTGTGGAGGGAGCATTCAAAACTGGTGGTGAATCTCTACTCACAATTTTGGTAAAAAAAAAAAAAAAAAGGGAGAAGCACATTTTTTTTTAGAGGGTTGTGGCTCCTGACAGGTCCTAGTGCTGCACCCTATATTTTAATATTTTCAGAAAGTAAGGTGATTTAATGAGAGTTTCTTATTAACAATACATGGATTCCATTGTTCGAAAAAAAAACCCGTGTTCTGGTCTTTCATACCTTGTAACTTGACAAGACTATTTTTAGCGAGAGTCCAAAAAAAAAAAAAAGTACCAAGAAAGTACTTTTTTCTGATGGCTTCCATTTTTTGTGAAGGTGCATCATCACATCTGACCTGCTTATATTTCTACTTACTGTGTAACAGTCTTAATCCACATGACTGCTTGGAAATCTTTTACGTCATTTGAGTTCAAGTGAGAGGTATATGCGGGAAAATCACGTGTGTTGTACTATGAGTTTTATACACTTATTAAGCTCTAGTAGTTAGCATTCCGGACCATGACAGTAGTTTTTATAGAGGCTTGTTTTGAAAGACTAAAACATAGAAAGGATCTAAATCCTGGTTAAAAACTGATTTGAAAAAGGTCTAGCAACAGACTATCTGTTGGACTACCTTCTTCCATATGAAACCACGTGTCTGCTAAGATATTTATCCGATCTAGGTACTCCTGACTTCAAGTCTTTTTTATTGTGAGATCTCAAATAAAATTGGCGCATCCTCCCTAGGCACACATGCCCATGTTATATTATATGGTTTCAATGTCCTAATGTTGTTCTCCTGAAGGGAAATAGCATAGTCTTGCTCATTATAGTGATTGCTTTTTTCTTTTTTAACTACAGCTATTCTGTGTATTTTGAATTTAAGGCTGTATTGTTTAAGTTTAATTCATCGTTGTTGTTGTTTTTATTTAACCTGAATTCAACAAAATGCTCAGAAATGATGTGAACATGAGGAATTCCATGAATGTATTGGCACTCATGTGTGCTTAAGAGGTTGAAGCCATTGACTGTCATACCACGCTTTACCTTAGTTAAGAAGGAAAGGGTCATCATAACCATCACATATTGTTGATGTAGCACGTTTGGTCTTATAAGTGTTGTACATGATTTGAAACAATGAGAACCTGCCAGTGGGCTTGCAAAGGTTCTAAAGAATGCTTTCTTTACGGCAAAATACCACAGAAGCAGGCGTAATATTTACAAACTTCTCAACCAATGGTTTACTAATTTAGACCGGATGATCTCAACAGAACCATTCATATCATTTAAGATCAACGAATATGCACAGTGCATGGCATCTTTTTTTGTATACTGGCTGCTATAAGTGACAAGAGGCTTACACTATTACAGTGCCTTGGTAAAGCTTGGAGAGTTGCTTCCCCTCTTCCCTCCCCTGCCATTAGCTTGTTGCCATTATAGTTAGAATTTTAAAAAGATAACTCTTTTTGTCCCTACTTCAGAGAAAAAACAAAATAGTTCCTTTAGAGCTTTTTTAAGCATTAGATATGGATGAGCCAGAGCATGTGATATTGCTCATCTGTTGTTTAATAAAGCCATCCCATGTAACTAACTATAAACAACCTCAAGAATTACAGCAGTACTGCAAAAAGGATGTCTTCCTTATAGCTAGAATCATAATGTGTTTCAGAATCATTGAGGTGAGTGTATATTCTTTGCAAGAAACCATATTTTTCCCAGAATGAGATTTCCTCAAAGACACATGCCTCAACAATCTGACTTGCTGACTAAGCCTGTATTTATTTTCTATTGATCACAAAAAAGGATAGTACTTGTCAGACAAACAGATGTCTTTCACCGCTTAAAGGAATATATCATCAAAAAGAAAAAGAAAAGAAAAAGCTACACCTCCCAGAAGTTCTGATCCTCTTCAGTTATGCCTTCATTACTGGGAAAAGAGAGTAAATTACAAGTGAAAAGTAATTCATAAGTAGTTACCTCCGACACAACCACTAAACAGGTACCAGTTTTATCTTCATTCTAACATATTACATAATACTTACTTTCTTCAAATGTTTATCTCCTGTCCTTTATCATGCAATTTTAAAAGCCAAGACTGTCATAAACACGTTTAAAAATGCAGAAAAAAAAACCCTACTCTGTATAAAATATTAAAAATATGTGTGTCCCCCCCACAAAAAAAGATGAGGAAATGGAAAGAAGGGAAAAAAAGAACCAAGAAAAATGTCCAGGGGAAAAAGAATAGCGCTATGACAGGAAAGGTCACAAAATGAACTTGACAGAGTCACAGATGTGATGTCACCCAGGCTTTAAAATACACTATAGTAGAGAGTCATACATATATCACTGAACATGTACACACAAAGCCATCCTTGTGTGAATATTCAAGAGAAATGTTCAAGATGTTGTGGTGTGAGAGGGTTCGTAATCAGAAAGTTGCATGCAGCTGTGTAAACATAAGCAGTACCTTTTTTTCATTACAGACTTACTGCACTATTTTCCTTCTTGAGAGGTAGTAATTATTACTGTAATTGCACGTATTTTAATGCTAAGCCACATATTTAGCTCCAGCAAGCTGATTGTAAAAATTTTTCAGACCCTAAGTGAGCTGGGCCCCCTACATGTTGTTGTTGTAGTATGCCTTCAAGTTGTTTCCTTTATGGTGACACTATGGCAAAACTATCACAGAGTTTTCTGGGACTGAGAGTGTGTGACTCTCAGTCCCAGAAAACCCACCTAGTGGTTTTCATGACTGAAGGGTGAATCGAACCCTGGTCTCTAGAGTCGTAGTCCAATGTTCAAACTACTACAGCACACTGGTTCTCTCGCCCCTATATACCTAACCAGATTTCAAAGGCATCAGTATATCAGGCCCTGCCTTGGAGCTTCTTGGTGACTCAGTTAGTGCCAAGATATTGGCCACATTATGTCCCCCCCCCCAAATACCAAGGTTTCCTCATCTCAAAAAAATAAATGGATTTCGAGTGGGACCTTGCTATGGAAAGTAGGGGAATTCAATCCTGCTGTGATCCAAGTCTTGACCAGACCTGCTATGCTGGTAATTTTCAGGGAGGGGAAACATCTATGCCAATGAGAGAATTCCCGCCCCCCCATACATACAGCTGTTGTAGTGCCTTCAATCTGTATTGCAATCATATCAGGGGAAGGGTTGCAGGGGCTCCTCTCTCCCCAACAATAGGGTCTGTCTTGGTTGGGACATGCACACTTGCTATTTCTGAAGAGAGAAAATCCTGCATGTAAGTGGCAGAATGGCATAATTAATATCCTCTTTATTTTTTTTATTTTTTATTTTTATTTTTTGGCATTTAATTGCACATGGGACAGGATCTTTTGTGCAAAGGCACTAAAATTGTGGAATACTCTCCATAGGGAAATCCACCAACATCTGTTTCTTCTCTCTCTCTTTTAAATGGACCTAGAAAACATTTTCATTCCAGAAGATTTTTCTGTGCCCACTGACATGTTTGCTTTAAAGGTTTTCTGTTTTCACTCTTTGGGTTTAGCGTTAATTCCCCGTGTCCCTCAGCTCAACCAGACTAACACAGGCTGCCTCCAGATGGGTAAAAAAAATCTGGAAAAGTCCCAGTTTTTTCCCTTTAAAAATCATTTTTATGTTGAATATCCTCATGACATTTTCCTTATTCCAAAATATTTCCTGGGAGCTTCCAGCATTACAAAAGACTTTTTATCTCCAGGTCAATATGCAAAGGGATCTTGTAGCACCTTTGGGACTAACTGAAGGAAGAAGTTGATAGCATAAACTTTCTTTCATCTTGCACTTGAGGAAGTAGACTTAAGTCTATGATAGGTTGTGCTACCAACTTCTTTCTCTCAGTCTCCAAAGGTGCTACACCATCCCTTTGGATACTGATCTAGACTAATACAGCTATGTCTTCGAATATTTCTCAGACAATTTAAATTAACCGAGTACTTTCTGAAATTAAGTGTACTGGAGATTTGACCATGTATTTGTACTGTGTAAGACCCAGTAAAGATGGCTACCCTACAGCTATTGTTTGCAAGACACAGGCCCAACAGCAATCAAGCAAGGAAGGGAAAGAGAAAAGTTAGCACTAAAACAAAATGTTCCTAATACTTTGTGTTGCTAAAAAACGTTAGCACTTTGACTGTAATTCCTGAGTAATAAAAAAGTTTCTGTAGAAATTGGTGTAAATTAATTTCTGAAGTGTTGCATGAGACTAGATGTGATTAGATGGAGGGGAAGGACCAAAGGGAGGGAGGTAAGGGAAATCTACTATTTGAATACAAATCCATGAACATGCAGGTATAATCAGATTAGAATTGGAACCTCTCAATATTTTGAGTTAGTCTGGTAATTTCTTTGGAAGTTTATTAAATTACTAAATGTAATCTATAACTTCACACAGTGGAAATATCTTCACATGGCTCCACCATGTGGTAAGATCTGACATTTAGTCGGTGGATATATCCCTGGAACACAACAAATTTCATCAAGTAAGTAGGAAGCTCACCAATATGTTAATCATGTTGCAATGATGGATAAAAGCTACATTAATGGAACAAGACAAATATAAAAATTGCTCCTGACGTGATCAGATAAACACACAAAAATGACACTTTTCCAACTAGATTTATTTCTCATGTTAAGTTACTGATCCAATTAATTGTGACAATGTCGAGCAAAAGATTGTGTGGATCTTTTACAGTGAATCAAAAGACAGCAGAAAATAGGGACAAAATAGGGAGATTTCTGCATCCAGTTGTGCCAAAGTCTCTATGGAACTGTTGACTTTGATGTATAATTACTAGTGCAATCTGATTCATTTTACAAGTATTCTCCTCATTTTGGTCAGAATCAATGGAAGTCATTACATTCAAGCTGTCAGGGTTCATGTCTTCAGGCTACTCAAGTTTCAGTGGCCCAAGAACCTGCAATTGTTCTTGATCTGAGCCTGCTTCCCTTTTATTCCTAGAGAGGCAGCCTTGGTAGCATCGCGAGGAATAGTCATATGCACGACACACCACTATTTTGCACTGTAGGTAAACTGTGGAATATCTGCTGAAAAACTTGAAGGGCTTAAATCTGAAGTGGGTGGTCCTCCTGTTTTGTGTAAAATAGCCACTGTAGGTATCATCTTGTACACACCTGAAAGAAGGAAGGAAGGAAGGAAGGAGAAAGAAAAGGAGAAGTTTATTCTTTATTATGTACTGTATAATAACAGTTGGTCATGACTGTATTATACTATCTATATGGTTTATTTATCTTTATTAACTGCTTAGATCTGAGGATATCAAAGCAGTTTATAACAACAATAAAACATGCAATGTGTACATCCCACTAAACTAAAATACAACGGCTGTTGTTGTTGTTCTGTTGTGAATTATGGCTAACAAACTTATAATTGCATAAAATGGACTTACACCATTTCATAATGTTCCTATTCTCAGGAAGGGAGTGGAGATGTAGCTCTCCCAGCCAGACCACTGTACAAACAGTTAGTAATGTGGTCATGGCACAACATGTCCTGATGCATAACATCTCTCAATGCACATGCTCCAATGCATGTGTACCATTGTGTGATGAGAGGTCCTGCTGCACAATGGGAAATCTTGCGTGGTGCCCTTATTGTGCATTGTCACAGTTCACTGGTACAGTTGTACATTGTGTCAACAACACAGCCTCATCATCATACAGTTACACATTTGTAGCCTCTGATGCAGGTCGGTCCACAGGAAAATAGGTACATTTTTAGCATGCATTTAGAAACAGAAATTGTTGAAGCGTGTTGAACATCAAAGGAAAGAATTTCTACATAATGGGTGCCATATGGGTGAATAGCTTTAATATACTATAAGCATACATTTGGCACCTCTCCCAGCAAGTTAACATGGCAAAACAATATGGCACTTTCAGCAACAAAAACTGAGGAAAAAAATTAAAAGAAGATAAAGGTTTTGAAATAAGAATTCTTTTAAAAAGAGACACAGAATCCTGCTCTCTGTTGTTCATATTATTATAACAGAAGGTAATAAGTCCGGGTTTTTTGTGTCTTGGCAAGGAGTGTAAAAACGAAGAGATAATTGGTAAGCACCAGTCACAGAAAACAAAGGGAAATGGAAATTCTAAGTGCTAGAAAAATGGTTATAATAAAGGCCTGAGTTATTTAAGAGTAATCCTTCTTTTATCTTCGCATAGGAACCACTGTTGCAACTCAGTGGCTGTCACACCAGAATGGCAGGCAGGCTGCAGCCATTGTGGTGGGTCACAGAGTATACAGGCTTGTGTTAAAGATCTTCTGTTTCTAGTTTACACTTTCGCTCCATATAATAATAGCTTTCTCTGCAGAACTTCCATGACAATGGCTTGATTCAGGTGACAAGCATCAGGATCAAGTATACCATCTCCTCTTCTTTGTTTTTTATATGTTAAGCAGAAATCAAAAGCTTTCAAGTTTCCTACAGGCCACAGCTTGGTTTTTCATCTAAAAGCAGCAAACTATGGTTTGTGCAAATTTTGCTTTGTTCACAAATCAGGATATCAGAACCAGCAGGTAACCACTGTTCACTGTAGTCTGAACTGGGTGATGTTGCCAAATTTCCTTTGCAGGCTTTTAAACAGGCTTCTATTTTGTACGTATAAGGGCAATGAAGAATTAAAACAATGCTACAGTACTATACTTGATTCTACTGATTGGATTATATCAGTTCTAGCAAATGGATTTAAATAAAGTAGCAAATATTCATTTGCTTTAGACCTCTACAGTTATTGTCCAAATTAGACATGTTTGGAACTCTGCAGAAACTAAAACTCTATGAAACAGCACTGTTCTGTAGTATTAGTACCATATTGTACTAAGTACAAGTACTGTACCTGCAATACTGTTGAGAAAAAAAAATTCTTATTGATGAACTGATACAGCATTTTTCTTAATGATGTGAAAAGTGCCAAGCCTCAATCACAGGAAAAAGTTTTTAAAAATTAAGCACAGCTTAGCTCATTGTAGTCTAAGTTTTTGAATCCAAGAAGACATAATGTAGGATCACAAGAGACTCTCTTTCTCTATCCTTTCATCAGTTATAAGCAGATCTGTGGAACTTAGTGATGTTGAAAAAGATCATGAAGACAGAAGCAACTGGGGAAAACACAGTGGACTACGGAGGGGTAGAAAACTACTATGAAGCAAATCTGCCCTCCCACAAATCTGCAGATTTGTGGGAGTGGAAGTCAAGATTGACAGCTGCGCCCTATTTGTGATTGGGATATATGTCCCTTGTAATGAGAATAAATGATGTTATGAGGACTTGAAAAAGCATATCTGGACACACCAATATGAAAATGTGTCAATTTTGGGAGACTTTAATGGAGTGGTGAATACACATCTCTATAGAAGTTCACAACCCAAGACAAAAAAAATCATGGGAAAATACAGAAGGAATTTCTGTATATGGCTGAGGAACTGCAGTTATCAGATGTTTGGAGATATAAGCATCCCTTGACCAAAGATTTCACTTTTTTCTCAAATCAACACAACTCCTGGTCAATAATAGATCTAACTGGCTTTCAAAAGTGTTCTTAAATTGTGTCAAAAAGATTGAAATTCTGCCGAAAGTATTGAGTGACCAAAATCCTGTGAAATTGGTTCTATACCAGATCTATATGTTGGAGAATGGATGAAAATATATTCTGACATGGAAAGACTGTGGAATACTGTAAGAAGGAATTTGATGAATTTTTTAAAAGAAACTTAAATAACGAACTGGACATAGCTACGGTTTGGGACACAGCTAAAGCCATCTTCCGTGGAATTTTCATCCAAAAAACATGTGAAAAACAACAACAACAAAGAGCAGAGATGGATGAACTATTGAGTAAGATCAGAAAAATTGAAAACAAGTTAAGTTCAGACCCAAATAACAAATCTTACATTTCCACAATGAAGATATTCCACAATGAAGACAACTATCTGGGATGGTCGCTGAAGAAATGGATAAAAAACTGAAATATGCGAAACAGAATTTCTTTGAAAATGCCTATAAATCCGGCACATGGTTGGCACACAAAATAAGAAAAGAGAAGACAAAAAGACTTATTTCACAAATTAAGGAAGATAATAGAAACATAACAAATGAGAAAGAAATCTGGAAACTTATGTACAATTCCTTTAGTAACCTGTATTGTGACCGACATACAGAGAACAATCAGAAATTGGAAGACTACTTGTGATCTCAGAAGTTTCCTCAAATTAAGTCAGAACACAGAGAGATATTGAACCATCCCATCTCTTTGATGGAAATAATAGAAGCAATTGATAGAAGTAAATTGGGAAAAGCTCCAGGCCCAGATGGGCTCCCGGCTAACTTTTACAAATACTTCAGAGATCAGCTAGCAAAACCATTACAGAAATTGTTAAACTCAATATTGGAAACTAGCAAGTTCCCAAACAGTTGGCAAAAACCAAATGTTGTACTGATTCCTAAGACCGACTTGGAAGAAATTACAAGTAAAGACTTCAGGCTAATTTTTCTCTTAAATGATGATTACAAGATATTTGCATCAATTTTGGCCAAATGATTAAAACAGATTCTACCGAGCTATATCAGTGAGGACCAGACAGGTTTCCTTCCTGAGAGACAGATGAGGGATAATATGAGGATGGTAATGAATATTTTGGAATATTTCAAGTCACATAACGAGAAGAAAGGAGTTTTACTTTTCTTAGACACAGAAAAGGCCTTCAACAACATCAGATGGGATTTTATGATGAAGGTATTGGAAGAAATGAAGTTTGGACAGACATTTCTGACTTGGATCTAGTGTATATATTATCATCAAAAGGCATGCCTGATTATAAATTCTGACCAATCTGAAACATTTCCCATACAGAAAGAGACAAGGTAAGGATGCCCCTGTCCCCATTACTGTTTATCACAACGTTAGAAGTCCTATTAAGAAACCTTCAAAGGCAGGAAGATATTTGAGGTGTGAAGATTGGGAAAGATGAATACAAAATTCGGGCTTTTGCTGACAATCTGGTGCTTTTCCTGGAAGACCCGCTACTCCAAATAGCTAATCTAAACAGAGAGATAAATCAATCTGGAGAGTTGGCAGGGTTTAAGATCAACAAACAAAAAACAAAAATGCTAATCAAAAATATCAAAAACCAAGAGAAAAGCCAATTAGAGGAACTATCTGGAATCCAGTGTACCCACAGTGTAAAATACTTGGAAATACAGGTCACAAACAATAATAATCCATTATTCCAAAATAATTACTTAACAGCCTGGAAATCTATTCAGAAGAAAATGATGGCCTGGAAGTGGTTAGGCTTGACCTTATTGGGAAAAATATCATTGTTCAAAATTAGTATTTTACCATGTATGTTTTCTTATTCCAAATGATTCTGATACCCATCCCTTTCAGGTGGTTTGAGAATTGTAAAAAAGAGATAGTAAGATTCCTTTGGGATGGAAAGAAACCGAGGGCTAAGTTTAAACCGATGACTGACCTCCAAGAATGAGGTGGATTTTCTACACCTGACTTAAGAACATACTATGTGGCCACATGCCTGGTATGGATAAGACCGTGGGTACTCTTGAATAATCGTCAACTTTTGGCATTGGAGGGGCATGATCTGCACTTCGGGTGGCACGCTTACCTTTGGTATGGCAAGGCCGAGGTGCAGAAAGTGTTCCTCCAACATGTAATTTGGAAATCTCTCTTTAGAATATGGATCAAGTACAAACCCCTTCTATATGCTAAGTTGCCACCTTTGATCTCTCCAGAAGAAGCACTTCAGATAAAAGGCTTCAGGAAAGAGGGAGACTGGTTTATAAAGATCTAGCATATGTAGAAGGTGGGACAATCAAACTGAAAGACCAACAACAGCTTCAACAAGAGGGTATTGCTATACAGTGGTTTCCCTACTTCCAGATCAAAAGAGGTTCAAAAAGGATATGGAAAGGGGTGGTATAATTTTGGAACCTCCTGTCCGCTCCCAGGCCTGGCAGGCAGCCTCAAGAGCCGGTTAACAAGTCTCTCGCAAATGAGGTAATGAATCAAAGAGCTTTCCAGGCAAACGGCAAATGAATAGATAAGGCAGCAGTAAATAAAAGAGCTTCTGGCAGCAAGGAGACTCCCTGGCTGTTACGTCACAGCCGGGTTCTCAGTGAACAGTCTGAGCTAGCTCAAGCAAGAGAAGTTACCACGGCCAGTCCGAGATCCAAAGGAGGCGATGTTCCAGTGGGTTGGGCAGCGTTCCAGGAGGCAAGGCAGGGGTCCAAGATACCCGACACATAACAACCCCCCCCCCCCCCAAACAGGACGGTTGTGAGCCAACAACAACCCAAGGCTGAGTGAGTGCTTTTATAGGCAGATCACTTCTCCAGGTGTTCTCTCAGCTGGACCCTGATTGCCTGGCATTTTCTATTTAAACTCTCTGACCTCCTGAGAGCACTCTTTTGCTCCCGATGCTGCTGGTAAGTAGGCACCTGCTCTTGAATCTCACTATCTGACTCTTCTGACTTGGCTGGGTCTGAGGCAACCCCTGGCTCTGTTGCTGGGGCTACTGGGGCCAAGGGCTCTGTGTCTGGGGCAGCCTCTGGGATGGCCTGTGTTGGTGCCGCAGGCTCCAGGGCCTCTGGCTCAGACTCAGAGCTTGTGTCCTGGAGTTCCAGGGTCCTGATACCTCCTCCTCTAGAAAAACAGTGGCAGGGCGGAGATACCTACCTGCTGTTGAAAATGTACAAATTAATATTTGGGATTGATCTGGAAGCAGAAACCACCAAAGAATATATGATTAAATGGGCACGTGATTTAGGCCATAATATATATTTAGATGAGTGGCAAATGGTGTGGAAAAACTGTCTTAAATTCACTCGATCTTATATCCTGCAGGAGAATGCACTGAAAATGTGGTTCAGGTGGTATTTCCCACCTATGAGAATTGCTAAAATGTTTAAGAGTGCTAAGAACAGGTGCTGGAAATGTGACAAAGAGATTGGTACCTTTTTTCACCAATGGTGGGGGTGCCAAAAAGTTAAGAAATTTTGGAAGATTATTTGTTCTGAAATTCAAAAAATATTGCAAGTCAAAATAGATTTAAAATTGGAATTTTTCTTGTTGGGTATTTTCCATCTGGATAAGCAAATAGAACAAAAATATGGCAGACTGATGTGGCATATGGTTACAGCAGCAAGAATTATTCTTGCCAGATACTGGAAAAAAGAGTCTACACTGGTTGAAATTGTGGGGATAGAAAAACTCACCTGTATGATAGAAAACAAACCAGAGGGTAAATTCTTCAAAACTTGGCAACCACTGTTGGAATATTTATATATCAAAACTGGGATTGATTAATGGATCAAGAGGAAAATACGCTCGAGAACTCATCTATTAGATTTAAAGTGGGAAGTCTAGGAAAAGGGGTTCAGAGAGGGTGGCTATAGTAAACTATCCATGAAAGTGGCTACTCTGCAATTATGAGACTGAAAAATTTTCTATATATACTTTGCTAATAAATATACATATATGGAAAGTGAAACTGACCAGTATACAGGAAAATTTTATATATATATATATATATATATATATATATGTATATGTATATGTATATGTACATGTACATGTACATGTATACTTATATATGAATATATACACATTATACACATTCATATATATTTATACATATAGTCTCATTCTCAGTTTGGAGGGGAATTGATAAGAAAATAGCACTACACTGTTTTGTCATCAGAGGGGGAGGCCCTCTCTATAAATATCTGTCAATTGTCCATTGTTTTTGAGTAACCCTAAGCCCAGGGTTGTTTTTGTAATGTTCAACTGAGTAAGACTTGGTACGCTAAGGAAGGCCACTTTACCAACTTATTGGCCTGTGTACTATGGACCCTTATAAATGTGCAACATTGTTAAGTTGACACTGTTTCAAAATGTATTGTAGATGGAGTAATATGCTTGTGTTCTAAATTCGAAAGTGCAGATGGATTTTTTGTGTACATCATTGAAATGTTGTTATTTACGTTCAAAGTGCATATACGTTATATGTAATGTTATTATGTGGAGTGTATGTTTTCTATCTTCTTATTTCTCTTTCCCATTTCCCCTTCTCTTCCATTGTTCTGTTGAATAAAAATATTTTTTTAAAAAAAAAAGAGAAAGAACTACTATGTAGTAGAAAAATCAAGCAGGAAAAGAGATGAAAAAATTTCACAGGAGAAGGTTCGAGGAGCCAGGCAGGGCCAAGGAAAAAATGGAACACATATTGCCAATATGGTTGCTACCAGGAAAAGCAGAAAAAAGGTGGACTTTGGACAACTTGGGGGCTTGGCAAAACAGAGCAACAGGAAAGAGTGGAGGAGAAACACATTAAAGCTAAAGTTTTCTTGCAGACCTAGTACCTCCCCAACACACTGACTGATCAGTTGTATGTAAGGTACTTAGAAAGACTGATTGTTTTTCTTACCCTCTTTTTATTATGACATGGTTCTCAGTAGTGTAGTCATAAGCATTGGGAGAAACCACACAGGTATCTGGGAATAATATCAGGTTGTGATTAGAACTGTAGAGAGTAGCTTGGAAAAATGAGTCCTGAATCAGATTCATAAAGTAGGGCAAGTTATTCCATGGGCGCAGAAATGAAGGTGAGTCATAGAATAAAAATTTCACATGCATCTGTGTATTTTGCAATTGGACTTGTTTCTTGGATTCATACTCATCCACATTGTGTGTTACTTCTGTCATTTGTCTTGGCTCCATTTTGCAGGTGAAGTGAAACTGGGAATTTACGCCCCCTCCAGAGCTGCTCACAGTGTTGGAGAAACTGCTGGTACTTCCAGTGTTCTGTTAAAGCATTAAACAAACAGAGAGTTGGTTTTTCAAAACAATGAAGAAAAAAGGTCCCTTCTCACCATTCACTAAACAGGCAGAAGTATTTTGGTATAGGTGAAACTGTGGGAGTAATATGATGGTTCTTACAAGGAAACCTGTGATGGTGTAAGTAAGTTGCGCTCTCTCTCTCCAAGTCCTCCCCAGAGCCTCTGGCTCTACCCTGTGACCTAATAAGGTAGTCATGTCATATGGCAAAACTTGGGATGGGGTGGGAATAGTAGCTGTTTCTCTTTGAACCCCTCCCTCTAGTCTTCTCCAAGCACCTCAGCCATTGCCATCCTCCAGTGCTGACATCTATGGAACAAGGTGGAGGGGAGTAGAGCAGGGTGCCATCTTAATATTTTCCCCAGGTTTTTTTTTTTTTTTTGGCTTGTGGTATTCCACAAGCAGTGGTATAAAGGAAAATATATGTAAAGGATGAGCCAGGAAAGGGTCTGGTTCTGCAGGTTCTTAAAGATTCATGTTCCTTGACACAGATGTCCCCAAGCAGGACCAGAGACTACACAAGCCATGGTGATGGTGTACTTAATTCCATCCAATTGGTTTCAGTCAGAGGGGAAAGGCTGTTTTTTTTAAACCACTAGCAAGAGTTTGTTTTGCTGTATGATACTTGGAAATACTGCTTTGTTTTTCTTTCCTTGTATCTGCCCTTTATTATGACATAGCACATTTTCTTTGCTCAAGAAGGACTAGCATTTTGCTATTGAAAATCTTCCTGAAACACCTTTGCTAGTGAAAAAAAAATCCCTGCGCCTTCTACTTTAACCACTGCGAGCAGAAAGGTTTGGGGTGTTCCACAGTGGATTGCATGCCTGCTGCCTCAGCTGCTTAGGATTTCTCTGTAACTATTTTTATCACTGACTGTCTAAACTCTCCTGTTTTCACCTAGACATTTGCCTTAGTTACAATGAACCGTTATTATATATGGCCAGAATCCTGTGTGACTGTCTTTCATTCTACATAAATTTGCATGCACTTAACTAAGTAGAAGAGGTGCTACGAAACCCAGTTACTGAGTTGCAAAGATACATAACAGGATCCATGCATGTCAGGGACCTCAGTGCATCAGTCCTAATTTACTTCAGTCCCATTGCACATCAGTCCCTTTGCCAGCTCTGCCATGAAGATACATAACAGCAACCCTCTACTGGACATAGAGGTTGCCCATCTTCACAGTTCTGTTTCCTGCAGATATAAGTCCGCTTACAAGCTCCCTATGCCCCAACGATGTTCTTGCGAATATATTTTGAAAACTCAGACTATGGCCTGGAGATTACAACTGCAGATACAAAAAGGATCGGCAGTCGCTGTCTTGGTCTTATCTAAACACATACTGTGTGCGTGTGTGCATGTGTGTGTGTGTGCATCTGTGTTACCTATTTTAGAAAGATGGTGATTCAGCAACAAATAGAAATTGTAACATGATCAACAATTACGTACTATACGTTCTGTTGGTATTATAACCATCCCTAATCATCCAGATTAGGTTCTGAATCAACAGAATCAAGCAAATCAGATGAGACTGCACCTGCACAGCTTTCCTTAAAATATTACGGGTCTATGCCAATATCTAAATTAGCTTTCTAAATGCCTATGTAATCTCTCTGTCCCCTCTCCCCACCATGATGGGACCAAACCAGTAATACTTGAATTAACCACAGTTTTGAGTCTGGATAACAATGGAAGATTTCCCATTTCCATAGCATGCTCACGTAAAAGGGCTATATGTACTGTCAAAATGCTTATTCCTATCTTGGCTTATAAAGCTGAGATGTTTGAATGTGTTTTTGTGCCAAGATCAATTTGTTGAAATTCTCATTCCTAAAGCTAAGAAAATAAAGAGCTATCAAATTATTTTGATATGTCACATGATCTGATATACACTTTCTTACCTCCCGTCTTGTATCACAACCATCATATGGTATATAGAATATAATATGTTGTCTTGTAATCACAGGTTTGCAGGCAGGGTCACTCAAGTACAGTTGGCACTGAGAGCCACACTTTGAAGCAAGATAGTCTTGTGCAATAACTGCCTTCATGTATTCCGGCAGACATGAAAGAGTTACTGGACAATGGGGAAAGAAAAGCAAGATCAGGAAACAGAAGCAAAAAGTATAATTTTTTAATGAGGATGTTGTCCCATATGCGTATGTGCCCATCAGTTAAAAGAACCGTTCTGATATCCCCTGTTAGACATTTACAGTATAGACTATATTGTTTTGTTTTTATTATATTATTAGTATTTACTGGATCAGTATGACACTGTTTGGTTTCCTTTTGTGGCCTTAGCCAAAAGACACTATGGCCATTTCCACACGGGGTTTTTAACACAGGGCAGAGCATCCTCCAGGGAGGACGTCTGCACCTGGGAGCAGACTGGGTTGGACCTACTTAACGTAGATCCGCACCCCAGCCTGCTCCGGAACGACCCCAAGTGGTTGTTCAGTGTGCTTTTGAAAGACCGCTAAAAACAGGTCTTTCAAAAGCACGGAGCGCGCCACTGCGAGCCTGCTCCCTTATGCAGATTCACAGGCTTGCATTGGTGCCAGCCTGTGATCTGCCGGGGGCAGGCTTTAGGCTGGCGAGCTTCAGTGGTTGGTCAAGACACCCGACCAACCGGAAGCCGCCATTTTTGTCCCTGGAGCAGTGCGGAGTGGCGGCCACGCACTGCTCTGGAGAAGCGTGGACCGGACCGGGGAGCCCAAAAGTCCGGTGAGTAGCATCACGGGGCGATTCCCTCACCCCGTGCAGAAATGGCCTATATAAAATTAAACTGTATTCCTACACATGACTGGTCAAGGGTGCAATGAATCCAGGACTCACAAGGTCAAACCCTAGGACTTTTTGATGATCAGAGGCTATGATGCTGTCTGCCCTTTAGACTCCCTCTTTCCCTCTGAGTTTAGTAGCAATCTGCCAGAAGTTGGAAAAGAAATAGATTTTCCCAGCCACACTTTATTGTTATGAGCTATCCCTTTTATAAGTCAAAATATTTTGGACTGGATTGGTCTTGAGTGGCAAAACCCATTAGTTTTATAAACAAACAAACAAACAAACAAACAGATTAGACTAGAAGTTGTACAGATCAATAGACTGATAATTGTCTGCATGTTGGACTTTCTTTGAGGAGACTAAAGGAAGTGTCATGATGCGGGCCTATACTTCAAACTTTACCACTAGTCAACAGTGTCTACCATTATATTCAATGAGGTTGTTTACCTTCAGGGAAGAATGTGCAGGACTGCAACCTGAATGACTGAGTCAACAAATGAATTAAGGAAAAGAAGGATGAAATACCTGTTTATTTAAATCTCCCAGCTATTAACCTTCATGTCAATATAATCCCGATCAGGAAGTATGAAAGCTATGGCTCTCCAGATGTTGCTAAACTCCAGCTCCTGTCAACCACAACCAGCATGGGAAATGGTCAAGGCGAGCAAGAGTTCAATAATATCTGGAGGCTCACAGTTTTTGCATTAATATTTTAGCTAAATAACATATCATGGAGCTAAAGCCAATTATCCTTATGCAGAATAGACTCATTGAAATGAATGGGATTTGTTTGTCACAACTCATCCAAGTATTACTGATTTCTCTAGGTAGGACTAATGTTGGATTATCTCTTTGTTTCTTAGGGGAGCTCTTGCTTCCGGTCAGGTGAGTCCTGTGGACTTGCTGACTTCTACAGGCAGCTGAATTAGATTACAAACTGATGATACAGGCTGTTTAAACAGGTTTTCAATGTATGCACACTCTTTGTTCTTATGCAGACTAGAGGGTCTGGAATCATCCTTTCAGAATAAGGAGGACACACCTACTCAGGCTCGAGTCTCAGCCCTTTTCTGAACTTAGTAATCTTGGAAAATTCTAGCATTCTCTCTTCCCCCTCCTCTCTTGTTCTAAGACAAATGGAGCTTAGCTAGTATAAGGTTAACTGTTGCTCTGTGTTATTTAAAATTACTGGCTATAGTATCCAGACCATGTGACCCAGGATACATTCTGGTGTCAGTTACTGATCATTCTTAGCAGGCTACCTCTCTCTCTCTCTCTCTCTTCTAGCAGTTTCTCTCTATATGCTAGCCTCTTCACCAAGAAGTTGGTGAGTTTAAAATGAAGATGCTATCTTCTAAAATCATTTTGTTAGTTAGTTAGGATCAAGTTTCTCTAATGGATATGAAATTATAAAGTTTATTAGTAAATCTTTTAAATTTGGAACCTGAAGCTGCCTGCCTTGTTTTTGCTTTCAAGTCATCTTCCAGTTCAGGGAAGACACACAGAAATTGGGACATGCTTTTTCTGCAACTCTGCTAAAAGAGTTCCCCAAGGACTAACACTCTGGTAAACTCTAACCCCCAACAAATAAAGTTACTTTTTGGACTACAACTCTCAGAACTCCCAGCCAGCATTGTTATTCTCATTTTAGAAATTCGGTACTAAAGACCTACATGCTATATTTCTGTTCCTAGTAGTTTATGGATCTGATTCTGGCTTTGTCATGAAGGCTGTTAACATCTTGGAAACTAAATGCGTGCACACTGAAAGGAGAACCTTCAGGATTTTCCATGTTTCTTTTCTATAGGAAGAGGAAGAAGCCACCACCAAGCAGATGGAAGAATAACAAAAGTAAGGAGAGGCTTCTCACTATTAGGGTTTGGAGTAAAATTTCTTGAATCTTAATATATTGATGTGAACTTTCCAAATCTACATTTTCCAAATCAATATCCTAACTGAAACATAGCCACCTGTTGATAATTGCACTTAGAAATTTGTTCCAAGATATTTATGTACATATATTAGGGCCCTTTGCACTCAAATTGAGGAAAGACATCTGTGTGCAAAAAGCATGTATTCAGATATGAAGTGTACATGGGGCAGAAATTATAATAATGTACAAATTATCTAAGGGAGGACTAGCTGTAAAATGCAGATATGGCAAAAGTGCATACAAAAATACATGTATTAGACAAGGCTCACACACATAAAATATGTATATTAGGGGAAAAGTCTACAAAAATCCACATGAATTTCTGTATGAATGTCATTGTCTTTATTGCAGGCTTGCATGAGATAGAACTAACTCAGGGTTGGAAAACTATGAGAAACTAACAGATTTGCTAAGCCTAGCTTACTCATTTCTAGCTGCCATGTTCTTGACAGTATACTTTCAGTCAATAAGAAGAGTCATGTAACTTTCTCTACAATTCATCATGGTCTCAAGAAGCAGTGAGTAAATAGGAACTTAGTGAGCTCCTGTTTATAGATTGTAATTTGGTTTTTTTGTAAAACTATGGTTTGAGAACAAGTGTGGTGTTGAGGTCTGAGTGTTGGACTATGACCCTCAAGACCAGAGTTCAGTTCCCCACTCAGCCATGGAAACCCGCTGGTTGACCTTGGACACATTCTCAGCCCCAGAAAACCCCATGATAGGTCTGCCTTGGGGTTGCCATAAATCCTAAATGACGTGAAGGCACACAACAACAACAACAACAATGAAAACTACTGTTGGATTCTATAACCATTCATAGCAGGAGGGTTTTGAGTGGATAGACTTTGAGTGAATGGCCTTTTGAACAGAAGGATCTTATGAAGAAAGATAAGCAGCAGTCCAAACATTATTATGGGATTCTAAAGATCCATCTGAGGTATGAAAATAAGTGTTCTGTAACGCATAATTTGAAAAAAAAAAAACACAAGAAAAATTACCAGGGTCCGTGGCTGTATCATTCACAGGAGCTATGAAAGAAAGATAATAGCAGACATAATTTTAAGGGTATCTGTTCATGACATTGTTTTATGAGGGCTGTACTACAGTATATTTCAGGAGTGATCTCTCAATGGTTTTGAAACACATGACACACACTCATATCACGCATGCTAAGACTTGATCAGGCAAACCTGGGGCCCCTTCACACTACAGAATTATAGCACTATGATTCTACTTTAACTGCCATGATCCTATGGAATCTTGGGGTTTGCAATTTAGGGAGGGGCATTTAGAATTCTGACCCAGAGCTTGAACACCTTACCAAACTACAAATCCCAGGATACCATAAGACATCATAGTGTTATAATTCTGTAGTGTGAAAGGTCTCATGGTATCAGAAGACCATCTGGGACTGTTGCTGGGCAACATACTACCAACTCTGTGATTGGCTGGGACAGTCATAGCAGCTCTCCTTACTCTGAAGTTCCCTTGGAGCCAGGCATTGAAGAAATTTCTAGTGATGGAAAGCAGCCCATAGCAACAGCTCTCCACAGCAGCAATAGTAGCCTTCCAGGCCAGGGTGCAGCCTCTATCCAGCATCCTAACAGGGCTGTCCCTGCCTGTTTCAGGCAAATCCACGTAATTATGCCAGTGGTGCTTTCTGCATTGCCAAAAGTTGCGTGGGATTTCAGCCCCATCAACATAGGTTCTTCTTTCCATCAGTGTGGGAAATAATGTGCTGGCAGGATTAAATGAGATGTGTTTAGAAGCAAGGACACAGCTGAAGAGTTGTGCTCGTCTAGATCATTTCTGCACTACACTGTTATAATGCTATTATTCCACTTTCAACATCCTATGGAATCCTAGGGTTTGCAGTTTAGGGAGGGGCCTTTAGAATTCTCAGCCAGAGAGCCTTTTGGCCTCAGTAAACTACAAATCCCAGAATTCCTCAGGATGTTGAAAGTGGAATAATAGCACTATAACAGTCTAGTGTGGAAATGGCTTTAATTTCTGACACAGTATGCCTTTCGCTGATGCGCTGTAGTCTACTTGTTTCTGATACAGGACTTTTTTGGTTAACCAGGCAAATCTAAGCTGGCCCTATAATAAACAAAACTGGAATGAGATGAGTGCTAAAACCAGACATGACAATATACATGCTTCCTCCATTCTATAATGTCTAGTGTTGCTTTCCTATGTCTGCGCACCAATGTGTCTCATGTTTCCTTTCTTCCTACAAGTAACAGTCATCAGTTTTACAGTATGGGGACAAGAGACTAGGGAACCTTGTGACTTTCAGATAAAGGGGAATTTAATTATATAAAGAGAAAGTACAGGGTTGAATAAACAGCTGTGGTTTTGGTGGAAGTCACATTTTTACCATATTACCTACTTTGAATTCTTGTTTATGAGCTAATCTAGATTTATTTAAAAGAGACTTATATGTACAGTGAGTTATAAAAGGGTCATCAAATTTAATTGTTAATAGCCCAAATGTATGAATTATTTGTATGTCACAAGAATAATAATTACCTGTAGTAGTGGCAGTCTTGGTCAAACCTAGCCAAAGAGATGAAATGAAAAGAAAAATAATAATAAATGGAATGACTCACTATTAAAATGGCACAAACCTTGTAACACCATTATAGCACACAGGAAATATTGTTGTCAGGAACTCAATTTGGAAACTTTAGCATGGAGTGGATATGCTTTATGCCTCCTCCTGAACTGAGTTGTCTTCTAATTCTGGAATAAGCTGCTCAGTGGGATCTATCAGTTACTCTTCCTGTTAACTTTTAGAAAAATATGTGACCCATTTCTGCTTAATCAGGTTACACAGGATGTTTTTGAAATTGTTAGACTCGTAACTAGATGTCTTTCTCTCAGAAGGTTTGATTTTATGACATTTTAGTTAACTCTGATTGTTTCTGGAAGTTGCCAGTTTGGGCAAGAATTTTACTATTAACATCAGTGAACAGTAGCTATTCTCATAAGCAATTATTTCTCCTACTGTCACCATTTTCCTTTTATTAAGCCAACAGGGCAACTGAAGCATCCTCTGGGAGTCAGAAATTCTTGGAAACCTACCACAAGTCACTCAGAGATCTACCAGTAGATCCAGACCTATATTCTGTCCAGCCCTGATCTAGACGTTAAACACATCAATCATCTAGTAATGCAAGAATACCTGAGCAAATTACTCCAGCATCTTCTCTATGGTTACAATTGTGGATTCCCCAGCCTCTATGAGAGCACTGTTCCAAGCTGAGTGCACTCCCAGGACAAGATACATCATCCAGAAAAATTGGGCCTGAGCCTTGACCAAACTCAGCTTTTCCCACTGCTGAGAGAGCATTTCCACATCCAAGCTGCCTGCATGCAACATGTGCATTGTTGATGTCCCATTGGTCATCACAGACTGTCCCCCACTTAAGTTAAGGCATCCAGAGGAAAGGACAGGCAAATTGAACAAGGGAACGCAACACAGCAAATATCCAAGTTGTAGGTTGTACTGTTTAGTGTCTCACTATCTGCAGTGCTAGAAAGTTGGGGACTTAAGGAAAATTTCATTCAGGTAACAGAATTCTTACTTGGGAGGCTATTTCTTAATTCTCTGCTTCACCCCTCAGTAGCTACACAGCTATGGCCCTTTCTACACTACACTATTATACTGCTATTATTCCACTTTCACCATTTTGTGGACTTCTGGGATTTGTTGTCGGGGGGGGGCATTTAGAATTGTCAGCCAGAGAGCAGTTTCGTGTCAGTAAACTACAAACCCCAGAATTCCACAGGATGTTGTAAGTGGAATTATAGCACTATAACCATATAGTGCGGAAATGGCCTATGTTACGCTCTATGTGCATTAATGTCTAATGGAAATATGACCAATCAGTCAAAGAGTACCTGAGCAGATGACACCAGCACTTTCTTGGGGGAGGCAGTTGTGTATTCCCCAACCTCTATGGGAGCACTGCTTTAAGCTGAACTCATCTCCGGTGCAAGCTACATCATCCAGTAAAATGTTGCCTGAACCCTGACCAAATCGAGCATTTCCGGGTGCTGAGACAGCTGCTCCACATCTGAGCTGCCGGCAAACAACCTGTGCCTCATTCAAATACCATCCATCATCACAGACTGTCCCCCATCTTCCTTTGTAAAACACTTCCAGTCGTCCTTCACACCTGTTTCTTCCATTGACTAGTTTCACAGCCCCTTCTTCAAAAGACAAAAGAAAAGCATTGGTTGCACTGGGAAATCACAGTTTATATACAGGCCTAGCATCAACATGTGGTATGGTGGGGCAAATGTTGGGGCCTGTGAATCATAGGGGCTGAGGTCACCACCATTATATTGTAAAATTAGTTGAGGTGGTATCTGAAATTCATAGGAGAAGTACTGGGCAAGACAGCTGCCATCTTTATTACCACATAATGCCTCTGGGTGCTACTCCCAGGTATAGTATCCAGAGACATTCTGGGTAATGAAGATGGCAGCAGGTCCTGCCATTCCACCCAGCACTGTTCTTCCTGCTGCTAGTCCAATAAGCTTACTGAGGACCAGTGGCTGGGCTGGGTGTTAGCTCTCAGCCCAGCACTCAGGGAAGAAGCACTGGATGAAATAGCTTCAGAAACACCTGCCATTTCCACAGGTGGGGTGGCAGCATAGGAGGAGGACCAAAGGGAAGATGAAGCCCCTTCAAGCTTCCTTCCAGTCCTATCTATATAAATTATGCATCATTTGCACTTTTGAGGGGCAAATTCCTCCATGATAAATCTATTCTACAAAGCCTCTGTACTAGGTTTTAGTATCATATCATGAAAAATCAGCACTGTTCCTTACCAGCTAAAGACGTAGTTTCAAAGCGAAAAGATGGACCTTGGAGAAGAAGAAAAAAGATAGGGAATTACTGTGGGGAGAACAATTCTGCTGCAATCAAACTAAAATTGTTTGTGTAATTTAATGTACAGAGACATTGTTCCCTTTATCACACAAAGAACTGAAAGCGCAATTGTCCATTCAATGGATTTAACGCCATTTTGAATCCATGTTATACAGATCTTCTCTAAAGCCTAAGTATGAATGGGAAAGAATATCCAGCTTGCTTACTCTGAACTTTCTGTCAATGCACTTAATCCCAGATATGGTATATAGAGGAATTTTTCACCCTCCGGATGTTTTTAGTTCCATCTTCCCAAAGATCCCGCCACCATGGCTATGGAGTTTTCGTCCAAACTCTTTGCAGGGCCAAATGTTCACATCTGCTGAATAGCAGGAGTGAGTAAAACATGGCCCACAAGTGGCACAAGCCATCCCTGCCCACTTTTGAAGCCTTGAGGCTATTCCTGGACATTCTCCAGCCATTAACAGCAGGTTTTTGCTTCAAAACAAGGAGAATCACCTTGCTTTAAAGCAAGGAAGTTTTTTCTGGAATGTGTGCTCAAAATTGTTAGTGAACTACTAGTGACTTCCACTAAAACCAACATTTATTTCATTTCATTTCTATCCTGCCATCTCCTGCCATGAGTCCCAAGGAGGCTTACAATGAGGCTAAAATAAGATAAAGTGTAAAATCATTTTAAAAATGTAACATTAAAGATAAAAATATAACACACACCATAAAAAAACTCCTCACAACCACTTAAGCATCAAATACCTCTTTAAATAAAAAGGTTTTTGCTTGCCAATGGGAGTGGGGAGTAGCCTAGCCTCCCATAGAAAGAAATTCCACATTTGAGGCAGGGGTATGGCCTGTGGTAGATCTAGGGTGTGTGTGTCCAAATTGGCCCCCAGTCCACTGAAATTACTGACTCCCAGATAAATAGGAGTGCCTCCTTATTGTGTAGTCCAGTGCTACTCATAGTGGTGGTCCATGGACCAGTGTTGGTCTATAAGCCATTGGCTGCCAGTCCCTGGGGAATTCAGAGGACTTCCAGGCTATGCTTTCAGGATCAGCAGAGATCCATAACTTCTGGTTGAGAGAAAGAAATAATGGCATCCAATGGACACAAATATGGTTCTGATACCTTGGTAAAAATCCATTTATTGATGGTCCCCCATGCCAGATAGCTTGAGAGACACTCATCATGCATCCCATACAGCTACAGAGCACAGACTGGAAAAAATATGACAATAAAGAAACCTATTGAGATCCCTTGCCTCCCATGAAGATCGTAAAAGGGTGAGGAATAAGTGGTCCTTCAGATCTTGCTAGATAGCAGCTCCCAGCAACAGTAGCCAGCTTAGCCAGTGCTGAGGGACAATAAGAGCTCAAGTCAACAACAGTCCAACTTCTGGCAGGCCAATGGTTATTTTGGGCTCCTCATTCTTTCTACAGACAAATCAACCGCAATGGAAGCTGCAGGCTTTGCATTCACATTTATGGCCTAAACAATGTAAACGATCTGGTTGAGAAATATATTTCAGCATATCTGTATATGGATGACTTTTAGAACTTGATTATAAAGTAGATGAGATGCTTCTTACTTGTTGGAGGAGGAGGAGTGTTCTGGGCTGTTCCTTGAAAAATAAAGAAAGAAAGAAAAAAGTAGAGAGAATGGTACTGTTAATATAATGGTTTAATGCACAGCAGAAGATGCTTCTTAATAGGAAAGTGATTCTAGCATGGCTGATTCAAGCACTGAGAAAGAAGAAGAAAGAGTAATACTACAGTCAATCTATTTTTTGCTTCTCTTAGAGATTTTGTTTTAATCCTGTGCCACAAAGGCTACATTTTGTGGCTTCAACATCAAAGCCAGTCTTTTTTGCCCACTCATTGCCATTTTGTTTAACACTGATCAGCTTGATCAAACATTCTGTGAAACCAACAACTTGCTCACTCTAATGGGACATTCAGATGGTTTTCAAATTATGAGTTTTTAAATCATGAATTGTTTTTAATATGTGTATTTTTATACACACACACACACACACACACATATGCAATGTAAAAAATATAAGATATACTATTAATTTAATAATAATATCAATAATATTATTGTTAATAATATCTTTAATAGTATATGTAATATAATAATATTGCTTTATTTTAATCTGTTGTTCCTTGTCTCAATCCATAGGGAAAGGCAGGTAAGTATTCTCCTCTTCCTCCTCTTCCTCCTCCTCCTCCTCCTCCTTCTTTTAATTATTATTTTGGCTGGCCCTAATAAAGGTACAGAGTACCACAGATTTTGATTTTCTCTAATAGATCTTCTTTGTATATGTATTGAAAAAACCTTCAAAAAGGTATTGCAAGTTCCAGTGAGAAAACCCTAGTATTAAAAGGAATATTCATATCATCCTACCTAACTTGCAATTTGTCTGTTGTAGTAAGAGTTTGTTGAACAATGCACAGAACAAAGGTACACTCACACTATACATGTATAAACATGTACTTGGAAATAAGTCTCACTGATTTCAAGGAAATTTCCTTCCAGGTAAATGGGTATAGGATTCTAGCTTTAGATAAAACTAATAATGGATTTATCATCCAGTAATTCAGGAGTACCTGAGCAAACGACACCAGCATCTTCTCCATGGATGCAATTGTGCATTCCCCAGCCTCTGTGAGAGCACTGTTCCAGCTTGAGTTCACTCCCAGTGCAGACTACATCATCCAGAAGAACGGGGCCTGAGCCCTGACCAAACTGAGCTTTTCCCACGGCTACCAGAGCATTTCTACATCCAAGCTGCCTGCACACAACATGGGCATCGTTTAGGTCCCACTCATCATCACAGACGGTCCCCCAATTTCCGTTGTGGAACACTTCAAGCCGTCCCTCACATCTGTTTCTTCCATTGACAAGTCGCAGTGCTCCTTCTTAGAGAGAGAAGGAAGAAACATTAGTTGGCACCAGTAAACCAAGTTCTGCCAGATCAAATTATGCAGTTTCTCTGTGTTACATCTATGACGGTCATACTGAAAGAAATGCCTATCAGGTCACAACTCCTTTATTAACAACATGAGACACAAGCAACTACATACATGTGTAAAATAACTCTTTGTGTAGAACATGGTACTATTTAAAATAGTCTCCACCAGTGATGATGCATTTGTGCAACTTTTGAACCCACTCATCAAATCCACTTTAGAAAAACTCTTTCAGGCACTCCCTGGTCCATTATTTGATAGTGTCTTCCACTTGATCTACCTCATCACCATGCCACCCCTGAAGGCTTTCCTTCATCCAACTGAACAAGTGAAAGTCTGAGGGTGCAATGTCAGGGCTGTAAGGTGGATGTGGCACCACTAACAATCCCATTTGTGCAAGAACCTGTGATGTTGCCAATGAAGCGTGGGGCCATGCATTATCGTGGAGTAACTGGATTGCATTTAGCTGTTCCTATGGTTTTCTTCTGGATGGTTTCTTGAAATTTGCCGAATGATGTAGTGTGGTGGTCAAATGTTCATTGTTGTCCCATGCTTGAATGAATTAAACAAAATCACTCCCTTGTCATGCCAGAAAACATTCACCATAATCTTCTGTGCTGAGTGCTGGCTTTTGAATTTCTTTGGTCTAAGAGAAGTGGAGTGCCTCCATTCCAGAGACTGATTCTTAGTCTTTGGGTATGTCTAAGTCTCACCACCATTGCAAACACTCCTGAAAAGATGTTCTCATGGGCTTCAAATGCCAACAGTTCTGAACAAACATGCAGTCTCTTCTCTTTCCAATTAGCTATTAATTGATGAGCAACCCACCCTATTTGGTTTTCATTAGTGACTGCTGCTGATGGCCTTCCACTATGTGTTTGTCTTCTACACTGGTTTTGCCTTCTTTAAACTTTTTCACTCATCTTCACGTATTACTCGTATCAATTGTTACCTCAACCTACACTTTTCTGAGTTGGTATGTTGGTAGCAGTGCATCCTTCTTTGGTCAAGAACCCAATTATTGCTCTTTGTTTTTGATTCGTATCAATGGATAGGCAACACTAAAAATATTGAAATTATGTCAGTTATGCATTAGGAATTACTCTATCCAGTGGTGTAACAGCATTACATTTGGATTAATAGTTTCAGAGAAAATGGCACGCAGGTGTTACTTACAGTATGACCCTTGTATTTTTCAATACCTGTATATCCAGAACTATGACTTATGATTATATTACTAAGATGAAGAATCATATGAAGTTGAAATATCACTTACCAGTAGTAGTAGCAGTAGTAATTGCTGTTGTTTTCACACCCAAGGTTGGTTCTTGGAAAAATGTAAAAGCAAAGTGAAAGTGAGAGTAGTATAAATAATGTAGAAGAAATAATATCTTTGCAATCAAAATAGAATTGTGCACTCAACTGATGTAGCTTGCTTGCTTGCTTATGTATGTATGTATGTATGTATGTATGTATGTATGTTTATTTAAAATATTTCTGTATCACTACTCAGCCCACAAGGGCTCCTGAGGAAATGAACAAATTAAAGACAATTAAAACAACACAAGCTTTAAGATGCATTATAATATTCTTTAAAAACTCCTAAAAGCAATCCTGGAATCCAATTTCAAAACAGTTGAAATGGCAGTTTCAAACAGTGAATGCCATGCACTGTTTTGGCTGCCCACCAGAAGCTTAAGAGAGATGGGGCCAGTCTAATTTCCTTGGATAGGGAGCTCCACAGTCAAGGTACTGCTACAGTCAAGCCCTGTTACATGTATCCACCAAACTAACTTCACAAGGTGTTGGGTCATTGCCCTTGAAGATCTCAAATTTCTGGCAGGTTTATGTGATAGGAGACAGTCTTTCAAATATCTTGGCCCCAAGTAATTTAAGCCTTTGTAGGTAAACACCAGCACCTTGAATTGAGCTCAGATACAAATTGGAGGTCAGTGCAGTTCTTGCAAAACCAATGTTATATGGTCTTTAAAATGCATACTTGACACCAGTCTGGCTGCTGCATTTTGCACTAGCTACAGCTTTCAAACACATTTCAAGGGCAGCCCCCCGTAGAGCACATTACAGCAGTCTAATTGGGACATAACTGAAGTATGAACTACCACGGCCAGATCTGCTTTCCCCAGAAAGGGCGCAAAATAAGCACAGGTGCTCCTGGCCACCACAGCAACCTGGCCTTGCAGGAGTAGCATGGGTTCTAAGGCTTCCAGGCTATGAACCTGATCTCTCAAAGGGAGTGCAATTCCAAACAAACTGTAATCCTTATTCCAGGTTGGTTTTCCTTCTGACCATCAGCACTTTCATCTTCTCTGGATTAAACCTCACTCCGTTCACCCACATCCAGTCCTTTACTGCATCCAGTCAATGCCTAGTAGTACCATAGCCTCTTTGTCATCAGTTGTAAAGGGGAGATGGAGCAGGTATCATCAGCATACTGATAACCCCAAAGCTCCAGATGGCCTTTCTCCCAATAATGAGAGTCAAAGTGGGTAACAAAATATTTACAACAATACACATTAAAACTATTCAAAAGCATTGAAGGATAACTTTAAAAGATTTTAAATTTAAAATAATAAGTTTTGACTTAATAAATTAACTTTTTTTAAAAAAATAGATTTTAAAAATAGTAAACGTCATAAAAAATGTATACAAACCTTAAAAACAGCACTACATTGCATTAAAAATGCACAAGAACAGAAATTAAACAGGATCTAAAGAGGGAAGTTGAAAATTTGAATAAAAACTTACAGAAACTTGCAACAGATATAACAACAATAGACACAAAAGTTGAAGAAGTAAGAGAAAAGTGTTTGTAAACACAAAACATAAAAATGTTTTGGCTTGCTGATAGAAGGAGAGCAAGAATAGGGTCATCCTGGCTTCTTCAAGGAGGGAGTTTCAAAGTCTGGGAGCAAGAAGGCTTTCTCCCTAGTTCCCACCAAACACAGCTGGGAAGGTGGTAGGACAGAGAGAAAGGCCTCTTCGTATGATCTTAGAGCTTAATGGACTCGTAAAGGGAAATACGGTCCTTTCTCATTCATAGGGTTACTGTAAGTCAAAGTCTACTTTATGGCAAGTAACACAAGAAATCTCAGTATATGAATTAGGCCAAGGAACTATATTCAAAGACATGAACTATCCTTACTTGTTGTGACTGTACTCTCTGCAGGAATCTCACGATAGACCGCATAAAATCCTCTATCATTGACACTAGAATCACTTGAAAATACAACTCGCATTTTGTTTGAAGAGGAGACGTATAATTTTTTTGTCTTGTAACATGTCTTCTCAAGTGAAGGTGATGTGGGAGAAATGCCATCAAAAATTTCAACAAAATCAAAAAGGCAGCGGCTTGTAATTTCCAGGCTGTGGATGGAAAGTTAAAGATATGCTGAATATTCCCTAATTGAGCTATTTGGAGCTTAAGCTTCCTTAAGATCCCCAACTGTTTCTTTAAAAGTTGCAGTTGATCTGATTGCTTTTTTTGGACACTTGTTCCATCAAGGTGAATAAGCCAAATACAGCATTTTGTTTAAGAACTAAAGTTTAATATGCCTTAATAGTTTCATTTGCTACAACAGCTCCTACATCATTGCTACATAACCTCCAGTATTTAAAAGAAAACTGGGACATATGTGGCCAACACTATATTGCCAAGTTTTCAAAACAGGAATAAGTAACATTCAAAATTTGTGACACGCAGGATTGACTATCAGGAAGTAGCTAGTAGTTTGTATTCTATCTAAACACCAAACGGAAGCATTGATTTCAGTTAATCTACCATGTATTTCTCTGTAAAATTAACATATTGTCCATGTTCATAAATTACATGATGCACACACACACTTCTGTCTTTATGAAAGGCTCACACCCCAAAATATAAGATTTTTTTGGCATCTCATTCAGTCTGCAGAAAATGGAAAGCTTTCCATCCCTCCAATAGAGAAAATTCTTCATAATAAGCAACACCTGTCAGCCCCATAAAGGACAAGTTTTCCAGTTCTCAAATAATGGACATCCCTTACAATAAGGACAGATGGCAACCCAAGTGGCCAAGTAACATTAGAGTGTGGTCAAGATGTTTCAGGTTATTAATGAAGAAGAACATACAAGCTAGGAGAGGCTGTAGCAATCTGCTGTTGCCAGAGCCTACAGAGAAAGCAAGATTCTGCCCTCTCCTCTGCTCTCCAATCCCTCCTGCTGAATTAACTGAGTGCAGGCGGCTTTGTACTTTGAAGTCAGTTTGCAGCAACTAAAGTAAGCTGAGGACAAAGGGGGAGATGGGAGGGAGAATGAGAACTGGGGAAACTTTAAAAGCAGCCCAATAAGTGGCATGGAAAAGACTAATTGAGACTCTTCTGCCAAACTGGGAGAGTTGGATGGTATACTGCTACAGGTGGAAAGGATTATCACTGATAAACTTCAGGCATAAACTATCAGGGCATTTCTATAATACAGTTTTAAAATAGTTTTCGTAAATATTCCTACTCTTTCAGTTTTGGTTGTGGCAGGCAAAGGGCAACCTATAGGCCTCATGCAGCCCCAATTTTCGAGCATCCCTTTTTTGAAAGAACAGTTTCTTTTTTAAAATTTCTGGCTTACTTCTGATTTAATAAACAGTTCTCCAGGGCATGAAACAGCCAAGGGGGAGGAAAAAATATAGCAAACCTTCTCTCTAAATCCCCTAGGAGTGGAATGCATTATTTTCTATTTTGGTTAAAAAATGGAGGAGAAAACAGTTAACTTAAAAAAAAAATCAGAGGGTGGGGCAGCAGTGGGCATATTTGGGGGGCTGTGGCCCCCCTGAGATCCTACAGGAGCTCAATTCAGTCCTCAAGCACCAGAAGTTGTCCATCCCTGGGACAAACAATAGGATCTGTGACTACCTGCTCAGGTCAGTCAACATTGTGGATCCCTGTGTGATGATAGAAGTGTTACTGTTGCTCCAGCAAGAACACGGACATAATTCATTAAAAAAAAAATTGCTACCCCAAGACTTTAGAATTTTCAACATCTAAATAATGCATTATCCATTAACTTAAAAATGCATTGTTTTAATCATTAAACACCAACAATATTATCTCTGCATAACAACCAACAGTTCTCGTTACTTTTGTTTATCGCCAGCCGATTCTAGTAACATATGTTATTTCACGTTTAATAATTTAACTAATTGTTAGTTAACTAGATTTTCTTAAACTTCATTAACAAATCATATGTTATGAATGATTTAGCGTTAATGTGTTAGTTCTAATTCTTATGCTTCCAAACTCTATCACTTGTTTGCTTATTCACACAATCCATATAAGGACTGCATCATAATCTGGAGAATGTTCGATACTGTTCTTTTCATTCATTTTCTGTCCAAAATGGCCCACCTCTAGTTACTTTTCTCCTGGAGGGGTAAAAAAGATGAGAACTTGCACCTCTCAAGGAGGACCGCAGTGAGGAAAAGTAACGTTCAGCAGGTAAATGAACCCAATCCTCTAGGGCCCATTCACACTTCAAAAAATATGGTGCTAAGATTCTACTTTAACTGCCATGGTTTTATCCTATGGAACCCTGGGATTTGCAGTTTAGGGAGAAGCATTTAGAATTCTCAGCCAGAGTGCTCCAGTGCCTCATCAAACTACAAACCCCATATTTCCACAGGATGGAACCATGGCAGTTAAAGTGAAATAATAGTGCTTGTGTGATCTGAATGAGTCTGTGGTGTTCAGAATGGTACATCTGTCTCAGGTTATGCATGTGTTTGAGATTCTCCTAAGTCTAAGGCAAATTTCCATGCTGTGTGGGGACAATCAGAGTTGCAGGTAGTGGCAGCTAGTAGCTTCCAAGCCAGTGGAGCAGTGAATCTGCCCTGAGTTTTATTCGAAACTTTAAAGGAGCCATCAAAGGAGCTGAACCCTATCCCCAAAACCAAGTATAAACTTGTGTAACCAATATTCCATACTACATACACATAAGAATATAAAGCACAAACTACAAATTACAGTGATTGAATTTATATTTAATTCATCAAATAATTTAAATTATTACTTACACAAAATCTTCAAACCGGAGTTCAACTCGATGATTTTCCGCCACTTGTATGTCCCAGATACACCATGAGTTGGTAGGATAGTTTGAAGGATACAATGGAGTAGAAAATGATCCAGATGGTCCAGAAAGATGCCCACCACAGGAATGATTTTCTAGAGAAAGGAAATATACATCGCCAGTTTAAGGGTAGAACCTTTTGCAAATTACCAATCCTATCACGGACCCATTGATTTATGATAACTACTGTCCACTTGCTAACACTCACTCATGGGGAAAGAGGCTTAACAGGACCATGGCAATGGACCTGCAGGAACTTTTGAAGGAAACTGGTTCTCTAAATTGATTTCAACCTGGGTAGAGGACTAGTTTTATGTCTGAATCACTCTGACCAACTTTTATTGAGAAAAGCACTGGAGGAATGTGTAACCCTGTTCCTCCACCTCAATCTTATACTGGCATTTGATATCACCAGCCATGGTATTCTGTGGACCACCATTAGGTGTTAGAGACACTCTTTGGCAGTTCTAGTTGTACTTATACGGCTTGAGTCCAGATATTAGCACTGGATGATTGTTTATTGGTCTCTAGCAATTGCACTGTTCAGTACCAAAGAGTACAGTTCTGTCCCACTGCTATTCTGTATATATATGAATCGATTGAGTGTGGTTGTTAAGTGATTTGCATGGGAATGAAGTCCAGCTGTGTCTATGTGACATCTCAGTCAGTTGCAGTCATTCAAGACCCAAGCTAATACCTGAATGCAGTGGTAACCTTTAGTGCTGAAACTGAAACTGAATCTGAATCTGTTGAAAGGGACATTTTAGTTTTGGGAAGCAAACAGTCCATTCACTGAACAGAAATGTCATTGAGTATCTTCAACATTCTGCTGATGAAAACTGGCACACATGTGGCCAAGCCAAGCAATGAAGATGGCAAAAGTTATTGTGTTACAATGATTTAGCAGTGACTTACTGAGAGAAATAACATATATTTTAGCTGCTGCACTGGGTATATAGTATTAATAACATGTATTAGTAGCATATATTTTAGCTTATTTGTATAACACATATTTTAGGTATATGTACACATAGGCCCTTTCCGCACGAGGCTAGTGAATTGCTTCATGCTGTTTCTTACCGGTTCGTCTGGGCTCAAAACAAAGTGGACTTTCCCTTATGTCCTTCCGGAGGGCTACTCTGTATGTACCACGCTGATTCGGAGCAGTGTGGGTTCATAGATCCACACTATGAGGATGAGAAAATGGCGGCTTCCTATTGTTTGTTGGGCCGGACCAACCACTGAAGCTGACCACACCCACAGCCCACCCTCCGCTGATCACCAGTTCGCATTGGTGCGAATGTGCGCATCTGCACCACTGCAAAAGTACGAATTAGAGTGATCCGGAAAATTGAAAAACCGGTTTCTTCTGTTTTTCAAATAGCACCCTCGAGGACCACATGGGGGCACATTTAATTGGACTTAGGTGCGGAACGAAGGTAAATAATCTGAACCTAGTCCGCTCCAAGGTGCGGACAACCTCCGTTACAAGACGCATTGGCCCGTCTTAATTTCCTTATGCAGAAAGGGCGATAGATTCCAGTATATTTTGTATTTTGGCCTCTGCAATACACTATGTCTACAGTAAACTGCTTTCCAGAAATTGTAGGAGAACAAAAGAGGGCATCAAAGACCTTGGATCTTTAGGGTGGCTGGTGTGTTTCAGACCTTGTTGATAACAACATACCAGACAGGACAAGGCTGTAAGGAGTAAACTGATTGATAAGGAATACCAGAACACAAAGGGGTACTTTGAAACTGCTAATGAGACACCTTGAATGTAACATGAGAAATAAAGATACACGAGGGGAAGGCATGGGCAGCTTGTGATCATTCCTTTTAAGGAAAACTGTAAATAAGAGTAGTGGACACTAAATAATGGGGAGAGGGAAATGTAAACTGAGGCAGGACTTCTTAGGTGAAACTGATAGGACCTTTGGGGTCCTATCTAATGGGATCCCAGGGGAGGGAAAACCTGCGGTGGGGATAGGGGATAAAACATTAAGTATTCAATACTGAGGTGTCCTTCTCTCTGGGGAGCACCCACTTCTGCAGAAACGTACTTTTCATGAACATTAATACTTCAGCCAATCCTGTGCTAAATTGTTTTATGAGTCTTTTCAGCTATTTCTCACACTTACTAACTCCTGCCATGGCACAGGCCTCCCTTTATACTGTAGCCACTGTTAGTGATCTTGCACTACCAGATAAGAGTATGCATCTATTCCATTAAAAAAAAGAAATCATATAAAGTATGGCATAGATACAAATGAGATGATGAACTACGTACCTGAAGCATTTTGTGTTGATGGAGAATGGCGAGCTAGAAACAGCAGAGGAAAACAAAAGACCACATCAAATGCATTCTTTACAGAAACAATTTTCAGCAGTATGTCTGAAAAAGTATACAGGCTGGGATCTTATGCACACTTTCTGCTGGGAGTAAATCAGATTGAACTCAGTGGAACTGACTTCTGAGTTAGAAATGTGCAGGACTGCACTCTGCCACAACGGATTGAATTAGGTGATATTGAAAGTGAATTTTTGTTTGGAAGCTTACCAGAAGTACTGGATTTCTGAGTGCTAGGCAAAAGTGTTGATGCTCCTTGAGGAGAAAAAAAAAAGAGAGAAGCCAATTGTTAGACAAATTGTTTGAGTCCTCAGTTTTTACAGCTCATATTTAAACATAAAATAGAAAGAGCAATAATTGGAAAGGCAGCTATTTTAAGTGAAATGAAAAAATAACTAAAAACAAAAGTAGAATAAGACACCATAAGTACAAGTCAGTATAATACTTATATTTAACACTGTTAGTGAAACAGTACTTTGGAGTGCTAACTGTATGTAAGGCCCCACTTAGGGGGTCCCCAGTACCAGTATGGTTTGGATGGGCACCATACCTAATTGGCATCATATGTAACTGGAACACATTTTATTGGCTCTGATATCAAATTCAAGCCTGAAAGGTGACAGAGGTCAAACTGAGTGAGGAAAAGAATTTGACTGTAAATGTGAGAAGCATAGGTCAACTCCAAAATTCCTCCAGGTAAGACTGAGTCATTGGTCAGGCAAATACACATCATTCCTGTGGATAATAGGCTTAAATAGAAACTGGAATTTTCCAAGGAATCCAACTGTGAGGAGCCCACCAGGACACTGATTGACAGATATCCATCCCTTGTACACCTGGATTCTTTCGTCAGTCCTCACAGCACCCACAATAGACAGCTATTACAACATTCATCATGTCTTTGTCAATCAAAGCACTAAGCCCATCAACAGGCAAAAGACTCATTGTCCACAACAGGTTCCCTTTGTCTTGCATCTGGAACCTTCACAGTCCCAAGCCATTTTCAGGGTACAAATACCTCTGATTTCAGGATGTCCAGTGCAGTCTCTTGAAGATCTACCCGTCACTCTGTCCGTCTGGCTCTTGAATGAGAACTGCCCTTAGGTCCTACCTAAGCCAAAATACATTTCTGCTCTTCACTATTCTTCTGGACTGGTAATTATAAATTCCCCCAAATCCCTCAGCCTCTCTATAATTTTTCCTCCCTTTCTCTTTCAGCTAGCTCTTTTGTGAATGTATGATTGCGTGTATTTTGTGTGCATGCATGAGTGAATTCCCCTCAATAAAATCATTTTATTAGACAATTTTGCTTGCTTTTTGGCTTGGCCTGACCCCGTAAAAATTGGGTTTAAAGATCTCACTAGGTTATCCTGCCTCTTGTAGTGCTACAGCTTGTGCTCTGGCTAATTCCCATTCCCCATTATTTTGGAGCACATTGAGGTGTCCCACAAGGGACCCCAGAAATCAGGGTAACATGTAGTAATGAGATGGCCCCGAGGATGTGGTTGGTATGGATTGTGAGCTCACACAGGAAGCTGCTATTAGTCCATCTAGCCCAGTAGAGTTAAATCAAAATAGCAGTGACTCTTCAGGCTTTCAGGCAAGTTTCTTTCTTAGCCTTACCTGTAAATTCCTGATGGTCTCCCACTGAAGTACTAGCCAATTCCTGATGGTCTCCCACTGAAGTACTAGCCAGAGCTAAACTTACTCAGCTTCCAATAGAGGATGACACTTGTTGTGTTTGTGGGATTGATTGGTGGAAAGGTAAGGTTACCTTGCAATCTGCCCCTTGCTCTGTTCTCCAGGCAAAACACAAACAATTCCAATAACTTCAGTAACAGGTTTCTCTGTTACTTCCAAACACACTAACTCCTGAAGAACACCTCTCACTGACTGAAAGTTCAAATTAACCCCTTAAGAAAGAGACCCCCATCAGGACTGGAGGGAGAAAGAGAAATTGAGGTTGCAATTCTGTACAATCTTTCCTGTAAGTTAAGTCTCAATGCCTTTGAGGAAGTGTGTCTTGGACTGCATATACACACAGGTTGCCAATACATGTAGTTTCTGGGCCAAAATGTAAGACTTAGGAATGACCTTTGGTGATATCAATAAACATTAATGCATTATGTACCAGCTTCAGTTGCTCACAGCTTATCATTCAAAGAAAGAGAGAGAGAGAGAGAGAGAGAGAGAGAACATGTCCTCTTGTCTGGAAATTAAGACGGAAATCTAAGCTAAAGGGGCTGTTCCAAGATCAAGAGGAAATGAGAGGATTGCTCCTTCTCAGTTACCAAGGGAGATGGGATAAGGAACATTTAATATAGCCTATTTTGTTTCTAGCCAGAAGGTGGATTCAGAGCAGAGTGGAAGGTGACCTCTGGCACCACAATTACTAGAAGGGAAGGAGGAAGCTAAATAAGTAAATACATAGATCCCCTGGAGAGTCTTTACAAGTTGCATAACAAATCAATTTATCCTTGCAAATTGCAGAGAAATAACATGTGAACAGGAGAGCTTAACATCTTCTTCCACTGGAAGGAGCCACTTTTTACTCACACTGGCTCTGCAAAAGATTTTTCCCCTGGACCCATTTCGAGGAAGCAATATGTTCATTCATGTGTATTTCATATGCTTCATTTTTCTGATTTAAATCAGAGTCCTGGGACCTGCTGATACATTATCGGAGTCTGGCATGACAGAAGGGATGGCTGCTATTTGACCCAAGAGTGAAGCTGCCATTGACACCAGAACCTCAAACAGCAGCTTTGGAGGCAGGTGTCATTAGGAGCATGGTATTGTGCAAGAGAAAGGGTTAATTCACTTCTCCAGACTTGATCTGTTCTCACATGATGCCAGATACAGTGACATAGACGAATAAGAAAAATTGGCTGCATTAAATGCATACACACATTTAACATATTATCTAGTTGGGCCTGAGTAAAAGTAGATGAATAGAGGATTTGCAGAAGAAATACTATAGACAGCCAAAAAAAAAAAACTTTTAGAGATCCCTCAGAGCTTAGACAAGTTACTTTTTCAGAGAACAACTCACAGCCAATATGCCAAGCTCTGAGACCTTCCACTCCAACTTTTTCTGTGCATGTGGGAGGCAAATATGACCTTGGAAGACCTGCTTTTGCCACTGAACATCTAGTTCCAAATTAATACAAGAGAAAAGAAGCCATCAAAGGTCATTATTCTCAATGATTCCTTAAAATTATTTAAACATACAGTGAGCTACTCAACTCATCTACTGACCTGTAGTGACTGAAGAATGGGTGCTTTGTCCGGGAACTGGTAATACAAAATTAATAAGTTAAAAATGTAATTTAATATTAAACTATATCTAAATACAACATAAAATATTCTGGACATTTCATGTGCAGAAAGCAATTAGTTGGAAGAGTTGCAAATGAGCTGGAAGACAGATTAAACTAATGAAAGATTAAACTAGGAGTATCAATCTATCTCTATTCCATTTTCATCCCGAACTCTGTTGAAAAAGAAAATGCAAGCCTATTGATTCACTTACAGTCTACGATCACCTGTGTTACATGGGTGGGAATCATAAGCCTGCCAGACGTTGTTTGACTGCAATCTCCAGCAGCCTTTGCCAACATAGCCAATTGTGAAGAACCCTTTGAGTTTCAGTCCAACAATAGCTGCATATCTCCAATCCCTGTTCAATAACTTGCATATAACAGTGACAGCTAGAATTGAAATCATTGTAGTTATACTAGTCTATCTCTAGACTGCATGAAAAGTATGGATGACATTCAAATAGATATATTCTCTATAACATTTTCTTGCAGTTCTCTCTCCCTTCTCTCTTCTATCCCATTATAGGAACAATTTTCAATACAGAATTCTGCTGCCTTGTACTACAGAAGCATATTAACTGGGTTTTGACCAAATGAGGCACTGAGGAGCAGGGGCAGAAATAACTTCTCCATAAAGTGTTTGCACAAAACCTTAGACATCACACAGGGCTCAAGAGTCATTACAGATTGGTCTCCAATTCCCCATATGGTAGACTTCAAAAAGAATTTCACAGCTGCATCTTTCATTTGCCAGTGTTAAAGCAGTAGCTTGGATACAGAATGTTAAATGAGATAACCATACTGCTGTGGGAGGGAGGGGATCCTACAACAACCTTTTCCCAACCTGGTGTCTCCGAGATGGGCTCGACTACGACTTCCATCATTTTCACTTAGCTGGGCACAAGGCTGGGAAAGAGATACTTGCAAAATATTCTGCAAAATTCATTTGTCACTCTGTTAATTTGAAAAACAAACAGTTTGGAAGTTCTACATGGAAACTGCTGAATGTAAATTCTAAAGCAATGAATGTCTATTAGTTAAAATGGCCATATACCATCTCCAGTATCAGAACCATAAAGTCTTGGTATACCAGTTGCTGGGAGCACAAGTGTGAGAGTGCACCATCTTGGACCCTGCTTGTGCACTTTTTATAGGCATCCCACTAACCTCTGTGGACTGGGAACAGAATGCAGGACTAAATTATTGCCCTTTGATCTGATGCAGGATGGCTCTTGCTAGGTCCTTACATTCTTAAACCACAAATACCACGTACAAGTATGTATGCTTTTGCCAGCATTAATAGATCAAAGCCTGTTAACTAGTATTGGATATTATTATAAAATACCTGGTGCTTTGGATGTAGTATTTTCTTTTTGAGCTGAATAAAAGAAAAGAAATATCAATTTAGCATACCTTTTTTTCAAAAAAAGAAACATGATCACAGCAATATTTTGGGCTGTATCTTCCACTGCCTGTTTAGAAAATATTCCTGTCTCATCATTACTTTTCTCACACATTTTGGGAAGCAATCTATTACAAGCAGCTGTATTTTGTTCATTTTCCCCTGACCTTTTTTTTTATTTTTCTGGTTTTAATACCTGATATTTAACAAAAAAGCAAACAATCTCTTAACTGTAAGATCTTTTCCTTTGTGCAAATCATAGCCCCCAAATATTAATTTATTTACACTATTTATAACCCTGCCTATATCAAAGTGCAAAATCAGATTAACCAATTTAAGCAACATACAACAGTGAAACATGATTTACATAGATTAAAAGCATATCGAACAATTTGAAAAGCTGAAACAAGATGGTTAAAATGAGTTAAATAAGTTGAAACTAATTTAAATCCATATGTCAAAATATATTGTGTAAACATTCAAATGCTCCAATTAAAATACAATCTATTGGAGGGCGACCAAAATGGTGAAGGGTCTAGAAGCCACGCCCTATGAGGAACGGCTTAGGGAGCTGGGTAAGTTTAGTCTGCAAAAGAGAAGGTTAAGAGGGGATGTCATGTCGAGGATGGAGCGGGCTTGTTTTCTGCTGCTCCAGAGATTAGGACAAGGAGCAATGGATTCAAGCTGCGGGAAAGGAGATTCCACCTTCTTGACAGTCAGAGCTGTCCAGCAGTGGAATATGCTGTCTCGGAGTGTGGTAGAGTCTCCTTCTTTCGAAGTTTTTAAGCAGAGGCTGGATGGCCATCTGTTGGGAATGCTTTGATGGGTGTTCCTGCATAGCAGGGGGTTGGACTGGATGGCCCCTGCGGTCTCTTCCAGCTCTATGATTCTATCACATTATTTGAACGCATCATATGCAGACAACTGCACTGTAACTCAGAATAAAACAAATCCAAGGCGTAACTTTTTCAGATCTGAAGGCTTTTTAAAAATCCATTTGCAAAAAAGAAAAATTATACTAGGTTGCAACTGCAATACTGCTGAATGAAAATGCTCGATTTTCATAGACTCTTCAAAATGCTTCTGTCTTATGGACATGCTCTTGTGTACAAAATAACCACAGAATATTGTTTGGTTAAAAAAAAAAAGTACCCTTTTCCCGAAAAAACAGGACCAATACTTACTAATTATAATGGGATTCTCTGTAGTAGAGGAAACTGTTCCTGAAATAAGGGGGGAAAAGAGTAAGATTTGTTCTATCATAAAACAGAAAAGGCTTCTATATGCAAATATTATAACATGCAAATATTGTATAATGTGACATTTGTGAATAATGACAGGAAGAAAGATTACCAGAGCAAATGACGCTGGCATCTTCCTTGTGGTGGCAACGATGGACTCCCCATCCCTTATGAGAGCATTCGGCAAGAGATTCTTCATCCCCACGGCACTGCACATTATCGAGGAGGATATCATCTGAGCCTTCACCAAATCGGGCACTCCCTGGAGCCTCTGTGGCTTCTCCACAGGAAAGCTGTCTGCACACAACCTGTGCATCACGTATGTCCCAAGCATCATCACAGACTGTTCCCCAGTGCCCATTGTAATAGACTTCAACTCGACCCTGACAATTGTCTTCTCCATCCACAAGTCTCAAGGATAAAGAATTTGCTGATGTTTCAGAAGATGTGGAAGTTGCAATAGCTGGCAAAATAAAACAAAACCTTGAATAAGAATTTGCCCATTATAGGTTTCAGAAGCAACAAGTATAAAATGAATGACACCTGGCTTAAAAGCAGTACATCTAAAAAGGATCCAGGCAGCTAAAGTATACCTACCATAAAGTAAACATGAGTCAACATCTGCCACTTATTGGACAGGTGTCACATATTACAGGGTCCCACTCTGGGAGAAAGGCAGCAAATAGATAGATAGATAGATAGATAGATAGATAGATAGATAGATAGATAGAAAGATAGATGAGATCAAAAGAATATTTGAAAAATGATTGAAAAACGTGTGTTTTGAATGTTGAAAAACCCTGACAAGAAGAGTCCTGGACTGACAAGTGCTCGCAATTTGGCACTTATTATGTAGAAAATTTGCACATGGTCGTTTTTTGCAGAAAACAGTGTTTTCACCAAAAACAGCACTTTCCGCATGGAAAATAATATTTGAATGCAGAAGCATTACTTTCTACATGGAAAACACTGTTTTCTATGGGGAAAAATGCTTTCATGGGGTATTTATTCTGCATTAACATTCACATGTGGTTGATTTGCATAGAGAACAGCATTTTCTGTGCAAGAATTAATATTTCTGCATTGAAATCTTAGGCCATTCCCACATGATGTCACCGTACCACGATGGTGATGCATTGCTGATGGTCTGTAAGTCATGCTTTCATATGACATCATCACAATCCTGCTGCCATCATGTTCCCTCCATCATGATTGCAGAATATTCCATTATTGCAAAAATCCGATAATGGCCCCTGCTTATGCAACACTCCTATTGCTGGTGGCCATGTGGAAAGGGAGAAAGCGTGATTCCTTCCACAGTGCACTATGGAAGGAAGGTATGTGTCGCTTGCGCTACCCTTCCACAGGCAGAGGGAGCATTTGCATAGGACTCCCGTCCCGGCAGTGGCACTGCTGGGATTGCGATGGGATGACGACGGAGACTGGTAAAATAAGGAAATGGCCTTATTTTCTGCACAGAAAATGGTGTTTTTTAGGGAAATCAATCATGTGTGAATTTTACACAGAATAAATTCCTAATTACAGCATTTTGTATATATAATTGATGTTTCTGTATGGAAATATTTTTTTCCCCAGGATTTTTCTGTGAAGAGCAACATGTAGAAACAGAAGAAGAATGGAGGGAGGCGGGGTGGAATCTGTGTATCCAATGTGTTTCCTGTTTTAGAAATGTGTTTTACATTCAAAACCACAATTTTTTACTTGAAGAAAAATCTACCAGAACACTTTGCAATGCTTGAATATGGGGAGAATACTGATATTTATTCATTTTTTTCTGCATTGGGGGAAAAAACCCTATGGTAATTATTTAAGAACAAAATAATCATAGATTTATATTCTTATTTAAATATACACAAATCAGGAAACAATTTAATATGTGTGCAGTTTTTTTTTTTAAAAAAAGAAAAATATTGATCTGTCATGAAGGATATTGCAATACAAAGCCACATCAATGCAGAGCTCACTAGATGTAATAGGACTTTTGGTAGTTGATTGAAGGGTTTCTATTTTAAAAAAAAAGACAAAAAAGGGATGAAACTTTAATCTTTATGTTACAGCACAGACATAATTATGTCTATGTTTGTAATGATGTGATGTTTATGAATAATAAATGGAAGGAACTGAGCAGATAATACTGGCACTTTCTTTGTAACCATAATTCTAATCTACCCATTCCTTATGGGACCAGTCTTCAAGAGATCCTTCATTCCTTCTACACTAGACATCATGCAGGAAGATATTACCAGAGTCTTGGCCAAAGCAGACACTTATGGGAGCTTCACCTATATTTTCCCAGACAATTTGCCTACACAGAACCTGAGTATCATATATGTCCCAACTATCTTTGCAAATCGCCGCCAGCTCTTATTGTAACAGATTTCACATCATCCCTGACATCTGTTTCTCCAACCACCAGTCTCAAGGACATCGGACTTGCTGATGTTATCAATGGAGAAATGTCCTGGAAAAGTTGATGAAGAATATAGCTAATATATTTTCCATTTCATGATATATGATAAGGACTCTCTCTCTAAATATAAATATAAATCTTCTGCAGTGCTTACCAGTTGTAACACTTCTCTCTGTGGAGCGTACAGGAATTTCTAAATGAAAACTGTTTTAAATGATTAAAAAATATCAAGACACAGTTCTAGATATTTCAAACCTGCCCATTCTACATTCATGTCCATGGAATTCTGTACACAATGTGCACTTATAAAGTTGTTTTGATAGAAAAATTAATAATTGGCCTATATATTTAAATTCTTCTTTGGGTTATTTGCCAATTACAAACAGAGAGGATAAAACCTGTAAAAAATCAAAGAACAGGACCACAGCCTTGGTTGGCAGCTCTCAATGTGTTTCTGAAAACATTCCTCTGATCCAGGGGAAAAAATATATACCCTTATTGAAAACTGCCTGAAAACAAATAGCTTTTGTGTAGCATGAACATTTTTTCCTATGTGATCTTTCTTTGTTCTTGTCACTCAGAGGTCACTTTTCTTCAGACTTCAATCATAAGATGCTCATGTTCTCTTCTTCCCCTTCTTCTTCTCCTCAGGGATGTTACAAAATAGCAGAATAATAAACAAACAAACAAACAAACAAACCCAGCTTTCATGGACCAAATCTGATTGCCCAATAACATTCAATCATTTAATAAAAGTGATTTGCATTAGGTGAAACATGAACCAAAGTAAGCAATATTTCTGAGAAAAAAAACCCTGACAGTAAAACATCACATCAAAAGGCCCTCAATTTAATTCAAATTATCCTCTAATAGTCCTCCAAGCTTTGTGAACTCACATGCTTTTTAAAAATGTTGTTTAAGACTCTGGCCTATGCATTCAATATATTACTCCACTGGTTGTACAGTCTTCAAATATATGTGTAACAGTCTTGCCAACCGACCCCAAACTAATGAGGCCAGATGCAATTGTTGGGTTAATAGGGCCACTTGTTTTCTTCTATTTAACTTGAACTTACTGTCTGCAATTAGGGGGACCAACCTAGTGTGGTTCAAGCTGAGGTTGGTATCTTACCACAGACCTCTCCTCAGCCACCTTTGGCCAAAACACAGTTGCTTAGGTTGCTACCATGACAGCCTCTCCCATTGGAAGGCCCTCCCTGGGATAACCCCCAGTCTTGTGTCTTAAAGAAGGAATGTGCCCAGAGGAATAACCTCCTCATGCCCCCCCAGCCCCACCAAAAAGTTAATTTAAGAGACCTCTTCTTTCACTAAATGGTGCCAGATGGTGCCTACCAGACTACTTTCACTGTCTCTCCTCACTACCTACCTAGTGATGTCCTATTTGAGAGCACCACCTCAAGCCAAGTTACCCTAAGTTACCCTTAGATAAGGTGTAAGGTCGGGAGGGGAAATGGAAAGGGGAGAAAACTCCTACCTGGTCCCAAAGCAATCAGCAAAGCTTATATCGTACTAGAAGCAAGTGGTTAGGGCATCGAGAGTTTAAATCCGCTTTGTATACATATCCTCCCTCAGTACCATGATGTCATTGTTGTGGCAATGCTTTACCAGCTTGTGTCTATTTTGCCAAGCAGGCAAAAACAGCTGCTCTTAGCAAGTGCATATGCTTTGCAGGATCGGGGCATGAATTCATTAGCTTTGTAAAATACGAGAGCTTCATCACCACTTACCAGAGGAAATAGGATTGTGCTGTGTAGTTGATGGGGAAGTTTCTAAATTAAAAAGACAAGAAAGACAATACTGCATTGATTTCTTACTATACAGATGGAATATATGTTATATTTACATACACATGCCTACATATAAGGCAAATCAATACATAACAAAAGTAAATAGAAGTGCTGTTATGTATGTTGTGTATGTATGTTGTGTATGTTCAAGTTATTTCCAACTTATGGAGACTGCAAGGTGAACCTATCAAAGGGTGTTCTTGGCAAGAAGGGGGTTGCAATTGCCTTCTTCTGAGGCTGAGAATGTGACTTGCACAAGGCCACCCAGCAGGTTTCCATGGCTGAGCAGGGACTTGAACCCTTGTCTCACAAATTCATAATCCAACACTCAGGCAAGTACACCATACTGACACTGGAAGTCCCTGAGCAGATAACACTGGCATCGCCTTCTGGTGGCAATTACAGGCTCCCTATCCTTTGTGCAAGGATTCTTCAAGAGATCCTTCATTCCCTCTGCACTGGATGTCGTCCACAAGGCTGCTACTAGAGCATTGAACAATTGGGCACTTATTGGAGCTTCAATGACATCTCCACAGGCAAGTTGCCTGCACACAACTTGAGCATCATATATGTCCCGACCATCATCACAGATTGTTCCCCAGCTCCCATTGTAATAGACTTCATGTAGACCCTGACATCTGTTCTCTCCATCAACCAGTCTCAAGGACAAAGGACTTGCTGATGTTCCCAAACGAGAATGCCCAACAAAAGATGGTGAAGTTTATAACTAGCATACTTCCAATTTCATAATATTTTATATTTATCTTTTCTTAAAAAACAGGCTGTATAATTTTAAAAAAAAATCTTCATTACTACTTACCAGTTGTAACACTCTTCTCTGTAGGGGGTTGAATTTCTAATTAGAAGAATTTATAGATTTAAAAAAAAAAACCAAAAAAAAACAGCACTGGATATTTCAAACTTCTCTTTTGCACTCACATACATGAGATTGTATATACAATACCAGCTTAAAGATTGTTTATTTTAAAAAGTTAACACCTGCTCTACACACATTCAGATTCTTCTTTTGATCCTTCTGTAACTACAAACAAGGTGAATCAAAGCTGTCAGAAAACCAAGAAAAAGACCACAACCTGGATTCCTAGCACTCAATATGTTTCAGAAAACATTCCTTTCATTAAGGTAAAAAATTATCTTTTTTAAATGCTGCTTGAAAAAATAGGGTTTTTTTGGTCTAGCATGAACATTTTCTTCCAATTGAACTGTATATTCTCTGAATCAGTCATTGAGAGGTCCCTTTTTGTCAGTCTTCAATCACAACATGATGTTCTTCCTCATCCTATCCTCACTTTTTCCTCCCTTCAGTGCTGTTACAAGTGGAAACTACTAACTGGGAGTGAGACCTAATATTAGAATATTGGAAAGAAACAAATAAACAAATACAAACATCCCCACAGTATCATTCAATGGGGCAAATTTGATTTTGATTATGGGGCAAATTTGGACAAATTCCCCATAATCATAAACTATTTGAGAAAATGATTAGCAGCAGATTTTAAGATGAAGCAAAATAAATACATCTTGACATTAGTCTTCTGTCCATTATTAATGCATAAAACGTACTGCCACAAGACACAGCAATACCCACAACCTTAAAGCTTTTCAAATAGACAGGGAATTAAACCATTAAACCAACAGCTTCCAGCTAAAACAACATGATGTAGCTTCTACTATCAGAGCTAATTTTCCTCTGAAGAACACTCAATAAAAGAACATGGGATCCAAAGATGCATTTCTCTCAAACAAACCTCTATTGCTCATCTAAGATTTGTGAACTTGTGTGCTTTGTAGATATATTGACAACAATGAGAAAGGCTAGGCAACAATGGAAAGCGAGGGGGCCATGTTAATTCACACCAAAAAATTAAAAATCAATAAGGAATCTGGCAGGCGCTAGGGTCCACAGCAACATTCTGGGGGTGGGGGCCGGTGGGCATGCAGCCTGTTGGGCTGTGCTTTGTCAAACCATTCTTTAGACTTGCATCTCTGCATTCATGATATTATATTCATCCATTGAGTACATGGTCTTTAAATATATGCATAATATTTGTTATTTTAAAAGAAACAAGGAAAAGCTCCATCACAACTTACCAGAAGAAAGATGATTCTGCTGTGTGGTTGATGGTAGAGTTTCTAAAGGAGGAAGACAAGAAAGTTAACATTCCATTGAGTTCTTATAAGGGTTACAGAAAAAAATTACATTTCCATATAAGGATTTCTTTGTAAATACATAAAGAAAAAAAAATTGGAAATTAAAAAAAATCCAAACCCAGTCTATAACCCAAACCATGGGCCCAATCTGATTCCCCATGATTATAAATCATTTAAAGAAAGTGATCAACAGTAGATTCAAGATGATCCAGAAACTGAATATTTCTTCATATTATTCTTCAGTCCATTTTAAATGCACTCAGTCTGCTACCACAATATGTAATAATACAGACCTACAACTTTCCAGAGGGACAGGGAATTGAACAAGTTACCTATTATGGGATCTATTAAAAGCTTCCAGCTGTGATAACATCATGGAATCTCTATGATCAGAACCAGTTTCCCATTGAAAAGCAATCAAGAATAGAATATAGGACTCAAAGACTCATCTTTCATTTCACTTACACTATTTTCTACAGGTCCTCTGAAGTTAGTGAACTACAGTGCTCCCACTGTATGTGTGGAAGTTCTATTGCAGATATCCCCATGTAAAATAAAAAATGCAGGCATTGCATTCCATGACCTTACAATTGTGTATGTGAAGGTTGCATCAGAAGAGAGAGCACTGTGTTGTACTTTGTAAACATGTTGCTTCGTGTATTATATTATTACACTGAGTATATGATAGGGATAAATACTATTTGAAAATATTTGAAAAGCAGTTGAAAAACTTGTTTCTGAATGTCAAAAACCTGTCCAAGAACAACGCTAGGCTGATGAGAATGTTTTCAATTTCAGATTTAGTTCATGCAAAATTCCCAGTTGGTTACCTTGCTCTGGAAACACCTTTTTCTGCCAGAAAATACTTCCATGTATATAAAATGCAGTCACTGAAGCCCTTTTTCTGCGCAAAATTCATGCATAGTTGCTTTACAAAAAAATTGATTCTTTTTTTTTTTTTTTTTTTTGCAGAGTAATCAGCTTTTTCTGCACAGAAAATAGTATTTCTGTGTAAAGGGCCTATTTTCTGCGCAGGAAATTGTTTCCTGTGAAGAAAGTCCAAAATACCCTTGTGCAAATTTTGCACAGCACAGAATAACTTCTGATTTGAGAACAGGCTTTACAAACTGCATGGTTTTCAAAGGCTTTCTCATACTACTGTGAAAATTGCCAAAATAAGTTGCTGCTTTCATCAACAAGAAACTTAGTGAAGAATAACATCCCTGATATATAGTTTTTAAACCTATGCTTAAATCTCATCTATTGTATTTTAAAAATGCAAAGAAAAGTTTCATCACCACTTACCAGAAGACAGAAGGTTCTGCTGTGTAGTAGATGGGAAAGTTTCTAAATTAAAAAAGACAAGATAAGAAAGAAAATGTTGTGTCAAGGTCTTAAAAGGATGATGGAACAAATTTTACATTTGTATGCACAGGCCTAGAGAAAAGGCAAATCAATGCATAAAGCAAGTATTTGAAAGTACCTGAGCAGATAACACTGGCATCTTCCTTGTGGTGACAATTGTGGACTCCCCATCCCTTATGGGAGCATTCTTCAAGAGATCCTTCATTCCCTCTGCACTGGACATCATCCAGCAGGATGGTACCAGAGCCTTGACCAAATCGGGCACTTATTGGTGCTTCAATGGCATTTCCACAGGCAAGTTGCCTGCACACAACTTGAGCATCATATATGTCCCAGCCGTCATCACAGACTGTTCCCCAGGTCCCATTGAAATAGACTTCAAGTCGACCCTGACATCTGTTCTTTCCATCCACCAGTCTCAAGGACAAAAGACTTGCTGATGTTCCCAAAGGAGATTGCTCTGCAAAAAGTGATGAAGAATAGAGCTAGCATTCTTCCCATTTCATAATATTTGATATTGACTTTCATTTTAAAATTTGTATGCTTTTTTAAAAAGATACTCAGGAATGCTTACCTTTTGTAACACTTTTTGGCGTAGAGGGTAGAGGAACATCTAAATTAAAGCAATTCGAAAACATTAAAACATGTCAAGGCAGAGCACTAGATATTTCAAACCTCTCTTTGCATTCATGTTTGTAGGACTCTGAGAATTATGCCAGCTACAGAATAGGTTTGTAAGAATAATTAGGAACTGGGCTATATATATTTAAACTACTCCCTTATTCATTCACCAATTACACAGACAATCAAGGTTGTGGAAACAGAACAAAAACTAAAAAACCAAGAAAAGGGCTGCACAACAGTCTGTCAGTGTGTTTCAGAAAACATGTCTTTCATTAAAGCAAACATTTATCCTTACTAAAAATTGCTTGAAAATACAAGCTTTTGTGTAGCAGAAACATTTTCTTGCAATTGATCTGTATGCTTTCTCAGTAAGTCTGTCTGTGAGAGGCTATTTTTCCCCGGTCATAACATATTCACATATTCCTCTTTCCCTTCCCACTTTCTCCTTCCTTCAGGGCTGTTACAAACGAAAACATCTAACTGAGACTTGGAGTTCATATTGGGAAATTGGCACAGGGCAAAAACCACAAAACAACAGTCTTCAATCAGTACCATGGACCAAATCTGATTTCCTTATAATTTTAACGCATTTAATGAAAATGATTGGCAATAGATTCAGGATGAACCAAACTTAACTGCTGCATATTATTCCTCCCTCCAATATTGAATGTATAAAATGTACTACCACAAGATGTAGCAGTAATTTCAGCCTTAAAGCTTATGAGGAGGATATGGAATTAAACAAGTTAGCAATAACTGGACCTGTAATAACATAGTGTAGTCTTTATGTTCAAAACCAGAATCCTTCTGAAGAGCAATAAACAGTAGAACATAGGATCCAAAGGCCCACGTCCAAAAGCCTTTCATTCCACACAGTTGATGATCTGTGGATCCTCCAAGATTTGCAAACTGGTCTGCTTTGTAAACATTTTGCTCTATACTCAGGTCTCTGCAGTTATTACTTTAATTTAGAGTATGGTTTTTAAATATATTAATTTATTTATTTTAAATTAACTTTCTATTAAGAACACTATAAAGGAAACACGCACAAAGAAAAAAACATACTTGTTTTCTAAATATATTTATAATGCTCATTGGGTGTTTTTTTTTATAAAAAACGCAAGGAAGAGACTCATCACTTACTAGAAGAAAGAAGATTTTGCTGTGTAGTAGATGGGAGAGTTTCTAAATTAAAAAGACAAGACAAGAAAACAACATTGCATTAAAGTGTTCCATGAATGACAGAATAAATTTTATATTTGCCTACAGCAACGTAGATACAAAACCAAATGAATGTATAAAATAAATAATTGGAAATACCAAAGCAGATGACACTGGCATCTTCCTTGTGTTGACAGTTATGGACTCCCCATCCCTTATGGGAGCATTCTTCAAGAGATCCTTCATTCCCTCTGCACTGGACATCATCCAGGAGGATGGTACCAGAGCCTTCACCAAATCGAGCACTTACTGGAGCTTCAATGACATTTCCACAAGCAAGTTGCTTGCACACAACCTGAGCATCGTATATGTCCCAGCCATCATCACAGACTGTTCCCCAGGTCTCGTTGTAATAGACTTCAAGTCGCCCCTGACATCTGTTCTCTCCATCCACCAGTCTTAAGGACAAAGGACTTGCTGATGTTCCCAAAGGAGATTGCTCTGCAAGGGGTGATGAAGAATACAACTAACATATTTCCATTTCATAACATATAGCACTGACTCTCCCTTTAAAAATCTGTATACTTTTTTTTTTAAAGATCTTTCAGAAAGCTTACCAGTTGTTACACTCTTCTCTGTAGAGCGGAGAGGAGTTTCTACAATAAAACATTTCAAAAAGATTAGAAAATACCAAAATACAGCAGTGAATATTTCAGAACTTTCCATTCATGATCATTGTTCTTCATACAATACCAACTTAAAAAAGTTGTTTATAGGAAGAATTAACAACTGGACTATATATATTTGAACACTTCCTTGGGTCGTTCACCAATTACAAACACAGGGGATCAAAGCTGTAAGAAAACTAAGAAAAGCACCACATCACAATTGGAACTACTAGCTCTCAGTCTGTTCCAGAAAACATTTCTTTCATGAAGAAAAAAGCTTATTCATATTAAAAATTGTTTGAGGGGGAAAAATAACTCTTTGCCTTCATGTCAGTGCAATTAGAACAAACACTTTCTTCCAATTGATGGCTATGCTTTCTGACTAAGGTCATTTCTACACTAGACTGTTATAGTGCTATTATTCCACTTTCAACATACTGTGGAAACCTGAGGTTTGCAATTTAGGGAGGGGACTCAGAGGCCAGGATTCCATAGGATGTTGAAAGTGGAATAATAGCACTATGACAGCTTAATGCAGAAATGGCCATTGTCTATTGTTCACCAATGTTCACTCAGAATGTGTGTATGTTCTTCCTCTGCCCAGTTTTCCCATCCTTCAGTCCTGTCACAAAAGGAAACTGCCAATTGACAGTGGGCTACATTTTGAGGGGAAAAAAAGGAGTCTACAACCTGCATCACTGTGCCCTTCAGGCAGCAGCAAAATTCCTCGGTCAGCCTCAAAGGGGGCGCCACCTTCACCGCCCCCTAAGTTGCATGACTCAAGAGGCGGATTCGGAGGCTTACCCTACACTCAAACTGAGTGCCCAAGGTGGCCACCAGAGCTGGTATTTTATCCCTTACCTGCCAAATGGATGCCTAATTAATAACCCTTCCCAAGCCAATTTTCCCAGTTCCAATCAAAGCAGTATGGCGTAGGTGAAAACCTCCCCCAGGGCGGGGAGAGAAAAAATTCCTACCCAGCCACAAAGTGACCCGATAACATGTACTGCAATGAGGGTGGGAGGGATAGATCGTGCAGAAGATCCAAAGAGGCCACGTGTGTGATGGGCTGGGGTTAAATAGGCCTTTGCCCCACCCTTATCATGTGGTGCAGCCTGGCACCGCCCATGCCATCTGCCATTGGTGGCCTCCTCCAGTGAGGGCATCAAACCCCTCCCTTCCAGGCAGCGGAGGCTGCGCATGGTCAGGGGGCCTTATATTACACCATTGGTTGTATAGTCTTTAAATGTGTGCATAATATTCATATGTTATTATTTAAAAAATGCAAGGAAAAGTTTCATAACCACTTAACAGAAGAAAGAAGATTCTCCTGTGTGGTAGACGGGAATGTTTCTAAATTAAAAAAAGACAACAGAAGAAAGACAATGTTGTGTCAAAGTTTTCCAAGGATGACAGAAAAAAAAATATTTGCCTACATTGGCCTAGATAAAAGGCAAATTAATGTTTAAATTAAGTAATAATTGGAAGTACCTGAGCAGATGACACTGGCATCTTCCTTGTGTTGACAGTTATGGACCCCCCATCCCTTATGGGAGCATTCTTCAAGAGACCCTTCATTCCCTCTGCACTGGACATCATCCAGCAGGATGGTACCAGAGCCTTCACCAAATCGAGCACTTATTGGTGCTTCAATGACATTTCCACAGGTAAGTTGCCTGCACACAACCTGAGCATCATATATGTCCCAGCCGTCATCACAGACTGTTCCCCAGGTCCCATTGAAATAGACTTCAAGTCGACCCTGACATCTATTCTCTCCATCCATCAGTCTTAAGGACAAAGGACTTGCTGAGGTTCCCAAAGGAGAATGCTCTGCAAGAGGAGATGAAGAATACAAATGGAGTACTTTCAATCAGATATTTTATGAGATTGATTCTCTGTTTAGAAAATTATCAGTATAACAATAATATTTTTAGGAAAGCTTACCTGTTGTAACACTCTTCTGTGTAGATGACTGAAATATTTCTAAATTAAAACAATTTTAAAAGATTATAAAATAACCAGGCACAGCACTAAGTATTTCAAACCTATCTTTTTGCATTTATGTCTATGGAATTCTGAGAATATTGTTAGATTAAAAAGCTAGTCATTAAAAAGTTACCAAGTTCCTTATACATATTTGAACTCTTTCTTGAGTCCTTCACCAATCACAAACATAGAGGATGAAAATCACGGAAAGGATAACAACCTGGATTGGTAAGTAACAATGTGTTTCAGAAAATATTTCTTCCATTAAGGTAAAAATGTATCCTTTTTTAAAATGTGATTGGAAAAAAAAATACACCAAAACATGATATAGAATAAAACCAATTTACTACCCATTTGAAAACATGTAATTATGACCATCATTAACTTGAAAAGCAAGAACAGAAATCTGTAACTAATACTTACCTGTTGTAATATTCTTCTCGGTTGAGACTGTAGGACTTCCTAATTTAAATAGATACAAGATACCCTGTTAAACACTTCAAATAATGGGCTTGTATATATGAGGCAGGATTAAGAAGTTAATGATTCAGGTTTGTTTACAGTTGGTAACTGGATTACACAGCTAAGTTTATTTACAAAACCCTGTGTTGACTTCAAATGTAAAATACTCAGGTTTAAGCCTGGTTCAAGACAATCTGCTGCCTGAGGCAAATGACAATATGACACCTCCATTCATTCAGTGTACAACAGATGACCAGATTTATGGTTGACCTTACACAGTTCAAATCCCAGTTCAATGCTGGAAACAGGATGGAATGCCTCACTTTTCCTGACAACAGCATGCTAGCTTAGAGGGCATAGGATTTTTGGCACATCCAGCTCTGTCCTTACACTCTGATCCTCATCATCTGCCTCCTTAAATAGCTTCGTCACCCTACTACAGTATATTCCAACCCTCCCATATTGGTAATTTCAGCAAAATCAACAAGCCAAAATTTGGTCCTGGTTCACAAACTTGATTGAAAGAAAAACTATGTGTCTACAAAGTAGAATTTGTTGAACTGGTCACCACAAAGTATTATTAGCACTTCTAATTCATGCTGTATGAAAGCAGGAGAAAACATGTAACTTTCCAGTCCATTTCTGCAGGATAAGACTCTGCTTCAAAAATGTACTCCAGATCTAAACTTGGATTCTCAGGTTTCTGTGGTGCTCAGGAGTGTGTTTGCACAATTAAGGGTAATGTGCCAGCTACGCTCTCTACTGGAGATGTCTGAGGCATCACCTTGGGAGCCCTTGTGGGCTACGAGGCAATGCAGAAATAAAGAATAAATAAATTCCTTTGTTACATTCTGGTTGAATTACTATAGCATGTTCTGTATGGGCCTGCCTTTGAAACTGCGGTTGGTCCAGAATGCTATGTCCAAATTGTTGGCTAGGGTTGGTTACATGGACCATATGACTCCTTTTTAATAGGAACTTCACTGACTAAGCATCCATTTGTGGTCACAATTCTACATGTTGATTATGACCTATAAAGCCCTCTATAGCATGTGTCCATGCTGTTTCAAGAACTGCATCTTCTCATATGACCCTGACAAGGTTTTAAGATCTTCAGGACAGGGTTTCTTCTTGATCTTATCATCCTCACAGGAACATTGGGTTTGGGATATGAGAAAGGTGACTGTTTACAGCTATGGAAACCCTTTTCATAGGAGGCAATGTCTTTCCCTTTCCCTGCTGTCCTTTTTACCAGTAGGCAAATACATTTTTGTTTAGTTATCTTTTGTTGTCTTAAAACTGTACTTTAGCTGGTGTTGCTGTACTTGTTATGGTGTGCCTTCAAGTTATTTCCAACTGATGATGACCTAAGATGGATCTATCACAGGGTTTTCTGCGGCTGAAAGTGTATGACATTTCCAAAGTTACCCAATGGATTTCTATCGCCAAATGGGAAATTCCACCCTAGTCTCCAAGATCATAGTCCAGTGTTCAAACCACTATATCATGTTGGCTCTCAGTACCTACTTTTTAATGAGGTCTAAATCAGGTCTTAATCAGGTCAAGGAACCAAATCCTGTCTGATCTTGGAAGCTAAGCAGGATCAGCCCTGGTTAGTACTTTGATGGGAAACCATCAACAAATACCAAACTGTGGGGTATACTTCAGAGGAAAGAACTGGAAAAACCACCTCTGAGTATTCCATGTCTAATGAAAGCCTATGAAATTCATGGGTCTCCATAAGTCAGCAGGCAAATTGAAAGTACATACACAGAAACACACATACTTTTTAATCATTTTGTGAGCTATCTTGGCTCCCGTATTAGGGAAAAGATGGGATAATAACTGAATGAATGGAAGTAATTGACCATACGACACTGGCAACTTCCTTGTGGTTACAGATACGGCCTCCCTATCCCTTATGGGAACATTCTTCAAAAGATATTTCAGTCACTTTGCACAGGATATCACCCTGGCAGGTGTCACCTGGACCTTCATCAAGTTGGGCACTTAATGGAACTTCAATGCTTTCTCCACATGAAAGTTGTTTGCATGCAATCTAAGCATCCTATATACCCCAAGCATCATCAAAAACTGTCCTCCCAGCTCCCGTTGTAATAAACTTCAAGTCAACCCTGACATTTTTTCTGTCCCTCTACCAGTCTCGAGGACAAAGAACTTTCAACTTTCATATTACATCTAGTTTGGCCCTTTGATTCATCTTTTTTAATGAGTCATCCTTTATTTTCGCAAATCTCACACCAGAAAATGAAGACAAGAAACTGCAACATATCTTCTGGTTTTCTTATCTGGTGTGGATTTCACAGCAAATGTTTTTTCAGTTTGTAAATGTGAAGTAATACTGATAATCTGTCTGAACCCAGATATAAAATACATACCAGTTGTACCTGGAGTTTCTGTGGTAGCTGGAGGTCCTGAAAATGCAAGGAATATTGCAAAACATTGAAATAAATCTTATTTAAATGACATGTAACATGTCAACATGTAATTGTTGTTGTGATGGTCAGTCCTCTCAAAATGGCTAATACATATCAGCCTTCAAGATTAAACAATAATAGCAATACTGATAGTTATTCATCCTGGAGTTAAACTGAAAGATATATATGCTAAATGGCAATGCCCCATTGATGAAGTTAGATTATAATTTCAATGCTTATAGAGCAACAAAATCTATAGGAATATTGCCAAAAGCAAAGTACTGTATATTTTTATTTAATCTCATGGCTCTTTTCTCTACAATGTGTAGACTCCTTCCAACAGTGGGTCATTTACCACGTTATCTGTGCTTTTGTGCTTCCAGCTATAGGTAAAGAGGTGGGAATCATGTGGTCCGCTAGAATTGTTGAACTGCAACTCCCAGCAGCCCTAGCAGGCAAATCCAATGATGAAGAATGTTGGTAGCTGCAATCTGAATTCCAATTTGGTCTGCCTTTAGACACAAATCTAAGCCACTCCACTGCTTCTTGACTATTCTTCTGGACTAGTAATTATAACTCAGAAACATTGGCTTTGCTATCCATAATTTTTCCACTCTTTATCCTTCAGTTAGCTCTTGTATGAATGTGTGACTGTTTGTATCTTGTGTACATGTGTGAATGAATTCCCCTCAATAAAACATATTTTTAGTTTACTTCTGAGTCTTTGGCTGGTTTTCCTGCAAGGACCCCATAAACATTGGTTGAAAGATCTCGTTAGGTTACCCCCCTCTCACAGGCCTCTTAAGTTTAGCTAATTAATTTCCCATTGTCACATGGAGGTACTGGCATCATGGATGGACCTCTGAGTCACCCATGTTTTGGGGTAACATGTGAGCAAAACATCTTCAGATAAACAACCACATTGAAATAACAAGAGACATCTGGCTGGATAGTGCTGAAAAATGGATGATAAGCAAGATGTAGTATCCTTTTGTTACCTGTTCTAATTATCATTTTCTGAGATTCATACTTTTATCAGATTTAGGGAGTAGGGATGGAGTTGATATTTCAGTAGTAGCTGAGCAAATAGAGAGAGCAACATGTATGAGAAGCAAACAAAAAAACCAGCTGTAAAACTTTCAAGATTGAGAAACATGACTACCCTCCACTTGAATAAGGGTGGAGAACTTCCCCCTGCCAGAGTTTTAGATTTCAACACCCAGCATTGCCAATGATAAGGCATTGTGGGAGTTGTAGTTCACAACTTGTAGAGGTACAAAAGTTCTGAATCTGCTGTAGAATGTAATTGGTATGCCATTATCTTTTGCGTTCATAAAGGACCTACAAACTAAGCATTTTATATGTGCCATAAATAAACAGACTTGCCTGTTGGAGGAAGCCCAGCATCTGTGAATACAGAAAAAGAAATTGTTACTTTGATAGCTACTGAATTGTATACACAGTGGTGGAGCTTGGAGTGTGTGGTAGGGGGGCATGGCCATGGTGCATGGGGCGTGGCCAGGGCATGTAGAGGCATGTCTATGAGCTGGGATGCCCCCAAAACTTTGCTACCTGGGGCGAAGCATCCCCCCCCCCCATTCCTATGCAACTGTGTATACATTACAGTTTTGTCATACGTAATTTCAATGAAAACTTTTCCAGTTAGGGCCAAGTATGGAGACCTAATTTTGATTGTACTGAAAGATATTATTCTATGGAGTTTAGAAGTGTTTGTGAGAAGTTTCGTAACTGGTACATAGGTTACTGAATTACACAACTAATAATAATTCATTATATGATTGCTAGTAGATAGGCAGCTGCTATCTGATCATCAGACATTCAAATATGCTGATAATCCATAATAATACATTCTGTGAGCTAACATAACTCTGTATACATTACATTTCTATTTATTAAATTGTATGATGGTTGATATGTTTTTAATGTTTCGATGGAACAAATCAAGCTGTGTTGTGCATTCAGTGGTGGTTGTTTTATCTACAGTCTTTATCCTTGAAATATTCTTCCTTGATGTATCTGAAGGTTGTTTGAAGTTCAGAACTGTACAACACTTAAAAGAATACAAAGAGATGTTACCTGAGCAGATGACGCTGACATCTTCATTGTGACCACAGTCGTTTATGAGCCACTCGGCATGCTGACAATTCCAGAGGTAGAGTTCACTTCCTGTACAGTTCACATCATCCAGTACTATCTCTCCAGTTCCTCGGCCAAAATAAGACCATCCAAGCACTGTGGTTGCCTCTCCACACCCAAGTTGTCTGCACGCTACATGTGCACTGTTCATATTGAAGTCATCGTCACAAACAGTCCCCCAAGCTCCTTGATAAAATACCTCTACTCTTCCAGCACATCTGCTCCATGCATTTACTAAACGCAATTCCTGTGCACCTTTCCAAAACACAAATGAAATGGTTGTCAGGTAAAACAGAAGAATATTAGATCTATACAACTCTGAATTTTAAGGAAATGTAAAACCATGATATATTCAACAAGATGTGAGTGCTAGAGTTAACTGAATGCATGCCTTGGAGGACTGCTTATTATCTATAATAATCCCTGAACAGGATTCTACAAGAGAAGATCTTGGATAAGGTGTTTCAACTAAACCACCGGAATTCCCCAAACTATGTAGCCAGTGATCCCACCAAAATTGGTAGGATGTAGGAGCCATCGTCTAAAAAGTAGAGAAACTCTGCGATGTCCATTAATCTCATACAGTTTCTAAGATACAGAGGAAGAGAAAGAAAAAACCCTCACATGTACAATTTAGTTGTCAACCACCTCTTTGAACATATTCGCTTAGTCAAAATTTCTCCCATTAATGAAATGACACCTTGAAATATGGGGGTAGAGAAGGGGGAGAGCAACAGCAGCAACAACCATATCACCACCACCACCACCGAGTTGTTGAGGCTTTACACACTTCCATGTATAATGTAAAGTCTGCCTCCAGGAATCACTAGTCAATGAGAGAAGAAGGAACACATTCCTGCTAATAGTTAAGGGACCCTATAGACATATAAGCCTAATGTGTACGTACTGTGTTTTCACAATAAATATCCTTACATTTTTTTTGCATACCCTTTCACTTCTATCATCATCATCATCATCATCATTTGTTTGTTCCTGTGCACCTGAAATTAGACTCAAGAAGATGGATGGAATCCAACCATAGTTTTGCCAGCCATTGTTATTTGAGTGTTTTCCTGTATATTTACTTTGATTAGGCTCAGCTGTTTAATAGTTCCAGGCAATCTCACATTTATGAACTAACGATTCACCCCCACCCCAAAAGCCAAGGCAATACGTGCACAGTACCTGATTCCTGTAGGAAAGTAGAATGTGCTAACAGCATCCAAAAGAAGAGTTTGGGGGCACCCATTTTTTCCTGTGGGTTTCTGCTAATCTAAAGAAGCAGGATGTTTCAGCATTTATAGGAGTTCTAACCTGAACCGGAAAACATGTACTATGCAATTTGATCTTACTCCCAAATCTGTGTTAAGGAAGTCCAGGATATTTTCATTTCACAATCCAGATCCCTGGAAATAGACAATTACTGAAGATTATTGTTCTGGAGAGGCAGTGGTAGGGTCAGTTTTCAGCACTCAAGAAATACCTCTGTAATTACACACGGTGCTGTCTGATGCAAATGTTCCAGGAAATGTTAGTTTTCAGGAGTGGATTGCATTGATCTGGTATGCTGTTTTTATAATAATCTATGAAGTTTTAACTGTATTTTAAGTATGAAATGCTTTGAACTTTCACAACATCAAACGCAACACAGATATTTCACGTAAAATAAAATCTGTTTGATAGACTGCTATGCAAGAACTAGATGCACAGGAAATTCTTTTGCAGCAGCATTATCAGAGTGGCTAAAGATTACTGTAAGAGCTATGGAAATGTTCAGGTGTTTTCATAAAATATTTCTGCCTTCACATAGAAGACTAGTACCTCACTTATATATGTTTTTCTGTATACCGATATTTGTTTTCCATCATAGGAATATGCACCTACAGTTTGAACTGGTATAGATAAAAAATAGCTCATCAGCTCTCTGAAACAGCCACAAAGTAAGTTTAATGCTTGAGATCCAATGAAGGACTAATAAATAGCATCAGACTACTAGACCATTATGGTCCTTGGTACGGCAAAGGGCCAAAGTGGCAGCATATTAAACACAATGCCAACGAAAGGGTTTGGCTCAAAGGTCCAAACTAAATGTGACACTCATGTGCTTTGGTACTGCAGAGTAGCTTTTTATCTCTTGCAAATAGGTGACATAGGGAAGAAGGAGTCAAATTGGTGCCATCATAGGGAGAAGGGGGAATCTAACCCTTGGCTTATCCCACCACAAATCAAAATGGAGAAGGCACTTTGCATCTGCTATTTGCAATGGGAAGAAATCCTCTATTGCCCATCTCCCCCCCCCCCCCCGTGTGAGTGAGTGAATGAGTACAAGTGTCAGTATTTGTTACCTACCAGCATTATACTACACCAGCAGACAAGCACCATGTCTAGTTTGGTCCTGCCCAGAAATTTGATTGAGGTTTTTAGATGGAATGACAAGGCACTGTCTTGTCATTTGCCCTGGGCAGAGCCTAATATCTTCAGTCAATTATCATTCACACAATTAGCAGTTGTGTGAATGACTTTTTAAATAACTCAACCCCAACACAGGGAAACATTAACTCTCTGAGATCATCACCCAGATAAAGGCTCCTGCATGACTTTGTTTTTTCTAGTTTATGTTCAACCCTAAGGAGGGGTTTCTGGGGCTGTGTGTGTGCGACATGCTTGAGGTCACCCAGTGGGTTTACACAGCCTAGCCAGGAACTGAACCTCCAAGGTTGTAGTCCAACACTCAAACCACTATACCATCTTGGCTCTCCCTGTGTGACTACTTATATTTAAAGAATAACTTCCATTCACGCCAATAAGAGCTTTCCACTTAAGTCTGATTGTTGTTATGCTGCAGGATGATTGTTATGCTATAATAAATCAAGGGAGGTAATTGTACACTCTATTCTGCTTTGGTCAGGCCTCATCTGGAAGACTGTCTCCAGTTCTGGGCACCTAATTTCAAGAAGGACATTGACAAACTGGAGCATGTCCAGAGGAGGGCGATCAAAAAGGTGAAGGGTCCAGAAGCCATGCCCTATGAAGAGCGGTTTAGGAAGCTGGGTATGTTTAGTCTGCAGAAAAGAAGGTTAAGAGGGGACATGATAGCCATGTTTAATTATTTGAAGGGACGTCACGTCAAGGAGGGAGCAGGCTTGTTTTCCACTGCTCCAGAAACTAGGACAAGCAGCAATGGATTCAAACTATGGGAAAAGAGATTACACCTAAATCTCATGAAGAACTTCCTGATGGTCAGAGCTGTTTGGCAGTGGAATATGCTGCCTTGGAGTGTGGTGGAGTCTCCTTCTTTGGAGGTTTTTAAGCAAAGGCTGGATGTGCTTTGATGTGGGTTCCTGCATGGCAGGGGGTTGGACTGGATGGCCCCTGTGGTCTCTTCCGACTCTATAATTCTATGATCCTATGCTTCTATGCTGAGTCTTGTAATACTATAGCATGCAGTTCTTCAGAATTGCAACTGGAGAACAAGTCAGGCTTCCCTCCCCCCACCCCTAGTATGCTGTGATTGCTCTTGAAAATGGGAAGAGAGGAGGCTAACCCAGGACCCTCTCAGACTACATAGTTCTAATGCAGTAATTCTGCTTTAACTGTTATGGCTGCATTCTATGGAATCCTGGGTTTTGTCATGTGGGGAGGCAGCAGGGTTCTGAGAATTCTAAACACCTCTCCCTAAACTAGAGAGCCAGTGTGGTGTACTGCGTTGAATGTTGGACTACAAATCTGAAGACTAGGGTTTGAATCCCCACTCAGCTGTGGAAACCCACTGGGAGACATTGGGCAAGTCATACTCTCTCAGCCATAAACAGAGGCAAAGTTAACCGCCCCCCGAAAAAATCTTGCCACAAAAACCCCACAATAGGGGCTCCATAAGTAAGAAAAAACTTGAAGGCATAGAACAGCAACAGTTCCCTAAACTGCAGATCCTAGGATTCCATAGAATGGAGCCATGGCAGTTAGTGTGGGATCACAGTGCTATAACTGTGTTGAGTGAAAGTATCCCAAATAGTTATTTTTCGGGGGGGGGGGGGCAGACGAAGCTGCTAACTATGTAAATAAAGTAACATCTTATTTGACCCTAAGAATCAGATCAATATGTTCTAGTACTAATGGAAGATTGCCATTTACTGTAGACGGATCACATCATTTTAAAAGTTATTTGTCATCTCAGAAAGTGTGTCATAATCAGGTGGTGGAAAAATTTACTTTACCTGCAGTACTTCTGCTGTGAACTAAATTGCAGATGCCAAGAACAACATATAGTGGATTTTCTGGTACTTTGCATAAGCATTAAATTCACTGACAGGACCAACCTTGCTTAGTTATTGATCCAAATGTAATAGATTTATTGAAATAAGCCAAAATGGGGAAGGCTGGAGGTGACATCAAGGCTGACCTTTCTGGATTTGGCACAGTCTTTAAATGTTTGCTGTCATAACATCTACTTTAAAAACACCCACCTGATCTCTCTATGAAACAAAGGGCCTTGGTTTAGTTTTGGTGACTGGCAGGAATCATCTCTTTCTCTCTGTCTTTTGCTGTGTGTAGGAGATGCTGGGAATTACCTGTCCTTTTAGTTTCTTTCAACATTTGCTTTCACTTCGACACTTCAAATTAGACACATACATCTGAGTAAGAAGGCAACTGCCAGAAAGCATTTCTTTGCCTTTGAGTGACTGGATCAAAATGGCTTAGATAATAAATCCACTGTTTGAGAACATACTGTATTTGCTGGCATATAAGACTCACCCTTCCCCCCAAAAAAAAATATTATTTGAAAATGGGGTGCATCTTATACACTGCTGTGTCTCATACGAAGACAAATAGTATCTGCCAGTGTATAAATGGGGTGTGTCTTATATGCCAGCAAATATGGTAACCTGAATTATTCCCATTTGTTATCCCTGTAACCAGAGAGTAACAACAGTGCAGCATATGAATTACCATCATGAAAAACAGTTGTGGTTTGGATTCACATTTAGGTATGGCTGACAGAAGCAGGCTTTTCTGCCCCTTCCTCCCTACAGCAGTCCCTCCAGCCTAGAAAATGTGATAGAGAGGGCCAGAGGATCTCAGTAAATGAGATACTTTGGAGAGATAATCTACAACTGGGTAAAAGCATATTCCATGAGCAGGGCCCTTCTGGCCACAGAAGACAGATCCTAACCCAAGGCTGAATTCTGTGGAGTCCTGGGATATGCAGTCTGAATGAGTACCAAAGCTCTCTGGGTGAGAATTCTAAATACCTCTGACTAAACTGCAAAGCCTAGGGTTCTATACGATCTTGGCATGACAGTTAAAGTGGAATCATAGTGCTTTAATTGTGTAGTGTGACTATCACTTTTGACTAAAGAGATAACAGTGCAAGCATATACCAGGATTGGACTAGATAAGCTCAGTAGAAGTGAATTAATGCCAATACAATGATTCCAGAACTTGGCATGTTACTTTTTAAAATAATTAGTTACAGTTACTATGAATATCAGGGCCCTATACTTAACAGTTAACCATGTAAAATAGTTAACCATTTAACAGTTTCAAATAGTTAATAATTTTGAATCAACTCTTTGTTACTTAAATATAACGAAAATATTTATTTTAACATAAAAATAAAGTAAAAAAAACCCCTTAAAAATCAGCATGCTATAAACCACCATTTTGCCTATGACTGAAAATACAACTAAATAATGATGCCACACAGTAACTTTAAATTAACTAAAAAGCTGTGGATTTCTGTTAGAAGTTGGAATAGATGGAACACCTTCTATGATTCTAACTCTATGATTCTATTATATAATAATTATAATGACACCACAAAAGCGGTGGTATCTTCTGTTACAACTCTAAGGACCCAGAGCGCCTTTCTGCACTATACTGTTATAGTGCTATTATTCCACTTTCAACATCCTGTGGAAAGTTGCAGGAGAACAATTGTGCCAGAGTGTTATTTTTCCCTTACATATCCTACCTGTGATCTTCCCAAAGGCATCTGATGAGCCTTAGTGGAAAACAGCATGTTGAACTAACAGAACTTTGCACTGGTCCAACAGGACTTGTCTTACATTTATCTGTGCTTGCTATAAATCTATTACTGTTATTGCTATCTGTATTTATACTCAGTGTTTTAAAATATACTGTGGGTTCAGCAACGACATCAAAGCATGCGGACATCAGTGGTAACACATTTCCACTTTTGTGCTGATGTGTGACTGACCAACAATCCAACCATCCTAAATTCATCATAAAGAACTGTTTTCACCTCTCACTAATTCCATTAACTTCAAAGCTCCTTGAGAGTTATGCAGCTAAAGGCCTTTTGCAGAAAAGCACATGATAAGTCTCCAGTTTATGATATTGAGGTTAGATAAATCTGGTGTTATTTTATTTTGAATGTAAATAAACCTGATCCATACTTACTGCATCTTAGGCCCTTTTCACATGTGGCGGGGGGGGGGGGGACGGTGTAGAGCGACCTCTCACGGAGGTCGTCTACACTGTAGAGTGGACTGGCGTGGACTACTTTTCGCAGTTTCACACCAGAATCCACTCAGGATTCTGGAACTAGCCGGGCTGCGTGTTTTTTAAAAACCTCTTTTTAGAGGTTTTTAAAAAGCACGGAGCGCGCAGCCCCGTGCCGCTCTGTCGCCTGGCTCTAAAGTGGATCTGCAGGCGCGCGCAAGTGCGTGCCTGCAGATCTGCTGGGGGCGGGCTTCCGGCTGGCGAGCTTCTCCGGTTGGTGGAGAGCCTCCACCAACCGGAAGCTGCCATCTGGGACGCTGGAGGAGTGTGGAGCAGCGAGCTCGCGCTGCTCTACACGGCGATGGACTTACCCGGCTGGAGGTAAACTCCGTTTTTGGGCGTTTTCGCCTGTCCCCCCCCCCCCCCGACATGTGAAAAGGGCCTTAGTAAATGCAGCAATACCTCTTTTAGAGACTTTTTAAGGAATGAAGAGGACTGTTTTTAACTGTGGCTCACCTTTGAGACAAAATTAATTGTTCTTGGTATCAAAAGAATTTCTGGGATTTTAAAGACCCACGAGCCATGAAGAAACCGTCTTTCAGAATGACTGTTCAAGGCGTAAGGGAGATCTTATAAGAAAATAACTTACTCATGAGTGAATAAATTGATACGTGAGATAAATAATTTGCTATTGTGCCTGGCAATCTGTTAAGCATGAAGAAACATGAATGGTGAAAATAGAACTCATTTAATGACGGCTGAAATATTTTAGATATACCAACAAATTTTCCATTTGGCAAGTTCATGGCAAGTTCAGCCATTTTGAGGTATCCCAATGTCAGCTGTGAGTCCACTGTCTCAGTAGGGCATGAACCATTAAAGAAAGCAGTGAGAGAGAAACTTCTCCCAAGTTAAGAGTGCCTCTACAGCTGCCTTACTGAGAGACAGTCAGATGATACCAGAAAATCAACAGGCGTGACAGCAGTAACATCTAGTGCTTTGGGAAGAGGTTTATGAAGAACATGTCAAGAACTTTTCTTGGCCTGCTGAAAGGAAAAAAGAACTGGAGACGAGACTTTATTCATCACTGTTCTCCAAAGATTCCAACAGCTATTGCCACTGAAAGTTTTGAGACATGGAAGCCATTGATTACATCAGCCCAATATAGGCCCTTTCTGCATCTTACCTTTTTCCGGCGATAGGGTGCGGGAATCACGCAAGCAGCCTCCGACGAGAGGCTCTCGTATCCCTGCTGCTTCAGCTCCGCATGAGCTGCCTGCTCGCGTGAGAGCCCTGCCTCTTCCTTCCGCAGTGCAGCCTGGGAGTTTCCCAGGCTGCACTGGGGCAGGAAGTGCGACCGGTGCAGCTCCAGAGGCTCCGCATTCCAGGTAAGTGTGCACGGGGACCGAGAGCAATGAGCAATCGAGCACCATTTTCAGCTTCTAGCCGAAAATGAAAAGGTGCATGATCGGTGCCTGCCGGCCCCTGGAGCATTGCACAATTGTGAGTGCGTCATGCAGATCACTCCTCACAATCACACAATGTTCCAGGCGCCCTTTCGCATGGAAAATGCTGTGCGGAAAGGACCATAGTTGTTGACATGTAGTAATACCTGTTGGACTGGGGAAGGAGAACTGAAGAACATGTCCCCAAGCCCTAAGAACACTCTTTATTTTCACTATTGCATGTTGCCTCTTTAAGAGAGAAACTAGAAGGAAGGGGATGGAGCTCTGCCTCACTTGCTCAGAGGGAAGGACAGTTTTGGACATGCAATTAAATTTCATATTTCTGATTGTTAGGCATTGCTCTGTATCCAAGAGATTTTAATAAATGACTCTTAGTCATGTCCCCTCTTAACCTTCTCTTCTGCAGACTAAACATTCCCAGCTTCCTAAGCCACTCTTCATAGGAAGGGTCTGAAAGCCATGCCCTATGAGGAGCAGTTTAGGGAGCTAGATATGTTTAGTCTGCAGAAGAGAAGGTTAAGAGAGGACATGATGGCCATGCTTAAACATTTGAAGGGATGTCATGTTGAGGAGGGAGCAGGCTTGTTTTCTGCTGCTCTGGAGACTAGGACAAGGAGCAATGGGTTCAAGCTGCAGGAAAGGAGATTCCACTTGAACCTCAGGAAGAACTTCCTGATGGTCAGAGCTGTCCGGCAGTGGAATATGCTGCCTTGGAGTGTGGTGGAGTCTCCTTCTTTGGAGGTTTTTAAACAGAGTCTGGATGGCCTTCTATTGGGAGTGCTTTGATATGTCTTCCTGCATGGCAGGGGGTTGGACTGGATGGCCCCTGTGGTCTTTTTCAACTCTACAATTCTATGATTCTAAGACATCCTAGAGCTCTTTCCTATATTCAAAGGTCACCACCTTTGGAGGAAGCAGAACAAGGAACTAGATGATACCATCACCAACAATACCACTAAGTATTCCATAGCTGTCATTTGTGAGGTGAGTATAATTTGGTTATACATCAGATTTCATTACTGTAAACTGTCTTGAAGCCTTATAGTATGCTAAATCAATGAATTTTAAAATGATGGACTAACTCCAAGGAATGGCAGCTGTGTTTTTTTCTGGCTGAATTAACTGGAACAGAGAGTCAGAGATTTTAATTCTCGGTTGAGAAGATTTCTCCAGAGCAACTAATTATATTTATTGAATCCATTTCTGAGGAATGATCCACACAGCATTTATCAAGCTACTAAATAGCAGGTACCATAATACCTTATCTTTTGTAGCTACAAACAATGAAAATTGATCTTAATCAGATGGCAAATTACTTGTAGTTAGCCTTCTTCTTTGGCCAGGGCATGGAGTTCATATCAGGTAAGAATAATTCTTTTAACAGTGAATATAATACATATATTTGTTGGGAATTAACATAAAGCTATATAGTATACTGTCATGTAAATGCTGTAACCTCTGTATTCATAGTGGGGGATGTGGCAGAACCTTTTAGATGCATATTTGTAATAAAACGTATCAGCACCTCATTCTTTGGGTTTCAGTACACAAAACATCTGACTAGAGATGAGATTAAGGCTATTTCATGTATCATGCAGGCTTCCCTCAGGCAGGTCATACAGGGATGTGATGTGGCTCTTATGGATGCCATCAAAAATAGTTTATGTGAGGGAATCATGGAAGATGCACTGTGGTTGATCCCACTGCCTTGAAAAGCTCCATGCCAGTTCAGTCCCCTGGAAGATATGATAGTGATATAGAAATTTTCTGTATGATCTGGCTAATCTAGAATGGGTATTTACACATCAGAAAAAAGAAGAAATGTAGCACCAAAGTTACAAATTTGCTCCTTTCTCATATACCAGGTTATATGCAGTTTATATGGACAGATCTAAATTCAGAGCTTTTTATTGTATTTTTAAAAGAAATACATCTTACCGCAGTGGAGAAGTCTTTGACTAGATGTTATTGATGAGCCACATCGAGGCCACTGATTTACCTTCTTCTGGTCCTCCGACAGTCTTTCAAAATGAGCACTGATCTTTATAGGACACATGGCCATTCTAAGCTAATCCATCAGGGAAAGGAAATAACCATTATTGCTGTCTCCACATGGAACAAGCACTACTGGAAAACAAAATTTGAGCAGCATATTCTATTTCTCCAAAGAGATAAGAAGAGATAAGAAAATATATACCATGCTAGTATTTTCATGCTGTTTAATAAGATCATGTAATGGAAGATGTCCCTTGTAGGTGAAACATTCAAGTTTTCTGTTTGTTGCCTTTATCTCTGAACAGCTAGAAAAGATCCTTCTGGTCTGAAAAGATCAAACACGCAATACATATGAAGAAGTTTGTTTGTAATTATACTAACCAGCAAGAGTAATTTAATCTGTATGATCTGATTTGTCTCCTTCCCTCAACATTGTTGAATGTTTCTGCTTGTTTATATGTGAAATGTGTTGCACAACAGTGTTCTTTTCCCATGAGAATATGGAATCTGACCTACCCATGCAGAGATAATTTAACAAGTTGTCTTAATCAGGCAACTTGTTCTGTTATTTTATTTAGTGGATTAAGGAGGCACTCAATTCAGAAGATAGAAAAACCAGTACATTAGGCATAGGGTTCACTATTTCAACCTGAAGAGAATAAGAGGTACACATTGTCTTTCTGATGCCATTCTTGGAAGTTAAGTTGTTGATACAGGTCTAAAATGAGACCGTGATTAGCTAGCACACTATGATAATGTCTAAGGGAGTAAAAATGTCTCTCATAATTTTTTATCAAAGGATATACATCTTTCCTATATAGATCAAGATCAGAAATCTCATCCTCAAAGGAAGAGTCTATGGCTGAACTCCCAATGAGTCCTCATGACTCCATCATACATATCCCCTAAACACCTGGGGATGCTAGAGTAGGGCATTCAGCAACTGGAAGTGGTGGAGCTCTGCTTAGGTACGGTTTCTGAGGAACCTGCCTTGTTCAAGAAGGCACAGAAAGAGACTGAGGCCCTTTTTTCACGCCAGTCCTGTTGAGAAATGGCCTCGGGAGTGCTGCGGGATTGTGAGGACCATTTCACATGACGTCCTTGCACTCGCGCGATGTTCCCGGGGCCAGTAGGTGGCAATCATGCATTATATCATTTTTGCCTCATTGCCGAAAATGATGCACGATTGTGTGTCCCTCCCGGGCCCCACCCACACTTACCTTGTGTGCAGAGCCTCCGGTTGCATGGCCATCATGCTTCCTCCCCCAGCGCAGCGTGGAAAAGTATGCGGCTGTGCTGCGGGAGGAAGGGGCGGAGCACTCGCGCTGCCTTCTGGCCAGCATGGAGCTGGTGCAGAGGGGAAGCAGAGGGGATGCAAGTGCCTCTCGCAAGAGGCTTCTCACATGATCTCCTCGTGATGACACTGGAACGAGGTAAGGTGTGAAAAGGGCCCGAGTGTCCACATGGCATGAGAGGACACCAGCTGCCAGAAGGTAAGGGAACAGACAGCTTCCCATTGGTGAAGTATACAGCTAAAGACCAAGATGGCAAAAGTTGTTCATGAAAAAGAACACACAATATAGGAGAGGCTGTAGCAGTTTGCTTTTGCCTGGGAAGGGCCAGCTTCTGCTCCCCTCTTCTCCTCTAGAGTTAAAAGAGTGCAAACTAATGTTGCACTTGGAACTCAGTTTGCAGCAGCTGGATCAAGCTGAGGACAAAGTGGGAGGAGGAAAGACAAAGTGGGACATTTTAAAAACGGGCTGGAAAAGTGGGACAACAGAAGACGGTCCTTTCCAAATTGAGACAGTTGGGGAGTATGTATCTGGAGGCCTACCAGTTGCCTGCCCCTACTCTAAGGCCAAATTGCACGTATAATTATCAGTCCTGGAAAACCTGAGTAGCATTGACACTGCACAGCAAGCGAAGGCTCTCCTCCTCATAGTGCTTCCAGCAGCAGGAGGAGTAATTTTCACTGAGAGCAGAGCAAGGAAAAAGAGTTAAACATTTCCTTCATGCCTCACCTGACTCCAAAGCTCATTGTTTTTCCTGGAGCCTATTTGCTGTGAATTAGAAGTGTGAGATTCTCATACTTCTACGAGTGATATCTAAATGATTTTATTCTGATTCTGGCAGCATAACTGGAAATCTGGAGACATGTGAGGCTGGGTTAGCTATACAATTTTAAAAAAAATATATACACCTTGATCTCTAGAAAATGGAAGCATTGACCAAGATACAGTACTGTTTAGCAGCCAGTGGAGCAGTAGTCTACACCCGTGTACCCGTGCTGGACTTCCACTGCGATCTGTGCTCAGAGGGACAAGGAACTCCTGGGCACTCTCCGGCCACAGTCATGAAACCCAGAGAAAAAGACCTCAGTTATCCTCCCTGATCTCCTGCATGAGAGATGCACCCTGGCACTATTATGATTCCTGCCACTGAATATCAATAGACAAGTGACCTATTGGATAGGGGTTGGGGTTTACTTGTACAAAAATGTGTATTCCTTCCCTGAAACAATAAAAACACATTGGCTGGAGATCATTTCCAGCATTTACATCGTGTGATATAAAACAATTCAGTTCTGTTTTCAATTGCAATTCCAAAGCAGAAGCTGTTTTCCTGTTATTTTGCATGACTATGAGCTCTAAGGCCATTTCTGTTCTACACTGTTGTAGTGCTATTATTCCACTTTCAACATCCTATGGAATCCTGGGGTTTGCAATTAAGGGAGAGGCATTTAGAATTCTCAACCAGAGAGCTCTTGGGCCTCAGTAAACTACAAACCCCAGAATTCCACAGTATCTTGAAAGTGGAATAATAGCACTATAACAATATAGGGTGGAAATGGCCTAAATGTCTGTTATTTTGGCATATTCTTCAGGAGTGTAAGCATTCCTGAATAGTGTACACTAGATGGCACTCTTGGAACCCAGAAAATTAAAACTTTTGCTTGCTCCTCCCCCTCCCCCAAAAACAATATTTGAACATGGATGAATGAGGACTCACTCATTCTTTCTGTCTGCAACAACTAGCTGACATCATCTAAGTTGTAATCTCAGAATAAACTACAGCTTCTATAAAATACAACAGAAACAGGTGTGACAAAACCAGTCCTCAAGTGATATGTTACAAAGCTGCCCAGATGTGACTTTTTCTGACAGCAGAAGCTGTGAGATCAGGGATCTGAACAACATTAGGTCAGGTAGGAATGACATCACTGGTCCATCCTTCTAGCTCTTCCATCTTTATGTTCCTGAAGGGTACTTTGTGACTATACTTCCTACTGCATATTAATCTTCTGGAGCAGTTCATGAAGAACATAAATGAAGAATGCATTTGTATAGCGAGTTTTTTAAAGAAATGTTTATTCTTCCTTTCCACTCTGTGTGTAAAAGCAGCTTGTTCGCTTTTGACATGAACAGTTATACATATATTGTAGTAGAAACATTTTTTTAATGTAAGAGAATAAAATCTGGGCACATGCCAGAGACTAACTCCAATGGGTAGCATCAGCTAGGATAGGCCTGTTGAATCGATGGGAACTTGGTAAGTGTCATTGAGGTACATGCAGAGAGTTTAGCTGTGGGCAGGGCAGGGCAGGACCCAGGAATGCTAACTTCAGTCAAGATGTAAGCAATCTTCATCAGCATGAGGCACTGAATGAAGCATCAATTCACCAGTGTTTCTACGGAGAATGGGGAGTCTCTGACTGCTGTGCTGCCATTGTGAAGATATAAGTCATTTGCCCAGATATCTAACATTCATTCTAGTTGTAAACATGTAATTAAATTAAAGGAACTATGAAGGTTAGCTAAAGGAAGTCTCTCTCTCTCTCTCTTTTTATTTTTTTTTCAGGGCACAGTTAAAACGAGTAATCCACTATCACCAGATGTAGTGAAAGGCATCGATCCAGCTAGGTTTAAAAGGGTTGAATAAACTCAGAGAGGATGGGATTATCAACAGGTACTAGTCATGTTTTCCCAGTATTAGAGAAAGTATGCTATGATTCTATGATTCTAAGTCAACACTTGGGTAAATTGTATTAATTCAGTTGGTCTAGTCTATTTAAGAGTAATAATTGGATATAGACCATAGTTCACGGAAATCTGACTTCACTTCTCAGTTCTAAACCCACCCTGCATCCTAAGTACAAATAAAGTGGCTCTGTTAGAATGTGTCAGATGCATGCTTACTATGCAAGGCAAATTTGTGATCCACTCTTTCTTGGCCTCCTACTATCATTACTGAGAAACAGAACTGTCTGTCTGGTGAAACTTTCTCAAAAGGAAAGCCCCTCAGTATCCCAAGTACAATGCTATATCCTTTTACCCCCACAATATGGCTGAGGAAGGGGGGAAAACATTAAGCATCTCAGCACTAAGTTTTAGTCCCCGCCCAGATCTTTGGCAGAATCGTCATCTTTCAGTCTAGCTCACTGCCAGTAGTTGCTGTGAAATGAACATTGCAAATTGCAGAAGCCATAGCCAGCATATCACAAGGGAATTGAAACCCAGCAACATGGTTCCCGCCCCCCTCATAGTTCAACTCCTGTACCAGCAGTAAATTAGGAAATATATTATTGATATAATGATGCCTTTGAAAATAAAACTTGCAGATATGTTTTAACTGTCAGTATGTAAACATTTGGTATAGAATTTTTGATTTGATATGTATCCTTTTTATTTTATCCTTTATAGAATGATGGGAGCTGAACTGTGCCCATAGGCTCAAAATTTAATTTACTTTAATTTGATTTAATTTAATTTAATTTAAGATTTGCAATAAGTAAAAGAGAGCAACCCAAATGCTTGATAGAATAGATAATAAGGTTGTATCCTGATAATTAGTATTTCATAAAAGAGGAAATGTAGAGCAACTACAATAGTGTTCCTGAATTAATTACAAAAGGTGATATTTTGTCCATTATAAAAGTCTATCATATGCCCAGAGACAAAATAATTGTTAATAGGAAAGGAAGATGATTGATATGCTACTCAGGAGGTGACTGACATGTCATTAGAAAAACAAGGAAGAGTCTTAACACAGGCAAATATACTGCCGTTATGTGTGGAGGACAGGGCAAAAAGAAGTAATCAGGGAAAGGGAGCCTCCAGTTCTAGGCTATCTCCAGGAAAAAAACATGCATTGCCACAGTCATGAAAGCTTCTGAATTTATCATGCAGACACCAATAAATCTTTTGCAGCCTGTGGTTAGCTCCTGATAAACAATGAGATTTATGTTTTAGGTATGATATATCCCAATTGCTGTTGCCCAGTGTGGCCTTCCATATCAGATACCTTAAGAACTTAAGAAGAACCCTGCTGAATCAGTCCAAAGGCCTATACAGTTCAGCATTCTGTTCACACAGTGGCCTACCCTTGCCTTTGGAAAAGCAGAAGGTAGCATAGCCTGGCAATTGCCATACAGAGGCATACATTCTCTAATGCTTGGGGAAATATTTTATCCATTATGACTAGTACCTGTTGATAATCCGATCCTCTCTGAGTTTATTCAACCCCTTTAAACCTGGCTGTATTGGTGCCTTTCACTAAATCTGGTGATACTGAATTAGAGAGAGAGAGAGAGAGAGAGAGAGAGAGAGAGAGAGAGAGAGAGAGTTCCTTTAGTAAACCTTCATAGCTCCTTTAATTATGTTTACAACTATGGTGAACATTAGATGCCTGGGCAAATGACTTGTATCTTCATAATGGCAGCACAGCAGTCATAGGCTTCCCATTGTGCAATTGATGCTTCATTCAGTGTCTCATGCTGAAGAAGCTTGCATAAATCTTGACTGAAGGTAGCATTCCTCATGCTGGTCTGCCCTGCCCACAGCTAAACTGTCTGCATGTATCTCAATGACACTTACTTCCAGAATTACAAACTGAAAAACATTTGCCAAAGGGATTTTTATAGGCATGTTTTGTGATGCACTACCAAGTCAGTTCAATTGCACAGATTGTCAAAGGGTGTTGCCACAAGGTAAAACTGGATTCAGATCCTGGAGAAGTTTTAAAAGTAGGGAGTCACTTGTGCATGTGTGTGCAAACCGCTGGTGTGAGCTAAAGATGAGCTATGGTCGAAAGGAAATTAAATAAATAAATGACTAGAAAATAGAATAAAATATAAAGTTCAAAACCAACAGCTTCTGTAGGAAAATTTACACTTCCGTATGTCTGTAATCATATTCTCTCCCAGTCCAGCTGAACAGATGATGCCTCCATGCTTCTCAGAGCCAGCAGTCTCCTCCTTCCTTTACTATTTCTTTTTCCTTTATTTCTAGCTTTATTGTTGCCTTAAGAGTCGCTCTCTCTTTCTCTCTCTCATTCTCCTCTTCTCTCTCTGCCCCCCCTTCTCTCTCTCTTAGCAAACGGTATAATCATATCCCAGAACCCGAGCAAGGGTGGTGGGGAGCCAAGGGAAGGGAAAATGGGAAATAGTGAAAGCACTCTTGTGTTGGACACATTGGCTTTTCCTGTGAGGCAGATGTTGTTTGTGGGAAGGTAAGACAGGAACTATGAGAGGAAGAGGCACCTGCAGTTAGCAGGGTTCTATTCAAAACTCTTTTTTGGTCCCCACAGTGAAGCACTTAGCCTAACAGGATGGTTTTCTCCTTTTCCCTCTTTCACTGATGCTCTAACGGTTGTTATTTTTGTGTACCTTCATGTAATTTCTGACTTCTGGCAGCCCTAAGGTGAACCCCTCATGGGGTTTTCTTGTCAAGATTTATTTAGAAGGGATTTGCCTTTGCCTTCCTCTGGGGTTGAGAGAATATGACTTTGCAGGAATTTGAACCCTGGTCTCTGGAATAGTCCAATGCTTAAACCACTATATCATGCTGCCTCTCACTTAATCTCACTCTTTTTCCCCCCTGCCCAGCTGGATGGGATCTGCTGCCCAGAAAGTGAGGGTGGATCTCTCCCTTCCTCATTATTTTCCTCCCTTTTGATTTTTTTTCTCATCTAGAGTCCTTCTCCCTTTCTCTCTCACTGGTGCCTTCAGCATGTATATGCTGAAATAAAACAAACTGAGGGGAAGCAGAGGAAGAGTGAAAAGAATAAACAACATTGCCAGTGCTCAGCACACACCTACACCAGCTCTGTGGAGGCAGAAGTTGGGGCAAGGACCAAAAACAGGACAAGCATCCCTCCCCCCGCAAAAGTGTAAAGATTTCCCCACCCTTCTTTTGTACCTTTTGCTTCATGAAGGATCTGTCCCTGCTAGAAGGGTTCTTGCTATTGCCCTTTTAACTACCGAAGTTGCTTGATCTGAGGGAAAGGTTGTGGGGGAAGCCAGGCTGCAGAAGTCAGTATTTGCTCATGGCAGCAATTGCTCCCCTGCCTGGCAAGCACCCCTTCATTGTTTCTGTGCTTCCTTCAAAACAGTGGGTCCTGGATCACTTCCCCTAACAGACAGTGGAATATACTAGGTGTGTCTTATGTAGAAAATTTAAAAGAAATTTTTTTATTTACAGTGGGACAAGATATGTTCAAATATATTTCTAAAATCTCCTTCAGGACAAGTAACAGAAAAGGGCCAGTATCCAAAGAGCAATAAACTTATATAAGCATCCTACTGTTGGGGATAGCATAATAGATAACAAGTTTGCCTCAAGATTTGTAACATCCTTTTAAATGAAAGTAATCACTCACAACAGACTATTACAATCTCATCTGGACAAATGTTCTGTGGAAGGCTCTGAGTTTGGTTGTTTTGAATAAAGAGTGTGAAGGCTAACATGCAAGACTAGTTTTCATCTTTAATAATAGAATCATAGAGTTGGAAGAGACCCCAGGGGCCATCGAGTCCAACCCCCTGCTATGCAGGAACACCCATCAAAGCATTCCCAACAGATGGCCATCCAGCCTCTGCTTAAAAACCTCCAAAGAAGGAGACTCCACCACACTTCAAGGCAGCATATTCCACTGCAGGACAGCTCTGACTGTCAGGAAGTTCTTCCTGAGGTTCAAGTGGAATCTCCTGTCCTGCAGCTTGAATCCATTGCTCCTTGTCCTATCTCTGGAGCGGTAGAGAACAAGCCTGCTTCCTCCTCAACATGACATCCCTTCAAATATTTAAACATGGCTATCAGCCCCAATATGAACTAGAGTCACATGATGATTTGTTGTTGTGTGCCTTCAAAGTTTTTTCTGACTTATGGTGACCTATGGAGTTGAACCTATCATGGAGCTTTCTTGGCAAGATTTGGTCAGAGGGGGGTTGTCATTGCCTCCCTCTGAGACTAGAAAATTGTGACTTGTCCAAGGTCACCCGGTGAGTTTCCATGGCCAAACAGGGATCCAAAACCTGGTCTCTTAGCGTCATAGTTTGTCATTCAGATCACTATACCATGCTGACTCTCAGATGATGTTATTTAGATTCAAATGATAAGACATAGGCCCACTACAGAAAACTTGCTTACCAAGTGGTAAGGCATTCTGTCACAATTTTGTGTGCTGGTTTGTATTGATGGAAGTGTGATAAATATGGAGACCTTTGGTAAGGCTTTGATAATTGCCTGGTAAATTCATAATCTGCATTAATAATCAATGGTTGCTAACAGCAAGAGAAGTCATCACAAGACTTCAATCCTATGACCCACCGCCCATCCTACTTTATCACTGCCAGAAAGCAGAGCAAAGGAGGAGAGGGAACATCATGGGAATCGTTTCATTTCCCTTCGCCAATCAAATAAACAGCTTATGAGGCAGTGAAGATCTCCACATGCTGTTAACTTGCAAAGATGTAGTAATTTTATTTGAAACTAACTGGAAGCAAAACATAGCTTTACATGGCATGACATTTGCTTGATGATACAGTATATCTTTTCCTTTATATACAATATAAAATTCTTAAACAATGTCTTTGGTTTTATTGTTCATTGTGCCATTAGCAGTTGCTTTCATTTCTTTCTTATTTTACTGCTAACCACAGAGATGGTTGTTTGGTGCCCCTTTGCCTTCAGCAAACAAAATGTTTCTTATCAAAAGTATGATGCCATATGAATGCATCATATACTTTTCCTTCAGATATTTCCATTTGACAGGAAAAAAAATCATGCCAATACCTAGGGAGTTAAAGCAAATATTCTGCTTCACAAGGGCAAAATACCAGAGAAAAATTGGTCTGTAAGATCTTTTGTTAAGTATTCAATAAAGAATGACATCAAAGTGGAAAGTTTTCTACTGAACTGAATGGTAGTTCAGGCTATAGGCTAAACTGCTGTTTTTACATTTGTTGCAGGTAGATTGCATACTAATAAAAACACAAGGCTAGAAGTTAAAGGAACTGAAATACATTTGGCTATATGTTGTTAAACATTCCTTTTTCTTCTTTGCAAAGATTGCAATAAATTACCATTTACTTTTCTGATACCACATATTTATAATAGGGTCTTGAAAAATCCTCCATGAAATATAGAAATTGTGCATCTCTGGTGCATGTAGTTGCACATATAACTTGGATATAAAGTTACAATAACAACATATGCATCAGATATAGAACTTTAATGCAATACACAGAGACTATCAACAAAAAGAGTCTTTAAAGAGAAATGGCAGCCATTCCACAAGGCGATTCAGCCAAATTTGTTCAATTAAGGTTTGGGAGAAGACAACTGGTGGTACTTCAGATGTTTTAGGACAGCAGTTCCCATCAGCCCTATCTATCATGGCCAATCATGAAAGATGATTTGAACTGCAGTCCAACAACATCTGGAAGGTCACAATTTTCCCCATCTATGATGTTACTGATGGTTTTTATCAGAATAAATATTTAAATCTCAGTACTTAGAGTTAACTGGGTTGTGGTTACTACTATAATTTACACAATAAATGGATTCTGTGTAGAAAGTGCTTAATGAAACTCTATAGCCTGTTTACATCAATGATATACAGGTATCAGTAAATCTGGTGATAACTTTTGCTTCTCAGTTTACTGCTCAGAATAAAGCCAGACAGAACAAAGACCATAGCTGCCAAAAATGCAGTAGCAACTGTAAGTGGGCTGACAACTTCATCTTTTCCTGGATTCAGACTTTTAACCAGTTCTGTAAATGAGAAGCACAGATTGAAAAAAATTGTTATAGAATCTAAATATATGACTATTGGTATTATCAAAGAATCCATTCAAAACCTTTGTTTAAGAGCATGTTCTACATTTTCATCATTTGGGGACAATGTAAAGTGATGATTCATAAGTGTCATTATCTGTTAACAGATGAAACACCATAGAATTCTGCTATCCAATGAAATAGCTCACATATTTGTCTGCAAGCCAAAAAGTACTGAACATGCATGAAACTCAGAGTAAATGCCATGGGTTGTAATGCACAAAGTAGCTAAGGGGGTAATCTCAAATTTGAGCCATTTAAGTGACAATCTAAGGAGAGAGAAAAGCCTTATTGAACTATGGATACAAAAGTCCAATAGAACTAACAAAGTTATTGTTATGACTTCTTCCAAAGGAGAATATGTGGATTCTGACATACTTCCAACCCTTTCTTTTCACTTCCAACCCCTTGTCCTCACTATATACAGTACATTAAACTTGGTACTCTTATAGTTCCCTTCACTGCCTCTAAAACAGTCACACCGGTTTACATTTGTACTTCAAGTCTACACCAAGATTGTATTCAGTGTGGTTTTCTCCAATGTATGATGCAGTTTTAAGTAATTATCTTGTATTGTCAAGGTAGAGTATTGCTAAGGGAATGGTTCCATTTTGTTATGGCCATCTATGCTTTCAGCTGGTAAAAATGGCAATAAAACAGACACTAGAATATATACACAGAATAGTAAAATGATGACCTAAGAGAATAATGTGATCACTGTCAATATTTTATTGAATGACCAAACCTTTGGTTCTGTGTTGTTTGAAATTACTTCAGAAAATATGCTTCAGAATTATTGCTTTAGCAAGAAAAGGTATTAATCATAGAGAAACATTACCCTGTCTTTTGTCTTCCTTAGCTTTTTCTTGAAGCTTGAATGGTCCCACAACAACATCCACTTTGTCCTGATCTTCATCTACGTCCCTCTTTTTTCTGCTTATACATCCTTGGTAGCATCGGGAGGAATAATCATTTGCCATACATACAACCAGTTTGCATTGCAAGTAAACTTCATTGTGTTGGTTAAGAAACTTAAAGGCACCAAACTTGAAGCGAACTGCATTGTTGTTTGCTGAATAAAGACTCCTGTAGGTAGCGTCTCGTATACATCTGGGGGAGAAAAGATTGTGGTTCTATCAGTTTTGTTTAGATGAGAGTGGACAATTTCCAGAAGTTCAGGGACTGCACGTGTTCCCTAGAACTCTGAGGGATACCCTACATCCCACACCCTCAACATCCCAAAACAAAAATACTGTTTGAGATTTAAAAAGACCCATCATGACTTCTAGAGGAAAAGGGGGCAATCTTGTTTTCCCTTCCCCAACTATTTTAGGCTGAGGAGTTGTTCAAAACCAAGAATGGCTAGAGATTTACTTAAGCTTCAGAAGTACAGAATCCTGAAATTGATCACAATCAAAGGGACATCTGGTACAGCTGTCAGCATGAGTCCTCCCAGAGAAAATCCCTGGAGGGTACAAGGGGACTTTTAAAATAAAAACAAGTGGGTGTGCTAGGACCTGGGAGTAGCTCTGAAAAGCTAGGGGTGATCATTTGACTATGCTTCACCCACCTCATACCCTCCAACTGTCCTGATTTGGCATAAACAGTCCCGATTAACCCTCTATTCTCCTACTTTTTCAGCTTTCCTTTTAAAATGTTCCAGTTTCAGTATCCTCCTCCCATTTCCCCTTTTTCCCCTCAGCTTAATTCAATGCTGGAAGCTGAGTTCAAAGGGCAGAAATAGTTTTTACTCAGTTAATTCAGTGGGGCAGGGGAGGTGGGGAGAGAAGAGGAGGGAATGGAATCTTGTCCTTCTCAGTAGCCTCCGTCAAAAAACAAACTGCTGTGGGCTCTTTTAGCTTGTGTGTTCTTCCTCATTAACAACTTTTGCCATCTTGGTCACGCATCTCCCAGTTTTCATATGTGAAATATTGGAGGATATGCCCCCAAACTAGATTTCTACTTTAGGTGAACATTTTAATCAGTGTATCTTAGATTGGAATAATTGCTAAAGTCCTTAAGTAGGTGATCCTAGGTGATTAAGGGCCATGTGGGGAAAGGTGGGAAGAATCACTAGAACAGCTGTAACTGAGATCCAGATGTCAGAAAAATTGAAAAATATTCAGAGCTCATGGAAGTAGAGGGCCATGGGTAGAAGCAATACCACTTTGTGAAGGGAAGGACTAGTTGTGGTGACAATGTCTAGGGAATTATAAGGTAAAACTATCACTATTGCTCTGATCATAACAGTGAGACTATAGCCCTCAGGCAATAAATATGACTGTGTGAAGTTCCTGAAAGTACAAAGAGAAAATAGAAGCCATTTTGCTGAATCCTGAAACTGCTTGCAATCAAATGGATTTTTGGCAGAGCCATCAACACAAATCCTTCCATAAAACACTCACCTCAGTCCAGCTCATAACACTGTGCTTCTCTTTTCTGTTTTGCATGAGATTCTTTGGATGATAATACAGTGACATAGCCAAGGCCAAGGAGAGGTCTTTTTTAACAATAGGAAATGAGAAGAAGTTACTTCCTGTTCAATTTTTATTTCAAAAAAGGCCTTTCCTAAAGGATGAAAATGCCTTCACACACCCTAAAGGGCATTTGAAGACAATTTTTTTTAACTCTGGGGGGGCACAAGAATGACCCTGGGGAGCTCCACTTTGCCCACCCCTATTTTATAATCTGCCTAAGTTAATAGCGAGAAAATTAATTTTAGCTTGCAGGTGGTAACTGTAGTTCTTTCTATATCTTCTGAGACATGAAGCAAGAAGGTATTCAAATGTTGAGTTTAGCCTGAGGCAATCAGATACTGTGAGCAAAACCATTCCCCATTTTGCACACCCTTGGCCTGCAACCAACATCTTGCTGGTGTTCCACTGCCAGAATAACAGAACCTTCTTGCCCCGCCTGCCCCAACAGTCTGAAAACTGTCCCCAGCACCCAGGGCTGGTTCTAAGTATGCCTGATGGACTGCACTAGAAAGAAGGTTGTATCCTTTACCAATTCTGCTGACAGAAGCCACCCATATTGGGAAAAAGGGTGGGCTAAAGTGGAGCTCCCCTGGGTCATTCGTGTTTCCCCTGGGGTTAAAAAAATTGTCTTCAAATGCCCTCTAGGGTGTGTGGAAGCATTTTCATCCTTTAGGAAAGGCCTTTTTTGAAATAAAAATTGAACAGGAAGTAACCCCTTCATTTCCTATTGTTAAAAAAGACCTCTCCTTGACCTAAAGTGATTCAGGGAGCCTTCCAATCATTATGAAAATGGCCCCACACCCCCTAGAGGACATTCGGGGGCAAAACATTTAACTTCTTTTTTGGTGGCAATGTGGTTGCCTTCCACAGTTGTTCACCCCTGCTATAAATTATGAAAGCAAGTAAAGAGCCACTAGCAAAATAACTTTTTGGATTCTGGCCCCTACCTTAACTGTTTCATTATAGAAATCAAATATAAATTAAAATAATGATTTTCTGAATTCTCACATCTAAATAAAACTCACCCTTGTCTGATTAAGTCATAAGTCAAAGTTTTAAAGTCATGAGCATATGGAGATGCTACACACGTGTCTACAAAAAGTATTAGGTTTGGATCAGAACTGTTGAGAGTAGCTTGGAAGAATAACTCCTGATTCAGTGAAACGTAGTATGGGGAGCTATGAACTTCATGGAAGAAAGATGGTGATTCATAGAATGCAAGATTCACATCATAACTGCCACTCTGTATATCAGTAACATCAACAGAATTCTGGGCAGCAAACATGGTTTCTACAATGGTATTCCGATTCATTTTACACATAACATGAAACTGAAAATTTCTCTTTCTTGTAATAATATAACCAGAGGCTGATGTCTTGATGATGTTGGAGTAGATGATGGTTTCATTATTGCTCTCCTAACAAAAGAAAAAGAAAACAAGTACACATTATCTCAAGAATATATGCAATTCATTTCTTGCCATATAAAACATTCATAGCCATTGACCATTTTAAAAAGTATTAATGTATTTTAGAATTATACCTAACTAAATAGCCATCTTAGGGCTCTTTCTGTTTAGTCCAAAGAAGTATCAGTTCTCACAATACAGTTCCTTGGAGTTTATGGCAATTTCTTATATCTATACTAAGACTCTTCAAGGTTTTTTAAAGTGCTGCATGGTTTTCTGAGGTGGGCAAATTTTCTCTCTTCTTTTTAGAGTTATTAGAGTTATAGTGCAAACATACCATTTCACTGATGCCCAAAGCAGTATAATTCTAAACACAACAACAATAAGAGGTGCAGGAGGAGGAAGAAGAAAGGAAGAAGAGAACATATTGTTCTGATATTTCTCAGAAATGAAATGAAACCCTCTTTGGGAGGGAATAAAAGGTGACAGGTGGTGCTAAGAACTGCCAGAAAATAGTCTGGAATAACTGAAATGTCATTTGGACACACACACAGACACACAGACACACGAGACATGGAAAACTATAGCAACAAATACCAAAAACCTCTTGACATGTTTGCCCTGGAATTTATTTCACTTCTATTTCCTTGTTGGCCTTGCTTATCTGCTCGTGAAAGCCCAGGGCTGGACTGGAGGGGTCACCTTTTGGTCTTTTCCTTTAAGCCTCAGGACTTGTGGGGACTTGTGGAGTGGTATATCAGGCTATTCTCCCCAACATCTACCCAGATGAAATAGCTGGCTGGTGTCACCATACTGGCATGGAGACAGGCATGGAGACAGGAGGGAGAGTTTTTACCTGAAAGTGATCAGGCAGAGACCCTTGCCTCTGCCTAATATTCTACACTAAGGAAGAACTCCTGCATTGATTTTTTTCAGTTTTGAATCTGACCATAGTTTACCCCATCAGTGATGTCCTGTAACTTATTTCCAGGGTTGAGGGAAGGGAAGGAAAAAAAAGGAAATGAGAAAGAAATCTGAAATACAGCATTACCCCTTCTCTCTCAAAAAAGAGGTAAGAAATTGACACTGAAGTGTGTAAATGAGAGAGATTAATGTGAAGATTATACCTGGCCTTTATGAAATTTACACATAGTTGTTTTGTGAAGAAAATAGGCTTTTCTGTCCAAAAATAATATTTTCTTCTGTTTTCCCATAGAGAAACTGCTGTAATTGGGAACTCTGCATAAAATTCGCCTATAGTTGATTTGTCTTGTGGGGGAGGACCTAGCATTTTTTGCATAAGAAACAGCCTTTCTGCATAGACAATAATATTTCTGTTAAATAACACATGAAAAGGCATATAGCTTCAAGGGCAACAAAGCAATTAATGAATTCTTACCTGGCTTACAGTACCACAGCCACTGAATGGTATGTTGAAGATGACATATTCCCATGTAATCTGTGGCTTACAGAGAGAGTCCGAGGAATTTAGATATATTTCCCATGCATCATAGCCTAATGACCGAAGATAGGTTCTGCGAATACGTGCAACCATGTACTCTCCAGAACATGTGAGTGCTGAAGGGAAAATTTAAATGCTTTAATGCAAATAAATATAGACATGAATGCAATTTTAGCACTGCATTTGCTTTTAGCCCAGTTTCAATGGATTAAAGAGAAATCTCCATTGCTTCAATGGTGTGCCTTGTGGTACTCACGGAATAACTGAGAATCTGTTGCCTTTTAATGGCACACCAAATATGTGGCTTCAGAAGACCATAACCCTTTGCCCAATGGGAGAAATACCCTTGTTAATCAGCACACTGAGAACAAGAAAGCTACCCTGAGCTCTTGAAGAAACTGTCATGGAATTATGTCGTTGCATTTGGGGGATTTAACATATTTGGAAGAAACAATCCATTTCAGTGTTTTCTTTTAACATACAGATTTTACATTTGGCAATGCAGACCAACAAAGTCTGTGTCCATTCCTGGGAATCCAACTCCAGCTTGGTGGCTCTGTTAAAGGAACCAATCAATATATGTCATGCAGATTGGCTCACTCTGCTGTTTGTATTCTCATTAGAATTAACATGTGAAACCACATCTATACAGCTAGATGGAAGTGTCCCATGGATTTCAGTTAGAGCCATCAACCAAGAATAGTGTCAGAACTGTTGTTTCTACAGATGCATCTCCCAGTAATAAGTTAGGGCTTTTTTATCCCTATTGCTAGATATTCACACCTATACCCAAAAGGTGACTTGTGCTGTCAGATAACTAACAAATGCTACTCTTTGGCACTTTGGCTAACAAGTTGTCTACAATTCACTGTGAAAATGCATGAAAAACAGCCATTCTTCCACTATCAATCCTAACCAAGAAACAAATGATGCCTCATTCCATAGCTTCATGTAATGTAGGCTCTATCTTCTCTTCTTCCTTGCAATGGTTTTTCAGGAGGCAGAAATGGAATCAGAGAAGGGACGGGAAAGAATATGATGTGCTTGAATCTTCTTCTGGAAAATGCATTTACTCCTACGTTAAACATGAGTCTAAATCACTGGCAAAGTCAAAGCAATTGGAACAAGAATTTCTGAAACGATTGGGAGGAAAAAGGTTCAGGCAATAATTTCTCTACCATTCTTTCTTCAGGGCAAACCATCTCCCTGTGAGGTGATTTACAAAGGAGAAGGAACAAATGGCATGTCATTGTGTTTGGCTATAATGTAGTCTTCAGTATGTTTTTCCAAGGGAAACTGGTAATAAAAGCTAATCTTACTTTTCCAAATGTCAGATCATTTATCCAGACAAACCAGGACTCTTATTTAGATTTGCACAAATATATTTTAAAAACCAAGACCCTGTGTGGAGAGAAATGAACTTACATCTTGAAGAAACTGTGGCTGGAGTTGTAGCGGGAACTGTGAAATTGCAAACAAGAAAAAAAATGAGGATCTGTCTGTGTCACATTAATATTTCAGCAGTTAAGTCTGCTATAATCTATACACTTTCAGTTCCTCATTTGTTAAGTGACAAAATGATAAAAATAAGATTCAGTCCTTAAATATCCTGCAAAAATTAGACAGCCTACACTTCGAAAAAATAAGATTGAATTACAGCATATTTGCTCCTGACATTTCACATGTAACCAAAATGTCCTATCTAAGAACAAATGTGGATCAGGATTCAAAATCTGAAATCCAGCATGGCAAATACATGGAAGAGTATTACCACGACCATTAAGACAAGGGTAAACAACTTTTGCCCAACAAACTAAATTCAGTCCATAAGCTGCATTCACAGTTGCAGAAACAAGGAAGAGAGCATGATGAATCTGTTAGGAAACAACTGTTGGCTGGTCAGCTAGGTCAAAAATTTCACAGCGCTGCCATAATTGCAGTTTTCATGCAGGTGATAGATTTCTATATATTATTTGAAGTCTATAGAGTTGATTTTTAAAAATAAGGTTCAAACCCAATAGGAGAATCATTCCATTTTGCAATCATTATGGTAAAAGACTGACACACAGTTGCAAAACAAAGAACTAGTTCAGCCCTTACACTGAATCAGATTGACCGTTCCAGGGAACTGGCTAAGGATGCCTCTGCATGCCCTTTTGCCAGTGGCAACTTAACAATGAGAGAGTAGGAAAGAAGAAGTATAAAGGAGGCCAAAATCTGTAGCTACTGCAGTTTAACAGTGGTTTTAACTGTTGATACTTTTTGAGGTATGTTTTATCTTTCTATTTTATTGAACTCCATATTATTTTTATTTTATATAAACTGCTTTGTGCACAATTGCAAACTGCTGGGACATATAGATATAAGATAATCAAATATAATATATTATCATTCATAAAAATATGACTACTACTGTTATTCCTTCTCTGCTTCAACTGCTAGTACTATTTCTACTGGACTTGAACATTGGTTGGACATGCTCTAAATATTCCAATGTGAGACTCCTCTCCCTTGATCCCCTTGCTCGATCAAGAAAAACAGATTCTCTCATCAATAAGATGTTGTTTGGTTGACCAAAGTATTGGGAAATGGAGCTGTGAGAGTGCGTTTGTGTTCACACTTATTCATCTCTTCCAAGCCTCACAAAGGCTGTTGTACAAACAAATGGGACACACTTTCCTTATGCCTTGTTTGCACTGATTCAGGATTAGAGTATATCGAGTTGGGAAAATTGTGTGCCTGTGGGCTACAGCCAAAGCACTAATGTTTCCCCTGGACCATTCTGACTCCCTACTGGAAAGATACTTAGCACCCCAGGAAGTGTTTATGGCTAGTCTGCCACCTGTATCTTTCACTCTCCAGTTCAAGCTTTTCCTCTTTGCATTAATGGAAATATCTTAGGGGCCAGTATTAATCAAATATCCCATATGTGAGCTCTGATTAAAGCCTCTCTTCTCCCATGCCAGTGCTCTAGTCTTCACTGGGAGGTATACATCTGGAAAAGCATGAATTGTGTCATATCTAGATGACATATATAGAAAGGAGAAACGTCTTACCAGCAGTTTCATTGTGAGGAGTGGGGGCAGTAGTTGGTGACACATCTGTTAAAGCAAATAATATCACGGGATTCAGGCAATTAACTGCAGTAAGTCGTATTTAGCAAATATATTGAATTAGATTATCAAGGAACTTCAGCAAATGGAGAATGTGGCTACCAGAAGTGCAACTGTTACAGTTGGTACATACTGATATAGCTTAATAGAAACATATTACACCAATTCCGAAGGAGCAGCATGGTCTGCCCATTTGTATTTGGGTTGATTTCAGGGTGCCGATACTCCCTTAAAAGGTTCTAAACAGTTATCCAGAGAGCTTCAGGAGCATTTTTCCTTAAGCTATCCTGCTTGTGACTTAACACCATCAGAGAAGGCTCTTTGCCCAAATTTCTTGAGTAAATATGAGATAACAGAGGAGAGAACCTTCTTTTTTATGCCACTACATTAATGGAATAACTACCCTGAAAGCAGCACTGGAACCAATATATAAATAATTTCAGCATCAAGGGCTTGTTTCATACAGATGCTTATTTTAAAAGGTAACTAAAACTTGTTATTGGGTGCCTTCCAGTCATTTCTGACCTATGGTGACCCTAAGGGGAATCTATCACAGGGTCTTCTGGGGCTGTGAGTATGTGATGTGCCCGAGGTCACCCAGTGGGTTTCCACATCCGAGCAGGGAATCAAACCCTGGTCTCCAGGGTCATAGTCCAATACTCAAACCATTGTACCACGCTAGGTCACTAACTAAAACTTACTATTTTGATATTCAGAGATGCAATTGAAGAGCTACTTCCAAAGCTGCAACTATAACAGTAACTACTAGACTGTGAATTTGCACCTATAATTTTAACAAATTGCTTTTTAAAGCAATTAGCTCCAAACCTCTGACATATCATAATTAATAGATATTATTTATTTGCTAAATGTACCAGTGTTTAGTAGACTTACAAACATTTTTTATAACCATTTCAATGCCACCTTTCCATCTTTCTACCTGAAGTGTTGCTCCAGTTCTTATTATACAAATGTAGACTCCTGAGTAGCTAACTCAGCACTCAACAAAATGACTGGAAATTGGGCATTGAAAACGTCTTTGACCCCACACTGAAAACTACCCTCAGCTTATCTAAAAAGTTAAAAAGTTAAAAGTTTATATCAGTCATTTAAGTGGAAGAAGTTAGTTGGGAGACCGCCCCCCTGTGAAGAAAAGGTGCAGAAGCTGTGCTGAAAACCCACACGTATAAGACTGTAGACAAATGCTGATTTTCAGATTACATGAAATCACCCAAATACAATACTACTACTAATAATAATTAATACTAATAATATTCACATGATACAGGCACAGTTCCACCATGCCTAGATGCAGAAGCAGATGATAGGCCCTTCCTCCCTCCCTCCCTCCCAACTACCACTGCCTTGGAATAAGAGGGAGAAGGGAAGAGGCAGGCACAACCCCATCATGCCAAGGCCAAGGGGCAGATGAAAAGCTCTCCCTCCATCCCAGCTGCCCCTGCTGGAGCCTTAGAGGAAGAGAAGTAGGCATTGCTCCATCATGCCTAGGCCCAGAAGCAGCTGAAAGGCCCTCCCTCCACACACACACACACACACACACACACACACTATAGTATGGATTAAAAAGGAACTAGAGTAGATAAGTAGGCAGTTCTTACCTGGAACAGAATAATAATAAGCAGCAAAGCCATATCCTGATAAATCTGAAGCTCTGTGCAGCACAATAGTTACTGTGTTGGATGTTGAGATATAGGTATAGTTGAGATAGATGCCAGAGCAAATTCTTCCAAGCAGATAGGAGGAGTACAGGTTTCCATCAAAAATCTCAATATATTCTTTATTGCAGTCCAGGCTGTGTGGATGTAGGTTAACAAGTTACTTTCTAAAGTCTTACTATGCCATCATTTTATGCATGAGGATTTCATACTAAACTAGAAAAAGAACACTTAGATTGTCCCTTCAGTGACAAGTGTTCCATAGAAAGCTGAATTCATTGAACAGCTAGTCAGTGCCTCTGCACTTCTATTCCAACTGGCAGTGATTCTCCAGTATTTCTAGCTCTGTTTTGGAAGCTGAAGAACATGGTAAACCAAACATGCAAACAGAGAGCCCTCTCTTCTTGTGTGAAAAGGTGATTTTATAAGGATAAGAGCTTCTTCTAAACACTAAAGAGTTCCATGCAATTTAGAATGATATTTCTTCAGACTGTCATCCTCCATGTGAAGGAACAACAGAAGTGCTTCAGGGTCACCACTCCTAGCACTTTGTCCTTGACACATTTTTGTTGTTGTGTTCTTTCAAATAATTTCTAATTTATGGTAACCATAAGCTGAAATTGCCATAGGGTTGTCTTGGCAATATTTGCCATTGCCTTCCTCTGAATCTAAGAGATTATGACTTGCCCAAAGTCACCCAGTGGTTTCCATGGCAAAGTGGGGCTTTGAACTGTGGTCTCCTGGAGTCCTAGTCCAGCACTCAGACCACTACACCATTTTTGGTTTATCTCATTCCTTGTTTTCAATAGCAAATGTGTCCTATTCAAACCAGAACTTTCATGTGTGCAAAGTAAGTACTTCATTAGTAAGCTATGAATTCTTTGTCTTGACCTATATTCTTGTGGTTAAAAAATAAATTTACAGAATAGCTAAGCTTGGAAAAGTTACTTTTCGGACTACAATTCCCAGAATCTCCGACTCCACAGCCTTAATGGCCATGCTAGAAAAGGATTCTGGGACCTTCAGATGAATAAAGTAATTTTTCCAAGTTCTGAAAAAGGGTCATCTTTTTTTTTTAACTTTTTTTTTTTTATTCATAAGCCAGTGACTCCATCATGTTAGTCATCATTCTTGAGAAAAAAGAATTTAAGTAGAAGGTTGTAATTTTCCAGAAATTGTCTTTTTCAATGTAAACAGGGCAACTAAATGTTTTTAGTAGGCCTTCCTCAGGAATGAATTAATTTGTTTGACTTCATCTGCCATGCAGGGTGGAATTGCATGATTCGCAGTTTTTCATCTGATAGAAGAAATGAGCCACAGAAATGAATCATTGTAACCCTTTCAGGGGAGCAGCAGTACATAATAGCTGCAGTTTCTCATAAAATGATGATGATGATAATAATAATAATAATATGTCTGTGAAAACAATAATCATGCGAAAATTTTCAGGAAATCAAGTTCAAAAAATCTTTGATTCTACAAAGTCAAGCAAAATAAGACAAATCAAACAGCTACTTAGAATAAGTTTGGGGCTTTGAGTAATGGAAAACATCAAATCTGCAGGAAAAGAATAGAAAACCTGTCACTTCCTTACACTTACCTAACATAAGAAAACTGGAGAACGATGTGATATAAGGGACTCACTTCAATTTCCCAGACACACTGTTCACTGACATTGTTTCCAGCATAGTATGGTCCAGAGATGGCTCCAGAGGGAAGTGAGATGTTGCCACCACATTGGCTTACTGGAAACCACAACACAAAATTCAGTGCAGGCAAGCAAAAGTCAGTATTTGTATAGATAAGAAAGCAGAACTTCAAAACTCATCTTTCCCTGCCTCCATTCCAGATTTATCTTATTCATTTATCAACCCTTTTTGCCAACTTGAGAATCTTCAGTAACCCATCCCATACCAAAATAGGGATTACCAATAGCCATGCTCCCACTAAGTTATTAATTCAATATCATTTTCTGTGGCTCTCCATTTTGTGTCCCTCTCTCAGTTTCTGATCACCAAAAACTGGCTAAAGCACAGAGGATTTACATTTCCAGTCCACTCCTTTACTTTTGTCCCCATCATCCCCCTGACAATTTTAAAAAAAATCATTTTGAGGGCAACTGTTATCGTTTCCTATTCCTGTAAACAAAGACACAATAATAGTTTAAATTGTAAATTTTCTTTTTCTTTTTTTTTCTGGATATATTGTTTTTTATTGACTGTCATCCACAGTACAGCCTTTTTCAGCACTGAAGCCGGCCAAGAGCCAAATCTTGACAGATTTAGGCTGCGCTTTTCTTTGCTGCAAAAATTAAATTGCAAATTTTCAAGCAACTAGTTCAATTGCCATGAAACAGTGGGATTCAGGCAACATGATCTGTTCAGTTTTTAAATGTTACTACATTTTAAACCGGACCATATTAGTAAAAGTGGATTATAACATTTGTTACTATGAAATTTATTGTCTTTACATTCTAGGGAAAAATCAGAAACTGAAAAGAATAAAATGTGAAGTTTCTATAAAGAGAGTGAAAATTTCCCAAGAACCATAATTTGGTTCAGGATTTTTTTTTCCTACAAAGAAATAGTTTGTGGAGAACAGCAGGGGTATAATGGTTGAGATCCCACTTTGATCTTGCAGAGTGTAAGGCTCCGCCAAGGATTGTTGCACTCTCTGCCTTTACCCAATGCCTGTCACCTATCACTTTACTGTCTGAGCAACCCCCATGGCCATTTAGTGGCTGGAGAGAGTGAGAAATGACTAGGCAGTATCCAGATATGTTCCTGCACCTGGACACATGAAAATGATATCACTCTCCTGCACCTCACAGGGGCCTTTTGTGTGCCTAGCTACAGAAATATAACCAGAAACTACCTGGCTACCACTATCATGCCTGCCTTTCTCCAGCCACTAAATGGCCATGGGGTATGGGTCCCAACCAGCAAGGAGATAGGATATATGGGGACGGAATTGGTATTGATGGAAGTATGGCTATCTCCATCCACAATGGCCACAAAAGGACATATGCAGCTGTTATTGCACTGCATATGTCACCCACAAGTTTCCAGGCTATACATTTTAAGGCTACAGTTATCTATGCTTCTCACAAAATCCCTTTTCAAATTCCTGAAATGACCTTGTACAGTACTTTTCAGTCCTAACTATCCAAAGAGAAGCAGTGATCAGTGCAGATTTTTAAATATGTGTGACCTTTTCTCACACTGCTGCAACCATCTCGGGATTTAGTTAGGAAGTAAATAAAGTGCTTCTAAACATGGGTGTGTGTGTGTGACCGCAATAGCAGTGATGTGGTGAATCCAATCCATGTTTTAGTCCAAATGTTAAAGGATTTACCCAAAGTGCTGAACCATTTGAGGAATAAACTAAAGATATGTTAGGCTGACAGTTAATGATTCCCAATGTCATTTAGGCAGCTGAGTGGGAACATCAAGCAGTGTTTTATCTTCTTACTTCTAATCTGATCTCTTCGTGTTGGATCTGGAACTTGTGCAAGAAGCAAAGTATCCTTTCTGATTATGAGTTGCTTATGAGACATTCTGACTGGTTCTCAAGGAACAGTACAAAAATCAGAGAATTAGCCCACATTTCACCATAGGGCCACATTTCACTATAGTTCTGAATGCACTTTGCTTCAGAGGCAGCCTGAAGGCTTTCAAAGTGCAACACAAAGCTACAAAACAGCCAGTCTGCCACTTATTCCTTGAACCTGGAAGTCATGTGGGTGGTGCCTCCTGTTTTATGATTCTGTGCTGTATACCAGATGCTTTCTCTGTCCTTGGCAAGCATAGTAACAGATGACAGTAGTAAAGGATCATCAGAAGGCTGGAATGTATCACACCATGCGCAGTGGTTATGAGGGCTGTTGAGTCGTCCAGCACACATATATGTATAAAGGAACTTAGTGCTTCAAATAGGAAATTTCAGTGGAAGCTAATCTGAGTGCTTTGTCTTTCTAAGAACGGAAGGCCATGGCCTGGAAGAGCTCAAATTCAAACCCCGCTTAAGAAAGGTATACATTAAGAAAGGTATATTGTATTGTCCATTGTACTACTGCTACTACTACTACTACTACTACTACTACTACTACTACTACTATATAGCACTTGAAATTAAAAGTTTCAAGCAATTTTTGAGCATGGGTTCAATTTTGGCCCTCTGTGTACATGTGCTTTGGATGATCTGTGAACTTTGAGCTTTCAAATAGGCCTAGAGCCAAGCATTTTAAAAAATGCATGTTTTATTGTGGTTTACCTGGAAAGTTTCTACATGTCCATAAGCATGGTTTATACACATAATTCTAAATAAAAGAACTGTAACTTACCAGGGACTGGAGTGGCTGAGGTTGGAAATGGAATAATACATAGGAAAATAGAGAACAGAAGGTAAGTATAAATTATCTATATAAGACTATATCTTAAATATACAATAAACTGAAACTGAAGGAAGCCAAATGTTTAATCTGTAAATGGTGCTAGCCGTCTTCTTGGCTTCTTGTTATGCAAAGTTTTTCCCATATCCTGGACATCAATGGGAGTTAATAGAAATGGTCAATTTGTTTATTTTTATTTTTATTATGTTATTCATTTTGCTAATGCATCTTGGATGAGTATATTTTATGTCACATGCATTGGCATGATGGAAGGTAACTAAAATGTCTAGAACCCATCTGAAAGTTGACCTAATCAGAGTAGCACATGCCTTGGTTATTTCCAAATTCAATTATAGTGATGCATTCTGTGTGGGCTGTCCTTGAAAATATCTTGCTAAGAGCAGTGGACACAGAATGCACCAATTAAAGTCTTGCAGAAGCTGAATACTCTGGTCATATTAAATCTATTCCTATCTGCTACATTTGTCCCCTGTTTGTTCCAGATAATTCCAGATAATTCCATAATGCAACATCCTTAGTATTAGCTCTATACCTTTGGAACTGCCTCCTCCAATCTAAAATGGTTCCATCTAAATGGACATTTCTCAGTTAAGGAATATATCAGCAAGTGCAGAAAAAATGGGTAAGAAAACCTGTGATAACTTACATTCAGTTGTTGCTGGAGCTGGGCTAGCTGCTGAAGACATAAGCAAAACGAACCAGTAGGTTAACTCTATATATAATCACAATGGACATAATACATTAAAAATGTTGTTAATGAAGGGAAGATGCATGGAATGTGTGTTATGTACCTTCAAGTCATCTGTTGATTATGGTGATCCCATGACTTTCATTGGGTTTTCTTGGGCAAGAAAGGTTTCCCATTTCCTTCCTTTGAAATATAGCCTACAGCACTTGGTACTCCTTTGTGACCCCCCTTCCAAGTATTAAATAAGCATGACCCTGCTTAGCCTCTAATATCTTTCCTAAGATTCTTCTAGACATTTGTTTATTGTGCCTCTTTCACATAATTTTATGGGAATACACACAACATTCTCCCACTAGTTCAACTGCTTTGGAATCTTTCCCCCAATTTCTAAAAATATCCATTTCTTTACTGCTGCTTCTGTATTCTTTCCTGAAATTAAAATCTGTCAAGGAGGAAAAGACAGAACAGCTACACAACATAGTTTGACTTGTAGGGCTAGAAGTGCTTCATTTTAGAAGCATGTTGGGTTCCTGCATTTCCCAAGTCTGCAGTCTGAATGAAGGAGCAACTGAGGCAGGGCCAGAGAATAATTTTATGCTCCAGTACCTTCTAAAGACTGCACGAATGGCCAAAAATACAAAACAAAACAAAAGTCTAGAAGTGGTCAGAAGCCCAGTTTTTGAAAAATGGGCAATTTTTGATGTTAAATTGTATGGGATTGACCAGCAGCCAGTTTAGAATGTAAAACCCCACTCCTGGGGAGTTCCTGGAAGTTCACCCATCTTAGATCATAAATGGGCAGTCTGGAAAGTCTAGAGGCATCAAGGACTGCAAAAACAGATTCGGCTCAATATGCAGCCCTTGAGCTGTATTTTGTTCAAGTAAATTTTTAAAAAGCCGTTATGTTTTGCATTTCATTTGGGCAGGCATCTTATTGACAGATATGTTCCTCTGCTCACCCGGTGAATACTGGCACCACTGCTTTTCCATTGCAGCATTTATTTGAGCACTGAGCAATCTAGTCTGCTGCGTCTCAGGTACAGCGGGAAGCACTGTCCTGCCACCTGTGCTGAAGGAAGATCAGCTGCCAGATAGGTCAGCTCCTCTATCTAGGTAAGGATGTCATCTTGTCCTCAACCTCAGATTCCAAAATGTTGTTGGCCAGCCCTGTAGCTATGATACTTGTATACTATGCATGTCTTTTTGGATCTGGGACATATGACAGAGGATAAGTAAGGCAATTTATTTTTACTGGAGTCCTGGTGGTGCAGTGGTTAAATGCTGGTACTGCAGCCACAACATTGTGAGTTTAATCCTGCAGGGCTCCAGGTTGACTCAGCCTTCCATCCTTCTGTAGATCGGTAAAATCAGCACCCAGCTTGTTGGGGGCAATTAGCTAAACACATTGTAAACCACTTAGGGAGTGCTTAGCACTGTTAAGTGGCATAGAAATGTAACTGCTAACTGCTATTACTGAGACATTGTTCAGAAGCACCATTTGATTTCTGAAGACAATGAGATTCCTTCTGAATATAATGAGATTTCTTGGAGAGTGGCTGTGACTATGGCACTGCATTCATAAGATGGCTACCTGGGCATTCCTCACCACACATTTATAATTCTTTGTTGCCTCAATAGAAATGGTGATGACTTACTTTCATTTATTACTGGAGGTGGTGTAGATGCTGGAAATATAAGCAAAATAAACGAATAGGTTAGCTCTACATATAATTTAGTTATATGTTAAACATTGAGTTACATGTTAAAAATAATGGACACAATTCTAGATCAGCTACATAGCCAAGTAGCATTTCACATTCCAGCCCTCCAGTTCTGGCTTACCAGACAGCAGACAATGCAGCTGACAGGAATCTGTTTTCCTGTTGATCAGGATGCAGATGATGGATATTTCCACCCTGTCCTGCAATAATCAGAAGCAGGATCCCTGTCATAATTCCCCCTTCCGTCAGAGATTGCTTCTGACTGTCACACTGGAATGACTTGCTGGAGAGGGTGGAAACTCCAGTCATCTGTATCCCAGTCAGCAGGAGATTGGACCTTTGTTGCTCACAGCAGCTGCTCTCTAGAAAGTCAGGCCTGGGAGACTTTTATGACCCCTATATATTCCCTACACCATTGAATTCATAGAGATCATGAATACAAACCAGTCACAAATGCATAACTCTAGGTGCAATCACGAATTCCAGCCATTGTATTTACTATGCTCACAATTTTTTTTAGTATATAGGCAAAAGAAAAATCAAATTTACTAAGAATGTATATTCAGATTTCAGTCAGTTCTCTTTCACTTTCCTCTGATACACCTGACTATGAGTTATAATGAGTTATAATGGCTTATTTTTGTTTGTTTTTCTTTTGATTTAGCCTCTTACAAACCAACAAACAAACAAAAATAAGCCATTATAACTCATAAAAGCAGTCTTTGAAAATAAAGTTAAAATGCATTTTATTTAGTCAAGGTATGAATAATGAGTAGCCAAATCTTCTTCTAGAAGATATTAGTGGCACCTTCATGTAATTGGGTCTTCCTTGCAAGGACATAAGATCTGACTTGCTGGATCAGGCCATGTTTTATTTAGTTCAACATTCTGTTTCAACATTCTGTGGTATAATATACCAATTTTAGTTCTAAAGGAATTGTAAAATTATTGGAAAATAATTAAATTAAATTAATAATTAAATTAAATAATTAAACCACACTATGTCTTCAACCAATATTTTTATCATACTTTTTTTTTTTTTTTTGGTAACAAGGGTAGGGCTGTAGCCTCCTAGTATCCTCAAGTTTTCAAGCCAAATTTCCCCAATAGCCCCTAGGGAGCAGAAGGTGCCATATTGGCCCTTTCCGCACGGGGTAAGCAGTACAGCATGGTGCAACCTCTGACGGAGGTCGTCTGCACCTTTGGAGCGGACTCGGTCGGACTACTTGTCGCAGTTCCGCACCTCAGTCCGCTCTGGAGCGACCCGAAGTGGTCGCGCAGCGTGCTTTTTAAAAACCTGTTTTTACAGGTTTTTCAAAAGCATGGAGCGTGCCACTCTGTGCGACTCCATTCCCGCGCTCCGGTGCAGATTTGCAGGTGCGCACCAGTGCGTGCCTGCAGATCTACCGGGGACGGGCTTCTGGCTGGTGAGCTTCTCCAGTTGGTGGAGAGCCTCCGCCAGCCGGAAGCCGCCATTTTGGACGCCGGAGGACTGCGGAACAGCAAGCTCGCGCTGCTCCGCATGAGGATGGACTTACCCGGCTGCCGGTAAGCTCCATTTCAGCACATTTTCCCCTGTTTCCCCCTCCACACGCGGAAAGGGCCATTGTCATATTTTGGGACCCCCAAATTTTCACTTTGATGAAAACAAATACAGGATTAACACAGTGCTCTATCAAAGGAGGAATCAGGCAAAAAATTCTGTTGTGGTATAACCTGCAGCTGGCATCACAGTTCAGCTTCTTCTCTCAACTGCAATTCAAATGGGCAAAGATGGGCAAAGTCCCACTCTTGATGATCCATACAACACAGAAACTTCCTTTTTCATAAATATACTCTGCCTTCTTTTCCTCGCTCAGTGTAAGACCTCCCTCTGGCTTCTCCTCAAACCACCCTACTCCTTACCACATTGACCTCTTGGGTAATGAGGCTGAACTAATTAGAGTGAATGTGCCAGTTGGATTGCCAGGGGAAAGATAATGTTCTATGTACAACAATGTTCTAGAGCAAGGACAGTCGAAGTCTGATCCTCCAAGGCTGTTTTTTTTAACCCTCAAGCCCTTCAGCTTCCCTGGACAGACCTTTTCCTCACCAAACAAGGATCAGTTGCCTCTCCTGGAGGAAGGTGGTGGCAGACATTTTTGATAGTGTGTGTGAGCCCAGATGTTTCTGTAGCAGAAAATTGGTCTCTGGAGCTGCTACAGTTGCCCACCTCTATTCTAGACTGTGAAGATACCACCATCTAATTTCACCTATCAAAAATATCATTTGAAACCAGAGTGCTTGTTTATTCTGTACTGGCACTCACAGTTTTCTAACAAAACAAAACAAAAATAAGTGCAAATACTTGTGTATCTCAAAATAGTTTCTCTTTGATGTTACTTAGATAGACTTCTAACTTTGGAGGAAAGAATTGTTCATTAATTGATCACATGTTCACTGATTTATAGGAGACAGAAAAAATATGATTTTTTTTTACCTGATGGAATGGAATAGTAATAAGCAGAGAATGATGGTGATGACTGATAGGAATTTCTGTGTAACACAATTGTCATCATGCTTGATGTTGATGTATAGATATGATAAGGGTTGGAGCAAATTCTTCCAAGCTGTCTTGTACCAAAACTACCGTCATAGATCATGATGTAATCAGTACGGCAGTTCAGACTGTGGGAGTAAATTTACTAGATTTTATTTAAACCTTTCTCAAATAGAAACTATTTCCTTCTTCAAAACAAGCATTTCTTGTTTCAGGACAGATATTTTGATATTTTCTCTCCATCTTTCTTCAACACACTTTTTCCCAACAGGCCACCTTTGTTTTCTTTTACAGACTGTTCTCACTGAAAAATCATGGACAAATTTCTCTGTTGCCTTGAGAAGTCTTGATATTCATGGACCTCAACCCACTGCATTCTCTTACACTGTATTTTTCATCAGTAAAAGGGGAATCCTGCACTATAAATGGGCATTCAATGCCATATTCTTTTTCTTGGAGAATTTATAGTTATTCATGGAATTCTGAAAATCTGAGTGGGTCACAGTAGTCTACAAACCCTAGTGCTTGACTAAACAAACTGCAATAAAGCCTTGTCATTTTAACAAACACAATGGGCTCAACAGAAGCAGAGGTTCTCATGATGACCAATAATATTGAAGTTTAACAATAACAGTAACGACAACAGTTAAACCCTGCTAACTCAGTGGCTGCTAGGAGCAGATATTTACATCCAAAATCATGCCAAATCATTACTTTGTGTTCAAACTACGAACACTCATCTATACTTTTTTTTTAAAAAAAGTCTGCATGAAACTTTGTTTTTAAGTAAGTGATCAAATACAACTGGTATGCATTTTCCTCAGTAAATGTACCTTTCTAAGTATCTAATTCTCTTTAATCACACATTTCTAAAAGTATTTTATTTTAAAATATCAATTGGATGTTCATCTTGGTACACACCAATAGCTAAACATTTCAAAATATTCAAAAATTCAAAACACAAAATTTCGGAGAAGTGTGAAATAAGGTAGGAAACTGTATTCCAATCTTCATTTAAGATTACAAGGTAGGGATCCAATTAGTTTGTATCACAGTTTGGAAAAATAATTAATTCTTTTAACATCGCTGGTTCAAATTGTGTTCTGGAACCTGTGAACTACCTTGGGATATTATCTTCAAAGAGAAGATGACAAATAATTATTGAAAGCTTCCTAGAAAAATTGCTACCTCACCACGAGCAGTCACCATTACTACCAGTCTTCTTCTGCAAACACCACCTTGGTAGAGTGTTCTAGGGTGGCCCGTCAATTCAAAACTGGTTCATGCTAATTGAAGATACCAAATCATTCAGCTGTAGTCACAGGTACTTCTGTGGCATGAAATCAGAGTAGTAACAGGGCAGAATTTCAGGAGGCTTGCTATTTGGTATGGCATAAATGGTAACTTTAAACTTTTAAAATTATTTTAATTTCTTTTTGCCTCAGCATGGCTTCTCTCATAGATATCCCCCTACCTTCATAGCACCATGATTTTGTACTGTCGTGAAGAGAGTTGTAGGGATTTTGGTAACCACTGAGAAGAGCGCAAAATGGGGAAAATATCACTGCCATTGGCATCAAAAGGCAAGCCACCTAAACATCTATGCCTAAATCCAATCCTTAATCTCAACTGATTTTTAGAGAGGAAGAGAACATTGTATGGAACACTTCAGTGGCTGCAATAACAGAACAAGAAATGAATCCATGAATGGCACAGAGAATATAGTACTCCTGGTTACTGTTAAATACTTGCAATACCGTACATGGGACAAAGAAGTATAATAACATCAATGAGTAATACTTACCTGTTACTGACAAAATAAAAATCTAGCACTATACGATTATAAGATTCTGTTTGAATTTCCCAGATGCACTCCATCTTCAGACCATTTCCAGTATAGTATGGGCTATCAATATACCCTGCTGAAGCTGTGAAGATGCCTCCACAAGGAAAGCCTGAGGAACACAGAAGGACAGCCATGCTGAATTGCCATTCCAGAAATAATACCCCCCCCCCAGCAGCATTCCATCCCCTGGCAGACAGTTCCCCAAAGCCTATGCAAGCAAGATTGAACAATTGATAAAGGCAGAAAAGGGGAACAGTTAAGAGACAGTCCAGAAGCTGCAACTGTTTCCAGTATGGCTCCAAAGATGCCAGTTAGGACAATGGAATCTGAAAATATAAAACTTCTATTTCAAAACCTGTTCGTGTTGAACAGAACTTTGAAAAGTAATTTATCCTACTTTCTTTCATTTGATGGAAAAGGATAAACAAAGTTATGTTTACTGAATGGCATGTTGTTCATAGTTCTTGCCTAGAATTAGCAAATTTCTTTTAACAAGATCCATGAAGTTAGAACCAGAGTTAGCTGAAATGACTGGCTTTTTGTGTAACAAAAGCAGAATTACATTTGAAAATCAATCTAATGAGTGAGAACAGCAGCACTTTTCTGTGTGCAAGAAATTATTATTGTTGTTGTTAACTTTATATATATCTCATATTTTTGCCAACAGAGAGTCAAGGCTCATTTTGTTGCATTTTCAATATACTTTTGTTTGTTTCTTGCTTTTGAAGTTAACGGCATTTATAGATAAATTTGGAGTATAATTTTCCAATTTTTATGCCACTCTTTTTTTAAAAAAATAGTTTTTTAAAAAAAAACTATTGAAAACCTATTTAAAGAAACTATTGCAATTTTAATTAGAAGAAATTATTTGGGGACAATTAAGTAAAACAGTTACAAGTACATCACAAATTACACCACAGTTTTAAAGTAACAGTTGTACTTCAATTATTTTTAAAAATAACTAAATAGCATGTTAATTCTTAGCTATTTACTTTCAAATAGCCGTTTGGGATATATTCTTCCATTTGTATTTTTAACTTATAGAGAAACAGACCAATGAAGAAACCCAGTACGATCCTCTTTTGAAAAAACATAATGCAACTTCTCACACTTCAAAGGTATGTGCACTGCCATAAATATTGCTATCAACCTGGGAGGTAATAACCTGTGACAACTCTTTTTGAAATTGTTAATCATTATCATTTGGGTTAATGTTGAGATTACTCAAACGTGCTCATTTTTCATTTTGGCCAGGCTTTGAGGCCTGACTGCTCAGGAAGAAAGGGCTTTTTACTTACTATGTTGTTATATTTGTTGTTATTTTTAATGGCATTTTTAACTGCATTTAATTTTATTTACGGTTCAATTATATTTTTAACTTTTGTATGATGAAAAAATTGTAGCTGCCTCTCTTTAACTGCTGCAAGCTGCTTTGAGTCTGAGGCCATTTCCACACGGGCTTAAAGAAACGGTGCAGAGCGTCCTCCAGGGAGGACATCTGCACCTGGAAGCGGACTGGGTTGGACCTACTTAGTGTAGTTCCGCACCTCAGCCCCCTCCAGAACGACCCAAAGTGGTCGTCCAGCATGCTTTTGAAAGACCGCTTGAAACAGGTCTTTCAAAAGCACAGAGCACGCCACTCTGTGCCCGCGCTCCGGTGCAGATTTGCAGGCTTGCACCAGTGCGAGCCTGCGATCTGCCAGGGGCAGGCTTTAGGCTGGCGAGCTTCAGTGGTTGGTGGAGAGCCTCGACCAACCGGAAGCCGCCATTTTCGTCCCTGGAGCAGTGCGGAGCGGTGGCCATGCACTGCTCCGGACCAGCCTGGACCCAAGTGTAGAGCCAAGAAGTCCGGTAAGTACCGGCACGTGGCGATTCCCTCGCCCCATGCGGAAATGGCCTCAGACTGAAAAAAGATGAGGTATAATAAAGGAGGAGGGGGGAGGAGGGAGGGGGATAGGGATAGATATGCTGTAATTATTTGGAATGATTTGGGTTTAGGATCTAAAAGGAAGATAGAGACTTACCAGGAGCAGTCATGGGTTCTGTAGAGGACGCTATTCAAAAATAAACATGAACATTGGTAAGAAACTGTTAGTTGCTTTCAGAACAATTTATCATTACTATGATGCAGTGAACGGACACTGAAATCTATAAGGGAGCCTAACTCTAGCAGCCTTCTCTCAAACCCTTATAAAAGGAACTGCAGATGAAGGTTTGCAATAAAACTGTCTTTAAGACTAGGAACGCATAGATTCTTCCAATGGTGAATGTTCTGAAGTCAGATTTCTGTAGTAGACTCTGTACCAAATAGGCATGCAATAGGCAGAACAGAAGAATCATCAGTGAAATGTTATTTAATGTTTAGCTGGTACCTGAACAGAATGAAAAAGCTGGCCATTAATTACATATAATTTTCAGTAGAACACTGTGGCTAGAATCCTGTTGGAGTCATATACAGACCTAATGCTAAAGTATGACTGTGTATGTCCTTTTCTTGGGCCCTTTCCCACCGCACAAGGATAAGTATTGGATCCAACTTTAACTGCCATGGCAGCATCCTATGAAATCCTGGCATTTACAATTTAGAGACAGTAGAATTCTCATCCGAAGTTGAATGCTTCACCAAATTACAAAAGCCAGAATTCCAGCCATGATAAACTGGAATAATAGTTGTGTGATTGTACAGTGTGAAAGGGTCACTAGTCATTGCAGACAGAAGTTTCCAGTGCCTCTGTTCACAATGAATCCTTGCCCACTCAACACACCTATTTGCTACTGAGAGAGGTCACCCTTGCCCTCCCTCAGACACTAAATTGCTAGGGGAGGAAACCCTGGTGGCAGGTAGGTAGGTTAAGTGTACATAGTCAGTAATTTTGAAAATACTCAGTTAAGGGAATCTTTAAGGGAATCCTTAAATGGTTGCTGTCTCTTCTAATGGATTTTTTTTTCTTTTTTCTCTGGTTACAGATTGCTTTCAATTAACTCAGCACAGATACAGCAGGCAATTGCTAGTGAATAGTTAATAAGTAGTTCTGAGTCTTGATATTCTTTAGGACCTTTTAATAAAAATGAAAATTTATGATTTAGACGTGTGATTGGCTGGTGAAGTAGAATCGTCTTGAATTGGCAAGATAGCTGAGCAGAAAACCAGTCATTACAACTCGAAACAAATATGTGAACTCAATGAAATATAGGCACTGGTATCCAATATGCAAGTGCACCCCCAGTGTACATTTTGATAAGATATACATTTTATTTCAGAGACAAGACCTCTGGAATTCATAATGAAATCAGCAATTTCAACATTGCTTGATCAAGGGTTTTTTTAAAAAACTGCAGCAGAATAGTTTGCTCTGTAACAATAAGGAAAATGTTTTGCATGTTTTAACTTATATATGTGTATTTAAATATCAAAGACAATTTTATCTCAAATGTACCATCTCCTCTCAACATACTTATTTAAAATGCACATTTTGATATTTTTAAACTGCCAAGGATTACATTGCAGCATGGGAAGACAAGCAAGATAGATAAGGTCTGATCCACACATTAATCCAGGATCAGGTGATATGGTATCACAAGTTCCCCAAATCATCATTCTTTAGCATCTTAATGCTGATGACCCAGTTATGCAGAGACAGGACCACTTGTCCACTTGTCCAGGTCAACCTACCTTCAAAATTCAAGCTATCTAACTTTGAGGATGGCGCATTTCACGGATATCTTAGTTCTTGTCACTTCATGCTATTAGACTGGGCTAATAGCATGAATAATAGCATGGCACTCCATGGGTGATTAAACCTTAATTTATTTTCTGAGATTAATAGTCTTGTAACCAAGCTGAACTAATGTTTATATTAGCAAGTGAGACTGCTGTCTTGGCCCCGTGGCTATATGGCCTACATACTATGCATGGGTCAGGAGTACAGGCCTGAAGATAAACAGGAAGAGATATTTTGACAGAGGCCTTGTTGAGGCACAGTTCAACCCAGTTACATTATTTTGGAATATAATGAGATTATCTAGAGGAAGGAATGAGTAGTGCAGTGTATTCACATGACAGCTCGCTGTCACCAGGAATGTCTTTTATTTCCATAGGACATTCCACACTGCACATTTATAATTTTTAATTGCCACAGCAGAAATTATGATAACTTACATTCAGTTGTTGTTGGAGGTAGAGTAGACACTGAAAAATAAAAAACCAAAATAAACAAAATACATAAACACTGTTAATTTTAAAGGTTGAGAACTGTCTGAATTTCCCAAAAGCACTCCATGCTCACACGATTCCCAGGGTAATATGGGCCATAGATATATCCGTATGGAGACGTGACAATGCCACCGCAATGGAAGCCTGCCCAATGGAGAGAGAACATTTTGCAGAGCCATATGAATTGACCATTTGATTCAAATATTCCAGTAAGAATATCCTTGAACAGCAATCCATCCCATTGCAGAAATTTGTCCCAAATTCATATAAGCATGACTTAATAACAGATGAATAGAGATAGGGAGAACAGATAAAAAACAATCCATAAGCCACAGTTGCTTCAAAATATGGCCACCAAGATGCTGGTTAGGACAAGAAAGTCTGAAAAGACAACCCTAATTTTGAACTGGTTGTCTAGAAAACTTTTGGTTCAGATTCAAAACGTTCTGGTCTTAACTACTGCAACTTCGTCTATACAGCTTAGGACCAATGTGACCTGAATGACAGCCTTCACCCACAAAATCCTGCTGTGTTTCTGTCAAGGAGCTTTTTGAGTGTCTGCTTTTAAAATTGGTTAGGTTGGCATGTGTAGAGAAGCCCAAACATCCTTCCTATTGACCGGTGCCTTGTCTTTTATATGCATGCATTCCAGAGAACCCTGAATAGCTGATTCTTTAACAATTCCTTTTATTGTGGTCAAAAGAAATTGCTTTGTATTTCAGAACAGCTTCTCAGTGTTCTCTGGATGTTTGTTAATGCTGCTCTGGCTTTTGCATATCACAGATCTAAAAACTGGCTAAAAATAATATAATTAAATAATGAAGAGAGAAAAACACAAACAACATACCCTCTTTGAGGACCTAATTGAGCTGGTTTTTATATACCAGAAATTCAGGCTACCAAATTAGGATTCTTTTGCCGATGGCAATTTTTCATTTGAGGAATAAAAGATACAAGGAATAAACTAAGTTCACTGAATGACAATTTGTTATTAGTTCTGGCCTAATACCTCAGAGAATGACTAATGCTTCCTTCTCAAAGGTTATTTTTCTATTAGTAGTTGGCACACTTCTAGTGATTTTATGCAGGCATAAGTCCAGCTTACCCCTGGGTAAGTAAGTTTTTTGTTTTCTGTCAACTCAGTGAAGGGGTTAGAGTGCTCTGCCAAACTTGGACAATGACTAAACCCATGGCCATTTACTTGCTGTTCAGAGGGAAAGGGCAGTCTTCAACTATGTCCCTATGTTGCTGGATGCCCAGCAATGATGTCATCTTCTAAGAAGTGCGGAAAATCTCTGGGATGTCCTGGAGTATGGCTCATCACTGGACAGTTCTCTGCCATGGTGTGTGTGTGTGTGTGTGTGTGCATGTGCACGCACTGCAACAGGTAAAAGGCTGGTCTGAAGGACTGGAAAAGGAGGCATGGTATTGGTCCCCCTGGATCTAGGATCTCTGATCTTCGTTATCTGCCTGAATTTCTTCTGCAAGCAAGAACTAAAGACTGAAGCAATGCAGTGAAATCCTTTCTTTTCAAATACTTGCAACTTTCCAAATTCTTACAGCGTATTTTCTGAAGCACTATCAGCCTGAAGTGTTGTGTTCATTTTTTTTAGAATTCCTCTTGAAGCTTTTAATAAGTACCGTTGACACACCGTGGCTATTCAGAATGATTTGGGCTTAGGATTGAGATCTCAAAGTGGACAACTTCTAGCCCTCCAGCTGATGTTGGGCTGCAAGTCCCAGCACTTCTGCCATCATAGTGATAAGTCATACTTAAAGTTGTAATGTAGGGGTGGCATTTTCCTTGCCCAGATTTATAAGGAAGACAGAGGACTTACCAATAGTAGAACTGCTTTCTTCAGCTGCTGAAAAAGAAAGGCAAACACTGATCAGAAAATGTAAATGTCGTTTAGATCCATTTATCAGTTCAAAATATTGCAAAGTGACAAGTCTGTAAGAATAGGTCCTAACCCTGAAAAAGTATCCCAGTTTAAGATATAAAAAAAAGTAAAATATCTTGGAATTAACATTACTAAGGATAATACTGATTTATATGAGAAAAACTATAAAAAAAAGTCTGGCTTAATATAAAAGAAGATCTCCAAAAATGGTCTAAACTTGACTTGTCAATGATGGGGAGAATTGCAACAATCGAAATTAAAATCTTACCTAGAATGATTTTTTTTTTGTTTCAAAATCTCCCTGTGATTACGAATGACGCACCATTTTACCAACAGAAAAATGACTTATCAAAATTCATATAGAATGGCAAAAAGCCATGTATAAAGTGGAATATACTGAAAGATGTGACAGAAAGAGGTGGAATAGGACTTCCTGACTTAAAATTGTATTATCACGCTAGTTGCCTCAGCTGGCTAATTGACTGGATTAAATTAGAAAAAATGAGATTATTAACTGTGGAAGGGGCTTATCTGCTTTTCGGTTGGCACGTATATTTGTGGTATGAAAAGGTAAAGGTGAATAAACATTTTAATAATCATTTTATAAGGAAACCTCTTTTGAAAACATGGCTTTTATATAAAAATAAATTTTATTCAAAATTACCATTATGGATGTCAACACATGAAGCCTTTTACAGAAGAGAAAGGCCCCAAGTGAATCAATGGATTACATATAAAGATTTGGTAATGATTTAAGACGATAAAATAGTTTGGAAAAATAAAGAAGGATTGTTAAATTATGGATTTACTATGCATTGACTTTTGCAGAGGCAACTGGCAGAAAGATTTAAAATGGACTTAAAAACGATTGGTATAGAATCTAAAGAAAGAGAGTTTGATAAATTGTTAAAATCTGGTATAGACCACCTCATGAGTAAACTATATAAAATGTTACTAGTTTTACAGATGGAACAGGAAGTTGTTAAATATAATATGGTAAAATGGGTGCAAAATATTGGATGTTCGCTTTCACTGGAAAGTTGGGAGATATACACAAGATATACAAAGATATGTGTGGAAAGTAGAAAGTGAAAAGATATACAAAAATTTTTAAAAAGTGTCAGCTTAAAAGAGAATTATTATAGAATTTATTTTAGACGGTACTATACATCGGTACAAATGGCTAAAATAAAGAAGAATACTAAAAATACATGTTGGAAATGTTCTGAAAAGGGAACCTTGTACCACCTTTGTGATATAACAGTTGTGATATAACAGAGACGTTTTGAAGGAATGTACATGATTGTATTACTAAAACTCTTCAAATCAACTTTCCAATGAACCCTGAAATGTATTTGTTAAATATATTTGATGTTAAACAAGAAGAAGAGATCATTATGAAAAATAATGATTTATATAGTCACAGCAGCTAGACTGGTGTTTGCACAGAGGTGGAAACAAAAAGAAACTCCAGATATTGATGAGTGGCTATGAAAGTTGTATGATTTAATTGAACTAGACAAATTGACAACTATATTACCAGACAAATCTATGAAACAATTTAATGAAGAGTAGAATCTAAATTCCCCCCTTTGGGACTCCAGTTGGGGGAAAGCTGTCACAGTAGGCTAAACGTATAAGATAAAGGTTTAAAATCTCTTTATATGGCAGAGGAGAAAAACTATGATGTGACAGATTGATATCACAAAAGATATTATTATTTGTTATGACGGATGTATATGTATATAGGATAATAACTATGAAAGCAAAGTTAAGACTGTAAAATTATACAAGTAAGACAGAGATAAAGTGAATAGTCTACACAGGTGAAGACCATTCATGGAAAAATACAAAGAATTTGATTTTAAAACTTTTGAGAGATAAGACTTCTCTTTTGTTATATAACTTTAACATACCTAGTTGAAGAAGAGTTCTATTTTGGTACATTAAATAATATTAAATCTTGTTGGTAAATACTAAATAAGATATAACTGACTATGAAATAAGAAGGGTAAATAAGGGAAGATTACTAGGTATGTATTTATGTTTTATTTCTTTGAAATAAGGTTGTAAGTTATGGCTTTGTTATCTATTTTTTCCTCTCCTTTATTATTGTTGTATGTGAAATTGGTTTACTGTACATTTCTTGTTTGAAGTTTTTCTTTTCTTTTTTTTAATGGATTAATAAAAAGATTTTTTTTAAAAAAAGTATAGGTCCTAACACTAATTCTGCATGGCTATTTCTCAAACCAAACAAAAAGTGAACTGCAGAAGAAAAAAAGCATGCCATGAAACTATTTTGAAGACCAAGGATGCAAAAGTTCCCCCAGTGATTATTGTTTTTAGGTCTAGGTTTTCAGTGGGAGGCTCATAATTTCATCAAATACATATTCAAAAGGTGGAAGAAACTAGTTAGGAAAATTTCAACAGGATGTCCTATAAAGTTGGGCTGGCACTTAGACAAGACGAAAATGTCAAGTATTACATAACACGTAATATAATGTTTGGTACAACACTTTAGTTATGAATAGAAGGGGGGTTGTTATGAAAACTCTTGCAGTGTATTTGAATGACGCTTGTCATCATGAGTATTTGCTATTTCAGTGGAACCCTTTTTACTGTTGACATATTACTCTTACTTGCTTGAGCACAAATAAAACTGAGCTCATTTACCATTTAGTATTTCAGTATTTCATTAAAGTGATTCTTCTGAAAAACTGATACCCTTCAAGAGTTTCCAATGAAAATGAACATTCAGAATGCAAACTTACTACCGGCAGATAATGTGGTATCGTTCTGAGTTGGGGAAAATGATGAAAAGACAACAGAGCTTACTCAATAAACCTCTAAATCAGGCCTGCACAACTTGGCAGTAGGTAAGGGCTGAAATTAAATAGGCTAAACTTCTTTGGACCACAGAAAGGTTTTAAGGGGAGAGAATCCTGGAGCATGTGCAGAATGCTCTTCTCTCTTACCACCCTAATCAATAACTACAAAGTTAAGTATTTTTTGAGGGGGGAATATTCCATCTACCCAACCTCTTCTCTTACTGAGGCCAAAGAGTTCTCTGGCTGAGAATTCTAAAGGTCCGTCCCTAAACCGAAAATCCCAGGATTCCATAGGATGTTGAAAGGGGAATAACAGCACTATAACAGTGTAGGGCAAAAAGGCCCAAAATTATCTTTCAAAATACAATTATCTTCCAGATGATAAAAATGAAACAAGATTTAAAATAGTAAAATAAAAATTAAGATTTAAGATAGTAAAATAAAGAACAGGACCCATTTCCTCCTCCTCCTCCTCCTCCTCCTCCTCCTCTAGTCCTGTGACCCACATCATTCTCTCCACCCACGCTCCCTCCCTCCCTCTCCCGATTCTTTGTTTTATTTGCAGCTATCCTAAATTACAAACTGAGCCCAGATGTGTAAACTAATATTCACCCCCCCCATTATTTTCTGCAGACATTCAGAGAACTTGCATTGCCCTCAACAGGCATTCTTGCCATTCGTCCAAGTCCATCTCCAGCTAAAATCTTTTATCTCGGCTGCCTTTGCTCATCCCTGCCTACTGCGTACCTAGCCCTGAACCTAGCACAGGAACATCTCCCTTCCCCTGCTACAGAATTTACAGGAAGAAGAAACTCAGAGCTCTCGGTAGCCCTGTCGTCTGGTGAGCCAAGGGGAAGAGCAGGAGGAAAGCAAAGGTAAGCGGAGGGGGCGAGAAAAAGTGAAGGACACAAGGTCGTGCCAAATGCAGTTTTGAGAGAGACTGAGCTTGAGAGAGGGGCGTTTGTCTCCAGAGACATCTCGTTGCATAAGAAATCTTTTTCCACAGCGGTTCTTTCTTCCTCCCTCAACCCCTTTCCCACCAGGTGTGGATGTGTTGGGTTGCAAACGTTTCCGGGGGGGGGGGGAGAGCAGACCACAAGGTCCAGTAAAAAAATCCAAAAGAACCAGCAGACAAATCAACACGGACCTTGCAAAAGAGATACAAGTCGGGAAGCACAGCTTCCTGAGGTCACGCGCTGCCCCATTGTTTCTGGACTGAACTGATATTGTAACATATGTCCAGGCAAATGAAATCAGAACAACTTGCCAGAGCACTCAATGTTTCTCAGGGCATGGTGGCCCAGCAGCACCCCCAAAAAACTGCCGCCTGAGGTGGACCACCCTTCCCACCTGTGGGCAACATGAAATCCTTTGGTAGGCTGCAGGTAGATCGTGGGCTTTATGTTGTGCAGGCCTGTTCTAAATGAATCATGTGAAGCAAGGGGGATTGAGATACTTCTCCCACATACCATTTTTTTACAAAGCGCAACTTTGGTATGACTTCTCATAAGACGTATTTTATTTCATAGGCCCTTTCTGCACCCCACCTTTTCCCAAAGTTGTCCAGTGGGGATCTTGGCAGTGGCTCTGCTGGGAGGGGAGTGCGACAGGATTGCTCCCTGCTGTACCAGCTGGTTCCCTGCAGAAGGAAGCATGATGGCCATGCCTCTTCCTTTCACAGTGCAGCCAGGTATTTTCCCAGGCGACTAGCAAGGTCAGAGACCTGGGCAGCGAGCCAGCCCAGAGAAGGGAGTGTGAGAGCCAGCAAAGTCCAGCCGGGAGGAGACAAGCAAGCACTTTACACAAGGGAATTCATTTACCAGAGCGTCAAGCAAAAGCCGTAGTCAGAGTTCCAAAAGCCAAGGGTCCAGAGATCAATTCAAGGTAGCAGGAACCAGGTGCTGGGAGCAAGGAACAGGCAAGAGGAGGGCTTGAAAGAAGTTTGCCACAAGCAAAGGAAAGCTTCTAGGCAGGCAGTTATATAGCCCAAGACACAGGTGTGGCTAGTCACTGCTTCTTGATCAAGGAAGCCTCCCTTTCCTCAGCTCTCTTGAGTCTCCACCTTGTTTGTGGGCTGATTGACACAGGCTCCAAAGAATCTTCAGAATCGGATCCCTGTTGCCCTAAAGGAGCAGGCAGAGGAACGTCCAAGCCTGCTTGGTCCACGGCAGCAGGGGGAGCTCTTGAGCTGCAGGACTCACCTCCAGCCAGAGCCACAGGGACCAGCAGCTGCTGCTCGTCATCAGCAGCTCTGACAGGGGCTTCAGTTATCACAGCCATTGTGCTTCTGTGGCTTTTGCAGTACAGGTAAGTCTAGGATCCTGGAAATCGTGCACTTTGCACTTTGCACAGGGGAAGGACAGGACCACAATGACACATCCCCATCAATGACATGTGATTGCAAAAACCCATCAATGATTTAATCTGCAATCACACTGCCTGAGGGTGGGAGAAGGACCAGACCGAGATGACATCATGCAGAAGTGTCATTGTGGTCCTGTCCTTCCCCCGTCACCATTGCAGTATGGGAGGGTGCTGCCGAAAGGGCCATAGCCAAGAAACTAATTAGCAAATAGAACTTCATTATAAGATGGTTTTTAATAAGAAGAGTACTTTCATCAAAAAAACTGTATATATTTTTAAAAAGTTAGAAAGAGGCATCTGTCCTCATCAAAAGGCTTCATTCATAATTGCAATCTACTTCTTGAAGAAGAAATCAAGTCAAGATAACAAGCTGGACAGTAGAATATGGCCTGTGCAGAACTGAAGGGGGAAACTCACCCTAGTGGAGATGAAACATTGGAATAATCAGTCATACAAAGCAAGTCATATTCCATGGACTATATAAATATTTTAGCAGTAGTTTTAATATACTATCAATTGAGTGTGCTGACTTCAGGTCTAGTTTTGCAAACTACCTATGCCCACCTGGGTATGGAAATAATTTAGAGTACCATTCAGAACATCTATAAAACATTAAAGAATTAAATCCATACTTACTGGTGTGGATTTCTGTAGTTTCAGTAGTCTCTGCAACTGCAGGAGTAGGTGCTGAGAAAGGAAATGTGGTCAGATTTCAACTCTTTGTTTTGATATCCAATAGCAATGAAATTGGGACATTTGTTCTCTCCTCTTCCTGCTGCAACCCTCTGCGTTGGCAAAAATCTATTTTAGAGGGTTTCCCAGCCCCAAAGAGATTTTAGAGTGCATGTTGAACTACAGCAGAGAGAGGGATTGCTGATTCTGACAAAGCAGCAGGATCCAGAAGGGTGTTTCATCCTAAGCACGAAATTTTTCTATATTGTTGCAGCAACACTGAAGTAAAACTAACCATGAATTGCTTGTATTAAATGAAATTTTCTCCATATCTGATTTTAAAAGAAAGAGTTTAGAAAACCAAAACTGTTCAAATTTATTTTTAACCTTGATATAGGAAGAGAACCCGAAAATTCATCCTATCTCAAAATTTAAAGGAAAATTACTTGAAAATGTTTTATAGATGGCATTTAAACCCCTCTAAGTTATGTAAGATGTATAATACGGGCAAGAACCACTGCTGGAAATGTGATGGACAAGAAGGGACACTTTTTCATATGTGGTGATCATGCCCCAAAGCTAAGAAATTCTGGAAAAATGTTCATGAAACCATGTCTGAAATTCTAAAAATTAATTTAGAATTTTTTTATTGAACATGCTGTCTTCCTTAGACCAATATATGAGGAAAAAAATTTGGAAGATAATCCTCTACATGACTATTACCGCTCAAATCATTTATGTGTGGTATTGGAAGAACAATAAAATACCAAACATAGATGAATGGCTAACCAAACTATTTGAAATGAAAGATTATGATGTCTTAACCAAAGTGCTAAATGGAATACCAAGAGATGAAAGTGAGAAGAGATGGCTTCCAATTTTGACATATATTAAGGGAAAATTTGGAAATCATATTTTTATAACAGAATGGTAAAGACTCAAAACTATTTATGCTAAAACACAGACACAACGCACAATCTTTGTTGAGTACATTCTTCAGGAAATAATTCCGGACATTTAAAAGCAGATAATCACAATTTATGTTTAATCTTGCAAGAATTAAGAATCAAGAAGGAATGAGAAATATAGTTAGTAAACAGAAGAGTCTAATTTTAACCTTTTCTCAAATGAATCCAAGAAAGGTTAGTTGGAAGCTTATTCATCAGAAGTTTTGTTCTCATATGGGAGTATGTCATATAACAGAGATGCGATTATACATTAATGTAGGGAAACTAATGAAAAGTTTAAATCTGTTGAATTCATTGTAGTATCACCAAGTATGAGGACGTTGTATTGTTATTTACAGATTTGCCATGTAAATCATTTCAAGGCAATTTATTTTACACTAACTATATTTATGAACAGTAGGTAATTCTCAATCTATAACATTATAACTGATCAACACAGCTTGCTTATTTGAGGTATATCAATAGTTCTTCAATATTTAACATAATTGTACATGATTAATTATCACTGTTCTGGATTTTAAAAATAATAATAAAAAAGCAAATTTATTTTTAACCTCGATATAATGATAGACTAATATAAATTGATATACTGACATAAAAGTGAGATGGCTGAGATGCACACTTACCTAAACTGGTGAGTTCAGGACCCTCTGTACTCAAGAGAATAGCTGATAAAAATATTTAGTTATGTGAAATATTAGTCTGGAATACTAAATATCATGTAAGCATATCTGCAATAATGATGAGACTTGGTAAAAACATGGTAGAATTAGCAATTTTGGGGCAATTTTTTATGTGCAGTAGTCCTCACTTATCTGTGACAGATATGTTCCAAGAACCCCTATGGATGCCTGAAACTGTGGATAGTACAAAATCCTTTATAGGATCCCTATAGTCTCTGTGTCTTCTCTCTCTCCCTCTCTCTCTCTCTCTCTCTCTCTGAACAAGAAGGCTATTTCTGGAGATGCCAGAGCCATTTCCTATGGTGGTGTTGGCAGAGGAGTGGTTAAAGTGGGGGGCAGGCAGGCAGGGTTCAATTGGCAGGACCTGGAGGAGAGAAGAAGAAGGAGATACCTGGCCAGAGGGACCCTGCAATATTTCTGCAATTTTCCATTTAATATCTTTGGACTGCAGTTGACTGAAGGTAACTGAAACTGCAGAAAGCAAAACCACAGACAAGGAAAGAGTGCTATAACTCTGAAAATGAATAATCAGTACTGTAAAATTGTTCTCCCATGATATGATATTGGAATGACATATTTCAATAATTGATGTATGAGGGGGACAGAGCAAGATTTCCCTCTGATTTTGTAATTTTTTTTTTTTAAGTATATCTCACTCCTGTGTTACATTTCAACAATGACCGTGATTTCTTTGGAATATGTCTCACAAAAATTTACACATCTTCCCAGATACAGCAAGACTAATCCTTAATAATGTATAATTTTTGAACAGGAAAACTCGGAATGTGAATAGAAGATATCGCGCTCACCAGTAGTGTTTTCAAGAAGAGCTGTTTATTAGGGAGGAAAAATTTTAAATGTCACTCATACCAATTTCTCATTAATATTACTATTGTTGTATTACTATTATTGTAACTATCTAGTAGGGTGTACAATGAGTTTTAAAAGAATTGGTATTATTTGTTTGCTCTAAACTATGAGAAGGATATTGCAGCAGAACAAAGGAAAACATGATATGAAAATAACAGGAAAAATATGCCATGCATTTCTAGCTTCCACGACTGTGAAAATCCAACAAGCTCCAACAAGATTAATTATTGTGAAAGAAAATTGTAGCAGTACTTCTGACAATACTAGTGGAGCAGAGCTATTTATTTATATATGTGTCCAGAAGAGGGCAACCAAAATGGGAAGGGTCTGGAAGCCATGCCCTATGAGGAGCGGCTTAGGGAGCTGGGTATGTTTAGTCTGCAGAAGAGAAGGTTAAGAGGGGACTTGATAGTCATGTTTAAATATTTGAAGGGATATCATGTTGAGGAGGGAGCGGACTCGTTTTCTTCTGCTCCAGAGACTAGGACAAGGAGCAATAGATTCAAGCTGCAGCAAAGGAGATTCCACCTGATCCTCAGGAAGAACTTCCTGAAAGTCAGAGCTGTCCGGCAGTGGAATATGCTGCTTCAGAGTGTGATAGAGTCTCCTTCTTTGGAGGTTTTTAAGCAGAGTTTGGATGGCCATCTGTTGGGAATACTTTGAAGTATGTTCCTGCATAGCAGGGGGTTGGACTGGATGGCCCCTGGGGTCTCTTCCAACTTTATGATTCTATTCCATGCCTAATGAAAGCCTATGAAATTCATGGGTCTCCATAAGTCAGCAGGCAAATTGAAAGTACATACACAGACACAAACATACTTTTTAATCATTTTGTGAGCTATCTTGGCTCCAGTATTAGGGAAAAGGTGGCATAATAACTGAATGAATGGAAGTAATTGAACAGATGACACTGGCAACTTCCTTGTAGTTACAGATACAGCCTCCCTATCCCTTATGGGAACGTTCTTCAAGAGATATTTCAGTCACTCTGCACAGTATATCATCCTGGCAGACGTCACCTGGGCCTTCATCAAATTGGGTACTTAATGGAACTTCAATGCTTTCTCCACATGAAAGTTGTTTGCATACAATCTAAGCATCCTATATATCCCAAGCATCATCAAAAACTGTCCTCCCAGCTCCCGTTGTAATAAACTTCAAGTCAACCCTGACATTTTTTTTGTCCCTCTACCAGTCTCGAGGACAAAGAACTTTCAACTTTCATATTACATCTAGTTTGGCCCTTTGAGTCATCTTTTTTTAATGAGTCATCTCTTATTTTTGCAAACCTCACACCAGAAAATGAAGACAAGAGACTGGAACATATCTTCTGGCTTTCTCATCTGATGAAGATTTCACAGCAAATTTTTTTTCAGTTTGTAAATGTGAAGTGATACTGATAATCTGTCTGAACCCAGATATAAAATACATACCAGTTGTAACTGGAGTTTCTGTGGTAGCTGGAAGTCCTGAAAATGCAAGGAATATTGCAAAACATTAAAATGAATCTTATTTAAATGACAGTACATGTAATTGTTGTTATGATAGTCAGTCCTCTCGAAATGGCTAATACATATCAGCCTTCAAGATTAAATAATAATAGCAATACTGATAGTTATTCATCCTGGAGATAAACTGAAAGATATACATGCTAAATGGCAATGCCCCATTGATTAAGTTAGATTATACTTTCAACACTTATAGAGCAATAAAATCTATAGGAAGATTGCCAAAAGCAAAGTACTGTATATTTTTATTTAATCTCATGGCTCTTTTCTCTACAATGTGTAGACTCCCTCCAGCAGTGGGTAATTCACGTTATCTGTGCTTTTGTGCTTCCAGCTACAGGTAAAGAGGTGGGAATCATGCGGTCCGCTAGAATTGTTGAACTGCAACTCCCAGCAGCCCTAGCAGGCAAAGCCAATGATGAAGAATGTTGGTAGCTGCAATCTGATCATATCCAGAGGGCCACAGAATTCCTATCCATTTTCAAGAGGAATAGGAAATCTGCTTCCATATCTGAAGACTGGTGGGGCAGTGTTCTTTCCCTTGAGCCAAAGGCTGGGAGAGAAATTTTGGTGAGACAATAGGGCTCGGGGAAAGGAATTAAACAGACTTATGTCTATGGTCCGAATCATGATTACCCCTTCCCCTATCCTCTGCTACTTCAATTTGGAATCCTTTCCCCAGAAAACTACAGATCTAAAAATAGAAGTGGGGAAAGCATGCCCCATGGTCCTCATGTCACCCAAGAACTCCATTTTGTGTTTCCTTAAGTCTCCCAGGAAACTTCCAAAGTCCATGGATTACCCAACTCTTAAAAAAATAAAAAGAAATCAGCTGAATATTAGCCCAAGGACACTGAAAAGTCATCCAAATCACCACAAAAATACAATTGTTTGGAGCACCTTACTCACCAACACCCTTTGGAAAAACCTGCAAAAATTGCCCATTTCTCAGTCAGATCATGGAAGTGACATGACATCACTTCTGACTGTGCTGGCAGCAACAGTGTTCCCATAGAGGGGTGGAATGAGGTAAAATGACTTCTCCAGAGACTAGGATACGGAGCAATAGATTCAAGCTGCAGGAAAGGAGATTCCACCTGAACCTCAGGAGGAACTTCCTGACAGTCAGAGCTGTCCGGCAGTGGCATATGCTGCCTCGGAGTGTGGTAGAGTCTGCTTCTTTAGAAGTTTTTAAGCAGAGGCTTGATGGCCATCTGTTGGGAATGCTTTGATGGGTGTTTCTGCATAGCAGGGGGTTAGATTGGATGGGCCCTGGGGTCTCTTCCAACTCTATGATTCTATATTTTAAGGGGGAAAACCTGTTGCTTCCATGACTAACAAGAAATCTTCACACATACACACAACTCAAAACACAAAATTTAAAAACTGAAGGAAAAATAACTCTCCAGTTCACTATCTTGAAATGGCTAGACTGATCAAATTTTAAATGTTTAAATGTAGTCTGTTTAAATATACTTTACATTTATCTGTCTTGAAACTACCACTATTTAATGTCAGTGGATGATCTCTGATTCTGGGATTATCAGAGATGCATAATTTTATACTTTTCTATTGTGTCTTCCTTAACTTGCCTTTTTTATATGCTAAACAACTCTAAACATTGCACTCTATTTTTATAGATTACATGATCCAGTCCTTTGATCATTTTAGCTGCCCTTTTCTGCACATTTACCATCTCTACAACATCATTTGAGTGCAGTGACCAGAACTCTACACAGTATTTCAGTTATGATTGCATTTGCTTTAGGGTAATATGCTATTGGCAGTGTTATTTCTGACGGATTTTTTAATTATACCCATCTTGGAATTTGCTTTTTGTTTTTTTCTAACAGCAGCCACACAGATGGTGATATTTTCAAAGAGGGATCAGCCATCCCTCAGGCCAGTTGTTTCCTACTCAGATCCTATCAGCGTATATGAAAAGTTAGGGATTTTTTTGCACCTGTATGAGTCTAGCTATTTATGAATATCTGGATAATAATGAGCTGACAAGTGGTCCACCATCCAAAATACAATGCAATATATGTCATCACAAAAATGCATTTTATTGCATTTCAGTGCAAAATTTGCATGGGGTTAATGTGCACAAAAGAAGCATCTTCTGTTCACAAAGTAGCATTTTCTGCACAGAGAACATTATTTCCGCAATTAATCCTGAATTGTGGATAGGCTTCAAAAGCTGTGTGGTTTCGAAAGACTTGCTCAGTCCAGGAAGAAAATTGGTAAAATTATTTGTTGCTTCTTTTAAGAAAAAAATTAGAGAAAAATATCATGCCCTGGGCTTACTGACAGATAAAAAATGTGTGTCACTAGCCTAGGTGCCTCTTACTTGAGAATACTTGAAGAACTCAGGGAGGGAGAATGCTACTCTTTTAACAAAACAAAATGAAAAGCAATTTGCCCCCAAAGTCATAGAATAAAATCTTATGCACCAAGGAAATAGAGTGCTGTTTACTCCTTCTGGATTTCACAGCTGTTTAACCAATTGTGCCAGCAATAGCCATGGCCTTGAGTCTGCCCATAGCTCAGTGGTTGAGTAGCTCCTACAGGGTTTCTCCTATCTTTCAGACAAATGCTAGATATAAAAATTTCTTTATGAACTTCAGTTACATGTCAGTTCAGTCTTATATCAAGAACTTAGGCCAAGCCAAAGTAGCTATTCTGGAGTCTATGCACTAAAAACTATGGTTTAGGACTATACTACGGAGATGGTCAGTGGCCCCTTATCAGCTGTAGTGGTATTTGTGGCAGAACTTAGTTCAAGAATAAGAAAGAAGAGGAAAGCAAGAAAAATAGTGCAGGCTTTGCATTAAAAAAATCTTTACACCTCTACACCTCTACAAAGATCCATATTTCACGTTTTCATTTGATAATATTATATGAGCAGTCCTGGATTTTCTAACATATCCCCACAGCTTTTGATTTTAAAGTGATATGCCAGGAGATGTTACAGGCATCTTTGCATTCATCTAATAGGTTCTTACTTATTTTTCACCTTTGCTTGACATATTAATTGTGTTTATTCATTGGTTTATTTACTTAAGGTTTGTGTATTTCATGTATCATTTTGCCATTGCTTTCATGGCAGCCAAATTGTTACCTGCTTCAGTTGGTGGTGATGATTGTTATTTTACTGCAATGTATTCTGTGTTTTCATTATTTTGTAACAATACACCTGCAAGTAGTCAAATTTATAACGGCGTACCTGCCAATGTTAAACGTCCCCACATACACAACCCTTAAAAATAGTTCCAGGGTCCCTGTGACTGACAGACAAAAATAATACAGAAATGGAAGCAAGAGAACCAAATCAGAAGAAAGAATTATTAGTGGATCCAGAGGTTGTCTTGAAAGGTGCAGTTGCACCTGAGAAGAATATGGAAATCTATTAGATGTGATAGAATTTGTTAATATATGTTCATAACAACACTGAACTAAAACTTGAAATAATAACATAGACCCAGTTTGCAGCTTGAAGTGAAACCAAAATGGCATGTCCCCTTCTCTGAAGGTCACCTATTATCTCCATTTTGTTCTTTGTCACTTTTCCTCCCTCCGACACTCCAACTTACAACAGAGATGCTTTCATGTACAACAAGAATGACAGAAAACTACAGTGCTTACTAGACATTTCTATATGAACCGCTGTTAGAAGGATTCACATTAATAATCACATTTAAGTCATTCTCACCAATGTTATTAATTTAATTTAGTAATTTAACAGCCCAATTCTGTACCTGCCTTCTCAAAAGGATGCCCATTGAGATCAATGGAACTTACTCCCAGATGTGTATGTATAGGATTGCAGCCTAAATTGTGCTGTGCAGCTCTATGTGAATCTACTCAAAAGAAAATCAAACTGAAATCAGGTATATCTGGAGAGTACTATAGCCTATATTGTGTTGTACAGCTCTTATTTCTTGCTTCTAATGGGTGTGTCTTCCATTTGTTTTTTACTCTACCGATAGCTTAATAATATTTTAACTTATTTTAACTGATAACAGGTTTTAATTTTTTACAAACCTTGATTTCCAGAGTTGGGGAAAATTTGTCACGTACATAAACAAATAATAAGCCAGAAACCTAGATAGCTAAGTTCTCAAGGCAGATTGCAGCATATATAATATCCAGCTACTTAATTACATTTGTGTAATGAAATTATGTCTTCTGGCTTGACCCCTCTCCTCGCCCACCTTAAGAGCAACTGCCAATGCAAATAAAGGAGGCCCCTTTAGGGCCATATCCACATGGGCTAAAAAAACTGGTGCAGAGCGTCCTCCAAAGAGGATGTCTGCACCATAGAGTGGACTGGGCCAGGCTACTTTTTGTAATTCTGCACCTCAGTCCGCTCCGGAACGTCCAGAAGTGGTCGCGCAGCGTGCTTTTTAAAGACCTGTTTAAACAGGTCTTTCAAAAGCACGGAGCGCTCCACTCCATTCCAGTGCTCCGGTTCAGATTTGCAGACTCGCATCAGTGTGAGCCTGCAGATCTGCCAGGGGTGGGCTTTAGGCTGGCGAGCTTCAGCGGTTGGTGGAGAGCCTCCACCAAGCAGAAGCCACCATTTTCGTCCCCGGAGCAGTGTGGAGCAGCGGCCACGCACTGCTCTGGAGCAGCCTGGACTACAGCGTCTAGCCAAGAAGTCCCGTAAGTATCAGTACAGGGCGTTTCCACCGCCACATGTGGAAATGGCCTAGCTTTCTAATGGGTCACAAGGAGGATATTTCTACCTGTCTCCCATCAGTGAGCAAGCCTGCAACAAGGACTTCCAACAAGGCTCTGCATGGATTATTGCTGGCTCACTCATTTGTGGGAGAGGATAGAAACATCACCTTCCTTGTGCTCCAGTCAGACACTGAAAAGATCTGGCTGCTGGCTCTTAAAGTGGACTGGAGTGGCCTTTACCTAGGTTTCCATTAACAGTTTGTAATCTTACTAAATGCAGATTGGTTATGGATCTATCACTCTGTGTTACAAATCAATAACTGCAATACTGAATACCAACCCAGATTTAATATCAGCCAAACAGGGCTAAATTTGCAAATATACTGTTGACTGGATGTTTGATTATTCAACTGATGGCATGATTCTATCTAGTGCATATTTTTTTAGACTTTTCTTTGGGGGTGGGGGTGAAAACATAGAATGAAAACTTAGCCAGTGAAGGATTGGGTACTTATCACAGAATTTGGGGACTAGTATAGTATGCTAGCAATACAGGGTTTTGTTGGGATTTTGTTAGGATTGTTAAAGAATTTATCCTTCTAACCCAGTCTTCTACCCTCATATACTCCAGACAAAATAAGAAGTGAACTGGTATCATTACCTGTCACTTCAGGATGTGTTGTGCTTTCCAGTTCTGTAAACAAAATGGAACAAAACAAGACAAGACAAAACTTTTTAAAAAGAATTATTAGTGTTCTGGCAATACCTCCATGACCACCATTATCTATTCTTCCAAGGGACTACCACAGTTATATTTTAACTCAAATGTATGTACCTTCTCCCTTTCTGCTGCCCCGAGCTGTGGTGTAAATGCAAATCTCCTCAATCAGAGCCAGCACATCCAAACACCCAACAATTGGTGAGAGCTGAAGTCCAAAAACATCCTGAGGGCCATTCCTGTTTTAACTATGGCCTTAGCGAAAAGAGTGGAAAAAAAATATTTTTGCCCTTCTGTTTTCATTCTAAGCTAAAACTGAAAACAGAAGGGGAGAAATGAGGGCAAAAACTTGCAAATAGGGCAGCAAATTTTAACAATTTCCAACTCACAGGGTATTTTGTAGGGAAAAAAATGCTCTTTTTGTATAATCAGTCCTGAGATACTGAGAACATATAGAAAAGGTGAGATTGCACTGCAAAATGTATTCTAACCCACCTACATATATTCATCAGGGGCTGGTATATTTCAGGCTTGTGGAATACATTTTATTCTTTTACTAGAATGCCAAAGACCATCATTCAGAGACAGTGCAGAAAACTGGCTCAGGAAGCCAAGAACTTGTCATCAATCCCGAATCCAAACTCTTAAATCTGTCTATTCTTGGTCTTCCCTCCCAGTTTTCTTTTTTTGGGGGGTAACCTATTTTAAAGTGTAAGTGACTGGGTATTTTAACCATAGCTGCTGCTTTACATTTGGGAATCAGAAATCTTGCCAATCTACTGCAAACCACCCACAGTTCTCATAGAAATCTAATGCAACTCGCGCATAGCTCACAAAGAAATCACCATCACTGCCTCTATTTTCTGCAGAGGAATGTGAGAACAGAACAGGGTTTACACAAATTGTTCTTCTAAAGGTTTATTCTCTTCCAGAAATTAGAAAACTAGAAAAGCCATTCTGAGGATTCTGGCTGTATGAACAGAGAAGCTACTTTTCCAAGCTCTGCTGCCATTATGATGCACATTCAGTGTTCTAGCACTAATGGTTCGAAAAGTCCTTCAAGACAGTGGCCTAAAGCCTGCTGACAATTCCAACCAGAATCAATTGTTACGTGGTAAGTTAGCACTATATTTACATAAAATATAGTTGGGATTGCCAATAGGATCCAGGTCAGACTGTTGTTATATTGACTCTTCCCCTTCAAAAATGATTGAAGGAATTTTATGTAATGTTTATGAATTTTGGTACCAAAACTATTTGCCACTTTTTGGCTAAATAGCTCACTTCTGGGTCTATCTGATATAAGCCTGGGGTAGCTCACTATTCTATAATTTCTTTCAATAGGATTTTATCTCAAATAAAGTTGTCTGGATTGGAGGTCCTATATTTTAATTCTGGCAAAATCTAATACCAATATCAAGGTTGACCAGATTGCTGAGATTCTGCTTCAGCCTATAAGTTAAAATGTAAAAAATAATAAAAATGGTAGAAGCTATAAAAACATAAATCCTTTGATTACCTCCTATATCATAGTAGGCAAAAAATCCTGGACCTGTATAGTAAGAGTCTCTATGTAACAAAACTGACATGGTGCCTGAAAATGAAACAAATGTCCAACTGGAACCACCGCATATTTTCCCAAGTAGTGTTGAGCGATATACCTCTCCATTATAGATGTTAATATACTCATGATCACAGTCCAAACTATGGAGATAAAAAATATTATTCATTATATGGCATGGCATAAATATGCACTGTTTTAACCAAGAATTCTTGAATTTCTTATCATTCAAAAGTTTTTAAGTATCAGATGATGATTGTACTTTCTCGGCACAATCTTATCCTCAAGAGTAATTTTTAAAACATTTTCTCATCTCCCACCTTCATTTTTATGAAAAAGTATTTATCGAGCCATAACTTAAAAGTAATAATGAAAGTTACACAATATTTTTAGTGATTTTTAAAAACTGCTGTTTGGAAACATTCACATAAAATTCAAAACTCATAGAATGACTTGATTGTCAATGAGCATAATATAGAAATGCTGTTAGGCACTCCACAGCACCCTCTTGGGGAGGTGCTCCACCAGGCTTGTGCTCCACACACAAACACGGGTCAAGATAAGTATGCTGCTGTATAATTATTGGCAACTCATTAAAAAGCTGGTTGACCTGTAGGACTATTCCAACAATGCTTCTCATCCTCTGAGGCAAATAAAGAAACTAACATCCTGCTTACTCCCTCTCAGACTTTGCACCCAACAAAGAAAGATAGAGACTTAAGGGAGCCTGGTTCCCACTGGGTAATCTGAAAGTCTTGTCAGCTTGCTTCAACCATCTCTCCAAGGAAACAAACTTTCCCCTCTTCCTCTTGTTGAGGTTCTTCCAACTTCAGCTCTTTAGCCTTCATAGCTTCCCACTCATGCTTCTCCTTCTTCCAAAAGCCCCACTCTGAAGCCTTGCATCCTGGCCTTTAACCCTTCTTTCCTGTGTCAGTTCCCCAGTCCCAGGGTCCCTATCCAGAGAGTGAAGGCTTCAGGTGACAAGCTATCCAGCCAAGACGAGAGCCATCATTCTCTCCCAGTGCGAAGATAAAATTAATGTGAAGATAAAATTAAGTGTCTGCAGCAGAAGACTTTGAATGACAATTCAGCAGAAAAGTACTTACTCCACATAATCAATGGTTATCTTTATAGGCAAGTAATCATTGGATTGGATGGTCCAGAGACACTCTATGATATTTCTATCTCCACCATAATATGGACCAATAAATGACCGAGATACCTCTGAGAAAATCTGGCCACATGCATAGACTTCTATCAAATGTAAAACAAAATAATAAATATCATTTGAGCAATGTACTTACAAAGAAATGAACACATCCTGATATCAACCCAAAACTCAGAAAAATTACATTTTTGGAGCACTATTCCTGGAATCCCCCATCCATATGATCAGTTCTTTGGCTATCAAGTGACTTATAAATGAAATAACTAAGTTACTAAAAAATGTGACACTGACATTTTTCGAAACATTTCCTATCATAGTGTTTATAAAAGAATCCCATCTAGCAACAGATCTGATGATTAGGGTAATCTTGCTTTCAGAATAATGGCTCTAACCTATAATGCATTGTATCATCGAGACAGTCACAGAGATGTGAACTGGAAAAAATTTAATCTGACACTAGCTATCACATCAAGGAGAAGTTGAAAGCATCCACAAGTCCAAACTATAACAGACCTATCCAAGGTGCTAATATCCCACAACTATATTCAACCTTTTTGACAGCCCCTTTACAGTTCAGACTAAAATGGAAGCCACCAGGTGCCGCTGTCTAGAGTGAAAAAGTCCTATAATTCCTATAATATGTGCTTCCAAGAGAAGGCAGTGAATGTTGCTATGGGCAAATAAAGCTATACAGCACATTACCAAACATTCGCAAATTCCTACATCAGAGAATGATTTTGCAATGCTGGCATACTAGAAACTTGAATTTAGTATTATTTTATGGAGGAGAAGTAATATTACTTACGACTTGTAGAAGGCATTTCAGTGACAGCTTCTCGTTCTTTAAAAGGAGTGTTGAGAATGGGAAGAAAAGAAAAGAAAAGAAAAGAAAAGAAAAGAAAAGACAGATTGCAGTAAGCACAATTTAACTGAAATAAAAACTGGGCGTTGAGCTGATGTGCTTTAATATGCAGTAGAAAATGCTTCTGGTCAAAAAAGAAGTCTGTACACATACTTTACTGTCAAAAAGAAATAAAAGCAGCACTGCAACATATCTGCTTTCTGCAATGGTTCGAATGCAATGTGGTTTTGATTCCTAAGGGCCTAATATGTAGGACATTTGTCACAACTCCAATCGAGTGACACTCTTCCAAAGATAAAGCAATTCTAAACAGATGAATCAGAGCAAGATAAACTACAAATTTCATGTCCACAGATTACAAAACTACTGCATTTTAAGGCCAGAATACAGCAGTAACCCTGATGACATGTAAAGGGTTTTCATGTTCCCTGGCTGCACAATACAAGAGTACAAAGCAGCAGTTAGATAGCTTTATGAAAAATAAATCTATTTAATCCCATTCTCTAGAACTGAGGAATTGTGCAAAGTAGTAGAAAGCTGAAAATGTTACAGTTTAATCTGTGTTGATGAGGACAGGGTGGGAACAGAAATAGACACCTTCTTAGGAAAAAAACTGAAAGAGCTATATATTAATACGCAGGAAGCCCCCGCCTTTCAACACAACATTTGTCTGACAACTCTTTCTTTTGGTGCTTCAAAATTAAGGACAAGTTCAATTCATTTGATGGGGATTCCACCCTTTCATCAGTCCTACTTGCCTTTGTAGACTTACCTGGGCCCACTCACACAAGCACACTGTTTGCAAAGTGAGCTGGGGGGGGGCACTAAGAGCCAGCTGAGAGACTGCAAGCAGCATGTGCATGGTGGGTCCCAAGTGAGCCTCCATAAATCCTTCACTATTCCCACAATACAGTGCATGAGTTCTGCTTTTCGACAAATTCTGTTTTCTGACAGCACCGCTATCCTTAACCTGTCAAATAAGTGGGGGAAACCTGTAATATGTTAAATCTAACAGTCTACTCCAGCTTTCCATGGAACAGAAAATATGCTCTGGAAGATATCAGTTCAGTATTAGGATAAATTGGGGCGTTGCAAGAAAAGAGTTGGAAGAAAGTTGTGGAAGAAATGGAAGACGGCACACTTTTCAATGGTCCTGGTTTGGCAGTCCCAATTAATCTTCTGTTGTCTCAGTTTTCCAGCTGCTTTTAAAATGCCCCAGTTTCTCTCTCCTCCTTCCACTCTCCCTCTTTGTCCTCAGCTTGCATTGGTTGCTACAAAATGGATTCAAAGTGTAAAAGCAGTTTGCACTCAATTAACTCAGTGGGGAGAGGTGGAGAGGAGAGGAAGGGGTGGAATCATGTTCTTCCCAGTAGGCTTAAGCAAAAGCAAACTGCTGCAGCCTCTCCTAGCTTGTGTATACTTCATTGTTAATAACTTCTGTCATTTTGACAATACTCTGATGTTGTTTGGCCCACACACGTCCTAATTTTCATCTATGAAATGTTGGCGGGCATGAGACTTCCCTTTCCTAATGTGGAAGCAGAAGTACCCAAGCAGATCCTACCCACTAACATTAGAAACACAGAAGCAAACTTGAGGGGAGTGACAAAGAATGCCCTTGTCCCACTAAGCAAATTTCCAGCACACTGAATTTGTGAGCCCTCTAGCACCGTACCTGAGCACACAACACCTGCGTCTTCAGAGTGGGAGCAATCATTTGTGCCCCATCTTCTGTGGCTGCACTGGTCCAAACGGAGTTCATTCCCCACGCAGACTACATCATCCATAAAAATTGGGCCAGAGCCCTGACCGAACCGAGCACTTCCAGGTGCTGAGAGAGCCTCCCCGCATTCAAGCTCTCTGCAGACAACACGGGCATTGTTGAGGTCCCACATGTCATCGCAGACGGTCCCCCAACTTCGGGTGGAAAACAGTTCAACCCGTCCCTCACATCTGTGTCTTCCATTGACTAGTCTGATAGATGCTTCCCAGAAAGATAAAAACATAAGTTGCGGTTACAAACTGAACTTTTCAAATTATGAGGCAAATAAGACTCACATGACTCACATACTCTTTTAAGCGTCTCAGATATTCTTCACTTCCAGAAAAAAAAATAGTCCAATAGAACTTGTCCACTGATGGAATTGGTTCCACCTGGAGAGGACCAGTTCTATCTTGGTGGTCAGTTTTTTCACCCCTTCTTCGCCTTCAAATCTGTAAACAGGGGGACTTGTAGATCAGGTTTTTGGCCAGCAGAGCTGGGTGCAGGGATGAGGCAAGGGGAAGCAAGCCCAGTCATGCTAGTGGACAGCTGCTAGAATGGTGTTGGATTTAGGCTAACATTAAAATCAGTCAACATACAGATTCATACAAACTGCACATCCTGTTGTAACTGCTGTAACTGTTTACCATCCAAATATGCATTCAAATATATTGACATACATCAGGAAGAAAGTTTTTTTGTGAAAACTAACTTGTGGGAAAGTCTATTATAATGGTGTGTGTTTCAAAATATGCATTTCTCAAGCATGTTTAATGTGCAAATTCATTGCATCAAAGCACTGTATAATAACTTTACAGCTTCAGGAACCTGTGTGATAGTCACTTTCTAGATTAGCAAAAAGAAATAAAATCGAAAGCTTCATTTGAGATAGTTTTAGATTTTTTTCCCCAAAGTATTATGAAAGAAATATGTGTTAGGAGTATGGCTTACTAAGACAAGTATAGAGTAGTGGCTTCAGTGCTGGATTAAGGACTCAAAGAGTTTAGCTGTAGAAATCCTCTGGGTGATCTTGAGCAAGTCATACTTTCTCATCATTAGAGGAAGCTTATGGTAAACCTCTAGTTATATAGTAATGAAGAACACAATTATTTGACCCATGGAACCCACCCTAAACTCAGGGGAACTGCTTCATACGTGGGGGTCTGTGCAATGCTTGAGTGGGGCACTTCAGGGTGACATTTCTAACCCCTCCCAACCTCGAACCACAGTTTGCACTGCAGGCCATGAACACCACCCTGAAGCATCTCATTTCAACCATGTCTCTGACCTCCATCCCATGGAGCTGCCCAGTTGAGTTTAAGGTGGATTCCAGGTGTTTATTTATATTCATAGCAATAGTGCCACTATCATGAATACGTAGAATACAGGAAACAGAGCAGTTATGGATCCATAACTCCAGGATGCAAACACGTAACTGCAATGCAGGATGCTTTTAAAGACCCAAATCTATTACTCTCAACTAGAGCACTGAATCAATTGTGTTAAAGAGTAGGTTTATTGAATCAATAGTAAGTCAAAATTTATGTAGACTTCCTATTGATTCAATAAACTTATTCTAAATGGAATTAACAACTGAACATATATCTTTTTAAAACAAAAATGAAACCCTATTCCATTTTTATCAATAAAAATAATAATTACCATATGTTCCTGTTGTTGTAGGAGCTGCAAGCAAAAAATACAAAGAAGAAATTATCATTATTTTATATCTTCCCTTCTCCCAAAAAAGGAGCCAAAGCAGCTTACAAAAATTAAAACAGACAAAAATATACTGAATTAAATAATTCAAAATGTCACTATTAAAATACAATTATACTAACTGTAGAATTAAAATTTATCCATTACAACAAAACTAGAAGAACACTGCACTGCTAAAAAGCCCTTGCAGTCAGTTTCCAAATGCCTGCTGAAACAGCAAAGTTTTCACTTGCAGGTAGAATGAAGCAAAGAGGTAGCCAGCCTGACCTATCTAGGAAGGGTATTAGACAGTTGAGGTCACCAAGAAAGCCAAGAAAGGTGGAAGGATCAAGAGAAAGCTCATATAGGAAGATATGGTCCTTCAGACAGGCTGGATCCATGCTGTACAGGGCTTTACAGGATATCACCATCACTTTATTTGTGCTCAGAAACAAACAAATAGACAGTGGATCTGTTAGCAAGAGAGCTAAGCATTCCTTATAAGTAGCCCCATTAACTATCTGTCTGCAAATATTTAGACCACCTTAAATTTCCAAGGCCCTTTTCACACAGCATTTGCCATGTGAAAGGGCCCCTGGAGCATCACGCGATTGTGCGGAGCAATCCACATGACGCACTCGCAATTGTGCAACGCTGCCAGGGCGAGCAGGCGCCAATTGCACACTATTTCATTTTTGGCTTGTAGCCGAAAATGGTGCACGATCGCGCATCATTCCAGGGCCCCACACGCTCTTACTGTGTGTGCGGAGCCTCTGGGGCCACGACACTCACACTTCCTGCCCCAGCACAGCCTGGGAAAATCCCAGGGTGTGCTGCAGAAGGAAGAGGAGGAGCTCTCACACTGCCTGTTCACTAGCAGGCAGCAGCTGCGGAGCTGAAGCAGCGGGGACATGAGAGCCTCTTGCAAGAGGCTGCTTGCGCAATCCCTGCACCCCAGCGCCGAGAAAAGGTAAGCTGCGGAAAGGGCCCAAATGTTCTGCAAAGGTAGTTTCATTTAGAACACTTTATAGTAATCCAAGCAACATTAAACTACGGCGTGTGTCACAGCAGTGAGATCTCTCCAGGAATGGGTATAGTTGGCAAACTAGTTTTCACTGTGCAAATGCACTCCTGGCCATTGCATAAATCCTGGTTTAGGGCTAAATTTAAGGACTACATCTGTGTCTTCAGGGGGAGTATAATTTCATCCAGCACAGGCTGAACACTTATTCTCTGATATTTTTTTTCAACTGACCAGAAGCACCTCTGCCTTGTCTGGATTCAGTTTCAGTTTCTTTGCCTACCAGCTCATTACTGGTGATGGACATTGGTCTGGAATCAAATCAGATGAAAAAGAGAAATAGAACTTGATACTTTCAGCTTACTGGTAACACTATTACCCAAAACTCTGGACAACCTCCCACAGGTTTCATGTACATGTTAAGTAACATGGGGAGTTAGATGCAATCCTGAGGGACTCCACAGGCCAACAGGCATGGAGCCAAACACAAATTCTACAGTATCCCATTCTGGGAAGGAATGGAAGCACTGTAAAACACTTCATCCATGTCACGTCCCAAAGAGGTGGCCCAGAAGAATACCATGGTTAAAAGCATTGAAAGCACTGAGAGGACCAGCAGAATTAACAGAGACCCATTTCTCCTATCCAGATCCTGGTAGCCATTCAAACAGGCTCTAGCTCATGTTGTCTCACTCACTTACTTTCCTTTCAATTTGAAGTGATGGAACCTGTTGTGGCCTTTTCTCTCATGATAATATGACAGTCTACCCTTTCTGTATCTTTCTCTGTCCTGTCTAATAATGAAAGCTGCTCCCTGAATCTTATCATCTCCCCCTAGTTTTCAAAACACATTGTTTCTAACATAAGGAAGACGTTAGAAAGCAGCTCTCCTCATCTTCATGCATCTTCACCTCTCCTCTTCTTCATGCAACTCCAAAAAAAGGCTGACTCCCTTTGGAATCAGCCGCTGCCCCAACTCAAGTTGATGACCTCCTTGGATCAGCTGGGGGACCTACTGGAAACTACTAGGTTAGAGCTCAGTTCTGCAAAGAAGCATAAGAGTTGCAGGACTCCCACAGTGAAACAGTTACATTTTTAAAATAACTTGGTGGAATCCTGTTGGGTAGTTACAAATGCATAACTTGGAGTTATGCACTCGGAACTGTTTCATTTTCGTGATCTCTATGTAGCCACTAGTTTAGAGGTTATGTAGGAAGAGTGAAAGTTTCCCAGTCTCCACTTACTGAGAATCAGCCACAGTGATCAACTGGGGGGTTGATCCCCTCAGGAAACAGCTGTCTGATGTTACTACCCACTCCCCTTGTGTGAGTGATCTCTGGTCCAAGGGGGAAATTGCAACAGGGATCCTGCTTCTCACTGTCATAATGGAGATCACAAGGGGGTGGGACCATCAGCCAGCTGTTTCTCAATTGACAGGGAAGAGATCTCTATTGATTGCAACTTCTTGGTAAGTGGGGATTGGAAGGGTCAGGACGAGATTCACTGCGTTGCACCACAACCAGGGTATTTATGCAAACATAAATCCCCCAAAGGATTCCAGCCAGTATTTTAAATTTTTTAAAAAGTGATTAAAAAAAACCAATGAGCTACATTAAAAGCAGTACAGATATAATTCAATCAATAAAGTGGAGGTGTTTGCCTGCCCCTTTTCTCTGGATGCTTATGCTGTACTTTTGTATGCTCAGCTGAAGTTTCAAATTACTGCGATGCTGGATGTTGGGATAATGAAGGGAAATTCATTTATGGTGGCAGAATTCTTATGGGACAGCAATGCTCTCATTTCATTCCCCTGTTTCTACACTCCTGGCCATACTAGCACATGGATTCTGAGACTTCTTAAAATGAATGTGATGTGGATCAGGATCTTTGGTCCTGTTGCTATTTGCATGCGAGGGTCGGGGATAGTTCCCATTCACTTACACTGTAACTTCTGCCATCCCCCTTAGACAAGCAGCAAACGACATTTTGTAAGTTAAATAGCATCTGACATTATCCAAACCTTTCTGACAGTCCCTCTTCATCCTTGCTCATCTTTTCACTGTGAGGTTCTTGATTTCTGTCCCCTTCTTCTCAAGGTATCAGACAGAATCGAATCTATTTAGACCGTTATTTGGAAAAGCCTCTGAAACCACACTCAGATGCTCTGGCAATTTCAGGTCAAGATATATCTGAGTACAATTAGCAATTATCTACACAAAACATTTTGAGTCCAAAGAATGTTTAGGTGAAAGCTGCTGAACTGGGGCAACCACTTGCACATTAGCCTTGTTTTATTAATTTTGGTCAGGACTCAGCTTCCACAGTTCACTTTATCCTGGACTTAGCACCGAAGCTTCTATCCCATTGGCAGTTATTAAAAAGATCACAAATGTGTACATATAGGATTCTAGACATGTTCATGGAGGACTGATCAGTGCAAGGTTAGCTCTACCATTGTTGTCTGCCTCAGACAACAACTGCTGAGAACGAGCAGAAACAACAGCTGTAGTGTACCAGCTCCTCCTCTTGAGTCACTGATGTTAAGTATGTCACATAGTCTGTCCTGGGTCTCCACACTATCTTGCTGCCTCAAGTGAAGTAGAGGATCCTATTCTGCAGATGGAGTGGAAGAATGGGCACCATTGTCTGGGGCATCTCAAACTGTACAGTGTAATGGATGAGCATTTATTTCATGTGAAAGGTGATGGGAACTGCTGCCAGGTGAACAACAGAAGAAAGTGGGAGGTATTTCTGACCACAAGTATGCGGAATGAACTCCCAGTGTACATGCTCCACTGAAGTTTTGGGTTGCATCCAGTGCATGCTACATTAAGCCTTAGGTATTAATGTGTAAATGGTCTTTCAGTTTTGGTATGATAACTGTAAATTCTGCAGTAGAAACACAAAGCTGGGAGGATCTTTAGAAGGTTTAGACTGTAGACAAACCATTCCATTTCAAATGTTTACCCAACTTCTCCTAGTGACCCATTCTTTTGAAATATATTCTCTTTGAGTATTCCATTGAAGAGATTTGCACAAGCCCGTTAAAGATACTCTCCTATATTTCAAAAGGTTTTGCAATTATTCACTTAGATCTAACTTTCCACAGTTCAGTGTCAAATGGCATAAAAATAACTGATCATCCAAAAAAATTCCTCAAACAGTTGCAAAAGTGAGTAGATTAATATTAGAGCAAACGTTTGCATTCAAATCTAATGTCACTGATTACTTATACATGCTGAAGCCAATTACCTTAAATCCACTGGTTAGTGCTTAGTAACTTGCTAGTTGAACATATACGGAGCCTGATCAAATGTACATTCTACTAGGTTCCCTGGGATTTACTTGCAAATAATTTGGGTAGGATTTCAGCTTGTCTAAAAAGATATTCAGGTAATCCATTCTCTGGAGACCAAATTCATGGAATAACTAGCCAATTTACAAAACTGCAAATTATAACCGATTCTTCCTAAAGAACTCTACATTTGTTAATGCTGCACTAAAATGTGCAAACTCTTCAAATATGGCAGTATTTACCATTCAGCTTTTTCTTTTCCTATTTCAGTTTAAGACCTGTTTGATCTTGAATATAAAACACAGGGGAAGAGAATGGGACAAATATCCCCATCATCACATTCAACACATTACCTGTAGCTGAAAGTAGTACCCAAAGGAAGATCACAGTGTGATCCATCTTGAGTTAAGATTCCAGAAGAAGTAGAGAAGAAGAAGAAAGAAATAACCTTCAAACTTGATATTTCTGGCAATATATAGTATGTCAGGGTCTGAAACTTGATCTGCCCTTTTTACTTAGCTCATGAAGAAGGAAGTTCTCTAGAAAGCCCTTTCAAGATGCCAAACAATGCTTGTTAAGTTCTGCCAACAATACAGGTGCATATCAATGTCATTTTCCTTATCTTTTAATTTTTTTGTACCTGTTGTATAAACAGTCTTTAGTACGAAACCCAGCTGTCACACCCCTTTCCTTTTCACTGAGAGATATTTTCCAGAAGGAAATATGCCAAAAGACCTGTGGAGTAGAGGTGATATCGAAGTGATACCGATAGGGGGGGTGGGGGGGGTGTACTTTCAAATCACCTGTCAGTGATATGAATAGGTACTCACACCAATTTCTCCTCTACCTTCATGGAAGGACTACTCCATTTCAGGGAAGACAATAGAAGGCAAAATTCAGGGAAGACAATAGAAGGCAAAATCCTGTGCAGCTGCCCAGCAAGACAAAAAATATACAGCCAGGATCCATAGGAGGAAGAACCTATTGCTACATTCCTGAAAAGAACCTGGGCTTGCGTTTCTTGAAATCAGCTTTCTGTAGTACACCAAGATATTTATTGAAATTTAAGGGAGGCACGTATTTTAAATGGTTGTTAAGGTTACATATAGTTTAAACATATTTTAACAATAAAGTTTTTGTAAATTTTTACCCTTTTTTAACAGGTTCTGTTTTAATTTTTATAAGCTGCTTTAAGTCCCAGTTCCATACCTTCTGAACATTTCACAGGTGAAAACTAGGACACATGTGGCCAAGCTACATTAGAGTGTGGTCAACATGGCAACAGTTATTAATGAGAAAAAACATACAGTGTAAGAAAGGCCATGATAGTTTGCTTTAGCCTGAACCTACTGAGGAGGACAAGATTTCACACACAGCTCTTCCTTCCCTGCACAGACTTAATTGAATGCAAATTACTTTTTTTTAATATTTGAATTCATTTTGGAACAAATGAAATAAACTGAGAACAAAGAGGGAACATGGAAGGAGGAGACAGAAAATTTAAAAGCAGCTGAGAATGTGGGGTGACAAAGAATTAATTAGGATTGTTCCTGCTAAAATAATGCAGTTGAAGGGTATGTAGTTTTGGAATTTAAATGAAGCAGGGTATAAATGAGAAGGAGGAAGACGAGATTTCCAGGACCCTGCAGTCTGAACAGAAGTCCTCTTAAATCAAGGTTAGAAACCTTTGGTTTTCTGGATACAGCTCTCAGAACTGCATTGCTTTGGCCATGCTAGGTGGGACTGATGGGAGTTATAGGCTTAAAATATCTGGAGAGCCAACCCTGATTTGGAGTCTTTTGAAGGGGCTCAAAAATTATGGGCATATTTCTTCATCATCCACCCATTTTTGCCTTCTACCTGAACCCTATTCAGGTATTCTAAAAGTGAATGCATGAAATGGAAGAATGCAGAAGTCAAAAGAATGAATCTGGGGCGACTTCAATCTCCCATTACTTAAACCAAATCCTATATGAGGCTAATTCAAAACATGGACATATCCCTCTCATTATTTGCTCATTTCATGAGCCAGAATGTTCATACGGGTTCTTTAAAAATGACTTTAGATACGAGCTACCATATTAAAGATGTGCCTGTGGATATTTGCACTGTACACAGTTAGGGCTGAGCTTTGGGGCCAAAAGACAGGGACACATAGCCTGAAGGTCACGCAGAGGCCATTTCTGCCCTACACTGTTATAGGGCTATTATATTATTCCACTTTCAACATCCTGTAGGATTCTGGGGTTTGTGGTTTACTGAGGCCAAAGAGGCCTCTGGTTCAGAATTCTAAAGGCCTCTCCCTCAACTGCAAACCCCAGGATTCCAAAGGATACTGAAAGTGGAATAATAGCACAATAACAGCATAGTGCACAAATGGTCAGAGTCTGCCCAATGAGTGTCACAGAAAGTTTAGTGGAAGATCTGCATGTGTTAGCTCAGGGCAGATATTGTTCGGCACAGCATCTGTGTTTCCTTCCTTTTCATCCTTCTCTTCTTCAAATTATAATAAGGATTTGGCTGGTCATTTTTGTCAATGATTACAGATTTCCATGTTATCACTTTAAAAATATGGGCCAGAATCCTGTTATCAACTACTTAAGTAAGTATTGTTGTTCTGTACCTTCAAGTCATTTCTGTTTTATTTTATCACAATTTTATCACAAGAACTATCCTGCCCTTCCTCCAAAATCTTTTTATTGCACTGTACAATAAAAACAGTGAGTGAATGAGTAAGTTTGTGCAAGTAGGTTGCAGGGGGCACTCACAAAGAACAGCCTTACAGAAGGAGCATTGTCAAGATAAAAGGATTTCTCTCCTCACACCCATACAACGTCACTGGGCAGACAATGCACCCCTTTATTGCCTGATCCTGGGGAGGTCTGCTCCCACCACCCCACCCTGGGTACACAACTAACAGATGGGAAGAAGTAGAACTCAAAGACGAATGAATGATGATGAGATAATCAAAATCAAGGAACAGATAAATTTGTCTTGAGCCAAGTACTATGAGCTACCAAGGCAGCAATGCATATTAGTTAAAGATAAGGTAAGAGAGAGCCAAGAATGGAAAATAGTTCCATGAATGAATGAATAAAGAAAGAAGGGGTTGCAAGAAGGTCAAGGAGATTTCAAGGGTTTGGCATTTCAAGTGGCAAAGTAGCAATGGGAAACCACTCAAGCAGAGCCCACAACTTTAAACAATCTACAATCTATCAACAATTTCTACTGAAAAGGAGGAAATGAAAACAGAGCACTGCATTTGTAAACAAGGAATATTTACAAAGAAATTCCACATGAATGCATTCATCACAGCCATGGCGGAGGACAAGACAAAGCAGGAAATTACATAAAATTTATTTCTGATTCATATAAAATTTATATGAATGGCAGTCTTGCGGTACTTTTAAAAGAAATCTTCCAGAAATTCTGTGTGTGTGCGCGTGCGTGTGTGTGTGTGTGTGTGTGTGTGTGAGAGAGAGAGAGAGAGAGAGAGAGAGAGACTTTAAAAAGCCTTCCCTGGATCCCACCATTCTGAATAATTATCGGCCAGTCTCCAATATTCCTTCCTTAGGCAACGTTTTGGAGCATGTGGTGGCCTCCCAACTCCAAGGGTTTCTGGATGAAATGGATTATCTAGATCCATTTCAATCTGGCTTCAGTCCTGGTTATGGGATGGAGACAGCTTTGATTGCCTTGGTGGATGACCTACGCTAGGAAGGAGACGGGGGAGTGTGTCCCTGTTGGTTCTGCTGGATCTCTCAGCAACTTTCAGTTCCATCAACCATGGTATCTTTCTGGGCCGACTCTCTGAGATGGGACTTGGGGCACTGTTATGCAGTGGAGTGTTATGCATTTCTGGAGGAGAGAACTCAGAAAGTGGTGCTGGGGGACTCCTGTTCGACTCCCTGGACATTGCCCTGTGGGATCCTTCAGGGTTTTGTTTTGTCCTCCATGTTTTTTAACATCTACATGAAACCACTGGGAGAGGTCAGCCAGAGTTTTGGGGTTCAGTGTCACCAATATGCTGATGACACCCAACTCTATCTCTCCTTTCCATCTGATTCCAAGGAAGCTGTCTCAGTCCTGAACCAATGTCTGCTGTCAGTAGTGTACTGGATGAGGGCAAACAAATTGAAACTTAATCCAGACAAGACAGAGGTGCTCCTAGTCAGTCGAAAGACAGATCAGGGAGTAGGGACTTTGCCTGTGCTGGACAGGTTACACTTCCCCTGAAATCTCAGGCTTGCAGCCTTGGTTTTCTCTGGATTCAACTGTGAGCCTGGATGCCCAGGTTTCAGCAGTGGCCAGGAGTGCATTTGCACAGTTAAAACTTATGCACCAGCTGCACCCGTTCCTTGAGATGTCAGATATGGCTTCAGTGACACACACTTTGATTACATCTCTGTTGGACTACTGTAACACGCTCTATGTGGGGCTGGCTGCCTTTGGAAACTGTTTGGAGACTTCAGCAGGTTCAAAATGCAGCAGCTAGAATGCTGACCGGGGCCAGTTACAGGGAGCATAGAACAGCTCCACTGGCTACCTGTTTATTTCTGGGCACAATTCAAAGTGCTGGTTATGACCTATAAAGCCCTAAACGGCTTAGGTCCAGGCTATCTGAAAAGGCCATATCTCCTTGTACAAGCCAACTAAAATTTTAAGATCTCCTCAGGGTGGTTTTCTTTCTGTCCCACCACCATCCCAGGCTCACCCGGCAAGGACACGGGAGAGAGCCTTCTCAGTGGCTGCTCCCACCCTTGGAACTCTCTTCCACAGGAGGCCTAGGTATGCCCCTTCTCTGCTCTCCTTTCACCAACAGGCAAAAACCTTCAAACAGGCTTTCATGTAAGCCGGGCAGATACATTTATTAACTGTTGTACTGGAATATCCTTTTAAGTGTTTTTATGATTATATATCAGTTTAATGTTTTTAACGGTTTTGAATGCATTTAATGTTTTAATGTGTATTTATTGTTGGAAACTGCCTTGGGTCCCCATTCTGGGAGAAAAGCGGCCTAGAACTACAATTAAAAAATAATAAATAAAATAAATAAGAGAGAGAGAGATGATAACTACACAACCATCAATGTGTTCTTAGTGCATTGTCATTAAAGTGGTAAAAACAGGAACAGAGAAGAATATGGCAAAGGAATGTACACAAACTGAACCAGGCAGAAATTAGCACAATGGATTTGTGAATTGGTACAGGCAGACTTCTTGGAGAAACAGGCCTTTGCTGGTAGGTCTCCTGCTGAATCAAGAATTCTAGGTGCAAAATTGTACTACCAATGAGACCCTCACAGTCTCATTGTCAATGCTGATGGCATTAATTGTTTAGGTAGACAATGTGCAGGAGGGAGTGCTAATTCCAGGGACTTATTCCCCCCTCTGAAGCATAGGAATCTGCTGAACATTTCCAAAGGAGACTGTGCTGAAAAACAGTTGTGACTCCCAAGTGAAGCAGACCTAATGAATCAATAGAAACTTGGTATGCGAGGGTTAGAATCATGTGGCCCTCTAAATATTGTTGGATTGTAACTCCCATTTACTACTCTTGGCTATGCTGGCTGAAACTGATGGCAGTTGCAGTTCAACAATAGCTAGAATGCCGAACCATTTCCACTCCCTTTTGGTGTATCAATTCTGTGAGTTCTATTGATTCAGTGCTGTTGGTTCTACTGACTCTAGTGGGCACTAATACTGGATTTAGGCTGGTGTGTACTATAGCACTGCTGCTTATAAAATCAGTGGTGTACCTACTATATTTGGCACCCAGTGCAGATCATTTGTTAACGTCTCCCTCTTCTCTACAACGAAACTGTTTTCAGTAAAAGTCATGAAATTAAACAAACAATAATAATGGCCAGAAAGGAAACATAGACAATGAAAACAATATTTTGCTGAACCCACCGTAAAGCCTGTGGACCTCAGTCTTTTGAACACCCACAGTAAACATCTGCCTTCCCTCAGCTTTTATCTATCCATCTATGCATCTATTTCCTTTTCATCTGAGAGGATCCAGTTCAGCTCTCAAGAAGCCTGGAGAAAATAAAATAGAACTGAGATTCTTCTGAAAACCCCGTAATGTTTGCCATGTCTTTGCACTGTACGGTGGTATGCTTACAGCTTTCTTAAACAAAACAAAACAAAACTCTGCTGCTTCCAGAAACCAGGTTTCTCCTCCCTAGCAATGTCCAAGTGGCCAGTTTTGGCATCTTTTACCAGGGACACTGGGATAATGAAAGCAAGCTATTTCCCTCCAAGACTAGAGGGTTCTTTGCTGTAGTCTATCTCTCCTTCTAGATGAGCTAGAGACTTACATTCTTTTAATGAAATCATAGAATCCAGGGCATCTAATCTTTCTAACAATTACCAGGTAGAATGCCTAACATCTAGATTTATTCTGACCAATCTGGCCAAAGAGAAACTCTACAATATGAGCGTTGGACAACATCCTCCTGACTCTTTAAAATCTCCACTGGACTCCCATTTGTGTGGAAAGAAAAGATGCTGAAGAAGGAAAACTGTAACTCACATTTGAAGACCAATGAAAAGGAAACAGAGGGGAGGAAGGTATCTATAGCCCCTTTAAGACTGATTTCTATTTTGGCATGAGTTTGGTGAATATCAAGGCACTTCCTCAGTCATTGTATCTGAGGAAGTGGATTGATACTCACAAATGCTTACACCAAAACAGAGATCAGTTAGCCTTAAAGGGGCTGCTAGATTTCTTTTTCTCTGTTTGTCCTCACACTGCACAGACCAGCAGGACTACTTCTGTCAGTAGGAGTGGTCAGTAGGAGAGAAAGCTTCACCTACCACTGTCTGCATCCCCTCTTCTTCCTCCTTTGCTCCCTTACTCAGGGAATTTCAAGGAAGGGTGGGAGAGAGAAGAAAGTGGCTTCAGTTGATGCAGGTGGCAAGTGTCTGCAGCTCAGCTGGTGCTCCCTACAGCCAATCCCTTATCTTCTCTGGTGGCTCAGTGAGGGAGGGGGGAATGAGAAGCCATAATTGGGTCCCCTTATCTTGTGCACCCCAGGGGCAGAGAGCACGCCCACCCCCCTTTTGGTTCATCACTGTATAAAATAATGCCAGCTATAGGTCTTTTGCCACATTCCATTTTGACTATAAATTTATCAGGAACAGAATGTTTTCCTCCCTTCTCAGATTCAGTCTTCCTAGAAATTCTTCTGAGGTGTCATGCTGAGTAGCTATTTCTTGGCTTTCCTTGATCACACTGTTAATTCTCTTTGCTTGAGATCATCCTTATAAGCAATTATGAAGCTGAGGTAATTTTAGATCCTAGACTTTATGGTCTTACACATGAGTGTTTGTGCACACACTGCTCTTTAGATGACAGTGGGAATTATTTCTGTTGTAAAATACAAGCTACTATTTTTCTTCTCCTTCCCAACACTGTCACTGAGAGTTTTACAGCTGCTTCTGCATTGCTGATGTGTTAAAGCAAAACAAAACAACTTTTGATCAACCTTGATCTCTTTCTGGATTGTCGGGGGTGGAAGACTGTGCTACAGGTTCCTGGATCACTGGCAAAGGTTTTTTGAGGAAATGTGACAAGGCCTTCTCTGTGGTTGCTCCAGGTAGTAGAATTATCTTCCATGGGATGCTAAACTGACCCCATCTTTGCCTTCCTTCTGCTGGTAGGTGAAGACCTTTTTATTCAGTTTGGGTTTTTTATCATCAGCAGAAGGACCTTGTTGGGGGCGGGGGTGGTATCCTTTCTTGCTGTGTTTCTAAATGTCCCTAAACTGTTTTAATTCAGTGTTTAGTTTTAATAAGATGGTTGACTAGTTGCTTTTAATTGTTCGCTAATGTTATAACTGGCTGGTTTTAACCTGAATTTTGCTTTGGCTTCTTTTGCGAGCCACCTTGTGTCTTGTAAGAAAGAAAGACAAAACTAAACCAAAAGAAAAGAAAAGAAAAATGCTTATTCAGCTTCTTTATTACTATTACATTTTGATCACAGGTTGGTGCTATGGAAAAACGGGCAGATAACTAAAGAAACATTTGGTTCACTCCTGTTGCTGCCTTATCATTTTGCCTTGCTTCATACCTGAACTGTAAATAGGCCTGACAGGTAGCATGTATCTTTTCTGTTATTTTTGAAAAGAACCAGAAAACACATCATAAACAGCACAACATGTAATTTGCCACAACTTCTTTATGAGACACTTGATATTCATAATTCAGATTACAGTATTGCACAGTTTACAGGTGTATTCTTAAAGAGTTCCTATCAGAGTTCAATGAGTCAGCCTATCCTGTAGATTGCCTTGGTATTTGTCAAAAAATTCCTCATTACTTCTCATTTTGGACAGCTTTTCAATACATTCAAAATGGACCAAATAAGATCACAATGTGGTTTGTCATAAAAAGAGTTCTCTCAATTAATTGCAGCACTAACTATCAATGCTGGATAAAGCTTGAGAGAAATTGGACAGCAAGCATTTCAGGGAAATAGTTTTCCATCAAAATGAACTAGCAGAGAATAGGTTGAGTTCTGCACACGAAGCTTTGATAAATTTTCATTTGGATCTAGTACTATAGTTCAGGTCCACATCCAATCTGAAATCATCTGCATACAATGACAAGATCAAACTAAGTACTTAAAAGTTTTGTTCATTCAGTGGAGAATTAAGATATATTTCAAGTCTTCTAGAGAGCACATTGCAGATAAGAGTGGAACTTTCAAGTGCTTACCAAGGGTGGATCATGCACAATTTATTTTCCAGTTCCTATATTTTCATAGAAAAGCAAAATCAAGGTAAATCATGCCTATGTGTCTCACAGGTACTGAGAATCCAGTGTAGAAAATCTGTTTGACAAATGTCAGATTCCCCAACAAGTTAACAGTTAGTTGTATCATTCAAATAAATTAGCTTAAACAGGATGAATTCTCTGCAGCATATTATCCCAAAGTTCCAAGTCCTCACATTATCTCATAGGGCACTGGTCTTCTCCATTTATTTTTCAAAACGAAACCTGCAAGAGTTACAACAGCAACTGCTAAGATGACAGCAGCAACTATGTATGGGGCATGGGACTGATGAGTTTCCATATTTTCTTGTAACTGTTGTTCTGTCTCTGTAAATCAATAAGAAGAAAAGATGTGATATTACATAATTGAAGTGTCATCAGAATGCATAATTCCAATCCCCCTCCTTTCCGACTTCCATAAAACCATTTTTTACACAGTGACTTTTTATAAAGTAGAAATGTCCGCCTCCCACCTTCTGTGTGCTGCATGCCTCTCAGGGACAGTTGATCACTCTGCTAGGACAGCAATCCTAACTGGAAAGAGCCATGGCCTACGGGATGGCTGTGAAGAGCAAATGACTGTGAAAGCTAAGTTCTGTTTTTCTGTTGTGGTGTGGAGAAGGTAAGCTAATGTTATCTATCTTACCTTATGAGCCTGCCCAAAGGTTACAGGGGAGAACTTTCTCTTGGTCCTAGGCTTATTTGGTAAGGATATAAGAGAAAGCCCTCTCAGTGGCTGCTCCCAGAGTACAGAAATCTCTCCCAGGGGACAAAATACAACAACATTCCAAATTCACAATCCATGGTCTTAATTGACAACAAAAACATCATCTTAAGACAAAATGTAGGCCTGTGACATTACTATTTTTTCTTCACTTGTATACTTTTTAACACATTTTCTTAATGAAGAAGAATCTTGCATGATGTATTTTGTGCATTTTTGATCTGCCCAATAAAGGAATTGTTGTTTTGTGGATTTTGGATATTGTTGTATTTTGCTGTATGGTCAACACAGCTACCACTGGAATATGTTCTCCCAAGGGAAGCTCAGTTGGCCTCCTCTATGTTCTCTTTTGATCAGCAAGCAAACTTTTGTTATTTAAACAGGCCTTCAGCCTTTAGCTGCTTTAGGGCAGAAATTAATTCAATGCTTATGCTGTGTTTTTAAAGATTTGCTAAGAGGTGTTTTAATTGGATTGGTTGTTTAATATTGTTTCAGTTATTTTGTTCTAACTTATATTGAAGGCACTTTGGTCTCATATTGGGAGAAAAGTGTAATCATAGTCATAATAGATAATAAAATGTAGATAATAAAAAAAAATAAAGCTGAGAAGAGAATGGATGGCATAGCCTGTAATGAAGAGGAGTGAAGTGCATGAGGTGAAATTAATCAGTGATAATTAAAAACATTTTGCTGCCTGAGGGCAGAAGCTGATTGGAGTGGCAGCTGAATCTTTCTTCAACACTGGAAATAGACAATGTCCACTACCACACCTGAGGGCAGCAGGTTCACTTAAGAGATACTGGACAGCCTGTATGGTCCACACTGCTCTGTCTGTTAAATACCTTTTCATCACTACCTACTTTCAGCATCTGTTGCTTGAGACAACTACCTGGGCAGAGCCAATCCTGGCATTAAGAAATTATTTCAGGAAGTAAGGTTGTATGAAGAGATATTGCTGGATGTAGTAGCAGCTAGTGGCTCCCATGTCAAAGGGGCAGTGAATCTGCTCTACATTTCACTCTGGACTTTAAATGAGATCTCCAACTATTTAGAGGGTAGATTGTGGCACACTGGACTCTTCCTTTAAAGTTTTTAACTACAACCTGGAACAGTTTCACAGACCCACTAATATGGTTGAGTGAGGAAGGAACTAAAATACATCATAGGCATCTTACAATGCTGGTCAAGATAATGGCCATAGTTCTCATTTTAAATTATGTCCCGTTTCCCAGTACAGCTGGCTTTCTCAAAGCCACAAGCCACACTATTTGCTTTTCCTTAATCTTGCCAGTCTCAAACAACTCTCGGGGAGCAGGTACTGAACTGTATTAGAAAAGTGATGAAAGAACTTTACCAAAATTTCTGCTCTGAATGCCATTCCGCTGAAGTTCAATTGGTCCAATAATGACATCAAACTTTTCGTTGTATGAGCCTGTATCTCTCTTAGATCTAGGTTGATTAATACAACCCTGATAGCATCGGGAGTTATAATCAGAGGCTCTGCAAACCACCACTTTACACTGCAGGTAAACAGATGGATGTCTACGAATGAAAGTAAAGGCTTGGAAGGAAAACCGAAGCGTTTTTCTATTTGGTGGCTGATAGGTCTCGTAGGTCTCATCTTTAGCACACCTGCATGAAAACAGAATAGAATAACATTACACTATACTAATTGGAACTCTATTTACTATTAATTAATTAACTAATATATATAATTAATATATTATTATATATTATATTAAATATAATTATATATATATTATATTATATATTAATTAATATAAAAGTAAAAAATAGTGTTTTTTCAATAGAAATGAAACAAATTATAAGGGTGACTTAATTGGACTAGATCCAGATTCACTCAAAGTAAAACCATTAAATTAATGGTAAATAAGTTAGTTATGACGACTAACTTCATTTTCATTTATTTAAATGGGTCTACTTCAGATATGAGTAAACCTGGATCCAACCCAATATAAATACATGATTCCAAGAACACATTTCCATATTAACTTGAAATATCTGTTTCATTTCTCACTTTGAACATTAATTGTTAAAATAAAAACTACACACTGTAAAATAAAAAAACCCCTACACACTCCACATGTTTTTCCATTTTTCTGCATTAGAAAGACTTAGTACACAAAGATGATTGGACCACATCTACCTGCAGATTTGGGTAGTTGTAGACCAAAATGTAACTTCCCAGGCTCACATTTCATTAAAATAAACTCTATTTTTTAGAAAAAATGTTTCAATTAAAGCATTTATGTACTATCCTTTATGCCATTTGGATTTCAGGACAGTGAAAAATCATGTAATGAATACAAAAAAACAGAAGAGTCAAACCATTCCTATACTCATATGAAAATTATGATCAAGTTCCTTTAGGCTTATCCATTTGTGTACAAAATTTCACATTAACAATGAGTCAGTTTGCACACTATCCAAAGCAGGGCTGTAGGATCCATAGCTCTCCACTACTGCTCCCAGCTACTCTCAGCACTGGTTATGCTGGCAAGGACAGATGGGAATTAGAATCTAACAGCATCTGGAGGGTCACAGGTGCCCCAGCACTTATGCAGAGGAAATGCATATGGGGCATGGGGAAGCTGACTGTGCATGCTGGTCCTGTCCCATCTGCCTGTCTCTAAACTCTTGAACAGCCAAAGCCTACAAGCATGCCAATAACACTGCACTGAAGATGCAACTTCAGGAAGTAAGACCAGTAGACATGGGCTCCAAGTATTTGGTACACATGTGGAAATGGAGTTACAGAAAACAGTCATTTGAACAAAGTATTGAAATATATGGAAATAAACACTTCAGCACAAGATTATGAGAAGAGCCCTGTCCAAAGGACTCTCTTACCCAGCATTCTGGCCATACAGTAGCCAACCAAATGCCTATGGGAAGTTCCTAGTAGGGTATGAAAACACTTGTGATTCCCAGCAACTGGTACTGAAAGGCATGCTGTTTCTAATACTGGAGGTAATGTATATCCATCATCACTAGTAGACATTGATCGTCTTGTCCTTCCCTATCTTACACAGTGGCAAATAAAGTGACACTTGTGTTTCTCAACTGTGCAACATGCATACTATTAACAATGGGGAAAATAGAAAGGTAAACTATCAATCCTTCTTCTTTTCTCAGTTCTAGATAACATACAAATAGATTCTAGTTCTGTGGCTGAAGAATGCCTGATGTAGTTCTGGTACTGAAGCTGAGAAGTCTGGTTCATTCAACTCTCCTGATTGGAGGAATATCCCGGGAAACAAAAATACATGAAGCATTTTAGAAGAAGAATAAGATGTATGTGTTGTTGTTAGGTGCCTTCAAGTCATTTCTGGCTGATGGTATCTATCTATCACGGGGTTTCCTCAGCAAAATTTGTTCAGAGGTGGTTTGCTGTTGCCTTCATCTCAAGCTAAGAAAGTGTGACGTGAACAAGGTCAGCTAGTGGGATTTCACAGCCAAGCAAGGATTTGAACCTTGGTCTCCCAGAGCCCAGGTCCAACAGTCAGACAACTACATCACAATTGTGAAGCTTTTTAGAAGAGGAGCAGGATGCATATCCATAGAAAAATATTCTTTCTAGATGAATTCCATTTTAAGGTTTTCATCTTCCCTTTCCCACACCTTTACTCTTTAAGGAAAGGCTTTAAAAAAAAAAGCTCTGTAATCATAACCTTTATAATGACTGTTGCATAAGGGCACTTCAATACCAAAGAAGAGCCCTACGTTTCACTTTCCTGAAAGTAGTTACTGCAACAACATGCCAAGTTTTCTGCCTGTTCTGAATAGCAATTCAGAATTTTCCATCACCAGGAACAAGGAACATCTCAGTTAATGCAGAAGTGTTTTTTAGAATAATGCACAAAAATGTCACATGTAGTCTTTATCTTATGAGCATCTGACTTTAATCTCAAGGAAACTAGTAAAATACAATTTACATATAGCTGCCTCAGAAGAAGGAAGGTATCAAATCCAGCTAGAGGAAGATTTGGTCTGTCAACACTTCACTATATTAGTTTGATTTTTAAAATGAACCAGCACAGTTTAAATGGAACATTCAAATTTTATTATTGCAGTAATCTACTATTTTTAAATGGGTAGTTAAATTATAGTGAGCATATAATTTTTTTTATTTTTTTTTGGATCCAACAATTTAGCTTCTTGCCACGGGACTAGTTTGAAAGTAAAATCCAAACTGTGGCTGCCTTCTGTTGGGTGACTAGAGGGGGTAGTTAAGCTTAAGCTGCATAGTAGAGGTGCTGAAGTGTTGTCCCTGTGCAGGTATAAGCTAATAGCCCATGCAGCCTGGGGACATCAATAAGCTGGTGGGACATTTTGTACTCATGTACAGCATCTCAGTCGCACCAATTCAAACTACAAGTATGCTGCAACCATGTCAGATGAAGGCCCTCTTCCCGCTTCTCCACTGCAGTTTCAGAGGGAAAAGAAACAACAAGATAACACTTAAATCATTTGCCCCACTTCATCATCTCCCTTAGAGGAATATTCCATCAAATTCTCAGGGTTCTCAAGGCTTTCTCCCACATGGCCAGAATGATGTATAGCTTAGCATTCTGCCTCTCCTTACTGTAACTACCAATACAATGCACATTGCTTTTCTTTCCTTTGTCTGCTTCTCAAAACATGTTTTCATTACCTAGAAGGATGCACATTTATGCCATAGTGTGGAGCCTTTAGTCCTCTGGATGTTTTAGTCTTCAGTTCCTATACGCTTTTATCATTAGCCATGCAAGGTGGGACTGACAGAATCTGAAGCCCGAAGCATCAGGAGAGCTAAAGATCCCCCACTACCCCCTTACATGTGCATTCCAAACGAACTCTAAAAGGAGATGGAACAGTGCATTGTGGAAAAACATGCAGCCAAGTACTATATATGTTATATCTTTTCAGGTAAACTTTGAACAAAATATCTTATACTGGCTTGACTGATAAGACAGAGCTAGATCTGGAGCCAGACCATGGGCTACAAGTTGGCTGTTCCAATCCTGCCCGATGTGTTCTTCAAATGTTGTCACCTACTGATGGACATAATTATTTTTGCATGAATCCGTGTGGATACAATGATGCAGAGATCATGCTTGATGACAGTATTATACATCATCATCATCAATTATTTCTATTATTTCTCACCCGCTTCTTCCCATGGATCAAGGCAGGGGACAACAATAGATTAACATGTAATGGTTAAAAGCAGAACATCAATTAAAACAATAGTTAAAATGTGTATCATCTTAAAAGAAAAAAAAATACCTAAAAACAGATCATACATATTTAAAATTCATTGTTAAAATTCACAATTTAAAATTATCAGGATAGGCCTGCTAGAAGAGACAGGTCTTTAATGCTATTTGAAATTTGGACAGTGTATTTAGCTGCTGAATCTCTTCCAGCAGGCCGTTCTACCATCTAGGGGCAACTGAAGAAAAAGTCTTCTGGGTGACCACTGCTAGTCCTGGCTGGTGAAAGTAAATTTTCCCCAGAGGACCTGAGTATGTTGGGCGGATTATATGGGAAGAGGTGAGGTGATCCTACAGGTAACCTGTACCTAAACCATGTAGGTCTTTAAAGGTAATAACCAACATTTTGTACTTTGCCTGGAAACTAATTGGCAGCCAGTAGAGCGACTTTAATATTGATGTAATATGCTCACTCCTAGATATACCAATAACCACTCTGGCTGCTGTTTCAAACCAATTGAAGTTCCCAGACTTGGTACAGAGGTAGCCCAATGTGTAGAGCATTGCAAAAGTCCAGCCTTGAGGTTACCAGCACGTGCACTACCATATTTAGGTCCTTCAGCTCTACGAAGGGACGCAGCTGGCATATCAGCCAAAGCTGATAGTAAGCTCTCCTGGCCATCTTATCTACCTGAACTGTCATTTGCAGCAACAGATCCAAAAGCATTCCTAGGCTGTGAACATAGTCTTTCAGGGGAGTGTAACCCCATCCCGGACTGATTGATACACTACCAAACCCAGGAGCCCTGACAGTAAGCACTTCTGTTGTGTCTGGATTCAGCTTGAGTTTGTTTTTCCTTATCCAACCCATTATCTCCTCCATTCATTCATTCATTCATTCATTCAGAGAAGGCACACTATCTTTAGCTGAAGCTGTTTTCAAAGGCATGGAGAAATGTATTTGGGTGTCATCAGCATACTGATAGAACTCTGCCCTGTGCCTCTGGATGATCTCTCCAAGCAGTTTCACGAAGATGTTGAATAGCACTTGAGATAGAATGGCACCTTGTGGTATGCTCCTTTTTTGAGGAGCAGCTATCCCCAAGCACTACCATCTGGAATCTACCTGAGAGACAGGGCCAGAACCACTGAAGTACATTGCCTCCAATTCTAGGATCTCAAAGACCTTTCAGAAGGATACCATGGTCAACAGTACCAAACACCACCGATAGGTCCAAAAGCGCCAGCAATGACACACTCCTCTATCAGTGCTCAGGCAAAGATCATCCACTAAGGTGATCATAGCAGTCTCAACTCCATATCCTGCTCTGAAGCCTGTTTGAAATGGGTCCAGATAATTTGTATCATCCAAGACTGCCTGGAGTTGGGAAACAACTGTCCTCTCAGTCACCTTGCTCAGGAAAGGAAGAGTTGATTCTGATCTACAGTTGTTTAAGTCCAGAGAGTTCAAAGAGGGCTTTTTTAGAAGTGGTTGTACCACTGCTTCTTTTAATTTTGTAATTTGTTTTCTTGCTTTTAATTACTTAATTAAACTAAGTTTACTTAATGAAGTAGCTGATATAGAACACTGGCCACTAGTAATTTGTTTTCTTGCCTTTTGTATTCATATTAAGATTTAATCTTTAGAATGATCCCAATGATTGCTTGATGATTTTCTCAATTTGAAGTATTTGATTGGAGTGCAGAGAAAGTTATAATAGGTTGTTGAATATTATCCCTATCTAATATTCTACCATATACAGATGTTACCAAAAGTAAAAGCAATCAAGAGTCCCACGTTACCAATAGAAAACTAAATAATTTGACAGAAAATGCTAGAAAACAAAGTCCTTACCCATTTTCGATGATAGTATATGTCAGAGTTGTAAAATCACTGTAGCTGGGTGATGCTTTACATGTGTCCAAAAATATCTGCAGATCTGGGTCAGAATTATGAAGGTAAATTTGCAGGTATATAGTCTGTCCCAGTGACACATAATAAGGTGTGTCATACACTGGGTACAAGAAGGATGATGAGTTGAAAAATGTAAGGTTGGCATTATACAGGCCATACTGAGTTTCATTGATCTCCTTTATGTCATCAGCAATATACATTGTTTCTATCCAAGTGTTTTTCAGCATCTTGCAGTTCACATGCACATGAAGATCCTTTTTCCTTTTAATTATGGTACCTGGAGCAGATACGGTGATCAGGTTGGAATAAATAATAGTGTCAGCATCGACCTGTTCAAAAAACAAACAAAAGAACATTTCTAAGTTAAGAATGCTTTATCTTGGTCATAATTATTTTGTGCAGAAAACACTGCTGTTTTCCATGCAGAACAACTTTGTGTGAATTTTGCACAGAATAAGTCCCAAATTATGAATAGGCTTTGAAAACTGTTTGGTTTTTGAAGACTTCCTTGCATCAGGATGAAAACTGGTAAAATTGCTTGTTGCTTCCTTCAGACTTAGACCGTTTCTGCACTAGACTGTTATAGTGCTATTATTCCACTTTCACCATCCTATGGAATTCTACAGTTTGCAGTTTAGGGAGGGACCTTTGAGTTACAGCACAGTAACAGCACAGTCACAGAGGCCCCTTGAGGCCCCTTCCTAAACTGTAAACCTCAGGATTCCATAGGATGTTGAAAGTGGAATAATAGCACTATAACAATCTAGTGCAGAAATGGCCTTAGTGAATAATTGCATCCTTAATATAGCCATTCATAATGTTAAAATAAATATGCAACTGTCCTATAATGAGAGCTTGAGATATGATTGCCAACTCCTACCATTCAAAAAACTCTGTCTGTGCTGTCACTGTCTATGCGATATTGGCATAAATATAAAGGCAGTATTCCACATCAACTACTTAATTAAACATACTTAACTAAATTAAATATACTTAACTACGTAGCCTCTCCTGGCATGAGGCCTCATCCCCACGTCATTCACCCATGCTCCAATGGTCCTTTTTCTCCTCATGTAGCTGATGCCCAATAAAATAAGTTGGGGGTGGGAGTCATGATCGTGGCAATAGTGTCAAAGTTGAGACTAAGTAGCAATCATGAATACTGCCACAAGCATAGCTAGTCCTCCAAACCTACTTTACTAGGCATCAGCTGCATGGAGAGAAGAGGGACCATTCCACCAGCATTGGGAACACAGGTGAATGATGGTTCTGTTAAGTTGTGGGGGTCAATTGGGCTAGGAAAGGTTACTTAATTAAGTAACTAAGTTTACTTAATGAAGTAGCTGATATAGAACACTGGCCACTGCGTGCAGTTACCAGTAGGATTATCCTTATTTATGATCAACCATGCTTGTTAACGGTAGAACAATAACAAAAAATGCACCTTATTAAAAACACCAAAAATGGTATATCACAGATATGTTTCAGTTTGGAAGCTTATTTTTTAAGGAAGGGAAGAACAGAGGAATAGAGAAAGCCATGCAATTAAAATGAATCACAAACATTCATACATATCTGCTGGTGCGGCAGCCATCATATGGTATATTGATTATCACATAATATGGTGTGATCCTTGGTCTGCAAGATGGGTCAATCAAGCTGACATCCCATGGAGAGTAGCCTTCAGCATTCAGATAGCTTCTGCTAATGATAGCCTGCATATAGTCTGGTAAACAGAAAAGATCTGGCAAAGGGTAAAAAGAAGCCTTGTTAGTGTATTGAACCAAACAAGGTAATACTTTCCTTTTCCTGTTGTTTGACAAACAGTCCCACCCATATTTACTGCACTGTGCAGCATTTCCTGCTTCTATATATTGTGATTTATCACTTTTTTTTTTAGGGGAAGTATACAGACAAGCATTATTACCTTTGAAGAAGAACAACAGAACAATAATTATGAAGCTACAGTCTTTGCAATCTTAACATATATACTTCACTTCAGGCTTTCTTAGCAAGTGAGGGTGGCCAAATTTTTTCAGACGAAGCAGATTCTTAGGATGCTTTCTTAAAAATAAATTGACCTGATAGTATTAGTATGTACTTCCAAAAAAATCTGCCTTAGGATACCATCAAGAATAGAAACCGTCCATATACTACTCAGGAGAGAATTATGTTAGTCTTGCTCCCTTAGAAACTAAAGAGTTATGAAGGTACCACAATGTTTGCTGTTGGTATCCTAAGCACATTTATTTGGTGGTATATACTAACGCAATCAATGCAATTTATTTCTATGTGTATATAAGCTGCCTCATTTCCTCATGACAATGGTCTTCCATGTTGTCATGCTGCAAGCCAGGTCTGGAAGGGAGTTTGTCAGCAATGCTCCCCTCCACACCTGCTTGCTCCATATGGGAGGGAGCACAACGGTGCCACTCTTCCTTCCGCAGCACAGCTAGGCACTTTCCATTACTATGCTATGGAAGGAAGTGTCGCCACTGTGCTTCCTGGCTTCTGCATGGCCAGGAGTGACGGAAGCGTTGCGTGATTGCAGGTACAAAATGGATTTTCTTCTATGTTTTGAAAACTGCATGAGCACAACACTTGGAGACAGTGTGGCAGTGGGCCAGCAATGATGTCACGTGGAAGCATGACCTGCCGATTGCTGCCATTCTGTCCCAGAGGCAGAACAGACCCATCATGCAAAAATGGCCCTGGATTGTGGTCTGCGTGCCTGACACTGAGACTATAAAAGCTGAATCTGTATGTGGATTGTCAGCTTCTAAAACTAAATGGACACTGGTTTGACCATAGATCAGCAGTGGATTACCTGGCACCACTCTATATGGCATTTGGAGTTTACTGGTGGAAGGATGTATAGTCTATGGACCAGAATAATCCTCATTTCCCATACCAATTGTATACTAACTGTGGAATAATTAAAAACAATGGTATAACAGAAAGCTAAAGACTGATCAAAGACTACCAAATTAATCATACAGTAAAGCTGGCTTTCAGAGGAAGGCAGCTGTGGATTTTCTGTTTTCAGAAATGAGGCCTCATATTTCAGTTGATATTATGCATGTGTGACCCACATGGATCAGTCAACACAAGTACAACCAGGGTGCTAAACTGCATGGGGGAAAGGCTCTCCACTGCAATAGTTATCTCTCAACATACAAAAGGTGATAAACAGCTGTGCAGCCTTGGAGCCAGGGCTAAATACATAGCCCTCTGGGCCATTTGAATTTATAGTGACTAATCATGCAAATATGTATAGTGCTGATGTGCCATTATAGCACATGAAAAATTCTGTTACAGGTTTAATTGCTTGTAACACACATTGTAACATACATTCTGCTCTTCTGTTTAGCAGCAAAAGACAGCTTCAGACGTATGTGTTGGCAGGTTTTTTATACATCAATGTTTCTTTTTCAAGATATAATTAACAACTTGAACAGTTTCTGTTTCAGAGTATGTCTATTTCGGTCCCTGGCCCATATACACCATTCACTTGGATGGGCAGACTCCATGTTTTCTACTGGTCTGAGTGTTTGTATGAGTGGTTCAGAGCTTAAAGGGATATTAAAAATAATTAGTTACAATCACAACACTGCCCAAATTGATTAGTATCTGTTGCTGTTATTATTTTTAGAAAACATCTATTTTCTTCCCCATTATTCACAAGTACTTTTTTTTCTTAGCTTTTAGGTTTTCTTTAAAAAAAAATGTCTTGAGCTGCAAAAAAAACCCCACACTGAGTAGTGAGGAGATATACCATATATACATAACTATAAAAATAACCACAAACTTTTTATAATTACACTGTATAAGGGTGAAGTTATTCCTCATTATGTTGCAATCATAACATAACTTAAAGTTATGTCTCTGTAATTGTCAGTATGGCACAAGGATTTGAGTGATGGAGCAAGATTCCAAGACAGCAGGGTTCAAATCCCCAATCAGCTATGAAGATGTCCTTAGGTGAGTCTCAGCCTTAGCAGAAGGCTATGTCAAACCTCCTCTGAGTAGATTTTGCCAAGAAAACCCTAGGGTAGGATTGCCATAACTCATTGTTGACTTGAAGGTGCATAACAATAAAAAATACCAAAAGAGATAAGTAACTTATTATTTCAAATAAATTACTTCCATGCTGTCATAGGTTCCATGAAATATGATCTCTGGAAATTTCTACTCTCAAGCAAGCTAGCCACACATTCTCCAACAGGATTTGTGAAACTGCTGAGAATAACAAATAAAGTTTTACAATAGCAAGAGAAAGAGCTGATATGTTCAGGGGAAAAAACCTGATGAACTTCAACAATGATGCAATAAAAGAAAAGTTTACAATAATGCTTCACTTACTTGTATTTTCACCTACTGGGAATGCGTAATAGCTGGCAAAAAACCCGCTTGCTCTGATACTACCATCACTGCGGAATCTAACAGCCATCATGTTAGAAGTTGACGTAAAGGTATGATAGGAGCCATAACATATCCTCCCAAGCAGTGAAGAAGTACGGAATGGTCCATCATAGATTTCCACAAAATCACATGGGCATCTATACCTATCACATATCTCTAGTCTGGAAAACAAGCATGGACATAATACTTATAGGCTTTCGGTTAGCTAATCATAATGTATCGGTATCAATATTTCAAACTAATTCTTTTACTATGAAGTTCCATTTTTCTTTCTCTGTATGGAACTGATACAGTACTAAGAGTGGGCAATCTTTTTCAGATCAAGGGCCTTATTCATTGCAGGATATCCTGTCAGGGTTTGCCTCACAAAAACAGGGCATGCCAAGGCCAGTTATGCTAGAAATCACAACTTCCATTCCCTGTTCATTCTCTCTTTTTGCCTGGTGTTGTAACAAACACAGCTACCAAATATAATTCCCCTCATTTTAATTAAACCGAGTTACACAGCATAATGCTGCCTAGGCTCCTACTTACAGAAATAAGTAATCTAATAATTAGAACACGCTCTCCCACAAACCTTTTGCAAACAAATGATTAGTCTAAGTTATCATCAGAGTTCAGAGAGAACATTTTTACAGTGCCTTGAACTTTTGAAATAACAAAGAAAGAGGAAATCAGAGTGTATTTGTGTGCCATTGTGTCACCACTAAGTAACTGCAACCTTCCTTAGCACGTCTGAGGTTAAAACACAGGTCTAGGTAGAGTGAATCCTGACCTTGAATACAGAGAGGAAGTTATTCAGAAAGGGCTAACATGTAAAGCTAGTTTTTATCTCTGTGTCTTTCCCACTAAAAGCCTTACCAGAATGAAGACAATTTTTTTTTAAAAAAAGTTTGCCTCCACCTCTGACTGCATAAATTCTAGAAAATCCTATTTCACAGGCAGCCCACCAAAAGCTCTTCTCTTGCTTTCTTTTTCTCCTTCTCTTATAATCTCATCTTTTTATACTCTATCTTTCTTTAGGTTATTGATTGGCATAGGGATTCCAGGAAAAGTCCCAGAGGAAAGCTTCAAAAGTCAATTTCCTGGGACAGATGAAGAACTTCTGGTTTAGAACCCAGGACAAGCAACTACCCTCTCTTCCCAGCTAGCCTTATTATTTGTGATTTAAAACTTGCTAATTTCTCAATCTTATATTTTGTTTTGTTTTTAAAGCAGTAAGAGATTTGAGGGGAAAAAGAAACACAAGATAGCTGGACTTTGGGTAAAGAACCTACTAGTTCGTGTAAAATCTATTGGATACTTATAATATTAATTGAGTGAAAACTTAACTTAATTCTGGATAAGCATCAGTGCTGAATTCTATTTTAAGTCAATCACTTTCATTAAAAATAAATTTAATTTTAATTTTTCACTGGCACACTTCAAAATTAATTCATACCTGAATAGATTTTGTTAGGTACTATCACTCAGCCTGCATCCTGAATTCAGGTTCATACCTGAATTCTCTTTCTTGCTCACTTGACCTCTCCCTCCTCCCATTTGGAAATAAACTGTTGTCCTCCATTTTTTAAGGTACAAAAGTTGAAGATTTAGCACTCATCTATTACCACAAAGAGAGGGAACCGCAGAAACCAACAGCTGATGTTTCAAGAGAAGAGATTCTAGAACATGTAAAGGATCCACAAATCCCTCCTTTTTCAGAGAACAAGCCCAATGATGTTTAAACTACAATCTAGAGCACTTGGATTTAGTCATGGTACTAGAGGACAGAAATACTCAAATCTGTTGTCTCCCAGCTACAACCCAAGGACTTTTGCAAAACAGGTATTAGGATGACATACATATACATATACATATCTATATACATATATAGATATAGATATAGATATATGTAAACATCTCCTTTTGTGGTTATTGTTTAAGATTGATATTGATATTACAACTCATTTACTGCACAATATTAGAATTGTACTTACGAGAAATTTTGGAATGTAAGTGTTATACGGTGGTTGCTTTCCACTTGTATTTCCCATACACAGTCAGCATTATTGGGGTAGTTAGAAGGATAAAATGGACTCTGAAGAGCCCCAGATTGATGTCCAAGGAAACCACCACATGAATAGTTTTTTGACAAAGCTAGGAAAAGGACATAAAACATAGAGCACATATTGTCAGGGAGAGCTGAGACATAAGGATTCAAATTATACCAAATATATCTTTAATGTCTGTACTTTTTGCTGGATCTTAAATATAACATTTCATCATAAGTTTCCTTTTGAGCGGTCAATACTTTGTAATCAGCATTTATTTTTATTTCAGCCTTGTCTAACAGCCCAAAGTTGCGCTTCCTTGCCATTGATTCATTCATTAACTTGATTCTGGTGTTCAGATTACATAAAGTAGTTATAAGGTGCATGGGAGTACAAGGTATGTGAACCATCCCTGATGTTCTTCTGTGTTCTAGTTCTATCTCCAGCCTTCCCGTATTAACCCAAGAGGTTCACAGGGGAATTCTAAGATTCAAACACTTATTCCTGTGATCAGGATTCCCAAATGGAGATTCTAACCATGACCAATGTGCTTTAAAAGTATGAACTACATTTTTCAAGAGCCTGTTTCTCAATTTCCAACTCAACAAGGGAAGGGAGGGGGCAGTATGTCCATATATATTTGGTGCAAAGCTCACAGACATATCTTCATGCTCTCCTCACACATTTTATTTCCCTCACTTCTTCTTTGAATTCCTCAACAGACCTGCAAATTCCTATAAGAACTGAGTGTTTTGATTAAGTAGTTTTTAGTATTCCATTTTCAGTTAATAGTAGCTAACTAGTAGCTCTTCCCTGAGATCCATGCTATCCATCAAGGTTTGACTCAAGGTTTTCTTAAAAGAAAATGTGGTAATCTAACTTTCTCCCATTCATTTTTTTTAATGTTAAGTTGAACCTTGAAGGCAGAATTGCTAAAAGAAAGGCTGAGCTATTCAGAACTCGGCTTTCCTCACAGTGGTAGATGATGCCAAAAAAATAAAAAATAGCGATTACTTGTCGTTCTCAGCCACCATGGAGGAGTTATTGGTCTCACTGAAGATCAGAACAGAGGAAAGAGAAAGTGGGGAGGGGGGGAGGGAGGGAGAATTAAAACACTAAGCAACATCATAGATTATATATGACAAAGATACATTCATTACTCAATGATTATATCATTTGATAACTGCAGGTGTCAAGAATTATTTAGTTCATTTACATACTGTTATCTAAAATAAATTTGCAGAGAAATTTTATAATATAAAATCATAGGAACAAAACAACTAAACTCAACAGAAGAAACAAAAAGGGCTGTATCTCCCCCAGGTCACTTTACTTTCCATCCAGAAGACATGTTTCTTAGCATTCCCATCCCAGATGCTTCTAAGATCATTAAAAGAGGAAAATGAGCCAAATAACTACAGTATGATCTGGGAGTTTAAGAGAAAAAAATTATGGTAGAAAGGGGGAAATCCAGGATAAAGTGTCCTTCCCAAATACATCACCTCCCATTCTGCAATAGATAATTTCCCTAGTGGGGAAATAATACAAAGTTCTTCATCATACTATAAATGAATTTTCGTTCACCCTTAGCAGAAAGCTGTTGTGTTGGTAGTACTGAGGCCCCTTCCTGTAGAGATGTGCTAATGAAATGAATGCACATTGCACAAAATTATTGCTACATCTTTGTATCTTCATATTTATTTGGAAACCACCAAATATAAACTTGTCCAAGCTTTTGCAAATAGAAAGAATGTTTTTGTTCTGTTTCTTCCATTTAATTACTGTAAACAACGGCAGACACTGCATTAAGTGCACAAGGATTAGAGATCATTATCCTCTAAAGAAATATTCCATCATGAAATGCCTAGCAATCTTCTTTAAAAAAACAAAGACTTCCTATGCTATTAATGAAAGTTGAGAGTCTTGAGTCAAAGTCACAGAAAGACAAATCTATATATAATCAGGACAAGCGCTAGATAATTGAATGAACTGTCTAGGACATAGGCAGAAAATGGAGATTTCTTTATCAGAAGTCACTATTTAAGAAAAGTCTGTTTAAACATCTAGAAAAGATTGTTTTGTTCAAGGACAACTTTTGAAATCCCACACAGTTCTACAGCTTTATGTTTAAGAATGTCTTTTGACATAGAGTGATTTATGTTCTGGAACCTGAGGTTCATAGTAATGTGGCAAACCAAAATGATACTGGAATGAGCCTCATCCCAAGCTTCTGGACCCACTTCCATGGAGTACCCTATATTGCACAGAAGACTTAAGTTTTCAACCAGAAGAACACTGCAGTTCATGGACCAAGTGTGGGAAGGTATCTCCTCCTAAAACTGAAGGTGCCCACTCCCTTGATCCCCAAGTTGCCCACCCAGTAGAATAAGAGGTCAGTTTCATATATTCATATATTCCTATATTACATGATAGAACAGCTTTTTGATGGATAATGGGCTCTAATCCTTGTGAACAAGATACTTAAGGTAATCTTTGTCACTGTCATCAATAATGAAAAGGAAGAAAGTGAAGGTAAACATTGCTGTTGCTAAGCTGCAAAGAAGATTTTGTGTAAACACCCTAAAGATACCAGATCTCCTCTGATCTTGGAAGCTAACGAGGGTTAGCATTGGTTATTGCTTGGATGGGAGACTGTCCCTGAATACCAAGTGCTGTAAAGTGTATTTCAGAAGAAGGGATGGGCAAATCCACCCCTGAGTATTCCTTGCCTGAGAAAACCCTGTGAAACTCATGGGGTCACCATAAGTTGACAGGTGAATTGAAGGCACAGACACACATACGAAGAAGACTTACTTCCAATTAGCAATTTTGGAATATTCAAAGCACTTCACAATCAGTGATATGCAAACAATCCTGGAGAGTGTTATTATTGTTCCCATATGTTACAGATAGATTGGAGCCTGAGGCTAAGGCAGGGCCAACTGCAGGGCTCCGAAACACACAGCAAGATGCCATTCCAGCTCAGATACATCCTGGTATCTGGTCAACTGAGTGGCTGACCCCCTCAATGGTGCAGTCCTGACCATCACCTTTCTTTTTATAAAAGGCAGTGCAGTGGAACTAAAATTGCCAGTTAATTATGGATAAAAAAAGTCATCCACCATACTCACAACAATGATGGCCAATAACTTCTGATTTACACCTGAAAGTAATGTGTTCGGAGGCAACTTGCCCAGCTTTGTTGCTCCACCTTTCAAGATTATTAACATGCAAATTATTTTTTCTCACTAGCTATGACCTTGTAACACCAAGCCCTCTTAAAAGTTAAAAAAAAAAAAAGTAGGTCTTTCATTAGTATTCTGTTGAAGCTAGAAATGTAGGAAGCTGGCAGAGGAGGCACATATCACTTCTACAACTGCCATATGCTTCTTTGGCTTTATGGAGTACAGTCCCTTTCTCTCCACTCAGCACAGAACTGAAGCTAAGTTGCAGAGGCCTAGAGCCAGCCATGCTTCCTCCTCTGGCTTGCTACATGCTTCTGCTGTTTGCTAAAGAAGCAGAGCTTTTTCTTGCACATCTACAACAGGAACAAGGAAATCTGGTTTCTATGACAGACACACAGAAAAGGGGTTGATATAAACACTATCCCTGCTTCACCAGGTAGCCCCATGAGATAAGATCTGATCTTGTTATGGTTCTTTGTGATCTGAAAGAACAGTATGAATGATAGATAGATATTAATATGTGTGCATGCGTGCACACACACCTTCAACTCAGCTGTTAACTTATGGCAACCCCATGAATTTCATAAGGTTTTCTTAGGCATGGAATACTCAGAGGTGGTTTTACCAGTTCCTTCCTCTGAAATAAAGCTTACACCACCTTGTGCCATCCAAGCACTAAGCTGGGCTGACCCTGCTTAGCTTCCAAGACCAGACAGGATCAGATGCCTTTAGGGAATTTAATATTGGCTAGAAAAGAAGTGAAGCCTTTCCATTGCACCCAGAATAAAATCCAACAGAGCTAGTGAACGGTACTCCTGGGTTTGTGGCTTATTGAGGAACTAGAGATTTCTGGCTGAGAATTATATAATGTTGTTGTTGTTCTGTGCCTTCAAGTTATTTCCAATTTATGGTGACCCAGGTGAACCTATCATGAGGTTTTCTGGGGGTGAGAGTATTTGACACCTCCAAGGTCACCCAGTGGGCTTTCATGGCCAAGCAGGGAACCAAACTCTGGTCTCCAGGGTCAAAGTCCAACACTCAGCCCACTATACCATACTGGTTCTCTGAATGCCCCTCCCTAAACTGCCCATCCCAGGATTACATACAACACAACCATTTCAGTTAAAGTGGAATAATAGTGTTATAATTCTGTGGTGTGAACAGGCTCCTGGTGAAAACATTCAGTCACCAGGGTGCCAATACTGAAGAGACTCTTTCTCTTACAGCGACAGGATCGCTCTGGACCTTTCCGCACCTTACCTTTTTCCGGCGCTGGGGTGTGGGGATCGCGCGAGCAACCTCTGACGAGAGGCTCTCACTTCCCTGCTGCTTCAGCTCTACACGAGCTGCCTACTCACACAAGAGCCCCGCCTCTTCCTTCCGCAGTGCAGCCTGGGACCTTCCCAGGCTGCACTGGGGCAGGAAGCGTGACCAGCCTAGCTCCAGAGGCTCTGCACGCCAGGTAAGTGCACGCGGGGCCGGGGAGCAATGCACAATTGCGCACTATTTTCGGCTTCAAACCAAAAATGAAAACATGAGCAATCGGTGCCTGCCACCCCTGGAGCATCATGCGATTGTGAGTGCGTAGTGCAGATTGCTCCTTGCAATTGCGCAACACTGCAGGCCCTCTTTCACATGGAAAATGCTGTGCGAAAAGGGCCTCTGTCTTGAGTCACAAGGACACTTGAAAAGAGGCCTGTGGTACTACCACAAGCACTGAGTATGTCATAACACAAGCTTTTCCTCCTTAATCTTTATTGATTCATTTTGACTTTCCAACACTGATGGAGAGTTGATAATTTCTTTATTTCCCAAAGTGGATGCACTGTGGTAGCACTAACAAAGAATGAAAAGAAACCCATACTCTGCACCTGTTGCAAACATGTTCAATTTACCTGTTGGTGGTACTGTAGATGGAAGATATGTCTCTGGAAACACAAGAGCAAAATATATTTATACAAGTTAGAATCATCTATATTTAAGAGAGGTGTGTGCATTTATTAAACAGTCAGCACATCCATCAGCAATGGTGGGAGGAGTTTCCCAACTATTCATAGCCTTAGACTTAGACTCTATGGTCCATCATTTTCAATTTTACCTAAATTTTGTTTGGCTCTCATACAGTAGCTTTCCCAAACTGAGATTGAGGTATCAGGCACAAAAGCTAACAATATTAGCGCTTTCTGCTTCTGCAGGATGAGCAATCAGTGGGTGCTTACTGTTCAGAAATATTATTAGCATATCAAAAATTCAAAATATTGTTTAACTCAAACATCTGTGTCACTGAAGATGCCTTTTTAGAAACTTAAACTAATCATTTGGCTGGTATCCTATTCTGTTATTCAATGAGATCATGAAGTGGACCTAACAATCTCTTAACTGCTAGGAATTCACATTTATGGTCATGAACAACCATGCATGACCTCCCCCTTGCCAAAAAAGACCCTGGAAATGTGACTCTCCAAGGGATGCCAGGAATCCATGGCAACCTAACCCACGATAGTTGCCTATTCGTGGTCTAGGCCTCAGACTCTAAATGTGCTTATCCCGCAGGCGCGATCTGAATTGGGAATTCAAGAAAAGTTTCTGTAAGTAGAATGGCAGAACCTGGTTTTAAATGATGCTTTACCTGCTTCACAGCAGGCTACATCTAAGAAGAATAATTTCATCTTTGAGGAAGAGGAACTGGAGGATGCCCTAACCACGCTCATGTCCCTACCTGCTCATACTGTGCTATGGAACTGTTGTGTTGAATAGCAACAGTGTGCAAATGAACAAATGCCCTAGCACAAATCAAAAGTGTATTTGCATGTACAATAGCCCCACATTCTCCACTGTACTTTTAATAATTTAAATCTAATACAGATGTTCCACATCAAACAAAAACATCCAACCACTTCCATAAGGAAGCTTAACTCATGTGTAACATACCAATGGGATTCCGACTAATAATTTATTTATCTAATGGGTTAAGCAGTTCCACACTGCTTCTCCTTCTTATCCTAATGCCTAAGAAAGCCCAAAAATTTTTGGTAGTTGTAATATTTTTGTAGGTCATAGGAATTTCTTTTTTAAAAAAAAATCAACACTGAATAAAGTTATATTAAACTCTTTATTACCTGTGCAATACACACACACACACACACACACACACACACACACACATATACACACATACAAAAGAGGAAGGTCAAGAGATTATGTATAGTCCATCCTGTCCTTCCCCCTAGCAGCTTATTTAAATTTTCAGAACATTGTCTTTTTTCTGTACACAGTACAGACACAAAGCAAAGTGGCAGAAGTGTGCAAGTAGTTCCTTCACCAGCCCACTACATTTCTGTTCTAGATGAATGTGAAAGAAAGTTTGGATAGGACACAGAAGGGATGGAATCAGCACAAAGCAACAGTCTTAGCCTGCATCAGTGGAAATGTTTCCTGCACATGCAAAGCCTCCACTGGATCAAATTCACCAGTGATAGAACTGATTTGAAATCAGAGCAAAGGATATTTTGACAGAAGGAGCTACCTTCCATCTATTTTTCAGTGTGGATCTTAGCAAAAGAGAGGGAAGTTTACATACTAGCGACTCTTTTCCTGGAGGGTAAATGAAGGGAGAAACACACCCCTATTTTCCAAACTTCTAAACCAATGCTGTCAGGTTGTGCTGTGCCAATGAAACCACTACAACAAAAATGTAACAAAACGGGAAGCATTTGACCCCAGTGCACTAAAACACTCCTGAAAGATGATCATCCAACCTCTGTTTAAAGACTTGCAGAGAAGAAGTTACCACCTTTCAAGGCAGTCCATTCCACTGTTGAACACCTCTTGAAGTAAAAAAAAAAGTTCTTCCTAACATTAGGTGAAATCTTTTTCCCCCCCTTGTTATTTGGATCCATTGGTTGGTGCTCTAGTCTTTGGAGCAGTGGAAGACAAACTCACTCCATCTTCCACATCACAAGCCTTAAGTATTTAAAGATGCCTATCATGTCTCCCCTTAGTCTTCACTTCTGTAAGCTAAATATAACCAGCTCCTTAAGTTGTTCATCATAGAGTTTGGTTTCCAGTTCTTTAATCATCTTGGTTGCCCTCCTCTAGACACATTCCAGCTTGTCAATCTATTTCTTGAACTGCAATGACCAAGAGTGGATAAAATATTCCTGGTGAGATCTAACCAAAGTAGAATAAAGTGATACTACTGATTTCCTTGATGTCTACATTGAGGCGGCTTAGAATTGGATTGGCTTTTTTAGCCACTGCCTCACACTGTTGACTCATATTTAGGTTGTGGTCTACTATGGTTCCTAGATCCTTTTCACAAGTTGTGCTTTCAACCCAGGTGTCACCCATCCTATATTTGTACATTTCATTCTTCCCACCTACAAGTAGTTCCATACACACACACACACACACACACACACACACACACACACACACATATATATTTCACCTGTTGAAATTCATTTTGTTAGCTTTGGCCCAGCTCTCCAATCTGTCAAGGTCGTTTTGAATCCTGTTCCAGTCCTCTGGAGTATTATCTAGGCCTCCCAGTTTTGTTATCTGCAAGACTTAGGACCTTTCTGCTTTCTGCTGGCATGGAGATGGGAGAGGAGTGGGACCACAATGAGGCTTCTGCATGTCATTGCAGTCCCGTCCTTCTCCCATCACCAGCTGGTGCAATCATGGATTAAATCATTGACAGGTTTGCTGTCCATTGCACTCCTTTTGCCAGGGATCCAGTCAAGTGTGGAGGGGAACACTGGGTACACACTCCCATCCCAGCAGAGGCATTGCTAGGATTGGGACAGGTAGATGACAGATCCAGGTAAGCTGCAGAAAGGGCCTTATACTCCATAATCCAAGTCATTAATAAAGAAGTTGAACAACACGGTACCCAGCACAGAACCTGAGGCACCTTACAAGTCACTTCTCATCATCATGAAGAGCCATTGGTGAGAATCTTTTGAGTTTGGACTGTCAATCAATTACAAACCCATCTAATAGTAATACTGTCTAGCCCACACATCACCATGGTGTCTGCAAAAATGCCATTGGGGATCTTGTCAAAAGTCTTCCTAAAATTAAAATACACTTCATCCACAGCACTCCCTTGATCCATCAAATTTTTAAGTCTATCAAAAAAGGAGCTAAGATTAATTTGATATGACTTGTTTTTGAGAAACCCATACTGGCAAATAGTAATCACAGGATTCCTAAGTGTGCACACACTGACTATTAAATTATCCCTTCTAGAATCTTTCTTGGTATCATTTTCAAACTGAGTGGTGGCTAGTTGACCAGGTTCTCTTCTTTCCCCTTTTTGAATAGTTGGACAATATTTTCCTCCTCCAATCTGCTGGGATCTTTCCTGTCTTTAAGAACTTTCAAAGATTATTGACAGTGGCTCTGAAACTACCTCTGCAAGTTCCTTTATCACTTCTAGAAGCAGTTCATCCAGCTCAGGAGACTTGAATTCAACTGGAGTAGGTGGAGATTCCTTTACTACCTCTTTACCTATTCTGCTGCAGTCTCTTTCCTCTCTGTACTCTGTTAGCATTTCACCATCTTCTATACACAGTGGCCCTACCCTATTATGTTGTGTCAAAAAGTATCCTTCCAAAATTTATCTGTCTGAATGAGTACTCTCTACAAGGAATGTTCATTTGCATGATGAGAAATGCAGTTAAAAAACATGTCAAAGAAATCATCTGTCATTTCTAAATTTGTTACTGTTATCCATTTATGTGTAAGCATGTTGGCAATGACTCTTGTGCAAATTCTGGTCATCTATTTTTTGAAGGCATTTTCCAGTGTTGTGCAGCTTCCTGCCATAATTAGCATGATAGGAAGATAATGAAATATGCCAACAGAAAATTATAAAAGACTTATATGACAAAATTGGCAGATACCTGAGCAGATGACACCAGCAGCATCATTGTGACCACAGTTATGGACTCCCCATCCCCTGTTAGGGCATTCTCAAAGGTAAGATTCATTCCCTTAGCAGTTAACATTATCTAGGTGAATGGGACCAGACCCTTGACCAAAATATGCAGATCCTGGAGCAGAGATAGCTGGTCCACATCCAAGTTGTCTGCATACAATATCTGCATCATTTAAGACCCTTAAATCATCAAAGACTGTCCCCATATGGAATTGCTATCATGAATTTCAACACAGCTCTCACAGCAATGGTGTCCATTCACCAACCGGAGACCTTGAAAAAAATAATGAAAATATGTTCTTCATTCACAAATTTGTGTTGACATTAATAAAAGAGAATGTAAAAGATGTCTGCAGCTGGCTTATAAGTCTATTATTACAGAAATTACAGCAGCACACATCTTTTACATTCTCTTTTGTTACTGTCAACACAAATTTGTGAATGAAGAATATATTTTCACTATTTTTAGTCTATTATTTAGTCTATTATTACAGAAATATTATTTCATGTAAAAAGTCAAAAATCAAAAGAAAAATTATATGCACACATACAAAAATCTATATGTACATATACTCACCATCAGAGTGATAAAATGAGGAGTAGAAGGCATTAAAGCCCCCATATGTTCCTGAGGAAGCAGTGTGAAACCGCACTGTGAGAACATTTGATGTGGAAATAAATGTTTTGAAAGAACCAGAACAAAAACGCCCAAGGAGAAGTGAGTTGAGGTAGCCATCATAGATCTCCACATAATCAGGTCCACATTCAGTTCTAGAAAAAAAAATACAATATACCTCTTTGAATACAACTCTCAACACATAGTTCAGTTGACTAATTATGTCACATATTCTGCACATCAGAATACAGTCTGAATACATGTTACATCTTTGTAGAATGAAAAAGCAATTCTCTTGTGGAAGAATGTCCAGGTGACGTAAATATCCCTTTTCATGGAAAGAGAGGCAAGTTCTGTCTCTCTTCATGTGCAAGATCCATGGGAAAGCTTTGAGCTGCTGCTTTCAAAGCCTCTTCCTGCATGGAAGGCCAAATAAGTACCCTAGCCTTCAAGTCAACATATCTACTTTTTTTCCAATTAATGTCAATGGAAGGGGAATTTTAAAAGGCCAAAGTGAGTTAGAAAGAGAATAGGAAATCGACTGCTACAGCCTCTTCCCTGACCACTGCAATGTTGAGAGAATCTAGAAAGTGCTGATTTCTCCCCCATATAATTTCCCCCATTAACTCAGCTAGCTTAATGGCTTAGTGTCTGTATTTTATATTTCTTCCACAATATTTAGGGAACTTTCCTTTTTGTGCTTGCACCATGGGTCATTATTAAGAAAAGACCATATATCTGCATGTGCGTTCAGTATAGGTACATGGCAACCACATGAATTTCATGGGATTTACTTAGGCAAGTAATATTCAGAGATGGTTTTGCCACTGCAGACATTAGTGCCATCCTAATTAGATTATCAACACAATCCTAACTCCAGCTGTATGGATTTAGCATTAGGCACAAGCTTCATTTGTTGTCAAAAATGACTAGCTTTGCGCCTTGAAGAACACAGAAAGAGAAGAACAGCTAAAAAAAAATTGAAACATATTAGGCTTCTAAATTAATAACTAATATGGTTAGGCAATAACAAAACAGAAATTCAGTTTTAATATTTTCATATTAAATATTATTATGGTTTTAAATATTTACAAGATAGGGAAAATGGCTACCTATATTCTAAATTTCTGCATGCAGTAACACGAAACGCAAATGGAGTCGGGGAGAAATGGGAGGAATAAAGTTCTCTTGAATTTGTTCACCAAATATATGATGTGGGGTAACCTTTTGATCGCCATCATCTTGAGCACCAAAGATCTGTGAACACTGTGGACAGTGCACTATGGATTCTACACACACATTGTCTTCAAGTGTTCAGGAAAAAAAAATATGACAGATGTGATCATTCTTTAGACAAGAGCCTCTAACAGGTTGGGCTGTGAGTTAGGCTGAATGGATCAGAGCGGCTTGTTTTAATTCTCTAGGCAAAGAGGACAATCACAGGAGCACCCATCATAGTCCTTCTACTCAAGTTTCCTTGTTGGAACAGACATTGAACAAGGTAATCCCTCAGCCACCTCAAAGAGGTGAGAATGAGTGGTCAGGAAGGAAAGTCAAAGAAAAATGCCTCCCAATTGCCCTTTCCCTCCAGTAAGACCTGAAATGAGGCTGTAATGGGAAGTAGAACAACTGAAGTATGTGGAGGATGGGAGGGGAAATATATTCACGAGGAGACTGTTAGTTTGTTTTGCAAGCCTAAAATGTGCCACATACTTTCTACTTGTTGAATGGAGGGGCTTCCACTTACCATTCAAGAAGTACATTCTTCCCACTGATACAAGACTTCCCAGTTACAACAGGAAATCTATATGAGTGTCTGTATCTGCTGTACATAGCATGATAGGAGTTCCATCAGGTTTTCACCTTTGCATTTAAATGAGCTGCTGTTTTAAAGGATTGTTTGCTTGTGAAATAACTTCTCCTTCTACTTACTGAATACTTGAAAATGTGAGGTTGATGCGGAAATTATTCCAAGTTCTTATTGTCCATATACAGTTTAAATTGTTTGGGTAATATCCAGGATGGAAGGGAAAACTGAATGACCCTGATGAAATTGGAAGTTCACCACCACAAGCATAATTCTCTGTAAAGTAAAAAATAAAGCAATCGAAGACACAAAAGTATTTAGGATAGCAGATATATAAGGGCAGAAACTTAATATGCCTTCATCAAAGCCATCTGTAAATGGCTTTTTTAAACCACTCAGCTGGGGGGATTCAAATAATAAGACAAAACAATGGCATCCATATCACTAGCCTATGTTCAAAGAGATGACTGACTAATGGTTAAAAACATTTGAGTGCGCTTTACTCAGGCAAAATGGGGGGAACTGGAACGGAATCTTTTATCTGCTCAGTATTGTGGCCATTCAAAGTCAGTCTCTCTCTCTCTCTCTCTTTCTCTCTCTCACACACACACACACACACACACACACTCACACAGAGAGAGGGGGGAGAGAGAGAGAGAGAGAGATGCTTCTCCCCAGCAATAGAGGTTGAACATCTGCAGAAGGAAAACACTTTTATGGAAGGATATTGAGGGGGAAAATAGCTAAAAGGGAAAATTTCAGTTTGAAATTCATATCATACATTTTCTGTATTATTTGTGATAATACTGGTAATGGGTGATAATACTGTATTCTTTTTTTTAAGAAAGTTGAATTTATAGCCAATTCAAACCCAAAATAGCAGGAAAGAGCTGATTTACAATATTGAGAAAACAAATACGGACTATCCAGCAGAAAATTACAATTACAACAGCCAAAGCTTAATATAATAAAAGCACATAGTGAAAGCACAGCTAGAATTATGAAGAAATTGAGGTTTCTACATACAGCAAGGATTGGAACAACATTTGAGCATCTATGGGCAACATCATTTGAAATGAGGCCATTGTATGCTGGCTATGGGGATAAACAATACACAATGCTAAATACTTGGGCATGAATCCAATTGTAGGTTTCAGTGAAAGTAGACCCTCTGAATCAATGGAACTTGGTAAGTCAATATGTAGTTTCAATGGATCTTTTCTTAGGACTAACAATTAGATGTGGGGCACAGTGTGAAGCTGAGACTCATTTGCTTTTTTACTTCCAAGCAAGTGTGGGATGGTGATATGGATTAGAGCCATCACACCTTGGTAGGAGAGATTTAAGCCTTTCATCAGATAATTTTTCATAGTAGCATCTCCTGCCTGTGCCTAAAGCCAACAAACTGAACCTCTAATTATCTGGAATTTCAGGTACTGCAGTTTTACATATTAGAAAATGACATACTAATTATCAGCCCTGTACTGCCTGGATTGTTATGGAACTTTGGGGGGGGGAAAAGGGAAATACTATAAATTAGAAACATTTCCTAGAATGATGTAATAATGAGTATGACAGAAAAACATTTTAGGTTTGGTGACCTGTATAACATATTTAGCCCTGCAGCTCTCATCAGTCCTAGCTAATATAGCCAATAGTGAGGAGAGTCTACCGTACAAAAATATCTGGAGGGTTACAGTTCCCTATTTATGGACTATGGGTTGGATCCAGACTTGGCTATACTTAAATTACACTCACTGAATCAATGGGGAAAAGCTTACTCTTAGTATGGCTAGGTCTGTATTGAAAACATTTTACTTGACTGACAGTGGATGAACCCCATATGTACTGGATTATGTTATACCAAGTTGTTTAATGGATACCAAACCCTTCCATTTCCAACTGCAAGTTACAATTGCAATAGCATGTGTTAAAATATAAACACAAAAACCACCATAGATTTTTAAAAAGCAGGAAAAGAGTGTTCAACAGGTTAAAAACAATAACTATACAGCACACCAGAAATGTAAAGAGGATTGGAATAGAAAAGATCTTTGTCTAGCAAAATAATAATAATATCATGGCAGGCAGAAGGAAAACATTCTGGGGAGAATATTCCACAGTTATGGTACCACTACCAAGGAGGGCATTTTGCACCTGCCTTACAATCAGTAGTGAGATCCCCTGAAAAAGGGTCAAAGTTCTGTCATACCCAAAGTATTGCTTTTGTAAGATTCACTTATCTATTTCAGGTTTTAAAGACCAGAAAGCCTTTAAACTAACAATAAAAAATTACACTAAGGCCTTTAAATGAATACTAAAAAATTACAGTGAAAACCCATACTTCACATCCATTGCAAACATGTCCCACTTACCTGTAGACGGTGGGAGAGGCGGCTCTGCAAATATAAACACAAAATATGTAAGTTAAAAATATTTCCTTCGGACAGATGTGTGGGTGGGTGGGTAAATGCCCACCATGTATTAAAAAGGAGGAAAAAGATAGTGTTAGAAAGAGTTTCCTAAAGATGTCATCATCTACAATTTCCAAATATACATCAGAAGGAAAATCTCAACTGGGAATTGAGAACTGTAGATCTGATGGAAAGAAGAAAAGCTTGCTTTGTTTTTAGATCATGCCGCTATGTATCACAGCAAGCCACACAGAAGACTAATTCTGTTCTTTTGGGAGGAGACGGCAGAATACCTCTTCTGAATTGAGGCCCATTGTCTCAACTATCGCTATCACTACAGGTCACTGAATAAACTGAATCAGTTTCACTAAATGGGCTTTTACATCTGGTTGTGCTGAGTCTACCTGAAAAATTAAAAAAAGAGAACCTTCAGTACTTCCCCAATCTTTTTGTTTGTTTGTTTGTTTTAATTAGAACTGTTCACATAGCCTTCATTACCAAATTATAGTATTATCTTCCAAGTCCCTGTGATAAGTATTCGGCTTGTGGCTAAAACCGTGAAGGTTACAAGACTGTAAAAATATACGTGCCTGGATTTTACTTAGAAAGATGACCCTCCTACAAGTGTTTGTTTTTTTAAGAGAAAGTTTTCTGCTCATCCATCAAAGAAACAGTGATCTCTGTGGCACTGATTTCACAGAGACGGGGAACCCTATCAAACGACACTGTTATAGCGCTATTATTCCACTTTAACGGCCATGCTTATGTCCTTTGGCATCCTGGGATTGGCGGTTGACGGAGAGCCATTTAGAATTCTCAGCCACAGAACTCTTGGGCCTCACTTAACTGTAAACCCCAGAATTCCATAGGATGTCACCATGGCAGTTGAAGTGGAATAATAGTGCCATAACAGTATAATGTGATGGGGCCTATAGAAGCAGACCTCACCTCCTGCATATGCATCAAGGATAGAAAGACCATCCCTGCTGCACCATCATGACTGGTGTGCTCTACACCATGATGTTGCCATGGTCGTTCATGGATTGAAGGAAAAGCTGGACGGCTGGAGAGGGTTATAGCTTCTCATGGGGGCACTTCTATTCATTGCAAACATGTCCCACTTACCTGTCGATGGTGGGAGAGGCGGCTCTGCAAATACAAGACAAAATATATAAGTTAAAAATATTTCTTTCAGACAGATGTGTGTATGGGGTGTGTGTGTGGGGGGGTGTAAAACCCCCCACCATGTATTAAAAAGGAGGAAAGAGATAGTGTTAGAAAGAGTTTCCTAAAGACGTCATCATCTACAATTTCCAAATATACATCAGAAGGAAAATCTCAACTGGGAATTGAGAACTATAGTTCTGATGGAAAGAAGAAAAACTTGCTTTGTTTTTAGATCATGCCGCTATGTATCACAGCAAGCCACACAGAAGACTAATTCTGTTCTTTTGGGAGGAGACGGCAGAATGCCTCTTCTGAATTGAGGCCCATTGTCTCAACTATCACTATCACTACAGGTCACTGAATAAACTGAATCAATTTCAGTAAATGGGCTCTTACCTCTGGTTGTGCTGAGTCTACCTGAAAAATTAAAAAAAAAGAGAACCTTCAGTACTTCCCCAATCATTTTTAATTGTTTAATTAGAACCGTTCACATAGTCAGCCTTCATTACCAAATGATAGTATTTGTGATAACTGAAGCCCCTGTCAGAGCTGCTGATGACAAGCAGCAGCTGTTGGTCCGTGTTGCTCAGGGTGGAGATGATGAGCAGCAGCTGTTGGTCACTGTGGCTCCAGCTGGAGGTGAGTCCTGCAGCTCAAGAGCTCCCCCTGCTGCCGTGGACCAAGCAGGCTTGGACATTCCTCTGCCTGCTCCTTTAGGGCAACAGGGATCCGATTCTGAAGATGCTTTGGAGCCTGTGTCAATCAGCCCACAAACAAGGTGGAGACTCAAGAGAGCTAAGCAAAGGGAGGTTTCCTTGATTAAGTTCAAGAAGCAGTGACTAGCCGCACCTGTGTCTTGGGCTATATAACTGCCTGCCTGGAAGCTTTCCTTTGCTTGTGGCAAAGTTTCTACAAGCCCTCTCCTTGCCTGTTCCTTGCTTTCAGCACCTGGCTCCTGATACCTTGGATTGATCTCTTGGCTCCAGACCCCTGGGTTTTGGAACTCTCACTATGGCTTTTGCTTGTTGCTCTGCTTAGGTAACTGGACTTCCCTTGAGTAAGTCCTTCCTTGACTCCTCCTGGCAGAACTCTGCTAGCTCTCCCACTCCCTTCTCCGGGCTGTCTTGCCGCCTGGGTCTCTGACCCTGACAGTATTATCTTCTGAGTCCTTGTGATATTAGCCTTGTGGCTAAATCCATGAAGGTTACAATACTGTAAAAATACACATCCCTGGATTTTGCTTGGAAAGATGACCCTCCTACAAGTGTTTTTTTTTTAAGACAAAGTTTTCTGCTCATACATCAAAGAAACAGAGTCATCTCTGTGGCACTGATTTCACAGAGACAGGGAACCCTATCAAACAACACTGTTATAGCACTATTATTCCACTTTAACGGCCATGCTTATGTCCTATGGCATCCTGGGATTGGCAGTAGACGGAGAGGCATTTAGAATTCTCAGCCACAGAACTCTTGGGCCTCACTTAACTGCAAACCCCAGAATTCCATAGGATGTCACCATGGCAGTTGAAGTGGAATAATAGTGCTATAACAGTATAATGTGATGGGGCCTATAGAAGCAGACCTCACCTCCTGCATATGCATCAAGGATAGAAAGACCATCCCTGCTGTACCATCATGACTGGTGTGCTCTACACCATGATGTTGCCATGGTCGTTCATGGATTGAAGGAAAAGCTGGACGGCTGGAGAGGGTTATAGCTTCTCATGGGAGCACTTCTATTCATTGCAAACATGTCCCACTTACCTGTAGATGGTGGGAGAGGCGGCTCTGCAAATACAAGACAAAATATATAAGTTAAAAATATTTCTTTCAGACAGATGTGTGTATGGGGTGTGTGTGTGGGGGGGTGTAAAACCCACACCATGTATTAAAAACGAGGAAAGAGATAGTGTTAGAAAGAGTTTCCTAAAGATGTCATCATCTACAATTTCCAAATATACATCAGAAGGAAAATCTCAACTGGGAATTGAGAACTATAGTTCTGATGGAAAAAAGAAAAACTTGCTTTGTTTTTAGATCATGCCGCTATGTATCACAGCAAGCCACGCAGAAGACTAATTCTGTTCTTTTGGGAGAAGACGGCAGAATGCCTCTTCTGAATTGAGGCCCATTGTCTCAAGTATCACTATCACTACAGGTCACTGAATAAACTGAATCAATTTCAGTAAATGGGCTCTTACCTCTGGTTGTGCTGAGTCTACCTGAAAAATTAAAAAAAAGAGAACCTTCAGTACTTCCCCAATCATTTTAATTGTTTAATTAGAACCGTTCACATAGTCAGCCTTCATTACCAAATTATCATATTATCTTCTGAGTTCCTGTAATAAGTATTCGGCTTGTGGCTAAATCCTTGAAGGTTACAATACTGTAAAAATGTACATGCCTGGATTTTGCTTAGAAAGATGACCCTCCTACAAGTGTTTTTTTTTTTTAAGACAAAGTTTTCTGCTCATACATCAAAGAAACAGAGTCATCTCTGTGGCACTGATTTCACAGAGATGGGGAGCCCTATCAAACGACACTGTTATAGCACTGTTATTCCACTTTAACGGCCATGCTTATGTCCTTTGGCATCCTGGGATTGGCAGTTGATGGAGAGCCATTTAGAATTCTCAGCCACAGAACTCTTGAGCCTCACTTAACTGCAAACCCCAGAATTCCATAGGATGTCACCAGGGCAGTTGAAGTGGAATAATAGTGTTATAACAGTCTAGTGTGATGGGACCTGTAGAAGGAGACTTCACCTCCTGCATATGCATCAAGGATAGGAAGACCATCCCTGCTGTACCAACATGACTGGTGTGCTCTATACCATGATATAGCCATGGTCTTTCATGGATTGAAGGAAAAGATGGAGGGCTGGAGAGGGTTATAGCTTCTCATGGAGGCACTTCTATTGATATGTTAAAATGGTGGCTGACATTGGTTACATCCTGCCTATTATTAACCTCCAAAAAAGATGAAGTCTTTCTTCTGGGTCCAGTACAGAAGCCAAGTGGATGGATAAACCAGGTGGCTTCAGCAGACCAATCAGTTTCTGTATAGGCCCTAGAGAAAGGAGCAGAAACTCCTTTATGATCATCACGAAGGTGAGCAAGCTGACAACAGCAGAACAGACTACTACTGCTCTCCTTCCCCAGCCCATTTACTATTTGCTTGGAGAGAATTATGTACACTTGCCTGAATGGCATTTGTGGCCTCCAACTGCAATCAAAGACAGGATTTAGGCCATTTTCACACTACACATTTAGAATTTTCAGCCAGGGAGCTCTTTGGCCTTAGTAAACTACAAACCCCAGAATTCCACACACTTTTGAAAGTGGAATAATAGCACTACAATAGTGTAGTGTGGAAATGAGCTGAGTCTTTTGACACTTTGAGTTAAAGCATAAGGCCTATAAGCATGGCTTAGCTGTTAAGGTTTGTTACAATACTGGAACAGTAGGCTTGCATTTAAAATTAATTTTCTACTACTCTCATATTCCAAATATGTGTAATAACATTTAAAATTGGCCAGAAGTATCACTTTAATCATGATTGGATGGTTACGTTCGGTGAAGCTGGGCTGAGTTGAAAAGGAAGGAGCTTTTTATTAAAGCTTTCACAAGATTAATCTTTTCTTTTTCTCTCAGTCTGCATCTTAGCAGAAAGAAAGAAATTGTTATCAGTCATATGAAGAAAGACCTTATTGAAAATGGACATTGGTTGGAGAAACCCTTGTGTTACGTTGTTGTTTTTTTAAAAGCCCTTAAGCCAACACTGTCAGCTTCACTAGGCTGTGCTGTAGCAATGAAAATACAGGAGAAAGCACAATAAAATAGGATTATTGAGTACCATTTCTAAGACAATATAGAGGTGTTCCCTTCTCTAATTTATTCAGCATGATGGAAATGACTCTGGTTTTTTTTTTTTTTTTTTTTTGTCCTCAGTAGCATGATCAAAAAGTCTGAATACTACAATATGTAGTATTGTGATGGCACAACATTTTCTGCAGCATCCCTCAGTTACTGGAACCTAGACCTTTGCTAAACATTCATGATGGGGAGGGGCACATTCATAGAAATCTGGATGGGGAGGCCTTTTTTCCCGATGGATTACCTACACCTGTTTTTTCTTTGTTTCCTTTCCTTTCATTTTATGTTTAGATTAACCAGACACAACCATTATTTAAAATTAGAGTTGCATAATGTCATTAAGATCCTAGGGAAAATGTTGGAGAACCTCTTTAAGAGAAATTTTTGGTACATTCATAGGCTGGCGGATGGGAGGAGAGATAATAAAAAGGGAGGGGGAGAGGTGTTAAATATGCACCATGTCAAATCAAAGTGATCAAATACTTCATTTTGCAAATACAGAAATGTAAAAGATGTAAATGAAAAAATCAGAAAATACCTGAACAGATGACACCAGCATCTTCATTATGGTTACAGTTATGAACTCCCCAGCTCCTATGAGAACATTCCCAGAGGTGGGGTTCATTCCCACTACATCTAACATCATCCAGGAGAATGGGACCAGACCCTTGATCAAAATAGGCTGATCCTACAGCTCTGGCGGCTTCTCCACATCCAAGCTGCCTACATACGACATCTGCAGCATTTAAGTCCCATGAATCATCACAAACTGTTCCCCATATTGAATTGTTAAAACCAATTTCAACACGGCCCTCACAGCTATGCAATCCATTTACCAGTCGAAGACCTTAGGGGGGAAAAAAAACCACCAAAAGCATGTTGTTTATTCATAGAATCATAGAATCATAGAATCATAAACTTGTTCATTCAAATCAATAAAGTAGAATTTTAAAAGTAAACAAAATCTGGCCTGTGGAATTCATGTGGCCTCAAGGCAATTTCAGACCCCCAAGGGGCCCCATCTGGAAATAATATTTTTGAAACAAAATTGATTTTTTAAAAAATTAAAATGCTCCACAGCTTCTAGGTGTGTGGGAGGGCAATTTCCCCCTGTTTTTGCTCTCCATTTTTAGTGCAGAAGAGCCCTTTTTAAACAAGGAAGCGAACCTGAAGTCAAAATACAGTATGCAGCATGGTTGTGAAAAGGACTCCCCTGGGCCTAAAACAATCTGAGGGTCATTTTTAGTAAATACAACCAAACTTAAAAGCTTAAAAAAAAAGTTTAAAAAAAGGAAGGTACCACAAGTGGACATTTATTTATTTAGCATATACCTCACCTTTCTCCCAACAAGGAACAAAAAGAGTTTATAATAATTTAAAATCAAATTCAACTACAATCTTCTTTTACCAAAGTTTTTTTTTAAAAAAATTAAATAATTTTATTTAAAAAGCACATGATTAAAAAGAGTTTAAGACACATTTAAAGCATAATACAAAAGATAAAAGCACAGCATACCACTTTTAGACACACTTATGCCACATGCTTTAACAGGGAAACACCTGTCTAAATAAAAGATCTTTGCCTGCCTGAGGAAAGAGAACCAAGAGAGGCCCAACCAAGCCTTCTATGGAAGGACTTCCACAGCCTGGAAGGACCCACTGAGAAGAGTCTGCCCTATGTCCTCATCAAACTTGTCTGTAATGGTGATGGGATCTCCTCTGAATACCTTAAAACTCAGGCTGATTTATACAGGAAGCCTCCACCATTTGATGCCCTATTATCTAGTGACTTGCTCTTTCGACACTTCCTTCAACATTTCCATAAATTCAACAAGTTAATGGACAAGTTCCATTAATTCGATGGGCGTTCTGCTCTTTCGTCAGTGTTTCTTGCCTATGCAGGCTCACTTGGAACTGCTTGCATATGCATGCTGCTTGCAAAGTGAGCTGAGGGTAGAGGTGGGGTTGGGACTATGCCACCTAAAAGAGCACACACGTGGTCACTCCCAAGTGAGCCTCTGTAAGTACTTCATGCTCCCTACAGTCCTTCATGCTCCATTTTCTGACAGCGCTCTGGTCCCTAACCTGTCACATAAATGGGGAAAGCCTGTAGAGGGAGATACAGTGTTTTTGATAGTCTGGAATAAGCTGTGTAGAACTTAAAAGTTCATAACAAGGACTTTGAATTCTGCCAGGAAATGGAATAGTAGCCAGTGAAACTGCTTACATGAAGCCTGTAATCAGCACCAGTCAGCAGCATGCTGAAGTTAGACACTCTGAACTTTCCAAAAAATGATGTTCCCCAACCTCTGGCGGTTGCTCACCCTGATATAAAGCCATGATTCTAGTACAGCGTACCCACAGTATATGTGGGGGTTTTGTTCCCATGTAAAACAAAAAATGCCAGAGTCATGTCCCATTGCAGTCAATGGATGCAATGTGTGTGCAGCTGTGGCAGCATGGCCACACAGCTGCCATGTCCCTTGACTATAATGGGACTCAGTGCTTTGTGTGTGCAGAGTTCATGCCAGAAGCAAGTGCACTGTATTACAGATCTGATTTACTGAAATAAATGTTCTAAACAAATTCGAAGACAAATTCTCTGTGTGTGTGTGTACTCACCAAATGAACCCTGAAATGAAGAGTAGACAGCAAGAAATCCCCTACGTGTTCCTGAGGCATCACTGTAAAACCGTACTGTGAGGACATTGGATGTGGACAAAAATGTTCGGAAGGATCCAGAACAAAAGCGTCCAAGAAGGGGCGAATTGTTGTACCCATCATATACTTCAACGTAATCAAATGAACATTCTGTCCTGGGATAAAAACCAAACCAAACCTGGGGTGATTATACAACTCAATACCAAAGCTCAGCAGGCTGGTTGCTTATGATAGACATTTTGGGTGGCAGTAGGTCACAGACTGTTCTATGGTCTGAACAAATATGCCTTTGTAGTGTAAGAGACCAGTCTCTTGGTTCCGGCAATGGTGGTTATTATGATTGCCTTCTCACGGGCAGAGAATGAAGCTTTCCCAGTGCCAGAATGGAAAGTTTCACTCCTTCTGATACACCACAACACAATGCTCCAACACAAGTCCCCAGAATGGTCTCAGGGCCAGGGCCAGGGCCAATCCAAGATACTTTGGTACCTGAGATAGAATAGCAAATCACCCTTTCCACACATCCAGGTTAAAGTGCATACTACCCAAAGCCAGCCAAGTTATTTTAGCACTTTGGCACACCTTTTCTCAACCTTGGTACCAAAAATGGAGCAGTAATAAATAAATAATTTCTGTCCTCATTAATGACATCCAAGACCCCTTCCTTGGGCAACAGCTTCTAACTTTTGCCTAATTGCAGGCAGTGGCAGCAGGTGGTTTGCATGTCAGGAAGGTGGTGGTAAAATGCACTCTGGCTTTTTGCTCACTTAATAGAAGCTGTCCAAGGAGCTCAACCCATTTGGAAAGGCAGGCTTCAGCACCTTGGATAGCTCATTTCAAGTTTGGAAGTGCAGAAGCACCGCCTCATTGGCATAGGTTCCACCAGCTGCCACTGATGGCAGATATAACAGTCTGTCACACCACTTATACACACCAAAAATCAGGGGGAAGGAAAGGAAATTAAAAACGCACTTATACACATGATGTTATGCAAGGGAGGGCAACTACAAAGGGGGCAAAAGACACTCCCCTCTGATGTCTAAAAATTGATGTGATTTTTTTTTTAAAAAAAGAGAAGTCTGGGAGCTCTGCAGCTTCAGGGGCCACACTTTGGGGTCCCAAAGGTTGCATGGTATCCACAGGCTGCCCTTTGTCCACCTGTCAGCTTAACTCAGCTGAGCTTAACAGATGAAATCTGTATGTCTGCAAGAACCTGAAACAGCTGGGGCTGGGAGGTAGGCTGAAAGGAAGCAAGAGAGAACTCTCTTCATCTCTGAAGCCATCAAGAAGCAGCCTCAAATGAAAAAAGCAACTTAAGTCACTTATCCCCTGGCATCCACATATCACACTAGAATGAGTCAGAAATGAAGGAGGAGCAATCACAAAGACATAATTGACACACATACTTACCCTTCAGTCCTGAAAGCTCCAGTGAAGCTAGACAGTTCCTGCTTTATACATTCTGTTCAGCTAAGGAAATGCTTGCTTACATTCAGTCCATGGAGACACACCCAGGCCCGCCCCCCACAGCACCCCTCCTTGGTGGAGCAAAGAGCCTGAAGCAGCCATTCCTCTAAACCACCTCCACGGAATAAGTGGCACAGAAAATACAATCGAGAGAAGAAAAACACTGCCCAGTGGCCCTGTTTCTTTAACGAGCCCTCTTAAAAGGTCACTGGTCCCTGCTTGAAATAACCTGAAATGAAGCTGTAATGGGCAGTTACATGACTAGAGAAGGAAATGATAATGATTATTGGGGGAAAAAATGATATTTTCTGTCAGGCAATTTGAGGCCCCTCTGTAAACTGCAAAGCCTAGGATTCCATAGGATGTTGAAAGTGGAATAATAGCACTATAACAGCCAAGTGCAGAAAAGCCCTAAATATTCCCATTCATGGATTAATCTGAGGGCCAATGTAGTGTAATGGATCAAACATCAGACTGGAGCGTGGGAAATCTGGACCTATAAAGCACAAAAGGTGATCTTGCATGTATCTCTCTCTCTCAACCTGACCTTAGGGTTGCAGTGAGGACTAAAGTGAGGAAGAGAAGAACCATGTGTTCTTCCTTAAGTTTGTCTGATAAAAGGCAGTGTAAAAGCGTAATGAATTAATTAATTGCCATGCTTCCCAGTTATAACTGTAAACTGGTAGAAGTGAGTTGTCTCTGTACATAGCATGATAAGTTCCACCAGGCTTCCATCTTTCTGCAGTTTTAAAAGCCCACTTGATAATGAAATTGCTTCTCTTTCTACTTACTCAACATCTGAAAATGTGAGATTGATTCTAAAATCAGCCCAGGTTCTTATTGTCCATATGCAGTTTGCCTCATCTGGATAGTTTTCAGGATAAAAGGGAGAACTCAGTGATCCTGACGACGATGAAAGCTCACCACCACAAGAATAAGCAGCTGTGAAGTAAAAGATAATACTGTAAGATGTGGGAATGTTTATGCATACAGATGAAAAGATTCACTAAGCCACCTGCAGTCTACAAATGCTGTCATGACCTACTGAACTGAGAACTCAAATGCAACCACATAAAGAGGTGGCAGCCACAGTGCTGCCTCACAGATCAAAGATCCAAAGAAATGGGTGAGACTGAAGACCAAACTACTCATTTCAAACACTTGTATGCATAGCACACCAAACAATTGCGTCCATAAAATACTCTTTTCTGATAAAACACATCAATGAAGAAGGGAATTATATGTAAAACTGTGAGGTGGGATTGCAGAGAAAGAGCTTCTTAAACCTTTCCTTGCTGGATATTTTTCCTTTCAAAATGCCTCTTCAACTTTGTCTCCCCCTCCCGTATCACTGAACACAAGCAGGGATAAACAATAGTACAATATCTGGAAAAGTGAAGCACTCTGGAAGGATTATGTTAAGCAGAAATATAGATAACAACAAAAGTGAAATGTCCTTCATCTTTTTTTTGGTTTATGGCCTCACATCTGGAGAGAAAGAAGGTGCTTTTGGCAAAATAAATAAATATGCACTACTGTTCAGAGGTTGCTTATTGCACCATGATACAGTATTAAAGGGACTGTCAGTTATTTCCATGATGACAAGATTGTCGTGTTACATCTACACTCCAGATCAGGTTTGCTCAGATTCACTGCATTCCACAGGGCTTGTTGTTGTTCCGTGCCTTCAAGTCGTTTCCAGCAACAGATCATGAGGTTTTCTTGACAAGATTTGCTCAGAGGGGATTTGTCTTTGCTTTCTTCTGAGTTCAAGAGAGTGTGACTTGCCCAAGATCACCCAGTGGGTTTCCATGGTTGAGCAGGGATTCAAACCCTGGTCTCCAGAGTCACAGTTCAACACTCAAGGCACTACATCACTGTTCATGGGGCTTACACCCAGATAGACAAAAATAGGATTGCAGCCTCAGTAAGGAAGCCACGACTTCTAAATCCTGTTCCAAAATATCATCTTTCAACTATATAAGAATCTCTGGTTTGGGATGTAAAGGATGTTGATTTTGTATTGCTCTCTAAAAAGTCCTCTCTCTCTCTCTCTCTCTCTTTTTTTTTAAATTCAGGTTACAGAATATTCCATTTCAAATGAGTGAAATAAGTAACAGGCTTAGAAAGGTAACCACTTGAAAGTGGTTAGATTTTGGAAAAATTGAAGGGGATTCAACAGTCAATACTCTTACTGTCTTGACTTTGCAACCTCAAGAGGGCACTCCAAGTTAGTCTTACAAGATCATTGTGCCTCTCTTCAAATGATAGCTGAGGAATAAACTATTCCTACATAGCATGTGACTGAGTTCAATTTTCCCTCTTCTATTTTTAAGTGGGGAGGAGAACACAGCAGAGCAAGACCAATACATAAGTTTAAACCTTCCCTCTGGCCTAAACAGTCTCAGCTATATTTAGAATAGAATAGAATAGAATAGAATAGACCTATTGAAATCAATGGGGCATAAGTTGGGCATGTCTCACTGGTTCCTTGGCCTAAATCCAATCATTAGTCCCAACAAGAGTAGATCCATTAAATCAAACTTCATAGGTCAACAATGAAGTAAATTACATTGATTCAATGGTCCTACCTTAGTTTTGGACTTAAGCCTGACAAAGTTGGGATCAAACTTAATGACAGATAATTCCATTAGTGGCTGAAATCTGACTGGTGGTCCCAGCTAGAATATTAAGTCTGTTACAAAATAGTAAGTCAGCACTTATGTGAATCCATTTATCCCTCTGGACTGCTCTAATTTGGACTAGCAATTGGATTCAGTCCCCAGTTATTATTTTATTTAATGTATTCCCATTTTTCAATTTTAAGGTAACATAAATAAAAGTTATTATAAACACATAAAACCAGATAGGTATACATTACCAAATAGAATTCTAAAGATTTCAAAATCCAAGGAAGACAAAACAAGATACCAAGGTAGAAGGCATCTGCAGTACCTTAAATGGTGGAGCCATCTGAAAAGTGTCCTAGTCCATGAGATACCACAATTACTGTTTTTAAAAGCATTGTCCATTAATTTTGAAGAGCCAGTACTGAACCATCTTTTTATTTCTTAAAGGTACATAAATAAAGAAACACGGTACAACAGCAACAACCCGTACTCCATACCTACCACAAACATGTTCAAGTTACCTTTAACTGATGCACTACCAGGAGCAGATGTATCTGCAAATACATCATAAATATAAGTTGAAGGCATTTTTGTTTAAGATGGCTGAAGATATTTATTAAATATCCAGCATATATATATGGAGGGGGGCTTGGAGAGAGGGATGGGGACAGTGTGAATGTCAAGAAGAATTATGCTAGAGACGAAAATATGAGAAATGCTATGGAGAAAATAGCAATATGTAGTCCAAGGACTGTTTTCTGAAGCGTCCTGCTTTTCCAGAACTTCCACGGCTAGCTATGGCTGACCTGCATGCGAATGTAAAAACATTTGCTCCTCCTTCCCATAGTTGAAAACAGTGACAGGATTGCATTACTTATCTAGAGAACTTAAAGTACACTGAGGGGAACTTTGGTGATGATGAAACTCTGGTGAAAAGACATTATGTGCAAAAAGGGAAACTTTAGCACAAAAAACATTCAGCCATGCTTGTATTTATAAAATATTTAAACTATTTCACCTCCCTTTTTTCACTGAGAATGCTCAAAGCAGCTTACGACATATATATATTGTACACATACACAAACGCATGCACACTATGTGTGTATGTGTACGTGTGTATGTGTACATGTGTATGTGTACATGTGTATGTGTGTGAATCCTGTTGGTTAGTGTCAACTAGAATAAGCCCATTGAGTAAACTGTTGAATGGTGAGTCAAGGTACAAGGTACCTTTATTTACCTTTATTTACAAGGTAAATCCCACCTATTAGAATTAATGATAGCATCTGGGCCAATGTGTGTATACTCACAGACACATATCTGTGTGTGTGTGTGTGTGTGTGTGTGTACAAATAAGTGAATGAGTGAGCTACATTATGAATAATAACATGTGCACAATAATAAAAGCCAATAACCAGGGCCAAATTACAATTTAACAATGAACATTTGAAACAGATGCAAGAGCATATAGGAAGGTCGCATTGCTAATACCTGACCAATCTGATCCTTTACAGTTCTTTCACCTTAGAGATACAAATAACCAGCTGGAGGAGCTACTGCTTCCCAATATGAGAAGCCAGTGTCTCAACCCAACTTCTGCAACTGAGGATAAAGGCCAAAAATGGCCACACAATTCATGGAGGAAGAAAGGACTACTCCGTATTCAATTCCTGTACTTCTCCCATCCATTAAGAACCAATTAGACAAATGCTCCATTGCTCAACAGGAAATTGTAGCATTGCCCACAAACTGCAGAAAGCCACAACTTCCTCCATCTTGCAAATACAGGCAAACCCATCTTGTGCCAGTGAAGGCAAAGGGGCACATGCCCCAGGCATTCTATTCACCATTCACTCATGACCCTCCCTCCCTCTTTTATCTTAGCAGAATGGAAACAGGCTATACAGCCAGTTTAGACAAAAAATCCACTCCATTTCTCTGTGACAAATATGAATAAGGATGAATATTATCTTTGGGTATTTTAAATGCATAAAGACATGACCCTGTGATTGGAGTTTAAGAAAACGATCTCAGGGGAGTGTGGCCAAGGCTCCAGCACTAGAAGAATATCAAAACTGGCAGGACAGTCCTAGCTCATGTTGGTACCTTAGAGAAAGAACTAGATGGCACTCTGCCAGTTTCACCTACAGAAGCCAACCGGACTGAGAGATGAAAATTATTTCAGCACTTGTGATAAGACATCATCCTCTGTGTCATTTGAAGACAACAGGCTAGCTTAAGGCAAGCAGTGCAGATTGCATGAAATATATAGTTCTTTCTTTGAAGATGAGGGAACCCTGCCACACAACCCAGTAGCAATGAAAGAGCTGCCTGACTCTTATTTACAGTAGCAACACTTTGAAGGCTGAAGCATTCACTTTCAACCACTCACTCAACAGGAATTATTGGTTTCACATGTTGACCGTTTATGATTATTGCCCTGTACTGATTACTGTACTGTACAATATGGTTAGATATGAGAAATCTGAACTGCTCATAAACCTGAAATGGCTACTCCATACAGTCATATTTTTCTCTCCTATATTGAAGATGATTGCTGTCTATTTGTGTACTGTGTTTTTTATTCTTTTGATATCACACAATCCGCATGGAGAACTATTATTATTGGAAATACAATAAACAGACAGACAGACAGACAGACAGACAGACACAGATGCAGGAAATAAAATCAGAAAATACCTGTGCAGACGACACTGGCGTCTTCACTGTGGGCACAGTTATGAGAATGCCACCCTAGGCTACTGCAGTCCCACAGGTGAGACTCATTTCCTCTACAGTTCACATCATCAAGGAGGATAGATCCTGAGCCTTGACCAAAATGGGCATGTCTTGGGGCTGAAAAGGCTTCTCCACATCCAAGCTGCCTGCACACAACCTGGGCATCAGCCATGTCCCAGTAATCACCACAAACTGTTCCCCATTCTCCTTTGTAATAAAGTTCAACACGGCCCTCACATCCATTCGATCCATTCATCAGTCTTAAGGATAAGTCTTTGAAAGACAACAGGAAACAACTTAGTAAACAATGGTCTGTTTCCATTTGGGAGATTCTTAAGCAGTATCACGAGGGCAGGATATCACTGGAGACATGAAATATTTGGTCTCTTACAGAGTTTTAACCATACTATACTCAACACCTTGTGAGAGAGCAACAAATTATTTCTGTACCTACCAGAAAAAAACAGCAACATAATGGGCCATCTACACTATTGTACATATTCCTATATCATAACAAGTTAGAGAACTCTGTCTTACCATGGATGAACTGACTAAGGATACCTCAGGTTCCTGGCTTGTTTAGTTTGATATGAAGAATTAGTGCTAGTCAGCTTTCTGCTTACACTTTCCCTCAATATACTAGAGAAGTAATCCATGCTTTCTTTTTAGACTAATTCTCTGACTGTTGCACTAGAAATCAGGATTTGAAATACTACTTTTTCAAAATGTTTGAAAAATAGTTTATTGCTGTTGCTTATTACAATGTTTTAAAAGTAACTTGTCTCTCATTGTTTTCTATTACTTTCCTGAAAAAAAAAAAATCTAGATTGATGAAACAAAACTTTTTAAAAAATCCTGTAAATACCTGTGTAAAAATATCTTTAAATGCTCTTTAAAAGTTTCTTTGAAAGGAGACAACAAAACAGTGTTTCATCAGTATAGCAGTTTTGTTTCCAGTCTTTACACTGCTTTTGAAATGTAACATAGTTCTGCCCTTGTTAACAAAATAGCTTATTGCAAGGATTGGAGAGTGTAAAATGCACTGGCAATGTAGGGTTAGGATTTGGCACAAGGCTTGTGGCAGAAATGCCCTTATGCCCACTGATTCAGAGATCTACTCACAGAGTAATTAAGGAAAAGCCAAGTTACACTAGTGCAGGAGAAAGCCACAAAACTGGCACAAAGTTGCCCCAGCTGATGGTAGTCCTAAGCAATTTTTGACCGAAGAAGGGTTTGGATTCAGCATAGCCTCAGCTAACCACATGCTGATTTAGTTAGCCCATGTCCAGATTCACCCATTAAGACTGTGCACTATCACTAAGGGAAATTAGCCAGATTGCTGTGTGTCCCTGTAGCCACTAATGTCATAAGAAACTAACCACAAACCAAACTGGGAGCAACCAGACAGTGTGTACCAAGCATGCTTTTCATCCACGGTAACCCAGAATCCTTCAGATACCTGACTTACAATGATATGCAAAGTGGGCCACTGTGGGTTAGATGTACAATGAATTTAATCTCTTGTAACTCTGAAAAGACAAAATATAAAAGAAACCTAGCAGTTCTGTTTGAAATGGGTAGTTAATGAAATTTTTTGTTAATGGGATGCTTTTTAGTAACTGAACCATCTTCAAACAGAGCACTTGCAAGCAAACAAAAAAGTAACTACTAAGCAGTGCTGGTACAAAAATTAGTTGGAAGCTAAAGAAGAGATATATGCAAGGTGCAAGATAGAATTAATATATCTAAGCCAGCACTTTGCTTCCACTTCTCTCTCTCTCTAACTGCCAAGCAAACACACCACTGTGTGGTTTAAAATGCAGCTTTTCTGTTAACACATGGGAACTGCTGCAAAGACAGATACAATTAAATATCCAGATGTGCACACTGTTCTTTCTGATGCACATATGTCCATTTTTTGGAGGGGGGGCAGGGATGCTGGGCTTGAACAATTTGGCGTATCAAAATGGAAAAAAGAAAGGAGAGGAAAAGGGAAATCTAGAAAGACCTTCAAGAATGATTTCTATTTTAGGATGAGTTTTCATGGATATCAATAAACAGAGTGACATTAAAACCTCATTCAGTATATTTATCAAGTTCTGGGAGTGGGTTAGAATGTAATAGGATCCATAAAGATGCAAATCGTGATCCTTGCAATGCCCCTCTACGCTCTACATTGGACAAATAGGAAGGTCTCCATGCAAGAGGATCAATGAACACAAATCCTACTCAAGAAATGGCAACACCCCAAAACCAGTTTCAGAGCATTTCAACCTTGCCTGAATATACAATATGGGATTTACACGTCATAGTTCCCAAAAAAGGGAAATTAAAAAGGGAGACTGGAAAAAGAAACAACTGAATTGAATTATATTCATGAATTTCAGTTTAAAGGTAAGAACAAAGTAAAGTAAAGGTATGAACAAAGACAATGGTTCCATGGTGCACTACATATTTTAATGCATGAGTCCTCACAACTGCATATATAAGAAAAGGAATCTCGTCAAAGGAGGTTTTGACCCAAGGGAATGGCCTTTTTGTAAGCAGATATATTACATTCACACACCGATACTAACTGACCATTGTAAAGACCTATATCACTTCGTGCAGCTCTTTGATCCACAGGTTACCAGATCCCGGCGGCATCCCATGAAGATCCCAGTAGAGCCTGTCCTGGGAGGGGAGTGCAACAGGAGTGCTCCCCTCCACACCAGCTCTCTGTGGGAATGGAGGAGGCACGATGGCCATGCCTCTTCCTTCCTCAGCGCAGCCACACACTGTCCCAGGTTGCACTGGGTCAGGAAGCAAGGCCATTGCACTTCCTGACCCTCTGCAGCTCAGGTAAGTGTGGGAGGGGGGCAGGAGGGCAGCACGATAGCCAGTCATTGATGGGAAGAACCCGCCAATGATTTGTGGTGCAATCGCATTGCCTGGAGATGGGAGAACAGCGGGACATGCACAACGTCATGCAGAACTGTTGTCCAGGTTCCTACTTCTCCCATCCTCAATGCGGGACAACGACGTCCTGTGGAAAGGGCCTTAAAGTGCATCCTTCTGGATCCTATTACATTTTATCACTCCCACAACTGTATAAATAGGCTGAATAACCTGCAGCTTTAATATCACTCTGTGAACTGAATATCCACAAAATATGTGAATTGAATATCCACAAAAGCTCATTCTAAAATGTAAGGCTGGAATCATGTTGGGAGCATTGTGTGCTTACAAGTGAACATGCATCTGTGGGAAACAGAATCACAAAAATACACAACATTGATATGAATGGCAGCTCACTCAGTTTTCCAAAGGGTGGGTTTACATCAAAGTAAGTTAACTGGGCCAGCCCAAGACATTTGGATGAGACATGGGGCAAGATACCACACATGTTTCGTCGTAGACAGACACCAACAAGACTTGGAATTGAATCTTATATCAACAACAGCATACCGCATAATACCCCATAGTATCTGTGGCTTGGTAGTACAGGCCAGGCTAGATGGAACAGACAGCTGTGTCCTCCAAAACTGTGCTGCTATTCCCCCTAGTATCTATCACTGGTAGCAACTGGTTCCTTCTGCTTAAATGGTAGATCTGGCCCTGCTTTGCTGCATATGTGTTTGAGATATGTAAGTTGGGGGGGAAGGATCCTTCTGCTTCTAATTTGCCACACTCGGACATAAATGCTTAATACAGATACAGGCCTGAATCTTATTGTGCAGTCCCAACCAGAATAACCCCTTAAATCAATTACTGACTGGTGAGTCAAAATGTACATAAATCTCATTGATTCAGTGGGTCTGTTTAACAATCAGATTCAAGCTAGGTATCATGGGTTCCTTTTTTTAGCTGTACTTGTTAGGAAATCAATATTTTAAAATATTCATATATCAGTTTATATGACATTATTGTATATTGCTTTAACATAATTCCTTTTGCTAAGAGAGATTTAAAAGTGTAAAACAAACAAACAAATTATGCACGGTCTTCTATATTCCCTTTGTTGAGACATTTGAGATAGCAGTTCTTACCTGGAGGAACAGAAAAATAATGAGCTCGAAATCCAGTGCTTTGGTAACTAATATCACTTGCAAACACAACTGACATTGTGTTTGACTTAGAAAGAAATGTTTGCTGGCCCCAAATGCAAATTCTTCCTAGCAAAGGAGCTATATAGGGCTGCCCGTCATAGATTTCAACATAATCATAAAAGCAGTGAGGATGGGGCTCCAGGCTGTAAATATAAAGTTAAAAACTACTAAACACTTTGGCCTATCATGATAAACATGAAAAGTTAAAATCCTTTTAAAGTGGTAAAATGCTGGAAAGTTACAGACTAGGATAAGGAACAGCCATAATCCAGAGATTTTGGACTAAAACCCCCATAATCCTCTACCACTGACTATTCTCACTTAGACTTCTGGGAGTTGAAGTTCAAACCATCTGGACATGTGAAAGTTACACAGCCTTGTTGTGGACAATACAGCAAATTTTGAATCCGCATTTATTTTTTCTGCACATCCTGAGGAACATAAGAAGCAAACTGATAGCATGTCAGAGCCATTGTCCGTATACCCCACTATTCTCAATAGATTGGCAGTGGTTCTTCAGGGTTTCAGGGACTGAACCGGGAACCCTTTGTGCTGTTTCATGTAAACCCTGACTCGACTCTGTGGCATGCAAATAAATGCTTTATTGACTAAATCGACACTCTGCTTATAAAGAGCATCTAGACCAGTGGTTCTTAACCTTTCCTTTACCAGGGACCCCCTGCAAAAAAAAAATTTTTCTGGGGCCCCCCAAGATTTAAATATTTAAATTTAGATATAATATTCAAAAATCTATTTAAATTTCCAAATATTTATTTATTTATTAAAGCCTTCAGGATACTAGGGCCCTTTTCGCACGGCATTTTCCATGTGAAAAGGCACCTGGAGCATTGTGCAATTGTGAGGAGTGATCTGCACGACGCACTCACAATCGCATGACGCTCCAGGGGCTGGCAGGCACCGATCGTGCACCTTTTCATTTTTTGGCTAGAAACCGAAAATGGTGTGCGATGGCACATTGCTCCCAGGCCCTGCACGTACTTACCTGGTGTACGGAGCCTCCAGAGCCACACCGGTCACTCTTCCTGCCCCAGCACAGCCTGGGAAACTCCCAGGCTGCATTGTAGAAGGAAGAGGTGGGGCTTTCGGTGAGCAGGCAGCTCGTGCGGAGACGAAGGACCCCACACGTGAGAGCCTCTCGTCGGAGGCTGCTCATGCGATCCCCGCACCCCAGCACCTGAAGAAGGTAAGGTGCGGAAAGGGCTTAGGATTCAAATCCCCATTCAGACACCAGGTGATCTTGGGCAAGTCACATTCTCTCAGCCTCAGATAAAGGCAAAGGCAAATCCTCTCTGAACAAATCTTGTAAAAAAAAACACCCTATGATAGGTTCACTTTAGCGTTATCATAAGACAGAAGTGACTTGAAGACAAACAACAACAAAGTGCCACTGACAAGAGGAGGTTCTCACAGAAGCATACAATCATAGGGTTGGAACAGACCACAGGGGCCATCCAGTCCAACCTCCTGCTATGCAGGAATACACATCAAAGCATTCCCAACAGACGGCCATCCAGCCTCTCTTAAAAATCTCCAAAGAAGGAGACTCCACCATACTCCGAGGCAGCATATTCCACTGCTGGACAGCTCTAACTGTCAGGAAGTTCTTCCTGAGGTTCGGGTGGAATCTTCTTTGCTGCAGCTTGAATCCATTGCTTCTTGTCCTAGTCTCTGGAGCAGTAGGAAATAAGCCTGCTCCTCCTTGATGTGACCTCCCTTCAAATATTTAAACATGGGTATCATGTCCCCTCCTAACCTTCTCTTCTGCACACTAAACATACCCAGCTCCCAAAGCCACTTTTCATAGGGTATAGCTTCCAGACCCTTCACCATTTTGGTCACCCTCCTCTGGACACGTTTCAGCTTGTCAATATCCCCCTTGAACTGAGGTGCCCAGAACTGGACACAGTATTCCAAATGAGGTTTAATCAAAGCAGAATAGAGTGGTACCATTACCTTCCTTGATCTAGACACCATACTCCTACTAGTACAACCAAGAATTGCGTTGGCTTTCTTGGCTGCTGCATCACACTGCTGACTCATGCTCAACTTGTGATCTACCAAGACTCCTAGATCCCTTTCACACGTACTGCTATCCAGCCACGCGTCCCCTACCCTATATTTGTGCATTCCACATTTTTCGAGCCATCATGTCTCTCCCCTTTGAAAACTGACTTATGGCCACCCTAAGGTAAACCTATCATGGTGGGTCTCTTGGCAAGATTTGCTGCCTTTGTCTTTCTCTGAGGCTAATAGAATGTGATTTGTCTGAGGTAATCCAATGGGTTTCCATGGCCTTGTGGGGATTCAAACCCTGGTCTCCAGAGTTGTAGTTTGCAGACAAGGGAGCAGTTTCAGCACCTGCAATCCTTCCATTGCCATGTAGCTGTTGCTTCTGCTGCTCTTGTGTCCAGAACCAGGGCTTCATAGACCCTCTGTGAGTGATCCGTGGACTCCCAAGGATTTCCAGACCCCAGGTTAAGAACCACTGATCTAGGCAATTGCACTGGACGTTGGCAGTAGACAGCATCTAAGGCCATTTCCGCACTAGCCTGTTATAGCGCCATGATTCCACTTTCAACATCCTATGGAATCCTGGTTTTTGCAGTTTCGGGAGGGGCCAAATGACCCCTCCCGAAACTGCAAACCCCAGGATTCCATAGGATGTTGAAAGTGGAATCATAGCGCTATAACAGGCTAGTGCGGAAATGGCCTAAATAGTTGCAGAAGAACAGCATGTCTTAAAACATCAATTCTTGATTGCTTATTAAGACCAATCTTGTAGCAGAGGTGGGGGGAAGCATGCAGGTAAATAGGCAAAAAAAATCATGTTAAAGATGACAAAAAGAAAAAAAGAAATCCCAAAATGTTTATCACTTACTCAAGATAGTCAAAGATGAGATTTATGTAGAAATCACGCTCAGCATGGATTTCCCAAACACAGCGTGCATTATTTGGATATACAGCAGGATAATTTGGACTAACGAAAAGTCCCAATGGATCATAGAGATGACCACCACAAAGAGAGAGCACTAAGAGTGCAACAAAAAAGTTAATCACATTTCTGAGCAAGCTACCACATTTCCAGATATTTCTTGCTGACTTTGAGGACATTTACTTTGAAAGGACCAATGTAAAAGCTGCATGTTAGTACAAACAAATAAATGAATGGGCTGATAAATTAAGATATTTTATTTTGTGGTACTTTCCCATACTCGGCTGCGGTTCTTGATATATTAAACATATACACAAAAAACAAGAACATCAGCAGATATAAATCAGGCCTAATTCCTCAAACAGGTTATTCATGAAATGTTCCACTGACATCAGCGACATCAAATACAAGCTGCCTTAGGGTAGCCACAATTAAACTCTGCTTAAAATCATTTCAAATTGAGAGTGTTATGAACTGGATCTGAAAATGATAAACACAATTATTAATAACTGTTATTAATATTATTGTTTCACTAATATGCAGCTTGAACGGTTATTAGATGTTTGTAATTAGGAGTTTGAGTGGTAAACCAACTCAGAGAAAATACAGAGATAACCAGACAAGATAGATGTATAATCAGAGTCACCATGGTGTAGTGGTTTGAATACTGGGCTAGGAGTTTTCATCCCCACTCTGCCGCGGAAACCTACTATGGAAATCCACTAGGGGGCCCTGTGCAATTCCACTCTCTCATCCTTAAGGGAAGGCAATTGCAAACTTCCTGTGAGCAAATCTTGCCAAGAAAACCCTAAGGTAGGCTCATAACAATACTACAGTGCCTGTGAAAAACAAAAGAGAGGGAGGCACTGTGGAGATCAACAGAGTCCCCATATGAGCAGTGACAACAGGAGAAACAGGGCTCAGACGTTGATAAGAAATCCATTGAAATATACAGAGGAAAGGATGTATAAAACAGGCAGTGCTACTCATTGATTCTAATTCTCTGGTAGTGTCTCTAGCAAACCAAGGGACACCACACAGCTGCTGCTGAGATGTTAAGTTAAAAAACTATCAGATCCTAAACTGATACGCTATAGATTGTGGTAACAATGAGAAGAAATAACAGAGAAACAGAAATTCCTGGGTATACCACATGTGTATGTTTTACTAAGATAGAACTGTATGACATTTGTATTATGTTATATGTTATGTGTCATATGTACTGTTTGTATAAGATGCATGCTATCTTACACTAATTGTGTGATAATGCATCCAAGAGGAACACCCACATAAATAAATAAATTAAATCCTTGTTATAGAAATAAATGGCAAAAAAATTAAGCTGCTGTTATTTTCTTGAATCCTAGGGCTCAACAATATTTGAGAATAAGTTATTTTGCTGATTTCAGTCCTCAGACATCCACGTAAGCTCAGATCAACACAAAAGCAGACTGTAAGGACTTGTGAATATATGCAGGCAGTTAAAACAATTCTGACTCTTCTTTTGTTTCCTCCAGTAGGAGTTTTAAGAGAAGTGAGATGCCAGAAGACACTAGAGCTAATAAAATGTTAGTTAAAGCTAACAGCAGGTAAACAGAAAAGGAAAAACCAATAGCACCTATCTTAATGTATTAACACAGCACACACTTCTCCAGCTTTGGTGGGACCGGCAATGAAACCAAAAACCAATCCTGTTTTTCAACAACATACCACAGAAGCTAGAGATAGAAGGAATCCATCCATGCATGACAATAGCAGAACTCCCTCTCCCTGCTTCACCCAATAATACATGCAACAATAACAGAATCACTTTGCCTAATAGTAGGGCCATGCCTACATACATGCCATGTTAGGCACACAACTGCCAGTGAAAAATCAGTAGTTAACATGCATCAGTGATCTCTGCAATTAGGAGTTTGAGTCTTTTATCCCTAAAATATATATCCTGTAACCTAAGCTTGGAAAGTTAGTTTTAAAGCAATTATTTCATCTTATTCATACCATTTGCTAATCACAAATTTTAGACTGTACCTCAACTTACTCACTGCTTTTCTGCTACTTTCTTTTAAACAGAAGACTGATTAGAGAATGGCTTAGAGCTTGAAAAACTGCTGCCAAAATGCTTCTAAACATTTCTTTAAATGCTCTTTTTAAGTAAACGGTACTATTACTCATGGATACATAACTTATGAGCACCATCATTACAAAAGAAAGAAAGACTTGTTATAGGTAAACAAGTACAAATGGGCAAAGGAAAAAGAATAGTGAGGGTTTTTTTCCCTAGCAAAATGACAGGGAACTATCATACCTTCCACAACAGTAATCTTACAACTACATTTTCACAGGTGCATGAAAAAACATTAAGATACTGATCAGGAAATGTCTGGGGAAAGGGACAATTGTACTAAGAGAACTGTATAGAGCTTACTTTTTGATTCCTGCCCACAAAAATGCCAAATAAAGATAAAGGAAGGGAAAGAAAATGGAAGAGGACACACCTCACGTTCCAGAGATTGGCTCACTAACCACAGAAATATACAGGAAAAAGACACACAATGAGGTCCTCATAGTCTCACTCAGGCCCTTTTCGCACGTTACCTTTTTGTGCTGCTGGGTTGGGGTCCTCGCGCGAGAAGGCTTAGCAGGAACGCTCTCGCAAGCCTCCTGCTTCAGCTCCGCAGCTCCTTCCTGGTCACACGAGCGCCCCACCCGCACCCCTTCCTTCCTTCCGCAGTGCAGCCAGGGAGTTAGAGGCTGCACTGGGGCAGGAAGCGCAACCGGAGGCTTTGTACTGTGGGTGTGTGCGCACGGGGCCCAGGAGCATTGCGCAACAGCGCACCATTTTCAGCTTGAAGCCAAAAATGAAAAGATGCATGCCAGCTCTGCGTCCGGCCCTTGAGCATCACGTAAATGTGAGTGCATCATGCAGACCACTCCTCACATTTACACGACACTCAAGGAGCCCTCTCGCTTCCAAAACGCCGTGCAAAAAGGGCCTCAGAATCAGCCCACAACAGGACTCTTGCCTATCTCAAATCCCATGTGGATCCAGACATACAGGAAAGATGGGATTCATGCAGAGACTAGCTCTATGCTGTCAAATCTGAACTGGGGGTTTTAGGGCCAAGACAGCCTTCTGTTTCTGTACAAGGCATACTCCTCCACTTTCTCAACACTGTTGAAAATGGCTATATAGAGGCCCTTCTCTCTGTCTCTCCACTCTCACGGGTACATCTGGTTGGACTATAGAACAGTGCCTTCTCAACGGCTGCCCCCAGCCTCCTCCTTTCTTTTTGCAGGCAAGTGAAGCAAGAACTGAGCAGGACAGTTGGTGATAGGGTGACCTGGAGGTCTCTCATCCATAGAATCGCCATTACGCCAAACTTAATTTCACAGCATTTGGCAACAACAAAAGCTTTTCTGTGTCAACAGGCACTGAATGAGTCACTGAATAAGGCCAGTCTCACCTAAACAATGTGATAGATCCTGATAGTTATTGTGCTGGGGTATGTCTGTGTGTATAATTATATATGTTTGAATCCCATTTTAAATGTTTTAAATTGTTTAATCCTGTTTAACTATTGTATCCTGAAATTTTAACAATGTGTATTTTAACTTGTAAGCTGCTTTGAGTCACAGGCCCTTTCTGCACTTGACTGTTATAGTGCTATCATTCCACTTTCAACATCCTATGGAATCCTGGGGTTTGCAGTTTAGGGACGGGCCTAAACTGCAAAAGTTAATCTTGCAATTTCCAAATAAATTCCAAATAAGTCAACAAAATCTAGACCCACAGTAAATTATGTGGACTGGATTCTTCCTTCATTCCCAACCAAACATGATCCCCCGAACAAATCCTTTCTTGTCACTGGCATCAATTTCTCCAGTTCTAATTAGAGACAAATGCAAATGCCTCTTCCTTCCATGATGATGAGTCTTGAAGCTGCAAGTAGCAACATGTCTGCATGTGAAGTTGTTCAACCTTTGTTGACAAAAGATTTTTCAAATATTATAAATAAGCACTGTCAACAAAATGCAGAAGTACTGATGAGATTGCCAGTCTCTTATCATGTCCATAAATAAACTATGTTTAAAAATGTTCATTACCTGTTCTTTTTAATGATGATGGCACAGAACCTGCCAGTGAACAAACATTATTTATTAGATAGCAGATGGTGGCATAGATGACATTGTGATTCTTTCCAAAGGTCAATTTTCTCAGTCCAAATAAAAATGTATTATGTCAAAAAATACTTGGGAATCACATAACTTAAGCCTAATTCATATGGGCATATCTGACAGACACTACAATGATAGAAAATATTGGGTATACCGTCAGCAATCCATTTTGATTTCAGTTCAAAGATGAAATCTAGATTGTTTAATGCACTGTTATTTTTTTATTGATGACAGAAATGCTTAGATTACTTAGCTTTCATGATAGATTACACAATCAAGTAGATTTCATAACTATGATGCAATTCTCACATGTTATATTTCATCTTGAAATTTCCTCTGTGGAACTAGGGGAGGATTCATGGGCTGGTTACAACCCATTACCCAAATAATCTTCTACATTATAAAGCACATAGAACTGAGATCAATGCCAAAACTCGTCTGTAGATTACAAACTAGATTTTAATTGTGTGTTTTGCATATATCATAAATCATCTGCAGTTGGCCTTCCACATTTGCTAGGGTTGGGTTGCAGGACCCTCACAAAAGTGGAATAATGGCAAATATCAAAATGTGTATGTATCTCTGTGGGAAGGGGGCTAAGGCAGGATGGGAGAATAGGCACCCCAAGTCCAAACCAAGTCAGGGAAAGGAAAGGGAAAGGGGGTGGATCAGCATGGTGACCCTATACTTCCTCTCTCACCCATCTCCTTCCTTGGGTGTGGGAAGGGCATTAGGAGACGGCTTGTGGTGCTGAGAAATTGGTGTGCAAGCCATCCTTAGTTGACCAGGCAGCGGCTGGTGGAGGTGGAGGAGGACCAGAGGTGGGTTTTTAAAAGGCTACATGGCTTGATTGTAGCCACTGAGATGGAAGATTCCCCAGGAAAAAGGTGCCCAAGTTGGTGGGGGGCAGTGGTTGAAGAAACTCACAAATAATCTAATCTATGAAAGTCAAACCCGCAAATGTATTAGTGTTGGTACTGCAGAACAAAATAAATAAATATGAGGTATGACCAAACATGAGGCATTTTGCATATATTCTGTCAGAGTTCCTGATCAAGCTGATAGGTTCTTTCAAAATATTAAATATATTTTAATTCTTCAAATATATTTTACTATATGCAGAGTAGTTTCACTTTGTATGGAGAGATAAAGGGTTCATTCCATCTTAGCACCAATAAGTCCCAAGAAATAAAAATCATGATTAGACCTCTACAGTTGGTTCAGTTATCCACAACTTCATTGATGCTTGTGCAAAAGCAATTAGAGTGTAATTCAGGGCACGGTGTACAAGCGGGAGAGACTTGCTCCAAGTCACCAGACACAGAAAGCATGTTTAGCCAAGTGCACCCATTTACTTCCTTGGTTATAAGTGAATAGCTGTCATTTACTCCAATAGGGGAAAAGTAAAGCCATGTACTTAAGGACAATGCACCTGGAGAATTCTGCAGCTTCCAGCCACTTCACTCTAAATTTTTGAGATGGATGAATACATAAGTTTTACTCTGCACAAATATCAATAGATGGAATTTGTACATATTTGTAAAGCAAGACCAGAAATTTTTGACTGTGGGTGTTTGGCTGTGTATGAATAAATTGTTTAGGCCAATCCCTCTTTTATAAACAACTAAAGATCAGTTGGAATCTTAACTGTTTGATACTCAGATGAAACTGAGTGAAAAAAAACCTGACTATACTAAATGCAAGAATAATGTTAACATTAATCATTTCGATAAGAGGGAGCTCATGTGAAATCTGAATATTACCAACAAAAGACATAGTAGAGCCCAATCTGTCTTAAAATGCAGGACTGAAATCCAAAATACCACTTGAAGAGAAATGCTGAATTATGTTTAATTCTTGCATCTCTAGGTTTCTAGCTTTCTATCTGTGAGCTTTGACTTAGGAAACAGAAAATGCACTATTGTACCTGTGCAAGTCACACCAGCAAGTGTGCTACCTCTACATCCTCCTTCTTGAAAAGAACATTGCCACAAGTAATCTTCATCACCACGACAGGCCACATTGCTCAAGTAAGGATAAACACTCCCAGAATCCTCTATTGTGATGCTTAGTGCCTGGCCACAGCCAAGCTGTCTGCAAACAACTCCAGCATCAACGAGGTCAAACTCTTCACTGCAAACACCAGTCCAGCCACCAAAGTAGTAAACTTCAATATGACCAGAACAGTTGTTGGCACCACCTCTCAGCCGTACATGGATCTCTTTTAAAAGATATAAAAATAGCCAGTTAATATAAATCACTTGAATTTTGAAGATTTGTTTTGATATTTGTGTATCTAAAGATGACAATTTTGGTTTTAAAACATATTACCTAAGTAAATGAAGAATAGTTTCCCATTTCATTGTCACTGATTTTAAATGAAATATTGAGAACATCAGAGCTGGATTGGATCAGACCAAAGGCAACTGAGTTCAGCATTCTCTTCACACAGTAACCAGTGGGAAAGCCAAAGGAAAGGCATGAGAAGAATAACACCTACCCACTTCCACCACTCAGCAAACAATACACAATAAATCCGTTAATCTATCCAGTCCTCTTTCATAGCCAACCAGATTGGTTGCCATCAGTACACATTGTAGTGGTGATTTCCACAGTTTAACTATATGTTATGTGAAGAAATTGTTTAAATGTTTGATAATGACTTTGGGAGAAGTAAGTATGCTATATCTCAGTACAAACCTCTGTTCTTGAGCTCTGTCCCCCTGACATCTCTATAGCCCAGGACAAACATTTTATTGCCTTGAGACAATGGTGGTGCTGTCTCCCAAAGAGACGCTAACTGGATTGACTGCTGATCTTACTTCAGCAGTGTTGATGAGATAGATACCTCCACAACACCTAAGTCACTAGACTAGTTTAGGAGGACCAAGGACTGGTTGTATTCTACATAGCACTCTGTCCTCCAATAAAGAGGAACAGAGATTTCATGAGAAACCATTTCCTCTTCAAGCATCTCCAGGCATCAGCCTCTCAGCCCACTGTAGCTTACAAAGTTACCATGAAATAGGAAGGAGGAGTGTTATATATATATTGCCTTCACCTCCCTAAAGGTAGAATACAAATGTAAGATGTTAGGTAAGTAGGTAGGTAGGTAGGTAGGTAGGTAGGTAGGTAGATAGATAGATAGATAGATAGATAGATAGATAGATAGATAGATAGATAGCATAGTGATACATTCTATTGATTACCCACTGGTCCATTTAAGATATCAAAACATTACCTGGCCATCCAAAGAAAACACTTATATAGGAATTTCGGACAGCCTTCCTCAATCTGTTGTGTTCCAGATGTTTTGGAGTACAATTCCTTGACCCCTAACTACTACACATATTAGCTAGGGCTGCTAAGAGTAGCCATTCAAAACACTTGGAGGACTGGGAAGATATCATTTAGGCACTGTTTCTTTTCCTGATTGAGCCATGATGGAGTTCTCAAAGAACTAATGAAAGCAGTTAACTAAAGAAGTTTTGGACAACTTTAACATGACCTGCAGCAGCACCATCCTTTCTCAAATTTTCTACAAACTCTCAACAATTTTAAAAACATTTCAACTTGTGTTCACCTTCGTGATCTAACTGGAACAAACTACGTATTAATAGACTCACCATCTGCTACTGTATCTGGAAAGCAAAGAAAGAACAGAATTAATTAAAAAAAAGGCAGTTATATTCAAAAACACATCTTCCATTACTCTTTAAAATTGATCAGACTATGATAATTGGTTGTAGTTATTTATTCATATACATAAAACTGTATTCATATTGTTATGAATCCAGTTTTATGTAGTTATACAATACATTTTTCAATATTAAAATCTGGAAGGAAAGATCTTGAGTTGGATTGAAACTTGACTAAATTTAGATCCAGCCCTTTGTTTACATGAACACATACTTCAAAACATACTTCAACTAGTCAGTATTTTCCCCTCCTCTATTGATCGTTCTGAAGAATTCATCTTGATGATGGGCTAGTCAGGGCTACCATCAGGTGGATTTGTAACTGGTTAACTGACCGAACCCAATAGCTGCTTTTCATCCTGGAGAGAAGTGATTAGTGGGATGCCACAGGGATCTGTCCTGGGCCCAGTGCTATTCAATATCTTTATTAATGACTTGGATGAGGGAATAGAGAGCATCAAATTTGCAGATGATACCAAATTAGGAGGGGTTGCTAATACCCCAGAGGACAGGATCAAAATTCAAAATGACCTTGACAGATTAGAGAGCTGGGCTAAAGCTAACAAAATGAGTTTCAACAGAGAGAAATATAAGGTCCTACACTTAGGCAGAAAAAAATGAAATGTACAAATATAGGATGGGAGACACCTGGCTGGTCAACAGTACATGTGAAAGGGATCTAGGAGACTTAGTAGACCATAAACATAAACTGAACATGAGTCAGTAGTGTGATGTGGCAGTCAAGAAAGCCTGTGCAATTCTTGATTGCATCAATAGGAGTATGGTGTCTAGATTGAGGAAAGTAATAATACCACTCTATTCTGCCTCTATTCTCTATTCATCTGGAATACTGTGTCCAGTTCTGAGCACCTCATCCCAAGAAAGATATTGGCAAGCTGGAATGTGTCCAGAGGAGGGTGACCAAAATGGTGGAAGGTCTGGAAGCCATGCCCTACAGGGAGCAGCTTAGAGAGTTGGGTGTGTTCAGTCTGCAGAAGAGAAGGTTAAGAGGGGACATGATAGCCATGTTCAAATATTTGAAAGGCTGTCATATCGAAGTGGAAATGGGCTTGTTTCTGCGGCTCCAAAAACTAGGACAAGGAGCAACGGATTCAAGCTACAGAAAAAGAGATTCTACCTGAACCTCAGGAAGAACTTCCTGACAGTCAGAGCTGTCCAGCAGTAGAATATGCTGCCTTGGAGTGTGGTGGAGTCTCCTTCTTTGGAGATTCTTAAACAGAGGCTGGATGGCCATCTGTTGGGAGTGCTTTGATATGTGTTCCTGCATAGCAGGGGGTTGGACTCAAAGGCCCCTGTGGTCTCTTCCAACTCTATGATTCTATGATTCTATGTTACTATCTGATGTGGGGACATTATTTTTTGATAGTTTTACATTCTTGGTTCTGTACATTCTTAATTTAAAAAGAGAAGCTTAATTCTGCTAGCAGTAGTGTGGCTATCCTTTGACCTCAGGCTTACATCCAGGGTCCCACAAATGAGGGATACAATAGCAAATATGGTGGCATGGGCTTTCCAGAGCCCCCTACAGCTGATCTGTTGTGTCATCCTTTTTTTTTTTTTGGCTTGTAAAAAAAACGCTATGTAGTTGGATATGCAGATGTATACAGATGCTTGTTTTATTTTTATTTTTATTTACTTTTAAAAATTCTCCCAAATTAGCCTCAGGATAGCAGATTAATAATCTAGATTAATAATGCCACCACAGACTACCTTAAGAGCCATCAAATGGATTGAGTGAAGAAGGTCTGTTCAACTTCTGATCAGGGTGCAAAGAGGATAATGTCCCCACCCTTCTCCCACCAGTGAGCAAGGCTGCCACAATTAGAAGCAGGATCCCTGTTGCAAGTCCCTGTTGCTGCTTCGTTCTCTGGTGGGAAGGGAGTGCAAATGACATCCTCCTTGTACCCTAGTCAGAAATTGAATGGCGCTCCTTTGCCTGATCTAGCTGCTGGTCCTTGAGGTGGGCTAAGGAGTCGGGACAGGAGACATTATTTAGTCACATATATGTAACTAAGTAGCTGGTGGAGAACATTGGTGCATGTTTGTAGTGTGCATTACAACTGAAATAATGTTTGTGGCTCTCTAAAGCTGGTGTAGGAATCATGAGAATTACTAGATGCTGTTGGACTTCAAATCCCAGCAGCTGAGCCAGTACAATCAATTGTGAAGAATACTGCAAACTGTAGTCCAACAACATGTAGAGGGATGCATGAATCACATCCCTATCCTAAAGATGCACCATTGTGTATGGTTCTGTTCCACCCACTTCTTAAGACCAATTCATGTGTACCTTCTCATCATGCTATTATGAGATAATAATATAATGTCAGTTTCATCAAACAATTATTTCTACTGAATCCATGGATGTAACAGGTGGCAGTTTCCCATTAGAGGAAGACCCAGGTTCACAAGTATTATGAATACCAGCTATCACCCATATAACAGTGCATGCACAAGAAATATTTACTAAATGAAATGGAATGCGTGGAATCATTTTATGTTGACCCTTGCAAAATCCAGAACCTGCTATTCTGCCTTCTACATATTTCTATTAAGCTGGACAATGGGAAAAAAAAAACCTTCATTTAGCATACCGGTTGTTCCAAATCTAACAGGTCAAGTGGTAAAAACAGTGAGTTGTGATAGCTACAATAAGGAAAATCAGTTGCCCATAACCATACAAAAGGATGATCATCTTAATGGAGCCATTACATTTTATCGCACTGGAATAAAGGGCAAAGATATAGATATAGATGACTTTCTCATTTCTCATTATAAGCAATGTAATCCTCACACCTTTCAAAGAACAAAAGCAGTTTCAGAGGGGACAATTAGGACTAAGTGGGGAAAGGGTGAGTGAAACAAGGAATGCTAAACCAGCCATACCTTTTCCAATTACCTTGTTTGCATTCCCAAGATATTTCCCTTTGGGGGGTTTCAAACAAGGGTTATGTTTCTAACACCTAGCTAGATAGCTTCAGCTTTCATATCTTTACTCAAAACCAGCAATCACACCTATCTCCAGTGTGTTTTCTCAGGAAGGCAAAGCAACAATACGAAAGTTCTTACAAGTAATGGCTGCTGTGGTAGTTGTGGTAGTGGTTGTTGTAGTTGTGGTACCAAGGTCAGCAACTATACTACCTGCAGTAAAGTGGAAAACAGCGTTTTAAAAGTAATTCATAGACTTCATAGTGCTTGACATAGAGTACATGTAAATAAAATATGAAATAGTTTGCATTAAATATGATAAACAGGTTAGGAGTCTGCATCGGTATAACATGAAATCACTGCTGAATGGTTAAATGCTGTTGGCTGAGGTCCTGAATTGTCAGATGTAACTATCTTAATGGATCTCTGTCATCATGGTTATGTGTGATGATGCCCTCCCCACAAAAAAAACCTACCTTTTCAGCCTGGCAGTGCCCTAGCCAAGGGGTTTCTGAAGTACTACAGACTGGGGTGCTGGGAAATGACATCTACAGTGCTCTTCCAGTCATGGGGCATATAAGAACAGGCATCTAGAGAGAGACCACAAGTGCTTGTCTCATTGAGCCTTGTGACTAAAGCACTTGTAGGCATCATTTCCCAGGGCCTCAGTCTGCAGCACTTCAGAAAACCTTCAGCTGAGGTAGACTTTTGGGGTCACATTAGTCATTAATAAACAGAAATGAGAATCCTCAGCAGTTACAAGATTGCAAGTCCTGTTTAGACTCTTGTAACTACTGAACAAGATGCCAGCCACTGGATTTTAGTGATTATTAAACTATAGGCTACTTCTTTCTTTGTCTTAGAACTATGCAATGACAGTGTAAAATAGACTTTCTGTAATTCTCTAGTCTGCTATGGTTCACATTTACCAACAAACTATAGCCTAAATTCAATCGTCAGTCCCAACTTGTGTATATCAGTCAAATCAATTTCTAAATAGTAAATCAACATGTATGTAAATTCTATTGCTCAAATAGGTCTACTTGAGTGAGAATAGCAATCAGTTTTTGGCCTATGACTGCACATCTGGGAGTAGAATATTCTAAGTACATATTATAAGATTGTGCTATTAAACTCACAAATTAATACTGGTCATACTCGGGGCCATCAGAAGCTCTTATGGCAAAATTAAGTATTTCAGATGTTTTAAGAACCTATAGTTCTGACTAAGCACTCTAAAGGATCCTATCTGACCTTGGAAACTAAGCAGGGTTGCCCCTGCTTAGTACTTAGATGGGAGACCTCCAACAAATACCAGGTGCTGTAGATTATATTTAAGAGGAAGGAACTGGAAAAACTAACCTCTGAGTATTCCTTGCCTAAGAAATCCTATGAAATTCATGGGATCACCTTAAATCAACAGGCAGCTTAAAGGCATTCATACACACAAGAGCCAATAAGAACATAGGAAGCTGCCTTATACCACGTCAGAATTTTGGTCCACCTAGCTGAGTACTACATATTTCAGACTTTCTCAACCACCTGTCTGGTTCATGTTTTGGGCCATAGCTTCCAACATTCCTATCATTCATGCTAGCTAGGGTTGCTGAAAGTTGGCACTCAAATCATCTGGACGGCATCAAGTTTCGGAAGGTTAGTTTACAATGACTATCAATAGTTCTTCACCATTTTAGACATGATTTTCCCAGTCCTTTCTGGAAAAGCTAGGGATCAAAACTGGACTCTTCTGCATGCAAGCATGACCCCTATATGCTGATGTGTGGTCCTTGGTTGCTAAATTCCATTCCCTAATTTTATGCTGTTAGCTGTTATTCAAGCTAATGTAAGAGCATTATCATGGCAATAAAGCTATAATTTAACAGTTTATCCATAGGATGGGTGACAGTACAAATAAAGGAACTAAGAAGGAAACACAGAGTACAGAAGTATGTGAGGTTGGTACCTTATTTTTTTTTTAAGAGAAGGCTGATAGTTCTTCTCTAGGAATAGTCAGTTTACCTCTACTATTTTCTCTGTTTAGTATTTTTCCTCATATGTATTATGTAAACTTATATTTCAAGTGTCTTCCATTTAGGCTTAGAGCAGGAAGAAATGATATCAAGCAAATGATATCAAGCTGTAGTGGTGTATGTGCTGGATTAGGACTTCGTAAGACTAGAGTTCAAATCCCTACTTGAAGACATACAACAACAATAAATGGAGACAGATAAATCAGCTGCATGAACTGCTGCTTTAAGATACAGCAGGAAGGCCAAGGATGAGCTCTCTTGTTGAAATATTGCATTTTCCAATCACTCAAAGAGTAAAATTAATACTATACCCATTTGGAGTTTGAAGATGTAGTTTTCCTGATGCTGTGGTCCCCATCCACATAGGGATGGCAAAATATAGCCATGCACGCATAAAAATCAATGCTTCCAGACCATAATCTATGATGGCAGGCCTAAATTGTGGGTTGCTTCTCATATAGGAATTTATTTTATGGCTTTTCTCTCTACCTCCTAAATGCACAGTACAAAATTACATGAATGTTTTTCAAGATTTTTGTGTCCTCAGTAGGAACGGTTGAGGTGGATAGGATATACAGGAAGCCCCTATCTTTTGACACCCCTTATCTGATGACTCACTCTTTTTGATGTTTCTAAATTAAGGACAAGATCCATTAATTTGACTGGGGTTATGCTCTTTGATCGGTTCTTCTTGCTATGAAGACTTGCTTGGAACTACTCACACATGCACCCTGCTTGCAAAGTGAGCTGAGAGGGGGAAAAGGGTACCAAGATGGCTGAGAGACTTTGCAAGCAGCATATATGTGATCGGTCCCAAGTGAGCCTACACACTCCCTGCAGTACAGTACATGATTTCCACCTTTCAACCAATTCCGTTTTCTGACACCGTTCCAGACCCTAACCTTCAGATAAGTGGGGTAAGCCGGTATCGATTCCTAATTTGTGTGATTTAAAGTGCGAAACCACTTCTTGGACTGGGCCCTGAAATACATCGGAGACCACTGCAGATATTTTCAGGATCACATCAGGCCACATTTATGAATAGGCAGTATCAAAGCTGTAATATTAATATTTATCCCTGTAAAAGATAAAGTAATCTTCAGCAGAGGCTATCCCAGCAATTATAAAATAGTTCTGACATCTCTTTGCTTGATATCACTCATCTTTTCATTTACTTTGACTTCAGCAACTTTGTGTATGTTTTAACAATGGCAGCTGGTGGTTCCGTTGTCAGATTGGATTCAGAACTCTGGATAGCTCCTGTAAAGTCTATGGGAGCTTATGCGATGCCTGCTTCCTCTCTTGGAGACTGCCTGATCTGGCCATGGTGGTACATGTCATAGTTACATCCTGTTTGGGTTACTGTAATGTGCTATACATGACTTTGAAGAGTTTTCAGAAACTAAAGCTGCTACAAAGAGCTGCAGTTGCTGAATTAACGGGGGTGGGATAAAGGAACCACATAATTTTCCTATTACAACTTCCCTGACTGACATTTTGTTTCCAGGCACAATTCAAAGTGATGGTTATGACCAATAAAGCCTTATAAGCTTAGGCTTAGGCTATTTGAAATCTGACAAGATCGTATCTCCCTCTAGAAGCCTGCCTGGCTCTGAGATCCTCAGGAGAAGCTCTTCTCTAAGCCTCATCACCTTCACAGGCATGGCTGGTGCGGATATGAGACAGAGACTTTTCAGTGGCTGCATCTGGATTCTGGAACTCCCTCCCCAGCAGGTTCTCGGTTGGCTCCCTCCTTGATGTCTTTCCATTGGCAGGTAAACATTTATTTTTTATTCCAGTAGACTTTTAGGACTTATGTTTTAAAGGCTCCATTATTTTTATTGAACTGTTTTTAACAGCTTTTGTATCCTTTCACATGATTAATTTCTTTAATATTGTGAATAGCTGGATTCTATTTTAATGTTGACTTTTGTATGTTCTTAGCTATATTGTACTTGCTTTAAATTATAAGCAATCTTGAGTCCCTGTTTGGGGTAAACGTTATAAATAAAGATTGATGATGATGATGATGATGATGATGATTGGACTAAAGCCTGGAACAGATTTACGACTCCATTGACATAGAAGCCCTCACCCACACTATTTGTGAATCTACTTTTTGTTAGCATTTTCCCCTTATGAAGCATAGTTATCGCATCCTATTTTTCAGTTAAGTAATGAATTCACGCCTAAACGACAATGGAGATTTGGAAACTGGAAGTTTGAAAATGAACGTGACATCTGAACTGGGATAACAGAAAATATAAGACTAAATATGAGTAGATTAGCTTGGTCACCAGTTAATTAAATGATAATTCAGAGTGGGAAACTCTGATCACTAACTCATTAAACATTCATTTATTTATTTATTTAAATTGCACCTTTTCCCAGTATGGTACTCAAGACAGCTTACAAAAATTAAAACAGGTACATATAAAATTTTATATCAGTAAAAACATAACAAAAAGGTAAAATACAATTAACCTATCAATAAAATTAAAAGTAGTCTAGCGTCATGACCACCAAAAAGCAAAAAAAAGAAAAGAAAAAGAATACAGCGTTAGAAGCCTTTTCCCCATTTCAAAATCTAAACTTTTTAATTTAAAACGTTAGTTTTTCATTTATTTCAGGCATTTTAAATTTCTTATCCTTACTACATTTAAAACACTGAACACTTATTATTTTCAATTGTTCAGAAGATTACTTATCATGTTACCTGCATTTCTAATTAAAATATCTGGACCAATTTAATTTCTGACTTTATAAAAGTGCATTACTGAAACAACTGGCTTTCCAGTAATAAAATACACCAACCTGCTCAAAGAACAGAATTCATTTTACTACACTGAAACTTTTTAAAAGATGCAGGCTTTACTCTGATCCCAAGTTCAAAGCTAAATTCTCTAACCTTACTTCTAACTGCAATCATTTCTAGACAGTTGAAAAGATATACAACATCAGTACAAAGAATTTGTGTGATAATCCAGTTATACTAGTGCCTTATAGCTTTCCAAAAGATCTCATTATCCCCAAATCCCCAAATTCTTCATGTGTATCTTAGATGAACAAGTTTCATCTAATGAGCTGTGTAACAACCATACATGAAAAGTTAGACACAGTAATTACCTGAGATGGCTTGCAAAGCCAATGAACTGAATAATGACATCCAAAGGAGCTTCATTGTAGTATCCATCTCATCAAGGCTTCTGTCAAGAATCCAGAGGCAAACCCAAATTTAAACACTCAGAGTATTACATGGGTGCGGTCATGTACTTTGACCACCATGCCACTGCCATAATTCTTATGACAGTAAATTTGATTTGGTAACCCATATATCTATTGTTATCATTTCCTTGTCTGCCCAAAGGTATAGCCCTGGGTTTAATAACAATTTTCCGCTGCTTGTAAAATGGGGAGGAGGGGGTAGCAGGTGTGGGAGAGCAATTTTTACCTTTCACAGTGGCCTGCACAATTTCATCTTTAGCTGGTTTTCAGCTGAAAATGAAGCTGGAAGTAACTTTGGGATTTTCTTTGCATTTTCAGGAAGGCATATCTTTCAACTGTCCTGATTAACCCTCAGTTATCTCACTTTTTCAACCGATTTTAAAATATCCCAATTTCTGTCTCCTTATTCCACTTTTCCCTTTCATCCTCAGCTTACTTCTATTGCTACAAACTGAGTTCAAAGTAGAAAAGGAGTTTGCACTCAGTTAACTCAGCATGGGGGAGAGGAAGAAGCAGGATCTTCTCCTTCCTAGTCTGCTCAGGCAAAAGCAAACTATTGCAGCCTCTCCTGGTTTCTGTGTTCTTTCTATGGACCATATGATGTTACTTGGCCACACATGTCTCAGTTTTCATCTGTGGGATGTTGAGGAAGCGGATGTATAGAAGGGTGCACTTGTTGCACCTGTTTGCACATGGGTGTCCATGGTTTGCAAATGTTACTCTAAGAGGTGGGGGACATTGAGGTCCACTTGCAATGGCAGCGTCTCTTTAGAATTTGGGGAAATTATAGCTCAAAGGAGGTCTGCAAGAGGAGGGTAATGGCAGGATGTTTTCACCTGTGTATATCAGTACTAACTGTAGAGAGGGCTCCAGTTAAAGTTAAGCAAAGTATTTTATTTGAATTGACAAACATACGAGAAATCAGGCACTCTTAAGAACTATACAAGGCTATCAGAAAGTGAGGCAAGAAAGGTTGGATAGAGAGAGAGTAGGGGTGGAAAAGACAATTGTGAAGAAGGAGGTTGCAGTGAAGGAGCTCAGACAGAGTCTGAGGGTAGCACAAAGGAGTTGCAGTCTGGACTATGTTCTACATACTATAATTGGCTGGGGTCGAAGCTGGGGTTCTTCTACCCTATTTCATACCCTGAAGGGGTGTGTTGACAAAGCTATAATTGCTTTCCCGTGGGACTGACAAAGGTGTCTGGAATGGGCTATTGCTTTAACTCCAGAGTGATAAAACATTGATGGGGTTCATGACAATCTCTTAATGTTTGGTCAGGTGGGATATATAGAGAAGTTCAATGTAGGGTAAGATCAAGGGATTGTCTCTGATTGCTTTATCTGGGCTGTTCATCTTTGATTATGTTCAAGAATGCAAAGAGCCTGAAGTGGGTGAAGGGATTAGCATAAATCCATCAGCATCAGGGTTTTCCACATAACCCCCCTGGACTTTTCCCACCATCCCACTCCCAGAGAAAGGTGGCCTACAAATATAATAAATAAATAAAATTAATAAACAAAATCATGAACCCAAACATGTCTCAGGTCAGCGTGACCCCAATCGTGTTCTCCAGTCATTAATAAAACCAATTTATGAAAATCATATATCTCACAGGAGGCATGCTATGGTATGGTAACACCAAGATTGACAAAGTACCAAGACTTTTTCTTTTTTTTTCATGGGATTGGAATCTTGAGGTCTTGAGGATGCCTGGGCAGCATTGGGGTGGGGTTTCATGGGGTCTATGAGCTATACTTTCCCCTAACTTGCTGCAATACAGATCTGGACCCATACTGCATGAGCCACTGTGGGTTAGGACCCACTGTTGCTGCCCTCTGAAGAATGAGATGCCAGTGTTGGTGTCAGGCACAATGCACTGTGACACCAGGCATTTGTGAGTGGAGCTAGGGGGTTTATTAGCTCCATCTGCTCCTTTTCATTTTCTTTTCATAATGGGACAGAAGAGAGAACATAGCAGTGGGCCTGGTAGGTCATGCTAGGCTGCAGCAGCTGTGTAGGCCCTTGTGAGGCCCAGTAGACCCCGCTAACCCTAAACAAATTTAGGTTCTTTGAAGGCCCAGTATGTCCCACTAAATTGTGGCAATTGGAAGCCAACTGGAAGCCTTTTGGAGACCCTGGAGGCCCCACTAGGCCACAGCAACTCATTAGGCCCTCTGGCCTGTGGAATTTTGGGGTTTGAAGTTTACTGAGGTCAAAGAGCTCTTTGGCTGAGAATTCTAAATGCCCCTCCCTAATCTGCAAACCCCAGGATTCCATAGGATGTTGAATGTGGAATAATAGTACTATAACAGTGTAGTGCGGAAATGGCCTGAGTGAAAGAAATCTCTGCATTGACTTTCATAGACTGCTGCCTTTGGTTATTCCTCCACTAATAATAACAACGACAACAATGTTTCTCCTGCTCTTGTAATAGCAGTATCAGTGGCAGTTTAGTGGGCTTTGTGCAGAAGTGTGCCTGCATAAGTATGCGTATGCATGCATGTGTGTAGATGTAGATATGTGGATGTACGTATATAGATAAAACTATACACTTTGGAGTTACTTTGTCTCCTGCCTCTGATACAACAATTTAGAACTCCCATTAAATTACAGTGGAGTCCATAAAAGGAGCAAGGCATGATAAGTCTCTGAAATAAAGTATTCCAGTTAGGTGCCTTCCCCCAGCTATTTCACTTTCATCCACAAAATGAAGGGGGATTTAATTTTAGCACCAGTTTTAGAGTAGGTGGCAATTTTACAGAGGGCCCTATCAGTGCTGTCTACAACCTCACAGAACTCCCCACCATCTGGGAAACACATAAGCAAATGGGGTATGGCTAATGAGATTCTTGACTGTCGGTAGCTCTAGAAAAATAATTGACACGGTACCAAAAACTGCTGCTGCCATAAGCAATGTGTTGGAGGAGCCAAGGCCTAATTAGCCCAGTGAATCTGCATCTGTTTCAAGCTTCCAGGCAGGACAGCATGGACCAGGAGAAACTGGCAATGCAGCTTTCAATCAATAGGGCTTAGAAACTTGGAGGGTCCATGGGCTTAACTTGGGACTTCCCTGCACAGGGAGGGGACAATTGCTTATTAGATTGTATTGACAGAGCAGCAGGTCTTACAAACAGCTATGGTCTGTCCGGCAAATGCCTTTTAAGTACACAAAAGGGAATGAGAGAAAAACATTCTTACCCCAAAATATGGGTGACTCAAGGGTCCACCTGCAATGCCAGTACTTCCATGTGACAATGGGGGATTAATTAGCTCAAAATTAGATCTGTGAGGGCGGTAATCTAATGAGATCTTTCCACCAATGTTTATGAAGTCTTGCAGGAAAGAACCAGCCAGAGATTCCAAAATGTAAACTAAAATATGTTTTATTGAAAGATCACTAACACATGCAAAAGTTCAAACACTCATACATTCGCACAAGAGCTAACTGAAGGATAAAGGGAGAAAAGTTGTGGATACACGAGTTTTCAGGGAATGGGTGATAATTACTGATCTGGAGAGCAGTGAAGAAAGCAGCCATCTGGCTTAGATAAGTGCCTAAGGACAGTACTTATTCAGAAATCAGAGAGACAGCATGGCAACCAGCAAGCAAAGTACTACACCGAACCACTCAAAATGAAGAGTTCTTATATCCAAAATATACCCTGAAGGTATGGGTATGAGGCTGTCTGGCTGAGCCAACAATGGATGTTGCCTTATGTACAGTGGGATCCGGATGGAGTTAATGGTTTTAGTGTTAGATGACAAAGAGTTAATGGCTGTCATAGCTCTGTATTGTGGAGACGCTTGGGGGACAGTGCAGATGTGAGGGAAAAGAGTTGAAACAATCATTGTTTTGGTAGAAACTTCCCTTGACCATTGTATGCTGAGAGATGTTCCAGTTTCAGCTTAAACCTATTATCCTGGAGTTACCTGGTAATCTGCCTGACAATGACTCCAGATACACCTAGAAAGGGTTTGGTTGACCTGTCTTGCAATCAATATGTGTTAAGTAAGTAATTTTCCTCTGCCCAGCTTGACCTTCCAGTTACCTCAAGTTCCATTTTATATCAATGCCAATTAATGTATTTGCCAATTAAATAATATTTCACCAATTAAACCTGAGGGAGTGCGTGGACCTGTAACAACATGGGGGAAGAGATCAGGGGAGAAAGGGAGAAACCTAGGAAGGAGACAGAGATCAGACATGGGCTAATAGTTGGCTTCCAAGTTTTCTTATTTATGCTGTAGTCATAGAGTGCAAAGTGGCATGATTTATCACTTTACCTCCCAATGTAGACTCCATGGGATATGCATGGCCTTTTATGATGAATCATTTAGTATAAGACTGTAATCAACCCCTCTCTTTGCTGGGATCTTCTGCAAGCGCAGTTATGTATGCAGACTATTGCCCAGCTAGGAGCTTGCAAGATGATACAACTCACAGCAGACATATGGTTAATAGGACCTCAACACCAGGAGGCAAGGGAAGATAGCAAAGTCAAGGACACATGGGAACCTGTTTCACTTATCATCCTGAGAGACCTACAGAGTACGTTGGATGTATTAGGTGGGGCACTGCAGCTGAGAGATTTAATGCTTTCTGGGCAATAAGCTGTACTGTTAATCTGTACTTCTAAGACAGATCAGAGAGAATGGGACAAAGGTAACATTGGGACCTTGCCATGACATGGCCTTTATGATCAGTTTGTGTATTATGGAATTATGTAAGGGTTAGGAAACCTAGGCTAGGTTCTTTATTTGTCACACTGGCCTTTCATCCCTTACCAAATATCAGTTTTGGTCTGTTACCTTCAAGACCTTATAATACTTGGGTTTTCAAAGGATTAAATTTGAGCAGCTTCTATGGTTTTTGCCATGATCTGGATGTGGAAGCAATCCAATGTTTGGGGCATTGGAGATCCCATGCTTGCAAGAGGTATATCTGGCTCTCAGTTCATGAATTGTATGGTTCTGTTTTCTAATGTTGGTGGGTCCTGATCTATGGCCATAGTATGGTTTATTGGGCAGTGCTCTGGGCCCAGAATGGCTATTGGGCTGAATGACTAGGCCACAGTGGAGTGGCTTGTCTCTATTGTCTAGAGAAGGGGCCTCCTTCTCCTATATTGTCCATTTACCTGGGTTTGTTGAAAAGGAAGGCCCTTATCCTTCAGACTCTGCATGACTTTCATGTCATACAGAATAGATGGCCAGGAATAATATTGATGTGGTTGACCATTTTGCCTCGCCAAGTCTGGCAGGGTGAGGGTGATCCCCAGTGCATTGATAGAGCCCACAGAAAGGTAAACAAGGAAATCTGTAATGCCTTACACAGGGGGTTGGGCCACTTCCTCTTGCATCCCAGGTACAGTATTTCAGTACCCTGAGCTCCACAATGCAGAGGGAGGACGGTAATAGGTTGTCCAAGGAGGGTAATAGGTTGTTCCTGAGGTCTTGCAACAAGAGTTGAAAACTCTTTTGGCCAGCCTGGTGTGGAAAGGGACTAATCAGACACTAGTCCCTTGTCTGTGGCAAGTCGTGGGAGGAGAAATAAAAGTTATGGTGAACATTTTGGCACTCTTTCTGTGAAAGGGAGGGTTCTGGAACTGCTTTTTTAGGTCCTGAGATGCCAGGGTAGAGAAGGTGAACAGCCTCGTGATTGGCCTGGGAACTTTGCCCTCACTTCAGGCCTGCAACTTAAGAGTGGGGTTCCTTGGGTCTGCCTTCCAGCAGATGGCCAGCCAGGGAGCGACCCAAATATTAGACTGTCCACAGAGTTCAGATTGTTCAGCCATGGAAAGTCTGAGCAGGAAATCAGAGTGGCTCCTGGCATCAGCTGATCTTGCATTAGGTCTCCTCCCTTGCACCTTTCCAGGTTCAATTTGGTTTAAATAGGTTCTAAGGTAAATTGATATGGCCCTTTTCAACCCATTTGTCTGTGTCTGGTCTCACGATTCCATGGTTGGTTAGAAAAAGATCACATGCAATACCTCTGTTGGTAGATATGGGGTAGGAATCCTGTGGTTCCCCAAATACTGTGGAGCTACAGCTACCATCCCCACTCATAAGCATAGTAAAAGGTGAGGGGTCATGCAGATTGTTGTCCAACTATATCTGGAAGGCCGTATGTGTCCCACTGTGATATAGAGGAATACTAATTTATATCTGAAGCATGCACAGCAAGAAAGTGAATTTGGGCACATGATTGTGTGTGTGTGTCTGTATGTATGTGAGTCATTTCCTGTTCTGGGAAGAATTTGCCACAAGAACTCCAAAGTAAAGGAAGGCAAAGGGCAAGCCTCCATCATATACTTTTTGCTGAGCTTGAAAATGTTACTTTTGGGATGGAGGGTTACTGACTGTTCTGTGAGTTGTAATCCCAAAAGGTAATGACGGGAACTCACTAAGGCGGTTATGAATGAGTCACCTAGAGTTATGCATTCATGACTGGTCTGATGTATTCACTAGTTTAGAGGCTACATAGGGCCTGTGAAAGTCCCACAATCCCCACGTAAGCAGGCACAGTGGCAACAGCTGACTGATGTTCCCACCCCACCTTGTGACAAGGACAGGGATCCTGCTTCTGATTATTCTACCAGACATAAATCATGGAAGGGGTACAAACTCCGTCAGCTGCTTTGCGAACAACAAGGGAACAGGCCATTGTTGCTCACAAAGGCTGCTGCCCAATAACTGGGAACTAGGAAGGTCAGGTGGTTATGTAGCTAAGTAAGTGAGACAGAAAAGCAGCCAACTTGCTCAAACTTTTCTTTAATGAACAGAGACCTGGAAAATTAACTCAGTTTTTAAAATTGTTGTTGTTAATTGGCATTAAGGAGACTTCAACTCATACCAACCCTAAAAATGAGAGATCTCCAAATCACCATGTTATCAAAAGCACTGTTCAGCTCTTGGAAATTCAGAACCATGGCTTCCTTGACTGGGTCTATCTACTTGTAGTGCAATCCCCTTTTTTTTCCTACTGTCTCCCACCTTAACAAACATTATTTTCTTATTAATTTTAATGAGTCATGTCTTCTCTTGATATGTCCAAAATATAATAGTCTCAGTTTAGCCATTTTGGCTTCTAGGAAGAGTTCAGGCTTGATTTGTTCTAAGACCTATTCTTTTGCTTTTCAGAAGTCCATGATATATATAGAACCTTCCTTCACCACCTTGCTTCAAATGAGTTGATTTTCTTCTTATCAGCTTTCTTCACTGACCAGCTTTCATAACCATATATAGAAATCGGAAACACATGAACAATCCTGACCTTGGTATTCAAGGAAGATATAGCTTTACACTGTAGGATTGGATCACTTATTTGTCATATGTTTGTGACAAGGGCATTCAGATGCCCATCCCAGAGCCTAGAAAAATTACTTTGGAAGGGCTACAATAGTTCCTCAAAGGCTGGTTAAGGGATTCTGAGAGCAAGAATATAGTCCAAAGCACAACTTTTCCAAATTCTGGCCCCTCCACATTGAACAAATTATACAAGAAGTTGTCAGACATACAAAGGCTAGCCCGCCCCAGTGAGCAATGCATGCAGTATATATGCCACATGACTCTCATGTTTAATAGGCTCATAGCAGAGCTGTATATGCACTACTTCATACTAAAAGGGATCATGAGGGAAGCTTCTCACATTCCAAATTAATGCAAAGATGGAGGGAAATGGCCACTACATATGCTGGAGCAGAGCTAGTCTGTGTGGTCTCACAACTCATCTATCCTCTCCCTGAAGATGTGGGTTGGGGGCTATGTGAACCACCCTATTAGAAGAGCTTTTCAGCATAAAGGCCAAATGACCCTGACTGGCCACAACTCTCATTCCTAAACAGAATGCTGGGGGCGGGGGGGATAAACAAATAAAAGCCCAAAGCACCCACCCACCCACCAGGATGGTTTTCTGTTACAACTCTGTGATTTACCATTGGAGCCTCTGCTGGGGGCAGGTAGTTTTGTGACCCCTCTGCACTTATGTCACCTAATCCTTCCATATACAAAGATGAAACAGAACTGGCCACTCTCTGGGAAAGATGCCCCATTTCTTTCTGCATGAGGAGTCCATGTATTTCTCTTCTAAACTAATCATGAAGATGTTCATGCAGGGTGTGTAATGTTTGTGGCAGGTTCACAGACACAAACAAAATTAACACAAACCAAAATTAAAGCTAAAACACAATCCTGAAACACTAAACTAAAACACTAAACACTTACTTACTAAAACACAAAAGAATCCCCAACCCAAACTGTAATGAAAAAAATTAAAAGAAAAACTATATTATTCCCCCATTACAGATCCAACTGGAATTACCAGAATTACTAATACCCATAGCCTCAGATTATTGTATCATTAGATTTCTTATCATTCAAAAATTCCATAAACCCTTTCCAATCTTTCAAAAAATCTTCAACAGGCTTATCCTTCAAAACCCATGTTAGTTTACTATCAGATGACAATGCTTAATGTGGAAGAATATAGATTGTATATTAAGAATATGTAACTGGTTGAAAAGAAGGATATTATATTATAATATACTGTGTCTGATGTATTGCAGGATCCAGCATGAAATATTAGCATTTGTAATGCGGTACAAATAATTTTAACATGATGATTATATAGAAAAATGAAATCTAGTGAGGGATGGAAGATAGGCAAAAATAATTCAATGATATGTACAATTATATATGTTTATTTTATATTGTGGAATTTCAATAAAATTATTATATAAAAAAACCCATGTTAGTTTGGCAATTTGGGCTAATTCAGCAACTTTACCATTTCATTATTCTTTGTAGGTGTTTCCATCCATTTCCAGGTTTGAGCAAATAATGTTCTTGTTACTATCATATACTGAAGAGATTATCCTTATTTATTATCCAATTCTTTATCCATATAGTACCCAGCAAAAACATTTATGGTGACATAACAAAATCCAGTTTTAACATTTTTTGGATTAACATGCAAACTTTGGACCAACAAGTTTTTGCTTTCTTACACAACTACCACATACCACAAAAAGGAGCCCTCCTTATCTTGACGTCCCCAACACTGATTTGAAACACTCTTAGACGTTTTTGACAGGTTACCTGGGATTAGAATACGTACATCATCTTATACATGTTTTCTTATAAATTACTACACAAAGTAAATTTTACATCTTTAAACCACATTTTTCCCATATGTCCATTTAAACATTCTGCCCAAAACTTTGTGCCCACCTTATTAAAAACTGTTTTATAGATTCATCTTTTGTCTCTAGTTTCAAAAGAGAGTGATATACTTTTTAAATTACATGGTTGTCATTTCTAAATAAAATTCCTTTTCTCCAACCAGTATGGCTAGATTTTTCTCATCCTGATTAAATCTGCCCTTAAATTGCATATAAGCAGATAAATTAAGATCTTTGTCTTCCCTAATAAACATCTTACTTAATGTAAACTCCCAGACGTCTTGTTGAAAATACAAAATATCATCATAGAACAACTATTTATGATTTTTAACCCATTTTTTCCTGAAAAAAACTTCCCGTATGGAAGTGGCTAATATTATCTTAGAAAAAAAATCTGCTTATATTTATATTTATATCAAACTCATAGACAAGCCTCAATGATTTTTAAATTCAGCATTTGCCTTGACTTTATCATACAAAAAAGATCAGCATACCACACAAATCTCAAGTCATGACCTTCAAGTTCCAAGAGTCTCTCATCTCTAAGCAATGTCCATTCCTTCAACCATACAAAACAACAGACCTCATAATATAATCAATGTTAAGAATTCCCAGTCCACCCCTTTCTTTAGCATCATAAAATGTTTGAAATTTGTATCCTAGGTTTCTTTGCCTGCCAGACAAATCTGACATTTCTTTCTGCCATTGTATAAAGGGTGTTCCATTTCTTATGACAGGGATTGTTTGGGAGTAGGATAAAAGTCTTGCCAAACATTTGCTTTTATTACTGCAGTTCTATAGCCTGGGATAATGCTAATCTGTCAGGCCTACTGGTGAGGGTTCGTAATTGCCTTTTTCCCCCCATACCTTTGCACTGTGAATTAGCTGAGGATTGAAAGGGGCAATTTGGAACCCTCTGGTCTACCTCAGGGATAGTACTTCACCCTTGATATTAATATTTTCTGGTAGGAGTTTTCGACCAGTAATGATTTTGATTCTATCCCAGAACCTAGTAATCAATGAGGTTTTGTGGATAATGAGATATATTCCAAGTAGTGTCCCTTTTTGCTATTGTGGGTTTTTTTTCCATTTGTAGCTTTTCTGGGCTTTCACATTGTTTCTTCTGCCCTTTCTTCCCCTTTCTTATCTAAGGAAAAAAACGATGGAATAGCTGTACAATGCTTTTCTGTTGTGCGTGGTAGGAGGTATCCGGAAGTAAATCAGGAATGAGAAACTACCCCAAAAAAAGTTCTCACCTGTGAGACAACAAGAGCTCTCACATTTGCGTAGACCATTCCTGTACAAAGTGTGTAATAGTACATACTGTGTTAAATTATGATAGCTTCTGCCATCATCATCATCATCATCATCACCACCACCACCACCACCACTATCATCACCATCTTCTTCTTTTCCCTGTAACTGGACCTCAAGGCAGCTTAGATATTAAAATGATTAGAATATTGTGAAAATGTCAACATTAAAGTAGAAATAAACTGATAAAATGTTAAACCAAATTAAAACATGCGCTTAAAAAAAGATAAAAAAGCAATTTAAAAACAGTAGAATATAAATAATATAGCATCTTCTTAAAAGCACTTTCTTTAAAAAAAAAATTCTGTTCTAAAAGCCTGGCAGAGGAAGAAGAAGGAGGAGGAAGAGGAGGAGGAGGAGACTGCTGATGGAAGTACAGCAACGAATGGACCGTTGACTCTTCCTAGGAAGGGAGCTCTAGAGCCTAGAGCAGCTATGGAAAAAGCTCTTTCTCATGTCTCCCCTAGCCATGCCTATAAAGGTGGTGACAGTGAAAGGAAGGTCTCTCCTGATGATCTCAGGGCTCAGACAGCCTCATACAATCAGATACAGTCTGTCAGATAGCCTGGACCTGAACCATATAGAGCTTTATAGGTCATAACCAGCACTTTGAGCTGTGCCACCAACAGACTGGCAGCAGCAGAGCTGTTGTAGCAAGGGAGTTGGATGTTCCTTATAACCATCCCCAGTGCTGCCTTTGTTCTGTTTTGTTAAGGAAGCATTAGAACAAGTTGCTTGAATCTTCTGGAATCTTTATGTCAATCAGCCTGTCTTTCAATGTTTTTACAAGTTACAGAAACGTTATCCCTCCCTCAAAAGAAAAAAAAGGCTTCTTGACATATTGGCCATTTCCACACTATACTCTTATAGCGCGACTATTCCATTTTCAACATCCTATGGAATCGTGGGGTTTGCTGGCCCCTCCCTAAACTGCAAACCCCACGATTCCATAGGATGTTGAAAGTGGAATAGTCGCGCTATAAGAGTGTAGTGAGGAAATGGCCATTGTTTCACTGGAAACAGGAATCTGAAGGAAGCCAGCAATTCTTCAACAGGTTATTTCTGTGGGACAAGGAGATAGCTTTTCTCATCAAGAAAGAATAATTTTTCAAAAATTCTTCATATCTCTAATCAGAAGATACAACTGGCAAGTCAAATGTCATCCATGAGAGCATCCTGAACCTGCTATGGGTCTGCAGCGTGTGTATCAGGAATCACATTTACCTCACACTGAAATCAGTTTCTGCACATGCATTTTCCTTACTGGGGAAATGCCTACTTAAGAAAAAAAAATCATGCAGCTTGTATTGTAACTTTCTATTGCATAAAATCTTCCTTGTATTTGTCTGTCGTGAACAGGAAGTAAAGGAAAGGTCACAGTCAGAAGAGGAAATATGTAAAGGGACAGATTTATCAAATGACGGCTTTAATAACACAAAGGAACATTGTGCACTTAGGATTCCAGTAATCAGCACTTGACTGACAGTCTAGAAAGGTAGCTAGTTGTAGAAGAAGGTACAAGAACTAGGAACATGGGCAGTGAAGCAGAATGAGAAGAGGTGAGGCTTCTCTCTTCTTTGATGCCAGGAGAAAGAGGCAGAAAGAGCATTCATGTCAAAGCCAAATTGCAGAATTCTCCTTCTCTGAACAAGCTTGACAAAGATCTGAGAAACAAACAAACAAAAAATCTATGTGAGTTTTGCCCCAGAGAACTGATTTCAGGACAGTTCAGTATATTCACAAAGGTTACTTTACCTAATATGTTTTCCAGAGTGATCAAATGGAGCACGGGCAGCAGTTCTGAAGGTGTATGGACCCCCACTTCAAAAGGCCTGATGGGCTTACATTGGCGACGGAAGGCAGAGAAGAGTGACTGCAGAACGTAGAAAGCTGTGTTATATCAAGTCAGACCAATAGCCTATCTGGCCCAGTATGGTTAACTCCAACTTGCAGTTGTTCTCAAAGATTTTAGGCAGGTTTCTTTCCTAGCCTCACCTGGAGCTAGTGTGGTATAGTGATCTGAGCACTGAACACTGGAGATGAGGGTTCAAATCCCTGCTCAGCCATGGAGACCCACTGGGTGGCCTTGGACAAGTCACAGTCTCTCAGCCTCAGGGGAAAACAAGGGCAAAAACCCATCTGAACAAATCTTGCAAAGAAAACTCTGTGACAGGTTCACCTTAGGGTTGCCATAAGTTGGTAATGACCTGAACAACAACAACCTACCTGGGGATCCCTGGTATTTCCTGGTGGTCTACTATCCATGTATTAACCAAGCCTAACCCTGCTTCTTTTCTTAAACCACATGACAGCAGATGTGTCCATTGTTGGACAGAATAATTTGTTTAAACTTCCTTTTCCTTTTCTTCCTCCATTCTGAACTCTTTCCCTTTCACTGTAAATGATTGGAGTACTATCATTAACATCAGCTCCTGGGCTGATGTAAATTTCCCTCTGTGTTGAAGGCATGTTTAAAGGCTGGGAAGCTTTGCATCTGGTGAATTGAAAGCCTCTACCAACCTCTTTTTGCCCTGTCGAGCCCTTGATATGTCCCTCTTTTACCTACCCAGAGAGTTCAGAGTGGCAGAATATTGGAGGGGATGGATCTGAACAAAACGTATGGTCCCTGGGAACAATGGGATCTCAGCCTTACTTTCAAATAGGAATAATGCAAATTGTATGATTCCAACATGATCTAAAATATGTGTCATTTGAATGACCTAGAGCTGCAATAACTATCCTGGAAAACTGTATGCTATTTTATACTGCTTGTTTACCAAACACATCAAGATAAGGACATTTAGGAATATGTGCAAATATTGCCACCAGTGTGGGAGTTTGCAAAATAAAATTGATATTTTGCCCACATCAGGTCTCTGACAGAATGCATCAAAACAGCCAGATTAGTTGTGAATGTGCTTAACTTCTTTTTAGAAGCTTCACTTCTTGTTAGAAGCTAAGTGTCAGAAAAGGCAAATACCAGAGAGCACCCAACAGACTCTGAAGGAAAAGGGTAGGGTTGCCATAAGTAAGAAACAACTTGAAGGCACACAACAACAGCAGCAACAACAACAACAACATCTCCAAGTAATCAGTGGATGGTATTTTATTTTATTATTTTAGAAGAAGCCCAACATATTTCGGCTTAAGCATATATTTCAATGGCCTTCTTCAGGGGCAATATGCAGTTTAGCAGCAGAAAATCTCATTCCATTTAGTAGCAGAGATCTGTCCAGGGACACTAAGAAGTGCCCTTTGCTGCTGTTCATTCTTTGGTCTTGTGTCCATGGGCAGACAAGTGCACCTGAATACAGCAACAACCAAAGAGAAGGAGGATGCTCGCATGATCCCTGCACCCCAGTACCAGAAGAAGGTAAACTGCAGAAAGGGCCTAGGTTTGCTATATTCCTCAGATTCCCTAGATTTATATCCTTTTTCAAGCACAGGTTCTAAAAAGCAGGTGAAGGTAATCCAAAGTCTAGGTCCTCAGGATCTGTATGAAGTGAGAAAAAAATCCCAAAACAGGGTTGGAAACACATGTAACACAAAGAAGATAATGAGAAACCAAGAACTAGGTGGCCAGAGAAGAAGCTGATCAGGTCTAGAGTTGGTGCCCAAACATTGTTCCATATGCTTCATTCCATTCCTGTCTTGATGACCAGTTCTAAAAAGGGGCTGTTGGAAAACTATTGCTCATACAGAGTTCAACCTTAGTTCTCTATATTTTTGAGCTTTTCCATGAAACCATTGGGAAAGGTTATTCAGAGATCTAGAGGAAGGTGCCCTTGTAGGCTGACAACATCCAGTTCTGTCCCCCTCTAAGGAAAAAATATCAGTTTATGCTGTCTAACCTAGAGGTCACTAGTAAAAAAAAAAAAAGGCTGATGTTGCAATAGCCTTTGAAGAAAATTACACAAAGGAGGAAACAAACTGTTCCCCAATTGTGTGAGAGTTTGTTTCATGATACTGTGTGGGCTGGGATTTATTAACTTTTTTATGTGGCTCCATGTCACATTTTGATATTACCTTTGCCAGCCAAAAAATTCTCACCTTTGAACACAAAGGCTCTCCTTTCAGAGGAAAAAGCACAAAATTGCCAACTGTAGGGGAAATAGAATTTTTATTGATAACATGTATTTATTTATTTGTTTGTTTGTTTGTAGACAAAGGTAACGTTTTCTCTGCAAAAATTAAACCGTCTTAGGAATTTTTCTCATTTTTCTTCTTCCTGAAAGTATCAATGTATGCTTAGTCATACACATGTACTTGGTCATACATAACCACATTCCAAGTGTCAAGTCAAGTTTCAGAGCAAAACTGAAGCTCTAAAAGCTGGTAGTAACCAGCTTGGCAAAGTATTCATTGTGCTGCCAATGGAGAAATTTCTACCTATGAATCAAGGGAGACAATACACCACAAGCTTCAGCCAATTGTCTTTGCCAGGCATCCTTCAAAGGTTGCATGAGCTGCCAAAAAGAAAAAGAAACCTACAAGTTGGTGGAAATCCATTTCTGCTTTGAAAAAAAATGGATATTTTTTATTTTAAATAGTTCATAGGGAGCTTGTTGCTGCTGGAGGGTTCCAGGAGAGACAATTCACCTGCAGAGAGACAGAAAAGGGGTAATGCGGGACTTCAGATCTGAGGACCACAAAAACAACCTTGGGTGGCACACACCACCCCAGGGATACCCTATGCCTGAATCTGCTATGTGCTACAGGAAAGAAGGAAAGAGATATCCAAGCTAACTAGCTAAACCAGTTCAAATGTTAAAAAATATTTCCATACTAGTGTTGCTGTGCCACAATACAAAAATACAAAAACACCATTGTGGTTTCCAACAATTCAAATAGACATACAACAGCAATAAGGTTTATAATATGAACATGAAACTGCAATGTAGCAATAAAAATAAAGCAGTGTTGCCGTATCCTAGATGTCAATTCAGAGAAGTTTTACTCAGACAAGTGATTTAACTTCTCTGCAAAAAGCACAGAAGTGTCTGTTTAATTTAAATTATAAGGGAGCTGCTATAGAAAATGCCCATCTTGTTGTAAAGGTGAATAACTCGCCCCACCCTTGCATATCTGGAATCTGTAGCAAGGTGACATCATCGGACCTTAAGGCTCTTTCTACACCCTCCCTTATCCCATCGCGCTCCCAGCAGCTCTGCACCAGCTGGCTCTCTGCCAAAGAAAGTGTGATAGACGTACCTCTTCCTTCTGCAGCACAGCCAGTCACTTTCTCAGGCTATGGTAGGGCAGGAGCACCTGCATTAAACTTCCAGGGATTCCACAGGTCGGGTAAGTGTGGGATGGTGGTGCGATCACATGTCATTGACAGGGAAAACCTCTCAATGATTTAATCCACAATTGCACCTCCTGGCAACAGGAGAAGGATGGGACTGCGATGATGTCAAGCAGAAGCATCATCGCGGTCATGCTCCTCTCCCGTCCCCATGCCAGGACAAGAGCATCCTGAGGAAAGGGCCTCAGTATGACAGCAATCTTGCTTGTTGGAGGCAACGATGGCTGCCTCACTAACTGCCTGTCCTGGTGAAGGAAATTGCTACTACACCAGTGGATTGGAGTATCAGTAATGTGACAGTTGCTGGACTTCCTGCACCACTGGTGATAGTTGAAGCTGAAACCATCTTGGGAGTCAGAGATGTTCCTGAAATTCATCCACTATTAATCCTATTTTTTCCAATTACCGTAGTGACACCAAAGACTACAATGTTTCCTCCAAAGAAAAGCTCCATTCATAGTCCCCGTTCATATGCTGATCACTTTTCAATGTACCTATGATTATTTGCATTACTTTGGAATCTACTTCTCCCTTCTTTTCCATCTTGGCAGCAAAATGTTACACAGTGGCAAAACTGGATACTGCGCTGTAAGCCAGAAGTAATTTGCAGTAAGCACTCTGAGATCAACAACAATCACAGTGGAAACTGGTAAGCTATGAGTGTGTGTAATTTTATAGAGCTAATGCTTACTGACCAAACTCTTCCAAAAGCCCTGATAAATCTGGTCACAAGACTGAGCTTTCTCAAGAGTCATAGTGGAATGGTACAAGTTCACATCTCATGTTTTGTTGAACCATGGGAAAGGAGAAACTATTGTCAAGAAAGAAAAATCTTGCCGCCCTTTGCGTGCCATGACTTTCAGCCTCGTCAATTATTTGCATCAGTAAGGCAAGGGAACCTGGGACACTTCCGAGGTCTTTTGTGAAATTGCATAGTAGTTGTCAAGTTCAAGTGGAGCAATAAACATGAATCTCCAGTTAATCTTCACCAGTGGTAGAGGTGCTGGCATCAAAAATATGAGATTTTCTCTACATATCGTATTTATACTGCCATGGTATACTGGTTCTGTTTGAATAAGGACTAATATTTCATTTCCTTGGGTGTTGTTTTCAATTTTATTGCAGTATACAAGCCCATATTTTATCGTTATCATTAACTTCCTGTTTCCTGTATGTCTATTACTATTTCACATATCCACCTTTGTCTTTCCAAGGCAAATGTTGCAAAAATAGGATGTTTTTAAATAAGTATCTGTTCCTTCACAAATATTAAAACAACTAAGGACTTAGTCTTTCAGAGTTTCCTTCCTTTACTCCAGGCTCAGTTGCTTCAGCCGGAAAAAATGAACGACTGGGACAAGGGACAATGAGAAAGTTGTCAGGTTGGTCTACTGGTTCAAGTGATGCTTGAATTTTGTACTTAGTTGCTGTTGTTGTTTTTCATCAAGACCCCAAACACTACCAAAACCCACCAGGAAACTCAAATCCCTTTCTGAGACCAGGGCCAGTAAAAACAAAGCACCCTACCAATCCAAGCAGAGACAACCCCTCCATTTGGTAGAAAGAAGCAACTGCCTCAAGCAGCAGTTGGAAACCATGCTAAGATGCTTAAGGACAGTGATGTGTGTCCCATATATTTTGCTCTAAAGCCCACAGGGGCACTGGTGGATATTGTCTGGTCTCCAGTGTTGAAAGAAGATTCAGCTGCCATTCTAGTCACCTTTTGCACATGGAATATAATAAGAGCAACTTCTTGGCCTTTGCCTCAGATAGCAAAATGTCTGGGGCAGATAACCAAGGGAGAACCAATCAGGAAGGAAGGGTTCACACCTCAAGAGCTGGATTTCTGAATACACTTTTCACTTGTCCATCTAAATGCAAGGTAGGCAGAATACTAGGCCGTGACTATGAAGAAGCAAGATGGTTAAAGAACTCTAATCTGCTGGAGCAGTGTCCCTTGATGAACACATATGCATAGATATGCAAAAAGTGACTCCCTGTTGGCTATCAAAATTTCACTGTGTTATTGAGGGGAAAGATGAGGGAGGAAAAACAACCTCATTTATTGGTCAACATCAAGCACATCATTTTGTCATTTTCAGTTGCTGGTCAAACACCGAAGACACGTTCTTCTTTGTGGAATCAGAAATAGGATCCATAGCAGCAGAAGGAACTGTCTGCAGAGGGGCCATGGAATATGGTATTGCTCTTGTTTGTAGCGATTTCCTATTGATGAAGAGGAAGCATAAGAGGTTGTGAACATTACAGTGCCAGTAGTAGCAGCAGCTGCACAATGAGGACACAGAGTTGGCCTGACATTTACTTTAAAAACCTTCCTTTGGCCTTCAGCTCAGGAGGAACTCACACAAGATAATGTGAGTAAGAGAAGGAAGAAGGAAGAGTCTTTATGTGAATTTATGTGATGATTCCAAGGTCCTGTTAATCCTGTTTCCACCTCTTTGGCTTCCTTTTCTTAAGCTCAGGGAGGCTTACAATCAGACAGAATAGATAAGCACTGTTTACACACCTCCTATTTAAGAATATACAACTCCAACCAATCTAAATCAGCCATCTGCGAGGTGTGATGTCACTAGATCAAATACAGTGTTCAGTTTCATTCAGAGACAATTCTTTTTTAAAAAACAATAATAATAATATACAGTTGAAAATATTTTAACAATTGCAAAATGGCACATGACGGATAACAAAATAATGAGAATGTTTGGACAACAGTAGTATCTCATTGAAAAATACTTGTTAAATATTGTTAGTAGGGCTGGTCACTTTCTAATACGAGATGAAAACTGGAAGACTCTTGTGCAGTTTGTCACTTCCCATGAAGGTTTAGAAAGTTCAGGTTATTCATTAACATAAACTGCTATTCCCCTGTTTAGTTCCTACATTTTCCAGTACGTTGCTAAAGGGATGCAGTTGGGGTCAACAAATTACTCACTGGAGTTTTATATGTTTACAGTAGGTTATATCTGTTGTAGTTCTGCTAGTGAAAAGTTTTACTGTTTGCAGAAATCCGGTTACATCCTTACATTAAAATCAACACTAGTATTTTGATCCCTTCCTGATTTAAAATACATTGGGATTTCGTTGTGCTAGGTGCTGCTTTCGTAGGCTGCTATCCTACATGCCTTTCGCTACATGTATGAGTCACTGAAAATAATTAGACTGATTTCTTAGTAGTAGGGATGTTATTCTTCACTAAGGCCCTTTCTGCACCTCACCTCATTGCCGGGATGATCTGTGGACATCCCAGCATCACTAGTCCCAGGACATGAGTTGTTTTCCACCATTCCCTTCTGCATGCGTCCCTCAGCAGTAGAGTAGCTGCATTAACACCACTGCTTCTTCCGCATTACAGCATCCATAGCAATGCCTTCTCTCCACCTTTTCCCTGCCCCATGGCACCTGATTGGTCACCTTTTTCTGACGCCTTTTTTTCCAATTGGGTGACATTGGACATACCCGTACACCCATGCGTCAGGGGTCCCGGATTGACAATGGGAGCTGGCGCAATGGAGGAACTGCACACTGTAATGGAACAGTCGCGCTTTAGGGAGTCAATAACAGACTTCTTCCATTATTGACATAGGGTGTGATATGGGTGTGTTAGGGGTAGTTGGCAGTGTGATAGCGACAGGTTGCCCATGACATCTTGCAGAAGCACAGTTCCTAGAATCGCAATCACCTGTCACTGTGGTGGGTGGACAAGCCATGTGGAAATGGCCTAAGTTTCTTCTCAAGTAATATTAGCAAATTTCTTCCTGGTGCAAGTTTTCAAATCCTACTTGCGGTTCAGGAATTTTTCTGCCCAAAATTCACATGTGGTTGTTTCACATAGAAAACATCTTTTTTCTGTGCAAGAAATAATATTTTTGTGCAGAAAAAGCTGTTTCCAACCAAAAAGGAAATGCCATTTTCTCTGTAAATTAACCATGTGTGAATTCTGCACAGAGTAAATCTTCAACTGCAGCATTTTCTGTACTTGAAACAACTTGTTAGGAATAATATGTCTGTGTAGAAAATGCTGTTTTCTATACAAAGCAACTACAATTGAATTTTGCACAGAATGATTTCTGAACTACAAAGATTGTCTTCAGTCCAGGATTCTTTTCATCACAGTTTCTCAAAGTCAAATAGTAAAGTTTTTAATACTTTTTGGAAATCTTTTTGAATATTCTTTTCCATCATGGTTCAAATCCCCAATCAGCATGGGAATGTACTAGGTGGCCTTGGGCAAGGCCCTTTCCACACCTTACCTTCTTCTAGCGATAGGGTGCGGGGATCGCTTGAGCAGCCTCTGGTGAGAGGCTCTCGCGTCCGGGGTCCTTCGGCTCTGCACAAGCTGCCTGCTCGCATGAGACCCCACCTCTTCCTTCCGCAGTGCAGCCTGGGACCTTCCCAGGCTGCGCTGGGCAGGAAGTGCAGCTGGTGAGGCTCCGGAGGCTCCGCACGCCAGGTAAGTGTGTACGGGGCCCAGGAGCAATGCAAGATCGCACACCATTTTCAGTTTCTAGCCGAAAATGAAAAGGTGCTTGATTGGTGCCTGCCGGCCCCTGGAGCATTGCGCGATTGTGAGTGCTTCATGCGGATCGCTCCTCACAATTGCGTGACACTCCAGGCGCCCTTTCACATGGAAAATGCCATGCCGAAAGGGCCCAAGTCACGCTCTCTCAACCTAAGAGGAAGGCAATGGCAAACATTCTCTGAATAAATCTTGCCAAGAAAACACTATAAGATAGGATCACTATAACTCAAAGTTGGTATGAAGGCACATAACAATAAAGAAATGTATAGGATTGGACTATAACTAACTCAGAAGGGTTATGAGTTATCTTCATGCTAACTTACATCTAATTATATCTTACATCTTACATGCTAACTTACATCTGATTATAACTTAAACTTTAGAACAATATTCTTCCAACTCATGACTACTTTTCTTCCATACGTTCCTGAAGCCCATAGTAACTCAATCACTCTGTAGTACTCTATATATTTTCCCAGTTTAGATTATCTATAATGTCACTGATGCAGTAACACATTGAAAGTGGTGTCTTGAGCTGACAGTTATTCAAGTAATTAGATCATCTTTGTAATTACTTATCTGCTGTGAGTCTGAAATTAGCAATTATTCATCCCTTGACCATTTTCCTTTGTAAATGTGCCCTCAGTTCAGTCACATATCTCCCTCTCCCAATTTATCTTGAGTAAGAACCATTTGCAAGTAATTTGAGATACTATGAAGGCTCCTGAATACTCTTAAATTTCTTAACCTTTCTCCATAATTGGCTTCTAATTTTTAAATACTGAGTAATAATAGAGTAATAGAATTGCATTTTCATTTCATGTGATTATAGCTAACTACTTTGCTGTCTGTAAAGAAGCCACTAACCATTGTTAAATTATATTATATCTAATGTCAAAAAATATTCTGTTTCCTTGCTGTTAGGAAATATTTACTGTGTAACACTAATTCCACTGTGATGTTTCTTTCATTAACTGTATTCAGATGCAACAAAAAGTTAGAATCCCAGAGAATCCTGGCTTACTGGGAAAAAAGCTACAAGCTGGTTCATGCAGTATGACTGCTATTTCTTGCCTTCTTGCACTAGCTGAAGCAAATAACTATCTAGAAACAGAATGTGTGGCATGTTGCCTTAACTACGATTCCTAGTTCATTGCATGCTTCATGAATCAGAATCACAATTCTAGGTGTGTTCTTAGTTTACAAACTTGCTTCTTATGGATGACAACCCAGGATTCCTAGGAAGGTAACATAGCACTGAAGCTTTCCTCCATGGTCTTGACCATTTCCATGCAACCACAATATATTAAGTATTCTGTTTCTTGCACTTGCTGGTGGGTGGAGCAGAACTTGGATGATGGCTTTTATAAAGCAGGCAGGTACATTTATAAGCCCCAAAAGTGTTACTTACAACTATAACTTCATTTTAAAAAACTCTTTTCTTTCTTGTTTCTCAAAAATAAATAAAATGGTTACTTTTAGTTGTTTTGAAAAAATATCTGACAGCAATATGAGGCACAGCACGAGCAACCTCATGAACTATGATGTATCTGATTTGACTTCTGATGGGCCAGCTTGAGAGATACTCCTTGCTGCAGTCCTGCAATGAGGAGAAATTTGATGGTAAAGTGCCAACCAGAAGAATTTCTGGCTGGAGTTTTATCCCACCACCCAGACAAAGGGGGATTAGAGAATTATCGATTTGGGTCCAGAATTCCCATTGTATGCATTTACTTTTTAGTAAATGTTCTGTGAATGAGAAGAGCCAAAGGAGTAGCACCTTGCCCTTGCTGTGAAACACACCTGTTTAGATTTTGAAGATCTGATGTCCCTATGCTGACAACCCACTTTTTTAAAAAGAATAATTGTTAACTAAACCTGGAAGTCATAAAAGTGAAGATTGGGACAGATTAGTACAGATCAGAGAAGCCTTTGTAGCTGCCTTCTTTCTACAGTCAAGAGCAGAGGAGGGGCCTTTCCACACTACACTGTTATAGTGCTATCATTCCACTTTCAACATCCTATGGAATCCTGGAGTTTGCAGTTTATTCACATAGTATATGCACTTAAATTCTTAGTACTTCTCTTTTAAAAAACACCAACTCCCAGCCAGAGAGCTCTTTGGCCTCAGTAAACTACAAACCCCAGAATTCCACAGAATGTTGAATATAGAATAATAGCACTATAACAGTGTAGTGCAGAAAGGCCCCTGCTCTCTTTAACCCATAAGACTGGGATAGTTGAATTTAAAAACTGGGAGTTGGTGTTTTTTAAAAGAGAAAAACTAAGAATTTAAGTGCATATACTATGTGAATAGATTGTACAGATGTTTTCAGTTGGTGTTGTTTTCTTCGCTGCCACTAGCTAGGCTCCAGGGAAGTGAACTGTTAACTCTATAACTGCTGGATTAAGTGAGAAATGGAATCTTCCCTGAAACATTTGTTTGAGGATGTTCTACAATGGACTATGGAGGAAACAAGCAGAGTATTCAAGAGCATGATGGACATTATGAGGCAAGAGTTCAAGAACTTGAGACAAGTAATAAGATTTTTATGTATGGTATATATGTATGTATATGCATATATCTATATATATATATGTATGTATGTATGTATGAAATATACACACACACACACACACAAACACATACTGAACATGGAAATGAAACAAGATGAAAACCAGATGACAAGACAAGTGCAAACAGAGTCCATTGAGAAAGATTCCACTTTAGAGGAGATCTATGGTCAGGAATTTTCAGTGTGTGAAAGGAAGATTACATCTCAAAGTGTAGAGAAGGGGGGTTGAATTTAATGGACCCTGTAAGAAAACTAGACAAAACCAAGTTAAACCTGTCTGCATGACTGAAGGAGGAGTGAGAGGGATGTCAAAAACAAGGATGTTATTCCAAGATTGTGATTTTATGAAGCCATATGTGAAGGCTGATTTATTCTGTGAAATTGAAGGAGATGGAAAAATGTCTGAAATAAGAGTGCTGTCTTAAGATAGTGCTTTCAAAATGTTATGTGAGAAGCAATCAAGGAAAAGATGCTTTTGTGGGAAGTGGGTGTTAAATTCAAGATGAAGTTTTGGCCAAATTAGGTTAACATGGTTACAGATTTAGGATGATAATTGTATTGAGTATATGAATTCTGTAATGGTTTTCAGAACATAAAATGGTATGGATGTAATTGGAAGCTAGTGGTGCGAAAAAACATAATAGTTTCAGTTTTAACTAGTGAATATGTAGTTACAGATTTTAGATAAAGATAATAAATTGTGTTTATAAGGATTTGGTTATATTTGGAGGTAGGGATATTATTATATATGCAATAGATTATATATGCAATAGATTCACACTATTAACTAATGAAAATCATAAGCAATTATGTCAGAAAGCAGTTTTTAGAAAAATTAGTAACATTAAGGTTATGCTGCATAACTCAATTTTAAAATCAACCAAAAAGTTAGTTATCGCGCAAAAGGAGTGAAGTTGTATTTCATTAAGTAACAATTTTACTAGTGATAGCTTCATTGTTGGCTAAGATCCTGCTTCATACTTTCATATGTTGTAATAAGTTGTAAAAGAAGAAATATTGTGTTTCCTACATTAAAAAGAAAAAAGTTTATATGCGTTCTCTTTTAGAAAGTATGAATTGCGGGAGAGGGAAGACAAGAGGGCTAGATAGTCTTTCTTGACAGTCGTGAATCAAGAGATAGGCCATATTCCGTCTGAAATAAGTGAGAGGTCAGTTCTTTTCTGTTTGCTTTTCTTTTTTTCTTTTTTCTTTCCTCCTTTCTTTCCTTTCATTCTCTCTTTTTCTTTCTTTTACTCTTTAACTTTGAATTCATATGATTGTTATGTTTGCTTAGATATTGCTTTTTTCTTCTTTTTTTACATATTCATTTATGTTTTTGTAATATTGTAATGTTTGGGGGAAAATGTTAATTAAAATAAATATTAAAAAATGAGCTATGATGTATTCCTTGTCTACCATAGAGTGAGACTGCAGAACTCAATTTTGAAAACAACCAAAAAGTTAGTTATAGTGCAAAAAGAGTGAAGTTCTATTTCATTAAGTAACAGTTTTAACATAGTGATAGTTTCGTTATTGGCCAAGATTCTGCATCAGAAGCATAGCTGCAATATCATAGTTATACTCTATCTCCTCATAGAGTATAACCCAACATAAAAGCCAGTCAGCCATCCTGAGCAATGGAGTTCCACAGTGTTGGCAAGTGGGGCACTGCTGGATGACGTGACCAGCCCCTTCCCACCACCAAGTGACAAGGCATTGAAGAATAGTAATAGGACCCCACAGGACTCCCTGCCTCTACTTCTTTCACTGTCATTCATTGGCCAGAGCAAGCTGGTCATGTTATCTTGCAGCATTCCACTTGCCAGCACCATAGAACTTGATCATGTGGGATAGTTAACTGGCTTTTAAGGTGGGTTTTAGGGGTATTTATGAACATGGTTAATAGTGTCATGATCATAAATATGAACAGTTATGCCTGGCTTATGACATCATGGCTGATTCATAAGAAGCCGGCCGTTATTTGTAATTCATCATTTCCAGTCTCAAAGGAGAAGGTAAGTGGGAGTGAATGAGCTGCATGCCCCAGTAGACAACTCTCTTTTGATAAGCCATGAGTCTCCAGATGCACTCCATTCCTTGCACACACAATTTCAGTCAACACTCAACACACAGATATTCCCAGCTATTTCATTATTTCTTTTTGGTACTTCTATTCATGGCTTTGTTTTGTCTCATGAACTGAACTCATTTTGCCAACTGAACTGGTCAAACAGATTTGCAGTACGTGGTGCTTCTTATTTACATAGCAACAGGCGGAAAATGAATTTTATGGTGATCAACCAAGAAAGCAGATCTGCCAAGGTACAAAACTGAATGGCAAGGCCAAACCAATCCAGATAAAGGGCATTTTTTTTCAAGATTTTAAAAGGGGAAAGAAAGGGAGCCAGGTCTTATCATCTCCCCTGCACATTTAGTCAAGCTGCATTTCCTGCTGTGCTAATGATCTTTTCTTAAGGACTATTCCCATGAAGAAATCTGTGTGACTTATATTTACTTGTACAGTTTCACATCATGAAAGACTGTTAATGAATGAAAGAGATAAGAACGGGAAAACACCCTGGCAGGATATATTTCCTTGTACACTGTAATATGGTTGCCCCCAGAATGTCAAAGGATGTTTTTTATATAAGATTCATTTTAAAAAGATTACAGTAGAGTGCCATTTTCTGTGTAAATTCATAAGAGTCTGGCAATCATCCAAAACATTTATGAAACAGATTCAGGCAAAGAACGGTATAGTGCTTTGGTTACAGAAGCAAGATGTTACAGTAGCAAGGGGAAGGAACTAAAACACTGGCATACTAGATGTTACATGACAGTCACAAAGGAAGAAGACCCTATGCCCCCATCTCCCTGAGAACTGGGAGATGGATTTATCTGAGAGAAGGCACTGTAAGGAAGGGGATGCTTCAACTCAGAGAAGCTCTCTCCTTTCAGCTAATTTGATCTTCTGCAATATTCTGTGCCCATGCTTTTAAGGCAACCATCTTTTCCAGAGGATTAGCCCAAAGTATGTTGCTACTTGAGGCAGAATAGCAAGGGGCGTCTCTAGGCAATGTGCATGGCATTTAATTATTTATTGAAATGTTGAAATATGTATATTCCACCCTATATCCAAGGATTTTCTTAATGCTTGAAGGATATATGAAATACTCAAAATATGTCAAGTTAATTCTGGAACATGGGACAGGAAAATCCCTGAAGAACCTGTCTCCTTCCCTGGCAGTAACAATACAATAAAGAACAAAGCAAAGGACAACTTTCTGTTCTTTCATGTCAACGCAAATCTGCCATCTGAGATGCCTTCTTCACGCTATCTAATGCTGTTCTTCCATTAGGAAGTGGAGGATAGCCACCTGAGGTTGCCAGTTTTAGGTGCCATGAAATGGTATCACAGAGATGGTTATTTAATGTGGTGTTGTTATTATCTTTTTTGCCCAAAAGAGATAATTTCTGCTACAGATGCTAAAATAGCTTGACACATCTGGGGTACTAAGCACCTTAGGGGATGGTGGTGGAGAAAATTTTTCTCTCATGGTAAGCAAGTTTCTCCAGACTCTTCATCATTTTGATTGTCCTTATCTGCACCCCTTCTAAGTCCACAGCAACCTTTTTTCAGGCGCAATGAATAGATCATATGTACACACACACACACTCACACACACACACACAAATACATACATACATACGACCATTTGATAGTTCTTGAGTTGCCAAGGTTGCATCCTAATCCTGGGATTAATCCCTAATCCTGGGATTTCTAGTTTGGTGAGGCACTTGATTTCAAACATGCAAGTCCCAGGTTTCCACAGGATGGAACCATGAGAGTTAAAGTGGAATCATAGTGCTATAACTGTGTAGTATGAAAATGTCTCAGCAATAGTCATTAAAGTCATATCAAAGTGTTCTCATTTTATTTATCAAACTATAAACTATAATTATGGATACACCCCAAAACTGTGCCCCAAAAGTGTTCCAAATATAACCATGCCATGGATTTGTATAAGAGCAGTATAATATTGGCAGTTTTATTCTAATTCCTTTTCTAATTATTCCTGACATTAAATTTGTACTTTTTTTTTTAATAGTAGCTGCACACTGCTTGACATTTTCATCAAGCTGAAATGGGCCTTCAGTATCCCCTAGAGTTTGGTTCCAGGACTCCCATAGACACCAACATTTCTGGATGCTCAAATCCCATTACGTGCAATGGTGTAGTAAAATGGTGTCCCTTCTATAAGATGGGAAAATCAAACCTTGCTTTTAAAATATTTATTTATTTATTTATTTATTTATTTATTTATTTATTTATGGGATATTTTCAACCTGTAGTTGGTTGAATCCATCGATGCAGAATCCACATATATGGAGGGCCAACTGTATCTACCATAATCCCGAGATCTCTTTGGTCATTTGCTGTCAACTCTAGAGCTTGGATCTGTTATTTTTATGAACAACAACTGCCAGAATCCCCCCTGCTTGCATGTCTACTGGTAATTTTTCAAAGTTCTAGCGAGCTCAGATCCATCAGTATCCACATATGCAAAGAAAGAGAGAGAAAGCGGTGAATTTCTGTGCCCACATGCACCACATTACACGTGTTCACATTAAATCTCACGTGTTGTTTTAGTGTTCATTCCACCAGCTTGAAGAGATCCACCTTCTCCACCTATTTTTGTTCCCATCATGTCATTTACTTAGCAATTTGTGGTGTCATCAGCAAATATGGTCACCTCACTATTGAGCCATAACGAAAGGTCATGATGAACAAGTTAAGAGGCCTTATTCCCAGTACCCTTGTCCCTCAGTTTTAAGAATTTACCACACATACACATACACATGTGTCTGTGTGTGCATATCTATAATTTTTCAGATTCAATTTTACTACACCTAAACTAAATGTATCCCTAGAGAAGCAGAAGTTAGTTTTGATTTCTCATACTCACTAAGGCACTTTCAAGCTTAATCTCTCCGAATCTAATGACCTAAAGTAGGACACTGGCTGAATTATTTCTTGCAGTAACACAGGCTAAACCCTCTTTCCAATTTAGAGATGATTAACTTAAATATTTTGCAAATAACATGTCGCAAAACAAACAGAAAGCCACACCTCTCCAGAGACAACCCCTATAAAAACTCAAATATACATTCTGTTTTAAAAAAAAAACCCAGGACAATGTCTGCTACCATGGAACCTACACTGCTCTTCATGTTACTGACAGAAATACTTCATGTAGCTGGCTCAGGTAATGTGCCTCAGATCTTTCTATATCTATCTCTGCAAATTGAGAACTTTTCCAAGATTAAAGATTAAATAAGGCTGAAAGTAGAAGAAGTTTAATTGCTGGGGATAATCTTGAGGTATTTACTCCAGTAACATGAACTTCAATGGTGCAATTAGGTAATTTCAGAATCTGTGAAAAGCTGCTTCATTGGATTACAACATCTAGATTCCCCAGTTCTGGGCAGGGGTCATGGTGGCTGGAAGACTCCGGGAATTCTAGTGCTCTCAAAGCTCTGGGTAATTTTAGGACTTCACAGTCCTGAGGTGGGGTTAGACAGCAATGTGTACTGTGCAATGTAGTCAGCTGATGCATTTGGGGGATGTTGAAGTTTTAAAAAGTTGTGGCAGGAAAGGGAGGAGGTAGCTCAACCTTTCGTTCCACTGCCATTACTTCATTCATGCCATAAAAGCCTACCTGAATTTGCTAAGATGTAAATACAATTGTGTTGAGATTGGACCCTTAATGGTTACTAAGAGTGTTGAGGACTGCAATCTAATTCATCTTCCGCCTTCCTCATACTTATGCACGCATGCATGTTTCCCAGGTGGAAAGCGAGTGAAGACAGAAATGAATTGTTGTGTGTAAGTTCAAGAGTTCTGATGAAAGCATGGCCCTTGTCATCTCCGAAGATTTGCTGTGAGACAACGTGTACCTTGCCTCAGAAATCTGCACATTTCAGGGCTCACAGTACATTTTGCGCGCATGAAAACTTGCACAGTTTTTTTGAAAAAAATAAACGGCAAAATGTATGAGAAAATATATGCAAACATGCCTTCATCAATGGGAGAAATGTGTACATTTCTGCTAACTGCATGATATGCATACAGTCAGCCCTCCACATTTGCAGGTTTCACTTTTGCAGATTTGATTATTCACGGATTATTTGCTGTCACCTCTGCTGCCTCCCTATGCCATTTTTAACAAAGACTGCAAGCCTCGTGAGATTGAGAAACTGCAAACAAGCCTTGTAGGACCCCTGTTAAAAATGGTGTGGGGCAGCTGTGGAGGTGGCAGTAAGCCCCACCAGCCCCCCACTTCTGCCTGGCAAAGGAACTCTGATGCTTCAAAGGAATCCGTGGTGGGTTGAATACGGTAATCACTCTTTTGTGTGTGTGTCAAATATGGTTTGGGAGGGCCTAGTTATTTGTGGTTTTTCAGTGTTTATGGGGGTCCTGTGCCCCTAACCTTAGCAAATGTGGAGAAGGGATGATTGTGTGTGTGTGTGTGTGTAAATAAATAAATAAAAAGAAAGGTGGAATGAGAATGTGGGTGGAATTTGGATGAAAAGGTGGCAAAGGTAAGACTCAGAATTGGCACAATCCTGGGTGAAGGTGAGAAAACTCTGAGGGAAAATAAGCATCCCTGCCCACCTGCTCTCCACTCAAAATGGAGTCTCCTAAACCTACTTTCCCTCATAAAAGAAGCCACCACAATTTATGCATGTACTCTCCTATCCCTGCTCTCAGATCTACTTGTTATGAAAGGGAAATGTGTTGGCAGACATTTGTTTCTCTGCTGTACCATTTCAGACAACAGATGGAGGCTCACATGACTAACCAGTTCTTCATTCCCCTTCCCTCAAATCCTTCCACGTAGAAAACTGACATGCTAGGGAAGAAGGCTATGCTAGAACTGTTGTCCCTACTTTCTGGTTTTCTAAGCAAAGGACCCCCACAAAAGTGGGAAAACTGCAAATATCTTCCTGCCTCCTGCCCAAACCTTCTTTCCTCATGCTTCCCCTCCCATCCTCTTATCACCTGAGTGAGTGAGGGAACACACATGCGTGCCTTCCCTCCTTCTGCAGGATGTGTATTAAGAAGCAACAGCACAGCCACTTTCAACCGCCTGTGGAATCCTGGGGTTTGCAGTTTAGGGAGCGGTATTTAGACTTCTCAGCCGGAGAGCTCTTTGGCCTCAGTAAAGGACAAACCCCAGAACTCCACATGATGTTGAAAGTGGAATAACAGCACTGTAACAGCATAGGGAGGAAAGGGCCACAGTCTGAAGAGGCCAGTGGGAACTGATGGTTGCCATGTTGGTGGGTCAGTGAATCCATTCCACGTTTTAGTTCAGATGTCAAAGGAGCTGTCCAAACTGTGTAGGCACATATAAAATTGCACATTATAAGCACAAGTAAGCTTCAGTGGGACAAACTCCCCAGTAAACTGGCATAGGAAAGTAGCCTAGCAGTTCAGAAATTATTTCCACTAAGTCAATGGAACTTGATCTACAGGAAACAGCCATAGAACATCAGCCTAATTCGGGTAAATATTTTATGGCGATAATGTTTAAATTGTAAATGAGTAAAACTACACACCTGTCTTCCTATACTCCTGTACTGATACTCAGAAGAATGACTCATTAAATGAACTGTTAGTTTGCCTTTCGGATAGGAGTGTGGGTGTGGATGTCCTTGCACGTAGATGCAGTAATTTTTCCTGTGGATACTAAGTAGGGCTTTGAACCTGCTCTGTGTTTTAGTCTAAATATCAAGATGCTGAACTCTGTCCCCAAAAGAAGCTTCTGAGCCTTGGATAACTAACCCCAAGTGAATTCATCATTCTAGTGACATGGGAGTCACTAACTGCTACTAAATGTGCCCCCCACATAAGCTCCTTACCTTACTTGGATCAGGCAAGTACAATAGTTAAATAGAAAACTCACTTTAAGTGTTCGAGGACATTAGCCATCATGTTTTCCATATTTGGCCAACCAAGCATTTGGCAATCCAGTAGTTAATTTTGGAGAACCAGCATAGTGTAGTAGCTGAGTATTGGACAATGACCCTGGTGAACAGGGTTCGAATCCCTGCTTGGCCACTAAAATCCATGGGGTGACCTTGGGCAAGTCACATTCTTTCACCCTCAGAGGAAGGCAAAGACAGACCCCCTCTAAACAAATATTGCTGAGAAAACTCTGTGATACATTCACCTTAAGGCCATAATAGGTTGGAAACTTGAAGGTATACAAAAACAACTACAACTTGATGGGGTGGGTGGGGGTGGAATGATATTTCCAGCTGTCTCCCACCAGCAAGTCAGCCTGAAACAGTCAGAAGCAGGACCCTTGTTGCAATTCTTCCTTGCAACCTCACTTGCTTGTGGAAGGGGCTGGAAAATTCATCCTCCTTAGCCCACACTGGCAGCTGAAAGGACCTTCAATCTCTCAGTGAGGCCACTAGCTGTTAAATTAGGTTTTGGAGGCTCAGGCCAGAAGACGTTACTTAGTTACACATTAGTAAGTAAGTAGGACATTGGCAAACATGTTCAGAAAATATAAAACGGTGGTAGAATTCCAGTTGGTGGTTACTTTACTTCAGCTTGTGATGTGGCCTGCTTGTTGAAAAAGTAATCAAAATTCTGATAGAGTCAGAGATTTGGCTCCCTCTTGTGGATCTATATTTTTAAATCTAGAAGCATCTTCAAAATACTTTACTTTCAAAGCCAGACAAATTTTTCTTCTTTTAATGCTTGGATTTTGGAGGAGGGAGAGATTGATAAAACCAAATATCTCACAACGCTATATTTGGTATTTGGATTAATTAAAACTAAAGCAGTTTAAACCAATTATTTAAGACAGTAAGAAGAAAGGCAATTTAAGCCAATTTTCCCATTGATACACTTTTGTGCATTAGCCAAACAATGGTGCAGAACTAACACTACAATCCTATACTATCTTACATTGAAGTAAGCCTTTGAAACTCTGTGGAACTTAACATTTTAACACATATTATCAGATCATATTATAAATCATATTAATTTGTGATTAAGTTGCATTCCTATACATGCTGGGGCAGGCAACTGTGTGATGACCAGTGGCCAAATTCACCCACAGATTCTCCTGCAGGCCCAAATATCTCCATTTGTCCTAGCAGTTCCTTTCAAAACGGAAACAGGAGGTGACATCACATCATTTCCTGTTGGCATCTTGAAAGGGACTGAAGAGGAAAATAGATGTATTTGGGGGTAGTACAGGATTCTGTATTGAGTGTTTGAGTGTTGGATTACAACCCTGGAGACCAGGGTTCAGTTCTCCGCTCAGCCATGGAAACCCACTGCATGACCTTGGGCACGTCACACACACTCAGCCTCAGAAAACCTATGGGTTTCCCCAGTGTTGGGGTTGCCATAAGTCAGAAATTACTTGAAGGCAGACAGTAAGAACAACAGCAACAACATTCCGGGATGATTATAGCAGTAGGACTGTAGTATTTTTGACTGATTTGTAGGCGGGCTTTATGTGATTTCTGGGCAAAAATTGCCTTAAAATTGTGCCAAACTTTTTATTTTATTATTTTTATTTTTTTAAAAAATGGGGGGTTGGGAGGTTTGAGGACTGATGAGGGGATTCAGGGTCATAAAAGAGGTGTTCAGGGTCTGTATAAGGTCCATAGAATGGAATCGGCCTATACCTGTTATACACACGTTGTTGTTGTTGTTGTTGTTGTTGTTGTTGTGTGCTTTCAGGTCATTTCCAACTTATAGCAACCCAAGGTCACCCAGTGGGTTTCCAGGAATTGAATCCCGGTCGTACACTTGCTTGGGAGTAGTGCCCTTTCTACAGCTTACTTGGGTCCAGGGTCATCCCAGTAACAGCTTTGTCGGGAGAGGAGCCTGGACACCAATACTCCCCTCCGCACCAGCTCGCTCGCTGCAGAAGGAAGCACAATGGTCCCACCTCTTCCTGCTTCAGTGCTGCCAGGTACTGTCCCAGGCTACCTTGGGGCAGGAAGTGCAGCCATTGTGCTTCCTAGGGCCTCTGCAGCCAAGGTAAGTCGGCCACATGGCAGGATGTCAGTGTGATCACAGTTCATTGACAGGTAAAGCCTGTCAATGATTTGTGGTATGATCACACCACCTGGGGACAGGAGAAGAACGGGACCACGATGACATCATGCATAAGCATCATCATGGTCCCATCCTTCTCCCATCCCAGTGGCAGGTTGGGAGGACAGAGCAGAAAAGGCCTAGATCTCATCAAATTCAGTAGAGCTTCTGAGCAGGTATCTATAGTATTTCATTGCAAATGGAGTATTCTACGCTCCTGCTTTACTCTTACAGAGTTTATATTGTTTTGTACACTAAATATGTGTTCCACACTTTTTTTTTTTGCTATAAATGAAAAGCTGCTAAACTATTCCCTTTCACATTCTTTTTTCCCCTAGAACAGAGATATATCATGGGTTATAAAATTAAGTATGGAGATACAGACAATTAAGTATAGAACACACTTTTTCTTTCCAGAGATGGTCCTTCCCATGTGGTCCTTAGCAAGACTCAGAAGCAAACAAAAATGAAATGCCTATGACTAAGTGATTAAAATAAGTGTGAAAGAGTTCTGGGGGTGTTGCTATCCTGAGTGCCAGAGCAGCCTAGCAACAGGTTGCCAGGAAACCAGAATAACTACTCAAGAGAGAAACCTAGGCCCTTTTCACATGGCACTCGCCATGCGAAAGGGCCTCTGGAGCATCGCGCAATTGCGAGGAGACGACCACATGATGTTCTTGCAATTGCACAATGCTGCCGGGGCCGGCAGGCACTGATCGCACACTATTTCATTTTCAGCTTCTAGCCAAAAATGGTGCACAATCGCTCATCGCTCCAGGGCCCCGCATGCACTTACCGTGTGTGCGGAGCCTCCGGAGCCAAGGTGCTCACGCTTCCTGCCCCAGGGCAGCCTGGGAAAATCTCAGGCTGCACTGTGGAAGGAAGAGGAGGAGCCCTCGCACTGCCTGCTCGCTAGCAGGCAGCGGCTGCAGAGCTGACGCAGTGGGGACACGAGAACCTCTCGCAAGAGGCTGCTCGCGCGATCCCCGCACCCCAGCGCCACGAAACGGTAAGGTGTGAAAAAGGCCCTAGTCTGTTAGTGTGAGGGAAGGGCTGGAGGCTTGAGAGGAGAGTATATAAAAAAGCAAGCACTGAGTGACATTTGTAGTCCTTCAGTGAGAAAGAGCTGGAATAAAGACCCTGAGTCAGCCAGGGAAGTGGTCTGAGTGGATATGGTTTAGTTCTCATGGAAAGCCTAGAAAAGAGGCAGAAGACTAATTAAACCATTAGAGAATCTGGTCACAAAGTGTGACCCAGACTTGGGTGTTGAATCTTTGGTGAAAGTGTAGCCAAAGGGCTGTTCATGGTACTTGTGGTTATACGAGGGTTTCATGTTATAAAGAAACTGTCTAAAAGAACTCTGAAGAACTGCATTAGCTTTGATCTGCATATGAACTCCAAGGCTATTTCCACACGGGGTTTTTAAAACGGAGCAGAGTGTCCTCCAGGGAGGACATCTGCACCTGGGAGCGGACTGGGTTGGACCTACTCAAGGTAGATCCGCACCCCAGCCCGCTCCGGAACTACCCCAAGTGGTCGTCCAGCGTGCTTTTGAAAGACCCGCTAAAAACAGGTCTTTCAAAAGCACGGAGCGCGCCACTGCGAGCCTGCTCCCTTATGCAGATTCGCAGGCTCGCATTGGTGCGAACCTGTGATCTGCAGGGGGCGGGCTTTAGGCAGGCAAGCTTCAGCGGTTGGTCGAGACCCTCAACCAACTGGAAGCCGCCATTTTCGATGCCAGAGCAGTGCGGAGCAACAAGCACGCACTGCTCGGGAGTGGCATGGACCGGACCGGGAAGCCTTAAAATCCAGTAAGTAGCATGACGGGGCGATTCCCTCGCCCTGTGTGGAAATGTCCCAACACTTTGTTCTGTACATTATTTTTTATAAGTATTATAGTTTATTTTTATAATCATTGACTCAGCTGAGTGTTATATAGATTTTAAAACAAACAGAAAACATGCTTCCATAAAACTATAAAGTTCTAAACGACCATTGAAATGCCTCACTCTTTACTCAGAAATGGTGTTTAAAGGGGAAAGCAGAAAGCTGTGTGTGAAGTGTCAGAGCGCTTTATCAGGCTTGGAAGCTTCCATGTCCATCTGAGAGAAAGAAGCAGGCCTTGTCACAATAAAGTTTTATAGTTACCGGGCAAACTCAAGTAATTACATTGTGGTTATAGATTTGTAAGCTACAGATCTGTAACTGCTTCATATTAACCCATGCTCTGTATTCATGATTATGGCACTACTGTTATAATCATAAATGGCCAGCAGTTACATCAAGCAATGGAGCACTGTTCTGCTAACATTCAGGATGCAGCAGGATGACATTTCCATCCTGCTCCCACCAGCAATCTGTGCTGCAACAGAAGCTATGTGACAGGGTCCTGCACCAGAGATTGCTGCCAGGATTAGGCTGGAAATGTTATCTTGGTATTCCCCAATGGCTAGCAGAACAGATTTCTGCCATTCAATTGTTAAGGTAGATTGAGGGAGTCAGGTTGGGGGGTGTAATTACGTCTATTAGGTAGGATCTAAGCATGATTTTTTATCAGGTGAAAATTAAATGTCTGTGTTTGGAAAGTTGTAAATAAGCATGTTTGGGAAAGAATCAGATTGGTTCTACATGGAAAAGCCTCCTTTAATGGTATGTATCTGATAGAAACATTGATGCAGTTGGGAAATTTATTTTTAAAGAGTTACTACCCAGATTATACAATATTTATCTTGCTATTTAGAGAAATTTGATATTTAAAATGTTTAAAAATGTGCTTGTGCTTAATGTTATTTATTTTTATCCACCCTGAGTTAGGAGATCTTTATATTAAATGTACTTGAATACTCCTAAGTGCTTTTTTGTTTTTTGTTTTTCTAAAATATTATCATTCTACTACAGCACCATCATCATCACTCACAGTGACACCTACAAGACCAGGTAAGTCATTCTGGGCCATGTGCTGGGAACTTAACAATATATTCCTATATTGGTCTATGTAAAATAAAGTCCCATTGAATTTGATGGGGTCTACCCCTTAGTAAATAAGTGTGAGTTTACAGCCTTATGCTGTCATAGCATACAAAATTTCACTACATTTTAAAATAATTTCCTTCAGAATGTTCTCTACTTTCTTGTATTGTGCCTGCAGTGGGGAATATAACCGGGTAGAAAGAAAGGCCATTTCCGCACTAGACTGTTATAGTGCTATGATTCCACTTTCAACATCCTATGGAATCCTGGGGTTTGCAGTTTAGGGAGGGGCCAGCGGGCCCCTCCCTAAACTGCAAACCCCAGGATTCCGTAGGATATTGAAAGTGGAATCATAGCGCTATAACAGTCTAGTGCAGAAATGGCTAAAGACAAGAACAAGCGTATGAGTGGGTATCACTTCCTCTGCCCCTCCCACTCCCCAAAAATAACCAGACCTCAGCTTAATTAATCAGAATTTAATACTCCCCAACTGTCCTGATTTGGCAGGAACAGTCCCAACTAATCCTCTGTCATCTTGGGTTCTTTTTTTCCAGCTGATTTTAAAATGTCGCAGTTTCTCTCTGCTTCTCCCGCTTCCCTCCTTTGTCCTCAACTGGCTTCAGTAGCCGCAAACTGACTTCATAGTGCAAAAGTCATTTGCTGTCAATTAACTCAGCAAAGGGGAGAGGAGAGGAGCAGGTGAAATCTGCTCCGTTTCAATAGGTTCAGGCAAAACCAAATAGATACAACCGCTCCTACCTTGTGTGTTCTTCCTCATTGACAACTTTTGCTGTCTTGACCATGCTCTGATGTTTGGGTACACACATCCGAATTTTGACCTGTGAAATTTTGGAGAGTATGGCCTTTCTATGCATATTTTCTGTAGCATGAGCAGGAAATTTGATACCGACAAAGGCTCAATACTACTACTACAGAAAATTTTATGGCACTTTCTGAATTTTTACATGGTGGGCTTTTTCCCTTTCCTTTTTTTTTTTTAAACCTGATCTACAATCCAGATATGAAAGAAAAGAAAAAAGAACAAGAAATTCTTTTTTACTTTGCTCTCTTGGCCTTCATTGAGGCATGTCTAGGATACAGAGGAAACTAGCCTGTTTGTGACTCTATGTGAAACAATTCTTTCTGAGTCACATTCCACTTTCTAGAAAAGGAGGAGGAAAAATGACACCCAAAGCCAAATGTAATTAATCGTAACAGAAGACCTCAATTGGCAAGTGGGTGATGGATACAAAACAAATTATGTGATTATGTGGGTGAGCAGGGAAGGGAGAAGACAGAGACAGATGAAACAGAGAAAAGCTTGGAAGAATTCCTTCTGTGCATTATAATATCCTTGATCCTCAATCCAGCATGGCCATGCTAGTTGGGAAGTCACTGTTAATACAGTCCATAAGTAACACTTCCAAGTCATAGAGAAGGAGAAATCAGCTCTAAATTAAATATAATACACAGATGTGCCTTAATTAGTTAAGTAGGTGTCAACAGCATTGGAGAGAGGCTGCTTAGCCCTTTTCCCCTTCAGCCACCATTTAGAATTATCCCCAACCATCTTTTCCTAATTTATGGTTTCTAGGTATTGCTAAACTGCTGCTCTCATTCTCGTTCACCATTGTCTGTGCAGGCTACAGCTGGTAGGAATTGTAGTTCAACGTCTAGAGAGCTATGCATTGGCCTTCCCTGGTTTAAAACTTGTCTTGCCTTAAATAATTGTCAAGGAATGTTTGGTCTTGGAAGACTTTACACATTCTATGAAATAATGGAGTAGAACATAGAAGATCATTCTTAGGCCTAGTCAAGTTAACATCACATTGATCTGTTCACTTTTGGTCTTTCACAGGACTGTCCCTAAGACTAGCTGACACCTACAACTACTGCGAGGGGCGTGTTGAAGTTTATTATGAAGGTGCCTGGGGAACTGTTTGTAACAACAGCTGGGACATGAAGGATGCCCAGGTTGTTTGCAGGCAGCTTGGATGTGGAGATGCTGTCGCAGTAGTGCCTTGGCCTCGGTTTGGTGAGGGCTCAGGCAGAATCCTCCTAGATGATGTCCAGTGTGAAGGGGATGAAACCTACCTGTGGGATTGCAAGAACCCTGGATGGGGTGTACATAACTGCGGTCATCAACAGGATGCCACTATTCTCTGCCAAGGTATATGCTGATTTTCTCAAGGACTGCAGTTACCTTGGAATTCCTCTCACCTGCAGATAGGCCAAGATGATCACTGACCAAGTGGTTACTTCAATGATGACTCATTACTTCCATGTCAGCGAGGTGGTGAATCTCTTCTGGCTTTTAGTACGAACTTTAAAGGAGTTATCTACGGCCCTGTTTGCATGCCAGTCCTGTTGCAAAATGGCCTCGGGAGCACTGTGGGATTGCGAGAACCATTCCACATGATGTCCTCACAATTGCGCAACGCTCCTGAGGCCATCAGGTGGCGATCGCGCAGTATATCATTTTCAGCTCATTGCCGAAAATGATGCGCATTTGCGTGTCCCTCCCACGCCCCACCCACATTTACCTTGAGTGCGGAGCCTCCTGACACGCGGCCATTGCATTTCCTCCCCCAGCGCAGCCTGGGAAAGTACCCAGGTGCGCTGTGGAAGGAAGGGGAGGAGCCCTCATGCTTTCTTCCATCCAGCATGGAGCTGGTGCAGGGGGGAAGCAGAGAGGACACGAGTGCCTCTTGCAAGAGGCTTCTCACGTGATCCCCTCGTGACAACACTGGAACGAGGTAAGGTGCGAAAAGGGCCTATGACGCAGGACCCTTCCTACAAATAGATTTAACACCTTGAATGGCTCCTTTAAACATCTGACTAAATTAGGTGTAGGTTCACTTCCTATGGATAAGAACTTACCAGCTGCCATTGAGCAATTTATTGCAAAAGCTTGGCAAAGTTGCTTTCTGAATGACAATTCCCAGAATCCCTCAGACAACATGGCCTCTGACAATAAATGGCATGGATACTAGTATTCTGGGAGTTATAGTCCAAAAAGTAACTTTGCAAAACTCTGATTACTACATCAGAGATGAACCAACTTGATAAGGTATTTGGATGGTGACAACAATTTCATCACATTTCTGCACCTGGTGTGTGTGGTGAAATTCTTCTTATGAATTTGGCAGAATGACACAAGTGATCAAGCTACTACCTTTGTTAGTTTGATCAACCATCTGTATCATTTTGACAAGTGATTCAGAAACATGATTGATTATGAGCTGCATCCATCCCTGGATTATTCTGCAGTCTTTTCATTTACTGATTCAGTTTGCTTTCTATACAGAATGAATCATGCAATTACAGGATGGCCAGAAAGGAAAAAAAACAAAAACAAAACAGAAGAAGCCATTACAGCTCAACATCTTATAGCTGGTTCACATGTTTTCTATTACCCATTAGCCAGCATTTAGCCTTATGGTGGTTGACCTGTGCCTTGCCCCAGTAGCTCATTCCCATGCCATTTTGGTACTTATTTGGATAACTACAAATGTGTAGGAGAGGAGATTCACATGGGAAGTTTCTACAGTTAGTTTGCCAATCCTCAGGGAAAAGCAGATTTCCTGTGATGCGCACATGGTCTGAATTCCTTGGTGACTGCAGTAGATCAAACTTTTGTGAAGAAGGAAAATAACCATACTGTATGTTTCATGGAAGAACATTTCCTTCATGTTGTCAGTGAAGTTGCTTTGCAGTGTAACACTTGAGTGAAGAGTTCATAAAATATCATCAAAGATTAATTTCTATGTCTCACTCCAGAAGCCTATGCTGGCTATTGAGACGTGCTTGACACAAATATTATTTTGCATTCTTCTTAAAATGCCAGTCACTTTGACTCCAAATGTTCAGGATGCAAAGAACAATTATGACTTGCTGAGGCTAGAGGAGAGCTGCAATTTCAGCAAAGCTCCAAGGTCAGTATTGTAGGCAGTAGGTCATTCCAAGAGAAAGAAGAACTGAAACTGGATCCAGCACAGAATGACTTTTTGTCTTACTTGTTATTCCTTTCTTTGGTCTGAAACCTCTTATAGTCTAGCCTACAATCAATTCACTTGAATCACTGGGATGTATATAAGTATTCATTCAGTGTTCAACAATTAATTCAGTGAGTCTGCTCTAGTTGGGACTACCAATAGCATTCATACCTTGACTCCAGTTTTATGTTTGCTATAAAGCAGACAGTTAGAAGAACCCGTCTCAATAAAAGATTAAAATGTTACTCTGAAAACTAAGATTCATACTCTCCAAGTGTCCCAATTTCATAAGGAGATTCGTGATTAATCCTCTGTCATCCCACCTGTCCAGCTGTTTTAAAAAGGTCCAGTTTCTCTCTCCTTCCTCCTCAACTACTTCAATTGCTGTAAACTGAGTTCAAAGTGGTGTCATAGTTTGAACTCAATTAAATCAGCAGCGAGGTCAGGACTGGAGGGAGCAGAATGTTGCCACATCCTAGTAGGCCCCGGCAAAAGCAACTGTCTGCAGTCTCTCCTAGTTTGTACATTCTTCCTCATTAACAACTTTTGCCATCTTAACCACAGTTTGATATTGCTTGGCCACATGTCCCAGTTTTCATCTGTGAAATGCTAGAGCATATGAGATTGTTATCAGAACAGCAAAACAACATATTACTCTCAAAAAGGTATAGACTTGTTGTCCATCACAGTTGCCATATTCTTACCTTTTGTTATTGTCATTTCTTTCCTGACAGCTGAAATCTATAGACCAAGTAAGTCTTTCTTTATATATCTATGAATCTGTTCTTTATTCATGTATATTTATATCTCTTTTCCAAAAAGCCTGAGGTTTTCCTCATATGCCAAAATGCAGGCAACAGTTCTAGACTTAGAAAGGGACAGTGCATAAGGTGGAAACGAAAGGAGATGCCAGAATGTGTAGAAGCTTGCTTATTTGTTTATTTCTTTATTTCCTGCCTTTCTCCCCACATGGCAGTGTCATGTTCATGTTCATAGGATGCTAAGTCTGGGAATTCTGGAGCTCAGCAAATGATTGAACTTGTGACTCAGGCCATTTCCACACTAGACTGTTATAGTGCTATGATTCCACTTTCAACATCCTATGGAAACCTGGGGTTTGCGGTTTGCCTTTGAGGCCCCTCCCTAAACTGCAAACCCCAGGATTCCATAGGATGTTGAAGGTGGAATCATAGTGCTATAACAGTCTAGTGTGGAAATGGCCTCAACGTGGCTTTCACAACATGCATGAAATGAATATGTGTCATAGGGTTACAATATTTTGAAAAGCAAAAAAAAAAAAAAAAAGGATACATTTACTGATTAATCCAAACCACCAATCGCTACGATGACTCTTACTTTAAATATTTTTAAATACCCTTACCATGTATTTTCGCTCTGAGAAAAAAAGGCATGTCCAGGAGAAGGAGGATGTATGGTAACCCTAGTGTGTCAATACTGTTATATAAATAGCAGCCTTGGAGGAAGCCAAGCAGCATCATGGCTGTAAAGGATACTTCTTTGGACTCTTACTCTCAGGCTGTTCCTGCCAAGATAATCAGTGCTGGCTGGTAAATTCTGAGAGTTATATTTCAAAAAGGTAAGTTTAACCACTCCTCTCTGTGCTGTGATTCTGATGAAAGTTGCCTCCGCATGCCCTCAGAGATGCCGCTGTTCATATGAAGAAGGAAATTGTCATTCATACCAACGGACGTTACATGCCAACTACAAATGCCAACTTTGGAGGAAGAAATTACATTATATTTTTGATGAGAGTTTATCTACATTTGTGAATTTTTTTTTCATAATTGGAATAGAAAGAACTTGAGAATTAAAACAAAAGGAAATGTGGGGAAAAGTGCACCCCACAAGCTGTTTGCTGCCCCCTTCCAGGGGTCCCACTGCAGCCCACCGTATCTATGCTGCCTCTACTCCTTCACACACACTGTTTTAAAATGGCCTCCCATGCCCTCTTGGAGTCATGGTAGGCAATTTCACCAGGGCCACTTTCAACCTCCTGTGAAATTCTGGGATTTGTAGTTTACTGAGGCCAAGGAGCTCTCTGGCTGAGAATTCTAAATGCCCCTCCCTAAACTGCAAACCCCAGGATTCCATAGGATGTTGAAAGTGGAATAATAGAGCTTTAACAGTCTAGTGCAGAATGGCCACAGAGCTGTTTTAGGCATCCCTCAGGGTAGAGTCAAACTGGAAGTAAGTTTAATTTGGGATTTTGGGGGTGTGGAGAGAGATGAACCCCTTCTAGGTCTGGCAGAGGACCAGTCAGGCCCCATTACCACAGGATGCTGCCCACTCCTGCTCTGAAAGGATCCATGTCTTGAAATCGTTTAATAATTTTACTGGAAGAAGAAAAATCTGGCATGTTTTCCCTATACAAAAGGGAAAGGATTCTTTATTCTGCTGATTGCAGTGTTCATAGGGAGGAGAAATTCTGCCCAGTTCTATAGGAGAGGAAATTGCTGTTGCTAATGACATGTCAGGTTATTGTTTTTAAAAAGAGCTGTTACGGTTTGGGTAATCCAGAGATTACAGTCAGGTCATATTAGGACAGCTCTGCAAGGACTTTGCGTTGCTGCGCAAATCCACTTCAATTAATTTTATTATGCAAAAAGCCAGTGTACAAAGCCAAGCTTCTAAAATCTGAATATCCTACCAATTTCTGGGTTTGCATTGTTTCTTTCTCCAGCTGGCTTTTGTCAGTATTGGACAATCACTTTCATTTTATGTAACTTGGCTGTTGATGTTTCCTAACAATGTCGTTGAACTTAATTTTGGTGAGGAGAAGAATTCTTTTGTATAAACATGAATTACAAGATGTTAACTGTCACCTTTTTAAAATTTCTTCCAGCTGGAACTGTAGGGGATGGTGAGTCTTTCTCATATTTTAAGGGTTTTTTTTTTTAAACGATAAATAGACCTTAATTTAATTTAGCACAAAGTAGCCATGTAAACTTCTAAGGCAATCTGAATAAAGTGTTTGGCATGAAATTCTTTGAATATAATGAACTTTCTGTTTTGCTTTAAATGTACCACTAATGACAAGTTGTGAGAAGTCTGCAAACTCTTCCCTGCTTTTTTTCTTTTTTCTTTTTTTAACTTTATTCATTTTAATAACTTCATTCTGTGCCAAGGCTGGAGAACTTGTGGCCTTCCATATATATTGTTGAACTGGAGCACCCATCAGCCTGAGTTAATATAGCCAGTGGTGGTGAGAGCTACAATCTACCATGTCAGCACAGCCATCTTTAGCCATTGCTGCTCTGTGCTATGGAATATAGGCTGACTGAGCTATAACGTTTTAGGCAATCCTACAAACCAAATGTTTTAATTATGGCATGTTGCCTTGATGCACCCAAGGCAAAGATTAAATTCTCTTTGCTTTCCAAAGAGAAGAGCTTAGAAAAGATACTTTTTTGGGGCTAGGGCTCTTGGGACCTCCAACCAGCATAAAAAAGAAAAAAAAACACTTTTCCAGACTCTGGGAAAGAGAAAAATTAAGCCATTATTGAATACTAAATTCTACTAATAGTTTGAGACAACCAAACACATTTGTTTTTCAACCCTGCCTAGAATGCAGCCTAGTCAACTGCAGTCACAAAAATCTAGAGAGAGGGATTCAAAATACAGTCCTCCCTCTACGTTCATGGGTTTGACCTTCACAAACTGGCTTATTTGCAAGGCACCTGCTTGCCTGCCCCCTCCCGCTTCCATTCCCCTGCCTTTTGCTTGGGCACTCGTGTCTTCCTTCCACAGACTCAGGCAAAAGGCAAGTGAACGACAGGGGCAGCCCTGCATGTGTAGAAGGTGGACGCATTCCTTCTCCAGTCATGTTGCTGTTCCCCTCCCATTCATTTTCCTATCTCCCAGGCACCTGGAAGGCAGCGCGCCCAGGCGAAATGTGAGTGGAGGAAGGTGAAGGCACACATCCTCTCCAAGTACATGGTTACTCGGTCCCATTCACTCACCTTTTGCCTGGGCACGTGGAAGACAAAGCACCCAGGTGAAACGCAAGTGAAACCACATGGGGGAAGCCACGCACATACACATTCTCTGGGCTTGTGGTTGCCCCCTCCCATTTCCTTGCCTATGGCCTGGGCATTTGGAAGGAAGTGTGTCCGGGCAAAATGCACGTGAAGGGGGAAGCTCTCGTGTGTAGCTGCTCCCTCCCACTCGTTCGCCTATTACCCCAAAGGTGAGGCCTTGAAGGGAATGAGAGGAGGAGCAGTCACTTGGGAGGGCGAGTTATTTGCAGTTTTTTGACATTCATGAGGGTTCTGCAGCTGAAACCTCACAAAAGTTGAGGGGCCACTGTAATAACTATAAAAATGTGTACCATAAAGATGGAAATGTACACAAGAAGGCTTAAATGCAATTTTTCCAACTAGAGTAGACCCATTAAACTGAGTGATGAAAAGTAAGTCAACACTTATGTGAATTGCATTAATTTAGTGGCTCTCCTCCATTTGGGACTTACAATTTAATTCAGCCTTGGTCTTGATAGCTTATTTAAAAATTGCTCCAGCTGTTCAAATCAGTGCATTTTTCTCTGATGCACATTACAAAGTTTTCATTTTAAACCTCGAATGTTTAAATCATGGGCTTGTCTCTAAATGTTGCAATGTGATCAAATTATTCCAAGCCATGGTAGTTTTTGAAAATTTTCAAATTCAAGCAGTCAATCAAAGCATCAGGCTTCAGATCTGACAGTATAAAGAGTTTTTCACACTCAGAGGCACTGGCCAGAATCCTCTTGGTGACTTACACCATTTCTGCACTAGCCTGTTATAGCACAAGGGATGGGCCAATCAGATCCTCCCAAAACTGCAAACTCCAGGATTCCATGGGATGTTGAAAGTGGAATCATAGCACTATAACAGGCTAGTGCAGAAATGACCTTAGGCTTGCACTACCAGGGGCTACACTGCCATAAGTACATCTTACCCTCTTGTACAAAGAGGTATCAAGTACCTCCTTTGGCAGTGGTTTTTCCTGAATTGCACATAGCAGATGGATGGCATTTTGGCATAGCTCTGTCCCCAGATCCTAATGGCCATGGATTAGCCACAAGGGGTGCTGTGAAATGTCCCTCCAAAGCCATTGCTTGGCTGTACCTATCACCTCCTGAAAGTCCATATAAATATTTTTGTAGAATTTTATTCTCTCCCAGTGTTTGAGAGGATCCTGGCCACTATGGCTGAGACCCTGCATCAAACACATAGCCATCATGTTGTAGCTACATTTTAATCCCTCATCCAGACCCTGTAACCCACCTTAAAAGCCAGTCAGCCATCCAGAAGGACGAAGGTCTGTGTTGTGCTGCTGCCAGTGGGGACCTGCCCATGTGCAGTCCCTTCCTGTCAATGGGCAACGCTGTGATGCAGAGTTGTGACAGGTTTCCAAAGTGGTCCTTGCTTCTGCTCCCCATAGCATTGACTCAGGAAGGAGGAGGCTGAACACAGCATTCTTCAGTCTCCTACTCAGAAGCAGCATCTCTGTTGCTCTGGATGGTTGATTGGCTTTTAAGAGGAGTTTCAGAGACACCTGCGGTGAAGATAATATTGCCATGGTTGCAAATGAGAATTCAAAGCACTTAGACATTGTAACTGACTAAAAGGATGACGGCCATTGTCTGTAAATTGTGCTATTTCGAAAAACAAAGTGTTAACATGGCAATATAGATGTTTGCAATCCTATTTATCAAAAATGTTTTTAACATCCCATCCCCCAAAAGTCCTATCTTTACAGCTGGAGAATGGCCCAGATCGATGTGCTGGTCGTGTTGAAGTCACTTACTTTGCAAGCTGGCGAACTGTGGTTTGCAGTGAAGGATGGGACATAAATGATGCTGAGGTTGTGTGCCAGCAGCTTGGTTGTGGTTACGCTCTTGCTGCCTTGACCAATGGCCATTTTGGAGAAGGAGAAGGTGGCCCTTTGATGACAAAAGTAGATTGCTCTAGCAATTACTTTGATTTATTATCTTGTGCTTATGAGTATCGGCCTGCTACCTGTGGGAACTACAAGCACGCTGGTGTTATATGCTCAGGTAGTTGTTGTTCTCTTTGGCATTATGAACATCCTCATTAGCCTTTTTGTGGGAATTATCCCTCCATGATCCCTCCCTGCCTCAATGTGTATGTCTTATTTATAAAAATGCATTTACATTTCTGATGAGAACTTGTGGCCCTCCAGAAGTTAATGAATTATTGATCCCCTCATCCCTGACCATTGGCCAGACTGGCTAGGACTGATGGAAACTTCAATCCAGTAACATCAGGATTGAGCACAGCTTTCCAGCTATGGTTCTTGTGGCTGGTTTCATCCATCTTATGAAACCATCTGCAAAGTATGAAGCAAAGGTCTGTCTCATCACCTCTCTCTGATCCTTTTAACTGGAGACATTTGAGATTGAATATGGAAGTTTCTACATATAAACCATTAGCTTTGCCACTGAACCATTTGCATAGCATAGCGTCCTCTCTTTTTGCAAATGAATCCTCCCATCTCCTACCATCACAGATAGTCAAGCAATTTTATGAAGTATTTGAGCATCTTTCTGTTTCTATTCACAGAGTCTAGAATGACACCACCTGAGCTGGAAGGTAAGTTAAAATTCATGCTTTATCACAATTTTTGAGGACATCAGGATGGGTTGGTTGTTTTGTTGTCATTATTGTCTTTTATAAACACTCTTTCTTTGTTCACTGTAACTATTATACATCAGATATGAAATCCAGATTGCTGACTATTTTGTATGATCAAACTCATGGTGGCACTCTATAGGTAGAGAGAATATTATAAAATATTTTAAAAATGTGTATAAATGAGTTTCTTGATGTGTTGAGCACTGCAAGTTAGAGGAGGTTACTATACAGAGTAGTATTGTTAGGCTACCAATAGAATTCATTAAAGCTTTGAAACCAAGTGCACACATGGTACAAGCAGTTCTTTTTAGGCAATAGAAGGATTGGCTACTCAGCACTTTGCATGACACAGTGATGTTGGTAATGGTGATGTGTGTTCATGTGACAAGGCAGATGACTACTGCTAAATCTGGACTGGTCTGGAATTTCACATCAGCACTATTGTGGGAGGCTGCCAAACACTAGAAAAGTTGACCAAACTCACTTCATTCTGAGGCTGATATGGTCAGCCCTCCATATTTGCTAGGGTTAGGAGCGCAGGATCCCAGCAAAAGTGGAAAAACAACAAATATCAAAATGTGTGTGTATATCCCTGGGAAAGGGATAAGGTATGGTGGGAAGAGTGGGTACCCATGGTCCAAATCAGGTTATGGAAAGAAGAGGAAAAGCGGTAGGTTGGCATGGCAGCCCTATACTTTATCGCTCTTGACCATCTCCTTCCTTGGGGATAAGCGGTCACTCGAAGAGGGTTTGTGGTGCTGAGAAATTGGGCTCCAATCTTTGCTTAGCTGGTCAGGCAATGGCTGGTGGAGGAAGAGGACCAAGAGTGGGGTTTTTAAGGGCTGCATGGCCTGATCAGAGCCGCCAAGAGGGAAAGTTCTCCCAGAAAAGAAGTGCTTGAGTTAGGAGGGACAAGGGTTGAAGATACTTGCAAATAATTAAATCTATGAAAGTTAAACTCATAAATGTGGGGGCCATGTTGAGAACGCTTTGTGTATTCCTGCATGGCAGGGATTTGGACTTGATGGCTCTTGTGGTCTCTTCCAGCTCCATGATTTTATGACTGCACTTGCAATAGGCCTGCTTAAACACTTAGGCCATTTCCATACCAGGCTTCTGAAACAGTGTAGAGCGACCTCTCACTGAGGTCTTCTACACCGTAGAGTGGACTGGCGTGGACTACTTTTCGTAGTTCCACACCAGAATCCACTCAGGAGCGGCGGGAACTAGCCGCGCTGCGTGTTTTTTAAAAACCTCTTTTTCGAGGTTTTTAAAAAGCACGGAGCGCGCAGCCCCGTGCCGCTCCGTCGCCCGGCTCTAAATTGGATTTGCAGGCGCGCACAAGTGCGTGCCTGCAGATCTGCCGGGGGCGGGTTTCGAGCTGGTGAGCTTCTCCGGTTGGTGGAGAGCCTCCACCAACCGGAAGCTGCCATCTGGGATGCCGGAGGAGTGTGGAGCAGCGAGCTCGTGCTGCTCCGCGTGGTGACGGACTTACCCGGTTGCGGGTAAGCTCTGTTTTAGCGTTTCGCCTGTCCCCCCCCCCACATGTGAAAAGGGCCATAGTTACGCTATCAATAATCACTAGGCTTATCTGGGTCTACTTCAGTCATCTAAAAGTTAACTCAAATTTGGCTGTAGTACTGTACACAGTTGCCTGAGAATATGCACTTGAACTCAGTGGAGATTACTGCACAATAGCCACAATAGCCATACACAGGATTGTACTGTTAACCATCTAAAGAGCTATAATGTGTGTGTGTGTGTGCGCGCGCGCCTCAGAAACCAAATTATATTATTCCTTCTGTTTCATGCATGTATGTTCAGATCTCTTGCATTTTTATATATGTGATCATCATGCAGCCTCAAACTAATATTAACTCTGCTTCATTACAGATTTTAAGCTACGACTGGTCAGTTCTTCTAACCCTTGTGAAGGGCGTGTTGAGGTTTATTACCAGAGCACATGGGGAACAGTTTGCGATGATGATTGGGATCTCAATGATGCACAAGTGGTTTGCCAAGAGCTTGGATGTGGAGATGCTGTTTCAGCTCTGGGGGATGCTCACTTTGGCAAAGGCAATGGAAATACCTGGCTTTCTAACCTTCAGTGTGAAGGCACTGAATCCCACCTGTGGCAGTGCAGACACTTGGGCTGGGGCATCCACGGCTGCCACCCCGAAGAAGATGCCAGTGTCATCTGCACAGGTAACTTTGGATTTTTGTATCTTAGGGCTTTTTATAGTTTCTTTTCACCACTTTTCTATTAACTCACTAAGTGACAAAATTAAGTTGTGTTTTTTAAAGCACTTGCTTGGTCCAGTACTAGAATGCAACCAATGAGTCTAATCACCTTTGGAATAAACAAGCTGCCTGTGGCAGCAGCTGACCCAAGAGCTTGGATGTGACCACAGTTACTCTTTTTCCATTATTAGCATTAGCATTCTTGGTATTATTTTACAAAGTAAAGGGGTGAAAACACAATTTAAAATGCAAGAGAGGTGGAAGAAAGTGCTGGATCATTTTCCCAGCAGCATTCCTGCCCCAACTCAGTTTCTCTCTCAGTGGTGCTCTGTGACTGGGAGCACCCAGGAAAAACAGTGACACAGAAGACTGGTTATCACAAGAGGATTCAGTGGAGTACAGTTTTAGTGAAATATACCTTAAAGGCAACAGATCCCATCTGATCTTGGAAGCTAAGCAGGATCAGTCTACCTGGAATTTGTTGAATGGGAGACCACCAACAAATACCAGGTCCTGTAGACTACATTTCAGAGGAAGGAACTGGGAAAAAAAGTTACCTCTGAATATTCCTTGTCTAAGAAAACCCTATGAAATCCTGTGGTCACCATACATTGACCAGTCACTTGAAGGCACATACACACATGTGCCTACCTAGCATTGCTATTTAATAGATATATAAGGACTTTGCACCTTAAGGGTTAATTACTTTATTTGGTCATGAACTTTCATAGCTGAAAGTCTTCTTCATCTGCAGTGTGATGAGCTGTGGCATCTGAGGAAGGAGGTTCTTACCTATCAAAATGTTAAAACTAACCAAATTTCACAGTCAGAGAACTCCATTATTAGGATTAGAATCATTGAAAAATTCTTAGAAGTGTGAGTGCAAGGTTTCAATATCTCTTCACAAGGCAAGGTGCTACACAAAGTGATGGGGTGGGGAGGGGTCGGGGTGGGGAGGGGAGGGGAGGGGAGGGGAGGGGAGGGGAGGGGAGAGAATTCAGTGGATTAGGCTCTACTAAGTTGCTAAGCAGGACTCACAATACACCAAACACAACTGGCCCAGTAATGGCTCCCATTTCTGAAAATACGAAATCTAAGGTTTGTGTTGTGTCTTAAGTGAAATACACAAGATTCTTGGTAAGCAGAGAACAAAAATAAAAATAAATATTTTAAACTAGAAAATGATTGCCTTTCCCTTTACTTTGTAAGTATCTGAATAACTGGATTTTATATTTTTAAAAACGGGAGAATCTGTTGTTACTGCTTCTTCAACCCAACAGACCTGGGTATAATGTAAACTTGTGTAACACTGAGTAGACCATATTTCACTGAAATCTTCAGTTCTCTCTAGACTGTTGTAAGACTCACAAAGAGCCATGGTGGTGTAGCGATATGAATGTTGTCTACAACTCTTGGAGGCCAGCATTCAGTGGAAACCCGCTGGTGGACCTTCAGAAAGTCACACTCTGTCAGCCTTAAAGGACACAATGGCAAGCCCCCGCTGGAGAAATCTGAACAAGAAAATCCCACAATAGTTTTTCCTTAGGGTCACCATAAGTGGGAAGTAGCTTAAATGCACACAAGATTTATCAATCCAAACTTCATGGCTTCAGCGCCAAGAAAGCTTCCTATCCCATCTCGTACACACATGCACACACTGTATAACATGCTGTTTAAGAATTCTAAAAAATTGAAAGTTAGAATTCATAACTTTAAGCCTTTCCAGTTGGTCCTAAATAAAGGTGTGCAATATTATGAAATATAATATTTCCATGATAAATATTAGCTTTTAAGACGTAAATCCAATTGTTAGTCCCCAATTAGAGTTAAATCTAGTGAATCAATGGAATTTACATAAGTATTGACTTACTAAATTCCCATTTATTCAATAGCACTAGCATTGGATTCAGACTTGAGGTTCCACAGGTTTCTTAATTATTCTTGAGGCAACAGACCTATAGAAATATTCTTTTAGAATCTTTCATTTGCACATTAATTAAAGAAATATACATAATAAAATATTCATTCCTGCAGTTAGGATTAATAGCCTGCTACTCTCTGCCACAGAAACCATGAACTTATATTGCCAATAAAGATATCATCTCTGGCTATTGAAAAATGATGTACTGTCCACTAGGTGGCAATATAAGTTACACTCCATAAGCAATTCCTATGACTGCTAGTTTCTTCTGTTTCTCTATCCTTCCAGTTCCTATTAAAATATATACATAGATGCCATTACCCACTGAAATGTGTTAAAAAGAAGAGGAACTGAGATTCCTCAGAAAGCAGGGTACAGAAATACTGAAACCAAAATCATATTGCATATATATAAACTAAATAGATCTGGGCCAAGGTAACAAATCCCCAAACTATTCAGAGAGTGGAAAAAGTTATCATATCTTTTGTGGGCAGTTAGAATTTCCCAGTCAGCAGAGGAAAGAAACTGAAGGAAATGTGTGAAAATGTTTAAATACTTTACAGAATGGACTTCTTGGTGGAATTCTGATCTTTTTTTGGCATTTCTAAATAAATGAAACGCATTATATGTTACTAGGCATGTACCATCATGCGGCGAAAAAGAGACAGCAGTGTATCAGACATCTTAAATCCTTCTTCATCCTTCAGTGTCAAATACCTCACCAAATTTTGCCCCTGGAATGGCAAATTATTAAGGAAGATTGTTATCATATTAGTCGTACCTCTGAGTCCTGCCAGTGACTGAGAATTTGAAAGGAGAAATAATTAGATGTCAAAAGGCATACTTCTCACATAGCAAAATCAGGGGTCTCTGGTTTTGTCCTACCACTTTCCAATGAAATTAAATCCAGATTAACGTGTATATAGTGCTCTCAGATAGAAAAAGATGCCTGTAGCAATAGGATCCCTCTTTCAGTTATTTGGCATATGTTGACTGAATTGGAGAAGTACCAACCTATTACAGCATAGGAACGTGCTAGGGACACAGTATTCAGCAGTCTCATACACTATAATGGAAGGGTAGGAAGTTTCCCTGCTTGCATAGCCACAGTGTACAAATCACTCTTCAACATCATTGTCTTTCATTGCAGTTGTAGGGTGCTGGATGTGAAGGACTGTCATTGTTAGCTGTGCATTGTTACAGCAAAAAAATGCAGTGCCTGCAATTCAGTACATTGACTTTGGAAGCTTATGTTAATATGCATTGACTGAATCATCACATGAATGGCCTTCTAGGTCTGGAATGAATCACCAGTCAAGTGCAGTTCTCATTTAACCACAAAGGTCAATCTATGCATATACAGCAAATAACTCAGTGCTCTTATGATATTATGTAAAAATCACAATCAGTGGTTGCCTTTGATAAAATCTAGAGCAAAAACCTGTCTGTAACAGAGAAAACTGAAGCTTTTACTAGGTACTAACTATATTTCCTAAGTGTGTATGGCAATCCTGCATTTTCACAAACCGTCCCTCAGCACGAAAAATGTAGTTTGAAAGTACACACCTATCATTATAATGAAGATATAGATGATTGTACATAAGCCATTTGTATCTCTTGGATTTTTAAAAAGGGTTTTGGCTCTGGGACAAAGGATGCATCAAATACATGAGGTGAGGAAAACAGAGTTCTTCGAGAAATGACTTTTCACCAGGAAAAACACAAAAACACTGTTAGAATTGTTTTAATTCAACTAGGAAAATACAGTATTTTTAAAAAAATCCGCATGGAGTCAGTAAGGAAAGTTCTTTGGGATTGTGTATGCACACGAGTCAGCATTTCTTTCCACACATGTTAGCTATCTATCTTTCTTTTAACAATTGTATTTTCAGGAGGAAGTAAGCTATAGAAAGACTGAAGACTGAATTGTATGGTTTAGCAATCATTCTACTTCCAGGAAGTTCATAGTAGAAATAAAATGCAGCACAGAGGGATCAGATGTTGAAGACTGAAGGTATAGTGACAGATGGAGCCAGTAGATAATACATAGCATATATTAAGAACAAGAGAAGTATCATCTTGAACATTGCATAGGCTTTCTGCCTCCAACCTATATGAAAATTACTTTATTGGCCAATACAGTTCCACTGAACATGTGGATTGTTGGTCAAAAGTCTACTGTTTCCTGTACCAGCACAGAGATAATATAAACAGTCCACTCCTTGCTCTTAACAGAGAACATGAAATCCAGCTCATGTTTCTACTTAAGGATCAATTTCCTCAGGTATCACTGTTAGAATAATATCTTCATTGCCTCTACGTACTACCATGCTGAGTGTATTGTCCTTTTTGATAATGTCACTGACGTCATTGGCTGAGAGTATTGGTTGTCCGTTGATACTTATAATCACATCGTTTTCTTTCAGGCCTCCACTGAAATACAAAGAGAGGTTGAAAACGTTACCTTAAGAAAAGAATCAAGCCTGTCTTCTGCAATCAGAACTTTTAAGACATGTGATCCAGAAATCTTCAGCGAGAAAACAACAACTCTTTGGAAAAGCATGTGCACTGTATTCCTTTTTGGCTGTTCACTGCAGTTCCTACTAAGAGAGCTTGGAAAAATTCCTCTTTTGGACTGCAATCCCCAGAATCTCCTAGACAGCATGGCTAGGAGATTCCCGGGGCTATATAATCCAAAAGAGAACTTTTCCAAGATTTGCCTACTATAGAAAGGTAAAGAAACAAACAAAAAGCAGAAGAATATTGAGTGGTGAAGTTTCCTCAATAAAAGCAATCTGAAAGGATTTTGAGGTCCATGTTGTGTGGTGTATCACAAGAATGGGAACTGTGGGCCTTCCAGAGGCCAGTGACTTGCAATTCCCAGTATTCCTCACCATTGGTTTCCCGGGGTATCGGGAGCCACAGTACAACAGTATTTGGAAGACTGGATAATTCCCACCCAGGGACAGAAAGTCTGTGCAGTAGGGCTAGCACTGCATGAGTCCACTGGAGGAAGATAATTTTCTTCTAAACTTTTTTAACAAATCCCTGCATATATGCCCTTAACTAGTAGTGTCCTACTCAAGAGTTACCACACAGAGGAGTTCCGAAAGACTGGGTGCAATCCTGCCTTTCTAGAGTTTTTGTATCTCCATCATGTAACCTCACATGATTTCTAAGGAGTGCAGCCTTCATTTCTTTCCCACATCACCCACATCCTTTGCTACAGAGAATCTAGGACAAATGATGCTCTTTCAAAAGCACTGGCAGAGATCACTGCTGGCACTGAGGTAAACAGGAGGGATACAGCAGCTATCCCCCTGTATCATCTTGTCTCATCTTGTAACAAACTCTGGCTCTGAGTTATGGAAACATTAACCCAGCTAACGGGATGAGACATGATTCAGCGCCTAAACATAATCACTTTATATAGCCACAAAGCAGTCACAAGCCTCTCATGCAAAGAGAAATGCCTTACACAAGCACTTCTTTCAGAATGGATATTTTTCAGACTTGATTAATTCCTTAGAGGGCCTGCCCTTTCTCAGAGTGAACACCAATCTTTGTTTCTCTCCCCTCTATATATACTATCGCTAGAAGAATAAATATAATGAGCTGTACAATACACCAAAATTACAATAAATATAACAAACTACTACTGCAAATCATGATCATGTTTTCAAGGATTCTAATGTGCGTACAAATCAACAGATGAGTATTACATGAATATATTGCCATACTCAGTATACCTTTCAATATCTGTGACTGGAATACACTGCATATTGTGGTTAAAAAAAACCCCAAAACATTATTTTCACATTCGAGGTGTTCCCAGTTCCAGGTACTCCTGCCATATGTTTGCATCCTGCTCATCCACCATTTGCTTTTTTTAGAAGCTCTCACACAAGAAATGGGTGAGAAGATATTACTAGACTGCAATTCCCACCATCTCTAACCGTTGGCTCTTTTGACTAGGTCTCATATGAGTTGCAAGCCAACAACACCTGGACAGCCACACTTTTCCTTTAACCCTGTTGTTTATATTAAACAGAGCTGTGGCGCTGTACTCATACAGCAATGCTCTGAAAGTTTCTAAGTGCCATGTAAGTTTATATAGTCTAGAAAGCTAATAAACAGGAAGCCTCTAATATCAATGGCATGACTACATGAGGTGGCCTTAAGCCAAGCCACAATCTCTTTCTCCCAGACTAACTCTCGGACCTGAGATGCTGGATAATGATACTAGCTTGGCTTGCATGGTTATTGTAAAGATTAGAACCAGGAATTGCACATTACATTTCTTGACCATCGAAAAGCTCCACACAAATGTTTATTGTTTTTTATTAGATGGGAACTTTGGCTCCTTCTCTATTCTCTGGTAATGACAGAGTCCCAGAACGGCCCAATCACAGCATGGCTGTGTAACTGTAATGAAAATAACAATGAAAATGGTTCAGTTGTCCTAAATCTGGCACAACTGTGGGTTTCATTTCCTTCTAGGAACCTACAGTCTGATTCTTTGTGTAATTCCATCAGCACAGCAGATGAGAGGATCAGTTCATTAGGCTAGCCCTTCCCCATCTTCCACATTGCTCGTTGCTCAGCTTTAGATGGATAAAGCACCAAAGCTCCTCTTCTAAACTGTGATATTTGGAAATCAACAGATTTCCTGAAATAACACACCAAAGTCAGATGGGGGAAACAGTTTAGTTAATGTTCTTCTCATTAAACAGCATGGTCAAAAGCCTACAAGGTGTTTATCCTTCAAGCTTACGGCTGCAAGTTTTGAACAAAAATAGGGTTCTTTAACTTACGCCTCAGCTGGTGTGTCTGGAATTACTTCAATAATATAAGCTCCAGAAAAAACGTCAGGGAAGTCTTTATGGTGCTCCTTCAGTTCTTTAGCTTTACTAAAAAAGCAAAACCAATCATATTAAATCTGAATTAACCTTTATGTTAGAACACTTAGCAATAAAAAACAGGTTTCCAGAAAAGCAAAAACAAAACACTGAAGCCTTAAAAAAAAACTTAAAGAGGTAAACCCCACAGTTCATATTCCCAAATTCCAAAGAAAGAAAAAATAATTCTGCTACTAGCATGGAAAGTAATTTTGCATGAAATGCATATTAAAGTTTATTCTAATTATTTGTTCATTTTGAAATTTGATCTATTTATTTTTAAAAAACACAATTTTTACTTCAAAAAACTGAAAGTCCAGAAGCTTTGAGTTTAGGAGAGCACTTGACACATACAGACTAAGATTGTGTCATCAAGTTTTTGTCAGATTTTACAGTGCTTAATACAACTCTGTATATCAGATGCTATTTGGATACTCCAGATAGAGTCTGGTGATCTAGAACACAATGATAGACAAAAAGCTCTTAGCAGGACTTCTTAGAACTTCCAGGGGAAAGAAGCAGAAAACCATCCGTCCATTATTCTTATTTATTCTCTACAGCATATAAAAAATAAACAGAAGTGGCCCAACTGTGGTAAATAGAAAAATCATAGGTCAACCTGTACCCCAGTAAATGTAAATGAACTTAAGACTAGAAAATGAATGACAAATCACTCAGAATATACAGTGCAATTCACTGAAAGATAATGATCGAAGTTTAACTAAACATATATTAAATATTTAAGACAGAAATATTTCCCTCTCAACTAAAAACAACTTCAGGAAAGAGCAGAAACTTGATTCAAGAAAATATATAAACAGCCTTATTTATTGCAGTCTTTCCATCTTGAAAGCAGTCATATGGTGCTGCTAATGAACCTATCGCGGGGTCTTCTTGGTAAGATTTGTTCCAAGGAGGTTTGCCCATGCCTTCCTGTGAGGCTGAGAGACTAACTTGCCAAAGAGGTTTCCATGACCAAGTGGGGATTGGAACCCTGGTCTCCAAGAGTCTTAGTCTAACAATCAAACCACTATGCCATGCTGGCTCCTGAATATATAGAACAGCTCCACGAAATTTCCAAAATTCAGTTCTCAGAAAACTAGAAAATAGATATTAGTAGAGGAAATACAATAATTGTAAAATTTACCTGGGAGTGAGAGACATCATTCGTATGCCAATGTACTTCTTCTTTGTTACAGCTTTTCCTATTTTAAAGAAAGCAACATTTATCTTGATCAAATCTTTTTTCATTGGACTGGAAGTACTGCATATATTGTGTATAATGATATGGTAACCTAAGCAGACAGACCTCCACACTGAGCCACTTCAAAAAATAAGTGAGAGGTAATATTTTGAATGTTGTCCACACCAAAAACAAGAGTAAACTAGTACATCAAGGAAAAGACGTTGATAAGTCCCTTTATAGATAAATTATCTTGCTCAATGGGAGAAAAATTTTAAAATATTGCCCACCTGCAGTTCTAACTAGTATAGAAGGCTATCATCCCATTCTACTGCTTTGTTCCATGCAGAATGCTCTAAAAGCATCTTCTTGTGCATCAGAACTAAGTCCCCCTGTGTTCACTGGGGCTTGACCCCAAGTAACTGTGTGCAGCAAGGATGGGTAACTCTGACACTCCAGATGTTTTGGGGAGTGGAATTCCCATAATCCATTACTGGCTATGCTATACCCGTCATGTAATACAGCATAGTACCTTTAGCTTGCCGGTCATGTGACTCAGTGAGGAATTTTTTAATTTTGTCAGATGGTATTGCAAAGGAGATCCCAGCAGTGACTTTCAGAGTGTTAATGCCAATCACTTCACCATCCTGTAGTAATGTGAATAACAGAACGAACATGAGTCACCTAAATAAAGACTGCAATTCCTATTGTACTTTAGTTAGAACAGCTATTCTGCCAGAAAGCAGATCTTGTTCATTGTAAAGTCCATTATATTCTAATCTGAGAACTCATCACACTGAACCACTAGTCATTTGTATTAGAGGCAAGCTGGCTCAAAAGCTCAGTGGTATAAAGTCTACTTTGTATCAGTCTGGTAAAATTACTTTACAATAACAAAGCCCATAATTCTTCAGCCACTGTGCCCCTGGAATTAAAGGCTGCACAATCCTGGGCCCTGTAATTCATAAAATGATTTCTCTGAGTTCTGCTTTGCACATACAATGTTCCAAATTCAGTTCCCACCACTGCCAAACTTTGGCAGCAGAACCAGGATGTTCAATCCTAACTCAACTTAAGAGAGCAAACCTCAGTCAGATGTCATTACTCAATGGGCAAACTGATTATGGATGGAATTAGGCACCACTCAGTTCTTTTCTAGCTATAGAATCATGCTATGCAATATTTTTATTTTAGCTATCCAAAAATTCTCTTTCAACTGATTTCAGTATTTATTTTTTCAGGCAGAACAGAATATTTTAAGGGGATCTATTGTGTCTCTCAAAAGCAATATAAAAATCATAGCTGGACAAGTGTGTTTTCTTTTTAAAAAATTTAGAAGATAATCGATATTTCAAACAGCTGGTTTCAGACAAAGCAATTATTAGCATAAAGCAAGCAAGAGGGAGCATGTGCAGAACAAAATGGAGGTGAATAAGTTCCTATTCCATTTTGGAAAGATTGTAGTTTAGTGTGAAATTACCTTTCCATTTTCCTCTCCATTGTGACAAATCATACAACTTCAGAAGAAGAAATATAAAATGTCAGAAGAAGATAGGAGCTTTATAGTGCTATTGAGGAATTTGGGAAGTGTGCTGTCTCAGCACCTGAAGAGGATAGCATATTAGCTGCACCTCACTGTCTTTCTTTCCATTGCTCTACTGGAGTCTCTGCTATATATGAAAGCTCTCATATATAAACATCATGTGTAGTTGAAACAATCCTGTTCAGTCATTCACAGAGGTCAAGAGAGCAAGGAAGTGGACAAAGGGGGCCAAAGCTAATATGTTCCACTGTTCACGTGTTTGATCAACATATCTCCTAAAAACCTGAATACGGCTAGTATCTCAAGCCAACAAGTCCTGATACAGGCTAATCCTAAGCCATTTCTACACCATTCATCTGTTAAAGCCATGCGTTATAAAGACCACCCTGAAATTCAAATATTTTAATAATTTTAATAACAAATCAGCGATTTTGTAAAGCTATTTCTATTTTACAGTAAGAAAGCAATGCCAATAAACAATAGCTTGTTGTAGACATTATAATTCATGTTTCAAACGTTCTCGTCACAAACTGGATTTTGGTTTGCTGACTCACAATACCTTGGCCATGATCAAAAGGGATACAAAAATACAAGAAAGAAATACTAGCACTCCATTAGCAATCCTTAGCTGCTTAATTCTGACATACACAGTTGATTTAGTTGCTACCACACTGATTAAAGGAAACACTGAGCAAACATTAAAACTGAACTAGCAACTAGTGATCATTACTATAAAATCCAAAACATAAATTAAAATTACTGAAAAGGATGTCTTACCAGATTTACTAGAGGTCCTCCAGAGTTTCCATACTATAAATTTAAAAAAATATATTATTTTTAATTTTGACTTGCATTTATTTACTAAGTTTCTTTACATTAGGAAACACTGTTGTTGCCTACAGCTTGGAAAAAGTAAATTTTTGGGACCAGAATTCCTATAATCCCATAATGCCCTCGGCCACTGAGGAATCTGAGAATGATGGTCCCCAAAATTAGCTTTTCTAAGCAATTCTGGTAGACTATAGAAAGGGGGAATTCATGTTCACCTATCCACAGTGTTCTCTTGTGCAGTGGTAACTATTCAAACCTGGGTGGAATTAAGCTAATAAAGGGTGCTTCCAGAGTAGTAGCTCCTCACCAAAAGACCAGTTAAAAGGTATTATGCTATTATTCTCTCATTTACTCCTTAATAGATTTTCTGATGGTGAGAAAAAAGATGTCAGAAGTGTTGGGAAAGCATGGGAGGGATACAAGTGGAAAATACTGTCATCGGAACCCTCTGTAAAGTCTATGAATGAGGCAGAAGAACTGCATGATAAAAGCATACTCTCCATGGTGTGGAGTGAAAAATACCCATGCTGGATCAAAATATGTAAAAACTACTTTCCCTACAAAAAAAAAGTGGGAAGCAGGACACTGTTTGAAGGACAGAAATGAACCTTGCCATATCATCCAAATATTGGAAACAGTAGCAGCAGTACGTGAAGAAGATCCATTAGAACTGGCCAACACTATGTATAACAACAGTATTAAGGTCTTCTTTCCAGATACGTAAAACAGATTATGTATTCTCAAATGTCCTATTAATTTTGTTCATTAAATGAAAAGATTAAAGTAACAAAAAAAAGCATCATCTGAAAACACCCACTTCCCATTGTTATTGTGTGCCTTCAAGTCATTTCTGACTTATGGCGACCTAAGACAAACCTATCACAAGGTTTTCTGGGGCTGAGAGTGGGTGATGCACCAAAGGTCACTCAGTGGGTTTCTGAGCAGGGAATTAAACCCCAGTCTCCAGGGTCATATTGCAACATTCAAACCATTACGCCATGCTAGCTGCTTTCACAGCAAAGCAAAATATTCACCATTTCATGAGAGGTTCACAATTCTGAATTGCAGTGTTCACAATTTCATGAAAGAAAGGTCCCAAAGTATGCAGTTAAACCGCTGGGAAGAGCAAGAAGAATATTCAAAAGGGACTGAACTGGAAAGTTGGCCTGAGCACACTGACGACCAAAGAAAACATTACAGTGGCCAAAATAAAGTTCTCCTGTGTGAAGGTACTTAAGGAAACTCTGTCTGTCATCAAAAGGATCTACAAGGTAGTGAGCTTTTGTACCTTATTCAAAGCTCAGTGTATTTGCAGTACAACTTTGATGCCTTTCTTTATAACTCTTTTTAAAAAACACTTTTTTATACTTTTTTTCAGGGTTTTTTTTTGTACCTCTTTTACTCTAAACCTACTAGACACTGATTCCTTTATTTCCTAAACTTGCTACTGAAGCTTAGGAAAGTATGGCTGTTTTCTCAATTCTGTAGACTCCTAAATTACAGGAAGTTAGCATAGCTCTTGGACAGTTAGAGTTGGTAAGTAAGCTGTTCCTTTAAGTCTAGTAGAAGAAGCACTGAAAGTCGGCATTTCTTTATCCTACTCCTAGACATACCAGTAGTTTACTTCTTAAAAAAACAAGACAAAAGAACAAGTTTGGGAAATCCATGATGAATATTTAGAGACAGTTGAAGAATACAGCCTGCAATTAACAATTTTAAAAGAGTATAGTGGTTTATGATAAAATATTTGATAGTGCTTTTTAAAGAGTACAGTAAATTTTACAGTAAACCTTGGTTATCCATTCCAAGGGACAAAAATGGAAAGAACTGAACAAATGCTAAAGCAATTACATCATTAGGTAGAAGCAGAAGTAAGGGAGTAGCAACAGAATCTATTAATAGAATATATTTTAAGGTCAGAAGCATCAATTCAGGCAAAGATCTCTGTGAACAGTGACTTACATTAATAATTGCATCTGTCTGGATATAGTCCATATCAGAGTTTCTGAGTCCCAGTTCTTTGCCTCCCCGTTGAGTTGTGCTAACAATTCCAGTAGTCACCGTATTCTGAAGAGAAAATGGACTTCCAATGGCCACCACAAATTCACCAGGGCGTAACTCTGCCGAACGCCCAAGCATTAGGACTGGTAGTTTCCCCTGCAAAAACAGAAAATTAATTAATTAATTAAATAAATGTAAATCAATCACAATTCAAACATTTGAATGATAAATTACACAAAGGCATCAAGAAATGAGTGAGTTTGGTTTCTCTATACGTGGAATGGAAACTGTTGTCCCATGAGCCCAGGAAAAAAAACTACAAATAAAACTGTGTAATCCTTAGAAGCCATCATTAAAAAAATAAAAATGATATTGTACAGCACCCCACATTGTATGGTTCTAGGGCTGGATTTGTTTCTAATAGTTTCCTGAAATAATTTAGTGCGACAAGAGATGAAACACAAAACTGTGCTTAGTAAGAAAAGTTTAGAAACATAGTGGGGCAAACATGTAAAATTTAGAAGAAAAAGCAGAGATTGGAAGACCAATTGGCCATGCTGGCTAGAAGATTCTGGGAGCTGTAGTCTAAAAATTAATTTTTCTAAACCATGAACACAAGATGTCAGATTACAGCCCTTCCTCAACCATGTGGCAATCCCACCAAATGCCAGTAACAAAGCAAATACTGTTTATAGATATCTTCACTTAGCTAAGTGAGGTAATCCTACAAGCAGTCAAAGTTGTCTTCTTTCACTGACTTATGCTTTCTCAGTCACCTTATAAACAGTCCACGATTTGTCAACCAACAAAGGAGGTTGACTAACGATCCCATCACAATCATCTGCCTCAACTTTGGCTTATACAGAGAAAGGGTTTTTCTGGATAATTTCAAAATTCATATAAAGAATGTATTATATCACTTTGTGTGATAGTGACTGTTACCTCTCATTCATACACCTGACCACTTTTGTAAGATGGTACTGGCCAGAACTGCTCAAAATGAACATAATATGGCAGCTCTGTGATTCTTAATTGAAATCTACCTGGAATCACTATATGAAGGAAACAAAACTGTTCTTAAAAGCAACTTCATCTTTACAAGCCTATGCACATGCAACTGTAATGTCTGGTGCAAAAAACCTGTTGAAATTGAGATGATATGTGCCAAGATGCGACACCGCATCAAAGCTTTGTGTATAATGTTGAGCTTCATGAAGAACAGGCTGGAGTGTGTCACCACTAGATTATCATAATAGCCCTGTTATATGTGTGTTTCATTGATTATTCAGCTACAAGCAATAGATAATGGCCAGAATCCTTTATGGGAGATACGTATTTGTAAACACAGCAGTTACAGAACTATGTAGTAAATCCCAGCCTGACCCTGCCAATCCCCACTTACTGCAAAGCAGCATTTGCCACTGATGAAGGCTTGTTCCCGTTGCTCAGGAAGCAGTTGACTGCCATCTCCAGCAAGCTATCTCCAGTGAGACAGGGAGTAGCAGGACCCCTGTCACAACACCTCCTTGCACTGGAGACTGCTTATGTGTGTGTGTGTGGGGGGGGGAGGAATCAGCTAGCTGCTTCCAGATTGAGAGGGGAACAGATTCTCCCCTCCCTCGATTGCTGCAGCCCAGTACGTAGGGACTGGGGGACTTTCATGGTCCCTGCATACATAGGGATCATGAATGCATAACATTCACAAGTACACAACTCTAGGTTATGCATATGTAGCTGCCACAGAAAATTCCAAATGATATAAATGTACGTGTGATATAGACTTAATACATAAGTGGTGCATCTGCTAACTGTGGATGTACAAACGAATTATCAGTATTCATGTTCTCCAGAAGCTGTAGCTTCTGCTAAGATGAAAATGTCAAGAAAGCAAAAGGAAAATCATTAAAGTCTCTTCATCTAGCTGGGCTTTGATTTTCATGAGCATAATGTTTTAACCAATCTACCAACCCCACAAAGCAAAAGACACGGAGTGGACATTCCCATGTTCTGTTGTCAATTCAGACAGTTAGAAAACATGCCTGATGGACAAACTGAATTAGCTGGTTTAAGTAATGAAGTAGAAAGAGACACAACATGTGTTGCATTCACATTTATAACGGCACATTTTAACCACTGAAGTTTAAACAATTACAATTTTAAGGATGTGAAAGACATTTTTAACATGTCCTTTTAATTTTGCTCTGTATGCTACATGGAACAGAGTCGTGTAAAATAGAAATGCTGGGGGGGGGCTAGAGTAAAGGAACAAATGAAGGACAAAGTGGGTTTGGTGGTGGAAACTCTGTGTCAGATGTAGCAGTTAAAGGAAAAGTCAGAAAAACAACCAAAAAAAGGCTCATTTGTTGATTTCACAAGTAGTCAAGTTCAACTGAAAGTTTCACGTATGGTGCTTTATCAGTGAAGATGCACTCTTCTTGGTCTCGTGTACACTACCAATGGCCCTACCCCTTAATGCTCATTCCATCAATCCATTCAACAATGCTAAATATATAAAATGCAAACTAAATACAGGTAGACATGCTTTATTAATATCATAACTGTAAAGTAACGTAGTTGCACAAAGACTTCTTTCATCTAAAGAAACTGTTACCTTTTAGAGACATAAATCAGCTTTGTTTACATGCCAATTTGCCTTAACTGAAACACTCTGAAACATACCACTTATACATATTCTCTAAAATGTCTAGAATAGTGGAAAATTAAAGGGACCAGAAGACAGAAGAACACTGAAGCAACAGAATGTGTTCTATAACCCCAAAACAGTACATCTATCAGCTCAGTCCCCGATAAGAGTAATAAATCTCCTGAGAAAGACACACATTTTCATAGCCTGGGGTTATTTCTGGCAAGAGAAAGGAGCTATATAACAAACAGTTGGTGACTAATGCAATTATTTGCAGTTGTGCTGAGTCTTCAAGCCTGGGCCAATATTGGGTGAAATCTTAGTTCAAAGTCAAAATACTGTATGAGTTGGCTCAGGATCATCTATGTGATTCAACATGCCTTCTGGAAAGAGTTAGCCTTCTCTTTATGGGGTTAAAACAAAATCAGTTGCGAAATCCCTTCCTCAGCAGATGTTATAAAACATGGTTTGCAAAACAAAATGGGTAACATACACAAAGTTTCCAGAAGAGACTGTCCTCTTACCCTTTTTCTGCTTAAAAAAGACATTTGTAAACAGAAATAAACAAATGATTGTATGTGCAATGTGCATTTTTTAAAAAAGTTTGCTCTTGGGATAAGACTACCATTCAATGTGGCAACCATTATCCATTTACGTACGCTGAGATCGCTTCCTTTTTCTTCCGTAGAGCTCCAGTTGGCCTCAAATGCTGAGCCAAACCACACAAATATTTCTATATCAGGAAATTAGAACACAATAAAATTTAAAGGGTTCAGCCAGCTTGTAACGTGAACATAAAACCAACTTGGCCCAAAATGTTTTTCGCATTATTATCACTCTTCTTTGTTAACTATAATCAGACATCAGCATAAAGAGAAAGTGGGATGTGCTGAAAGTCATATATATGAACCTTAAGGGTTACACTCTACAACAAAAGGCCAGAAGTGCTTACAAAATTTAAGTCTCCCAGTATTAAAAGGAAGACTCTCTGTTTTTCCTTTAAATATGTTATGAATATGATCCAGGGATATGCAGATATAGCAATAAGGTTCTGAAGCATGCTTGATTGGCTAAGAAATTACTGATACTCTCAGCTATCATTCTCTTTGGTAAGGAGAGTATTCCTGATTTAGTGGTGACTGGTACTGCCAATGTTGGCAGAAATGACCCATCTGTTTGGTGTTGCCCTCACAGTTCCCATTTAAGTACCAAGTTCTCCATACGGATAAATATCCACAGCATTCTTTTGCCTAATCCAACATGGGGAACCCTGCTGCTAGATCAAGGTAACTTGTTTTTGAAAAACAAACCAGAATAAAACATATTCAAGGGCATGTTTCCATCCTCTATCAGAAATTCTGAAGTACTACTTGAGGTCTACTTCCTAATTCAATAGCCAGCTTGTTGCCCATTAACTGGCACAGTGAACATTTAAAGAATGAATGGTCTTTTCAGTTTGAATGTATCTATTTAATTTAGTTTTGCAGAACAGGGATGGGAAGATGTGGCCCTTCAGATGTTACTGGGCTGGTACTGCCATCAGTACTAGTCAGCATAGTCAATGGGGTGGGATGATGGGTGCTGTAGTTGAAAACATCTGGAATGCCACATGTTCCCACATCCATAATGTAAGGTCATTACTTATGCATTGTCCTTCACAAGCAGAAGAGGATAGACCATTGCTGCAAAAATGTCTAAAGAAAGAAGAAAACTTTCCAAAACAACTTTTTTTTAAAAAAGCCCTTTTCTCTCCTTTTCTCTCTCTGTGAGAAGGAAAGCATTAGTCACTATACTTAGAGGTTTCAACCTGGGTTTGTTAATTTATCTTCATACCGCCAAATAGGCAGGTGGGAGGGAGGGAGGAGTTATTTTTGCAAGTAATATCTATCAAATCTAATTACTTTATAATTAAAATACAGAGCATTATAAAAACCTGGCATGATATGATATGCCTTCCAGCATATAATAAAGAGTGGAAGCCTGGGCATGCCATTGATTTAAATCTATGTGCCCTTCCCTCCTTCCCCCACAATGCTGAGTCACTGACTCATTATATAGCCTAGGGCAAACCATAACCATTTGCTTCTCTTTTTGTGCCCTCTCCTTCTTTTATTTAATCCTCTCATTATCACATGGTCTCCTACAAGGTTCATACAACAAAGTCTAGCAGGTCTTCTTTCAGATTCTGAAAGCCAAGATTGAGTTTAAAATAATTCATGTCACAAGTTCCCACGAGCTAACACTGCATTTGCAGACTGACATACCATCATGCTACTCCTAGCACAAAGGAATCTGGGTTACCTGGATGACAAAGGAAGCATCTAGGAACCTAAACGTGCAATTACTTGTCTTTAGTATGACAGAAGATTTGGGCAACAGTGAACAGTGCCCTCCTCCCCCCATCTAATCCTCATCACATCAAGGAGAAGTGATTGCCAAGTTCTCTCTCTTGTTTCTCTCTTCCAGTGACTTAGACAGTGACAATTAATTTACTAAGTTACATGTGAGAACTTGTGTACTTCACAGCTATGTTAGAATGGGGCAGGGGAGGTGACAGACATTTCCAATACACTCTGCAAACAATTCGGGGAAGAGATTTTGTTGAACATTCATCAGAAATTTGTAAATTAATTTATATTCCAGATAGTCCAGAATGACCTTAAACCCAGGGACCATTCTTTCAGCAGTTCTTGGAATGCTTGCTCCTATCTTCTCCTGACTTACCAAAGTGGTGGTAGAAAGGGCTTGTGGGAAAAACTACAGAACAGCTTCAGGTTCCAGACACTGCAATACCTGCTTGCAACTGCCTTCAAGAATGCAAGAAATCACAAAAACACAGCTTCTATTATTCAATTCACATGGCAGCCCTGGACTCTGGATATATGCCTAAGAGCTGCCTATTCCAGAATTTTGAATGGTGGTAGTGAGCAGGGTTCCTAAAACATGTTCTGGGAGGACCGAGACATCCACGTAGATCTAAAAGCCAATATGCAACCTCTTCCCACTTCCAATTCAGGAATTGCCACCTTACTGATGCCTCATCTTCAGCAGAAAGAGTTTGTGGAACAGACTGTACTGTTTCAGTATCTGGAAAATTAGCAAAGAAAAGAATGGAATGGAATATGCTTTGTTCCATGTGCTAGTTTTTTGTAGAAAGCATAGTACAGGGAGCAGAAGTAAAACATACACCTACAAGTTTAGTTTTTTATAACCCCACTCTGCCAAGTCTAAGGTGACATTTTTTGAGTGTGTCATACAAATATACTCTAGTAATACTTACTTCAGCAGTTTTAGATCCAAACCAAAGCAGACATGATATTTACTGTACAAATGCATTTGATGTGTATTTTTTTCCACAGGCATCTATGGGAGATCTCACTGAACTACGAATACAAGCATCTGGATTTTGCTGGGATTTGCTCTGCTTTGTTCCCATGAAACTTCAGATAAGATTTTACAGTGGACATTGTTAAAACACATGGCTTTTCTGCAATAAATTAAAAAAGAATGAAGCCTCTGTACCAGAAAAGACAAGCAGGTGGCATTAACCTTTTTGCACTGTGCAACCAAAAATGTTTGTGGTGGGCACATAATAATACTGCAGAAAATGGTCTGGAGACTCATAAATAAGAAAAAAAAATGAAAGAAGTCAGATCTCAGTATCTGAATAACTCAATTCTTTTTTTTTTTTAAAGAATAACGATCCATCCCCATCTCCAGCTGTCCTGCTTCCTTCTGCATTCAGACACCCCAATGCCACTGAATGAGAAAACATGTAGCAGCAGCAACGCTGGGAAATGCCTTAACTGAATAGCAGTGATCTGGGAGAATAAGCGATGTCAAAATTTAGACATACTATATTAAGAAAGGAATGCCATTTTATTGGTTAACACAATGCCAAGAAAAACAGTATACTTCCAACTTCAATATGTTCACAGGCCTACAGTACATTCACACGGTCTGCTAGATTCTTAATGTTATCAGTGAATATATTGGTAAGAACACACTAGAAAAAAATAACTTTCTGCAGTGAAGTCACAGTGTGATTCATCCAATTAAATATTTTATCTTTTTAATTGCATTTTATCCTTTTAGGTGCAGATCTGAACTGTTTCAATATTGTAATTAGTTTGATTCGATTTTAATGTCCACTTTTTGTATGTTTTTAGCTGTATCGTTCTTTTCAAATTGTAAGCCGCCCTGAGTCCCAATTTTGCGAGAAACGCAAGATACAAATAAACATAAAACAATAAACATAATATATTGACTGTACCCTCAAATACATAACATTAAGTTCAATTATTCTAACAGAAGAACTGAACTATTCCAATGCCCACTAAAACAAATACCTATGCACTATCATTTACGAACATAGCAAAAGTGCTGTGAAACAGCGAAAGAAACATTATGCTTAGAAGTGAAAACAGAAGACTAAGAAATAGCTAAAGGAAAGCAGTACTGATAAAAACAGAAGATAAAATAAAGGACAACAAATTTACAGAGTACAGACAATGACATAGAGATTTGAGGGGAAACTATTTTTATCTCACTGCTTACTAGACTTAAAATACACACATACATACACAAACACACACAGAGGAAAACTATAATACTAAAAAATTGCTCAACTGGGAATTTTCTTCAGGCTATGTAGGAAGCTATATAATGCTTATTAAAAATAACAACTATACCACAAAAGAAATGAAATTATCTCTGAGTGCATTATAATTGCAATACAACTTAGCTATGCCTTAGTTATTACAAGGAATTAAGAACAAGTAACACATTATCTGTAACTAATTATTTCCAAACTTTGGTGGGTGCTCAAATAGAGACAAAGCAGAACACTTCAGCCCAGGACTAACATCCAGGATGCAGAGCTGGCCCAAGCCATTTTAGGGCCAAGTCATCATGGGGTCCTTCTCATCCTATGTTCAGAAACAAATTGGACTGTAAGTTGAATCTTACAATACTATCCATGAGATAGTATCATCCATCTTCCTTGAGGACAGCAGGCTGTTTTGGAGGTGGGAAGCAGGACAAGCTGTGCAGCATAAGCAGTTTTGTCCTGAGAAGAGGGAAATGACCAAAAGACTAAACAGGAATGGTTGGGAAGCTGAGGTTACCACCTCAGTCTGCCATTCCACTCTTCCTAAAGGTAGGGATTTACCCTGCCGGAGACACCAGAAGCAACCAGCTGCCATTAGAGACTCAACATTCTCATCAAGATTGGGTGCATAAGTGGGATGGAGCAACATCAATAGTATGATCAACTACTGAGAAGGAGAATCAAATTATGTGTCTGGGTATAGTGCAAAATATATCCCCAAAGCCTTATACTGACCCTGCCTTCTCCAGAGAAATTACAGGGAGGTTATTTGCCTCCATTTCAGTGTCCACAAACAAAATCCTCAGCAGTCAAGCTGAAGAGCTATTTCTCTCAATGCAATGTTTCAGGCCTACTCCATTCAGTTCTAGGAAGCAAATGCGAACTTTTGCCCTTCTAATTTCTCTCTCACCCACTGTCTGCCTTTCTATTTGTCTGATCAGTTCATGTGGTTTTCTTGCCCTCTGTAACACTGTGGTTACTGAATTTGTGTGGCCAGAGGGAATTTGACTTTTTTTCTGTGTACACAGGCTGTGGAAAGCAGCAAAGCAAATTGCGTGTTTATTCATAAGTATGCTAATGCCAACAATTTTGAAAATAAAAAAAATTGCTTGAATTTCAGAGGTGCCTCTTATAAAACATGTGGAAGTGATCCTGATCATAAAAGATATAACCAGACCTCAGAAAGCTTCTCACATGTTTACTTCACAGTGATTTTAAGAGATCTAATCCAGACAGGCTTCAAAAAACAAAACAATATATAAATGCTTTTTTATTCCAATAGCTGAGAAGGTATTTTTTCATTATCTTCAAATTGCAGCAATAGTCAATTGTTATTCTACAAACACATCTGAAGACAGAAGGCCTCCATCAAAGTACATCAAAGTAAAACTAAGTGAATTCAGAAGAAGTAAAAAGGCAATGAGATTTTCTGGCACAGAATCACCTAGGATATATTTCACAATATACCAGATCACATTGCAAACAGTCATATATATGTTTCCATTCACAATCTGCAAGTAAGCCACCGTCACTCTAGGTTGCTGCTACCTATGTTATTAACACTTTGAATGGAAAACAGTACTATCTTGACTCTTTGGCCATTTCCACACTACACTGTTATAGTGCTATTATTCCACTTTCAACATCTTATATTGAATATATATCTTATATATCTGGGGTTTGTACTTTACTGAGGCCAAAGAGTTCTCTGGCTGAGAATTCTAAAGGCCCCTCCCTAAACTGCAAATCCCAAGATTCCATAGGATGTTGAAAGTGGAATAACAGCACTGTAACAATGTAGTGCGGATGGCCTCAGTCTCTCTCTGTTGAGATGACCACTTGAATATAGCTCTTACTAGAATTAGAATAAGATGACTTCTTGGCCTCTGAGATAAACCTCCTGAATCTATGCATACAACTTTCTTCTGTAGCAATCTCCATGTGGGAGGTCTGCTAACTTCCACTTATTTTGGCCTTCAATCAGCCACAGTGTAATCACTCTATCTCCCCAGCCACTGATTGGTTGCAATGGTGTGCCCAGGTTTCCTCTGTCTCCTCTTGAGTTCCAAGGAAAGAGCAGCCATATGCTGGGACTGGAGACTGCTCCTTTTTCTCTTTGCACTCAAGAGCACCTGGAACAAAACCAGGAACACCCCTACAGCTGATCACTGGCCAACAAAATGGAGCTGGGCCCAGCAGTTTCCTGCCAGCTGTTGCTCTATACCAGCAGAAGCAACAGGGCAGAGAGGGCAGCCCTTGCCACATTTGCCATCTCCTGCAAGTATGCTGGAGGACTTATGCTCCATCAGTGCAATGTAGGACCTGGGCTGTTGTTTTCAACTTGCAAACCCATGAAAGAAAGTTGTAGGCAATCAGTAGATGAAAATATTTCTTACACTCAATGGGAGGGAGAAGGGGAGTGATTATGGTATCAACTAGCTAATGTTCCGAAAGGATTCCACACAGAAGGTTCTTGATCCTCACAATTAAAAGGTATTGTGAAATTATTCCTTCTACTCTCCTTAGTAGATTCTAGCTAGTAAGAAAAAAGTTGGAAGAAACAATGGGAAAAAAACAGGAGGAATGCAAATTGAAAACACCAGTATCTGGAGCTATCATAGATTTCTATACACAAAACAGAATAATTACAGTGAAAACCTCATCCTGAAGCACCTAAAGTGCACATTGGTTCAATTATACTGTATAATTTAAAAATGAAGATACATAATTCAGTTCTGCTCCCTCCTCCTATACATTTTCATTCAGGTTGTACATACAATTCTCCCTGCCTTACAATCAGGGATTTAAATATTCTGCACTTAGAGGATACCTTGTCATCTTCCTGCTGCTCTACCTCTTACTGTTCTCACTACTGTCCAACAAAGCACAACAGCATAGTTTGTGCGTTGCAATGTCTGGTGCCTGAAAGTGTTTATTGGAAATTTTGTGCAGAGCAGAGAAGCAGGGACGCGGTGGGAATGCTTAGAGAGAGAGAGAGAGAGAGAGAGAGAGAGAGATACTGGTGTGGTTCAGCTATTTCCTGGCACATGAACTTGATCTTTTCCTCTGGAAAATATTCTTTTAATTGCCCTATCTGAGTCAAACATGCATATTATATAAAAACAATAACTACATTTACAAACATTCTGTATAAAAGTCAAGAGTGTTCAAAAGCCCTGTGTTCTGGAAAATACAGAGAAGTGCTTAAAGTTATTCCTTTGAAGAAAAGCTAAGACATGAAAATACTTGAGTTCATAGGGAGTCACACCATTTTGGAACTGTTTCATTTCCTTCTTCTTATCACAAAAATGTATTGTGAAAAACGGAATACAGTAATAAACTGCCTCCTGATTTCCAAGAGGTCTACAATGATCCCTTAGTAAATTCAGACTGTACTAAGAGAGCTATTATTTTTGGTGCAATTTCATCAGTATTTATCAGTATCAGTATTTATAGGAGTACTCTCTACTCCTCCTCAGATATTTCTGTAAGTCAAAATGCATTTGTTATTCTCATTACCACATAGTTTACTGAGCGATCACATCTAATGTACACTGTCCAAGCATGGGTTGTTCCAGGGTTAGTTTCTGGTAATTACCAGTAAAAGGCTGGGAAATGATTTAGACCTGGTGATGTGATGCTACCACCAATTAGGGCAGATCACTGGATGGACTAAGCGTCTGACTCATCACAAAGCAGCCCATGTTAGCTGCTTTTTCTAGAAATAACATTTTTCCCCTCACCCTCTAACAAAACAGAAAAGAAAAGAAAAAAAGAAAAAGAGGGGATAATCATTAGGGTAATTATTAAAGAAGCTTAATTCTCCAAGGTCTTTTATTAAAACTATCCCATATGACTACGTACATCCTTGTAGGCTTTGTCAGCACAACCTTATGGAAAGAGCATGAGGAAGTCTTAAGAGATCTGTTTTTCATTTACAGTGAATTCTTTTCCATGGAAAGTGGGTTAGTCAGTGGAAACCAGTTCATTCTACTGGTGCCTGTAATTCAATATTTTATTTAATTTCTTTTCCTGTTTAAAAAAGCAGCCCGTCCTAAGCCAGAAGTACATCACTTAAAGGAAAATTGTGTGCATGGGAATGCAAGAACAGAACTGTTTTAGAAATGTCAGCAGAGTGGAATCTTAAAGCAAAACGTTGTGCATTTTCTTTTACCACAGACATTTCATATCCCATGAGAGAACTTAGTCCTCTTTGCATTATCAGCCAAAGGAAGAAATGTTTCATTTCACTTTCAGAAATAGAATTACGTGAAGGGCATGTTCAACAATCATTTATAGGACATTAAATATTCAGGTAAAATATTTCTACAACTATGCTGAATTCATATTACAGAAACTAAAAGAAAAGGGTTTAATAGGAATGTTTCCTACTGCATATTATTTTACTCTTCCCAGAAACAATACAGTACATAAAATAATCCAGGAAGCAATGCTGAAAAGGAAACTGTTGGACTTGGCTACTGCTACTGTGTGTGTTCATCTGCATACTTCTGTTCATCTTTGCTTCTCAATGGTATCCACCAGTCAGTAAAATAACTGTTTTGTATTCCCTGTACAGTTATAAACAGAGCTTGGAAAAGTTACTTTTTTGTACTACAACTCCTCAAATTCCAAAGTCCACATGGCCACTGTAATGTTGGAAAGCTCTGGACAGAACTCCACCATTCCAACTTTTACATTCTAAGCCCCATACACAGCCTTGCTCCTCTAAATCTGCCTGCTTGTCCACTGAATCCAGACTTCCCCCAAAATAAGCTGGTGTCACCAGCACCATGAGGTGAGTAACGGAGAAAATGAAAACTTCCCCTTTATATATCTGACTGTGAGGAATGAAATAGATTATCCCCTAGATCACAACACATACAAGTTTAAATGAGTAAATACTGCATATTTATTTACTGGATGTGGGAGGAGGGACATAACAAGTAATCATGATAAAAGATAATCATCTGATATCTCCTTTGTCTCATTTGCTATGACTTACCCATTAATCCTGATTTCACTTCCCATTTCAACACATACCCCTGCTGTTCATCACTCTTTCACTAAACTGTCTGTTGCACTCACCTCCAGGAAAATGGACTTTAAAAAAAAACACTCTCCAAATATACCTGTTTCATCTATACTACTAGTCTTATAAGGTCAGAATTCTGTATGGTTCAGCATAATATTTCCAGACAGACTGACCTGAAGATTTATTGTTGAGTCACTCCATGCCTCATGGAGAATGGGGTGGGATGGGGTGTGTGTATATTGGAGAAGCATCTGGCTGTCCCCCTACCAAGACATGAAACAACGACATCACCCACTGGGTCCTCCAGAAATCTCAGTGGATGATGAAATCATTTTGTGTCTGGCTACGATGACATAGCCAGATGTTTCTCCAATTCCACGCCCCAGCATGGAATAACCATAAGGGAGAGGCTTCAGTGGCTCTATGGTAAGTCTGAGGGAGAGGCCCTGGTTATTGCAGACAGCGGACAGAAAACATACACAGGCTTAAGGCTGTTGTATGAGCTGGCCACTAACAGGACGCCAGTCCACGTCTGTCCACGTTTATGGTTTTAAACACTTATATTTTGAGCTGCTGTGAATGTGCACCTGCCACATTTGGGTCATACGTGTATACAGGCCATACTTGGCCCTCTTAATTGTTAAGATTAGTGCGGGCATGCCAGAACCATCCTGACAACATGTACTAATGAACTAAATACCTTGAATGTGACCACCTGAGAGCCCACCCATGGCTTTCTGCATGAAGCCGGAGAGTCAGTCTGATCTTTTTAATGGTTTTTCAGCTTGTAGCATTCTTACTTCGTACATCGTATGTTTGACAAAAAAGACAGTAAAAAGGAGGGAGGAACCAACAGAAGTGACAGTACATGTTGTCCCAGGTTCAGTTCCCAAACCAATCACGTTGCCAGTAGTGGGATGAAAAGCTACTCCACATTAGATCTTGGTGACATCCTGCCAACTGTAGCAGGAAGCCTGAAAGAACATCTGACCGACTCTTTTTCTTACCCCTTCTGGAGCTTCCTTTCCTAAAAATAAAAATAGCTAATGATAGCAAAAAGATAAATGCTGGTGTCACAGACATTTGATCAGTAATTGCAAAGCACTATACAGTTCCTCACCAGGTTCCCTTGCATATTTAGCCGATAGATTTATAGCACACAGGCAAAAAGGCATCCGCTACGATGCGGTGGATGGGGTGGGGGAGAGTAGTGTGATAATGACTAAGCAGTCATAAGGCTGCCGAACAGCCCTTCAGAGTTATTTCAGAGGATACAAATCTGACATTAGAAATAGCAATAGAAGCCAGTAATAGAACAATTCAATCTCCCAAGACAATAAATTGCTGACTTCAGCAACACTGTTGCATAACTAAGGAATTCCAAGAGTAGAAAAGGAGACAGCTGAATAGGGACGCAATCACAAAATCTACTCTATTTATTAGTAGAGGTCTGAAGAGAGCGAATGGCTCCTTAGCACTAGAAAGTACAGAAAAGTATATCACTGGGGCTGCATGCAGTCATCAAGGCTGTTTCATGGCCCTCAGTTCCACCAGACTTGCCAGACTGTTCCTTTTCTGGCCCAACAAGAAGGGGAACTGCCCCTTTTGGAAATATCTGGGATTAGCAATTTACCTTTTAAAGAGGTTGCATGTATATCCTGAGCTATTTGACATCCAAACTACCCATTTATCAAAACCATAAGCAGACCCTTTGCCATTTCCTTTTTTGTTTTTTCAGATTTTAGGGGCAGTTTTAGCACTTCATGTGGGCCGTGGGGTTGGCTGCATTTCCCTACCTGTGGCATACATTAATAGCACAGTTTTCATTATAGAGTAGCTATGACAAAAACAATAAAATGTTCCTCAAGAAAGGATTCTGCCTTCAACAGAGTCAAGATTCCTGAAATGCACTGCTTTTACATTCAGATAATGACCCAGCAGCTAGTAAGCCTGTACATTAGCCTTCAGATGCCAGAATGTTTGTGTTAAGCTCCTTGAAGGTTTATGACCATTATGAGTCTTGTCCCATTTCACTCTGATCTCATCCTGGCAACTATGTAACTGCGCATTTATACTTGAGGTATAAATTTTGTACTCTATCAGTGCATCTGAGCAAGTGGATTGTAATCCATGAAACCCCATGCTAAAATAAATCAGTTAACCTCAAAGGTAGAAAAGTGTGTGTGTATGTGTGTGTTTCAATTTCCCAAAATGCTTTGCAAGGGAAGATGACTCAGCACTTGTCCCATTAAATATGCCAAACTATATAACACAACATGCACACCTGCAACACATTAAAGGAAGTTTCTAAAGTAACATGAACACAGTGGTAAAGCAAGCTCACCACATGAAAACCAGAAAGAACTCCAGGGCATAAACAAACATCATCCTTGCTACATTTTGGAACAGATATGAAACACCTGTTAGAAGATGTATTCCTAAGAAGTTGAGTTATGTCATAGTTGTGCACTCTGCTTCCAAATCCACACTGCTGGTGAATTAGGGCACATCTGCACAGCGACAGCCTGTTTTCCCAGCCAGACGGGAACAGAAAGGAGCTTCTCCACGGAAAAGATAAGCCTCTTCTGCCTGGGAGCAACCCTATGTTAAGAAAGCGGGCAGGCAGAGTTGCTCCCTCAAAAACAATTTTCCAATCATACTGACAATTTGCTGGAAGTCTTCTCTTACAAATGTATTGAAGACTGCATTACAGGAGTGTCTTCAGCTGCTGAAACAAGAAAGTTCCAAAAAGGCCCTTAGACTTAGGCCTAGTTCTTATATGACATATTTGCCATGGATCCACTTGAACAACAACTATGCAGGGGTATTATCAAGATACACAGCTGTAACTACTTTTTAGTGGAGTAACCTCGTAACAATTTGTCAAATGTACATTTGTTTTTTCTAAAACATGATAGTCCTGTTCAAAACACAATAGTGAGTAAAATACAGATATGGAGAGAGCATGCTACCTCTTTCCCCTTCATCTCAGTTTTGAACAGGACAGCTTCCTCTCTCCATGGAGGTCCTTTGTGCAATTTCAAATGCTAGGAAATCAGCATTCAGTGTAGGTTTAATACGCTTAAGAGCAGGAGACTTTGGAGTTAGATATTTAAAATGTACACAGATACATTCTTTTATTGAGCTCTTCTGAAAACATGCATGCCCATACCTAACCCATGCCAGTGTGCCAAATATTTATGTTTCTGTTCCATTGCTTCCTTTCCTAATTGGGCAACAATCTAATGGGAAAGATCCAAACAGCGAAAGTTGTTTTGTGTATTCTGGAATGTACATGCAAATCAACTCACATTATAGGTTAGGAGCCACTGTACACTAGCAGAAGCACAAAACAGAGGTTCTTAGTCTACTTTGCAAGAGGAAGGCATACAAAATACTACAAGTCAAAATTCATCAGATTCATCCCCATACTGAAATCCTAAATGTATTTACATGGAGTTTTAATAAAACAAAAAGTAACTTTTAATAAAATCAATGGAACTTAGTTCAACTATATAGTTGGGAAGGAAGTACTGGTTCTCATTTTCACATGCACTGTTTTTCCATGTATAAATACTTCTTACAAAGAACAATATTTGAGTATTAGTCAGCTAGAAGATGCATCTGTAATTACATATCACTGACTCACCTGAGTGTCTATTTTTATTAGTGCAATATCTGCTTTCTCATCAATATCTTTAATTTTAGCATCATATGTGACACCATTCTTCAGTTCCACTTTTACTTTGTTCTTGTTGGTAACCACATGGGCATTAGTAACTATCAACCCATCTTCCGAAACAATGAACCCCGAGCCACTAGCAACAGGAACTTCCCTCTTTGAAAAAGGCAGCCTACAAGACAGAGAATTTAAAGATGGAAAAAAAATGTATTTGAAAACAATATTAAAAGATAGTAAAGACAATCTGCTTTTTACTTTTGTGTGTACTGCAAAAGTTTACTTAGGTTTTGTAAAACCTCAGATATTATATATACACTGCTTCCACAACAAAGTCAGTACTACTTTAATTTTATTTTCACTCTGGCAAGTATTTAAGGAAATTGTGACATGCAAAATTATTCATGGCATAAAGCCAATTGTTAGTCCTAACTTGAGGAGACCCAGTAAATCTATGGGACTTACATAAGAATTGACATAAGAAGTCCTATTCATTGAATGGGTCTACTCTAGTTGGGACTAACAATTGCTTTTATTTTTCTATGTTAAACATAACATTATCCTCTGAAAGAGCTTCTGCATACAATATTTTTCACAGAGGTACACAAAATACAGACAGTCACCAGGGAAATTATAAAAGTTGGATCTTTTGATTACTTGCGAAATAATTCAATATGAACAACAGCCGGGGCAATCTTCTCCACCACATCTGCAATAAAGTTGTATTTGTTCCGCAAGCTATTGGGATCTTCCTGGCCTGAGGAGTAAAACAGAAAACACTTGTCATAATTTATTAATATGACATCAGGAGTTGTATAAAATGTTGCAAAACAGTTGTATTCAAAACAGAAGCTTGCAGCCTATCAAATTTTGCAACAGAGTCCAGGAATTCCGTTTTTGGGGGAAGAGATTCATCACCAGAATTGTAAGAGAGAAAAGTTAACCCAATAACAAATACTGAAGAGTACTGTCTTTTTAAGGGGAGTTTCCAACTTTACTGTCCCCAAACACCCCTTCCCCCAGACTGTTAAAAGAATCACTACCTGGTGATATTGAGTGAATCCCATGATGAATAAATGAATCACATCTTGGAAGAAAGGCCGGATATAAATTCAATACATAAATAAACAAATGAGGTTACCATTTTCACGTAGGAGATTCTCACCCTGTACCTCAAATTCAAAAGGAAGTGTGACTTTGAGTCACTTCATATTTTTTTTAAGAAAGGCCTCTCCCAGGCCTAAAAAAATGGCCCGGGGTGCCCAAAAATAGGGCAAAAGTGCCCCCATGCTACCCGGGAGCATGCCACAAGGGGGCATTTGGGGGAAAATGTTTTTTAAAAATTAAGCCCTGGGGGCTCTGGGGGCTGTATGAAGCCCATGGGCCACACTTGCTTTATGCTTTACTAAAATATGAGACATTCTTAAACCACAGTCTGGGTAGCCATTCAAGCAAACAGTTCAGTTGAGAATTCATCCACACACAAAAGCAGACTGGATGAAGTACCCTTATATATAACATTCTTTTGCTAGTTATATTGCCCATGTGCCTTTCAGAAAGTTTAGTTAACCAGATGTGTTGTCTACAAATAAGAAGGACTGTTTCCCTTCCCTTTTCTAAGTAGCTTGTTAATATGTGCCTTCAAGTCATATCTGACTTATAGTGCCTCCAAGGCAAAGCTACCACAGATTTTCTTGGCAGAGGGAGTGTGCCTTTGCCTTCCTCTGAGGCTGAGAGAGTGTGACTTGCTCAAGATCACCCAGTGGATTTTCCATGGCTTGAGTGGCTGGTCTCCAGAGTTGTAGTTAAATACTCAGACCGCTATCCCATGCTGGCTCTTTTCTAAGGCCATTTCCACACTACACTCTTACAGCGCGATTATTCCACTTTCAACATCCTATGGAATCCTGGGGTTTGCAGTTTAGGGAGGGACCGGCCAGCCCCTCCTGAAACTGCAAACCCCAGGATTCCACAGGATGTTGAAAGTGGAATAATCGCGCTATAAGAGTGTAGTGCGGAAATGGCCTAAGTAGTAAGAAGTGCAACAGTTTTCCATCAGCTGTCAATCAGGAAAAAACACCCAACTGCCTCTTATCACTGATGAGCTTAACAAACGTAATTGCTTAATAGACAGTACAATATATTTACTTAAGACTGATCTATACATTTTATTACATGCCCCCCCCAATGTCATTTTGTTTAAATGAAAAGGAGCCCCAGAGGCAACAATCATGAGTGGTAACAACAAAGAGGGGCCAAGAGTTTTCCTTCTTACTATTAGTATCACCACAGTTCCCAGTCACTGCCTCCATGGTTGTTTTTCATCTAATTAAGTCTCACATGTAGTTTCAGCTTTACTATTAGCAGAAATTACATTCTGCGTTTGTGTGTGTTTCTTATCAGTTACAACATAGCTGGTTTCTGCTTTTGTTTTAAAAGGATTATGTGATCTTGCTATCAAAGCATCTATCAATAGTTTCAGTGGTAGAAGTGTTAATTCAGATAAATAACATATCTACACCAGGGTTGAAAGTTTAAAGAATCTGAATTGTTATCATAGTGCATGTATATGTATGGTATCATTTTCTCTCTTTAATTTTTCTTTGCTGCTGCTTATGTTTTATGGCGGTGGTGGCAGCAGCAATTTTCCTGGGAGACTGCAAGCTTAAAGCTCTAAACCTCTTTTCCAGAATGGCCTTTCTGCTTGCTATTAGTGTTTGATCTTTAAAAGCAAGCTGGTTCAGTGCTGGTAACTACCCTGCTATGCGACAATCTATTCATTACTGTACGCCTAACTAAAAAGCTGCTTTTGACAGTATTATGTAATTCAAACTAAGCTATAATGTGCTCAGATAAATAACTCCAACAATTTTATCAGCTCAAAAACTACCTAACTGCTCAGCACAAGGTATAACTTATTTTAAAACAACAACAGAACTAAGATATAAAACAAGGAAGACCTAATAGTAATAACAACAACAACAACAACAACAACAACAGGATGCTAGAAGCCATCAAGAGCTATCCAGTGTTACAACCATACCTTGGTTCATGTCTACCTATTGTGTAGACATGATACAGGTGCCAATGGCTGACCTGGAAAAGCTGAGTGACAGAGTGGTGTGCAAATGTCAGGGGGTCCTGCTCACATACTGACAGCTTATGGTGAAGTGTCAGAAAGGCTGATAAAACAGCAGGACCTGGAGAGCATACAATCTAGGATAGCTAATTCATGAAGCCACAAAATAAAAATGGGAGAACAGGAGTTCTCGGTCCTAAATGGGTACACAGATACAACTGGCGTATCAACAACTTGAAACAATGGAAGGTCACAGAACTTCCTAGAAGCATTTGGTTGGCCACGGTTAGAAACATGAAGCTGGACTAGACAGGACTTTGGCTTGATCCTACAAGTACCTTCTTGCATATTTATTTTAACATCTGTGCTTGCATAAACCGCTGTTGTATAACATGATATTGCAACTGATGTTGAAAAACTGCTGTAATGGAAATCACCTTCTGTGCAAACAGTTACTTTTGTTACAGAACTTCATGATCAGTCTGAATGCTTAAAAAACCCAAAGAGGTATCATACTTTCAAATTCCTCAGTAAAGACAAATCAGAGAATCAGAGTCTTTCAAACTATTTTTGCTGCCGCTGTATTTATGGCAACACCAGTTGGAGAAGGATTCCCCCAGATTAAGAGATTACGGTTGCTTATCACCACTTCCCTTCTCCTAGTAACACCTTTTGGTCTTTGTCATTCTAGAACTGAGAAGTGGAAGAAGAGAGAATGACAGACTGGCATAATAACAGGGACACTTTTTACCAGTTACCCACAGCAATTCTGCCCAACCAATTTTGACATTCTAAGACCTTCTGATAACCTATGAACAGTCAGATAAAATCAGCTTCATCAGAGATCAACCTTGATTCCTGGGCCTGTCTCATTAGCAAGATTTAACCAGAACAACCCTTCAGACTCTCTTCCATGTATGCACACATGCTTCAAGTGAATTCTAGGACTCCTTAAAGATTAACAGATTTAGCGTATTATGACACGAGCTTTTCAACTTTTAAGAGAAGACAAAACGCTGTGCTATTGCTGCTGCAAAAAATTAAGAAGGCTATAATTCTGGAATATCTAAAGGGATGTCAGGCAGATTCATACTTAATAACGATAGCATTCAAAGCACTGGAGAGCCAGCACAGTGTAATGATTTGAGCCTTGAACTATGACTCTGAAAACCAGAGTTCAAAGCCACACTCGGCCATGGAAACCTTCTGGGTGATCTTGGAGAAGTTATACTCTCTCAGCCTCAGAGGAAGACAAATGCAAAACACATCTGAACAAATCTTGCCAAGAAAACCTCATGATAGTGTTGCTTAGAGTAGCCATGATTCAGAAATTACTTGAAGGCATACAACAGATTCAAAGTATTCCACATATTCTATTTCAGTAAAGTTCTTACAAAAACCCTGGAAGCTGGGTCAACAATCACAGAAGGTGGGCCAATGTTAGGGTTGCAGATTGCTAGGTTCAGACTGACCAGGTAGTCACTTGCCCAAGATGAGAATGAATTTATGATAAAGAAAATGTCTGAACATGAAACCTCCTGCTGTCTTTCAGGCTTTAAGACAGCTTTTGATGGTTCCTCTTTTCTGGCAAGCACATGGTTAAGAGCCTTCTCTTGAATTTGAATTTGGAAAAGGTTGAAAGTTAGTAAAATAAGCTCTCTATCTTCACTAACATAAGTTGTATTAGAGAAATGCAATGACAGCATTTGATGGATACCATCACCAGCAGTACTTGAAACTGCACAATTCAAAGTCAGATATTTAGAACATGGTCTTTAGGACTGGAATTGCAACCCCAATAAAGGCCAGCATCAAAAGAAATCTGTGTTTTTAAGGTACATACCACAACATGCTACATTTCTATGGATGTGTTATAGTTGGCAAGAAACCCAGTGCTTTACTGGCATTCCAGAGCTCTTCTCCAGATGGGTGCATGAACCTAGTGGCCCTTCCATCCCCACAGAGCACTCATTCGTCTTAAGAATGCTTTTTTCTACAAACAGAATTCTACAGACAGTAGGATTTTTAAAGCTGATGATATTAAGGAAATCAGTGATATACCCTATACATTCACTAAATATTAATAGGAAATGATTTTATGAGATTCATTGTTACTGGATACTTTGCATTTTCTGAGGCTGAAAGTCCCCAGAGTACTTCATGCCAGGCAATCTGAAGATACAACCTATGTCCATATGTTTGTGTATGGATGATCGCACAAATAAAGCTGTATTTTGCATTGCAGACCTAACCCATTTTTAATACAGGGCATTCCAAATTCACTCATAAATAATCCTATTTGATACTGCTGAAATGTGTCTGCATCAACTAGCAGGATTTTGAGTTAGCATTTTAAGTTTAGAAATGCGCATATGTATGCCATCATGAAAAACTTACTATTGAAACACCGCTCAATTTCAGTAATGGCTTGATATATGGACTGTTACCCCACTGGAAAACCCTGTCCCAGGGTCTACAATTTTGATATTAAAATATGATTCAATGTGCCTGAGAGGTCACCCAGATTAGCACGTAGGCAGCAACAGTCAAACGACTGAAAACCAGGTCAGGCCAGTAAAATCCCCCGTCACATAGCCCCAGGAGATCTCAAGCTGTGCAAACCCACAGAAGACAAAGGGTCCTCACCCCTGAGAAGCTGACTTGAGGGGATTAGTGTATTTGCCCCAAGTTGAGCAAAATCCTATCAGGCAAGGACCATTTACATAAAGTCACACCACAACCCAATGCAGCCAAAGATCCTGAGACTTTGGGCAACACCTTGTAATCTCATCGTACAAAGGAAGTTACCATTGTGGAGCTTCTTTCTCGTTGCAACACCCATTGTTCTCCCCAGGAAAGGATTAGCCCTCCAGGTACTTTTTCCCCTACAAATAGTCCCTATTTTTGAGCGGTTCTTTGGATCACTCCCGGTCATCCCAGCAGACCGCTTCTCCATCCACTGAGTAATCCCCTCAGCCCTCTCCATGCTGAGCTCTACTTCTTCACTGTCTTTCCCGGACCAAGGACTTCAGGAAAAGGTGCAGTATTACCCCAGCTACAATCCCTTCAATATTCTCCCTATCCAGTTTCCTCTCTTTTGCTTCTTAATAGGTCTTGAGTGAGTGAGTGAGTGAGTGAGTGAGTGAGTGAGTGAGTGAGTGATTGTGTTGATGCGTGAAACTTTCATTCAATAAAATCATTTATTAGACATTTTCGTTTGGTTTTTGGCTTGGCCTGACCCCGTAAAAACTGGGTAAAAAGACCCCGCTAGGTTACCCTGCCTCTCGCATTGCTAGTGCTCGTGCTCTGGCTAGTTTCCATTCCCCATCACATGGAGCACACTGAGGTGTCCCCCAAGGGACCCCAAAAATCAGGGTAACATAAGAACAAGCCAAGAGTTTCATTGGACACTAGTTCTCACAGCTGCAGAGAAAAAAGCTGAAAGGTATTAACTGCTGCAATGTAGGACCAGTTATGATGAGTAGGAATGGCAACACTTCAACGTAGGGCATCCCCCAATGCACAACAACCACATTAAAACATTCTGAAGGCGAAGGCCAGGAAATGAAGGGAGAATGTACTTTTATGTATGACTTCATTTTTAATTAATTTTATTGTGATTACATCGTATAAAACAACATTTCTCATTGTACATTTTACCGAACTATTACCGCTATCTTCCACTCCTCTCTGGATTTCAATAGTGTTATTTCATTGACATATCAACATTATGCATCGCATTGCATTTGTTAACATACAAGATAGATCCTGTTCTTCGACCCTACTTTACATGTTCCATGATATTCCACTGATTTTTACTTATAACTACTCATGCTACCATGAATTAAGAATTATTACCTGTCAACACCCTACCCATTTCCAGAACAATTTGCCATTCTTTGTTAATGTCATCATCTGATTTTCCTTTTAATCTCTGACAGACTATATCTGCATTCTGATTTTCAATAAAAGTTGCCCACCATTGCTCTATTGTAGGTATCTGCTCAGTTTTCCATAGCCTTGTATATTCAATACGGGCTGTCATAATCATATACAGCATTATTTGCCAATATTTCTTTGCAACAGTTCCATCTGACACATGTGTCATATTTAATAAGTACAGTTCAGGTTTCTTATCAATTTGAACCCTCAATATTTTACATGTCATATTATGTATATCATTCCAATATTTTTTAGCCTTAGGACATGACCACCACATATGAAACAGTGCTCCAACATTCTCCTGACACTTCCAACACTGACCTGTTCCCGTATTATATAACTTCTTTAATTTTTCTGGTGTCATGTACCATCTATGAAAAAGCTTATAATAGTTCTCTTTTAGGTTCTGAGCTGCAGTAAATTTTTGTGTCCGTTGCCAGCTCTGTTCCCAGTGCTCTAATTGAATTGGATGTCCGAGATTTTGAGCCCACAATATCATTGCTGATTTGACTGTCTCATCTTCTCTTTCTTGATTTAAAATCTCCTGGTATACATGTGATAGTAAATGAGGTGGGTTTTCCCGCAGTAACTTCAACATTCTTCCTTGCTCCTTTTGTTCTATTCCATAAGTTTTCACATCCATCTGGAATCTCTCAGTTAACTGTCTGTAAGGGAACCAGTTTAACTTTATTCCTTCTGATTCCAATTTTTCTCTTGATTTCATCTTAAAAAGATTCAGATTTGTCATTTCTAATATGTCATCATAACACAGCCACTTATCTGAATCAGACCATCTTCCAAAGAAGGCTTCTTGAGGGGAGACCCATGTAGGTAGTTGCCTAATGTTCTTATTCCTGTTGTCAGTCCATAGTTTAAGTAGCGATTTTCTTACAAAATGATGAACAAAGTCTTTGTCAACCGCAGCTTTCCCACAGAACATATAGGCATGCCAACCCATCCTTAAATCAGCTCCCTCTAATGTCAGCATTCTCGTATTTTGAAGATTCATCCAGTCTTTTATCCATGTAAATGCCGCTGCCTTGAAATATATCTGTAAATCCAGTAGACCCAATCCTCCTCTTCTTATTGAGTCTGTCATGATATTCCATTTTATTCTTGGTTTTTTCCCTTGCCATATAAATTTAGTTAAATCTCTCTTCCATTGTATAAAGGGCTTAGTATTTGTAATAATAGGAAGATTTTGGAAAAGGTAATTCATCTTTGGAAGTATGTTCATTTTTATGACTGCCACTCTTCCCATCAAAGATAGTCGCACTCTAGTCCATTTCTCCAAATTCTTGATTATCTCTTTCCATTTTTTTTTCATAATTATTCTGAAACAGTTCATTTTTTCTTTTTGTAATCCAGACACCCAGATATTTTGCTTTCTGACCTTTATTAAAACCTGTTAAATGCTCAAGTTCCTTCTCTTCTTTCTCCCTCATGTTTTTTGTTATAAGCACTGTTTTTTCCTTGTTTATCTTGAATCCAGAAAATTCCCCATATTCTTGAACAATATCCATCAACCTTTGAATACTGCTAAGAGGATCATCCAGAAACAAAACCAAATCATCCGCAAATGCTTTAAGTTTGTACTGATATTTCTTTATCTGAAGTCCTCTTATTGCTTTATCTTCCCTTATGGCATTATTAAGTATTTCCAATGTCATAATAAATAACAGCGGAGATAGGGGACAACCTTGTCTTGTTCCCCTATGCAATTCAATCTGTTTTGTTCTCTCTCCATTAATAATCAATCGTGCCTGTTGTTGACTGTATATTGCTTAAATCCAAGAGATAAATTTGTCTCCGGCTTGCGCCTGTTTAATGACCATCTTCAAGAATGACCAATTAATCATATCAAAGGCCTTTTCTGCATCCACAAATATCACTGCCAATTTTCTTTCATTATGTTTCTCATAATAATTATATTTAGCACTGTCCTAATATTGTCTCGCATCATTCTCTTTGGTAAGAAGCCATTCTGGTCCTCATGTATATTTTCTTGAAGAACCTTTTTAAGTCTTTCAGCCAGAATTGCAGCAAAAATTTTATAGTCTGTGTTTGGTAATGAAATTGGTCTATAATTCTTGACATCTGTTAAGTCTCTTCCTTCTTTTGGTATTAGGGCCACATTAGCTACCTTCCAGGTGTCGGGTATTCCCTCCTTTCTTATCTCATTCATTGTATTCTGCAAAGGTATCGAAACTTCATGTTCCATTATTTTGTAATATTTTGCAGTAAAGCTGTCTGGTCCAGGAGATTTGTCATTCTTCAAATTCCTAATAGCTTCAACCGTCTCCATCATCGATATGGGTTTGTTCAGAATCAATTTCTGCTCCTCGGTGAATCTCATTTTGTTCATTTTTTCCAAATATTCTTCCATTTCTTTTTGTTTTTTCATTGAGGAGATCAAACTCATTAACTTCATGTAATATTTATAAAAAGCCTGTTTTATCTCCTCCTGTTTTGCAGTTTTCCCGTCACCGACTCTAATCTCCGTAATAATATTTCTAACCCTTCTAAGACGAAGTAAACTGGCTAAAAGTTTAGAAGGTTTATTTGCCTGTTCAAAGAAAGTATATCTCACTCTTCGCATCTGTTGTTCTATTTCCCGCAAATTTAGTTGATTTAATTCAGCCTGACAAACCTTCATCTGTTGTCTTATCTTGTTGTCCATTGGTTTTTCCCTCATCTGTTTCTCTAGTTCTTTCATCTTCCCCAGAATTGAATCTTCAATCTGTTTCCTCTTTTCCTGATTTCCGCGGACCATCTGATAAAGTTTCCTCGCATCACAGCTTTACTTGCATTCCAAATTATTTTCATTGGTAATTCCGATGTCATGTTCTCCTTAAAATAATTATTTAATTCTATTTTTGCTTGTTTAATGTACTTCTCCCTCTTGAATATCTCTTCATTCAATCCCCATGTCCTCTCTCTGTCTATAATCTTAAGTTTCATTTGCAATGGATTATGATCCGAACATAAATTTGGAAGAATGTCTATATCCACTGTTTTCAACATCAAATCCTTAGATGTCAAAATCATATCAATCCTAGACATTGATTTATGTCTGTCTGAGAAAAAAGTATATCCATCTAATTGTCCATTTTTATATCTCCACGTATCATAAAGATCTAAATCATCCATCATTTGGAAAAAACTCTTAGGCAGTTTACCATTGTTTCGGGGGACTAACTTATGTACTGTTCTGTCCACTTTTGGATTAATAACTCCATTAAAGTAACCCAGAACGATAACTTTTGTGTTTCCTGTTCTTGTACATATTTCTGTATCTCATTGTGTATTTTGGGGAAGAATTCTCCTTTAGCTCCATTAGGTGCATATACTCCAACTATTAACATCTTGTCCTGTTTCATATTTACTTCTATCGCCAAATATCGCCCGTTATTATCCTGAAATTTTTGTTGTGCACCATATCCTGAATTGACGTATATCAATACCCCCCTTTTCTTCTGATCAATCGTAGCTGCAAAGCTGCTACCCAGTTTCGGATTTCTGACATATTTCAAATCTTGAGTCCTTATTCAAACCTCTTGTAAACAAATTATATCCAATTTTTGTTTTTCCAAATAATGAAATATCTGTCTTCTTTTATATTCAGAGTTAAATCCTTTAATGTTCCAAGAGTATATTTTTAGCCCCATTTTATCAGTTTTATATTAAAATTATTTATCCTAATTTTCCAATTAATCCTGTATATTTTCTGCTGCCAACTCTTGTTCCTCTCCCAATTCTTGTTCTTGTACTGTTTCTTCTTCCACCTCTTCTTCTTGTATCTGTTCTTTTTCCTCTTTTCCTTTTTCTTCTTCCAATGATTTCTGTTCTTCATCTTTCTCTCCAGCTGTAGGTCTTTGTAAATCTCTCTTCAACCTTTCCATCATTTCTTTGGCTTTAAAAACTGAGTTAATCCTATATCTCTGCTGTTTATACATAAAAGAAATGCCTTCAGTCTTCTCCCATCTGTAATTGATCTGTAACTTCATCAAAAGATTGGCCAGAGGTCTATAATCTTGTCTCTTCTTGAGTATTTGATATGGTATGTCTTTAAAAATTCTTACATCTTTATCTTCAATCTTAAATGTTCCTTCATAGCTCCTCTGTAATATTTTGTCTCTGATAACTGTCCGAGTGAAGGTTATTATAATATCTCTTGGTAATTTTCTTTCTCTCGCTATTCTAGAGGATACTCTGAACATTCTGTCAATACAAGCTTCCATCTTATCTTCATCAATGTCTAGATATTCTGCCAAAGCCGGAACCATTTTTTCACATAAATTTTCACCACTAGATTCAGGAACGGCTCTAAATCTGAGACATCTTTCTCGATATCGTAACTCTTGCAACGTTATCCGGAATTCCTCTTCTTGTTGCTTCCCCTTTACTTCAATCATTTCTGTCTGTACTTGTGTAACTTGTTCCTTTATTTCTTTGGTCTCAGTCTTTATCTTTGTAACATCCTCAGTTAAGGTTTCAAATTTCTTCCCCAGTTTATCGATTTCATGCTTCATATCTGTTCTCATCTCTTTTCTTATCTCCTTTAAATCCTGTCTGATGTCTTTCTCTGTCTGTCTTATGTCCTCTCTAATGTTCTTAAGTTCCTCCATCATCTGCAACATTAAATCTTTCTGGGGTATCTCTGTTGATGTTCTCCTTACTGGCTGGGTAGTCGTTGTTGCAGCTGCTGCCGCCGTTCCCTTCCTTGTTCTCGGTTCCTTTTGTACTTTCTTGACAATAGAATTTTTCTTCCAAAAGTCTTGACCTTTATCTTTGTTGTCCTGGCACTTGTCAATTCCATAAAGTCATCTTAAATCTCTTAAGAAAAATATACAATAAAACACAAAAACATACAAAGCAATATCGTCTATATCAGTCTATACCTTATTATAAGCACTCTAAATTAATCCAAAAGGAATATAATTTCAAAAGATAAATAAATGAATAAAATCATATATATAAATCTGAAGATTGTAGCTCAAATACTTCAAAATTTATGTATGACTTCAATGTGAAAAGACTGCCAGGGATTTGCTGCACCGCTGAAAAGGAAAAGCTAACACTGGCACTCATTTCTCTTTTAGTGCTTATTCATTAAAATTTTCATGAAAGAGCACATTTCAGGTAAGGTTTCTAAAGGAGAGGAAATATGGTGAAGAGAAATCGTGGCAATCTATTATTTAAATGCTAAACTGGATGATTCACCAAGGCCTTGAAGATGTGCAAGGAAAGTGAACTATCTCCTTCAGGAAAACTGAATGAAAGAATTACTCAGGGAACAAACTGTGTACGTAGCAGAACTACTGGGCAGTTCTACCAATCCATTCTGGTGTGGTGTGAGTGTTCCACTACGACTCTGGGAGACCAGGGTTTGAATCTCTGTTCAGTCACAGAAACTCACTGGGTGTCTTTGAGCAAGTCATAAACTCTCAGCCTCAGAGAAAGGCAAAGGTAAACCCCTCTGAACAAATCTTGCCAAGAAATCCCCCTGTTACAGTTTCTCCTTAGGGTCACCCTAAGTTGGAAAGAACTTGAAGGTGTACAACAAATAAAAAAAGAGGAAAGTAGACAGAAGGATGCTGCAGAAATCAAATGTCCTGCAGATGTTGTTGGACTCTAAGTCCCAGTAGCCTCAACAACAGATAAGCAATTCTCTCACTATGCAACAAGTATTGGAAATGCAGGCAGTTTGAGTGCAACAATATCTCGGTGCTACATTACTACCACCTTTGTATGCCCACATAAGTGAGAAAAGAATTCACATTTTATAAGGCTAATAAGAGAAAACATGCAGTCATCAGAAAATGTGCAGCAGGGATGGGAACTATAACCCTCCAGAAGTTCTGGATACAGTTTAGAAAGTTATTTTTGGACTGCAACTAGCGGGGGGGGATTCTGGGGTATTCTGGGGGCAGTAACAGAACAGTAAAATTTCTACAGTCTGTTTTTAGCCTGTAATTTCTACCAGCCCCACACAGCACAGCCAAAAGAAATGGATTAGGGAATTTATACATCAAAACATCTGGAAGGCCAAAAGTTCCCCACCTATGCTCTACTGAGATGAATCTCACATGTTCCCCCATGTGGCAACTTTTCCACACAGGCTTATTCAACAATTGGTTCAGTCTCATCCCACCTCTTACAGTCAGTGCTCAGCTGTTCATTTGAAAAGGCAGAGATGCCTCTTTGTATCTTTTAGGACCTTGGATGGAAGGGGAAAAGGCAGCTGGAGGTGCTCAAAGCACATGAACAGCACCATGCACTGCTATTTTATTTCTGCAAGGCTAAAAACTACAGAAAGTAATGTTAGACAACCCTTGTTCATCTGAATCTTTGAAGTTACAGTTGGGAAGATCCACACAATGTATTCTTCACTTAGATTAAGTGAAAATTTAACGGAAGATTTAAAGATTTAAGATTTAAAGGAAGGACTCTTCTCTTTCCTTCCACGACCATTAATGCTATTTTACCTGTTTAGTAGTAAAAGTGCTTACTGCTAAACAAAACCAAAATAAAAATCACCCAACATGGTTTATCTGTAGTCTCATAAATACTGACATTGTTTGCAAAGTCTTGAATAAAACTGTCAGGTGACTACACAATAGCCATTTCTTTGATATCTATACAAGGTAAATGGCTGCACAGTTTAAAAACTACACTCTTTTAAAGTATGGTTCATGTTTTGCTTTCAGTACTACCCGCCCAGCTGCTAAAAAACAACATTGTACTTCAAACTTGAAGACATTAACACATTTTCTCCTATACTACAATTCCATGTAAGAAACTGTCATGGATTTTTAAAAGCCCCGAGCTGGAATCTGAACTTGAAATTTATAGTCCCTACTCCATTTTCTGACTAGACTGGCTTTTCTTAATAATTTAATAACAAAAATAAAGAATGAAGTCATGAATGATGTTGGTCCCTTAAATTTTCAGGCAGGAACACCTTGGTTTCAAACAGGAAGTCTTTCCCTACTAAGTTAAAACCACAGACAGTAGCGTATGAATCAGCCAGCCCACTTCATCATTATAGTAGCTATTGCTGCTGTTACAAAAGACCATCAAGAAATAGAACATTACTGGCTAAGGAAAGTGAATCTGGAGGCTAGAGTAGGCGTTGACAATTCAGGAGTTTTAGGTCCTATTCTCAGCTGAGAGAGGTATCTAACCACAATTTCTCAAGCCTACTTTTAAAACTATTATAACATTTTACCAAACATTGCTGGTCATGAAACTTAATTAAAACTTATAAAAACACAGATGAACCAGCCTTTTAAATTACCAGATACTACCCATTGGCTGCCAAAATTTCTTCACTGCTTTTTACATTCGCTCTGTCAAAGCTGTCTAAAAGTTATGTCAGTGGAAATATTTGAGAGGCATTTATTGATCTTCAAAATCAATGAGGGAGAAAGCTCCTGACGAGACAGGAACGGAAATAAACCAGGGAGCCCACTGCCAAAGGGAAAATAACTCAGGGCTGACAGTTACTCACTAGATGAAAAATGAGAACCTGGCCCACTCTGCAGCAAATGAGCTCCAGCATCAAGAGGCCAACCTTTTTCTACTCTAGGTGTGGGCAACTTGTGGCCTTTCAGATATTGTTGGACTGCAACTGTATAATCCCTCACCATTTGCAATGTTAAGAGTTCCAGTCAAACATCATCTGGAGCACTGCAACTTGCCCAGACCTGCACTATCCTAATCAAACCTACAAAGGATTCTTCTCAAAAGTCAGAAATATGGAATTCTCTTGGGAATAAATTAAGGTTCTAAAAAGCCAGTAAGGTGATTTGTAGAAACAATGAAATGGACAAAATTAAGAGCCACCCACAGGAAGAATTCTGCATTCCACAGAAAGTACCTAAAGAAAGAAGGTGGAAATGTTCAGAAAGTAATCCAAGCAGATGTAGACATAATGCATCCCCTACTCAAGAGTGTGTAAGGGATCAGCCACAACTGTTTTCTTCTCCTTTTCTCAGCATCAATCCCCTGCCTTTCAGCAGTCTTAATGTTATATGCTGGCTTTAATATCAGTAGCTATGACTGAGTTCTTCTTTGAACCAGCATTAAAAAGCTGCTTCGACTTCTAATCAATAATAGGCTCTGGTTAGTGCTAATCATTGTTAGCAGTGTCAAGCTGAGGCTTAACTTCTTCTTCAAGAGGGATGAGATGGGGAAAAAAGTGCACAGTTTGAAGACCCATTCCCTATCCTCACTGATTAGGCCTGTGAACATCTGCACTAGCACAATCTCTTTCAAATCCTCATAACCCCTGTTGTGAGGGTTGAAGACAAAGCAAACCTGGACTGATGCAATTCTATATTTTGGACTTCCTGCAGGTATAAAATATTTTCCCAGAGGAAAATAACTCTAAATTTTATAGATTTAACAGCAGTGCAAAGTAAATAAATCTTAATATAAATGTATGCATTGCTCCCAAAGTAAAATATTAATACTATAAAAGGATGTGAGATGTGTTCACATATAATACCAAACCATGGTTGGCAACACACACACCAGCCATAGGCTCATGCCCCTGCCTTACTTAATCTATCGTGATTCCTTTTCTCTAATCCTGAATGTTGATGAATCACAGTTTGTTCAGTTCACATGTAATAATGCTGGTTAGTTGACAAAACAGATAGGAAAGGAGGCAATGTAAGAGGAGGAAGAGTATATGAATCTAAGGCGTATCTGCAAGGCACCAAGTCACTATTTAGCATTTGGTCTGAACAAAGCCACTGGAACTATTAAAAATTAATATTGGCTTATTTTCCATACTTACATGTTCAGATTCAAAAGAGGGGCTTCTCACATGCCTCTACTAATTAAATTGAAAACTTAAGAGAAACAAACTTAATTTTTTAAAAATATAATCCACTGTAGATAGCTGGGATACACAGCTACATCGGAATACCAGGAGCAGAAGAAAATAGAACTCAGTACTATTAGTGAAAATATGCACCTGTGTTTGGGTTTTTATTTAAATTTTTGACATTTATCTCTTGGAAAACAGGATGCAACTACTGCATTTAATAAGATGTCCTAGTACAAGAGGACATTTGAGTGTTTATATTCAGTACACCAAAGATTCTTGCTGTAGAGACAAAGAGCCAGTTGTCTCCATGGAAAATCTCAAACAAAATTGTTAATGAGTCTGCTAAACTAGAAGCCTAAGATATTAACAAAGTATAAAGGAAGGAACAGTTCCTGCGATGCATTGAAACTATGTAAATTTTAGAGAATCACTTTTCAAGCAACAGTTCTCTACGAACTAAGATAAGTCTATATTAATTAGATCATCTAAAGTTTATTTCCAAAGAACTGGCTACAGATTTGTGGCAATTTAGATACCTGCTTAAAATCCAAAACCTCAGTTAAAACAAGTTATTCCTGAAAGTGAACTCCTACATATAAAACTTACTTCTAGACATGTTTTTCCTCCTGAATTTGGCTTTTGGTATTAATCCATTAACTCTGTATATCAGAAAGGAACATCAAATATTCAATCAAAACAGCACTTTTAATTCTGCATCCGAATGACTAATGATTGTCCACATATCTGCAAGAATCCATACAACATAACTATCTGATTTGTGTTTCAGTAGAAATCATCTTATGGTTACCGTAAGTCAGCAGCAACTTGAAGGCACACAACAACAACAACAACAACAACAACAACAACAACAACGCAATGGGACTTGAGTGTGTTTCAAACTGTACCACTGATTTCAAAGGATATAAATGTGTGGAGCTTGAGAGATGAAAAACAACTATTTTAAAAAACAAAACAACAAGTGATCATATAGACCCAAGACAATAATTCAAAACAGTACACGTTCTCATATGCGGCAGTTTGTTGATGCATTAATGTAGGCTTTGTAACAAGTTTTTCTAGAATCATACTGGAAGCAACTGCAAACCTAATTCATAATTCTATTTTTTTTTCCTTGATAAGTATCTGGCTAACTTCCTGATCTTCCCAAATTTGTCAGTGGAATTTCCTTTCCTGCCCTGACTTTTCATTACTGAAAGTATTCCATTGTCAAAAGCAATGCCATACAAAGAGGAGCCTAAATTACTACTATTTTCTCTTATTTCCTGCAGCAGTTTCATACTTTCCTCTCTCCTGCTTTCAAAATGATTGGTAAATGTTTTACATTCCATCTTCAGATTGCTTTCTCTCCGAGGAAGAAAAGTGGTTTCTCAAACATGGCTCTAGCGGATGGCTGTCATAATTAAGGACCTTTCATGTGACCTGTCAACTCTTTACTCTTTTCCTATACAAGTCAATGGATTACAGTTCCTCAGCTGATTTATAAGGGACAAGAGAAGGAGCATGTTACTGAAACTATCCTCTGTTCTCAGCACTTACCACACTGTTGTCTCCTGAATATGGAATGGAAGGACAATCATAATCTCACAACAGTTTTCCTGAGTATAAACATCTGCCATTAGAATAAAGAATTCCAGGTCAATAGGGTGGTACACTCATACAGAACAAGAGAACAGGCTCAAGGAAAGAGAATCTCAAAGCTCCAGACTTAATGTGGTCTGCAGAGGTTCTCCATCTGATCTGCTGGGGTCTCCATGAAAATCTCCCCCTTCCTTGCCCCATCCCTGGAAGTTAGTGCTAGGTGCTCTTTGTATCTCTGATCACTTACTGCTCACCTTCAACCACTATGGTGACCCTATGGATGAGAGACCTCCCATTCACCCAGTCAACAACAGCACTTCTCAAGTCTCGCAAAGCCTCCTGCTTTGTTCCCATGCAGGGCAAAGAGGGAAGGAATGAAATTGACTATGCAGTCAGCCAGCCAGCATTCACAAAGTTTGGCTAGTGGGACTCTACCCAACTTTAAGAAACTTCCTTTTCCATTCTTGCAGATCTCATATCTCACACTATCTACTACCCACACATACAAATTCAGAGTTGCCTCGTCAAGCTCACAGGGCTCACATCCTTCTGGTGCTATTATATCTATAAAAACAATAATCTGATTTTAGAGATACTTCAAAACTGTAGCCATCTAACATCTAATCTGCTGTGCCATGCAGGTTACAAAATGCTGGCAAGAAACACATTCTCCTTCTCCTTGATAATGCTCTACAACATAGCTAATGCAGAATGGTGCTGTTTCTGCGAGCAGGCTGCTGTGTTAACAGGATTTTATGGAGCTTTTTTAAAGCCTTGATACAATTGTACAGAAAATTCTGAAATGGAATTTTCTTCTAGAAAGTTTTCTCAGGCCCTAAAATCAACTGAGATATGGTTTATCAAGTTTTTTCAACCTATGTTTAGTAACCAAAACTAAAAGAACATGCCATGTTAATGTCATACGTAGTATGAATACCTAAAATGTCCTTCCCCATTAGCCATTTCTAACAGAACTTGCTGATGGGGGAAGGGGTTTAAAAAGGGAATGCAATGTGGTTTGAATGTTATATTCAACAAATTCAAATCTATCCACATTTTATGCTATGAAAATGTATTTTTGATTGGATGCAGGTGTAAACAGGGAAAATTGAAACTACTGAAAACAGTTTACTTAATTTTTACCTAACAGATTTCCCTCAGTCATTCCTTCCCTTTGCAGGCCCCTGGACTACTCTACCTGCCAAAATCCTAAATATTAAAATTTTTCTGGAGTAGTATAGAGGGACAGAAAAGGAAAAGTAGCAGCTGATAACCCCTTAATTGTCCAACTGCACCTCTAGATCCAAGTTACAGTCAGCTGAAAAAAGTTGATTACAACTTTGAAACAGTCCAGCATGACTGGTATTCTACCTATTTATTGTGTCACACTATTACTGTTCTTGTTGTTAACTATCATCAATTTGACTTTGACTTATCGTGATCCTATGTGTGAGAGACCTCCCAGTCACGTGGTCAACAACAGCACTGCTCAGGTCTTGCAAACTCAGAAGCACGGCTTCCCTGATTGAGTCTACCCATCTGTAATACAGTCTCCCCCTTTTCTTGCTGTCTTCTACCTTACCAATCATTATTTTTTTTCTAGTGAATCAACATCTTCTCATGACATGTCCAAAGTACAACAGTCTCAGATTAGTCAACCTTAGCTTCTAGGGAAAGTTCAGATTTAATTTGTTCTAGAACACATTTATTTCTCTTTTTGGGGTATTCACAGAACTCTCCTACAGCACCACATTTCCAATGAGTTGGTCCTCCTTCTATCAGCTTTCCAGCTTTCACAACCATACAAAGAAATTAGAACTACATTGGCATGGACAATCCTAACTTCAGTATTCCATGATATATCTTTCCACTTGAGGATCTTGCCTAATTCCTTCATAGCTGACATTCCAAGTCCTAGTCTTCTTATTTCTTGACTGCGGTCCCTATGTTGATTAATGACTAAGCCAAGTTATAGGAAATCTTTTACTATCTCAATGTCTTCATTGTCTGCTTATCATCTTTGGTCGTTATTTTTCTTCTGTTAATGTTCAACTACAAACCTGCCTTTGCACTTTCTTTCTTGACCTTCTTCAGTAGTCATTTCAAGTCAATGCTATTTTCTGCTAGCAGTGTGGTGTCATCATATTTAACCCCGCATCTCTGTTTCAGCACCCTGTTTGTAAATAACAGTGTGCCTCTTTGTATGAGTGTCTCTCCAATTTTATTAGGCTAAACAAATATCATCTGAATGACTGCTTCAAGGTTGCAGTATGTGGCATCTACTTTCCAACAGAGATATGGTACAGAAACTCGGTTGCTTTCCAAAGTCACTTGAGCACATTTCAAGGCAGTAGTTAGGAAGGCAAGGACAAAAATCCTCTGAACAAATTTTGCCAAGAAACCCTTGTGTGCCTTTGGGTTGGACTATGTCAGAAATGACTTGAAGTCACACCACAACAAAAGTTTTATCAAACAAAACTTGGATTGGATTCAAGGTTGCTAACAGATGTTCTCCTTCCTAGACTTTTTTTTTTCAAATTAGGACAGGAGGATGCACATTCTGCAGGAAAAATGTTCTCTTGATTATTCCACTGTTCATACAACAAGGGTATGTAAAGAATCATTCTTAACATTCCTCCACCGGAGTCTTGCCAAAATTCAGGGTAGTTTCAGGGAAGAGGTGATCTATTTCTGGGCCAGCATTTTACAGTTATGTACAAAAGTGAAAGTGTGATTTTGATGTTCTCAGTTTTCTGTAGCACATTAGAAATTCTTTCTCCAGTTACTATAATGGGTCTCAGATAAACTGTCTGGGAAAACGTGGACAGAAAATAGGGATACGCTGGCCTAAATGCAATTGATAGTCCCCACAATACTGAACCTATTGAAGCCATAGAAATTACCACAGGCTAATTGTTCAGCAATTTGTGTCTATTCCAGTTGGGGCTGACAATTGGATTGAATTGGCTGATAAACTCAGAGTGGGGGTAATTTTTCCAGCCCACAATATTGACGACCGTTCCACTGGGCCTAGGCACTACTTATCAAGTAGTCCCTACTTAGTAAAGGACACACATTACTCATACAACAGGCTGTGACGGACTCAGTAAGAGCAAAAGAGCAATGTGCAAAACCCAAATAGAAGAGGGAGAAGTTCATGCACTACAACACATGACTATACTTCTTTTTTTTTTAATCAAACTATATTAATACTGGGAATTACAATGAAACTATATTAAAAAGCCCATTTTTAAAATGGCTACATAAAGTACACTTTGAGTTGGATCCACAGTCAGTCAGAGCAGACTGACTAAATTCAGTGGGACTTCAATTAGTTAAGTATGGGTAAGTTTAGATCCAGACCACTGTACTCCCAGAATTATTCAATGACCTTTCTTTTGTAAAAATCAAGCAAATTCAAGCATTTGGCAATCGTCATCAAAATTACTGGTTTAAATGCAACTATTCCAACATTTTTGTCTGCAGAATTGGTTTTGCTGCTTTCAGAATGAGACTGGCTTTTCCAGTCGCACCCTCCTCTTCTTCCTCCCATGCAGACAAAAGCACCAGCTAGAGGAAATGCTGACGGCTATGTTGATTCTCCAGAAACTCCTAACACACACATTACAGTCAAAACACACTCATTAGAGTCAAGGGAGGAAAACAGTGAAAACACACACACACACAAGGATGTCTGAGAACCAGTCTGGAAACCTAGAAACTGGGTAACCAGGTCAAAAACTAGGCAGGCAGCACAACTGAATTTTGTCAAGTAGGTGGTTTAAGAATTGCTTATAATGTGAGAGATCAGGAATTATGTGGTAGAATCTGAAAGAGTCTGATATTTGCACTATCTGCACAACAAATTTAAAATCTCTGACTTGGATCTCACGTTGCTTTTCCTTCACATTAAGAGAGAGGCAGACCGTCATTGCCTTCCTTCTATTTTCCTTTTTCAAACCTTATTTCACACCATTTCCAAAGGTCACTCAAACCTATGGAAGCAGATTTTCAGAAAAGACAGAGGGCTTCAGAGGGAAGAGAATGAAGGGAAAGTTCTGTGCTATGAACTCTAGGCAGAATCCAACTGGCAACATCTGCTGATGGAAGAAACTCTTATCAGCAGATGGAGGAAGAGGTGATTCCACTCCTCCTACACAGCAGCCAGAACAAGATGTTCTCCTTTTCTCCTTTCTGCCTCCAGCAGTCCTATGTACCACCCAAAAGTAAGCTCTGGGGAGTTTCCAGTAGAACTCTGTCTTTGGTCACTGGATGGGAGATGGAACAGTTACTGGATTATTATCGAAGTTTATATTTCATTCACGTTTTCTCAGGAGGTCTACCAAAAAGTTTACACCTGAAGAAATTTTAGTAGGCACCTGGGGCAAAGTATTTTTATAACGTTTTCAATACGCTTCAACAGGTGTACATTTAAGCTTCTGGAACATGTTTTGATAAGGCTACTGAGCAACCTGCTGTTTTTTCATGGTTTCTTAGCTGCCTGTTTTTTCCTGATTATTCCTATTTTTTAAGTGTATGTTTTTAAAATTTTATATCATTATATGGGTCATACATATAAAAGTCTTTTAAACAAGTATGCATCTGAATTGGATGATGAGACTGAATTTTTTCCCCCAGTAATCCTTTTACAAGACAGAAAAGCAAGTTTTAGTTTTCCTTCAATAATTTGGTAAATACAAATTTAGTGGTGACAAAACAGACCTCTAAGAGCAAAAACCTGTTTACCACTCGAATGCTTAAACATAGTGAACTTACCCCAAATAATGATGTTCAGATCACACCACTGCTAATAGAATGAACAGAATTCTGAATGTTTATAAACATGGGAGATTAGGACAATGTAGCAATGAATTTGTCTGTTGTTTGCTGATACAAACTGATAGAGGCATTCTTCCCTGAAGGTCATGGTGCAATTTTTGAAGACAAAGGAAATGCTTCTGAATCAATCAAGGTGTGCAAACAATGTGTTGCAATACCTCTTCCTCAAGAGTAACATGACACAAGTTTTACATTATTTTTAGTTGCTACAGATATGGATTTAATAACAAACAACAGAAGTGATGGTAAATTATTTAAAAAGATTCAGCTGCATCCACTTTGAAACTATTAGGATTATTTTTTAATCAAACAAATCTCAAAAGCATAATCACCTGAACTAATATCCTCCTAATATTTTAGAAAACCAATCCACAATCCAGCTGGTACAGATCCTTGGACAGCCTCATCTTCCCAAATGCTACAAGGCTGTTCGACAAAGACAGCTCATATTTAATGCATGTTTATTTATAATTCAGTGGGCTCTGCTCTCAATAAATCTGCATATGAGTTAAGCCTGAAAGAGATGGGATTTGTGCGAATGGTGAGCATAAGGATTAAGTCCTGAACTTTAATAACTTAAGCACCTCTGCTGTGAATTCTCCCTTTATACATAGTCTGTATGTTTTGCAAAAACTTCGCCATGCCTGGAAAAGCATTAGCTATATGTGAATCTGTTGTTGTTGTGTGACTTTAAGCCCTTTCCAACTTATGTGAACCCTATGGCGAGCCTATCACATGGTTTGCTTGACAAGATTTGTTTAGAGGGGGTTTGCCTTTGCCTTCCTCTGAGGCTGAGAGAGCGTGACTTGTCCAGCATCACCCACTGGTTTCCATGGATGAGCAGGATTTCAAACCCAATCAAAACGCTACTCCATGCTAGCTTTGTATGTGAATCTAATCACAAATTGCACATCATTTCTCTATATTGAACTGAGTCCAGTATCACTACAAGGTTTTTGTTTTATACAGGAAAAATACATCTGTTTTCAACTGTTGGGTGAAAAAGGTCATTGTAATATCAACACTCAAATGAAATCGTATTATAATGGGGTCACCAATGAGACTGATTGAAAAGAATGAGACAAAAGAATGAGACACTGATAGAGATCTTCATGCTACAGTTCATTTCCATGGTTATCTGTTGTAAATTCAAAGAAGGAAATGAATTTCAAAGAAAGGACCTTACGATTTGTGTTTACTCAGCAGCACTCTGAGTAAATAAAGTTATGCTTTATAATAGCACTACTTCCCTTTTGGTTGGCCTAATAATTGGTTTATCTCCAGGTGTAAAGATAACTGGAATTTAATACAAGTCTAGTCAAAGCAGAGTTCATTGGATTCAATACAGTTTACTGCCAGATAAAACAAGTGTGTATAAGGAAAGTAGTCTAAGGCTATCCAGGCAGCTGACCAAGTTCTGAACCCAAATTTCCCTGGCCAGTGCATCATGGTGGTTTCCCCTACCTTTTCCTAGCAGTGACCAGCTTGACTGTTACAGAAGCTTATAAATATGGCATCATGGATTTTATTAGGCTTGCAAATATTTATCCAGCCTCAAGCAATATGTACAAACTGCAGATTCTGATGGGATGGATTTTAGCACCACCAAGAACGGTTGCATGGGCCTGCAGCATCCATTCAGCAATATTTTACTCTGCTGAGATTTGCTGACTTTGCTTTTCTGATTTCATTTTCCATGACATCACTTGACTCAAGGGCATTTAGCTATAAAGAGATTTAGATTAAGCATTTCAGTTACATCTGCTCTGATGGACATACAAAGTCACATCCCTGGTTATTTTTAAAGTTAAAAGACTATAAATCCAACACCAAAGTAAAGCTCAAAACTATAATGAGAAATCATGGCTAGATATTTTAAGTTCTACCACCACTCAAAATTCACTTTGACAATTGTGTTTTCCTGTATATGTTGGAGACATAATTATGATTGTATGGGAGAATCTTGAAGGAAATAAAGCCAATTTGGCCCAGCTCCGGAGCAGCTCCATGACACTGTATTTCTGATGTCTATGCATGTGAAAGCTGGACAGAGAAGAAAGCTTACAGGAAGAGAATCAACTCATTGGAAATGCCTATGCTGGAGAACAGTTCTACAGATACTACGGACTGCCAAAATGACTAATAAATGAGTCATGAAGCAAAGTGAGCCTGAACCTTCACTAGAAGCCAAAATGAGCAAACTGAGGCTATCATATTTAGGTTGCTTCCAAGCTGATCATGCTTCCACATGTCTGTCAAAACATGCTCCTTGGTATGCCAAATTACCCATTCAAATGCCTCATCCTCAATACTTAAATAGTATAACAAATTTTAAGTGGAGATATGCTCTCACAGCTCTCCATTGTAACTCAGTGGACTCAGCAGTAGTTCATGGAAGGTACCATCACATCCCTAGGGAGGACAGAGTCTGCCCATGTGGGAGCAACACAGTTGAAGATCTAGTACATTATCTATTGGTATGCTCAATTTACACAGACTTAAGAAAGGCCTTGTTTAAAGACCTTGACCTTACACCCAATAAGCCTAGCTCATTTCTAATTAAATTTCTTCTGGGGGATTCAGTTCCACACATTTCCAGTAAAGCTGCTTGTTTTGCTTTCAAAGCATCAATTTTGAGAAGGGAACTTAATAGTAAGGATAAATAGATACTAGAGATGATGGATGGGACCATAAAGTACAACACGTTTTGTATTGTTTTAATGCTGTTTTTATCTGAAATACTTTGTAATGGCCTTGGCTATACAAATAAAGATTTAAAATTTCTCTCTAAATTTCTATTTAGGTTGCATCATGAGATGATATGACTGTCAAATCAAAATGCTCACTGGGAGAGACAGTGAGATTATTTAAGTTATAAGTTGGCCCTCCACATTTGCTAGGGTTAGGGGCACAGGACCTTCACAAAAGTGGGAAAATCGCAAATATCAAAATGTGTGAATGTGTGTCTATGGGAAGGGGGCTGAGGCATGGTGCGGAGAACAGACACCCAGGGGCCAAAATAAGTCAAAGAAAGGAGAGGGGATGGGGTGGGTGAGTTGGCATGGTGGCCCTGAACTTCCTATCTCTCATCCATCAAGAGAGAGATTGTGGTGCTGAGAAACTGGGCTGTGAGCCACCCAGGTAGTGGTTGGTAGAGGAGGAGCAGAGCTGGGTTTCTAAAAGGTTGTGTGGCTTGATCAGAGCCATCAGGAGCAAAGTTTCCCCTGTCAAAGGAGTGCCTGAGGTAGGGGAGCAGAGGTTGGGGAAACTCACAAATAATCAAATCTGTGAAAGTGCAACTAGCAAATGTAGAGGGCCAACTGTATAGTCAATTGTTTCCTACATTTCTTCTCTTTCAAGATTTAGCTGTTGGTAGCAGTTCATTAAGCCTGCCTAAATACCCTAAAGGCACCAAAGCAGGGTCAGTCTGGTAAGTACTTCGATGGGAGACCGCCAACAAATGCCATGCACTGTAGGCTATTTTTCAGAGGAAGGAACTGGCAGAAACACCTCTAAGCATTCCATGCCTAAGAAAATCCTATGAAATTCATAAGGTTGCCATAAATTGACAGGCAACTTGAGGTCACTGAAAGGGCTGTGGTGAACATTTGGGAGGTTGCTGATTCTCATCTGAATCTTCTTTTATTTGCCAAATTTCTGTGTTGTTGAATAAAACCACACTTAACCTTCTGCTTGCCTTCTTGTTGATTTGTTAATCCCTTTTCTCTTAACGTGTACTCAACCCAAGAGTGTCTTTGGCTGTTGTTGGGTAATTGGCCTTTTCAGTGAGAGTCATTTTGCAATATCATCACTCAAGGGCTCGTGTCTATCCGTACGCAGCTTTTGGTCTGCCAACAAACACATTTACTTAATTCACAAAGCACACACATTATTATTATTATACTGCATCCTTAATTAATTTTGTGAAGCAAACCAAACATGATGGTTTTATTGCCTATATAGCTGAGTAAGCAAACCATTACATTTAATTTCCATTAGATCTCCTCATTAGTTAAGCCTACTTATCATTTATGGTAGAAGTCAGGCAGTCTGAGTCACCACAGAAAAGGTGAGAGCAAAACTTAGGATTTCTCTCTGTCTTCAATATAAGCAGCAAATGAGGAGAGGTTAAGATGCCAGGGAATTACAGTACCAGCAGCCTACTACAACAACTTCAAAGGCAGCACCAAGTGATCTTGCTTAGGACAGAAGAAGAAAAGCCTCAGCACCCAGAATGCAGGGAGAGGACTCACAGGCCAGGCACAAACAATGCTGAATTCCCTGGCAGGAATTTATGCAGATGTAGAAAAACAAAAGATAAAGCCACTCCCAGTCCCAGTGCATTGGCAATCTAGATCCCCAATTCAGATTCATGATTGGGATCAAAACCAAACTGATCCAGGATGAATCAGACCCAGATCTGAATCACCAAACTGGGCTTTGAAATGAATTGCTGGCGGGGGGGGGGGCATATGGAACCCTAGAAATAATATCAAGAAACATCACTAAAGCCTTCCAGTCTTGAGGTGTAAAGAACAGAAGGAAAATATCTTAATATGCTTTCCCTTCCTCAACAAGCGTAGTTTCAAAAGGAAGTGTTTGCTCCCATATCCACTATCCCAATATCTACCAGATGTTTGGATGACCTTTCAGACACATTCTTATTCTTCAAAAGACACAGAGGCATTCCAGACCACACAGTTTAGTTCTAGACTCCCAGACTTAAACTTCTCAAGTCTGTCCAATAAGCTATTCATTGCATGCACTGCAGGTTGATCCAATAGTTACTGAGTCAGTAACAGGATGCACATTTACTAAGAGGTAAGCTGTACAGAATTTTAGATACAGTTAGACATGACTGAGAGAGGCTTCATGATTCCCTATGAAACAGGGAGGGTGTCATTAATCTAAAGTGTGGCAAGGACAGGTATGGATGGATTGCCACACTTTTCCCCATTTCCTCTCTCTCTGATGGTAGGAGAGCATCACCAGGAGAAAAACAAATTAAAAATGTGAACTTCTGTTGGGAAAACATATCGGGGCCAGGATTAAACTCTTCCTATTTTGGGTTAAAAACCATCCACCTCACTTCACCCAATCATTTTATTAGAATATTGCAAGAAGCCCAGTTCTGATCCTACACATTCTATACTCAAAAAGTAAAACCCTGTGCTCAGTGAGACCTTATTCCAAGGTAAATCAGTTTTAGAATGCAGCCTTAACCAGTCATCAGGTAGGAGACTAGCAAGAACAGAACTGTTGTTGATTCTTCAGTCACGCTCTTAGAAAAGAAAATATTTATCTCTAGGAAAATACTAGCTAGGGCCAAACCAGATGCTGCACATCAGACAAGTAACAGTCTCCCAACTTGTTTTGCTTAATGAAGAGCAGTCATAAGATTTTGCAAGTTTGAGCAAAGGAAAAAGGACTCTCTAACACCCTTTTCCCTTTTAGCTGCTATTCCATTCAACGTGACTTCCCCAATTTGCTTCCTTCTCCTTGGAGAAATATATTAGCACTTTTATCTTTCCTGCACACGGAAAAACAGCTGAGTGGGAGGGGGGAACCTGAGTCAGGAAATTAGAGAAGTACGGGTAAAGCAATCTCTCCTCCGCCTCTTCTCTGTTCATCCCTACGGATTCCACTGGCTGTTTCTGATATTTTTTTAAATAGTGTGACATGAGATTGCCATGTAGCTGAGCACTTAGGTGACTCTTAATTGGACAGAATTTGTGTTAAATAACAAAAAATAAACACACGGAGTTAAGGCAACACTGTCCATGGTTAAGGCCGTGATCCTGTACACATTTAGGAGTAAGTTCCACTGAATTCAGTTAGACTTGCTTTTAAGTAGACACGTTCTGGAATATGCTGTCAAGATTCTTGTGACTGTTACCAGTGATTGCTAATGTAAAACCATCACACAGACATGTCTTGTTTAGCTGTTTTATCAGCAGTATTAAAATTCTGAAATTATACTATTTATTATGCAATGCCTTCTAGTTATGCATTTGCAATGTATTAAAAATAACTGGAAAGAATGTCTATAGCACTGCTGATTTGTTTTGGAGGGTGGGGGGGGGGAAGCAAGAGGAATAAGAATCTTTTCCCCCTAATACCAGGCTCCCCATTTCATCTCAATCTGGCATTCGGCACAAACCTTCTTTCTCAAGGGATTACCTGCCTACCCAGGAACTGAATGTTCCGTTTTCCTCTCGCCACATCCCCACTTCTTCTCTGTACCTAGTATGACCTGAGATGTTCCCCTACCAGCAGTGATGAGAGCACTTTCTGCAGACTTTCCACTTGCTAACTTCCTAAGCAATACAACCCACATTCTTCTCCACCCCAGTCTGTTTCTTCCTGTCTCTACTTTCCACGTTAGCCTTCCCTCCAGTTCCCAAGAATTGACTAATTTTCTCCTCCTCTCCATCTTGTCATGATGGCCCACTTTTATTTACATTTGGGAAAGGGGGGGAGGACAACATGACCTCTCCGCGGTACTGCCCAAGGAATTAAATTTCATAATCGCTTGAGCAGCAGTCTGCTCGGTCCTAATTTTAAAAGTGTTCGTCTGGCTTGTAAATGCACACCCAACTATCCCCCAACTATCATCAAGGCTCAGACCACAAAACAGCTGGATGCTGAAAGATTGGGTTTGTAGCCCCAAAATGATTGAGCAAAGGTATGGAAAACCAAATGAGATTTTGTATTTTCAAACGGAGCAAAAATGGGGCAGAGGGTGGATTTATCACTAGACCTGGTTTACCATACCTGAACTTGTTCTTACAAAATGATTGTGAGTCCTTTAAAAAAAAAAAAGTATTTCTGAAAGAATCATATAGTTGGAAGGTATCCCCAAAAGTCATCTAGTCCAACCCTTGACAGTGCAGGAACTCCACAGCAATAGCGTTCCTGTGAGGTGACAATCTAACTTTTGTTTAAAATTTTCTAACGAAGGAGAACTCCCCTCACGCGCAAAAAAGTTTTATTTCACGAGTAAGAAAAAACAGCGTGGGAATGAGCCCAAAATGTCAAGGATAAAGCAGCTCTTGGGCTCAACCACGGATTCTCCACGCAGGACCGAGATTACGGCCATTTCTGCACTACACTGTCATACTGCTATTATTCCACGTTCAACGTCCTGTGGAATAATTCTGAGGTTTGTAGTTTACTGAGGCCCAAGAGCTCTCTGGCTGAGAATTCTAAGGGCCCTTCCCTAAAGTGCAAAGCCCAGGATTCCACAGGAGGTTGAAAGTGGAATAATAGCGCCGTAATAGTGTAGTGCGGAAAGGACAGGAAAACGCTCGTCTAGCACCGGGACCACCAGCTCGCCCGGCGGACAACGCCGAGCGAGACGGAGGAGAGGCGCCCGCGGTCCCGCTCAGTGCCGGGCAGCCTCCGGCGTTCAACCCGCCCTTCCCACGACCAGCGCGCCCCGTTCCCGAGAGACCGGAACCCGACCGGGTCATTCAGGCCGCCTTCCCCTCCACCTTCCTCCGCCAGAAGAGCCGAGGCGGCAACAGCCCTCCCGGCCAGCCGGTTCCCCCGCTCCCCTCGGGCGGCTTACCGTGACTGCAGGCGCCCCGCTGGATGGCGATGACGGCCGGCTGGCGCTGCCCCTCGGAGCGCCGGCTGGCGGCTCGCAGCTGGCACAGGTTGCCGTAGGTCTTGCCGTCGTTGCCGCAGACGGGCTCATTACTGGCGCAGACGCAGCGGCCGGCTTTGGCCCGCTTGCGCACGGTGGCCGAGGCGGCGACGCCGGGCCCGCCCGGGGAGAGGACGCACAGGAGCCCCTCGGCGCACGACGGCTCCCCCGCCGGGGGCGCCCCGCACGGCTCGCCCTCCCGGGCGGGACACGCCGGGCAGCAGCCGCACGAGTCGAGCGCCTCGCTTCCCGCGCACTCGGCCGGCAGCTCCGGACACCGCGACGGGTCGCAGCGCTCGGGGCAAGCGCGGTCCTCGTAGCGCCGCCCGTAGAGCTGAGCCGAGCCGCCGCCGGGGAGCCGCAGGGCCGCCGCCAGGAGAAGCAGGCAGGAGCAGCTCAGCCCCCAAGGCCGCAGAGAGACCCTCATGTTGTTTTCCCTGAGGAGGAAAGGGGGCGGGGGGGGAGAGCAAAAGTGCAGAACAGCCGCGCGCGGCGAGGTGTCGTGGCGCTGCAGGCGAACGCCGAGGGAAGAAAACTGGCCGAAAGGGAGCTGCCGGAGACCGTGCGGGGAGCGGGGGGGAGGAGGTCGACGGGGCCTGGCTCGCCGCACCGCCCGCACAGACCCGGCGCGGGGAAGGGAGCCGCTTTTAAACGGAGCCCGGGGAGGGAAGCAAAGCCGCGGCGCGCGTGCGGAGCGGGCGGCCGGTTTGCGCCTGGGAGGGGACTTGGCGGGGTTATACAATCGCCAGGGCAGGCGGGCCGGCGGGCGGGCAGAGCAAGCGAGGGCGCCTCGGCGCCAAGTGGGGCACGGAACCGCCGCAAGCCGTCAGAGGCTCCCGCCCTGTGCCCGCTTTTCCCCCTCCCTCCTCCCTTTATACCGGGGCAGAGCGGGAAGTCATTCTCAGCTCCTTGGGCGGCCAGCCCTCAGTGCTCGGAGGAGGGCGGGCGGGGGGCGGAGCCGGGCGGGCTTCACACGTTCGCAGAGAAGCCGGGAGGTGACCCGTTTTGTTTTCCGCGCTCTGATTTCTCCCTTCAGGCGGCGAACGTTCGTTGCCCCGGCTTAGCACGCCGGGGACTAGTCCTTTTTAAGCCAGAGGGGTTTTGTTTTGTTTTTTTTAATCAGTTGGCAGTAAAAGCTCGAATTCGAAATGGGGATTTGTTGATCCGTCCATACAGCGGTGCAAATAAGGTTGATATAAATAAGAGATCGGGGTGGATGAAATTCAAACTGGGAAGATTTCTTCGGGGCGGAGGGAAAGGGTGCAGATGCCTTTGTCTGAGGCTGAGAGAAAGCGTGACCCGCCCAAGATTGCTCAAGGGTTTTCAGTGGCTGAGTAGGATTAGAGATCCTGGTCGCTCGGGGTTCTAGTCCAATATTCAGACCAGGACACCATGCCGGCTGGCTCTTGTGCTCCAGACAACTGCTCCAGACAACTTCATGAACACTTTGTGGCGTGGCCCCACGGCACCACAGTGTGGATCCAGAGAGATGGGTTTTTATCAGCGGGCACCAGATCACAGCCCGTGCTACCTATCTCACATGCACCAGTTGAACTTCCTGACGGTCAGAGGTGTCCGGCAGTGGAATATGCTGCCTCAGAGTGTGGCAGAGTCTCCTTCTTTGGAGGTTTTTAAGCAGAGGCTGGATGGCCATCTGTTGGGAATGCTTTGATGGGTGTTCCTGCGTAACAGGGAGTCGGACTCCCAACCCTACGATTCTATAAATATAAAAATTAGGTGTTGTCCTCAGGTTTGCACGGCACAAATTTCTGCAGCAGGGTTGTAAGTGAAACATAAAAACCCACTAACTACAGTTCACATTTTTGCCTACAGATTGCATTGCAAAGCATACAGATCCACTTTGTGCCACAAAACCATGGTTCTCAGTTGAAAATCCTGCTGATTTGTTGGCTTCTACAAGGAAGCAGATGAAAACCATTGCACAATGGCAACTCACATCCATGGCCTATGTGGAAGCCTTCCAGCCTGGCAGCCATGGAATCAACATACCATGGTTGGGCAATGACAAAAATTATCCTAGGAATGGATGTTCATTAATCCTTATCATTTTTACAGTGGATCAGTCTGTACATAATTCAGGCCATGCCTACAAAATATGTCAGAATTCTTAAATCTTACGAAGGACACTGCTGAAGCATTAAAAAAATCTAAGGGATGGATTTTACAAATCTTCAGAAGTTAAGGCAGACTACAGAACACTGAACATAGGGTTCCTCTAGAGCCACAGACATAAGAAGTGATTGTAGCTCTGCAAGCATCAGTACGAAGAACATTAAATGCCTGTCTAAAAGGGTGTTTAAAAGATCGATTTGCTTGGCTCCTTGCTATTTATTCTGTAAACAGCTTGTTCAAACCATTACACCATGCTGTATAGCCAACTTGGTATAGTGGTTTGAGTGTTGGACTCTGGAGACCAAGTCACACTCTTTCAGCCTCAGAGGGAGACAAAGGCAAGCCATCCCTCTGAACAAATCTTGTCAAGACCCTCCTGTGGTAGGGTTGCCTTAGGGTCACCATAAATTGGCAACAACTTGCAGGCACTCAACATCATTTACTCTTACAGATGAAGAGAAAGCTCCTTGTCCCTACCCTTCTACATTTGTTGTTGTGTGCCTTCAAGTCACTTCTGACTTATGGCAACCTTAAGGTGAACCCATCACAGGGTTTTCTAGAGCTGAGAGTGTCTGATGCGCCACAGGTTACCCAGTGGGTTTCGCTGGCCGAGCAGGGAATCAATCCTGGTCTCCAGGATCATAGTCCAACACTCAGACCACTACACCATACTGGCTCTCTCCTGGAAAAGATGGAGGAGGGACTCCCCAGCTAGAAAGACCCTAAGCCTCCAGCCCCATAGCACTGTCTTTGAATTTTGCCACTTTAGTGGACAAGCAAGAAAATGCACAAGCCAAAAAAAGCAATGGTTGCTCCTATTCCTTTTTTTCATTTCCTTTTTCAGGGCAGCACTGCAGGGATGAAGCCATACAGCAACAAAGAAGGGGACTGGGGAGAGCTGCCTTTGGCCACCAGTTTCCCCTCTCTTCTAAGCAATGCAGCATAGGTCATTGCAGGAGGAGCCACCTCATCTTCTCATTGATACATCTCTGCATACTGAGCAGCACAGTGGTGAGGACTAACTTAGTTCTCCACACTGTCCAGTGAGAGCAGGCAAGTGAACAGACCTGAGTGGTGGCTGTACCTCTGGAATGATTACTCGGAAACATCACTTATTTGAGATGTTTGGAGGCCCTACAACTCCCATCATAACCCCTGGTGAGGGATTATGGGACTGTTACACCAACAATATCTGGACGGCCCCAACCTGCAGGTTCAGTCCTTGCCTTAAAAATCAGATGACGTGCTCTCTTACATGAAGGGATTGCTGCTGGGAATGAAACATGAACTGGTTTAAGCTGCTTTTTTAAAAAATGAAACCCATCGTGGGTGGGTATTAATTGAGACTTCCTTTCCCAGTAGGCTAGTGCCCTTGAGCTGTATGTTCTCTAGAAAAAAAAAATTGATCAGTTCACTGGCACAAACTAAAAGCTGAGAATTGGGTCTAGATTTAGTCCCATTTAGAGCAAGCCCACAAAAGCCAATGGGATTTGATTTTGTCCCATTGATTTCAGAACGTTTACTGAGCAAGGCAAAGTGTGCCTTATATCCTGCCACGTCCAGATCTGAGAAAATGATTCCCATTGGTTTAAAACAGGCCCCAAATGGGACAGAATGCCTTTCTGTGTCCACAGAGGGCACAAGTAACAAATATGTGAGGGGATCCAAGGTTCTGGAAGCTAGATGAGTCTTTGAGGCTTCTAGAAATTGTCTGTCCTTGATTTAAAACAATGACCATGGGAGGAAATATTGTGTAACCCCAAAAGTAAGTATATTTGCCTCAGTGCCAACATTATACAGGAGGAATTGGCAATGCTTTGATCCCAGGTGTCAAATGCCTGCAAGCATAACCAGAGCCAGATATGGGTGGTACTTTGGCTGGCATTCCATTCACAAGTACCCATCACCACACACCTAGTCCTCACAAAAGTTACATTCATTATAAGAGGACAAAATACTTTTATTATAAGACCACAGCTTGGGGTTGCCCTGTTAAAACTATGCCTGAGCAAAGTGTTAACTTTTGCAAAATCTTTGCATTTGTTGCCATAAATTGGTCTTGCTTTCCCAAGTTGAAACATTCGTGCAGCATAAGGTCACTGCTGTGCTGGCAGTGAAGTCAGCGCATTCTGTCCTAAACACTGATTTTCTGGCAAGTCTAAAGTTTCTGGGATGAAGAAAAGCAGCAATCCTTTTGTCCTAAAAATACCTCCTTCTGCCGTTCTTAATATATCTGCAGTCATTGCAGAAGAAAAGGGCAAAAACTAAACTAGCTTGCTTTTATCGGACTAGATGTAGAGATTTCCTGACATCCAAGCCTACTTTTTCAAATTACAAGTGGTGGCTTATGTTTACTTGCAAATCATTTTGATGGCAGAGAAATGGAACACCTGGAAAGACTAACTAGAGTCCTCCCTTTGTGAACTCATTAGCTGACTTCACAAATGCCACAAGGGGAAACACTTTTCCAATCTATTTGTTAAAATATGAGGCAAATCAGTGAATTGTATGGCTGAGTGAGGAACTGAGCCTGCATCTCCCCAGACCTATTCAACACTTCAACTACTAAATTCATTACCTCATGGGCAGGCCACAATGTGGGCCACCAAGAACATGCTTTCAGCCATATGCAAATTTTAACCTTCTTCCTTACAAAGGGAGATTAACAATCAGTCTAGCACATCTTAATCCCATCAGCAGCCAAAATTTAGTTTTGATGAGCCCTCGGAGACACAATCTTTTTACTCACCATTTGAATTTCAATTTTTAAACCAGGGTTGTGGGGCATGAAAATTTGGTCTTCAGAAACTGTGACTCTTGACCTAAAGAAACAAAGAGAGTTTTTGTGAAACTTTCTCTCATTCTCTTGCCCAAGTAATGTCAAGAAGTACCTCTGCTTCATACCTAGGCTCCACAGAAAAAGAATGAGGGATGGGGCACTTGTACACTTTTAATGCACTGCTCCTTTGTCTTAGTTTTCACGTAGAAATGAGTTTACCTAAAACAGCAAAGTCTAACTATTTCAATATATCTCCAGCTAGATCTGTTTTTGATTCTTGGGTCCTTATATTTCATCTACCAGAAATGTTCTCTTCCTCTTCTGCAAAACTTTTCCTCCAGCCCAATCTGTTCTTTTTACATCAAGAGTTAGCAATTTACAGCCGTCAGTTATGCTGGCTAGGGCTTCTGGGAGCTGTGCTCCAGCAACATGTGAAGGGCCTCAAATTAAGCAATCTTTCTTTACACCCTGAAATGTTGCTCTGAACTCTGCTACCCACATCCTGTCAGTAGCAAAGTCAAACTTGTCTTTGACCCCCAGTTCCATACTTGCTTTCCTGCTTGTTTTCCCTTCTCAACTAAATCTGCACCGTTGCCTCAGGGAATTCTTTTCTTCCACAATTCCCACCTTCTAAACATTCAGACCTTGTGACTCCTGAATTCAGAAGGCTGACAGAGGCCATTTCCACACTAGGGGCCCCTCCCTAAACTGCAAACCGCAGGATTCCATAGGACATTGAAAGTGGAATAATGGCACTTTAACAGGCTAGTGCAGAAATGGCTTCAGACTTTCTGTCTCCCCACACTTACAATTCAGTCTCCCCCCCCCCTTGCTGGATTTCATTTATCTCCTCGGTCTTCCGCTTGTCATGCATCATCAAACCATTCTTTCTAAAGCCATTCTTCCTGTCTCAGAAATCACTTTATTAACTCTTATCTAGAGCAAAAACAAAGTTTTTTTTTTTCCTTTAAAAAAAATCTTATTCCATGAATTAATCAACTCATCAAAGCAAGGATGTGTGCAACCAACCAACTGCTGTTGGTCATAAACAATGTTATGATTATGGCTTGTAGATTCTGCATTATCAGTTCCCCTTTGCATCACTGATTATATCCCCCACTCATGTGTATAAAAAATATGACAAATGAGGCAACACTCCCTGTACCTGATGAAGTAGATTGTAGTTCACAAAAGCTCTTGCCAAATAAAGCCTGTTAATCTATAAGGTATCACAACTTTATTGTTCTTCTTTATGTTCTGAACATTAATCACTAGCTTCAAGATACACCCTTCCCCCCATCCACCATCTGAATTTAAGTACATCCCAGATTCTTCAGTTCCCAGATTACAACTCTCCCTCCCTTTTCCATCATTGGCTCCCCGATATGTCTATCTCAGCCTCAATCTCCCTCCTTCTTTTCTCCATTTCATGACATTCCACACCAAATGTACAGAATGGTGAACAACACACTGTTGTTTGAACATATCTGCCTTCGTCATTAGCTGTATAGATCAATGTTATTACTACAAAAGCCTACTAATACTGCTTTTGAATCCAACAAGAGATGCAATAATTTTTACTTAAATCTTTATTTAAGCAATTATCTGATTTTCAATTTCCTTTAACTCAGATACTGGGAAAGGGCACATGCAACTCCCAAACCCTACTCCCACAGCCCCCAAAGACAAACTGGCCAAGCCCCAATCCTTGCCTCTGTGGAGTTGCCCATCCCCGTCTTTAACCATTAAAGAAACAGTTTTGTTGTTGTTGTTTTTGTTGTTGTTATATTAAGTTGCCCATCCCTGTCTTTAACCATTAAAGAAACAGTTTTGTTGTTACATTATTAGTGTTGTTGTTGCTGCTGTTATTATTATTATTCCCTGCTGTATAGCAAAGATCTCGAGATGGCTTACAATTAGCATTAAAACAAACCATTTAAAACAATACAGTACAGATAGATTAAACAGTAAGTTAAAAACATATTTGAAAGATTAATTAATGAGGCCAATAGGCTTTGATGACCAGTGAAGTTTTAACCTGGTCCCTAAATGATATGAGTGTCTGCATCAGTCAGGCCTCCAAGGAGAGGGCATTCCACAGTTGAGGCGTCACGGTCGAGAAGGCCCTCTCCCATGTCCCAAAATAATGTATTGATCTCACTTGGAGACGCAGAGGAGGGTCCCCCCAGCAGGCAGGCGCATAGGGGGAGAGGCACTCCCTCAAGTATTGAGGGTCCAAGCCATTTAGGACTTCAAGTGTCATCTTAAGAGCACTAAATTCTCAACATTAGAAAATCTCTATGTGCCAGGCTTGCATGTTGTACATGTATGCAAATCTGTGCATTTTTCCATATTTGTGTCAACTGTGGGACCATTGTCTTCTAAAAGATTGATGGTACCAAAGGATCATTGTACTATAGACAACAAAGTTTTTACAGAACTGTTTGTGTTTATTTTTTTTTTAAAAAAACCTTCATTTAGTCTTCTGTGACTCCAAGAAGGAAGAACAAGAGATAGTATGCAAAAATAGTTTTCACTGTTAACAGTTTATCTTCTGAAGTGCACTAAATGTAGTAGTCTGATAGGATTGTTATGTTTTGTCATAGAAGTCAATTTATTAACAAGTGTGACATTTACAGAAAACACCACAGGTTCTAAAATAATTTAACAATTTCCATCAATTTTATATAAAAAAGGTACGGATAAATAAAGGACCCTGACATTTTATCAACCACAAACATTACCCCACACTATTCAACTAGCTAAGAAAATCTGATTTTAAAAGAACCCCATAAAGGGTACTGCTTTGTTTCTGCTTCATTGTTGAAAACTGGCAATATCAAAACAAGACTAACATGCTGTGTGTGGAAACTGTACCAGAACCAAGAAATCTAATACTACATCAAAGTATGGCAGTACAAACATTCCAAATCAGAGTCTCCCACAAAGTACATGTTTGTGAAAAATAAGCTTTCATATACCTATTGACTAAGTTTGTTACAAGTTAAAAGAAATAGTACTAAATTAGACTTATTATAACATTCAACTTATTAGATCACAAACTGAAAAGGCAAATAAGTGTAATTTACAAACACTGCTTGTACATATTTAGCTTATAGTTAAGAAATGTAAAGGTGCTGCTATACTGAATCAATCTGAAACAGGATCACAACAGTTTGGCATTGCTTCTGTTCCATCTTTAGGTTTTGTCCATGTTATCATTCTTTTCTGATTTCAATTCTGAAGACTTGAGGGACCAAAATTTTATTTCTGTTTCTTTACAAATGCTTTGCCCTCAAACCAGCAAGATGAATTTGCATCCATGTGCCTTGCACTAAATATTATGCTGAAAAGTAAAGAAAAAGATAACAGTAACAAATAAGAAGCTGACTATGCCAATAGTGGAAATCTATGATCCAAGCTCTTGCCATGCTGGAAGACAAAATGAATGGTGGAAATTAGCCCAAAAATGTAATAAAAGAAGAGACAAATGGACTAGGGAAAAGCAAGATTCAGTCTGTACCAACAAGGTAAAATACTTGTGGCCCTTGGTTATGGTTCTGTATATAAAACTTAAAAATGAAGAATGGAGAGTGATACTCCACAAGCTCAGCACAGGACAAGTCCCTTATCAAATGTCAAAAGCACTTCTGTGTAGACATAGCCTTAGATGAAAAGTTTTTCAGGAAGGATATCATGGTGTTACATTAATTTCTAACCCAGAAATCATTTAATTCAGTGTGGGGAATGCCTGGCTCTCCAGATACTGTCAAACTGCATGCCCACCATTGATCACAATTGGCTGTGCTGCCTAGGGCTGATGGGAATTCAAGTCTATCAATAGTTAGAAGGCTGTATGTTTTCCACTTCTGAATTAGCTGGGCAGTTAAAAAGACCAGAACCAAATGAAGAAGCTGCATATGTTTCTAGCCTCAAGAAACAAACTAATAAGCTCACTGTGATAAGAACCTTGAGTAAGATGAATGCAGAGCTTATGCACGAAGACAACAGCAGGGCTGCAAGTGCTACTCTACACTTCCTCTTTTTATATATATGGCATCCAAAGGAAATAGCTACCAGTCATTATAGTTGTGAAAAAAAATTTCCCTGAAGCCATTAAATGGCATGGCATAATAGGTTAGCTTTCCCACAGAGCTGGCTCTAGGAAAGTTTTATGACTGCCACGTTCTGAGCCAGTTTAAGCAATCAGGAAGGCAGTGACTGAATTATTTTTATTTTGAAAATAATGCTAACTGTTTTTAAAAAGTTGTGACAGTCTGTACAATCTATTTTAACACTTGAAAGCTAGAGGCATCAAGTCCCAAGGCCCATAAAACCAAAGGAATTCTATTAGCTTTTGAACTACTGCCTTCTGTCAATGAAGTTTTAGGGCTGGGATGGCTGAATGTCAACAGCAACTTATTCTGGGTACGCGGAAAGAGACCTCACCCAATTAGGGTGGAACAAAGTGGGACAATTCTCTTATCACTATGGGAATACCAAGAAGAAGACAGCAGGCCACAAGTCCTGTAAGGCTAAAATAACATCCCACACACTTCCTTTCTCAACTATTAACTTTTTTTAGAAAATGCAATTAATACCAACAAAACATGACCCAACTGCTGTCTGTGTTACTGAAGTGAGGTTGTTGGGGTTTTTTTCACTCATCTCTCAATCCTTTACTTTCTTGCCTGTTTTGTCAAGCATTACAAACATAAGATTTTCAACAACTGGAGTACTGAAAATTGAAAAATCTGAATTGCATAAACCAGCATCATGTGACATTTTGGGGCTTCTCATTAAAAGCAAATATTTTTACAACCTAACTATAAGCAATGCATGCTCATTCTGATCACACATCAAGCATCAGCTTCATATACCCTTTGTTTTTTAATCACTGAAACTTCAGAACAAACATCCAGGTTAAAAAACATAGGGCACAGCTGATAAGATACCGAGGTACTGGAAACCCTAGCACATCATCTGATAAACATGCTGAACTACACTATACAAAGTAATTTCACCTCAAGGTTGAAAACCACAGAAGCAAATCCAGTATCCATCTAACCCCAAAACAATTAGCACATCATGAAGGAAGAACCCACAGGCACTTTTAATAAATTTAGTGCAGCAAAAGTTACAGGCCACAATTGCATTACTGAACAGTTCAGTACCACTTAACAGAATGAAACGATTTTGTTCAGTTTTTTAATGACTCAAATATAAAATGGAAACCATTTACAATACACTGGAAAAAAGGATCACACAAAAGAAAAAAAAGCTTAGACAATAGTTTTAAGCATTTAATTTTTTCAAAGCCTAATATAAAATACTTTTAGATAAACCTTTAGCAGATTTAGTAGTCCAGTTTCCCTTCTCCCTACTTAAAAAAAATCCATATAACATCCTTATTTATTGATGGTCCATTAATATCCAAATGTGCAAAAGTTACAATTCATTTTTAGGAGTGCATCAAAAATAGGCTTAATATTCAAAATAGCTGTATTATTCTTATGTAAGTTTCACAGCACCAAACACTGGGAATTCTACAGAAGTTGGATTCTCTTCGGAAGAAGGGCAGTGATTTACAGAGCAGTTACAAAGGAGTCCCAATTAAATCAACACATTTATGTCAGCGTACAAGATCTTTAGGGATTCTTTTCTCACACAGAGATACGTACTTCATGTAAGTCTGAAATGCAACACAAACCTATTTCATTTTGTAACTAAACACACAGATTATGTAGTGGCTCGTAAATCTGTGTATTAACTACAAGAAAAACACTCCTCATTTTGGACACTGCAGCAACCATTTGTCTGCTTTATATGAAGACTCTCTTTGCATAGGAAAAGTGCATTATGTCACCAAGAAATACAATACATTTCTGCAATCCTGAGCCTATAACAACAGACTCTATATCCGCATACTCAGATGTCTGAAAGGCTGTGCCAGTATTTTTAGGAAAAAATATGAACTTGAATGTCAGCCTGATTTACATATCACACATAATTAAGTCATATGGTGACATTTCTTTTATTATAGCTCTAAGATGCTACTCAGTTCTGCCAATCTGAGTAAGATCAATTGGCACCTTGCTTATTGACATTACATTTAAACAATTTTGGCCCCTCGCTGTTAAAAATTTATCTTCAGCCCGCAGAGAAAGAAAAAAGCCTGCTCTGATGATCAGTGGAAGGCATTATATGACTATCTAAACATACACAGATTTGAATGTATGCACACACATACAGATCTACTTAAACAACATTCCATTCTTTGTTCTTTCATCCCATAGTCATCTTTGGCTAAAGTCTGAGCAAGGAAATTCAAGGACCAAAAACAAATGCATCATTTTTTTTTCAAATTCTTCCATTATTACACATCACTGACTGGAAGGCTTGCATCATCCAGATCCACTGGGCCTGGATCCTGTTCCTGAGTGCCATTTTTACTTTGTGGTTCCAACAGGCCCTGTGGAGTCACTTTGGAAGTTGCGTCTCCTGAAGAGACAGCCTGGATCTTGAAGCTCCCTGGCTTGGCCTTGGTAAAAGATTCGTGAAATCTTCGCTTCTCCATGACGTGGGGCTTGCTGTTAAGGTTTTGGACCATAGTGGAGTTGTGAGTGGTTGTGGAATGTGAGGTGGCTGTTGCTGTTTCTGCAAGATAGTTGGATTCTGAAGAACAGTTGGAATGTTCCTGCAAAGGAGAAGTGATTGTCAGATGTAATGGGTCATTTACTGCATGTTAACAATTCATATCAGACTTGTATCACTGTTAAAAAAAAATCAAAGGGGAAAGCAAAGCATAACAGCATAAAGCAGATGCTTGTCCACAGCACAGTGTTAAGACTGTGAGCTTACAGCACAAGCTGAAGCAGCCAAGTATAATTCTTAAAGGCTACCATGGCATTGCTTGACATTTATTAGCCCAATCCGGGTTTTGATATAATAAGTGCATTTATTTCATACAAAAACACTACTACTAAAGACATATTTTGAAAATTTGAAACTTTACAAAGAAACATTTGTTTTGTTTAAAAACAATTCCAGAAACTAGTCCCAAAAGTGCATGCAAGGTGTATTCACATTCAAAAAAGAAGCACAGTAGAATTCCTCAATATTTGCTGAGGACAATTTTCAGAGCTAATGTGGTTTTAATTTTAATTAATTCAATTTTTGTTGATTATAATCTATTCCTTGGCTATTTTAGCAAACTGAACAAAAATGTATTACAAAGAATAAATGAATTACATTAAGCAGTGTTTTCCAAATACAAGAGATCTAATGTCTGTGCTTCGCCATTTTAAAGGTGTTGTTGTTGAGTTTAAATAACAATAAATTTACATCCTTTACGTTAACATAGCTAACTATTCCCTAACTACCCCACTGATATGATAAAATGCTAATGGGTCTATTTGCATAACACCATCAAGGGCAAACAGCTTGCTTGTGCATGCTGCTTGATCATTCCTACTTGCAGTATACACCATCTGTAGTAAGTTAAAGGAGAAACAATTCAGAATGATAGCTACATACAGGTCGACATATCATAATTAAAAGAAAAAAAACAAGAAGCAAAATTCTTTACTTTGTTTAGCTGCTTACACTTGCACTGTGCACAATCATGTGCTTTACTAAAATGCGCCTGGGTTCCATATACCCTTGGTTTATCAAATAAAGTAAATTTGCTTATTATCTTCTATAGACATAATAGGCCTCAAATGCTAAACTGTAAATTGCATAAATAATATTCAAGTTACTCAACATGATCAACACATAGCTGAATTCTGTTTCAAAAGTACTCTTTCAGACAGGAGTGGAAAATACAGTCTGCAGACTGTATCTGTGGCTGCAACAACATTTTTTCCAGCCTCTTCAAGCCTTTAGACTTCTTCAGTTCTTTTTCAAAAAACTGTCAGATTAAGAAATCACCCCTAAGTATCAAAAGGCATCCCCCACTTGGAATTTTGTTTCCTCTCTAAATGCCCCCATTCCATCCCAAGCTCCCTGGAAGTGCCATGCTTTGTCTAAAAGCCTCAAAGTGTGAACCAACAATAGAGTATTTAGCTGAAAATCACAAGGGTTGGCCCACAATGGGTTTAAAAACTGGCTTCTAGCCCTGCTTTAAGAGATCTATGAAAGTATATTGGTGTCATCTCAACAGACAATTAACCAAAAGTTTATCTACTATAATCAAAGCTTAAATTTGCTAGGTTATTCACAGCATCTATCAGTTTATCCAATTCAATAGTTAGCTACTGTTGGGTATCAAAAGAGCTTTCCTAACGTGGATCAGAAAAACAGGATCAAGAACCATGACAGGGTAGCAATAATCTTACCTACACTCCATACAACTAGTGCATCACACTGATACATGTCTAGGACCCTTCTGATGATGGAATTGCTGTTGTTCTGTGCCTTCAAGTTGTTTCCAACTTATGGCAACCTTAAGGCAAACCTATCACAGGGTTTTCTCGGCAAGATTTGTTCAGAGGGGATTTGGCCTTTGCCCTCCTCTGAGGCTGAGAGACTATGACTTGCCCAAGGCCACCTGGTGTGTTTCCACGGCCAAGCAAAGTTTCTAAAGCCCTTGTACAACACTCAAACCAGTACACCATGCTAGCTTTCCAATAAGAAAATATAGTGGACTATAATCATATTATTCTCCCATTCTGATTTCTTATTCCCAAAATGTTACCCCTTTCTTTGAAAATGGTAGAATGCCTCTTTCAGAATATCACCTCAACAATACAAGCTGGTGTTGAAGATGTTTCCATCTACTATGCTCCAATGTTTGTACAAGCACCAATGCACAAAGACTGTTCCAAACAAATCATTACAGGATGTCAATTATCTTGTGGGAGAAGCAATTTTATTGCATCTACCTGTGCTACAGGGTTAAATTAGGCACCCCCTTGGCAATTTCTATATAGGTAATTTAGTGATTTGAGGCCTTCAGTTTGGGGAGTTTGGGGAGGTAGGACTAACACTATAACGTGGCCATTTTCTACTATGCAAAATGATTGACATGGAACTACTGTTTCAAGCTATGCCATCTATGCTGTTGTCAACTATGACTTTTCATGAGATGCTACAGCCAACAGCAGTATATTTGGAACTACGCCACAAACAATGAACACCCTCAGAAATATCTATTCACTGGATTCATTTCAGAGAAGAGGGAAAGAACTGAAACGTGTAAACTTAATTTTGGAGTGCCAAAAAACCCAAAAAACAAGTAACCTTAAATGTAAGAAGAATGAACTCCAGACAGAAGTGAATCAATTCTAAATATAAAAACTTAACCTATAAATAAGCTTCTTTTCTAAAGTGAATACAAGGTAAACACTTCTATAAAGTTTTGATCCAAGCCCAAGTGGGACCAGCAGTAGGACAAATAGCACATTTTATGATTAACACCTGTGTGACAAGGTACACATTTGCTATGCCTAGTGATTTATACAGTAAAATACTTCATACAGTCATTGAATTATTTTGATTAACATAAAGATTGCAAGCTATAACAGACCCTACATCTTGTTTAATGATACCATGCACATCTATTATAAAAGCCATGCAAATCAGTCCAGGACATTTTCCTTAGTGTGCACACTTTACATGCACACATAACAGTTATTAGGATCTCACAGGCTTTTAGTCAGCTGTGTTTCAAAAATGATATAATGGAAATATGAACTCTCATGCAAAATTAGGCCAAGTTTAGATTCTATATATATATTTACTACTAAAGCTTTTGTAAATTCAGTAAAATAAGCACACTGGAAATGTGAACAGAGATTTTAGCACTATGAGAATGCTACCATTCTTAAGTGTGTCTTATTTTTGAGGAAAGTTTAAACAGAGCAAACCTGATGGACAATGAGAATTATCTTGGAATTTAGTAATTCCACAGTGATTGTGATCAACAGAAGAAGCTACAAGATTGCCCTCATTATCTTGCACAGTGTTAGTAAATGTTTTGGAATTTCAGCCCTCTGTTAAGATAGCAAGTTTACATGAGAGCCCACATACATGCTGCATTCACCAGTTCTTGATGTATACCTCTGTATACAAGGATTCGACAGCCTTCTGGCCTGCCGCATCTGGAACACAGTGCAAAGCTAAGATTAGAGTAACCTAAACTTGAAAGATGAGGGAAAGAGAAACAGACAGACAGAGGAGGGGGAGAAAAAGAAATACTACAGATAGTCACTAGCTGAATAATCAGAAAGATTATACACATAGAGAGACGCGAACACAGGAAAATCCCTTCTCTCTCACCCAGAAAACATTTATTGTTAAACAGAACCTCAGCTGTGTTGTGGCAACTTAGTGAAACCACTATGATGTCCTTGGAAACTGAAGTACAGAGTAAGCTGTTTTAGCAAACAGTCAGTGTTATTAAGACTAGGCCTTTGACACAGAAGAACGAAAATTAACTTCAAGGAAACAAACCCTGTATACTGCAAAATATGAGTCACATATCACGGCTAGAAAATGTAATACTACAGTACCAGAAATTATAGCATGCAGTACAATGTTGAGAAATTGTAAATTTGCTTTCTGCTAGACATTGATATTTACAGTAAACAATCAGGTCTATATCCTACTGGCAGTCCCAACTACCAGAAGCAGAGTTATTGAATTAATTTGGAAACTAAATCAACACATACAAAGGCACCATCTATTCAACGGGTCTACTGAAGGTGGGACCACCAACTGGATTCAGATGTCAGTTTTGTGACAGTAGAATTATGATCTTAGCTGTCTGCCAACAATAGCACCGAGAATTCAGTTCTCTGAGTACTGCACTAAAACCTTTACTAGATTTGAATTACTCTGAATCTCTGCTAAGAGGAAGGAGAGCCGACACAGTTGTACTGCAAGCTATTTTAAATCAATTCGATGGATCTCTCAAGTACAAGATTTAGCCAACGTGGTCAAATTAATTTAACAGGTTCCACTGTAGTTCAGATTAATAAAAAAAACTTAAATAATTCTCAAATCCATCAGCTGTACTTTCTGAATATTAGGACAATGCAATGCAGACTGACAACACATACGGCTACAACTAAGATTAGTAGCTAAGTTACAAATGCAAGATCCAGGGCAACCTGTAATGTACACAGAGATGTTACTCCAGAGTTAGGAATGACTAGAGAGGGAGATAGAACAAAATAGATCAAATGTAAAGAACTCATCATCGTCAAAACACTATGATTAAAACTTTTCTAAAAACATACAGAAGCTGCTGATCTTCCAGGTCCTCGCTGTGCTACTATTGCACCAGAAATTGCTTTAATCCAGCTGTGCATGTCTTCTGGGCTATCTGCCTGGAAAGAGAATGCAAAATAATAATATTACATCCATTTGGAGACGTACAGGTTGCAAGACTATAAACACATCAAATACCTTCCATGTTTCTCAAAAATGAAAACATAGATTTAAAAAAATCCACTCTCATATCAGCTCAAACACTTTCTCATTTACTTGTGTGTTGCTTTTCCAAAAGACTAGGTTTGACAGCTTTATATATATTGGCCAAAATCCTGTTTGGCAGTTTGGAATGCCTAGCTTAGAGTTACACACCTGTGACTGTTTCATATTCACAATCTCTATGTAGCCCTCAGGCCTATGAAAGTCCCCCAGTTCCCACTTACCAGGCAGCAGCTACTGTGATCTATGGGGATCTGTTCCCTTATCATTCAGGAAGCAACTGGCTGACAGTGCCATCCCAGCTCCCTCGCACAAGCAATCTCCAGCAGAGGGGGAACTGCGGGAACAACAGCTGCTTCCTGATCAATAGAGGAAGAGATCCCTGTTGACTGCAGCTGCTGCTGCCTCGGCAGTTGGGATTGGGGGAGGCAGGCTGGGAGTCACTGCATAGCACTGTAACTTATGTATTTGTACCTCCCGAATAGTAATCCAGTCAATATACCTTACATTTTAAATTTAAGGACACTGCTTTCAGAATATAACAGCCATTTTCAGAGTTTTCTTTCCAGTAAAAACATTTATGTGAGCAACAGGCTCATTACAATTTTCTGCATTCATTCCCTGCTATCTATCGGCACTTAAATCCTCCAGTGAAATAATGCTTTTTACCACTATCCTATTGTTCTATAATAAAATTCCTCCAATCTCCATTACTGAAATTACAAAGATATTCTTAAAATTATCATCTGCTACACAAAGAACATAAGGAAGGACCCTTTAGAAGGCTTATCTGGAAAAGTTATTGGCACACAAAACATGCAGGTGACTATACTGTAAGAAGCAAAGGAGATTTCTCCTCTTCAACATCAGAAAATTCAAATCTGTCTAGATGCTGTCATAAATCACATGTTATGATGCTGCATGACAAAAAGCAACTTTTCTCAAGGGGAAGAAGGAGATTCTAAAGACTGATACATCATGCAGCACCTATATGGCACAATGAAATAATTTAGTGGTAGCAGCTAGTCTACTCCAAGAATGATACAGCCAGCAGCTGACAGGATCCTACATGGCTCTGAACAGCAAAGGACTCTTGTTTTCAAGATTAGAGAAAGAATCCTCTGAACACCTTGTAAGCTAAGCACAACACCCCTGTCTTCCCAGAGTCAGAAAGACAATGCACTGATTTCAGGGAGTCATGGAATATCAAGCCTAATAAGTTGCTCTGGGGACCCTGCAATGAGCAGCAGAACAGATTAATTTTCAAAACCAACATTCCACATTCTCCTTCAGTATGGGTTTGAATAAAACACAAAAGAGAGCTGATGTTTCTTACACTTTGTTTCTCCTCTCCCTTGAGCCCACTGACTAGTGCAAGAGGTTTAATAGAGTTTTTCTACCTTTCAATTTTTAATAGCTATCTTTAAAATGTTTCTGTTAATTCTAGAAAGTTAATTGCATTTTAAATATATATTTTTATCTATATGTAGTTTTACTTGTACTACTTTTTAATTTTTTAAACCATCCTGAGTCCCAACTCTGCAGAAAAGGTGGGGTATAAATACAATACAATACTTGGAATGTAATTTGGAGAAGAAAAGAGGACAGGCTCCCCAAGTCAGAAAAATTAGCCCTTGGCAAATGGTACTATACATATTAGACAGCAGCAAAATGAGCAGTTGGACTATGTGATATCAGCAGGAAGCGAAAGGGCAGGCAAGGAAGGTTGTGGGACATGCCAGAGAACAAGAGAAACACAGGACTACAGGATAAAGGGTCTAAATCTTCACAGGAATACCTTCTAGGTTTTAATGTCTGCTGAGGATTGTGATTTAGTAATCCTAAGGGGAGAACAAAAGCCAAAATGCAAAGAGGCTGTGAAGGAAAATTGTATGAATTTAAACTAATGAACCAACTGTTTGTCTATAGCAGAGATGTAGGTATATTCCTGCCTGGCAGGCAGTTGAAACCCACGGCCCCTGTGGGTCTTTTCCATCTCTATGATTCTATGTTTAACTACTGGTGGTGAGGGATGTGTTGGCTTCCAAAAGCCCTTTGGGGGGGTTACCCTCTTTTCACCACCTTCAAAACAAAAACAATAACCCCCACATATTTTTAACCAAAATTCACCCAATGCTCCCTAGAGGGTTTCAGGTGCAATTTCACCATGTTTTGGGCTCCTCTGGGCCATTTTAGGCACAGGAGAGGACTTCCTTCCCTGGTCCAAAGAGGTAAGTTCCTCCTTTTAAAAAGGTCTCTCCTAGACCTAACATGCGCAGGAGGCAAAAATACAGCAAAATTGCTCCTATGTCCTCTAAAGAGCATGAAGATCATTTTTTTTTCAGTGGTGGGGGGATGACAATTTTTCTCCCAAACCATCTGGAAGAATGCTGGGGGTTATAAAATGGTGTTGCGAGCACAATTTCCCACCTCTTAGCCACTATGTACTAATGGTCCACCATAGGTTGAATAAGAGATAAAATCTGGTTGACCATGCACCCCCTTGTCCTTTTCTCCTTTTTGCATTGATAATGACTGAAACTATTTGATTTCCAGATTATTTTAATGCTAGGTTTTTCATAACTTGAAAGGCAGAGTCTCCTACACATATCTCAAGAGGAAGTGGATCTTTAAAATGTCTGTTATCACCTAGAAAAGGCTAGCTGTTAACACAGTAACAAATGGTTCAACAAATAACACTCCTCAAACTCCCACCATGTATCTAACCTTAGTGAACATTCCATTTTGAAGGCAGACCGATAATTTAAAGTTCTCATCCTCTGGATTAATTAGCCAAAATAAATAATTAAACTTAACATTGCTAAAAACCATGGTATTGCATTTATAAAAGAACCATCAAAGGCACTGTGACTGTAACAACAAACACGGAACTAAATCTCTAAAAAGAATTGAGGTAGCAGAAAGGACAGTAACTTTGTGACCCAAAGAGAAGTCACAGCCTGAGGAAAGAGGTACCAAGAAGTGACTCAACACAAAAGTACAGAGATAAAGCACAAAGGACACATGGAACTGAGAGCAAGCTCGGTTCAATTTGCAACTTCATTTTACGTAGTTTCTATATGATTCGTTCGTGGTTACATATATCACCTGAAAGAACAAATACTCAAGGATGATCTGTGCAGCAAGAAGCAATGTTAAGAGATGATGTGTTTGTCCTAACTGATGAAATTTATCAGTAGCCAAACTGTGGTGACCTTCTCAAGACAGCAGCCACCATAAAATACACTACTACATAAAACACAATAAAATATATTCAGTTCTATTTGGCATGACCTCTGGGGTAGTATAATTCAAGAAAGGACAAATAAGGTAGAAAGCGTCTAAAAAGCAACCAAAATTATTAGACAATATAATAGAAAGACAGATGAGATAAGTAGATTTATTTCATTTGAAGAAAAGAAGACTGAAGTTGGACTCAATTATAACAAATCACCAAGGACTATCCTGACAGAATTCTGCCTTCTAGGCTACCATCGTCAAGACAAACCGCACATAATAGCAACTGAAAAGATTTATATCTAGCATAAGTCAGGTTTCTAACAATGCAATCCTATAAAAATTAGTTGTTGTGTGCCTTCAAGTCATTTCTGACTTATGGCAACCCTAAGGTGAACCTATCATGGGATTTTCTAGAACTGAGAGTTTGTGATGCATCCAAGTTAACCCAGTGGGTTTCTGTGGTCAAGCAAGGAATCAAACCCAGGTCTCCAGGGCCATAGTCCAACACTCCTAATAAACCCCCTGTGACATTTGGTTTACTTTCAAATAAATATTCACAGAATAAAAACCAGAGGACTGGAAAAGACTGCTCACTGGAGCAGGATCAGCTGAAGAGTCACTTGAACTGGTGTGCCCTTTCATACATCTTGCTTTAAATGCTTATGTTCTGTTTAAGCATAAGATTCTTTCCTGTCATACATTCAAATGAAAAGTCATTTACTTCCTTATAGAAAAAGTTTTCCATAAAAAGTTACCTGTACATAAAAAGTCCGAGAAGTTGTTACAATTTCAAAAAGATTGTCTCTCATCATTATATCACTGAAAAAGAAAAGAAAATGAACTTATTTATAGATCTTTAAAATCAATACTGTACATTTATTGTAACTGACACAGATCTCTGCATTTTCAAATTAACATCACATATAGGGAAGTTATCTTTTAAAATAAATTACATTACTACATGCTATATCTCAGTTAACAAAGCCTCTGAGAGTGAAGCTCCTTTTTACAAAAGCTTTTCACACCTGCCCAGCCCCTCCTTTTCCTCTATAGCCTCTGTCAACCAAGAAGTGGTGGTGGTGGTTTTAGCACTGGTAGAAGATGGTGAAGGAAAACTAGAGAACCATAGACTTTCGGTGTCGAGTTGCAGCAACATGTCTATGGTCAATATTGCAACCACCAAAGCTTGAGCTGGGAACAAGCAAGAGTCTACTCTAGTTGACCTTCCTACAGGCGTGTGTGCCTACCTACAAGAGGCAAGGTAAGCAGCAACAGCCTCTAGGGTTACTTACTAAGCATAGATAAACAGCACAACAGGGAGAAAGGAAAAGATAAACCTGCCTCACCAGCTATTCCCAACATGAGAGAAAATACAGAACTCTATTAAGTTAGGCCACTAAAGTGGAATTCATGAGAAAAGCAAAATTCGGTGTACAACACCTACATCATATTGTTAAGATACTGCAACTCCTCCTTCCACTCTAAATTTTATACAGACAAATAACCTACATATTTCATGTAGTGAAATCATGACTTGTCTGGCTGGTCTGCAGTCCAATCATGGACTACTAGCAGCCTCTTGGCACACCCAGCTGGCCAGGAATGCCATGTAGGTAAAGGCACAGCCAACTTGCCATCGTGCTGTCAGATTCCTTTGCTGCCACTTGCCCATTATACATTATATACATTATACATGTATACATTAGACATCCACATACTCTCTTCTCATACACATATGACCAATAACTCTGGTTTACTTTCACAAATTCAGTACGACAAAAACAGAATAAAAATTGTTTAGAAAATATTCCAAAAAGCCTGTTTCTCACAGCCATAATAGAAATCAGCAAATTTTTCTACAAGCTCCAATCCCAATTCCCCCATCCACAGAGAAACTTAGCAATACACATACAAACTGGTTTTTTTTTTCACTCAAAGATATGTAATTTTCAATACGAAGGGATATATGCTTCAACTAAATGGCATTTCCCTTCATGACATCTCCCAAAATAGTTAATACATTCTTCCCACTGCCCAACTCTAATTTTACTCCTCCTTTCAAAAGCCCACTTCTCCTTTGAGTATGATATATTGGAACTTTAGCTTAGTCCAGTAATTTAATATCCTACCACTTCTGGTCAAGATATCCTATACTTAAAATAATTTGGCTTTGGTATCATGAAAGAAGAAAGAAAGAACACTAAATCACAATAAGGAATAATGTGCTTTCTTCTTCCTACTGAAGCTGAAATATATACCATTTTTTCCACCTTTCATTTCTCACCTTTGTTTACATTCCTGGACCTTATGAACCTCTTTTAGTGGTATAATCCGAAGAGGCTCCTTATCCTGGGGGTGGGGGGGAACAGAAGATTCACTGGGTTAATTTTTCTTAAGTAACCATAACTGCTAACATCCAAAAGGAAATACTCTATGAAAGCATTATGATCAGCAAGCCCAACAGAGAATATTGCTAAATATAATATGTACAAATTCATAAGGCAAATATCCAATCTTTTCTAGCTGACTTCAATAAGATGACCATTCAGATAATTTCACTCCATTTTGAGCGCAGACAGAAAGAAATATAGGAAAAAACAAAACAAAAAACATCAGCAAACAAATTATTTACCAACAATGGTTTGTCGTTTTCAACTTCCCATGACTGACAATGAGGAATTCCACAAGGAGTAACCAATAATAATCTTATTACCTTGCCTGTCATATTTCATATAATCTATGGCCTGCTTGCCTTACATCTCCCACTCCACTACCTCACAATTACCCTGCATGAACGGACTTTGATCTTATACACAAATCCACAGAGAAACTTAGCAATTCATACACAAACTGCCTTTTTCATTCAGATATGTTGGACCACCCACATCTGTGGTCAGCAACTAGCAAACCTCTAGAAACATCGAGTACTTCAGAGAACAACCTTGGCCAATACGTGCCCAATTCAAATCTCGATATGCTAGATGTCTGTTTGGGGGCCACTGGATTACAACAACAATTAAAAATGTCCATTGCCATTTGTCTCCATCTCTGGTTCTCAGTATCACTACAAACATCCCAGAAATGAGAATACCAGTTGACCTTCAATCAACTATGGTTAATAGGGCAGAATAAAGCATCAGTCAGGGCCCCATTCACTCTTCTCTCAGTGCAGTTTGTCAGCAAGTCTAATAGTTAAAGTCTGTCTTACATCAGTTTCCTAAAATTCTCAAATACCATTTTACCAAACTGTAAGATTAAGAATTGTTTTTAAATTATGAATTTAACTAATATATCATATTAAAAATACTCCAGTTACGTTAAGTGAGTTTTAAAAAGTGGTTATAAAATACAAATGTAACACAAACATATTTCAGGCATGAAATGTCTTCATATCTGTGATCCTCCTACCAAATAAACATAATAATCTGGATCAGATCTGATCAAATGCACAAGAGTTAAGGGACACATACTGCTTCTTCCACTGCTTTTCCAGCACAGCTGTACTGTGGGGAGATCTAAAGTAGCTGCTTCTGTTTTCAATTAATGTTGGCCTGCCACTATGCCTAAACCTCAAATTTTGGTTAATCACAAATATGGTTTAGGAAAACAAGCAAGTGATATCAATGATGATTTGAAACTGGCTCACTTCCCTAACCCACAGCTAAGATTGAACATTGTTTGAGTTAAGACATAAAGAGAAATCCTAGATAAAAGAACCATGGCTTTGTGATCTTTTCTTAGGCACATAAAAAAATAAGTCATGAATCCAAGGTTTGTTTGCATAACACTGAACATGCAACATACTTTAGTATTAAGCCTGAACAATACCACAGAGTAAGGGCTTTATCTTCCATGGAACAAGACAGAGCAAAATATAACTTTATGGGCAAACATTATGACACATTGGCCAAGAACTTGTGTAATTTTCAGGTGAATGGTGAAGGCAAAACAGCCACCAGAACAGAATGGTAGTAGATGCAGTCATAATGAAAAAGGGTCAGGGAAGCAGGCATTGTTATTAAAAAAAGAAAAAAAAAGCTCCCCCACTGGATTCTGAGCTGGTCTAGAGCTATCAGGACCATTTTCTCTCATGATGACAATGACTTTTTCCTGCCTTCCCCTTACCACTTCTATATTCTAACAGGCTGTTCTCTTTGTCCCAAGACCTTGATAGGTAGTCTGGCAGGAATATGGGGGAGGGCCTTCTCAGTGGCTCCTCCCAAGCTTTTGAACTCGCTTCCTGGAGAAGCCGAGATAATTTCCTCCTTGCTGCCCTTCCACTAACCAGTGAAAACTTCTCTTTCTGGACAGGTTTTTATGAATTATCTGCAAGAGTGTTTAATAGCAAGCTGTCCCATTCACTTTTGGTTTTTACATTTTTAATAGATTTGTTTTAAATGGTTAACACTATATGGACAGTTTAATTGCATTTTAAGACTTTCTGCATGTTTTTATTTATGTCTTTGCATGTGCTTTTTACCTACATTTATTTTAATTTTTCTAAGCTGCCCTGGGTGCTACTACTGGCAGGAATGGGTGAGCTATACATGGACAATAACAATATATGTATCCCTGCATAGCGCATCATTACACTGGTGTAGTGTACGAAGAAAATTTTGGCAATCATGTTTATCCATTATTAATATTAGACTTTTGATCCAACATGAACTTTCCACAACTTGACAGAAATGCTGTTCTGACCAGCAACTATCAACCCGTTTCCAGAGAGTTTTAGGTACATCTGTTTCATATAAATGACCTTAGATGTAAGGAGTACAAAAAAATCTTCAGGTTTTTATTAGCAATTTAAATTGTGTTTTGAAATACAAACACCAAACAAGAAAACGAAGGGAAAGAGGAATGGAACAAAACATAATTCTTATTGGTAAAAAAGAATCAAATAAATCATCTGAAATTCACCTGCATATGAAGAACATGGGCTGATAAAACAAGAAGCACAGTTTGATTTTTTCTGAATTGGGAGGCATTATAACTCAGGGATGATACTGACTTAGCATACTGATGCATGTTAAGTTCCAGGACAGCTCTATGAAGATATTTGACTAAAACATTGCAAGATTCAGTGATGCCAATTGTTTTTGGCACAGATTGTAATAATTAGTATGTTGCTAAAAGGACAGAGCAACATGATACCAACAGTAAATATCTAATTGCTGAAAGAGTTAGAATATTAGAAAGCTTATACTGTTTGCTTCCATTTCAACCAATATCATATACGAATTGCATATTCTGTCTCCAAAACCAGAAGCATTTCCATATTTCATTGCCCTTTTTTCATGCGCCATCATGTGGTTATTGGAAGGAGAGCAAAATTCGTGCTTCCATGAGCTGTTACATCAAATAAAGTAAATACCATAGAAGGACATGCTGTCTTTATATTATGCCAAACAAGTTTCTCTGGAGTCTTAAATATTACAGCTGATAGGAATGCAGAGCAATCGTAGTGACATATACAATAAGAGTATAATCAAGTGTTTTTGAAAATTATTTTTATCACAGTGGTTCACATTGTCAAGAGTATACACTACTGATTTGTAATCTAATTTCAGATACTATCTTTCATGCCCTATTCAGAAGTGAACCTCCATAGTCTGTGTTTCAACTAACAAGTATCTATTCCAGTGGAAGACCACTTCCTTTTTAAAACTGAAGCCATGAAGTATCCACAGTATCTTTTATTTCAGTTACCAACCCCACCAAAAAAATATTCAGTTTGAGCCATTCTTTCAGCTTTTTGGGCTGCAATCCTAGACATCCTAGTATCACCTCGTGCTTAGGTAGAGAACCTGACACATGTCTGAAGCAGTACTCAAATGCATTTTTTTTGTTGTCCCTAGTCTTCCTACCTCTAACCATTTAATCCAAAAACGTGTGTGTGTGTGTGTGTGTGTGTGTGTTTGATGAAACACAACTATCAATAACAACAACAAAATACCACAGCAGAACAACTAGGAGAGACAGCCTCTCCTATAAATGAGATAATACAAAGCTGTTCTACATAGATCTGCCTACCAGAGTGAGCAGGAAGAACAATCCATAAAATGATACCCTCCACAATTTCAGAGGAAATTATCTATTATTAGGGCAAATCACCTACAATCTCAAATGATCTATTTATCAAATTATCCGTAAGCATTCATTTTTCAACTCAAAAAATAAGCTGTTCTAGTCTGCCTTGTAATCATCAAGCCTTATTTCCTTTTGTTAGCCATGGGCATTTCAGCTTTGAATGGGTGGGGATACATATGGGAATAACATATATGAGAAGAATTCAATTGTAAATTAACACAGTTTATGGTCAGATCTGCAACACTGTTTAAATCAGCTTGATTTACATCAACCTACCCAGTCTTGAGAACCAACTCCCCCTCAGATTCAAGTGGCTGTTACAGGTTCCCTCACATTTTCAAAACTTACATTATGATGTACTACAGGAACACTGGATTAAGAGATTTGTGTCTAAAACCTTAATTCTCTATTGGAAATAGAACACTTGGAAATAGAGCAAAAGTGGGCAGCAATCAGAAAACAAGGAAGGACAGAAGAAATTTATGAATATGCTTTACTCTATGAGACACCTGAATTATTTATAAGGGACTAGTACCTACTCAAAGCAACAGGAGAAAAATTGTATAGCCCAATTACTAATTCCTTACTGAAACTGTCAGCAGTGTCATTCCAGTGGAATCCAGTTAGTGCCCCAGTTTAGTAAAAAAAGGAAAAGACAATGCTAATGCACCAAATTAAATTTCAAAGAGATTGTGCTTTCCATCAGAAAAGCTGAAGTGAAACAGTTATGCATTTAATATTCTAGGAAAAATAATTTGTTCAAGAGTTTAAACTACTCCAAAAAAAGTCAAAGGATACTTACCAGTTCAGATTTAAAATAGCCTATTGTGTTTTCATCTAACTGGAAGTACCTTCTTTTCCAGTTTTTCATCTACATAACAAACAAACAAAAAGTAATATAACTTAATTCAAATATATCTGTAAGTCTCATACAATACTGTATTTTGTTCATAGGAGTCTTTGGGTTCCTATCTACACTGAATTTCTTTCAGGATAGCTTCGTTTCCTACTGCAACGGTTTAGGAATAAACCCTCCTTGGTAAAGATTCTGAATGGGGGAAGAAAAACAGACAGAGGCAAAATTGAAAATAAAAGGACTGAAAGTCAGTATGGAATGTTCTCTTCATATTACCTTTTGCCAAAAGAGATTATTATAAATTGAATCTATTGTTTTTAGCAAGAGCAAAAAGAATATCATTTGGCCTCCAAATTGATACAGATCCTAATTATCCTTCCTGGTTTCTCCAAGTTGAAGGATCCAGTCCAACTGATGGTACTACAGGCACTCCATTTGCCATTAAGACAATTCCAAAAACAGAGAAATTTGGAGACATTTCACTTTATAATTGTATAAGTTTTATATAATTTTATAATCATATAAATTACCAAGTTGCGCCAGGCTGATCTTATTCCTGTCCTATGTCTGGCTCATCTCATGTATACCAGTACACACTTTACTTCCATCCATGTTGCCATAAGCCATTGGTGAATGTATGCAGTCCATGTAATAAAACTGACACATGCTAGAAGTTCATTACACAGAAGTGATTTCAAATAAGTTGTTGTTGTTGTTGTGGGCCTTCAAGTCACTTCTGATGTGTGGCGACCCTATCTCAGGTTTTTAGGGGCTGAGAGGATATGATGTGCTCATGGTCACCCAGTGAGTTTCCATGCCCAAGTGGGCAATTGAACCTTGGTCTCCAGGATAATAGTCAAACCATAGCACCACACTGGCTTTCTTCATAATCTACTTGATGACATATTTTCATTATACGTTATGTATAATGTATTACATACTACGTATGAGGGAAGAAGCCCTATCTTACAAAATAAGAAACATATTTCTAATCATGTATCTGACCAATTAGATCTTGACTTTAGTAAATAATTTGTTTCTTGAAACCTTTCTCATCTACACAAATACACAAAATTCATAAAAAAGCTGCCTCTAATAACTACTCAAACACGACCATTCAGTTAACTCTATCTGAAGGCAGAATCAGATAACTGAAGTATTCTTAAATTTCAGATTCTGAAGACTTTCAAATAGCCCTGTTCTTCTTCACGCCTTTAGTTTCATCAAGAGTTTTAGCCAGTTTTGTTCTGTCTGGCAAAAAGCTTTTCTGTACTATAATACATGAGTGCAAACTTATTTATCTCAGACATGCATCCTTCTTGCTTACCACTGCTCCTTGTTTAACACAGTAGCCAGCTTTGATCACAGCATTATCTGGGGGATGTTTGGCTGAAAAGTACGGAAAGTGGCTTTGGGACCGTTTCAAGTAGTTTTTATCACCTTCACCACATTCAATTACCTCTTCTTTCTAAAGAAAAGTAAACAAGTTGGCTTAGAGGCAAGGTCTAAAATTCACTACTAAGTAATTAAGCAAAAAGCTACTTTTCCTTAGCATTATTCCAGATTGTAGCTCCCAATTTGGGTCTGCTTTAACCGGCATTTCAGAAAACATGAAAGCTATTTATGCAAATTTATGCAGACTTACTTCATGTCCAAGGAAATGTCTTTTGCATATTACATGTTCAATATCTGTATATATGCACACTCACACATCCCAATATTTTATAGCCCTTCCAAAGTTTTGGAAATATACTCAAACAATTCTGAACTATTTTTGAGAATTAATAATCAAGCTTGTAAGAATCAAGATGTTTGGGGGATTTTTTGCTGAAGATCAAGCATTAAGTTCTTGGATACTGGTCTATTACAAAACTGGAGTATTCGAGAATCATAAAAACTAGCATCAAAGATTCAAGAAGCCAGATCAACAAGCTCCTAACATTCCTTGACCTCCGTTTATCACAAAATTTATGAACAATATCAGAGTTACGTATCTGAGATCTTCAATTACAACTGTTATAGCTGCTCTACAATTAAGTTCACGTGCAAACACAGGCTGCTAGTATGCAAGTTTCATATTGACTAGGCTGTCTCCATTAGAATCAGCTTTCCCATTTCATTAAAGGCACTGTGCTATAAATACTAAGCAGGAGTTTCAAGTATGTGTATTCTTAAACCTTTAAATTTATAATACCATTTTTTGTTTTTGGGGGGTTTTTTTTGGAGGGAAGGGGAGCACTACAGTTATTAACAGGTATCATAACAGAACCAGTTGGTTCCCAGGTTTTCAAGCAGAGATTCAACCCTAGTCTCCAGAGTTGTAGTCCATGCTCAAACCACTGCACCACTCTGGTTCTTGCCTTATCAGTTCAACAGAGGGTACAGGATTGTGTATGCAAAGCAATGCACATATTCATTTATTTCACTATGATGAAAGGGGCGACTTTTGTGAATCCTCCTACCGCAAGAAATCATCCACCTAGAGGGATAACATTCTGTTAACCTGGTACTTTTGCTAACACTATAAAAATGAATCATACCTGAGTAGGGGTTATTATAGGAACACCACCAACTATCTCTGTTCTGTAAGACATTTGCTTCTTTAACCCCAGGTTTTCAGTGTGACATGCTGGATTATCAGTCTGAGACAGCGAATCAGCTTGCTTTGGTACCTGAAAAACATATTCATTGTTAAATTGACTGTATAATTCCCTATAAACAAGGGAGTAAGCAATACTCTGAAAATTTAAACAGACTGATGAGACGAGACCCTTTGCAAATGTCATGCTTATTTTTCTCTCATCTTCATCTAAATTTTTAATGATTCTATTTGTTTTATTTAGAAAAAGTTTTCATAAATCATTTTTCTGCAACCTGGGCCCCAAAGCAATAACAATGTCTCAGTACAGAAGACGGAATAGAACAGAAACAACACAATATTTTAAGAATGGTCTAAAAGTAGTTTTAAAAGGCAGAGGCATAATAAAATAAAAGTTTTGACTAACTCTTGCAAGCTCAATCTGATTGGATTCAGACTGATTTCTCCTGAGCTAGAGTTCTACAGCTGGGAATCTCCTACCAAAAAAAATGTCCTGTTTGGTATACTCTCCAGCCTAACCCTTGAGATGATGGGACACCTGCACTGAAGATGTCAAATTCAACAGAAACTCATGTCTGAAGAGAGAGGCTTATCAGATATCATGTTCAAGTAATGTTTGCTTTTGCTTATGCAACCTCAACAATCAGCTAATGACAGAATTAGGTGAAGATGCCTGAAATTTCCTAGGTCTCTTCAGAACCTATTTCGAAAAATAGGGCTTAAATCAGCTAACTTTTATGTCCTCTGACAAGGAGGCTATTTAACATAAATCATTATTCCCTCTGAAGGAGTCTTTTTTTTTTTGAAAAAAAGAAAGAAACAGTGAATATTCATTATACATTTACAAATTTGAAGGTATCAACTTTTAATATCCCACTGTGCTTACTTTGGTAATTTCTGGTGGATTTTTAAAGAAGATGTTAAATCTTACAATGCAGCTTCAGCCATGTCACAAAAATTGGAAGGTTACCAAGAGCAAAAGTTCAGGCAAATGTCTGGAAAATTAAGAAATGCAAGTACAGGCTCATTATGCTAAGCCTGTCATTTCCAAAAGCACTTCCCTGAAACTCAGCATGACAGACTTAAAATTATCAAATTTCATGCTGCAGAGGTTGTGTGTGGGTGTTGTATCATGTGGTATCAAAATACTTTCAAGCAAAACAGAAGATTTCATTATTGACAATATCCACTTTGGCCAGAAAGGATGATGGCAAGCAAGTTATGAATTGGATTACACCACAGCATAGCGGTTCTTACCCTGTGGTCTGTGGATCACCAGGGGCCCATGATGGTCTCACGGGGGAGGGGGGGGGTCTGTAAAGGCTTGTGAAGGATGCTCAGCCCACCTCCTCCCTACAATGAAATGACTACGTAAAAGGTGCCAAGGCAATGGCAATCTAGCTGGCTGGCTGGCTGGGTGTATGCATTTTCTATCACATGGCACTTCACTGTGGGGAGCAGGCAGGCTGAGCAACTGAGCATTTGCCCCTGACAGCTTTTCTTGTTTCCCAAACATGATTACTGTGTTGTTGCACAAAGTCCCTATCAGGGCAAGTGCACCTATAAATGCTAATAACTTTGGTGAAAGACAGAAGAGGGGACATACAGACAGGAGCAAGAAAGAGAGAGGAAGGGGAGGGGGCTTCCATTGCCACCACCATTGTACCATCACAGGGGCATGTGCTCATGATGCAGACAGCCCTGAAGGAAGAGGTAAATATGCCGCATCAGCCCCAAGTCACCCGCTTCTTCACAGGGTTGCTGCTCCCTGGCCTTGCAGCCCACTGCTAACCCTCTGTCTGAGAGAGTACATGCCTGCCATTCTCATTCACATTCTTGCCCACTCCTTTGAGGGCAGGCAGACAAGACAGACAATGGCAGCAGCAGTGACTGCTCCTGTAGCCATCGCTGCCAGCAGCAGTAGCAGTAATAGCAGCCCTGAGACGGGCAACAGTGGCGGTGGCAGAAGCAACACATTCTACCAGCAGCTGGAATCCTAGAAGTGGGAGACGCCACCATCACTGCTGCTTCTGCCATCCACGGACCCCCAGTGCAGGCAGGCAGCACTTTTGTTCCTCACCAACATCTCACTGGATGGGCGGCCAGTGCTGCAGGAGGATAAGAGTAGTGGAAAAGAAAGCAAGGCCAGCACTGCAGTGGCCAAGGTTGCTTCTGCTGCAGGAGGAGCCTGCCAAATCAGTAGTGCCACAATCTACAATCTACAACAGCTCGAGCGCTTTCCAGCTGCCTGCTCTCAGCAGCAGCAGTAGCAACAACAAAAAGGGGCATATAATCCCAAGGGCTGCAGTACCTTCAGCACCACGGTTATGAGCCCCTTAGGATATTATATTATTATATCATAGGAATGTGTGCGTTTACCTATTTCTCACATCTCTCCAAATCTGAAGATCCTTGACGAGTAACTTTAAATAGATATTTGATGCATTTTATGGTTTTAAACCCTGAGTTAAGTCTGAGGGGTTCTGTGGCGACAATAGATATTTAAAGGGAGTTTGTGGTAAAGAAAGGTTAAGAAATACCGCCTTAGTAAATTTGTTAAGACAAAAAGTCCGTGTTCAGGGACTTTCCAGGGATACCTAAAGTCTTCTGAAGATCTAAAGTTCTAAGACTTAGGAATTACTATCTGATCATTCCTTTTCTTACCAAATACTTACACACATTTAGGGTTACAGAATATGTTGATAACGACAATTATTGCTTGGTGGAGACTGTCTGAAAACAACTTCCTTGCAAAACTGTTGCCATTCAGCTGATCAAACAATTTCAATTTTGTAGTATCTGAGCTGAGCTGGTCGAGTATAATAAGTTTGTCAAGTTCACCAAAGAGCTATCAACTGCATTTTAACAGAGGACACACACCAATTTGCTGTGTCAAACTGCCATGATCAAACTGCAATCTCTGCAATCTGAGGTGGAGGTTTTCATGTGACCCTGAACAAGAGGGAAAAGTCTGGATCCACGTAAGTCACAAGATACGTGCTTAAAGAGATTTTGGGTAGCAACTGATATGTACAAAGAGTCTTCAATTATATAATCTCCTCTGTTTAAAAAGTGAACTTGGAATATGAAAAAAGGTATTTTGCTATATTTTTCCAAATATAACAAGAATATATGTGGAATGACCCTAGCATCACCCTTAAAAGTTACTTACTGTGATTTTGGTAGCTTTGTTCAGGACATTTACCCATTCAACTAAGTCTTGCTGATCATTGGCTTGTAGAAAGTATTTCCTCATCCCTGCATTCATGACTATTACAGACAACAGAAGAGTGAATGTACAAAGATACAGTCTCATTGTCGGTCAAGGTTTTATAAAATCTTTAAAGAGAGGGAAGGGGACCAGAACTCATTACTGATTATTTCTTATCTCAAAACTTGCAGCAAACTCACATTTAATACTTTACTAGCACATATTTTTTTTGCTACGTGCCATGAAGTCAGCTTTAACTTACAGTGCCCCTGTGAATGAGAGATCTCTTAGAGTTCCATTCAGAATTACAGAGCACTGTTTTGTGTTTTCAGACATTATGCAATTCAATGGGGGCTGCACATGTGTGCTTGGCTTGCTTGTTATGTGAAAACAAAAAACAAACAACTTTTTCAGCTTCTCAAACAAGCACTGAGTCCCACATCTTTGCTGCAGAATTGCTTTGTTACAACCCATGCACCTGCAAACCTGAAGAAATAAAGAATACCCTTGCTCTGGGAACATAAGAATTATCTTCTTCTTTAATATGCACTAAACATTATTACAAAATTCATAATATCTAACACTACAGTGGATATAATGGCTTCAGATCTAAAATTAGAATATGAACAGTATTTTAGGGGAAAAGAAAACAGATAAGATGTTTAAAGCATAAAGAAGTACATGCAAGAACTTGATATGAATCCATATGATTTTGTTTCAAAACCTAAATGTCTCAAGCAACACGAGAGAAAACTCTTGCTTTACTAGCATATTTAAATTTATAAGTGATTCATAATCATAGCAATTTATTTAGCCTGAACACAATGTTCTCACAGGTTATGTACGTAAATTCAATACAGGAAGAATGAACTGAAATCATCTGTTCATAAAGACTATTCTACACTTCTGCATATTAGAACAATCTAATCTCTATTCATATACAGTGGCTGCGGACAACAAGACCACTTCCTTTAACTGTTACACAGTGGAAAGCCAATTGTTGCCAGCACAAGAATATTCAAGGATATTCTGTTTAGTGTGCTTCTTTAATTGATCATAAATACAGGTAAACAGAAAGTTTGGTAAAAATAGTGCCAAAGCATAACCAGATGTGAGACACACTGTTGTATGCAAGCTGTGGCAAGGCTACAAAAGGCAACCAGGTGATAAAACACAATCTGTAGCTATCTTTAAAAGCATCCTCGTCATATATTATAGTAGCCCAACATTATGACTCATTCTCCAATGCTGTTCTGCATATGGTTCAGGTTCTTTAGAATCAAAGGCTAAATAAATGAAATCTGCACCCCTTCAGAAAAGGCAGCAGTTATAATCTGCTCTAAGCATAGGGCCAGTCCAAACATTTGTGAATCTCTTTATGGGAGGCAGTCTTGGGCAGAAAACATTTTAACAAACTCGTATCCGATCAAGACACTTAGGCATAAAACACGTGCTGCCTCCCAGCAGCTTGCTCTATAAACACAGGAGTGTTTTTTAGGGATCAATTTATAAAGTCATCAAAAAATCCACGAAGAATGTGAAATCCAAAGAAAAATACATAACTATTTAGTTTGAGCTACTGGCCTCCATCAGTTATCACCTAGAATGTCACAATGCATTTCTATTCCTTGTTTTATACATAGCAGCACAAAGAGGCAAATGAACATCACAAATTATAGTTGCAGCAATAAGACACAGAGTCCTATTGGAATGCTCAAATCCTCTTCTAGATAGGAAAAAAAAACATAAGCATATAAGCACCTGTATATTCAAAAGCAACAGGATTTTGCTATGTGCAAATTATTAGCAGAGATCTACAATTAATATTTGCTTTAAACCTCTTGCATAGCTAGTATAAATCTGTTCTCTGAACTTATGACAAAGGAAAGCTCTAGGATACCATTAGACGTAATTTCCAGCTACTGTGTAACAAAAATGATGACTACATCATTGCTAGGCTGTTTTTCAAAAGAAGTCGTGAATTCAACCATTTGCAAAAAAAAAAAAAAAGCTACAACAATTTTAATTTCTAAAACTATCATGCTTTCAAATAATACTTTAAAAATCCAGGCTCTTCACAGCTGGAACATATATTTCTTTTTATTTCACACTCACTGGATCTTTTCATTGTTTTATGCATACATTACACTATCCACATCCAGTTAAAACCAAATGACTTAATAATATCCAGGTTTAAAACAGAGGTAAAGCAGCAGTAGCTGCATGCACTAACTTGGCCATCCAGCTTTCTTTTAACAGCAGTAAATGTAAGTTAAAACCCACTTTAAAAAAATCTGGCAGGTATTTTAGTGCATAAGTGACTGGTGTGCATTAGAAGTCACTGGTACATTATTCTTTACTGTACGATAAATCATAACATGAAAGGTGAATCAAGAAAGGTGAGTCCTGTTTTTTTCCCCATGATGCAAAACAAAGCTGTTTCTGAAATTCCAAAAGGTTTTGTAATTTATATAGACTTAATTTATAGCTACTGGCTGAAATTCACTCAAAAACATCCCATCAGTAACTGCAAGGGATGGGCCAACCGAATCCTCGGATCCTCAAATCTTCAGCAAGGATTCAAGATTCATGAATCCGAATCCCTGTGCCAAAATAGGTGAACCAAATCTTTCAAATCGACCAAACAGTTTGTTTTTAAAAACTGGCGCCTCTGGGCCTGCCAAAGGCCTGATTGGCCAGCGGGCCCCTGGGTGCACGAAAATTGTGGCATGAACCCATGTGTGTCTACTAGGGGCAGCTGCCTGTGCCCACCCAAGGGGACTGCCTGTCCTCACGGCTGCCCCTCTCTGCAAGGTAATAATCTCTATTCTTTTGACTTGAGACTAGAGGGCAGGGATTGCAAATTATTGAGACTGGACTAGAGACTTGACTTGAAAGTCCGTTGCAGGACTTGAGACCGGACTTGAGGGTAGAGAACTGAGACTGGACTAGAGGCTGTTGAGTTTGTTTGTTTTTTCTTTTTGTTTTTTTTTTTGCAGGACTTGAGACTTGACTTGAGACTGCAGGGTGCAGAATTGAGACTGGACTAGAGGTTGGTTTTTGTGTGTGTGTGTGTGCCTTCCTTGTTGCAAGACTTGAGACTTGTCAAATTCTGCTTCAAAAACACTTTTCAGTAAGTGCTCTCTTTCCCTGGCTTTTTAAACCCTTTTTAAAAAAGGATTCAAAAGATTCGAGATTTGTGGATTCCCAGAACCTTCCAGAGATTAGGATCCGGATTTGGAAAATTCCAGATTCATCCCATCCCTAGTAACTACCATTTATTGCTCATCAAAAAATCATCATTGCTGATCATCAATGTTACTATTTTAAATATTGTGAACATTCCAACTGTTAAAAGAAATGGATTTTTCCCCTTTATATTTGGAAGGAAAATGGAATACAGATAAACGTATATGCCATACAGATACTTAAATTTGTGTCTTAAAAGGAAAAAGAAGAACACATCTTGGTTTTAGTTTGTCAAAGTTATTCTAACTTAACAGCAGTCTATTAAAACTTACCAAAACAGAATTCTGCCTTTGGCCTCAGTTTAGTTGCATCACTAACCTAACAAAAATAACAAAATGTATGTTATGAGTCATAGATCTTACCAAATGCATATCAAAATGTGTTTAAAAACTTCAGATCTCATATGGCACAACATAAAAATCACTTTAATTATAAATCAATGCAGATTAATCACAAACTGTGTCAGTATAAAGATCCTCAAGAACAGCAGTGAGCTGCTGCTAAGACCTTCCACCATGATTTTATGTGTTCCCCAGCATTTTGGCTCCAAAAGATTCATTTTGCTGAAAAGGTAAACTGTGCAGTACACAACAATTTAGACTGCAAATTTAGTCTAACTTCCCTACTAAAAAATCCTCTTCAGACATACACAAAGGAGTGATCATTATCTGCTATTTTGCCAGGAGAAGACCTCAAGAAGTAATAAATACTCAAACTTTTATTTTAAAGAGAGATATTGTGCTTTTTTTTTTGCTACTCCTGTGAAAAATCTGGCAACGCTAGGAAACAACAACTAGAATTGTGCCAGTACATTATACTAGACCAGGGACGGGCAACTGTTGGGGTCACACCTCCACTGCAACTGCTACATTTTGGCAGCAAAATGTCCCCTGGAGCATGTGCAGGCAATTTTGCAGTGTTTTTGGCCCTTTCTGGGTTATTTTCATCCAGAGAGAAGCCTGTTTTCAACAGGTAAGCCAGAAGTGATCTTTCTCAGATAAATAAATACAGTCATCTCTCACATTTGCTAGGGCTAGGGGCACAAGACCCCATGAAAGTGAAAAAAAACATGAATAACTCTAGGCCCTCCCAAACCATATTTAAAACACAAAAAAGTATGATCACCATATTCAACCCACCATGGGTTTCTTCGAGGCATCAGGGTTCAAGGCAGAAGTGGGTGGCTGGTGGGCCTTACTGCCACCTCCACGGCTGCCCCACACGATTTTTAAGAGGGACCTACAAGCCTTGTTCACAGTTTCTCAGTCTCACAAGCCTTGCAGTTCCTATTAAAAATGGCACAGGGAGCCAGCAGAGGTGATAGCAAATAATCTGTGAATAATCAAATCTGCAAATGTGAAATCCGCAAATGTGGAGGGCTGACTGTAAATATAAATACATGGGGGAGGAGCTGAAAATGGCCCTGGGGGCTTCACTTTCTTCATGCTGGTGTTAGAGGTTACATTTTCTTCCCCAGGGACAAAACGGTAATGAGGACAAAAAGACAAAATCCTTATGCCTGTTGAACAATGCTTCCTTCCCATTTGCTGCACCTGCAGCCTTTTTTTTTTCTTCTGGTTCTTGTGGAGCTGCTGTACTGGCATAGTGCACCAGAAAGACTCTAAGAACTTCATAATTGAACTCAGCAATTGCCTACTTGTTTTAAACAAAACCAAACTTTATAGAATAGCTCTGATTTCCATTTTGCTTGTTCCCCAAGCACCTCATAAGGACACAACTGTAGCCAACCTTACAATCTCAAAGTTAAACCCATTTTTGCTGACCGTGCATTTTGGCCAGAGGTCCTAGATGAATCGTGTGCTACTCAGATAATACCAGCTTGTCTTCCCACAGCATAGATTCACAGGTGCTTTCAGAAGCAAACTCCCTCAGGCTTTTGTGTGTCAGCTTATATGTCCTGAACAGAAGGAAGCAACATTCTAACATGTTTAGTGACGTATGTCCTGAAAAGCACCGTAATAGGACTATATAAACACTCCTTTGGGTAAGTAAAAGTAGAGATGTAAAATATTATTTGGAAAACATAGGGAGAAGGGCAGAAAATATTGAGAGATCTGTAGTAATAGCTATTTTCAAACTCAGAAAATTTTATTGATTTGGTTTTCACAAAATACCTATCCACTATTTAGCATTACACAAACAACCTCTGCAGCCCTTGGGCTAGAGCACTCTGCTCTCCATGATCTGGTTTCACCTTCCCAAATCCTTACCTATCATCGCATAAACACCAGGAATCATTGTCTGAAAAACCTCTAGTCAACTGCTAAAGCAAGCTAAAACAGCTACTAAACAAGTGATAAACCTAACTTATTCAACAAAATACAGCTTATTTTAAACCATGATTACTAGTTCATAATGTACCCAATCAGGAATCAAAACAAATGGATTCATGATTTATTCTACCTGGCTACACAGACAGAGAGATGGAGTATCCAAAGCACAAGCTTTACTCTTGTGCCCAAAGGCTTGTGAACTTAGTTGTTAGCATGACATGCAAACTAGCCCACTATTTTAAGAAAATAATATGCTTCTATTAGAATATACAGTGTATTTTTTGTGCATTAGTGAAATTAAAAAAAAAAACCTTAAAAATCCGTTTAAGTTTAATGAGATGGTACTGTAAGCTTAATATGTGTCTCAGAGAAACCTAGCTGGAAAAACTGAAAAAATGGTAAGAGTTAACAATATAGGCCCATCAACACAGTAGTAAGCAAAGCAAGTTTTCATTAACTGACCTCAATATATAAGTCTCAATTATCACAGAGAATAAGAAATCTGTTTTTAACAAAAAGCTCAGAGAACACATCTAAAAAATAAGTGTGCCATTGTCTTTTTATGTATTCAATTAACATTTGGAAATTCAGTTATTTTATTATCACTGACATTAGATGCTATAATTATTATAAACAATTAGCTATCTTTTTAAAAAAATGTATGATTCAAACAGGGGTTTCTGATTCTGTACCCATCACCTTCCAAAAAAAAAAACTTTCCAAAAATGTCTACAAATCAACATTTCTTCAACTGTTTAACGTATTACTTTGCTTCTTCATTATGTAAATTTCCAAACATTCAACAGTTCACTGATACTGAAGCCAGAAAATGCAGAAGCAAATAAAAAGTAGGAGGAGTACAAGGTCACATTCAATAAAAATCTAGTTCTAAGGATCCCACGGACCGCTAAAAAAACAGACAAATGTATACTAGAGCAAATCAAGCCTGAACTCGCCCTAGAAGCCAAGGTGACTAATCTGAGACTGCTTGCTTTGGACATGTCATGCAATGATGTTAGTCACTAGAAAAGACAATAATGCTTAGGAAGGTAGAAGGCAGTAGGAAAAGAGGAAGTCTGAATTATAGATAGATAGACTCAATCAAGGAAGCCACATCTCTGAGTCTGCAGGTCTCTCATTCATGGGGTCACCGTAAGTCAAAGTCAACTTGATAACAGTTAACAACAACATGATACCTAAGCAATGTAGCTGGCATTTCTGCACCAAGTATTTCCAGATATATTTTGTAACATTGGGAACTGTTTTCCAAATGCCCAGCCCTTAAGGTGTTTCTTTTAGTAAAACAAACAAACATAGAACAAATACTACAACAGAATATTACTGCCTTCAAGTACTAGATCCTAGATGGGCAGCAATGTAGCATTTTTCAATTTGTTACACTATGTTTTATTAAAGGCATATGAGGCAGCTAAAAATATTAAAATATGTAACACTAAAAACTATAAAAACAATAAAAGTAACCAGCATAGATATGATTTCTGTTTTATTCTCAGATTAAGAACACAAAATAATAATCATGAAACTAAAATCAAATGAGAAATACTCCAATGGATCAATAGACTAAGAGTTCTAAATAAAAATTTTAATTTCTCCCCACAAAGCAATTAAGTTTCATCAAGTTTTATTGTGACAGAAATTCCACAAACAATAATTCATTTATGTTGAAAGCTCTTCCCATCACATTAACTGCATTCTGTTAAACTTCACAAAATAATTTAGAGTTCTCTCACCTAAAATACTTTCAAAGAAGGAGGCTGCAGCTGTCTTCAGATGCAATACTAAACTGTGAACAAGTGCTACCTTACTGAGCTTCAGGCTCATGCACTTCTCTTTCTTCTGGTACGGTGTCAAGAAGATCAGAAGCGTTTATTTCCACAATAGCTGTCCCACTTTAGACAATCTGTTAACAAGCCAGGTACTACCTGCACTTGCAGCCACACCTGTCTGTTCAATCACTAAAATAAGCCTGGAAGGCATAGTTAACCATAGTTCTGTTATAGCCAAAGCTGGAAACTATGACAATGCCTTTCAAGCAAGAAAGGTCATGAAGCCATACATTAAAAGTGGAGGCCACATCCTGACTTGTTTGGAATGAACAGGTTGCTTACCTGTAACTGTGGTTCTTCGAGTGGTCATCTGTGCCCTCACGCAATGGAAATCTTCACGCATGCGCAGTAGCTTTCGGAAAGTTCCAGAGCTGAGCAGCTTGGCGGGAACCCCTCCCCAATCTGGTACTGAGCATGCTCAGTCCCGCCAAGCTACCGGTCTCTCCTCAGTTTCGAAGTCCGCCAAAGCAGGACCTGAAGAGGGGAGGCTGGGAGGGTGTGTGTGAGGGCACAGACGACCACTCGAAGAACCACAGTTACAGGTAAGCAACCTGTTCTTCTTCTTCGTGGTCTCTGTGCCTCACACAATGGGGGACAGAGTAGCTTACCATCGGACGGCGGGTCAGGTCCTACAGGATCGAAGACCAACCAAAGCGAGCATCACGCTGGGCCCAGCAGTCAAGGTGGTAGTGGCGGACAAAGGTCGAGGGTCGTGACAAGGTAGCCACACAGCAAAGCTCTTGTAGATCCACCCCATGGAGGAGAGCTACTGAGGAAGCCATGGCCCTCATGGAGTGGGCACAGTGGCGGATCTGGTGGAGGCTGTCCCGCGAGTTCGTAGGCCAGCTGGATAGTCTGGACCACCCACTTAGAGAAATGCTGAGTGGACACCTTGTGACCCTTCCGGAGGCTACCATAACAGACAAACAGCTGTGGGGTCTGTCGGAAGGTTGAGGTCTGCTGCAGGTAGAAGGCTAGCACCCGATGGACATTGAGCGAATGAAGTAAGAGCTCAAGAGGCAAAGCCGGATCAGGAATGAAGGTAGGTAAGATGATGTCTTGATTCAGATGGAAGTCCGAGACGGCCTTGGGGAGGAAGGACACATCTGGGCACAGCACCACCTTGGTGTTGTTGAAGGCAGCATTGGAGAGAGACCACTCGTAGTGACACGCCGTGTCTCTGCTCAGTGTGTCTGCTGTGACGTTGTCCTGTCCCACCAGGTGAACTGCCACGGGGTGAACACGCAGCGGAACACACTAATCCCAAAGACGCAGAGCCAGGTGGAGAAGAGTGGAGGAGTGAGTGCCCCTTTGCCTGTTCACATAACAGACAGCGGTTGTGTTGTCCATCAAGATCTGGACTGTCCGACCGATTACCAGGTTGTCGAAAGCCCGCGGGACTTTCAGGATGGCCAGGAGCTCTAACACATTGATGTGAAGGTGCGCTTCTAAGCCGGTCCAATGGCCCTGCACCGCCAGGTGCCTGCAGTGAGCTCCCCAGCCTAGGAGGGAGGCATCTGTAGTGATTGTCGGGCGAGGTTCGACAAATGGCATTCCCGACAACAGGTGCCAGGGCGAGAGCCACCAGTGGAGGAATTTCTTCACTGACCAGGGAACCCGCAAGAGGCGACATTGGTAGTCCAGAAGGGGGTCAAAGGTTCTGACAAATTAGTGCTGCAGAGAGCGAGTCTGTAGACGGGACAGGTAAGTTACAGTCATCCTGGCTGCCGTGTAGCCCAGAAGGTGCTTGATCCTTCGCGCAGAAACTGACTGGGCACGTAGGACAGCACCAACAGCTTGACGAAGCATTCAGGCCTGCTTTACCGGTAGAAAGGCTCTGGTGGAAGCGGAATCCAGCGTGGCACCGATGAAGTCCAGGGTGCGCGACGGCTCCAGGTGAGACTTCTTGGGATTCACCCTGAGGCCAAGGTCCAAGAGGAGAGAAAGAGCAAGGTGAATGTCCTTGTACAACTTTTGTTTGCAGGGCGCCACCAACAACCAGTCGTCCAGATTCGGGTAAACCATAATGCGCTTTATGCGGAGATATGACACCACAGGATCCAGGCATTTGGTGAAGACCCTGAGAGCGGTGGACAGGCCGAAAGGCAGGACCTTGTACTGGTAACAGACACCATCAACTGCGAATTGGAGGTATCTCTTGTGCTGGGGCCGAATTGCAATATGGAAGTAGGCGTCTTGTACGTTGATAGAGGTGAACCAGTCCCAACGCCTGAGGAAAGGCAGGATAGAATAAAGCGTGACCATCTTTAATTTCCGGGGGAGAATGTAAGAATTCTTCCCCCTGAGGTCCAGGATCAGTCGGAGGGTGCCATCTGACTTGGGTACTGTGAAGTACCGGGAGAAGAAGCCAGTGGAACTGGTCGAGGGCGGCCCCTGCTCTATGGCCCCTTTGAGGAGGAGGGACTCGATCTCCTCGAGGAGGGCTGGGCTGGCAGGGGTGGAGTAGAAGATGCCTAGAGGTGGAATACTTTGAAACTCGATGGCGTAACCAAGATGGATGATAGAAAGAACTCAAGAGTCTGAAGTGATCTCACGCCAGATGTTGAAATGGCAAGCGAGACCCAGGTTTCTGGAAAGGTGGGTGGGCAGACGAAACAAAGGAAGTGGTGGCGACCTGCAGGGAAAATCAAAAGAGAGCCTTTGCAGTAGAAGACGACTTCTTAGAAGATGGCTGTTGTCGTCCAAAAGAGCATCATGATGAAGCAGGAAGAGAAGACTGTGTAGATGCACAGCGAGGAGAATGCGATCTAAAAGAAAAGGCGGAGTGCCTCCAAGAAGAACGTAATGAAGGTGTCCTTTTAGGCTGAGATGTGGGGTGTAGGCCCATCTTCTTAGCTGTAAGGCGAGCTTTCACTAGATGGTCCACGGCCTCATCCGTGGTGGCATGGAAGAGTCCTTGACCATCGAACGGCAAGTCCTCAATTCTCTTCCTGCTGTCCTCAGCAAGCCCAGCGGAACGGAGCCACGTGAAACGACGAAGGGCGACAGCCCCAACCATCACATGAGCTGCACCCTCAACAGTATGACGGGAGGACAGGATCTGTTGGTTGGATAAGGCCACAGACTCATTGTAAAACTGGATGGCACTGGTTCTATGACTGTCCAGCAGGTGGGCCAGCAAAGGATAGAAGCTGTCCCAAATGTTTCGCTGGTACGCAGCCAAGCACGCTTGTGTGTTTGAAATCCAAGCAATCAGGGAAGACGCAGAATAGAAGCATCAACCGAATGTGTCCAGACGGCGGCCCTCACGGTCAGGAAGGGTAGTATGAGCCCTCTTGCTACCCTTAGTTTGCAAGGATTCAACCACTATTGAATTGGGCACCAGGTGATTGAAAAGAAAATCAACGTACTTTTTTTGTGTCCAATAAAGATGCTTGAGACGGTGAGGTATCGGCTGGAGGGAAGCCAGATGGGCCCAAGGGTGCTTCAGCACTTCCTGCAACACCGGAAGAAATGATATTGGAGCCACTGAAGGAGGGTGCATATCAACGTAATGAAATACTGGGTCCTACACTGTCGGAGCAGGCCCAGAAATATCAAGGCCAAGAGCATTGGCCATCCGGATCAAAATGTCAGAAAACTGCTTCATATCCTCTGGAGCCGAGTCCGGTGATGGTTCACAAAACACCAGCAACGGAGAGGTGTGGGAGTCCGGCGTAGAATCGGCAGAATCAGTGTCAGAATCATAAGAAGCCGATGATTGAGAAGGGGGCCCACAGGGTCGAGGCAATTCTGGTCCCATGACAAAGGGAGCGACTGGAGGAGCACCAGTAGAAGCCGGTATCGTAGCCAGTGCTGAGGGCAGTATAGATGTCAGTATCATGGCTGGTACCGAGGGCAGTACGGATGTCGATGTCAGTACCGATGTCGAGGATACCAGAAGAACTGCCGGGATCAGTCGAACCACAGACTGCATCAGTTATCAAGACCGTTGATGAGGTCAGTAACAACGACTGCAGGTGAGTATCAGGTGGTGGGCGAGAAATTGTTGCCATCACCCGAGGCGGCGGTGAGACTGGTCTACGTCGAGGCGAGCAGTCATGGGAGCGATGGTGAGCTGGAGAGCATCAATAATAAGGCAAGCAGGACTGGGAACAAGACCTCGAACGACGGTACTGGGGCGTAGGTAAGTAACGAGATGCAGATGAACACGATGGAGACCTAGATCGCCGTGGACAATACGGAGACCAGTGGCGAACATCAGCATGGTAGCGGTCCCGACAGGCCGGAGAGTAGGAATAATATGAGCCGGGCTGCTCCCTCCACAGGTGTTCGTGTCCCTACTGAGTGATGTAGGAGGCGGAAGAAAGAGGCGAATCAAGCCTAGTCTGCGATGGGCCATGATCAACGCAGAAATCCCGGCGATGTGGGGATCTGGCTCTGTCTCCATGTCCCGGAGAGCACCACACTAGGTCGGGTGCGGTCATGGGAAGGAGCTCAAGGATGGTCACAGGAAGAAGCCCAAGGAGTGTCCAAATAGGTCAGATGGTCGAGGTTGGACCCCGCTGGAGCAAGCGACGGAGGCAGTGGAGTTTGCATAGCTGCCACGAAGGTTTGGGCCGACGCGAGCTGAGAAGACAACAGCGGCGAGGGCCTGCGGTCAGAATCTGAAGTGTGCTCCATTGGCACTGGAATAGAAAGTACCAGGAGCTGGACATCCTGACGCTCCACCGATACGTCGGAAACGTCCTCTTCCTCCACGGTAGCCATAGGAGGCTGCGTCGGAGGGGGCACTGGCAAAAGGGTGGCCTCACAGCTTGCAGGAGGAGGAGAGCGGCGCTTCTCCTTCTTTTTCTTCTTCTTATCCTTAGCAGGAAGATCCGCCAGGTCAGAAGAAGATCGCTTCCGTTGGACCACCGAAGAGGTCTTGCGGAGCTGAGCCAAAGCCGGTTGAGAGTCTGACGAAGCTTCTCCAGAAGAGGAGGTGATGATCAGCGTCCTAGAAAGCTTTGGAATCCTAGGCAACGAAGAAATAGGAGGCAAGGATGCTGGAGGTGGTGCCGAGATTGATACCAATCTCGTCGGTACCGATGAGGTCGATACCAACGAAGAAGGCATGGACGCAGGCCTCAAAGATGTGAACGGTTGAGAGGAAGCCATGGTGGAGGTGAAAAGGGCGGTGCAAAGGGCGGTGCTGGACGCCGCCTGGTCTTCAATTTGAAGAGTTTGTTCCAAACAGTGGGATTTGAGGCGGGAGGCCCTGTTCTTCAGGGTCTGAGATGTAAAGTCTCTGCAAATGGGACACACCCAGACGTTATGGGCCTCTCCAAGGCAGAACAGGCACGTGGAGTGGCCGTCTGACAAAGCAACCTTGCGACCTAACGATGCACAAAATTTGAACAAAGAAGACATAGAAGAAAAGGGGGAAGAGTTCTTACAGATTTTCTCCAGAAGAAAACATGAACAAACGAAGGAATAAAGGCAAAGCAAACTGCTCAGCGAGGAAAAGGTTTTCCGAGCTGCTAACAGGTCAGCGGACGAAAAGAAACTGAAGAGAGACCATTAGCTTGGCAGGACTGAGCATGCTCAGTACCGGATGGGGGAGGGGTTCCCGCCAAGCTGCTCAGCTTTGGAACTTTCCGAAAGCTACTGCACATGCGCGAAGATTCCCACTGTGTGAGGCACGGAGACCACGAAGAAGAATCAATTAACCACAATTTTCTAATTTGGACATAATGGGAAGCTATGGTTTGTGGAGGGGATTGTTTCCTTTTGGTTACTTCAACTTCATCAGGGAAAGGAAAGAGTAAAGCGGGAACAAAGTTGTTTCACACTAGTGAGGAAATTCATGCTTACTGTAACTTACTAAACATAATTTTATCATCTCCGTGCAGCCATTATGACCAAACTAAGAAAAGTTGTAATTAGTTTTAACTATGTTTTTTTTTCCAATGAAGTCAACTTTAGCACATAGTTTATGGCACTGGTTTGTTCAAACGAACCAGGGACAGCCAATTGCAGAGGGTCCAGGAGCATTTTACCTTCACTCAACTTTTTCAAAATTAGTAGTGACTAGACGGTAACTTCAGGCACAAAGAAGGTGTCAAAACTGTATTAAAATGATTTTGTCCCCTGCAGGCTTCACTTGTAGGCTGAGATTGGAGGGCCACAATTTCAAGTATGCTTAAAATTAACTGTAGTGCCTAATTTCGACTCAACACACACACACACACACACACACACACACACACACAGAGGATACAGATTAAATAAAAATGTAGATTTTTAATACGCACATAGCATTGTCCACATACTGTACTGACAATGATTTCAGAATTCCGGCTTTACACCATACCAGTCAGATCTTCAAAAGAAACAGCCACAGTTCAACTTCCTTCCAGCACAGCCTTAAGTCATTAGACCAAATGTGTAAGCTTAGACATCTTTAAATTATTCAAATATCACCACAATGCATTTGAAAAAGCAATATTTTCAGGAGGGCATATACCTTTGAAATATAGGTAAGTTTAATGGATCCAACTGGCGGAGATCCAGAGGGAAGGTTCTGTAACAAAAGAACAAAAACTGCATGTAAAATGAAAGCTACTACACTACAGATATACCTCAGTTAATGAAGTAGATGTATTCCTGGACACTGCATTACTTCTTTAATTGAAAATTTGGTAGGAGAGAGAGAACTAGCATGGAAAAAATAGGGATAAGTTTTAGTATCAGAGAGAAGAATTGTTCAATATAGGTGTCAGCAAGTGTTTTCCTGGAAACTAACAATATGTGCATCATGAAATGATACAACCAGGCTACATAAGTCTTGCATAACGAAACAAAAACAATCTGAATCTTTTAGAGACAACTTGAAACTTCTAAAATTCCATCCTGGAACAACTTTTTCTTTTATGGGCATCTATTTTTCTTACAATTTCTATTTTGACAGCCATAGATCTTCGTGTTTTATCATGTTGAGGCAACTGGTAAAGAAGAATTACCTGCCATTCTCTTTTCTTCTACTTTGCTGCTCATGCATGCTTAACAAGTGATTCTGGTGGCACCTGCCATTTAACTCATCTATTGTAAGCAGGGAGAGACAATAGGATCACCTACACAAAAATCCAATTCTTTCCCAGCTGAGGCTTTATTTCACTATTTACTGCACTGCTGTAACTGGACACCAAAACTCTGTCCTTCTCTAGCCCTACTTTTCAGTCCTCCCAATGCATATTTTGCTGAAAAAATTTCCAGCTAGACAGAGGACAAGGAGGAAAACAAGAATCTGAACAGGCATAGAAAGACTTTGTAAAAAGAAGCTTCTTTTTCAGAGGATTTGTTAACTGATATACATCTGTATACATCCCCCCCATAATTTTTCACACCAAGTATTTCAACAATATAATTCATTTAACTATCATCACTAAAATGGCCTGTCACAGTGGCTATATCAATCAGTAATGCCACTTTCTTTTTGACTCTTTAATGGACCTTGATGACTAGATCACATCTTCACAGAGTATTTAGATCAAAAGTACCCACTTCCTCACCTTGCCATCACTTAGCCATTGTGAAAATGAACTATTAATAAATTTATCTGGCGGTGACTAATTTTAAATAAATGTGTCTAAGACCTTATGGGTATCTAGGCTTCCAACGATAATCACTTCAACCATGAAGACAAATTCCCACTCTGTCCCACAGTTCTAACAAAATATATAAGACAAACATGAAATGCAATGATTACACATCAATATTTGTAAAAATCTGCCTAATGTTTTAAAAGCTAAATTTAACTCAAGAAGTGTTGCATTAAATGGAAGAAAAGAAATGATCTCACATTAGTTTACCTGTGGATTATCCATGTACCATACCAAACTGTCTTCTTTTGTATCCAATATAAAATACCTCCGCAGAAACTTTCCACTGTTTTCATTTTCTTCAATGTCTAGAAAACCACAAATACGATTTTGACGATCCACATAAGGCATTTCTGAATTTGAACATTACACTGAAAAACGAAAACAAAAAAGCAGAAAATGTTTGCTTTATTAGAAAAGTATGAATCAAAACTGTTCCACTACTAGTTTCATTTACTACATCCATATTTCAGTAGCTCATTTTCAGGAAAAGGAAAGACATACAACAGCACAAATTTCATTCTCACAGCAAAGGTTTAGAATAGCTATTGCATTTAAGGTATTTGTATATATTAATGAAATTTATAATATATCATCACAGTGAACAGGCTAATCAACACCCTAGCTTACAACAACATTTTTGTGCTGAATCCTATTGTTAGTTCTAGCTAGAAGAGACCCACAGAACAAATTTTATTTAGTTATGTAAACTGCACAAGTAATGTACAAATGATTTAATGGGTCTACTCTAGTTAGGAGCAACTAATAGGATTCAGGCCTCCAAGTGCTGTCATTGTTATCTGGCATCAAGTTTGCTTCAACTTATGGTGAACCTAGGAATGAGAGCTCACCAGAACTCCCAGTCATCAGCAACCTGATTCAACTCTTGGAAACTTCCACCTGTGGATTCCTGAATCTGAACTGATTCTTCCTGAATCAATCTACCTATGTTTTTTCCCCTCTTTCCCTGCTGCAGGGCTTTCCAAACAGCGTACAGTGACACATTAGTGGATCGCCTGAAGTGCGTAGGTGTGTTGCCTGCAATCTTGGAAATGTATGTTAGTATTTATAAATCATATGTTTTTAAAAATATATGAAAAGTTTTCATGAGATATGTTGTATCCCCATACATTTTGTTATCACAATTTATGTATGTGTCTGTATCTCTTATAAGGGGTTAGTTTAACCTCCAGTTTGCTGGTAAAACTGAAATTACTGTGTTGCAAAATGATGCATGTCTAAAAAGTATGTCACCAACATGAAAAGTCTGGAAAGCTCTGCCCTACTGTCTTCCACTTTACCAAGTATTATCACACTTTCCAGTGGGTCATGTTATCTCACGATATTTCAAAGTATTAGTTTACCTTTTCAGTCATTTTGGCAGAATGTAGGCCTGACCTTTGATTACTTAGATCTTATGGAAAAGGTCTTTTGCTCTTCCTTTTTTGTTTTCTTTGATTTCTTTCCAATGACTACTGTAATCACTTTCTCTGTCCTACGCATAATTCACTGAACAGTTGTGTTCAGGATTCTGGCACTATTTCTGCCATCTTTTACCTTTCCTTCTCACCAGTCCTTAACCATTTGAAATTTCATGAGACATCCAGTGAGGCTTTTCTTTATTTACTGTTGCATTATATGTTATTTTGCATTCATTTCACATAATGCCCCTGGTTTCAGCCCAGAGTTCTTCGGGTGTCCTTTCAAGCCGATCAAGTAGCCCAAGTTTGTTCTTTGTTTGTTCTATCCATTCTGTAGGGATATCATTTAGATTGTATTTTGGCATTATGAGTGATTTAGTGTACTTTAGCTTTATTCTAATGTTTATTAATGATATTAGCAGTTCATGCTGTACGTCATGATCCGCTCTGGTCTTGTTTCTGCATGGAGAATGGAGCTTCACCATCTTCCACTTCCAGTTATGTAGTATACTTCAGTACTTCTCAGGATACCTGAAATCAGGGACCAGTAATTTCCCTCCACATGGCAGGAACCAGTACCATCCACTGGTTACAATCGTTTCTTGCTCTCCTGGAAACTGACTGTGGACTTGCAGCTGACAGCTCATGGACCAGTGCCTTTTCACAAACTGCTTGTCTGAGTATCCCTGGTCCATCTGATTTCTGTATTGGCCACCTGGTGACATTCATGTATATAATTGTCTGCTTAGTTGTCTGAAGTGTTACCGTTACATTTTTAACCAAGGCTCATGTGTCACTTGTTAGTCCCAGTAAACGAGACTTTCAAAAACCTTGCATGAGCTTGAACATTTTTCCATAATAGCACATAACAGACCAGGTGCATAAGAAATGTAATACAACAGAGATCTGTGAGAAGTTTCAATTTTTTTTTCTGTTTATCATTCTGTGTACTTGTCAGACTTGAGTAAAAAGAAATGAACACTCTCAGTGAAGACAGACTGGGGGAAGAAGGAAGAATTGGGGCAAAGGAATTGGGGACAAGGAAATTAAGCAATTTTTCATTGCTCTTAATCTATTATTTGTTTGGCTATTATCCTCTAAGCCATCATTTAAGTGTAATTACACAGAGCAAGCCATTCTGCCACTGATGTAAGGTTTTGTTTTTTTTCATGAAATAAGTTACCTCTGAATTCAGGGAATACTAAAAGCCAGCAGCATAACAGCACCAACTCATTGGGACTTAACCAAAAGCCCCACTGATTTCAAAAGCAATTTGCTTTCAAAGCATAAATGCTCAAGGCTATGGATTAAGGGAAACTTACAGCATGTCTACTGTTTAAGATTTGCCAAGGTCATGATAGACCTTTCTACATCAGGGATGGAAAACAACCCACAAGGGGCCCTTAGGGCCATCTTCAAGGCCTACCAAGGACAAACCAATCCCCTAAATCATGTTGATGTTCTTATTTAAAATGTCCCTATACCCTCTATGTCTAGGGGGTGTGCATTTGGCTACTTTTACTGAACCCACATGGGTCCAGCAGACATCTTAGTTTGTGCCTCAAAAAAAGTTGGAAACCACTTCTGGTCTACTTCCTGCTTTTAAAAACTGCCTCTCTGGGCCTAAAACAGCCCAGGAGGGGCAAAAAAAATGTTAAAACTGTCCCCATGTTGTTGGGAACTGGGGTAGACATTCTGAAAAATCTTTTTTCAAGTGCAGGATGCAGAGGGGTGATACAGCTCTGCAAGATATGGTGAGAGGTTTGTGCAACCTCCAGATCTCAGGTTACTGCTCGCCTTTTCTCTATGCTTTAATGTAATTTACAATGACAACTGGAACATCTATTCAGTTTCTAATAATGTACTGAGACATAAAGCTCAAGTACACCAAAAATCATAGCCATACCAATGTCAAATGTAGTTCTATCCAGATTTCCTCCAAATAAACTTATAGCTCTCAATAATGATAGAAATACTTATGCATCAGTCGTAGGGCCAAGTAACACATTATTACATTACACAGCCTTTTTAAAAAATGTTCTGAAATGGGAACTAAAAGATTCCTGCCCTAAATTACTGCAAGTGAGGGAGTAAAATGGGAGAAAAAAGCAGCTATAAAATTTAATCTTGTGGCTAGCCATTCTGAGGATTATGAAAGTTATCCACCAAATTTCCTGCAGGTTTTTTTTTTTAGGGGGGCACATTCAAAAGAGCAGCCATGATATTAAATGTTGTATCTGTTCATTGCAAAAATCTGGGACTATAGTATTCACCTTTTTTGGCCAATTTGGGCTCCAGGGCATCCATATTTATTAAAAGAAAATCACAGCATATTGCAATAATTTGCATGTTCATAGATAACATGCCATACAAGTAGAGCAAAATACATATAACATGCATGAAACTTAACTTATTTTTCATATTTCATATACAAAAAATGGACTGCTACAGCCACAGGGTCTGTTCTTCCAACTGCACATAATATCATAATTTTTCTCTGTAGAGCTTGCTATCACAAACAGTCAACAAACAGCTCAAGACTTAAGTAGAGTATAACTGGTAGAACAAATCCCCTAAATCCCTCATTTTCTGCCATCAGCAACATTCTGCTGCAGTTTACCAGAGGAACGGGTGGAAGATATATGTCTCTTTAAGCCAGATAGGGTGAGGAAATGCCTATTCACTGGACTTTGCAATACACAGTCCTAGAATTCTCTTGTGGTGGGTGAGAGATTTCTTTGAGCTCTGGCTCAAGCAGCAGGCTGTGCTTGTCTGTCTTCAAGTCACCTGTCAACTTGTGGCAATCCCATGAATTTATTTCATAGGATTTTCTTAGGCAAGGAATACTCAAAGGTGGCTTTGCCAGTTTCTTCTTCTGAAATATAGCCATCACATTATTCATCTGTGAGAAGAAGAAAAAAACAAGACTTTCAAGCTTTGCTTGAGTTCTTTTTTTTTGGAAATCAAATGACTCTCTAGAGAAAAGAGAACAGAAGGATGCTTAGTTCTGCATCTCGTCCCTCTTCAAAAACTAAAATCAATAAAAAAATTAGTCTGATATTTTTTAGAGATATACTTATACTGGCTGCATGCTCTGATTGTTGATTGGAGTTTTTTGTAGTTATTACCAAGCCATATACCCCTAATCTGTGATACATCATGATTGACTATAAATATTGTTTAATTGCCAGGACAAAGGACTTCAGCACGGCCAGGTCATAAGTTCAGAAGGATCAGAGAGCTCTACCGGATGGCTTTCAGATGGTCTTCTAAAGTACCCAAGCTTAGGAAACAATAACAAACAAAGCTCCTAGAAGGAGCAACCAAAAGGTTGTCATCCTGTTACCTTTTGCCATGGAAACTGTTCTTTTGTTCCCTTACCTTTTCGGCCATTAAGAGGCTATTGTGACTTCCCTCAATGCTTTGTTCCCTGCTGCAAAGACAATCAGAACCTTCCAGACCCCTTTGTCAGCTCTGCCAGAGAGCAATTAACCCACTCCCCTTAGGGCAGAAAACCCTGGCTCACCCCATGGCTAGTTGCTAGTACTCTGGACACATGCTGGCACATTATGCTACAGAGGGGCCCTCAAATTCCACTTCATTGTATCGCCCTCAGACTCCACCGGTCAGAGACATCTCGCTTCTATTCTCTGCTGCTTCAGGAGCTATCACCCACTTCACCCCAAACTCTCACTACCTATCCTTCCTCCCCTTAACCTTCACTAGCCTTGTGTGGTTCATGAGACTTTGATTGTTTGTGTGCATTTGTGAATTCCCCAATAAAACATTCTTTTTGATTTCCATCCGGTGCCCTACAGTTAGTACTGGTATACAAACGTGAAAAGATTCCATGAGGTTATCCCACCTCTCACAGGCCTCCCTTCTGAGCTATAATTCCCCACCTTTTCATGGAAGAATGGATACTGCTGGAGGACCTCAAGACCCCCATCTTTTGGGGTAACATAGTTTATAAAGATAATACTAGAATGTACCTGGGATGGCAACCCTAAGTGTTGTCACAGATAGTCAGGTATATAACCAGGTTTTAACTTGGTACCAAAATTAAGTATTATTGCCAGTCAGCTTCCCAGGAGAATGGTATTCTGTAACCAGAGCACCACTGCCAAGACGGCCCTCTCCTTCATCTTCATATGATGCATAACTATCAAACGCAAGACAGCTTAAAAAACAAGCAATTAAACCTCTTCAACCTATTCCTTCTTCTCAGTGCTCCTGACCTGTACAGTACTGTCTTGTTTTATCAGTTTGCCTTTGGGTCCGCTGGTACTGCTGCTGAACATCAGATCAGTCCAAAATTAAAATTATTTCATTTCATCGATGAGAAAGTCAATTCTGTTTTGCATTAACAAGTCTGGGAACAACTGGTTGGCCTCTCCTTCTTCTTTTGTGCATAATGCCATAGCATCATAGGCTCAGAGTTGTAGGAGAAGGATCTCATACCAAAATTCCATCTTGCCATCAAGTTCCTATCACCTGAGCACCAATTTAGAGTGTCTGTATCTCATGTTGTGCAAATAGATTAGATCCTGCCTCCAGCAGTCCATTCGTGCCTGAGCTGACACAGATGGTCTTGGATATGGGATTGTAGAATGATTGTCCTCAGGGATCTCCCCCCCCCCTACACACACACCCCAAAGCCTTTGGATCTAACATATCTCAGGACTTCTTGGCCACTGTCATAAACATGGGTCTGTTCTAACATTTTATCACTCAAAAATGCAACCCAGAAATGACTTGAACTCTACTTGGTTTGCATTGTATCGCTCCTCTAGCTCCAGTGGTTTACTATTCTGAGATGCTTTTTCACCCATCTTTTTAAAAAAATGAGGTTCCAGCTATTTTCCTCACCCCATTCCAGATCTATTATAATCAGGCTTCAAGTCCGGTTTTGCAACATGTATTTTCTTGGATACCCTGTGAGATGGGGAGGAGTATGATCTTGTTGACTTGCTTCAACTACTCAGAGGCCTTTAATATCATCAACAATGCTATCCTTCCAGATAAGTTATCTGGGTTGGAGCTTGGAAATACTGTACTGTCTGTTATTCTGTATATATCTGAACAGTTAGCTCCAGAAAGTGCAGCTCACAGGGCATATTCAGCTACCTATCCACCAACTAAAACAAAAGTGTGTCTTGTTGTGGCCTGGGTTGGTGTTAACATTTAATAGAAAATCATGGCTCAAGCAGCACCTGGAGAGAAACACTTTTAGATGTTCTTTTACTGGGGGGATTCAATCTCTGGCAGGCTGGCCAGGCAGATGCTTCGGCTGCAGCTCCAAAGCTAGGAGAGCTTTCATGGTAATAGTTCTGGTGAGAGGAATCTCTGGCTGGAGAAATTCCCCAGATTAAAAGGGGAAAGGGGGATTACACATTAGGGTCTGGAATTCCCATTACTTGCATTTAATCTCAAGTAAACATGTTGTTGTGGGAAAGACCGAAGGAGTAATGTGAAGTACAGCTGTTTAGATCTCAGGATCTGCCAGCAACCTGCTTTTTCAAAAAAAGAAAGACCCCTTAATTAAACCTTTAGAGTCAGAAAAGTGAAGAATCCTTCTGATTAAAATAGAATAATTAGCCTCTATAGCTATCTTCTTTCTGAGTTGAAGTATGTTCAGACCACAATGTTGAAATACATAATGAAGTAAATCTGAGGCTGGCTTTTTAAAAAAGAGAATAATTAAGGACCTAAACTCATATCTTTTGTGAATAGGCTGAATAGTACTTTATTTGTAAGATGGAATTTGATTTTAACAAGAAGAAATCACAACATGAGAAAGTGCAGACACTATCTATTTTAAGCCGATAAAATTTTGTTACTGTTGGCATGTGGCTCGATTCACCTGAAGCAGTTAACTCTGAAACTGATGGACTGAATAAAAAATGGATCCTTTCCAGGAACATTTTAAGGACTTTTTACAATTGATAATGGAGGAGTTATGCTTGGAATTCCTAAATCTGAAGAGGAATATTATAGAGACCCTGACGGATGAGATTTGCAAGATCAAGGAGCTGTCAAGAGATACAAAACAAGAGGAGATATGGAAGTTAACAACATGGAATTAAAAGAGGATGAAAATCATACAGAGAGACAAACTCAGTTGAGCTAATGAAGGGAACTATTGAATTGGAGGAGATGTTGGCCCAAGAAGCTTTAATTGGTTGAAGAGGTAAGACAGCCCAAGGGATGGGGGAAGGGCATTACAAAACTGATTTGTAACCAAATTACTTGGATTGTTGAACAAATCCAAATTGATTGTGCCTGGATGATTGAAGAGGATTAGAGACAGAAAGATTACGGAAAAAAAGGTGTTGTTTAAAAACAATCACTCTAAAACACCAAGTGGGAAGGAACTCAAAATAGTAGGAAGAGGTAAGGATGAAAATTTGAGGAATCAAGGAGGGCAAAGTCCATGGACAGGATGGTTACAAGGGAACAGAAGAGTTAAATTTAAAATGAAACTCAAAATGAAAGAGATTTTGGCTGAAATTAGATTATGAACGGGTTACAAACACAAGGCAATGAAAACTGGATTGGGTTAAGAAATGCTGTAAAGTATTTTATAACATAAAATGGCATAGAAATATCCAGATTTAGGGATGCTATATAATGTGTAATAGAGCCATTGTTTTAACTAGTGGAAATATTATCTAATTAAGTCAGCAAGTAGTATTTAGTATTAACATCGCTTATAATGAAATGTCACCTAACATGTAAATGTATTGGCAAGTAATAGACAGTAATATTGAGATATTATGTTAACTTTTGGCAGAAGAAAGCTTCTTTTCTTTTCATTTGTTTTCTACTTCCTTAAAAAGGAAAAAGCAATGTTATCACACTTATTCTTTAAAGGCAGTTACAAATGGTTCACCTCCGTTCTTACCAAAATAATCAATTAGACATTCCCACTGTTTCCTAAAGTTATCCAAAAAAAAGAAGCACACAGTGACTTCTAGTCATTTCCTGTTATTTAAAGGAGGCTTCTTATGGCCCCAAAACATGGCAAAATGGTCTCCATGCCCCCAGAGGGCATTTTGGGGGGAAAAGAAGGTGGATGTGTTGTGGGTATGGCTATCCAAGGTCTCCTGCAGAACCCCTCCACAGTCACCCACCTCTGCTGTAGCCCCTCACATACAGCCTGGCTTTGAAGACCCAGAAGCAGGCAATCAGGACTCAAACAGGTGGAGAAAGACAGCTGGAAGTGTAAGCATCAAGTACTGTAATGTCTCTAGTGATGCAAAAGGTATTTTCAATAATATATTATATTCATGTAGGGCACATATAATGGGAATGACAACATATAGTTTCATTTCAAGATTGGATCTCTCACTAAACATGCAAAAAGTACAAGTAACTTGTTTACAAAACCAGTCTCTGGATATGTCTAATAATGCGCTTGCTTTTAAGGCTTTTAGAACATTTGAAGAATCTACCCTATAAGACAGCCACATTTAAATAAAACCACTTATTAAAAAGCAAAATATATAATTTTTCTGATAGTGAGCTAACAAAAATGGTTAATAAAGATGGTTATATTAAACAACTAAGATGATCTATAAGCTTACAGATCCAGCCCAACTATATTTGATACATTTCAGATGTTTTAACACCACTCATTCCTGAATGCAGTGGGCTGTACAGGTATAATTACAACAATTTTCAGGACAAGTTAGAACATTTCACCACAATGCCTTGGAGATGCAAACAGACACTGAGTATTTGGGTACAAGATGGTAGAAGGATCACTGCTCATAAAACTTATGATAACCAACAAATACCTTACATGCTCCAGATCACTTGAGATAAAAGCAAGTATGGACACATTTTCAAACATTAAGTTCTGCAGTTTGAATTTGATAAACTCCCTTCATGAACCATGGCCGATTCCAGAACTACCTCATTCGACACAAACAGCCAACAATTCTCTCTTGAGAAAAAGTAGCATTGAGAAAAAGTAGCATCTACGCTACCTTCATGAACAGAAAGAAGCCCATGTAAAGCATCAGGCCTGAACATTCCCTTCTAACAGGAAAGAAGAATAAACCAGCAATCAAATTTTATTTCTCCCAATCACTGTCTTGTCATTAACTGCAATCCTGAAATCAAGCTTTAAAAGAAACTCTAGTTCAGTGGTTTCCAAACTTTGGTCCTCCAGGTGTTTTGGACTTCAGCTGCCAGAAGCCCTAGCCTATTTGACCAACAGTCAGGAATTCTGGGAGCTGAAGTTCTAAACATCTGTAGTACCATAGTTTGGGAACCACTGCTCTAGTCTGATGGAAAAGTCAGCCAAACCAAGGTTTGTAATAGGTTTATGTAGCATTCAAGTAGCAATTAAACCATAATTCCTGGTTCACATTTAATAATGATCAAGAAATCAATAAAAGGAGGTGTATTCCTCCTCTCAGCTATACAAATGGAAGAAGAGCCTGTGAGCCCGTGATTTTGCACGAACATCTTTCTACTTATGCACTTAGCACTAAACAATGGTTTAGCATTAAAGGCAAAACCTCTCTCTGTGTTCCTCCACTAGTAATTGAGCCAGCAAGTACTCTCATGAAGAGTTAACTTAGCCATTTCTAATAATGATGCCAGTGTGGTATAGTAATTCGAGCACTGGACTACAACCCTGGAGACCAGGGAAACCGCCACTGGGTGACTTTGGGCATATCACATACTCTCAGCCCTCAGAAAACCTGTGATAGGTTTGCCTTAGGGTCACCATAAGTTGGAAACTCAACAACAATGAAGATGCAGAGCAAATCGGTATTCTAGCTGTTAAAAGGTAGGACAGCTATCACAATGGCTGGATACAGATCACATATGGAACACCAGCCAGAAACTTTTACACAAACTACATTCTTGGCACACGTTTTGAGCGTTGGAACACATTATGCAGGTATGATACCACTGTAGCCCTTCTTTCAGATAGAAGCTTAAAGGCCTAAAAAAAAATTAACGCTGTACAACCCTCAAACCACAGTGCTATTACATCTTTAATCATTGCTCTCTCAGGCACTCCTTTTGCTTCACAAGTAAATAGACAGAAGGCTAAGTGATTTTAAAGTTTATCCACAACCCATCCCCATCTATTCCCAAACATGCTGTTTCAGCATTTTCTCAACTCTTTTCTCTCAATATGCATAACCTAGTACTTTGCAAATCATTCCAAACAATTTGGAAAACTAAATTACAGCAAACTAAAGTACTAATCAAACACACAAATTCCACCGATAAAATCCATTCACAATCCAGTCTTGCTTGATGCAGAACTCACAATCCAGTGTACACAACAGATAACAAACCAAACATGGCTCAACAATACAACTGGCCCTCCACATTTGCTGGGTTAAGTGGAAAAACTGCAAATATCAAAATATGTGTTTCTGTGGGAAGGGGGCCAAGGTATGGTGAGGTAAGGGAAAGGAGTGAGAAAGGGGGGTGGGTCAGCATGACGGCCCTACACTTCCTCTTTCTTGCCCATCTCCTTCTTTGGGTGTATGAGGGGCATTGAGAGAGGGTTTGTTTGCTGAGAAATCAGCCTGTGAGCCATTTTTAGCTGGCCATGCAGCAGCTGGTGGAAGAGGAGGAGGAGGAGGAGGAGGAGGAGGAGAAACGGAGGGTAGATTTTTAAAAGGCTGTATGGCATGATTGGAGCCACCAAGAAGGAAGGTTCCCTCAGAAAAGAAGTGCCTGAAGCAGGGGGCAGAGGTTGAAGAAACTCACATATAATCAAGTCTGTGAAAGTTAAACCCACAAACATGGAAGGTCAATTGTCCTGTGATACAGATGCTAGGATGCTGACACACCATATAAAAAGTTCTGTAGGCTGGAGGTATTATGCAGATATAAAGACACTACATCTTGTTTACAAAATGTACAACAAATTTTGCTGTTAGCTTGTTCTAGTTAGAAATGTAAATTATTAACTAAGGTCTTGCATTGGCAAATGGAACAACACAGAAATGTTGTTGCAGCAATGTTTCTCAATTCAACCCACACAAAACCCACCATAGAAGACACACTCACACATGGGAAGATACCAACAAAAGATTGCTAAAGTATAAAATGTAAAATAACAGCAGCAGCACATCCTTTGAGGAAAGCTAATGAGGGAAAGCAGCCTAGATAGAACTGAACATGTTCAGTGGCCACAGAATCCCTACTGCCTACTGGGGTGGGGGAAGAACAATGGAATATAGTGGAAGAGGTTAGCAGTTTGGGATCTTAAGTTATGACCAATTCACACTAATGTTTTGCTGCAAACTCTACCTCTTAGTTTAAGTGATATCCAAGGTTGCATTCAAGTTAATCCACCTCTAAATCCAATGTTAGCACAACACTGGTGAGATATGCCTAACTTTCATTTCTGAAGGACACAACAAATGCTGCAAACTGAAAAAAGTTGCTTGATGGTCACATCTCTGAAATTATCTTAAAACTCTACAACAGGGGCGTCAAGCTCAATTTCATCTTGGGCCGCATCAGCATTACGGTTGCCCTCAAAGGGCCGGTTGTATCTGTAAGACTATATAAATGTATCTACTCTTTTATTATATTAAATAATTGCCACTGCTTTCAATTATTATTGATTTTAATAATAACTAGCTCTGAAACTAGAAGTCTAGGGAAGATACTGGCAAGCAGATATTTACGTGTACAACTATTGTACAATTTATTGAAAATGAGTTTTGAAAACAAAGTTATTTTTAGTCATCAGACAAACATTACCAAGCACTGTTCATTACATTAACTTTGTTTAACTTTTTGGTCCCAATTGAGACCCTCTCTGTACCTCTTTCTACCCCATCCCCTCTCTGTGCCTCTTTCAGCCCCCCCAACCCTCTTTGTGCCTCTTTCAGCTCCCCCGCTCTCCTGTGCCTCTTTCTGCTCCCCCCATGGCTCTTTCTGCCCCTTTCTGTACCTGGAGAGCCTGATCCCCACATTACAGGCCCCCGGCTGCCAGTATTCTGAAGAGGGGCCCAGCAGCCAGCACTTGCAATCTACTTCTGACTGCTCCTCTGTCCAACTCTTGCAAGCCATGAGGAGCACTGCCACAGTAACCCACAGCAACATTCTGATAGTGAGACTTAAACAGAGGAGCAGTCAGAAGTAGAAGTAGATTGCGAGTGCTGGGTCCGTCTTCAGAATACCCACAGCTAGAGGTCCACAATGCGGGGATCGGTTTCGCCAGGCAGGGGGAGTGCTGCAACTGTTGGACAGGTGTGAGGGCCACATGAAATGGCCTGATGAGCTGGATTTGGCCCATGGGCCTTGTGTTTGACACATGTGCGGTACAACTACTGTTATTACTTCTGGTACCTTTAAAAACATCCCACTAATACTTTTAAATAACAGAACTCTGTAGGTCCTCCACAAGTTTAATGACTTGTAAAATGCAAGTTTCTTTCTTGAAAAACAGAACAAATAAGCATTTTTTCCTTTACTATTTGTGTTTTAGAAATGGTGGCAGAAATATAACCAAGATTACATATTCACTCTTTCATATCATAGGGCTAGAAGGGACCACAATGGTCCTTGAGTTCAACCCCCTATCATGCAGGAACACACACTCAAAGTACTCCCAGCAAATGGCCATCCAGCCTCTGTTTAAAAACCTCCAAAGAACATGACTCCACTACACTCTGAGGCAGCATATTCCACTTTTGAATGACTCTTACCATCAGGAAGTTCTTCCTGATGTTTAGGTGAAATCTCTTTTCCAATAGTTTGAATCCACTGCTCCCTGTCCTAGTCCCTGGAGCAGTAGAAAACAATCTTGTTCCATCTTCAATATGTCATCTCTTCAAATATTTAAACATGGCTATCATGTCACCTCTTAACCTTCTTTTCATCAGGCTAAACATACCTAGCTCCCTAAGCTGCTCCTCACACAGCATGATTTCCTGACCCTTCACCATTTTGGTTGCCCTCCCCTAGACACATTCCAGCTTGTCAATGTCCTTCTCGAACTGTGGTGCCCAGAACTGGACACAGTATTCCAGGGGAGGTTTAACCAAAGCAGAATAGAGTTATATTATTACTTCCATTGATCTCAACACTATACTCCTATTGATTCAGTCTAGAATCGCATTGCCTTTTTTAGCTGCCACATAACACTGTTGACTCATGTTCACCTTGTGGTCTAGACTCCTAGATCCCATTCACAAGTACTGTTCTCAAGCCAGGTGTTACCCATCCTATATCTGTGTATTTCATTCTTTCCTCCTAAGTGCAGTACCTTATATTTCTCTCTGTTAGGATTTAGTTTTGGTCTAGCTCTCAAATCTGTCAAAAACATTGAGTTCTGATTCTGTTCTCTGGGGTATTAGGTATCCCTCCTAATTTGGTGTCATCTGCAAATCTGATGAGTGTGCCTTCTATTCCATCATCCAAGTCACTGATAAAGACGTTGAATAGCACTGGGTCCAGGACAGAACCATGTGGCACCCCACTAGTTACTTCTTTCCAGGATGAAGAGGAACCTTTGATACGCCTTTTGTCACAAACCAGCTTAGTTTGAACAGTTTGAATAACAGTAACCACTGTACAGCAAAAATATTGCAATGTAATAAAAAAACAAATTCATCTGGTTCACAGACAGAACTGCAAGCATCGAAATACTTTGAATGATGCCACCTATCTTAACCCTCTTCACCACATAATCATGAAGACATCTGTATTCTATTTCTCTGCCCAACAAAGATTCTCCAGCTAGTGAGTGTCACAAAAAAAAAAATGACAACATTTAAATCATACCAAAAATATCTTATAAAAAATAAAAACAATGAAGCAAGGAGCAGAAGGAAGCACTGAAAGTGACAATGCCAGAAACTGTTATAATTAAGAACTCTTGTTATAATATATTCTTTCCTACAAACCAGAGTTCTTGCTAATTGAAGAGATGAGCCAAATTCAAACACTCTTTCAATGCCTAGGGAAATGCACCAAGCTGACAAGCTTCCAAAAGTACATAGATGCCAAACTGTCACAACCACTGTAAATTATTATTCTTGTCATGAACATCTTGATTATATTGTCCTCTGCAAAATTAAACACCTACACATTCCTGATGTTTTTGCATCTTCCTCAAGGACGTAAGCCTGCTTTTAAAGCAACACCATTAGCTTCCTTCCTTTAGAACAAAAGAAGTCCTGCTGTATCTTGCATGAACAGGAAATGCACAGTAGAACACAGGCCTGCAAACTAACTTAGTAAATTAATTCATATTTATTCAGTATTTATTGAATAATTCTTTATCCAACACCAGATGAACACATTTCTATAGAAATGAATAGCAATTTTGAACCCAATGACTACTTTTTCCCAGCAAGTCATCTGTACTAAGTGCATCTCAAGCTACTTGACGTGAGGGGCTAGCAATTTTTTACTTTCCAATGTGCCAGCGACAGGTACCTTAACTGTGCCCATTGTGGCCATACAACTGTTTTGTTCTTCCCTGAAAATTCACAAAGGAACAGCAGCCAGTGACCTACGGTCTGGCATTGGTCCACGGACCACCTCTTTCAGTAGTACTGCCTTAGATCAGTGGTTCTTAATCTAGGATCTGTGTAGCCCTGCTGCTGGATACCAACACCAGCAGCAACAACTCCCTGCTAATGGCTCAGAAAGAAGAGAAAAACTGCCCACTTGGCTTGGTCTTGTTCCTCCAAAAGAGGGGGAGAAGAAACTCCACACTAGGTGTCAGGCTAGGGGAATGAGTTTAAGAGGAGACACTTGGATTCATCACCTACAGACAGGAACCATCCAGTGAGTGCTGGCTTTCTGCCTTCCTTCCTTCTGCTTCTGCTTTCTCTTTCTCTCTCTCTCTTGCAAACAAAGAAGCGGTTTTGGTACCCACACTCCCCACCCCCACTACCACATCCCAGTGGCAGGAGTGTGAGTGCGCCCAAACTGCTCCCTCATTTGAAGTCTCCTAATGAGCAACTATAAACAAATATTTGAATATTTAAATCTAAATTTAAATATTTAAATCTTGTGTTAAGTTTCAGGGACCTTGCCAACAAATTACATTGGAGGGGATGGTACAGAAAAAATTAAGAACCACTGCCTTAGACAACACTGTCGAAAACTGCAAGTGTTCTTAAATACATTTATACTACACAAAACAGTTACAAAAACAGAAATTTTCACTCATTAAAATGGTCAAGTGAAGTATCCATTCATGGAGAACCAAATTTTTAACTGAATGCAATAACTGTGAAGCCGGCATTATACCAAATCCATTTCTGCAATTTTCAGTAACAACAGTCAACAAACAGTGGAATAACTAGCAACAGTTATATAACCACTGTTGTATGTTTCCATCCACAATCACTGACACCCACTTTATTTTTAAGTATTTATACACCTTAAGTATTTACACACTTATTATCTTTTCTGTTTTATTGAGTGAGTGTACAGGATCCACAGGGTCTCTGTAGAATCATAGAAATGTAGAGTTGGAAGAGACCACACGGGCCATCCAGTCCAACCCCCTGCCATGCAGGAACACCCTCAAAGCACTCCCGACAGATGGCCATCCAGCCTCTGCGTAAAAACCTCCAAAGAAGGAGACTCCACCACACTCCAAGGCAGCACATTCCACTGCCAGACAGCCCTGACAGTCAGGAAGTTCTTCCTGAGGTTCAGGTGGAATCTCCTTTCCTGCAGCTTCAAGCCATTGCTCCTTGTCCTGGTCTCTGGAGCAGCAGAAAACAAGCCCTCTCCTTCCTCTACATGGCATCCCTTCAAATATTTAAACATGGCTATCATGTCCCCTCTTAACCTTCTCTTCTGCAGACTAAACATATCCAGCTCTCTAAGTCTATCCTCATAGGGCATGTCTTCCAGGCCCCTCACCATTTTGGTTGCCCTCCTCTGGACCTGCTCCAGCCCGACCATGTCCTTCTTGAATTTGGGTGCCCAGAACTGGACACAGTATTCAAGATGAGGTCTAACCAAAGTAGAGTAGAGTGGTACCAGTACCTTCCTTGATCTAGACACCATACTCCTATTGATGCAGCCAAGAATTGCATTGGCTTTCTTGGCTGCCACATCACACTGCTGACTCATGTTCAGCTTGTGGTCTATTAAGACTCCTAGATCCCTTTCACACGTACTGCTATCCAGCCACGTGTCCCCCATCCTATATTTCTGTATTTCATTTTTTCTACGTAAGTGTAGGACCTTACACTCCTTTTCTTGCAACCTATTAGAATCCAGGTGAATCCAGAATACAGGTGCTACTATATGCCATTCTGCACAAGAAGGGGCTGAGTAAACCTCCTGTATGAACCATCCAGATGCTTTTATTGAAAGGAAACATATCGGGGTCACTAAGCACAAAGACAAGACAAGTCATGCAACTGCACCAACATTCCCATGAAACATGCAACATGTTCATACTGAAATGTAAATAAATTGTTCTCATTATTTTTGCTAAAGCAGTAGATTTCATGTGAAATGTTACACACAAGAATAGAATGATAGCCATATAAAACTACAATAACCACCAAGAGTAATCCTAACTGTCAATACAACTGTACAGAACTGAAGCGCAGCAGTGGACACTCTTTCATAGTAATGAACTCAAAGTAATTCTCTGCAACTGACATGGTCTTAAATTTTACATACATGATCTTATATTAGTCCTATTTTAGATACAACAAATGCACAGCAGTTCTATGTAAAGAAACACTTGAAAAGGAAATGAGCTAGAAACAAGTTTGTCCTATTTGCCTGTGAGAGTGCTTGAATTTATAATTACCAATTAAGTTCAAGAATAGCTACACTAACTTTTGAACAAGGGTAAGAGTGAAAATACCAAAATGACTAAACAGAGACTGTCATATTTTGGATGTATCATGAGAAGACATGACTCACTAGAAAAGACAATAATGCTTGGGAAGGTAGAAGGCAGCAGGAGAAGAGGAAGACCACATTACAGATGGATAAGCTCAGTCAAGGAAGCCACAGCCCAAAGTCTGTAAAGCCTGAAAGGAGCTGTTAATGAATGGAGTGACTTACAGGTCTCTCATTACTAGTGTCACCATAAGTCAAAGTCAACTTGGCAGCACTTAACAATAACAACAGTGACAAAACAAAGTATGAAAAATGAAAAATCATCTTCACTAATAAGCAATTTTAAGATGCAACCCCTCAAAACTCCAGAAACCCTGGATTCTTTCCTCTGCCACACTCAACAGTGAGTTGTCTAGAGGTTCTAATGTCAGAGAGACTGAAATCCTCAACAGCAATCTGACAGCAGACATATAATTTCTGCATCTTCAGCCAGCAGCCTGCTATTGTGTAAAGGAGATCTGGGCCCTGCCCTATACCTCTGGATTGCACCACTATTAAAATACTATCATAGGAAAAACATTATTTTAAAATGGAAGCAGCTGATATAAGAAAAAAGCTGCATTCCCTCTAGTAGTTCTCTATATCAGGTTCAAAATTTTATTTCATAACTGACTGATTTGCCACATTAAATGTACTCCTAAGTGTACATAAAGACACCTGACCTATATTTGAAAGTTAATCCATTGCATGCTGTTGACACAGTTTCGATAGAGACTACAGCAGAGCTTTCCAAACTTTTCATGTTGGTGACACACTTTTTAGCCATGCATCATTTCGTGACACAGTAATTCAGTAAGTGGAGGCAACCCCTCCATCCAAGCCTGGCCTGCTGCTGCCCTCGCTGGGGTCTTTCTCAGCCCAGGGCAGTGGCAGGATAGGCAGCCCCTTCACCCAGGCCTGGCTCACCACGGTGGCAGGAGAGGAAGCCCCACCATCTCATTCGTGTGACACACCTGCACACTACAACTGACAGACTAATGTGCTGTGACACACAGTTTGGAAAACTCTGGACTACAGTTTCATATTATTTTTATCATAAAATTACCAGATGTTCATAATAAATTATCACAAGGCCATATAATGCCTTAATCAGTACTTTTTCTGCAAAATTGCTTACAGAATATAGAAGTCATGTATGAGAGTAGTGATAGTATTAGAACGTAAAAGTACGTTATTAAAATAATTATCTCACTTTTACTAAGCTCTGCTATCTCGGAACATGCCATCAATGTCAATTCCCCAGCACCCAACAAGAGGATCTTTGTAGGATCAGACTAGAACGGCATAATTCTGAAGTGCAAAACCTGCATTAATCTGGGTGCTTTGCATCTTCCAGCACACCAAGGAGAGGCCAGGACTACTTTCCATAAATATTTTTCTTAAAAAAAATCAAAATTCTTAGCTATTACATGAATGAACTTTCTCATGTAATATTCCAATATTGTAGCATGTAATTGTTCAGGAAAAAAAAATCACACTTCTAATTTCATATTTTCCTATCTTTGAATACAATAAAATGATAGAAACTAGTTACTTGTGATGACACAGTCAAAATAAAGTTTCACAAACAAAATCCGAGCTTGGAAAAGGCCACTTTTTGGATTACAACTCCCAGAACCCCTCAGACAGAACCACCAGTGGCCTGAGGAATTCTGGGAGTCAAAAACTAAAAAATAACTTTTTCAAAACTCTACAAGATCGTATAGATAAGGACTTTCTGCATATTTTACAGTTGCTAATGAACCAAGCAAGACCAATATTAGAAGGGCATAGAAGTCATCATAAAGGAAGCATTATACTGAAATCCAATTTTAATTTGTATGTGTCTTTCTCAGATCTTTCTCAGAACAGCTGCTTCAGGATCTCAGTTTATATCAGCACATGTACAAATGCACAGCTTGTAAAAATTCACTGAAAACATTTGCAAGCAATTTGTGCCCCCACCCATCCTTTACACAAGCACTGCATGCAACCACAGCTCAAATCACTTGCAATTTGTGCCCCCACCCATCCTTTACACAAGCACTGCATGCAACCACAGCTCAAATCACTCTATGATTCAAGGAAGATAAGATCTGAGTCTCCACAGCGTCACACTCAGAACACTGAAGTAACCAAAAGTACTTGGTAACAAGATCAGCTCCTGACCGCTGGGGATGTTGCATAGTCTAAAACACTTACCAGGTTAATTATACCATATGCTGCAAAGTTTTCCCCTGGGTAAAAGCTCTCATTGAAAACCCAAGTGAAAAAGTAGGTGGCCCTTTAAGAGAAAATGCTGCAAGATGCAAAGCTAAGCAAAAACAGAGGAAAGCCTTTCATGAAAATGCTAATTAAACTGGTGCTCCCCAACATCCTTATTACACCAGTCCTTTACTTCTACCACCTCCTCCTCCTCTTCCACTCTCACCTTCTTTACACTCAACACCAACTACTCTATCCCATACAATATATCTTGTGTCTATCCTGCATATGAATTCCCTCTCCTATACCATCTTTTTTCAGACTTTTTTATGCTTCTGAGATATCTCGGCTACTCCAACAAATTTCTCCCCTCTCCACTTCTAAAAACTGAAGAAGAGCCCTGCTGGAGCAAAGATCCATACAATCCATGCAGTGGCTGACAAAACGCTTTCAGAGAAAGGAAGGAAGAAAACCCTGTGCAGCAACTAGTACTCAGTGGCATCCTGCCTCTGAGCAAGCTGGTTCCAGGGGCCCTTTGACAACACACAACCACAGAACTATGGTTCCACCTGAACTGCCACGGTTTCACCCCATGGAACCCTAAGGTTTTACAGGCAATGGAGCACTCTGGCTGAGAGCTCTAAATATCCCTCCCTATACTGCATATCCCAGCATTTCACAGGAGAGTACAATGATGACTAAAATGGCATCGCATTGCTATAAACCGTGCAAGGTGAAAGGTTTCGTGACAGGCTAGAGCCTTGAAAGGTTACTTTTTGCACTTTCGCTTCCAGAACCCCCTGCCAGCATTAACCGGCGACAGCGTTGCCTGGGGATTTGGGGAGCTGTCGCCCGAAAAAAAGTAAGTTCTGCAACAGACCCGCCCTCCAGAAATCCCCCCTTCGAAGGCATCTTAAAACTAGCAGCCATCACTACTACATCTCCTATCACGCCCCGGGCATACCTACAGGAAGCGGGGCTCGAAAGTAACACCAGCAGCCCCGGCCTGTCATCTGCGTGCCTCCTCTCCGGCAGAGCCACCGTCATCCCAGCATTCAAAGGCTTTACTCGCCTTCCCGCCGCGCAGCACGCCCTCGCCGCGCCACCATCACACGGAGGACGCTCGCAAGGGTTACTTCGTCGTCCCCCCCGCGAGCCCGGCGCAGACCCTCCCTACACGCGCACCCGCGCTCCTTCCGCCTCGCCTTCCATGCCCTTCACTCCCTCAGACCTGCGGCTCCAGCGCCTCTTTCCACCCGCCCCCGACCACGGCGTCTGCGCCGCCCCCGTCCCCCGGGGCTGCCGGCCGCCGCGTTCACACGACCCTCCTCGCACCCGTCCCCGAGAGACCTCCTCCGCCCCGCCGGCCGCATACCTTTCCCCCCGCGCCGCTCCACGCCTTCCGCGCAACAGCCCTCTCTCGCCGCCGCCGCCGCCGCCGCCGCCGCGCCCTCGCGGTCCCCTCCCCGGGCAAACAGGACTGGCGACACTCCCCGCTCTGACAGGGTGGGCGGGAAGCTCTCCTCCGGCCCTGCTCCTCTGGTACTCACTCAAGTCCCGGGAAATTCCTAGGGAGCCCCCTCAGAGCAGAGCCACCCAGCGGAGCCGGACCCGCCGCCGTCCTCCCCTCCTTTCCTCGCCCGCGCTTTCCCTTCCCTTCGCCTCAAAGGAGAAACTTTATTGCCTCGCTAAGACTACAGGAACTGCCTCTTCCGAGCCAGGCGCATGCGCCGGGCTCCGCGCCGCCGCCGCGGCGAGCGAGGCTGAGAGCGAGAGAGGGGTTACGGCCAGGGAACTACATATCCCACCAAGAGTGTGCGCGGGAAGGGAGAGGAGAAAACCGGCGTGTCTTCCCAGAAGGGTGTTGGGACATGTAGTCTTCTGGCCCCCACCGCGCCTCGTCGCGCGAGCACTTTGGACGGCGTTGCATGCTGGGATTTGTATTCCCCATGACTCTGCCGTCAGAAACGACGGACGCTGTAGCAAGTGGATGTTATGCGGGGCTGTCGTGTTAAGAACGATATCGCGTTAATTTCTCTGTGGCGTTTCTTAGGTGGCAGACTATAAAAACTGCTGCGTACTGGATGTCCTCATAAGGGTGGAGGGGATGTATATGTATAGACACACCCATCCACCCACCCCGATACATATATATACATACATACATACTGTATATTATATTTTTCAAAAATACTGCTACTTGTGTTAAATGTGGTTAGGACTGTTTCTGGTTTTTAACGTTTTAATCAGGAGAATTTAAGATTAAAGTAAAATCTTTAAAATAAAATTTTCCTCACCCTAGAGCTGTAGGTGAAAGAGATGGTATTTAAAAAGAGAACACTGTCTAGGTAGAAAGTAGGGATGCTGAAAACTGGAGACGGTCCCTGTGGAAGAGGCGATTATCTTGTCGTGCAGCCAGGTGACAAACAGTATCTGCTGAAATGTCTTCTTCTACACAAGCGTTAAAGGTCTATGACCTGTTTCCAATATTCTCTCTGGCAAACTTAAAATATAAAATGAGGATTGACACCAAGATGGTACCTGTGGTATTATTATTTATTTATTTGTTAGTTTGTTAGTATTTAAGCGGTCCTGTCCAAGTATAACTGTAGGAAAAATATGACATAACAAAACACAAAGAACAACTCATACAGCTGTGGTTACCGTTACAGGACTGTGAGATAAAATAATTTGAATTAACCTACCCTTTTTAATCACATCCTCTCTAGAATAGTGCCAGTCAGTCTCCAGTCTTTGCGGATTTATTTGTGTTTTCTTGGAATACTGAAATTCGTCATTTGGAACCTGTTGCAAAATGCAAATACTCAGAAATTAACTAATAGTGAGTCTAGGAATATGAGTACCAAATGGAGGCAACAATACTTCTGTACAAAAATCCACTGTTTACCCCAACCTGTCTTTATTTTGGCAGTATAGGTTAGGGACAGTGAGTCAAACCAGAGTCAGAAATCCTTGTTATTCACAAATCACTTCAATATTTACCAGTAGATCCATCTTCTGCCCCCTCCAGTTGTATAAAATATAAGGATGAACTGAAACTTATAGCATTTGTTGGTGGTCTTCCATCAAAGTGGCTTCCAAGATCAGATGGGATCTGGTGCCTTTAGGGTATTTAGGTCCCAGGCTATCATTACTGAGGAGCAAATAATGGCAAACAGGAAGAAGAGGCCATTAGTACCTCATAGGAGGGAGATTGAACAGGGTAGGTGGCAGGGTGGCCACTATGATAAGATTAGTGAGTAATGCAGCATATGAAACAGCAATACATGTGCACTGTCCATCCATGGGCACATATAAGTACATTTGTGGACATGGAGTGGACCTAAAATCCCTGTGTTGATAGGGATAATTACATCACGTAAACACATTTCAGGCCATGCACAGCAGGTTTAATAATCATGCTCATATGTAGCCAAAATGAAATCAAGGTCTTTGGTTTACAGAGAAAACCAAATTCTAAACCATCACATAATATACAGATTACATGAACTGTTGTTCTTAAACTATTACAGTGATCAGGTAGGGTCAATGGACAGAGGTTGCTGGGTTAATCAGAAAAGGCAGAGGATTCTAAGCAGAAGAGAAAGTTTCTTTAATTGGACCCAATTAGTTTATGGTAGCAGTACGCAATTGCTCTTGCTTAAGTAGATGCAACCCATCTATCCACAACTGCACATTGATTTTTGAGTCAAATACATTTTTAGCCTTTTTCCCCTTTGCATTTTAGTACACAATGCTAGCAAATTCAGACATTATTTCAAATATTTTGGAAGCTTTGAGATATCTCAAAGATTCTTTCCAATAATAATTTCTGCTGGGGTCATTAAAGTAGTTTTATAACAACCAACTTTTATTTTTGTTTCCTTTGGAATACTTAATATTGTCCAGTGTGCAGTTGCTTAAAAAGAGCCTTCCCTTTCGTGCTTAAAATAGACAAATATCTAAAAGGCCTCCTCAGTATTCAGATCTTGTGTGTAAATACATCTTTGTTGCAGTCAGGCATCCAGTAACCATACTTTTTAGGAAACAAAAGCCTCAATCAGAGAGGAACAAAGAAGGACGAAATCAGTTGCGAACAATGGGTTGCAATTACCATGGCAACATTTTCTACCAAACCCACAAAGGGTCACATAATTTGTTTCTGTGTGGGCCAGCAGTTTTAATGGTTTCACGTTATTCATATATTTTAAGTGATCTTTCAGTTACAGTCCTGTAGTCAGGGAATCTAACAGTATGCTATGATTTATGAAGCTACGACAAAACATTCACTCACAGTGCTTGTAATTACTCTTGTGCTAGCAAACCCTTCATTGATCCCTCATAAAGAAGAAGTAGGAAGATTTCGGTAGTTTGACTATTCAGAACTTACTTTCACAAGATACTATCAAAGATCTTGAAAAGCACGTAATTACATTTTATTAGTGGGTAGACACCAGGCATTGTGGCTGTTGATATCTTTAATCCACAGCATACACAACTGTTGGCATACTACCATTTGGTTTGATGGATGGTACACTGTTCAGCTGTCAGTAATATATCTGTGAAGGATGCTTGGGATGTGTGGGTGGCTCTTGCATTTCATACATACAGAATCCCTTTGAGACCAGTCCTGCTTTGATGTGCTACTGCAAATGGCAGATGTAAGAAACTGAATTACTCTTTCTTGAATTGAACAAATCTGTATAAGAACTTTGGAAGTGGTTTGAATTATGCCATCATTGAAGCATACCATAATATTTTCAATGGATAGAGATAATCGTTACTCTATCAACTGACCAGTGATGGCTTTTGTTAAGGCCAAACTAGGTGAAACAGAATCTATGGTGCCACGACCAAGGGCCCCTTCACAAGTACAGCACTATGATTCCACTTTAACTGCCTATGGCAACATCCTATGGAATCTAGGGATTTGCACTTTAGGAATGGGTACTGGAATGGTTGTGGTTCCTAGCCCCATCTCTTCCTATTAGGGAATTGCAGGTCTGTTGCTGTTTGTCAGCCAGAAAACAATCATGCCTCACCATACTACAAACCACAGGGCACCATATGATTTTGCCATTATAGTTAAAATGGAATCATAGCACTGTAATTGTGTAATGCAATGGGGCACCTGATCTTTGTCAGCTGTTATGATATTACTGTGGCCAGTGGATTGAGGGCAACATGGATTAAACCAATCATGCTGAGAGAGTTCAAACCTTTCCCCTCTGCCAGTTTTCAGGTGAAAATTGCTCCCCTCTCCAATTCTGTTGCCTCACATTGAGAAAAATTACATATACAATCTGTAAGGTAGAGAGGTACTGTGTGAAAAGAGCTTCAGTGGGCAACTTGTGGCACTGTAAATGTTGGATTCACTTCCTATGTTTCCTACCCAGCCATAGCCAATTATGAAGGATACTGGCAATTGCATTCTAACAAAATCTGGAAGGCAATATAGGCCAAGGGCTAGCTGAATACTGAAGCTGAAACTTAGTGGTTTCACCAGAATCAATGATCTCCTTCCTTCCTACAGCCCCCTTTACACCCTAAAAATCTGCTGGGGAGTGGTGAGTGGGAGACTCTCTCAATTAGATCTTGGCCACATTTTCCTACAGTAAGGGCTGACAAAGTATAGCTCTTCAAATGCTTTTTGACTGCAACGCCCAGCATTCCCCACCATTGGTTATACTAGCTAGGACTGATGCAAGCTGCAGTCCAGCAACATCTGGTGGGCAATATTCTTTACCCATCCCTTCCTAGAGATGAAGCCATACCTTTTTGATTGAGGCTGAGATGAGAGATGTTACCAATAGATGCTCACAATTGCTGCAAGAAAGAATTGCCTCCAGGTGAGTCTGCAGGGAAACTTTATAAATGTTAGCCTTTTGTTTGTTTTTCTTTTAAGCCACAAATGACCAACTAGATATATTATGGCCTGACTGGTATTTAGTGGCTTGCTACTTTCAAAATATCCATATTTTAATATTATATTATATTATATTTAACTTTTAAGGTTGGTGGTGTTCATTCGTGTTGTAACCTTCCAGGGATAGGAAAATTACTGCACCGTATTTACTGTCAGGAACAAACATCTGTCCGAACCCATTTAGCATGTGAGGTGAACATGGTGAAAGCCTAAAATAACACCAATGTCCTTCCTTCCCTAGTTTCTTTAGTTTTCTTCCCTCAGTTAATGTTTTGTTCTTTTGAGTTTCTTATTCCCTTTGTTACTTTCCTGTTGTTCAGAAATATTTGTTATTCTATACAGCTCTGGTAGGAAGGGCATACGTAGTGGCTTATTCACACACAGGCAACTGTGGCCTTCATCTTAGCAAAGTTGTTTGTTTTGGATAGGAGGAGAGTTGCCATGTCACTGCAGGTAAAGGGCTTCCCCAGTCAATTCTTTGGAAACAATGGCATTTCCTTGAGTCATTTGATCATAGTTGTGTCGGCTAATTTCTTCTTTTGGCCATCCTGTCTTGCAACAGAGAAGAATCACTCAGAGGGCATAATCAGTTCAATGTGTAATAAATGCACCTTTGAATCTCATTTGTGCTTTGCCATCTGCAGGCTTCCGTCCTGAAAGATTATGCTTCATTTGTAGGAATGCTGTCTTTCTCCAGCCCTGGAGCTGAAATATCTTGGACATACCGAAATGCATTTGTTCCACCAGTGTCATTTGTGTCTCTTCAAATATTATGGGTACTTTCAAGGGTTGGTGCTGACCATTCTTTGAACCATATTTCTAGTCTGGAAACTTTGGGCATGATTCATCCAATCATTGCTGAATTACCATAACCATCCCTTGTGTTTTATTTTCATCATTGTCACCATTGCTGCTAAGTATCATCATGATGACCATAAGGCCATTTCCGCACTACACTGTTATAATGCTACTATTCCACCTTTAACATCCTATGGAATCCTGGGGTTTGCAGTTTAGGGAGGTGCATTTAGATTTCTCAGCCATAAGGCTCTTTGGCCTCAGTAAACTATAAACCCCAAAATTCCAAAGGATGTTGAAAGCAGAATAATAGCACTGTAACAGTGTAGTGTGGAAATGGCCTAAGTCTCTGCTCTTCTGCTATACCATTCTGGTGTGAGAGTACTCACCTATCCTTTTTATTCTTAATTTCAAGTAGCAAAACCAGCAGAACCCATTCTATTCACATAAAATTCAGCAATAGCCTACTTATTTCAAAACAGGGAGTAAACCTTTTTGGTTCCAATACCTACTGAAGTTCAGAGATTGCCCTCTCCCAAAAAAGAAAAAATCATCTAGAAGGAGATAGATTGGGGGTTAATGGTTAAAAATAAATGGAAATCTTGTCGCCTGTGTTGACCATACCATCATTAATGTATATTGGTCTTCCTAAACCAGTTGCCCTTCAGATTTGTTGAAGTAGAATTCCCATTGCTCACACCCAGTGCATAGATAGATAGATAGATAGATAGATAGATAGATAGATATACATATATATAGATATACGTATATATAGATATATATGTGTGTGTGTGTGTGTGTGTGTATTCTCCAACACATCTGGAAGGCGCTAGGTTGCTGAAGGCTGATTTACACATTTCTTAAAGGATCAGTACAGAAATTAGATTTAGCAGGTGATTATGCTGTTCTAGTGGATCATTTACAACAGTCAACAGTAGTGGTTTGAACAATTTGCGCAGGCCAGAGACTATTGTAATTACAGACACCCACACCATTTGCTTCGTTGTTGGGTGATGTTCAAGTGCTTATCATTTTGACCTCTTTTGGAGATGGTAAAACTATTCAAATGTATGCCTTTTTAAATACATTTTTAAAGCTATTTGAAGTGGACACATATAAAAGTCCTTGAGTGTCTAGTTCAACAATTTATTCCAGTACGAAGATGCAAAAATACTTCCTGCTCATTTTTGCATTTTATATGTTAACAGTGTTAACAGAGCTAAAAGACTACTACATGACCTTATTGGAAATAATTGCAAGCCCCAACTGGACTAATCCATTATAAACATTTATTCCTGATAATATTATTAATACAAAATGCTGTAGAGGAGTGTATATATAGATATGTTCCAGGAGCCAAGCAATGTAATGGAGGATAAAGGAATATTTTCAACAATTTATTCTAGTAAAAAGGTCCAAAAACGCTTCTTGCTCATTTCTGCATTTTCTGTGTTAACCTGAAACTCTCAAACCATTTCACCCAGACTAGAGTCATTAAATTTAATTGGCTTACTCCCAAGGAAAATATTTTGTTAAAGAGTCAGTTTAGTGAAGTCTGATACAATCTGGAGAATTGTTTGGAGATTTGTCGTCTGTCTTGCTGATAGAACCTTTACTTTAACAGGCATTACACTAATACAGTAGCATTAGTTTAGCTGAAAATTGTCTGTAACATAAGGATGCCTAAAGTAACAGTCTGGCCCTATTCCTGACTTGTGTTAGCTCATTTCTTTTTGGCCATTCTCTTTTTCAGCACAGAATAAAGGGCACAATCAATTCAATGTGCAGTTAAAAAATAACACCTTTGTTTCTCAGTCGTTGCTCACAATCTAAAGGCTGTCTTTCCAAAAGATTATGCGTCTTTTCTTTCCTGAACCCAGCTTGGACATCTGACATTTCTCAGTCCATATACAGTCAAAGACTTTGGTGTAAGATTTTGAGCATCACTTTGCTTGTATGGAATGTTACTGCTAGTTACTGTAGTTATTGCTATTCCTGGTGTCTCATTTCCTGGGAACTGGAATATATATTTAATGTTTCCAATCTGTGAGCCATTGTTTTGTTTTCTCTATTTGTTGACAGGATTTAGCTAAGAACTAGAGTAGATTTTGTCTCTGCTGCCTGAAACAGCTCTGTTAGTATGCCATCTGTTCCTGGTTATTTATTTCTCCCCAGTGTTCTGAGTGCAGCTTCCACTTCACTTTCTGAAAGTATAGGTTCATCTTCAAATAGTTCTTTCTTGAATAAATCTGTTATCCTTTCATTTCTTTTATATAGTTCTTCAGAATATTGTTTCCATTGTCTTTTTATTTCCACATGGTCACTTAATGTGGTCCTCTGCTAGTTGTAGTTCATCCCTACTCTTGGTTTAAATTTCCCTTTGATACCTGGGATCTTGTAGAAGAGATATCTTGTTCTTCCTCTTTTGTCTGCATTCATTATTATAGTAGTTCTCCCTGCATACAAGTCACTGAACAGTTGCACTCAGGGTTCTGACACTATTTTTATCACCTTTTTGTTTTGTTCCTTGTCTGTCATTAAGTGGTTGATGAGTTTCATCTGTCATCCATGGAGGCTTCTCTTTCTTTTGGCTGAGGATAGTATCTTTTTGCATTCTTTCCTTGCAATGTCCCTGGTTTCCATCCTGAGTTTTATGATCCCCAGACAAGTAGGTTTAATAGTGCACATCTATTTTTCACATTATCATTAAATTCTACAGGATGTTTTTCAGGTTGTATTTTGTCATGATGGTTGGTTAAGTGTTCTTCTTTGACCTTGCTCTGATTTTTGATCTTAGCCATTCATGGTCTGTGCCACAATCTGCTTCTGCTCTTGTTTTTGCAGAGACAATGCAGCTTCTCCATCTTCTGTTTCCAGTGTTGTAGTCTATGTAAGTAACCTCTTTGGTTGCTTGAAGAATATGTTTGTCATGAACAAACTGTTGGCCTCACAAAATTCAGTCACTTACTCTCCTGCTTCATTTCCTGATTCTAGGCCAAATTTTCCTAAAATCATTGATTCTGTTCTGTTTCCTACTTTTGCATTCCAATTGGGTATGATTAACAAAGTCCTGTTTTGGTGGTGTGATCAATTTTCTCCTGGATTCCAGCATATAATTATTCAATTTCATCTTCTTCTGCCTTTGGAGCTGGAGCTTAAGGTTGGATTATGATTATATTGATGGGTTTCTCCTGAAGTCTCACTGATATAATTTAATCAGACTTTACATTATATCCTTTGTCTGCTTTTGCTATATCTCTTCTCGCTATAAATGCCACCCCATTTCTTCTTAGATTTTCATTTCCTGAGTAAAACACTGTGTAACTATCTGTGTAATTAACTGATTGACACCAAGTCTTGCAATATTTATACATTCCATATCTTATTTTACTACGTCTGGTTTCCTGATTCATGCTTCTCATATTCCATGTTCCTGTGTTGTACAGCTTCAGACTTTGCTTTCAACTGTAAGCATATCAACTGTCTCTCTTCTGCTCCTACTACTGACTCCTGACCTGCCTGCATGTTGTGATTTCCTTCAAAGGCTTTCATCAGGACAAACCCACTGAAAAAGAAGGCGCAAGGGGGCAATAAGGTGGAGGGTCTTTTCTGTGATGGCACCCCCTCCAAAGAGATTTTACCTGCTACCAGCTATTTTAATTTCCCCTGGCTGTTTAACAATTGATTAACATTTCAGTACCCGTTTTGGTTTTATTTTTTGTTATTGCTGCCTTTCACCATTTAATTGACATCTCTTCAAAAGTATTACATTATTGTTATGTACTGTCATTGTAAACAGCCCAGTTGATTTTTGTTGAGAGCTAATATATAAGTTTCTTAAATAATTCCTCTTCCTCCTCCTCCTCCCCCAGCTCTACAATTTTCCTGTGAAACACAATACAGAGAATAAAGCAGCCTCCTCCTGTTTGATGCCTCCTAGTAGCCATACTACAACTCCCATAATCCCCACTCACACAGTTAATGAAAGCTGTGGTCCAACATGTCTGAACATGTCTGAAAGGAACTAGGCTTTAAAAGGCTGCTGAAATAAAGGAAATAGTAGGTATTATTTGTAGAGACACTCAGGGCATTTTCTGTGTGTGACCAAATTTGTGGTATCAGTATTTTTCCATATGAGGGGAAGGGTTTATATGTGTGTGGTGAGGCTCTGGCACTGTTGCTGAATGCTTTGTTTACTAATACAGAAATACCTCTGACATCCCCCAGCAATTACATCATCTTTCCTATATTCAGCTATGCTGACATACTGACCCATGCTTCCTGTAACACCCACGTTTTGACTTCACGGGTATTTTTATTCTTAGTCGATACAAACTATGATTGTGACTTTTGCATTTCTTGAGAGGTGTAGGGGGGAAAGGGCTGTTGGTTTCTTTCAGTTTTAAATGGCAAGGTTGAAACTTAGTGGGAAGCGCAGGTGATTTCTGCATAGTTTATAATTTTGTTCTGTCTTCTCTACTGATAATTTTGATGTATCTTTCACATACTAAAAATTTTAAAAGGTGGGAGCATTCCACAATAATTTTATTGCTCTCAGATATATTCTGGGCTCGCAAGCAGCACCTTTGCAAGTGGCCACAGATGCAAAGTAAGCAGTTGCATTAATTGACCAGTAGTGGATAGTGGTTAGGGGTTTGATTTTGCACTTGGCCATGAAAACCCACTGGGTGACTTCGGGCATGTCACACACTCCCAGCCCCAGAAAACCCTGTGATAGGTTTGCCTTTGGAGCACCATAAGTTAGAAACAACTTGAAGGCACACAATAACAACAGTTACCTTTTCTCTTTACCTAATGATAAAGCAACCTTTAGCTCAACTTTTTGCATATCAATTGACCAGTAGCTACCCCTTCTATTTACCTGATAAACTGAGCTTTTCCTCAGTCTCTGGCATGTTATTTTCCTAATTGAAGTTGGGACATTGTATCTTGGGCTTTGAAACACTTTGATCTTAAACAACAAAGTATGCCTTATTTCAGCTTGTTTCGAAGAAAGACTTTTCTATATTATTTGATCAAAGCGCTGGAGAATTAAGACTAAAAAGTTTAAAAGGCAGAAGTCATTGAAGACCAAACCAGATGTGATGGGGAGCAGACTCATGCTTCTGACCTTTCATGTGTCCAACCCGCTGATATATAAAGTAGTGGGTGGTCAATGTCAGCTTTGCTCTGACAGGGAATAACAGCTGGGAGGAACGGTAAAGTCACTGGGTATGCAGGATTGTGGCGTGGGTTATGTTAGACACACATTGTGTGTATTGCAGCCCAATTCCTATCACCTCCATTACTCTTTTTTAAACACACACACACATCATGATGTCTTTCCCTCTCCTAGGGGTTATCAATCCTTTGTCCTCTGAGAAGTCAATGTGGCTTATCTGTTGGCATCCAAAGGAGCTCCGTGGATCCTTTATTACAGGATTTCCCTTCCCTTCCCTTCGCTTCCTTTCCCTTCCCCTTTCCTTAGTATATTGTGACCTGAGAAGACTCAGACCCCCTACCTGGGAACTGGGGACAGTAGCATAATCTTTGCTACCTATTCCAGGCATTGTTCTGTTTGTGGAATCAGCTATGTGATGATGGCATTCAATCATGTTGATAGTAACATTGATGATGATGTTCTGTGTTTATAATCATGAGTCCATTGCCTTGAGTGACTCATTGGTATTGTCGTTTTGGTACAATCCCTCATGGCTGAGGAGTTCTATGGGTGCTGAGAATGGGGGTGCAGATGTCCGACAGAATTGCCAGGTCTCAAGATGGTAGCTGAAGTCTCAGTGGAATTGCTGTGCTTCTCTGGATCTAGAAGTGAGGGACAAATCTCAACCCTAAAGTAAGAGGATGTTTGTTATTTGGTTGTGAAGTGGCCTTAATGTCTTTACATTCTCAGATGGTGCTAAGACTTTTGACTCAGAAGCAGTTTCTGTTTGCCTCCCAAACCTCACCTGCCTCAGTTCTGCGATATTAATAGTATTCTACCCATGATATCACAGTGACCTGCCTTCTAGTTTCAGGTCATGGTCCTGAAATCTCAGAGTGGAACCTCACAACTATGTGTTGCACTTAAGAGTTTTTAAAATCTTATTTTCCAGACTGTGGTTTCCCTTCCCCTTGTGGCCTAACTACCTATGAAACAAAATGCTTATTTATCTACAGAGAAGCAGTGTTATCCCATCCATGTACTTTGGGTATTGGACTGTTTTGACAATTTAGAAACAGTGTACAGGGTTTGCATGTATCGATAAGCTTTTGAGATGGGATTTTGAAATGTTCAATGTAATATTTTGCCAATAATGGTTTATTTTCTGCTGAACATTAGGTTAAATATAATCTCTAGCCAGTGGTAGTTTATTTTCTGCTTAAATGCTTAATTTTCTAATTTGCACATACACACACATTGCCTGGTAAAGGACCGGAATAACTAAAGACAACTAGAGATAATACAAGACTAAAGCTACTGGCCCATAGATTAGGCTTGTGTCTCAGGATTAGACAATGCTGGTGGCAAAAGAGTTCATTATTAGCTGAAATTACTAGAGTTGGCTGATCCCCAGTCCCTTGATATCTAGGTAATTTGTGTTTTATAAGGAAGCAGCCTGTGCCGTGGGGAGGTGGAGGTTGGACAAAGGTTGGTTACTGGGTACCTTTATGAAAGATATGTTAAGTATGTTAATAATTTCCCAATTATCAGTCATACCTCAGTGAATTCCAATGCAGCTGGCTGAGGACCAGTGGCAGAGTATGGAAGAAGAAAGCATAATAAAATCCCATGTGCAAGACCAGTTTTCTCTGGAATAGATCATGCCTTCTATTTATTAATAAGAACCAAACTGGCAATTGGATCCCATGTAAACTATCAGAAGCACTCACTCCAGGAAACGAAAGCAGAATATAGATGAAATTAACATCCAAATGAATGCAGTTTATTTTCATGATATGGCAAATTTGATCTCCTGCCTGAGTAGCTCAGGCCCTTTACGCATGTGGTACTGGCTCTCCTAGTTCTACAGCAGGTGTCAAAGGAAGTTCTTCCATGGAACTGGAGCACTTGTTGTCTTTTATGAGGAAGGGAAAAGAAGAGAAAATGTCACATAGATGGGAACTGAGGGAATACTTGCTTTCAGGACCTGCAATGAGAAAGAAACAAGTGTTAGCGCATATTCACTATGGGTGCTGTAAGTCAGAGTAAGACCCATAGTCCTGTTGCTACTCTACACTACTCTGCTTTTTCCAGGGCTGCACAACAGTAGTGAAGCAAGGCAGAAAAAAGCTGTGAGATCTGAGCAGCCTCTTTTCTGAAGGCCTTATTGCTTTCAAGGCCAATATGGTGTTACCCTGTGAACTGGGGGTCCCGGGAGGGACACCAAAATGTGCTCAACTAAAGTTGGGGAAAATTAGCTCAGAGCACTGCTTAGCATTACGAGAGGCAGGGTAACGTAGCAAGATCTTAAACCCTATGTCTACGGGGTCGGCTCGAGTCAAGGAGAACACAGAAGTTGAAATAATAAATGATGTTTATTAAATACAAGCAAAACAGTGTATGCGACACACTCATACAAGATAACTAAAGAAAATAAAGGTTGGAGTGGTATAGAGGGATTTTTAGAGGGATTGCCGGTTTGGGTGATACTTCACCTGTCCTGAAACCCAGAAAAATAGAGAGCGAAGCTGGATGCGATGTAGCTCAGCACGTGGAGCTGAGGGGAGGCTCGCCAAGCAAAGTGGCAGCAAGGCGGGATGAAACTCGGGAGCGATCCGAGGAAAGTCTCGTAATCAAGGGTTTTTATAAGGAGAATGTGACTGCAGGCTATGCCGTACTTGGGGGAAAACAATAGATTTGGAGTTGGAGACAAAGCCTCCGAAAGGTCAGAATCTGAATGATTGAGTTATCGTAGCGGTTCTCAATAGAGTAGCCAGTATGCAAACGCAAAGTACTTGGGCATTGTATATGTTACCCATCAAGCTGCCATCGCGGGGCAGAGGCTCTTTTGTAAGTGGCGTGCCTACTTCATTAGAGTACTTGCCTGGAGGTCTCCTAAAGCAGTGAGTCAGCTATTTCTGGCCTGCCTGTATTGTAGTTTGAATATTACGGCTATTAGCGGCCGAGCTTGTTTACATGTTTGTCCGGTGGCCTCGCAAGCACGTGGAAAGGAATAGAGAAGTGAAGCCGAATTATGATATCAAGAGGATATCTTTTAATATCCCCAAAGCTCGGACTAGCCAGGGCAGTAACAACGGCCTTTTCCATCCTGTTGCTACTATCTACACCAGCATAGTTATGCGAGTGGAGTGCACCAACAGGAATCTGCCCACAAGCAGATTTTGGGTTGCCATGAAAGGCTAGCAAATGTTTTACTTTTCTTTTAACTTTCAGAGATGGAAATAGGTGTTTGTGTCTTTAGACTTCGGATACTACGCACCTAGGCTTAGCTGGGAAAACAATCAAAGTTATGTTCTATATGAGATGATAAAATGTCTTCGGCCTGCCCTGTTTCAGTATTCATAGGATCTATAAGTGAAAGAGAGGCCTCTATCTGTGTGGTTAAATCCTAAACTACAACCCCTTTCTTTACAGAAAGGAAGCAGAGGGATATTAGCACTTGTCATAACCATATAGTTAATGAGAGTCATTTGAATCCTCTTTGAAAAAGGTCACTTTGCTTAAAGAGGAGCTGATGTAATCCTTTGCTCCATTATAGAAATTATTTTACCTAGCATGGAACTATTCATTATAGTGAACATGAGACTGTAGGCCTCAGTAGGCCTGCATCAAATTATTTTCCAGAACATGTAGGATTACTCACTGGCCATAGTGGCTGGGGGAATTATGGGAGCTCTTGTATTACTCAACATGTATCGTGATGTCATCACATTGTGCATTCTCACCTCTACATGGCATGACGATGAATAGGGATATGTGCTGCTATCATGAGGGGTGAAAGTGAGAACTGGGCATTGTGACAGCAGCCCTGTGTCAGATGTATCATTACCTACTCTAAGCCACACAAATGCCCAGCATATCCAGAAAGATAGCATCAAACAGATAGCATCAAACCTTCCTGATCATTAACATCTCTTGGAGAATTCTCCCTCATGCCCTGCCAACCCTGAATATAGGAGTCTTTTTTGCAGATTGCCTAGACCAGGGCTTTCCAAATGGTGTGCCACAACACCTTAGTGTGTTGCCTGAAGTATGTAGGTGTGTTGCCTACAATCTTGGAAATGTATGTTAGTATTTATAAATCATTTATAAATCATATATTTTAAAAAATATATGAAAGGTTTTCATGAGATATGTTGTGTCCCCATACATTTTGTCATTACAATTTATGTATGTGTCTGTGTCTCTTATAAAGGGGTTAGCTTAACCTCCAGTTTGCTAGTAAAACTGAAATTACTGTGTCGCGAAATGATGCTAATGATGAAATGATGCTCTAAAAAGCGTGTTACCAACATGAAAAGTTTGGAAAGCTCTGGCCTAGACTGCTGAAGTCCTTTTGGAAGCAGGTGCACCATGTTGTCACTATCATAGCATGATGCCACAGGATTTTATCTCTTTTGACAGACATTTGTCTTGCCAAACTGGTGATGTTTTAAACTCTTTGTTTTGTTTTTTCAGTGATAAATGTCCATCTTCTGTTTTCTTTTTTTCATTTATCTTGTGGATTTATCTTGTAGATTTCTTATTTTTTATTGTTGCTCTAAACCTAAGTCACATTGACTTTAAGGTTGTACAATCTACTTTGTTTATAACTAGAAGCCTACAACCTTCCAACCAGAGTCCAGTGAAAAGACATGTGCTTAAAATTAAAGAATGCTGAATCTGGGAACTGGTTAGAGAACCAGAATTGGACAAGTTCATAGTTGTTCAGTGCAACAATCTACTTCTAATCACTGCAAGCTTCTTCTTTTTTTAAATTTCAGCAGTATAATTTTGAATGGGGGAGTAATTTTTTGCTGCAACTGTTAAACAGAAGACAGAAATTCTGGTCAAACCACTGCAAATCATTTAGGAATCTAATAGGAGATCCAGATCTACCTTCCGCCCAACCCTGTTCTAAGCTTCCTTAAGCAGTTTAATGGGAAGACAGGATATAAATGATCTACACCCACACAAACATGTCATTACTTCTGTAAAAGTGCCCCAGCCCAGTGACTGACAGCTTCTTTTTGTTTAGATTATACTTGTGCCATCTCTAGTTAACTGGTTCTGTAAATAGGGCCTCAGTCACAAAGTGTATCCTTCTTGAGATGCATCGAAATGACATATAACCAGCCCACATAATGGCCTCTTTTTTTCTTCTGTATTAAGGATGCCTTACTGTACAGTAGCCACTGACACTCCTTACCTTACTTTTGCAGGTGGGTTTCTTAACACCAAACTTCTGAGTAAGTCTGTTAGTAGTGAATTCTTCCCATTTCCCATCTATCTGGCACTGGGCTTTTATTTCATACTTGACCTCACGCTCCTGCTTTAAGCTGACAGGGCTGCGCTCCGCAGTAAAATAGGATATAATTGGATCTGCATGTTTGACTCTCTGAAATGACATTGAGTTAAATTCAGTTCTTGTTTTCTCAGTGTGTGTATGTGCTGAAGCTACTCAAAATTCTGCATGCCTCCCCCTCAAAAAATTCTAATTCAGGAGCGATTACTGTCACTCAGATTGCACAGTTTTGTTGTTTAGGCAACTGTGCTGTTGTTGTTGTTGACTACTTTATGGACTGTTCTATTTGTTCTTCCGAAGTTTACTTTTGTATGGATGAGGAAGGGGAGAAAGACACCAAGAGGTATAAGCAGAATGGTGAACGTAACAGGGGCTGAAACTCCCACAAAAGCCTTTTCCCCTTAATCTCCATATCTCTCTTTCAGCACACTATCATCACTGTGCCAGCCGCCACAGAGTTCAGTGAGAGAATCTGAAGAACTGGAATTGTCTCTACTGTGGCACCAAGGCTTGGCTTTTTTCAGGCAGTGGCAATGGAAAAAGTGGGCCATGAATACAGCTTACTTGCATGGCACATGACACACACACAATCATCCTCATTGTCCCAGCACTATTTCTGCCTGTACATCCTGATATTTTTCAAACCACTGTAATGACTCTTTAATTATATATTTACAGCTGTTTCTCAGCAGTGTTGACTTAGGTGTGTACCAACTGTGTGGTACTCATGCTGGTAGGTGTGTCTAAGAAGCTGAAGAACCACTTTTACAACATTTCTTTCTCACTATCACCTTTGACCTGGGATTTGCAGAGAGAGCATTTGAGAGCATTTGAGGACACAACATTAATCTCTATCCTCTGTTTTCTCTTCTTTGCTGAAGAAAGAGGCAGAATTCCCTGGGCAAATCCAACCAGGGCTCAACCAGTTAGTGTGGCAGGATTTTTTGACAGGAGGGATGATGACCTCCTCCTCAGTCTTCTCTCTGAGATTAGTTACAATCCTCATAATACCGTAACTTGGGAAAGGATTGATTGTTCTAGCTACAATACATTGTTGTGAGCTATCAATGCAAAGTATTTGGGTGTGGCCTGTTATTGTTGTGTGCCTTTAAGTCCCTTCTGACCTACGGCAACCGTATCACAATGTTTTTCTCTGCAAGATTTGTTCAAAAGTGGTTTGCCATTGTCCTCATTTAAGGCGAAGAGAATATGACTTGTACAAGGTTCACCAGTGAGTTTCCATGGCCAAGTGGAGATCTGAACGCTTGTCTTCCAGAATCCTAGTCTAACACTCAAATCACTAAACCATACTCATTCTCCAGCTTGGTCCCAAGCAATGTCTGAAGAAACAGATCTAATAAGCCTCAGGGTCAAGGTGCCATTCTGTGGCCTTCAGCCATTTGCTTGTGGTTCTGCTTAACTGACAATTAAGACAAATTAGCTTTACAAAAGACCTGCTCCTGGTAGAGATGAGAACTGCTAGAACTGGTTTATTCAAATAAATCACAATAGCTGCTGGAGTTGTTGGGTTCCCCTTTACCATGATGTAGAATCCTCTAGCCCAGGAATGAGCAACTATGGCAGGTCTGAGGCCCAATTTTTTTAGCCCTGGAGCACTCTGGAAGCTTTTTGAGTGGATGAAAAATGATCACACATCTCTCAAGAGTGTCTGGAAGTCCACTTCTGGTTTGGAAAAAAGGGCAATATTTGATGTTAAACAATACAGTGGTACCTTGCAGTCTATTTTAAGCAGGAGTTACTGTTCCTGGATATTTCCAGGAGAAGAAGTTTGGTCACAAAAAGGGCAACCCAAGGAGTTCGACCATCCTCCATGCTCATGAAGGAACGCTCATCTCAGTATCTTAGTGCATATAACCAAGGCCTGGAGCAGATATTTAGCTGGGTAAGCCAAATTGGTCAAAAGGAAACTTGCTGCAGGTGAAGGATTCCATTCATTTTGATCGGCACATCTTGTCTGCCTCACTAAAAACATCTAGACAGGCTGTCCTGAACAGCAGACTCCGACTTATGAGGAAGCTGACTGGGAGTGGCAAAAAGAACACTTCTTGCCAATATGGCTGATTTTTAATCAGTTTCCACAATTTCCATCTTCCTTACACCCCCCAAAAACCAATTGTATAATTTTCCTTGTTTTAATTGATCATTTGGAATATATAGCCTCACTCAGTCTTTATTTTTCAGTAGACTGAAGATGATCTGATACATGTATGCTGTACTTCAACCATTAGCCATGAGCACAGCTTGTTTTTAACTTCAAGTGGAGCATATTATATAACAACAAGGGACCAAACTGGCTGGCAATGACCACTTTCAGGATCCTTCTTTGTAAGTCAGTGGCCACAGCTCTGTAACAGAGCATCTAGTTTGGACACAAAAACTCCCAGGTTCAACCCCTGACAACTCCAGGCAGGGCTATTAACAACAACAACAACAAAAAATCCTGGCAGCAAATGTGGGGAATTCCTGCCGGTCAATGTTAACAATAATGGCTGAGATAGACAAATAGTGTGCCTTTGTATAAGGCAGCTTCCCATGTAAATATATATAGTGGGAATGGGGAGCCCCTGGGGTACATGTAATTTCTCCTGCTTTTGGGATACCCAAAGACCCCAGACCTCCCCTCAAATCACCCCCAAAATGGAGACAAGAGTCCCCAAACAACTACAAAACAGCTTTAAAACACGATAGTGTGCTTAATTTTGCCCACTCCCTATCCCTTAAATTCCCCTAAATACAACAAACCCGGGGGGGGGGGGGCAATTTCCAGCCAAAAAGTGAAATTGGGAGTAATGTGACATCACCTCTGGGTTGCCACAGAGTCACCCCTTGCCCATCCCTGAAATTAAGCTGAAGTTGACAGGACACAAAAGGGTTTACTTCCTCTCAATCAGGGTGGGCAACTGTTGGATGCTAAGGGGTATATTATTATTCCTGACTTTTCCCAGTTTGGGACTCAGTGGCTTAAAAATCATATAGTTAAAAAAATCAGAAAATACCAAAGCTGAAAAGCGATTAAACAATCAAAAATCAGCGTGAAACATGCATCATTAAACAAACAGACACGCACACCAGCAGGAAGGGTGCCAGTCTTAACTTCTCTGGGAAGCGAGTTCCAGAGCCGGGAAGCAGCCACAGAGGAGGACGTCTCCTGTGTTCCTGTGCGGGAGGTGGGGCAGAGAGAAGGGCCTCCCCAGCATGGCAGGCTCATAAGGGAGAATACGGTGCTTTCAATAACCTTGGGCCTGAGCTGTGTAGGGCTTTATAGGTCAAAACCAGCACTCTGAATTGTATTCAGAAACAGGCTATCGGCTGAGCTGTTGCAACAAGAGAATTGTGTGTTCCTCGTAGCCAACCTCAGCAATCCGGCAGCAGCTCTTTGGACCAGCTGAAGTTTCCAAACAGTTTCCAAAGGCAGCCCCACATAGAGTACATAAAAGTATCCAAATGGGATGTAACTAAAGCCTGTGTCACCGTGGCAGATCAGATGTCTCAAGAAATGAGCATTTTAACTGTGCAAATGGGCTTCTAGCCCCTGCTGAAACCTGAACTCCCAGGCTCAGAGTCGAATCCAGAGGCATCCCCCAAAGAACTTGGAGGCCTGTACCCACCACTACATGCCCCAATAGAAACCCCAAAATTTTGCTCCCAAATGCCCACAACATCTTCTAGGGGCTATGGGAGTATTTTTGCCATGTTTTTCGGCCCAGGAGAGCCTTTTTATCAAGCAGGAAATGATGGAAAACCATTTCCAGTTTACTCCCCCCCTTTTTTTTAAACAAGCCTTTCCTTGGCCTAAAATGGCCCCAGGGCCCTAAAACATAGCAAAAAAAAAATGCTCCTCACATCCCTTAGGAGGGATTTGGGGGCAAAAAAATGTTTCTGAAATATATATTTACAAAAAAATTGACACTTATGGGGGGCCTTGGGAGGCCACATGCAGCCTGCAGGCCACATTCTATCAGCCCATGACCAGATCATAGCCAAGTCACAATGAAATCCAGAGAATCATTCAAATGTGTTTCTTACCTGCAGGTAAAAACTGTATGCTGAAGCATCGTGTCTGACTGCTTTTATCTCAAAGAAGAATCCATAAATGGAAATAATTTCTGCATGGTATCTTGGTTCCTAAAGTAGCCAGCATATTTATGTTAATACAGCTTTATCCCAGCTAATCTCAAAACTATGTCAGCAAAAATATCAGCAAAGCATCTCTTAACAGAAAAAAACCCCCCTCATAAGTCCTTGTCAGTCTCAGGGGAAACATGATTATTAAATTATTTTTGAAATTGTAAGAACCATGGCAGAACAGTGAAACATCACACTTTTGGTACATGAAAGTTGAAACAGTCCAGAAATAAACTAAACTACCAACAGAGATTCTGTAAATAATATTTTAATACTGTGAATTGCAAACAGTTTTGAAGATATCCCAATACATTTCAAGGTATTACCTTCCTCACTTCAGGAAAAGAAAAACCCAAATAGATGGCATAATCCAAACAAAATGAAGTGTTTTTAACTCCCATTTATTTTAACGAGAGAGTTATGCTTAATGCTGCAATCCTATAGCCATATTGAACTCAATGGCCCTTCCTTCTGAGTAAATGGCTGCAACATCGTGCTATAAGTTTGCCATTAAAAACTGCAGAATTTCAGAGTTCTGTGGAGCAGTGCCTCTCCCACTATCTGCTGCTGGGAGCAGCAATTACTTTTTCCCGTGTGCTGGGAATGGGTGCCATATTTGTGTCCATTGGTTACCACTGTTTCTCTCCTCAAAACTCTCCAGGTACTAGCAGCAACTAGCAGCTTGGGAACTGGCACTGGTCCAGAGACCACCACTCTGAGAATCCCTGCTGTGGAGCACAATGTTACACAGGTCTACTCAGAAATAAGGGCCACTGAGTTCAACAAGTTATATGTAAGTGGTTATAAGACTGTAATCTATGTTTGCTCCAAACCCATTATTACTTACTTAACCCAATATGCTATAAAAATAATCATCCAACTTTTTTTATTTTGCTTTGTTAAAAGTTGGTGAAAATGTTATTATATATGAGCAGTTGGGAACAAAAATTCTAAAACAGGCTGGAATGTATTTACACCACTGGAACACAAAAAGAAATCCAAACACATACAGGCCATCTGAAACTCTGATGAACAGAGACATTAGCAGACAGTTTTGCAGATCCCTTTCCCGTGGTACAAATAGTAGTTCATGAAGAAAGAAAGACCCATTCTTTTATTAGGTTAAGCCAAAGAAAACATTCTGGATTGTGTCATTATAGAGTTTTCATGGTAAAAGACATTCAAAAGTGATTTACTGGTACCTCCTTCTGCATAGTACTAGCTATGGTGCCATTGTCTCTGAGAGATCCTTCACCAAGGTCCCATCCAGCCCGCTACTGCTGCTGCCCGGTAGCTGTTTGGCACATTTAGTCTGTTTCCTCAGTAAAAGCCTGTGTGATGTGGGAGAACCTACTAGCTACAATTCTACCTCTTGCCTCCCATGAGCACATAATCCCACCATCACAGAAAGTAGTGCCATGATGGGTGAACATATCTCGTGAAAAACCTAATCCTCTTGTCCAGTTTCACTGTTTCTGAAGAAAACAGGACTATACATTTCACACACTTCAATTAGGACCTGGAGACATGATACTTACTCTGCATTAGTTTTGGAATATGATAACAAAATCTCATTGGTACATATGGCTTGACATTATTATATTCTCTTTATGATCCCTGATTGGCTGTGATAAACTTGCATCTTAAAATATAATGATACCAATGTTTCCTATTAGAGAAAGAAGCAACTATAAACAGGCAGCCAACAGCAGGGACTAGGGCAAAAAAAGGTTTCGAATTCTTCATACAGCCTTGTTTTGGTTGCTTGGGTTTTTAAAAAAAGTTTTATAAACTCTTCAGTTTTCCAAATAGGTTGTTTCGGTTCAAGTTGTTTTACATTACTCTGTTTCCATCTGTCACCTGTGCCATCAAAAGTCTGCAGCTACCTGGAATAAATAAGCTGCCCTTTCTGAAACTGGCCTGTCAGAACATTACTTGATTTATTTTTTTACTTGTTGGAGAAACGATGGATGATTGCAAGCTACTAGACAAATCTGAATATAATTCATCTCACAAATTCTAGCCATAGTTTTGCCCTGGCATCTCACAGCTTTAACATATGTTTTCAATTTCTCTCCCCACCTTCCTTCATAGTTACGATAGTCCCACAGTTCAAGAATGGCAGATAGCTTACAAGCTGGCAGCTCAGGGTCAAGAAACAAGAATGTCTTCATGATGCCGTGCCATTGCTGTTGTTACCGCTGTTTCTAGCCCAAGCTTGTGGGATATTAAGATATCGTTTGATATCAATAATTTGGCCTTCTTCACCCATTCCTCTCCATGTGCTTGCGAGGACCCCGGACAAGCACGCACACAGGCACGGCCGACAATAGCCGAACCATTCACATCCCGATCTAGGCAGGCCAGTCATTGCCGAATGCAGCTTCAGGAGACCTCAAGGCAAGTACCACATTATGTATGCACGCTACTTACAAAAGATCCCCTGCCCCGCGCAGGCAGCTTGATGAGCGAACTATACAACTCTCAAGCACTCCGTGTTTGCATACTGGCTACTCTACTGACAATCTGGCCATAACTCAATCATCTAAAGTACTGACCTTTTGGAGGCTTTGTCTCCAGCCCCAAACTTATTGTTTTCCCCAAGTACGGACTAGCCTGCGGTCACAATTTTCCCTATAAGAACCCCTGACTTTGAGCGCTTTGTCCAGCAAGCCTTCCCCTCAGCCCCACGTGCTGAGAATCCATGCTCCCCAGCTTCTTTGCTTCTTACCGGGCTTCAGGACAGGTATAGTATTCCCATACCAAACCTCCTCTAAAAATCCCTTTATCCGCTCCTATCTTTATTTCTATAGTCCCTTGTGTGAGTGTGTTGCATACACTTGTTTGATTGTGCTTCAATAAAACAATGATTATTGTTTCAACATCTGCCTTATCATTGACTCGGCCTGACCCCGTAGACATAGGGTTCAAGATCCCGCTACGTTACCCTGCTTCTCGCATTGCAAACTTGTGCTCTGTGCTAATTTCCTCCCCATTGTTGTGAGCACATTTAGATGTCCCTCCCGGGATCCCCAGAAATCAGGGTAATACTGTTGCCACTCCAGAATAGTGGCTCTTTTTTAAAAGAGCAGTTATCTTGGCCACTGTTCAGCACTGGCACTCTCCCCCAATAAATGTGTCCATGCAAACAGGTAACACAGAGAAATCTACCTCTACCTACACCTTTCCTGCCACCAAAGAACGAAGACAAGAAGATGATGATAGCTGTGGCAACGGCAGTTGTAGCAGCTCCCTTTACATGCTGCCAAGAGAGAAGGAGGCAGGGGCACCATGGAACCTATCTGTCTTTTTCACAAAAAGCCTGCTGGCATCAAGCAACTGTGGAAGAGGAACGGGTGAAATAGTTTGTGCTGGAGTAAAGGTAATTTTCTCAATTTACCTTCTCACAATGCCTGTGCTCCAGCAATCATTAAAAATAGCTCCATATCACCACCACTTTCTATCTCAGCATGCATGGGCCTCTAAGGTCTTCTTTGTTCTCCTCTTTTCTTAATTCCATGGTAGGGACTGGAGGCCATAGAAGGCATCACCCAGAAGGCCCAGAAGCCCTCTGCTAGCCTTCCTCTGGCCTATCCCCCAATATCATGATGACAGATTTTCTGAGATGGCTGTATTTATGTATTGTCCTTTCCTTCCACTTCCCCCTACTTAGCAATCCTTCATATCTCAATGTAGAGTTACCTGTGTAAGCACCAAGCCAAATCTCACCGCCTGAGTGTTAAAGTCTTTCTGAAATGCCATGTCACCACCATTCTCTAGCTGAAAGGCAAGGAAAATATTATCCCTCATGTAGAGTTCTCCAATCTTCTTCAATGAAAGACAGATTTCAATAAAACAGGAGGGACAGTGCTATCCTTTGGCCTCTCTGTTAGGCACGTGCCAGTCCTCATAACAGTACTGCATAATATCACAAGTTTTCTCTATAGCAATTTGAGTTATTAATGGCTCTTTTTATCTTGCATGTCTGATTCTGGTTCATAACATGACACATGTGCTTCAGAAAGACCAGGAAAACTTGGTAAAATCCTACTGTATCTTAGTTCTGTGGTGATTATACCACAAAATGAATCTATCAGTTGATGTGGGTTATTACCATTTCTGTTTAGACACAACTTTCCAGCATCAGCTTCAGGAAGGAGAAGTGTAGTCTTGGAAGAACAGTCAATGACTTGTTCTTGAGGGACCTACCTATCAAATGGATCTCTTCCCCAGCCTTGACTAATTTCTAAACTGAGTTGGGTGGTTTCATGGTTCTATGTACTCCACTTATAAAGTACCATGCACACTGACTGCATTATACACGATCTGAATTTTTAAAAAATGCTTCACAAGAGGACAATTCTCTTCTAGATCCCATGGGAACAACACTCTCATGCTGCCCAATGGAAACAAATTTACTGTTTGTGCTGAATTATATCTAACTAGCAGAACACCTTTCTAAAAACAAAAACCAAAACCCAGCTTTGTTATCAAACAGCAAAGAATCCAGCAGCAATCTGTTGACAGTCAGCTGTGCTGAAAGAAATCAACACAGCTGTCTTCTGTGAAATGAAATAGATATGAAATATATGAAATAAGTGGCCCCTTTGGCTTCATTTAGAACTATACAGAAGGCAACGAAATGTGCCACAAAACATGGGGAAGAAACTTGATTCATCAACATTATCTAATTAGGCAATATTAGAAACTATATTACTATTTTCCAGAATGCTTCTCCACTGAACTCCATCATATATCTTTCAGACTAGGGCTTAGCTTTAGATATAACAGTGATAGGGGAAAAGAGTATTTCTGAGCACCTGCAAGGAATCTCTTACCATAGAATGACTAAAGAACTTCAACACCTTTAGTGCTGGACACAGAACTTCCTGGTTAGAGGATACAATTTCAACAGAACTCCCAGCTCAATACAGTCATTCTCACACACACAAACACACATATGTGTGTGCGGGGAGTGTATGTATGTGTGTCATGAAACTATCAGATAAAAAATCAGTGAAGCTGAAATGAATTAAAGCTTCCCATGTGCATGCTGTAGTAAGCATACCAACTCACTGCATGGTAATGATCAGATAAGATCCTTGTCAGCCACGGCAAAGGAAGGAAGTTAATCTCCCATAGTTCTTCCAGATGCTTACCTTTGGGAATAGAAGAAAATGAATCATTATCCTGGTGCTAATTGGGAAAGAAGAAGAGGAGGAGGAGGAAGAGGAAGAAAGGGAAGAAGAAGAGAGGGAGCGGGAGGAAGGCCACATTATTGCTCCTGTTATTGTAACAGGAATAGCTCATTAAAAGGGTTAGTACTGGAGAACAAAGACACAGACATATCTGCTGGGATGTATAAAGTCCACATCTTGTTGAGGGAAAATAATTTGCAACTGAGAAAGTTGAGAGATAAATGCAAATAGATGAACAAAACCCAATTCTTAGAGCAAAAGCCAAAGGGCTCATCAAACCACACAGTTATAGTGTTATTATTCCACTTGAACTGCTATGGTTCCATCTTGAGGAATCCTGAGATTGGCATTTCAGGGAGGGGCATTTAGAAGCCTCAGCCTGAGAGAGCTAATGTCTTGCCAAACTACAAACTCCAGGATTCCACTGGATGCAGCTATGGCAGTTCAAGTGGAATCATAATGCTGTAATTGTGTAGTGTGAAGAGCCCTGATAGACTAGCAATCGAAGTACAACACACCCTTACCAGCCCATTTGTAAACTGTATGTTGTCACAACTCCTCCTTGACAGGAAAGAAGGAGTCATGAGATGTGATCCTCTCAGGAAACACCACCAACCTCTCTTGGGTATCTGTTGACATGGCCAACTAGAGAACCCCTTCCCTTTGTCAGTCCATCTGAGTTTGCTGGGAGCCCATTTCTCATGTACCACAGCTAACTTCTTTCTGGAGACCGTTGCCACAAATGGAATGGCACAGGAAACCCTCACTGTATCAGCGACCATTAAATGGGAACTTTTCACACTACATTTGGAGACGCAAACGTAAAGCCAGGTGTGAGGTTAAATTACTTGGATAACCACTTGAAGTGCCACCAGGGCTGGACCATATAAGCCTTGATGTGGTGATGGATGACATGCATAAGCACCTGGTGCACCATTAGGACTGAACTGCACCAGACCCATGTGCAGTGATGTTAAATTGGAGTGGACAGCTGTACTGGGGGCAGTGGTGAATTTTCATGTCCAGTACATCCTCAGTGGGATATCGGGGCTAATTTTTGTTTCACTTTTGGCTTATTTGGGGGTTGGGGGGATTTGGGGATATCATGGAGAGAATCTAGTAAAAACAGTGCATTTTGGAGACTATTTTGTGCCATTTTAGATCATTTCCAGGTGAAAATGATGCAATTTTATTTTATTTTGTTCTGGGGAGTGTTGGGATGGTGGAGCAAATCAATTGGGGACTGCACCTCCCCCACTCCTGTGTTACATGCTTCTGAACTGGGGCACTCTGCCAGCTTTATAGGTTGATTTGTCCCAAATTGTGCACTGAAATAGATTTGTCAAATCAAATATAGCATAATGAAGTAGAATAAGGTGGTAAAATGGACTAAAACACCCGACTGCAGATCACATCAGTTGCCAGAAAGTCAGGTAAGGTTTGAAGCAGGGCCACTTCACCATCCCTGCTGAACGCATATACTTCAGTTTTCCAGATTAGGCGGAGACAGCCTGGATTAATCATCGGTCACCCCAATTTTTTTTCAGCCACTTTTAAAATGTCCAAGTTTCTTCTTCCTCCTCCTCCCATTCCTTCCCCTTGTCCTTGGCTTACTGGAATTACTGCAAACTGAGTTCAAAGTGTGAAAAATAATGTGTACTCAGCAGGGGGAGGGAGAGAAAGGGAGGAATCTTGCCCTTCCCAGTAGGCTTAGGCAAAAGCAAACTGCTGTGGTCTCTCCTAGTTTTTGTGTTCTTCCATATTAATAACTTTTGCCATCTTGAACATATTGTGATTTTGTTGGCCTCAGATGTCCCAATTTGTTTCTTTGAAATGTTGAGGAGTATGTGAAGCAATAGGTCCGCTCTCAACTGTCTCTACCAGCAGCTGTTCCATCAGGCTGCAACCAAGAGAGATGGGACACAGGGCCATTCTGTCAGCCCTTGCTTTTTTCCTGACGTCTTTCCTCTTTTGTATCACGCCTGTTTAGATCATAAGCTTCCAGGCAAGGACTGTCTTGTGTTTCACTGTATGTCAGACATTCTGGGAAAATTTTTGGCTACAGAACAATATAAAATAAAGTTAAATGACGGGAACTTTATCCATAAGGACATTTGCCTTGCTTTTCTCTGGGTTTTCAGCTGCCAAGCTAAGACTAAACTCCTATGCACCTTTCATATATATATTTACTGGAAGTAAGTCCCATTGAACTTAGTGGGACTTGCTTCTGAGTAAACACGCAACAAGAAACTCATTTCCAAAGAGTTTTTTGAGTGCTTCTCTGTTAGGTTTTTATGAACACTAATTGCTCTTGACTAGAATTTGAAAGGCACTGTTTCTTTCTCTTGCCTTAATCTACCCCCCGATAGAATACACCTATTGAATGAATTGTTGAATGGTAAGCAAGGGAATCTTATAGCACCTTTGAGACTAGGGCCATTTCCGCACTAGAATGTTATAGTGCTATTATTCCACTCCCTAAACTGCAAACCCCAGGATTCCATAGGATCTTGAAAGTGGAATAATAGTACTATAACAGTCTAGTGTGGAAATGGCCCGGGGAAAAAAGGATGTTTGTAGATAAGCTTTCATAGACTGAAGTAGACTTAAGTCCATGAAAGCTTACGCTACTAACTTCTTGTTGATTGGACTCGTTGGAGGACTAGTAATCAAATGTAGGCCTGTGTGCAAGTATGTATTGCATTTTTAAAATAAACTTTGTAAGCCACTTCGCAATTTTAAAATTGTAAACAAAATGTATTACTTTATTGATATTATTTTAAACAAATCACATTTGAAAAATTCCTATGAGAAACATCTCCATGCAAGAAGAAAACTAGCATAGCTGAACGATGGCTGAACTAGAATCTTTCTTTTCCTGTACCTTTTTTTTTTTTTGAGGCTTTTTAAAAAATTAATTGTATGCTCTCACACAGTCTGAAATTGCACAATCCACTGCATCAACTGATTCCCAATTATTTTGCTGTGTGGACAGATCTATCTTTTCCTGCCACTCCTATCTCCCTACAGCACCAGGAACACTGAGAAAAGTTGTTTCACAGCTCCCAGAATCTCTCAACTAGAATGGCCATTGGCTAAGCTGGGTACAAAGGTTTGGGAGTTGTAGTCCAAAAAACCAACATTTCCAAGCTCTAAGCACCACTCACTGAATTAGTGCACCACTGCTAGCTGACTCTCTTTTACAGTTTCTACCAAGTGCCCGGTCCTGCTTCTACTCATAACTCTACTGGAATTCAGCATCGTCAAAAGTGTTTTCTTTTGTCAACAATGCACAGATCTAGACTTGCTAGAGGTCAGGATCTGACACAATTTGCATTTGTGTGCTTCTTCCTATGATGTGTTTCTACAGGCCAAGCACAATACCACGGATCAGGTTTAACAACATTTGGCCAAATTTTACATTAACTTGCTTCTGAGATGTTCACACCACAATGAGGGAGAAATTAATCTGACTCTTGTTTGTGCTTCTCTTGCAAAATAATTCCTTTTTGTTTGCTTATAGGAAATTCTGTGCCTTGATTTAATGGCCAAGGATGGCTATGGGTGACATCACTGCAGTCTGCTTTGGGCTAAGAGGAGGGACTGTAACATAGGTCTGCTTTTGAAAGCAGCTATTATTCCAACACAAATGCAGTGAGAAAGTGGCTGAATGGAAAGATTTATTTTTAATGTGGTTGCTTTGAAGGACCTTGTGACAATGCACTTCTATTCTTCTTTCTCCTTGCCCTCAGAGAAAGTACACAGTAGCCCATTTCACACAAGCTGGAGCTGTATAAATGTTAAAATAGTCACAGCAGTTATCCTTAAATGTTATAGCAGGTCCAAGAAGGTGTTGAGAATAGCATTAAGCAACATTATTATACTCTCTTCTGTTGCTCCAACCCAGCAGAGTGAGAAACACATAGGTAACAAAACCTTGGGACAACCTTCACCAAAGTGGTGCGTTTTATTAGAACTCTCACAATCCTTGGTCCATAGGACTGTCAGATGCTGTAGTAGAATACTTCCAGACAGTGAAATGTGGGGGAAAGCTGCTTCAGGAATTTTTTTTTTCTCTGTTGAATAGAAAGTTGGCAACCATTAATTTTGACACTGTTGATCAAGTCCTGGAGAGGAAGATGCAAAGTAGAGGTGCCATTGTTTGTAAAATGGCTCTCAATAATATTATACAACAATTTGTTTTGGGAGAAATAGTAGATAATCCCCATGTTAAAGTTTAGGGCTTAAAGCTTTAATTCCTACTCAGTTCATATATGTCTGCATAACATGTACATACTATCAGCTCCTGGAAAAGAGGACGGGAAATTGGGTGTGTTTGTTTGTGTGCTATTCTTTCTCTAAGAGCTCTCTGCACATGCACACACACACGCGCGCGCACGAGAGAGATATGCTTTATCATCATCATCATCATCATTGTCTATATTGAGAGCAATAGAATTCAAAGGTATAGACTAACAAAAGTGTTAGTCTGGATCAGTATACAAAGGGATCTTGTAGCACCTTTGAGACTAACTGAGAGAAAAAAGTTGGTAATATAAGCTTTCATTGACTGAAGTAGACTTAAGTCTACAAAAGCTTATGCTACAAACTTCTTTCTCTCCTAGTCTCAAAGCTGCCACAAGATCTCTTTACATTGGGAACAACAGTCAACATTCTTCATACTGTACTTTATAGCTTTGGTTCTCTCTTATTCAGTTGATGCTTGTTACATGCAGAATCTTGCATCAGATTATACTTTACTAAGTACTTAACTAGAAAGCCAGTGTGGTGTAGTCGTCAGAGTATTAGACTAGGGTTCAATTCCCTGCTTGGCCATGGAAACCCACTGGGTGACCTGAGGCACATCATGCACTCTCAGACCCATCCCAGAAAACTCTATGATAGATTCATCTTAGGGTTGCCATAAGTCAGAAACAAGTTGAAGGCACACAACAGCAAGTACTTAAATGAGGAAATTCCCTTTGCTTGACTCCTCCAAACCTGATGGAAACATCATTTAACTTTGCTCTGATAGTCAGCAGAATGGACCTCCTTCTCCCTATGCAGCTGATGCTCAGTAAAAGCAGGTTGGAGGTGAGTTACAATTGTGACAATAGTGTCAAAACATTCACAGTGACTGCTTATTCACGATTTTGGCACTAGGGCTATGATCATAACTCACCTCACAACCTACTTTGCCAGGCATCAGCTGCATAGTGAGAAGGAGATCCATTCAACTGACAATCCGTGCGTGGTTAAATGATGTTTCCATTATGTCTGGAGAGGCCAGACCAGGAGAAGATAAGTACTCAATTAAGTACTTAGTTAAGTACTCAGTTGAGTATAAGCTGATACAGGATTCCATCCATAGTTTGCATCTGAACATTGATCCCAGTCATATGTTTGATAAAGGTTTGAAAGAAAAAGTTAACTTACTTGAGGTGATGCCATGTAAACGGAGGGACTGAAAAATAGCTATGTATCGCTGTCCTACTTCCCTTTCCAGGAAGGCGCATATTTTGGGCAGGCTGTAAACAAAACAATGGAGTAGAAAATATGATTTAATTCAGCATACTTTCCTATTCAGACTCAGTGCCAGTGAACAATACATATGTTTTTTTCTACATGGGAAGTACTTGTAGTGCAGGAAAAACTACTGAAAGTGCACGGAGTACTCAGTGAGATTTCTGAACACATGCTGAGAAGCTACACTGTGCGACTACAGTGAAACTTGCATGTGTGTACATATGAGACATATCTGAGATTTCAATGGACATTCTGGCCCACAGCCAGTCTTTTTCCTACACAGAAGCACCTTTGAAGTATGAAAGAACCCAGTGATCATGCAGTAGTCAAATTTAACCGACATAGAAAATTTTCTTTTGGTTCAATTATCTGCAGGGCATCCCACTGAAAACTGGCCAGGCAAGGAGGAGTCTTAGCTTTTAAGGATTTGCATTTTCTATTTAGACATTATGTCGATATTGGTAGAAATTTTACTTTTCAACCATGTAATCTCAAACCTCAAATCTATTCTCTATCATTCCCAAGAAAAGGTTCAGAGCAAACCCCTTGGGAGCATTGGTGAGAGCCACTGAATGCTACCGATCTTCCTTTCTGTCTATGGTGAGACAGAAGAGAAGCCACTCTATCTGACAAGGGATATTTCCACTGCAATGGTTTCTTTCTCCAGCAGTGATCAGTGGGACAGAAGGAAACAGAGGTTTTCTAGTGGGGGCAAGGATTCAAGGATCCAGTGAATCCTAGACCCCTTGTTTTCCAGACATTGTTCCCCAGAAAGTCAGAGAAGAGCCAGAAATTACACCACTGTAGTCCAAAAGCTGAGATAGTATTTTTCTTCCCAGGGTTGCCATTGGGATGGAAGGAGAAGAAGAAAATGACAGCTTAGCCTCACGTCACTCCCTGACAGGCACAAGCCCAAAGAGTTTAGAACAGAGTTGTTGGACTTTAACTTCCAGTATTCCTCTCCATTGATTTGTGCTGATGGGGACTGCAGCTCAGCAACATCTGGAGCATTGCAAAGAGCTCTCAAGCTTTCATGTCTGTTTTCAGTTGTCGTAACCCAAGATGTACAAATGGTTTATTGAAACAAGCTGCCTTTGTAAACCAAGGTTTGACATTATTTTGTTTCAGTAAACTGTAGTTAAGACTAAACACTGTTTCTGGACAGAGGCCGCTCCCTAAACTGCCAACCCCAGGATTCCACAGGATGTTGAAAGTGGAATAATAGAACTATAACAGTCTAGTGCAGAAATGGCCATAGTTCTGGACATCATTCTGAACTGGGATTCCAAAATGGAAGTAAAAGATTCTAACCTCCTCCTCCTCCTTGTCACCCTTCCCCCAGAAACTGGAGGGGGAAGCAAAACAGAAAGGTTTGGCTATTGTTATGTGAATCCAGCCATAGTTTTTGTTGTTATTGCTTGTTCAAGGCCCCATACTTTATTGATAGTGATAGTGAAATACAAGCTGGAAATACTTATTTACTAATACAGTTAAGAATGTTTATGAGGAAGGTGTTTCAAAGGTTGATCCGAAGTCTGATGGTATTATTAACAGTAGGTAATATCTAACCAGCCATTTTGGTTATATAATCATTAATAGGAAATAGGCACTTCAAGGCCAGCTCTATGCCAAAGAGGAAAAAAGCCAAAAGCACTGAGCTGGTAGACTAAACAAAACTGTCAAGGGTTCACTGATCTAAGCAAAGCACTTAGGCAATATTCAATAAACAAATCCACATTTTCCGAATGGCACAGCAGGCAAGCAAGCCAACAGCATTACTAAGAGTTGCAGATGTCTACTTTGTTTGTGAAGCAATTTTCAACTTTATTTTGTATCAGTTTACATAGACAGGTCTAGACTGCCTTGTTTTTCAAAGTTCCCAGCTTTGCAACTTTGCAGAGTCCACCTGCAACTCCAGAAGGTAGTGACAATTACATAAATTCTGTCGCAATTTTCACTTTCACTGAAAATACTTTGTGGGCAATCCCTTTATTAGGTAGGACAAACCAAAGTGACACAAAAGAGCACACAGGCTTCCAGGTTCTACAGAACTCTTAATAAGATTAAGCGTGCACGCACTATTGTGACATTTTTGATTGGTACCAATCAAAATATTACTGAACTGTAAATGGTATTTTTTTCCCTCACTCTCCCATGGACAAATGTGTTTGCTTTTTATGAAGAACTAGCATATATACCCAGCATTGCCTGGGATTTTATTTTCTCATAGGTAATACTTGTTAGAAAGATTTGAGATCCTGTGTCTTTAATTCCCCAAACTGCTTTGCTCAGTACCTGTAACTTTTCCCCATATTCCCCAATCCAATTTGTATTCAGAGTTATTGACATATAGAGGTTGGGTTCCTTAGCGAATGCCCTGCCCTCCTCCTTGCTGCTAGGCCCCATCTCCATAGCAAGCAGCTTATTCAAGACAGACAGTTGACTGAGGCCCAAGAGCTCTCTGGCTGAGAATTCTAATGGCTCCTCCCTAAACTGCAAACCCTAGGATTCCACAGAATCTTCTTAGGCAGCCAATCACATGAAGTCTTTGCCTGACACAGCCAATCATACGAGGTCTTCTCACCTGACACACAGACAAACAAACAAAATTGACTTTTATATATTAGACTAGCGTATTTACCCGGCACTGCCTGGGATTTTATTTTCCTCTTAAGTACTCACCCAACTTCTCCTCCAGTACCTGTAACTTTTCCCCGTATTTCCCAATGCAATCTGTATCCAGAGTTATTTACATACACAGTTTAGGTTCCTGAGGGAATACACTGTTCTCCTCCTTGCTGCTAGGCCTTGTCTTCATAGCAACCGTCCTATTCCAGTAACCTGTAACTTTCCCCCATATTCCCCAATCCAATTTGTATTCAGAGTTGTTAACATACAGAGCTTGGGTTCCTGGGGAATACACTGTCCTCTCCTTGCTGCTAGGCCTTGTCTCCATAGCAACCAGCCTATTCCAGTATCTGTAATTTATCCCCATATTCTCCAATCCAATCTGTATTCGTAGTTGTTAACATACAGAGGTTCGGTTCCCATGGGAATACACTGTCCTCTTCCTTGCTGCTAGGTATTGTCTCCATAGCAACTGTCCTATTCCAGTACCTGTAACTTCTCCCCACAGTCCCCAATCCAATCTGTGTTCTCTGGTGACGATGTACTGTTTTTTTATTTTTTTGCTTTCTGTTGAATTTATGCAATGGCTTTACGTTTTTCTGGAAGCATTTTTTGTTTCGAATTTCAACTTTAAGATTCCTCACATATGGAACCCATACAATCTACCGTGTGAGGTGAGAAGAGCTTGTAAATATGTAGGGTATGTCACTTTAATTTCTCTCACATATGCCTGCCAAATGTTTTCTGGCATCCTTATTGATGGTAGACCTCGTCTCCATAGCAACCGGCCTGAGGCCAAAGAGCTCTCGGCTGAAAATTCTAAAGGCTGCTCCCCAAACTGCCAGCCCCAGGATTCCACAGAATCTTCACAGCCAGCCAATCATATGAGGTCTTCTTGCCTCACACAGCCAATCGTATGAGGTCTTTGCCTGCCTGACGCAGACAGACGAACTTTGACTTTTATGTAGTAGATATATACATAAAGAGAAAACTAAATGCCATGTGAATATTGCGGGGGGGGGGGGGGATGAAGCTAGAAACTTAAGTCTGAACCAAAATTGCCAAGAGTTATCCTTGCACAAGATCATGTCACAATTTGTTTCTGTAACTCTCCTCATTCTCCAAAGATTTGAAATGAGTTTAACATGAGACCCCGTCCAAAAGCACTCCAAAATGCAATCCTATGTATGTCTGCTTACTACAAGTTTAAAACGGATACCCCTTTCATACGACACAGTTAAAGAGCTACGATTCCACTTTTAACCACCATGCCCGCTTTCTATGGAATCCTCGGATTTGCGGTTTTGAGAGAGGCATTTAGAATTCTCAGCCAGAGAGCTCTAGTACCTCTCCAAAGGACAAACCCTAGGATTCCATAGGATTTTGCCATGGCAGTTAAAGTGGAATTGTAGTGTTATAATCGTGTAGCATGACGGTGCTCATAAAAAGGGAGCCTGTACCTCCTTTGGGCTCCTGGAACTATTTGCATAGTTGCCTGAACCCTCCCTGAAGTTCTGCCCAGTTTTGTTTGCAGATTTTTCCTACTTTTATGTTTGAATCATATGCAATGTTTCTGCTCAGCCTTTAAAACTGTAGCCATTAATTAAATAATCTCTAAACAAAATTACTCTTCCCCTCGCCAACTTCATAGCTTCCACTTCTAACTCGCAGAGGTTCAGCAGCAGCCTCACCCTCACCGTATTGAGATACTTTGAATACTTTTATTTTTATAGATGCGGGCCAACCGGAAGTTTGCAGAAAACCAAGAAAGGCACACCACACCTTTAAAAAATCGGAGAGGAATCAGCTGTTGTTTTTTTTTGCTATAGTTGGCTTCAAAAGACAAAAAGGAGCTCGGAAGTGGCTTTCCTCTGTATTAAACAATAGGTTGCTTCAAGTGCCAATGACTTTTCACAGAATACCATTATTCATGATAACCTGAAGTTACCACAGCACACTAGAATCAACTTTAATTCACGATTTAAACTACAGCTTTAAAAAAATTACTTATTTGGATTTAATTGGATTCCCTTATCAAAGCTACCATTGCTGGTGGAGGTGTAATTCCTCGCATTCACAAGTCTGAGACTGGAAAGAAGGGACAGCAGAAAACTGAATAGAGAGGAATTTTAAACAGTCTTCTTCCTCCCTGTCATTGTAATGTAATTGGGACAGAAGAAATATATGGATATGTGGAATTTAAAAAAAAAAGTTAAATAGAAGAGTATAAACAACTGACTGTAGTCTTAAAACATTTGTACGTTCTATAGATTCAAAGTTTGGGGGGAAAAGTACCTTGTTATGTGGCAGCAGTTTGTTTGTTGATTGGCTATGTTTCTCTTATGTGTTTTATACAAAAATGGAACTGATAAAACCATTTTTGTGTGTGTGTCATTCTGGTGTTAAAAGGTCAGTGCAGTAAAAGCTTGGTGCCCTAAAATCCTTTTAAGATTTTTTAAAGTAAACTTCATAGATTTTAGACTTAAAAAAAACAAGAAAAGAAAAATTACTTTTTTGGATTACAACTCCCAGAATCCCACTGGCTGATGGATTCCAGGAGTTTTATGATTTATTTAATGTGTATCCCACCTTTCTCCAGGGCAGTTTACAACAATTTAAAAGGTGAACTAAAATCTTATTTTACAAAAGTTTAAAAACAATTAAACCAACTATTCTGTTAAAAAGCACATAGTTAAAGCAATTTAAAACATACTTGAAAGATAATTAAAAAGATAAAATAAGAAAGCACAACATATTACATTGAAAACATCCTTCTGCCACATGACCTAAGAACCAGCCTAAATTAAAAGTCTCTGCCTCCTAGCAAAAAAAAGCAGAGAGTTGTGGTATAAAAGGTAACTTTTCTAAGCTTTGATAAACACATAGTGAGATTCACATTATCATTTTGGCAATATATTTTCTTGAACCAGCTATAGAACCAGTGTAGTGTCGCGGTTTGAACACTGGACTACAACTCTGCAGATCAGAGTTTGAATCCCTGTTCAGACATGAAAACTCACTAGGTAACTTTGGGAAAGTCACACTCTCTCTTAGCAAGTCACATTCTCTCAAAGGAAGGCAAAGGCAAACCTCCTCGGAATAAATCTTGCCCCCCTCAAAAAAAGAACCATGATAAGTTTTCTTCAGAGTTACTGCAAATCAGAAACAATCTGAAGGCACACCACAATAATAGGTCTCTTCTGCAGTGCCAACTGCCATTTGAGCTAAGGATAGGTTTTTTGCAGGGTTGGCCAGACTGTTTGCTTTTAGACAAACTTTAGCATACTTCTAGATTCTGGAGACAACAGGTATACCTGTTGTCTGCAGAATCTAGAAGTATGCTAAAGTTTGTCTAAAACTTGTTGCTAAATCAAACACTCAAAATGTTATGGAATGCTAGAGCACAGTACTTAAAAGTATGGAATGCATCTTATTTTGAGGAATTTTGACTCCAGACTTCAGGTAGAAGATCGTTCAAAGCGTGCGTATATGGATCCCAACCTTCCTTCTGTGAATGCAACAGAGTTTTCTCACCTTCCCCTTCACCCCAGAAGTTGCTTTCCTGCTCCAAATCTATCCTTGAATATTGCTGTACCTTTGGGAATGATACATGGTGTGAAGAGGTTGGAAATCATTACTCCCTTTGTGTGAGTGGAATGGCAACTGAGAACGCAAACCATAGCAAACAGCCAAAAACAATATAAAGCAGAAAGCAAGAGAAATGTGTCATATAATCTTGACTGAAATAAGTGCTTTTAAAAATAGCTAAAAGTCCTGGAAAAATAAAGAAGTTTTCAGCTAGTTGATTCTGAAAGATATCGAGCTCTACCAGGTGAGAGTCTAGAGAAAGTGTAGCAGAACCAAGAAGACCCTGGCAGAGGTGATTAAACACCTCATTCCTGAAGATGGGAAGGCCTAAAGAAACTTGTTCTTCAAGTAGGATGCCAGTATCAAGAAGGCCTTGATGAATTATCACCCATTTTGCCTGTGAAGATGGGAACTGTCAAAGAGAGTGTTCTGAAGAAGTTTCTAATAGCAGGGCAGGTTTATGTAGTGTGGGAAGATAAAGCAGTCCCAGATGTATTCCAGCCACAGGTTTTTCTTTTTGGGGGGGGTTTAAATATTAGATAAGAAAACATAAGCATAAAGATAACTCACTGCGGGCTAGAACAAGGAAGGAAATCTCCAGGTGCACAAGATTTTTGTTTTCCACTGAACCCTACTCAAAATATTTCAAACCTACTTTTTCTTGACAGCTAGGATAGCAACTGACAATTCTCGGTGTTGTAGTCCAAAAAAAAAAAACATTACCTTTCCCAAGCTGTCTTACATAGCATTTTTTTTAAAAAGGAAGGACTAACTAAATTTAAAGAGGTTATCAACCAACATACCTACATGGAATGTCCATATACCAAGGCGGCATTCCTCTGAAAACCAAGCGCTGGTGACACATCATGGAGATGGCTAGTGCCTTTGTGCTCTGCTAACAGGCATCACAGAGGCACTGGACTGGTTAACACTGCATACAGGATGTTAGTATAGGGATAAAAGTGGGATTCCTGGGGGTTAGGAAATTATAGAGAAGAATCCTGGATGGAGAAGAATTTTTGCAGTTTGGGACTTATTCTGCACGAAAAATGCATGTGGAGGAATTGTACAGAAAACAGCTTTTTCTGCAAAGACATATTTTCTGTGCAGAAAATTAGTTTTATGAACAGAAAACATGTCTCCCCCCAAAAAAATTCTTTTTTCTGCACCAAATGAATGAACAAATGAATAAATAAATACATCCCATGTGTAGATTTTTCATAAAGAAATACTGAGCTGCATATAATCCTTGAAAGTCCTTGGAGGACTTTCTCACAGCATGGAGAAAAATTATTAAATGAGTCATCCATGAGGATGAAATTTACAAAGATTTACATCCTTAGTCTATATGGCCTATTGGTCTGAGTGAAAGAAGATGGTGCTTTCTGTGTTTCCTATTGCTTGGTACAATTTGCTTTAGAAGCATATCCCAGTTTCATAATAGGGTTGATATGTGGCAGGAGGGGACTTCTGTTTGAGAAACACTGGCACAAAGCTCCCTTGGTTTTGTGGCACTGGTTTTGTTGTATGGTTCTTTGGAGGCTGGCCAGCAACTGGGACTTGGCAGCACTTTGCTGTGTGGAGGATCTCCTGCAGCTGCTTTGGTGAACAATGTAGGGAACTGTTATAAAACAGCACAAAGACACCTAGCATCTCACAGGACTGCTAAAGAATATGAAGCTCTGTCTTTCTCTTGTTTGGATGACAGTCTCTGGAAAGACACATATCAACTTAAGAGACTCCTTCTGACAAGATTCAGCAACTCTCTTGCCACACAGTTGCTGACCAAACATAAAACAGTGCTTAGAAGATTTGTACATGCTCTTCACAATGTTGAACTGTAATAAAAAAAAACCTCATTTTCCTTCACTTACGGTATTTTTCCAGAGATATGGTCAGATTTTTAAACTACAACTTTCGGTATTTTTTTAAATGGTGCACTTTTTCTAAACTATCCTGGATTTACCTCTTTTCATACACCACCATCCTAATATATATTGGATGCAATCCAAAAAAAGATATAAAATCATACATCTAAATCACTGAAATCAGTTTGCTTAAGCATGCATAGCCTGTGTTCATTTGTGACCGTACTGTGGAAGTGAATCCCACTCAAGTCAACAAACCTTTCTTTGAAATTATATTCTTGTTAGATGAGTGCATGGCACACATTTAACAGTGTCTTCCAGCTCTATTATTCTATGAATTATTGGCTGATATCCTGCATTAGATGATTTCAATTCCATGAAGCAGCTGTCAAGCTTTGGGGCATGGTCATGGGCCCTGGCTGTTTACTGGACAGCGGAAAGAGAGGGAAGAGGTGACTAGGCAACACCTGGTTGCAGTTGTACACTGGAGAAAACATCATGATGTTGCTCTCCTGGTTCTCCAATGATTCATGGGAGATCTGAGGAAAGGACCTCATTTCCCCCACCCCCAGCTGCAGAACTGGACAGGAGTTGCCTAGGAATTCCTCCCACCTTAGCCAGTAAATGGCAATAGATGCACCCCTATAGTTTGACAGCTGCTGGAATGTTTGTAAATATTGAGCAAACAGCTAGTAAATGTCTCCTTGTGCAATATCCAAAATAAGATGTATGCATGCATAATCTCAAATTCCACATTCCTATGTCACCAACAGGATTTCAGCTGCTATCTTTGTTAATTTTGCAATGCATGTACTGTAATAAAGTATAATGTAATTACATGAATATTAATTTTTAAAATGTACACAAAAGCCCTAATTTTCAAAAGATGTGTTTAGTACTCAGTCTGACTGATGAACAGACTGATAAAAAACTGGGAAGAATCTTTCACTGCATGGTCATGGTGGCAAGAGTGCTGTATGCACAGAAATGGAATACTGTGCTACTCCTTTGCACTAAGACTGGCTGTTGAAGATGCTGGATTTGGCAGAAATCGATAAATTAGCTCATTTAATTAAGAAATGGTCTGGTTAACTTGAAAAAATGATTGGGATAAATTGATTGTATATCTAAGAGACTGCCGGGGGGAAGTCAATTATGATTTTGAAGGTTAAGCTTATAGTTTTTAAATACAAGGCAGTAGTGTAATAATGACAGACACTCTAGAAGAAGTATATTTTATAGATAGTTTAAAACCAAAAGCTAGTGAGTTAGAAGTCATTCATATGTATTTTGGGCCCTCTTTTAGTTTAGCTGTAACCTAATCTAGTTTAGTATTAGATTAGATTATAGAGTTGTCTTTGACTGTTTATTTACTGTTTGTCTTGTTAATCCCCTATACATTGTTTTATACATTAAATACATGTTAATAAAATAAAAAGATATATGTTTAGAACTGGAGAAGCAGAATTTCCTGTTACAATCCTTATCCCTACTGGCTTGTTTTTTTTTTTTTAATTAATCCTAGCTTTGCTTGCTGTAATGGAGTTTTCACTGAAATCTGGATTCCACAGAAGTACTGCATACATGTGCATATGGCTCAGTGAATAAATGCAGCATGCTCCTCTTCCTTTTGTGGATGTCCTAAACTGCAGGATGTTACATAAGACTGTATTAAGCTAAAGGAATACAGATGTGTAAATGACAAAACAGTTTAAAATTAAAACCTGAAAGGGAGGGTCAATGGATTGGGTTTATACTGGGAATGTAGGTAATCAGAAATGCCATTTAGAAAGCAAAATCCATTTGAAAAATGGAATGCTTACCCACATCGGGTATTACAGTATGATGTGGATTATTTTAAAGGCAAGCTGTGTAGTTACAGTTCTGCACATGTGTGCGTATCATGCATTTTCTCATTTTCCTCCAAGCTTTTCATAGACCCAGTGCTTCTCAGGTCAAACTAGTAAATAATGGTTTACCATTGACTTCAGCTTATTTCCTATCTCTCGGTCAAAAAAAAGAATGAGAGAGAGAAGAGCGAGAGCGAGAGCGAGAGAGAGAGAGAGAGAGAGAGAGGTTGATTCCAGGCATGGGAGCTTCATTTTGAGCCAAACAGTAATTTCTTTATAGTGTTACATGACTCATAGGAAAGAATGTCTCATGGGGACAGTAGCAACAAAAACAAAACAAAAAAGGCAAAATTGAGAGGATCTGTTTTAAAAGAAAAGAACCAAGATAACTGAAGGCATTTGCAAAGACTAGGCTCGAAATCCATTTAAGATTAAATAGAACTCAAATGTGAATGTAACACTAAGGTCAGCCTCACCATTAGCCAGAATGAGGACACTGCCTCAGGCAGCAGATTTTTTTTTGCCATGAAAATGTATCCAATTGTTAGTTATTAACTTTATTATCACTGTATTTTTACTGCCACAGAGGGGGAGAAGTGCTTGTATGTGTGTGCGTGGGGGGATTTCCTTCCATTGGTGCCAAAATAACTTGACTGGCTTGGGTTCTGCGGATGAGGGAGCCATGCTTTCTGACTTGGAGGGGAGAGCTGGCATTTATCGCGATGCTGCCTTAGGGCAGCTCTTCCAAGACCTACCCTGGCCAGGATTTTACTTCTCCAAGCCTCATCTCATTCTCCCCCTCAGTGCTCTATGAACTACCATGAAATTGGAAAGAAGGAGAGGGAAGCAACAACAGGGTCATCAGCTTGGGGTGTATTCCAATCCCTTAGTCCCCAGCTCTGACAGTAGTTTTTAAGGTGCTTTTGGTTTTTGTTGGCCTTTGCATTACTATGTTTCTGTGCATATTTCTGGGTTGCCAGCTGCAGTCCAGCTCTTGGACAGGCTATACTGGGATACAGGTGTTCTGCCTCCCCTGTGAAATTTTCCTTCTGTCCCCAAATATGTAGCATTGCAATAACTTAAAACTTCAGTTGAGTATTAAGGAATATTGATTAGGAATCCAAAACAAAGGGGTAGGCAAAGTTACCAAGAAACAATGAACTCAGTAAATAGAAGGGTTCTAGGTGTGAATGATTTTCAACCTCTTATTCTCTGCAAAGCTAGAAATTTGGGGACTGTGTGAAAATTTCATTGGAAGGTAGAATTCACATTCCCTCTTCCCCCATTGTTACACTCCTGGGATACACTTCTCAACGCGTTCCAAACAAATGTGCATAGTGGCAGGAGGCGCATTACAGTGGTAGCAAGCCTTGTCCCCACCCTCCCAGCCTAGGCAACACTTCTTTTTCAATGTCTAAAACAAGCCTATGCAGGTAGGTTCATTCCAATGTTGAAATCACTCTGCCTGGTAAATGAACGGTGGAGCTAGCCTTCACCATGCCACCCTTCTTCTGTGTCTATTCCACTCCCTTTCAGTGTGTAAGGGTTTCGGTATAGGTTGCTCCTAGGAGCTAATAAATAGCCACTCCTCATTTCACAATCCTTTCGTTCCAAATTTCCCTTTCTCTGAAAACTCTTAACGCCTATGTTTGTGTGTATGCGCCTTCAAATTGCCTATTGACTTATGGTGACCTTATGAATTTCTTGTGGTTTGCTTAGGCAAGGAATACTCAGAGGTGGTTTTGCCATTTCCTTCTTCTGAAATATAGCCTAAAGAACCCGGTATTTGTTGGCAGTATCCCATCCAAATACTAACCAGGGCTAACCCTGCTTTGCTTCCAAGATCAGACAGGCTCTTGTGCCTTTTGAGTATTTAGGCCCTGGACTCCTATGGAGGACCAGAATTAATCAAACCAAGCTGTCTTGACCCAGTTAAACAATGGATGGGACTTTTCCATACATCAAGGCAAGGCTGGGCAAAATGTAAGATGATGTTCATCCCTTATACCTAAAGAACTAGACTAGACTGGACCCTGGATTTTACTTTAGCATTGTCAACGGGACAGCATCCTCCACTGCACCTAGGTGCATTTGGAGAGCTTAGAGGGCACACAGTTCTGTTGCCCAGCAACTTGTTGCAGTTGCCTCACTCTCTGGCATCTCTACCTGATGCAGCTCTTTCCCTTTGTCTAATGGTAGGGAGGCAGAGGGGCAGCTGTGCGAGAGAATGTGTTAAGTTGTGGTCTTCTGATGGGCTCCTTTACTGCATAAAAATCTCTGTCTCCCAAAAGCTCAAATGCCACTCTGCACCCAACCTAGAATTTCATCTTGTCCCACAGTCACATGTCTTGGCCACCACAGCCTTTCTTTCATTTCCTTGACCTTTATGAGGCTTGATGCAGAGAAGCCTACATGTCTCCAACATCCCATCCTCACCATGAGATTCCGCCAATAATGAGAGTGGGGGCAAACGAAGGCAGCAACATAGCCCCTTTTCTCCAAAGCAGGCCAGAAGGCTATGTGGTCTGGTTCGAGAAGCTAAGGAGAGTTTTACTGTGTGGCTTCAAGACATTTCTGACCTGTGGTGACCCTCAGGCAACCCTATCATGTGCTTTTCTTGGCAAGATTTGTTCAGAGGGGGTTTGCCATGGCCTTCGTCTGAGGCTGAGACAGTGTGGCTCACTGAGGTCACCTGGCAGATTTCCATGACCGAGCAGGAATTCGAACCCTGGTCTCAAGGGTCCTAGGTCCACTCCAACACCCAAACTAGCATGCCATGCCGGCACAAGCAGAGTCAGACATGGATAATACTTGGATGGAAGACCACTATAGAATACCAGAGATCTTTAGGAAAGCCTGAAAACGCAGAGAGCCATTGTTCAGAATATTTAGGATAAGGCAGCTTCTTATATTCCTGTGTAGTTGCCAACATAATGATGGATACCAGGGAGGCAGAATGCTGGCTAAAAATACCTATGATGTTGCCAAGACAAAGTCATGCCTTATAGTGACTCAAATGCCTCACAGCTGATGCTTTGCACTGGCCTAAGTGCCCCTGGAAGATCCTTCTGGACAAACACACGGCTTGTATCACACTTACTTTAAAAGGCTGGGTGTGGTAGGGTCAAAGAGGAGGATTGTCTGCCTATTAACACTGGCTTTATTAACGGTAGTATGTGAGATTGAAGAAGCTCACATTTTGAGAATATACTGAAATAGCCCATCCAAAATTCTTTAAAAGAAGGTCGGGGCACACAAAAGAGAAAAAAAAAATACTACAGATTGAAGTACCTGCTAAAATATGTGAGGACAGTGTCATAAGAAGGAATTATCTGGATTTTAGGATTTTGCTGCAAGAAGACCCAGCAGAGGGCAGTTCTCAAGAGATGAAATTCATTGAAAGTAAATAACCTGCCAAAGAGGAAGAAAAAAATGTTTAGGAATATCCAGTTCATCTAACACTTCTACAATAATTTTTACCTTAAAATGGTTATACCATTGTGCTTTCTAATAAGCGTAAGAACTACATTTAAATTTACATTGTTTGCCTTTCAACAGTGATATACTTCTTTTTGAAAAAGTACCAATCAGCTGCTGATACAAGCTTGTTCCCTGCTCACCACTGAGAAATGGAGCTTTTCTCTGGTAGCGTATCCCAGACAGCCTGTTGGAGTAGAGGAAACACTGACATCTGAAATGCAGGTGCCCTGGCTACTTTATAAGTTCCTACGCACCTGTATTTCCAGTGTAAGTATTTCTTGCATCTCTCCTATGGACTACCAGGGATACCATCTGTTCAGTCGGGTCTTCTGCCTTCAGTAACTTAGCTACCTATTTTCTGAATTAATCCGGTGAAAAAAATTTACCTTCCTGGCTCTGATAAAATAGCCTTTGCAGATTGGAGATGAGAGCGGGGAATGTTCAGATGAATTTTTACATAACATAATGAGGCAGAGGCTTTTGTGAAGGTCACATGATGGCAAGGAAATTTGAAAAGGACAGCTCTTTAAACTTTGTGGGAGGAAGCTAATTGCTTTCTGAGAAGGGCAAAGTTAATGAACCACTCAGATAAGACAAGAGTCTGTTTAAGGTTTTGAAGCATGGAAAATGTGTATAGCTTTCAGCAAGATTTTGGAAGTTTAAAAAAAACCACCACCCTTCTTTGAAAGCTCACTGGAAATGGGATCTTTGCAAAAAAGAAAGAAAGAAAGAAAGAAAGAAAGAAAGAAGCAGTCATTCTCTCCCAGTGCTATAAATAAATCTCCAAAACAAGGCACCAAGATATATAACCACCCTGGGAGCCACCAAATGATTTAGTGGTTTTGAAAAAAGAAACCTAAAATGGATTGTGGTGGAACAACAATAATTTATTTCTCTTCCTTCTCTTCTTACGCATTGGTCCTCAGATATAGTACATGGAGCCTCAAAGGTCTTTGACCTTGCTGGATGTCGGGGGGGGGGGGGAGCCAGCATTGTTTTTCTTTTTTTTCTCCTGAAAGTCTTTAATGTTCTCACCAAAAAAATAATTTTCAGATTATTAAGGACTACTTGGGGAAGGGCCACATGTAGCGACAAATGACATGCTTTGCATGTACAAGGTCTCAGATTCAATCTGCAGCATGTCCAGGATGGGTTAGAAAAGACCGTACAATGCAGCTGTTGGTCAGTGAACTAACAATCTGACTCAGCATACAATAGTTTAAGCCAGGTCTACATCAAGAGTAACAATCATGTGGTCCTCTGGATGTTTCTGGACTGCAATTCCCAGCATTCATAACCATTAGCTATACTGGTTAGGACTACTGGAAGTTGCATGATTCTGACCTCAGCCTAAATCTAATGGTCAGTCCTAATCGGAGCCAGTGTGGTGTAGTGGTTTGAATGTTGGACTACAACACTGGAACACAGGGTTCAAATCCGCGCTCAGCCATGGAAACCCACCTTGGTCAAGTTACTCTATCTCAGCCTCAGAGGGAGGCAAAGGCAAAAGAATGGGTTAAATGCCTCTTTTTCCAGGGGACTGAAATCCCAATAAAATCTCCATGTCCCCCTACTCTAGTTTTTTTTTTCTCTTTTGGAAAACTGACCAGTTTTTAAATAAAGCAGTTAAGATCATTCTAATGATGCCCTCAGTCCAACCTGATTAAAGGAAGCTTTTGGTATTCCCATTTGAAAAAGCAATTATTATAATCTCTTCCTCATCACCCACCATATTAATGGACAAAACATATCTCTCTCCTTTGGGCTCTACCAATTCCTTAAACTGCAAGTGGGCAGCTATGAACTGACTCCTGTTTGATTAAAGCTGCAACCTTCCATGCTTCATCTGGGGTAATTCCCATTCAACTTGAGTGGACCAACTTCTCAGCAACTATGAATAGGATTATACTGTATGTAAGGAAAGTTTCATTAGGATGTGAGATTATTCAACCCAAGGGGGTGGCAGGTAGAATTTGTATTTGAGTCAGATGTATGCCTACACAGAGAGAAGGTGTAAAGTGGTAGTTTGAAGTACAAGTGATAAATCTTTGTCCAAAAGTTCACTTCCGTGGAAAACATGACACTCCCACATCTGTAATATGGAGACACTTGACAGGGGGCCAACCTTACAGTGTTATGATGATTACCAAGACCATGCAGGTGCTCTGAATCACCCAGGGGAAAAAAAACTACATCAATGGTAGCTATAAATTGTATGAATTAGGCTATTCTGTATTTTATCAGCATGAAAGTATCCCAAAGCTGCCAGCAACAATGACAACAGAAGAAGAAATGCAAATGGAATGAAAGCACAATCTTTCAAAGTTTCATGAAATGTGGAGTGATTGTCTGGAGTAATACCACCCAATTGTACACATCAATAAACGATTGTCAGATCTTCCACACCAGATCTCTTTGAACTGAGTTCATCTAATTAGTTTACACAGATCTATAAACAATAGTCAGATTTTTCCAGATATAAGCTGCAGAGGTCCAGTTGCAAGTTACATGAAAGTATCTTCTATGGCTATCTGCTATAGTCATTTCTTTAAGAAAGAAAGAAAGAAAGAAAGAAAGGACTGAATGGACAATTCTCCTCCTAATTTATTTCTAAGTTCTCTTCATATCCTGACTTTCTTCCAACAAGCTCCAAGTGATTTATATAAATCTCCTTCTTCTCACTTTGTCCTCACAGTAATGTAGGTCAGACTGAGAGACTGTGAGGGACCCAAGCCCATCCAGTAAATTTTGCAGCTTAGTGAGTACTTGAACCTGGATCTTCCAAGCCTCAGTGTAATACTCTAACCACTATAGAGCATTCACTATCTAAAACTGTGGGGGTTTTGTTTTGCACGAGAAGAATTTTAGCAGACAAGGAACATTCCCATCTACACCAAGCATAGAACTAAGCAGACAAAGACTAGCTTTTCTTTGGATTCTGACAGTCCACAAGTTGTTTTTCAAATAAAACTTAATGTTGACATGACTACCAGTCATCTCTTTCATGGCCACTGTTATTGCTTTTCTGATGAAAGCCATTATCCTAGAGGACGTGCTGTGAGACAGCAGGGAAGTCTTCCTTAATTTGAGCAAAACTCAGTGTTTTATGTGAATGATATCATGTCATATTTGGAAACAGATTCTGGAATGTAAATCAGATGCTCTCATGTATGAAATAGCCTTACTAGGGCCCACTGTACTCTCCAATATTACACAGATAAAAACTGGCACATATGTGGTCAAGCATCAGAATGTACCCAAGATGGCAAATATTTTTAATGAGGAAGAAGAGATAAGCTAGGAAAGACTGCAGCAGTTTGCCTTTGCCTGAGCCTACTGGGAACGACAATATTTGGCTCCTTCCTGTCCTCCCCCCTGTCCTCCCCCCTACCGAATTAATTGCATGCAAACCACTTTGATGTCAGTTTGCACCAACTGAAGTCAGCCAAGGATGAAGGAGAAAATGGGAAAAGGAGAGGGAAACTGAAATACTTTAAAAGGAGCTGAAAAAATGAGATGCCAGAGTATTAACTGGGGCTCTTCTTGCCAAATTGAAACAGTTGGAGGATATGGGATGCTTCTTTGGGCCATTTCTCATGTAAAACAGATTTGTGTGGTGCTCTGCACTTTGCAGTGAAGTTTCAGAAATCAGCTGAATCTGTCCTAGACACAGCGCAATTGCTCTAAGCCCTTTACTGGCCAGCAGCTTAGTGCTGAAAAAGGGTATTTTTTTGCTTTCTCTTCTTCCAGATTTACTTCCTGAACTTCCTGATGTTGTCACTATCAATATTTTGCATGCCACTTGAGCAACTGAGGGAACATCCAGTATGGCTGAAAGATCCCAGATTTTGTTCCTGTTCTTTCCATTTTGTACTGGGTTAAAATAAACCAACTTGGGGAGCTGGTATAAAAAGCCTCTGATTATACCAGGAGCTGACAGAAAATATTCTGGGATAAATGTATGGATCTCCGAATAAAAACTGGAAAGAACAGGAACAAGATCAGGGATTAAATGGTCTAAATTTGTCTGGATGCACTCTCAGTAAAAATGCATAGGGTTAGCTGTTAGTTGCAGGGCTGAGGGTGGGTTCACACATTAAGATGTTTTGTGCAACTGACTATTGCCAATTATATTTTATTATTCTTCCATTCATTCATTTAATTGATTTCTATGCCAGAGATTCTAGAATAAGTCAGACATGCAATGAAGAGGGCCAGACATGTGGTGAAAGAGGGCCTTATTTTTGCTCCAGGATCTCAGTTACTTTAAACTGGCCTTGCTTAGAATACCTGCTTACCTATCCTTGTACTGTCTGCTCCCAGCTGGGAACAGAATTGGCAGCCTGGGATCTTAATAAGCTGTCCTTTGCTTTTGTATTCCATAAACAAGAGAAGAGAGGAAGAAGCTGGATTTAGACTTATATTGGTTTAATAAAGAGGAGGGGGTTCTGCATGCCCAAAAGATTTCACTGCCTATCTAATTCATATCCATCCTTCATTGTGAACCCTTTCTGTTACCTCATCAGGGAAGGCCAGGAGGAAAGGCTAGCCACCCCTTCTAGCTTTGCTTCTTTCACAACTCTACATACTTAAGGAGCTGAGGAGGGCCTGCCTGCATCAGCTCCATATCGGTCATGTGGCTTTGCACAGGTGATCTCAGCCATACACATGAATAATGCACTCCTAGAGGAACAGGTGTAAGGAAATGTTCCTTCACTTCAAAAAATGTTCCAGGGTGATTTGCAAAGCAAAAGTCAGAGTCTTCCTACTGACCCCACATTGTACCTGCTAATTAACTCCATCAGCACTACCTTAAATGATTTCAATCCAAACCCAAGCAGCACAAGGCTGCAAAACACAACAAAATAAAATGTCTGCGGGGGAGGGACATCCAAGGTGCTGGAATTCCCTTCCTAATGAAGCTAGAATGGCACCTTCCTTTCTGCCCTTCCCTCAGGAGTCAACATTCGACAGGCTTTTAACAATGAGATGTTTTCAGTGAAAGGGCTTTCAACAGGGTGCTGTAAAAGAATTGTACTACTTTAATAATGTTTTCAACTATTTTTGTGTCCCCAACGCCAACACCCTGCACCCAAGGATCAGAATAGTTTTTTTTAAAAAAAGGTCTACTTTGCCCCAAAACCAAGTACTGCACACTGTACTAAGTAAAAAGGAATGGTTCCTGAGACCAAAAGTGCACAATAGGATTCAAACATCCCACTCTCTCCGTGCAAGGTGCAAAAAGTCAAGGAAAAGTTAAAATGTCCCCGGCGTTGCTAGCTGTGCTTTTCGTAACACAAGACAAAATGGATTCATTCAGTGGCTACTGTTGAGAACACCCAGATCAAGGATTTGCATTTGTCCGAAAAGAAAGAAAGTTGCGAATAAGGCATACGAGTTTGTAAAGCCCTGCTACAATCCCAATCTACAAAGTCTGACTGATTGACAGGATGGAAGTAGATCACAGGCTCACATCAGAGGAAGCGAGTGTGCTGAAATCCCATGGAAAACAGTAGAGAAAGGCTAGCTGCAATCTACTTTGGTCCCATGGATTTCACAATGATCCAGGCAATGATCCAGACTCTGGCCAAGCGTTAACTTCCAAGGACAAAACATTTACTCTTGTAAACGTCCCACATGGCTTCCATCTCATTTAAATATGCTTAATGCCATGCCATCCTATTTGCAGGAAGCATTAGCATGATAACCATCTGTGCCCCGGGGCAGTACTAACTAAGCACTCCTACGAGCTGGTGTGCGATGAATGTATATGTAAAGACAAAGGTCCTAGCCATGCAGAATTCTTCCAGACATAAATGATTTCTTCATGTACACCAGTAAGAATTTCTTCCAGCCTGATCTGGGTTAGAGTCTTTAAATATTCGTTGTTCTTTCATAACATTTGGATATAAAGCATAAAAGGAACAGCCAAAAATGGTAAGCATTGCTTACTACTTCTTTTGGATGAATAACTTGCACACATGTTCTATAACAAGAAGCAAAATGTGCACATTATGTCTTTGAAACCTGCTTCTTTGCTGCAGAAGCAATGCACAATTTTTTCCTTCAGGAACCACTTGGAAAAGTAAATACCCATAAAAAGAACACAACTCACTTGTACATTGTCTTTGATGGATTCTTAGTCTAGTGGAAGAAATAACATGTCATTATATGTGTTTGGATGAAATATTTATGGGGAACCCCTTCTCTGCAGTTATTCTGTATCTATCCTTCCTTGCCCACTTTCACCACTGCTTCCCATCCCCTTACACATAAACCTTGGTTGGCATGTGATTCTTCAGCTCCCCAAGCTTACTCCCTCTTTCAGTTTCTTTACTACCTGACAAAATATTCCATATTTAAATTTGGGCTTCCTTGAAAGAGCAAAACGTGGGGAAAATAATAATGAGAAGCAGAGAGTATACATTGCTCTGCTGAAACATTAATATAACCCAGTTGGGGGAACTGCGGGCTCCCACTTTTACACGCCTTCAAGTCATTTGTGATTTACGGCAGTCCTAAGGCAAACCTATCATGGGATTTTGTTGGCAAATTTGTTCAGAGTGGATTTGTCTTTGCTTTCCTCTTAGGCTGAGAGAGTGTGACTTGCCCAAAGTTACCCAGTGGGTTTCCGTAGCCGAGCAGGAATTCAAACCCTGTTCTCCAGAATCATAGACCAATGCTTAAACCACTACATCAGGCCCTTACCCTAAAATTATTTAGGTTAAAAAAAAAGAGAATTGTTGCTCCAGGGGCAGTGGTCCTCTTCTAGAGCAAGGCCCATGGTATTGCTTTAGTGTTAGGGAGTTGCCTTTTGGTACTTTTTATTTTGAACTGGAGAGGGTGCAACCCACACCAGACCTCTGGAGGGTTCACTACTCCTGTTGGAACTTGTACCATATGCATACGTGGGATTTGGACTATAGAGTAAAAAAGTAGCGTGCACCAATCTGACCTTGAAGATTTGAGCACCTTCTGCAGCAGTTCTAGTGGCAGCTTCCTCAGGTGAATCTGAGAGCCAAGCTGTGGGACGAGGTTCACCTCTATCCATCTTTCACAGTCAGCGATCAAGGATGACTGCTTGTACTGATTTTAAAGGAAGGGAGAGAAAGTAATAATAACTCTGAACTCTGGGACCACCTTGTGGTGGAAGCTGGAAGTGAAACCATCATATGCAAGTGGTCTTCCCTGTAAATGTTCAAAGTTAACTGTATAGGACTAGATACTGAAATAGTTACAGATATCATGAATATCCATGCAGTTAATGCAGAGGATACCAGAGGATGGAAGTCATATCTTAACAACATCATTGCTTTTAACATATTAGTGTTGGAGGCTAACACAATAAAGGCAGAACAACAGTTAATTGTTAACTTTTTTCACCAAATGAGTAAAGCATACTTTTTCTCATTACCTGTTAGGAGCCAATCTTTTCGGGGGGGGGGGGCATTTTTTCTCTCTAAATTTCAAGGCACTTTCTCTTATTTTGTAAGTTTTTTTTTTTTCAAAAAGAAATTGAAAAGTGACAGAAAAGTAACAATTACCAGATCAAGTCATTGGTAAAATTAAGTTACGAGGAAAAACTGAGTGCATCAAGTAAGGCTTTAAAAGTAAGCTCTGTAGATTGTACAGGCACACTCACTAGGGACCTGTGATTTGAATGTGTCCCAATGAGTACATATCAGTGACAAGCCTGAGCTTGCCTCTGTATTGTACATGAAGAAGTTGTCTCTGTTCAGCTACTAAATTACTAAGAGATAAAGTAGACCTTCCGAACTTTTCACGTTGGTGACACGCTTTTTTAGATGTGCATCATTTCGTGACACAGTAATTCAGTTTTACTAGCAAACCAGAGGTTAAACTAACCCCTTATAAGAGATACAGACACATACATAAATTGTAATAAAATGTATGGGGACACAACATATCTCATGAAAACCTTTCATATATTTTTATGAATATATAATTTATAAATAATAACATACATTTCCAAGATTGTAGGCAACACACCTACACACGTCAGGCGACACACTAATGTGTCACGGCACACCATTTGGAAAGCCCTGAGATCAAGTTACTACTGGATGGTCTGAAGAAGAACTCCACTGTCACTATTCTGCAGAACACTGTCACCTTCTGTCCTGGAGACAGACCATTTCTTTGATAACTGCTCCTATACACCTCCTTCCTAACTCCCGAAGATTGTATTCAAAGCATTTCCTTGCATTCAGCAAATTCCTCAGCATTTCACATTATGACAACCTGAACATGTGTGGCCAAGCAACATCAGAGTGTGGTCAAGATGGCAAGAGTTACCGATGAGGAAGCACATACAAACTAGGTGAGGCTGCAGCAATTTGTTTTTGTCTGAACCTGCTGGGAAGTGTAATATTCCACCCCTCCTCTCCACTCCTCTCCCCCAGCCACTGAATTAATGGAGTGCAAATTATTTTTGCATTTTGAACTCACTTGGCAGCAATTGAACTATAGTGAGGACATGGGGGAAAGGAGGAGGGAGAAACTGGGACATTTTAAAAGCGGCTGAAAAGTGGGATGACAGGTGATTAAGCAGGACTGTCTCTGCCAAATCAGGAGAATTGGAAGAGATGGATTCAGTGCAAGAAGATTATGTCTGCTAAATCCTGCTCTCCCATACTGGCACACTTGCCAGCTATAACTCCCAGCAGCTGCCCACTCAGCTTTTCTTTACAAGCTCTCTTTGTACAAATGCAAAATGTCAGCACTGAAACCAGCTATCAGCTGACTCAGCTGGTCAGCATTAAAATCAGAGCTCAGAAAAAATATTCTTGTCTTTCAGACCATAACTCCCTGGGGGGATTCTGAGGGCTGAGTGATTTTCTCCAAGCTGTGACTACCACTATATGCAAGGCTAGCTCCCAAAACTAAACCCAGCATGTAAAAAATGCATCATAGTTGCCACTCACCTTGCAGCCTGCAGAATAATAGCTACAGACATTGGTTGTGCATATGCTGCTTCTCATGACCTGTACACACCTGGGGCAAAGAAAACAGACTCTTAGGGTCTTTCCATATTAAAATATTACAGTGCTATTATTCCGCTTTCAACATCCTACAGAATCCTGGGGTTTGCAGCGGGGGTGGGGGGGATTAAGAATTTTTAGTCAGAGAGCTCTTTGGCCTTAGTATACTACAAACCTTGGAATTCCACAGGATGTTGAATTATTATTACATCTACAGTTGGCCCTTCACATTCACTAGGGTTAGGGGCACAGAACCCTTGCAAAAGGCAACACACATGGTTCTTTCCCCCATCTCCACTGTGTCCTCACAACAAGCAGGCTGACAGAATGATTAGCCCATGGACATCCAAGGAATTTCATGGGATCCAGAACCTGGATCTCCAAGTCTTAGTCCCATACTCTAACCACTATACTATATTGGCTCTCCTTCCCCCATGACACTTTCTCTGTAAAAATAACCTCCTGACATTTTTGGCCCACTGGGGAAATAGTTGCTCATTCAAGGCAAGTAACACATTTTTTAGGCCAATTTAGGTTGGGGAAAATTCTGCTATGAGAACGCACTCTCAGCGCCACATCCTCGATCTAATTTTACACTCTCCTTGCAGCTGCTTTCATCTTTTTTCTTTTTAAAATGTCATATAGTTTGGCTTTCAGCTGTTACCAGATACGGTGCCCCCACACTTTCAACTTCATTCTGGGAGACTTAAATGTTAGCAGCAAAGAAAAAGAGGCAGCGTGAAAGTGCTGAACTTCTCAGGTTATTAAATTCTGAACCCAATAAATTTCCCATGGCCACCCAAAATATTTGGCTGCCTGATGAAAATTAAGATGGATCCTTCCCTATTTCATATACAAAAGGTGACCAGATTACCAGTTGAATCTAAGTTCAGCACTGGTAATCGCAATGCTCCACTGTCTCTGAAGGCAGATGCTTAACTTAAGGGCCAAGGATGGCACACACAGTTCTGTCCATCTTTTCATTTCTCATTGTCTGCTATGCAAGGTGACTATTACAGTCTGCTTAATGCCAGGGCGGGCCCTGCCATTTCCTTTGGTTATTCAGGATGATCATAGAATTGGAAAACAGATAGGCTTATCTATCTGGCACTTCCTAAAATGCATTAAACATTTCCAAGACCACTAATTCTCTTTGCCCAGTCCCTGGGACAAAATAATATGAATGTACAACACTGCAAATTCTAAAATAAACAAAGAAAACAATTCTTTAGTCATGCAGACTAACATAACCACTGGAAAAATCAAATAAAATAAATGTCTAAAACCTTTATTCAGTTATAAATATTAGTAATATAGCTAAAGAATCTCATAGTTTTAGAACCTGCAAGCTAATTCAATGCCCAGTATATGCTAATGTCTCCATATATGAAAGGGAAATGTCTTAAAATATGTTTACGTCAGCAGCTACTGAGATAAAATTGAGTTTGCCAAGGCTAATGTGTAAACCCAAAGCAGAACATTTTTAAAAGGCAGTTTTAAAAATATAGGAAACTATTCCAGTAAAATAACAACCCCGATGATTCATCTCACATCTCTTGGCAGGCAAAGGGCGTCAACTTGTGCTTCTGCCGAGTGACAGAAGGACATATTTCTACCATTCTCTCACTCCAGTAATACCAAATTCATAAAGAATTGTGCCAAGAGACACAGAAATCTGCCAGTTAGAAATAACATTAGGTTGACCTAGAACTTGGCCTACAGAAAGGTGCAAAACATAATTACATCATCAGGTCTGCTATTCGTGGTGCAAAATCCTGCTCTTCAGATTTGGCTGTGAAATATAACTACTGCTTTAACGTTCAGCTGAAAAGGCAACAATTGCCTAGGCATCAAACATGTAGGTGCCCCTCTTCAGTAGCAGATGTTTGTTTGTCATAGCACATGGTTTCCCTGAACTACATATCTTGCATTTAGCATGCTTTGTTTTGCAGTTGGTCATTGTGTAGTGAACATTGGCTTAATTCGCAAGTCTGATTGCTGAGGTTTGTAACTGACGAAATCCCACTGTAGGAGGGAAAACTGGTTTATTACAAGGAATACACATTCCGTTTAATATGTAGTTTTGAGTTTTGTGAGGTCTGGTCCATGAGGTGATGCAATCCTGAACACCTCTGACACTTCCTGAAGAATTCTGCTGCGGGGTTAAAAAAAGTAAGGGCAGGCAAAATGTAGCAAAATTGTCTTCTACCTCTCTTGAACTGCGGGATCCTTTCAAAGGAGAAATAAAAGTGGAGGGTGATGTCTTGGAGGAAGGTTGTACCCTACTTCAGGGGTTGGGAAAAGGTAGTGACCAGACCTGTGAAAATTGACCACTCAGCTCTAGTTTGATCTTGGGTAACTAACTGCGTCAATATACAATACGTATTATAAATGTGCTTCTGTATATGTTTTTCTAACAAGGTGACCTTTAACAGGAAACAATGGTAGTCAGTTCACAGAAGAAATGCCAGTCTTTTGCACAATTTCATGGTCCAGTTTGTACATCTAAAACCAATGATGTAAAGTACAGATAGGGCAATGGCTACTTACTTCTGGAAAAGGTTAGGGAATTGTAATATGTTTGCAGAAGCCAGGATTCCCAGGACATCTTCTTCATTTACTTCTAGTTCAGAGCTGTATAGGTTCTTGAGTGCAATAGCAAAGGCTTCGCGTATGACAGAATAAATGCATACATATAAACAAAGACATAAACACGTAAACATAACAAGGGTTAGGCATGAGATCATCCTGAGATCTACAGTGTTTTCCTTTGTCCCCTGATTTGCACAGGAAAATTAACCTAAGTCTGCTTGTATATTTGCTGCTGTGTCCCCCTACCATCAATAGTGACTTATTCTGCATGTTAGCAAATGGCAGATTAATATCAAATCACTGTTTTCTGTCAGAAGATTTAGGAAATGCTATGTTGAATTTTCAATGGCTTGGGAGGTTGGTCTGACGACACAAGCATTACCATCTCTTAAGACAGCACAGAATACCAATGTTTTAATTTTGACAGTTTTAACTTTTGTAAGATGCCTTGCGCCCCAGGGCCATTGTTCCAGGCCAACAACAACAACAACAGAAAACTGGGAGTAGAGTCACATAACACTAATGATCAAACTACACAATAAGCTCCATAACACATGTGCACATATTCTCCTGTCATTCAGGAAGTAGCAAAGAAAGAAAAAATCCGTTGGCACCATTGATGGGATTAATTCATTTTAAAACTTGCACAGAATATCTCAGGCCTGTCTCAGCTGTAGAAATATCATAGGCTTTGTTATTCAATTCTAACTTATATCAGACTCAGGAGCACAGCCAAAGTCCAGAGATTATGGGAGTTGCAGTCCACAATGTTTAAAAAGACATTAAGATGTTCTATAGGAAAGACAGCACAAGTATCCTAATAAGAAACATATAATTACCCAAGTGAAGTCCCACTGTGCCCCCCAATTTTTTACACTTTGCAAAATAAACAACCAATCTAAAGAACCATGAATCATTTATATTTGCAGATAATGCCAGAAGGAATCAAGATCTTACCATATCGTGTGACATCGGGATCAGTAATCTCCAAGGCAATTGTAACTTTGCGCATTCTTTGCTTCTGTTCACAGATTTCTGTATGTTTCCGGTCAGATAGTAGATACTGTTTATAATAACATCTGATTTCTGCCAAAACCATGGAAAAAAACAGAAGACTGGTATGGAATTTACAACATTGAAGAGACAATAAACAGAGTACACCACATGGACCAATAGGCGACTGAAGCACAAAACCTAATGGAGTGCAACTTGTAAATCCACTGGGTTAAAATATGTGACGTACAGCTCTTACAGACTGTTTTTAAGAAGTGTGAGTTCTTGCAGTTTTGCCCCTTTGTTTTGTCAGTTGTCTGCTCTGTATCTACTCATTACATTCTTTTAAGGGGGCTGTTTATAGTGATTTATCGGATTTGTATTAGGGTTTTTCCAAAGGGTTTTTTTTTTTTTAACCAGAGTACACTTTGCTGAGGTGGTCCTATGTTTTGAAGAGCAAATTTTCTCCTTTTGATTTTTTTTTTTTTCAGTTTAGTGCTCTAGTGCAAAAGTGCTGTTTCACAAATACAATATGACACTGTAACTAAAAAAAACTAAAAAGAAAGAAAAGAAAATGATATTATATTCTGATAGATCCTGGAATTAAAAAGAAACCCACTCAAGAATAGAAATAAAACACTGCAGCTGGTGCTGAAAATAGTCAAGAAAATAATTGATGATAACAGAAACATCATTTGAATATTTAAAAACTAAAAACAAGAAATGCAGGTTTGCTCCATCCATCTGGATGAGACCATAAATGTCTTTAGGTACATGCAAACAAACATATATGTATGTTGGAGTTGCTTCTAATGTAATACCTTGGTTGGCTTTGGGACTGCTGTTTGCTGCTTGTAAATCACTATTCTGTACAGCTGTAGCAAGCAACTTTGAGAGAACCTGGGATTTAAAGAAGTATATGCGATGAAGCTCCCATTCAAAATCCAAGCACTCCAGGGTTACATCTGAAGGGAGAAAAAGAGGGATATTATATGCATGTTTTCCAAGATGTGATAGGCCAATGTATCTCAGGTAGTGCAACTCACCTGGCTCCATGCCTTCTGTGATCTTCTGTGTGAAGGAAAAAAGCATTTCATTTGGGTCCCCTTGGCGGGAGAAGATCCTCAACGAAGAAAGAAGGAGTAGGAAAAAAGATTTATGTATGTCTAGAATCATTCTATTGTTATACACATTAAATGGCTATATCTGTGACTGCATAATAATGATTATACGGCATGCTCTGGGTGAATTTGGGTAGAATAAATGTGACAGAAGATTTTATCTTTTTAATTTTGCACTCCAAAGTTGAAATGTCCTGGGGATATGACACATTACAATATCTCGTTTGTCTTTGGATACCAAAACATAAATAACATTTTTAAAATTTTATTTTTATTACAAATGATATTTTAGAAATAAAACATAGAAAAAAATGAATCTATGGGATAGGTAATGGGGGAAATTACAAAATAAAAGAAGTTTACATTGGAAAGTCTATGAAAGTGCAGATAAATCCAGATAAGTTAGAAATAACTGAGGAAATAATCCTTCAAACAGGAAATGGTCACAATATTACTGCAAAAACATATTTTTGTGATGCTCTAAGTGACTGCGAGAAAACTGCTTATTGAATTTCATGACACATAATTACTTGGACAGAAAGGCATTCTACACATGTGGAAAGGGACTTCCATTTGCAAAAGGAGAAGCCTTGTAGGCTGGAGAATTATCTGTGTTTCCTGCAGTTCTCTTTCATGTATGCAGCTTTCTCATATTTTCTTTGGTGTTCTGTTTTAGAGTATCCACCTTAGAAATGAACATTTAGTGAGGTCTGCAGAGGGAAGAAGGGAACAGGAAAGCATCATGGCCCAAATGAAAGCTAGGGTCCCAGTTGGTCTCTGGTTAAAGAACAAATGGTGTTTTGGCTCCTTGGACTAACAATGTTTTTGAAGAGTGGGAGAACTTCACATAGAAGTGTATGTTCTTTCTTATTTAGGAAATACCACCACTACCTGCCAATTTCTCTAGAGCAAAACATTTGCAAGATTGTAGCTATTAACTATTTGAGATAAGAATTCACTGGCTCTGTTGGCATTTCCATGACAACTAACAGACTTTTACAATATTTAATGAGATCAGGCTTGAAGGGAAAATCATTTTACAATGGTGGTATCACAGCAAGAATGTCAGACAGACATCTTTCTTCCAACCAGGCAACTGTCCACTGTAGTTTGAAAAGAAGCTGCTCAGGCAATATTTGGGATTCAGTAAATAACAAATATGTCAGATATTTTAGATATCATTTGGACATGCAGAATATTTCCTGGTGAGATCAATGGAAGAGTACCTATCAACAGCTTAGGATCAAATAAGTGTTCCAGAAACATGTTTAATATAATAAATAGATGTAGTAGATGTAGAACAAAATTCTCTTTACATATTCCACATCTGCTATCTTGGCTTCTAAGAGTGAGCAACGTGAGCACCATTAGCGTTTCAGAAAAGGAGCGGCCAGGCGATAGCTATGGCAGTTCAGAGACTCAGGTATCAAGTGAAATATTCAGCGGAAGATGTCAGTGGATAAGAACAGCTATGGGCCACTTATGGCCCACTTCCAAACTTCAAAAGCCCTCTACGAGGTTAGGTTCAGATTTCAGCAAAGTGGTCCATCTCTTCTCCACCTGTCCACTGGGTGGAGAGGAAGAAGGGGAGCAAAAGAGAAATAGAAAAGAAAAAGAAAAAAAAGAGAGAGAGAGAGAGAAAGAAGGGGAATGCAGAAACAGTGAGTGGATTCACCACAGTTTGGCTCTGTTTACACTAACTTCAGCCCTACCTTCCACCCACATATGTTCCCCCATAGATTACTCCCTGTGAACTGTAGTCTTAAACAGAGCAAAGTTTGCCAGCCCCTGGTTGTCAAGGCAGAGAAGATAGAATCAATTTATTGACAATGGTCCCAAATAGGTAGCTTTGCCTCTGCTCTCTTCCTAAAAAGACAGACATTGTGCACTGTCACAGTTCACTTTTACATGCTCACAAGTCAGTTTATGATGGCATAAATACCTAAAAAGGTGACAGCCTTTTCTTTCTTTTCTTCCCTTTTCTTGCGTTTTTCCCCAGATAGCTGGAGGAAAGGGCAATGTGAGGGAATGGGGCAAGAAGATACTGTTTGCTTTATCAGATGCTCATTTGCTCAATCATTCTCATTTAGTGTATTCGGAAACCGGCTTGTGGAGATCAGAAGCATCCTAGGGCCCCAAACCAAAGATGTAGGAATGAACTCTAGGGATGTCATAATTGGTGGGCCCTGGTGATGTCATGAAAGCTTTATATTTCCAGCATCAACCACAGTTGCTCACAGCTTGTGATCGAAAAGAAAAAAGAAAAAAAAATCCATCTAACAATTTTCCAAGAAATGAGGAAATACATCTCTGGTTGGAAATCAAGTTTTCTAATTTCTGCACTGAATGCAGTAGGGAGGGACCCAAGCTTTTTCTAGTTCTAGTTTCAATGCTGTTGAAAAACTGCTTTTAAGAATATAAGACACTAGCAGTTCAGCCAATTAAAAGTTTTCTAAGCATTACTGTGAACAAAGACAAAAATATTTTCCCAGATAGGTTTTTAATGGTTTTGGAAGCACTGATTTTGTCTCATGGGAAGTGTAGTCCAATCAAAGAAATTTTTTCAAGCCAAAAGAAAAGAAAAGAAAGAGAACAATAACAAGAAAAAGAGCTTCTCAAATTCTACCTTGAATGGATTGCTCACATTGACCCTCACTGGCCTGCCTGCCCATCAGTCTTCTTTCTTTCTTTCCTTCCTTACTTCTTTTTCACAGTCAGGTTGTGGTATCTTATTTCCAAAATGAGCAAAATGATAATCATCATAATAACACTAATGATGACCTTATATTTGAGAGATAATGATAATGGGTTGATTGAAACCAACATGCTATCCATGCATGTCTATTCAGAAGAAAGCCATAAATTCTGTGTGACTTCCACACTGAAAAGGCTGGGAATCTAATTTGTGAATCCTAAAAGGTGAATTCAGTTAAAACAAAAATTAGATGGAATTCTTCATCTCCTTCTGTTGTTCAACAACAACAACAACAACAAAAGGTGTTTAAAGAGATTACCAGTTTGATTCTCAGTTCTGATAGATTTTGTTTCCTTCTTTTTTTTCCCTCAACTAAATTCACTTTCTACTAGGCAGGCAGAGGAACATAACTACGCTGCATACAGATTTGCAAAGAAGAGAGAATGAGAGCAAGAAAAGATGAGAGCCTGCCACTATAGCAGGACAAGGAGCGTACTTTGGCAAGGCACTGAAGCTCTTTAGGTGAGAATTCTAAACAGCCTGTGCGAAACTTCAGATTCCAGAATTCGGTAAGATGTTGCCATGGTAATTAAGTGGAATTATAGTCCTATCAGTGTGGAAGTGTGACAACTTAAACTGCAGATCCTAGGAAATATATAATGTTAAGAAGAAATGAATAGCATGTACATTTCAAATAATGTAATTTCTGTTTTAAATATAGAGCCCTAGGTTCAACTCCAGGTAATTCCAATTCCAGTGCACTGTAAACAATGGGAAAGACCTGTCCAAAGATTGTGAAGAGCTGCTATTAGGGTAGAAGTGGGAGGAAGAAAAGGCAGTCTCAGATGGGAAAAATAGGAACTATTGTGACTTTCCAGTAAGATGGATCTGTAATATCTTCTCATTTAAACAGTTCTGAAGCTTGTCTTAGAATGTCAAGATGACATGATGGTAATTGTAAAATTGTAAAACCAAAGCTTATAAATGTAAAACCTTGGTGACTCAATCCCATGGCTAGTGGTATTGCAGATGTTTCAACAGTAGTTGTGCCAAACATTTAAAAACATCTCTAACTTGCATGAAACTAACACATACCCAAACACGCAGAAGCACACATATGTGCATACACACAAAATTTACTCCTTTAGATATAGTTCTGCATAGATCCCACTGAAAGGAATGATAACCAACTTCAACTAACTTGCTCTGGTTCCAATCCATTGACAAAAACCAAAACCAAAACCAAACCCCAACAACAAGGTCAGAATTGACCACTGTTCATAATAAATTTGGATTCTAGTTTCCTACTAGAAAGAGATAAACAGATCAATATATTTGAGGAGATCTTATATGAGGTTATTAACATCTTCACATCCTTTATTAGTAGGACCAATATTGACAAATATTGATAAAAATAAAGGAACCATATCTTTTGGCTACTTTGATTTGATTTGTTACCTTCTCAGTTATAAATAACAGATTTCATCTTAATCCTGAGCCAAACAGACAACAGTAAGGAACATTTCCATATTAAAACAACCCTCACATTTTAAACTGGGCCCAGCCGGTTTACCTGGGTCTGTGCTTCTGCTTTGGTGGTATTGCTTTAAAGGCATATGAACTAGACACTTTCCGATCCTCCAGCATTGCCTTCAAGGCCTGTCGTTCTTCAGACAGGGACAAGGGTGTGTCAACTGCATGGTCAGAAAACAAACAAGGACATGCTGTATATCAGGATCGGGAAGCTGTTGTTGTAGTTGTTCCAAAGGCAGCATTGATTTTGGCAAAGTAGGTCATTCATGAGGTCTGTGATGGTCTGATCCAAAAGAGGTACTGCCGAGATTCAGCTGCCAATATGTTTGCTTGATGTCTTTAAAGCTGAGAAATCTGTCATTAGGCTACTTGAAAAGATTCTTTGAATTTGGAAGAAATCCTAGTGATCATAGTCAGTGGTGAAAAACTACGGGAGTTACAGTAAACATGAAAACAAAAAATCTTGTGGGCCACTTTTGCCCACCACTGTTCTATCATTTATGTGAACTGTCATGTAGAACAGAGAGGAATGATAGAGGTGTGGGAGATGACATGTAGAACAATGAATAATTCTTTTCTTATTTCAGACAGAAACACACACTGTTCTGGATCTCCAACAAATTCCGCTGGGTATGCAGTTGCTCGCTAGCAAAGCAATATTAAATTTCTCAGTGTTTCAGTAAGGCTACTCCAGAGATTAGTGTCACACTTTGCTAGATTAATATCACAGTTTTGGTTCTAGAAAAAGGTATTGACTCAAATTCATGACCTTTCTATGGGCAACAGTGAAAATGTTTCGAACCTTATGATGAAACTCAAAGGCGTACCCAGCCACCCAACAGAAGCTTAAAGAGAGGCCTTCCTTTAAAAAAAAAAAGGGAGAGAGAGAGAGAGTACTTGTTACTCATTATTTTCAGTCACCACTGTACCTGTCATTATTCTCATCAGAGTCTCATTGAGGCCCATTCGGGTAGCTCTGCTAGCTTGTGCAATTCCAAGTAGGTCACAGCTTGGGGTAAACAGAGATTGCCAACGATTGGTGAGTCCAGTTTGATTGCGGAAAAAACGTGGTTTCAAGGGTAGTGCAACCTAAAACAAACACGTGATCCCCCCGCAAAGGATAATTTGTGAATACAGTCAGCCCTTCACATTTGCAGGTTTCACTTTTGTGGATTTGATTATTCACGGTTTATTTGCTGTCACCTCTGCTACCACCCTATGCCATTTTTAATAGGGACTACAAGCCTTGCGAGACTGAGAAACTGCAAATGAGGCTTGTAAGTCCCTATTAAAAATGGTGTGGGGCAGCAGTTGAGGTGGCAGTAAGCCCCAACAGCCACCCACTTCTGCCTTGTGAAGGAACCCTGATGTCTCAGAGGAATCCATGCTGGGCTGAATATGGTGATCATACTTTTCTTTTTGTGTTAAATATGGTTTGGGAGGGCCTAGGTTTTTCATTCACTGTTTTTCCACTTTCATAGGGGTTCTAGGTCCCTAACCCTAGAGAATGTGGAGGGATAACTGTATCGAAGAAATCTATTTTGCTGAAGGCAGGAGAAAAGAGTCCAGGTCACAGAGACAACCCACCACTAAATACCACTTGCTGGTGAACTACAGTGACAAAGACTCTTGTCTTCACACTCTGTTTGTGAACTTCTTAGAAAATTCTGTGAAAAACATGAAGCTGGGCTATCAACTATCAGTAGGTCTTTTGAGATGGTTGTCTACAGGTGCCATCAGCTCCAGTAGAGTCTTCTTATGTTCATATGAATTCTCATTCTATCTCACACTGTCCAAATAGCTACGAATATACCCTTCAGCAAGGCTTGTCCGTTTTATCTATTTAATAAATTGATTATCACTTAACTTTCTTCCAAAACTGGGGCTCAAGGTGGTTGACACCAAGATTAAAATAGGTACAAATAAAAATATAAACGTTTACCCCATGTTGAAACAAAATTAAGCAAATCATATATATTAAAATAATTGAATTAAAAACAATGAAGAACAGACTGGTGTAAGACATATAGTACTGGTTTGTTACAAGCCCCTTTCTTAGCTGTCAGTTTCTAAGAGCTTTCCTGAAGAAAAAAGGCTTTACTTGCCAGTAAAAGGATAAAACAGAGGGACAAACTAGTGTCTTTTGGAAGGGAGTTCTGCTGCACATCAGCCACCAATAAGGCTTCTTCTTATATTTGTACAATAGCAATAGCATGTGTCTTTCTATATTGCTTATTAGCTAAGTGCTCTCTAAGTGGTTTACAGTGTGTTTAGCTAATTGCCCCCAGGAAGCTGGGTGCTCATTTTACCGATCTGCGGAAGGTTGGAAGGCTGAGTCAACCTGGAGCCTGGCAGGATCGAACTCACAACCTTGTGGCTGCAGTACTGGCATTTAACCACTGTGCCACCAGGGCTCAAAATACACCAATCAGGTGAAGAGATGGAGAGAAAGGTCTCACTCAAAGATTTCAGAGCCCAAATAAGCTCCTATGGGAGAATATGGCTCACGAAGAAGAATTTTTTAAACTTTCGCCTTAGGTCAGAGTGGCTGGTGCTTATGCGAGTTGTCAAAACATCTGAAGGGTAAGGAAGATGTATTGCCTCTTATTGCCTACTTCCGTGGTCCTTAACCTTTTCTTTAGTGGGGACCCCCTAGAAATATAATTTGTTGCTGGGGACCCACAAACTTAATTCAAGATTTAAATATTTAGATTTAAATATTCAAATATGTATTTAAATATTCAAATTGTTTAAAGTTGCTTAGCAAGGGTCTTCCAAATTTGGAGAGAAGGGAGAAATAACTAAATGTGCACACTCCTATTACAGTCCTCTCTCCACATTTGCAGATTTCAACTTCACAAATTTTATTATTTGCAAGCATGCCTGCCTTCCCCCCAGCATTCTCCGCCTTCCATTCCCATGCATTTTGCAGAGAACTTGTGCCAAGGCAAAATGGAAGGGAAACGGGGGGGGGGCAGGGGCGGGAACGGCTCTTGCAAGTGTTCCTTTCCCGCTCCGTAGCTCCCCCCTTTCTAGTTCCATGCAAAATGGAAGGGACCGGAGGGGAAGCCTGGAAGGGAATGGAATGGAGAGTTGAGGTATTTATTCAAGCTTTTCCACTTTGATGAGGATTCTGTACCTGGAACCATCACAAAAGTGGAGGGGCCACTGTACTATTCTCAATGGGAGGGGAAGCATGTGTGCCTGTCTATGGAGGTTCCACCTCCTCCATCAGAGAAGCACTCACCACTCTAAAGAGAAAGGAGACCAAACAGCCAAATTGCAACAGGTTTCTGCTGTAGAACATCCTGCTGTTCACTTGCTCATCTGGCCAGGCAAGTAATTGAGCAGCGAGCCAGACAGAGCAGAGAGCAGCAGCTAAAGCAGCACCCTGGTCAGGATGAAAGTATAAAAAGGAGGAAGCCTGGTTGTTTCATGCTAGTGATCTTTCATCACACTCCGCACCCTGCAGACTCTACTCGCAAACCCTGGCCTGGCCTCTTCTTGCATATTAACAATGGTAATTTTCACAAAGGAAGGCAAGACTTATCTAGCGCATGTCTGGGCAAGTGGTAAGGTGGACTTCGGGTCATTCCTCAGGAGGGTTTGATATCACTTAGTGAGTAACACAGACCACCCATCCCAATATTCTTGGCATCCACTGGTTGGTTGCTGCAAGGCTTCCCCCCTTCCCCAATCCAAAACTTTATAGGGTAGTTTCCATCCAGCAACTGTGGCTATATTCCTATGAGACAGAGGTTCATGGTAGTGTCTTTCCCTGCTAACACTGTTTAGAGCCAGGGTCCCTCAACCACCTCATTCTGTTGGTAGGTGCCTTGGGTGCCTTTAGAGACATCCTCAATCTTTCCTATTGGTTCTCATGTCTCATGTCTGGGAGGTTTTGCTGCCACCGCTGTTAGTGTCAACCAGCAGGGCTTTGTAGATCCCCCAGGAGGGCTCCGTGGACCCCCAGTGGTCCACGGACCCCAGGTTAAGAACAACTGCCCTCTTTTGTTTCACTGTTGCAATTCTTGGTGTGTGGCATGTATGTGGGCTGTTTTGTTCGCCTGATCCTTGAAATGTGTGGTTTATTTGTGACATGTATTCTCCCTCACTCTCTCTCTGCATGTGTATGCATATTTTACCTGGAATGTAGGGCATTTTTTTCTCTTTTGGTTCGGGTGGGTGGTATGAATAGCTGTGTATTTTGCCTATAAGATTGTTTCTCACTGGGTGTCATTGATTTGTTTGTTATGAAACTGGCATTTTGTGGGGGGGGGGGGCGGGTTGTGGGGCTAAAATATAATATTTGACATTTGGAATTTGACTCCATCTCTGCCTTGTATTCAGTTGTTTGGCTAAGACAGTAGTTGTTATGGGCCAGGAGTCAGTTTCTCCAGGTGAACAGCAGCCTTGAGAGATGACAAGCAGGCACACACCAGGAGCTAATCAGGCTAGGAGGAGAGCCAGTTGGCTCCAGCTTTTATAAGGAGGGCAGAGGGTGGTGGCCCAATGGCACAAACAATGTCTTTTTTTTTTTTTTTTTTTTTGCTGGCCCTTGCCTTTCTGTATGCTACAGATTCCCTGCTGGCTGTTTGTCTGTCTTCTCTGACCTATGGACTGTCTGAGCTTGCTGCCGGCTGGATGCCTGACCTTTGGACCAATACTTGACTTTGCTTCTGCTTCGCCCTGACCAGGCAGGCTTTATTGGACTTCTTAGCTGTATCCGTCTGCCTGCTGAATATCTTGGCACTCTGTTGCCTGACAAGAGACAGCCAGTACCTATGACAGTAGTCTTTGAGCTTCATCAGCTTGATTTCTCAGAAAGGTGTGCTGAACCAAAAAAGATGAAAATAAAACTGGTTCGAAAGAAAGATTTTACTTTCCCCCACTCTGTGTTGCTCTTAGGTTCATAGGCCAGTTACCCTCCTTTTCGTGCCACCTGCTTGAATTCCAGGAAAGGAGTGTTTTGCGCTCACTGTGGCCGCCATTTTCTGAGAACACCCGCTATACACACACTCATAATTCCACAAATGCTCGCCAATACTGGTTGCAGCAGAAGGGGTTTTCAGATAAACCTTATGTCAAACCTAGGGAAAGACATTTTGCTGCTGGTGACAGTAGGGCCTAGAACAGGAGGAGACTTGAGAGCTGTGTTGTGGGTTAGGCAGGAGCACTTTAATTTTAAGTATTGGCTGCAAGTCTTTAGTATAACTACAAGTGTCTGTGATCCCCTCATTAAAGTTTTACTTGCATCACTCTGGTTTTAATATCTTTAAAACAGCTAAACTGGTGGACCTATAGGAATAATACAGGTCTGTCTATTAACTTCTTTAAGTCGCATAAAAATGGAGTGCATTTGTTCAGAATTAGGCCAATTGAACTCAATAATACTTGCTGCCAGGAAAGTATACGTGGGATTGCAATCACAACAAGTTAAACTGCAACCAGTAATTTACGAGACTGGCCAGAAGTTTCATTCTTATCATGCCATCTGAAGTTATTGCACCTACCTTTGCAATCTCCTTCTCCTTTGGAGAAAGTCCCCCGAGAGATACAAAGGGAGCTGACAGCAGATAACTAGAGATTTAAAGAGGTATCATCAATATTATATATACCAAGGAAGAGCAGAAAGAAAATAAAAATCAAATGTTCTTGAAATCAGATAATCCCCTTTCAAGGTAAGGTGTAATTCTTTACTGACATGGAAATTTGATGACTATAGAAAAACAGTTTCTCCCCGTAGAGATGTTCAAGGTAAAGTCGAAGGCTTTCACGACCGGAATCCATGGTTTTACTTTCTGTATTTTTACACATTGACCTAAGAAGTTCAGCTAGTAGTGCCAACGTGAATAAGTCCACATAATCAATGTGAATTTGGTAAGTCAACATTACGTAAGTTCCATTGATTCAATGGGTCTACTCTAATTGAACTAAGAAGTAAATTTAGGCCATTATGTGCAGTGTTGCAACTCAACATTTTCTTTTCTACTTATAAGTAAGCATATGGGGGTCTAATCTATCTCTGGCCCATTGCATCTGCAGAGAGGAAGTTTAAATTCCATTCATGAGAATTTTTAAAAACTTTATTATGCCTTCATGTAATTTCTGAGTTATGATGACCCTAAGGTGAACCTCTCACAGGGTTTTCTTGGCAGGATTTTTTCAGAGGAGAGTTGCAACTGCCTTCCTCTGAGGCTGAGAGAACGTGACTTGCACAAGGTTACCCAGTGTGTTTCATGGTCAAGCAGGGATTCAAAACCTGGTCTCCAGAAACATAGTCCAGTGCTCAGCCCACAGCACCACACTGCCCTTATCTATCCTCAAATAGATGATTATTTGGGTCTACCCTGCTAAATTAGGACAGTTGGAGGATATACTTACATTTGGGATCCAAGAGTGAGGAAGACACATTTTGGCACTAATTGGGAATTCTTCCCCTATTCAGGTAAATTTACCTTTTAAAAAAGTGTTGGGGGAGGTCCACCACACACAGCAGGCCTGGTCCAGATTGGGTTGCCTGTGTGCTTGTGAGTTACAAAGAAAATAACTTTCAGATGCACTATATTCTTTCTCTGTAGTGTGTAGTTTAACCCCCATTTTTTATCCTAAAGCAGTGCTACTCAAAGTGGTGGTCTGTGGACCAGTACTGGTCCATGAGCCATCAGCTGCCAGTCTCTAGTGAGTTTCCTAGTAATAAAGAAAGAGTTTTAGTCAACGGACTCAAATATGGTACTGGTCCCTGGAACATATGGAGGAAAAATGACACACCTCCTGGATTAGATAGTTTAAGAAACATTGCTTGCCCTAGCAGGTAGGGATAGTAAGTTAGTGTTAACTGTAAGGAACTGAGGCAAACAGAAAACAAAATCCTTATAAAGAGAAAGGATTGTTATAAGGGCTATAATCCCTTGCTACTTCCCTCCCTTTAAGATCACAGCCCTTTTCTTAGGGAATGCCAGGCAGCAGCATCATAGTCTGTGCGTTCTACAGATCTCCAGTGTCTAGAAACAAACAATGATGCCTCTTTATTAGCAGAAGTGTCTCTCTGCCTCTGTACCACCCACTTGCCTTTTCCAAATATATAACTGAAAACATTAGCAGCTACTTACAGATGTGCTGTATTTTCTAAAGTATGCATTTCAGTAGGAACAAAAGAAGGAAGTGGAAGCAAATCTAGGGAATTCCGTGTTTTTGCATGGAAACTCTTATAGCGGGACATGCTGGTGGCGGTGTTCACAAATTGTGCTCTGTCTTAAGTCAGTACTTTGTTAGAGATGACTAGAGATTGTTAAAGAATCCGATCCTTTCCCATTCCCTCCTCTGCTTTTCTTCTAGAAATAAAACATGACTTCAGGCTTCTATAGCAGTAAGAAATGGTGATGTGTACATATGGAGAGGGGGCACTATGATGTCATTTTCTTCTGACAGTGTCATCACAATGCAGCATCTCCAGCTTCCAGGATCCTTTCATTTCTTGACTAGAGCTACAAGGAAGTATGTCTGCACAGAGTAATCTTGCAGAACCAGATGGGCCACTGTTCCTAGATATGTAAGCTATCACTTTTTTGTCTTCTGCTAAAAAATAATACAAAATGTAATCACTACATAGAAAAACATAGTACTAAGAATTGTGCATTTGAATTCTAAGGTCTTTTAAGGTCCCACACTGATAATTACACTTCAGTTTTAATGAGATTGGAGGGAGAGTTTAAAGTCGTCATGGCTGGAGTACTACATTGCCTTTTGATAGGATCCAATCAAAAATAAGTTCAGCTGGATTTCAGCTATTGTGAGATAACTATCACATCGTATAAGCATGTCTAGTCAAATGGATTCAAATATAAGTCAGTACAGTTTTTTAAAAAATTTCAGATGAGAAACGAGTGTGTGTGAAGGCAGTTTCAGAGGACGGCATGATGTACCTAAAGTCATCTGCAAGGTCCGTGTTGCTTTGTTTCCTCTGGGAATGTAGTTGTGTACGTGCGTGTGTACGGATACATACACTCACATGCTATAAACCCTTCTCCCTCTGTGTGATTAAGTTTCTGTTTGTTATTGTTTCGTGAGAAAACAGATTGATGGATTCTCACCAAATCTGGAAAATATATGGAACAGTCTGACTTAAAATATAAGGTATGGAGGTGTACACAAAATTCAGTTGGGTGAGAGGTCCCAGAGGCACATAGTTATTGCTCCATTGATTTTTTTTTACCAAAACATGAATGTTACATGGAATAGTCTGACTTACAATATACTTAGGAAGTGAGAGGCCCAGAGGGGGCATCCCAGTGCTTTTTAAAATCAGTATAAAATAGTGTGGCACATTGCCACAACAGTATGAATACAGTTGGCCCTCCAATTTTGTGAAGGTTAGGAGTGCAAGACTCTCGCATAATTGGGAAAAAAGGATCTTCCCCCCACCCAAGTGAGTGAACGAGCGAGCGAGGAACCATACAGCTGTTCACGTGCTTTCCCTCCTTCTGTTCCCCCACCCCATCCCATCGTCCCCTGCTTACCACCTGAGCACGAGAGAATGCATGGTATTTTAGCAAATTTGGATGGTATGTGACATACATAGCATTCATGTTGGAGGTGGCCTGGGGGAGCCTCTCCAGTTTTTTTTTTCCCCCATACATACACAGTAGTGTGTGTGGTGGCCACTTCGGAGAGCCATGCGCCAGGGCAACTGAGAGTGATGTGCAACATGAGGAACATCTAAGCACTTACACAGTCCTCCAGAGAGCAGCTGAAACTGTCATTAATGATGGTTAATGGTGTCTCTCTGTCTTTGTCTGATCCACCTCTATGGTCCTTTGGTGATTTCAAGTTTTGGCCCTGAAATGTTAGAGAATGGGATGCTTCTGAGCTGGCAATCCTCTGCACGGCCAGTCTGTTGTCACAAGCGAATTCTCACTGGAAGCAATGACTGGGGCAACAGTTACAATCACAGATCTGTTCTGCTGGAATGGTGCTTTTTTTTACAGTGAAGATGATTTGGGTCTTCAGGATGAAATCTTTCCTAAGCAAGTCAGTCTATAAAAAAAGGTGATTTCATTGTTGGAAGGATGTCAACAAGCTTGTCTATAGAGAATCTAGGTGGCTGACCCAAAGAAATTGGCCATCCCAGCACTAGAATGAACAATGCATACAATTATTATCATCTCCAGTTCAGAAATGGTACAGCAGTACTGCATTTTCATAAATTGAATGTATTTATTTCCACTGTAAAGAAATATACTGTAAGGCTGCAGTCTTGTCTATGCTTACATGGGAATTAGTTTCACAGGTATCAATAAGGTTTACTTGAGAGTAATCCAGCATAGATTTATTTACACAGATGCACACACAAACATAGAGGTATAAAGTTAATGATCTGAGAGAAATTGCTTCTATAGAGCTTTTATGGGAGATAAATATGGCTGCTAAATGCATTGCTGTGCAGAAATTGCTAAACTACAAAATAATTGCATAGGTGTCAGGAAGTACAAACATGAGTGTTAAATAGCTACAGGCTAAACATATGTGTGAGATATTCACTCAGGGTTCTGCTCCTGTGAACCGTTAATGAGTTTTGAAAAGAAAGCAAGGAAACTTGTATACATCACCTTGTGAAGTGTCACTAGTCAGATTGGCAATTTTTAGTAATACCGTCAAACCTAGGGCCTACACAGAGCCAATATCTTAACACAGCTTCCTCCCAACTGTCTCCCTCAAAATGTGTTATCTAGCTGGAATGATGGCTGCTGTTGGCTACTACTCCAGATGTGTTCATCTGGAGGCCACCAGACTGGGGAAGATTTCCTTAATGGTAAACAGGGCAGACAGCTTTCTCTGTGTGTAAACATGGCAGTTCAAGAAACACTGCAGGATTCAGTTGATTTTATTGTCGTTCTTTCTCAGGCTGAGGGAGGTTAGCTGATTTCTTCAAGATCTTTAATAGACTAAACTTATGAATGTTTTAAAATAGGTTAATGGTTGCAACTATATTGTCACAGATTTACTGAGTTCCACTGGAATAAAGGCCTGGTTGAGCAAAGATTTGTGACAGTGAAATCCATATTAAATGCTAATGTTACTTTGTTCCAGAATGCTGAGCACCTGCTGTGTTCTGATATGTCAAAAGCACCTGTTAGGTACTAATAAATAAAGTATTTATTTATAAATAAATTGGGACAACTGGTTAAGAAACCTGCATTTGCTATCGAGGTATGACTAAATCTGTAAGAATCTACATATTTACTGGAAAATTACATTACAATTCCAAAGGACTTGCTTCCAAGCAGACACAGATGGGATTGTACTGTGAGGCTGCATTCTCACCTATACTTACATGTGAGTTAGTTTCATTGGTATCAATAAAGTTTACATGAGAGTCAACCAGCATAGAATTTGTGCTGTAAGAAGTCATGAAAAAAATGTTTAAGACCCAATTCTGTTATCAGTAGAAACTACTCTTATCCAGGTTGGACTCCATTCATGATTCCTTCTCTCATTGTCTTTCCTACACTGTATTGCTGAGGTTAAAGATAAATAGTACAGTGAATATATAGTGAAAATATTTAAGTACCCTTCTGGCTGGGAAAGTCAATATGGTACTTCAAAACACACATGGTTGTTAGCATAAGTGAAATCAACTGAATAATTTGACCAAGGGTGCAAGACCAATGCTCAAGATAGGTTAACATACAGCAGAAGGTATTTTGTTTGATGCTTGACTTTCAGTTGATTTTATATTTTCTTTGTTCTTCTTTCCACAGAATAACCTATTAACTTTCCACAACACATCTGAGAAACAAAGTGACACTTGCAGCCTCCTGGATGGGAAAATTTTGACCTTTGCATGCTTTACCCTACAACTTTTGTCAGCCTCAACCAGCAAGGCTATTAATAAGGTACTACTTAAGTTATAATTAGAGGGCCAAAGGATCTCATGTACCCTGATGTAAAAGGGTTTTTTTTTTTAAGTGGGGTTATTTGGCAAATATAATTTATGAAATGGCATTCAGACTAGGCTTTGACTGAAATCTCCCTGATGAATCAGTTTGCCTTTATAGTGTAAACCTAAACTAACATATGCAAACAACAAAGAATTAGCTTCTGTGCGGGTTTAGAAGACCAGGCTGAAGAAGATGGGACAATTTAATCTTGAACATGTAGGCAGAGGCAGGCAACATATGTCCCTCCAGATGTTGAATTGCAAATCCCATCATCTATTACCACTGGGTATGCTGACTTGGACTGATGGAAATTTCAGTCTACTCCTGGTATAGAGTATCCAATGTTAATATGATTGGTACATAGGACATCCGTATAAGCAGAATGCCTTCCTCAGCTTGGTTTAATTAGGAAGACTACCCAGATATGAGTAGTTCTAGGCAACAGATAGAATTTATGTATGTTAAGCTGAGATGGGGCACCATCTTAAGTCCCCTTGAATTCAGTAAGGCTTACACCACCCTACACTGGTAAAGGACTGCAACCTAATAAGTCTACCACCTGTAAATGGTGTGATTGGTTAATCTTGCTTCACAGCTTCAACTGCAGGTGCTATTTTACATAAAACAGTACTTCTTTCTCAGCCATGTTTGTAATGAAAGTCTCCATTTCCAAATTTCTGAATTAGCAATATTCTAAATTCTGTGCTGTTAGATATACAGAACTATGCCATAGTTACAGTACTATACACTGTAAAACCAAGATATATAACTGAATAATCCAGCTCTAATATATCTTCTGAGTTGCTGAATTGCTTGTTGCCCTTCCAAGAAGCCATCAATGCTATCAAGTACCTGTTATGAGGGTTCGTTATGAAGGATTGTTAAGCCACATTGCTCTATTTATTGAATTTCAAGAGATATTATTTGGTAATAAAAGTTAACCTGTAAAGCATTTCAAACCATGCTACTAGGTTGCCATCAGTAGTGAGAAGTTGTTCCATTATGTTTTCTGGATTAATTGCAGAAGAAACCCTTGTAGGGGTACAACCATGCTGGCTAGCTATCTCCTATGAAACAGAATAAACCGGCTTTCTCTGCTCCCCTTTGTCCACCCTTAGAGCACAAATGTTTACAGCACAGATGTCTTCATCTATACAGCTGGAGGCATCTGTGCAGCACCAGAACCTAGACTGTGTAAGTTCCAGATCATATGGATGCTTTCATGCATGCAGCTAGAGCATAAATTAGGGTGGAGAAAGTATGGCCAATGGGTTACATGTGGCTCCTGGATTCTACTTTTGTCGTCCCTGAAACCTGCTCCTAGTCCCCTCAAAGCCATCCCAGTCCACTGTGGTTTTTTTAAAGGTTTTGGTGTAATTTTCAGATGATTTTGGCCCCAAAACCACACCAAAAGCCACCAAACCATACAATAACACACACACACACACAGGAAAAAACCCCTCAATCTCTCAGAGCCCCAAATCCTCATTTTTCATTAGAGTGCTTCTCAAAATGGTGGCAGGAACTGACTAGACATCAACTGTGGTCATCATTTTGAGATGGGCTGAAAAAATGGAGGAATTTTTGATGTGCTGGGAGTGCAGCCCACAGAGGGGAAGGAATGGTGAATTGGCCCTTGGCTCTCATGCAGTTGCCCCCCCCAATCTAGGTGCACAATGGTTTCCTCAGTGCAGATGTTTGTGGTATATACACAAATGTATCAAAGATGGGACTAATCATTCTATTTCTACTTCCCATTCATGTATTGAACCAACATATCAGAATTTTTGTTTGAATGAACCAGCTTTAACTCTCTTAGGGCTTCTTCAGATAAGGATATGTGTTAGAAGCCTGCTGAGGGTGGTGACATTTATTGTTGTACTTTTCTTTTTTAAAAAAACAAAATAGCCAAACAATATTTTCTGTTGTCTCAGACTAATTTCTGGCAATTCCTGGCACCCGCTGCAACAAAGCCAACCTTAAATCTTTTTCCTTCTGATTTTAAGGTGCAGTTGAACAAAAAACTCTTCCTTTCCCACCTCCTTGTCTCTCATTTAATCTTTTTTTTTTAAGAATTATACTAGATCAGTGAGACGGCACTTTCATACTATAACAATAGAAAGCTAAGAAACATTTTTAAAAATTAAAGAGGAAAAAATTTCTCCTTCATACCAAAGGACCATCTCAGACTCCCCTTCCCACCATCTTGGAAGAGCCCTAGTATAGATCAAAGAAATCACTACATACAATTCCCCTAAAAGGGTACGCTGACACAGAACAAACAAGATATGGAGGTGACAACAGCCAGTAGAACCAGAGAAAGTTCAAGGAGATACACTGTGAGAATTCACACTTCTTGAGACCAATTTGGAAGGGTCTTAATTTGATCATGTGTTTCTTCTAATGAACGCTACAGGCTTCTGAGAATCAAAAGTACAGTGTTATTTGCCAATCCCCAGACATTTTTCTGACACAAAAGCTTAAAAAAATTAATATACGGATGTACTTTTTTCTTTCTCCATTCATCACAAACATTATCGATACTTGCTGATGTTGATTTCTGTGCTACGTTCACAAGAATGTTTGATCTACCCCAATCTGGATTGTTTCAATTGCACCCTTGTAAACTCTGGTTTAATAGTTTCTGCTGCATCCTTCTGCCCAGTTCATGGTTTACTCTGAGTTAAAAAAACAAGTGCCACAGGATAGCAGAGAAAAGTAGAGAGAAGTAGCCAGCAGAGAGAACATTTCTTGAACCCAGGCCTTTGGCATTGCAGTTGTTTGAATAGCAGCAGTGAACGCTCACTCCTGGTGCACGGGAACCTTCTCTCCGTGCCCGTTCACAGAACGACTTGTAGGAACAGGACTTCATAATGCCACCTAGAATAGATTCAGAGGCAAATCCAGAACATGTTACACCATCCACGCTTATCTACTTCTTTATCTTATTAGCTTGAATTGGAACATCTAGGCTCACTTCCTCAAACCGCTTACCCCTAGGCAAAGAGACAGACATTTTAAGAAGCAAACCACATTTGATTTGGCTTTATGAAAATATTTTGCCCTCTTTGTGTCTTTTATTTATGGCAACTCAAGCACCAATGTAGAGCTAAAGATCCCTGCCCCTGCTATGTATCTTCTCTTTATCTAAATATTGTCTAGAAGAAGACAGACCCCACACCTCACACCAAATTTACCACCAGACCGTGCGCTGGTACTGGAAAATCACTCCAACTTCTGACTGGAGTTTTGAGGAATGACATTTACACACAGTTCTTTGAGAATGTAACAGTTTATATTTCCTCGCCCTCAAAAGAAAAAAGAAGTAAGAAAAAGAAAAAAAGGAAAAGAAAAAGAAAGAAGGGAAAAGAATAGAAGGTATTCAACATGGCCAGGATTCAAGTGGCACCTAAAATAGCGGGAAGAATTTGATTTTTTCAGCACTTAACTGAAACCTTGATGATTATACGTAACTGCCTATGTAAAACTAGATGGAGATGTGGGTGATCAGAAGTGCTAAGGATATAATATTGTTCTCTCCCTCCATAGTTTTTTACCTAACTGGTCTGTCTGTCTTTCTCTTAAACATGGTAACAAAAGACTTCTGAAAGCCATCTTCATATAAAAGTGGCCAGCTTGACTTTTTGGATTACTACTGTTATATAACCACTTACTTGACTGTCCTTTGATGATTGCACAGGCATCCGAATACCCCGGACAGTGCTCAGTTCCTTGTCTGTTACATTCTTCATCATTTGTGCCTACACATGTATAGCATTGCAGGGCTTCACCTATCATTAAAAAATAAACAAAAGGCTTACTTGCAGAGAATGAAAATGATCTCTGATTCCGTCATAGCAAGGAGGGCATGGCACACACACATTTTTGCCAGAGGATCATGAAATAAAAATCCATTGATAAGTACATTGTGTTTCAGTCATGTGACTACCTATGCAAAAAGGCATGTCTAGCTCACCAATATTGCATTTTTCTTTGCATGTATTTTGTATTTAAGAGAGTTAACATTTCTGAAGTTTTATTTCCTCTTTGCCTTCCAATAAAAATGAGAGCTTGCGTGAAACCCTAGAAATGGTAGTATGCAGTTTTCCTTAACTTCATTAGAATGTCGCCTGCCAGAAGAAATAAAAAAAGTATTAATTCCAAATCCTTTAATTTCTGAATCTCAACAGGATACTGAGCATCCTTGCCTGTCATTGCTTATGGAGCTGAATTCTGGGAATGAAAAGCAGATATTCAGCATCTAAACCTTGCGAGGTAAGGGTCTGGGGGAGAGTAAGGCTGCAATTAAGCAACAGCCAAACCATTCTTAATGTTAATATGCACTTGAAATATAATCCAAGGAGCCCTGGTGAATTCTGGTGATGTACCAGAAGACACCAGTGTAGTAAACATGAAAGAACTGACCACCAACATTAATATCTTAGACTACTCCAAAACTAGAGGTAGCGGTTCCTCGCCCAGCAAATGTTTGTCGTCAATGAAACCAACAGAGTTGTGCACAACTGAGAAGATTAAATACTAGATATGCTAACTTTGCCACAAGAATGAGAAAGAATGCAGCAAAATTTACTTACTTTGGATGGTGAAAAGCAAGCTGAGCAGGACCAAGCTGGTGAATGGCTTCATCATGCAGAGCCAAGAAATGTATCATTAGACAAAGCAACTGTTTGTCATTAAAGCTCTAATGCTTATTCAGCATAGCTAATCCTCTATAGAGGATGATGCAGAGGATAAAGAGGTGTGTAGAATGCTACTTATCTAGCTTTTTATGGCTATCCTTCAGGTCTGGTGTACCTCCTGGTCTTTGCAACATTCTCAGGAAATGGTTTAAATTATCATCTAGAAGAAATTGTATCAAGCAAGTTAATAAATAAATGTATCACTTAACAGAAATGATCTGATGCCAGTTGGCATCTGATACCATCCTTCAGCTTAAACATGGGCCTTAATCCTTCAAGGGGCTACGTGTTCATCCACACTTCTCTCCACATGCATAACTTTGGAGATTTTGCTGTTAATTTTTCTAAAAAAAAAGCGGTGAAGAAAAAGTAGCTCCACTGCAATTAATAGGTCTATTCCAAGCATTATAGTTCAACATGCCATTTATTGCTTTACAGAAATAAGCTGTAGAATTGACCATCTACCTCCTATGTATTCTGCAGTTGGAGAAATGGCCAGCACTAGGCTTTAAATGCCTAGTTTTAAATAACTTAATTTGAAATGCTACTCACTGATAATAAAAATACAGCAATTAAAAAGGAAGACTGGTCCATATGTATCCCATTGGATACTATAGGGCAGATCAGGGAGCATGGGAAGTAAAGCAAAGAAACCAGGTATCCTTTTCACCAAGATCAGCCTTACGTAATGACTGTGAAGGCACAGTGCCTATGAGCTATTATCTGCAATGGCTGAGACTGACACATCCAATGCAAAAAGTGAATAGATGAGGAATAATGGAATGGCATCACCAACACCTAGATCAGAGGTGAGAATTGTTTGACTTTCCAGATGCTGTTGAAACGTAACTCCTAATTTATTACCTTGGTGCCTGTTTTTACACAGGGTTTTCTTGGCAAGATTTGTTCAGAGGGGATTTGCCTTTCTCTTCCTCTGAGGCTGAAAGAGGATGACCTGTCCCTGGTTACCCAGTGGTTTTCCACAGCTGAGTGAGGATTCAAACCCTGGTCTCCAGAGTTGTAGTCTAGCATTCAAACTCCTACACCATGCTGGCTCTCATGATAGAAAGAGTACCATCCACTTAAAACTAAGCATGTGTCATTAGTATCACTAGAAGCAAAGATGACTGAACTGAGACTGTTGTACTTTGGACATAGAACGAGATTACACAATTCATTGGAGAAGATGATAATGCTTGGTAAAGCGGAAGGCAGTGGAAGGAGACCGCACTACAGGTGGATTGATTCAATCAAGGAAGCCATGTCCCTAAGTTTTCAAGACTTGGGTAGGGCAGCTGATGACTGGAGATTTAGGCAGCCTCTCATTCACGGCGCTGTTGTAAGCCAAAGTCAACTTGATGGTAAATAACAATGGCAGCAGCAGCAACAATGACAACAGTGTATCATTAAAACCCTCTGATTTGGAAAGCAGTGAGCATCATGACATTCTCTACTGCCATAAATCAAAAAAATACAAGCAGCTGTATTGAACCATAGCAGTAAAATACTTCTAGCTGTTTTCACCTCCACAGGAAGCAGGTCTTTTGTATAGCTGTTGAGTCTAAATTGTTCATTGTTCAAATTGTTCAACAAGCCATCCCCAAATTCTTTGTCTTATATTTAGAATAGCTCACAATAATATGCTGTTGCTGGGATCCCGCTGGGACAGCTGGTGGATCTGTCACCGTGGAGATGGTGAATCCACCCTTCATTTTACCACCACTGCTCATGCAGCTGCTCTGAATTTAATGGGAGCTCTGCTAGTGCCAAACCTCTAAAGGGGCAGTGTCCAAGAAAAAGAAGCATCATCAGGCAATGAAAGGAAGCCAAAGCCCTACTTGTTTCCACAGTGGAAAACAAAATGCATTTACCAAAAAGATTAGAAGAGACAAGAATCTTAATTTTTCAAGTTTTCATTTTATTTTACAAATCAGTAAATGCAGATCAAATTTACACTCCTTAAGGCAAGAGTCCCCATGCAAGTAATACACATTTATATTAAATCAAAAAAAAAAAGAAAAAAAAGACATCCAACATGGGAACTCATGTACAAAGGGAAGGCTGGGATGAGCAACTGTAATTTTATTAAAGAAATTGACAAATCTCCCTGATACAGGAACTTCTGAGATCAACTTGCTATGGATTATACTAGAAAAAAAATTGCAAACAATAGCAAGGAATTCTGATAGTCGTCTTAGTACTGCATACAATCAAATCAACATTATTTAGAAAGGAAAAAATACAGTAGTGCATACAAAAAAGTGAAAATAGAATCCTGTTCACATTAAAGTGTGGACCTCAGTGTGCCAATGGTCATATTGCACTCAAAGTTGAACTCCAGGATTTTGGTTAAAAGTTAGCTTTTCCCCATTTTGGCAATCAGTTCATCACAAATCTTTGTCAGTTCTTCTATTTCTTTATTCTGAAAAAAGACACAGCATAGAGAGTAAAAATTTGATAGTGTAAAACTGTATTGAAAATTTGACTAGTCATCCTTTCCCTGCCTCTTTCAAGTGATACAACAAGTAAGGGGTCAAAACAGACAACTCCCTGATCTAACAGTACTGAGGATATAGTTCTAGGAGAGATGAGTGGGCAGAATCTGTCTGTAATGGTACTGAGAGTCCGTCTCTGTGCCAGTACTGAAGCAGTGAAGCATCCATGAGTGCTGCTCTAGCAAAGTGACTTTGCAAATCCCCAAGGGATTCTAGGCTGATCTAGCAAGTGGATCCATTTAGCAGCTGCCATCATTTTCATAGGTTTGGCTCTTTTGTTAGAGATAAGACAATTCAGAGGGACAATGGCAAGGTGGGTTAGAGCTAATAAACTCAGAACACAGTCCACAGCCTTATGAGGTTTTGTGCTTGCAAAAGAACTCTACAGATTTTAAACAATGATCAACCTTCTCTCTTGAAAATGAGGTCTATCGCAATCAGCTATTTGGATAAATAAAGCTACTTGATATGGGTTAGATCCAGACTTAGTCAGAGAAGAATTCTTAAACTCAGTGGGTCTATTCCGACTAAGTCTAGATCTAACTATCTGTGTAACCTAACTGCTCTGGCCGTAGTGTGGAGCACTCACCAAAAGAAAGCTCTTACCATCAACTTCTGCTTAGCATTCATAATAGGCATATCACAAGTAACATGAATTCAGGAAATGGATCCTGGGTGTAACGTCCAATTTTTACATGCAGTTGTTAGTGCTAAAGTGAAAGGTTCTGCTTTACCTGCTTGCTACGCCCTGGCCTCTGTGCTGAGATCTCCAGAGGGTTTATCTGGCACTATCATTCCACAATTCACAATGGTGAGACCCCAGTGTTACTGAATATTAACTCATGCTACTCTTGACTGGATCATGAACTATGACATGCATTTACTTCAGAAATAATTCTTCAATCAAGGAATGAATCTGAATTCCTCCTGTTCTAGATTTGCTTTAGGGAAGTAACCATTCTATTTGATTTAGCCCTCAAAGGTACTCTCTACAAACCACTTTAAGATATAATTCACACTCAGTCACCTTTTGTTCCAGTGTTCTTTCCAACGCATCCACTTTCAGCTGTTCTTTACGGAGGCTGGCTTGGTAAGCTGCTTGTTCTTGCTGGGCTTTGCCACGGACTTGTGCAATTTCAGCATTGGCTCTGTGGAAATACAAATCACTAGAGCGAATGCCAAGGACAGACTGTCTTGCTTTTGGTGACTGCTAAGAACATTAACACACTTGGATGAGGGGCACTGGGGAAATTTGCCTGCCTGGAACATATCCTTAGGAAAGCTGGATTTGAAAGCTATCAGCTGATAGGAGATATTTCACTTATATTTTTAAATGTGTATGTGCATTTCACCTTACTGAAACATGCTGAAAAGCCATCATAATTTTATTTGGGATGCATTATGAACTAGGGCATTTTAAACTTAGGCCATAATTGCATGATAATACCACACAAATACCAAAATTGATACTGGATATAGGACTGTTCCTTCACAGGACTGACAGATACTAGCTGGCATTCTTTAGTGGGGTTAAGGTGGGCTACGCATGTACGGTAAATTACCCACTATAGTGCAATAGATATGTTCTGTTGACAGCAATGGAAGCAGAGTTATGCATCCAGCAACACTGTGCATTGCAGCTGTGCATTGCACAATGGCATCAGATCACTGACATGTGTTGTGCAATGTTGATATTCTGCACTGAGGGAGGGCACGTAGTGCTGGCATTGCTTATCTCTGCATGTTGGCATTTATGCTACACTAAAGGAAAACTGGGTTGCAGCCATCATTTTAAAAAACCCACCCTGTTTCTAGGTTGGGAAACTAGTGCTTCCAAACACACAGAAATGGAACACATAGAAATGGCTTGGTGTCAGGTCAGATGGGAAGGATGGAGAACAAAGAAATAGGATTCCCAGGGATTCAGTGGTTTCTGCAACTCTCTACTCTTCTCCTCATGAATAACAGACCAAATAATGCAAATTCAGAAAATACATGCCAATTAGTTTAATGAGCAAAGCTTCTACCCTTTACACAATCTACTTCTCTTCTAATCCACAGAAGCCTCTGATGGGAACAAAGGTTAAAGAATTATAACGGAAGCCTGTGGTTGTAATTCCAGGGCCCAAGCTCCCACCCGGCAAATACCTGTCTAGTTTTTCCTCTGCATGAACTTTAAGGGCTTGGTATCTTTGCTCTTCTTTTTTCACTCGTGATAAATATTCTTGTGCACATTTCTTTAGAACTTCTTCATTCTTCAATGGAAAAATTGAATAGAATTAGTTACCAGAAGAGGCAAGGATGCATTTACAGCATGCTGCTCAAATTCTATGGCTTTAAATTTATTTCTTTAGAACATCTGTATATTGCTTGACATCATGAGACCTCCAAACAGTTCACATTATAAACAGACAGACATATCATCACTGTCTGGAAAGTAAAGTAAATCCATGCTGTTTAACATCTACATGAAACTGCTGAGAGAGGTCTTCTGGAGTTTGGGGGTTAGGTGTTATCATTATGCTGATGACACCCAACTCTACCTCTCCTTTCCATCTGATTGCAAGGAAGCTATCTCAGTACTGAACCAATGTTTGTTGTCAGTAGTGGACTGGATTAGGGCAAACAAGCTGAAGTTTAACCCAGACAAGACAGAGGTGCATCTGGTCAGCTGAAAGGCAAATCTCAAGGAAAAGGGACTCTGAGTGCCTGTGTCTGGATGGGGTTAGACTCCCTGTGAAATCTCAGACTCACAGCTTGGGTGTTCCCTAGGACTCAGCTCTGAGCCTGGATGCCCAGGTTTGAGCAGTGGCTAGCAATGCCTTTGCAAAGCTAAAACTTGTGCACTAGTTGTGCCTGTTTCTTGAGACATTAGACCTGGCTACAGTGATACACATCTTGATTATAACATGGTTGAACTACTGTAACACACTCTATGTGGGACTGCCTTTGGAAACTGTTCAGAAACTTCAGTGGGTTCAAAATGCTGTAGCCAGAATGCTGACCAGGGTCAGTTATAGGGAGTATATAACTCCCCTTGTTGCCAGTTCATTTCCTAGAACAATTCAAGGTGCCGGCTATGACCTATAAAGCCCTATACAACTTAGGTCAGACTATCTGAAAGACCACATCTCCCCATACAAACCTGCCAGAGTCTTAAGATTTGCAGAGGAAGGCTTTCTCCTGGTCCTGTTGCCATCACAGGCTCACTTGGTGACACACAGAATTCTCAGCCAGAGGGCCTGTATGCTTCAGAAAACTACAAGTCCCAGGATTCCACAGAATGGAACCATTGCAATTAAAGTGGAATAATCATGTTATAATTGTGTAATTATGTACTGTAAAAGGACCTTTGGTTATGCCCTAATGCCAGATATAGACCTGACAAATCAGACATATGTGGTTACAGTTCCAAGTGTTTCATAAACAAGACTGTTGTCAATAAGGGGGCTTGAGCACTGATGAACCTAAGAAGCCCCCCTATCCTCAAGTGTGTCTCCAATAATTTCAGTGGAAAATTCTGTCTGTGTCAATTGGGCCCTTTCTTGAAAGGAAGGAAGAAAGCACCTCGATTGTGACTGGTCTTTGGTTGTGACAGAAGCATTGGTTGCAACAGGCATTTCTTCACAGTGACTTACCTTCCTAAATCCTTCAAGAACATCTTTCATTTTTTCATATCTTCTAAAGAGATCTGCTAATGATTTTTCCACAGAATTCAGATCTGCCAACGCTTGCTCTTTTTCCATAATCAGCTGCTGGACAGTATGATGGGACACAGATTTTTCTCTCTGCTCATCCTCTGTGGGAGACAATTATAGAAGAGACTCTGGTTAGAACCACAGACACATTTTAATTAGTGTTTTCTAGTGTGCCTTATAATAGGATATTAAGCATCAGGATGAGATTGGCTTCTCCTCCTGTATACAGAAGGAGGCACTAAATGCAAAGGAAAGGATTCTATGAGGAAATGAGTTTATTTTCAACCAGTATTTAAGTCATTTCTGGATACTTTCTTAATTTAACACAGTGCAGTTCTTAATTCAGCAAAATTAGGGTACTATAAATGAAAAATGAGTCAGAAAAGCTGGGCAATTGCAATAATGTCAGAATAGTCTTGCTGGATCAGCTCAGCATCCTGTTTCCCTAAACTGGCCAACAAGATACCTATGAGAAGCCTCACAATAAGACACAAAGGCAACACCACCTCTTTTGTTCCCCAGTGACTTACATTTACAGATGTATTCCTTCTGATCCTAGAGTCATTATATAGCCATAGTCTATACTGGGCAAAGTGAACCCATGGCTACTTGTGGACCCTGGACCACACTTTTGTGTCCCTCAAGTCCCCATCCACTCCCTCAAAACCCTCTGACCTCCCAAGGTTTTCTGTTTTTTGTTTTTTTAGTGTGATTTTCAGTTAATTTTTGCCACCCAAATCATAGCAAGGACCCCAAACATGTGAAAACACATGAAAATATTGTATGCTACTCCATAACCCCACACAACCCATAAATAACTGGGTTCTTCTCTGCAGTTCCCTCAAAATGATGACAGGAGATGATGAGAGGGAGTAAAGAGGAAAATGGAGGGCTTTCGACTTGCTTTATGGCAGGGGGGACAGGGTTGAGGGGGAAATTGGATCCTGGCCACCATGCAGTTGCCCATTCCTGGTATATACAGAAAATGGATAATTTTATTCTCCATACATTTGTCTAACTCACTTTTAAAGCTGTCTTTTACTATACCCACCTCTTGAAGGAGGCAATTCCATAGTTCAACTACATATTGTGCAACGAAGGACTTTTGTCTTTTTGAAAAACTTCATTAGATGACTCCAGTTTCTAGTCATTATAAGAGTTTCTCTTCCTATCCACCGTCTTCACACTATGCATAATTTTATATACCTCTATCACATTCCCTCTTTTCCTATCCTTTTCTTTACGCTAGAAAAGCCGACTCCCCAGTTGCAATCTTTCTCTTTTCATTTGTCAAGATGCTCTTAAGGCCACCTGACATATTACAAAATTTGTTGTTAACAGGCATTTACTTGTCCAGCCAAGCACAGCTCCCTGGTGGGTGTCCCTGTGTAAGACATACATTTACAACCATGCTTTTGTCGTTATATATGGCAGGTTTTTGCTCGCATGAAAATCTGTTAAGTGTGACCCCGTCAAAGGTAACGTGAAGCAGTACAATCCGTACTGTGAATCAAACAAGTAGTTCTTTTAAAATAACATATCCCTTTGTAACACAATCTACTGAAAATGTCCATAGAAATACTAAGAATAAAGGCCAGCAATTTTCTCAGGCTTTCCTAACAGTAAGAAAATGAAGCAACATACAACCTGCTGGCAATGCCAACATAAAACTTGTGGAAGATACCATACCAAACTTGTCTCTGCATCCAAAACGCATACTTTTTAACTTCATGAGTTTCCTTTCAGTCATTACCTAAAGGTGTTACTATTGGAGAGTGCCTTACTCCCAGTGGAATGTTATAAGTTTCTATTTGCAAATCTCTGACAGCTGTTGTTCTGCAAATATATATAGCTTATAATTTCAAACTGTGCTAGTCAACATTGCCAATGGTGAAGGATTATAGGAAATGCAGTGCAAAAGGATCAGGAGGGTGGTATGTTGCTTGTCCTCGGTGTAAAAATGTTTTGCCAAAACAGCTAAGCAAGCTAAAATATGCACATGGCCTATGGGAGAAATTTTAAAGCCATCACTTCACACACTACATGAAAAGGATTTAATTGGTTCATCCATTTTTTTAGTGCTCTCTCAGTGATGGCTGATGCCACTCTAAAGTCTACATCCAACTGTCAGTCTCAACCACAGAGGATCCACTGAAAGAGCAGCATTTTCATATGTGTTCACTTGACATTCAGTAAGTGATATAGTAGTCTTCTCTAGTTGGGACTAGCAAATGGATTTAAAACTCAGGCCAAACAGGCAAATCCTTCATGAAAATTTTAAACCTCACTCTAAACAGAATTTTAGAAATAAATCTCAGTGAGTTCAGTAAGAATTACTCAATGAATAGGAATACACTGTTAAAAGCATTTAACTCTTGTATAATTTAATTATTATAAATGAACAGAAAATGATACAAACAAGGACTATGTTTTTCTATTAATTAATTAATTTTCTATTAATTTAATTTCAGTGTTCATAGTAAAGCATTTACTTGATTAGGGCTGCTTAAGTAATCCTTGATACAAAAGGTTGTCAAAAGCCTAAACCCTAACTGTGCAATATAAACTACAGCTACAGACCATGACTGCACATGTTTCTCTAGCTTTCATTTTTAATCTTATGCAACTGAAACAATGAGCCAAAATTAAACTCTAGTCAATACTGTACAGCATAAAGTATTTACATACACACATGTGCAAAGCACTAGAAAATAGCATCCTTTGGTATACCACCATGCATTACTTTCATTGTGCAGAATAATTGCTAGAGATGAGCAACAGGTGTAAGGTGCAGAAAATATTGTCTGGATTTCAGATTTGGAGTGGTGGATTCATTCCCCACAGGTGGTACAGAAGATTAATTCATAATTTCGCACAGTGCCATTTTCAATAGTAATATTAACCTACTCAAAAAAGTTACATGGAACTTTTTTTTTAAATTTATTGAGTTTTGTAAAAGTTACATGGAACTTTAAATTTGCTTTACAAAAGCTTCAGGGCAGCTAACAGCAACAAACCACATACCAGTCCCTGCCAACAAATATCAATTTTATATTCATGCTATCAGTAAGAAAAGGTGGTTGGAGGGAGAAGGTTGGGGAAAGAGACTATGTGACAATTTCTTCTCCTAAATCTTTGCATGGAGGTCTTTTTTCCAGGGAGCTCAGCAGATTTCTTGGGCAGTAGCACATCTCATCAACAGATTCCAGGAAGAAATACCTGGACTGATCTCTTCTGACCTATCATATGATAGGATTCCCAAGGCCAACAATTCTGAAATGGGGTCTTAGAAGAACTGTCAGGGAAAACAGCTAAGCAAGTCAAAAAATGTTCCACCTTCAAGCCACATGGCTAAAATTAGTAGGGTGTGAGTGAGCAACTGTCCTATAAATGTAAGCCTTTTGGATTATTTCATACACTACTAGAAAGTCTGAGTTCATGTTACATGAATCTTCAGCCTCTAACATCTCATGGTACACCATTCCTATGGGTAGCTACCACACCCCTATGTGCAAATGGAATATCACCATTCCATACTTTGGATTTCAGACTGTGTAAGAGATTTGTGTAAGTTTTCAAAACAAGAAAATATATAAACAGGATTCATAAAGCTTGGCCTCTTATCTTTCTTTTGCATGTATGTATGTATGTATGTATGTATGTATAAATAAATAAATAAATAAATAAATGCTGTCAGAAGCATTGGAGCCTTTGTAAACATTTAAAATTAACCAAATTTTGAAGTTTTTTTTCCTGTTATGTTTCCTTCAATAGACTTCGCACATCAATGCATTGATAAACATGAAAGATCCACTGCTAAAACCCGTTATCTACTATACTGTGTTCTCAACCACCTTATGATGTGATATTGCCACACCTTTCTGTTCACAACTCCTAAATGTACTGAAGCCTTCAGACAGTTCTTTTTTCAATCTTTCACAGACAACCTCAAAATATTTCAGGATTTTTTTTTCCTCTGATGCAAAGTGGTAAAAATCAAAATCCTGCCCAGATACCACAACAAGCAGCTTTCACTATCATGAAAAATAAAAAACCATAAGTGACCTGTACACCCACTGTCACACTCAAAACAGCCAGAACTTGTGTATCTTCTCTGCAATCAAATGGACAGGTTTTCCCCATAACTGAAGCTTGCATGTCTTGCTGGGTGGGGGGATAGTAGCTGCTCAGCAAGACTAAAAACTGAGCATTACTCCTCCTCCTCCTGTAAAAATATGGTATGCATGGAAATGGCTAAGAATATCATTGAAAACTGAATTATCAGTGGAAGAAAAGGCTCCCATTGGCACAATTTATAATGCAGAATTATTAACGGAAATGCTTCGGAAACAGCTGGAAACCACAGTTAGCCAGTAATAATACAGTATGTTGCTGCTGCACCTTAATTCAGGAGATGAAAGGAAACAAAGAATCTCACTATCCAGAATCTGCCATCCCTTTCCAAATGTATTGGCCATTAATGCCTTGTATTCCTATGAAGATATAGCAAATACACAGAATACAAGCAAAAGAAAAATTGCAATACGCAGGTGCCAAAGTCGGCAAAAGCATTACTTACCAGGCTTGCCTTTGTTTTGGATTTGCAAGCAAAGAACAAGAAGCAACAAAAATGGAAGCAAAATAGAAAAATCAGGGAATTATCAAGAAAGCAGGAAAACTTAAATGCAACAATCCGTAACGCAGAGAGCACAATATTCCTTTAATTCTGTGATGGAGATCTAAATAGCATAATTGTCTTGAATGGATGAATTTGGTTTTGGCTGACAAACATAGGGATGATCAGTAAACATATGAATGAATGTTTCAGTAAGGGCAGGGAATCAGCTTATAAATATGGAAACTGTGGAAAATGGGAATGCTATATATGGAATTTACCCTCACAAAATGTCTGGGACAAGAGAACCATTCAAAGGGAACTTGCATAATCTGTGGAGCACTTGCTTATTGAAACAAGTGATATTTCACTCTACAATCTTACGCTTTTAAAAATATGTTTCTGTCAGTGGATGGCATTCCAAGCTACAGTGTGGCAAACACAGGACACAGCCAAAACACAATTTCATAATGCAAAAAAGCATGCAACAGAGACAGAGATTAAGGTTCTAACAGAGGAAAGAATATGAAGATGGGTAACATCTGAAGGGTACATGCCAAAGGATACTGACAACCACACACAAACATAGTCAGATGAAGCTTCTGCCTCACAGCTCACATATTCAGATCTTTATAAGTAAGCAGACATTTTTGCATCTGTGTCACAGCCACTGGCAAGAGTACTGAGTCCTGCATGACTTAAGCCACTTTTGAAAAGCCTTATCATGACTATTTGACCCAATTCAGTGTTCCATCAAAAGGGATTAGCAAAATACATGCAGCTGTAGACGTATGAAGAGCTCAGGAGGGTCGCTCTAAGCTAAATGTGGAAACCAGTATTATATTTTCCTTATTTCCCTGAAGGATTTCAACATTTTCAGCTCTATAACTGGTGTAGGACACAGACAATATATTTATATACATGCTCCCCATATGGGACTTCTGCATATCTAGCTAGGAGGCATAGGCAGATATATGAGGATTAGAAAAAGCCCACTAAGTACATAACATCTCTTTTCCTTTTAGAACTGAAATCTGAAATCCTGCAGTTAACATACAAAGCATCAGATCACCGAAACATTTAAACCATCTAAACTGAACTTTAATCTGTTAACTATGATTCCAACCCTTAAGCACTGAGTCTTGAAGCTGGTTTAGGTCTGACAACTCAGACTGTACAAGCCACATTTTGAAGATCCCAGCTACACAGAATTGTTGCCAGTGTACCTATGATTCCTCAATGGGCTCCACTTCTTTAGACCTCGGTTCTTCTACACAGCAGATGTGTATACTCTTGGGACTCAAACCTCTCCTATGTGAGAGAATTCAATCAGAGGAGAATTCTCCTCTTTCTGATGGGAAAGAATAGAATCAGTAAAAATGTCTATCATGTTTATTTTTCTGCAGAGAAGGGAGGGGAGCCAACATGATATAGTGGGTTTGAATGTTGGACTAGGATTCCAAGAGACTAGTGCTCAAGTCCCCACTCAGCTATTGAAATCCACTGTGTGACTTTGGGCAAGTCATACACTCTTAGCCTAAGAAGAAGAAGATGGCAACTCCTTTGAAGAAATCTTGTCAAGAAAACCCTATGATAAAGTCACCAAAAGTCAGAGTTGACATGAAAGCACATATCAACAACAGAGAGAAGAAGCACACAGTGACTTCTACCATGGAGCAAACCAGCTGGACAGGATCTCTGTCTCCAACTGGATGCTACTTGAAAAGAGCAGTAAAGCCTACTCTGGATGACTTTCCTAAAGGTTTCACAAACATCAGCAAGTTTAGATTTTGTTATCCTGTCAGATAAATTACACAGAAGGTTCTTCTGCCAGGTGATCATAACAAAAACTCTTAAAACACAGGGTAGGAATTGGATCACTGCCATGAGATGGATTGCCTTGCCCCAAACATCTCCCTGAAGCCCTTCATCTGGACCCTTTCCCCCTTTATCCATACAGAGAGAGACTGGAATGTTGTCCATGCTTCTCTTTGCATGGATAAGGACATCAGACATGTGCCTGGAAGATTGGCTGCCTGGAGTGCTGTTCCTCCAGGTCCAGGCTGAATCCAGAGCTCTTCTTCTTCCCAAGGAACAAAGCTGACAGATCCTACTTGAAAGAGTGATTTTCTATGGCCCACTTACTGCTCTCTCTTCCTCATATGAGGGGATGTAACTTTGAGGAGCCACTAGTTTTCACCCAGACTCTGCCCTCTAGATAAGTCTCCATCACGGCCTATTCAGCTGCCTTGCAGACTTGAGGCTACCCATTCTTGCCTTTAAGACACTGGAAAGAAATTATAACTGTTCATGCTGAAGTTGTAGTGGCACTGAATTGTGCCAGCACCCATAATTCCAGTTATCAGCAGAGGAATAATACTGTGCTCACAGATTAGCCTGGACCTATATGGACACATTTTACTGCTAGACTTAAAGTGGGTTTGCTCCTGAATAGGGCTATTTAGGGACATTATTTGAAGATTATGTTTAAGGTTCTCCAAGAGTAGTAGAAGTCTAGCAAGGAAATCAAATAAATGCTATGTTGTATCAAAGTGGTGTTTTGCATGAGGAAACTGTTCCAGAGCTTGATGTATGTGAAGGGGCAAAAAGGACAGTGCAGAATGGAATAAATATTAAGTAGAACTGTCAGTATGGTGCACTGGTTAGAACATGGGAACACAACTCTGGTGACCGGGGTTTGAACCTCTGCTCAGTCATGGAAGCCCACTAGGTAATCTTGGGCAAGTCACACTCTCTCTGCCTCAGAGAGGAAAAGGCAAACCTCCTTTGAGCTAATCTTGCCAAGACAACCCCATGATAGGTTCACCTTAGGGTCACTATAAGTCAGAAATGGCATGAAGGCAAACAACAACAGCAGCAGCAGCAGCAACAACAAAAACTGTCAAAAGTATGTTCCTTTCTACCCCTTAAGGAACAGCTAATCTAGTAGCACTAAAAATCAAAGGGTGAGCAATGAGTATTTCTGGACATTTTTGAAAAATCCTCTCTTGACTGCAGAAATGGCACCAGAAAAAGACACACATATACAGAATGTATTGGAAACTGTTCACAACATATTATTATATTGGTGCTGAACACATTTGACAGAGGTGAAGTAAATACTGTTAAAAAAAAAAGGACAGGATGAGAATGAAGACCGACAATAACACACTGCACACATACACTGAACCCTTGATCCAGTGAAACTATAGCTGTGGTAGGTTGGAAAGGGGAAATTCTGTCCTAGTGTCCTCCAGGAATTGTATGGAATCCTAAAGTGAAGGAAGCAAAACTAGAAGTGGTTGTAGTTCACCTCTGGCTTTCAAAAATGTGTAGTTTTTCACATTAAACAGTACCGGGGGGGGGGGGGCTGGAAACCATTTAAAAGGCGAATTGTTGTTGGAGAGCTATTCATCTTTTTTTGTTTTGTTTTGCTTTGGGCCAGAATAGAACAGTCTGAGAAGTCTGGAGGGCTTAGGAGCCCCAACAACAGTGTGGGAAGGGTAACACGTAGTCTAGCAGCTGCACTTTGCCCACCTCTGGTCTACACTATCATGGTGAACAATGGATTCTGCACATGGTTTTGCAAGAACTTTCACATTTGCAAAGTTATTTGTGGGGGGTACATAAAAGGAATCAAAATCATACTGCTCCTCACAGCATTATAAATATTTCAAGCCCTTCAGACTGATGCTCCTTTATGAGGCCTTGATTCATCACTCCTCACATTCCAAACGAAGCTTGGAAGTTTCATTTTCTAGCCATTCAAATAATATATTTGAAGGTCTTCACAGACTAATCCCAAAAGTACTGTAAGGACTAATCTGTAGATGACAAGCTTTTATAAGGTACAGCTGATGCTCAATTAACACAACGAGTCTGTCTTAATGGTGCTACTGGACACAAACATTCAATGCTATAAGCACTTTTGTGTTTCAAGTACTGTCAGTAGACAAATGTGTTCCATCAGGCGACTGCTGATATCTTGCAACAAACCAGTGATTAACAGCCAAGCTAATTTGGAAGAGAATCCTAAAAAGAAGCTTAGCGTAGTAATGTAGTTAGTTTTGCAGCCCAACGTGCCCAGGAGCTTTGTAGCATTTCAAAGCTGTTATATCTTTTAAATTGCTGAATATTTATCTATGCATCTGAAGACAAAAATACCGACTAGCAATCATTTAAACGTTCAAATGCTGACTTGCAATGAGTTAGAAAGGATTCCTTCCTATGGGGATGCGGGCAGGGCAGTGTCTGAAGCCAAAGGGTCAAAATTGTTCTGGATGTTTTATTTTCCTCTTTCAGAATGAAATTGATTTGGTAGCCACATCTCTTGTCACTATTTCTTCTTCTTTCTTTTTTTACCCCCATTTACAATTTTGTAACAGTTCCTATTTACTTTCATAATCAGTGAAACCACCTTTCAAGAGGGAAGGTGTAGGAACATACAAGGGCTGCACATGTATAGGGGTCTTCTTCCCACCTTCCCTAAAAGAGGTTTTGTGCATTGCATCACGGACTACTATTGAAGTCTTCCAGAGTGAAGCGATGGCAAAACTCCTGCTGTGCACACTTGCGTTGTGTTCTGGATTGTGATCAAAGCACTTAGGATCAGATTTCCAATTGCTAAGCATTTCAGTATCTACTGATCCATGGGCTGGGAGTTGTGTTAACACACACACACACACACACACACATGCATACACATATACATAGACATATAGGGTTCTTTAATAGATTGTCCGTGGAGAATTAAAGAAATCACCCGTTGGCATTAGTGATTATACTGAGAGCTGTCATTCTAATGAGAAGTGTATTAAATACCATATAACCATATAGCTATTTGACAATGAATTCTGCCCAGGATTCCAAGGCTGTATATACAAAATCAATCATCTGACTTAACTAGACTTCTCTGAATTTTTCAAATTTCACTTCTTTGAATTTACCATAGCTAGTGAGTTCCCCTCAGATATCATCACAATTCTTGCTGATTTAGGAAAAAAGAAAACAAATATCAAAGACAATCAAAGATGTGTTAAGATCACAAGTGCAACCCAGCTTTAAACATGTTCCTATTGTTCTCATTAGAATACGAAGGCTGTCTTTCAGGACAACAGCACCTACCTATCATCTGAGCAATTGTCTTCTCATATTCTGAAACAATTTTCCTATAAAAAAGAAAACAAAAAGACAATGAATATGTCCACATAAGTTAATTTTGACAATATCATCAAAACAGCTTCAGAATGAGTAATGTAGGAAATAAAAGCTGAGTTATAATATGAACATTGGAGGAATGCATTGGCTTCAGATGTCAATGGACTGCAATTCCTTGCACATCTCACTATTTTCTATGCTGGCTGGGGCTGATGGGATCTCCAGTCAGGCAACATCTGGACAGCTAAAAACTCACCATCCCTGCATAATCAACACACAGCACAGTCCACTTGTAATATGTGGTAGAACACTTGTAATATATAGTTAAACTCAGAATTCCAGAACATGTAACATTTTACTTGCCTCTGTCTGAGGCTAGATGCAATTCCTGCTTCTATGGTCCTGGTGGACTAGATGCACAAGAAGAGATTTAATCAGGCACCTCTTGGCTATAAATCTGACTGACAAATGATATGGGATTTCTCATACTTGATCTTGAAATCTGGAAGCTTTTCATTAAAAATTTGTTAAGGTTTGTTAAAACTTCCTCATCACCATTGGTAGAGAGCTTGTATGGCTTAGATGGGTGGAACTCCAAGCATCTAAACCACACAAGACTTCTCAGCTAAGCAAACTAGAAGGCCTGCACTGATAATGTATCAAAGATGTTATAATTTAAAGCATTCTCCTAAGCTACTAGAAATCAGTGAGGTTTTATCAGTGACTACAGTAGACAACAAATTGTGTCCTTTTGCTGTTCCAATATGCCCAACCAGTGAATTCTTGCAGGTGGAATGCTCTGCTAATTTTGCCAGGAGAGCAAGAAGAAAGGGTGATAATTGCTTCCTCATGCACCTAATCTAGCACATTACAAATAGTTAGCAATTGTGTTCTTACTTGGAGAACAGAAAGCACAGATGATGCCATGACAAATCCTTGTATGTCCCAGTTTTTAAGACATAACTAAAAACCTTCAACCAAAGTGACAATTCTAAACTTGCCCTCACTTTAAAACACACATACTCAACATCTATTTTGAATTTGTTCTCAAAAAGAGGCTAGCTGAAATAAGGAGATTAAAAGCGATTTAAGCAGCTCATCCATGTCTTTCCAGAATGAAATCAGGCTAATGAAATCTGACTAGCCTTGATCCACAGCATCTGAGTGGTGAGTCACAATTTGCAAAGTGAATATTCAAAATGGTCAGCATGTGCTGCCTTGCTTTTTTAAAAATGCCATATTGAATAATTCTCTGAAGATAATGTCAGAATCTGGTGACAAATTCCAAAAGCAACAGGCCCATCCCCACAATAAAAGAACAACCTTACATTTTCCATATTAACAAAAAGCACCACAAGATCTTTAAATATGAGCTTTAATGCTATATCAAGCTGACCTATTGCTATGGTCTTCCTAAATAAGGATGCAGAAGTCAGAGGTATGTTTGGGCAAGTCCCAGTAAGAAGTGTATTTGAAGAAGGCCTAATTTCTCATGAATTTCCCTATACATTAAATCTTCTTTAGAGACTCCACTCAATGGGTCCTTTCTGACATAGGTATGCTGAGTTGCTACAATGGGAGTGGGTTCTTTTTGGTAGCAACATCATAGCGTATTCTGTAGGGAAGTTTTTTTGTAAGAGATTCTCCTCACTTCTGTCCTAATGGTGTCATTTTTTCAAATTGGCCTTAGAAGTCTCATGCCTGTTTTATTCATTGATTTTGATAGCAATATATGTACTTCTGATGTATTGCTAGGATGCTAACTGATTTTATAATTTATTGTTTAAGGTTTCTACCAATATTTTAATGATGTTTTTGTTAGCCACTTTGTAGGTTATTAAATACAAAGAGGCAAATTCAAGTAAAAGCAAGTAACTTCCAAACTTGCCACCAATATACTTAGAACTGGACTGATTGTTTTATTTTTATTTTTTTCGTGGCTACAAGAATACGGATTTTTATTTCAAATAAGCTAGTCATCTTGGGCTGTTTGATTACCTTTGTTCAAAACCAGAGAAGTGGGAGGCTCAGGCATTGACAGCTTGTTTCTATATTAACTAAAAATACAGCCACCTATTGACTTCATACAGAAATATTGAGGTAGTATTTTAAAAGAGGAAGGGATCTAGAGAAGCAATTTCATGTTGAGAGGAATGATTCATTTGGCTTTCATAAAGAACCCCAAAGCCATTTCAGGTACAAATCACCTATAATCCCTCCTTCAATGCATAAATACCATATACGATTTTTACCTTTGGATGAGCTAATACAGCTCAATCTCAGTTTCACTCTGACTTTAGAAGAGCTAATATAGTTTGGTCTCAGTTTCAGTTTCTTTCCACCCACTTATTTTACTGCCTGTTCCAACATTCCATAACAAAAGTTAAAAGAAGTCACAAACACATTAAGTTTTGCAGAGCAGTAAAGCACAAATGCTCTTTTATATCTGAAAGCATCACTGATATAGAAAGATAAAAACACACCTCATTTCCATGACTTCCCTCCTGCTCTCTTCATATTTCTCTTTCCATTCTGTGACCTCTCGTTCCTTAGCTACAATCTATTACGAAGGGAGAAAGAAACAAGTTTCCCCATCTTAAACACACAAAGAGTCAGTCCAAAAGAGTGATAGCAGAGTAGGGCAAGGGCAATCAACATGTGTTGGCACATCTATTTCTTTTACTTTAAAACAAAATTAAGACTAAGGAAAAATAAAGAGAGTAAAACCTAGATCTAGGTTAACAGGAGTTAATCCAAGTTAAGTTGTTAACAGAGACAGGGAAGGTATCTTTCATCAACGCTATACTTGAGGAAAATAAGTTTGAGCTACAGGATGGGCTTTCGTTTGGTCCCCGTTATAGTTAATATGACATACATACAATATTATTTCACTGAATTTTCTATGATTTCCTCCCCTCCCCTCCATGCAAAGCCATACCCGACAGTATCAGGAATTGCTAAAATTGTTGCTCATAACCCCACTTCTCCATGTGCAATACTGATGTGAACTTCATACCAGTGAAGCTTGCCAAAATTTGACCAAAGATTTCTTTGCATTATTAACACAGTAAGCTAATGCATATGGTACACATGTGTGTTCTTTGGCTGTCTATACAAAACAGATGGGCTGAAATCCATCATGCAAGCATGATTTTTTTTTAATTTCCAAACGGTTTAGGCCATAAATAGACTGACTGTATGAAATAACTGGCTAAATGGAAAAAAAATTATGTACATTGCAAAATTGTTTATAACTGAGGGCCAGTGCAGACATTATTCTAGCTATTTTTCAGTTTAGATTGAGAGATAATATGCCAAGAGGCACATCATGTCTAAGGATAACGATGGAATATACTGGTGAACTATGGTTAAGGGTGTAAGAGAGAATTCATTCTTAAGTGGGGAATGAATTGTTTCTTGCTGTATCCTTCACCACCTAAGGTTATGAGTTGAGTAGATCTTGGTTGGGCTGGATCAAAATTACAGCATCATAACTTATTTATATTTTATACACAATGTTTAAAAATGGACCAAACAAGCCTTAGAGCAGCTATTCTTATGAAAACAAAGTAATAAAGAGGGCCGACTTTTAAAATTTAAGGTGAAAATTACCTCCTCTCTAGCAACTCTCAAGGCAGAGTCCAAATCTTGCTGCTGGTAAAGCAAACCAGAAGTATTTTCTCCATCGGAGCTGCTTATCCGAGAATACAGTGCACTTTTAGAGATGGAAACATCAGTGGAGACTGCAGGATCTCTCTATTTGTTTAAAAAAATCAAAAGAAGATAATAATGAAGAAATTGCTGTAATAGTATTTCAGTCAAACATCTTAAGATGAGCAGGAAAGAAAGTGCTCAAGGGAGGGCAAACAATGAGAAATGGTGCAGTTATGATGAATGGAAAACAGTCATCTGTGTCTACCTTTGATGGTACCATACAGATGGCAGTATGAATGGATCTTAAAAAATAGAAAATGTATAATACAGCTTGAAGAACTATGGCTAAATAAAACACAGAAAGCAGAGACCCAGAGAGAACAAAAGTGACAGCAAAAGCAGCCATGATTCAGGATTTGTTCCCTCATAATTTTATTTTTTAAAGCATGCTTGTTTCTGATGAAGACCCAAAGAACAATGGAATGGGTCTGGTTTAACAGGGGTTATATACAAAGTCACATAGACACTACCGGGGGTTCTGATATTTCTGCTTTGAAGTATTTCAGCACTGAAATTCACTTGGACTGAGGGAGACCTCAGTCTCTTGCTCTGACACAGCTATAGGGTCATGATTTGCATCAACTTGCCCAGATCCTTCAACCTACCCTTCACTAAAGTCTTCCCTACTCCTCACCAAAGATTCTGCTTATTATTCTTGACATCATCCCCTCCAAGTTCATGGCAAGGAGAGCAAGCCTCATACAGGATACACTCTGGCAACTGCTGAACTTATACTAGCAGTAACAGTGGTTTATTGACATCAGTAGTATATAAGCAAAAACAACAAGGCAGGAAAAGCACAGATGCAGCAAAAACTATAGAATTTTCTCTGTTGTTCCATCCAACTACATGTGTTTATTTTTCTTTAACATTTGCCTACTTCTTCAGATAAAAACATCAACAAGGTTGTTAGCAGTGGAGAGAAGAACGTCTTTAAAGCTGTGCTAAAGCAGGGGTGGGCAAGCAGGGCAGGGGCCATTTTTCCTTTTTGTGCCTGCCCAGCAGGGCACAGCAGCATGTTCCAGTGCACCAGAAGTAATGTTCTGGATATTCTGACCATTTTTTTTATTGATTTCTCTCCCTTTTTTGTTAGTTTTGGAGAGCTTGAGAGGGTTAGTGGAGCAAGCTGTTGTCTTTTTAGACAGTTTTGCAAGATCTGGGATAGTTTGAGGGCAAAATAAAAAATAAAAAATAAACAACATTTTAAAAAAAAAATTGAGGGGGATCTGGGGGCATTGAGAGGCCTTTGGGGGATCCTGTAAGCTGCACTTGGAGATCCCAAAGGCTGCATGCACCAGCAAATTACACTTTGTTAAAGGGTGCCTGGAATGTTGTGTCCAAAGTGAGACACATCCCAAAGTAAGTACTGTTTGTCACACGAGACCATCAAAAGACAATCAAAGGGAGCCATCACCCTCTTGCGCCACTGCTTGAGACTGAGTAGCTTGAATCATCCACTTGCCTCATATTCTTCAACAAAAAATACAGAGATCAAGTACTGGACAATATAGGTGGCAACATAAGCAAGATCTTTATACTTAGTCTGTGAAGCTTACGCAACACAAAGGGACATATGAGAAGTTACTATTCTGAAAAGGACCACAAAGAGTAGCATGAAGGTTTCTGATTTCAGTGTTATAAATGCACAGGGCTGTCTATACTTTTGCATAAAGAAAAAAAAAAGCAAGCCTGAGCATGTAAGAAACATTACTGATTTGTACAAACACATGCACACCCTGACTACCAGAAGAATGACCAGGGACTATATATGCTTCATTGGCAAAACCTGAGTGAAGCATGCAACTTTGCTCCCACCCATCTCCTGTGTCAGAGCTTGGAAAAGTGTGCAGACCTCTGGAAGGGACACTGACGCATGGAAGCAGGAACTATGGTGCCTCCCTACCATGCCTTGCTGCTCCTTTTCAGGTAAGTCTGGGCACAGAGCTTGCCAGAATCTTTCACTGCTAATCTTCTTCTACTAACTACCAGAAATATTCACACAAGTACTAGTCGTGGTGCTATATTCATATTACATCAGGAAGGTTGAACTTACAGTCGGATAAATCTGGGTGGGGCAAACAGGCTCATTTAGGATTGTCAGATATTATACAAAGAACATCTGAATGAGGGAGACGATTTTATACTATTTCAACATAACCACATCTTTGTCAGTCTACTACCTATCTAGAGCACTGGGAGAATTCTAATCTCAACTCTTCTCAGTACACAGTACTGCGGAATATAGGCTATTTGATATGTGGTAACTTGCCATGGAGCACATCCAAGTGCTTGGGTTGATGCCTAGTATTGCACTAATGGATGTCCAGTAGCTTGATGGAACTTTCCTCTCCTCATTGCTGTAGCCCGTTGTGCTGCCCATTATTATGTCTGCAGGGTTTCCTAGCCCTCTGGATCTAATTTTAGAAGTACACAGAGTAGCGGCTGTAGGGTGGGCAGGCGATCATCCCTGTTCTGGTTCCACAGTTCCTTTAGAAGAAGTTCCCATCTTGAGATCTTGATCTCAGTAAGTATTGTGCTACGAAGAAGCTTGCACTCTCCTCTTCTCCAGCTTACTGGTGCAATTGTAATAAAATTCTCCTTACTATGTGGCAAGAGAATTCATCTTATATGTTAACAGACTCTCTCCTAAGTTGCCATGTAATAAATTGTCATCTATCTTCACCTATAGCCAATTAAACAACCACTATTATAGTTCACATTTCCTCATTTCTGTTTTGATCCTAATTTCAGTATCACTATGAATATGAGAAATCAGAAGTCTAACTTCTGAGGGGAGGGTAAAAATCATGTAACATATCAACAACTATCGGTGCAGACACAGCTTTATATGAACTTGATCATAACATGTATGGGATAACTTACACTTCCTATCAAAAATCTAAGTTCTATGGGCTACACAGCTGTCCCAGATTAATCCACAATAATCAAGGCTGGGTATGAAGCACATAAGCAAACAAGTAGCCATCTAATGTTGGGCAAAGTCAGTTTGATATTCTGCCATCAACAGTTTTAACTTTTTTTATTATCAGGTTTGTAGCTTATCTTGATTTAGCTTTTTTTTTGTCAGCTATCCCATGCCAGAAGAAAAGCAGCATATAAAATACATACATATATACCTCCTAACTATAAATATATACTAGGAGAACCTTAGAACTTGGATTGTTTTCTTTTCTTGTGATTCCCTAAATATCTTACTTTTGTTTTCTGGGGGAAAACACATTTTTTCTCCCAACGACCATCTTTCTTCCTGAAAAGACTTGTGAGGTCCATTAATTAAGCAGATCTGTTGATGGAACTGAGTATGTCAAGAATGCAAAATGTAACCAAAGACCTATTAAAGTTATAACTACTGTACTGCTCCTAGTTACCAGTCTCTCCATCATATGACCTGTCAGTAAGAGAGTTTGTGGATTTTGTTTGGTGTCATTTACAAGGGAACCACCCTATCCCAAACCACCCAATCAGGTGACTTGTACATTTGTGGTATAGCAAATCCACTCTGGGTTTTATTCCAGACCTTGGAGAAACTATTCAAGGTGCTGAAGAAAACCTACCAAAGAGCTTCAGCACCTGGATAGCTCCTTTGAAGTCCAGAATAAATGTCTGAGCAGGTTCCCTGTGCCACTGACATCTCGCCACTCCAATCCTGATTAAAAGGAAACTGAAGAATTAGTCCAGTGTTTTCCCAGTAAGACATTATTAATATGTGACCAAAATAAATAGATAGGCTTAAATCTAATTGCTAGTTCCAACCAGAATAGACTGATTGAATCAACTGTTCAGTGGCATTTGCACTTCTGTAAATCTCACTGATTCAATTGGTCTACTCAAGCAAGGTTTAGTAATTAGATTTAAGCAGCAATATTACCACTCAAGATTAGCACACTCAGGGTTGCGGCTTTATACCGAATGTCAGACTTGCCATTTAATTTAGCAAGAACAGTAGAAATGATACAGGAGTTTTTGGATGAAATAAACCAAGACACACAGCTGCATAATATTCAGAAGTGCTGTCTATCACATAGATTAAAGTCGCTACATGGTTTCTAGCAGATCCTATTATAGCTAATCTGCATTTATTCCTTAGCTACTGTAAGTCAGTATGCCTTCCAGAAGATTTACCTATTGTTTGTTTAGTTGACCTTGGTAATTACTGCTCAGAATGGAAAGTTAAGGATGAAATGGTGTGCTTTCCAACCTGACATGACACCAAGAGAAAAAACATCACACTTTGATAAATGGAGGCATTTCCCTTATGCCAAGGGGAATTCTGTATTCTTCATCAAGATCAGAAAAATCTCATCTCTTGATTGTTGACAGTAATGGATATATTGCAATTAAAATATATGCACTTAACAAATGATTCATGCTACCGCCGAATCTCATGCTATCCACTTAGGAAAAGATACCTCTGCATCATCTGTACAGTTTGTAGATTTAAAAAATTAATATGCTTTTAAAATTCTAGGCATGAAGCATTCACAGTATGTAAAATATACTCTTTATTGTAGGTGTGATATGGAACAATATTGTATGTATAAATCAGGGACCCAAGCTTTAAATGGCAGATTATTAAGGGCAGCACTTTTCAAACCAATGGAAGCTTTTGTTTGTTATGTACCGTCTTACTCAATGTTTCAAAAAGGTATGCATGCTGAAGTTTTTTTGGGCACATGTAAATTTGATTAGATGATGACAAGACAGATCATTAATCAACCAGAATTACTTATTTATTCAGCTGTAAACACATTTCAGTGTAGGCGTTTTCTAATGGCAGAGGCTTATATTTGTGAAGCAACAGCATATTCCAAGGACATGGTTTCTACTCTCTGCATCTTATATCAGAAAAACAATATTAGTGCAATTAAGTGAAGATTTCTTTTGAAAAGATCCAACTGGAGTACAATCTCCTTTAGCCTGAAGGGGACAGCCACAATCATATTTCATATGCAATCAAATTCATATATGTACAGAAATGTTGAATTACACAATAGATATGGATAAATATCCAAACAGGAGATGTCCTTTCCAGTCTACTAACTGGAAAGATTCTGCCAAAATCTGCTCTTTCTCTCATTTTTAAAAAGAGAAGTAGTTCTGCCTTTTCACAAAATTACCTCCAAATTCCACCTGTGCTAATTTTCTTTTTACTTTTGTTTAATACTACCACTTTACACACTAAGGAAAAGATACCCTTCAAGAAAAATTAGGTAAGACACACATACACACACACACACTCTCTCTCTCTCCCTCTGTGTGCTTTGTGTATGTGTTAAGTAGTTGATCTGAATGACTGTGTATCAATTCCTCTGCTGCCACCTTTCTCCCACAGAGAATACAGCATTGTCAATGTTCTTTTGAGTTCAACAAGAAGGTAAGATGGCACACATAGCACATATTTTAACTCCCTTAAAGCTGTCCCTTCTTGAGTCATCTACTTCTGTTTCTAACTCATCAACTTGGATCTATTGAGTTTCAACTGCCACATTTATCAGCCTCTTCACAGAAAAGAGATCAGTTCCTACATGCTCTTGAACATATAATTCCCTAGCTAACAACAGTTTTAAAAAGCCTGTCTATTGAAGTTTATAAAACAGATGTAAACAGCCCTATCATAAATCGATGGAAAATCTGCTACTGGCTTTAGCAGGAGGAGGTATGATGCTCATTGTGTTCATTCATTTAGCAGCTGGATTTCAGGCTGTCTAATCAGGGCAAACTATTCATAAAAAAGAAAAAAGAAAAACAAGTAGACTTTGGTTTTCTGAATTAGCTTGTTCTCAGTAAGCAAAATTAAGTTCCCAGTCAAAGCTGCTCAGAATGCAGTTATGATGCTGTGATTGATGTAAAAGGTTTTTAAAGACAGTTAAAATCACCATCTGCTTGGATCTACAGCTCACCTATTTGAATATGTAAGTTACAGAAGATAAACAAGTTCCTAGAGTACATCTTTGTAGCATTCACTCAATTTGGAAATGAGTGTTGCTTTTGTTTCAGAACACCAGTCCTATAACCAGCTGTACTTGGTAGCAATCTGCATTAAAAAAGAAACAAAACCAGACCCCAACCCACAACCCTCCCTCAAGTAAAACCCCATGAGCTGTGACCTTTGCATTAACACCACCACAAGGGACCCTCTAGAGCAGCTGCACACATCAAACACACTACTTAAGAACCAACATTTCTCTAGTTTAGACCACATGCATCACAGGAGCAACTTCACACCAACATGGCAACAGCCAGCATGCTGTAGGTGGACTGGGAAGGAAACACTTTAGATCTTAGAGAATAAAGGATATTTGTATAGGGAGAGTTCAGCCAGTTTCCTCTCTACTCCAAATTGTTTTATCCTTATCTGTTAGATGCTTGAGATGTGGGTTGATTGAATGTTTAAAGCTTGGAATACACACCATGAAAATGGTTTAGATGTCACGTTTAAAATTATTCCTGAAAGAACAAAATGCTCATTGATGCAGAATTTTTAGCACACTATAGCTGGAGCCTGGAAAGCTACTTTTAAAACAAGGGATCAATGCCATTTTTCATTACAGGTCCCCAAAAACTGACTGTGTTTGCATTGCTCATTACATTGCCAGTCTCGTTGCTTGTTCTAGGCAAGACGGGGAGGAGTGTCATTGCTCACTTTAAATAGTTACCATATATATAACTCTTCCACCCAGGAGTTATGATAAACAAGCATTAATTGCTGATGTCAAGCCCCACAGTTGGTGCATTATATTAAAATATTATGCATGCCCCCATTAGCTGGGCTAGTAACTTACTGCAAGTAATGTTACTTTTAATGAATTACTTCCAAGCGCTGTCTACAGCTAACTGAAGACCAACATCTGAAGTTTCTGGCATTCAACTGTCTACATGATTTACAGATAAAATCCTCCTTTTACACACTAGGCCACATGTCATCCTCTGGATTCAATTTGATCATAGATACTCTGCCAATGACATCATAGCTATTTATCACATAGTAAGCCAATGAGTTGAATTCTAGGTTTTCCCACCAGATGTAAAGGTGTAAATGTGAGTTTTTCTTAGGAGCTCTGTCTTGCTGAAAGGGGAAGAGGTGAACTTTGCTGATTTTCTTTTGCTCTTGCAGTCTACAGTGGCACCTCCAAAATTATTGCAAAGATGTAGGGAACTGTAAGGAGAGGGATGAACTTGCAAAGATCACCCCCTCTCTTGGTGCAGATTTCTGGCAGGAACGGGACTGCAGGGGAAAAGAGCATTCACAAAGACGGCTGCTTTTCCTTTTCTGTCAACAGGAATGCTCCACTGGCTCATAGAAACCTTTCACCACTGAAAAGAGCTCAGCTGACTGTATGAAGCAGATTCTACATCCAAGCTAATGAATTGTTAAATTAAAATTTAACCACAATTGTCATCTGTCACAAAGTATAAGTTCACTGCTGTGTCCCACCTTTTAAATTAAGTGTTCCATCTGCGGTAACTTTCAAACAATAGCATGCTATAGCGAATGTCCAAAATTTGGTGAATTGAGCCATTTATGAATGCTAACCATCCCAGATGAATTTTACGAATATGTATTTCTCCACTGTTGGATATTCAGCAGCTAACATTAACTCACTCAAGTTAATTGTAAACATTCTTCAGTGTATCTTCAAGTTTTGGATGTTCACAGAATTTGCTGGGATTGTCAATATTTCCACAGGAATCTTTGACATTCACCAAATTTTAGATACTCCCCTTAACTTACATAAGTGTATTCAAAGAGAAATTACTATCCTCATTGGAATTTCTCAAACATAATCTGCACTGGAATATTATACTAGTTAAATGATCAGGAAATCTATTAATTTAGGAAAGCAAAGCAGTGCTGTACAATACACTGACAGCCAAAGTTGCACCTCTGATCAAATATATGTGATAGTAATTTCTGAAATATATCTGCAAGTGGAGGTGAGAGCATTTGAGAGAATAAGTAGCTTCCTGGCATGCTCCTTGATGTCTTTCTAAATATGAAGGTGCCAAAAACATCAAGCATCACCACTCAGAGAAACTTCAGTTAACTTGCTGTTAAAGAGGAGAAAAAAAAGCAGCATTTGGATTCCTTAAGCTGTGATCAATCACACACAAACTGCAGGCATATAAGAGATACCTCAGTATCTAAGGAGCTGAAAGAAGACAGGGTAATTTGTCTGGCTAGCTTCAGGGCTTCTATCCTCATTGCAGCAAACTCTAACTCCTCCTGTCAGTGGGATGGTTGGTGATTGTGAGCGATGCACAAGGAAAACTCATTAAAAACATGGTGTTAAAATGAATGCCTATATTCATAGAATGAACGCTATACATCAAACCATTATGACCACCCATTTGGGGACAACATACTCTTATGTTGACTCAGCATTCCTTGGAAGATTGAGGTACAAACTATATGCAGTCTGCATCTGAGCCTCCATTTTCTCTTGGATTAGAGGTCCTTAGGTGGGTAGATGGGGAGTCTTTTGAGCATTATTCCTGTCATTCTTACCACCACTTGCTGAAACTCTCCCTCTCTCACACTGCTTGTAGCATTAGGAGAAAAAACTACCACTAGTGTCAACAGGATATTTTTTTTCCCCTTCATGTTCCAGGTAGGGGAAGGAATCTAGGGGACCTGCAGCTAAGGAGAGAAGAAATAAACCTCCCTGCCCCTGCTAAGACCATTATAACTTAAAGAAAATGGAAGTCATAGCTACAGGCTGCATACCACTTGTTAAGATTAGTATGTGAACCAGTTATTTTTCATAGGGTAGTGGAATTTACTCAGTGGCATTTTAAAAAAGAAGTATTTGAAACTGTATAAAGTTCCCCAAGAAGTAAGATGGTGGGGGGAATCATTATTTGTTTTTAATTTTGTTTAATTCTTTTTTCATTAATTACAAGTGATTTTATTTTTCATTTCTGTCATTCATAATTCAACCATACCCAGCTATATTGAAAAAGGAAAATAAGCACTGCGCGAACGGGGAAAAAAATCATCTTCGACCAAATATTTAAGTCCAGCGCTTTATTAGAAAATACAGGCATGAGATTTAGACTTTCACTGAATCAGTTGTGCAGTACAGTGTTTTACATGTTTACTCAGAAGATGGATTTCCACTGCCTGCACTGAGATTTTCTCTCACCAAAGAATGGCTATCATTGTAATTAGGATCAGTTTCCATAGAACTGTCATAATATGCAGTGAGGAACAGAAATTTTGTCTTGCCTATATTCTCCCCATGCTATGTGGATAAAATCACATGGAACACAAGAGCATACATGTCCGCACTGATTCATCTGCCACAACTATGGTTGGAGATTTCATATGGGTTATGGTGTAGCATGAATGGGCATCTATGTATTTATCTGGTTCACATGGTGGGTTTGAAAAGATGTGTCCACATATGCATGTGTGAGACAGAGAGTGAGTGACTGTGAGACAGACATATATCTCAAAGTGTGAGAATCAGTCATAAGAGAATCAGGGAACTGACTGCTTCATCAAGAACAAATATGTCTGTCTTGTAACATTCATGGTAGACTGGTACAGGGAAGGAAATGTGTTACACAAGCCTGTCCCTTCATGCTCTACCAGTGTGCACAAATGCTGAGTCATGAAACACCAACAGACTCTTCCATTACAAACCTGAAGTTTCTGAGCAAATATGGGGGGATTCTTTTCTGCTAAGTCAGGTTCTAGATACTGAAGCTGATCACACATTGAAGGTGGATGAGTTATCCTATTGAGAAGAGCATCAGCAGAGACAAAAGGGTCCTCAGGTGTAGTCTGAAGAGCAAGGAGGATACAGAACAAGTAACAAAATCTGGCAGAACGGTCCATGGTTAAAACCACTCACCAGCCCCTGGAAATATATGTTCAATGCATAGGGAAGTGCCAACTAAATCTGCAGTAAACAATGTTTTCTTGGCAACGAGGAGAAAGGAGCAAAATAGGAAGCTGAAGTTTACTATATTTAGTTCTTGCCAAGACTTTTTAAAAGAAAAAAAAGTTAAACTATCTTAAGTAAGAGAGAGAAAAAAGAATACGTATTACATCATAGGTCAATATAATGGCTTTCCATTACAACCCTTTAAATCAGGGAATTATCCAGCCCTCCAAATGTTGTTGGCCTACAAGTTCCAGAGCCCAGCCAACACAGCCAAGGACCAAGAATGCCAGAAGCTACAGTTCAAGAACATTTGGAGGACTCCATGAGTCCTACTCCACTTTAAACTGATGCACTACTTTCATTCTAGATGACAGTGACTCTACACGCAAGTCAGTAGCCCAAAGCAAAGGTTTCTCAAAGAAGCACTTACTATGTCAATGTTGTTTGAAGTGGTTCCTAAAGTCATGGGCTCCAATTCTTTTGTTTTTGACTTGTCAGAGGACTGTATTGATGCCTCTTGGGAAGCAACCAGGGATCGTGAGGCTGGATGTTGTAGTTTCATTCCAGAGGACAACTGACTTTCCGTTTCTTCCAAGCTGGAGCTGCAGTAAGATATAGGTAGGTGTACTTCCAATGGGACCTTACACTTTGGTACTACATCGACTGTCAAACTGATGGTACTTCCTACAATTTGGCATATACCTTTGCATAACATCAGATTCTAATCTTAAAGACTTTTGATAAACCAAGACCAAATAGTGCATTATCTTCCTATTATGAACTCATAATTGTGTTTGGTCCTTTTCCTCCTCCACCAGCCGCTACCTGGTCAGCTGAGGATGGTTCATAGCTCAATTTCTCAGCACCACCAGCTCTGTCCAGATGCCCTGCCACACCCAACAAAGAAGATGAGCAAGAGAGAGGAAGTATAGGGCCACCATGTAGACTCATCCCCCTTCCATCTCTTTTACCTGACCTGGTTTGGATGCTGGGAACCTGCTCTCCCCAACACCCCTCAGCCCCCTTTCCACAGACATGCACACATTTGATATTTGTGAATTTTCCACTTTTATGAGGGTCCTGCACTCTTAACCCTAGTGAATGTGGAGGGCCAACTGTACTGCAAAGAGACCTTTCCTAACCAATCTCATTCATTGATTTTCCCTCACTCGTCCTCTTACCCCTCCCCCCCATGATCTGGATTAAAACTACTATCACCACCCACTACTAAAAGCAGCAGCATGGAGTTGGGAAATCTTCATCAGAATCATCTGGAGAAAGAATGAAATCTTTTCCTAATGCTGCTCCTCCCTGGGCTGGGAAGGCCTCAGAGAGCAGGGAGGGCTGAAACATTTTTTACTGCTGTAACCATATTTCTTCTTGAGACACAAAACAGTAGGTAGTGCCCCTCTGCTCTGGGGCTTGTCTGCCAAGAATAATAAACTTAGGAAAGAAAATGCAAAGTACAGCATGTCAGGCAGTACAGCAACTGGTTTAGGGCCCAATGGAAAATAGGTATACAATCCAGTGGCTCTTTCACACTACACAAGTTTAGCACTATGGTTCCACTTTAACTGCCATGATAACCATCCTATGGAATTCAGGCAGTTGTAGTTTGGTGAGGTTCTAGAACTCTTGGGTTGAGACTTCTAAGTACCCACATGAACTTTAAATCCCAGGATTCCACAGGGTGTTGCCACAGCAGTTAAACAGTGCTATAATTATGCAGTGTGAATGCAGGAGCAATTGAAAAGGGCCAGTTATAGCACAGAAGGAATGCAGAGGATGGCTACATTTGGCCCATAGGTTGCCCACATGCACTCTACTCTTCTGGCCATCACACAGTCAAAGCTCTCTTTGGCATCATTAGGCCTAGAAACCAATGTAATCATCCTGCAAGGTTTACATGGTGGCATAAACTGGCTATACTCAAAGGCTAGGTGGGGGCAGTCCATGTGTACTTGTTTTCCTCCTGTATGGAAATGACCTTTGCTTGTTAAATAACCTTGTCCAATATCATTTATAAAAACGCATGATAGAATGGACCATATTATGTGCATAATTACATTTATATAGATTATGTTTACTGTCCTCAAATGCAACTGAATGGGAGGGGGGCAGTAGAAAGAAAAGAAGTACTCCTATTTCTAATTGTGATCACTGCACAATTCTTTACAAATAATTACTTTTTTTTTTTTTAAAAAAAGTAGCCAAATACCCAGAACATGGAGTTGTGGAATCAGATATTCGAACTGGTGGAGACTTGACTGGACTCTCCTGCTGCGCATCAAACATGAGGTACAAAGACTGTTTTGTCTGAGCACCATCATCCTGCTGTCAAAAGAAAATAGAAGAAAAGATTATCATCCATCTACTACTGGAACAAAGACCCCCTCCATGCCACCAAGGGAAACCAATGAAATGATTAAAGCTGAATATTGGAAGATAAATTAGATCAAAAGCATTTGCATCACATATTGGGTCTTTCATTTTAAAATCACTACATTGTGGCCACTGTGTCTCTATTGTACATCATATCTAGTGTTCAGGGGAATAAATCAGAAATCCACAAATGGAAACTTACAGGAATGGAGGAGCCTATTTTCTCCATATATTCTATTTCATACGAGTTGCCATATTCCAGCTCTGTAATACATAGGAAAGTGTGTTCAGTGTGTTAGAAGATATTCTTCAAAACAATACACAGGCCCAGAAGCTTTACAGTTGAGTCTTTCTTAATGAACCCTAAAAATCAAAGTTACAAAGTACAATACAAATATGCAGGGTACTGATTGTTGCCCACATATCAATTACAGCCCAATGGTATAAACTAGGTTTTGTCTAAGCCACTCATTTTGTGGAATCCATGTTAAAAAAATCCTTCTTCTTTTCCTGTTGCCTTTTCCCAAAATGGCTGAGCTCTGAGATTTTTTTCCCCCGTCAGCCTTGTACTCAAGCATGCTCTTCCCTCCTCTTTACCCCATTAAAAGTACATTTATGTATGCTTGACTGAACTTTCAATTCTGTATGCCTAAAAGGAAAGCCATATTTACAAGCTGATGAGCTTTCAAATTGTGTCATTCTCGTAAAACTATGGTGCTTTTATCTTGGGATTGTGGTCCCATTATTATTTTCTCTTGAAATGACTCAAATGATAGATTATGAACACTCACATACCAAAAGAACATAAAACAGACTTGGCTGTCCTTAATTACTATGTAAAATATGGGCCTGTATTGGGAAAGCTTACTGTTTCTTCAAAAATATTTTTAATAGTTCCAATATATCAAATCTAATGTGTGGCCTGCCACATTCTCCCACATATTCACTAGTGAACAAAATGGGAGAGGGCAAGAAAGACCCTACTGACCTATGCTAACTGAATGATTAGGCTTAGCTTAGGGCTATTCATTACTTGATAATGAAGGCTACTTTTCACTTGATAATGAATGGACAATGATCCATTCCCAACCACCAGTTGTTTCTATTTTGCTATGACAATTGGTTCTTTGAAATGCGGGTGAGCTACTGAGGACTAAAAGATGGCATGCATACTCTGTACTTGAGTACTTCTTGAGAAAACACACCCCAGAACAGGGGTAGGAATTGTGCAATCCTCCAACGTTGTTTGTTGGACAGCAACTCTCAGAAGCCCTAGTTTGTATAAACCAATGGTATGCAGTGCTAAAGTTTGCAATTTGCCAATGTCTTGAGAGCCACACGCTTCCCACTCCTGTCTTACAACATCCAACATTTTTAGGAATATTGATTTAATACAAAGGAGAGTTCACCATCTAAATTACCCAGATTACTGGATAAGTAATCTGAAATGACAATAAATTGCAATTTGTGATTCCTACATCTTCAGATCATTATGGAATGAGATGTTGGGGCAATGGTCCAAGCAGACCAGTTGCTGCCTCATACCTGTAAAGCAATGTGGTGGAGACATGATTCACATAGGACAATAAGAAAGTGAGTCATAAGACCAGTTGAACATTACCTTAACCACCTCCTTCTATCTTCCATCCACTTCTCTCATACCCTAAGACAATCTTTGGATTCATCTTTGCCATATTTAAAGAAAAACTGGCTGTGGTAGCTGGGAGGAATTGCAAAAGAACATCAGGGCAAGTGTTAAAAGTGCCCTTCTAAAACATCTCCTGCTTGGCATCTACAGCTCACATCCTCCTACTTTTCAGTTGTTTGGAGGATAGTATTCCCAGGCTCAAGTGTCTACCACTAAGATTTCATGTCTGCAGACTTGTAACCTAATCCTAAAACAATCTGCTGGAATTGGGACAGGGTGAGACAAATGCTTTTTTGTTGGCAAGAAATGGGAAAGTCCCATTGTGTACAAGTTCTTGTGGGTAAACAAAGGACCTCATCAATTTCCAGTTATGGTTTGGAAATATAAAAATAAAAGGCACATCTTCATCCATGAGGAGAGAAGACAAAAACAGAACATACACACACATACCAAAATCCCAATCAGTGGATATGACTTCTGTGTATAATACTGAAACTTAGTTATGGAGGTTTGAACTGTAGTCAAAAGCCTGAATCCTACTGGATAATCCCAACTAGAGCAGGCCCACTGAATCAATCACTGAATAGCGAGTGGATACATTGGTAAGTCCCACTGATCCAACAAATCTGTTATGGTTGGAAATCACAATAGGATTCAGTAATTGAGAGTGCAATCTAAACTGCCTAAGGGCCAGTAATGTTGATACCAGGCTAGTTGAAACTGTGATGAATGCAATCCTTCCCAGTCTGTGGGTGTACTAGAAATTACTGAAGACTGTCTTCACACTGGCTTTTGTATCAGCATTGTGGCTGTGTCCCTCGGCTTTAGTACGTTTACATATAATGTAACGCAACTTCTACTTCACCTCACCCTTTCTCCTCCCCTTTTCTGGATATTCTGCTGGCAGATCTTAGCCAGCAGAGCTGCTCTGCTGGCATAGTAGTCTGTCAGTAGATCTCTGAGATCAGCTGGAAGAATGGGAGTGTGACTAATCCAAATCCACAAATGCATTTCAGGATTGCACTGTGAATGGGAAAAAAGGCTTATTCTCTGCACAACTAATAAAACTGAAGGTGAATCTGTTAAATAATATTTTAACTTCATACTTTCCCATGAACAACCTAAAATAAAAAGAAAAATGGAATGGAGTTACAAGACTGAGCTAATCTATCAAGTTCACTTTTTCTCAGTTTGTTAATTCCACCATTAAGTTCCATTCTGTTTCCACACCAAATTGCCAGCTTTATTTTTTAAAAAATCTTCCAAAAAAAAAAATCACATAAAGTGCATGTGTGTGATCTTCTCACTATACACACACACACACACACACACACACACACAGAGTACTGAGGAATTTCAGGCTTTGTTTTAGCCTGTCCCTTCTACAATTTCAATTTTTAACCCACACTAACTACTTCTGTGATTCTGTCTTCTAAAGGATAATATACTGATAAAATAGATGTGAAATTAAATGTTTGTCTCAGTTCTATGGCAGATTGGACACAAAATGTTCAAGATTTCTCACTCCCTACATGATGCATTAGCAATAAAGCATCTGCTGCATTGATAAAGATATTGACTGCAGCCTACTAGTTTCAGTTTACATGGGGAATTTCACAGACACCAGGTCTTTCTTTTTTTCTTTTCATAGAAGGGAAAAATGGCTCTTACATTTGGGGCTTTGAATCACACCCTTTTCTGAAGCTTCCACACATTCTATCATCACAACATTTTCTTCCACAATCTCATATAAATGTGTTAGTTATGGCAGTTTGACAGTGAGAAAATGTGCAAGTTCTCTTCCTCTTTATCTCTTCCACCATGACAGATGAAACATTTCCTGAAATCTTAGATGTCAACACAGCTGTCACTAAAGCTTTAAGGATCTGACAAAATAATCTCTCCCCCCTAAAATTTAGATATATTCAAATAGTAAAATTCAGATAGTTGGCAAAATGTTTTTCATAGGGTCGATCAATTGAAAAATAAAACAAAACACTAAAATACATAACTCCCAATATACAAGTACTTTCCTAATAGTTAAAATATAAAGTGAATACTATTCCAAAAACAACTTTGAAAATAGGATTTAAAGAGCCAGATGGGCTCTGAAGTAAGTTTTGCAGCTTAATCAGCCTTAAAAAAAATTATTAGAAGCCTCTTCTAAAATGTTTTTGTTGCTTGTGAGTGTAGGAAGCAGATACTGCTATTACTTTTGTTTCATTCCATTACAGTTAGTGTAATTCATCAAATCTGAGTTGAGGACTCAGAAGTATTTAACCCTGGGTGATTCTCAACATAGGTTGGGAATTCCCAGATCAGAAGAGAAGGAATAGGGCACTCCATTATAGAATGACCTTTTGTCTGAGAGCTTCTAGAGGGTTCAAAAACCAAACAGCAGGATACGGACAATTCCAAAGAATTATCAAAGAAACTTATTTATTCCTTTGCTGATCCATTGGCATTTCCCTTATCTTGCCAGCCAGATAGTTTTTGGTAAGAAGACAATGTTCAAAGCAAAAATAACAGTGGCACAGATGATAGTTTCAGAAAACAGCCTTTAATTACTCTAAAATTTCCCCAGGTAGCATAGAGAGGACTCCAGAGGGAAAGTATATTTAAATGATCTCAACAGAGGAAACATTACTGGCTATAATTAATAGGTAATCTGAGCCACATATTACCCAGTAGACCTAAGGGACAGGCAGATTAGTATTTATAGTCACTTTGGGTGCCAGTCTTTGTTGAGTTTAGACTGTGTGTTAAATGATTATAATAATGTACCATTGACTGAGCAGTCTTCAAGAAGAACTTTTGTTCTAATTTTTATTTTCATAATACTCCAAATTACAGCTTACATCCAATAAGAAACTCACCCTACCATAATTTTAGTTACTACATTTAGATTTTCTTTCAAGATCTTCAAGGCTGTATACATGGCCTTCTTTCACAGACCTTGGAATTTTATATTTAGCATGACTCTCTCAGATATGCAAGTCTGAAAAAAGTGAGAAGTCTAAGGTCATTCAATGAATTAGAGAGAAGAACATGGATTTGAACCCAGATTGGCTTTGCTCTGCTCCCGACACTCTTACCAGCACAACATACTAGTGTTTATTGAAGACTCCATATTTAAACCATTAAAGATTAGATTGTTATCTTTCTTTCACAGTGTTATCTTCCTTATGGAACTCCTTCCTGCAGAGGACAACAAGATTCAATCCCTTTTAAAGGCTAGTTAGAACTGATTTTCCAGAACATATTTGGGGCTTAGAGATGCCAATAAAATCAATTTTTAGTTGTGACTTTTTGATGCTGTTTCATACTGATTGTTGTAAATAACTTTCTTTTATTGTTCATTTCTACTGGAGTCAGTTGCTTTGCAGGCTATCAGGAACCAATCAGTAATGTAGAAACAGAACAAATAATGACAAAATGTAGCCATTTGGGCTGAATACTATCATAATACTATCATAAGAATACTATCATAAGAAAGAAAGCAGATTTGTTCCCAGAAAAGGCAGCTGAGTGAATCAATGTAGGCTGTCTAGAGATAGCCTAGGTTTACCTATTTAAAAGGGTGTGTAACTCATTTGGTATGGTTTTGTTTAACAGAGTGGACCAACCTTCCAAAAAGAATCTTTTGTTACAGTGTCTGATGAACCTACTGCAAGGTCATCTCTTATTTTATAGAGAGAAATGGCTATTGAAACTGATTTAAAGAAAGTGATAAAGAGGGGTGGGCTGTATTAAGCCTGCTTTTGAAACACATAGCACCCACCCCCCCAGACGGCAGACATTGGGGAAAAAATGGTAGCAAACACCAAAATACATTAGGGAAATATCACTTCCAATTCATGTCATGGTTAAAATATTGCTTCTCTTGGGTCTAAACCAGCCTGCTGCCCCTGCAAAAACATGACAAAATTGCCCTCAAACACTCTAAGGGATGTGGCAAGAATTTTGAACAAAAATATTTTTAGAAAGTTTATTTTAAAAAAAAAATTTTTTTTAAAAAATAAGCAGATGGTGGTAGGGAGCTGCATCTCTCCAAGTTCTCTTGGATGGCCAATAAACCGCCTTCCAGCAGGTAGCTACTCCTGCTACAAAACCATGGGTTGCTGTAAAAACATTAGTTGCACACAGACACTTCCCCAGTGAAATCAACAAAAAAAAAGAAGCAATAGTGAATGTTACCTTGTGTTCTCATTCACATTTCAAATAAGCTGACATTTATATGTCTCTCTTAATTGTGGGCCTACAAGATAAAAGCACAATATGTACCCATTTAAGGGTTAAAAAAAATGTTTCATCATATATTACAAGAGATTCTCTCCAGACCAGGGATGGTCTGCTCATGTCCCTAGGTTACTGGTTGAGAAACTGCCAGCTCCAGAGGTAGTTTTGGGGTTTTCCTTCCCCCCTCAAAAGTTGAGGTTATGTCTCCTGAAATCTTCCAGGTAGGATTTTCTACCTTTTAAATAGCATGCAGCAACTCCGATACTATTTAGCATTAAAATCTGTTTTGTCAAAACCAGTGACTTCCAGCCATTTCTACTTCTGGGTTTTTTTTTTTATTTTGGGATGGGAATTTTTGAAAGTCTATGTGGTTCCCTCAGAGCATCCCAGGGGCAAAAAACTGCCCATCCATGCCCTAGGGCAATTTGCAGTCCTCATCCTAGGGCTCTTTCACACTACACAATTACAGCACTATGATACTACTTTAACTGTCATGGCAACCTCCTATGGAATTCTGGGCTTTGCAGTTTACAGAAGGGCATTCAGAATTATCTGACCAAACTACAAACCCCAGGATTTCACTGGATGGAACCACAACAGTTAAAGTAGAATCAGCTAGCTATAATTGTGTAGTCTGAAAGGACCTCAGTCTCATGTGGCCTTCAGCCTAACTTCAAAAGCCATTGACAAGTGACCAGCTCATGCCTGTGCAAGAATGATCTCCTCTCCCAGCTAGATGAGAGAAAGAAATAGAAAAAGAACAAGGTAGCACAATGAAAGAGAAAACGAGGACAAGAGGATAGAAAGTGGGCAAATTCACTTATTTTTGCCTCTGTGCCTATTCAACTCTAACTTGTGGGTTCTGACAGACTATCCATGAAGAAATGTGACCCTTGACAGAAGAAAGATTCTCTGCCACAGGACCTAGAATTTCACCCTAATCTTGTGCTACAGTTCTGATAGTGTCCAACTGCTCCCCCACCTATAAGAAACTTGATCTTTGATGAGTACATCCAGTTCATTTTCCTTCTTCTCAAATCTGAATAATTTTAGGTCCATTTTATATCTTTCTGTCAATTGTCTCCACAGAAGCCAATTGACTTCATGTCCAGCCTCCTTCATTTCTTCCAACATTTTCATTCTTGGTTTATTTCCATCCCAGATGAGTATGTCCTGATATGTCAGCATTTTCCCTTCTTTTGTTGGAGTAACTTTGAAGGCTTCTTGAGGTAATGTCCAAACTGGGAGGTTTGAGTAAAATCTTGGCTATAATTGTTGCCATACATTTAATAAAGTCTTCCGGATGCAATGGTTATTAAATTCTTTGTTAACTACTAGTTTATTATAACACAAATGGGTTAGAATCTCTCTCTCTTTCTTCTCTAGTAGTAATTTTAAAGGACATTTTAAAATATCTGTCCGACAACTGACAACTGATGCCTACAACCAGTAACAGCAGAATCTTACTCCAGAACCATATAATGCATTGGTAAGATTTAACAGGAGAACATGGATGCTTTAGCAATGATGCAAAGGACTATACAGGGGAAAAAAAGGTTCATATATTATCACCAATGAAGACAGTATTTACAATTTAACATTGACTTCAATTATTTTCTGTAACAAATCCAAATATCTCTAACTGTAAACTGCACCAGCAAAACAAATTCAATTTAATTTAAACAAGACAGTGGATTAAGCTAAATGCACTGGCTGACCAGTACTCTGAGGTCATCAGATCTCATCTCGGGAGCTAAGCAGGGTTTAGTAGGATTGTTATTTGGCTGGGGACCACCAAGGAATACCAGGTGCAGTAGACTACATTTCAGAGGAAGGCAATGCAAACCACTTCTGAGTATTGCCCTATCAAATTCATGGGGTTGCCATAAGTCAACAGGTGACTTGATAGCACATATGAACATACCGGGTAACCAAATTAAAATGGGATCATTCAACATATAGCTGAGAAGCAAAGGAAATCAAAGAACATGTTTTGGCCTCTCATCTGTCTCAATTTACCCACGTGAAATAAAACACTAATTCCATCTTTCTCTCTCAGCTTACCTTCTGTGGGAGAACTAAACTTTGTTTCATTTACAAATGTTGATAGATCTGATGGCTGAGGATAATCCTGCTTATCTGAGTCCAGATCCACTGTCATACAAGTCCATTTCTGGTTGCCAACTGATGATGCTAGCTTTTCCTCATCTGTTGCATGAACCACTGTGGACACAATAGGTGTTTCGGCAGTAGGTAGTGGTGTGGACTCCTGTGAGAAAAATAAACATTAAGTAACAGATATGTAATAAAGAAAGAAACAATTGTCTCCTCTTGTATCTGGCTTCCTTTTATACTTCTTTCTTTTTAACTTCATGCTATTTATTCAGGCTTCAAAACAAGAGCTTGAAACCTTCAGTCCTTGACAGAAATGAATAGAACTTTGTCTATAAAGCATTGCCTTAATTAACACAATGATAATGATAGATGAGGTGAGGTGATATGTTTTTGTGATTTCTCCAAATATGTTTTGTAACGAAGAATCCATCTATACACAGACTTCCTTGAGAAACTTTGATTTTAGCATCTTACAATGTATCTACATTATATAGTTAGAAAGCTTGGAAGTAATGAGTTACAAATAATACAGTTACCTGTAGCTAGTTATTTGGGGGCTATTATGGGTATAACAAATTTGAAAAAAATAATGTAACAAGCAAGAGTCAATTTACTTTACTGATGTAATGGTTTCTTGTTAATTTCACAGGTTACTTCTCAAAGGAATTTTCACAAAAATTATTCATGTTCTATGCCATCGTTTTACTAATTCTCAGGGTTTTTTTTCCTCAAAAAGTAATAGAAAAGTAACAGGCAGTGAGCCATGTAATATAAAAATATGTGTGTTTCCGTTGGTGTAGTGAGTGGCAGTAGAGATATACTTTTTAAACATAGCAATGAGTAAAAGAATGAATTGTTTTTAAAAAGTAACTTTCTAGATACTGCACAGTTCTAGCAATTTGGTAACACATTTAATGTTATGGTTCCATCCTATGGAATTATGGGATTTGTAGTTTGGTGAGCTACTTAGAATTCTCAGCAAGAGAGCAGTAGTTCAAGTGAGGGTTCGAGAACTCTGAGACAGAGACTTCTAAGTACTTCACTAAACTAGAGATCCTACCATCACATAGGTTTGGAGCCCATGGATATTAATGGATTATAAAACCTGCTATAACTTTATAGTGTAGATACACACATAGACAGTTTCATATATGGCAGCATGGTAACTAATTAGAATGGAACAAAGTTGAGGCTCCTCCTTGCAGCTCACCAAGTAATTGCAGGGAATTTTGCAATGGCGCACAAAATCAGCACAGTGGCATAGTAAAACCTGTCTTGTAAAACAGACTGCATTAAAAAGTAGGCACAGCCTCCACTGTGAGTTTAGCAACAGAAGAAGCAGGAACAGATTACAATGGTCACTGAGGCCTAAGCAATTTTGAAAGACTTTTCTTTCTCCCTTGGGAGGATCCAACTTCCACATCCTGCATTAACTGAATTTAACCCCAGATATACATGATTCCCTCCCTCCACATTATTTCCTCTGAAAGTGTTCATTTTGAAGAAAATGAAATAAATCAGATAAACATTAAAATGCAACTAGTGTGGTTTGGAATTATCTATTCTCTCATTTACCAGTGAGTCAGGGGCCTAAATACCCTAAAGGTATGAGGCCCCATCCGATCTTCGAAGCTAAGCACAGTTAGCTCTGATTAGCACTTGAATGGGAGACCACAAGTGAATGACAGGTGCTGTACGCTATATTTCAGAGGAAGGAACTGGCAAAATCATTCTGACTATTTCTTGCCTAAGAAAACCCTCTGAAATTCATGGAGCCACCATAAGTCAACTCAAAGGCACATACACACACACACGTGTGGAAAAATGCCTTGTTATCTTGTCTGCATTTCCTTTCTGGACCCGTACATGGCTAAAATAAAGTTGTCATCATCTTTGTGGGTAATGTAGCCTGATGACTCCATCAAACAAGGCAATTAGTAATCCAATTAACCTTTTCTTCTTGCTAAGTACATTCAAGTGCACATATCTTTTTAATGTAATTTTTTTCTGTGTTCAAGTTTACCAGATTAACATCAGCTGCCCTGTTACAGAATAACTTTCATTTCTTTTTCTTTTTTTCCACGTCTGCTTTGAACACTTATGCTTGAAGAAAAGTTCAAAAGCTTAGCTCATATGTTTTACACACTAATTGGTCCAGTGAAAGATACCCTTTAAGTTTTCTTGTAAAAAAAAAAATCAAAATGTTTTAGATAAAATGTTAGGCCAATGATCTTGCTTGAAGATACTAGTTCATTTCCCTATTCAAGAGAATTCCTTGATGACTGTAATGGAGTTGTTTCATAATTATCATTAACTGGTACTGGACCAATATAGGGTGATGTGGGGAGAGAAAGAATTAAAACAAAAAGCTTGTCAGAACTCTTTACCTGTGAAGGTGCATCCGACAGAGGAGATCTTTTTGGTGACTTTTTCACCCTAAAAGTATCACTGAAAATTAGATAGGAGACACTGTGAATATGGCAGGCAAGAGGGGGAAAAAAAGACATATGAAAGCAAGCATCTAAAGTAGTGGTTCACTAATTTTAATTCTCCAGATATTTTGGACTTCAGCTCCAAGAATTCTCAACTCTTGGACAAACAACTGGGGCTTCTGGAGAACCAAAATTCAGGAACCACTGATTTAAATTAAAATGTCATCATGGAAGGCTTTCCAGTTTCTGAAAGCTCAGCATATAAACATCATGGAGGAGCATGCCATCACTTTTGCTTTTGTATCATGCATTTTCAGACCAAGTCATTGCAACAAGAACAACAACAACCATAAAACATAAAATATGATAACTGAATTAAATGGGGCTGTAACATAGGGAACAATAATCAATCCAAACAATGAGGAACAGATTTACTTATTTTTGCCACTGAGGATGAAGAAAATTTAATATGGTTCTGGACTGAAGTTGAGCCAAATGTTGCTCTGCATAACATCATGATAATGGGAACAGGGACATTCAAAGACAGAGGAACTTTACTAAGAATTCAGGAATGATTCATGATTTGTCAACACAGCAGTTCTCTGTAACACCCACTATTTGATCAAACAGTAAGAAAGCCCACTGTGTAAATCTTTCAGCACAGAGACTGGGGAAAAGCAGCAACAGGTATCCAGTCAGGCATCCTGTACTAGCCAAGCCATATTTGGTCCTTTCCTGAAAACTATCTTCTGCACTGCTCTCTTATTCATATGGAACACCTGGGGAATGACTGGGTAAGTTATGACTCATCCCCTAGGGGACATGGAGTAAAGGGCTGAGTCATGATAGTGAAATCATGCAAATAGCCCTGAATGATGACATGGAAGCAGGTGTGTATAAAAGAGGAGCGTGTATACTTGTCCTCTCTCTGAGTCTGACTCCGAATCTCTGACTCTGAATCTACGCATCCAAATCTCTGTCTGATGCTGAATCTCTGCCTGTGGATCTGCGTATCCTGTGTACAGATGTATATACTTATTCAGAGTGTCTTGTATCTTCCTTAATTTCTAATCTAGAGTCAGGTCACTTTTATTCCCATGGGACAGGCATGGAGAAGAAAGGTGCAAAACAGTGACACAGTCAAGGGCCACCCTATCTGCCCATGACAGAGAGTTGAAACAATCTTAGCTCCATACCCAAAGCCAGGTCTCTAAACACCACACAGGTATAACTGATATTTATTTGTGTACCCATTTTACAGCTAGCAGAGTGAGCCTCATCTAAAACAACTGATTATAATAAACATATATCTGTTACAACTTGCTGGAAAAGAACATATTTTCAGCCAGAGGTAACGTGTTGTGCTGCCTTTTTCTTCCTCCCATCAGCAAGCCAATACACACACATACAGGCTTCAAAAGTATTGATCAGGATAAACCTTGGATCCTCAGCATGGCACTCCAATATGGCTTTTGTGCCCACATGGAAACGCCTAGGAACCATCAGGCTATTTTTCCCCCTTCTACAAGGGACTGGAGCAATTTCCTTGGGGCAAGAGAGGTGGGGTTCTTCTCCACATCCGTAGGTTTTTGTTTGTTTTTTGTTTGTTTTTTGGGCAAGGCAACTCCTCCCCATCTCCTATATAAATGAATGGAGAAATTCTTCCATCTATTTGTGAATGGGGATGGGTGAACAGTGAAAAGAAGAAAGAACTATAAATACAGGGTGAAGGTACCTATTCACACAGGCATGGAACTCCCATCTACCAGAGCTGCCAATTTGTTCTGGTGCTCAGATCATTTCCCCCCCCACCCCCCAAATACGCCAAACGTACTTACAAACACTGGGAACATGACTTAGAATCCAAAGCTCGGAAAGGTAACATTTTTAGACTATAATATATGACTTTAAGAGATTCTGGGAGCAGTAGTCCAGAAAAGTACACTGCAGCTTCTAAGCTCTGCTAGAACCTAATCCTTTGAGTGAAAGCAATGCTCAAAATATAGGTATTAAAACCTTGTTTGCAATGGTAGGAGAAAAGAAATGAAACTAGCTAAGAGCTATGGAATAGCATTCAAATCTAACACCACTGTCTGAGTACAAAAATTTCCAACTCATCAATCATAACCCAGACAGTGACTGGCAGGACAACAAGAACACAATCAAGATCTTGCCCACCTCATGACACACTAGGACTAAAATACTGGTTGGCTGTGTACTGTTTATCAACCAAATTACTACACTACATCACTTTCATACAAAGAAAGAAGATAGGTCCCCACCTTTAAAAGTGTATGCATGTATTTCTTAACATAATAGAAATGGGGTAGTAAGCCTGAATTGTGCAGGGCCATAGCTGCTTGCCTTGGCCCTCAGGATCAAAGTAAGATATAGTGGTGGTTTACAGTGGACAGGCAGAAGAAAATGGGTACAGGACTAAGTAGACATTGCTTTTCAATCCTTTTTTTTTAAAAAAAGGCTGTTGTATGGCAGCCCACTACTGATCTGTTGACTATACAATAACAAAGAAAATATTCATGCTTAAGCTGGGGATATGAAATTGGAAAACAAAATATATGGATATAGTGAACAGAAATAACAGTTTTGCCCAAGCAGATCCATAAACATGCAGTTTCCCATAATATATTAACTTTGGTATAAAGCTAATAACACAGCTTTGCAGATATACAAAGCATCATGCTCACCAATGCTGGAGGAAAGCTCCCCACAAAAACTGGCAAAAATGGGGATGGGGAACAGAGAGGCACAAGGGACTCTGTCCATAACAAGCACATTTTGAGTTAAAAATTACTTACAACAGAGAACATACAGACATCACATCTTCAACCATCCTAAGACAAATAAGACAAAAAAAGAGAAAGGGAGAAAGAGACAGACAAGGCACTGACTGACACAAAGGAGACACTCCATTAATTGCATTAGCAAAACATCACCATGTATTGCCGCTCCTTTAGAAAATCCACATCTTCCTAAAATAGCAGGCACAATCCTGAGGTATTCCAATGTCCCATTGAAAGTAGATGAACCAAAGCACATTGTTAAACATTTAGATTCAAGCACGGAGACTTATCTTTTTGATTTGTGCCCACTGTCTTTATTTTGGGTCCGAGGAAAAGAATCACAGAGATGCGAGGGAGGGGGGGGATTAAGCCACTTTTCCTCCATCTAATCTGTCTGCTCTCTTCTTCCATAAAAGCTACTTTTCAAAGCTGATTTCTATCTTCGTCAGTTTAAACATTATCAGTGGATTACTTTTCCATGATAGTAGCCATCTGCTTTCTTATCTTGAGTGGCTTAGATGATTAATGCACAATATGCCTAAGTGCAGCCAAAGAAATCAGAGCTGTGTTTAAGGTGTAGGGGGAACAAGCAGTCCCAAATTTTGTTCCCATCCGTCTCATTTTTATTTTGGAGAGCGACACAAATTTTGTTTATTCCAGAATATTTTCTGTCAGTTCTCAGTATGATCAGAGGCTTTTAAATACCACCTCTCCAGGTGGGTTTATTTTATTTTAACCCAGTACCTACGTTGTACCCGGAAACAACAGGTACAAAATCCAAGGCCTTTCAATCAGTCTGGTGCTTGAAGCACCCATGGCGCTTCAACTTTTCTATGGGGCTATTTTTCTGCATAAGAATGTCACTTACTGGTCCCACCACGCAGAGGTGTGGCTGTGGGAGTGGGGAATGAGGGCATTGTCCTTTCAAATAAGAATGGTATCAACCCAAATGAATTTTTTCTTCAGTCCCCAATTTTTTAGCTTTCCAAGGTGAAACCCTGAAAATTTTCACCCTGTGTAATTTTGCCTGAGCCTTTTCTTTGGAGACGTAAACTGTATTTCTAAATGGTTAACTGAAGTTTTAAGGTACTACAATGCTAAAGATTTGTGGACTGAAGGTAAATTCCATGGGAAGGGGCAGAATTTTTATTTGGAGGAGGAACGCCCCTTATTTTGAATCTCTCCTTGAAGCTACATCCCTGCCACCACTAGTATTTCCTTTGCTGGCAAAAATACAATCTCTGTAGACAATGGTTTGCAGTGAGAAATTACTGTAGGATTAAAGATTTTTTCTCTCTCTCTACTGCTAGTATTCCACCATAGCATCCCCTAGCTGCTTTTTTTTTTAAAAAAAACAACCATTAACAAAGCTATATACACAGATGAAATATAAGCTTCTGTGACATGTAGTCCAATTATTATAATTATGGTCGCATGAATACTAAGAAGTTATTAGCTCCACAGTTTGATAAGGTAATTGTACAAATGCAACATACACCTAAAAGTTTTCTAAATCTGACTTTTCTCAACCTGCTGCTGTGGAGAAATGTTCAACTACAATCCACATTTTCCGCAGCTAGAAAAAAGGCTGTTCTAAATCATCATGGGTATGTCTATTGAGGATTTCAGAATCCTAACAACACCACCAGTTTTATAAATAGCTGTTTGGGGGGGGGGTGCAAAAGGTGAGAAAATAACTTTAGCCGCTTCAGCATTTGCCAGTTTAATGATACCTCTTTTGTGCAGTCTGACTTTGAAGACTGGCATCATTCACACCCATCATGGCTGTACCTTTCCACGATGGTGGGATTGCATGCTTCTGTGAGGCAAGAAGCTATGCTGATAATAGCAGTGCTGCTGGTGGGGTCTCCCATGCTAGACAATGTTTTGCTGTGGGGCCAGACTAAAGGTGCCAAACAGCTACTGGGCAGCAATAGCAGTGGGAGGTGACACTGGCGGAGGATTTCTCAGACAACAGCAGTGGCACCATAGCTAACATGTGTTAGTACTGTGCAGAGGAAGGCATGGTAAACTCTTTTTAAATGTCTTTTACCATGAAAATCTGAGATGAGACAATCCAGGATGATATAAGAGATAGTGCCAGAAGATGACATTCCCAAATCAAAAGGCACTCAATGAGCTAATGGAGTACAGCAGAGGACAACTATGAACAGAGGTATGGCTAGTGACACAACTGGATTCAGGCCAAAAGAATGTTCAGCTGCTGATGTGCTCAGAGGGCAAAGAGAAGTCTGAAGCTGCACAACACATATTATAGTCACATGGAATGTGAGAAGCATGAATCGAGGAAGCTAGACATAGTAAAACAAGAAATGAGATGTATAAACACTGCAAAACTTGGGGTGTGTGAGCTAAAGTGAACAGTAATGGGACATTCTGAGTCAGATAATTACACAGTGTTTTACTCAGGAAATAAAATCCGAGAAGAAATGGGACAGCATTAATAGTGAGGAAAAAAGTCGCAAAATCAGTCAAAGGATATACTGTAATGCAAAGTCTGACTGAATAATGTCAATAAGGCTTCAGGGAAAACCCATCAATATAACCATAACCCAAGTTTATGTTCCAACTACAGAGGCATAAGAAGGAGAAATTGTAAGAAAGAATCCAGGAGAAAACTGACATCATGCAAAAACAGGACTTCTTGTTAATCATGGACAACTGGAATGCAAAAACAGGAAACAGTGTAGAATCAAAGATTTTAGGAAAATTTGGCCTAAGATAAGAACTGAAGCAGAAGAGTAAGTGACTGAATTTTATGAGGCCAACAGTTTGCTCACTGCAAATGAATTCTTCAAGCAGCCAAAGAGGTAACTGTATACATAGACATCACTTGATGGGCAATGCAGAAATCAGACTATATAATCAGAAGCAAAAGATGAAGAAACTCTATTCTCTCTGCAAAAACAAGACCAGGAACAGATTGTGGCACAGATCATGAGTTGCTTATATATATATAAAGAAAAAGTAAAAGAAGAACACTAAACTGGATATTATGCCAACATACAACCCAAAGAACATCTCCACAGACTTTAAAGATAATGTAAAAAATAAATCTCACAATTAAACGTAATTGACAGGGACTGGAAGAACTCTGGACTGAAATCAGGGACATTCTCAGGGAAGAATGCAAGAAGTCACTATCCACAGCCAGAATGAAAGAGAACCATCAATGGAAGACAGATGAAACTCTTCAACCAATTAAGGATAGAGGAGAAGCAAAATTAAAAAGTAACAGATATAGGATCAGAACCCTGAATGCAACTGTTCAATGACTTGTGCACAGGATCAAAAAAATTATTATAATAATCAATGCAGAGAAATATATGATGACCAAATAAAAAGGAAGAAAAAGAGACCTCTTCCATGAGATCCAAGAAATCAGAGGGAAATTTAAACCAAGGGTAGCAAAGACTTGGAATGATTACTGAAGAAAATCAAGGAAGATGGTGCAAAGGTAAAATTACAGTCGAAATATTAAGAAAACAAAAATAATGACCACAGCTGATTTACATAATTTTAAGGCAGACAACGAGGACATTGAAATAGTTAAAGATTTTTAATACGTTGGCTCAGTCATTAATCAGAATAGAGACTACAATCAAGAAATCAGAAGAAGACTAGGACTCAGAAGGGCAACTATGAAGGAACTAGACAAGATCCTGAAATGTAAAGAGAGTGTAAATGTTAAGATATTCTGGCAGAGGTATGTGTTTGTATACCTATAAGAACATATGTTTATATGTATGCCTATACATAAAAACATGAACGGGAAAGAATCTCTAAAATCAATGACAAACGGACTGCAGAACGTAAAAGGTAATAATGTGATATAACGGGGACTATATATATATATATATATAGTAGGAGTAGGAGGAACGATACTGTGAAACAGAGATTTGTTGACAGAAACATGGGAAGGAAGTATAAGTAAAAGGTAAAGGATCGTTACACCAAGCAATGGGGTTAGTAACTAAAGGAAGTAAGGATTTTTTTTCTTTTTTCTTTCTTTTTCTTTTTTGTTTTTGTTTTTTTGTTATTTAGTTTTTATTCAAAAGTAAATGTATGTAAAAATCATGTATGTAAATGTATGAAAAAAATGGTGTAATATATATAATTATGTACTACAAAACAAATATGCGAAGACAACAGTGGAAATTTTGTTGAAGTCAGAAAAAGAAACAAGAATGAAGAAAAGATCGAAACAAAGATCCTTTACTATGTCCCTTTCTTGGGCAGCTTCTCTTTCCGATTCAATTTTACTCAGTTCTTCTCTATATTTTTTCACAAAATCTTGCGCTTTTACGATAGTATTTAGAACATATCTTCTTTGGTGGAATGTAAAAATAACTCCTTCTCCTCTGCACCACCTGTACTTTATTCCTTGTTTTTTTAATATTTGTAGATCATGAAAATCCTCCAGCTTCTTGGGGGGAAGCTCTAATAAGCTTAATCCCCAAAGGAAGAGACCATCTGGACACTAAAAATTATAGGCCTATAGCCCTACTGAATATTGACTATAAAATATTCGCTATAATATTAGCAGAAAGATTGAAAAAAGTCTTAAAGAATTGGGTCCATGAAGATCAAAATGGCTTTCTACCGGGCCGGGCGATAAAAGATAATATGAGAGTAATATTAAACGTAATAGAGTATTATCAAAAACATAGCGAGAAAAAACTAGGCTTGATTTTTTTAGATGCGGAGAAAGCCTTCGATAACGTGAGTTGGAGGTTTATAGAGCAGATTTTACAAAAAATAAATATAGGAGAAAAATTTATCAACTGGACAAACAAGATTTATAAAGACCAATCCAGTAACATATTAATAAATGGGGAGAAAACATCTAAACTAGACATCAAGAAAGGGACAAGACAGGGATACCCATTGTCGCCTCTAATCGTTTTGATTGTCATCGAAGTGTTAAATATACAAATAAGAAATGATTTAGAAATAGGAGGAGTGCGTATTCAAAATCAAGTATTTATGATTAGGGCTTTTGCAGATGGTTATTTTACTAGATAATACTATTCAAAGTATAAAACGTTTAAAAACAGTATTGTATGAATACGGAAATATGTCCGGCTTTAAGGTAAATTCGGAGAAAACAAATATATTAACAAAGAATTTGACCATTCAAGAAGAAAAAGAATTGGAAACTGAGTCCCAATTTAAAATATCTAAAAGAATAAAATACCTAGGAATTAATCTAACCAAGCACAATGTAGACTTGTATGATAACAACTATTTAAAAGTATGGCAGACCGTAAAAGATGATTTGAAAAAATGGACAAAACTTGATTTGACATTAATGGGAAGGGTCGCGGTTATAAGAATGAACATCCTACCAAGGATGATCTTTTTATTTCAAAACCTACCCATAATAGTTAATAATGTACCATTTAATCAATGGTGGAAAGATCTTTTGGAATTCATCTGGAATGCCAAAAACCCCTGCATTAAGTGGAACTATTTGAAAGATACTAAGGAAAGAGGCGGGCTAGGACTTCCAGATCTAAGGATATATTACCATACCAGTTGTATAGATTGGTTGACTATCTGGACCGAACTAAACGACGAAAGATTGCTAGCGACAGAAGGAGCAGATTTGCCCTTTGGGTGGTATTCATACCTTTGGTATGAAAAGGCTAAAATAAATAGAGAATTCAATAACCATTTTATTAGGAAATCATTATTAAGAATTTGGTTAAAATATAAGAGGGAGTTTTACTCAAAATTACCAATGTGGGTCTCTCCCCATGAGGCATTCTATAGGAGAGAAAAACCAAGATTATACAAACAGATTACGTATAAAGAAATATTAAAATGCCAAGGAGAAAAGATTTACTTAAAAGCAAAGAAGAGCTAATTGAAAGCGGTATAACAACCCATTGGTTATTGCAGACGCAGTTAGCAAAGAAGTTCAAAATAGATAAAAAAATAACAGGAATAGAAATTAAGGAGAATGACTTGGATAAATTGTTAAAACCAGGAGTAGAACATCAGATTGCAAAATTATACAAGCTTTTATTGAGATGGGAATTGGAAAAAAAACCCATAAAAGAAAACATGATTAAATGGGCGCAGAATATAAGACGCCCTATACAATTAAAGAGTTGGGAAAGTTCCTGGAAAATGGTGTCTAAATTACTAAAAAGTGTATCTCTAAAAGAAAATTACTATAAAATATTCTATAGGTGGTACTACACCCCAGCCCAACTAGCAAAAATGACTGGATCTAAGCATGATAAATGCTGGAAGTGTAATCTAAAGGGAACTTTATATCACTTATGGTGGACTTGTAAGAAGGCCAAAATATTTTGGACACAAGTACATAATAAGATAACAAAAATATTAAAAATTGTGTTCATGATGCAACCTGAAATATATCTGTTGAATATTTATGATGGAATAAATTTGTTAAAAAAAAGATCCCAAAGAAAGCTATTAACATATATGATCGTAGCGGCGAGAATGACCTACACGAGCAAATGGAATCAGGAAGAAACCCCAGAAATACAAGATTGGCTAATTAAGATATATGATTTAATTGAAATGGATAAATTAACAACAATATTGTCTAAGAATTCTAAGAATTCTATGAAACAATTTAAAAAAGATTGGCAGCCAATCTTATTTATATTTGAAACCAATTGGGGAAAACTAGCAATTAAAGGAATAGAGGAATAAAGGTAAATAAAGGTGCAAGGCAAAAGGTAAAAGTAAGTATAGTAAAGGAAGGGATAAGAAGGAGTAAGAAAAAAAAATAAAAGATATAGATAATTTAGATAAGAACAACCATGGGTGAAAGAAAATACAAAAAAAAAAAAGAAAGAAAGAAAAATTAAAAATGAGAGTCCTTGCAAGAAAGCAATCTGGGGGAAAATTGAACTAATAATGAACCAATGATATAAAAAGAAAGTAGAGATATATGGAAACAAGTAGGTTGTATAATTTGTTGTTGGACAATATTAACTAGGAATAACCAATACGAACAGAGAAAGAGAATAAGGGAAGAATATTATAGGAAGAAATAACCGTGTAATTATATAACCGGATGACCGATTGTCGTTGTTATTGCTGTATGGATAAAATAAGAAAAATATGAGTGGTAAATATAAATAGATGGATAAGAACTGGATATGGATGATGAGTAGAAGAGATTTGACTTTGATAAGAGGTTTCTTTTATGTTAAGTATAGGGTCTTTGTTTGGTTTTTAACATGTTTAAAATGGAATAAGATGTGAAGATTAAAAATGGTTATATTGTTATATTGGTTAATAAAAAGATTTGAAAACTAAAGTGGAATCATAGTGGAATCCCAGGATTCTCTATATTTCCCCCTCACTGTGTGAGACGTGGATGTGAACACCGAAAAACCAAACAGTACAACCTCAGACTATTAGGAGAAAAGGTATCAATTTGTGTCTAATTATTTTCAACTGTCCAAAATCCTCTCCCTGTTCAACAATTTTGGAACTGTTCATTTGATCATGACAATATCTCAGATTGTAGTAATTTTACATATGACAACAGATTCAAGTCTGGATGAATAGATGGGTTATAAAATCATGTAAGATGCCACTGGATATAGGATAACAAGCAGTTCCATAAATGTACCAAACATGTTTGCCATTCTACTTGAGGTACTCAGTTATAAAGCATTTTTATTTGTATTTATATGTTGCTAGGACACTGGCTTATTGTTCACAAGCAGCATACTCATGAATGCTGTTTTATCTTTTCAGTTTGCCTCCTGTTGCCAACACAAATGACTGAAATGATAAAAAACTAACTAAAGAGTAAATGCTTATTGCTACCTCCAAAGCAGTACTCCTGTAACCAGTGAAATCTGAAACCAGGGATTGCAGAAATCTGAAACCTGGCTTGCTTTCGGGGAAAAAAGCCTGGAGTTCCACTCTGGATGGAACACTAAGCTTTAGCCTCCTGGCTAATTTCTGGCTACTTGGGCACTTATGCAAAGAGGAGTTAAATATGAGCAGTGAATCAACCTGCATGAAGATTTGCTTGTGAGCAAGAAGCCACGTCTCTCTGGACTTCTCGCTCATCATTGTGTGTCAATGTAACCAGTATCTATGCTTTATTTAAACTAGGGATGGGATGAATCCAGAATTTTCTGAATCTGAATCCAGATCCAAATCCCTGGAAGGTTCTGGGAATCCACGAATCTCACCAATCTCAAATCTTTCGAATCCTTTTTCAAAAAAGAGTTTAAAAAGCAAGGGAAGGAAGGATAATCTTGGGCAAGATACACTCTCTCAGCTTTAGCAAAAGCCTAGGCAAAGGCAAACCTCCCTCTGAAGAAATCTGGCCAAGACAATTGTCATAGTTTTGCCTCAGGATCTCCCCAGATTGAAAATGACATAAAGGCTCTTTCTACACAGGCTGGAAAATGTGGCTTAATCCCACATTTTCCTGCCTGTGTAAACAGGGCCACATCCTACAGTAGAGAGATAATCCAGGTTAAAATTGGCTTTTCTTTGCATAGCTCCTTCTGGCATCCTGGAGTTTGTAGTTTGATGATGCACCAGTACACTTTGGCAGAGAAGGCTGTGAGCCCTTGTAAAACTGCAAACCCCAGAATTGTGTCTGAAAGAGGTTTGCAAGGGAACTATGCAAAGGAATGTTTCAGCTGTCATTGAAATCTCAAGCCTGTAGCTTCCAGTCAAGTACTGAACTTAAATATGAAATGTTCAATTTAAATATCTTAAAATACAAGCCCAGATGTAATTTCTGAAATTGTAAGCAAAGGCCATTATTAGTGCAAGGGAAAACCTCACCTACTTACTATCTTCCCTTATATGAATGGTCTCCCAGGTTTTCAGGCGTCTTGGTCTCCCAGGTTTTCAGGAGTCCCGGTCTTCCTGGTTTTCAGGCGTCCCGGTCTCCAATAATCTATTTAGTTGGCAGATTCGAAAGATTCCATTTGCCTATTTTGGCACAGGGATTCGGATTCGGGAATCTCGAATCCTTATCCAGGATTCAAGGATTCGGCTGGCCCATCCCTAACTTAAACCTCTGTTTGGCCTTTGTCAACATATATTTTTTTAAAATACAGAAGCCACTGTTAGAACCCAAAGGGAGATGTGCACAGAAACCAATAATGCTGTCTAACTAAGTAACACACAAAAATCAAATATTAAGGAGTTGTGCTTGGAGAGGTAGGATGAAGCTGAAGTCTGCAAAGATGAATATTTAGTAATGTCATAACAGATAATTATTGGATTACTTAGCCAGGCAGAAATTAATTCCTCTCTCTTAAATTAGAAAGTATAGGTAAAAAGTTCAGTTGGTTCATTGTGAAGTTACACCTCTCTCTCTCTTTCAAAAAAAAAAAACTTTTCTGAATCCCCATACAGGAAATCAGCCTTTAAAACAGTTTATTTTCCAAGAGCATGAAGAACCCAGAAATAAGCAATGTGAAATACCTGCCTTCTGAACCAATCACCGGATATATCACTATTCATGCAAAATGCAAGATAACATTTCTTCTATAGAAGAAATCCATAATGAACACCACAGAAGTGGCACAGAATGGCCCAAATCCTGGTGTTAGTGTCAACTAGAGTAAACCGACTGAATCAATGAGATTTACTGTTAAGTTGACTGACCATTCAACAAATGAGCCAATGGATCTCCTCTAACTGGGCATAACCAATAAGATTCTGGCTTTTATGTTACAAGGAATATATTGTATAGATTCTTCTTAACAACAGCTAAAAATCATATCACAAATGTAATCATGAAAACACTACCTAACATTTTAAACTTCGTTAACAAAGTTAAAATACCGATCTGCATCAGTCTTATAACATTTTAAGTGAAACTTTCAGGGAATAATTTCCTTTGCCGCTTGCTGATGAACAGCCCTACCTAAAGAAAGGCATGAACCAACAACACAAAGCAGACTCACTTCAACAGCATCTGTGGTTTCTTGGTTAGACGATACATCTCACAAAAACCGTAAGCCACTGAAATGGAACAGAACTACTCTGGACTACAGAAAAATTGGCTTCTTATAATGTGAACAGCTCTATTCATGTAAAACTCTGCATAAATTGTGTGCACATGACTAAGGCTTTACAGATTAGTTCCTAATCCTCAGAACAATTCTTGTCTGGTTGAATTCACTGGAGCAATTAGTTTTTATCACATATACTACAACATATATGCCACAAAAGAGTATTTTTAAAAAACAAAACAAAAAACAAGGCTTTTACTCATTATGATAGAATGTTATAAATGTTGTCAGCTGGATTTCTCAAGTACTAAAAGAACTCATTTTAAATGGTGGATTAACGTGCTACTCGTCGTTCATCCAAACAGAGCTAAAGTCTACCAACCAAGCATTTTAATTCTCACTTGATGTAGACATAAGATACCTAAACAGTTAACCTCTGAAGCAGAAGAAACATTTTACACTTGGCTAAACTGAAGCCTCCTTTCTAAATGCTGAAAAAAGAGGTGGCTGAGTTGCTAGGACTTCTCAAAGCCAAAAAATGAAAGGCTGGTAAAAAGAGAGAGAGAGGGAGAGGGAGAGAGAGAAGAAACAATATGCTTCCAAATCCCCAGAACTGATACACTAAAACCATCTTGTATCCTACTATAACAGAACAGTGAGTTTGCCTAAATGTGAAGATACGAAGTGTATAAACACTATTATAGTCGGGGAAAGGGCGCACAATTTTTTCTACATGTTCACTTACGTCTTGAGCGGTGTCTTCTTTTTTTTTGCAGGTTTGCTGAGGCCATCTCCTTCTGTTCCATTGATCTCATTGGCATTAGCTGATATCTCAAAGGAAGCTGGAGATTTGGTAGGAGAGCTGGCTACCTTTGAGGAAGGCTTGAAAGGGTCGATTGAGTCCTCACACATATCTGGATCAAAAGTGTAGGCTCCTGTTGTTTGCTGAGGCAGTTTAGGAGAATCTTGCATTTTGCAAGTGGAAGAAAATGGGTTGAAGTTGGGGTCATCCCATTTGTCAATATCAAAAGTATAAGAGCCTTTAGGAACAGGGATCTCATTAGGGTCAGAAGGGGCCTTGGTGGGAGTGGTGGGAACATTGTCAAGCTTCTCCCCAGTCTTTTTAGTCTTTGGCCTCCTGAGTGGCATTTTGGCACCAGGCTTTTTGCCCACTTTTTTGGGCAAAGGGGGGCTTTCTTGCTGCTCTCCACCACTTCCTTTCTCCTCAGAATAATCAAATTCCAGCCTCACGGCTTTTACTGGAGGATCTTCTGGTCCCCCAGTGTCCGAAGGTGTTACCTCCACAGCTTCTGGTGCCGTTGTAAGAGGGATAACTTCTTTGCTGGCTGCGGGAGAGTTCTCTACCTTCTGATTTCCAGCATTAGATGTACTGATCTCTTCAAAGTTACTTGGGTCAAATGGGTAGGCTGCTGTTGGTAGAGCAGGAGTCTCTTGCTTTTCGGTGGCACTTTGGGAGGGCTCAGTGCACTCGGTTTCAGTGGCTTCCAATCTCTCTTCACACACTTTTTCTTCACTCAGGGCAGCAGAATCTTGCTTGACCTCAGATGGTTCTGGCTCTTTGACTGGTGGAACTTCCAGAGATTTTTTCGCCAACTGTTTTTTCTTTAAGGAAGCTGTCCTTGTTTTCTTTGTGCGCTTAAGAGTGCTAGAAGCACTGCTCGAACCAGTACTGAATGTTTCTGTTGCTGAACCTGCTGTCTCGTTATTTCCAAGGAAAGATGCTCCATCAAAATCACCAGCTTGCAAGCTAAGGGACCGAGACAAAGTAGACCTAGAAATTGGAACAGAATCTGTGGATTTTCTTCTGACGTGAGACTTGGAGTCACAGTTTCTTGACTCCAGAGAGTTAGGATCTATGGCTTGCAAAGAATCTACCACCTCAATGCTATCAAAATCTAAGTTGTAAGTCCCACTGCTAGCAATGGGCTTGTCCTCATCAAAAACAGTAGAAAATGAGTGGGAAGGAGGCTGGAATGGAGTTTCTTCAACTGATTCACTATGTGAAACATCAGCTGTGGATACTGTGTCAGAACAAAATCCTGTGAAAGCAAGGGAGAGAGTGATCAGTCAGGAATACCCAACTTAAACAGAAGAAGAAATTGCGAATCAAGCATACATATAGAATGATCTGAAATGGCAGAAGTGATCTTAAAAGACATTTTAAAAGACAATGCACCCACTGTATATGTGGGGGTTCCATTTCAGGAACCCCAGGGTAAAACAAAAAGCATGAAGTGTTACATCCCACTGTAGTCAATGGGATGCACCACACCCATTCCCACAGCAGCACAGCCATGTGCCTGCCACATCCATTGACTACAATGGGACATTATAATTCATGCAACACTGCATTAATGTGTGTGGAGATCATATGACAGGTGGGCCCACTGTATGTGTTCTTGTCTTTTAAAATGGATGTTTCCTTAATAAACTTTTAAAAAATCCTTAATATAGTATTTTTCACTGTGCTTCTCTGCCTTTCGGTGTGCATATTTAAAAAAAATCTTCTGGGCCAAGATGGAAAGCTGAAAAACACAGTCTAACAACAATTTAAAAAAAAAAAGAGCAAAAAAGGAAAGAAAAGAAAAATAAATTGTTAACTCAAAAATAAAATTCCAAAGAATCAAATGTACTCCAAACTGGTTTCAGTTTTAAGATTATTTGGAACAAATTTATATGACAGAAAAAAGAAATGTGAAAATGGTTTGTTACCTGCTAAGAAGTCACAAGTCATCAGCATGATACACATGCAGAATGATTTCAAAAGGTAGTTGTGATTTTAAAAGATTTGTCCCTGTCTTTTAAAATGGTATGGTCATACACTAAATCCCTAGGAAATACAGTGTAATATGTTCAGTTCCAAACAGTATATATGGAGGCGAGGCTGCGTTATCAGTGGTGAAATTGGATCATATGTTCCAGGGCCCTCACCGGTTGTAGCCCCATGCTGATTCTGACACTGTATATATGGGCGCGCGCGCGCACACACACACACACACACACACACACTTCTTATACTTCTGCATGCTGTCTAGAGTACTCTCTACCCAAAAAAGTAAGGCTGGTCCCATCTTTTTAAAGCTTCCAACAGGCAGCCAAAGCTGCTGTTCCACATAGCATTCAGTGTCTGAAACTGCTGTTTTAAAACTGGATTTTAGGATTGTTTTTAGACTGCTTTTAGGAGTCTTTAAAGAGTCTTTCAATGTGATCAAAAAATGTTCTTACCTTTGTATTGCTTTAATTGGTTTTTCTTTGTTTATAATCTCAGGAGCCCTTGTGGGCTGGGAGGAAATACAGAAATACAATAAACAAACAATAGAGAGGAATTCTGTGAGAAGATGGAGTTATCAACCTTCTCCCTGCACCCTCCCCAGCAAGGGAGGTAGTATTTACCTCCCATGCCATTCTCATTTTCCAGTTGTGAAGAGAGAGAAGAGGGCGATACCATGTTGAGACCGCTACCTTTGAGACTCTGGTTTTTGTCATCCCAGTTAGAACACAAGCAATGGTCTTTGGGCCTGAGCAGGACTGGCCCTGGCCCCCGGGAGGGCTCCTCTTGTTCTGGCAGTGCCACCAGGCCTTGTCTGGCACAAAGGCAGCACTCCAACAGGAGACTTTGCACACCTGGACAAGAGAGACCCTGACTTTGGATTTGGTGCAAGGTCCTAACCCCCTTAATCAAGACCTGCAAACAGGAAAGGGGTCATTAACGTACCATATCGTATCATTGATATGGTTATGAAGTATGTACATGCCTTTCCTTGAACTTATTCACAAATTCCCTTTTGCTGCCGTGTTAAATGAGAAAAGGTTAAATGAGGCTCAAAACAGCGTGGGACTCAACATATGAGCAAGTCAGGATTTCACAAAGAAAGATGTACATTTTACATCATCTTATTTTCCTTTCCCAACAATTAACATTCTGTTCATTTCCTTTGGCTGGTGTTGGAAGCAGAATGGGAGTTCTTAAAATGGGAGTTCTTACAATCCTTACAAGTGTAATTACTTTTTCCATAGTATATAATCATATAAGTGACTGACCAGTTCTCTTGATGTTCCCAAGATGTTCTGGTCTGCCTTATAGTAGGGGATACACCTTACCATAGGGTACAGGCAATCCTTGTGTGCGACTGAGAGAGAACGTAGTGGGCCTGCCTGTTTCCCACCGTAATATATTTCTCCATAAAACAAGTAAGCTAATTACCCCCATAATACAGTAAGATTACACAGACAAATAGAACTGTTCAGCATGGAAATTGCGCAGTAACTACTGAATTAACTTACTCAGAACAATCTTATGACACTTGTCCTTAAAGAAACTCTGAAGAATAGTGTAGTCTAAAAATAATCCTGCCAAACAGATTAGATAAAGAGACAGTGACTTGCCCAAAGATATCTAGTGGGTAATCACGTGGGCAACTGGCGATGAGCTCCTGACATCTCTGAACATTATATCATACTGATTAATTTAGATGGTCACCATTATATCTTGCACACTCATACACTGTACTTTGCCACCCTTAGGCAGAAATAATTACAATTCCATTCTACCACCAAGCAGAAAATAAGCCATACATGACAAAGAACCAAATTGAAAATAATTTACATCATTATTACTAGCTGTCAACAAGCATCTCTTCAGTGGAAGAGATGCCTTACCTCTCTTCTCCCTGGCAATTATTTTACTCTGCATGTGGTCTAGTAAAATCCCATGTAAGGGCAAAGACAAATGCATTTTCACGGTGGATTTCAATAATCCAACAGGAAAACAGGCTTGCCTGACCATAGTTGCACATTTAAACTTATGGGTTGATTTATTTACCTGGGAAGGATTATAGAATAAAACACTTTGAAGAGCTAATCATATATTTTTAATGCCACACAAATAAAAGAAAGGGCACAGTTATATAGCTAACTGCCTGCTAAAGTTGTTTGTAAAATGGTTTTAGCACTCACAGTACCTAACTATTTCACACATGCATTTGATACAGTAAATCTGCTTTTTGGAAAGTAAGCTATCTGATTAACCACCACACAAATAAATGGACACCTAAAACACATGTTGCTGAGTGAAAACACATGTTGCAAAAGCATGTAGATTGGAACTATGCTTGAATGTGTGATAGGGAGTGGCACACTTACCAAAGCTTTTATAGTGCTTAATCCCCTTTAAATTGGGGGGAGGACAGGAAAGCCTCCACCCCTTAGACATTTTAGGGCATTCCCACAATCCATGTCAGTTGTCCAGATTGGGTGGGGAATCAGGAAATCATAGGACAAAACCTCTGCAAGGTCTAAGGTTATGCCTTAAACAGCCATAACAAAAACAAAAAAAAGCTCAGAGACTGGAATCCTTCAATCATGTCATGTGTCATGGAAGGAACATGGCAGAACACTGAACACCTACGTGAGTAGAATTAGAGGCATCTAAGCTAGGATTCCTGACAGCCACACACCTAGAAGCCTTCTAACTCAAGCCACCAGTACTCTATGCCATCCACAAACCCAGCACATTGAGCCCTGTAATTTAAAGATGTCATTCCTGTGGTACCACAACTAGCATCTGAGGTCACAGATTCCAAAGTCCCTCTCCACAAGGTCACAGAAATCTCCAATCTCAAGAAACATCACAAAAGCAGAGGTGAGGTTAAATGTGCCTTTTCATTTAACATGAAAGTGATTAATTTATTTAAAAAATAAAAGTTTAAAAATACAAATAGCACCATTTGGGGCAGGGACTGCTGGGATGAGAGCACAGCTGTGTGTATTCTTTCTTCCCCAATTCCAGTGCTAGGAAGATCCCACTTCTGAAGCTAATATTTGCCCTGGAAGAAATTCCTCTCTGATACTCAGGTGGAACTTTTTCCTCCGTGCATAAACACCTTCAAGGGGACAATTTTTCTCAGGACTGCAAGAATAAATTGAGCCTGAAATCCTAGATTATATATACCCATCACAGTATTTATCAGCCTTTGCCTCAACTGGTGCTATTTGTATGTATGTATGCATACATGTATGTTTAGAAAAATGCAAAAATGCATTTAACATCCTGCCTTGTTTGGCCTCAAGACTCACTAGAACAGAGGTCAGCAACTGTGACACTCTAGATGTTTTGAGCATACAACTCCAGCCAATGACAGAGTCTTGGAACTGAACTCTAAAAATATATGGAGAGCACCGGTTTCACACCCCTGCATTAGAATAAGCCTACATGGTTAGCTCCTGTTCTCTTGCCCTTTGTTTCTACCTTCTGGAATACCTTTATCAGCATAAGCTTTCCTGGATTGCTGTCAGCTCTGAATAAATGAATCTTAAAGGTGCCAATGTGGCACAAACTTCCTTTCTTGTTACTGTGCTGATACAGAGTAACACAGCTATCTAATCTGAAAGCCTCCTCATCAACTCACATTTGAGCATACTTAGGAAAGGCCTATAAACAACTGAAATGGGCATCCCATGAGGCACAGACACAACAGAAATAATGACCTTCTGAACAGGTTCAAGGGAGAACATAACACATTTGATTGGAATGTTTAGGAAGTGACTCACCAAGTTGATAAACTAGAGTTGATTTTAACCTTCAAAAAGGCATGAGTTCTTACATACATAAAATTTTAGAGTTCAGGTGGGTAATGGTCCAGCTTTTCAAAAGATGTCAACATTTCCTGTTCATGAAAAGCTTGTACATTATGAAGGATGTTTACATTCTCCCTGATGTGCTACCTTTCCATGGTTTAAATAAAGTTCTCAGGTCTTCCCTGTGTTGGTTGCCACAAAATAGTAACTGTCTGTGTGCAATGTTCACCACAATTTCCACAAAATTGAAAATGACCTTCCAATCATTTCTGATTGCGATTTTGGATGTTTCAGGTCGCTCCCTCCCCATATAACATTGAGGACAATCTTTTCTCTTTTATTGACCTTTTTCTTTTTTTTTGGTCAATCTGACTTTTTACTTGAGGGGTGACAGGCATTATATATTCAGCTTGTTCAGTAATGTAGATGTTCGCTTAGTCAACCACTACAAATCCTATTCAGCCTCATCCCTTTACAAAATTCATCTATCTCTTCAGAAAAGGAAATGCTTGTAGAAAGTTTTACTGAAAATAATGAGGACATTCTTATTTTAGGGTTTTCTCAGAAAGCAACTTCCTTGGTATCAGAGATGAAGTTTTTCAAGAAGAGGAACCTATTAACAAGGTAATTTGTCATCACTAGTTTGTACCACAGATTCTGTGACATAGTACCAATTTTGTCAGTTCACTCAGGCTAACAGACATCAGAATGGATCAAGGAATCTAAATACATATAAGTCCAAGCCTTTGGAAATAGTATTAATTCTTCCAAAAAAGCAAATTTTATCTTGAACTTACTTAAGTCCCTTACACAGAATATGCTTGCTCCAGACATTTTATTTTCCAACAGGCTCATCAAACTATTAGCAAAAAGAATACCACCCACCAATTCTGCAACTAATTTACTTGACTAAATTAGAGGAACTGATGGTATATTTTGAATGAGATGCTTGTAAGGCTTGGAAAATTCAGACTTTTTGTTAGGGATATTATGATATTACTCTAAAAGTCCTGCTACATACATTACTATAAAGGAAAAATCAGCCTATTCCAGGCAGACTTGAACAATGTATCTTTGTGGCTACAGAAAGCTTCTTTAGATCCTGCCCTTTTGGTGTCAGAAGTGAGTCAGAAATGACAGGAATGTTGCCCTTTCACTTCAAAGCAGTCTCAACAAAGAAGTTTTACTACTCTTGACATTTAATCACAGGGGCTGAACTTCTATAGTTACATTAAGAACCATATACGTCCTATACACAAGAGCCCCTCAAAGATAGCATTTAAACTTCAATGAAATACTTTGATACTATATTTCCTAAAGCCTCTTTGTATCAACCTTGTCCTCAATATGACGTTCCAAATGCAGTTAGCCCTCCACATTTTCAGGTTTGACTTTCATGGATTTAATTATTTGCACTTTTTTCTAACCCCTTTTTCCCCACCTCAGGTACTTCTTTTCCAGGGGCACCTTCCCTCTCAGTGGCTTGAATCAGGCTGTACAATTCTTTAAAAATCCACCTCTGTCTTCCTCTCTTCCAACAGCCACTTCCTGGCCAGCTAAGAATGGCTTTTAGCCTGGTCTCCCAACACTGCAAACCCTCTCTCCATGCCCCTCTACACCCAAGGAAGGAGACAGGCGAGAGAGAGGAAGTACAGGGTCACCATGCTGACACAGCCCCTTTCCCTGACTGGTTGGGACCCTGGGTGTCCACTGTCCCCACCATGCCTCACCCCCTTTCCCACAAACACACATGCATTTTGGTATTTGTGATTTTTCCACTTTTTCAGGGCTACTGAACCCCTAGCCCTAGCCAATGTGGAAGGCTGACTGTACATCTGAAGAGTCTGATTCTTGGTTTAATGGTTTTACTTTAAAAGCAGTTACTTCAGATCCTATCTGATCTTGGAAGTGAAGCAGAGTCATCTCTGGTTAGTACTTGAATGGGAGACTGACAAAAAAATACTACATGCTTTAGGCTATATTTCAGAGGATGGAACCAGCAAAATCACTTCTTTGTATTTCTTGCCTAAGAAAACCCTATGAAAAATTCATGGGATCACTGTAAGTCAACAGGTGATCTGAAGGCACATGAATTTTGAAAGCCCTTGAAAACTGAATTTTGTTTGAACAAAAACCTCCAGTTAATCTTCAAACACTGGATTCTTCTGTGGGTTCTGATGAGAATAGGGGTTAGAATGACTCCTTGAAACAAGTAGAAAACCTAATATAAGTAGTTACAGGGACTCTAAGATGGACTAGAGGATCTGGCTTACAGGGAAGTCAGACAACCCTCTTGCAGTAGTTCTCCAGGATCTCAGCCAAGATTCTTTCCCAGTCCCGCCTAGAGATGCCAGTTACAGAAAACTGGAACTTTCTACATGCAAATCATGTACTCTACCCTTGAGCAAAATGAGCATTTAGTTCCAACAAGTTCAAACTCACTAAAAAAAAAAAAAAGAATATTCAACGTTCCCTTCCATCCATACTTGAGAAGTCCATCCTAAAGAGTGATTACCCAAGTCCTCTGATGGAAGCTGAGGTCGTACTTCCTGTTCCTCTGTGTCAAACGCTGCAACTTCAGATGGTGGCTGTGGTAATGGTGGTGCGGCTTTCACAGGAGTTGTAGATTCTGGAGTCTCAAATGCTTCTTCAGAGTCTGAACTCCTGAGTATACACATACACAAAAGAAAAGTGAACGAGAGAGTGCTGTTAGCAAACACCTTTCAAAATGGAGAGGAACAAACTGTTCAAAGCACTATACATGTACAATAAAGAGTTCTTCTATTTGAGGAGGCCAGAATACCTTTGCATTTCCTAGGCAGACCGAGTTAACAACTAGGCCTCTTTCACAGTATGATTTTTGGAGCAGAATATCATGTCCTTAGATCCTCTGAGAAGAAATCCTAACATGAATGATTTCAAGACATCACAAAAGCAAGCAGGCATGCAGAATTAAGTAAACAGTGCCTGGAAAAGTCTGCCTTTTCAATTTAAAGGAGACTTTAGCATAGACAAACTAGAATAATGTCGATGGGACCTTTCAATGAGATGGTGGAATTTTCCTTGCCATGAGCATAAGGAATCTCTTACAAGAATTTCACAATGCTGCCCTAGGTTCTGATGAAATCTGCCTTGATGTACAGCTCAGTAAGTGTCCTTATAAAACAAACAAATGTCAGCTTTAAGTAACAGTGGGTGTTGCCTAGCCTTTCCTATTTGAGGTACTGTTTATTAGACAATATTTTTATTACTATGTTTACTATTTTGTACACTCCACTCAGTTTTGGGATACACACACATACATGTACACCTCCATATCTCAGTTCACACATGCTATCTTTATTTCTTGCCAACTCACAGGTCTGGCATATTACATGCATCTTGCTATGGTTTTCCTGAGCTATTATACTATTTAGTATACCTACAAAATGAACAAATTCCTGTTCGTACACTACCGGATGATATAACAATATACATAAGTAGTTTTAATCACAGCAAATGGTATTAATGCATGGTGCCCATTTCTTCATTTCACCTGAAACATTTTCAAAAGCAGACCAGGGAATCTTCCTGAAACTCTCCTTGCCTCCTGGCAAAATATTGACCCCTGCCATATTCCACTCAAATCTGAAATGACACCTTTATTCCATTTTGTATTGTTTATTTTTCATTAAAGGTCTGTTTTTCAAACAGCTTTGTGTAGCCTGGCATTCAGCTTATCAGCATCATAGTTCCACTGGATATTTCATTGAAATAACTTTAAAAAAAAGAAAAGAAAATACTAGAAGGAGTATAATGACAGTAAAATAAATGGAAGATGGGGATGCCAGGTGGAACCAACCATATGAACTGTGAGACACTTCTGAAGCATCTGTCAAAGAGATAGGTAGTATTAACAGAGTCAGACAATACCTACAGTGACAAAGTTTAAGCAAACTACTGTTTGGGAACATTGGATTTCTAGACATGAAAATGGATGGAGGATTGTTTTCTTTAAGAAACTAAAACAGAAAATAAAAACACTACAGAGATACAGAATACAAATGAAGCAAACCATGTGCCTTGAAAATTATTCAGCAAGCATTTCAGCTGGTCAAATGTCAGCTTTTCCTTCTGTTTTTTTTTTAACAGAAAGAAACTTAATGGGGTGACAGTTTCCTGAATGACAGCACTGACTTGCCTATTTCCAGTGATTCGCTGCATGGCTCGGAGACTGTAGTCTCCACTGCTTCTCACAGCTGTCCACATCCAACGTGCCCACTGCATGGGGGACAAAATTCACCATGAAGTGAAAGCCATTTCCTCCTGAGGAAGCAGTCAATAAACCTGCTAGGTGCAGTAAATAAAATGAAGGGATTCCTTGCTTTGCCAGACACAGAACAGAATGTGGCTCCTTGCAAACATCAAATTGTTAGATTCACAAGACAAGTTTTCTCCTAAGCAATGAAGCACAATTGCTGGATATGTGTTCCTATTACCATTAACTTAAAAGCATTTTCTCTGTGTGGGCTGTTGGTGAAAAGCCCCCACTGCTCCTCTTGACAACTCAAACAGTTTGATAGACTGGATTCCCTTCTGTTATATATCTACAGAATGCCAATGAGGTTTTTTAGTTTTCCTGCTTATACTGTCAGGTAACATGCAACTGTTATATTCTGGAAGCTGCCATTCTCTCCAGTAATTATTTGTTCTGGAGAACTTATTTGTATTATTCCTCTATGCATGCAAAGCCAAAAGATTTCTAGTAAATGCTGTTCCCATTTCCCTTTTTTGGGGGGAAGGGATAAGAAGGAATAAACGCTTGCTGTAAATAAAGTTACCTCGAGCCTAGGGAAAACAGATACATAACAGACGCTTTCAGCTGAAACCCCTGTACTGCCCACAATTGTTTTCCAAAACATGTCCTTTGTTTCCAGGTTCAATCCATGTTTGTGCAGCATGCAAAGACAGAGGCCAAAGCTTTCACAGTTATTATTCCCTCTAACCTGTGCCCAGCCCCTCTCCGCCCCCCACTTCCCAGTACATTACTCTGAATCAGGGTGAACAAAGAGCTTCTGTAAAAGGAAAAATAAAGCCAGGGGACTGAACAAAGAACTCTTGCCAGGACAGTTCAACCTTTTGAAATATCACGGGTGAACACTATGATGATTATGGTTTCAATCAGTCCACCCATGCCCCCCCTTAGATTAGAAAAAAGAAAATAAACACACATATCGTTGTCTTCAGAAAGAATAGTTTTATTTTGGAACTAAAAGCATAGATTACCACCACCACCACCACCACCACCACCACCACTCTTTGTTCAGACCACTTCACATATTCCCCAGCAGTAAACACACCTTTCCAGCAGCCTGTTTCAAATACAGACAACCTTCCACATTTGTGAGTTTAACTTTCATGGATTTGATTATTTGTGAGTTTCTCCAGACCTTGCCTCAAGTGCTTCTTTTCTGGAGGAATCTTCTCTTTTGGTGGCTCCAATCAGGACATGCAGACCCTTAAAACCCATCTCTGGCCCTCCTCCTCTCCACCAACCACCACCTGGTCAGCTAAAGATGGCTCTCATCCTGATTTCTCAGTACCACAAATCCTCTCCCAATGCCCCCCACATCCAAGGAAGGAGATGGGTGAGAGAGAAGTATAGGGTCACCTCCTTCCCTCTCCTTTCCCTTGACCTTGTTTGGACTCTGGGTGCCTGTTCTTCCCACTATGCCTCAGTCCCCTTCCCACAGACACACACACACAGAGTTTGATATTTGCAATTTTTCCACTTTTGCGGGGGTCCCGTGCCCCTAATCACTGCAAATATGGAGAGCCAACTTTACCAGTAACATATGAATCCAAAGTGGCAACTTTTTTCTACATTTAATTTTTAAGAGTTCCATCCTGTGTGCATTTGGGGCCCAAGCTTTTAATTCTCTAGTCATCTTGCTCTTTCTAGTGTCTCCTAGTGCTAGGACACTAGCAAAATCAAACCACTGGTGTAACTCAGTTAACAAAATCTCTGACAAAGGAACTCTGTTTCGCAAAGTCTTTTCATGCCTGTTCAGTTCCCCCCACCTCTTTCTTCCTTGCTTTCTGCCCACCTGGAAGCTTCTTAGCAGCCCTGGTATTGGGAGGATAGTGAAGGAGCACTAGGAAAACACAGACTTTCTGTATCAACAGCTGCTCACTTGGGAAACAACAGTAGTCCACTCTGGTTGATCTTGCTGTTTCTGTGAATAGAAATGTGTGCCTGCCTACTACAGGAAGGTAAAACAGTAGCTGTCTCCAGAATCCCTTACTGGGCATGCATGTTATTATTTCCTTTCATATGTACATATTGTTAGTTTTGAATGAAAGATTTGCTGAAACATACTGAACTGCGTTTTTTTTGGGGGGGGGGATAGCAACCTTTCCTTATTCTTTCCAGGTTATTTCTGCCTCTGGAATTAAATTTTCGGTTGAGTAGGTAAGGCCTAGGTACACATTTTGCTTCCTTTAGGACTGTCTCCCTATACAAGCCAGCTTGAGTTCTCAGATCTTCAGGGAATGGCTCTGTCTCTCTGGAGAGAGTCTACTCTCTCTGTCTCTCTGTCTCTCTCTCTCTCTCCCAGGCTGTGGAACTTCCTTCCAAGGAAAGTCTAGTTGCCCTTCTCTCTCCTTTCTTTCCATCAGTGGATGAAGACCATTTTATTCAGGGAGGCTTCTGAGAGTCAAAGTTTGTAGCATTAGTGTGTGCGCAGTGTTGTTTTGTGTTTTTTAGTCACTGTGCTTTAATTATGTCTTTAACAGTTTTAATCAGGCTTTCTTCAAAAATAATATTGTTGTTTGCTTCTTTTTTTAACTTTTGTAAAATAAGATTTTAACTGATTCTTGTTTTAAATTATTGTAAGCTACCTTAAGTTCCATTTCAGGAGAAAGGTGAGATATCATTTCAATATATAAATAAATAAACTTAACAGAGGTGCACCTGTAGCACACGTGAGATGGATTACTTCAAAATCTTTCCAATTTCTTAAAGTTATAGAATTCTTTACCCAAAAGCAGGGGCAGGCTCATTTCAGAGACAATCTTGTGAAGAGACAGAGTGAAACTATTGCCTCAGATGTCAAAATGGCCATTTATTTATTTATTATATTTGTAGGCTGCCTTTCTCCCTGAGTGGAACCCAAGGCAGTTTCTAACAATAAATAAACACATTAAAAACATTTAAAACAGTTAAAAACATCAAAATGATATAAAATCATAGAAAATCATAAAACACTTAAAACAATATTCAATTGAGGCACAAATTTGTCAAAAAAAAAAAAAAGATGGCACAGAAACCCCTAGAAATGTAACAAGTACTCGATGAGAATATTCTTGTTCATTTCTATCAAGCCCTTGTCAGCTTCATTATAGAATGTATCCCATATTAATTAGTGAGTGATGTGAGAATATTGTCGAAGGTTTTGTATGACAAGTGGTGCATTTCTAACAGTTGTTTAATGTATTTATTTAAAATATTTTAACACTACTCATCATCACATTGCATTCTGCTGTGGTTTACAATATAGGTCCACACTAGAAACAAGCCACAAATAAATACAGCAGATAAACAAATTGTTAAACAAGTACTTAAAATTCCCAGGTAAATTTAAAAAGTGAAGGATTTTTTTTTTCTGCCTGGCACCTTAAAGATAATCCAGCTTGATTCCTGTGGCCAAGGAAAGGTGGAATGCTACAAGACAAGATTGTTGGCCCCAAGGGTGTCTCTTTGGGGATAGATTTCCACAAATGGTGCATCATGGCCCTCTCAAGTTGACATCAACTTCACTTCTAATGCTGAAGAATGTGGGCAACAGCGATGGAAAATAACCACAGAATTCAGGGACGTTAACTATGGAAACAGATATGCCTTCAAATATCTGGCTCTCACTCTACACAAAAACTTAAAAGGGAAGCCTCAGCACTTTGAAACAGGCTGCCAGTAACATTGTTTTAAACTGGTTAAATGTGACCTAAGGAAACTTTACCTTTTTAATGTCCTGAGTGAGCTTTTTGTCTGAACTAATTGGACCTTCCAAATTCTTTAAAGACAGCAATAATCCAGCTGGGAGTCTGCCCTTTACACCACAAAATTATAGCACTATGATTCTACTTTTAACAGCCATGGTTCCATACCATGAAATCCTGGGATTTTCAGTTTAGTTAGGGGCATTTAGAATTCTCAGTCAGAGATATCTAGTGCCTCACCAAACTACAAGCTCTAGGATGCTATAAAATGCAGCTAGGTTAAAAATGGAATCACAGTGCTGTAATTGTGCAGTGTAAAAAGGATCCATGAGTAGTTGCAACTGACAAAGCTGTCATAGTTTGAAAAAGGTACTCTGTTCCAAAAACTTGAATCCCTAGTGACAGATATGGATCCTAGAAAAACCCCAAGCTGCAAACTTGCTTTTTCAGGGGAGTGAAAACCTATACAAAACAGGTAGTCTATAACCATGAAACACATGATTCATAAAGGGTTTCACAGCTGGCATGCTGAACTTTCAGAAGCTTTAAAATGGTGCCAGGAGATACGTTCTGAAGGAAAAAAGATCCCATTCCATTCCATTTTAAGTTATGTTTCAAGATTTAAGCGTATCAAGCAGCGTTCTTTCTCATGTTGGGCTACCAATATTTGAGGTTTTAGTTTTAGCTGTCAACATTTCTAAGTTCTATCCAACATTTTGCTTGTTCATCGTATTGTGGACCAATAAAGTGGTCAGAAAGCACAGCAATATTGTTTGAGATGTTATGGGTAGCAATAGCGTTAGGAAATGGAACCATTCATGGAAAAGGTTGATCCACAAAACAGCAGCAAAAACCGGAAGATCTGGTAGCTGCAAGTATAAATAAATGCTGTGAATGAACACAGAGAGAGGGAGAGGGAGAGGGAGAGGGAGAGGGAGAGGGAGAACAAGCAAGCACTGATTCTTAAAATATATGTGTTTACAAAGATGAAAACCAGCCTGAAGATTTATCAACATAATATTTCTATTTCCCTTGCTCCCAATATCCATCTCCTTACAATCAATACCCTTACATCATCTGTATGTATTGCCAAATTGGACTGATCCGGATGTTAGTCCCTTCATCCCACATTCTCTCAAGGGATCGATCAGGAACAAGCCTCAAGCTTGCATAATCCCTTTTCCCACAGTCAAAGAGATCAATTGCCAAATAACAGTTAACATTTGCAAACACTGGTACACAAGATTATCCTGACTATTGTTGTTGTGTGTCTTCAAGTCATTTCCAACTTATGGCAACCTTAAGGTGAATCTATTATGGGGTTTTCTGGGACTGAGTGTGTGTGACGTGTACAAGGTCACCCAGCAAGTTTCCATGACCAAGTGGGGAACTGAATCCTGGTCTCCATGGTCACAGTCCAATGCTCAATCACTACACCACACTGACTCTCATTATCCTGACCACTGAAGATTAAACCCACTCTAAGTCCTTACCTCCCACTGGAAAACAAATGGTGGAGGAGCAAAGATCCATCTACGCTGTGTGAGCTGATACAATATACTCACAGTAAGGTTGCAGAACTGGCTCATGTTGTCTTTCCTCCCAGGCAAAGGACAAGAAGCTACCCAACATACCATATACAGGATCAAACTGAAATTTTACTTCAAAACCAGTGACAGATCAGTGTCCTTCACTTCTCCTAAGGGGAGCTAGTCTGGGCAATGCCAGACAGGCTATGTAAAATACCCCACTTGTTTGCTGGTAGCAGTCCATATCAGCAGTATAGTGAATCCACTCTGAGTTTTATTCCGGACTGCAAAACAGCTATCTAAGGTGCTGAACACTATTCCTAGAATAGGTTCAGCACCTTGGAGAGCTCCTTCAAAGCCTGGAATAAAACTCGGTGAATTCTTCAAGTCCCTTACATGGAAGCCACCATCGCTGCAGTCTTATAACAATGGGAAATGGCCAGAGAGGCTCAGGAGGAATGCCCATAAGGCTGCTATTGCTGGCCACCCACCACCTGCTATCTGAGGCAGCTGTCCTGCTCTGTCTAAACGTAAAGATGACCATATAAGCAATGTAACCAGAACATGCATTTGAAGTGCTCTGAACACTTAAAAGTACTATACAAGCAGTAAGTATGATTATTTTCCATGAGGAACAGTGTGCCTTTTGTTGGATTGGTCTTAAATGTTAAAACTCCGGAAATTAACATAAGGGAGTAGAAAGCAAGGAGAGTTATCCAGCTTAGATATGGACGTCTTCAATGAAAAGTGGTAGATATCTTTGCTTCCTGAATTCCCAGACCCCACTAACTGTGCACTGTGCTGAGTAATCCAGTGCTTCTGCTCTGAGCCATCACAAGAGTCATGTGTCCTGCAGTTTATTGAGTGGCTGGAAGCTCTTTGTCTGTAGCAGCAATGGGCAGCTGTAGGGGCTAGAGGACCATATCAGTCCACTGAGGGAACTAAGAGGGATGCATTCTCCACATTTTTGCCCTCCTAATTTGGTTGGCAAGAGCCAGTGTGGAGTAGTGGTTGGAGCACTGGACTATGATTCTGAGACCGGGGTTCAAATCCCCACTGAGCCATGGAAACTCACCAGGTGAGTTTGGGCAAATCACGCTGTCCCAGCCTCAGAGGAAGGCAAAGGCAAACCCCCTCTGAACAAATCCTGCCAAGAAAATCTTGTGATAGGTTTGTCTTAAGGTCATCATAATTCAGAAACAACCTGAAGGCACACAGCAGCAACAGCAACAACGACAACGACAATTTAATTTACAGACAAATGCCACTTAACACTCTCCAAAGCCTCTTAGGTCTTTTTTGACTCCTCCAAATTTGGGATGTGTGAAGTCACTTAAGGAGCACAGAAATGTCCGGGGGTGGGGGTGTGTGACCTGTGGTCCAAAAGCCACACTTTTGCCATCCCTGGCCTATAACAAAAGAGAAAGGCAATCTATTCTATAGGCCTTAAGGTGAAACCTGATAGCATCACACTTCAAGCTAACTCTTCAAGCTGCATTTTGGGGCTCCAGTATCTTAACTACAAACTCCATTACTTTAATATCTAGCCAGGATGATTTTTGAATTTTTCTATCTTCCATGAATCCAAGTTTCGTAATGCCTGCTGAAAGGGTTTAAAGGACATTTTCTGATTTTTACTCAAGGTCCTCATTCCTGTACTGAAACTTCTCATCTTTCCCGCTCATACCTCTTGTAGAACTAGTTAAATGTTCAGTCTCTTAATTGCAACAGACATAGATAATCTTTGTCTCAGTAGTAATTACTGTCTTACCAGAAGCCTATCGCAGGTTTTTCCATTGTACACTCTGTTTGGGGCACGCTATAATTATTGCCAATACCCTATTGAGACTACTAATCTATTGAAACACACAGAACCCTGTACTCATGTCCAGAGAACCTAATTGTGTGGTGATTTGGGCCACCGTCAATAAAAATTAGGTCATTGACTCAAGTGGTCATGATAGCAGTCTCTACAAAAACAAAACAGCATACAGCAAAAATAGAAAAAGTAGGCAAATGAGAAATCAGGCAATATTGTTGAAATATGCTTTGAAGAATAATGTTAACTTCATAGAGAAAAGAAGTGACTAATAAAATGTTTCCAATGTACTTTAAAGAATATAAGGATTTTCAATAATATGTCTTATCAGGAAGCTATGCCTTGAATTCCTCTCCGCTCATCTAATCGCTTTCATTTCCTTTTAAAATATTCAGGTCAGGAATATTAGCATGAGCACTGAGAATTAATGCAAGCATTTTAGTACCCTGTTAAAGCTCAACGAATGAAACCAGGCAATATAGAACAGCAAGCCTCTTAGAGCATTACACAAAAGATCGTCTTCCAGCTTTTAAAAATACTGTCACAACACCCTCCTCCATCTTTTATGCAAAAGAAAAAGAAGTTGGGGAGCATCTTGGTATGCAAGAATAATATACTGGATCTCTCTCTCTGTCAAGAAGTAGATAGGTCCAAGAATCCAGTATTCAGCTACACATTCATATATTTGCTCTTCAGTTTGTTTTGGGAGTCAGCATCTCAGGCATACATAAAGAACTGAATGTACTTTTTAAAATATATGGTAGAAGTTGCGGCTCCAAACTCATCAGCTTGGAATGGTAAACCATATGGCAAATCACAACACAAAAGAAAGGAACAATGCAGAACAATCACAAAGCCTTATTGATTACTACTACACCATCACAACAATGCTTAACAAAAAGGAAACCAAGTCTCTACCCATTGTCTTTTCACAATTGCTTATTTAATGAGAACAAGACAAGAAAGGATTAGTCCTCATTTTGAAATTCACTTCTCATAAGGAAATACTGAATCTCACTTATAAGGTATAGTCTTAATAAAAGATTTGCAAAATGGAAACAAAATAATAAAGATCCCCAACAGCAGAGGAAAAATGCCAAACATATGAAATGAGCTGAATTGGATTTAAGCTACGTACATTTTTTTTTAAAAAAAACCCATACTCTGCCTTTGTGTTACACAGTTATATCTAACTAGCTTGAAACTGGTTTTGTAGAGGTCCTTCTATTCTGACACTCTTGACCAATGACAGGGTTGGTACAGGAGAGAGTTTACACCTCCTGTCTGTCAGTTGGGATTGCTAGCCTGCCTTCCTAGTCATAAGGCAAGCATAGTAACCTATGCAGGCACTTCCAAGTATCACTGCATCCTGCAGGACACCTGTGTCCTTTATTGAGACCCACCAGCACCCCTGTTGCCTTGCCATAAATCAACCACGGTAATTGCAGGTTGTGTGGTGTTAACGTCAGCCTGAGGTAGCTGGTCAGCTTGAGTGCCGTATCTTACTACCCGTAAGAGAAATCATTGGCCATTTCCGCACTAGAGTGGAGGAGCATTTCATCGCGTGTCATGAGCGGTGTTTTTTACTCCGACTTACCCCAATTCCTATCTGCACGCCCTCCAGTTTATATTGAAGTAAAGCAGAGAAAATCCTTTGTAGCTTCCACATTGTCAGTTCTCCTAGAATTCCTATTCCCCTCCCTCGCTCCACCCCACCATCGCTGATTGGTCAATTTAGAAAAAAAAAAAGCTGTAGAAACTGTTGCTACATTTTAGTGCAAGTGTGTGAATCGATGTAATGCTTCTGCATGTAGGAAAAATGCGGTAGAAATGGTTTGGGTTGTTTACATCAGAGTTTTTCCGTTTTTACAGTACATCGGTTTAACGCCGATGTTAACTGCACTAAGACCTCGACTCGTGCAGAACCACAGAGGACAGAACAACGTCAAACTGACTTAACGTGCAGATGTAAAAGCAACAATATGACACTACTGCATTGTATCAGCCTTGTGCAGAAAGGGCCATTGTCATTCAACCCCATAGCTGAGTAGGGCTGCATGAAAAATGTCCATGGGCTGGAAGATGGCCCATAGATTACATTCTGTCTCCCAGAAGCCTTCTCCATGGCTGTTCCCAGACCATGGAATATCCTTCCAGAGGAAGTCCGGCTGGCCTCCTCCCTGCTCTCTTTCCATTGGCAGGTGAAGATCTTTCTATTTGGGCAGATCTTTGAGTTGTAAATTATACAACAGTCGTATGAGTGAAGTGGTATACTATATTTTATTTTATTTTACATCTGTTAATTGTAATTATGTTTTAAATTTGTTTTCAGCTATTTTAACCATGGTTTTAATATATTGTTATTGAATTCTTTTTTTCAAAAATTTGTAAAAATTAGTTTTTTAATTTAATCTTGTTTTAAACTTCTGGAATCCATGCTGGATTCCAACTCAGGAGAAAGGCAGGTTATAAATCCAATAATATAAATAAAATAAAATAAATGCTCTTAACCAATAATATGTGTTAATGCACAGAGATTCCAAAAAGCTTAGGAAATGCAAGGAAGATATACAGTCATATCTCAGTTAGAACAGACTGTGGCAAAGCACCTACTTTTTACAAAATGCAACAAAATACAAAAAGCAGTGATACCAACTCCAAAGAGTAAAAGACATTTATGCACGCTTTCAAGGCTTCACTGGCTCCTTCATCAGGCAAAGATGTTAAAAATTATACAGAAGAAAAAGGGCAATGATGTTAGAGTCACAGACCTAAATTCTATCTCAAATACATTCTGTGACCGGTTAAGATGGTATTGCGAGATTTCAATGCAGGCAGGAGTCACTCTCCTTTTAGGTCATGTAAGGAGTAGGGACAAAGGGCCGTAAGAGACAGATAATAAACTTTCAACTCCACTGACAACAGAAAACAACCTCCTTTGAGATCCAGCGATCTTTGTCCTGTGTGATGCTAACTGCTTCTTTCTTAGGTAGAATTCTACAAAGTCTCTCTACACTCCCCACTCCCTCTTCCTAGTGGTCCCCTGTCTAGCTAGAAGGATCTTTGTTTTTTAGCAGTTAGAGTATTGGGAGTATGGTGAAGAAAAAACACAGACTTTTGGTGCAGGTTTACAGCAGCATATCTGCTTCATCTGCCAAAAAAAAAAGAAAAAAGAGATTGATTTTAGCTGATCCTATGGTGGCTGCATCGGCCTCCTTACCACAGGTGAGGTAAATATCAGATGCTTCCAGAATCCCTTACTGAACATGCACAAACAGGAAAACAGAGAGAAAGGGGGAAAACAGCTAACCCTGCCTTACCAGCTCCCACTCAGCATGTTAGGGAAGCACAGATCTGTAAGTTTGGGCTACTAGAATGGAAATCATTAGAAAAACAGAGGGTGGTGAAAGAAAAAGAAATCCTCTGATGCATTTTGGAAGAAGCTTTCAAGTGGTCTCTAGAAGGCTCAAATGATTCTTCTTCACTTGTGCAAGGTTTACCTGACATGGTTGTTTCATTTCACCTGTTAGTTTTGAATAAAAAGTTTGCTGAAACATGTTGAACTGCTTTTCTTTTTTGTGGTTCAGGAACCTAATTATTTCCATGTTGTTTCTGCCTCTGGTACCAAAGTTTCTGTTAAAGAAGTAATTACCAAGGAATACATCTATTTTGTTAGCAGAGTTATACTTGTACAGACACAACTGCTAAAGAGGAAATAATAAAGGAAGATAACAGAGAAACAGCAGAAGCAGAATATCTTTGGGAGGTTGAAATGCTTCTCCTTAACTGTAAATAAACACATCAAGTTTCCAGACCACACCTTTATCTTACAGACTCTAGTAGAGGCATTGGAAATGTTTGGCTTACGGCCCACAGGGCATTCTCCATCTGGTCTACTGACTCCTTTCTTAGGCCTTATGCTTCTCCCCAGGCAAGGAAAAGCTCTTATCCTCAATCAGCAACTTCTGCACAGTTTCCTTGTGTAATAAAACATTTAAAGTTCAAGAGGACCTAGCATTGTATGGAGGTTAGGCCTGCTTCAGTGAACTTCACAACAGTATCTTTTCTGGCTCCAGTAAATCTTTTCGTATTTCCTCCCCAGGCACTCCCCACACATTTGGGACAGGAAAACCATACAGTTCATTAATACCAGAATCATAGAGTCATTTGTTTATTAAAATAGTTATACCCCACCCTATATCAAAGATCTCAGGCAGTTTACAAAAAGCATTAAAACAAGTTGCACAATTTCAAACAATAACAGCAATTAAATAAACTAAAAGCATATTAAACTGCAGTAATCAGTTAAAAACAGGTTTAAGAGATTTATTTGTAAAAAATTATGTATAGCATATTTGGGATGAGGCCCAAAGGTATATATAATGAGGCCCCAAAGGTTTGAAGAACAGCCATGTTTTATGAGATCTTCTAGAACAGCAGTTCCTAACCTGTGGTCTGCAGACCTTGGAAGGGGGCACAATGCCCTCACAAGGGGTCAATGAAAGCTTGAAAGTGCTGTTGTTGTTGTTAATATTATTGTTTTAAATTCATATGGAATCATTCCAATAAAAATAATAAGTCTGTGCATTTACTTATTTCTCCGTTCTCTCAAAATCTGAAGACCCTTAATAAGCAACTTTAAATAAATATTTATATATATACTTTGAGTTAAGTCTTGATGGTGCATGGAAACAAAAGATGTACAGAGGAGGTCCATGGTAAAGAAAAGGTTGACTTTCTAAACCAAACATTAAAAAACTGAGGAAAGAAGAGCAGGATACTCCCTGTTGGCCATACTATTATTGTTCTCTCAAGCTTGCTGGTTGGGGAAGACAGGAATTACGGTGGACTTATAACTACTGTCTAACTCATCAGGATGAGGTATCAGATTGGAGAAGTTTGTGCTGAGCCAGAATTTAGCGTGACATGAAAGAGGCACAGTGAAAGTTGAACTCACATTGTCCCTTACCCTTACTTCCAGCCTTGAAGTAAGGAGAAAGATTTCAGGAGCTATCATTTCCCATTTTGTTTGCATACAGTTTATTGTACCTTCCAGACTGACAAAGTGTGCTTAACTGTTATTATTGTTGTATGCTTTTAAGTAATTTCTGACTTATGGAGACCCTAAGGTAAACCTATCATGGGGTTTTCTTGACAAGATTTGTTCAGAGGTGTTTTGCTCTGAGAGTGTGACCTGCCCAAGGACACTTAGTGGGCTCCCATGGCTGAGCAGGGATTTGAACCCTGCTCTCCAGAGTCATAGTCCAATGCTCAAACCACTACATTGTGCTGGCTCACACTGGCTAATTACACCTAATTTCAGGAAAACCAACATACGTTGTGGCTTGCAGAGTAGCTCCTCTTGGCCATATGGGAGCAGGAATCAGGAGCGGGCCTGTACAAGCCAAAACTCAATACAACTTGTTCGAGTATGATGCTGGTATGTGGTCTAACTGATCAAGAAACAGCAAGCCTCTTGCTGTATTGGTCCCAATTACAGTAGATCTACTGTGTCAATGGGATTTATACATAGGTTGACTTTCCATTCAACAACTGAGCCAATAGGTTGCCTTTAGCTGGGACTAGCAATTAGATTTAGGCTCCAAGTGCCACAAAACTGACTTGCTTCTTATTCCACAGATGGATTTGAGGGGCTTACACTAACCAAACTATTACACTAGCCAGCCCTTAGCCATCAAAGCCAACAGACTTCCAGTTCATTGTAGAATATATCTTGGAATCCAAAGCCCCATACAAGAAAGAATACACAGACTGTGAATTATGTGGCTTAATTATGGGGTAATGTTGACTTCTCATGTCCGCTGCATCTACTTTGTGTCCCTACAGTGCAGTAAATTGTCCACAGCAGCTGCATCACAGAATTAGACAATAATTTAAGCCTATATTTATGGCATTCCTTTGTTAGCCATACAGCTAAAATAAGATAATATTTCAGTGCTCCCAACAGTACTCAAAGTGAATTAAAACTGGCTTTTCCTCTAACTCAAGAGACATACAAATGATAAATCTATTGAATTTGACAGTCTTACCCCCCCCCCCCCCATCCACCATATTTGGACTCAATTCCTCTTAAAGAGTCCCATGCATAAATTAAAAACTGTCTTCTAGGATGTAATATTAGCAATGCTAATATTGTCGTCATCATAATATGCAGCTGGGGAAAGACGTAGAAATGCACATCGTTATGAAATCAGGACATTTAGGAAAAATTACCAATGCCATGGAAGGAAGAATTAAATGTACAATTGCCACTGTTGATGAGAGCACCTTATTTACTCTTGCATGTAATGTCATTCTTTTCATTCAACTGTTTAGAGGGTGTGTATGTTTGTTTGCTTATTTATACCACTGGTTTAGAGTTCCCAACTTCAAAGGTTGGTGGATACCCAAAAGGTATGCACACAAATATTTATGCTTGGGAAATCTAATGGAACAAAACAAATGAATACCCAGGCACCCTCTCACAATGGCAATGTTATACCCATTCACAGAGCAGCATTCAACTGCCACCATTCCCATGTTTTACAATGATCTACCTACTGATATTTTTCCATTCATGATTGAATAAAAAGGCTGACCTTAGTCTGACCTATAGGAACTGATGGGTCAGTAATTTATCAGGTACCATTTAAAGCCATCTGATTAACCCATTCTCTTTCTTCCCAGAGGGAACTATTGCAAAGCTATTGCTTTAAGCAGCCACCTCAGTCCAAAGGCAAGACAATATATACATGTTATTATTAGGTCCTAGGAATCCATTTACAGAAAGGTCCTTTGAGACACAGTTTTTACTATTAACTATTAATGGCCTGCTATCATACTCTTGTAAGACTTTTCAGGGACAAGATCATCTATCCTGTGATTAAATCAACCATCACAATGAGCTCACGCTGTGAGGAGACAGAACTCCAAAGCCAGTCACAATGTCTAGACAATGGTGGAAAGGATGTGTGTGTGGAGAAAGGGAGGTCAGGTAACACAAGGTATCATGCCTGAGCATAATAGTAAAAGAACCTCCTTACATTCTCTATCGCCAATGCTGATGCAATTCCGCTTTCACAGAAACCACAACCACTGCTTTTTTTTTCACACGTGAATGCATTAGCAAACCTCTTTGCTCGTGGCTGTTCTTTAAAAATAGGTACATACACTTTGGCTTCCAAGGGTAGGAAACAACACAGCATTTGTCTGTGTTAGATTGTTTTATTGTATTTTTAACCTTGCTCTCAATCTACTCATATTTGCCCAATACAGAGCCTGTTTTGCCCAAGCAGTCACTACTTTTATGGTCAGATATTTGAGTAATGCTTAAAACATTTGATTTCCAACAGACAAAATGGACTTAGGACATTTATTGTCGTCTAGAAGCCATGAGCAAAAAGAACTGGTCACAAAGGGAAAAGGTGTAAAGGGCTATGAGGTGCTATTCCACTGTTAGTACAAAGATGGCACCAGGCGACTCACCCTCTGATGGGAAACATCCTGCAGTCAATAGCACCCACTGCAACTTCCTTCCAGAACCAGGAGGCAAGTGTGTTTAGAGATTGCATTCTTAGCAGTCAAAAAGCAGCTGCAGCTGATCTTATCAGTGAACAATTTCATTATAGTTTAATCTGGTCAGTGCGTTGTTCTCCACCCACTAAATAAAGTACTCTCATTTTAACAGCCCTCTGTAGACTTTCTCAGCTTGCATCTTCGCTAAGAACTATATAGCATAATACGAACTAAAACTATCTACATCCTGTAAGCATCCCATTTCCAAGAATCGTTACATTAGAACAAGAGATCTTTACAAGACATACCAGGTAAAATATCCACAAAGGTACAATAAATTATCCTGGTGTGTTTATTCTTTTAAATCTAGCTCTTCATAGTTTCTTTTCCTTACATTTCATTTCAGAAATGCACTTTCAAAAAACAAGAGACTTAAGAGGCTTATTGTAGTGATGCTAAATAATGCAAGCCTCTTGCATCTATAGTTCATTCCTTGTTCATCTGTCCAATGAAAACAATAAGCAAGTCTGTGTTAGTAGCCCTAGAATTAGAATCTGGCACCACGGAGACAAGATGCAAGTACTCCTATTTCACACAGATTCTTCCATGTTCTACATGTTCAATTTCCAGGAGTGTCACTCTATTGTTTGTATTCACAATTTCTCTCTCATACACTGATTAGAATCTGTATTGCCTCACAATAATGGAATGGAATGGAAAGAAGAGGGGCAGACATTGCATTGCATTCCATATTGCAATCTTGCTGGATGGCTAAGAGGTATTAAATGGCACTAATTCTCCAGTACCAGTCACAAAGAGGATATATTTTGCTCCTTCTTTTTTGACACAGGAAATAATCTTTCCATTATAGGATATATGCCCATCAACCTATGGCAACCCCATGAATTTCATAGGGTTTTCTCAGGCGGGGAATACCCTGTCAAATAATACTGTCATTATTTGCCAATATTAAGATGTATCTTCTTTAGTTCCCAGGTGTTATAAAGATGCGGAACTCCTCAGCATTTTGGCAATATCTTCATAATCTGGGTTCTTAGGGTCAAAGTACATGTCATATGAAATATATTGTCACTCTAAACCTTGTTCTGTTTGTTTTTCCTAGAAGGAAGAGGAGGAATACAACAACAGCAGGGGAGGCAATCAGGATCTATGCCATGGTGACAGAGGAAGACAGATTAACTCTACACTCCTGTGCTTCATTTGTCATTCCAAGGAAAATCCCACCAACGTGGTCTTTGCCCTTTTCTTCTAACTTACTCCTGCACATTTCTGTGCTTCTCTCTTGTAAATACTTTGCAGTCTTGAAGCTTCTATGGTTTGGATTTATCAGTCTCAGTTGATTTCTCTGGCTGTATGTAAAACCTATATCCATGTCTAAAATATCTCAGCTTGGCATTCCAAAGATGTTATTCTAAATAAAGGGTTCATTTGCATACAGATATGTGTAATTACAAATATGAAACTGGATTCCCTTAGAGACTGAACAGAATTTCTAATTACATATTTACTAACCACTCTACTCAGATATTACTGTATATTTTGATATTAACTGTACCTACCCAAACCACAAAGTCTTATTATATTGTCTCACCATTTCAATGACCTTGTATGCATATCTTCCATTTCTGTTACAAAAAAGGTCGTTCCGGAAGATGTTTCTTGATCCAATGATGTCTGTAATAAATTAAGTTTCTGGAAGCCAGTAACTCAAGAAACTTATTTGAATTGCTTCTTCTTTGAGACCTACTGGATAGCGATGGTGTATTTTCTACAAAGACCCAAAGGAAATCCTCTTAAAACTATTTTAGAATGTGTTCTTTTTAGGAAGTACGTTGGTGCAGAAGAGTGTAGCTTTTATCTTTTTTTAACAACTGCCTGCGACACTGAATTATCTTTGCCATGGAAGTAGTCAAGCAATTTGTTTATTCGAGATAAGGACTAGCAGAGTGCCTCTTCCTTGTTTGTCCATTAATTCCCTGAGGTTAGCATGCACCTGCATTGTTCCTGCAGCGAAAAGCATGCTGCTGTCAGCTGAACATTTTACAGCTCACACTAGAAAGCAAAATATGCAGGGCTTGCAGTTTTTCACTCTGGAAAAAGAAGGTGAGGCTCTCTTTAAATATATTACATTTTACTGAGGTATGAAAGAGAGACCTATTTTACTGCATCACATGAAAGAGCATTGGATTTCTTGTGCTCAGCAAAGCAATAGAGGAATTTATCTCTACCTGAAATACTTAAGGAGAGGGCCTAAATACCCTAAAGGCACCAGATCCCATCTGCTCTTGGAAGTTAAGCAGGGTCAGCCCTGGTTAGTACTTGGATGGGAGACCTCCAATGAATACCAGGTGCTGTAGGCTTTATTTCAGAGGAGGGAGCTACAAAACCCACCTCTGAGTATTCCTTCCCTAAGAAAACCCTATGAAATCCATGGAATCACCCTGAGTCACAGACGACTTGAAGGCACACGCACATACACACTATACTTAAGAATATCATAGCTTCCCAGAGAAAAATAGAATGCATAACACTGGAATGAGCCTGAAGCTGCTGTATCTAGCCTCTGTTGAGAAGACTGAAACCAATAAACTCAAGGGTATATGTTAGAGTGGGGAATAATTCAGCACAATGCACTTCAGAAAGAGAGATGTTTAAAAGACTTTCCCTTCTTCACCACAACTACATATGTCACACTGCAAGATCAAATTTCTGTTCCAAAGCTGGTACTTGATCATCCTGAGACTGAGAAGAATTTGGAGTGTCTGGTCCAGGCATGGAAAGAGCCCCTGCATCTTTAGGTTTTATATGTGATGAAAGCAGAATGACTCCAGAAGTATCTTTGGCTCTCATTGCACCTGATGCACCTGGACAAATTCTGCCTTTCATTAAATTCCTAATAGGAAGGACCACACCTAACATCCGCACCCTGGGACTCTCTCTCATGCCAGCAATGAATGAGGAAAATGTCCTTAAAGACATAACAGGTGGAACCAGATATTATCTTCACAAACACACGGTCCCAGCACTACTTTTTCAGGGGCATAGGAGAAGTCATGGAAGGATAAAGGGAGAAGTAAACCCATGGATTCCTTCTCTGCAAATGTTCTTGGGTGATTTCTCATCCCTGCCAGGCCCACTTCTGCCCTTGGAGAGAGCTCAGACTGTAATATACTGCCTTTAAACACTTTTGAAAAGTTCAGCTGGTTCTCAACACCACAGTCAGAGTGTTAAGCAGGAACAGTTATGGAATTCCATAACTGAGATTCCAACCTTACTACCACAGCTCAGCAATGGGAAAAGTACCTGTTGAACTACAAGTCCCAGAATCCGCCAGCCAAAATGACAACTAAAAATAAAGTCTAAAAATAATTTTGCATGCTCTGTCATAGCTACAGTAACTACAAGTCTGTTTCCAAGAAAAATTCAAAGTGCTGGTTATAACCTATAAAGCCTAAATGACTGAGGGCCAGGCAACTTGAAAGTCCATCTGCTCCGAGCTGTTTTTTCAGATTTCCTATATTCATAAGAGGTACAACAAGCAAATATATGTTTCCTTTTTTAAAAAAAAGGTCTTCTCTGCTTTATATTTTATATTCAGCAAAAAAAAATTCTACTCTAAAATGATTTCTTAGGGCTTCTCTGTGCATAATGTCTTGTGCTGATATCACATTGCCATAGAACAAAATGGTTAAACCAAATGACAGAACTATGTGTGTGTGTATGTGTGTCTCTGTTTGTGTGTGTGTGTGTGTGTGTGTCTGTGTGTGTGTGTGTGTTTGTGTGTGTGATTTACACTTCAGCTCAGCAGCTCTCAGGGATGTACAGCAAATAAAAACAGATAAATATTGCTTAATCCTGGATATGATCCCCAGTTCACAGCCCTATTCCATGTATGTTGTCCATGCTTAAAATATACATGTATACACATGGATATGTCTATGAGCACACACATGTGCAAGTTATAAGGAGAGACTAGGAAGATTCACTTGTATCTTGAAAATGGAACTACCTTAGTCATGGCTTTGTTGGTGCAGAGGTAATACTTAAATATAGTAAACGCCAATCACGATTTACAGTCCCATATCAAGTTTCTTTACAGTACAGTTCTCCTTCCACATTCGCGGGTTTGACTTTAGCCGGTTTGATTATTCGCAGTGCTTGCCTCTCCCCCATTCTCTCTCTCCCATTCCCTGGTGGGGGGCTGCAGGAGAGTGAGGGCCCCCTTGCGATCTCTGCCCATCATTGCAGGCGTGATTGCCCCAGTTGGGGAGTAGGAGGATGAAGGAGAGGACAGCTCTTTTTCTCCTGGTTGTCACCTCCCACCCCCCACTGTGGGTGCAATTGCCCCAGCGGGGGGAGGGAGATGGCGATGGAGAGGAAAATATCTTTCCTCCCCATCACCATCTCCCCACTTGCAGTTCCAGCACAACTGCCCCAACAGTGGGTGGGGGGAAGATGGCAGCGGGGAGGAAAAGATTCTTCCTCCTTGTCGCCATCTCCCCGCCCACAGCTCCAGGAACAATCACCCCAGTGGCAGCGGAGGGGGAGATGCTGATAAGGAAGAGTGCAGGGAAGGAAGAGTGCTCGGGGGGGGGGGATTATTTGTGGTTATTTCACATTTGCAAGGGTTCTCTGCACCTATCCCCGCAAATGTGAAGGACTGACTGTACTGTATATTCAGTATAGACTGAAGACCAACAGCTGGAAAAAACTAACCAGACTACAGTGCAGAACTTGCAGTTTTTTCCGTTGCCTTGGATGTGCTTGTGTCATAAAAAGATACAGATAATTTAATCAACAGACATTCATCTTGATGGCAGAGTGACAAAAACTGCAATAATGGACTACTAAATAACCATCTCTCTCTAAAATATGCAACCCATCTGCAGAAGTCTCTTAAGAGATGGGAGGAAATAACCAAGCTATATTTAGAATATGCACCAGTGTTTAAAGGAAACAAAAAATACTCATCAGGAGGATACTTAGAACTATTTTAACTGCTTGTTCTCCATATCTTTGCAAAAATTACATTCAAGGGCAATTTGTTCACAGCAGTATTCTATTAAAATAATTGCAGTAATGAGCCAAGCATCTCTTTAGTATATGCCTTGTTATTTTGAGTTCTAACTTGACTTGCCAGATGGGCTTTCTGAGTCCCAGACTTTTTCCAAAAGATGAGAATGCTGAAGCTAAGTTCAAACCCTTCATAATAGAATAGAATCACCTAATTTATACTTCTTTTTTTAAAGCTGTATCTTCCAGAGACAACTCTGATTCATTTTACCTTAGCCTCGTAACTATTCTCACACATTCTATGCCAAAAGGCTGAACCAAGTGCACCTGTCTGTTGCACAAGGAATACAGTGTTCACATCCTGCTGTCCTTCAAATTGCTCAGTCTCCTTTTCACTGTATACACATGGTCATGCTGGCTAAATACATATGATACGATATATAGTATGATATATAGTACAAATTGCGAAAAGAGCTATAGGAGTCCAATTGGTAACAGATTCTCTTCAGATCAATTTAAGGGAGAAAACTGTGGTCCTCCCTTATTCAGAGAGAATTATCTGCCGAGTATCCATTTTGATGTGATGACTTCACCAGAGATATCCTGGTCAGCAGATGATCGCCAGATGTACAAGATAAACAGCAGATGAGTTCCCTAACTTTGTCCTTCTTGTGAATTTCTCAGGAACATTTGGTTGGTTCATTTGTCTGACTCAGCATTTAACTGCTATTTACACATTATCTACAGTTCATGGAATAACGTCTTTTCTCGCAGGGCAGCAAATGTGTGTTTCCTGATTCAGAATGACCCATAAAGAAACCCAGAAGCAGTACTGAAAGTACCCACTGTTTATTATTACTATTGTGATAAATAACTCCTGAGACAAGTTGACTTCCATATATGTGAAACAGGTATTGTCCACTCTCATTCAGAATGTTAGCTTTGCCTCTTAAAACTCTTCCACAGTCTCCCTCTTGTTTTCTTAACTTAGGGACGCTTATCCTCTTCATAGATTTAAAGCAGAAACAGACAATGCCAAGCAACAGGGCCAATTTTTGCCAGAGTGCTCCCCACAGACCATAGTAGAATGTCGTGGCACACCAGAAGTGACAGTACATCACTTCCAATCCATATGGTTGGCCTGTTTTTGTCCAAAAATACAGGGCTTTTGGAGATGAATATTGAGGGAAGAGCTAAGCTACATCATCTCTGAGTGATTCTCATGCATTTTTTGTGGTTTTCATCCAAAAAACCCCCTCAAAATCATTTTTAAAAATTAAAGAAACAAAATGGCATTTCAGAGGTCTCAGTGAAGTGTCAGAAGTCCTAGAGGGCTGCAAAACTGGGCTTCACGGGCTGTTTGTGACCCATAAGCTGGACTTTCTCCACACTGATTTAAAGAACGTATGAAAGATGCTACACCTGCCTGTCCATCACCGAGGCATGCTTTGGCCATATCCCATAATGTCATTGTGGAGAGGCTTCCCTGCTGCCCAAGTATTTGTACAGCACAGATAAGGACATTCCACAATGATTTTTACAATTTTTTACATGCAAAGAGACAGCTTGATTTTGGTCAGAGACCTCCTTGTGCAAATATATCAGTATGAATGGAACTCCAAGCTAATACATTCTTTCAACAAGTGTGTCGTGGTATCAAATGAATCTCACATTTGTCACATACAGGAAACCCCCACACATTATCTGAGAATTCATTCTTTAGATGCTTCTGAATTAAGGACAAGTACCACTAATTCCACAGGGATTCCGCTCTTTCATCAGTTCTTCTTGCCTATGGAAGCTTGCTTGGAACTGCTCGCATTCATATGCAGCTTGCAAGGTGAGCTGAGAGGAGGGAAAGGGTGTCAAGCTGGCCGAGAGATTTTACAAACAGTGAGCACACAATCAGTCCCAAGTGAGCCTCCATAAGTCCTTCACGCTCCCTATGGCACAGTACATGGGTTCTGCTTTTCAAACAATTCCATTTTCTGACATTTTCTGGTCCCTAACCTGTCAGATAATTGGAGGAAGCTTGTATTAAAAGGCGGAAGAATGGAATGAAGTTGTTCTAGAGCAGGAGGTGATACTATTACGAACATCTGGTATTCTACCCCCAACTGCACTAGTTAGATATCAGTAGTGAGCATGGGGAAGGACAGGGCAGGAAACATCACTCCTGCTATCAGAAATGAAAAAGCACACTGCAGAGTTGAGGCAGGGGTTTCATTCCCACAGAGAGGACTGCTGCTTCTGCAGCAGATGGAAGTGAAGATCTGAATTTTCTACTTATTTTTTATGAATATTTATAGATTGTTTATATCTCAAGAGTTCAAAGAAGAGTAATTTCAAAGTGGCATTTTCAGAATCTTATACATTTCTGTGGAAAATACAGCGCATAAGCATGTCCAATAAAAGCCATTCATAAGGTCTGGTTACATTGCACATTTTTCACCTGTGGAAATGTCAAATTTGCTTTAAAAAGTCATACAAATCCAACCTTTTGCATCTCTCATGTTCATGGAAAACATAATCACAATTCACAAGTGATACACTTAATGTTTCATAGAATGTCAGAAGCAACATTTGCAGGTTGTTTCCTGCACAGAAACACTTTCCAATTTATTTACCAATGCCTCTTGACTAGGTCTGGTGTAACAAAATAATTAGCAAGCTCGATAATAGCTGCTGTTTTTACTAGAGCAGATGAAAGCCCACAAGCAAGGGTTTTCTTTGAAGCTAACTACTTTTGAATTTCAAACTAAACCTCATTGTATTTACTGCTATGACTCTTGTCATGCTGTTACAGAAGCTTAAAGCTCCCACAGTAGGGAATATTTCCAATTTTAGAATTCATTATTGATTTTTTTAACTGTAGAGAAGCTTAAAAATGGGAAAAAATGTGCCTTACTGTAATGGTTGCAAAGAGGTCCTTCATATTATATTCTAAAATATTATAACATAATTCTGTGGACAAGGGATAGTGAGTCTTTGGCACTACAGATGTTTTAGGCTCCTGGAAGCTTTGGCTAGTATTGTCAAGTCTGGGAGTTGTAGTCCAAACCATCAACTGTGAGAGACCCAAAGGTTCACCACTCCTGCTATGGGGGGGGGGGATCCTTCTTTGTAGAATCAACACTTGTTGGACAACTTCTACAAACTTCAAAATATCAAAATAAAATAAAATAATATATAGTGAAAATGTAGTTTCCTCACAAATAGTTTCTAATTTTGATACCTGAAGTCTAGCCAAAATGTACTTGAATTCTGTGGCTCACAGTGACTTCTATTAACATAATATATAAATCATTACAGTCATACTACACAGGCAGAACTGGACCTCTCTGCACAAATCACATTATTATACCAGATACAGAAAAACAATGGGAACTTACTTACTCAAACACTCTTTGAAACCCATGACAATCTGGTTCACAATTCCACTGACTGCTGCAATATTAACTGAAGTTGTTAAATAAATTTCAGAGTACGAGATAGTAACCTGACCTAAACCATCTGTGAATTTGCTCTCTAGCCCAGCCTCTCCCAATGTAGGATTCTCCAGATGTTTTGGACTTCTGATGGAGACGGTAGTATAGAAAATCTGGAGGGCAACTGGTTGCAGAAAAATGGTCTAGCTTCTTTATCATCTGCTACATCCCAGACTCCTAGCTGTAAAATGAGGCTGATGATGCCCAACACTGTTTAATTATTGTTTATAGAACTGTTAGTATTAGTGAGAATGCGTGTGAAACATGTCGAATACTGCGAAAAAGAACCATGGTTTGTACAGCAGGGTCTGCCCATGCTGGAAGCTTAAAACAGGAAAGAAGGTGGGACAGGAATGAGTTTGTTTTGATGGCCAAGATTCCCCACTCTGCTTCTCTCTCTGGTCCAGGAAATGGTCATGCAGGTTATACATGTAAGCAAGACAAGCTACTGAGCAGAACAACCCAGGAACTGTCTAGTCATTGTTTCCCTCTAATATTATTATTTCCACAGCTAAATGAGATTACTCCTTCCTTAATAAAAAGTGATTAGAAGAAAGGAAATTGACCTATGAGGATACATGTGAGCATTTCTTCATCTCTCAAATCCTCTCCTCCTAAAGATCTTTTTAGCAGTGAGGGGCAGAGGAGCTGTCACCAAATTACCCCAAAGGTTACACAGAAAAAAGGAACTGGGCAAGGAAGGTGTACTTTATCCAAACCTAATCTAACACTTCAGTCACAAATAAGAGGTGCTAACATGTAATATAAATCTTCCGTGCAGTAAGAAGAGGCTGAGAGCCAGTGTTTTAGTGTTTTAGTGGTTTGAGCACTGAGTTATGATTCTGGAGACCACAGTTCAAATCTCCACTCAGTTGCAGAAACCCCCTGGGCGAACCTGGGCAAGTCATGCTCTCTCAGCCTCAGGGGAAGGCAAAAGCAAACCACCTTTAACAAATCTTGCCAAGAACATCCCATGATAGCTTCATCTTAGGGTCACCATAAGTCGGAAATGACTTGAAAGTTAACAACAACAACAACAACAACAACAACAACGAGCTATCGAGCATATTTTGCCATCATCCTGTTTATTTTGGTAGAGGAAGCCCCACCTTTTGATACACTGTTATCTGATGATTCACTCTTCTGATGCTTCTAAATTAAGGATATGTTTCATTAATTCCACAGGTGTTCTGCTCTTTCATCAGTTCATCTTACCTATGGAGGCTCACTTGGGACCACTCAAACATGTGTGTGCACTGCTTGAAAAGTGAACTGGGGTGGGGAAGGTGCCAAGCCAGCTGACTTTGCAACAATGTGTGTGCAGTCAGCCCCAAATGAGCCTCTGTAAGTCCTACGTGCTTCCTACAGTACTGCACATGGGATCCGCTTTTCAATCAATTCCGTTTTCCGACAGTCCTCCAGTACCTAACTTGTCAGGTAGGTGGAGGAAGCCTGTAAATTAAAGCAGACTTAATTTGTTTATTAAAATTTCTGCACCATGCCTTGCTTCCTTGAGAGAAAACAGCTTGCCTCACAGCAGCTACAATACTATCTTAAAAGATCGATACAAGTAATTCACTATTGTGTGAACCTATAAAAGACTGAATTAAGCTCTCCTCTAGAGTAATCATGAGCAAAGGGTCATTATCATAGGGTAAAGTTATTTATTTCTTTTATGTGCAATGCCACAGAAACAATGACAATTGCACAGCATTAAGAGGTATTCTCTTGTTTTCTGTGAGAGGAAAATATCTATGTATAAATAGGGAAGGCCTATATATATGTAGGAAAGCCAAAACTGTGTCTACACAAGTCCTATTACCATGTCTCCCTCTTTTTTTTTTTTTAAAAGCAGCTACCATTGCAAACAAGTTATATATACTATAGTTCTATAGTACAGAATATAGTGTATACTCATACACTCAAAAATCTCCTTTGTCTGAGGCACAAACTTCTGGGAACTTTTCTGACACAGCTCCAATTCATTTAAATGAATCTCAGAGTAGAGAATTTCCTAGATGACAATGCTCCTCATTTCTCTCTAAGCCGCCATGTGCTTCAGGAATTTGCAGACTGTAAAATCAATGATACAGCTCTTATTGTGCAAGGTGACCTGAAGACAAGGGAAGCAGTAGTCCAGTATAATGCTAAAGACCTTAAGGAAGAACACTCACCTTTTCCCACTTTACACAACCAATCAAAGATTAGTGTAGATTTGGAAAATTTATCTTATTTCACTTCAGTTAGCAACCTTAAGCATGTGTGCTCCTGAATGGCCTTTAGAGAAGGCTCAAGAAGGTGGACATGTGCTCCCACTTGCTTCACATAAGCAAAAACTGATGTAAAGGAAGAGAATCCCACAACACATACATAAGATAATGGGATATGTTCCATTGACTCTCAGGAAAGACAGTTCTCTAATGTATTTGTATCACTAATAAATATTGACAATTTCAGCCCCCTACACACTCTCTGAAGGAACTAGTTCTCTTTTCATCCTATTGAAAATAAATAGAGCAGCTTGACTGAAGCACATGTAATTCTGTATCCTTAAAACAAGCTTCCTAAGGCAAATTTTACATTGTTATTTATCTAAAATAACAAAATAAAACACTCCATTCAATTGGAGACATAACAAAGCACTTGGAAAAACAGCATCCCTGAGTAAAATATGTATTCCCAAAATGGAAGCCAGCCTAAACAATTCAATAAACCTTGTACTCTTGTTGAACCAGAAATATGCATTGAAAAGTATCTAATAAAGGTCCCTGGTTTTGGAGAGGGACCAACCACATCCAAGTTTAGAACTGACAACCTTCAGCTCTTGCACTACAAATCTTGCTACAGCATCACAGACTATAGTTGTCATAGTAAACAGCCATCGGCCCATGTCTTTGTTTGCAATATATAACAAACCTGGGGCTTATTGTAATAGGGTAAAGTATTCTCCTCTGAACATCTGTGCAAATATTAATGGAAGCATAATTTCTGTTCACATGCTGTGCTAGTGTTTAAGACCTTATTCATTCAGCATGGCTTCTACTCTAAAAGGGGATTAAATATTGGGATTTTAATGTGCATGTAATTATACCAGAAGCTTCCTTCAATCAATACTTTTATATGTATTTTCTTCCCAAAATAGCCAAAATGATGGATAAAGATGACAAAAAAACTGACCATGATTCAGAATTCTTACACTCCTAAACAATGGCTTGAAATGAAACAATGAAAACATTTTTAAAAAGTAGTCTGACATGTTACAAATGACAAAATATCACTTCATTACAAATTAATATCAAGTAATGTTTACCATGCTGAATTATGTAAAATAAAAGAAACTGTATATGGATTTTTCTTTTTTTACCACTACTACCCCTTTCAATATTGTTTTGGCAACAAAATCAACCTTTCCAGTGAAACTGAACTTCTTCAACAGATAATAATATATCCGTTGTATGATGGCTTTTCTGTTAAGATGTAACTATCTATTCACTCTTAAGTCTAAACAGATTCTCAACAAGTACACAATGAAAAAGAAATAACTTTCATGAGCAGCTTTTAAAATTTATGCGTAAAGGACAATCAAAATCAAAATTGAATAGATTAAATTCGTCTTTGATTCCTAGTTCCACATTCATTCAAAACTCATGGTTGAGGTGACTTTAAGAGATAGACTCTCCCTCTCTCTCTCTCTCTCTCTCTCTCACACACACACACACACACACACACACAAATCAAAGCAGTCCCAAGCCATGCCTCTTCAATATATCCTGATTGCTACATTAGTATATGCTAAGTAACTCAGGCCTATCTGAAACATGCAGATAAGGCCATTCTAAGAAGCCCCGGTAAAAATCATGTTCTAGTATATATATGCTAGTATATCTGGACAGCAGTTTGCAAATATTCAGAAGAAGGAGACTTGGCCTAATGAATGAACAGATACAAGCATATTTTGGAGGAAGGATGACAAGCCATTTTAAAAAAATCAAAGAAGCAGTAATCTAAATGTCATTAGCAAAATAGTCCATTTTGTTTATATTGAGCCAGAATAAGATATCATCTTGAAAGAATGGTTGGAAATGCTATTATTTATTTATTTATTTATTTATAAATCATCTATATGAGAGCACTTGATGGAGAAGTGGCTTGTGAACAGCGAGAAAAACGGGGGGGGGGGAGAGCAAACCAAACAACAGGCAGCAGGAGGAAAGCCTTAGAAAAACAGTGAAATCAATTTACATGCTGTGCATTTTAAACAGAATCAGAGGCATCTTTCACAGAAGATGGTGATGGTCTTGACTCATTATGTCTACAGAATGTGTTAAAGAACACACATGCATGCACCACCAAATGATACGCACAGTTACTACCCTGAATGATTCAAAAGGAATGAAGATGCCTTCTGTAATGTAAATTCCCACATGCGATGGAAGCATATTTAAAAAAAAAATCAGTGTGTGTTTGATAAAACCTTAAGTAGGTCTTCAACTGGCCACAGTGAATCATACACAAAGACAGTCACACACATCAGCTTCTCTAAATGGACCCTCCAGCTTCCTTGTTGCTATTTCAATCCTCTCTGTATGCAAGGGGGGGAAAGGAGTAAAGCAATCCTGTACTTACATTGCCTCTGATGGTTCCCGGATCAGGCTACTTGTCTGTGCCTGCTGCAGAGACTGTGACCCTCCCATCCTCAGTGTTCCCTGGTGCGGGAGCTAGCAGCAAGCCAGGCCAGCTTCCCCTGTTAATTCCACCAGCAAGAAGCCCAGTGAGATCGGATGTAAAAGCTGCAATACTGCAGTGCAGATGAAAACAGCTGCTTGCATCAGAGGCAGCAACAGCCGAAAGACACTTTTGTCGGCAGCTTCTCCGCTCTGAACTGTTGCCAGGTTCCTTTCCCGACCTCCCGCCCCCCAGCTCCCCCCCCCCCGGTTTTCTTTCCTTCCCTTTCACTTGAATTAAAATGGATTTAAACCAAATAAAGGTGCCGGCTATTGTGTCAGATTCTGTGACACCCAGCAGCATTGAGTCTAGGTGCCAGGCAAGTAAGTGCCTTTACAAGGTCCGTTGGCTATTCCAAGTGGCTTCGGGATGGAGGGGGGAGGACAGAGAAAAAGGAAAAAAATTAAGACCCTCCCTTTAAGCACACATTGTCAGCTACTGTGGATCCCCAAGGACCTCTAGGCAGGACCATTACATTGTGTTGACTCAGCTGATTTGAAATGCAAATAGATTTGCATATACCATGTCCCTGCATGTGCTCTTTATTTTGACAGCATGTGCTGCATACATTTTAGAAGGGTAAACAATAGAGGAGATTAATATGTAGGGTGTTTTAAAAGCCCTGCTTCCCTCCCCCTCCCTTTTCAAACAAAAGAGCTCATCCCTCTTTCAGGAATGGAATCTTCCAAAAGGAAAGTAGGGAGAATGTCATGAAGAGACAAGGTAAACAAGGCAATGTGTGAATAAACAGGGGAGTAGCTTGGTACTGAGATGATATTATACATTATCTTGCATAAAGGCAAGGATACAGGCTGATTGAGGAGAGTGGAGAAGAAAGAGAGACAGAGAGAACATTTCTCCATTATCTAGTGAATTAACCGAGGTACCAGCTGGCTAGTCAGAAGTCAATGACAACTGGGGGTATTAAAAACACAGTCTCATTTCACTGAGGACTTGACTCTTTATTGTTTCAATACTTCTGAAATACCACCTTGTGGAATTTCGGCTGGGAACTCAGACAAGAAGGTGCCACTCTAGCCTCCACACTGCAATGCTTGGTTGATCAGAGACTTTACTGGTAAATCAGACTTTCATATATTCCAGATAGCTAAATATCAGAGCCAGCACCAAGTTTAGCAGCAGAATAGTACAAAGAACACATCTGGAGTGACATTCCATTTCATTCCATAGTTACAGCTACAGTTCTGTCTCCAGAGGCTGCTGTACCACTGAGGCAGGACTGAATTCAGGGAAGCTTGGCCCTGAGAGAAGAGAAAGTGAAAGCATACCACTAAGTTTTAACAAAAGGTCTTGTCTAGCTGAAATGCACATTTTAGTTTAATTAAAATGCACTCAACCTTGCAAGGGATGACAGTATTGCCATTTCAACTGTCAGCATGGAATCCTATCAAAGAAAAGGAAAGAGGTCTCCAACCTCGACCACATTATCCTTCTAATTCTTTGATATCTTCCATAATGTTAGTGATATATGAATGCCCTGTTATCATCTTGTTCACTTTCTGGAGCAATGGGAATACTCAACTAGTACTCTGGAAGATGACATCCATCACTCTTGATCTCGAAAAATCCCAAAGCTGAGCTCCCCCCATGTTCCTCCACACCTCTATACTACCATATACCTAATGCTTCTAATCTTAGGCAAAATAAATGTTAGCAAATCTCTACTTGCTGCCACTCTCATAATTTTATGGCAGCCACTGAAAGAATTTATTAATTATTTTGGAGCATATCACAAAGATTATAGACTATACAAATAGCCCTTGATTTATATTAATATGCAAAGTTATAGCTCCAACCCTAAACACATTTATTTGAAAGTAAGATCTATTCAATGAGACATATATCCAAAGCAATGTACAGAGGATTGTCCTGGATAAATGACAAAATTATCTCATTAAGACTAGCATTGAAGATGCTACTTATGAATTTCCAAGAGACCAGAAGTACAAGTAATCACCTACAGTACCACTGAAGAAATATTTTCTGGACTTCCTCCTAACGTAGGAAGTTATAACAGCTTGTAGCCTTGCAATTAGTGTTTGGAAAATTCTACTTTTTGAAATTGCGGTTCACTGTTATTGTTACAGACTTACTAGTTAGTGTTTATTTCACTGTCAAAATAACTTACAAGTGTATTGGGCTTTATGGAGGAGAGGTAGTTAAAAGTAGCTGTGACTAAGATATCAAGCATTGGGAATGTGCAATACAGTTCAACAGTATTCTGTAAAGCAATGAGCATCGGAAATAGGTATTTCATCACAGAAAATGAAAAGAAGAAAAGTACACTCAACTGGAGCCTCAAGTAAAAAGGCTATATATATGTGTGTGTGTGTGTGTGTGTGTGTGTATGTATATATATGTATATATATGTATGTATGTATGTATGTACATATATTATAAAAGCACAAGTTTTCACCAATGAAAAATTCATATATTGAAATGCATGCATTTCTGGAAAAGTACATTTCTGTGTACTTTGATACATATTGATATGAGTTACATGAGGGTCAATATGAGTCAAGTCAAGTCAAGTCAAGTTTATTGTATTTTAGCAGCCAGCCATTGCACAAAAATGAAAAAATAAAATGAGATAGAATGAAAAAGGATAATCCAGCCAATTTACATGTAACACATAATCAGCAATAAATGAATCACTTTCCATACCACTCCTTGTTCTTTATAGCACGTAATTGTAAAGTCCTAACAAGAAATTTAGATGTTCTGAAAGACACATATTTCACAGTATCAGATAGCAGAAAACAAACTTTCGCGAAGGAGGAATTTGAGGGTCAATATGAACAGGAAAAACATAATTGAACCAACCAATAATTAGTCCTAAATATATTTATATTTATTTTACCAGAAGATGCTAAAAATCAGCCATCATGTTATAGTGGTTTCAGTGTTGGATTAGATATCTGGGAGAACAGGGTTTGAATCCTCACTCAGCCATGAAAACCCACTGAGTGACGTTGGGCAAGTCACATTTTCAGCCTTAGAGGAAGACAATGAAATACCCCCTTGGAACAAATCTTGCCAAGAAAACTCCATGATAGAAATCCCCAAGAATCACCATAAATCCAAAATGACTTGAAGGCACACAACAATAGTAAAACTACATATATTCCCACAATCTTCTGAGCCGAAGCCCATTTTCCCAGTGATTATGTTCCAGCTCAATACTGTACCTCATGTATTGCACCATTGCTACAACTGATGCCCGAGTTCTAAAGCTATGTATCTGCATCCTCTTTAGAGTTTGGTAAGCCAACTCTAGAAATTTGGTACTTCTTTTTCTGCTGATTAGAAAGATATAGTATATCTGTTGGTGAACCTTTTCCAGAAATGCATGTATTTCAATATATGAATTTTTCATTGATGAAAACTTGTGCTTTCTTTTTTTTTTTTAAAGAAATCTATGCCTTTTTACTTCAGGCTCCAGTTGAGTTTTTGAGCTGAAGCTCTCGCTGAGCTATGGAGGCAAGAGGTATGTTTACTTTTATTTGGTGAGGAATTTTACACTGAGGTGCTTGGCTTAGCCTGGTGGGAAGAACTTTAATTGTAAGTATTTAATTGTAAGTACGTTAATTTTGACCACTGAACAAGGCAAAATCAAAACACATGTGGCACTTGTTTTATTTAAGAGTTGTTAAAATGTATAGTCATCAGCCTTTCTCTACTCACACATTCATGCTGAATGGGGTTTCACACCTATTGCTACTAAATTGTGTGTAGTATTTTTTCTATGGACTATTGATAGTTTGACAGAATTATTATAGCCTTCAAATATTTATTATATATACATGTATTCATTTCCTGATTCTGTCTGATCGCCTTTTTAGTTGTGCACAATTTTGCAACGTTCCCATCATTCTGTGCATATTCTTTCTAGCACTTATCCTAATGAGTAAATGCATCAGTATTCAAGACAAGATCCGCTCCTGTGTTGGCAGTTTCAGGAGGTATAAAATGAACATTTCCACATAAAAACATTCATTCATTCATTCAAAAAAAAATTTCCTTTCAATAATCACTTTCTTGAATTTATCTTTCACATGAGTTACAGTTTTGTAATAATGGCCATTTCCGCACTACACTCTTATAGCGTGATAATTCCACTTTCAACATCCTATGGAATATTGGGGTTTGCAAAGTGGAATCATGCTATTAGAGTGTAGTGCAGAAATGGCCAATGTAACAAAAGTTCAAAACACACTGAGAATAGTTTACTTTCCTATTCCCCAAAACTCTGGTACTTCAGCAGCAGCAGATCCTCTCCTTTTTTTTTTTTTTTTTGGTGAGATAAATTCCCCATATTAAACAAGGGAGGGTTGAACAGACTCTGCTTGAAAAGAAAATGGCAGAACGCTATTATTATGAGGACCATATTTTACAATATTCCATTCTCAAACCCAGCTTGACTATTAAACAAAGCACCATTAGCAAAATTTCTTAACTTCCTGTTCTGATTCACAGTGGGAGCATTTTGTTCCTATATTTTGTTCCTGTGTTTCTTTGTAAGCAATACTCAAAATTTAACAAGTCAACCACAGCTATACAAGAATGATATTAGAAAACAATCTACTACTGAGACAGTTTGCTCCACTTTGGCCCACTTCTTATGTGAAATGCCTTAATAAAGGGAGAAACAAATCCGGTTTTCATGCATCTCAAAGACTTTTCCTCATGGCCTATTGCATGCTACTATGCCTACCGGATGGGCATTTAACCTAGTGTGTGAAAACATAATGCCAAAAAAGGGCTAAGAAATGTCAAATATGAAGATGATTCAGGTTTGCTGAGAACAGTTCATGTTTGTTTATGTGCTTTTGTGTTTAAAGAAATGGAAGAAAAAAGCTGGCAAGATTTGAGGCCAGTAACACACAACTAAGTTTATCCATGGTATCAGGTTGTTCAAATACGTCTAATTACTAGGTGAAATCTTTAAATGAATGACACATTCTTTCAGGAAAATCTTTGATTATGACCTATATTTATTATTTCATATTAGATAAGTACTGCACATTAAAAGTCTCTGGCCAGCTGGATCCTGGAAAACAGTATTACAGAGATACTCTTCAGGGATTAAACACTACTTTATCACATTGTCACGGCCAAAGTGATCCAATGGGCCACGTTACTGGAACATTCAAAATGCTTTGTTTACTTATGCAAGGCTTACTAGGTCCAGTTGTTTCATTTCATATATCCATAATGCTAGTTTTGAGTAGAAAGTCTGTTGAAAGATGTTGAACTCCTCTTCTTATTTGTGGTGTAGGAAACTATCCTATTCTTTCCATTTTATTTCTATCTCCCATATCAAAGTTTCTGTTAAAGTAGTAAAGCTCAGGAACACACCTGTGTTCACTGAGGTAAAGCTGTATAAGACATGTTCATATGCTTCTCTCATCCTTCATGAGCATGTGTTATCACCAAGTGATTTCAAGTATCATTAGAATGATATTACCTAGCATGAACATCTGGCATGTTAAAAGGTTACATACAAATCTAGTAACTACAACCCAGTAAGCTTAATAACAGAAAAGGTTCTATAATAGATCATCAAACAATTGATCTATTAGCACTTAGAAAATAATACTGTGATTAGTAAAAGCCTGTATATAGATTTTTAAAAACAAGTCACACCAGACTAATTTCACTTTATTTCATTTATTAGTTACAAGCTTAGTAGATCGGGGGAATGCTGTGGATGTAAAGTATCATGATTTCAGTAGGGCTTTTGGCAATGTCTCATATTATATTCTTGCAGAAAAGCTTGTAAAAGGTGGATCAGCTGATGCTATTATTATGTGGGTATGTATCTGGTTGATGACTGTGTATTACATATACAAATAGAACAGAGACCATTTTTCAGCACTTCTTTATTTGGCCATGTGCAAATAGGTTACATCTTCTACTATTCATATTCACATCTGGCTCATGGCCAGAAGGTTGTTATGTCATTCTGTTATACTGCTTGTCCACTAATTTCTGCAGTTTCTTCATTCACTTTAACAATCAATTCTATATCTGTGTTACCTTGCAATATTTCCAACATAATCCCTAGCTAAAGGCTTTTGTTGCCAAATAATTATGGTAAACATTATCAATACTTTGTTTTGAACTATATTCCTGAAGTTTAAAATCTCATGTCCAACGTGCCAAAGAATACCAATTACAGATCTTCACTGCCTTTGTACCAACCTTCTAAATACTTAAATCATGCCCCACTCAGAGCCTAATCAGACAAAACAATGCCAGTTCTGCATGTTTAAATGTAGGACTTGCCCAACTTCGTAGAAAATAACATGGACAGTTCCAGTTTTAAAGGGTCTGTGCTAGTACATGCTGTTGAATGAGATGTGCAGATGTCATTTTCCATCTGCGGCTTACCACGGCAACGATGAATAGATATGTTAACAACAGGCTATCAAAACTGGAGACCTGGAGACTCTAGTAATTTTCAGCTAAACTTGAGGATAAGTCTCTGGAAATTTTTTGGAGCTAGAAGCAAGCCAGAGGCCATTTGGACCATTGTAGATTTGAAAACCAGTAATATTTCAGTTTTGAGCCACGAGCAAAGTTTTATGACGTTTATCCTAAAAATATATGATCTGTGTATGTGTGAATGGTCTTCCTCTTTCCTCTTATTTTCTCACTTACAGGTATAGTGATAATATGAGGAACTGAGAAGAAAAGGGTAAATATGGATTGTCCAGGTATATATACTTTTAAAAACAACAGCAGTAACAACAGCAGGGACAAGCATTATATTTGTGCACACTGACTACACTTGTTTCTTTCTTTCCTAGAAACTCTTCATGGACAAGCAGCTGATGGCTGATGGACCAGCACCTGTCCACAAACCACTGCTTTGAGCAGCACTGATATAGGTTATATGTCCCATGATATACAAACTAATTTCTTTCTTTCCATTGCTATCTCAGATCAATCAGAGTTTCGGATGACACCAAAGCAACTCCCTACAAAACCTGTTTATTACTGATGAGTGTGAACAGAGGGAGCAGTGATGCTTCTGCATTGCATCCTTCAAGTCTCTGGGGAGAAATCCTTATTGTCTGCTCCCAGAGAGCTATAACTGCATCCAACACATGAAAGAGATCAATTAATTTTAAAAGTTGTGTAAGAAACTTAGGATTTGCTATTCCCTGTGTCCCAACTTCATCACAAAATAAATAAATGTACCACATGAAAATGATGCATTCTGGGATAAACCTATGACTTCAGTCTTCCAAGGGCATTTCCCCACTTCATTAGCCAAAACTGAGAGGGAAAATACTGAATGAATGTGAGAGAGAGACAGACAGAGAGATGGGGGGGGGGAGGGAGGGAGGGAGACAGACTGATCTGTAGGGTCTCATACCATAATCCAATGCAAGTTTATTCAGGAAAAGAAGTTACCACTGCTTTAAGTGGAAACTGGGGCCCTTCCATACTACACAGTTATAGAGCTTTAACTTTAACTGCCATGGTGTCCTCCTATGGAGTACTGGATTTATTTAGAATTCTCAGAGACCTCTGGTGCCTCACCAAACTACAAACTCCAGGATTCCATAGGACACAGCCATGGCAGTTAACAGTGGAATCACAGTGCTTGTGTTAGTATAAGAGGGCTGCTACTTTATTCCAAAAAGGGCTTAATCCATATCAAAGTGTTACCTTTCAGTACATATTTTCTATATCTTCCAGTCACCACTGGTTCCACCTGTACTTTGTTTTCTAGTCTAGCCTAGCATGCTTGGGGTAGAAGACAGAGAAGAAAAAACACATTCTAAAGGACTTAAGTCTTAAGATAAGAAATGAACAAACAAGAAATGATTAGAAGTGTGAGTGAAAGCACACTAACAATGCAAATCCCCCATGTCTACTTGGAAACGAGTCCCACAGACTTACTCCCAGATTAGCAGACACTTGGTTGTAATTTGAGTGACAATAACCAATACCATGTAACATACTATGCGGTTAATACAAAGCAGCCAACAAACGCCTTCTTGGCTGCAAGCAAGATTGCCCAGCTGCATTTTGAGATGTGTCATGCAGAGGATGATTTTTATTTTATTTTATTGTTTCATTAAATTAGATTAGGGAAGATTGGGGATTAGGGGAATTGTTCCTGAGCTGTTTGAGACAGTTTTTATGGCTACCAGAGGCTCTGTATTTCAGAAAGAAATATGATCAGTCAGATAGTTCCCCCAGTTATGCTATATTTTTATTCAGAAAATAATGACTGGACTTTACAATGTTAGTTTCCCAGAAGAGTGGGTAATTTCTCTGACACAGAATCTTCTGCTATGGCTATTAGCTCAGTACGCCCGTTTCTCACGGAGTTCCTTTTTCCTAAGAAAGGCCACTATCTTGGGTTTACACAGAAAGGGGATGAAGATTAGACGTGATCCTTTTTGGTATTATGCTACCTGGAATGTGTTGCCCAACGTGGGTGCTTCAAAATGCATTTGCCAAATACTTCTCTACTCTTGCCACAAGTTAGATAAAGGCATTAATGCCATCATTCTTCTCAGCATGTAATTATAGGTTTAACACACATATGCACACACAACTCTGCCTCAAAATGGTCAAGATGGAAGGTGGTAAACAAAAGACAAAATAACCCACAGACATGCATACCTGTTTATTTCGTAATGCATGTGCATGATAGAATGCCTCTGTAAGTTGTAGCTTCATGTCTCATACAAATAAACCTACACATTTCTTAAAATTTCTATAAGAACAGAAGCATGAAAGTTTCATGGGTACAAGCTTCCTTAATGCTAGTAAAGTGGAAGAGTTGTATATGAACCTGAATATAACAAACAACAAAAGCCTGACCCCATTTGGACAATCAGAGAAACATCTGGCTATATCACAGCTAGCACAACTTTGATTAAACCTCTAAAGCCATACTAGTCACAAGGCCAATTCCTCTATGAGTAAACACAGCAAGTTTCTAAGTATGGTAGAAATGTAACATTGTAACTACTGGGTATCATCAATTTCTGTAATATTCTCATAACATTTTGGACAAGGGGGGAGTTATCACATGTATGTCATATAAGTTTAGAGCATGCAAATACCCACCCTTTACACATCACTTTCTGTGTGGCTCTAGACGTGAGCATGCAGGTCCCTGCATTGCAATGTATTTATTGGACCATTGGATGTCAGCAATCAAACTAGAAGAGATCACAATAAGAAAGCATTTTTTGCCTGTGTATTATATGTATCATAGGGAGCCTAAATACCCTAAAGTCACAAGATCCTGTCAGATCTTGGAAGCTACTTGGTGGGGGAGGGTGGACACTGCCAATGAATACTAGGTGCTGTAGGCTATACTTCAGAGAAAGAAACTGCCAAAAATGCCTTTAAGCATTCCCTGACTAAGAAAACCCATTGAAAAACTCATGGAGTTGCTCTAAATTGACCGACAATCTGAAGGCGCGTGTGTGCAGACACACACACATTATGTGTATCATGCTTTCATAGTGCATATGTTGGTCCTCAAGGGTAGGATATCACTTTCAGTGGTTCTTAATCTTTTCTTTATCAGGGACCCCCTGTAAATATAATTTGTTGCTGGGGACTCCCAAGACTTAATGCAAATGTTTAAATGTTTAAATTTATTTATTTATGGCTTCTGGAGACTAGGATGCAAATCCCTGCTCAGACACTGGGTGACCTTGGGCAAGTCACATTCTGTCAGCCTCAGAGGAAGGCAAAGGCAAACTCCTCTGAGTAAATATTGCCAAAAAAATCCCTTGTGATAAGTTCACCTTATGGTTGCCATAACTCAGTGTCCTTGTCAGTGGCACTTTGTTGTTATTTCTAGCCACCATGACTCTTCTCTTTGAAAACTGACTAATGATGACCCTAAGGCAAGCCTATAATGGGGGTTTTCTTGGCAAGTTTTGTTGCCTTTGCCTTTCCCTGAGGCTGAGAGAATGTAACTTGGTTGAGGTCACCCAGTGGATTTCCATAGCTGAGTGGGGATTCAAACCCTTGTCTCCAGAATCATAGCTTGGGTGTATATATATATCTCCTACTGTGTCTCTTTTGTCAGAGATGTGGTGGTGGGGAACCACTCCCTTGATTGCAAACAAGACAGCAGTTGGGCATGTGATTCTTAAGGACATGGCAGCAGGGAGGTGCAGGTGCTCAAACTGCTCTTTTGTTTGCAAATGAGGGAGCAGTTTGGATGTGTGCACACACCTGCTACCATGTCCCTAGACACTTACACCACCTGCTATTGTGGCCCTGATGAAAGGGACATAGCGTCACACATGTGCACATGCCCAAACTGTTCCGACATTTGCAAATGAGGGAGCAGTTTGGGCACCCGCACCCCTCGCCACATCCCTGTTGTTGCTGCTGCTGTAGGTGTCCAGCAACAGGGCTTTGCAGACCCCTGTGAGGGCTCCATGGACCCCAGGTCAAGAACCACTGACTTACAGAAAGGAATCATTTGGAAAAGTTTGGGAATATACTTCTGCGATGAAACAACAAAAGGAGAAAGATTTGACTGTTTATATTATTTATACCCCCCTGATCCTCATAGGCACAAAAAGTTGCCAACAGTCTAAAAAAACCACACAGATGCAATCACAAATTACCAATATCTTACAATTACAAACCTAAAACAACAAATTATTCATACCTAAAACCACAAATATAATGCAAACAATATTAAGAGCAGCAAAACAAAAGGCAAATATGAATAATGCTAGCTTGTTCCCTGAAAGTCTGGGAATGTGTATGTTTTTGACTGGAACCTAAAACACAGCAGAGTGAGGGGACAACTGTATCTCTGACAGAAAAGGGTTCTGGGTGCCACCACCATGAAAACCTTGCTATATATGATAGACCTATGGGCCATATTACTCTGAGGTAGCGGAAGCAGAATTTACTCTGCTGATCTAAAATCCAGAATGAGTCTTCCATTCTAAAGCTGGCCTTTTAGAATCACTATAATAGTATGCTGAAACCAACTAAGCAGTGGTAGGATAATTATCTGGGTGTCATTATATTCTTTCTTTTTCAAGTTAACTTCCCATGCTGGGTTATTTGGTGGAGCTGACATAGTCCCTTGTTACTGGACTGGGTTCCACTGGTGCTCTAGTCAAACCAGAAGGGTTTCTTCCTCAAGGCTCTCCATATTGTTTGCCTTGAATCAGTGTTGGCTGTAGCTACTCAAAAGCCTTTAAAGGCATGCAGAGCACAGCTATCATGAAGTCATCATGTTTCACTGTCAGGACAGAGGGTTCATTCTTCATCAGCACAATCTTAAATGAATGATGCCACTCGTTCATACTCTGCTTGTGGGCTTGCCTCTATATACTATGCACAAATCAGGCCTGATAAAAAGAACAGAACCAGCATGATGTGCAGATGAGATGGTTGGATTCAGACTGGGGAAGAATTAGATTCATTTCCTCACTCACTCACAAAACTTAATTGGTCAGGTCTAACTCTCAGTCTAATATACCTAAAACTGAATTGCTGGGAGCTGACAGTAAGAGAAGGGAGACTACAAAAACCAGTGTAGGTTTCTTGGAGAAACAGTGAGAACTAAAACTAGTGAGTAAACAAAGAGAATAAGGGGTGGGAGGATTATCAAACCCTGGTCTTAACCAGTATTTACCCACCTCTTGTTGAAACCTAAAGGCTACTTTTTCAATGGACACTAACCAACAGTTGGTTAGTGGAACTCTCAAAGCTCCGTAAAGACATGGATGCTGCCTCAAGCCTACCTGTAAAATTGCTACCACTATAGCTAAAAGACGAGAATGAAATGTAATGAGGATTTTTCTCTGCAGAATGCAAAACAAGGCTGGCCTTTTCACATTCTTGACCACTACAGCTGTAAATGTGAACCATCTATTTTGTATGCAATTACTTTGTATTGCTTATTTGACAGGAGGTGATGTATTTTCACATTTTTCTTTGCACTGTGGAATCTTTGCAAGGCAGCTTTGATTGCAATGGCAAATAATCATTAGACTGCAATCTGTTTGCTTTTTATGATAGTGCACAAATGTTACTTGCTATTTTTGCCCAGTAGAAAAACGTCATAGGAAATACTGTACTTTTTCCCTTTTTCCCACTCTCTCCCACTTTGGTCTCCCCTCCTCAAATTCATTTTGACTTGTAACAGTTTGGTTCAAGAAAGAATGCAGGGAAATAGTTTTGCTCATTTAAAGGAGATTACAGCCCTGCCTCCACATTTGTGAATTTGATTACTCATGAGGTGCCTACTTGCTTCCCCGCCATTCTCCCTCTCCCATTCCTCTGCCTTTTGCCCAGGTGCATGTGTCTTCCTTCTACAGACCTGGGAAGAAGGCAAGCAAATGGCAGGGGGCAGCCCACGTGCATCCCTTCTCCAGTCATGCTGCTGCCCCCTCTCATTCACTTGCCTATTGCCCAGGCACCTAAAAGACAGTGCGCTTGGGCAGAACGCAAGTGAATCCGGGGCAGGGGCTTGTGTGCGTGGCTGCCCCCTCCTGTTCACTTGTCTATTGCCTGGGTGTTTGGAAGGCAGTATCTATATCCTTAAGGAATTGGGGGAGAAGTGCACACGCTTCTGCCAACTCCCATTCACTTGCTTATTGTCCGAGCACCTAGAAGGCACCTGGGTGAAACACAAGTGAATGGCGGGGGGAGCCCTGGAAGGGAATGGGAGGGAGAACACTCACTTGGGCAGGGGAAGAGTTATTTGCAGTTTTTTTGATTTTCACGAGTGCTTTGTGCCCTCAACCCTCATGAAAGTTGAGGGGCCAGTCTGCTCTTCGTTTGGTCCTTAATGTGCTGAAATTGAGATGCGCTTCTTCATAAAATGCGTACAAGGAGACAGTACAGTGACAGGCCGGTGTTCCACAGGAACTCCAGCTTGTCTCTAATAAACAACATGATCAGTCTTGCTGCTCAATTGTGCTTGCTTGTAGCAGGAGCAGCTGAACAGCCTGTGAAGTTCTGCTGTTGGTTTATTGTGTCATCTGGGAGCAGGCAGCTTCTCTTCCTTGGTATGTTCCCACTGAGCAAATGAAGAAAGAAACCACAGTCCCTGGATTGTTTATCTGGTGGTCAAACTACACAAGAGCATTTGTATTCTCTACATTTTAACATTCCCACAACATGATTTCCTCAAAGACACATGCCTAAACAGCCAGACATACAAATAAAACCTGTGTTTGCCTTCCAATGAGCGATCACAAACAAAGCATGCCAAATGCAAGAAACACAAGTGAGGAAAATCACAAATAGATATCTTTCACCACTGGTAGAATACCTCTGCAAAATATCCTAAATGTTTCATGCAGGTTGCTGCTGGTTGGGATAGGACAAACCAAAACCAGTAAGCTACCAACTGACAAATGACATAACAAATGAAGAACAGACCGAAACTTTGTGGCCATTTAGGTACACATCCATGACATACCAAGATTCCAGCAGATCTCTGCATTGCATAGTCATGGAAATGTACCCAGAGTGAGAAACAGAGTGGTAATAGAGAAACTGTGGGTCTACTTTTGGCCAATACAATCTAATAATTAATATGTTTTACACAGCTTGTGGTCATTCTATTGTGTGTTCTCCTAGCTCTGCTGTGGGTTCTGGCAGACAAATTTGTAAAATGAGCTAGCAAACAAACAAACAAGCTCTAACTTACTTGCTTAGAAAGAATGTTGTTTTATTAAACTATTATTGTACAAGCCTCTGGCTGCTCAACAAGTAAATTGTCAACTGTTGTCACAAGGGACTCATGGTGAGCATCACAGAAATTTTCAATGAGATTGCTGTTTTATTGGTATTGATTACTACAATGTTTTATTGCCTGATCTTCTGGTTTTCCATTTCACTCTACTTATAAAAGCACAGAAAGTTTAATGAGCATAATGCCTGTTGTTCTTCACACTCAGCAATCCATTATTTCCTCAAAACACCCAAACATAATTGCTTGGGTTACCAGCACTTTGGAGAAAGACTCAGATACTGCTAAGGTCACTATATGCCACCCTAAGCCTGCAAGATAACTCAAGAAGTAAATATAACATAATAAAATAAATTTATTTCTGATTTGGACTTATCTACCACTTTGATTAATCTTGTTCAATGTTCCTCTTCCCTTTCCACTGGTTTCCTATATGATTCCATATAGGACACTCCATATTATGCTTAAGCTGATGCACCTTTCTATGATATTACTCGCCCTGATCTCTTTTCCACAGTTGGCAGCCTGGACACCTCATTCTAGTAATATTACTATGCCCTTTCAACAACCTATTTCATTTTCTCTCTTTTGCTGGTCCTTATGCCTTCACCTAATGCTTGTCTCTGTTTCTCTCCCTTCTTAAGACACTCCTCATATTTTCATTCTAATGATCTGTGTAGGTTAATGCCATATCTGTCGACTCAGGAGCAAGCTGAACTAAGCTGAATGTATCTTACTCTCAGATAAGTACACATAGGACTGCAGTCTTATTCTTCTTCATTTAGATAGCCCAAAGTCTTGTGTCTTCTCCTGTTCAAAATATCTTTGTGTTTTCTGTCTTATTTAGAATGTATGCATGCAAGCTGGGCTGTGCTTTTTACAAAACAGCATTGGATAATACAAATATTAAGAAATAAGTCAAAATAAAGGTTTCCTTTAAGCTCAAATGGCAGCATATCCTACAAAGGCCTGATGAAATGTTTAATTCCACCACCTCTTGAGTTCATCAAAATTTTCTTTCCTTCCTGTTTGTATGCTTTGGATCTCAAAGAAAAACCCAAACAGATACAAAGCAATGTTCTCAAAAAGGCACATACATAAAGGACAAAGTATTAACATTAAGTGCTTGGGAAACACTTATCAATAGAAAAATTACAATGGCAATCATTCTGTTAGGACTCCCATGCTGCTCTGCTGCATTCTTTCTGATAATGTAGAACAACATTAAGCCCAACACCCCAAACAGCTTACTGATGTTTTAGGTCTTCTGTAACACATTTGAGAGAACAGACATGCGTCATACATTCTATATCATTCCTGCAGCCCTGAGACATCTGACCTCCTACTGTTATTCACTGAAGTGGAAGGAACAACAACATATGTATCACATTTTTCGCCATTTTCATTTGTGCTAATTGATGCATGATAGATGCCCGCACTTCTTGTGAATTCTGGTAAGTCACAGAACAGTTGTCACTAGCTGCCAGATTGAATTGGTGGGGTAGGGGAAACAAGTGCCTCAGGGAATACATGGTTCAATATTCTCAATTCCATAGTATGACCTTTCCATTAACAGGGGCACAAATTCATAAGTCATATGAACCATTAATCAGAATCAAAACACATCCCCCTCCCCCCCCTTTTTTTTTTGCACCCAACATAGACATGAGCATGCGTCTCATTTCAGCAAGGTTACAGACTGTGAAGGGAAGGACAGGCTATGGCCAAGATAAATCCCTTTGGTTCCAAATTAGAAAATCTTTTGACACCTCATGATTTATAGCTGGCTTTTGTGATCACAAAAACATCCAGCAAGGGTTTCATGGCAACAAAACGAATGGCCAGGTCTGCGATTAGCATGATGTATAAAACTAAAGTCTCATGTGTTGGGCCATATTTGTACTAGAAATCTCTGTTTATGAAGGTGATTTAGGGGAAGAGAGGCATTTAAATGAAATTACTTTGAGATGAAGTAATGGTAGACCATCTCAGATATCACCACTATGATATACAGAGCATAGAAAACAGCTTCTTTGGACTACACTTCCCAGAATCTGCCAGTCAGCATGGCCACTGTCTGGAAGTTGTAGTAAAAGAAGTTTGCTAAGCTGTTATGATAGATCATAAACGGGGTTGTTTTTGGCTTTTACTTGATCAAAATTACATTGGGTTTCACCGCCTCCCTGAGCACATTAAAGGAAGGGAATACTTTACCTTAGTTTGTTAAGCAGAAAGATTAAGAAAGCCTTTCTTTTCAACAGCTTCAGTGTATGGAATACTTTGTATTGCAGTAGCTCCTCAAAACAAACTATTTCCTATCTGTGTAACGGATCAAATAATTTTCATGAGGCACTGATTTCACTTCAATGGAATAGAAACGCACAGTGATCTCACCTCTAAATCCATTTTTTGGGGAGTGAAAACTGGACTACAATGTTTATGTTTTCAGCCAATACAATGGGAGGAAAAGGAAAGAGCCAGCACATTATTGAAACGAGCTCAATATTTCCTTCAGTCTCACTCCTGCTGATTAAAATTTGTCTCTAGGTTAATTTGTACCTCAAACTTTTATTTAATAGTCTCTCAACTATATCAGCTGTAATATATCAATCTGGGCTGAAGCCTTCACCTTGAGAGAGGAAGTATCTATCTCTCCATAGTAACTGATTATCTCAAGTAATGGCAGGCAAATGTTTGCAACACAAGAGCAGCAGAATATTTCAAAACCAAGAAACGATGAAGGACAAAGGCTTCTTTTGACAAATGGCACACACAGTACCTCTTTGTTTCCACTGTGAGTCTCTTGTTCTCCTGGTCAGGTTGCTCTACCTCAATAGCTGGTTGAGGAGTCAGAGATCTCTGGTCAGGAACAGGTGAGACACTACTCTCAGTATCTTGGCAACCACCAGACTCAGAAATGCTGCAAAATAATTGGTCATTATTGTAAAATAGTAATATCTGTAAAACAAAATCAATATACATGTTTTATGTGTTACATATTACTACACGGATGCTAGACCTGCCTTGTCCTTCATGATGCCCTGTACATGTTTGGGCTTCAGTCTCCATCATCCCCACCCAGGATGAATAGCAGCCAGGAATCCTAGGATCTGCAGTCTAAAGCATCTGAAGGGCATCAGGTTGGGAAAGGCTGGGGAAAATTGTTGATGGTCCCACAAATGGTACTTGGTAGAACATCTAAACCCAATGCTACATCACTGATGAAAATAAACAGGTGGAAAATTGATTGGAAACATCATGGCAGAGATGTTACATCAATACTGAGTAGCCTGGTACCCACCAGTGAAATATCTATTAAGGACAAGTTAAAGAGCAAATCCTCCAAAACTGGCCTTAGCAGGTTCTTGTGGACAGAAGAACTCAAAAGGCTACATAGTGAGGGCAGTTGTTATTGAGCAGCACTCTTGGAATCAACATTCTAGGAAGGAAAGGGCATTCCAGGAAAGACTATTACCACTCTCATCTCTGCAGTGTTTGATCCACAAATATACCATAGTAATGGTATTAAAAGCTGCTGAATCAGGTATGGTGTCCAAGACGGAATTAACGCAAACAATTCTATCTTCAAAACAGATTGTCAGATGGCTACTTAGAGCTTTACCTTTCCATAGCAAACCGTAAGGGACTCCTGATCATTAGAAGAGTTCCACTAGCCTACATTGCCCAGATACATCAAGGTGAGAGAAAGAATACTTTTTCACTGCCATCACCACCTAATATGGGCTCCAGCCTTTGTTCAGCTAGATTCATCACAATTTTTATTCTTTGCATTGTGTATGTCGATGCATATACATTTTGTTGTTGTTAGTTCCTCAGTACACCCAGGGGCTGAGCAGGCTCTATAATTTTTTTTTAAGGATAACAAGGAGTGGTCATACAGATAATCTGAGATACCTTTGCATTCCACAAAAGGGCACTGGTAGAACTTCCAGACATAGCAGCACAAAATGCACCCACAGACATCAGGCTCCATAAGCCTTCAGAGTAGACTCTGAGAGCTTCCACCTTTGTGAAAGACGAAGACAGCCAGCGGTCCAAACAGTGAAAGCTTTCTTCGTACTCAAAGCAACTAGGCAGCCAGTCTGAATGGATAGGAGTTGTAAACTATGATAAACTATACTATCCTTCCCCTACCTCAGTGCCCTATTGGTGTATTGGTCCCCATCTGCCATCAACTCCAGCCAACATGTCTGGGAATGCCAAGAACTGTAGCCTAATACATCGGAAAGGCACCAGTTGAAAAAGCTGGACTGTATTAACACACTAAAATCTAAATGATTTTATGTGATGTGGATTCTGCAGTAACTGCTCTAACTGTGGAGTTTCAGTTCCCTGCTACTAATCTCAAACACTAGAATCAAACATTTTCAGAGTCTTGATATAATGCAGAAGCAAGAATATTGAATCACTTTGCTCTGACAATAAATTTTGTTTCAGCTACCAAACCTGTAGACTCTGCAAGTGCTGTGTGCCAAGTACAATTTACCATTTCAACTCATGAGATCTGAATGTATGAAAACATCTCTAATATGAATCACTGAACAGGTGAAGAGAGGAGGTAAAACAATCATGTGCATTTTTGTTATTGGAGTGCCCTCTATTGATCAGAGAGCAAATGACACTTTGGATAATAATACAATTGAAATGTTTCTCTGTACAGTACTCCCCAAACAAGGTTAAATGACATCAAAAAGGAAGGAAGAAACCCTAAGCACATGCAGTACAATCTATCCCTATTCACCTTCAGAGCAAGAAATCTTAATAGGAATACACCAAGGCCTTTTTAAGATACAGAAAAGCCCAGAGCAGGAGGTAAATTTGAGGTCTCTTCCTGCTGCATCTTTTTCTATTATGTTTACGGAGTTCAAGTTTGTGGAACTCTAAAAGAAATGGATTAGCAACAATACAGCCAAATCAATGTTGATGTGATTCCCCACTCCACATATGAATCCTAATTCATACATGAGATCCAGGCCAACTGCCTCCACCCTCCGGCCCTAGTATAGACGGTGATGGTAAATACGATGTTCAAACATGAGTGCATTCCAGCAAGGGAGCAGTCTGCAGCAGATGGGAAAGACAGAAAGAGAAGAGAACCTTGTGGCACCTTAGAGGCCAAATATGGCATTTCCTTGCTGGAATGAGCAGGCCTGGGCAAACGTTGCTTGCTTCTCATTACAAATCTTTCAGGAATTTGAAATGAGGAAGAAGGGGGCATGGGAAGAAGCCTATTTAATTCTTTTCAGGACCTGTTCTGTCAGCACCATGATTTATGTTCTGGAACTGACACATGAAGAAGTTTATAATGTGCCTTAAAACATTAAACCAGCATACTGGTACATGTGGCAGATAGAATCAGAGAACACAGAAAAAATGGGCTTGTTTTGCTCTCATCCTAATAATCACTCATCACTTCAGAGCATCTGTACCTGAATAAATACTTTAACAACTCCAACAGCAAACTGACAAGAGTTTACTTAACATTCAGCCTCACTAGATTGGTATCCTGATCTTTATTCCAGCTCTGAGTTTGCAGACTATGCCATTCTCATCTCTCTGTCAGGACAAGAACTCTTTCTACAAATTTACCCCTCCTCAATTCTTTCATCTCCTGGAATGGGCACAGCCTCCACATGCAGGGCTTGGATAAATGTGATATCTCTTCCTTCTTCAGGGTCTTAGAATCAGTGAATCATAGAGCTAGAAAAGACCTCAAGGGCCATCAAGTCCAACCCTCTGCCACACAGGAATACACTATCAAAGCATTCCCAAGAGATGGCCATCCAGCCTCTGTTTAAAAATCTCCAAAGGAGACTTCACCACACTTCCAGACAGTGTATTCCACTATTGGACAGCTCTTACCATCAGGAAATCCTTCCCAATGTTCAGATGGAATGTCTTTTTCTGTAGCTTGAAATCATTGCTCCATGTCCTAGTTTCTGGAGCAGCAGAAAAGGTTTGCTCTATCCTTCATATGACATCTCTTCAAATATTTAAACTCAGCCATCATGTCACCTCTTAACCGTCTCTTTTCCAAGCTAAACATAGCCAGCTCCCTAAGCTGCTTCTCATACAGCATGATTTCCAGGCCTTCCACCATTTTGGTTGCCCTCTTCTGGACACAATCCAGCTTGTCAATATCATTCCTGAATTGTAGTGCTCAGAACTGGACATAGTATTCCAGGTAGGGTCTGACCAAAGCAGAAGGGAGTGGCACCATCACTTTCCTTGATCTAGACACTATACTCCTATTGATATAGCCTAGAATCACACTGACTTTTTTTAGCTGCCACATCACACTGCTGACTCATGTTCAGCTTGTGGTCTACTAAGACTCCTGCATCTCTTTCACATGTGCTGTGGTTGAGCCAGGTGTCATCCATTTTATATCTGTGCATTTCATTTTTTATTCCCAAGGGTAGTACCTTATACTTCTCCCTGTTGAAATTCATTTTGGTAGTTTTAGCCGAACTCTAATCTGTTGAGGTCATTTTGAATTCTGATCCTGTCCACTGGATCTAGCTAGCTACCTCTCCTAATTTGGTGTCATCTGCAAATTTGATAAGAATGCCCTCAATTTGATAAGAATGCCCTCAATTTCTTCAATCAAATAATTTATAAAGACTATATGGGTATTAATGTTCAACGGTTACTCACAGAACATCTTCAATCTCCTGGTACTTTAGGGTGTGGTATTTGAATTAACTCCCTAAAAGCACCAGTTTCATCTGATTTTGAGACCTAAGCAGGGCCAGCCTTGGTTAGTACTTAGATAGGAGACTGCCAATGAATACCAGGCTATATTTCAGAGGAAAGAACTGTCAAAAGCACCATAGAGTATTCCTTGTTTAAGAAAACCCTATCAAATTTATGGGATTGCCATAAATCAATAGGCAACTTGAGAATGTGCACATAGGAACCAGATTGCACAGATGAAGAAGCTCCATCAAAAGGTTAAGGAAGAGGTTATGTCCCTCCCTGGGGAGCATCTGTTCACCCACAACAAGACATTCTCCTCCTCTCCTGCCATCCCAAGGCATTCCCAGCCATCCAGAGCACAAATTGAGGTGCAAAGGTGGGGTAAGAAGGAACAATCTTTTCCTGGATCTATCGATAGAGATTTTCCAATGATAAATGAACACAACTGAATATTCATCTAAAATACCACCATTTCCCATTACATCTAAACTTTAAAAACTTTGCAATGTTTAGGCAAGTAAAATCCAACCATGGTTTATGAACCTGACTTGTTCATTGAATAGAATATAAATTATCCAGAGTTTTCATATTTTGAATGTAACATTGAGCTGTGATTAAAATGGAATGCAGAAGCACAAAAGGAGGGATGAGGAAATTTGTGAACTAAATGTTCACAGCAGCTCACTCATGTAAGGGAAACTACATTTTCCTGTTACATCTAAAGCACAATCTCTGAATCCCAACTTCCTTAAAGAAAGATGCTTCGCTCCTGCTCAACAAGCTAAATACAGTGATCTCAAAGATATTATTCCTCTCACTGACCTTTACTGAACCTACATGTGATCCCAAGAACATTTGTTCCCAAGGTATTATCCAGTTCCATGATAAGACCTTAAAGCTATTTCTGAAATCAAGCCCAATGATTAGCTAATGTACACAGCCACATGATAAGCACAGAAACATACCATTACTGTGTTTTCCTTACAATTTTATCCACTGCCAGTTTCCTAGCTTCCTTTGGGTGTGCTTTTTTCCTTGGCTAATTTTCCATTGGCCTTATATGGTAATATGAAATATACAGTATATAAATATACAGTAAATGGCTGCATGCCAGCTATGTAATAGCAACATTAGAGTAACTTCAGGCACAAGACACACACTTCTAAAATTAAACACTGTGAGAAAAAAGTAGGACATCACAAAACCAAGCAGAAATCTTCACGTCTCATAAAATTATGGGCAGATATTTATTTATTAATTTGTTTGTTTATAAGAGGATCTCCCTTTCTAATAATAGAAAAAAATTGTGGAGAAAACAATAAAAGTTCCTGATACTGAAGATCAATGTGTTTGTTGTGACCTTTTCTTAGCAAGATGGAAGGCAGAGATATTATTGCATAGCTTGGAGCCAGTTTAACTTCTAAACAAGATGACTTTGCAGCAGTCATCTTCTTAAGTTGTGGCTGAGTTCATACATTTTATCAACAACCAGTTCCTGTTTGTTTTGAAACCCTTAATAAAAGAAAGAGAGGACAGGCAGCTTTAAAAAGAAATCTAAATAAAGCTTGCAAATTAATGTTTTCACCCAGGAAGGAAACTAGGCCCACATGGCACAGATCAGGTGCTAAATTTGCAAGTGGAGGTAGGGAAAAGATACTGTAAGCAATAGCCAACATTAAGAGATATGATACTTAAATTATCTGATCCAGAGAGCATACATAACACATTCTAATAGGTGGCATGCATGTAACCATGTAAAAGAAGATGGAATCTTGTCAATCACCTGTTTGGCAGCATTGGGAGTGAATTTGACCTTCCCTCTCAAGCTGCTTGTCCACAGGAATTAGGTCTTTTAAAAAGTGGGAAGTGGAAGTCAAGGGGAACTTGATACATTTTTGTATAGTCCTGGCTCTTACATCAAGCCTAGCACTACAGCATGAACTTGCTTCTGTGAGTGCAAAACTCTAAAATGGGTCAGACTGCTAACATTCAAGGGTCCACAAGACATTTTGCTTATTTTGGTGCAGTAGATAAAGAGCCAGGCTGCATACAATGGCATGCATTCAAAACCTTCCCTTAGCACATGGTTTAACAGCAATAATTCCATCCTTCCATTCACTTTATTCCAGTGAGCTGGGCTCTTTGGAAAATAGGGATTAGAGTGTGATCCAATTTAGCATCTTTATTTTATTTAAGTTTATAAAACAAAACTTCTTCACATTCCAAGGGCCAATAAGTATTTCAACTGACATCTTTGAATGGGGGGAGGCAAATTAAGCACATGCTAAATATTATAATGAAACAAACTCAAAAGTATACGTGGACATAATTTTTGTTAGACAACTTGTTTTTAAATTCCTGCATCAGCATCTGCTTCCATTAAGTTGTTGGATTCAATTTAAGGGGAAGGAAGGTACTAAAAACTTTTCATACACTAGTTTTTAGCAGACCTAAAAAGCAACACATCCAGGTTTAAAAACACAGAGATCTGCTGCTGGTTTCTGGTTTCACGCTAATTAAAGAGAATTGCTCTTCCGTAACTAAATCCAGTGCATAAAGTTAAAACTCATTAACTTAACCAACCCCTACTACTTGATTCGTCACTTTCTATAAGAATTCTCCTTTAAACCTAAACAGTGAAGAAAAATCTTTTCAACGAAATGAAATTTGAAAGTAATCACTTCAAAACATTGGTTACAATACAACAGTGATGACCAATCATGAAACAAGGATACCAGACACAGATAACTTGGTTGAATAAGGGCCACTTTATTTAACCGAGAATGTGTTTTAACTTTGTTGAGCCTGGAAAGGAGCAAGAGCAGGGAGCAACCTAGTGCAGGATAAGCTTAGGACAAGTGTCACTCCAGTCACCTGATTAAGCCCTGCTCAAATCACAAAGCAGCAAGAAAACCTGCTACCTGATCTGCTATGCACTCTCCTGTTCAAATGAAGCATCATTCAAAGAGGAAGTGAAGGGGGACGGACAATGCTTATGAACCCTCTACCTCTGTTTTCCCATGCCTGGTGTCACAGCATTCTATATCTGACACAATTATTGTTGACCAATCTTCCACTGGAGGCCAGCAAAGTTGGGTCATCCCCTACAGACCCTCCCACTACCTGGGTCTGGATCTGCATTATTCACATTGAATGTGCTTTTAAAGTTATTACAAGAGCAAAATCAATAATTAGATTTTTCCTGGAAAAAAAATCCATGTTTTTCTATATGCTACCATGCAACATACCAAACCACTCTTCTGGAGCAACATGAATCTCAAAAAGGAGAGAAATGTAGCATCCCATGTGCTAAAATCAGTATTTTTTTTTTCAAACAAAGACAAGATAGTATTTTTTTCCCCTATCTGCCCTATGTCATGGACTCATGAGTTGGTCTCACACAAATCAATTTCTTCTTAGCATATAATGCAAAAAGGCAGACAGCCACTGCTAGATACCGTAAGAACATAGCAAGAGTGATGCTCAATCCAGACCAAAGGCCTAGCTAGTCCACCATTCTGCTTACATTGTGCCCAATCAGTTGCCCTTGGGAATCTCACCAGCAGAATATGAGTGTGACTGCACTCTCCATGTCACATTGCCTTACATAAAGGCATACTAAAGTTTGAATGAAACAAAGCTGCAATAAGGCTCCAAGGTCCTACAACCTACTAATTCTCAAACTTTTTGAATTTGGAAGCCTTTAAATTATTTCTGTCTTCTGGGGACCAAACAAGTGTTGATCACCTGCCTTGATGGATAGGATCTTCATTAGAATGCAAGACAGAAGAATGTGAATGAAGGAAAATGAGTATTAGAATTCTTTCCTCACTCTTTTGTCTCTCATCCTGCTGGTTAGGCTAGCTTAAGTTCCAGGCACTCACTCTCCATGTTGAGATAAATCTGGCTGGGAGAAAATCCCGAGCGGGGTTTGTCTGCACCATCCCCTCAGTCTTTTCAGTTCCAGAAGAAATTTGGAGAGGGAGTATTCAACCAGACTTTTATTTACTTATTTATTTAAATTCACACAGCCTGGGCCCTTTCACACTTAAGTTACAGCAATATGATTCTACTTTAGGAAGGAGCACTGAAAATTCCCAGCAAAAGGGCTCTACTGCCTCACCAAACTACCAATCCCAGGATTCCATAGAATGTTGCCATGGTGTCCAAGTGAAATCATAACACTATAATTGTGCAGTGTGAAAGGACCCTGAGATCTCTGAAACTTAAAAGCTGTGTGCTTAAACCTCAAGTGTTCTGAGTCTTTTTTGCTATCATATTTTTTTCTGTTCCTCTTGGTTTATCTTACATTTTGTATTTAAATGACTATTATTGTTTATTATAAGAAGCCCAGGGATCATTAACCTGTTAATGATCCATGGGCTGGCTATCTGCTTGCAAAAATGCACATGTCACGACAGAGATTAAAACTACCCCATATTTGTAAACCTAGAACTCATACCACCACTGTCCCACATTTTGAAAACCAAGAGTCAAACACACACACACACATTTTTCTCCCCAAACTGAGACTCAAGGCAGCTTACAATTTAAAAAGAACAACAGAGCTGAAAACATACAAAAAGTGAACATTAACATGTTCCTCAGATACATTCAGCCCTTCATATCCATGGAGTCAACTACCACTGGCTTGAAAATATTTTTTAAAAAATCCAAAAAGCAAATTTTGATTTTGCCATTTTATGTAGGAGATGCCATTTTACTGTGCCACTGTATATAACTGGACTTGAGCATCCACAGATTTTGGTATCCATGGGAGGTACCTGAATCATCCTGTATGTCCCTCAATAATTAGACTTGCATGCTAAGCCAATTTATTTTCCAATGACCAATCACAAACAAAGTACACTGAAAGGAAGATACAAAGAACTGAAAATGTGTCCTCTGCCAAACAGATATATTTCTCCATTTGAGGGAGCACCTCTGCAAAAAAAGTGATAAACCTATTGGTTGCGTTGACTCAGATATTAAACCAGTTCATGCACACCCCACCGTATATGTTTACTCAGCAATAACCTTAAATCACTTCAGTTTATTTCCAAGAGAATATACAATTCTAGTCTTGGGGTACAATCATATACATGTCTGTTCAAAAGTTAACTCCACTGAGTGCAGTGGGACTTCCTCCCAAGAATGTAAGTATAGATTTTCTACATTTGTATCCAAAGACAGTGAATGCCAGGTTGTAACTTCATACTAAGCTAAGTTATAAATAATAAAAAAACTCCATTAAGCAATTTGCATAAAAATGTGCTATATTTAATAAGTACCCAACATGTAGTCCTCTGCAATGTGGAAGTGTTTTCAGACTACAATTTCCATGAGCCCCACCCAGGATGAATGGAGATATAGTGCCAGACATCAAGACGGCACCACATTAGGGAAGACTTCAGCAAAGTAGCACTGGGCAAATTTTTAAAAAAAATAATAATAAGGGGGCTGATTTAGAAATATATCAGATAAGTGCTGTTGCCATTCATGTTAGATCTGAGCCCTGGCACAGTTTTCTACTGTCATCTAAATGTCCTTAAACAACAGACCAGTCTGGAATGGAAGGGAGCGTGGGCCGAGAAAGGAATGCAGTATATACTCAGACACATGATTACCACTTCAGAACAGTTGTTCTTGAGCTCAAATGGGAGGGTGGGTAGAAGCATTTCTTCAACAGAATACTGAAGCTGACACCCTTTATTACCCAGATATTCCTTGCTATTTAGCTCAGGTCTGATGTTTGTTTATTCTCTATATAATGTCTTTTTTTAAAAAAAAGTTCCAAAGCCAAGTACAGAGTCAAAGCATATAACAGAAAGAAAGCAGGACAGCCCATGTACATACTCACCTCTTTTTCCTCCAACAGATTACTAAAAATATGGTTAACCCAAATAGAGAACCAAACTGTAGATTTAAATATCAGCTACAAGAAAGGACAAAACAGAAACTGTGGAGGCCATATGGAACTATATGGGGTGACAGTTTGGTCATCTGAGGAGAAGGATCAGAGCATTCATTGCTTGCCAGCTGTTTACCATTTCAAAGAATGTAAGTGATCTTGGAAATAGACCTCCCGGGTTTGCTGCCAAATGCCTTGTTGGTCAATAGGGGGGAAACAGACATCTAGAACCTAATATGGGTAACCTGAGGACTTGATATAGGAGACTTGAAGTGACCGGATGTGTGTGTATGGCATAAACCTCTCCTGTGAATCCACAGAGATACAGCCTATGCTGGATGGGGTCAATCCCCCTTGAAAATTCAGATTTTCTCTACTCCTAGATCCAGTCTAGAATCTGATACTCAAGTTTTTGCAATGGCTGGAAGCCATTTCTGTTTGCACAGCTATAGCTGGTGCACTAATTGTACCTGCTTCTGGAGATGCTGAGATAGACAGGGCAACACAATTCTTTGTTGCATTTGTTTGGACCTATGTAACATAGTTTACATAGGACTGCCTTTGAAAAGTGTCCAGGAACTTCCATTGGTCCAGAATAGTGAGCAGGTTGACTTCCTTGTAACGACTTCACTGGCTACCAGTCTATTCCTAAGCACCATTCAAAGAGCTGGTTATGAGACAAAATGTTCTGTACAGCTTTGGACCAGGCCATTTAAAGACCATATCCTACCCTATGAGACTTCCTAGGTTTTAAATATTCTGATGGTTTTACCACCATCAGAAACACATTTGGTGAGCACATTTGAGAGGGATTTCTTGTTGGTCTTTTCAAGGCTGTGAAGTTTGCTGCTAAGGGAGGCTAGGCTCGCTCCTTTTCTGTTGCCCTTCAGGCAAAGACATGGTTATTCAGATGAACCTTCGGAATTTAAACTGTTGATGCTGCTGATGAAGGAGGCTTTCAGTGCTTATGTGCTGTTTGTAAAAAATGTAATTTTAAAAACTGTGTTTGTTTTAACTGTATTTCTGTTCTTATTTGAATTTTATTACTGTGGTTTATGATAGATAAACACATACACACATGAACCACAAAAACTTTGAAACTTTTTCTTCCACAAGTGTTTGTTTGTCAATACACCATGTGGAATACATAAAAACAAATCTAAACAAAGACAACAAAATCAAGTTGTCCAAAAAAGCGTCATAATAAGAACAAAGCATAGATTTGGCAGAACAAACAAAGGCAAAATTGACATTGCTTAAAAAAATGGATTAAAAGCAAGGACAGATAAGGCTGCAGAGATAACGTCTGTTTCAGCAGCAGATTCTAGGCCACCAAGAATGCTACCTAAAAGGCCCAGTACTGGAACCATACCAATACAGCATTTCAATTAAATTGTGCAATAAACACTAATAGAGCTGGCGAGACTTATACTGAGTAAACTTGCATTAGATTTTCTAAATGGCTAGATTCTGCAACTGTACAACAATTAGGGAAGGGTGACATATATGCCCATGAATGGCAAGGTTGGCGCAGTAAGTCTGCTGCCTCAGGTGGCAGGTGCTAAGGGTAGGGAATAGCCAGATCTGTGCATGCTATAAAGTCAGGTTTCCTCTGGTACACTGAACAATACGTCCCCATTGTCAATGCCAATGGAAAATTCAGTGGCCAGTCTGGTTCAGTGCCCAGTTTGTACATGGAAGGAAGAAGGCAGGGCAAGGGCCTCCATTACATCAGGTAGCAGTATGTCCTGGGCAAGTGCCTTTGAATAATTCACCTGACATGAGAGCCAGCTTCTTCTTCCTCCCTTTCAAGCCAGGCAAGGATGGGGCGTTAGTAGTGCTCAAGCCAGCTAAGAGAGCAGAGGTGTGAGGGGAAAAAACATGAAACATCCACCTATTTTGATGGACTAGTGTACACACGGGGGTCTCTGTGCAACATATATCACGCCCAGGTCAGGCAGGACATTCAGAAAAGGTACACCTCTGCTCACCTTATTCACAATATAGAGAAATAGCCCTCATCCATCTTTTGTTATACGAGATGAGGTTTTCCTGGCTTCTGTCCTGCCTTCATATCTAGAAGTTACATCAGAGTGCTTATATTTAGCATCACTAGCATTGATCTATCATACATCTTCACAATGTCTAATCAATATTGAGTTTACAGATATGCCCTGTCATACAAGATTGTCCTTTACTCAAGGACACTACAGCTTCAGAGGACATGGTAGTCTCTGTTTCACAAAAAGGTCCAGCTGTATTATAAGCCATAGAAAACAGAAACCTGCAAACTTCTCCTTTTTCAATTTACTATGTGTCAGTGCAAGCCCTTATCCTACTAAACAAACCAACCCATCAACCTGTAACACTTAATTCTGAGTTGGCTTTAAGTATAATCTCCAAGTTTACTCTACACTAGAGCCGCAATCATATGCACACTTACCTAATCAAAATCTTCATAAAATTGAATGAGATTTACTTCTGAGTAGACATCCATAAAGTTATGCTGCTTAGGTAAAGTCCTATGCATACTTAGTAATTATAACTAACATAGAAACAAATGGGGTTTGCTTCTCAGTATGCATGCCAAAACTCAAGCATTACTGACCATTTATTTCAACAGTATCTCGGCGTGACTAACATTTTTCAGACTGGTTTGAGCCAATAAAGCACCGCATACCTTAAGCAGCTAAATGCCTAGCTTACAGAATGTTAACAGAATGAGCTGATAAAGTCCTAAAGTGTTGAATGGACACAACCCATCCAGAATGCCAGTGAAGTATATAAATTCATAATGTTGTCCAAGTTGTCTAAGAAGAAATACAATTGGTGGAAAAGTCTAGCAGAGTTCACTCTGGTATTTTCTAATACAAGTTGTTTTGTTTTTAAATACAATGTAACATTAAAAACCAAACTGCAGCAGGATATGCATTCTCCTGTATTTGTAAATGCAGCTTTAGAGAATGTCCTTCTGACACTTCTGTTTTCTTAGAATCACACAGCTGGAAGGTATCACAAGGACTATCTATTTCAGTACCCTCTCAGTGCAGGAATTCTACTGCTAAAGAACCCGTGAGTGGGCATGCAGACTTTGTTTAAAAATCTTCAGTCTCTTGATGGGCACTCCATAGTTCTAAGTCTGATTACTCTTCAACACTGTGCATTTCTGAAAATGCCATAAGATCTATAATGGAATATGAGTTTTTAATACCCAGAGCTTAATGTACACTTGACCCCCCTGTAAAAAAAGACACCTGGGCTCATATACTCGTCTTCTACCTTTGGTGCAAACTCCACCACCCTTTCCCCTTCAGTGTTAACAACTGGCATCATATTTACATCCAAGGCAATTCTAACCTGGGCTTGCAAACCAAGATTAAACTTTATACCTAGTTAAGAAATGAGATATTTTGTTCACACCAAGTTGTAATTTGATTTTCTTAAAAGGACTCCATCACAAGAATAGTGACCTAGTCTTTTTAAGCATGAGAGAAGGAGGGAGGGACTACACCAATAGGACTGACAGTGTCCTATTGTTTGGGAGACCATTTAAAGAGAAGTTGCAACATGCACTTTTTTTTTCACAGCAATTCTACAACAGTGCTTCTTAAGATGTCCTATGTGGGGACCAGCAAAGTTTTTTCCTAATATGCAAGGGACCAGCATTGATGCCCACTGACATCAATTCTTTCTTTCTTTCCTGGAACCTTGCCATAGCCCAGCATTCAATAGTTCATGGGCTAGCACAGGTCCACCAACCACCACTTTTAATAGCACTGCTCTAGAACACCCATGTTCTGGTATTTATTGAAAGAGTCAAAAGCAATGTTATGTGTTTACACTCCATCACATTATTTGAGAACAGCTGTCATTTCACTGCACTTACACACACAAAAAAAAGGGGGGGGAAGACAATCAGGAAGCCATCCCAAGCTTTCAGACGTCACTGCTGAAAATGACAACAGCAAAATGTCAGCCCATCCCAATATGCTCAAGGCAAAGTACCTCACTACAGAGTTGATTCCTGTGAAGAAAGTTTTGAGCTATTAGCCTTCCCCAAACCCTCTGCTGCTTATCCACATGGGCCAACACACTGGCTACCTGAGTGTGCAGCTTGTGAGCAATCAGTCTGAATTAATATATCAAGCATATAATCCACAGCAAAGAACTTCAGTTTGCACGGGGCGGGGGGTTGCTGAGGGAATCTCCCTGGAAAAAGCTTCCCTTGGAAAGATATTAACCCTGCATACCATGCTGATCCAGCACATGCAAGCACCCAGCTGCTCTTAGTTAAAAAGAGGAGATCCCAAAGTGCTGGATTAAAATATTTGTGCAATGTCATATTTATTTTGACTCCATGACATCAGGAGGGGTGGGTGTGGAGGATGTTACTTGTTCTAGGAGATTCATATTCAGAATAGCATCACTGGTTTGATAATGCACATTGTCTTAGGAAAAATGCTGAAAAGAAAAGCAAATTGAGTATGCACCAAACAACTGTCCCTGATCATTTGGAGTATTCTCTCCACAGACAGCCACAGAAAAGGGCTTCATATACTTCATTTTTAGTTGTAGTGAGTCTGCATTTTAAAAATAAACAAACCAGTATTTCTACTTCACCAACTTATTTGTGGATATCTGATTCTGAGACAGTACATTATTTGTTCAGGGGAAGAATGGAAAAGTCTGGTGAAGTTCTCAGCCCTTGAATGAAAGCATCTACTCCTTCCTGTCAAGTCTAGGTTGTGAACTCTATGAAACCTCTTTAGACATTTTCCTAAATGAGTAAAGGGCTAAATCAGAGATGCGGACGTAGGAAGGAAAGCAAGCCTTGTTCCCAAACACCCGTAGTGGTGTTAGTCACTTAGACACATTGAGTACAAATGTCTGTAGAGGGCTCCTGCAACAGCAGAATGTTAATTATAAAGCTCCCATAAGCAAGAGCCTTGATAAGGCACTGAAGTATTGTAACCATGTTCAGCTAATTGTGGTTCTGCAGAGCTTTGTGCTCAACAAGTGAAGATCTCTCAGGTAGGGATCTGTGTGAATGCTGGAACAGTGCTTAGAAGAGATGTGGGCAGAGTATAGCCTGCGGGCAAGGTACACTCTCCAAGTCCCTTTTTTGTGGCCATAAAGTTTCCAAGACAGGGAACCCATGTGCTATAGCAGTTTGAGTGCTGGATGAGGACTATGGAAGACTAGGGTTCAAATCTCTGCTCAGCCATGGAAATCCACAGGGTGGCCTTGAGTGAATTGTACATTCTCAGCGACCCAGGAGGTGATGACAAACCTCCTCTAAAGAAATCTTGTTAAGAAAACCCTTTGTCATAACTAAGAGTCAACCTGAAGCCACATAACAACAGTAAATTCCCATGACATTCCTGAAGTCCCCAAATGCTTCTAAAATTTATTTGGAGCATTAAAAAAAACAATAACCCTAAATCACCATCAAACTGCCACAAAAGCCAGCAAAGCATTGTAATTTGGCTTCATTTGCTCATGGGCCCCTGCTGCCCCCCGACAGAAGGAAAAAAAACTGAATAAAAATAAAGCTAAATCAAAACCAAAAGTGGCAAAAATGAAACTAAATCCAACCTAAGGTGGACCACTGTGGGGGGAGGCTCGGAGGTGATTAATTATTACCTCAAGCCTCCAATAGAATTCCCCAACCTTAGGTTAGAAAATAAAAAAGGTAACTCTCATGGCCTAAAACACAGAATCCCCCATCACACTAAGCAGTGTGGTATCGCAAGGGGTGGGGGATGGAGTAAGAGGCTTGTGACAGCTGCCCTTGGGAGACAATAACAAAGATATAGTATCTTGACTGGACAGATGGAGGGACAGAATCTGAGCTCCTATTACACTTTGCCATCTGGAAGACATTTGGCACTAAATGACCCAATTTTTACTTACACACACATAATCAGAATTACAGATCATCTTTTATGGACAAGCATTATTCAACAGTAAGGCAGGCTGGCTAAGGGTGTTGCAGAGCAGGGCCTGGAATTTGTTTTAAAGGAAGCAAAAATTGGATACTGCTGAAGAATCCGTTGTGCTGGCCTGATACAGCTGTCTAACCATCTTAATACAGTCAGGCAGAGCCAAGAGGTAGAAACGCAAAAGAAGCATTGCATGTGGAAAATATTCCACATTGTTAACACAACATCACTAAACAGCTATTGGATACTTCTGTGTAACTACAAAAACAAACAAAGCAATGCAAACACAGAAGGTAAGGGCTTAATATGACAAAAAGACAGTGAAACTGCACATGATTATCGCTTCAGCAAAAGAAAATTTTGTTGTGATCTATCTGAAAGTTTGCACGCTTGTGTCTACCAGAATCAGCTTTCCCCTAGCCTTCTCCTTGCCCTCTCAGGTCAATTGGTCTTGCTTGCAATTTCCATTATGTAGAAGTTGATATTACACAGTGTTATTTTCCTACACAGATTTCACTACAACATATAGAAAAAAATGCGTTCCATGTAGACATATGCCTTTTACTGTATGCTCACAAAATGTGGAGAAGCAATTTACCTATACTATAATAGTTAACTCATCCTGTGTGGAGCTAAATGTTGGTTTGTCCTTGGAACTGGAACTAATATTCTAGAATTAATACTCTGCAACTCTGAAAGTTCAAAACAAGGCTGGCAGGTCATCAGCTCCTTCCATTCTTTGTCACTCTAGCGTAAGTGTATTTAGTGGGTAAGAAGGGCATTATGTAACTCCCTACATTCACCATCTGCTACGAGTGCTTTCAAAATATCAATCTGGAAATGCAGTGACACTCAGCCTGATGAATGATAAATTAGGAAAAATGGGGGGACTGACCCATTCCCCAATTGCCCCTCTCCTTCCAGAACTCAGTATTTCTTTGCCATCAGAGAACACTATTGATTGGCAACATAAGTAATGCACATGACCAAAGTTATCTGCTCTATAATACAGATCTGAAAGCTTATACAGATGAGACAGCACCATGTTTATATTTGAGAAGGAGCATTCTCATATTTGAGAAGCAAAGTTAACATCTTTCTCTCATATAGACACAAAAAGGAATCACAGCCCATAAAACAGATACTGAAGTTGCCTTCACTTTATGCAAACAGCCATGTGCATACTTCATAACTTGTTCCATCTTTTCTCCATTTATAAGGGGAAACTTGACGGTTAACTGGACCTAATAGTTGGCATAATTTCACAACTGCAAAAATAAGCCAGTTCTTGCTAACTGATTTTCTCTGGCTCCAAGATGAGCAATGGAGAAACTTACTGCTCTCACTGTATATTCAAAAGCCACAATTGCATTCAGGATGGAAAGGGGACACATGATGAGACGATGGCCCTTGGGACTCATGAGCAGATGCTACACTCAAACAAGATTATGCCACTTTTGCACTGCACAAAGGCCTTGCTACCATGCAGCAGGAGCAATTTGCTAGGCAAACTGCATGGCTGGGACAGAAGGAAGATTGCTGCGTCTTACAACATTTGGAAATACTTTCTCATATTAAATATCCTACTTTTTTGGAACCTATTTAAACGCAGTAGCAATGATGTCTTCTTTAATGTTGCTATTTTTCAATCTTTTATCTGTAACACTGTTGTTGTTGTAACAGTGTTACAAAGCACTACTTTACACAGTATTTCTTTCAACATTCCATTAGGAGTGATATTTCATAAGGGGTTTCATCAAAGTTTGCCTGAATTTTCTATTTTGGACTTCAGAAGAGAAAAAAAGAGTCCGCCTCCATTTTCCATTTCACTGTCTCCTCCCAAGCTTTCACATCTCAGTAACAGGGTCTACACAATAAACATTTAAGCTTCTCCTACATGTTTCCTAGAAGCAATATACCTATATCTGCAGCTTATAGACTTCATTATAGAAAACAGCATATTGCAGTGTTTGTGTTACGCTTACCCCCAAAAGTATAGTGCACAAATGTGTTTTGCCTGGTTAAAATACATCCTGAATTCGCTACTCTCTAACTGTATTAAGCCATGAAAGAAAATGAAATTATTTTAGCAGATTTAGAGAAAATTAAGTAAGTTTGTCCTGCCAGAAACAGTTTAATCCTATGAGGTACACAGGTTTTCTATATATCTTAAGAATTTCAGTGGAATAGAGTGGAGTGGAGTGGAGTAGAGTAGAATGGAGCTCTCCAGCAGAAAATTCTAAGATCCTGACTAAACCACAACCCCAAGATTCTTTTAGATGGAGCCATGACAATTAAAATGGTATGAAATTGCTATAGAGTGGCCCCTACCCTTTCACAAGGGTTGAGGAAACACAACCCTCATGAAAGTGGAAAAAGTGCAAATAACTCCCCCCTGTGTTCCTACTCCCATTCCCACTCTCTTCTGGGGCTCCCTCCTTCCATTCTCTTGCCTTTTGCCCTGGCATATGCCTTCCTTCTCCGTGCCCAGGCAAAAGGCAACAGAATGATGGTGCACATTCTCTATGCTTGGGCAAAGGCACACACACCTTCTGCTATTCCCTTGCCTGGGTGAGCATGCCTCCTTCTCTGCATGTAGTGCTCCTCTCTCCCATTCCCTCACATTTTGTACAGGCGTGGAGAAAGAAGGCACACATGCCTGGATAAAAAGCAAAGGAATGGTGTGAAAGGCACATGCACGCCTCATGAATAATCAAATTCATGAAAGTCAAACCCATGAATGTGGAGAGAGGACTGTAACTGTGTAGCACAGATACTCCTTCTCAGTCTCATAGTCTCTGCTGTTAATCAAGACAGCATAGAACCAAAACTTGAGTAAAAACAAGAAAAATAAAATGTAGAATAAACAAATCTGAAATGCAATCTCACAGTCTCTTCCTCACAGCCAACTGTAAAAGAAACAAAACCTCAACACCTAGCCAAAAGCAAAGAATAACCAGCATTAATCATTAAAATGCAGAATGTAACAAAAGCCATGATTCTGAATCTACACATAGCTTGCTTTTTAAAGGTTTGTCAACAAAGATCAAAAAGGTCTAACCAACATGAAGCCAATTTATCCCTACTTTCCCATGCATGCAAAAATGTCAGTTCTTCCTGTCCTCTGCCAGTTTTATTGAATCTTGGGATAATTCATGCCAGTTCAGCTCAAAAGCAACTTTCAGGAGAAGTCCTTTCCTAAGATTGAAGCCTACCTTCATGTCTACTTTATCTCTGGAACCCAACCAGCAAAAGGTATTGAATTTAAGATAAATATTTCATTTCTACTTCATTGCAGGGGGACCCCAACTCATTGCTGTTTCGGCATTTCTTATCACTCAGTAGTGTGCAATGAAAGGCCACTACCACTGAATGATTGGAACAGCCCAAGTGGCAATGGGTGGTAGCCTAATAATCATGGCTAATAGTCTCAACTGTACCTTGTTGTAGTCAGCTCAGGAGAAACCAGAGTAGTTTCATGTCCATCAGAAAGATGAATGGCTAGCAGCTCTTTGGAAGGATCCACAGCAGACAATGACTGGATGACAGCAGTAGTAACAGAGGAACTGCATAAAATGAGGCAGGACATACATTAAGATATGCTTCTTAAAAGGTTATTCTTTCAGCAGTATCTATCAAACACTCTGATCTGAGTTTGGTTATTCCTAGTAGTAACTTCAAAACAGTGACACAAATTTCTTTCCCAAAACTTCAGCGGTGTTGCCAGCTCAGGAAGGAAAAGTAAACCCTACCCCAAACCCCTGGTCCAGTTAAAAAAATACATTTATTGTGGGTTCAAACTAAATGTGATAATTATTTTGGCAGGAAATCAATTTGTGGCCATGTCAAAAAGAACTCTGTTTCAGTTGGAACTGTCATAGGTAGAAGTGTACCATGGAAGTGAAAGAAAGCTGTCTTAGGAATTCTTTGTCATAAACTACAATGCAGATTTTAAAGCATTTTTGGAGCTAAATGTCTCATAGATTTCCAGTTGTTTATCCTCCACCTTTCTGCCAAAGCACTCACACATGATTTTATCCTCATAATGACTCATAAGTGTGATTGGTGCAAACAACAGATCCCCTTGGAATGGGTCCCCACATTCTTCAGTTTCTTGGGAGCAATAACAAGTTGATTAAAAACTTATGAACACAGCAGGAACAGCCCTGGAGTAGAACTGCAATATAAATCAAGTGGATTTGAGAAATATTTCAAATCTGAGATTTGATTGAAATATTTAGATCAGCTATGGGGGTAGAAGGAAGGCAGAAAATAATTTTTTTTTAAAAAAAAAGGTTTGAAATCTAGCTCAATATGCTGTCACACAAATGTTTAATGCACTGTGCAGTGAGAACTGTCTCAACAAAGCAGTCCCCAAGAAACTGGCTGAGAAGTGATGACCAAGAAAACCCTTTCGTACATACTAGGTACATTCTTAGAGAACACAGTGGAAGGGTAAAACCACTTCCAAATTGTGCACAAGACTGCTGTGCATGAAACACTCAGAGAAAATACTTCACAGTTTAGCTGCCAGCTGCTTAACAACAGCTGCAAGTAGCACACAGTAAAGACATTCAAAAGGCCCATGGGCTCAGCCTGCAAATCAAGTCAACAGTGGGAGTAACACTTTGATCAGCAACTATGTGCTCCCTTCTCAAGTGGTACAGTTTGCAGGTATCTGGGTCAAGTTTGGAGAGAGCATGCATCTGAAGTTTTATTTTAAATATCTAGATCAACTCCACTGAAAGAAACAGCAAACGTATGTTTTTAGCATTTGAAGCTGGTAAATAAAAAACAGTAGCATGGAAGCATACAGACAAGTTACTAATTAATTTAGGGTTGTATTTCAGAAGTGTCCCAAAAATGTCTCAACAAGGCAACCATACAATCACAGTGGGTATAATAATGATTTGCACTTCTAACCAGCAAGCACAGTTAAGATTTACCTGACTTGTTGAGTGAAAACCACCATAAGTACAAGGTGGCTTATTCAAACAGTTCCTGTATTTGAAGTTGGGAGTATTGTTTTGGTGTATCCAGTGCCCCCCCCCCTCCACCAACAAATGCAAAGCAACACATTTCAAGCCACACTGTTCTGTATCAGTTCATACGTTAGTTTAAGGACCAGTGCAGCTTCAAAGAAAGGTTGCACTTTTACACAACCAGCTTCTTATGTTAACCACAAGGAAATCTTAGGAGAAACATCTGAATATATGCTAGCTTTTCCCCACAGGATATGCTAACTTCTGTGCTACAGTACTGGATGAGGAGCACTTGAAGCTCCTTTCTTACCTTTTGTATTAGATTCATCACCATCATCATCGCCATCACCACCGCCACCACCAACACTAGATGAATGATAATTGGTCAACACCAAGTATCTACAGCCATTTCAGCCAGTGTGACGTAATACTTTGACTGTAAGACTACGACATTGGCATTCCAGGTTTCAAATCTCTGCTTAGTCATGGAAACTCACTGACCTTGGACAAATCATACTCTCTCAGCCTCAGATGAAGGCAAGGGCAACTCCCTTCTGGACAAATTCTGTCAAGAAAATCTCACGATAGGTTTGACTAGTTCCTGAAATAACTGGAAGGCACACAACAACAACTACGGGTCAAAACCCATCAAGGAGGCTGCCTCTGTCCCTGAGCTTCTTTCTCCTTCATGACACCACTTGTTCTCTTGTCCTCTCAAAGCAGATGAAAAGCAAGAACAACAAAAGAAAGGAACAGCAGCCTACACTTTTTGTGTTCTGTCCTCCTCTTAACTGTGGTCCTAGAGGGATTGAGCAACTGTGAAGGAAATCAAAGTGGCCCAACTGATTTAAGTTTAAAATTCACAAAAGACAAACTATTAAGAAAAAATAAAACCAGTTAAAACATAAACTATAAGGAACACAAAAGCATATTGTACAAGGCTCATCCTGCCTAAACAATTAGACCTCAAAGGCCTGGCAAAACAGAAAGCTTTTCACTTATTTGCAGAATGGGAATAGAGAGTAACCTCTGTGGAAAGAGAATTCCAGAACGTGGGGGCAGTTACTAAGAAGGCCCTTTCCGATACTCCCACCTAATGTACCTGTGAGAGTGGTGGGACAAAGAGAAGGCCTCCCCAGCAGATCTCAAAACATGGGCAGGTTCACAAGGGAGAAAACAGTCCTGAAAATAACCTGGACTTGAACTGCATTACAGCAACACAGTAATTCCCCAAATACCATAAGACAAGATTTGGAGGCTTAATTATTACACTCATTCATAAATTCAACTTTTGTTATAGCAAAAAAGAATGTGTTCCAATCAAGGCCTTCAGTTAAGAAGTAAACATTGCTTAAAATTGACTATCCATAAATAAACTACCTTGAAATTTTTGTTAATCATTTAGACTGATGACTAAAGAACTAAAGAAAATAACCTGAATATAATTGTCTTTCAGTTATATTACTGAAAGCACAAACATCTGGCATTTTAAAATGGAGCATTTTTAGATAGTGAGTGCTTAGTTTTCATAAAACAATGTTTCCTTCCCTCCTGCAAAACAACCTAGTGCTTTTTTTCCTTTCTTTTTCACTTCTGCACTGAAATCTATTACAGACAAAGAATCAATTGACCACTATTCAATGATTCACAAAGAACTGTTTTCAGGATACCTTGAGAAGAGGTTAAGCTCTCAGGAGAAGAGCTTACCTTGCTTCCCCAGCCCTATCACAAGGATAAGTAAGGCAGTTGCCTCACACTGTAGGATACCGTGTGTGGGAAATTCACTGCTGTCTTGTCCTAGGAAGGTCTCATCCACTCCTGGATAACTGCATGGAGAAGCAGCAGTCACCCAGTCTGGAAACACCTCCCTATCACCAACACTGAAGAAGAAGAAAAAGTAGAAGCAGCAACAAAAGCAGATATAGTTCCTACAGATACTGCCACTAATGGACAGCTCTTCTATTCAGAGGTAGTTGCTTCACATACCTGTCTTTGAGGCTCCTCAAAGCCAGGTTCTATGGGAGGAACGACCAGAAGACCTCCTGGCAGTGGCAGCAAAATTAAGAGACCTCAGCCTGCTGCCATTTCCACCTCCCCTTTCTACTCTTTTTGGGAAAACTCAACTATGTCCTCCACTGTTGCATCTTGATCCTCCTGTTTGGGTAGGGGGGGACATTGCATGGGGGTACAAGCTGAAAGACAGGGTGGATCATCCACCTCACTCTTGGGAGGAGTAGAGTTGCTCTTTTGCTCAGGTTGGGGCAGGTATGTGTGAGGCACTCATAGGCCATATAATCCAGCTCCAACTCAGTGGAAGATACTGAAAAGCTAGTACACCTCCAATAGATGACTGTTCAGTCTCTGACTGAAAACCTTCAGCAGCCCTCTATCTGTCTTGGCACTTAATCTTACTCTCATTAAGTTTCTCTCAAAATGCCCCCTCAATGAGAAAGGCAGAATGGTGAAGAGGTTTTCTGTGAAAGACAGCCTACAAAGATGTAGCTGCCTCCCACATACATAGCCCCAAGAAATGCTGGGAATGTTACAATTTATGTTCTCACCCAACAAATGGCTCAGGTTATAATACTTTGGAATTTTAAAGTGAAAAGCAGCATATACATTTCACAATAAATAAATGAAGATCTGAGAGGTATGGACAGGAACCAACGTTTATGTGAACTGATTTTTCAGCTTATTCATCAGAATCTTCTGAAATGCACGTGACAGATGCAAAAGGATTCCCCAGGCAAGGAAAAGTTTATCTGAAAGCAGAAGTCCTGAAAAAGACTGTTATAAGAGAACTTCTCATGTGAGACATATTTGATTATCATACTAACACTCAATTTAAATTGACATGGGCAAACTGCAGCAAGCCTAGTTTCAAGATTGCTTGTTTTAACCTCCCTTTGTTAATTCAGACAAAATGACAAACCATGGTCAAAACAGAAGTGAAAAACTTTTTAACTGTTGCTGCTGGATTGCCCAGAAGGTGGGAAGGTAAAGTGGGTGAGGGAAGTGTAAGAGTCCATGGCTTGCTGCAGCTTGATCTCATTATTGGACATGTAGCCTTTAAATCACTCATTTGGCTACAATGAAAAACTGTTAAGATCCATATTGGTTCTCTAGAGATCAAATTTGTAGAACAAAAACTCTTTAGAACAGTTCCACATGAACACTGTACATTTTATATTGTGCGCGCGCACACACACACACACACACGCTATATATATGAGAAAGTGATCCAGTTCAGTTATCCAATCAGTTGCTGCAGAAATAATTCTGCTTCATACAAATTCATATCAGGTGAATAACAAGTCAGATCTCAAAAAAAGTGTTTTTTTCCCCCTTCAAAAGAAAACTTGGCATGTTATTTCTAAAATGTCTGGATCCAGGAAACAAAACAATCTAAGAGAAGCATCAACTACTTCCTTCCTTCCCTCCTTCCTTCCCTCACTCTTTTTTCTACTTATTGGTCCTTTCTCATTTCATTTACAGAGACAGCATTACCATAAGTTGCTGCTCTTCTCCAGGGCACACAGTCAGAAAACATCATGGTGACACCTCTCACTCAAAGAATAAAGAATTTTTATGGGGCAGGGAGAAGGAACAATACGTCTCAGTGTATTCTGTATTTACATAGAAATATTTTTTTTAATAGCCTTCATATTCAGTGCTCCCTCTAGAAAGAAAGAAAGAAAGAAGGAAGGAAAGAAAGAAGGAAAGAAAGAAAGAGAAAAAACTGTTCCTGCTACTATGTCTTAAAGAGCAAAGGGATTACACGAAGCCTTTTAACATGACATCTGCAGAACAGTAAAAGCTCTACCAACAGGCCAACAGTTCTTAACCTTTGGTCTGTGGACCTGGAGTGGGGGAGGGCGCAATGTCCTTACAGGGGGTCTGTGAAGGCTTAAAGAAATGTTATGAACTTTTACAGTTAAAAGTGGAAGGAAGGAGGAAGACCCTTGATGGGCAACTTTAAATAAATATTTGATACACTTTGGGGTTTTAAATCTTGAGTTAAGTCTTGGTGGTCCACAGCAACAAAAGATATTTAAAGGAGGTCCATGGTAAAGAAAAAATTAAGAATCATAGAATCATAGAATCATAGAAATGTAGAGTTGGAAGAGACCACACGGGCCATCCAGTCCAACCCCCTGCCATGCAGGAACACCCTCAAAGCACTCCCGACAGATGGCCATCCAGCCTCTGCTTAAAAACCTCCAAAGACGGAGACTCCACCACACTCCGAGGCAGCATATTCCACTGCCGGACAGCTCTGACTGTCAGGAAGTTCTTCCTGAGGTTCAGGTGGAATCTCCTTTCCTGCAGCTTGAAGACATTGCTCCTTGTCCTGGTCTCTGGAGCGGCAGAAAACAAGCCCTCTCCCTCCTCTACATGGCATCCCTTCAAATATTTAAACATAGCTATCATGTCCCCTCTTAACCTTCTCTTCTGCAGACTGAACATACCCAGCTCTCTAAGTCTGTCCTCATAGGGCTTGGCTTCCAGGCCCTTCACCATTTTGGTTGCCCTCCTCTGGACCTGCTCCAGCTTGACCACGTCCTTCTTGAATTGGGGTGCCCAGAACTGGACACAGGATTCAAGATGAGCTCTAACCAAAGCAGAGTAGAGTGGTACCAGTACCTCCCTCGATCTAGACACCATACTCCTATTGATGCAGCTGAGAATTGCATTGGCTTTCTTGGCTGCCGCATCACATTGCTGACTCATGTTCAGCTTGTGGTCTATTAAGACTCCTAGATCCCTTTCACACGTACTGCCATCCAGCCACGTGTCCCCCATCCTATATTTCTGCATTCCATTTTTTCTACCTAAGTGTAGGACCTTACACTTCTCTCTGTTGAATTTCATTTTGTGAGCCACTGGCTCAGAGCCACTGGCTCAGGCTGTTATGAGTACAGGAGCATGGTTGGTAAAGAAAGGTCGCAATCCTATCCAGAAAAAGACTTCCCATTCCTAATACAAGGAGAAAAATAAGGACTGGAAAGGGGCACTGAAAGCCATGCTTAAATCCAAAGAAGAAGCTAATGAAAGAGTATGGAAGATCTAATATGGGCAGTTGATGATATGGTGACTTGGAGGTCTCTGACTTGGTGTTGACCTGGTGGCAGTTAACAACAATGAAGACAGAAGTCCCTTCTTCCCGTTCCCTCTGTTATCAGCCAACTTAAACTTTCCTTCCCAATGAGACAAAAGAGAATGCCTATACACCCGGATAGGCTATAGCATACAAAACTATATTCTGTTTTCAACATATATATAATATCCCTGGGTTTAAAGAAAAAGAAAAAGAAAAGAAAAGAAAAGAAAAGAAAAGAAAAGAAAGGGTTATCATAAAGAACCTGATTATTAAAAGATAATAGGATAGGAAGCTCCATAGTGCCACTTTACCGTGTAATTACAACATATATAGCTAAGAAAGCAGCAAGAGAACAATCAAACAATGATTGTAAGTCCAAATGAAAATGTGGTCTTTTTTTTATAGCGCACCTCTGGAATCTTGGCAAGCTAAAAAGATCTTTTTGCCAGGTGATGAGATTAGTCAGAAAATATATAACTTGGGGGCCAGAACTCCACCCATATCTTACCCATTTTCCACGCACACACCTTAAATTGTTAAGAACTTATTCATTCCATTTCAAGTTATTACTGTGAGGAACAAGGATAGAGGGAAGCAGAATCTCAAGATGAGTCACTAGAATATAAAACAGAAGACTAGTGTACGGAATGACATACACACACTGCACCATGGGGCCCGTTCACACAACACAGTTATAGAACTATAATTCCACCTGCCAAAGTATCATTCTATAGATCCTAAAGTTCACAGTTTAGCACCATAGATCTCTGGCAGAAAATTCTCAATAATCTACTTAAACTGCAAATCCCATGATTCTACAGGCCCGAACCATGGAAGTTAAAGTGGAATCACAGTGATACAACTGTGTGGTGGGAAAGGGGCCCTTGTCCTAACTATTCTGCCTGAACTTCAGCTGACTAAAAATAAATAAAAATCAACCAATGTTCTCAGTAAAACATTTGCAGATTAACAACCTTACATTGTAAGTAGTCTAATGGAATCCACCAGAACTACTTTGCAAAAGTACAACAAACATCTTAATCAGGTATAGTTTATAAGCTTGTGGACATCTTTCATTTTTGAACTTGCCTTTAAAAAATGTGGTTGTGACAAGTGTAAAGTGGGGTGCTTTGGTCTCCAAAACCCTTATAAGATATAGGAGTGCACAATCAATGCAACAGAAGTTTGTTTAATTTCTACAAAATTTAATGGCCTTACTGTAAAGAAGCATGAAGGGTGGGGGCCGGGGGGAAGCACAGTAGGACTTTTTGCTGCTTGAAACAAAGAGCAAGCTAGCATGAGGGCTCCTCATATCTGCCACTTCAGATAGCTGTCACACTCTGCCTGGTGGTGGGACTGGCCATGGAAGTCACCGACCAAATGTGCAAACCAAACAAATTGAAGCTAATCCACAAGTGCCAAGATTTGACAGAGTTAGGGGTGACAGAAAGAGACAGAAAATATAAGCAAGCCTACTGCAGACAGGACCTTCCAATATCAATCATGTCAATATGGCGCTGTCGTAGCTAAAATCTTAGCTTTCACCATAACGACTTTAGTTTAAAATGCTGCTTAGTTCAACAAAGGGTACTGGGACAAGTGACCTCATCTGAGTCCCCCTCACCTCACAGAGTGGTTTGGAGGACAGTGTAAGATAAGAACATGTAGAAACTGAAAAACCATATTTGTTTTTCTCTTTTATCTTCACAACACAAACAGCATAAAAGTGCAAGGTGACTCTGTAAATCAGATTTAGCTTTATCTTTGAAAACACCTCTACAGCCAGCTCACTCAAAAGTTAGCACTACTGAGTTGATGAGACACTTATTCTCAGCATACCCAAAATTTTGGCCAAGTAAGCAACAATTAAATCAAATTAGCACTGATTAAAGTATAACAGAATGTCACATAACAACCCGATCCTATGTATATTTATGTAAAAATAGTTCCCAAAGAAGTAATTGTGTTAGTCTCCACAAAAAGGAGGAAAGAAGGGGGAGGAAAAAAAATACCACTCAGGACTGGATCCAAAGAAGAGGGTTTATCTTCACAAAAGCTCATGTGAAAATAAAATCAAGGTAGCCTTAAAGGTGTTGGTGCATTTCCCCCCTTCCACTTCATTTTTACGTAACAATAACTTCTGGTGAATTTATGAGATATACTCACAACTGCATGGCCTAATACTTTAAAGGCATGAGATCCTGTCTGATCTTGGAAGCTAAGACCTTGTTAGTATTTGGATGGGAGACCATCAATAAATGCCACGTGCTGTAAGCTCTGTGTAAGAGGAAAGAACTGGCAAAACCACCTCTGACATTCCTCACCTAAGAAAACCCTATGAAATTCATGGGATCACCATACATCAGCAGGCAACTGGAAGGCACGTACTATACATAACGCGCACAAATGCATATGTATAGGACTGCATCCTATAGCTACAATACTATACCCCTTTATTGGGCAGAAAATTTAGAAGGACTCACCTCCAAGTAGACCTGGTTAGCACTGCAGTGTAAATACGCTTAGGATGCAGACGGTTAACCTTGTCATATAGGAAATGGCATTCATTCAACTTTAATAGAAATGTTTGGGCTCCCAAGCCGAGATAAGACCCCCTCCCCTTTCTTTTAAGTGTCAAGGTGACCTACAGTTAACCCAAGGTTATCACATGAAAAGTTATGATAGCTTACAGGAAGTCTAAGGCATTGATCCCCCCTCCCACACACAATTACTATCACCACAAGCAGAAAATCCTTGTACATATCTAATATTTCATTAACAAAAGAGGGGAAAGCACTTGCTCTTCCTTGTGCCTCAACCAGCGTTCATTTTTTTTTACCATCCGTTTTACAGATTTTTTTTTTTTAAAAAAAAATCTAAAGCCCAAAGTTTCCCTGCGCAACACAACCAACCCACTACGTCTCCATGGAACTGGTAAACACATCCCAGGAGTCAAGGAAGTGCAGGCACATTTTAGAGCAATGTGCACCACTGCCTTCAAGTACAAGGATATATAGACGTTTTACTCCCCTAACCCTTTAATTTGTGGTGAGCGGTTTGTTCATTTTTTAAAAGGCCACCTAAACACAAAATTACCGTTTGACTGAGATTATCTATCTATCTGTGTATCTGTCTCACACGAGATCAAGTATGTAAAGGCGAGGGAATTTGGAGAGAGGAAGATCGCTATATGGAAAAGCAGGACACGCTGTTTATCCCGTTAAGCCACTTCTCAAAGCCTCCTCTGGAACTCCGCGACTTGCAATTTGCATATCAAAATAATTCACACTTACCAGAGTTAACAGAGAGGGGGGGCACCTACGGCTGTGCCGTTGGATCGCCTTCAACTTTAAAACCAAATCAAAAGAGTGCAAACTCATCCTCCTCCCACACGCCGCCCCGATTCCAGTCGGGAAAGCGTTTGGGTGAAATCCGGTTTAAAAAAAAATCGAAATACACTAACGTGCCCAAGTCATCTCCCTGTGGAATCTCCTGGAGCTCAAATCTGAGCTCACGTACGTGATTGGGAGCTGGAGAGAGCGAGAGAGAGAGAGAGAGAGAGAGAGAGTTCCTCTCAGAAAGAATCCCCTAACTCCTGAGGCGGCGGCGTCTTCTCAGAACGGAAGGCTGCTTGAAAGTTGGAGCACACAAAAGGCCAAATGGTTATTTAAAAAGGAGGGGGGGGAGGGAAAGAGAGCCAGGAGGCGCACACCCTGGAGGAGCCCAGTTTAAGAGGCTCCTCCTCCTCCTCCTCCTCCCTCCTGGAGTCTCCCAGAGGGGAGCAAGGAGGATGGAGCCAACAGGCGGCTGCTCCGAAGGCATCCGAGGCTGCCGCCTGTTTTGGTGGCGGGGACTGGAATGCGGGCGCGCCTCTCCCACCCACGCCACCGCCACCAGCCCAACACTCGCAACGTCTTCTGAGGGGAACCCAGCCCGGGAGAGCCAAAGGCGACCGAAGTCGTCATCGTCTGGGCTTCTTCACACTGGCCTCTATCCCGCCCCCCATCCCGGCCCCGTGCGAGCGCGCGCGCGAAAGAAAGACAGAGAGAGCGCGCGTGCCAGGGGAGCCAAAACACCAATCGTACACTGTTGTGATTATTATTAATTCCCTCCTCCTCTTCCCCCCCCCCCCCGTCTCTCCCGCGCCTTCAAGAGTTGCTTTCCAGGACTTTTTGAGTCATGACAGGCGGAAGAGCGCTGTTTGGAAGCCGCGGCACACTTTCCACTCGACTTGGCAATTAGGCTCTTAGACAACGTAAGACAACCTCAGACCGGACGTTGGCTCTCCCGGTCCTCCTTCCCTCACGCTGCGGCCCTCCCGGCGCTACAGTGAGAGTTTCAGCTGGTGCGACTGACCGGCGCTGTCGCCAAGCCGGCGGGCGACTCCAAAGAGGGGCTGGGGGCGAGGAGCGTGCTTTGGCGACTCCCATGGAGAAGCTTGGTTGGCTTGTGGTCATAGTCCCACCACCACTGCAGACTAGGACCCTTTCAAACCGCACGGTTATAGCCCCATGATTCCATTTTAACTGCAGTGGAATCCCTTTTCAGGAGCTCTATGGAATCCCCGGGATCTGCAGTTTAGGGAAGGGTGTCTTAAGCCATTTCTGCAGGACTCTGTTGTAGTGCCATTATTCCACTTTCAACGTTCCTGTGGAATTCTGGGGTTTGTCGTTTAAGAGGCCAAAGAGCTCTCTGGCTGAGAAGTCTGAATGCCCCTGGCTAAACTGCAAATCTCAGGATTCCATAGGATGTTGAAAGTGGAATAGTAGCACTATAATAGCGTAAAGTGGAAATGGCTTTAGAGTTGCCATCAGTTGGAAACAACGTGAAGGTACACGACAAGAACAATTTAGAACTCTCAACTGGAAAGCTATAGGGTCTCCCCAAACCACATATCCCTGGATGCAACAGGATATAGCCATGGCAGTTGAAAGGGAACCATACAGCTGATATTGTGTAAGGTGAAATGATATTGCATTCACACTGTGGCAAAAGTGACTTTTTATTTTTTTAGAAAAGCCCAAGAGTGCAACCCTGTACATGTCTGCTCAGAAGCAAGTCCCATTGATTTCAGTAAGTCCTACTCCCAGGATTGCAGCTGAGTACTACAGTTACTCTCCTATTTTCTGTGTTGAGTACACAGAGGAAACGATCCTAAAAAAAAGTAAGACTGGAGTCAGAATTGGATGTAGACATAAATCAGACGTTAGGAATGGGAATACGCAAAAGACAGTTGCAGAACACTTCAATCTTCCTGGGCATTCCATCTGGGACCTCAGAACAGCAGTCCTTGAATAAAAAAAACTACAAAAGAAGACTGGAAAGAGAAGCAGCAGAATTGGAATAATTCTGTGAGTCTGACCTTTGTGAGCCCATATATGTGAGTCTGACCTTGGCAAATTTGATTGATTGTTTGTAAGGGACGTGCATACATCTTCTCCCCAGATCAGGCAAAAGACAAGGAAATGGGAGGGGAGGACTGGGAGGGAAGGCATGCATGTGTGTTCTCTCCCCACGCTCAGGTAAATGACAAAGGGAAGGGAGGAAAGAGCATGGAGAGAGAAGGAACATGCGTGAGTTCCCTCCCCATGTTCAGGCAATTGACAAGAGAAAGGGAGTGGAGGGAAGAGCATGGGGAGAGAAGGCAAGTGTGTGCATTGCCTCCCCATGTTCAGGCAAATTATAAGGGGAGGGGAGAGCACAAGGAGGTAGGCCCACTTGCTCACTGTGGTGAGGATAAGATATTCACAGTGAGATATTCACAGTTTTTCTACTTTTGAGAGAGTAGACCCCAAACTTGCAAAAGTGGAGGGTCCACTGTATATCCACAAACTCCAGTCCATCCACAGAGCTTTGAACAGAGACTATGGTTTCCTGGCACACAAGACATGTTATAACACTAGTTAATACCCCAGCCTCATGAGGGCTGTCTTGGCCAGTTTATCACATCTCCTTTCTGGTTTCCAGCCAACATAACACTGCATTCCAATAACAGCTTTCACCACTCATATGGTTATCTACTCACCTCGGCTTTAAGCAACATCTTTCCTCCTGCTTTGTTCCTCAAGTTGTCATATCACCATACCCACAAGTTTTGCATTCTGTTGCTACTGCTGTGCATACATGCAGCCTGTTCATTCATACCTATAAAGGTCTATTCCTAGGCACTTTACTCCATGCATCTGATGAAGTAAACTTAAGCCTTTGAAAGCTTGTGCTACCAACTTCTTTCTCTCAGTTAGTCTCAAAAGTGTTACAAGATCCCTTTGGATAAGTGAAAGAAAATTTCTATATTCTTTCTTAAAACACCCACATTTTGCATTTTTTTTTAAAAAAAGAATGATTGTCTTTAAGGAGTAAAAGTATGTTACTAAAGGAGAGCATGATGGATTAAAAAGAGAGCTAAGCTTGTACTGGGAAGATCTGAGTTCAAATTCACATCCAGTCCCTAACTAAAACTTACTGTGTAGACCAGTTTCTCAGAACTGGTGTCAGGATTGAACAGGATAAACCTGGACAACTCCCTTAGTCTTCAGGGGAAGAATTTGCAAAGCACACACATGCATGCAGGAAAGCGCGTGCACACATGGGGGGGGGGGGACCGTCCAAGAGACAAGAAAGCAGCACAGTTTTTACCATTTATTTATTTACTTTACAGCCTGCATTCCTCCCAATATGGCACCACGGACCGCTGTTACAGCCAGAGCTGTAAAGTTCCAGCTAGGGATAATATGCTCTAGCTTGGTCCCAGAAGTAATTTTTGGAACATGTTCCAAAAAATCAAAACAAAAAGTTTCAAGATTCAGTGTACTGTAATCTTTTTGGTAAGTATAACCTTTTCTCACATTGCAACCAACAAGACAAGAACCAGAGCTCCTGAAAAAGGAAGCTGGCCACTGCTGCTGGAAAATATGATTTCCACACTTCCCCTAACACCAAGAGGCACCAAGAAATGGGAGAGAGGGAATGTTTTGTTCTATTCCAGCCCTAGTTTGATATTTCTGAGGAAATGAGTTGCATGAGATTAAGGCCAGCAGGTACAATTAGAAAGCATAGGACTCTTTCACACTATAACATTATAACAATTTTATTCCACTTTAATTGCTATGCTTCCATCCTACAGAATCCTAGGATTTGGAATTTAGAGATCTAAAATTCTCTAGTGCCTTCTCAACTTTGGCCATTTATGCACTAGCCTCTGCTTAAAAACCTCCAAAGAAGGAGACTCCACTGCACTCCGAGGCAGCATATTCCACTGCCGGACAGCCCTGACTGTCAGGAAGTTCTTCCTGAGGTTCAGGTGGAATCTCCTTTCCTGCAGCTTGAATCCTTTACTCCTTGTACTGGTCTCTGGAGCAGCAGAAAACAAGCCCACTCCCTCCTCTATATGGCATCCCTTCAAATATTTAAACACGGCTATCATGTCCCCTCTTAACCTTCTCTTCTGCAGACTAAATATACCCAGCTCTCTAAGTCTATCCTCATAGGGCATGGCTTCCAGGCCTCTCACCATTTTGGTTGCCCTCCTCTGCACCTGCTTCAGCCTAACCATGTCCTTCTTGAATTGGGGTGCCCAGAACTGGACACAGGATTCAAGATGAGGTCTAACCAAAGCAGAGTAGAGTGGTACCAGTACCTCCCTCGATCTAGTCACCATACTCCTATTGATGCAACTGAGAACTGCATTGGCTTTCTTGGCTGCCGCATCACACTGGTGACTCATGTTCAGCTTGTGGTCTATTAAGACTCCTAGATCCCTTTCACAGGTACTGCTATCCAGCCACGTGTCCCCCATCCTATATTTCTGTATTCCACTTTTTCTGCCTAAGTGTAGGACCTTATACTTCTCTCTGTTGAATTTCATTTTGTTAGCTTTGGCCCAGCTCTCCAATCTGTCCAGGTCATTTTGAATGTTGATCCTGTCCTCTGGCATATTAGCAACCCCTCCCAATTTGGTGTCATCTGCAAATTTGATGAGCATTTCCTCCCGAAACTGCAAACCTCAGGATTCCATAGGATGTTGAAAGTGCAATAATAGCGCTATAAGAGTGTAGTGCAGAAATGGCCTATGAATTCCAGGATGGAAACATGGCAGTTAAAGCAGAATCAAAGTGTTAACTATTTTACAGTGTGAAAGGGTGTGTGAGAGGAGATAGAGGAAGTCAAAAACCAACATTTGAATGACGTAGCAAGATGTTTTAAAATGTTCTGCTTTGGCCTTGTGATCTTCTAGTGGCATCAGAGTTCAGAAACTTATTTTTCAAAAATGATTTATTACTCAATACACCATTTAGAAAGTATCCCATTCCTGATGATGATGATGATAATAAGTAGAAACTTGTTACATTTCCTGCATGGCTCACTATTTTTCAATTGGTTTTTAAGGGGGAAACCTGTTAGGAGAAGTAAGAATAGCATAAAACTTGAAAACTTCCTGTCATAATCCCTTTTAAAGTGCCCTTACAAGTATTTTTTTTAAATATTTAGAAAATGATACCCATTCCACCAGCAAAGTTCGCTCTTACTTGATACATTGCTTTTAAAATGAAACTTTGTTACATCCTTATTACTCCCCTCATTTAGTTGTATGAAACAACACTGCATGTAAGGTATTGCCTCCAGGTTCTGGATAGTGTACACAGGGTAACACTTTCAAAACCACCAGAAATTGTAAAGCTAACAGTGCTTGTAAGATACATGCAGTCATTTGTTTTTGTCCCATTATGAGTTCAAAATCAGTTGGTCATACAGGCACTTCTATCTTACAAGAGAAATGAATGGGCCTGAAGCAAGTTAGGCCTGATCTCTCTCTAGAAGCCAAGATGACTAAACTGTCATGAGACGACTCATTGGAAAAGACTAAACTGCTTAATAAAGTAGAAGACAATAGGAACAGAGTGGGACTGCAGTACAGGTGGACTGCTTTGGTTGTGAAAGATATACACCATTTCCACACTAAGCCGTTATAGTGCGATGATTCCACTTTCAACCTCCTGTGGAATCCTGGGGTTTGCCGTTTAGGGAGGGGCCGGCTGGCACCTCCCTAAACTGCAAACCCCAGGATTCCATAGGAGGTTGAAAGTGGAATCATCACACTATAACAGCCTAGTGTGGAAATGGCCACAGTCCTCGTTTTACAAGATATGAACAGAGCAGCTGAGAGGTGCTCTCATTCACAGATTCATCATAAGTCAAAGATGACTTGATGGCAAACAACAACAACAACAAAATACTTTAAGAAGCAGGACTTGCAGTCACCCCCACCCCCTTCATCTGTAGGTTTACCTTTCACGGATTGGATTATTTGCAAGTTTCTCCAACCCCAGCCACCCTCCCACCTCAAGTGCTTCTTTTTTGGGGGAACCTTCCCTCTTGGTGGGCCTGATTGGAGCTGGTTCTCCTCCTCCTCCACCACCGGCAATCGCCTGGCCAATTAAGTATGGACTGCAGCCCAATTTCTCATCACTACAAACTCTCTCCCAATGCCCCCACACACCCAAGGAGGGAGATGGGGGAGAGGGAAAGTATAGGGCCATCGTCACAACCCACTCCCTTTCCTGCTTCTTTCCCTCTATCTGATGAATATGTAAACCACAATACAGATGTTAATTTTCTCAGTACTGCAGGACTCTTCTTTTTCTGATGTTACTGGCATACAGAACAGATTTTAATGTTTTCTGAATTTTTGGCACTTGCCCAAAATGGAGACAATTCTGAAATGACAGCTGGATGTCATATTCTCAAAAGCAGAAGATCATACATTTTTGCCCATTTTGGTCTGAAATGTAATAGGGTTTCTGGGTGACCCAAGATCACCCAAGAGAGACTCATTTAAATGTCTACACAGGCTCTTCTTGCTCCATTCCATTCCAGAACACCATGCAGACATCATGACTTCAAATTCAAATCACTTCTCCCTCCTCTTAACATCTGTTTTTTGAAACATATTGTCTGAGATGAAGAAATCTGGAGATCTTGAAAGACTGCGTCTCTACACACTTTGGTATTTTGATTATGGCCAACACAAAAGGCTTAGTTCACCTACTCAGTTTCTCTACTTAATTGACATGAATGGGATTAAAATCAAGTGGTGCAATGAGAAACAAACTGTGTTTTCAAGCTATCAGGGGCTAGTGCTGCCCTAATGGCGCACAGAAATTATATGGACACAGCATGAGAATAAGAAACAATATAAATCTCACATTGAAAACCCTGAAATTATTTCATTCTGTCTGTAAGATTCTCCTAGACTAATCTTTTTTATAATTTTAATTTTTTCCCTAAATATTACTTTAAATAAGGTTCTAGATAAAATATCAGTTTCTTCTTTGTAATGTTTAGTATTCATCAACTATAAGTCATCAGTGTGTTTTTATAGGTCCAAAAATGACTCATATGAGCCTATGTTGTATATTTTTACTCAGAGGTAAGTTCCATTGAGTTACTAAGGCTTACATGTTCAGTTTTAGCTCAATGAATTAGCTGAGCACAGATATCAATTTTCAAGTAAAGATCTATTTAACTAAATTAGAACCTTATATTTAAAACCACTTCCTACACATGAATCTAAAACTCATGGAAATTATTTGTGGTGGCTGAAAATTAAAGCTGTTCACATATCAACAGTCTTGATATGTGACTTGGGGCTTGGTAAGAACTTTTTCTTTCCATTCCAGTTTGTATGGGAGTGGGTCAAAACCCCAACTATAAACCTTTTCTAATTTAAGCAATAGAAACATTCACTGAAGCCACCAAAGCTCAGCTGATTGGGTCTCAACCCTATGAAATCATGACACTTTGCATAGTTTCCATCTGAAAACAAAAATTGGCCTAAGAGATACTGGATATCAGCCAGAACTGGTGGAAAGAGTCCCAAAAACTAAGTAATCTATCTGCTTCTTACTTGAGCTTAGTGACAAGATCCAAGAAGTGATTCCTGCATTCCATTTAGATGTTGTCTATTCTTTAAACACACTAACAGTTTAAAACAGTATAACCCCTAACGTGTTCCCTTATAAGACACGTGCTTTTTATAGGGCATAGGATGACAATTTCTTGATACACCTCTTGACATTTGGCTTGGATTTGTGCTTTAGAAATACCTAGTCCTTAGATTGATAGTTCTACCTCTGCATCTCTAACATTCTCTCAGTCCCTATTGTCTCACATTTTCTTTTGTTTTTTTCTTTTTGCTTCCACTTTCATATTTGTGTTCGTAATAAAGATTCCACTGACCAGCTGTGCATTGCTGGAGAACATTTGTACAACCAAACCAGACATTGTACAGATGGCCTTGTGCTTTGTTTTACAGCTTCATCATAACTACCAGCTGCTCATATTGACAAGGGCCCAAGCACTTCTTCCTATCTTGTCCCTATAAAGCATTCCAGGTTCAGTTCAGCTCTCTGGTAAGCTGTTGTGCCCATTTTGATTTCTGCCCAAATGACAGTGTACCACAAAATCCAATTGACTCTGGTTTTCAGTATGTTTTTGCCTAAACAGCAACTATATTTTTCACTGCTGGTTCTAGACTTCTTAAGTTATCTGGTTTATTGAATTGCAGAATGAACCATGATCGCAATATCAAGCTTGATTCTGTTATACTCTCAGCTACTCATGCCTGATTCAAAACCTAGTTTGGGTCAGCACCCTAGAAGCTAACACCAGTTCAAACTCTGCTAAGACCTTTGTGGTTACAAAATTTGCTTATAAATAGAGCCATAACATCTGAGACCAGCATGCCAATCTGTCTTTAAATATTGTCTTTGCAAGGCAAGCTTGTTCTTTAGAAATATTTCTTTCAGAACCAGAAAGAGCTTTTCTATGCACATGCTGGAAGGTATTGTTAAGGCATTTTTAGGAGAAAGGTGTGCCTAATGATCTTATCAGTATAATAAATTCCAAAAAATATCTGATGAAGTAGACTTAAAATGAAAACACACACTACTAACTTCTTTCTCTCAGTTTCAAAAGTTCTACAAGATCCCTTTGCTTACTTCTGAGTTAACATGCCTTGGACTGCATATCAATTTGACAGAAGTCCCATCTCCACAATTCATAATGCTGTCATCATTTACATGCATGTATCACAGGAGTCAGACTAGTTAAGATTCCTTGCCATATGTATACATACTTGGAAATCCACAGAGTCCAACATCTTACATGTGAAAAGGACACTAAGAATAAAGAATCATAGAAAGCTAGAGTTCGAAGAGGCAATAAAGGCCATCTAGTCCAACCCCCAGCTATCCAGGAATATGCAACTTGAGAACTCTTGAAAAATATTCATCTAACCTCTGTTTAAAGACCTCCATCACCTTCCAAAACAATCTATTCCACTCATAATTTTTACAGTAAATAAGCTCTTCCCAATGTTTAAGTGAAATCTTTTTTCTTGCTATTTGAATGCATTGGTTCTCATTCTAGTCTCTGGAGCAGCAGAAAACAAGTTCACTCCATCTTTTACATCACATTCCTTAAAATATTTAAAGATCACTGCAAGGTCACCTTTCAGCGTTCCTTTCTCCAAGCTAAATACACCCAACACCCTAAGTCTTCCTCTGAAGATGCCAGCCACAGATGCAGGCGAAACGTCAGGAGAAAATACAACCAGAACACGGTCTCAAAGCCTGAAAAACCCATAAGAACCAATGGATTCTGGCCGTGAAAGCCTTCGACTCTACAATGACCATAGTTTATCAGAAGAAAAATGATCTTCTCCACATTATCTAAGGGTCTGGAGGTGAACCCATTCTTCACACACATTGAAGGGGGAAGTGTTCAAAATATTTTAAAGCATTACTCTGTTCCTATGTGAAACAAACACAAAAATGAAATCATTGTTTGAGAAAGAACCAGCTTTCGTTTCATGTTTCTTAATTACCTTGACAACTGACGAAACAGTAAGAACAGCATACTAGAGCTCTTATGGGCCCTATTGTCTGGGGTTGATAGGAGCTGCAGTCCAACATGCATAGAACAGAGAATGAAGTAATGTATTACAAGTAATACTGTTATTTGTAGACACATAGGATGGGCAGATACATAAAAGCATTATTTTTGCCAGTAATGTAACCACTTGAAACGTGTTTGTTAAGAATGATGTTTACTTATTAATGTTTTTAGGCATCACTTTGAGTGGATTTTTAAAAAAGTTATTCACTTTTATATATGGATTCCTCACCCCTAACCTAAAAAGTAACCCATAATGTAGTAAGTTATGAAAAATTCTGCCACAATAACAAGTTATTTGGGAATAGATTCTTTAAATGAGTAAATTAATTCCTCCCCCCCCCCAAAAAAAAATCTTTACAAGCTCTGGTATGAACACCACCAAACTGGATGAAGATCATTAATACTATACAGATATCATTACTAGGTCCTTAGATTCACTTCTGAAGTTAGCCCCACTGAATTCAATGGGACTTATTTTTGAGTATACAGTACAGTATATATATGTATGGGGTTAGGCTGCAGAGGAAAAGAAACCATATTTCTTAGCAGAGATCTCATCTAAGGAAATGAGAGCCCTTTTCACACTGGAAATTAAAGATAGGCGGAGACTTCAACTCCCACATTTGCGAGGACTTAAATGAATAATATATGAACTGGCATACAGCCACCACATTAAATCACAACTTGCCAGAAGCAAACTGACAGGATATATCCAAACAGTATTTACTGCTCCTTGTTTCTCACACTACTTTCCATTGTCTTGCATTGCTTCCCCACCCCCTCTACCGCTAGAAGCGCATATGTTGATATCAGTGTAAAACTGAAATCTCCTATCCCCCCAAAAATAAGTGAAGTTAGTGGCATCTGTGCATAACAACTTCTTTATGCCAGTCAGAGGATTTATCTAGAAAAGCAAAAAAAGTCTCTGAAAGTATGGCAACTTTCCACTACTTTTTGTTTTGATTTTAGCTGTACATTTGTAGTTTTGCATCCAAACTCTTTCTCAAAATATGACAGGTTCCCCTCGCTTTCTCTTTGCTTGGGTTCTTCCTCCTCCTCCCACAGATCATGTTTCACACATTTAGGCCATCTCCTACTACACTGTTATAGTGCTATTATTCCACTTGCAACATCCTGTGGGATTCTGGGGTTTGCAGTTTAGGAAGGGTTATTTTGAATTCTCAAACATAGATCTCTTTGGCCTCAGTAAACTACAAACCCTAGAATTCCACAGGATGTTGAAAGTGGAATAATAGCACTATAACAATGTAGTGCAGAAATGGCCTTAGACTCATGCAATGTTTCAGAAACTGAATTTCACTAATATCAACTGCGCCCTTTTTAATTAGTATTAAGGAGTTATATTCAAAGTGTTACAGTGATTTAGCAACATTATACTAGTTAAATATTAGAATCATTTTCGTCTATTGCTAGAGTCCCTTTTTTTCTCACTTGATCTCAGTCGAATCTGCTCTACAGGGAACAGTCACTATGCTTCTTGGCAACATCCATCTTAGCTGATTCCAGGGTAGCAGAAACACACTGCCATTGAAAGATATATTTCATAGTGGGAAATACTGGTTTAATTTAAATTGACCTGGAGAAAGGGAATAAAAAGTCCTTGTAGGTGCTGGGAGATCCCTCACAATACTTCAGGATGGGGAAAGCATGTAGGTCCCCAAAAATATTGGAAAAGACAGGAGCAAAACCAAGGACTTTTTTGTTTTTTCCAGTCTCTCTGGCTAGGTCCTAAGATAATCCAGGTACATTAACAACTGAACTTAATCTTCTATAACAAAAGTTGGAGGGTATGTGGAATAGTTTTTCTGTTTTAATTGTATATGATTTAACTGGTTTGCTTGGGAATTATGCTGTTATTTAAAGTTAAAGGCTTTAAACAGTGGTGGTGAATTTATTTTGATTTTAATGTTAGTTGCCTTAGGAAAATGTGCATTTAGAAAGATGGTATGTGTCATAAATAAATAAGTATCTGAAAGAGTGCCCTCCCAATTTCTTTAACAGCAAAGTGCACAAAATGAGCTGGGAGGGCTATTTTTTTTAAATAGTGTTTTCTTTTCTTTTGCATCAAATAGGAAACTAAAGAACACAATTTGGTATGGATGAGAGTATTAGTGTCCACAAGTTCTGTGAATTGTGCAGGTTTTCAGCTGTGAGGATGTCCTATAAAAAGTCTTCTTACCATTGGGTAAGCATAAGAGTTCAGCACACATTTGCTATCCATCTTAGGTTATTTCTGCACTACTCTGCATTGCTGGCTTTTTGCCGTAATAATAAACTTGCTTGCTTGCACTACTCTGCTATAATGCTATTATTCCACTTTCAACATCCTATGGAATCCTTGGGTTTGCAGTTGGGAGGGGCATTTAGAATTCTCTGCCAGAGAGCATTTTGGCCTCAGTAAATTACAAACCTCAGAATTCCACAGGATGTTGAAAGTAGAATAATAGCACTATTAACAGTGTAGGGCAGAAATGACCTTTAGTTATCATCCACTTTACACAATCTACAGTGCTGAATCTTGGGAAGCTTCTTTGAAAACACTTTTTTTTTGTCCATCATAGAAAAGACAGTTCTTTCCATCATGTTTTCTTGCAATGTAGGGAGACTGCATATGACTGGAGATAGAGTTCATGGCAGAAGGCAGAAGGTACCTGCTTTACATAGAGCTGCCTTTGGACACTCCAGTGAGTCCAAAATACTGAGACCAGAGTGTTGACTGAGTCTTGTTACAGGGATTGTATCCATCCCTTGGTGAAGCAGCTGCACTGGATACCAGTTGGTTTGCTCTCAGTCACAGTTTAAAGTGCTGGTTATGAGCTATAAAGCTTAGAGCCAGCCTATCTGAACCACTTCCTTTCCCTGTATATACCAACCTGAGTCATAAGATCCTCTAGAGAGGGTTCTGTCTCAGTTCTACTACCTTCACAAGTACATTTGGTGAGGAAACAGCAGAGAGCCTTCTCAGTGGTTGTTCCCAAGCTGTGGAATTCCCTTCCATGGGAAGCTAGGCTGGTCCCATTGCTACTCCCTTTTCTCCAGAAAGCAAACGCATTTTTATTTAAATAGGGATTTCATGGTTAAGTGGCTATAGGGAGTATTTTTGTGGTATGTATATTGTATTTTTGTTTTTAATGGTATATTTTAAAATGATTTCAAATCTTTTAAAATTAATGGCATTTTAACATGATATCTGATTTAATTGTGTGCTGATTTTCTTATTACAATTTTAGTTTTATTTTGTTTTAAATCGACTTGGGCCACATGTTTAGAGAAAGGAAGGATCTAAATATATTAATAAATAATCAATAGCCTCAGCCCTCACTCATCTGTGTACCCCTTTCCCTCACTTGTCTTTTTCAATAGCACAAGAAAAGATACCAGGTTTGTATTTTTCTCTTTACAGGTAACAAAAAATCAACAATTTAAGGAGCAGAGTATGAAATGAAGAATTAACCAGCCTCTCCCTTTCTGCTCTTCTTCTACTCAGGGACAAGAGACAGGCAGATTCACAGAGCGCTGAGCAATATGTAGTGTGAGCTTTTAAAAGGTAATTTTTCCCTTGAATCATACAGTCTTATTTACTCTTTTAATGCTTTCTTTACTTGAGTTGTTAGGAACGATTTGTTCTGTAGGTGTGCCTTATCCTTTGGAAAGAACTCAAGTTTCAAAATTCTATAGCAGCTGACACCCAGTAGTTAGTATGTGTTTGAGCACATCCAAGAAACCACCCACCAGATATTCTATAATGTACAAAGTTTAGAAACGGACCAATTTTGTCCACAGAGCTAAAAGAGACTACACTTCTCAAATCTGCAAGAGTACCACTGCAAGATGGAAGAAGTTGGTCTCAAAAGGCAGACAACTTAGAAAAGAGGAGAGATCAACCTTCCAAGACTACTGTGGCTACAATGCTTCAGTTCTCATACTCCTAAGAACACGTGATAGAAGGCACTATAAAACAGGAGACAGGCAATCTAGTAACGCATATATTATCTATTCCTCCTGTAATTATACATTCCTGAAATAAGCAAGTCTGAACACAGGCCATGTTCCTTGTCAATTGTCTTGGGAAGCCCTCTATTTTTGTATCTGTGTTTCACATTATCCTATATTCTATGCAATCTGTATATGTCCGGAGGTATGCAGCTAAAAAAAGTAAACAAAGCAGCAGCAGCTGCTCCCACTTGGAAGAAATACTCAGACAAGAAAAACAGGTGACAAAAAAAAATCCTCAAACATATGCAAGTATAAAGAAATGGAGTTATGAATTAGCAGCTGCTGCTCAGGACGCCACCCCATTTGCCACAGGTATCAAAATATGTAGCCCGTTATTGTTTTCCAAAATATGCATGCTCTATAAACCTCCCAACAGATATACAAAGGGGAATGTCTTTCAGAAAATACATGTCCTCCTGTAATAATACAGTTAAGAAAGCAAGGACAGCAAAGTCAGCCTATGAAAGGCCTCTTTTCTGAGGAATTCAGAAGCTTCAAAATGCATATTTCTTACATATCATTACAAAGTAACTGAAAACTTTTTTTGCTGTCAGGCACAATGACACATTTCCTTCAAAATAATACACAGAGATCGTAACCAGCATTTTGATTTTCAGTCAGCAATGCTGCATGTATGCCACCTACTTATTAAACAGCCATGCATTCTAGGCACCACTAAAATAATACTTATCCCTACCCTTAACTTCACCATGTGGCAACAGCTAGGGGCTACTGTTTAAGCAGCTTCATATGCATTCACACTAATAGAATGTGAAATGTAGACTACAAGTAGGCTATAAAGAGGTATGAGATTCCAGAGCTTAAGGGCCCTTTCACACTGCGCAATTATAGTGTTATGATTCCACTTTAACTGCTGTGGTGACATCCTGTGGAATGTTGGATTTGCAGTTTAGGGAGGTGTATCTCAAATTGCCTGCCAGAGTATTAGTTCCTTCCCAGACTATAGTCCTCAGGATTCCATAGGATGCAGCCATGGTAGTTAAAGCGGAATAAAGGCACTACAATTGTGTAGTGTGGGAGGGCCCTAAGTCCGTCTGGTGGTGGGGTTGCCATTTTATCTTCTCTAGGCAAAGCTCTTTTCCCTATAGCATCTCCTAGGCCCACAGTGTCCACATTTCCTGCAACCATCTCATTGTCAGGTAAACTTTATTCTACTATGTCTTTGCATGACAGCTAGCTGCTATAAAAGAAGAGCCATGAAAATAAAATAAAATGATTCACACATGGGAACTACCTCATACACCCTAAAATGGCTTTGTCCTAATCACAGATGTATTGGAGTTTCTGTGCTTACTCGTGAGGGGAAGGGAAAGAGCAACTGTGTGTACAGAAGCACTTTCTATTATTAATTGACATGACCGAGTGCTGAGACTTAACACCGAGAACAGGTTCTCTTGTGAAAGACTGCTGGCTTAAATGAAGTACCAATTACAGGTTGGAGAAACGCCTTAGTTTCCTTCCATATCATTATCTTAACATCTGTAGATAGCAGAGCTAAAACCAAGCTGCAGTTTTAAGTGTCAAATTTGCTTTGATGCCCTCTGAAAGAATGCTTCTGAAACAAGAGCAGCATCCTCTGAAACAGTTAGTGCTTTCCACTGTACCTTTCTGCTCTGATGTCAGCTCTCGCCTCATCTGAGGTGTCTTTGGCTGCTATTGCTATAGTGTCCTTCTCAGGCACGGCAAGGAGGGAGTGAAAGAGCTCAGGAAAATCGCTGAGGTTATGGAAAAAGCAGGAACATCATTAGTTAGAGGAGAAAGTCTCAGTTTATAGGCTTGAGAATAATTCATACAAAACTTGTCTTGAAATTCAAAGTAGTCATTTTGAAAAACAATACAAAATATATGGGGGAGGGCAGAAGACAAAGAAATGTTTACTAAACCTCATGAGTACTCATTAATGCAAGGTGGGTTTCGATTTGTAATTGAAAAAATTGTTTTTTTTAAAAAAATAAATTAACTCCAGGACCAGATCTAACTTAGATCCAGTTTGGAAGGAGGAAACAAGACAGTAGAGAAGGGAGCGAGGGCTGAGGGAAGCAACCTATTGAATTGCTCCCTAGCCTGGTGGTCTTAATGAACTGAGATGCTTTCTTTGTGGGAGAACCAAATGAGGCTTCCAAATCTTAGATTTACAGTCCCGGACATATGAAGACTTGACCCAAATGCAGCAATATAATATAGTAATTGCAATTTCAATTTACCAACACAGACTACAAAGTCGATGGGATATTTCAGAACACCAGTCAACACTTGAAGATAAGCTTGAAAAATTTGGGATAATTTGCAATAAGTAGCAGAATAAAGCCTCTGGTCAAGTTTTTCAGATCTGTGAGAACAGACACAATAATAGACCCTGTTCTTCAAAATAATACAATAGTTGTCTGATTTCTAGATACTAGGGATCATATGATTTATGACTGACAACTGAGGGACCATAATCCTATAAATGTGATGTCCCTCAGCTGTCTATTCAGAAGAAAACCTTACTGAGTTTGGGAGTTAAACCCAGCACAATATGTACAGGATTGTAGTCTAACCCAGGTAATAAGAAATAGAACAGGTAGGTAAAACTCTAACTTTATATAAATCCCAGACTATGTTATTATTGCCTACATCAAACCTTAATGTAGATTAGATTCCACAAGGAGGAAAATCTATTTTTTCTCTAGCTAGTCAGGTAATTATTTTGTACTAAATAACTCAACTTAACTCTATGCAATCAGAAAATGGACTCATCCACCCCTTACTATAAGCAATCTTATTTGAATTTCAGCATAACAGCAAATCTCTGTTACAGGTAAGTATAAATAAGTACCTGTCAGCTGGTAAGCCCTCTGTGGCCATGTTTTGAGATGCACCAGGAAAACTTTCTTCTGATTCAAGAAGCGAAGTGGTTGATCCCTTTTGCTGGACATCCAGAAGGGGCTTCTCTTGTGCCACATTCTGTTCCCCAGATTGATTTGGAGAAGCAGCATCTTTTGTCTCCATCCTCTGAATGGTTTCTGAAACAGTTTTTGCATCAGTTCCTTGATCACATACACTAGATTGCAAGGCTGAGACACAGTCATCAGTGAATAATGTGCTTGCAATACCTGTTTTAGGGGTGTCAACAGAAATATGTTCTTCTGTTTCTGCTGTGTTCAACATGGTGTCATTCACTTCTTCCTCACACCCCTCATTCACAATGTTGGTTTTGCTGTCACCTGGAGAATTGTCATCAAGGTTTACTTCATTTTTTAAGTAATCTATTAGTCCATGTATTACTATGTCCTGGGTTTTCTCTTCTTCTTGACTATCCACTGACACTGGCAAGAATGTTGTATTTTCAAAGCCTTTCTCCTGAACTGTATTTCCATCCAAAAGGTTACTGCAAGTAGTTGTCTTCTGATTTTCATCAGGCAGTATGCTGGGCTGCTCCATTTGTTCATTGTACACACAAGAACCCTGTAGAAGAGGTGGCAGTGCTGACATGTTGCCTAGATCAATGACATTCTCTCCAGTTTTCTTGTCTACCCTTGGCATTGAGTTGTGGCACTGGTTTCCAGATAAACCTAGTTCTGCACTACCCAGGTGAATTAAACTATCTTCCCCCACTTCTCCCATGGTCATTCTGCCAAAATCACTCTTTGGAACAAATTCGTTCAAGGCAGTAATCATTGAAGACAGCTCACTGTCAGAAGAGGGAGGTAAATCCCTTGTTTCTGAGGTACAAGAATCTGCCGGTTGCAGCTTTCCTGTTTCAAGGCTTATCCAATTCTCACTGTTGTCATTGCTTACAGCACTAATACATTCACTTACCCCTGTCTTCACTATGCTACTGCTTGCACTGTCTACCTGACTGTCTAACTCTGACAAACTTGTCAGAGCTTCTTCAGTTGCAGAATATTTTTTTATAGGAATATTTTCTGATGAAGCATCAGACAAACAATTCTTTGACGGATCTTTCAACAGTTTTTCGTCCTGTACTATTTTCTCTTCAGTACCCTCAACCTCTAAAGGGAATACACATCCTTCTATTTTCTGATCAACACCTTGTTCTCCATTCCCAGTCATTTTATCCACTTCTTCCGGTCCCTGCTTACATTGAGATATTTCTTCGGCTGATGGGCTGTGTCTCTCACCTGCACTATTTTCAGCTGAATGGTGAGGTACCTCTGCAGTCAAAGTACCTGGAACTGTCTTTTCAAATATTTTGCTAATATGCTTCCTGAAATCAAAAAAACCAATGCCAAAAGTCCTGGAAGACAGATCATCATGCTGTTTCTCAGGGGTTGCTGCAGACTTAGGAGTACCTATTTCCATCTTGAGGATACTGAAATTCTCTGCAAAAGCACCCTGGTTTTTTTCTGCATTCCCTGTGTTTTCCACATTCCTACTGTGCTTGTCATCTAGACAAGCAATGTTTGTTGCACTGCCCTCATTACAGTCTGCTTGCTTACCAAAAGATGAAAGGCTGAGAAGCTTCTCTTCTAAGCTTGAAAGGCTGAAGAGAGATTCTACTGAGCTGTCAAACTGCTGGGCTTTGAAGTTTACATCACTTTTTGCTCCTTTTGTTTTAATTGCTGAGATCTCAGTCTGTAGTTTCTTGAAATTAAATGGTGATAAATTTCCTTCCAACTGCCCTGCGTCAGAAGCATCCTGTGAGGTGAAGAAACTCTCTTCACCTTGGCTTAGAATCACAGAGTTCTTCCCAGGGATTGACTCTAGAGGAATATTGTCTGAATTTAGTTCTTTGGGCATCCTTTGATCTGCTGTGCCTTTCTCTGCTGAAGTATCACCCGAGTATACAGGTGCAGCAGCTGGAGCAACAATCTGAAAATTAGGAGTGGCACTTAAGCCTTGGTATGTTGCAATTTCTAGCTCATCCTTTTGTAATCCATCCACAATACCATCTTTCATGCATTGTACTGGTTGCTGGCTCAATCTAGTGTGTTCATCATGTGAAAATGCAGGCACAGAAATTGCTGTTGGATCTGACTGGGAGCCAGCAGGTAGGAATTCTGTCTTTTGAATGCTGTCTATTTTATTCAAAGTATTTCTGGAAGCCATGTCTGTGAGTTCAGGTAACACAGGACTCTGTTCTTGTTTTCCTGCATTTTCAGCTCCTGTGAAAGTCAACTCCCTTTCAAACTTTATATCTCTAGGTTCATATTTCAGGATGGTTTCATCCACTAAACCTGGCTTCTGTTCTATGTCTGTATGGGAACTTTTTTCTGCCAATTCTGTTACTTTAAGGTCAGACCCATTGGTTTTATAGCCATCATCAGCACAAGTCATTTTGAAATCTGCCAGCAAAGTCTCTGGCTGTGCAGCATTGGGAGAGAATGTTTTCTGTGCCACTGGACCATGCTCTATAACACCAGTGGTGCTTTCATCTGTGTGGTCTGTCAGTCCATGTAAACCAATGGATTGCTTGTTTACGACAGGTTCTTCAACACGGGAAGCATCACTGTGACCTACTTCTTCACAAAGCTTGTCTGAAAGGGGAGAATCAGAAACATCCTGGTTTGCCTTGCTTATGGGTTCTTGGTCAAGACGGCTTTCTTCCACTTGACTGCTTACTAGAGTTTTCAGGTTGCTGACTTGCACATTATCTCCCACAGATTCAGAAATGCTTGGCAAAAATGCATTTTCATCTGTCACAGCTGTTGCATCATTTGGTTTCGTCTGTAGCCCACAAAGCACTGTTTGGGGCTTATGCAGATCGTCTGTAATTACTTTCATTTCACTTTCACATGGTGGTTGAGAGGCGCTGGGTTGATTTGAATCCAGTGAATGCACCCTTTCAGGCGGGGTTTCATCAAGCTGTTGTTCAGTGGAACTTCTTAGATGTATAAGATTGGCATGATCCACATTTTCAAGGTCTGTTTTTGAAAAGTGTTGTTGATCAGTGCAGATGGAGATAGAGGACTCTTGACTATCTTTTAGTTCTACTTGTGGCGATGGCACAAAAATGTCCACCATCTGTTGCACGTCTGCAGCCTTTCTGTGAAGAGCTTCCAGAGATGTTTCTCCATCACTGCTCTCTAGTGCATCATTACGTTCCCTTTTGCTGTGATCTTGTAAGCCTCCCAGTTTCAGCTGCTGGAAACCAGCCTCCACAATGCTTGCTGTTAGTTGTAAGCTGCCAGAATAATCATCCCTCATACTTTGGTTATTTTCTTCAGTCACTTGTTCCTCCTGTACTTGCTGCAGGGAGTCCAATTTGTTTTCAACTTTCTGCCCCACATTTGTGTCAGTCGCCTGAGTTTTCATTTCAGTTTGATATTCCTCTTGCCCAGTTTCATTACTTTCACTCTGACCCACAGTATTGCTTTGCTCAGCAACTGTCACAGGTACACAGTCAGCATTGCTGCAAGTCAGCCTCTGTTGTTTGCTTTCAAAACAGGATACGTCCTCTTGGATTTTTGTTTTCACTGCTGTAATACACCCAGCAATCTCTGCCTGTTCATTTAAGTCCTGATGCTCAAGTTCTGCCTTTGGAACTGATATTATTTCTGCAAATGCTGCATTGCCTTCAGATGTTATTTCATGCGTAGCTTTGCTTTCCAATTCCCATTCAGTTCTTTGAGAAAATGTGCACTCCCAGGATCCATCTCGCTCATTTTGCATAACGGTATTGTCCTTGGAGTGCAGCAGCAGTGAACCATGTGTGTCTGCTAAACAAACTTTCTCTGTCATTTCACAGGCTGGAGAGCTGAGTGGTGTGTCTTCTGTTAAAAGATCACAGCTCTGTGGGCACTTTTTCTCTTGTAAATTTAGTGACTCCACAGGCAGAAAGCTTTTATCCTCTTTCTGATGGGTGGCTGTTTCTTCTCTCTCTGATCCCCTACTTATTTCGGGCAAATGGTCTTCAGGTACATTAAGACTATATTCTGAATTGAAGTCTTTTTCCAAAACTTTGCCACTGGCATCACTTTGAACATTGTTTGCCAGAAAGCTCCAGTAATCACCCCCCTTAGTATAAGGGCTTTCTTCTGTTTTGTTAATATCAAAGGTTAGCAAGGTCTCTTGAGAACAGTATACCTCTTCCTGTATAGGAGGACTTGTTAAAACTGGCCTCTCCTGACTCCCACCCTCTCCTAAAGAAATGTCTTTGTTTTCCTGAGGTAGTAGACTGTCACTTTTAATGAGCTCAGTAAGCTCACTCTCACTTGTGAAGTCTTTTACATTTCCCGCCAGGGACAATCTTTTATCTACAATGGAATCTTCTCTCACAAAACACACTTGATTTTCTGGGTCAGTGAGAGCAATGTTTTCCCCGTTCACACATTCAGCTTGTGTGATTTCTTTGCCGCTGGCATGCTCTTCTCTGTTCTCAGATGCAGTACTTGCTTTTTGCTTTTCGTTTACCTCAGGCAACAAGGACACACTGGGAGGCTCGGGGCTCACTAGTAAATTCACACTGTGATTTTCTCTTTCAGATAGAAAGAGGGTTTCTGGTTGACTTGTGGTTTGATCTGGGCATTCTTCTTCAAATGAGCAGCTCTTGTTTTTCTCTTCCATCATGGTTATCAGAGGCAAATCAAAAGGGTCGAAGGACAAACTGAGCAGGGCAGAACCAGGGCCAGAGTGCTCCCTGTTCTCCTCAGGAAAAACTTGGTAGGGTTCATCTCGTTTGCTTCTTGCTCTGTCATTGCTGCTTTCACTGATGGAGGCACTGAGGTTAACAAAACTTTGATCATCAACAACTCCATGCTTTTCAATGCCTGAACCTCCTTCTGTGGAACAATTAGAGGTTAAGGTTTCCTTTTTCATTACCAGGCTGTTCGGACTGTCTGTGTTCCATGTGCTTGGTTCTATCAGAGCTTGCTCCCCCGGCCCCACTTCCAAAAATCCTGCCTCTTGACTGGTCTCTTGACTGTTAGAGCAATCCAGCCCTTCTTCACTCATGGATAATGGAATGACATGTGCCTTCCTCTCATCACTCAGCTGGTCACTCTGCCATAATAAATCTAATTCACTGGAAACAGCTTGTACAATCACAGGTCCTGGCATCCAAGTGGCATCTGACAAAGAATTTAATGCTGAGCTAAAATCACCTGGATTTCTCTCATCTTTTATTGCAAAAGTGGCAACAGGTGGCTGAACAGCTGAGCCACTGCTGAGAGATACATCAGGAATAGTTGTGGTTTTGTCACTCACAGTGGTTGGGTATGACACCAGGCCAGGTAACCCTCCACAGCTATCCTCAAGACTCTCAGTGGCCTGCTCCTTGACACACTCCACCAATGGAACTGGCGCAGCTTGGCTTTTGTTTTCTGATCCTTCATTAGCCCACTCTGAGAAGTCAGTCACAGCTTGCTCTTGTTGTCCATGCAAAATGTCCTCCAGTACTGTCACCTTTGGAGATACTGCAAATGTGTTTGCACCAAGTGACTCTTCACCAGCAGTGCTACACAGGCCTTCGTTACTAAGGCTGCCAACAATGGAAATGTATGTTCAGTTCAGTTCAGTAATATAGTGGAACATGAAAAATAAATACATAAAAAAATCACACCACAGAAGTTTCAAAGCCGTGCAGGTACATGCACTAAAAAGCTGGCTGTCTGATTTCATGAGGCAAAAGATCAGAGGCACAAATGTCATAAAAATTCTGAGGGATTCATTACATGGAAATATACTTCTTCAGCCTATCATGTTAGCTATATGGATTAACTTTCTATGGATCATTTTTAATAATTTATCGAGCTGCATACTGTTTCTTTCTTTTGCGCCATAGTATACATAAAATAAATCCTAAAACAAATCCCAAACATGGAAAACTCATCAGAATGGGATTGAATTTCAGATGGAAAACTTTAGTAGGGAGGGATCATATTATTCCTGGTTGTAAAAGGCCACAAGTTTCAATGTTACTTTAGTTTTACTTTTTTGTTGCAAACTGCTGTTTCCCTAAATTAAAGCTAAAGTCCAAACAAAATTTACAACTGAGCATTACTCACCAAATGTTCTCATGAGTAAACTTGTATAGCTGGTGTGCTCGGGGTCACATTGAAATGGCCACTTATTTTTTATGCAAGATGCTGAAACTCTTTAGGCCTACTGTTTTCCTACCATTATCCCACTTAGCTCTGTGATTTATTCAGCTCCTTCAATCCTCTGTGTTGATACAAGTCTCCAAGCTCCACCTAGCTTCACACCCTGCTTCCTAGTGAATTCCAGACCACAGATTCAGACTGGCCACTGCTTCTCGTCTTCTCACACGAGTTTTGACAGGTAACTGTTGCTTTTAATTTCTACCACCATCAGGTCCTCCATCTTTCCTTTACCTTAGATCAATTCTGGGCAATGAACAGGCACCTCAGTTGCTGAGAATGCAAGTCTTCTCCCAGTGCCATCCACTGGTGAAAATTAATTTAGATAGTGTCACAGCTCAGACAACGATCTATTTCAGGTTCAAACAAGTTTTGAGATTCCAAACTGAATTCAGAGCACTCAACATGGACAGCAGCCCACCAGAAACTCAACAAACCATCTGTTTTCACTGCTTCCTCAGGATTCAAAATCAGCAGGGGAGACAGAAGTTTGACAAGTAGATGGCACTGCTTAGCTCAGTGAGTCTCAAGCTGTGCAGGAGAGATCTAGTAATCAAAATTCACAAAACACTGATGCTTTCAGTTGGCCCAGTAAGAATATCACTGTTTTGTGGATTTTGTTGTATTTCGGTATATGGCCAGCACAGCTACCCCTGAATATGCTTCCTAGTAATCAAAGTATCTCTAAATTCACCACCTGTTGGAGTAAAGGCAATCATATCCTTGAAAAGAAAACCCTATACTACTTTCTTCTGAGAAGGGGGCATGTGTAGTGGTGAGCCCAGCAGTTGGCAGCATATTTCTTATCTCTGATCTTTCTTAGGTTATGACAAACTGTGTTGAAATATGTTTTTAAGTAAAGAAAAAAAAGTGCCTCATGACAAGAAAGACTTAAAGCTTAAACTGTCATGCAGTCATGCTTTGCCTTCAAAATATTGTATACATTGTTGTATACAAAAATGGATGCATATAATAGCCAGGACAGCAGGCAAAAGACAGTCTGCGAGTTCTGTATAGCCCTAAGAACACACTTGAAGATGCAAAAAGGAAAAGAAAAATGCAAGTTGTCTACTAATAATGACTGATTAATGGACAAAGGAAGAGTTCAGAAAATGCACACATTCTCTCTCTGCTGAATCCAATGACATCCTGGGCTAGGGGGAAAGTGAGGCTTCACTAGCTATAATCCAGGTGTCCTTACAAAGGTTCGTTTTACTTTTTCAATGTCTAAATTGGAATCCGCTGTTTTTTTCACAGGCTTTTGGGTGATCACTCTCCGACTCCGACCATGTAGACAAACGTGATGTTAAGGTCTGAAGAGTTCTTCTGCCCTAAAGCCCAAATAACACTGGCACAACAGCAGGCAATGACAACACTACTTATTTATTCATTGTGTCAAGGTCAGGGGCCAATTCTCACTCCCGAGCACAGCCAGTAAATTATACTACCATGTTTTTCTCGAACTCAAAGTGACATGATTAGTTCTAGTTTTGGATTTAACCAGTTTTCAGCCGTTTCGGAGGGCTGTTGGGGTGAGGAAAACAAACACAACACAGCTGGGTGCCATTTTTGTACTGGTGAGTGACACTTCAGAGTAAAACTGGATGATGGCTCAGAACAGCTAAAGATCTCTCTCTTCCTACCCAGTTTATTTTTAATTATGATATATTTGTATTTTAAATGGTTTTGTGTGTTTTAGTGTATTTTAACCACAATGTGTTTTTAATTGCTTTTTAATTTATGTTGTATACTGCCTTGAGCCTTGGAGAGTAATAAATAAAAGGATGATGATGATGATGATGATGATGATGAATGGGAGAAAAACAAAGCTCTGCAGAATCCTATATCATGACCCTCAACAATGGTCTCCTCCTTCTGATAGCAGCCATCCAAGCAGGAACAGCATGACCATTAAACGGTACTCCCCCAACACCCAACCCAACCGAGAAAGATATGGTTGGTGGTATTACAAGCTAGTGAAAGGTTCAAGAGCATCAACAGGAGGCTTTGCTTTCATTCCCCCATGGCAAGTTATTCTCTGTGCTTCCTAAAATAAAGCCAGTAAGTGATCCAGACCAGAGGAAATGCTGCCTATTGGCTCCATGTAGGCCCCAAGGTTGTTTTATGGCCTACAGAGGTCCCATACCTGCAGCTCACATGCCTGCAGCAAATGTCACTGACAATTCTCTACAATTTGAATTTGCTATTGTTATTTTGCTTTGTTATGAATAGAATATGTTAAAGTTTTATATCATGCAAAGGAGTTAAAGAAAATCATGAAAAAAAATTTCTTAGTGGATGCATTAAAATTAGTTTACACTTAACAATCATGTAGTAAATAATTTTTACTATAGAAATAAGATTAATCATTAAATCTCAGTTTCAGTTACATTAACTTTATTACGCTAGTGCTTGCATAATTTACCATTAGTAGTTGATGGCTGTGGTGGAAACCACTTTTTAATTGTGCGTTATTATTTATATTTTGAGTTGTTTATTTAGATTAGATGGGTTTGGTAGTTATTGTTTAGGTAGTGTAAGTTAGTTTAATTTAGAATATTTTTTAATGTGCATTGTTTCTCTATTGTCTGTTTTCTTATATGTTCTGTTCTTGTCATTTTTATATACATTAAACAAAATTTATACAATTTTCTACTCAGGGTGGCACTGTTAAGCCCATACAGTGACTTCCTGTTTGGAAAAACAGGCCCAAGTGGGCCTGAAACAGGCGAGAGAAGTGCTAAAATACCTGGAGATGCAGCAAAATGGCACTAGCACGCTACAGATGCTTGGGGGCACTATTAAGAAATGGAATATTTGGGGGAAAGATATTTTCAGAGAAACGGACCCAAACATATTAGGTGGGGATAGAGGAGTGGGGATGAAATGAGAAGTGTCCCTTCAGGGTCCAACTATTACAGAAGAACACATAAGCTAAGAGAGTCTGCAGCATTTTGCTTTTGCCTAAGGCTACTGTCAAGGGCAAGGTTCCCGTCCTCCTCCAATCACCTCACAGAGTTAATTGAGTACGTACTACTTTTCTGCTTTGAACTCAGTTTGCACGAAAGGAGGTAAGCCTAGGACAGATTGGGGAGAGCAGGAGGAGGAAAGAGAAAACTGGGACATTTTAAAAGCAGCTGATAACATGGGATGACAGAGGATTAATTGTGACAGTCCCTGGCAGTTGCCCACCACTACTAGATAATCAGTTTCACCCATCTGCAAACTATAACTGGCCAGCCACTCTCAGTCACCTTGCCTTTAAGGAAAAAAAGGGGGGGGGGAGAATGTTAACCATTGGCCTATCGCTGGTCACATCTTCAGCATTCAGGAAACGTTTCTTCCTGAGGAAATACAAGACTATAAAAGGTCCTGTTGTTTTTTCCCCACTTAGAGCATTGCCCTCACAATTTAAACAACATCATGTACAAACAGACAGCCAAGTGAATTTGAGGAATACATTTGCAAGACTTTGTTGCCCGTTTTACTTGGCTGCTTTGTATGTTATAAAAGTTAAACATAATATCCATGTGTATGTGTGTAGTAATGAGCAACTGAGAATGGCAAAGTCAAGTAGCAATATTTATTTTGTCAAAAAGTATGTCCTTGCTTTAAGGGTAAAAACTCTCAAGGAGTTTTCCAAAGTAAAATGCAATAAACATAAGATGTTATTAAAAAAACATTTTCACCACAAACATAGGGTAAAAGACAAAAGCATGAATCCTTATAAGTTCATTTTGTTAACTGCAAAGCTTCCTAAGGCTCAGATCCTAATTACTGAGGCTTACCTTCAAATGAATGTGCCTCCAGCTGAGTTACAAGGGTTTCCAAATAGGATGGACCATTACATTGCTGGTCCTAATTGTATGTAGCTACCTTGTGCAAGATCTGCCAAATACTAACACCTTAGGAGTGGCAATATATTCTTGAACCTGGATTTGCAAGTTCATGACCTGTCTGGTCCCATGCTGACAACAATTTGGTAGAGCTAGCTTAACAGACTCACTTACCAAAGGAGATTTCCAGCTGGTGGTAAGGAATCCTATATCTTAAGCCATTTACCCTTATGCATTAACTACAACACACATAAAAATGTGTGGATGTCCCCTTTACATTATATTTAGATTAAGTTCTTCTTGCTCTTCTTATTTATACTAACTGGATATAGGAACCATGTGGTGCCTGTTAAGGCCTAATTGATTTTATCCAGTTGCACATATGCTCTTGTTGGTATTATTCTAAATTGTTTCAACTGGCTTTAAATTGTCCAGTTTTAAGTGATAAATGATTTAATATATTTTAGTGTCATTGTACACTGCCCTGAGAACATCAGATATAAAGCAGGATACAGCCTTTTTTAATTAATTAAAAAAACCCAGCTATACTAGACATCTGCCGTACCTGTTTTTTTGGGTTATGCAACAGGTTTTATGAAACTACATCAGTTTCTGTTAGTTTATGTAAAATGTTTTCTGGTGACTAAATGAACGTGTTCTTAAAGCCATGGAGATGTATCTCTGGTAGGGTGGCATTACAAAATTTTCCCTAGAAATATGATAAAGAGGGAACAAATCATATAATTCTGCTCACAGGCGGCTGGCTCTTACCACCTATCCTAAATTTTGATCTAGAAAATAAAAACTCAGAGAGTTTCCACTGTAAACTATGGCAGTTAAAAATGAACAAACAGAAAACCTGAATGGATAAATTGTATCTAGAGCTGATCACAGTTAATGGTTGTCACCTAAGAGACAGTAAACAGAAGGAGATCCAATTGCAGAAGGATTGTGTCTACTCACAGAAATTGTCTTCCCATTATGACAACTGTCTTCCCATTCTTAAAGCAACAAACCCATCAGTTGTATTTGCAGAGAACAGCGAGAATGCAATTAAACTACGCAACTATAGCTGTTTGATATCTCTTTGACTGTCATGCTTTCCATCCTGCAGTCTCCTGGGATTTATAGTTTGGGTAGCTACTTAGGATGTTCAGTTAGAAAACTCCAGCCCACTTTACTATTTTATTGCCCTAGAAGAGAATCCTGGTTTATTACGAATAGGCTGTGTGCTGCTGCTTATTCACTCCCACTTGGCCCCTCCCCCTAACTTAAATGGCTCAACAAACCCAGAAATGGCTAATGCAGTCTGACCACCTGGATCAGCTTGTCATACAGTTTACAAGCCAGAGTCATGAGCCATTCCATTTGCTATTTTGCCTCCTTAGGAGCAACAAGTCAAGACTCTTGAGTTTTGGCTTACCATTCTGTTCAAACACTTTCATTTTCTTTGTTTGTTGTGTGGTATTGACAGAAATCATATCCACAGGTGGTTTTCAAAGTATTACCTCCTTGTAATTTAACCCTGACTAACTCTTAGCACTAGGACAGACAACCTGAAGCCCTCCTTGTGTTTTCACCCACTTCCCTCAGGCCTCAGGAGCACAGTCTATATTCAGAGATTCTGGAAACATCGATAAAATTTAGATACAAAGTGCCCTCTCTGTGCCTTACATTATAAGATCCTGAAGTAATTTTATCCAAGGTGAACTTCAGGTTTGAGGGATTTTTCCTACAACTTCAAGATCTATCAACTGGAACCTGGCTCAAAAAACATATACTTAGAACTCTTCTCTACCTACACATTCCCACGCATCCCCAGATCTGCTCTGGAAAGTCCTTCAACTCTGAAAAAGATGGAGGGGATGGAAAAGTTATGGTAGAGGGAAAATCTACTTCTGTTTTCCGGAAAATGAAGAACAATCTATTCTGCTAAATGGATGGATGCTATTAGATACTACTCAGACATGGTAACCTGATTAGCATTTCCACATCTCAAGCCTGGCTTCTGTTCTCCAGTTCTCAGGCAAGGAGGTATAATCTCATGGCAAGAGTACTGCTGTGAAATTACATATATTATACTGTATGCTCTTGTCCCACCTACATTCCTCTGCTGGCTACTTTGAAGTGGCTACCACAGACTGTTTTCTAACCAAAGCAGAATTTGGAAAATTTTCTTTGGTTGGAATACAACTTCCACTTGTTCCAAAAAGCAATGCTTGCAAAGATGTTAACAACAGAGCTTGGAAAACTTTTATTTCCAACCGGATAAATATTTTCTTATTTGTTAGACTTGGTTTTTTTACTATTTGAGCAACTATGGTTGATGCTTAATGTATTATGGTTAATAACATCATCAAGGCTTTCCTTCTGTGACATCAACAGGTGTATCCCTAGCTCTCAAGTTTCACCTCTCAAATCTCAGGGCTGGAATGCTCCTGAACTGGCAACTGTAAATGTTACCATTATTGAAAAACATACAGAAAGAAACAAATCCCACTACACACATCAAATACATGAATAAATAAATAAAGGGACAGTCTCCAGAAATGTGCAGTACTCAAACTACACATTTCTACCAACATCAGCCTAGAACTAGAGCTTTGAAATAGTACATACTATATTTGCTGGCATATGAGACTCACTTTTTTTCCTAAAAAAACTGTTTGAAAATGAGATGTGTCTTATATGCCGGTGTGTCTTATACTCCAGAAAATACAGTAAATAACTACTGCACTAGTATTATTTAAAAGAAAGTAATTGGCTGTCATTACTCAAAAATGTAAAAGGTAGCACACGTTAATTCTCAAGTAACATGTCATTAGCGTTACTTCTCATTTGTTTGTTTTTTTCAGGTTGAATTTTACATTAAAATTTTAAAAATGGCCCCAAATGACTGAAAATAACACCTCCAAAGCAAAATCTTGAAGTAGCAAGTAGACACTGCTCATTACTCTCAAGCCCTGCAGCTTTTAATATCACAGCATTAAAATGATTAAAAGTAATATCAATGGATGCTGTTAACTGAAAAAAAAAAGCGAAACATAACAGCTTTTATTTCAATTACTTATTTCCAAGTGTTATTTATTGTACTTGTTTTTGCTGTTGTTATTGTGTGCCTTCAAGTAATTTCTGATTTATGGCACCTAAGGTGAACCTATCACAAGGTTTTCTTGGCAGAATTTGTTCAAAGGTGGTTTGATCTTGCCTTCCTCTGAGGCTGAGAGAGAGTGATTTGCCCAAGGTCGCCCAGTGAGTTTCCATGGCTGAGCAGGGATTCGAAGCCTTGTCTCCCCGTGTCCTAGTCTAACATTCAAACCACTAAACCATGCTGGCTCTCCCAAGTGCTGTACAGAACTACGTAAATTGTGTCTTTCAAAACCAGTATAAGCCAGTATTCCTCTAAGGATAACAGGAGCCACAAATTCTTAGGAGCCACAAGCAACAACATACCGATGCACATGCCCACAAAACGCAAACAAGTGTGCAAATCATTTACAGCAGTGCACACTGGATACCTGCTTATGATTGGGATTTGGGATCTTGATTCTTCATCTACATCAAACCCAGCAAAAAGAAGATTATGTGGGACAAGTGGTTGGTGTGGCTCGCTTGCCTTCCATTCAGACATTAAAGGCCAGCTCCCTCTGTCAGAAGAATGTTGGTGGGAAAGAGACAAAAAGAGAGAGATTTCCTGAAAGCCATTTCCGAAGCAGCAAAGTCAGACTGGCATGTCATAAATCACACTCTCACTAATATCTCTACAAGTTTGTGATCTCTATCTATGCACTGACATTTGACTTTAACAAGTTAACTAATGCTCAGTTCATCTCAAAAGTACTTCTGCAGCTCTCTGTGTGTGTGTGTGTGTGTGTGTGTGAACCCTCAAATTGCCTTTCAACTTACAGCAATCCCATGAAATTCACCGCTATACTTTCTTGCAAAAGTGATCAAGCCTGTTCTTGTAGCATCTTTGAGACAAACTAATTCAATGAGATTTAAAGCGGAAGCTTTTGTAGACTCAGTCTACTTCCTCAAATAACTGAGCCTGTGAAAGCTTATGCTGCAAACTTTTTTCTCTCAGTCAGGGTCTATCTACACTGAAAAGTTATAGCAATTTGATCCCACTTTAACTGCCATGGTACCATTCTGTGGAATTGTGAGATTTGTAGTTTGGTGAGGCATTCAGAGATCTCTACTTCACTCCCTCAAACTCTAGCACTCACCACTCTAGAAGACAATTCTAACTCCCTCCAGATCCCAACATTCAATACCGTGGAGCCATGGTAATTAAAGCAGGATCAATCTGCTACAATTGTGCAGTACAGGTGCATTCTTCATCTTTAAGGTGCTACAAGATCCCTTTGTATACTGATGTACAAAGACTAACACAACTTAAATGTACTAAATACTCTGAAGGTCAAACTAGATGTTACATTAAATGCCTGAATGCATTACTTTAACATTGACAGCTGAGAGGGCAAGCATGCAGGATAGGAGAATATCTTCCCTTTTGCAGCAGTTTGAACTGAATTCCTCCTCCAATCATCCCTCCTTTATTTTCCTGAGAGCTACTAACAGCAAATTGGAAATTTCAAGATGATGGGTGGGATTTACCTGGGGTAAGGATTTATTTCATTGTCCTAATCCTGTTTGGCTGCTATTTAGCAATTAAAAAACATCAGTGAAGTGTGTTCATGCTCTTCATGTGAAGCCTTCTTGGATCTCAAACACTGCTAGAAATTATTAGATTTCTGCCTGTCACTTTGCTACTTAAGTTTCCTACCTGGAAGAAAAAAAATACCATGTTCCACAAAAAGGAAAACAAGCCAAACACTAAGGAAGCTGGAGAAACGCAGTAAAATTGCACATTACAAAATATGCAAGCTTAGCTAACTGCCAGATGGGCAGCTGGAAAAGTCATCAGTTCTGAAAGTGCACTGCAACTGTTAGAAAGGTTTTGTGGCACAACATACACAAGGTCATCAAATCCTTATAGTATGTGTTAATCCAAAAGAACCACTCCTGATTTTATATATCAGAAAAGAAAGTGGATTAAACTTTTCACCATAAGCATACATCGAAGTGGTGCAAAAACATTTAATTTTACCATGCTGTCCACGAATACAAGAAAGCGGTTAGTAAGGTATTAAATTGCTTCTCAGTTTGCAGTGTTAACTGGGTTATTGTAGCAGAAATTCTCTGGGTAACAGCTACTTTGTTAGATGCATTCTTTCATTATCAAAGGAAGAAGTATCTTGTGCCTACCGGTTATCTCCTGCAGTTAAGGAGGATTCATTATCTGGTAGCAAATATGAAACAGCAGAATCTACAGGTGAGCCATCAAAATTCTCATCCTCAGCTGATCTGTCTCTGTTTTTTTTCCTCTGCTTTTTCTTTTTTACTTCTTCCTCATTATTAGGTGGCTGACTTGATTCTGGAATAGACTGAATATCCTAGGGGGACGGGAAGAAAAGGATGGGTGTTAAGTTAAAAAGAAAACAGATACTTTCAAATAAATGCTGCTTTAATTCAGCTCTCCATGTTTTCCCTCTCCCAGTTTTGCCCTGAGCAGAATGGGAACAGTTAAGCTAGCCACAACTCCTAACAGAGGGTGAGGAAAACAACAACTGTTCTTAAGCCAGGTATGAGGTTCTTAGTTGGTCCCTAGAGGGTATTCTTATCTCTTCATCCTGCCCAGTAGATGTTTCCCCTTGCTCAGCAAATGCACCACAGTTCCTAAGAGAGAGAGATAACTTCAGTAGATTAGGAATGGAACTTTAAAGAATTAAATCACCAAGGAGCAGGAAACCCCATATACAACACAAAATAAATTAACTACTGTAAAAATAAAGTGAAGAGAGGACTACGGCAGACTTGGCAAATTTATGTGTTTATAGAAACACATGACAAGAAACTTGTAGCACCTTAAAGGCTAACAAGTATACTCTAAATACAAGTGTAAACAAACACAAGAGTCAATCTTTATTTTTTTTTATTATTTATAATTATAGGATGCATATTGTGACCAATCTTCAAAAACAGGAAATGCATCGAGCTGAAGCATCATTTGTGATTTTCACCCTGAGGTGTTCCAGATAGAGGCCTGCTAGCCCTTTTCATTATGTGCCTTCAAGTTGAATCTGACCTATAACAACCCTATCATAGGGTTTTCTTGACAAGATTTATTAAGAGTAGGTTTGCCATTGCCTTCCTTTAAGGCCCAAAGTTACCCAGTGGGTTTCCACGGCTGAATCAGAATTCAGATCCTGGTCTCCTGGAGTCTTAAGTCAACACTCAAGCTTTTAGTCCATCCTGGCTCTCAGTGCACACTCTCCTAACACTACTTGTGAAAATATCTAGCTGCAGTTAACTTTGTCATTTCCTGCTGAACGGATTTGGCAAAAGAAACAAGATACAAGAAGCAGTAGAAACTCATAAGAGTGCATTTACACAACATGTTAAATGCAGGAAGCCTGGCTTTTCATGAACAAGCAGTGAGCTGTGTTCTCTGATTTGCTTAGCAGAAACATACCAGGAAAGGAAGCTGTCTTCTGCAAGATGATGCAATAAACCATGGATGGCAAAAGCACCACTTATGGGCTGCATATGGCCCCAAACACTTTTGTACCCCACAAGCCCTCTCAAAGACCACACACACACATCAGATTTAGAATTTGGAGGGGGGTCAACAACCATCTCAAAGGTTAATTACCTTTCCTGGAGAAACCCCAGCATAGCAGATTTGTTAAATCCCTCAAAAACACCCCAACAAGTTAGAAGCTGGAAAAGAAAGTGACTTCCAGTTCTGAAGGATGGCTGGGAATGTGGTGTTGTGGCCCACTGCAGGTGCCCAGGGTAAAAATTGCACCCTCCTCTATTTCCATTGCTGCTGCCCAGCTCTGTGATAACTCAACTGTAGAGTGAAGTTCCAGGGTTTGTTGACTCTTTTCAACTGTCAGTAGTAATGGTGAGTAGTGGGCAGGAGCACAGGGGCACAGGGAAGGGGTCTGAGTCAGTCTCAGCGTCCTGATGGGCTTCTATCCATTGTGCTCTCTGGAAAAACTCCAGCTTCTACTTAAGCCTATTATTCACAGGTACAGCATCTATTTGCCTGAAAATGACCTAGTCATACCTGGACGGTGTCTTAGGCTGACCAGCCTTTCTTTCTCACATTCACAGTCAGAGTTTTCCCTCTGTTGGGTTGACCTCCCGGTCACCTTCAGGTTGGATTTTGATATCAGTGCCAATTAAAAGATTAAATATGATGCCAATTAGATATAGTGCCCAACCAAACCATACCATTATTGGTAGCTAACGTGAGTCCTAACAGAAGAGATACAATATTTCTTTCTGTCAGTTTTGTCACTCATGGCTGTCAACTACATGATGGCAGAAATATACAAGAAATATGCCAAGAAAAACTGAGCAACAGGTAAAGGCAACAGATTGAAACAACCACAACCACTACTCTGTCAATAAAACGAACTAAAAGGTCTGAGAAATTTTTTTGAGGCACACCTTTGCCCATTGCCAAAAAAATTAAAAAAAAAAACAACTTCCACGGAAAGAGCATTGTACAGTCAGGAACAACAGTCAGGGCCTTTTCCTATTGTCTTGTGCCTCTTCTCAGATGGTAAAGGTACTTGGAGAAGATTTCAGTAGATCGAAAAGGGCTGGACAGTACGTGCATCTTCCTAGAATTTGTTGGACTTGAACGCGAGTCCCAGCCAGCATAGCCACTGGTGAGGGGTTGCAGTCCAACAACATGTACATAACCATAGATCGCCCACCCTGGTGTTGAACCTGTGTGTTAGCCAGATATAAAGGAAGAGTACCTGTATTCTAAGAAATCAAAAGTGGGCCACTGAGATGCTGTTCAATTAGAAATCCCTTTCTTCCTCACCCTCACGCTTGTTAGGTGTGGCGGGAGGTGCATGCCAGCAACATGTTACCCACTTCTTGCTTAAACACATCAGATAATAGGATGCCTCATTGCCCTTCCTATATGACTTCCCTATTTTCTATCCTTATGCACGGGCTTTCAGTCTGAGAAACTGCACTTAGAGAGCCAAATTCACTTCATGCATTATACAACAGTAAGCTTTTATTTAAATTGAAACAGCACATAGTTCTAGTTCTCTAGCAAACTATATACATACCATTAAATAAATATTTGTTTTACATGGATTTTAAAATGTATCCATAATTTGTTCAGCTGTATCCATCTAAATGATTAAATAATCCTTTTCAGAAAACATAACTGCTGAAGAACGTTTTCAGCAGGGAATTGCTGAACTCATCATAACTATAAATTGACACATGCAAAACATTGTTTCTCCATTACACATCAGGATGTCTCACATTTACATTCAAGACAAACTGAGATTAATAGAATATTTTTTAAAAAATTAACTGAAGAAAATGAATCTACCACATTCTGTGTTCCTGTACTTCACCTCCAAATCACCTCTTTTTCATTGGGCTTGCACCTTGATTCATGTTTCTTCATGTTTTATAAAGCCTCTGTGTCCCCTTAGCCACACAGGTGATTTTTATATCAACTGTTAGAGAGTGGGATATGAATGGGAGGCATTCATCAAGCTGTTGACTTTGAGCATGCCTTTCTTTTAAATGAATTCATGCTGAACAGAATTTTCCCTGTCACATTTGCTTTTCTTTTTTCTTTTTCTCCCAAATGAGCAGTTAATTCACATGTACTCTCAAATCATGCTTTGGTGTTAACGGAAAAGCATAGGTGTTTGTAGTGTTTCCTCTACCCACATGCTCAGATTCAATTAATTCACCCATAGCTTGCCATTACATAAGAACCAGTAAATGATTCATTCTTTCATTCAGTAAATGATTCATTCTTTTCCTACACATACAATCCAGAATTGCAAACCACCAATTGGAGGCAGAGGATAAAACCCAGCAAAAGCAGCAAAGATTCTCAAGTGTTTTGTTTGCATGTTCTGTGCAACATTCAGAAAGGTAGCTTTAGCACAGTGGTGGCTGGTGCCCATCAGGACTGGTACAATAAGGTGGCCAATGTAAGATAAGGCCAAAGTCAATAGTAGGTAGACCAACCCAATTCTGTGTTTGTTTCCTTCTACCTTCATTGCACTGACATTAAGATTTAACATGTAACTCAACTGAAGAATAGTCTTTAATGTTGGTTCAGTAGGCTTCCACTCAGTTATACTTTATTTTCTGCTGGTGACAGGGATACGTAGCCTGAGCACAGGGGAAGGGCATTGCTACAGTTGCCTTAATGGATTAGCCTCCATTGCTTCTACCATTCCCCATCAGTGGCTAGGTTCACACGTAGCTGTAAGCCAAGTCATAATTTATTGCATTCTGGCTTGTTGTTGCATCCAAACTCATCCCCAGAAATAAGCTATAGTTTCTTATCCAGGCATATACTATCATAAGAAGCCATGCTTTATTGCTGGTTTATGAACTCCAGCTGGTTTAAAACATGATTTCAGTTATTTCTAAACTCAGAACTGTGACTTGTCTGTGGCTTATTTCCCCAGCTGCCTTGAATGGAATAGGAGCTGTACGGAGGAGGAGGGAGAAAAACACCAGAAATGGGTGGGAGGGAGGAGGAAGCTATTATGTGTTTGATAGTCAGCAGGACAATGCATGGCTAAAGCAACAAGCTATGGCTAATATAAACAATGGCCTAGCTTGATGTGCAGGCATGTCCAGATGCCCAGCTCATGTGAGATCTCCATCCAGATCTGGGTATCACACATCTCATTGTGGGCAGATACAGGAATTCCTTCTTCACTCCTACAGTAAGTTTAAACAGAGATCTTTGCTGTCTCTGACTTTCTGTCTGTTATTTTATTCTCATGACAATGTGATGAGGACCTCTAAGTTATAAAACTATGTGCTAAAAATCAAAATTCACCACTTTTCTGTCTCAGCAATAACAAAAAAAGAAAGAGATATTGGTGTGTTGTGTTTATGCATTTGCGTTGCTGTGAGGCAGCAAAGGAAGGAGGAAGCTTGGATTTTGTGACACAGATGTCAAAATGCAGTACCTACAGCATGGCCTGCACTGCTGAGTATGCAGATCTGGGCTGGGGACCACCTGAATTGTCTTGGGCTCTGTTGTAGTGTGCCTTCAAGTCATTTTGAACTGATGGCTAGCCTAATGTGGCCCTGTCACAGGTTTTTCTAGCGCTGAGAGCATGTGATGCACCCAGCGCATTTCTATGGCGAAACATAGAACCCTAGCTGAAAGGGCTGCAGTCCAATGCTCAAAGCACTATGCCATGCTGGCTCTCATGGTGGGCACTACCTTCATCTTAAAAATTGTGTGCTCCATTTTCTGCTGCCTATCAATGATGAAGTTCCTTACCATCCCCTATGTTGTCATCTCCCAGCAATAACAACCAAATTATGCATTTTATGCCTGTTCCTCTTAATGACTGCTGGAGTCAGGCTTCAAGATGGTGACCTGCCCAAGGTTTTATCCAAACAGCACCTTAGCTATGGAAAAACATAAAGCCTTTTATTCTGTGTTTGAGCCACATGTTGTCCACTGAAGTAAACTGCACTTTAAATAAGCCTAAACAGTTGAACATGAACATTCTCATCTTGCAGGGAAAGACTGGATGTTGTACACCAACATCTGTGATGCAAATTAGGAGTATATGTGTGTTCTTCAAGCTGCAAGGGATTCTGCACCAGAGAAGATTGGTTCTGAGCTGACTTAAGCTAAAGTTACCATTCTACTCTCTCTCCAAGACAAAAAGTTTGGGTGTGAGGAGATAAACGCAGAGCCCCCTTTCATCAACATACTCCATTCCACTATTCTTCAATGAAACAGCTGCTGATGGAGTCCAGGTATGTGCTGTGTGCCAGTTTTTGGAACTTCTCTTACAGCTGCTCCATTGAAGAGTTATGCAATGGACTGATTGCTAGGAGTGTTGTTCTTATCCCTCTTTGTTTAAGACAGGAAAGCAAGGTTATTTTGGCTTAGGTCAAGTACCCAGCCTGCTGAAAAACCGGTTAAATAGCCAGGCAGTACACACCTCCCCCAGTAACTACAACAGTCACAATTTGGATGTATTATTATTTATTTAGTCATTTGGAACTATCAGGGGAAAGTTCAGACTTTTCTCAAGAGTCCTGTAAATCTCAGGGGACCAGGGAGCAACAGGGACATTGTGTGCTGGTACCATCTCTCTCACCCACTGATTCCCCTCTTTTTACTGTTTCAAAAGCTGTGAAGGGAAGGGGAAATGACAGCTGGCAAAAAGACTTCTGAAAGCAGAGAATTCTCCCTGAAAACCCAACTCACTGCAATGAAGGCTTCTGAGCATGCTGTCGGCTCTGGGAACTGTTGGTGTTTGTTTTGTTAATTCCTTCTAGTCAATGGGTCAGGATAGAATTATTTTAAAAAAAATTCCCAGAGGTCCATTTCGATAATGCAGGCTCAACAGCTTTAGTGGACATAGAGGAACAGTTTGGAAACAGTTCATAGCTACTATTTACCCCATTTTCCCTTCCCTTTCCTTTAAAGCTTGGTATGTCTGGGTGAAAGTGGAAGAAGCATAGAAACTGTGACACATAGCTGTGGGGTTCCCAAAGCAGGAAAAAAAATGGTTTTGAAATTGTTCTCTTTTTTTGTCTGGTAGACAGCTGTAATAAACAAGACCCAGGATTGTGTATGACTTTGGCCTGATCCAACTGGGTTCTTCTCATGCTCCTAAGATTTTAATTATCAGTATAATCATTAAGGTGATCTCACTCATTTGCTCCCTAAGTTGAAAAATAGTACGCAATAACACAGTATTGAACCTGGCAAACTCTTGAAATTCCCACAACCGCCACCATCATCATTCTGGTATACAAACAATTCATAGGATGAATGGGACCATATTACCACCACGACCACACAAGTTTTACTGGAAATGAAAACTAAAGAAGCATTCTTTACAAGAACTATTCTGATGCTGAATCAATGCAAAGAATGGGGCTGTTACAATACCTTGTTGGCATCCAAATCTACTGTACCAAAATCTGAAACTAGGCAGCCTTCAACCCTGTGGTCCCAACATCATGTTAACTAAGTGCACAAGCAATGCACCGAATTAAGACGCTTTAAAAACCACCACTTGTCTTTCTTTCCTTTAAAAATACAAGATACTTTACTATGTTAATGTCCCAAAAACAATGAAACTAACTTTTTTTTCACTTTCAAAGTAATCAACGTATTTTTTTTAAAAAAAACCCAAACCCTCAAAAAGTATCAATTTCCTAAGTAAGTGTTTATATTATACTGGGAAAATCGCACATTATCTTGAGTCATAAAACAAATAAGCTCCCACCCCTTTGCAAATCCTCCCTTTTGGAATAACAAGGAGGAAGGGATTTTCAGTTTAGTTGAAGCGTTCGGGCGTCAAACACAATCCAAATTATTGTTGCTTCCTCTCATCAAGAGCTAATGCCACCTCATGCTCATTGATCATGTGTTCTATAAAAATAAGCTTAAGCCTACAGCCAAAGAGAAGGAGGGCCATGTCATTAAAATCTATTAGGGGACGGTAGCAACTGCTTTTGAAAGTGGGCATTAGAGTCACCGCAGGGTAAGGTTTTTTATCCCGGCAGCTCCTCCAAAGGTCACGTTTGTCGTTTCAGTTTGAAAACTCTAGCAACAATCTTAAGATGCGGCCCCAGGATTGGGTTGCAATCATTCCGAGCCGTCTGAAGCTTTCAGGTTAATCGCCCAGCGCTCAATTAAGCATCCGTTTAAGCCTTCCAGTCAGAGCGGTCCTTAAAAAGGTGGGTGGGAAAATCAACCAGCATCCTGGATCGACTCAGTGAATCCCAGCCCTTTTCCCTGCCCTCTCGGTCCCCATTCTTCCTGTGGTCGTTCCCCTATTAAAGCCGCAGCCTTTTAAGGCAGCGGTTGCAACATGCCATCGTTCTGAGTTTCTGGCTCCGAGTCAGCTTTGAAGGCTTACACAAAGTTTCCATTCCTAGTAACTCTTTGTGTTTACAGGGGAAGCGGAGCGCTGGAATCAATCTCCTTCGAGGAGGACAATAAAGCCGGTGTTCTTACCTTCCACTGTCATCACCTCCCCCATTTGGACTTTTCAGATGCGCGCACGTGAAAAAAGCACGCGTGCTACGAGGACGCCCGTCTGGCAGAGGCTGCCCAGCCTTTGTCTGCTAGACGCATCAGGGCGCGCGCTGCTGCAAGGCGGCCACTTCCTCCGTAAGGCGCTTAGGAGGGCCCGAGCGGACTGCAGGTGAACGCTGGGAAGTGGACCAAAGGTCATCCCCATGGCGGCAGGAATCGCATTTCAGAAACGCCTGCCGAGGGAGCCGGACGGACCGACGGCTGACTGGGATGGATGAGCTCAGGGCGAGCTGCGAGAGAGGCTGCCCAGAGCAGGACACGCAAATTGCCCGAGCACGTGTGATTTCGCAGGCGAAGGGCAGAAGAGCTATGCCTCTACCGATCTGGAAAATAGAAACCTCAAGGCGTTAGTTGTCACTGTTTACAACAGCCAGGTACGGCCTGAAACTGAAAGTGTGGCTTCTGGAGCAGAGAGCTGCGCTTTCACTGGGGCTTTCTGCACTGCACTATTGCAGTGCTATTATTCCGCTTTCAAGATCCTGTGGAATTCTGGGGTTTGCAGTTTACTGAGGTCAAAGAGGCCTCTGGCTGAGAATTCTAAATGCCCCTCCCTAAAATGCAAAGCCCAGGATTCCATAGGATGTTGAAAGTGGAATCATAGCACTATAACAGTGTAGGATGGAAAGGCCCGTTCTGTCTGAGCTGCTTGCACATTCGGCCCAGGCCAGAATCCTGTCAGTACATGACACTGGTGGCTGCAGTTTTTCTGGGCTTGTCCAGAGGGAAGGCAGGCAAAAGTTGCCATCTCTGACTAGCCTCTTTCTCTCGTGCCTGCCTGCCTGCCTTCCTTCCTTCCTTCCTGCAGCTTTTTTCTTCCTGTCATCACAATTTATGTCAGCATAGTTATACACATATAGTGCATCCACAGAACTCTGGTCTTTGCCTACAATCGTTAACATATTTACTTGGAAGTAAGTGCCAATGAACCCAATGGGACTTAGTTCTGACTAGACATCTTTGGGGCATGCCCAGTTCATTTGCTTTTTAACAAAGGGCATTTCTGCACTAGACTCTTATAGTGCTATTGTTCCACTTTCAACATCCTATGGTCTCCTGGGATTTGCAGTTTAGGGAGGGGCCTTTGAGGAAGAACTCTGTACTGAAACCAGGTACAACGTAAAGGAGGAATGCAAAAGGCACTATCCACAGTCACAAAGAATGAGAAGCCTCAATAGATGACAGATGAAACTCTTCAACCACTTAAAGACAAATGAGAAGCAAAAGCAAAAGGTAACAGAAATAGAGTCCAAACTCTAAGTACAACTGTTCAGTGACTTGTGTGCAGGGACAAGGAGAAATACTTTAATAATCAATGCAGGAAATTGAAGATGACAACAAAAGGAAGATTGGGAGACCTCTTCCACAAGATCCAAGAAATCAAAGGGAGATTTAAACCAAGAGTGGGGATGGTCTATGACCAGCAAGAGAACACATTACATGATCAAGTACAAATAGATGGAAACAATACACTGAAGATCCATATAAAAGAGATGAAAGGATGGCAGATTCATTTAAGGAAGAATCATTTGAAGATAAACCTACAGTTTTAGAAAGTGAAGTGGAAACTACACTCAGAACATTTGGAAGAAATAAATGACCAAGAACAAATGGTATATCAGTAGAGCTGTGTCAAGCTCCAGAGACAGAATCTACTCTAGTTCCAATTAAATCTCCCATGGAAGCAAAGTGATGTTCAAAATTCTGCAGCAAAGACTTTGACCATATATGAAATGAGAATGTCTGATGTCCAAGCTGGGATCAAGAAAGCATCATGGGGCACACCAAAGAATTTCAGGAGAAAATCAGTCTGTGCTATATAGATTATAGCAAAGTTTTTGATTGTATGTATCATGAAAAAGTATGGATAGCTCTTCAAGAAATAGGAGCAACACAACATTTGATTGTCCTGATATATAGCCTGCACTCAGGATAAGAAGCTACAATCAGGACAGAATATGTAGAAAGGGAATGGTTTCCACTTGGTAAGGCAAGGCTGCGTTTTATCACCCTATCTCTTTAACTTGTATGCTGAACATACCATATGTAAAGCAAGATTAGATTTGGAGGAAGGAGGCATGAAAACTGGAGGAAGAAACAACAACAATTTAAGATATGCAGATGACCCAATATTACTACTAACAGAAAATAGCAAAGACCTGGAATGATTACTGAAGAAAGTCAAGGTAGAAAGTGCAAAGGCAGGTTTACAGATGAATATTAAGAAAACAAAAATCATGACCGGAATGATTTACGTAACTTTAAAGCAGATGATGAAGACACTGAAATAGTTCAAGATTTCCCATACCTTGACTCAGTCATTAATCAGACTGCAGTCAAGAAATCAGAAGAAGACTAGGCTTCGGAAAAGCAGTTATAAAGGAGCTAGAGAAGATCCAGAAATGTTATGACATATTACTGAATACTATAGATAGGATCATTCATGCCATCATATTTCATATATAGTTGTGAAAGCTGGAAGAAAGAAGAAGAAAGAAAGAAAATAAACTTATTTGAACTGTGGTGCTGGAGAAGAGTTCTCCTGATCCATATAACTGTGGACTACTAAAAAGACAAATAAGTGCATCCTAAAGAAAATCAGGCCTGAATTCTCCCTAGAAGCCAAGATAACTAAACTGAAACTGTCGTACTTTGGACGTATCATGAGAAAACATGACTCACTAGAAAAGACAATAATGCTTGGTAGAGTAGAAGATGGTAGGAAAAGAGGAAGACCGCATTGCAGAATCAATGAAGGAGACCACACCCCCAAGTCTGTAAGACTGCGCAAGGCTGTTGATGATAGGGTGACTTGGAGATCTCTCATTCATAGGGTCACCGTAAATTGAAGTTGTCTTGACAGTAGTTAACAGCAGCTGGATGCTCCTGTAACATAGGATGAAAAACAGAAGATGTGTCGTGTATCCTCCAACCTCTGGTAAACGAACATGTCTCATTCAACGAACAAGAGGCTCACAGTGTGAAATAAAGGATAACAACTAAGGTACTTCTATGACAACAGATACATCCCACTAGATTTAATTTTAAGTAGCTTCAAAACCTACAAGTCTCTGCATTGCATGTAGAACTCAAGGGATGATTGTGTTTCAGATGCAGGAGCTCTCCCAAGTGTTTGTGTTCATGACCTTTCCGTGTTTTGCAATACCTTCTTCGAAGAATTTCAAAATGCTTATCTTCCAAACAGGTGCTGAACAAGCCAAATACACTATTTATATCTTGTAAGCAGGTGGAAAACGAGCTTTCCCAAAACAGTCATAAAGAGCTCATTCCCATTGAAAAGTGCACAGCTGATATTTCAGTGCAGCTGGGACAATTGGCATGTGGGTAAATTACTCATCTTCGGAGCAAGTTTGTCACCTTTGATAATAGTGGGCTAATTCATTCTGTTTCATGCACCATCTTGCCCAAAAGAGCAGGGATGGAGAACTTTTTTGGTGCTGAGAACCATATGTGACCCTAAGTCAGGCACAACACAGAGACATGAACACACACTGAAGAAAACACAGGCGACAACAGATCACCTCTCTACACACTGCAATGGGTGAAGAGAACACCTAGTGAGGAAAAAGTGATCTATGTGAGAATTTGTGAAAGAGGGAATAGAGAGCCTTCTCTTTACCCCTTACATAGCAATTCTGATACGGACCACTCTTTCCATAATGCTATATGAAACTATGTATGGGTGAATTAGGGAATAGGAGAGAGGTCTCAGAGGGGAAGCCTGAATACCCTGAAACCACCTGATCCTATCTGAACTAGCTGCTAAGCAGAATCAGGTCCAGTTTGTACTTGGATGGGGAACCACCAAGGAATACCAGGTGCTGTAAGTTGTATTTCAGAGGATGGCAATGGCAAATCACTTCTGAGTATTCCTTACCGCTATGAAATTCATGGGGTTGCCATAACTTGACAGGCAAGTGGAGGGGGTACACACACACACTCACACACACACACACACAGAGGAAGAGAGGGAGAGGGAGGGGGGAGAGAGAGAGAGAGAGAGAGAGAGGAATATGCAGCTCATGAGCCACAGGGTGTGCACTCCATGCTTTAAAAGTTCTGTTTCATCTCTGAGGAATGGAACACTGAATGTATTTATATCTGCACTGTTCCACTTGTGTACAAATCAGTTTTGTGGGGCTAAGGGACAAACAGACAGTGATCAGATGGATGCTTTTAGACTCCAATGCATTACCAGAATCCTGAATCAGATCTCTCTGCTTGAGAAGTATGTAACTGATTCTTCTACCCTCAGGTTTCAGAAACCAGATTAGATTTAAAGAGTTTCAGTTGTCAGAGCAAGCTTGTTTTCAGCCACGTAGCTTGGAGTTCAGGTGGGGAGGAGGGGCAAGGGGGTGGGGGAAGGGGAGTGGGGGGCAAGTGCGGGGCTACATGGTGCAGGGGACGTGGCTGCAGTGGCCATGTCGCACGGGATACCCCCCAAAAATTGCTGCCCAGGGCGGACTGCCCTCATCGCCCTCCCCTCCATCCGTAGGTCTCTGCATGGTTTCTCAGTTCAAAGTCCATTCTCCCATCAACCTTGCTCATGCCTTTATGTACCTGTTGTTGTCACATCCATGCAACATACATGTCTTTCAGCATGCATATGAAATATCTCAGTAGAACAGCACATTTTTCTCTGGCAGTGTAAGCAAGGGGAATGGAAGCACTGAAATGTTTTGGACTCTGTAGTTACAGTTATGAACAGCCATTGTGTGTGTTGCCAGCTGTCTGGTAACAGAAGGATGCTTTACGTAACGTCATTTAATTCCATTAACAACTGTGTTGTTACAATTTATTGCTGCAATTTATATGGAATAGACAGGCACATAACATGCAGGGCATATTTCTAGAAGCATAAAATGTCAATACAACAGTGTCCTAGTTCTCATGTAGGTGGTAAAGCCATCACTACGGAGGGGTGCAACTTCAGACCAAATTGGTTTTGACAACATTTCACAGAATTAGCAGTTACATGCATTTTTTAAAAAAGAAATAGCAGGAATGGGAATCCAGAATAGGAGTGGAAGAGGTAGACTTTAACCCTTATTATCTCACTGCAGACTCAGTCTGGAGCAGGAAATGTACACCTGTTGCTTGGACTGACAAGAAAGCTCCCATTGGCACAGGCAAGAGCACCACACCCTCATGCAAATAGCAGATCTGTGGGGGCAATCCGGATCAGGTCTTTAGCCATCAGTGATGGGTTACAGCTTCTTTTTAACCTCTTCCTCCCCTTCATCAACATGCTAGTGCACACTGGGACCCTACACTAGCTTTGACTTAAAACACATTCATACCTGCTTTCATGTATGTCTTGTGTGGCCAAATGGATTCCCCCATACAAAAAATTAAAATAAATAAATATCTTCCAGACACACTGAAAAATTGCAGGAAATAGCTTGGCTAAAACATTTAACTCCAACATTTGTCTCCTTATGGGAAAGAATTTTCCTTGTTCTTTAGCACTGGTAAAATGTCAGCGTCCAGGTCTAGATGTGTAGCCAGGAGTACCCCCAAGCTCCTTTTTTTTTTTTTTTGAGGAAAGAATAGTCCCATGAATACCTCCTGACCAGGACCACTTCTTTCTTCTCTGGCTCGTGTGAAAGCAAGCATTTGACATTGTTCTATGTTTTATCAGCCATTTATCAACCACTTGTAATAGCAGACTGTTGCCATACTCTGTCACTAATTTGAGTGCATTGCCCCTTGGTGCTTCTGTATCAGTTGGACTTCTGAACTTCTTGGGAGCTATCCAAACATGATGACCCCAATAGGCTCAGAACCTTGGATAGCTCCTCAGGCTAAAACCCAGAACAGATGTCTCATTCCATTGACAAGGGAGCCAACTACCTGTCACCATTTTACTATATCACTCAGCCTTTGCTTGGTTTTTATCTAGTCTTCTGTATCTGTCCTGATGTCTCTCCTCTTCCTCACCCCTTCTGTCCCAGTTCTGTTTGGACTGGTCTGCTGAAATCAATACCTATCTCAGCTGGTTTATGAACTCATTTAATTTCCATGACAAAAGCTAGCCTCCCTGGATCAGGTCCCTCACCAATCTGTGTTTCAGATTATTCTTCTAAGAAGCTTCTCCTGGAAAGACCAATCTCTCCTGTGCATTCAGGACTCTGAATGCACAAGTAGGATTGACATCAGCCAAGTACCTGCTCTGAGTCATTAAAATAACAACTTTAAACTTCTGAAAACACAGTAACTTTCTGAAAAGCTTCTGTGAAAATTACCTTGACTGGACCATCAGACTTACCTGACTTTCTGGGCTGCTGTTCTCATTGCCCATTTTGACAAGAAGATTTCAGGATCACCCTATTACATTCAGGGGGCCAGCTCTGGGGGAAAAAAGAAACAACTATCAGACATCTATGAAAGCTTTGTGGAAAGCTTTCCTGGTGTTCAGGAAGAAAAGGCCTACAGTGCATCTCTCTGAGTGTCTCCTAGAAAAACAATACTTGATTGCCCAAGGTTAGCAGTGTTCCCTGAAGGTATAGTTTTCTATGGCAGAACCAAATGATGTGTTGGATCCTTGTGCCAAATCATAGCTTTGGAACCCCAATCCATTCGTTCTCATGCAGCAGATTGCAGCAACTTCATTTGGGCATCACTATCTTTTGGGAGAGATAGATGGAGATAGGAGCTGGTATCCAAATGATGCAGCAAAATTGCATTAACTTTCACCCATAGTGAGGAAGGGGAAGCCAACTGTGTTCATAAGCAAAATGTTTAGGGTCACTATTGTTCCGCCCCACTCACCCACACACTTAGCATTCACATGTTTTACTGCTCTTTGTGTTGAAGTAATTTTAGCCAAATTACTTTAGCCTATAAATGACATGAGGAGGCAATTATATAAATAACTGTTTTTGCTGTGTGCCTCCAAGTTGTTTTGGACTTATGGTGACCCTAAGGCAACCCAATCACCGAGTTTCCTGTGGCTGAGTTTGTATGACATGCCCAATGTCACCCAGTAGGTTTCTATGGCAGAGCAAGGCATTGAACCCGAGTCTCCAGAGTTGTAGTCCATCACTCAAACAACTACACCATACTGGCTCTCATATAAATTACTCTAAAGTATAGAGTGCGTGTGTATAATATAACACACACACACACACACACACACACACACGGGTAAATACACTTGTTTTATTTATATAAATAAATAAATAAAAATTTATAAATAAAACAAGTGTATTTTCCCGTGTGTGTGTGTGTGTGTGTGTGTTATATATTATACACATGCACTCTATACTATATATGTGTGTGTGTGTGTGTGTGTGTGTGTGTGTGTGTGTGGCTAGCATATTTACCCAGCGTTGCCTGGGATTTTATTTTCTCATTGTTAACACCTGTCAGAAATACCTTAGGAATTACCTGACCTTAGGAATTAGATGTGGTTGAAATACACAGATTTGAAATCCTGTGTCTCTAATTCCCCAATCTGTCTTGTCCGGTACGTGAACTTTACCCCGTATGCCCCAATCCAATCTGTATTCAGAATTATTAGCATACAGAGGTTGGGTTCCTGAGAGAATACACTGGCCTCCTTCTTACTGCTCAGCCTCGTCTCCGCAGCAACCAGTCTGAGTTCTCTGGCTAAGCATTCTAAAGGCCCCTCCCTGAGCTGCCAACCCCAGGATTCCGTAGAATCTTCACAGCCAGCCAATCATATGAGGTCTATGCCTGCCTGACACAGACAAACAGACATGCTCACTCACAAACTTTGACTTTTGTATAGTAAATAATATATATAATAATATAATATTATGTGTATATGTGCATAATATTATACACACACACCCTAGACTTTTTTTCACTGTATGTTAATAACGTAATTGTTGCTATTAACACCACATAGAGTTGATTTCTTTCTGACGTCACTGTCCACAGCTGTTGTACTCTCTCTCTCATGTACACAAACACTCTCTCTCTCTGTATTCATTTGTTGTTCTTGTGACATGCCTTTGAATTGAATCTAACTTATGGCAACCCTGTCTTAGGGTTTTCATGGTAGGATACTCAGAGGAAGTTGGCCACTGACTTCCTCTAAGGATGAGGGAATATAATAAATGTAAATCTTTTTAGAAGTCCACATACCAGTATAAAAATATCATTGCAAATGCAGTCTTATAATAATGTATTTCCAATAATAGCAATAACAATAATAGATTCCAGTAAGATTCTGTTTTGGTAATAGAATCTATTTTCAAGGACATTCAAAACCTGAAATATAGTAAGTCTGAGTCTAGTATAATCAGAACTCTAATATAAAAAAAAAATGTTAAATTGTTTAGAATTAATTTGGCAATCTGAACCCATATTGGTGGGGTTTTTTTTGATAAATTGCTCTGTATGCATGTGTAAGTACATCCACACACATCAACACATACTAAAATTCTGAATAACGCATCCAATGAAGCAGGCTGTCATCCACGAAAATGTATTCCATAATAAATATGTCAGTCTATAAGATGCCACAGCACTCTTAGTTTCAGTGCAACAGACTGTCATAGATGTCCCTTTGGAAACTGTTAACTTCCCTATTACGATTTTTATTTCTTGAAAGATGACTATATGAATTACTCCAACCACAACTAAAGCACTGACAATGTGAAATTCATTACTCAAATGGTATATGCATATTATGCACAGCTAATTAGAACTAATTTCTTCATGTCCACTTTACATTATTGAGGAGGTTGCACTGTTGTGTAATACAAAACTCTCCACCTTTGCTTTTGGATGGAATTCAGAGTCTTACAGTGAAATGATCCTATGTATGTTCACACAGAAATGACTCCAATTAGGAATGTTCAAACATCAGATCATTTAGTTTAGGTCATTATTCTATCACATGAGCAGGTAATCAATTCCTTTGCTTCATATCCTGGTTAATCAACTGAAGCTAAACTACAGTTTCCTGGTTTTGAAATGGTTTCAACAAGCCATGACAGAAGCACTAAAACTGACACATGAAGGAAAGGAGGAATACATGGGCCTGGTGATTTAATAAACCAAGATTTATTAATACTGTACCTTTTAATTTTGCATTATTAATTCTTATAGTTACTATGAAATTTGATTTGCCCAAACCAGTAATCTGTGCAGTCAATTCTTGTTCATTTAAAGTTTAAATTCTAAACCCTTTCCATTAGTAGATTGGGTAGACCACTGAAATGTGATATTGAAGTACATATTTACCTCTGGGGGAGCCTCTGCAAGTTTCTTTTTTGGGCTATATCTTCTAGAATCCGAAAGATATAGTAAAAAAAAAAAAAAGGTAACTTTTCATATCCAAATACTCCAGAAAAGTAAGTTTCCCAAGTCCTGATCTCTAGATCTGGTCAAAGATTTTTCTTTGCCTTTTAAAACACAAGAATAGCTTGTGGCACATCGTCTTATAAAGTCTTTACCAGAATAGGGTGCTTCCATGTCTAGCTGCTACCCACATCTCCTACTTCCTCAAGCCTCACCTGCCTGTAGACTTCCAGAGGGTGGGAGAAGAAAGGAATCCCAATTGTTATTTCCAATCAGCATCTGGAGAGAACAGTAGGTATCCCCCTGTATTCACATAGTGGCCTAAACACCCCAAAGGCACCAGATCCTCTCCTGATATTGGTAGCTAAGCAGGGTCAGCCCTGGTTTGTACTTGGATGGGAGACTGTCAACAAATACCAGGTGCTGTAGCCTATATTTCAGAGGAAGGAACTGGCAAAACCACCTGTGAACATTCCTTGCCTAAGAAAACCCCATGAAATTAATGGAATGGACAGGTAACTTGAAGGCATGTACGCACACATAAACAGAAACTTCCTCCTAATTAGGCGGCAGACCAGCATGTGCAACCAGCCATGCTACTTGTTGGTCTTTTGCAAATCTTGACTAAGAGTGCTTTGCTCCTCCTCCCCCTCTTTGGTATTAGGGAGAGGGAGGGAGAGCAAAGTCATCTATTTTCAGCCAGTATTTCCCAAGTGCTCTTCTCCTCCCCTGCTTCCCAGGTGGGAAGAGCGGTTTTACATGATGTTTATCCAATGTCATATGTCCCACGGAGGGCTGCAGGGGGTATCTGGCTCACAGACGGCTGTAGGGGGACATCAAGCCCTGATCCCAAAAACTAGCTTCTCGTCTCAGGCCCTAGGCTACACAGTAAATCCAACTGAACTCGGATGGACTCATTTCTGACTAAACATGATTATGTTGCAAATGCTAGCATTTATAGCAGAAACAACTGTGGTCCACATTTCAGCAGGCTTGGTATAATGTTTTCATCAGCTACTTAATCCCTCCCACTGCATTGTGAAGCCATCTGGGCTTCTCAGCTCAGATTTTGGTATACTAGCATCAGAAAAATACCTCTAACCAAGGATGAAGTATATGGGTTAATTGTCTTTCTAGACTTTTCATTAATACACAGAGCTTATAATCTCCAAGCATTACATCAGAAAACATAGCACTCTGTAGAGATGTTTTACTAGACTTTATGAAAACCAGTAAGATTAAATCCTCCACAAGTGTACAGTGCTCCAGCATTTTCGTACTGGAGTTATGCTTAAATATTTGCATATCAGTTAATATTATTTTGATTTCCCTGTTTTTTCTGGATAAGAGACTTTTAAAACATGCTGCTTTTATTTCATTAAATCCATCTAAGCACAGCTGTGTTTCAAAAAACAGTGCTTATATGAATCTGTTGCAGTCGACTAATTAGAGATCTCGCTGTTGGAGGAAACAAAAGCTGTTTTGACCTAACAGTAATAGAAGAAATTTTAGTACACTTACATTCCAAGAGGAGGGAAAAATCTGGAACTCGGAACGTCTTTTGGCACTTCAGGAAAAGCCTTTAGAAACTCACTTTTTTCAGCTACAGCACCTCACAAGTCTGTGCCTTCGTTTTCCTTTTCTGCCTTCCCTTCCACTGAATCACATTTAAATGACCCACCTTATATTAGGCATAACCGGTTGAACAAATAACTTTGACTCCACCCGAGGTACAGGGTAGAACCATGCTCATATTCTCACTGCTACTTAAGAAGGAGAGAAAGATTGCTGAAGAGTTGAGAGAAGCCAGCATCTATCACAGAACGGACATTTTGCTAACATTCCCATGCTTTGCATTTAATAGATGGAAACCTAACATCTTTTGATCTGTTGTGTATGGCCTTTTCAGGAGGAAAACCCATGCCAGCATTCAGTTTTAAATGTTTCAGAATGTTTCAGTGTTGAATAAACATTAGCAAGAGCAATAGGAGCCTGTGAAGATCCAAAGAAGCCACAACAATGCAGAATATACATAGCTGTATAGCAATGAAGCAAAACCTGGTCAGTTCAGTGTGTAGCACTCCAGATATTACTGAATTGCAACTCACAGCAGTCCAAACCAATGCAGCAAATGGTAAGGAAGACTGGGAGTTACAGTTTAACAACATCTGGAGGATCACACAGTTCCCACCTGAGTTAGGTAGTTTATTTAAAGTCAGGTGGTGTTCTATGCTCCAAGAGGCTTTAATAAATGTTATTGAAGACATATGTGTGTAGTGCTGTTTCCCAAATTAAAAAAATCTATGGATTCTATGTGAATATAGCCTTTACACATACACACCAGGAAAACCACCTTGTGTTGAAAATACTGTATTATCTCAGGACGTTCGGCTTATGTTTTCGAATGTTGGGCACACAAAACCTGATTGTGATTTAAAATATTTAAATCTAAGTATTAAAATATTTTAAATATTTATTATTTAAAATAATTACATTTAAATATTATTTAATACCACTGCTCATTAAAAGCAAAGCATGATTCTAATCACCGCGGCTAGAGTCATATACACAAAACTATGGAAGAACAAATAAACCCCAGAAACAGAAGATTGGCTGATAAAGCTTATAGAATTTAAAGATTTAGACAGAATGACTAGGTTACTAAAAGGGAAACAGCAAAGCAAGAAAGAGAATTATATTTTAAGTGAAAACAGGACTTAACAACAACAACAAAAAGAATAGGATAAAGGAAATCTAAATGCATAATAGGCAATTATACTATAACTAACTGTAGTAGACCAGACTACTTGATAATATATTTATTTTTCTAATTTATTGATGAATTGATACAAAGACTTACATAATAGACTGTAAGAAAATTAGAAAAGTAACTGAACATTTAAATGGCAGACACCAAATAAACAGAAGATACTATTATGTCGTACATGATTATGAAAAACTATTTAAGTAAGAAAAGTGAGGAACGACATAAGTGTTGATTATAAACTGAACTATGGGGGCGTATGGAAGTGTGACATGAAGAGACAAATTAAAAGCACAAATCAGAGAGAACAGAAACAACGAGGTTAAATTAGAGGTGGGTTTTCCCCCCTTCAAATTAAAATCATGTGTGATTATAACACACAACTTAAGCAAAAAAAAAATACAAACTTTAAGATGCATACCTACTATAATTCTCTCTGTTTTTACACTGCTATATACTGATACAACTTTATTTTAAACACTGACTATCTGTTTGTCTTTTATCTTATGCAGCAAAATCGACACATTTAGCTGTTGCTTGTTTTCTAGATATACTAGATGTATCGTATTTTTACATTTATTTCTTTCTCTGGCAGCTTTTTCTCTATTACTTTGTCATTATTCTCTTATTGTGTTTTTTATTTTATTTAATTATTCATCTAATAAAGAATATATATATATATATATATATATATATATATATATATAAGCAAAACATGATTCTAAGTTCACAAAATGCCAACAAATAGAGGTAGATGATGGACCTATTGTATTAGGAGTGGTAAAGCCACTCTTGTTTTCAAGGCTGCGCCTCTTGCAGCAATTCTGGCTTGTATGGGAACCATTCAGCTACTGGGCCTTATTCCTGAGAGAAGACCGCTACTGGGAGAGCTCCTATAAAACCCAGGGCAGCTGCAGGATGAGCGGCTGTAAAACAGAGAATTAACTCACTTTCCTTATGGCAGCAGATCCATTGTCTATAGCCATTTCTGCACTAGACTGTTATAGTGCTCTTTTTCCACTTTCAACATCCTTTGGAATCCTGGGGTTTGCAGTTTAGGGAGGGGTATTTAGAATTCTCAGCTTGAGAACTCTTTGGCCTCAGTAAACTACAAACCCCAGAATCCCACAGGATGTTGAAAGGGGAATAATGGCACTAGAACAGTGTGGTGCGGAAATGGCCTACCTCGAGCTCAACCAAATTCATTTGATAGATCATGGATTTTACAGGTGAGCTTCTGGATTACACTCAACAAAAGGCAGACAATGAGCAGAATGAGCCTTCCTTCTGTAGTGTTCAGTCTGAAGCATCTTGTGTGAGATGTACCTATCATTACTTGTTGCAGTCATCGTCTGATGAGCAAGCAGGTGTGATCTACTAAAGGGTTAGGTGCGACCTCTTAATTTTTAATTTTAATTTTTATCTTTTTATTTTTTTAAAAAAAATTATCCTGCCTTCCTTCTAACATGGGGCCCAGGGTGGCTTATTGCAAGTTTAAAACTGGTACAGCTAAAAACCTGATGATTTGAAAGTTTTAAAAGAATGAAATGAGCTAGCATATTAAAATATCATTAATTTCAAACAGTACAAAATCATTTAAAAACATAACAAGGATAAAAGTACAGCATGCACACATCATTAAAAAGAAGTCTGCTGCACAACCCATTAGTCTCCTAACGTGGGTTTAAATTGAAAGGTCTTCACCTGCTGGCAGGAGGAGAAAAGACAGGGGGTCAGCATATCCTCCCATGGAAGTGAATTCTGCAGCCTGGAAGCAGCCACCGAGAAGGCCCTCTTGATCAAGACCCTCTTGAGTGTCTTTTGAAACTTTGTATATATGGAAAACTTTAATAAAGATATTTTTTAAAAAAATCACCAGGATTAAAATATGCCAGAAAGTAAATCATAACCAGCTATATCCCCATCAGTGGTGTTGTGAAACCGGAGTTTGCAGGCTGGGATCAGCAGGGCTTTTTAATTAGCAGGGATGATCATATAATCTGCCACACCTCTCAGGACTCTTAGTTCTCTCTCGGTTTAGCTAAAATCCCCATGGGAGGGGGCTGAGTGGATTTTTCCCAGCAACAAGTTAGCCGTAATGTATCCATGATATAGTACAAAGTATCCTCCGGTGGCTAAGCCTTGAATGGGCAGTTAAGACCCAGTAACTTTACAAAAGATTTTACTGGTGATGAAAACTGATAGAACTAGTTTGTTGATACCAATAGACACAAGTTCCTGTCAATGTCAAGGACATTGTGGATATGAGGACTATTATGTACTTCAACATTTACCATTAACCCACTCATCCACATGGTACACAACACTATGGCATGCAACAGGAAGCATGGAATATCAGAAAAGCTACAGTTCACAGCACATCTGAAATCCCATTCATACATCAGGATCGCATAATAGGAGTCTTATTTATTACAATATGAGTCTATAATAGTTGGTGGGTGCCATGTGAACAGGCCAATGCATCCACTCTGGGTTTTAATCCAGATTTTGAAGGAGGCATCCAAGCTGCTGAACCCTATCTCTCAAATAAGTTGAATACTTTGGATAGTTCCCCCAGATTTGGTCAAAATCCTGGAGAAGATTTTTCCCACACTGACCTGGGAACCACCACAGGGAGGGATACATGTCAGATAATAAAGCAAGGAGAAGACACTATGGCTGTTTCTGCTAGTGCCAGTCAATATACATGAATGTTTTTTGGGGATTGCAGCCCCGCAGTCACAGCCAGGAGTCAGCTATCCTCCCATAGCAATGGTTGAAGGGCAAGTACAAGAGAGGAAATAGATTCAGGACTTGGACCAAATTAGCTTCAACTCTGTATTGAAGTTTGGCAGCTATTAGTGACATAGAAGGGCAGGCAGTAACAATAAGTGTCCTCTCTATTTCTGCTCTAGATGGACACATCCGTAAGGTAATGCACGGAATTCTGGGTGCATGTTTTAAATAATCCACTGTTTCCTTTCATCTTTGGTTGTTTTCCCTGTTATATTCAGGCAACGTACGGTGTCCAGTGCTAACATTACCATCTATGTGAGCAATAATTTCTCAGTGATTCACACTGTAGAGGTGGAGCCCTGTAAACAGAAACTCTTTTAAATGTGCTGATGCAAGAAGTATGGCACCCGTTCATCCACTGAGTTAATTGTTATTGGTATTAACTCACAATACCAACACCAAAAATTATGAAAGCTGGCTGACAAAGCCTGCTTCCAGAACCAACCAGTATAGCAGAGCCCAAGGGTTAAGGCTTAGAACTATTTGATAGAATACTGTGGTAGTAAAAGCCAGTATGATGTAGTGTTGGACTAGGACTTAGGAGATCCAATTTCTAGTCTCCACTGAGCCATGAATCTCGCTGGGGGACCTAGGATTTGTTATTCTACCTTTGGCTGACCCACTTCACCTGTAAAAAGCATCACTACCAGCAGTGGTATCAAAGGGCTACAACTGTATAGTCTAAATATGCTGGGAACAGAAAAGGAGACACACCATAGAAATAGCCCTTACCCTTGGTGTGGTGTTGTAGCCACAGTCTGTAATGGTGATGCTATCATTCAGTTGTAGCAGCGCACTCAGAGACACATCAGTTGCACACTTTGGACACACAAAACCAAGTGCTTAATCCCTCCTTAAAATGCTTTCTAGTGTGACTAGTGTTTAATCCATCACAACCTGAACTGCAGGAATTAATGAAAATGAAGAAGAAATTAAAAAGATCAAGCTTTTCACATCTCTTTGTCTCTCTGCCAAGAAAAGGCTTAACTTCCTTAACTTTTGCATGTCAGGCTGTCATTTAAAAACATACATCAGCACCACTAGTTAAAGTTGTCAAAAATTGAGTTAAGGTGGAACTGTATGTATCTCATCTCCTAGAGCACTGGGAAAGTTCTCTTCCTGAGAGGATGAAGAACTGTTGCAAACAATAGCTGGGTTATTCTGGATATTGTTCATGGCTGTTCTTCCTATTGAGAACTAATCAGTGGAAAAGTTCCAACCTAGATTCAATGGCCTTTTATCACAACAAATATTTACTTCCACTGAACTTAAATTTGTGCAACAAATGGCACTGAACCCCCTTTCCCTAATGAGTCCCTATTTATGGGATGATTACCAGTTTGTTTTCCATTGCAGTTCAAGATGCTGGTGATTATCTTGAAAGTTCCAAGGAACTTGAGAATGAAATGGAGAAGTTGTACATGCTAGCACAATGGCCCATCTTTAGGAGGGCTTATGACTGGGCAACAGTGGCAGCTGGTGGCTCCTCTATTGCTGGGAGCAGTGAAACTATCCCAGGTTTTTGCTAACTTTAACAGAGTTATCCCAATTGCTGAATCTATTTAGGAATAGGGTTCAGTATTGTGGAAAATTCCTCTGAAGCCTGGAGTAGATTCACCAGCCCCCTAGTATAGGAGTCACCATCAGCCACCACCGTTGAGTATTATCTTCTACCTATGTGTTGTAGTGGGATGAGACTTTTATAGAGATATTTAAAGAAAATATTTAGTCCTAAATCCAGTCATTAGTCCCACCTGGAGAAGACCTGCTAGGTTAACTGCTGCCTAATAAGATAATGCTTATGCAAATCCCATTCATTCATTGGGTCTACTCTAGTGAAAACTAACAATTTAATCTAGGGTAGAGATGGGGACTATGTGGGTCTCCAGAGGTTGCTGGACTGAAAGTCCCAGAATCCCTCATCATTAGCTTTGCTGGCTGGGACTGATGGGAGTTGCAGTCCAACAAGATCTGCAGGTCCATATATTTTTCATCCCTAATTTAGTGGACCTCTAAGTTGTCCTGCTAAAAAAATTATCCTTTTGTAAAGCTATTGTGCTCATAAAACCTGTCTTCCTTTAGGCTGCAATCCAACTTGTGTTTGCATTGGAGTAAGACCAATTGTGAACAGTGGGATTTACCCAGGGATCCACAAATGCAGGTTTGTCTTGCTATACAGCCAGGACTTGTGATTACCATCAATCCATTCCCATCCCTCAAGTTATCTGGCAGGCACAATGGGCCTGTAATGAGAGTAGCAGGGCCATCCCTCATTTGTGTAGTCTAGAAGAAGATAAGAAACACTGGCAGTTTCTCCTGCTGCTCAGAAGGGACTGTTTCTTACCAGCTTGGAAACTGCCATGGAAATGAGAGCTCTCCAGATGTTGTCCAGCTACAGTGTTCAGCATCCCTAGCCAATACAACCAATAGTAAATAATATGGGGGGAGTCATTCAACAACATCTGAAGAGTTCATAAATCCGACCCATTCTAGGTTCTATGTGTATCCTTAGAAAAAATAAAAAAGTTTGAACTCCCTGTGATGATGATTGTTAACATTTTTAACAGTCTTGCTTCTATGCCTTTGAAACCAACCTTACATATCCACATGGAACTTCTCCCTACACGTGCACATATAATTTCTCTTAATGGCAAGCAAATCTTCTCAGTCTTCAGTTCTGCATCTCAGACTGCTATTAAAGTCACAGGAACTAAGCTAATCCAAACGTTGGCAGTCTTGTAAGTTTCTCTGTCTGAAAAACTGGAATAAGGACCGAGCATACAAGTTTATTGCCAGAAAAACACAATGAACATATAACGATTTGCAAAAAGTCAGAAGTCCTATGTAGATTTTAAGAATAGACATGTATTTTGAGAACAAGTGGAAGAAGACCAACTTATGATTGTTCAGATCATAAACATCCTTAATTTTCAGGCATTGCTGCATAACACTATTAGACATTATGTACCACCCACACAAAGACTCTGCCCTGAATTAATCAAGGAAAGGTGGAATCATATCTCTGCATGAGCCAAAATGTCTGGAATACAGTTGTCAAGTGTCCTCTTTACATAGTCTTCTAGCTCTGTAGAATGACTGCTTATAAACAAGCTATACTTACAGGCCTAGGTTGCAGGTACAAGAGATACAAGAGATAGAGGTTATAGAATTCTAGCTTGTACCACTGCAAATTTCATGTGGTGAAAGTAGGTTCCTCACATAAAAAGAAAATTCAGTGTAATAAATCCCTAACAGAGGGATAGTTTTCAAAGAGAAAGCCATGCTTGTCTGTTACAGCATAAGTACAAAAGCTGGGGGAGGAGGGATCTGGCAGCATCTTTAAGATTAAACGATTTATGTTAGCATGATAAAATATATCAATTTTGAAGGTGCTTCTAGGTGCTTACCCTTTCCTTTTAATGCCCTAACACTGGAAGAAAAGCTGAAACCTATTCTGGCCATGCTTCCTGTTTGTAAGCAAAGAAGGAAATTTTGCTATAGTGTTTTCCCTCCCAGGCAACATGAGCCCCCTTCCTCTCCAAAGCAGTACAGCAAACCCCAATCATGTACATTGTGCATGCATACCTGAACCCCTCAGGTTATGTTCCACACATCTGATGAAGTATACTGTACGCCACAAAATCTAATGCTATAGTAAATGTACCATGTGATTTTTTTTTTCTGCAATGGAATAAAACACAGCTCCATATCTGGAAATCAATCATAAACAGTTCGTGGTGGTCTTTGTCAGTTCATATGCACATTGCTCATTGTGCTGTTATGTGGAGACTATTGACTGATTGATTGATTGGATTTATATCTAGCCTTTCCCCCAGGAGACCTTGTGGAATGCAGAATCAGCTTAGCTTTTTATCCAATATTTGGCAGAGGCTATCAAGGGAGAGAATAAAGATGTGGATGGGCACTGAGCTCATACCCCAAGTCACTTGGAAAGTTTTTTTTTTAAGGTCCATGAGCTTCTCAGGTAACAAGTAAAGGACTCTGAGATTTCTCCTGATTCCATGGGAAAGGCCCTTGTATTTGGCCCTGCCCTGTGGCTGAGTCATTCAGATATTTTTCCCAGCTTCATGAGATTTGTTCCTTGGACAAACAGCTCTGATGAGACAGCAAAGAAAATATGTAAAGGACACCTTAAGCAAAGGGGATGATACTTATTGGTGATTGCACTCTCCCTTAGAGTTTAAAAACCCAAGTCCAATGTTTTGCACACAAGGGTCTGATTTTCAAATGATTATTCTGATACGTGTTTACAGTTGCCACAGAGAAAGGAAGGTTTTCAGAAACAAGCAGACAAAGGTGGTCCAAAATAAGCTAGCTACTTTTCTTTAGAAAAAGAAAAAAAAAAGAAAAAGAAAAACCGGATCATCTTTGCCTAGGTGGGTATTTCCTCCATCTAGAGTAGGGGTGGGGATTACCATATTTGCCATCATATAAGACGCACTGGTGTATAAGACTCACCCTATTTATATGCTAGCAAATACTGTTTGCCAGTGTATAAGACACACTGGCGTAAAAGACACATTCCATTTTCAAACAGTATTTTTCAGGAGAAAAAGTGAGTCTTATATGCCAACAAATACCGTATATGGCTACAACTCCCAGCAGAGCTAGCCAGCATGGCCGATGGTGACTTGGGAGTTCCAGATCAACAACTTCTGGAAGGTTGCATGATTCCTACCCTGATCTAGAAGGAACCGGGAGTTACTCAGCAATGTGTTTCCTTGTGTGGTTACCTAGTGATTAAAGCCAGATACTAAACTATATTGCACACTACCCACCATTTCACAGATGAAAACCAGAGCCTGTGTGGCCAAACAAGATTAAAGTGTGATCAAGGTGGCAAAAGTTCCTAATAAGGAAGAACACATGAGTTAGGTGAGGCTGCAGTAGTTTGCCGTTGTCTAAGCCTGCTGGGAAGGGCAAGGTTTCATCCCCTTCTCTCCCCTGCCCCCCTGCTGAGTGCAAACTACTTTTGGATTTCGAACTCTATTTGTAGCAATTGAAGTAAGCTGAGAACAAATAGGGAAAGTGGGAGGGGAAGGAAAAAACTGGGACATTTCAAAAGCAGCTGAAAAATTGAAATGACAAAGAATTAATTAGGACTGTTCCTGTCAAATTGAGACAGGAGGGTCTGTTATCTACTTTTTCACTGGGTCATGAGGTAATAAAGAAAGGGAATAAATCCTCCTCTTTGATTGTTGTTACAGAAATGAATGAAACAACTTCCATTGCCTGAGAAGGTGCAAATCATCAGTGCTTCAGATCAGAGAAACACAACATTTCATCTGTGTCTCCTAATGACAGATCTAAACTTGTCTAGTTCATTTGCTTTGCCAGGATGGCTCAGGCACTATTTATACTCTCTGTTATCATTTTCCACTCATAAAAACAAGCTGCTTAGCAGTGTCAGGCTCTCTCTTCTCAGCAGCTAGAGGTAATTACTTTTAAAGACGGCTGTTTGTTTCCCCCCCAGTGAAATTTCACAACACTTGTGAACACTTTAGGAAGCTTGGAAAGTACAGGGACACAGTATAGCTTTGCATTTTGTTTGGAGGCACTGTATCTTTTCAATCTGATTGGCAATAACATTGTTTTTTGATCTATGCTAAAGTTTAAAAGCAGAAACTCTGAGTATTAAGAACAGAGCCTGGAACATTTTTAAAAACTATCTTATGAACATTAGCCATGACTTTTGAAAAACAGAATGCATTAATGTTACTTGGTACTTATCACTTTGCAGATAACACATTACTAATGGATTTGAATTTTAAAAAACTAAAAGTAGAAAAAATGGCTGTAATTTCTTGCAAAAAATATTTTGGAAGTGATGAGTAAACAGCATTTGTTAAAGTCTGAAATAGCTTGTAAATAGTATAAAGAATATAGTTTTACCTTCATTATCCTAAAAAGTACTATATTAGAGGTAATGTTGTTACTTACAGTTGCAATATGTTACTGCAAAGCTCTGATCAGGAAACTGGAAGTTTTTCTTAGGTAAGAGACAAAAAAATACTTCCTTAATTCTCATACTGCACAGGGAAATCTGCTTGGGTAAAATTTGCTATCAAATTTGTCACATTTGTATTCAGCAATGTGTTCTCAAAGCAGCATCACACACTTTGTGGAACAGTAAGTGCATGTACACAATGAGACAGGACCCATGCATCCCTGAATATCTATATGGGACTATGATGCATTTTGTTGTTTCATTTACAGTAATTCCTGACATATCTTTAAAAAATCAGGATGTGTGTGTGCATTGCAACTCCCCCCAAAGCACTGTTTATTTTCCCAGATCAGTCACAGTAAGCAACTGTATGGGCTGAAACATTAGGACCCAGCAAACATTTGATGTTTGTTTGTATCTGCCTTCATGTCACCTGTCAACTTATGACAACCCCATGAATTTCATAGAGTTTCCTTAGGCAAGGAATGCTCGGAGGTGGTTTTGCCAGTTCCTTCTTCTGGAATATAGCCTACAGAGCACCTGGTATGTCTCCCATCTAAACACTAATCAGGGCTGTCCCTGCTTAGCTTCTAAGTTCAGACAAGATCTGGTGCCTTTAGTTAAGCCTTTGATTCCACACTGAACAACAAAAATGAAGAAAGCTTGTATTTGGTTTGAAATTGGCTCTTGTTCTAAGGAGGGGACGACTTGAAGAGAAGTAGAGTCAGCTACCAGCCAGTGACTAAGAAACAGTACAGTGAGAATAAATACCATTCAACTGTCCAGAGCCTTGCCCTCCCAGGTTGGCTTAGGACAAAGCAAACTGCTGCAGCCTCTCCTAGCCTGCGTTTTTTCCCTCATTCATAATGTATGCAGTTTTGATCACACTCTGATGTGACTTGGCCACATCTGTCCTGTTTTTTATCTGCAAAATGTTGGAGGGTATGAGAATGGCATAAGCCAAGAGCTGTAATCCTATGCAATGGTTACCTAGTCAGTTGGAACTTCTAACAGCTGGAAGGAAGAGTACCTTCAATTCCCCACCACTACCACCACCCCAGTGTCTGTTGGGTGCTAGCATTTTCCTCATACCATTTATCTATCTACAGTTGAGATTAATAGAAGCAAAGCTGAGTTTGTCACACTGTATAGTAGCAGTGTTTGGGGATGTTGTTTCAACTATGCCCATACTTATTTTCAGTCTGTGTATTTGTAGATATTGGACTATTGAAACATACTGTGGGCAGGGTTACCTTTTGACTTAGGTTAGGAAGCTGTGAGTAATGCAAAATGCAATGGCTATGCTACTCAATGGGCTTCCTACAGTTCACACAGCACTCCTGCACAGAAAGATCTGCACTAGTTCCCAACTAGCCAAGTTCAAGCTCACGACCATGTTACCTGGGAGACTACCTTTTCCTGTACAGAATGCCCCAAATTCTAATCTTTGAGGGGAAGCTTCTGCTTACTATACCATGCGAGCTTCCATTGATTATTTTGCAGAGAAGGGCATTTTCTGTTTTGGCACCCATTCTATGGAACAATTTTGAGACTGGGATTGTATGCTGGGTGCTAAAGGGGAGTGGACAATTACCTGAGCTATGGAGGTCACAGATGTCCCTTGATGGATCATGGAAGGCCACTCTCCAACATTTTTTACCTTAAAAAAATTTTTTTTGTTACTCAAGATGCCACCCCCACATCTTTCAAGGGCATGAGAGTAATTTTACTATGACTCCTCCTGTTTTAGGCCCAGAAGAGATGTTACTGAAGCATAGAAATCCACTGTCCTAGACTTAAAAGAGCCCACGAGTACATGGGAGGCATTTTTTAGTTATTATCATCCACTTTTCCCACCTCTGAGCTAAGGACTTACTAGCTTGCCAAAGCATTTTCTTGATTATTTTTCGAACAGATAATGACAAAATGTTGTCAGTTACACTTGTTTCTACGTTTTTTTAAAACTGTTTTAGTATTGCTTTATTATTTTTAGCATTAAGTCTGCTTATAAACTACTCTGGAATATTTTAAAACGGAAAGTGGTCTAAAGAAACTCAGGGATTACCAAAACACCCCAAGCTTCCAGTAACCTCTTCTCCAAGGAAACTGCACCTCTTGAGTATGTACTGTGCCTTTGGACTGTTTCATCATTCCAAATGTAACTGTATAGTATGCTGTGATACTGCATCCCATAAGCCTCATATCTCTATTAGAGAGACAAGCTTTAGTTCAGAAGGATGACAGATTTCCCTCCTGCTTTCCTAAGTTTTCCCAAGCCTTATCAGCTGCTCATCTCTGACCTGAAATAGCCTTATCAAGCCCAGGTATCTATTTCAGGAAGCGATTGCTGATAATGCAACCACAGTACAAATGTTAACTTTTGTATGTCTGAGAGGAAGATCATGCTACTCTTGCCAGTCAGTTAGTGCTGAGAAAGTTCAAAAAAGCCCCTATAACACTGCCTAGCATGCTCTCTGCTGTATTGGAACTGGTCTGTGAATACAGAAACACTATTCTCAGCCGTCACTGTTTGGATCTGGAGAGAAGCCAAAGGCTGGCCAGACACATCGGCTCCAATCCTAAAAATATCCACACACATGGAACCCCAATTTGCAAATGAGACTCTGACACTGTAACTGTTGGCAGAATTGAGGCTGGTCTGTATAGCCTTGGATCAAGGCTAGGGGCTTCAGCACTGAGTTCCTGCTGACAGGAAAGAAATTAATTCATTGCAATTTAGCAGCCAAAGCACTCAATCAATAAGATGGCTACAAGAAAAAGAGGACAGATCTCTTGTACCTTTAACAGTTGTTTGAAAGAGGAAATTTCAGCAGGTGTAACTGTCTAGTTTGTGAAATTCCTTGTTCTACACAACTATGAAAGGTAGAAGAATTCTGCCCTCTGGCTGAGATAGCCCCAACCCTATGAACTTTGTGTGCCCCCAGACAGAGTCCCTATTACATCTATAGTGTTGGCAGGGGCAGAGTGTACCAGACCAGGGATGGAGCAAACTGTGCATAATAAATAAAAGCCTGAATCCCATGGGAGTTTTTTTGTACTTGTTGTTGTCAGTGTTGTTTTTATGTCCCTTCAAGTAATTTCTGACTTACGGCACCCTAAGGCAAACCTATCATTGCGTTTTCAGAGGCTGACAGTGTGTGATGCCTCCAAAGCTACCCAGTGGGTTTCTATAGCAGAACGGAGAATTGAATCCTGATCTCCAGGGTGATAGTCCAATGTTCAAAGCACTATACCACACTGGTTCTCTCTATACTAGTAGATACCTAATTCTTTACACAGTTGTTTTTTGCCACCCATGTAGGTGCAAAAGTGATAAACAGGAAGACAGCTCTGGCTGGCACCCAGTTGGATAGTCCCAACAGGAGCAGGCCCATTGTTGAATGGTGAGTCAACATGGAAGTAAATCCTATTGATACAATGGGTCTGCTCTAGGCAGACCTAATAATAGGATTTGGGCCTTTGTCTGTGAGAAACAAACTGCTTATTAGGGCAGTTTTGAAGGAATTTGTTGCATACACCCATTGCATCTCCAAATCCTACAAGCACTAGGTATGGTGTTTTCATATTCATCCCCTCCTGTCCATTTCACAAACAGAAGTGATGGCGGGGCTACCCCAACAGCATCTGGTATACTGCAGAGTTTCTGACTGTCTAGAGAAAGGATCCTACTCCACACTCTAGCATCCTAGCATTCCATGACATGCATATCGTGCCATTGTCTAGGTGGTTTTAGAGCAGCAACCCTCCAGATGTTGTTGGTCTGCAAGTCCTAGCAGCCCTAGCCAGCACAGCCTATGCTGAGAAATGCTGGGGCTTGCAATCCAACAAGATATGGAAGGCTATGTGACTCCTACCTGTAGCTCTACAGTATAGACTGGGGCCCTTTTCGCACGGCATTTGCCATGCAAAAGGGTGCCTGGAGCGTTGCGCGATTGTGACGAGCAATCTGCATGGCGCACTCACAATCGTGCAACGCTCCAGGGTCTGGCAGGTGCTGCTTGTGTGCTTTTTCATTTTCGGCTTTCAGCCAAAAATGGTGTGCAATTGCCCCACGTGCACTTGCCATATGTGCGGCACCTCCGGAGCCACAGCGGTCGCGCTTCCTGTCCCAGCACAGCCTGGGAAACTCCCAGGCTAGGCTGCAGAAGGAAGAGGTGGGTTCTCGTGCTACCTGCTTGGGAGCAGGCAGCTCATGCGGAGCTGAAGCAGCGGGGATGTGAGAGCCTCTCGCTGGAGGCTGCTCGCGCGATCCCCGCACCCCAGCGCCAAAAAAAGGTAAGGTGCGGAAAGGGCCTGAGCTAGCTCAAGTAGTGTGATGCAAACCAAGGGAGCGTGAGCACAGAAACTGCTACAACATTGCATTGCTTTTGTGGTTTATTTAAGAGCCCATAACATCTTTGTGAACCTGCAGGTTTTATATTTGTATCAACAGAAATTTTGAGCATTGCTGTGGTTACAAGGCTAGCTGCAAGCTGCTGCATGGAAATCTTGTAATTAGGACACTGTAAACTAAGGTTAGCAGATTTTGAAGCCAGTCTGAATAGAATGTAAACTATATGTGAAGCTGGAAGTATCAACATGATTACCTTTCCTTTTAACTGACAAATAATTCTGACCCTGTGTAGAATGACTCATGTTTCTGACAGGCACAAAACAAATGATGACCAAAGCAAACAGTTTTATAAACTGCAACTTCATGGCACATTTTGACTCTAGATTTGTGGATAACAGCAACTGCTGTCATAAAAACAATGGCTAAATGTAGTCATTAACATGGAGTTTGGAAGGACTTGGAAACAGTGAGCAAGTAAAGCTGTTGGATGTCTTACAGGCAGCTTTTTCCAATACATTTCTACTTTTTCTCTATTTGCCTTGCATAAGAAGATAATTCAAACCATCTGTACCAGCCACTTCACTTCCACTGATATTTAACCACTTCACTTTTTCTCCACTGTGTACTTCATGCTACATAAAATTGAGAGTGAGGCCCTTTCCGCACAGCATTTGCCTTGCAAAAGGACGACTGGAGCGTCGTGCGATTGTGAGGAGTGATCTGTACGACACACTCACAATCGCGCAATGCTCCAGGGGCTGGCAGGCACCAATCGCACTCCTTTTCATTTTCGGCTGGAAGCCGAAAATAGTGCGTGATCACGCATTGTTTCCGGGCCCCACATGCACTTACCTGGCGTGCGGAGCCTCCAGAGCCACGGCAGTCATGCTTCCTGCCCCAGTGCAGCCTGGGAAACTCCCAGACTGCACTGTGGAAGGAAGAGGTGGGGCTCTCGCGCGAGCAGGCAGCTCGTGAGGAGCTGAAGCAGCAGGGACGCAAGAGCCTCTCGCTGGAGGCTGTTCATGCGATCCCCACACCCCAGTGCTGGAAAAAGGTAAGGTGCAGAAAGGGCCTGAGTCCACACTAGCGTATTTATCATGTGTACATAATGCTACATATGTGACTCCAATATCAGCTATACTTAGGGAACAGATACTTTACAGCTATGTCAGCAGTCTGAGTTGACATCACTAAGCTTCCTCCTTAGAAATATGATGATGATGATGATGATATGATGTATATTCTGCCCTTTTCCCAGTTCAAGACTCAAGCCAGTTTATAACAGATTAAAAAAATTAAAATTCACAAACTATAAAAAAATTTAAAACCTATTAAAAAACATGAACCATAAAAAACCCCACAATAGTACAAAATAAAAGATAGAAAATCCAGCACAGTGTACAAGACCGATCCTGCCTAAACAGTCAGGATGTTTCTGCTCTACACTGTTATAGTGCTATTATTCCACTTTTAACATCCTGTGGAATTCTGGGGTTTGTCGTTTACTGAGGCCAAAGAGCTCTCTGGCTGAGAATTCAAAATAACTCTCCCTAAACTGCAAACCCCAGGATTCCATAGGATGTTGAAAGTGGAATAATAGCACTGTAACAGTGTAGTGCAAAAAGGCTCTCAGTCCTCAAAGGCCTGTTAAAACAGAAAAGTCTTCAGCTGTTTATAGAAAGAGAATAGGGAAGGTGCCAGTCTAACATTTCTGGGAAAGGTGTTCCAGAGCCTGAAGCCTATATTAAGAAGGCCCTCTCCTGTGTTCCCACCAGGATGTACCTGTGAGGGTCATAAGACAGAGACAGGGGGCACATCAGAAGTTTTCAAAACACGGGCAGGCTCATATTGGTAGATACAGTCCTTCATACAACCTGAACTATACAGGGCTTTGTATGTTATAAACCAGCACTTTTGCCTTTTAGACTGTGGAGACTTGCTTGTCCTAACCTGGCACTCTCCAGATGTGTTGGACTATAATTCCCATTGTTCTCAGCCAGGAATTGCTTTGGAATGGTGGGAGTTGTGGTCTTGACACATCTGGAGTTCATAGTTTCTTCAGCCAGGAATTGGTTTGGAAGGATGAGAGTTGTAGCCTTGACACATCATTTTGAGGAAGGCTGTACAATCCCAAAATAAGTTTAAATGATGGATAGCCAAACCTGTTTTAAGTTAAATATGAGGAAAAACAGATGAGGAAAAACAGATTAAAGCTGAATCCAGATAAGACGGAGGTACTCGCTGTTAAGGGCCCTAGCCCAGGTATGGAAGTCTGTCAACCATTCCTAGACAGGGTCACACTTCCCCTGAAAGACTGTGTTCGCAGCTTCGGGGTGCTCCTGGACTCGTCACTTCAGATGACAGCTCAAATAGATGCGGCGGCCAGGAGTGCCTGTTATCAGCTTCGGCTGATATGCCAGCTGCGCCCCTTCCTGGAGCTGGAACACCTAAAAACAGTGGTACATGCGCTGGTAACTTCACGGCTTGACTTCTGCAATGCGCACTACATAGGGCTACCCTTGTGCTTAGTCTGGAAGCTTCAATTAGTTCAAAATATGGCAGCCAGGTTGGTCACTGGAAGACCTAAAACTGACCATATAACATCAATTTTAAAGTCTCTCCATTGGCTGCTTATTAATTTCCGGGCACAGTACAAGGTGTTGGTCATTACCTTTAAAGCCCTACATGGCTTTGGGGCCAGCCTATCTGTGGGATTGCCTTCTCCCATACAATCCACCCTGCACACTAAGGTCCTCTGGGAGGAATTTACTGCAGCCAGTCAGAACTAGGCTGGCTGCGGTTACCCAGAGGACCTTCTCTTCTATAGCTCCCAAGTTATGGAATGACCTGCCGGAGGAGACCCGGCACATTACCAGTCTTGACTGCTTTAAAAGAGCAGTCAAGACTGATCTCTTCCGACAGGCCTTCCAAGACTAGCATTTCCATCGCCTCCCATCAATTGTCTTGCTGTTTTTTAATAGTTGATTGATTGTAGTGTGTTTTAGGGGGTTGGTCTTAGGTGGATTGGTGGGTGGGGAGAATTGGGTATGTTTTTTAATGTTTTTAATGTATTAATGTATTTAATGTTGTTCGCCACCTCGATCCAGGTGGAAAGGCAGGATAAAAATAAATTTTATTATTATTTACCATAAATAAAATAAGCACATATTTTAACAAATATATACCTGAATGTACCCAATCCACTGACACCAATTTGTGCATAGAAAGTCAGAAAACAGCCTCCTGCATAGCTCATATGCAGCCACTGTGCAATGTTGAAAGAGGAACTCATTTAGTAGTGGGGAGAACATAGGCAGAACAGTGTGAGTTTTCCCATGCGGTTTCCCATGCAGCAGCCTATCCCATATAACTGCAATGTGTATTCAACTTTCAACTGGGTTCGCAAGTTTCTGAACAGGGGTGGTCAAATCTTGCTGAGAAAACAAGCCTAAAATGTAAGCTTCTATCTTAATTGTACTTGTTCAAAGCCTGTGTGCAGAACTGTGCTTGTCGAGTCCAGACTTGTGCATTATGAAAAATTTAATTAGTCAAAGAATGTATTTGTGTGATGTTTCAGACCTGCTGAGCAGTGCAGTTGCAAATGTGCCATGATTCCTAATACATTTGTTTCACAGTAAAACAGCTCAATGTGCAGATTCCAGAAAGAAAAGAAAAGAAAAGAAAAGAAAAGAAAAGAAAAGAAAGATTTTATGTTCTTTTATAGTTTCATTATAGTAGTTCATTTCCATTATAGGGGAAAAAATTAGAAGTAATATTTGCTTTTCATTGACAGTAACTAAAATAGGTACATTCTAGCCACAATCTTCCCTGTGAGAATGTTCTAAATTGCTGGTAGCTTATGGTACAGAAGAGACCAAACTAGTCAGGGCACATATATTCTGCCTGAACATTTCAGAGGGTTGTTGTGAGAATGAAAGGAAGGAGGGGAATGAACCATCCAAAGCTACTACTCATTCTGGCTATAAATTCCTCCATGGTCAGGGACAAAACTCGTCCATCCTATAGGAAACAGGATGCCATGTTAGATAGGGCTTTGATATCACGCAGAAAAGCTTTTCTTATGCTCTTACATAACCTTGCTGACTTAAACTCCTTGATGACAAATGAGATACTACTAAAAGAAATAGATCACATAACAGGTCAGAAAAACACAAGTCATGGGGCAATCATTTTCTCTTTTTGAATACTAAAAATATTAACAAAGTCATGCCTAAAGTCAAAGCCTGTACTATTTTTTTTCAGATAAATAAACAAACAAATAACTGTCTATGAACTTCAGGGGGTGAGCACATTTAGCATTTAAATAATTATGACAAAAAGCACCCTCCAGTTAACACGTATTGGAGTGGAAACGGAGAACAGGGGCTTAAATTGTGCCCCTGCATGTATCTAGACAAAACTCTATGGAGATTATAGCAATATGTCAGATGTTTTTGTAATACCCATGGTGAGAAAGGTTATTACATATTTGTACAGGATAAGATTTAAGTGGCTGAAATCACGTGTTGCTGGAGTGGTAAACATGTTTATTTTGAAATAAATGTAACATAATATAAATCAAGTAAATAAATTTTCTATGCCACTTCAAAGTTAGCAAAATTGCATTTTGAAAGTTCTGGCACCATAAGGAGAGCCAATATGTAAAGCATCATGAGTTACATTCATCTCTACTATTTTCAAGAGTCCTTCTATTTCCATTTAGCATTATCTCCCTATTCAGGCCAACACATACGAAGTATGACTCTAGCCTCTAATCTTAGTAAAAAGAAAAGTTGTCTCACTACTTTACTAGTTATGTGGGCTCAGAAACAAATTAATGGAGATAAAATGAATGCACCAGTAAGTAAACAAAATAAAAACACTCATCTTTTTTGTCTAACCTCGAGCAAACTGCATCATAGCATCGTATGAGGAGAACATAACACAGCATAAGGAAAAGCATTTCTAACAAAATATTTCTAAGCTTCCTGCTGTCAAGAGGACTGATAGAAGTGTGATTTAGGATTTACTTACCTAGTCTTGCTCCAATATGGACTCTATAAAATATGTAACTCTTCTTCCCTGAACTTACAGTGTCCTTCTCAGCCTTTTACTCCTTCTCTATGTTGGGATCCCCTTCCCCCGAGATCACATGAAAGTGTTCTATTAATGTGAATTGGCTTAGGTTTGAGAACACTATGCTGGATAGCAGTGAAGTGTAAGGAATCTGACCCCGGGAGCTCTAAGCTGCAACACGTCACGTCTTTACAGGAATTCTCAGTTACTGGATGGGAAAACAGCATAAAAGGAAATGCAATACCTATGAGCACACCTTACCAGGTGCTTCAGAGTGGGTGCCAAATGCTTTATTGCTTGTTTCATAGCGAATGGGGTTTTTAATCTGCATGCCTGGCTCCACACCTATCCGTAAGAAAGTCATAACACTTCTCTGCCTTCACACTAGATAGAGTTCAGACCAGGATCAAATGAATCCCTGTCTAGAGAACTTAAAGCTGGTATCCTGGCTCAGCACTAATAGTTCCTACGCATAGGATTAAAAACAAACAAATACCAACCTACCTTCATCTCTCTTCTCCCATACTGTCTCTTGGAGAATTAGCAATTTGGTAATTGACTACTAGTATTTAAACAGCACTTTTCTTTCCCAGGAAAGGCATTGCTGTAAAACTCAAGACAGAAGTTGCATGCACATTAAATAATTTCCCTCTTGGGCTGTGCGCAAACTAGTTTTGGAGGACAAAACTGCTGAAGAGTTGTCATTCCCTGCAATATACATGATGATGAGGATGAAGAAGAGGAGGATGATTTGGTGTTCTACCATGTTCTCTGGTCACTTGAGTTTTTCCTTCAGGTTTTCATAGCACTTGGGTTGCATATACCAGAGCATTTGTGAGCAGTGGGGCCAACTTTTCCCAGGGGGCTATTTTGTTACTTACTCTCATCATGCTCTGCTGGCTGTACAACCGTACACACATGGGTGGGATACAATCATTACAGGGAAAGCCTGTAACTGAGCAATTCTATACCTCAGTTATGTCAATGTCACAGACACAGGGTTTTTTTGGGGGGCGGGGGGAGGGGACACAACGTAAAAATCCCCAAATGACTTAAAAAGAGCAGCAGTATTTCCCAGTGTGCAAAGAAACACCACCAAAGCCCATCCATCAATCAATGCCAGTGCTGGCAATGATGCTCAACTATAAGGGAAAGGAGACAATGGACTCAGGTTGGCAGGGATATCCCCCTCCTGACCCCCCACATACATCCCAACATCAATAGGGGCACTCTCTGAGGCATTCCATACCATCAATCATGGCATCATTCTGGGCTGCCTTGCTGGGATGGGACTTGCAGAGGCACTGTTTTCCAATAGCTTCATTCCTTCTTAGAAGGGTGAACCCAGAAGGTGTTGCTGGAGCACTCCTATTCCACTCCTTGGTTGTTGGGCTGTGGGGTTCTACTGTTTTGTCCCTTTTGCTGTCTAATATATAAAAGTCAAAGTTTGTCTGTTTGTCTGTGTCAGGTGAAGATCTCATATGATTGTCTGTGTCAGGTGAAGACCTCATTTGATTGGCTGCCTGTGAAGATTATATGGAATCCTGGGCTTTCCAGTTTAGTTGATTAGAATTTAGAATTCTAAACAGTTTAGAATTCTCAGCCAGAGAATAGGCCGGTTGCTATGGAGATGAGGCCTAGCAGCAAGGAGGAGGGCAGTATATTCCCTCAGGAACCCAACCTCTGTATGTTAATAATTCTGAATACAAATTGGTTTGGGAAATATGGGGAAAAGTTTCAGGTACTGGACAAGACAGTTTGGGGAATTAGAGATACAGGATCTCAAATCTTTCTAACAACTATTATCTATGAGAAAATATATACACTAGTTTAATACATACATAAAGCTGTTGAAGGAGGTAGACTGGAGTTTCAGGGGCTGGATGTCACCAGTATACCAATGACACTCAGCTCTATTTCTCCTTTCCACTTCAATGCAAAGAACTGTCTTGTTTCTAAACCACAGTGATGATGGTTTAAGATCTGCAGGCAGGGCACTTCTTTTTATCCTACCACCTTCACAAGCATGGCTGCCAGTGGCGTTTCTAGGCCCAGCAGCACCTAGGGCAAGTGCGGAAGTTGCGCCACTAGGTGCTGCTGTGCTGACACAGCACCGGGCCAGGAAGGACCCCGGTGGCAGGTGCAGGGGGGCAGCAGCAGTGGGCATGGTGGTAATTGGGGGGGCGGCAGCAGCAGGCACGGGGGGCAATGGGTGGGCGTGGGTTGGCAGTGGGGTGTATGAGGAGGTGATGGGTGGGTGTGGGTAGGCAGCAGCAGGCATAGATAGGCAGCGGTGGGTGCAAGGAGGTGACAGATGGGCACAGGTAGGCAGCAGTGGGTGCAAGGAGGCTACGGGCAGGTGTGGGGGCTGGCGGGTAGGAGGGCACCCGTGAGCATTTGTGCCCAGGGCACACACTCCAGTTGCCCCACCTTAGATCCACCTTTGATGGCTGGTGGGAATGCAGGAGAAGGCTTTCTTTGTGGCTACTCCTAAACACTGTTAACTCCCTCCCTATGGAAACTTGGATGGTTCCTTCTTTGCTGTCCTCTCCATTGCAAGCCTTTGGATGATGGTGATGGTGATGATGATGATGATTTTGGCATAAAAAGGGTTTTTTATGGTGATTGACTGCATTTAAAGTAAAATGGTTTTAATTATGTTATTTAATACTTTTTTCAATTTTAATTTTGTATATTTTAGCTATATGTGTTTTATTGTATTTTCTGCCTTTTTGTATGGTGCCTTGAATCTCAGTCTGGAAAAGTTAGGATTTAAATATAGGGATGGATGGATGGATTTCCCTCTCATGATGGACTTTGCACAGAGAAAGTTGCCTTAGCACATACTTGAAAATTAAGGCTTCCGTGTTCATTTCCAATGATCAATCACAAAAACAAACATGCAATGTAAAGCATGGAGGGGAGGAAAACCACATGCTGTGACAATTGTCTTTCACTACTTAAGGGAATGCCTATGCAAAAAACAGGATAAGTATATCATCTAGTTTGACCTTTTTTTTCCAAGCAATCAAAGGGAAAACTGTAGACAGATCACAAAAAGAGTCACAGGCACACACTGGCAGTAGCAGTCCCTGGTGCCTCACTGCTAGGGTTGACAGTTTGAAAATCAGAGAGGGCTCCTGTATCTTTAAATGGTGGTTTAGAGGTGGTGTTTTGGCAGGTGTTGCCCATCACATAACCAGATAACAAGCAATACCTGCTGAAATTAAAGGTAAACAAACCCTCTCCAGTTTTTACTCTGGCAACCCTACTTGCTGCATAGATTTAGGAAGCAACAAATGTGAGCTCAAGATCATCAGAGGAGATGGATTTTTCCTCATCACATCAGAGGTAATTAAAGTCATGTCTGAGAAAACTGAGAATGAGTTGTCTGGACAAGAACACTCACTGAAAATGTTATGAAGCCCTTCCCTAACTATTTACTGCCTGAAGCAGACAGAAAACAGAAACATCATGCATGGGAGTGTCTGTCTTTATGTCAAATTTTTGTTTGCAATTTGACAGTTAATATTTTTGGTACTTTCTGCTACCCTGCCAGGACTTCTTCACAAATTGGTGAGATAAAATGAGCAAATAAAGTCAGTTTTTTAAAAAAGATGTCTCTGCAAAGAATGGGTTTAGTTCCTTCCTTCCCAGAAAGACCAAAGAAGCAAAAACAGAAGGTTAAACTGTGCCATATCTGACATTGGGATCACCACCAACATGAGTTCTAACCATCTAGGTCTAACCGTGAAAAGAAGACTTTAGGCTGCCAAAAACAAAACAAAAAACAAAACAAAACAAATATTTGATTACAGAGTGAGACCTTTTCCCAACCTCTGGTGTCTAAATTGGTTTGTTGTTAACTGCTGTCAAGTCAACCTTGACTTACAGCAACCCTATGAATGAGAGTCATACCATCATCAGAAGCCCTGTTCAGGTCTTACAGAATCGGGGCCATGGCTTTCTTGAATGTAAAGCAGTCTTCCTCTTTTCCTATTGCCTTCTCTTTTGCCAAGCATTATTGCCTTTTCTAGTGAATCATGTCATCCCATGATATGCCTAAAGAAAGACAGTCTCAGTTTAATTATCTTGGCTTCTAGGGAGAGTTCAGACTTGATTTTCTCTAGGATCCATTTATTTGTCTTTTCAGCAGCCCATGGTATCTGTAGAACTCTTCTCTAGCACACATTTCAAATATGCTGATTTTCTTCCTATCAGCTTTCTTCACTTTGAGTTTTTAAACCCATACATAGAAATCAGGAATACAATGGCATGGATGATCCACTCTTTAGTATTCAGTGATATATCTTGAAACGTCAGGATATTATCTAGCTCATTCATAGCTGCCCTTCTTAGCCCTAGTCTTCTTTTGATTTCTTGACTGCAGTCTCCATTCTGATTAATGACAACCAACGTATGGAAAAATCTGTTGCTTCCTTTTTTGATTGTAGACCAATTTTTCCTACTTTCTTTAATTCTGCTTTCTTTCCTGCTTTTGTATTTCAATCACTTATGATTAACAAACCTGTTTTGATATGTGATCAATTTCTTTCTGGGTTCCAGCACAGAATCTTTCAATTTCTTCTTCTTCTGCCTCTGTAGTTGGAGCATAAACTTGGATTATGGTTATATTGATGGATTTTCCCTGAACTCTTATTGGTGTGATTTGGTCAGATTTTGCATTGTATCCTTTGATTGTATATTGTAATCTCTCCTCACTATTAATGTCATCCCTTTTCTTCTTAGATTTTCATTTCCAGAGTAAAACATGAATTATCTGATTTAAAATATCCCTGTCCTGTCCCCTTTAGCTCTCTCGGCTCAAGTATCACAACGTTTATATGTTCCATTTCTTGTTTTACCATGTCTATCTTCCCCGATTCATACTTCTCACGTTCCATGTTCCCATAATGTGTGTTGTGCAGGTTTGGATTTTCCTTCACCTCTGAGCACGTCAACAGCTGAACATCCTTTTGGCTTGAGTCCAGTTTGCATCATTAGCCACAGCACTACTCATACTTGTTCTCTGCTATACCTTAGCAGTTTGTTGAGTGCCATCCCCCCTGAGAGTTTCATTTTCTGGCACTACTTCTTGTTTCATTTTGGATTGTCTCATCATAGGGTTTTCATGGTAAAAGACATTCAAAAGAGGTTTACCATGCCTCCTTTGGCACAGTACTAACAAGTATGGTGCCACTGCTGTTATCTCTGTGAGATCCGTCAGCAGTGCCCCCCCCTCCCCATTACCGCTACTGCCTGGTAGCTGGCAGATTTAGTCTGGCTGCTCAGCAAAGGCCTGTCTGACATGGGAGACCCTACCAACAGCACTGCTGATATCAGCATAGTCTCTTGCCTCACAGAAGCATGCAATCCTGCCATTGCAGAAAGCTAGTGCCATTGGTGGGTAAAAACTGGTGTGTGTGTCTTCAAGTCACCTATCAACTTATGGCAATCCCATGAGTGTCATAGGGTTTTCTTAGGCAAGGAATACTTACAGGTGGTTTTGCTAGTTCCTTCCTCTGATTATAGTTTATAGCATCTGGTATTCATTGGTGGTCTCCTATTAAATTACTAATCAGGACCGATGCTTTTTGGCTTCTAATATCAGATAGGATTTGGTGCTATAATAGTACAATTAAATAGTGAATCAGACCTTTCATCTTATTATATCATGTATTCACTATGGCAAGCTTCTAGATACATTTCAAATAAGTTATTGGGAAATAGAGTTTGAAGAAATAAAGAGTGGAAAGGCATTTTTAATCACACACATAATGTATCTATCTCTGCTCACAACTTGGCCACCAACTCATATTCTTCCTTAAATTCTTGCTGTTTTAGATTGACATGAACTGGTCACCAGAAGTGACTGAAGCACAACCCAATTCTTGGTGACCATGCAACAGTCTGCTGACTCTTCTGTTCTTGCCTGGAAATCCCCAGCTACCCTCTTTGCTCTTATATTCAGCCACCGCAGACTTGTACTTTGTGTGTACCACAAAGGTCCACCAGATGTTGCTAAATGAGTTTGCAAGAGAACACTGACTCCCTGTCAGAGTCCAACTCCCTGCCTGTGCCTCTCTGCCAGCAAAGAAGGGGAGGCAAAGGTACTTGCCCTAGGAGGAAGAGGAGGCAGTGGGGAGTGTCCAACACAACCAACTAATGGAGACGCTGAGCCGATCAAAGTTCTAATCCAAAAGGTCCAGGAAGCCGAAAGTCCGTCCAGAGGGGTCGAGGGAGCCGGAGCACAAGGGTCGAGAGGCTTGCGTAGTAATTTGCAACAAGCAAACCGCAAGCCATGCTGACAGACTTAAATAGCCACTGAAAACAGGGGTTACTTGTCATTGTTTCCTTAATCTAGCCAACGCAGCTCCCCTCTGAGCTGCCCGTTTCAGCCTCCTCCATGACTGGGGGCTCAGGGGCACAGGGGACTGTAATTCCTCCAAATCTCTGCTGGTTCCCTCTCCCTCTGGAGCCGGCTGGGGCAACTCTGCCTCCGCTTGTCTTTCAACTGATGGGGATGTTTGCAAGCTGGTTTGGTCACTCACTGGCTCTGTTCTTGGCACAATCAGTTGTTTCTTCGACCTCAGAGCCATCATCTGTCACACTCCCCTGCTCTTTCCACTAGACCATCAGAATGGCTCTTTCACAGCATAGAGGTAATATATAGGGCCAATCTATGGAGTGGAAGAATTGACAGAACAGTCCTAAATGCTGTAGCATATCTCTCCATCAGATATAATCAAAGTAGACACATATTTACATGAATCCTGATGAGAGTAGAATGGCTAAATCAACAGGATTTATCTAATAACTGACTTACTGTTCAATAATTGATTCAATTTGTCTGCTTTAATTGGAACTAACAATTAGGAGCAAGTGTAGTGGTTTGAGTGGTAGACTATGACCCTGGAGATCAGGGTTTGATTCCCCACCTTATTATGGAAATCCACTGGGTGACCTTGGGTGTGTCACACACTCTCAGCCCCAGAAAACCCTGTGATAGGTTTGCCTTAGGGTCGCCATAAGTCGGAGGCACATAACAACAACCACTGATAGGACTGAGGCCAAGATGTTTCTTTAAGAGGACAGTGGGACCATTATATTGTACATGTTATTAAGGCAAACTCTGTGTGATAATGAGTCCCTTCTAATTATTTTTTTTAAATAAAACCATTTCCCCAAGAAGTTATGAAGCTGACTGAATGAGTGGCAGTGGCAAAGGTATGATTAACTTATTTTTACTTTTCCCGACTGCTGTTTCTACAGTCAAAATTATTTAAGTCATTAAAAGAACAAGCAACTTGAATTGATTTTATCTGGCAGAATACACAAAATGGAAGAATTATTAGGTTAAGTACTTCTTGTTACTCCTCCAACCAAATGCAGTATCCTTAGATACTCTTCGTTTAAAAACACTTGTATGAGTGCAGCTGTTGAGGCTTCATTGCACACCTTTGTTTGTAACAACATAAACAGTAATTCAAAGAAATTAGATATAACGTCATCTGAATACTTGAGTCAAAAAATCAGACAAAACCATACAAGAGTCTCAGAACACATTAAACTAATGTGCAATATCTTAACAGATTCCCATAGTTTTCTGGAGAGTAATTTGCTTCAAAAAGCATGAAGAATCTACTTTCTTATTTATGTGGTGCTTTGATTACAATTATCAGTCAAAATACATATTGTGCCTTCTCTGGATTAAGTATCCACACAGAAAGTTTACAGGCAGTTTTGATGGCCACTCTGTGCCTCTGGAATTAATTCCACCCACCTGTTCTTTTTGTTATGGAAGAGTTTTGTTATATGAGTTCAGTGAACAATCACTAATGGCAGTTTTTAAACACTGGAATATTTCTGGCATTTTTGGAAAAAAAAGAAACAGAAATACTCTTTTATACATTTTTTATATTGCCACCCATCCTGAAACTTTAAGGAGGACAGGTTAGGGGACTAGGTTTATACTTTTTTGCTAGGCTGTGCATTAGTGTAAATGTATTCAAGATTAGATTGCATATGTTTAAAATAAATCTATTTATGATTGCTGTTAAACAGGGGAGGTGTGCTACGAGTATTGTAGTGAGTCACCTCTATATGTTATTAATTTTGCTTCTTTGGTCCATTCATATTGTGTCAAAGATTTGCATCTCAATTTAAGGACAAAAACAAACTTATTTAATCACTCACAAAAATATTTTCTTCTATGTCCATTTTGGCTTGATTCTTTTATGGAAACTGTCTCAGGGAGAGCAGCTTAATTAGAGCAGGAATTTTCAGCTACAAGTTGCAGGGTGTTCAGATAAGCCATAAACCACCACCACCCTCTGCTGGACACATAAAGTCAGGTCTGTTCTTCGTCTCAAACAAGAAGTTAAAAACAGACATTGGTGGTAGTGCTGTTAACTGCCTTCAAGTCAGCTTCAACTTATGGCGACCCTATGAATTAGAGACCTCCAAGCCAGTCTATCATCAACATCCTTTCAGGGCCATTTTCACACTAGACGGTTATAGTGCTATTATTCCACTTTCAACATCCTATGGAATCCTGGGGTTTGCAGTTAAATGGCTCTGGGCTGTGGCTTCCTTAACTGAGTCTATCCATCTGTAATGTATCCATCTTTTCCAGCCACCTTCTATCTTAGCAAGGATTATTGTCTTTTCTAGTGAGGTGTGTGTTTTTGTGATATGTCCAAAGTACAACAGTCTCAGCTTATTATTAATTATTTAAAATATTTCTGTATCACTGTCCAGCCCACAAGAGCTCTGAAGGCAATAAAAATTTTTTTTGAAACAATACAAAGATAAAACATTTTCAAAACAATTAAAATACTCTTTAAAAACTCCTAAAAGTAGTGTAAAAATAATCCAAGTGCAGTTTTGAAACAGTTAAAACAGCAGTTTCAAACACGGAATGACACGCAGAACAGCACTGTTTTGACTGCCCACCAGAAGCTTAGACGGGGCCAGTCTAACTTCCTTGGACTGCAGGTTCAACAACAACAGTAAGGTCTCCTTTTCAAAGGGGCTTAGTTCCTATTAAATGTGTTTAACATTGTAGCAGATTTGTTGGACCTTCTCAAAACATAACGGGATTCAAGAAACAGCAACAACCATCTACCTCACACTTATTCCGTTCCAAGATTATCTTTTGCTCGTGCTCAGCTACACTGAAAGAAGTATGCTTTTGTTCTCTTCTATACACAGTTATTATAAATAATAGATTCTCACTGAGATATTACAAGCTTGTATCTTCGAACGCAATACTACGAGCGTGGAGATACTAAGGAAATAATTGGGCCCTCTTATTACTTTTCACTCCTATGAGGTAGCTAGTATATTTTTATTTACAGCCAACAGCCCCAATCCAATTAGTTCCTACTAGAAAAGGCATATTGCAGCCGCATAGTCATAACATTTTTTTTTCTGTTTTAAAGCATTATTATTGAGCGCTAAAGAGTAACCCACCCCGACGGTACACACTATTGCGGGCATCACTCGCACTTTGAAGTGCGAAACTTAAACGGTTTCCCAGTTCACAAATTATATTTCCGCACTAGACTGTTACAGCGCTATTATTCCACTTTCAATACCCTATAGAACCCCGGGGTTTGCAGTTTAGGGAGGGCCCCTTGAGCCCCCCCCCCAAACTGCAAACCCCAAGATTCCACAGGATGTTGAAAGTGGAACAATGGCACTGTAAGTGTCTAGCAAAGAAATGGCCTATAAAACGAGCTGTCATCATAAAGTTAGGCTTTCACTTTAAGCGGAAGTCCGCTCCGCCTCGCTCTAGTGTTTCGTCCCGTCGTATCAGGCGCCCGCCTCCCTCCCAGATCTCTCTCTCTATGGTTCCGCCACGCCGGAGGAACGGCGTCGCGGTGTCTTCCGTTAACGGGGCGCACGGCGGGACAGGAAAGGCATGGCTGATCGTGGCGGCGGCGGCGGCGGCGGCCCATCCCCGCGTTCGCGAGACCGGCCCTCAGGCTCTGCCGCTGGTCGCCGGCCGCCTCAGGAGGCGCAGGATGGGGCGGGCGGCGGCGGCGGCGGCGGCGGCCGCGACAGTGACCGAAACGGCGAGGAAAGCGAGAGGGAAGGGAGGCAGCCAGAGGGCGGCCCGGGGCCGTCTGTCGGGACCGCCGCCGGGCGGGACGGGGATGACGAGGTTTCGCGGCGGCTGCTCCGCCAGCAGTACCGGGAGCTGATGCACAGCGTCCAGCGTAGGTGCCCCCCGTGCGATGCCAGGGGGACTCGGCCACGAAGGCTGGGCGGGCTTGGGTTGTTCTTTTCCCTGTTTCAGAATGTGATCCTACTACTTTTCCTCATGGGTCCTTTCTCGCTGCACGGTTATTGCCGCCTGATTCCGCTTTAACTCCCATGAAAACGTCGTGCGGAATCCTGGGATTGGTAGTTTGGAGGGGTCTCTAAATTGGGGTGGTGTCCCTTCAAGGACCTTGGCCGTTTCCGCACTAGGCTGCTATAGTGCTGTTATTCTGCTTTCGACATCCTGTGGAATCCTGGGGGTTGTCGTTTAGGGAGGGGCCGCGAGGCAACCCCCAGGATTCCATAGGATGTGAAAGTGGAGTGATAGCACTGTAACAGTCTAGCGTGGAAATGGCCCTTGTCGTAGTAGTTCAAGTGCTCTATGTGGCACTATAAATACGTCATTCTGTCTCCTAGTCATAAGTACGGGATGGAATCCTATTGGGGAGTTATGTGGCTACAAAGTGATTCCTGGCTGGAACCCTCCCATGCCACTCGCCATTGTGATCCATGGGGTCCGCTCCCCCGTCACTCAGGAAGCGGCTCACTAAGATTCCTTCCCCCTCCTGTGGGTGATCTCTGTTACAGCCAGTAGAAAGGGCGTCCCTGTCACAATTCCTCCTCACCCTGGAGATCGCTTGTGTGAGAGCGAGTGAGAATGTCAGTCCTCTGCGTCCTGAGGAACACGGGAAGCACCTTCAGGACCTGCTTTTTTATAAGTTCTTATAAGTTCAGATTGAGAGACCTTCACGGTCCCTACATGTCCCCTTAATTAGGGAATAGTTAGGGATTGTGAACAGTTAAGAGTACATAAATCTAGGGTCATTTCTGCACTAGACTGTTACAGTGCTATTATTCCGCTTTCAACATCCTATGAAATATTGGGGTTTGCAGTTTAGGGAGGGGCCTCAAAGGATTTCATAGGATGTTGAAAGTGGAATAAAAGCACTATGACAGTCTAGTGTGAAAATGGCCTAGTAGACTCATATATAACTCCCCAACGGGATTCCAGCCAAAGATTCCACATCTTGGAGAGAATTTTTCTGTTTTTCACCAAAATTTGCAGAAGTTACACTGATTTTTTTTTTTAATTGCTATACCCGTGTATGTTTCTTTTTGTCTACGTGGCTCAAGATGGTGTACAAGTTTTTCTTTCTCTCTCTATTCCTGGAACAAAAAATGCTGCGAGTCCAGAGCAGAGGCACCACTTCTATACGCGATAGTCATGGCAATTCATTGTTTCGTGGTTGCTTAATATTATGAGTGTGGCAGAGCAGCCCAAAGAGGCTGAATGCATTTAGAAATGAAAATTTCCCGTGATGTTTCTGCATCTCCAGCTCCAGTTTGCATTCCTTTGTGTTCACACTGGCTACTTGACACTCCTTCTTGCTCCTGTTTGTGGCATCATAAATGAAATAATGATATACATATTTTCTTTCTGTTCCTTTATTTCTTAGTGTCGCTTATGATTACTCTTTACTTGTCATTTTACTGTATGTATTTCTGTTCCTTAGAATAAACAACACTGAATAAAACAGCAGCCTTTTACTATTTGCTTCTCTTCTCATGCTCTCAGTATTCTATTTTTATGAAACCAGAAAGCAGAATGCCTTTTAGATTTCTGCTGTCATTGTAGCCTTGGGTTTGCCTAGTGTTTCTTATTTTGCTTTCTTCTGGGAGATACAGAGATCTGGGAGATCGCTGCAAAGCGATAACAACATCTTGTGATGTGTGGCTATCACTTTCCCAATTTTTCATCACTTCTAGTTGAAGAAAATATTAGCATGTAAGTACATCAGGTTGTTTTAAATATGGACGCTATTGATTATATTAAAATCTGTTGCAGTAGCTGGAACTTTTTCATTCTCTATAGATGATTGAGATCTGTTGCGTGTTCTGCATTCATTTTTAAAAATTTGGATTTCCCTGTTTGCATATTTTTGAGGATTTTTCAAAAAGATACAAGTTACTTATGTTACTTTTCTTTAGAGAATCGTGATGTGATGTTGAGCACCAGAAATGATAAATTGACAGAGGCTTTGGAAGATGCTAATAAGCTGTTTTCTGGAGGTAAGGAGACCCTGGTCTATGATGAATATAGAACGTGGGATGCTGGCAGTAACAAATAGAGAATTAGTGGCTTGGATAAAATAGGGGAAAAGATTTTCTTCTTTCCAGCCTTCACATTTCCAGGGAAGGGACATTTGAAATTCAGGTTCTCTTTTTTTGAAACACAGAGGTAACTTTTCTCTCATTCTCTGTTCTCATGCCTACCCCTTTTGATAGATATGTCGCTGATGCACGTGGCTTAGCTGTACTAGCAAATAGGATGCCTCTGGAGCAATTTCCACAAACACTGTCAGCTATTAGGCCAACAAGCTTGAGCTGTGAAACAACAGGATGTCAGGGTTCATGACATGGCAGTGTGTTTTGCCATCACTGTCTGGTTTACAGATGTCAATTTTCATTGTATACCACCTCTGCATATTCAGTGCCCAAGCCAGGTTAAAGCAGAACAAAGAATATATGCAAAACTGGACACTGAAAACAAACCAGAGCATCATTCTATAGATCGATGCAATTAATGGTTCATATGATAGTAATTTTACATATGTCAGAGGTTTTTTTTCAGTAGCAGTCCATTAAACTATTAAAATGTAAACTCTTCCCAAAGCCAGTTACAGTTGGCCCTCTATATCTGCAGATTCTGTATCCATAGATTCAACCAATCATGGCTATATAGATAAATATTCAAAAAGCAAATTTTGATTTTGCAGTTTTATATTTTGTCTTTGTACATAATGAGGCTTAAGCATCCATGGATTTTGGTATTCAGAGGGGGTTCTGGAACCAAACTGTAGTAGAGACTGAGAGCCCACTGTATATTATTGACAAGGTCTATGCAGAACTCATTAGCAGCAACCTTTATACCTGGATTCACTTGGCCCTCCCCCACCAGATGAAAATGGCTGGAGAGATAGGAAAGAACCAGCTCCTTCAGGAATGGCAGATAGGTTCATGCAAGTAGCTTCTGCAGCAGCCTTTGTAACTGAAGTTAGTTCAGGCTTCCGCTGCCTGGGATTCACCTGTCTCCTGCTTTTCTGCTGCCATCATCTAAATTATTTCTATCTTCAATGCATAGAGATTCACAGTCTTGAAAACCCCATGAAACGAAGAGTTTCCTTTAAAGCAAGGTTTGGAGAGAGAAGATACATGGGGAGAGAAATGCATCTTAAATAAAATAAAATAAATTTAATTTAATTTAGGTGTCATATGTATGGCCTGCGGTGGGTCCTGGGGTAAGAGCCAGAATTATTCCCTTGACCTTCCAAAGTTGCCCACCCTAGGTTAGAGAGAAAGAATGAGAATGCGCATGAATGAGATCCAGAGTGCACATTGTTTAAAGAATTAGTTATCCAGAATCAGGAGAGAAGATGTGTTAAAACAACATGATGTTTGAGCTTTAAACACACTTGTGCTAAAGAGAATGGAGCGTATGAGGCTGAAACTAAGAGTGCATCTTTGAACTGGTAATAAGACAGATATTAGATGTCAACAGCATTTGATCAAGTATGATTGCATTCCTAATGCGTCACATATAAGTAGTCTTATAGATTACTGTATATAATATATATTGTCTATAACAAGGGTAAGCAAAGTTTGAACTACCAGGGCCCCCCAGGGGTCAATTCTCCAAAGTCCTTAAAATGATCTCTAGTGACGTAGAGGGGATTTTCATCATGTTTTGACTCCCTAGAGTCAAAACAAGTTTTTGCAAAATTTTTCAAAATATATATATTTTTTCTCCTCAAAATGTCCTCAAGGGGGACAGGAGGGGCCAAAAACGTGGTAAGTATGTCCCTCTTCCCCCTAGACGGCATTTGGGGGGGTGCAGAACTTTTAGTTTTTTTTTATTTATTCATTCACTTATTTGCAGGAACAAGTGCAGTGGAAGCTGCAGCCCTCCAAGGAGTCCTTCGGGGGGTAGCCCCAAGCCTCGTAAAGTTGCCCACCCTCACCTATAGTATACAAACTTCCGTCCCTATATGTGGGTCTGACCATCATGAATTTGATTATTCATGAGGTGTGTTCGTGCTTCCCCTCCCATTCTCCTCCTCCCATTCCCTTGCTTTTTGCCCTTTTGCTTGTGTCTGCCTTCTGCACGCCTGGGCAAAAGGCAAGGGAATAGGGGGGAGCACCATGTGCAGATAAGGAAGGTGTGCACATGCCTCCCTGCCCTTTCTCTTGCCCTTTGCCCAGGCACAAAGAAAGAAAATCTGCACACCAGGGCAAAAGACAAGGGAATGAGAGGGGGAGTTATTTGTGTTTTTTCCACTTTCACAAGGGTTCTGCTCCCTGAACCCTTGCAAAAGTGGAGGGACCACTCTGTGTGTGTATGTGTGTGTGTGTTATATAGTATATATTTAGCATAATTTATAATCTAGCAGATTGTGTTTTTCAGTGTCATTCACTTAAAATTCTTTTGGTGAGATGATAGTGCTTTACCTTGTTGGAAGAAAGGTCTGTTAGCCTTTTAGAAATATCCAGGTGATGGAAAATAATGTCAAAGAATTTCAACACCTGTTACGCCACATTTGCAAGTCCTTGTAAAATGTGTGTGTTTATTACCAACAACCTAAACACACACATTTTAAAAAGACTTGCAGATGTAGCATAACAGATGTTGAAATTGTGTGCATTATGTTCCATTGTCTGAATATTTCTAAAAGAGAGCTATCACACCCTTTTGTCAACTAATTTCTTTCCAGAGGTGATTTGGGTGTTTCCCTAGGGTACCGCAATTCCAATTGTAGTAGGTCTTGAATACTTCAGGGTTTTAAAGGCTTGGGTTCCTGAGAGCAACAGACACTTCAAGAACTAGTTGGTAATAATTTAATCATTCTTGTCTTTTAGTTGCCATTGACAGTAGCAAACTCTCTTTCTGTTCCCTAACAGTGTCCCGGGCAAGGGAGGCTGCTTTGGATGCCCAGTTCCTAGTGCTAGCATCAAATCTAGGAAAGGAAAAAGCAAACCAGTTGCAGTCGGATATGGCAGAATTTGATCCATGTGCATTTGCTGAAGATTTAGTAAGTTTGCAGTGATTACTAATGGAAATGTCTGTTAGTGTAACATTTTGTGTTTGAGAGTTATTACACAATAGTTGCTTTCTTTTTGGTAATCTACAGCATATTTAGCCATTCTTTCTATTTTTTTAGCAATTCTTTCATCATATGGGCAACAAAATGTGAATCTAAATAACTTCCTTGTTGCAGTGAAACACATTTTAAGATAATTTCCGTTCAAGGAAATAAATGTTGCAGTCTGAAATATCAGATCCAGAGTTAGCAGCGTTAACATAGGGATATATAGACTATACTGTTAAGGTGTGGAGAAGGAGTGTGCGTTAATAGAATTCAATAGCTCTTCAGTGTTTAGCTGCTCTGTCTTTGAGTTGTTCTGCTTTCTGTGTGCACCTAATAGCCAATCTGTTTTGTTCTCAAAAGTTAGGATAACTTGAATCTTATACTTTAAAGATGCTTTTCTTTTCTTTTATGCAAAATACAGAAACAGTTGGTCCCTCCCCCTCACAATTTCAGGTCTTGGGACGTGTTGTAGTGAAATAGAAAGTGTCTGATCTGTTTTCCTTTTGTGTTGCTTATAGATGCTTAAAAGCAAAATGCAGGTGACATCATTACATACAGATACAACAGTGTTAGGGATCATTCCATGAAAAGTGTAAGTTATGCTTATAGTAACTCAGTTCAGTTTAACAATTAGAACATTTCAATGGCTGAAACATTTCAACATTTGATTTGACTCTTCATTTTTGATTTAAGAATGTAAGCGCAGTTCTTCTCTCTCAGGTTGTGGGCTGTTTTCATCTACCACTTTGTTCCTTTAAGTTAGCAACCAGGCAGCAGTGCAGCTGAGACTTGCCCCCTATATGTTCATACAGTGCACCTGAACATGGTATTCTCTTTATGCAATCAGTTTCTTCAGCCTTTTCCTTCATTGTTTTGTTATCTGTAATAAGATGGCTCTTTCACAGTATCATGCATCTAACTTGATGCTCCTTTCATGTATTTTTTTTTCTAGAAAGTAGATGCTTATTTCATGGTAACATGAGTTTTTCCACAAGTGGAATCTGATAGCTCAATACATTCTCTTTACAGTTATCATTTATGGGCATAAATCGTCTGGAAAGGGAAGAAAGTGATAGTGAAGAAGACCAGAGTGCTAGTGGATTTTTACCCAGAGATGCTTGGCATAAACTTGGTGCGGAAGGAAAAAAGTACTTCAGTAGAGCACCAGTTTTCCATTTCATGTAAGTTATGATGTGAGGCTTCAGTTCAATTAGTCTTCCTTCCACATTTCACAGGGACTGTTCTGGAGATGAATGAATGTTGGGGATCAAACAATACAGTATGTTTTAAAGCAAGGACTACAGAAATAATCAGTTCAAAGGAGTCAGTGTTATCACCTTAAAGCTGCCTTTTTGGGAGCTTGTTTCCTTTGTGCTTTCTTGTCGTAGTTTATCTTGGACTGGAATTGTCTTTATTCCTGAATTGTACCACTGTGCAAAGGACATCCTTTCCAGACCTGGGTCATTGAAAGGAAGTGAGCTTTACAGTTAGTTGTCACACTGCTTTGGTTCAATTGTACTACGGAAACTTTATATGAGACTTGCTTTATCTCTTCTAGGCAGTAGCACTTGAAGATGTGGTGGGGAACTTTTGATCTTCCAGTTCCCTTCATTTTTGACCACTGGTCATACTGACTGGTGCTAATGGGAGTCAAAGACTTCAACAGTATCTAAAGGTCCACCAGTTCTCTATTTCAGTTAGGGCTTGGAGGAATTTTGTAAAACCTGAAGTTCAGAGTAGCTGGATTGCGGCTTTGTTAGCATATACATTTATATAACTCTAAATCTCTGCAGGTTACCAAATGAATGCCTAATTGCAGACGAGTTAATTTTGTGCAGAGTTGATGTAACAACACTTCATTACTCAGAATCCAGTGTCAGTTCTTGTGATGAGAGTCTTATTTTTTTTCTAGCCCCACTCTCTTTTAAATGACAGCTTTAAACAACCTGACGTAGCTTGATTAAATTACATTTTATTTGGTTTAGGTTAGGATCTTTTACTGCTGATCCTCCTGTTGAGAGGCCACGAATTGAGAGACAGCGGAAGAGAACAAGGCTAGAAGAAGGAAGAGCAATGCCTGCACAAGTGGGTACAATATATAAAATATAAGGCTGCCATTTTGCAGTTTGAAAGCTTTTGGATGGAAATTTTCAGTATAAGAACAAAGTAGAACTCAAGAAAATACCCATATGACAAGATTATAAGATAACTCTTACATAGATGTAACTCAGGACAGAAGACTGATTCTCCTATAGATCTCTCCTGCTGGAGTAGCATAGATCGATACATATATATATATATATGCAGAGAGAGAGAGAGAGAAAGAGAAAGAGAGAGAGAGAGTGTATGATTATTGTGGTATATTCAAGTAGCAAAAATATCATGCAGTAAAGTGTCAGTTTGTAATAAAAATGCATAAACCATGTGAAGTCAGCACTGAAAATTCACTCTTCAGATTGGTCTCTCTGAGACAGAGAGGTTAATGATAGATTTTTTGCACATTAGTAGTGAACCTTCAGGTGATGTGCCTTACCTGCAAACATTCCTCTTCTCTTTCACTAAAAATAGGATAATTGTGCCTGAAGAAAAACCTCTGTGTATTCAGATTTCAAAGATAAATTTTTAAAAATTTATTATACAAAATGTAAAATTGTGTTGTATGATGGATATATTTTTGAATTTGAATACACAAAATAATAAAGCTTACTTTAATGAGGTCTGCAAAGCTTCCTTCTTTGATAAAAGCTGAGAATATTATTGGGGAAGGGGAGAGTGCTTATCACTGTATAATGGAGTGACATACATGACAGCCTATCCACCTGTTGACTATTTTAGTTGCAGAAAATGGAAGAATCTCACCAAGAAGCAACAGAAAAAGAAGTAGAAAGGATCTTGGGGTTGTTAAAGGCTTATTACAGAGAAGATCGTAAGTATTTGAAGTATACTGTGGCTCCTAGTGGCTTCTTAGTAATTAGTCACAGTAATTGTCATGGAAAAATGCAATCTTCTTTCTTTCCCACTGCCCTATAAAGGAGCATCATTAGAAATTCAAATATCTCAGCAACAGAGTTGCTGTGACTGTAGGGCAAAGGAGTAAGGTGCATTCCTCTCCAGAGTTTGTTGGACCATTCAACCAACGTAGCCAATGGTGAAGAATGCTGGGAGTTTCAGTCTAGCCACATCCAAAACCACACTCATCCTATAAGGTGTACAGTATGTAGGGAAAGCTACTTTAGGTAAATTTTCAGTGTTTGTTGCTTCAGTTCTTGTAAATGGCTATGTTTTCTGGATGTTATTTTTGTAGGAAAAACTCATTCATCTAAGACAAGATGGGCAAAGTGTGGCCTACAGGCCACATACAGCCTTTGGGGACCAAATTTTCAGCCACTGATGAACCCTGCTTGGTCATCCTCAAAAGCCCTCCAATTCTTATGTTAACTTTATTTTTCATTCACCCATTTCATTTCATCCACAAACATGGCAGTTTTCTTCCCCTAGCCCCTAGCCCCTAGCCCCCTCCGTTGGCTGAAAAATAGCCAGAATGGTGGCCAGAAGTGACACAGTGTCACTTTTGGAATGCTGAAATGTAATAGTGCAGCCCATGGAGAGGGTGGAATTGCCTTCTCCTGCCTCTGCGATTGTCCACTGTGTAGGAAGTTGATTTGGTTCCATATATCTATAGTCTCTGTCTCTTCCCATTACAATACATTTCTTAGAGAAATGCCATTTGGATTATGTATACTGACTAGGATTTGTATGGATTTGTATATGGTATTGTTTGTGGTTCCCTCTCCCCTGAAAGCCTTGTATTGTTTCAACCCTGCTAGGAAACTGAACAGTGGAAAGTTGCTAAATGGGAACTGGGCAAGATCTTTTCTGAATGTACAAGGTTCATAATTGCTGCACAATAAACTTAACACAAGAACGAAAGGAGGGAGACCATATTAGCAACAAAATGTTTTTGTCATTCTTATTTCTGTAGCTAATATTCCAATATCCTTCCTTGAGTTTGTGACTGATCCAGATTCTTTTGCACGAACTGTGGAAAACATGTTTCACGTATCATTCCTGATAAGGGTAAGGAAAAATATTTAGAAGCCTTGATATTGGTATTTGATCATTAGAAAGCAAAATATTTTTTCTCCTAGTGTGAGATATGATTGCCATTGTTAATTTTCTCTAATGCAGAATTATGGGGAAAAAACAGTATTTGAATTTTCTGTTTGAGAGGACTGCTAGAATGTCAGTTCTCATGTCATATTTGCATTTAACAGTTTGCAAAAGTAACATAATTTGTGAAATCATAGCTTTCAACCTTGGTATATATGTTCTGTCACTGATAACCAAAAGTATTTCTATTTTGGTTTTTAGCCTTCTGCATATTAAAAATTGAAAGAGGAGGGGCAATGTTTTAAAAAACTGCCAGTGGATGTTGGGAAGTACCTGCTTTAGTTTGCAAACTTTTACATATACCTCTGTGTCAGTTCTAGTTAGCTTAAAATGAAAGGGGGCTGGCTTCCAAACTCATTTTATAAACTTAGCTTGAATCAGGACTGGCAAAATTAATTTACTGTTAGTAAAAAGAAGAAGGAAACAATACTCAGAAGAACTATATGAAAGACATGAAAGTTTGACACATTCATTCAAGGAAAACCATATGAAGACAAACCTCCAATTTTAGAAAGTGAGGTGAAGGCTGCATTCAGAGCACCTGGGATATATAAATCACCAGGAACAGATGGCATACCAGTAGAGCTATTTCAGATCTACAGAGACAGCATCTACTCTGATTCTAATTAAAATCTGTCAACAAATATGGAAAAGAAAAGAATGGCCTATAGATTGGAAATATTTGATAAAAATTCCAGTTCCCAAGAAGGGGGACACTAGGGATTGCAGTAACCACAGGAGCACGGGACCATTGCATTAATTTCCCATGCAAGCAAAATCGTGCTCAAAATTCTAGAACAAAGACTTCTACCATATAAGGAGCAATAAATTTCAGATGACCAAGCTGGATTTAGTAAAGGAAGAGGCTATAGGGATTGTAATGGCAAACATACATACATGATGGAGTGCACCAAAGGATTTCAAAAGGAAATCACTCTGTGCTTCATCGATTACAGTAGGATCATGAAAAATTATGGATTCCTCTTAAAGAAATGGGTGGTCCACAACATTTGATTGTCTTGATGTATAACCTGTCCTCAGGACATTCTGTTAGGACAGAATGCGGAGAAATGGAATGGTTTCCAATTGGCAAGATGGTCAGGCAAGGCTGCATTTTATCACCCTATCTGTTTAAGTTGTAGCCTGAATATATCATGTGTAAAGCAGGATTAGACTTGGAGGAAGGAGGCATGAAAATTGGAGGAAGGAACATCAATGATTTAAGAGATGCAGATGACACCATACTACTAGCATAAAATAGCAAAGAGTTGAGATGATTACTGAAGAAAGTCAAGGCACAAACGGGTTTGCAGCTGAACATTAAGAAAACAAAAATAATGGCCACAGATGATTCACAAAACTTTAAAGGAGACAGTGAAGATATTGAAATAGTGAAACGTTTTGATACCTTGGCTCTGTTGTTAATCAGAATGGAGACTGAAGTATTACAGATGGATAGACTCAATCAAGGAAGTCATGTCCCTGAATCTGCAAGACCTGAGCACAGTAGTAATGGATAGGGTGACATGGAGGTTTCTCATTCATAGGGTTGCCATGAGTTGAAATTGGCTTGAGGGCAGTTAACAACAACAAAAATTACCTGTTTATATTTAAGCTGCTTTGGTGACTATTGCATGCAGTTCCAAGCTGTGCTTGGTGTGCAACCTGTCTGTGCGAGGGGAGAGCCGACACTCCTGAACCCCAAATCCTGTTTGCATCTTTAAGCTTGAACCATGGGTGTGAATTTGCTCTTTTTTGCAGTCATCAAGTGGGTTCTAAAATCAAGACTTGAAAATTCTGGGGATCACAGACTAATTCTTAAACCTGAAACACAGATAATTTTGATTTGTACTTGCTAACCGCAGCTCTAGAATTTGGGGTTTGAAATTGGAAGCAGAAAATTTATGTTTCTTTCTTGTTTGAAAGAAGAGAAGAGGGGGTGAGAACAGCACATTCTTGTACTCAGTAACAACTCCTTACTCAGTATATCTCAACTGTGAATGACACATTTGAGATTCTTATGTATAATTTGAATATATTTGAATTGTTCTTGTGACCTTGATATAAATGAAAATTATTTCTTCTAGGATGGACTTGCAGGAATAAAGCTGGATCAGGACAAGCTTCCAGTAATAGGTAACACTATTTTAAGAGTAATGCTCTAAAATGGACTCACTTAGCATACATATGTGGAGTATTACTTTGGCTTGCTGGCATTTCCACATTTAAACAAGTTTTCAAAAATCCATTATTTTGGTAGAACCTTTAAATCCAGAAGGAGAGGAGAATGACCAGGATACTCTAACACGGAAACAAACAGTCATATCAATGAGTTATCAGGAATGGCAGGTAGGATGACAATACTATTCTGTTCCTTAAAATGCGTTCATTGTTTTGAGGAAAGCCATACTGTATATTCAGCAGCCTTATTTCTGTGCCATAAATGCTATGGAGGAAGGTACTAGTGCATTTAAATTATTTTAGCTTCAAAGCCAATTTTCTGGCTGTGCTGCTTGGAAAAAAATTGGATAGCTGTCTACACCATTGCTCCTTGAAATTTGTATACTCACCTTGCTGTAAACTATATTCCAGAGGAAGGAACTGACAAAACCACCTCTGAGTATTCCTTTCCTAAGAAATTCCTTTCCTAAGAGTATTCCTTTCCTAAGCGTATTCCTTTCCTATGAAATTCATGAAGTTGCCCTAAGTCAACAGGCAACTTGAAGGTATGCGTGCACACACACATAGTGTATTTATTCCCCACCAGGAAATTCTCTGTTGCCAATAGCCTTTTTTGTTTGGCTGTTTCTACTAGCTAAGCCTCCAACCTTTTTATTTCACAAATGAATCCTCTTTTTGTGTAAATGGTAAAGCTTTAGGCATGGGAAGAGCAACCAGTAACTGCAAATCGCAGGAATAATGGCTTTTTAAAATAAGCTTTATCAGCCTGATAAAACAAAAAGTGGCTTCTTTGTTTAATGTTCACAGTTATATCCTAAATATTTCAAAATAGTCTGCTTTAAGTTTACACCAGTAGAAGAAATAAATATAGTGGAACCTGTGGATCTGGGGGCTCCAGATCTGCAATTTCCACCTACCATGGATCATCACATCCTATACATAAAATGGCTGTAATGTGAATGCACTGAAGCATCTGGACGCACATCGCTGCCATTTAATAATATGGTACATAGTCATTTGAGGTTTTTTGGCATCCATGGGGGGGTCCTGGAATGAAACTATTGCAGATGTGGAGGACCTAGAGCAATGAATAAATGGATCTCTCTAAGCTATCTAATTGTAGTCTCTGGGGAATTTTGGTCTTACTCTTTTCGCCTTTTCGTCTTCTCAGGTTTCAGACAAGCAGTTCATTACAGAAGCCTAATGGCAACCTTTCCTCCCAAGCCTTACATTTACACTGTCAAGCCTTACACTGGCTATTTCTTTGCTTCTGATTCCTTCCTTTTGTTCCTTCTTGTGGGCCTCCTTGTCTCTCTGATCTGCCTTCTCCACTTATGTTTCAATTTCACCTTTAATTCCAGCTCTGTTTCAGCTGATCTTCCACTTCCAGCTTTCTTCCAGCTCACACAGCAACGAACTCCAAAGCCTGGCTCACTTACAGCCACAGTTTTGTTTTCATTTTCTGTTCTGTACAAACCCCTTGAAGAAAATAAATTTAGCCACTGAATGTGAACCCTCTACTTATAGATATATAAAATAGCACTTAACATTGTTCCTTCACACCACCAAAACCTGCTTTGGAGAACTGTAAAACTGCCCAGAGCTGTTTTTAAGGAAATTCCAAGGGCGTCAGGAAAGTGATGGAATGAGAAGAGGAAGTAAGTTCTGTTGTACTGACATCACAGTGCCAGCACCATGTTTGATTTAGGCCAGTGTCGTGTATGATGTTATGGTTCTGGGGGGTGTAAAATGAACCTGCTGATAAAAAAAAAAGTGGTAACTGTTACTAGCAAAAGACTAGTGGCTCACATTGTTTGGTGAATATTTGCATTGCAAAACTTTATTGTTGAATATCAATAAAACTGATGAATAAACTGATGGATTCTGCATTTAAAAATACAGGTTCTTAACTACTGTATCTAGAATCCAGCATATTCTAGTTTAGCTGCTGGTGGTGAAAAAGAAAGAATACTTATTTTTATTTAATACTGTTATATATTAGTGTATAGGTTAAACAAATACATTGAAAGTCAGTGCTTCTTTTCTACCAGAGTATTGTGGAGACTTTTGAAATTTCACAACCTATGATTCCACAGCGACGTTGACACTGATGTGACATGGAGCCATTATGAAAGTAAGTTGATTTAGGCATAAACCTAACTACTATTTTCTCTCTGTGCAGGCACTTTTACATTGCCTGTAGTTAAACATGTTAAAGCTTATGTTATAATTTATGTCCACTTTCAGCCTCCTATAATTTATAATTTATGTTCTAGCTGTCCACAATAGGTCTCAGTCTGTTTTTGTTTTTTTAAATTCAGGCATCCCAAAGTTCTGTTGGAGGGTATCAGCTGACCAGTTTCCTGATGCTGATTTGCCAAGGGAATGGAGATTAGCTCGGCCTTCCTATTTAAGAATTTAATATTTGTTTTAATAGAGAAAGAGTTTGGGGTTCCTCCCCTCGTTTAATGATGTATTATATAAAATATGTATTTTCTGCTACAACAAGTATATTTTGATATTAAAGCTTATCCTTCTACATTTATGTTGCGTATCTGTTCTTTCCATATGTTATGCATTCATTTCATCAAAAGTTTAAAATGACTTTGTTGCAGTTTGTTCCAATCTGCATAGTATTAATGAGTTGCGGGGAAGGGGAGAACTTGTACTTGGTGAATCAAATCTGCTTAGCAAAAGAGATTCTGAGCTTCAACCTCTCCATGCAATAGTGAGGGAAAAAGTGAATTAGAATGATTGGAAATGAAGGGCTGATTGGAGAAGCATAATTTGCCTAATACCTGTTGAGGTAGCTGAATAAATGCTTCACTGTCTTCCATCAAACTGCCCCAGGGTTGCCTCTGTATCTCAAGACAGACATGCCTGTTCATTTGTGTGTATTCCTGGATCTGCTTCTGGTGAATGGAAGCTGTACCTGTATGAAACAACTCTGGGAGAGAAATATTATTCCTCTAGTAACTGTTTAACTATTTCAAGGTTCGGCTGTAGAAAGTAAAAAGGATTCTGCTCTCACAAGTTCAGGGCTGAGGGCACTTCAGTGCAGTGTTATGACACAAATGTTTTGCATGGCTCTGTTTGTTTTAAAGGCTCATCTTTTAAAAATATTTTGAGTCACTGTTCTGAGTTAATCCAAATTCCGTTTACTTTTGGTATCAGATGTCACGCATCTCTTGATGTATATTGAGAAAGTAAAACTATTTTTATAATTTTGGGATAGTATATGACTGTGGGCACAGTCATCTGATCTCTGAGGGTTTCTATGAAATTAGGATTTTGGAGACATTCCTCTCCACATGACAGAAAGGGACATTGCTCTAGTGAAGCTTCCCTATAGTCCCTGGTGTGCTTCGGGCTTTGGATTTATAGTTATGTTCCTCTTGGGAACAGTCAAGTTATTTTCTCTCATGTTAGGGCCAGTGGGACAGAAAATATTTGTGTAGAGTGAGAAGCTGATGAAAGAAAGGGGAAAAAATCATGGTCTGTGTTTGGGAGGGCTCTGGGTTTAGCCATTTATCCTCCATATATCCTGCCTTCTCTGTCCTTTGAATTGCTGTATAATATACACTATGCTACTGTTATTCTTCAGCTTATGTCTAGTAGGTGTTACACTTTCTCTCCTGCTATCTCACACTTACCCGTATGAATATATGAAGTTACCTTTCAGCAGGAAGGTCCAGATAATCAAGGAAGATCCACTACAACATTCAGGAAATTCATTTTTGGATAACCCTATATTCTTTGAGGTATCTTAGGACAAAGCTTGAAATCTTGCAGATAGCAGCAAACCAAACTCTTTTCAACTATATGAAGATCCAGTGTTTGACAAGAGTTTATAAGTATACAAAAGTAAATTATCCTCCCAATGTGCACTTCCATTGATGATGAATGAACAGAGGTGACATGGGACTAACATACAAGTCAGATAAATTATGCTTCAGAAGCCAAAGGTTACAAAATACGCATATAAAACAAAGTTGTAATGTGATTAGATTTTAATATATATATAGTGCTTTTCTACAAACTGCACCTAAAGTACCTCACAAAACAAAAGCGAATAAACTTTTACTAAAAATATGAGTAACACAAATATCCAGTATTTAAATTGTGCTGTACAATTATGCTACTAAAACTGCAAATAAAGGCAATATGTATTTTAACTCTTTGTATTTACATAAATGTTATTATTTGTTAGTTCATTAAATAGTAATAGTGTTAAAAGTAGTTTGACATTAATATCAGTACATCGAGGGAGAATAATATAGTAGCTTTGAATTTTCACATAGCTATGGAGTATGCTGGCTGTGTGTATCTTACTAGCCAAGGGAAGGAAAAAAAGACTTCAAACATGTTGGAGCTACATTTTTACAAGACTGCTAGGTATAGAAGAACTATACTCTGAACCAAAATACAAGGTCTTTCTGAAGACAGTGAATCCAAGAATTTGTTTTCAATACAGAACTGATCTCCCCCTCTTTTAAAACAGAAATCAGCCCTGGATTACCTTGAGGTTTTTTTCATTTCAACAGCTCATATTGCTAATAGAGAATGAGAAACACTTTTATGATCTAAAATTCACCCATAAATTTACCAGTTGATTCTGATGTATTTCCTGCTCCAGCCAACCGTATCCTGGCACATGATGGAAGAGGTTTATCACTGCTTTAGTTTTCTGGTTTTTAGTGTGTGATGTTAATTAAATTATTTGAGTTTCAGCCTGCTGGACCAGATAATAACACTGAGTGGACAGGTCACTTTGTCATTAGGTCCCATGCTATGGGCATAATCTCTTTTACACACTCACTTCTTACAACTGCTACAGCCTGCAATTGCATATTGGTTCCTTTCTCTCCATCCAGACCTGGAAATACATGCAAGATACATTAAAAAAATAAATATATACTTCCCTAAAGTAGTTCAGGAGGTAAAACATTAACTGTCCTTGTTTTTGTTACTGTAGCAGGCAGTTGGGATAGCAATAAAAACTACCATGGAACCCAAATCCTGGACTATATTTTTTTGAACAGCTGCCATTATTCTTAATATTACTAATAACCTCTCCCCTCTCCATATAAAACCTGAGCTTTAAGAGCGAGGAACTCCTTGCTACTCTCTCAGAGGTAAGAGAAAAATGACATTCTAGGCATTGTCTCACGGGACCTTCCCGCACTACACTGTTATAGTGCTATTATTCCACTTTCAACATCCTATGGAATCCTGGGGTTTGCAGTTTAGGGAGAGAACTCTTTGGCCTCAGTAAACTGCAAACCCCAGAATTCCATAGGATGTTGAAAGTGGAATCATAACACTATAACAGGGTAGTATGGAAAGGCCCGTGGTTGGTTCTCCCTTTTGCCTGTCATTTTTTTCCTCTTTTTGATCGCAGCTAGCATGACTGTGTGGAAAGGAATCTGGGCAGCTTGGAGGACAGTAATGTGTCCCAAGAGAGCCAACGATCTACGATCCTGGAGACTAAGGCCATTTCCACACTAGACTGTTAGAGTGCAATTATTCCACTTTCAACATCCCTATGGAATCCTGGGGTTCGCAGTTTAGGGAGGGGCCTCAAAGGCCCCTCCCTGACCTGAGATGGCCCCTCCCTGAACTGCAAACCCCAGGGTTCTACAGGATGTTGAAAGTGGAATAACAGCGCTGTGAGAGGCTGGTGCGGAAATGGCCTCTGTCGTGGCGTACGAAGGGAGGAGGGAGCGGTACCGGTGCGGCTACTGCGGTTCCTCCCGGGGGAAAGTCTCCAGCGGTAAGTGAGGAGCAACAGCCATTATCAGGCTAGGCAGCAGCAGCAGCAAGTCCCTAAGCGGGGGGAACGGCAGGCGCTGGATCCACAGTCGCCGGGAAGACGAGCTCGGCATTGCAGCCGCTGCCCACGCACTCCCCGCCCCCTGATTCGGAAAACCCCCGGGTCGGTTTTATCTTTACCTTTCTGGTTGCCTAACGGAGCCCTTAACAAAGATGGCGCTAGCAGCCGACGAGTGCCCGTCTGCTGAGCCCCGCCCACTAGCCTTTCGCTCTGGTTCCTGGAATTGCGCTAAATAGATGGCGTTGCTGCGCGCTTTCGATTCTGGTTTATGGCACGCCTGGGGAGTGTTCTCGGCCAGATTTGTTCAGAGGGGGGTTGCCATGGCCTTCCTCTGAGGCCGAGAGAGTGTGACTTGCAAGTTCGCCCAGTGGGTTTCCATGTCTGAGCTGGGATTCGAATCCTGGTCTCTAGAGTCGTACTCGAACGCTCAAGCCCATACATCGCACTATCCACTCTGAATAGATGTACTTGATTTTATTCTTCCTTCCCAAAGAATCACAGGCTATTCTCGCGTCAGACTGTTATAGTGCTGTTATTCCACTTTCCACCTCCTATGTAATCCTGGGGTTTGCGGTTTAGGTAGGGGCTCAGTGGTGCTATAGCGCTGTAAGAGGCTAGTGCGGAAATGGCCCCAGTTCACTGTGGTTTAAATTCGAATCCTTCACATGCGAGCAAAAGCGAAGAAAAACTCCGAAGAGGAAGCAGGGTTAGGGCGGTGTTTCCTTTTCTTGAAAACGATTGTGCAGATTAGGTTAAAGAAAACCTTGGGGGTTAAAGAAAAGGGAAAGATGTTTGGGTACAGATGAGGATCAAGGCTTGAGTCTGATTCTTTGCAAGTTTAGTGGGGAAGAAGTCCCACTGTTTTACTTCGAGATGTTTGGTGGATAAGTAAGCTAGGTACACTTACCGTAGATAAAGGCACATGGGGCTTAGCTACGTTTGGTTCTGATGATTTTAAATACCATGCATTCTGTTTGGATAAGTTACAAAGAGGTAAGAACTGGGAAACCTAAGTGTATCCATCTCTTTTTTTACAGTACACTCATATATATGTCTCTAAGTCCTATTGGGTTCACTGGTGTTTATTCCTAAGTATAGTATAGGATTGCATCCCTTGTAAAATGGATTCTGCTAGCAGAATTTAAAGCAAAAATTTGCTGTATATTACAGTTATATGAGAGGGACAAAAATATAATCACCTTATTTGTTTGTAGAATTTAACAACTGCACACCAAAGACATCAGATAGTGTACTTTTAAAGAATTTGTTTGGGGGGGAAAAATTACAGTAAGAGCAAATGCATCAATAAAATGGTGGCTGGACTTTTTCAGTTGGTCAAAAAGAAAAAAAAAGCTTTTGAAGTTTCCAACAAAGACTGAAAATGCAGTAACATAGAAAATGTTTAGTCTGACCTAGAAGTGAATTAGGTGTGCAACCACAACGGACACTCTTGAATAGACTGTCAAAGCCATTTATTAAAATTCATTATGCATTGCTTTTGTTAAGCATAACATGAATATAAAGCTGTCATCCCATGACTGTGAACCTAGGAGTAAACTCCAGTGGACTTTGGATCTGAATAAACAGATCTAGGGTGACATTATAAAGTGTACACACTTGTCAGACTGGAGGTTTGTTACAAGAGGGCAGCAGCTCACACAGTATTTATTGGAATGTGCCTTAGCAGAAATGATATGGCAGACCTTCCACAGGATCCAAGGCAGGCAGAAAATGAACAGCTAAAATTTCTCCCATTGCATTCTCTCTCTAATGGCTGGATTTTTTAAAACATTATTTGTTTGTTCGTTTATTGTGTGATTGCATTTCTGCCTCTGCCTTTGACCTCTCTAGTTGTCTGCTAATCCATGGCACTTTGGTTCCTGAGGCAGACCAGCAAATGGCTGCTCCTCAAGCTGCATTGCTGGGCTGGCCCCACAATTAGGCACATACAGGTCATTTCTGCACTACACTGTTATAGTGCTATTATTCCACTTTTGAAATCCTATGGAATCCTGGGGTTTGCAGTTTAGGGAGGAGCCTTTAGAATTCTCAGCCAGAGAACTCTTTGGCCTCAGGAAACTACAAACCCCAGAATTCCACAGGGTGTTGAAAGTGGAATAATAGCACTATAACACTGTAGGGCGGAAATGGCCACAGAGAGGTAACTGCTTTAGGCGGCAAATGCTGTCTGGCAGGAGCAGTTAGACGAGACTTGTGGGCGGCTGCAAAAAGAGGGCCACATGGCTGCTCTGTGGCACCTAACCTTGGGGTGGTAGAAAATGTTACTGTCATATCAGAATCAGAGTGGGATTTAACTATTAGCCTTGTTGTCTTTTGTCTGTAGGTAAACCGGTGCAGAGAGCATTATCTTATCCCTTACTTCAGGTAGCAAAATATCACAGCCTGTCCCTGTGCACTCTAAGACCCAGGGCCAGCCGATTTATTTTGGTACAAGTGCCTCTCCTCCCCATTTACAGTAAAATGATAGCAGTAATAAAATTACATAATAAGTTCTTTTATGAGACTCAGGCTTAACTAAGGAAGTCACCACATTCAGCCTAATGGCCTGTAGACCCTTCCCAAAGGAACTGGTCCCAAAACACTGCAGCAAAAAACAAGCTGACTCTTTGGCTGTTTCTGCACTGCACTGTTATACTGCTATGATTCCACTTTCAACAGCCTGTGGAATTCTGGGGTTTGTAGTTTACTGAGGCCCAAGAGCTCTCTGGCTGAGAATTCTAAATGCCTCTCCCTTAATTGCAAGCCCCAGGATTCCATAGGGTGATGAAAGTGGAATAATAGCGCTGTAACAGTGGGGTGCAGAAACCGCCTTTCGGTACTCCTAAACTCTAAATGTGCAGACGACTCTCATATTGTGTTTCCAGCTGCTGGGGCACTGGATCCCTGTAAGAAAAAAAACCTAATTTTTTGGCTGGGTAGCAGGATGATTTTGTACTGTTTTAACGAGAGGGACCCCCTTCCTTAAGCACCCCTCTTTTCAACTTAAACGTCCCCGTCGCTTCCTCCGTGCTTTGGCCCCGCGCACGGAGGCCTCATTGCTCGTGCAATCAGCAACCGGAAGACGATAGTCTTTTTTTTAAAGAACATTATGGAGATTGTGGCCCCTTGGCGGCCCCGCCCGGCCTGTTGCCCTTGACAAAGATGGCGGCGGTCGGAGCCGCGGCTTCTCCTTTCTGGAGCCGCTAAGCCGGGCTCTGTGGCAGGAGGAGGAGGAGGGCCGCGGGCTCGGGTTCGTCCTAAGCCGGCCGGCAAAAGATGGCGATGATGGGGGGAAGTTCGCCGAGTATCGTCGAGTACTTTGGGGGAGACGACGGCTACCGTTGCGGCTACTGCAAGAACGATACGGGCAACCTTTCCCACGGTGAGGGGCGGGCCGGGCCGTGGGTTGCTGAGCCCCGGGGAGAAGCCACGCAGAGGGGGGAGCCTTAGAGGGAAGTAGCCAGGGGGCGACGGCGGGGTGGGCGTCGAGAAAAAGGCCTTCGCTTGTAAGTCAGGGTTTAGTGCGGGCTGGCTCTGCTCGGCCCAGACCGCAGACTCTCCCAGGCTGGAGCTCGCCTCCGGGTCCCAGTGAAAACCGGAGGGGGCTTCTGCACCCTTAAGGACGGTGCAGGGGAGGTAATTTCGGCAGATCTTCCTTGTCTCGCCCGCAGGGAACGAGCATCACCCGCCAAAATGCCCTCTGCAGCAGGACCATCAGGGGCACAGGAGCGCTCTCCAGTTTTCACTCTGGCAACCCTAGTAGGGGGTCGGACCCAGGGCACGTAGGTGTGAACTTGAGTGTTGGCTGTGGAGAAGGAGGCACGGTTGGTCTCCGCAGGATGGCAGCTGGTGCTGTGGAGCGTCGTGTCAAATGCAGGCGGTAAACACCCTTGCGAGTAGGGTTGCCGGACTGAAAACCGGAGAGGGCTCCTATACCTGCAATTGTTGTGTGGAGAGGAAATGTCAGCAGGTGTTGCTGGTCTGCACAACTATCAGAGGCACATGACCTTGTCCAAATTTCAGTCTGGTAACCCTGTCTGCGACAGTTCTCAAATTATTGGGGCGTGGTGGAGGAGACAAGTTAATAAAGTCCGGAACTTCGTTCCCTGACTTTCCCCATCGTTTTCCATTCTCCCTGTAGCTTTCTTAAAGCGGTACTTCAGGGGCTGACTGAAAGTTGTGTAATTTGAGCAGTCCCCTGCAATTTAGAGCACTACAGCTGATGTTTTAAATGAAAAGCAAAAAAACAAACAAAACAAAAAACAACACCTAAACTCAGCTGTTCAGAGAATCCTAACGAGTTATAAATTTTCATGGATTAGAATCTGCTTCATCGCATTAGTGGATGGCTATCAACTCTTCTGTCTTTCTCACCTTTAGTCAGCTACCTTCATATCTCTCTTGGCCATCTAAACCACAAATACTCCTCTCCGTTAAAGGGCATTTACGAAGGACTGTTCACGCTACGCCATTACAGCACTGTGATTCCACTTTAACCGCTGTGACTAAATTTTGTGGAATCCTGCAATTTGTCGTTTGGTGAGGCACTAGAACATTTTAGTTGAGAATTCTAAATACCACCCCTCAAACTGGAGATCCCAGGATACCGTAGATGGAACCATGGCAAATAAAGTTGAATATAATGCTGTGATTTTTTTTTTTTTGTATGAAAGGACCCCATTATTAAAATCTTAGGTGGCCAAGGCCCAGCAGAACCACCATTAGACCGGCTGAGGTTGTGCTGAATACAAATCTCTCCAACCTACATATGTTGGAAATTATTAAGATTTACTTAGGTGGAGGAGGTTTAGATCTGGTGCAGCTCAGATCCGCCCTCACATTGTCCTTTCCCTGTGTCCTTGTTGTCTATTTTTTTTTTTAGCAGATCTTAACCAGAAGAACAGTTTTGTCTGTTGATTACTCTTCCCTCACATCCCTGCGATCAGTGGACGAAAAGAGGGTAGTGCTACAGCTGGCACATCTTTGAGTTTGGATTGCATTGTTAGGTCTGAACAAAATAAACTGTTTATTTTGAAGGAAAAGAAGCTTACTTGGTGTTGAGAGGTCATGAAACAATAAAATAGTGATCAAACTTTCTCTATTCGTTCAGCAAATTATAGAAAAAAAAAGAAGGGTGACATTGACCCCCACGTCTTGCTGCCATACACCTATCTAAGCTTTCACATTTCTGTGGGTAGGCAGGAAGGCTGCTTCTGCTTCCTCTCTCTTGCTCACCCACTCTAAGCACTACAGCAAGAACTGGGCCTACAGTCCAGACATGAGAAAAAGCTAGAAGAGATATCTCTGCTCAGTCACCTGCCATTGTCTTGTGGCCTATGTAGCATAGATGGCTGACCATAGAGGGAGTAGCCACCTCATTTGCTCACCCACACTGTGAGGAGGGTGGTGGTGAGAATTAGCCTAGCTCACTTGGTCCTCCACATCATCCAGTGAAAGGATGAGTGAGATAGCAGAGATATGGCTGCTTTTTCAAGGACTGACCATGTTTTGTTACTCACTTCCGTCTCATGCTTGCTTACTTCCTGTTGCACCATCCCACACAGGGAGAGAGATCGCATGCGGAGATGACAGGTTTTTCCCTCTTTCTCCATAGCCCAACAGATGGGATTTGATTCATTGGGTAGAATCCCAGTTATTGTGCTTCCCAGTGGGAGTTCAGATGAGCAAGTGAGAGTGCTTCACACTTTTTTTCAGGGCACCATTGTGAACCCAGTCCACCCTACTGTAGTGTCCAGGGCCTTTCTTTTGCTTGCTTATATGTCTCAAGTGGGAAAGTTCAGAGGAAATGCTATTGCTGAGGGGGAAGACCTGGGGGCTTCCTGATTGCAAAGTTGCTTCTAACATCTCCTGAAAGGGCAAGGGAAAGGAAGACATATTGTTGTTGTTTGCTGTTTGATCACTTTTTCCCCAGTTGCAGGGCTAGCCCTACTGTCAGGCAGAGGGAGGCAGCTGCCTCAGGAAACAGATTTGGGTATCAAGACAAGACAGTGATTTACTCTTTTTTAAATTATAGTTTACTTTTGCAGGCTTTAGGCACCATGTGTCTTACCTTAATTATCTTCTATCTCATCTTTCCCCCAATATAAAACCCAGCAGGTATGTGTACAAGTGTGTGTGACTGCATCTGAGGCAATAAAATGTTGAGGACTAGCCAGTTCAGTTGGCTTATTTTCTTTCAAAATAAAAGCAGAAGTCTTAAGCATGCCTTTTTCATATGAGTTTAAAATCATGTTCAGCTAGGATGAATGGAGGCAGATACACTGAGGTCTGAGACCTTGGGTTGAAGAATAGTGTCACAGATTTAATCCAGAGTTCATGTGAAACTGATATTGGAGAGCAAGGCTGATGGTATCTGAACAGGGAAAATGAGGATTGTTGGGCAGAGGAAAGGGGCAGTGGTGAATGAAGACAGCTAGGTTATTAAATGCCTGTGAGGCAGCTGCAGGACAAGTAGAGAGGGACAAATGGCATGAAAGGTCAAAAGAAGACTTGCAGAAGTATGTGGAAGGATTGAGTTTGCATGTGAAGCTGATGAGATAGTTTGGAATAGTAAGTAGGATGCATGGGTTGGAATCTGGAGCAGAGAATAAAGGTTTTCTGTCAGGAAGGGTGACAGATCCCTTTTCCCAGGCTAGTTCCACAGGTTCAACGCTATGACTCCTGCCACTCATCCTGCCCTTGTTTCCACACTTAATCCCTTTCTGGTTTGGGTTTTTGGGCCTTAGGGTGATCCCTTATATCTGGACCCATGGCTGATTGTTATGTGGATTCTATAATGGTATACATTGCCTGACACCAGTGCAGCCTTGATAGAGACAGCCAGAGGCAGTTTTAAACAACAATAGATTTAATAAACACAGTAGAACAATATATTAAGCTATAATATTTTATCCTTTTACACTCCCCTAAACCATAGTTAATTCTCCCTTCCAGTTGGCTATTTAATTCCTATTCAATCCAACTCTCTCTGTCAAATCCACCTTCTCCTCAAATCCAAAATACTGTCTCTGTCAAAGCAAAACCGTGCTTAACTCTGACAGAGGCACGACTCTGCTTTCGTTGCATCTTGTTCACCTGTAGCCCACACTTCACAACCTCTCTGAACCATGATTGGCTGCTTTCATGCCAGGTTTGACCAGCACCTCTTTCACAGGGAGCCTTGGGTGAATGTAACAGAGTTTGTTGAGCAGAACTTCATTGTTGACCATAAAAAGTTTAATTTGAGTTTTAATTTTTCAATAATATTTTCTAGTTTTTATATTGCAAGGAGATGAAAGTGAACATATTTAGTAGCTTGGCACTGCTTTTCTTCCCAAGGTTTTTCAATATCTTGTATGAATGTTTGTTCCAGGGATGTGGGCTCATTCACTGACTGTTCAAGATTACCAAGACCTTATAGACAGAGGATGGCGAAGGTAAGACATGTCGTCTGACAACCTCTGGTGTAACTGAATTTGGTATTTAAATTCTCAAGAATATATTGTGAAATTATGAATAGCTGACTTTTATTGTTAAAAATAAATTCATGAACTTCTTACTGGACCACTGGAAAATAGAAAGAGAAAATATCTCCAGTAACACTAGTTGATTTCCTCCCTAACTTTTGCTTCTTGAATCTTAGCTTCTCAGTGGTCACTGTTGTTTTTTTGACAATTATTTCATTTAGGATAGTGTTGTCTCTTGCAACCAGCAGCAACAGCTCTGAGTGTCTGCCAAACCTTGCTGCCTAGGAGTATCTGCAACTAGAAACACCAGGGGGTAAAGCTGGGACCTTGCACATGGATTCTGCCTTTGAGTTATAGTCCTGTGAACCACAACTTTTAATTTGAGACAAAGTGACAAAATAAAAATTTAGATACATCACACTGTTTTTGAAATTGTGGTTTGCTACCTTTTAGAAACTGTATGAAATTTGAGCTGAAAATGAGACACCTTGGTTGGCACGGATATCTCTGATACAACAAGGTGAAGGTCTATAAAGATTTTTTGAATCATTGCGTAAGAAGACCTTTATTTGGAATTTGGAAAATCTGGAAAAGGAAACTTTACTTGAAAATACCACTATGGGTTTCACCTCACGAGGCTCTGTTCAGGAGATGGAAGGGCCCAGCAGAAAGATGGCTTACCTACGAAGACCTAATAATGAATGATGGCAAAGAAGATTAAAGAATCAAAACAAGAGGAGAATTAGTGAATGAGGGGTGTAACTGTCAGTGGTTCTTGCATATGCAACTAAAAGAAAGATTAAAAATGGACCAAAAACTAGAAGGAATAGAAACAAATACACAATTAAGTGAATGGGAAAAAGTAATATTTGAGAAAAAAGAACATTTGACATCCCATTTCTGTAAGTTTATATTGGGTCGGGAATTGGAAACTGAAATAGTGAAAGATACAGTGATCGTTTGGGCCCAAACCATAGGGCATGAAATAAAATTAGAGCAATGGGAAAGGAGTTGGAACATCACACAGAAATTTACCTTGGCACAAAATTTGAAAGAAAATTATTTAAAAATGCTATACAGATGGTACCTAGATCCGGAGAAATTGAGTAAGATATACAAGACAAAAGATAAGAAGTACTGGAAGTGTATGCAAGGAACAGGACTTTCTGCCATATGTGGTGGCAATGCCCAAAAGCTAAAGGATATTGGAAGAGGATCCATAAACTAATAATGGAGATTTTACAAATAAAGATTCCTCTAACACCAGAAATCTTCTTACTAAACATGATGCATCAAGTAGATATAGACTATAAAAAATATGAGAATACAATTTTATATATGATTACCGCCGCCAGAATAGTATACGCAAAATATTGGAAGAGACAAGAAACACCAAAGATGGAAGAATGGTTGTGTAAAGTTCAAGAGTACGTTATACTAGAGGACCTAACACAGGCCATAAAGGATGAAAAAAGTAGTAAGAAAGAAAATAATATGAGGGCAATTAAGGAATATATTGAAGACAACTGGATAAGGTTATGCCAAGGAGATACTGCATGAAAAATAATAGAGATTAAAAAAAAAGAAAAGAATGCAGAGTAGCCGAAAAGCCAACTTATAGGTTAACCTTGCTAGTGAAGAGGCAAGTCTTCAGTGATAGAATGGGTTTTTGGGGTCACAGAGAAACACTGCAAAAGAAGATTCAAACAAGGGAAGGGAGGAAGTTATAAATGCATTGAAATTTGGATAGAATTGAAACATCTAACAGATCCTAGAAGTATGTTGGAAAAAATGCAAAATGAAGTATGTTGGAAAAAATGCAAAATGGAATATTGTTCAATAAGCAAACAATTATATGTATTTTTATGTAGTTGAAAAATGAATAAGACATAAACGCTGTAAAATTGTGATTATTCGGGTTTTAATAAAAAAATATAAAAATAAAAATGAGACACCATGCTGCTTTCCAAGAAAGAATATGAGCTTTTGATTTGGTCATGCACTTATCCCAGCTAAATATCAAGTCTTGATTATGCAAAAAAAATTATACATTCCATGCTATAGGACACCTCCAGTCTGCCCAGAGCATTCTCACAGCTACCCTGAGAGGAAGAAGTCTTGGATGAAAGAAGCTCCTCTGAAGAACTTTTGTTCATTGCTAACATAATCCGCAGGAAATTCCAATTTGATGATAGCAGTGGAGAAAGGAGTACAATGCCTTTTGCTTCTGCTTTGGTATATTACATGAACCTGCTGTAACTCCCACAATCTCTTAGGAAATTTCCCATTTGTAAACAAATGTGGTTTCCTTTCTACTGCTGAACAGGAGACAAACTTGGACTAGCATCCTCTTGGGAATTTATGATGTCATAAACCCACTTACAATTGTACAGTTTAGAACTATGGCATTGCTGAGAGGCTGTATTCCCAGGAGGGGAGTGTTGTCGTAGCTGTGCTGTTGGGACTGTTGTACAGGTAGAGCGAGCAACATGACCCTTGTGCAGTGGCTGCAGTGTGGAGCAATATGACACTTGGTGAGACAAGCTGCCATTGCGCAAAGACAGTGCAAGGAGAGGGTGTGGCAATAGCCCCCAACAGATTCACAAAGCACTGGCAATCAAGAGTGGAGGACAGTGGAAATTTGTGGGTATCTAGTATCTGACCAGCAAAAATGTCACCGCCTTCTTACAGTGCTGTGTTGTATGATGGGAGCCCCTGTGGAACATGGGAAGACTTGCTCAGTTCCATATTACACATTGTCACAGTTCTTTAACATGGTTGTGTATTGGGTCAATGACATATCTCATCATTATAAAGTTATACATCACAGCCTATAATGCAGGATCTTGGCCTTGATTTTCTTTTTGAAAGAAGTCTTTCACTAGGATGAGTAGTCTGTTGGTTCATCTAAACTAAGTCACCTGCAACAGTCTTTTTCTGAAAGTCAATTTGGTTTGTTTTACCATTTTAAAAGAACTGAAATAAGACAGTAACATCTTAGTTGGTCAATGATATATATGTTAATTCAAAAAAAAATTTTTTTTTAATATAATTTTATTAAATTTCACAAATATAAAAAAAGGATTATTTGACTTGTACTTGTTACATGAATTTTCTTCTGTTCTTCCACGCTGTTCTGGTCAACATTTCCCGCAGCTTAGTCCACTTGTTACATTAGTGCATCACAATAAATTGATTATCTCATCTGTTCGAACACACATTTCCTTCTCCTAACAATCATAATATAGTTGTTCTGGCTAGACAGTTCCCAACCATCACTCTCTTCTGCTTAACTCAAATCGTCCTGTTCCAAAATATTTCCATATCACTCTCTTGAAGCTTCTGTTTTCTCCTTATATATATATATATATATATATATATATATATATATATATATATTTTCATTTAACTCTCCATTACCTACGGCCCAAAATCTTAAAATTTTTAATTATTTCTGTCATTGTATATCTGGCAGTCTGAGCAATTATTACTGCAACAATCCCCTATCTTCTTACCCTGAATTCCATTATACTAAAATGTCTTGTTTCTCCTTAAGTACTTTTTAAACCCCTTCTCCCATTCAGCAATATCACAATGTTCATATTCATGAAATATATCGATATATCATCAATTGCAAGCTTAATTAACAATGTCAAAATAAAAATCCATCAATCATCATCTTCCCGTTCCCCTCTCTCATCTGGTGCCCTGCAGCCCGGATATTCATTTGCAAATTCTCTGTACTCTTAAAGTCGCTTATATTCCAAGCTGCACCGCACTCAAGAGAGAGGGTATAGAATCCTGTGACTTTATCCGCTCCTTTTCCCCCCTCCCTTCCTGGACTTTGCGGTCCGGAGTCTATTTCTGAATTTTTACTGTATTCTCCTAGTCGCTTAAGTTCCAGCCGCTCCGTCCAGGAGAGTGAGGGTCTTTACTTGACTAACTTCCATCACAACCTCCCCGTTCCCCCCTCCCATCTTGGACTTCACCACCCAAAATTCATTTCTAAAGATTATCTGTAATTTCTTTGTCGCTTAAATTCCAAGCAGCTCGGTCCATGGGAGGAAGGATCTTCCAATCAAGTCTCTTCCATCACAGGTTTCACAGTCTCAACCCTTGACATCACGTTGTTTATATTACTGACGATATATCACTTATAGTAAACTTGTTTGACATTGCTGAAATACATTGCCCCTTCTCAAATCCAGAACCCTGTGCCTTTATCCGCTTTATATTCCCTCCTCCCCTCTTGAAGCTGCCCGGAATTCATTTCAGAAGATTCATTGCATTTTCATTGTCGCTTAAGTTCCAGGCTGCTCCATCCGTGGGAATGAGGATGTTTTGGATTAGATGACCTTCAGCACAGTCTCATAGTCTCAACAATCCAAGAAAATCAAGAAACAAGAGTCACTCCACACGAATAAAAAAAAAAAAGGAGACGTGCAGCTCAATAGCTTTCAATCCCAAAATATTCCTCCAAAATCCAAACCCCTAATCCATAAATCAAATTCCAGATCTTCTCAGTCCAGCCAAAATATCGAAGTATTATACTATAGAAAATTTAGTGTCCAAATGGAGATTATAACTCATTTGTAATCCATCAGTCCAAATGATCAATATGCCATTTTATACTGTAAGTCCCAATTGTGATTCATAAGTCTTTCTTTATTCTTTAAAAAATATTAACGTCAATCCTCGTGAGTAAGCAGCACTCCCAGCTAGTCTTTTCTTAAAATTCCAGCCGCCCCTTTAAGAAAAACTCCCAGCCATAACGAACTCACTCAGGCTCAGGGTCCCCTCCATTTTTTCGCTTCTGCCCACCGTTGCATGCCAGCACTGCTGCGATATTGACAGAATCGCGACCAGAACAGGTTAAATGACTCTTATTAAATTCTTACATATTATTTGGTGTCTTCTTTTAAAAGTTGATGGCGGCGCTTGTGCCGCTCAGGCGGTGATCCCGCTGGCTCCGTCTTGGTCCTTCGACCCCCCTGGCGCTTTCCGCTCTCCCAGCCGGGCAGAGCAAACGCCGGTTTTGGGGTCCCCGTCGGACCCGTTCCTCACCCCTCGTACCGGAGGGGTGTTCTGTCGCCTCTGTGGTGGCAAAAGAGGCGGCTGGAGTCCAGCGGGTGGCTGCTCGGAGCCGCGCCATTGCGCAGCTTCAATCCGAGCTGCCACTCGTGCCGGCCATGCAACCGGAAGGGGTTAATTCAAAAAATTTTAAAGGTGGATTTTGTGATATCACCAGCATTGTTTTTGTTGTGTATTATGGATAAGGATTTGGATAGTAAATATGAACTACCTCTCCATTATATGATAATAGTTGCATTTTTAGTTTACATTTTTAATATTATGTTTTAACTTTAATTTATGTTATGTTAATAATGTCAGTTGGTGTTTATGTCATTTTGTGTTAAATTGATAGATATATATAAAAAGATAATATTTTGGAAATATATTTTAGCAGATTGAAAAATTGAATTGGTTTGTTAAAATGTGGCTGTGTTTTTTCTTTATAATATAGGAATTTAGCATATTTTTAGTATAAGATTATTCTAAAAATTCATGAAAATACATTTTAAGGAGTTTTTTTTTAATCTTCCAGGAGTGGGAAGTATGTTTACAAGCCCACTATGAATCAGACCTGTTGTCCTCAATATACGATAAGGTAACGACTTACTATGCACAATACTTCTTTTCCTTTGTGTTTGGTGTCTCTGCTGTGCATTAAGCCTCAAAAGTGTGTTTGGTCTAAATGATAAAAATGGGAGAGGGATGATAGCTGGCCATATTGCTATATTTCAGTCATCAGCTTGGAGAATTTCCTTTATTGTGCTACAGTTTTCAGAATCTTCCTGTGAGCGTAGAGCATAGCTAGTGGTTCTGCTGCCTGTGGGATTCTGGAAATTGTAATCCAAGAAAGGAACTTTTTAAGCCTCCGGTGTAAGCTAATATGTGTTGATTACGATGAGCATAAATACTGATGATGATCTAGCAAGTCTTCGTATAAGGAAGACCCCAAAAGTTACTAGTCTACAAAGTTGTTTTTTCCCCCTCTATCTTCCTGATGTCTGATAAAGGAGTAATGGAACAACTCTGTTCCGCCTCTGCATTTCTGTCCTGCATACAGGGAAGGGACTGCTTGGCTTTTGTGCTAGGCACAGAGAAGAGACAGAACAATCTGTATCTTCTCCTCCAGCTCATTCATTCAGGTGCATGCAGTTCCTTATTACTTATGGGTGCCGAGTGAATGCTTAACTGCCTGGCTATTCTATGCATGAAGCATTTTTATTTGCATTGTAGTATTGTAGAGAATGCTACATACTGAAGGGTGCTATTGAAATATTTGTCACTCTAGTTCTGTATTACCACAGACTTTAAAACTCTACATGTTCCATTGGATTTTAATTCTTAGAAGTATGCAGGCTGTGTCATCTAAATCGAAACATTTCACAGAAATACCAACATGTCATGAGCAATGTGTTCTGTATTACTGTCAAAACAGAACAATACTAAGCTGTATGAACAGTATCAAGTTATACTGTTAACTACTATTAACAGTAGTGGTAGTAGTAGTACAAGCAATAGGAATTGTAGTGCCGGTTGAATCCCATCTTGGGAGAAAAGTGAGATATAAATTCGGTAGGTAGGTAGGTAGGTAGGTAGGTAGATAGATAGATAGATAGATAGATAGATAGATAGATGAGCCAGCATGTTTAGTGATTTCAGTGTTGGACCAGACATCTGGGAGACCAGGGTTCAGATCTACTCTTAGCCATGGAAACCCACTGGCAACCTTGGACAAGTCACACTCAGACTCAAAGGAAGGCTATGGCAAACCCCTCTTTGAGTAAATCTTGCTAAGAAAACCCTGTGATAGGGTCACCATAAATTGGAAACAACTTGACGACACAAAACAACACAACTGTTAATAGTAAAATCTAAGGTTTTTTTTACTGTTTGGATTTGATGACTAGTTAATGTGGTACAAATCAAATCCACTTTTAATATACTGTATTAACTGGAGATAACTTGACTATATTGCTGTTTTTTGTTTTGTTTTTTTGTAGGTGCCGGGCTTTACAGTTTCAGCCTACCAAATCAAATAAGAAGGTTTTAAAGAAGATGCTGAAATTCTTAACAAAAGGAGAACTTGCTAAAGTAGATAGTGAAGGTGAAAAGTGGTTGTCAAAATTAGTTGCTATTGTGTTCTGCAATTTTTTTAAAAAATATCCAGATGGAAATCAATGGATCAGTTGTGTGTGTAACAAAGAGCTATCTCTCTTCCTTCCTGCAGAATAGCTAATGCTATAGCTATTTCTCCTCGTTAATGAATGAGTTATTGTTGAACTGTTGAACTAGGCATGATGCCCACCTGTTACTTCCATGATTGGACATTTGCTTCACCTTCCTCCTGTTTTAATCCCGTGGAACCCCTTTTTCCAAAGTATAAATTATTGGTTTGGGGAACAAAAAGACCCCTATGGGTCACAACAGTCTGGTGAGTGGAGGGCATGCAGCAAAATGGCCAGTTGTGGGATTGGCCCCTTTATAGCCATGTTTTACAAAGTGTCCTAGGGGACCTAGGAGCCACATGCAGTCCATTAGTCATAGTTTGACCATCCTGCCCCTGTGTTTACAGGGGTGGAGCCATAAGCTGAAGATTTATACAGTATCTAAATGAAATAATTCCCTTATTGTATCCCCCCCCCCCCGTTTAAAATCAATTTACCTTTTCAAGTTTTAATCCAGTGCTGGCCTTAGGTTTCACAAGTGACACATTTTAAAAAGTTCTGTTGTAGTAAGAAGGCATGTAGTAAATATCTTTGGAATTCTGCAGGCATTACATTTAACCTTTATGTTGACTGTTTGACTGTTATGTGTTGGTGTTTGGCATACTCATTAATGGCATGAATGCCACTTGAACATGATACACATGAGAGGCCTCGGTCTACTTCCTCTTGGGGAAAAAGTTTAAAGTTTATAACCTGCTGCTCATGGATGTTTTCAAGATGTCTCTGTAGAGATCAAACTCAGAAAAATGTCAACATATCCAAGCGGTAATTGGATAAATCTGCTGGCAAGATAAGTTCATATTTGCTATTGCAGGTATCATGCAGATCGAGGAATCATCTGCACATGTAGATTGTTTGTTCCAGATATACAGACTCACACTGGACTTATGCATAGTTGAGAGACAGAGAATATAGGTGTGCACACACAGAGAGGGAAAGAGTATACAAGATTCTAGGATGGTATGGTGAGAATCAGGTCAGATGGCTATTGGTTCATGTTGTTGGCCATAAATTCACATCTGTCCCTAGGGGGCATGATACTACTTGTGTGCAGTTGTATGTGAGTTTAGCCCAATGTCTTATCCTGTTGCCTGGAATAGAAGTTTATGTGTTGAGGAACTTCTGCAGAAATATGAACATATATTTTCTTAAAGTTCCTTAAAGAATATTATGATAGGCTTTGGGATATTTTGGGTAAGGTAAGATCCTTTAGAATATCCAGCTTACCTGTATAAGCTGTACATTGTGCTTACCTATATACATTATTTGCTTGGAAGAATAGTTAAGAAATCATTTTAACTGTGTTAGAGTCACGTTAAAGTAGTACGGTCAGCTGATTTTTACCAATCGCTTTTCCAAAGTTCAGCTATATAAAAGTTGTTGTGAGTTTATCCATGTATACCCATGGCTATAGTTGCAAAATTATTTTGATTAGCTTTTAACAGAAAAGTTGCCTTGCATAAAGATGCTTCAGCTGCTTGTCTCCATTTCCTGATAATTTGTTCTTACTATTTTATATCCAGTGGAACCCATGGATTCTCATACCAAAGATGCTGATGGCTGCAGTTTTTTGTTAAAAGATGAACCAAACACCAGCCAGTCCGAGCTAGAGCCCCTCAGCATTGATTATACAGAGAAAGGGGAGAGTGAAGAAGAAATAAAAGGAGAAATAAGGGTAAAGGAAGCAGACACTCAACATATGGAATCATGTAATGAGAAAATTCGTGCAAACTCCAGCAAGCCATTATGGCCAACTAAAAAAGTTGGTCATGCACCTCCCAAGCCAGGTAACTTTATTGTGATATTTAATAAAACAGTGAAGCAAGTGTTTCATGTATTTTTGTTTCTTTGCATTGTGGAACTTCTTTTTTAAGATACGTGCCGGTTTAGGGGCTTAAATATCCTAAAGGCAGCAGGTCTTGTCTGATCTTGGAAGCTAAGCAGAGTCAGCCCTGGTTATCACTTGAATGGGATACTGCTGATGCATCCTATGTGCTTAAGCCTGTATGTCAGAGGAAGGAACTGGAAAAGCATTCCTTGCCTAAGTAAACCCTATTCATGAGGACAACAGGCAGAAATCACTAGGAGACTTGAAGGCACATACAAGCAACTTCAAGGCACATACACTTGCACAAGTTTATACATTTTTAAGCTGTGAACAATCCAAAAAATGAAAAGCATAAACAAGTAATTATCAGATAAATCTTTTCATCCTAAGCGACTGAATTTCATCTGTTGTCCTTGGTATTAGGAGAACGGACATAAGACGCTGAATGTGAATATATACCACATTTCACTAATATTTTGCATTTATCTTAGCGTGGTAGTTACTGAGAAGTTCTAGCAGAGAAGTAATGCTGGTTTCAATGTTGCCAGCTGTTCAAAACAGTAATAAGAGATAGTCAAAATTCATGACATACAGGGCCGACAACCAGGAGGTAGCTAATAACAACTTTGTGTTCTACTAGATACTAAATGAAACTATTGATGTCATTTAATCTATTTCTCTGTATTTCTCTGTAAAATTAGGATACTGTCCATATTTATACATTATATGGTGCACATATTTCTGTAAATACAGAATTTTTTGGCACCTTGTTCAGACAATATATTAAAGGAAAAGCTTTCTGACTCTCAAATGAGGGATTTCCTTTTTAAAAAGAGACACCTGGCAACCCTAAAGCCCATTACATCCTTCTGGGCTCTCTTTTGTCTGAAGTGCAGCTTAGCTTTACTCAATAAATGGAGCAGTTAGCTGCAGTTAAAGACTGATACCTACAAACACTTAGAACTTTATTTAAAAAAGTAATTAATTACAGTGACTGTTCCCAAGCCATTGAAATTGTTTAGTTACTGTCATAGATACAGTTTTTACAAAATAACTTGTTTCTTTCTTGTGTCTCAAACGTAACTAAAATTGGATTTTGAATATTTACCTGTACTCAGTCTGGGAGTGTTGCATGCATTTTTAATACTTGTTTTTGATCTTGGGCTGGTGATGTGCCCTACATTTTGATCCCTTGGGTCAAATATCTTTTGTGGATGGAAGTGAAGCTTTCCTTTGTAGGGGACAAAGTTAGGATCCAACCGTTTGTCTCTGGAGAAACTGCTTCTAGAGAAGCAAACACATCCTGTGATGTTCCACATGCTTTTTAAAATTATGTCAGTGAAATTTTCATTTCCCGAAATGAAAAAGAGATGAGAGATGGTCTTTGTGGTAGGTAGCATCTACCAATCCTTTAAGTTTTTTTCCCTTTTCCGGAAGATACATTAGCTTATTCTTTAGACTTAATATGAATCTTGTGCACACAGTTCTATAAATAAAAAGATAACAGCTTGGATTCTAAGGTAAGACCTAGAAGAAATTTCTTGCAGGGGGATGTGCTAGTGACTAGAGGGAAATAACTTTCCTTCCTTGAACATCCTTAACCTGACTGACTTTGGGATCTAGGCCATAATTAATTTAACAATTTTCTTTGCATCTCTTGTGCTTCTCTTTAAAGTATACAACGAATGATCACAATTATTTTGCAGAACACATGTTTTCCCCATTGAATGTGTGAACCTTGCCATTCTAGGCAAAGGAGCTGACTTGAGTAGACCACCCTGCCGTAAAGCCAAGGACATACGGAGGGAACAAAAATTGCAGAAAAGTCTTCAGAACAAAACACAGAACCCTGCAGTTCAAGAAGAGACTCAGAATTTGCATGGTCAAAGCTCCAAACTTAAGGCAAACCAGCCCAAATCAATTGAAGATTTCATTTTTGCCACCTTACCTTCTGAAGCTGTGCACCAATTAGAGGTACTGAGATATTATAACACTTAACTTATCATTCTTGAGCTATTGTTAATTTTCAAGGCAGTTGGCTGATCAGATGTTCAATTTTAAACACAAAACCAGAACACTAGAGGCCTGGTTTTGTTACAAAAGTATTGAGGTCCATTATTGGTATTTGCGGAAACCTTGTGTTTGACAGTTTGTTTTCATAGGATATGTGTGTATGTGTATCTTTGTTTTAAAAGGTGATGAATATGTTCTTTTCAGAAACACAAGATGGCGTAGTGGTTCCATCTGAAATGGTATAATACATCTAAAGAAAAAATATAATGGAATTTCAAGCTTTAATGATGAAATGATGTTACGCACATTTACAGGGCTGGTTCAAGACACGTTGCTACCTGAGATAGAGAAGCATACAGCATCCCCAGTTCCCCCAGGTCTAAGTGCACAGCATGCAAAGCCAAGTCGTGTGGGAGAGTCTCTCAAGCATTTCTCCTTGTTCTTGGCACAATATATGTGTCTGTGTGTGTGTGTGTGTGTATGTGTATAGTAATAACATAGAAGATAACTAGCAGTTGGGTGCCCTTTCATGATAGCTAAACTTGCTGATTGAACCAGTTACCCCACTATGTCCAGAGGCATGACCTTAAAATTTAGCATCTTGTTCTGGGTTAAAATATATAAATGTTATGAATAGTTGGATTTTTAGGTGTCTGAAGAAGAGATGGTTTCGCAAATTATTCTTGGCAGGTTAATGAGGCCCACTACCAGATTTTTGTTTGTAAACACATGCATTAACATTAGCATCACTCTTTTCTTCAAAAGATTAAAATTTGTCTCCCAGATTCCTGCCACGTCTTGAGAATACCTTAAACTTTCTGTATATTTAACTAACGGTGAGTAATGTTCTAACTTACTTTACAAGGTAGCTAAATGACTCACTATCTTCATCCTAGTTGCTTCTTCAGACATCAGGAAGCTTTTTCAAAAGCAGTTCTTGGCCCTTAGGGTATGAAACCTTGTTGTTTTGACATGCTTTCCAGAACCAGTCTCTCTGACCTCTTCAATATTTTGGGGAAAGAGAGGAGGCCTGTGTCTGATTTTTTTATTTATTTGTTTGCTTATTTTATTCAGTTTATATCCCACTTTTCTTCTGCCAAGGGACCGAGCTTACAAAATTTAATATAAAAATTGAACTAAAAGAGGTACTAAATGGAAGTGAAAAAACAATTAAACATGAGTTCTGTTAGAAACACATAGTTAATAATGGTTTTGAAATACGTCTAGAAATAATTAGAAACATGCAAAAGAAAAACAGCACACCATTTTAAACAATATTCTGCCATATGTTTAAAATCAGTCAAATGCCTGCCTAGTTGTAAAGCCTGCCAGCAAAAAGAAATCTAGATATCTGTCAGATTTGCTGCTCTTTGGGGCATCCTCAGATGAACGTGGAGTGGCTCTTCTTTCCCCATGTGTAAAATAGTTGGACCAAAATCCATTTGATATTTGCAACAAAAGTAGATGCATTGAATCAATGTGATTTGCCCAGGTATTGACTTACCATTCACCTCTTAATTCAGTGGATCTGCTCTAGTTGAGATTAGCAATTGGATTTAGATCTTTTAAAAGAAAAGGCAACCTTCAGCCACATGATCATTTTCCCTTGGGCAGGTGGTTCTAGGAGTTAACCATGATTCCTTTGCTTTGATTGTACCTCTCATTGGTGTTAAGAGAACTTAACATTGGTTAAGCCCTCTACTGGCGGGAGGTCAAAACTTCTCTTTACCACCTAGATGCAGGAGTATATCATGCCTGGCTATACTTCTCGATTGCTGGGATGTTGCCTCTTTCTGATTCCATCTTTGATTGTGTCATGCTCCTTCCTTGAGTGTTATCCTACCTACTTTACTTTCTGAAGCCATTCTCTTGCTATGTGCTGCCTCTTGTGTCTGACCCACACTGATCCATTTCTAGCTTGTCTCTACCCCAGGGGGACAGTTGACTCAAACTTTTGATTGCTATCTAGTTTTAACCTATAACTCCATTGCCATGCTCATTTCCAATTGCTATGTCATTTTGTCTCTGTTTCTAATAGCCATGTAGCACCTGGCTGTGTAGCATAACACATCTGCATGTGTTATGAAAATCATTAATTCTTTTGTAAATTCAAAATCATGAATTCACTTGTGCTAAATCTGCTTTCCATTTGACCTAGCTATCTTCTAGGGCAGAAGTGGGAATCATGCAGCCCTCCATAAGTTGTTGACGTTAATTGCTGGCAGCCCCACTGGTAAGGAATGCTGGGAATTGTAGCCCAAGAACATCTGAAGGACCTTCTGATTCCCACTCTTGTTCTAGGGTTCTAAATCCAACTATTAGTCTGAACTGGAGTTCTGTCAATTGTATGCATGGGAACTTGGTAATTCACTGCTTGTGTAGATATGATTCACTGGATTTATTGTCGTTGGGACTAGCAATTGGATTTAGGCCATGGTAGCTAGGGCTGAAAACCTAAATGTGCTCAGTCTGGCTGAACTGAATTAGATTTTGGCAGTGTTTGATGTTGGTATTAAAATGTGTTTGGGATTACACTGCTAGTGTGTTTTTTAATATGCCTATATTGAAATTAGTGTGCTGATAGAGCTAAAGAGAAATGTAAACTATGTTTTATTTAAAGAAATGACACAGTTTGATTTTAAAAAACCACAAGAAAGTTTCTGGATGTAATCTCATAACAACATGTAGATCAGGAATCAGCAACTGTGTCCCACCCAATGCTTTAATTGTGTAGCTTCCATTTTCCCTAGCCAGCGTAGAGAGTGATGAGGGATTATGGGAGCTGGAGCTCCCACTGGAAGACAACCAAAAATGAAGACTGAAATAAAAATCTAGCTTCTTGGACCAACATTTTAAAATGAAATATTAGCCTAATTAGCCTATTCCTCAATGTGAACTCACTTTTTTTGACATGTTTGTTGCTGTTATAATGCTTATAATGCTATAAGTCTGTGTGTATGAATATAGTTTTGTGTAATTTCTTGTACGTGAACATACGATTTCATTTAAAACTGATTTTTGTTACAGGTTTTTGATAAACTAAAGTGCATCGTCTTTATGTATTGATAACTAGAAACTAAACTGAAAATTGTTACATTGGAATGAAACAGTCTTTTTTAAAAAAGTATCAATTAGTGGAGCAGAAAGTAACATTGGCTCCATTATGTTTAGCTAAAATAACAGGGAATGATTGTTAAAAGTTGATCTGTAATATTGCAAATTAATTTCTGACATTTCTAAATCTCTAGTGACTACTATTGCAATAATTGATATGTTTAATTCTTTGGAAGGTGAGGTTGGTGCAATCATCTCCACCAAGTTCCCAGTTCAAAGCCACATTTCAGGAGTCTTACCAGGTCTATAAACGTTACCAGATGGTTATTCACAAGGATCCACCTGATAAACCAACCACCAGTCAGGTCAGACAGCATGTTGCTTTGGTCTATTCTGAGTGAATCAAAAGACTTTTTTTTTTAAAATACTTAATTCCCACTGAAACTTCATGAATGATATAAACGCAGACAAAGTGAACATCTTGGGAATACAAGCTGGCTTTGCAGATCTCATGAGTGCCATAAATAATTAAATTTATTAAAAGAAAATAGATGTCAGTAATGCTGCATGCATTTCTTACAGCAGAGCAAGTGAAGTACACTGTAGATTTCCCAAATACTAAGATGGCTAGATTTTTGAAACTGTGTTTATGCTTCAGGAATGGGCAGTTCTGCTGGGAACTATGTGTTTCATAAATATTTATGGAAATAAAGAATGCTTACCATTGGGAAAAGTTCTCCTTGTTTGAGCTTGTGCTGGAGAGCCTATCCATAAAGTATGTCACACATTTGAAGAGGACAAGCGAAGTTACATTAGTGAGGTGGGAACACAAATCCTGATCTTTTAAGATCGATCTTCACCTTTTCTGTTCTCTATCTTAACTCTCTTTCTTTCGCCTGTCTGCAACACTCCCCCCTCACACTTTTAGAGTTGCAGACTTGTTCATAACTTACAATCTGCTTTGTGGAGTTTTGAAGATGTGCATGTTTTAAGTCAAGCAAGATATGTAGTCTCTAGGACTAGGACAGATTATTGTAGCTACTGTTGTTGGTACCCAGTGTTTCCTTTGTAAGGCTCTTGTTCACAGTGCATTGTTAATGCCATCCTTTCCTCCTGCATATACTACACTTCATCATTGTGCCCTCCTTCACCCTCTGGTACTTCTTCAGTACAGGCTTTGTAGTTTTTCTTCTAACTTGCCCATTTCCAACAGTTTTGTCCTGTTTGCCTTCAATGGCAAAGCACCTGGATTCAGCACTGGAAATGCACGTATATGTGTGCTTTAACTAAAAGTGACCAGGAGCTATCATCTTATGGTGTTGGGGAAATGAAAGAGTTAACTTTTAAAATATGCATTAGCTAGATAAATACATTATTCAGAATCATAGGCACTAAAAATATATGCTTGGCATAATGCAACTTGTGCGATAGTTGTGGTTTGCTAGAGTGACAGATTGTGGAAGATGCTGCGGAATTAAAAATAGTTTCCAAAATGTGTCATACTTTATGGATAAACCCCATTGGAGTTAGCTGTACTCAGCATTGGTTCTTATTTTAACAGAAATTTACCAGACACTAAGAATGATCAAAGCCATGGGTACCCAAGCCGTGGATACCAAGAGTCACTAGCACCTAAAAACATGGCATTGGTGTCTGATCTTAAGGTTCTTGCTGAAGCTAGGTTACTTATTTTTCCTATTTGGCTCTCTCTGCTTCCCCATATTATACGCTGTGAAAGAGACATCTCTGCTTAAAACATGTTTATATTTTAAGGCTCTATAACAATTTCAGGGATGTAAGTTCTGTCATTGGACAAAATATTTAAGCAACTTGGAGTAAGGGGAAATTTTCAACATTTTGAATTTTGAATAATAGGAAACTTCTAGCAATGTAGGTCTTTTCCAGTGTGTTAGTAAGGGATAAACCTTAACTGTACAGTAAGTTCACGCAGAGCAGTGACCAGAACTTTGGTCAACACTGTTGCTTTTTCTGAACTCATCCAGTGACATGTTGTAGTGAAATAACAGCAATAGTGGACAAGCTTTCTTCCAAGGAAACTTCTGTTATTGACTTCACTGAGAAACCATGGAGTTCCTTTGAACATAGTTGTGAAAACTTTAAGCATATCCTTCTAGAACATGAGACAGTCAAATCCTTCTTGTCTTACCAGGAATTTTGATGACCCCTATATATTTTGTATAAAAAGGTGATTGACATGAAATATCAAGTGACCACATTGGGATGTGGCACTAAAAATTACAGTTTCAGCTGTATTCAGACTGTTTTATGGTGTTCATGTGGAACAGAACCAGCCTAGCATGTGGAAAATCTCCACTATGTAAAAGTTTTATACATTTCTGTATTTGTTGGCCTTCCTGGTACATCCTCCTGGCAGGGGCTTTGAAATGGATTTGAGGAGATAATAGCCTAGCCTTACCTTCAGGAGCATTTGGACAAACACAAACAAAATATCTTTGTTTTTCCTTGCTCTGAAGGTGAGGTTAGTACGAGTTTCTTTTGAGGACCCACAGTTCAAATCATCTTTCACCCAGTCTGCCACTCTGTTTGCCAAGTATCAGATGGCCATACACAAGGACACTCCTTTTGAATGTAACGAGAACCAGGTACAGTCAACAGCATGTGTTTTTTGTCCATATTATTGCTGGTGGTTTGGATAACGGTAACTTGATGTAGTTCTCAATCAGCAGAGCACATCAGCTTTATTTAGTTGAAGTAGCTGCTTACTGAATAGGGCAGGGATGGGCAATGGCAGCATGTTTGGAAGCCCTTGGAATTTTTTCTAGAGTTGCATGGAGTGTGGTATTAACTCCTTTTTGGTGGACAGAAAAAGGGTGATCTAGGGAAGTCTGGAGAGGATGAAGCCTGCAGAACCAGTCTTGGGGTCCTCACATGGCTCAGGAGTACACTTGCCCACCCCTGAAATAAGGTAATGAGCGAGATGGGTTACAATGATGTTGTTGTTCATGAAGAGTGATTATAATGATGATGTAAAATACTGATGCTGAGGAAGGAAATTAAAGCATAGGATATGGAATACTGAAATTGATACGTGTGTGTGTGTGTGTGTGTAGGTGTATAGGTCGGTAGGTAGGTATATGAGGTGAGCAAAATGCTTTCAGTTTTGTAGAGACCTTACAGTGGCTAAAAGTGTTCTCACAAGTCTATTTATGTTATGTCTTCAACTTGGTAAGAACACTCTTGTTTCTGTTCTGCTTCACCAGTATGGATCCCATGTTGGTAAAAAAGCAGCATATGAATCAAACAAATAACTCAATAGTTAATTCACCACTGATTGGGGAGTAAATCCCATTCTCTCAAATGGGTGTTGCTCTAAAATAAGTACACTGGATTCAAATCCAGAATAGGTATAATGTTTTCTGAAACCTTAACTGTGTTCAAGATGTTGGGAACATCTTTCATGCTATGTCCTTTTTTCTTGAGCTCATGGGCTCCATTTCTTCACACCTTCCTTTCAGCTTAAATCCTCCCTTTCCCTTTTCATTGCTAATTATGTTTAGCAAATACATGTGAACTGAGGTCAACACAATAAGTAATTTTAACTTTACACCAGTATGTGAAAGGAGCTTAAATTGGTTTAAACATGAGCATGGTAAACCTTAAAGTCATTTTCAGTGAAATAGCATTTGGTACTGTTGAAAATGCATATGGAACTTTAGAGAAGATGTGTGGAAGAAAAAAAAGTGTGGGGACTTAGTACCAGAATTTAGGATTCCTCTAGAATTTTTAGAAACAGGTCAGGATTGAGGTATATAAATTTACCATGTCTTCAAGGCATTTGAAACAAAATATCTTTGTTGATTTGGAATTTGTAACATTTTGAAATAACAGTGCCATGAATCTTGGCCAGTAAATGACTGAACTGTTGCAGCGTCATTTATTGCATGTTTTCAGTTGTCATGAATGTTACTTGAAATAAAAAGCTAAAAAAACCACAGTTAACATTTCACAGAAGTATCAAGGTTTCCTTAGCCTATGCCGGGTGTGACAGCTTCTGTTTTCTGGAAGCATAAAATTGGTTGGAGCCGCTGTTTACAATACACTTTACTGTTGGCTCTGATTAACTTATCTGAGTCCCCCCGCTCACTTTTTCATGTGTTGGCTCCTGTGTTGGCTCATGTTATCATTCAGTCAATATTTTTGTTTGCCAGTGATATTAGAAATGACGTCACTCGCAAATTGTATCTTGAAAAATTCAATTATATCTTGCTGAGTATATTGATAAATGTATTGTGCTGGGCATATATAAATATCACTAATACCAGTAATTGTAAATTTGGGGCATAAAACCAAGCCATGATTTAGTGCTACATAAAGCAGAAGCCCATGTTGTAGTTGTATGTTCTTCCTTTTTTCTCCTTCCTTCTATGAAGAGATACTGGTAAGCTCTTACTCTCTTTTTAAAAACTAATCGGAGTTTACTGGTGCTCTGAACTTGCGGAAATGTTGGTTAAATTCCAGGAAACAAGCCAGAACATAGTGTCTTAGGATCTCAGCTTGTTAACAAGAGTTGTTGCAAGAGGTGAGCCAGAGGCAGGGTGGGGATTGATCATGCACCACTTGCCCATGTCGTGTTTCTTTAGACTGCTCCCTTCTTGTTCCTACATGTTTGGGGCACTTCTGCTGTTGTGGCCAGCTTGGCCTCAGATTGAATGATTTTACTTTTCTGTTTCAGTGAGTCCTGTATGCATTAGGTATGATTTCAGGGTTGCAAAATGAGTCCATATCTTGCTGGTGGAAAATGTATTCTGTGAGCTGGTTGCAACCCCCAGGGGCCCATGTGCAGCCTTCATGCATCTTTTATTAGAAAAAAATTTGTAACTGAAAAAGGAATCCCATGCTCTGGGCCCCATGGAGGAATTTTCATGAGGTTGCCAGCCCTGCTGTTTTAACCTGGGGTGGCTTTTTCAAATCTGGAAATCACTTCTGGTTACTTCTAGTTTAAGGGGGAAAAAATTCCTTTCTGAGCCTAATTACATCAGAACTTGATGAAATTGTCCCTCCAGTCCATCGAGGTAAAAAGATTGAAGGGAGATTGTGCAAAATGTGACCTTCACAGGTCCTGTGGGAGATGTATGTGGCCTCTGGACCTTGAGAAGTTGTCTGCCCCATCTTAGATGGTGTCTGTTAAATATGCAAAGATAATTGAGCAGCTGGGCTCTTCCAGATGTTCTAGAACTGCAGCTTCCTGGTAGAAAGTAGTTTTATTTGCCCAGCCAATATATATGCGTATGTATATGTATATATGTGTTTGTGTGCTCACACGCATGTGTGTGTATGTATGTTTTCAGGTTGGAAATATTGTCTTCCCAACTGTTAATTAGCTTGTATTATGTTTATTTTTATTATAATTGTGGTTTCTTTTTATGTTCTGTAAAACTTGCCAGCTAGAAGCAAGCACATTATAGAAATAATATTTGATAATAGTTAGAAAGAGTTTTAGAAAAATAAGTGATGAAGCAGTCTTTATTGCACTTTTTGAAATAGTTATTATCTGGTAAAACACAGTTTACAATTATTAAATTGTACTTTAATGTAAGTTTCAATTTGCAGTGCCTCCTAATAACTTTATTTTTTTGAAGGAGTTGATTATGCTCTGTGAAAAACAATCAGGTAATAAATGGATTCCACAAAGAGCTGAGATAATGTCAGAAAGGGCTGTTGCATGGAGGTAAATAAACTTCTGTGATAGGAGGGATTAGCTTTGTTTCTCTAGTGGCTCACTCATATGATGAACCTCTCTTGACCCTGCTCTCAATACAAACAGATTATCTATAAATCCAGTTCCTGTGACTTTTAATACTTTGGAAAACTGATTTGTAGTCTGCTGGATTCCCTTTTCCCTGGGATTTTTTTAAGAAGCCTAATTTATCCTAAAATGCTATTGTTCGTAGAAATCTATTGTTTCCATTAAAAAGATGCAAGCTTGTGTTTATTTGGTTCTCAGCTATTTCAGGAGTTATGTAATTTGTATAACTTGATATCTGGGATGGTTTTTAAAATACTAAGTGGCAGAGGAGAACATGTAAGATGCAGATAAATTACTTTTTAATTTTTAAATTAAATTTCTACCTTTAAGAGAGCTGTATAAATGTGTTACTGTTAATTTTATAGCATCGATCTTTTACTGCATTGATAGGCTGTCTGTTGCCTATTGCAGTACAATCCTAAACATGTATACTTGGAAGTAAGTCTCCCTGTATTCAGCAGGACTTACTACCAGAAGGTGCATTCCAGCCTTAATTTATTGCTTGTAATAATATTCATTAATGATATAGTTAGCAGTGAAAAAAAATCCTTCCACTAAAAATTAAGGATCAGGATCACACTATATTCTCAGCAGAGTCCAGCATTTGAACTAGGATCTATCTTCTGTCACTGAATCCAAATGGAAACTTACTTTAAATTTACATGTGATGTACCAGTGCAAAACTTAGTAGATTATTAATGGTACGGACTCATTTTGCCAAATACCTTTCTGTTGAAGTGAATAGATTTAGGGATTAGACACTTTTCTGTTTTATCTTCTATTTGCCATTTTTAGTCTAAATTTAGCTTTCACATTTGTCAATTCAGACAGAAGCCACTAACTCTTGTTTTTAAGAAAAGAGCTGTATTGACATCTTTCATTTTTATTTTTTCTACCTCTTTGGCATTTGGTTTCATATACAGATCAAACAACACAGTTAAGAATTCAGTCACCGTACTTCTGCCCTAACATGAAAAGATGTTTGAAAATGGGACAGAGCTGTGTAATATTTTATACCTAATATTCTGTTTTTTTCTCTGAAATCTCTGTTCTTAAAACAAACAAACAAACAAACAAAACCTGCCTCTAAGATAGTCTCACCTTAACACCCATCTGCAATTTCTGAGATAAATTAAGCCAGGTAACAGCAGCTTTGTGTTTGTATGCACATAGCTTCTTAGTAAGTAATACACATGTTGAAACAACAGATATGTGCAGGCTTAGTTAGGAGAAAGCCCCTTGGACTTGGTTTGGCAGACTTGCTTCCCAGTAAATATACAGAGGATTTTCCTGTGAAAATAGGGGAATTGGCACAGATGATACAAGTCAGGTGGGTGACGTTGAGTAATAGCACTGTGATCGAAAGGACTCAGTTGAATTCCTGCATCCCCATGGTGGCATCCAAACTAAATTAATTGCAGTCTGGTCCCACTTAAATCAATGGAACTTAAGTCACAGCTAACTTCATCGCGTTCCGTGGGTTATTTGTGCAACTAATTGAGTTTGGATCCAACCTGTGATATATAAAGTGGGATGCAAAAGTGGGAATGATCTGGCTTTTCTGTTTGTGAGGTTTGGATAAGTATGACAGAAGCGTGGGACTAGCTAAAGTAGTCTGAAAAGAAATTGATTTTAAATATGGGTAGAAGTGCTTTAAGCCTGGGATTATTTGGGAGAAGAGGAATAAATACTAAGCACTAGGATGCTGAATCCCCTGGCTCAAACTGGCTCTGAGTTTGTAAATGCAAACATCTGAGACAACTAAGGAAATATACCCTGAGCATAAACGCTTGAAGATGGGGTCCGCACAATACATGATACATGATTGAGAAATACTGCACGGTGGTTTTCATAGTGTCCTTATACCCTTTATAGTAATGGATTTAGCAGGTTGTATGAACACTTACCAAGTAAGTGTGACAAGTCCGATCTTATTTGCATTGTAATCTCCCTGCCTTGGAGCAGTCCTTCTATCATGCGTTCAAATCCCTGTCCTGTTTTCTTAACAACTCATGCCTGTTTTAAATGCTTTTAATATTTATCAGGACTTGATCTTTTCAACCTTCCTTCTTCATTGATTTTTGAAGCTACTGCTTGAAAGCTGAGTGGGTATGAACATGCAGCTTAAGTCGCCTGCTCCTGTAAGAGAAGCTGTTCTGACAATGATATGGAGCTCTTGACAGTTAAATAGACTGTTAGTCTTTGCTCTAGTACCTTAATGGAATAGAATTTCCTCGATGGATTGCTACCCACTGTATGCAGCTACATCAGCATAGCTCTATGACGTTAGGGGTTTTTGGTAAAAGTTTAAAAGAGGTTTAAAATAGTGAGTGTTATGAGGGGATGTTGCTACCTACGAATTAATTTCGTTTAAGGCAGGTGTATAGCAGAATGAGTATATTGCTCCAAGCAAATGTCTACACTTCTTAACAACTCATCTGCATCAGTAGAAATAGACTTATACCTGAATGGTGTTACTGTTCATAGAGAGATCTCAGATTATACCACTAGCTCAAAAAGCAGTGAGTGGAAAATGTAATATCAATGCTGTATAACTTGTGTCTCCTGATCATGCTCACTGGTTATAGTCAAGCCAAGTGATAAATATATGTTCACAGTTTTCTTGTGCTTCTCTAATAGGAACACCATACTAGTTCTGGTTCTATGTCCTCTCTGCCCACTTTTTTTTAAACGGAAACTTGCCATGGTAACGTGTCTTAGGGTTAATATTCAGAGCGCTAAATAGAAAATTTGGATTGATGGGAACTTAGATTAATGTATATCCCCAGCTAACTGGGCAGTATGCCTCTTAAACAGTGCTTGCATCGTTTATGAAACAACTCAAATAATTGGCACCAGTAAGACCTTGGCTTTCTGCTTTATTAAGATTAACTGGTAATTTTAAAACATGAATTTTCTACAACCAGAATCAATTACAACAATGTGATTTTTAAATATATTTTCCTTCTCCAAGAAGAATGTTGTATCAAGCGTATTAAATGTATACATGTGGAATAAATCATACTACTTACTTTGCCATATTGTAGTGCAGTGTTTTTCTTTATTATTGAATATTCGGAACTAGAATTGTGCCACTGTGCTAGCAAAGTGTGCTGTGAGTTTATATTGGATTACAACTTTAAACTTCAAAATATCCTTCTGCCTTCTGTTACTGCCTTTGATAAGTGTTACTATTTTGGGGCTGCCATATGCAGCTTCCATAATGCCCTTTTTGTTAAAATGAACTTTTGGGTAAGTCCCTTTATGGTATTCTGTGTCTTCTGAAGAAACAGTTTACATCTGCAGGGTAACCAAAACAAACCAAGTGGCAATTACACCAGTTAGAAAACATTTCCATACATGATCATAAGTCTGACAGTAGTTCTCTTAAATAGCCACAGTTAACCATTTTATTGCTATTTAGCCTTTCTGAAGCAAGCATTCTACTCCACTACTTTTGGCATATTTTATAATGACAAGTTTATAGGAAAAAAATAGTGTGTTGCTCACTTTCCACTGCAAAACTGGACAAGGTCCTTACCTTAGACTTAGTCAAATATTTATTTTGGAAGGAAATTTATTTAAAGACCTACAAAAATATTCACTGTCTAAAAAGCTGCACTAATGTGGCTGAACTGGTTGTGAATAGTCTTTTCCTTTCTTCATCTCTCCCACCCCACACCTCCATATGACACTTGGTGTTTAAATATGGAGACTGAAGTGAGTAGAAGGTAAAGGAAAAGAAAACATGATTCATATTGAGAATGTACTGGTCTGTGTGAGCACAGATATTTTGCTCTCCCTTCCCCAATAATCCCCTTCCAGACTGAAATGTAAATGTTTGGAGGAAATCCATAGTTTTGGACTTTTTTGCTTATTTATTTGTATGCTATTAACAGAGTCCAGGTGTGTGTTGTGAGGGTGAAAGCTCTGAAGTGGACATAGAGCTTCATTGAGCTTCCAACCTAATGAAATGGGTGAGTTATGCTGGGATTCCTGTTGAAATGAGTAGGGAATCACGTGGATGTAAGTATTCTGTATGACACGAGTTGAAGTGTTTGTCCACTCTTAATTCACATTTTAATTCCTCATTCAAATTTATTCTTCTTTCTTCTCCTCCATGTCGTCCAACTAAGAGGAAGAATTTTTGGGGGGAGTTCGTAGGAAGATTCTTGTACTCAATTACTTATACCTAGTGTGTGTTGACAACCTGTGCATTGACACAACCCAATATGGAATCAGAAGAGCACGTAATCAGAACACGGCATCAGAAGAACCATAGATATTGCTTGATTCTTCATAAAATGATAATAATAATAAGCAGTGTCTTTGCCCCTTTTTTGTTGGCCAGAGAAAGGCTTCTAGAGTGATATAAAACAACTACAAGTCCAAAACTCAGCACAAAAGTGAATGAGATCAGGAGAAAGCAAACTCTGACTCCATTTCTTAGTTATAAAGGACTGAAAGACAGCATGTACATAAATAATACATTGGAATTATTTCTTCTGGTAGAGGTTAGAGAAGCACATTCCCTGCAGCTGTCCCTAGCCTGACCAATGGATGGGGCCAAGGCCATCTTCCTATTGCTTTGGTGATGATTATGGAAAGCCCAAGGTGTAGCCTTCAAAAGATCCTTGAGGTCCTAGGTATACCAGAGGAAAGAGTGTGCTGCGCTTGAGCGCTGCAGTCACTGGACAACTTTGTTTCCTTCTAAGTTTATCAAGTGCTCTGCATAACCTAGTACAGTCAAGAAGACCAGAATAGCATGAGCAGAACCCCCCCCCCCCACCTAGTAATACGATTGATTGAGTCCATTTCCTGTTTGGAGGAGGGCAAAAGTGGGCAAAAGTATCATTTTCTCAGACAGAGGTAGGCAACCTTCAGGTTGTCAGCTCACCCTCAACACCACAGCAACACTCCTCCTCCAGTTTCAAACACCTGTTTAATATCATTTGCCATTCCTTTGCCAAATCTGACTGCCTAACTGACAAGCTGTTAAAAAGGGGGGCAGTCACTGAAAATAACAATAATATTTTTAAAAATTAAAAAACTCAAGCATGCAAAAGAAGAAGAGCAGTCAGAGGTGTCCAGTCCACCCTTCAGTTTGGGTGATGGTCCCTTCTTTGTGTTTAAAAAGTTTATGAGCATTCAGTACAGTCTTGGTAAGAGCAAGGTGTTAGGTTTTCTCAGCTCCCTTATTCCCAAGGTTGTGGTAGGATGCTGAGGCCAGGAGAGTGTTATTTCCTCTGCAAATCATTGTGGAAAACACCACTAAGAGAGTTTAGTAGTAGGAGGTGAGGCAGACTTTTATTAATTCGAATTGTATAAGTGTTATTTTTAAAAATTGCTCAAAACAAGGGCAGAGATGTCAACTTGTGATTTCTAACTTTATGTAGTAATGCAAATCGGGCATAAAGGACAGAAAATGGTGTATTGCCACTATTTTTCAGTCTCTCTATGGTACTAACAGTGCTTAAATATTGAGTTGCTATGGACCTCACTGCATTTTGAAAGGAATGAGCTGCAGTGAGCCTAAACCTTTACTTCTGTAGCTTCTTCTTTTCCAGGTGGGGAGAAGAAATGAGAACCTTTTGCTTCTGTTCCTGATTAACTGCAGCTGATCAGTTCATCTGAACTTGGAAAATCTTGGTTAATATTAAACTAATTTCAGCAAATCACAGTTAAGATTAATCTTACCTCAGATTGCACTAAACTGTGTTTAATTAAAGAAACAAAAATGAATGGTTATGATTGACATGTTGAAGACACTTTGGAAGAAGGAGAGCTTATGGGTCTGAGGCTTACTGCAGCTTCTTCATATCTAGACTGGGCAATTAAAAACTAGGAAACTTTGAAAGCAAAATACAGTAGGTACTTCACATTCGCGGGGGATACGTGCAGAAAACCCCTGCAAAAGTGAAATAACCACGAATAACTCCCCCCTCAAGCACTCCTTCTTCCCTGCACACATGCCCACAACAGCTATCACCAGCAGCGGGCAGGAGATGGGAGGGGGAGAAAAAATCTTTCCTACCTTTCACCCTCCCCTCCATTGCTGGGGTGATCACTCCCAGAGTTGCTGGCAGGCAGATGGAGATTGCAGTCTCTCCCCTGGGTGATCCCACTGGAGCTGCAGGCGGGCAGATAGCAAGCCTGATCGCACTTGCGGTGGCTGAGAGCATGCAGAGAACAGGCGATCATCCACTCGGCACGTCCCTGCAGGCCGCCTCCAAAGCGCCTGCATGAGCGGCGGTGGGTGTGCAGAGAACAGGTGATCACCCCTGCACGCCCCTGCCATCTGCTACCAGCTTGTCTGCATGGGCGGTGGCAGCGGGCATGCAGAAGAAGGTTGATCACCCACTCTGCATGTCCTTTGCAGCTGCTTCCAGCGTGCCTGGACGGGCTGTGGCAGCAGGTGTGCAGAGAACGGGTGATCTCCCACTCTGCACGTCCCTGCAGGCTGCCTCCGGAGTGCCCGCAGTGGCCGTAGTGGAGGACATCCAGAGAAGGGGCAATGATCTTTCCCCCTCCCTGCCCTTGGGCAAAAGGCCAGGGAATAGGAGGGGGAGATGGAGGGAGGTAAGCCCACCCCGCGAATAATCAGATCCATGAAAGTGAAATCCGTGAATGTGGAGGGAGAGCTGTACTTAGAATCTAGGGCTGTGTAGTGTCTAAAAGTAGAGTAGTTCTAGTGGCATTTTCATCCTTGTGCAAGTATCAGAACCCAGTCCTTTGTTTTCCTGGTGCAAACAACTGGGTTGTCAAAACATCAGCAGAATTAATGGAATGGTGCTGCTAGCAGCCATGGTTGATTATGATGCTGGACTAAGTCTGAAATATGAGTTAGAATATCCCAATTGGATTATGTGTATTCCTCTAACCTTTAGCACAGTGTTGGGAATTGTGCAACCCTTCATATATTGTTGGACTGCAGTTTCCAGAATTGCTCATCTTTGGCTATGCTAGCACAGGCTGCTAGGAGGTGCAGTTCTGCGACACCTTGAGGGCTACACGGATTTAGATTATCCTCTGCTTTTTAGCTTCTGCCTTGTCAGTTTTAGCCTCGAGACATATTTAAGCATTACAGTATCCATCTTTCTTTGGAGTATTGCCTTGATTGTAATAAAGTAGCGGCCACAACACTAAACACACATATGCATACACTGAAAAGAGAAAAGTATACACCTAACAGTAACAGTACAGTAACAATTGAATGAGACAAGTGTCAGTTTTCAAGTTTATTTGTTGGACTGTTTGGGTTGTTTCTTTGAGGGCACAAAATGTTAAGCCTGAAATCAGTTGAAGCTGGTCTGATCAAAGATATGACTTTTCTGTTACCCAGGAGGACTATAGAGCAATAAACACACCTCATAACTTTAATAAATTCTGTGTTAACTTGAAATATCTGAAAATACCTAGAGGTGAAAAATAACACAGCAATATCTTGAAACTGAGAAAATGTTTAGAAAATATTTTGGCATTTACTGAGCAATTAAAGGTGAAATTAGTATGCTAGAAAAGTCTTTTCAGTATCAAATATATGCTACTTTTCTTGCGTTGTCATTTTTTAAAATTATAACTATAAGAAATCACAAAGGTATTTGAATAAAAAGCACAGTAGCACAGATGCTTAGAAACTGATACATAGCTCAGATCTCTGATTCTTTGGAATTTGCGTTACTATTACAGATTCAGGGTTATAATTAAAATAATGAAACCAGCAATTTTCTCATGTCTCTGTCATAAAGCTCCAGGTTACCCAGCCTTCTGAACACCTTGCTTCTGAAACTCTGAAAGCGCTAACTATAGGTGTTCCCTTGTTTTCAAACGATGGCTTAGGCGTACAGAAGTCTCCTTTTTAATTTTCAGAGGGCTTGTATAAATATTTAGCAACTATTTGTAGGTTAATTAGGCATGCTGCAGGGGAAGCAACCCGAAGACAAAATCAGATGATATTAGAAAAGGAAAAAATTGTACTATGTATTTTCAAAGATCTTGCCTCACTGATCTTTATTTTAATATGTTACCTCATTCTACCAGGACAGTGGCTTGGTTTTTATAAATATCCTAACAGCATTAGTCTTTTGATGTTACCAATAAATTTGAAATAGCATAATACCTTATGGCACCTTAAAGACTGACAAATTTGCTGTGGCATAGGCTTTCATGGTGGTGAAATAAAATGGTGAAAAAAATAATTTAATGTGGGCGTGAAGCATATTCAGTCTATGTTTAAGTGATGTTGGTGCAGTGCTCCTAATGCCTGAATTACTTCATGAGTTGAGGTGTACCATAAATGCTGAAAGTGAGCAACAAATAAAGAAAATTTAAAACTATAACCTTCTCTGTGAAGTTCAGTCAGTTCACCTGTGGACTCAATATTTTGGGCAATATTATATCTGAATGGAGCCATAGTGTAGAGTCACAGGCAGAAAAATAAGACAGTTTTTAAAACTTGAGCAGGGAAGTGTCTTGCAGTTTATCCTGGCCTTGTGAACAGAGGTATATCCTGACTTACTTGGTGGATGCACAAATTACAGACTGACTGGAATGGCCCATAGTCTCAGGCTGTGTTGTTGTTGTTGTGTGCATTGATGTCATTTTTGACTTATGGTGACCCTAAGACAAACCTATCACAGGATCTTCTTGGCAAGATTTGGTGCTACCCACTATAAGGTAAAAGGTAGGGGAATACCACCCAGTGTTTTCTCTGTTCTGCAAGTGTGAGTGGGGGAACATATACTGGGAAGGGAAATAAGTACATGTAGATGAGGAGGAACATGTAACTGTGTGGTCAGAAAGGTATCCAGTTGAAGATCCTGTACATTGTCTACAGTGTACCTCATTTAGCATCCTTGAATGCAGCTTTCTTGCTGGTTTATCCAGAATTATTTGTGGCACTTCATACACTGAATACTGTCTTGCTTCTTATTTTTAAAAAGGACTTTCAGGTGGCTTGTACTTAATAGAACTGCTTCTGTTTCAGTTGTACTTGATACTGGTTGCATCTTTAATGTGGTAATGAGGATATGACAGTCACATCTTGGCTGGCATCCCATTAGTGACTTACATCTGCATGTCCCATTTTGGATGGGGCGCAGAAGACCCTTGAACATCATCCAAAAACCTCCCATTATCTGGCAGCTGTCAAGCCCTGGGAGGGAGCCCCACTGCAGTGGCCTCCCCAGGGGCGGGAGAGACATGATCCAGAACATGGAGATCCAGCTGCTCTGGGCTCCTGGGGGAAGGAGAAGGCAGGTACACTCCATTTGAGACTGCAGCCTCATTTCCCTGCTTAACTGAGCTGTGACCTGATTTTCCCTGGTTTGAATTACATCTCTTCTTCCTGGTCAATAGGGGTCCTTCCCAGAGCTTCACAGCTGCTGGCCAGTGGGAAGATGTAGAACTGTGCATGCAGAGCAACATCAGATACAGGATCTTGGCCATCTGTACAAACAAAATATGTGCAGTTGTGTCACAGACTGCACAGCTAAAATACTTGTCTTAGATCTATCCATGCAGTAGATTTCTTAGGCCGTTTCTGCACTACACTGTTATAGTGCTGTTTTTCCACTGTGGAGTTCTGGGGTTTGTAGTTTACTGATGCCAAAAAGCTCTCTGGCTGAGAATTCTAAATGCCCCTCCCTAAACTGCAAACCCCAGGATTCCATAGGACGTTTGAAGTGGAATAACAGCACTGTAACTATGTAGTGCAAAAATGTCTCGGTTCTGTTAGAGATTTTGATGTGCTAGCTCCATCCATACAATGATTTTCTTATACTTACACCTTTAAATGCCTCTCTACTTGGTTCTTGAATCAATATACTGAACTAGAAACTGGGATTTGCTCGGTTCTTTTGATTGTCCTAATAGGTGGCTTTATTTGAGTCATAAACTATTTGGCAAATACACTGAGCTTGTTTTTCAGTGCATTTGAGAACAAAATGAAATATAACATTAGCTAACTTCAGTTGATCAGGATCTTAACCAGAATTTGAAAAAGTTACTTTTGGGACTAGAATCTCTAGAAACCCCAAACCGGGATGACCAGTGGCCATAATGGCTAAGGTAGGGCTTTCCAAACAGTGTGTCGCAACACATTAGTGTGTCGCCTGTAGTGTGCTGGTGTGTTGCCTCCCCGGCTAAGAAAGACCCCCCCACCTGAGCCTGGCCCACTGCCATCGCTCTCACTGGGGTCTTTCCCTGGCAAGAACGACAGCAGCAGGCAAGGACCGGCTGGAAGGGGGCTGCCTTTCCCACTGCCTGTCACCCTCGCTGAGGCCTTTCCCTGACAAGAGCGATGGCAGCGGGCAAGGACGGGCTGGAAGGAGGATGCTTTTCCCCCGTCACCGCTCTCACTGGGGCTTTTCCTGGCAAGGGTGATGGCAGTGGGCCAGGATGGGGGGGGGGCTGTCTTTCCTATCCTAGATACACCTCTGGGTACCTCCAGTTTGCTAGTAAAGCTGAATTACTGTGTTGTGAAATGATGCATGGCGAAAAAGTGTGTCACCAACAGGAAGAGTTTGGAAAGCTCTGGGCTAGGGGATTCTTGAAATTCAGTACAAAAATGAACTTTTCCCAACTCAGTCCAAGTCAGTTGACTTGGTAAATGTGTTAGAATTTAATATTCTATTAATGTTTGCCAATCACCTGAAGATCAAGATCAAACTGGGGTGGGGGGTGGGGCAGAGAAAACCCCAAAGGAGGAAATTCAAATGGACCAATTGAGATGAGGACTAACCTGATCATGCACTCTCCAGGTATCAGATTGTCATGCAGAAGCTTACAGATTGAGCCAGAACCAAGTCTTCTGAGAAGTACCCTGTTCAGTTGTAAGAATCATACACTATATTTCTTGGAAGTTTTTGATACTCCCAAGTTTTTGAAGAAACTCCCCACCAATGTGAGCATGGAAGGTGGAAACTCCTTTTTAGCACCCGTATGGCATAACTGAGGACCTTGCATCGTGTTATGCAGAATATCTTGTAACTGTTCTAAGTCTGCCATTAAAGTTCCCTGCTGACAAAACTGCTTCATTAGACAAAGCTGATGTCTTCTGATTTCCTGCCTGAAATTGTTGAGGACTAGTTCATAGCCTTGCCTTCTGTCTCCTCTCTTGACAAGATTATTAACTTTCTTAATGCTGAAATTTGCCAAGTTCATTGTAGAACAGTTTGATGTATAGCAAAGCACCAAAAATAAATTTCTAAAAGCTGAACTTCCAAGAGCTACTTAATTTATACTGTGAGGCATTTTAACACAGCAGTTGTCGCCTTTGTTATTTCCAAACATTACTGTGTCTCATAAAGAGGCAACTTGTAAATGATTTGTAGATTTAATCCATGGTTAAACAAGGTACAGTTTGCATTCCTGTAAATAATATAGCATAATAATAAATTTAAGATAAGATTTACTTACTTGTTTCTCTCTGTGTTTTGTTTATGTTTTGTTCCATGCTGAACATGTATCCTTGGTGACCTGGATGTCTAATAAATATACCTAATACAGTTTACCCGGTTCCTCTGTGATTCTCCACTTGAGGTATGAAATCATCTTTAGTTCTAAATATCTGCATTGCCTTAATACGAATTATACCTTGTATCTTGTGTGTGCAAATATATTTATAATCTAGAAAACTGCATCTCCATAGGTCCAATAAACTGGATTCCTAGCGTCTAATTTTGCTGTAATTAGTTCTGTTCTGTGATGCTGTCTTTGATTTTTAAGTGTAGTTTTATTGGCATGTACCAAAAAGTGAATTCCAGAGTCCTTACTTAACTGTGTGTTTCACTCTACTCTTAACAGCTAGTTATCTTTTCCCCCCTGCACCCTGAATATCTTCCTTTAGACTAGGCTACCTTTTGAAACAAGTTAGTGTTGTGTCCGTGTGCAGTTTATCTTAAGTGTTTCACTGATTTGTGAAACTCATTCATAATTTGATCGGTTTCTACTGTATCCTTCCCATTGTGCAAAAGATCCCCATATGAATGGTTAGGTATGAGTAAGGTTATAGAAGCCTGTCTGTTTATTGACTGTCTCCCAATCACACCTTCATATTCTCCCCAGTCTTGTTTTGTATCAGATTATGGAGACTGTATCTTCTTCCTGAACTGAAATTTGTGCAGTTTTGAAAGCATTTTTCCTAATCTGTGCATTTCTTTGCACAATTTACTTAATTTATCCAGTTTTTCCCTGCTGACTAGAGTGTGTTTCTGGACATGATAAGTTATGCGAGAAATTAAAATACGTTGAGAAATTAAAATACATGCATTGTTTAAGTGTACTTGGATATTCTCTGTAACCCTTGCAAATGTACAAATGCTCAAGGTGAGGTGCGCATTTTGTCAAAAGTCTTGAGAGGTGTGAAAATGCTACCTTTGTTGAGTCTGAGTCCAGCGAAATTCATTGTGCTTATTTTATTTATTCATATTGTGCCCTACATCATGGGATTTCAGGGTGGTATACAAATAAAATCAACTTGGAATTTAAAACAGTGGTTGATAACTTAAATAATCTGAAAGCATATTAGGCAGTTTAACAAGTTAGCTTTGCAAGTGTACAGATTTGGATGAACTCACAAGGGCCCCAAAGCTTTTGATTAAAAAAAAACATTTTAACTTGGTGGTATAATCAAGCCAGTATAGGCGGGTACATTCCATAACTGGGGTGCAGAGAAGGCTCTCTCCTGAATCTTCCATAGTGAATTATTTCCACTTATGGGACACAAAGTGGCAGCCCTCCAGCAAGCCTCAAGCAAGCATATAAAAAGAGAAGTATTCCTCAAGAACTGAGGTCTCAAGCTGTTTACAGCTTTAAATGTTCTCTGAAGCATCTTAAATTCATTTTGAAAGTATGTTGATAGCCAGTGCAAATACTTTAAATTAGTGTTATATGGCTTCTATATGACATTTTAGTTAGCAGTCTAATGACTGCATTTTGCATTATGTGCAGCCTCTGAGTCATCTTCAAGGGCAGCCCCACACAAGAATGCATTGTAGTAGTCTGATTGGAAAGATACTACAGCGTGAACTACCACGCTTAGGTTATCCCTGCACAGGAATTCTGGCAGATCTAGGGTGAGGCAACTGGGACATGTAGACTGTGCGCCAATGTCAGGGGGGCACAAAAAAAGAGGAATCCCCCTGCCTCCCCCCCCCCCACTGCCTCTCCCAACTGTCTCCACTCAGCCTGCCCACTTCCGTCGCTTGCCTTGCCTTCTTGCCTGGGTGCTGTTAAGCCTTGGTACGCCACTGTGTAAAAAGGCTAGTGACTTCTGGTCGGAATACAAAATCTTTGCCTTGAACAAAGGAATAGCTGTGTTAGTGAATTTCAGGTTCAAATTCGCACCCAGCCATGAAATTCCGTAGGTGATCTAGGGTCAATCATTTTTTTCTCAACCTTACATACCTTGCAGAGTTACTAATAAATAAATTGTGAGGGAAGGACTGTGTATGCCATCTTGAACTCTTTGAAGGAAGGTTGGATATAACTGTGATGAACACGTGACTATTATACCTTTGAAATATCAAAGTAAACTTTTGTAGTAAATCTTGTAAACAAGATCATGTGTGTATCCACTATGATGCTTAAGAGTAATTTTTCAACTGGACAGCATACTTGATAAATCTGAGTATGCAACTATTTATACATAAGGTTAGTTTTCTCCTACTCTTAAAATTTTGTTTCCTAAGGCCCATCCTACTGGTAGGTAAAGTAAGGCAGCTCCCTCAGATGGCAGATTATCAAGAGTCAAAACCTGGATGTACTTGTGTATTACACACAACCTATACTTACTCCTCAAAGGTGCATGGCTGCCTTCATATACAGTAAAGATATTGTTGCTAGTTTGTTTTTTTAAAACATATCTTTATTAATAGTTTCTAAAAACACCAGATTCTACAACTACACAAGAGAAAAGAAAAAAAAATGAAGAAAGCATGAGACCTAAGAATTAGAAATTAAAAAGTAAAGAAAAAGAAAGAAAAAAAAGGGTTCAACTTCCATTTTTCTTTTAAACGGGGTATAACAATCAAATTAGTTCAAATCTCTCAAAGATAATATCCAGCAGTTCTCTTCCTCCTCTCCCCCAATTCATGCTTTCTTTTTTTTTTAAATTTATTTAAATTTATGCATTAAAAACACATTACATCACACTACAACCCATACAGACACCCCAATACATCTATACAACACGTTAAACATCCCATTAAACCCATACTCCCCACATTTACATCACATTACACCCATACCACACTTTCTCCCACATTCAATTTAACATTTCCACCCGAAGTAATTTATATTTCTTATATTCTTATGTTCTTATGTTCTTCCCTTCTATCATTCCAACATCCTTCATGCTTTCATGCTTTCTAAAAAAAGAAAAATGATCTTTTTTCTACCAAAGATTAACATATCTAGCATAGTGTTATCAATATTACTTTCTATTGCATTGCATTCCATGTTACATTTATGTGATAAATGAAATTGTGTTTTCTCTCCTAAATATACTAAATACTAATACTAAATGCTGCCTGCTGACTTGATTGCATAGTATTTTCAGTACTTAAAACTGTACATCTGTTACATCTATATCCATTTCATAGCATAGTTTCAGCCAACTCTATTTCATTTTGAATTAACCCCTCTCTTCCCTTGTAGCCGTCGTGTCCATGAACATCTCCCCTGCTGCTCCATGTTCTCAGATTCCTTTCCTTGCCCTTTCCTAATATTTCCAGTTCCTTCCCACTTGGTATTTTGGGAGAAAGCATTTTCCCCATCTTTCTCTCACCCCTTCAATCATACAGACTAAATCAATCCAGCTTTGTTCACCCATCAATATAGTTTGATTACATATCAGTTTCAAATTAGCCTCCCTCTTCTCCCCTACTTGAACTATAGTCCCCGTTTTACAAAGCAGAACTTCTTGGCCATTCATTTCCCCCTGTTCAGTAGCTAACCCTGCCATTATCTTAACTTGAATTTTTCTCTCCGTATGATTTTTATCCTCCTTCACTTCCATATTGCTAAACTTCTGCATCCTCTAGTCTTAAATTTCCCCACTGTCCTTCTTTGACCTCATTCCTCAGGGCCAATATTATGTTCATCTTCAATTTTATAATTTTCACTTCTCTCAAAGAATGTAGCTTTTCCATCATTCATTATAAAAAGTCCTGAAAAAGTTCCTGGGAAGTTTCCATCTTGCATTCAATCCAGCAGTTTCAGAGTTATGAAGTCACTTCTTCTCTTGACGAGCTGAAAGCTGCCATCGATAATGCTAACATGATGGCAGTTTTCAGCTTGTCAAGTGAAGAAGTGACTTCATAACTCTGAAACTGCTGGGTTGAATGCAAGATGGAAACTTCCCAGGAGCTTTTTCAGGACTTTTTATAATGAATGATGGAGGAGCTACATTCTTTGAGAGAAATGGAAATTATAAAATTGAAAATGAACATGATATAGGCCCTGAGGAATGAGTTCAAAGAAGGACCTCAAACGGATAATGTCTGTACTTTCTTATGCTCTAATTTCTCCTTGTTAAAATCCAATTCAGTCTTAGAATTAAGATGAGAGTCAGTCTATCCACAGAATATATGCACTTAAATCCTTAATTATGTTCTTTTAAACATCTCAGCCCCCAGTTTTCTAATTTTTTTATCCTGATCTTGCTGAGTAAACTCGGCTCTTCATTGCAGAAAGAAGGTGACTAGAGAGGCTCTGTAGTTCTGTCTTAGCAGCATTCTTCACTTTTGTAACTCCAAAGGATTTTTAAAAGAGTTTTCTTTAAAAAAACAAAAAAGAGGTTGCTGGTATGGGGTTGTCAGATCCTCAGATCCAAACGGCTGTGTTTCGTGGCAAGGGCAAAAGATTTCACTCCCTTGGTCCTTCCCACTCAAAATGTTTTTACTCAAAAGTAAATGCAAATAATGGGTATTCTAGACCTTGATGGGTGATCCTCTACTCCCCCTTTAATCCAGGGGGAATTGCTCTAGCCAGAGATTTCTCTGGCTGGCACTTTTGCCATGCAGCAGGGAGTATCTACTGGCTGGCCTGCCGGAAGTGAAAGTCCACTGTTGCTAGTGTTCAGGTACATTTCAACACCTAGTCCAGTCACTTTTTGTCTGTGGAAGGAGAGCATCTTGCCCCTCAGCTCAGGCACCAGAATATCTTGAGCTGGCCCTGATGTTTCCTTTTGAATTTGTAATAATGGAACATGCCCTATTTGCTAGTGTATAAGACTCACTTTTTACCTGAAAAATACTGTTTGAAAATGAGGTGTGTCTTATATGCTGGTGCGTCTTATATGCTGGCAAATACAGTGTTTTATTTTTATTAACCACGAGCAGTTTGAGGTAGAATCTTCTTTCATTTGCAGAAAACACATTTATAATTTGTTTTCTAAAGGCATCAAAAGGAGAACTTGAGGGTGGTGAATATGTTGCTCATTTCTGATTGGCCAGTTATCTCTTAGTATTTTCTAGGCCTTAGTAACATGAATGTCCTTTGTATTCAAGTGGATTTACAATACCGCTGCACATTTTGATTGTTATTGTTTGTTACTGTGTGCTTTTAAATCATTTCCAACTTATGATGGCCCTAATGTGAACCTATCACAAGGTTTTCGTGGCAAGCTTTGTTCAGAAAGGGTTTGCCTTTGTCTTCCTCTGAGGCTGACATAATGTAACTTGTCCAAGGTCACCCACTGGATTTCCATGGCTGAGCGGGGATTCAAACTCTGGTCCCCAGAGTCATAGTCCAGTGCTCAAACATTTTGATAGTCCTGCTCATCTGGCCATTCAGCATCTCACAAGGAGCTGCCTTTCCACTGAACCAAAAGAATCAGTTTACACACATGAGAGTTTCCTACGTATGTCCAGATCTGTGTTACTGTGACAGTACTGTGGTACCCATCTTCCATAATGGCAAACCGGTGGGACACAGTCAACCAGCGTAATATTTTGCCAGTAGGGTGGACATGAGAGCTGCAGTAGCCCAGCATCGAAGTTAAGCAAGTAAGTAACATTTGTATTTACATGTACAGTGAACTTCGAATAGCTGATCCCTAGGAATGGCCAGAAGTCTGATAAAGGTGTGTTCAGTAAATGAACTTATTGCCATCCTTTCCTGACATATCCTACCACTTTAAAACGATTAATGGATCATCAAGAAATATTAAAAGCTTAATGGTTTAAAGGTTGAAATGTAGTAAGGATAGCTTCCCTTTCTTTTTACAAAGTATCCACTTGGAGTTGCAAATTGATATCTTTTAAACTATCCTGGTGCCTGGCATCGGAGGCTTCTGAAATGCATTCTTTTCTCAGCTTCATACATGCTTTTCTTCTTAAAACATTGTTGAGCTTCTTGATCAAATTTAGTTTGTCTGATCTCCTTAATTAGCCATAATATGACTATTTAAAACCCCATCAAAATTGGATTGATGAGGCAGTTTCCTGATATATAAGTATTTCCATTTTTCTTTTCCTTTCATCCATGAATGGCTGGTTAATCCTTATTGGTAGTCGCTGATGCAGACTCTATAATACGGACTGCTATTTGTGATATCTGGCAGAGGGCGATTTATAAGACAGAGCAGTAGGAATGTACATGGGGCCCTAGTGAGGCTCAGTTCATACATACCAGTAGAAAAGCGGGGCTTTATTTTATACATATAAATACAAACACTTGTACACATGTCTTGTCCAGCCCTTCTCCCCTGCATGCTAGAGCCTTTTAGCTCTGTGCCAGTAGATGAAATGCATTCAGATGGCACAGCTATTTTATTAAGTCTTACCATGGCACTCTTTATGCAGTTTCGTGGCAAGGAAGGCTTTACTTAAATGGAAGTAAAGTGCAATTTGTTAAAAAAATACCTGGTAAATTTGGATGGAAAAGGCTCAGCAGATCTGCTGAATGCTGTTTTACTTTGCCAGAGATAAATGTGCAATTATCAAGGCAGAACATTTTCCTTACAATTTAAAGTGTTTAAGAGATATTGTATGCTTTGAGACCTTCGCTTTCCTTTCCCTCCCTCCTTCCCTCTCTCTTCTTTCTTTCTTTCTTATTTAAAATTTGAAAGAAGCTCTAAGTTTTTCAGCACAGTGTTTTCCTTCAGAGTAAGGTTTGGTTTAAGGGTCAAGGCTTCAGATTACTTCATTTCTAATGGATAAGAGGACTTTGTTTGTTGTAGGTCTTAAAGAGTTAACTACCACATGAGTGTAATGAAATTGTCAGGTTATAGTAATTGCACCAGTAATTTGATATGTTGAGGTTTGAATGAAGCCATGTGTTGAGAGTTTGTTACTTTCCTGTGCTGAATCTACCCCCACCTCTTTTACATTCCGGCAACCTGAAGGCTATGAGGGCTAATCGGGATCGTTAGACTTAATAGGTAAAGAGCTTTTATCACCTCGTCAAAGTAAGGCAGTAGATTTCCATTATTTTCCTTATTTTGTATAGCTACATGGATGCTTATGTACCCTCCCCTGTAAGGTTTATGCCCCCTTTTTTTTTTCCTGGAGATGTCTTTTATTGACATTTTGGAATCTTGAGTTGAATTTTGTGTGGCACCACTTGCAGATGTTTTTGATTAAATGCAGCAAAATCAAAAGGGTTGTATATCCAAGGCCATAAGGATTTTTGAAATTCTCCATGTTAAAACCAGCTCCATCTGTTATTTGCAAAGTGTGCAGCCTCTTTACCATGTACACCATAAATAATTTCAAAGAAAAAAAAATTAAACCTTTTGTAATGAGTCTGGGGTGGTGTTTTGTTCTGTTGTTGAATTCTTGATTATAGGGCCAGAATCATGGCACTCTGTTAAGGTTGTATCAGATGAATCACAGAAATGGTTGTACTGTGCGTGTGTGTGTGTGTGTGTGTGTGTGTGTGGAGTGCCTTGTCCTTAGTGGATTGATCCGGAACATATTAGTGTAGGAGAGATAAGGTTGAGGATGGTTCCTGTCATATATGAAACAGAAAGACTAAGATAAATCTTACTCATAGGAATTTAAATTTGGCAACTGAACTCCAGAGGTTGCCAGGTAATGAGTGCCCCTTCCCCTTCCAGTAGGTGTTGCTGGAGTTACATTTTCTGGCTGGTTTCTCCATATAGCGTCTTTCACGTAATACTTCATTGTGTTAGGTCAGACAGATGTTCTGTTGTATGCTCTACAAGAAATATCTGTAGCTTTTTTTTCTTAAAAACAGATTTTTGACATATTTTATCCTATAGACATCATAAAATCTGTTCTATGCATGCTCAATATATGCTATGTATCAAATGAACTTTACGGGACAGAGGCAGGAGGGAGCAGAAGTAGATTGAACATGCTTGGAGGTGGGCGATAGAGCAGGTCCAGCCTGCTATACCTCAGAGGTGAAAAATTTTAGAAGAAATGTCAAAGTGCAGGAGAGGAAAAATGTCTTGAAAGTAAAGGCCATTTATTGTACTCGAATGGTTAATTTGCTTACACTGGTGTTACAGTTGATTGTCTATATGTCTTGTACAGGGACACGCGTCTTATTCGTCCTAATGGTTTGATCCAGTTAGTATAATAAAATCTGTTTTTGAGAAAAACCCAGACATACACCGTTTTTTAGAACTCATGCTAATCCCAAATTCAATCTTTATAGTTACTTTGAGTAAAACTGAGTTATAGAAATCATTGTGGCAAAGAATTTAGCAATTTCTGAAGAAAGATTAAATATCAGTATAAAATTATGTCGAGGCAAACTGAATTATGGAACTGCTTCTACAAGGAAATCATTGTGGAAAATAACTTAGCATTTACCAAAAGATAGAATAGATATCATTATAAAATTATATTTGTAACCGCCAGAGGATAAAGCCAAGTTCTACCTTTGGCTAGTGCCACTTTATGGCTAACTTTGTTCAGTATCACACTGACTGAGTGGTCGATTTCAGTCGTTTTCAAGGATGTTCCGAGTATCTGGTTTAAAGATTGAGGTGCTCTAAACCAGAAATTCAAACTTTTTTTTTTAAATTTAAGTTTTTTTCTTTTCTCTCCTCTGTGCACTATTACAAATGGCAAGCTCCCTCTCTTCCTCGCTGTCTAATGTACATCAGTTGAATCTTTTTAAAAATTACCTGAAAAACTCCTATGAACAGAATGTTCTACAAAGCATTCCATTAGATTCCTTAGCAGCTCACATCTTGTATTGCACTTTTGAGCTGTGTACCTTTTGAATTATATCAAGTTTATTGTCATATACAAACCTCTCCTTCCCCCTGAAAAATAAAAGAATAAAACTCCATTCTACTCTTAAAGGAGAGCCTTCCCCTCCAAGTATTCATGCACATGCCTGTGTGCGCACACACATAAACCGTAGAGGGGACATGTCACTCTTTCACCTTGTAAACATCCACCCTCTCCCTCTGGGGCTCATAGCTGGTTCTGGCTGTATTTGCATGTGTTTTCTCATCACTGACAGTTGTGCAAAAAAGAATCCAACAGTGGCTGCTTTGTACATTGTAAGTAACATTTTCTATATAGAGTTGCTGTATATACCATTTCTATAAATCTGACAGATCTACACTTCGTAAGATGAAGGTGAAAGCATTGAGAAAAACAGCAGAAAGAACAGATTAAAAACCACATTAGTCTTCAATCAAGATTTGCAGAATAGTCACAACCCACAACGTGAGGGATGAGATTTATGAGGCTTGAGCGTGTGTACTCGGAAGGGAGTATTTTTGCCAAAAAAAGATTAGAGCCCTATATTGCAACATTTAATTCAAACACTGTGAAAATTAGAATTAATTGTTCCTTGTAGCAACTATAAGCAGTGCACTTTTTGCTTATTAAGTTCTTAAAGTATTGTTCAGCTACTCAGAAAACTACATCTTGGACAGTTCAAATGAGACTGTTTGCCATATCACTAACTCTTAGGCCTGCATTGTAACAATCAGAAAAAAACCCCTGTTGTTTCTCATGATCTGCTGAAGAGTTAGTCATAAAATCTGACTGACTGCATCCACATAATCAAGCTTGTGATGCAAAACCATTGGCAGTTTGTAACATTGTCAGATCTACTGAGTGAGAAGCAGCTTTTTCTGAAGATTTTTTTATGATGAAACCTAGATAAATTAAACTGAGATAACTAAGCTGAGGAATAGCAATTTAAAATGAGCCTGAGTTGGGGGAAAACCGTATTCTAATGCAGATGTCTAGAATTATCTGGTACACTCTTGTTTTACTTCTCAAACATTCATTTTTTTTCCTCTGACCATTTACAGTAATAAGCAGTCAATGAAATACAGGTATACCCCAGTGAACAAGCAGAAGTGTTCCTTGATGTTCCTTGTTTAACAGAAAATGGCATCAGAGGCAGAAATAACATGAAAACAATAGATCAGGTTCCTATATCACAAAAGAGAAGCAATTCCAACATGTTTCAGCAACCTTTTTTTATCTCAAGCTAACAAGATGCACATCTAAAGTGAAGTAAGCAAGTTAGGCAAGCCATGCATGAGTAAACAATTTTTTAAAACCTTAGAGACCACTTGAAAGTACCTTCCAATACATATTGAGAGTTATTTTTTTCTTTCACCGGCTTCTACTTTTCCTATGATTTACCTTTTGGTGGCCAAATGTATAGATGTATGCTTTTTTTAAAAAAAGTTCTAGGACGTAGCTGATGATGCAGACTTATCTGCTCTCCCCTCCTCTCTCTCTCTCTCTTTGGGCCTGCATGGTAAGGGAATCTGTAGACAGCTGCTGTTCTCCTTGCCTGTTGTAGGCACAGACAGCTACAGTAGGATCAGTAGACTGCTAGAATCTCATTCTTTCCCAGCTCAAGCTTTCTTGCAGTGTTTACTGCAGACATGGTGCTGCAACCTGACACCAACCTGACATTCTTTCTCCAGCCTTCCTCTTCCTCTGTGTTCTGATGCTGCTAAAAGACTTTCAGCTAGGTAGAGGAAAAGGGAAAAAAGTTGGGGGCTGGGTGGAAATGAAAAGACTTTGGGAAAAGGAGCTTCCTTTTCAGAAACTTTGTTAACTGAGGTAGGCCAGTAGTAGTTCCTTCACTGTGTCACTGTCAAATGGTCAGTATGCTGTTAAGATTTTAGAATGTAATATTTCAATGAGAAAAATTATCTTGTGACTTCTGTTTGATTTTGAGTCAGGCTACCTGAGATATTAAACCTATACTCTGCAATTTAAGATCACTTCTTTTTTATTCAAAAATAAGAGTGCTTGCAGACAGTGTATATGATTGGAGGAGGTTTAATTGTTCCCTCATCTGTTGTTTTTTCCTTCAACATTCAGCCCTGCCATACAGGTGGTTTCAAAAGTATTCCATTAGTGCCAGTGGAGTTCTCCTTAACGTTCATGTGGAGACCCTTAATGTTTAGATTAAAAAAAAAAAAACAAGTTGGGGAAGTTAAACTGGTCCTTGTCTGGATGAAGTCCATGAACTCTTTTAAGTTTTAAAAAAGAGTGGTTTTAAACTACACAGTACGCACATTATTATATTGTGTCAGAGTGTGTGTCTGTGTGTGTGTATTTACTATTAGACTGTAAGCTTTTGGATTTGTGTATGTCCTGTTATAAAACATCATGCGCACTGATAATGGGATTTAAGTAAGAATTCCCATTCCAATGCGATTTTGCTTGCCACCTTCCAAACTCTGGCTTTAACAAAGTGCATCTGTGCTGATGGAATGGCTTAAACCATGTCCTTAGGACTGTGAACCCTGAAGCTGGTTTTCAGATGGGGTAGAAAGATTTAGAGGGGAAGGGAGAGGAAGAAAGATGAAGAAAATTAAACTGCAGCCACTAGCATAACATTAGATTTTGTCCTCATTCCACTGGTAGACAAAGAAAGTTTAGTACAGATGGGCTTTTGATTTTTTGGCTGATTTGTTCCTGAATTGGGTTTTAATTTGGTAAGAACTGCTAAAAATATTATGCCTTCTCATTGCATATGTTTTTACAGTGGGCTTTTGGTATCTGCTAGGGTTTGGTTCCAGGACCCCCTCAGTGGATACCAAGATTCATGGATGCTCAAGTCCCATGATGTACAATGCTGTAGTAAAATGGCGTCCCTTATAAAAAATGGCAAAATCAAAGTTTGCTTTTTGGATTTTTTTCTTTTCAAATATTTTCAAGTCATGATTGGTTGAATCCATCCAGAATGGGTGGATATGGGGGGCTGACCGTACTTATGCTTTAAATCTGTTTGTATGTTTTAGTAATAATTTCGTATGTGTACTGTCAATGGAAGCATGTAGTATTAACAATTAATAGCATGTAGTATTAACAATTAAATATATCTTACATTAAGCATAACTTATGTGGATGATGGGCTTTGTAGTCTAACACATCAAGGGGCTGGATGGGGAAGGGACTCTTGGGGAAACCAGAATAGCCCCCTTCTTACTGCCCTTCCATCAGCCTACAAAGACATTTTTTATTCCAGCAGGCTTTTAAAATTGAATGTTTTTAAAGAAAGGGCTTTAGAAAGTACTGTATTTGTTTTTATTTTATATTACTGTTTATTTATTTATATTATATCTATATTACTGTTTTTAACTGTGTTTTATCCTTTTTAGGTGTTATGTTTTGAATTGTGTTAATACTGTGAATAGTTTTTATTTTAATGTTACTTTTATATGTTTTTACCTATATTATACTTGTTTTAAGTTGTAAGCTACCCTGGGTACCAATTTTAGGCTAAAAGACGGGGCATAAATAACATTTTTTAAATTAAATTTTATTTGTAATACTATCATCATATCATTATCATCAACAACAACTATTGTATCAAGTTTAATTAGGTAGAAGGAGGTATAGTTGCTCAGTCATTGAAAAAAATGATTCAGAAATGTTTTTATCTTGCTGTTTGGTACAGTTATAACATAAATACACATTACATAGTCATGAAATAAGTCAATTTGTGTGTGTATGTTTTTTTAAATAAATGCTATGATTTCGGAAGTAATTCGGTTCTTACACTAGCCAAAAAAAGAGCCAGTGTTGTATAGTGGTATGAGTGCTGGACCGTAATGCTGGAAACCAGGGTTCAATTTCCTGCTTAGCCGTGGAAACCCAGTGAGTTATCTTGAGTGCCTCACACGCTGTCAGCACCAAAAAATCCCATGATAGATTTGCCTTAGGGTTTCCGTAAGTTAGAAATGAAACCATACACAAACAACAAATAGGCAAGGAAAACAGTTTATAAAGTTTTTAAAAAATTCTGCTCGGGGCCAGAGTTTAGTATTCAGAATTGTTGCAGTGAGCTATACTGTACCAATCTTACAGTTTATTATGCTGACATAGTGGACTTTTTTCAGGATAGCTCAAGGGCATCAGGGGGAAGCTGGAGAAAGCCAGCTCTCTCACAGGGCATTTTTGCACTACGCTGTTATAGCACGATTATTCCACTTTCAACATCCTATGGAATCCTGGGGTTTGCAGTTTGGGGAGGGGCCGATTGGCCCCTCCCCCAACTGCAAACCCCAAGATTCCATAGGATGTTGAAAGTGGAATAATCGCGCTATAACAACATAGTGTGGAAATGGCCACAGTCTTACAAGAAAGCTGGTTGGTGCTAAGCACCCTGCTTCCACAGTGTCTGGCTTCTGGATGGGTCTTTGAAGCTAAGTGGGACTCTGGAAAGTCTACTTTGGAAAATATGTGGGACCACAGATAGAACAGTTAGCAAAATGCAAGGACAGTGTCGGTTAATTAAAAAGATTTTTCTCAATAGCTTTGCCTTATGCAGTCTTGAATTTCATTCTCTTTATTCTAAACCTCTTTTGTTGTTTGAATTATGTGCAAAAATCAATTACATGGATTAAAAATGGTAATTATCTTAATTTGTACACTCTAGGCAGAAGTTCTCCCTAATGGTCTGGATTGTGGCTATGGTTCTTTCCACCAGCAGTATTGGCTTGATGGAAAGATAATTGCCGTGGGTGTAATTGACATCCTTCCAAAGTGCGTGTCTTCTGTGTATCTCTACTATGATCCTGATTATTCTTCTCTTTCTTTAGGAGTCTACTCTGCACTAAGGTAAAGAAATTTTTAAAAATACGCAGTTATCCAGTATCTAACAATGGTTAAGGAACAGAATGAAAAGTTAACTCTTTTCTTGAAGGAGAGGTGAGCAAAGTATGGCCCTGGGACTGTATGTTCCTCCCCCAAGCTGTTCCTTGGGTTCTTGGCTCCCTAAACTCCCTGAATCTCCCATTTCTGGCCAAAGAAGGGGCAAATTGCAGGAACTGCAGTTCACACAGAGTCCCTCTGCCCCCTCCACACTATTTAACATATAAAAATAACCAGTTCTTCAGAACCAGAGGTTCACTTCAAATTACTTCTGTTTTGTGGGGGTGTTTTTTTGTGTGTGGAAGAGGCATTTTTGGTAGTTCTTGTATCCCTGGTGAATTCCAGAGACAGAAAATTGGCCCCCAGAGCTATGACCACTCTTGAATTAAGGGGTTATTAGCTTTTTTTAAAGAGCAAGAAGATATTTACTCCATGAATTCTCATTTTAAAATTCAAAATCTAGGGAATCGAGATTTTCTCTGATGTAAGCATTTCAGACAGAGCTCTGAATCCTTTTGTTAGTAGCTAGAGTAAGTCCACTAAATTAAAAAAAGGGGGGATTTACATAAGTTTTGGAGCCCTGTTCAGCAGTCAGTTTAATGGGTCTAGTTGGAATTACTAGTAGGTTTTAGGCCATCTCGTTTAATTGGTTTTGATCGAAAAGACAGCTATCAATGGAATTAAGAAGTGAAATCTGTGATCAGAACAGTGATGTAGCACGGTACAACTTTTCAGTTCCTAAAATTAATACTTTTTATTAATTTTCTGTGTTGTTTCCTACTTTAAAGAAGCAGTCTTGAAGTGCCTGACAAAAGAGAAGAGGAAAAAAATCCATAAAAAATAAAAAAAAATCAATATAAACCGTTATGTGATAATGCCACCTTAAATACAAAACAATGAAAAGAACATTTAAAAACAAGAAACTGCTATCAGTGTTTATAATAATTTGTAGATCAGCAACAAATGTACAGAGACAGCTTAACTGAAAGAAATTTCCAGCAAGTGGCTTGGATAATGCTCCACCACTTTATCCTCAGAGTGGGAAACCTGAACAGTTTAATCCAAGCCCTACTCCATTTATACCAGCCTGATTTCTACCTGAACCCTGACTTATCCTCAGGAAAAAAGGGAAAATTTTTGTTTCATGGCATCAGAAATATACTTTCACCTTGCAGTGTGGATGGCAGAAAAAAAGACATGCCTAACACTTTGCAGGGTTGTAGTTTCTGTGTTTAAGTAATTCTCTCTTGAGAGGTATTTTTGTGTTTCTGTTTCTTTCGGTCTCTTGCATTTTTAAAAATTCAAACATACTTACTCGTGGGTCCAGGTCATGCGTCTAACCAGCCACCTGGAAAAAAAGTATAGCACATGTGAGTGTATTTTGTAATAGCAGGTTTATTTAATGAATATAAATCATTGTTAAATTTCTTAGTATTTCTGGGATACAGATCAGACTGAGACACATAAGTGTTCTCAGCATTTCCTAACTAACCTGATTGCTCCGACCTAGTTCTTCTCCAACTTCTGTCACTTTATTTTTACAGCTGTGTACAGGTTGGTTTTGCTTTAAAATAAATAGATAAATCATGTTGATAGATCATTTTGATGTGAACACACTTTCACCTTTACTTACCTACTGCCAGAATACCTTGTTTTCCTCAGGAGCACTGCAAATTGTTTGGTTTTAAGTATCTTATTAATGAATAATAAGGTGACTGGAGAAATGTTTTGGAGTGTTGAAGTGCTTATGATTTTTTTAAAAAATAAACTAAGATTTTTAGGTAGGTTTTCCTGTACTTTCAGGAGTCAGGTATTTAAGAAGTCAGCTTGTTAAAACAAGCGCAAGAAGCAGTAAATATGAACTCCCTTCAGAACTGGAAGTGCTAATGTGGAGTTACTACTTAAAGAATGCTAGGAATATAGAACTCTTAGGATGCAGTGAAGGAACTTGATACCATACAAGCTGTTACTAATTTGGTTCAGAGAGGACTGAAAAAACCTTGGTAGCACTCGGTGGCAGTATTACTGTGTGTTAAGCACTTCAAGGAATACATTGTAAAACATCTTTTAAACATGGGTGAATCCCTTTAATAGTTCACCCTGGTCTAGGAATCTAACACATTAGATGAGGTGATAATATAGTATGTCATAATTTCATGATGTGCAAGTGCAACCAAAGGACAAATACTATGTTTTATGAAGGAATCTCTTGTGTGGCATTTCCCTCAAAACAGGAGCTTGTGGGTAAGTTAGCATGCAAAACGTTACCAAAACATCATGAAGCCAACATTTTATGGCTGTGTAATAAATTCTGAAATGATGTATCTTACCCAGAGGGTAGCTGGGGCTTTCTCCTCAGGTTTGAAGATTAAGCTAGTCAGTACATGCTGCAGAGAGTGGGGTGGTGTTGGAACAGACATAGTTGAGGCTTTCTTCTTTTCTTCATGCATTGTGTCATTGTGTTTGCAAGCCACTTCGTCGTTTTTAAAAGAATGTGAGGCAGATCCATGGCAGCATTGGTGGCAGTCATGACAGCAGGGGCAGACAGCTTTTTGGACAAAGTATGCACATGTACACAGATACCTGGTGTGCATGGAGTGGTTGGGGAGAATCTGAAAGACAAGGGAAAGCCTGATGCCTTCCGCAGCGAGCATACAGTGCTGGACCAGCCATTCTTCTTGCTATATAGATAGACTTTTAAAAGGAAAATTTTGACCTGCACAGTTGTACTTGATTGAAATGTGCATACGTAACTTACGTCACTACTATGGACCTATACACTTCCTTTGTAAATGTGCTTTGTTGCTTAGAATTGCGTTCCATGACATCTGGAAACATCCATACAGGAACAGAAATTCTGAAGAATTCTCATTATGATTCCAGCAAAACTTTATCTGGAGTGAGACACTTTAAAAACCAAAACAAGTTAAAAGAAAAGCAATACGTGAAAAGAGAACAGATGCACAAACACAAAATAAAATGCAAGAAAATATCTTATGGTTTATTTTCTGGTTCCGTTGTCCTGATCATAAATATTTCATATGACTTGCCAGGAAAAAAGGATCTCTAGAACAGGGGAGGACGAAATGGTGCCCACTGGCTGCAAGCAATTCGCAGACTAATTTTGTGGAGCCACAGACAGCCAAATGATGTCTTTTTAAAAAAGCGAAACTAGTTTTTCTCTTGGAAAGACCAAAATTTTGCAGAAAATGGGTGCACAGCCCTCTCCAGTCCCCCAACCTTCCAAAATGAAACCAGAAATGACCTTTTGGCCACTTCAATTTTCTGGCATTTTTAGAGGCTGGGTTGTCTTTCAATGGCTCTTGAGTATGTGAATCCTTCATCTTGAAAACATTGGTAAATGATCTGTGGAGAAAAAGCACCAAAGCATTGCAGTAACTTTTTTTGGGGTAAAAAAGGGCTACTGGCTTTTAAACGTATGAGTACAAAGAAAAGAAGCAGGAAAAAAAAAAGAGAAGAAAAGAAAGAGAAGAAAGGAAGAGAAAATACATAAAATATGAGCAAGGACTAGACATGTACATTGATATAAACTGATCATGCTTTCATAAATACATTTTTTAAGAAATTTGACTCATCTAAAATAAATGTTTATGCGTAACGGTAGCCATTCTTGTGGCTTCAAGGACCCCTTCATAGACCAAACAATTTTTTTTTGCCATTTTTTTAAAAAGAAAAAATTGCCTTCCCCCAAATGCACTCTAGTGAATGTGGAGAGTATTTCCACCATGTTTGGAGGCCACCTGGACTCAAAAACAATTTTTACATTTTCTCTTTTTCTCTTTTTTTTTCTCTTGCTTTCTTGTTTGCTTTCTTTTTGGAACTGAAAGGCTCTCAAATGTCCACTAAAGACCGGAGAGTGCCTTTCCACCACATTTTGCAAAATGTAGCCCAAGAGAGACCTTTTTTTGGAACTTAAAACGTAGCAAAAATACTCACACACACCCTAGAAGCACTTGGAGGCAATTTTTTTAAAAATTTCTATTTATTTGCAGGTACAACCATCCAAGGTCTCCTAGAGGCTAATGTGGTTCTGAACCTTCCTCATTTGCCCACCCCTGATGTAGGCCACCACTTCATTTTGCAAACCTTCACTTTGTAGCCCCCTGGTTGTCGTTGTTTTCTCCTCAAAAAGTGTTAATTCTTTAAATGTTTTAAAATTTATTAAAAAGATCAGGAGGGGTAGAAACAAGGTGGATGTCAAAGGAGATGTCAGTGAACACAGTGGTCCTCACAGGTACTATGTACTCACAGGTACTATGTTGGGCACTCCAGAATTACCCGCCCTAATGCCATTATGTTGATATCACAGCTGCTTAGCGAGAGTGCCAGTTACTTGGCTGAAACGACTTAAACAATGCTGGGGCAAGTAGGGATATTGGTACAAAACAAGGAGAATTTGGCAGTTGCTTATCCCTCAGTCTTTCCAACATCACTGAGAATGTCTAAGTTAGATGAAAGCAGCTGTTTCCAAATGGCTGACGTAATTCTGAAATGGGGAATGCAGCAGACCTACATGTAGTCGCTTCACTTTCTCAGGACTGAATAAGAAAGAGAGAAAATACTGCCATTTTTTTCTTTTAAGTAAATAAATAGAGTAGACTCAAATGAGTACAGGAACACACAGCCACTAGATAGAAAAGAGTATTTGCTGCATATAGGCATTTGCATGTAAATGGGTAGAACTCATTGGATCTGTTTCTTTGAAATTTCCTGATAATAAAATTCTCTGAAGTCTGCATGTACTGTCTTAGCTTGGATGAATACAGTGACTGGGCTGGTCTATAGCACATTGATACATGAATATTAAAAGGAAACCTGTTAAAAGGATGCCTTAAATCAGTTGTAATTTGAATTTCAGATTAGCTTTTTGGCAGGACAAAACGCAAAATTGGCTCTCTTAAGTTTGTGGTTTTGTGAGGTTTTTATATAGAACTGTCTGGACATTTATTATCGTCATTTTTAAAAAAACCAAATGTAATTATTCCTTTGGCATAGGCCAAAATTTAGGTCATTCAGTATTGCTTTTATTTTGCCCCATTGTAAGGAGCTCCTAGCATCTGTGAACATGTATCTCCACTGTTATTTTTTTACCCATTGACAATGATTGCTTTTTTTTTTTTAAACAGGGAAATTGCTTTTACTAGGCAACTTCATGAAAAGGCCCCTGACCTAAGCTATTACTACATGGGATTTTATATTCATTCGTGCCCTAAAATGAGATACAAGGTAAGACTGGAGTTGGTGGTGTGTGTATGTGTGTTTATTTTAAGCAACTCTGAGGTTAATATTCTGTCAGTGAAATTCTGCAGACTCAAAATGAAGTCCCAGTGTGAACTGTTGGGGGATACTCCCTACAAAGTACTGAAAATTGCAGTTTCAATGTTCATACCGCTTCCAGACATGCTTACATTTCATAAAAGGAAGTTGGTACATAGATTTCTATGTTATATAACAACAAAGATATAATGAAAAGGCATGCTACAGAATCCGGACTTCCTAAAAGGGCTCTTTTAATGTTTGCCCTTGTAAAAGGCAGGTGGTGTTTTATGACCACCTCTGCCATGTAGCACATGTGTCTTCTATAGTAATTGGCCGCTAAAGAAGCTACTCATTGTTTCATTGAGAACAGTTTTGTCTCTTCCCTCCTGCCCACTGTTTTTCTCATACCTTGGCCTGTTTTCTTCTACCACTCACTATTCGTAATTTGTCTTTGCTTGTTCTTGTCTGAAAAAGGGAAAGGAGTGGTCTCAATCGCAATTGTTACCCACAACTTCCTGAAAAGCAGCCAGCTAAGGGGAAGTGTGTGCAGGCTGCCAGGCAGGCAAGCCAGCTGGAGGAGACTTGAAACAGAGATTTATGGGCCTGGCCAAGATGGAATTGAAGGCTCCTTTCCAAGTTTTCACCTGCTTCCTTCCATGTCCAAGTGGGGCCAGCCTGACTTTTCAAGTTCTCAGTCTCTTAACAGTCTAACCACTCGCTCAGGTGGGCTCCTAGGGAAGAGGAAAATTGTGGTTCTTCCCATCCAGGTTGCTGGAGGAGTTACAAAAGCCAGGTCCTCCTCCCACCTCCAGCTATTGCTACTGTTATTTCCACATGCATAAGATGCAATGTAGTTATAAATTTGAGAAGAAACTAATATTCCTTACGCTACAATGATGTTAGTCTTTTAGTTGTCACAACAGTTTTTTTGAATTTTTGAGATATGCAGTTCTCTAGACTGGATATCCATATCTGTAAAAAAGCAAATGGTTTTTGTAGTATTACTCTTAATAGCACATATATACCACAGTCTTCAAATGTCCACATCATTACAACTCAACCAAGCCACCCCTCTGGATTTTTTCAGCAGCTGCATTTTAGCTGCCTGTTGTCCCTCATCGCTTCAACTGATATGGCAGATTTCATTGCAACAGTCAACCATTGGGGCTTTCTTCTGATGTGATTGGCTTCTTTGTTTCTAAAGAGTACCAAAGTGCAAAAAAAGAAAAAAAATAGATCCAAATTGTATTTATTGATCTGGAATAACTAAAAGTTGCTATTAGGTAATAGAACAGTTTTGAGTATTGGATATATATATATAAATAAAAAGATTGTGATTGGTTTCTGTACTTGGAACTTAACAACTTTGACAGTAAATACATCAGATTGGCAAACTCCAGTCAATGTTTCTGAAAAGCTATCTCTTCCTATTCCTTATTGTAATTAAGTATCCCTACTATCTCTGTCTTCATTTCCCACCTCTTCTTTATCTGTTTTAGATTGTAAGCCCCTTGAAACAGGGATCTTTCATGCCTCCCCTTTTTTTGTAAAACACTATGAGAATAGAGCAGGGTTTCTCAGCCAGGGTCCCTGGAACATTAGGAATCCATAAGAAGTCACTAGGATTCTGTGAGAGATCCTGATTGGAAAATAGAACGTATTTTTTGACCTATAGGAGTAATAACTTTTATTATCATTAAGACCTGAAAATTATTTCAAAGGTTCCTCCAGGGTAAAAATGGTTCAGAAAGCTGGTATAGAAGGTATGCATGGCTATAAAAGTAAATCATTCTGCAAGGAGCAATAAATTTTCTTTTGGTTAGTGTTTGTGGGTGCTGTTGCAGTCAAATGTGATGATTTGAGTGATCGTAAAATAGATATTTGTTGTAAAGACATAATGATGAAAGGGTAAAGAGAAGAAAGAATCCTGGTTGTGGGAAAACATTCCGCACGTGCCCTGATTTGTCCTGTCTATACTTGAGATCAGTTCATAAGAGTTAATTGTTTCTGACATTCCCTTTTTATCTTGTCGGAAAGCTGTGGACGTTTAATTTATTAGAAGACAAATTGTTGATCCATGATAAGGATGCTGATGGAGAAAAGAATTTCTGGATTTGAACAGTATTCCCTGTTATAGCAGTGTATAAATTGCTAGTCTAGAGTATGTATAGGAGAGCAACATGTTAGTAGGTTGTTATGAATAAATTTAAATATGAAAAAGCATTTGGATTTCATGCTTTAGGCCAGTGCTACTCAAAGTGGTGGCCTGTGGACTGGTACTGTTCCATGAACCATCAGCTGCTGCTCCTTGGTGAATTTCCAGGAAAAAAAGAATCAGTTGTACCCAGTGAGCACAAATATGGTACTGGTCCCTGGCACATTGAGATAAAAATGACCACCCCCACCCATCATATAGTGAGAGGCAGTGCTTCAGGCAGCAACTTGTCTTCACATGGATCTTACCAAATTTACTCTTGTCCGTTCTTTTTTTCAAATAAAGCAATTCTTCAGCATAAAATCCAGTTTTTAGTCACAAGCATTCCTAACACAATTCTTTGAATATTCTTCTCTACTCATATATTTTACAGTCTAGACAAAAGGGGTAGAGAGTTGTGTGTTTGCATTTTCAAGTTGAATACCACTTGGCATAGTGGACTATTTCAAGTATGCCTGTAAACAATGGCAAGACAAACCTTATCTTTTTTTCTTTTACTATTATTATTATTATTAGTAGTAGTAGTAGTATTGTTATACAATATACATAATACAATATATATTATGAGTATGCTTATGAGTACACTTATTTAATATACATACTTACATACAGATTTATATCATTTTGTCTTCTTTAAAAAAAAAACCCTAAACGGTTGAGTAACTGTCAGAAATTGCTAGTCCTTCCATATGATAATTGATGAAGGACCCCAAGTGTTCTCTTAATAATTATATACACAGTCCCAATCTTCCTTAACCCTTTTCATAGATTTGTCTTTTAACAATACTGATAACTTATCAATCTACATTAGGTCATAGATTCCTAAAAGCCAGTCATCAATTGTTGGTACCCCTTCTTTTTTCTTTTTCATACCTTATCTTTTGAAGGTGTTTGAGACCTTCAAAGTTTTTTTTTAAAGAAGATTGGTTTCTGTATATAAGCTTGCATCATGTTTTGTTACATTTAATTTAAGAACAGTCATTCCTCCACGTTCGCTAGGGTTAGGGGCACACTTTCCACAGAAAGTAGAAAAACCGTGAATAACTCTAGCTTATTTAACACACAAAAAAGTATGATCACCATAATCAACCAACCATGGATTCCTTTGAGGCATCAGAGTTCCTTCACAAGGCTGAAGTAGGTGGCTAGTGGGGCTTACTGCCACCTCCACTGCTGCCCCACACTATTTTTAATAGGGACTTACTGGCCTTGTTCGCAGTTTCATGAGGCTTGCAGTCCCCTGTTAAAAATGGCATAGGGAGGCAGCGGAGGTGACAGCAAATAATCTGTGAATAATCAAATCCGTAAAAATGAAACCCACAAATGTAGAGGGCTGACTGTATGTAAATTAAACAATCAGGCCTTGAAAATCTAGGGTCAGCTTTTCACTGTTGTTGTATGGGTATCGTAATCTTCTGTCCAAAGGTGATCGTGTAGTTCAGCATTGATCAGTTGTTAAACATAGAGAGTCTTTTTTTTTCCAGCTTAATAGCCAGAGCTGGGGTCCTTTCCATCAAGCACATCACCCTCTCTGGCCAGGTAAAATGGCCAGAGAAGGTTCAGTGATGTAGAATGATATGGCGTGCACTGTTTACATCATAAAAGGAAAAGACTTTGCAGAAGGAGAAACCTCTGGGACATCTCAGACTTTTCCACTGAGAACATTTTTCATTTCTTTGTGTACTGTCTTGCTGTTTTTTTACCAAGCCATCAGTGATTTGCTCAGGAAGCAGTGCTGGCCAGAAAGGGAATACAGATTGTTGCAGAAAGCAACAGCAATAAGAGTTGTTGTTGTTGTTGTTGTTGTGTGCCTTCGAGCTCTTTTTGTCTTATGGCAACCCTCAGGTGACCGTATCATGGGGTTTTCTTGGCAAGTGGGATTTGCCTTTGCCTTCCTCTTAAGGCTGAGAGAGTATAACTGGCCCATGGTCACCCAGGGGGTTTCCATGGCCAAGCAGAGATTTGAACCGTGGTCTCTGTAGTTGTAGTCCAGCACTCAGACCACGACGCTAAGCTGACTTTATCTGAGAATATTTATTAGAGCAAAATGAAAAGTTGCCCTAGAGGACTTTTTATAAGAGTGTAAGAAACTTCTCATACCAAACCTGGTCTTTCTCGTCCAGGCCCATATGTGTTGATTGGCTGCATGTCAAAAGAGTTCTGAGATACTGGAAATCTACATTCAGTGTATGAAATGCAGGTTCTTCTTCAGAGTTGACCCAGCTAAACCTGGGGACTGTGCATGCCTGCTGGTCTCCTACATACAGCCTGATTCTAACCTACCACACACAGCTTCTTAGCTACCACTTCCTGTACTATTCCATGTTTGCTGGTCAGATGAGAGATTAAAGCCCCACATCTGCTGCTGTTTCACATTGGAAGTAAGCAGGTTCGTTAATAAGAGTAAAAATAGATTCTACAGTCAATTAATATATACAAGGAGTACAGAAAAAGAGCATCATGGTTCTGACACCTAAACATACTGGGAAGATTTTTGAAGTTCATACTGAACCACTGTGTTTGCTAGAAAGTTTGAAAACAACTCTGTCCCTCACACACACACACCCAAAAGTCTTGGTCGGCTGAATAGTCTAGAATGTGTATTCTCTGGATGCTGAATGACTGAAAAGTGACAGTCACATCCTTGAATACAGTTTAACATAGTCTCTAAGTCTCACATTCCAGCTTTCTTGTCCTTTCATCCTACAGTTTTATAAACCCTTTTCCCTTGGTTTGGCTAGGGTAACTTCCTTCCATCCCAAAGTGAGCCTTCTCATCAGTTACTAAAGTACAGTGATGTCTCAAAAAGCACTACCATCTGCTGAGCAAGATGGAATATTGTCCTTAACAAAATGCATTTTTAGTGGTTACCTGGCTTTTCCATCTAGAAATGTGATATTCTTTCCATAATTGTTGTGGAGATGTGCTGATCCAGCTTTTGGCAAATATTGTTAGTATGAAATACAGCCTTCCCAAACTAAATTTTGCTGGAGCTACAAGAAATGTTGGAAAGGAACTGAAACATATAACTCAGTAGCTAACTGCAAAGCAGTTCAGCTTGATTCCATACACCACAGAATGTTGCCTTAACATTTGTCTATCTTAACTCTTGATGTCTAGGCAGAAGCTATTACATCCATAAATTCTTTTCCTCAACTGTCAGTACCTTTAAATTTTTACCTAAAGCACACAGAACTGATTCTGAACCTGGTTTAGGGATGGAATCTCTGTTGTGACACATTCCTATATTTTCTTTCATGAATATATTCTGTTTGGCTGGAAATAATTTTTTCAAAATCATGGAAACTACATTTAGTTTTCCAGTAAGAGATTTTTACAAAGGTAAGATTTTGCAGAGTTAGGATTCATGTAGTGCAGTGTGAATATAACAGTGCTGGCAGTACCAGGCAGCAGTTGCTGAGGGACAGCAGTGATACCCCCTTGCTAGTCCTGTTGTCTTCCCTGGATAGTCCCTTCTGTTTGAGGACAGAGGTACGTCTTTCACAGAGCTGTCCAGCATTCCTAAAATTAGACTGTTCCATTTAGCTGTGATGGAGGATACTGTCCCATCCACACTGTTGAGATAAGATTCAGCTGTACCTGGAATGCATGTATGTGTGTATGTGCAATTAGCCTTGTGCTGAGAGCAGCAAAATATCTTGGGAAGGTTTTACCTAGTGTTTGTTGAATACCGTGCTAACAAGCGATCTGCTTCTACCACTCTGTAAGTCTTTGAATAAGCAGGTTGGGTCTATCTAGAAATTAAACGTTCTTTTTACTTTAATTAGAACCTAGAAGGGCTTTGGTATAGGCTGAAAGTTAAATGTTGTTCTTGGGATCATAATTGACTTTCATGTAATGATGAATCCATAAGTGGTGGTGAGGAAGACAGCTGTGCAGCCCCAGACCAGGGACCTGCATCAACGTCTTTAGTGTCTGTCTGTAGATTGTAATTCCATAGCCCAAAGAATTCCATCACACTCAGTAGGGGTGTGTGTGTGTGTATATGTATATGTATGTATTTATTTGTGGGGCAGGGGTTGCTCTGTTATTCTGTTGCAGCAAAAACTATAAGGAGTCTCACGGCACCTTAAACACTAGCAAATGTTACATAGTCTAGGTTTGCATGGACTAGTTCAGGCCATTTTATCAAATGCATGGAGTGTTACTTCTGCATGCTCAGTGTTATGATACTTAAAACTATGAGACTCTCATGGTCATCTGAATTCATATTCCACTGAAAAATAACTTGAGTCCTCCTCAGTGGGAAAGTCTAATCAACCCCACCCATGCACTCTCAGAATCAACATAGCGCACTTGCAATCCAGTGGGATCAGAGCATGGTATATATCAAAGGAGGCTTGGTCTGCTGGTTCTTGCACAGTTAGCAGTTTGTTTCTTCTTTCTTCTTTTGCTATGGCTTGGATGAGTTCTTTGATAGTATTGTGCTAAAAACACAAATTACACAGTACAGTGAACTAAAGCCCAAACTATGTTCCCATGCCTTTCCCTCCAAAATTGTTGTCTCCTTTTACTCTAAAAGGTGCCATCAGACAGATCCTACTTTATATTCCTTTTGGCTGGGTGTATATTGTTTGTATGTGAACAGTACTTGCCACCTTTTTGTTTTGTCCTTCATTAACCTTAAGCTTTATATAAGTTGTCAAAAGATACTCATTTTGTTTTTTAAACTAAGCTTCCTTGCCCTGTGGTATTTCCCAGGCTCTCTTGGCATGTACATTTTCATGCAAATGAGTTTCAATTTAAGCTCACAATGTCACTTTACTTTGGCCAGCTATCCGCCTTCTGAAAATGTTTCCATTGAGTTTGCCGTTTTTTCCTCCAAAAAGGTATACTTTGAAGTGTACAGTAGAACTAACAGTTCCTAAAAACGTTACATCTCAGTATGTTTTAGAAAATGTTCCCTTACACTTGAGCAAAGTGTTTTAATAGACGCTTCATCCAGATTTGCGTTAAAGCCACAGGAAATGTAATTATTTCAGTTGGTCAGTCCATTTCGTTCTAATAACACAACTTGATAACAGTTGGAGAGAATGGTAGAAAGGATTCCAAAATGTCAGAAAAGAAACAAAAGGCTAATTCATCTGTGATTAATCATTACGCTAAATACTTCTGATAGGCTGTGGTCACAAGCAGAAGGTATTTTTTATTGTGCCGTGCTTGAGAATCAGTTTCTGTGGTTAGGTTTTGGGGGATTCAGCAACTTCTCAGCAGCACTGAAAGTTTGTACAGTAGTAGCCTGCAACTCCACATCTGCAAAGTCAAGCTTTGGCAGCCTAAATCCCCTGAGCTCTGCCTTTTTCACAGTTCCCTGACTGTGGAATTTAGTTAACCTTTTTCAGTAAACTTGGCTTCGCTGCCTAAGCAGAAATGGAAAACCACAGCAGAGCAAAAGCCCAACAGGATGTTGTTTAGCCACATTCTCTTGTGAGTCTGCCACTATTACACTGAAAAGATTGCACATCTCTTGCCAGCCCCACACACAAAGTGCTGGCACTTTCTGCCTTCCTGATGGATTCTTTAGTCAGCATCATCCTATTTTAACTTACTTCAGAAGGCAGTCAGCTATTCAGTAAAACATTAATGGAGCTGGAGTTATGATGATAAAGGCCTATGTAATATAGATTCTCCTGAACTGGCACCTTTCTTTAGTGGTTAGTTGTAGCCAATATCCTGGATAGAATACAACATACTGATTTTGCGTGTAAAAGTAGCTATCTGTGCCAGATGAATTATGTGTATGGTGAAAGATTATGTGGATGGATGTTAACCTTGAAAAAGGAAATGTGATCATGAAGGTTGCATACCACTGTACGGTTAGGCCAGTGTTTTATTAGTGGTCTGATATGGATGACCAGCGGGATTTTCCCCCCAGTGTGCCAAGGATTGGCAGTATGCTTATGTGTGTAGGCTGCAGCTGTTTCTTTCTTTCCTGGAAACTCACCAGGGACTGGCAACTGATGGCTCATCAACCAGCCCTGGTCTGCACATCACCACTTGGAGTAGCACTGGTTGGGAAACTTGTGGGGAAATGGTGTAATGGGCCAATTTCAGGCCCTTCAGTTTAGCTATTTAAGAGTTAAAACATGTTAGATCAGAGTTAAAGTGCTTCCTTGCTGTCACTTACAGCTTAACACTTAACGGTTATAAGAATTGTTCTTTGTGGAATAATTGCCCCAGCTTAGATTCAGCCAATTCAAAACAAGAGATAACCCCCCCAAGCCTATATAGAAGTGTGGCAGACAGTTACCAGACTATGTGATGTCATGTGAGTGACTGGCATCTTCTAGTAATGAGAAATGGGAATCCATTTCTGAACTTATGGGAATGTGGCCAAGCCAACTAGACAAAGACACTCAACACAGATCTCTGTCATGAGTGATGGAGAGAGATATCGTGCAGCACACCAGGGCTTCCCTCTTGTTTGTGGCAGCTTTGACGTATGCTGAGCTCTTCCCCTTATTGCATGAAAATCAGATAAGCAAATATCAGTCTCAGAAATAAAAACCATACCGTCCTGCTGTGCCCAGGTAGGCTGCTTTCTAGTGTCGTTTCTCATAGATGCTGGTTGATAGACAGAGAACCATTCCAGTGTGGAGAGAGGATTATTGCTGTTGCTGTATGTCTTCAAGTCATTTCAGACTTACAGGGACACTACAGTGAACCTATCACAGGGTTTTCTTGGCAAGATTTGGTCAGAGGGAATTTGCCGTTGCATTCTTCTGAGACCAAGAGAGCATGGCTTGCCCCAGGTCACTCAGTGGGTTTCTGTGGCCAGTTGGGGATTTGAACCCTGGTCTCCCAGAGTTCTGTTCCAACACTCAGACTACTACACCACACTGGTTTCTACAGAGGATTATAGTATGCAATGACTGCAAGGCTGAGCTAAATCAAAAAGTATCAGAACTGTCATTTGTAAGAAGCTAAATTTATTACGTGTAGTGCAGCATATTAAAATACTACCTAATGCTGAAATATGTGTAAATGTGTGCATGACAATTCCTCAGCAGATGAAATGTGAGGGATATGATGTTCATGTATTACAAATATGGTGTAAGTTGTATTTGTACTTTACTATTGCAATGTACTACAAGAACCAAGTTCATGTCCTCTAGGTACCATGTGCCTTATAAGTATGAGAAATGTTCCTCTTAATACATAATAGGCATAATCAGCATATTAGAAGAGGTGATGTCTACAGAAACAATATGCCTAGACTGTGCAATGTCTATTTTAAGAGAATATTCCTCAATTGGAGATGCCTGTGTGGTGTGTTGGCGTTCCACAAGAAATGTGTATATTGTTTAAACTAATCATTCTACATAACAAATAAGAGAGACAAAGCTGCATGATTATTCTCTTGTTATATAATTTTTCTGAAAGTTCAAAACTTAAGAGGTTCTTAAGGTGAATGTTAAAATCTGCATACTAGACAGTAGTCTTGTTTACCACCTTTGTGCTCAGGTGATCAAAATGGTAAATTCTTAAGACACTCTAGCTATAGATTGACAAGCATAAGGCAATGAACTTTCAGTCTCTTAACTAAGAGAAGGAGTTGGGGACCCATGCCTTTTTTTTAAGTGATTGAATGAATGAATAATGAAATGAACATGCTAAATACCAAAGTGAAGGTAAGAATATGTGCCACCAAGCACAGAATAACAGTGGAAATTCACCTTTGATAGTGAGGGGATCAAAGGAGCTGGGTCTGTGGTCCTTCAGATGTTGATGGGCTCTAATCAGAGCATCTCCAGGAAACGTGGCCTGTGGTCAGGAAAGATGAGAGTTGTAGTCTAACATCAATAGCAGGACTACAAGTTCTCTGCCCTTGTTATAGGTAAGGACTCAGGTAGAAAAGAAAACAATGGAGAAAACATAATTCTGAATTCATGTACCATTTTAACCATCCCACAGAACAATTTCAAGCCTCTTCCATATTCTTTGGAACATTAACTAACTCATGTCATATAATTTAATATATAGGACATCTATATTGGCTTTATATTCTCAAGGTTATTTCTGTAAATAGCAGGCAAAGCTGTGCCCTTTATAGAAAATAACAAGATGAAAAGCAGAGGCTATAAATAAAATGTACAGATACTGAGTTTGCCATTTCTAGAGCTGTGTCATCAAAGCTGTCTCATTAATGAAGATAATGATTTTCATGCTTTGTACTTTGTACTTTGATGGGCGCTTTACCTACCTCAAAGCAGTTGATTAACATGTGGAAAATGGTGGTTTAGATCAGTCCTGTTGAAAGTGGCAATCGACAGACTAGTTCCGGTCCCCAACCAGTCAGGTGCCTGTCCCTGGAGCGTGTCCAGCAAAGAAACAGCTGTAACCAACTACAGCAGTGGTCCAAGGGGCACAGGAATCATTCTGATCATTCTAATCCTTTTTTTAAAAAGATGTTTAAAGGTTAGGGGGTTCTTGGAGGTTGAAAGAGAGAAATATTAGGTATGAAGTAGAAATAGGCAATCTTCAGGATGCCGCCATGGTTTATAAATATGCTTCTATTGTTTACTAGTACTTTTTAAACTATCTAGTATGGGAGATGAGCATTTTTTCTTTTTTCATTCTGCCAAGGACCAGTTCCATACAATTGTCCTGGAAACTCTTCAGAGATCAGCAGCTAGTGGCTAAAGGTCTGGCAGTGGTTCATGGACCACTGTTTTGAATACCACTGGTTTCTAAGATACAGTTTAAGCATCTTTACTGAATTGTCTAGATTAAGTTTAGCCACTGTAGATTTTCCAAATAGATGGAATAACAATTGCCACAGTTATCCAGGACAGGGTAACATGTTTCTTTATTTCCTAGAAGAAGTCTTCCTGCATTATTTAATTGAATTGAATTGAATTTAACCAAGGCATCTTTAAACGTAGGGCATATAATGTAGGCACTATCTGTTTAAACATAAATGAGTCTTTCTTTAAGAAATTTTAAGAATTTTGTGTCTTTTATTTTATTTATATCCTGCCTTTCTCCAAGGACAGGACTCAAGGAGAGAAAAGCGGGGTTGAAATAAAGATGATGATGATTACAAAAAATTAAAATACCATATGGTACAGCTAGAAACTATTTGAACAGAAGTTAAAGAACAATTAAGCAGCAATTCTATTAAGAACTGAAGAATTGAAAGAGCTTAAAACACGTTTATAACATAATCAAAAAGATAAAAGCACAACACACACAATTGAAAAACCCCCTCCTGCCAGAAGTCAGGCCCCAAAGGCCTGCCAAAATAAAAAGGGGAACAACTGAATTTACCATGACGAAGAGTTCCACAATTTAGGTGCAGCCACCAAAAAGGCTCTCTCCTGTGTCACCAAACATGCCCGCGAAAGTGGTGGGTAAGCTGCTATTGCTTTCTTTTCTTCTAATTAGTGTTGGTGCTTTATTTTTCTCTCATTTATTCTGACACTTGTGGTTCTCGTATTCATGTCTTGGCCCAGGAATAGATGGAATTCTTCCTGCCTGTTTTCATTACTATTTGCTGCTTTTCTGCCTTGGCAGGAGTTGATTGGTTTAGAGCAGACTCTGCAAACAACCCTGTAGGTGCCAGGCCTAAAGGACGAGAAGTGCGGGATTACACCCCTCGCCAACCCCCGCTGCCCACCCCGGCCCCGATCCCAGTGGCAGGCAGCGGGAAAAGAGCAGGGAGCGTGAGATCGCACCTCTCACCAACTCCTGCTGCCCACCCCAGCCCCGATCCTGGCGGCGAGCGGCGGGAAAAGTGCAAGGATCACAGGACCGCACCCCTCACCAAGGGATCCACTCTTTTCCTGCCTACCACAGCTGCAGTTGGGCTGGGGCTGGCAGTGAGACAGGGCGTTCCCTACTACTCACGGATTTCAGTATCTGCAGAGGGGCCCGGAACCAGTCCCCCGCGAATACGGGGGTCCTACTGTATATTTTTCTGTGCTGTTTAAAATACAGACCACGTAACATCTTATTCTATGCATATTTATTTCAATCTGAATTGATCCACAACTCATTATGTTTCTGCTTCTTTCTTCCTTCCTTCCATGCCCCTCTCCATACAAGTTCAGGCAGCTGAACACTAAGGTTACCAAGGCTCTGAGACCCCATGACCAAAGCAGTTGCATTGTATTATCCAGCATTTCACAGATGATAACTGGGATGCTTGTGGCCAGGCAGCATCAGAATGTGGTTCAAGATGGCAAAAGTTATTAATGAGGAAGAGCACACAAACTAGGAGAGGCTGCAGCAGTTTGCTTTTGCCTGAGTCTACTGGGAAAGATAAGATTGTCCCCTCTCCTCTTATTTCCCCCACTGAGTTGAGTGCAGACAGCTTTTGCACTTTGAGTTCAGTTTGCAGCAGTTGAAGAAAAGTGGGGACAAAGGGGGAAAGTGTGAGTAGAGCAGAGACACTGAGATATTGTAAAAGCAGGAGAACAGAAGAGTAATTTAATTGGCACTCTCCCTGCCAAATCAGGACTGTTGATGGGTATGCTGTACACCATTTGACCAAAACTGGGCAGAGCATTTGCAAGAATTCCCTTTCAGTTGCTACAAACTGAGCAACTCTTTATCAGTTGATACAAATTTAATGACTGACTGAAATTGTTCCAGTGAGTAGCACACAGTGCCAAAAGTGTATCTTAAGATTCTTAATACCTTTGATGCCTTTACACTTTGTTTTTAAGTTTCAGAATTATTATTTTAAAGACCACCTAGGTGTTACAAGGAATGTTAGCACTGATATCCTGATATCGATGATATCTTTCAGTGATGAGGTTTTCAGGAACTCTGGTGCTTATCACTTACGGCATTGTATGACTGTGAAATGTATCTCGCGAGTCATATTCTCTGCTTGTATTTGGAAGCAGCAGGATCAAAGATGCAGTAGCTACTGATGACAGAGCACATTGTGAAAGACTGTTGGCTACATGTTACAGAAGTGAAAGGTAACTTGCAAGGGAAAAAGCAAAGCTCTCTTTTCCATGCCCTCTAGAAAAGACAGATGGGTTTCTTTGCTTCTACTGTATTTAGATATCCCCGGGCTTCCTGAGTACTCAAGGCAGATCACAGTACAGCAGTCGTAGAGTGTTCTCTTCTCTATCCTGTTAAGTTAGTTGAATTAATCAGAAACAGTGACCTGCTGAAAACAACACACTGATGTTTGTGATTCAGTGCGATCTTCAACCTTTCATGTTCAGAACTTCCCACATTATTCACTGGGCTTTGTTGCCATTTGCTTACATTGTTGCTTATAATAAGGTGGTTAACAGTAACTCTAATAGAACTGCTGAAAAATAAAGCCTTTAAAATCACTAAAAACAACTGGAACAATAACACTATTGAAATCAATCATCCAAACAGTTTAAAAGGGTAGTTTGAAGATTATGTTTTCACATTCCTTTTCAAAGCAGTGAGAGTGGGAACTGAACATAACTCTGAGGAGTACATTCCTCAGTCAAGGAATAACACAGAAGAAAGCCATCTTCTGTGTGCCTGTTAAATGGCTCTCCTCTAAATGCATATATAGCAGACTTCTGCACTCCTGAATATTGAGAGTTACAACATGCGTCATCCCCAAACATGGCTATAGCTGGTGTTGGTGGGAATTGTAATCCAAACTCTTTTGGGAAAGTTGCACATTGAGAGCATGCTTTCCATTTCCATCCCCAAAAGCTGGGGTGATTCATCCCCCAACTCTGTTTTAATAATAGGCCTTGTCAGCTTTGTCAAATGCAAAGCAAAGTATTCATTCTAACAAGATTTTCTTCAAATGGTCTGCAGTGACATTCAAACTGAAGACGCTGCTGAGTTTAAGATAGTAAAATCTTTACTGTAAGGTGACTGGAAAGTTTGGTTTGGGAATAAATTAACTATCTTCTGTAGTCAGTCAGCCTTCCATATCCACAGATTCCGTATCCAAGGATTCAACCAACCATGCTTGAAAATGTTTTTTTTTAAAAATTCAAAAAGCAAACTTTGATTTTGGCGTTTCATTTAAAGGACGCCATTTTACTATACCATTGTACATAAGACTTGAGCAAACCCCAGCGGATGCCGAGGGTCCGCTGTAGCTCCTCCTTCGTTTGGTGAAATATGAATGCATTCACAATTTTGTGTGCTAACATTCATGTTTGGGTTAGACTACATTAGAATTTATACAAGCTTCTCACATTCTCTGGCAGGTTAGGGACTGGAGCACTGTCAGAAAATGGAATTGGTTGGAAAGCGGAGCCCACGTACTATACTGTGGGGAGCATGAAGGACTTAAAAGAGGCTCACTTGGAACTGACTTCACACGCTCTGCTTACACAGTCTCTCAGCTGGCTGAGTGCCTTTCTCCCCCGCCCTTGGCTCACTTTGCAAGTAGCACGTGCATGTGAGCAGTTCCAAGCAAGCCTCCATAGACAAGAAGAACTGATGAAAGAACAGAAGCCCCATCATATTAATGGAACTGGTCCTTAATTTGGAAGCATTAAAAGATTGAGTTACTGGATAACAGGATGTCAAAAGGTGAGGGCTTTTTGTGCTTGTCTTTGTCATTAAGAAAATGTACTGAACACATTCATATGAAATATATTATGTAGATTTGATAATAGCGTTAACACACAAACATTAAAAAGAACATTAAGCTCTTGCCTTTCCATTTGTCTGAATGTATGCTGAAATTTACCTGAATATATTTTACATAAAATATATAATGTTAATTTGTTAATAATCTAACACATAAACAGTAAAAAGAACACATTGACCTTCCACCCTCTTTTTAAAAATTTATTTATAATCTGTGTGTGCTTAAAGGTTCAAATTTCAGGTCAATTGAGGAAGAAGGGAGGGGAGCTAATGGCATCTGAGTTATTAGGGGTAATTTGACTACTGCTGTCAAAGAGAGCTGCCAAAAAGATTAATTCCAGATTCCCATAACAAGCTTGAGACAAACTGTGCTTGAATGAGACACAAGGGAGAGTTTTATCATGTCTAATCCATGCTGTAGTACAGTTAAACACTTGCTAATCACAGCAGAACACAAAGAAGATTTTCATGAATTATATTGAAACTAGAAGGCAGCTAATGTAATGACTCAAGAGTTTCCAAAGTGTGTAGATGACTCTTCTTTAGAAATGTTAAAACTGCATAAATATGATTTACCTTTTCTAGAACCTCACTTCTTTCTTGACCCATCTGCCATTACAACTCATAAGTCTACTTTGAAGTAAAACACACACACACACACAGACTGGAAATATCAGAGTCCTGGTGTAGCTTTGAATGAACTGTGCAACTGTGCTGAAGTTTGCAGACTTTTCTTCTAGTTGATATAGCAGTTGTGTAGTTAGTGCATGTTGAGTCTGAATTATAGATTCAGACTTAACATGCGTTGGTAAGCTAAAGAATTCCTTGAGTTTTTATGGTGTCGGAATTCATAATGTTCTTCATCTTTGTCAGCTGTTGATATTGACTTGAATAACATTGCTAGCCTTCTATTCAGTGCCCATCCTTAAGAGTTATTCCAGGAAATAAGGCTTCAGAATGTGCTTGTTTAGTGCTTAGCTGGTTACCACTCAGTATATATGAGAGAAGTCCAAAGTTACAGAGGTCATACCTAAGCATCAAAGGTGAATGCAGTGACTCAAGGAAAAAAAAAACTGGGATGCCAGTTAGATCTCAAAATGTGTTTTTATGGGTTTCAGAATATAGGTTACAATTGAGTTGTCTGCAGATGTCGGGTTAAGGACTATTTCATTTAGATGATACGTGTTGCCAAACAAGCACAGATTTCCCCCCTGTTGTTCACAAGGGCTTCTGAACAAGTCTAATCTTTAAATACCTGTCACCTCTATTATATTAAAATAACTGGCATGGGGAGTTAGAATAAATCTAGGGGATATTGTATCTCCATGCTCAAACTTCTGAAAAAAAACTCTGAATGAAAGCATTAACTGTTTTATTTCATAATATATCAGAGTAACCGGTGAGCTGTTTGAGAGCAATGCTGCTTGCTTTAAAAGAAAAATATGCTAATAACTCTGGTGGCTCCTACATGCTCCATGTTCTAGTTTAATTACAATCAAGTAGGCTCCTGCATGGCGCCTTTTTTCCCATTATAGTACCTAGGGTCCAATAGAGTTTTACAATGTTGTACAAACTAAGGTGCCAGACAAAAGAGCCAGCTTTTATTAACCATTTTTGTTGTTTGCCTCTTTGCAGTTTTTGAAACAGGTTTGATGATGAAAGCCAAAAGGCTTTTTAGAGACTATGTTTTACTATTATTATTATTATTATTATTACAGCATAACTTGTAATATTGGAGAGACTGGCAAATAGCCATCTTTGTTTTGTAATCCTGAGAGGTCAGTTGCATAATTTCCATCATTTCTGAGCAATTCTGAAGCTTAGGTTTCTCTACAGCAAAAGGATAACATGTAGTCTGGATTGAATGATCTGGTTTTGTGTCCTGGAAATATTTATTCAGCTCACACTGCCTTGCCACGTTTATCTGTGTACTGGTTACCTGAGGTTTATCTTGCTGTAACATGTTGTATTTGGCCCTTCCATTAAATAGTTTATGGGAACTACAGTTAATTCAAAATATGATAGACTGTTCTGATAGGTTGCTACCTGTATCAGGAACACAGCTCATAAATGCTTGAATAGCTCAATTTATGGACATATTATGAAAGAATGATGCTGACCTTTATAAAGTTTTGTACCAGGATTGCCTTTCTCCATATCATGGTGGTTTTCCTTCAGTTGTTTTTCCTGATGTGAGATACAAGGGGTAGTGACCAAGGAAGAGGTTTTCTAACTTTCATCAGAGTAAATGAAATCAATTTGGTTGAGTGTAAATTCTCTGGGCCTACATCTAAGTAACCTTAATACAAATAGATAGAAAATGTTTATTGGTGTGCTACTTTTTATTCTAATTCTGACGCATTAAAATTTCAGATGGCACAATTGTTGATTATATATTCAATCAAAAATTCTGCCATTGATAGAAACAATTAGTTTACTATGCTTTCTTTATCTTTAGTGAATCCATGGTGAGGAGAACAGGATAATTACAGCTGTCTTTCTGTGATTTGTATTTAATCTGTTTGGGCAATTTAAATTGGACCATATGCCAAACTGTTTTAAGTAAGAAAGAGCAGTGGCATCTTGTTTTACTAACCACTGGGATACTTTCCTCTTAATTAAGCTAAAAATGCAGTGTTTATCTTAAGGAAAACTAGTCTGTAGTGAGACAGGGTTAATATACAGACACTCCAAGTTAGCAACGTCTGCTCTTCTAAGAGGCTTGATATGTAACAACTTTTTTTTTCCTTTTTAATGTTTCAAAAACAACTTTAAAAAGTTGTTTTGGAAGCAAATATTCAAAAGTAGAAAGGAAAATGCCTTTGATAAAGAGTTTGCATTTGAATTATTTTTATTTTATATGTATGGAGAATTGTGACATCTTTTTAGTGGCGCTTATACAGTTCATAACGTACGGAGAAATACTAGGAAAAGGGTTTTTTTTAAAAAAAAAATGACCTACTTTCTTAATCAATGGGCAGTTAGCATTTAATGTGACATTACAGCTAGAAAACTTCTGTCAATAGTCTTTCTTCATCCTCAACCTGTTTTTAATGTTTCTGTGCTCTTTTGCTGCAGTTTCTCACATTTCTATTGAATACATAAAGAAGGAACATATTCTGAGTCCAGTTTCAAGATTCCATTTTGCTACTGAAACATTTCTGTGTATCTTTTAATTTCTAGTAGGACCATGGAAGCTTGGTTTAAAAATAAGTTTCATAAGGGAAAAAATGTTTTATGGAATTTAGGGAAAAATGTGATTCAGTTGGGGTATAGAACTTGAATGTCACCAGTAGACTTGTCGATAAATAAGAATAGTCCACATATCACTGATGGATTACTATGAGGAAATACAAAATGGGCCATAGAATATAGGAATGCTAAAAAACATGTTATGAGAGAGCGAAGAGAGAACTGTTACCCTAAAAGATGGGGGACTTCAGGGTCTACCAGCAGTTCCAGTGTCTCTTTATAATTTGGGGAATTATTAGCTCAAAGGAGACCTGTGAGGGAAGGGTAGAAGTACTCAGTACCGCCTTTGCCTCAGTTTTCTCCCAAAAAGATAGAAGTACCCAACCTGGGGCATGGGGAGCAGATGAGGAAGCAACAGAAATACAACACAGAATAAGTAGAGAAGTAGTACAGGAATATCTGGCTAAACTAGATGAATTCAAGTCCCCAGGGCCAGATGAATTACATCCCAGGATATTAAAAGAACTGGCAGAAGTCATTTCTGAGCCACTTGCAATTATCTTTCAGAACTCTTGGAGAACAGGAGAAGTCCCAGCAGACTGGAGGAGGGCAAATGTCATCCCCATCTTCAGGAAGGGGAAAAAAGAGGACCCAAATAATTATCACCCGGTCAGCCTGACATCAATTCCAGGAAAGATCCTAGAGCAGATCATTAAACAGTTAGTTTGTAATTACTTAGAAAGCAATGCCGTAATCACTAAAAGCCAGCATGGATTTCTCAAAAACAAGTCATGTCAGACCAATCTTATCTCTTTTTATGATAGGATTACAAGCTTGATAGATGAAGGGAATGCTGTAGACGTAGCATGTCTTGACCTCAGTAAGGCCTTTCACAAAGTTCCCCATGATATTCTTGCAAAGAAGGTAGTAAAATGTGGGCTGGACAGGACCACCGTTAGGTGGATTTGTAATTGGTTGCTGACTGAACCCAGAGGGTGATCACCAATGGCTGCTTTTCGTCCTGGAGAGAAGTGACTATTGGGATGCCACAGGGTTCTGTCCTGGGCCCAGTGCTATTCAACATCTTCATCAGTGACTTGGATGAAGGAGTGGAGGACATGCTGATCAAATTTTCAGATGAAACCAAATTAGGAGGGGTTGCTAATACCCCAGAGGACAGGATCAAAATTCAAAAGGACCTTGACAGATTGGAGAGCTGGGCCAAAGCTAAGAAAATGAATTTCAACAGAAAGAAATGTAAAGTCCTACACTTAGGCAGAAAGAATGGAATGCACAAATATAGGATGGGGGACACATGGCTGGATAGCAGTACATGTGAAAGAGATCTAGGAGTCTTGGTAGATCACAAGCTGAACATGAGTCAGCAGTGTGATGAGGCAGCCAAGGAAGCCACCGTGATTCTTGGTTGCATCAATAGGAGTATGGTGTCTAGATCAAGGGAGGTAATGGTACCACTCTATTCTGCATTGGTTAGGCCTCATTTGGAATACTGTGTCCAGTTCTGGGCACCTGAATTCAAGAAGGATATCGACAAGCTGGAATGTGTCCAGAGGAGGGTGACCAAACTGGTGAAGGGTCTGGAAGCCATGCCCTATGAAGAACAGCTTAGAGAGCTGGGTATGTGTAGTCTGCAGAAGAGAAGGTTAAGAGGGGACATGATGGCCATGTTTAAATATTTGAAGGGATGTAATGTCGAGGAGGGAGCGGGCTTGTTCTCTGCCGCTCCAAAGACTAGGACAAGGAGCAATGGATTCAAGCTGCAGAAAAGGAGATTCCACTTGAACCTCAGGAAGAACTTCTTGATGGTCAGAGCTGTCTGGAAGTGGAATATGCTGCCTCGGCGTGTGGCACAGTGTTCTTCTTTGGAGGTTTTTAAGCAGAGGCTGGATGGCCAGCTGTTAGGAAAGCTTTGATTTGTGTTCCTGCATAGCAGGAGGTTGGACTCGATGGCCCCTGGGGTCTCTTCCAACTCTATGATTCTGTGATTCTATGGTAATGACAGGATCTTTTCACCTCTTTTCACCTCTATGCTGTTCTTTTAAAAGTTGATTGATTGTAGTGTGTTTTAGGGGGTTGGTCTTAGGTGGATTGGTGGGTGGGGAGGATTGGGTATGTTTTTTAATGTTTTTAATGTATTAATGTATTTAATGTTGTTCGCTGCCTCGATCCAGGTGGAGAGGCGGGATAAAAATAAATTTTATTATTATTATTATATACCAGTACTAACTGGTTACTCCAGTTAAAAGTTAAAAAGGGTGTTTTATTGGAAATTAATAGACACACACAAGAAATCAAGCAATCTCATGAACCATACAAGGCTATTGAAGGAAAAGGTGAGAAAGGTTGGATAAAGAGAGATTTTGGGTGGAAGGGGTGATATTTACTGGTTCTCGCACAGAAGATCGGAGAGGAGTGGCTCAAACAAGAGTTTGAGGGCAGCATGGAGGAACAGGATTCAGAGATGCAGCGTGACACCCAACGTGCTGGCATATTGCCTGGGCTGGAACTGGAGGTTATACTTTCTATTTCCCATCCTGAAAGGGGTTGTAAATTAGTGACTTTCTTGCAGAGCAAACAAAAGGGTCCAGAATGGGCTGATAGGCTTAATTTTAGGTGAAAAAACATTGATATGAGTCCTGACAGCCTCTTAATGTCTTGGCCAGGTAGTTTGAATGGGGAAGCGCTCTGTAGGAAATGTGCACAGCAGGGGTGCTGGCCTGCCATACGTGGGCAGTTTTGTTTACTATTGTATTTTGAGGCCAGGTTGTTGAGAGGATTATCCCAAACCCTTTAATGCCAAGGGTTTCTGTCTAACCCTCTTGAACTTATGACCTGGCCATGCTGAGGTCATCCTGACCTAGCACAGGCTTACAGCCAGTGTCCTACTACTGCATGCTTTTACAGTCATAAGTGTCCAGTTTTCTATCCAGCAGGATGCGGGTATGTAAGATCTGGTAACAGAACACAAGTTCAGGACATGCTTATAATGTCCAGTCATAATAGACTTAGGATTTTAGACCTGTTGTTTTATATTTGCAGCTCAGATGGTGCAGTAAGATTTAGAGATCATAGTATGAATATATATATAAAAAAGAGACAGATTATAGTTTGATTCAAGGATCTTGTATCGCATTTTTACTTAAATTCCTTCTACAGTAATTAGAACTATATTCCTGAAGTAAATATGTAACCATTGAATAATGGTAAGGTGTTTAATTCTTTAGTAGAAAATAAAGAACTTCAACATCTGTGATTTGTGTGTGTGATATGTGTGTGTGTGGTGTTTGTGCAAGAATATGCGTACTTTGTTTCAGACTGGTCTACTTTGTTTCTGAAGTAATTTTTATATAAATAAATTAGCAAAATATTTTGTAAAAATATTGGTATGTCTTCTAGGTGTTTTATATATTTTAGAGGAGACATTATTGTTTAACTCATATAGCAGTATATAATGCAGATAATGTACAAAACTAAAGAAAACATTGGAACTGAAATAGCCATGAAAACTTGTGCATGTGTATTTGCCAAACTTTGTTTCTGATTCAGTTTTGTATGTGTGTGTGTGTGTAAGAGAGACAGAGACAAAGTGAGAGTTTTGAGTCTGATTCCCAGAAGTTTACAATAAATCTGAAGTTGATATAATAAAATTGTTGAAAACAGGTGTTCATAAAAAGCATCAAATGTTTTTTGCCTTCCACCTTTCTCGGTTATTTTTGTATAAATATTGGCTGGAATGCATTAAGTCAGTTATGAATGTGTAACCTAGAGTTGTGCGTTCATGACTGTTTCATATTCATAATCCCTATGTATTCCCAAGTTTGAGGATACATAAGGACCATGAAAGCTCCTCTAATCTCCACTTAATGTGCAGCAGCAGCAGCAGCAGCAGCAGCTGTGATCAGTGGGAATCTGTTTCCCTGTCAATCAAGAAACAGCTGACTGACATCTTCCATCGTTTGTGAGTGATCTCCCATAGGAGAGGGGGTTGCTTCCCAATTGACAGGGGATCAGACCCCGTTGATCACTGCAGCTGCTGCCCAATAAATAGGGATTGGGGAGTTGGGCCATGAGTGACTGCATAGCTACATAACTATGGTGTGTTAGTGGGCTTACATGGGTTTGAGGGAGGCATGCCAAGCCCAACCTTCCTCCCTACACCAGCTTCTGACCATGTGTTGTGTACATGGAGATACTGGTGATGGATCTTCCATGTAGACCCCTCCCCTCCTCAACTTTAAGCCTACATGCGTTTATGTAATACTTGAATAGGGTTTCGTCAGAAAATGTGTAGACAAACAAAAGCAGTTTAATGTTACCAGTCACATAAAATATTTAGGGAAAAAAAAAGAATAAGTAATTTGATTTTCTTTATCCCTTCTGCCTGTGTGCATGTTTCTAATATTTTATGTCTTAGTGGACCTCTTTTTATACCTATCATTCAGATGGATATTATTATTTCATTTTTGAATAAACAAGTCAGACATCTTAGTAGACTATCCATAAAACATTCTATTTCTGTCATCAGCAGTCTGGAATCAAGGTACAAAAGCAGCCATAGACTAAATAATGTTTATTGGTCTTGAAGGGCTAATTGCATAATCTTCTCATTCCTTTGTTTTAGTAGAGAGGAAACCCTAAATACTCTTCTGAGAGTTTTTATTCTTTTCAGGGCCTAAGATAAATTATCCAGTAGTGACCTTTATGGTGGTATGGTGATTGATTGTTTATAATTCTTCCTATTAAAACTTCTGAAAGATTTCAGCAGCTTCTCACTTGAAATGTCTAAATGTCTTGGGGTCTATTATACAATTGGTTTTCTAATAAGAAAATTAACAGGAATTACACTGATTAGCTGAAAGTGAGCCCATTTAGCAAATGGCAGTCTTCCCTTATCTTCTGAAATATCTTGTAGAAGGAATGTGTTCTGTTTGGTTATATCACAGGCATGGAACATATTTGATCCTGGAGAAAGAAGTTAAATGAAATAAATAAGATCAGTTGATGTGTTTCAGGCACCAGTGCCAAAGATCTATTATTAACACGTTGTTCTCACTGAATTAAAGAAGTATAAACATAAAATAATAATTTAAAAAAAACAGACAGTGTGACGATATTCACTACAGCCTGGGAACCAAAGCTTTAGAAATGCCCAGTGGCTTTGGCACGCCAAATGGGATTTTTGATTTTATCCTCCTCCTTTGAACAATGTACTCTCCTGCTTTATCACTAAATGCTTTCGAAAAGTCCTCTCTCTTTCAAAAGATGTTTGCTATATGGCATGATAAATGTTCCATGAGAAATGCTGCCCCCCCAAGCTCACTTAGATTTCAGTTCTAGTTGTACAATTCTGTTCATCTCTACTTAAAGTTACTTTATGAGATATTTATTTTTCATTAGCGGATAAGGTGTTGTAAGCCATCTTAGATTCCATACTGGGAGAAAGGTGGGATATAAATAAAACAAATAAAATGAAGATAAGAATAATAAGCTAATTGTAAAGATATATGCTGCACTGTCATACTCCCAAGCATTTGAAATGAGATTAATACAGCAATGATGAAGCCAAGGTAAGTTCTCTAACATAATGTATGCAGTCTTTCATCAAAAGGTATTTCATGAAATTACCCCTCTAGGAGAGTTAGTAATTTGCAGAATTGCCTTGTTGCTCTAAATTGAGAGAATACACATGTTATGAATTCTTTATATTTGATTTATAAGCTTTGGGGTTTGGAGAAACTTGCTCAAGACTTTTTTAAAAATTATTTCTACTACAGTGAGTGCTAAATTTGATGCCTAACGACAGGAATTTCTAACATATATCAGTGTAATGTGGGAGAATGTTGGCCATTTTCAGCCAACATTATGAATAGCTTGAAGCAATTTCTACCAAATCTTCAAGTTCCGTGGACCTGCTTTGCATCCATAGTTAAAATAGTAGGGAAAACAAATAATATGGACATTATTTTTCTCTGCAGCCCCCAAAACACTTAAATGAGTAAGAATGAGATTCTTTTGCATCTGACCCTGATTTTGAATATCCAAGATTTCCTAGCCCTCCTTAATAGCTTTTTTTAAATATAATTTTTATTAAAATAATTCCAAACATAAATCTCATGTGTCTCATTATTACATTATTTACACAATTAATTCTTTATCAATAATATACAGATTCCTACATACAGTTTCTGCAATTATTGACATTTAAATCTTTTCAAATATAAATTTATAAAACCTCTGTCCCTTTCCCTCTCAGATCGCTCCCCACCTTTAATGTTTATCGTGGAATTATCTTCTCTCCCTTCTTTCTCTCGTCCCACCCTCCTTTTCCCTCCCCTTTCCCTCTACCTACTGTCGTTTTTTCTGCACTTTCTTCAAGTCTAACCTGCTTTTCAATGCTTCCACTGAGCTTACAATTTATGTATTATCTTTTTACTGTTGTGTGTCTAGATTATATTGTTATATACTTAAATTTCTTAGAACCAGAAACGATTCACCTACCTAATTATATATTAACTATTGTTAGTTATCTAATGCACTGTCTCTAATGCCCTTTTATAAATCTTCACTTCATCCCTCTCTTGAACCACAACTGCTAAATCAAATGTATCTTATTATCTATCCTGTTATTATGAATACTTTCCTTATACCCACTCTATAACTGGCTTCCAGTTCCTTTCGAACTGTTGGTTTGATGCTCCTTTCATTGAGTTTGACAACTTTTCCATTTCCAATAGGTCTGACATTTTTAGTTTCCATTCTTCTATTCCATTCCTCTATTGAGGGTTCTTCTTTTCTTTTCCAACCTTGTGCATAGCATAGCCTTGCTGCTGTGACCAATTAAAGTATGACTTTCTTTTTTGTTCTCCAATTTTCTTGTCCAATTATGTTCAACAAGTATATTTCTGGAGACATTTCATATTTTATATTCAAAGTCCTTGTAATTGAATCGTGTATCCCCTTCCAATATTTCTTTGCTACTTGACATGTCCACCACATGTGGTAATATGTTCCAATCACTTTCCCACATTTCCAACACTGTTCATTTCCTTTCTGAGTTATCTTCTTCAATTTTTGCGGTGTCATGTACCAGCGATACATTATTTTATAAAAATTTTCTCTCAAATTCAGGCACAGTGTAAATTTTCTCCCATATTTTTTTCCCATATTTTCTCCCATTTTCTCCCAGTTCTATATTAGGTCCAGTGTTTTGTGCCCACTTTATCATAGGTTCTTTAATTTGTTCTAATTCTAATTCTCTCATTAATAACACTTTGTATAATTTAGAAACTCTTTTAGTTTGGTCTCCCAACGGAATTTCTTAATAGCTTTTTAAGGGGAGAAGAATTCCCCATTTCCCATTCTGCTGGCATGAATTGATGTTACTAAGACTGTACATTAACACAGCTTTCCCCCTAATGATTACATTTCCAGTGGGTATTAGCATATCTTATAGATACCCTTGGATGGCTGGATATCTTTGCAAGATTCATCTGCATTGGTTATGTCTCTTAGATTGTATGACTATTAGTAGTATGGTAGCTTTCCCCTGTGAGAAGAATGTCAGGCCAAATGTGTACAGTCATTCATCTCCAGTACTTGCAGCAGGCCAAGAAAAACCATTGGAGTACATTGCCCCAAACAGTAAAATTCTGGGCTCTGATTCTTGTTAAGAATTTATGGTACCTATTCTTGCAGACAGCTAGTGTGGTTTGGTGGCTTAGTGCTGGACTAGCACTCTGGGAGAACAGGGTTCAAATCCCCACTCACCCAAGGAAGCCCACTCAGTAACCTTTGGCAAGTTACGCGCTTTCAGCCTCAGAGGAGAAGAACAATCCTTCATGAATAAACCTTTAGGTTCATCGTAAGTCAGAAACAACTTGAAGATACTCAACAACATTCTTGCCAATATATTTTGTGCATGTATGTATCTTCCTCCAAGTTGCCTGTGTCGACTTATAGTGAAACCATACATTTCGTTTCTTAGGTAAGGAATACTCGAGGTTTTGCCAGTTCCTTCCTCTGAAATATAGCAGCTGATATTGGTTGGCAGTCTCCCATCCAAGTACTAACTAACTAGCTCGAGTGCTAGGCAAAATAGAATGGCCAAGAAAATCTTGAGTGCTGTATGGAGAAAGTTCTTTTTAAATAGACTCAGCACTACATACCTACCTTAAGGCCATGATATTGGATATATATGTGTGAGAGAGAGAGGGAAAGAAAGACAGCATAGTGTAGTGGTTTGACCATTGGAGCGTGACTCTGGAGACCAGGGTTCAGATCCTCACTCAGGCATGGAAACTCACTAGATGACCTTGGGCAAGTCACATTCTCTCAGGGGAAAGGAAAGGCAAACCCCTCTAAATAAATCTTTCCAAGAAAGCCCAGTGATAGTTTTGCCTTAGGGTTACTGTAAGTTGAAAGTGACCTGAAGGTACACAAATACACACACACACACACACACACACACAGTATCCAGGATGGCATAGTAGTTTGAACATTGAACTATGACTCTGGAGACCAGGGGTCAAATCCTCACTTTGCTGTGGAAACCCACTGGGTGGCCATGGACAAGTCATACACTTTCAGCCTTGGAGAACGGCAAAGGCGAACCCCCTCTGAACCAATCTTGCTAAGAAAACACCATGAGAGGTTCACCTTCGAGTCGCCATCAGTCAGAAACTACTTCAAGGCACACACCAAGAATGTATAGTTCTTTGTAAAATCATCATAGTTTGAGAAGTTATATTGTATTCTTCAAATCAAAGATTATGTTTACTGCAGTGATTCTTAGAGATGACTTGACAGTGAAGATCTGTAGTAGTAGTTGATGCTGAGCCCTGAAGCTTACTGTGTGGTCTTGAGCCAGTCACTGTTTCTGGCTATAGTATTCCATGGACTGTTTGAAAGAAAAACAATAGAAGGATCATATCAGAATGTAGTTCACTTGTGTTCTTCCCAACTGCTAATGGAACATACACACAAAAACTGATTGGTATAGGAAATTTGGTGCTCAAACAAATTTTAAAAACCTGTATTTGAAAAAGAAACCAGTTTTTTAAATTCAGAATAATAAAAAGACTTAAATGAAGAGCTGGGCCAAGGTTAACAAAATGAAATTCAACAGAGAGAAGTGTAAGGTCCTACACTTAGGTAGAAAAAATGGAATGCAGAAATATAGGATGGGGGACATGTGGCTGGATGGCAGTACGTGTGAAAGGGATCTAGGAGTCTTAATAGACCACAAGCTGAACATGAGTCAGCAGTGTGATGTGGCAGCCAAGAAAGCCAATGCAATTCTCGGTTGCATCAATAGGAGTATGGTGTCTAGATCGAGGGAGGTACTGGTACCATTCTACTCTGCCTTGGTTAGACCTCATCTTGAATCCTGTGTCCAGTTCTGGGCACCCCAGTTCAAGAAGGGCATGGTCAAACTGGAGCAGGTCCAGAGGAGGGCGACCAAAATGGTGAAGGGCCTGGAAGCCAAGCCCTATGAGGACAGACTTAGAGAGCTGGGTATGTTCAGTCTGCAGAAGAGAAGGTTAAGAGGGGACATGATAGCTATGTTTAAATATTTGAAGGGATGCCATGTAGAGGAGGGAGAGGGCTTGTTTTCTGCCGCTCCAGAGACCAGGACAAGGAGCAATGGATTCAAGCTGTAGGAAAGGAGATTCCACCTGAACCTCAGGAAGAACTTCCTGATAGTCTGGGCTGTCCGGCAGTGGAATATGCTGCCTCGGAGTGTGGTGGAGTCTCCTTCCTTGGAGGTTTTTAAGCAGAGGCTGGATGGCCGTCTGTCGGGAGTCCTTTGAGGGTATTCCTGCATGGCAGGGGGTTGGACTGGATGGCCCGTGTGGTCTCTTCCAACTCTACATTTCTATGATTCTGTGATTCTATGAACATGTACTAATGGTGCTAAGTAAGCCATGCTTGCTGGCTCTGACAAGAAACTATTCCAGTTTTAATTTTTAATTTAAAAAATTAAGAGGAATATGTGTGTGTGTGCGCGTGCGCGTATACGCACATGTGTAGATATAAAGTCATGCTACTTTCTGTTTTTGAGTGGGGGCGTAGATTGAAAGACAATAGTTCAATAAAGTGTTTCTCTGGAGTCTAGGGAGTGTATATGGCTCCATAGCAAGCATGGCAGGGAGGTGACCATCAGTTATAAAGTGTGGTTTAATGGGACTTTTAGACCTCTGTTTCAAGTACAAATTACAAGGCCCATGATAAAAGATGTGTCTGCAGCCTTACAAAAGAAAACTTCACATCATTTTGATTTTCTAAAATTTTAGAGGGGTAAAGCTGTTCAGGATGACTCACAGCATAAAAGTGATTAATGGGTTGAAACTAGAAAATGATATGGGAGGAGGTTCCTAATATGCTTGCAAACAATAGTATTTGTGTAGTGGAGGAAGTTCCTTTTGAGATGTTTACAGCTGTAAGACCAGACCACAAAATGGAGACCCTTACCATAGGGAACTTCCTACCTCAGCAGGACAAAATGACCTAGCTGAGTTTTTCCAGCTCTTGTTTCAGTGTTTCTGTTAAAACTGTTTTTTATGCAAAGTTCACCTGGCAGTCACAGATATTTTTTGCAAGCTTGTAAAAGGCCAATGTATCCTTACAAGAACTGAGAATGCTTATATTTAACCTAGGTAATACGCTTTAAAGCACCTTTTAGAAGCCTGTTGTTTTGCCTCAAGTGAGCAGTTCAAATTCTTCAAGTCAGTGTGCTCCACATACAATAGTTGTTTTCCCTTCTTTCCTTGGGCACAGCTTATTAGGGTTCTCCAGAGAGCTAGTGAAAATTGAATAGTCCAGTGGTGTCTTTTCTGCTGCAGAGAAAAGGAAATGAGAATTTCTACACTATCAGATTTCTTTCAAGAAGAGGTCAGTTTGACAGAAACAGAATTAATAGCTCCTTTTTTCAAAACAATAGGGAATATATCTCTTTGTTTTTCTTTTTGCATTATTGCTGGTACGTTTTTCTTTATTTTTTGTTGATTTTTTTCTTTTACAAACTCTATTATTCTTATTCTTTAATAATAGCAATGGGCTACAAAAATAGAAGATTTTTTAGGGTTAACATAATTACTACAAACTTGTACATAGTATACAAATGATGATGAGACAATGTCCTCTGGAAGGGAGCAGTCTAATTCAGGGGACACCAAGCATGCTACCTGACCCACCTAGACCTATTATCTTAACACCTTATTACCACACACTCTCAAGCTTTTGTCAACAGTGGCTGCCTCACTTGTACTTAATGGTGCGGAGGGCACTGTTTTGTTTTGTTCTGTGAACAATTATGCCAGCGTGGTGTGGTGATCTGAGTGTTAGATTATGACCTTGGAGACCAGAGTTTGATTCCCGGGCAACAAATTATGTCACAAACATACATTCCACAAATAAAGCATCCAACAGAGTGTCACTAGGCTGATCTTGGTTTGGTAACCAGATTGACTTATTGATCAAACTGAGTTTTGAGATCACACACTGTAAGGGACAAGACTGCAAGAATGCTGTATAGAAAGTGAAAGAAGAGGCAAACAACAGAATCAGAAGGAAACAAATACAGTGGCCCTCTATGGCCTTCTTTTCTACTGTACTGAGAACTTTATAGGTCTCTGGTATCTTAGAAGGTGATAGCAACTGGAGGTAACAGAGCAGGGGCAGTATTTTGTTTCCCACCTGCATTCATTCCATTAGTGTTCAGAGAGAGGTTAATCTTAGAAGAGCCAAGGAAGTTAACAGAATCAGGTACTTGGCAAGAACGCAGGTACTTGGATGGCTCCTTTTTTACCCTAAGAGGAAAAAAAGATAGTGCTGTCTTTAACAACACAGGTTTAGGAGAACAAAGACCATTCCTGTTAACAACCTGCTTGGTTATCTTCAACTTTGGTTATCTTTCTTAAAATTAACCAAGATATTTATTTACCGATCTGCTAAGCAAGGGAAGAACCAAGCAATCTAAAAGCATTCGCATTGCTAATGTGATTTAAAATCATGGTTAAGCATCTGGTGCTTTTTAGAAATCTTTTAAAACTCTATCAGACAAGTCCCCCCCCCCCCCCACTTTTGGGTAATGTTAGGGTAGCTCTTCAATCAATACGGTATAATAGCTTCAAAGATATTTTTCATTTTTTGCAAAATACGAGTTGAAATTTTATGAATGGATTAGTATTTTACAAAACTGTGTGTTAGCTTCAGAGGTTTCCCTGCAATGATCAATCTTGGAGTACTAGTTTCCAACAGTGTTTCTGGAAATGGGTCTAAAGGTCTATAACGTGAGTTACATCTGTATGGAAGACACAGCTATCTTGCAAGAAGCAAATGAGACTGAAGACAGTAATTGAGCCCTGAATGCAGTTCTTTGTTTTGCAGTCCAGCTATACACTGGTTGTCGTGAATGGATGAGGTCCTATTCATTCCCCACTGTGATTTAAGCAAAGGCAGTGGTAGAGGCAAGAACAAAAAGCTTCCGTCAGTAGCAAAGAAATGAAGGAAAAAATCAGCAGGGGCAACAGGAGAAGAGGGCAGCCAGCAACTCCAAGCTGCCTGTTCCTTGAATGCCTTGCTTTGCGGGGGGAAAGTATCCTCAGAGCCAAAGCCTCTTGGAAAGTTTCCTCTTCCACAAGACAGTCAAAGCCAGCACACCTCTACCCAGCTTGCCTTGGCTCCAAAGATACTCCCTTCCAAAGTAAGGCTTTCGAGTAATAGGCAGCTGCCTCTTCGAGTTGTTGCTGCTGCTGCCTTCTCGAACATAGAAAGTTTCAGACCACTCACATACCAGATCTTTAGGTGAGAAGTTTACCACTCTAAGATGTGGTCAGTATCCCCTTCTTGGGAATGATGCTTGAGTAGTTTGCTAGACAACTTTCAGATTGGATGGAGTGCCTTGATTTTCTTCAATCTGGTTTCAGTTTCCAACTGAAATGGCTGATGGATATAGCCTATGTCATGGTAGACAGACTTCAGGTTATTAGAAATCTAAGATCCACCAACCAAAATGTGTTGCTCAGTATGTGCACAGGCAGACAGGCATATGTTCAGCTGGGCTGGCATTTCCTTCAAAATGACCCAAAATGCCCTGTAGGGGCCCAAGAAGGCCCCAGAACATGATGGGAATGCCAGTGTGTCCTCTAAAGGATGTTTGAGGGCATTTGAGGGCAAAAGTGATTTGTGGGGAAGCTGGGGTTCATGTGGCCCCCTAACCTCCTGCAGTGTCCCCCCCCCCCATGATTTAGAGATTTGGACTGAAGTTTTATCATCATGCCAATGACACAACTCACTTCATCTGCCTTACCTGAAAGAAGAGCTGATAAATGTACTCAATAGCCTTTTTTCTTGTCAGTTTATTGACTATCGTAACAAATGAAGAAGGTACTATTCAGTTTGTTCTGGATGGTGCTGCATTCCTAAAAATATCAGACTGGATGTACTTAGAGATCTGGCTTTAATATCATTGGAAGCCAGTGGTACAAAGGGTGTTTTGCCTTTGTATCACTCATGAGTGATGAGCCAGCTACAGCCCTTCATAGACAGTGATAACCTGGCTGCCATTAGCCATGTTCTGATAACCTTTCAATTAGGCTACTGCAAGATTTGGGACTGCTTTTCAAAGCTACTTGATAATTTGTTATTTCAAAATGGAGCTGTGAAGTTGTTATCCAGAACTGGCTGATGGGAACGGATCTTACCACTCCTCATAATACTAGCAGCCAGCCCACTTCTCCGCAAAATTCAAAGTGCCAGTGCTTATTTTAAAGCCCTAAACTGCTTAGGATCTGAGTTCCTTAGACCACTAATCTCTCTTGAACCTGCCTATACACTGAAGTTATTGTTAGAGGCCCTTTTCCGGGCGCTTCTGATTTTTTTGGTTCAGGGGTGGTAAAATTGCCCTGAAAGCTTACAAAGAAACGCTCAAAGCAAGGGGTATAGCATTTTAAAGGTAAATAAATTTCGGAGACAGGCCTCCACAGCATTATATTCAAAGACTGGTTGCAGCCCTCAAGGACTGGGTTATAGAAATTGAGGTCAGATGGGAGAAGTTGCTTCAGGTGGCAGGTGCAGGAACAACAGCAAGTTGCTGGAGGACAGAGCAGTGTGTGCCATGGATCATGTTCTACAGCCCTAAGCTAATCCACTGTCCCCCTGTGCAGTGGAGGTTGCTATCACATTTCAGGCACTGAAGCATCAACATTTGGCTTTTGTGTGGGGAATGGCTTTTGTATGTTACGGGCCAGCCCCAACTCTAGTTGACCACTTGCAGCTGCCTGAAAAAATTCCAGATGCTTGTTGTTTCCTACTTCTCTGTTGAAAATCTTATTTCTAAACCAGTTCTTATCAAATGAAATAGCAATTGCATACTTGCACATGTTTGGGGAACATCTGGGTTATCCCAAGCCCATCAAAAGGATGCATTTATCAGGGCTTTTTCTCAGTTTTGCAGAACTGCCTTCCTTCTTGCCTCCCTAGATCTGGAGAGTAGTGAGACTGCTGCGTGTGTCCAGTGATTAGCTGTGTGCACAGAGCTTCTGTTTGGAGAGGGAAAGCTGGGAGATAGAAAGGTGTATGCATTGTGGAGACTTTTGGATTGAAGAAAAAGGCCTAACACTCAAAGAGATGCGGAAACCTTCAGGAAGAGGAACATAGTTGGGGAAATGGGGGAAGGAAGGTGTGAGAGGCAGGAGTACAAACTGTGAGAATGCAAAAAAGAGCACTGTGGGATGTATAGGGTGCAAACATCTCTGAGATAAGGAAAGAAGGAGTAGCTAAGATGAGTAGGCAGACATTGCATGGGGAAATTGAAGGGGGTAGCTGGCTGGTAAATATACATAGTTCACAAATGTGCATATCTGATCATTAAAACTTCTGGAGGGTGGCAGAAATGGAGAATTTTTTTTTAACCCTGCTCTACACCATTGTAGACATCTAATGCAAACCCCAAAGGAGAAAAGCAGTTTGTGGAAGTTTGAAACTAAATCCAGATAAGATAAAAGTACTGTTGGTTGAGACTACTGATTTCTCTTGAGTTCCCCCACCACCACCACCACCAAGCTGGTTGTCAACAGCGTTAGACTCCCAGTGAAGAATCAGACATGCGTCCTGGGGATATTCCTGTACTCACTGTTACCTGGGAAGGCACTAGTGATCTTCTGAGAGCCTTTAACTAGCTTCAGTTATAGAAAGACAGCTATATAGATAATAATACACACAGATTATGTTCACAGTAGAAGTTATGTATGTTTTTAACATAATGTAATTAGCCTGTGAGATACAAGACTGTGGTGCAGAAAGACCAGAGAATGACTTAGAAAAAGACACTATGTATGTATATGTGTATGTGTTGTTGAGCCTATCATGGGGGTATCTTGGCCAGATTTGTTCAGAGGGGGATTTCTCTTTGCCTCTCTCTGAAGCTAAAAGAAGATTGTGACTTGATTAAGGTCACTCAGTGGGTTTCCATGGGCAAGCAGAGATTCAAACCCTGATCTCTGGAGTTGTAGTCCAAGTTCAAACCACTATACCATGTGTAAAAGAATGCAGTTCTTTTTAGTTAAGGAGAAATATAAATGTAATGTACACAGTAATTTGAGTGAAGCACTCCATTTCTAAAGCATTTAAATAATTGCTTGGTCATGCTAGTGGTGATAAGGAGATCTGTTTAACAAAAGAGCGTATCTAATGTCTAAATCACATTTTGACTGTATACTTAGGTCATTGTTACAGCTGCATGTATGCAGACTCCCAGCAGAACGCAGCTGATAATTTACCACAAATGCACTTTAAGCTCTTCTATTCACAATGTGAAGTACTGGAGGTGTGAAATAACATTTAGGCGAGGAGAGGCACCAGGAGAGAATGTGCTAAATGTCTTTCTCTGCCACTTTTAAGCCTTCTCCCCCCCAGTGTAAATGTTAAACTGGGAGCAAGTTGACAGCTTAAATTATTGTTGTTTAAAAGAGATCTTGCCATGTAAAATATCCAAGGCTTTTTTAAACAGGAGCTTGAAGAACAACAAGAACACGCCAGAAAACTGGAGTGGAAGGGGACAAACGAGGTGGAGAGATGGCCAAGTTTATATGCTTTTCCTCCTCATCCCTCTAATGTTATATCATTACATAATTAATTATACTAGTACAAACATTAATGCTGAGTTAGAGGTGGGAGTGAGAAGGAGAGATGATTGATTATTTAAAATGGCCGATATTCTTAACACAAGGTAATGAAATGATTGCTGTTTTCCCTTTGATTGTATTACAAGGGCTATTTTCCTCATGGGAATTGTTCCATATATATGGACTCTGTAATATGTTCTTGGGAGTGAGCTACATCTTGGTAACATCACATCACAGGGAGTATGAAAGCTTTCTGGAACTTCTTTGTATTCTTCATAAAATAAAATAAAATAAAAACACAACAACGCAACGCAACACATGGCCACACACCACAAAACAGCACAAATTCATTGTTCTGTGAAGAATTTGGAGAACTGAATTATCTGTTCCTAGAGAATGTTTGAAATAGGATGTATGTATCTTTAGATAGTTGGATGAATAGATAGAGATATGCATACTGGAACTGGTAGATCATATTTCTGAAATCAGTCTGGGTTTGTTATGTGTTATGATAAGGGACACTTAGCTCTTTTGACCCTGTTGCTGCATACTTTTGAGGTGATTCATAGAATGGGACTGCAGGGCCATATTTCTACCTCACCCTTGGCTGCCCAGGACTAATGCCCTTGATCAAAGCATTTGGAATGAACATCTTCAAGGGGCAACCTAAGCATGCTGAAATGTGATCCTGCCCAATTCTGGAATATTTGGGGGCTGAGCTCAGTTGCACAGCTCCATTCTACATAGAGTTCCCCTTCACATGAAGGAGGATGAGACATTCATAGAGTTTGTTCAAGTCTCTCCTCTCCGTGTGGTATATCCTGCACATGTTTGTTTGGTTTTTTGCGGGGGGAGGGAAGTCTAGCTGAACGTACTGGCAAAACACTCTTGCGGGGGGGTGGGGTGGGAGGGCAGATAATGCCTATGTCTATTTAGGTAATGAAATGAGAGAGCAAGGGTCTGTTGTAGTATTTTGATTAAGGGTGTTCCCTTTCAGGGAAAAGGCTGAATTTAATAAACCTTTAGACTGGTTCACTTTTTCTCATGGTAGAATTGCCTTTGCCTTAATGCATTGCTGCTGATAATTTGGGGCTATTTTGTTTATGTAATGTGAAGGCTCCTCTTTAAGCAGCTGGCTGGAAACTGAGATGAAGGCTGCCTTAATTCACTTTTAATAAAAGATCAATGGGTTTATTGTGGAAAAATAGAACACAGATGTACCCTTTACCTGATAAAAGAATTAAATGTGTATTTAACCTTCTCTGTTTGTTCTGTGCTACTGGTACTTGACCTTCTTTGTTTTTTTGTAACTATTATCTTTCCTTGGAGCTTTTACTTTTCATATTTTGCTTAGTCTGTAAAAACAAACTCTGCTGACGTGCCTTCATCTCAAATACTCACCAAATCCCTTAGATTTTCTAAAATATTTAAAAAGTAAATCTTCAGACTTAAGTTTCATTAAAACCTTTGGCCTTGCTTTCGAACAGAAGTCCAGAGATATTTTTGATTGGTTTTAGCACAGAAACAAGAACACAAAGCAAAGCCGAGTGAGAATACTTCAATTAAAAAACCTTAAAGCAGAATTGTCAAACATGCCTCCAGCAGTTTCCAATTAAAAATTCTGCCATGGTCTATGTAGGATGGAATGAATATCATATGTAAGGATTTTTTTTCCCTTTCAGTATACCTTGTAGAAGAGGAAGGCAGTTACAAGAAGTTGGTAGACTTTCTTTTTAGCAGTAGGGAGAAGGAAACAAGAGAGTAGGGAAACAAGGGACAGAAAAAGTAACTACTTATATTGGCCCAAACTGTGAAAGAGTAGTTATCATAGTGAATGTTAGGAGCCTTAATACCATGTCATGTAGGGTACTAGGCAATCTATACAGCAAATACTTTGGAGGTTTCCATCTGTAATGTCAGACATTCAACCCTTTTCCTCAGGTGCACTTTATTTTCTCCTATATGTTCAGCAGAACAATAAATAGTTGTGCAAATATTACTTGTGGAAAGCCATTTGAAGAAGGTAGTACCCTCTCAGTCATGGAAACCCACTCGGTAACCTTAGGCATGTCACACACAATGAGCCCCAGAAAATCCCATGATAGTTTCTCCTTAGGATTGCCATAAGTCGGAAATGACTTGAAGGGACACAACAGCTCAGAGTTCATTAAGCAGGACATCATTTTCATTTCTTTCAGATGCCCAGTTTGTGCGTCACTGGTTTTACGATTAGAAAAGCAAATACTCAGCAAAATTTCAATGGTCAAGGAAATTAATGATGCAGATATAATGCTAATCTTAAATTCAATTCAAAGGGCGTACTTACATGTTGGAAAAACTGTCTGCTTGTTGTGGACTAATTTCTTTTGGATTTTCTCTCGCCACTACACAAATTGTTGTGGAGCCACACATATTTGGAGGAGTTTAGTTTTGTACGTTTTAAAATTAATATGCTATTTATTTCTTTCCCATTTTTTCTAGGGTCAGTATAGACCTTCTGACTTGTTGTGTCCTGAGACCTATGTTTGGGTACCGATTGAGCAGTGCCTGCCTTCTCTAGAGCATTCAAAATATTGTCGCTTCAATCAGGACCTAACAGCAGGTAGGTATACAACTTCCACTTTTTGAAGAACATTATCTGGATGGTCTTTCAGTTTTCAGTGATTTCTATTCAGTGATGTCTACGCTGAGTTAAATACACAACAAATAATGAAGTCTAAGCACCTTTTCTGTTTCTAAATCATCCCCACACCCCACCACACAGTGCTTTATGAGCTAACTAACAGTTTAGTGGTTTTATGGTGATGGAGTGATGGCAGTTCCTCTACTTTCTTTCCAAGAAAGAACCGTGATTGACTCCTCCATGCAAGTGTTTCTTGGAACAATTTTATATACCAGATTGCACAAAGGATTTTTTTTTTTAAATGAAGGGTACCAATGGCACCACTTTTCCTCTGTGGTGGCATTGTGCGCTCCTCTGAGGCAAGATGCTATGCTAATGGTAGCAGTGCTTCTAGTGGGGCCTTCCATTTTTTGCACAAGCTTTTGTTCTGGGGCAGCTACTGGGGCAGCAGTAGTAGTGTGTATGTAGTTTGATGACACTGGTGACTGATGTCTCAGAGACAACAGAAGTGACACCATAGCCAACACTTGTTAGTACTGTGCAAAAGGAGGCACGGTAAACCTGTTTTGAATGTCTTTTATCATGAAAACCTATTATGAGACATTCTGCAATGAAACAAGAAATAGTGCCAGAAGATGAGACTTCCAGATCGGAAAGTACTAAATGAGCTACTAGAGAAATGCAGAGGATTTTTTAAAACTTCCTTTTTAAAGGCACTTCCCCTTTTTGTTTGTAACCTTTTGCTTGTAAACACTTTTTTTTTTTTCTTTTACAAAAGCACATGAGTCTTCATGTAAGTAAGAAGATACATGGTTCACTGAAGAACCTGTTGAGGAAAAAAAAATTGTTATAGTGCCCAGAGTCAGTCAAGGAGTTGTTTCACTTTGCCCAGTTCGAGAGAGAGAAGCTATACCCATGTAATGAACAGTCTAAGGATGGCTGGGAGAATGAATAAACTAATGGCAAGTAAACGTAAGAGCAGTCCTGGCAGGGAGAAGAGAGATAACATTAGCCTAAAGAATGTGAAATTTTGTATGTAAATCACTTGGAAATGATAAACTATAAAAGTCTGTATCTCCATCTGTGGTGAATACACAAACACAGACACAATCGGAATTCAGACTTGTGTCCTGTGGTTTAAGGAAATTAAAACATAGCTACATGCTGAACTGCAGAAGGCCTGCTGTGAGGTACAGTCATTTGAGGTTTGTGTAGCTGCTGGTTTTAAGGAAGCGGTGCTCCCTTCCAGGGCCAGTTTCCTGCAGAACACCTCCTTACAGTTGTCAGTAAAATACACCCTTTAATTAAAATACAGTGAGTATAAACATCAGGTTAGACAGACAATGGTATGTTCTGTTTCACATGGAATGGTTTTCCCTAACAAGGCCTGTAGGTATCATAGTGTAATAGCTCATAATACATCCTGATACACACTGCACAGTTTATAAAGCATTAGCCAGAGTTGGGTTGAACACCCCAGAGGCCAGGATTTATATTTTTCTCTCGGCAGATGTGAATAACTACTAGAAGTCTTTAACTTCTCTTGAGTTTTCCATGGCAGGAGCATGGTTTAAAAATAACTTTTCTCCACACTGTCTGAAACAGGTGTGATAGAGCAGCTGTTTATTGTGTTGGCTGTATTAGTATTTCTCCTGAAGAGTTATTTGTTACTCTTTATACCTCTTCATCAAAAAGGTTTTTTTTTTAAGGTGAGGTCTCAGGCATCACCATAAGTCATCCAGAGTGCCATCTTGAAGAAGGGAGCATTGTATCAGTGGGTTTTTGACTTTCAGCATAGATGCACTTGATGAACATCTGTGGTCTCAAACTGGACGATCAGTTTTGTTGTTCCAGCATGTAAAAACACCAAAAGAGTACTAGAAACAAAAGCAGCAGCAAAGGAAGGGATATCATTTTAAGGAAAAGAGAGAGTAGTGATATATAACGCTCTAGTTTAACAGGTTCACAAATTGACAATATATTGACTGGACAAGCATCCAGTCTCTACCTTGAAGGCAGAAGTGAAAGCCTGGTGGCAAAGGGAGAGACAGACTGAGGATCTGAGAGATAAACGAGCAGGAGCACCACAACTACCGCCTTCAAGGTGGAAGTGCATGGCTAGCAGCAAAATGTGTTGGTTTTTGGAGGTTCTCAGATTTCAAATTTCTCCATAAGGGAGGATCCACCTATAATTGCCTGTATTTTCTGATTCATGTAGCCAGAACAGCACTATCCACATGCAAAAGAAAAATATGAATAGACTCAGGATAATCCTTAGGTTTGTAGGCATATCCTCCTTCCTCCACCCCCAGTCCCCTGGGGAAAAATAAGCCCCACAAAATGGAGTTTATTTTATTTAATGCTTGTGTGAATTATTCGATTGGTAATCCAAATCCACAAAGTTTTCCAAGTTCTATTTCTGTACTTAGGGGCAGTACACCACTGAATAATAAGTGCTGGAGGACATCAGCTGGAGAGATCTACTGCCTCTAATGCTCTGTTTATAAGCTAGCTGAAGGCATCTGACAGCTCACTATGGGGCAGTGGAATGCTTAGTTAAAATGCCAAAAGGTTAAGGATTCCACAGGACACTTTTATTGTCAGATGTTCTTGAACTTGCCAGTTTTCTACAAGCTGCTCCACAAACAGAGAAGCTTTGTGACTTCAAACTTCTAGAGCAAGGGGAAGTGCTTGCAATCTCAACCGTCTGGGAAAATGCCAAAAAAACCCAAAAAACAAAACCAAAACCATATTTAAGACTTTCAGGAATTCCCCCACAATGATGCTTGCTCCATTGAAGGTTGTGGAGCTTTGATAAGAGATGTTAAACATATGATCTTAATGCTACAGCTCTCTAATGGTGAAAGCCAGCATGGTATAGTGGTTCAAGTTCTGGATGAGGATTCTGGGAGACCGGAGTTTGAATCCCCACTTGGCCATGGAAGCCTACTGAGTGAGATTGGGCAAGTCTCACTCTTTTAGCTAAAGAGGAAGGCAGTGGCAAACCCCCTCTGAACCAATCATGCCAAGAAAACCTTGCAATAAATTTGCCTTAAGGTTGCCATTTCAAGTCAGAAATGACTTGAAGGTATGCAACAACAAGAAGTAAGTCAATTAAATCTGGTTAATCAACTGTCCTCTGGAAAATCTTTGTTATGGTTTTCTAGATGTCTCTTCACAAAAATACCCGCTCCCCTGAAAGACTAATAGAATTTGGAACTGAAAGAATAATTATACAGCTCTTCTCACTAAAAATGAAATGACAATGATGAAGATCTAAATAATGAAAATACCAAGTACAAATTAGAGAAACATTCTAGTCGCTGTTGATTCCAACGGTATAATTTCTGTGTCCTATGACTGGACATGTGTACCCAAATAATAAAGAATTAATTGATTCTGATTAGGTCCCGTGCACAGGATTCCAAAGATCAGATGAGATGGGAAGAGATAGATTAGTAGGAAGAAGGAAGGAAAGATAAACAAATTTAAGGTGTATTGCCATTGTGATAAGAGATCATAAAAAGCAGCAAGTTAATAAAAAAAATAACAGTTGTGAAGTAGGCTTGTTTTCCCAGAGTCACCATGGCAGAGATTAAAAGGTTCTTGCTCTACATGTTACAGGAGGGGAAAACTGCATTGATTATTCCCAGTAACTGCTTCAGCTTTTTACATTTTGGAACTTGCATCTGTTTTTAATTAACTTTATAAACACTTGAAGGCAATTGAAGTTCATAATCCAGCATGATCCTTGATCATAAAATATGTTTAAACAGTAGAGATAGTGCTAATGAGCTGTATCCAAACAAATTTGTCAACTCTGCTTCTATTTTGTGAAGGAAAATGCTAATAGGTAGGGGAAATTTTGAACCACTGACCTTCTTAAATAATTCTAGCTATGTGGCAAGATCTAGTAGAGAAAGAGCATCATTATCTGAAGTGTGAATGTTTACTTTTCAGGCACAAATATGTTGAAACTTATTAATGACTGACCCTGCCCCAAATAAAAGTAGGCTTTTGTGTGTAAATGTGTTGGTTATTAACTTAGTAAGAGTTCAAATTCCTCCCAGCTTCTTTTGCTGGATCAATCTTGGGAAAGAAATCACATGGAAACCAGCAGCAATGTAATGTGTTCAATGTGTATACTTTCATAGGAATTGCTCCAAAAGCATTTCTGGGCAGCAAACTATGTGGAAAGGTCTAGAGATCACTTTAAAATTACAGAGCTCTGCATTCCATTGGGATGAAAGATGACTGACTGATTTTAGCCTAATGCTTCTAATGTGCATGTCTGCACAAGGATCATCCTAAGACATTGAAGTCCTTGTACTGCATGGGGGGGGGGCAGGGAAATTGTAATACATGTTCGTTTATAAAGACATGTGCACCTAAAGCAATGTGTATCTCCATTCATATGTGTTTAGTGGGGATGATGTACATTTGCTCTCCAGGAAATGCTATGGCTAAGGAGGACAGACTAGTTTTCTATGCTCCTTTTTGCCTTTTAGGAAACACTAGCCATAGCCATCTTAAAACCTCAAAATCTGATTAGTGTGGTTCACTCCTAGGATAAATGTGAATAAATGTCTACAATTATGAACAAAGAATTTTAGGAGCTAACTTTCCTAGCTTCAGAATGGCTTGATGTGTGACTGTATATTAAAGTCTCATTTTTAAAAACCTACTTGCTTTAAGACTTGCTATATTGGACTGAGCTTTCATTTCACCTTTAATCTTTCTTTGATGAACCTGTTTTGGAGTGCGTGGATGAGACTTACTGCATATAGTAGTAGTAAAGCTTTCCATAGCACATAAGACAAACTGCTAAGCTACAACTGAACACAGCATAATTGAATCCAGTAGTTTCCAGGGAACACCAGAAGCCACTTTTAATGTTTCACGAGGGGAATAGGAAAGGCTAGAGTGATTTCATCTTAAATGCCATGAAATTGAACAGGAGAGAAATGCAGTTCTTGGATTCAGCCAAGAAGCAAATTAAACAAGCTAGAATTGATTCCTCCACCTTAGAAGAGAGGAGAGCAGGACAGGATGAAACTGAGTCATTTTACATGGCATGTGAGATGCTAAACGTTAACACATATTTTGATATGTGTAACGCATACTGTTAGTCCTATTAGCTGCTGTACTAAGAGAGTGACTCATAGGGTTCATAAGTACTGTGGAGTCATCATATGATAGAACAGCTTGTCTGTTGTCATTGGTAGCAGGCTACTTCTGCAACTGGCAGAAGAGCATCCATCAGCAGTTTTCTGCCATTGGTGTGTACAACATTTCCTATTGTACGAATCAAAGTCAAGGTTACAGAGAAGACCAACAAAGGAATAGATTTCACACCAGTGAGTTAGGTAATGATTCTAATACTATAGAGCAAAGCTTTCCAAACTGTGTGTTGTAGCATGTTAGTGTGTCGCCTGCAGTGTGTAGGTATGTTGCGTGAACGTAATGGGTGGAGGGGCTGCTTCTCGCACTGCCATGGCAGGCCAGGGCCAGGTGAAGAGGCTGCTTCTGCCTCTCCTGCTGCCGCCTCTGGCTGCGGAAGACCCCAGTGAAGGCGGTGGCAGTGCTGGGCCAGGCTTGAGTGGAGCGGCTCCCTCCACTTACTGAATTACTGTGTTGCAAAATCATGCGTGTCTAAAAAGTGTGTCACCAACATGAAAAGTTTGGAAAGCTCTGCTATAGAATGCTATAGATTGTAAACATGGATACCATACTGCTTCGAGACATATGCTGACATATATCATTATTTTAAGACAATATGGTTGTTCTATACACTGTGGGAGGTTGTACCGTTCTTCTGCATGTTCTGAGCAGAGAAGAGCTGGCCAAAATCAGCAAGGAGCATAGCTATGTTTGAGAGAATACAGGAGGAGAAAATAAATCCTGCTGTGCTCCCAGATCCTTGCGGCTACATGGTTTGTGGTTTGGGGCAAGTGTCCCTATTTTCTTCATAGCCACATCTTTTGCCGTATCCCACTTATCCCAATACAAGGAAGCCAACATTTCTGTGCATTATTCTTGCATGGAATAAACTGCCATTAGGAAAGCAGCCGAGGTAGAAACACAGTCTCCCTACTTCACCCCTCCCCCATATAAATTATGGTAGCAGCAGTATTTTTGTGCCAAGAGCAACAACATAGCTTTAGCTACTAAATAGGTAGATCTGTGTACATATGTGTACACCTGGGTGTGAGCGGAGCAGATATACCCATTTTAATCCTTTTCCCTTCTTCACAGCTTAACATGCATTGGGATGTCCCCAACACTCTGTGTAGCATTTTGGGGGAACTTTAGGATGAAGGAAGAATAGTGCACACTTCAGTCTTGATCCAACATAATATTTTCAAGTCAAAGGTACATGTGATGGTACAGAGATGGGGTGGAATAGTATGCTTAGCAACCCACTCCTATCCCATCACATCTATCAAAGCCCAGACTTTATCAAAGCCAACTAGTCTTGCTAAGTTTTTTAAGCACAGGTCTCATGTGCAGCAGCAGCAATACAAAGTCACTGTAGATCCATGGAAATTGATTAGCAGACTTGCTGGAGTGACTGAAAGAAAGCTTAAGAAAAAGTCAAAGTTTTAAAGCATGGCTTACTTAAGTTAATGAAATGAAATGAACTTAAATGAAATTAACCGTAAGCTTGCAGGGTTCTTTCTAATTTCCTTGATAGAGACTAGAATTGTTTTTTTTAAAAAATGGGAAAACTGTTATAGGAGAAATGCACCAAACTTTCATGATTCTGTTCTGTGTCAGAACTGTGTTTTGTTTCACTCCTGGACTGTGAGTTGCCTTGGGTCCCATGTTGGGAGAAAGGGAGGTATAAAAGATACCATATCATATAATTGTGGTTAAACACAGTCCGTTTCATTTTTAGTCCCTGTGTTATGTGTGGCACCTAAAAGAACAAAAAGGATTATACCTTACAACAAAAATTACAAAAAGGTTATGTATTTTAGAGAACCATCCTACAGTTGTATTGTAGGGAGGAGAAAAAGACAATGCATTGGATTTATCATTGGACTGCAGTAAATTTATATGCTTTGCAACTTCAGAGGGAAGAAGATAGACAGCTATCTCCAAAACTATGTGCCTGTAGTAAGCTAGTCTCAACATCAGTTGGGAGGCTCTTTTCAGAAAGCTCACAGACCTTTAGTCTCCAATCCTCAGTAGGCAACCAATCATAGAAGCCAAAGTCTTTGAAATCAGTGAACTGTTTAAATGTAAAATAAAAACATTTTCTCTGTCATAAAGGTTATAACTAAAATATTAAATGTAAACTAAAAGTATTTTTATACTTTGTACTATGATGGGATGCAGATGTGTTCCTGTGAACTGATCAGCAGCTGCAAACTTGTTAAACTAATATTGACAGATCGAGTGGTGTGGTTCTCAAAGAGAAATTTTGGTTCGATTTCTGTTATAGCTGAGAGTTGTATCTTTTTCATTTGTCATAACAGCTCTTTCTTTAAACAGCAGCAGAACCCATTTGGTTTTTATGTTTTGGTAAATCCTGTTAAAGCCATCCTACTTAAGGGTTAAAGTAGATGAAGTGGGTACTTTTCTCTTTCTACTGACTTTTGCAATAGAACAATAGCCAGTTTCAAACTGACCAAATTACTTTTGCTATTGTGGTGACAGAGATTCTTGCTGGCTCTTACTAAAAACACAAAGATGTATCTGGGATTACTTTCATGCTGACTTACAGCCACTATGAAAAGTCTGCTTTTGGTAGACAGTATAAATCATACACTAGCAAGAGGCTTTAGTACTAGATTTTTGATCATACAGGTTATTTCTCAACTGCATTTACATAGAGTACTATCATAAAAATGTGGAGCTAGAAACCTACCTCTTAAAAGTGATCTGATCAGTTTATGACTTTTAAAAAACGCTGAAATGGCCTTCTTTTGTCTTTGGGAAGGATTTTTTAAAAAATAATTCTATCTTTAATATTATTTGTATAAGAGGAACTTCACTAGTTACTTGACTAAAGCCCTTTCCGCACTTTACCATTTTCCATCGTCATCCTGTCGCGATCCTAGCTTTGCCACTGCCAGGAGGGGAGCATGACCTGAACGCATGAGCAACATGTGCCTTCCTTCTGCAGTGCAGCTGGCCACTTCCTGTGCTTCACTGCGGAAGGAAGCACTTCCTCCCTTTCCAGACAGCTGCTGGCAACTGGAGTGTTGCATGATTGGGATCATCACTGTATTTTTTTCTGCTAATGGAATATCTCGCAATTGTGATGCTGGGGACACATGGACAGCGGGACCACAATGATGTCATGTGAAAGCACGACTCATGGACTGGCAGCAATGCATCCCCATCCCGAGACAGCAACGTCATCTGGAAATGGCCTAACACTTCAGCGTAAAGACAGTACTCACTGCTGTACATTACAGTGGATCTGTGGTACTCACAAGCTCAGGATTTGCAAATTTAACTGTATGTGAACTGAAAAATAAAATTAAATTATCTGATATCCACTGCAGAAGTGGTCCCAGGGCAGCTGGGAGGCAGTGGCAAGGCCCACCTGCCTTGCAAAGCAGGCATCTTGTGTGCTTCTTGGAGGTGGGGCATCAGGAAGAAAGCTTGCCACTTTCTCACCTCAACAGTCTCAGGGCAAGGAGGAACTTCAGCAGGGACACAACAGCAAGGGTGATACTGCCACACTCCACAGTCCCAGAGTGGCCAGTAGCTCCTTGCCGAAGCTTGCCACGATCCTGCGGTTGTTGACAATGGAAGCAATCTGGATGCTCGTCAGTCATTTGCTGACAACTGTGTTAGCACTGACGCCCTCAACAATTCCAGGCCATCAAGCACTGATTCTGATTGTGCTTTTACAAATGAGTGACCAGGATCAGGCCTGCCTCTCCCTTCAACAACCACAAAGTGGTAAGGAGCTTTGACCAGGAGCTGCTGGCTGCCCTGGGGCTTAGGCACACAGCAGTGGCAATTGGCACACCTTTACTGCGACTGCTGCTTCTTACCACCTCGGCTGCTGCCCTGCACCATTTTCATAGGGAGTTGAGAATGTGTGAGTTGGACTCAACTCGGCCATAAATGATGCACTGACTCGACTCAACTTGAGACTTGTATATTTTTAATGACTGACTTGATGCCCTTGGTTCAGTGACATAATGCATTCATCCAGAAACCTTGTGACTTTGAACAACACCTCCATCTCTTTTTGCCTACTAGTCACATGACAATCTCTCTGAAGCCCAAAATGTGGGTGCATTTCTCAGAGGGGAAGAGCAAACAGGTTAGGCAATGGGCTTGAGGCAGGCTTGAGGTCTGCTCAGCAGCCTGGCCCTGCTGCATATCGGAGGAGTCTTCTAAAACATTTCCTAAGAGCAAAAGGCAAGACTCACTCCCCAAGTGCAGGTGTATTTCTCAGAGGGGAACAGCAAATGTGTTAGGCAACAGGCTTGAAGAGGAAGGATCTTTCCTTATAAATCTTTTGAATCTTCAATAATGGGGAGTAAGATAGGATCCTATTCCCCGCTTCCAAAGCTGCAGATGGCAAAATTGCAAATGTGAAGAGCTGACTCTGCTTAAATTGTTAAAACTGAATTTATTTCTCTCTATCCAATAATTCTGGAATTTTGGTTGGAGTATAAAATTGGCTTCCAGACTTGACTTGAGACTTGACTTGAAAGTATCTTCAAGGACTTGAGACTTGACTTGATACTTGAAGGTAGAGACTTGAGACTTGACTTGAGACTTGGAGTAAAAGACTTAAATAGATCACTGCCAATTAGCCATTTCCCTATCAAGTTCCACACCAGGTTACTCATAAGCTGAGTATTGGGAGCCTGATATGTAGTGTGAAGCAAACAGTGCTTCACTGAACACTGGAACCTTACAAGAAACCTTCCTTGACTTTTCTCTGTATTTTTCACTATGGTCCAACAACTGTTTCCTCAGATCTTCTATCACAAGTGCTCTTCAAGCTTCCCCACTTCCCAAAGGCTGCAACAGAAGTTTGTCCTGTCCACTTCTTCTCCTTCAGCTTTGTCTTGAGTGATTTGAGGTCCTTGGCTGGCTCTCTTGTATTGCCACTGCCACTGTTACTGTCCCTTCCAAATGAGCTGAGCTTTTCTGCCTTCTTCACATTGAGAATTCTCTTCAGCTCCCTCCAAACTGGCCTATATTCTTGGCCAGGCTACTAAATAACTGATCAAATTCAACATGGTCTTCTGAGTTCTGCCAGACCTTCTTGCCTTCCACTCCAGACCAACAAATTTCTTGGAATGCTGAGAAGCCCACCAATCACATTTAAGGAGTCTGGACTCCTCCTATTATATAAATACCTGAAACTTACCTAGAACCATAGAATCTTAGAGTTAGAAGGGGCCACAAGGGCCATCTAGTCCAACTCCCTGCCTTGCACAATTACAGCACTCCTAAAAGATGTCCATCCGGTCTCTGCTTAAAGACTTGTAAAGATGGAGAGTCACCTTCTCCAAAGCAGTCTGTTCCTCTGTCAGATGGCTCTCACAGGGTTTTTTTTTTAAAATTCTTCCTTATGTTTATGTAGAATTTCTTTTCTTGTAATTTAAATTCACTGATTGATGTTCTAGTCTTGGAAGCAGCAGAAAACAAGTTCACTCCAACTTCTATGTGACATCCCTTCAGATATTTGAAGATAGCTATCATATCATCTCAGTCTTCTCTCTTCCAAGCTAAACATACCCAGCTCCCTAAGTTGTTCCTTATAGGGCTTGGTTTCCAGACCTTTGATCATCTTGCTCGCTCTCCTCTGGACACATCCCTATTCGTCAATATTCTTCTTGAATTGTGTTGCCCAGAACTGGACATGGTACTCTTAAGTAAGTTCTGGTCAAAGCAGAATAGGCTGGGACTACTACTTCCCTTGATCCACACATTATACTCTCATTAACACCTCCCTAACTTTATCTTCATTGGAAGATGTTATGGTTTAACAGCCAGGGAACACATGGGATAAACAGTGTATCTCTCAGTCAAGCATCCAGTGAACCATTCACTTTTTCTCTCTGTGTAATTAACCCTTCCATATCATGAAACACAAATTTATAAATATTTCCATTTTTCTAAATAGCTGTTTCTTCAGTCTTTCATATCTGCTAATTTGATTCTAACATTTTCTTATTGGCATGAAATATAATTGTACCCAGGAGATCTGAGATTTTACATATACATAAAGAAATGTGCCTAGCATTTGTTTAGAGAGAAAGCTAGTTTGGTCGACCAGGTGATAATCCTCTAATTAATATGCAAACTTTAGTCAAGAAGGCTCTGATTTTAACACAAGTATGTTTTTTTTCCTTTCTAATGCAAAAAAAAAAAAGATATATGCATAGCTTCGTGTTCAATCAGTGACATAAAATTGTAGTTAGTTATGGAGAAATTTATGGTACATTAAACAAGGCTTATATACAGCAGCATCTAGTACAGGAAATATAATCTGGGTCCAGGAGCAATGCAAGGCAGAAAGGAATGTTGTTCCAGTATCAGATTTCAGTGTTCAATAAAAGAAATGAGATTGAAAAATAATGAGCCGTCCTGAAATAAGTTCTGTGTGTGGGTGTTTGTTTAAAGATACGAGCTGGTGCCAGAACTGTTCAGGTTGCAACTAATATTTTGCCTAAAGGTGTTGTAAATATAAGGCTTCCGCTTCCTTTTAAGAAGTTAAACGCACTTTATGGTTATGTCCCATCCTGGAGCTGAAGTTGAAGACACAGTCATTTGCAAAGTTTCCCCAAAGAATAGCAGTGGCAATTGTCAGTGGATAGATCTAGTAATAGGGGTAGGGAGGGACGCCGTTCTAGAATGGTAGGGAAATGCTGACTATACTTCAAAAGCTAATGGGTTAAATCGGTGTTTGTGACTTGGTTTTGTGTAAATTGGATGCCAGTGATTGATAGTGAAGAATTAGATTTGAGTGTGCTGTGAATCATGGAGCATTGATTCTTCTCATTGCTCTAGTGCACTATAACATGCTACATTCCATACAATAGGAGTAGCTGTTGGTCAGTCTAGTGATACAGTGCTTAGTGTATAGATGTCACCACTGAGGGAGTTCATGTGGAAACAGTTATCAAGAATTTGCAATATTCTACCTAATAATGAAAGAATTGGTGAATGTCAGTATTGTTTTGGGTCTGAACTCTTCGTACTGACAGATGCAATTTTATGTTTGATGCCAAAGCTCTTCATCATGCAGACAGTTTCCCAACTGCAAGAGAAATTACTGCTCATTGACTTTTAGCTGCCTGATAACTCTCTGCAAGTGATCCAAGTGTTTGGTCCTTTCTGTCTCCCTGATAAGTTTGCCTATATAATACCATGCCTTCACAAACGGCAGTCTGAATTCTGTTTGTTAGTTCCAGTGATAGCATAGCTGCTGAATCAATTGTTGATTCAACATATATGTAAATCCCATTGATTTTTAGGGGGTCTGTTCTAGCTGAGACGAAGAATAGGATTTAGGCCAGAAAGTGTGTGCATCTGCCTGCCTGTCCTGTCCTGTCTATCTGCCCTTGTCCCCCTCCCTCCCTTTTTTTCACATACACACACACACACGTACACACACTACATGCACTTGTAGAATATTTAATGTTACACCTTCAAACTTTAGTTGGAAAAAAATTCTTAAGGTACAGTAAAACCTGATGGTTACATTTTGAAAAGAAAAAGCTAAGTATTTTTCTTAACTATACAAGTCTCATGTTGAGATATATTTCCTGTTAAAGCTGCTTCCTTGTCATTCATGCAAGCATTTTAGGCCTTAAAGGGAAAAGAAGAAGCTCACCAGCTGGAAGCCTGCCCCTTGCAGATCTGCAGGCACGCACTGGTGCGCGCCTGCAAATCTGCACCAGAGCGCGGGATCGGAGTGGCACGGAGTGGCGCGCTCCGTGCTTTTGAAAAACCTGTAAAAACAGGTTTTTAAAAAGCACGCTGCGCGACCACTTCGGGTCGCTCCGGAGTGGACTGAGGTGCGGAACTGTGACAAGTAGTCTGACCCAGTCTGCTCCCAAGGTGTGGACGACCTCCGTCAGAGGTCGCACCACGCCATACTACTTACCTCCTGCGGAAAGGGCCATGGTAAACAATAATATATTCAAAACAGATTTAAAAGTTGTTAAGACTATGTACAACTGTATTTGGGATGAATTCATGAGGCCCAAAGGCTTTGATGAACAGCCAAATTTAACTTGGCACCCAAATGACATGAGTGTTGGTACCAGTTGGGCTTCCAGGGGAGGGCATTCACCAGGGGAGGCCCTCTTCCACGTCCCAACACAGTGTATTGATCTTACTGGTGGAACAAAGAGGAGGGCTACCCTAGCAGACCTTAATCCTTGGGGGGGCTCCCCCAAGTATTAAGGTTCCCAAGTTGTTTAGGGCTTTAAATGTCCTCACAAGCATTTTATTTTATTTAAACCACTTCAGAATTCTTTTAATTTTACTAATTTATTAATGCAAGAGTTACTAGGATGGATTTCTCAAAAAGAACATGGATTTCTCAAAAATAAGTCATGCTAGACTAATCTTATCTCTTTTTATGATAGAGTTACTAGCTTGATAGACGAAGGGAATGCTGTGGATGTAGCATATCTCGATTTCAGTAAGGCTTTTGACAAAGTTCCCCATGACATTCTTGCAAAGAAGCTAGTAAAATGTGGGCTGGACAGAGCTACTGTCAGGTGGATCTGTAACTGGTTGACTGACCATTCCCAAAGGGTGATCGCGAATGGCTGCTTTTCATCCTGGAGAGAAGTGACTAGCGGGGTGCCACAGGGTTCTGTCCTGGGCCCAGTACTGTTCAATATTTTCATCAGTGACTTGGATGAAGGAATAGAGGGCATGCTCATCAAATTTGCAGATGACACCAAATTGGGAGGGGTTGCTAATACGCCAGAGAACAGGATCAAAATTCAAAATGACCTGGACAGATTGGAGAGCTGGGCCAAGGCTAACAAAATGAAATTCAACAGAGAGAAGTGTAAGGTCCTACACTTAGGTAGAAAAAATGGAATACCGAAATATAGGATGGGGGACACGTGGCTGGATGGGAGTACGTGTGAAAGGGATGTAGGAGTCCTAATAGACCACAAGCTGAACATGAGTCAGCAGTGTGATGCGGCAGCCAAGAAAACCAGTGCAATTCTCGGCTGCATCAGTAGGGGTATGGTGTCTAGATGGAGGGAGGTACTGGTACCACTCTACTCTGCTTTGGTTAGACCTCATCTTGAATCCTGTGTCCAGTTCTGGGCACCCCAATTCAAGAAGGGCATGGTCAAGCTGGAGCAGGTCCAGAGGAGGGTGACCAAAACGGTGAGAGGCCTGGAAGCCATGCCCTATGAGGATAGACTTAGAGAGCTGGGTATGTTCAGTCTGCAGAAGAGAAGGTTAAGAGGGGACATGATAGCCATGTTTAAATATTTGAAGGGATGCCATGTAGAGGAGGGAGAGGGCTTGTTTTCTGCCGCTCCAGAGACCAGGACAAGGAGCAATGGCTTCAAGCTGCAGGAAAGGAGATTCCACCTGAACCTCAGGAAGAACTTCCTGACAGTCAGGGCTGTCCGGCAGTGGAATATGCTGCCTCGGAGTGTAGTGGAGTCTCCTTCTTTGGAGGTTTTTAAGCAGAGGCTGTATGGCCATCTGTCGGGAGTGCTTTGAGGGTGTTCCTGCATGGCAGGGGGTTGGACTGGATGGCCCGTGTGGTCTCTTCCAACTCTACATTTCTATGAGTTACTACTGATAATATAATTAAGAATTGCCAGTTATTTTCATGGTACTATATAAATAATTGTCAGATCCAAAGTACTGTGCGAATAATAGTGCATATCAAAGGAAACTTTGGAGGAGGAGGAGGAGATGATGATGATGATGATGAAGATTTGCACTATAATGCAGGCCGAAAACTTTATGTGTACATTATAATAGAAGATTCTTTACCTTAATAAAGAGAGAAAACTACATGTAACAATAGGGTTATAATACATCATATTACGTTCAAAGTCACAATTTGACATTAATGTAGGTGAGATAGATAAAATTAAGATTTAGAACACAGGGAAAAGTTTCCTTTGTGTATATTTTCAAATTATTATCTCTTATTACAAATAAAAATATTTTCTTTCATTAATTATTCTTATATTCTTTCTATATTTAGTACAGATATATTTCTCATCTTTTTTTTCCAGGTTATTTCAGATAAATAGCACACACTTTTTGTGTTACATACCATGTGAAAGCTCTTCTGAAAGTGGCAAGAGTTTCACCATCATGTTGAATAGAGGCTTATGCTGCTCAAATGGATTTTTTTTTTAAAGATCCCGCCTTGCCTTCCTCCTCAGATCCCTATAGGAATACTCAAGGTTTCATACTTGTCTACCAAAGAAATTCCATGCCCCCCACAACCATCCCTAGTCAGCAGTTTAGATGCAGCATTTTGAAACTTCTGAACAGTTTCCAAAGGCAGCCCCAAATTCAAGACCTCCCACTGAAAAATAATTTTGAACAGTATGGTTTTTGAAATATAGCACTAAATGCAATATTATAAGGCATGCAGTTTCAGCTAACAGTTAAAGATAACACCATTTTCAGATGTTTGGGTTTTGTATTTCATGGCAACAGCATGCAGATATTAGGTAAGCTTAGTTTTCAGTCATGAATATATTTAAGGTGGACATTTCTGTGAATCTAAGATCTTTTCCTGTACATCCTAATCTCACAATAATAAATCATATCTATTATAGTTTGAAAGAATTGTCAAAATTCATGCAGCAGTGGAGCAAAAGTGTATTTTTCCTTAAGCCATCTCAACTAACTGCCAACCGTGTATTTTTTTTTAAAGATAATTTTGAATAACTTTTGCAAGAAAGTTGGTTTTATGTTTTAAGTGTCACTTTATTCCACCATAGTCTGTTTCTCGTTGCTAGCAGTAGTGAATAAATAAGTTTTCTGTGATATCTGGATTGTTTCCGCAGGTGTGGATTGGTCTAATGATAAAGACCCTGTGGTATATTTTGTAGAGTGTTTAATAAGTTTTTGGTTTGAGACTAAATAACCCAACTGATGATGAAATTCGCCCTTGAGTTCCGAAGAGCAACCTAAGCACACTTTCCAAAATTTCAACCCACTCCCTTAATTTTAAAGCAGAATTCTATTTCTTTGACATTTTAGAGATGGCACACTTCCTAAAATAAGTGTTCTGTACACCTTATCATCACCACCAATATAAAAAATAGCAAAATAACATGATATGTTTTCTTGTTTATATAGACATATTAATATTCTCTTTACAGATGATGAAGGGAATGTGAAGGACTTAGATCAAGTTCGGATTCTTCATAAGAGAACAGCCATGCGTTACAGTGTATATAAGAGAAGACGAAAAGGGCCAAGTGATGAAGAAAGTGTTCGGCAATATGCAACTCTAGTGGGACAAGCGTGTTCGGAACGGATGCTGCTCTTTAGAAGCTGAAGTGTTCATTCTGTGAGGGTTCTCTGGAACCTATATTGCACTACCGGTGGATTTAACCTTGCAGGTTTTGTGTTGACATGCTTATTGAAAATACATATTAATATTTCCTTATGCTTATACGAGATTGATACATTGACATATCTTTCAAAAAAATACCATTTTTTAACATTTTGTATCAAAGAGGTAGTAGAATATGGCAGTCCCTCGTTCTGTTTTGGATACTAATTTTTTTCTTGCATTCTGAGAAGTGTGCATGGTGTGAACTATTTTAAGTGATTGAAACATACTTTTTTTTCCCTGAGGGGCCTTGAAGATAATCTGTTAAGGAGAATATTTAAAGTTACCTGGGTGCTAAAATGTGTGACAGCTGTAGTGAAATGTATGTGATGCCCCAAATTTTGTATTACAAGAAAATGTGTACATGCGTGTTAGCATTATTCCACAACCCACTGAAACCAGGGTTGTTGGAATTAAGCTTGTATTTGTCCTACATCAACTTAAATTCTTCTGGATTGTAAACTTGGCTTGCCGAAGGGATGGGAACCATGCAGCCCTCCATTTGATTTTGGTTTGTGCATCTTAACACCTCTAGCCAGCATCACCAGTGATGAGGAATGCTGGGAGTTACAGTCCAACAACATCTGGAAGGCTGTGTGACTGATAGAATCTATGATATATGACATCACATAAAGCCATCTAATGTCAATCTATGCACTGTAGCTTTTTAGGCATTTACTGCAATTCTTCTAATGTTTGCTGAAATTACTTGTAAGTCTTGAAATTTGAAAAAAAAATTGGGAGATTTTTTTATTTGATTTTTTGTAATTAAATTGATACATTGGAAAATCTTGGAATCAAAGCCAAGAATAGGTTTGTGGTTAAACTACCAAAGAGATTTATTTAAATAAGACAGTGGAATGAAATTACATCTTGATGCACACGTGTGTGTTTTGGTAATCTTAATGCTATTTCTGTTTATTACAAAATCTAGGAATTCAGTTTCCAGCAGCAAGTTAGTTTGATGTAAAGGGTTTTTTTTTTCATTTCAAAACATAATTGTAGAGCTATCTAACCAGCACTGTTGATGTCACGTTAGCTTTCCAGATTTCTTTAAACTTGCAAACTACACAACTGTAAATCTTCAAATATATTCTGTGTAAACCCGTGTGTGTATCAGTATTTCTGTTACTGTCTGCTACATTTTGCACTGAGTTACTGAAACTTTCTGCTTTTCTAACGATGTTTTCAGTTTTCACAGTATTGATGACTGGTGTAGAGAAGGTGAAAAAGAGATGCTGTAGTCTTCTTTCCCTCTCTCCTCTACCCAAAGGTGATTGGAACGATCATAGCAGACAATGCTAGCCATGCAATGAAGTGTAGCATACAGCCTGCTCCTCCTGCTAGATGCAGGTGTGTGTTTGTTTTTTTCTGTACAGCATCCTTTGCACATGTTGCTGTTTGGAAGAAAATCACTCTCTTCTTGGATCAGGATTACTATTTTGAATTGGACCTTGGAAAATGTTAACTTGTTAGGTTATTAATTTGTTATATTATGTGTGTCCCTTCTCTGTAGATTTCCTGACTGACATTGAAGTTAATCGTACGCTTTAACAATATTTGTTATTTGAGGTCATATGACTTTATTAGGGATGGAGCAGTGTGCGCTCTCTTGCCACTCCCACCAACCCTTTGCTGGTCTCACTGAGACAGGAAACCGCCAGAAGAAGGTGGATTAGGATTGTGGAAGATGTATCACATGGCTGTTTTGTGGCTCTAAGCTGCCTGCTGTCTTCTACATAAGAGACAAGAAAACGGTGAGGCCTTGGAATGTGTTGTGAGGAGAATAGTGATCTCTTTGCTCAGCAGGAGGAACCATAGTCTTTCAGAATTTCAGGCCCTTTAGGGCTAAAGGCTCTCATTGTCTCTCCTGCTCTACCTCTTTCCCAAAGACCTATATGGAAGTTGTTGGAGTCTTTCTGGAGGGAAGGGGGGAGATTTTTCAATTGTCTAATTTTCATTGATTTCAACTTTTGTTCTTGTAAGTTATTATTTGGGATGAACAGCAATGAACCTATTGTGGGTTTATAAATCCCTTCAGTGGTTTATTGCTCACATAATATTAGGCATTTGGAAAATTAAGTGAAATATTTTCCTCACCATTTCATCATCTCTTGGCTTTACTTTCTACTCATATGGCTTTCTACCCATCCGTGCTTCAGTAGGTCACACACTTTGAAAGTTTGATAAGGTTGGAGATACTACTTAACATTCAAAAGATTCAGCCAGCTCAAACCATTGCCCTTCCCCATATCTATTCAGAAATAATTACCACTGATTCAGTGAGGCATACTCCTAGTTAAGTGGGAATTAGCTCACTTCATCCATTACTTATTATCCCTTTTTACCTTAGGGGAGAAGAGGGGAGAATCAGGAGGCTTTACAGCTTGGCCACAGAGGACTAGTAAGGCTAGGCTGCCACAATAGATGTTTTGAGATGCTTTAACAACTGCCTTCACCAGCCTTTGAATTGCTTTGATTCCTTTCCAGACTTTGCTGCATATCATGTGAAACAGACAGGCAAAAAAAAGAGAGAGAGAGAGAGACAGCACAAATATGACTTTATTTCATTAGCCTCACAGTACAAGTTTAAGAGACACAGACAACAAATGCTAAGGTAAAATGGATACCAAAAAGAAAAAGAAAAAAAAGTAGGCTTCTTAGATATCTGATCTTTCAAAGTGGAGATATCAGAGATTTAACTACAGATCCCTGGCATCTATACGCAAAACGTGAACTGCTGATCTTTTTAGACCATGCTTCTTTTCTGGGAATGGAAGGCAGAGAAGATGCAGTGATTCAGTTGTGCAAAAAATATTCTGCATATGCTCAGAGGCACTGAAAACATTTGTGATTTAAGAATTCTTTACCCTTGATTCAATTATTACTCTTTATAATTGGCTACTTCCAGTTTCACTTCCAGTGGATCAGTATCCTCTGCCTGAAATAATTCTTTACTGAACTTTAACATCCAACCTTATTAACTTTCAACTAGTAGAAGTGTTTGAATGATGAATTCACAGTGTATATGTCAGAGGAGGTAGAAAGATGAGAAGCCAGATGCAGATAATTTAATTTAAAATAAAATTTAATTGAACAAGATATAAAATGAGAACCCGTGCCTTAGTACAGCCTATTCAATGTGATCATTTTTAGATGTGTTGGACTTCCACCATCCCCAAGAAACAATCATATATTGTGGGCTTTGTAGTCCTGGAAAAAAGTTTGGGTTGAGGGAAGAAGAACACTTTGAAACAATAACATTTTTTTTAAGAGACCAAAAACAAATTGTATTCCAGAAGTCAGTGGTGACAACCCCAGCGGCAATTCCCAATGGATCCCACGGTCTTTTCCGAAAACTATTATTTTAAGTGACAAATCAATGACAATTAATTTTACAAAGTAATGGTTTAATTTACTAGTGTTACTGACAATGAATTAACCTCCTGACTTCTGGCAGTCAATACTAATGAATTAATTTTCAAATATAATGTTTAAACCCCTGTTCTGAATATGGTTAAATTTGTATTTTGCTTATTCCATTAACATATCTTTTTTAAAAGGTGTGATAAAATAAATAAGTATATTCTTCAGGAGCATGAGAACAATAGTGGCATTCCGTGTAGATCTTTGAAACCCAAAGGCAATGTTTGTACTGCTTATATATTTATAGAAAACTGTAAATGCCTTTCTTTGCCTTTTTTAAGCCCTGTAGGAAGAAGATGCATCATATTTCCGAACTTTTTAGGTACATTTTTTGTCAGTGAAAAATTGCACCATGATGATTGTGGTTATTGAACACAAGCCAGCAGAATTACTCCTCCCCGAGCCTGACTGCAAAAGAGGTCCTAGTGGATTGTATCCCTTAATCTCTTCCTAAGGCTAAGGCAACCTTAGCCATTAGGCACTTTAGGCACAGTCCCTAGAGCACATAGAAATTTTGGGGCCTATGAAAACATCCCCAGTAGTATGTCAAGGCAATGTGGGGAGTTGACTACAAGAGTGCCTAGGTCATACGAAAACCTTAATGCTGTGGGTTTTTTTATCTCAGTGTTTTATTTATAAGTAAGAAATATTCCATACCATATGATTTACTGCATAGGTATGATAAAACATAACTTGATCTAAAATGTTGCAACTGAAATATTGCATTATTGATTAACCATTTATATTACTGGAATCTTTGGAGAGTCAACCACATTAAGTGGTATGATTTACGTGCTGTAAGATAGGGTCCAGAATGACCAGAAATTTGTGTTAGATTAGTGTATGGATTTCATGTTCCAGATCTCAGATATAAATGTTGGACCATGTTCCCTAAACTTTATCCGTCTTTCCTTCTCCACCAAAGCTGCCTCCCTGACAGTTTTGTCCAGTTAACCATTAAGCCATATAATCCTGAATAGTTAATCAATTCATTTTTTAAGGAAGTGGTAGGCAGATTTTTAACCAATTGTTATTGTTATTTGTCCAGAAGAATGTCTCAGTAGTATCGACACTTTGTTCTTTAAAAAAGGCATAATTACAAATTGGGAAGCAATCCAGCCCCCAGTATGAGATGGCAAAGGAGCCTGCTCTAGGAATTTTGGCTAGCTGCAATATTACGAAACAAAAATCAAGTAATGTCGTGTAATCTTCCTTCTGTTATATATTACATGCAGGTTTTTCTGAGTTTTTTTCATATCTACACAGTATTTTAAATTTTTAAAAACTGATTTATCTGATGTTGACATCACAACCTGTGTTGCCAATTCTTGATTTATTTAAAATGGAAGCGAAACAGGACACCATCCAGTTATAATACATGATGGCTTCCTTTAGTTGAAGGATTTATGAATATATCCTGTGTGTAATTTTCTTCCTGATATTTCTCATTTTGTTCTCATTTCCTCTGATAGTATGAGGAATCTAATAGGTACTGTATTATCTCCTTTAATTATGTGTTTCTCTTCGGCAATAACTATCTTCAGCAGAGGAATTTGATGAATCAGCATTTCTAAATGGTCATTTTGTTGTTCTTATACTTTCAAGACTTAAGTTATGTCATGGTAGCCCTGGAGCCTTTTTCAAGGAGAACAATTCATCCCTAAAATAAAATGCCTTAGATAATTGCTGTCATCCTTAGCATTACAATTTATTTATACCATACCCATAAATTACTAAGGAGACCCCGATCAATCATTTTAAAGGAGATGTTTCACTATCCTTAGGCTCATCAGCATAGATCAGCCAGAATACAGTAGGAAGAGTAAGGAAGTGGATGCCAAAAGACAATAGAACACATACACAAAAAAGGAAAAATAGAATCAGAATTTTAAAAAAAAATTAGAAGAGCTTCAGATTTTATTATTTAAGAACAGTACAGAAGATGTTTTAGAAGAAAACATGTATATTAAGATTAAATTAGAGAAATAGGACTTCTAGGTGCATAGACATAAATATCTGGGAGAGGTCAGTATGCCTCTCCTTTACTGTCTTGTTACATTAATCTGAAGACTTTATAAGAAAAGCCATGAGATTGTACTATCAAGAAGTGAAGCAGATCTTTGTGCCCCTGTAAACCATGACTTTTTGATCCTCTAGGACAATAGAATGGAAATGGATTTAAGACTGGTGACAATGAGCATAGGAATTGGATTATAACAGGTGTACTGAACTGTAAATTTGCTATGTGTAAGGTGATAGAAGAATTTTAAGATTGCTTAATTACAAATCCTATACCAGAAACTTGAAGAGTTTCAATAAAAAAGGTCCGATTAACCCTGATCTATGTAAGATATACTTCATACAGAGATAATAAACATATATCTCATAGTACTGCTTCAGCATACAGACAGGACATCCTCAATTCCAAAGAATTCAATCTGTCTAGAAAACTGGCAGAGTGGTGGTGTAGTCTGAGCCTTGAACTACAACCCCGGAGATGAGAGCTCAATTCCCCCCCCCCCCCCCGGCCATAGAAAACCATACTCTCAGCCCCCAGAAAACTCCATGATAGGTTCGCCTAAAGATTGACATAAGCTGGAAATGACTTGAAGGCACAAAACAACAAGAAAACTAGCATAATAGGAGCTTCTCCTAACTCACTAATATTCTGTGGGCAGGTAAATCTCTGTTTAAATGCTCACTTACAATAATAGGAAGTAAGAAGCACCTTGCTAGATCAGACCAATGGCCTACCTAGTCCAGCATCCTGTTCCCACAGGGGTCAACAAGATCTCTCTGGGATACCTGCAATGAGGACATGAGGAAAACAGCACTCTCATCATTCCCCAGCAAAATCTTTAGTGGCATATTGCCTCTAATTCTGAAGGAAATACGTGGTCTTCGTAACTGGGAACCATTGATAACTTTAATCTCTCTGAATCTACTGAAGTCCCCTTCAAAGCCAACTGTACTGGTGGCCATTGCTACAAGATGTGGTTGTGAATTCCCAGTTCAATTATCTGAAGAAGGACTTCCTTTTATCCCTTCCAATTTTTTTACCCACCTTCATTTGGATGGACCCTGATGGTATATTTATCAACATCTTTTATGTCTTTTTATTTAATTTTATCATGTTTCCTTCACTTGGCCTACACTAAAGAGGTCCAGCCATAACCTTGGTTTCTTTTTTTCAGCATCTTTTCTAGCTCATTTCAACCTGCAACCTACAGCCTGAAAGGAAACTTCAGGCCCAAGTTCTGCTTTATTAAGAATTAAGTCTGTGGTAGTTTCTTTGGCTAAAGCCGATATGACAGGGTAAATTTGCCCTTGCACAACCAGAGTTTTCTTTTCTCCGTTTCCTTTTACTTTGTACTCACTGTGGTGTAGCTACTGGCTGGGGGCAGGGGGGAATGGGAGCATTGTCTCCCAAAGAAGAATTCTCCCCTCCATGAATTTTCCCTTCAGACCCCAAATTTCTACCACTGCCAAAATTGCATTGAAAATTGTTCATCCCTTGATCTGCTGTTTCCCACACCTGTTACATTTGTTGTGTTCACATTCTTTAGTTAACTTTTCCTGTCCCTTCTTTTTGGATACCTAAACTATATTTATAAATGATCAACTGAAGTTTTAAGTTATTACAAAGCCAGAACCTTGGGGACAGAGGTAAAAAAAATCATTTAAGAGGCAGAATTCTTATTTGGAGGAAACAATACCCTCATTTGCTGCTGTATTTACATCCCTAATATGTACCCTTTCTGAAACTACTGTGGAAGTTTATCCACAGTCCTGACTCCAAAGCAGATTGGGGGTCTTTTGGGGGGACATGGGTTCAATCTGTCAACCTTATCATTCCATTGGCAAGACACAGCTTTATAAAACCCCTTAACTAACTGAAAATCTCCAGCTAAAATTCAGATACCAACTGACATTGAGTATACTTTTTCCCCCAAAAAAGATCTTTTGAGTCCTCAGAATAGCAAGAAGCATATTCAGTGGAGCTGTGTTGGCCTTGCAGCGAAATGCAACAAAAATCCCAAATTCACAAAACAGCGATACCTTTATTGGGCCAATTAAAGAGGCACAAAATACGTCATGCAGGCTATGGAAGCTCCACTGGCTCTTCATCACGCAAGGTATTAAATATAATACAGGAAGGGGAAAATGACGATGTTAGAATCACAGCCAACGTTTTATCTTAAGATGTTCTTCTGTTGTCAGCTCAGATGGTCTAGAGGCATATCACTGCAGGCAGACAGTAGCAAGAGAGTAGAGAGCACCTTCCATTCACTCTTGTCTGTCTTTTACAGTGCTCTTCTTTAATAGCCTGCCCATTTTATGGTGCTGGGGGAGTGGTCCTCTTCCCTGTCTCTTTAACTGATGATGTTGCTGTGTACCTTCAACTTATTTCCAATTTATGGCAATCCTAAAGCGAACCTATGATGAGATTTCCTGGGGCTGAGATACGTGATGTGCTCCAGGTCACCCAGTGGGTTTCCATGGCCAAGCAGGAAATCAAACCCTGGTCTCCAGGGTCGTAGCTCAAACCACTACGTCACTCTGGCTCTCACATCACTGTAATCACTGTGACCAAAGAAAGAGATCACACGTGTTGCTGGACAATAACGACAAGGGGAAACTAGTGTAAAAAATATGTTAGTCTCAACATTTAAGTAAAATTGTCAAACAAGCCACTGATGTTCAGTCTTGTGGGATTGGTGGGGTTGGATAAATTACGCTTCTGTGATCAGATGTTGCGGGGGAATCGCCAAATGATCAAGCTATGTTTGTGCCACCAGAGGGCATGTTAAAACTTGCAAATTACATGTTGTTCCTCTGTAATAAAACTTATTTCAGCCTCTGAATTTTCCCAGCTGCTCTTAAATTGTTTTCATCTGTAATCCTGATGAAGATGATCAGTTGGTACTGGAATCAACATATAAAATGAAAGTTAAAAGAGATAAGAGGACCGGCCTTCTTATGGTTTGCTAATTGGTTAAAGAAGAGAAATCAGAGAGTAAGAATAAAGTAAAAATACTGCAATGGAAGAATGAAAGCAACAGGGATTACTAAGGTTCTGTAATGGGACCAGTGCCTTTGTAACTCGTTCATGAATGATCTGGAGCCAGGAGTGATCTGTAAGGTAGTCAAGTTTGGTAACTAAATTATTCAGTGGTATTAAATTCATAGCGTGTAAGCAAAGAGCTCAGAAAAGGTCTCCCAGAGAAAGTTGCCAAAATAGAATATGTGGTTCATAAAATGATTCACATTGCAGTAGCGAATAGTAGCTTAGTATATATGCTGTTAGGATCTAAACTGACAGTGAATCACCAGGGAAAGAATGTTGGGGTTGCAGTGAAGGTAGCTTGATGACATTGTTGACCCAATTATACAGCTGTCATCAAATACCCTGTTGGAGAATATTATGAAAAAATAAAACTACCAGTTTTATATCAGCTTTATGCATACTGATGTTGCAACCACACACTGCAGAGTTGTGGTCATCACCACACCTTGAAAAGGACAGTATAAAAGTGGGAAAAGTGTACAAAAGAGTAAGTAAAGTGATGGCACAAACTTACTTAACACTCCATCTTTCTACTGTCATGGGGCCCAAGGTGGTTCCTGAAAAATTAAAAACGATGTGCAAATAAAATACAAAAGTTTTTTAAAAAGCAATTTGGTTAAAAGTACAAAATGAAACCAGTTTAAAGCAGGTTTAAAACACTGTAAAAAAAGATAAAAACACAGGACACCCCCATTATAAGTCCCTTCTGCCAAAATTAGTTAGGAGGCAAAGGCCTTCCTTAAATAAATAAATGCCTGTTGGGGTGAAAATACCGGGGGGGGGGCAACCATGAAAAGGAGTTCTACAGGGTGTGAGCAACCACTGGAAAGGTTCCCTTCTGTGTCCTCACCAAACGTGCCTGTGATGGTGGTGGAAATGAGAGAAGCCCTCCTCCAAGTAATTCTTGGAGATTTTTGAGGTTCTCTTGCTTAGAGGGAAAAAAATGAATATAGCAAAACATGACAGGTGTAAAAATATGGATGGTGTGGGAAAAATGGATAGGAAAAAGTTGTTTGTTGCTGGAGGGGGATGCTGTCTGTTTCTTTTGGAAAACTGCAGCCTCATCCAGAGCAGGCAGCGGAATCCAACTTCCAGACACAAGAACCACTCCATAAATATTTTCATTTTCCAGAATTCAGACAAAATTTAGGGGTCTTTATCCAGGCCATCCCAATGTTTTTCAATGGCTTGTGTCATCTCATCTGATTTAGATGTTAGGGAAAAAAGAGAGAGAGAGAGAGCTAGGTGTTAGCTTCTTCCATAGCCCCCAATGAATATTCCCAGTGAATTCACATTAAAAGGCTGTTGGAAACAGAAAAGAATCCTGTGACATTGTGGAGTGTAAATGACCTACAGCTAACGAGGACTTTCTCCCAATGAAATGAGTGAAAACTCTGAAACTGACCTTGCAGATAAGTAGCAAAATTACTTCCAGTTCCCATCTTACAAAGTTGATGGGGAGAAATAAGAATAATAAGATAACATTTCCCCATCCCCCTCCTGGTAAAGATAATCTACCATTACATTCAAATCTGATTCAGTCCCAAAATTTGAGTCTGAACCTAGCCAGATTGCTCCAATGGGCCACCACAAACCTCCCAAGAACACTCCCCCAAAAGGTAGTATTTGTGACCAAACTGTAGTTCTTATATAGGGGCAAGAGTGTGCTTTGTAGTAGGTGCATCATCAGCTTCTTCAAGGTGGAGTACTACTGTCTCTTGAAATAACATTCCACCGTGCCCAGAACTCCTTCAGCTAACTTTGACCAGCCAGGAAAGTAAAGGATAAAGAATGGATGTAGCCTAGCATATAAAGGTTAAGAATTCTTGCTTGTCTTTAGAAGTGACTGTAATTTAAAATAAAAAACAAAAACCCACCACTGCTGAATAGCTGCAGCAAAATGTCACATAGAGAAAACTGAATTTTAGTAAAATTCCTTTTAATGAATTCAATATAAGCTGCGGATAGCAGTGAAATTCTGCTGCTAAGATTGTGACCCAAAGTAACTGCAGTAGTGTAAGGAACTATTGAAAAAAAATTATTGCAGTGTCCTCCACTAGCTACAGCTACTATTTTTTAAAAGAGTACTTTAGTCTGTCTCTTCACCTATTATAACTGTTAACAGCAAAAAATTTCAGTAAGAGACCTGCATGCAAGTCTTTGTATTGTGAGTTTAGATTTCCAAATAGCAGTTTAAGCGACATTGGGCAAACACAGAGATATTCTAGAGCTGAAGGAAAGTGATGTAAAAATGGCTACGCCTCTGCTTTGTTCTAATTTTTGAGGTACAAGAAGTCCATAAGGCAATATCATGGAACAAAATTACTCAGTTCCAATCCTAGAATGAATACCCCCGAGGGACTCTTTCCATTGCCAAATTGTTGGCACTGTGTTATTTCCTGGCTTGTACCTTTTGCAAACAAAATGTAATTAAGAGCTACTTATTATATATGCATACTGAGAAGACATCCAACTTGGACCTTGTGCCAGAGCAGTGAAGTCACTATGCTTGTTTAGTTTTCTTTCACAATCACAGGAAGATAACAAAGGGTAGCTAAACAGTAATTTCACATGGAGGTGAGCAATAAATTGTATTTTCCACAAAGATTTAGAAGGGTGGAGAGGCAGAAATGCTATAAAGTACACTAATATGTGCATCTGGCCATTTCCATCAATGTTTTGGGACATGGTATATTGCACATCTCCCATTACTAAGTGATGTTATTCCAGTTACATAACAGCTTGTCCTCACTTATTGTTGAGCTACACCTGACAAACAAGCTCTCAGGTAACATAATGTGGTATGCTAGGATGATTTAGGAGAAGGGGATAAAGCTTTGGTGGAATTTCAGATTTTAAAAAGCAGCACACACTTGAAATATGACTTTAAAATCTGAGTCTTTTAGTGTTTTGGCTTGGTTAGACGAGGCTTTATCATTTATCATTTAGAGTTTTGGCTAGGCTTTAACCACAGTTATCAAAAACTATGCAGCATAAACATGACACTTGTCCGAGAATAGTTTTTGTGTTGTTCTGTGCCGTCAAGTTGTTTCTGACTAATGACAACCCAAAGGGGAACATGGGGTTTTCTGAGGCTGAGAGTGTGTGAAGTCACCAAGGTCACCCAGTGGGTTTCTATGGCCAAGCGGGGAATCAAACCTTGGTCTCCAGGGTTGTAGTCGAATGCTCAAACCACTCCATCATGCTGGCTCGCAACAGTAATTACCACATTGCTTTATATGGTCGATTACCTAATTTCAGCCCCCCAATATAAAAATCTGCTATTAAATGCAAATATCTCTTTTGTCAAGTACTGATACTGAATGTGAAATGTTTGTCCTCTATTTGAGTGTTTAAAAATATTTAATGATGTGCAAGGGGACTTTGAAGATATTTTATATAGGAAATAGGGTTGGCTGTTCAGAATCATTGGAGGCCCTGAGGTTTCCAGGCCTAAACCTGAGGCCTAGGATGGCCCCTGGTAATGTCATTAAGCATTAAGCATTATGCATCAAGTACCAAATGGAGTTGCTCACAGGTTGTCATTCAGGGGAGAGAGAGAAAGAGAGAACATATTTCCTCTTTCGGCAATTAAGGCTTAGCTGAAGGGGTTGTTCCTAAATCAAATAAGGTGAAATAAAGCAGTCATTCCTTCTCACTTGTTTAGGGTGATAGGGTGGAGAAATTTAATAAACCCTACTTTTTCCTGGCCAGTTGGTGGATGCAGAGCAGGGCAGAGGTAATGCTGTGGTGCCAGAATGACTGGGAAGGAAACAGGAAGCTAACTAAATAATTACATAACAACAAGAATCGTGGCAGGTAGCAGCAGTAAATTGATTAAGCAGTGAAAATTGTAGCAAGCTGGTACTCTATTAACTGAGCTGGAGATTTGCATACAATCCTTTCCTCTTGCCCTAAACTGAACCCATAAGAGAGGTGGAATTTGCACTCTTGTCTCCAAGCTAGAGATGATCCATGAAAATTGGAGACCCTGGCCCTGGCTGTCTGAGATCTGGTGACCCTATTGGGAAAGCACATTTCAGCTCTACCTTGAAAGAATATTTCTTGTGGAAAGCAAAGCATAGATATGTCCTTTCCTGCTCTTTTGACAAAGTGAGGAAGATGTTTCTCATAACCATTGTGTTGGAAAACACTAGCATTCTCTCCCCACTTCCCCTTGTTCTAGGACAAATGAAGCTTAGCTAGTATAGGGTTAACTGTTGCTCTGTGGCTATGGTATCCAGACCATGTAACCCAGGATACATTATGGTGTCAGTTACTGATCATACTTAGAAGGCCATCTCTCTCTGTCTCTCTCTCTCTCCTTCCCTCCCCCTCTCTCTCCCTTTAGCAATCTTACTTCTAGCAACTTCCTTCTCTATGTTAGCCTCTTCACCAAGAAGTTGGTGAGCCTAAAATGAAGATACTGTCTTCCCAAATTCTTTTGTTAGTTAGTTAGGATCTAGTTTCTCTAATGGATATGTAATTTTAAAGTTTATTAGTAAATCTTTGAAGTTTGGAACCTGAAGCTGCCTGCCTTGTTTTTGCTTTCAAGTCAGCCTCCAGTTCAGGGAAGACAACACAAAGATTGGGACATGTTTTTTCTACAACTCTGCTAAAGGAAGGCTAATTCCTGTTTTAGCTCTCATAGAAGAGTTCTCCAAGGGCTAACACTCTGGGAAATTCTAACCCCCAACAGAGGGTGACTCTATTGGGGAAGTGCATTTCAGCAATACCTTGAAAGAATATTTCCTGTGGAAAGCAAAACACAGATATGCCCTTTCCTGCTCTTTTGACAAAGTAAGGAAGATGTTTCTCATAACCATTGAATACTACTAAGTAATATTTGAAAGACTGGGAAGCTACCTATCTATATTTCATTATAAGGTGAGACAATATGTTGGAGGGACAGGGGATAGAAACGGGGACCTGAATCCTATTGTTAAAGAAGGCCCATTAATGCCTACATATCAACTCATCATTCAATAATTGATTCAGTTCTCCAAATGGGAGTTATGAATAGGACTTAGACAAGAGTTGTTCGAAGCATATTGCTAGCGCTGTACTATTCCCCAAATCCATGTACAGCAAGAAGGGAGAGTTTCATTAACCCTTTTAAATTATTATATGCTCATATGGGAAATGAAATATGTTGTCGGACTACTTCTTTTTAAAAAGCTTATACTTGCTTCAAGATAGAATAATTTGTTACCTCTTTTAATTAGGATTTTTTCTCCCAAAAAGGAGCCCTTTGGCAGATCTTAATGATTGGACAGATGTCTATGTGAGAGGCATTCCCTCAGATATTGAGATCCCAAGCAGTTAAGGGCTTTATATGTCATTACAAATACCTTGAAATTAGACCTGACGCATACTGGCAGATAATCTAATTCATTTAAAACTAGTGTTATACAGGCTTTATATGAAATTCTTGAGAACATCAAGCTGCAGCTTTCAGTATCAACTTGAAAAGGCAGCCCGCCCCCAAACCATACATTGCAGTAATCTAGATGGGCAAGTTACCCATAAGCTTGGGCAGAATATTAAAACATCCAAATAGTATCAAATTGTAATGGTATATCATGAACAAAAGATATCTATAATAGGTTATTATTATACACCTGCTGGTGCATATACTTGTCCTTATATTATTCTTGGGTAAACTCTCTCCATTTCAACACAGGAGTAATTGAAAGCCAATATATCTAAAGAAATAGGAAGGATAGCACACCTGACTAGAAACCTCACAACTTAGAAGAGAAACTACTGAACTTATAGAACTACAGAGAAGGGGACTGAATGATCTGTATTGGTGGTGAGCTTCTGATATGATTGCTTGTCCCTTACTTGGCCTTATTAACAGATTACACCCTTTTCTGGCATTCTGTTCAATCTACATAAAGTGCATGCTTTCCAGCCTCAAAGAAGGGTCACCCCTTAAAATAGGGGACACCTACAATCCTTTAAGGGACAAGATCTTGGACTCTCAAATCAGGGACATCCCTTATAAATACAGACACCTGTCAACCCTGACTACCGTCCACAAGAAACCATAAACTGGGGTATAGATTGATTGGCAGGGGAGCTTATAGACATAAGGAATTTTAAGATAGCACTCTAAAACACTTATAGAGAAGGGACTGGTAGAGGCATGGTATGAGAGGTATACTGGTTCTTTGTTATTGCAGTTAAATTCTTTTAAAGCTTCTATAGATTATGTTGAAACGTCTGTATGAATGCCTATCAACTCAGAGATACTGATACTGATAAAATAATAGATAAAATTATAATGATATTAAAAAGAACAGTCATTTTAGCTGAGCCTGTCTTTAAATCTATTGTTTACTTCTTAACCAAAAAGTTGCGTAGCAACTCTCCCATTATTTAAGCTGAATGTACTTTTTTTAAATCCAAAAACCTTCACAAGCAGATGGACTGTGCATCCTCCATTTCATTAATAAGTGCAAGCATTCTGTAGCTTCTGAACTGTATCTCTCATTCATCTCTCACACTCCCTCCCTGGCTGCTGACATTGTGATGTAGCATTTAAAAAGATTGCAGTTCCTTTCTCTGGCTCAGCCAGCAGAAGCTGTATCGAATCAGCGTAGCAAGCCCTCTCTTGGTCTCAAGTCTAAGCTTATTTGCATCCAACTATGACGTTTTCTTCAATCTGTTGCAATCTTTTCCTAGCTCAATGTCCTTCTGATGCCAGCAACATTCCAATAACTTCCTTTCAGCTCAGAAGATTTCATTTATAGTCCAACTGGAAGTTCAGTGTTTTCAAGTCAAATAAAAAGCTTGTTCAAATATAAACAAGTGGATAAATGATCTGCAAAAGGTACGTTTGGATTTATGGAGGACCTGCTAGAGCATCTGAGTCTCTGTCATGGCTGGCCAAAATTTCTCATCATAGGTGTCTTTGTGATAATTGCTCCTCCCAGTCTCAGTATTATCTGTCTGTAAAATAGGAGTGTGGGTGAAAATTTTGATGGAGTTACAACCTGGGAGGTGCGGTGGTATAGCATCCTTCCTTGTTGGTTTTGAGTGCTGTTACTGCCTTTTAAATACAAGTAAGTTCCCCAGATTAACAATCAAAAATTCTAGCTAAGACAACTCTTCATTCTCCAAAATAAAAAACCCTAGTCCTATACATTTTCTATTCTAACAAGGCTACCTTTTCCTAGATATTACATAGCATCACCTGTTTGTTCCTGCTTTATCTATCCTTTGTCACATCATCAGCTATCACAACCTATCCTCTCCCTCATCTCAGACCTATTTGCATACCTGTTACAGGCTCCTAGAAAGCAAAGTAGCCTGTGAAATGGATTAAAGCACTGAACAGAGCTTGGAGAAGATACCTTTTGGACTATATGCCCAGAATCTCTGAGCTAGCATGGAAGACTGCAAATTCGACTCCAAAATAATTCCTTTTCCAGGCATAGGCTCTGAAGGCCGAACCCAGGATGCCTACTTTTGAGCTTCCCTCTGAGTTTGTGTGCAAGGCTGCCAAAGTTTATGTTATCTCTTTATGGGTGACATAGTTAGAGATTACAGCTGAGCAGCTCTTCCTATGGAGGGATGCAGCTTAAGCCGTGCAGAGTTTGTTGATAATTTATGGGCTGCTTTCCATATCCCTTCTTGGGGAAACTCTCTAGGCCAGTCAGTAAATTAAAACCAAATGATTCAATTGTTGTGTTTACTTTGTATAAACAGAGTGCACATGTAGTGTGCATTTGGCTGTTATCAAGATGTTCCTCCTTATTGGAGGAGAGAGAAACTGGTATTTTCAGAGACTCCTTTCTAACTGCAGGCGTGGAGGAAGAGCAAACAGCTAATGAACAGTTACCACTAGGTTTTGCTGGTCAGTGGACATTATGTAAATTTTCAGGAGATGAATAAACTCTCAGCAGGGCACTAAAATATTTTAAAATAAATAGTAACATGATACCTAAATCAAACTAGCGAGACTACAAATAGTCTCAAAACTTTCCATTTGGTAGATAAAACATTTTAAATCTCTTTTTCAAAAGTTAAATGATCTGAACTGGAATCATACTGGATTCATGTTAAAAAAACACACCCACAACCCAAGCCTGCATAAAGACTAGGAAACCATCACACATGGAGAAATGGATATGGTTCTCATGAGGAAATGGTTGTGATCTTCTGTGCAGTCATGTTGACTGTTGGCTTCCATGCCAGGGGGGCAGCGAATCCACTCTGGGATTTAGTTTGAAATTTAAAGGGGTGATCCAAAGTTATGACCTATAACCCCAGATTCAACACCTTGGATGGCTCTTTTAAAATTCAGAGTAAAAGCTGGAGCAGATCCATTGCCTCACTGACATGGAAGCGAACAGATGCCACTGCATCTTTGGGGCCTCAGATTTGGACTCAGGGCCTGAGGCTCCCTTCTGTAAAGCAAGGTGGGATGAAAATGGTCTCCAGTTCTTGACGGTAACATCAATCACACCATTGATGGATGCTGAGAACCAACTTCACCATGGAACTGTGAAAAAGCTGTTACTCCAGTCCTCATTATCCTTTAGTAGAATCACCTTAGTATTCCATCTGACTTTAGGAGAGTATATCTTTGCTGTGCTACTTTGCCTAGAAAACTGGCAGAGTGGTGTTGTAGTCTGAGCCTTGAACTACAACCCCGGAGATGAGAGCTCAATTTCCCCCCTAGCCATAGAAAACCATACTCTCAGCCCCCAGAAAACTCCATGATAGGTTCGCCTAAGGATTGACATAAGCTGGAAATGACTTGAAGGCACAAAACAACAAGAAAACTAGCATAATAGGAGCTTCTCCTAACTCACTAATATTCTGTGGGCAGGTAAATCTCTGTTTAAATGCTCACTTACAATAGTAGGAAGTAAGAAGCACCTTGCTAGATCAGACCAATGGCCTACCTAGTCCAGCATCCTGTTCCCACAGAGGTCAACAAGATCTCTCTGGGATACCTGCAATGAGGACATGAGGAAAACAGCACTCTCATCATTCCCCAGCAAAATCTTTAGTGGCATATTGCCTCTAATTCTGAAGGAAATACGTGGTCTTCATAACTGGGAACCATTGATAACTTTAATCTCTCTGAATCTACTTAAGTCCCCTTCAAAGCCAACTACACTGGTGGCCATTGCTACAAGATGTGGTTGTGAATTCCCAGTTCAATTATCTGAAGAAGGACTTCCTTTTATTCCTTCCAAATTTTTTACCCAACTTGCTAGGTTTATGAACTGTATGAGCTTTGTTGTTTTTGCTGTGTGCCTTCAACTCATTACCAATTCATGGGGACCCTATAGTGAACCGATCGTGGGGTTTTATTCTCAAGATTTGTTCAGAGGGATTTTGGCTTTGCCTTCTTCTGAGGCTGAGAGCGTGCGACTTACCCAAGGCCACCCAGTGGATTTCCATGCCTGAGTGGTTTTGTAGTAATGCTTAAAACTTAGTCGTTCCCCTTTCCTACCAGCTGAGTCCCTGACAGATACCAGTTCTCCCTCCAGTTGATGCTATTTGCATTTTAAAAACCCTGGACGTTACATTTAATTTAGAGTTTCATCTGATATGCCATCTTTATCTCAACTACTCCCCCCTCCCACCGCCACCGTTTCCTGAATCTTTTACAGAAAGAGCAGTAGGGAGCTTGGAGTTACATCGGAGTGGATAAAAATGAGAGGAGAGGCCTCAGGGCAGCAAAGCGCACCTATTTCAGCCAAGCCGAAAAGTAAGTGTGAGCACGATGTGAAATGTTTGTAGCATGTCCCTCATGCCAGAATAACCAAGCCTTGTTCAACATGCAGTCCAAAAGGGGCCTATCCAATAAATTCCTAAACCTCTTAAGAAAACACGAGACCCACTGATGCCTTTGTACCAATATTTATCTGTGGCTTGAAAAGGAAATTCTATCAAATAGGGAAGAGAGGCTGGGAGCAGGGGAATAAATTGTATTGGGTGTGCCCCTCAGATTTTGAATTTAAAAGTTATAGCCTCGGTCTCCCTTTCCCTCTCAAACTTTCCTTTCTCAATCAGTCTCCCTCCAACAGTGTATCTAATTCGGCACTGAACATTGTGTATTGTTTTGGACAATAACCCTGTAACCCCCAGAAACCATGCTGGCTGTGGATTCTGGGAGCCATAATTCAAAAAAAGAAAATTATTTATGTTCTGTGTTTAGTGCTACAACAGACATGCCGTTGGAGGAAGATAAGGCTATTGAAGGGAGGGGAGCATGTGAGGGAAGTAACTTTTCCAAGGTCTGTCTCATGTACTAAAATATTTTAAAATAAATAGTAACATGATACATAAACTAGGAAGACTACAAATAGTCTCAAAACTTTCCATTTGGTAGATAAATGGAAATCCCATTGTTGCCCACCCCTCCCTTAAAGACTGACAGAAACTACTTAGATGTTTTTTTAATTTTATATGGATGTATTTTCTTTTTCTTTTTTTCCTTTCTTTTTCTCTTTTTTTGTTGTTTTGTTTTGTTTTGTTTTGTATCTGTGGATATTTCCTTCGTAATTTCCACTGAATATTTAAGAAATACAGGTGTCCCTCCACATTCACTAGGATTAGGGGTGCAGGACCCTTGCAAAAGTAGAAGAAACCCACAAATGTCTGTAGGAAGAGAGCCGAGGCATGGTGGGGAGAATGGGTCCAAGGTCCTAACTAAAGCCATTTCCGCACTAGACCGTTATAGCGCTATGATTCCACTTTCAACATCCTATGGCGTTCTGGGGACGAAATTCTAAGTGAATTAAATCTTATGTCTTATACCGCCAAAAGTGCAACATGGGATACACCGCACCAGATGCATAAAAACTCAACGGTTACTGGTGTTCCAGCTATTATTTATTGTACACCCTAACAATCGCAATAGCTATTTGTTCCTGTTAAAACTATCCTCTGCGATTCTACCTATCTGTCGAAACATCTTAATTAAAATCCAGATTAAAAAAAGGAGGATTGTTTTTTCTGTCTGTCTTTCTTTCTCCCCCCCCCCCCCCGGCTTCTGTCTGTCTAGATATTTAGATATAGCTATATATCCCAAACGATATAGCGGCAAGGACATCTCTCTTTGGTACACTATTGGAAGGCTTCCTTCTGTGTTGATTGAAAACTCCAATGATGCAGTTTGCCTGGGTTAATCAGGATGCCAGGGAGATAAATGGAAGCTCTTGGCCTTTCTTTGGCTAAGCATGTGGTGAGTCTAAAGTATTTTAAGTGTGGTGCCCAGGGCTGCCCTTGTGCGGGGCCGTTGCCACGGCAACAGGCAGCTGGTCTCTAGAAAGTGTCTTTGCCGTGCTGGGAGGGGGGCGGCCAGCAGGAGCGCTGGCTCTGTTGTGCTGTGTTTGGGATGCCCCCCCCCCCCGGCCATTGTTTTGCCGGCATAAATATTCTCAATAGGATTAACATCCCGAAGAGGCTAAAGACTGTGGGAAAACTTTTGTGGGCCATATTTATTTCCCTTGCTCTTGTATCTTAGCACTCCCCCTCGCCGATCAGTAGATTACGTGGCGGGGAGGAGTGAAAGGAAATGCATTTTGGTGGTGTTTTCTCTCTTTCTTAGTTGGTCCCTGTGTTATAAATTCACGCATTTGCATAATGGCCCTTCCTTGGCAGCATCTTTCTTTAATTCACTGTGTTGGGTGGGTGTGTGGAAGGAGTGGGGGAAAAGAAAAGCCAAAACCAAGGGGAGAAAGACTGGGGAAAACTGAAGACCTCATTAAGGGATCTTGACAACTGATAACATAACTAGGAGCTCCGCTTGCCTCATTTGCACAAAATGCTGAAGAAACAAGTTTCTACTCAGGGCTACTTCTTGGAGAGAAACTGTCTTGTCTCATTTTTCTTTCCCTTTGCAGAATTGCTTGAATTTCTTGCCTTTTTTTTTTTTTCCATCCAGTTCCATGAAGGCTTAGTTTTCTGGCAACCTACACTCTCAATTTTGTTTTGCTTTTAAACATGTCTGTGGGGTATCTCTGGAATTTGACTGTATAGATTACTGTGTGGCTTCAAATGCACATTTTGGAAATTGGGCATAATGAGGAAAGAGTGGTCTGAAACTTGGGAGAGGGGAAATCTTGGCAGGGAGCCAAGCTAAGCAAGTTAAATATTGTGTTTTAAATGGGAGAGCTCCAGAGCTTTCCTGATTTTAACCATGTCCCACCTCTGGTAGCTCTGCCTGATATGATCCTGAGCCTTTCTGTGTAAGAAGGGAGATGGAATACTCCTGCACATTCCAGGTTTACAGAAATGTTTCTTCAGTGCATTCTTTTGGAAGGACTGTGAACTTGTAAAGCACAGATGCAATGCCCAGGAGTTCCCTTGAGCTCCTAACATCTCCTTCTTCCACCAGAGAAGTACATATGATAGAAAATCAGGACAAGCTTCACAGCAAACTCTCAAGAGCACTTTAAGGGCTAAGATCATATTATGAGTAATAAGATCATATTACAAATAATCACTGGGGCTGAAGAAGCTATCTAATCTGGTTTGGATCCTGATCTGATGATTCAAATCTATTTTCAATTTAAACTTGATTTATTCTCTCCTGATCTGATCCAGAGCCCAAAGCTGAATTATATACCCTCCAAATGCCCTGATTTGACAGAAACAGTGTTACTGCCCTGGCTAGTCTGAGCTTTGGGGATATTAAAAGATATCCTCTTGATATCATAATTCGGCTTCACTTCTCTATTCCCTTCCACGTGCTTGCGAGGCCACCGGACAAGCACGCAAGCAAGCTCGGCCGTTAATTGCCGTAATATTCCTGGATAATTCAGGCAGGTCGGAAAATAGCTGACTCACTGCTTTAGGAGACCTCCAGGCAAGTACTCTAATTAGGTATGCACACAACTTACAAAAGTGCCTCTGCCCCGCGATGGCAGCTTGATGGGTAACCTATACAATACCCAAGTACTCTGCGTTTGCATACTGGCTACTCTATTGAGAACCTCTACGATAACTCAATCATTCAGATTCTGACCTTTTGGAGGCTTTGTCTCCAACTCCAAATCTATTGTTTTCCCCCAAGTATGGCATAGCCCGCAGTCACAATTCTCCTTATAAAAACCCTTGATTCCGAGACCTTCCTCGGATCGCTCCCGAGTTTCATCCCGCCTTGCTGCCGCTTTGCTTGGCGAGCCTCCCCTCAGGTCCACGTGCTGAGCTACATCGCACCCAGCTTCGCTCTCTATTTTTCCAGGCTTCAGGACAGGCGAAGTATCACCCAAACCAGCAATCCCTCTAAAACTCCCTCTATACCACTCCAACCTTTATTTTCTTTAGTTATCTTGTATGAGTGTGTCGCATACATTGTTTTGCTTGTATTTAATAAACATCATTTATTGTTTCAACTTTTCTGTGCTCCTTGACTCGACCCGACTCCGTAGACATAGGGTTCAAGATCTCGCTACGTTACCCTGCCCCTCGTAACGCTAAGCAGTGCTCTGAGCTAATTTTCCCCACCTTTAGTTGAGCACATTTTGGTGTCCCTCCCGGGACCCCCAGTATACACGGTAACAACAGTCCCAATTAGTCTTCTGTTGTCTCACTTTTTCAGCCACTTTTAAAATGTTCCAGTTTCTCTCTTCTCCTCCCACTCTCTCCCTTTGTCCTTGACCTACTTGTCCTTGATGCAAATTGAATTCAAAGGGCTAAACTAAATCACACTTAGGGATATTATAGCACCTACTTCTCAGTTAGGCAGTTTCCACACTACATGGTTATAGTGCTATTACTCCACTTTCAACATTCTATGGAATCCTGGGGTTTGCAGTTTAGGGAGGGGCATTTAAAATTCTTAGCCAGAGAGCTCTTTGACCTCGATAAACTACAAACCCCAGAACTCTACAGGATGTTGAAAGTGGAATAATAGCACTATAATAGTGTAGTGTGGAAATGACCTTAGGCCAGTTTCACATCCTACCTTTGTACTGGCAGCATCCGGTGACAATGGCGGCAGTGGCTGTCCCGGGAGGGGAGCATGATGGACAGTTCTCCTCCACACTGGCTGCCTTTGGGATCCAGGAAGTGCGATGGTTATGCCTCTTCCTGCTGCAGCGCAGCGGGGTTCTGTCCCAGGCTCTGCTGGGCAGAAAAGACAGTTATTGCACTTTCAGGACCTCCACAGGCAAGGAAAGTGTGGGTATACGGCAGGAGGATGGCACGATCGCCAGTCATTGACAGGGAAAACCCATCAATGATTTGAGGTGTGATTGCACTACCTGGGGACGGGAGAAGGATGGGACCAGAATGACGCCATGCATAAGCACCATCCTAGTCCTGTCATTCTCCCATCTTCATGGCAGTTTGGGTATGTCGAGCAGAAAGGGCTTTAGTTTCAAAGGTACTACAATTCCCCTTTGCATACTGATTGAGACTAACATGGCTATGTCTTTGAATTCTAGTTGGCACTCATTTAACTCAGCAGGAAGGAGAGAGGATGGAGTGGGTGGAGTCTTCTTCCCAGTAGATTCAGGTAAAAGCAAAATGCTGCAGCTTCTCCTAGCTCATGTGCAAATGAGGGAGCAGTTTGGGTACATGCACACATAGCCCTGCTACTGCATCCCTGACAAAAAGGAGACAGTAGCAAGCATGTCTGTGCACCCAAACTATGACTCTGGAGACCATGGAACGCCACTGGGCTACCTCAGACAATTCTCATTCTCTCAGCCTCAGAGAAACCTCACAGAAAGGCAAAAGCAACAAATCTTGCCAACAAAACTCTCATGATAGGTTTGCTTTAGGGCACGGGTGTCAAACTCAATATCATCTTGGGCCACATCAGCATCATGGTTGTCCTCAAAGGGCCAGTTGTATCTCTAAGACTATATAAATATATCTATTCTTCTATTATATTAAATAATTGCCTCTGCATTCGATTATTACTAGTTTTTAAATTGCCTTCCCTCGCACCAACTTTTCTTTTCTTGGACATTTTGGGGCTATTTGATCATAGTTTATGGTCTCTATACCTCTCTATAGTAACATAGAATTGGTCAGTATATCCAAAGTGTTCCACTTTCTGCTCCCCAGACCCTCCCTGTGCCTCTTTCTGCTCCCCCTTCCCCAGTGACTCTTTCTGCCTGCCTGCTTCTCTCTGTACCTGGTGAGCCCGATCCCCAAATTGAGGGCCCCTGAGTGCCAGTATTCTGAAAAGGGACCCAGCAGCCTGCACTTGCGATCTGCTTCTACTTCTGACTGCTCCTCTGTCCAACTCTGTCCAACTCTGCACAGACCATTGCCATGGTGACCCGTGGCAATGCTCTGACAGTGAGACTTGGACAGAGGAGCAGTCAGAAGTAGAAGCAGATTGCAAGTGCTAGTTTCTGGGTCACTCTTCAGAATACCGGCAGCCAGGCCTGCAATGTGGGGATCAGGCTCGCCAGGCAGGGGGAGTGCCACAGCTGCAGGAGAGGTGCAAGGGTCACATGATTTGGCCCACGGGCTGGATTTGGCCCATGGGCCTTGTGTTTGACACATGTGCTTTAGGGTCACCGTAAATCAGTTTTCAAAGAGGAGAGACATGATGGCTAGACCCTTTCCTTTGTTGCTGTGTGCCTTCAAGTCAATTCTGACTTATAGCAGTGCTAAAGTGAACCTATCACAGGGTTTTTTTTTTGTGTGTGTGGATTTGTTCAGAGGGGGTTTACCTTTTCCTTCCTCTGAGGCTGAGAGAATGTCACTTGCCCAAGGTCATCTGGTGTCTGAGCAAGGATTTGAATATTTGGAAGTTTAAAGAACTGTTCAAATACTTATATCTCAATATAGATACTTAAATCTTGAGTTAAATCGGGAGAGGGGGTCCCAGCAAAAAATTATATTAGCAGAGGGTCCCTGGTAAAGAAGAAGTTAAGAACCACTGCATTAGATGATTAGATGATTAGACAAGCTATCCCAAAGAAAAGTCAGTTAGACAACAACAGTTAGAGCAGGTTAAAATATTGCACTCTAAGAAGGCACAGTGAGAATTAGGGAGACATTCAGTAGTAGACCTGGGTAGGCAGGTGGACCAAGAGGCAGAGCAGAACAACAGACAGCCACATCAAAGGCATTCATTCAAGATGGAGTAGCCCTTGTACTTGGGGTATGATACTACAGGCCCAAAGTGCAGAAAGATGAAATGCACTGGTTTGATCAGAAATATTTTAATGAAAGACACTTTGATAGGTATTGGATGTACACTGTCCAATATGTCACAGATGAAAAGTTGTACAACCATCCTCCTTCCCCAGGTGTAGTGGCTGCTCTTCAAGCAGCTGCCCCCAAAGTTGCTGCTTCTGTTTCTAGGCCTGCATCTCCCACCTCTTCCTCCGCCTTCCCCCCCCCCCGCCTTCCCAAGCACCCGCTGTTGCTCATCGTACTTCCAATTGCTCTGCCAGGGGACCAGCACTGGGCAGGGCTGAGCTGTCACAGGAAGACCACCAGCTTGGCTAGCTCCCCCAGAGGCACTGCCTCTCAACATATTTGGTGAAGGCCACGCTAGGCTTGGGGGAGGAAGCTGCAAAGATGAGGAGGAAGGTGGCAGCTCATCTCTTAGCAAGGGTGACGCCTTGCCAGGTGAAGGAAACAGAAATAGCAAAGATGAGGAAGAGGGCAGAAGGTTCTGGTAACTGGAGGAATATGGTAATCTGTATGGCTAGCAATTACAAAAAAGAATATTTTATCCTGTACTGACTTTTTCACTAACACAGTTTCAAGGCTTACGTTATGTTTCTGTGAAAAAGTCAGTTCATCACCGTTCTTGGTTGGATAAAGCCCATTGAAGAGGACAGCTGTTTTGGCATTCACATCCAGTCTACTGGGATTTAAGGCAAAGAAGAAAATAGATCTTCAATTAAAAAAAAACTCTACATATTTCTTTACTTATCTATGTATGACACCCATCCTTAGCTACATCTAATAGATACTCTCTCTTTTATTTAGCGTTTATATAGGAAATGATAGAAAATAGGAAAATGTGAATAGAATAGGACCATTAGGGAGAAAACTATGTATGTGGCTCAATTTTTATGATGTACCATACTTAAAAATAATAGTGATAATAATAATTTCCCATAATGCAAAAGAAAAAAAACGGCTTAAATTTTGTTTAAAACATGACATTGATAATGTATCTTCATGTGTTCAAAAATTAAATTAAATGACTTTTTTAAAAAATGTCTGTTGTGACTGGATCTTAGAAGAATAATTTAAAAGGAGACTTACAAACACATTAGCTGGGATATGCCATGCCGCATCAAACTAAAACCACATGCTGTTAGAAAAGTGTGTTGTGATCATGAGAGACAAATGAATGACAGTCAGTAGCTTGGGAACACCAGATACCAATTATTGCATAAGTGGACTACTGTTCCCTGTGCTACTTTCCCCATCATTCCACTTTAAAAGAGAAAACATTTCAGAGGAAAAATTATTATGACCTCACCACTTAATCTTCAGGTGACAAGTCTCTTGGTCTGTGCTCTGAAATCTGTCTAATTTTTTCCTCTAAAACATTGCCAAGGATATATACATATTTTTTCCCAAAAGCATGTCCTGAGCTTTTCTTTATTAGAAAAGGTTCACACACCGGTTTAGCAAAATAAAATAAATAAAATAAAAATAATGATACTAACATCTGCCTATAAAATATTGCGAGTGTCATAAATACTTAGAAATATTATTCAATTAAAGAAGTCGGCCTTTTGAAATGTGTTCTCATCCATCTTTAAACATGGTTTCCAAATAACATCATTGCAATTCATCATAGTGGGTGTCATGGATTCAGTACAATGTTTTGTGTCATCTCCAAATGTGCTATCCAAAAAATATTTCACATTGTGGCAAGAATATTGCAAAAGAAAGGGCCCTCCATAAAGCTCTCTTTCACACACTTGTTTTACGCAGTGTTGGATAACCAGTTCTCCCAACACCAAGCAAACCACAGCCAGCACAATCAAAGGAGGTGGTAAGAATGAGTAATTAAAAGTGGATAATTTATGTTGCAAATCCACTTTCTCCCATGGAGCTGGCAATAGCCTAGGTGACGAGAAAGGAGGCGATTATATGCCCGTTAACCGTCAGGTCACTGTTGTGTTTGTTTACTCAATTCTGCTTTCGTTACTTGTGTGGATTGTAGACATCTATGTCGTATTGCTGTGGCCATTGTTGTCCAGAGAAGCTCCACGGAAAACCTGTCCGTTGTCACTGTCAGGTCTGTTACAATCTTTCCATTGATCGGCAGATGCGCTCCTCTGGAAGTGACTCATCTGAAGCTGGATAGGACTAAGAATTTAATATGTGCATTGGCAGTGCTTAGTCAGGGTAGCCATTTTGTAGCAGACAACATTTACACTAAGGGTAGAAAGTTGATATGGTGTGTAGTGAACAGTACCACCAAAGGCAAAAGACAAAAGAAACAGGTTAGACCTAACAGAAGATGATAATAGTGAAGTAAGATGGCTATATTTACTGCTGTTGTGTTTCTGACTATCATTGAGGTTTCTTGACAAGATTTGTTCAGAGAGGGTTTGTCATGGCCTGCCTTTGAGGCTAAGAGAGTGTAACTAGCCCATGGCCACCCAATCAATGGGTTTCTGTGACCATGCAGGGATTCGAACTGGTCTCTCAGAACTGTAGTCCAGCATTTAAATCACTACACTACACTGGCTATATACAAATCCCCGAAAGTGGGAAATACATCATTAAAAATTATAAGAAAATGAAAGTTCTGCTTTTTCCCTTGTTCTGTTAAAAATGCTTCCCACTTGCTGCTATTAAGTTTTTTGGGGAAAAGATTCAGGTACCTTTACAGTAAATTGGTTGCCACTGTAACCTGCATCTTTTCAGCACTGATGATTAAAAAAAATTAAAAAGTTTAAGGATGTTTGTGTTACTTGGCGGAAACATATTGTTCGGAGAAAGTGCCAAGAAGTCAGTTGCAATATCATGAGAAAAAGAATCACAGGACTCCATGGAATTTAATAGTTCTACTTTCAGAATGGCTGATGTGGACCTTGAGGATTAGCATCATCAGGGTCATTCTCTCCATGAATCAGCATGTGAACAAAGCCTTTACTGAGTAATGCATAAAAGACAGAATCTACTAAAAACATGTTGAACAAACTAAATATAAGTGCTGATACATGGAAAGAATAGCACAACTTGCCACTACATTTTCATTCCTGGGTCATTGTAACAGACTTGTAAATTGCAAGCATGCACTGGCATTAAAAACCACAGCATTTGTTCCTTCCTCCACCAGTGCATTGATGTGGAACAGCTACTAGGTTTTAGGATAATCCGTCAAGAATTTCTCTTGCTCAAGCCCTAATTAAATGAATGACTAGGCCAGAAAGCATTCTGTCATATGCAAGGCACATGTAATATGCCCCAATATTAACCTTTATCTCTGTGTTGAATTATTAGTACCTTCTTGAGTGCTATTCTTTCTGCATATTTTGGTGTTAGTTACTTCAGTTAGTTATTGTCACGTTTAATTATCTCTGGATAAGCCTGTATTGGGCTGGGTCGGTCGGTCGGTCGGTCCGTCCGTCCTTCCTTCCGTCCTTCCTTCCTTGCTTGCTTCCTTCCTTCCTTCCTTCCTTCCTTCCTTCCTTCCTTCCTTCTATACTGCCTTGCTTACACAGTGTGGAAAATATAATCAAGCAATGATAACAAACTGAATATTTCAAGCAACAATGCTCCAGACAAGAAATTCTGCAGCCAGCACGCCCATTTAACTTCCAAGAATTAGCAGCATTACCTTCAGTACAGATTACCTAAAGTTGTACCATTCTGTCAGCCTGTTAGAAAAGTGTGAATACCTATTTGTTATTTTTGTTGTTATGTGCCTTCAAGTAAACTCAAACTTATGGGCTTTCTCAGCAAGATTTGTTCAGGGGAGGTCTGCCATTGCCTTCCTCTGAGGCTGAGAGAGTATGATTGTCCAGGATTACCCAGTGAGTTTCCATGGCTGAGTGGGAACACCAATTAGCATTTTTAAAGATGCAGCCTATAAAGTGTAATTCTGGACTCATTCAGTAATGCAAAAGTTTCCTCATAGAAACTTGAGTTGTGCATAATTGCAAGGTGACATTATAACCATCTTTAAATATCTAAAAAGATGTTAGGTAAAAGATGGTGCAAACTTATTTCCTGATATTTCAGAGAACATTCTGTTTGACAGTGGAATGGACTGCCTCAGATGGTGGTAGACTCATTGGAGGTCATCAGAGGTTAGATTTCTCAGGAGTGCTTTAGCTCTGGATTCCTACACGACAGGCAGTTGGACTAGATGGCCTTTGAAGTGCCTCCCAACTCTGTGATTCTAGGCTGCTCCAACCTATTAAGTGCTACTGAGTGCTATTAAGTTCCTTTATCTACACCAGGAGGTAAGAATTTGGTTGGCTCCCCAGAAATTATTAGACTGTACTTCCCAGCATTCCTTGCCACTGGCTCTTCTGGCCAAGCTGCTAGGATTTGCAGTTCAACAACATATGGAGGAAGGCTCAACTCTCGTCTGTATCTAGATGATCCTCACTGAGGTAAATAGGCTTTAAATTGAAATACTCTGCTTCAAGGACAAGAATGTCTTTATTCCTTTCTAAAGATAATAGTTATTCCAAAAGCAAGGCTAGGCAATCTCTGCTGGTCCAGATATGACTCTGTTGCTGTTAACTGCCACCAAGTGGACTTTGATTTATGGTGACCCTATGAATGAGAGAACTCCAAATCACCCTGTTACCAACAGCCCTGCTCATATCTTGCAGATTCAGAGCCACGGTTTTCTTGACTGAGTCTAACCATCTGCAATGAGATCTTCCTCTTTTCTTACTCCCTTGTATCTTACCAAGCATTATGGTTTTCTCTTGTGGGTCATGTCTTCTCATGACATGTCCAATGTATGACAATCTCAGTTTAGTCATCTTGGCTTTTAGAAAGAGTCCAGGCTTGATTTGCTCTAATACCCATGTATTTGTCTTTTTAGCAGCCCATAGAATCCGTAGAACTTGTCTCCAGCGCCACACTTCAAATGTCAGCTCTTGTCATGGTCCAGCTTTCACAACCGTAAATAGAAATTGGAAATACGATGGCATGGACAATCCTAACTTTCATATTCAATCATATATCTGGACACTTGAGGATCTTGCCTAGTTCTTTCACAGCTGCCTTTCCAAGTCCTACTCACCTCCTGAATTCTTGATTGCAGTCTCCTTTCTGATTAATGACTGAGCCAAGATGTGTAAAATCTTTAACAATTTCAATGTCTTCATAGTTTACTTTAAAGTTATGTAATACCCTGCAGCATTTCCAAGACGAAAAGTGGGACATGTATGGCCAACCAACATCAGAGCATAATCAAAATGTAAAAAGTTATTAATAAGGAAGAACACACAAACTAGGAGAGGCTGCTGCAGTTTGCTTTTGCTTGAGGCTACTGGGAAGGGCAAGGTTCTGTCTCCTCTCACCCTGCGGAGTTGAGGAAGAGCAAACTACTTTAAGCTGAGGACAAAGGGTGAAAGTGGGAAAAGGAGAGACATACTGAAATATTTTAATAGCTGCTGAAAAAGTAGGACAAGAGAGGAGTAATCAATATGATTCCTCCAGACTCAGACAGATGGAAGGTATGGCATGATTTTCTTTCTCTTCCCTGAATCTTACCACAACACATCCTCCTCTGACACCCTAGATATTTCCAGACTCCCCAGATTTGCTCTCCCCAATGGAAAACTTTTCCTCAGAAACCCTGAGATACATGATTTGCTGTTTCAATCTTCTGACCTATTTAGGCCAGAAAAGTTCCTTCTACAAACAAACTTAAAAAAAAAAAAAGCAGAAAGTGATCTAAAGACGGAAACTCTAGCCCATATTGCTTTATTCTGGTTCAGAATTGTTTTCCTATGCTTTTTTTAAAAAAATAGCCCTAATCTGAAATTTAACTTCCATCACACACAAACATGCATTATCAGTTAGCCAACAGCCATTTAGTATGGCATTTAACACTCTACTACTATACAGAGAGAGAAAGAGAGAGAGTGTGTCAATTGACATATATTCATCTTGTTATAATTTCCTGTTTTAGGAGTAGGGGGTGAGTTAGAGAACCTACTTTCTGTGCCTACTAAATTCTGGCAGTAAAAGACACATTTCAGAAGCAATTTCAATCAATCCAAGACACCAGAATGATAGAAGCCAAGACTGCAGCAGAGCATTTCATCGTACTACTTAACGTCATCCATGCTTCCTTCTTGAATGGTACAGCAATGTTAAGCAGTTAAAAACAAAACAAAACAACAACAACCTAGAGCCAGCCAAAGCCTTGTATAAAAGGCAGACACTTTGAACTAAAGAATTCTGAGTCCAGGACTTTGGTTCAAGTACTTGAATTCAACAGAATTTACAGTCCTGCCATTCAGAAATCCACTTCTCTTTGCCACAAGCATTCCTCATTACAGCAGTATAATTTGAGGAAATGAAAGGTATTTTGTTGCTACTATGATTAAGCAACAGGAAATTAGATATCCTTGCTTATATCAACTACAAATCAGAGTTCTACTTGCAGACCAAGATGTATGTCCTGATCACCCTTTCTTGACCATTCTTGGATCCAGAAGAGAAGAAACCAACTGATCAACCCATTATGAGAGGTAATGGGAGTCTTTCCGTGGGTTTCATAGAACTTGGACCTTAAGAAGAATGACTGTGAACAAGGATTTTGTATTTATTTGAGGTTCATCTTCCTCACTGAAGAGCCAGTGTGGTGTAGTGTTTTGAGTGCTGCACTTGGACTCTGAGAGACTGGGCTCAGCCATTATCCAAGGGTGACTCGGGCAAGCCACACTTTCTCAGGATTAGAGGAAGACAACAGCAAATCTTCTCTAAATAACTGTTGCCATAAATCAGAGTCAATTTGGAAGATATACAACAAACCTGCCTTCTTAGCCCTGCAACCCTTCTGGGAATACTGTCTTTCATTCACTGTTTTTTAGAAGCAGACCTGCAGCCCAGCAGGTGGGCATTTCATCAGGGGTGTGTGTGTTTGTGTGTGTGCATGTCGGTGTCTATGTTGAAATATACCAGTGTTATTGGAAGCCATGAGCCATCTGCCAGCTGTGTCACGTCCTTTGGGATGGTGCTGTTCCATCTGCTGGCAACTGGGTCTTGCTGTTCGTGCCCAAGGCTGAATCCACTCTGGGGCTGAGAAACGGTTCTCACTTATGAAACCGCCTTGATGGGTTAAATGTTAATTAAAACAAGAACAACAATAAAATATACAGCAAAGTTGTTAGGATCAATAAAAAAAAAGAGCACTGCTGACTGTAAATTAAAGCAGCAGTGAAAGTATCATTTCCACTGCTCAAAATAGAATATCTTTTCCATATTTCAAATGCAACCCATTCAAATGCCTCTTAGAAAAAAGTGGTATTAACTTAGGATGGAATCGTCTATGGTAATTAAAAGCATGTAACCTAAAGTTATACACTCGTAACTCTTAAATATTTATGATCCCTATGTAGTGCCTAGCTTGGGGGGGCCGTCCAATTCCCACTTACAGCGAAAGTCCCCCAATCCCCACTTACACTGAGATCAATGGCGATCTCTTCTGGCTGATTGTTTCTGCCTCCTGCACAAGTGATCTCTGCCACAAGGGAAATCATGACAAGGTTCTTGTTTCTGTCTGTCACATTGGAGAAGTTCATGGAAAGAGGTGGAAACAACAGCCAGCTGCTTCCTGGGTGACAGAGGAACACACCCCCAATTCTTGCAGTGAAGAGATCTGGCTGGGATTCACTACATAACCCCGTGCTTACACATTTGTTAGTCTCATACAGAATTCTGGCCATGATATCTACAAGATACTAACAGCAGAAGCCAGGTACTTGAGTGTGGGGTTCTACAACTGGTTTGTGTTGTTGAGTGTGGGGTTCTACAACTGTGCTCCTGTGCATGCAAAAGTTCTGTTGGATCTCTTATAAGAAATTTGACAAAGCCAAACTGTTTTAGGCTACTTTGAACTAAAAAGAGGGGTGTTTTTTCCCAAACAAAATGGGAAAAAATATTCAGTTGTTAGAATTGTGAAAAAAAACAGTTATTTATGCATTTTATTTTCAAGAATTTATAGAGTGCAGGCAAAAAATCAAGAGACAGCTCATCGGCAAAGGCTGTTTAAGCAGCTGGAAGAGATGTCATTTGTCAGAGAATTACAATAATCTAGTCTAGACAAGACCAGTACCTAAAACACTGACTTTCCAGTTCCTGGCAAGTTAACATTTGTTGGCACTTGGATAATATTCCTTAGGTGTTTCCATTCCAGTTTTTTTTTTTTTTTAATTTCATGCTTCTTGATAAAGAAAAGTTGTGCTTCCATGTGATAAGCTGCCAATGTTGAAATGACAGATTTCTCCAAGTCTGACGCCTATGTGTAAACTTCATACTGACTGCAAGTTCTGTTTCCGTAGCACTTAGAACAGGCAAGTAGGGGTTGGGGGAGGGAGAAGAACAGTAGTTCAGACTTGGATCAGAGACAAGCAGGTGGGAAGCAGAGACATCACCTCATTAGGCTCTGCATGAACAAGCAGGCTGAGCAAAGGGATCATCTCTATAACGAAGGCCATCAAAGTCAGTTAAATTGCCTTTTGGCTTATTTTTTTTTTGTTCACTGCTTAAAAAATATGAAATCATTCTCCCTGACAGGGTCAATGGGAGAGTCACTAGGAGCGCTTTAAGGTACCACATCTATCATGCCATGTTGTCAACCGTGGGGTCAGCACAGCTGTAAAGGAGAGTCACAGCTTCTCCATGCCGACAATTCTCTGGAAAATGTTTGCTTGTCTTGGCTGTGTTTCATCCCCAGCAAGGCATCCATCAGCGGCATATATATCTGTGTGCAAGTTTCTACCATACTTTTATCTTTTAAAAAATTGCCTGTCTTATGAACAAATTGCCATGTAGATGAAAGGAACGTTTCAGCAACTAAAACAAGTGATGCTTGACATCACTGAAATGGTGCTTTGGCACGACAGTGACTTGGGAAGAAGACTGTGAGTGAACATGCCCATGTTTGGGTTTAGGGAAGAAGATTGTACAATAAAAGCACTGTAACAAAGCAGCCTGAAAATCTTAAGTGGTGCTGTTAGTTAATTACAAATATGTTGTAATAAGACAGTAGATATAGTTGTCCATTGCAAAAATGTTCTTAAACTGAATTTGATTGGCTCATAGTGTTATAAACAGCTTGATGATAGCTAAATTTTATTTAAGAGAACTATGTGAAAATCAACAATCTTCTTCCAACTTATGGCAATCCTAAAATGAACATATCATGGGTTTTTCTTGGCAAGATTTGTTCAGAGGGGGTTTGCCATTACCTTTCTCTAGGGCCATTTCCACACTATACTGTTACAGTACTATTATTCCACTTTCAACATCCTACAAAATCCTGGGCTTTGCAGTTTAGAGAGGGGCATTTAGAATTCTCAACCAGAAAGCTCTTTGGCCTCAGTAAACTACAAAAACCCAGAATTCCACAGGATGTAAAATGTGGAATAATAGCACTATAACAGTGTAATGTGGAAATAGCCTTAGGCTGCAAGAGCATGAGATGCCCAGGGTCATCCACTGGGTTACCATGGCTGAGTGAGGATTTGAACCTTGATCTCTCAGAGGTTATTCCAACACCCAGACCACTCTATCACATTGTCTCTTATCCATACTGACAATCTACTGTAGCCTAGGTCCAGTTTAGTAGCCTTATCCAGAGGAGACTCATGCCTTGGTGCCTTGGTGAAACTTACATAGGTATTGACTTACAAAGTGTTTTTTGATTTTACTGGGTCTGCTCTAGATGGGATTAGTATTGGACTGAGGCCTAAACTATTCAGAAGATCTGAATTGATTAATCAAATGGATAAAAAGGAGCCTGTTACACTAGTTGACTACAGAATTTGGTCTGTTTCTGTTTAATTTCTGAGATCAAGAAACCTCTCTCCATTATCTTTATTGTACACAGGTGTTATATAGACACAATAAAATTAGATTTAATTGTCCCCGGTTAGACACTGTGGTTGAATGGTTAGAAGTGGGAAGCTATATAAAATCAAGCTCACAGGCCAAGGAGATTACAAAGAGACTCATAATAGGTCTAGTTAATAAAAATCGGTGATTGCCCTCTCTTCCGGCCACACTCACTATCAGACTTTCTTTACCACTCCCAGTTTTTCATTATGAAGCTTTGCACTTCTACCACCTGGGAACAGTGTACAGAGCATATGTGCTTATAATTTATTAATATTGAGAGGAAAGTGAGAGAAGTAGATTGTGCAGCGTTCAATTCCCCACAGGTTGCCTTGATTTCCTTGATGTGTTAGCAGAATGTTTTCTGGAGTTAGCATTTCCTGTTGTAAAAGCTTGATTCACTGCTGTGTCATAACACTGATTCCCTTGCTTGTTAGCAGGATATCTTAGTTTTAAAAGAAGCTGCTGTGTTTAGACACTGTTTTACTGAAAGATCCAACTTCTGGACTGTTTTCAAGCCTGTATTCACAGCATGACAAAGGCCATTGGAAGTCAGAGCAGTGTGGCTGAAAATGGTTTCATTTTCATCAGGTTCTGGTCAGGGTTAGTCATGCTGAGCCTACTCAATCTCGTTTGGTGTTCCTTGTTTTCAGATGCTAGATCACATTTGTCAAGGACTGAAATTCATGGGACAGGGGAGGAATTTTGATTGGCTGTCTCTTATTTGCCAACCTGGGTGAATGTGGAGGACATAAAGTTATCAGAGTGTTGTAGGAGCCCTCATCCTGGGGCTCAGTCATACTACACAGCTCTATGATTCCACTTTCAGTGCCACGGTTCCATCCTATGGAATCCTGGGAATGGTGATCCACTGAAGCACTAGAGCACTTCAGTTGAGAATTCTAAATGTCTTTCCTAAACTTCCAATTCCAGGATTCCATAGGATGGAATAATAGTGCTATAATTCTGAAGTGTGAATGGGCTCCTGATTTAGCACATAACAGGCCATTCCCTCACTACAATGTTATAGTGCTATTATTCCACTCTCACTATCCTGTAGAATTCTAAGGTTTGTAGTTTACTGTGGCAAAAGAGCTCTCTAGCTGAGAATTCTGAATGCGCCTCCCTAAACTCCAAACCCCTGCATTCCATAGAATGTTGAAAGTGGAATAATAGCACTATAACAGTGTAGTGTGGAAATGGCCACAGATTCATTTATAAAGGCTGTTTCCTGCAACACATAAAACTGTTAGGTAGATCAGTCACAGAACAATAAGTTTCACCACTTCTCTGTATCTAAACTCAACTGGGAAGGTGAAACAAAAACCAAACAATTAAATGAATGAGTGAATTGGTATAAAATGTAGAAAAAAGGAGACTAGACCCAGAATCCTGTTGATGACATATACAGGCTTCATGAAAATTTATGCCTGTGTATGGACTTTTTTGTTGGTCATGGTGGGTTGAGGTTTTCAGCATTTCCGCAACCATTCAGGGACCAGGGGAGAATGCAGGAGAATGCGTGGAGAAGATGGCCAATTAATAAAGGAGGGAAGACAGAAAGCAGAACTACTCAACACCTTCTTTGCCTCAGTTTTCTCCCAAAACGATAGAACTACTCAACCTGGGGATGGGGACCAGGTGAGGAAGGGGGGGGGGGAATGCAGCACAGAATAAGTAGAGAAGTAGTACAGGAATATCTGGCTAAACTAGATGAATTCAAGTCTCCAGGGCCAGATGAATTACATCCAAGGATATTAAAAGAACTGGGAGAAGTCATTTCTGAACCACTTGCAATAATCTTTCAGAACTCTTGGAGAACAGGAGAAGTCCCAGCAGACTGGAGGAGGGCAAATGTCATTCCCATCTTCAAGAAGGGGAAAAAGAGGGCCCGAATAATTATCACCCGGTCAGCCTGAACATCAATACCAAGAAAGATCCTAGAGCAGATAATTAAGTTTGTAATCACTTAGAAAGCAATGCCGTAATCACTAAAAGTCAACATGGATTTCTCAGAAATAAGTCATATCTTATCTCTTTTTGTGACTGGGTTACAAGCTTGATAAATGAAGGGAATGCTGTAAACGTAGCATGTCTTGACCTCAGTAAGGCCTTTGACAAAGTTCCCCATGACATTCTTGCAAAGAAGCTAGTAAAATGTGGGCTGGACAGGGCTGCCGTTAGGTGGATTTGTAATTGGTTGACCGATCAAACCAAAGGGTGCTCACCAATAGCTGCTTTTCATCCTGGAGAGAAGTGACTATTGGGGTGCCACAGAGTTCTGTCCTGGGCCCAGTGCCATTCAACATCTTCATCAATGACTTGGATGAAGGAGTGGAGGACATGCTGATCAAATTTGCAGATGACACCAAATTGGGAGGGGTTGCTAATACGCCAGAGGACAGGATCAACATTCAAAAGGACCTTGACAGATTGGAGAGCTGGGTCAAAGCTAAGAAAATGAATTTCAACAGAAAGAAATGTAAAGTCCTACACTTAGGCAAAAAAATGGAATGCACAAATATAGGATGGGGGACACATGGCTGGATAGCAGTACATGTGAAAGGGATCTGGGAGTCTTGGTAGATCACAAGCTGAACATGAGTCAGCAGTGTGATGAGGCAGCCAAGAAAGCCAACGTGATCCTTGGTTGCATCAATAGGAGTATGGTGTCCAGATCGAGGGAGGTAATTGTACCACTCTATTCTGCATTGGTTAGGCCTCATTTGGAATACTGTGTCCAGTTCTGGGCACCTCAGTTCAAGAAGGATATTGACAAGCTGGAGCATGTTCAGAGGAGGGCAACCAAACTGGTGAAGGGTCTGGAAGCCATGGCCTATGACGAGTGGCTTAGGCAACTGGGTATGTTTAGTCTGCAGAAGAGAAGATTAAGAGGGGACATGATAGCCATGTTTAAATATTTGAAGGGATGTAATGTCCAGGAGGGAGCAGGCTTGTTTTCTGCTGTCCAGAGACTAGGACAAGGAGCAATGGATTCAAGCTGCAGGAAAGGAGATTCCACTTGAACCTCAGGAAGAACTTCCTGACAGTCAGAGCTGTCTGGAAGTGGAATATGCTGCCTCAGCGTGTGGTAGAGTGTTCTTCGTTGGAGGTTTTTAAGTAGAGGCTGGGTGGCCATCTGTTGGGAATGCTTTGATGGGTGTTCCCGCATGGCAGGGGATTGGACTGGATTGCCCCTGGGGTCTCTTCCAACTCTATGATTCTATGATTCTATGATTCTATGATCTGTAACTGCTCTATATTCACTAGCACACGGTAGTCTTACTATAAAACTATACAGGACCCCTGTTGCAAATCCTTGTTGCAGCCTTGCTTGCTGTCAGGAAGAGGGTGAAAACATCATCTTCCTTGTGCCCTGATCAGAAACTGACGGGACTCCCATCACCCAATCTGGCTGCTGGCTCTAAAGGTAGGCTGGGATGAGATCAAATCAGGAATTGTTACTTAAGCCCTTTCCACACCCTACCTTCTTGCATGGTCCTCTGATGGCGATCCTGGCAGTGGCTTTGCTGGGAAGGAAGCACAACAGAAGCACTCCTCTCCTATCGACACTGGACCAGCTCCCTGCGGAAGGGAGCATGATGGATATACCTCTGCCTTCCACAGCACAGCCAGGCACTTTCCCAGGCTGTGCTGGGGCAGGAAACACCACCATTGTGCTTCCTGATCTTCTGCAGGGCAGGTAAGTGAGGATGGTGGTGCAATTGTGGGTCATTGATAGGGAAAACCTGTCAATGATTTAATCCACAATTGCACCACTTGGGTACAGGAGAGGAGCAGGACTGTGACAACTTCATGCAAAAGTATCGTCATGGACCTGCTCCTTTCCTTTCCCCATCCTGCGATGGGAGGACACTGCGGAAAGGGCCTTAGTTACACAAACTAAGTAGGTGATTTTTTTTTCCGGAGTGCGAACAAGAAAGCCAGAAGATTTTTTTTCCTAGTTGGGTAATTCTATAAGCAATAACATGAAATTTGATACGTACTACCATTCTAGCAAATCTACTTTTTGGATGTAACAGTCAAGAAAGAAGGAAGGAAATTCTAATTCTAAATCTCTAAGATGTAACATCCTATGCAGTCAGTTCTTCAGCATTAAAAGAAACTATATGGGAAAGTCTGTCTCTCTCCCCCTCCCTCCTTCTCTCTCTCTCTCTCTCTCTCAAGGTCTTTAACCCCATTCACACTACACTATAGCACTCTTTTCCACTTTAACTGCCACACCAACATGCCACAGAATCCTGGAATCTGTAGTTTAGAGAGGAGCATTTAAAGTTATTTGCCAGAGACCTAGTGCCTCCCCACAGTACAAGCTACAGGATTCCATAGGATGTTGCCATGGCAGTTAAAGTGGAATAACAATGTTCATGAAGCTACATATATTACACATATTGGTCTTCAGGGGAGAGCAAGAATGAATGAGTGACAGAACATCTACAGAGTAAGTTGCAACCTGACTTTTGACAATGTAACCCCAAAAATCACAGAGTAGTATTAAAAAGTGGGATGTTCTACAGGACATACATGGGTTTTTGGATAAGCCCTTTTTTTCAAAAGGGCTTGCATTGTTCCAATAACAGTGTTGAGTCTCAGACTAAAAATAATAATTTTTGGACAGATCTGCTCCTTCACAACAATTTTTAGCTGGCTGGGCAGTGGAGAGAGTCATCTCTTATCAGGGTCAGAAAGACCTAGCAACATTAGCTTGAACAAATGTACTCAGAGAGAGAGGAAAAAATGGGGTTGTTTTACATTATATTGCCAAGGAACCCACTGTAAACATAAGCTATCAGAATGTCTCAAAGTGCTGCTTGTGTGTGTGTGAATCAGTTCAGCAAAGTTTCAAAACAAAGCAAAATAATAAGTAGTAAATATGTCATTGGGAAAAATAGTGTTTATGAGTATGATGCATTCATGAGTATGATGATGATTATTCTTGCTTTTTAAATTTTGTACTTAAAATCAAGGCAAATTGTACTCTTAACCTAATGCCTTTTAAAACTAAGTTCTGTTAGAGTATTGTGCTAGGAATGTATGTGTTCAGATGTGATCAAAACAGCCAGGAATGGTAGGCCCCTTTTAAGAAAGGGGGCCTTGTTAAGAGCTATAGTGAGGTGAGTTAAAATTAAATTGACCTACAGCCAGCTTTTCCCAGGGGGCTATTTATTTTTGAAATCTAAAATAGAAAGCGTGCATATGGCATACACTGTAAATCTGAGTAAGGCAGGTCTCCATTTCAACTAAAGCTCTCTTTGTGTTCATGTACTACGAAGTGCCCTGAAGGAAAAGTGTGGCAATGAGCCGGCTTCCCTTTCTGACACATGGAATGTGTAACGTTTTCAACTTGTTTGGGCGGGAAGTAGCCTGGGGTATATCATTTTTTTGCTTTTGGGGTTTAAAAGCTAAGGAATTACAGTCTGAACTGGACTGCTGACAGACCTAGTGAGAGAGTTTGAGGGCGGCTTTATTATGATAGTATTGCCTGTAGATTCAACTGTCCCTTGCCATTGTACGTATCACCTCATTTCCTACACTTTAAAGATAATTTTACAAAGCGCTGAAATGTATAATACTCATCCTTTAAAGAAAGAATAAAATAAAGGCAACTGAGAACTCCTGTTTCCAAAATGACCAGTCTGTTTATAACTGTTGTTGCCTTTAATTCTCTTCATATGGACACTTCCTTTCTAGTACAGCTGCTCCACAACTTCCATTAATTTCTGTAGGATTTACATTTGAGCTTTCTCACAAGGGGCATTCTAATTAATGGGGGTTGCTCTTTTACAGAGCTTGGTTAATTGCCAAAGTAAAGCTTCTTGGAGCAAGCAAAACACAGATAAACTCAGCTTTCGGCAGAGTTCACAGTTTGAGAGATTCCACAGGATAAAAACGCTTCTGTTCTAAAATGTGAAATTTGCATTTTAAAAAATCTTTCACTTACAAAGGAAAATGTTGAACACTTAGATATCGCAAGACCAGGGAAGATGCACATTGTTTATTCAGGTTTTTTTGACTTGTTTGTGATTGGTTGGATTGTAGTTAATTTTTCGAGGTATCTTGTAGAATTAGAGGAATTTTACAAAGGCCTCTTATGCAGCTTACCTGTATCCCAGCAGCATCTGGTGATGGTGGTGGCAGCAGCTCTCCCAGGAGGATAGTGTGATGGAGCGCTCCCTTCTGGGGGCTCCAGGAAGCACAATGGCCACACCTCTTCCTGCCACAGTGCAGCCGGGTACTGGAAGCTCAGCTGTTGTGCTTCCAGGACCTCCACAAGCAAGGTAAGTGTGGGCGCACAGCAGGAGGGTGGGGCAAATCGACAGTCATTGATGGGGAAAACCCATCAATGATTTGCAATGTGATTGTGCTGCCTGAGAACAGGAGAAGGAAGGGACCCCGATGACATCATGCATAAGTGTCGTCCAGGTCCCGTCCTTCTCCCGTCCCCAGTGCGGGTTGGGTGCATCAAGCGGAAAAGGCCAAAGTCTCTATGTCCTTTTCACCTCATTTTCCATAAATTTGCAATAGAATTGGTTGCTGATATCCTAAGTCAGCTGCTTAGTTGTGACTTGCATAACTAAGCAAGGCCTCTTGGGCCTACTCCCCTCAAGCCCACCATAAGAGCCAGCTGTTGGATTCAGTGAAGGGGATCCACTCAGCTTCTGATCAGAGCACACAGAGGTTATTTCCATCCTCCTCCCACCAGTGATTAAGGCTGTGACAAGGATATGCAACCATGGGCCTGCCTTTGTGACAATCTCATTCACTGGCGGGAGAGGGGTGGAAAAATCATCCTCCATGTTCCCTGATTGGAAGCTGAACAGGCTTCCTTCATCCAATTTGGTGACTGGCTCTTAAGGTGGGCTAGGGTGGAATTTATATAAATTGTCAATAAGGCTATGTAGTCTTACTGAATACAGATCAATTACTGATCCATAAGTGTATGTTACGGATCCATAACTGCAATACTGATTATGAGCCAGTGTAAATAAAACTACTATGAAAATAAGAAAAAAATTCTTTGATTATCAGGCTCACACGGCCTCAACTGCCACCACCACCAGCCATTCCAGAAGGCTGCTACAGAGGAACATGAGATGGATAGCAGGGCCATTTCAGCAGACCTACTGAAAAGCCACCTCCTTGAAGGCTCTTTCTTCAGCCATCTCCACTGGCAGCCATTCCAACAGGCTGTAGCAAAATGAGATAAGATGGGAAACAGGGCCATCCCACATTCTAGTGAAAGACTACTTCTTCCCTCCTTTCCCTTTTTCCTTTAGTGAAGGGACTTTTTAGATTGAGAACCAGCATGGTCTAGTGGTTTGAGCATTGGACCATGATTCTGGAGACCAGAATTCAAATCCCCTGGATGACCTTGAGCAAGTCACACTCTCTCAGCCTCAGAGGAAGGCAATGGCAAATGTCCTCCGAACAAATCTTGCCAAGAAAACCCTGTGATAAGTTTGTCTTAAAGTCACCATCAACTGGAAACAACTTGGAGGCATAACACACACACACGTTTTAGATTGTAAGCCTTCAAGTGAGGATTATCTTTTTAACACTGAATGTATGTAAGCTACTCTGAGAGCAGTATAAGGTTGAGGAACATGATAAAATTGCTACAAATAAGTAAAGAAAGCCTAACTTTTCAAATTGACACTCTACCTTGGTTTTTCTTGGTTAGCTAACAGCTGTTAAGATTTTTAAGTGAAAAGCAACTAGTATGGTTCTCTCTTATCCCCAAATGCATTTGGCCATGTTTTCCTACTTTCTGGAGGTGTTATCATACAACGAAAGGAAAGCATTGTAAGTGATGAAGGTTTAGTCAGCTACGGATATATTCCTACAAAATTGCTAGTGTGCGGTTGTATAAACACAATACTTCCTTGGTCCATCTGGGAATTTATACAGAGGACTTTGGCGGACTTGTTCTATAGCTGCTCAGTTCTGCTGTATGTATATACCTGTAAGTTCCTGTAAGGAAGCTAAAAATGGAGGCAGAGGGAACCACATTAGTAATTTCACATGTGACAATGGACATATGGATTTCCTGCTAACTTGTACATAGAAGTATTTTCCATTAAATTTTTTTGCAATGTGAGAAAAGATGCTTGGGTGAGGAACAGGATCTTTCTGGGTCAGTATATCGGTTTGCAGCCTTTAAATCAATAGCCTAACAATAGTCAGAGCTTTTCTTTGCACTTGTCTTGATGCTCATCTGCACCCCAAGGCCAAAACGAAAGACCACATACAGTTTTCAAGGCAGCACCGTTGCCCTAAAGATTGTAGGAGGGGGACCAGGCCCTGAGATCTGGGAACCCTAGCCCCATTGTTGGGGTGAAACACAAAAGACATCTACAGTTTGGAAGATGAACATACCCTCAGAAGTAAGGAGGACAGATTTTGGGGAGGCTGCAAAATGGTAGTGACCCAGTGGGAACATCGACTGGACTTTGCAGTGTCTGAATAATGCCCGATGTGTTTTCCCCCAAGAAGACATGGGTGGGACGCACTGCTTGGTATTCTTGATGCCTCTGCCATTTAAAAGCATTTCAAAATTGTTCCTGTTCATGTTTTTCATTGGTATACTCATTTTTTAAAACTGGGTGTCTTGCGTATATCCATTTTTCAAAAAAATTAGGTGCTTGCTAAGCATCTCATCTACTTTAGCAACTGGATACCTTGCTTTGCCCAGGGCTTTTCTTTACATGTTCAGAGGGATGCTGTCTAGATTGATATAGCTTGAGAGGGAAAAAGACCATGCCTTCCAACATTTCACAGATGAAAACTGGATCACACATGGCCAAGCAACATCAGAATATCTTCAAGATGGCAAAATTTATTAGTGAAAAAGAACCCCCAAGCGAGGACAGGCTGCAGCAGTTGGCTTTTGCTTGAGCCTACTGGAAAGGGCAAGGTTTCATCCTCTCTTCTTCTCTCCCTCCCTGCAGAATTAACTGAATGCAAACTACTTTGCATTTTGAACCTGTTTGCAATAGCTGGAGTAAGCTGAGGACAAAGTAGGAAAGTGGGAGAAAGAGAGAGAATCTGGGATGTTTTAAAAGCAGCTGAAAAAGTAGGATGACAGAGAATTAATTGGGACTATCCTTGCCAGATTGAGACAGTTGGAGGTTATGAAAGACAAGGATAACAACACAGGCCATTTCCACACTAGCCTGTTATAGTGCCTTTGAGGCCCCTCCCTAAACTGCAAACCCCAGGATTCCATAGGCTGTTGAAAGTGGAATAATAGCACTATAACAGGCTAGTGTGAAAATGGCCACAGACTAAACTATTGTTTCTGATACACAGAAGTAAATGGAGGTCAGTGGCCTGCAAATAACCTCAGTGATAGCCAGGAAAGGGGAAAGGTATGTGTGTAGCACCTTAGAATTCTCGCTTTCTTGCTTGTTTACCTAGGGGCCTGTGCCATGGTTATGGTCAAATCTTAAGCAATCGCGCTTGCAAGTTCCCTCACTGCTTGTTTTCATTGGCTCACACCAGACTGAGCAATTGAGACCATGCCATAGGGCTTGTGTTTTTACAATACAGGATATCATGTGGTGGAGGAGATGGAAAAGGTTACAAAAGTTCTGTTCATATTCTTTTAAAGGTATTTGCTTTGGTGGGTTTTTTTTTAATATTAATCAAGTAGATTGGCAAAAAGCTGAACTTCAGTGTGCTTAGGCAATCTGGAAATGGTAATTCAGTAGGATCTTGGAGATACAAACTAACGCAAGTCAACAGAATACTTCATCATACCATGAAATACAATATTTTGTAGACTCAAACAAGTTTGCCAGACCTGGTGTCACTGTGGTCAAAATCCTTTTTATAGGTCTCCTCCGTGAAATGATTGTGGTAACTCACATGGTGGTTTAAAAAGAAAAGATTATGCATGATGTCATAAGAGTGATGTGTTTTTCAACCACTTACCATCCACCCTAGCAGAAGAAATCAAAATAGCTGACCGGAGGGTTCAACTGAGTCAGCTTTCCCTCCATTTTGATCCTACCAAGGACTAGCTCCTCTGTTGAGGGAATCTGAACAACGACTTTGAAGTATTTATTGAATGTTTTATTTTTCTCTATTTAATACTGGAAGCCACCGTGATGTTCCATGCGGTATCTGGAAATGCAGACTATGAAGTGCTAAATGAATATGGATAGCTGTTGGGGAAAAAGGCAGAGGTTAGACAACTGGCAGGAAGGCTTACTGTGGGATTGAGAATATGCTTATTTGTGCTTGCAGTGAAAGGTATGATTTGGCATGAGCAACATTTGGGAAGCTAAGATTCAAAAGAAAGACGTGCTGCATGTGTGCAGTCACATAACCAGTTTTGGGACATTTAATTTTGATATTTTGAAGCCATTTCGGAGATGACCAGAAGCACACAGTAGTTCTAAACTGCAGTTTAATACATCCTCCCAAATCTTCCAGAACTGGACTGAGAATGGTTCCAGATGAGGCTTCCATCACCCTATTGACCTGCATCATTCACTGGACTTTATGGGATCTTCAAATATCACCCTCCACTCATAACACTCTCTTTTGTTCTTGATCCTTGTTTAAAAAAATCTTTCTATGGAAAGATCACTAAGATGAAAAAGGCAGAATAGGTTTCTCAGCTCTATACAGCTGAGATATAAAGAGGTCTCCTGAATTATGGTTTAAAGAGGTAATTGAACAATTGAGTACCCACTTCTGTAGTTTTGTGGTTTGACCACTGGATAACATGGTTTGAATCCCCATTCGGCCGTGGAAACCCATGGGGCAATCTTGGGCAGGTCACATGCTGTCAGCCTCAGAAAAAGCCTAAAGCAAACCCCCTCTGAACAAATTTTGCCAAGAAAATCTTTTGATAGGCTTGCCTTAGGATCATCATAGGTCAGAAATGACTTGAAAGCACAGAACAATGACAACAGAAGTAACCTGGATTGCAGCACTTGCTCCCAAGGTGCGTATGGGAGCAACAGGGGGTTTTTTTAGGTGCACAGAAATCCATTAGTTTTTCTTCAATTTTTTTTCTTTTTTAATAAAAGCGGAAGAAGAAAGTAGGCAAGCCAAGCCAACGAGGATTTCTCCCAAGGCAACTATTTCTTCATTTCTGTAACTAGCCACTCTTAGAAGCCTAGCAGCACAAGACTAAGTAAAACCAATAAACAAATAAACAAATCCAAAACGACAACAAAAACCCCTCTCCTTTTCCTCTGTAAGCCTCTTGCATCTTGATTGCCAATAAAAATAAGGTACTGAAAAACAGCGCCAATGACCAACCTCCCTCAAAAGAACTCTCGTGATTACTGAGCCAAAAGCAGACATTCTTCCTGTTCCTTTTTAGTATGCAGGAGATACGGTATTTCTCATCATCATACTTTTCCAGGGTAGCGGTTTTAGTACGGCTTCATGCTTTTGAACGATTTCTTACGACTGGTTTCTCTTCCTCCCCTGTGAGATATGATGAGGAAGGTGGAAAATACATATTTTTGTTGGAAACATTGAAGAACACTTTTTTTAGTTAGAAAAAAGTTTCAGTGAGGAGTAGAATATTTTTGTAGGTCTATTTGATTGCATGCAATATATTGTTTGTCTTAGCTGGACATGATCCGACATAATAGTCTCCCCCCCAATCAGTGTGTGTATGTGTGTGTGCTCTAATGTGAAATTCTTCTGTTTCTTTTTTCTTTGAAACAAGTGTGCTTATGTATAATTGGGGAATGCTTTGGAATGTTCAAACACTTCACAAGGGGGCCCTGCTTACTGGGATCCTGAGATGAAAGTTGGCCTTTTCATTAAGCCAAAGCTCTGCCCACTTCACCCCTGTTGTAACCCAGTCTCCTTGAAATGGCTGTTTGGCATATCACACTACCCCTGAGACGTGAAGATAGCTTAATAATAGAATTTCCTGCAGCGCGGGGGCTTACATGCTCTGAAATCCTAGAGAGTGCCGAGGAAATCTGCATTAGAATACGTTGTTTGGAACAGGTTTGTGCACTGTGGGAGCATACAAAATGTAACGGAAACTAAAAGTGTCAGGCATCTAATCCAATGTGGAGTCTGTTTAATCTCTTTGAAAAGAGTTCTTAAGAACTCCCAGTGTCTTCATTGCCTGATTCTTTGTGATGGATTAGCAAAGGGTGTGAGAATAGCATAAAGGCAGGATGTGATAGCTGAATCAAGCTTCATTTTCTCTGCCAAACGTGCTGCGCTGACTTAACTGCTGGTAGCATTGATTAATAGATGGAGCTGGGCTTTGATTTAATGGGAGGATGGGAGACTGCAACACAATGTATCTGTTCTAGGAATTTTTGAAATTATGACCAAAGGCAACTTCAGAGAAATGCGGTGTAACTTTTCCTTGGGTGTGTCAGATAAGACAAGAGGACAACTGTATGTTGGTATATGTTGAGCAATATTAAGAATCAATGGGTACAGTGACACCATATAAAAGCATTATGTTGCAATATAACAGAGAAAACCAAAGATGAGGAATTAGAAAAGTAAAGAAATTACACCCATGCCAGCATCTCACTCTGCTGGTAGATTTCTTTTTTTTTTTAAGTAATTTTATTAAAGTTCCAACATATAAAACAAACAATTATCATTGTATTCTTAATTGTCGTATTACAACTGTCTTCCTTCCTCTCTGGATTACAGTCTTTATCATTCCATTGAACTGTTCTCAATGTATCACAATAAATTGTTAGTATTATCTACTTAATTCGTTAGTTCCTGTTTTTCTACTCAACTTTACTTGTTCCATGATATTTCTCTGAATTTTATCTTGTAAGAACCTTTAATACCATGAATTATGTATTATTCCCTGTCAAGACCCCTCTCGCTTCCGAAATCATCTGCCATTCTTTATAGATATCATCATCTGATTTCCTTTTTAATCTCTGTGAAACAATATCTGCATCTGCTGGTAGATTTCTGAGATAAGCCAGTTCTGCTGGCTGTTAGCTACTAATAGAAGCTCCTTTCCTTTTGGTTGTTTTGGCTGACCATCTGTTTGAGGGAGGCATACATAGGACCTATACATTTGGACCTCTACATTCACTAAAGTTAGGGGCACAGGATCTGTACAAAAGTAGAAAAATCACAAATATAAAAATATGTGTATCTCTGGGAATGGGGCCAAGGAACGGTGGGGACACCAAGTGTCCAAACTAGGTCAGGGAAAGGGGTGGGTCGGCATGGTGGTCCTATACTTCATCTCTTACCCATCTCCTTTTTTGGGTGTGAGGGGGGCACTGGGTGAGAGTTTGTGATGCTGAGCAATCAGGCTGTGAGCTGTCCTTAGCTGACCAGGCAGTGACTGTTGGAGGACAGGACCAGAGATGGGTTTTTAAAGGGCTGCATGGCCTGATCGGAGATGCCAAGAGGGAAGGTTCTACTGTAAATAGGTGCCTGAAGTGGGGAGGGGTTGAAGAAACTAATAAATAATCAAATCTGTGAACATGAAACTTGAAAATGTGGAGGACTGGCTGTAGTTTGTTACGTATACATAGTGACTGTTCTCCACTAATTGTTTTGTGAGATTTTGAATGGTAGTTTCAATTATAGAATTTAAAATGTGTCTCTGACTTGGTAAGAATGCTAATTTTCATATAAAATAAACACTTACTATACTCATAATCGAGAGCCAGAGCAGCGTAGTGATCTGAGCATTGGATTGTGATCTTGGTGACCAGATTTTGATTCCCTGCTTGGCCATAGAAACCCACGGGGTGACCTTGGGTACATCACACACTCTCAGGTCCCAGAAAACTCCATGATAGCCTTACAGTTTCCATAACACACACACACACACACAGAAACACACACACACAGCTTCATAACTGTAAAAGATATACCTTATTTGCCGGCCTATAAGATACACCCGTATATAAGACGCACTCCATTTATAGACTTGCAAATATCATCTGCCGATGTATACGACACACCACCGTATAAGATGTACCTCATTTTCAAATAGTATTTTTTGGGGAAAAAAGTGAGTCTTATATGCCAGCAAATATAGTAATTACAGGAGAACTGAAAGCAATGGTCTGTTGAAGAAAACCTTATAATACTGATGGATGTTTCTGTTATTTCATGAATAAGTGCAACAGTTGTTAAATTCTCTTTCCTTTTTCATACCTTTAAGAAATTTCATTTTCAGAGGAACTAATGTTACTGATAAATGTGAAAGTGCTTATCAGTTTTATCAGACTCAATATTATTGTGAGTTGTTTTTATTTTCTTATACTCCTGCTGACATTTGTATCAATTATTCTGTGGGTTGTCAATGAAAAATTAAAGTTAGAATGTAAGTTCAAAATGTTGAAAGCAAACTGCAATTGAGAAGGTAAATTCGAATTTTCCCTTCCCCTGCCTAAGGTCTTGTTTTCGTGTTCAAGTCTTATTTTATCCTACCTTTGCATAAAAAGGGTCATACTGTAAGCTAATATGCTAATTTAATACTTATACAAGTAATTTTCAGTAAAATGTTATAATTTATCTTTCCAATAAATCTCCACATCAGTGGGAATGTTGTAAATATAATTTTTTCAACAGTTTTTCTCTTTTCCCTTGACCTACCTCCTTTCATGCAGCCATTTTTCTCTCTGTTTTCTTCCCATTAACTTTTATCTGTTTCTGCCAGGTAATGTTTTTTCATGTGGGAGTCATTCTGCAAAGTCGTGAAAATCCATAAAGAATGTGAAAAAAGATATCCACTAAGGAATATGAGCGGATGGTGGTAAAAAAGCACAGCCCCCTTCAAACCAGTGTTCCAGGCCTTACTTTGGCCATCTTACGAAGGGATAACAGTGGAACAGCATGTACTTATTAACCAAATACTAAAATATGTACATAAATACCCACACAAAAGTTCGAAAAACCGCAACAGTGCTTATAAAACTTGCATTGTCTCCTTCCTTGTTGGCATCAGAAAAATCACTATTGCCAATTCTGGCTTAGCTCCTTTCCAGCTACACAAATTTCACAGAGAAAAAAATTTTTTTTCATCATTCCAGAGCAGTCATCATTTCAAATCTCTGCTGTATTTTTTTTTAAACTACTGTTCCTTTTCTCTAGTCAGGATATATGTCAGTTTAAAGAAGCCTTCCCTTTCTCGACTTAACTTCTAAACTTTCTACAGAGCGATGTCTATTGATTTCATTGAAAGATATTTTTTGGGAGAGGCACTTGCTGTACACTTATGCAGGATAGCACAGTTCCATAAATAAACATTTTCTTCAGTAAATCTCATGTTTTCAGTGATTTCTTCTTTACAAATATCACTATAATGACATACTGTTTGTGTATTCCAGTCACTTTTGGAATTGTCAAAAGGACAATTCTATTTAGCCACACAGCTGCCCTAGTTACCCAAACATAGATGAGCACAGTAGTGTGTTTGTTAAGTCAATTAACACCTAATTAGTTGTTTGCTGTTTAGCAAAACAAAGCTGAGCTCAGCAGGTGTCTATAGAATCAACCTGCCTGAACAGAAGCCAAAAGAATCCCCCATCCTTTGCAACACCAAGCTACAAAGAAATTGACAAGAACTGTAAACATCCCGACTGAATACTAAACAGCCAGAAAAAGAAACCAGTCACTGTTTGTCATCCAAATGAGCTGAGTCATTCTGTTCAACCTACTGGATGGGCTCATTTACAGTTAATATTCTTTTTCTCCTCTTCTCTTTCCTTCTCTTATCCAATAGGGAATTGGCTATGGGCTCACCAGGCCAAGAGCTCCCCTCCTCTCTTCCTCCTTCCCTCCTCATTTCTTTTAGGACTTATTGCAAAGTACAGCCCACGAACAGCAGGTCTCCCATCCACTTTTTTGTCCCCCCCAGCACCCCAGGAAAACAATGAATTTAAAAAATAGTGTAATGAAAACTGTATTAACAGTGTGGTTGACTAATATAGTCAGCTCAAATTCAAATAGGAAGCCCTTTATTTGCCAGGGAAACTTTGGGTTTGCAACATATTGCAACTGTCTAACGTAGGCCATTTCTGCACTACACTGTTGCAGTGCTATTATTCCACTTTCAACATCCTATGGAATCCTGGGGTTTGTAGTTTAGGAAGGAGCATTTAGAATTCTCAGCAAGAGCTCTTTGGTCTCAGTAAACTACAAACCACAGAATTCCACAGGATATTGAAAGTGGAATAACAGCACTATAACAGTGTAGGGCAGATATGGCCATAGTCAATTGCATTAATTTGCACTGGAAGGCCCTTTCCACACAACAATGGTGTCCTGGCATGGAGACATTAGAGGAATGGGACTGCAATGATGCTTCTGCAAGACATTGTTGCAGTCTGTCCTTCTCATGGTGTGATTGCAGGGTAAAACATTGACAGATTTTCTATCAATGACAGAACTCTGTCAATGACCTCCAATTGCACTTACTTGCCATGTAGAGGAGCTGGAAGCATGATGGAGGTGCTTTCTGCCCCAGCGCGGCATGGGAAAGAGCCTGGCTGTGCGGCGGAAGGTAGAGACATGTTCCTTGCACTCTGTTCCACAGGGAGCTGGTCCAAGGTGGAGGGGACATTCCCGTCACTCTCCCTGGATCACAACCACGGGACGATGAGATAAGGTAAGGTGCAGAAAGGGCTGAAGTCCTTTATTCACAGTGGAAACCTTGGCTTTGCAAGCATTTCAGATGCTGGGAGCCAGTTGTTTTGGGTGTTGTTTGTCCTGGGCAATAATATGGCAGGGTAAACTTTGGCTAGGACTAGATTGTAGATCAGAACAAATTTGCTTACAATGTGAAGGAACATTAAATGTAACAACAGCACACTACAGTCTAAAACAATGTTTTTCAGTCTATAGCCCTCCAGATGTGTTGGCTTTGGTCTGTGCTCAGACCAACCAGCAGGGCTGGGGTTCTGGGAGTTGAAGTCTAAAACATCTGATAGGCCTAAGTTTGAGAACCACTGATCTAGCAGCTTTCAAAGTATACTGGGAAGAACTTCACCAGAAAGATGTTGAACAGGACCTATGCTCCGTGTTTTTGCAACCACACACATGACTGCATCTTTACTTGGGCCATTTCTGCACTTATGTTGTTACAGTGCTACTATTCTACTTTCAACATCCTATGGAATTCTGAGGTTTGTAGTTTAGGGAAGGGCATATAGAATTCTGAGCCAGACAGCTCTTTGGCCTCAGTAGAAATCCCAGAATGCCACAGGATGTTTAAAGTGGCATAATAGCACTATAACAGTGTAGTGTGAAAATGGTTGTAAAGTAGAACTAGGAATCAAGTCAGGCCAAATGTGGATAAACTGTTAAAACATATGGGAATACAAGAGCTATATTAGCAAATCAATAGATTGTAGTGGCCCATCCTAGCAGTTGTTGACATGGTGAACAACTCTACTTTTTCCTTCCCATGAATTATCACTGCATGAGGCATTTTATCCTATGTAAAACGATTTGATGGTTTCCCGGAGAAAACATTTGTGGGCCTTTTGATGAGTTGTATAATCAGTGGTTCTATGTTAATACTCAGCTGACTATACATTCGATGAAAAGAAATTATTCTTCCCTAATGAAGTTACAAAAAGATAACCACAAAAGATGAAATTCATTCAAAGTGTAGTGCTTGAAACTCTGGTTCGATAACTTGGGTGGAATTATGGTTGATTTCATGAGAACAAGGGTAGGAGGTAAGACTTCCTTTTGGTATATTGCAGCAACGTGAAATGTATGTATGTATACACACACACACACACATATATATACATACGTACATACATATATATATACATATCTATCTATCTATCTATCTATCTATCTATCTATCTATCTATCTATCTATCTGAGATAGCAGTTACCTAAATCCAGTTTTATATAGCTGCATTGGTTTTTAAAATGTATTTTAAGAGTGGTTCAGGATATAAATGAATGGCCCATGGCGGTTTCTGAGGTGGATGATCTCATGCTCTTGAGTTTGTCTGAAGTTTGATAAAGTAATGGCCCTTGCATAGTGTCAGGCTGATTCAAGAGTTCTTCAGAATTTCGCCCAAATATTCTTAAGAAAGAAATACTTAAGCTTTACAAATATTAACTGGCTCAGATAAGAATGCTACATGAAACCCTTAAAAAGCTATGATAGATAGAGGCTTTGAAATACAGTTCTTCTGGAGGAGATTTTTCCTACTTCATTCATTTTACTTTCTCAATTTTGTATAGGTGGTTTCTGTTTGTAGCCCTTGTAATTCTGTAGATGTTGATTTAAGTCACCAAGTAATTACTTTTAAGGACAATGGTCCACTGCTGGCTTATTTGAACTTCACTTGTGTATGTATGAAACTCAGGGGCCTAAATACCCTAAAAGCACCAGATCCTATCTGATCTTGGAATCTAAGCAAGGTCAGTCCTGGTTAGTACTCAGGTGGGAGACCACCAACAGGTGTTGTAGGCTATATTTTAGAGGGAGGAAGTGGCCAAGAACACCTCTTAGTTTTCCTTGCCTAAGAAAACCCTACGAAATTCATAGGGTTGCCATAAGCTGAGAGATGACTTGAAGGCATGTGCATGCACGCACGCACACACACACACGCACACTTGTGCTTTAGTTTGTCAAGTAAATCTAATGGTTCATTCAATGGAAATGATTGACCAGGGTCCAAAAGAATCATGCTCAGGGGGTTTTGGTCTTCCTTCTCAAATGACCACCTTAGACCACATGCAAAGATTTGTAGATGTTTGTCCAAATGCGTATGTCATGTGGCACGGGGACCTGCTTTTCAAAGGAGAAGGGATGAAATTAAAGCATCTGTGTATATAAAATTGTTTTAGAACACAGACAGTGCCTTCCAGAGAGTGAGGTTATTTGTACATTTAACCCAGTATTGCTTCCTCTGACTGGCAGAGTCTCTCCAGGGTCTCAGACAGTGGTCTTTCCATTTGCTACCTGATCCTTTAATGGAGGTGCCAGAGGTTGAACCTAGGATGTCTTTAATGCACATGCTTTGCCACTGAGCTATGGCCCCTTCTTATGTTCTTGGTATGGCTAAAGTTTTTCTATGGCTCTCAGCTATTTATGTGTCAGTTTCACACAAGGTGTGGTGGCACAGAACTTAGGGTAACTGGAAAAATATTTGGCATGGGTCAGCTTTTTCATTATAAGCTCTGGAAAATTTAAATGTGGGATGTGAAGCTCCTAGAATAAGATGCTACTGAGTTTGTAGAAACTACTTAGTTTGTCTGTCCTACTCCTGCAGGTTCAAAATGTGGTAACTGTACATAGAATACTCACTTAATTCACAATGGATTATTATGGCAGTGTTATATTTAAGCAACTGTTAAAATTCTGTTATATGTGTGTTAATAGTAGAAAATTTTTTTTAAAAAAATTGAAAACCATGGAGTCATTTAGACCCTACACTTCCAGATGATTTTTTTGACCCCAGTGACTTATATGCAACCATATTCTTTTAATGTAAAAAGGGAGATTTTGAGAATGACATGACATGACATGCCATGACAGAAAAGAAAATGATGTCTTGCTTAATGAACTTTGAGCTGTTGTGTGCCTTCGAGTTGCTTCCAACTTATGATGATCCTAAGACAAAACTATCACAGGCAGTGGCGGAGCTTGGAGTGCATGGGGGGGGGGAGCAGGCAGAGGGGTGGGTGGAGGGGTAGGGGCTTGGCTACAGCACGGGGGCATGGTTATGATGCAGGAGGGTATGGCTACGCATGGCTGGATAACAGTACATGTGAAAGGGATCTAGGAGTCTTGGTAGAGCATAAGCTGAACATGAGTCAACAGTGTGATGAGGCAGCCAAGAAAACCAACGTGATAGGAATATGGTGTCTAGATCGAGGGAGGTAATGGTACCACTCTATTCTGCATTGGTTAGGCCTCATTTGGAATACTGTGTCCAGTTCTGGGCACCTCAATTCAAGAAGGATATCGACAAGCTGGAGCGTGTCCAGAGGAGGGCGACCAAAATGGTGAAAGGTCTGGAAGCCATGCCCTATGAGGTACAGCTTAGGGAGCTGGGTATGTTTAGTCTGCAGAAGAGAAGGTTAAGAGGAGATATGACAACCATGTTTAAATATTTGAAGGGATGTCATGTCAAGGAGGGAGCTGGCTTGTTTTCTGCAGCTCCAGAGACTAGGACAAGGAGCAGTGGATTCAAGCTGCAGGAAAGGAGATTCCAGCTGAACCTCAGGAAGAACTTCCTGATGGTCAGAGCTGTCCGGCAGTGGAATATGCTGCCTCGGAGTGTGTTGGAGTCTCCTTCTTTGGAGATTTTTAAACAGAGGCTGGATGGCCATCTGTTGGGAATGCTTTGATGGGTGTTCCTGAATAGCAGGGGGTTGGACTTGATGGCCCCTGGGGTCTCTTCCAACTCTACGATTCTGTGATTCTATGATTCTGCAGTGTGTGTGGGTGTGCCTACAGCACACGGGGCAGGGCTATGCTGTGTTGAGTGGGGCTACAGTGTGTTGGGGCATGGCTACAGCATGTGGGGATGTGGCTACGGCATGTGGGGGCATGGCTACAATGGATGGGGTAGGGCTACGACACCAGGGGGCAGGGCTACAGCAAGTGGGGGAGGAAAAGCAAGGAGCTGTGGTGCCCTAAAAAGTTGCCGCCGGGGGCGCACAGCTCCTGTATCCCCTCATTCCTACATGACTGATCACAGGGTTTTCTGGGGCATAGAGTGTGTATTGTACCCAAGGTCACCCAGTGAGTTTCTGTGGCTGAGTGGGGAAATGAACCTTAGTCTCCAGGGTCCAACATTCAAACCACTACACCATGCTGACTCTCTAAGGAACCCTAGTGGGTGTTTTATTTGTATATTTTTATTTGTTTTATTTTTATTTGTAGCCACTTTGACTTCCAGTTTGGGAAAAAGGCAGGGTGTAAATGATGATGATAATGATGATCACTTCCGGGATCTTAAGCATGGTTTCATAATTTTTTGTCTAGTGCATCTGCAAAACATATAAATGAAATGGCCATAAATGAATAGCACATTTTCAAACGGCAACACTACTTGGAATGCGCCATGCTATCCAATGATACTTCACTGATTCCTAGATTCTTCAATAGAATGTGAATCACTGATGGTTCAAAACTCCGGTTGGTAACATTTGGTGGTGGTAGTGGTGTTAATAATGACTTTTAAACATTTGACCCTAATACAGGATTTTTTTATTTTCAGATGTTTCAGGTCTGGTTGGAGACAATGGTGGAATCACAAACAGAGGGTCAGAAAAGGGAATTGTGGACATAGCTCAATTAATGGACGAGCTGGGGTGTCATGAAAGTTTTTTTTATTTATTTATGAGTTGTTTTGCTATTATTGTATTGCTATTTACAGAAATGGAGAGAGATGCTTTTGGGACTTTGTGCCTCAGGTATGAAAATAACTTGGTTGGCTTCGGATACTAGGTGCTTTGACTTGAAAGATTTTGAGTTGCCATTCGGTTTTCTACTTCAGGAGGCAAAATGTTCCAGCTGGCACAAAGATGATCTACCCTCTTATAGTTCTTGAGCTTTTATAGCTTGGGCACACACTTGAAGCTCATGCTAGCTGACTCTCTAAAGCTAACTAACAACATGTGGGATGTGGTAGAATGTTTTAACCTTTCCTTTTTCCTGAGGAAGGAAACATTGTTCTACCTTTGATGATGTGATCCTTACCTGTCTGACGTATAGCAAGGTTAAGTCTCTCTTGCCAGTGTCTGAACATTACTGGCTTCAGTCACAAAGAAGCTGCATAATTTGCACATTAATGCACTGTAAAACTGTGATTTCATTACAATTATTATTAATACCTGTTTGCTCTATTGGTCTTCTACAATGTCTGTGCAGTTTCATAAACAAGCTGGTTTGCTGAACTGTGATTCCAGTGCACTTTGGACCATTTCACCTCAAAAACGGTAGAAGGATGAATGGGAGGGTGGAAAAATTCACCTCATGCTAGCAGCTGTGTGAAGGAAATACCTGTGGGTGAATCTTTGGGCACAAAGGTAATTATATAGGCTTTACCTTGGCACTCAGCTGTAAGAGTTCTTTGCATTTTCTTTTTCCTTTTTCACATCTGGAAATGGAAAGGTTCCTTGTTCTGTTTGTGGGAGATGTATTAAAAAAACCCCAGCCCACCTTTGAAACTAAACATTCATAGGAAGATACCATTGCCCCAAAACCTGCCCTGATGGCTCCGTCATTCCCAATAATTTCTTTGGATCTTTCTCGCTTTATAGCTGTCACTGGAAAGCTGATTAATTGTACAGAGTTTGTGGTGGAGCTGTTTGGATTAATCCCATAGATTGTGGCATTGATTTACTATGACAATATAATTATGCCAGCATAAGAGGATATGACAACAAAGAAAAAGGACGTGGACCTGACAGTCCCAAAGGAGATAAGGCACTGGAGAACTACACTATTTGGATCTGGCAGATTTTCTCCTCATTCCCTCACCACTTTTGTCCAACCCTGGAAAGAATGTATCTGCTAGCTAAGTATATTAGAAAGATTCCAGCCTTAGCCAGACATAGAAATGGAGGATGGAGCAATAGCAAGTGGGAAAGCAAGTATGAGGAGCAAGACAAATGGGCTTGACCCAGCAGTGATTCACTATCAGACAATTCTATCCAAAAAGAGAGCTCAGAGCATGGCTGTGAGAAATTTCTCAGAAGCACCTCCTACTGGGCCAGGCAGGGTTGAACATCGTTTTTTTTATCAGCCAGGATGTAGATCTTTGCTACTGACAACTTTGGCAAAGGGATCTGCCAGCTATAAGTAGGTAGCAGGACTTTTGCAGGTCCCCAATTTTTTGTCTGTCTGTCTGTCTGCCTATCTGTCTGTCTTTCTTTCTGGACTTTTTTTTTTATATATACCTGTAACAACTTGTATTCAGAGTTATTTACATCCCCATTTGTGTTCCTGAGGGAATACCCTGTCCTCCTCCTCGCTGCTAGGCCTCATCTCCATAGCACCTGGCCTATTCCAGTACCTGTAACTTATCCCCATATTGCCCAATCCAATCTGTATTCAGAGTTGTTAACATAACAGAGGTTTGGTTTCTGAGGGAATACACTGCCCTTCTACTTGCTACTAGGCCTTGTCTCCATAGCAACCAGCCTGAGCTCTCTGGCTGAGAATTCTAAAGGCCCTTGCCTAAACTGCCAACCCCAGGATTCCATAGAATCTTCACAGCCAGCCAATCATATAAGGTCTTTTCGCCCCACGCACCCAATCGTGTGATATCTTTGCCTGCCTTACGCAGACAAACAGACAAACTCACAAACTTTGACTTTTATATAGTAGATAGTCCTCCCCGGGTCAAAATTCAGGGATCCCAACAGTCAGGAAACCCTCCTGGGAAGATTAATAGACCAGTGAGGATCTTGTGTAATTTTGTCACTGTTGTAAAAGAATTATTCTGAATTAAAAAAACAAACACTTTTCTGTGTGTCCAAAACCCTAATTTTTTTTGCAGAAAACCTATCTCCTGCAAAGAAAAAGAAACTGTTTTCTGTGAAGAAAATACTGTTTTCTGTTCAGTAAATAGTTTTTTGCACAAGAAAATGCTCATGTTTTTCCTCAGAAGTGCTTCAGGATGTTGGAATGTGGGGAGGATACTGCGGAGGAATGTGAGGATGCACGCAAAGACAGAACAGTTGAAGATATACAGCCCTGCGGTTGTAGTTGTTATTCGTATTGGTAGTGGCAGTGGTATTATCTGAGTTAGACTACTATATATGAAAATGGAATGCATTATGTTATTTTCAGGCTTTAAATTTAAACCTCTGGAGTCACATGACACTACCAAGATCCTTCAGACAGAAGTGGATATAAAGAACTTTTAGGGGTGGGGGATAGGTTAATTTTGTGTTTGAAGCAGCATCCGGTCATACCATCTGTTTCTCTTGAGAGCCGCTCTCCCTACAACACATTCTTAAGAAATGGGTGTCAAGTCTGATCCTGGTGTTTTTTCTCTTTGGGTTGCTTCACAGCTTCTTGTTTTTGGCAGCTAGTTCTATTTCTGAAGGTGTTTACCGGAACTATAAGTTTTGTTTTCTTTTACTTGACACTGCTGGCATTTCCTTCTGGGTTTTTTTTCCCCCCCAGGAAAATATACATTTAGTTCTGGCAGTGCTTGATATTAGGCAGCAAGAAAATGAACAGGATTCACAATATGTGGCTAATTTGAAATCTTCTCACTATACTCCACTAAGGCCTCCCTGCCACACAGAAATTGAAGAGCTAAGTCAAACTAAAAAAAATAAGCATATACTTTGGATCTTTGAGGTTCTTTTATACTTGGCTGGCAACTTGGTGATGGAGGAAAGAGAGAGGAGGAAGGGAAGTGCTAGCATGTCATTCCCCATGTTGTTGGTTAAGGAAGGGCTCTGTCATTGTCCCACTATTTTGATTGTTTTGGGAGAGACTCGGTACACAATGAAAGGATTTTCTCTCCCTCCTTCTCATGAGACTGGGAACAATAACAAGGAAGAAACTACCAAAGGAATACCCTTTGGGTTTTTGTGTGAGTGTGGATGGAGGGGTGAGAAATGGGCCAGAAAGAGATGCAAGACCAAAATTTATCACGTTATCTTTCAATACTTCTGTAAGTATGACTAGTCCCTGCAGGAAATCCTTATTCCGCTGAGTTCAGTAGAAATTTTGATCTGTAGAATGGTTTGGTGTTTCTCCTTCAGTATATTATGAGGTTCAAATCCTTTGGATATATCTATTTGGCAAACATCTTGCAAAGGCATCCTGTTTACACTTGCTCTCCAATTATGGCTTGCTGCTGGTGCCTATTGTGGTGTTGATCTATGTGTACAGCTCATTCTGCCTGCTTCACTGGGTGGATTTGATGGTCTCTTTGTCCTGCGTTTCCCCCCCTTTAATGGATTCATCTGAAAGCTCTTGCAAAAATTAAAAGGCATTAGGATTACACAGGCCCTTTTCATGGTTCTTCTGTGGCTCATATAAAGGTTTGGAAGACTGAATTGCATGTTATTACAGTTCTCTTTTCTTCATCTTAATTAACTAACCTCAAAAGTCAGTGTGCCAAGCATAAAACTTGGCACACTAGAAATCTCGATGACTGATTCATGCATGTTGTGGAATGTTGGGCTAACACCACAAAAACAATAGACATGGCACCTTTAAAGCGCTATACAACTTCCTCTAACACCCTGCAGAACTTGGAGACATAGTAAGTTGCCAGCTTCTATTGGATCCTAATGTAAACTGTGCTCTGTAGGTATGAGTATTTTCCACAACGAGTCATCCTTGCTGGCTACCTTTCCTCTTTCTCTCTCTCTGAGGTGGGCCTCATCAGCCCAGTAAAACAAAGCAACGGCCAAAGTCAGCTTTCACTCCTCCCGTGATCTTCTTAGCCAAACAAAAGAAAAACAAACTCAAATGTCCTTCGGTGTGGTGTTCTCTGGGCACAGCAAGGGGGGCTGCATGCAGCCAGAAGTATTTGCACTCTATCTGTATATGTTAAAGATTTGGGAGGTGTGTTACAGCACACTGACTCTGCTGCCAACAGACTTGCAGAGGTTGTTGAACACCGCCATTTGAACAGCTGCTAAGTTGGCTATCATTTTTAAACGTCTCAATCAAAATAACAAGATATCACATATTCCCTTATGTCCTGCTTCATCCAGCAGGTTTGTGTTCCTCAGCACTTTTCTTCTTCATGGCCGTTGCCTCATTTCAGAGACTTTCCTCTCTGATTCTCCACACCACCAGTCCTGAAATCCACAGAATTTTAAATGTGCAGGTTTAATTAATCAGCTGACTTCTTGAGCAAGAATGGAGTTGACTCATTTACTGTGAAAGACAGTACGGTCCCTCATCCGGATTGAGTCAGCAATCTTTATTGAGATAGTGGGAAGGCTGGCAGTGAGCCAGAGGTGCCAGCTTAATTCCAGCCTTTAAAATCGGAATGTTACTGCTAAGTACCCTGTGGGTCACCTCAAACAGGATGAATTTGCCTTGCAAGAGGCTTTGGGTTTTGGGATCCGTATCTTGAAACACCTGACAGCTAGGCTTAGTTTAAATTAGACAGACTGCACAACTCCAGTAGCTGCTTCTATTGTCTGGGAAAAAATTCAACCAAGCCTTTGCAAAATCTCTTCATTATGCTTTTACAGTTTTGTGATAGATATGTGTATAAATGAATATAAATGCTTATCTTTCACAGTCAGTCACAGGTACATGTTTACTTATTCATCTCCTGTCCTTGGATGCGACTCTAGCTTATGCTTGTGTATTTGAGATGAATGTGATTGCTTCATTTAACTGATACATATACAGGCACCTTCAAAATTAATATATCACATCAGTGCCTTAATTGGACCCAAATATTTCTCAATTCCAGAAGCCTGTAATGTAATAACTGAAGAAATAACCTCTGATCATGCATTTGAGAGACTAGTTTTAGAGAGCTGAGAATGTTTAGGTTTGAACTACACATAATTTGGAAAAGTTATTTTTTTGTTCCCAATTTCCTAGATCATAGGAATGAATTCTGGGAATTATGATCCAAAAAACCCCCACATTTTCATCCTGTGGTATTAAACTACCTTACCTTATGGAACATAAGCAACATTGAACATTCTTACACAATCCCTTTAGGATCTTAGTGATGCTCTGTATGGTCTAATAACTGACAATTAGACTTCTTTTCAAATAAGAAAACAGAGGAGATAGAATTTTCAAAGAGGGTTCTGCTGCTTTTAATCATTATTTGGATATGTTACCCTGTTTTCTCGGGGTCTCGGGAGGGACACCAAATTGCTATCAAAATTATACAAGTTGGGGAAATTAGTTCAGAGCACACGTTTGCAATACGAGAGGCCGGGTAACTTAGCAGGATCTTGCAACCCAGTGTCTACGGGGTCAGGCCAAGTCAAGAAGCAAACCGGTTGGAAAATAATGAAAAGACTTTATTAAATACAGGCACACAATGTATGCAACACAAACACACAGATAACTAAGGAAAATAAAGGTGTGAGTAAGATAGTGGGATTTTTAGAGGGATAGTTGGTTCGGGTGATACGAAACCCTGTCCTGAAGTCCAGGAGAAAATGGAGAGCGAAGCTGGGGTTCGATGTATCTCAGCACGTGGAGCTGAGGGGAAGCTCGCGAAGTGGCAGCAAGGCGGTCTGGAGCTTGGGAGCGATCCAAAGAAGAGCTCAAAATCAGGGGTTTTTATAAGGAGAATTGTGACCGCAGGCTAGGTAGGACTTAGGGGAAAACAATAGATTTGGAGTTGGAGACAAAGCCTCCGAAAGGTCAGAATTTGAATGATTGAATTAGAGCCGAATTTATCAATAGAGTAGCCGGTATGCAAACGCGGAATACTTGAGCGTTGTATAGTCCGATCATCAAGCTGCCAGCGCAAGGCAGAGGATCTTTTGAGAGTTGCTTGCATACCTAATGGAGTACTTGCCTTGAGGTCTCCTAAAGTGGTGAGTTGGCTATTTTCTGGCCTGCCTGTATTGTCTAGGAATATTACGGCAATTATCGGCCGAGCCTGTGTGCGTGCTTGTCCGGGGGCCTCGCAAGCACGTGGAAGGGATATGTGAAGCTGAACTAGTGATATCTTTTTATATTATATCCCACAAGCTCGGGCTAGCCAGGGCAGTAACGGATAGTCAGTCTATTCATCTTTCAAATTAATTTTAAAAAATCATTTAAATATCCATTTAACAGTGTGATTCTAGTTTCAGAAATGGCTCCTGAGAGGCAGTAGGAAATTCTGGAATTCTGGTCTCATCGGGGGTGGGGGGGATCTGTATTCATTCTGCATGTGTACATGTATGTGTAGTTCCCTTTGCAGATTCAGATCCTTCTTCCTCTTTGATGGGAGACACACATGGTTGGTATTTTCTTGCTGTCATTTGGCTTTGTGGGCTGAAGAAATGCTCTGAATGGTGGCTACACTCAATGTGATGATTAGTGGAGTTCTACAAACACTTGGTGTTTCTCAGTGATATTTGCAGTTCTTTTTGAGCTGTGGTTCCACTTGAAGCAGCCAGAAAGCCTGCCACAAAACCTCTGAAAGCATGGCTCATCTGGATCTCTCTTGCCTGCTCAGAGTTTAGGATGGCACTATACAATTCTGATTGTTTGGTTTTTTCCTAGTGTAGGTGTATAAAAATTATTCCCAAATTTTCTTATCTGAAGATATTGAGATATGCTTGGAAAAATAATCAATAACCACAAGACTTTTCATTGTTCAAAAAAGTGAAAAGTATTTTTAATATCCTTTCCTCCAGGTTTTTCATTGGGTTTTGTACAAAGCAAACCCCAAGATTTTCAGAAAAAGTTCACCAAATGCAAGTAATCATTTTAAAAAATATGCAAATACTCTTGAAATGTAATCCAGCAGGGAGAAAAATTTCATTCTGATGTGCAAGAATAATATAAGTGATGATTTATCCTTCTGCTCCACTGTCAGTTTACTTCAGACTCTTTATTTCATGGTGTTCATCACAAAGAGGTCCTTCAATTTCTTAGTTTTTTGAGATGTTTACTCTTGAAATCATTTTACTGGGAATTCTCATATATAATCATGTGTACACTAATAAGAATCTTGCAGCTTTTCACTATTGTAAAATTAAAGTTACTTTTGTGCAGACTTACCAAAAACAATAATTAAGCAATCATCTGTAACACTGCCTGATCCTACAACATTATCTTGCATAGTTTACCTCCCACACACATTGATGCAACCAGATTTATTGACAGAAACCTGGGCACCACCTCTTGCCTGCTGGAAACTGCCTAGAGTCCTTCTTGGTGTATGTTTTTACTTTAAGCTCTTATATTGCCAGGCTTGGTTTTCAGACCAGAGCTACAAGGTAAATGCAAGGGATGAGCACTGCTGAAAACAGAAACCGTGCATTTGATTCCTCTTTGCCTTTCTCAAACTCAGGGCTGAGGAACACTTGGCTTTCCAGAGGTTTAAACTATCAGCTCTATAACCCTTTACAGGGTGAGGCTGATGGGAGTTTCAGGCCAAAATATTTGGAGGATCAAATGTTCCCCACTCCTACTCTGATACTTATATAAGCATAGATTTCCTCTCCACCTCATGCTGTCCCCAGCTGCAAAACCAACAACTATTGATGTACAGGAAGGTTGAATGCCCTCTCTGAAAAGGGCCACATGGCATTGTTATCACTATCACCACCATAATCATATCATTAATGCTCTTAATATTTTCAGAGACTGTATAAAAACCCATACCTCCCCAATACAAGCCTGCCCAATTCTCATGATCTCTGGCGAAGGGCCTTCTCCTAGTCCTACCACCTTCACAGGCTCATCCGGGGAGCACACAGCAGAGAGCCTTCTCAATGGCTGCTCCTCAACTACGGAACTCTCTCCTGGGAGAGGCTCACTTGACCCCCTCTCTGCTTTTCAGTGGCAGACAAAGACCTTCTTTTTAAAAAAGGCCTTCAGCCTTAAAGAGATTAGGATAGAAGGACATGTAGTAGGTATGCTATTGTTAATATCTAATTTGAGTTTCATGTCTTTTTAATAGTTTTGAAATCGATGTTTTAAACATAGTCCTTAAATGTGATACTTAAACGTAATACATTAAACTGGATTGATTGGCTTTTTTGTACCACATATTGTTTCATCTATCTTGGCCATTTTCGCGCTACACTGTTATAGCGCTGTTATTCCACTTTCAGCATCCTATGGAATCCTGGGGTTTGCAGTTTAGAGAGGGGCATTTAGAATTCTCAGCCAGAGAGCTCTTTGGCCTGACTAAACTACAAACCCTGGAATTCCACAGGATGTTGAAAGTAGAATAATAGCATTATAACAGTGCAGAAATGGCCTTTGTTTTAACTTATACTGTAAGCTGCTTCGAGTCCCATTTTGGGAGAAAGACAGAACATAAATTGAATCAAATCAATAAGAGACATTTCTCTGCTTGTTGAGGTGTGGGACCTGGCAGGTGGGTGTAGCCCTTCAAGGGCCCATGGAGAGTCAATGAGGGTTCCTCAACTTTGGCAGTTGCCAATCCCTGATATAGAATGTGAATTGATCCTGTATTTTCCCACAACAAATATATTTGTACAGCTTCTTGGATTATTCCGTCATAGATAGAATAATGTAACACTCATGGAACAGTCCGTATTTTCTCAGAAGTACGTACTGCTGTCTTCAGTAGAGCTTCCTCCTTAGCAAGGAGGTGTAGGATTTCAGTCAGAGTTTCAGTGTTTGTTTATTTGTTTCTGGCATAGCTTAAAAGGCAAATACTACCTTTATTAACTGGGATACTCTTAGCCAATTCAATTTTCCCAGCCAACACCCTAGAGTAAGGAAACATGTGGTCTTCCATATATTGCAAAGAAGCTAGTAAAATGTGGGCTAGACAGGGCTACTGTCAGGTGGATCTGTAACTGGTTGACTGACCATTCGCAAAGGGTGCTCACCAATGGCTGCTTTTCATCCTGGAGAGCAGTGACTAGTGGGGTGCCACAGGGTTCTGTCCTGGGCCCAGTGCTGTTCAATATCTTCATCAACGACTTGGATGAAGGAATAGAGGGCATACTCATCAAATTTGCAGATGACACCAAATTGGGAGGGGTTGCTAATACGCCAGAGGACAGGATCAACATTCAAAATGACCTGGACAGATTGGAGAGCTGGGCCAAGGCTAACAAAATGAAATTCAACAGAGAGAAGTGTAAGGTCCTACACTTAGGTAGAAAAAATGGAATACAGAAATATAGGATGGGGGACACACGGCTGGATAGCAGTACATGTGAAAGGGATCTAGGAGTCTTAATAGACCACAAGCTGAACATGAGTCAGTAGTGTGATGAGGCAGCCAAGAAAGCCAATGCAATTCTCGGCTGCATCAATAGGAGTATGGTGTCCAGATCGAGGGAGGTACTGGTACCACTCTACTCGGCTTTGGTTAGACCTCATCTTGAATCCTGTGTCCAGTTCTGGGCACCCCAATTCAAGAAAGACATGGTCAAGCTGGATCAAGTGCAGAGGAGGGCGACCAAAATGCCCAATGGAAGCCATGCCCTATGAGGATAGACTTAGAGAGCTGGGTATGTTTAGTCTGCAGAAGAGAAGGTTAAGAGGGGACATGATAGCCATGTTTAAATATCTGAAGGGATGCCATGTAGAGGAGGGAAAGAGCTTGTTTTCTGCCGCTCCAGAGACCAGGACAAGGAGCAATGGATTCAAGCTGCAGGAAAGGAGATTCTACCTGAACCTCAGGAAGAACTTCCTGACGGTCAGGGCTGTCCGGCAGTGGAATATGCTGCCTTGGAGTGTCGTGGAGTCTCCCTCTTTGGAGGTTTTTAAACAGAGGCTGGATGGCCATCTGTCAGGAGTGCTTTGAGGGTATTCTTGCATGGCAGGCGGATTGGACTAGATGGCCCCTGTGGTCTCTTCCAACTCTACATTTCTATGATTCTATGATTCCATATATTGTGTGACTTCATCTCTCTTCAGCCCTGGCCACCATAGTCAATGGACAGAGATGATGAGATATTAGTTCAGCAATTTCTAGAAGGTCATGTTCTCCATCTTTGCCTTATAGCTTTTGGACTGAATCTAGACTTTTCTGTACTCAGAAATCAATGGGAATAATTTAGGCCACACTAACTTCAATAGATCTCCTCAAAGTATGACTAAATCTGAATTCAGCACTCTATGTCTTCTAGCAAAATCTCATACAGTCCATAGAACAGGTCCACTGGACATCTCATCTGCCATTTGTGTTGCTTAACTCCATAGTGAGCATGAAGCATATCACAGCCATGATATTGATACATCATGACCAACGATTCACAGGGAAAGCAACTATAAATCCAAATTACAATTTTATCCTGAATGTAACAAATTTACTACTCATTTGCTCTAGATGATGGACCAATGCTGTTAGGAATATCTTATTAAGTACATAATTCTCACTGATGGTTACAGCTTGAAATAATGTGTTAAATGAATTAAGTCTTTTAGAGAGAGTTTTAAAATGACTTCACTTTGGATCACTTATGTGGCTCTTTTTCAATATAGAAAGTTGCTGAATTGTACCTGAGTGCAGTAAGTGATTAAATTTTGAGTGGTGCACATTCAAGTGTCAATAATTTCTCTCTCTTTCTTTCTCTCTCCCTGTCTTTTCCTTGAAATCTATTTTTAACAGTCTATAGGTTTATCTAATGCAAAATCATGTTCACACAGCAGGACATGACAAGACTATTCTTGACTGCAGCCAGCAGGAAACCAACCAACAGGACAGGAGGACAAGAGTGTCCTTACCCACAGCTTTAGAATACAAACACCATGACACAAAAGTAAAAATGGATGGAGAGGGCAGAATAAAGGAGGGAAAAAAGCAAATCCAGTAATAAGTTCTTAAGATTAAATAGTTGTTACAATGGGCAGTTGGAAATAAGACAGCAAGATGGAGCTAAGATTGTAGCAGAGCTGATGGAATGGGCCTGCTTCCTATCTCCCTGTATGGTAGCTTGGGGGACTGAGTGATTTTTGGTGATGGTCGAGGGAGGAGGCCCATGGAGTTGGTCTCTCACCAGGCCCTGTTTCCCATCTCACTCTGCTGAAGCTTAAGGAAAGTAAACGGAAAGGATCAAATTAGATACAGTGAATATATAACAGATACACACACAAAGACATACCTATATTTATGAGAGAGCGAATGAATATATAACATTTTAGAAAAAAATATGTACATAGAACCCTAATGGTTATATTTTTTTTTCATGTTTGGAAAACATATGCTTTCAAGGCACTATGCAAGTGCTTCTGAAAATCCAAGAACTAGAATGCTTGCATGTTTTATGGAAAAAAACCCCCTAAGAACACAGGTTGCACAGCCTGTATATACACAGAACTTATTTCGTATGTAGAGTTGTTGTCCATGCTCTGTCTTCTGACATGGATGGAGCTCATAAGAGCCAATCTGTTCTCTTTCAAGTAAGTGTACGAGCGGACTTGCCTGACACAAAATCCTGACACAACAGCTTCATCGCATCTCATTACTTTTTGCCACAGCCAAGGACCAGTAAGTTGCCCAATGTCTATTCTAAATTTATGTTGAACTAAATTTAATTTAACATAAGGATATCTGTCCTATCCCAAGTCCTTTTTCGTGTTCAGTGACTCCTGTCAGAAAACTCTGTTTTATTTAGTACCTCTTTTCCTGGTATGAACTCCCATTTCAGTTCTACTTTATTCCACCACTACTGTTCTAACTTTGCCAGAGGCAAAACAATAATAGATTCTGGGAGCTGCTGGACTTGAAATCCTTGCGTGCCATCTTGCATAATAATACTGTTCACAGATGTAGGTAAACTGCTCACAGATGTAGATAAACTGCTCACAAGGAAAGAAACAACCAGTAGAAAGCAATTTGTCAGTCATCCTTGACAAAAATAACTTTCTACATTCTGGTGTCCCGGTGTTCCCTCCTAGCTTACTTACCTGTCCAATTTGTTTTGTTTTTGCAGAATTCCATTCTGATCAGCTATGATTTCTTCAGAGCTCTGGGTTTCCTGTTGTTGTTTAATCTTTCTTTCATTTGAGTACTGAAAATACTCCTATTAAGGACATCACAGTAATGTCATGGTGAAATCTGGTATTTCTGTATTTATTACATTTGTGGCTTGCCTTTTGTTGCTGGAAGTGTCTCCCAACCTTATCCTCACAAAACCCCTGTGAGGTAAAGAAAGCTGAGAGATGATATCTGGCACACGGTTATCTAGTGAGCTTCATGAATTACTGGAGATTTGAATCTGCTATAGTTTGGCACCTTAACCAAGCTTTTTAGAAGCTTGTGCATTCCAGGTAGGTTGGATTACAGCTGCCATCATCCCCAGCCACCACAGTCAGGTGTAGCTCAATGTACGTGGTGGTTGCCTGATGGAAGCAGGTTGCTTTGACTCCATACCAGTATGGCTCCAAGACTTGTGACCTACTGGTGATGAAGAATCCACAGTGGATGCCTGTCAAACAAAGAAACAAGAAATAAATTTCTTTGTGAAGCAAGCTTCTGAACAACTTGGCTCTCCCTTTGGTCTAACTTTTGCAAGTGTTGCTATTTGCTGCATCATTCTTTACTCTCTTCTTTTTTGGACAAATGTGGAGTGTAACCCTGCTGTTTCATTACTCAACTTTACTGCACACTTGTGACTAATAGTGGCTCTTCCATACTGCAAGTGGAATGCAGTAGCACTGCTTCGCTTGGCTATTGTGTGCCTGAAAAGCAAACAGACGTTACCCAAATACTTTTTCCAAAATGAGCTTCGTAGGACGGGGGTGAACATACCAATCCACCCTCCCACTCAAGTTTCCACTTTCCCACCTAACCTTATATAATGGCTTCTTTATCTACTAAAAAATATTATCTATCCGAATCAGTCAATATAGTCACAGCCAAGGGACTGAGAGACTATTCCCACTGCAAAGCATTCTAAGAACCAAAATATTAAATAGGTTAGAACATGGCTTTTCATTTCACACCTGCAGTTTTGCAAGAGCAGCTAAAATCACAGATGTCATTCATCATGAGGCCAGTGATCGCGTACAGTTCCCTATTCACTATACCTAAAGGAACAACCCGGTTAATTAAGTGTCTGTGCGCTATCATTTGTGTCTACAATTAATTACAAGCAGGAAAATTGGAAGCTGATTCAAAACCTTTGCCTAAACTATGCTAAGTATTATATTGCATTATTCATCTTTAGTTAACTTTAATTAATTATGTGCTTCCAGCAACCATTCCCTTTTTAGCTAAAATTTTCCTTTGAGCTATAGGTAACTTATATATGAAAGTGAAATACGAAAAGGAATCTTTAGTGAATTGCTTCCTGAGTGGGTTATATATAATTCACACAAAATCATTGTGTTTTTTAAAGCTTCAGAATAAATGATGCTTTAAAGTATTTTGTATTTTTATTGTTTATACTTTCTTTAAAGAAAAGATCTGATTTACAAACATGTGAGAACTTACTATAAGACATACTGATCTCATTAAAGTGAATTATTTCTATAACATTCAGCAGAATTACGATTTTAAAGAGGGGATACATCAAACGACAAATTTAGCCTTGTTCTGTCCTAACACAGGGGAAAACACATCAAAGTAATAAAACCAAGCCCAGGGTATCAACTGGAGAGGTTTAATTTTATTTCTTTTACAGTTGCCATATTTAATTTTGTCATACTTTTGGGTGGGATGGTATTGTTATTGGCCATCAATTCTACTTAGACTTATAGTGACTGGACAAATGAGAGACCTATAAGATCTCTGTTGTCAACTGCCCTGCTTGAGTCTTGCAAACTCAGGTGGCTTCCTCAATTGCACTTGTATTGAAGTCTCCATTTTATCAAGCATTATAATCTGTTCCAATGAGTCGTGGCATCCCATGATATGTTCAAAGTATGACAGCCTCAGTTTAGTGATCTTCACTTCTAGTGAGAGCTCAGGCCTGATTTGTTTTCAGATCCATTCATTTGTCTTTTTTAATAGTCCACAGTATCTGTAGAACTCTTAAAACTTCTTCAGCATCATTTTTTAGAGGAGTTGATTTTCTTCCTGTCAGCTTTCTTCACATTCCAACTTTCATGACTGGGCATACTTTTTTTGGCTTTAACTAGTGTTAACCTTTTTTACTGGTACTTTCTCCACACACCTTGAAATCTCTATCTTATGGTGCCTGTAAGCACAATTTAGGATGTGGCAAGTTTTGTGTAGAATTTTCCTAATGAAGATGTGTAGTTTTCAGTAACTTGTGTTGCCTCTATGGTAAGAAGACACATGGCATTATTACAATTCTCTGTCCACCAGATTAGCAGCCAGTGAAGTGGGTGAGAATAAGTGTGATGCTATAACAACCAGTGGTGGCTGGTGGCTTTCATGTCAGTGGGGTGGTGAATCCACTCCAGGTTTTAGTCGTAAGTTCAAAGAAGCTATTCTTGTACCCTATTGCCACAACAGGTTTGGCATCCAGACTAAGGCGAGGAATGGATTCACCATCCCAGTGATGTGGGAGTCATGAAGTGCCAGTGGCAACATCGTATATCTTCCTCCCCATGGATATTACAAAAAAGAAGTGTACAAGCAGTGTACAAGTATACAAGCTGAACAAGAGTCAGCAGTGTGATGTGGTAGCTAAAAAGCCAATGCAATTCTAGGCTGCATCAATAGAAATATAGTGTCTAGGTCAAGAGGATTAATAATACTACTCAATTCTGCTTTAGTCAGACCCTATTTGGATTACTGTGTCCAATTCTGGGCACCACAGTTCAAGGAGGATATTCAAGCTGGAATATCCAGAAGAGATTGACCAAAATGGTGGACGGTCTGGAAACTATGCCCTGTGAGAAGTGGCTTAGGGAGCTGCGTATGTTTAGGCTGGAGAAGAGAAGGTTAGGAAGTGATATGATCGTTATGATTAAATGTTTGAAGATATGTCATATGGAAGATGGAACAAGCTTGTTTTTTGCTTCTCTAGAGACTAGGACACTGAGCACTAGCTTCAAACTTCAGGAAAAGAGATTTAATGTAAACAGGAAGAATTTCCAGATGGTAAGAGCAGTTCAGCAATGGAATGCACAGCCTCAGAGTATGGTGGAGTCTCCTTCTTTGAAGGTTTTCAAAGAGAGGCTGGATGGTCATCTGTTGGGAATACTCTGATGGTGTATTTCTGCACTGCAGGGGGTCAGACTCAATGGCCGTTGTTGGTCTCTATGATTCTATTATTCTATGATTCTATAAGAAATTCACTGGATACAATTTTATATATTAATTTACCAAATTCAGAGTTGCCAAATTTATAAATGGGCTGGAATATACTTTGCACATTGAAATCTACACTTTTCAGAATGCTATAGTCTGGCTTACAACTCAAAAAAAGCACATAAAATATGTATATTAAGGAAAAGTTTACAGAAATGCATATTTTTTTTGAAAAGTGCACACAAAACACGTTATACAAGTGGAAATGCTTGCAAACAGTGCACATACTGGGAAAAGGGCATAAAAATGTATATTGGAAAACTGAACATAAAAGTGTGTAGAACTTCTTTGGCAAGTTTTTGTTGTGTTTGCAAAATGATGTGAATGCAAACTGAAATGAACCTGCAGTTGGGAAAATAAGAAATACAGTGCAACCAACATTTGTGGAAGGGATGAGGAGGGGAAAAAAAAAGAAATGGCAGTACCATTAAGACCAACTAGTTTATATTTTTCATGAGTTTTCATGGATATAATATCATCCAGATATATTAAAGCCTTAAATATAAAGCAGTTGTGGGAATGGGATAGGATGTAATAGGATCCAGAAAGATGCAAATTATGACCCTTGCCCTAAATTTTCAAAGGGCTACATGAGGTGAAAGAGGTCTTTCAGATATTTACAGTGGTCAGTTAGCGTTGATGCGTGGAAACAATAAATCTGCTTACCAAAAGTCAGTTTCCCAAGAGTCAAAACTTTCTCTGAGACAGTTCCTCTGAGAAGATTCCTTTTGTTATATGTGCAGTAGTGAAGACTCTTGTCAAGGTCAGAGACCCGGGCTGCAAGCCAGCCCGGAGAAGGGAGAGGGAGAGATAGCAGAGTCCCGCCAGGAGGAGTCAAAGCAAGCAATTACTCACAGGCAGTCCATTTACCTAAGCCTGAGCGACAATGGAAAGCCATAGTCAGAGTCCAAAATCCAGGGCTCAGGAGCCAAAAGATCAATCCAAGGTATCAGGAGCCGGGTGCTGGAAGCAAGGAACAAGCAAGGAGAGGGCTTGTAGAAAGTTTGCCACAAGCAAAGGAAAGCTTCCAGGCAGGCAGTTATATAGCCCAGACACAGGTCTGGCCGGTCACCGCTTCTTGAACTTAATCAAGGAAGCCTCCCTTTGCTCAGCTCTCTTGAGTCTCCGCCTTGTTTGTGGGCTGATTGACGCAGGCTACAGGGCATCCTCGGGATCACAGCTGGATCCCTATTGCCCTAAAGGAGCAGACAGAGGAACGTCCGAGCCTGCTTGGTCCATGGCAGCAGGGGGAGCTCTTGAGCTGCAGGACTCCTCTCCAGCCAGAGCCACAGGGACCAACAGCTGCTACTCGTCATCAGCAGCTCTGACAGGGGCTTCAGTTATCACAACTCTTGTATTAATACAAGTGATGCCCCATGGATCTATTGTCTTTTATTATACTTCTGCTAACAGATTGGAATTTGTGAATATAATTCAGTTCAGCAGTTTCTCTTTCTAGTCTTATTTTGTAATTTCATTGCTCCTTGTTTGTTTATACAACCTGTAAATCCCTTACCGTATGTCCAAGAAGGTTGAGATGTTCTGCAACTAGTTTTGAGGTATTGCCATTTCTAATGTCAGATTTGTGTCTATTTGTCCTCTTGCATAGAGACTGTCCTGTTTGCCCAATGTAGAGTAGCATTGCTGGCATACGATGGCATATATTACACTGGAAGAAGAGCAAATATGAGAGTTGTACTGAAAGTAATGCCTGCGCACCATTTTGTCTGAAACTATTAATCCAAATGTGATGCTCTTAACACCACGAGATAGAGCAATTCTTACTACATGACTGACATAATTTCTGTATTTCTAGATGTTTCATAACCATGCATATAAAGCAGAAACAGTCATCATGTTCTTGATCAAAGAAAAATGTACTGCTGCTGATATCCACAGAAGGCTCAGGAACACGTATGGTGAGGTGACAATAAGAGTAATGTGTGAATATGGTGAAAAGGTTTAAAGAAGATGAAACCAATGCTGAAGAAAAACTATGTGGTGGAAGACCATCAACAGCCATCACAGATAAAAACCAAAAGAGGCTGGTAAACATGATTCATGCAGACTGAAAGATTGTTGAGAAACTTAGCTGTGGTCACAGTGTGTTGAGCAGATTATATACAACTCTAGATACAGGAAAATGTGTGCTAAGTGGATTCCTCATCAATTAACAACTGGTTTGAAAGAGAAGAGAACACAGAGGTTTTTGGAACTGTTGACAGCACTTGAAGCCCACAAGGCTAACTTTTTTTTTGGAATGATTGGACTGGTGATGAGACCTGGTCCTATCTCTATGACCCAGGGACCAAGCATCAGTCCATGGAGTGGCAACACTCCAACTCCCTTAGACCAAAGAAATTCAAAAGCCAGAACAGATTATGGTGAATATCTTCTGGGATGACAAAGGGACAATTTTGCTCAATTTCCTTGGTTGTGGGACAAGAATGAACTGTAACTACTACCTTGCATCATGCCAGAAACTTTGAGAAGCCATCCGTAGGAAAAGATCACAGAAACAGCTGAATGCAATCCAGTTAAATCACAATAATGCACAACCCCACTCTTCATTGGCAACATCACAGGTTATTGCACAAATGGGATGGTCACTGGTGCCACATGCACCTTACAGCCCTGATTTGTTGCCCTCAGACTTTCACTTGTTTGGTCACATGAGAAAGCCTTTGAGTACAGTGCTTCAGTGATGTAGATGCTATCAGACACTGGACCAGAGAGGGCCCAAAAGAGGTTTTCAAAGTGGATTTGATGAGTGGGTTCAAAGGTGGTACGAATGTGTCACCACTGGTAGAGACTATTTTGACTAGTACTATGTTGTAGACAAAGAGTTACTTTACTCATATGTGAAGTTGCATATGTCTTATGTTGTTAATAAAGGAGTTATGATCTGACAGGGATTACTTTTAGCACAATTTAATTTGTAAATATATCTGTGATGTTGTGGTTAATGTTATTGGCCCCTGTAATTTTGCTCCCAGACTAGATGTGGGGGCATAGTTGGCATCTGGGTTTGTGCTGGGTTTTTATAATATTGCTCCCAGAGTAAATGTAGAGACAGAGTTGGCAGCTGAGTTTGTGGTAGGCTCCTGTCCCTGTATTACCATCCATGTTATGTATCCTAAGTGAGTAGTTGTTTAAGATTTGGAAGATGTCTGTAGATCAATGAAGGCCTGCTTCGCAGAGCTTGTGAGAGGGCTGTGTTATTTTCCAGAATTGGATGAAGCTTGTTGACAATGTGTTTAAATGGTCTCGAGCACAAGATGGCAGAGTGGTCTCAGATGGGAACTGTAGATGACCATTGGGATGTTCTGTCATCTTGTGTTTTTGGTCTGTCTTATAATAAATGGTTGCTTTATTGATTTTTTTCTTCACCTGCTTATGTGGATGTTGCAGCCTGAGAAATGCCTATTCTAAATCCAAGAGTTTTTCATCTTTGTCTTGTGGATATGAGCAGATACTACATGGTTACTTCTTTGAAAACCATAACATTTATGGAGGCACCTATCCCAAGTAGCAGCCACATGGTCCCAGCAACATTCTAGTGTGATTCTAAATTAAGCCATTGACATAACCAGGTTGGGAAAGGTGGTGAACCTTTTTCAGATTTTAGTCTGAACTTCAAAGGAGTAACCCAAGGTGCTCAACCTATTTTGGGCATAGTATTCCATACCTTGGATAATTCTTTTAAAATGTGGGCTAAAACCCAGAGTAAATACTCTACTATTCTGACATTAAAGCCACCAACTTCCAATCTGTATAACCCTTCTTAAGTGGCATCTGCACTCACCTGAAGACACAGACACAGGAAGCTGCCTTATACCAAGCCAGACATTTTGCTCAGTGTTGCCTCCTTTATCTGTCAGCAGCTGTCCAGAATCTCAGAAGCTATCTGCTATGGATTAAAAACCCAACTACTTGGAGAGGCCAAGTACCTGGGACCTTCTGATTTAAAGTGTGTGCTCTACTCTTGAGATATAGCCCCTTTTCCATAATATGAACACACATGAGAATAATATCATAAAGGAAGAGCTCTTATATTGAAACTTCCTTGGTCCCTGCTTGAGAGTCAAGTGATGCTTGTCTTATAATTTAAAAGCTGCCACAAAAGGCTATTTAAAAAATAAATCCTTCTGCCTGAAATATCAACCTGGCCCTTTTGCTTGCTTCTGGATATGTCAGCTGGATCTTATTCATTTGTTCTACTCCCAGCAAAGAAAAAGATTCTGTAAAATCCTCAGTAATGTACTTAGGCCAGTAGAAGATCATTCCTCTTTTTAATTCCAGAGAGGATGTAGAAGTTCTTACCTGCTCTTTGCTTCTGACAGTACAGTACCATAGAGGCTAACTGCCACGTTACTGTTTTGTAGGGCAAGAAGTTGTGATTCATCAAGAAATTTTCTGGTACCATCAATAGTCCAGTGTTCCCTTGTGTTGCAAGTTAGGGGAGAAAGCTGACATAATAATGATAAAAATCTTGTCTTGTCTTATGTGTGTGTTACCCTCTGAACTCATTACATTTAAAACAGAATCCCAACCAATGACCTAACTGCTTTTCCAAGGTAAGTAGAAGACACCTGAAAACTGAGAGACCATCAAGGAGCAACAAGAGTCATAGTTAAACAATTGGTTCATATGCATTTTTGAAAAATTCCATGCTGAGGCCATGCCCGTAGTTGTGCTTAGGAGATTTAATTTCAGATGTCAGACTGAGATCATAATCACTTTCATCATGTACTTTCCTAACATGCTTGTTTGGCTTCTTTTCTTTCTGGATCAACTCCCAACAAACTTAATCACGTTTTGCCTGGCTACATATCACCAGTTGAGTTGGATCCTACGTTTCTTGATTGTTGGCTAAGTTCGATTGCGGTAACCTTATTGTACAGTCTAGAGAGGCGGTGCTGTTTCAATGGGTGGAGGATATGAATCGTGTTTCTACGTGCAGTTCATAATGTTCCTTGAAATTTGTCTAAAGATTGGAAGTCCTGTGCAAAATGTTACAGTTTTCTGTTTTCACGAGGCAGTCATTTCTCACCTAGCCTGCTAATGCTGGGGGGGAAAAAAAGCTTTCTGTCCACTTCAGCTCTGCTACAGTCTGCTATCTGGGCTGTGCTGAGTTCCATTGCTGTAGGGGAAGAAAATGTTGTGAATGTTTATGACAGCTGGACATATGATCACTGGGAATCACTGGCCACAAATAACTGCCTAGCCTTCTCATCATGTTTTATGAATAAATGCTCTGTGGGTTCAGTCGGTCTGACATTGGCTATATTTTGTGCTGCTTGCCCTGGGGCCACCACAAGTATTTGTTTTATGAGGAACTCATTACATTGTGGTCTTTCCCTCTCAAAGTTCCCAGTTATTCAGTCTTAAGTGGTAATTCTGGCTGTGACCCATCCTCATGGTCAGAATTTGGAAAAGTTTGAAACAAAATTGCCCAAGTTCATAAAAGGAATCCCATGGGAGACTCTGGGAACTATAGTAAAAAAAAAAGGAACTTTTCCAAGCTAAGTTCCTAGTGTTTACTTCTGGAAGCCTTTACATGTTCTTTTCATTCCAAATGGAAGTAGATAAAGAGGTACTTTACTACTGGTGCCTACAGCACTAGCTCATTTTTGGCTGTCTTTAGTGTGTGCCTCCAGGTAATGCTAAGTTATCTCATGCTTCCAGTTTACTGTGGGAGTGGCAGTTCATTAACAAGGATATTTCACCAGTACCAAATGGCTACCCTCTGAGTCTGGGGACAAATATGGCCCTACTGCTATCCCAGGGCAGCCCTCTGGGGTTTCTTGGTTGGCCATGACTCCTTCCCCATGGCACTATTATGGTGGTTCCCAGCTTTTCTTGATCTCGTTGCCAATTCTAAACAATTGAAAGAAGTGATAGATAGGCAAACAGACAGAGGGATGGGCAGAGAGAGAGAGAGAGAGAGAGAGAGAGAGAGAGAGAGAGAGAGAGAGAGAGAGAGATGCTTTTCTTTCTGCTTGGTTAACTGGCAGTGAGAGCCGTGATAAAATAGTCTGGTATTTTTAGCCTCATCCTTTTCTTTTTGCACCACTTACCACTGGAATGTGGCTCCTGACAAACCTATTTAGGAAAACTGAGGCATTTGTTATAACCTATAGTTTGGCATAACGGGGAGGGGATGTATTATATCAGCAATGCTGCCTGGGTGGCTAAGTATATTGTTCATACATTTTTTTTTTGAGAAGAAGTGCTGCGATAAAGTTTGAGCACATTAAAAAAAAATCCAAGACAAAGAATGCAGCATACTCAACCATCTTGTCTCAAGAGATATGTAAAGGGGCATCCACTTTTATAAAGACTTAAAGATTAAAACTAGTGGATCTTGCATAAACTGATTTTGGTAGGGCTTTTGATGAAGTTTCCCAGGATATTCTTGCAGATAAATGGTAAAATGTGCTCTAGACAATGCAACTATGGGGTGCGTTTCTAACTGGTTGAAAGACTGAGCCCAAAGAGTACTCAAGAAATGTTTCTTGTTCTTCCTGGACAGAGAAGTGCCTCAGGGTTCTGTCCTTGGCCTGGTGTTGTTCAACATCTTTATAAATGACTTGGATGATGGAATAAAGGCGATGCTTATCAAATTTGTAGATGACACAACACTAGGAAGGGCAGCTAATACTCCAGAGAACAGGATCGGGATTTAACATGGCCTTAAAAGATTGTGGAGCTGGGACAAAATTAACAAAATGACTTTCAATATGAATAAGCATAACATATTCCATTTGGGCAGGAAAAATGGAAAGCATAAAATATAGGATGGGCAATGTAGTTGGCACTCTGTTTGTTTTCTTGGCTTGGGTATTTCCTAGAATGAGTGGAAATATCCTCTGTGCTGGTCAGAGAATGTAATGTCAGTATCAGTCCCCATGAATGCTCATTCTTGAGCGTTATAGACATTCAGTCTACCAAACCAAACAAAAAACATTGCTAAAATTGAATTTGACTCTTGGGCTAAAAGAAGCCCTCCACCCTTGCTATGATGTATTCCGTAATGCCTTCCTGGAATTGGTGGAGACCTGAATAGACTACAAGACAGAAACAAAAAAGGACTCCTCATGTTGGGGAAGATAAAATACTTATGAAGAATTAATATGAAAACAAATACCACCAAACTTTTCAGCCACCAAACGAAGCCCTTGAATTCTCAGCCGTGTCAATTATTTTAGACAGGTATACAAAATAGCTGCTTTGGTCCTTGGTTTCCTTATAGACAGCCCTCATTATAGAACACCCACTCTGAACCTGTTCATCTACTTTATTCCTTATTGTTAGCCTTGTGGCCTAGATCCGCTGAGAATATGGCTGTTATAATAGAATTAACACAATCTTGCATGTACTTCCTTTGTTGAGTAACAAGATAATTTTAATTATCAGGTATCTCCTTCCCTTCCTGTCTCTATGGCCACCTATAATGATAGCCTTACCCTTTCCATGTGTCACACTGCTTTCAAGCTGTAAATTACCTTTTTCTTCTGAGTTCAGTGTTGGTCTGGGAGGCCAAACCAGAAAATAAAGTTTACTTTCCCTCTTATACACTCTTCAAACATTTCATACTTACTCACAATCATGCCCTCTCTCTGCTCTCCATCTCACTCTGTTGGCCAAACACTTTATTATTCCAAAGTGCACCTCTACTCACCTCACTTGCTGATGAGTATCATTTGTTGCTTGTTACTGTCACTACAGACCAGTGTGAGAAGCTGCTGGAATGGCTCTCAGCCTCCTTCAGGTTTTCAGTTCCTACTGGAAGTACTCATTCTCTCTTGAGGTTTCAGTGGATTTCCTTGTAATCCTCTGTAATAAAGAAAAAAAAAACTGGTGGTGCCGAGAAATATAAATCTATGACAACATTCTCATAAAGCAAACTTGAGATAACTGAAACATTCCTATAGCAGCAGGAAGCAGATTTGTTTATTTTTAAAGCAGGACTAGAGAAAGAAAAAAAATAACTATGTCAATCTAGTATCAGGATCAAATGATCCCCAAGATGTTCCCATGGCAAGAAATACCTCCCAACCCTAATTTTTTGGTCCATTATTCCTAAAACCTCTTCTGTGTTTCCTCTATTCAACTGCCTGTCCTGTAATGGCATCAGAAACAATCTCAGTAACTAACATAGTTTATTAAAACATTTTTAAATATTTCAAAATGTTTAATAAAATAGATGATTGCAGCCTGATTGCATTTATATTTACTCAGAAGCCAGGGTACCTGGGATTACAGCCTTTTGTAAAACAGGAGATGTTACATCACCTTGCTTTAATTTCAGGATGAGTAATCATGGCTGCCATCTTTCTCTGGAACACATCCCATTCAGGATGTTTTATTGGATGTAGTGCAACAGCAAATCTTGTTCCCCTTCCTCTAGTGTGAAGTCAAAATGAATATTACCCCATGCTTAGTCAAATTACTCAGGCACCTTAGGGAAAAAAATAAATATAGAAATCCTACTGGTACTCCTGCCCAGCAGAAAAAAAATCAATCAATAAATTTAACAATAAACAATTAGTTGCTCTTTTATGACATCTGTCATTAGCTGTCTGATGCAGTCACATGACTTTCCCTCTACATTCTACTTAATGTGTTGCTGTAAAAAGTTACTACAGGACCTTCATAAGAACATTCAGTTCCTTGGACTTTAAAGCTACTGAAGTACTCATATTTATTCCAATACTACTGCAGTCAATTCAATCTCAGTGGTCCTTATTCAATTGAAGTTGCCAGTCTGAAAACTGGAGAGGGCCCCTGTACCTTCTACCTATGTAGAAAAAGAAATTTCAGCAGGTGTTGCTTGTGATGCAGCCAGGTGACAAGCAACATCTGCTGCAATTTCCTCTTCCACACCACTGTTAAAGGTACCAGAGCCCTTTCTAATTTTCTCTCAGGCAACCCTATTACTTATATGTGTGGGATGGCAGCTGTGGTTAAAGAAAGAAAGGAGAGATGAGAATCATAGGCACCATTTCACAGGTGTATAACCAGGACTGCCTGTTTTAAACACTAATAAGTATTTGGGATTAAACCCACCAGAATCCAGAAGGATTTACTTCTGGATCAGCAGGTCCAGCAGCAGAGCTACTTGTGAGTTATATGCTGTCAGGGCTGGAATAAGGTGGTTGGGGTCCTAGAGTGATTAAAAATTGACAGTTTTTGCACATACGTGAACTGTTGTAGGAATGGTGACATAGAAATCAAATGAATGACTACACAATAAACAAAACACAACATACAACTGAAAGCATAACAAAAAGAAGTCTTAATGTATGCAACCTAGAACTTCAGTAATACTAACAGCCTACCCCATGCATTATATTCAATTACTCAATTAACACACAGAACATTGATTATAACAGAGACACTGGCAGATTTAGGAAATCTGTGGAAGATTGTGGAAGAAGCGGATGACAGCTGTACCTTTTTCTTTGAGCGATTGGCCTCTAGCCAATGAAGAACCTGGAGCAATTGAGACAAGTGAACTATGAATCTGGCTCGGACTGCAACACTGGAAAGAAAATGTGGCAGCTATAAGAATAGCAAAAGAAAATGGAACTTCACATGGCAATGCTCTGAGGTGTGAAGAAAAGCAACATTTCTTTGATCATTTTCAAGGACACCATGAGTGTTCCATATTTGAGGAGCAGACCAGGGGAACATGAAGCCCTTAAATATTATTAATTATTCTACTCTCCTTATTTCTTGAGCCAGAGTGATATTTATGGGCCCGCCTACCTTGCATGCCTGCCAGAGCTGAATAAAAAACACGATGAAGCCCTAAGCTATGTGAAATTTGAGAGGGCCCACATCATTACCAAAATGTGTGCGTTACGCTAACACACACACACACACACACACACACACACAAACATAACACAACATTTGGAAGTCTCTCATAATCTAAGGCCCGAAACTGTAGTTTAATAAGTTTAAAGGCAGAATTGTTGCCTGCATACTATGTCCTAGCTAATTACAGGTAATTGCCATTCTAACAGCAATTGGCTCTGCTTTTAAAACATTGTTGTTGTTGCTGCTGCTGTTGTTGTGTGCCTTCAAGTTGTTTCCAATTCATGGCCACCCTAAGGCGAACCTATCATGGAGTTTTCTGTGAGTGTGATACACCCCAGGTCACCTATTGGGTTTCCATGAGTGAGCGGGGAATTGAACTCTGGTCTCCAGGGTTTGATTGTCCAATGCTCAAACCAGGAACAGTCTTATTTGGCTGCTCTATCGTTTTTTTTTGACAGTGGGGAAACACTTCTTCTAAGAAGGTTTCAGAGGTCCAACTGTCCCAACTTGGCAGGACCAGTCCCAATTAATCTTCTACCATCCCAGTTCCTCTCTCCTTGTCCCAGTTTCCTCTTTCTCCTCTGCTTACTTCAATTACTGCAAACTGAGTTCAAAGTCCAAAGAAGTTAGCGCTCAATTAATTCAGAGGAGGAGGCAGAATCTTGCAATTCCCCGTAGCCTCAAGCAAAAGGAAACTGCTGCAACCTTTCCTTGCTTGGGTGTTCCTCATTGATAAATTTTGCTATCTTGGCTACACTGAGACATTGCTTGACCACATGTGTTCTAGTTTTCTTCTATGAAATGTTGGAGGCTATGGGATTTCATTTTTAAGCAGAACCATGGGAACTGTAGTCTCCAGGCACTGTACAGTTAACCACAGTAAGCAAGTGGTATCACCTGAAAGGGGTGAATGGGTGCTTGCTTACTTGATTAATCGTCCCCTGTCCTTTTCCCATTTACTGAATTTTCTTCCTGCCACTTTCTTCCTTCTCCCTGCCACTTTCCCCTTTATTGAACTAACCTGGATGCCCTGTATACAGAATTCCATCCTCCAGGGACCAGCTTTGTATACACCTGCAAAGGTACATGCAAAGCTGTTCCCTGGAGGATGGAATTCTTTGTGCAGGGCACCCAGGTTAGTTCAGTAAAGGGAAAGTGGTGGTGGTGACTGGAGGTTCCCATGTTAGTAGGTTGGTGGATCTATTCTGGGTTTGAACTTTAAAAGACGTATCCAAAGTACTGAGCCTATTAGGTAGACAGAGGTCAGCACAGAGAACACCTCCTTTAAAGTTCAGACTGAAACCCACAACAAATTCACAGGCACTCATACAGCTGCTGTCTGTTCTATTGCTACCTCCTAAGGTCTAGTGAATGAAGCAAAACTGATAAGGAAGGGGGAATCTGAACTTGGAAGTGTTACTGTTTTGAGTAAAATGTTGGATCAAACTTAGGGCAAGGAACGTGATTTGCATCTCTCTGGATCTTATTACATTCTGTTCCACTCCCACAACTGGATAAATATCCTTTATACCGGAGGCCTTAATATCACTCCGCACTGCATCTGAAGAAGTAGGTTTTTATCCATCCATGCTTTATCCACCTTTAGTTAGTCCTAAAGGTGCTACCATGTTCTGTTTCTCTCCTCCTCCCTTCCTCCTTTTGTGTATGTGTGTGTGTGTGTGTGTGTGGTACAAATTCCAGAATCCCTAAGCCAGTATGGCCACTGCACCTGTGCTGGATGGGTGTGTTCTGAATGTTGCTATCTAAAACAACAAGTTCTTTGCTCTGAGCAGCCATAGAATTAGGAAGTGGCCACTGTGATTGAGTCCAAGAGAAAATCAGTCACTGATCCAGCCTGGATATGGTGACTGATTCATGCTTCAGTCCAAGGAAGAGATAGCTCCACCAGCAACCACTGATCTTTTGCTGAGCAGGTAACAGTGCAACAGCATATGTGGTTTGACTAGGAGACACATCATCTCCCAATTTAGGATGCCTACCTTTCCACACATTAGCCAGGACTGCCACTCCATTAATTGAATTATCCTCCCCCACCTTATCATGATGTCAAAAGGCAAAAACAGGGATATTGTTTTGCCTGGCACAGGTACCAGATTGTTCCTGGTAAACAGGGACAGTGGAGTATATAGTTAGCTTGGCCTGTTGATTTCAGAACTATTTATGAGCTCTGTATCTAGAAACATGAGGCAGAAAAGGAAGTGAGAGAACAGATAGATCATTGGCTGAGAAACTTCAGTTCCATTGTTCACGTTAGCTTTTGGGTTTCAGTTTGTGCCCACACAAAGAAACACTGAGGACTTATTTTGTTTCAATCCCTTTCTGGAGATGGAAAGCATTGTAGTGTCGCTTAGCCGTGTTAGTCACCAGAAGCTGCAGACATGCCAATAATGCTCACAATAAACAAACTGAGACAATGGCAATTTGAAAACGGAGAGCCTTTGTACCAGGGCTAGCTGTACCTGCAGAAACAAAGAGGCAATTGAGTTCATTCAGATGACATACTGAAACATAGTTGAAAAAGGCAGAGGGAAGGAAAAAGAGTTAGATTTAAAGCTGCATTGTGGAATTGCTGTTTCATACTGCAGGGAGTGGGTGGACAGGAGTCATATAATCACAGTTCCTCTAGTCAGTGATAGATCCAATAGGAAAGGTCTCTGACAAGACCAAATCACATGTAATGGCAGCAGGCCCATCTTCCAAATTTTGGTCTACAAAGGAGTGACATGGATGGATGTCAATGTACTCTACTTCTGCCTTGGTCTATGTTTTCTATGGCCATTTCCATACTGGGCTTCTGAAACAGTGCAGAGCGACCTCTCACTGAGGTCTTCTACACCATAGAGTGGACTGGCATGGACTACTTTTTGTAGTTCCACACCAGAATCCACTCAGGAGCGGCTGGAACTAGCCGCGCTGCATGTTTTTTAAAAACCTCTTTTTCGAGGTTTTTAAAAAGCACGGAGCGCGCAGCCCCGTGCCGCTCCGTCGCCCAGCTCCAAAGTGGATTTCCAGGCACGCACAAGTGCGTGCCTGCAGATCTGCCGGGGGCGGGCTTCCGGCTGGCGAGCTTCCCCGGTTGGTGGAGAGCCTCCACCAACTGGAAGCTGCCATCTGGGACGCCGGAGGACTGTGGAGCAGCGAGCTCGCGCTGCTCCGCGTGGCGACGGACTTACCCGGCTGCGGGTAAGCTCCGTTTTAGTGTGTTTTCGCCCGTCGCGGCCCCCACATGTGGAAAGGGCCTATGTTATTCCCTCCCTCCCCCCTTTTTTCAGATTACACAATTATAGTGCCATGTTCCTCTTCTGCTACCATGGCAGTATCCTATGGAATCCTGGGATCTGTAGTTTAGGGAGGGGCACTTAGAATTTTCAGCCAGAGAGAGTGTGTGTGCCTCATCAAACTGCAAACCCCAGGATTCTGTAGGGTTGAGTCACGGCCATGAAACTGGAATCATAGCACTATAATTGTGTAATGTGAAAGTGCAGCTAGCTCTTACCTCAAGTTTAATACATCAGCTTTGTTTGTCCCTCTGTCTACGCCATCATTCTTTGTCTTATGTAATTATACCCAATTAAGCAAACAGGAGTTAGTCTAGGGAGGCAATATTTTTGCCATTTTTTTAAAAAAATGACAATCTCAGGGATGTGCTAGGGACCTCAATATGTCTGTGAGGTCCATATCCAGTCTGTGGGCTGAATTTTCCCAGCTCCTGAGTTATAGGATAGTATTACATTGTGACTGGCATTCTGAGGTCAATCCGAGGGCATACATTGGCTTTGGATATGAAGCAGGTGCTTCACTTCCATGCAAGAAGGCTCCATTTTGGGGCCTGTGCAGCCACTGTAAACTCTTTTGCTCACCAAGCATGAGAGTTTATTTTGGAAATTCATCAATGCCTTTGTTTGCACATTTCTCCTACATGAAAATGCTTCAAACTGTTACTGTGACCTTCAGCGTACCAAGTTAATGTGACATGAAGCTGTTTCAAAGGAAGGTGGTAATTGGCATCATGCCAGTCTCCTCTGGGTAAGTAGCAGCTTGCGCCAATGCATGAAGAGCACTTGCTCAGCTACAGTGCTCCTCAACAGTATCTGATTGGCTGCAGTCACTGAGATGGAGGTTAGTTTGTTTTGCATTTCATTGTTATTTTTCTTTCGACTTCAGAGATACATTAGCATATTCCTATTGCATTTGTATGCAAACAATAGATGATAGAGAAGGTAAAGTAGCTTGACCAAAACAGCTATTCTAAATAACAATATTAATTTTCAGAAAGAGAAGAGTGTTCCATGAGCCACAATTGCCTTCACTTTGAACTTCCAGACTATGGGCTTTATCACACCAGCCTAGTGTCTCGCAGAAATCACATTGTTTATGCAAATGGAACTGTACCAGTACAGAAGCAATCAATTTCCCACTTTCTCTGCCATAATACTATGGCACTCTTTTGGTGATGTAGGTTCCCATAATTTGTTGTTTGCCCTGCCTCGTTGACCCCACTTTCATACCCGTGTCTGCCCTATGTAGTGCATGTACATTCTTTATTTTTCTTCTTTTTCTTTCTTTGGTTTCCCAGTACTTACTTACTTACTTACTTACTTACTTACTTATTTATTTTAATTTGTTTTGCCATACTTGTGTGATTGCACCATGCTGGTGATCATCACAGCAGCACAATTGTTCAATTATCACAAAACATACACACACAAAATATATGGGGGAATGGAGTAAAAGCAACATTGCTTCTTCTTGATTGTTTGTTTGTTCATTATAACTCCATATCCATTCACTAGTATGTATTTCTTTTTTCATTTGTTTTGCCATGTAATTGTAGCATGTTGGCAACCACCACAGCAGTGCAATTGCACAATTACAGCAAAACCAAATCAAACCAAAACAAATGTGTACCAAGGAATAGAGTACAGCAGTGTTGTTCCTGTGCACCATAAGGTCCTCTTTGTCCCAGCTGTGGAAGTGGAGTGACTTCAACCTGTTTGGGGATGGGGAGGGAGAGAAGAGTAAAACCATGCCCACTTACACCACATGACTGCTGGAATATTGGAACGAATCTATCATACCACAAAGCAATAGTTGAACAGCACTGGTTTTAGCACCATTAACAGTAGAAAGATGCAACCCGATGATGATGAAAATGCAATGTAACTGTGGGAGAGTGTTAATGTGTGATAAGAAAGATCTTTTCTGCAGTATGGTCCTCCCAGGCCCTTTCCGCAGGATGGCATTCTTCCAGTATGGGGACACAAGAGGAGCAGGACTGTAATGATGCTTCCACGCGACATTGATACGATCCTGCCTTTCTTCCATCACCAGCCATCACGATCGCTGGGTATATCATCTTGATCGAGCAAGGCTTCCATTGCAGCTGGCCATGCACAAGGGCGGGAAGCACGATCACACGCTTCTTTCCCCACTGCAGCATGGGAAAAATAATGGTTACAGTGTGGCAGGAAGGGGCATGTCCCTCATGGTCCCTTCTGCAGGCAGTCAGTCGAGTGCAGAGAGGAGTGCTAGGGATGTGCTCCCATCCCAGCAGAGATGTTGCCAGCATTGCGACAAGACAGCACGCAAGAGTGTTGTCCTGCAGAAAGGGCCTAAGTTAGTGCAATCATGCAACAAACCTATCATATGATAAAGTCCTATGATACTGAGACACCCTCGGACTGAAGTGTGAACTCAGATGTCTTTTCTAGAGAGTCAAGTTTGTTGATCCCTTTGGAACTTGGGTGTTTGTGTGTGCGCGCGTCTAAGTGAGAGAGGGAGAGAGAGAGAGATTGAGAGAGAGAGAGAGCATTTTCTCTAAAGCTTTCTGTCTTTTTATATTTGGAATTTGCAATCCCAAACCACAAAAGGGGCCCCACTTCTAGCTATTTACCATATAAGACCACTGTCTTTCTTTTCCTCTTCATTCTGTCTTTCCTTCACTGTATCCTCTTTTCGCTTCTTTGGTTTTATCTTGAGCCCCTTTCCGTTAAAAAATATTTTTTATAAAGGAAAACACAGATGTGTGGAGGTGACACTGCTGTGATCTGTCTTGGAGTGAGCTCAAGTCAGTCGTGAGTAATCATTTACAAATTTAAGTACACAGCCATCTGCTGCTGGAGTCCACAATTTTTTTGGACCTGAGGGCCACATCTGGTGTTAGCTGGAGGACTCGGGGCTATGCACACATGTGCAAACTCTGTGTTCCTCCCCACTCTTATCTATACATATACACCCTGATGAATTGGGTTGTGAGGAAAAGAAGGTCTAACTGCAATGTGAATGGCAAGGGACTGCCCTTTCCAGTAATAAAGACGTAACAATTATGCTTGTAACTTGCCAGAAGTAACCTTATTCCTGCTGTAATATAACTTAGTCATTTTTATAGTTAGAAGATAGAGCCTTACAAAATGATAGAGGAGTAATATTGGATGGTTTGAGTGCTGGCTTGTACTTCCTTTATACTGTCGTCTAGTGCAGTCATTCTGAACTGTTTTTTGATGACAGCCCCCTTAGGAGCTCTTCTTAGGTTCCAGAGCCCTCCATCAAACGGGGATGCAACACAAAGAGACAGAAAATAATTTATTATTGAACACCAAGAAAACTTGAACATCTCAACATAATGGACTAAACTTTCAAAAGTACTGTATGAAATTAAACATCATCGGGCCTAATGCAATCCTTGCACTTGGTGTTTTTCTGCAAGTTTCATGATACCGGGCTCCAGATCAGACAAAAACCTCTTGTTGTGATATCAATCCTGTTGCCAGATTTTGTCAAGGAAACCGTTAAAGAGCGTGTTGGAAAGGTATTATAAATAGGAGGGAAGCTATTGACTCCAATTAAGGTTGCTGCTTGGGTCTATCGTTGGTTCAGTTACCAGGGCCCCCATAAACTTTTGGGGCAGCCCTTCACACAGTTTTCAATCTGTGATGCCCTTCAAATGTGCTAAGGTCCCCTTGTGGACCATGTAGCTCTGATTGAGAATGGCTGGTCTAGTGGGTGTCTTGATGAGAGGAGAATATATTTTGTACCACTGCCCAAAGGCACTTTTCATTACTTTCAAGAACCAAGAAAAGTAGATAATTTTAAACTGTAACTATAATTGTAACTAACCACACTTTGGGTCACAGGAACATGTCAGAAGCTACTTCAAAAGAAATCTTCCAAGTTGTGAGTTGTGCACTTTTACACTAAGGTATCAGATGTGATTTTAGATGTGCTAAGCAACTAAAGCAATTTCTATTAGGACACATCAAAGTAGCAGAATTCTGTACATAATATACATGCTGCCATTGTCCCTATTTTCTTGGATTGTTCCTATATTGTAGTACCTTTCCTTGAGAAGCCATTGTTTGTTTTGCTTATGGGGGAAATTAAAAAGTTGTGTGATTTTTTAAAAATGTCACATGTGCACTAGAATCTATTAGTTTTCCTTCTGCTAGTTTCTTTTTCCCATCTGTAACTATTAACTTCTAGCTTGTAGTTAGGAAATGTTGAAGAACTGTAGCCCTTCTGTAACTACAACCAGATCCATTGTGAACTTGAGCTTTCAGTTAATCTTGTTATTACGTATTCTTAGGATTGTTAAATGAAAGGAAAAAAAAACCCATTGAGAATTCCAAAGTGGAGTATAAAATGAAAATCAATACAATCGAAGCCAACACAACAGTGCAGGAGAGGCTGTTACCCTGATTTCTGGGGTCCCTTGGGGGACACCTCAATGTGCTCCATGTGATGGGGAATGGAAACTAGCCAGAGCACAAGCAATAGCAATGCGAGAGGCAGGATAACCTAGCGGGGTCTTTTTACCCAGTTTTTACGGGGTCAGGCCAAGCTAAAAACCAAAAGAAAATGTCTAATAAAATGATTTTATTGAATGAAACTCTCATGCACCAACGCAATCACTCACACACTCACTCAAGACCTATTAAGAAGAAGCAAAAGAGAGGAAACTGGATAGGGGAATATTGAAGGAGTTCTAGCTGGGGTAATACCGCACCTTTTGCTGAAGTCCTCGATCCGGGAAAAACAGCGAAGAAGTGGAGCTCAGCATGGAGAGGGCTGAGGGGATTGCTCAACAGATGGAGAAGCGGTCAGCTGGGATGACCAGGAGTAATCCAAAGAAACTCTCAAAAACTGGGACAATTTGCAGGGGAAAAAGTACCTAGAGGGATAATCCTTTCCTGGGGAGAACAATGAGTGTTGCAATGAGAAAAGAGCTCCACAATGGTAACTTCCTTTGCTTGATGAGATTACCAGGTATTGCCAAAGTCTCAGGATCTTTGGCTGCATTGGGTTGTGGTGTGACTTCGTATAAATGGTCCTTGCCTGATAAGATTTAGCTCAACTTGGAGCAAATACACTAATCTCCTCAAGTCAGCTTCTCAGGGGCTGAGGATCCTTTGTCTTCTGTGGGTTTGCACAGCTTGAGGGCTCCTGGGGCTACATGGGGATTTTACTGGCCTGACCTGGTTTTCGATCGTTCGACCATTGCTGCCTACGTGCTCATCCGGATGACCTCTCAGGCACATTGAATCATATTTTAATATCAAAATTGTAGACCCCAGGATAGGGTTTACCAGTGAGGTAACAAGGCTATTTCAGAGTATTTAATATAACCTAAGGCAGATGGAGAAAGCAATGTGTATCCATTTATAGCAGTGAAGGATGGTGGGACAGGTGTGCCAGGACTGCTATAAGTACTCAGATGCACATATCCTGAGCTCATAAAACAGGACTGGCTTAAGACATTTTGCTGTCCAAGGAAGAATAGCAAATAGTACACCAGTTCAGTTAAATCAGGGTGTGCAGTACCCAAAGATGGATAAATTATTTTGGTACATGAGGCAGAAAACCCCATAAGCAACTCTCCTGATCCCGAGCTGTAAAAAAAAAAAGTCATATTAGATCAAATGAGCAACAATTTTCTGCCATTTCATAGCACTCCAAATCTTCTGTCTAAGGCAATCATTTCATCCTGCTTAAAGGTAGGGCTGGCCCAGTTGTGAAATGCTAGAGGGAAAATGACTATGAGCAAGGCAGGAGTGGCGGAGTTGTACAGAATTTTGTAAAACAGTTTCACAATTGTACAAATACTCCTTTCTTAATAAGCTGTAAATTCTAAGCTGCTTCCCTTACACATTACGGATAGTCTACTGTCAGACCTGCTCTTGGATTCCAGTTGAATTTGTGGGCTTACAATACAGAATGAAAACATTATGATCAACCTCAACGCCATGCAGAGCTTGTGTGTTGTGATTTGGGAGCAATGGCAGTATTGATACCCAAGAGTGTGCTGTTTTAGTTTATTGGGCACGAGACTTTTCCCCCCTACATTAATAGTGCAGTGCAATGAAAATCATAGACAGATTGATATATCTCTTAACATGACTGTGAAAGATGATGGGGGCCAAACATAGATGAAATGAGGTTCCTTCACCCCATTTATCTATTAACACTGCATTTTTAACTGTATTTGTTTGTAATTGTATTTTGTAGCACATTTTACAACATGATAAACAGTTTGCATAGTTTACCCCTGTCATATTACGGTTTATCCAGACAGGAAAAAAAGGGCCCCAGGAAGTATCAAGACTTTCCAGTTTCTTTTTGTTTGGATTTTACCTATATATTCATGGTTTTGCATCCAAAGTCTTTCTTAAGATATCAGAGGTTTTCATCACTCCCTGCTCCCTTGTGTTCTTCCTCCTTCCCCTCTCACAGATCAAATGTCACATCCAGACCATTTCTGCACTAGCCTGTTATAGTGCTATTATTCCACTTTCAACATCCTATGGAACCCTGGGGTTTGCAGTTTAGGGAAGAGCCTCAAAGGCCTCTCCCTAAACTGCAAACCCCAGGGTTTCATAGGATGTTGAAAGTGGAATAACAGCACTATGACAGGCTAGTGTGAAAGTGGCCCTAGACTCAGATTTTCACCAATCTCCACTGAGACTTTAAAAATAATTATTCAGGAGTTATAGACAAGTTGTTAAGGTGTTAAAGCAATATTACACTAGTTCAGCACTGGGGTCATTTTTCTTGCTTGCTCGCATTCCTCCCTCCCCCCCCCCGCCCCAGCCGCTTGATCTCTGTTGAATATGCTGTACTGGAAAAAGTTGCTGTATTTTTCAGTGGTGGCCATCTTAGCTAGCTTCGCAGGATGATAGAAACACACTGCGATTTCATTTTGGGAAATACTGATTTAGTTTAAACTGACTCGGAGAACAGGAATAAAATGTTCTTGGAGATGCTGGGAGTTCCCTGGGAATACTTCGGATTTGGGAAAACATGAAAAAAAAAAGGGAACAAATTTTTTCTTTTTCCCTTCTGCCTGGATTGGCCCTTAGACACTGCATTCCCATATTAAAATCTGTTAATTTATACTTATTGATACCATATGAGCTACAAGTAATATTGATTTTGGCTGTTGAGTAATATGTATATAGGCCACAATACCCCAAGTATGGCACTCCTGGTTATGGGATGGGTCATCTGCCCATGAAACTCCTGATTATATCATGCCCTACCTACCTTTGAACTATCTTCCACATGTAGTAGGACAACATAATCTAGCGTGTGCATAATCTTGCTGACAGATCAGAATGAGAAGAATCTGAAGTCAGAATTTTTCACTTTGCACTGTCTCCAAATATGTTCTTAACGATGATGATTTTAACAAAAATTCCAGTTTTGGACAGTTAATTGTTTCTAACTGCTGCTTTGGAGAATTGCTGATACACACACACACAGGATAGCTTAAATGGCTAAGATTCTTATGTTAGGTGGATTGAAGGAGGGGAAAGCTGTGGATGGAGCTCAGCTTCTGAAATGGAAATAAAATGCCCCTCATTTCTGGGACTCCAAAATCATCTGATAGAGGGAAAAGGAGGCATTCACTATGCAGTCTCAGTGGCTTTGGACCTCACATTGTGCTTCTAGGACTAGGACATCTTTTAACCAAGTCTGATAGAAATTAAGTTTTAAATGTAAATTTTCCTATGAGAAACAAAACTCTGCAAGCTACCTTTTGTTCTTTACTTTGGCAAAGGGCTATAAATACAGCATACCATACTGTTTTCATAGACTAACCCAAAACAATTAGTTCTAATTGACTTTCAGGCTTTGTAATGTTGGATCTTATGTAGTTCCCCTGCTTCCAATAATAGGAAAATCCTGGCGGTCTGAAGAACAAGAAAAAGAAAATGAAAGGCAATATGGAGAGTTGGAGGCATACTTCTCTTGAAGGCATTCCATGGTTTTATATGATAAAATGCATAGCATCATTAAAAGAGAAGGAACAAGCATTAGCTTTCCCTCCCCAAATATATCTTTTTGGATACAGCATGAAATATTAGTGACAAGTTATGTGCTGTTTCACCAAGGAGCCATCTGAGAATGAATAACACTGATTATTAGATGTCTAGTCTGGTTTCTTTGAATTGAGCTGCGGTCAGGGAGACGAACACATACTTGACATTTCTTCTGAAGTAAAATGTCTAAAGCGATGCCAGCTCAGATGCAGTTATGGGAAGCTAGTAAAAAAATCAATTTGGTATGGTCATGATCAACAGTAGTAACTTTTAATAAAAGGACATGGATTCATATGCTCAATTTGAAAAATAATAACACTTCTAGATGTTTAAAAAAGGTGAAAAATGCCAAGTGTCTCGTTTTGCAGCCCACAAATTTATCTACAGCCATTTAAGAGAAAGCACAGTTGCTGAGAAGAAAACATTGCTCTCTTCTTTCCTAGTGTGTCTGTCCCAGTTGGACTAAAATGTGAAAAAAGAAAATGCTATGCCCTTGTTTGTCTGGCTTAGTAAAATAAATAATAAATATTTCCAAAGGTGGATGTACCTTTAGCGGTTGATATTCTTGCTGGCTTCCTTGTTGTATGTTGGCATCATACATCTTTCTCATTTTATTTAAGACATTTATGTATTGTCTCTCAGCCCCTCAAAGCCTTTGAGACAGGGCTCAACAGATAGAAAGATTTAAAACATTAAATACCTAGGTAAAAACTATTTTTGAAAAACCAAACTTATACAATAATAGAACATCAAAAGAATTCCAAGTTGTTCTATACAAACCAGGCAACTGACATATGCTGTCTAACAGCTCCTGCTTCTTTTGGAAGTGGTTTAATAAACCGGGAGCTTTCTACTTCCACCACAAACCAAAGCTACCTGGTTTCTTTATCTGCTTCTACTGCAAGCAGAAATACCTGGCTAACTTCCACCAGCCCATGGCTTCTCCTTGAAAGCCAAGGTTCCCATGGAGCTCTAGCTTATCATGACATCCATACAAGGTTTTAGAGGTCCAATGCTGTTGTTCAAATGGTGAGGGAAGCTAACCTCCCTCCTTCCATCATGCATGTAATATATTGTGTTTGTTGCAGAGCTTGGAATATTGTTTTTATAATATAATTTCTTCTGTTGCATGTTAAAGATCCCAGAAGTAGCTCCTTGAGGTTAATGTTTGGGTACGAATATGTTAAATAATATGTTGTGTTACTCATTGTACTTCTTACAGTGGGCCCTCGGGATCCGCTAGGGTTTGGTTCCAGGACCCCCTGTGGATACTAAAGTTCATGGATGCTCAGATCCTATTATGTACAAGAGTGTAGTAAAATGGCATCCCTTATATAAAATTGAAAAATCAGACTTTGCTTCTTGGATACAGAATCTGCAGATGTGGACGGCTGACTGTATTTAGCGTCTTGTAATTTGGAGGATGGGAAAGTTATTTTTTACCTTAATGATATAAGGTGGTGGTATTGCCTCTATTGAGACCCAGTGTGATTTATTGGATTGAGTATTGGACTACAACCCTGGAGACCATGGTTAGATTCCTCACTCAGCCCTGGAAACCCAGTGGGTGACCCTGGGCACACAACACACTCTTGGCCCCAGAAACTCCATGATAGGTTTGTAAATATAAGTTGGCCACCCACATTCACTAATGTTAGGGGCAAAAGTGGAAAAAATGCAAATATCAAAATATGTGTGTCTGTGGGAAGGGGGCCAAGGCATGGTGGGGCGGGGAGCAGGCGCCTAGGGGCCAAACCAGGTCAGGGAAAGGAAAGGGAAAGGGGTTGGGTCGGCATGGTGGCCCTATTTTTCCTCTCATCCATCTCCTTCCTTGGGTGTTGAGGGGGATTGGGAGAGGGTTTGTGGTGCTGCGAAATCAGGCTGTGAGCTGTCCTTACGTGGCCAGGCAGAGGCCCTTTCCGCACGACGTCGCTGTTGCATTTTTGCCACAGGATGGCAGCAGTCGGTAGGTCGCGCTTCTGCATGACGTCGTTGCCATCCTGCTGCCATCCTGTCGTGGAGCGTTGCACTTGCACAGGTTTTGCAAAACAGAAAAAATCTGTTTCGCGCCTGCAATTGCGCGGCGTTCCCGTCACTTCTGGCCATGCGGAAGATGCGAAAGTGCATTGGCGACACTTCCTTTCATAGTGCAGCAACGGAAAAACCCTGGCTGCACTGTGGAAGGAAGACGTGGCGCCATTGCATTCTCTTCCACATGGACCGAGCAGGTGCAGAGGCGAGTGTTGCTGATGCGCTTCCTTCTGAACCTGGGACTGCAGTGAGACAACGCGGAAGAGCTTCGTTGTGTGGAAATGGCCAGAGACTAGTAGGGAAGAAAGAGAACCAGTGGTGGGTTTTTAAATGGCTGCATAGCCTGATCAGAGCCACTGAGAGGAAAAGTTTTCTTGGAAAACAAGCGCCTGAGGTGGAGAGGCAGAGGTTTAGAAACTTACAAATAATCAAATTTGTGAAAGTCAAACCCGCAAACGTGGAAAGCCAACTGTAGTCTGTTAAAGAATTCAAATATTTTTAATGTTTAATAGTTTAATTTTATAAATTTATATAGTTTTGAATTTGTATTATTTTTAAATATGTTATTAGCTGTCTTGAGTTCTATTATTGGGAGAAAGAAGGGGTGTAAATGGATAAAAATACACACACACATACACACACACACACATATAAATCATCCTGCCTTAGAGGTACAGAAAAACTGCAAGGAAAAGGTTTAGGATCTCTGCAGTTTCCTGCCTGCTTGGTCTCAGCAGTGTAAATGGAAATAATTATACATTTTCATTCCATAAATTAAAGAAAATGCCATATTATTCTTGTTACTGAAATAAAAAGATTTAAGTTGAAAGTTAAATCGTACATGCATTAAAGTCATTCCCCAAATGGTCTTGAAAAGGTTTTATAGCACATTCCTACTTGGCTCTCATTTCCCCCATTATTATTATTTTCTCATTTAAGAACTGCTTGAATGGTTCTCTTTTACATCCGTTGTCTTTGAGTTTAATTATTAGCAGTGATGTCTTTCTGATGCTGTATTTTGGCACATTCCTCCCAGGCCATGCTGTTCATTACCCTACTATTGATATTATATCCTTAAGAGACAGCTCCATTCATGTACCACAAATGGCTCTGTGTTTCCTCTCTGTGCTAATTAATAAGGCAGCTGTCCATCCTCTTTCCTTTAAGTCTGTTCTTGCAGTACAGACTGCAAGGCTGCAATGTAAAACAATCAAGATGGATGCAGGATTGCTTGTCTTAGGGAAAACATTGCCATGCTCTTTCACTCTGTCTTTAAGTGTTCAAAAATATTTTTTCTATATTAATGTGGGTTGACCCTTGAGTTATTTGAGATGTGTTGTTCCCTGTGGCCTGCCCAACATTAAACACAGCTGTCGCCTACCTGTGTTGCCCTCCAAATGGCCATGCTGGCTGTGGATGATGGGAACAACAGGTTAGGATAAACTTATTTAAATACAGTGAGCTTCTGTTTCAGAATGAGGTCATAAAAAATGAATTTAAAAAAACCCGCAAAATTCCTACAATTGCTGCTTTAAGTCAATGGTCATCACTCCATTATAAGTGGGAAATTCACAGAAGGTTCAGTGAAATGACATGAAACCTGTATCCACTGTATAAATATGCCTTGGTTACTGTGCTCTGCTTTTCCTATTCCTTGAGAGGAAACGTTCTGAGTGGTTGCTACCTAGCTTGTGAAGAGCAGGGTGGTGAAAGATTGGAATAATTCAATACTAACTCACAGCATCACTACTTGTCTCTGTTCGTTAGGCAGGAATCATGATGCAGAGCCCACTGAAGCAAGGTATAATTCATAACAATAACTTCAGATGACTGTTATTTCAGTCCTTTAGCTCGTTATTTCTCCTTCCCTTTCATAATATCTTCCCACACCTTTGAAGGAAAGAAGACAAGGTAATGGCATATGGCTCCTTGAAGACCCTACAACCTTTCTTGTTCCTTCTCTTAACAATTCTGAATAGTCCTTTAGTTGGCCATATCTCTGACTATCTAAGCCTAGAAGATGTATGTAGCCTCAAATAGCCTTGTTCTGGAAAGCCACATTCACAGTCATGGAATGTGAAACCACACTCATGGATCTGAGAGCATTCATGGCTAATAGTTTCATACAGATTACTAGGTACAGAGACTGCAACAGTAAAATTTTGATCACTATCCTGATGGTCAATCCCTTCCACATGGAAAAGCATTAAAGGGACCCCTCCCCAGCTCTTCCTTAAAGAGGGATTCACAGAAAAGTTTATGCAGTTGTAGGTGGATCTAACAGACAGTACAAGATTCAAAGCCTCCTCAGATAGTCATCTTAGCATGGGCCTAATGCAACTCAGCAACTACATTCTGCTGTTGGCTGATGGAGAAAGTAATGACATGAATTTGTTCATACATCATGAGTGTCTCACAGTAATATATTTAAGTCTTTTACTCCAAGTCTCAAGTCAAGCCTCAAGTCCTTGAAGATACTTTCAAGTCAAGTTTCAAGTCAAGTCTCAAGTCTGGAAGCCAACTTTATACCCCAACCAAAATTCCAGAATTATTGGACAGAGTCAAATAAAGTCAGTTTTAACAATTTAAGGAGAGTTGGCTCTCCACATTTGCAATTTTGCCATCTGCAGCTTCAGAAGTGGGGAATAGGATCCTTCTTACTCCCCTTTACTGAAGCTTCAAAAGCTTTAGAAGGAACAATCTTTTCTCCTCAAGCCTGTTGCCTAACACATTTGTCGTTCCTCTCTGAGAAATGCACCCTGCACTCTGGGGGTGAGACTTGTCTTAGGAAATATTGTCTTGCTCTTGGGAAACATATTAGAAGACTCCTCTGATATGCAGTGGGGACAGGCTGCTGAGCAGACCTCAAGCCTGCCTCAAGCCCATTGCTTAACTTGTTTGCTGTTCACCTCTGAGAAGTGCACCCACACTTTGGGCTTGAGAGAGATTTTCATGTGACCAGTAGGCAAAAAGAGATGGAGGCATTGTTCAAAGTCAAAAGGTTTCTGGATGAATGTGCTATGTTAATCAACCAAGGGCAGCAAGTCCGTTATTAAAAATATACAAGTCAAGTCAAGTCAGTACATCATTTATGGCCAAATCAAGTCTGAGTCAAGTCACACAAGTGAAGTGACCTAAGTCCGACTTGAGTCCAAGTCTATTGACTCGAGTCTACATCACTGGTGACTCATGGCCTGAACAGTTGTGGTGGGTCTTCCTCACACCACTTTGGGAGTGAGTCCCCCAAACTGAGTCTAGCTTGTACAAAAATATTTTCATTTTGCATTATATTATGCCCACAACTAGGCATTTTACAATCCCCACCCTTCCTATCAGAAGACATATAGTACAAATGGAGACTGGAAGACATAATGCTCTGTCACCTTATATGAGCCTGCCTGAGTGTACAATCCTTGGGTGATGGCTTTCCTTGGTTCCACCACCCTCACAGGTACATTCAGTGAGGACATCAGAGGCAGTCTTCTCAGTGGCTCCACCAGGTTGTGGAATTCTCTCTCATGGGAGACTAGGCTGTTCCTCTCCTTACTATAGTTCTACAACCAGGTAAAAACCTTTTTATTTGAAGATCTATCTGATGACTAAGCATCTATGCAGAAAGGTCTTTAATGGAGTATGTGCACTGCATTTTTATTGTTCTTCTGCATACTGCAAGTTTATTGATATTCAGTTGTTTTAAATTATTGAAATTTTACTATAGTAGCTTACTTGACTGTTTTTTAGAAAAGCTTTTTTTAATACCAGGTTTTAATTTACATGTCTTGTTTTAATTCATGTTGTGTGCTACTTGGGGTCTCATTCAAGAGAAAAATAAAATACAAAATAAAGAAATAAAATGAAGAAGGGAAAAGAATGGAGGAATTAAAGAGATCAGCAAGAAGAAGTCAACATGGAATAACATCCCAGTCTTCTACCTGACAATTAAGGTACATCCTATGATAGCATTTGAATATATATAAAAAATGTTGCAGAAAAATATTAGTAAAAAAGGATACAATATGAATATGAACTTTTCATCTTTGGGTAGGAATCAAATCCCCAGAAAGCCCCAGTGCTGACATGTGGTCTGCCTGAGGTCCATTTTTTAAAAAATGGCCCAGTGTTCTAATCAGTGCTGGGCAGCTGGTCCAGCTGCTATGTTGATTTAACCACAGTGTTTCTCCTGTAGCATCCCTTTGGGATATTGGCTGAAATCCTCTATCACAGTGTACATTATGCCACTTTATATATACTTAACTACATAGCAAAGGTGCAAAGAAATCCTGTTAATGAATTGCAACCATGTGTAAGGGGACACCAGCAAGAGTGTATCAATGCTTCAGGTTCTACCAGTGCATATTGGCACTCCCTAACCTAATGCTTCCTGATGCATTGGTCCCATTGGACATCAGTCCCAAAGTGCAATGACCACTTTGCTGGCTCCTCTACATAACAACTTAAAAGCAGCCCTTTACTGGATACAGATATTACAGCATTGCCCAATTCTAATTCATGCAGGTGTAAGTCCACCTATGAAAATGTAAGTCCCCAACAGGATTCTGATAATTATGGCACTTCAGATTTGGTGAGACCAATAACAATAATCAATAACTTCAGTTAGAGGAAAAGCAGAAATGGCTCCTAGTGTAGCTTCAGAGAACGACATGCCTGAGAGGAAGGCAACAAACAACTGAAGAAAACCTGGAAGTTAAGGAGCTGGGAGTGATTCATTCATTTCCCACACTTTTAGACCACCCAAAACCCAGACTTCTGTTGGTTGCGTACAGTAAATTAAAAACATAAAATACAAACAATAAACAATGACAAATGCATGATAAAGCCAGCAGCAAAGCATAAAAATTATTCATCATATAAAAGCAAAATAAAATTGGAAGAAAAACAAATGTACTAAGAGTTAAAAGCACAAAAACAAAAGGTCTTGAATTCTAGGGATATAATTTTTAACAGAAGCCAATGAAACAAATGAAACATGTGATTTTCACGTTCAAATGTGTCAAGAACAGAAAATAAAATGTAGCGGCAATCTCAAACGGTCAAGAAATAGGGAACATCAATGAGCAGAACATTATAATAGTCAAGATGAAAAATGATGCTGAGAGAATAAGTGTTCCGCTTTTGGAAAGCACAGGTGTATGAGATCCAACCAGCAAAGAGAGCAGTGACAGTCTGAACAAGGGACTCCAGTGAGCCATGTTTAGCATCATTATGCACTTGGGAGCTATAAATATTCCTGTATACATTCAGAGACTTGAAGATGTAGGCGAGAGAGTGGTAGAAAGGAAACAGTTGGAGTTCTTTGTCTGCTGTGGGCAGGGTGATGCAGTACGACCTGGAGCTGTATCAGTTAGAAAGAAGGCTCTAGCAAGTTCACTGCTAGGTTCATATTTCATACTTGTATCTTACTTGTCTTGTTTTCAGAGCTTGAAAAGAAATTCTTTTGTTGAACTATAGCTCCTCAAACGACAGTGGCCATGCTGGCTGGAGCGTGCTGGGAGATGCTGCCAGATCTCCCTCCATATATGACACTTAACAGAAGCATGAGGCTGTTGCCATTTCCCCAACACAACTTTTCAAACATTCCTGATTGCTTCCCATGTGTCCCTTATGTGTATGTATTTCTGTTTCCCTGATGGACCTCTGAGCTCTCACGGAGCAATGACAAACCACTGTCTTGTAGCCAATCTGGATACCTCCTACTTCAGACTCTCCAATTGTCCTGATTTAGCAAGGGAAGTCCTGAATAATCCTTCATTGGCCCACTTTTTCAACTGCTTTTAAAATGTCCCAGTTTCTTTCTCTTATTCTCACTTCCCCCTTTGTCCCCAGTTTACTTCCATCCTGCAAACTGAGGCCCTTTGAGCACCTGACCTTATCTCGTTGTCCTCCCATCGTGATCCCAGCAGCACCTTGGGTGGGAAGGGAGTGCGATAGGAACACTCCCCTCCACACCGGACTGCCTCTCTGCAGAAGGAAGCTCGAGGGATGTGCCTCTTCCTTCCACAGGGCAGCCGGGCTCTTTGCCATGCTGCGCTGGGGCAGGAAGTGCCTCCATCATGCTTCTGGGCCTTCTGCAGGGCAAGTAAGTGCAGGACCATCACACAATTGGCAGTCATTGATGCAGAAAATCCATCAATGACGGCACCAGCTGGCAATGGGAGAACAACAGGTCCACAACAACATCTTGCTGAAGCGTCATCATGGTCCTGCTCCTCTCCCATCCCCGTGCCAGCATGCCATGTCCCTGCGGAAAGGGCCTGAGTTGAAAGTACAAAAATAATTCACACTCAATTAGCTTAGCAGTGGGGAGAGGAGAGGGAGAGAGGAAGATTGCCCTTCCCAGTAGGCTCAGGGAAAAGCAAACTGCTGCTGCCTTTCAATGTTCTTCCTTATTAATAACTTTTCCCTTCTTGGCCACACTTGTCCTGTTTTTCATCTATGCAGAGTTGGATGGTATGCTCCCTGTGTTTTATTTGTCTTCTAAATAACTCATCCAGCAGAAAGAGAAGAATTAAGAGCAGCTATTTAGTAAAGCAGTTTTCTGCTACAGTGAATGTGTCTGAATCTATCCACAAAGAACGATAAGCAGCATCCCAAGTGCTCTGGGAGAAAGACATCAGATTAATATTCATTTCACGTGGCTGCAAGAACGAAGAATACAGACTTCTGAGAAAATGACTGCCTGCAATTTTTTTTTTCTAAAAGAACTTGCTTGAAGCCACAATGCCTCTTGGAAGGCAATGGGATAATATTTCAGTCTTGGAGCTCTGACACATGTTGTGACAGCCTGTGGCAGACATGCCAAGAGCTTCGTTCCATAAATCACATATCGAGAAAAGGAGGCCTCTGTGCTCAGTAGTAGCTGCAGCAGCGGCGGCACAGGCTGTTTCTTTTTTCTCTTGGCTGCCTCACTTGGATGGGGGTGGAGACAACCTTACCCTTCCGTTAGCAGGACCTATGGAGAAAGAACACTGCATATGAGAGTTCCAGTTCTTGTTTTGTTAAATGAAACCAGGTCCATGTAAAGACTTCCTTTAAAAAAAAAAATTGCAGAAGTGTTGTAAACATGGAGATTCAGCAGAATTCAATTTTCATTTACTTTTTCTTTGGGGGGGGGGATTTTTCAAGTTCTTTTTTCCTCCTCGTAGACCAGGCCCATCAGTGTGGGATGGAAACAACAATAAAAGTGTGTGTGTGTGTGTGTGTGTGTGTGTGTGTGTAGGGGATAAGAAATAGTACTTTCAGTACATTTAGCCTCTAACATGAGTTTTTTTGCAAACATTTTGTCAGATATTGAGGGAGAATATATTCGTATGCTTCTTTTTTATAAAAATTCATCTTCTTTCCCTCTTTGGTATAAACTTTTAAAAATATTTTTCTATTGTTCTCTGGAAGGCCATGTATACTACAAATATATTTGAATAACTTCCTACTGCAGGGTGGGAATTCTGCAGCCATGAGCCACATTTGCCCTCCAAGTTCTCTTTTGCAGTCTCCAGCCCGCTTCCTTCTCAAATATCCCAGTTTAAATACCTGCTTTAAAAAATCAATGCTCTTATTTCTTGCAGTGTATTGCAGCACAGTAATTAGTCTGCACCAGTCAGTCTCTGTTTTTCGCCTTCCTGTCTCTCTCTAGCTCTGTCATACTGAATTCTTTCATTGCTGTCAGCACTGGTCATGGTTTACAGACCTCACGGCCTTGCCTCTCTTCACTGCTCTCCAGTGGGAGGGTGAGGAATCTCAGGGTGAGAGTGCTGCCTTGAAATTTCTTAGCCTCTTGTTGCTGCATACTGCCTTTAAACAGCTACCATAGACTGTTTGCACTTTCAAAGCAGGATCTGGAAAACTTTCTTTGGTTGGACTGCAACTTTCCTTTGTCCTTAAAAGCCTTGTTTGCAAAGTGTTAAAAACAAAGATAAAAAGTATGTGTGTGTATAATTTCCAAACAGAGAAATATTTTTCTCATTTGCTAGACTTAGGGCCTTTCCGCACTACACTGTTATAGTGCTATTATTCCACTTTCAACATCCCATGGAATCCTGGGGTTTGCAGTTTAGGGAGGGGCATTTAGAATTAGCCAGAGAGCTCTTTGGCCTCAATAAACTACAAACCCCAGAATTCCTCAGGATGTTGAAAGTAGAATATTAGCACTATAATAACACTGTAGTGCTGAAAGGCCCTTACATTGGCCATTTCTGCACGAGGCGAGGGAATCGCTCCATGCCGTTACTCACTGGATCTTCTGGCTCCTCGGTGCGGTCCAGGGTGAATTGGAGCAGTGCGTGGTCTAGATCCACACTGCTCTGGCTTCCAAAATGGCAGCTTCCAGTTGGTCGTGGGTCCCAACCAGCTGCTGAAACTCGCCATGCCTAAAGCCCGCCCCGCAGATTGCAGGCTCGCATTGGTGCGAGCCTGCAAATCTGCACAAGGGAGCAGGCATGCAATGGCCCACTCCAGCACTTTGAAAGACCTGATTTTTCCGGTCTTTCAAAAACACGCTGGAGGACCACTTGGGGTCATTTCGGAGCGGACTGAGGTGCGGATCCCCGGTAAGTAGTCGGAACCCAGTCTGCTCCAAGGTGCAGAAATCCTCCGTAGAGGACGCAGTGCACCGTTTTAATTCCCCCGCGCCGAAATGGCCATTATTTAAATGACTTGTGCTGACCAACTGTAGTTGAAGCTTTATATGTGATGTTTTGTGACATCAGTACGATCAATCCTCAGCTTCAGGTTTGGGACCTGGTTTCTCAGAGCCAGGAATGCTCCTGTCCTGGCTGTCCTAGCACTGGTGTTTTTTAAACACACACACACACACACACACACACACACATTAAAGTAATTTTAAAAAAAAGTGAAGAGAAAAATAGAGAAATGGTGGCAGTGCCAGGAGGTTGGGGAGAGGCAAAGCTAGTTCTTTCAACTCCCTCCTCCCCACCATTCTAATGGGCACTGCTCCTATATAGGGACTCAGCCTATGAGAAAACTCTATGAGGAAAGAGAAATCTGGTTTCTTAATTTTAAAAAATGACATACTTAGCTTTGTGATGCTGTTCCCACAGAAATGTGGCACTGTGGGAGACACAGGGAGATCATATGATAGAGTCATATTAGGGTAGTTAAACTGGCAGAATTTGAGAATGGAAAGGCTGGAGGTGTCATAACACTGAATGCTGCTGCACAGCCTCCCTGGGACTAATAGGTTAAAAAAGAAATAGATCTGAATCACTTACCTGCGTATGTAGGTGCCTTCATGTCACCTGTCTATTCCTGGACACCCCAGGAATTTCAGAAGGTTTTCTTAGGCAAGGAATGCTCAGAAGTGGTTTTGCCAGTTCCTTCTTTTGAAATACAACCTACAGCACCTGGTGTTTGTTGGCAGTCTCCCATTCAAGTACTAATCAGACTGACCCTGCTTAGCTTCCAAGATGAAATAGAATCTAGTCCCTTTAGGGTATTAGGCTATCATCCACCTACAGATAATATTTTTGTGCAGAGGCCCAGATGACTGGATCCTCCTAATCTTTCCAATTTATTAGACACTTTCTTGAAATGGACTCAAAGTCTAATTTAATTAAAGTATGTAAAAGTTTAAAACTTGTATGTCTCTAATGAAAAAAAAAACTGTAATGAAGGGGTATAGCTGGGTGGGGGGATGAGGGGATTACCCTCAATAGGAGTTCTCCCCCTCCAAACGAAATTTTCCCTCAATCTTCAAATTTCTAGCATTCTTCAGAGTGAGATATTGAAAACTCTTCAAACTCTTACATTTGCTGTGTTTGCATTCGCTTGGTAAGTTTGCCTGCTCCATTTCTTTTGGAGGCCTAAGCTGTATTTCTAAATGTTCTACTGAAATTTTAAATTACTGCAATGCTAAACATTTGGGGAGTGAAGGAAAATTTCACTGGGGACAGAATTGCTATATGCCCTCATTTTACCCCTTCTGTCTCTACACCCCTGACCTCCTCCAAGAGCAACAAAGGGATACTCACATACTCTCTAGCTGGGTAACAGATGTTTGGGATTGTATTGAGCATATTGATTGACAAAGATAGGGCTGAGACTTAAAGTTGTAGCAGGACCACTGTTTAACAACTGCAGGGAACTCTCCCAAATTTCAGAAAACCATCTTGATTAATTAATCAATCAGTTTGAAGCAATGCGATAACACAATATGTTTTCCATGCTTACAGATGTAGATGTGACCAGAAGATCAAGCCAGGCAATGATTTGGAGTCACTACTGGCTTCCCCACCCACAGATCATTTTCCCCAAGCCAACAAAGAACTTCAGATTCAAACTATATCTTGCCATATTTATATGACCACGTGTCATCTGAGATGGTTTCCATGATGACCTGAGCTACTCCAGGCAAGACAGCCTTGGCACGTAATTTAATGCCCCCTAATCTTGGGGTTTTCCATGGTACATTTATCAGCTCAGGCAAGGATACTGTTAGGCAGAAAGATGGGCAGCATGTTTACAGAATCCCAGCTCTGTCTTGTGTTTCCAAGCCATGTTAACTGTTGCATATATTATCAATGAGACACAGTTCTTGTAGACTGTGGCCACTGCTCCACAACTCACACCCGACTCTTCAAACTATGCTTTAATTAACAAATAAAAGTAACCAGTTCACAGAGTGGTAGAGCTATCTGCCACAGACTGGAAATGGAACCCCTGCTATTCCCTGCTTTACAAGAATGTCTAGTGAAGATTCCTACACAGGCTTGGTTGAACAGGGTGCACATAATGGCTGGAATCCTGTTGGAGACTTGTGTCCTTGTAAGTGGACTATGTATATGGGAATAGGAGCTGTGCAATTGAGTAGAGTCCATATGCAGCAGAGGTCTGCTGTTAGATTACTAGGTAGCAGAGCACATTGGTGCAAGGTGCACAATGAGGCCAATGTTTTGTGCACCAATGCTAGTATCCCTTTATGCATCTCCACGATTCAGTAAAGGGGTTTCTTAGTACCTCTGCTATATAGCTAGGTGTATGTAAAGTTAAGTAACACAACAGGTCATATGGGATTCTGGCAAATGTTTATAATATAGAATCATGGCAGGCAGTGGTTAAAATATTGTGTCCCTCTTCCCCATTTGCATCACTCAGTACACGTCTCTACAGCAGTCACAGAGAGCCAGTTTGGTTTGAATGTTGGACCACAACCCTGGAGACCGAGGTTACATTTCTCACTCATCCATGGAAATATACAGGGTGACCCTGGGCACATCACATACACAGAACCCCAGAAAACCTCATGGTAGGTTTGCCTTAGGGTCACATAAATCAGAAACTACTTGAAGGCAGACAGCAATAAATGACAACAGCAATCACAATTGTGTTGAAGAAAAAGTTGTGTTTTCTATTATTGAATGCTCAGAAAATTCAGAAAGCCTGCCCCAGATGCATCTTGAGGAAAGACATCTGATCCCTGCACACTGGTTGAGTAACAATTGTGTATTTACTGTGAAAAAGAGAACACTGTCTTGTTCTGGAATGCACTGTTGCTCTCCGCATCATAAGGCACTCATGAGTTAACTTTGCATTGTGATATAATTTTCTGAGTTACAAGCCTCTGCCTCTTTGTAGGAATGCCACCCACACGATAGGGGAGAGCTGTCAAGCTGCAACTTGCAGAAGGTACTTAGACAGACCTTTTCAAGTATCGCTTTGCCTACCCTTGAACTGTCTCATGTTCCAGAAACCTCCTCATATTGAATGGAGATGCCGAGAACAGGTACAGTAGAGTTTATGAGCAATTTTAAAATAGGCTTTGTGCTGCAGAGGGAAAATGAACTCTATAAGAATGTCATCATCATTGCCTGTTTCTCTGCATTTACTTAATAGTATTTTTTTATGTGTAGAGTAGAAATTATCTATGCATTACAAGGAAAACAACGGCTGGTAACTGCATGTGACTCCTCCATGCCTTTGTGTTTCAATGTGGTGTTGTCGATACATGATTGCTTCTACAACTGTATGCCTGGTTTTATTTACTGTGGAGTGGGTAATACAAGGAGTATGTGGATTTCTAACTAAGAATACAGAAGGAACTATTTTAAAGATGATGGACCAGTTTGGATCTGGGACTGGGGACAAGCAAGCACTACCTTTTCCCCTTTCTGTCTTGCTTTATGCTTGTTTTTGAATATGACATTCCTGTAAGGTTTGATTCTTTACATATTGTCATGTGTATGAACACTGTTTGATGTCACAAAGAACTCAGGAGACCCATTCAAGGCTGGCTTTGTAATGTAAAAAGAGTACACGTGGGATTAAGCCAGTAGTTGCTAACTTTTCATACTCTGGAGGTTACCCATCTAATCAGAATCAAAACTGTGGACTACTGTTGATAAAGACTCATCCGTGCGCACACAGCAACAGGTAAATGCGCACACATTCACTCACACAATAAAAATATGCCACATTTGTTTCACCTAAAACAATACTGACTGAATTACATTTGATTTCCAATATTATCTAAGGTATCAGAGTTGATTTGACCTGTTTCACACAAATCCTCAATGATGAGAAAAATCACATATTAATGAATTGTGAAAGCATAACATGTCTTTCTTATGAAAATGAGTTTCCTAATATGAAGTTTAGTATTTCTTGGAGCCTTTTCCATTATAATGTGCTATCTTGTTAAGTCTGGAAAGATATTTAAAACTGTCCAGAAATTAAAGTTCAAAATCCAAGCATTGAGCATTTGACTGAGATCACTCAAAGGAAGCATATCTTACCATTTGACATCTTACCTCAAGAATGGCCCGTCCATTTGTGAGCACAATTCAGTTTTTTGGAAGAGTTTGGGTTTTTCATTTTTAGCACTATGTGTGGGTTGGCATCACTTTCAGAAGAAATAAGCCTCTGTGTATCCATTGCTAAGGGGTGTGGTATAGAGAGTTCAGTTGTGTTAATGTCCTCCTGAATGTTTGTCTATACACAGCTGGTTGGCCACTGTGGGAACAGATATGTTAGATTAAGTAGGTCTTTGGTCTGATCCAGTGTAGGTCTTCTTATATTTCAACTAGCTCTCAGATATTGCTCTCATATCAACTTCCCAATGTGTTGGGATAACCTTCAGAGACTCTCTTCTAAGCATTTCTGCCACCTGGTATAAGTGAGGTAGTGACCAGAGAGATGAATTTTTCAAGTGTGATGCCCTACCAGTAGAATTTTAGGCATGAGAGACAGTGCCTTCTTGGTAGTGACCCTGAAGTTATGGTATTCCCTTCCAAATGACTTCTCTTGAAAGAAATATTTGTAATAATAGCAAAGAAGAAACATGGGCAAAAATGGTACAAGTCGTGCATATTAAAAAATACAAGGGTTGGAGACTCTTATTTTACTTACTATTGGCTGTTGAGTCTATACAGTTTGGGAGGTTGAATGTGGTGTCAGCCAGGAATATAAGTTAATGTACTAATTTAACTTATAGTATAATATAACTGAGAGGAAAGAGGGAGAAGACAGAGGGAGGGGATGAGAGAAAAGAGTGAGGCAGGAAGAGTGGAGGAAGAAAGAGAGAGAGCAGAAAGAGGGAAAGGAAGACAGAATGAACAAATTCAGAAAAAGATAGAGAAAATGTCACACACACATAAGGTAGGTACCTGGAAAAAAGATACTAGTTAGGAGGTCCAGCAGATGATGTTCCAGAGATGTATCTATATTGGGCCTTGCCAATATAGAAGAAGAAGAAAACATTGAGACAGGTGAGACAAGAGGGTAACGTAGTAGTGTCTATTTGCAGTGTCTATTTCTCCAAAATATTTCTATTGAGAACAAGAGAATTGTTCTTGTTAGTTGAACAGCTGGAGGGCTGTCTGCTTGTTGTCTCTTAAAAATGGTATCAATCATGTATCTTTCTATTTTTATTGTGGAGTGTTGTTTTTAATGGTAGGTAGGATTTTTGATGAAAGATTACAGTTTCTGTTTATTTTTATAGATTGTTGCTGCTATTTCCTGAATCCTTCCTGGGTGTGCACTCACTTGTTTTTAACTTCATTCATTCCCGTACTGTGGGTGTATAGGTGAGAAATGAATTTTCAAAAATTTATATGCCTGTGTCTTCTTGTCTACAGTTTAAAACAGGAACGGGAAAGAAGAAAAATCATGGATTTTTCATGGTAAAGTTTTTAGTGAAGTAATGCAATTTAAACGCATCTCTCTCCCTCTCTCACACTTGGCAGAATGCTTTCCTTCCCGCACATGCATCGTGTACTACAAGCCAGTGTGTCAGTGGACATTTCCACACTAGACTGTTATAGTGCTATTATTCCACTTTCAACATCCTGTGGAATCCTGGGGACTCTCCCTAAACTGCGAACCCCAGGATTCCATAGGATGTTGAAAGTGGAATAGTGGTACTATAACAGTCTAGTGCGGAAATGGCCAGTGTCATGCACTTCCTTTTCCTGCTCCTCTCTCCCTCTTTCTATCTTTTTACTATCTGTTGCACTTCACACTGCTTGCTGCCATAAGCACTGCCACCTCTGTTCACTATAGAGTGAAAAACCCCAATGCAGAGAGAGAGTAGGCAGCAAAAAGGGTGGAAAATATTGTAGCAAGTGAAAACACTGTTTCCTACATGATTCTTCGGAATATGTCCTTAAATTAGATGAAATTTCACTGCGAAAAGTGCTATTTTATGTTCTGACTTACATCTTTTTTAAAAACCACATAAACATTAACATAATTAATGGGAGGAGGAGTTCCTATGAGGAGCGGCTTAGGGAACTGGGTATGTTTAGTCTGCAGAAGAGAAGGTTAAGAGGGGACATGATAGCCATGTTTACATATTTGAAGGGATGTCATATCAAGGAGGCAGCGGGCTTGTTTTCTGCTGCTCCAAAGACTAGGACAAGGAGCAATGGATTCAAACTGCAGGAAGAAAAATTCCACCTGAATCTCAGGAAGAACTTCCTCATGGTCAGAGCTGTCCAGCCATGGAATATGCTGCCTTGGAATGTGGTGGAGTCTCCTTCTTCGTAGGGTCTTCTTTGTAGGTTTTTAACAGAGGCGGGATGGCCATCTGTTGGGAGTACTTTGGTGTGTGTTCTTGCATAGCAGGGAGTTGGACTGGATGGCCCCTATGGTCTCTTCCAACTCTCTTATTCTATGATTCTAATATCATCTTATTGGTCCTGATCTCTGGTAGTAAAAAGAAACCTGCTTACCTGTCTTCACACAGAGATTGTGAAACTTACTTCCCCAGGAGATCCATCCACTGGTTGTTTCCAATGTGGCATATCTGATTCTTCTTCCATTCTATCCTCACAGAAAACTTGTGAGGTAGGTATGGCTAAGAAATAGAGCCTTGCCCAATGTCATACAGTGAGCCACATGAGTGAGTGGGACTTCTAATCTGGCTCACTTTACTGCTAGCCTAACATTTTAACAAGCCCCTTGCTTAATTGGTTTCAATCAATATATTAAGTTCTTTTTGTTTTCAGCTGATCTTTGTGCGATTCCCCCCACCCCCATTTCTTCTTCTGGAATATAACTTAAACAACAGGGGAAAAAGCCACTACATCTTTTACTGAGTTTTAATATGATTATATTCAATGATTTGATTCTAAATTTATGATGTTAGCTGCCTGGAGCATTTGATTTTGAAAGAAATGGAAATAGGATTTTTAAAAACATTTCAAAATAAACAGTGTGGCCTGCCAAAGTGTGAGGTTTACCAAGCTCTTAGAGGCCAGCATAAATTGCTGTTGTGTATGTGTGTGCATGCATGCAGGCACACATATGGACACAAGTTACATCCGTTTGCTATTGCCTAAGTTTTGTACAGTGAATGAGTCTGTCTGGAGGGAACTTTTCTCTCAGCATTCAATTTGCAGAAAAGATTTTGGCCCACTGATGACTGGATTGCTCATAGTCCTGTGCAGAGAACAACAGGGTCAGATGGCTGAGGCAACCTTTAGTGAAAATGTTTAATGCATTGTTTCCTCTGAGACTCCCTGAGCCTTTATGGCTTCTTTAAAATGGAATTTGCAGCCCTGAAAGGCAGAGGGATTTATTTTATTGTGAACATATTTTCCTACCGAAAATTGTCCATTTATGTTTAAGTATTTGATGAATCTTACAGTACTTAATACTTTTTGCTACAATTTTGGGTTGTTGCATGGTTTCCCTCCCGCTGTTGAGTAAGCACACAGCGTGTGTGTTGTGCATATAGCCACATGTAAGCTTTCTCTCATCCAGATGTTAATATTCATGGTAACTGCTCCCAAGTAAATCTTTTGCCAATACCAATCTCTTAACAATGACAGGAAGAATTGTGTGTGTGTGTTGAATTGTGAAATGTGTTGTGGCAATGATTTAGATTTGTTGTAAAGGAGGGCTCGGAATCTTTAGCCTACCAGAAATTTTGGCTTACAACTCCCATCAACTTGAACTATCATGGTTGATAGTAAGAAATTGTAGGGCATGTCATTTAAAACATTTGAAAGTTCTCCAGCCTAAGAAGAGAACAGAGCTGAAAAAGAACGGTCATGAAAAAGTTATTTCTAGGTTGTCTGTTGCTAGATATGAAACACCCAAGTAATGGTTATTGAATGGGTTCTAATACTATCAGTTTGGGAGTCATGAGTGCAAAGTCCAAGAAGCTGTGGGGGTGGGGGGGGGAGCTCACTTCTTTTCTGTTCTGTGCTGTTGTTTGTAATATTCACTACTGAACACTGCCTGGGCAGGGCTCCCACAGTGGTTTGGTTGAGGCATTACTTGTGTGATATATCACCATTGGAAATATCATCTTGCACATTTCATTGATATGGATAGGGAAAGAAAATAAATTTGCATAAACCTTTTTTTAAAAAAAGTGGACCCAATTTGTGGCCTGCAAGAATAACAAAATGAACACGTGTGTGTACCCTTTTGTTTCTCAGCCCCGAGAAAAAACTGTGTGCATCTGATTTTTACTTTTTTTCCTCTTTCCAATCTATACACAGGTAAATGACAACAAATGTGTATGTTGAAAAATGCACACAGGCATACTTCACTCCCTGAGGGAAAGTGTGTAGGAAAATGCATGTGCTAAGAAAATGGATAGAAATGGGTGCATTAGAAAAAGATGGGGGCCAAAATAGGCAGAAGGTTCTGAGTGGGAACAAAAAGAGTCTTATTATCCAGTATGGAACTTGGAGGAATTCATAACGTTAATTGGATTCTGGGCAATGCAACAGGCACTCAACTAGCAGATTTGCATATCCCTGTCTTGAGGAAGGGATTACTGTATATGCAATGGACATACCCCTGTTGATAAATGGTTCTTTGGTCCAATGAAGGACTTGGAAGGTGTTTTCAGTTACTCTCTTCCATGCTTGGTAGCCTTCAGTGCCTTGACCCCCATGCTCTGAAGGATGGAGGGACTCTTCAGAACTGTATGAGAGCTAGAATAGTGGGGAAGAGGCTGGTAGAGTGTTAGGATAACTGTCAAAAATCAGCTCCATCTTCTTCAGCTGATGGAAGGCTTAGTTGGATCAAAGAGCTTTTCATTAGCAGCAAGATACCAACTGGATACAACTCAATGTCTCCTCTTGACTATCACTTTACTGTCTAGCGCACCTGACTAGCAACTTTAAGGACATTTAAATGGGGAAGGAAGGAGACAGACAGCAAAGGGGGAAAAACATAGGAATGGGACTTTGAACCTAATTGATTACGTATATACCACAGCAGATGTTCCTGTGTATATGCTCATGTTGCACTAGGGTCTCCCACATAATATATGTGGGGATGCCATTACATTACCAACAAAAAGATAGTGGCAATTTCAGAAGTCTATTTCCATCACTGAATTATAAGCAACTGGTAAATTTATCTATAACCATTGAAAAAAAAAACACAGCAATTTCTATATTCTACAATTTAATACCCTGGTCAAATTGGTGGTGACTACCTTCATTTAATCATAGGGCCTTTCTGCCCTACACTGTTACAGTGCTATTATTCCATTTTCAACATCCCATTGAATCCTGGGGTTTTTTCAGTTTATGGAGGGGCATTTAGAATTTTCAGCCAGAGAGCTCTTTGGCCTCAGGAAACTACAAACCCTGGAATTCCACAGGATGTTCAAAGTGGAAGAATAGCACTATAACAGTGTAGTGCAGAAAGGCCCTTAGACAGAGGTCTGAATGCTATTGTTAACCTACCTTCCAAGATTTCAAATATATACACTGGGACGTGCAACATCAGAGTGTAGTCAAAATGGCAAGAGTTTTTAATGAGGAAGAACAGAGAAAATACGAGATGCTGCGGCAGTTTGCTTTTGCCTAAGCCTAATGGGCAGGACAAGATTCCATGGACTCCTTTCCTCTCCACACTGCTAAATTAACAGAGTGCAAACTACCTTTTTGTACTTCTAAATCAATTGCAGCAACTAAAGTAGTAGTAGTAGTAGTAGTAGTAGTAGTAGTAGTAGTAATAATAATAATAATAAATGGTAGTTAGTAGTAGTAGTAATAAATGAATAAATAAATAAATAGACACATAACACAAACATGAACACCAATTAAAAATACCTAATCAGTTTAAAGAGCCTCTGGATGATCTCTCCCAGAGATGTCATGTAAATTTTAAACAGCATTGGAAATAGAATGGAACCTTGTGGTATGTCATATAACAGCTCCCTTTCTGAAGTACACTGAGGACAAAGGAGAAAGTAGGGATTGGAGAGAGAAACTGAGACAAAAGCATCTGAAAAAGTGGGACAACAGAAGATTAATCAGGATAATTGGAAGATATATTAGTCCCAACTAGAGTAGACCTCTTGAATCAATGGAATTTTAGCTACATATTATCCCATCATTCAGTAATTGATTGAATAGATGTAGTCAACTTAGGCTTAACCAATAGGATGCAATACAGATTGTGTTAGGTGCTGCAAGCTGGTTAACAACAGTGCTGACTGAGACGCTACCTGGACCATAAATTGTCAGATTTAATTGGACTGTTATGTCTGTGAGACTCTTGTGTGTCTTATAGCTATGTAGCAAATAAGAGTCCTTCCCTCATGTTAGCATAGTTTGTGTTATGTCCCTGTTTTTCCTTTTCATAGTCAGTTAATGTGACCAACAAAAATTGTTCTTAGATATACCAGCTTCATAGAGACATCCTTTATAGATGTCATTTAAGTGAAGAGTTAGACGTATTAATATCTTATAGGATCTTCCTTGTTGTCTAAACATATATACATATTAAAATTTGTCTGATCATTTCTTCAAAGAAAAAAAAAGTATGGACTGTTTGTGAAATAGCACAAAATATGTTATAAGGATGAGGGTCGAACTGGAGAAGATTAAGAAACCAGAAGATTGCTTAAAATTGCTCAAACCTGCTGGCCAGGTCTGTCCAGATACATCCTTTTGTTAGACAAATGACAGGAGATGTCTTGCCATGAGAACTCAGTGGCTAAACAGCCAATTCTGCAAGCAGAATCACTTGGTGAATGTTCTCAGGCTTTTCCACACTACACTATCATAATGCACACTACACTATCATAGTCCACTTTCAACACTGTATGGAATTCTGGGGTTTGTAGTTTCCTGGTGTTACCCTGATTTCTGGGGTCCCTTGAGGGATACCTCAATGTGCTCCAAATAATGGGGAATGGGAATTGGCCAGAGCACAAGCTGTAGCACTACGAGAGGCAGGGTAACCTAGTGAGATCTTTAAACCCAATGTTTACGGGGTCAGGCCGAGTCAGGACCACGACACGATAAAGATATAATTTTGTTCTTTTATTTGTAAAGTCACAGCGCACTTGCGTGCTCACTCACACAGAACTAAGAAATACTGCACACTTGCGTACTCACACACACAGACCTAAGAAAATAAAGGGAGGAAAGTAGATAGGGGATTTTAAGAAGGATTTTTCAGGGGGAATACTACACCTGATCCTGTAGCCCGGATAGCCTGCAGAAAGTCAGTTGGAGCAGAAATTCTCAGCATGTGGAAGCTGAGGGGAAGGCTCGGCAAACGGAACGGCAGCAAGGCGGGATGGAAGCCAAGAGCGATCCAAAGAAGCGCTCAAAATCAGCGATTCTTATAGGGGAAAATGTGCCTGTAGGGCAGTCCGTTCCCGGGGAAAACAATGGGTTTCAGGTTGGAGACAAAGCCTCCGAAAGGTCAGTATTTAGCATGATTGGGTTTTGACGGAGTTGTCAATAGCGCAGACAGTATGCAAATGGAGAGTGCTTGACAGTTGAGTAGTCAGAAGCACTAATCTCATCAAGCTGCCTGTTCGAGGCAGAGAATCTTTTGTATGCTTGGTGCATACATAATTTAGGTTTAAAGTGTACTTGCCTGGAGGTCTCCTGAAGCTGCACGCCAGAAAATTACTGGCCTGCCTGGATTTGTTTTGTCAGCTTGTTCGGCCGTGTCCGTGTGCGTGCTTGTCCGGGGGCCTCGCAAGCACGTGGAGGGGAGCAGTTGGGAATGGCCAATCTTTTGATATTAAATAATATTTAGTAGACCTCAGGCTCGGATTATACACAGTATACCACAGTAACACTGAGGCCAAAGAGCTCTCTGGCTGAGAATTCTAAATGCCCCTCCCTAAACTGCAAAGCCCAGGATTCCATAGGATGTTGAAAGTGGAATAATAGCACTACAACAGTGTAGTTTGGAAAGGCCCCTAGATAGGGACAATCAGGCAAAGGAGGAGCAGGATGCCAGTAGTAATGCTGAAGTTGATGTAGTGGTAAAACATGAAGTGTAGACATGATGGTTCCTTTTGCCATGTCCCCAAGGAGGCCCAAAAAATTCAGGCAATAAATGTTGATCTATAAAGCAACCATAGTATAGCAGTTTGAGCATTGAACTACGACTCTGGAGACCTGGGTTTGAATCCCTGTCCGGCTATGGAAACTCGTTGGGTGATCTTGGGCAACTCACACTCTCTCAGCCTCTGAGGAAGGCAAAGACAACTGTAGACTGAACAAATCTTGCCAAGAAAATCCCATGATACATTTGCCTTAGGGTCACCATAAGTTGGAAATGACTTCAAGACACACAACAGGAATTAATGTTGATCTGTATATTATTATTCTTCTCCAGAGAGAGAGAGAGAGAGCGAGAGCGAGAGAGAGCGCGCGCGAGCAGTCTAGCAGTTTCATCTGAAATTGGAGATAGTCTTTTGTAAAGTCAATGTGTTTTGCCTACTTAGGACCAAGCCACTCCCTTTAGATTATCACAGAGTCTGTTGATAGTACACAATATACAGTTTCTGGGAATATCCATCCCTGCCCCTCCACTACTGGTTGGGGAATTCTGGAGCTCAGAATCTGTATATCTGTAATCACACACACATGTAAATATGTACATATAATCCAGGAAACTCACTTGGAGATCTTGGAGAAGTCACTCTCTTGGGCCCTTTCAGCAGTGTCTTTCCATCCCAGCATGGGGACCGGAGAGGAGCAGGACTGTGATGATGCTTCTGCATGACATTGTCACAGTCCCACTCCTCTCCCATTCCCAGGTGATGCAATCGCAGATTAAATCATTGATGGGTTTTCCCCATCAATGACCCGTGATCGTGCCACCATCCCACACTTACCTGTCCTGTGGAAGGGCAGGAAGCATGATAACGCTTCCTGTTCCAGCACAGCCTGGGAAAGTGCCTGGCAGAAGGAAGAGGTGTGTCATTGCACTCTTTTCTGCAGGGAGCCAGTATGGTGCAGAGGGGAGTGCTCCCGTTGTGCTCCCTTCCCAGCAGAGCTGCTGCTGGGATTACCACCAGAGGACCATGCAAGAAGGCAGGCTATGGAAAGGGCCTTGGCGCCTAACCTACTTCACAGAGTTGTTGTAAAAATAAAGTAGGGATAGGAAAAGCCATGAATGCTGCCATGAGCTTTTTGGAAGAAAGGCAAGAACAAATAAATTATGAGCCTTTGGTGCCATATTTCAAAGGAAAACTTAGCAGCGGTAAGTGCTTAGGGCCTTTCTACACTACACTGCTAAAGTAAATTCTGGGGTTTGTTGTTTACTGAAGCCAAAGAGCTCTCTCACTGAGAATTCTAGATGCCCCTCCCTAAACTGCAAACCCCAGGATTCCACAGGCAGTTGAAAGTGGAATAATAGCACTATAACAATGTAGTGCGGAAAGACCCAACATTTTAAGAGTATTGTTTCACTTAGAGAAATGTGAACTTTTACAATATTTTAGCCCAGAATGGAACTAGGTATTTTGGTGAATTTTTATAACCTGAAATGTCAGATTAGCTTTTATTAGTGTTTGAATCCATAAAGTTGGTAAATTTGTTGTTTTAGAAATGCACTGATTAGTGGATCTTTCTAGCTTTTCTAGAAAAAGGAATCTCAGAGGGCTTATTTGTTTTACTCAAACAAGTATGGGATAGATTAACTTGTTTAATTCTATTGCAGCTCTGGCTCTGTGCCAAACACAAGCAGGATTTGGTTTTTAGAGGGATTCTACTGTTTAAAATGGCTCAGTGGATTTAAATACTATTTTATATTATCATTTGCTATTGTTTGTTTATGAAGCATTGTATCCAAGCTTGCTCAGTGGCATCTGGAGGCACCATGCTTTCAACACAGCCTAAACATGAGGGGGAAAGGGGGACTGAAATTATCTCTAGGTGATCTTGAATGGTATTCAGCAAGTATTCAATGAGTTCAACTTCAGTTCTGTTTCAACTCATGAGAGAAATGTGTATCTAACTGTACCTTGCTTTGTGGCTTGGGTTTCTCTGGATTGATTTAAAATGCGTTGAGGTAGTATTCATACAAGTTGGGCAGAATTTTTTAAGCTGTCATTGAAGATATTCTTAAACCGGGTCCCATGGGTGACACAAAGCCTGAGAGGGCTGTTTTTCAGTTCCCCAAGAACTACTTAGCCTACTAGGATGTGTGAAAGATACTTTTGCCACCTTTCTTTCCAGTCTCAGCTGTTGTAGACCCAGGAGTGGCCTGGAAGTAAATGGGATTAAATGAGCAGTCAATTCTGGTTTACTTCCAGGTTAAATAAAGAACTGTGTTAGGCCTAAGGGAGCTCACCTCTCCTCCCAACAAGGCAAAACATGCCTTTTTTTTTTTTTTTTTTTTTTTGAAAAAAGCATTTAAAAATTGATAATGATGATGCCCAAGGCTGCAGTTGGGAGGCAGCCATTTGAGGTTTTCTAAGGTGGTTCCCCAACTGCTGGCAGTTGCCCAGCCCTGTCCTAACACTTGCAAGTTCTCCTAAGACATGATAGAAGAGCTGGTTTGAGACCTTTGAGGTGTCTATGGCTGCAATGTGAGGGAAAGGTGCACACAGCCTATGTGACATGTAAGACCTGAAGTCAGCTTTGAGGGTTCTTCTGCCCGCCCAATGTGCTGCTGAAATTCAGTGGCAAATGGTTAACTGCCTTTATGAAAAGAAGAAAATGTTTTTGTTTGTTTTTTTAACTGAGTTTTCTTGGCTTTCAGCAACAACCCAATTAATCCTCATTAATTAAATAGGAACAGGAAAGTGGTCTCAGGCCCACTGAGGTTGCCCAATCCTATTGTAGAGCTTAAGATGCTCCTCCTTCTCTTTCTGGATCACACTGCAGGGGTATCCTTTATAAATTTCTGCATCCTGCACTAAAGACTGGGATCATCCTCTCTGATTTTGTTAATATGGTTGGCCCTACACATCTGCTAGGGTTAGGGGAAAAGTAGAAGGCTATATTAAATATCAAAATGTGTATGTCTGTCTATGGGAAGGAGGCTGAGGCATGATGAGGGGAATGCGCACCCAGGTTTGGGGAAAGGAAAAAGAAGGGACTGGGTCAGATTGGTGGCTCTCTATTTCCTTTCTCTTGCCCATCTCCTGCTTTGGGTGTGTGGGAGCATCAGGAAAGGGTTTGTGATGCTGAGAAATTGGGCTGCGAACTGTTCTTAGGTGACCAGGCAGCAGCTGCTGGTGGTGGTGCAGAAGAAGGACAAGAGGCAGATTTTTAAAGGGTTGTGTTGTAGAGGGAGGGTTCCCCCAGAAAAGAAGCACCAGATGTAGAGGTGGGGAAGTGGTTGAAGCAACTTGCAAATAATCAAATCCATGAAAGTCGAACCCACAAATGTGGAAGGCCAACTGTAGTTTCAGGATTCAGGTGAGAGCCAGCATAGTCAAGAGGTTTGAGCGTTGGATTAGGACTCTGGGATACCAGAGTTCAAATCTCCTCTTGGCCCTGAAAACCCACTGGGTGACCTTGGGCAAATCACATTCTCTCAGCCCCAGAGGATGGCAATGGCAAACCACTTCTGAACAAATCTCTCCAAGAACACCCTGTGATAGGTTCACCTTAGGGTTGCCACAAGCCAGAAATGACTTGAAGGCATGTAAGAACAGCACTACAGACTGGTTTCATCATCTGTGATTTTAATAGTTTCAGGTATTCTAATCTCAGCTGTGTAGAGTCTGCTTCTGTTAAGTCCTATCTTTGATTATAGACATGCTTTGATGCTATCTAGCTTGTAGTAGTTTTAGTTGTTGTGTTGCCCAACTCCACAGTATCCATACATCCTTCAGTCAGGTTCTGGCATGGTAAGGTGTGCTGAAGGCTTCACTAGAAGTAGTTCCAACAGAGACAGCATATTTTTTTGGATGCTCAGAGTCAAGATTCTGTGTTACTGTGGCCATAATTTAACAATCATTATGCCCCATGTGTCTCCATGCCTTTTACATTTCTCATTTAGAGTAAAAGCCAAACTCTGAAGAGGTGTCCCATTTGAAAATGATGAATTACCTGGCAACGAAAAGATCCAGTCACTTTGCGGTCTTCTTCGCAGTCGAAAGCTATCCGTTGTTGGTTTCCCTGAAAAATAAAAAACCTTAGTAACAAGACTATTGAAAACAAACAACCGAACAGAATGTAAAATTCTTCCTCATGTTTCTAAAACAAGCAATGTAGCTGTTGGCTATTCTAGATAGCACTTACAGATAATGTTTATCCCACAGTTCTGGTATATCCTCCAACATTTCATAGATGAAAAACATGACATGCATGACCAGGCAACATCAGAGTGTGGTCCAGATGGCAAAAGTTATTAATGTGGAAGAATGGAAAAACTAGGAGAGGCTGCAGCGGTTTGTTTTGCCTGAGCCTACTGGGAAGGGCAAGTTTCCACACACCCCTTTCTCTTTTCCCCCTGCTAGTTTAGCGCAAACTGCTTTTGCACTTTGAACTCAGCTTGCAGTGGTGGAAGTAAACTGAGGATAAAGTGAGAGGAGGAAAAAGAAACTGGAACATTTTAGAAGTAATTGGAAAAAATAGGATGGTGAAAGATTAATCAGGACTGTCCCTGCCAAATTGGGACAGTGGGAGAATAAATGCTAGGTGAACAGTTCACTACTACTTAGATCAGCTTTTTCCACTTTTGTCCTCTACCAATTTTGGACTTCACATCTCATGATTCCTCACCACTAGCCATGGCAGCTGGGGATGTTGGGAGTTGGACTCCAAAACAACTGGAAGGCACTAAGTTCAAAGAAGGTTGGTTTATGTTGGCTGATGTCTAGGAAATTCATCCTAAATTGATGGCTTACATTTCCTGGTATTATGTTCTCTCCTCTTTATTCTTCCCACCAAAAAAGACTTAGGTTGGAGTGTACATAGTTTGGCTCTCACTAATGCATCATGCATCTCATGTGGATTTGGGAGTATATCCTTCCTCCAGGCAGATTTTTTGTCTGGAAAGAATGTTAGGGTAACTTGTCTCTTATTTATCCGTTATTGTGTCTTATCTCTTATAGATCTCTTATTATGACTGCAACTCATTTTTCCAAGGGACATCTTGCAGACAATCTCGAAAACAAAATGTAATCCTTTTTCATTTTTTTCTTGTCCCCGTCTTCTTCTTCTTCGGTTTGTGAACTTGTAGTAGGTTCTGAATGACACTGGGGAGTGATCAAATCCCCTCTCCCTTTACTTTTTGGTGACAAAGTCTGTGTTGTCATTTCTAAGATCAGAGCCTACTGTGGCTAATTGGCTCAGTAGAGTAAAGATCTGGATAAACCAGCTACATCAGCGTTTCATTTATAAATTTGCTCTTGATCTATTTCTTTGTGTTGTGAAATGAAGCCCTGTTGAGCGCCGAGGTTGCTTCTAGAAGGAGCTTTCTTCGTGCTAGCAATTAAGAAGGCACCGTCCAGCTATTCCATCTTTTTCTCCTTAACACATTTTCCACATTAAGAAAAAAGTCTGAAGAAGCAGTGGAAAAACAAGGGAGGGTGGCAAGTAAGGGACAATGTCATCTAAAGCCCCCATAAAATCAATGACAAAAGTGGTTTCATCTGGAACCACTTTAAGACATTTGAATGAAACTTTGTGCTCAAGCACTTCTATCTTGCAAGTAAACATAGCAGCTTACTTTAACCCATCCCCACCCTTTAGTATATGGTGTAACAAGGTCTTGTTGCCATTATGCTGTAAATGTTTTTACTTTACTTACCCATTTTCAAAGGGATGAGAAAAAAATGGAAAAGACAATGCCACACAATACCTCTGTTGCACTCTGAGATGGAGTAATAAAAATGCTATGTCCATTAGGGACATTTGTATATTGTATGTATGTGACAGGGAGATCCAGGCTTTTGCTTTTTCCTACATGGCATTTTCTTAACCTCAGTCAAGACTAGGAATCATGTGGCTCTTCAGATTTTGTTGAACTGCAACTCCCAGCAGTTCAAGCTAGCCTAGCCAACATCAGGAGAGTATCATGATTCTCAGTCTGATCTAAATCCACACTCCCCTCTGTAAGTTCATGGGGTACCTGTACTTTTCCTTGCATGCAGTAAATAAGAGTTTGGAGAAATAATTTAGATTGGGAAAATGATAATAATGATACTGGACCTACCCTTTGAGCCATCATGGCATAATGGTTTGAGTATTGGACTAGGACTTGAATTCCCACTCAGTCATAGAAACCCATTGGGTGATCATCAGCAAGTCACAGTCTTTCAGAGGAAGGCAATAACAAAGCTCTTCTATACAAATCTAGCTAAGTAAACCCTGTGACAGGTTCATCTTAGAGCTACCAAAAGTCAGAAATGATAAGAGGGCACACAACAATAACAAATCCATTGGCGTAGGATTTTTGCTATTGTAAAATGAGTGGCTATGTTGGTGGTAGCAGTGGGGCTGGTAGGGTTTTCCCTATCAGATAATGTGTCACTAATGAGACAGACTAAAGATGCTGAGTACCCATTAAATATAGTACAGAAGCCCAAAACAAATTTCACACTGGATCAAGTCATAACCTGGGTAAACAAGAATCACATGAGATATCAGAATTGCTGGACATCAGACATCTAAACAATTTAGACTGGGAATTGGACTTAAAAATCCAGTGCTGACATAAAAATTCGATAGGACTTTAAGATTCAAACAGACCAACAATTAGAGCGTAATATGCCAGACGTAACTGTGGTTGAGAAAAAGAAATCTGGGATCATCTATGTGATAATCCTGGGGGACAGCAGAATTGAAGGCAAAGGGGAGGGGGAGATTATGAAATATTGAGACCTACAAATTGAGATTCAGTGCCTTTGGGAAAAGAAAATACCTCTGGTTCCAGTAGTGATAGGTGCAATAGGAGCACTTCCAAGTGGATACATAAAACATCTTAATAAAAGTACAATAGATAGGGGTCCATTTACACTAGATCATTATAGAGGTATTATTCTGCTTTAACTTCCATGGTTCCATTCTATGGATCCCTGGAGTAAGTAGTCTGGTGATGCACTAGAGTGCTTGCGCTAAGGATTCCACATGCCACTCCCTAAGCTGCCAGCCCCAAGATTCCACACGCTCTGGTATTTTGTAGATGAAATCTGGGTACATATGGCCAATCAACAGTGATATAGACTCGAGTCAATAGCCTTGGACTCAAATCAGACTTAAGTCACCTCAGTGACTCAACTTGGACTTGACTCAGAAAAATTACACACTGACTCGACTCAACTTGAGACTTGCATATTTTTGGTGACTGTCTTGCTGCCCTTGGATCAGTAACATAACACATTCATCCAGCACCTTACAACTTACTGGTCACACAACAATCTGTCTCAGGCCCAAAGTGTGGACACATTTCTCAGAGGGAACAGCAAATGGGTTAGGCAGTGGGCTTGAGGTCTTCTCAGCAGCCTGTCCCTGCTATATATAGGAGGAGCTTTCTAAAACTTTCCCTAAAAGCAGAAGGCAAGACTCATGTCCAAAGTGCAGGGTGCATATCTCAGACAGGAACAGAAAATATGTTAGGCAATGGGCTTGAGGAGGAAGGATTCTTCCTTCTAAAGTTCTTAAAGCTTCAATAATGGGGAATAAGAAGGATCTTATTCCCCACTTCTGAAGAATCCTTCAGCTTTGCAAATGGGAAGTAAGAAGGATCTATTCCCCACTTCTGAAGCTGCAGATGGCAAACTCACAAAAGTAGAGGTCTGATTCTACTTAAATTATTAAAACTGACTTTATTTGACTCTGTCCAGAAATTCTGGAATACAGGTTGGGGTATAAAGTTGGCTCCCAGACTTGAGACTTGACTCGAGACTTGACTTGAAAGTATCTTGCAAGGACTTGAGACTCGACTTGATACTTGGAGTAAAAGACTTAAATACATCACTGCCAAGCAACATTGGTATGTGGTTAAGAGGGCAAAAATTATTAATGAGGAGAAACACACAAGTTAGGAGAGGCTACAGCAGTTTACTTTTGCTAGAGCCTACTGGGAAGAGATTCCACTCATCTTCTCTCCTTTCCTCCCTGTTGAGTGGAGTGAAAATGACTTTTGCTCTTCAAGCAATTTGCAGCAGCTGAAATCATTGATAGGGAAAACCCGTCAATGATTTGCGGCACAATCACACTGCCTGGGAATGGGGTAGGACAAGATTGTGACCTCATTGTGCATAAGCATAGTCACGGTCCCATCCTTCCCCTGTCCCTATGGTGGATTGGGAGGGTGGAGTGGAAAGGGCCTGAGTTTCTCTAGTTACTAGCAACTTCACTAGTTTGCAGTTTCTCTAGTTACCAATAACTTCACTAGTGACATGCTTTAATTTTTGAAAAATGTAAATGGTGTAAAATCCCAGTCTTGTGTTATTCACGGCAGAATGAATTGTCAGGGGTGCATTCATGCTTTCTTCAGTGGGCAAAACCACTAAGGAAAATATAAACACAAAGAGACACTACAGTCCTACTCAAATGTCACATCCAGAGTCCTTTAAAACTGCTGTGGTTTAAATCTGTGGAATTCTGGGATTCGGCAGTTTAGGGAGGGACAGTTAAGAGTTCTTAGCCAGTGAGCTCTAGTGGCTCATGAAACTACAAACTCCAGAATCCCATAGCATGTTGCCATGGCAGTTAAATCAGAATATAGTACTATAATTGTGTAGTGTGAAAGGGCTCCTTGTCTGAGTCTGAGTGGATACTGTGATTGTTCATAAAACTAATATTTAAACCAGACCTGGGCCACACATCATTTCCAAGACATTGTAGCCAGGAATGAGCAAGTTTTCTGAAAAAATTGTACTTCACTGGTTAGATGGTTAAAATTCCTAATATAAATGGTATAAAAGGCTAGTCTTGTGTTATTCACAGGGAGCATGACATGTTTTGGGTACTTTAATGCTTTCTTAATGCTAGTGGGCAAAACTACTGAGGAAAATATAAAGATTTATGTCCTGGTTTTAAACTGTGGGTGATTCAATATGAACATTTTTTTCCTCTCTTGTTCCCTTGATCTTATGAATCGGTAGCTCCAATAATTTATTTCTTGCCTTGATTATGGTAAAATGAATGTTGTTTTGGACAGTTCATTTCTACTGATGAGTTAGTTAGCTAGTTAGTTTATTTATTTATTTAACATTGATATCCCAATCTACATCCAAAGATGTCAAGGCAACGTACAACAAAATCAATTCAATGATTTGATTAAAATCAAAACAATGACTTTAAAAAATGGAAAAACATCATTTATCAGATAAAACCAGATAGTGCAAAATGAGTTAAAATAATTTAAAGTAATGCCAACAGTAGCACATGTGCAAATTGGATAAATTCAGTTAGGTCCAAAGGCTTGGGGAACATGGAGGCAAGCTTTAACTTGGCAGTGGAATTGGCACTGATTGGTCCCAACTGGGCTTCCAAGGGGGGTGTTATTCCATAAATGGGGTGCCACTGCAGAGGAGACCCACTCCCATGTCGTCCCACAATATATTAGCCCCACTGGGGGGGATGGAGAGGAGGGCTGCTCCAATAGACCTCAATTCCTGAGCAACCATATATATATAGACAGGCACTCCCTCAAGTACTGAGGTTCCAAGTTGCCTAGGATTTTAAATGTTATCACCAGAATCTTGAATTTGGACTAAAAGTATACTGGCGGGCAATGCAATTCCTTTTAAATATGTGTTATATGTTTCTATATGATGTTCCAGTCAGCAGTTGGCTGCTGCATTTTGTACCAGCTGCAATTTCTGAGACATCTTCAAGGGCAGCCACATGTGGAGTGAGTAGTTTAATCTGGAAATTACCAGTATCCGGACAACTGTGGCTAAATGATCTTGGTCAATGAAAGGCTGTAGCTGGCAGACCAGTTGTATTTGGCTACATACACTCTGGACCACAGAGACCACCTGGGGCTCCAGTGACAAAGATGGATCCAAGAGTACTTTGAAGCTACATACCTGCTCCTTCAGGTTTTTTATATATCATTGAATAAACTGTTTGGCTAATCAGGAATACTAGATGGAAGGTGTTTTCACAAGTGATCTGGATTCATCAGGCTGAGTCAGAATCTGGCAAATTTACAGGAAGTCTGCTGTAAACCAATGTGATCAAATTTGATTGTATGCATTGCAGGGAACATGTAAGGCCAGATGTTTTGCTACAAGAGGCCAAGAATAAGATGGTGCCACCTCTAATTCCACAGAAGCAAAGTAGACTTGCAAGTGAATCTTAGTTAATTTCTGTTAAGGGAGCAACTTTCTTGTGGGCAGCAAACCAGGAACAAGCAACCATACCATCTAGCATCTGCCACCTGAGGTGATTGCCTCAGTCTGTTTAAAGCAAGGGTGGGTCTGGCAACAAATAGAGGATGGATGTACTACTGGAATGTTAATCTAATACATATTCAAACTCTTTTCAAAACTTCAGTATGAATTACTGACATGTTGCACCAAGAGGCTAGGCATATTCCTGCCTTCCTCCATATAACCCAATCAGGCTGATACCATTTACCACCCAAGTGGTCCTGTTCCTCATTGGATGAGATGAACTCCAATATCCCACTTGTCAAAATGTTTAATCACATATGCCTAACTCATGCAGCCTTGGGCTTCGTAAAGGCAAAGATGTTAATCTAATCCATTATCTTAGCTACCACCAATCCACCCCCACATATTTGGTCTACATTTGCTTCTCTCTGATTTAGCAACCCCTTTGAAGTTTCAGAGGTGGTTATCTCTCTTCTCTCCAGCAAACACAGGGTGTGTCCTTGTGAAAGTACATGTGACAGCAGAGTTGAGTTACACAGGAATTTCTCCCAGAGGCTATGGCTGCCCCAGTGTTTGGTCTCAGTGCCAATAGATATGATCACCAGATAAGTGGCCAACATGTAATTACAAAAGCGTGAAGACAGAAGGCCAGAAACTGTTGTCTTTACTCACACCCATAGCCCTATTAAGAATAGGTATTATCCCAGGCTGCCGCCCTGAAACACATTTACTAGGACTAATTAATGAAGTTATAGGATGCGTGAGAATCCTGGAGCTCTCCAGATTTTGTGGGACTGCCAAGCCCAACATTCTTCCCTAGTCAGCACACTGTCTATGCGAGCTAGGACACCTGGAGCTTATAGTACAGTAACCTCTTTTCTTCTTCTCCTTCTTCTCCTTCTTCTCCTTCTTGTTATTATCTGCCCTCAAGTCATTTCTGACTTATGGTGATCCTAAAGTAAACCTCTCATGGGGTTTTCCAGGGCTGAGAGTGCGAGATGTATCCAAGGTCACTCAGTGGGTTTCCACGGCCAAGTGGGGAATCGAACACTAGCTCTAGTAACCTCTATAGAGGGTTGCATAATTCTCATCCCATGGTCTAACTCAACACAGTAGGACTGACATCTGAGTAAAGCAGTGAATAAAACTGATAGGAGAAAAATCAACAAATTTGAAATGCGATGCTGGAAGAGAGTTCTACAGATACCATGGACTGCCTGCCCCAACAAAAGGCAGATAAGTGGTTCCAAGAGGAAATTAAGCCTGTCAGAAGCCAAAATGACTAAACTAAGGCTATTGTACTTTGCACATATCATGAGATGACACAACTCATTAGAAAAGAAGATATTGTAAAGTAAAGTGGAAGTCAGCAGGCAAAGAGCAAGGCCATGATATGAGTTGATTGGTTCGATCAAGGAAGTTTTCTAGACCTAAGCAGGGCTGTTAACTGTTAATGGCTCTTAATAGCTTCTTTGTAAGGGTGAAATGTATGCTTCAGTTTATCTGATGAGACTGCTTATCTTTTTTTCGTGTGTGTGTGTGTGTGTGTGTGTGAGAGAGAGAGAGAGAGAGGACTTCCTGCTGATCATTGCTTTATCCAAGAAGATAGTGAAGCTGAGTGCAATTTGACGGCAGTGCTATGCAAACAAACACACCTAGACTTGGAGGAAGGATCTGTATGTCTGTATGGACATACCTGGTGTTATTGGGATGGGCTACAGGACTAACCACGACATGCAGGGACACTTTCCTAGGTCAAGAAGAACCCATCTGCAATTAACTTCCATATGCAGCAAAGTAAACTATGCTCAAAATGTTCAGATTTTATTTGCAGATGCATGCCTGGCAGGTAACAAGCAAAGGATACTCCCTTTTGCAGCTGCACACTTCTGTCTTACAGCTGCTGGAATATAATTATACAAATATACTGCCAAGCATCCTTCTAGACTAACCACAGCTTGTTAGCATAGTTGAATCTGGATAAATTTCTCTTTGTGTAAATGATGGTTCGTTGCAACCTGACCCTGGGAAAATTATGTTTTTGGATGACAAATTCCAGATTTCCCCAAATTCCCAAGCTTTGCACAAGCCAGCTTCAAACCATGGATTATGACCCTGGCTTGATTCAACCAACTATAGTAAAGGTCAACCAGTTTAGCATTCTGACATAATTAATTTGCTGTTAATTGAGTTAGGAAATAAACACTTCTGATTTCCTTCTTTTTCTAGCATGCTGGAGAAGAAGAGAGGAGCAGGGAGTAAGTGAGCTTGAGATTAATCGATGTAACAAAAAATTACACTGTTGTGTGATATTTGAACCAAGCTATAAGGGACTGTGACTACAAATTTAGGACTGTGGCTGCAAATTGGAATCAAATACCTGATGCTACTTATCAGCAATTAAATCCACAATGATCTTTGTCCTGGATTAATTGGTGAAGAGAGCAGGCAAAAATTTTGTGACTTGGAGTTTTTGGAAGTCCCACAGATGTGAGACTTTAAGATGCCTCTAAAGTCTGGCTTTTGAAAATGTCAGTTATTTCACAATTAAACCAATTGCTTTCTCCAAGAGTATCTTTACTGAGATTTTTTTGTTCCTGTAAACAATATTCAGTAAACTTCTTAAATGTCGTGAATTAATTAGTAGATTAATAAAAAGCAGGCATCTATTTAAAAAAACAGTTTTTTAAAAACACCCTTTAAGCAGTTGACAGCCCTCTGCAGAAAAGAAAACGAATGGCTGCTTAAGATGCATTCATAACCCATCCAAAGGTTTGAGAAAGTCTATGATCAGATGATGACTACAGTATTATTTACTTTGCTATTATTCTATTGTTGGGGTGGGATGAGGTGCTTGTGAGATTTTCTGGTGCATCTGCTTAGATAAGTTGGCTAGCTGTGGGTTCTGCACTTTAACCTGGGTAAGGGAAGGCTGCTCTACATTGGGTAGCAAAATGTCTTAAGCCATCTCTGGTGCTGGAAGGTTTTTTTGTTTGCTTATTTTAGGAGTGGGTGGGGGGTATAAAGAGCTGCTGTGCAAACAAACAAACACAAAAATAGTACAGTCCAGGATGGAGAGTATTTTGTTGCTGGTTACAATCAAATTGGCTTTGACGTAAGATGACCTTATGAATGAGAGACCTCTTTGATGAAATCAATTCATCTGTTAAGTGTTCTTTCTCCTTTCCTACTGCCTTCCACTTTTTTCAGCGTTATAATCTTCTACAGTGAGTCATATTTTGTCTCATGATATGTCCAAAATAAGATAGTGTCAATTTAGGGCCTTTCTGCACCACACTGTTGTTACTGCCCTGGCTAGCCCGAGCTTGGGGGATATAAAAAGAAATCTCTTGATATCAATAATTCGGCTTCACATACCCATTCCCCTCCACGTGCTTGCGAGCCCCCCGGACAAGCACACATACAGGCTCAGCCGATAATCGCCATAATATTCCAAAACAATACAGGCAGGCCAGAAATAGCCGACTCGCAGCTTTAGGAGACCTCAAGGCAAGTACCTTCATTAAGTATGCACACAACTTTCAAAAGATCCTCTGCCCCGCGCTGGCAGCTTGATGATCGAACTATACAATGCTCAAGTACTCCGCGTTTGCATACTGGCTATCCTATTGACAAATTCGGCTATAATTCAATCATTCAAATTCTGACCTTTCAGAGGCTTTGTCTCCAGCCCCAAATTTATTGTTTTCCCCAAGTTCGACCTAGCCTGCGGTCACATTTCTCCTTATAAAAACCCTTGACTCTGAGCGCTTCTTCGGATCGCTCTTGGCTTCCATCCCGCCTTCCTGTCGCTTTGTCCAGTGAGCCTTCCCCTCAGCTCCACGTGCTGAGATCCACGCTCCCCAGCTTCTCCATTTCCAACTAGGCTTCAGGACAGGTAAAGTATCACCCAAACCAACAACTCCTCTAAAAATCCCTCTATCCCACTCCAACCTTTATTTCTATAGTTTCTCTGTATGTTTGTGTTGCATACACTGATTGATTGTATTTTTAATAAAATTCAAATTTCTTATTTCACTCTCGTTTGCTTCTTGATTCGGCCTGACCCCGTAGACATTGGGTTTAAGATCTCGCTACGTTACCCTGCCTCTCGCAGTGCTAACTTGTGCTCTTTGACTAATCTCCCCAAACTTTGAGAGCAATTTGGTGTCCCTCCCGGGACCACCAGAAACCAGGGTAACACTGTTACAGTGCTATTATTCCACTTTCAACATCCTGTGGAACTCTAGGGTTTGTAGTTTAATGAGGCCCAAGAGCTGTCTGGCTGAGAATTCTAAATGCCCCTCCCTAAACTGCAAACCCCAGGATTACATAGGATGTTGAAGGTGGAATAATAGCACTATAACAGTGTAGTGTGGAAAGGTCCATAGTTATCTTAGCTTCAAGGGAGAGTTCAGGCTTGATTGACTTTAGGACACATTTATTTGTCTTTTTGACTGTCCATGGTATCTAGTAGAACTCTTCTTCAGACCACATTTCAAATCAATTCTCTTCTTGCTAGCTTTCTTCCGGGTCCAGGTTTCACAACCATACTTATCTGAGATACTGTGGTTTGGATGATCAGCACTTTGGAACTTAATGGTGTTAACTTTGCACATGAGGACCTTTGTTCCATTATAACTGCCTTTCCAAGTTTTATCCTTCTTTGTATTTCTTGACTGCAGTCTCAATTCTGATTCATGACTGAGCTGAAAAAAACAGAAATTTTTATATCTATGTCTTTATCACTCTCTTTAAAGTTATGGAAATCATCTGTGATTATTATTTTTGTTTTCTTAATATTTACCTGTAATCTTGCTTTTCTGTAACCTTTATCAGTATTTGTTCCATGTTTCTGCTATTTTCTGCTAGACAATTACATGACATTGACTATGTAGTTGAAGACTACTCAAGGTCTATTGGTTTCTTCCTGTTGTGTGCCTTCAAGTCCTTTCCAAGATATGCTTTCCCTAAGGCAAATCTATCACAGGATTTTCTTGGTAAGATCTGTTCAAGGGGGTTTGCCATTGTTTCCCTCTGAGGTTGAGAGAGTGTTACTTGCCCAAGGTCACCCAATGGGTTTGGTTGAATGGAGATTCAAATGCTGGTTTCCCAGTGTCTTAGCCCAACACTCAAACCACTATATTCCCCCAATTTCTTGGAACTTTGGACAAAGCACAACCCTCTATATGTTGTTAGGTTACAAGTCTTGTCAGCTGTAGCCAGCATGGCCAATTGTTTCATTTATTTCTTTGTATTGTGTAAAGTGTGCAGAGAGGCAGCATGGCGTAGAGGTCTGAGCACTGGAGAATAGCTCTGGAGAGTAGGGTTCAAATCTCTGCTCAGCCATGGAAACTCACTGGGTGACATTTGGCAAGTCACACTCTCTTAGCCTTAGAGGCAGACAAAAGCAAACTCACTCTGAACAAATCTTGCCAGGAAAACCCAGTGATGGGTTGGCTTGGGGTTGCCCTAAGTTGGAAACAACTTGAAGGCACACAATAACAACATTATGTAAAAAAATCATATAAAGAGAAAAACTTTTAAAGCTCTACATTGACTGGGAGTGCAATAGTGGGGAAATCGATATGTAAACTTTCATGATAAGTATCAAGCATGAAAGGATATCCAGAAGAAGCTGTTGTCTGTAGGCCATATGTTCAAATGTTGAAAGGGTGGTAAGGTATTCAGTCCATTGAATAATAGGAGATGGGGATATATCTTTCTAGTGCTGCACTGTCACTTTTTTAGCCACAGTAAGATGTAAAATATGTTTCTGCTGACTAAAGAACAGGCATGTAAAAACCAAAAAGCATATAGATAGTTTAATAGCATATGGATACATACAAAATTCAAAAGATGAGTACAGTACAAAATTAATACATGTGGTGACCATCAAAAAAACTTTAACTGTACATACAAAGATCATATGTTTAAATGCACAGAGATGTTTACAGTACCAGTAATCAGACAATTTACTCAAGCTTTCCCTAAAATGGAATTGCGATATCCATTATATCTGGCACACTTTTTTTTTGTAGAATAAGTCACAACGTAAGATCTATAGATATAGGAAACATGGAAATCAAAGCCATAGTCACTTGACTAAGCAGGACAGGACAGCCCAATTCCTTGTTCCGTTGATTTCTAAGGCCTTCCATAGCTTATTTATTATCCAACAACAAAAATTTATCATAGCCAGTTGAGGAATGCTAGGAGCTTCAGTCCAGCAACACTTGGAGAGCTGCATTTGTCCATCACTGGTGTATATGATGAATGAGTTATCCGAAATATTGTTGAAAGCTTTAAAAAGCCATCTCAAAATGCATCACAGGAAGTCTGTGATCATTTTGATTCAAGTAGAGCAAATCTGGGCTATAAATATTTAAGGAAGCTAATAGCCCCATAAAGACTGGAAGTGTGTATAGGACTTACATTTCTGGCACATCTGCTTTCTACAGCTTGCCTTCATTCAATTATTAAACCATAGCAATGAAATTTCAAGCTGTCAAATGGACAGGCAAAAAATATTGGGAAAGTATTCAAGAGCTTCTAAAACTGCAATTCATACTACTGGAAGTGGGGCAGAGGTTGAGGAAGGAAGAGTCAACCTCATCAGAAAGTTCTTGGCAAACCGTTTGTGGTCTATAGATCACAGGGTGAGAACCAACCATTTATAGCAAACAAACACATTGACCACAGGTTGACCACAGAAACCTCTCCCACATTCTCTGGAGAAATCAAAATGTGTGGTGCTCTCACTCGCTCGCTCTCTTTCTAAATTTCTGCATTTAATAAACAACACACCTACGGTTACCAAAATAACCTATTGATATTCTATAGTGTAATTTCATCTATACAATAATTGTCCTGCAGAAAAATAGTGACAAAGAGGACAGAATCACTTTAATATGCTCAAATTACTGTGCTGCAGGGATTATTTAAACTTTTGTTTTCTGTCAAAAAATTTAAAAGCAATAATATGTGAGTACTTTCAAACCATATACCCACAAGTTTGGTTGTAACATTTCCATAGGTAGGATGTGATTCCGGAAATAACTGTGAGATGAGCACTGGCCCAAGCCCAATTGCTAGTCTAATCTAAAGTTGACCTACTGAATTAATTGTAGAATGGCAAGTCAACACTTAAATACATTGATTTTATTTGAAGAAATTGAATAATTTGAATAAATAAAATGAATTGAAATTTGAATAAATTGAACAAATTGATTCATTGATTCAGTGGGTCTATACTAGTTGGATCTAACAATTGGATCCAGGCAATTTTCCACACATAGGTTCTATTCCATGGTTTATATCTTTAAAGCAATCTATGTTTATAATAATAATTCCAAGACATGATTTTAAGGGCTCAACTTTCCCTGAAAAAATTTCTGAGATAAAAATGACTACTCTGTCTATGAATGTTTTATCTATTCTGGGCAGTTTACAATAAGTAGCCCAAATAATTTCAGAAGCAATACGAATATTTCATTGTAGTAAATCCATTGCCTATTGATGGGCAGCTTCCAGACTGTTATCTCAATAACATAAGAGTACCTTCTCAGTGGGAGCTCTAAGGCCTCGAAATTTTCCCTTAGGGATTTCATTCTACCTTTCTTTGACCAGGCTTTCACTAGCATGTGACGTATTTTCTTTTCTAACAGATTTTGATCTGCTATATTGGTTGTCTACTAATGCTCCCTGCCGTACTGGCTTTTGGAAAATTACCTGCCATCTTTTTCAGTTCTTTTATAATGCTGTCACGGATTGATTTTACATAGATAAGAGGACTGCCAAGAGTAGTCATATTGTGAGGTCGTTTAGAGTATGTTTATCAGAAAGGCAGGATGCCTTTTTCCTTGATATGTTCCACAAAATAGGAAACATTAACAATTGAGCAATCATTAGGATCTTTCCAGACACATATATGATTATATTCGAAAAGACAATATTTAGCTTTGTAGGTTTAATATTCCACAAAAAGATCAGTCTGAAGAAAAACAGAAGAAGAAAAAAACCCCGTTGTCTTGTATCAGTGCTTTTCAACAGACAAGGAAACACACACACAAATTTTATTAAAAATACATGACTAGAAAGTTATATATCTTCACAGATCACCTTTAAGATTCCTTGGATGTTTTCAAAGCACAGGCTGAGATGTTAAGAGGCCCATGGTGTGATACAGATGAAGCTGGTGGCTTCTATGTCAGTGAGGAGGTGAATCTGGGTTTTAGTCTGAACTTTAAAACAACTATCCAAGGTAGCTCCCAAGTAGATTCTGTACTTTGGATAGCTTTTTAAAAGTTCATACTAAAACCCAGAGCAGATTTATCATTGTATTACCACGGAAGTCACCAGCTGCCATTGGGTATCCATGAGTGTTTGGTCAACATTGGAAAAGGCTGGAGTGGTACCAGAAGATAGATAACCTATGGGAGTTACGTTATAAGCCTGCCCTATATCTGAGGATCTCATTCTGTGATGTGAGTGGAACAATCACTGGTATGGAAGCAGCTATAGCTCAATGTTCTTCGTCCCACTGCAGAATAGGCAAAAAAAAAAAAAAAATCTGCTATCAGTTGTATATCTGCTATCTATACTCCTTCAACTGGTATACCAATTGGCATACCAGTTGAAAGAGTATAGAATATGACTCTGCCCTGTTCCAGCTCATTTGTTGGCATTTCTTTGCCAACAAAACAGTTCCGTCAGTATTGTGGTCTTATATCTAGTACAATCATGGTGTATGTGGCATTCACTTGGCATAGTGGGTATCTGGAAAATCCTATAGCCCAGCAGTCAGAGGATATTCAAGGTAAGATAGTGCCTGAAATCTTTCTCATACTAAAGATCAAATATCAAATCAGTTTGTCACATGTCTGTCACCAGCTTCAAACTACTTCTCATGCTGTAGCTGAAGTATTTAACTTTGTTCCTACTGAACAGCCCACTCTGAACTTTAACATGGGGTTATTTTCTAGTTGGGAGTCACAGTGAAAATGTATTGCATAAACCCATTTAGGAAGTGCATGCAAGTATTTTTTGTTAGAGTCTGCTTGCAGTTCCTGTTCTTTGTTTAAACTGCAAACAGCACAATAAGCTAGTTTTATTCTCTATAGTTTCTTCTATCTTTCATTTTTCAAGGAAGATATCTTTTTTAAGGAGTATGTCTTCCTGCCTGCCCTCCAACTCCTTCAGAGTATGCAACCATTTCTGTTTAAGATGTGTCAGCATCTCCATTTTCCTGAATGTAATTGGCAGCTTGTTTCTACGTGCTGAGTAGGTGTGAAAAAGGATTGCTGAATGTAAGGCTTCGGGGAATATATTCACAAGCAAGAAATTGCTCTTTTCTTTTCTGCAGCTTCTTAAATGGTTTAAATGGTTATTGTGAACCTCTGTATTATTTTCTTCTCTGAAGAACTGTGGTTGAATGTATACCATATATGGGTAACTGCATAGTCAGTGTTTAGCTTTTTTTTGTTGTTGTTGCATCCCTAGGTTTTAAATTAAGTTTTGCTTATGAATATCTTAATTTTGTTTCTTGGAATGGTAACAAAAGCATAGTAAGTCTGAGATACTTGAGGTATTTGTTTTTTAATTAGAGATAACTGGGTTTACATTTCATGTGAGATGTGTGAAATATTTGGAAATGTTGCATAGGACTGAGATAAGAAGACATTTAGAAATGCTATCATACTTGTTTCACAAATTTGATATTTGCCTCTAGTACAACAGGCTCCATCTGTATGTATCAAGGGTGAGAATCAAGCTGCCTTCTAGTTGTTGTCAGACTGCAACTTCCATCAAGTTAGGCAGCATAGCTAATGGTAAGGAGTGCTGGGAACTACAATCCAACAACATCTGAAGGGGGACATGATGCCCACTTTGATTATATGCACCAGAGCAACATATGTTGAGAACCGGTACATTGCTTGCTAGGGCAGGCAGCCCTTCGGTTCATGTATAATTTTTGCGCAGAATATTCATATGAATACTCTTAATGTGAAATGTGCTAGCATGAGCCATTACTTCGGTCTACATCTCAAACTAGTATAAATCCAATTGTTGGTCCCAAGTAGAATAGACTCATTGAATAAATTGGATTAATATATGCACTGACTTTCCTTGTATGTAAAAAAATAAAAATAAAACGCATACACAAGCCCTATCTGGCAATCATATGTATAAGAATATTACTACATACTGGGAAACCTCAGCTTTCCAGTACAAGAATATTCTGTGATTGTCATCCAGGTAATTTACATGTGAGTAAGGTACATTTGTGGGTTTTTCTGCATTTGAACTATTTTCTTACTAGAAAATTAGACTCTGAAACATTCTGAGGTTGTTCCAGTGTGGGATGTCTACATTAGGAAGCATGCAGTAGACCTTGTTTTCCTAACCTTAATGTCTTTGAAGTATAATATTCTCTCCAAATTAGTTCTACTTGTTTAAAATGGGGAAATGTTTCAGTAGGAATATGTTTGATATTTGTTTATGGACAAGTTTGGATCATTCTAGACCCAGTGTGGTGGAGTGGTTTGGTCACAGAACTACGATTCTGGAGATCAGAGTTCAAATCCTTGCTTGGCAATGAAAACTCACTGAATGACCATGGACAAGTCATATACTCTCAGTCTCAAGATGACCAAAATTCTGTAAATCAAGCCTTAATAGGAATAACTGAGGGAGCTAGGTATGTTTAGATTGGAGAAGAGAAGACTGAGCGGTAACATGATAGTTATTTTTAAAGATTTAATTGGGATGTCATGTAGAAAATGGAGCAAGCTTGTTTTCTGCTGCTCCAAAGACTAGTACATGACCAATGGATTCAAATTGCAAGAAAAGAAATTCCTCCTAAACATTAGGAAGAACTTCTTCAGTGTAAGAGCTGTTCAACAGTGGAATACGCTGCCTTGGAGTGTCGTAGAGTCTCCTTTTTTTTGGAGGCCTTTAAGCAGAGATTGGATGAGCATCTCTCAGGACTACTTTAGTTGTGTAGGTAATCTACGTGGCAGGGAACTGGAATATACAGCTCTTGTGGTTTCTTCCAACTTTAAGATTCATTGATTCCATGATACAGGAACTAGTCATGGCTGATCTCATTCTGGAGCCTTTGGGACTATTTTGAAAGCATAGCAGAACAGTACAATAGAAATCTCCTATGCTCCATCTACAATCAAGCTGCCATTTGGGTGTAAGCAAACCAGATTCATCTTGACCTCAGTGTTGTGTGAACCAGCCTTTCATACTTTTATGCAGATTGTGATAAGGAATTCTGTATACAGATTTGCCACTGTTGCCTGAATAATTTATTTATCATATATACAGGAATTCTCTTGGCTGTAGTCTCTTCTCCACTTTAAAGACGCCAGGTATAACAATCTTTGAATGCTTTCTTAATACTGGTCAGTGGCACAGATCCAAACAAATGCTTTCATTGTCTTGTTCACAGTGATCTTATCTGTTGACTACTGTTGCTAGATTCAGCACTGGGCGGTTTGCCACCGGGAGCCGGTGGGAAAGAGAACAATTCGTGTAAATGGATGTAAACATTTTTCATGCTCCACAAGTCTATTGTACAATCATCTCTCTCTCTCTTTTTTTTTTATAACTTGGCAGGATATGACATGAGTTACCTCTGGGAATTCCTACCAGTTGTCACAGGCAAGGGAAACAAAATCAGCTTCATGTCCAAATGTAAAGCTTAAAATACAAAGACCTTTTTCTGCAGATTGGTTTTGTATATATGTTAATTTGTGACAGTTCTTCTTTGGTTTACTATATGGATCCTACCTTTATGAACTCTGAACGCTGGTGACTATGGAAGCAGTAGCGCAAGGTTACCAATAAACAGAATTCATAAATGACATATATTTCAACACACATGAGCAAATCAAAGTCTAGCATATCCTTTCTGCAAGAGAGCAATGATAAATACTCTTAGCTGACAGACAGTGGAACACATGAACAGAGCAAGCCAATTTTGTGGCAATTGTTCTGGATGCCAGTTGACTTCTAGGCCCAGTTCCAGGTTTTGGTGCTTAGCTTTAAAGTCCTTTACGGACTGGGATCTATGGATATTTGAAACAACCTCTTCCTGTGTGAATCTTCATGACATTTACATGCAAAAAGAAAGACGCTGTACATGGGTTTTATTGTACAGTATAAAAGTATCCACTGGAAAGAGTGACTGAGCCTTTGCTGTGATTGCCCCAAGATTCAGGAATGGCATCCTTTTACCTGCAAATCTTAAGGCACATGCAATCTTATGAGGTCTAATTTCAGTAGCCCTCTTTAAGAATGATCTGTCCTTTCTCCAGCAGCCTCCTGCTGTGGGCAGAGTGGGAAAGAAAAGAAGGGATGGTAGACAGAGAATAGGGGTCAGTTTGCCTACTTTTGGGCCTATCCTTGTTCACTGCTGGCATCGCCCTCACCCACTGTCAGCATGCCGTTGTCCACAGACCTACCTGAGGAGATGTGGGCAGCTTTTTAAAATTGTTGGTTTATTTTTTAAAAAAGGTTTGCCTAGAAGTTGCTTTCAGTAACAGAAAAGCAGTTCATAAATGTTCTAAATAAATATTTCCCTGTGCAGTTCCCTCCAGTGTAATAGTTTAACCTTCAGAAATATTATCCCAAGTGAATTGCTAATGAATTATGCTGTCCTGATTTGAATGCTGCATTTGACAAATAGGACTTTCAGTGATGAAGCTCAGCAACGGAACTATTGATATACAGTATCCTATGGTAGCTCAAGGACTGTGACTTTTCCTTTGCCTCTCCAAAATTCATTTGTGATAGAATTGGACTGGTGGCCTAAATACCTAAAAGGCACCAGATACTGTCTGATATTGGAAGCTAATCAGGGTCATTATTTGGATCGGAGAATGCCAATAAATACCAGCTGCTGTAGGCAGAGGAACGAACTAGCAAAGCCACCTCTGAGTATTCTTTGCCTAAGAGAACCATCTGAAATTCATTGGGTCACCATACAGCTTGACAGCTTGAAGGCACACACAAAGGCAACTATGATTGGTCTGGAGGCCAATTTTCTGCTTCCGGTACTCCCTGGGGTCCTCACAGGCTGCTAGAATTGCCCCTCCCAATCCAAAGTCCAGAAATCTAATTCTAATGTTGAGAAAAAAGAAGGTATTAAACAATGCAAACTGTTTGAAGGGTGAATTGTGACTCTTGGAAGCTCCCAGAAAGCAGCAGTTGAGTCCTTTTTTGGCGAGAAAAGAGTGTCTGGAGGGATCGGCATTCAGACGAACAACTTTGGAGAGATGCACTTGGCCCACCACTGAACTAGTCTAACAGTCCTATAGAATTATTCTATTATAGATTTTCCCCAGTGAATGAACTATTTCCTTTAGCAATCGTTCTCCACTTCCTGTTTATTCCCAAATATATCAGCTGGAAGTGCAAACTTGCAGATATACCAATCCATCCAAAAGAGAGAAAAAGAGAGAGAAATCAACCTTGTGTGTCTAAATAAATGAGCTGAAAATGAAGATAATTCAATTTATTTTATCCAGGACTGGATTGCCGTTCTAAAAGTATCTGCCACTGCAAACAGAACAAAAATATAATCAGTCTTTCTGCTGAACTCTGTCGAGTCCACATTTCTCTGTCACTGTTGGAGAGATTATGTACTCTCTTATCTCTTAGGTTCCAGTACTTCTCTCTCTTCTCAATTTCTGTGACTTGTTCTTTCCCGAGGAATGCCTCCCCTCCCCTCCCTCTTGCTTTCCACACACACATGTGTCCATGCCTATCCATCCATCACACACACACCCAACAGGCATACAAGAGTACATCTTCCAGCCCACCAGGGTACCTATTACTCATGTGTTAATCGAGCACATGAGGCTGAATATTCCAAAAGCACCCCTTCCCTTCTGGAAAAACCTGGAAAAATGGAAAATAAACAGTAAATAACTAGTGATCTGGGGGCTTTTTTATGATATCCATAAGGATATCATAAAAGGAGCAGCCTCACTCAGGCTACTGGAAGACACTGCCCCCACTTTCACCTCAAATCTCTGTTTACGATGAGATGGATTGTCTTTAACTTCATTACCTAATGAAGGTAACCTAATGAATTACCTTCATTCCTTTGCTTGCTACCCTTCTCCCCATCACAGTCTTTTCCCCTTCAAAATATCTCTCTTTCTTTTCACTAACACTGTGCCACTCTTTTCTGTAAGTCTCTTCCTTGGTTCTCCTTTTTTTCATGGGGGGAGTGGGGTAGCAACTAGCGGCTTCCATTTCAGCAGGGCAATGAATGCCTTCTGGGTTTTAGCTCAGTCTTTAAAGGAGCTGTTCGTGGTGCTGAACCCTTTCCCCGCAACAGGTTCAGCACCTTTGGAGAGCTCCTTTACATTTCATACTAAAACCTGGCATGGATTTACCATCACAAACCCCTGGACTCCCCCAGCTGCTCCAGGATTCTATCGACATGAAAGCCATTGATGGCCACTGGTTATTTGCATTCACAAAACAGCTCTACACTAGTCCCTTCCCCATAGTTAAAAAATTGCTGTAAATGGGCTTCTGCTTGTTTAGTCTGGTCTGAGAACTTGTGAAGCCATCTGGTTCACTTCAGTCTTTTATTTGTGGATTTAGGCATGGTGTCAAATGTCCAAAATAGGGCCTAAATACTCTAAAGGCACCAAATCCCTTCTGATCCTGGAAGCTAAGCAGTGTCAGCTCTGGTTAGTTCTTGGATGGGGAACCACCAAAAAATACCGGGTGCTGGAGGCTACATTTCAGAGGAAGGAACCGACAAGCCTGGCTCTGAATATTCCATAGCTAAGAAAACCTTATGAAATTCACAGAGTCACCATAAGTTGACAGGAGATTTGAAGGCACATACACACAATCAAATATGTACAATTCAGTCATATGTAAAGTAGACCTGCCCAAATAAATTGCTAAACTCAGGCATCGCTAACTTAAGCCTCATACGTTTCAGCCACCCTGGTATAAGTATGGCTATGCCTAGATCCAACCCAGTGTTTAGTTGTTGTTGTTGTTGTTGTTGTTGTTGTGTGCCGGTAAGTAATTTCCAACTTATGTAAAACTACGGTGAACCTATCATGGGGTTTTCTTGGCAAGATTTGTTTGGACGGGGTTTGCCTTTGCCTTCCTCTGAGTCTGGGAGAGTGTGACTTGCCCAAGATCACCCAGTGGGTTTTTATTGCTGAGCGGGGGACTCAAACCTTGATCTCCAGAGTTGTAGTTCAGTGCTCAGACCACTGCACCACGCTGCTCTCTGTTGATTTTCTTTACATTCACCATATTCAAATAACTATTTTCTAACTGAACAGCTTTCACATCCTCAAAGCCTCCTGATCAGGGCATCTTGCATTACTTAATCAGGATCTCTTTCAATTGATAATTGACTTTTAAATAAAAGAAAAGACAGAAAGACAGACCCCTGGAAAAATTAATCTGGATCTAGGAATTTCTCTCTCTCCCTCTTTCTGTATGGCTGGGGGATGGGGAGTGTTGGGGATCACTTTTCTTTTCTTCTAGCCCCGGATCCTTTCCCATTTAGTCCATATGCTGAGAGCTAATGCTCTTCATTCTTTTCAAAGTTAGGGTGCAATGGGGGTATTGGAAGTCCTAATTTTCCTTATTCCCTATTGATGTATCATTACCAGAGTGAAAAACGACGTCTCAAGGGCTTTTTCCCTCCCTCTTCTTTTCAAACAGTGTCTACTCAAGAGGTTTTATAAAGGGGGGAAGAAATGGAAAGATAATGGCGCTCGGTTGGGGGTAGAAAGTTTCTCAATGCCAGCCTTGTCTGCCTTTTCTTTGGCTTGAAACCTGGAGCTGTTGTTCCTATTTCAGTTCAAACTGTCACCTTTAGCTCTTGATGGCTTTACTGCCCTTCCTGCTGAACCTCAACAGATTGAGGCTTATTTACCTATTCACACTCTACTGTGGAACCTCATTAATAGGCTTATTAGCCACACCATTCACGTGCACCCGGGTTGACAAAAAAGGATGCCAGCCCTTTCCAGATGAAGAGTGGAATGATAATGATAATTTAAAAATAAAATAAAATAAAGATACCATTCTTTCATTCAGCAGCTCATCTACTGTGAATACCTTCCTGAGATTACTTGAAGCCTACCTATGATGAGAGAATTGTGTTTTTGAGGGAAAAAAAATAAAATACCAAGCATATTTCTACTTTTCTTCAAATGGTTGAGTTCTTATGGCTCAAGCTTGAAAATTGGCTCATTTAAATGAAAAGGAGCTATTGATAAATTGTTGTCTTTTCATCACCCTGAAGAATAAATTCCGAAACTGCTTCCAGACATAAGGGAGAAGAGAAGTGTCTATATTTTGTCATCTTTGGTGAAATGTGTTTTCTTTGGGGGAGGAGATGATGCTATTGATGAATGGGGAAAAGATAGGGCTGCTTCCTGTGCTTACCCGTAATTTATGTGAGAATGTGTTAACAATGTTTTCAATGGGCAAAGGACATGCTTGAAGGGGTGAAGTCTGTATCCTACTTGTGTGACATGTCAATTTCTGAATTAGAAAATTCAGATCTTGTACTGAGATGTATAGTGACAAAAGAGAAGGAAAGAAAAGAAACGCTGTGAATCAATGAAAACTTCTCCCCATGATTGCATAAATAGGCTTATAAAGTTGCAGGAGATAAAAGTAAATAGAACGATGGGAACTTTAAAAGAAATGTGCGATATGTGATGCAAAAACAGAAAGCCCGAGAATCTCAGCCTCATTAAATTTAATAGGAATTTGCATTGGCTATATAATGGTTCAGAGATAACCAATTTGGTTGCAGGTTTGCTCCTTTTGAAAGCTGCATTTATCTACCATCACTGAAGACAGCATCAGATTGAGGCTTTTGTGGTTTAAATGTTGGTTTGTTTTAATTGAATCAATTCATGTAGGCATTTTACTTTCAGAATTCACATTTTTAACAGTGGCAGTTTAAATTTTTGTTAACCCTGCTGCAGTGTTTCTTTCTAGACTGTCATCTGTTATGGCTTAATAAAATTTGGACTCTTTTTGAGGGATAGCAAACACCTTTCCCAAAGAAACTCCTGTAAAGATGTTTAGAATTTATCTAAGTAGTGGTGAAAATATGTGTGCCACTTTTCATACTATTTTTGGTACATTTCTTGACAATAATGGCATTCATTCATTCATTCATTTGAGTTTACATCCTGCCAAAGTGGGACTCAAGGTAGTGTTATTTTGAAAAAAAATTATTAACATCAGGCCTATTAGGAAGAAAAAAGGGTTATACCTGCACTATACAATTATATCAGTTTGATACTTCTTTAACTTCCACAACTCCATTGTATGAAAACTTGGGGTTTTGAAGTAGGAGGTACTTAGAACTTTCTGCTTAGAAGGTCTAATGTACTCCCTTGACTACAGTTCTCACGATACTCTGAAAAATAGGACTAAGTAATAAATCAGGGTACTCTGGGATCTGTTGTTTAAGTGAGTGCAGTAGAACTCTCTAGCAGAGAATTCTAAGTACCAAACTACAAATCCTAGAATTTCTTGGGATGAAACAAGCAATGTGGTATCAGACTGATATAACTGAAGAGCAGATGCACCCTTGACTAAGTTTTCAAATACAATCCCATCCCCCTGCTCACATTTACTGAGTTCTATTGGTATGTAGATATTAATTATCTTCGCCCATATGGCTGTTTTATCCAAACACTATCAGTTGAGAGTCTGAAGAAATAAAGAGTTAATGGCTTCCACATCACTGCAGTAATGCATGAAATGGCTCTGTATTATCTCTACTTGACAATTGTCTTACTTCATACCTCATGCTCATGATAGCTATCTAAGCCTTTGTTCAATGTATAAATGCAATAATACTGCTTTTGTTCGTTTTTAAAATAATGTCTGACTCACAAAATCACCAACTACTGAAACTATTACTTTTTAATGTAAAAGAAAGGCATGGTTTTTTGTTTGTTTGTTTGTTTGTTTGGCCTTGCACAGGATCAACTTGTTTTAAAACTTTATAATACTATCATATTAAAACATTATAATATAACCATTTTATATTGTCAGTTTAAGAGAAAGCAAGGCTGACTTGAGTTTCGGCTGATACCAACTATGCCTGCTTGTGAGTGGATTAACTAAAAAAAAAAAAGGGAACTTTTTAACAGTCAGAGATTTAACGAAGTTGGCTCATTTTTTAAACTGATTTTTTTTTAAAAATTACATTGTTACACTAATACAATAACAATACAATAACAAGTACATTGTTATTGTATTGTGTGTGTGTGTGTGTGTGTATTGTATATAATATAATAACAAGTACATTGGTTAAAACTAGAATTGCTATAAATCAGCAATAAACCAGGAAAACATTTTTGATACTGTAAATGGAAGTGAATAGAAAGTGGGCAGACAAAATGGATACATAGGAGATAAAGTGGCCTAAATCTGCCCTGTATTGTTGTTCATTTACTGGGATGTAGTCCCATGTCCTTGCCTGCCCACAATTCCTGTTACCAATAGCTCCCAACTTAGTGCTGAGATAGTACTTTGGAGGTAGACTGTAGGACTCACAAGACCTTCTGTTAAACCCAAAAGAGGTACATTGACTTTATAGAACTTTGGTTTTCTCTCAACCTAGAACAAATTTACGTTGTTCAGTTATAGCAGTTTGATGCCACTCTAAGAACTAGGAGCCCTTACACATTATATAAATATAGCCCTATGATTGCACTTTAACTGCCACTGTTCTGACATGAGGATTTGCAGTTTAGGCGGAGCGTTTAGAATTCTTAGTCAGTCCCTTATCAAACGATAAAGTCCAGGATTACATAGGATTCAATCATGGAAGTTAAAGTAGAACCATAGTCCTGTAACTGTGTAGTGTGAAAGGACCCCATGATTTCGTCTAGTTCAGAGGCATATATTGAAACTTCATACCAGAGAATTCTACATATGTCACTAAACTATATATCCCAGGATTCCCTAGAATTCAGCTGAGACAGTTAGAATCATACAGTTGGAAGAGACCACAATGGCCATTATGTTCAACTGCCTACCATGCAGGAACACACACTCAAAGAACCCCCAGCAAACAGCCATCCAGCTATTTGCAACCTCCAAAGAAGATGACTCCACCACACTCCAAGACAATATATTCCACTGTCGAATGGCTCAAACTGTTTAGCATCCTCCAAAGAAGATGACTCCACCACACTCTGGCAACGTATTCCACTGTCAAACAGCTCTTACTGTCAGGAAGTTCTTCCTCATGTGAAATCTCTTTTCCTTTAGCTTGAATCCATTGCTCTGTGTCTTAGTCTCTGGAGCAGCAGAAAACAAGCTTGCTCCATCTTCAACATGACATCCCTTCAAACATTTACACATGGCTACCATGTCACCTCTTATCTTCATCAGGCTAAACATACCTCATAGGGCATGATTTCTAGGCTTTCTACCATTTTGGTTGCCCTTCTGTGGACATGTTCCAGCATGTCAATACCCTTCCTGAATTGTGGCGCGGAGAACTAGACACAGTATTCCAGGTGAGGTCTAACCAAAGCAGAATAGAGTGGCATTACTGCTTCCCTTGATCTCAAAACTGTACTTCTATTGATGCAGCTAGAATCGCATTGGCTTTTCTAGCTGCCACATCACACTATTGACTCATGTTCAACTTGTGATCCACTAAGACTCCTAGTTTAAGTGATACTGAATGGCTGTAATGGTGTAATGTAAATCTATTCCTAGCATCTTTACCTAGCTGTAAATAAATATGAGGGGCCAGCACAGTGTGGTAGTTTGAACATTGGACTATGATTCTGGAGACCAGTGTTTGAATTCCCATTCAGCCATGGAAACCGACTGGCTGACCTTGGAGAAGTCATATACTCTCAACTTCAGAGGAAGGCAAATTCTGAAATTTGTTCAGAGGAAATCCAAATTCCTCTGAGCAAATCTTGCCAAGAAAAACTTGTGATAGATACACTTTAGTTTGCCTTAAGTCAGAAATGACTTGAAGGCACACAACAAACAACATTGTATAAACACAGTATATAGTGATGTTGTGGCAGCTATCCTGAGTCAAGTGTCAAAGTAAAAGCAGGTTAAGGATGCAATTCTGTACTCATTTACTTGTGCATTAAGCTATTAAACTCAAAAAGGCTTATTTCTGAATAAACATGTACAGGATTGTACTATGTCTTACTTTTGTTCCTATTGTTAAATTATTGCAGAGATGAATCTGACTTCAGGAATTATGCAGGCTGAAGCAATTCAGTCTATGGATTTAAAAACTTAAAAGAGCAAAAGATCTGATCCCTACATTTCATTAATATTGCAAGCAGAAACAGCAAATCATGTGTTGCTTTATGTGGGGAAGACTGGTCAGAACAGGACTGTTAAAAACTAATGCAAATCAGTGACAGGTATGCGACTTCTCTCTTCAGCTATTTCTGATTATGAATTCTTGGTTTTGGGTCAGGATAAATACAGCCCTTTACAATGACTTCAACAACTTCAGCACTGAGATTCAGCCAAAATCTAGCATTTTTTATACAGTCAGTAAAAATTAAATTCATCTGCCCGAGAGCTGTTCCTGTCACATGTTCAAACAAAAACTGGAGTAGGATACTCAAGTATTCTGGCTGAATTACTACTCATAAGAATTTAAATAGCTCTCAATTTACTTTGTAGTTAAACTTCTGAACCTTAGTATTTAAATCAGTATTTAAATTCCAGTAAGCTCTTATCTGGAATTATGAGGATTATACTTATGACAACAAATCTTAAACCTTCACAACATTATTCAGTACAAATTTAAGTAAATATCTAAAATTGCATGGTTTAATCATTAACCGTGAATGCAAACAATTATTCAGCCTGTATTTATTTTCTAATTTGAGTGAATGGAGGAACAGAAAAAATCACTGAAAGTGTTTATTTTGATTTTTAAAAGATTGTTTTACCTTAATAGAATCATTATGTAAAATATGATAAATGTGGTTGTGATTTTATTGAAGATGGACATAACTTTTTTTTACCATGAAAATGTGCTTTTGAAAACAGTTTTCTAGATTGTGTGCACTCTGATTAAAAAAAAACCTCTACAAGTTAAAGAGTCTATTGACATAGGCAATTAAAATAAAATATTTGGAAAATACAGAAAGTAATTCTAAATGAAAAATTCTCCTCTCACAGCAAGCAAAAATAAATCATTTCTCTTAAATTTTCCTTTTAATTGTAGCAACATACTTTTTATATGCTGCTAAATAAGGAAAAAAAACCAGGATGACTGCAAAAAACTTCTTTGGTTTATTTTGCATGTACCCTTTTTCATAAATCCTACCACTCAGCCCATCCCCTGTTTCTCTAAAATAGTATTCTAAAAATCTGTTTAAAAAACTAAAAAATTAAGCTAGAACACACTGGTCCTCAGAATGGAGTTCTGTTACACTATACTGTCTTCCTCAGTATGAGAGGGCTCCTGTCTAGAGAGTACAGTGTTTCTGAATATGAGGAAGACAGTATAGTGTAACAAAATTCCATTCTGAGGACCAGTGTGTTCTAGCTTAATTAACTAGTTACAACACTATGGCCATTTCCGCACCAGAGTGTTATAGCGCTGTGATTCCACTTTCAACATCCTATGGAATCCTGGGGTTTGCAGTTTAGGGAGGGGCCGCATGGCCCCTCCCGAAACTGCAAACCCCAGGATTCCATAGGATGTTGAATGTGGAATCATAGCGCTATAACACTCGAGTGCGGAAATGGCCTATGACTTAACTGCCATGACAGCATCCTAAGGAATCATGAGATCTGCAACTGAGCGAGAGTTATTTAGAATTCTCAGCCAGAGAGCCACAGTGGCTCACCAAACTACAAACCCCATAATTCCATAGGATGCAACCATTACAATTAAAATGAAGTCATAATACAATTGGGTTATGTGGGAGGGCCCCATGTACAATCTGACTCCCAGAGATGCAAAAGCAGATGCATTCGCACACTGGGGAATATCCTTTAGGAAATCCTATCTGTCGTTTGCTTGTGAGGCAATCCTGTAAATTGGAGATTCTCAGGAAAGGGAACATGTGCCTTTACAATTGTCAGACTGTAGCTTTTCTCCATTGGCTATACCGGCTAAGGTCAGTGGGAGTTAAATCTGACCACATCTGGAGGACCACAAGTTGCCCAATCCTGTCAAATGGGATTCTGCACTGTAAGCCCATTCATGAGTAAGAATGACCATTTATTCATACCTCAAATGTATGACTGAGCAATATTGGTACACCTGTATCAAATTGTGTCGATCAAAACAAATGATACATCAGGTACCCTGAAAGTTTCAGGGTTGTTGTTGTTGTTGGTTTGTTTTTTTTCAAACAATTAGAAACAAAAAACCCCAAAATCCTCATAAAGTTTTTGACATTTTTGTTTTATTTCTCTGGAGTACAAAATGCATCTCTGTTCAGCCTCACCCACTCCTTGACTGAACAAGATGGGGTGGGAATCACATGAGATTTGTTGAACTGCAGTTCCTATCAGCTTTATTTAAAACACCCAGTGGTGAGGAATTTTGGGAAATATAGTTCACAGTATGTGGAAAGCTGCATGATTCTTACCCCTTCCATGAGAAAAGAAGAAAACCATGCTGAATTAGAACAACAACCTCTTCTAACTTAGAATTCGGTTCAGATAGTGGCCAATCAGTGGCTTCAGTAAAGCCCAGAAGCATGACATAAGCACAATAGTACTCAGTCATCTGATAAATCTGATTTCTTTTGCAATGCCTGCTCTGCTCCCATTGTACTCTCTTTAGTGTGTGTACACAAAAACAGCTTTAATTTGCTCTCTTCATCTGTGCTTTTGGCACTTCCCTCCCACTGAAATGGTCAGCTTTCTGGATACAGGTAACTATAATTCCTTCAGTTACTCTCAGTTTATTCTTTATAGTTTCTATGTAGAAATATTTGCTTTAAGGGACGCTTTCAATTCCCCTCCCCAGCCTTATTTTCACCCCTTTGTTGTTTCTTTTGACACACACAGTTTTTAATCTTTATTCTTTTTTGTAATCTTTCCCTCTCCCCTTTTCTCTCTTTCTATTTGAATTTTCCTTGTATCATCTTGCCTCTATATCTTTTTCCCTCTGTCTCATTCTCAGTCGTTGAGCTGTGGTTCTATGTAAACCTCCGTTTTCTCACTCCCTCACTATATGTAGTTTTTAAGGGATTTTGACTCTTTCTCATTTTTGGTTCCTTGGTGATAAACAATCTTTTTTTGGAAAGATTATTTAGCTCGTTCTCTTTAAAAAGGCCCTGTATAATGTGTTTATTATTATTGTTTCTGTTGTTGTCATCGTCATCATTATTTTGTTTTAACTGATTTCACTTTTATGATGGTTTCATTGCTTTTTAACTTTTGCATGCTGTTAATTTTTAACTATGTTTAACTGTTGTAAGCTGCCTTGAGTCCCAAACTGGGGAAAAGGCAGGATATAAATAATAATAATGATGATGATGATGATGATGATGATGATGATACACGGACATAATCCTATTCTCCATACATAGATAATCTTTTGCAAATGAAGGGAATTTGCTGGAATCTTGTTGATGTACTATACCAGGGTGGGCATAGATGGCAAGAGAAAAAGAAAATGTTGCAGGTGCTGTTGGCCATGAAGGAAGTAAGGTATTATAGGTACAGTATAGTCAGCAGAGTCAGTTTGTAGTCAGCAGAGTTTGTCTGCCTTTTCTTACCGCTGCTTGGAAAAGGGTAACCACTAGTGTAATCCACCAATAGGACTGTCTGTAGGTGGTCCCTTTCCCCTTGTTTGGCACAGATCCACCAAGCTGGTTCCTGGAAGGAATGAAGTTTCGGGGTAGAGTCCTAAGGTCTTCTTCATGCATGCAAAAAAGTTGAATGACCTGACAGTTTCTTAGGATGATGAATTATCCATTTGTTTAGGAAAATGAATACACACCCATTTTTGTGCTGTGACTTGGATTTTCTTTTTCAAAAATGTACATTTCCATATGCGTTCATTTCACTTTCAATGTATTCACTTAGGAAACATAAAACCTCTCCGAAATGTGGGTCCAATCCACTAGAATGTTTTCCTCTGTAAGCCACATTGAAATTAACAGGAAAGCGTTCATTTCTGATGATTTGACCATGAAAATTTCCTATTGGATTATGCTTTTTATACATACTCTTGTTTGTGCCTCAGTGGTTTGGCAAGATTTAAAAAATTAGTTCCTCTTAACTTGCCGTCCTTGCTTTATCCTTCTTCCTCCTATCTTTTTCTCCTTAAGGCCTGCATAACATTTCTTTTATATAGAATAAACAAGAGATGATAATGCCAAGATTATCAGATTTTGTGTCACATTCAGCAGCTTTTTATGCTCAGGTGTTGCCATGTTCTGCAAGGAATCCACAGCTGATTGTTCATCTTCTTGAGACACGTTCAAAGATACAGATTTTTAAAAAGAGGCATGCAAAGTGGTTTGGTTGAAGCCTTATTTCCATCTAAGCTTTTGTGGACTACATCCCACTTCTTCAGATGTGGGCCGAAGTGCACTCTGAAATAAACTGGCTGCTTTTAAGGGTGCCACAAGAATACTTACCCCTCTTTTATACAGAAACAGACTAATAAGGGTACCTCTTAGAAAATATATAGTTATATCCCTGGCAGAAAGGTTGCATAATTGGTTCTTACGCATGTGTTAGGACACCAACACCCCATCTTGAACTTATGTCTTTCAGTGGGTGATCCTGCCCTGCGTGGAATGCCCTCTCACACTAGGTGAGGTTGCCAAAAAAATACCCCGTGAGGCACTAGATACCCTCTGATCTTGGAAACTAAGCAGGCTCAGCCTCAGATGTGGGACTGTCAAGGACTACTAAGTGCTGTAGGCTGTGTTTCAGAGGAAGGCAATGGCACACCGGCTCTGAATGTCCCTTGCCAAAGAAGACCATCTAAAATGTACGGCAGAGCTTTCCAAACTTTTCATGCTGGTGACACACTTTTTACACATGCACCATCTCGCGACCCAGGAATTCAGTTTTACTAGCAAACCGGAGGTTAAACTAACCCCTTATCACAGATACAGACACATGCATCAATTGTAATGACAAAATGTTCCGGGACACAAAATATCTCATGAAAACCTTTCATATATTTTTTAAAACTGTATGATTTATAAATAATAGCATACATGCCCAAGATTGTAGGCGACACACCTACAGGCTTCAAGTGACACCACCCTTTGGGAAGCCCTGATGTGTGGGGTTGCCACCAGTTGACAAGCAGAGATGCACCCCCATTACAGATATTCATAAGCATCTGTGTGTGTGTGCGCGTGTGTGCGTGAGAGAGAGAGAGAGAGGGGCCATTTCCACACTAGACTGTTATAGTGCTATGATTCCACTTTCAACATCCTGTGGAATCCTGGGGTCTGCAGTTTCGGGAGGGGGATTCCATAGGATGTTGAAAGCGGAATCATAACACTGTAACAGTCTAGTGCGGAATGGCCAGAGAGAGAGAGAGAGAGAGAGAAGGGGCGATTGTGTGGCTCTCTCCCCTTCCCTCTTTTCTTCTTTTCGCCTGCTGCTTTCCTGGCGCCGCTGGGCGGCGTTTTCCCCCGAGTCCTTCTCGGCGGCCGACGGAGGGGCGGGGAGGGCCTCGCTTCCCTCCTTCTTGCCTCTCCAAAGCGCGAGGGGACGAGCCGACGGAGTTCAACTATTGCTGAACTGCTGTGATTGGCAGAGGAACTGTCCAGGAAACGGCTCAGGTTTCAACTTCGGGGGAGTGACCAGGGAAAGGAGGGGGAACAGAGAAAGAGGGAGGGGGGGAGGCAGGGAAAAGGGCTTGTGGAGTTGATAAAGCTTTAGCGTTTCGTCCCATCAGGGATTCTGAATGGACTGGATCTGGACTTAAGGCACCTATTTCATCCACGGTGTATTTTTTTTTTTTTAAATCCCTCCCGTTCTTCTTTCGAAAAGTCCTGAATTTTGGGAAACTCGCTCAAGTTTTTTCCCCCTCCCTCAAACCTGGATTCTTAGAGTGAAGTGAGGAGAGAGGGGGGAAAAAAAGTTTGTGACATACTTCTTGTGCTTTCCGTCTTCGCGCTCGCTCTTTTCTCTTTTTTGGGTCGTGTTTTTAACTCGCCGTCTTTTGCGGTTCTTCGGCGAGAAGGACCGCCTCGGATCCCCCAACTCCCTCCCGCCGGCTGCCTCGGCCGCCGAGAACCCTTTTTGGGGAGGAAAAGGGGAGCCGGGAAAGGCGAGAGGGACGGCGGCGGCGGCGGCGGCGGGGATGGGGCTGGCGAGCGCCGAGTTCCCTCGCCCGGCTCGGAGGGGACCGTAGGAGCGAGCTTTCGGAGCGCCCGAGGATGGCATAGAGCAGGAGACGACGACAACGACGGTGCCTTCGCGAAAGGGTGTTCGTTCTTTTTTGGGGGACCCCCCCCCTCCGTCTTCCCGATCTCTCTCTCTCTCTCTCTCTCTTCCCCCTCGCCCGGTGTGGCGAGGCTGCCTTCGTCGCTTTGCTTCATCCCGTCCACACGCCTGCTGCGAGGGGCTGGCAGATCGGTTACCCGGAGCCTTTTCATACCAGGTAATTGGACCAGGCTTGGCTGGAGAGGCGCAAGGCGGGTTGGCGGCGGGGGGGGGGGCAGGGAGGAGGAGGAGAAGGGGGGCGACCGAGGGGGGGGAAAAAGACCTTAATCCCTAGCTTTAAACACGCGCACGGATCCGAAGGAGGGCGAGTTCCCTGGCCGATCGCCGGCCAGGTTCCGCGCCCCCTCCCCAGGGCGCCCCCCGGCCAAGCCATTGCTTTGTGGCTTTGGGAGCAAAGCGTGCTCCAAAGAGGCGAACGTCTTTTCCCTCTTCCACCTTCAGCCCACCTTTTCCTTCTCTTCCTTTTTCTCCTCCTCCTCTTCTTCGTGGGTTCTGGTCTTGAAAAACAAGAGGCGTGCTGTTGATTATTCTCCCCCGGCAGGGATGTTCTGCAGTTGGTTGGCTTGGGTTTTGTTTCTCAAGTAACACGGAGCAACCATCCCCCCCCCCCAAAAATGACAAAACCAGTACGAGACCCCATGCGTGGGTCAAATGAGTCAGCCCAGGTGGAATCGTAAGGATGAGGGGCTTGTGTGCATTTAATCCCCCCGGCCGTGGTTGGGATCCTCCTCGTAGTGAAGTTTGGGAATCCTTTCTTGGGGAGAAGAAGGTCCCCCCCCCAAAAAAAAATCTCTCTCCCCCGCCCCCAGCTCTTTGTCGTTGACAGCTCCCCCACCCCCGGCTTAGCAGTTGCGTCCCTCGGTGCGCGGCGCTTCTCCGCCGAGATCTCTCGTGATGATGTGGTTGAGATTGGATGGCAGGCGAGGTTGCCAGAAGACTTAACGCGCGAGCTTTTCGCTCATTGATTTGAGACTCCGCAAATTCCATTGGTTTCCGTGGAATTTCGGTCCAGGTGCCTGGGCTTTAGATGGCAACCTGTGTGACGATCGTAAAGGCGAGGTGGGAGCTCTGGTTCTGCCTCTCACGCGGGGCGCAAAGTGCTGCGTAGTTTCTTTCCGCGCCTGCTTGAGCAACTCCAAAAACCGAAATTCCACACACATCAGCCCAGTTATTTTAACTTCTTCATCTTCCTTATGTCAGTCGGACATTTCACTTGCTTCTGACGAACCTTTTCCTAAACCCTACAGCCGTGACTTAATCTAAGCGAAAACCTTTCTCCTAAAACCTTTCCCAGTGTTTGAGTTCAACTACAGAATGCTTGGAAGTGTATGACAAAGTATACCTTGAGCACGTGAAGAGTTCCTCCTGCTGATCACTGTGCGCCGCTTTAAGGGATGGCTGTTTCCAAGACTTATAAGTCTGAGCCCCTGTCCCTTGTTTGTTGTTTAGGTGCAAAACGTTAACTCCAATCCCCTACCCAATTAAGTTGTCAGATCATGGATTCTGTGAAAAGAAAATCGTAAATAATTGAGGATTGTTACGGTTGAAACAGGACCCAAATTGTAGAGCTGCGATTTAATTGGCGTAGCATTAAAAAGCCTTTTGTTTGAAGGGGCTGTAGATTTTAGGTGGAGAAGGAGATCTAGTTTATTCAGTTGCAGGAAAGAAGGATCAGGCTTTGTGAAGGGCAAAATACATCAGATCTGTCTGTATGTAAATACTTTCACCTATAGTGGGCATGGGAGGACCTGGTTAAGGGGGGGGGAAAAAACACAACAACACATGGAACCCTTTAGCGAATGTTGCAAAAGTCTCCGTGTATGGAGAGAAGTGATTTACATGGAGCTTAGTGGAAACGTGATGTAGAAGTAATACAAACCAAAAGTACAAGAGGTTCTTCTGGTGGTGGGGGGGCATTGTTTGAAGGCTGCTTTTTTTTTTTTTGGAGGGGGAGTGGCAATTCATAATTTTTCTTTCCCTCAGAAAAAGGGAGATCCTGATGAATATATGTATACGTATATGTATGTGTCGGTATATAAAAACTGCCCTTTCAAACAGTGGTCCATTATGCGGTTGGTGTGAAGTGCCATCAACATTTCAAACCTCATTGTCTCCTTTGTACCAAATCCCTGTAAATCTTCTACTTGCCTTTACTCATTTTCATCTGAAAAGCCTGTTTGGTTTGAATAGATGCAATAAGCAGCCTCTGTACCTCTCTGGAATGTCAATTAAAATGTAGATTTCTCTCTCTCTCTCTGATCCACAGAGAGAGAAACTTGGTGAAAAACAGGCTCGTTCTGGGGGAAAAAATGAATGAAAGAAGCTCAAACAATGTGCAACTACTGATAGTGTTTTCTCAAATAACCTTCCAGAACGAATGTTTCCTAGCTGGTCTGTTTGAAGACTCCTGTGACCCAGTGTACTGTCATCTAATTGCTATACAGCTAATTTTCCATAAGCTAGTAACGGACATTGATCCACACTTGCACAGATTTTGCTGTGTTCTAAAATGCCTACAGACAGAGCACAGGTCAGAATACAGTATTGATTTGGATGACATACAGCCTACAAATTACAACCTCCCTGGGGAGTGATAAACATCATACATACAACAATAGGGCTAGATTAAAATGAGTACTTTGGCTAGAATTTAATTACCACCACTCTGGAGCAAGTACTACTTGTTTGTGTGCATCTAAAAAAGAAAAAAAACATAAGTGGAGTTACAGCTTGAAGGAATTTGGTATGGCTCCCAACCCTGGCTGTTTTTTTTCCCATGCCTGTCAGTTTGGCAAAGGCATCTGGGCAGGTATGTGACGAGGTGAAAATTGACTTGATGAACGGGTGGCAAGGCGAGCCATCAATCATGGGAGGCTGACAACTCCTCCCCAGTAGAGGGGCTGAGAAGGGAGAGAGACAGAGTTCCCTTTCAGGGGGAAAAATAAACACTACGTGTGGCTTTCTCTGAGCCCGAGACTCCAGGAGGGATTATGCTATTGTAGTCAGGAAGCCAGGATTGTGAAGGCCAAAAAAGCATGCTGGGGCTGTGTTCCAAACATCAAGAAAGAGGTACACAATTACTCAGGGCAGGAGGTCTCTCGATAAGGTCATTGAGCAGCCACTTGAGCCAATGAGATAGGGGAAGGATTTGGGTCTCTTGGTTCTCTCTCTTTCAGGAAGGCCCGCCTCCTTTAAAAGATGGTGGTGGGGATCCGTAAATGTGGAGGTCTAATGTTTATCTGGGGGAGAAAGAGGAGTAAGGCAAGTTTCTTTCGAAGAACTTGCTGATTTTGCGTTTGAAGTGTGAGGGACATCTTGCTTCATTGTGGATGAAGAGCAATTCTTGTCGTTAAAAGCCGGAGGTCCCCTTTCCTTTTGGTTTTGCTGAGATCAGGCTTGCTGAGGCAAGTTCCTTCCACTTTCATGAATTCGACAGAAGAAACTCTTCTTTCTTCGCCTTTAAGAGGCTGTAAAGAAGCCTAGATGGGAAGCCATCTAGTAGCCTGCAACTGGGGTCGAAAGATTTTGAGAATTATGCTGCTGGTTTTTTCCTCATAGGAACAACAGTAGGCTTTGGGTCTCAGTGGCTGGATGTAACCAATATCCAGTGTTTTATAGTGTTTAAGTGGATTTTGAACAATCACATGCTTTTGAAATTGCCATATTCTTTTCTGGTAATATATTTCATCCGATTAATTAATATGCCATGTGACATTGACTCAGTCTTGTTTTCTTCATTAAGTGTTGAATTAACAGAAGATTGTGCAAGAAAAGCAGTGCTTTGGAGGCTTTCTTTAAGCAACCATCTGACTGGTTGAGATTTTAATATGTGTGTGTATGTGAACCTAGGAACATAGGAAGTTGACCTATACAGAGTTAGACTGTTGGTCCGTCTGGTCCAGTACTCACAGCTCTGACCAGAAGCGGCTGGTCCAGAGTTTCAGGCTAGCAGTATCTAGAGGTCCATAGGCTTTTCTGGTGATTCCTCATCCAAATATTCATCAAGCGTGGCTCAGCTTCTGAAATCAGACAAGGTCAATGTGTTCAAGGTGGTATGGTGATGTCTAAAAGTGCTGTAGTTCATAACCGTAGTTCATGAAATTTCATGTGGCCTCCCTTGATTAAGGACAATTGTCAGCCCATCCGGCTTACATTTTCTCTTCTTGAAGGGGTAACTGTGAAAACTGTTGTGTTATCAGATTGTGTCAAATGTTACATTTGAAGGAACTTTTTTAGAATTTCCTTTCTCCGCAACTATATACCCATGCATGTATTCCTGAGACTAGAATATTGTTACCTCATCAATGCATCTAAGAAAATGGATAGTAGTCCATGAAAGCTCATGCTAAAATAAATCTATTAGTCTTTGTAGGTGCCACAAGAGTCCTTTATCTTTTTTAAGCAGAGCTACCTTTTTGAAAAACTGCCGTATGTGGTAGGTAACTAGACCATGGTGATGTATTACTTGTAGAACACTATTTTATGGGCAAAATATTTCCATGTGCATCTGAAGCATAGAGATACACAATGTATGATGTAGGTTAGGTGGACAGAGTGATGGAGGGACTGTGTGTGAGAGAGACAACCAGGGCTTACCATGAACATCTGAGTAGTAGTTGAATACTGCAGAACAAGACTAAAGAAAGGGTATTGAATCATTACTGTGTTCAAATGTTTAAGAATGTGGAGCAGAAGGGAGAATAGGAGAGGCAAAAGGAGATTTTCAATCTCCTTTTCCTCCACAGCTGATAGGTACTTCTGAAGATTCATCACTGTTCACATCACATGAATGAACATATTTGTAATAACTATTTGGATCTGGGTTTTTTTTCCCATTTCAAATGAATAATAAAGGATTTTTTGGTTGGTTCACTTATGACCAGTGGTGTAGTCGTTTGAAAGCTAGTGCGGTGTAGTGATTGTAGTGTTATACTAGGACTCTGGGAGACAACTGTTCAAGTCTGTGCTCAGCCATAGGTGGCCTTGGGCAAGTCACATTCTCTCAGCCTCAGAGCAGCGTGGTGACAAACGTGCTCTGAACAAATCTCCCCAAGGAAATGCCATAATATGTTTGCCTTTGTTGTGTGCCTTCAAGTCCTTTCTCACTTTTGGCAACCTTAAGGCAAAACTATCATGGGCTTTTCTGGGGGCTGAGAGTATGTGATGCACTGCATGACCTGGAGAATTTCTATATTTCTTCAGTACTTTCTTTTACGAGAATACAATGGCTTCTCTCTTAGACTTTAGTACAGAAAATGTGGTTGTGTTTAAAAAAAAGAAAAAAAAATAGTAACCTGAACTCTTGTAGATTCAAGTGGCTTCAAACTGATAGTGTCATAAGAAAAAAAAATTAACTGGCAGCAAATGAGAGAAAGTATGAGAAATGGTGGATGATAATGGTGCTCAGAATAATACATAAATGCTATTTGTATTTCCCCTTTCTCCCAAAATATTCTTGATACCATTATGTTGCATTATCCTACTTTGTTCTCTCAACAACCTTGCAAGGTATACATTACATTAGCTTGAAACACAATGATACTGAATATGCTTAATAGCTGAGTTAGGATCTGGGGCTTGATTTTAGGTCAGCACTGGAGTTTTCAAAGGCAATACTATATAGTATTTTAAATAAACCTTAACTTAATCTTGTAAGTTAGGCCAGTGTTATTTGCCCCATAGTACCCCTCCAGGGCCGAGAGAACAGTAGGCTGTCTCACACTGAGCACTAAACTCAGAGGTAAGGTGGTGGCGCTCCAAGTAAATTGGAATTGTGGGAATGACAACTTGTTTTACCTGCTTTGCCTCTGCCGTCTGTCTCTCCTTTACTCCCTTTACAGTGTCTGTGGAAGTCCTCACTGCTTCTTCCTCCCCCTCCTCTTTGTCTTGCTTACTTTGGGTTGTAAACTTTCTAAGCAGGGACTCTATCCCTTGTATGGTCTGCACAGAGCCTACCATATGAATGTTGAGCAATAATAGTTACCAACCTCAGAGAGATTTATCCAGAGTTCCCAATTTCAGGACTCCTGCTTGTATATACAAATGTATGTTGCAGCCCACAAATCACATGCTCCAGAACATCCAGGCTTGTAATCATTGGCTCCAGAACAGAATGCTCCAGAGTTGAATGTTGGGAAGGTTTCAGACTTCTCTGCATGAAAGGGTATTGTATTATATTCTCCAAACCCTATAAGTCTGGCTGTCCCTGAAACCAGCGTAGAGATGCTCTGTCTTTATCTGGCCTTGCTTGAATGCATGCACCTTGATAACGAGAGTCTGCTCTAATTGATTCTTGGCTGTCAGCCATGTACATTCACAGCAGCATCTGTACGGTGTAAGAATAGAATGTGGTAATTTTGTAAAATGAAACATGATGGGTCTGCACACGTATACAATTATGTTATTTGCGTAGAACAAACTTCTTAGTCTTTTGAAAAAATTTCAAATCATTTCCCAAGTACCAGTATCTAAAAGAATCCAAAAATCTTCACGGGTTATGGATCTGCTAGTTTCATTAATAGTGCCGAATTAGGAAACTCTTCCCCAATTACAGATGCAAAAGCCCAGAAAAAAAGCTGGCAAAATATGAAAAAAAGAATTGTTTCCATTTCCCTTGAAGTGTTATTGTTTCCAAAAAAAAAATGTATATAAAAAATAGAATATAGAATGGTTTTTTTCAGAATGATCAAATTGTTTAAGACTTTTACATAATTGTTTAAGATATTTTTGCATAAGACTTGACTGATTCCAGTGCATGAGCCCTTGGTACTAGTCCTTGGAACATTAGGAAAAAAAATAACACCAGTTCTCCTCCATCAGATAGCACTGATGTAGAATATCAAAGCTTTTTAATTCCTGATGCTGATTTCCTTTTCTCAGTTGATTTATAGGGATGCTTGATACTTTGTTTTATTAGTGTTGACCGTTTCATCTGGTGTTACTGTGTTTTCCCTTCTTGATTCTCAAAAACTGGCAAAAACAAAGAAGTTCCTTACAGTTCAGGACCTTATAGCTGAACTTTCGTAAGAAAGAAATAAAAATAAAAAAAAATAAATCCAATTTGTAATAAATGTTTAAACCGAATATATCAATCATGATATAACTTCGTCTCAAACCAAGTTATATGTAACACATTTTAGGTTCCTGAAGTAACAAAATGACTTTCAATCTGTAAAGGCTACTAATATTGCATTTTTAAAAGAAATTTCAAAACTTTACATTTCCCCTTCCCTCCAAGTACAAAAAACCTGCATGGCTTCAAAACTTCCAGAAATTTTACATCTCTATCACTAGCCTTCATTGCTGCTGTATCATTTAGTATAAGAAAGCAAACTTGCTTCCCCTTTCCTTTTCCCTTAGCCAATGTTGGTAGCTTTTTGAGAAAATCATTGTTTGTAATAGGAGGGGGCAAAGACAGTCATTTTTCTTAAAAATAAACAGGTAAAATAGAATAATCAAATAATTTTTGCTTAAAATAAAAAACCTATATAGATTTTCATACAATCATAGGGTGCAATCACAATGTATATATGTCTACATTTGCTACTGGAATGTGGCCATCATAAAGATACATACAAAGGAGGAAGCCCCATTGAATACAATGCAAAGGAAATTAGTCCCACTGAATTTACTACCCTATGGACTTGCGTTGCATTGCTTTGTATGTATAGGATGGCTATTTTCAAATTCATCATCAAAATTGAGAATGGATTACCTTTATAAAACAGATGTTGTAGACAATTGTATAGCTCTGTTTGGACATAGACCGGATATTCTGCATCTCTTGACTCATAGTTTAGGATGAGAACTCTGTTTTGCCGATTGTTTAGTGGAATCTATGTTTGACTTTGGGTTTTAGACTAAAAACTGGAATGTCTTGTACAGCTTCCTCAAAAAAGGCTCCTGCAGTTGGCTTAAAAGGATGTGGTGGCATATTGTTGTTCTTATTTATAATCCAAATCAAAACCTCTGACTCCTATGTGTATTTTTATTTGTGGTTGTTTTAATATTTTGTAAGCCACCTTGACTCTCAGTCATGAGAATGCTTTTACAGCAACTCGCTGTTACTTCCCTGTTACAGATAGGACATTGAGGCTATGGTGGCAGAGAGAAAAGGTTATACACAGTTATACATTTGACCTATTAAAATATGGTGTGTTGCCCAATATAGCTGTTCATAGACTGTATGTCCAAGGCTGCACATGGGCAATTGCACGTGCTATCAGTTTAAAATAACACAGTGCCGCCCCTTGCTCATAGAAAGCTAGCATGTCAGGTAAATTGACCAGCCATGCTTGCTTTTTGTATGCAGGAGATTATTTTCTGGTGGAATGATTCAAGCATGCAACCATCTTCCTGGAATGGATTAAAGTTTAGTGAGGTCCCATGTTGTATTTCTACAGCTTTAAAATGCCTTAATGTGTCAGCAGGAGTGATAGGACTTGAATACAAGGGTCCCACATGTCACTAGTGTTCGTGTTGTTGAAACAAAATGTTGCACCTAATGTTTGACAACTGTGGCTATATTTTTGCAGCTGTAGATGATCACTATTTGAAAGTGGAGCTAAAGCTTAATTACATGTCATCTAGTGAAACACTTCTAACAGGAGATAAAACTCCTTCACTAAAGTCTGAGCAAATCTTGCCCACAGTTGGCTTGTGGCCTCTTTTTGCTTCTCTAGCTTCCCCTTCTGCATCATAGGCATTCTTCCTGGTTTTCAGCCAATTTGTTACTCGTACTCCTTACGGGTTATATCAAATGGTGGTTTTGCCTTAATAGAAAGTGCTTCATTTGTGGATGACAGAGCAGCCACACGCGCGCGCGCGCGCACACACACACACACACACACACACCCGTTTAAGCCCTAACTCTTTTTAAAAGAAAATGGCTGTTGAGAATTGGGGATTCCCTGGAACAGTGAAATATGGCACAGCAGGCTGAAGTGTGTGTGTGGGGGGGACTGAAGTAAACTGAGAAACTCAACTTTCCAGGGTAGATGGGCGTAAATACCCTAAAGGCACCAGATCCCATTTGATCTTGGAAGCTAGGCAGGGTCAGCCCTGGTTAGTACTTGGACTGGAGACTGCCATTGCATTCCAGGTGCTGTAGTCTATATTTCAGAGGAAGGAACTGGCAAAAGCTCCTCTGATTTTTCCTTACCTAAGAAAACCCTGTGAATTCATTGGGTTACCATAAGTTGATAGGCCACTTAAAAGCAGATATGCAGACAAGGTGCTGTAGGCAATTTTCAGAGGAGGACAATGACAAACTTCCTTGGAATAAATCTTACCAAGAAAATCCTATGTTAGGAACATCGTAAGTTAGAGATGACTTGAAGGCACATAACAACAACAACAACAACAAAGGATACAATCCTATACCACCAGCCCATCATGGCTTCAGGAAACCTCATCCTTTGGAGTGTTAAAAAACTGGATCAGGACAGGGTCTGATTCACTTGTTGACAAAAACAGAGCCATGCTTGGGGTGGCTGAGAAAAATTTAATGCTGGAATTCATAATAATAGTTTTCCAGAACTTCAATACTTAAAAAAAAAAGTTGCAAAATCACAACTCTAAGCCCTCTGATCGACAGTTAATGTTACAGGCAAGGTTTTTAAAGACTAAATCATCACTGTCCTATTTCTTAAAAATAACAAAAACCATTCTTTAAGTTACTGAACAATTAGTTATACTATTGCTCTATATTATAAAACGTGTCTTCCCATCCATCTCATTGTCATTTCAACACCCACAACAGAGCATAGGTGTGGCAGGGCACAGCACAGCATGAGTTGGCACTTGATCCATGTGACATTCTTCCTCCACCACTTAATGAGTCCTTTCTTGCTGAAGTAACTAAAAGTTACAGTTATACCACAAAATAAATTGTGTTTCCCTGAAGTTGCAAATGCAATGTAATATAGTTCTATTGTCAGTATTGGGGAAAGTAATTAATTACAGGTATCTAGTTACTGCTAATAGGTTTCTTTCAAGAACTGAGATTGACCTCTTTCCCCCTTTCCTACAGGAGAATTTGTTGCAACTGGAGATAAGACACTATTTCTCCAGCCTGAAGGTGCTGCTTTCAGTCCATGCTTGTGTAGAAGAGTTCAGATGGGATTAAAGTCCACATGGAGGTATGGAAGAGGACCAGGGACTGGCACTGAGAAGATGGTCAGTTGGGATTCATGTTGCCTTATCGGCCTGGTGGTAATCACCATGGCTGGATTTTCATTGGCTCGGCCTTCATACAATTTAGTCGGTGAAGACACCACTCTGGAACCTGAAGGTAAGTTACTGTTTTTATTTTGTTTTGTTTTCAGCAGGCTTTCAGGGCAATTTTAAGTTCTGGATAAATAACCATTTGCTGCTAGCTCCCTGATAATCTCATCGTCATTATCACCTGCATAAACTCTTCTAGAAGAGAAAGTATTTTTGCAGGCATTTGTGGTGTTATTGTTGATGATGTTTTATTATTGTAACAATGGGATCATAGGAGTGACTATATCCAGGTGCACCTATCTGAACTTAAATGCTGTGGTAGCAAGTGTTGTTCATGGGTACAGTATAGGTGAATGCACAAGCAAGAAATGTGTAATTCCTAACAAAATGTGGGTTGTGGATATGTATAGCTGCTTTCAAACATGCAAGAACATCCTTTCTACTTTAAGAAAGCTTAGTCACTTGGTCGGTCCAGGAGGTGTATACAAAACAGAAGGTTTAATTATTAGTTTGGCAGCTTAAGCTTGCAGATAGCTTCATGTATTTTGCTTGATCTAAGCTTTGATTTCTGGAAGTTCTTCGTATGCTTAACCTTAAACCATGAGATCAGTAACACTAATAAAGGCTCACACTGGGGTATCCATACTCAAACAAGGATTTTGTCTCTGTCCTTTTCAAAGAGAAACAAGGATTTCTAAACCACAATATTGTTTAGCAGTTGTGTTGGCCCAAACTTTGTAAATTTGCACAGGTATTTAGTTTGCTACGGCATTTCATAGCATTAAACTTGACAATTGACTAAGATTGCTTCTTCTTATTTTTTTTTAAATCCCATTTACTTGTGGTCGTTGGTCATATATTTTACTATAGTTAGTTTATTGAAAGGGGGTGTGCAGCTCAAAATGGCTGTTTTATTTCTCCTCATATTATATATAGAGCAAACTTTAGCTATGTCCTAAGCCTTATACAGCACATTTATCTTAATCCATTTGACAAAGCATGGCATGTTATTAGGCTCATAGGTCCCATCTTGCGAGAAAGGCGGACTGTAACTCCAATGGATAAATAGACAAACAGATAGATGTCAGTGTAATTAAAATCTCATTTTTACCCTTTCCACTATTTCTCGCTTCTCCTTTTTAAGTCTCTTATTTGATTGCTCACAAGGCCATGAAGAGATAGTCCCAATAGTTTGTGCCCATTGGTAATCATGGTCTACCAGTAGTCAGACCAGTAGTCTGGTTCCTTTGGAGAAGATACAGGAATCTCAGTCTCTAATGCTATATATGCTGTTCAGATCATCATCCCCACTTCCCCATGACACTACTATCAGTTTGATGGCTTTCCAGCTTTTCTGTTTTTTTTTCTTTTGTAATACATTGTGTACAGTTGAAATGACTTTCCAAAGACAGTGCTTGCCAGTATCTGATGTGACAGATTGGCAGTTTTTTCCCCAGGGTGCCAAGGAATTGGTATCATTTTTGTGCCATAACTTTATTATCATCATCACATAATTATTGGGGAACTGTCATAGACCAGGCATCATAGATCAGCACTAGTTAATGGATCACCCTTTTGAGTAACGCTGTCTTAAATTACTGACAGTGAGATTTTTAATCCAGTGTTTTGTGTCCCAACTGCTCTTTTACCTTTGGCCCAACCCATCACTGGAATGTGGCCCCCTAGATTGCCTCTGAAATTGAATTCTGCCTTCAAGCTGTGGAAAACGGCTAGAGTTCCAGGTGCTTTACTGCCACTACCAGAAGACATGTGGCAGAATTTGGGAAGCAGTCTGCAAACTCTGTGAATATTTGGTATTCAAATATGTATGCCCTGCAATTCCAACCCTTGGACTTCTGTCACTCATTTTGCTCCCTTTTCCGTTTCTGGATTGGGTATTTGGGCCTCCAAGTGACCCCTATGGTGACCAGTGAATATGTTATTCTGTAGCTTCACTGTGGTAAGCATGACCAGGCTCTCAATTCACCTTAGTAGGAGCAACCAGACACAGTTGTAAAAAAAAGAAAGAAAAGAATAAACAGAAGCTTATTAAGACACACTTAGATAATGCATTAACCACTGAACTATTTCATCATTCACGTTCCCCAAAACCCTATTTAGTTCTTTACCGTGGCAGACTGCTGTCTCTAAGAGCTGCTTCTCTTAGACATGCATAGTTGGTGTGCTGACTTGTAGATTTTTATCTTCTGCTTTTTGAATGGTTTAATTCTATCAGTGTTTTTGCATGGATTTTAGTCTGTATTTGCTTTAGTATTTTACAAGCCATTTGGGGTCACAGTACTGGTAAAAAGGCAGTGTGTAAATGAATAAAATTGCCATCATCCCCATCACCATTACCACCATCTCAGTTTCATAGTCTACCAGATGTTACTGATTCGAATTTTGGACTGTCAGTGATTTGGATTCTGTCCAAGAATCTAGGAATCAGTGAGGTATCTTTGTGGCATGTTTCCGTGCACTGTCACTTTTTCTAACTATGCACTCGTGATCCTGTCTATGGTGATGTCATTCAGATGTTTTGTCCATCCAGTTGAGGTCATTTCCAGAGCGCTGATCACCACTAGAATCACAGTTGTTTCCTTTTCTTGGAGGATGAGAAGGAAAGAGCTTGGGGAGTGATGGTGGTGATGATTGATCTAGTGCACATGATGGAAATAAAGGGAGTCCTTAGTGGCCGGAGTAGCTGGACATCTGGGACCATATTTGATCCATAAACTATATCCTTTGTAGGGCTGCTAATGAAAAGCAATTTTTCTGTACTTTTCTTTGATTTCTGCAAGTTTTCTAGAAAGTTTCCTGTATTATTTCAAAGCTGCAGAAAAATCTAATAGTGCATACCCAACGGGTGTTCTGAAATCCAAACAAAATCTGCATGCCTCTTGGTGCCAAAGAAAATATGGAAGAACCACAATACTTTGTGTTGCTCTAATGTTTCGTACAAATGAGGTTTTTTACAGCCCTAATCATTTTGAGATTGCATTTTGAGCTGATGCTCATTTAGGGACGTCCCGACTCCCAAGTTCCTCAAACTGCAGTATTTATGGAATTTTAAGATGATGTTTTAGATTACAGTATATTTATTGGCTACAAAAATGTTTTTATTATGCTGTATGGAATACAGGGGACTGCTGTGCTCTCTTCCCACCTTTTTTGCCGCACACTGAGGGGGGTTGGAACATTCTTAATATAGTTGCTGTTGTCTTGTAACACAATGAGCTAACATATTTATATTAACGGAACTGTCAAAATAATCTTGTCAGCATAATGTTCGTGAAATGTGTCCTCTCCCCGAAGCTTTGTTCAGGGGATTTGGCCCCTGCATCTTGTAGGATTATATGGCTTGTCTCCCCCCTGCATCTTCTCAGTTTATTTGAATGTATGCATAATTGATTTTCCTTCCTTTCTGCTTACTAATTTGTATATAAGATTAAATTTTCCCAGAGGTTTAGAGTCAATCTTAAGAATTATTTATATTGACGATTGTACTGAATTATGCATGTATAGAAAAAAAAATCTTAATAGATAGTATAGTCTGTCTTGAGCAGAGCCTATTAGGGGAACAACTGGAGGGAAAATTTCTGATTCTAAGATTGTTAAGTCTGTAATCCTAAAGTCTGTGGGATGGTGTCCAAGGGCCCTTTTTTTTTTTTTTTGAGGTCTTCCCTCTGAGAGGGAGAGAAAGAGGTCTGGCATTGGGAGGTGCAACCTATAATTTCCCTCGCCGGCCTTCCTGGGAACTTCTGTGGCTAGAGCTCTGCAAATTTCTCTTTCTTGATTTTCTTGTGTTTTCCCAAATCCCACCAGCATTTTCTTTCCTTCCTTGTTTTGCCCTGTGTTGTGAAAATGTGTGTTTTCCATTTTTCATTGTCATTTTTGTGCATTTTAAAACACCTTTCCCGTAATCTCTGCATTTATTTATTCATTTTGTCTAAGTTTGCAGGGGTTTTTTTTTTGACCATTAGACTATTTGAAAAAATTGTGTGCCTTTTAGCTGTCCATGTTTCAAAAGGGGTCCATAGTTTGACGTATGCCTCATCCCTTTGAAATGTCTCATAAGTCTTGCAAATAGGCAAATTCGCAAGGTCAAGAATTTCTTACTTCTTTTCACAGTGAGTCTTGAGAGATTCTAAAGGCTTGTTTTGTCGGGATGGTTGAATCTGATAGAAAGTATTCCCATCTCTGTTCTTATATTCCTGATATCGGAACTCTGATGCTGGTAGAAGAAAAAAGAGGCAGATCACAAGGGGGAATTTGATGGTTGTACTGGTCAGCACTAGGGTCTATAGCCCTCCAGTGGTGCCCTCTAAGAGCTGGGGTGGCAGTGGAGAATTATGCCATCTCTAGAGTGAACTTAGTTCGCTTCCTTCTCATTGATGTAAATGGAAGGGAAATAATTTAAGAAAGAAGGCATCCTGGAAAAGGAGGGCAGAAATGCCTTTCCTGATCTTCTGCCTTGATGGCGTCAGCTGCAAGAGGGTTCTTACATCACACACTGTGTTTAAACTATGCAGTCATAGTAGTTGGGTGCCACTTCTTACTGTTATGGTTCCAATCTATAAAATCCTGGGATTTATAACTTGGTGGACATGCTTAGAATTCTTGGCTGGAGAGCTTTATTGTTGCCATTCCGAGGGAGTGGGCTAGAGGTCTCTAGTCAATAATTCTAAGTACCTCATCCAAACTGGTAAATCCCCAAAATCCATGGAGTGGAGCCACAGCTGTTAAATTGCTATAACTTTCTTAATTGTAGCTCCCTCGTGGGAACAAATAGTAATTGCAGATATGGAACAATTGCCTAGAATTACTCATCTGTAACTGTTCCGTATTCAGGATCTCTACTGAATCATGATTTTGACACAATTGCTGCAATTGTAATTCCTTCCCCCAGCCTACTTTGCAGGGCATCAGCTGCACGGGGAGAAGGAGGACTATTCTACCAGTGGTGGGAGCATGGGTGAATGACATTTCTGTTAGGTTTGATGCCACTTCTTATGGGAGGTAGGTGTGAGACCAGGGGAGGTTACTTAGTTAAATGTACAGAGTACTGGCCCATCAGAATACTGGCCCATCATCATCATCATTGTGTTGTCTGTAATGCAGATATCCATAATTTCCAGCAGATACTGTTGCCCTCTAAATGAAGCAGACCCTTGTTACTCTTTGGAGTCATTACTTTCTGCTTGCTTTGGAGCATAGCAGTCTGTCTCCTCCCATCTCAGACCATTATCACTCCACCCACTACAGCATTGTCTACTCTGACTGGCAGTGGTTTCTTTCTGACTGGTAGTCTTTCAGACAGTCCTACCTGGATGTATTGGGTTCTTCTCTGTGTAAAGTGTGTGCTCTGTCAGTCATCTATCACTATACCCTGGCTCACCTACAACTTGCTGCCTTAGGGTTAAGTCAGACTGCTGACTTGCTTTTTGCTTTTGATGACTCACTTTTGACAACTTGCTTTTTGACATTCTGTTCTTTCAGTTGTTGTAAACTATAGATACGGACCATTCTTTCACCGGTTTTTCTCCTTTTTTCCTTTATCCTGTAGGAAACATGGAGGAATTACAGAGGCTTGCTGACAGTGTTCTGGTCTCTATTCCCCTTTCTGACAGTGCTCTAGTCCCTAACGTATCAGATTAGTGGGGGATGCCTGCATGTACTGTCATTTGCCATGAGACTGTTCCTAGACAGACTTCCATATCTCCTGATCATATGCCTGAAGCAGCAGGGATGTTTGTACAGTACCATGTATAATGTTGTAGTACAGGGAACAGCCAGTCCTTAGTTGGGACATCTTAATATTTCTAGGGAGAACTTGTTTCCTGTTTAGACCTTTTAAAAGCACTTTGTCTCTGGAATGGATTTTAATTTAACTGGATGCTACTAGCATATAGCATGACTGAAAAAAAAATCACACCTGCCCCCCCCCTTCAGCATCATTTACATATAGGAAACCATTCTGAGGTGAGAATTCTGATTCTGGTATAATAAAAACCTTCATTTGACAGAAGAACTAGAGAAGAGTAGGATTCAGTTTGTGAAATGCATTACTTTTATCAATCACTTTTATAAGTTACTTAATCAGTTACTTTTATTTGCCAAGCTTTTTTCCCTCCCGATATTACCACTCTTCATAGTTGTCACTGCTGTTTTTTAGTGGCTCCTAACTGGTGGGAAAAAACATTTCAAACGTTGAATGAACTCTAAAGTTTTCTTCTAAATCTTTTCTCAAGAAAAGAATGTAAAATCTGATATGATGATAAAAGAATCAAATAACTGAATCAGCATTGGAATCCTGTACATGCCTACCTAGTTGTAAACCTGTTAGTGTTCAGTATAAGTTACTCCCAGAAGGCATGTACACACGGGATTGCTACCAAAAGAACTGTGATTTTAAAATCAGATTTAATAGGAACAGTACTCCTCAAATATGTTGGAATTCTCATAAAATGAATTTTAGAACTTGAAATAACCTCTGTGCATTATTTTATCTGAGAAAATGTTATGTTCACTGAGTAGGCTGAGATCAACACTTATGACATTAAGCTTCTTAATTCTTTATTCTTGCTTAAGCATTTTAATTAACTCTTATATCTGAATAGGTAGGTCCCCCGTAACCGCATAACAGGTATCCATGGCCATTTCCGCATGAGACCGTTGTAGTGCGATTATTCCACTTTCAGCATCCTATGGAATCCTGGGGTTTGCAGTTTAGGAAGGGGCCGCGTGGCCCCTCCCTAAACTGCAAACCCCAGGATTCCATAGGATGCTGAAAGTGGAATAATCGCGCTATAACGGTCTCGTGCGGAAATGGCACATGTTTTCACTTACCCATGGTCTGAGGTCGAGAAGGGAATGCAGAGCTTGCACGACTCTTTGACTGAGAGAGACACAAAGCCTGACACAGCTCCCCCTACACCTCACTCAGCTGAGGAAGGAGAACTGGGTGGTAGAGCAGCTTCCCTCCCTCACTGTCTTGCCCAGCCTGCTAGGTCAAAATATAGCATTTGATATTATCTTTTTTTCCCCCGTTCATATTAAGTCTGGGAATGTATCCCTCGTGGATATGGGGGAGTTACTATACTTGGATTATATGTTAAAAACATTGGTCACACAGCAGCTACAATTATTCTCATTCCCTTCCCTCACAACATCTTTATGGCTATCTTTTTGCCATACAGGCAGCCTTGTTTGAAATACTTTTACAAAATTTCCAGTAATTACAGTTGTATATTAATGCATTTTAGTAAAGCCAGCTTTTGACTAATTGTTTTCCAACTTGACTAAAACCAAGGCCTGAATTCTGTGAATGTTTGTTGGATTAAGATTTCTCTTAACGGGGTTTTGAACTGAAAACAATATCATTTGTGGAAGTATAAAGTGCAGAGATAACAAAGGCTCAAAATAGTGCAAAAATCCCTAGATACAGGACTGGTATCTAACACACCTCCAGGATCTTTAAATAGCTTGGCATTTAGAATTATTTATACATTCCAGTCCGTTAGTTTGATTAAGAACCAGAAAATCCATTACAGCTAGCTGTAATACAGTGTAATTTTGAAGATTATTTAGTACCTTTGCAAGTGTTGATCAGCTGATAGCTTGACAGTTTGTCCTCTAAGATTGTTTTAATTTTTGTTTGCACTGTAATTGATGAGACCCCAATCCTGAAAGCAGCCTTGAGGCACCACTATTATGCAAATAATAAATCATATTTGCACACTGGCGTATGTTTGTTGTAAGCTTGCCATTGCTTATTGCTGTATCAGATTTGTTGCCAGGTTTAGTCACTACAGTCCCAGAACTATCAACACAGATTGCGATATGACTGTGTTCTATTGTAAAGTGCTACAAAGTAGCATGAGTCATTGCAGAATAAGCCTGCTTATTGTTAACAAGCTCTGCAATGTAGCTTGTAATTTTTTTTTTAAAGCTGCTAGTAGAATCCTGAAAATCCAATCCAATCCAATCTACTTCTTTGATTTCAAATAGCACTTCTCTTCCGGCTATCTGTGGCTAGCTAGGGTTTCCTCCCGGTGACAAAGCATAAAATAATTGTGCATTTTCTAATTGGAATTTAAATTGTTGTCAGTGAAAAGCTTTGATGTTCACCTTCTGTAGACTGGCAAAATATATGGAAAATGGAGCTTCTGGATTACCTTTGGTACTGCGTATGAGCTTCTTACACAGGAACCTTGCAGGCCTTCTGCTGTATATTTGGTAACACTTGGAAGCCACTTTAGGTCCCATTCTGGGAGAAAGGTGGCATATGAATATAATAAATAACATGGCAGGTGGCCAAAGAAAGCTCTCCCTTCTTCTTTTTGCGATCGACTTTAGGATCAAGTGTAAGAGCTTCTCCAACTACAGTACTACAGTACTAGAGGAAATGAACACTGACTTCTGTTTATTTCGCTGATTATGATGTACTACTTTCCACAGGTTTCCTTCACTAAACTGTGGGTCTAAATAGTTTCTAAACCTGTTATCCTTATTGTATAATGTGTATCACTGAATATGTGGAACTGGTCTTAAATTATAGGAAAAGAAATTCAGAGTTCTTCGCAAAAATCCCGCAAGCTTCATCTGCTGACTTGTCCCACCTTTAGCCAGTCATGTTCCCCTTTTGTAGTCTTCTAAAAGTATCAGCTTGGATCACAAAATGTTGGTGCGCATGTAATTGGAGTGTTGTCTAGAAATCATTTCATATTTTCTAGGTGCAATCACTTCTTGGTGCCTAAAGGATCTGGGCATTCAGGATTTTCTTTAGCTTCCATGTTTGGAGCATAGCCAAATACTTTGGGTACAGAGAACTGGCAACGTGGTCACGGTGTGTACTTTTCATACACGGTACACATTCATGCACATGCATTTTATCAATAGAGGGTTGGACAGTGTGGACATTAGGCTTAGGCCAAATATTACCCTTTGTGGGAGGGCATGGACTACATGCCAGGAGGTTACATTTCCTTGTCACTTTCATATGGGAATGATTTTTTGTGAGCATACTAAGCAGCAACCTGTAGTAATTCTGTGTCATGTACGTGGTATGGAATGTGCTGTGTCTCAAGAATGGCTTTTAAACCTGATCCGCATTCCTGCTGTAGGATAAGTCCTAATGAAGTTAACCCTAATGATGGGAGGTTTGACTGCATACACAGGTTGAAAGGCAGCTTAGCTGAACTGAATAATTAGTTTAGACATACGTTTGATAAATGGCAAGATCACTCTTGACCTTCTCTCACCCATGTTGTCTGTTGGGAAACCTGCTGGGTTAGTTAATTCAGTCTCTTGTTGGCATTTAGCTCCCTTTTTATTTTTCAGCTGATGTATATACAAGCTGTCTGTAGGTTTCTAAATAATACCTTCAACTATTTTAACTCTTTGATTTTGGTTTAGTATCCCTTAAAATCTTTTGATTTTAAATCCCTTAAAATCTTTCTTAATGCATACATTTGAATTGAACACTGCCAGTTTTCAAAGAGGCAATAAGTTTATACCACAACTTGGAAAAGTTACTGTTTGTGAGCGCAGCTCCCAGAAACCACCAGTGACTGTGGTCAGTGGCCACAGTAGGATTTCTGAAAATTATAGCCCAAAAATGTTTTCCAAACTCTAGTTCATATTCTGAAATGAAACATTGTAACGTTCATGGATCATGGAACAGTAAATCTGTTGCAATTCAAATCAATTATGCAGTGAATAATATTAAAATATCTAAGTTAAGATTTTGACATTTTGAATGGCACTTACACCACAGAAATTAACCCTCTGTGTAGTTTGTCCAACTAACTGCTCAGAGAAATTGTGTAATACTATCATTAGTTTATCAGCATACGATTGGTCAGTTGGAGGCAGTGTACAAATTTCATCAGTCAATCATTCTGGATAAAGTTTTGTTTCATGTGCGAATTTTAACAAACCACATGGTTTACACGCAGAAGGTCCCAGGCTCAACCTGAGGTGTCCCTGGGTAGGGCTGGGGCTGAAGATCCAGACAGTCATTGACATTGGCGATAGAAACTGCAAGTGATACAGAGGTATCCTGAATCATGGATATGACTCAGTATACTGTTGCTTTCTATGTTTCTCTGTGTAGGAGAAGATACCCTTAACGATAACACAGCTAGTAAAGGCACATGCCCTGTCTGCTAATTAACAGGACAAAGTAACTTGTGATTGTTTTGGACTGCATGGTACGGTCATAGCCATGATGACTTTGTATGCTTTTTAAGAGGAGAAGAAGGATAAATTTAGTTGAGATCTAATGCTTTAATGAGACATCCAGAATATCATCTAGTCAGACTGCTCATATTTTAGAGTTCCAGCGTTTTGGTTCTTGCTTGTTGGATTATGGGTTTTGTCTCTTCTTTTGCTCCATTTTAATTATGTAGACCAGCTTTAATTGCTTTATAATTGTTTTAAAGTTGTTGTGTAATTGTTTTAAAGATATTTTTTCTTGACCAGAATCCTATATTTGTGTAGTAGTTCCACCTGCAGAACTATGCTACACCTCCTCCTTTACTTACTGTACACTCCTACCCCAGACCTTTCAATGCCTGGTGAGGGGAGAAGGATTGGAGAAGCGTCTGATTATGTCCCCATAGTCAGAAACAAAATGATTACGTTGTCTGCTGAGCTCTGCAGGGGATCTATGGAGGTCTCAGTGATGTATTCATTTTGCCTCTGGTTATAGGGACACAGCCAGACACTTCTCTGATTCCCTCTCTGTTCTGGACCACACGTGGAATGAGTGTGTGGAGGAAGCCTGCAGTAGCTCTGCAGTAAATCTGAGGGGGCTTTAGTTGGTGTGAAGGGAGGAAGGGAGTGCCAAGTTCTTTATCATTATCATCATCATCAACAACGAAAAAAGACATACACAGGTATCGGGTTGACCTACATCTGCTTATGCCACTAACAGCATGTCAGCTGTAGTCCCTATACCCCTGAGATGTCTGGTTGTAGGGCAGGATAGAAATATTTTTAATAATTAACATAAAAAACATCTGTTGATGTACCCTGGCAACCATAGATGAAGGCTAGAACAAAAAGGTATCCCATCAAGTGGGCATGATTGGAATGCAAAAACAGTCTTCCATGTAAGTATTGGTCATATGGGGTTGTAGCACTAGATCAGGGTGCTGAAAAGCTTCTCAGTGGGGGCAAAATAATTGTCCTGCAAAATTTGACTACATCTGTTGTTCGATTTGACTGTGCATTGACTCCATGTGCCAGCATGGATGCAGCCTGCCTATAGCCCTTAGTTACCTCTTGTGGACTAGTGGTTAAAATTGGACCTCAACCCCCCATTTTAAAATAGCTCCTTGTAGCCTGAGAGCTTGCAGTTAAAATTTCAGTCCCATAATAAACTTTTATGGGTAACTACATATGTAAGAAAGCAGAGTTTGCCATGAAAAAGTGAACAGGACTCTAGCTCTAAGAGAAGTCACAGTTATATAATAGATGAAGCAAAGGGGAGTTAAGCAGCACCAGTAATCAGGGCAGTACAACACTTACTGTTTTCTAGACCCAGCTTTCCAACTTCACCAGAAAGTTTTTAATCTTCTTCCTTTTTATTACCTCATTTAACTTCAAAGACTTGTTCTTTGCTTAAAATAAACATTTTATTTAGAAATGCTTTTATAAAAAAAATACTTGCGTAATGTTATGTATTGTTAATACAATAAAATATCTGGGCAGTTGCTGTTTTGTAAAGGTCAAAGAATACACAAAAGTCAGATTCTGGCTTTTGAATTTAGAAACAGTATCAGAACACTGTTGTGGCCACGAAAAATCATCAAAATTGTGACATAGCCCATTAGTTAAGACATGAACAACAATTCATTGAATGTACATTAGATGAAGTAAACAATTCAAGGTAGTATAACTTAAGGACATAATCCTCTACATACTTACTCGAGAGGGGACATGTTAAAAATAATGGAATTTACAGCTGAGGAAATAGGAATAGGGCCCATGTGCGAATTTCAAATCGTGATATTTCCAAATGTGAGATAGACCTTCTAAGTAAGAAAGCATGGAGTTTAGTCAATTATTACACTGGCTTTATTTCATAATATTTAGGCTGTGATGCTCAGGTCACTTATTACTTCATTAAAGTTACAAGAGGAGTTATTTCAGAAAGGCAGATCAGCTAACCAGGAATCTGCCAGACAAGCCAGTCATTGGTTAAATGTGAAGTCTGTTGACTTTAATTGAACTGGAATCCAAAAACAATCAATCAATCAAACAAATAAAAACTTATGCTAGAAATTTCTTTAAGTCTCAAAGGTACTGCAGAATTCCTTTATATCTTAAAAATTTACATAGTCTCATAAATTTTAAAGAAAAGTTATTTTTTAAGATTTGTGTGTGTGTGTGTGGGGTAGTGGCATGGAAAAGGTTCATTTCAAACCCTACCCTCCAATTATGCTGTGTTTAAAATGTCCTTCAGACCAGGTACTTTGTAGGGGCTGATTCCAACCCATCCATCTACTGCTGATGCGTTCAGTTTGGCTTTAAGCACAGAAAATTAGTCAGCTATGAGAGGTCTGGACTTTGACTAGAGGCCAAGATGACTAAACTGAGGCTGTCATATCTGGACATATCATGTGACAGCGGGATACATAGGAAAAGACGATAATGCTTAGTAAAGCACAAGATGGTAGGAAAAGCAGAATGCCACAGTAAAGGTGGATTGATTGAGTCAGGGAAGCCACAGTCCTGAGTTTGCAGGATCTTTAGAGACCTGTTGATGACTGTGGCTCTTGACATTTTCTCATTCATAGAATTGCCGTAAGTTTAATTGACTTGATGGCAAATAGCAACGGATGAGAAACCAGTCCAGATCTTACAGTTTTGTTAGGTCCCATTCTGTAGTTAACCTTTTTTATCCCTCTGGGAGTGCAGAGCTTTTCTTGTGTTGGGGGCTGGTAACTTGGCAAAGTAGACCACAGTGAAGAAGAGGCTGAGCCAAACTTTCTGGCTCTAAAGCAGCCACAATGTGTCCCAGTGTCACTTAACTTATCTTTTAATAAAACATGCATCCCCCATCATTTATCTTTATGATACTAGCGGTCACAATGGACTTGGATACAGAGCCCTTCTACATACTGGTGCTCTCTACGAATTTAGAGCTGCAACTCCCATCATCTCCGGTCAGCATGAATGGTCAGTGCTGGCTTGGAATGGCAGGAGTTGTGTTCCAACACATCTAGGAAGCACTAGGCTGTGGATGGCCAGCGTTAATGTTTAACTTAACGTAATTGTTAAATGTTTTCAACAACTTCTGATGGCCTGCCCACTTAAGTAGTTCAGTTGACCAAAACTATTGCAAACACCTACTGTTTACTCTAAAGCAAACCCTTTTGTGCAAGTGCTAATTATAGTTATAGTTCCATATCAGATTTGGCCCTGAGCTACTGGCCGTAACCACAACTTGTGATAGTTTAATTACATGCTGCATTTAAAGAGATATTTCCTTTTGTCTGTCCCAAATCTCACACTAGTCTCTTCAACAGGAAGATCCTATGTTGCAGTATTATCCAAAAAACAAAACAAAACAAAAAACAAAAACAAACCTCTCATCTTTTTTCCCCCATACTCTGCCTACTTTTATATACCCTCCTCTGTACCTTCTATGTATAGTTGTAGCCCTGCCCATTTTAGCTTTCGTAACTTGTTAATAAGGCCAGTGTAGTAGCATAATAACAAAGTGTGGTCAGCATCTGTCGTAACAGCCACGTACAACCTACCACTCTTTGATGTAAGTGCTGTCATGCTGCACTATGGTATAATCCTGTATGGCTTGAAAAAGTTACTTTTCTAGACCACAACTGCAAGAATCTCCCACAGGACTCAAGTAGGTATAGACCAAGAGCGTAAACTCAGTGATTCTGTAAGTTACTGCAGTTGGGCTCTGAAGGTGTGGGAATGTCATCTGGAGCTGTGTAGTATACTCATTGACTCTGAAGGGGCCGGCTTCCCCTTTCTAGTCATGAGTAGCAAGTTTGGTTTTTGATGTGTACCATAGCTTGAACTGCTTTTATAGGCTTGCTGGTTTACATTATCTTTTCCCTTTCTTCCAACTGTAATGGAGTCTAAAAAGTCTTCAGGGGCGGAGCGAAGCTTTTGAAAGCAGAAGCTCAGTTTGCTGATTTTTTTTTTTTAAATCATCTTGAATAGAAGGGCAGGTTTTTATTTCTCAATTTTGCATTTCCAGATATAGGAGATCTCCTATAAAGTGATGGAAATTTTGTACTTGCTTTTAGATGCATCTGCCTGAAAATACAAATAGTGAAATAACTTTGTTCCCAGGCTCTTTCCCCTCTGTACAAACAGCAGCCTTGAATTTATCACACTTTCCTGCTTGTATATTATAATTACAGTTCCCAGCACACAATTTTGGTATTCTCTCAAAGAGTTCGAAACCAGCCAAGTTCCTTTCCTTTGCATTGTTCTGCTTCTGTGGTTTTTTAAAAAATTAAAAGGAGAAGAACGAGAAAAAAAAAGCCTCATTGCTTTTAGTGGGGCTGTCCTTGGCAAAGGAGGACTCGTATGCTCCAAGAGGAAGTTTACAATGGGCTTATTGAATATTCATTAGCACAGCTGGAAAAGTTGATAGTTGTACAGAAAGTCCCACATATGGGCAATGTGGTTTCTGAAGCTTGTTGTATTTTTAAAAAAATATTTCAAACTGTTTTGATTACTAGGAACACAGGTTTAGCAGAATATTTGTTAGTAGCTCTTCTATTTTTTATTTTTTAAAAGGAAGTAAGAGTTCTTCAGTATGGCATGTATGTATACTGGTACATGTGTGGCAAAAGGCGCTAGCTTCTCTTCCCAGTACTTTGGCTCCTGTTTTTTCTCTCTTCTTACCAAGATCCAACTTTCCCTCCCCTTGATCCAGTTCCTTCCCTTTTGACCCATCATTTTACCTGCTTATAAGACTGCTATAATGGTTTCTTAAGGGATGCCAGCTTTTAGAAAGCTGTAAAAGGATTTCTTGAATAGCAGTCAGATGTGGCTAAAAATCTGGCACAGAAATACATCAGTGGGATATATGGGTATTCAGTTCTGCAGTGTCCCTACCCGATGACTACCAAAGATTTCTTAACTTGGGATCAATGGAGGGTTTTATGGGTATACTTCACTAGGGCAAGAAATGATTTCCCCCCCTTTGATTCCTTTCCTTTTATTATGTATTTTTCATTGAAAGGTATAAGTGTAGTCTTTTCATGTGTACAATTTAACTGTTTTGTTACAGATTAGTGAATCAATGTAATAAATTGTGAGCAATTTTTGTGTGTCTATGTGCATTTTTTTTCTGGGGAAGGAACCTGTAGCTTTTTTCAGATTCTCATAGGGATGTGTGACCCAATCAAGATTAAAAATCACTGGACTACAGCATGGTTTTCACTTCTTAATTCAATACTGCCCAGAAGAGATGGGAGGACATGTGGCTGTCCAGATGTTACTGAGCTGTCATTCTCATCATCCCTCACTTTAAACTGTGCTGGCTAGGCTTGAGGGGAGTTGCAGCCCAGTAACGCCTGGTTGTTCGTGTGTCCTCCATCTCTGCAATAAAAAGGGAAACTGCGTTTCAGATTTTCTTCAGGGAGTTTTCACACTGAAATTGCACAATCTTTCATTTTCTTAGAGATTACTGGGCAAGGGGCGGGGGAGTAAGCATCGGCATAACAGCGACATTCCTTTAGTCCAAAAACCACAGGCCATAACTGTTGCAGAATGGCTCTGAATAAGGAATGCCCCACAGGGAGAAGATAAAAACACAGATTAGACGACAGGTGGAAGATGGAATTGTAGATTAAGCAAAAATGAAGAGTTGTGCTAGGTATAAAAGTCATGTGCCCACAACATTCTTTTCATTAATATTTCAATCCAACATGGTCTGTTTTCTTTCTGTGGTGGTGTTGCTCCAGTTACTAAGAGCAGAACCTAATTGAGCTCTTGTGACAAACTTCATTTCTGAACAGACACATCCGTTCTCCTGTGTCCAAGTATTTGGGCCTGAAGTAAGGTCCCAGCCCGCCTAGCTTATTATCTTGACCCACTTTAAACAGCGTACTACTTTAGTGTAATGCCTTGCTAATTCTTCAGTGACAGTATCTGAAGGCTAAGAGGTCTTCTAAGAGTGCTTTAGTTGATATCTATGTTTGTTGTTGTTGTGCGCCCTCAAGTCATTTCCAGTTTATGGCAACCCTATCACAGAGTTTTCTTGGCAATATTTCTTCAGGGGTTGCCACTGTCTTCATCTGAGGCTGAGAGAATGTGACTTTTCTAAAGTTACCCTGTAGATTTTCATGGCAGAGCAGGAATTCAAGCCCTGGTGTCCTAGTGTCCTAGTCCAGCACTTGGACATCTACACTATACTATTTGCTTAGGACTGATTTTTAAATTAATTTGTTACACAGGGGCTGCTTTTGCCTCATGCCATCTCAGTAAACATTTTAATAGTGATACTAGGAATGATGATACTGGGGGAAGACAATACAATTACTTCCTGTATGCTTCTGCTATTGGCTTCCAGAGAAGTGCACTGCTGTTATGGAAGTAACTGTAGCTTCTGCTCATCCCGCATAACAACTCTGATGTCTTTTGGTATCATCGCAGGGCAAGGCACAATTCTGTTAGTGACAATTTCACTGGTTTTATAGAATCATAGAATCATAGAGTTGGAAGAGATGAGAGGGGTCATTCAGTCCAACTCCTGCCATGCAGGAACCCACATCGAAGCACTCCCAACAGATGGCCATCCAGCCTCCGCTTAAAAACCTCCAAAGAAGGAGACTCCACCACACTCTGAGGCAACATATTCTACTGCTGGACAGTTCTGACCATCAGGAAGTTCTTCCTGAGGTTCAGGTGGAATCTCTTTCCCTGTAGATTGAATCCATTGCTCCTTATACTAGTCTCTGGAACAATGGAAAACAAGCCTCCTCCCTCCTCAATATGACATCCCTTCAAATATTTAAACATGGCTATCATGTCTCCTCTTAACCTTCTCTTCTGCAGACTAAACATGCCCAGCTCTCTAAGCCATTCATAGTTTATTTTTTCTAATGGTGTTGATCAGTGTTCCTGAGCACTTTTATTTGTTTTTTTATTTATTTATTTCACTTGTATGCCACCTTTTTCCCAAGACAGCTGCCAAAGAGAATTAATCAAAAAATGTTAATAATTTTTTTAAAATTAAAATCCTTATATTAAACAGTATAAAATCATTTAAAAGACATACAAAAGTTAAACACACACATATCCCAATAAAAAAGCTTCCCTACTTAGACATTCAAAGCCTGCTTAAACCAAAAGGTCTTTCCTGCTGATGAAATGAAAGCAGGAAGGCGGGCAACCTAGTCTTCTTCAGAACAGAGTTGCAGAGGTTGGGAGCAACCACTAAGAAGCCTCTCCCTTTCTCATGTCCTCACCAAAAGAGCTTGTGATAGTGGTGGAACCAAGAGAAAGCTTTCCCTTGTAGATCTTGAAGCTCTGGCAGATTTGTATGGGGAAATACAGTCTTTCAAATGGATACAGTCTTTTGCTTGTTTTTTGTTTTTGTTTTTTTGTCTGTTCAGTGGAAAGGTGGGATAAAGCAAAACTGCAGCAAAGCAAATTAAATAAATATGTAAGAAAGATTGTTTAGGAATTGGCCTTTCGCTGCTCCGACATGGGGGAGATTGATTTAGGAGCCTTGCAGTCTGCTCTGGAGAGGGCTGAAAAATGCCTGTGCCTGTTAAATGGGAAAATATTTACCATATAAAGCAGGAATGATGGCTTATTTATTTATTTTTTAATTGATGGGCTGCGCTTAATGTTTCTGGTCTGTGTTTAGAAAATGTTTTTTGTTGGATTCCATGGATGATGATAGGGAAGCAGCTATAAGCACATAGAGTAAAGATTGTTTTGGTGATAAATTTTTTAAAAGGTGGCAGTTGGTAGTAAAATATTCTTAAGGTTAGGTGTTTCTTGGTACCCATTTTCTTTAATCTAAAGCCTTCTAGGGTAGTGCCTCCTTAAAATATATTGTGGTGGATGCTGTTTTAATAATTTATGTAGGATTTTTAGTATGATAAGTACTTTAAACCTGTATTTGCCAGTCAGTCTCAAGCTGAAGTCATATACCCACTTACATTTTGGGTTTAAGTCTAATTGAAATCAGTATGTCTTGCTCTTATGCACGTCTGCTCCAGAGCTGAGAATTCTAAATGCCCCTCCCTAAACTCTAAACCCCAGGATTCCGTAGAAAGTGAAATAATAACATTATAACAGTTTAGTGCAGAAATGGCCTCTGCCTCAAAAGTTCTGGTCAACATAGCCAGTGGTGAAAAACACTGAAAGTGGCAGCTCAACAAGATCTAGAAGGTATGATTCTTGCTCCTACCTTAGAGGTGTCTTTCATGGAAAACATCTTTTGAAAGGAGCAGGGACAACAGCTGTTTTATTAATTATGATGCAGACTGGTCCATTAAATTAAATTTATTTTGGGTTGGGAAAGGAGAGAAAATGGTCCCAGAAGATGTCCAGCATTTACTGGAACTGTGTTAAAATACATAGGCAAGCTCTGTAGCATCCTGGTGAACAGGCCTTCAGTATCTGTGTCTTATAACAGATGTTTGTGTTTCTTGGCCATAACAACTTGGAATGTAATTGATTTTGTTAGGGAAGAAATGCCTTTGGAAGAGAACCCAAGGTTTGGAGTAAGAAACCAGGTCTGTCTCTATCCCTTTCTTCATCCCTGTTTTGCAAGCTGGTGCACAGGGGGAAAAAAAACCTACTGGCAGCACATATACCATTTCATTACTTTGTGGCCCTTTCTCTCAAGCAGAAAGGTGTTGAGGCCATTATAGTTCTGAAGGAAGAACTTGGTTGGTTGTCAGTCTGTCCTGTGATGTTACTGAGAACTGGGAAAGCAGAAGTGGCTTGTGCTTTTGCTTTCTCTACTTCCCTTGAAACCTGAGACCTGGGAGTGAATCCAGATGCCATTTCTCAAGTGGCAGCTTACTGCAGTGTGCCTGCATCCACTTAGTAAGCTGGCTGCCTCTAATGGCCTGTCAAGTGGTGAGAGATATTTGACCACACTTGGGCCTCCCTTGGAGGAGCAGAGGAATGGCAAGATTTTTCATGCCACTTTTTATTTATTTAATTACATGCATATCCTGGCTTTCCTCTAATGAGCTCACAGTGATACATGTAGGGTTGCCAGATTGAAACCTGGAGATAGCTGCTATACCTTTAGTGGTTGCATGGAAGAAGGGGTTTCAGTAGGCATTGCTTGTCACACGACCAGGGTAAAAAGCAACACCTGCTAACATTGCCTCTTATACACAACCTTTAAATGTACAGGGCTGCCTCTCTCCACTGTCTTATCTTCACAGCAACTTTGTGAGGTGGATCAAGGGGAGAGAGATTGACCAGCCCAAGATGATGTCCCAAATTCCAGGCTAGGTGCTACACCATACTGATTCCCTTGGCTAGACATTCTAGATAATCCCACCAAGTGATTGTGCAATAAAAATGACGAATGAAGAAGATTTTTGTTTCTTTGTTATATATCAGCCAGCTCTGAGTAATTAGCATCAGAGTTGCTGTTAAAGAAAGGATTGTTTGTCTATCCCCAATGAGGTCTAAGATGTTTTGCTTTGCTGTAATGCTAATCTTGCATCATAAGAGGTGTCATAGGGAAAGCAGACCTGGGACACAGACGTAAAGGATTCCTGCCACTTATGAAATCAGACGGCGAACCCTGTGGGATGAGACATCTTACCCATATGTGCAGTCTGGATAACTGAACCGCCTTTCTTCAACCTGAAGCCTTCAGGAAGAGTGAGGCAGCCAGTCTGTGCAGAATAGCTGCTATAAGGAAGCTCAGGAGCTTGACTTTCATGGTCCGTATGCTAAACCTCCTGTAAGCATAAAAAGTATTTACTAGCTTGGCCCAAAGCATCACAGTGGGAGATGGGTTAATTCTGAAGAGCGCTATAGTTTCCAGGTTGGCTGAAGCTCCTAAGCACTTAAACCTGCAGGACTTTTCACATGAAAGAATTGGACAGAAGAATGCTGCGTATCCCACCTGCTCTCTGTTTGGATTTGGGCGCACTGTCAAGAGTTCTGCCAGGAGAGTTTTTATAGGCAAGCATTGCAAAAAAAAAAAAAAGTGACAGCCTTTAAATGCTTCTAGATCTGGATTTGGCAAAACAAAGATTCACCTGAAATAGTTCTTGACTTCCAAACACACATTATTGACATCGTAGCCATTCCTGATATTTTACTTTTGCCATTTGCATCACTGGAGAAACATTCCCCATATTTCTGACGTTTATGGGCTTTTATAGCCCAGTGTCATCTGTACTCAAGATTTCATGAGTTTCAGGGATCCCCATGCTTTTCAGAAGAAAAAAAAAACTTTTACAAAGAGTTTTCTCCCTAAGTGGAGGGAAACAGCCCCTTGACCGTGTTCACTGGCCAAGGAATGCTGCCAAACTATTGAAGAGGAAATGGAAAACCTGGTACAAAGGACTTGACTGGAATATCCTGGTGAAAGCTATGGTTGTTGCCTGGAACAATAAGAGGAAGTATTGCCCTCAGTGGAGAATTTAAGCCCTATCTGCCCCAGGCTATATTTCAGGGGAAGGAATTGGCAAAACCACTTCTCAGTATTCTTTGCCTAAGAAAACCCTAAGAAATTCACGGGGTTGCCATAAGTCGACAGGCAACTAGAAGGTGTGTGCACTAGTGTGCATGCAAACACAAATACAAAGTGAAAATCTAAATTATAGTGTACACATACTTCCAGCCTTTTGAAAAATGAACTCACATTTTAAGTCCCCAGAAAATGACTGGCCCCTATTAAGCTTAGTGAAACAATTTTTTACAATACCAGCTTGACTGACCTGAGGTACTTATGTAGAATAGTGTCAACTGTTGTATAAAGTAAGCCAGTCTTCTTTGTTCTGCAGTCAGTGGCAATCATTGGCTTTGTGACATTTCTTGGATTTAACCTTTTACTCGTCTAGAAATATATATGTCGAAACCAGCCATTCTCCATCTGAAGAATGCTTCCCTTTCCCTAATAATCCTCAACTGGTGCGAAATGTAACACTTGCACAATGGACTGAGGGTATCCATAATTACCCCAGAAATTTGTAAAGGAAAAAAAAGTGGAAAACTGTACTAGAATGCATAGAATACTCACTTGTCAAAGAACTTGGAACTGTTGAAAGTTCTGAGGACCAGTTTTAAAATCCAAAGATGGAAAGTGTTAATATTTATTTTTTAAAAAAGTGTGTTTAGTCTTCTGTGTGAGTATTTATGTACAGTAATCACAATGTTATTTTGTGAAAATGAAGGATTACTTTTCCTTGACCGGGTAAATGGAAAAAAAAGGCTATGGAAGGGACATTTTTATGATGGAGGGATAAGCTGTGCTCCTGCTGTGTTAATTTATGGAGGTGTTAGGGCAGAATTCGTCTCTGCCAGCATGCATTTGGACATTTATTCCTTTCTTTCATGTGTCTGTGTCCATCTATTCATCATCAGATGCAAAAGTTTGTTATGTTTTTACTGATTACTTTCATCTACTGTATATGAACTACTAAGCCTTTCTCAGACATTCAAATTACTCATATGATAAAGAAGAATGGAGTCTGCCAGCCCTGTCCCCTTCTGTCTCCCTTTTCATTGCGCTTCATGAGTTGGGGCAAATATCTGGAGCAGGGAGTCATAGAGGCTCTCAGTATGGTTTAGATTCTAAATTTTCTGTACACTGCTACAAACAGGGACGGCAACAAATATTTGCTTCTAACTCATAAATACAATATAGATAACAATAGGAGGAGGGCAGAATTCATACCCTGATCCTTTGCTTCCCTTTTTGTGTGAGTAGGCTACACTATCTCTGTCACAAGGTTTTTGCCTAAAACAGGTACAAGCGGCAAAACACTGTCTGCTACAGATCCCAGCTTTAATCTTGAGGACTTTGTAGGTTGCGCAAGATCCTCAAGAACACTTCGTTGCCCCATTGTTTGGCCTTGCTTCCAGAACTTGTTGCATGTTATGATCCATGATATGTCATTTATGCTTGCTAGTGAAATGTTTTACTTCATAGTTTTGTATATGCCTTTCCCATGTTCTAGAACTATATTAATTAATTAATTAATTAATTTATACTCCACCTTTCTCCCAGTGTGAGACCCAAAACCAGGCCTGGAAGGCTCAATACTGAGCCTTTCTTCTAATGCCTTGTGTATACTCAGTGGTGTGAGACACTGCAGTGTTGTAGCAGAAAAGCCATAGTGTCCCATGGCAGCTGAAAGCATGAACGTTTGTAAGCTTAGAGTTTACTTTTGTCAGTTACAGTGATCGAGTTACTGGAATTTTTATTTGTAACATGTTAGTTAAGCTTCCTGTCTCCTCTTTTGAGCCAAGGACATTTCCTACTATTGTAGAGGGAAATGCTGCCCAGTGCACCCTCTTCCACACCATATCTGCTCTTATCTCAGTCCTGTAATGCGGCAAAACAGTATACTTTGCCTTTTCCAAATTTTTGGCAATGTCAGCCAACTGGTACTTTGGAGGAAAAAAAAAAGAAAAAAAGGAAAAGCGCACTTTTCAATAGATAAGAGAGCCTTTATTGACAGTTGTTGGAAATTTTGTTTCCCCACCTTTATCCCTTTCCCCTTCTTTTGTGTCCACCTATCTTCCACTTCTGCAGAGCCACCAACCAAATATCAAATCTCTCAGCCTGAGGCACACACTGCACTTCCAGGAGAAACTCTGAAGTTGCACTGTCAACTGAAAGATGCCACCATGATCACTTGGACTAAAGATGGGGTCCATTTGGTGCCCAACAATAGAACAATCGTCACTGGGGAATACTTGTGGATTAAAGATACTACTCCCAGAGATTCAGGCCTTTATGCTTGCACTGTAGACAGTGAGACTCTCTACTTCATTACCAATATTACAGGTGAGTTTGTAAAATGCAGGTTTTACTGTGTGGAAACAGTCCTGGTATAGATGAATTGAGCTACATAATTCTGTGTCTGTCAAAAGAGGTAAACATAAGAACATTCGGCCGAAATGCAATATTCTTTAATTTACCAAGAACTTAAATTATCTGCTGAACACCTTTTCCATGTATCTTCCCTGTCCAAAGAAGGTGGTAAAGGGAGTGGGTGGTAACAAGAGAGAAGTCATTTCCAGCTGTAGTGTATTGTGACTATACAAAGATGTCAGCGCTGGTCTTGGTTAGGCTACTGGACAAAAACTGTTTTATTCACTCAGATTGCCTTGGGTCCCATTCTGGGAGAAAGGTGGCATATAAATGCAGTACACAAACAAGGAAACAAACAAACAAGCAAATCTGTTAAAGTACTTCTTACATTCTTTTCATTTGAAACTGTTCTTTTATCTCCTGGATCTTTCATGTGCATGCATTCATAATCCCATCAGTTATCCTATAGGTAGTTCAGATGAGTGGTGGTAATATAAAAATATTCAGAAGAAATCAGAAGAAATAAATGTATTTACATTATATTCTATTGAAGCATCACTGACTTTTAATGTTTTTAGGGTTGTTTGGCTATAGTTCTTCCCTTTATTTGTACCCAGCAAATCATACACAGTGTATGGAAAACATGAAAACCAAATGAACAATAATTCATGTTCCCATAATTAGATTCTTAAGTGTGTGCAAGAGACCAGGACTGAGTTATTCACACAGCAGTCCCCTGCATGCCTACTCAGAAGTAAGTGGCACTGAGTTCAGTAGCTCTCACTCCTAGGTACATAGACATGGGATAACAGACTAAAAGGGTTAGATAACTAATGTTCTTCTGATCATGGTGCATTAAACTACATAATTACACACACACATATATAAGATAGTCTTCGGTGGTTAGACTGGTTCAAATATTCTGCTTGATCAGGTATGTCAAAGCTCACTGTTTTAATTTTTATATCAGTATCAGTGCTCACATACAACTCTTCAATCCTGAGTGCCTTTCAAGAATGCTTGTTGTTGATCAGTTTTGCAGGAGAGAAAAGAACTTATTTTTAAAAATTAGAAATGTTATTTTGAGACTTCTGTGGCCACAATCCAAGAAGCTTATATGTTAGCACACATAGTTGGAGGTTCCTAAGCAGGAGGTGCTTCAGAGAAATCTCCAGCTGTGCACACAGTCCCCACACAAAATTATAGCTTTGTTGGACTGTGGTTTGTATGTTATTTTTTTCTTTCTTAAAAAAAAACAAACTATAGGAGCAGATTCATTTTTGAAGTGTGTGATATTGGTATCCTTCAAGACAATTTGTTCTAGGTGTACTTAGAAAAAAAGGACTGTAGAAAATAGGTGTGTTTGCTTTCAATATATAGCAGGTGAACAATTTTTAAAAAATTTTTTAAACTTCAGATGTTCTGTCATCTGGAGATGATGAAGACGACAATGATGGCTCTGAGGATTTTGTGAATGACAACAACCAAATCAGTAAGTAATTCCAACTGCTGAAATTGCTTGGTAGGATCCATAGAGAAAGCTATTTTTCCTATCCTTTCATCTGTTCCTCAAATACTCTTCAGATGGTTTTTGACTGTTAAATGCATGAGCTACCTGTTAGGAGCAGCTTTCTACTTGCTTGTGTCTGTCCCCTCTTTCCTAGTGTATTTCTAGTCTTTTGAAAGATGGAAATAAAGTGTTGCCATCGTCATGCTTGGGTTTTTTTTGTTTTTGTTTTTAATTCTTTCTTAGCTGCCACTAACTTTTTAGCAATCTCCCTTTTTAATGAGAAGTTTTACTCAGTTTTCTGCTACTCTAAAATCTCCCCTTCCCTCATTTCTGGATCTGATTTGTGTCGTCTTGTGATGGCAACACATAAATGAATGTCATGAAATTGAGTTAATGTAAACCAATCTTGTAGAAATAACAGAAAATCTTTCAAGAGGAAATGTAATGCTCTGATACAAAGGCATGATGATACTCAGCCCCAAAGAATGTGTAATTCTTTGTCAGCAGCTTAGTCAGACAGATGATACTTGCATATATGGAAATCCTGGCTCGGTGTCGGGGTGGCAGCAGTGACAGCAGCACCTAGAGGCACAATTTCCACACTTGCCCCAGGCACTGTTGAGCCTAGATACATTGCTTCCACTGCAGCATTTGTAAGCAGCATTTGTATGAAGCGTTTATAAGCAAAATGCTGCCTACGTTTAGTAAGTAGAGAGATAAGTCAGAGAAAGTTAAAATTGATGTGCAACTTTTTCTACTAAAGCATGGATATTTAGAAAGAAGATTACTGCCTGTAAGCTGGAACCCCAGTTGTACCAGGTTCTGGCTTTTGTGTGGAGGGCACCCATAGTGACCTCGTCTATATAGATATCTGTGCTACATATCTAGATGGTGGTTGGAATGGCAATGTGATATGCATACTGTCAGGGATCAAGAGACATGACATTGGCTGCTTTCTGAGTTCCTTACCATAGCCAGACCTCTAAGGTACTATGATAATACTTAGGGAAATGATCCCCACTTTCCAGTAAAACTGCTGCAGTATAGTTCTCCTTCATGTTAATGTATTCATTATGGTGTCAAATGCTGTGTCTTCAAACCCAATTCAAATCTCAGCAGTCAACAGGAAAGCGCATAAGGCCTATTAAGCTCTGAATCATGTTAAGAGAGAGCGCCGTACTGAGAATGGAAGATGTGGAATACTGAGAATGGAAGATGGTTCCTCTGAAGGTTAAGATATTCAAGTAAAGCATTCCCAGAATCCCATCCTGCTGGACAGGGCTGATGGGAGTTGCAGTCTAAAACATCTGAAGGGCCAAAGAACCTAATCCCTAATCTGGAGAGATTTTGGCTAGAGTTATACATGAAGAGTATTGAGAATCCTGTCTGGAATGAAAAAGTGCGGGTAAAGAAATAAGTGTGGGTAAAGAAAGTTATTGCAAGGTGCTAAAAAAAGCTTGGAAATATATTTAATTTCTCTACAATAAACTGCGTATACAAAGTTCTCTCCAGTCTGAACATTTTGGGACATTTCATGTCCCCATACTCAATCATAACCAGAATTCCAGGGTGAGGTGTGTGTGATGATGTTTTTGAAAAATTAATCTTGACGTGTACGAGACAAAGCTTGGACTTCTGTGATTTGTGGGTAGGCTTATTTTACTTGCAAATTTAAACTGTCGTAATAAAAGGGACATAGGAATGCAATAGTGCTAGGAGGAAATTCAGGTGTGTGTTGGTGCTTTTTTTAAATGTGTAGATCACCAGTTTTTGTAATGATCTATGGAAAAATTAAAATTATACTGTGAAAAATTAAGCTAATGCTTGGCAGTTTTTCTTTTTGCTTCATTCAGAAGTATTGATAAGTTATGACTGAGTGCTGTATGGATGAACCCAGAACAACTTCTTTGAGACTGACCTGCATGTCAAGCTAGCATGTTCCCCTGTCCTCCGCCCATGAGACCAAGAGAAATTATTCCAGACTTAATTTCAATTTTGTATAATTCTGTGATTCCTGACTTGTATGAACCTAGAGTTACGGTTTAAACTAAACTCTGATCATTAGCTAAGCCAGCTAATATTAAACCTGGGAATTCTTTAATGCTATGGGGTACATTCAGAGTTAGTCCTATCTGTAACAGATTCATTGAAATCAGTGGTACTTAAATTTGTTTGAACAAGTCAAATTCAGTCCCCACTGGGTCTGGTCTATGTAGGATTAACATTATATTTAGCCACAGTTCCTGATCTGTACAAAACAAAAAACCATGTATCATAGAAACTAAAATTTTCCCTTCCAAGATTTCTTCCCAGCTGTGTAGAAGAAGAAGAGGAGAGGTAGAATAAATCCAGGGTTTTATTTTGGGATTGAAGAAGATTCCTCCAAGATTGAAAATTCCATCAGCCATCATTAGCTTAGACTGTCAGCCAGTCCACATATAATGCTGTTTTGCTACTTTAAAAACAAGCCAGTGTATGTGTAAACATGCATGCACATGCAAGAGGGTTCTCAATATACACATTCAAATATAAATCTTAATATTTTGCATGTGGATTTAAACATCTTTTTGCCCAATGTTTGTTTTTATAGCAGCTTTTTGGTGAAAAATATCACATGTATATCAATATAGCTCTCTAAAAAAGTCACACTGGAAATATAAGTCAAAGGTATCTAATCTGTGGGCAGATATTCTTGTTGTGAAAGAAGAATTGATTGGATTAATCCAGGCAACATCCTGAAGGGGTGTTTTATTGCTTCCATCTGTTGTTAAAATGCTTATCTTTATTCAGAAGTGCAAAGGAAGTAGCAGCAGAAAATAAAGATCTCCGGCCATAAAATTGGATTCAGTGGGAGCACATCATGGTCCTTTTTATCTCTCTCAAATCTGATTTTGAAGGTCAACATCTGTAGGTTAAATGGTTGTGGGCCTACAGCCAGGAATCAAGGCTGGGCCATCTTGTCTGTTGGATAGAGAATGTTATTTCAGGATGCTTCATGCTTGAACACCGTCATTCACAAAGTTGGGCCCCAAAGAGCTCAGTGAGGGCCCTTGCTTTCAGTGAAAAATATTTTTCTTTTCTTTCATCTTGTGGTGATTCCATGTTGTATCGGTCTACCTGACTTTTGGGGAGAGTGATATCGCCATTTGTGTCCCATTCCTGTGAGAGGTTCTGGAAAATTAATTCCGGTAACGGTATAAGCAATAACAGTATTTTTTTTAAAAAAAAGCAAAGACAATAATAATAAATATTTAGCAACAGAGTACATCCAGTGACAGAACTGGTCCTAAGAACAGAAATGGGAGGAGGGTGGTTTCCCTCACAATATCTCCCCTCACCAACTTTAGAGTATGAGAACCTAAGGGTGACATTGGAGTTATGTGTGTTTAAGGGCCCTCAGGTCACCTGTCAACTTATGGTGACCCATCAATTTCATAAGGTTTTCTTAGGCAAGGAATACTCAGAGGTAGTTTTGTCACCTCTGAAATGTAGCCTGGAGTACTTGGTATTTGCTAATGGTTTCCCACGCAAGTATTAACCAGGGCTGGCCCTGCTTAGCTTCCAAGATTAGATAGGATCTGGTTCCTTTTAGGGTATTAGAATTAGGCCATATATAACAACAAGAGCTTTATGTTAAATCAGTAATTAGTACAATGACCCAGAAAGGTAGGTAGGTGACTGTTTTTGCAGAAAGTATGGTTCAACCTGAAAGGCAACAGTTTGCTCAAGGCCACCTAACCACCAGGCTTCTCAATTCACTTGTAAGTTCTCAGGTTTACTCTCACTATTGCTGTGAGATGCCTAGAAACCGTGAGGGCAGTATGCTAGATATGTCAAGTGACTATAAATCTCCCAGTAAGAACTTTGGGAATCTCTTGGCAAAATGCATATGTCACTAATATTATAATGTTTGCAGCACTGAAAGAATCATCGCTACTCTTGAGCTTTTGCGATTATAGCAGCCCATGCAATTTCCAATACTTTAACAGCAATCCCGTTCATGTGCAATTTGGATTAACTTTATCAGGAATTTGGGATTTGTTCCAGCAGTGTTGTTTGTTTGAACTGCTTTATGGAACATGCTAGTTATAGAGCAAAAAATGTACTCATTATGTATTGGTGCTTAATGGCATTCTTGCTAGATGGACCCTTTTTGTTTTCATTGTTGATTCAACTGCTTTATTTTGGTTTTCTAGAGCTGTCTGTAGCTTTCTTACATTTTCTGCCTTAAAAAAATCATTTTAATGGTGCTTTCCCCTACATACCTTTTGGGATAATGAAGTGTTTTATGGGTAGCACAGGTTAATTTTAAGTATTTATAACATGCCTGATGTTGCACTGGTAATAGCATGTCCAAGTATCCATTGATTCCCCCCCGCCAGTTAATTAGCTTTAAAGGCTGCAGGCTGAAGCGAATGTAGTCATTTATCATTTTTAAAATAATTTTTAATGTTTATGGATATTTTTTTTGGTCGTGAAGGCCTGTTAAAAGAGTCTGTTGCTGCCCTCCTCTCCAGCTGTATTTTTATTTTCCTTTCAGTGGTGGTGGGGAAGTGGGGTGCAGGAATTCTGAGCGTGTGCTGATTTCAACAACCACCACAAATGTTTGAAGAGCAGAAAGGTTTGTTTGTTATGGTCCAATCGGCTGCTAATAAAGGAAATGAAGCAGGGCTCAGAGAGAAGCAGTGGTGTTCTTTGACCTCCACCGTGGTCCTAAAAAAATTCCATAGTAAATTGATTTACTGGTAAATTGATTTCTTTCGGGAAGGGCCTATTGTAAAATAATTAAGACTCCCTACTGTTAAGCAGTTTTGAGTCCTGAATTTTTGAACAGGTACCCGAGTGAACCAAATTAAACAAGGTTATGATATTACTGTGTCATTAATCAAATTTCCATTATCTCCAGGAAACGGCTCAGATTGCTGCTGGCTGCAGCCATGGATAGATATTGAAAACCTCTACATTGCCAGCAACTTGTAATTATAACTGAGCCAAAATAGGTGTTACACTGTCTAATTTGTTTTCACTGTTTTGGTAACTGTCTTGTTTTATTCCCCTAGTTATGGTAGACCTTTTGATATACTCAGTTATGGAGTTGCAGTTATAGAATTTTTCATCTCTGATGTTTGGACATTCAGTAACGTTATCCATCTTAAAGAGTACTTCACTGTAGAACCTGAGAGGTCCTGTGCCGTGGCATCATCAGCCTAGCCTAGACGACACAAAGTAGGGCCTCTCTCCTTCTGATTTTGGGAAGGAGGCAGATGTCAAGAGGTTGTCATTCAGGTTTCCTTCTGGACTCATGCCATCAGTAATCTTGTTAACTCCTTTGAAAAATTGTGCACTTTGAAAGCAAATAGAAATCAAATGTTGCTAAGTGCTGGGTCAGCCTGCATTGCAGCAAGTGTTCTGTAGATTCCTATGTAGCTATTCTTTTCTAGATGTTATAAGAACATTCCTGGTTTGTCTTGTCCCTAGGCCACTGTCAACTAAAACAGAACTTAGCTGAAAGCTTTAATAAATACTGTGGTGGAAGGTATTTATTTATTCCTTTCTGCCTCACAAGTTCTGATAAAAAATCCTGACCGTGGCCCTTTTCTCATGCCAGTCCTGTTGCGAAATGGCCTTGGGAGCGTCGCGCAGTTGTGAGGACCATTCCACATGATATCCTCACAATTGCATGATGCTCGCGAGGCCATTAGAGGGCGATCGCACATTATATCATTTTCAGCTCATTGCCTAAAATGATGTGTGATTGCACGTTGCTCCTGTGCTCCACACACACCTACCTTGCATGTGGATTCTCTGGATGCTCAGCCATCGCACTTCCTCCCCCAGCGCAGCCTGGGAAAGTACCCGGCTACACTGCAGAAGGAAGGGGCGGAGCGGTAAAGTTTCCTTCCAGCCAGCACAGAGCTAACGCAGAGGGGAAGTGGAGGGGACGCGAGTGCCTCCCGAATGATGTTTTTTGCGCAACCCCGCACGACACCAGCGGCACCAGGTGAGGTGCGAAAAGGGCCTACATTGTACACCAGATAGGGAGAGCAGCAGTGTACCTAGATGAAACCTTGGATTGTTTTTGAATAGAAACATTTATAATCGTTGTGTAAAAGTATTTCAAATCCTGTTCACAGTAGCATAGCATAAAATTATGACAGTAGAGTAGATGGAGCTATGCTGGATTGCACCATTGTACCAACATTTGGAATGCGCATGCAGGGCTGTGGGTAGTTGGCAGATGGTTAAATAGCACTAGAGAAGGCTCTTGCATGATGTACCAAACAGCACAGCTGCTTAGACAACTACTGTTGCAGCGGAATAGGCTTGCCTTGAGTAGGATACTGTCCTAGTGAAATATCTCAAAAGCACAACCATTTATGGAACAGTATTTATGCCAGTGAAGGCACACAACGACAACAATGACAAAGGCAAGAAGAGGATTTCGGCCTAAATTATTTCAACCAACACTGTGGGAAACAAGCACTGGACCAATTTTGATACATAAAGAATGGTGCCAACTCCCCGCTGGTAGGTCAGTGATCCCAGCAGGATGAGATAGTTTCTCCTGCTCAGGTAAAGGGCAGCCAGTGTTATTGCTTCCTTTACAAAATTTGGAAGATTAGTTATGTGGAAGACAGTTGCTATTGTTTACAGTGGAACTACAGAAGGTTAAATGTTTCAATGCACACATGAATATTCAAAGTCTTAGATTTTCTTTATGTTTTTTAAAAAAATATACTCAGTTTCGTTGTTTCAAAGTGGCTGTTATTCACTCTAAGCCTAAAAACTGGAGCAAGATGACAGTTGGAAAAAAAAAAATTTCTTACTTGAATCAACTTTCCCTTACTTGCCTTAAGGCCTAAATTGGAAGCAATTATTCTAGTTGAAGCAGGCCAAATTTTTGTCTTCAGGTACACACTGAAATGTCTAAGGTACTCAAGTGTCTTGTGTGATTTGCCAAAGGCAACATAAATCAACAGTGTAGAACATGAGTGCCCCTTAAAAGTTGTGGAGATTCATGCAAGTGACAAGTGATTGTGTTGAAATCTGGGTTCATTACATTTTATAGAATTCCCTCCCTCTTTTGTTCATTTTTGGCAACAGAAGGACCTAAATGGACCCAAACTGAAAAAATGGAGAAGCGTTTACATGCAGTTCCAGCAGCTAACACTGTGAAGTTCCGTTGTCCGGCTACAGGAAACCCTCTGCCAACCATGAGATGGTTGAAAAATGGGAAGGAATTCAAGCAAGAGCATCGCATCGGTGGATACAAGGTAAGACACCTATTTGTGATTTTTGTGGTGATGGATGCCAGATATGATCCTAGTTTGTGTGCCCATGCACATATAGACAAACAGCTTTTTAGAGATGCAGAATGTTTTGTAGATCTACCTTTTTCATCTTGGTGACAAGATTTGTAAAATCATTTGTAGAAATATCATATCATATTGCTACTTGATTAGAAACATATGCTTTTGCGTTCTCTAAGGTGGTAAAATATCACTAGTTTGCATTTTTCATCCCTTCCTCATAAGTACCCCCTTTCCCACGAGAGGCAATGGCACAATCTTAATACTTGAAGAGAGGGATTCTGGAAGCAGTATCTTCCAGTTGTCCCAGTTTGGCATGGACAGTCCCAGTTAATTCCCTTTTGTTCTGCTTTTTAGCTGCTTTTTAAATGTCCCAGGTTCTCTATCCTCTTCCTACTTTCCTCTTCCTTCCTTGGCTTACTTTGCTTGCTGAAAATTGAGTTCAAAGTACAATTGCATTCAGTCAGCTCATAAGTGGGGAGAGGAGAGGTGGGAATGGAATCTTGCTTTTCCCAGTAGGCTCGAGCAAAAGCAAACTCTCGCAGCCTCTTGTATCTTGTATGCTCTTCCTCATTAATAGCTTTTGCAATTTTGAACACACTCCGAAGTTCCTTGGCCACACAGATCCTAGTTTTCATCTGTGAAATGTTGGAGGGTATGAAAAAGATTTTTTTCCCAAGCTGTGAAGTACATACAGTAATCTCAAAAGGATTTTGTTTGAAGCTTTTTATGAATTCTTGCTTTCTGTTTACTGGCTTAGTGAGGTGAGTTTATCAAAAGGTCAAACTTTGTGACTGGAACTCTTGCTGAGTTTCAGGGGTTATTGGTAAAACAACAAGGAAAACCACCACTTTACAATAACATTCTTAATCAGTGTGTTCTTTACAGTCTGTGCTTTTGAGTTATGACTGCCTGCAATATTCCAGCTTGCAGAACAAAGGAAAACAAAATTGTATTACTTGTTGATTGGTGCACCCTTAATAAAGGAGCAGGAACACTATTTTAGTGGATTTTATGGCCTGTGAAATAGACATAAGAGGCAAAGTTCTAAGGGAAAGTAATTACAGTTACTTGACAAGGTTTGTTTGAATTTCAAGTACCATCAGATTAGTAGTTTCTGAGTTACTCATTAGAAAGAACATCTTGGAAGGTTAGTCAGAATGCCAAGATCACATTAATGTTAAATGTTAAGTATGTATTGCGGTCAGATGGGTGCAGGGGGGACAAGATATGAGGATATTTTTCTTCAGATGTTTACAGCAAGAAATGGGTGAACTCTCCGTAAAGGAAAAAGCAAAACAATCTCCACAACCCCCTTTGTCAGCTACAAAAAATTCCCACAAGAAAGGAATCTGTCTCAAGTAAATCTTTGCTCAGAGTAGAAGATATTTGGAATTATGAGCCCATCCAGTTAGACCTTTGCACATACCACTAGATGTGCAGAGGAGTGTGGCAAACACGCTCATTCTTTGTGGCAACATTCCCAATGGAATGCGTAATTAGTAGGAAATTCTTACGTATGCAGCAGTGCACACATCACCATGGGAAGGATGTAGAGGATAAATGGCTCATGGCATATCTGTTTTACAAAGTATGGGCAGCTAGTGCTATGCACACCTAACTAATGTACCTCTGTTGTATGGATTTTCTGTGCTCACAAATGAGACTATCCGTTTGAATTCATTCAGAAACAGGTAATATTTGTAGCAATTTACTTGGCTTGCTTTACAATTTCTTCTTCCTGCCCACTGCCATCCATTTCCAATTTTACTTGTGCCTCCTTCTGCTCAGTGCCTGTTCCTCTGGTTTGTCTATCTTAACTGAACCCTGTAGTTGAACTGCATCATTGTTCTTTAACCATCCATCGTGCTTCATCACTTCCCTGCTTTGTTCTACCAGCCTGGCCTTAAGGATATATTTCTTCATGTTTTCTTGCCGAGTCCCACACTGCAGTCAGCACTCTTCCCCTTCAGCTCTTCAGTTATTGTCTTTGGTAGGTCACCCCCCCCTTTTTTTTTCACATGAAGTCTGAACAGGGTAGGCCCACAGGTGAGTACAGAGATGAAGCTACATATACTGGTTCCACCCTTTGCATCCCAGTTTGTGTTGGCCCACACTTTCAGCTCTGAGCTGACTGAATTGGCTTGAACACTAGTGGAAATATTGGTGAGATTAGGGACTTTGTTTCGTCTTGTGCTCACAAGGATGTAGGGAGTGGGGCTGGACGTAAAGCTGTAAAGACTATCAGTGTTACAGTTCTGTGGAGGAAGGATACATTGAAAGGACATCTCAGCTGTCTTTCGGAGGTTTATAGTGGATTTTTCACATATTTATGAATTCCTTGTACGCCAGTGTGGGACCTGCAGAGTAAAACAAAATCCAGCCTTAATTAATTATAATAGTAAAAGCCAGTTAAACAAATGAAAAATAAACACCTACATTAAACAGGTTAAAATGAATTTAAAATTTTAGCAAGCTGAAAAAAAAATTAAACATTTCCAAAGCTTTTGCAGCTTCACCAAAGCACACAATCTTTTGTCTGTGAAGGCCTATCTCACATGGAGATGGACATGCACGGAGATAATTGTGATGTAGCTAATGGAAAATATCTTACCACTAAAGAAGATGGATAGAACTGGAGAGACAGCTTCAGAATAAGCCATGATGGTCAAGATGTTAAGAAGTGTGGATGTAATTTGTACCTCAGAAGGGAGCAAAACCTAGCTTGGAATATAAATAAACTTGATGAACCAGGTCATCTTGGACTAAGAACCAGAAGGTGTGCACTAAGACCTGTTATAACAGCACAGATCAGGATTTAGCCATGGCGACTACGCTGGTCCCTTGGGAATCCAGCTGCCCTTAAAGATGATTTGTGAGGGTTATAACATTAATACCTTTCAATTGCCTATATGCACTTTCTAAAACACGCATATAAGTTGTTCCTCATTATATGAATTCTGAAAATATGAATTCATATATTTGTTCAAGTGCACAAATACTTAAGTTCAGTTTGTAAATCTACAATGGCCAATTTGTCTCAGCTGTTTACTGCCCTCTGTGGTTTTCTTACTAGATACGTTATAGGCCTTACCACAGTGTGTGAATAAACTCTCAAAGTATGCGTTCTGCAAATGCTAAAGACAGGCTTTTCTGTTTTTTTTTAAAAAATACTTTATTTCTTCCTCTCCAGCCAGATTTTCTATAGAAAGTGCCAATTTTTTCCAGAGAAAAAGGTGTGCAGATGTTCCAGATGAACATTAATTAATGAAGTAGACATTTCTAACTACATTTGCTTACTTCATAAAATATAAGGGTGCACCTGGCAACACCTCCTGCCTTGCGTAATACCAAAAAGCATAAATGAATTGGCTGCCATTCAAAGTTGCACACTTGTGTAAGGGATGATAGAGTAAATTGAAGCCAATTAAGGAAGTCAGTCTTGTTTTGGAACATGAGAGAAGCTCTGTTCGCATCTAATGGGTGTTCCATCTCTTAGAAGAGATTGTTGTTTAGGTGTTTATCTCAAAGAAGAAAGTTGCAGTTCCGTACATAATTTACTGAGTGCTTTTGAACTCAGTGAGGCTTACAGCTGAGAAAATATATATAGAGGATTGCACAAAACATATACAAAATGTAAAAGGATGCCACTGATGAATCAGACTGTTTAGCAATGTCCAGGAATGGAGGAATGGTAGGTCCACCTCCCGCTGCCACACTACCACCACAAAATTTGCCATTGTGCTGCCCAAATTTGATAGTGCACAAGTAGCGGTAATGAAAGGATACAGTTGCTTTTAAGAGCAGCATATGTCTTGATTTGGAATAAAGTTGAACTCCTGGAATAAAGTGCAGGTTTCCTGTGTACTTGTTCAAAAGAGTGACATGGAGTGATTTTACTGCCTGTCAAATGTTGACCTGATGGCTGCAAATTCAGTAGCACAGAGTAGTGTTGGAACACATCTAGATCATGAGCAACATATTGCCTACTTCTGGCCTAGATGTTGCCATTATTTTAAAATTCTTTATGAATCACAACAGCAAGCTGATGCTATTCCAACTGGGTACAGAGCAGCTTTTGTTATTCCTGCCTCCACTGCTGACACATTCATAGTGGGCAGATGAGATTGGCAGACTGTTTACACTTTAATCACAAGGGCTGTGGAGCCAAACAACATGACAACTAATTCTACATAGCCACGCGGTCTATGAATTTGGATTTCTTGAGACATATTCCTTTTTCCTCACTTCACCACCTACGAAATGGATTCTGAAGGGAGAGCGTCTTGCAAATACGATGTCACCATCTGAAAATTTGACCATCTAGTTCCCCTTTAAATTGTGAAGGTGCACTGCTAACATTTTCTGCCTTGGAGCTCCTACCATGCATACTCAAGAACTTGAATGCACCTAAAGTAGCTCTTTGGGTTGTGGTTATTAACCAGCAGATGTTTACAGATGTATATTGCTCTTGTGCTTGGGTAACCACTGCCAGCATCACCCAATTCAAGACTTTAGTAGCATGGCAACTGTCTTCTGAAAATAGCTTTTCTGTTTTGGTGTAACATTACTAGCAACCAATAATTGGTTGGAGGTGGGAGCAGGTTCCATGTTTCATTTCATGTCTGGAGTGCATCTAGCAACATATACACAAGGCTGAGGAGACAGAATGTGCATAGCCTAAGAGCAACATTTGCCACTGCGGTCCTTTCAAGTGCTCTGTATCCATTTATTGAATGAAATGAAACTGTCCTCAAAATATGGAAGAAAGTAATACATCATTGCAAAATAGGGACAAGTAGTATTAGTCATCTATTGTTTTTCCTAGGTGTCTGGGGAAAAAATTGTCTTTGCAAACAGGACAGCTTTTGAAATAGCTTAGAATTAGCTACTTTTCCATTTTTCTGTGATAAACAGTTTTTGAACCTTTCACTATGTTCATATTGAAATAAATTGGACAAACATAAGAGTATCCTATCTCTGTTATAAGTTTCTTAGTTGTGAAAGCAACTGTAGCTTACCTTTTAGAAGAGTTCTGGACTTTCCCACTGTTGTGGTGGATCTGCAATGCCAATTACAGTGGGCCCTCTGTATCTGCGGGGGTTCAGTTTCAGGTACCCCTGCAAATAGCAAAAAACATTGCAAATGCTTGCGTTCCATAAAATTGAATGGTGATGTCTGTGTAGATGCTTCAGCATGTCCACGTTCACATCACTGCCATTTTAGGACATATAGGACCATTGCTCCATGTTAGCTGAAAGTTGGATATGCAGAAGTCGCCAATACGGAGGGTCCAACTGTGTAGCATCCTATTCCAGCTATATGCCCTCATGAGTGAAGTGGAGCAGTTCTGAAAGAATGAACTTGCTTCAGTGTGGTGGGTTTAATCTGTAGTTGTTTAGGGCCTCCCTTGTAAAATGGTGATTTGCTGAAAAATAAATGGTAGAACCCAAGGAAAGAAGGAAAATGCTGTGCAGCTAGGAAGAAAGGAAACAAATTTGGTGCAGTTTGGCGCTTTAACACATGATACTCAGAAAAGCGTTCTTGTGACAGGGCAGCACAAATAGCAAAGAGCCAAAATAAATAAATAAATAACCTTCAGACTTTACTTTGCGTCTTTGACTGGGTTTGCTGCAGGTGTGCCACTGACAAGGGTCTTCTTCAGATTTTGCCAATTTCTCCTTGGCAGCAAGTCCTGGTCAAGTTTGAAGGTGATGTTTTCAGAGAATGTTTCAGAGATCTCTGTCAAGGTCAAGTAGACAAGTGGCTCCTTCAGACCTTACCTGGAGACCTTGTCAAGAGAAGATGCCTTCCAACATCATGGAAGTATAATGCTGTTTATTTTTTTTAAAAAAGACAGCTTGCGTGGGGGAAAGATGGGGGAAAGAGAATGAGAGAGTTGAATTACTCCAAAATTAGCTCCTGGATAATACAAAATAACCAGTAGATGTATGTGATGTTCACACAGCCACATTCCCCTCTGGAGTCTCTATGGAACTGAACGTCATGCCTAGGTTAAGAATCCCACTTCCAGCTACAAAATATCATGGCTGGTACGTTTAGAAAATTTGATATCTCTTCAGCAGATGCATACACTTGAGGGCAAAGTTTGAATAGTCTACAATAATGAGGAACAGATTCAGGTGGTGTGTGTGTGTGTGCACTGCGCATGCAAAGGAAAAAAGTATGGAAAGACTCCTTTGATCATATGTGTACCAGAGTTGTAGGTGACATTGAGAAATTTCCATTAGATGCAAGCAAAAATAAGTCTTTTGAAGTACCTTCCTTGGTTCCAGAACTAACATGGGATGCAAAGTTAAATTGTACTGTCCTAGGAGGACAGTGACAAGAAGCCTCCTGACTCGTTAGTAGTACATCTATACATGTGCTTGAGTTTTGGAAAGCAAAACTCCTTAGAACCAAGGTTGAGATCCCATACTGCATGTTAAACATGGATGAGTTTTCATCTTCCACCATTGGTGGATTAGATGGGCTTCTTGGCATTCTTGTATTTTATAAGAGATTTGTGGCCAGCTTGTTTTCTTAAACAGAAATTGCTTTGATCTGTGTAAATTCCTACAGTAGAACAAAACTGACCAGTAAGATTAATGTTAGTAAAACAGAGTCATAATGATCAAAACTAGTAATTTTTGAGAATTTGTCCTAAATACCATTGTTAATCCCTGCTAGATAAACACATGGAATCAATGCAACTTATAGAAATGTATCACCAAGTTTCTACTGATTCAGTTCGTCTAGTCTAGACTAGACTAATAGATACATTTAGCCTTAGGTCAATTTTTCCACCCTTCAGTCAAATTTCTGAAATTGGTTAAGAGGCATCATTTGTGCTGGCTGATCTCTCCTAATGTTAAACCTCTTTGTAAATAAGCATGGAAAGCATAAAAAAAAGTCTGTTTAAGCACAGTCATCAAAACATGCCAAAACGGTAGGTTTTGTAAATCAGATTACAAAATCAGGGAACTTTCCTGATTTTGTAGGTATAATATTTCTAACAGACATATTCATAATCCAGATGTCCACTGAAAGATGCAAGATACCTAGACTTACAGTGGTATATTGATACTGACCTTGAGTACATAGCACCTTTCTTTCTTTGGAGAAGTCCAGTCTTTTGTTCTTATCCAGCTAGCCAGCTAGAAGAAGAAAATTCAAACTTCCTTATGTCCCGAAATTCATTTTTGCTTTATTTCCTTCTTGAATCAAGAGAGTTCAAGAGAGTACACCCCCACCTTTTAAAAAAATGCCATCTATAATGTATTTAGCCATGTGTCCTTTTGTTTGGCTAGAGTATCATTTCACTTGTTCTACTGGATGAGGACTACAAATGGTACCTGTCCCAGAGGGAAGTATAATCTAGAAGTTGATTTTTCTGTAGTGAGCAACTCTGTTTGTCTTTAAAACATTTGGAAATTCTTAGGTTTTCCAAGATACGTGTAGAGGTCATATTTCAAAGAGTCCTTGCTTTCTTTCTTTTCCAAGTTGACTTCTTTGCAGTTGAGCCCAATCCCCTCCACCTCCTTTCACACATGGTTGTGGGTCTTTTGAAGAATTTCTGTCATCCTCCCCCCCATGTGGATGGTATTAAGATAATGCATGCCACTAAGAGTGAACAAGCCTCTTTACTTTCTCACCTCCCAGAAAGTAAATTGAGTCCTATCAGTTTTTACTATTATAAGTATTAGAAAGGGTGTTTGTTTCCACAGCTGTGTTTTGATAAGCTACATTACCACATCCCTTTTTACACATGAAAGTTTGGCTTGGGTAAATATATGATATTTTTCAATCTGTAGATATATATCTATAGGAGCCACGTACTCATTCATCTTGGTTCATGGAAATAAAATCTCTACTGCCAGTCGTACTGTAACAAACTGCACGTCTTATCTTTCATGTTTTATGATTACAGTTTCTGATGACCTGCTGCATTTATTTCTGGGACAAAAATCAGTTATGGTTCAAGAGATGCTTGTCTGGCTAAATTAAGCGTTTGGGCAAAACATGCAGCTAAAAGCAGAATTCTGTTTGTTTCTTCTCAGCAGCAAATCCTACTGAGTTCAATAGAGGGGTATAGGATTGTAACTTCTGGGTACCACTCAAAGAGATTTACCTTAAAACTGATGGTACTTATTCTAAGATAATGTGCATAGGATTGGGATGTAAAAATTTAGCATCAGTGTGCATCTCACAGTGGCATAGCTGAGATCATTTGTTAGTGGAGTATGGATAGACTTTTCCTTTAATTCATTTGAAAATCTGTTACAGCTCAGAAATACAGTGAGCTAGAGATAGGTGGAGAGTATTATATAGAGTAGATAAATTAGCAGTCCTCTTCCTGGTTTGCACAGCCTGGGGAAAAAGTCATGGAGATTTCATACAGTCTATGGGAACTTTCACTCTTTAGTACTGAATGAGAAAAGGAGGTACAGTATACCACTGAAGAGCTCCCTTGGATAGCAAGGGATACCAGCACACATTGGCTGAAGACAGGCATTTTGATCTTTAGATAGCGCCAGTGATCACAAAGTGCAGAGAAGTAGTCAGGAAGCTGCATACTATCTGTGGGCAAATCTTTGCCTTTGTTCATTTCATTGAGTTTTAGCAGGGGCAGCTGGTGGACTTGTGTCAATGGGGTCGTAAATCCACTCTGGATTCTAATCCGAACTATAATGGGACTGTCTAAGGTGCTGAACCTATGTTAAGAGTAGAATTCAGCACTTTGGATAGCTCCTTAAAGTTTCAAATTAGACCAGAAATGGAAGCCACCCAGACAACACTGGTCCTTTAGAGACAGTTCTGTATAGCTTCCTGCTGGTCTGAAACAGGGTCATCAGAAGATGGAAGGTGACATTACATCTATAATGGTTGGCTTTAAGTTACAATTAGAAAACAAAGATTTTAAAACTCATTTAAAAACCTTGGTTGAAAACAACCAGATTAGGCATGTCTCTACATTGCCCAGTTATAACACTTTAACTATCATACCTCTGTTCTATAGATTTGTAGTTTGGTGGACATAGTTAGAATTCTCAGCTGGAGAGGTCTAGTCTACCTTCCTGAACTGTAGCACTAGCGCATTCTGCCAGAGAGTTTTTCGCCAAACTACAAAATGGAAATTTCTGTGAGATGGAGTCATGGCAGTTAAAGAGTTGTCATGTTGTCATACCTCTAGCATTAGCCTACTCAGGAGATTGGAAATATTCCGCTTACGACCGGCCAACGTACTTTGTGATTGTAGGCAGAGCATGAAAAGTATGAGGTCTCTTCAGATGAGCACTTGCTGTGTGGATTGGCAATAATGTGAGTTTGCACATGAATATAGTTCTGTGTGTGCATTTTTGTTTTTGCATTCATTCTTCTAAAAATGATTGCAGCAATCACTGGAGGCAGTGAAACCAAAGTCTGAGCAACCTTTACAATTCTGATTTGTGATGTGTGGTGGGTACCTAAGAAATGTGCCACACATTTTTTATGGAGGGTATTAGGCCGCACTTAGTTTGAATTCTCACATTCTTTCTTTAAATGTTAAGGAGAAGTCAATTAGGTGGAACTCGTTTAGCAGGAAATTTTAAACAAAGGAAAAGTTAAACATTTTTTAATATCAGAATTGGAGTTTGGCTCAGATTATTCTAATGCTTAGGTCATGGGATGTCCTGGAGAGCAATAAAAGCAAGTAAGATACACTAAATCTCAGAGGAGATATTGAAAGAGTCCATTGCAAACTTGGAACTTGTCATAACATTCAGCAGTGTAAACATTGCCTGCAAGTTGAAAAGGTTCCATTAGCTGAGGTTCTAGTTTTCATTAAATGATCTTGCTCAGCGGATTGTCATTTTTATCCCTGATGAATTGTGTTCAGAACTTGTCAAAACCTGCTTAAGGAGCCAGGTTCTCTCTTGCCTCCTGCTTTCTTTTTAATTAAAACATTTGTCTGTTATCCCAGTCTGGCAAGCATAGGGCAAATGTCACACTGTGGAACAATCTGAAGGTTGCCTTTGTAAATAGATTAATAGTGTTATCATTGCTCATGGCCTTTCTCCAATCCATTCAGGCAATCTGCTTTTCTAACTTAACATTTACAGATTTGCTTTTTATTCTTTTTGAACCCAGTAGCAACTCTTCTCTTGGCTTTGTTCTAATACACAGCTTTGTGAGTTTATTTTTGCTGTATCTCAGCAAACTCAAACATTCAGTCTTTTTGGAGCAGAACTGATGGCCCCTGCTGAAGTCTCCCAAATTTCTAGCAGGCATAACTGTATATTTTATACGGTGCCCTCTGAACTTCTTTTAAATGCGTTTGGTTAAAACAACATCCCTGAGTCTTGCACGAAACACTATAAAGTCAGCAGTTGGCTTTTTAATAGGATACTTCAAAGGTCACTATGGGAATCTCCTTTTTTAATAGTGGTTAAACACAGTAAGCACGACTGAATTACTGTGAGTGAAGAAGGTATCATCCCCTTTGGCTGGATCTGTATCAGCACCTGTGTCAGCAGTTACATGGGGCAAATTGATGGAGGACCCCTTGTCTCTTCAGATGTTTAGATTTCTAAGAAGCCTTAGCCAGCATAAACAAAGGGTTGTGAGATTTGTAGTTCAAAACATCTGGAGAGGCGGAGGTCCGCTAGCCCTGGGCAAATAGATTTTTAGAGTAGGCTAGTTATATTTGAAGATGTTTCAAAACTGCAGTAAAGATAGGATGTTAGTGGTAGATATTGTAGGTACTGTACTCAGATGAAATGTTTTGCAGGAAGTGGTTTGTCCTCAGTCTGCAGCCATACATTCATTCTGGTGTTTTAAAATCCTCTGTTGGCCCACCAAGACCCTCAAAGTGATTCACAGTGAGTAAAAACATTTAAACCATTAAATACATAGCTGAAAACATGAAAATCAGTCCAAAACTCCTATGTAAAATAATCATAAAACTGGACAATTAAAAATGGTTTAGAAAACAGCCAGAGCAGGCTCCTCTAATTTAAGAACCAAAGGCCAAGAGGAATAATATAGTCTTCACTGCCCACTGGAAACTCAAAAGGGATGGCATTCCACAGTCCGAATGTGGTGTCACATGTATATAACCAGCCTCCCCTCGTGGAGTGGTGGGATATGTAACAGAGCATCTATCTGAGATTTCATATGGGAGTAGGTAGTCTTTCAGATATTTTGGCCTTAAGCCATGTATCATAAACAGCAAGGCATGGAATAGCTTGTGTGGGGCTTTTCCTTACTCTTTGTGTGACACTTCTGTATCTGACATACCACTGGTGTTATGAGTGCATTGTAACTTGTCCAGACCCATTCACTCTTGGCTGAGACTACATTCTCAAACATCAGGCATCTGTTTTCCCACAAGGGTCTTGAAAAATAGAATAGAATAGCGGCAGTCAAGTGTGGAGGATGGAGGCATGATTACAGTCAACCTGGCAGGAGCTACTAGGTTTGGATGTGTATGATTCTGTCCTGTATGTTTAGATTTGAAAAACAGCAATATTTCGTCTTTTCAAATGTGTTGATGCGTGATGTGTGACACAAAGAGCAAACGTTCTTTATTATCTGAGTGCTTTTACTACTCCCAGGTAAAGAACTTCCTTTAGAAAATGCCGTACTGAATTCAACTATGTTTGTATTTTACATGAGTATGGATCACCTTTGGACTAAAAAAAAATTTTTTTTTGAGTAATGTAAAGACGTGCTCTTCTCTACAGGAAAAGGGAAAGACAAATAAATAGGTGTGCAAAATGTGTAACAAGTTAGATTCAGGGCAGTGCCTTATCTAAAACATTATAGTGGAAACTAGATAGAAATCCCAGTTTCATACATGTCTAGGGAAAAGTCGCTGAGAAGAAACTGTTGACTGTGCTTGGATGATTATTTTAATTAATTGAGATGTGACTGAGTTCTTCAGTTGTGTACCTCAAAAGCTTCTAAGCGAACAACCAGGTAACTTTCCATTAACTAAAGCTGCCCATTTTGTCTGACCTGGGAAATTATGGCTAAGAGCTTTTGAATGAACCTGGATATTAATCCAATTTAAGCCAAGATAAGATATGATAATTTGAACTTGTCTACTGTCTCATATGTATTTAGCGACACTAACGGATGAAAAGTACAATTGGGGTTGCAATTCCTTCTTGGATGTAAAACCCAGTGAAATAAGAATGGGTGAATTTGTCCATCTTACTTCCTTCCAAATTCATGTTTTAAAAATCTCAATTTCGTTCCATCAAATTTGTGAATAAATTTGCCAGTTTTTGCAAGCTCTTTTTTTAGTGACCGAATCAAAAACCTTCTCTGCTGACTAAGCTCATTGACTACAGCTATCACTAGAAGGGCAAGACTCATATTGTACTCGCTTACCACGTGGCTGTTAAAGTTGATGAGCCTGTCGGAAGATAAAGGTGGCAAGCCAGTTTCACTACCACAAAAGGCTGAATACACAGTTCAAAAGCAGACTCGTAACAATTAATTTTTCAAAGCTCTCTGCCAGGATGAGTAAAATCTGTCTTTTTTGCTTTCCGTCACATTCAGTTTTTGAAACAAAGCAAAATTCTCACCCATACCTTCATTGCTTTCAATGGGACTTCCTTCTAAGTAAACAAATATGGGACTGTACCATAAGCCAGATTTACTCCACTTTAAATATGGCAGGGAAATTTATCCTTTATCCTGTGAGGTGCAAGATGAACAGCCTGTGAGATGCATGGCCTCCAGATGTGAATCCTCTTATATATCTCCATACACATTATGTAATGATATTCATCTTTCACTGCTTTCTGAAATATGTGACCCTCCCCCACCTTAGCTTAAGTTCCTAATTAGTACAAGGAACTTAATAATAATGATTCTCCATCAGAGAGGTTGGGAGGACATGTGAGATAGAGCCCTTTCAAATATGTTGTACTGAAAACACTGTAGAAATAATAAACAAATCAAACTGATTGTTAGCAGTGGTTGCTGAAACAACATCATTTTTTTTTAAAAAAAACTTGAGTAGCAGGTATCATGACAGTGGTTAATTATGTGATACTGAAATCAAATTGCATTTTGAATGTGTGAACACCAGTGGTGTATTTAGCTTAAACAGTGACTAGGGCAAGCATAGAAGTTGCCCCCCTACCTTCTTACCCTACCCCCACCTCTACATGCACAGCTTTTTTGCACCCCCCTGGCATTGGTGCCAGGGGTACCTACCCTACTTGTCCCACCCTAGATATGCGTTTGGTGTACACGTGAATGTATGTTTATGTATTTGCACATGAACCCATGGAAATGTAGAAGAAGTTATAAACTGAATCAATACATATTGTAGAACACACATAATAAATCAGTAGAGCTGTATTGTACAATACTGTTAGTTACAGAATGGTATAGAACATAGCTGTTAATTACTGTAAAGCAACACACACATTGTCTGCAACTAAAGAAGACAGTACTACAGCTTAGGATGATCAAGTTTTGCTGGAAAAAAGTCAAGTGAATATTCTACATTATATTAAATTATAAGGGTGCTCAATATGGTGGTTGACCTCAGCATACTTTGAGATTATGTATCTTTAAATATAACAGTTTGTATCTTAGTAAAATGACAGAGAGACTGTACCAAGAGTTATGGACAGGAGAGATGCAAAAATAGTGGTAGAATAGTTATCAGATGCAGTCCACGTTAATTGACTGGCATTGAGCCATGCTAACTGATAATGTAAGGGTTGTGTTCTCTGCATGCTATAACGCTGAATTGATTTTCTCAGTCAGCTAATTCCCATGAGCAAGTCAATGTGAGTTTTAGTTGAAAGGAATTTTACAATGTGTAGCATGCTCAGAAAGATTTGTTTTTATGTCAGCATGTACTCTGATTGCAACTCAGCCTGTATTTCATGTGTTGCACAAATAGCTTGAAAAGGAGCTGAGTGGGAGCATACTGGCCAAATCTGTGAAGCAACAGCTTCATCCTATGTTGAAGTCACAGTTTCTATACTCTATAGTGTGCTCAACACTATTATACATCTCTTGCTGAAATTCATAGTCACCATCACACTGCTTCTACTGCACTCCCAAGAGCTTGCATGCCCATATCAGAACTTGAAATCACAAATATTGTATTCAGAATAACATTTATCAGATAAACAACATTTTCCCATTCTGAGGGGATAGGTGGGTGGGGACAATGTGTGTGTTCCAAATTCATCAGTTACGTACCAGTGTGATGGCTGCCTTGCTGGTGCCGTGACATGGATTGTTTCTTCTTGAAGACTTTTGGACCTCTGAGGATTTGAGATCTTTGCTTACCTATTAGTGGTAATGCAATATAAGGATGATCACAACGATGGTATTGTTACAATGTATCTTTGTGAACAGAGAATAAAAATGAATGCCAGCTGTTCAAAACATGTATTTTAATGTTCTTCTAGGTGAGGAACCAGCACTGGAGTCTTATAATGGAGAGTGTTGTTCCGTCAGACAAAGGAAATTATACTTGTATTGTGGAGAACATACATGGATCCATCAATCACACATACCACCTTGATGTTGTTGGTGAGTAAATCTCCAGGATGTATAAGATTTTTTTTTTTTTAGAAGATTGTTGATTTCGTTATTATTTCTCTCTTCTCTCTCTCTCTTGCTCTCTTTGAAAATGTAAAAGTTAAAATTATCCTTTACATTAAAATGAGTGTGACCCCAAGACAAAACGTTGCTATGTATCCCCCTCATGTGGATATGGTACACATCCTGAGGCTGAGTGGGATGAAAAAAGAAAAACAGAGAGAGGAGGTCCTGCTTCAACTTGGGTCTTACTTCAAGTGCAAAATTTTTTTTTCTTTTTTTGAACCTCTAAAAGTGTAGCCAGTCTGTATGCAGTTCCAGTGAAGCAGTGGCTTTCTGCATGGAGCTGAAAAACTGGTTTTGACTGGAACAACCTGTAAGGGTTGAAATATAACAGTGAACTACATTGCAGCAGTGCTGTAAACTACTCTTGTCTCATCACGGCATTCTGACCTATAATCAAGATAATGTAGTGGACTATTCCTGCATGCAGAGGGTTGGACTATGGGGTTTTGCAGACCATTAGACCGCTATGATTCTGCTCTACAGAGTTGATGTATACGTAGCCCAATTTGCCATCTGGAGTAGAAGCAATGAATAGTAATAGAAGGTTGTTCTAAGCTACTTTCAGCCCAACCTCCAGTAAGTGGTATTAGTGGTGTAATACTTTTGGAATACACTAAGTTTTTCATACCATTCTGCTGCACAGTCCCAGCTATGTTAACACCTTTGATTTCTCCATTGATTTCTGTGGGCAACTCTCCTGTCCTTGGGGATTTTTTAAAAAATAACTTCTCAGTGTGAACCAGGAAGTGACCTAACCAAACAATTGTTCTTTCTATTCTTATCTGTCTACCCATCTACCTCTGTCTTTCTGTTCCAGCTATCTCTACATCTCACTTTATGACAGTCCTGCTCCCTTCCCACTCACTCAATATTCGACACAATGGAGTTAGTTGAGGTGCATTTTTTACTCCTGTAATTTTAGAAATATTTTAAAGTTTTGGTATACAACAAACACCAGTGTTGCTCTGAGTGTGACATTCGCTTGTGCAGAGTTGGTGCGTGTGAACATTGGAACACTCCTGTCAGTATTTGTAGATATGTACGTATGTATGTATGTATGTATATATGATTTTTTAAAAGCATTTTTTAAAATGAGTCCGTGACAGAATGCAAGGGCGTTTTTAATCACTTCACTTAATTTGCTGCGACTTTAAGAACAGGAGAAGATCAGGGTGTTGCAGAGCTGTAGATACATTTTTTTTTTCATAAGCTCTCTATTCAGTTGAGGTGAGCTAACCTGAAGACTAAACCATTTTTTGTTTGAACACTTGTTTAAACAATGTTTATTGAAGGTGCAGCTCTAACGGCTGCCAGGAATTATAGTAAATTGCGTTCCACATGACTCCATCCTGTGCAGACCAGCTGCTGAAAGGGTGCAGCTGAATTATGCTCACTCACTAGGGAATAGGTGTGCCCACAGTCTCTTACAAAGAAGGAAGCAAAGGGAATATATACTGTTGTGTCTGTAAAGAGTCTTTCCCCCTGTAGTGCATATGACTTCAGAGGACTGGAGAAGGGAAGAATGTGTGCAAGGGAGAAAACCTGTTTTTAAATATTAGGAGCAGATCTTGGAAATCTTGTTTTTGGACTGCCACTGCCAAAATCCCCCAGCCAGCATGGACAGGCTGGATGAAGGATTCTGGAAGTGGTAGTCCAACAGTATAATGTTTCCAAGCTATGGAAAGGACAGAATCTTAAAATCACCACAGAGTGCATAGTTTCACTGTTTTTGAAGGTTTTCATCTGTTTTGTCTAACCGGGGCAAACATTCCCCAGAGGAGAGAGCAGAGGGGGAGCTGGGTCTGTGAAGACATCCTAGACCAGGTGTGTTTACAGGCTTGTGGGGCAGGGCTTGTTTGTCTGTTTGTTTGCTTGTTTTTGTTTAGTCTCCTTGTGCTGGCTGTGTGCTCTCCCTGAGCACACGGTCTGACTAACGAGGGGGAGGAGCCGGCTGGGGGGAGGAGTCTTATTAGGGGCTCCCAACGGCACGTGCCTTTGGCGCGCGCTGTTAAAGTCCTCTGCTTCAATCCTTCAAGTTTAACCCTTCACAATCAGTAGAGTAGACGTAGCTTATACAGCTGAATTTCAGAAAGAAAGCCCAGTTATTCTTTCTAGAACTGCTTCCTATACTACTCTCTGTAGTATCTAGGATGGAAGGTGAGGGAGCTGCCGCAGTCACCTGTAGCACTTGTGGGATGTTCCTTTTCTTGCCACAAGATGTTGTCGGGTACACCTGCGCCAAGTGCAAGCTGGTGACCTTCTTGGAGGAGAAGGTTTGCCAGCTGGAGGCACGAGTTTCTAATCTTCATCTTATTAGGGAAGGGGAGGAGTTTTTGGATAGGGCAGAGAAGACGTACCAGAAGACCGAATGTGCGGAGGAGCTGCCAGATCAGGAAGTCAACACAATGTGCCAGGAAACGGAGGCTTGGAGGAGTGTCACACATAGGAGCAGAAGGTCCAGGAAGGTAACAGAGACTCTCAACCTACACAATCGCTTCAAAGTTCTTGGCCTTACGAACGATGAGGAGCACCAGGAGGAGGGAACAGAATGTCCACGAGAAGGAATCCAACTTTGGCAACGGGAACTAGATCAACGCTCCCAGTCTCAACAGAATGCCAGGCAGTCCTAGAAGAACATGCTTGTCGAGGAACACTGGAGAAGCCTCAGAGGAGGCGAGTTCTGGTTGTTGGGGACTCCTTGCTCAGAGGAACTGAAACGGCAATTTGCAAACCGGACAAGCTCAGTCGAGAGGTCTGCTGTCTTCCTGGGGCCAAGATCAACCACATAACGGAGAGGCTAATCAGGCTGGTCAAGCCCACTGACCATAAGCCCCTCATTTTGGTTCATGTCGGAACCAATGACACTGCGAGGAGCAGCTTTTACCACATTGCAAAGGACTACGAGCTTATGGGGACGAAGCTTAAGGACCTTGGTGCGCAGGGGGTTATTTCGTCACTCCTCCCCGTTGGCGCAGGTAGGGCAAGGGCAATAGCAGAGGTCAACAACTGGCTCTGCACGTGGTGCCGCTGGCAACGGTTTGGGTTTTTGGAACACGGCCTGAATTTCCATGAACGTGGGCTTCTGGCAAGGGATGGGCTGCACCTCACGAAACTTGGCAGGAATGTTTTTGCAAACAATCTCGCAAGGAGGATTCAGAGGTCTTTAAACTAAGTTCCGCTGGGGAGGGAGACAATATTATTCAAGGCCAGGACTCGGTGAGCGCAGGGGGAAAAGGCCCAAATGATATTGGACAAGTAGTACAAGCGGCTAGTGGCGGGAGGAGTAGAAACTATAGTACAGGACTTGCAGGAAGGGCCTGGGGACTTAAGTGTCTCTACACTAATGCACGGAGTATGGGAAACAAGCAAGATGAACTTGAACAACAAAATAAATACGATTTGATAGGCATCACTGAGACCTGGTGGGATAAGTCTCATGATTGGAATGTAGGAATAGAGGGGTATAGCCTATTTTGTAAAAATAGACCAAACAAGAAAGGAGGAGGAGTAGCCTTGTTTGTCAAGGATGTTTTCACCTGTGAAGAGATCCGTGACTTAAACCCAGAAAGCCAGGTCGAGAGCATCTGGGTAAGAATTAAGGGAGCGAGAAACAATAGGGATATTCTGGTGGGGGTTTACTACAGACCTCCAACCCAGAATGAGGACTTTGATGATGCCTTCCTCAACCACATGACTGCACATTCAAAAGGAGAGATATAGTAATAATAGGAGATTTCAATGACCCGGATATATGTTGGCAGTCAAACTCTGCCCAGACAGCAAGGTCCAGCAAGTTTCTTGCTTGTCTTGCAGACAATTTCATGGTCCAGAAGGTGGAAGAGGCCACAAGGGGATCAAATATTCTAGATCTGATCCTGACCAACAGGGATGACCTTGTTAATGAGGTAGAAGTGGTTGGATCTTTAGGGGAGAGTGACCATGCCCTATTGGAATTTGGCATTCAGTGGGAAGGAGAAGATAAGTGTAGCCAGACACTCATCTTAGATTTTAAAAAAGCGGACTTCTGTAAACTTAGGGAGCTACCGGCTGGAATTCAGTGGTCAAGAATAGTGAAAGGGAAAGGAGTTCAGGAGGCATGGGAGTTCCTTAAAAGGGAGATACTGAAGGCACATAAGGAGGAAAAATGGAAAGCATCTGAAGAAACCAGAATGGTTGACTAAAGAACTCTCAGTTGAGCTAAGTGTTAAGAGAAACATGTACAAGAAATGGAAGAAGGGGGAAACCACCAAAGAAGAATTTAAGCAAGTAGCCAGGAGATGTAGGGAGGAGGTCAGAAAGGCTAAAGCACAGAACGAACTTAGGCTGGCCAGAGACATCAAAAACAATAAAAAGGGCTTTTTAAAATATGTCCGTAGCAAAAGGAAAAAGAGGGAGACGACAGGGTCGCTGTGCAGAGAAGATGGCGAATTACTAATGGGGGGAAAAAAGGCAGAACTACGTAACACCTTCTTTGCCTCAGTTTTTTCCCAGAAGGATACAAGCACTCAACCTGGCGGTTGGGGAGCAGGGGAGGAATCAGGGGAAATGAGGCAAATAATAGGTAGAGAGGTGGTACAGGAATACCTGGCCACACCGGATGAATTCAAGTCTCCAGGGCCAGATGAATTGCATCCTAGGATATTAAAAGAACTGGCAGAGGTCATTTCGGAACCGCCTGCTATAATCTTTGAGAAATCTTGGAGGACAGGAGAAGTTCCAGCAGACTGGAAGAGGGCAAATGTTGTCCCCATCTTCAAGAAGGGAAAAAAAGAGGACCCAAATAATGATCGCCCAGTCAGCCTGACGTCAGTACCCGGAAAGATTCTGGAGCAGATCATTAAGCAGTCAGTTTCTAATCACTTAGAAAGCAACGCGGTAATCACGAGAAGTCAACATGGATTTCTCAAAAATAAGTCATGCCAGACTAATCTTATCTCTTTTTATGCTAGAGTTACTAGCTTGATAGATGAAGGGAATGCTGTGGATGTAGCATTTCTCGATTTCAGTAAGGCCTTTGACAAAGTTCCCCATGACATTGTTGCAAAGAAGCTAGTAAAATGTGGGCTGGACAGGGCTACTGTTAGTTGGATTTGTAATTGGTTGACCGACCGAACCCAAAGGGTGATCACGAATGGCTGCTTTTCATCCTGGAGAGAAGTGACTAGGGGGGTGCCACAGGGTTCTGTCCTGGGCCCAGTGCCGTTCAATATTTTTATCAACGACTTGGATGAAGGAATAGAGGGCATGCTCATCAAATTTGCAGATGACACCAAATTGGGAGGGGTTGCTAATATGCCAGAGGACAGGATCAACATTCAAAATGACCTGGATAGATTGGAGAGCTGGGCCAAAGCTAACAAAATGAAATTCAACAGAGAGAAGTGTAAGGTCCTACACTTAGGTAGAAAAATGGAATACCGAAATATAGGATGGGGGACACGTGGCTGGATAGCAGTACGTGTGAAAGGGATCTAGGAGTTTTAATAGACCACAAGCTGAACATGAGTCAGCAGTGTGATGCGGCAGCCAAGAAAGCCAACGCAATTCTCGGCTGCATCAATAGGAGTATGGTGTCTAGATGGAGGGAGGTACTGGTACCACTCTACTCTGCTTTGGTTAGACCTCATCTTGAATCCTGTGTCCAGTTCTGGGCACCCCAATTCAAGAAGGACATGGTCAGGCTGGAGCAGGTCCAGAGGAGGGCAACCAAAATGGTGAGAGGCCTGGAAGCCATGCCCTATGAGGATAGACTTAGAGAGCTGGGTATGTTTAGTCTGCAGAAGAGAAGGTTAAGAGGGGACATGATAGCCATGTTTAAATATTTGAAGGGATGCCATGTAGGGGAAGGAGAGGGCTTGTTTTCTGCTGCTCCAGAGACCAGAACAAGGAGCAGTGGATTCAAGCTGCAGGAAAGGAGATTCCACCTGAACCTCAGGAAGAACTTCCTGACAGTCAGGGCTGTCTGGCAGTGGAATATGCTGCCTCGGGGTGTGGTGGAGTCTCCTTCTTTGGAGGTTTTCAAGCAGAGGCTGGATGGCCATCTGTCGGGAGTGCTTTGAGGGTGTTCCTGCATGGCAGGGGGTCGGACTGGATGGCCCGTGTGGTCTCTTCCAACTCTACATTTCTGTGATTCTATGATTTACCAGAATCCCCCAACTTCTTCCTCTTTTGAGCTGTTTCAATGCCTTATATTCAGGAATATTCCGCGCAGTTTATTTTTCCTGGCAGAAAAGATTAGTGACTTGCATGAATGAATGGAATGGTAATGAGAGTTATGTCATTTATTGCTATGTCTGCTACTTTCATAGAGAATCATAAAAGTAAACAGTATAGCCAAGATTTTCCATCACGATTAATGATTTTTGAGTGCTAAATAGCCATCATGGAGCTGTTGTTGTTGTTACTTCTTCTCTAGAAATATATTTTGCATACAACTTTTGTCACTAACTTTCCTTTATAAATATTTTTGTTTTCATCATGGGCATAGTGTGTTAGATTTTGGGTTCTTTCATTTTTGGCTTCGCTAAAGCCTTGGGGTGCTTTGGTTGGTATTAAGTGGTATCATGGTGCGCCTTGGTTTGCTTGGTTCTGCAAATGACCCAGAGTTTACAATTAGAAGAGGATCTAGAATAGCAGCTATAATGACAAGAGTAGAAATAGAATCCCATTTCTCTTTGGTCTACATCTTCTGCTATCAGTTAAGCCTGTCAAGGGCTGATGGTGGAAGAATAAACCCCACAATCCTCCATTGTATAGGACAGGGCCCTCAAGAAGTTTCTTTACCTTGGTCACCTTAAACCTAGGATTGATCCTGGTCATGTGGTATAATTTTTTTCCTGGCTTGTAACCAGCTCAGAGTATAGCTGAGGGTTTCATATGTGAATGTGAAGCTTATATGTCCCCGCATAGCTAGGTTCGAGTACTGCCTTTTCTTAGTTTTCTTTATGTGAAGACTTTTTGCTTTTATTTTTATGAAAGTGACAGCATTCAGAAGTATAAGCATGTAGGAACAACTGTCCCACTTGATAGTTTTGCTTTTAGTTTATCCTGCAGAGGCAGTAGCTTGGTCATTTTTTAAATATATTACATATCCTAGAAGGGCCATATGTATGCTAAAAGGATTCTGACCTGTCCATAGGAGAGTGGTCTTGAAACTGTAAAAGTGAGAGTATAATTTAATAATCTATAACAGAAGTTTCCCTGAAATTCGTTAGTGTCAAAAGCTCCACTTAGGCTATATTGAACCTGAGTAGAATAGAGTTATTGATGTCCAGTTTTCTAGCATTTTGGGTTATTTAGAAGTCTCCACCCACAGAGAAGAATATCCTTCTCATCATGTGAGGAGAGCCACAGAAATATGCAAGGAGGGAACAAAGTTAGTGCCGTTTCTTGTCCTTTTTTCCTTGTGCTTTTTTCTGCTCAGACACAGTAATGCTTCAATAAAGCTTAGGTCTGTTCCTTTCCAAGACAAGCATCCACTGGTCCAGGCAAATTAAAAAGCGATTCCAGCATTTATTCCAACAGTGTATTTATGATACTTGCAAAGGGCAAACACAACCCAGTTTGGCTCAGAACAGAATTTATTTAATGCTACATTCATTAATGTGTAGCAAATATCTACCTAAATCCAGGTGAACGTGTCTAGAATTTTGCAGATACAACTTCCCTCTATATTTGCCACAGAACCAAATGTTTAATGTCTGACTGATGTGTATTTCTCAAAAACTGACTCTCAGGAGTCTGCTTTTGCCTAGTAAAAGAACCTTAACAAAGAGATATGGAATGAAAATCACTAGATTTAGACTGGCTGATTAATATATCAGCCCTGTCATTGGTAAATATTGGAAGTTACTCCATTTTTCTTCCTGTCAGGCTTCTAGCTTGATGTAATTTCCATGCTGATGACCGTTTAACCACCTATCTTACCACAGACCTACAGATGAATTGTAAAATGTTCTTGGGTAAGCCTCCCTGAGAGGATTATACAGATGGGCAAGCTATTGCAGGTTGAGAGAATTTACCTGAGGGCAATTTGGGTATCTGCATGTGCTTGAGGGATTGGGAAAGAGATAAAATACCAAGAATGTCTCTTATCAGCTACTCTTTGAAATCCTCCACTGCTGAGGGTGATGCCAACTGGAAAAACATCTTTGAATTCTTCTTGCAGATTTTGAAATAACAAGAAATATAATAATATTTCCAAAAGTGTTCATGAATAATCCAGCTGCGGAGTTTGCGTTTGCAGATGAATTCGAATTTTAGTGCAGAAATCTAAACTTCTTTGGTTTTCTTTTGTTGTATTACCAACTTCACTTTTAAGATGCCTTTATTTTTAAATCTTCCCTCAAGTAAGAGATGAAGAGATAACATTCATAATGATTGGCAACTGAGCAGAAAGTCATAGGTTGGTTTAGTAAAGGGACCCTTTCAAACATTCTTTGCTCTTCATTTTTGACTAAGCTGTTCAAAAAATTCACCATCTTGCCAGCTAAAGGGTGCTCTTTTCTGTAATTCCTCCTTATCACTTTAATCTGCTTAGCTGGTTTCAGACCAAATTTTTGGTATTAATGAGTGGTGTAAAAATATGTCGGTGTATTATATTCATGTGTCTATATGGCATGCTGTACTGAAATCTCTTATTATGCCACAGATTTTGGAGATTTCCCAGCAAAACTTCTGCCAAATAGTGACACAATGCTAATTTGTGAATAGCCATTATTAACCTGCCTGTAATGACTTTTCAAAGCCCAAGTCTTTCATCACTTGTGTGCTAATAAGTTAGTAGAATGTGAAGCGTTTCATTTGAACTGTATTTGTTAAATATTCTCAACTGTTGGTTCAGATTTGTGAATGTAGCAAATACATTATAATTTAATATTTTGTTGTAACTGTGAACAGGTATGTCTAAAATAAAGACAGAAATGTCTCATTAGTACTTGTTGAGGCTAGCTTTAGGCAGAACAGAACTAGTCTAGAGGTCAAATGGAACAGCCACCTAAGATGGGTATTTTGATAGTTCTTAATTTCCTCCTTCATAAATATACCAAATCCTGTCTGATCTTGGAAGCTAAGCAAAGTCAGCCCTGGTTATTACTTGGATGGGAGAACTCCAACAGATACCAGGTTCTGTAGGTTATATTTCAAAGGAAGGAACTAGCAAAACCATCTTGATTCAGAAAACCCTATGAAATTCATGGGGTCACCATAAGTAGACAGGTGACTTGAAGGTAGACACACACACACACATTCTGATTATTGCTTCTTGCTCTTATCATATGGCTGGCTTGACTGCACAGAAGGAATCTCTGTGCACATGAATACTGCTAATAGTGGTGCTGCTTTGCGATGGAGAATGAACAAATTCCTCTCATTTTGATTAGTTTCATTTCTACAGTTTTCATTCTGAAGTCCATTCTGTCCCAAACTTATAGTAATGTGCAGATTTTTTTAAAAAAAATCGTTTGGCACAAAATGGCAACATTCAACTATTCTGGGATTTCATGATTTTTTTTAAAGTGCTGTAACCATTAAGAGCCTCTGCCCCAGCTATTTAACAATTGATGCTCACTTCTGTTTAACAGTTATGGCTCTTTCTAATCTTATTTATGTCATTGTCTGTTGTTACTGTTTCCAGTTCAACAGCATAATGTTGGGGAAGATGGTTCTGTTTAAACTCTGTCTTGATCTTAATATATCTGAGAACTAGAGTTCTGGCATTGTAGAAAAGAACAAACAACTGTTCCCTATTGGCGTTTGCCAGCTCATTACAAGTTTTATAGATCTGTTGTTCAGCAGATGTTCTTGGCATCGTCTAGCTTTCAAGATGGGACTTTCAAGATGATGGCTGGGACATGTCAAGGTTTGCATTTCAGCTGGCATAGTCTGAATAAAGTAGAAAAACCGGTATGTGTTGAAGACATCTGCGTTACTATTAGACCACTTCATTTTGCCCCATGGACACTGCATTGTCATCGCCCATATAAACAGAGGCAGCTGGTGGCTCCCATGTCCATGAAGTGCTGAATCAAGTTTTAAAGGATCTATCCATGGTGCTGAACTCTATCCCTCAAATAGTTTCAACACTGAATACCTTTTTCAAAGTTCAGACTAAAACTCAGCACATATTCACCACTTTACTGACACAGAAGCCACTAGTATATAAATTAGCAAAATAACCAACGCTCATATTGTTTGCCACTTAAGTAGCCACACATTGACAACCCATGCTTTTGGCCTTCCTCTAGCTTGAAGGTCTTGCAGGCAGCCTACAATGGTGCACCACATCCTTTCCTCCCTATTGCTACTAAATGTAAGCTGAGAATAGTGTGACAATGATGGAGAAAAAGAATCATCCCCATTACATTATCCACAGCTTGATGAATAGCTATTTAGCAGGCAGTGCAATTACATGGGAAGGTTTAAATACCCTTATACACACACCAGTGCCACTAATGAGTGTATGAGGGGGATGCATGTGTTTGTTGGATCATAATAGAGGGTGAAAGACAGAATGGGAATGTGTGTGTGTGTGTGTGTGTGTGTCTGCACATGCGCATACATGCAAATGTGGGTAAAGTGGTAGGAGAGAGGGGAAAGGGGATGCTGACCTTGGCTGTACCCACTGTGATCCCAGGTGCTTTCCAGAGCTATACTCTGCCATTCATGACAGCATTTGAGACTAGATCCACCCAGATATCACAATTTTTAGCTATTTTTCCCCCATTAGAGTTTTGAGGAATTTCAGTACAGTTTAAATATGATCAGCTCTGATTGTAAGTTTAAGGGACTAAATACCCTTAAAGGCACCTGATCTTGGCTTCTGATCTTGGAAGCTAAGCAGAGTCAGCCCTGTTTAGAACTTGAATGAGAGACCACCGAAAATTTCAAGTGCTGTAGTCTATATTTCAGAGGAGGAATTGGGAAAACCATCTCTGAGCATTCCTTGCCTAAGAAAACCCTCTGAAATTCATTGGGTTGCCATAAGTTAAGAGGCAGCCTGAAAGCATATATGGATGTAAGTTTATTGCCTTAATGCATTTCATGAAAACAACCCCATAACAGATGTAGCCCGGAATCTAGAATGCTTAGTGGGTTCTGTTTTTGTATTTTGAGCAATTGGTACTTGTTTTTTATGATTATAGTAATAAAAATTACCATAATCATAAATAAAGGATCAGCATGTGGAACAGAATCCTTTCCACACAACAAATTGTACCATATATACGATGGCTGTAGTTCATAACTCACATGAAAACAGAGCTGTATCACATTTATGATGATTAGTGTGTTACAGAAAAGTAAGAGATGATTATTGTCCTAAATGATATCACATCTGCACTGGATGTTATGCACACCATAAAGTGTAGTCAACACAAGCTTTTGTGTGATAACACCCCATACTAATCTCTGCTTTTCACTGTGAGTGAGTTTTAGATACAACACTGTAATGTAATTTGGAGTGGATTAGATATTCTGTGGTTCTGATCACATTTCAGCTGCTAAACTATGATTTGGGAACACATTGCAAGACCTCTTCACTCCCCAGTGCCTGCTGATTCCCCTGCCTGCTTTCTACTATCTGTTTTTAAATTCATTTATACTCTATCTTTTCTTAAGCCTCAAAGCAGCTTACAGGAAATAAAAGAGATAACGGTTAAAAGTTGTCATTAAAAAAGTACAAAAAGTTAAAATAGAATTAAACTAAACTATCAATAGAATTGAAAAAAAAATTATAACCAACCCTGTTAAAAAGCGCAGCAAAATTATTTAAGAGCCATTTAGCCATAAAGAGCCAGTTCCCAAAAGTGACCCTGATAGCAGAACTACACTTATAAGTAGATATCTTATTTCATTTTAGAGAAAATGATAGATGCCTTTGGCGGCTATTGATAACCGTGGTATGTATGCCTGATGTTATGCTAAACTAATGGTTACCACAGACCCAAGCAGAATAGGGAATTATTGACACTCAAGAAGACAGAAGGAAACATGCAAACTGCAATCACATTCTTTGTTCCCCAGTGCTGCGGTTTTGACATTGCATTTGATTTAAGTATATGGATGGCTATTCTGAAACAGTGTGGTGAAGCAATTGGCCTTGCATTTATGCCCCTTGCAATAACTTGGTGAAGCCTTTGGGTTTTATAAGAGAAATGCAGGGTAGATTGCATTTCTGGAGCCCAGAGAGATAGAACATCCAAAAGGTGTGCGCAGGGGATCATCATGTGACTGCTTACATATTTCAATAGAGTTCTTTTTCCAAAGCACCACAGAGGCAGTTCTTATAATAGAAACATTTCTTTTGTTTCTAGGAATTAACTAAAGGTGGCCTTGGGTGCCTTCCAAATGAATGTTCTGATTGACAGCTCCCAAAGCATTTCGACCTTTCACAATATTTCACAATTCTTTTAAGTGACAATAGTGTAATGTCCTATCTATATGTACTGGGGAGGTTCGCTGTCAGGATATCCCTGCTGTTGTTTCATGGTTTTGTAAAATTTTGGCTAGGGATTTGCTTCCAGATAATTAGTCAGAGAGCCAGCGTGGATTAGTGGTTTAAATGTTGGGCTACAATTCTGGAGACCAGGATTTGATTCCCTGCTTGGCCATGGAAATCATGGGTGCATTACACACTCTCAGCCCCAGAAAACTCCATGGCAAGTTCACCTTAGGGTTGCCATAAGTCAGAAATGATGGCACACAACAACAATTAATCATTTTAGAAAGTTTATGCATGTTTAGCTGAAGGTACGGGCATGAGGGCCAAGTGGTCTTGTGTGGTTTACTATGTAGTTAATAAAATCCCATGAAAATCAGTGACACCCTCACAATCACATTAGCCCAAATAGGTCAGCATTGTTTATACTGACTGGGAGTGGCTCTCCAGGGCTTCAGGCCAGAGTCTTCCCCAACCCAACATGGAAGTACTTGGGAATGAACCTGAGGCCTCTTGGTGTAACACACGTGCTGTATCAGTGATATGAGGCTTTCTCTAAGTAAGGAATTCTGCACACAGTCAGAATAACAATACAGTGCCAAAGCATAGAGGATGTCTATCCTCTAAGTACATAGTTTTTCAGATGAGATTTGGGAAACATAAAAATGATTCCAGAATAGAAGCTCAGCCTTGGAGGAAATTTGTATGTCATATAGTGAGAAACGGATTCTAATCACTCATTGCGAAATGTGCTGGTCATTTAGGAGGCATGTTGTATAATAAAGTGATCTTTTATGTTCTTCATCTCAGGTAGAAAGGTCTATCTTTAGGAAAGATTAATATAATCCTGAACAAAATATTGGTAGCTCTGTTTATATTACCAGATGCTTCCCTATCCATACATTCATTTCTGTTCATGTAAACAGAAATGAATGTATGGATAGGGAAGCAGGAACATGGCATGGTTAGTTTGGGCTACCTACACCAAAGAGATGCTGGTTCAGTTCTGACCAATGCCAATATAAATTTACTATAGGTGTGGACTAAGTGCCACATGTGACCCCAGGCTTGTCTTGTGGCTCTCAATAGGGTTGCTATTTTTATGGCATAAATGAAAGATAACCTGCCAGTCCTGGACCCTTTTACAACTGCCGTGGCAATGATTTGCAGTTTAGAGAGGGCTATTTAGAAGATTCTAGTTCCTCATCAGATTACAAACCTCAGGATTTCATAGGATGGAGCCAGGGCAGTTAAAGGGGAATCATTGTAGTATACTTAGGGCCCTGTCACACTATACTGTTATAGCACTATTTTTGCACCTTAACTTATGGTATGGAATCCTGGGATCTGCAGTTTAGGGAGGAGCATTTAGAATTCTCAACCAGAGAGCTCTTGGGCCTCACTAAAGTACAAACCCCAGAATTGCATAGAATGTTGCCATGGCAATTAAAGTGGAATAATAGTGCTATAACAGTGTAGTATGATAGCGCACTTAGTGTAGTGTTAAAGTGCCCCGGGAAAATTCCAGCAGGAATAAATCACTTTTTAAATAGATTTCAGGGCCCCATGCAGTGCTAATCACAATTTTTTTCCTCTAGTACTTCTGGAGTTGTTTCTCCGAGTTTGGTCATTTTTGGAAGTTTATGCGGTCCCTAGAGTATCTCATGTTATAAAATTGGCCCCAAGTTCCACCACAGTTGCTTACCTTTACAGTGTGATCTAGATGCATAAAACTATGGCTTACAGTAAGCTGGCAAACTGGGATCAGAAACCATGGTTTGAATTGAATTTGCAAACTAGCTTGGCTGAAATTGACAATAATGGTTGCAAGTGTTCTCCATCTCAGGGGCTCACTGCATCTAAATACTGAAGTGTAGATGGAAAACAGAAGCAGATGATCAACTACCCCTTGCCAATACATCTAGAAGCTAGATTTTTCTGATGTGTGATATATGGAAGCTGTGGTTTGGCATAATATCAAGACCCGGAGCCATATTGTGTTGAAATTTTACTGGTTTGGATCCAGACTGAGTTCTAATTAGAAGAAATTAATTGAAATTAATGGGACATAACTCAGTCACATTGATATCAATGGGTCTACTCTATTTATAAGTCTAGCTACAATCCATTGTAATGAGATGTACATTTCTGCTTGGAAGTGTTTGAAAGGAAGTGATTGTTTTTCTTCCTCAGTTAAATGTGTATGTATTCACACAAACAGTATGCTTTTCTAAAAAAGAAATCATAAACCCCATCCAAACTGTTATATATTCAAACCTGCTCCCCTCTTGTATTTTGATTTAAGTTACCTTTATTACACTGATTTTGGGTTCTTACACTTGTAATAAATGTTAATACATTTTTGTCTGCTACTGCATCTTAACTTTGGCAAAGGAAATGTCTGCTCTAATAGAGTAACAACACGGAGAAACTTTCTTTAATGCAAAATTGAAAGAGGCACTTCAGTTAATTTTGAGGAAAAGTAAAATGTTTGTAGCTTGGCCAAGTTGAAACTTGCATTCTGGCAGTGAGATTTGATGTTGTTGACGAACTCTTTACAGGAGCAAGGGTAAGCCTGACATACTTACCTGAGCACTGGAGGGCCAGGACATGCTGAGACAGGGGTGAAGGCAGGCAGGAATCCACAAACTGGTGCCTTGCCTCTAGGTATTTGGATAAAGTGAGAAGGAAGAAATGTTTTTTCAAAGGAGTGAAAAGCCTGACTGTGGACTTTACACCTGGCAGGAGCTTTTGGCAACACACATATGACTAGCTCAGAGAAAGAGAGAGCTCATCTACTCAATTTGTTTAGACCTAGCGGCTGTGTGCTTTGCTTTTAGTGACTGTCACAGCTTATCAAAGGCTTACAGTGTATCTCCAGGTGCTGTTACTTGTTGGATGAATACCGTCATCTTTGCATTGCACCTTTTCAATCACGTAGACCCCACTTACCTCTTCCCCTGCCACTACATGCCCAGTCATTTTTCAATATCTCATCTATTTGCTCTGTCCTTTTCTCTCATTGTCCAATTTCTTCCATGCACTATATGGAAGACTCTTCCATTCCTTCCTCCTTCCCCACACCCTGAAATGCACCAAACCAGAAAACATTAGAAGACAGTCTGACTGTTGGGCAAGAGGCATGAAAATAGCAGAGTTGAATACTGTGCTTCACAGTGATGGAAAACCATTGTGTGGCTATTATAACAAGCAGCCAGAAAGGGTGGAGGGAAGGCTTTAGAGTATACTGTTCAAAGAAATTATAAGTGAAAGAAATAATAAAAGCATGCTATGGGGTTTTGTAGCACCTTTGAGACTAAATGAGAGAAAGATGTTTGTAGCATAGGCATCCATAAACTGGGCCTGCTTCATCAGATGCAGACCTGGCCTGTGAAAGTTACAAACTTCTTTCTCTCAGTTTAAAAGATGCTGCAATATCCCTTTGCATACCGATACAGACTAACACAGCTATGTCTTTGAATAATAAGAATAATAACAAGAAGTAATAGGTGGCAAGGGAAGAGCATCTGATAAGGTAGATTCACTCTAAAAAAGCTTATGCTACAAACTTCTTTATCTCAGTCTCAAAGGTGCTCCAAGATCTCTTTGTTCAAAGTAAATTGTTATTTTTAAACCTTTAATGACTTTTAACACCTTTTTGACCTGGGGACCTTGTTGAAATATTTTTGGAGCAAGGAGCGTTCAAGTTTTATGTGCTATTATTCTGCAGTTAGCATTATGAATTTGGACAGATTGACATGTTCTATTGCAGGATGTTATTCAGTGTTAGAGCACGTGCCTTCCTTCCAGGTTCTGTCCTTGGCATCTTTAGGTAGGGCAGAACTTGGAATCTTAGTGGGGTAGGGGGGCTTTTCTTGGGAGTGTTTACAATACTGAGATAGATGGACTTAGAGTCTGGTTCTATACAAGGCAGCTTCTGATGGTTTTGTCCTAGAACAGTGACTAAATGCTGTATTGTACTACTACACATTTCATGTAAGGTTTATTCTCATTCATGGGGTTCATTGCCATAACATCAAAGTCCTACCTTTAGTCAATGAATACATACTACAGTGATAAGGAAGACTCTGGAGAAGAAATTACTATGAATGTACTTGTGTTTGTGTTACATAAAATCAAAATCGTACTGTAAACTGGTGCATGTTAAACTGTCTGAGCCATGTTTCCCCCCAGTATGCCAGGGATTGGTACCCTATTTGTGTTCTTTGGCTATAATTGTTTCTTTTCTGGAAGCTTTCCAGAGATTGATAGCAGATGGCTCAAGGCCTGGCACCAATCCATGGACCACCACGTGGAATAGCACTGTTGCAAACTGTGCCCCAGGCCATTGCCTGCTTGGCTGGAACAAAAAAGTGGCTGATCCCCTTTACCTTGTTTCCTTTTATGTCCAATAGATCTCGTATTTAACTTTCGTATCTCCAGCTGTAGTTGGCATGCTCATCCCACAGTACTAGGGTAAGGGCTATTCTTTTATGGGTTTGACACATGTGATTTTCATCCCCTGGCATTCCTGACTTCTCTGGAGCTTAAGAAAATGTGGAGGTGCATTGCCAGGAGAAACTTGATGCAGAATTGTGAAGTGCTTTTCTTCTTCTTTCCATTTCCAGCTTTGTCTGGAGAAAATTGGGTCTTGCATTTTTTTATTCTTTTTTTAATCCAAAAGTGTTTTTTTTTAAAAAAAAATCCTTCAGTAACACTGTTCATTGTTATATTTCCATATTCTCCTTTACTTGAGCAAAGCTTTTTGTGTTTGTTCAGATGTTCTAAAGCTTTTGCTTTTGCCTGTGCCATATAAGGGATCATATCGGTTAACTCCAAGATTAGCAGGGTAGACATTACAGCCTCTTTTCAGCAGAGACACATTTTGCTCTGGGGAAGCTGATGAAATGCACGCTGTGGCAGCCTAACAATAGGTTTTTCTGAGCTAAGGGCAGACTGGTATTAAGACCATTAGCCAGCGATGACAAGTGAGCATTTTAAAACAAGAACATTCATGTCATCTGCTGCCAGTTTCTGACCGGTTCGTATTGCGTTGTATCTCTTAAACTTCTGTAATGCTTACACTTTTAAAGAACATATTTTGATACTTGGTTTGGTGACACTTGGTACAGAATTTGACCTCTACATTTCCACTCGATATGAATAGAAATGACTTTGGTATAAGCCTACTATTGGCTACACAGCCAACTTCACTAGGGTTTTCTGTTTACAGTGACTTGAATCCTGTTGGTACTCCCAACTGGAATAGACAAATAGGATCAATATGATTTACAGAAGTGTTAACTAACTATTAATTAAATACTGAATCTACTTTAGTGGTGATTAGATAGAAGATTCAGGCTAGTGTGTTGTCCAGAGGAATCACAGTAGTGTATTCCTTTAAAAAATCTAGTTACCCAATGTCCAAACAGTGGTGTTATCTGCCCTGTCCCCATCACACTATGGTTGCTGCTACTTGTCTTCCTCTTGATATTCATTGGTTGCACTTCTGCTGGATTTGGGGCAGGAATTTCGTCTGGATGTGCCTGGGTTAATATCACCAAGATACAAGCCAGCATCTGATAATGCTAAAAACATATCTCCAAAGGGGTCATGTGGTCCCTCTCATCCCTGAAAGCTTTAGGCACGGTGAGCAGAGCCTCTTACTTCCTTGCTACTCTGCAAACTAGACAGCAATGACAGCAAGGATTCATGATCTGCATGACTATTGTGTGATGTTTGCTTGGGTTCTTACATGCCACTTTGCCACTCTTTTGAGGCAGTTCTCCAGTTATACTTGTTACGGATTGAGCTGCAATAGCAAAGGTCTCCCATAGAATCAGAGTCACCAAGAACTCTAATTGTCAAGGTTGTTCTTGTTAAGTAATCATTATGGGAACTCAGATTGTTAATTTTGATTTATTGCCTTGTGTGTTGTAAATATTGTGGCATGCTGCCTTGGGAGGGAGTTACACTAAAAAATGGTTTATAAATCTTTTAAAAATAAATAAAACAAGTTAGACTCCATAAGCTCCCCCAGATGTTACAAAACTACCGAGAGAGTTGTTCCATTTGGTGATCAATTCAATGAAATGATCCCAACCATGTCTCCTGAAGATAAGAGAAAGCAGGGTTTGAAATCAAGAAAAGATGGCTCTGAAATCCAGAATTAGCTAGTGCAGGAATGTTTTCTGTCTGTAGTCTTACTGATGCCTTTCAAATGATCTTGGATAGGGAAGCAACTCTATGTCAACCCACTCCAGCTGCTTTGTCAAATTTGAATAATGTGTGATCAAATTTTGGCTCACACTTGTTTGGGTGTCCCTGAGCAGAACAGAGTGGACTGAAAAAGGTTTTCAAATATGGCCGTCCCCTCCTTGGGTATGCTAGTATGCCACTTCAAAAACTAGACCTTCCATAAATAGAGATGGATAGAAGTGTTTCTGATTGAAGGCAGGGGTTTAAAAATCAAATAAGAAGGGTAATATAGCAGCAGAATGGAAAATTAAAAGCACTCTGTTAGGCCTAACTATCATTTGTGGGCCTTTGGATCATGGCCATAGTCAACATACCTGAGAGTTTTGTAAAGATACAGATTCCTGAACACTGCTGAGGATTAAATTGGTGATGAAAACAGAGACAGAGGTACAAGTCAAACTTGCCAGGCAAATTTCTTTAAAGATTAAATGGCACTGACTTTTAAAAAAGAAAGAAAGAAAGGCTGGCCTAGATGGGGATACTTTGATGTTTGATGTTAAGGAAGCAAGTTGTAGATATGTGGAGAAAAAGAAGTTGTAAATGTTTTTTATTGAATGTGCAACACACCCACTATTTGAAGTGTCTCAGTGTTTTTTGGCTACCCAATCATTGTGAAGCTGAATCTGCCACCATGTGTTTATGGCTTTAAAACTAAATATAATTTCCAATATTTTTTGTACTGTTTTAAGAAGATACTATTTTCCTAATGATTGAAGTTCTATTGCTTCATTATATGTAGTCATGATTGTCACTGTTAATCGTACTGTTAATCTGTAGAGCTTCCAGCAGTCCTACCTGTTAGCTCTAATCCCAACTCAGGAAAGAATTCCAACATATTCACAGTCAAAACAGTCTATTTGCCTCCTTTTCTTTTCATAATACTGTAACCAATTTATCACTTTATATTGATCTCTTTATGTGCATATTATCTCCCTCTGCCGTTTCATAACTTGTAGGGTTTTTTTTTTAACCTATACCTCCTAGAATCAGTTGGCCCATGTTTGCTGGGGAATTCAGGCATCTGTGGTCCAAAAGAGCCACTTTCCTAAGCCATGATATACCTGCCTGTTGAACTTCAGTAAAATTCAACAGTTCTCTAACTTGTTCTTCTACAACTAACCCTGCTGTGCTCTAGATTGTGAGTGGGAACCATGTGCTTGTTAGGATATTGGGAGTATTGCAACTCCCAGATACAATAGTCAGGTGAAGAAAGCTGGCTGTTGTAGGCCATTTCCGCACGGGGCGAGGGAATCGCCTCGTACCGGTACTTACCAGACTTCTTGGCTCCCCGGTCTGGTCCGCGGCACTCCGGAGCAGTGCATGCTTGTCGCTCCGCACTGCTCCAGGGACGAAAATGGCAGCTTCCGGTTGGTCGAGGGTCTCGACCAACCGCTGAAGCTCGCCAGCCTAAAGCCCGCCCCCGGCAGATCACAGGCTCGCGCTGGTGCGAGCCTGCAAATCTGCACCGGAGCACGGGAATGGAGTGGCGCACTCTGTGCTTTTGAAAGACCTGTTTTAAGCGGTCTTTCAAAAGCATGCTGGGCGACCACTTCGGGTCGTTAGAGAGCGGGCTGATGTGCGGAACTACACTAAGTAGGTCCGACCCAGTCCGCTCCCAGGTGCAGACATCCTCCCTGGAGAACGCTCTGCACCGTTTCTTTAAGCCCGTGTGGAAATGGCCGTAGTCTTATCAACTTCTGCAGAACTCTGTGATTCCTATTCCTGCTCTACAACTCCCATGGCTGCCTGCTGTACTAGTATAGGTTCTCTGTGCAATTTACAGAGTTTAGACTCATGTGGGTTATCAAAATGGGTGCTAATTTTCCTCCAATTTGTGGAGGGCGGCAGGGCTATCAGTGTGCTTCAAATGGGCCATTGTTCTTTGCTGCCCAAGTATATCATCTACTGCCTGATATCCCAAAGAGGAATGTTGAGATAATTACCAAACCCATGTAAAGCAATTTGGGCATCTGAATTTTCACTGTGCTAAGCACAGTTTCAGTATTACCTTAGAAATTTGTTGGAGCAAAGAGTGAGTTTCATTCATTTAGGTTTCTAACAGAGGAACACATTTTCTTTGTGTGTAAGAGAGGATGAAACAGTAGAATTGGTTGAATTTCTAAACTGGAGTTATGTTGGGATTATTGTTATGTAGTACAGGGGTAGGCAGAAAGTAGATCAGGATTTACTGTTATATCTGGAGACTGATAGTAGAATTTTGTGACTTTCTGGCCAAAGTTACAGCTGCTCCTGTTGGAAGCTGAAACAAAGAGATTTAGAGACATGGCCAGGAATGGATTTTTGTCCATGGTTGAATTTGTGCTATGTGGTGTGTGTATGTGCCTTCAAATCACCTGTTGACTTATGGTGACCCCATATATACCATAGGCTTTTCTTAGGCAAGGAATACTCAGAGATGGTTTTCTCAGTTCCTTCCTCTGGAATATAGCCTACAGCATCTGGTATTCATTGCCTGTTTCCCATCCGAGTACTAACCAGGCCTGGCCCTGCTTAATTTCCAAGATGAGAAATTTAAAGTATTTAGGTTCTCTGTAATATGTAATACCCTGTTCTTTATGTACATTCACTTGCCTGAATCTTGTTCTGCACGTTGGCTTTGGTTGTTGGATGTCAAAATGCTAGTAAAAAGGAACCCTAAATAGGTTCCACTAACCTGATGTCTGTCCAGTGTTCATGCAGACTAGAAGCCAGTTTTAATGATGACATAGTTCTAAAAGAGGCACCTCTTACCTTCTCACCGTATGGCTCATGACATTGATTAGTGCTGACATACTGTGTACACCTGTTTACTTACCAAACAGCACTTGCAAATCAACTCTGCCTCTCCATGTCACTGAACAAATACAATGGAATTTCTAATGGTTTATGCCTGCCATTTTAACATAGCACAGGCCCTCATAAATCATTTATTTTCTGGCTGTTGATTGGAGCTTGAGAAAGTAAGAGGCTCAGACAACTTCAGATCACCAGAATAGTTTTTAGCTACTTGTTAAAGTCTTGAGGCACAGACGAAGTTAGGGAAAGTTTGGGGGGTTTTTTTGAACTACAGTTCACAAAATCCCGCAGTCAGCATGCTCTGGCTACACTGTTGGGGGGATTATGGGAATTGTGGTCCAAAGCAAAACCTTTCTAAGCTCACAGAATAAAATTAAACCTGACCAGAGAGAGGAATGTGGCTGCTGAGAGATGTTTGACCAGGCTACCAGCTATGACCCTGCCAGAAACATTCCTTGACAAACTATAGAAATGGCAACACTCAGTTCCTATCCAGGTGAAATGATACCATACTCTCTAACCCTCTTCCTGCTCTTTCCTCAACTTTTAAAATGTCCCAGTTTTTGTCTCCTTCTTCCACCCACCTCCCTAGTTTGTCCTCAGCTTACTTTCCTTGGTGCAACTTAAGTTCAGATTGCAGATGTAGTTTGAACTCAGTTAACTCAGCAGCTGAGAGAGGAGAGAAAGGCACAGACTGTTGCCCTTCCCAATCAGCTCAGGCAAAAGCAAACTGCTGCAGTATTTCCTAGCTTGTATCTTCTTCCACATTAATAACTTTTTCCATCTTGACCATACTCTGATGTTGTTTGACCACACTTGTCCCGGTTTTCATCTATGAAATGTTGGGGCATTTGTAGCAGTTTCATAACAGGTCACTGGTACCCACCTGCTTCTCTTCAGTCCCCTCCCCTACAAAACATTGACCATCATTGATGATTCCGCCCCACCCCCGGTTGTTTATGCTATATTCTATATCATAATATTATATATTTTCTAAATCCTGGATAACCCACTGAAGCTATTCTGTAGGAAACTGAATTCCACGCAGTTTTGTGGATGTGAATACATTACTGTCTTTGCGGTATCAGAGGCACTCAGTGGAGTCATTTGTAGATTACTCTATCCAACATTTTTTCCCCTTACATGTAAAAGCTCTTTTCCTTATTACCTGCAGTGGTTGATATGTTTTATGCAAACAAGGCATGGAAATGGTCAAAATGGCTAAGCTATAAAGTTTCGATTAGCAAAGATTTATTTCCTGCATGCCTTTTTGACCTCATTATGCTGGAGTAAATAGGAGAATAAATATACTGAAAGCTGAGGGATTTATAGCCCTGGGCAGGCAAAGGCTATGTAGGGGTGCTTCCCCCGCCCAAAAAAAAACTTGCTTTAACAATGTTTCATTTTGAATAAAAAATTAATAAAGATTCTCTTTAACTGTTTTTAGAAGCACAGCCAAATATAATTGGTCTGCAGAAGGCCAATATATTTATTTAGCATATGCTAGCATTATTTTGTGTGTTTGAGCTAGCCTTTGTCTTTGAGAGATTTTCTTAAATGCAACTTTAATTCTTCTTTAGGAATGTGCCAGGGAGTCTCTTATTGCTGCTGCTACTTACCTATATAGCAGCTGCTGAATAACAGTGTAATGTTTAATGTGTTAAATTACCATATTTAGTCAAGATGCACAGCCAAGTTCTGAGTACTGGGAGACTCATGGATTCCAGCAGATATTAATCCTCTCCTTCAAGCACTCTTCAGTAGTATGTTGCTGTTGAGAATGTACTTATCAAATGAAGAGACACAGACATATTGTACCTAGTTATAACTCTGTATACTTTGTACTTACTAATTATGAAATCATGTGTGTATGTATGTGCCTTCAGGTCACCTGTCAACTTACAGTGACCCCAGAAATTTTGTAGGGTTTTCTTAGGCAAGGAATAATCAGAGATGGTCTTGCCAGTTCCTTCCCCTGAAATATAGCCTATAGCTCTGGTATTCATTGGTGGTCTCCCATCCAAATACTAACGAGCATTGACCCTACTTAACTTCCAATATCAAACAAGATCTGGTGCTTTCAGGGCATTTAGACCCTTATGAAATGGCACCATTCCATTACATAAATAGCTATGAGTAATGATTCAAATGAGAGACAGAGACTTTTAAATCAACCCAGTACAAATCAGGTTTGTGGTTTATTTGAAGCATTTATTGTTCATTTTTTAAAAACAGTATTAACATTTATTTTTCAAGGTTTTTTTAAGACAGTACTGTTAACTTTAGAACCTTTTATACTATGTAAAGGATAGGAAAAACCTGGAGGCTAATTCTATGGTTTTACCAAGTAATTAATTTATCATTCATTTTTGAACCTACATCCAGATCTATTGAAGAATTCATATTACTAGAGAGCAGGACCACAGTTTTAGGTTTTCAGGCCTGTGTTATATGTTCAGGCCTGAAATAATATGTTTAAAATCTATATATGCTGATTAAAGTTAAGACTGAATGTTATTTTGTCTTTCTAAGGGCCTTTCTGCACTACATCGTTATAGTGTTATTATTCCACTGTCAAAGTCCTGTGGAGTTCTGGGGTTTGTAGTTTACTCAGGCCAAAGAGTCCTCTGGCTGAGAGTTCTAAATGGCCTTCCCTAAACTGCAAGCCCCAGGATTTCATAGGATATTGAAAGTGGAATAATAGCAGAATGTATAAGAGTGTAGTGCGGAAAGGCCCTAAGCAAGTGAGAAGGAACAATTCCCTCATTTCACGTTGATATAGGAACAGCCCCTTTAGCTAAGATTTCAGTCTTACTAACCAAACAGGAAGATATTTTTTGTGTGTGTGTTCGAATCACAAGCTGTGAGCAAGCATGGTTGTTACTAAATGAGCGATTATTATTACTTTTTTGTGCTTTGGAAAGTTTCATAATTTATTTTTTTTCTTCAGAAAATTTGTGTGGTTTTGCGTAAAATACATTTGGTGCAAAAAACAAGGTGTTTTGCTATTGCTGCTCTGGAAACAAAAAGGCTGGTCTTTTTGCTCTCAAGTGGGGCCAAAATGTTTTGTTGCCTTTTTCCCCCTACAAGTTGTTGTGATATGTTGAGGCGTGCTTTTTTGCTGAGAGCAAGAAAAATTGCAAATATAGGCCAGACTCTTGCAACACGATTGGGGAGGAGGGTCAGGTCAGAAGTAACGTAGTTCAGTATACTTAACTAGGTAACCTCTCCTGTACCACCCAATCTGACGGGAACATTCACCCATGCTCCGGTTGCTAGGAGAATTGGTCTGTTCCCCATATAGCTGATGCCCAGTAAAATAGGGGAGAAGTTATGATTGTGGTAACAGTGGTTACAGTGGTTAGAATCATGACTAAGTCGTGATTGTGAATACAGAACAGTTACCTAGATTTACTCACTCATGACTGTTTTGCATTCCTGATTGCCACTTAGGCCATTTCCGCACTAGACTGTGAGAGCGCTATTATTCCACTTTCAACATCCTATGAAATCCTGGGGCCTTTGAGGAACCTCCCTAAACTGCAAACCCCAGGATTCCATAGGATGTTGAAAGTGGAATAATAGCGCTTTCACAGTCTAGTGCAGGAGTCACAATTTTGATGCTACTGCCACAGTTGTAACCCCCCTCAACTACTTTACTGGGCATCAGCTGCATGGAGAGAAGGAAGTCTGTTCTGCCCACAATCAGAGCACGAGTAAATGATATTTCTGTCAGGTTGGGCAGCAGCAGTGGGAGGGCGGGGGCTGGACTAGGGGCCTTTCTGCCCTATATAACTATTGCACTATGATTCCACTTTAACTACAATGACTGCCCATTGTGGAATCCTGGAGTTTGTAGTCTTGCGAGGTACTGGAGTTCTCTGGCTGATAATTCTAAATATTCCTCCCTAAACTGCAAATCCCATGATTCTATAGATCAGACCCACGACAGTTAAAGTGGAATCATAGTGCACTTTAGGTTATGTAGTAGAGAAAGGCCCTAGGCGAGGTTACTCAGACCCTTTTCACACGGCATTTGCCATGCGAAAGGGTGCCTGGAGTGTTGCGCGATTGTGAGGAGCGATCTGCATGACACACTCACAATTGCGCGATGCTCCAGGGTAGGGCAGGCTCTGCTCATGCGCTTTTTCATTTTCAGCTTTCAGCTGAAAATGGTGCGTGATTGTGCATTGCTCCAGGGCCTCACGCGCACTAGCCGTGTGTGCGGAGCGTCCGGAGTTGTGGCGGTTGTGGTTCCTGCCCCAGTGCAGCCTGGGAAACTCCCAGGCTGCTCTGTGGAAGGAAGAGGTGGGACTCTCGTGCTACCTGCTCGGGAGCAGGTGGCACATGCGGAGCTGAAGCAGCGGGGACGTGAGAGCCTCTTGCTGGAGGCTACTGGCACGATCCCCGCACCCCAGTGCCGAAAAAACTTAAGCTGCGGAAAGGGCCTCAGTTAAGTATACTTAACTAAGAAGTTAAGAGAAATTACTTGAGGTAAGTTGCTGCTACAGAATTCTTGCCAAATTTTACATCCCTAATGATGAGTTCTGTTTTGTTTCAAGCCTGCTTACCAGCTTACCATGCACAGTTCTCACTGTATGTGGGATCTGGAAACCTATGTTTGCCAGTACTGTACAGGAAGCCTGATTCTTTTTTTTGCAGCAGTTCCTTTGCTTGTGTATGTGCCATATACAGCAAGCTGAAAACTAGTCCAAAATTTAACGGTTTCATCCAACGAAGAACGTTTGTTATTAGGCAAAGTATCTTAAGAAGTCCAGCTGTTGCTGTGGAATGCCTTTCTAAAATATTTAATACTTTGGTAACAGTTTTTAAAAAGTTTTTAATCATCCACAGCCAATGCCTAACATGCATATTAACATCCATACGCTTTACATGCTCCCTTAAACATTTTCGAACCTCAGAATCCAAGATCAGTTCAGCTGTTATACATCAGGTAATCTAGCATATGTGGCAAAAAGTTAAATAGCTTTCTATGAAATAAAACACACTGTGTGTTAATGTTAGCATATTGGTGAGGTTCCTCCATCCCCGTACAGTGGTGGGGAGCGTTTGGGGGAAAATTGGTTGGTTACTTATTTTAGGGCAAGAAGTAAGGTCGCAAAGGAAATCAAACCCTGATGTGGATAAATGAAACATGAGGCCTACTGACTTTCTAAAAACATTTTGAATAATATTCTCTAAGGTTTCATTTTATACTGAAGGCAGTTGTAATATGTTTTGGAAGGTGGTGTAAGGTTTCCATTAAAGGTAGATCATAGTTGCCATTTTTCCCCCCTTTTTTTTGATACTCAAGCGCGGGTTGGGAGATGGTGCGAAAGCTTATTTAGTAAAAAGAGGGAAATTTTATACGTTTTCTCCAGAACTATAAAAAGAGCAACATATACATTAAACCACAATTTGCATCTTATATGTATTTTTAATTTATACCATTCCTCCATCTGACAGGGCAAAACAGAGTGGTTTTAGATGTGAAACGTAAATCGTGAGGGCAAAAGTAGGAAGCATGGTGAAGTTACACTTCCTGCATTCGTGTATAATCTTCATTCTGCAAGGCTTGGCTGAAGGTGTCTAAGCGTATGCTTCAACTCTCCCTGTACAGTATTGGGAATGTATGCATCTCACCATTGGTTGAGGGAAAGACCTAATATGGACTTTATTGTTCAGCTTTGACTTTGCTGACTGATTTATAATTTTTTTCCTTCCTCTAAACATTTCTGATATCATTTCTCTCACACTGGCTTTATGTTGTTGGTTTTACCAGATATTTAGTTTTTAATTATCTTTTCTATTTACATTTGCCAGAGTGAAAACTAGACAGGGCCCTGTAATTTTAATGGTTTTGTAGAAGAGAGATTTTCAGCAGGGGTTGCTTGTTAGCTGGTGGTGTGACAAGCAAGACCTTTCCACTGTGCTAAATATTTAGGGCTTCATGAAAAGAACCGCAATTCTTTTTGAAAAGAGTTGCAGTTCTTAACTCAGTCTTGAAGAGACGTGATCATTTCTGTCTACTACTCAATATCTTTCCCTGCTTCTTAAAGAGTGGGTTGAGTAGAGAAAAGGTATTCCTCTCAGAAATGTATTTTTGCCTTTGTTCCCTCCCCATTTCCTTCTTTCTAGTATAATTGATTTTAGTGGGATTGCTCTAGTTAGGACTAACACTGGATTTAGTACTTCTAAAGCATAATGCAAGCAGGAGGTTAGATCCAGATTTGCTTGTATGCAACTGGGTGAGTTGTACATAGGGGGCTAAGAGATCCCACTGAATGAGCTAAGCTATGATGTGGAGGAACACAAATCCCAAAAGCTAGGCAGAATCAGTGGGAAAAAAAAGACAACAAAAATCTAAATAAACAAAATTACCTCTGATGAGATAGAGTGGAAATAAAAACATTGCTATGCTTGATATTTAATGAAATGTTACTTCTTGGTTTCCATACTGTAAAGAAAATCATTAGCTTCTAATGCCTGAATGCTTTTCAGTAGTTTAAAAGAACTGTAGGTCTTAATACTGCAAGATTCCTATGAAATAATTCAGATTGATGAATCAGAATGCGAAGTTATCAAAAAGATGATGGAAAGTCGCAGTGAAGTCACAGGTTATAATTTTATTAAGATCCATTCATTAATATTTCTGGGTAGGTGAAGAATGGCATACCACAAGAAGATCAGCAGTTAATCATTCATTTGCTAACTATTACTAGAATAGCATTCATTATACAACAGAAGCAAAAAATCTTTTTCGCTAATTGGTTGTTCAGCAGCTGAGAACTTTTTATATTGGAAATTACAAACTTTATTAGAATGAGAAAGGTAAACAAGGAGACAAAAGTTTAATAGAAAAGATGTATTTTAGAATAATACAGAATAATATGCAGTCTTCTCATTTATTGGAAGTATTGTAAGAAGGAGAAGTTATGTATAATTATTAGGCAATTATTAGTTGATTAATAATAATGTAAATTACTATGTAAAGGCAGTGTGTATAAATGTGTATATATATATATGTGTGTGTGTGTGTGTGTGTGTGTGTAATTAAAAGAAATAAAGAAATAAAAATGATCAAATGCACAGATTTAGCCAAAAAGCCTGTTCCACATTCTGCCACATTCTGGATGATGGGCCTGAATAATACAGTCTTTTTGATATTGGATACCATATCTTATAAAGGCCAAAACCACAGAATGATCTCCTTCTGATCTTTGGAAAGCTGTGTCTTCTGGCCTGGAGATATAACACATAATAATAATAATAAGAATAACAACAACAACGACAACAACAACAACAGCAATAATAATATAAGAATAGTTTTTTCTTGGAATAGTAGTACAAAGTTATGGGTGTAATCTAAATAAAAAATGAGCTTTGAGCATGCAGTAGTGTTCCTGAAGCATTTTCTGTAAACAGCACTCCACACTTGAGAATTTCTAAGTAATTCCAGATACAACTCAGAGTAAAGATGTGAAGTGATGGTTGATGGTAGCACTATTGTGTATCTAGAGCATTCTTTGACGCACTGCTAAATCAGTAATGCTTCTTTAGCTTCCTCGACATTACAGCAGGGGTAGCAACACGAAGATGAATGATGCCATGGTAATATTTTTTCTTCTTCTTAGAGGTACTAAAGTTGCAAGAGAAGTTAAAATCACTCAGACCATTCATTCTACCCTCTGATTATAGAATAAATTAACTGACGACAATTTTAATCCTTGATTCGTATGTTGTTTATATTTAATTTTTTTCTTTAAAGATAATGTTCCTGCTATGTATGCATGTATGTATCTGGAGAGAGAGAGAGAGAATTGAAGCTTGCTCTTCAGGTTTTCACTTTTATAACCCCTTCCTCCTTCATTTTCAATGTTCACTTCCTGGTAACATAATTCCCCAGATACGAGATTTAGTTGGTTATACAAGCAGTGTATGCATTTATGATAATACAATGTGCCTCAGTTCTACCTTATCCAAAGGGTTTGGCAATAAGAACATGGATATTGACCTCACATTTAGAATATAGATGATCTTTTTTTTTTAAAAAAAACAAACTAGTGAATATTTCCAATGTTGTGTCTAGATAGTTGTTATCGACTGAAACACAACCAAAGAATAGAAATAGTGTCTCTCCCAACTTCCTGTGCAAAAAGAGTAGGAATAGACAGTGGCAATGGGTCTAGTAATCTACTCTTCACTTTTCTGGGTTTAGAGGTTGTATCTTTTGGCTCCACCACTGTTGAAATGTGGCACTATGAGTCCACATTAACTGCCATGGTATCATCTTATGGAATCCTGGTATTTGTGGACTGGTGAAGCACTAGAGTTCTCTGGCAGTTTTAAATATGCCTAACTAAACTGCAAATCCTGGGAATCTACATGATGGACCCATGGTGGTTAAATGGATTCATAGTGTTATAATTAGGTAGTGCGGAAGACCCTGGTTGTTTTTAAATATCACATTTTGTTTAAAATAAGATATCAAGGAAGTGTAGGTCTTAATTTTAAGGGCAATCTATTTTCAGAACATTTCCAGAGGCTACAAAAATGAGCAAGCGGACTTACATTGCCCACTGAATTATGATTATTCTGTTTAAGACCAGAATCTGTGATTTTTAAAAATTCTTAGTGAACTAACTATGCCCTAAGTGTCCACTCCATAAAACTTGGTACTCTGCACCATCTCTCCCCCACCTTATTTTAAAGGTTGTTTTTTAGACAGCGCTCCCAATTGTCGTATCCAAGCACCTCCTTTGAAGTGCAGTTTTTGTTTTACATTTTGGTTACAGCATTATTTCAGTGAAGTCAGCCAACAGGCGTGCAGGGCTTTTTGGCTCAGGTTCACTAACAGTTTTCTTGGCAGTGCTGCTTAGTTCTACATCTTTATATGTTTTTCTCTCCCCCCCCCCTTGTTTCCTGACAGAACGATCTCCACATCGGCCTATCCTACAAGCTGGCCTACCAGCAAACACCTCTGCAGTTGTTGGGGGTGAAGCAAAGTTTGTCTGCAAAGTCTACAGTGATGCTCAGCCTCACATCCAGTGGATAAAACATATAGAAAAGAATGGAAGTAAATATGGGCCAGATGGATTACCATATCTGGAAGTTTTAAAGGTGGGGAGGTTTTTTTTAGACCAATTAAGTTAATTGGATATTATATAGAATATTAAATGTGGCTTCAAGTTTTCATACTGGAATAGAATTTATTTTAATGACCCAGAAACATTTGTCCTTGCCAACGTTGGAATATAGAGTTTTTGATCCAAATAAAAGTGAAAAAAAATTATTTCATGTTCTCCCTCTCCAGAGCATCTTTTATCCATGATTATCTTTCAGGCATCATGAACATTTTGAAAGAAATTTGCAATGCCGCTATCTTGACATCACTTGTGATTTATTTGTTGACAAAAAGTATCCAAAATAAACCAAAGGAAATCTACTCTATTCTTGATATTAAAGGACTGGGAAAACATTAGAAGTCCTTCTGCAGTGACCATATTTGTGATCAAAGGATGTTGGCACTGCTGAATTTTCTGTATGTCAAAGACACTGAAATGTCAATTTTTCATTGCTCGGTTATGAAATGTCCATGTGTCTATGATGTTTTTGAGGGCTAGCAGCCATTTTAGAGGGTGTCTGTAATAGTTACCAAGAAATAGCTCACTTGTATTTTCCTATGAAGTTAAGTTGTGTAGCCAGGAATCTACTGAGTTGGCATCCTGCACTATTAGTTCTTTTAGTTTCAACTGTTCAGAACATTTCCTGTTCTGATTTTATAAGAAATATTTGTGCTTTTTTCTTTTAAAGCCCAAGATTACAAGTGATTTTGCTAACTGGAAGAATCCTTCAAGCATTTTGGTGGTGGGACCATGTTGGTGTGTACATTTGGGGCAGTAGTTACATTGTTCTCCTGTGTTATTGGTCTGTTCTAGCATTCGGGGATAAATAGTTCCAATGCTGAAGTGCTGAAACTGTACAATGTGACAGAGGAGGATGCTGGAGAATATATTTGTAAGGTCTCCAATTATATAGGGGAGGCCAACCAGTCTGCCTGGCTTATGGTTCTGCCAGATAAAGGTAACAATGTCTGTTAAAGAAAGCTGGATGTAGAAGCTGGAAAAAATTGGTGCTTTGGGACTCTGCAGGCAGCTTGTAGGATAACTCGGTGACCTTGGTGTATTTATAATCCTCTCTTGGAGATGCAACTGGTGTTACTCCAGTAGCCATGGAAAAATTCCCACAAATACTGTGTGTGTATTTTTAGTCATCTGTTTTGAATCCTTTCCTATTCTCTGCTTGGCTTTGAAGTTTCGTTTGTATTCGTATATATTTGTTCTCAGCATAATCTGAAGAATTCTGATCTAACTGTTCTTGATCCTTTCTCTGTTTTCCATTGTTAGCTTCTCTTTCTTATTCTGTTCTCAAAGTCACAGCTACTATTTCAGACTGGATCAATTACTTAGATGCTAGAAGATGTGCAACAAGTTATCAAACTCTCTCTCTCTCTCTCTCTCTCTCTCTCTCCTGTCTGACACAATACTGGATGTTAATATTTGTAGATTGGGTTCTCCAGAAGTCATTGGCCTGAAGCTCACTGGTGCTCCTGCTCACTGAATTTGCTAGTCGCCACCTCCAATTTAAAATAAATACTACATGTCCACGTTATGCCATCTTAATATTTGACAGATGTATTATTTTATTCCAATCAGTATGAACTTATTGTCTATTTTATTGAGGTCCTAATTTCTTTTGTTTTCTTTTAGACCTATGTCATAACACAACACTAAGCTGGTTTGCTGAGTATTTTAGCCAAGGATTGTTTAATTTTCATCTTCCTTTAAGGCTACAAATGATTCTTTGCCTTGCCTGTATACCTCATGGAATTATGTTATGCCATGTTCATCACAGAGTAGCTTTAACTTGACACGCCATGTTGTAGCTCACTATTTCCAGTGCCTTGCATCAGTCAAAACAATCATTTTTTCTATAGAAGACAAAATGCTCAGGCCAAACTCATCACCAGAGTTTTACTGTGGTCGCCATAATGCACCCAAGTGGTGATATATCACAAGCAGGTATGCTGTTTTATCAAAAACAGACATGACCAACCTTGCCTTTAATGCCCACAGCTTGGAGGCAGCGGTAGCCTGTCTTTTCTTTAGACCCATTGATTGCCTATCTTTGATTAAGCCTACATCAGGATCCATGATGGCTGTTGTTACCTATGACATCATATTTAAACCTCAGGCAGTCGTCATTTGAAATCAAACCTGAGGCTGCAGTAGCCTGCACTCTGTGCAGTCCCAGTCATTCAACAATATGCTAATTGAGTAGATAATAAACTCTTGGGGCTGTAGGAGATCATGAACATTTGATAATGGACAAGCCTCCTTTTGAAAATTTTGCCTCTTCTTAGTTTTCATCTCTTTTTTGTTTGACCTTTCTTTGTCTATGGATGTCAACTTTTCATTCAAATATTTTGTGGATGAATTTTTCCATGTTGTTTGATTGCATGCATATTTAGGTGGTGAGTATAGGTTTGGTGAAGGGTGTCAATGATTTGTTCCTCTCTGAGGTGAGCTGGGATCCTTTCGGTTGAGGGCTTTGTGGATGGGATCTTCCCACACCTGAGCACTGTTGCTCCTTCTCAAGTGCCAAGCTGCTGTGGTTCTGCTTCCCATCCACAATAATTCCTAAAATGTCTAGCTTTTCTTCTCTTGCTTCCCTTTTTTTCCCTAGACTGCCGGTGTTAACACCACGGACAAAGAGATTGAGGTTCTCCATATACAGAATGTAACTTTTGAGGATGCTGGGGAGTATACATGCTTGGCGGGTAATTCTATTGGGATATCATTTCACTCTGCATGGTTGACAGTTCTGCCAGGTATATACTGCTATCTTTCAGTGGTTTCCCGTCCCTTCCAGCTTCATTATTGATTGCTACCAAATCAGCACAGCTTCTGTCTTAGATTTTGGCTGAAAACTCCCTTCTAAAAGACCCCTGCCTCCCCTGTGCTGTACTTCAGCTTTAAAAAAAGAGGCCAAATGTTATGAAAACATTTTTCAACTATTTTAATGTTCATTATAAATATGAAATAAAAGACTTTCTGTGACACCTGATGAGCTACCTAAAGTCAACAGTCGTAAAGTTCTCCCGGAGAGGAATTCCAAATTCCCCTGAGAAGTTTAGAATTTTAAAAGCAACTTTTGTTAGTAGCACTTTATGAAAAGTCTCAACCCAGTCAAATTGCCTAGGTTCATATTTGTATCCCTGAAAACTTGCTGTGAAACATGAATAACAGAAGCAGTGTTTGTTTGATTCCCCCCTCCCCCGTATCTTTTGGGATCAATTTGGTGTATTTTTAAATGTTGCATGTTCTCTAAGCAAATGACTACTAATTTGCTTTTTCTGTAAAATGTGTCTTGCCATGCTTCTGCTGATGTTGTTTCTGTCCTGAGCAGAAACATACATTAATGTGCTTCCTTGCCTAAAAATGATTGTTGTCGAAAATCTAAAACTATTTATTTTCATCAGTGTCTGCACTAGTGGAAACTTGCTGCTTTATAACTGCTCAGTATAGTGTAGCTGCTTTATTATTTTTGATGAAACTTGCATAATTTGTGACTTGCTGGTCAGTGTATGTATAATACGTTAATATTATTAAAAAAGTAAGATTCATGCATGTGTGCATTTCTGAAATGTAGAGTCCGTTGGGCTGTTGTATGAATTGTCTTTAAGGTTTCTATGTTATTTCTTGCCACTTAATATAAGAGAGAAACCCGCATTATTATTCTCCTTAACTGCTCTTTTGAGGCTTCCAGGGTGTATTCATCACTAAACAGGTAGTCAGTGTTGAAAATTGCTGTTGCTTCTGCTTGTTCTGTATTTGCAAGTGCACAAGCAGCTCTTCTTAATCAATGTGCTTGAATGAAATGTTAACACAAGGCAAAATGTAAGAATGAATTGCAGTGTCTATTGCTTGAGTAGTCACCAATTAGTGCTATAGAATGCTGCTTACTTACTGCTGTGGTTTGTTATTATTATTTTTGTTATTGTTAATATTGTTGTTGTAAATGTTGTGATTTGGAATTACTGAGCATCAGGGCTAAGGGACAGATGGATAAACTAACCGTGCTATAGTACTTTGCTACAATTTCAGTTTGGTATCCAAAAAAATTGAAACTGAACTGTCATTACTGGCACAGGAAAACAATATGCCTCCCTTTCCCATTGTTCAGGGCTATTCATGGACCAGGTACTGGTTGAAATCTGAAATGAGCTTGGTCTGCCGTTCATAGGCTTCCATGTACAGCTACTTCTTTGTACGTGTGAACGCTAACATTCTGAAGCTAATTTCAGCATAGGTCAGTTTGGTGAGACATTTCAAATTCTTTCTGCTGGACAGCTCAATATTATAGTTGAAGCAAGTGGTCTCAAATTGCCATAATTGAGTAGTGTAGATACATGCTCAGCTAAAATAGGCTCAGCCTTTACACAGGCCCTGGGTTCTGTAGGCTGATGCTTAAAACAATACCTTTCTTCCCTCCCTCCCTCCACAACTCTCCATGCCACCTGAAAACTGACTGTAAGAATTTCTGAGTCAATCGACAGCCTGGGATGCCCCCAAAGGCACATGGGGGACACTGTGAGGGAGCACAAAATCACCCACCAGCTTCGTTGGATTCCACATTTTTCCCTCAGCAGAGAATCAGCACTGGATCCTTTCCCAAGTGATTGTTTGCAGTCCACATTTAGTAACCACAATGTACCTCTATAAAGGAGGCTAAAAGTAATCACTGACATTAAGTCCACATTGCTTGTCTGCAGTTTTCAAAGGTCCTCGTGGTTCCTTATACAACGGAAGGCTGACTGAGTTTTATAGTCACATTCCAGTTCTTATTTACATAGAAGCAAATCTTGCAGTGTTCAACAACACACTCTCATGTAAGTGTGCGTAGAGAGGCACTCTTGATGACAGTTTGTCATCTAAGAAAGTTGAGCACTCTCCTAACTAAATGAAAGTGAGAATGCCTGTCACAACAGAGTGCTTTTTTTCTTGACCCTCCATAGAAGTATTTGGATGCCTAAGTCAGGCTAGTTCATGCCTAAGCTTTGTTATGCTTTGCTGTCCCATAAGCCTTGCTTTTCAGCTAGCTAATTCAGTGCTTGTTTGGCTTTCATTGTGTGTTCAGGTGGCCCACAGAGTTAAATACAATGCTCTTGAAAAATTATTTGACTAAACCTATCATTTACTGCAGGCCAACGATTGGGAGATTGAGATAAATATTGATTCATCTGGAGTGAATTATGTGCCCATTTTCCTGTCTGGAGCAGATTGGCTAAAAAGAAAAATAGAATAAAAAGAGAAGGTGATCACAGGCATAATTTCAATGTGTAACCTTAAATTTCAAAGTTAAATAGGACCAGCTATTAACACCACAGTGATTTTTTTCCCCCCAGAAAGTATCTCAGAAGTCTCACTTAGCGAAGTTACCAATGGCTCATGCCGCCTCTTTGAAACAATGGTGGAGGAAGGTAGCCGGGAGAATTCTCTCAGTGCAACTATGTACACCCTGCAGAGCTTGGAAAAAGTTACTTTTTTGCACTGTAACTCGCAGAATCCTCCAACTAGCATTGCCATTGGCCATGAGAGTATAGTCACAAAAATTTAACTGTTTCAAAATCTGCTTTGGAAATTGTCTGCCTCCTGTTTCGTGTATGGTTTGTTTCATATCACTTTGTGTGAGGTGATTTGTTGCTGAACGCTTTGCTTTGTTGTTTTTGTTGCATTCTAATTCTCTCTTATGGTGACTCTTCCTCCCTCAAACTTGCACTCTAGCTCCTGTAGAAGACCGACCGTACCCAACATCCCCAGACTATGTGGAGATAGCCATTTACTGCGTAGGGGTCTTCTTTATTATCTGCATGGTAACAATAGTGATTCTGTGCCGCATGAGATCTACCCCCAAGAAGCCGGACTTCAGTAGCCAACCTGCTGTCCACAAGCTGACCAAGCGCATTCCTCTGCGCAGACAGGTAACAGAAAGTAGATAAAGAGTTTAAGAAACCTATTACCCTTTCCCTAATAAAATGAGCCAGCAAGCCTACTTAGACTCATAAGTTGCACGAGATTGCAAAAGTTTGTATGTGTGTGGAGGACAAACTGGATCAGCTCAGAGGTGCTCTGCCCTTCAGTCAGTGTGAAATTACAGAACAGTTGCATGCTGTATAATGTGCAGTTTCTTGTTCCATTAATATTTGATCCAGGGGGATTCACTGTTCTAGATTTGGCGTTGATTCCTGAAACCTGTTCTGTAAACAGAACATTAGCTCCAACAAAGCATTCATTTCAGGGCTGTTCTAACTTATTTAACATCAGAGCAGAAGCTGTTGGTGCTGTGAGGTTGCGAAGAGATGACTACGTTACCAGTATGAAATGAGAGGTAATTTGGGAGAGGTAGTAAATTCAGGCATGAATTATCTGTGGTTAAACTAGTTCGATTGGTCCAAGCTCTTCACTAGCTAGGAGAAAGAGATGTTGAAGGAATAGTGTGTAGTTCACTTCTTGTTCTTTGCAGCCACTGCAGTTATCTACTGTTGTTTCTATTATCATCAAAATTTTGTGTGTTACTTGAGTAACTGAGTAAAGTAGAGGATCAGACTGTTAGCCTTACTGAGGTTGTAGGTTTGAAAATGGGTTCAGATGTGAAGATTGTCATGCTGCCTTCTATTTTATTGTTTATTTAATTATTTCATCTTTTTTAATGCTACTACTCCTAGGACAGTTCACATATGTAGAAAGTGGACCCTGTTTTTGGAACTGCTGGAAACCCCAACCACTATAATTCAGCCTTGAGTAAACGGGAACACATTTAAAAAAGAGAAGAAACAAACTGGCAAATTATAGTGCCTTTCTCTGAGCTGCAGACTACATATTAGATTAATTGGTGCTTCAGACATAGAAGTGGAAGTGGAAACACATTTTTCACCTGAATGGGAATAATTCTGCCTTACTAAAGAACCTAGCTACAGGGACACATGCCGCAGTCAGCATTTTCTCCCTTTCTGCTGTTGCAGTGATCTTGTGCACAGATGTAAGAAAGATCTGGGACTATATATTTTCATTACGCGTGTCTAGTTAAAGGAGGAATCACAGTTTTAAAGGTAGTTATTGGGTTCTTTACAAGTATTGCAATTTGGCCTTATTGTCAATTTGTACACAGGAGTGGTTTGACTGTATTGCATTGGTTTAACTGCATTAAAATATCAATTGCAACATATATCATAAATTGTAAGGAGTCATTCTAATTATTGCTACATTGACAGGAAAAAGTAATACATATATCTATCTATTGTGTTTTGAATAGTGTCAAGGAGATATACAGAGTTTATTTCGTGCAAAAAAAAATTAAAACTGCATTGCTTAGATTTAAGTCAGAGAGAAACAAAAGCTAAATGGTTCTGCTTTGCATCTTTCTGTAGTTCCAACCAGCATAGCCAGTGGTACAAATGGAAATAATATTTTAAAAATATTTTTAAAAATGTTAACAAAAAACTCCATGATTTTTGAGTGTCAAGAAATGCTAATGAAAGAATGCTAGATTGACAAGAATCTTTGCAGCTCAGGACTTATTCCGTGCAAAATTCTGATCTGGTTGCTTTGTGGATGAGAACAGCTTTTTCTCTGTGGGAAACAGAATTTTCTGCACAGAAAAAGCTGTTTTCTGCACAGAAAATGCTTTAATTGAAGACTTATTCTGCACAAAATATTATTTTCTGTGCAAAACATACTGTTTTCCATACAGAAAATCCTGTTCTATGTGCAGTGCAAAACAACCATGTGCAAATTTTTGCACCAGTTAAGTCTGACATTATGAATAGGCTTTGAAAGTGGTGTGGTTTTCAGAGACTTTCTTGCAGCAGGAAGGAAATTGTTAAAACTAATCATTGCTTCTTCTGAGAAGGAACTTAGTGGAGAATTTTGTTGAGAGTTTAATCAGTTAGTTGAGAGTTCAGTCAGTTAGCTGTATTTGAACAGTTGAGAGTTCAATCAGTTAGTTGTATTTGGTTGTATTCTGTCTTTTCCCAACAGCATCTGGAAGCCTACACTGTTGCCTACCTTTGTTCTGACTTTCAGATGTATGGTCAAGGGAGTGGAAGAAAACCCCAGATGAGTTTGTCAGGGGAGAGAAGGACATAGTGCAAGTAGAGAGTAAAAGACTTCATGAATATAAATAAAGATATTATTATTATTATTATTATTATTATTACTACTACTACTACTACTACTACTATTACTATTATTACTACCACTACTACTATTATCATTATTACATCCAGAGGGCAATTCTCCTTGCTTTTCAAATAACCTGTAATAGGTTGCATCACGTGAATTTATCTAATAAACACTAACTCCAGTTGTTAGTATGGTTGCTGACCATTTGGATCAATGAGAATTTAGTAAATCAACTCTCATGTAAGTTCTACTGACTTAATAGGTATGGTCTAGTTTGGATTAGCAGTTGGATTTAGGCCATGGAGTAGTTAAGGATATGCGTCTGTATACTTGCACACACATTCCTCTGCGAATTTGGAATGTCTTACTCACTTCTAAAGAGAATGTTCAATTTAAGCCCACTTGGGAAGGGCAGCTTGTATCAGTGCCTGCATAGAAGGAGATTATTGGACTATGGCTAGAATGAAAGGATCAAGATGACCTGACGTGGTGATGACAGAGAAAATGCCATTGGAATATAATACATCTGTCAGTACTCAAGAACCATGGATCATCATAAATGCAAGATTTTCCAAACGGCAATTATCCCAGACTGTTGGTTTGTTAAACACTCTTTCATCAATTGTCTCTTCCTTTGCCAAAAGCAAGCTTCACTTGCGTCATTTGTCATGCAGTTGCACTGTGAAACTTTGTTGTAGAGAGTGTTTTAAAAAGACATTTTAAAATAGTGGGCAGTTGAAGCTTAAGTTAAACTTTACACATAATTTCCCATGTTCTCAGTGTGATGAGCAAATGAAATTTTAGTTTTCTTACATTTTTCATCATCCAAGGAAAACTGCTCCCTGTCTCCTCCGAGAGCAATCTGTGATTTTTCTACTATCAAGTGGTAGCTTTTGAAGTGCATCTATGTGTTCCTTCTCCTTGCCTATTTTCATTATTTTATGTTTTATTCTCAAGTTTTATGACCCCCCTCCCCAGGAAAGCTGGCTCACCACTTAAAGAAATTATGGTTTCCAGAGACCAAGGCTGTTTATATTTTTCAGTTCCTCCAGTTTCCAAAAGTGACTGTTTAGTTTGTCTACATTAAGAGCTAGGGTTTCATACTTTTTTGCTTTAAATTCAAAGGAGTTATTAAAACAGAGGATGGCTTAGATGAATAGGCAGTGGGTGTGTGTTGTGGAGAGATATGCCACCTAACTTCCAGCTTTAGTTATGTTTCTGAGATATTTTTCTTTTTAAATTTCAGAAGGATTTGGCAGTAACTGTATATTTATAAGTTCAATAACTAAAGAATGTTGACTTTCTTTGCTTTTATGATAGGAATAAATAAACTGATTGCCTTTGAAAAGGCATTATGGGTCAAATTTAGGTGACTTTTGTAAGTCACAGTGACACATTGATGGTGCTCGCACATTTTGAAGATAAGCAGACTGCTAAAATAAAATACATGTTATATACTTTGCAGCTTACAAGAAGTAGTGCAATTAGCCTTGACAGGAGATCATCTGTAACATTTTACATTTCCCAGAGTGTTTAACCGTCAAAGCCACCAATACCAACATAAATGAATCATAGTTTGTAATGCAAAATGTTACCAAGTACATATTCTTCAGTAACCTTGCTGGTAAAATATGTATATATGTGTGTGTGTGTGTGTGTGTGTGTGTGAAGAAACCAGTCATACAGACAGTTTTCTCCAAGGTGTTGCTATAGAATATAGTCGTTTCATCTTTTCAGTTAGTGACTCTAACCAGTTTGGTTACTTAAAGCCAAAAGTAACAAGTCTCATTATTGGAGAAGATATTTTCTATAATCAAAACCTCTCAGGAAAGTTGACCATTATAGCAGAGGTTGATAAGACGTTGGGGATGATTTTGCTGTGTGCAAAAAGATGCATGGAACATGGAAATGTAAGACAGGAAGAGAAAGACAAGTTTTATAACATATTAATTTCTTTCTGTAGATAAAATACTGTGAGGGAATTAGGAAATAATCTATGTAATATGAAATAATCTATAGAAAATGATATGCCTAAAATATTGAAAAAGACTTTTCTCTGTGGAACAGAAAGAGTTTTAAAAGTGTGACCTAGTCCCAGAAGGCCCTCCTTAGACCTTGGGCCAATTTATACTACTGCTCTATTTTTTTTCCCTGTAGACGGATTTTTTTATAGTCCTTTGACTTCCATATATTGTGCACTTCTCCAATGAATCATCCAGATACATTAAGTGTGAGAATTGCTAGAGAGAGAGAACACCAATCCTAAACAGTAACTGTAGAACAGATTCATCTTTGGTCCCTTGTCTTGTCTTGTATATTATAGTCATTGAGAACTTGGTTGATGATGGAGTTACTGTGTGAACAGAACAGGCAACATTATTTTTCCTCCACATAAAAGAAATTATGTGCTGCTTTCAACTTGCCCTGCTGCTCCATTGTTTATAGCACAGTACAGCAATGGATGTATCATTTATTTTAAGATTATTAAGGCTTTTGTGGGAAGAGCTCTAAACTGCCCTTTTGTGTTGGGAAAAACAAATGGTAGAACTTCTGAGATAAGTGTTGGTAAACTGATACCTGAGTGGTGAAATGAGCAACTTTCAGATCTTTTTCCAATATGTATGAAGTCTTACATTAGCAGTCTTCCTTGCTTTGAAATGATCATATTTCTGTGTTTTTAAAGGCAAGGTTTGCCTTTGGGCAAACTGTCTAACATCATTCTGTGGAGTCCAGACTGCCTATTTTCTTTTTCAGCAGAAAGTTGGCTTGAAGTGATTTTGGCCAAGTTGGTGTTATACTAATTCTTCACTAGTTTTAGATCTGTACTGAAAATGCTCATGCTGTTCTCATTGATGAAGGTTGTTATAGTTTACTAATAAGAACTGCCATTTGTTCTGTGTTGTTTATTCTCCTTGTTCATATGAATTCATGTTGAGATTTTGGAGCTATGTTTGGTTTACATCTTTCCATCAGTTTCTGCTAGAATTTCCTCTGTCTCTGAATACAACACTGAGTTTCACAGAAGCTTAAGGTACCACAGAATCATAGAAATCATAGAAATGTAGAGTTGGAAGAGACCACACGGGCCATCCAGTCCAACCCCCTGCCATTCAGGAACACCCTCAAAGCACTCCCAACAGATGGCCATCCAGCCTCTGCTTAAAAACCTCCAAAGAAGGAGACTCCACCACACTCCGAGGCAGCATATTCCACTGCCAGACAGCCCTGACTGTCAGGAAGTTCTTCCTGAGGTTCAAGTGGAATCTCCTTTCCTGCAGCTTGAATCCATTGCTCCTTGTTCTGGTCTCTGGAGCAGCAGAAAGCAAGCCCTCTCCTTCCTCTACATGGCATCCCTTCAAATATTTAAACATGGCTATCATGTCCCCTCTTAACCTTCTCTTCTGCAGACTAAACATACCCAGCTCTCTAAGTCTGTCCTCATAGGGCATGGCTTCCAGGTCTCTCACCATTTTGGTTGCCCTCCTCTGGACCTACTCCAGCCTGACCATGTCCTTCTTGAATTGGGGTGCCCAGAACTAGACACAGTATTCAAGATGAGGTCTAACCAAAGCAGAGTAGAGTGGTACCAGTACCTCCCTCCATCTAGACACCATACTTCTATTGATGCAGCCGAGAATTGTGTTGGCTTTCTTGGCTGCCGCATCACACTGCTGACTCATGTTCAGCTTGTGGTCTATTTGGGTCCTCTTTTTTTCCCTTCTTGAAGATGGGGACAACATTTGCCCTCTTCCAGTCTGCTGGAACTTCTCCTGTCCTCCAAGATTTCTCAAAGATTATAGCAAGCGGTTCCGAAATGACCTCTGCCAGTTCTTTTAATATCCTAGGATGCAATTCATCTGGCCCTGGAGACTTGAATTCATCCAGTGTAGCCAGGTATTCCTGTACCACCTCTCTACCTATTATGTGCTTCATTTCCCCTGCTTCCTCCCCTGCTCCCCAACCGCCAGGTTGAGTGCTTGTATCCTTCTGGGAAAAAACTGAGGCAAAGAAGGTGTTAAGTAGTTCTGCCTCCCCCCCCCCCCGTTAGTAATTCGCCATCTTCTCTGCGCAGCGACCCTATCGTCTCCTTATTTTTCCTTTTGCTACGGACATATTTAAAAAAGCCCTTTTTATTGTTTTTGATGTCTCTGGCCAGCCTAAGTTCGTTCTGTGCTTTAGCCTTTCTGACCTCCTCCCTACATCTCCTAGCTACTTGCTTAAATTCTTCTTTGGTGGTTTCCCCCTTCTTCCATTTCCTGTACATGTTTCTCTTAACACTTAGCTCAACTGAGAGTTCTTTAGTCAACCATTCTGGTTTCTTCAGATGCCTTCCATTTTTCCTCCTTATGTGCCTTCAGTATCTCCCTTTTAAGGAACTCCCATGCCTCCTGAACTCCTTTCTCTTTCACTATTCTTGACCACTGAATTCCAGTCGGCAGCTCCCTGAGTTTACAGAAGTCTGCTTTTTTAAAATCTAAGATGAGTGTGTGGCTACACTTATCTTCTCCGTACCACTGAATGCCAAATTCCAGTAGGGCATGGTCACTCCCCCCTAAAGATCCAACCACTTCTACCTCATTAACAAGGTCATCCCTATTGGTCAGGATCAGATCTAGAATATTTGATCCCCTTGTGGCCTCTTCCACCTTCTGGACCATGAAATTGTCTGCAAGACAAGCAAGAAACTTGCTGGACCTTGCTGTCTGGGCAGAGTTTGACTGCCAACATATATCCGGGTCATTGAAATCTCCTATTATTACTGTATCTCTCCTTTTTGAATGCGCAGTCATGTGGTTGAGGAAGGCTTCATCAAAGTCCTCAGTCTGGGTTGGAGGTCTGTAGTAAACCTCCACCAGAATATCCCTATTGTTTCTTGCTCCCTTAATTCTTACCCAGATGCTCTCGACCTGGCTTTCTGGGTTTAAGTCACGGATCTCTTCATAGGTGAAAACATCCTTGACAAACAAGGCTACTCCTCCTCCTTTCTTGTTTGGTCTATTTTTACAAAGTAGGCTATACCCCTCTATTCCTACATTCCAATCATGAGACTCATCCCACCAGGTCTCAGTGATGCCTATCAAATCGTATTTATTTTGTTGTACTAGGAGTTCAAGTTCATCTTGCTTGTTTCCCATACTCCGTGCATTAGTGTAGAGACACCTAAGTCCCCGGGCCCTTCCTGCAAGTCCTGTACTATAGTTTCTACTCCTCCCGCCACTGGTCGTTTGTATTACTTGTCCAATATCATTTGGGCCTTTTCCCCCTGCGCTCGCCGAGTCCTGGCCTTGAATAATATTGTCTCCCTCCCCAGTGGAACTTACCAAGAAATGGATGGGAAGGTATTGTGAAAGATAAAGGAATGTTGCCTTTAAACTACTATACTTAGCTGTTAAACAAGGAGCAGGAATAAATAAAGAATAGAGAGTATTTGTTCAGTCAGTCAGAAGGGAAGAGGTCAATGATTTCAGATATCACACTGTTCCTTGTCATTCCATGGACACGTAGGCTATAAACGTTTGAACTCAAGCTAGACTGGTTTTTGACATATCACTGCAGTCATTCAGAAAACACAATTGTGTTGGCTAAAACCTAGGGAAAAGCACTTTCCTTTTGGCTTTGTACAGTTTTAATGAAAATGACTTTCCCTGATACCTCAGTGTGTGATGCAAACTGAAAATTATGCAAGATAGTTTTGGAAAAAAGTCATATTGGTAAAATATTTTGCATATGAAATTCCACTAATATGTCAGTTGACTGTAATTATTTTTAAGGTGTCCATGTTAAAATAAATGCAATTTCAAGTTGGGAGTTAATCACCTGCTCTTCAGTTACTTCTTGTTAAGTGATTAATGTTTGGCATGAAAACTTCCACCCATTGTTCAACTAAGGTATTAGGACTGTAGGCTGCAAAATGTTTCAACACATGAGAGAAGAATGTAAGTGAGAGGGGAAACAAACTATTCGTATCAAAATTATCAAGAGCAAGATTATGTTGCATGCAGTAGTTCTTCCATATAATAAGTGGGGCCATTGTTTGTTTCCTTCTAACAATATTAATGTAATATTGCTTTGTCCAATTTTCTTTGAGTGGTAAGTATTGTGAAGCCAGTCCAGTTTCTGAACTGCATCCCACATTTAACCTGGGATTCCTCAGAACATGTTCCCAGAAGGAGCAAGTCAGCCGACAGATACTGTGTGCAGTCAGATCTGAAGCAAAGATAATCCAAAACCTCATAAGCCAGAAAACAGTTGAGTGTGGGAAGCAGAGACATCATGATAAAAGGTGTTTAGACTACCAGGTTTCCTCAGGTTTCAGACATGAGTCCTACTACACTTGGAATTTCATGTGGCAACAGTGAAGGAAAAAAGTTTGACTTTCTCCACTTAATGAAAGATTGTGATGACTTTAAAGTGGTTCATTTGTTTTTGCCCCCTTGAATGCATTGTACGTGACCTGTTCCCAAAAACATTAGGCTACTCCTATTACTTACTCCTAGTGTCTATTAATGATATGATTCTTTCTGATGTGAATCACTGTCACCAAATCCAAATGTTATAGCAGTGGGGTGGTTACTGACTAACACCTTGTATACTTAGCTGACCTGCCACAAATTTTCATAACATCTGTGATTACAATCTGTAGGTGTTGATGGGATCCATTTGTAAGTCTCCACATCCACCTAGTATATGGTGCCCAGGCAGACACATCCTGCATGATCCTGCTTATCTATGGGGAAAGCGGACTAGTGGTTTTTTAAAAAGCATCTTGGAAACTTGATTCCATGAAGTTTGTTTGTTCTTTCTTTCCTTCTTTCCTTCTTTCCTTCCTTCTTTCTTTCTTTCTTTCTTTCTTTCTTCCTTCCTTCCTTCTGCAGTAAGCATTCCACTGTAATTTTCTCATTCCCCCTTACAGATAGCAAACTATGTGTATATATTTACACAGCACAGTTATAGCATTTATACATGTTTAACTGTCCTGGATCCATACTATGGAATCATGGGATTTGTAGTTTAGTGAGGTACTTAAATTTCTTGGCTAGGAGCAATAGAGCTCTCTGGTATTTTCCTAAAATGTAGTCCCTGAATTTCATAGGATGGAGCCAATTACAGTAGTTTCAAAGTGGTGTTGATATACTAATAAAAACACCTTGTGGATATACCAGTGTTGGTGTATAATGAAAGCTTTTGGTGTTTGTTTCATAAGTGTCAAACACTGTCATTACGGAACCCACTGAACCATTCCAACACTTGTATAAAAACTTCCTATTTTTTCTGTCTTGTCATTTGGATATGATATGTACAATAGAGGTTTTAATTTTCTTTAGATTTGACGAGGCATACACATCAAAGAGGTATCTTCCTTGTCTCCTGTGACTGAAATCAAAATAAATACATGAAAATCTGAACAAATATTTTGTTTTATAGAAAATAGGGAGTTTTTTTTAAAAAAAGATACCTGTGTTCTCATGAAAGAAATTGGACATTATGACTGTTATTTTTTCAGTTTTCAATTTTTAAAAATACCTTACCTTTTAAAAAATAATATAAAAAAACCCCTTCTGTTTGAACATGCATGCTGTTTTAACATGCTGGTCTTCTTAGACTTTAATCCCCATTTCAGTGGAAATAGCATTTAAATATGCTTGATGATTCAAATGCTTTATAGTGACAGAGTAACTATGTACAGTTTTCTATGAATCACTTGTCACTGTGAACTGGGTCTTAACATGTCCTCTTTATGTACTGATGAACTTAATGAGTTTAAAAATGTATGTGGATGGGTAGAAGTGCCTGTCTGGGTCTACTTTATTATTATCTTTTTAATTGTAGCCAAAACTAGTCCTTTTAAGCAACTCAGTTGGGGAATGGTGAAAGATTTTATTGATATAACTGGTGATTAATAATGATTATTGATATTATGTGTCTGATACCTTTTGGACTTCAGCTGTAGCTGATCTTAATATATAGATGATTGGTAGAGGTACTTTAGAAATAAGGAGAAACTTACACAGACATTGTATTTGTGTTCTTGTACACTGCATCAGTGGCAGTTACTAAATGAGTAGCATTTAGGAGCTGGCTGGCTTTCTATCTATTGTTAATTCGTAGTCACTGTGCCAAAGGTTACATCTTCTTTTTGCATCTTGTATTCTAATAACAGGTGTCTGCAGACTCTAGCTCATCCGCAAGCTCCAGCACACCGTTTGTGAGGATAACCACTCGTCTCTCCTCTAATGCAGATGCTCCAATGTTGGCAGGAGTTTCAGAGTACGAACTCCCAGAAGATCCTAAATGGGAGTTTCCAAGAGAGAAGTAAGTGAAATCTTGCTGTTAACGGCATTGAATAGGTCTGGTAACAAGATTTTCTTCATCAGTTATTGTTGTCTCCTATTAGCACAATCTGTGCTGTGGACAAATAACACATCTTTAAGTTTAAGATGGGTCTCTCTTCTGACGGTGTAGAATTCCCTCAATCCTTGTTGCCTAGAGGGATTGTTATTGAGTCATTTCCATCATAGCCCTATTCTTATCTCATTATTGTTTAAATACTCCGCATTTTCAGTAAGTTGCCCAGTTTCAATAACAACTGATATCATAATATTTCTTGTTCAAAGGAAGAGCAGACTTTCTTCAGCTGAGAAACAATATATAGGGATGTTAAATTACATTTTGATAAATTGACCAAATACAATTGTCAGTTCACTGCATTGACTTTACAGTTTACAAGACTGATAAAGTCACTTTTTTAAATTTAAAAGCTAAAAATGGATATTCTGGCATTCTCTTGTATATCAGAGAGCCCTCATGAAAGACGCTTGGTAGACCTAGCATCAAAATAAAATGCACAATTTACCTGTTTGCTAAAATAATGGTGACAGTAATGAGGAAGAGGAGGAGGAGGAGGAGGAGGAGGAAGACAGTGGTGGTGGTGGTGGCAATAACAGCATCAACAATATTTGCAAGCAGGTAAACTGTGCATTTGTTTTATTTAGCAGCAGTACTCGTTTCTTTTAAAAATATACCTAAGCATTTGTGGACACCAGTCCGCTTCATCAGATGCATCATTATTTGTACTAGTAGAACAAACTAGTGTTTCCTAAAGACTATGGAGAAATTAATACAGCTGGAAAAAGGATTAAAAAGCAGAGAAAACAGTGTATCGGAGGTCTTTCTGTTAAGGAAAGGGAAAGAAGTTTCTTGTAGCAGCTAGTTTTTTGACCTGGACTGCTGTTTACCATAGTGTACTTTCTTGGAGCCCAGAAATGATACTTAGTGGACTTACTGGTGGCAGAGGAGGAAATTTTAAACTTAGATATGTGCCATATGCAATCTGTTCTGATATATTATTGCTTCATCCAGTGTGGAGAGATTTCTGCAGAACTGGATATACATAAGTCTTTCACACTAAGGATTACAGGTGACACTTAGAAATGTAATGGATATATGTAAAATAGTGTGCATCCTCATATATGGAATGTCACGTGGCAACCTGTGCAGAGGCATGTCTTCAAGAACTAAAATGTACTTGTAACTTTCCATTGTCCTAAATTCTCTGGGCAGAGGAATCCAATGGGACTCACTAGGCCTTTTGGATTCCTTGTCAGCCTTGGGTGATCCACTGATCTTGTATCAGTGATTTTGTAAGTTAGTAGCTATTTGGTCCAGAATTCAACAGTACCTATGGATCAGCTGGTCAGGAAGTGTTTCTTTGTTTTGTTTTGGTGCTGGATACCTAGGTATTCTAGCCCATTCTGCAGTTAATTCTGAAATCTCATATGATACTCTGAGGTAGTGAAGAAGGTGAGTAAATAAATATCTTTTTAATGTGTTAGTTTGAAATAGTGGTGCATGACTGGCATCATGCACACAAACCTAACAATGTTTTCAGTGTGTGACAGCACATGGAAAGGCAATCTGTGCTGTTTGAAAGTTAATCCAGTCTCCAGCAAGCCAGTCCTGGATATGCTGCTCTGAAGGCTTAAAAACAGCCTTCATCGATAGGGACAATTTGTAGTGTCGTGAAGGAGCTTCCATGGAACATGAACATGACTTTTCCAGTGTCATAGTGTTCTGCTCTGACCTGTTATTTTGAGCAGTGGTTCTCGAACTTTAGTCTTCTGGAAATTTTGGACTTCAGCTCCCAGAAGTCTCAGCCACTATGTCCACTGCAGAGAAATTCTGGGAGTTCAATTCCCTGCTTGGCCATGGAAACCCCCTGGGTGACCGTGGGTGCATCACATACACACACAACCCCAGAAAACCCCAGGATATGTTCATCTTAGGGTCACTATATGTCAGAAATAACTTGAAGGCACACAACAACAACAACAAGAAGCCCCAAACAGGAATTTGAGAACCACTGATTTGGAGCATGTTATTAGCATGGCAAGATTCATTTGATTAAAAGAAGACTCACACTCAAATCAAAATTAGTACTTAAGCAAACATTTAATTTGTACAAAATCATGACACACAGTTTTAGATTCTGCCTGTGATTTTGTTAACCAAGTCTTTTGTAAATTTATCTGTGGTGTGTGTGTATGTGTTTAAATTAAAGAGCCTTTTATGTGCATTTATGGAAATACTCTTAATTATGTGGATGAAAGGTGCTGCCATACCTTTCTTTTGCCACCTGCAAGATTCTAGTCAACAGTGGGGGTCTGTATACTTAATTATGTCAGCCTTTTCCCTTAGGGGAAACATTAATGCGGAAAATCTTAGAGCATTAAACATTTAAAAACAGCACTCGACATAAATGTGGGTGGAGTGGGTTTGAATGAAAGAAGGCTTTTTAAGAGTAGTTTATTAGATTGGGGGGCCGCAGGCACACAATGGCAGGATTGTTATGTTCAGACTAGAAGCACAAGAGCACATAAATTAACCATTTTCCAATGCAAATGTTTGCTTTCTGCCAAGATCTTAAATTCAATTTTAGTTTCAGAGGAAAATGCAGCACGATCTCAGCACACAACAACACACAATCATTTAGTCTTTGTGTATTGGCAAAATAGCATGCCCTTTTCATAACCGGTAGAACCCAGGGCATATATTCACATCAGCATGATAAGAGTGAAAGCTTTTATTTAATTAAAAGACTCAATTTAAACTCATCCCATTTTATTTTTAATCATGGCATTTTGCCAAACCTGTTTAATTTTCTTCTGAATGAAAAACAGTGCACCTCTGTTATATGAGACACACACGTACAGATGGAATGATATAAGATGATATACATATTGTTGTTAATTCAACATACTGTCTGCATTTAATTCCTAATCTACCATCTTTTTCTAACAATACCTGGCTGTTGTGGAAAATTTATTAGTACTCTTGTTTCAAAAAGCAAGGGGAAAAAAAGCTACCTTCTTCTCCAACATATTTCAGGATTAAATTCTTGGTCTGAGAGAGGTGCCCTTCACAATTAGGTAACACAGTTGGATCATCTCAGCATTGCAATATTGATGGCCAAAGATTTATGTTTCTGAACTCACAAAACTAAATCCTTAAATGTCTCAAATCTTTCCTCATAAAGGTCTCAAATCTTTCCCCAAAAGATTGCTTGACTGTATCAATAACAGAAGTTCTTTGGATATCAATATCAAAAGGGTGAAGGGATTACAATACCTTTGCCAAGACAACTTTCTTTAACAGAATGGTTCTTTCCGAAAGCTCTGGAAATAGACAATGCTGTGTTTTCTACAGAGCTATAGATATATTTTAATATGTTTGGGAGGATACGAATACAAGACTAGTTAAGCATAGTAGAGATAAAGAAAAAGGCACAGTGTTAGAGATGTAGATCTTCATATTCTTCCTTTCGCATGCCTGTGTTCTTGGTTTTGCCAGATGAGTATTATTAATTGCACATAGTTCAGAAGACTGGAGGAATGTGCGCAAGCTCTAGAATGAACCATAATACCCTTGTTAGTTCATAATGACAAATACTTTGCTGAAAGATTCTTATATTTTTTGCTCTTGCGTTTCACCAGCTTCATGTCTTTCTTAGATGGTATGTGCTAACTCTGTGTTTCCTCCCCAGGCTGACTTTAGGAAAGCCTCTTGGGGAAGGATGCTTTGGTCAAGTTGTCATGGCAGAAGCAGTGGGAATTGACAAAGACAGGCCAAAAGAGGCTGTTACTGTGGCAGTGAAAATGTTGAAAGGTAATATGGGAAGGGAAGATGGGAAGATCTGAGTGTCGCGGTAGTGTCTGGAAAGAATGTTTCTTTTGCAATGCCCAAATTCTCTCACTGTTGAAGACCAAAGTTTTGATATAAATTAGTGCCTTTAAGCAGCAGATGTTTATAAGCAAGTCAGAGACTTGTTATAATTGTTAGAGATGAAATTCTTAATTAATTTTGTTCTCAAAGAAGTAATGAGTAATTTTAAGAATTTCTTTGCAGCTGCAAGAAAATCTTTGAAAAATCCTGTTTGTTGAAGACTCTTCACTATTCAGGACTTATTCAGTATAAAATTCACCTGGAGGGAAGTCTTTGGCATAAAAATGGTATTTTCAGCATTAGAAACTGCACTTTCTGCACAGAAATACTATAATTTGAGAATTATTCTTTGCAAAATTTGTACATGCCTTTTTTTTTTGCACAAAACTGCATTTTCTGTGCAGGAAACAGCATTTTCTGCACAGAATATAATAATCTTGCACAGAAAATGCTGTTTTCAATATGGAAAATATTTTCTTTGCCAAAACCAAACCAAAACACCCTTGTGCAAATTTTGTGCAGAATAAGTCCCAAACTGCAAAGATTCTCATCAGTCTAGGGATTCTTCTCGTTAGAGTTCATCTGTATTCATGAAACAGGTTGTTTTGACCATTTTCCAAATATTTTCCCCCATCCCTAATGAATGTATATATTCCTCTCTTGATCTGGTCTATAGAAGAGCCTATATGCCCTCATTTAGCGGGTTAAAGGATACTCAAAGGAATTTGCAGCATAAATGCTTTAAGAAATAAATACTTACATCTAATCAGATTTCTTCTAACATATTGTTAAAGGGGCCTGAATTTCATGATTAGGTCCAACTGAAGTGGTCCTGTGAAATCAGTGCAACCTGGGTAGGTCAACACTTGTGTTGATTCAACAGGCTTTCTCTAGTTCAGAATAAAAATTGGATTTAGGCCAATGAGAGGTCCAAGGTTTATAAAAGCTTTTACAAAAACATAAAAATATGCTGATAGTGAGATGTACCCTGGAACTTAATTTTGATAGCACATATTTATTGCTTTATCTGAATAAAATAACATAATGAACCCCTTTAAATATATCCACTGCTCTTGGCTCAGATAAAAGCAAGCTCTATGCTTGAGAGAAGGTTGAAGGTTGCTTTTAAGAGAAGCAAGTCACCACTTAAGATGGTTGCTGTGTGATATAAAAAGCACTAAGAAATTTATCTAGTGTTGCCTGAGTTGACATCAGTTATTCCACTTATGATTTGCATAAAATGAAAAGGTAACGGGTAGCATCTACAGTCCTTAAATTGCTTCACACCAAAATCTATGCAAATTGGACCCAAACCAGTAATTTCATCCCAAAAGTTGAAGATTTCTAATTGGTTCCAAATCTGCATGAAACAATTGGGATATCAGCCTAAGTCTAATTTTTGGATTTGGTCAAAACAAAGGAAGAAAAAAAAATGGAGACCCAAAATATTTGCTTAGGAGATACTCAAAACCCAACAAGTCAAATCCAAACACCTATTATAGTCTTTGCCTTGATTCTGTTAGGTATTACTCTGATCTAGCTGGCCTCTTTGGTGTCCTATCAGAGAAATGGTGTAGAAATACAAATCCCGAGCAATGGAAAAATTGAAGATAAATCTAGTGGATTTCTTTGCTAGTAATTATTTTTCTTGGTCTCACCTGGGACATTTGCATTACAGAAACAAATGTTAAGAAAAAACATAAATTGTGGTCTTAGATGCATTAATACAAGTTTTTGAGAAGTCTGTGTTCTTACGGGCACTGCACTTGTTTTGTGTCATGCAGATGATGCTACAGAAAAAGACCTGTCTGACCTGGTGTCTGAGATGGAGATGATGAAAATGATTGGGAAGCACAAAAATATCATCAATCTCCTTGGTGCCTGTACTCAAGATGGTGAGTGTCATTTTAATTTTGGAAAGAAGAGGTGATAACATTTAATGCCACTCTGTTACATTACATACAGGAATTGTTAATTCTTTGCTGGTGGAATGAAAATCACACTGTGATAGTCAGTGGAGAAGAGTAGGTGGACATACTTTATCTCTTATGAAAAACTCTAGGTTGTAGCATCCTGGACTTCAAAGAGTGAGATACAAATGTAGTGGTCAACATGTTCTGCATCTGTGATTGTGGTGCAGAATTGCTATAAAGCTTTGGACAGTATATCTTTGTCTTTCAAATTGTTGTTGCGTGCTCTGAAGATGTTTCGAACTTGTGGCAACCCTAAGGCAAATCTGTCATGGGTTTTTCTGGAGCTGAGAGCATATGTCACACCCAAAGTCAGCCAGAGGGTTTCCTTCCATTAGATGCAAAGGATATGTCAAATGAAACAGCATGTAAAGGAATGGGAAACATAGTGCTTTTGCTTTTTATTTCTATTCTACTATTTTTACAGCTTGGAAACCCCCCCCTTTTTTTTGAGTACAGCAATTTTGTCAATCATAGTCCAAAAAAAGTAACTTCTACAAGCTCTCATTATTTTAATATCCATTGGTGCTTTTACTGTGGTTAAAGGTTAGATTTTTCCCTTCCATCTAAATTCTAATTCTGAATATGAATTCTCAATATGAATATAGGGAGTTGGACTCGATGGTCTTTGTGATTTCTTCCAGCTCTATGATTCTGTGAAGTGTAGCCAAAATGTGGCAAATGGGCACAACAGCCCAAATCCAATTGTTACTGCCAACTAGAGTGATCAGTGGGAAAAATGGAAAATGAATGATCAATGGGAAACTAGCAAGTCAGCCATTATGTAAGTTCCATTGACTCAGTGGGTGGTTCTCTGATTGGAACTAACATCTGGATTTAAAGCCTTGTCTGCTTTTGGTTCTCTGAGATGTGATGGGTTGAGGTAGGTGTGAGAAAAACAGTGACTGTGTATGGGAAGGGAGGGCCAGTGTGGAGTAGTGATTTGGTTGTTGGACCAGGGTTGAAATACTCACTCATTTATAGAAAGCAGCTGAGTAACCCTGCTCAACTTGCGTTAGAGGAAGGTGATGACAAAAACTATCTGAGTAAATTTGCTGTGAAAACCTTAGAGTCACCATTAAGTCAGAGTAAACATGAATGCACATTATGATGTATTTGGAAGGGCAGAGGACTGGAGCTGTACATATTAAAAAAGCTAGGGTGAAGCTTTCATGGTCTTCAAATGTTCTACTTGTACTTGAGATTGGTTGAATTTTTCTTCTAAATCAATAATTGGCAGTAATCTTTTGGAATCTTTCGTGAATCACAAATAAGAATTTTGACTGTACTTTCATGAGTCAGTATCACTGAACCTTTCTTTGGTTCCTTTTTTTCATTCTCATGTTCTGTATTTTCTTCCTTTGAAGGACCCCTGTATGTGCTTGTTGAATATGCTTCCAAAGGAAATTTGCGAGAGTACCTACGAGCACGGCGGCCACCAGGAATGGAATATTCATTTGATATTAACCGAGTACCTGAAGAACAGATGACCTTCAAAGATTTAGTCTCATGTACATACCAGTTAGCAAGAGGCATGGAATACTTAGCATCACAAAAAGTAAGCTGGTGCTATTTGAACATTTTCTTTCAGCTTTTTAATGCAGATACAAGTCCAGTATGACTTGAAGGCCATCAAACACAGCCAAAGCAGTTTTGTCGTATTTTTGCAATTCACAGCAGTACTTTCTCAATGTGAAGAATGAGATCAGCATCCTGACACAAAGCTCTCAGTAGTCAGTGGCGAATATCAGGAGCTCCTGAGCATGTACATGTACTCATATACGTCTGCAGATGTGCAAGGGACTGCCCTTGTTGAAGTGAATGGAGGGTGGCGTTAACTATGGGAACTCACATGTAGCCTCCACCCAGTAAATACAATTTATATTAGAAACTGGATAGAGGATTATGAAATGGGTTGGGATAGTGCTAGTTATTGATCCTGCTGGATGTTCATACATTGTTCTCGTACAATAGATTTGTGTTTGTAGAATCCAGTGTAAGTAATGCTTATTTAATCCCCAAGATGGAGTATTAAAGTGTTGGGAAATGGGAGAGAGAGTACTTGATCTCATTAGCAGAGTAATGAAGTTGACATGGCAGAAGCTGAACACCCCAAAAGAATGTAGCAGAGAAAAGAAACAACATTGTCTTCTTTGTAAATATATAAAAGTAACTATTTACAAATAGTTGTACAAAATCAAATACATGGCCTTATGGACAAGTAAGAGAGAAAAGAAAATGTCTGGAGGTTAAAATGGAGGTGGTAAAGACAACAAACAGGCAAACAAGCAAACTAGCAATTAATATAGGCATACAAAGGTTGCTGACACTAAGAATGTGCATGTTGGACACACACACACACACTGAAGTTTGTGTGTATCAGCCTCTTCTGAGATTCTGTCAACCATATGGGCAGTTTGTAGACCCAGAGTTAATAAAGATATGTCTAACTGTTAGAAAAGCTATGCATAGGATCTTGTAGCACCTTTGAGACAAACTGAGGCCTTTTCCGCACTAGACTGTTGTAATGCTATTATTCCACTGCAAACCCCAGGATTCCGTAGGATGTTGAAAGCGAAATAATAGCACAACAATCTAGTGCGGAAATGGCCTGAGAGAAAGAAGTTTGTATCGTAAGGTTGCTTCATCAGATTCAGCCCAGTCTACGAAAGCTTGTGTCACAAATTTCTTTCTCTCAGTTTTGCATACTGACCCTGACTAATGTGACTATGTCTTTGAATATTGGGGAAAATGTGCATATGCAACTCCCATACTTCACAGTGGGTTAAATCTATTGTAAGTGACATTTAGACTAGACCCATTGCAATGAATGGGACTTGTTAGTCATAACAAACAAGTCCCATCAATTTTAGTGAGTCTAAGCCTGGTTGGACTAGTGCTGGATTTAGCCCAGCAGCTTGAACCCAACATTACTATAAGTTAAACTCTGCTTCCTTCTGGCATAAAGGTAGGGAGGTGATCTTTGCTGAGTCTTTACCCTCCCCCCAAGTTATTTGCTCAGCATGGTTTCAGTCCCAAACTAGCCCTTCAGAACAGCATGGAAAGTGATGCTTTGGACTACAGAGAACTAATGCTCTTTCTGTCAATGAAAGTCCCCTGCTTTATTGAACGGGCTACTCACCATCCAAGCTATTGTCTTGGGGTGTTCAGCCTCAGTTGTATAGATATATTAAGGCAGTAATAAGGCAATTGTAAAACAGTAGCAACAATAAAGAAAATGTATTACCTTTGTAGTTAAAAGGACAGACTTTTAACTGAATGACTGTTGGGATAACAAAGCTTATGAAAAATTTGATAGTGTTTTGTTTTGTTTCTAAAATCTCTTATTATTAGTAAGTTTAGCTCTTAATTTTAAGGAGCTTGTCTCATGGTGATGGCCCAGTGAGTACCATAGGAGAAAGGCTATTTATTGATCAACCTAACAGCTTTCAAAATCTGAGCCGATCAGATTTGCCGAGAAGGTCATTGTAAGATACGTGAAAATGCTAAGGGGCTAGAGTCAATGTTTCCCTGCTCATGTGGACTTCCCAAACATTTCCAGATGTGGCTGGCAATAAGAATGTTCATTTTAAAAAAAGCGTTCTGCAAGTGAGGTTCATTGTGAGTTCAAAAGAGTACAAATAAAAATGTAAGTAATCTGTAGTGCTGGGCAACCAATGTCTTGCTGTTTTTAATATTAATATTATATTAAGAAGTATTTTTAGCTGCTGAATTGTTCAATAAGAGCTCCAATAAAGTACTGCATTTTATTTGGCATAACAAAGATAACAAATATATGCATGAATAATCAGACTCCAGGTTATGCTTGTTTAGGTATCTATTAAAGTGGCAGGTGGGGAGGAAAAAAAATCAATCTTCACCAAGTAACATCACAAAATGAATTTAGGCATTCATGAATTCAAATACTAATGTGGATAAATAGTGAGCTGCTTAGTGAAGCAGGCAACAAAAACATAACCTTGAGACTTGCCTTATTAAACTAAGGCCACAGCATTCAGGTAACTTGCTGAATATGAAAGAGAGAGACATTCATTTCCCTAGGGCCTGCATGGAAATTACGTATGCCATGATTCAATAACTGGTACAAAGAAGCAGCATTAAAATTCTGTGGACAAATTAGTCATTTGTCTCCGTTAAAATATTTGCCTGCTGAGAAAACTAGCTGAAGCAGCGTACTTTTGATATTCACTCCTTGGAGGCTCATATTTGCAAGTTGCCTCCATCATCACACATTGTCTTAAAGTATAATTCCTTAAATATCCATGTGTAATCAGGCTTGTAAATACACTGGGGTCTTCTGCTTAATAGAGTGAAGTGCTATGGTGACAAGAGTGCAAAGCTTGTTTTGCTAGTGCTGAATCAGGCAAAACGTAATTAGCTTTCTTTCTAATCAGGTACTATCAGAGAGGAAAGAGGAGTAACAATTTGGAAGAGGGGTTTGCTTAGGTCACAATTTTTTTTACTACTTGGCAGCCAGTATTCCCGTGTGTTTGTCATGTTTACAGTAACAGTAATGACATTTTTCTGGTAGTGTGGTAGATTTATCCAGCTTAGGGCAGCCACTGTAATCTTTTTTTAAAAAAAGTAGAATCCAGCCAAGAGCTGGTGGGACGGGAAATGGATGTTGTTCTTGGGAACTGGAGTCCAACCATCTCTAGAGGACTGTAGATCCTCCACCCCAGTTTAGAACTTTGAGAGGTTCTGAAACAGTTCTATCCTATCTAGTGAGCAATGGTCAATGTGCATAACTGGGTTTCTTCATCACTGTTTATGGTGATGTTTGTGTTCCACTGTTGCAATTGGTTCGTTCCTATCTTGTGAATGTCAGCTTTGGATTTGCACGTGAACATTTGCCTAGGTCACCTTCTTCCAATCTAGTATTCTTCTTATGTATTTGATTACAGCTCCCATTTCCCATGCTTGCAGGGCTGGTGGAAGGCACAGTCCAAACATCTGGAGGTCCACAAGTTAGGGAAACCATAAACATGACAGAAGACTGTTAATCAACCAGGGCTAGTTCATTTTTAGGTGTAGGGCTGAAGGTGGCACACAGAACAGAAGAAGAAAGAGGGAGTCCATGTCCTTGTTTATTGGCATTGCTTGGTAAATGATGGATACAGGTGGCAGCTGGGAGGGTGTGACTGTGGTTCTCAGATATTGAATGGTGTTGCCTGCACCACTGTGCTCAGCTAAGAGAAAATTTTTTTGTGTGTGTACTGTATTGTATCTTCAGTTCATTAAGACTATGTCTGGGAAAACATATCGCTTCTTATTTCTTTTATTGTGGTTTAAGTTAGCTGTATGCCTGGCCCATTTCTCAGGTGAATGACAATTGCCAGCCTTGGTTGGCAATGAACAGCATGTGTTAGGTACTCATCACTAAGCAAGCCTCCAGAAAACACAAGCTTCTGAGTTATATTGTCTTGTTGGCTTATATATATAATGTAAAAGTGAAATTTCTAAGTCAGCAAGCTGACAGGGTTTCCTTTATAGAAGGAGTAGCTGCACCCTTGAGGGATTGACAATGACAGAAGGAACTGAAGCAACAGGAGGGAAGATTTGACATAAGCAATACACTGACACTTGAGAGACTAAACAAAAAGGAGCTATAGCATAGAATGATGCATTCTAGCTCTTCAAATAACTCAGTACTTCTATTTCTGTAACTTTTTTTTAATCCTCATGGAGCCATTTATTGAGCAGAAATAATAAGAGAGCTTATACTCTCAGGTGTTGCTGTTGTTCAGAAACAGAAATAATGTGAAAAGATGGTCTCGTCTACCTGTTTTTGCTTAATGAATGGCATTAAATAAAATATCTTGAAAGAATGCAAAAATAGCAGGTTTTAAGAGGCAATTTAAAGCTTGTAATAAAATAATGTTTATACTTTTGGGTTAAAGGAGACATCACTGTACAGCCAGGCCAATTTTTTTTCTTTTTAAGGATATACCAAAAAAGGAAAAGAAAAGAATTTTCCCCTGTGTTTTTGTGCCAACAATACTGATGCCCCTTTGGCTTAACTGCAGGAGAGGATTACAAACCTCACACAAAGATCACTGGAAAACTGATTACCTGCATTAAAATTCCAGGGAGTAGCCATATAGTGTTGCCATGCCATGTGGCGCATTTGCAAGTCAGTGTGATTAAGACGTACCATATGCGACATTGGCATGCAGGTACAGCACACAAATGAGAACATACAATGAGATAAGAGCCTCCATCTTAACATATCTCATATGGAAAGCCACCATAGATAAGCACTTTTCAGTGGCAACCACATGGAAACCCTAGCGTTTAAACCAGCTGCTTTGAATTTCTTCTAGACATTTTAGGTTCCTTTTGAATGGGAGCTTGGCCCTTTCCTCTTTTTCAACCAGTTACCCTTCATTGTTGGAGATGGCGGAAAATGTTTATTCCCTGTACAGTCTACCTTCTTCTCTTTGAAACCAAGTTATTTGTCCTTAAATGAACACTCTTTGGAACTAGGTCTATCTTTTATTTAACTATTTCTGTGTTAACTTCAGTACCCACTTTCTGCTGTGAGTTCTGGCTTTTCTCCTGACATACCTAGGATTGTTCCATAGAATACAGTTATTTCTCATATATCATTAAATATTAATTACTGATGGGAAAGAGACTGATAAATGGGATCACATGTTCTTTGAAAAAGCTGGTTAGGTAGAAGTCTGAAATAAAAATTCATTCAAATTTGATCTTCAATAAGTATAAAATCTGGAAAACCCCTGTAGAGTGGAGATAATATTTTTCACAACATTAAGATTTTTTGTGTCTTAAAACAGGGTGATCATAGCATTTGAACTCAGTATTGTATTTTCAAATTTGAGTTCAGAGTACCTTAGATGATCCAAACCAAAGGGGTGCTGCTTTTTCAGCTAGGAGCTCCAAATGTGGTTTTAGCTCAGGAATTAAGGGTTACTGACAAACGCGCATTCCAGAAACCCTCTTTCTTCTTTGGAAGAGACCATTTTTTGTATCCCCATCTCCACTGTGGAAATATATGAAGACACCTGGAGTGGAGAATAAAGAAAGGGATTTGGATTTGGCAGGGATGACCAGGGTCATCATGGAGGCATACCTCAGACCTTCAAGGGCCTCTACTACAAGTTGTACATCTCTAATTTCAACAAAGAATCGTATTTAACTAATGTTTATGCAGTTATATGCACAAAGTGGTCCATGTAAATGTGCCATGGAGAAAATACAAGAGACAAAATGAAAGCATGTGGAATAGGAAATGAATAGACAGAATGGAAGTGTGGAATAGCTGTAAACTGCTGTTGATATGAGTGCTACTGTCAATCATAGAAACAGCATTTATGTAGTGCATTTTAATGTTCAAAACAACTGACAAATAACAACTCTGTGAGGCTAGAGAGTGTAGTGAAGATGGAGAATTGAGTCTAGAAAATAATGGGTTGCCTGTAACTACTTTATACATTTGTAGCAGAGGTAAGATTTAAACTGGGAGTTTACCTGTTCAGAGATCAGCTCTACTTTTCTCTGTACTTAGCTGCTGAAGAGATGTTCTGGTTGTACTGGTAGCCTGTTTAGCAGGATAAGAGGAAAGATGACTTGGAATGTCCAGTGTAGGATTAGGAATCAGCTAGAAATGACTTGAAGGAACACAACGAAAACAATGAAAGCCTTAGAACTGAATGCACAGGAAACATGTGCAATGCCCCAAATCTCTGACTAGTACAAGCATTTTGGGGCTTATAGGTTCCAAAAATATAACTTCTCCCTCTGACACGTTCCCTTTCCTGGACTAAGACAATTGTGACGAAGGCAATTGTTTAGACAGGAATTTGTTTTATGAGTTTTTTTTTAAATGTCCAGTTAGTTTTTATTTTTATCTTACCTTTTTCGCACTATTGGGACCTATGTTGGTCCCAGGATGATTTTAAATAGCAGACAAAAATAAAAACACAAGTTGTAGTAGGAGAAATACTGTTGAAAGGTTTATCATATTCAAACAGCTGAATCGAAACCAGTTTTAAACCGGGGGGAAAGGGACATAAGGTAACCAGAATTAAAAGTCTAAAAATCTATCATCATCATCATCAATCATCATCATCTATTTGTTGTCAGAAGAACAACAGGAAGGCAACCAGCCTAGCTTTCTGAAGGAATCATTTAATCTAATCTCTGTGTTATCAGCCACATATGGTGATTTTTCTTCTATGGTTGTTGCTGTTTGGGGAATATTACTGTTTTTTGCTATTGGTTTTAAGTACTACTGGCTAACCTGAGTGATGGGCAAGCTTCGGAAGTGAAAGGGGAAGATATGTTTTTTTCATAAATCAAATAAATATGCACACAATTTATTAAGGTAATGTTTAAAAAGTTTATTAAATTCTTAAATAATGTGACTGGGTTTTTTTTTATTTACGACCACACTCCTGATTTTGTGGTAACAAACTGACATAACTATACATTCAAAACTGAATAGTGTTTAATAGATATCAACCATGGTGAGAGTTTATTACAGAGTATTACTTGTGTGTGTGTATGCGTGTGTGTGTGTTTTGAACTCAATGGAAGTTAAATAGAATAGGATTAAAGCAAATAACAAGGCAAATGACAATTTTAATGAAAAAAAGTATGCATCAGCAAGAGCAAATGTACTGTTTCTTTGCAGAAGCAGAGTATTTTGGATGAAAATCCAGTAGAGTGTTTCACAACTTGTTTGCCTTGCTGCCTATTATTACTCCTGACAGAAGTCCTTAAGCCTAGCGTTGCTTTACACCAGCAGGCAGGACTTCCTTTCTAAGTCATGAAAGGTCAATAGCACATTTTCAGAAAGGTGCTGACGTAAAGGAAAAAAAAAAGGTTAAGGGCAAGAGAACACTTTGAAATTTAGTTATTAATGTTCTCCAAAAGCAAAGAGCTAACAACACTGAATCTTGGTTTTTTAACATGAAGTTGGTGTGTTCCAAAAGTAAGTGCGCTTGGTATTTCAGAGGAATACCAACAGACTATAGTTCAGCTTATTAAAAATAAGGTTTTGAGGGAGGGGGGTTCTTTTAAAAAATTCTTGTTCTTGATAGTGAATCGGCAACAGGTTCTGGCAGGTCATACTCTCAGCCTCAGAGAAAAGCAAAGTCAAGCCCTTTGAACAAATCTTGCCAATAATACCCCAGAATAGGTTTGCCTTAGGCTCAACAATAAACTGTGTACAAAGTCAGGCATTCAGTTCGTTTAGCTCACCATTGTCACATACCCTTCAACTTTCTTGCTTTGGCAGAGATAGTCCTGACATTGTCACATACTCTTCAACTTTCTTGCTTTGGCAGAGATAGTCCTGATTCAGTTATCCCACTTTTTCAACCACTTTTAAAATGTCCCACTTTCTCTCCTCTTCTCCCACTTTCTCTCTTGGCTTCCTTCAGTTGCTGAAAACTGAGTTCAAAGTACAAAAGTAGTTTTCACTTGAGTAATTCAGCAGGGAAGAGAGGAGAGGACGGAATGGAATCTTCTAGGGATGGGATGAATCCAGAATTTTCCGAATCCAGATCCAAATCTGTGGAAGGTTCTGGGAATCCACAAATCTCGAATCTTTTGAATCCTTTTTTTTTAAAAGAGTTTAAAAAGCAAGGGAAAGAAGGATAATCTTGGGCAAGACACTCTCTCAGCCTTAGCAAAAGCCTAGGCAAAGGCAAACCTCCCTCTGAAGAAATCTGGCCAAGACAATTGTCATAGTTTTGCCTCAGGATCTCCCCAGATTGAAAATGACATGAAGGCCCTTTCTACATAGGCAAGAAAATGTAGATTAATCCCACATTTTCCTGCCTGTGTAAACAAAGCCACATATTACAGTAGAGAGATAATCCAGATCAAAACTGGCTTTTCTTTGCATAGCTCCTTGTGGCATCCTGGGGTTTGTAGTTTGATGATATACCAGTACACTTTAGCAGAAAAGGCTGTGGCACCTTGTAAAACTCCAAACCCCAGAATTGTGTCTGAAAGAGGTTTGCAAAGAAGCTATGCTGAGGAATGTTTCAGCTGTCCTTGAAATCTCAAGCCTGTAGCTTCCAGTCAAGTACTGAACTTAAATATTAAATGTTCAATTTAAATATCTTAGAATACAAGCTCACATGTAATTTGTGAAATTGTTAGCAAAGGCCATTATTACTCCAAGGGGAAAACTTACCTACTTACTATCTTCCCTTGTATGTCTGGTCTCCCAGGTTTTCAGGTGTCCCAGTCTCCAACAATCTATTTGTTTGGCAGATTTGAAAGATTCGTTTTTCCTATTTTGGCACAAGGATTTGGATTCGGGAATCTCGAATCCTTACCCAGGATTCGAAGATTCGGTTGGCCCATCCCTAGAATCTTCCCTTCCCACTATGCTTAGGCATAAGCAAACTTCTGCAGCCTCTCCTAGCTTGTATGTTCTTCCTCATTCCTCATTGATAACTTTTGTCATGTTAACCATACCCTGATGTTGCTTGACCATATATGTCCCTATTTTTAATCTGTGAAATGTTAGAGAGTATGTTGTTAACACTGGCTGGTAGTGACTTGCGAGATTTTCTGGTGTGCTTCCTTCATAGGTGGTGCCAGGGAGTAAACCTGGGACTGTCTGCCTATGCAAAGCACTTCATATTCTACCATTGAATTACCATCCAATGTTCAGACATATTAGATTTCTTTTTATATACTTCTGTGAAATGTAGCCACCCTGAATTGCTGTGTTCATTTGAAACTTAAAGTGTTAAACACATACTAAAGGGCCTTATGATATTTAAAAACTATTCTGTTAGTGATCATTGAGCCAATTTAATGTGCAATCCTGATCAAAATTGATTCAATTTGCAGCATAGGGAGTTTTTTTGCAGCATAAAAGTAGAGCTGTGAAGTTCGGCTTTGTTTTTTCAAGAGACTTCTCTAGTAATCATTAGGGGAAGGATTTGATTATAATCTTTAATTTTTTTTAAAAAACGAGCTGATAAAGGAGGTGGAAAATAATTATTGGGTATCACTGTATACAATGGAGCTGTGTTTCAGAGGCAGAAGATAAAATCAATAGGTTTTAAGTGGCAGGATAATTTAGCTTGGTTCTTAGAACTGTTTTTAAAACATTTGGCACATGTTACTTGGGTACTTTTAAGGATATACTCATTTTCCTAGAAGGCCTTAAAATGTCTAAATTGTCTTTTGGCAAGTAATTGTCTTAAGTTCTATACCAGATAAGCATATTGCTCCCTGCCCTTCTTTGCTGTGTATTTCTGTAATTGTATCTTTCTGTAGTGGAGTATCCACTAAAGGGATGGGCAAAGTGCAGCCCTCTTGATGTTTATTATTTATTATTATTTTATTCATTTGTATCTTGCCTTTTCCCCAATAATAGGACTCAAAGGCAGATAATAACATATTTAAAAACAATATACTTTAAAAGCTATACAGAAAGTCATTAGTAATAGTACAAATGCAAGAGTTATTTTAAAAAGGCTAAATAATTTATAAAATTAAATCGATGTTAAATGGCAACTCCCAGGATCCACCACTGATTATGGTGGCAAGGGATGATGGGAATCTCAGTCTCAAAATGTAGGGCACTGCAGTTTGTTCAACCTCCAAACTACAGATTACTTCTTTACCGAGAAGAGAGCGAAAAACTATTTGCCTGAGGACCCATTGTTGTGCCCCCTGGCTGCATGGTAGATGCTTGAACATCCTTTGCATGCTGGTGCCCAACCTGTGGCCAGTTGGGCATATGTGTCTTCTTCCAGGTGTACAGTGTAACTTTTGGAGTATCACTCCAGTGTTACTAAATGAAGCAGTTGCTGCTTTGTGCTGAAATCCTAAGTGTTGCACTGGAGGGTGGGTATGTTTAATTAGCTGCTCTTAGGCGAAGAGATGGTAAATGCAGTGTCTATGTAAAAACAGTCAGTTACAAGTTGGCTTTAATTTTTAGGGTGAAGCCACAACACTGTGAGCCATGGATTATGAGCTGAATGCCTTTTCAAAGCAGAAGTGGCTTGGGGACAATTTTTTGGCTACCAGGACCCACTGTGGGTCATAAAGACTGCCCCCTTAAAACTGGAGATAGGTGGAGTCCAGTTTCAGGAATCCACTTTCAATTGTGTAACCTCCATTTTTAGGGAAGAGTGGGAACCAAACAAGGTTTAGAGGACCCTTGCAGCCTTTCCTGTTTTAAAGGGAAATCCCTAATCCTCTAAAGGCTTTCAGGAGCAGTAATTCTCATTTTCTAGCTGAGGTTTTTTATTTTTTTTCCAAGTTGGTGACACTGAAAGGAATTAGGAAAGCACACATGGCCCAAGGGACTAGGCTTGACTTGGAACTGAATTCAGACATATTTGCATCATCAACTTCAGTCTCTTGCTCTAAGGTGAAAGTTGTTTCATCTCTGTAGGGCCACGAACAACCTGTGGAGCAATTTCTTTAAAATTCATGCATAATATTCTTTGTGACGTATGTGTATTTCCAGACTCTCCAACGTGTTTCTTTACAGAAATCAGTTTCCCTGATGCTCTGTGATAGTGATTTGGTCTGATATTACTACTACTCCTTAATATCCCTTTGATAGATTGATACCCCAAAGTCTCATCTCTGTTGTTTAATCTTCAGCTGGTTAGCAGGGATAACAATTTGAGTAACTTTACCGTAGGACTTTAGGCAGAATTGGAGTGAATACTGGTTTACTAGAAATGAGTTGAATGCTGGTACACACACACTACCCAGTTGTTCCTATTTGGTTCCTGCTGCTATTGGAATTGTCCAGGAAAACAACAACAACAACAACAACTTTCCAGCTCTGGTCCGTCTATTATTATATTTGAAATGGGATTTCTGGTTGGTGAATCTGATTTCTGGTTTATTCTTGGTTTCAAATTCCAGCTTGTTTGCAGAAGAAGTCTAGAATTCCAGTTCAGCCATGTTTTACAACATGTAGATGTTTCCTGATGTGTTTAGTTACCCCTGTTGGTAGGAGAAAATAGCATGCATGAGTATTACTCTCAGTAATTGCGGCTTAGCATTATGTGTGAACTAGATCACTGAAGAAAAAGACTTGTATATAACTCACTTCTTCTTTAATTTGAAAATCTCTTACCTCTAAAATCTGTTTTCAGTGGACAGTAAAGAATAGTGGATAGAAGGTACTTTTGTTTCCATTTTGGACACACACACACACATGTTGAGGGATGATAGGAGTTTCAGCCCCACAGAGATGCAGCGGAATAACCACAGGCAGCGAGCCAGCAGCAGCAGCCTTGTTCCCCAGTAAGGATACTCACACACGGAGGTTTCTTCCAAACAGGAGGCACTTTATCTTGTAGCAACGTTCCGTTATATACACAACATGGAACAGACGGACAAAGGCTTGCGCCAGACACCGGTTTGGTCAACAGACAAATACATACTGGGGATTGCTTTCTTATATACAAATTTACAACCAATCAGGTAGAGGTTTGCACACCTCCCTCTACCTTCTGCACACGACCCCAGTTTCTGATGCAACCTTGCAATCACCCACAGCTGGAGCATGATGCAGCATCTTTGCAGTGGGCTGATCATTTTCCCAGGGTTCCCTGCCTGGAATCCCTGACAACACACACACCCACACCATTTACATAAGAACCACAGCTTCCCCTGTTCAGCAAGTTCTCTGCATGTTCAGTAGCATCGTCAGGGGTCTGAAGGGACTGACACTGGAAGGGCTGAGCAAGGAAATCTGTTTCTAAAACCCAACTTAAATCTGCTAACTAAATCTGGTATGTTGTTATCCTATCTGATAACATTTTCCTGAGTTCTGTTGGCCCAGGATCTTCAAAGGGCTCCAAATTTCTCTACAAGTCTTTCCTTTTCAATTTCTTCCCTTAGAGTACATGTGTGTGAGAGGAGCCAGATATTCTCCTGTATAACACATCCAGTATTGGCTCAGTGAAGTTGGGTTGATACACAAGGTGTTTTGCCCAGAACTATACCCCTACAAGGACATATGTGCTGTTATTTCTCAGAGGGGAATGTTCATAAATTGGTGCTCTCCCATATTTTAATTGCCAAGAGGACATTTAAAACAGTCACATATAAGAATTTTGTATTTTGGGTTACACTGGCATTGTACCTGAGAGAAGTAGTGCAGATTTTGTTGTCTAGGAGATATGACCTGCTGAAGATCTAGTTACCCAGGTGGGTTGAACATGTCCGCACATCTTTAAACTGATTTTTTTCTTCCTTTTCAGTGCATCCATCGAGATTTAGCAGCGAGGAACGTTTTGGTGACTGAAAATAATGTCATGAAAATAGCTGACTTTGGGTTGGCAAGAGACATCAACAATATAGATTATTATAAAAAGACTACTAATGTAAGTGGATGGCAGTCTTATCACTTGATCCGGTATCTTTTTTCAGTGGTGCATTTAAGTATGGCAAATGTATTCCTAATGGACTTCTTGTACAGCAGCCTAACTTTTAATCAAAGAAATGAAAATAATAGGCAAGTGTGTAAGGATTCCTAACCCCTTTTTACTGGGAAAGGAAGGTTATCTGCTTACACAGCCTGGGAGAGTACGTGTTACATGATGCTTTCTAAGGATAAGGTTTAGCCTTTGCTTTTTATGGTCTCCATGAAACTTGTAGCACATTCTTTGACTGTTAGCTAGATACTGAATATAAATATAAATTTGCCTTTTTTGTAATCAATGGACGATTTTATGGAATGCATCCATTCTGTAATTGCTAACATTTGGTTTTAGTTTTGTAGAGAGTTCTTATATTACCCACAGTTCAGTTTGAAGTCAGTAGAAGATTGGTGGTATACTTGGCAATCTGTTGGTTAAAGTACAAAAGCTCCCCCCTTAGATTGTATGTCTTGGACTGGGGAACACATTCTGGGAGTTGTAGTCCAAAAAAAATCACATTTTTAAGTTACGATATGGCCTTACCACAGATAACTGCTTATATCAGCAAGCACAACAACAACAACAAACCTGCTGTTTTGTGATGGATGCCATAATCATAGGCGAAGAGCTATTCATGTATTTCCACATCCAGAAGGGTACTTCAAATTCTAAGCCCACTAAAATTGGGATTCTTTTTCCTTTCCTCTCCTGCTTTCACCCTCCTTGGTGCTGTTAACTAGCTCCTGGGGATTTTCTATCCTTTGGGAGTTGTTTTTTTAAAAAATATACAAGAAGCTGGAGGTGGGATAGGAAATCATAGGTTCTGGCAGAAACAGTGGGATTCAGTACATATACAGGCATACCTCAGTTAATAAAGCCTCTGACAAGCTCCTTTTTATACCTGCCCAGCAGTCCCTTTTCCCTCTCATCCTCAGTCTAGCTGGTAGTTTCTTAGCAGTTTTGGGATTGAGAGCATGATGGAGGAGGCCTAAAAAACAAACAAACAGATTTTTGGTATTGGATTGCAGCAGGTTATCTGCAGTGAACCGTTCAATCCAACTTGAGCTGGGAAAGATTGGGATTCTGCTGTAACCAGGCCTACTGGGGCTGGATATATGTGCCTACAACTGGCAATGTAAACAGAAGCTGCCTCCAGAAACCCTTTCTGAGAATGTGTGAACTACAAAACAGAGAGAACGTGGAAAGCAGATAAGCCTGGCTGATCAACTAATTCCAGCATGTTTTTTAAAAAAAATCATCTGTGAGACCGGCAACCAAAATGGAAATCATTATTGGAGGCTGGTAAAATCATCCCTGAATGCATTTTGGAAGAAATTTTCAAATGGTTTCTAGAAGGTTCAAAATGTTTTGCTTTACTTATACAGGGCTTACCTGACCTCATTGTTTCATCTTACCTGTGCATATTGCCAATTTTAATGAAAAGTTCACTGAACCATGTTGAACTGCTCCACCTTTTTGTGGTACAAAAGCCAATCTTTATTCTTTCCATATTATTTCTGTCACTTTAACTGCCATGCCTGCATCCTAGGGATTTCTAGAGTTTGTAGTTTGATGAGGCATTAGAGCTTTCTGGCTGAGAAATTCTGAATGACCTCCATAAAGAGTCAGACCCAGGATTCCAGAACATAGAACCATGCCAATTAGAGTGGAATAATAGTGGCTGTTTCCGTACTACACTCTTATAGTGTGATTATTTCACTTACAACATCCTATGGAATCCTGGGGTTTGCAGTTTAGGGAGGGTCTGGCCGGCCCAGGATTCCATAGGATGTTGAAAGTGGAATAATCATGCTATAAGAGTGCAGTGCAGAAATGGCCAGTGTTGTTATTCTGCAGTGTAAATGGGCCCTTAGTCTGTGTGCACTTGGTGTTTATACAGACTTGCTGGTTGAAGAGGGGTAGCGTTATGGTAAAGCATCTTTCGTTCCCATGGTCACTTCTAACATTTTTATTTTCTTACCCCTGGCTATCTTCAAATATACCAAAGCAAAGTGCTTTCTGGATTAGATGTGTTGTGTTTGGAGAATACTACTGGGGCAGATGGAGGTGGCATGGTGTGTTTGATTCTTTGATCCACACATTTAAATTTTGATTCCTTAGAAGTGGAGAATCATAACTGTATTAATGAACCAAGAACTTATCTTCTCATATCACAAAGAACTAATTGTTCATTTGCTTTAATGTCATTCTTGTGATTTTATAGCTTGAATTAATCTTTGTCAAATTAATTTTTGAAATGGACTAGTAGCTTGTTGATAACCTTTGTGTTAAGCCAGTTTTTAAAAATGCTTCTCTCACACCCAGGGTCGGCTGCCTGTAAAGTGGATGGCACCAGAAGCTCTGTTTGACAGAGTTTACACACATCAAAGTGATGTGTAAGTAACTTTACCTTAGAACCTTCCTTTATCTTTTTTTAATTAATTTACTGCTTCCTTCACTGAAACCGAATTGCATGTAATAGAAATACATTTGACAGATTAATATATGTCTCATATAACCTTGTCTCTCAACCTTTGATCCACCAAGGGAAATTAATGTAGTTCAAGTAGACATCTTTATTCTGGCAGAGCTGGAGCGGGGGAAGGCTTTCTTGTGTGTCTTTGTGTGTGTTTTTAACAAAGAGAAGGAAAAAAAAAAGAAAAAAATACATTTCTTTCTTACTATATTAGACTTCAGAACCAAAGAAGACCATGGATATTTTCAACTTCATTCATGTCCCATGGACTCATTTTTTCAGCAATATTATTGTTGTCACTGTGGTAGACTTTTGTTTTTTTCTTCTCATTGCCTTCTCAAAATTTTGGTTGCCATTTCACTGCCCAGTAAGAGAAAGAAAGACTGGGAGGTGGCCTTAGAAAGTGAGGATTTTCTGGAAGACTGCAAGTCATTGCTCTGTTACTAATCTGACTGGCTTCAAAGCACATGAAAGGTAGAAAACATGACTGTTTCTGCTCACTACGGAAGTGTTCTTCCCTTGAACCTTTCTTTAAAAATGTGTACCTCCAAAGTGTTTTAAATGATCTGACTTTTGGGAGCAACTTCTGGACTAAAGAATGCTAGAGTGTCTGCATTCTGAATGAAAGCAGTTGTTTGTTTGGAAATAGTATAGTTTCAAGGTGTTACTTTTCTGGAGTGCCAATAAAATTGTGCATACCATTGGATAGAGGAAAGAAATAACATAACTTCTTTCCATAAGGACATGTGTATAATCGTGTCCCTCCTTCCCTGCTCACAGGCCCCTTCCCAGACCCCATGCAAATGTTTGATACCCTTATTTGCCCCTACCCTGCCTTTTTTTTTTTATAATCAAAGACTATTATGATCCATTTCTTCCTAATCAGACATGAATAGACCAATTGTGCCACACCAACTTCTAAGAACTCTTAAAGCAATCACAGAGTCAATTTTTTTCCCTAGACATGTTTGCTTTACGCAATCCCACCTTTATGGATAGCTGAATTAATAAAAATAAATTGGAAGTGAGAGGGAAGAAATGGAGTCATGTTAGTCTGTTGCAGCACAAATAATAAAGAGTTTTGTGACACATTAAAGACTAACACATTTCTTTGGGCATAAGCTTTCACAGAGTCCAGTCCACTGCATCAGAAGCATTGAGTCTGGCCTGGAGTCCATGAAAGCTATGGTTGGATTAAGATAGTTGAGGCTCTGAAGTAGTTCCCTAAACAGCCCCCCCCCTTTGTGCACATGTGCAAGCTCCTCTGTCAGGTTTGAGGGAGGGGTTGGCTCTGGACTTATTTCCGCTTGGGTCATAGCTAGTCTGATGAAGGCCAGAGTTTCACAGGTAGTGACCTGAAACACACTACACACTCTTCACTCACTCTACTGCTGTACAATGAGCAGTAAATGCTGCAAGCCCTGGGGAATGCCAGAGAAGGAACTGTGCAGCTCTCCTTTCCCCTTGATCAGTTCTCTTTTAATAACATCACACAGTTGTGTGTTCATGTGTGGCAAAAACAGATCCAGAAACAGAATGGAATCACCAGTAAAGGAGGACCCTGGTCCATTTGTTCCAAATGCGCTATTGATGATCTACCCTTGACAAAAGTCTATGCCAAATCTAAGACTCTTTGTTGGGTTTCCTGAACTCGAAAGACTGCCTTACAAGCTGATAGGACTGTAAACTTAGAGCAGCTTGCTTATATCTGGATCAAATTCTGCCAGCACTTACTTTCATGGTTCCAGTTATAGCAAGTTTCTGTTATTATTGTGGCGATGGTGATTATACCCCACTCTTACTCCAGGGAGCTCAGAGCAGTTTATCTATTGTTTCCAGGATGCCTCTCAAGAAAGGTCATATGGGCTTAATTTCAGCAATAGAACTGTGTCAGGCTGAGCATCACGGGGTGCTTTTTAAAATCATGAATTATTTGCTCAACCAGAAGTACCCTATTTGTTCCCATAGGTCCTTCCAGAAATGCCAAGTTGGGCTGATATCTTATCACTTCATTGGTACAACTGTAGCCAGAAAGAGGGAAGAGCAAGGCAAGAATCATTAAATGCATCTTTCAATATAGGGGTGATAACTGCAGCTCCTTTAATCCGTTGACAGCGGTTCTGCTGGCTAGTGGTGATGGGAGATGCAGTCCAACAACATCTGGAGGGCCACAGTTGTCTGTCCATCTTAAGAACACAATTTTACTGCTCAAGTAATAGGCAACTCTATTTTATGTTATTAGATTGACACCCTGTCCTTGGTAAATTTGATCTGGTTACTTTTTTGCTCCTTTTCTTTTTCATTCTTTAGATGGTCATTTGGTGTGCTCATGTGGGAGATCTTCACTTTAGGAGGGTCTCCATACCCAGGAATTCCAGTGGAAGAGCTTTTCAAGCTGCTTAAAGAAGGACACAGAATGGACAAACCTGCCAATTGCACCAATGAACTGTAAGAACTTTTGATTACTAGACAATGGCTGCACTAATATTCTTGCTATTTTTATTGCAGAGTATACATTCCCTGTCTCTCAGTCTTTCTTTCTCTGTCTCTCATATATGCACATACACATGCTTGTGCACATGCTTGCACATACAGTCAGTCCCAGTGTATATATCTAATATTACATAGGAGGAGAGAGCTTCACAAACATCAAAGGGAAGGGCAATTCTAGTTATGCACATGGACCTGCTGAAGACAGGTGCCAATAAATTGATCTTCGATTTTAAGACAGGCTTATGGCAGTCTGCCCTGGTCTGGTACTCTTTAGCTATGATGGTTGAGTCCTCTCATCAACTCCACCATGCTGGCTGAGAGTGATGAACGTTGTTACCCAATAAGTTTAGAAGCAGTCTGTTGGGGAAGGTTGGCCTATGTACTAAGGCATGGAGCAGAAAACTTTATTCTTTAATCTTACACTTTACCTGAGGCTGCCAAGGCAAGGAAGTAGATTTTTGGTGTTGTGAAAGGGCAGCAAAAAACAATAATCATTTTTTAATGGGTGCTTATTATAATGTTTACTACCAGGAATGGGGAGCGGTGTTTGTGGTGTTTTCTGCCTCATGGACTAAAACAACTTGCCTTGCTTTGAGCACTGTACACATTGACTTACATTAAGTGTGTGGGAAGGGTGTCATTTGCTGCTCTACCTCAGGCAGCAAAGTACCTTGGGGTGGCGCTGATACTACCCAGCCTTGCTTCTGATTTGTGGATGATTGAAACAGCGCATTGTTTGTGCTGTGCTAAGGTTGAACTCCTCATACCCACAATCTTTTTCAGCTGGTTGTAGCTGAGGAACCATCAACGGAAGGCCTTTATTCTTGTTGCCGTCTCTCTGCCTGCCTGCCTGTCTGTCTGTCTCTCACCTGCCAGCTAAAGAATGAAGGGTGGCATACAATAAAACCACTGTGACTAACTTCAGTAATGTAAAAATAAAATGTCAGAGTCATTATCTGCCTTGAATAATAGGAGAATACATTTTATCAAAAGAATTATCCAAGGCTTCAAAATGTTATAGTATTTTTTTAAATAATTATTTACATAAGTCTGGCATCTGCCTCATCTACTTTCCTTGACTTCGCCCCCCCCCCCCACCTGAGGAATATACCATATGGCTCACAGGTTCATAATTTAACCAGCTTCTCCTCGTATCTGTAGGCCTTGTACAATCTGTAACACTTTCCAAGCAATTAAGATTACATGCTTTATCTTTACTGCTGCATTTGTAATAGCTTCAATCTAATGCCTGCAATGGGAGATATTATCCTCCGTATATAATGTATTTCCAAGGGTGAGGAGAGTGATGCTGCAGCTCATACACTTGTAGGAAAGACTGCCTGGGTTTTGTCCAGTGGTGAAGTGCATAGCCAGCAAGAGCAGGGAAACAAGCACAGGTATGAAGGATGGAGTCACCTTATTGCTTTGTAATGTTTGTAAAAAATGTAGTTCGATAGAGAAGGTTGAGTGCTGTGGTGGATTAAAAATATACTAGCATGCTGTGATGTAGGTAGGTGGGAATCATATCACCTTCCATGCTTGACAAGATTCACTTTTGCTGAACCTGCAGTGAAAAACGCTTATGTTAGGCTGAGGGTGGGAATGGTGTTGCCCTGCAGCTCTCGGAAGCCTTAGCCAGCATAACTCTCAGCATTCCAGTGAAGGAATGCTGAGAGTTGCAGTACAACAACATCTGGAGGGCCACATTATTCCTATCCCTGATATGGGAAATGAAAGTTCCTTTTAGGTAGTAGTGGGGAACACATAGCCTTGCGGATGCTGTTAGATAGCACCTCTCATCAACCTCAGCCAGCACGGCCATGGCCGTCATGTCAAGGATGATGAAAACTGTAATCTAACAACATCTGAAGGCTACAGGTTATTCACATTTCTTCTTTGTGCAGTGGTGGTTCTGTTATAAAATATGATGACCATAATGTATATTATACCAATACAGGAGGGAGACTAGAGTCACAATTTTTCTCTCATCTCCCAGTGTCTCTTCTTAAATAAAGACCACTGTATTCCAGACTGGTAGGATGTGAACGTATTGTGATTTCTAGCTGAACAGCAGTACAGTATTGAGCATGTGGAAATTGCATGATAGAGACACATTGAGTTAATTAACACAGTGCAATGCTGGCTTCCACAGCTACATGATGATGAGAGATTGTTGGCATGCAGTGCCTTCACAAAGACCTACTTTCAAGCAGCTTGTGGAAGACTTAGATCGGATCCTCACTCTTACAACAAATGAGGTGAGTACAGCATGCTTCCCTCCACATTGTTTAGGCTAAGTGGCCTATGTGTTAAGTGCAGTTATTGGCAATATAAAATGGCTCCATAATCCTGATATAGCTAGCTACAGAACAGCTCCACTGGGAATGTATATCTGCCTGAAAGTACAGTTGCACCGAGTTCTTTTTTGGCCCATTTCAGCTTAGGCAACAAAACAGAGAACTGTATTAAGGTCAGTATACTTTAATTTCTTCTTGCACCTCACAAAGCAAAGCCACCTAAAAGAAGTATGCAGCTAACTCGTTAAGCTGTGTAGAAGAGAATAAATTAAAAGCTAGGTTGGAAGAGAACCTCCTTATTCATTCAGTTTGATTCTCAACAGTAATGAGCCAAGGAGAAAGAGCAGTATTGGAGAAATGACAGAAAATATTTTCCTCAAGCCTCATGCAGCAGTGTAAAAGAAACTTGAAATGAGTTAGCTGATGGTTATTTTCGCAACCCAGTGAGAATTCCAGAATATTGGGGGTTTATGATTAGGTCAGTATTATAGTTAGCATTGTGAGTCAGGTTTTATGTACACTTCTTGTATTTCCTGACCCCAGTAAGAATTCCAGTGTCTTCCAATTTCTCTCAGTAACTAGGCCTGGCCTACTGAAGTCCAGAACACATCACTTTCCCTTTGCTGCATCATGTTTTACTTGAAAGCAGTATGATACTTATTACAGAACTAGCAAAATCCATGGGTTATGATAGATAGGGTAGTTTGTTAAAGAAGAGCTTGTAAACTGGAAAGACTCTTTGCAGTCCTTGCACAAAGTATTTTGCATACAAAAATCTTGCAGAATTGTTATTCAACAACCAGTCATGTGAACTGGTTGCTTGAATGTCCCTTGAAGGAATATGTGAATCTGCTTAAATCACATGGATCTGATTTATCTTTGATTGTCCTAATAGCTTCTTCCTTCCACTTGTGCCAGAAATGTCCTGCTCTATCTCGTTCCTAAAAACTCTCATGCTAATTTATACTGAGGAAATTATAATGTCTTTTAAAGTCAATGGGGGATTTCAGATTGATGGTGGAGGTGCCACAACTTATCCTGTGCACACAGAAAGATCCGTATTGTCTCTGGACAGACATGGAGATCACAGAGACCAGACATGAAAGAATACTTATGAGATATGGAAGTAACGTTAGATCAAAAGTGCTCCCCCTCTTTTGTTGGCTGTGTGCTCTGCTGCAGTGTATTTTACATTCTATTCATCGTCACTCTCTTCATAGGAAAAAAGTCATGATGATTATGTGTTTTTGGTTTTAAGGCAGTCAGGAAATTTGCTAACACACACACGCACACACACACACAAAATGCAGCTTTATTTAATTGATTTTACTCCTCTTAGAATCAAACCTTGTGGTTTAGCAAATGAGGAGATTGCATTTAAATGAATACAGCTGCTCTGCAGAAGTTGAAAAGGAAGGCACATTTCAAGGAGAAAAATAACTTTATTCTGCTGCCAAAACTGTTGTTTCTAGAATTTCTTCAGCCCTGGCTTTGGCTAATGGTATTGCTTCCCCCCTTCCTTTGGTTCTCCCCCACATGTATGGCTCTATTAAGATGCAGTGGGCATAATCTACTGTTGGGTGTTGTACAAGACCCATTGAAATCAATGACAGCAGTGTAAAAGCATAGTTTAGTGAGGTCCCATTCGTGCCAGTGGGATTTACTCACTACATTTTCATAGAAGTGTGGTGGTGGGAAGAGAGAGAGAAGAAAAGAGTGAGAGTATCAGATTGAATCCAAAGTGAGCTCTCTGAAAATTCCTTGATTTTTTTTTCATTACTCCTACAGCTTTCATCAGGGCTTGCCTAGAAGAATATTCAAGTATATTGTGCCCCACAAATGTTGGTACAGGTGGATGTAATGAGGAAAAAAAACCCTTGAGCAGCGTACTACAATGAAACTTATTTTGCTTAGGTGACGTTTGAGATGCTCAGTTCAGAAAGGGTGCTTTGTGCACATTAAAACTGAAGCATGTTATTATAAAATACCAAATAGTCAGCTTGACCAAATGAAAAGATCTTTCCCTTAGCAAATCGTTTCCATGTGTTGGACAAAAATAGTTCTCTGTAGGGTGAAATTTTGTTTTTTATCATCGTAAGCAAAATGTTGGCTTTTGATGTGGCTAGCATATATGTTTCAACTGGTGTGGTTGAAGTTGATATTGTTGGAACTGACACATCTGCCTCAGGAGTCCCTTTTTGTTGTTCAGGAGTCTTCCCCCATTTTCTTCATGCTTCATGACTTCCGGTTTTCTGAGAAGCTATTGCTATATTTTCGCTGTACCTTTTTTCCTGTGCTCTCCCCTCCTCCACCAACCTCAGTATTAACTTCCCAACGATGTTATGAGGCAAATTTCCTTATTTATTCTTTGTTTATATAGATATTATGTAGTGCTTTTTAGAACTAAAGGCCTGAGAGCAGTTCATTTAAAAAAAAAATCAGCATCTAAAGCATAGGACTAAAACTGTCTGTGTAAGACCGTAAGTACAGCAAAGTTCAAAAAGCTTTTCCAATAAAAGATTTAATTAGAAGTAGATTGGAGCATCTGGCCTATAAAGCGCATTGAAGCTCACCAGTGAGTTAGAGTGATGCAGTTACCACTGTAAGGGTTCTGTTTCTTGCTCCTGCCAACCTGGTTGTGGTGGACACAAGACCAAGGTTTCTGTGGTTGATCCCATCCAGATCACGCAAGCATAGTGTGGTCGTGGAATCAACTTGGCCCCAAGCATAGTCTAAATGGAAAGACAGTGACTAGGCCAAGGTTACCAAGCAAGTTTCATAGGAAAACCTTTCCCTAGTTCTAGTTTGATACTAGTTTTATGTGCATCCATAAAAACAGGTATATGTTACAGTTAAGTGATACACAATTTACTTCCATGTGATATGAGATTTACTTTGATCTGTCTTACAGGAGTATCTAGACCTCAGTGGACCACTGGAACAGTATTCACCTAGCTATCCCGATACAAGAAGTTCCTGTTCTTCGGGGGATGACTCTGTCTTTTCTCCTGATCCAATGCCTTATGAACCTTGCCTCCCTAAGTACCAACACATAAATGGCAGTGTTAAAACATGAAAAGAATTTTCTATTATTCCACAGAGGAATGAGGAAACAAGAAAGTCTACCTACCATGCAAAAAAGAGACCCTTTCTTCAGACACACAAGATTTTTGTTTGTACATATGAGATGTAGGGACCAACAGAAAACAACAACAGCAACAACAAATGGTCAGAATTACATTCTGGTTATTTTGGAAAATTGTACTTTGGAATGCCAAACAATATTCGGAAGAAGAAGAATTGTATGGGTCACTGATGGACACAAGTTGCCGGGTCAGTTTTTGGGCCCATAAATTGCAATACCCTTTCAACCTTCAAAGAACCAGTTGGACTTGAGGTAAACACTGGGTCAGCCTTCCTTGTTTATTTTGTAATATTTGGAGAAAATATATGTTGACACACACTTACAGAGCACAAATGCAGTATATAAGTGCTGGATGTATGTAAATATAATCAAATATGTATAAATATATATATTATATATATTTACAATGAATTATTTTTTGTATTGATTTAAAAATGGATGTCCCACTTCACCAAGGAAATTAATCTCCTTCTTTTAAAAAGGAAACAGCTTCTTATAATTGCTGTTCATACATAAGACTCTTCTTTTTTTAAAAAAAAAAAAATCACCATCCAAAGGTGAGAAATACTTTACTTTCAGGGAAAATGGTATCTCATTAATTTATTAATTAATTGGTAATGTACAAAACAATTAATCTTTTATAGGGATGTGTTATGTTGTAATTTAAATGGCATTTCTATGCAGGCAGCACAGAGAACTAGTAGATATATTGCTCAGACTTTACTAGTTGTTGTTGTTTTTTTTTTAAAGAGAGAAATATTTACAGTATATGACTAATGCTGGGAATTAAGGTCTTGATTAATTTGGGTCTTTAAAGTTCAGTGAGAGGCTGTTGCTGTAACTAAAGCCAAAAGTCTTCTAAATGATAAAGAGTGCCCTTGCTCTATCTTCAGTTATACAATTGATTTAGTCAGTACATTATAGTGCCTCAAATGGTGGTGGTAGAGCTAACTGGGGACAATTTGGGGCAATTCCTGTCTGTTTGGACAGACATTTTCAACAGGATGAACCAAAACTATAAGGCTAAGTAATGAATTGTATGTGTTCCTGTAATGAAATATTCTAATTTACCTGAACAGTGCTACAGATTCAGAATTCCCACTTCCAGATTTTGTACACGCATCGAATCGGACACTCTTTTTTGCTGAACTTCTAATGCTGCTTTCCATAAATTTTGATTGAAGATTAAAATTGGAAGATCTTCTTGTACTTTTACTCCATTAATGAGAGAGCCGTAATTGTCATAGTGGCAGTTATAGAAATTTGTGTTGGAATCCTGTCATCTTTCTGAGGGGTTATTTTACTCTTGCTCCATTAGCGCTTTCCAAACCATTCCCATAAGTGCTGGGATCAGGCCAAATGTATGATGGAATTTTTATAACTTGTCTTTCAGAACTTAAAAGCATTATGTGTTCACATTCAAAGCACCTTTCACACTGGTGTAGCCATGCAATATGAATGCAATTTGTGTGGACTTTACATATTTAAAAAAAACAGGGGGCGGGGATAAAAAGTATTAATATCTGTTAATTTTTGTACTGACAATAAAAATCTTTCTACAGATATTAATGTTAACATTACAAAATAAATGTCATGAATCTTATTTTCTTTAATCATTTGTGTCTTATGGAGTGGCTCCAGGTTTTTCCATGTAACAGAATCATTTATGGAACAAGGGACTAAATAAACACCCTATTAATTCATGTCAGCTAGTCCCAATATAATGCCTAATGGTCATTTACATTCGGTGTAATTCATCAAATATCCTTTCCATATAATGCAAAGCTCTCCAGCCATGAAGCTGGTATTTCATGTTGTAAAAGCAGATAGCACCTATTGTGGAGACACACTCCTAGCCAAAGCCTTTTCTTTTTCTTTTTCTTTTCCAAATCTTCAGCAAACATGACCATGGTCGAAATGTTGTGATCCAAAAACATAATTTTTCATCCCTTCCCCTAGCTAGACCTGTCCTGTACAGACAGGCAGCTCATTGGACCTTTGTATCTCTTTATTCCAAGGTTAGTATTCTGATTTGCGTCACATTTCTAAACATACATCCATGCGTTTAATCATTTCTACCCATCTTTGACAATCTTTGTTCTTCTTTCCCTGCCCCCATCTCTCCAATTTTTCATTTTCTCTAAAACAGTGATTTTAAAACCTTTTGCTAAGAAGTTCAACACTGGAATATTGCTTTTCTCATTATTTGACTCTAAGTGATGTTGTTCCCTCACTGCTTCCCTTTCTGCATAGGTCATAGGTCTCAAACTCATCGGTGGATTTTGACTAAGGCCATTTCCACACTAGAGGCCATTAGCACAATACACTGTCACAACTGTGGCATTGCCATTGGCGCAATGTCATTGGATTGGAAATGCTGTTTTCCACACCCTTCCACCTTCAGTGGATGAGTAGCAGCATTGCCACTGGTGTGCCTTCTGCACCATAGTGTCCTTGGCCACTCCTTGACCCCACCTTCATCCTACCCCACCACTCCAATTGGTTAGTTTCTTTTTTGTCTTGTTTTTCTTTGGAAGCCATACTAAACACAGCAGTACACTATTGCATTTTCATGCTATAATGCCTAAAAATGTATTTTAAAAAAAGTTCAGACTCAAAGAAGAACTTTAAAATAAACATGGAGAGGTGATAGATTTCAAAGTTACCATGCCATGGGAGTCACTGAAGGAGGGACAAGCTGGGCATGCCCACAGCCCACTCACTGCTGGATTCACAATGACTGGAATTGCTATCGTGCACTAAGCGCACTGAGCCAACTGATGGGATTGAAGTGGTATAGGAGGCGCTTAATGGATTTTTTCTGGAAAGAATAGAGTGGTTTGGCTATGCCGGGGGACAGGATAGCAGCTGGATAGCAGTGATGTTGTACAGTAGCATGGGTCCTGACTTGGAAACAATCTGCTGCTATGATGGTATAGCAACGTTGTATGGAAATGGCCCAAGTCTTTGGACATCTTTGCCTTTAAAAACCATCCTCCTGCATCCATTGGATAACTTATTATTCAACACAAAAATACCAGTTCTTTTAAACATTCCTTGCCTGGCTGCTTGTAACAGGAAAGACTTGGTATATTATGAAAATATTGTATGTTTCCTTCCTCTTAGATCATTTAAGTGACTACTATGGGTTCATGTAGACAGAATCACTAATAAGTCTTTTTTGCAGGTTAATACTCAGCAAGGTGGTACAATACTCTTTCATTTAGACATCTCCCTTTTGGAGGACTGTTTACTCCCCATTTGCTCCATGGACAACCTTGCCAAATTGCATTTCTGTTATGTTTCTAAATCTTCATTTGCTTTGTGAGTAACCTAATGTGTTTATAAACCACAACCTCACTTATTTCAAGCAACTCTTTTACAAGTTCAAATTCCTAAGTACCATTTCATGATATAGGAATTTTTTTGGACATATTACATTTTCAAATTTTACTTCTGGGAGCTGTGTCAATGAAGAAAATGTTTGGAGGTTAGATGGATTTTTTTTTTTAAAAAAAAATCTATTTTCTGCAATACCAGGGTGCTGACTTTATACTAAAGAATAATGTTCTTTCTGAAATGTTCCCCTAGAAAGAATGAAGATGGCATTTTATAGTTGTACTATACTATACTGTACTGTACTGTACATTTTGCTCCCTGTGTTTTCTCTTAAGATTAGCAGTTGGGTAGTGGTTGGGAATGCTTTCTAAGACAAATGTCTGGAAATTGTATCTGTGTTAAAAATTCAAGTGGAACTGGATGGAGAAAACCTGTTTTATCTTCCTGCAAGATTCTGGCTTAACTGGTTCTATTTTCCATTGGACTCAACAGTGTTTTTCTGTTGGATAATTTTATCCAAAGTTTTAAACAGAGGAGGAAAAGTATACTGGAAGAAAATTATCAGCAGATCACAATAGACTGACCCTAGTGCAGGTCAGTAGGGCAGAGTTTATGGTGAGTTTTCTGTAAGAATCAAATTATGTGGTCATTGAAAAGGGCAATTTAGTAGGTTAAAAAGGCTAGTAGCAAACAAAAGATTTAGGCAACTATTTGTCTACATGCAAAGCTGTCTGACAGAAAAAAGAATGTGACAGGATACTGAGGAGTATCTGATAGAATATTTTACTTCAGAATGCAATAGAAAACATTTTTTTTTCTCTATCCTATCTTCTGTATCCTTTTGGGTTCGTGAAGAGGCTGGAAGTACAAGACTGCCCTCTTTCACATGCCCTTGGCTTTTGGCATAATCTTTTCAAACCAGAAAAAAAAAGTGAGAACTAATGGGAAAAATCATACTGCCAAGAACTATGCTGCAGTTTCAAAGAAGCTGGTGGCCAAGGTACAATATTTTGTCTAGACATTTCTCTCTGGCACCGTCTTTTCATCTCTATATTCAGTAGAATATACCGCTTCTTTTCCCTAAACTCTGTTGCCACAGAAATGCAACAAACTGGACTAAATACTGCATGGTGGACACTTTGGAATGTGACACTGATGTGATTCTGCTAGACTGGCGCATTGGCCCTGAATGGAACAGAATTGTCTTGCTTGGAAATAAGCATGGCACGTCACCCTGAGGCCAAATATGCAGTAAATCTGCACAAAATTCACAAAGTACTCTTAATTCTTTCATTGAGCTCTATAAAAGCAACATAGAAGAATCTGGTTTGCGAAAACAACTCACCTGGTATTTCTTTAGCATTCCAAAGTTTTCAAAATAGCTTCTGATTGTCAGCTTGTCTCTCTGACCTTCCTTCTCTCTCTTTCTCTCTCTCTCTCTGAAAACAGTGTAAGCTTTCTGAGCAAATGTTAAGTTTTTATTTTGATGCTACTCTGCATCAAAATGGTCCAAGTTTATCCAGAAAACCCAGAAAACTTCATGGATGAATTAGATTCAGATCCACAGTCAGCCACCACATTGTCTCGGTAACTTTGTGCTAGTTGTTTATATGTAGCCTTGCCTCACAGGGCTACTGTGAAGAGTTTAAAAAATAGAGAGGGAGGCATGTATCCTTTCTCTGAGCTCATTGCTGTTAAGATCTCATTTGACCAAATGAAAATACAATTCATATAAGGCAATGTACCAATGATTCCTTACAGAGCTTGTTATAATTTGACAACTAAGTGCTAAAACCCACTCAATATGAGTGGCAATTTCTTTAACAATTGTAAAAGAAGGGAGAAAAAACCAGACTGGTTTGACTTTATTTGGAAATTAGGCTTTTTTAAACAAACCACTGTATTATGCAGTGGGATTTTTTGTCCTGCCAACAAGGAGATCAGAGAATAGAGTGTGTAGCCAAGCCTAGTTCTGCTTCTGACAATTTGTGCAGCCTGCTGAAACACATATTTACACAGGAGGATCTTCCACTGAGTTCCATGGGACTTGGTGTGAACTAAGAGTGCATAGACTTCTACCCATTTAGTCACAGTGAAACATAACTCCATTTCATTTTGAGCATAAGCTCAGATGTATGAACAAGTTATCACAGCCATACCCAGGGCGGTGCAATTATACATTCCAATGCCTCCTTAAAAGTCAATAAACATAGCACTCACTTGCAGAATCTATTCTGTCCCAGAAAGGAAGGCTTCCAACATTTGTTTGTTCAAAACAGGCATATGTAAGGATAGAATACAGCCATTTTCTCTGAAATACCCTTTTCCTTAGATTTTTTTTTAAAAAGTTGCAAGAAAAATGTACCAAACCAATTTGAGGTGATGTCATTCAGCAATTAACTATGAAAATTCATCAGGGTCTAAGATATGGTAGTTAACTATCTGTTACATCCAATAATGTATATTATATATTAACCATCATTATATATGGTAGTTTGCCATTGTTCTGTATAATACACACATATAATAATATAACAACAAGTGTGATGTTGTGGTTTGAGTTTTGGAATCAAATCCCAGCTTGGTCATGGAAAATCACTTGGGCAAGTCATATTCTCTTGGGCTAAAAGGAAAGCAATGGCAAACTCCCCTGAATACATCTTGCCCCCCCACCCCAAAAAAACCCTATGGCAGGGTCATCTTATGTTGGAATTCAATTGAAGGCATATAGCAACAAGTATAATATATCATGTGTTATATATTAACATCACTAAATAAGATAATTAAGCATCATTGTACATGATATATTTATAAAATTTCATTCTACATGACGGTTTACCATTATTATACATGATTACACATCTCTCTATGTTGGGGTGAGCACCGTGTATCAGAGGGAAAGTTTTGGGATGCAAGATTCAAAGCCATTGTGGTAATGTCCAAAGACAGAGGGAAACAGATAGTAGGATCATCTTTTTAACATTTGAGAGGGAGGTGGGAAGGATGAATTTGTTTGTTTGTTTGGGAATCACATGAATGGTAAGTATGGAGCCCTTTGAAAGCTATAAGAAGGGGGAAAGAGGCAATTGAGTATGATAGCAGTTACTCACTGTTTCTTCATATGGCATAATGCCAAAAACTATGAGAGACGGTAAAGATTCTGGAGAACATTGTAAGGACTTGGTGGGCTTTAACGATTTTTTTCCAAGACAAGGGACTTGGAGACTTTCTATTATTCACACAGTTTTGCTCTGTTCCAGCAATAGATAATGGCACTGCAATGCTTGAGGTGGAAAATAAAAAAAATTCTCCCTCTCACTATGATGATAAAATACAGTCATCCCTCCACATTCACTAGGGTTAGATGCACAGGGCCCCTGTGAATGTGGAAAAACCGTGAATAACTGTAGGCCCTCCCAAACCATATTTGAAACACGCAAACAGTATGATCACCGTATTCAACCCACTGTGGATTTGTTTGAGGCATCAGGGTTCCTTCATAAGGCAGAAGTGGGGGGCTGGTGGGGCTTACTGCCACCTCCACTGGTGCCATACCATTTGTAATAGGGACTTACGATCCCTGTTCGCAGTTTCTCAGTCTCACCAGGCATGCAGTCCCTATTAAAAAATGGCATAGGGAGGCAGCAGAGGTGACAGCAAATAATCCGTGAGTAATCAAATCCGCAAAAGTGAAACCCGCAAATGTGGAGGGCAGATTGTATTATGTCCAGTTAACAATTGGAAACTCTGTAAAGGCATCCCAAAATATACCTGGCATGAGCCACATTGCTGCATTTTGAGAGGGAAACTATCCTGGCTTCTTCAATTCAGATTTGCAATGCACCTCTTATCTTTTTTTGGGGGGGGGGCTTACAACAGGCCAGGTAACCCTTACAACAGGCCAGGTATTTGCCAGAGCTACAAACAAGTAGTAAAATGTTGGCCATATTTTATAAAATATGAAAGAATCAAAACTTCAAAATTAAATGGGCATCAGTCACAATGGCACAGCTACAAGCCTGATGCCAAAAGTCATTAACAAGCATCAGTACTAGTGCCACACCTACTAACAATAGAGGAAAGCCTTATCTTCCTGAATATAACTCAGCCTTTTAGCTATTTAGGTGGACAACAAACAGGCATGGGTTATCTCAGTCCTTCAGTGCTACATTAAAACTGATATGTGCTTTTTAGGCCATTTCCACACTACACTCTTACAGCATGATTATTCCACTTTCAACATCCTATGGAATCTTGGGGTTTGCAGTTTAGGGAGAAATAGGAAGACATAAAGGTACACACCAGCAATGACTATAATTCAAACATAGGAAACACATGTCCTCATGTGTTCCCCACCAAACCTACCTCAGAATTTGTTGTCTGACCCTCTTTTGTGTGACCCCACCCCCCCTTGGCTCTTGTGTACCTTATTTTGGTCCAAAGGACAGAGATAAAAAGTTACAAAACTCCTGAAAATTGACTTCTGGCCATGTCTTTTGGAGGGATATTAATGCCAATATTGGGTCTAGGATTTTTCAAATTGGCCCTCAGACTCCAGATTCTCAAACTCTTGTTTTGATTGTAATCACTAAATTTTTCTTTGCTCCAGAAGAAAGCAGGAAGTGAATACTGTTGAGCTAGAACTGGAAAAACATATCCTTCTGTGGGATATGCCCCTCTTAGGAGGCAAGACACTGTATTTTTCAGTGACTGACACTTCGAAATGGTAATCAGAGTCTCCTAGACCATGAGTGTGTTGAAGGAGTCATACTAGGACGTGGACAATGGCATCAAGAGTCCTCCTTTGACAGTATCAGTGCAGGTAGGGTGCTAGTCCTATTTAGCGAAGGCATTGGTATCATCTGAGAATCTAGCAGCAGGGAATCCCCTCTACCACAGCTGCACCAGGCTGCACATCTTATAGGAGTTGAGCGAGAGAACTGTCAGAGAAAGCATACAGCTGTTGCAAAAAGGATGTAGGCTGAGTCACCTTCGTAACCCCAGTTTTGTCTGGATTAGGATTCTGCTTGTCAGCCTTCTTCCAGCCCTAACAGTGTTCAGGCATCTCTTCAAACAACAGGACTCTTTGTCTTGGACATCATGAAAATGAATATGTGTGTGTGTGTGTGTGTGTACATACATACATATACACAAACACACACACGAGTGTTATCAATGTATTGATGGGCCCATACTCCACAATGATTTCTCCCAGCTGCTACATTTTGAATTGAAAAGCACTGGAGACACTGACTTACTGTGATACTCTGTCCAGTGGTATCTGCAAGCTGTTTCACAAAGCAAGCTTCAGAAGGAAAATCCTTCTCTGACACAGAGGGCCACAACAAGCTCTTAAATACACAACAAAGCTCTGTGGGCTAGCCCAAAGTGGATGCAGTGGTCTTCTCCAGTGCCATTTCTACCACAGGTGAACATGAAGACCCATGTTTTCTTTCTCCTGCACTGAACACATCTCTGATTGACCTTTACATCTCAGAGCCCTGATATATATAAAGAGCACGCTCATGTCTAGTGCCTGGTGAGAGAGCATCAATGAACAATCATATAAAAATCTTGAAGGATATTGAGAGCTTGATTAAATTTTGTAACTTACTAAGTGAGTGACAGAAAAACTGACATCAAGAGTGAACCTGCTGTCCTGGAAACAAGTTGTATCCCTTAGTACAAGGGTGAGAATCACTCAGTCCTACAGATGTTCTTGGACTGCAACCAATAACCAGAGTAGTCAATGGTGAGGAAGGCTGTGAGTTAGCATCTACAAGTGGATAGTCTTAACTGGCCTCACACCAGAGTACATGAAATTAGAAGAAACTACAAATGTTGTCAGCCTACCTATCATCTATCTGGCCATCATATATGTATTAGAGATGTAAATGTATTCAAGATACCATAATTATATTTAGAAAACATTTTTTAAAAAAGATAAGAACTAGAAAGGTTGTGTTTTAAGCCACAGTACATTGAGAGGATATTAGTCTTGCAGATTTGGTCACCACCAGCAAAAGAGAGTGCCAAAAGGTACACTTAGTGTATTTGAATAGCATGAACTATTTTCACTGGCAAAGTGTTATGTTATCAAACTTAGACCAAATACGTATTCAAACCCAAAGCCTACTGTGTAACTTTGGACTGTGCCTCCATTTCTCAACCAACCTAAGTTTTTTGTTTGCTGAGCTACCATTGATTTTTTTTTTAAGTTTGGTAACCGGAAAAATAAAATGATGTTGCTGCAATTTGTTGAATGTCCCGCCTCACTAAATGTTTGCAATCTTGAGTTTGTGGGAGCATCTTCTGAGACAGGTTCTGTCCATAGGACACTCCAACCAGTGAAGGGAGGGTGATTTTCTCTAATACCCCCCTTCATTTTGCAGCTTTTTGAGTCTTCTGAAAAATCTGGAGTGTTGGATGATTATGTATATAAAGAATCTTTTAAAAAATGCTAAAGAATGCTACTATCTCCACTTCCCCCCAAAATACTTGCAATCCAGGTTCCTGTTCCTCTGGTGGGATCCTTCATTGAATCTCTGTTCTGTCCATGAAGGAAACTCCTGTTCATGGAATGCAAATCACTGTTTTCTAAAAATTGTATCTCTTCTCAGGGTCCTTTCTCCTCCCAAACCTGCTGGCCCCACAAGTGTCCTTGCCCTGGTATGTGCAGCATGTGTCCTCAAAGGCTTCCCCATCTCGAGATTTCCTTTGTAACTGGAACTGCACCCAGCCATTGGCCCTATTAATCACCCTGTTCTTCGTGACAATCAGTAGATTTATGGCACAGCATTTATGAAATGCAGAATGCAATTAAATGCCATCCGTCAGCAGGCCTACAGTTTCCAGATCCTCTTGAATCCATTTCAAGCTTCAGGGTGGTTTGGTGAAAGTGGGGCTGCAAGAGATGGAGATCGCAGCTCTCCATACTACTATTTTCAGTTATTCCAGATAGAAAACAAAGATAGTTTCAAGATAGTACAGAAATTGCCTAGATAATATTACTATAAAGTTTCTGCATTGATTAGCTTTGTTTTTGAAGATATTCTGGAATGAAAAAATACACAAGATGAACCACCTTCTCCGTAACTGCAGTGATGACTGGATTTGATGCTACGTTTTCAGTTTAAATGAAGCAGCAATTAATAGAATGTTCTGCTGAGGAAGGAACTGGGTCCTGTTAATACATTCCAAGAAAATGATATTTCACAAGCTCTGCAAAGCCACATGGCTATTTATGTAAACAATTTTGCTCACCCATTCTCTCTTTTTTTTAAAGTATGCTTTTTTGTTATTTTGATTGCAACAGTGTTTCGCTCTTTCCCTCCATGGAAATGTATGTGTTTATATACATGTGCAAAGGAACAGATAACTGTCTCAGCTGACATATGAAGGAACACAGGGACAAGCAACATCTGGCTCCTGAAGGAACTGATCTTGGCCTAGGGACTCCTGCTAACTTTGCAAGACATTTTTTGTTTCTTGTTTATTTTTATTTTCAGGGGGAAAAAATCAGTCTGCAGGGTTACAAATTAATTTTGGAAACACACGCTCTGAGAGAATATAAAATATAAAGGGAACACAAAATGTTTGTTTGTTTCTGGAGGAATCTGAGTCATGCTTTTTAAACATAACAGGGCTAGCATTAAATTGATCATCCCAGAGCTGTCTGAGATGAAATCTATACCAGGAACTATGTTGGTATTGGTTTTGGCCTGCTATCTGTCTGACCATTACACCCAGTGCTGGCACCATTCTGGTTCCTGTCCTGATCTGACCAAAGATTACCCACCAACTGAAGAGATTGATTTCACATTTTTGATCCTGTGACCTGAACTCTGGCAGGTCTTGCCTTTCACTTTGTTTCTCACTTGTCATTTGTTTTGACCAGCCTCAAATGTCAAACATCCTTGTTGTCCATGAACCAGCTGTTCTTTTTGCCTGTTTATTTAGGCATACCACTTAGTAAACATTACAACTGTTCTGACCTAGACATTTGTTTAATTTGCTTGGTAAAGATTGTTAGAACAGATAGCAGAGTTGGGCAAAGTGCAACCTGCCAGGTGTTGCTGGCTTGCAGCGACCAATATCCCTCACCTACCAACTATGTTGTCTAGGACTGATGGGATTTCCAGGCAACGGCATTCGGAAGACTGCACTTTGGTCACCACAGATCTACAGGGAGACCTCTATATATCTGAGCAGAATTGTAGTATTCAAGTTGTACATATTAAACTAAGCAATTATTTCAGTCTCAGAGCTCTTCCTATCCCACCATGATAAGCTATGAGAAACTAATCATCTTATCAGATTTGCCTCCACAAGAAGAGGGCACAACTATCGCTTTCACATTTGACTTCCTTCTTATCAGAATGGCCCCCTCCTTGTTGCTCTTCTGGCGGCAGGCAAAGACCTTTTTATTCAGGCAGGCATTTTAATACAGAAAGTTTTTTAAAGAACTGGCTAGGGAGTTCTGTACTGTTTTCTTTATTACTTCTTTTAATCTCTTTTTAGTTGTTTTAATTCTTTGATAGCTTAATTGTGTTTTAATATGCATTATTTATATGTTTTTAAATTGTATTGTTTTAGTATGTCACCCCCCTTTGAGGCCCAATGTTGGGCAAAAGCAGGACACAAAGATTGATGATGATGATGATGATGATGATGATGATGATGATGATGATGATGTGATAATATAACGGCCATACACACATTAGCTGGTTTACTACAGTCTGGTATGGGACTGAAAAGGCTTTGGTCGTAGTTGATTCATGACAGGTAGGACCCAAAAGATGGGATGGTATATTTATTGATTCTGCTGAATTCTTCAGCAGTTTTCAATACTGTCTCTTTTGGGTGGCATCTTGGAGGACAGGAATCCTTTTCTAGGTGATGGGGCCCAGGAACATGATGTTCAATGGCTTCATACTTTCAGAATGTGAGTCCTGGGAATTTCAGCTTGCTGTCACCATTTGTGATTCACACTCAAGAGGTCTGTTTTAAATTTGTTTTTCGTTTGTTGCTGGTTTTGGTAAACTGAGATGCCATATAACAGCAAGACAGGACAGAATTTGGAAAGAAATGAAAGTCAGAAACACACTATTTACAATAATGCAAGGCCATCAAAGATCTTGAATGCTTTTCAGAACAATCAAATGTATTGGCCCTGATGATATGATGCAACAGCCATAGTTGAGTGGGAGAGAGGGAGAGGGAGAGGGAGAGACAGAGGAGCCTTGGTCCAGAGCTGGTATCTCCAGTTAGAAGGACTGAAGGCAGCAGAAATGCTGGGAGAGAACTTCACCTGAGGTGCTGGCTGACAGAGTAGACAGTACTGGTGTTTTGAGTCAGAATAATAATAATAATAATAATAATAATAATAATAATAATAATAAGAAGAAGAAGAAGAAGAAGAAGAAGAAGAAGAAGAAGTTTATTTATAACGCTCTTTACACCAAAGGGCAGAACAATGACATATACAATCAGGAACAAAGACATTAAAACATATGCTCATAGATGTTCAGACAAGGACACATGTGTATCATGTGAAAGCTATTCAGGAAGGTCACAAAGGCCTAGATAAAGTCCTCATCCTCAGTTCAAGCCAAACAATCCCAATACACAAACAACTAATTGCTTTCACTCTCATTTAGAGCAAGAACCCTGAAGCTGAATCCATCTACCCTCAAGATCCATTCTTTCCCTCTGGGCATCCTCAGATGGCCATACCCTTCCACAACGTCATAACTGAACAGCCTTCCCAGCTTTGGAAAGGGTTTTTAATCTGCTCTAAAAGGTTGGAATGCTTCTCTTAAGGCTTCCTTACTGGCCGTAGGGGTCATGCCATGCTCGTATTTTTGATCACAGCCTTTTGTTGGCTGGAACTCTGTTTGATGCTTACATGTTTTGTAGCACAGTGCCTACATTGAGACATAATGACTCCTGGACTGACCCCCCCCCTTCCCACTTACAAGGCAGCAGCCACTGGAATAAATGGGGGTGGGGTTGCTCCCTTGTTGTTCAGAAACAGAAGGCTGATGGTCCCATCTTCTCTTGTGAGAGATCTCAGGTACAACAGGCAGAAATAGGCCCCTGTTGCAATTTGACCTTGTATCAGAGATCATTTGCAAGAAGGGGTGGGTGGGAATGGCAGCCAGCTGCTTCTTGAGCGACAGGGGAGACCATAAGTGCAGACTGGAGGACTTTCACAGTTCTTATGTAGCCTCTAAATGAGGGGTTATGTAGGGATCATCAACACATCACAGTCATAAATGCATAACTCCAAGTTATGCTTTGTCTTTGATTGCAGCTCCTTGCTACTAGAATCCAACCCGAAAGAACTTCTCTAAAAATGAATTTGGCCCTTGAACTGATAGCTTCTGTCCATCCTTGTTTTAGAGGGATTTATTGTAAGTGCAGACCTAGCTCCTGGATCCAGCTTAGATAATCATCTGCACAGTACTTTTACATTTCTGTAATTAGAGCTAGGGAGATCAAGCAGTTAATTATTTATTACAGGAGTGGTGCCCTAGATGGTGTAAAGCTAGCTTGGTGCTGTGGTTTGAACGCTGAACTAGATCTCTGGGAAACCAGAGTGCAAATCCCTGCTCTACCATGGGATCCTATTGGATGACTCTGGGCAAGTCACACTATCTCAGATTAAAAGAAAGGCAATGGCAAACCTCCTCTGAACACATCTTGCTAAGAAAACCCTGGTATGGGGTCTCATAAGTCAGAGTTCACTACACTTCCCATCAGCCCTAGCCAATTTAGTCAATAATAGGAGTCAACTGCTAGAGGACCACAAGCTGTCTACTTCTGATGTGGGACTATTAATTGTTTACTAGTAAATTTGGCTGGTGTTTTCTTTGTTTTTACTGATGACTTTGGTCATGATTTAAATGAAATAGATATTACTGGTGGCATCTGCGATCATAAAAAAAATGTTCACACCAAATTCCATGCAAAATGTAGCAAAAGCTAACAATTTTCTGGGGAAAAAGAAGCTGAACACTGCTGACTGGTCCTACATTTACATGAAAATGTCTGAGATGTTAATTTAAAGCTAAATATTAGGTTTGGTCAAAATGGTTTCATAAATATTCATTCTGGATCAAAAGGAATAATAATTCAAAATATTTGTTCAGGAGGTACCTGACATAGTTGTCATTTCAGGCTCAAGATCTTACTTCAGTCTTTATTTTGGTCCCCTTAGATAAAACTCAGATGTTGGTGACTCTGTGACTGAGCATATGGCATTGGACAACATAACAAACATTTTAAATTATACATAAACTGTTGTATTTTGATGGGGGGTATGATTTATTTAGTGGAGGTTGATTTATTAAAAGTATGATAAATAAATTTGTAGGAAGGAAGAGAGTCAGGAGATAAATGTTCAAGTTGGCTAGAGAATGAATATGTTTACTATTACATTACTCAAGGGAAAATCTGAGAAACAGAATCCAAAAAGTGGTTCTCCCTTTGCAGGCAAGCAATGTGGAAGTGTGTTGTTCTATTAGAGCTGACACTTGAAACATGCCAAGATTCATCACTGCTCATGTTCTGCAACTGGGGCATTTGCACATGGATTGAAAGCTCATCCTTGTTTGCCTGGCAGTGTAGCATCTCACTGCCCTTGGCTAACATAACAAGAGGCTTTTAATCTGTGGGGGATTGTCATCATGTGCTCATACCTCAAGCATGATGAGTATTTGGCTACAGTAACTTTCTGTGGTTTAGCCTCAGACAAAAGCAGTGCATGTTGACCTCCTTAATTGCTCCTCCACCCCTGTGAAAACATAATGCAAACAGCTGCTTGGCTGAGGTCTAGAAATGGAGCAGGTGTGCCAGTTATTGCCTAAGTGTAGCACACAGGGAGGCTGAGATAACAAAGGGGTGGACAAGACTGTGAGCCATAGCTGGGATGGTGCAGAACTGGCACAGAAAAGATCAGTTTCTTTTTGAACCCCTGGCATATTAAGAATTGAGATCTCTTGGCACAGCTGTGGTCAAACAGAGAAGCACAGAATATAGGCCTATATCCAATTGCTAGTCTGAACTACAGAGGATTTATTGAATCACCAAGATTTGCCAAGTATTGATCTACCATTCAGTACCTGAGTTACTGAGTGTACTAGAGTCAGGACTAGCAACTGAATTTGGGTGAATGGCTCTCATAATACAGAAACTATTTGGCATCCATATTGTCTTTGAAAGACCATATACAAACCTGCTAGAGCCCTAAGATCTGCAGGGGAAGTCTTTCTCTTGGTCCCGCTGCTGCCCCAGGCTTGCCTGGTCTGGACACAGGAGAGAGTCTTCTCAGTGGCTACTCCCACCCTGTGGAATACTCTTCCATGGGAGGCTAGCCTGGCCCCTTCCCTGCTCTTCTTTTGCCAGTGACAAAACCCTTTTTCTTTAAGCAGGCTTTTATGTGAGCTGGGGAGCTTTTTATTTATTTATTAGCCTGGTTTTAAAATTGCATATTTGTCACAGGTGTTTTTAAATGTATAGGTTTTTAATGTTTTTAATTGTTTTAAATGTTTTTAACTTATTTTTGGAAGCTGCCTCGGGTCCCATTCAATTTATAATAAACAAATAATCTTAAAGGAACTGCAACTATACCTTTCAGCCCCCATGATTACTGAGGATATATTTAGGTGAATATGTACCTCTCTCTCTCTCTGTGCGAATAGTTATTGTATGTTGTTTTTCAAGCATATTTTTTCATAATTTAGGACCTTTATATATCTGAAGAGGTACCACTTAGAAGATAGAGCAAACTTGTTTTCTGCTGCATCAGATACCAGAACATGAACCAACGGATTCAATTTACAATAGAAGATGTTCCACCTAAATTTTAAGAAGAACTTCCTGATGGTAAGAACTCTTCAATAGTGGAGCTGGCTTCTCCAGAGGGTGGTCGGTTTTAAGCAAAAGTTAGATGGTAATTACTTGGCAGTGTGGCCGGTGAAACATTGTTCCACATTCTGCATATATTCCTAATGAATATTTTGGATGTTATTCCATAGACAAATGGTCAGATTTATGGTTTTAGAAGGATATTACTGTAGGCTGAAATGACATTGCCTTCACCTGCTGAACAGCAAGGCCCTGCAGCTCTTGACATGTGGAATTTCTGTGGAAATATCATAACGTAGCCATCCCTGTTGAAAATCCCAGAATTAAGATATGAGTGTTTCACATTCTCGTTGTTTAAAAATGGTCACGCATAATGGGGACCATTAGCTGAGAAGTTTTTCTAATTTGAGAGCCAACAGTCTGAATACTTAGTGAAATTTACCTCCACAGCATGTGATTTTCAGACCACCCTGTATATAAAGTCTTTATTAGTAGCAGGTTTTTTGGTGGTCGAAACCACATCCAAATAAAATAATCTGGTATTGTGAAGATATTCCTATGACAATACGAATACAACATTGTGGATTATATAACAGATAGCTGAAGTGTGAGTATTTTGACTCTGATTTCAAGGGCATAACTGGCAAAGGTTCAGAGGAAACTATATTTATTTCATACACTTCTCTGTTCCCTTTTCAATTCAGAGCCAAGTGTACTTAATAAGGTGGCTTTCTGGCCAATCTCCCTTGATTCTCATCTATGGCAGCTGGACAACATAAGGAGAGTTCTACTCACCCAGATGCCTCTGGGAAGTTCACATGTGTCCCAAGCAACTGGTATTAAGAGACTTGCTGTCTCAGTAGCTTTGTGTTTCTTGGACTGATCAGGTTCCCTTTAAAGCAGTCTATGCTACTGGCACATATGAGTGATAATAAGTGATAATATGACTGGTAACAAAACATAAAGCACACTCCAGTTAAATTACTTTCTGCAAGGGCCAGTTAACACTTAAAAGGCCACAGTAAACAGAAAGGATGTGCACAGTGGCCATTTCCGCACGAGGCTGTTATAGTGCTATTATTTCACTGTCAATATTCTATGGAATCCTGGGGTTTGCAAACAGCAAATCCCAAGATTCCTGCAAACCCCAAGATTCCACAGGATGTTAGTGGAATAATAACACTGTAACAGCCTAGTGCAGAAAGGCCAAACTACGAACCCCAAGATTCCATAGGATATTGATAGTGGAATAATAACACTATAACAGCCTAGTGCGGAAATGGCCAGTGTCTTGTGATTTAGAGGTTACAGAGAAATACAGCTGAGTTATCATCAGCATGCTGGTAATATCTCACCTGGGACCTCCTAATGACTCTGACCAAAAACTCCATATGTGTGTTAAACCATGCTGGAGGCAAGATAGTATCCTGTGGCACTGCAAAAGTTGGCTGTTAAGGAACTGAGGTACAGTCACCTAGTGTTTTTCTCTGGAACCAGCCCTGTTGCATGACAGCCAAGCCACCACAAAATGGTACTTCTAAATCATAGAGATTGTCAGGGTGATACCCACCTCAATGGTACTGCAATCTCATAGAGATTGTCAGGGTGATACCCTCATCCATGGTATTACAATCTTTGGAGATCAAGAAGTACTTTAGATATGTTAGCAAGGAGTTGACCTACCCCACCCAGTTCTCAGTGCAGATATGTTCAATTATATCACCTGTTTCTGAACCACTGGAATCACCTTTATCTAGCTGTTTCCAAAGTCTCCTTCAGGAAAATGATCCATTTCCAGTTCACACTTTTTGGACTACAGTCAAAGTTGAGTAAAGCCTAGGCAATTATGGGAGATATAGTTCTGCCACCATGGCAGAAATATAAAATGTGTCCCTGCTCAGTAGCAGGACTCATCTTCTTTTTTGTGGATACCCATCGAATTTATGTTTCAACATGTCACAACAGGATGCCACCATATCTCTGAATTGTTATCCAAACATCCTTACTTTCCAGTGCACCATATAAAGTAATCCTACCTCCCAACCTTTTCATCCATATAGGCTTGATATCTCTTAAAAACATCTGAAGCACTGCCATCTTCTTCTCTTAAATATAGCTGAATAACCAATATTCTAAATCCTTCTGGGAACATGAGACTCTGTGATCCCCTTCTGCACATGGATGTGGGAGTAAATGTTCTTGAATACAAGGATACTTGCCTTTGAGTCAATATATCATGCATAGGATGACATTTTGAGGCTCCTCTAACTCACAAGGAATTTTTTTAAAAACCTTACAATGAAAGCAAATATGGTGTTTTCTTCACATTACCCTGGATAATTCTTGGATATCAGAGGTTCCAGTGTGGCTCTGTAGCTTACTTAGCATAATGATTCACAGGCAGCTCAGGCAGGTGCTCCATTGTCCAAATGACGAGGAGTTCGAGTAGTCAATAATAACAGTCAGAGTGGTGCAAATAGGCTTTGTGGGATTTTGGCAAAGATGGAAGGGAGACTGGTTTTCTTTGTGAGTGGCCACCCAGACTTTCTTCCTTCTTCAAATTACCTTTATTTCTGAAATTACTATTTGACTATTTCATTGTCCTTCCTTAATACACCTTAAGAACCAATACACAAAGCATATTCAGAGATTCCAAGTCCCACTTTACAAGGAATTGATAAAAGCTTTTTTTCTATTCATTCCTGACTGGAATTCTTTACAGTGATTCTTACACATTAAGGACCACTAGGACAGGCAAGTACAAAGTGAAACCCTTCTTGTTGTTTGATGGAAGCTCCCAGCACCCTGCACCACTGGCTCTGCTGACTAGAGGTTTTGAACTTGCAATCCAATAGTATTTGGAGGACTGTATTTGAATTTAGCATGAAGTACTAGTTACATTTAGCACAGTTTTTGCAGACATGAACTACCAACTGGTAAAAGATGTCAGTTTGTCATAGCATATGATATTCCTCTCCTGTGGATGTAGCATTTGTCATGCTTTGGTTTTGTGATGGATCAATGGAAGGTAAACATGGAATTAATTTGCAAGTTGGATTGTTGAGGCACATACCTTTAAGGAAATTTTTCTGTGGCAGGTAAAACAGGTTAATCGTAGGAAACACACATTTCCCTTAATATCTAATTTGACCCTTACCTTTGATAGAAGTTTCAAAGCCCTATGTATAGGTATCAGGTCCCTGTGTAATGAGAACACTGAGAAAATATCTCTAAAAATAGAACTTAATTAGTAAAAAGGCTAAATCCAATTCCTACTCTCAACCTATTTAATCTGTTTTAATGCTATTTGTAACCTGCCTTGAAATCTCTTCATATAAGGCAGGATATAAATATTTTAATAAATAAAAATAAATAAATAAACTGTAGTAGATCCATTGAATGAATGGGACTTGCAAGGTCAACACTTAAATATGTCCCATTGATTTAGTGGATCTACTCTAGTTGGCACTAAAGATTGGACTTAGTCCAATGATATCAGCTTGTTTACATAGTGTTATGTGAAAATACTAAAAGAAGCTAAGAGGAGTTGTTACCCTGTGCTCTGGCATACAATCCCAGTTGGAGGAGTTTCTGCTGCTTGAGGTGAGTCACATAGACCTCTTTGGCAAATGGACTAGTCTTCCAATGAGCCTATCATCCACAGCTAGCTCACAACCTAGAGCAGATAACAAGACCACCAAAGGCAGAGTAGTAAACTGAAATTTGAGAGGGAGCCCAGGAAGACTAGGAGAATACACACACACATACACACACACAGAATATCAAGCAACATAGGCACCAAGGGAGCTACTGTGATACCCTGCAAGGTTTGCACTGTTTGATTTTATATTGAGGATCTACAAAGCCATATATAAACAAGCCATAGTAGCCATAAGTGTAGAAGTTGTGACTTCACAAGGTTATCTCCAGACCTGTGGGTACCAATGACAGGAGCAGCGTAGGAAGACTGAAAATGGAGCAGAATTCCTCGTGGGGCTGAAGCTATGGGGAGATTGCCCTACAGAACAAGAATTCTGCCCCCAATGAAACTTTTCTTCTATTCCCCAAATTTCTTGTATAGCAGAGACTGAGATATTGAAAACTATTCACACTTAGAACTCTTACATTTCCAGTTTCCATTGCTTTGTTAACTATTCCTGCCCCTTTTCTTTGGACGCCTAGTCTCTATTTCTAAATGCTCTGTTGCACTTTTTAAGTTACTGCAGTGCTGGAAATTTGGGGACTGAGGGAAAAATTTCATTGAGGGAAGAAGGGGGGGATATCCAGCATCTTTGCTGGTGTTTAAGCACAGGCTGAATGGGGACCCCCCCATGGAAGCTCAGCAACAGGTTTGATGGGACGACCTTTGGTGTTCTTTCCAACTGTAGGGTTCTACAATTCTCTTATAGGTACCATATCTAGCCAGAACCGGTGTGATGTAGTGGTTACAAGCATTTTCGCACATGGGGACTAAAACTGCTCTGTGCTGTATATTAATATCTGGGAATTGTTAATGCATAGAGAAGTGCTTGTAATGTAAATGACTAACCAACATGGCTTTTAAATCTGCTTTATGAAATGAAGCTTAACCTTTGTGTGGAAAAGTATCCTAAAACAGTGATCAAGATGGTACTCAGTTCAAAGCATTGTTTTCTCACTATCAGTCTCCCACCTCTTCATAGTCTCACCTTATATGACTGTTGTAAGGACTGTGAGGAAATGTAAATGAAATGCTTTGAAACTTCAAAAGTACTATGCAAAAGTCACATGTTACTATCATTACTAGTACTACTGCCACTACTACTACCAAGGCCAAATAGTTCTGAACAAAAAGGCCTTGCAGCAATCTGTTTCTTGTCAGTCATCAGAATTCCTGATTCTTAAAAGCTTATTGAATTATTACTGACATGAAACACTTCAGAAGAGATTGCACACTGTTAATATATGTCCCAGGAGTGAGAAACAGAGTATATTTGACTACATATACAAGCACCAGTGAAGGCAAACTTTTTCACTTTTAACCAGTGAGAGCCTTTTTAACATTCCTAAGTAAGCATATAAGCTTACAGATAAAATGTTATTTTGGAGACTAAGTAGCTGTTGTGAGACAGGGGAAAGTTAAGACCGCACATACAGTATTTTAAGACTGCTTTCCTTGCTGTTTTTGTGTAGCCAGAATCCCAAGTCACGTCATTTGCACTTATGCCCCTTGGGAATCTCAGGGATTTAAGTTTAGCTTACAAGTTTAATTGGTTATGTATAACTTTCCATGTTAATAATTTCTCTCAAAAGGGTTTCATTTATCACATGGTTGAATTGTCCTGGTTCAAGCAGACGGTAATAGTAGTTTCAAAACACTTTTCTCTCTCACACCAATGCATAAGATTTGGGAAGGTATGCTTCTGCATCATGGAAATGGATCAGATTTGTTATATTGTTCTTTTTGCTGCATTAGCTGAGGTGACTATAGAATCACAGACTATTGATGATCAAATTCTTCTTTTTTATTTAGTTTTTTTAAGTTTATGTTTTGTTATTCTCAAGCATTTAAACTAGGCATACAATAGAATAGAAACCATCCAAATCAATAGAAACCATCCAAATGAATGGACAATAACCAATAAAGACAGGTTAAAAAAAAAGAATTTCCCTCAAACTTTAGAAGAGTAGACAATTTCAAAAAATTTCAGTGGAAGGCACTCTTGACTGCCAATGCAAGCCAACTTGCTAGTCGGTTACAGTGGAAGCATCAGTAGAGTAACAGTTCATTCCTGCTTCTGGTATGTATCAAAGTGATGACTAAGCAGAGCCTAGGAAGTTATTTTGCAAAAATAATTGGTTACAATTATTGAGCCAAGTCCCTCAAAGTAGTTAGTTACTGTTATAGTTAAAAATTATGTTAACCTTTTACTTTCCCGTTTCTTCACAGGAGCTGTAATAGTTCCTTTTTGTTCTTTTTTTTGGGGGGGGGATATGAATGTTAAAGCTGCTGGTCTGTAGCACAAAACACACTTTCTTCTCACCTACCTTATTGTTACTTCAGCAATGATGTCAGGGCACAATACCTTCAGTTATACATACCTTCCAACTATCCTGATTTGGCAGGGACAGTTCTGATTAATCCTCTGTTGTCCGAATTTTTCAGCAGCTTTTATGTCCCAGTTTCTCTCTCCTCCTCCCACTTTCCCCCTTTTGGCCTCAGCTTATTTTAGTTGCTGCAAATGCACTCAAACTGCAAAAGCAGTCTGCACTCAATTAACTCAGCAGGGGTGAGAGGAGATGAGAAGATGGAATCTTGACTCGGGTAAAAGCAAACCTCTACAGCCTTTTACAGATTGTCTAATTCCTCCTCATTAATACTTTTTGACATCTTGGCCACACTCTAGTGTTGCTTGGCCACATTTGTCCCAGTTTTCATCTATGAAATGTTGGGAGGTATGGTTACAGCATCAACACTTGAAAAATAGGAATTAATTACAAGTCAATGGTAGTCAATGGCTTCCAAGTCAAGGGAGCTGTGAATCTCCTCTGGGGTTTATTTGAAACTTTTAAGGAGTTATCCAAGGTGCTGAATATATTTTAAGGATCACATCTTTAAAGTTTGGAATAAAGCCTGGAGTGGAGTCATTGCCTCTCTGACACAGAAGCCATCTGCCATAGTGCAAGTAACTAGTTATAGGTAACACATCACTTCCAAATGCTATACCTGAGTAAAGCTGGAAATGCTATGGGACCTCAGAAATGGAACCATAGAAAGGAGAAGGGCAAAAGATGGGTCAGGTCTGTCTTGGACTCCATCCTGTTAATAATGATCTAAAGCTGATGTAATGTGGTAGCACTTTTGATCACCTGGTTTTAAGTATTAATTGGTTTGATAGTCTTTTAACCTTCAAATTATTCTTATTGTTTTTAACAATGTTATACTGTTCAGATGGATTTTCTTATGTGTTGTCCTGGGATCCTCAGATATAGAATCACAGAATCATACACTTTTAAGAGCTAAAAAGGATCACAGGACTACGTAGCCCAATTCTCTGCCAGGCAGGAATGTACACTGCCATCCACCCTCTGATTAAAGTTCTCCAAAGGAGAGATCAATACCTTTGAAGGCCAATAGAAGTAGAAACAGAGAATTGGCAGTGATGTATTTAAGTCTTTTATTCCAAGTCTCAAGTCAAGTCTCTACCTTCAAGTCTCGAGTCCTTGCAAGATACTTTCAAGTCAAGTTTTGAGTCAAGTCTCAAGTCTGGAAGCCAATTTTATACCCCAACCTGTATTCCAGAATTTCTGGACAGAGTTGAATAAAGTCATTTTTAACAGTTTAAGTAGAGTTGGACCTCTACTTTTGTGATTTTGCCATCTGCAGCTTGTGGGAAAGTGGGGAAGTGGGAAACAGGATCCTTCTTACCTCCCATCTGCAAAGTAAGAAGTTGGGAATAGGATCCTTCTTGCTTCCCATTTGCAAAGCTGGAGGCTTTTTCAGAAATGGGGAATAAGGATGTTACTTATTGCCCATTACTAAAGCTTCAAGAGCTCTAGAAGGAAGGATCCTTCCTCCTCAAGCCTGTTGCTTAACATATTTTCTGTTTCCCTCTGACATACGCAACCTGCACTCTGGGCATGAGTCTTGCCTTCTGCTTTTAGGAAAGGTTTGAAAGCTCCTCCTATATGTAGCAGGGACAGGCTGCTGAGCAGACCTCAACCTCATCTCAAGCCCATTGCCTAACCCATTTGCTGTTCCCTCTGAGAAACGTGTCCACACTTTAGACTCGAGACAGATTGTCATGTAACCAGCAAGTTGTAAGGTTTCTGGATTAATGTATTATGTTACTGAACCAAGGGCAGCAAGTCAGTCACTAAAAATATGCAAGTCACGAGTCGAGTCAAGTCAGCGTGTACTTTTTGCTCAGTCAAGTCACTTTTAAGGCACACAGCAGGTGTAACTTCAGTTGATTCAAGTCTACATCACTGGGAACTGGTGTTCAAACTTGGCAAATAGTGTGGCCCAAAGGAATGAGAAGAGCAATGCACAAAGAAATAATGGCTGGACAGATCTGCTCTTAACCGGGAGCCATGGATTGAACCACTCTGATCTTTGTCTATCATCATCTGGTGAGTCTAATCCAAGGTAAGGTAATAGGAAAGAGTGTAGATCTGGAGAGTCTTCATTTACAAAGTCTCTTTCTCCTGGCTGTACCTCGTACCACTATTGATCCAATAAACCATACATTATCACTCTGATTTAGCCCAAATACAGTAGTAAGAATCGATTAACTGTGATAGCTCTTGCTTGCATATCTGACATTAAAAATAATGGTGAGCTAAAAACTGATTTTCTATTTGAACTTGTACTTCCCAGGCTTTTGATTTTCAAAAGAAAAGCTAGAAAAACAATAATATTTTGAATGGAAAGACATGTTTTGCTTGAGTCTGAACCCTGCTAAGCATTGTGGGTTCAAAAAGGACTCTGTGTGGTTACCAAATTCACATTCAGCTAATAAAAACACATTTCCAGGCAACAAGGCCTACTTGGTGGGAGAGTGTCGTCCCACAGGAAGAGGTGAAATCACCATTGTATGTGAGCCATTTAAGAAGCGGTACTAACAAAGACAGTGAAAACGTGCAGTTCAGAGATAAATCTGATATCAGCATGTCTTTTTGCCACTTATGATTGTATGAGCAATCTCTACTCTGAGATGTTTCTTGGAAGTGAACATTTTCCAGAACCCAGGAACAAAAGTCAGCATGGTTCCAAAGACTTGCAAGGCAAACTGTTGATTCAGGAGATGGAGCTGCCATGTTGTAATATTAGATCATCTTCCTTTGAAAGTATATATTCTTCTTTGTTATTACTACTAGTCATTATTTGAACATACCCCAAATAACTGGCGCTGTAAGGATTGGATAGCCATGCTATGTACGACACATATAATTAATGTTCTATGAAACAATGAATACTTTGTTCTGCTTTACAAATACAAAGACCTACCTTTCTGGAAAGTCTGTTCAAAGCGGGTAACTTCAGATGACTATTATATATGAGGTTAGGAATGGAAAAAAAAATCTGTTGGCTTTACATTTTCTTATGAAAATATCCATTTCACACTTCCAGAGAGGAGCAATGGGACACAGTGCATCTTGCCTCAGAAACATGTACAATATCAAAGGTTTGTAACCAGAAGGTTTTGGCAATATATATATTTTAAGTGTGCATTTTAACATGCTTTCTCCACCAGGAGAATTGTTTGTGTGCTTGTGTTTTCTAATATAGTGTGTACATTTCAGTTACATACAGTGCATGCTTCAAATGTATGAATCATGTATATAACTGAAATGTATACACTATATTAGAAAACACAAGCACACAAACAAGTCTCCCAGTGGGGAAAGTGTGTTAAAATGCAGACACTGGACAAAAGTGTACAAAAATGTGCACTTCGGGGAACTTGCATATGAAGACATTTTGTTGTTGTTGTTGCTGCTGCTGCTGTGTGCCTTAAAAGTTGTTTCCAACTTATGGTGATCCTAGGCAAACCCATCATGGTTTTTTTTGGGGGGGTGAGAGTGTGTGACATGCCCAAAGTCATCCAGTGGGTTTACATGGCAGAGCAGAGAATCAAATGTTAGTTTTCAGGGATCACAGTCCAATGCTCAAACCACTACACAATGCTGGCTTTCACAGCCCAAAACTGAACTCAATTGTGATGAGAATGCTGATGGGATTTTGAGAAATGCAACAGAACAGAAAGTGGCAAACTTTTAAAAACCAGCATATTGTAGCGGTTTTAGTGTTGGTCTATGACTCTGGAGACAAGGGTTGAATCCCTGCTCAGCCATGGAAACCCACTGGGTAACTTGGGCAAGTCACACTGTCTCAGCTTCAGAGGAAAGCAAAGGTACCCTCCCTCTGAACAATCTTGCCATGGTCCTTTTCGCAATAAGAATTCTAATAACGCAACAATTTGTGGCTATGGTCACTAGTAGTTCTAGTAGGATTACTTAGTTGGATCTGTAATAGAATAAATTTTTTTCTTTTTCTTTCTTCTATTAGAGTTTAAAGCTTTTATTTTGTATTGTATTTTATTAGGTTAGCATTTAGAGTTTTAGTTAGTGTTCACTGTTTTTGTTTAGTGTGGTAGTAGTGCATTCTAGTTTTAGTGTTGGTTTTCTTTCTTCTTCTTTGAATATATAGTCTTTGACTGTAACTCTAATTTTGCTTTTGAATCTGTTTGTTTGTTTGATTTAATACTAATAAAACACCAACAACAACAATAAACAAATCTCGCCAGGAAAACCCCCAATAGGTTCACCTTAAGGTGGTCATAAGTTGGAAAGATTTGACGGCACATAAAGCAATTAAAACCAGTGACTAGGGCCATTTCTGCACTAGACTGTTATAGTGGTGTTATTCGCAAGACCCCTCCCTAAACTGCAAACCCCAGGATTCCATGGGATGTGGTAAGTAGAATAATACCACTGTAACAGTCTAGTGCGGAAATGGTGTTACCCTGTGAACTGGGGGTCCCGGGAGGGACACCAAAATGTGCTCAACTAAAGGTGGGGAAAATTAGTTCAGAGCACTGCTTAGTGTTACGAGAGGCAGGGTAACCTAGTGAGATCTTGAACCCTATGTCTACGGGGTCGGGTCGAGTCAAGGAGAACACAGAGGTTGAAATAATAAATGATGTTTATTAAATACAAGCAAAACAGTGTATGCGACACACTCATACAAGATAACTAAAGAAAATAAAGGTTGGAGTGGTATAGAGGGATTTTTAGAGGGATTGCCGGTTTGGGTGATACTTCACCTGTCCTGAAGCCCAGAAAAATAGAGAGCGAAGCTGGGGTGCGATGTAGCTCAGCACGTGGAGCTGAGGGGAGGCTCGGCAAGCAAAGCGGCAGCAAGGCGGGATGAAACTCGGGAGCGTTCCGAGGAAGGTCTCGGAATCAAGGGTTTTTATAAAGAGAATTGTGACTGCAGGCTATGCCGTACTTGGGGGAAAACAATAGATTTGGAGTTGAAGACAAAGCCTCCGAAAGGTCAGAATCTGAATGATTGAGTTATCGAAGCGGTTCTCAATAGAGTAGCCAGTATGCAAACGCAGAGTACTTGGGTATTGTATAGGTTACCCATCAAGCTGCCAGCGCGGAGCAGAGGCTCTTTTGTAAGTGGCGTGCCTACTTAATTAGAGTACTTGCCTGGAGGTCTCCTAAAGCAGTGAGTCAGCTATTTCTGGCCTGCCTGTATTGCAGTTTGAATATTACGGCTATTAACGGTCGAGCTTGTTTACGTGCTTGTCCGGTGGCCTCGCAAGCACGTGGAGAGGAATAGAGAAGTGAAGCCAAATTATGATATCAAGAGGATATCTTTTAATATCCCCAAAGCTCGGACTAGCCAGGGCAGTAACAATGGCCTATATATATGAATATGAAGCAGCAGCAACAAGGAAAGCCAAATTTTTTACTGAAACGGCCTAAAAGGCCACCTGTCTTATCAAAATTTTTCTTGCGTTCTTTCTTTAATCAGACTTTTATGCCAACTGACATATTATTTCCACAATTTTTGTACCTCCGATACATCTATTTCCACAGTTATCACACATCTGATATAGTTCTAACATTCAAACAGTGAAACGGAGTGCTAATTTTTTAATTGTATCTAGTATTGCTTTAAGCCAAAATGGCAAGCTCAAAAGAAAATGTGATGAGTCACAGTATTTAAATTTACCATTCATCCCAAGTTCAATAGTTCAGTCACCTCAGGAGCCCTTTTCCCCAACAGAATCCCACACCATCTGAAAATATGCTTTGAAGAATTCCTCACCCTTGCTGATCAAGTTGGAGGCCATTTGAAGAGCTGAAAAATACAAGTGTGCTGCCTCGTCTTACATGTTTGTCCAAAGATAAATAACACTGAACGAATTGAGTATTGTTCCCATGGAAGAAGGCCTATTTTTCAATCTAGGACTACTGTTAGAAGTGCAACAATGTTGAGCACTGAAGAATCCACACTGCCTCACAATAGGCAGTAGTAATAGAACTGGCTAGTTTGAATGATCTGAGTGTTCTCCCTTCTTGGCTCTACTTATCCTAACCTCTCTGTGATGCAAACTGATACTCTTAAGGATGTTTCTCTGCCTCTTTTATCACCCCTCTCTTTCCAGTTCTTCCCAAGAATGCAGCTAGATTAGGATAGCACCCTACCCTGAGTAACTTTCCTATCTTAGAATGCAGTTTCTATAATAAAGCCTTTTACTTTGTTTCTCTAAGCCATTGGTGTCTTTGTTCCTTAATCAGTTTTACTGCTCTGGGGCAGACATGTACTCTCTATCAACTATGAGGGTATCTGCTCTTCCACACTATATTGTTATAGTGTTGTTATTCCACTTTCAATATCCTGTGGAATTCTGGGGTTTGGAGTTTACTGAGGCCCAAGAGCTCTCTGGCTGAGAATTCTAAAGGCCCCTCCCTAAACTGCAAACCCTAGGATTCCATAGGATGTTGAAAGTGAAATAATAGCACTGTAACAGTGCAGTGCGGAAAGGCCCTTAGTTACTATTTTGATATACTTACAACTAGATCTAGATCTAGATCTAGCTATGCACAATCTGTATATATGTGTGTGTGCTTATTGCTCTACCTCACAGGATTTCAGGGAAACATACAATAAAATCAGTTCAACCTATTAAAAACAGAAACAAAAATAATTTGAATGTACTAAAAGTATAACAAAACAATTTGACAAATTAAAACAGAAAAAATCATTTACAATAGTTTAAAACAATTTAAAACCATAATGAGTAACAAGGAAAATTATTTGGATCCTAATGTATTCCACAACCAAGATGCCACAGTAGACAAGGCCCTCATCCTCCAATGGCATGTTGCCCCTTCCAGTGGGATACAGAGAAAGGCCCCCTCCTTCACTCTTCAAGCAGATATATCTAGGCAGAGGTGCTCCTTCATAAGGTCCCAAGACATTTTGAATTCAGACCAGAAGCATATTGGCAGCCAACCACCTCCTTTAAGACTTGTGTTACATAGCTTCCATGTGATGATCTGGTCAATAATCTAGCTGCTGTGTTTTGCACTAGCTTTATAGCTTCTAACTTGAAGGCAGCCACTATGACACCATGGAATCCTGGGATTTGTGGCTTGATGATGGATTTAGGATTCTAATGTTAGAAAGCTTTGGTACTAGCTCAGGGTTGTGTGAGAGTTCTTTAACTGGCTAGTCTTACAGATATACTCGATGACCCTAGCTACATTCACCTTAGAAGTAAATCTAACGGAAGTAAATATAGTTTGCTTGGTTATGTTTATTTGTGGGCTATAACGTGCTTACCTACGACTAAACATGCTTATGATACCTGCATTTCAATACACTTATAATCAGATAAATATGACTTTCCCATTAAGTAAGTGTTCCAAGTTTAGAGTACATGTATAATTTTCTGTGCCTACAAAAGTCAGTGTAGACCCAAAACTGAGCAAGAACTTAAGTTGTGCTTGTAACTTGGCAAAACTGTTTATTCAGTTTTGATTGGTTTACCCTTTTCCAAAGCCCCTTCAATTAAAGTGTTTTATTTTGTTTTACAAGTCTGGAAACCAGCAGCAGTCTCTGGCTGAGATGTCTATAGATTTTTAAACTAAGGAATATAAATGCTCCAAGCAAACTTATATGCAATCTTGCACTAATATGACTAAGAACTGCTCAGAATGTCTGACATCAACTAGAATGTTACAACATTTTGTGTGTCCCCCCTGAGCTCATAGAAATGCAATAAATATTAAAGTTTTTGATTATGTATTTAATTTTAAAAAAAATGCTATTAGGAAGCAAGAACATGTTCTTCTCTTGATTTTCTTTAACTATGCTGCCTTGCTGTCTGCAGATTTCACCATCTTTTCTTTTCATTAAGGCTTGATGTTTTTACAAGTTTATATCTGAATCGGTGCCATACTTGGAGGCCAGGGTGGGGTGGGGGAGTTTCCTGTGTTCTGAGTTCCGAAATCCAAAGGCATAACTTAACCCAAAGTTATGGCTAAAGGCTGAGTTTCTACAAGCAGTTTTATAGTCACAAATACAAACAGACAAACCAAGAAAAAAGTTTCCTCCCCTCTTTGCAATTTAAATGTGTCTTGTATGCAATTTTATTTCTATTAAACTTGCAGATTAATTCTAATTGTGTTGACATAAAAGTGGATCCCCTCTAATATACAGTCAAATCTCCATATTCACTAGGGTTAGGGACACAGGACCTCCATGAAAGTGAAAAAACTGTGAATAACTCTTGGTCCTACCAAACCATAATTAACACACAAAAAAGTATATTTGTATACATTCATATTCAACCCAACATGGATTCCTTTGAGGCATGAGGCTTCCTTTGCAAGGCAGAAGTGGGTGGCTGGTGGGGCTTACTGCCAGCTCCACTGCTGCCCCACACCATTTTTAATAGGGACTTAACAAGCCTCGTTTGCAGTTTCTCAGTCTCACAAGGCTTGCAGTCCCTATTAAAAAAGGCATAGGGAGGCAACAGAGATGGCAGCAAATAATCCGTGAACAGTCAAATCAGCAAAAGTGAAACCCCCAAATGTGGAGGGCTGACTGTACTGACAAAGCAGGCTTCCTAAGTGTATGGAGGCTTCTACACATGTTAAAGGTAACATCTGTAGCATACCTTCTAACTGTTCTGGTTTGGTAGGGACAATGCCAATCCATCCTCTGTCATCCCAGTTTTCAGCTGTTTTTAAAATATCTCAGCTTCTCTCTCTTCCTCTCCTTTCCCCCTTTGTCCTCACCTTACTTCAGTTTCTGCAAACTGAGTTCAAAGTGCAAAATTACTTAATTAAGTACTCAGCAAAGGGGAGAGGAGTGGGCAGAATCTTGTCCTTCTCTGTAGGTTTAGGCAAAAGCAAACTGCTACAGCCATTTCCAGGTTATATATTCTTCCTCTTTCACAAGTTTTACCATCTTGATCACAATATGCCATTTGTTACCCATGCATGCTCTGTTTCCATATGTGAAACACTGCAGAGTACAGTAGAGAAGCCCTCATCAGATCTTCTCTGTCAAAAGAGAAAAATGTCAGAGATGAAGGTATGAAGGGCCTTAGGTTTGGGGTTGTGTGTGCTCTCAATTCCCTCCTTACTTTTAGCCCTCATATAAGAAGGGTGAACACATGCAGAGGCTTTTTGTCTTCCTCATTATAAAGCCCATAATACTTTCCTCCACTAGCTCCACTGAAAACAAGGCTTCCAAGAGAGGATTCTCACTGGTCATTCCCAGGTCCTGGAAACAAGGCAGGATGAGCTGGCCCAGTATCTGTTGTCCTTTACATTTGTTTTTAATCTTCTTGTAAGTTGCATTGAGTCCAAATATGGGAACAGAAGTGGGATATAATAGAAAGTAAAGACTTTCTATTTGGGTCATTTCCACGCTAAACTGTTATAGTGCTATTATTCAACTTTCAACATCCTGTGGAGTTCTGGGGCTTGTAATTTATTGAGGCCAAAGTGCTTTCTGTCTGAGAATTCTAAATGCCCCTCCCTAAACTGCAAACCCCACCATTCCATTGGATGTTGGAAGTGGAATAATAGCACTATAGCATTGTAGTGTGGAAACGGCCTTGGACAGGCTTTGGATAATTGACTGGCTTCGAAGCATGGGGCTTAACCCAACTCTAGCTCAGTACTATACCTTTTTGAGGGACATGGGCCGGTATTCTGTATTGCAGTTACAGATTTGAACCTAGAGTTATAGACCTGTAACTATTCTACATTCACTAATACTACATAGTCCCAATTGTGACACTATTACACCACCATTAATTACCTTCCAAATCTTCTTCACCAGGCAGCAGCCAGATTGGGTGAAGGAGGTCCTTTCAGCTTGTGACTGGGCCATGCTTTCCCACCCTCAGGTGAGGCTGCGACTATCAGAAACAGAAGCCCTGTCCAAATTCCTTGTTACAGCCTTGCTTGCTGGGAGGAGGGGGACGGATATGCCTTCCTGCTGGATCTTGATTACCAGCTAACCAGACCTCCATCTCTTGGTGCTGCTCTTTACTTGTACAGCAGGTTTTGGGGGGAATGGGGCCATGAGATACTACTTAGTTTTACCTACGTAGCTAAGTAGGCAATGTGTAATTGCCTACTTAAGCAATTAAATCACCAATCCCCTCAATTTTGTGGTCATTGTCTTATAGCCAAACCAGACCCTCTACTTGCTTCATTTTACTCTGTAATATTAGTTCCCTACTCATAGTTTCTTTGAGAACCCAGGTCACAGATTGCAGAACAAGGAGGAGGGGGAAAACATACGGGTTATATGTCTCTTCTACTGGGGTCTTAGGCTTTTTGAAAAAATGGGTCTTTCAAGGTGGGTCCTCCTCCATCCAGCAAAGCTGAGTCACAAACCATCAGTAAAATCCAGATGCAAGTCATCACTCTGCATGCCGACAGCTGGCTTAAATTTTTTTCTTCCGAACGAGAGTAACCTGCTGCTATCCCATAAAATACCCTCGTCAAGCACTAGTTCCAACATTTTTTTGTGTTCATTTGGTAAGTTTTTAAAGTGAAGCACAGATATATATATAAAACCTGTGTGTGTGCGTGTGTGTGTGTGCGCGCGCATGCACACAAGGGTGTTCACTTAGTAGCCTGTTCCTTTGCAACTTAGAGTCATCGAGTTTGGTAGTTTTTTACTCCTAACTAACCAAACATACGTAAGGTTGAAGCCTAAGAGCACAATTCTAACTGCTAAAGATAGTCAAAGGCCAATTGTGTCAATACTAATCCAGTGGAAGCTTTGCTGAATCTAAACTTTGCTCAGATTTGGGGTATTGGATATTATTTAGGACTACTTGCACCCTGGTCTAACTTTGTGCTGACACTGTGTTTATGGCCTCGGTCTGGAGGAAATTTGAATCTCATGTGATTTGGATACAACCTGATACTCTTCCATCTCACTTTTTTTTTTTTTTTTTGGCTTTTCTCTTGGCAAATCTTAGTCAGCCAAGAAGTACTGCCAGAAGATTTCTCTGTCAGCAGATCTCTAATGTCAGCTGGCAGCAGAGGGTTCTGCTGGCAGAAAGACTTTTGTCAGTAGACATATTCCACTAATGATAATCTGGTAAAAGTGACATGTCTTTGTCCAGCTTTTATAAAGGATTCTATGATGATCATTCAAACTTGTGGAAGTCATGGCTTGAGAAATGACCACAAATTAATAGAAGTTGTTCTAAAGCAGTGTACCTAATATGTCACAAGAGTAATATGCCTAGACATTACATAGTTGAAAACTCTTATCTCGCAGAAGAACTAAACTGTCCAGTCTCATATCTCTTCGTGAGACTGAGCACCTACATGATCAAACCGCAGATGGATTTGTCTACCCTTAATGTTGTTGGCTGGAATCCTGTATGAGAGTTATGTCTTTATAAATGGACTTATGCATGAATTAGAATTGAGCAGTTTTGTAATGTCCATATCCAGCAGACAGCTGCTGTTGCATCACTATATAGCAGAGTTGGCAAAGTTACCTGAGGCACACTGCACACTGATGTGCTTCACACACTGATGCACATGGGTCCTGATGCACATCTGCCTCTCTTGCTGGTGTCTCTAAGGTTTCTTAGTGCCTCTGCTACTTACCAAAGAACATGCAAAGTTACATTAAATAAAAGGTGATACAGGATTTTGGCAGTTAACTTTATGCTATTTACTGAGTTGCCAATAGGTAACTATAATGTAGCAGTTATATTTTAATGTAGATCACTATTCATCACATTGTGAAAAGGAGAGGTGTATAAATCTGCAAAATAAATTCATTGATCTCAAGATCACTTTATCAACTCTTTGTATAGCACATGACTCAGATTGTCATGAAAAAGAATACATGGTCCTTCTGATCTTACAGCTGTATTGCATAAATGGCCCCCGTCAGTGATTTCTTCCAGGTAAATATGCATTCAGTGGACTTTAAAAGAAATTAGTCTGTGGATGAACAGTGGTCATATTCCCTGTGAATTCACTGTGTTTGTGATGGCAATTGATACTTTACAATAGCCAGAGTGAATGAATCTTTTTTGAACCTCCAAATATATTTTATTATGACTAGAACTTGAAGGCTACATAAAACAAATCCCCTCCTTGTTAAAAGTAATTCAAGTATGGTAGACTTTAACTCTTGCTGGACTGGTTAGCGGCCTCTGAGAGTCAGGTTTTTCTTTCTTTCTTTTTTCTTTTTTTAGCGTAAATAGATGTCTGGTAGGTGAAACTGACCTAATACTAGAATAAATAAAAATCTAATATCAAAACTAAAATGAAAGTTATTTGCAAATGTAAATCTTCAGTAGATGAGTCATGCAAATACCTTAAAATAACAAATGATACTATTGCAACAGATTGGTGCTATGGTGGTTACTGTAAGAGCAGCAACGGTGGGCTGCGACACCTCTGTTTGGGATTATTTGATTTTTCTTTCATACATTGCTGTACCTTTTAATTCTTCTTTCAGAGCTGTGTTTCCTACTCCTTCCTCCTCCTCAAACCTACAGCCAGAGACGGTCCAAGAAATGTTTCTCCCTGAGACAGCAAGCAACAAAATGACTCCCACTTTATTCCATGTACACAGAAGGCATCTGGACTAACAATTGAAACTTCATTCAACAAGGGCCATGGGATAGGGTCCTCCATCAGACCTGAGGCTACCAGGCTAATATACTCGTATGCCCTCAAAGAGGAAGGAATGGCCAACAGGTTCAGATGGCATGGCCAAAGCAGACAAAATAGCTGCTACTTGAGGTACCTGCTTCACTCCACCTAAAGGCCTCCTTTGCACAGAAACCTTTGTAAATTGTTCTTGACTTTATAGGGAATTCTGGAGATAAATTCCCCTTTACTGTTCAACCTAGTGCTGTCAAATAGTTCAACCTGTCAGTTCACTGAATACCTAACAAAATAAGTTCAGATTCTGTGGATGCAAATATTAACATTGCTTAGATGATAAATCATGCAAGGAATTCTGTATCTGTATATTTAATCTAAATATTTGTTAACACTGGCAAGAGGGAGGTCATTTTGATTCTATGCTGACATCTGAAACTGGGACACTGTTCAGAAATGCTGGGTTTCGGTTTCCAGCTGGGTACATGTGTTCTGTTATCTAATACTTAATTGCTAATAAAACACTACCTGGCAGAATTTATAATATACCATGTCAATATTTAATCTTAACAATTCTTTGGGGGCTCAGATGTATTCACTGCAGCAGGGGCAGGCTGGAAGCCTTGGCTGTATTACTTAAATTTGGCTGGAATCCTAGGAACACTTAGCTGGCAGTAAGCTCTACTGAACTAAGTGGAATTTACTTCCAAGTAACTGTGCACAGGATCATACTGCTTGTTCATATGTGTGCAGTCTCCCAGTGTATCCTATCCATTCCTATTTGTGTTTGTGGAAATTTGAACCACAAACCTTTGTATTCTATGAAGGCAGTGAAGCTATCTGTGGCAATATTTGTGTATTTATTTATTTAATTTATATCCCACCTTTCTCCTGGTACAGGTCTCAGCACAGCTTGCAAAAAGTACAGCTAAACTAAAACCTATTTGATACAAAGATTTCACACCATTAAATAAAGAATTCTGTTTCAAATGCTAAATGAAGAACAGTTTATGGACACATTGTGGCATAGCTTTAAAAACTGATAAAAGCATAACTTGCACCATTAAAAGACCCTTCTGCCAAAGTGAGTTAAGAGTCACCGGCCTGCCTAAACAAAAAGGTAGGTTCTACTTCAGTGTGGCCAGATTGAAAAATAAAAATAGTTGCTGCTGTTCTCGCAAATAGTTTGGCACTATGACAGTTTTGTCCTGGCTACAGACGCATTTGAACTGTATATTTTGAACTCATGATTAGCATCCTGTTACTGGGTTAAAATGGCAGAAGTCCAACACACACGGTTGTAATCCACTTTTTTTGGTTGTTGCAGAGGTCACAATTCTGTTCCATCCATGCAGCAATCTAAATCCACTCCAGCTCCACATTTTCAGTGTGACAACACCCAAGATGGTTATCTCCATTTAGGTGTAGAGCAGAGGGGAGCAGCAGAGACACATCCATTTATTTTCCTTTAGCTACCCCCACAGCGATAATGTCATCCTCAGGGATCTCTTAAGGACACTGGGAGGTCCCTGAAGATGCCTGCCATAGTGTGTCCAACTAAAGAAAAATATCTGGATGCATTTCTGCTATTCACCCCATTCCCCACTGACACTGAAATGACTGCTGGGGTGAAAAGATGAGTTGGTGGGTGCACCAGGACACATAGCCACATCATATTTACGTGCTGCAGATGGGTCTCCCGATAGCCTCAGTTGATATATTACCATGCAAATTAGTTTCAGGTGGGAAAAGTAACTTTTAGGACTACAGCTCCCAAAACCTCCAGATAACTGAGCTTGCTGGGTGATGCTGGGATTTATAATAAACAACCCAACCTGTCCAAGCTCTGATGTTAGTGCAAGCCCCTTGAGAATCAACTGGCCTCATGTCCTGTTCCAGATTCTTCTCCATGAGGGGCGGACAGAAGACAATCTATTATTTGAATGGCTGCCCAGTTTAAGTCTAGTGTGAAGAGAAAGAGGTATAAGGTGAGAAAGCAGGGGCATATCTGTATTGAACATCTGGGCAACAACCTGGCATGGGATATCCAACATCTAATCACAGTCTTTTTGACTATGGTGGGAATGTATTTCTGTTCAAATTACTGTAGTTATTTCCAAGAGTTCATCTATACTAGGGCTGGGAATTATATGGCCTCCAGATGTCATTGGAATGCAAGTTACAGCAACCCTAGCCAATACAGCTAATGATGAGGAATGCTGGGACTTGCAATCCAATAAGGTTTGAGGGGCATGATTCCTATCCCTGATCTATACATAATGTCCTCTTTTGTCCTTTTCTGTGGTGATGCATTTCCTCTTTTGAGCAGTCCATAGGTTGTTGCTCTTGTTGACTAGAGTTGTAAAGAAAGAGAAAGAAAGGAAGAGGGAATGAAAACAAAGCATATTCTATGTCCATGTGTACTGTATGCTTCTTAGTGGGTTTTTCTTTAAAAAAAAGAGAGAGGAATGTGAGATGTACTTAAGGAAAATAAAGAAATGTTAGAAAGTGCAACTACAGAATATGCTAGTCATCATTCCCGTGTTTTGTTTTGTTTGACAAATATTGGGACTCTTGGCCAGTGAGGTATAACAGGCTGAACACTGATTTGGGGTTTTATTTTGCAAAATTCAAGACCCTGAAGTCAGAATGGTAACAAAGATCCGTGTCTGGTCAAAATATAAAGCTGGAGTGTTTGTATATTAGACAGCATGGTGTCAGTGGCGGAGCTTGCAGTGTGCGGAGGGGAGGTTGGAAGGAGTGGGGCCACGGCGCAGAAGGCATGGCCACTGTGTGTGGGGGTGTGGCTGCATTGCATGGGGGTGAGTGGGGGTGTGGCCAGTGCTAACGGGGACGTGGCTACAGGCCAGGATACTCCAAAAACATTGCTGCCCTGGGTGATCCTCTCCGATCACCCCCCCGTCCCTATGTGACTGCATGGTGTTGATAGCACAGGTGCATTGGCTAGTCCTAGACACGAAGCAAACGAGTTTTAAAACAAGGTGATAAGAGAAATGGTCTGAAAGAGGATGGAAAAAAATGACTGACTTCTAATAAACCCAAGATCATTGGTGTGGAAAGTTTGCTGCTATCTAATGGATGATGTAATCTGATGGCAAGCAGCCAGGAAACACTGGCTTCTGAGTAACAAGTCTTATAGAAGGCCAGAGAGATTTCATTTCTGATTGGATGAAATTAATTGTTTGTATTAGTGGAGGCTATGGAGATCTGACTCTGAGTGGGTGAAGAAGGTCTGGAGATACTATAAAACCAACTCTGAACAGGCAAAAGTGAGGCTGACCAAGAATCAGTCTCCCATGTGCCATGACAGCTCTTTATAATAGCTTCTCTATTTGTGGGTGATAAATGCCCAGACTATGCTGGTAGGAAACAGATTGTACTGATACAATTCCTATCTGGATAGAGGGATGTCCATTATGATTGTAGTGGCTGTTGCAATGAATGAGTTGCAGTGACCAAGATGGATGATTATCTTCCTTGGATGCCTGTGCTTTTATTCACAGACGTTAAATTTAAGTTTGTCTATGTGTTAAGTATGGAGACACCTGCTAGGAAGAAAGCAGAGGTTAAAGGTTAATTTCCTTATAAGTGTGAGACCAATGTGTAACGCAAGTTAGTGAATGTTTGCGAAGATGAATATGAAAGAATATAATCTATAAAATGTCTTGCAAATGTAAATCTGTATAATGTGATAGCAATGCATGAGATGTTAGTATGATGTCTTACATACAATGCAAAGTCAGCTGATAAGGGATGTGCATAGACACTGAAATTCTATGGCCATTTCCGCACTAGTCTGCTATAGTGCTATTATTCCACTTTCAACGTCCTATGGAATCCTGGGGTTTGCAGTTTAGGGAGAGGCCTTTGAGGCCCCTGTCTAAACTGCAAGCCCCAGGATTCCATAGGATATTGAAAGTGGAATAGTAGCACTATAACAGGATAGTGTGGAAATGGCCTGTGTTGCTTCCTGAGGAGAATGTGTATTTCCACATCTATTACTGTGTTTAATAAAATACCCTAAAAGACTAAGAGAAGGCCTGCTCATTCTCCCATATTAAATATCCTGAGATTCCAGTACTTAAGAGCGCTTAAGTGGAGTGTTGATGCCAACTCTGTCTGTTTGGACTATACAGTTGTTCATGAGTTGGGAACCTGGCCAGATAGTAACAATTGTCAATGATTGTGCATCTGCTCCCTCGCCTCCATGTGGTTCTAAAAATATCTCAATTGTCCATCAGCCTTTGTAAGTCCCACTTCTGTCCTAATATACAGATCATTGCAATTTGAAATCTATATTGCCTAAATTGTTTCATTAACACATGAACATAAATGAACCAGCTTGTTCCTGTTGCAGAATCTGGTTTTTTTTTTCAGCTTGCGAGACACAAGACCCTTCCTGAAACTTAGGACACCTGCTCCAGCGATACACTCACAGTAGTGACTTTTCTGTGCCTCTGGTTCGACCATATGTAATTAGCTCTGTGTGAGTCAGGACTACATTTGCACAATCCTGACCTCAGTATTAAGGCTGAAGCCAACAGACTGAATGTGGTTTGTTTGAGGTGGCTTGTGCTTTAAGGTCTTGTATCATCTACTCATCCTTTCTATATACTTAGGAAGCTTAAATATGGAAAACTGCTGTACAGTACTGCCAAATCCAATAGTTAGTATACAAGATCCTTGTCCTTTTCCATAGCTGCTGGAAAACTTCCATGAATTCCAGTAACCTAGTGAAGCGTGACGCTTCCTTTTAAGAAATCCTGCTGGTTCTCTCTAATCAAGCTTTTCTAAGTGGGCCCTCTCGTTTCATCCCTTTAAATAGTCCCAAAAAGATTTTTATCCCCTAACTGATGGAAATCTCACAGACTTTACTTTCCAGTGTCTCTCTCCAGTGCTTTTGAAATGAATCCATATCCCCATCTCCAGATATCTCTTTTTGGTACAGGAGGTGTCTATTGCTAAAAGAAAGTCCCTGCTAGGCATGCTTCTAAATTCTTTCCAAATGTTCATCAGAATGGTTGCAAGAACTAAAAAAAAAAATAAAATAAAATATTTTTAAAGAAAAACTTCTTGATGTCTACTTATAAGTTTAATTGATCCAGAGCAAGGAGAGCTATGTGGCTCCACAGCTACCTGGGGCTATATACTGCCAGAACTGACTTGGTACTGATTTTCTCTGGAGATTGTCTCTTGCATGGAGAGACTTTGCACTTTTTGGTTCCTTTAAAGAGCATTCTAGAGAAACATGATCTATTAATAATTTTGCTTTATGATTTAGACCTTTCTCTTTCAGATCAGCATGGCTGGTTTGCTTGATGACATCTGCTTGCTTCTCATATGCTCTAATACAGATTGGGAATGGCCAGTGGCTGCCCTTTAGGGTGTATCATGTGAATTCACAGTTCGTTCTATCACCTCTTCTTTTATTCCTCCTAACTCATTATTCCAAATGAATTAGGTTCCCAGTCATGGGTAACTCCTCACTGGCATTGACCTAAATCTAATTATTAGCCCCAACAATGACAAATCTGTTGAATCCAAAATCATCGGGATTTATTATGGAGATAGAAGCAACTTCTAAATCAGTGCCTCTGATCTGAATTCCCAGAAACCCTAGCCAGCATGGGCAATGTAAAGGGATTCTGGGAACTATAGTCCAAAAAGTCTGGAGGGTCAAAGGTGGAGAACTACTGCCCTTGTTCAACTGCTGATTGAAAATCTGGCCCATGTACATTAGAGATATAGCAGCATTCCTCATGGGATCAAACAATGTTCTGTGTTTATTAAGAGATCATTTTTGACAGTCTCAGTTTTTAGTAATGAAGTGAAGCATTACCTCAGAAGTTTCTCTCTTGAAAACATACAGCCAGATGAGCAGGGATGCTTTCTCTCAAATCCAGTTTCCTCTGCACATGCTTTGAAAAAAGAACTCTATTAAAGTAGGTAAGGACTAAACTGGTTTTCTTTGCAAGCGTGTGTGTATCTTTGTGATTTGGTGTGTTCCTTTTCCTTTCCTTTTTTTAAAATTTGTTTTTATTATTAAAGAAAAAGAACAGTACTTAACAGAATAAAACAAAAAAAACCCACGTGAATAACATAAATGTGAAAAAGAGAAAAATTACAAAACAAATAGCTTACATTACTATTTCTCTCCAGATCCTTTATCATCATATACTTATTCAACATGTTATGTATCACATTGATTATATATTTTTATTTCATGTATCTAAATCTCTTTCTCCTTGTACTCATTATTGTTATAATAATTTCATTCTGAAGTCTATTCTTTTCAACTATATTTAACCTATTGCTAATACTATATATGACCCAGTTATTAACCGTAAACTCTCACCGTAAATGTGAGCCCATTTCCAGAGCCAATTATATTTCAGCTTACTCTGCTTTCCAAAATTGTAATTCTTCTTGTGGAGGTGTGACACTTCCCTCTTTTATTAAAGCCTTTTCCACAAATATTTTCCATATTGCTTCGAAGTCATTTCTTTTCATTCTCCCTTTTTTAACCTTAATTCGACATGTTAACTCAGCATTAATCGCAATTTTCCACACTTTATACCAATCCTTTATTTGAAGGTCTTCTTCAGTTTTCCATTTTCTCGATATAATTAGCCTTGCTACAGTTAATAAATTTATAATGAACTCCTTCATTGTCTGGGTATAATTAACTTTATTAAATATAGATAATAACGCTACACTCGGATATATTTGTAAATCAATTCCTGTTATTTCTTTTATCTCTTTAAACACCATTTGCCAAAATTTCTGTACACCTTCACAATTCCATCACATATAAACATATGTGCCAATCTCTTGGCAACCGCTCCAACATAACCTTGAATGATTCTTGTCTATGTAGTTTAACCTTACTGGTGTTAGGTACCATCTCCAAACCAATTTATAATAATTCTCCTTTATCCTAACGGGTGTTTTTTGTACTAATTCTTCCTCATGTATTGTTCTAAGATATTCATCTTCATCTTTTGACAATATTTTATATATTTCTCTTGTGGTACCCTTCAATATTTCATTTTCTTCCATATCATCTCTTTGCCTAATCATTTGTGCAAATCTAGTGTATTCTCTAAAATCTTTGTTATTGCTTTTCCAATTCCTTGTCCACTCCTCCAGCTGAATGTAATTAAACCAGGACATCTTAGTACTCTGCAATCTCTCCTTTATTCTATCTTTATTCGTCATTATATCCATCCATTCTTTTAATTTATACATTCCCTGCTTTTTTAATTCCTTCTCTAATTCATCCCTCAAATTTATTGGGAATTTTTCCATCATCACTACTAGAGTCAATGGTGAGATAGCTGGCATTAGTTTTCCCTTGTTTTTCTTCCATATTTCTAATATATTCTTTAATAGGGGATTTTCTATTTTTTCTATTTCTCTTTTGACCGGATTCCAAAAAAATATATTCTCTAATCTCTTCTCAATTTCTATCGTTTCCACCTCTAACCATTCTAAATTCCCTTTTCCTGAGACTCCATCTATAATGTTCTTTTTCCTTTCCTATCCTCACCTGTTTTTTAAAATTAAATTATAAACAGGGCCAGTCAGCTTCCTACTTTTTAAAAATTTCTCAGAAATTTATCATTATATCTTTGCCATGTGCTAAGACTGCAAGATTTTTAAATCATTCCTTTTGTTCTTAAGATATTTAACCATGTTTTTGAAGATGCTGTGTCCCCTAGGTTTGAAGAAAAGTAGGTCCTCGCAATTTAACGTTTCTACAGCTGGTTGAAAGGGCCTTCCCATCTTGGCCTGAGAAGGCCCTAAGAATTAGCCAAGTAGCTACACAGTTCAGGGAGCTTCAGCCTTATTCACAATATTGAGATTCCTTTGGAGGGTTGTTACATAAAGAGATCTGCCAATAGGGAAATTCATTCTACACATTATACCATTTAATTATTTTTAGATGAACTATTGTGCATATTTTCCCTCTTTTTGGCTAATAATGTCAGGCTAATGAACGGGACATTCAGCCTCTTCTATCTTCCTCCTCCTGCTGCTTTTTCCCAGTTCAGGAGTCATGGTGGCTTATAACAGCTAAACAACCTGTTAAAAATTCACAAGATGCAAAAGTTAAAAATGTAATTAAACCATGAAATAATTAAAACTTGTAGGAACCCCCCCCCAAACCATTTTTAAAAAGCAGCAAATAGAAAATCCAACACATTATGCAAGGGCCATTCTTCCTAAGCAAACAGTCCTCAAAGTCCTGCTGTTACAAAAAGTTTTCACCTGTTTGTGGAAGGATCGCAAGGAGGGTGCCAGTCTGATCTCTCTGGTAAGGGAATTCTGGAGCCTGGGACAGCCACTGAGAAGGCTGTCTCCTTTCTCCCCACCAGATGTGCACCGAAGTGCGGTGGGATGGAGAGAAAGGCCTCACCAGAAGCTTCAAAACACAGGCAGGTTTGTAAGGAAGCAGAGGATCCTTCAAATCACCTGGACTTAATCCAGTTTGCTTCCTCCTAGATCTGTGCATAGTGGCATGGTAGTAAGCATAGTGTAGTGCTTACTATTGGACTAGGGCTAGGAGACCCAGGATCTGGAAACTCTGGGACAGATCTCCACTCTACTGGGTGACTGTGAACCAGTTGTGATCACTCAGGCCCTTTCCGCATGAGGCAAGTGAATCGCTCTGTGCCGTTACTTACCGGTTCTTCTTGGGTCCAAAGTAACACAGACTTTCCCTTGAGCCCTTCCGCAGGGCTCCTCCATTAGTCCAGGGCGAACCGGAGCAGTGCGAGGTCTTTAGATCTGCACTGCTCTGGCTGAAAATGGCAGCTTCCTGTGGCTTCCGGCTGAAAATGGCGGCTTTGTGGGTGCGGACCAACTGCTGATGCTGGCCACGTCCACAGCCCGCCCTCCGCTGATCACAAGCTCGCATCGGTGCAAGCCTGCACATCTGCACAGGTAAGCAGGAACAATGGCGCGCTCCAGAAAATTGGAAGACCTGATTTTTCCGGTCTTTACTTAGTGCGCTGGAGGACCACTTGAGGGCGGTTTCGATCGGACTAAGGTGTGGAACTAGGTTAAATAGTCCGAACCTAGTCTGATCCAAGGTGAGGACGACCTCCTTGCCAGGACTCCTTGGTCCGTTTTAACATCCACGTGCGGAAAGGGCCTCAGTTTAACCCTGTCTCATAGGTTCATTGTGAATATTTATGAGTCCAGGAATGAACTATGTGGGCCTTAGTTTTGATTTGAGTCATAGTGAATTATTGCCAAAAAGCCAGCTTTCAGGACAAAATGTATGCAGTGGTTCATTTTAGTATGACCGATTCCCAGTTTATAGATAGATAGAAGTTTGTAGGGCTCACTACTTGCTTTTCTACAATCCTGTGTATTCTCTGAGTAAGCAGAAAATGAAACCTTGAAAGGCACTCATCTTTATAGATATCCAGATAGGGAGTATACAGATTTCATTTGAGTATAAAAGATTTAGGCCCCAAAGTCAAGAACTTATCTGTGTAGATATCCACATGACCTCTTCCTTGCCTGCAAGCATGTTACCTGTGGATTTTCATTTGTTTTTGTTTTTTGTTTTTTTCATTCTTTAAAAATGTTTTTAAATGTATTTTAATGTCACTGGTTTTGCCTTCAGTCAGGATTTCTCTGCCCAGCACAATTCATACTCAATTAGTATCAAAGAATTACTAGCCCATTTAGCTCACTTTTCCAACCAGCACATGCTAGAGCTCAGCATGATACTGACATAAATCAGGAAAGAAGACATTCGTCATAAATACTGAAGGCTGTTTTTCTTTTGCATTCCATTGCTGGAAGTCTCAAGCAGCAGCTATGCCAGCCAGTTATAAAATGTTCTTTGTTCACTGCTTGGCTTATCTTAAAGCACAATGCTATCTTAAGGCAGCACACCCACCCTTTTCAGGTTTTTCTTGGTAGCCAGTGCCATGTGCCCTGTAGAGAGCATTTATGAGCTTACATGTAAAACTGAACAGTATATTATAAATGCTTGAGATGGCAGTCAAAATTATATTTAGACTGAACTTTAATGGGCATGGGAGCCAGATTGCAAGCTGAGTTATAGCTTTTTTTGTTATGCCAAATTGTACGGCGTTAGATTCAGGGCACACCTAGGTAATGAGAAAGTTATGTGTTGCCTTTACTTGATGGATGTCCTTCTGAACTTATTTAAACATCAGTGAGCAAATGCTTTATCTCTGTAGTTGTAATTTAGGGGCTCCGGTAGCTAAAATGCAGAAAAATACATGCACAGGTCTACTAGGGGGCTTGTCCTACCCCCCCCCCACTGCCGCAAACAACACAAATACCTCTTTTTGAAACTTGTAGTGTTGGGTTAAAAAAAGCCATTGGTGTTGAGAACTGGTGGGAAGGAATAAAAAGAACTGCTAGGTACAAAAAAGAATTAGATATGGGTAGTCTGACTCATGATTTTTACTAGATTCTGTAGATAGCTAACCCACTGCATACCCATGTACTTTTTTCGCTAGAATGACGGGATATACCAACCAGAGCAAGATGCAGAAATGGTGAACTTAGAATTAAGAATTATGAATTAAAGAGGGGAGGCTGGATACCAGAACCAGATTTCACCCTTCTTTCACTAAAAATCTGCTCTTAAATTGGTTAAGTAACAGACTGTCAGGGTATTGTTGCCTATCTCCAACAAATAACCCTGAGATCTATCAAAGTATACTTAGACACCTCTTCTGACCTCCTTTGTTTTACGATTTCATGTTTGCAGCAAAATTGGAGCTAGTTCCTCCCTCTTTCCCTTATGTTGTTCAGTATTTTTCTTTCATGTATTGCATCTGTCCAAGATTATGGCAGCCCAGATTCTGAAAAGTGTACAGCAGCTGTGGAGCACTATGTGTAATTCAGCATGAATGAGAAATAAGTAGATTCTACAAACATGGCACTGTTGGAAAGAAATTGTTTTAATATGGATTGCTGCAGGGTGGTAGAGACAAGAACAGGAGAAATGAAATCTAATTTACAGCCAAAGATTCTTTTATACCAGGGGTAACCCTTCAGGGATGACCCTTTAGACTGCATTTTCCATCATCTCTCGCATTGGGTTATGTTGACTATGAATGGGAATCACAGTCCAACAACATCTGGAGTACAACAATTTCTCTGCTCCTGTTTTAGTTAATACAAATTAAATCATGCTTGTGTTCCATCTTCCTTCTGTGTCGAAGAGTGAAGGAATCCATAGTACATAGTAGAGGATTCCTGAGCCTTTTCTAATAAACAGACTCCATGCAGGGAGCTTTCCAGTGTCTTTTCCTGGTAGATACCATCCCATAAAAATGAGCTTCTCAATACCTCACTCTATTTATCTGCATTTGTGCATTGCTCAGCAAAAGATGGACTACATTCTTCTAAAATGAAATATATTCTGGGGGGTGGGGGAGGCATTTTGGCCATGCAACAAAATACAAAATCCACAAAATGGTAATACATGTATGGGGCCAACTAAAATGCACAAAACACATCATGTAAGCTTTTGAAGCTTCACTGGCTTCGTCATCAGGCAAAGATGTTAAAAATGGTACAGGAGAAGAAAAGTGTCGCTGTTAGAGTTACAGGCTTACATTTTGTCTCAGATGTACTTCCATTGTCAGTTGAGATTGGGGGGATATCAATGCAGGCCACTCTCTTTTTTGGCCATGTGGGGACTAGGGACAGAGGGCGGTAAAACACAGACAATTTTTTTTAAATCCGTTAGCAGCAGCAAAGTAACTTCCATTGAAATCGAGGCCATTTCCACACTACAGTGTTGTAATGCTATTATTTCACTTTCAACATCCTATGGAATTCTGGGGTTTGCAGTTTAGGAAGGAGCATTTAGAATTCTCAGCCAGAGAGTTCTTTTACCTCAGTAAACTACAAACCCCAGAATTCCACAGGATCTTGAAAATGGGATAATAGCACTATAACAGTGTAGTGTGGAAATGGCCCCAGGCAAACTCTGCCCTACCTAAGGCTAAATACCCCTTTCTTAGATAGAGCACATTGAATTTCTCAAGAAGTCTCTGTACTGTTACCTTTGAAAAAACTTTTAGGTGCTATTTAGGTAAAACTTGCCAACTGTAGTCCAAATGAAAGAATTTTATCTTTGCTGGAGATAGAAGCCTCAAAGAGTTAAGTCCCAGTTCATTAGCTTCCCCTGTTGCAGCAAAATTCAGTATCTTCAAATCCAGGAAACGTTTTAGTTGGCCCACTAAAGATGTCACTGTTTTGTAGATTTTTTTTTTTTAAATGGAAGCTTCAGTTTCACCATTGATCTTGTCACTAAGAAATCCTGGGTAAGATTCTACGTGATTTCAGGAACCTAAAAAAATGGAAGTTTTAAGGTGTGATCCTAAAAGTAAGAAGGCAGAGTGAGGGATTATTTCAGATTCCATCTGCTGATTATCAATTTATTTTCCCCACTGTGGAGGTTGTTTACACTTTTTACTTGCAGACGAGAGGAGAGAACCACTCTGCTTATGAACTCAGATTGAACTGAGGCCATTTCCGCACGGGGCGAGGGAATTGCCCCGTGCCGGTACTTACCGGACTTCTTGGCTCCACGCTTGGGTCCAGGCTGGTCCAGAGCAGTGTGTGGCCACCGCTCCGCACTGCTGTGGGGGCGAAAATGGCGGCTTCCGGTTGGTCGAGGCTCTCCACCAACCGTTGAAGCTCACCAGCCTAAAGCCCGCCCCTGGCAGATCGCAGGCTCGCACTGGTGCGAGCCTGCAAATCTGCACCGGAGTGCAGGCACGGAGTGGCGCGCTCCATGCTTTGGAAAGACCTGTTTCAAGCGGTCTTTCAACAGCACGCTGGATGACCACTTGGGGTCGTTCCGGAGCGGGCTGAGGTGCGGAACTACACTAAGTAGGTCCGACCCAGTCCGCTTCCAGGTGCAGACGTCCTCCCTGGAGGACGCTCTGCACTGTTTCTTTGAGCCTGTGCGGAAATGGCCTGAGTTAGGCACACTTGGAGATGCATTCAACACTGCGGGCATGGTTGGGAGTTGGGAGGTCTTTGGATTCAGCAGATCCAAGTCCTTTTTCTCCTTGGCCATCACCAACATTCCCATTTTTACTCTCCTCCAAGCCAGAGGGAGTAAGGGACCACTGCAGAAATGTCTTCAGTGCTTTAGAGGAAGAGGGGTTGGGACTAAACCTGGAATTTAATGCCAGATTTCAATTTCTGAGGTTGGAGAATTGTCAAAAGGTCTCAGAGGGGAAGATCTGTCCACTCCTAAGGATCCTAGGCCTCAGTCCCAAGAGGAGACAACTGCACCCCAGGTTAGGCAGAGAGGACAGCCTGCTTATCTTCACCATGGAGTAAAAGCTGAAGGGGTCCTCTGTTTGCCACTTGTTCATGCCAAGACCAATTTAGAGACAGTAAGCCACAAAAAAAAGAGCAGGAGCTAAGGAGTTGTCTTTTAATATTTACTACCTTGACTGAGAAGGCCTGCAGGCCATTTGGTCATTATGCTGAGATGTATTTCCATTAAAAATGTAGATTATTTCTCAACATACTATCTATATACCTAGATTCTTTTTGTTCTCCCCATATTCCCTCTTTTTTTTTTTTTTTTGGCAATGCTCAAATGGCTAACCTATTTTTAAGGGGAATACTCCTGTAAATACTTGAAAAACTGGTGTAAACAGTTAATTGTTACTAAGCACAAAAAAAATATGTTGTTGAGGTTATTAATATTTTGAAAAGGTTGCACACCTTTCTGTTGTATGGGGACACAGTACCACACTGCTAGTGCCGGATGGTGACTGAGGTAGAAAATCTGGTGGGCTGCCCTCCTGTTAGTGACCTACACGTGCTAGAGTTCCCTTGTGCATGTGGCTGCATTTTTTTTTTTTTTGGCCTTATAGATGTAATGCCTGTATTCAGTAAAACATGTAGTGCCATTGTACATGTGATATCATTGTGTACAGCAATTGCTCTCCATCCTGGAATGATGACACAAGACAGCTGTGTTGCGTATAAATGGCCACAACTTTATCATTAGGAATCTGCTACACAGCAGCCAACAGGATATGTAGGCATTCAGTTCTGAGAGATCTAGTTAAGCCAAGCCTCCTTGATGTGATTGCTCCCAGCCTGGAACCACGAAGGAAGCACCTGTACTTCATCATGGTCTGTTTCCCATGAAGGGAGAGGGAGAGACCCATGAGATTCCATGGGGTACTGGTTAGCAATGAACACTGGTTAAACTCTCTTAGAGGAGAGGTTCAAGCCTGGGATAAGGAACTCCCTCACTCTTCCCTTGAACTGGCTGGCAATCAAAGGCATGTTGGCAATGCTTCTTCACCTTCCAGTGTTTTCAGAATGCCTGTCTCCTGCCAGTTATGTAAGGCTTAATGCAGCAAAATCAGGAACCAAAAGAACAAGCCAGTACAGCAAAGAGTAAACACAATTGGATCATGGTAAAATAAATAAATAAATAAATAAATAAATAAATAAATAAATAAATAAATAAATAAAATCCTATTCAGTCCCCGAAGGCAAGTAGCATGAAGCCCATGCTATAGGAAGGGTGAGTGACACGAAAGAAAGAGACTCATTCCTAGCATACAACTCCTAATAAGGTGCAAGGAAGCATGCACAGCTCAGTAGCTCAGTGTGCACGCCACCCCCCACAGCGTTGCTCTCCAGCCAATCAACAGTGTGGGCAAAATCTATCCTGGCTTATTGCCAAGGGAGTGTGATTGTGCATTTCATATTTGCTGTGCCCATTTAGTTGTATAGTTTTGCAATTCACTAATGTGAATTGCACTAATTCATTAATGTGCATTCGTCACCCAACTCTATGAGTGCAAAATCACACTCCATCTCCTTGATGTGGGATCTCAGCTGATTATTAATTAATTAATTAATTTTGCGATTGTCAGTGTAGAAGTCATGGTTGTCACAACAAATCCTTTCATTTATTGGACAGAAAGAGAGAAGGAGCCTGCATACATATTGGCCAATTTTCCTTGTGTTTCTTCCAGCACTAGAATGGAAATCTAATGCACATCTCATTCAGCAAACATATGAAATAAATAGGAATATTGACTTTATTCCTTGTTGGCAAAAGTCAGTGTTCATGGATGGGGTCAATTAACTGTTAAATGTATGCGGTATGAATAGTTCTTTCCATCATTCTGCGAAGTGCTTGACTGGATCCAAACTGAATCCACTCAGCTTTCCAGCTCAGTTCTGTAGTAATGTCTCTTTAATTGGTGGTTTTGGGGTGGGGGGGAGCTGGTATTTTTCCAAAACTGTGTTCTCTTCACTTGGATTGTTTTCTTTCTTACTCCTTTTTTTACCGTGTGTGCTAAAGTTTTGAGAAAGACATACAGTGTGTGCACAGTCTTTTAAGAAATGTATAATAGATGTCTATCTGTTAAATTAAATAGAAAGCAAGCTGCCTTGTCTGGGTCTCAAATTTCTTAACAGCATGAAACACACCCTTTCAAATAGTTTGAGACTTGCTGTTCCTTAGTCTTAATCTAGGCATTGATTAGTGCTTAATGAACCTTGAAAAGCGCCATTATTTATCACTGCCACAGTTTGCTGTGGTCTCTAGATAGCAACCTCCAGTTTTCTCATTTTTTTTTTTGTCTTGATAGGATAGCCTTCATGATGGAGTGCTGATTTAGAAGCTGTTCTACAAAGAAGCTTATATTCCCTCTCCCATGAATCAAATTCCTCTGTGAATTTGTATATATATTTTTTCTCTTAAAATAATAGAAACGAGGGATGTGCATTGGATTTAATTGAATCCCAAATCTCAAGCCAAATCGGGCCTGGTTGCTTTCTGAGGGGAAGGTGGTTTTCCTATAAAAACAACCAGAATTGAAGCTGAACCCACACGCATGATTAGAATTTGGAAAGCCAGACAGTCTGTCTGAAAAAAAAAAAAGGAGAGAAAAAAAAAGCAGCAGTTCTATTTACATTTATTTTCCTAAAAATGCAGAAAATACCCAGGGTTGGGAGAGGAGAGGGAACACATAAGCTTGAGTGACTGATAGGTCCATCTTTTAATTGCAGGTAACATTCTCCTAGGGACCCTCCAATCATTGTGCTGTGGAGGAGAGGGCTTGCACCTGATAAAAGTAGCACCACTCATCTCCCCCTTGCCTGTTTCTGTTTTGTACTTTCTATGGCAGCCGGCAAGTAGCAAATCTAGAGCTGTGGTCCTTTTGGTGGTCTGTTGGTTGTCTGCTGGTTGTGAAAGCTGTTCTGTTTACTTTTCTGCCTTCATGGTTTCAAACCCTTTAATTTCAACTTTCTAAATAATTAATTCAATCCTTCTCTCAGTCTTTTTCTTGCCATCAGACACCATAACAACAAAACCCTTAAACTGGTTTTCAACCATCTTGACTTCTTAACACGTGCAGCTGCCCTTCTGAAATTTTACAGGTTTCTTGTATAATATATCTCTAAACTATTTTCTTACAAATCTCCCCAATACAGGACAAGGGAGGTGCCACCCTTTTGAATATTTTCCCATCTATACTTACCATACTGAAATTTTTCAGGTTTCTAGCCTAGGTAGTGCTACTTCTATGGCATCATTTTGCTCCGTGAGTAACATACAGATATGAACATTTCCTTTTGAATACTCTCAAAATGTAAAGATTATTCTTTAAAGGATTGCTCTTAAACAAAAATCCCTGGTGAACCTGTTCATTTGAAGGGATCTAAATTTAGACTTGTGCTCTGTGCTCAAGAGTTTGTGTTAGGGACAGGTATCATGTAGCTCTCCAGGTCTTAATAGATAGCAAGTTCTAGCAGTCTTAGCTATCACAGCCAATGGGAAGGAAAGCTAGGGACTGTATTCCAACAACATTGGGGGGGGGGTATAGTTCCCACCTTGGCCTGCACATACAGATGTTTTCTTATTTCAACCCCAAATTTCAATGTTTTGTTGAATTAGCAAAGGGAAGTCTATTTGTTGTCGGATAATATTATTGATGTGGAAACAGAATGGTGATTCTGACTTTCTTTTTGCGGAGGGGGGGAACCAATGAATATTCAGTCTTTTTCTTTTGCCCCACTGTGGGGCCAAGAAATACAAAGCCTATGTGGAAGAATCTACATAATTTGTACAGGATTTCCTGTATGAATGAGGATCAGGGAACATAGTATTGAAACCAACTCAAACACACATGCATTTGAGCATGAATCCAGTCAAACAACTATGACTCTTTTGAACTATATTCCCTGTTTAGCAGTCTAGCACTTCTCAATGTTTCATGTGCAAACCTCAAACTTAGATTTAAGAATGCAGCTTAAGTAGTTTTTGAAATTAAAATCTTCATGTAGTGACATTTTAATAAGCATTTTAACTACAAGTTCCTTTCTTGCATTTGTGCTTTCCTTTATCTCTGAAGGAAAGTCTGTGAGACATTTTCTAAGCCCATAGTCAAACATAGTCACAAGGGAGGGGAGTTAGCACAAATCTGGTAAAATTAAGAATGGAGAAGAATTAAATCCCCCTCTCTTGTAGGGCTCTGAATAAATATTAGATCCTCTCAACTGAAGAAAGAAAGAAAGAAAGAAAGAAAGAAAGAAAGAAAGAAAGAAAGAAAGAAAGAAAGAAAGAGCCAGCTTCATCTTAAAGTAATGAAGAATTTGAGAGTAAAGAAGACTTGAGTGAAGAGGTTCTGGGATATGTCCTGATACAAAAACAAACAAACAACTTAGAATGGTAGTATCTTAGAGCTGAAAGGGACCACAAGGGCCAACCCCATACTATGCAGGAGTACACAACTAAAGCGCTCCAGAGAAATGGCCATCCGTGCTCTGTTTGAGGAGCTCCAAAAATGAGAGTCCACCACCATGTGAGACAATCTACTTTACTCTGCTGAATGCCAGTTTTAATCATCAATTCTAATCTAGAAATGAGAAATTTTTCACAAAGATTCTTGATCACTTTTCAGAAGGACATTTGTCAGAAAGAAGGCCATATACAAAAGGTTGCACAAGTGTATGACTTTGATCCTTAACTTGAGGAAGTCTCAATTGACGTTTCTGTCACCTGCACCTTGCACCTCCACAGCAAGAAGGGTCAAGAGGTATTTTGAACAATGTACATCTGAAGAAGTGGAATGAAATCCACAAAAGCTTATATCCAAATAAATCAGTAATTTTCAAAGATATAGTTACATTCTTTCTTTCCTCCCCACCTCCATTTCCTTTTTATGCTGGAATGGACTAACAGGGTTATTTTTTTCAAACCTGGACAATGAAGTACATTGAGGAAGGCAACTGCACAAGGGGTGAATGCAATTTCCCTCCTCCTGTGCCTGCCTAGCAGACACTGGTGCAATTCAGCATGCTCCAAATGGTTCAGCATCACTTCTGGTTGTCAATTTTTAGATGATTTTCTTTTCTTTTCTTTTCTTTTCTTCTTTTTTTAGAAGTTTCAGGGCTCTAGGGGTTAGGTAAAACAAACTGTTGCATTTTCAGGTGGTTTTGGTAGTTTTTGGCTAATTTGGGGGCAAAAAAATCCCAAACCACCCCCTAATTAATTTGGAGGGGGCTGGGGGGTGGCTTTTGGGGCTTCTTTGTCACAGGATTTGTTAACTGAAAGATACCTTTAGGCAAAGATGTGTATTTCAAACAGGGTTTAAAGAAATTTGAAGTTTGATGAAGTAACTATGGATGAAGCAAATTGAAGACTGGAAAAATCAAAAACAGAATGAACGATGCAGGTGGATTTATGTATCCCTATGCCTCCCTCCTTCCATATGTTTGCTTATCACTGGGACATTCGGGTGCCGATTATTAAAAAAATGTCAAGGTGTTTACATAGATTATAAATGCAATTTGGATTGAAATATCTTTTCAGCAACTCTTGTCTCTCCCTTTAAGTCCCTAACTTGGAGTACTAACCTTATCAGACAGACATTCATCTGTCTCCTCGTGATTTAGTCTGATAGGAGATTAATGCTAAATTGGCATATTCTACATCTAATCTTGGCACATAACTCAACACAGATGAATATTCCAAAGTAAAGCAATTCCTACTGGCTCCCTTTCCCATCAGAAAGTTAAGCACAATGTGGTGACAGGTACAAATGCAGCCGTGATTCCAAATGTGGCTATAAGAAAGAACTGAAATTTTGTTAGTATAATATTGTATAGTGTTTGCCTCTATAGTATGTTAACATAGGCATTAATTTATGATCTTGGAGATTACCTCAGAAACTTTCACTTCAGATTGATCTAGCTAATTAATTGTCTTACTTCTGTATTTCATATATCTTTATTGCTCATTTCTGTTGGAGGCTGTAGGATCAGCTGTTGCCCGGTCCCACCTGGAATATAAAGCAAGATGTTGTAGAATCTTTTCTTCCAAAAGAAAAGGAGAGATCATATCTTTTACTTACAACGTTCTTTCTTTCTACCCAAGACTTATTCATTTGGTTTTCATTCCTTGAAAAAAGAGGTGATGAAAATCCAGCTAACTGTAGATCTCCAAACTTCTTGGTCCATATCTCAAAAGACTTCCAGGATCATTGCCCTCACTTCCATGCTTTGACTCTATGGCAGAGTTTTGTGAGAAGACTTGTACATATTGCAGACTAAGACTGAAAGATCTACAACAGACACCCACAGCAGATACCCACCTGCCAACAGAAAGGAATAAATACATCTCCTGGATATATTTCCTTGCCTGCCTTGGGCTGCAAAATTAGGAGGTGATGAAATATGTGATAGGTCAAAATATATATGATTTGTGGGCTTTCACTTGTACATGGTTCCTTGGAATTACACTGTAGGTCTGGCCTAAAATGATCAGCATTTGCAAAATCATTGTACTCTTGCAAAATTGTGAGTGTGGTTTTCTTCTGCCAGAATAGATATGCTTTGGCAGGTAAAACCTGGTATTAAATATACCTTGAACAAAAGTCAGCAATTTGTCTGTTTAATGAAAAATGGATACAGTAACCATTAAACAGGTGCAGTTGGAAAGCTTGACAAATAAAAAGACTTGATATAATCTAAGTGTGTGTGTGTGTGTGTGTGTGTGTGTAGTCAGTATGTGAAGCTGTAGGTCTGAATCCCATTGTTAGTGTCAACTATAGTAGACTCATTGAATCAGTGGGATTTATTGAAATGTTGACTCAGTATTCTCTGCAAAATTCACACATGGTTGATACACATAGAAAACAATATGTTCTGTGCAGGAAACAGCTTTTATTGCAAAGAAAATTACATTTCTGTGTAGAAAAAACAGAAAATATTTTGTTCCACAGAGCATGCTGTTTTATAATCAAAATGACTGAATTTTACACAGAATAAGTCCTGAATTCTGCATAGGCTTTGAAAACTGTGTAGTTTTCAAAGATTATCTTCAGCAGGAAGAAAATAGCTAAAATTACTTGTTGCTTCCTTTGAGAAGAAACTTAGGGCCTTTCTGCACTACACTGTTATAGTGCTATTATTCCACTTTCAACATCTTATGGAATTCTGGGGTTTGTAGTTTACTGAGACCAAAGAGCTCTGGCTGAGAATTCTAAATGCCCTTCCCTGAACTACCAACCCCAGGATTCCACAGGATGTTGAAAGTGGAATAGTACCACTATAATAGTGAGGGCAGTAAGGCCCTTAGTGAAGAATTACATTCTTATGCCACAGCTTGCAAATAGTTTGCAAAGGGCTTTGTTTTGAACTGTCAGCATGAGTTCTTAGAAAACATTACTGATAGTTACACTATTGGTATTATTCAGTGAGGTTGTCTGGAAGCAATGCAAAGTACAGATCAAATAGCGATAAGAAAAGGAAATACTAAAACAGATATTTCTAGAGCAAACTTAGGAAACTGACACATTTGATACTTTGCCAGGTAGGGATATTTCCCCTGTCATGACACAAATGGATGTTGGAGATTATTTGAAACATCCTGGCAAATTCAACACAACTGAAGTGCCAAATTCAAGTTAATTATACTCACTGGCCAACTCTTTGTCATCAATTTCATTTAGTTGTGTTGTTAAACCAACAATAGCCATTGGAAAACTCAGTAAATTAGAAAAGAAGTAAAATCTTTACTAAGATTTAACAATAACAGTCATTCTACCTTTCACCTGCAAAAGGAATTAAATGCTCAGTAAGTGATTCTGGAGGCATCTGTTTATCTTGCCTGTTGCACGTAAGCACACACGGTTATGGTAGGATCACCTACAGTACAATCTCAGTCTTCTGCAGGTCATGCTTTATTATATCACTTACTGTAGACATACTGCTGCAACCCAACACTGAAAGTCTCTCTTACTCCAGCCCCCCTTCACCTTCTTCCCAATGCTGATGCTAAAAAACGAAACAAAAGAAAACGTTCCAGCTAGATAGATGACAAGAAAATGGAGGGCTGGGTGTGACTCCCATAGAAGACTTTGTAAAAAGGAGCTTTGGTGTCAGAGGATTTGTTAGCTGAGGTATCCCTGTACTGTGATTTTGATAAGGTAAAAATAATAGTGACCACATTTCCCTCATACTCTAGGAAACACTGGGGCATAAATCCAGTTGTTAGTTTAGTAGACCCCTTGAATCAGTGGGATTTACTTAAGTGTTGACTTGTCCTTCAGCAGATGATTTGATAGATCCCATTGGGAAATGTTTGATTGCCTCCATACTAGAGCCCTTAAGTTCTGTTGCAGAATTGCTTGTCTGCACATATTTGGAAGTAGAAATAAATTAGAGGTTCCACACGAGACTTATTATAACTCTGCTCTACCCAGCAATGACCCTTTCCTTGGCCAACATCTTCCCAAAATGTTTGTCCATAGATTCTCCATCATTGAGCATAGTGTCAGTTTTGCAGATGGAACTATGCTATGTCTTTCTTGTCACCACTCCCACAATTCACTGTTTTGTGTGATAGCCTTGCCCCCCACAGACATTCAGTGACTGGCGGAGAGTGCAGGAGGCATCAGGGAACCTTCTGGCTGATCATGTAATCACTCTGTATCTGGCTATGTCCCCTACTCACTGGTCTCCAGTGAAATTGCAGTGATAAGATCAGTCAGGGAGGGAGCTCTGGTTGCAGCTAAGGGAGGAAGAAGAGAAGAACAACTTCTGCAATGACTCTCTCTCTCTTTCTCTCTCTTTCTATATCTATACATATACACACACACACACACACACACACACACATATAATAAAAAAGACATATGCAAATTGCATGTGCTCGTCAAAGATTACCAAAAATGTTAATTAGAATTTCCTACCATGTACCTTCAGTCTGTTTTATTGTTTCCTGATGAGTGCGTAGAGCCTCTCCTAATTGCTGCAGTACCAATTTCTGTCACTATGTGGGTGAGGCTTTGATTACAACAAGCCTCTCTTTTCACTCTATTTTTACAGATAAATATTCTTTATAAACCCTCTAGCTATTATAGACCTTCTTTTCCCCAATATATTTATTAATTTTCCAAGAAATAGGCCTATTATAGACCTTCTATAAATAAATATGATGATGGCGATAAAAAGAAATCTTCCATCTGACATTAGTACAATGAAGAGAGCTGGTTGAGGATAAAGATAGATAAATCTGTCAGTTTTGGCTTCTGTCAGTGTCTCATTTTTCTCCACAATCCTAAGTATGTTTTAGCCCTCTTCTACAATGCTTATATGTTTTTTTTTTATAAAACAGACTGCCCAAAAATCCATATGCGTTTTCATGTGTTTTTCTCCTAATATACACCTTTAATTCCATTTTGCCTAATATATGCTCTAGGCAAGCAATTTTATCTAAGATAATATGCCTCTAATTTACCTATGGCTATTATTATTTATTATATTTAATCACCTTCCATATTGCTTCCCCTGTAATGACAGCCTGAAGCGGTGAACTAATAGCCTAATGAAGGAGTGCCTGTTATAGTTTTCTATTAAGTATAAATTTGAGTTTTGACAAATTTGTCCTAGGGAAGATGCAATAGATGTGAGAGGCAGATAAAGAAAGTTAAGTAAAAAAAGTGTGTACGTGTGGGAGATGGCTGTGAATACAGGAGGATGTTATTAATAAAGTGTTCTTTACTGAAATCTCTTTCGTATGACAGAAGAAGCAGACATAGAACTACTGGTAGCTCATTGTTTAAACGGCCAGTATCTCACTCTGCCATTTTAAGGTGAGGCACACCCTTCTTGCTTGGACAACAGGTATGCTTGCACAAAGACTTTTTGTTTGTACCATAGTTTCCTTGGATATTTGTAAATAAAACAAATAAATATAGACACATCAGGAATAGTCTCTTTTAATGGAAATAAAATAACACTTGGTACATGGCCCATGGGACTTCATGACACGTGGAAATGGGGAGTACATAAGGATGAGATTATGGCCATTTCTGCATGAGGTTGATACATCACAGCAGCTTTGAATTCCTACCCTCCAGTCTGCACGTTGTACCATTTTAGTACCGTAGTTTTCCTTGTGGTTCTGCATGTTTTGAGCTCCTAGAAGTTCACTGTGGTTCAGTGTGATGCAAAACCGCTGTATGTGAAAACCAGAAAAACTCCAATGTAAATCTCCCAAATCGGTTCTACTTCGGTTTTCGTCGACATGCAGAAGCGTAGCATCAATTCACATCACAGAAGTGGCCTGCTGTGGGCATTCCCAGGCTATCTCTTCCATTATTTCTGTCCCTATCTCTCTCTGCCCATCAAAGGACAGGCTGCTATCATTATTTTCTTCCTGTGTTAAATGGACAGCGGGAAGAGAATGGATCTGGTAATGAACTGTTAAAATGTGTTTTTTCCCCTCGTATCAACGAACATACATTCCTATGCACAAATGTAGCAACACAGAAATGTGTTAAAAATGTGTGTGTGTGTGTGTGTGTTTAAAAAAACAGACCAATCAGCAATGGCAGGGTGGGGTGAGGGAGGGGAATGGGAGTGGCCAGGGACCTGCTGTTGTGGATGCAGCAACCGCTGTTCTCCGCAGTAGTACGATGTAAATGGGGGTGTGTGCAGACAGCACAGTTTCTGAATTTCTGAATTCAGTTTCCAAATCGGAGTATAAAAACACTGCTCTTGACATGCAGTGAACCACTCCTCCTCTCTCTTGTGGAAATGGCCAAAATGCTTTGTAAACATATTTGTATTATTATTTTCTCTCCTCCTTTTCTGCATCACATTCTGAAGTAAAGTCAGTGATCCTTTAGCACTTACTCTGTCACTGTAGTAGAAGCTCGATAAACTACATTAAATGTGTATGTGTGCAGGGGAGGGGGGATTTTTTTTTTTTTTAATTTAGAAATTGCCCTTAGATTTTTGCCGTTTAGTCTGAAGCACTTCTGGAAGTAGTAGTAGCAGTATTTGTTATTGTTACTCTTGCTGTTGTTTGTCCAGCATTCTGTAGCAGCTACTAAGTAACCTCTTCTGGCTGGACCCCCTCAAACTTCCCCGAGTTTAGGGTATATGCAGGGACCCCAGTTTAGGATATCACTCACAGAGATCACTCACAGAAGAGAGTAAGAACATCAATCAGCTGCTTCCTGATTGACAGGAGAACAGACTCCCGTGACTGCAGCTACTGTAATCTGGTAAGTGAATACAAGCGGATCAGGCTAGGAAACATTATGGAGCTATGGAGCTAAGGTGATGGTGCATTTGCTACTGCTTTGGCAAATTCCAGCTCTGCGTTTCCAGTACTTTAAAGGCTTAGGGAAGTCTCCTGCAACGTGCTGCATCCCTCTAAATACGTTCTCCTGTGATTCCCATAAGTGGTCAGTCCAGCACATCTGAAATATATAGGGGCCTTTCACACTACACACTACTATAGTGCTATGATTCCATTTTAACTTCCGTGCCAACACTCTATGGAATCCTGGGATTTGCAGTTTAGGAATGGGGTTCTTAGCATTCCAAGCTAGACAGCTCTAGTGCCTTGCCAAACTACAAATCCCCAGGATTCCATTGAATACACCTGTGGCAGTTAAAGTGGAATCACAGCACTCTATGTATTTCACACTACAATTTATGTAGTGTGAAAGGGCCCTACATGAAAAGGTTTTCTTGAAGCAGATACCAACTGGGAAAAAAGGAACTCAGAAAGCAAGCTTGAGGAGAGGAGTCCCAGATGGGTCAATACTACTGTGAAATTTTTGCTCCTACTGCCTATGAAATATTTTCAGTGACAGTGGATCTCCAAAGCCAGTCTTAGGGCACGGATAGATTTAGAATAGTAAAGGGGATCCATTCTGGCCACAGATCACAAAGGGCTTTAAAGGGCAGTACCAGTACTTTAGGCACTGTAGTTGAAAACAGACTTGGGCTATTACTGCATGAAGTTGTCATACTGCCAAAGCAATGTGTTATTCCTGATTCAGGACCCACGCTATTGCACAACATCATTGCTAACCAGCTGCTTTCATGTTGCCATGTGCTGGATATCCACTCTTTTTCAATGCTGAAAAAATCTGGTAATGTCCCCCTTTCCCACCACAATCTTGTCAGCTATGTGAGTGTGGTTTCTCAATAGTGCAAGTAGTGCTTCCTGCCATTGCCCATCCAGAAGCAGGCATGATGTGGGCGTTTTCAGGTTGTCTCTCCCTCAGCTACTTCCATGGCATGGTAAGTTTGAAATCTATCATCTATTTCTCCTTTGAATTAATTTTTAAATTTTTTAAATAAATTTTTTAGCATTATAGCACAAAAACTCAATAGCATATGGGCATGTCATGACATTACAATATTGCTGCACTAGTACTGCTTACCAAAAAACCCGACCAAGTTGTGGGGTGGGGAAAAGGACCTGCCAATTATGCTGTAATGTGGTGGGAACACAATGGCAATAATGCTACTTATCCACTTAAGTCCAAAGGGTGCAGTAGAGAGTGTTCATAACCCGATATCATCACGGAAATGGCAATGCTGGGATTGCAATGGAACAACGTTCTATTGAGGTATGGTGCGGTAAAGGCCTTGGTGTTGTGATCTCTTTAAATAACTTTGTGATCTTGTTAACTATGACACACTGGATTGCTTCTGCTTCTGTGGACAGGCACTGAATCTTTAATAGATTAAAAGGCAGTGTCTTACTGAAAGATGTGTGTCTTGCTGCATGCCATATGTGGTCACAAGGTCACACATGATGTTGATCTCATCATTTGCTTGGTGAAAGATCATCAGGGTAAAATACGTCTGTTCATGTTTGCATTCCTCATTGCTGCCATTTTCACAGACAATTCCCCATACAGTAACAGTTTTTAGTGAACAAAACAGGAACGCATCTTCTAATGACTGGTTTTGGACTCTTAGTACCTCTTCATGCTTTTGAAGCAGGGAGCTGTTGGAACAAACCTTGTCTCCTTGTTGCCAAATTGCAAGCTCTCATCATTGACTGAGGTGCAGAAGCCGAGTGGCATGAGAGACCCATGTTAATAATAATAATAATACTAATATATATTTTTTAAAAAAGGAAAACCTGTTGAAAATGAAACACTAGCACAGGGTGGTGAAAGAGCTCAATTTTTTATTTTGTTTTCACACATTAGATTTTGCTTCAAGCGGACAAGTACCAGGGAGAGCATTCTGAAAAGAGGCTTTGTATAGGAGCTGGAGTTCTATCCATCAGATTTGTCATTTCAGGAATGTAGCCAGATGTATTGACTTACTAGCAATTGCACTGGTGCCATCTGGCCTGCTGGAGGTTGTATTAAAGATGGAAAAAACCGAACAGAAGAAATGAAATTTGTTCATCATGCCATTGCCCTTGCTGCTTATTTTAAACAGAGGGAAAAATGTAACTTCTTGGCAAGGGGCATGCTGTTTGAAAATGAAGGATATAGAGTTTGGAAGAGCACAAGCTCCAAAACCCCAAACCGAGCAATTATGTTTATACATAGGCTTGAGAGCTGGACTCTGGTGTTGTCATTCTGAATATTTTTCATTATGAAAGGCTTTTAGCTTCTACTGTTCTGAGCACCAGAAGAAAAATATTTCATTGTTGTTGTTGTACACTGAACTGCTCTGGACGTGCTTTGAGCAGATGTTTATTTCAATCTTCTTTATGCAATAAATGCCCTTTCTAGTCTGATTATGTTGGACTTAGTCTTACTTCAAATAGTTCCAGCAAAATCAGTGGAAGTTAAGTTAGTCACTAGGAACTTGTCTCACTGATATCATTCTATCCACTCTACACATGACTGAAATCAACCCATTGGCTGAGATCCTGCATTGGGAGTTGTAAGTGCCTTATATAGTGACATTTCCATAGCTACATCCCCCTAAACTCACCCTGTAGGCTATGCAGCCTCCCAACCCAATATGGCCAAATGCAGGTTGTCAGAGTGAAGGACCAGCAGAACTGTGTCCAGCTATTTTCCTTTAGCTGGATATGCTATGATAGGCACCACCAGGGACCTCCAGTAGTCCCCAGGATGTCCCTGTAGATGATGTCCTTGTGGCTTAAAAAGTTCATTTTGGGGGACTTTTGGCCATTGCATGGTCATCTACACAATGACTAAAAAAGTGAGTTGTGTAAGGCAGACTTACAACATTATAACTTACTGACAGAATGCCAGTCATTGTTTCTAAGAATATAATTTTACTGTTGTTGTTGAGTGCCTTCAGGTTATTTTTGACTTATGGCGACTCTATCATGGGATTTTCTGGGGGCTGAGTGTGTGTGCCCAAGGTCATCCAGTGGTTTCTATGGCTGAGTGGGGAAACTGAACCCTGGTCTCCAGGGTTGTAGTTCAATGCTCAAACCACTACACCACACTGGCTCTCTTTATTATCCTGTGCAAATTCCATGATGGCTTCCCATGCTGACACATCATAGTAGTGAGCTGCCCCCAGTCTCTCAAACACTGTAAGAGCAGAGCACAAGTTCTGGCAAGCTCTGCCTAGTTGTAAGGCTTTGAATGTCGCCTGGCCACAAACTGTCTGGAATTCTTTTAGGGACATAGAGACATACATCAGCCACACTACACGTGCAGGGCCAAAAAGTCACCATTGCACAACAGACATGTTCTGCTGATAGTGGTGGAAGCAGAATTTTGCAGACCACATGGTTATCTGTGTCTTGTCTTTGCAAGTTGTGCATTGTGTTTGTGCATCTTCTATTAGCACTGTGAATTTAAGTAGTAATTTGCTTCTCTTTCACAGGTGTTTGAGGCACCTCCCTCCCTCTGCCTAATGACAGAAAAGGTCCTGACTTGTGGTATTCTTGGCGAATGCTTTGTGACTGCTATCTTCTCCGCTGTGAGGAAAAAATTGCTTTCCAATAAATACATTAATTATAGAATTATCAGCATAATATTAAACAGAGTGTGAGCATGGAAAAATGTATGCTTGTCATCAAGTTGAAATTTGCAGGGCAAAGTGATGAATTGGCTAGGAAATATACCCAAGTTGGAGTAAAGGTATAAAATATTACAAGAGAAGAGAGGCGGTATTTGTAATGTAGAGTAGCCAATCTGTTAGTGAAATACAGGAGTGCTGTCAAGTGGAGGCTGGTAGTTGGGAGCCAAATATCAATTGTGAAGTGCATCCTGTCATGTTAACAACATCCAAATGGAAGAGGTCCATCTTATGGAAGAGCTTTTTCAAATAATTCTGAACAGGCTCAGCATATCAGCATATGGCTTTGCTTTCACTTCTCCAAGTATGATGTTATTAGAGATAGAGATAGACAGCTAAATTCTGATGTCTTTGTTCTTTGTCTTTCAGGCATTCTGGGTTTGATGTATGCTGTTTGAGATTCCAAGGGTGTAGTCAGGGGAGCAAAATGAGGGTGTTGTCCCTCCAATAAGAATTCTGCCCACAAATGAAATTTTCCCCTAAATTTCTACCATTTCTGAGACTGAGACCTTGAAAATCATTCATACCTATTTGCTGTATTCACATTCCCTTTGTAGCTTTGCCAACCCCTTTTCTTTGGATGCTGAAATTGTTTTTTCTAAATGCTCAACTGAAGTTTTAAACTACTGTAATGCTAGAAATTTGGGGAATGAATTTCATTAGGGAGCAAATTCTTATTGGGGGACAACGGCTCATCTTGCTTGTTATAGCTTTGGACCAAACCCAATATTAGTGTTACTCAAAGTAGACTGACTGACAAGTTAATGGAGCTTAAGTTGTAACTAACAACTTCCATTCATTTCCATTGGACTACTCTATCTAGGACTAATGTTAGATCCACCTTCCTTTTTGAGACATATTTATAATTTCAGTGGTGTGATCCGATCTGTTAGGTTGTTGTTGTGTGCCTTCACATTGTTTCCAACTTATGGCCAACCTGAACATAAACCTATCATGGGATTTTCTGGGGGCTGAGGGTGTGTGACACACCCAAGGTCACCCAGTGGGTGGTGGAGCAAGGAGTTGAACCCTGGTCTCCAATGTTGTAGTCCAATGCTTGAACCATTCCACTGAGCTGGCTCTCAGTCTGTTAGGTTCATGGTATATCTAGATCATCCAGCTTCAATACTGAAGCCATTTCTGCACTAGCCTGTTATAGCGCTATGATTCCATTTTCAACATCTGTCCAGCCTCTCCCAAAACTGCAAAACCCAGGATTCCATAGGATGTTGAAAGTGGAATCATAGTGCTATAACAGTGTGGTTATAGCGCGGAAATGACCTGATGTGGAGTAGATCTGATCTAGCCATGTCAGGATTTGGCAAAGGAATCTTTCTCAAAATAACAAACACAACAGTTGCATGAAGTGATGAAACTGAATGACTGCAAAGTGAAGTCAAAAGTTTATTGGAAGAGTCTGGAAAGTTTTGTGTGTATTCAAACTAAATTTGCAGACGTTTTCATCAATAAACTTTGCCGGAATAAATGGGAGCAACACAATGTCATATTAGAAATAGCAGTGCTCTTGTGCATCTGCCATTCATTTCAACAGAACTCAAGCAAAGTAATTTACTTGTGCACAGTGCAGAGCTTGACAAGTTACTTTAGAATGAATGTAATGGCATGCCGAAGCCATCTGTAGCTGAGCTGTGGTAGGACGATGCTCTAGGTCTCAGAGATGCCATTATATCCATCCTTCTTAAAAGTAACTTGCCAAGTTCTGAAAATGGGTTAAGTAACAACGCGTCTTCCCTTCATTTAAAATTCCATCATCTTTTACATTCCTTTGTTTGCTGCCATAGGAATGAAGCAATTCTCAGTTACAAATTAAATCCCTCCGTTGTGCTTGTATAAGTGGAGATGCGTGAGCCAATCTTTTGGTTTTGGACAGCAGTATGAATGTTTCTTTTTAAACAGTAGAAAATACACAGTATGAAATTTATAAAACTAAAAATAATAATAATGCAACTTTCTTTGAAAGAAGAGAGGTGTCAGCTAATGAAAGCCACATGTTGTATTTCACCATCACTGCCTTACACATATCAGAAGGATAAAAGCTAACTTTAAATCAGCATCAGTTTGGCACTTGCTTTTTAAGGACTGAGTTGAACCAACATGGGCTTCCTTCGGCTATTTTTCTTTCATCATCCTGATCCAGCACAGGAGCAGGCTTCCATATCATGGATGCAGCATGCACCTCAAATTGTCATTTGCTGTCAATCCAGACTAGGGGATGGAAAGAATATTCAAAAATATTTGATCAGTGGTCAAAAAAGGGGATTCCAGCATGTCAGGAAATCCTGCTGAGAATCTTTGTAGATCAGGACCTCTTTCTGTGAGAAACTCCATGTGTGATTTTTTTTCTCCCACAAAACACTGTATTTTCTTCCCAGGAGTCCTGTTTTCTATGCTGAAAATCATTTTTAGAAATATTTCTAAATCAGGAATTTTGACAAGAATCTTAGCCAGAATTATACATGTGCTACTTAGTTATGTACGTACCTTAATTGCATAACTAAGTAGAACCTCCTGCTCCACCTCGACTTACCCAGCCATCATGGGGGAGGGGCTGAATTATGCCTAGCACCCCATCAGGGAGCCAACACCAAATACCTCTGCTCTGAGCGGCCACTTGGAGCTGAATGACTTGAGTCTTATGATGGCCAAGCCATCACTGGATCTGGAATTGTTTCAGATAATACAGCCTTTCAGCCAGATAATATGGACTTTCAGCCATGTTTGCAGATAATACAGCCTTTCAGCCAGATGTCTAACTCAAAATCTCACAAAACTGGTGGTCTCACAAGATTTTGAATGAGATTTGGACAGGTCTATATATAGGATAGGCCTGCCAGCTCTCCAGGCAGCCAATCCTGCCTGATCCATTGTGCTTCCTGCTTGCCCTACGTATTGTAATACTATCTGCTATGCTTTCCCAGGCTGTGGCTGGTTGCCTTTGGAGATCAGGAAGGAATTTTCCCATGTTATTGCATGATGAGTTTTTCAGTTACTGTGGGTTGTTGTTTTTTTTTGAGGGGGGTTGTCAGGTACTGTTTGCAAATGTTTTTGTGGTACTTTGCACTGGTTTTGCTGCCCTTCCTCGCTTCATAGGGTTCTTTGCTTTGCATTATCACAACTGGCAGAAGGGAAGAGAGAGCACTGGACACAAGCATAAGGAGGGTCAAATAACCTGGGGGCAGGGGATTGAATCAAAGGTGGTGATATTCTGCAGTCTGGACAGATGCAGGTGTATGATGACATTGCATGGAGCAATCTTAAACTCCCCAATTGATGAAACAGATTTAACCATATTTGCAGAAAATATGGCCTTTCAGCCAGATGACTAACTCACATCCTTGACTACTAGCCATGGCCTGGGCATCTCCCACTACTGGTAAACAATATACCCTGTGCCCCTCCTAACCCAGTAGGTGAAACTTGGTTTGTATATTTGTATATATATTTGATTTGTATATTTATTCACACTTGAATATACCTCATGAATAACCATATTGTTTGTAGATTTTGTTAATTACCATACAATGTATTTGCATTAAAGTTGTGGCCAACTTTTAACCCAAACACGGTGTCTGGCCTTACTATTTTGGTGCAACAGCCACACACAAAGAAAGACATCTGTTGGTCTGTTCTACTAGTGATTGGAGCATGAACAGATGATGTTCCCCTCATTTCACCAGCCAGTGAGGCTGTGACAAGGAAGTGCAATGGTGGCCTGCTTCTGACTGTCACAGCCTTATTGGATGGCAGGACGGGGTGGAAACATTATCCACCCACTCTCCAATCACTAGGACAACAGATCCCTTCTTCTCTGTGCAACTAATGTCTAGTAAAGTAGGTCGGGGGGGGTAGTTATGATTGTGTCAATAGGGATTACAAACTGTGATTACAAAGCCACCATGAATATAGATCTGCTACAGTTGCATCAGTCTTACACATTTTTAAGTGTCCATCAGAATGCCAGCTCTTGCTTTCTGTGTAGGAAACAGTATTTCTGTACAGAAAATGCAGAAAACTAAATTTCTGTACAGAAAATTCAGTTTGGAACTATAAGTGCTCTTTGAAAACTGTTTGAGGATTACCATGGCATGAAGTAAATTACTAAAAGCCTTCATTGTTTCCTTCAGGAACAAAATTATTTAATATTTATATTCCTGATCAGACTCACCATCCAGATGAACTATCAAAATAAAAAACAGTTGTAGACCTGCTTCCTTGTCAGTCTCCCTTTCCTGCAAGCCAGCTCCCCATACTGCTGCGAAAGGGGAGTGTTAATGAGGCACATAGGGGAGAATAGGTCATGCGGGGGGGGGGCAGGGGGAAGGATTTGCAAATGAAAAATGTGCTAGCTAATGAAAAATGCCTGTGAGACAGAGGGTTTCTTGCAGCGTTTATCGCCTTTTAAATAAAATGCTCACTGGTTCTTTTGGCAGACCAGATGCATGAATCACATACAGGCTTCCCCTGCTTATCTGACAAGTTAGGGACTGCGGCACTGTCAAAAAGTGGAAATGGTCAAAAAGCAGAGCCCAACTACTGTAGGGAACATGAAGGACTTAATGGAGGCTGACTTGGGACCAACTACATGTGTGTGCTGCTTGTAAAGTCTCTCAACTGATCTGGTGCCTCTGCCCCTCACCCTTGAGCTCACTTTGCAAGCAACACATGTGCAGTCCCAAACAAGCTTCCATAGGCAAGAAGAACTGGTGGACGCCCGCTGTTTTCATGCCTGCAATACAGACAAGTTCCATTAATTTGACCGGGGGATCTGCTCATCCCATATGCAAGACTTGGGACCATGTGTGCTTGGACCAGTCCCAAGCAAGCCTCCATAGGCAAGAAGACGAAAGAGTGGACTGTATGTCAAATTAATGGAATTTGTGCTTAATTTGGAAGCATCAAAAGAACGAGTTATTAGTTAATGGGGCATTGAAAGGCAGGGGCTTCCTGTACCTTAGTAATCTCAACATAATAGGTGAAATATATAGTTCAGAAAGTAGAGTCAATATTATTGAGTCTTCCTTATTACGGATATGTTAGCTGACCTGGAATCAGTTAAATGGTAGATAAAATAGTATGAAATAGACTCAGTACTGTTATGCCTAATAAACTTCACTAATCCTGATATTCAAGGCATAATCCCCTACAGTTTGCAGTTAAGAGTAGAGTGAGTTCATAGGAAGGATGCCTGCTTAACATGCACCTGTGAGCAAAAACACACTCAAGCACTGTATGGCAGTCCACATTTAACTCAGAGCTCTATCAATAATTCTTATGTTACAAACACTACAGTCTATCTCCAATTACCCCTGGTAGGTGATAATAACTCTGCATTTTAGTAAACATGATACAGGAAAGCAATTTTAGTAAACATGATACCTGAAGGCAATTTCCCCAGCTATTTCCTGGCATTTGGAAGCATAATAATCCAAATGATTAGATTATTTTTTAATCTACTTTTCAGTTTCTTCCCTTGGAATTAACTCTGTAAATTCCATTACGTCAGCTACTCCAATTCTCCATGGAGTACAAGGCTGCAAGCTAAGGAAGATTTTTTTTTTAATTCCTAAGATATTCTTTACATTCAGAGTTTGCAAGCAAGTGGTCAGAAGGCTGACTCTCCTGATGGATTCTACAAAAGCTGAAGTTGAGTTTTCACTTTTCAGACAGCATCTTTATGAGGCAGGTTTTTAAGACTCTTCTAGAGAATCCAGTGAGCAAGATATCCCTATTTTGTTTGCTACAAAGGTGTGGTCATACATACAGATGGACAAACCACCCTGGGATGACATGTGCTATCTGGGGCTGGGCTGGCCATTGTATACTTATTCCATCTAGTAAAGAGGATTTCAGCAAACAATCTTTTTTATCTTCGTGTTCAGCCACAGTGGGAAGGGAGTAGAAGGAACATAAGTTCATTCCTTGATATTAGAAGATATATTTAGAATTATAGGAATTTGAAATAATAATAATAGTAGTAGTAGTAGTAGTAGTAGTAGTAGTGAAAGTTAAAAACAAATATTTAACTTTGTTTATTTACCATCATCCACACTCTCCTACTTTCCCTCTATGTTGGAACTGTTGATGTAGACTCTAGAGCTGACATCCTCTGGTGACTTAGCATAAGCGCTTAACTTCTCCTGACGTTGCACAAGTATTCAATAATGTCTTACACAATACTTTTTCCAGGCTATGCAATGGCAGCCATTGTTTACTAACATGTTGACCTATCCCTTTTTCATTCAACATGTGTTTTACTCGTTCTGAAGACTGCAGCTTGAAAAGAGGCGTGCTTTCATTTTTCTAACCTGATGATCAAGACGGCAAAATAAAGAAGCCTAAATAAACCTATAGTATATTTTAAAAAGTCCTTTCTAATAATTATTTTAATGGGTTCATCATTCATCCTGGTTAGAACCCATGAGTAATCAGGGAAAGAATATTTGTTAATAATTTTCCTGCAGAATGAATGGTTTCTGGATGCCCAAGAAACCTCTGTGAGAAGCATAGAACAGTAGCAATGATTCTGCATGCTTCATGAATGCTTTAGAGAAATTATTCCATGCAAAAATACACATTTTTTTCTTCACACAAAACCTCCCCACATTTTCTGTGCAGAAATCATGTTGATTGTAAACCAAAAGATTTTTCTTCCAGAGCAGACAGCGTGTTTTTGCAAAGAAAAATTTCCTGTGTAAATACATACATAGGTTTGGCAAAGAAAAAAAATATGGATTTCTGTGCAGAATAAGTCTCCAAAAGACTTCTCAAAGTGCAACTATCAGAAGAACATTGTGCAGAAATATTCATGTTTTTTCTCACAGCGGGGAGAATACTATGGAAAATATTTGTATTTACATGAGGGAATAGACAAAGAAAAGATTTACATGCCAATGAAGGTGAGAGCTGAATACAGATTTAGATGGTTGCCTCTTCCTCCCCCCATCAGTCCCCAATAATTTTATACCAGAACTGGCACTGACACACTACCAGTAATCCATTTACCCAAAGGAACTCTATCTCCGCCCCTCCTTTGGCACTGATGGTCTAAAAAATTCATATTTCAAAATAACACTGTGAGTGGGAATGAAATTACTTTAATGGTGTTCCTTGATTTATTTTAAAAGAAATTTTTAGGCAATTTGAGAGGCACTTTGACAGGAATCTTTTAGTCTGATGTCTTTCTTTTAATAATCCTAGGGATTTTTTTTTCCTTACAAAGTAACAGAAAGCAACAGCAATGTAATAATACAGCAGGAAGTAATGACAACAAATTACTTCTCAAACGCTGCAGTGCAAGCTTTGTTGTTGTTGGTATTATTGTGTGTCTTCAAGGCATTTTTGACTTAGAACAGCTCTAAAATGACACTACCATTAGGTTTTCTTGGCAAGATATGTTTGGAAGGAGTTTGCCTTTGCCTTCCTCTTAAGCTGAGACAATCGCTGTTTCTGCACTATGCTGTGATAGTGCTATTATTCCACTTTCAACATCCTGTGGAATTCTGGGGTTTATAGTTTACTGAGGCCAAAGAGCTCTCTGGCTGAGAATTCTAAAGGCCCCTCCCTAAACTGCAAACCCCAGGATTCCATAGGATGCTGAAAGTGGAATAATAGCACTATAACAGTATAGTGCGAAAATGGCCAATGTGATGTGCCCAAGGTCAGCCACCGAATTTCAGTGGCCGAGGGGAGATTTGAACCCTGGTCTCTAGAGTTGAAGTCCAGTCTTCAAACCACTACCTCATGCTGGCTCTCTAAGAAAGGGGACATCTAAAAAATAAATTTAAAAAATGGTGGTGAAGTCACATCTCATGTGACTTGCATGGGCCTAAACCTGGATCCACCTCAGTGTTTTTCTTTGGTTGGATCCCTTATTCTGAATGAATAATCTGGCTCTGAGATGTAGGAACAGTGGCTTATACTCTGTTCCAATTCAGGAAAAAAAACCTGAATGAATAAACACATATTTAGTACAATTTTCAGTACATTTTTACTCCCTCTGTGGGAGCCCGGTAATAGCAACAGTATCCAGAAGGATAAAGGGTAATGCTTTTGTCTCCGTACATCCTCTTCAGTGCTGAGAGGAAGAGTCTTGCCTTATATTTTAGAAATTACTACGCTGTCAGGCACTCAGTAAGAAAGTGGCATTTACACCATTCTGAAAGACACATTTATATGTTTCTGACATAAGTGCCTTAGACTATCAAAACCCCTTTCTTCAGCTGTGCCAGGAAAATAATTGAAAGCATATTAAGCTGTAGGAACATGGAAAACTAGAGGAATTCCATGAGCCCTTGTGGTTAGTTAAAGACAAATACTTAGAGACATTGAAACCAGAGTTTGTATGAGGCACATGCCCATGTCGCTGAAATAGGAGTGAATACGTTTCACTGTGGTATCCTTTTGAAAAACAAGGTTCAAGATTGCTTGGAACTGCTCTTATGTGGAAGAGGAGGGGATTTTGGCCAGATTGATAATCTTTTCAGCAGGGAAGCGTCACTCTAGCTTAGTGCGAAGTGTCTGCAGAATTTTAAAAGGTTGGTTCTTACTTTTTTTTGACCACACTGAGAAGTTTGTTAGCAAATGTTCTGGCTTGACATTTGCCTATATCCGAAAAGGGTGAGCTCCCCAAGTGTTGTGACTGATGCAAAGCAACAAGGCCTGAATGTATGTTATCCCCTCCCCCAAAAAAAAGAAAAAAAAGGAAAAAATATATTAAGATACCTGTCGACAGGAACTCTGAAAGTCTATTTTATGAAAGCTAGAAGAGAGAGCTGTCTATCCGTCCTTGAAGTTTTCCATTGCTTAAAATCCTTCCTTAGTTTCTTCTTCTTCCCTCTGCTTACCTTAAATCATGTCAAAATGTCTCATGACTGTCTTATGGTTTACTTTATTGTTTCTTCAGGATCAACAGCTACATTTGAGTTAGCATGAAATCTGGTTTATTGAACATTATTTGCAAAAACAGAGCCAATGCCAAACCAAAAGAGGACTGTGATTTGGAAATAATTAACTCCACACATGGGGGAAATTGAAAAGAATTCTGAAAAATGTTGAACTGTGATCAAAATTCATTTTCTCCTTTATTTATTTTTGTAATTCTTATAGCTGAAATACAACTTTGTGCTCCTTGGAGCTGAATATCTTTAAAATTATACAATTAAATGAATTCCGGTGTAAATACATGCATTCACTTAGAAGTAATTATTAAAAATGTAACAGGAATATTTAATATGCAATTACTAATAGTCAAAATTGCTATGCTCTCCTATACTTTTCAAACAGAAGTCTAGCCTCCTAATAAGCATGTGAAATATCTATTAGCACAACTTATGTCAACATCAATACTGAAATAGAATAGAGATAACCAAAATTGGGGAGGGGGACATTTCACAAAACCATTTTGTCTCAAATCACTCAAAGAATTTTATGAATTTTTGTCTTAAACATTGTTTCTTCCCAGGCCTGTTTTGTACTATTTCATCTAATTCAGCAGCATAATAGTACAGATGAAAAGATGTTCAGGGTAGCTTAAAGAGGCATACAGGCCAATGAAGAGGTGCTACAGCAGAAATGAGACTCATAAAGTCTTCAAGATGTTGTTGGCCCAGCAATTGTTGCAATCATAGCCAAAGGGAACAAATACTGGGAACTGCAGTGTCTGGATGCCACAAAGTTTCCATTCTTCCTATTAAGTAGTCATAGAGTCATAGAGTCATAGAAGAATTAGAAGAGACCACAGGGGCCATCCAGTCCAACCCCCTGCCATGCAGGAACCCACATCAAACACTCTCAAGAGATGGACGGACATCTAGCCTCTGCTTAAAAAGCTCCAAAGAAAGAGACTCCCCCACCACACTCTGAGGCAGCATATTCCACTGCTGAATAGCTCTGACCATCATGAAGTTCTTCCTGAGGCTTAGGTGGAATCTCTTTTCCTGTAGTTTGAATCCATTGCTCCTTTTCCTAGTCTCTAGAGCAGTTTCTCCTGCCCTGGACCTCTCCAGATATGTTGGACTACAATCCCCATCAGCCCCACCCAGAACGGCCAACAGGGAGGGACAATGGCAGTTGCAGTCTAAATTATCTGAAGGGTAGCAGGTTGAGGAAGACTGCTCTTTTCATCTGCTGCCTCCTGAATGAAACAGGAGTAAGATGAAATGGTAGAGAGGGCTTCCTGACAGTTTGTCATAATAAAGCTGGTGCTGGGCATCGTCATTGCAAATCACTCAGGCCTGGTTCATATAGGATGGCTATGGTGACACCAAGTGTGATGGAGGAACAATTTTAATAGCGAATGGAGTGATCTACACATAATTTCCAGACCCCACATTTTCTGAGGACGAAAGAATTGTATGATTGTGGCCTGGGGCAATTACATGGAACATTCAGTCTGCAAATAATGGAATCTGCATGGCTGAATGTGGACTCAGATGGAAAACACCTTTGATGCTTAAAATATGCTTCACAGGAAATTGATTGGTTCTGTGATGCTATGCTCCAAACTGTTTACAGTTGTGACTTATAAACAACAGCTTTAAAGTTGCTTAAACAACAAAATCTTATGGCACTGTTAAGGTTAAAAAGATTTATATTGCATTTATTAATTTAAACATCTATTATCTTGCCTTTCCTTTAAAAAGGTTCAAGACATCTACAAACAAGAAGTTAAATAAAATTATCACAAAACCAAAGGACCAATCTGCAATAGAGCATCAACTTTAAAAACTACAGTGATATATTTAAGTCTTTTACTCCAAGTCTCAAATCAAGTCTCAAATCTCTCCCGTCAAGTCTCAAGTTTGGGAGCCAATGTACCTCAACCTATATTCCAGAATTTCTGGACAGAGTTGAATAAAGTCAGTTTTAACAATTTAAGCAGAGCCAGCCCTCCACATTTGTGATTTTGCCATCTGCAGCTTCAGATGTGGGGAATAGGATCCTTCTTGCTCCCCATTACTGAAGCTTCAAAAGCTTTAGAAAGAAGGATCCTTCTGCCTCAAGCCTGTTGCCTAACCCATTTGCTGTTCCCCTCTGAGAAATGCATCCACACTTTGGGCTTGAGACAGATTGTTTTGTGATCAGTAGGCCAAAAGGGATGGAAGCATTGGTCAAACTCATAAGGTTTCTGGATGAATGTGTTGTATGACTGAACCAAGGGCAGCAAGCCAGTCACTAAAAATATACAAGTCTCAAATCGAGTCGAGTCGAGTCGAGCCAGTGCATCATTTATTGCCAAGTCGAGTCCAAGTCAAGTCACTGAAGAGACTTAAGTCTGATTTGAGTCCAATCAGTAGACTTGAGTCTACATCACTGAAAAACGGATCAATAAACACTTTAAAAAAACACATACAAAATAGAAAGTAAATAGAAGAAGTCAGAAGAAATGAAAATAGAAACTGAAACAATCCTGGCATATTCCAGCAATAAAAATCCTGCAGATTTTGAAAGATCAGTAGAGGAGCTTAACAATCAGTACAAATGAGCTTTGGTTCACAGTTTCGAAATGCTCCTAAACAGGGAAATTATACCCATCTGGAAGAAGACCATTGACCCTCATGCATCACTTTTTTTTAAAAAAAATGTGCATTGATGGAGGTAATTTCTGACCCCAGTAAGAATTCCAATGCACTGAGGTTGTGATTAGGATTAGGAACTAATATTCCCAGTGACCATTTCAACATCCTCTAACGGGGTGGATGGGGAAGAATTCCGTTCAGTAAAGTCAACCTACTGACAATTAGAGAAGACACTCCTGTTTCATTTCATCTTGATTTGAGGAAGGGGGAGAAAAAGCATAGGAGTGTTTTTTGTTACCTTTGCTGGGTCAAAAGAGTATCTCCACAGCCAAATTATTGGCACGTTGTCAGGACAGATTTTGTTCTGACTGTTTTTTCTTGGTTTTAAAAGAGCTTGTCCATGGCAAATGGTTGTTTACATTGTAAGTGCAGAGATTTTGCAACAAAACATGATTCCGGAACACTCCTGATGTGTGAGAGTTAACCAGAGGCAGCTAGTCCACAGGACAAAGGAGTTCACCACATGCAAAGTCTCCTAATGCCTGACATTTAAAAAATAATTTTAGTTACTGGCATCCACAGTAGGTAGTGCCTCATTACTGAACTGTTTGAATTGTCTCTGAGACTCTTCTCCCTGCTTATTTAACCAGTTTTGGAATCCTTGCTTCTGGGCATGCATGCAAGTCTCTTTGTTCCTCTTTTGCTTGCTCTGGGACCTAAATTCACTGGCATATTTTTTTCTTTTCTCTTTCTGTTGTTGTTGTTGGCATGTGCCCGTCACAACATTGCTCCACTAGTAAGAAAGCAGTGAGGAGGCTGAAGAGGGGGGCGGTTGACTTCATCAATAATCTCTCATATTTTAATTTTGTTGATGCCCTCCCACCCCCACGTATAAGTACTGGAATAGATAGTAGGCAGTGGATGGTAGCCATCCCTTATCTTAATCACTTTTAAGGCTCTTTTAAATAGGCTTTAAGACACAAAGGGCCTTAAATGGCCAGCTCCTTTTTTTATTCCTTTTCTACGCATCTCTACACCAAAATATGCAAGAACAAAAATCTAATTGTCTCTCCATTTTGTCTAGAAGTTTCCGCACCTTTTCAGATTGTTTCTGTGTGTGAGAGAGACTAAGAACATTTCTGGTGTAAGCATGGGTTTTTTGGGGTGTGTGTATGTGGAAAATAAGACTTTTCTTGCAGTCTATGGCCATTTCCACACTACAGTGTTATAGTGCTATTATTCCACTTTCAACATTCTGTGGAATCCTGGGATTTGTAGTTTTGGGAGGCCAAAAAGCTCTCTGGCTGAGAATTCTAAATACCTCTCCCTAAACTGCAAACCCCAGAATTCCACAGGACATTAAAAGTGAAATAATAGCACTATAACAGTGTAGAGTAGAAATGGCTTATGCTTTTTCCCATTTGGGTTGTCAAATCAGCTGCAACCAGTACTTTGACAAAGTTTGTTAACTTTGCCAATCCTTATTTTAAATTCCTGTCCTGTTATTTCCATGAAATTTATTTCCTTTCCATTAAAAACAGAAATACAGCCATATCCTCTAACATTTCACAAAGGAAAATCAGGATGTGTGGCCAAGCAACATCAGATTGCAATTAAGATGGCAAAATTATTAATGACAAAGAAGGGATAAACTGGGACAGGCTGCAAGAATTTGCTTTTGCTTCACTCTGGCCATTTCCACATTACATTGTTATAGTGCTATTATTCCACTTTCAGTGTCTTGTGGAATTCTGGGGTTTGTAGTTTCCTGAGGCTCAAGAGCTCTCTGCATGAGAATTCCAAATGCCCCTCCCCAAACTGCAAACCCCAGGATTCCATAGGAAGTTGAAAGTGGAATAAGAGCACTATAACAAGATATTGCGGAAATGACCTCTGCTGGGAAGGGCACAATCCCACCTTCTCCTCTCCCCCCTGCTGAGTTAACTGAGTGCAGACCACTTTTCCAATTGGAACTCAGTTTGCAGCAACTGAAGTAGACTGACGATGAAGGGGGGAAATGAAAAGAGCAGACAGAAACAGGAACATTTTAAAAGCATCAGCAAAAGTGGGACAACAGAGGATCAATTAGGACTGTCCGTGCCAAATCAAAACAGTAGGTTATGCCCATCCTATGTTTCCTCTCCCTTCCCTGACATATTTTTTTTCCTCTTCTTTTAGTATTTAGTGGTCATAGTGGGGTGTTTTCATTAAAAGTTTCACCTTTTAATCACTCACCACACTTTCTAAGTACTATTGAAAGTGTGTGTTATCCATTGCACCTACAAAGTGGAGGCATCAGCTTGGCCAGGCAAGGACATTAGGGGTGTGCATGTTTTGTGTAACCCTGTCCCAACTATACAGATTCTGCTCTCTCATGTTTGGCTAGATCAGGGCTTTCCAAATGGTATGTTGTGACACATTAGTGTGCTGCCTGTAGTGTGTCAGTGTGTTGCCTCCCTGGCCAAGAGAGACCCCCCCCCACCTGAGCCTGGCCCGCTGCCGTCATTCTCGCTGGGGCCTTTCCCTGGCCAGAGCAACGGCAGCGGGCCGGGATTGGGTGAGAGGGGGTGGCCTTTCCCCTTGCTGTCACTTTCACTGGGGGCCGTTCCTGGCGAGGGTGACAGTAGCAGGCCAGGATCGGGGCGGAGGCTGCCTTTCCCCACCCTAGATACGCCTCTGGGTATCTCTGGGTTGCTAGTAAAGCTGAATTACTGTGTCATGAAATCAAGCATGTTGAAAAAGTGTGTCACCAACATGAAAAGTTTGGAAAGCTCTAGCACTTGGATGTTGCTTCAATAATAATGGGAATTGTCCTGAGTGTTTCTCTCCCGGGTAAATACAACTTAATTGTTATGCCCTCCTCCACTTCTCCAAGCAGTGAGAAGAACCAGGGAATTTGGATGAGAGATATAGGAGACTTGAGACAGCTTTGCAATCTTTACTTTACTTATGTGTTGAGGTAAACAGACAGGAAAGGGAAGAAAGTAAATCTCTAGAAAGCAAATGCTGCAGCCCTCCCAAGACTCCAGCTTCAGGCTCAGCTAGAAAAAACTGAGCTCTTTTATAGTATTATAGTATCAGTGCTGTAGCAGGTTGGGGAGGGGGGTACAAATGACAAGAAAAGACAGCCAGCTGGGTTTGGGCAGCTTGTCCTTTTTTGACTTTTCTAAATAACCAATCATTTGATGCCTACAGTGCTTCTCTCAAGGTTTACTTTCCTTATTCTCTGAAATTAGTCTTCCCTTTCCATGTTGCAAAGTGGGGGCATGTCTCCATGATGTACCAGCATACTTGTGTGCACAGTAGCCAGTTTTAGGGGCTTCTGTAACTGAAGATAATTTTTCTCGCTTGTTCTGAAGTAGATTTCCTGAAGCAGTCCATTTTTCCCTTTTCTTTTTAAATCTTACTATGAGCATCCAGAATAGTTACTCCTCTTTTATAGTCATAAGTTCAGAGCTAGCCCTCAGTACTCTTATAACATAAATATCAAATATTCTTGCTCTTTCTGTCCCAACACTTTGTGGAGGTACGTTGCCTTTTTTTGGAGGGGGGGGCGCTAGTGGGTATATCATTTGGAGTAGTTTAGAGACCTATCAGTCCCTGCCCAAAACACTTTGGTGCCTGAGGACTATGGCCATTTCTGCACTACACTGTTATAGTGCTATTATTCCACTTTCAGCATCCTGTGGAATTCTGGGGTTTGTAGTCTATTGAGGCCAAAGAGCTCTCTGGCTGAGAATTCCAAAGGCCCCTCCCTAAACAGCAACCCCCAGCATTCCATAGGATGTTAAAAGTGGCATAATAGCATTAAGCCTAGTGCGGAAATGGCCAAAGACATGGTGGCACTCCCTCCGTCTCACAGAGAGACACTGACCGGTTCAGCAGCTGAATCTTACATCAGCATTGGCCAAGAGGGTCCTCTGACATATTTGACATCAGCATGCTAGTTTAAAAGAGTCCCCACAGTCCAGGGTTTGTGCATACACAGCTTTGTTTTTCAAAAGAGAGGAATGCCCAGATACTCAGGAGGAATGGTTGTGGGATAACTGATATTGCAGCTATCTTAGCATTGGAAGAAGTTGCCTCATTCTGTCTAATGGTAGGGAGAGTGTTTCAAGCTTCCACTGAAGAAACAGCAACTCAGGATCTTCCTCTGTTAACCATAAACCAGCTGATTTTTTTTTTTAAAAAAAAAACCTGGTTGGTCAGCAGCTGTAACAATATTATAACATCACACACTTTGAGTGTTATGCAGGGTACAGCACACAATGGGTAGGATTAACACCATTTCAAGTAGGTCTGTTCTAAAGAGTAATTCAGTGCTGGTTTTTATTTCATCTTTGAATACTTTGCAAGTTTCCCCCCTCAGTGGTGTTCCACAATGTAAAAGTGAATGTGTGAAGACTAATTGGTGTATTATTTCATATCCCATCCATATTATTGCACCTTCCCAAAGAAGTTCTGCATTTTTTTATGTGCCAAGGTGTTTTGTTTTTTGTTTTTAATCATCAGAATAGCATCCTCATGGTACAGATTTTGGTGGTCATGAAAGGGTAAAAGTGTTGTTGCTGCTGTGGTTGTTGTTATGCCTATACTATTTGTAACAACAACTTGGTGCAGGAATGGAAAAGAATTTCTCTATAAAAATAGCCATTTCAAACCTTCTAATGCTGCCAATGGAACAAAATACTCTTACTTCAGAAATATGTACGTTAGGAAGTCTTGAGATGTGTTTCAGGAACTAATACACCCTTATACATTTGAAAATCCAGTGCATATACAAAAATGGGCAGGAACACAATTTGGTCAAACATAAAATGCATATTCTGATGACTCACTCTCTTGATGCTTCCGAATTAAGGACAGTTCTATTAATTCGACAGGGGTTCTGCTCTTTCATCAGTTCTTCTTGCCTATGGAGGCTCCCTTGGAACCACTTGCATGCTGCTAACATGTGCTGCTTGCAGACAGTTGAGAAGGGGAAAATAGTACTCAGGCAGTTGAGAGACTTTGTGAAGCAGTGTGTGCACAGCTGGTCCCAACTGAGCTTCTCTAAGGCCTTCATGCTCCCTACAGTACAGTACCTGGGTTCTGCTTTTCAACCAGTTCTGTTTTCTGATAGTGCTTTGGTCCCTGGTCAGATAAGTGGGAGAAGCCTGTATCAGCAAAAATGTGCAAATGTAGAATAATAATATGTAGTGGATCACAGAAGTTAGACTGGTGCCCTCCTTGCTATCCTTGTGCATTGCAGGTTAAGGCACTTTTGTTTCAATAGGCCTTTGAAGGCTGACTGTTTAGGAGAAAAGGGGCTTTTGTGGTCTGTGCTGTTTATATTTGTTCTTTTTTTTTAAACTGTTTGTTTTAACTGCTTTTAATTCTATTGGAAGTTTAATTATATTTTTCACTTTTGCATGATGTAAGCTTTTAAGCTCTGTCTGGTGTAACTTTTGTAAGCTGTCCTGAGTCCTAGGCTAGGAAAAAGGTGGTATTATTATTACACGTGCATGAACTTATGAATAGGAAGAAAAAGAAAAAATCTTGCAATACGATACAGATATTTGAATAGGATGAAAATGTTGGGAGGATTCTCAGAAATGCAATGACACTGAGAGGGATGGATATCATATCCCTCCCTTGGAGAAAGCGTGTGTTACCCCGTGTACTGGGGGTCCCGGGAGGGACACCAAAATGTGCTCAACTAAAGGTGGGGAAAATTAGCTCAGAGCACTGCTTAGCGTTACGAGAGGCAGGGTAACGTAGCGAGATCTTGAACCCTATGTCTATGGGGTCAGGTCGAGTCAAGTAGCACACAAAAGTTGAAATAATAATTGATGTTTATTAAATACACAGCAAAACAGTGTATGTGACACACTCATACAAGATAACTAAAGAAAATAAAGGTTGGAGTGGTATAGAGGCATTTGTAGAGGGATTGCTGGTTTGGGTGATACTTCACCTGTCCTGAAGCCCAGAAAAATAGAGAGCGAATCCGGGGTGCGATGTAGCTCAGCACGTGGAGCTGAGGGGAGGCTCGCCAAGCAAAGCGGCAGCAAGGCGGGATGAAACTCGGGAGCGTTCCGAGGAAGGTCTCGGAATCAAGGGTTTTTATAAAGAGAATTGTGACTGCGGGCTATGCCGTACTTGGGGGAAAACAATAGATTTGGAGTTGGAGACAAAGCCTCCGAAAGGTCAAAATCTGAATGATTGAGTTATCGAAGCAGTTCTCAGTAGAGTAGCCAGTATGCAAATGCAGAGTACTTGAGTATTGTATAGGTTACCCATCAAGCTGCCATCGTGGGGCAGAGGCTCTTTTGTAAGTAGCGTGCATACTTCATTAGAGTACTTGCCGGGAGGTCTCCTAAAGCAGTGAGTCAGCTATTTCTGACCTGCCTGTATTGTCCAGGAATATTACGGCAGTTAACGGCCGAGCTTGTTTACGTGCTTGTCCGGTGGCCTCGCAAGCACATGGAGAGGAATAAAGAAGTGAAGCCGAATTATGATAACAAGAGGATATCTTTAATATCCCCAAAGCTCGGACTAGCCAGGGCAGTAACACGTGCTATTTGGATTCCCCCCTCTATTCTTAATGCAACAAAATATGTCCAACAGGCCCCACTCCTAGTCAAATCTACACTGGTTTACGTATTGTGGGGCATCATCTCGAGACTTTATTTGGAACACAGACTGTGGCATATCGATGAAAAGGTTTCTAGAGACCTGTCAAGCAAGTGTGATGCTGAAAGACTCTAATTGCATGATAAGAGGGTTATGCACTTATCTCCTCTGTCATGTATAAATGTAAGAGACTTTGCTGTTTTTGGCAACAGGTGCATGCATTAAAGCTGATCGTTCTGAATACTGAAAGATAATAGCATGATGAGAAAAGCAGGGTAGGGGAGTATTTTGTCTGAGGAACTCAAAGAAGAGCCATGAAACTGATGGTATTTACGAAATCCTGTTAGAGGGGGAACACATGTTAGAATTCAAAGAGCACTGAAAGTGATAAGTGAGCTCAAGGGGCTTTTAAAAAGCATTTTAAGAGAACACATAGTGCCAGCAATATGTAATTAAAACAGATATTATTTCACATTCCACCCCCCATCTCTGTATTTCACACGCACAAAAAAACCTATTGAAGAAAAAATCCAGGTGACTTTGCTAAGCATTATCAATTGTCTGACACGCATCTCTTCTGCTTGTATGCCTCAGATACTTAGAATCTGGTTGTGGCAGCTGTTGATGTTATTCTTTCTATTTAAGAAGCAAACCAGAAGGGCCCAGCAGGAGCAGGCTATATGAGTGAACAGGAAGAAACTATTTAAATTTTGTGTGGAAGGCTGTGTAAAATAGTTGAGCCTGCACAAACTCCTCAGGGCCAGAACAATTCTGGGTCTAGGTGGGCCAATAACCTAAGACAAAATGTACTACTGATACTACTGCTGCTGTTACTACTTTGCCTTTTCCCCATGCAATCAGAGGTCTTCTTTGTGTTTCACTGGCTTTTTCTAATTGAATTAGAATAATAAATGAGCTTTTAGAAGAAACCTGATATGTGCTGCTTTTCTCTCCTATGCAACAACTGCCCTGAAGTTCATTGCCTTTATCAAAGCCACATACTTGCAGAACATGGCTGGTATTCAGCCCTGCAGTTACAGATTTGTGACCTAGAGTTATGGATCTGTAACTGATCTGTATTCAGTAAGGACTGGTCTATCATAGCACCAGAGACCCACTTAAATGCCATCCCAGTCCCCTTTAAGAGCCAGCTGCTGGATCAGGCAAAAAAAGTCTATTCAGCTTCTAGCTGGGGCACAAGAAAAATTACATTTTCGCCTCTTCCCACAAGCAAGCATGTTCACAACAATCAGGAACAGGATCTCTGTTGCAAGCAGTCACTGAGAGGAGGAGCTGGAAACATCATCTTCCTTCTGTCCCAATTAGAAGCTGGGCGGACCTCTTTTGCCCAATTAGACAGCTGACTCTAGGGTTGGCTGGGGACAGGGAGGCTGGGCCAGGAAGTATTATGTAGATATAACTAAGTAGACAATTTAGGATTCTGACACACTGTTTTATCCTCATAACGTCCCTGGGAGTCCATTTAGGCTGAAAGAAGTGGGATATTCATGCATACACAAATGGGGCCCTTAGGGATGCAGAGGGTGTCTTACCTACAATGCCAGAACCATGAGCTGCATTCCCTAAGTAATTCTCCAATAGATGTTTGTGAGGAGTTCCCTGTGCCTACAGATATACACATGGAGAGTCCAACACACTAACAGAGCTAACCCTTTGGAGATAACTATACACAAAGAGGGAGACTGACTGGGCAGTGTCTCTCTCTAAATCTAAGAATCCTCCCTGGGTACAAATGTACACCTAGAGAACTCTTTCTTGCAAATGTTCATCTATTGTTCATCAGAGGAGAGGGGTAGGTGACAAACAGTTCTACTAGGGGGCTCACTCACAAAGCTCCCTCCATGCTTTCTTTCAAATAACAAAGGAGTAATGCCAGAATCTCTCATTTAGCGTATCATTCACCATGCGGCTTTAGAGATTCTGGAAGTTAACATCCCACACCAAACCAAAGCCATATTTGCAAGGACTGGAAACTCTACCAATATTAGCTACAAGAGGTATAACTGCTACAAGAGGTAATAGCTACAAGAGGGCCATTTCACACTATATTGTTATAGTGCTATTATTCCACTGACATCATCCTGTGGAATTCTGGGGTGTGCAGTTTACTGAAGCCAAAGCTGCTCCTCCCAAAATTTCAAACTTCAGGATTACATAGGATATTGAAAGTGGAATATTAGCACTATAACAGTGTAATGTGGAAATGGCTGAGGTCTTCACAGTTTAGGTCTAGCCCTTCAGCCCCAGATTACCACATAACATTGGCCCTGTATAAATCTCATTGGTCTCATGCATCATACATGATATAGTAAAAATTCATCTGTGATTTTTAAATGTGCATCCATGATGGATTTTAGTTGTGATAAAGAGAAGTGCTATATATGTCACTAAGTTAAGGTATTCCCCCTTTTGTATTTTTAAAATCAGTGGATAGTACTTCCACTCTTCTTTAACCACTTGAAATGCTGGGAACAGTACATGTTCTCCTTTGAAAGAGACATATATTTCATTTTAATTGAGTAAGTCCATCTCTTTCATCCTCAGTTTACAAGTAATTTAGTTTGGACTATTGCCATTCACTTTGCTATAGGCCATTTCCACATGGGGTAATAAAAACGGTGCAGTGCGTCCTCCACAGAGGACGTCTGCACCTTGGAGCGGACTGGGTCCGGACTACTTACTGTAGATCCGCACCTCAGTCCACTTCGGAACGACCCGAAGTGGTCCTCCAGCATGCTTTTGAAAGACCTGATTTTTCTGGTCTTTCAAAAGCACGGAGCGCGCCACTGCGAGCCTGCTCCCTTGTGCAGATTCACAGGTTCGCACCAATGCGAGCCTGCAATCTGCTGAGGGCGGGCTTTAGGCTGGTGAGCTTCAGTGGTTGGTCGAGACCCACACCAACCGGAAGCTGCCATTTTGGATGCCTGAGCAGAGTGGATCGACGACCACGCACTGCTCCGGAGCAGCCTGGACCAGACCGGGGAGCCAGAAGATCCGGTAAGTAGTGGTGCAGGGCGATTCCCTCGCCCCGTGCGGAAATGGCCATAGTCTTAAGGGCCAAATTACTAGCGAAGTAAAGACATGTGAAAAGGATTTTTCCGAAGCTCCTATTAGTTCAGAGAACAACATATGCTGGGGTCTGAGGAACATGTTCTATGTGGGGAAAACAGCAGTTTTTGGTGAAGGGGAGGTTAACTGTAAAAATGGGGAGTGGGTAGGATTCACTTCACATAATCCCAGGGCTCTGCTTCTGATATGAAGCACCCTGTCCTGTGGGTGCTTTTAACATTTCAAAAACCCAATAGAGATGCTGCTAGCAGGATTTAGCATCCAAGCTACAGAGCCCTGTGGTTCTTACTATCATTTAAACCACATAGTGCCTAGTTAGGCCCTCAGCATGTTTGTAACCAACTGGACTTTTGATTTGAAGCCAAATGGGGAGTATATACAGATTGCTGAGATTGGTCATTCAAACTGGACTTGACATATTTGATGGCAACCTCCAGTAATTGTTGGCCCCGGAATAAAATAACAAATATGTATGGCACGAAACAATAATAAGGCTGATTACACTATGATTCTAGACAGAGGGCTGGGCAACTGAAATTTTGATATGCAGGTCTTCTTGTAACAAGGATGTCTAGGGGAACAGTTCAAAGGCCAACTATACTTTTGGTCTTTTTCTGTGTTATTGAGTCATGTGCTTCTTATTTCAATTGGAGATGTTCATTAGATCAGTACATTAGAAAGTGATAGATTCATCTTATATTCTGAAATAAGGAACTAAGAACGGACACAAGTTACAATACGGACACATAATCTTTGAAAAGCTTTGAAAAGATCAGACATCAAAACATAAAAATGTCCACTGTGATTTGAACCTTTTCTAAGGCTATTTCTGAACTGCACTGTTACAGTGCCATTTCTCCACTTTCAACATCCTATGGAATCCTGGGGTTTGCAGTTTAGGGAGGGGCATTTAGAATTCTCAGCCAGAGAGTTCTTTGGCCTCAGTAAATTAGAAACCCCAGAATTCCACAGGATGTTGAAAGTGGAATAATAGCACTATAACAGTATAGTGTGGAAATTGCCTTCAAGGAGCAAGACAAGACATTGCAGAAGGACTAGTGAATGAAGGAGTTGCTGGCACTAAACTGGTTCTCTTCCAGACACAAGTTCTATGCAGTTCTTCAGAATCCACAGTTGTGAAGCAGCACAAGGATGTGGGTTCTGGTCCTTCACCCACAACCATTTTGCATTTACCAGAAAGTTCTGAAGGCAAAATATAACTGATACTGAAAATTCTGGTGAGCCAACATGATAGTGGTCTGACCATTGGACTATGACCCTAGAGATCAGGATTTGATTCCCTGCTCAGCCATTGAAACCCATTGGGTGACCTAGAGTGTAACATGCACACTCAGCCCCAAAAAACCCCATGATAAGTTTACCTTAAATTGGAAATAATTTGAAGGCTCTCAACAACAATCTTGTAATATTGTTCACTCAAATATGGCTACAGTTTCCCTTCAGACCATTACTGGGTATGGAAAGGCTGTGGGCAGAGGGAGCATCCCAGACATCTCCATTGCTCTTTATGGACACAAATGCTGAATGCTGTTGTAGGCTATTGTTTTACCAAATATGACATCATGAACTGAATCAGGAATGGTAGTTGGCACTGAGCTCTAAAAAGTCCTCACTCTTCTTTCCACTGGGGACCTGTGGATCTTTGAGGGGACGTCATGTGTTGTCTTTTCATTCTTTGTGCGTGGCTAGCTTTGGATGGAAACCTATATGACTGTCCATTGTTATTACCTTAATTTTTGCAAATAGCATCCAGAAGGCATGTTGATTGAAAGAAAAGCTAATTATGGCATGATTATTTTAAACAGTCATGAAATGAAAGCCTCTGATGACTTCATAGTCATGCTTATGTGCTAAGACTAAACATCTTTTCCCCCTTTTAGGTTGGCAATGGAAATGTTTGTAATATCTGATACAGTGATGTATGTGTAGATATTAATATTGCCTTGGCTAGAGGCCAGTTTGTATGTTTCTTTTATTAGGTGTCTTCTGCATTAAACCTTCCCCCTTTACTTTATACAAATTCTGACCTGTGCATTAGTAACTTATTTCCATTACTCTGTATTAAGATTTCACAGGTCATCTATCATCCAAGTTATAGGACTGATTTAAAAGGTTTTTGACTTTTTTTTTTAAAGTGACCATGTCATGTATATTATTAGCTTAAGCATTCAATGTTAACATGTTTTGCATATTCATCTCTGGTTTTTGTGGCTGAAGATAAGAAAGGAGAGTTAAAAATTAATAAGTGACATAACAAGTGGGTTTTGAATATTCTTTATATGTGATGAACTTGAATTCTGCTCATGGAAGGCACGCTGTGCCACTCCCACAATAGGTGGAGCCTGGAAATGTCATTTTATTGGCCCTAAACTCCCAGAGTCCTCTGGTGGCCATGCTGGCTGTAGGATTCTGGGGATGATATTCCAAAAAAGCAACACATCAATTTTTTGGAACAGGGCTTATTTCTCCATCAGTCTGGAAAGGAAGAAGTATTTCATCCAGTTTCAGAAAAGGCTTCTCCCTGAAAAGTTCTGAATGAGAAAGTAGAGGGCAGCAAGTAAGGTTCTCAATTCCTTCCCATTCAAGTGAGGTTGCACTCAAATTCTAGCACTGTGTACAGTCTACATTTGTCTTTCATTCATTTTGTTCCTTCCATGTTATAGTTCACCATATTATAATCTTTCAAAGTCCAAACATTTATTCTGGCTTATTAGCACAGGGATAACAAGCATGAATTGTGCATCTTTAAAATAAAATGTTGGACATCAGATGGATTGAAATCTGCCTTCTCTCAGGCTGCAACAGAGGGAGTGGCTGAAAGCAGACCTATTCCATTAGAGTTGGCTGAGAGGGCACCTTCATTTGCTCCACTAACCAGAATTTGCTTGTTGCCCCTCTCAAAACTGCAAACCTCAGGATTCTATAAGATGTTGACAGTGGAATAATAGCGCTATAGCTATACAACTGGGACTGAGGGTGGAAAGGCTCTCAGTCACAGAAAACCCTGTGATAGGTTTGCCTTAGGGTCACCATAAGTCAGAAATAACTTGAAGGCACACAACAACAACAAGATAATGTTGATTTAATGGTCACTGGGTTCTTCTGAACGGCCTTAGAATATAAAATGCCAATCATTACTTTTTCAAGGTAACTTTCTGACTGTGTCCAGATAGAGGGAAGTAGTAGTGCCACTCTAATTCTGATTTGGTCATACGTCACCTGGAAAACTGTGTCCGGTTCTGAGTGGTGCATTTCAAGAAGGATATTGATAACCTGAAATATATCCAGAAAAGGGCAACTAAGATGAACAAAGGTCTAGAAACCCAGCCTTATTTGGAACAACTGAGGGAGCTAGGAAAGTTTAGCTTGGAAAAGAGAAGACTGAGAAGTGTCATGATGGATCTCAAAGGCTGTCATGTAGAAGATGGACCAAGCTTCTTTTGTCCTGCTCCATAGGCTGGAAGAGAAACCAATGGACTCAACGTACAAGAAAGAGACTCCACCTAAACATCAGGAAGATTTTTTTAAAAATGTAAGAGCTGTCCAACAGTGGAATAGATTGCCTTGAAGTATGGTAGACCCTTCATCTTCAAAGGTCCTTAAACAGAGGTTGGATGAGCATCTTTCAGGAGTACTTTAGTTGTATATTCCTGCATGGCAGTGGTTGGATCTTGTGATCCTTTTCAGTTCTTTGCTTTTGATTGCTCTATGACTTTGTTCCTTGATGGTAAGGTTGCAGTTTGTCTTCTATCATCAACAAGCTTCTGTGGGAGCTTTTTGGCTGAAGGGCTTCACAAATACAAATTATTAACTTGTCAACATTATATAACAGATGCCACCCTGTGTTTTCTTTAATTTTCTTAAAATCTTGTTCAATATTTATGAGTTTGTAAACCAGACTTACGACCTCATAACTTTAGGGAGTCATGTTGAGAGTAGCTAATGACTTAATGTGGCTACAAACCCCTACTTCCTAAGCCAAGCAGTGTCTAAGTAAAGACTTCTGAGGCACTGCAAAGGGGCCCTTGTTGTGCTCTCCCAGTCACAGGAACATTGAGACAAGCAGCTTCACCAGGACCCCAAGGGGTCTTTCCAACTGCTCTTCTCAACAGGTCTTGGAAAGCACAGCAGTTGCCATTTCCCAGAGCTCTGATCTGCATCCTCTAACCTCTAACCAAGATGGACTTATTTCACTGTTAGTGATGTTCACTGGCAAAATAAATAAATAAATAAATAAATATTTTTAAAAAAAATCACTTTCATGTAATTAAAGTTAAATTAAAGTTAAATTAAAAGTTGTGTGCTATTGTGTGTCTTCTAGTGATTTCCAACTTACAGCTACTCTAAGATGAATCTATCATGGGGTTTATACTTGGCAAGATTTGTTCAGAGGGAGTTTTCTTTTACCTTATTTTGAGACTGAGAGAGTATGAACACCTAAAGGGTTTCCATGGCTCAGTGAAGATTCAAACTTTGGTCTCTAGAGTCATAGTTCAACAGTCACACTATTACATAACACCGGTTAGAACCCCCAAATCACTAGTAATAAAAAAAAGAGAGACTTCAATGCACCATAATCAAATAAACTTATTTTATGGCATATTGAACTCATGCATCATTGCCTGATCCCTTTCTGTATGAAAAAAAATTGCCACCTATAATTATGTAGGAAAGGGTGGAGTCATAGTAGGCCTAAATCCAATGTAATGCTGGTTAAGGTGTATAATCAGTTGTGCAATAAAAATTGTGTTAAAAACCACCCATCTGCTAACTTGGAAATGTGCAACTGCTAATACATTGGGCCTTGAGTGAGCATATTCACATAACTGAATGGAGGTTTTAATCCTTTTACAAAAAGAACAATAAAAAGTCTTGTGGTACCTTAAAAGATTTCATCTTTTTTTTTGGAATAGGCTTTTGTGGACTCCAGCCCAGATCAGCCTGCTAAGACCTGTAGTAGTTGAATATTATCTTCTCTCCTTGAAGAGTTATTTATTTATGTATTTTGTTTATTTGATTTATATCTTGCTTTTCTCCCATATTAAACTCAAATTAGCTTACAATATAGATTAAAACAGAACATCCAAAATGAAATGGAGCACAAAAGTTATATACTGGCACTCATCTGGAGGAAATCCAAGCCAAGTTTCATGTGCTCATTAAATTGAGAAAAACCATTCCATCAAGACGGTCAAAGGCTTTCTCTACATGTAGCAACAAACTATCTGAAGGAATAGTTCTTAATGCATACTAACATTCAATTAATTTTTTGTGTAATTCACAATTGGCTTTCTCAAAACAGTACATGGTGATCACAGTTAATATATAATCCAATCGTCTCTGCTCTAATAAAGATTTGGATTATTTCATATCCTGTTTTAAGTATTTAAACTAGACAGAATGATTCCAACACAATGCTATCCTTATTGAGTTTGACTACAACCACTACTTTGGTCTCTCTCCAGGAATCTATAATAATTCATTCAGAGATGGTCCCATTAAATAAGTTAAAAGTGTTCGTAAAACTCAGCAGATTCCCTTCCTTGAGTCTTCTTATTTTTAATTTTTTAATTACATCCAGAACTTCCTTGCTCGCAACTTTCCATTGGAGACTATACACATGGTGTTCTCAAGAGAATTTAAACATATGTGCCTCTAAAATATCATCTATACTTGCAGAATTGGGTTTCCTGGAAATATATAGTTTGGAACAATGGCCTACAAAAGCAGCAGAGACCCTCTAATTCTCTTTCCTTTGCCACTGGTACTATCCTAGAATTTAACATATGAGAGACTTGTTTTCCTGCAATGTACAGTATTTGCCAGTCCACTACGCTCATTTCTCTAAATGTAGGGCGCATATATATATATATATATATGAATGAATGAATGAATGAATGAATGAATGAGAGATTTGCAGCTTAGGGAGAGGTACTTGGAATTCTCTACCAAAGAGCTCTAGTGCTTCATCAAAATCCAATCCCAGGATTCCAAAGGATGGAACCATGGCTGTTAAAGTTGAATCATAGTGTTATAACTGTGCAATGTGAAAGGGCTCCTGGTTGAAACAGTCTTATTTCAAGGCTCTCTTAGGCCCTTTCCACACTATACCTCAACCATGCAGTGTTCCGGTGTCATCGTGGGATTGCCAATTGTGGATTGGGCCTGGTATGAAGCCTCCATTTTGCACAGCCACCTGGGCATTCGCGGGACAGCACCAGCATTGTCCATGATGCGTGTTCTGCAGCTCAGTGTCCTTGACTACTTCCAGGTCCTGCCCCATCCCCATCCCCATCCCCATCCCACCACTTCTGGTTCACTGGTTTATTTTTATTTATTTATTTATTTATTTGCCGGCGCATGTGCCAACGTTAGTACGCTGGGGTTGGTGCCGATGTTACCCGCAGGGTGGCCTTCATGTCTGGCATCTCCTCACATGTTTCTCAGTGTAACGAGGGCAGTAGCTGCGCTGCTGCTGGCTGGAGCTTTCCTGGGAGTTGCTGAGAGAGGGACAGGCAGTGACTGCCCACTCCATGCCCACTCCCAGCTCGTTCATGGAAGGACACCAGATGGAGGATCTACATGGGCCCAGCTATTGTGATTGCTGTGGGAAAGGCTGGTTATTGTAGGATTTTCCCTGACAATGAAAAACACCATGATTCCCACAGCTTGCAAGGGGTATAGCACCTGATTGGTGATGATGTCATGTGGTAAGGCAGGTCCCAGAGTGGGAGCCAAGTGTGGCTGTTCCTCATTGAAGACGCCATGCGGAAAGGGCCTAAGACTATGACAGTTTGGCTCTATTGACTTCAAGATTTACCACACAATTGAAGCCACTCAAATCATCCAAGAACCTACTTCAATTTTATCAAGATTCTTCATGATAAAACATACAGTTTGGTGAGAATTCGTGGGTGTAGCAGATCGCTTGAGAGGAGTCTCCAAGGGTCACTTTTACATATAGTTACCCCCTTTTGGATTTCAGTTGTGTCCTTTATCACAAAGGGCAGATGTTTAGACAACAGCACTGTGAATCCCTTTGCCTCCAGTGAGTGGTGATATATTGCTGCAGCAGCCAATCTTTTTTTTTTTAAAGGCTCCAACCATTTTGTCTGATGAATTTCACATAGCAATAAAATGTTTAAAAAGTTTACAAAGATAAGGGTGAAAAAAGAAAGAAAACCAGGAACAGTATCTAGAATAAAAAGAAACCTACATATGAGGAAATGATAGATGTACATCAAACAAGAAAAGTTTTATGATAGGCAAAATATTTGATGACTCAGTGCTGCTAATGTTGGGAGGTGGTGGAATATTGCCCTCTATAGCCTTTAGCCAAGATAAATACAGTCCAGTTATTGTCACAGTGGTATGCATAACTTGGAAGTGCTGGCCCGTCAAAGTTCACAATGGGTCACTTTAATTCCCAATAAAAATAATATCTGACATTGTTGGCTTTAGTTTCCATGCACCAGTCCATGCGAGAGAGCTGTTCTAATCTGAGTCGTGAATCCAGCTTTTCTTTACAGAGCTTTCTTTATTGAAACCCATATAAAGCTTTCTTTAAGCTGGAAAGCAACAAAAGAGTGTTTATACAAGACAATAGGAGAGCCTTCATTTACTTTGTGGAGTTGGTGTTTTTTTTTAGCTTATGCAATGAACACAGAAGGAAGTGAACGCCCCCGTACTGTCTACGTTTTTGTTCAGTGGATAGGAAGTGTGGAGACTTGTTATTTTAAATTCTGAAACTCCATACGAGCTTTAGCTTTGGTTTTGTGCACCACCAACTATATAACAAGTAGTGTAAACAAAGGGACAAAGATTTCCTTGTGTGTTGTTAAGATTGGTGTGAATGAAAGCACAGCAAGTCAATTGCCACCTTTGCTTGAAAAGTGTGTTGCAGTGAAAGAGGCCTTTGAGAGTGTTTTCTTGTTGCACAACACTCAACATTCCTTGGCCTTGTGAGACTCAGTGGTCCACCATGCATATTTCCCAGGACATCACAACACTGGATTGGTAATAACCCTCCAACCACAGTCAGAGCCAGCAAGGCTATTCTTATGCCCTCATATTTACACAGAAACTAGCTAGGCTGGAGGTTGCTCCATCTGGTTCATTGGCTTCTTCTGCCATTTTCAGACATCAAATCCTGCTCTGAGTAGATGGTTCTTAATGAGCGCTGCTCTGGATCTTCCCTGCTTCTGCCTCCTATCATTGGTGGTGTCATGGCAAAACTTGGAACTGTAATAGCTGCTCATCATGACAGAGAAACCCCAAGAAGAATCTAAAAATGCTTGCCAGCTTTGTTGATCCATCTTTCTCCATTGTAGTGTATTATATAGCGAATTTATTTATATCTTGCCTTTCTCTCATGTATAACCCAAGGAAGCTAACAACATAGATGAAAACAGAATTTCAGATACTGAAAAACAATTTTTATAAATTAAGTAGTTATCACATTAAAAGCACCTTTTATTTAAAAGTCTTTAAAAGTATTAAAATATAACAAAGAAAAAAAGAACAGCATTTTAAAAAAACAACATTCTGCAACCACCTATTAGTGGCCAAAAACTTGACTACATCAGAAAGTGTTTGCCTGATGGCAGAAGGAGAGCAGAGAGGGAGCCAACTTATCTTTCTGTTCATCAGATTAATCTGGAATCAGATGAATAACAATCAGAGAATAGTGAGACGGCAAACAGCTATGTACTGGTATCTATTGACAATTTGTCTTCTGGGAGGAGGATTCTTTTTGTGGTAAGATACCATCCCTACTCATCCGTGGGCTGCCCATGGTAGTAAGAATGTCACACCCTCTCCTTACATTTAATCTAGGTGTCCCTCCCATATTGCAAAGTCCTGTTCCCCATCAGCAGCAGAGCCTGAAGTGTGTGAAGGGGGGGGCGGGAGGAGGGGGGGCTACGGTGTGGGGTCGTGGCCATGGCATGGGGTGTGTGGCTATGAGCCGGGACACCCCAAAAACATTGCCACTGGGGATAAACTGCCCCCATCACCCCATCCCTATGTGATTGTTCCACATGCAAACAGAAGCACAGAGTTTTGTGTCTCTTCTGCACTGAATACCCTTTTCATCTCCAATGTCAGAATGGAAATAGCAGTGCAATTTCTCCCTGTAATGTTCATGATCCCCGCTGTGGGAGAAGAGGGAGAAGAATTCTAGAACTGAAGGCTCTGCTTCGTGACAAATCTTATAGATTGACACAGGCCTAAATATTTGTCTAGTACCTTCATAAGAAAAATATTTCCATCGCCAAATTCCCCAGTCCTTTCAAGACTATGCTGTATATTCTCCCTCTCCCTCCCTCTCTCTGTATACTGTAAGCATAGTCTAAATGTAAAAGTGTGTAGAAAAACTGTCTGTATTCATAGTTGCTCATTAGTCTGGCATTGCCTTTTCAGCTGCCCCCATCTAGGGAAAGTGAAAATAATTCTGTACTTTGCAGAAGTAAATTGAAGGTTTCATTTTGAGGACTTCAAACAGAATATAAATCAAGATAGTGTAGTGATAAAAATGCTTGGCTGAAATCTCCTATTGGCTTTTCAACATGAAATATAGACATGAGGGATTTTTTTATAGGCACAAATGTTATTTTTCACTGGCTGTCAGAAGAGGCCTATTATGGCTCCTTCTACAATTCTCCATTGTGATAAGTTTGCAAGTTTATGCTTTGTTTCCATTAGACCGAATAAACATTGGGATTTGGTTCATCTTCTAATCCATTATATAGTCTTTTCCTTGTGAGGCGCTTCTTCATTTTCCTGCATGACAAATCCTTAAAATACAGCATTTGAAACCAATTTTTAACTAAAAGCATCCACAATTCAGAAAATAATAACCATTTTTGTTTATAGTTTACTGGCACAGTTTCAACAAGAGTTTCTGGGGGAATTTTTGGATGGAGTTAGAGGATGCTCATACAGCCAGATGACTATTTCAGATCCTCTAAACCAGTGTTTATAATAAATATTTATACAGTTAAACAGCTAGCAACTTTACAATCTGCAATGTGATGGAAATAAATATATTTAGTACAGTGGTCTTCAGAGATTTCTGGTGGTACTGCAAGGAAGCTAATGCCTGATGTGGCATACAACTGTTATTACTAACAAAACAAAAACATAACAATCCAGAGAGAGAGAGAGAGAGAGAGGGAGAGTCAGGATCGTAGACTGAAACAAGAACTAATAAATGAACATGAAAGAAGTGATTGGATCCAGACTTAGCATGGTGAGGTGACTCGCTCAGGTGGCAGATTCTGGGAAAAGAAACTCAGCCTCCCATCTGTTCCAAATGAATTCTCTTCCTCTGATGGAGGAAAGTCCTGCATAGGCCACCCAACCCATCCATCCTGCTGTGCTAGGTATGCTGCAGAAAAGCAACATCCATCTCTAGTGTTAAAATGAGATCCAACTGCTCAGTCAGCTTCTCTAAGCTGTAAACTGTAAGAGGGTGCCATATTTTGCTTCACCACAGGTGACAAAGTGTCTTGAGCTGGACTGAAAACTTAATCATCCTTAGAACAGAGTAGAGTAGACATCAATGGGATTTAATTTAAAGCCTTTCTGCACTATACTGTTATAGTGCTATTATTCCACTATGAACAGCCTATGGAATGCTGGGGTTTGCAGTTTAGGGAGGGGCATTTAGAATTCTCAGCCAGAGAGCTCTTTGGCCTCGGGAAACTACAAACCTCAGAATTCCACAGGAGGTTGAAAATGGAATAATAGCACTATAACAGTGTAGGGCAGAAACGGCCTTAATTAGAAGAGTGTTTTTCCTCTAGCCCTATGTATGTTTTAAGCCAACACATGAATTGGTTTCAAATGCTTCATTTTACAGACTTGTTATGCAAGCATTAACTACAGACAAGTCCATTCATGATACATTCAGACATGATTTTTGCTTTTATTTTATTTTTGAAGTTTTGGAAATGTGGGGCACTTGTCATAACATACCTGTTTTGTACCCGATACTTTGACAGCTTAACCTATCCAGACATAGATATCAGATTATGGCCATTTCCACACGGGCTGAAAAAAATGGTGTAGAGTGTCCTCCAAAGAGGACATCTGCACCATAGAGTGGACTGGGTCGGGCTACTTTTTGTAATTCTGCACCTCAGTCCACTCCGGAACGTCCAGAAGTGGTTGCGCAGCATGCTTTTTCAAGACCTGTTTAAACAGGTCTTTCAAAAGCACGGAGCGCGCCACTCCGTTCCGGCGCTCCGGTGTAGATTTGCAGGCTTGCACCAGTGCGAGCCTGCAGCTCTGCTGGGGGCGGGCTTTAGGTTGGCGAGCTTCAGCGGTTGGTGGAGGGCCTCCACCAACCGGAAGCCACCATTTTCGTCCCCGGAACAGTGTGGAGCGGTGGCCATGCACTGCTCCGGAGCAGCCTGGACTACAGCGTCGAGCCAAGAAGTCTGGTAAGTACCAGCACAGGGCGTTTCCACCGCCATGTGTGGAAATGGCCTATGTCTATTATATACAGTAAGATGTTAGGTTTTACAATATAGCCTATAAATAGTACCGTTCTATTAAAAGACCCTGTGTATGTTTACACATCGACAACTTAAAGGACATGCTAGAGTTAAAGCATCTATTTAACTACACAACACAATAAAGCATATATTAATCTTGAAGAAGCAATCATTTTAAATATTATGTCTTTTAAAGAAAGAAAGCACTAGGAGTGTTCAGTCTGAGTAACACATTTCATACTTAATTTGTCTCCTATTATTGTTCCATTGTCTCAGTTACCTGAGCTTACACCACTTGGATGGTCACCGGAATCTGTGCTAGGCTACCTAACATGCTGAGTCAGGAACATGGAACAAAGCTTAAAGACCTGTCCTGCTGCTGATTATGCCTGAGTGGGCTAAATGCATGAAGGAAAAAATATTCCATAAGCCAAACCAAATATTCTGGTTTTCCAAGATCTATGAACGGGGAAGAATTTGAATTGAAGATAATTTTTGTATCCATTTCACTATTTTTTAAAAGAGCAGCTAGACTTCCTTTCTTCCTCAATATTAGAAAATTCAGTGCTAATAGTGAAACAGATAGCATAATGTATATATTCACATTGCTCTACTTTTACTATAAGTGGGGGGTGGAGGGTGGGGAAAAGCATGCTTAATCTCAATGAAGTGTTTTGAAACTAGTATAAAAAAAGAGTGGTTCATTAACCAGTTCTTATTTCACACTAAAACAAAAATAACAGTACCTGTTCAAATTGCACAGTAAGCAGAGCCATGGAGAGTATGTAGAAATCTAGGCATCCTATCAAGCTTCAGATTAAAACTGAAGAAAACTCAGAAGGGTTTTTCCTCCCCTCTCCTATTTCCAGTATGCTTCTTTTCATTTTATGTGGTGTTCGCAGCATTCAGTCTCAATTAAGCTGCCAGAATCTTGAGATAATAGCAGCAGGAAATTCTCGCAAGATAAATTCAAGATGGTAGCTTCAACTTGTCTTTATCAGGGTGGATTAAAATGAGACCATATTTTGAAGCATATATAAACTCCGAGTAAAACATACCCAGCATTTATATTGGAACAGCAAAATATCTCGTTTCACTACCCTGCCATAGCTAATATATATATTTTGCCTTGAACACATTTTGTTTATAGTCTGCAGAGGACAAGGTTTATTTGGATGGGGTGTGTTTTGAGTTCATGTGGGTTTTCTTCCTTGAACTGCAAAATATATTCCACAGCGCCTTGTGTCATTTTGCCCAGCTTTTCTGTCTGTAGCCATGCCAAGGTTTATCACCGCTCACTTCTGGATAGTGTTAATAATGCGGTCACTTCCTGTCTGCAAAACAATTGTAACATTCACCAGATTTCCCTGCATACTCCAAGAGAAGTCAGGGAACACTATCTGAAACAGTAAAAAGGGGGGAGGGGGAACCCCCCTCCCGATAACAATATTTATAGAGAAATCTTTAATACAATATTCCTGAACATGCTCATGTCAAAAAGATGAAAAAGGAAGGGGAGCTGTTTCTGCATAAATCTTTAGCTTGCTAGATTGACTCCCTTTCACTGTGTTGTGATTTTTGCATTTGTCACGGAAGCCAGCTTCCTGTTTTCATCACATAGTGCTACATATTGTGTATATTAGTGGGAAGTAGAAACCAAAAAAAGAAACTATGAAGTGATGAAGGGGATCTCGGTAATCCGTTATCCCTGCTCACCTTTGAGACTCCACAAAGTACAAAATTAGAACAGACATTATGTTCCCTGGAACATATGTTTAAAATTTCCCCCTTTTCCAGTACAAGAAGAAAGGCTTATTTCATGAAGAAGGTTTCTTGGAAAACAGAGTTAAGGTATCAAGTGTTTTGAAACCTTGAACAGAGTGATCTCCTGGAGGTGTTCCTTTAGATAGCCATGTGTATTATTTTCATAGAATCATAGGCCATTTCTGCCCTACAGTGTCATAGTGCTATTATTCCACTTTCAACATCCCATGGAATGCTGGGGTTTGTAGTTTACTGAGGCTAAAGAGCTCTCTGGCTGAGAATTCTAAATGCCCCCTCCCTGAATTGCAAATCCCAGGATTCCATAGGATGTTCAAAATGGAATAATAGCACTATAACAGCACTATAACTATAGCACTTTAACTATAAAGGCCCGTACAGTCGTGAATGGCTGCACTGGCCATCTAGTCCAACCTCCTGCCATTCAGGAATACACAACTACAGCATTCTCGAAAGATGCCAATCTAACTTCTGTTTAAAGACCTCCAATAAGGAAAGTCCACCACTCCTGAGCCAGTTTATTCCACTATTGAAAGTCCACTTCAGTTACAGCTACATAGCACACTGCTAACTTTCCCTTTTTCCCCACTGCCATTATATGCTTTACAGCTGCTTCTACAGTACTGGTATGTTAGAACACACACAAGAAAATGAAATTAAACCTCTTTGTTTATCCCTTTTTTGAAAATAGGAAGCAGCACTTGGAGTGGGTGCAGTTTCAAATGATGAAACTCACAGTGAAATCCTAGCACCATCACAACTGCAGGAACAAAATGGAGACTGGCTTTACTGCTCCCTTGCTGAACCCATTACTTGCAAGTAAGCACCATTTTATTAAAGAAAAGGTTCTTATACATTTTTTTCAAGTTAAAATAAGAAAATGAGCAAAAAAAAATGTCATGTAGGTATGGTGATTTCTTAAAACTGATAAGGATTAAGGATGTGGATTACAGTGTGACAATGACAAACTTGCCTCTATGTTGCTATGGCGAAAAAGGAGCATGAGATCCAAAAGTGCTGTTTGGGTACTGCTTTATCAATAAAGCTTATTTAAACTGTTAATCCTCAAATCCTATTTCCTGTGAATATTGTCTATATAAGAACAGCTGGAAGGGCAAAGTCAGAAATAAAACCTCATTCTGAGGCCATTTCTGCACTACAGTCCGCCCTCCACATTTGCAGGTTTCACTTTTGCGGATTTTATTATTCACAGATTATTTGCTGTCACTTCTGCTGCTTCCCTACGCCATTTTTAATAGGAACTGTAAACCTCATGAGACTGAGAAACTGTGAACGAGGCTTGTAAGTCCCTATTAAAAATGGTGAGGGACAGCAGTGGAGGTGGCAGTAAGCCCCACCAGCCACCCATTTCAGCCCTGTGAAGGAACCCTGATGCCTCAAAGGAATCCATGGTGGGTTGAATATGGTGATCATACTTTTTTTGTGTGTGTTAAATATGGTTTGGGAGGGCCTAGAGTTAATCACGATTTTTTTCACTTTCACAGGGGTCCTGTGACCCTAACCCTATCGAAGGTGGAGGGATGATTGTACAGTGTTGTAGTGCTATTATTCCACTTTCAACATCCTGTGGAATCCTGGGGGATTCAAGCAAATATGCTTTCCTTATTAATAGTTAGTATAAAATGCCTTCAAGAAAGGGCTGCATGTTTTGCCATATCAGGACTGCTGTGTTAGGACTGCATATTGTTGTTATTTACCATCAAATTGGCTTTAATGTATGGTGAGCCTATGAAAGAGAGATCTCATGAGCCCTGTTCAGCAACAGCCCAGCTCTGGTTTTGCAAACTTAGCGCTATGGGTTGCTTGATTGAATCAATACACTTCTAATACATTCTTTCTCTTTTTCTACTGCCTTCTGCATTACTAGCGGTCTCTTATGCTCCAAAAAATCACTGGTTTATCATCTTTTTCAATGAGTTGCTCATTGCTGCTCTGTGCCCAAAGTGCTATGTTGCCCTCAGCCCAAATTATGATAACTCTCATTTAGTCATTTCAGCCCCTACTGAGAGTTCTGGCCTAATTTGCTGTAGAACCCATTCATCTGTCTTTTTGGAAGTTCATGGTATCTGCAGTGCTCTTCATCACCACCATATTTCAATTCAATTGACCTTCTTTCTGTCAACTTTCTTCACTGTCAAGCTTTTACAACTATATATATAGAAATCATATTATGGCATGGAGAATTTTGACTGTTGAATTTAATGATATATTTTGTTGTTTTTGTTGTGTGCTTTATTAAGTCATTTCTGACTTATGGCAACCTCAGGGTGAACTTTAGTTTTCTTGGCAAAATTTCTTCAGAGGGGGTTTTCTTTTGCCTTCCACTGAGGCTGAGAGAGTATGATATGCCTTGCCCAAGGTCAGCCAGTGGGTTACCATGGCTGAGAAGGAATTTGAACCCTGTTCTCCCAGAGTTCAAATTCAACACACAAACCACTGTAACGTGCTGACTCTTAATGATATATTTACTGAACACTTACTGGGAACAACATGGATATTTAAAATTCAAAGAAAGCCATCACCTCTTCCATGGCCAATGTTGTATACATGTTTTTTTGGTATACATCTTTTTCAAAACTTTATTTATTGATTTTATATTCAATAGCACCATATAACATACAATGTAATAACACATTACAACATTTTTCTATAATTATAACAATCCTCCTCCCACCCTCCCTCAATCCCCACCGATGGCTTTATAAGATATTTAAGTAACCATTGGTATACATCTTGTTCTGTCAACTGACACTTCTTTCACCTTTCTTCTCCTTGTTGCAAGTGAAACGCCAGACATCGTCATCAGTTTTGAACCTTAGTGTTTAACAGGAAGATTGACAGGGATTTCTGACAGCATTTCTAAAATTTCTAATGATTTGTTTTCTGTAAAGCAATGAGCCAGAAGCAAGGTAAGAAAGGGCCAAGGATGGGTTAAACAGTAGGTGGGGCAATAATGGTTGACCGTAAGCTGCTCCAGACTGTCATTAATTGTGTAATCCTTCAGACTGGCAATTTCTGCTGAGTTATCCCACACTTTTTCAAGTTGCTTCCTGCATATTTTGGCCATTTTCCCATCTACACACTTAAATAAACAGGTTCCTTCCTCTTCTACCATTCTTTCTTACCCTTCTTTCTCTACTCTTCCCCTCCCATGCCTTCTTTCAACATTTTTTAAAAACCCTGTCTGGAGCCTTAGTGGTAAATCAGGTGGCTGCTGTGCTTGGAAAGGCTAAAACACCAACTCTCACATGTCAACCTGAGGCTCTTTCATCCTACCCAATTAAAACACTATGATTCACTCTCAGAGTTCCATGATACAAAATCCTAGGATTTGCAACTTAGGGAGTTTAGGATTCTTAGCCAGAGTATCCCACCACGATTTCATGGGATGCAGCCTTGACACTTAAAGTGGAAACACAGTGCTATATTTGTGTAGTGTGAGAAGGCCAATGAAACATTGAGGAGAGGATGTCCATCTCCTTTCACCTTCCCTAGTCTTGTACCTTCTGCTGTAGTTGAAATTAACTGGTTTATAGGTTACCTTTCTGAGCCCATGAGACGACTGCTTTATAGCCAAGGTGTTCATGCACATGCATATACATGAGAATTAACAATTATTGTCATCGTTATCATTTTTTAATCTCATGTTTCCCTCAATCATGTGGCTCAGGGAAGCTTACAAAATACTAAAATCAACACAAATTAAAATACATATAAAAATATATTAAAGATATAGTCAGCCCTCCACATTCATAGAGGTTAAGGGCACAGGACCCCTGAGAAAGTGGGAAAATCTGCAATTATCAAATGCGTGTATGTCTGTGGGAAGGCGGCCAAGGCATGGTGGACAAAGTGGACACCCAGGGTCCAAACCAGGTCATGGATAGATGGTGGGTCAGCATAGTGGCCCTATACTTTCTCTCTCTTGTCCATTTCCTTCTTGGGGTATAGGGAGGGGCAACATTAGTAGAGGATTGTGGTGCTGAGAAATCAGGGTGCAAGCCATCCTTAGCTGGACAGACAGTGACTGGTGGAAGAGGAGGACCAGATGCAGGTTTTTAAAAGGCTGTGTGGCCTGATCAGAGCTGCCTAGAGGGAAGGTTACCTCAGGAAAGGAGCACTTGAGGTGGGGAGCCAGGGTTGGAGAAACTCACTCACAGTCTAACTTCCTTGGGTAGGGAGTTCCACAGTTGAGGCACTGCTACAGAGAAAGCCCTGTTACGTGAACCCACCAACACAACTTCACGAGGTGTTGGGACACACAACAGTACTTCCTCCCAAGATCTCAAATTTCTGGAAGTCTAATATGAGAGGAGACTACCTTTCAGAAATCTTGGACCCAAGTCATTTAGGGCTTTGTAGGTCAACACCAGCACCCTGAATTTTGCTCAGAAGCAGATTGGAAGCCAGGGTAGTTCTTGCAGGGCTGGTGTTATATGGTCTCTAAAATGCATACTTGACACCAGTCTGGCTACTTTATTTTGCACTAGCTGCAGCTTCTGGACAAGGACAGCCCCAAGGGCACATTACAGTAGTCTAATCGAGAGGTAACAAAGGCATGAACCACTGTGGCCAAATTCACGTTTCCCAAGAAAGGGCACTAGTCAAAGCTGGACAAAGGTGCTCCTGGATACTGCAGCAACCTGGCTTTCCAGAAGCAGCAAGGGTCCGACTGTCATAATATACCTGATGAAAAAATGTGTTTCTTAAAAGGCACTTGCTTTTGGGGTAGGAACAAAATACTTTCAAACACCGCACAGGAAGACAAGAGAAAACCTGAAGTGCTGTGTGGTTAGAAAAATAGTATTTGAATCTTAAATGAACAAACAACAACGAAACAAGAAGTACAGCAACAGACAGAGCCCTTCGTACTTGCAGATTCTGTATCCATGGATTCAACCAACCACAGCGTGAAAATATTCAAACACAAAACAAAACAAAAAAGTCCAAAAAGCAAACTTTGATTTTGCCATTTTATAGGAGGGACACCATTTTATTGCACCATTGTACATAACGTGACTTGAGCATCTACAAATTTTAATATCTGTGGGAAGTTCTAGAACCAAACCGTAACAGATACTGACAGCCCACTGCACTAACATTTCCTAACATTTGCCAATGAGATGTATGATTCTACCATTGAACCAGTTTTACTTCTAATAGATATGCAGGGGAGTCACCTAAACATAAGAAGGCACATAATAGTTTTCCTTATTGAAGTCAGGAGCCATCTTAATGAAATGTTAAAAGAGTACTACAGAACGCTTATGAGAGCATTTTGTTCTGAAATGTCATATTATAGAATAGAAATAAACAGAAATAGAAATAGAAATGCTAGCTGGATCTTTTGTAAATTCTAGCCATAGAGGTTTTTAAGCCATGGAGGTCTAACCTTATTTGTGCAATTGTTGTGAGTTGTTTATATTTTTTCATTGGTTGACACTAGAAAGAGCATTTGACTTGCTAAGTTATTGTTCAGTATTGTTCTCTCAAAGGGCATCTCCTGACATCACCACTACATTTTAGTTCTACCATAAACAACAGATTTGGGTTTGTGTGTTTATTGTAAACAGGACAATTGTGGCTTTTCTGTTACTACCTCAGCCTTAAAGTGACATTTTTGTGGTTACTTCTCCCAGTAAGCTTCAGTTATCCACAGATTCATTGAAAGACCACTATACCATTCAGTTCTGTAAAATCCTTTGGTAATGAAGTGGTTGTATATATGAACAGTGTGTGTTAAGGGTGAGCAAATTTTTCTGAGGGCTAAATTAAAGCTAGTGTACAATTTGCTTGTACTCATACTGTTTTCTTCTGTCTGACAAACATATGCCATAATTCTGTATGGGAATTACATCTCCCTAAGTCGAATTACGTATGAGGGAATCAGAACTGGTTAGTACCATAATAGCCATATCCAGTAGAAGGCTGCTGTTACATATTACTGTGGTGGCAAAGTGCACAGAGCTGGTGTGCACGAGGAACCCCCAAATGCATTATGGGATGCTGGCAAGGGGGTACTGATGCGCATCGGGCTATAGTGATGTATATTGGGCTCTCTTTTTGGTGTCCTGTTATGTGTCTTTGCAATTCACTAACAGGGTTTCATAGCATCTCTGCTAAGCATATGTAAAGCTATGTTAAATAACAGATGATGTAGGATTCTGGTGATAATTTTTACTGGGTTATCCATTTTTCTGTCATGGTATCATATAATTGTCATCTCCAAAGAATGTGAGCAAGATCCTTAGCAAGATCATTCACTCTACACTTTCAAATGATATCCTGGTGAGGCACTGTCAAGGTCACAGTTTTCTATTTGCATAACTCTAAGCTCTTAGTTATTGCTTCTCTTTGTCTGAAATTTGGTGTCATCAAATAAAAGTTCTGTGGGGTTGGTTTTGATATACAGTTGGCCCTCCACATTCATTAGGGTTAGGGGCACAGGACCCCTGCAAAAGTGGAAAAACTGCAGATGCCTAAATGTGTGTGTCTGAATTTGTGGGAAGGGGACTGAAGCGTTGTGGGGAGAGCAGGCACCCAGAGTCCAAACCAGGTGAGGGAAAGGGAGTGGGTCAGCATGAAGGTCCTATACTTCCTCTATCTTGCCCATCTCCTTCCTTGTGTGTGTGTGGGGGTAGTGGGAGAGCATTTGTGGTGCCGAGAAATTGGGCTATGAGCCATCCTTAGCTGGTCAGGCAGCAGCTGGTGGAGGAGGAGCAGGACCAGAGGCAGATTTTAAAAGATTGCGTGGCCTGATCAGAACCACCAAGAGGGAAGGTTCCCCCAGAAAAGAAACACTTGAGGTTGGGAGGTGGGCATGGGTTGGAGAAACTCATAAATAAATCCATGAAAATGAAACCTGTAAATGCGGAGAGCTAACTGTAGTTTAACACTGATGAATTTCAAGATAATTTAATTATACCCAGGTCACTTTTTCTGCTATTAAACTTTGCACAGCTATGTGCATGACCAGAAAAGGGTCATGTATATAACTGTATAAATACTCTGCTTAAATGCTCTCTGTAATAATTTCTTTAGTATTTATACTATATAAATACTCTTTAATATTTACAAGTGGCAGCTTTTCAAATATCAGCTTGGACATTCACCAGCGTATTTTAACTGCCTCTGTATTAGTTAAAAGAAAGTCACTGCATTGCATGCAGCGGGTCCTCAGTATCTCCTGGGGTTTAGTTCTAGGATCCCCCGTAGATATCAAGTCCCATTATATATAATGGCAGTAAAATGATATCCCTTCTATAAAATGGTGAACAACTCAAATGAGTGCCAGAGCGAGCCTCAGGATCTCTGAAAAGGCAGAGATTACAGCAGGATATGCTTACACATCAGTGTAGTCCTTGGCACATGGAAAAAAAAAAATCAAGGGTTACCTTTTGGAGTTTTTTTTAAATATTTTGAGCTGTGATTGTTGAATCATTAGATACAGACCTGTGGATGTGGAGGGCCAGTTGTATATCTAATTAAAGGGTGGGCAACTGTGACTTGTCCAGATGGTTTAGGACTACAATTTCCATTAGCTGTAGTTAACAGTGAATGCCTACACTAGCTCTAATACAATCAATCAATCAATCAATCATGTCTAGAGTACCACAGTTTTCCACTCCTGCTTCAAATCAGCGTATTCCTGATATTCTTTTGATATTCTTTTGATATTTGATATACATTAGTAGAATTTTTTTTACTATTTAGCTCGTATTTTAGGTGCTACTAAATAACACAACCTTAGCATTCTGATTTATAGATTTAAGTTAATCCATTAAAATGATTAATCAGGCAACTAGTTTATAGTTATGATTACAGACTTTAAATTTTATGAAAAATAAAGGTGCAGACAGACTCCCCACTCCACTCCTCTCTGGCCCTGTTCTGAATGATTGGTAAACAAGAACATTTTGGTTGAGACCAAATGTTTTACTTGTATATAAGTTTATCTAATTGATCTACCAGTTAATTGAGTAAAACTCATTAATTGATTTTTTAAACTAAAAGAGTAATTATAGACCTCTTCCTTTATACTGTTTGGATTGCAGTCTGAGTAAACATGACTTTCTCCATATATACACCATGGATTTATGGCTGAAATGGCACATGAAGTTCAGTATCTTATTTCAGAGAGAAGTCATATTTTCACGCACACACAAACATATTTGTGGAATTGTGAAGAAATTACTTAGGCATAAATGTCATTAATAGTCCCAACCAGAGTAGATATACTGAATCAATGGAAACTTAATAACTCAACACTAAGGTAAATTCTATTGATTGAGTGGGTCTACTCCACTTTGGACTAGCAATTGAATTTAGGGCATTGATTAGAACACTGTAATCAGCTACTTGACATCTACTTTCTCATTTGGGAATGCTCTTTGGATGAATCACCTACGTTAGTCATTCTGTTTGTTGTCGGTATAACACAAGAAAATTCTTTTTGTACATGTCACAAGTATGTGCTGGCACAATGAAACGGAAACAGAAAAGAAAGCCCCGCCAAACATATTCATTGCATGTCTACGTATGCATTGACTTGTAGTGTTTTGCTCAGAGGCTACAGTGGGCCGCAGAAGAGATAAGTGATTCAGGAGGTGGGATTGAGAAAGCCGAGAAGTTCCAATTGCTTGCCCAAAATCCTTTCAATTATCACTTTAAACCCACCCTTCTCTCTGTCTCTCTTATTTCTGCCTTATCCAGTGACAAATCACAGATCTAAGATTATATCCACAGTCTTCTCTTAACATGTTCCTGGTAGTTTTTAAAAAAGAAATGTTGCTGCAGGCAGATGCTTGAATAAGGTGTGTACCAGTTGGCTCGAAAAGGAAAGAAAAGCTCATTATTAATTTATTTTATTTTTAGTAGAGGCCAGCAACATCTTAAATGATATCACTCATTTGAGTGAACATTCAGACAGCCACATCAGGCCTTAAGGCAATGTTTGTACTTTTTTGCAAAGAGCTTTCCCCACCCCCACATTTCTTGTATAACTTGTTTATTCACCGTTTGTTTAAATATTTTGAATAAAAAGAAATAATTTAGGAGGGATATGAGTTTGCAGTAAGTAGCTGGATCATGATCATAAGAGCATGAGAAGAGACATGATTGTCTATGACTTTGAACATAATGTTGAAAAATAACTAGTCACCTGATACTTGTCAGTCGTTCTTTAAAGCGTGGCACTTTAATACAAACAGAAGGTTAGATTAGATAGACCTTTTAGTTAATTTTTAACAAACTCCCAAATACCCCAAACTTCCCCAACTGCAGTGGTTCTGGAGTAATAAGGGAACTTTACTCATTTTTATTATATCATTGTTAGCAATTGTTATGTTACTTTGCTGCCCTTGTTTACCCCTCCTTCCGAAGTAACTTGTTACACGTAGTGTCAGCACTTGTAGATAAAGGTCTTTCTAAGCCAACCTTCTGTTTACACTATTGCCAACTAAATGTCTATGACCATTTCCACACTACACCATTACAGTGCTATTATTCCATTTTCAACATTGTATGGAATGCTGGGGTTTGCAGTTTAGGGAGGGGCCTTTAGAATTCTCAGCCAGAGAGCTTTTTGGCCTCAATAAACTACAAACCCCAGAATTCCACAGGATGTTGAAAGTGGAATAATAGCACCATAACAGTGTAATGCAGAAATGGCCTCTGTGAAACACACAAGCAGAGCATCAATGTAACAGAACGCTCCAACTCATGAGCCTGGCATCTAATGTTTTGAACTTTGGGTTGAATGTAATGTCTATCAGTATATCAGCAAGAGCATGCCCTCAATAGTTCCACCAGTGACTTGGTGGAAAAGCTGGGATTTTTTTTTTCTGTTTCCCACTCCCTCTGCAGCCCCTTGAGCCCTGTAAAGTCTGTTCCAGAGGGTTGGGGAACTCTTTAGAACAATGTACAGTTGCCACAGGAAGCTGCAAAAGAGAAGGAACTGGCAAAACCATCTCTTGAGTATTTCTTGCCTAAGAAACCCCTATGAAATTCATAGGGTTGCCATAAGTCAACGGGTGACTTGAATGCACATAACTACACACAATCAGTGAAAGCTGTCTCCCTGCTCTTTTCGTCCCATGGAAGACTTTATCAGATAGGAGTCCTTTCTCCAGATGGAATTTTGTCTAATATAGAGATTTTTGGGCACAGCCCTCCTCCCCAAAAGCTACCCTACTTGGTCTTTTGGAATTTATTATTTCTATACCGACCCATCGCTCAATGATTTTCTGCTCAGCAGTTCCCCTATTCTTATTTTATGGATTTGCCCTATTTTATGAAATCTAATCTGGGAATCAAATCAGCTAAAAAGCTGGGTAAAAGATCCTAAAAGAAATACATGAATAAGTGTTGGATATGTGTCTGTCAGGCTAAAGACATATGTTGAGTATTGCTAGAAAGAGGTAGGCAGCGGTGGTGGTGAGGAGACATAGGTGGCTTGCCTTAGATCTTGATTGGGTCTGTTTCTATTGGTGACAACACTCCTAGTTATTAAAGTAGAAATAGTATTTTACTGCTGTAATACCAGCGCAAATGTGCAAATGTAACTTGTCTCCTCTTTCTGTCTCTTTAGAAACAAAATGAGTTCTGACAGCTTTTCATATGTGTATCATTGTAATACCCTGACAACTTGCAGCTGTTCAGGTATAACTGTCAACTTGGGGTGCAAGAGTATTTCCAGAAATGTGTTAAGGATGGAGAGAAGAAGGTAGAAAAAGAGGAAATAGTATGAAGGAGGTGGAGCAGGACTCTCCAGATCTTTTAAGATTGTTGTTGCTGCTCAATTTCCGCCCAAAATTGAGACACAAAGCAGCTTATTAACTAAAAAAAAGCACAGAATAGATAAAACATATGAAAAAAGCAGCATTAAAATGGAGTTAAACTCCAATTAAAAACTGTTCAAAGCATGCAGTTAAAAATGTTTTTAAAAACAATTTGAAAACCAGTACAATTAAAACTGTACAGCATGCTCTCAGAAGCCCTTTCCCTAAAAAAATATTTAGTTTAGGCAGGATTATTGATTATTTCTTTGAAGTTTCTTCCAAAGTTTTCTCTCCAATCTCCTCTCCAGTTTTGAGCTTCTGAATTACCTGCTCCTGTTCCTAGAACTCGTTTTAGAAATTCCTGTTTCTAAAATCCCCTTGTTTCTAGAAGTCATTTTGTATATTATAAATCCCACATAAATCCACTGTGCCCACATAATGCTTGAAGTTCTACTCCAAAACAGTAACTCTACCAACTCTGCTTGTTTCTAGAAATGAATTGATATCTTAAATACCCGACATGGTTTCTTCCTCCACCCCACCCCCTGCATCCACTTTATACAGAGCAGTGGGCCTATGAAGTCAAGCAAAATGCTTCCATTCCATCAGTTCAATCATGTGCATGACTATCTCTTTTCTGGTGGTGTTACCACATTAATTCAAAATCACACCAGGTTTTTGCAGCAAAAAAATTGTAAAGAATTCATTAAATGATTTTCCCTTGTACAGGAGGGGAGTGCATCAGGCACTAAATATATACTACTCCAAAGAAAATGGCTACACACAGGTAGCTTTATGTCTTGCTAAGCATCCATTACAGAAGCAAGAAATGCTAATTATTGGCTAATCCAAATACCTACATATAGGAACTATGGCTCTTTCCGCAGCTTACGTGTTCTCAGTGCTGGGGTGTGAGGATCGTGTGAGCAGCCTCTTGCGAGAGGCTTTCGTTTCCCCATTGCTTCAGCTCCGCAGCCGCTGCCTGCTCGCGAGCAGGGAGCGTGAGAGCCCCTCCTCTTCCTTCAACAGCGCAGCCTGGGATTTTCCCAGGCTGTGCTGAGGCAGGAAGTGTGAGCGCTGTGGCTCTGGAGCTCTGCACTCACGGTAAGTGTGCGCAGGACCCCGGAGCAATGTGCGATCGCGCACTATTTTTGGTTCAAAGCTGAAAATGAAATAGTGCACAATTAGCGGCTGCCGCCCCTGGCAGCATCATGCGATTGCCAGTGCATTGTGTGGATCACTCCTTGCAATCATGTGATGTTCCAGGGGCCCTTTTGCATGGCAAATGTCATGCGAAAAGCACCTATGTCATGAATACATTATTATGTCAGCATACAAGCACTGCACATGTACATATGAATGGTCCCAAATTATAATACCAGATTCCACCCTAGGGGTGTGATTTTTAGTATTAAAATGAAGCTTTATGAGGCTCTTGGTCACCAAAGTTCATCTCTTGTGGTCACTCCCCCTCCCCTTGGCCTAGTTTGGCCTACTGCGGATGCTCAAACCCACAAAGTCTACCTCTCTTTCACACCTGTTGAGCCTACTCAGTTATATCTTTTACTATCTACTATTTACTTTACTATTTATTTACTATATCTTTTACTACTATTGACTGCTCTACTTGGCTACCTGCTATTCTAAGGCCCTTTCCACATTTGGGGGGGGGGGGAATGGGTGAAAACGCCCAAAAACGGAGCTTACTGGCAGCCGGGTAAGTCCGTCGCGACGCAGAGCAGCGTGAGCTCGCTGCTCCGCAGTCCTCCGGTGTCCCAAATGGTGGCTTCCGGTTGGCTTCCGGTTGGCTTCCGGTCTCCACCAACCGGAGAAGCTCGCCAGCTGGAAGCCCGCCCCCGGCAGATCTGCAGTCACGCATTTTTGCGCACCTGCAAATCCACGTCGGAGCCGGGCGACGGAGCGGTGCGGGGCTGCGCGCTCCATGCTTTTTAAAAACCTCTAAAAAGAGGTTTTTAAAAAACACGCAGCGCGGCTAGTTCCGGCCGCTCCTGAGTGGATTCTGGTGTGGAACTACAAAAAATAGTCCACGCCAGTCCACTCTAGGGTGCAGAAGACCTCCATGAGAGGTCGCTCTGCACCGTTACAGAAGCCCGGTGTGGAAATGGCCTAAGTTCTACAAGCTGATTTTCCTGTTATCTGTATCCAGCTGCAAGCATAAGCATTCTTCTCGTTTTGCCTGGCCCCGTTGCTCTTTTTCCTAATTCAATATGCTTGCTATTAAGTTATTGAATAATTATTTCCTAATCATTATGCCCCTACAGTGGGGCAAATTGCTTGCCCCACCAGAATTGGTGAATGGAGATTAATATGCCCATGATTTGTTGTGCTGTTGAAATTGTGTCAAAACAAGGGAACTGAGTGAGATGGAGAGCAAAATTTCACTAAGTATGTAAAAGGAAAATGAGTAAACTTTTCTCCTGACCCTGATTTATTTTGTTGTCATTTGAAGGATGAATTGATACAACTGTGGAAGCATTCAAGAAAGGGGGAGAGGTCTGAGGTCCTTTCACAATACACAATTATAGCACTATGATGCCACTTTCATTGCTGTGGAATCCTGTAATTTGCAGTCTAGGGAGAAGCATTTAGAATAGCTACAAACCCCAGAAATCCATAAGATGCAGCCACAGAAGTTAAAGTGGAATCACTGTGTAATCACTGTGTAGTGTGGAAGGACCTCTGGGGGAAATGGCAAAGGAGTCCTTTCTCCCGGGCTTTCTCTGTGGGAGAAGGGATGGACCATATTTCCCCATCTTGCCTTGCCATCGCTAGAACAAGAGAAGAACAAATGGAATGCCTTCAGCAGTGGATTTTTCTTGTTTTGTTCAAAAGGGGATATATGCCTGCTCCAAAATACACTGGCCTCGTTTTAATTAACGAGGGCTTTGCTGATCACCATCACAAGTATGTGTCCTGGTGTGCCTGTACAACCTCAGCAACAGGAATTGAATTGCCAGCTAGGTTAATATCCTGTGTCTGATCACTGTAACCTGTCTCTCGATGTTAAAGACCGGTAGTGTCAGAGGCCACATTGACATTGCACTTGTAGCTTGCTAAGCATCTCTCATGCTTTGAGGCTTGAGAGGGGTGAAAAAAGGTGCAAAGCTGGCAGAAATATTATCACAAATGTGGAGTCTCCCTCAAGGTTGTCCTCCCTTTCGCACATTGTTGCATTGACTGCACAGCTAAGATTAAGATTCCATTATAAAGTTTATTTTCCCAGGGTCTATAATTCAACCATAATAATTTGCTGAAGGTTGGAACTTTGGCAGACAAGGCTTCAGACCAGGAATTAATTTTGGTAACACTTTATAATAAGTGTTCTTTAATTAATGTTAAATGAGAGTGGAATTCCTAAGAAATTACACGCAGCAGTTGGACCTGCACGCCAATCGTATTCATCATGATTAATGGCAGCTGAAATGAATATCAAGAGCAGAAGTAATCAGAATTGGTCTTTTTATTAGAAAGTGTTGCCAGAAATGCTTTGCCAGCATTTTGACACAATACTATTTTTAAAGACACACTGTCAGGTTCCAGAATGAAGTACAGAAAAGGTGAATATTAAATGTGTGTGTGTGTGTGTGTGTGTGTGTGTGTGTGTGTGTAAAAAAAACTCCACAGAGAATTATTATTTAAACAATATGTATATTAGCAGCAGCTCATTTAACATACTGAACTGCTCTTACAAACAGGGAGTAAATGGCCTTGTGTTGTGGTGATGGACACAAGTTTGGAGAGCTTCAGAAAATCAGGAGATAAAATAAAGAAGAATAAGTGCATCAAAAGAGAATACAGTGGGGCCTCAGTATCTGCTGGGGCTTGGTTCCAGGATCTCCCATGAATACCAAAATCCGTGGATATTCAAGTCCCATTATATACAATGGTGTAGTAAAGTGATGTCCCTTATATAAAAAGTTTGCTTTTTGGATTTTTTAAAAAAATATTTTCAAGCCATGGTTGGTTGAATCCACTGATATGGAGGGCTGATTGTACAACCTCCAGCAATCTAGTACCTTCCAAATGAAAATCCCATAGTCAGTTGTCCCATGCTGGCTGAAGGACTGTGAGAGTTGCAGTCTGGATATGTAGAGGTAACCATCTTGGGGAAGGCTATATTAGGGGATGTGATAGCTCTATGAAAAAGGCACCAGACAGGGCCTCATTTTCCTGCTTCTGTTTCACTGCTGTAATTGTTAGGACTGGCATGTTGTATTGTTGTCTTTTTTAGTTTAACTCATCTGTCCAGCATTAGCATGGTCACAATGTAAATTTCTAATGAACATCACTGCAAATGTACTCATCATGGATATGACAAAATAGAGGATATGTCACAGCAGCGCAACTTTATTAGCAAATAGTCTAGCAAGTCTGCAGAGGAAAAAAAAATCAAGTGAAAATGCGTATTTAGTTCCAAAACTATGGCCCTTTCCAGACATGGGGTGGGGTGAGGGGACGACGGAACACGCTACTCACTGGATTTTAACGTCATCCGGGTGAGTCCATCGCGACGAGGAGGAGTGCAAGCTTGTCGCTCTGCACTCCTCCGACGTCCTAAATGGCTGCTTCTGGTTGGTGGAGGCTCTCCACCAACCAGAGAAGCTCGCCAGCTGGAAGCCCGCTCCCGGTAGATGTGCAGGCACGCACTTGCACGCGCCTGCAAATCTGCTCCGGAGCCAGGCGACAGAGCGGCACGGGGTTGCGCGCTCTGAGCTTTTTAAAAACCTCTAAAAAGAGGTTTTTAAAAAACGCCGCGCGACCAGTTCCAGTCGCTCCGGAGTGGACTGAGGTATGGAACTACAAAAAGTAGTCTGCCCCAGTCCACTCTACGGTGCAGAAGACCTCTGTTGGAGGTCGCTCTGCACCGTTTTAATAGCCCGGTGCGGAAAAGGCCTATGTCTGTTAGAACTCCTTTGCTGATGGTTTTACTTTCTTTTTAAAATGGAATTTCTTGACCAGATTTAAAATGTTAGTTTTGGAATGGTGACTGAAATGGATGTTTGGTTTGGTTATTGTATCTCTTCAGATAAAGACTGTTGCTCGGATTCAGCGTTGTACTCATATCTTTGCAAATGCACTTAGGTGTGCAGGAAGTAGAACTGAGCAGTTTCTTAGTGTCCATATTCATGTATGGGCTGCTGTGATGTTACAATGTAGGGGCATCCATTGCACAATGGTATCCAGTGGTGCGACTGTAAATGTCACAGCCCTAATGTACAACAGGCATTGGAGTACATTCATGGCACATCTGGAAACTGGCTAGGGAATGCTAGAGCACAGCAGGAACTCTCAATGCACATCAGACGTGTCCAGTGCATGTTACAAGTGTCCAGTGCACATCATTGCCCAATGTGGAACAGGTGTGGCCAGTGCATCTCAAAAGCATCTGATGTGCATTGGAAGAATCTTGCCAGTGTCTGAATGCACATCTTCACAATTCACTAGCAGAGTTTTTGGGTTTTTTTGCAATGTAGCTACAGGTTTGTAAAGTTACAAAATATGGACTGTGATGTAGAATTTCAACCTGTGCTTTTAACAGTAGCATAATAGGCAAAAATCAGCAGATATAACTTCTCCTATGATGGATATGAATTGATTGGGAATGCTGTATCTGTTCTATATTTATTAGAAATAAAAAGGTCAGGGTGCAGTGGTATATATCTTGCTGCCTCTGACAGAACTGATAACTCTTCACTCCTTTTCAGAGCCTCTCTCCCCCAAGATACTTCAAAACCAGCTGGTGGGGAGTTGGCTGAGAAATCCCCTGGAGCAGGTTCTTGGCACCATGGAGGGCTACAGTAGGAGGGGAGAGAAAGTCCCAATTTACTGATACTGGATACCATATTACATCTCTGGATTTGGGCCAAAGTTTCTATCATGGCAAAGAGGTGATTTATGGCTTATTGGGAAGTTGTCACGTTATTCATTTGACAGTTCTTCCCAAAGCTTTCAGATCTTTGGTTGAGTTTCCTAGCCCACATAATAAAAAAAAAGCAATAAATAGTGGATAAACAGGTGAAAAGTAATGAATTCTGATTCCAAGATACAAATTTCCAACATGCACAGTTCCAACAAAATTAAAACACATTAATATGCCAGCAGAGCTGCCAGAAGGTACCTGAAAGTACGTAAATTCTAATGTTATAAATTTCCCAGTGTATCAAGACAGAATGATGCCCTGATTATTTTTTCCTTTTCCCTATCATCATCAATGTTATGTATCTATGCCCTGATTTTCTTCCAAAACGAAACCCAAAGTAGCTAAGATTATCAAGAGGCAGAAGAGAAAGAGTGAGAAAGAACATAAAATATCTCACAAAAATGCCTTAAACGAATAAATATACTTTTAATTCAGTCAATTCTGTTAATACATAACACTGAATTCTTAATTAAGACACATGGGAATAATAAAATTGTATATTCTAGCCATATATGTGCTTACACTGACAATATGAATAATTATACTTTATATCTCCACACCACTCCATAGCCTGTTCAGACCTCCATCCTTGAGCCAGTAGGAGCAAAAAGAGGAATTCACTACATCAGATACATACAATAATAGTGCAAAACACAGGGATCCTTCATACTCCAATAAACTCCACATCAAATGTCCCACATGCACAGGCTAATACAGATACAAGTGATGCTTTCCACGGCAGGTAACTAAACTTGATCATCCTCCCCATAATTAGGGATCTCAGATCGAACTGCTGCAGCTGCTTCAAAACCTGGCAACTAGTCCTGCCTTTTGCCCATCTCCCCTGCACGCAATATGTTTCATCTGGAGTGCAGCTGGCTACAGCTGCCAGATGTTTAGCTCCTTGCCATTGAAATAAGTGGTTAACTTTTTTTTTCCAGAATCATGCCCTTTAAAAAATGAAATAATAATGTGAAATGCTATGCAGGACTACAGTACGTAGGCTGCTTCCAGATATGAGCCTTCTTGTGGAATGCTTCTTATTTTCTTCCCCATTTTCCTTGCTAGAAATTTTGCAGAACTGCTTCACAGCGCCAGTGACACTCAAATCAGCTATGCCACATGTAAAAATATATGATCGAATATATTAAAGGATATCATCACTATAGTAAGAGCAACTATATTAAAAGAGATCAGCATTCCAAGATATCTCCCACTGTGACTTATAAAGTAAAGCAATTAAAAGGAAGAAAGTAGATATTAACTTGACTTTTTTTGCTTTGAAGAATAGGTAAGACAAATACATGAAGGATAGATGGCATTATCAATAGCTTTTAACCAATATAACAAAATGGAACGTTCACATTTGGGGACTGTCCCTACATCAGTCCCCAAATGTGACAAATTGTTTTTGACTTGAAGCTTTGGTTGTGGAGGTTCTTCCTCACACAGAAGAAGATTAGGTAGATCTTCAGCTGATCCATCAAGACTGTGCTTACATCAATGTAGCATAGATTGAGGGATGCTGGGGGATATAGTCCAAAAAAGTAGCTTTCCATGTTCTGCAGAGATTATTGGATAGTACTAATATGTATACGCTCTAGCATACTTGGCTGCCTGCTAAAGTAAGCACTGATGACAGGTCTTGGCTATCTAAACATGAATCTTGCACTAGATCTTAGCAGTGGTTTCTCAGATATTTATATATGCACCCCTTTGCTATCATTTTCTTTTTCAGCAGCTCCATGGGGCCCAATTTCCTCTCTGCAGACAATGCACACACACAAAAAATGTGATAATTACTTTAAGCAATTTCCAAATCTGGCAAACAGATACAATGTTAAACACAGACACACTGGTGCCAAAGCAGAACCAAATATATATCAGTGGATGGTTTGCAGGCATCACACTTCCAACGTTTAGTTAACAGTACAGTTTTACTGTCTTATATTCCAGGCTTTGTAAGTGGAAAGGCCCTTTCTGGCTGTGCATTTTGTTTAAACTGCTGCCATTAGACAGATCTAAAGCAACTTGATACAGACAATTTTGATGGAAGAAGCAAACAACAGGACTGGTTAGTTCATTTGGGCCCTCCACATGGGAAGAGGCTGTGGGTGTTGCTGTCCCTTACTTGTAGATCTATGTTGGTCACAGCCACTTTCCATAGTTTTGATATTTTTTTCAGACCTTGCTGCATAACTGCTTGGATATACTTCTTATCCCCTACCTATTATCAGATTTACATCCAGACTCTCCTCCTAGAGAGAGACTGCAGATCATTCTAGCAGTTCTTCAAACCTCCAAATAAATATACTTTCAAGACACCAAGAATGGTGCAAAGGAAAAAAAAATAATTACCAAGTAATACCCTAAAAGCCCCAGATCCCATTTGATTTTGGAAGCTCAGCAGGGTCCGCCCTGGTTAGTGCTTGGGCGGGAGACTATCAATGAATACCAGGCTACATTTCAAAGTAAGGAACTGGCACCACCATCTCTGAGTATTCTCTTCCCCTAAAAGGTGGGGGACCTTGAGGTCCACCAGCAGTGCTAGCATCTCCTTAGGATTTGGAGAATTATTAGCTCAGAGGAGTCCTGTGAGAGAGGGGTAACAGCAGGATCTTTTCACCTGTGTATACCAGTACTAACTGTAGAGAGTACTCCAGTTAAGAGTTAAACAGAGTATTTTATTGGGAATCAACAAGCATACAGGAAATCAGACACTCTCAAAAACCATACCGGACTATTAGAAAGTGAGGCAGGAAAGGTTGGATAGAGAGAGATTGGATGGAAAAGGTGATAGTTACTGGTCCTCAAGCAGAAGATGGAAGTGGAGTGGCTCAGACTGGGTATCTGAGGGTAGTATGGAGGAATAGGAATTTGGGATACCACACCCAATGTACTACCACATACGACAAATTACCAGGGCTGGAACTGGAGTTTTCATAACCTATTCCCTGCCCTGAAGGAAGGTGCATGGACAAAGCAGTAATTTTAATGTTTTTCCATGAATCTGACAAAGAAGTCTGCAGTGGGCTGATTGTCTTAATTCTAAGTGACAAAACATGGATTGGAGTTCCTGACAATCTCTTAATGTTTTGGTCAAGTAAGGTAAATAGGGAAGGTCTCTGCAGGATGTGCTCATAGCAGGGATCCTTGACTACTTCACCTGGGTAGTTTTGTCTTTTATTGTTGCTGGGAGTGCTCGTATAGTTTTTTGAAAGGATCACTCCAAGCCCATCAGCGTCAGGCTTTCCTGCCCAATCCTCTCTGAATTTATGACCTGGTCTTATCTGAGGTCATCCTGACCTGGGACTTGCTTCCAGCCTTTGCACTTTCAAACATGTGTGTCAGCCATAAATATGTCCAATTATGAAAACAGCACATCTCTCAGAATGAGAATGTATGGTGTGGTAACAATTCCTTGCCTAAGAAAACCCCAAGAAATTCATGAGGTTGCCATAAATTGACACATACACTTGAAGGCTTGAAGGCTCATACACAAAAAAGTCAGTTGACTTGGATTAGCTTCTACAGAAGTAGGAACTCTGCTCTGAAAGTAGGGAAGACCTCAGAGCCTGGGGTCAGGAACAATGGTAAGTGGATTTGACATACTGCTCCATGTAGGAACACAGCACTGAAATAAACCAAAGAGGCCGATATATACCAGCATAAATTATACTGGCAGTTTTACTTTTTGGGATGTTGCATAAGAGTCATACTTTGGCTATGGCCATGCAAGTGGAATTTTGCCGTTGTAGCTGTGACACAAGTGTTTGGACTGTTGAAGGCATTGTGAAAGATCCCACTGTACACTTTGAGGTCTATCAGTTATTGTGCTCTGGAACCACACATTGGCAGGATGCAAGTTACACTGTCATTTGTAAAACAGCGCAGGTGCTATAGTCAGAGGCATATCAAGTATAAATAGCACCAAAGGCAAGCATGGAAGTTGCACCCCTACTGTCGCTTCCTCCTTCTCCTCCACCACTAAATCCCTGGCATGGCTTTTTTGTGCCACTCTGGCATTGTCACCCAGGACACATACCCTACTTGCCCCATCCTAGATACACCTCTGGCCACAGTGCACCCACAGTGTCACTATCTTAGTGTAAATTTGTGGTATATAACCCCTCTATTGGATCTTAGCCAAAGAAAGGTGCAATTTCCTTGGGAATAAGACACTATTGTTACTCCACTGGAAAACCCTGTCCTGGGGTCTACAATTTTGATATTAAAATATGATTCAATGTGCCTGAGAGGTCACCCAGATGGGCACGTAGGCAGCAGTGGTCAAACGATCGAAAACCAGGTCAGGCCGGTAAAATCCCCAGTCACATAGCCCCAGGAGACCCCAAGCTGTGCAAACCCACAATAAACAAAGGGTCCTCAGCCCCTGAGAAGCCGACTTGAGGGGATTAGTGTGTTTGCCCCAAGTTGAGCAAATATCCCATCAGGCGAGGACCATTTACATGAAGTCACATCACAACCAAATGCAGCCAAAGATCCTGAGACTTTGGCAACACCTTGTAATCTCATCATGCAAAGGAAGTTACCATTGTGGAGCTTCTTTCTCATTGCAACACTAATTGTTCTCCCTGGGAAAAGATTAGCCCTCCAGGTACCTTTTCCCCTACAAATAGTCCCAGTTTTTCAGAGTTTCTTTGGATCACTCCCAGTCATCCCAGCAGACCATTTCTCCATCTGTTGAGTAATCCCCTCAGCCCTCTCCATGCTGAGCTCTACTTCTTCACTGTCTCTCCCAGACCAAGGACTACCCCAGCTACAATTCCTTCAATATTTCTGCTATCCAGTTTCCTCGCTTTTGCTTCTTAATAGGTCTTGAGTGAGTGTGTGAGTGATTACGTTGATGTGTGAGACTTTCATCCAAAAAAATCATTTATTGGGCATTTTCATTTGGTTTTTGGCTTGGCCTGACCCCGTAAAAACTGGATAAAAAGACCCCGCTAGGTTACCCTGCCTCTCGCATTGCTATTGCTTGTGCTCTGGGTAGTTTCCATTCCCCATCACGTGGAGCACATTGAGGTGTCCCCCAAGGGACCCCAGAAATCAGGGTAACATTATGTCATGGTGTCAACAGCATATAAAGATTCTAAAGAATTGCCTTTGAAAATTCTAATCTGTTTATCCAAGCTGACCAGTTTAGCTCTGAGTTGAATTTGTGACCAACCAGATATTTTTAAAAGAAAGCTCAGTTTTACACACACACACACACACACACACACACACACTTGTATACATATATGTGAAAACAGCAGCAGCATAACTAAAACCAACTGAAAACCAGAAGTCTTCTCAAATGCAATACTATATATACTTACTTGGAAGTAACCCACATTGAACACAGTGGCTTTACTTCCAAGGACAGTACAAACCTTTGTACTGTACTAGATTATTCTAATAAAATCTCTTATTTTAGAAAGAAACTATTCTAAATGAAGTATTTTAAAGTGTTATCAAAAAAAGATGCATCAAAGGTTGGACTTATTGAAAAACAGAAATATATTAACATCAAATCCCAGAGAAAGTTATTTGTGCTTAAGACCCACTGAGAACAGTGGGCAACTTAATTGTGGGCCCTGTTAATTTCAAGGAGTCTTCAGTATGTCTAGCTTTCTCTGGAGCACACACGGGAGAAATCTGTGTATTTACTCACACATAAAAGATAGTGGCTTATTTCAAAAAGCATTCAGAGAAAAAAGAGGACATTATATTCATATGTTCTTAACTGCTCCACTTTTGGGCTTTTGTTTTCTTTCTTTATATTCCTGGAAAGGGGAATAGTATCCTAGTGAGAACTGTCATTGTAATTGATGTTCTGGAACAGCCCACAACATCTAACATCAACATTTCTTCAACCGCAATGCCACATTGCTGTATCTTATGTTCTATGGTCTGGAAAAAGAGATTGAATGGCATGGGTGAAGGCTAAAGGAAGGAAAAAATAAATGCAATCAACATCTCTTCTTGTATTGTAGATGAAATTATCAAGAAGACAATCAGGGAGGGAAAGAGACATGGAGAAAGAGAAGCAAGGAAATGCATGGCGCTGGATGCTGGGATATTGGGATGAGATGTAGGATCTGGGTAAGAGGTTGAAGGCAGCAGAACTGCTGAAAATGGATTCATAATGGAGAAAGGGTGGGAGGGAGAGAAAAGGGCAAAACAGCACATGGGGAAAGAAATTCTGCTACGCTGTCTTGATAGGAGACTTTTGTTTTATTTTATCCCATTTGAGTTTCTTAAACATTATATTCTCTCCATTCTAAATATGAAGAACTTTGTAAACAATGTTTTTTTTTCCCAAGGACAAACCAAAACTGAAATCTCTGCCATCTGCAGTAGTGAAATTTAATAGGTGCAGCTATTTCCATTGTGCAGAAGGGGGTATCATAATGGCTTGACATATACATGTTAAAGGCAAGGAGTATACAGAAAAAGGTGGCAACCCCATTTCAGCACTAATATGGCTAAATACAGAGGGACTATGATGTCTTATGGCCTCAAAGCCCTGGGTCTGAATGGACAATCTGTCAATGTCACGTTCTGCTGCATCACAAATACATTTCATAGAATCGTAGAGTTGGAAGAAACCATAGGGGCCATCCAGTCCAACCCCGTGCCATGCAGGAACCCACATCAAAGCACTCCCAACAGGTGGCCATCCAGCCTCTGCTTAAAAATCTCCAAAGAAGGAGACTCCACCACGCTCAAGGTAGCACATTCCACTGCTGAACAGCTCTGGCCGTCAAGAAGTTCTTCCTAAGTTTTAAGTGGAATCTCTTTTCCTGTAGTTTGAATCCATTGGTCCTTGTCCCAGACTCTGGAGCATGGGAAAACAAGCTCACGCCCTCCTTGACATGACATCTCTTCAATTATTTAAACATGGTTATCATGTCCAAATATTTGACTATTTAGCTCAAGTTCTTTTGGCTCAAATTCTTTCCATCTGAGATATCAACTCAAATGAGAGGGTTGTCCCTAATCAGTATTCTTTTTTATACTTAAAAAAATCAATGGAAACAAGAACTTGTGCCCTTCAATTACATGGAGTTCTCTGAGGAAACATCTCAAAGGAGCAGCCTGTCTTCAGAGTCCTCAAACCAGACTGGGGGCTCCTGAGTCTCCTGGAGACAAAAAGCATCTGAATAATTCTTTCAAGTTTGTGTAAGCCCAAGCCACCACTTAGGCTGTGGGATTTCAGGCATCTAAGGCCCTTTCTGCAGGATGCCATCATCCCACATTGGGGATGGGAGAAGGATGGGACCTGGACAACACTTATGCATGATGCTGTCCGTGTCCTTTCGTTCTCCCATCTCCAGGTGGTGTGATTGTACTGCAAATCATTGACGGGTTTTCCGCAGCTCTCCTGCCACCCTCCAGCACTTACCTGAGCTGTGGAGGGTCAGGAAGCATGATGGCCATGTTTCCTGCCCCAGTGTAGCCTGGACAGTGCCTGGTGTGCTGCAGAAGGAAGAGGCATGGCCATCGCGCCTCCTCCATTCTGGCAGGCAGCTGGTGCAGAGGGTAGCTCTGCTGTCATGCTTCCCTCCTGGGAGACACTCGACCGGCATCCCCACAGGATGCTGCAGGGATCCAGTAACCTGTGGAAAGGGCCTAAGACTACAAGTTAATTAGAAAAAGTACCTGCTTAAATAATCAGGACTCCTTGTGAGTAAATATTTACTCATAAATATGACTCTTCCCCAAAATAGCCCTTTCCTCTGTTGAATCTGATGGCCTACAGCTGTGCCCTTGGTATGGCTTTGATTGCTGAGGGCTAAAACCTTCATTTCTAGGCAGCGGGTTGCTCAGTGTCTGTGCTCCAGTTTCCAGCCTTTAATTCTGTGTTTGTTATGCTTTCTGTAGTCTATGCTTCAGACTTTCCTTTTTTGTATTGACTGTTCCTTGATTCTAGCTTCTTTGTGTTTCTACCACATGTACAAGTACACTGATAGAGCCATCAGCTTGCTGCATTAAACTGAATGCTAGTACACCTTCACCTGAGAGGAACTCTCATTGTGTTCAGTGGGACTTACTTTTGAGTAGACATGCATAGGCTTGCACTGCTAATGTACTAAGCAGTCCTGCATGCTGTTTTCCTTCTACGAATGTCGTTCTGGATGCTTCCCCTTAGAGGAGGACTTGACACAAGAATTCATTGCAGCAACAAATTACATGTAATCATATTGAACAAGCAACACTTTTCCTCGAAAATCTAGAGACTATATGCTTGGTTATTACTCTTTTGCCTTTTTCCAGATAACAGAGCTGAACAACTTTGGAGACTCTTGTCTTCATTTCAGAACTCATGGGAGCCAAAGGGCTACAAACACCTTTAAGGCTTTTTGTTCTCCTGCCAAAACACTCATTATTATTATTTCTTCTTCTCCTCCTCTTCCTTCTCCTTCTTCTTGTTTGTAACTGGGTTACTATTTAGAGTTCAAAAATGATAGGAAACATGAAAGATGACTGCAATTATCACACGTCCCTAGATGCATCAAAATGGCATTTCTTCTCAATGTTGATATTATATAATGTTGAATGACATCACAGCCCGCTTTCCCAGTCATTCTTCCCTTACAAGGGCAATATTGTACATTCAGCAAGCTGTCAAGGATACTAAAAATGGCCAGGGAGCAATTCTAACTGTAAGGTAGGTTCAGTGTCTTGACTTGTTGCAGGGGCTCCACTGTTGGAAAACAGCCTAAAAAAATAGCAATCTAAAAGAGGAGGAGAGGGAGTAAGACCTCAGGCTTTTGGTGAGGGCGGACTTTTCTTCCATTTAGGATTGAAACCATCTTGCACTTAATTGTAGGCTTGCTGCGTTTGCTTGTAGGAGTAGTAAAAGCATGTAATTTGAGCGCATCAGATCGGCACAGGAACTAGACGCTTAGTGCCAAGCAAGAGCATGGAACCAAAGGACAAATGTGATTCCAGGAAAAAAAAAAAGAGGAGGGTCTTTTTACTTTTGAAAAGCAGAGAGATATACCCAGAGGAAATCATTATACCCTATACAGTTTTTAAAAAGCAGAGAGAGAAGTCCTCATGCATCTTCTTGTTGTTCTTTTCATTGTGTGTATCTTTAAGTCACTTGTGACTTACGGAGACCCTAAGTGGTACTACTACAGGGTTTTCATGGCATGGTTTGTTCAGGGTGTGTGTGTGTTACCATTGCTTTCTTCTGAGGGTGAGAGACTGTGGTTAAGTCACCTAGTGGGTTTCCACGGCTGAGTGGGAATTTGAACCCTGGTCTCTCAGAGTCATAGTCCAATATTCAAACCTCTACACCACACAGGCGCTCCTCAGTCTACTCAGACACTCAGCCATAAGGTCCAGGAAAATGTATATAGGCTTGCCAAAAATATTTTGGATGTCACTTGTATTAGGGATACAGGTTTGCTTCACTGAAATATGTGTTTGTTTTGTTTTGCTTTTAAGATGTTGTGAGCCTACACCTCATAAAACTAAGTGCAAATGTATTCACATCAGGAATTCATATATTTTGGATCTTCTGAACCCATGGAAAAGAAGAGTGTACTTGGGATTGTGTGCACACTTTGATAATCTGCCAAAAAAGCACTATTGACATGCTGAAATCAAATGGGTGCATACACCCAAAATTCACACAGTTTGGGAAAAAATGAACATAATAACACATATAGATTTCTGTATAAATAAAGATGAATAATCAATCAATCAATCAGTCTTAGGCACTTTTGAGAAATAGGGAACTTAAGTGTTACTTCTTAAAAAATGTAATTATAATAATAATGTAGCTACTTTGGGGTCCTTGGAACAATAACCAATTTTAAAAGTATCTCCCCAAGCTCTAGTCCATCATGACAGCTTGGAAAAGTTACTTTTTAGACTATGGCTTCTAGAAAACTCCAACCAGCATGGGCAGCAGCTATGCAATAGTCCCCAACTGATTTTTTTTTTTTGGTCCAAGTTCTTTCAACACTATGTTACCAAAATAGCCATTAGCAATTGTATTGTGTAAAATGCAAGGCTGTGTATGGCAGGGTGCCTTAGACTGGAGTGCTACACTGATATATTTAAAAGCAAGCCTCATTGACTTCAATCAGGCTTACCTCTGAGTGGAGGGATCTAAAAATTCATTTTTAGTGTTGTGCACATGCATTTGGACATGTATTCACAACAAAGAAGGGTGTCTGTGTATGTACATACATATATCCCATTCAGAGGTTTATGTCCTAGAAACCTGGGTCTGGGATTTGGAATCAGAAGTTTGAAAATTCAAGCAGCTTCCATTAGCAGTCCATCTCTCAAAGGCAAAGTACAGGTCAAAATGACTTAGGAACACAAAATTGTGTTGTTCCTGGCAAAAGCCATTCTGTGAACCTTTTTGGCTGAAGAATGGGTTATAAATGTACTAAATAAGCAAATTATTGAAAATTAAAATGAATTGTTGGGGTTTAATGATAAACAAAATGAAACAAAATCAGAAACAGGTTTTAGGATGCAATGTCAGGAAGTCCTTTTCTGCCATATTTGATTTTGATACTTCCTTGTGATAAAACAGTTGGGTTTATATTAGAACAAGCAGGATTGGCAATGAAAACTATTGCAGGGCATCCTGCCCTGATGTCAGAATTAGTCCTGTTAAAACAGATTAGCTTTAAATGATAGCTGTGAAGACTGGAGCCATTTTAGCTAACATAATTTGACGGTACCCGGATGTAAGACTACAGCTTGGGTGGGCTTGGAAGCTAGACCTGGAAATAGCTGTGAACATACTTATCTTCTCTGCTGAATTCCAGGTTATGTTTTTTTTTTAAAAAAGGCTGGCATCCTGTTAGTAGTCATGAGATCATAATTTGGACTTAGGCCCTTTCCACATGTGGGGGGGGGGGACGGGCAAAAACACCCAAAACCAGAGCTTACCAGCAGCCGGGTAAGTCCGTCGCTATGCGGAGCAGCGCGAGCTCGCTGCTCCGCAGTCCTCCAGCGTCCCAAATGGCGGCTTCCGGTTGGTGGAGGCTCTCCACCAACCGGAGAAGCTCGCCAGCCGGAAGCCCGCCCCTGGCAGATCTGCAGGCAAGCACTTGCGCGTGCCTGCAAATCCACTTCGGAGCCAGGTGACGGAGCGGCAGGGGGCTGCAAGCTCTATGCTTTTTAAAAACCTCGAAAAAGAGGTTTTTAAAAAACACGCAGCGCGGCTAGTTCCGGCCGCTCCTGAGTGGATTCTGCTGTGGAACTACAAAAAGCAGTCCACGCCAGTCCACTCTACGGTGTAGAAGACCTCTGTGAGAGGTCGCTCTGCACCATTTCAGAAGCCCGGTATGGAAATGGCCTTAGTGTCTTAACTGCTAGGGATTCATGTTTATGGTTTTTAACAGCAGAACATGCCTCTGACCCAGCGCTTAGTATTTTAGCCTGGCATCACTTCAGCCAAATGATTTCCAAGACACGGTAAATCCAGGTGCTGAGAAATGATGTCTGCAGCACACTTTTGATCATGGGGTGCCTTGAGACAAGCAGTTGCGGCAGGACCCTGTGGGATCTTTCCAGACACCTGTTCTTAATGTGCCCTGTGACCAGGAGAGCACTGCAAGCATAATTTCCTAGTGCCCCAGTGTGCAGTACCCCAGAAACCCTTCAGCTTGGGGGCTGCCAAACAGAAATGGTACCCCCCCCATTGGCATTGTCAGAGGTAACTATAAATATGATGTTCCATTATTGTTCCATTATTGTAGTTAACAGCTGATGATGTAGCATCTTGAACACTGATTCCCATTTGTATGGTGGGGATAAGAATAGTGTTTTACCTTACAGCAGTGGTTCTTAATGTAGGGTCTGCAGACCATGGGGGGTGGTGGTGGTGGTCCTGATGTCTTCACAAGGAATCTGTGAAAGCTTGAACAAATGCTATGAGCTTTTATAGTTCAGAAAGAAAAAAAGTAGGTAAGTAAGTCATACATTGATTTCAAGGAGTAGGTGTCTTTTTACTGACAACAGACATCATTTGTACAAAGTTTCTTTACAGTATCTCAAACCATTAAAAAGTTATGAAGTTGTTTGATGGCAATAAATGTACTCAGCACTTGCAACTTCTCCACACAGTGAGAATATGCAAGTGAGTGATGCTGAGTGGCTGAGCAAAAGCACATGACATTTCTTGCTACCACACATACAGCTGGAAGCCACCTTAAGTCCCGGTACTCTGTGGCAAAAAAAGATATTTGAAGGGGCTTCAGGGTTAAGAACCACCGCCTTACAGGGTTGTTGTAATATTCACAAACTGTTATGTGAAGGATTTTGAGCACATATTCAAAGAAGGTACAGCCTCAAACACGCTTAAGAAGAAAGAGGCCACATTGATTTTACACAGTGGACCTTAGGGGTGAATGTGTATAGGACTCTGATGTAGGTCTGATTTATTGTTAATTGTACCAATGCTTGCCACCTCATGTTTATTAAATGTTCATGTTGAAAATCTTCCCTGGACCCTGGAATTTGTCCAGTGTTGGCCCGCTTTCCTGATCTTTGGCAATATATTTAAAAAGCAATTGCTTCCTGTATGATCTTGCTGCATTTTTCAAGACTCCCTTATTAGGATGAATATAATTAACCTTTCAACTATACCCCCTTCTGGAACTGACACCAGGACAGGCTCTGATCGTCTAGGAGCATGAAATATGAACAGATTAAACTTCTGTCAGGGAGAGGAGGTTTATCTGACAAAAATAATAATTACTTGTATAAGCAATGAATGTGCTATGGTTGAACTACCAATTTGTTTAAGTCTCTGTAGTTGTATAAACATTTGGTGTCCTTTTTGGGTGGATTTGAGGTGGAACTCAGCACTCCTTTAGCCTGTAATTCCTTTTAAACCTTCAGCCATAAAAGAAATGAAATGACTTGATTTGCCCTGCAACTGATAAAGCAGACACAATACAGTAGTGTGTGATAAGTGAATACAGATTAATAATATTGTCTTGGCAGAAGCTCCTGAACGCCTCATTCTGAAGCAGCCTATTTGCAGAAAACATGGAAGTTAGGAAATCTTAACTTTTGAGAGTACAGCTCTTAGAATCTCCCAGTGAGCCTGGCCATTGGTCATGCTAGTAGGAACTCTCTGGGAGCTGTTGTGCAAAAATGAGCAAACAAAAAACACACTTTGCTCTGTTACAGTAGAGCAAATAAATCCTTGAAACCCTCCCAAGTATTTTCTAGTTGTTTTATTTGGTTCAGTCAAACTTAAATGGCCTTGGACCTGGGTAGTCTAAGAGTTGCCTCCGCTCCTATGAACCTAACTCCACCCTGTGATTTTCAGGGACAGCCTTGCTTCTTGTTCACCTGAGATGCAATTGGTACTAGGAATAAGAGGGCCTTCTCAAGGATGTAGTATCTGATAAGGCAGAACTGTTCAGGCCATCTGGCATGGGGGATAGACAGTCTTTCTTTTCTAATGAGCTAGGGATCCAGTTCCATATTTTTCCCCATTGGCTACAACTGTTTCTCTCTCTCTGGGAATCTTGCCAAAGACCCATAGCCATCATCTTGCAGACTAGCACCAGTCTACAAATGAACACTACTCTAGAGAATTGTCTGACTTGGAAAATCTAGTTGCCTCCTGTGTACTTTTAAGCATCATATTGTTTGGATATGTATTTTGATAGGGCATTTTCTGATGATTTAGTATTTATTTTGCATCTTTGCCTGCATAGTTTCCAACTATTGTTTCTATAATTATTGTAATAAAATTATCATTCTATAAGTATCGTAAGCCTTGGAGGTTCCTTCTTTGGTAATTCAAACAAGAATTAAAAGAGGAGAAGGAAAAACATACAAGGATGAGAAGAGAAAGAAGCAGAAGGCAAGGCTATGAAATTGTCCTGGGGCCAAAAAATCTTTATCAGATGGTGAAATGTCCTTGTAAAGCAATGAAATATCTAGTGAAATAAATGTTATTATATTTTGCAGTACTAATTGATATGATTTGCATGACTGATGTCAGTTTGTATTATGCTTTGCTGAAGTTGCAGAGTTCATTCTGCACATGATTCCTTCCTTCCTTCCTTCCTTCCTTTGTAAAACCAGTATGCCATAATAATTAGTGCCCTTTTGTGGCCAATGCTTGCACATATATGGTTGTTGTTTCAGTGTACCAAGGAAGATTCTTTCTAAAATATATTCAATATATCATTATTTTGCAATAGGGACACATATCCAATTTTTTTATCCATATACCCACCATTCTTTTCAGCCTCTATCTATCTATCTATCTATCTATCTATCTATCTATTCCCAAAAAAGACTCCTTTCCACATCAAACTATCCACATCAAACTATCCTCCTATACCATGATTGCAAGAGAGGCCCCTAGAAAGATCCTAAAGGTGACCCAAAATGGTGCATGTGATATTGTGATACAGCCCTCTGGAGCTCCGGAGATAGCAGTGCATGGGGCAAACCTCTGGACTCTGGACCCTGGACCATGCCAGCCCCATAACTGTAACTTCTTAACCTATAATAAGATGGTGATGTCAAGGAATAGTAAAAAGCTAGCATAATGCCAATTCCAACATAGTTTGATGGCTTTTATCACTAGTGGCAGGGCTTTTGTCCTCAGTGCATGATTTGTTAAATAATACAGCTGATGTTCAAGTTATATTTCATTCGTTAACTGAAGGTGTGTATATAAAAGACTGTTATCCCTGGTAAAAGAAACACACTGATTTTCATTACAATGTTCTATTTTTGTTGGCTCATAACTTTCCAGACCCACCACACTATTTCTGCAAAGAGGAATGGAAAACTAGGTGAGAAAGCTCTTGAATTTTTTGTGGTATGGTTGGAACGTTTTTCTGTTACATGGAAGCCGCATCATCAAACTAGTGGAGTCAGGTTGTTTAAACTTAAACTGTCTGAGGCCCCATTGTACAAGCTCCTTTACATAAAGAGCTAAAATCAGTGCTGTAGGAGTAAGGGGCTATCATGGCCCATTTGCCACCTATAGAACCAGCATCTAGCCTCAACAAAGGAGCTGCCTTCAGTAGAACTGCACTAAGGTTTAATAGGATTAGGGTTGCCAAATTGGATCCACAACAGGACTACTGTAACTTAACAGATCTTCAAGCAGAAGAAGGTACCATAAAGCATCAACAAGAGGGATGAAGCTACCTGGCCTCCCTTACCTTCTAAACCCACATTTCATCTTCAGCCATTCCCTTCTATGTAGGACAGCAGAGAGAGGGGATACAGAGAAGTACTGAACTATTTTCTTGTTGAAGGACCTTGATCCACAAACATTCATCCAGTGAGACAATAGCATGTTAGGAGAGTACAGCTGAGATTGAAAGCTGGGGTTTGGAAGATGAGAGAGGACAAGTATCTTGGTCCCTCTTGAAGGAACTTCACAGTATGCTGTCCTATTTGAAGATCTGCTAAGTATTATAGAAGCTCCATTCCAGATCTGATTTGGCAGGCTTAATCAGAATAAGAACTGGTGTCACAATTCAAAAAAGTGACCTGATGGAAAGCCACAGCTTTTTCTTTTCTACCAATTTTATGCTACAATGTGTCCATGTGCCCATGTTTCAAGCTTGCACAGTGAAGATGGTAGGGTTAAATTGTGGTCCTGATTTCTTTCTTTCTGAGATTATAGCCACAACCATATATTCAAGAGTGCAGCCTTACAGAAGGGTCTGTCTGCATTACTTCAGTTGTTGCCCTAGTGGCACATAGCAACAACAAAAAATTCCTCATTAGTTTTTGTACCTTATTTTCTTGCAGTGGTCCTGTGAAGAAAATATGGCTTTGAGCTTTCTGGTTGACTAACAGACACTATCACATGCATGGCATTGAGAACATTAGAATAACTTCATTCATCTACGTGAAAGAGTCTGATAACATGAAAACTCAATGCTTTCTTAGAACTCCATTTGAAAACAGGGAGGCTTCCTTGCTATAGAAATGTTAACAATCTTTTAATCCCCAGTGTCTGTGTTCTTTGCCATTTAGCTGTTTTCATCTTTATATACAATTATGAGTGGGCAATAAAGAAGACATGTCTAGTTATGGAAGCAAAACTCACAAAAGTTACTTTTTTGGATTTCAAGGAGTAATTTTTACAAGCTCTGAATGGAACTTAGGAAGGAAAAGCATGCATGTTTGTAATGGCTATTTGGATTCTGTGGTAGGACTACCAGGTGAGATAAGGGACATGGCTCCCATTCTTTTAACGGTTGTATAGAAGCAGGAATTTCAGCAGGTATTGTTTGTCATGCTGTTTATGAATATAATCAAAGCTGAACCATGGGGAGGGGGGAATAACTCTTTGGAAACATGCACTTGTCCCATATACACAGGCAGGGACATGATAGCTTTAGTAAATGCTACCTCTGCCTTTCACATAACTTCTACTGATGTTTCAAGTGATGCTCTTTTCTACTTTTTGCTATCTGGCAAAAGCTCAGCATGGGTATTTCAAGAGACTGTTCCATTTGAGATTTGCAAACCAGAGATCTTGTTCCTCCTTGTATAACCCAATCATAACTACATTCATGGAAGTAGACATATTGTTTGGAGTTGCAGTTGTTCAGTGATGTGCCTGTACCAGTTCCAAAACAACCTGATTTTTTTTTTGCTTTACCGTTAGAGTGCATGTGCTGTTTTATTTGCCCATGTCCCAATGGGACTACAATTTCCATTCCTGGGACCAGGCTCAGTATACTGTTTCCAGTATTTAGCTGAGGGCTAAGTAAGGGGAAGGGTTTAGAAACAACATTATCCCTTGCCACTGCCTTTTGCACTAGCTCCAATTTCCAGACCAATACATAAAGAAAACCTGTATAAGGAACATCCACATTACAGTAGTCCAGATGTGAGGTTATATAGGGTTGCCAGATCTCATGACACCAGCTAAAATAGAAGGCAGTTTAATACTCTCCAGGCAGGGAGTATAATCTCAGAGTGAGGGCTGCTGGAGGTAAGGCTTCCACAAACTCCAGAAGCAGCATGGGACCTGGAAAAGCAGGATATCTGCACAGTCAATCTCATTGTACAACACATGCACACGTATTATATTGCAAGTCTTTTGTAACTTGACAAGGACTCAATCACTGGCCTCAGTCTTTGGCCCTAAAACTTCAAAGAATTGGAAGCTTTTAACATGTCAAGCTCAGTCACCAATGGATGGGTCACCATGGCTAATCTACCCTCCCCATAAATCTCTGTAACTTATTCACAAGCCCAAACTAGTTAAAGGCACTATAGTTATTTGGCCCGGAATCGCAGTGATGGTTCAGTGACTCCCCCCACCCCCGCCCAAGAAACTATATACTTGTATTTTCAGAGGCAAAAGGTGTCATTCCTAGCTCCAAATATCACAGAATCTTCCTCTTACCAGGATTCAGCGCTGGTTTCTTGGTTCCCGTTGGATTCAAACAGTGGCCAAAAACCTGTATGTCACTTTCTGACTTGGATGTAACACAGGAATAGATTGGACTGCCATTAGCATTCTATTGGCAATGATAGAATAATGACGTAAAAACCAAAACTAGGAATATCAATTACCAAATATATCATTTTGAAAAACAATATTCTGAAACAGCATATTGAAACCAAGCCACTCCTGCTGCCTGTCCCAAACTAGGCAGTGGTGAGATCAGCTATGCATTTGATCTGTGCATAGAAAAAGGTCTTATAGCTGTTGCTTGCTTGGCATTGCAGATATGAAAATCTATTAGTCTTCTTGTTGCAGCATTTCTCAGAAGTCCATCAGAATTCTCAAGCTTTTCCCTAATCCCACAGTCATAGTTGCAGGAAAAGGGGATAGCTTGTAACTCTTCTCCTTTTCACCAACAGTTTGACCATAAAAAAATACAAAGGATATCAGGAAAGTCTTTCTCTTGCCCCTACCACCATCACAGGCATGTTTGGTGAGGACATGGGAGATAGCCTTCTTGGTGGCTGCTCCCAGGTTGCGGATTTTCCTTCCACAGGAGGCTTATTTGCCCTCCCTTCTATCTTTCCACCAGCAGGCAAAAACCTTTTTATACAGGCAGGTCTTGGGCTCATAATTAATGAAGCAGAAGTGCTTCTAATGGGCCTGTGCTTTTATCTTGTGTGGTTTTAATAGAATTGTTTTTTAAGTTCTTTTCAGCTTTTCAAACTGCAAAGAATCAACAAATTGAGAAATACTCCAGTCCACTGATTGGTCAGAAATACGGAATTTCAAGTCAGATTCTTATTTTAAACCTCAACAACAGTAGGCCCAATGATTCAATACATTGTACCTATGTGTTGAATAACAATTGAACAATTGATTCTATGAACCTACTTTAGTTGGCTCTAGTCTGTGCCTGCAAAGAAATTCATGACCTGGATCTCCCTGCTGAAATGAGTAGGAAAGCCTCGGTACAAAGCTGATTTGTGTGCACAACTGAAGGTACAAATCTTATATTCAAGATAAATATTGTGTAGGTGAATTTCACAGGATGAGAAATTTGGATGGGACAAAACAGTTTCTAATCTAACTCCGTAGTCAATGACACAGAAAACTGGAAGGCCTCCTGAAAAGAGCAGCTTACTCAGAACAGAGCATGGATCAACAGACATTTCAGGTTTGCTGTGTGGTTTTGCTCTATAGGAAGAAAGCAGCAGCAGATTTAAAGCCTCTTGCACTGCAGGGCTGTACAAATGTGCAGAAAGGAGGACATTAGATTTCATTTGTAGGGGCTGAGTTTCTTTTTGTAGTGAAAGGCAATACAGTCTATATGACAGGCATGTGGTGTCAATTATGAGCACCCACCTCCCTATCACTTTTAGTTTTATTATTCATTTTTATGAGTTCTTATAAGGATAGGGAAATGGGTACTCTCAGAACAAATGATTGCCATATGGATAATATAAAGTACCACAGAGTGTCATATCTTACCTTATATATCATTCAAAAGCCACCATGAAACTATACTATAAAGCTCCCAAAGTTTTTTAGCGTTAACTGTCAGATGCCATCCTTTCCATAAGTCTAATTTAATGAAAGTTATCTTATTTTTAGAAACTTATTTCCTGCTCAGCAATTAAGACTTATAACATATGAATGCAAGAGTGCAGAAAAGCTAAAGAGATCATGAATTCGAAGTTATTTAGATTTCTTTTTTTAAAATGACTACTTTTTGGATAAAACTTTAGTGCCATCTGATTTATAACTAAGAGCCCAAATCTATTAATGTGGTTTAGCTGCACAGCTCAAGCAGCGGTCTGTACTGCTGGAGCTAGAAGTGCATGTTATGCCTGGCAACACAGTCATCTTCCCCTGCCATGCTAGGAGTACTGAAGAAAGCTAAGTATAGGGTTGTCCTATCATTTGCAAAGCTACCGCACTTCTAGGAAGCCAGCTTACTTAAATTCTCTTCAGGTCTAAGCAGAGAGAGGCTTAGTGGGAGACATTTTGTTGCTTGAGGAAAAGTACAAGATGCCCACATTCCATATGAAGATCCTAATTGGACTAGGAAGTTGTGATAGGAAAGCACCCGTCATTGCACCTGAGAGAAGCAGGCTTGCTAAGGGGCAGCAGAGCAGGCCTTTGTACGGCCAGGGCTGGGCCTGAGCTCAGGGTTGTTCTTTCTGTCTCACCAAAGGTAAATGGCCAGTTCACCAAAAGGTAAAGGGTCCATTTGATAGGATCTGGAAGCAACAAAAGACACCAGTTGTAGTTGAAAAAGCCTTAAATATTTATTAAACAGCAAGCAACTTAAACAACATAAGCGTACAAGCAATATTAGCATACTGATGATACCCACTTAAGCCTATAATGCCTAGATAACATAAAGATGTATTTTCTCACCAAGCAAAGATTCCTTCAATCAGCTGTCCAGGAGCCCAGGATGAAGCAGCAAAGGAGACCCCTCTGTAGCCATCAGTGCATGGCACTTCAGCTATAAGCCCTTGCTGAGCACCCAGTGGGAGCAGATTCTAAGGGGTATTTATACCCCTAAGAACTTCGAGATTGTTTACACACCTGGGATGAGCTAAACTCCTTTCAACTGTCAAGGTTACCAATTAAGCGGCCATCTTTTGGGTTCCTCCCAGCACCCGTTATCTAGTAGATGTCTCAAGCCAAGTGCAAGTGCCAAATAGCAGACATCACTTGCAACTTTTTGTCTACATTTTAAGCTGGCAAGCATACAGAGTACATCAAAGCAAGATTAAAGCAAAATACAAGAATCAAAGCAGTATACTTAACAACCTAGAAGGCCTTTTTAGACCTTTCTTAGCAAACAGCATGGAGAAACTTAGGCCCTTTCCGCACGTGGGGTGTAAATCCGGCAGAAATGGGCAGAAATGGGACTCACTGGATTTTTCCTGCGACTGGGCGAGTCCATTGTGAAGAGCAGCAGCGCGAGTTCGCCGCTCCGCAGTTCTCCAGCGTCCAAAATAGTGGCTTCCAGTTGGTGGAGGCTCGCCACCAACCGGAGAAGCTCACCAGCCGAAAGCCCGCCCACAGAAGATCTGCAGGCATGCACTTGCATGCGCCTGCAAATCTGCTCCGGAGCGTGGTGACGGAGCTAGACGGGGTTGCCCGCTCCGTGGTTTTTAAAAACCTCAAAAAAGAGGTTTTTAAAAAGCATGCTGCGTGACCAGTTCCGGTCGCCCAGAACTGGACTAAGGTGTGGAACTACAAAAAGTAGTCCACACCAGTCCACTCTATGGTGCAGAAGACGTCCGTCAGAGGTCGCTCTGCACCATTTTAAATACCTGGTATGGAAATGGCCTTAGAGCATGGAGGAATAAACTGAGGTCAGGCCACATCCTACACCTCCTTGAAATACAGTGATCTTCTGGTCATTTCCCATACACCTTTCTATTCCAAGTACAAAAGTGAACTTGACTAGCAGTTGACTCTTTCTTTGGCATTTATAAGGGGACAGTATTTGCCCCTCCTCCTGATGGCAGAAAGATAGTTGTGGTGTGGCAGTCTTATTTAAGGAAATCATATCAGTAATTAGTATAAAACCAATAACCTCTATAGTAATAGTGAACTGTTTCTCCAAATGTGAGTTCCCATGTAGTCAAAAACAATTCTCATCCACACTGAGATGAAAGATATAAACAGGCTGGAAAATGTACTCAAAAATATGTGTGTGTAGAAACTACAAAAAGCTGGGGAGGCACTCAAAACAATCAAATGAGGACTGAGCATACTCATTTACTAAGGGATACACATTGTTTGAGGTGGACTGTACTGATTCATTGCTGCTGGTTTAGCTTTTAAATCTGTTATGGGGCAGAATTTTGACCTTCTCAGTAGTCTCAAGCAAAAGGAAACTGCTGCAGTCTCCCCTATCTTGCCTGTTCTTTCCTCATTAATAATTTTTGCCATCCTGAGCATAGTCTAATGTTACTTGGCCACATGGTAATTTTCATCTGTGTTTACTCCTTCATTAATAACTTTGGCCATCTTGACTATCTTCTGATGTTGTTTGGCCACAGGTATCTTGGTTTTCATCTGTGAAATGTTGGAGATTAGGCTGCAGGGATGCTCAATTGTTTTGGCCCCAATGCTCATTTGTGCAAGGCACAAATGCATGTGCCTATGCAAAAACACACACATACAGACACTTCACACACACATGTGCACCCCATGGGCAAAATGGGCAAAATATTGACATTAAAGTCTCTCTCATTACTTGGCAATAATCTCCACTGAGCTTGCTGCTACTAGTAGTGGGAAAACAGAGAACTGAGAAGGATGGAATCCATGTTTGTTTAAGCTTTGTAGAAAAGTGTGTGCAATGTCATGATATTTGGGTTATCCCTACCCATATCCCACACCACTGGATGCTAATGCAGGGGTTAGACAATGTAGGAATTTTTTTACCATCAAGCCATGAGGTAAGTTTTACTAGGTATTATGAAGAAGCTGGAGGGAATTAGACATGACTGCCAATTTGTTCATAAATCATATGTGTAGGGTTCTGCCTAACTTGGTCCTGAAATGCAGTGTACCTTAGTGACTAATGCCAGGGTGCCAGTCTAGACAAAAAAGAGGTTAAAATGTTCAGTCAACAATATTATTTATTCACACCAAATCCAATATGATCTTCGAAGCTAAGCAGGACCCAGCTTGGTTAGTACTTGAATAGGGGACCTCCAAGAAACACTAGATCTCATAGCCCAAATTTCAGAGGAAAACAATGACAATCAGCTTGGAGTATTCCTTGCCTAAGGAAACCCTATGAAATTCATGGAGTTGCCATAGGGCAACAATTGACTTGAAAGCACAGACATACACACAAATGAGGAAATAAATCCTCTCACTTTATAGGACTGTTGTGGGCAAGGAGAAGAGGTAATTATTGCAATAACTTGTCTCTTGAAGTGAACTCAGATGCAGTCGTTCCTTTGCTCAAATCTAGAGATGGGACGAATCCAGAATTTTCAAAATCTGAATCCGGATTGGAATCCCTAGAAAGTTCTGGGAATCCACGAATCTCACGAATCTTGAATCTTTCAAATTCTTTTGTAAAAAAAGGATTTAAAAAGCATTTTTTTAAAAAAAAATAAACTTTTTAAACTTTTTTTAAACAGAACTTTTTTTAAAAGAAACCCTATTTTTTGGTTGGTGGATTTGAAAGATTCGGTTTGCCTGTTTTTGCACAGGGATTCGGATTCGCGAATCTTGAATCTTTGCTGAGGATTCGAGGATTCGGTTGGCCCATCCCTACTCAAATCCTATCCAGAGATGGACAAATCTGTTACTATTACCTTCTCCCACATTTAGCTTTTCAAAAAAAATCCATGTTTTTTCATGTCAAAGATATAGAAAATGTGTGCATTTCTGTAAGTTATTAATAAAAAAAGGAAACAAACTAAAATAAAATTTCACCCTATTTGCATTAGCAAAATTCACTTATCATCTGATTTATAGTGACTTGATCAGACGATTTTCTTAGCAAGATGTATTCTGCAGAAGTTTGCCATACTCTTCCTCTGAGGCTGAACGTGTGTGGCTCATACAAGGTCACCCAGTGGGTTTCAGTGGTCAAGTTGGGATTGGAACTGTGGCCTCCTGGAGTCCTAGTCCAACACTCATACCACTACACACACAGCCAAATTCAATAAGAAGAACTATTCACATCATGGAGAGCACCATGTTATATCTCTGCAATTGCTGAGGGCAAGGAGTCTCTGAGAGAAAACCTAATTCAGCAGTACAAATGTATTTATTTATTTATTATCCTACTTTTCTCCTGACATGGGACCCAAGGTGACTGGCAACAAGGTTACAACAAGATTGAGCTAAAAACCTGATCATTAAAAAAGCTAAAACAGAATTAAAGAAGCTATTGTTTTAAAACACCATTGATTTAAAAATGAGTAAAATCATCTCTGGTTGAATACAGTGCCCAAACACCTCTGTCTATATATTCTTACCAAGAAATTACCTAATTGAAATTCTTATCCACCCCTAACCTTCCCCCGATTGCAAATTCACAAGACACCTTTAGACAAGTTACTACTGATAAGGACAATACTTGTTTTGAGGCCTTTTTTGTTGTTCAAAGTTGAGATAATAATCTAAAAAGAAAAAGTGACTTACTGCACAGGACACTTGTGAAAATTTCTGAGAACAGCATATAGTGAACATATAAATGTAAAATATTGTTGTAGAGCACTTTGCCTAGATAACTGCAATCAATATGAACAAGGCTGCGATCCCATAGTCACTTACTTGGGAGTAAGTTACATTAAAAACAATGGGAGTAACTTTCAAGCAGACTTACAGGGTCATCTTTTTGGATTAACTTTTTCACAATGCTGAACCAACACTTTTAGAAATACAGCCTTAGCTCCCGAAACCATATGGAGAATGGCTAAAAATCTATAAAACATCAGAATTTTTCATAGTATATGGGGCATTACTACTCTAGAAGGAAGAGAATAACAAAGGAACAGAATTCCCTGTGCATCTGCCAAAATCTGACTCAAAGGAAAAGTAAACCTTCTCCCAAGGGCCTCTGTTATCCCTTATGGACAATGTTTAGAATTGCCTTGCATTTATCTTTCTATGAAGAATTCTCTGTCTCGTTGTTTATACAGGGGGATGTGGTGACACGTGCTGTAAACAGATATACATTTTCCAGGATAGGAAGAAGAAATGCAAAAGGAAATCAGAATCACACCAGAGCACCACAAATCATTCTAAGCAGTTAAACGTCTTAAGGTGGATATGTTTGAAAACTCTGTGTTGGACAAGCTTTTATTTATGAACTTGGGAAAAGGAATGAAGAGACAAGTTATATGTGATGGAGAAAATCTGTGATCAGATCATGTATTATTGAAATTTTACATTAAGGAGCTACAAGAGCCTATGAATATCATTGGAGTATTATTCATAGAGGAAGGAATGATAATCCTTTCCCTATGTCATTTTCTTGAATTAAACTCCCTCCTTAATTAATTAAAGCCCCTCCTAAAGCTGAGGAGGAGAGGGATACAGGAAATGGCATTTTTCTGCCTTTAACAACCTGAAGTAAACTTGGAGTATAAATCTTTTCACAGTTGAACTCTTAGAATTCAAATTCATTTTATTTTTTTACTATGTTAATTAGGACAGTGCTGCCATGTGCTAAGCATGTACTGTTTTTAATGTGTAACAAGTACTTTCTGTGATCTTAATTGTTTTAAATTGCCTTAATGTTTTAATGGGATTGTTTCTTTAATGTTGTTTTTTTATTTTTGAACCACATGTTATTTTAACTATTTTGTTTTAACCTATATCGTAACCAACTTTGAGTCCAATTTTGAGAGAAAGATGGGATATAACTTAGGTAGCTAGATGGATGGATAAATAGACAGATGGGATGGGGTTAGTGACAACCACAGGCAGAGGCTGCTGAAATACAGGGCAATAGTGAGGTGGCAGAGGGCAGAAGTATGTGTGCCACATAACTCTCCCAGCATTCCCCAAGCTAGCCTTCTGCCCTTGAGTCTACTGGGAGATGTTGTTGTGTCACCAGTGTTTAAGATTCAAGTACCATTACAGTTGTCTTCTGTGTATGAAAGAGCATCGTCTTGTCCTCAGTCTGCAAAAATTGACTTGTGACTGTCTTGAATATCTTCCCTTTCTTCCATCATAGAATTAGGCCAATATAAACCCAAGGTCATTCCAAGCTTGTTGGGATAACATTAGCCCCACTAACTCAATACTCCCAGTTATGGGTCTCCTATATCCAGTTATCTTCTGCCTGGGAATGACCTGTTACTGCCTGAGATGAAGAACAAGATGACATCCCACCCATTTCACCTATAATATCTGAGTAAGTTTGAGTCTAACTTCAATACTAGTGATTGGCAGGGAAGCCTCTACCTCACTTGAGGAAAACAGGGTATCCTAGAGGATGCAGAATTGGCTCCCTGGAATGCAGCATTTTATTATCCAGTGGAAGGGGATGAATATGTAGATGCCATCATTGTCTTCTCCACCCCACCATATATCTACCATCTGAAATGATTGCCACACACTGCCTGAACAGGGTGGGTCTTGAGATGTCCCTGAGCAAAGCTTCCTTTTTCTGTCTCCTCTTTGGATCTACTCTAAGGGTAAGGCTCCTGTAGCTAATATTTCCAGTTATTGTGAGTAATAAAAATTAATCACAGCAAATGCCTTTCAGATCTGCTGCCCTTCCTCCCTCATTTAATCTCCATTTCCTCTTCTTCCTCTTGGTTCTCTGCATTTTCTCCAAGGAAAGGCCTTCAGTCCTCTTTGTGAATTCTTCCCTGTAAAGAAGGACTCTAAGAAAGAAAGAAAGAAAGAAGAAAAGGAAAAAAAGAAAAAGAAAAAAAGTTCATTGGACTATTTGAGAGTATATACGTGTGTAGTTCATTAGTTTCTTTTTTTAGAAAGACTCCCCGTGTAATTTTTTCCCTCAACTCTGAACAGATTCCTGACAACTTTATTTTCGTAGCTGACTTGCAGCAGATTCAACGCTTTGCAGTCTCCCTAAGTGTCAGGCTTGTGGGTGGTCTGCTTCATTTCGAACGTCTCCAGCCAAATGTGAATAGAAAACAGCTTTTTGTTCCACAGACTTTTGGACTTTAACCTTAACTACTTACCAGGATATAATCATCCACACATTCCCTGTTGCCAGTACATAAGCTATTAGGCTGCCCAGCTGGAAAGAGGGAAGCTTCTCTCCAGCGGCTAATTTAATCGGCAACATCAGAGCAAGAAGGTAGCCCATCATTTTTATTCCAAATATGATGACTTGCATCTATTGCACAGTTAGAACAGTCACAGATTGTTTCTTTTGCTGGAATGCAACTGTTTTAGGAAGAACTGTTTCCGTATCGCTTGAAGGCCAACTCATGTTCTGTTTTACAACACATTAGACAATCAAGAAAAAAAAGAAAAGAAAAGCAGAGGATACATAGAGGCAAGCATATTCTGAAATATTTTTATATCATGATAGTGTTCTAAGAACACTAAAGACAGGAAGAAGACTAATTCTTCCCAAATAGAAATTTTCATTGTTCCTAAATTGAAAAAAAAGGGAGGGCTTCGTTACAGTGAAAAAAATTACATCAGGAAGAATAACAGACAGCCAATAATCTTGTTCAGTGTTATTTTTCAGCAGTATTCCAATGCCCCAAAGTGTTTTGGATGAATGGTTTTGCATCAAAAAATGTTGGGAGGAGATTGGCACAAAAACGCTGTTTTCTTCAGAGGGGAAAAAAAATCCTGTGCAAAAATTCCTCTTGTCTTTGCAGAAAGTACTATTTCCTGCATAGGAAGAGATTTTTACACACAAAAAATCCCCATATATTCTACCATGCAGAATAACTCTTCTCCAATGATTCCTCATGCTTGAATACAAGAAGAATACTGTGGAGGAATATTTATTTTCTCCCATAGCAGAACAAAAACAACCTTCATCACTCATTCTTGAATGCAAGTATGAAATAATTGATAATTTACATCCCTAAAGAATACCAAGATAAAACTGGTTTGTGGATTATTCTGGTTGTGGCACAAACCCATATCAAGAAGGCAGATTTGTATTCAGGAGGAAAGAAGTAAAATCAAGACTACTAGGAGCTAGTGCCTCCCAAAAGGTCTAAAATGTTCAACAGTTGGCATAATTGTCACATCATCCAGGTGTTACACCTGTTGTCCAGGGGTAACTCACATCTACCAACTTCCTCTCACTTTGTTCTCTTTGTGTTCTAGAAATGCCTCATATTATTCCATCTCTGGTTTCCTTTATGTCACAGTCCAATACCATCCTTTGAGGTTTCTTAGAGAAGGAGAACATTCCAAGTACACAATGGGTTGGATCCAGGATTTAATATCTGGGCCATGTTTGTGGAAGGTGCCACTGGCCAATTTCAGTGCCCATCATTGGTCAAGGCTCCTTCAACCCATCTGTAGCATATGGGGTGGGAGCTGGAAGGGCTACTGTGAAAGGGGCATATAAGGAAGTTCATTCCTACCAGCAGTTTCAGCATTAAGTCTCAAAAGTAATGTAGCTACCTACTGCATGGAGCTTTTCTGATGTTTCAGCTTCTGACATTATTAAGACTGCAGCAAGTAGAAGGACTGTCAAAGGTTCAGTCTATAGATCCTTCTGCAGAAAAGTGTGCTACAAGTATACCAACTACTGTATTTGAGGAGTTATATGCAGCCAACAAAACAAACAATATCTGTCAGTCTCAGTTTCCTGTTTGAATGGAGAACCAGCTAGATTCAGGCCTCCCAATGCAGTGGCAGAGCTTGGAGTGTGTGTAGGCGGCAGGAGGGGGCATGGCCGCAGTTCAAGGGGCATGGCCACTGTGTGTGTGGGCATGGCCAGGGCCGTGGGGGTGTGGCTATGGGCCGGTACACCTCAAAAGCATTGCCGTCTGGGGCGAATCATGCCCCCTCCCCCCCCGTCCCTACACGACTACACCAGTGCAATTTGGAAGCAGCAAGTTACAAGAACCGTGTGACCTAGAACAGTGTTATTTTTTAAAAATAGCTGATATGATTTGTATGTGTAACAAGCAAAGTTTACTTGTTACTCCCAAACACAGGAGTCATTTTATGGGATTCCAAGACATTTTTGCATTTTTAAAATATAGTTAGTATTTTAAAAAGTAATCAAAGTAACACAGCATGTTAAAAACATGCTACTCTTATTAGCATTACTGAGTTATTCTTTTTTAGAAAAACTGATCAACAAGAAACAGGATACTGGTAATGCTCCAAGCTCTGCAACAGTAATTGTCTGGCACTGCACACACTATTGCAAATGAACCAAATGAGATGTGACATAGCCAATCAAAAGCAGAGGCCCTATCCCATTTTTTAAAAAGCCTCCATACTAAAACTGACTACATGAAAAATACCATGTTTGGTTTGTGTCTCAGTCTAGAACATGAAAAAATGTGTATAGCTCTATTTGCTGGTTGTAATAATTCAGCATGAAGAACTGACTTCACAGTATCCTTTTGCATGGAAAAGATCTAATCCCCATTCAGAAGCTAAAGAGATACCTTTGCTACAAAATTGGACCAACCTGTTACTGTGGTGCATAGTCCGAGCCCGAGGTCTACTAAATATAGTTTTATATCAAAGAATTGGCCATTCCAAACTGCTCCCCTCCACATGCTTGCGAGGCCCCCAGACAAGCACGCAAACGGACACGGCTGAACAAGCTGAAAAATACAAAACAAATCCAGGCAGGCCAGTAATTTTCTGGCACGCAGCTTCAGGAGACTTCCAGGCAAGTACACTTTAAACCTACATTAAGTATGCACGAGGCATACAAAAGATTCTCTGCCCTGAACAGGCGGCTTGACGAGATTAGCACTTCTGACTACTCAACTGTCAAGCACTCTCCATTTGCATACTGTCTGCGCTATTGACAGCGCCGTCAAAATCCAATCATGCTAAATACTGACCTTTCGGAGGCTTTGTCTCCAACCCGAAACCCATTGTTTTCCCCGGGAACGGACTGCCCTACAGGCACATTTTCCCCTATAAGAACCCCTGATTTTGAGCGCTTCTTCGGATCACTCTTGGCTTCCATCCCGCCTTGCTGCCGCTCCATTCACCGAGCCTTCCCCTCAGCTTCCACGTGCTGAGAATCTCCGCTCCAACTGACTTTCTGCAGGCTACCCGGGCTACAGGATCAGGTGTAGTATTCCCCCTGAAAAATCCTCCTTAAAATCCCCTGTCTACTTTCCTCCCTTTATTTGCTTAGGTCTGTGTGTGTGAGTATGCATGTGTGCAGTATTTCTTAGTTCTGTGTGTGAGCATGCAAGTGCGCTGTGACTTTACAAACAAAAGAACAAAATTAGAACTTTATTGTGTCGTGGTCTTGACTCAGTCTGATCCCGTAAACATTGGGTCAAAGATCTCGCTAGGTTACCCTGCCTCTCATAGTGCTACAGCTAATTCCCATTCCCCATTATTTGGAGCACATTGAGGTGTCCCCCAAGGGACCCCAGAAATCAGGGTAACAATCACACTTTGGCCTTTTCCACAGCACACTGTTATAGTGCTATTATTACACTTTCAACATCCTGTGGAATCCTGGAGTTTGCAGTTTAGGGAGGGACATTTAGAATTCTCAGTCAGAGAGCTTTTTGGCCTCAGTAAACTACAAACCCCAGAATTCCATAGAATGTTGAAAGTGGAATAATAGCACTACAGCAGTGTAGTGCGGAAATGACCTTAATGTCGTAATTTCATCCAAAGCAATTTGGGATCTGTCGTTTTGGCATTAGAGAGCTCTAGTCCATTCCCACTCTTGTGAACTACAGTTCCCTGAGTTCCAGCTCATGCTAGAGAATTAAAGTGATTAATAATACAATCCTAAATCACAAATATGCTTGCTGTATTGGGTAGAGTTAGATTTAAGGTGCTTCTGCCAGCAGAGATAATCTTCCATTTCTGCTTTAAATGATGAGATTTAGTTCAGTCATTTCAGTTTTGTTTTGTTTCTTGAGCCTCAAGGCCAGTGAAATAGCATAAAATGTAGCTTGGCAAATGATGATATCTCCCATTTGATTCCATCTAGTGTTATCATCCTCATGTGGCTTTTCTACCATGTTTGCAGTACAGAACTCCGTTACTTATAATCACATAGATCCCATTTGTTGCTCCCCAAGGAGCTCTCAGAAGGAGATGAGGGCACTGGGTTAAATCCTGTTTTACTAGGCAACCTGGTTTGCATTATAGAGATTGGGGGCACATGGAATTTGTACAGAAGTTTATCGAGTGACTAATGCAAAAGGCTCTGGCCAGCCTACCAGGTTCTATTTGGCGTTGTCATAGATTGGCTACAGTTTTCTTTTCCCCATCTCCAAAAATCTATAAGATTAAATCATTGAAGTTTTAGCTCCCTGCATTCACAAAGACCAAAGAAATCAACAGTTAAATTGAAGGAATGAGTGGTTTAAGGAAACATTAAAAGAAAAACCCTAAAAAATTTAGCTTCAAAGAAAACCTCCAATTTTGTTTTTTAAAAATTGTAATTGCAGTCAGAACTATATTCAAGCATACAAATGACAAAGATGTTCCTTTTTACAAAGTCTTTTTACACCTGCCCAGCCTTTCTTTTTCTCCTTGTCCTCTGTCTAGCTGGAAGGGATTTTTTAAAAAATAACATTGGCTTTGGGAGAATCATAAAGGAAGGTTGAAGAAACACAGACTTTTGTTGTGGGATTGAAGCAGCATGCCCACAATAAACAAGGCAATAAAGCTTGAGCTGGGAAAGAACGGGATTTTGCTTTAGCCAGTTCTACTGTAGCTGTGTGTGCTTGTCCCGAATAGGCAAAGTAAAGAGCAGCTGCTTCTAGATTCCCTAACTGAGTACACATTAACAGGAAAACAGAGAGAAAGAAGGCACATTAGTCTTCTTCATTAATTCCCCAGCATGTTGGAAAACCACAATGCTGTAACTCTGACTGCCAAAATGGAAATCATAACAAAAGCAGAGGCTGGCAAAAGAAAAAAAAAATCATCCCTGGATGCATTTTAGAAGAAGCTTTGAAGTGGTCCCTAGAAGGTTTGAAAAAAAAAATGTTTACTTATGCAAGAACTTACCTGACCTGGTTGTCTCGTTTCATGTATGCATACTGTTAGTTTGGAATAAAAAGTTTGTTGAAACATGTTGAACTACTCTTTTTTTGTGTGTGTGGTAGGAATTTATCCCTATTCTTTCCATGTTACTTCTGCCTCTGATACCAAATTTTCTGTTAAAGAAGTAATGTCCTGGAACAGATCTACTTTGCTAACTGAGGTATACTTGTATTTGACACATGACTGCTGCCATCAATGGCAGGGAATACTTCAGTACAAAACATGACACACAGTACAATCTGTAGCCTTGGACTCTCTTTGAACCTCTGGAAGCCTGAATCCTAAAGCTGAGCGTGGTCATTTCTGCTCTACCCTGTTATAGTGCTATGATTCTACTTTCAACATCCTGTGGAATTCTGGGATTTGTAGGCTAGGGATAGGTGTTTAGGCTTCTTAGCCAAACAGTTCTTTGGTCTCAGTAAACTACAAACCCAAAAATTCCATAAGATGTTGAAAGTGGCATAATAGCACTATAAAAGTGTAGCGTGGAAATAGCTCATGAGATGAGTCCCTACCATTCACAGTTATCAAATCAAGGGTTCTCTCAGCTAATCATAGACATCAGAATATGTCAACAGGTAGGAAAGCAGCCTGAACAGAGCTTCAGCAGTACCATTTCAAAAGTAATTAGTTACAGTTATAAGACCAAGGTCCCCAACTATAAGTTACAAGTATAATTACAATTTTAAATACTAACACTTTCCTATTTCTCATAAGTAACTAAAATTTACCTTTCGTTACCCTACAAAAACTTCAAGCCACAGGCCTGACATGCAAAATACTCTCTCTTCCTGTCTATATCATTGGCAGCACAACACCCACAACAGAATGTGAGGCAAAGCATGAGCCAGTACTTGAACAATGTGATATTTCTTCTCCTATTGGGCAGAACTTTTAACTATATGATATTTTTCCTCCTTACAATTGTAAGATTAACCAAAATGTTTGGTTAGATGCCACAAAATGAGTGAAGGTAGCCCTTGGTAACTTGCAGTGATAATGTAACATAGTTACACTGTTATTATTGGGAAAGGAATTAATTGCAACTAACTTGAGCTGGCATCCTATTAGTGACTTAACAATGATGTAAGTTGGACTTATGCTAATGTAAATATTTTTGGGGAAGGGGGGTCATTGTAGAGGTCAGAATTCTCTACCAATTTGCACAATAACCAAAATCCCCTGAGGACCCATCTTCTTAGCTGCTGCTAAAAAGTGGACAATGTGGGGATCATGGATTGCATGTGGCTCCCAGGGTTGTTTTTGTGGTCCCTACCCCACCTTTTTTGTTCCAAAATGCAAAATCCCACCCCTAAAAGATCCAAAATGCCCCCAAATGACCTCTACATATGTAGGACATTTCCACCATATTTGGAAGTATCTCCTGGGGCCCCCAGTCATGAAAACATTTTTTGGCTTCTTTTTTCCTCAAAGCATGGTGAGAATGCTTCCATGTCTCCTAGAAAGTATTTGGGGAAAATTTTATTTGCAGGAGCAGGTATGGTAGTGGGTGCTGCCCTTTGAGGTGTTCTGGATGTGCAAATGTGATCCTATAGCCTTCCACAAATGCCTACCCTTGATTTAGTGGCTGGCAGAAAGCAAGAGGCATCAGACCCCAAAGCCAGATGCAGAACAGTGACATAATCAGTTAAGACTTCTGGAGAATCACCAGAGGTCCTGGGGAATGATGTCATCATACTGTACTTGGCTATAAGGCAAGATGCTTCTCCGATGTCCTTCATCTCCACCAGTCACTAATGGCTGCGATGTGTGTCCTGCAGCAGCTCAAGGGTGAATCCTGGAGGGGAAGAGATGGAAAACATACTGTAGTTTTGCTAGGGTAAAACTTTATGGTACATTTCCTGATGCATGATTTTGACCTTGCTGTTTGTAATGAGTTACTTCCAAACTCTGATCTTGGAGCTATATACAATGGTCCTGAGTAGAAAAAAATCTACGTATGAAAACAAAGCTCTCCTCTGCTTCATGGTGTAGGTGTGTATGATTAAATTGTGTTGTTCTTGTTGTGTGTCTTCAAGTTGTTCCAACTTATGGAGAACCTAAGGTGAACCTATCACAGAGTTTTCTGGCAAGATTTATTCAGAGGGGGTTTGCCTTTGTCTTCTTCTGAGGTTGAGACAGTGTGATTCACCCAAGATCACAAATAAAACAATGAACAGAGTCAGTAGCACATCATAAGACTCCATACAGACTACTGTGACTGTGGAACTACCTCTCTGTCTCCCTCCATCCCCCTCCACTCATAAACTCCCCTGCTCCCAGTAGCAGCCGATCCATAGTGACAAAATGCCACCCAGTCCTTTTCTGAATGAATGCATCTTACATTGTGGAGTGGTTTGTCTATTGACTGGGTCAATACATTTGTCAGCAGCACTTCTGTTGCCAAATCAAAGACTTCATTTTCACTCACCTTCATTTCAGCAAGAACATTAGTGAAGGCAGTTCTAAAGCATCCTTGTCATCTTGTACTGAGGGCGTACAACACTTCCTTTTGAGAAACCACAGCTTCAGAAGTTGAATTTATGGTTTGTTGACAAGCATGACTCCAATGGGCTTTGAACTAGTCCTAAACTGTACACATGTAGAAGAAATGGAAAGATTTTGTAATGGCAGATTTTTTGCCATTCATAATAATCTTCTGTTTCTAGTTTAATTAAAATGGTGGTGTGTCACTAGAAACATGCACCATCCACAAGCAAGATGACGCAGACGTACACACTCTCTGCACAGGGATCAAGTCAGCCCTTTTCCCCCAAGCCTTTGCATCACGTGGTCATAAAGTATGTTCTCATTCCTCACCCATAGCTGAATGTTGTTAAGAACAGTAAAAACAAATAGCCATCTATGGCATTCATAAGATTAACCTGCAATGTGGAAATTAGAAAGCAATTTCTCAAAGCCGAGCATGGGAGAGAGACTATATTTCATAGGCACAGCTTGGGCTCTTTTGAACTGTCCCATTGTCTGGGCAAAGAGGTACTGGAAAGTGTCACTCACAACAGCATAAATCACCTCTGGATAACTCTGCTCCCAGTCAGCTTAAGAAAGCTGTTTATTGTTTTCAAGGGAATGCTACAGGCCCTACCATAGCTAAATCAAAGGAACTGTACAGCATTCCGTTCAATGTTATCGTTAAAGAAAAATTCTGTTTAAAGCAAAACTATAAATTTGTGACTGCTTTGGAAGAGGCTGACATTTACACTTCTGACCATGGAGCACTTAAAAACAATTTCAAGTTTAGTTTACAGAGGCAGTGAAAGCATATTATGTATATGCCTATGTGGGTCTCATCTGTCCCTCATCCAGGTTTGTTTTTGAAAACTAGTCTGCTTTTCCTTGTTGACTTTGAAAAATTCCATCTGGTGATCGTTTTTACTCCCTCAAGATAAAATTCTGATAAAGCTGTGACATTACTTCAGGCTTTGTAATATTGTGAGAAGAGATGTAAGAACACTGCCCCTCTGTCCAAATCTATAGTACAAGGCAAACCCATGCGCCTCCTCCATGGGCATAGCTTCCATTTCTGACCAGGGAGGTAAGTCAGCAACAAGTGTCCCTGTAAGCACTGGAGAAATTTAGACAGGACATGTACACAGTAATAGAAAGCTAATTGTCCCACAAATTTGGAACAAAAGATAAATATGCATAATCTAAAGCTAAATATGTGCAAGGATATACAATCAAATTTGCAACTCCCATGAATAGTGATACTCTGTTTTAAAATATTTTTTTTAAAAAAAATGACAGAAGCTCATATGTTTTTCCGAAATACATGACTCGGTGAGGCCCTTCAGCCTTCCAAAAGGTGGGAATCATGTTAATTACACCTCTAAATAAATCTTTGTTAACCTGAGGCCCATTCGCCCCATAGTAAAGTAACACTATAATTCCATTTTAACTTCCGTGGGGTTTGTAGTTTGTGAATGCTACAGAATAATGGTTTAACTTACTTCCTTTCCTTTCTTTCGTTGGATACAGAATAAACTTAGAAACCTCTGGAATCTTCTGAGAAACTTGTTTTCTGTTTCTTTTCACCATAAAAGTGGGATGCATAGTGAATCTCCAGGACCAGTTTAAGAGATTTTTTTTTTCTGCCTGAAGTGAAAAAGATGATCCCTGATTCCCATACAGAAACTGGTTGGACTAAGAGCTGAATCCACCCCACCTAATGCAATAGGCCAGTTTAGAGGGTCTTGGGAATGCTGTGTGGCATGCACAGCTCCATCCTTCAATGAAGAGAAGAGCTGGAGAGTTCATAAGAAGCAGCCTGTTCCATTGCCTGAAGTGGTCACCTCACTCTGTCTCATAGTGGAGCAGCACTGAAGAAATCACATCAATATACTTAATGTGATTGTGCAGTATTCATACTGAATATGGTGTAGGTGTGTGAAATTTACACAATGCTATGAAAAAATATGAATATATCTTATTAAATTTCAAATGTGTATGCCAGTAGGTCTCAACCCCTGGATCCCTGGTAGTTTTTCACTTCAACTCCCAGGGTCCCTGATCACTGACTGAGTGCTTGGGAATTATCTGACATATTTCTTGTTAGCAAATTCTTTCCCTTTTATGTGGATGGGTGGTGGAAAGAAATGCCGAGGTGTTGCACTGATTCCACCAAAGAGTGCAGAAGCATCAACCTTTCACCCAAAGAGCCTTGATATCTGAGCTGTGTCTAATCCTGACTGTGTAGACTCGCTTAGTCTCTTAATGGGACTCCTGCACTGTATCAGACAGGCACAAAAACCTTGTCTCCAGCAAACTGGATCTGTCCATATGGCAAATATGCTAGCAACATAACTCTTGGGGCCAGAATCAGTATAAAGCCAAGAACTGAGAGAGGAAAAGGAAAAGGAGCTGACCAACTGATGGTGTTCCCAGGAGCTTCTTCGTATTGTCCTGGACTGGATAAGCCTCCAGTTAACCTGGAAGACCATACCCCTGGCTAGCTACTTCCTATCTGATTGGCCGGCCTTCCAGCCCTTCCCTAGAGCCCACAAATACTGCTGGGCTTCTCAGGAAAGGGAACCACTAATACACGAAAGAAAATTGGCAACAACAATGTTACCTCAGAGCACTTGTCAAGCACAAGCGCAGTTATGGAGCAGCCTATGAAAATGCCCCCAGGTACATGTGAAAAAGATGAGTTCCATAGCTTTGCCTATCCAAAGAATAGAGGACACAGAAGTGGGAGAGCAGTAGATCCAAACTTATCTAGGCCTGACCAAGAAGGACCAAGTAGAATGGAAGAGTATGAAGGAGCTAGTACAGACAGTGCAAACAGTTTACCCCAGAGCAGCCAGAGATACCATTTGGAAAGGCCCAGGGCCAAAGAAAAATGCAAATAAAGAAACAATCCTAGAAAAATTTGAACTGTTTATCACAGAAAGCATCCTATCTTTGTTTTTTTTTAATAAAATAATCTTTCTTAACTTACTACATGCAAAAAAACCAAGAAAAGAAAAAAAGCAGCACCAACAATAGCAACAGTAAGAATAACAATAACATATACCATAGTAACATAAAAAGTGATAGAAAATAGAAAGTAGCAGAGTAAAGGGAAAAAAGAAGAAAAGAAGAAAGAGGAAAAAAATACCAAATTTCTAAATACTCACCCAACCTTACTTATCCATATGTAGTATATCTTAAGACATACTAACATTATGAGAAAAGAAAAAAAGAAAAGAAATAAGAAAATACTGACAAATGACATTTAAGTTTCTTCCTGACTTCTTCGTCAGCTGGTTTTCGATTCTACTTCAGCACCTCTTCCTAATATAAATATAAATATAAGCATAGATATAAATATAAATATTCTAAACATAATCACTATAATTACCTTCACTCTCCAAACTGTTTAAATCATTCTTATCATTTACAAATCAGACCCACTAACCATTAAGTCTCCCTTTTTATTTCTTACATGGTCCATGAAAGGTTTCCATGTTCTTAAAAATGATTCTATTGAATTCTTCCTCAGTAAAGTTATTAACTTATCTATTTCCTCAAACTCTATTAATTTATTTATCCATTCACTCACTTTTGGAGTTCTCTTATTTTTCAAATATTTTGCATATATAATCCTAGTAGCCATCACCATATATCCTATCAAATTCCTGTGGTATCTTTCCCTATTGTCAGTCCTGTCAATCATACTGAGCAGAAAAAAGTTCTGGTCTAAATACAATTTCAATGTTTAAAATCTTTTGAATAAGTTTACATATCATTAACCAAAAATTTCTTTGATTTCTGACACTGCCACCACATATGATAAAAGGAGCCTTCATGATGTTTATATTTCCAGCATCTATTATTCTTTTTTTATACATTTTAGCCAATTTACTAGGGGTTAAATACCACTTATATATCATTTTATAAAGATTTTCTTTAATATCATTATACCAGGTGAATTTCAGTCCTTTCTCCAAACTTCTTCTCATTAATCTAACTCTAAATTATACCCTGTATGTTGGGCCCAATATATCATGCTTTCTTTTATCTGCTCTTCCTCCGTGTTCATTTTAACAATAGCTTATATATTCTTGAAATTAAATGAGATTATTCTGACCATAATAATTTTTCTAATTTATTTTTAGTACTCTCAAAACCATATTTTTTATTATCATCTTTGAATTTCTCCCCTAGTTGATAATAGTTTAACCATTGTAGTTTATATCCTTCCTTCTCCAAACTTTGCATATCTTTAATACTACAACTACCTCCATTCTCCTTTAACACATCACTATATCTTAAACTTGAGTCTAAGCTGCCTATCTCCCTTCTGTAAAATGCCTCTTGAGGCAATAACCATCCTGGAATTTTTACTCCAAATCTATTTTTGTATTTCTGCCAGATTTTAAAAATTGATCTCCTTATAATACGATTCTTAAATCCCGCATTTACTTTTGTTTTCCCATACCACAGATAGGCATGCCAACCAAATTTCAGCGCATGACCTTCTAGCTCTAATAATTTCTTATTTTCTAATAAAATCCATTATTTAATCCATGCTAGACATGAGGCCTCAAAATATATTCTCAAATCTGGAACTCTGAATCCTTCTCATTCTTTAGCATCTATTAAAAATATTTTCCACTTTATCCTGGGTTTTCTCCCAGCCCATAAAAATTTTGAAATGTCCTTGTGCCAATTTGTAAATGAGGTTTTGGAGAAAATAAAGGGAATTGTCTGAAAGAGATACATAAATGTGGGTAAAACCATCATTTTAATTACAGATACACTCCCTAAAAGGGAAATATTAATGTTTTGCCATTTCATAAGATCATTCTTTATACTTTCCCAACTCTTAACATAATTATTTTCATATAATTGTTGATTCTTTGTTGTTAAGACTATCCCTAAATATTTAACTGTCTTTACAATCTTAAAACTAGATTTCCTGTGTAGTTCCTCTTCTTTCCCCTTGCTTATATTCTTAGTATCTTAGTTTTATCTATATTGATCTTAAAACCAGAGATTTTGCCAAATTCCCCTATTATTAACGTTAATAATTCTATACTACTAATTGGGTTTTCTAAGATAAGAACTATATCATCTGCAAAAAGCTTTCCATTTGAATTCTGCCCCTCTTATCTTTGTTCCTTTTATATCTCTATTGCTTCTGATTGTACTATTTAAACATTCTAATATAAGGATAAAAAGCAAAGGTGAAAGGGGGCACCCTTATCTTGTACCTTTCTCTATATTAATACTTTCTGTTGAATTCACATTTATTATAATTTTGGCTTTTTGTAAATAATATATTGTTTTAATCCAATTTACAAAATTACTTCCTAAGTCTATTACTTCCAATATTTTAATTAAGAACATCCAATTAACATTATCAATGGCCTTTTCTGCATATAGAAATATTAATGCTCCTTTAATTTGATTATGATAATTCCAATATTCTAATATATCCAATACTGTTCTAATATTATATCTAATTTATTGTTTTGGTAAAAATCCATTTTAGTTTTCATATACATAACCCCGCAAACAAATTTTTAGCCTATTTGCTAGAATGAGTGTAAATATTTTATAATCCTTGTTTAATAGAGAGATAGGCCTATAATTCTTAACTGATAATAGATCTTTATCCTGTTTTGGTATCAGCACAATGTTCCCTTCCCTCCAGCTTTCAGGAATTTTCTGAGTTTAATATACCATTCATAATTTTTTGTAGAGGTTTTTCCAAATCATTAAAAATGTTTTATAATACAAAGCTGTCAGGCCATCAGTACCAGAGGTTTTACCTTTTTTTAATTAATTGCATTTCTTATTCCTTCAATTGATTATTACCTTGTTTAATTCCTCCCCTTGCTTTCCTGTAAATTTCAAAATCTCATGGTCTTGAATATATTTGTTTATTTGTGTTTCCATTACCTCTTGCTTTTCATACAATGCTTGAAAATAATCATTAAATATTTTATGTGATTCCTTATCATTAATTATTATCCTATCTCCCTGTTTTAATTTTGTAATCATTCTTTTTTTCTCTTCTTTTCTGCATCTATATAATAGCCATTTCCCTTTATTTCCATATTCAAAATTCTTTTGTTTTATGTAGTCTAATTTCCTTTTCATTTCATCTACCAACATCATTGTTATTTGCTTTTGTATTATTTTTATTTGCTCCAAAATGTTGTTGTTTATTGGGTTTTTGGTCGACTCTAATTCTTTCTTTTTAAATTTCCTTAGAGATTTCGTTGATCTTCTCCTGTGTCTTTCTATTGCACTCAGCATTTAATTTCATAAAGTTCCCTCTAATTACCACTTTTCCCACGTCCCATACTATACTATCCTCTACCCCCTTGTCCTGATTTAAGTTAAAGTATTCTATAAACACCTCTCTACAATAATTAACCACTTCTTCTTTATATAGTAAAAGCTCATTCAATCTCCCTTTATAGTTTTGGATTCTTCTGTTAAAAGTTAATCTAACTGGATTATGATCTGATATTGTTTTAGGCAAAATATCTATTTTCCTATATAATATTTCCTATATTATTGGAGACCCAAATCATGTCTATTCTAGACAGTGAATTATGTACCTCAGAATGAAAAGTAAATTCCCTTCTGTTCCCTTCTTTTAATCTCCAAGAATCTACTAAATGTAATTCATCAACTAATTCAAAAAATTCCTTCACTAGTTTACCATGATTTTTCTTAATTAATTTAGTTGATAATCTATCCAGTTGTGGATCTATCATGCCATTAAAATCTCTCATTAAACACCAATATTCATAGTCTAATTCTATTAATTTGTCTTTCAATTCCTTATAAAATGTACTTTTCTAAGTTATTGGTGCATAAATTCCTACTACTAATATTTTATAATTATCGCAATTTCAACCTGTACATATCTTCCTTTTTTTTAACCTGTAAACATCAAATTAGGCTCCAAATGTGGTTTAACATACAGGACTACTCCATTTCTTTTTATCTAACCAACTGATACAAATTCTTTTTTGCTAAGTTAACAATTTAACATATCTATCTTTAACATTAACCTCTTAAAGGCATATTAAATCTAATTTTAATTTTTGTAAATAATGAAATATTAACTTCTGCTTCTTTAATGAATTTAAGCCTTTCACGTTCCAGGAAAGATACTCCATTCCAGTATCAACACCTATATACACAATTATATAATTATACAGTTACATCAGTATATTAAGTTCCTAATTTCCTTAACTATTACATTTCTACAGTATCTTATTCTTATATCTTTCTTCCCTATATACTCTACTCCCTTTCTCCTAATCTGTTTCCAATCCCACTACCTCACTACTCACACCCCTTCCTTTTAATTACCTTTTATTGTCTTCCTTATTTCCCTGTTCCTTATCTGAGATATCCAAGTCCAGCAAGCTCACTTCTTCTTGAAGCTTTCTCTCCTCTCTTTCCTTCTTCTGGTCTTTCTTCCTGTTCTTTTTTTTCTCTCTAATTCAAATCTTTCTGTTAGATATAACTGTCACTCAAGTCTATAATAACTTCATCTTGGCTTTTAGTTGTCTTTTGGAACTCTTTCTTGTTTCTTTTCAGAAAGTCTGTGCCTTTCTCTACAGAATTTATTTTATACCTCTCCTTTTTATAGGTGAAGTTGACTCCTTCAAGCCTGTCCCAGCTAAAGGGAATTCCTTCCCTCTTCAAGGTCTCTACCAAGAAGGAATAATTTTTTCTCTCTTTCAGCAAGTGTCCTGGGATTTCTTTCAATATTATTATTGGCTTCCCATCAATTCAGATTCCTTTATTGAAATGTACTTCCAATATGTGATCTCTTATTGTTTTCTGTACACACTGTACAATTAGATCTCTTGGCAGATTTCTGTTCCTTGCTATCAGGGAGTTAACTCTGTACACACAGCCCAATTCTTTCTGCAAAAATTCTTCACCCCTGTCCAGGTTCTTTACCAATTCCTCAATTTTTTTTCTTATATTCTGATTTGGGGATTCCATAACCCCTCTGAATCTTAGCCACAATTCTTTTTGTCTAAGTCCATTAATGCCTGTCAATCTAATTGCCCTCCATTTCTTTACTTAGGTCCTGCGTATCTTTTTTCAAACTCTGGATCTCTTCTCTATCTTCCTTTACATCTTTCTTGACTTGTAACATAATTCCTTGCATGGAGTTGAACTTTGTGTTCAAATTGTCCAACACCTGTCCTGTCTCTCTTCTAAAGTCTCTCATTTCCTCCATAAATTTCATCATATAAAAAGGTTCACCTTCATCCATGGAGGCTCTTTTAGTTTGTGTACTATGCAATTCCAGAGACCAGCCATTTTTCCTGTTTCCTGTTCTTCTTTTCTCCCTTTCCTCTTGGTCTTCTTCTTTTTTCCTTGTTTTCCCTTCTCTTTTCCTCTTTCCTCTTCCTTTTTCCTTCTCTTCTCCTCTCCCTTCTTCAACATCCACTCTTTTATACAAGGTACTCAAATCTTCTTTGATGACTTTCTTCGACGGACATATACCTTCTTACTTTCTTCTTCCCTTCTCACTTCTTCTTTTCACTTTATGTTTCTTTCCCTTTCTTCCATCACTTCCTATTTTTCCTTCCCTTTCTTAAACCTTCTTTAACCTTCTTTGTAATTCCTGCTTCTACTTACTTCTTACTTTCTTTCTCCTCTCATCTTTGCTTCTTTAGCCTTTCTTTGTCTTGTTCTTTCCTCTCTTCTCCAAATAGAAAAATGCACAAAATGTACAGAAAAATTATTATATATATGTGTGTGTGTGTGTGTGTGTGTGTGTGTATGAAAAAGAAGTATATCTGACCTCTCCCAAAGGAGGTCAATAATAAAGATTAGTTCTCAAAAAAGAAAAAAAGAAAAAATCCCAAAGGTTCTTGCTAAAAATACAAAAATTTAAAGAAAAAGGAAAAAGGAGATGGAGAGATCCAACAATCCAAAAAAAGAGAGAGAGAGAGAGAGAGAGAAAGAGAGAGAGATTGAGAGAGAGAGAGAGGGAAAGACATCTCAAATTTAAATCAAAGTCCAAGAAGTGAATATAGGAAAGAGATAATGGGCAGCACACAAAAAACCCAATCAGGCATCCTATCTTTGAAAGTGGAACATTTACCTAGGCAAAGAGCTTAGTATATGAACCCCAGTTTAATCACAGTGTGATGACAACAATAATTAAACCATATTTCCACAATGGATGATGGGTGGTCAGAGAACTCCACCCCCCCCCCCATTAGAACTGGAGGACTATCTGCTAGCCAAAAACTCAATATGATGAACCATGTCTAAGGTCTGCTATTACAAAGCATTTCATGGAATATGTTATACCCCCCAAATACCCCTTTATTTCTACATTTGAGCAGTGGATAGGAAAATCAGCAGATAATATACAATATGTGGGAAATTTGCTTTCAAGAACCATTGCAGTATCACAGTGACATGCTCCAGTTATTTGTAAGGTTGCTGGCAAACAAAGTGGCCCTTCACTGCATGAGACTTCCCTCAGGAGAGACTATTTTGTTGTTGGGGTAAAAAGTTGTCCTATTGTACCATTCATGCTAAGTTTCCTGCAAATAAATAATGTTAACTGTTTTCCCCCACATTTATGTTTGTATCCTAATTTTGTGATTGAAAACAAGAATTACATGATCTTGAACTGAAAATGACAATAGCAGTGTCTCTGTGTGTATATATATCTGCCTTCTGTTCATCTGTTGACCTAATGGTGACCCCGTTAATTTCACAGAGTTTTCTTAGGCAATGACCACTCCAAGGTGGTTTTGCCAGTTCTTTCATCTGAGATATAGCCTATAGCACCTGGTATTCATTCACACGCTCCCATCCAAATACTAACAGGACTGACCCTGCTTAGCTTACAAGATCAGACACAATGTCATGCCTCTATGGTACTTGGGCCCTAGCACTATTTTTAAGACACAGAAAATGTGCTGATTATATTTGATGTTAAAAAGACCAAATGTTCCACCTCACATGTACATATGGCCTGGATGATTTAGTATTGCTGAACACTCTTGATTCTCTAAATACAAACAGTCTTGTGAACATGGAGTATTTTATACCCTGCAGTACATTGGAATTGCCAGGGAGTCGCCTTCATCCCATCTGCTTGGATGGTGGTTAAAGAACAAAGAAGAAACTACTGGTGGTGGTGTGGTGGTGGTGGTGGTGGTTAACAGTGGTAATTTATATATTGCTCTTTGTTCTGAAGAACCCTAATCTAAATCTGCACCTTTAATCTATGAAGTTTCCAGTCTGCTCTTACTTTCCTTTTTTATTATACATTTTGATTCCTAGGCTTCTAGGAATGACAGTGAGGATGGAGAGAATTAGGGGATTATAAATTCATTACAAGCATTTGCAACTTCAACCCTGTACAACCCTTCAAGAAATGAAAGAAGCAAAGTTCTTTCACAGATTCAGAATCAAATATGCTAACAAAGAAGACCTTGCAAAGTTTAATTATATTTGTTAAGAAAAACCACAAATCAATAATATACTGTAAGGTATATGAAATATTTTCTCTCATCTCACATGAGAAGACTGAACAGAAAAGATGACAAGACTCTGCAGGCCTACCAAAGACATTAATTTTTATATGACTCAGAAATGAAAAGGTTTTTTTTTAAAGAAAAAAAAACTTACCTACTTCTTTAGAAGAAGGAAGGAGAGCAATAAAAGGGTTTGTCCAAACAAGCTTTGAATAATGAGATATTGCTCCACAAATCTTTCAACAGCACTGCAATGTGAACAAAAATGTGAAGCCATATGAGCAAAGCACAACCTGAAATCTAAACCACAAACCTTAGAATTCTGATTTCTCAAGGATGTGTTTCCATAGGTGAAGTGGGTCAGAACATTTCTTCTGTCCAGCTGAAATGACTGTTACTGGAACTATTCCAGAAAAGTGCAGGCTGCAGTTCCACTCACTTCACTGGGAGTAAGTCTGACTGAACTCAAGTTGCACAAATTGAATTTTCTGAACTGTTTTCAAAGGCAATCCCACATTTTCAGAAGCAGTTACCGGAATATGAATAATCATGGCCAGACTAAATGCGTCAAGAATGGTTATGAGTACTGTTCCTGTTCAAGGTAAGAAAAAGAACTCTAAGCACCAAGACCACTATGGTTTTACATGAAGAATCTGGATCCCAGACTATGGCCATTTCCTCAAGAGAATGGAGGAGCAGTTCACTGCGTGTTATGAGTGGTGTTTTTTACCCCAACTTACCCCGATTCCTGTTTGCATGCCCTCTGGTTTACTTTGAACTAAGAGTGGTTACCGCATCCACAACAGCAAGTCCCTGGCCACTCCCATTCCCCTTCCTCACCCTGCCCTGTCATTGGTGATTGGTCTGTTGTTGTTTTTTTTAAAAAAACACATTTTAAATGGCTGTGTCAAAAAACAAACATCCCCAGAATCCAGGCTAAACCAAGCATTGAGAGTCCAAAAAGGAAAAAAATCAATATCCAAGAAAATCCACTGGCAACATCCAAAAAGCAAAAAAAAAAAAAGTATGTAACAAGAAAGTGGGTAAAGCCATACAAAACAACTCCAAACTGGTCTTTCAAATTAAGCTGTCAAATTAAATTATCAGTTAAAGCTGTCAAATTAAACTGCCAAAATAAGTTCACTACTTTGGTAAAGTGAAAGGATCGCAATCTGGCTGGTTGCTGAGAGGGGGGACAGCTTTGTAATGTCGCTGGCCACAGTCTGGCTGCACCTCCAAAACCTGGGGTGCAGAACAAACTAATCATCCTTAGAATTGATCACTAGCCTGCAGTGGCGGTGATCTAGCAGAGTGCTAAAAGATTGTGTCTTCCTCGCTCACACTCTCACATTTCTGTATTGCTATTTTTGTGCATAGGTATGTATGTTTGTTGATAACGTGGGGGAAAAACCATCAACGATCCATTTCCAGATCCACTCTCTTCCCGCTGTCCATTTAATACCTGAAGACAGTAATGATGGCAGCCTGTCCTTTGACGGGTGGAGAGAGATAGGGGCAAAAATGACAGAAGGCACAACCTGGGAACACCCCTAGCTGGCCACTTCTGCCCTGTGAATCGACGTTACAATTCTGCTTGTAGGTGAAAATGAAGCAGAAGAGGTTTCAGAGTTTTTCCGTTTTTTACATACAGCAGTTTCTCGTCTGAGTGAACTGTGCTAGGAGCTGAAAACATGCAGAACCGTGAGGAAAACTTTGAAGCTAAAATGGTTCAATGAGCAGATAGGGAGGCTAAGAATTCAAGGTAACTAGGATGTATTGACCTCATGTGGAAATGGCCTACAAAGCTCCAACTTCGCTTCATCTCAAGACACAGGGCAGCTCCCTAACTACCTGTTCCAAATATCATGGTATCCATAGAGATCCTACACATTCTCCTGCTACTTAAGGAAGCCAGTTAGTCTATATTCCATTAATTACATGATTGACTGTGGGCAAATTATTTCCTGGTACTCCTTCTTCTGGTGTTCTTTCTCTTTTGTCAGTGGGTCCCAGGAGGGTTCCTTGGTTGTAGTAGCAGCGCTACAACGTACCCTCTAAATTCCACAGATGAAACCTGGAACTTGTGTGGCCAAAGACTACCAGAATTTTGTCATGATGGCAAAAGTTATTAAAGAACACACAAGCTGGGAAGGGCTGTAGGACTTTGCTTTTACCTGAGCCTACTGAGAAGGGCAAGATCTCTCTCGCTCCTCTCTTCTCACTGAGTTAAAGTACTTTCACTTTGAACTCACTTTGTAGCAACTGAAGTAAGGTGAGGACAAATGAGGAATGTAGGAGGTGGAGAGTGAAATTGGGATATTTTAAAAGTATCTGATGACAGAGGATTAATCCATTAAATCCATTAAAGAGGATTAAAGACTGTCCCAGCTAAATTGGGTATGCTCCAAACATCCTTGGGAGTCTGGATCTAACTGCCATTTTTCATTTCCTAGAATGGCCCATAAACAGATGCATTGTGGGCCTTAAAGTAGTACTTAAATTCATCCACTTGGAATGGCTCAAAATGCTATATCAGCAAAAAGAAGGTAAAGGGGAGAGAAGGGGAAGTGCCATATGCTGTTCCCAATCCTCATTGGTTCCTTTCCCTAGAACTGGCCATTGTTTCTCAGGTTAACTTTCAGCTGCTATTGTTTTAAGAAACCCCAGTGCCCATCCTTGAAAGATAGCTAGGATTTTTCTGTGGCAAGTAAGAGACAGATGGATGCACCTATATTTGCAGCTGTGTGTCTCACAGAAGAATCTTTCAGGATTCAGTTAATGCTCCAGCTCAGATATGTCTGACAAGTAAGGTCTATTGGGGGCTCCATTGTTTACATCAGGGGTCGACAAAGTGTCACCTGCAAGGCATGTTCAGCCATACCAGGCATTTTGTGACCATGGCCATTCTAAAAACAAAACAAAGCAATGCTAAAAAGCTAATGCAGTCATCTCTCCACATTTGCTAGGTTAGGGGCACAGGACCCCTGTGAAAGTGGAAAAACCGTGAATAACTCTATGCCGTCCCAAACCATGTTTAACACACAAAAAAGTGTGATCACCATATTCAACTTACCATGGATTCCTTTGAGGCATCAGGCTTCCTTCACAAGGCAGAAGTGGGTGGCTTGCGGGACTTACTGCCACCTCCACCGCTGCCCTACACCATTTTTAATAGGGACTTACAAGAAGTGATGTAGACTCGAGTGGACTGACTCAGACTCAAGTTAGACTTAAGTCGCTCCAGTGACTCGACTCAGATTTGTATATTTTTAGTGACTGACTTGCTGCCCTTCTTTCAGTAACATAACACATTCATCCAGAAACCTTACAACTTCAAACAACGCTTCCATTTTTTTTTGCCTACTGATCACATGACAATCTGTCTCAAGCCCAAAGAGTGGGTGCATTTCTCAGAGGGGAACAGCAAATGGGTTAGGCAACAGGCTTGAGGAGGAAAGATCCTTCTAAAGCTTTGGAAGTTTCAGTAAGGAGGAGTAAGAAGGATTCCATTCCCCACTTCTGAAGCTGCATACTCTTTTATGTCTATCGGCACAAAAGCCTCCAGCTTTGGAAAGGGGGAGTAAGAAGGATCCTATTCCCCACTTCCGAACCTGCACATGGCAAAATCGCAGATGTGGAAGGCCAATTCTCTTTAAATTGTTAAAACTGGCTTGATTTGACTCTGTCCAGAAATTCTGGATTATAGGTTGAGGATAATGTTGGCTCCCAAACTTGAGACTTGACTTGAAAGTATCTTCAAGGACTTGAGATGTGACTTGAGACTTGAAGGCACAGACTTGAGACTTGACTTGAGACTTGGAGTGAAAGACTGAAATACATCACTGCTTACAAGCCTTGTTCATAGGCCATTTCCGCACGGGGCAAGGGAATCGCCCCGCGCAACTACTTACCGGATATTCTGGCTCCCCGGTCCGGCCCAGGCTGCTCCAGAACAGTGCGTGGTCGTCAATCCACTCTTCTCTGGCGTCCAAAATGGTGGCTTCTGGTTGGTCGTGGGTCTCGACCAATTGCTGAAGCTCACCAGCCTAAAGCCCGCCCTCTGCAGATCGCAGGCTCGCATTGGTGCGAGCCTGCGAATCTGCAAAAGGGAGCAGGCTCACAGTGGTGCGCTCTGTGCTTTTGAAAGACCAGAAAAATCAGGTCTTTCAAAAGCATGCTGGAGGACCTCTCGGGGTCGTTCCAGAGCAGACTGAGGTGCAGATCTACAACAAGTAGTCCAGACCCAGTCCGCTCCAAGGTGTAGACGTCCTCCATGGAGGACGCACTGCACCATTTTTATTACCCTGTGTGAAAAAGGCCATAGTTTCTCAGTCTCACGAGACTTGCAGTCCCTATTAAAAATGTCATAGAGAGGCAGCAGAGGTGACAGCAAATAATCTGTGAATAATCAAATAATCAAATCAAAAGTGAAACACACAAATGTGAAGGGCTGACTGTATTGTTTTTGTGTGCCTTCAAGTCATTCCCAACTTACAGTGATCCTAAGGCAAACTTATCTTGGAGTTTTCTCAGCAAGACTTATTTCTTAGCAAAATTTGTCTTCCTCTGAAGCTGAGAGAATCTGGCTTGCCCAAGGTCACCCGGTGGGTTTCCATGGCTGAGTTGGGATTCGAACCCTAGTTTTGAAAGTCATAGTCCAATGCTCAAACTATTATACCACAGTGGCTAATATGGTACCCCATGAAACCTCCAGGGACATGAAATTTTGCCATAAAACCATGTATATTCCCTATGGTTTATTCTGCCTTCCAAACCCAAACAGTCTGAACTAGAAACAGACAACAGCCATGTCTGGTTTGAATATTACCACTGATTACATTTTTGGGGCTGAGGCAGCCTGCTGTAGGCCCTGGAAGTGGACAATTGTCCCTTAGCTATATGGAATTTGCCCACATTGGCTTCAGATGCTTCTTTAAATGCACTACTACCCTCATAAGAGTCTCTCAGCATTTACTGAGTTGAGTTTTGAAGTTTTATCCCAAAGGCCTACCCTGAATGCAGCACAATCCAATAAACTAGTATTGTATGGACAGCTATTTGGAATGGAACTGAACTACCAGCACCTTAATTGTAGGTGTACAGGCCAGAAAGCTGAGCTTGCTGGGAATAGCTATAAGCAAAGCAGTATTTCAGGCTTTTCTCACTTCAAACACTTCATGGCATATTTACAAAAAACATCTAACATTTAGGAATGAACAATTTTTTTGTTTTCTTATGCCTGTTTTTTTTTTAAAGATCTAGTATTTCTTTTTTAAACAATGAAGAACATGTTGTTTATGCAAACTCTGTGGATACTAAAGCTTACAGTATAATTCTTAGCAAAATGGTCATTTCCAATGGTTAATGACCTGCTAGTCTGCTAACCATCAGGAGGGAAAGCCAAAAGTAGTTAACACTTTATGAAGCACAGCCGTTGCTAATAATGGTAATGAACCATATCTAAAGCTTGTTATTATAAACTGTGGATAAGGGCAACATAGTGAGGCCATTTGATGCAAGATGGACAATCAAAATTGGAACAAAAGAAGTGACCTGAAGAGTCAGGACATAGTTACATCCAGGGACTGCGTATGTATCATAATTCCTTCTGTTTCCAACATCCGAACATGAGTGCTGCTTCTTACACAAACAAAATGGCATCATTCATAAGCAAGAGGAAAGTTATCAGCAGGCTTAGATTTGCAGATATATGAAAACCTAAGGGGAGAGGATTTCCCTCTCCTCACATGGTTCAATCAAGAATGATCAGGCTGACTGTTCACAGCATGCTAACAGACTTCTGGAAGAAAAGAAATCAGAAAACCAGATTGAAGAGGGAGTAGAATGGAATATCATGGAAGATAGCATGGCTGTCTGTCTGGAACAAGAGCACTACATGGTGCAACACTTTGTTGCAGGACCCACTTGCTAGAGCAGTCTGGAGGCTGGATTTTTTTTTTAAATAGAAAGTGACAAAATATTGAGGCCCTGTAATAAAGATGTTGCCATCTACTTATCAGAGTTTTCCCACTGTGAGGGAAAGCTCATGGTATGTACTCACAAGAATATGTGGAATACTCCGTTTGGATCTAACAGCTGGATTTAGCCATCAGGATTAAATATTAAGGGAAATGTGCTAAGGTCTGAGCCTGCAAGGACCAAATAAAGAGACAGAACATTCAACAAGGGTAGTACAGGAGCAGTGAGAAATAACCATGTAACAAAATGCATGAAGAATACTGGGCTCTCAAATGCAGTTGAAAAACACTTTGATTAATTGCATGAAGAGGTCAAGCAGCTTGGTGCTTTCTTTGTTCTTATATCTGATAGCCAGCCTGTGGTCAGATGAAAAGGATGCTTAATTACTCTAATTCTCTCCTTTGGAGAGAAAAAAAATAAATATTGGTAAGCACTCAGGAGGAACCATGCTGTCTTCCATTGCCGCAGTTTATTCTATTATTTTGGTGTGTTGTGTTAAAAAACACCAAACAATTGTCACCTAAATAACTTTTCTCTCTGGTTCCACAACCTCCCCCTCATGTACAAACACAGCTGAGGACTTGATGTGACTATTATTAATGTCTACTCTTGTGGTCATCAGTCAGTACTCACTGATTAAAATCCACAGTATCTGCTTTCTCACCTTTCTACTACCCTCAGCTTTCTATTCTTCTGTTAACATAAATACCCTACACCATTTGTAAAATAAAATCCAATATCATTTATCTTAGTAACTTCCCTTTGAATTCATGGTGGTATTCCACATCTGAGTATCTAAAATATAGGAGAAGGAAGATGAAAATATATGTCCAGGAAAGACGTGTGTGCCTTGATCATAAGAGGACATCCTGTAAATATACAATAAGATACATAAGGCTTGCCAAGAATAAATAATTTGTTGCTGGGTCCAGCTTTTGGGGTATGGTTAGGGAAAATGCTTTCAGTAGGCTCCCCTTCCTGAGTGTGCCGCACTGCTTCCTCTGTTGCTGCTTGTTTGCTTGACTGTTTCACTGGGCACAATCCATACTACTTACCAAATGAGAAGGGGGAGACCCATGGAAGTGATTACTCTTTTTCCTTACTCCTCTCATTGCTTGCCATCTTAGGTCAAGATAGCAGGCAGAGCTAAGGAGAATGAGGAGGAGGAGGAGGGCCAGGGCCACCAGAGGGCCAAGAATTGGCAGTAGGCTTCCTACTGGGTCATGGACCTAAGCGGATGCCCAATGATATTGATCCTCGGTGTCAGCCATGAAGAAATTCAAGAGATTTTTGCAAATGACTTTAACAGTTCTCTCATGTACATGATAACACGAAATTGCATTATGATAAAGACACGTGTGTGTGTGTGGTGTAAGTGGCTTGACCATAACTGTACTCTAAAGTACTGATGTATCCCATGCAGTGAACAAGTATGTACAGTCATTTCCATGACACTTCCAATACAAGTAAGTCTTAGGCCCTTCTTGCACGCCATTTCCCATATGAAAGAGCCTCTGGAGTACCACACGACTGCAAGGACCATTTCACAAGATGTCCTCGCAATTGCACGACGCTGCCAGGACCAGTAGGGGGCGATCGCGGAATATATCATTTTTGGCTTCTTGCTGAAAATGATGCTTGATCGCGCATTGCTCCCAGGCCCCACACACACTTATCTTGCGTGTGGAGCTTCCGGAGATGCAGCCCTCGCACTTCCTCCTCCAGCGCAGCCTGGGAAAGTACCTGGCTGCGCTGCGGAAGGAAGGGGCGGAGCGCTCACGCTTCCTTCTGGCCAGAAGGGAGCTGCTGTGGAGAAGAAGCAGAGGGGATGTGAGTGCCTCTCACAAGAGGCTGCTCGCGTGATCCCCATGCGCCCACATTGGGACCAGGTAAGTTGTGGAAAGAGCCTTACTGAATTCAGTGATATTAAATAGATGTATTTAGATTACAACCTTAGAACATTTGCACCTCCCATTCTCTCCACGTCAAAGCAAACATGAAAAGAACCATGGACCAGGGGCTAAGGGTGTCCCCACAATACTGGACTTGGAGATGTTGAACCCCCTTCTGAAATTATCTGACAAAATTGAACTCCCAGAATTTCTGTGCAGGTGAGCTCCCTCAGGGATTTCTATACCTGCTGACTCTCCTCTGAATAAAAATGGAACTCTCATATTACAGTTCATCTTTCAAAGTTGTATAAACAGCTGTTGTAGTGTACTGTTTAGAGTACTGTACTGTGATTGGGAAGGTCCAGGTTCTAGTCCTCATTAGGTAATGATGGGGAGGAAAGATGGGTGCAACTGTGACTATACTGTACTATAATTTTCAATATGGAAAGAGAATTGGTGCATGCTTGCTTCACTGATTTGAGAACAGTGTAATTGAATATTCTTAAACAATTACATCAAGTAAGCAAGCAAACAGGTCTAAATGCCTTTAAGTCACCAGATCCCATCAAATCTTGGAAGCTAAGCAGGGTCAGCTCTGGTAAGTACTTAGAGAAAGGAGCTGGCAAAACCACCTCTGAGTATTCTTTGCCTAAGAAAACCCGATGAAATTCATGGATCGTCCCCCCCACACACAAGCAAGCAATACATTGAGCTGGTGACCAGATTTACCAGTGTGAATTTAACTCTATAATCCTAAATAATATTTGAATTTCAACAAACATCCAGTTACGTTTGAATCTGGATTTGTCTTAAATCTTACAGATACATGTTTTCATTGTTTGCAACGTATGTTGCATATTCATTATTGCTTTTACAGTAGTTGTGATTTCAGAAATATGCATCCCCGTCCTTAATGGATTTTTCTCTGCTTTTTGTCTTCTGTGTTTCATAGTTCTAATTTATTCATCCTTTAAAAAACAAGTTTAAAGAAACCCTACAGCACAGTTCTGCCAGCTTAGTGATAAATCATTGTCCTTTTCTTTTCTGGTTTTAACAATAGTCAAGCATCATGCCTTGTTTCAATCTGAGTACTGCAAAAAGTGATTCTTTTGAATTTCTACCAGCTAACAAAAAAATAAAGATTGGATGCCAAAGAGAGTTTTTGAATTTGAAAGTGACAATTGGTAGCTGTAAAAATAGGATGGTTTCAACCAGAGGCACGTTTGGGAAGGAAAAGATAATTTTCTATAGATTTTGGTAGTTTTAAGCATTTACTATGTTGAGCCAAAAAAAAAAAAAATGAAACCAAAAATATGTGCTCTGTTGTAGCAACCAGCACTCAGCCTTTCAGTTGAGAATAAAGCACATTTTTCCTGACTGTGCATCTTTGAGGTTTGTGTAACTACACATTCTTCCATTTTTCTTTCTTTTTTATTGTGCGGAAAGTTACAGCTCCAGACATGGAAAGAGCAACAATATTTAGAGTTTTCGGAACTCGTTCCAGCTTTATTGCTTCAGCTTTTGTTATAATGGGATTATCCGCCATATAAAAAACAAAATAAAGAGCAGATCATAGAATATAATACAAAGAAATACAGTATTTTATTGATATTCATAGTATCATGTCTCACTCTGTCACAAGCTGCATGCCCTCACCACCCACTGACACCATCAGGCAACTGATGAAGAGCAAAGCAAATGCAATAATATTAGACCTCATATTATCCAACACTAGAATTCGCAAATGTTGCTGGAAGGTCCAAAGTGTGTTTTTCTCAAGCATAAGTGATTGAGCCAACTGACAATGTGAACTTGAGGCTTCTCAAGGTCAAGAAAGGTTATTTTTGTTCTCTTCTCTTTACAAAGCCACAGTAAAGGTTCAGGATTTTTCTCTTGTGATGTGCTGATTTATTGTGTGATTTTACATCTGCAAACAGCACCCTAACATTGGTGTAGTCTCCCAGGCCTTGGGAGTTCCTAGTGCATCAGAATCTGTACATCATTTCCCATATCCGTGCCTCTAACACTTCTGACTCCTCACACCACCCTCCTCTGGTCTCTTCAGTGTGACTTTCTCCTGCATTCTTTATTCTACCTCCACCAACATTTATCTCAAATGTGCAATTGCTTCCTAAATCCCTGGAGGCCACTCGCATACTACAATTACAGTGCTATGGCCATTTCCATACCGGGCTTCTGAAATGGTGCAGAGCGACCTCTCACGGAGGTCTTCTACACCGTAGAGTGGACTGGTGTGGACTACTTTTTGTAGTTCCACACCAGAATCCACTCAGGAGTGGCCAGAACTAGCCGTGCTGCATGTTTTTTAAAAACCTCTTTTTCGAGGTTTTTAAAAAGCACGGAGCGCGCAGCCCCGTGCCGCTCCGTCGCCTGGCTCCGAAGTGGATTTGCAGGCGCACGCAAGTGCATGCCTGCAGATCTGCTGGGGGCGGGCTTCTGGCTGGCGAGCTTCTCCAGTTGGTGGAGAGCGTCCACGAACCGGAAGCCACCATTTGGGACGCCGGAGGACTGCGGAGCAGTGAGCTCACGCTGCTCCGTGTAGCGACGGACTTACCCGGCTGCCGGTAAGCTCTGTTTTTGGACATTTTCACCCGTTTCCCCCCCCCCACATGTGGAAAGGGCCTATGACTACACTTCCGCACCAAAAGCTGCAACTTGTGGAATCCTGGGATTTGTAGTTCAGGGAGCCACTCCAGCTCCGTGGCTGAAAATTCTAAATACCACCCCCGCACTAAAATGTAAATCCAAGGACTCCATAGGATGGAACCAAGACAGTTAACGTGGAATCAGAGCTATGTAGTGTGAAAGGGTCTGATCCTGTCATCTTTTCTTTCCTCCAGAGTAGCTGAACTGGTTAAAAAAAAAAAGGAAGCATGGCTAACGAACTACATGCTTAGGAGGGATGGAAGAAATTATGACCTTAGCTGTAAATCAGAAACTGAGTTTAGCTGAAAGGATGTTGTTTGAATTGAAAGGACTGAAACTGGGCTATTATTTTCCTTTTCTCTTTCAGTTTTCCATTGCCTTCCAGCAGCTGAGATCCGTCATCTGAACTTGTCTAAAATCAGCATCCCAGTGTACCTAGATTAGAGGTAGGGCAGGGTTCAACTGCATACAGAGATAAAGAGGATTCCTCTCCTTTATAACATTTTTTGTATCCAGTGAGTAAGATACAGAAATGGAAGTTCATATTATCTCCTTGTTATCGGCATTGGTATAAGCCATAAAAAAAGAAAGAATAGATGCTGGAACACTATCCCTGACCATGATACAGAAGATATGAGTCCTGTTTCCAGGAACCATTAGTGTTGCAAAGGGAATTTAGACTTGTATAATTGACAAAACCTCCAGCCCCTCACCAGCCCTAAGGAAATGACATTGGTACTGAACTAGAAATCCAAACCTCAGATTTTTCTACTTGCCATCAAATTCCATCATATGGATAAGTTTGTATATGCACACACACAAAAAAAATTCTTGCATTTCAACTGTGTTAATTGGAAAGCGGGTAAAACAGATGGAACAAAAGTGGACATGTCATTCACTCACAGTGATTCATTTTTGTTGTTTTGAAGCTCTGCCTGATCAAACTAAGGATGTGAATCTGTGCATGCAGAGCTATATGCTCATGGTCAATATGTGTTTAGTATGAACTTGGTTTGAAAATGGGCACCCTGAATGCATTTTAATAAGCATATCTGGTAGAGGAAGTACAAAAAAAAAATAGTCAGAATAACTGGATCTGCGTACTAGCCTGAAAAGTGCAAATTGAGTCAATTTGCTTAAAAATGTAGGCCAGACAACACATTCAAAGATCCCTTCCCTGGAGGCGCCAGGCTGGGCAAAATATATGTATGTATGTGTGTAGGTGTATGTATGTATATATGTATGTACAGACACACACACACACACACACACACACATTCTACTATGTCCTTTTGTTGAGGACATTTTCATAACATCTGGACCACCCTGTTGTCCTTAGGGTCAAAACCGTTTTTTCCCCCAAAGAAAGTTCTATTCTGTTCTGTTCTGTTCTGTTCTGTTCTGTTCTGTTCTGTTCTGTTCTATTGTATTCTTTTTTGCCTCAAAATGATCCAAAATGTCCTCAGGACCCAGGAAGGCCCCCAAAACATGCTGAGAATGCCCCCTTATCCCCTAGAAAGCATTTGAGGGGCACGTTTTTCTGAGTGGGTGCATTGGGGGATACAACCCTCCAAGATGTCCTGAGGGGGGTTAATGTCACCACCACCCCAGCACAGTCGCCCGTTCCTGGTATAGAAGTTAGAACTTAAAGTTTCTGACATCAACAAGTTCTCAATAATTCACATGGGACTGTTCAGGTTAACCATATTGGAAATGAGCTTTCATTTCAACATCCCTCAGCGCGAACAGTCAGGATTCCAGCTTGAAATTAAAAGTCACTTTAAGCTTTCCATTGGCACACCCAAGTACTTAAGAGCTTTATTAATGTGATTCTAAATGTGGCGTGAAAGCTGAGTCCGAATGTCTGAAATACATTGCTTCATTAGATTTCATGGCTTTTCGGGGTTGTTGTTTTGTTCTGCTGAGATTCAGTGATTCTAATGCTAGACTGGAATTATATTCAGGTTAAACAAGATTCCAGAATTAGTTCCACTGCATGACATTTTTTAAAACAAAAAAAATGGAAAAACACAGCATGTGCCATTGTGCACGTGCTAGTTTAAAAACCAAGAAGAACAAAATGAATTTGGGTTACAGTCATTACGCCTGCAATAATTTTTGTTCCTGTTTTCTACCATGGACAAAAAGAAAAAGTGCTGCATGAGAAATTTTAAGGCTGATTTGTACCTCAAAATAGGAGGCAGTCTGTGAACATATACAAAAAGTATAATATTATGAGGAGAAGGTCAGTATTTCATATTGTAACTTGAAGCGTCCTTTGTTTGAGCTATGTCATGGACTTTACAGCCTTCCCCTCCAACGTTTTCTGGTTATGACCTTCAAGTTAGTTTAAATTTATTGCTCACTAGGAGCAGTTAATACAATGCTGTTACAGTTTGACTTGTGGCTGCTTATAGATCCAACTTAAAAACAACTCCTACTCCCGGTCCTCCCCATCTCCTCCCATGCTTAGCTTAACTACCTCCTTTATCCTTGCAAGTGTTTGGGGAGTTTTATAAGGACAAAGGCAAATGTCAACAGTGTAAAGTTACTTTAATAAAAACTGACCAAGATTGAGTTTCTTATTTGGCCGCTTGCCACCGGGAATCCCTTTGTTTGTGCTGTAAAAATTTCCTGTGACAAATAGGACTCCTTTTATTTCTCATTCTCTGACTGAGCACAGTTTAATTAAAAGGTGAGGAGAGTGATAGCAAATGCTGGAATCTGCAAGCCACATGGCAGGGACTACAAGCACACAGGCTTCGCAGAGACCTTTAGGAAAGATAGGTAAGTTTGTGAACTGAAGCAGCAGGAAGAAGGCCTGTGTGGATGTGCCTTCAGGATGCCTGCCAACTTATGGCAGCCTCATGAATTTCATAGGCTTTTCTTAGGCAAGGGACACTCTGAGGTGGTTTTGCTTATTCCTTCCTCTGGAATACAGCCTACAACATTCGTTGGTGGTCTCCTGTCCAAGTACCAACCATGCCTGACTCAGCTTATCTTCATAGATCAGACTGGATCTGGTACACTTAGGGTAACCGCCCCCATTTTGGACTCTCCCAAAGTGCAGTCTGTTATTTATTTCCATAAAATGGGGGCATGAAGGATGTCTCTAATAGGGAGAATCAGGAAATAATAGTTTTCATGCCTAGCTAGGCCATCAAGGTGGCAGCAATCTTCACAGTTGATGGTTTTCTTTTTGAATCCAGTTGAAGTAATGAGTGCATTTGAAGTAACAGTATTCAGCTTGGGAGTTAGGCTACAATAAGAAAGAAAGAAAGAAAGAAAGAAAGAAAGAAAGAAAGAAAGAAAGAAAGAAAGAAGAGGGAAGGGAAGGGAAGGGAGGAGAGGAGAGGAGAGGAGAGGAGAGGAGAGAAATGGGTGGTGGAAGGAACTCAATAATATAGTAATACTGAAAATTAAAACACAGTGAATTGATTATGCAAATAAAAATAATACAGTTAAGCTGGGATAAACAATTGAAACATTGCAGATTGTTTGGTGCTATAAATGCTTACTTTGCAGTAACTGCTCTGTGAACATAATGAGGTACTGAAAATGTGAAGCCTTAGAAACCGTATTCAAGTGAACTTTTCACTATAAAAATGTACAGTTTGGACTGGGGAAAAATGAAATACTCAAGAACTACTTTTTAATTCTAGAAAGTTTTCTTCATAACATAATTCCATGTAACCTATATTGTTGTTGTTGAGTGCATTCAAGTTGTTTCCAACTTATCGTGACCTTGTGAATCTATCACAAGGTCTTCTGGGGCTTAAGAGTGTATGATGCACCCAAGTTCACCTAGTGCATTTCCATGGCCAAGTGGGACATTGAACTCTTGTCTCAGGGTCATAGACCAATGCTCAAACCACTACACCACAGAATGTTTCTAAATGTTGCAATTTATGCAAAATGTTAGAAACTCTACCCAACTCTGGAATCTGCAGCCAAATTTTAGACTTCTTCACCACAAATGGACCACTTTTGGACAACTTCAGAATGTGCGCTCACTTCCTCCAAGCACATCTGCTTGAAATTACTTGTAATTTCTGATATAAATATGAAGAAAAGTGACATGACATTCAGATAACACAGGCCTATAGATAAAACTGTAGTGAAATGCGAAACGGACTTTTCGTCTTATTTTTAAGAAACTCTGTGTTGGTATCTTTACTTTGAAGTGCTCCAAGCCACAGAATCATAATGAAATAAATCAGCACCAATTTACTCATTCTCTCCATCAAACTAAACATTGTCTTGATTTGTAGATGTGGTATACTATAACACATAGTTGTTGTATAAAAAAAATAATAGTAATACCTACCTTCCAACATTTCACAAGGTACAGAAGACCACACAGCATATCCACCAACATGGCACAGATGAAAACCAGGATACATAATGGCCAAGTAACATCAGAGTGTGGTCAAGGCGACTAGAGTTACTAGTGAGGAAGAACATACAAGCCAAGATAGGTTGCAGCCATTTGCTTTTGCCTAAGCTTATTGGAAAGGGCAAGATTCCAAGGCCTCCCCTCCCTGCTGAATTAACTGAGCGCAAGTTATTCACTGTGAACTCAGGTTGCAGCAATGGAACTAAGCTGAGGACAAAAAGGGAAAGTGGGAAGAGAAGAGAGAAATTGAGGCTATTACTGTACTACACTGTTATAGCGCTGTTATTCCACTTCCAACATGCTATGGAATCCTGGGGTTTGTAGTTTACAGAAGGGCATTTAGAATTTTCAGCCAGAGAGCTCTTTGGCCTCAGTAAACTACAAATCCCAGAATTCCACAGGATGTTGAAAGTAGAATAATACCACTATAACAGTGTAGTGCAGAAATGGCCTGAGACATCTAAAAAGCAGCAAAAAGAAGGGAGAACAGAGAATTAATCAAGACCATCCTTGCCAAATCAGGACAGTTTGAGGGTGAACCAATTTTGTTCCAAATATTTCATATGTACAATCCTCAAAACAACCCAGGAGTAGCAGTCCTATTTAGAGCTTGTAGATGGGATCTTTTGGACTAGAACTCCCAAGCTGTCTGGCGGATTCTAGAAACTGTAGTCCAAAAGAGGAATATTTTTTCTAAGCTGTGGTATTACTAAGCCCCATATTGCAGAGAGAGTGGAATATGAGTGGAAAGAATGTGGAAAGAGACTGAAGCTGAGAAAGAACTTCTTGCCTGAGGGCCCTATGTGAATTCAAGGCATCAATGAGATTCAAACTGGGAATTTTCTACCCTCTTAGCTGCTGTGCTAATTGTTTAAAGGGTTATTTCAAAGACACCGGACAGTAAGGCCAGGTCACCAAAGAAGAGACTTGCAGTGACTTTTTAATGGTGTTTATGTCTGTTGCCTGAAATGACCCTTGAGCTGCAGAAAATGGAATTTAGCATGGCAGATGTGCATACAAATCCATCATCTCAGCATGAAAGCCTTAGTATTTTTCTTCTTGCAATTGCCCAAAATAAGAGAACTCAGAACAGGTTGGGTACATCACTATTTTCATTTTAGTAACCTTCACTGATGGCCTGCCAAACAGGGATACTTTTCTAAGTATTTATTTTGTCTGGGTCATGTTTTGACAATCTTGGCTGCACCCGCCCCCAACCCTGGCCCTGGCAGCTAATGCCTTCCTGTTACTTCTATATTCTTTACTAAGACATCTGCTTGGTGATTCCAATTCACATGCCTTACCTAGGAAATATGATACTTCTTGCTTTTGTATGGGTTAAAAAAATAAAGAATACTCAAAATATTGGCAGGATCTCACAGTACACTGTTGCTAATGCGAAGTATAAGCAAGTCCACAGGGATCCTAGCTGGACTTTCCTGACACATAAACAGATACATAATGCATGGTCACTGAATGAATACAAAGCCATAGTTCTTCTGAAAGGGGCTTTTTTCCCTTGGGGTTCAGAATAGTAGAGAGGCAGCCTGAGTAACTGGTAATATAAACCATTCATTCACTTACCTGTTTCCAGTACCAACGATTATTAGAGTTTATGCACCGTTGGCTACAGTAAATATATGTGCAATAAATATATAGAATTGTTTAAGATAAACAGGAGCTAGCTATTTCAGTGCTTCATAGTTTCTCAGACATGCTTCCTTATTCTCATATTGCTATTCTAACAAATTCTGGGATATAAAGAAGTGTGCATTGATTTAAAATAAGGAAGCTCTGAAAATAGAACATGAATATGACAATAAATCCATGATAACCTGGCTACAGGAGAGAGAACTCATACTATAAGACCTACTGCGTACATAATTTGTTGTTTCCTTATGAGGCTTTTATTGTTTAGGCAGCAAAAAGGATGAGCAACACACATACATTATTGCCACTCTCAGATCTATACAGCAGCTTTTTAATGACAAAAGAGACACGTGTATGTCCTTCAAAAGTGACAGCCATTGTAGATAATAATCTGAATATGGAGTAGGGAACAAGATCCACATATACATTTGCCATTTACCCTTTTGGACATGTGTACTTCCTGTGCAGCTTCAACACAAAGGAGTTCGCAAGTATGCAGAGGCTAGAGTTTGAGACTGCTGCCTTAATCCCATATACCCCTTTACAAATTTGGCACACCCACACTGGCTAACATACTATACGGAAAAAGAGAGCAACACATAACTGAGTAGGATCATTTGATGACTTATGCTACACTAGCCTCCAGTTGCAGTGGTGTTATGGGCGGGTATTATGGAAGAAGGTATCTTGTACCTTTTTGTGTATTATCTTCTCACCTTGGGTGTTGAACAGCAACTAGGAGTTTTGGGGGCACAGCTTCATTCTTTCAGCCACCTACTAGCTAGTATGCATCTGGACATGTTCCAAATGTCCTTGCACATTGAGTGGAGGGAGAAAAGGAGAACTTTTAGCAGAGGAGGTACCCTTTCTTTCCCCAGCGTGCAAGAACACATCTGCACCTGATCAATGGCTGGAGGGAAGAAGTTGCCACCCCAAGCCCCAGGTTGCTCTTGCACACCCAAGAAGAAAGTTGGGAGTAGGATGGAGCCTCTACCCCTTGGCTAACAGTGCAGGTACACTGGCAGAAACTTATGCTCTGCCAGCATGCTATCTGGATCTTGATCATTAACCAATCCACACAGTGTGTGTGTACATATACAAGCTACATTCAGATGTAAAATTAAAGCACTGTTTCATGGTACTGAAATGAATCTGTAGGGAATCTGGAAAGATGAAATATACTCACATACCATTCTGGGAGAAAGGCAGCGTATAAATGAAACAAGCAAATGAATAAGCAAAATACTGCAAAACAGATTTAGTGCCCACATTTGGCCATGGAGCTAGATCTTGCCCATTTGTGGTTTATGTCATAGCTCCCCCTCTGAAGTCAGAAGATTCAGATGCAGAGTTGGAATGCAACAAATGCCATGAATTTACAGCTCCTGAAGTGAATGGTTCCTCTGAGTCAGTGGGCCTGGGGCTGAGACAGAGGGGAGGGCCTACTCCCCAGCAGGAGCTTGAAGATGCAGTGCAGCCATGGGCCGAGCATAGGAGAAGTTATGTTGGTTCCAGAGGCTCTTAAGTAAGACACAGGGACTAATCAAGCACCTTGTGCCTTAAGATAATTGGCTATACATTTTCCAGCAGGTCAGTGGCATCTTTGTGGCTTACAACCATCTATTTTGGTGACTGGTAGTAGTCTCTGGTATTTTGTGTTTTCTGAGCCTTGGACTGGCTTGTATTTATGACTCTATTTTACTCCTTGATGGCTTTGTTTATTTGGAGTACTGATTTGCTGTGCAGCTTTTGAACTTGCTGAGGACCACCTTCTTGCTTCTCTTTTCATCCTGCTAGATAACCTGTGACTGACCTGGACTGGCTTCATTACCTGACAGCTCTTACATTCCAAGCACCTGCTTCCTAGGACACTTGCTACCTGGATCATAGGACAGTTTAGGGGAACTAGCTAGGATCATAACCCACAGTTTGATATTTGTTTGCTTCCCCAAACCATTGTTTGTCTGGATTTCAACACTGCTGAAAATTCTTGCTTCATCTTTCATATGCAAAGAATGATTGTTTCTAATTGATTCTTCCACTAGCAACATAAAGTTGAACTGACATGGAAACAATAGCATTCCATTATGTTTTGGCCCAGCCCCTGCCTTATTATATGTTTAACATATTAAGTACAAGAAACTAACTTCAGATCCTGGCATCAAACTGTGCTTTGTTTTGAGAACAAAAATCCAGGACTACAGCTTGGGATGTCATGGAAAGGTTTTGCGTCTTCATTAATTTCCAGTTAGTACTGTATAGCCTCTCCAGCCTGTGAGAAGAAACATGGAGGGGTAATTGAGTATCATGCATACAGAATTCTTAGCCATTCTGGATTACTGTTACATCTGAATATGGCCAATGAGTAATTGTGGTTGCTCCAAAACATTCCATTTCCTCCTAGCCAGGAGAGGGGATCATTTGCTTGTTAACACTGAATCATAGTTTAGCATTATGTGAAAAACAGACCATTATCTTACAGAAATGCCTTGAGTACATGCTTTTTCCTATACAAAAACTTTATTATTATATTTTTCATATATGCCTTCATAACATATAGATGGCTTAGAGTGAAGATTCAATAAAACAGGTTTTTGTTGTCTACCCATCTTTCTTCATTGTAACAGTTCAATTATGCTAATCTGTAAATGCTCTCTCTGTCTCTCCCTCTCTCTCACACACACACATACAAGCACAAATACAGAAGAATATTGAAAGTATTTGAAAAATGAAAAATGAGTTTCTCAAGTATTAGGAAACCTTGATGAGATAAAATATATATCGTTGATAACCATCACAATGCGGGACTTATTCTGTGTGAAAAATACACATGAGAAGGTTGTGCTAAAAACGGCAGATTTCTGAACAGAAAATAGCATTTTCTGCTTAGAAAATGGCAGTCCTATGTAGGAGATGCCATTTTCAGTGCAGGAAACTGCTGTTTTCTGTGTAAAAACAACACAAAGCATCACAAACCAACCTCCCTGCACACACAAAAAAAAACCCAAACCACAGCCACATGCAGTTTTTTTCTGTTTTTCTTTTCCTTCCTTCCTTCCTTCCTTCCTTCCTTCCTTCCTTCCTTCCTTCCTTCCTTCCTTCCTTCCTTCCTTCCTTCCCTCCTTCCTTCCTTCCTTCCCTCTTTTTTTTTTTTTGCACAGAGTATGTTCTGAACTGTAAATAGCCTTCAAAAACTGCACAGGTTTTTGTAGTATTGCATCCAAAGAAGTGGGTTTGGATCCACAAAAGCTCATGCTATAGTATAAACCAGTTAGTCTTAAAGGTGCTACCCCTACCCATTTTTAACCCCATTTTCTTCCTCCATTTTATGCTTCAAGAAACTAACGTGGCTATTTCTTTGAAAACTGCACAGGTTTTGATGACTTTCTTGCAGGCTGCAGAAAAATGTAAAAATTATTTGGTCTTGCCCATGACAGTGAAATTTATAATGCTTTACACCCTCAATAGAAACACATGCAACAAAAGTTTACAATAATACTGACAGAGTTCTTGCATTCAGAAAGGGCAAGTGAGGCCTAGACTATGCATTCAGCAGTGAAGGTAGAGCTCAGAAACCTGGTAACCAGCGAATAGCTACAAAGCTTACAAAGCAGAACAGAGCTTTGTAAATTTCCTTTTCAGGCCTGCAACTCCAAAGACCTCCCTACCAGCATTCTGGAAACTGTATTCCAGTCAATCAATCAATCAATCAATCAATCAATATCACCATTTCCAAGTTGGGTTTCTAAGTGGAAGCTGGAGAGGGCTGAAAAATGTGATTTGCAGTAGAGAAAGAATTGGCAGGGGAGAACTTAACTATCCACTGCATTTTCTAAGCCTTCTTTCTCTCAGCCACTGCAGTTAGGGCCCTGGATGCAGATTTGTTGCTTTATGGGGAACAGTGGCCATTGAGGGAGAGAATGCAGGAAGAAAATCTTGGCTTGAGAAAGATTTTCCAAAAGAATCCTAGTGGTTCATCACTCCATTTCAGTTTTTTGGTCAAACATTAAATGTGCTATCCATGGTGCTTAGTCCTATTCCTAGAATTACCATCTTGGATAGTGTCTAGATAGGATTCAATGCCCCATTAATATGGGAGCTAATAACTTCTACAACATGAGAGCCAACATGGTGCAATGGTTTGAGCATTGGACTATGACCCTGGTAATCAGGGTTTGATTCCCTACTTGGCCATGGAAACTAGCTGGATGTCTTTGCTTCATCACACACTCTCAGTTCCAGAAAACCCTGTGATAGGTTCTCCTTAGAGTCACTGCACATTGGTAACAACTTGAAGGCACACAACAACAAGAAGCTGCCACAACAAAAGATTCTACAAAGGCAGCAGTTATCAACATCCATAGTTACTACATCATCTTCTACTTGAACTTCTGCTTTGACATCATTATGATTTCCAGATATGGATCCTTCATGTTGGATCAATCTTCTGCTGAAATATTGTAGGCTGTGGGGGTACTTCATTGTTTTGTACTGACAAACTCAGCAGCTTTATTGATCAGAGAGGGATTTTTCTCTAAGTTTGACTTGCCAGGGACTATGGCTCCCTCTGTTTCTCTCACTCTATTTTCCCCTTCCTCTTTCTCTTTTAAACACTTTCTTTTTCAATAATTCATGAGACTGTTGCGCAAAACATGTGACAACAGAACGTGCTACAAAATTTTGAAGTTACAATCAAACATTTAATTTTTTTTTTAAAAAAAGCATTCACTAACAGCATGTTACCATCTATTTTTACATCTAGGATGCAGTTATAATAAATAAATGTACAACAATTGTGTAAATAGTTCTATTCATTCTGTGTTTGCAATTCATTTTTGTCAGATACAGGCCTAAAATGGATTTAAAATACCCGGTTGAATGGCAGATTTTTTTTTTTAAAAAAATTCTTTTTGATTATTGGTTAGGAAAGAATTACACAACATTTTAAATATAATGAAATCACTCCCACCTTCTCATGCCCAAGCCAAAGCAACCAGTACGCTGTTCTTACCTTTGCTTGAACAGACAAGGAAACAGTTGTTTAGTACTGAGCAGCAGCCCTACAGAACAGTTGGGGTCAGGAAATGAGAAACCAGGTTGGGCATTCAATCATAAGTTTAAAGAGTACTAAGCTGGGCAGAAGTTACTTATTCAACCTGGAACATGGCCAACATCCAGATTAACACCGTGGGTCCTGAGAGACATGGCATAAGGCTTTCCATTTTTTCCCATTCCCTTTCCACCCATGACCATAAGCGGTTGTGAGGTTTTCCATCCCAGTCAAGGCAGTATGTTTCCTTGTACCGATAAACTGCCAGGTCATTGGTTTGATCCATTTGCAGAGGCAAGACTGTGGCGACATACTGGTCCAATGCTCTCAGCCAAGAGCCCCCATTCAAGTGCCTGAATCCCGTTAATCTTCACATCAAAACACAGGATCAAACAGCAATTTAACAAAATATTGGGAATCACTGTAGCACTGGAGGCAAATGTTTTGATAGTTCTGGACTTGAAGGAAATTGGAGGAAACATGCTAGCATTGAAAACCAAGATCCACTTTTTGTCTTTAGGAAACATGAGCTGCTTCCTTGCTATTTATCCCATCAATGAATAAATACAGCAGTGAAAACGTAAAATTAAAACAGAATGGTTGTGTGGGGTGTGGGTGTGTTCACGGAGTTGGGAATGATATGACATCTGCCAAGATTGCAGCACACCACATCCTGGCTCTGCCCACAGTCTGAACAAATTTCTGGATGGAATAAATTTAATCTCAGAGCACTGAAAAAAAAATATTAGTCTCTATGCCAAAAATGACAGTTTAGATCTCCACTTCATAAGATATTAAGACAGTGTTACACTTTGGTAGAGGAATGGGCACACTCTTCCCCCCAATGACACTGATGCCTGCCTCTCCTAGAATAGATATATAGATACATATGGAAGGAGAGACGAAAAGAAATTACTAGTGGTTGCTCTGCAGGACTGGACACTTGCATATCACTCATATTATCACATCATTTGCAGAAGGAAGGGAGGAAAAGCCCATGCTTCTCCTCATGTAACTGCTCTGTAATAGATACAAAATAGTTCCATGACAGTACGCCTGAGGGTCAAACTTGACAAAGCGTTTATTATGTTTTTGCAGAGATGTTCTGCCAAATGGTCAAGACATCTACATGTCTTAACTTGTTATTTTCCTTGCGACAGCATATGATTGTCCTGAAGTGTAACCTGTATGCAGGACAAGAAGCTACTCTTAAGACGGAATACGGAGAAACAGAATGGCTTCTAATTGGCAAGGAGGTCAGAAAAGGCATTTTATCACCTTATCTGCTTAACTTGTATGCAGAACAGCTGAACATATCACATGTAGAACAGGATTAGACTCCAAGAAAGGAAGCATGAAAACTGGAGGAAGGGACATCAATAATTTAAGATATGCAGATGATAGCATAAAATACTTGCAGAAAACACCAAAGACTTGGAACAATTATTGAAGAAAGTCAAGGCAGAAAGTGCAAAGATGATTTACATAACCTTAAAGCAGATGATGATGACCTTGAAATAGTTGAAGATTTTCCATACCTTGTATCAGTCATTAATCAGAATGTAAGCTGCAGCCAAGAAATCAGAGGAATACTAGAACCCTTTCCAAACGTTACCTTATCGCGGAGGTGGGGGGTGCCATTCGCGGAAGCAGGCTCTTGCGTGAGGCGCTCTCTTCGCTGCTCCTTCGTCCTGCAGCTGGCTTCCTGGTCGCGCAACCGTCACGCGAGGGCCCCGCCACTTCCTTCTGCAGTGCAGCCTGGGAGCTGTAGGCTGCCCTGGGGGAGAAAGTGTGACCGGCGCTCCTGGGACGACGTACCACAGGGCAGGTAAGTGCGCGCAGGCCCCGGGAGCCTTGTACGACCGCGCAGCATTTTCGGCTTGAAGCCGAAAATAAGAAAATGCGTGCACGGTTCGCGTTAGGCTAGTGAGCGTCGCGTAAATGGGAGTGCGTCGTACGGACCACCGCTCCCATTTACGTGACGCTCAAGGGGCCCTCTCGCAAAAGAAACTGCATGCGAAAAGGGTCTAGGGCTTGAAAGGGCAGCTCTGAAGAAACTAGGCAAAATCCTGAAGTGTAAAGATATATCACTGAATACTAAAGTGGGGATTGTCCATTCCATCATGTTTCTAGTTTCTCTGTATGTTTGTGAAAGCTGGATGATAATGAAGGCTGACTGGGAAAAAATCAACTAATTTGAAATGAGATGCTGGAGAAGAGTTCTACGAATACCCTGGACTGCTAAAAAGACAAATGAATGGGTCCTAGAGCAAATCAGCCTGAACTCTCCCTAGGAGCCAAGATGACTAAACTGATGCTGTTGTTCTTCAGCCATATCATGAGAAGAGCTGACTAATTAGAAAAGACAATAAATGCTTGGTGAGACAGAAGGCAATAGGAAAAGAGGAAGACCATACTGTAGATGGATAGATTCAATGAAGAAAGACATGGTCCCTGAATCTGCAAGACCTGAGTAGGACAGTTGATGATAGGTGACCTGGAGTTCTCTCATCCATAGGGTCACCATATGTCAAAATCAACTTGCTGGTAGTTTACAACAACCTTATCTTGCCTTTAACATGTTTTATTTTGTGATTGGTCCCAAAAGGTAAATATTCATTTAAATTCCAAGTCTGTTTGCCAAGGCACATATCTCTGAAGAAATACTACTGTGGGAGGGAAAAGGTATTAATCATAGGGAATACACATTCTCTTTAATGTCTGATTTGACCCTGAGACCCAGCAGCTGTAAGGGTTTTCTCCACATATCTTGATACAAGGTCAGTAACTTCAACCAAAGACTGATGTAATCAAGAAGCAGTACCACAAACTTTAAAATAGGATTATCTGAGAAAAGAAAATGCTGTAGGTTGTTCTCTTTTTCATCTCTGAATTTTGTTTCTTCAGTGTGTGGTTTTTCTTACCATTTAAAAATCTCAGCTTCATGCCTTCCCTTTCCCAACTTCACTCTCTCCATCTTTCTAGAATAACTTGATGCTAATGTAATTTAGGGGCTGACATGTTAAGACTTGGACCTGGGTTTAATCCCACACCAGTCGTGAACTCATTGTGTGGCCTCAGTTTATATGTATCTATATGTGAATATATGTATGTGGATTAATATGGGCCCCCGCTAGCACTTCCAGTTTGGATCAGCACTTGACATATTTCTGTTGAAAACAGTATAACTGTCACTACTAATGCAGTTGGGAAGTGGTAAAACCAAAAATCCAAGAAAGTGGGCTTTTAAATTAAGCCTGGGCCTGAATCTAAATTTCATTCAGGTTTGGGCTGGGAGGGTCCTTGAATCATTTATTCCAATAAAGAGAAGTGTCAGTGTAAAATAAGATAAAATCTTCCTCTGGCAAGTTAAATTGAAATTCCATAGCAAGTAATAAACTAGCATACAATGTCTGAAGCTGAGAGTACAGTGAGTGAATTTGGTGTGACAGGGAGAGGAGTGCTTTCCATTTATTGCAAGGTACAAAGGATTGGAGCAAATGTGCTAAAAATTAGGAGTAATATTTTGCCACAGAACGCAATCTGCATTTGAGTTTCTTGCTTGCCAGAGGCTGTGTTTAATCAAGGCGACCTACATAGAAAGGGTTTTTATTTTTTCAGTTAGAAGTTAGTGGTTAGGTTTCTGTTCAGAGGAGGAAACCGAAGTATTACAACATTCAGGATAATTGCAAACCCAATTGATCAGTTCTCTATGCAAGGTTAAAGATGATCAATGATTGTCCCAGGGTCTATAGCAACCAAAAAGTATTAAGGTCACTCCTCTCAGATCATTGAGGTCACATTAGTGTCCCTTTTGAACAAGAACTGAGCTGACCATGAACTAATTTGCTTTCAATAAACAACATTCATGTAGCTAAAATTGAATGCTTACAACTAAATAGTTTGCAAAGAAATTAAATAATTATTATGAATGATTTCTAATTTTCAGTTGAATTGGGCCAATAATACCGATAGTCTGTTATCACCATTTTTCAGCAGTTTTTGTTTCAACCATGTGAAACATTTCTTGTTCATTGACAATGAGTCAGATGGAAACTAACTCATGCATAGAGTATACCCATTGAAATGAATGAGATTAAATTTGTCAAAACTAAGAAGATCCATTCTACAGGCCTTTCTACACTACACTGTTATAGTCCTATTACTGCACGTTCAACATCCTGTGGAATTCTGGGGTTTGTAGTTTTCTGAGGCCAAAGAGCTCTCTACCTGAGAATTCTAAATACTTTTCCCTAAACTGCAAATCCTGGGATTCCATAGGATGTTGAAAGTGGAATAATAGCACTATAACAGTGTTGTGAGGAAAGGTCCTGTGTTTCGATCCAAACTGCCTCTCTGCAAATGGGAAAAAAGATCTTATCCATCCTTGTTTTTAGCATGAATTCAGTTCTTTTCTGGAAATTTATTTACACTTATAATGGATAGAAATGGTGATTGAAAATACTTGAAGGTAGACGTAAGGATACTGTAGAACTGTGTAAATAATACAAAGTGTTTTAATTTGGTGATTTTACTAATAAAAGAAAAGAAAAGAAAATACTTGAAGGTGAGAGAAATTAAAATTTTCATGTTCATCCATCCATCCATCCATCCATCCATCCAGTCCTGGTTTCATGAACGTCCCAGTATGATTTAACTAGAGCCCTTTCTGCTCTCTGCCTTTTTGCGAAGATGTCCAGTGGGGTTCCTGGCAGTGGCTCTGCCAGGAGGGGAGCATGACAGAAATGCTCCTCTCTGCACTGGCTGGCTCCCTGTGGAAGGGAGTGCAATGGCCACACCTCTTCCTTCCTCAGCACAGCCAGGTACCTTCCCAGGCTGTGCTGGGGTAGGAAACACAGCCATTGTGCTTCCTGGGGTTCTGCAAGACAGGTAAGTCTGTGATGGTGGTGTTATCATGGGTCATTGATGGGGAAAACCCATCAATGATTTAATCCATGATTGCGCTGCCTGGAGACAGAAGGCTGAGACTGTGACAACGCCGTGCAGAAGCACTGTTGTTGTCCCGTCCTTCTCCTGTCCCCATGGTGGGTTGGGAAGGTGGCACAGAAAGGGCCTAATTGGTGCTGAATCAGGGTTTCTGCTCTTTTCCTTGTAGACTCCTTGTCTTCAATGGGTTTAACGTAGTCCCCTTGGTGCTGGAAACAGTTATGTCTGTTGAATCTGAACATTGCAGATGGTGGAGAATCTCACTTCTATACATTCTTGGAGAATTTGCCCAGATTCGAAAAGTTAATATTTGTGATAGAGAAGTTTAGAATGTTTGAGAAATTGAAACTGAATATTTTCCCACTCCCTACCCCATATGCCATTTTGATTGCTCTGTTGGTAAGTGAGTGATGATCCTGGAAAAGTGACTTTGTTGACTGCAACTTCCAGAATCCCTCCTCCCCAGCCAGGAAAAAAAAAAGAGTAATTCTTCCAAGCTCTGGTTTCATGACCATCACCTGGTAAGAAATTATCAGGAGTAAAATAACCCCATAATTGGACAGCACATACCAAGAATGCCTTTCTGTGCATTGTTTACTGGAGCACAGATAGTATATGTAATTGTTGACATGTATAATGAACAGTCTATTAACAAATTGAATAGACAGAATTTCAATCTCCTGGCCTACCTCAGAGCAATATATTTTATTTAGTAAATACTGTTAGCAATGCAGAGGCACCATTCACATTTAATATATCACTGTGTTAAAAGAGAACTTCATAGGGAGACATACATGAATTGCCTTTTTTGGTCATCTCTTAACATCAAGGGGAAAAGATGGATTTGGCGGGGGAGCTAGTGGAAAGAAGAGAGAGAAGGCTTGCTTGCATCTCCAACAATAATTTTTCTTCTGGAGGGAGGAAGCAGGCTGCTTCAGTTCTAAATCCTGCCCATTCATTACATATTTCAAGGCCTGTGTTTCCAAAGTCAACAGTCCCCACTTACTTCAGATGGTTTGTATCTTTAGAAACAGGTGCCTGTTCATACAAAGACTCCTTAATAGGGATGGAAAAGAAATTCATTTGGTTTGCATTCCCCTATCAATATCAGTGTTGTCTCTCCTGAGACTGTCAATGGGCTGAAGCACACCCTTGTGTTGAAAATTTGTACATTTCTAAAGCTTATGATGAGTTTCAGCAAAAAGCCATGCTTGCATTTTAAAAAGTGTGAATAACTGAAACGTGCAGAAACAGGGACTCATCAGTGGAAAAGTTTCGAGATGCTTACTGTAGAAACGTGTAAATTTGGGGGAAAATATGCATAGAAATGAATTTCTGAGCAGGAAGCAGGATTTGGAACCACTATGGAACTGGGACAGGATAAGAATGCTGGTGGGATTCTGAGAAACAGAACAGAAATAGGACTGACAGATTTTTAAACATGCCTGTGCCTTAATGTTGCTGAGTTTGCCAAATTGATTTTTCAGGCTCCTGAAATGTTCCATGTATTTTTTGGAATTGTGATGAACTGAAACAAGGACTGCTGGTACAAAATAGAATATAGAATATAACTTTTAAAATTCTAATAATAACAACCACAACAATAGATTGTCTCCTTAAACTGAAGCAACAACCAAATTCTTGTTGCAGTTCTTTAAAATGTAATGTTGAATATATGAATGGAGCAAAAACATTCAGTTTATTTGACAGTGGGATTAAGCTATATGCTCCTATACCAGGCATGAAGGCAGAGAAGACAACATAACTGGTTCTGATGTGAACAGAGGAATTTGTCTTTCCAGATGTGTATATTTGATATATGCCTCAAAGCTTGCTACAAACATTTTCCATGAGCTTTGAGGCTCATTGCAAGAACACAAAACAAACCCCATAATAGTGATGCCAGCATAAATTAATCAAAAATGGAGACCACACGTCAGTAGTATGAACTACAGATGTGTCACTGGAAGCCACATTCTCTGTCACTGAAGCCACACAAAAGTATATAATCCAAGTTCAGTGTTGGCCATGTTTTGAATTACCTCCAGTGCTTTGCCAGCTATTACATATGTCTACATATCCATTGACTCTCGGTTCTAAAAAATGAATAATGAACCTTGGAGACTGTCATATAATCTAATGTCAATGCGACAAAAAAGAAAATATGGCTGAAAAGAGCAGAAAAAATAACTAAACTGCTACTTGCTCATAAACTATTTTTATTTAGCTTGGGCATGTCTACTCATAAGTGAAAGCATTATGCCTTTAGTCTCTAAATGTGAAGTACTTTGTCTGGGTGACACGAGGTTAGGTGGGCCCATTGTGAACTCTTGAAAGTGGGGGGTCAGCACAAAGCTAAGAAAAACTACTGTTTTGGATAGCAGCTGCCTAAACCATGCTGCTTACATGGCCAGCAGCTGTGCAGCCTGAAGGATTCTTGCAGCTATACTTCAAAAGAACAAAGTTTTCAAACTCTGGGTCCATGGTGGTGGTGGAGTCAAAGATAGAACTGGCCAAGCCCACCTTAACCAGCCTAAGGACAGAAGTGTCCCAGTCCCTCTCCTGACAGAAATGGACCAAGCAAAGCTCCATTTCCAGGGGGCAAAAACTCCCATTTCCTTCCTTCCATATCTTGCAACAGACGATCAAAGAAGCCAGTCTTGACCCTGCAAATGCCGCTACTGGAATCCACCATTTTAATTTCCCCCTTCTTAGCACACTAGCTCCATCTGAAAAATTGATCTGGCGTATCTGGCTAGCATCAGACCCAGCTTGGTATAATGATTTGAGCCTTGGACTATGACTTTGGAAACTAGGGTTCAGATTCCTACTCAACCATAGAAACCCACTGGGTGACTCTGGGCAAGTTACACTCTCTCAACCTCAGGGGAGGCAAAAGCAAATCCTTCCGAACCAATCTTACCATGATAGGTTTGCCTTAGGGTCATCATAAGTTGGAAATGACTTATAGACATGCAACAACAATGAATTAGAGAGCTCAAAAAATAAAATAAAATTGATCACTTTCTGCTCAGATTGGAAGACTTTTATTCTGTTTACTGGACCTAAGGGAGATTTACTCTAATGACTCATTATACCCCCTTTTTTGCATATATTTGGCTGTAATACTAAGTGTTGTGCAGTAGATCCCCCCATATCCACAGGGGATACATTTCCAGACCTACTGTGATGGCAAAAAATGTACATGCTATTTTTTAATGCTATTTTTTTTAATGAGATGAACAACGTAGGTATCAAGAAGAGTGTGCAGTTTGGACAGGAATATCTGAAACTTGACAGAACTTGACAGAATTTTAGAATCTAAGAGAAAGAAGGCTTTGTAGCCATTATTTGCTGTTCAAAGCCAGTACACAACTGATAAAAAATAAAAATTAATGTGTGGTTCAAAAAGAGATAGGAACAAAATGTTTTCATATGCAGAAGTTGAATAGTAGTCTAAAGCTAGCATCTCAATGCTGTAGTGTTAGGCTGGCCTTGATCTTCTGATGGTAAATCAGAAGGAGGATCATCAGAGGGCAATCCTGGATTATAGTGCCAGGATGATGTTGATGGTTAGAATTCAGTCTCAGAAGCAGCCAATGTTGATGTCAGCGCTTGGGGATCCTCTGAAGGTTTTGTTTCCCTGGAACCTTTTGGAAGGGCATTGTAGTTGGAAGTTGTCTCTCTCTCTCTCTCTTTTTTGTAACTCATCAAAGTGTTGCTGCAAAGGTTATAATCCTTTGGTAATCATATGGGTGACTTTAATGCTGCATTCCATTCAGGGATCATATTCTGTAATTTTGTCCTTTAATGTCTGTGCAATTTTAAAGACTTCAGCAAATTTCTCTGATGTCCAAATTGCTGCTGCTGCCACTACTGACCCCCCCCTCCTCCCCCTTCTTCTTCTTCCTCTGAAGCCATCTTAACGAATTCCTCCAATTCCTCATTGGTTAACACTTCTTCATGGCCATCAGTAAATGCCCCACTTCGTCATCCATCATCAAATCTTTCTCCACCAAGTTGCCTTGCTGCATGAATGTGAGCTGTCACCCACACTTTCTCGTTGTGCTGCAAAAAGACAGGCAGAGGAAGTTTGCATTTATTTTTAAATGTGTGTAGGTTTTTTGATTTCTTTGTTGCTATACTTGACTTTATCATATGCCCTGTAGGGTTGCCATAAAGAACCAGAGTTAATCTACCCTGCCATGCTTTATGCATTGGTTCTGTCTTTGCAGTTTATGCATTGTTTTCCCAGAAGGGCCTGGTTTCATCACAATTGAACACTTGCTTTGGATGGTAGCCTTTCTCCTTAATAAACTAAATCTGATCTGAAAATGTGCTGTTAGCTACTTCACTGGCAGATACAGCCACTCCAGTCAGTTTTATATCTTAAGTCCAAACCTGTTCCTAAATCTTTGCAACCATCCCCTACTTGCAGTAAAGGTCTTGGTAACACTCATTTGGGGTGCTGAAATACTGCTGAAATCTTTATATAGCCTCAGTGCTTTGTGGCACAAAGCATTGATGTTGATGGGAATTCATTTTCTGTTCCTACCTTCCAGTCACAAATTGAATGCCTTTCCCATTTTTACTAAGCACTTGTGCATTGTGAAGGTAACTTTTGCAGTTTGAAATGCATCAGCAAAACTACCATAGATTTCTTTCTCCTTCTTCAGAATTTGGCAGACAGAAGATGCATTTTTACCATAGATCTGACCAATCTCAGTCCTATTTTGTTTTCTTTCCTTATTAAGTTAAGACCTTTCACCTTCTCGCTTAAAGGAGGCACTTTACAGGCTCTCTTAGGCTTATCAGGATTGCTAACATCACCACTCTTGCACTTTGGGGCTGTTACAAACAACACAAGCATTCAAGCAAAAGGACTTTACCATAATACTGTACTGTATAAGGACAAGGAGGAGAAATGGGCTGGTAAGCCCTCTCAAAATCTTGGGCCTCTTGCAGTGGTGCTGACATCTGATGTTGGCCCAGTTGGTTTAAATGTTGCATATACCAGCATATAAGACAAAATTCCAACTCCAAATAAAGTCTGAAACAGTAACCAACAGCCATGAGATTGTTGTTGCTGCTGCTGTTTTCAGTGGGAAGGTTTTTAAATTGCTTTTAATACTATTTTTAGTTTAATTTTATTTTAACTTTATCAGTGTCTTAATAATGTGGAATTGTATGTGTAAGCTGTCTTGAGTAGCAGGGCTGCTGAAGAGAGACTATGAAATTTGAGGATGGTGATGATGTTGTTGTTGATGATGATGATGATGATGTGATGATGTGTTGTTCTGGTTCTTTGTGTTCATTATCCTGGCAAAATAGTGGCTGACTAGAACTTTTTCTTCACTGAGGCTCATGAGAAATGCTTTCTTACCTCACATTCAATCTGTTTATTACTTCATAAAATGCCTTCTTGTTTTTGAGAAAAACAAGGAAAGGAAGTGCTGCTGGTGTTGCTGTTTTCTCAGACAACAACATCCCTTAAGTTCTTTTGCAATGGAAGTGCTGAAGAATGTACTTTTAACTGTAGGCACAAAATGGCCAATTCATCACAGTCTCTTATACATTAGTTTCCAGCTGAGTGGAACTGCCATCTGCTAGAAAGGTGCATGGCTGCAGGTGTGTCATCAGATGAGACTGCCTTGTTCCCCTTGCTGTTCTGATAGCTAAATCCAACACTGATGTTCACAAACAGGAACACAGAAGGCAAGAGAAACAATATATGTAAAATAATTATCGTTTCTATGATGCCTATCGTTTGACATGGTACAGGGCAGAAGGCACTCTTCCCAACTTGTTAAAGAGGTAGGAAAGAATTAATTAACTGAAAAGAATTATTAATTCTTCCAGGTCACCGGCACAGTGATTCCCTTGGCTGAAGTATGAGACTAAAACAGAGGTGGCAAATGTGTGGCCTGCCAGATGTTGTTAGAATGTAAATGCCATCAGTCCCAGGAACTATAGTTAATAGTGAGGAATGATGAGAGCTACAGTCAAAGAATGCCTAGAAAGTCATGTGCTCTCTATCCCTAAAATCATCTTCTAAATTAATTTTCATTTTCATTTTCCACCTGTTAGAATTATGTAATATGAAGAAATGGTGGTCTCTTGGGCCAAATGGTTCATCCTGAAGTTGTCTTGTGATCTTCAGAATAGAAGCACTGTCCCATTCAACAATTGATGTCAGAATTATTTTCCATTGATATAACTGTTTTGACAGGTTGAGGAGGAAAAAAGACAAACCATGCAGAAAAGAGGCAGTTATTTTCTGAGGAGCTGGGACATTTGTGCAAGGAAGGAGTAGAGTTTTGAAATCTGAGCGTTTTCTTACGTAAAACAGAATTACAAGCTTTGGACTAGAAGTCAAATTCCATTGGATGTTTTGTAGTTTTTGTTTTCCTTAACTTCTTTTCTGGGTGAAACCTGTATGCTGCACTTAACTACATAATTTGGGGGAGAATAGAATATTAGTTACATTTAAGATATTCTTGGCAATGTACAAGTCACTTTTCTTGGAACACCTTGAGGTGCTCTGACTGGTTCCAAGATTCTCCATTTATCTGGGGCATTCGTGAAGTTGTGTGAATTTACGCACAATGAACTTCAACCCTGGCCAAATGTGGGATGGATTTGATTTGATTCTTAGTACAAATGTAAACCTCAGCCTGGCCTGTAAGAAAATTTATAAGCATATGATGAATGTACAAGTTTGCACAATCTTCCCTGGTGTGCCAGTTCTCCCAGACATGGGGATTTTTTAACAACATTTGGTGATTTCAAAATCAGAAGCCTACACTTTTTAGTTTGGTTTTTATTTGCTGGCACAGTTGTAGCTGCTCTAGTTTTTGTATGGCTGTTGGATGGTTACTGTGAAAGCATTTCAAGAGCACCTTCATGCCACCTAATCCTATGAAGCAAGGGCAGGCTGCTTCCCAGAACTGGAGGACTATACTAGACTTTCAGGGATTCCAGAAACCATCAGGAACTGTCATAGATTTTGCCTTTATTTGGGAAAAACTAAGGCAGGTCTCCATGGTTCAGGAAAGGGCTCAAGTGTCAGATGGCCATAAACAAGACCAGCATGGTCTTGGTACAGCAGTACCTGTGCCACCGGTGTTGGCTGAGATGGCAGAGTACAAGATGTGGCCTCCAAAAACAACTTAGGCAGATTGAACCTTCATGCAACCCATGGATCACATGTTGTTTTCCTAATATAAAGACTACTTAGAAGACGTTATTGGTACTGGTATTATGAGAGAAGGCAACTCGTCAGAGAAGCATACTTGATCTATCACTTCAGTCATCTTCCCCAACAAGTTTTGTCTACAAAGTGTAGGAAACTCCATGTAGGACAGGGTATGTTTCAAATGCTGCTAACCAGTCTTTTGACTCTTTCAAGGATTTCACGTAAGTGGCAGCAATTTTGAATTAGCAGGCTTCATGCTCCGATCAGACCAGATCCTAATCACAAGATCCTTAAGGTTCCCTGTCTTCCTCTTTACTTTATGTACTTGCTTCATATTCATGCCATCTGATCAACTCAGTGGAGACATATACTGAAGGAAATCTCTTCTAGATTTCCTTCAGCAATGCCGCCTGTCAAAATTAGATGCAGACTATGGCCTTAAGTGAGAACCAGGGGGATGTTGTGGTCCAAGTGATAGACTAGGATCTAGGATTCCAGGGTCTGAATCCCTGCTCACCCATGAAAACTCACAGACTGACCTTTGGCAAGTCACACTTCTTCTAGTCTTAAACACTCTGTAGATTTTTGAATGACTATCTGTTTTTCTTTACACAGAATCTAAAAAGAGTGCAGCATTGCCAAAAAAATAATGCTATGCCTTAGAAGCACTGCTACGCCTAGTATATGTAGAGGAGTTGGACTGTTTGAAAAGGACATTGCTGTCTCTAAAATGGATAATGTTACATAGCGTAAGGTAACTACATTGCATCTCTCCACCCTCAGGCCTTTTCAGCTTAAGGTTGTACAATGTATAATACTTTAAAAAGGCAGTAAAACACCAGGCTGGCTTAACACTGTCAAAGCCTGCTGCAGAATATTTTTCACCTTTCTGTTTTTGATATATTTGTTACAGCTTGGGTAAGTGGAGAAAGATTAATCTGATTCGTTATACATGCTTTTAAAACATTTAGAAAGCTTTCTGGATTTAAAGTGAGAGAGCAGTCATGGCTTCTGCAGCTTGACACGAGAGGTGAAGCTGTTACTTCATTGTAGTAGTGCTAGAAGACACTCTCAAGAACATGAGATGAATTGCTTCCTTTAGTAATTGCTCATTCAACAGAAGTTTGCCTCTAGATAAACATGCATCAGAATTTGCCAGTGGAAAAGGTCAAAGGTTAGCCATTGCACTTTTTCTTTATCATCCAAGAAAAGCTAGCCAATTTTCAGATAAGTTAAGAAAGTTGTTTGAAAAGATTTGTTTTTCAGTTGTCATGGAATGTATGGTGCATCTTAGGTCCTATACACAAATGATGGCTAAAATGTGTGTATGTATGTGGAGCTTGAGGCCATGTATATAGGTCCCACCTGCAACACTAAATTCAGGAGGGAATATAAGCACATCCAGCTGAATGTGTCTACAAGCAGAGCATGGAAAAGTTACTCTGTTGAACTATGCCTCCCAGAATTTCTCAGTGACCATATTGGCTGGCAAAGTCTGGGATTTGTAGGCTTAGAAAGCAAAATGGCATGTGTTTTTTAAATAAGCTTCCCTGCAACTTGAGCTATTTCTGCACTAGGCTGTTATAGTGCTATTATTCCACTTTCAACATCCTATGGAGTCCTGAGTTTGCAGTTTAGGGAAGGGCCTAGGCCTAGGCCCTTCCCTAAATTGCAAAGCCCAGGATTCCATAGGATGTTGAAAGTGGAATAATAGCACTATAACACTCTATTGTGAAAATGGCCTTGAAGTCCTACCTTATCGGGGTTCACAGTTGTTGGGAGGTATGTAAGTACATTCAGCTGAATGTCCTTAAGTCCTCTTGCAGACATCACATTCAACACACAAAGATCTAAGAAGGGTCTGTGAGTGCACTGCTTTTGGAAGGGTCAGTCAGGATGTGTACCTTATTGGGGGTTTGCACACCGATATTCATACATGGGTGACTTTAGATATGAGGCATGCATTCATGAGGCAGGAAATCTGTCAAAACTTCACTGTTATTTTTTTTAAAGACCCTGGTTTCTGATTATTTAATTGCAGAGATGACAAAGCTACCTTATATCAAGTCAGACCATTGGTCTATCTAGTTCAGTATTGTCCCTTGTGATTGGTAGCAGCTCACCACGGTCTATGGTGAAGAAAAACCTAATTCAAGCTAATGTTATTGCAAAGGTGGGTAGAGTGAAGCTTGCTGGCCACATGTAGCCCTTGAAGGCCTGTTTTGTGGTCTCTGGAACCTCTGAAGTCCCCCAAAGTCTCAGAATCCTTGAAAAATTCTGAAAAATATATTAATTTTAAAAAGCATAAAACTGCTGCAAAGCGTTTTGCCCCCATGGTCCTCAACCTTCACATGATGTTTACACCTCAACCCCCTTCCAACTCTGAAATGGCTGAAAATCAGCTGAAAAGGAAACTGGAAGTGATGTAACATAACTTTCAGTGTGATTCCTGCAGGGAGAGCAGGGGTTGCCTACCACTCTCCTCTGAGGGCAGCAGTTTAGCTTTTGAGTGTGCAGAAGGTACATGGACCCCACAGTACTGTTCTTCTGTCCTTAGCATGCTGCTTGTGCTCTGCTTTGCCTGGCTGTTGGTCTTGCCTCACCTTCTCTTCAGTGCTGGCACCTGCCTGACAATGCTACCTGACTCTGTCCTACCATAACCTTTTTCATTTCTGATGTTTGCAGGTAGTTATTTACTCAAAGTGGCATCACCCACATGCAAAAAGGAGGTGTCAGTGGACTTAGGGACATCCCAAGGATGATGGAGCTCAAACAAACAAACTAACAAACAAAAAAACTAAGGTTAGAGGAAACTTCAAAAGCAGTTCTTTGAGAAGTGAGGGAAGAATGGAAAATTAGGAAGGAGGGGAATGGAATGGAGTGTCGTAGAAGGTGACATGACAGGAACAATGAACAATGACACCTCATAGGCCCTTTCTGCATGAGGCTGGTGAATTGGTTCATGCCATTTCTTACTGGATTTTCTGGGCTCGAAACAAGGTGGACTTTCCCTCATTTCCTTCCGCACAGCTACTGTGTATGTTCCATTCTGATTCAGAGGAGTGTAAGTTCATGAATCCACACTGCCTCCACCGTGGCCACTCCCGCTACTCCCCTCACCCTATCCCGTTGGCTATGATTGGCCCCCTTTTTTTTTGCATGGTTTAGTACGTCATTGCATACATGTGTACGTGTGTAAGTCCATACTACCCCCTGGCCCCTCCCATGAGCCCTCCCCTTACCACCAGTTCACATTGGCGCAAATGTACGTGTCTGTACCACTGTGAAAGGTGCAATGGATCAATCTGGAAAATTGGAAAACCGATTTTTTCCGGTTTTCAAATAGCACGCTTTACCACCACATGGGAGTGCATTTAGTCGGAATTACATGCAGAATGAAGGTAAATAAACCAAACCTAGTTCGCTCCAAGGTGCAGAAGACCTCTGTAGCAAGACACATTGGCCCGCCTTAATAACCGCATGTGGAAAGGGCCACACTCTGGCAGTTCCATCTGTATTGGAAATGCTACTGACAGTGCAGTCATACCTATTGAAGACATGGGGGTCATCCAAAGTGTCATGTAGAAACAAGGTCTGTTGGAATAAAAGAGATTTTGGAAGTCTTTCTTCAGGAACTAGAGAAGTCTATGTAGACATACAAAGTTTTCCTCATGTGCACTGACCAGTTTTTACCTCTAGTAGTGGCAGCCTCTCCAGATCTGTGGGATAGTAGTCTAGATGGCCCCTGACTTCTCCACAAGTTTTGGTTAAGAGTGAGCTTGCCAGAGGGGAAGCTGCAAACCCGCCACAAATGTGTACAACACTTCATATGTCACCTTGATTTCCAGTCTTTGTTCACCACATTCATCTGTTTCAAAATGTCTTCTCCTACTTCTGCCTCATGCTGTGGAAAGGGAGAACACGGGAGAAATAAATATAAAAGTGCAATTACCATTGGTGTAACTGTACACCATTTAGTAACTCAGTGCTTCAAACTACAGTATGTTGTCCTTGGATCTTGTAACACTTCCCTTTGCAGAAAAAGAGCCAAAGTGAGCATTTAAACATGAGCATTGGTGGTTTTAATAAAAACTTCACTTTTCATCTAAATGGATTGGAAATGTCCTTTGCAAATATTTCACTTTTTTAAAGACAGCATAAAATGTGGAACCCTTCCATTGTATAGTACTTTCCTGAGCTTTCTTCTCCTTTAAAGATGGGATAATTAAGCATTCCCTGACTTGAAGGCACAGACTGAGAGAGAAAAAACTATCACATTACTAACAGTGGCCTAAAAAGAAAGAAAGCAAGTCCTGGAGGACATTCAAAACACCGAGATGATCAAAGCTCCAAATAAACAAGAAGGTTACACAACTAGCTGCATTAATAACATTATGAAGAGAATAGTTTTGGCAAGCCATAGTCTCATCCCAAGAGAATCAGTGTTGGTTCATATGTGACCGAGATGGGAGTGGTAGAAACCATGCCAGTGCGGCACAAGAAAAACATGATGCTAATCTGGCATTGTAAACTCATTACAATGGTCCTACAGGCAAGCAAGCTGGCACAGATTCATGGGACTGGGAGTCCAAAGAGTTCTGTGCCTTTATCCAAACTGCCTCCAGAGCAGCAAACCATTTTAGTAAGGTGCATAACTCAATACTATAGCACTTGTGCTAGGAAATCCTTGGTTTTAAAGCTTGCCTTGAAGACCTCAACCCCATTCCAGTCCCTACAGAAAAGAAAAAAGAAAAAAGAAAGAAAGAGGCAAACCTTCACCATGGTTATAAAAAATTATTGTTTTAAAAAAACAAAACTCTCATACAAAATTCTCTATGTGTTTTAATAAAATACTACTCAGGGAGACACAGTTGTAGTTATCAGACAAAGGCAACTTCTCCCCATAATGTCTTCTTTTTCTTTTCTGCATTTTTTTTGCTTTCACTGAATTGCACTGGATATTTTAAAAATGCATTTTACTTTTTTTAACCCTTCTTTACTGCTACAAATTTTAACTGGCATTACCCAGGTTGATGGTGACAGTTTTGCTTATGATTTGAATGAAACAAATGTTTGACTAGCGGCATCTACAGTCTTTAAAATTTGATTCACACCAAATTCCATCCAAAATCGACCCAAACCAGCAATTTCAAAAACAAAAAGCCCCAAGGTTTGTAGGTCAGTCTGAAAACTTCCATGGAAATATCCAGGCCGTCAAACTAATGGTTTGGGATATACCTCTAAATGAAATTTCATTAAAATTCATTCATAAAGGTTAATTCTACAGCAAGTGAGAAAAAGAATGAGAGAGGGAAATAATGAGAGAAAGACAGAGAGAAAGAGAGAGAGAGATCTAAAATATTTATTCAGAAGGTAGCCAAACAAGCTGACAAATTGACCTTCCAATAGTCTTCATGTTGGGCTCATGAGATGACACACCAAATTTGGTGAGTCTGTGATCAAGCGCGTGGACCGGTAAAGCATAATAAACAGACAAGCACTTTGGTTGCAATATGTGTATGATTACTATTTTATACAAATTAATTCTCCAGGACCATTCTGAAATTTTGACTCCTTATTTTCTCCTTCACGCTTGCTTCCCTTCTGCCTTCAAAATGTCACTTTGACGATTAAATGTTCACCGGTGATCTCAGTTTGAATTAGTTTATGGAGGGCAAGCCTGGCCGTTGTAACCAAGAAAAATATTTCTCTTCAGAGGCAGTATATAGTATAGCTGCAGCATGTAGGACGTTGGTGACTACTTGGAAATGCTTATGACTGTTTCCTACACTGCATTACCAGGCCTATCTCACTGGCAATAGTTAAAAACAAAATACTGAATTAGAAAGATTTTGCACTGATCCGGTTAAATAGTTCTTATGTTTCTAGTAAGGATTTGCTTGGCCCCATATCAGTATATGACAGAGATAATTTGTATTCCAATGCTGAATTTTAAAAGCTGTTGTGTGTGTTGGGTGGTATATGTGGGAAAAGAAGGGTTGTACCTATTCTCCCTGTGTGGAATATTGGAATATTTATTTCTTTATTGGAAAGTGGAATATTTATTTATTTGTTTATTTGCAGCATACCCTCTTCTGGCATGACCTCTGAGTACATGAATGAAAAGTGTGTGAAATGTTACATCCCATTGTAGTCAATGGGCACAATAGGTACACACCTGCACTGCTGTGGGAACATGCATGTTGCATCCATTGATTACAATGGGATACAATGCTTATGTATTTTGTTTTACATGGGGGTTCCTGGAACAGAACACCCGCATCTAGAGCTGGCACACTGTATTTCATTTGTATGCAACCTTTTTCCCAGAGTCAGAGCCAAGACAGCTCCCAAAGAGAACCAGCTAAAAAAAGTTAACAAATAGAGGATTAAAAACAATTAAAAATCTCCACAGTAACTAGTATAACATCTTTTAAAAGACATACAAAAGTTAAAACATAAATAAAACACACATCCCAATAAGAAAGTACAGATTTCATTCTTACCATTTCATGATGAATACTATATAGGTTGACATCCTGTTAGTGACATATGCAAAGGTCATTATGGAGTGTGGAGTTATCTTCTGCTCTCACATAACAGCCCAAATCTATACCTTCCTCCAGCCATGTAGTGGCCAGTGGATAGTGGAAGATGGCTGAGAAGAATATCACTATGTGACTATTACAAGACACAAAATGATAAAAGCATTTTCTAACACCTCGGTGGTGGTGGTGGACCTTTGAAGGTTCTGGAGGGTAGTATCCAGTGATGTATTTAAGTCTTTTACTCCAAGTCTCAAGTCAAGCTTCAAGTCTCAAATCGAGTCTTATGTCCTTGCAAGGTACTTTCAATTCAAGTCTTGAGTCAAGTCTCAAGTCTGGGAACCAACTTTATACCCCAACTTGTATTCCAGAATTTTTGGACAGAGTCGAATAAAGTTAGTTTTAACAATATAAGTAGATTCAGCCCTCCACTTTTGTGATTTTGCCATCTGCAGCTTTGGAAGTGGGGAATAGGATTCTTCTTACTTCCCATTTGCAAAACTTGCCTTCTGCTCTTAGGAAAATTTTTAGAAAGCTCCTCCTATATGAAGCAGGCACAGGCTGCTGAGCAGAACTCAGCTGCACCTCAAGCCCATTTGCTGTTCCCTCTGAGAAACGTCCACACTTTGGGCTTGAGACAGATTGTCATGTGACCAGTAAATTGTAAGGTTTCTGGAGGAATGTGTTATGTTACTGAACCAAGGGCAGCAAATCAGTTACTAAAAATATGCAAGGCTCAAGTCTAGTTGAATCAGTGTGTAATTTTTACCAAGTCAAGGCCATTTCCGCACAGGGCGAGGGAATCGCCCCGTGCCACTACTTACCGGATCTTATGGCTCCCCGGTCCGGTCCAGGCTGCTCCGGAGCAGTGTGTGCTCGTCACTCCACACTGCTCCGACGTCGAAAATAGCAGCTTCCGGTTGGTAGAGGGTCTCGACCAACTGCTGAAGCTCGCCAGCCTAAAGCCCGCCCCTGGCAGATCATAGGCTCGCATTGGTGTGAGCCTGCAAATCTGCACAAGGGAGCAGGCTCACACTGGCGCGCTCTGTGCTTTTGAAAAACCGAAAAAATCAAGTTTTTCAAAAGCACGCTGGACAACCACTTGGAGTGGGCTGAGCTGCGGATCTATGTTAAATAGTCCCTACCCAGTCCGCTCCCAGGTGCAGATGTCCTCCCTGGAGGACGGACTGCACTATTTCAAATACCCCGTGCGGAAATGGCCCAAGTCTAAGTTAAGTCACTGAAGTGACTTAAGTCTGACTTGAGTCCAAGTCAGTTGACTCAAGTCTACATCATGGGTAATATCATTGTGCATCTGGGTGTAGTTTCACCAGTAGATGTTTCTCAATGGTCTCCCACTTTCCATCAGTCACTAAATAGGCATGGAGAGGAGTGCAAGAGGAAGGTGAGCCTTGTAAGACGTAAGGGAAGACATTTTATAGTTTTGCCATTTTCATCTTCCAGAGCAGGATCTCAGCAATAATTTTGCTCCCAGTTCATATAATGTTGAACCAAAACCTTTGCAAACTACTGTGTATATGTGCCCAAGTTGCCTGTTGACTTATGGTGACCCCATACATTTTTCATAGGGTTTTCTTAGGCAAAGAACACTCAGAGGAAGTTTTGCTAGTCCCTTCCTCTGAAATATAACCTACAGCACCTGGCATTCATTGATGGTCTCCCATCTAAGTACTAACCAGGGCTGGCCCTGTGTAGCTTCCAGGATCAGGTAGGATCTTGTTCCTTTGGGGTATTTAGGTTCAAACAAGGGGTACGCAGTACCCCAAATAAGTGGTATAAATTACCCAAACCAGACTGGAGTTGGGACCAGCGTATTTTGGGGATTTCCTATTTCCTAACATTGAGAGCAAATGACTATGTAAACAAGGTCTTTGTGTGTGTGTGTGTCTTTAAGTCACCTGTTGATTTATGTTGACCCCATACATTTTTCATAGGGTTTTTTAGACAAACTCAAAGGTAGTTTTTCCAGTTCCTTCTTCTGAAATATAGCCTACAGCACCTGGTATTCTTTGATAGTCTCCCATCCAGGTATTAACCCTGTGTACCTTCCAAGACCAGATGGGATCTGCTGCCTTTGGGGTATTTCAGTCCAGACAAGGGGTACACAGTACAGCAAACAAAACAGACTAGAGCTGGGACCCCTCCATATTTTGGGACATTTCTTTTTCTTATTGCTTAAAAAACTCCCAGAACCCACCCCAATCAGCCAGCATGGCCAGAGGATCTTCTTCGCTGGGAGCATAATAGGAGATGCAGTTGAAAGAAGTCAATTTTCTAAGATTGATACCTTCCATAAGAATTTGTTTGACACCACCTTGTGTGAATGAGAAAGAGAGGCTCCTTGAAACTGTACTTCGTAAATTACGGAATAGTGTTCCAAGGGCTCATTTCATTCTTCCACTTTTTCCTTGCTAACTCCAAAAGTAACTTTTTACAGATAATGTTACCTGTAGCTTGTCACATCCAGCCTCTGCCTGTCACTATAGGCTTATTAGTTTTTGTTCTGTTGCATGTTTGAGAAAATTGTGTTGCTATGTTTTTACTGCTTTTTATTCATTTTATCAGGACTATTTTAAATTTGTTGGGAGATGCACACACATATGTACATGATTTATCATAAATTGCTGAGATCTAAATTGTAAAAACAACATAACATTTGCAAAGTTTGGAACAGATCTTTCATCATGACTTTTTATTTCCTTGAATCAGCACACTGCGTCCCAATGATGGGTTTCAAGTTACTGACTGTTGAGTACATTGTACAGTTGTCAGCGTTTGGGTACTAATTTGAAGTGGCTTTGTGAAGGAGAATGTTGGAAGAGAAGATCCACATAACATTATAATTTGTCCTCTGTGTTTCAAGATTTATTTCTGTGAACTTCTAAGAATCTAGCCAGTTCAGTGAACCACTTCTCAGCCCCATTATTTCCAGTAGGACTTCACTGTAATATTTTAAGACAGGAATTCCAAATTATAATCACATCATGACAATGAAATAGTATGGATTCTGCTGAATTCTTCTAGGAGATTCTTGTTGAAGTGAAGTAATATCACAAAGGATATTCCCAAAAGGATGCTAATTTTACTGGCACAGCATTTCTGTATTTAATACCTGAGGCTGTAGGCATGACCCCCCCCCCCCAATGGATTAGTATTTGTGCACAGAGCCCAGGTAATGTTGACAGCACATATAATCTGTTGATGCTGTAGGTGCATGCATAGACACATGCACAGAGAAGCACAAATGGAACCCACTAGTATGGATATTGTTATGTTGGACTGGGGATCATATCTCTCTGAAGTTAAGTAGAAACTTAAAATTTTAAACCCGGTAGTTTCTGTTATTATTACTCACTCACACATTATATACAGTATATTATTATTGGCTGGCATCCTGTATATCAATTACTGATTCATAACCTAGAGTTACAGATCCATAAGGCTATTTAGTCTTATGTAAATACTCCAACAGCCCACCTTAACATCCAGCAGATGCATTGGGTGAAGGAGGCTGCTGATTGGGACACAAGGAGGATAATTTTTCCAAGCCCCTCCCACCAGGAACTGAGGCTGTGAGAATCAGGAGCAGAACCCCCATGACAAATCCTTCTCACAGCCTCATTTGCTGGTAGTAGAAGGCTGTAAACATCACCCTTCTTGAGCCCCTGTTGACAGCTGAAGAGACCTCTTTCACCTTAAGTGACAGCTGGCTGTTAAGGTCTGGGGGGTGGAGTTTCACATTACAAATGGGCACAACTGGCAAATGCATTCTTGGCCACCAAAGAAACCTGGGCTTCCAGGCTCGGGGCTGAATCCAGGAGTACGCCCAATTTGTATACTTCAGAATGTGTACAAACCCATCCAACACAGGCTAAATCCCTATTCCCTGATCTGCCTTTTTACTGACCAGGAGCACCTTTATCTTGTGTGGATTAAGTTTTGATTCATTTATCCTCATCCAATCCATGATAAACACCAGTTTAGACCAGAACAGCTTCCCTCTAGTTAGGTGAAAAGGAGATCAACCTACTGGACATATCTGACCCCAAAATTCAAGATAGCTCCTCCCTGTGCTTTTTTCATATATATGTTCAAAAGCATGGGGAACAAGAGAGAATAAGCTGCCTTGGGTCCCACTTTGGGAGAAAAGGCAGTATATAAATATAATCAATCAATTGATCGATCAGAGTGAACTCTTAGGTACTCCATTGACCAAAGGCTAAGAAATGAAACTGGAATCCCTCAGCATCACCACCTGAGCTCACACTTCCAAAAAGACCTGAAGCCACTACAAAGCGGTGCCTCTAAGCCCCATCCTGGACAACTGACCCAGAAAGATATTGTAATCAATGGTACTGAAGGCCACTTAGAGGTCCTATAGAAGCAACAGAGACACTCCTTTATCCACCAAAGCAACCCAAGCACTCGTTTTACAACCAGGCCTGAAGCCAGATCTAGATAATTGCCCTCAGGAACTCCTGGAGCTGGGAAGCTACAATATGCTCCAGTATCTTGCCCAAAAATGGAATACTGGTGACTGGTTGATAGTTATCCAAATAATGGGAAAGGCATCCTGCAAGCATGTTGGAATCTTGTCTTGCTTTCCCTTTACCCACTCAGCCAATCCCCCCTTTGGTCTCTTTAATGGGCCAGGAGGATCAAGGAAGTTATAAATGTCCTTGTCCTTCAGCATTGTGATACCATCTTTCTTCCAAAACCACCAACAGCCATGATCTTCTTCATCCTTCAGGAAAAAAAAAGTTGTTCTTTTTCCTCTGCCTGACCTCTTTTTTAGACATTTTGCAGAATAATTTTTTCCTAAAAATTCCAAAATTTTGTGCAAAAAAAAAAATGTGCGCACTTTTACATATTTCATTATTGCATCTAAGAACAAATAATGTTTGTTCTTAGCTTCTTCAAGCTCGCGCTCTCTCTCTCTCTCTCTCTCTTTCTCTCTCTCTCTCTCACACACACATCTTTGGTACTGCACAAATATTTTCTTGCTACAGCATTATGACCTGATTTCCTGCACTACTCAGGTTACAATTTTAGGAACTGCCAATGTGTTCTTCAACACATTTAATTAGACTTCACAATAATTATCTCCTTAACATGGTTGTAGTATGTCATTAAGCTCAAAGGACAGCATGTTCAGACAAAACTGAACAGTTTTGGCTCAGTTCTTCTGTTACCAAAGCCTAGGAAGACATGGTGAAAACAGATCTGTTTCTTTAAGCATGCCTATGTATCTAGCCCAATCATATAGAAATTAAGATGGAGTGTAAACTAATAGCATAAGGGTTGTGCGTGTATGCATTTGACTGTCTGAGAGGGAAACACAGAACTTCCCTGCTGTTCTGTGTTTGTTTTTGTTGTGATCTGTCCTGCATGTCTTTTACTTCAACCAATCTCTGATACCAGAAGTGAACTCACTTGGAACACAAAAACTTGAAATGGAGAAGGCTGGGGCATACCCACCAACACTTCGCAGATGAAAACCAGGACATATGTGGCCAAGCAATATCGCAATGTGGCCATGATGGCAAAAATTATTAACAAGGAAGAACATAAGCTATAGCAGTTTGCTTTTGCCTCAGCCTCCTGGGAATGGCATGATTTCACCCTCTCCTCTTTTCACTGCAGAGTTAGATGAGTGCAGACTATCCATTTTGAATTCAATTTGCAGCAAGTTGAAGTAAGCTGAGAACAAAGAAAAAAAAAGCAGGAGGATAAGGGAGAAACTGGGACATTTTAAAAGCACCTGAAAATGTGGAGTGATAGGATCAATTAGGACTGTTCCTGCCAATTTGGGAAAATCAGGGGGTATTCTGAGGGCAAGAGTGTGAAGAGGATGCAGTGAAGGAAAGCAGGAAGGAAGTAAGCACTGGTCAAGAAAAGGGTTCAACACCCGGCTCCACATGTAGCCTAAAATCTTTAAAAAAAGTCCCCCGAACCCGTTTTATTCAATGGTGAAATACAAGTTTTGGGAGTTACATGCAACTACCTCTGGGCATTGGTCAAATTTGAAGACCAGCTTTTGACTATTCCTCTTTTATAAAAAGCTGAGTCAAAAAAAGTAAGGTCAGAATAGTCAACATAGCTTAAAGCCATGTTCAGGCATTTGCTGGCATCTGTGCGGGAATAAACTGGGTGGGGTGGGGACTTGGATAGAAAGTGTAAACCTTTGCTCCCCTAACATCCTAATGCATCAGGCAATGTCAGAGACCTCTGTGCATTTGTATCTGCATTCATTTGATGATGATGACATTCAGGGAGTCCTCACATAACATGGTCACAACCCTCCACACCACAAAGTTATCTTTCCAGAAACACATAAGCAGGGCTAAGGACAAACAGACTGTGAGATTCCAGAGGAGGCAAGTGAGGAGGTTCCCAGAACTTTCTAAGTGAAGCTAGAAAAGTATAGAATGGGCAGCCACATGTTCAGGGACCAGAATGGCTTAGACAGAGGAGCTGGCTTGGTGGGAAGATGTTGTGTGTCCTGATATATCCCTAATTCACCAGATGACTGCATTCAAGACAGAACTAAGACTGAGAGCGTTGCCTTGATTCACAGATCCTAATCTGTCGGCTTTGCTTAGGTACCTGAGTGTTGTACTGAGGAGCCCTGGTGGCGCAGTGGTTAAATGCCGGTACTGCAGACACAACATTGTGAGTTTATAGCCTTCCATCCATCCTTCCATAGGTCAGTAAAATGAGTACCCAGCTTGTTGGGGGCAATTAACTAAACATATTGTAAACTGCTTACGGAGTGCTTCATACTGATAAGTGGTATAGAAATGTAACTGCTATTGCTATTGTTGTGTAGGGGGTAAGGCATGGCTTGAGACCCTCTCCCTATCCTTGTCTGTGGCCTTAAAACTCACAGCTGAGGAGCCTGTTCTCCCATTGTCTAGACTGGCCCTCAGATGAGAGCAAGAAAAAAAAATCAGAGTATATCGTTCTCTATTTCAGCATTTGTAGCTTTAAACAGGGAAAGCAGGACTGGAAATGTCATTTCTGTAACACATATGCATTGATAAAATAATCGATAGCCTCAGATTCCAGTTTTTCTTTAAAGTCTTGCTAAACACTTTAATGAGACAGAATTTTTAAAAATAGATTATTAAAGGAAAATACTGGCTTATGAGTTCTTTTATGAGCACTAGGCAAAACTAAAGGAAAACAGTGCCTTGCACCCTTATTCCCTCTGATTGGCAAGTCCTGCAACATAGCTAAAATGTTGTTCAGCAGATGGTCCAAGCTTAAATTGTCCAGAAATGAAAGCATTGTCAATGCCATTGAGTTTCCCCAGTGTCTGGGAAATGCGTATTCACCTCCTTATATGAAATAATAAAAGCAGATCAACGCTCTATATTAGAGAGCTCAGAAAATGTACCTTTGGAATGAAAACTCCCAATATCCCCTGCCCAACATGGCCAAAGAATATAGTAATTTTTAAAAAAGTTTTCATATTCACTCCCCCTTGCCTTTGCTACCATAATGCTATATAGCCTGAGGTGTCTTAAAACCCAGTGGAGGTGTACAGACTTTTCCTTAACATCTCTCCGTAACTAAACTAATTCTCTTGCTTCTTGAGAATGTTAATAGAATGCATTTTTAAACAAGGACTTTCACTGTAGATGTTATAGATAGGAAAAAACTGTCAGTTTCATTTTCTTTCATATTTTAATTTTTCAAGCTATCCCAAATCTGAAAAAATTTGCAATTTTATTTTTTTTCCAAAGAAAGGAAATGAAACAAAATTCTCCCCCTCTGTCCTTGTGTACATGCTTATGGCACTTAACAGAAAACACCCTACCATTTTGTTCTGATGTTTTCCCAGATGCAGCAGGTTGAGCATAGATGGCAGTGATTTTCATGAGAAGAACATTTATTCCATAACTGAAAACCCACACTAGATCCAACATGGCATGGCACCAATTAAAAAGTCCCAGTCCAGATACTGCCTCTCCAGCATGAAAAACAATTTAGAATTGCATTCAGATAAATGATGTTTTGGTTACATGTTCCATTGGTATTCACCTCAGCCGACTGCTATCAGGGGCTAGTTATCCCTGATTAGGATTTGACATTCTTATCAAAATCCCACATGTAGCACACTATTGCTGCTAGAGAGCTCAAAAGTGAGCCCATTTCATAGAAAAGGAACTATTCAATTTGAATGATCTGGCAATATAGGGATCTGTGTATCAGCTGATTTTTGTTCTATATCACTTTTGCATATGTTCATCTGTAAACCCATTCTGCAGTTTCCACATTAATCTACAATTCTTTTAAATAGATCTGCACAAATCTGCCTTTTTTTATATTACTTTAATATATTTAAAACATAGTCTGGAATTCACAATTGCAGTTAGGAATGTATAACCTGGAATTATGCATCTGTAATCTGATATATAAAAGTTACAGTTTGTCTGTTTGTCTGTGTCAGGCAAAGACCTCATATGATTGACTGCCTAAGAAGATTCTATGGAATTATGGAGTTTGCAGTTCATGGAGGGGTCTTTAGAATTCTCAGCCAGAGAGCTCTTGAGTCTAAGTCAGCTGTGTCTGTCTTGAATAGCCCGTTTGCTATGGCCATGGGGCCTAACAGCAAGGAGGAGGGCAGTGTATTCCCTTACCAACCCAACCTCTGTATGTTAATAACTCTAAATACAGATTGGATTGAGAAATATGGGGAAAAGTTACAGGTACTGGACAAGACAGTTTGAAGAATTAGAGGCATAAGATCTCAAATCTTTCTAACAAGTATTGCCCATGAGAAAACAAAATCCCAGGCAATGCTGGAAATATACACTAGGTTATTCATATTTATGATCTCTACATACTCATAGTTGTGGCAATAGTGTATAGTGTAGGGTATATGTAGTTATTAAAAAAATCTCCCAGTCCTGACTTACCAGGTAGCAGTCACTGCAAGCAACTGAGGTCTGTTCTCCTGTTGGGCAGGATGCAGCTGCCTAATGTTCCCACTCCTCTCCTGCTAGCGATCTGCAGTGCAAAGAGGAATTGCAACAGGAATCCTACGTGTGATTGTCACATCGAAGATTGCTGGTTTGTTTGGGTGGAGTGGAAATGTCAGTCTGCTGACTCCTGATCATCAAGAGAACAGACCTCTATCATTTGCAGCAGCTGCTGCCTAGTAAGACAGGATGGGGGGGGGGGGGCCAGTCAGACCAGAAGATTCTACTTAGTTAAGTATATGTAGCTAAGTAGATGATCTATAACCTTGGCAGTATTTTCTCTCCAAATATTTTATCTGAAAATAAACATTATAAATTATTTTTGAGAGTTCGTTTCATTCAACAACATTGTGAAAAATCTTCCAAAACCTTGTGAATAATGAAGGTCCAATTCACAAATCAGCCTGAAAGGTAAAGACCAGGTCAGTTTGTATGGGGCTTTCTGCTGCTGGGACAGACAAACTTTGCTAATATTTTGAATCTTCCTGTATTTCAGCATGAGCCAGGTTCTTCAACATGCCCCCTCCCCCGCCCACCTGCATGGCTGTATAATATGCAATGTTTTATTATACAACATAAGCTACTTATATTAGACAATAAACATATTGAAAGTGTAAAATGTTCATATAGATCATTATTAGATTCAAAGTTTTGCAAACAGAGAAACACTCCTTTAATAGATCAGAAGAAGGAACTGTCTGACTCAAGGGTGTAATGGAGGACCTGTGGATGACCCTCCTCCTTCCCATATCCTTCTCCTCCCCAAAGCCCCACTGCTGGAATGGAAAAGGTTCCTCTATACGCAAGTAATTCCAAGTGGGAAAGACAGCAATGCACATGGAACTTTCATGTTAATGGTCAGAGATCAGAGGTAATAGGAATATTCCAATGAGTCAGTGAGGAGATTCAAGAAGGCGACTTTATCCATGAAGCAAAAGGAACAGTTCTCCATGCCTCTGTCTACATGGAAACAGTGGAAATGTGTGTCAGGGAAGCGCATGGTCAGATAGTATCAGCGGAAAGTGTTTTTGCTTGAGCTCCACCCTCTTACTTAACCCAAACCACCAGATTGACTCTGGGGAGTAATTTGGCTGTCAGGCGAAAACAGTTCCCTACCCCTATAATAGATCTTTTCCATCCTGTCTCCTCTCTCGAAGCTCCTAATTCTCCTCCTCCTCTCCCTCAAAATAAGTACTAGAGATCTGAGTAGCACGAGCATTATGCTGCTGCAGAAGGGTGGAATCACCCCAAATTATGACACCTTACACAATCTGCAACTTTGAATTTAATCTGATGTTTTTATAAAAAGAGCCTCTAGCTATAGTGTAGGAAGCTTTTGAAAATACCAGTATCAGAAAGAATAACAGGAGAAAGTTTTAACCTTTTGACATCATGTAACCAGATTTATTGTGCAAAGTTATAGGAAATAATTAAAAGACTAGTCATAATAATTATAATGCTAAAAATAAAATATAATGTTAACGTTAGGAGAGAAACCTGCATATTCTCTCCAATAAAAGCACAATTTGTTAGAGACAAAATGTCGTTTGTTATTTTATACCTTTCTCTTGTTTCCTGTCATGTAAAATATACAAAATGTCAAAATTAAATGGGTCACGTCCTGTAAAATTCTCCTAAAGAAAATTATGTTTTTGGATGATTGATGCAAAGACAAATATTTCTGCTGAGTTTTTTGTGGGTTACTCTAGTTTGACCACCAAAATCTGATTGTTTCCTTCTTCTCTGTGATTCATTTTTTTAAAAAAAAAAAGCTTCACTGCACCAATGAACAAAGTATCCTGTACTACATGTGTGAAATGAGCTTCCAAATGGCTTTCCACTTCTTTTGCCTGAGTTATAATTGTTACAGGTCACAGAGATAATTGGTGGTTTCCATGTGAGTAAGGCAGTGAATCTGTTCCAGGTTTTGGTCTGAGCTTCAAAGAAGCAATCCAAGGTGCATGGTCCTAACTCAAAAATAGGTACAACTCCTGGGATGGCTCCTTAAAACTTGGATGAAAACCCAGAGCAGATTCATCACCTCACCAATATGGAATCCACCAGCCACCATTGATAGGTCATCTTCATGTGAATTGGACCTTGCTGGGTGTTAAACTCATGCATATAAACCCATGTTTGCAGCTCAGGAAATGGTCTGTGTGCCAAAATTGTTTTGGGGTTAGCTATTTGGAATGCCAGAGCAACATGATGACTGGTTGTTAGGCAACAGGAATAGCGCCTCAAGAATGAAACCCAGCACAGTGGTGTGTGTGGGAGGGGCTTATGAATGAGAAGAGTTTTATATGAGACATTCTCTATGTGTGTGCTTTGAGCCTTCAATAAGAACTAGTTAGAGAAAGCATGGTTTGGTTTGTGATTGAGCAGCTGAGGAAAAAACTCGGGGAATTGGTGTCTGAAGCAGGAATTAAATGACAAAGTCTGTCAGAAGCTTAAACTGCTAATGAATCAGCAATGTACTACAACTGAATTCTAACAAATTACTTTATTTCCACTGTTACTATAATAAATATTACCATTAGTTTTATAACTGCAAAGTTGGTCAGAGTTAAACATAAAGAGAACATGCTACCTTAAATAAACAGTGTGGTTTGGAGGAATAATTAAAATTCTACCCCTGTTACACAAAGATTGTGATAAAAGGGTAGAGTCAAGGTAAAGTAATATTGACAGGGCATCTTATTGGACTGGAACTGCCACACCAATCTGAGCGAGAATAAGGGCCTATCACAGTGCCCCCCCCCTTTACATTTAAAGACATATAAAGAAACTATTTTCATGCTGCCACAAACAGTATATGGCTATGCTACAGAATGTAGTCCTAAACTTGCAGGATTTTCCTCCATTCTCATTCCCCAGGGCTAGGCACAGGCATGGAATAGATGTCCCTCCAGATGTTATTAGACTGCAGTTCCCATCAGCCCTAGTCAACCATAGTGAGAGATGATGAGTCCAGCAACATCTGGAGTGCTATGCTTTTCCCATTCCTGGACTAAAGAGTATCCACTTTCTACTTAACTCAGGGAGAACGTTCTCTACTGAGGTTCTCATACTGAGTTTTATGAAAAGGCATGTATATTTCTAGATGACCTCTCCTCAACTTTTTCCGTCCTAAACTCTACCAGTGCATCTTGGAGATGATAGCATGAACATTATTAAGTTGTCATTTACACTTCCTCTTTCCTTCCTCCATTTTTTTCAGATACTCCTTCTCTACAATAGTGTCATATTCCTTTTCCTGGCACTTGTGATCTGTTCCTTCTCTGTTGTTGTAATTGTTGACATGAAGTTACCATAGCTGGATTCTGATGTCATCACTGGAATGGGACACATGATTCTACACACCACACCACATCACTCACTTAGTGCTGCTGTTATATTATGTCCTTGCCTGGTCCATTGTTAGCAGAACCAAAGACACTAAGGACCCTTGTTGGCTCAGGAGTACCTGAATGTGTATAGGGTTGCCAGTAAGGCTGAAAAGTGCTATTTACACAATATTTTGACCTGATGTTCACTCACTTTACTCTAGTAGCATAAGAAGAATTGTAGTACTCTCCCTACAGGTCACATGGAAAGTGGTGAATCATATGAAATCAACCAACACTGCAGCTGCTTCCTGAATTAGCAGGACTCTGCTTGTTAATGGATTAATCCGAACAGGGGCAGGTACCATAATCTACATTCCCCCTCCACAGGTGACCTGAAGCTTCTTAGGATTTCTAATGGTATGAGGAGGAGTAGCCCTTTAGCACTAATGTTGCTGTTGCTGCCATTACTACTGCTAGAGTAATGTCAGGACAAATACTCTATAAAATTAATCATTACCAACACACACTATTTCTGACTCTTTCTCCTTTCGTTGTGTCCAGAAATGCATTGGGCAAAGTTGAGGAACCTGTAGCTCTTCAGATATTGCTGGACAGACTCCACTCTTGCTAGCCTTGACCAGGAATGGCCAATGTTCAGGGATGATGGGAGTTGTAGTCCTACAACATCTGGAAAGCCACTTGTTTCCTATTGCTCGGTAGAAAGGATAGGGTGAGGCAGGTAGTTCTGGAAAAGAAGTCTTTAAAATCCTGAGGTCATCAGAGGTGCCACTTTGAAGAGAGAATTCCCTGGAGAGTGAAAGAGAGGCATAATTGTAAACCATGAGGACTTTGTTTCTTCTCCTACCTTCCTATACTTGTGCTGCTAACCTTTCAGGGTCCAAGCCTAGGTGAAATAAAGCAGCTGCCTCAAAATATGTGACAGCTTTGAGAATGAAATTCAGAATCCCTTCATGCTTGAAATCCATTCCACTTCACTTACACATGAGGGTAGGGTATGTCTTGGCATATGAGATCCTAAACATTTACGAAGAAAAAAAGACTTCCTGCAGCTTGGTTGACGTTTGCATTTTTGCAGGAATTTTGTGTCAATCAATCAGCACACAGCATACCAACAAAAGGTTTCAGATTTCCTCCTACAGAACATTTTGTATATTTGTCTGTGTTTTGGCACTCAGTTGACATAGCCTTACGATGGAGCATGTCCTTTTTAGCCTTGGGCATGCTCGCCCCACCCCATAAACCCTTGGGACAGGCGTATGCCAACTTGTGTTCAGATTTTTTTTTTCTTGAGAAGTAGACAATGTCTTTCTCTCCTAGGAAACAATGATTTCTGAGGTTTCCCAGTGGAAATACAAGAAGAGTTATATAATTAATACCAGCAAAACAGCTGGCACCATACAATGACACCCACAACAAGGCATTCTAAACATTGCCATATTTCTCCCTTTGGATATATAAGATGTTACTGTTGATGTGCTTTCATGAAGTCTGAGTTGAAAACTCAGATTTCTTTATCTCTGTTCACGTTTCACCTCTAACAGCCACCAAGAATGAGCAACACATTTGTGAAAACTGAACTTGTGAATACAGCAATGTAATTTCCCCTAAACAATTCCAAAGACCTGTAAGTACCACTGATTTAAAAGCTGAGCAGTGTACTCTGAAGAGGTAAGTTAACATTTGGTGGAAATGAACTCTATGTTGGCATGTGGAGTGACATATGCAAATTAATGACATGTTTATGATTTGGCTGCTTTACATAATATATCCTAGTTCACAAAATGTGGGACTTAGCTAAATCCACATTTCATAAAAAAACCACACGGTGCAACACTTCTGTAACAATCTCATTTCAGAATGCATCAGATAAGGAAAGGATGTCGGCAGCCCAAATGCCTGCATGTTCCCCTGCACAGAAAACTAATATGCATTTCAGGAAAAAGAGTTCTAGTAACCCCTTTCCCAGTTGCAAAGTAGCATTCAGTTGTGATTTACCACAGACATGAAGTTCTATGGTAGTCCTAGAGTGATGTTGCCCTTTGGCTTCATCCGCCTGCTTACACAAGGGCAGACAAAGAGGAGCAGCTACAGGAACACAGCTGAATTTTCCTCAGCATCTCCATTCCCTCAGTTTTCAACCTTCTTGTGTTGAATAGTGAGGTCTGAAAGGGAGTTTCTGCTTACATTCTCTTGAACATGAGAAGAATAATTGAATCATATAAAACCCAGGAGGAAAAAAAATGCAGGTAGTAACAATTATGCTATTAACAGTTTGCTGATATCCTGCTTGGCAATTATGACATCATAAGCCTGATCTATGACATCACAATTATTCTAGTTAATGTTTATAGTTGTTTCATGATCACAATAACCAAAACTGCCTTCAAACAATACCTTTTAAACTTCACAGTCCTCTCACCAAAAAAACTAAACAGTTCCCAAGATGACAGAGATAAGTAAAGGCAAAAGTAAAAACCTGTCCAACCCTTTCCCGCTTATGCTGACAAACAGGCATGATAGGATGCTCACAGGACTCCACAGAACTCTCTGCAGCCATCAGTTTCAGTGTAACCCATGTCCCAAACACTATCATCTACCGGCTGGGTGTGGCAGGAAGATATGCTCCCACCCAGCAAAGGCACTACAGAGATGATGTTGGAACACCATGCGATGCAGATAAGATGCAGAAAGGGCCCTATGTCTCCTGTGATCTTGGCCAGTTATCTTTCAGAAAATGATGCTGATGATAACACAAAGGTGTAACATAAAGATACTACAATAAACTCAAGTTGTATTATTTTTCTTCATTCCTTTTTTTTTTTTTTTTTTTTTGGTGATAGAAGAAATCATCTGTAATTCTTGATATAAATTTTTTTGAAAGAGAAGCATCCAAAGAACCATTCAGATGGATTTCATTCCAAATTCTGATGAGCCAAGTGTAGATACTATCTGAATTTAATTCAAATCATATGGAACTTTTTCATTTTTGCCAGATTCTGTATTTTCTTTTTTCAGTTTGGCAAAAATATCTACCAAGCCCTCACTTGTATAAAGAACGGTTTTATAAAGTTTATAGATGGCAAGGATCTACTGTCCAAAACACACTGGCAAATTTGGAAAAACAAAAAACAGCATTCTATAATAGCGAAAAAAAAGAAAAAAAGAAAAAAACTTTGTGACTCATCTGTGCGTATAATAAAATGTGGAGTTAGAAAAATTTCTCCCTGTCCTTTGGAATGACCATAGAAAAGAAAGCATTGACACCTTTCCAAAGTGAAAAACTGTGGATAATTAGGTATGCCTACAGCTTCCCACTCTCACCACCTATTCCATTCTCTCTTCAGAAATCCTGACATACAACAATGTTTCTCAAGCTTTTCTGAATCTTCTTTTCTTAATTTACTCTGTGCAGCAGCCCTCCTAATCCATCATATCTATAAATGTTTATCAGGGTGAGTGTGAAGACATTCTTGTGCACTGTGGCATGAAAGAACTGCGGTTTATGGTAATAATCACACCTCAGTTTAGAAAAGAAAGAGGAGAGCGCATTGGTGATCCACTTCAAGAATCAAAAGCACAAAAAAGAGCAATGAATAGAACAAAACAGCAAATCTTCCTTGGCTTTTGGCCCATATTTTGAGAGATAGGTGGTGAGGAAAGAAGACAGAAGACATGTCAAAACCAAGTTCAAAGGAAGAAATAAGCGGCTGGCTACAAACAGACGCCAATTACATTCATTCAAAGGTCAGTTGTCAACCTACTGGAAAACAAACACACATTTTATAGGTTCTCGGTCCAAACCCCCCCCCCCCCCCCTAAATAGCAGCAGTGGCCAAGTGGCACTGGGCAATTCAGTAGCAGCAGTGGGCAAGACTATATGGAGATGAACTTCATGAACAGAAAGAGCACTAAAGAGGTGTGTTGAATTTATTGTGGCATAAATGAGAAATGGGCAAAACTTGGCCCTCAAGGCTGTTTTTGCAGCCCACTTGGTATTCCAGTGCTTTCTCCACATGTGCCAAACACATTTTTTTTTGCCAAAAAGGGGGGGGGCAAAAAACACCTCCTGAAACCTCTGAGCATGTTACTGAGTATTTCACCTCTTTTTCTGTGAGCATTATTGAACTATTTCACCGATTTTTCAAAGTGGGTGGTTTATTTTAGACCAGTATAGGACTTCCCTCACAAAAAGTGAACTGGCCATTTCTAGTATTGAAAAAAAGGCCCATTAAGAGGCTTAAATTTGGGGTAAAGTATACTCAGAATGCGACAAAATGATCAATGACACCATCTGTGCTATTGGCTAATTTTTGGTTGAAATATTTTAGGTGGAAATTTTTTGGGTGGTGTGGTAAAGAACCCACAGGATCCCAGATCCTGCAAGTGCTCATCTTTGCCATAAACTTACATTGATTAGAGTCTACTAGTGTTGCAGAAAATAGAGATCAAGACCCATGGAGTGGAAATTCAAAGTTTATTCAGCCGGCTGGGTCTTGGTGGAGTCGCTTCCAAAGACCGAGAGCCCTGCCCCCACAAATTCACAACAATTTGTACATTCTTTGGTACAGTGTTATCATGTACGTTTATGGCACCAGATGCGTTGCATAAATCTAATTGGATACTCTACATACTACAATAGACAATAGACCATTCTGTGACTGCACATTCTTGATGTTGCAAGTAGAAATTCTACATTACTTTGTTTCTTTTTCCACATTCTTCCTCATTCCCCCCTTTTATGCTAAATTCTACACAGCAATTTAAGCATAATTACTTGGTTTGGGTCATTAAGGCATAAGCTGCAGCTTTCCCATCCATAATTTTACTCCTGGCAGATTGAAAGCAGTTTAGCAAGCAAGGTACTATCATACATATCATTAGCCCTACCATTAATACGAAGAGAAATCTCACAAACAGCGTCTTCAACCATGCTAAATTCGGGAGCCAAGAAGTTAACCAGGCCCACATATCGGTAGCCTGCGAGTATGATTTCCTAATATTAGATACCACAGAGTGTATTTTCTCCAGATTGGTTACTACTACTCCAGATTCATTAACATAATGACAGCAAGTGGTATTTAACCATACACACAAGCCTCCTTCTCAGCTGAGGAGGTAATCCAGGGCCATTTTATGCTGAGTCAGTATGGAAGCCAATGAGTCCACCTCTGTCTGTAGGGCACTGATCCCTTTGGCCATCGAGTTGGCCAATATCTCCAATTGGGCTGACAAGCGCCGAATTTGTCTTATGTTCAGAGCCACCCCTACTACTGGGAACATTATGGCTCCGAATCTTTCACCCTCAGTTAGGTAAGTATTGTCTGGGTCATATCCGTAGCTCTCATCATATACCCTTTTGACCCTAGACCATCCAAATTGTCTATCCCAAACTTCAATTGATTGTTGTAATGGGTGAAAGGCAATTCCAGCCACCACTAGGCTCCCTATGGTGCACATTCCATTCCAAACGGGGGGGAAGAGCCTTTCGTGCCCAGGACCCATATATCCAATACATACCCGGGGGCAGTCTGTAGATCTATTGACCACTGTGCCCTATAGCAACTTCCTGAATCCTGATGAGGGTGTTAACTTCTCTTAGATTCCCATACATAGTTACTATATCGACAGTGTCCCCTGTTCCGCATGCGAAAGGGGCGGAAATATTCAGGTTAGTCTTTTTACAATTGGAGTTGTTATATTCCAGGACAAGAATAGTTACATTACAGTTGGGGTAATCTCCCACTGATATTCTAGGCAAGGGATGTTGTCGTGTTCCCCCTTGCTCAGAAGGGAGATCCTGGGAGATGTTCCACCTCCTTACACACAAAGGAGCCAGGGGTACCTTTCCCATTCTACTCAGTAGAAACTGGCCGGAGTACCTTAAGGGCTGTTTCTTATTCGTAGTAAATGCATATACAGTAGTGCTATTCCATCCAGTCAGATTCATAGTACTTGCCGGCATTACAGGCCACCCTTGCATGTGTGAGCTTGGCCCATGAGAACATACTCAGCAATTACTGACATTTAGGGTGCTCAAGATCTGATTGACTAGCTGGTGAAACTGATTCACTTCCCAGCCTCCCTTGCCCAACTTCACTCCCATCACAAGCAACAATCCCCATATCCACATATTGTTCAGACCCGCAGTACCACCGTCTGAAATGATACAATAGATAGCCAAGGCCTGCTGCTCCCCCTATACCTCCTCTGACCCACAATATTGTTTCCCACATTCAGGATCTGGCCCTACGTAAAGCAGTGCGTCCCTGGTAGCAACTGCAGTAAGGCCTAGTCCCAGCCTTCTTTCCTCTCCAGATGGGGATCTGGTCGGGCGCTGGGTGTTCAGCTTCCCAGAATGTGAACACAGCAAGGCCTAGTCCCAGTCTTCCTTACTGTTTTCTAGTGATCTTCATCTTCAAGGGTTGCCCTATAATTGGGGTGGCAGTCCAGTCAGTATGGGCCCTCTTTATCCTAGTGTAATGCACCCAAGGCTTCAACCCTGCTACCTTCACCGCGGTGGGGGTTGTCAATATAACCTGGTATGGCCCCCTCCACCAGGGTCTGAGTGGCTCTCCTTTCCAGTCCTTCACCCATACCTCATCTCCTGGTTGGAAAGGATGTGCCTGAGTTCACAAGAAGGTAAGATGCTGCTCTAATGTGTACTCCCTCATTTTACTCAGAGTTTTCCCTAAGGCGCTAACCTCCTCCTGTAGGGTCTTATTCCCCAATTCCTTGGTATCTCTCCTCAACCCATTCAAAATGGTAGGGGGTCGCCCATACATCAACTCGAAAGGGGACAGCCCTGTGATTCGATGTGGCGTGCACCTTATCCTGAAAAGGGCTATGGGAAGAGCATCCGGCCACTTCAACCTCATTTCTTGACACAGTTTGGACAGCTGTGTCTTTAGGGTCCTATTCATCCTTTCCACCTTCCCTGAACTCTGGGGTCAGTATGCACAGCGTAGCTTCCAGGCGATTCCCAGAGCGGTGGTTAAGTCTTTGATGATTTTGTGGATGAACGCAGGTCTGTTATCTGAGCCTATATGATGTGGTAGTCTGTGTCAGGGAATAATATCTCAAAGTAGGGCCCATATGACCTCCCACATTTTCTCGGTGCGGGTGGGGTAAGCTTCCACTCATCCAGTGTAAGTACAAACAAAGACCAGGAGGTAGCGATAGGCTCCGGCCTGGGGCAATTCAGTGAAATCTACTACCAGGGATTCAAAAGGACTACTTCCTTGGTACTGTTGTCCTTCCGTCATCTTTGGTCCCTGTCGGGGATTAGTTTTGGCGCACAGCCGACACCTTGAGGAGGCCACGGCGGCAAATTCATGTATTCCATTTAGATAGACTTCCTTTTCCAGCAGTTGAACCAGAGCCGTTTTTCCTAAATGCGTGGCTTTATGGGCCTTCTAGACCACCAGCCATCCCAGGTGTCAGGGCAGGTGAATTCTTCCATCTGGCAGCCTCCACCATCCATCGTTTTCCTTATCTATCCTGAGATCTTGCCTGGCTGTTTCATCTTCCTCCTTGGAGTAAGTCGGGCTCAGCTCTCTCAGTGAAACCTGGAATAGAGGGGCCATAAGAGGGTCTCTTGCCAATCCTGTTTGTAGATTTTCCGCTGCCGCTGCTTTAGTTGCCTGATCCGCTTTCTGATTTCCCTTGGCTACTGGGTCTCTTCCCCATTGATGTCCTCGGCAGTGGATCACAGCCACCCTTTTAGGGATCCAGACTACACGGAGCAGCTCTTCTATTTCTTTTCCGTATTTTATACTTTGGCCAGTTGAATTGATCAATCCTTTCTCCTTATATAAACCCCCATGTGCATGTAGGGTGATGAACGCATATTTTGAGTCAGTATAAATATTCACTGTGAGTCCTTCTGCAAATTCAAGAGCTCGGATCAGGGCAATAAGTTCTGCCTTCTGTGCGGACGTCCCCGTTGGCAGGGGTTTGGCTTCTATAACCTTATCCTCTGTTACCACCACATATCCAGCCATTCTCCGCCCCTCTTGTGCAAAACTGCTTCCATCCATGTAGTATGTGATGTCTGGGTGCGGCCACGGAGTATCCCTGAGGTCCGGGCGACTTGAGTATACTTCATCCATGGTCTGGATGCAATCGTGCTGGAGACCCTCAGCTTCCACAGGGAGCAGTGCAGCTGGATTAAGAGTGGTTGTAGTCTCGAGTCGAATCCGGAGGTTCTCACACAGCATCCCTTGGTATTTCAGCATCTGACTATTAGTGAACCAGTAGTTCCCTTTGTACTCCATCAGGGTGGTAACGGCATGAGGGACTCTGACAGTCAACGTCTGGCCCAGGGTGAGCTTGTCGGCTTCCTTGACCAATAGTGCAGTAGCTACAATGGCTTGAAGACATCCCGGCCACCCCCGTGCCGCAGGGTCCAGCTGTTTTGAGAGATAAGCCACGGGCCGCTGCCAGGAACCCATCTGCTGGGTTAAAACCCCTACAGCCACATTCTTCCTTTCGTCCACATAAAGGGTGAATGGCTTGGTCACATCCGGTAGGCTTAACGCTGGGGCTTCCATCAGGGTTTTCTTTATCTGCAACCATGCTGCCTTTTGTTCTTTTCCCCAGTAGAACTCCTCTGTCTCCTGCCCTTTTGTTGCCTCATACAGGGGCTTGCTTATCACAGCAAAGTTGGGGATCCAAATTCGACAGAACCGGGACATGCCTAAGAATTCATGAACCATCTTTTGGTTCCGGGGTTCTGGGAGAGCACACACTGTCTCTTTTCTTTCGGGTCCTAAGGTGTGCTTTCCCTGGCAAATCTAGTATCCCAAATAGCGCACTTCTGTTAGACAGAGCTGAGCCTTCTTTCTTGAAACTTTGTATCCGGCTTCCCACAGGAAGTAGAGTAACTCATTGGTTTCCTTTCGGCACTCTTCTTCGCCAGTCGGCGCCAGCAGGAGGTCATCCTTGAGGTCTAAGATCGTGAAATGTGTCACTGCCGACTTCTTGGCCCCCGACGGCTTCTTGGCTCCCACCGCGGCCGCCTTCTTTGGGCTCTTCTTGGCGGCCGCTCCACCCCAGCCACCTTCTTCTTGTCCGCTGCTGCTGCCCCCGCCGCCGTGGTGCTGGCCCTGCCCTTCTGTTGCTTCTTGTTGAGCTTGAAGGAGCCAGAGGCACCCGTGCCCTTTGTCTGCACCAGTGTGCCTTTGCTCACCAGGCTCTTGAGGCCCCACTTGATGCAGCGGTTGTTCTTCTCCATGTCATAGCCGGCGGCCGCCGGCGCCTTCTTCAGGGCAGCCAGCGACACCCCATCGCGCTCCTTGGACGCCGCCACCACCTTGGTCAGCAGCTCCATCAAGCTGGGGCCCGAGGCCTTGCGGGGCTTCGAGCCACTGCTGCTGCCCCTCCGCGGAGCATCTCCGAGTCTGCCGCCGTGGCCGAGTCTGCCGCTGCCACCGCCACCATGGTGGTGGTGGTGGAGGAGGCCGAGGCCGCTGCCGCCAAGTAGAGGCCAAAGGGGACACCGCCGGCAGAGGCGCTGGGGACCCCACCGGCCTCAACGCCTAGCCTCACGCCCACGCCAGCCACCGAGCTGATGGAGTGGCTGTGCAGGCCCATCGCTGGGCCGCCGCCACCGCCAGAGCTTTGGGAGCCATCTCGGACATGGTGCCTGATGGCCAGTGCAGCTGTCGCTTCTCGGGAAGGAGCCCAAAGGGAGCAGGTGAGGAGCCTCTGAAAAGTAAAGTCTCTACTAAGCCCTTTCTTGAAGTGTTTCAATATACATTGGAGTGGCATTTGTTGACTGTTACCCCCACCCATTTTCCTCCCCGATGGTAACAACTCACAGTGGGTCAAAGAAATTGGACTGTGGGTAAGGGGTCTCAACAGTCCGACACAGCAGGGTTTAGACAGTCACACACGCGCACCGACCCAGGCACCTGGACTCTCAACGGTATGCGCTGGGAACTGCGATGCTACTCACACGTTCTTTCACCCAAACAACACGGCCACCCTCCTTTCCCTGTCCTCCTAAGGAGTCCTGCGGTTTCAGTAGCCCCCCTCTGGGGCTACTTTACCAGAGCAGGTCCTAAGTGGGTGATCAAGCCCCTCTTCTCCCCTTTTCACACAATTCTTGGGGAGGCACTTACCTAAGGCTGTGTCTATGGTGAATTTCCAAACCGCCCTGGGTTCCCAAGCTGGCAGACCAATCCCTGGGTCTGACGCCCTCACGAGGAGGACCATCCGACAAAACGTCGGGGGCGCCCAAGGTGCCTGTCAGTGAGGCACAGATACCGAGGAAGTGATGGCCGCTTAAGTGGGCAAAAACCCCTCAGATCCCGGGCAAGCCCCCAGAAAATGTTGCAGAAAATAGAGATCGAAACCCACGGAGTGGAAATTCAAAGTTTATTCAGCCAGCTGGGTCTCGGTGGAATCGCTTCCAAAGACCGAGAGCCCCACCCCCATAAATTCACAACAATTTATACATTCTTTGGTACAGTGTTATCATGTACGTTTATGGCACCAGATGTGTTGTATAAATCTAATTGGATACTCTACATACTACAATAGACAATAGACCATTCTGTGACTGCACATTCCTGATGTTGCAAGTAGAAATTCTACATTACTTTGTTTCTTTTTCCACATTCTTCCTCACAAGATGGACTGAGTTGGCAGGAAAAGCAGGGATGCAGAGCTCCCCGTACAGGAAAGGAAAAAGGGTAAGCAATGAAGTCAAATGCAAGCAAGGCACACTGTCTTTTCAAAGCTAGAATCATTGTATGATAAATTTTGTGCTTACTCACAATGCAGTGTTGGTGATAACATGGACATTCTGGCAAGCTATTCAACATCCTGTAGTTAGAGCTTTAAAAAAAAATGAATTCAGATCACAAATCACATGATGAACCATCCCAACACATTGCAATTAAATAGTGCCACACTGGAGTCTTCCTTTTAAAGTTCTTTAAGGTCAGACTGTCCTAGGAGGCTGAAATGTCAAAAAGTTGGAATGTTCTGTCACTAGTTTTTAAATGTCACCCTTTCTGTTACTGGTATGTACCAACTTATTATTTCGTGTTGGGGGAGGCAACTTGTGGCCCTCCAGATGTGGAACTTTAACTTTCATCAGACCTAGGCCATTTCAACACTAGACTGTTATTCCACTTTCAGCATCCTATGGAATCTTGGGGCTTGCAATTTATTGAAGGTGGAATAATAGCACTGTAACAGTCTAGGGCAGAAATGGCCCTAGCTCAGAAGGCGAAAGTGAGGACTGATGGAAGTTGCAGCCCTGCAATGTCTGCAGAGTCACAATCCAACGGCATTTGAAGGTGCAGAAACTCGACTGACTCTCCTGTGCTGAAAGCTACTGCTGACACATCATAACTTATAGCACATTGGAAGAAATCAATAAACCCTTGATATTGTGACTGACATTCATGGGTCCTGCCGTAATGCTGCCTGGGAAGATAATGGGGACAGAGCTGGTATCTGGATTTGTTGCAGGGTCTGGTGCCTGTGTTTGTATTTCTCTTCTGAGGCCTGTTGTTGCTGTTGAGTAGCTGTTTTATGTTAGCTGCCTGCCTGTAAGCAAGAACAGGCCTATTGCATATGCGAGAACAGCAACATGCACCAGACTTTTTCCAAAACACATTTTATTATTACAATTCATGAGGAAAGCCCAAAGTAGGCAAACTTGGCATGGAATAGCAAAACAAGTGCAACGTAACTAAGCATTATCCGCAGTTATTGGTCTATTTAGGTTAAGCCCTGGATTGTTCTGTTTCCTGAAGAGATTATATATACCCAAACACTCATGCAAACTACTGCTGCAAAACTGAAGTTTTCTCTCGATCATTTATATGGCTGGCTAGTGCTAGGCCTTTCAGGTTGTCCTTTAAAGAGACAGAGCACAGTGAAGTCTACCAACCTAATACCTGTGGGAGAGAAGTTTTATAATTCAGAATGACCTATTGATCATTTTTAGATTGGCATCAGCTGAGAGCAGTGAGGGCGATAAGTAGTGTTGTGTACTTTGTGATTGCTTACCCAAACATTATTCTGAAGTTTTTCCTGTTAGAGGTAGCAACCTTAGTATGCTCGTACAGGAGGGTTCTGAGTTTGCTTGTCTTCCTAAGAGTTTAGACACAGTAAACATTCTGGACATTCCCTGTTTCTTGATCTTAACCACAGTTCTTCTTTTTGTAGTAACAACAACAACAGCAACAACAACAATGTTTACTGGTATTTATAATGCCCTTTTCACCAAAGGGCAGAACATCAACATATACAATCAGGGACAAAGACAATAAAACATAACACCAGTCTGTTGTTCTCTCTCTCTTCCATGCTTGAAGAGAGCCTCTCTATAGAGCATCTTACCATGAAATGTTTTGAAACTTATGGTATTTGTGAATAAGTATATTTCAGTGTTTATACAAAGAAGATATGCCCATTTTATTTCTCAGCTAGACTTGTATGTGTGTGTGTGGGGGGGTGCGGGGGTGTATGACTGGTTGTTGCTTACCTGCTACTTGCAAATACTAATTACTCTAATAGTGAGATATACTATTACCACCCATGCCCCAACATTTCCATCTCTTTTCCTTAACTGATTTTCTTTTCTTGGAAAAAAAAAGGCACTGTGGGAAAAACACAGAGGTGTGTTTGAAATTCAGATAATTGTCATGAGGACCTTCCATAAAATTCTGTGAATGGGGTAGTACAATTGCACAGGAAAAGACTTACCTGAAAGCTCCTTATATATGCCCTGAACTAGATTACCCCCCTATAACAATCCAGTCTTGTTGATCTACTTTTTCACTTCACAGGGAAGTTGTTGAAATTCTGGTGGAGCTACTTTCTCAAGACTACACAACCATCATGTCTGTCATGAAGGCTGGGTTCTCTTTTATCACATTGGTATATGGAGAATGGGACACCAACATCATAAATGTAGGAATAAATATGTACATAGCTTCTTTGTGAGGATCCTTGGACAAACTAGCACAGGAATACCAGACATTTCCCCAAAGTATTTCTACTAGTATGTTCAACAGCATTCTTTGGTCATGCTGAAACCCTTTTGGAAATTCTTTTCTCCCCTGTAAACTGCAAAGTTTGCTCTGTTCCTGTAGATGTTTTCATTTCTTTTCTTCCATTTGTTCTTCTGAGTATTTGGCATCCTAGACAGTCAGTGTTTTTCCAGTGATTTGTTCTGTTCACTGCCTGTTTCAGTGTTCCTATGAGCTTTATTATTTTTGATAGCTGTCAACTATATTGTGATGGAATCATTGCCTCCAATTAATTCCCATTTTAGCCTGTTAGTGCATCTGTTATAATAAACAAAGGCTTCTACAGTTTATAGATAATAGTTTTTTGATGATGATGATGATGATGATGATGATGATGAAGAAGAAGAAGAAGAAGAAGAAGAAGAAGATGATAGAACTAGATGGGATCTGTTTCTGGTTTAGTGAAGTTATTTTCACATTGCCAGACTAGTAATGGCAAAGAGGGCTTGAATGAAAGAACCCCGATTAACCCACTAAGCAGACAGTGTTGGAGTCTATGTGGCCACAGCTTTGATGGTTACAGATGTAAGAGCCTTGGTGCAAGTAATGGTCAATCCACTTATCAGTTGAAGGTACCCACCACCAACAGTAATTAGGATCCACATCAAAGAAATCCACTGTGTGTTTCCTACTGCCATCTGGAGTGAGGTAGTAGTGATAGTCCCCTGAGCTGGCCACCCCAAGCTCTATTAAGAGATCCCCACAGTGGGTAAAAAGGGCACGAAGCTCTCTACTTACTCTTCAAATGGATCCAGCCCAATGACCAAACACTGCCCACAAAGTTGTGACAAATAACAAATATCCACATAATACAACTACCATCCCATGGCATAGTGTGACTACATGTACAGCTAAAGCTGAGGGAGAGAGGGAGGCAGACCAGAGCAGCCTTAAGCTTCTGACATCTCTGTTGGGGAGTCCCCCATCCATCCATCCATCCATCCATCCATCCATCCATCCATCCATCCATCCAAATAACTTCTTAAATCACTGGCTAATCTCACTCTATGCTGGGAGCAGAGATTCCACAGAAGAAGATACACCACTGGGTGCCGAAAATAGCAGCTTTTCATTGCACCTCTCCCCACAAACCAGCTGGCAAAGAGAAGCTCCCAGTTAGCCCAGGCATTTATAAACCTTACAATAGCTGCAGAATTTTAGCAAGTGGAACCATCACATGACAGTTCTTATGCCTCACATTTTTTGTAACTTGAAACACATCTTTAGTAACTTCAAAATCCTGCTTCATATTAGTCATGTGTCCAACCCAACTTAAAGTATCCGTGGGGGGAAGGATATGTTCATAACTAGTAGGTTAAAAACTCTGCAAATTAGTCTGTGTAAGTCATGGCCTACAAATCTGCAAATTAGTCTGTGTAAGTCATGGCCTACAAATCTGCAAATTAGTCTGTGTAAGTCATGGCCTACAAATCTACTATCTAGTTGAATACAATCAACAAATTGCCTATTATTTGGCCATAGTCAGACAGTTATAAATGCGTAACTAACTACTGAACTTAGTGAAAGTACTGGACAACCTACTTACCAGCTGATGACACCCACCACCAGCAGGAAACCTATAGGATGGAAGTAACTGGCATCCACATATGTAACTAAGTAGTGTCTCCTGATCTGACCTCTCAAACCTACTGTGTCAACTAGCAGCCATGGCAATAATGTCATAATCGTTAATATATGGTATTACTGAATACAGAGCAATTATGGACCCATAATTCTAGGTTATGAAACCATAACTGCAATACAGTATGCCAGCCAATGTTGATTAGTTTGGTTATCTTGCCTTGCCTGGTAGTTTGGTTAATCTTTTCCCACTGGCCACCAGCTGCACTTCAGCAAGCAGGAAGACAAGCAGGAATCAATAGCAGAGGTCAGCGCATGGGATTGCTCATGATTTCTTTCTTGTAGGAACCAGAGGGTGCATTCTCCATTTTATGTGAATGTCTGTTTCTGTGTGGCACTGGGTGCAAAATGAGTCACTTCCTAACCTTTTTGGGCCTTTTAAAAAACCATAATAACTTTTAGCTAGTTAATTTATTTGTTGTTAGTATAGATGTCAAAACTCCAAAATGTCTTGGGTAATTTCAAGGATTTGGGGGGATTTGACTCAAAACATTCATAGCTAAGAAATAATACAAAATCAACAGGATGAATGCAGAATATTTGCTAGATTGAACTTAGCCATTACAAAACACAGTTGGCCCTCCATATGCATGGGTTCTGCATCCTTGGATTCAACCAACCATGGCTCAAATATATATATATATTTTAAAAAATCCAATAAGCAAACCATCATTGTGGCACATGCCAAGCACTATGCTGATGTGTAGGAATATCCTGCTATAACCTCTCACCATTTCACAGATCCCCAGGCTCTCTCTGACATTTGTTTACCATTTTATGTAAGGGGTATCATTTTACTACACCACTGTATATAATAGGACTTGAGCATCCATGGATTTTGGTATCCATTGGGGGGAGGAGGGTCTTAGAATCAAACCCTAATGGATACCAAGGGCCCAATGTGTAAATTTATAAAGAGCATGGAATGCATTTGCACTATATATCTTGGGATTCTTTGTTTCCCTTGGAGGCCAGGATATGGAAAAGAATCCTCCACTCAGCTATACAACTGTGTTCTATCTCATTTTGCAAATGTTTTAGTGCATCAAAATATCTGCATCAAGATGTTAGCTTTAAGATGCCTTATAAATAGTAAAAGACAGAAGAAGGACAAGGATAAGGAACAACAACTGGGCCTTTCTGCAACTCAACTTTTTGCGAAGTTGGGGTGTGGGGATCACGTGAGCAGCCTCTAGCGAGAGGTTCTTGCATCCCAGTTCCTTCAGCTCCACAGCTGCTGCCTGCTCATGTGAGAGCCCCTTCTCTTCCTTCTGCAGTGCAGCCTGGGATTTTCCCAGGCTGCGCTGGGGCAGGAAGCATGAGCGCCGCGGCTCCAGAGCTCTGCACACATGGCAAGTGCGCGCGGGGCCCCGGAGCGATGCGCAATCGTGCACCATTTTCGGCTTGCAGCTGAAAATGAAACAGTGTGTGATCGGCACCTGCCAGGCCCTGGAGCGTCGTGCGATTGTGAGTGTGTTGTGCAGACCGCTCCTCGCAGTTGCACGATGCTCCAGGGGTCCTTTCACATGGCAAATGCTATGTGAAAAGGGCCAGCTGTTTTACTAACACTATTGGTATAAACAGACTTTCAGGGAGAAGATCTTTACTAACTGCTTGGCAAGAATCATCCTTTTAAAAACTTGAGCCAAAAGTGAAACCTGGAAGTGAAACTTTTATAATGGAGGCTGATGGATGTCATGGTTTGCTTGGTATGAACGCAAATGAACTCAAATGGTGTACTTCTGCTGAATCCTGCCAGTGAAATTGGGACCCCCTCACACACATATCAAAGTCCCCTGTGGTGCTAAAAAGCTGTTCCCAGTTCTGCTGATGGAAACACTGGAATCACAGTGGAGGAACAGTACTGGATCCTAATAATACTTACTGAAAAATTCAAATACTAAACATTCAAACTGATTGGTATATTGCCAGATGGCTGTTCCACAGTGTCTGCTCTTTATGAGATAACCTATGACAGAGGCGAGCTTCAAATATTCAAAACTTCCAAGCTCTACTTTTCACATGAAGTTTCATTTTTTTCTTCTCCAAAAGCAATATCACTGCTATATCATAAATTAATTTATAGCATTACGGTTGATGTTAATTAAATCTGAGTGAGGAAACTTGCACTCAGCAGAGAGACAAATTTTTTGGGTAGCCTGTGAAACTGGTCAGCTGAAAGCTTTAAAGTGGACCTCTGGCAGTGACAAACTTTCTATTTATAAAGAAGCTTTGTCTCACACTAATAATGTGTGCAATTATCTGCAAACATATAATCACTTGCTTACTTTCATCTTGTGCGCAAATGAAGCTGGGAACCAAGGTGAATTTTGAATCTAGTTATACATAGGGCTTAATCATCCCCTCTCTGGTCCTTTGAAGTCAGTGGGAATTTTGTCTTAGGGAATGAATGATAAGACTTCTGGGGCTAACTTGCCACTGCCTTTCACAGGCACAGTAGCCAAGGAAGCAGGTTTTGTTTGTTTTTTTCTGTGATGCAAGTGCTTATTCCAGAGCAAGCCACAGAAAGGAGGACGCAAACGATTTTTGAGCAGTGAAAAAAGGTTCAGAATAACGGTGCAACTAGCATTGTAAGCAAAATCCTTCCAAGGTGTTTGTATCCTGGTGGAGTGAGAGAGGGAGGAAATATGAACTCCTGAAGAGAATACTTGATATTGTAGTTCAATTTTGGGGAAACTGTAGAGGATATGAAGACCAACTGTTGCTCCCTGTCAGGCTGAACCTCCACCCCGCTTTGAAAATAACCAAGAAGTATTGCTTGCGAAGAAAATGAAAAGTACTCTCTGGTTCCAATTTTTTAACATTTGGGGGCATTTTTCTTCAGGGGAAGAGCTGAAGGTGTTTCAAAATCATCTACTATTAATGTAGGCCTCTGCAAGTGTGGACTGCCCAATTTTGGGTAGTTCTTGTTTGTTTGCTTGCTTGCTTGCTTGCTTGAGGGGCCTGGGGAGAGACTTCAGAAGTTTGGCTGTTCTGGGAAGTTGCAGAAAGGTATTTTCTCCAGTTGCTGGCCACATTTTCCTAAAGCCTAAATTCTTGGAAGGACTGATTTGTGCTATATGACACTGCTGGGCAGAGCTTGGAAAAGTTATTTTTCTGACTGCAGTCACCAAAATCCCCTAGCCACTGTGCCCAGTAGTCATGCTGGCTGGGAGCCTTAGGGAGTTACGATGCAAAACAATAACTCTACCAAGGTCAGGGTTTCAGTGAACAGAAGGAATTGTGGCTCTATGTGATATTGTTCTGTGGGTCACTTGTGCTCATTCAGGTGATTTCACAAATCTGGGTTGGTCAGGACTTGGAGCAGAATACTGGAGAACAGTTGAAGAGCTGCATTACTAAACAGATAACAAATAAGACAAGTCCTGAGGTTCATGTAGAAATGAATTGGTAGAGGAGGGTGGGGAGAAGAAGAAGAAGAAGACGAAGAAGGAGGGGGAGGAAGAGGAGGAAGGCAAACTACAAATCCCACTCAGTGATCTGTAGAATTGATGGATTCAGCCAGTCTCGTCCTAACTCTTTACCACAAAACACTATTGTTTAGCCACCTTCTCAAACACATTTTCTTTAGCAAGGCCTTTAATTTAGTCAGCAGATTATTTTGCTGTTTCTGGATGGATTTATTATCTACCTCTATTTTGATTATGCAATGGTTTTAAAGTGGCATTTATTTGTTTTAATAAATCTGTTGTTAGCTGCTTTGGGCATTTTTACCAACAGAAAGGTTCATGATGCTTTCTCAAATGAATGAATGAATATGAACAACTTGAGAAAATAAAATCTCCAACTGTGTCTGTATGAATTCATAACAGGGTTTTGTTTTCACCTGAAATATCAGCTCCTTGGTACTTGTGCTGGCAGTGTATTTTAAAAACCAGTCTTCCAGACTAATGTTAAATATGTCGTTGGGAGGTGAAAGCATTAAAATGCTTGACTTTCCAGTACAAATAAGAATGAATATACAAGTTTGAAAGAATTGAATTGGGCAATCTAAGTCTGGAGTGCTATGGATTAGCTCTTTGATATACTTAAAAAAAAAAAACCCCAAACAAAATAAACTATGTCTCCTTGCATGCTGAATTCCTCCTTTTTTTCTGCAAGCACCTTTCAACCAGCACCTCTTTGTATTTCTGCTCTACTGGGGTCATGCCATCTAATATAAACTTCTCTGTCTCCTGACAGTAGCTGCCTATCTCTGTTGTACTAACACAGCAATACAAAGCTCCTTTCTATGCCCACTATGTCTGAAAAGTGCCTTACACCAAGCCATTTAAATGAAAGTACACTATTCTTAAGCGATTTCCCCCCGTCGCCCACATGGAAAATGAATAGTTCTCTCTGTGTGTGAGTGCATATGTGTAGGCAGTATAGCAGTAAAATCCTCTTTGTAAAATCCATCTGTTTGATAACAGATAGAAATAAGATTTTTATGGTCACTAATTGCACAGTTGTTCCTTGGTTATATTTTCTTGGAGTTTGGATTGCAATTGGCTCTGTTACACAAAGGTTGCACCCTTGGCTTAGATCACAGCTGGCAACTGTTACTGAAAAATTTTCAAAAAGCAAGAAGCTGAACTATGATGGTCCCAACAATCATATAGTCCTGAAGAATGTAATTTCCAAATAGCTATGTTTCCATTTCTAGTTTATCTGGACAATTCTTGTGTTTACACTTCTAGACAGATAGTTATAAGATTATGGGAAATAAAGTTTAACTGTAAATTTACATTATTGTGGGATTTGAAGAAGGATGGATAAACGTACAAATTGTTGGGGATGATAGGAGTTTCAGCCCCATGGAAACGCAGCGGAAAAACCAGAGTTCAGCGAGCCAACAGCAGCAGCCTTGTTCCCCGGTAAGGATACTCACACACGGAGGAGTTTCTTCCAAAACAGGAGGCACTTTATCGTGCAGCAAAGTTCTGTTATATACAAAACATAGGACAGGCGGACAAAAGCTTGCGCCAGGCACCAGGTTTGGTCAACAGACAAATACATACTGGCGTTGCTTTGTTATATATATATCTACAACCAATCAGGTAGAGGTTTGCACACCTCCCTCTGTCATCTGCACACGACCCCAGTTTCTTACGCAACCTTGCAGTTACCCACAGCTGGGGCATGATGCAACATCTTTGCAGTGGGCTGATCATTTTCCCAGGGTTCCCTGCCTGGAATCCCTGACACAAATTTTGATTTAACTTTTTCCCTCATTTTGTGCAAAAGCAGTTCCTTTCAGTCATGTTTGCACTGGTAATGTTTGCATTTGCTATAATCACCAAGATAGCTAGTGTGGTATAGTGATTTAAGCATTGGACTAAGACTCTGGAGACCAGTGTTTGAATCCTTGCTCATCTAGGGAAAGTCACTGATGACCTTGGGCAAGCCATACTCTCTCAGCTACAAAAGAAGGCAAAAGCAATCCCCTCCCATCAAATCTTACCAAGTTAACCCTGTGATAGGTTCACCTTTGGGTTGCCATAGGTCAGAAAAGGCACACAACAACAACAACAACAACAACAACAAAATCTCCAAAAATGAGAAAAGAAACAACAACAAAAAAACCCCCACTCATTTTAAAAATAGCATCAAAAATTGTAGCATTTTTGTGTATATTTTCCAAAGTTTTTCTCAATATGATCTGCCTAAGATATAAATTTTACACAGTCTACCATTTTGCAAACCATTCCCCCTAGGCAGCATGTTTATATGTGTATTGTTCCCTGTGGCAAAACATTTGGTGTTCACGGTTCCTTAATAGCTACATTTTTGCACACATATTTTGAGTTGTGAGCCAGATTGAGTTGTGAGCAGATTGGATCTGGGCATGCAAATGTATTCCACGTCCCTTATTTGTTCTGCTGGTATGAATTTGAAAAGTTCATAGTGGTTTGGAGGCAGTTTTTCACACACAGTGTTTGATGCAGACTTGCAAACAGAAGGGCTTCTTCTATTCCTGGGGTGAAGCAGATTTGAGAAGAGGCTTCCTGCTGGATGAAAAGATGGTGTGGCAATTGTCTTGAATTCTATGTTCCCTGATTGAGTTGTTAACCTCCCTGTGCTGCTTCTTTCATTGTTCCAGAAAGGTCTTTAGTTACCACTACCCCTTTTCAGAAGAACATCACTGACCACAGGTAAGATTAAACCCACTAATTTGTACTCGGATACAGATATAAGAATATGAAAGAGATGTGTGCCACGCCATTTTTCAAAACAAAAATAAATTATATTAATTTTCCAAATGCAGAAACATAAACAGAGCAAGCAAGGAAACAAATAAACAAAAACAGAAAATAAAATACATCGAGTTGAAATCTAATTATTGACAGAGATGGTAGATTTAAAAGTTTTGCCCTTCTACTTCACAGTGGCAAATATGAAATAAATCCATAAATGATTCTTCATATTACACTTTGTCTTTAATCTCCTTTCAGTAGTCTGAGGAAAGGCTTTGACTGATGTTGTTGAATAATGTTCTGCAGGGATTGTCCCCTGTGGAATGGCACATATGTATTCAATGATTTGTCCTTTAACATTCATGGAAGTTTGGTCTGCATGTCTCTTTATTTGCAAAGGACATGTGGTTGAGGTTACATGCATGCCTTCTACACAACTAGTGTTTGTGTATTTGTGCATATTGTATAACCAGCCATTCTAGCCTATTGGATTATGCCTCTTTTTCACTGAGATGGTATATTCCTGGATAGCAGGGGGTTGGACTTGATGGCCCTTGTGGTCTCTTCCAGCTCTATGATCTATGATTCTATGAGATATTCACAACAATTCCCATTGCTGTTTGAAATAATCTTCCTGTAGTGAATTGGATTCTATGTATGTAACCAAAGATGCAATGCAGTACTCTTCAAAAGTCTTGACATTAAGATACATTTCAGAGTTTAGAGCAGTATATAACTCTCACACCTTTACTGGCTTAGTCCCATGATTTAAATAAGATGTGATGAGGGCTAGCATTCATCTGCTGGATTATAATATCTGTACAGTGATTTCTGAAGAAGCAGAGAAGAACCACAGCAAAGAATGTGAGTTCCATTGGAGGTTCTGTGGATAGCATATAAATAACTCTGCAGTGAATCCAACATAATTTCTTTTGTACAATCATACAGCATTGCCAGCAAGGATATGAGCAGGAAAGCTGCCATCTTGAAAATTGTATATTTCTATACAGCAGTCATGCATGGAAACTTGTTTTTAAGTGAGTGCTGAAATTAAATTTGGAAGAGACTAAGCTTGACCAATATTTTAAGAGAAGATTATGAAAAGAAAATTCAGTGGAGGAGCTTGGACTGTGTGGAGGGGAGGGCGGGAAGGGGGGGCTACGGCGTGCGAGGCATGGCCGTGGGGCATGGGGGCGTGGGCAGGGCATGCGAGGGCATGGCTACAGGCCAGGATGCCCCAAAAACATTGCAACCCCGGGGCGAACCGCACCCCTCGTATCCCCATCCCTACGTGACTGAGAAAATTGTGGATGACTGAGTATTAAAGTTTACCAGCATTAAGCTAATCCATACATTCAGAAAAATTTAACAGGAAATGTAAGTTTTCTCTAGCTATGTAACTTCTGAATAGGGATGTCAGTACTTGATTATTTCATCCTCTCATGTGAGGATGAATAATTTTTACAGTTTTCTCCCCAGTGAAGGAAATAATGAATATTTCTGCATAGTTCTCACTATGTACATTCTGAAGGTTTGGGAAAACTATTATCCCCCAAAATACACATTGTGTGTGTGTGTGTGTGTGAAAATTTTTGGATCTTTGTGAAAAAATACAATAAAACACTGTTTCTAGATAACCACATTTTTTTTTTTAAAAAAAAGCTATTCTGTGCAAAAAAAAAAAAAAGACTATTGCTACCTCTTCCGTCCAATAGGATGTGCTGAAAACAGGAAGCTGGAGAAAACATGAAGGTTCCTATCACAACTAGTCTCACCAAGCCATGTGACTGCAAGAGTGATGCAAAGGTCATTTGGTTGGGGTGCTGGCTGGCTATAAAAGTATGTACACACACACACACACACACACACACACACATATATATATTTGTGGGAGGTGACATCAACACACAGTTATATCTGACGAACTAGGATCTCAACCCGTGTCTATCTCTGCATAGGATAATATTGCAAAATACTTCCGGATGAACTTATCATTTTTGTTGAGCATCGAGGTAAGGGCAGGCAAATTTATCAAGGAAATGTGAACACAGTAAACTTGTAAAACTTTCTTGTTGTAGCAGTTAACTGCTGTCCAATTGACTTTGAGTAATGGGAACCCTATGGATGAGAGATATGCAGGTCACCCTACCATCAACCGCCCTGCTCAGGTCTTGCAGACTCAGGGCTTCATTGATTGAGTCTATCTGTCTGTAATGTGGCTTTCTTCTTTTCCTACTTCCTTCTACGTTTCCAAGTATTATTGTCTTTTCTAGTGAGTCATGCCTTCCTCATGATATGTCCAAAGTATGACAGTCTCAATTTAGCCATCTTGGCTTCTAGGGGTTGTTCAGGTTTGATTTAATCTAGGATGCATTATTAGGCAATTTGTGCACTACACTGTTATACTGCTACTATTCCACTTCCAATATCCTATGGAATCCTAGGGTTTGCAGTTTAGGGAAGGGGCATTTAGAATTCTCAGCCAGAGAGCTCTTTGGCCTCAGTAAACTACAAACCCCAGAATTCCACAGCACGTTGAAAGTGGAAAATAATAATAATAATAATAATAATAATAATAATAATAATAATAATAATAATTATTATTATTATTATCCCGCCTCTCCACCTGGATTGAGGCGGCGAACAACATTAAATACATTAATACATTAAAAACATTAAAAAACATACCCAATCCTCCCCACCCACCAATCCACCTAAGACCAACCCCCTAAAACAGTGTAGTGTGGAAAGGCCCTTAGTTTGGCTCCTCATCAAAAGCCGGTCTGACATGGGAGACACTACTAGTAGCACTGCCACCGTCAGTATAGCCTCTTGCCTCACAGGAGCATGCAATCCCAGCGTCATGGAAAGGTAGTGCTGTAGTGAGATAAATTCTAGGTGTGAAATTTTTTCACTGTTTCACTTTCTGTAATGCTAGAAATTTGGGGCCAGAATGAAGGTTTCATTTGGGGGAACATAATTCTGCCCCTTCCCCCAACATGATACCTTTGACTTTAGCTGAGTAAGATATTTCAACAACAAGGGCTGTCAGCCTATACAGCTGGTCAGTTCCCCCCTGTTAACAACTGCATTTCCTCAAAATAAGGTAGCACTATACGAAGATGGCTAATGCGTGCATTATTTCATAGAGAACACAACACATGTTTCACCACTTCATAAAGTATCAGAAGACATTTCTGTAGTCAAAGCATACCCTTGGAGAGATTAATATCAATAATAAATGGTAATTCAATTATCTTTCAATTCCCAAGTATCTGCCCAGTGAATTAAACAGGAGGCTTTCTTGCTTATTTGATGAGCTCTCTTCTTGGCTGAATTCATCACTGTCAATTAAATTTATTACGCAATAATGAACCATGTAGGATCTACACAGAGCCAGTATTCACTTTAATGGATCATTAACTTTTCAGATCGCTCTCTTCTTTTTCTCCTCATTACTATTTTTGTGCCTTGCCAGAATGTTCATTATCCCCGCTATTAATCTCATTATACATTTTGCACTTGTTTAAAGGGGGAGGGGGAGTGCTGCAATTAATAGCCACACAAATAAAAGAAGACCATACAGCAGCAGAATGTATTACCTGATCTTTAAGGGAGAAGAAAAAAATGCACCCCAGGCTACTAAATTACAGTTTGGATAGCTGGTTTTCTCCTGAGTCAAAGCTAGAGTGCGGTTTGAGTGACTAAAAACTGACAGTTTTTAGTCAATTAATGGTTTGTCTTAATCAGTTAAAGATAGTTTGAATGACAAAAACATTAAAGACCCCCCAGTTGTTCCTCAGATATTATTTCTAATTTGTTTTTTAATTTTCTATCTATCTATCTATCTATCTATCTATCTATCTATCTATCTATCATCTATCTACCTATCTATCTCCAAGTATCTAGAAGAATGGGAGAGGAGCAAGAGTTACCTTAAAGCTCCAGAGTAGGGAGAGATTTTACTTCTGAGTAAATATCCATACAGTTGCACTAGAAAGATGCATTTTATCTTGTATGTAAATCTCTTTTACATTCACCTGAAAAGAAATTTCCTTAAAAAAAATTGATATCTATTTTTCATGCCCAATTTTATGCTGATTTATTTAGTCAATGTAATTGATTAAGGAAGATTGGGTGGCAGTCCCTAATGATGTCATATTGTCTAAATGTCCATCCTTACTCATAACTATTTTAGTGCTTAGCATGTACAATGAGAGGTGCTTCAGGTGCTCATCTGTCTGGTAACTAGGCCTCTCTGACATAAGTTTGATATCAGTATGGTTTACCATACTGGCAATATATAACACTGGTCTGAAATGAACAGCATTGCCTGCCAATTCACTTGTAGTCTGAATTCATTATACTGATGATGACATTCAAAGTCCTAAACATCTTGGACCCTCAAGACTTGAAGAAGTGTCTCTCCTTTTGTATACCTGCCTGAGGATCTGCTGGAAAACCCCTCCTCTGTGCCTCACCAGCAGGGGCACTATGTGGGGGAGGACATGGAAGAGGCCTTGTGGGATACCTCTCCCTTGGAGGTGTAAATGCTGCCAACATTGAGGTTCTATTTTTCAGCACCAGGTCAAGACCTGGGCCCCTTTAGCACCTTACCTGGTGCCACTGGTGTCACGAGGGGATCACACGAGAAGCCTCTTCTGAGAGGCCTTGCGTCCTCTCTGCTTCCCCTCCACACCAGCTCCGTGCTGGCCGGAAGAAAGCATGAGCGCTCTGCTCCTTCCTTCCACAGCGCAGCCAGGTATTTTCCCAGGCTGCGCTAGGGGAGGAAGCGCGATGGCCATGCGTCCGGTGGCTCTGCACACAAGGTAAGAGCCTGTGGGGCCTGGGAGCGATGCGCGATCACGCATCATTTTCAGCAACAAGCCGAAAATGATATAATCTGTGATCACCGCCTACTGTCCTCCGGTGCGTTGTGCGATTGCGAGGAGATCATGTTACACGGTCCTCGCAATTGCGCAAAGCTCCAGAGGCCATTTTGCAACAGGACTGGCATGCGAAAAGGGCCATAACTTTTTATTAATGCCTTTGGGATCTAATCTACTTTTACGTATGAACATAGCTTTAAGTCTTTTAGTCTGTTGCAGCCATTTGAACTTCTTTGAACTGTTTAATATGTTTTGTCTTGTTTAAATTATTTATTGATTTTAATTTGGAATTATTCATATTGCTTTATTTCTTTACCAACCTGAGATCTCATGGCAAAGGGGTAGGAATCTTTAAAAAAAAAAATTACTATCCGTTGTGGATCCCTGCTGCTGGTCCATGGCACCATGCACATCTTTTATCCTTGTCATTTCATCATTTAGTCCTTTACGATAGCTAGCTGAACATATAAATTGACTCTAGTTGCCTCTGTTTGGGCTGATATGATGTACAGCTTAATCTAGTATGCTCTAGATTTTTTCTTAGCTAAATAAAGCTGTTCTTCAGTGGAAACATACTGGTCTGGTTTCTCTTTGAAATAACCTGATAGATTATCTGGAAAAAAAGATAATTTTGGTGGCTTATTGGCATACTGAAATCATCACTCAAAGCTCCAGTCATAAGGAGACGAATATCCATGTATGAAACTCAGGGATGTGGGAAAAGCACACTGCACACATTCAAAGGCAGGCTGTTTATTATTTCTTTACATGTTACTTGGTTAAACAGTGGCAGCCAGGGATGCTCATGGAGTAGTGCATCTGGTCTGAGTTTAATCCCAATTCTAAAAGATCTATCTAGGGTGCTGAAGTTATTTTGGAAGAGGATTCAGAACCTTGGACTGCACCTCTGAAGTTCAGACTAAAATGTGGAGTGGCACCATTCCACTAAAATGAGATCACCAGCCACCAGTGGGACTAAGCTCTGGCAATGAAATATACTTTCAAGGAGATGTTTAATTCAGATTCTCCTTGCCACAGAGAGAGAACAACCAGCCATAAGCCAGGTGGATTTATGCCAAATTTGGAGGGCGTTTTTGAAAGATCTTACAATAAAGGCGTATGTGAAAACTTCTTCCTGGGTGGGAGTCCAAGGTTGGACATCCCACTAATTTCCTCAGAGACAGGCAGTGATGTAGACTTGAGTTGACTGACTCGGACTCAAGTCAGACTTAAGACGCTTCAGTGACTCAACTCAGACTAGACTCAGCAATAAATGCTGCACAGACTCGACTCGAGCCTTGTATATTTTTAGTGACTGCATAACACATTCATCCAGAAACCTTTCAACTTTGAACAACACTTCCATTTCTTTTTGCCTACTGGTTACATGACAGTCTGTCTCAAGTCCAAAGTGTGGTCACATTTATCAGAGGGGAACAGCAAAGCGGTTAGGCAATGGGCTTGAGGCAGGCTTGAGGTTTGCTCTGCAGCCTTTGGTGCTGCATATCGGAGGAGCATTCTAAAATTTTCTTAAGAGCAGAAGACAAGACTAACCCCAGAGTGGAGGGTGCATTTCTCAGAGGGGAACAGCAAATGTGTTAGGCAACGGACTTGAGAAGGAAGGATCTTTCCTTCTAAAGCTTTTGAAGCTTCAGTAATGGGAACTGAGAAGGGTCCTATTCCCCACTTCTGAAAAATCCTCCAGCTTCAGAAATGGGAAGTAAGAAGGATCCTATTCCCCAAGTCTGAAGCTGCAGATGGCAAAATCACAAATATGGAGGGCCGATTCTGCTTAAATTGTTAAAGCTGACTTTATTCAACTCTGTCCAAAAATTCTGGAATATAGGTTGGGGTATAAAATTGGCTCCCAGACTTGAGACTTGACTTGAGATGTGGCTTGAAAGTATCTTCAAGGACTTAAGACTTGACTTGAGACTTGAAGTAAAAGACTTAAATACATCACTGAAGACAGGAGGATACATTTCCACCCAATCTGGGAGATGTTTGAGTGGAAATTTGGGTGTGTGAAAACTGCTTAATGGAAGGTGGGCTATTGGGACTCTTTTTCTAAATAAAAAAAGCCACGACTCTTAGGGCTCATGTCAGGATTCCTATGTATGAATATCAAAAAATGGTAACCAAATTATTATTTAAAACGTTCTGAAAGTTCCACATGTTTGTGTCCATGACCCTGGCCATTTCCGCACTAGACTGTTATAGAGCTATTATTCCACTTTCAACATCCTATGGAATCCTGGGGTTTACATTTAGAGAGGGGCCGGAGTCCATAGGATGTTGAAAGTGGAACAATAGCACTATAACAGTCTAGTGCGGAAATGGCCTCTATGACTTATCATATAGTTCTCTATCATATAGGTAGATATTACCGACAGATGTATTTTTTATTGTTTTAAAAATAATTGTAAAAGAGGTTCTGCCTACTTAGGAAACATGTTGAATTTTACTAATACTAATCCTAAGAATAACAGCTACTACTGCTTTTCCAAGAGGCAGCCATATTAGTTTGTTTCAGTATATAAAGAGCAAGGGGAAAAATTGTGGAAGTTTAAAATGAACCAGTTTATTTCAGCATAGATTTTCATGGATTATAGCCCACCCATTTGGCAATAAATTGCTTAGTCTTAGAAATGTCACAAGACTACTTTTTCCTTCTTAACTATAACTACTGCTATTTTCTCTACTACCATTTTGTAATATAACTGATGAAGCAACTTCTCATCAGTCACATTTATTCTTCAAGCGTGGTGTCTGTGTATACATGAGTCTGTAGGTGTGTGTGTGTGTGTGTGTGAAACCACCCCCACCCACCCACGCACCCACAAAACTACATTATCTATGCTGCAACCTTAATTAATGTCAAAAAGACGGATTCTGTTTTGCTAAAACTTGTGGCACACTTTTATTATTGCCATCTGGAACACATTAAAAAAAAGTAGGTGTAGAAATGCTGATGTCTCACCTTAACCAGCTCAGAATCTATGGTTGCAATTCCATATCTCTTCAAGTGCTAGAATATATTAGCCTTATTGCTGTTGAAAAATGAATCTAAATACTGGGAGACTTTCTTTTAAAATGGAAAAGGAAAGCACACTGCTGGGCATGGCATGTGTGAATGATGTGAACTGTGTGTGCATTGTTGGTATCATATCATGACAAGAATTTGAAAAATTCATTCACCATAGTCTTAAAAACAAGATGAGTAGAACCAAAGGGAATTTTTTTTTCTTTTTAATTCTTCACATCTTGCAAAGAGAAGCTTCTTGCTACCAAAGGATTTGGGGGTTAGTCTTGTTTTAGGACATGTGCCAGTCATTTTGTGCTCCGCCACCTCCCAACACAGATGTTGCCACAACCTCATGGAGGGAAGGTTGGGAAAGAGAACATTACCTCTCTCTTCTAATATTAAATGTGCTCACTTTTTACTGATGTTATCAAAGCAGTAAACCAGCAGGGCTTAGGACTGAAAATAATGTAAAATGCTCTTTTGAGCACCTGCTGATAGCTTGTCCCTTATCAGTGATTGATAGATAGATAGATAGATAGATAGATAGATAGATAGATAGATAGATAGATATTGTTTATTACTGTCATAGACCAGACCCTTATCAGTGAGTAACTACAGACTGGGTTTTGGGCTAATGGCTCAAAAATTGGAGTTGGAGCTGGAGTGGGATACTTTAGGCCTTTCAGATGTTTTTAGATCACAGTTCTCAAATCCCTCCTCATTGTTCATAGTGTGATGAGAGTTGTAGGCTCAAACACATGGAGGGCCAAATTTTCTGTACTCCTGGCTTAGAACATGGTGTTTGGGGAGGATGATGTTTGTCATTATTTGTTCAGAAAGCAAGTACTGGACAGCAAATGCCTCTCTTGTCCTCCATATAGGGCAGGTAGTGCACTGACATCCCCCCATATCCTCTAGAAATGTTAGTAGCAATGGCAGATTGTCCATGTTCAAAAAACCTGCTTAAACTACAAGGCAATAAGTCTAACCAGACAAAACACAAAATCCACATATAGGCTGATTCACATGGCAGTTTTAAATATGGTGGAAGCACAATAACAGTTGAATCCTAACCAGAATTTATGAATGGCAAATGGAAAGCTGAGAGTTGTTTATGAGCATGCACTTATTTTGGAACAAATGAAAATCCAACCCAGTGGGGCTCTTTTGTTAATTTTTATTTTATTCCATGACAAATGCACTGATGCATGGGTGTGTTGTTCATTATTCCTTTACTATATATTTCCTTGCATTCAGAGGTGGGAGATCTTGCCCTTTTCTGGATGTGACAAAAGAACTGAATTTGAAAGCCGTGCCTGCTGATTACCATTTAATTTTCCCAGAATGCCCCGGAAGTTTTGACATACTGGAGGAGCATATGGTTCTCCTCACAAAAAGTGGGGACCCCAGCTGATGGATCTCATCCCTACCGCTGACCCAGCTTCCATTTATGGGGATATTCAGCTATTAGAAGACCAAAGACTTGGTGTCTAATTGAGAGACCTGTCTCCTTATGAACTTGTCTAAAAGTTAGAATCTTTGAGACAGACTATCCTGAGAATATCGTCATCCACAGAGGCCCGTTTGAAGGGCTGATGAGGGCTTTCTCTTGTGTTGTGCCCTAACTGTGGAATCCATCCCCCCTTCGTGTTTGTGATCAGTTACCACGCTAACTGCTTTTGGGAAAGATGGAAAGATCCAAATCTTCAAACCTGCCTGTGAGCCTGCTTTGATGCTCATTGATTATTGTGATCACTGTTGTTCCATTGCCTAATTTGTTTTAATGGTATCCGTTAGCCATCTCGAGTGCTATTTTTTCTAAAGAAAAGAGAGATAAATATATAATAAATAATATATACTGCATTCTATCGGTAGTGCAGTTGCCTATTCTTTTGAGCATCATTGTGTTATCACTTTATTGTACTAAACCATTTCCTTCCAAGCTGGAGGCAGAAGTTTACATTCATACCTGACTTTCCTCTAGTGAGCTCAAGCCAGCATACATGACTTTTCTTCTCCTAGTTTTATCCACATAGCCATCTTGTGAGGCAGGTCAAGCTGAGAGAGACTAACTGGCACAAGGCCACCCAGTGAAAGAGTAAATCTCACAGCTCAATCAGGAATAGAAGCTCAAACTTTCAGTCCAACATTTTCATTACTGCATCCCATTGGCTCTTTCATTTCCAAAGAAAAGTCAGTTGTGTATTTGTGTGTAAGAAGGTAAATAGAAATAAAGAAGGGGAGAGGGAGACAGAGAGAGATAAAAGACATATCCCTTTCCAGCCCCCTACTATAACTTATTCTACCACCACTTTAAAATACAAAGAAGCCTTAACATCTGTTCAGGTTTGCCCCTCATAGACACACCTGAATGAAAAGCACTTCTTGTTCTGTGGAGCAGAGCCAAGTGAATGATGGACTGAGATAGACTCGGCATGTTCCTCTATGCAAGAGTTCCCTTCCTGTTTTTTCAATAGCTAAATTAGAAGTAACCTGAGAGTAAAATATGCAGGCAGCCTCAGGGCACATCATATATTCCTTTATTCTGGAGCCTTTCCATAATTAAAAATGAAACCTAATTGCTCTTACTATTCATTCCCTTTCTAGAATGTCACAAAATTGGTTTCTGCTCTATGATGAAAAGTCTACAACATTTTTAAAATAAGAAATGCATATTTCGATACCCCCCCCCTCGTTTTTCATTAGCATGCTGTGAATAGCAACCATGTTGCGTTCATAGATTAAACCCTTTGTCGTTGTGGAATTTTTCAAATTGCAACAAATAAGATGTAGGACTCTTAATTTGATTATTTCCCTAAATTGTTAGCATAAAATGAATTCTGACAGCTCATCAATGCTGCCCTCTATAGTTCTACAAACAGAAAAACAACCTGCCTCCAGAGGAGCACTATGAAGGTGAAATTCAAATGGAAGACAAACACAAAGGCTAAACAAACTGGGCAGTGTACACTTCTCACTTAGAGAGTTTGTTTGTGTCCTTCCCCACCCCATATTGCTTTGTAGTCTTGTCTTCAGGAAAAAAAAATAAAAATATTTCAGAAGAATGTTCAAATAATAAAAAAGTAGCATTTTCCACTAATGGTTTTATGGCAGATGGGCAGCTCTGTGGGTGAGAGATGGAGGGATTAGAAGTCCTTGGCAAATAGACAGAGACAACATTTTATTAACAAAGGACAAGGAGATGGACCTTTGTGATCCACAAAATCACTTGTCTTAATTAAAAGCAGTTCTCTTCTTCACTCTAAAATGAGGTCACCTGATAAAGCAGCATTTATTCCCATCCAATTCCCATATTCCCATCCAAGGAATAGTGATTTTTTAAAACCTAATGGTATCAGAAACAACCAGGAAAGCTTACAAGGCATAGAAAAGATCACCAGATGTTCACACACAGCTTCCTTTTGACATGCCAGATTGCATAACTCAAGATGCTGTATCCAAGTGGTAAAAAAGGTCTTAGAGTTCTGGATATCTTTACTTGAGGTGCAGACGATTGATTACCACAGAAGATCACTTATTATGGATTTTATGTTATTTCATTTTACAGGTCTTCCATCATGTCTCTTCCTCAAGGAGACCCCAATATGGCTAACAATTTTAAATCTGTAAAAATAAATTAAAAACAAAACAAAAAACTTAAGCAGACAATCTCTGCAAAACACACACAAGTCTTTGACAGGAGAAGCTCTCAAATTATATTAGAGACGACTTTTCTGAAATGACTTAAATATTTCCTTTCTTCATTTCATTATTTTAGAACTGGAGAATATGTGGCCCTTCAGACTGCAGTTGTTGGACTGCAACTCCGATCAGTCCTGACTAGCATTCAAAGTAGTCAAGAGAGGCAGGGATTGCAGTCCAGTGGCTTGAAGGGAATATGTTCCTTGTTCCTGCATTATTTACTCATTTCTTTCCCAACTGCATTACATAGATCACTTTATACTTCATTAAGAAATACACGTGATTCATTTCTAGTAACTCAGTTTTTCAAAAACACTAAGCAAGATTGTTTGAACACATTATTTAACCTGAAAATAAAGATCTAAATGTTAACAAAACATGATGTGGAATAGTGGAATAGTGTTTTGTTTTGCTTGACTTTGTTTTCTACCAGTGTATCTTCACTGGTTAGTTGCATGGTCATGCTAGCCTTATGATATGTAAAGAACAAGAGGGACGTTGTATCTTGCTGTGCAGATCCTTTGAGCAGTGATGGGTGTAAAGGTCAAAGGAAGGGCAAAGAGAAACCACACGTAAGGACACATCTATTTAGCTGCTTCTAGCGAAGAAAGAGCCAGCATGGTGTAGTGGTTGCATTGGGCTAGGACGACAGGAGACTAGGGTTCAAATTTCTGCTCAGTCATGGAAACCCACTGTGTGACCTTGGACAAGTGACACATTCTCAGCCTCAGGAAGGCAATGGCAAATCCCCTTTGAACTAATCTTACCTCCCCAAAAGGCATGTGATAGGTTTGCCTTAGGCCATTTCTGCACTACACTCTTATAGCTTGATTATTCCACTGTCAACATCTTATGGAATCCTGGGGTTTGCAGTTTAGGGAGGGGCCAGCTGGCCCCTCCCTAAACTGAAAACCCTAGGATTCCATAGGATGTTGAAAGTGAAATAATCAAGCTATAAGAATGTAGTGCAGAAATGGCCTTAGAGTCACTGTAAGTTGGAATTGACTTGAAGGCACACAAGAAAAGGGAGGAAAGGTAAATCTCATTTGATTAAGAAGTCACTTCTGTACAGTTTGGTGATTATTGGCTGTAGAACTTTTGGTACTGAATGGGGTATGAATCAGAATTCAACAGCTCATCAGATGACCCACCTGCTAACCAGTAATCCTCCCAGTTTGCCTGTTAGAAACCAAGGGAGGGGTTGGATAGGGGATCCCACTTTGGTATGGACAGCTGTGTAGCTCCTTTTCACACTAGGGAGTGAACAAGGCAATGAGAGGAAATGGAATAGAAGTGTACCTGGGTACCTTGTGGTACTGCAGCTTATATCAGGGGTGGCAGATTAGAGAAAAACTTTCTGACTCAATTTGCGCCAATCCTCCCTGCTAGCCCAGGGCAGTGTTTGCTATTGGCAGGTCCAGGGAAAATATATCCTAGCAGCCCATGGGTCTCAGTAGATGCTGAGCAAACCAGACACTTATGGCTACAGTTCAGCCACCCTCCAGGCCAACCACCTGGGCCATTTCTGCACTACACTGTTATAGTGCTATTATTCCACTTTCAACATCCTATGGAATCCTGGGGCTTGCAATTTAGAGAGGAGCATTTAGAATTCTTAGCGAGAGATTTCTTTGGCTTCAGTAGACTACAAACCCCAGAATTCAACAGGATATGAAAAGTGGAATAATAGCACTATAACAGCGTAGGGCAGAAATGGCCCTGCAGGGCGCAAAAGGAAGCACTGGGGGAAATAGGTTTCACAAATTTGTGAAGATGTAAAGCAAAGCATGTTCAAGAACCACAAAAAAAAGGGCGGGGGCTGTGGAATCTTGTGGTCCAAAGGACTATTTGCCTTGATGAAATTGTATGTCATCAAGGAAACTCTCCATTGCTGGAATTTCCAATACTATTTATATTCTGAATGTTTCTTTTTACCCACTTTTGTCTTGAAACAATTATGGTCTGTTAGTGGAAATAACCCACCATATGCTGTCACTATATATTTTAAGAATAAGATTCTAATATATGTATATTTATGCATGAGGATTATATATTTATATAATTCAAGCGGACTTTTAAGTAGGAAGCCTGGGCCATGGCAGAGAGCCTTTCAGAGGTTAGACATTTTCTTACAGTTTGTTGCATACATTATTTTATATAGAAATGTGTATGCCCCAAATTTATACTTCACAAGCCTTTTATGTTTTTTAAGTCATCCTAATAACAGGGTTATCTATGGCCTGAAATGAATTTTTTTTTTAAACTAGATATTCTTTATGAGATATATTTCCCTAAGTCCCTGAGTACGGATTAATCTGTTTCTGCATCCTTATCAGGCCATTCTTGACCTGAAACCAAGAGCTCCATCTGAATTGGGACTTGCCTGTGAAATGTTCAAGATCTCAATCCAGAATTTATAGTGATAATAAAGAAGAAAGGTCATAGATCAGAGGTAAAGTACATGCGCTGTATACAGAAAGTCATACAATCAATTGTTGGCATTTCCAGGAAGGGTTGGTTAAGGGCCTAGACAGCTCTTGCTGTCCTACTTAACCAGATGAATTATAATATGACTCAGTATAAAATGGATTACTATATTCTTATTCCCCCAGGGGATATAAAGGATCTCTTCTTACCTTTTTGAATTGGATGGGTTTGTGTACAAGATGTGGTTTATAAAAACTCTTGAGACCCTTCTCAACTCTCTCTTGAGAAATGGTTAAACACCGAGCCCTAGATATGAGCTCATAATGGTGGGAGATCAATCAGCCTTCCTAATGGTAGCCTGCTATCCCAAGCGACAGAGATGACAGGACTTCCTCTTCTCATCTTTTGCAATCAAGAACTCCAAAGGCCACCTTAGGCAACAGAAAACGGATTTCCACTAATATTTTTTGAAAGTCGGCAAAGGAAACAAGGCAGAACAAGCACTACCAAACATATTGCTAGCAAGAAGTAGCACCCCCTTAAGTACAAACAAAAGACCACAACTCCGTTGTCAGTGGGAGCATTTTCATGAAGATGAGGTGAAAGCCTTTGAACACACTGGGGACACTGAGGAGGAGATGTCTCACATGTGTACTCAGCATCTCTTCTCAACTATGAACACATTTTCACACGAGGAGGTGATTGCAGCTGTCAATACTACCTGGCAGGCATGCTGTCAGCTTCCCTGCCCTTTCTCTTTATTTTTCCCTCAGTTAGATGACGGTTTCACACTGTGAAGCAGATTCAAGGGACAAACAAGTTAAAGGGGTTGGGGAAGCCGAGAGGAAGAAGAGAAGGCCTTGAGTTGATTGAGAGAAAGAGGTGCTATTTTTACCTTGGGCTCAACAATTTTTCCATCTCCAGGGCAGCTCTTCCTATATACATGTATATGTATTACACCTCTAAGGCTACATCATATGTATAATAAATACTGACATGTTCCTGGCATCTACCTCTGTCTGGAACTGGCAGAAAAATGGCATGAATTTGCAAGCTCCTCCAAATTTCTCCATAGGTGCCAACACTCAGATGAGTCTAACTTACTGGGATAAATGCAAGATACTATCAGTCAATGGATCAGTCAATTTTTTTATGAGTACAAAATACATATGAATACATATACATATGTGCAGGATGACCCAGGATCAGTATAGACTTCATAGCTAGAAAGCCTATGACTTTCTAGCTTCATATGGCTTTCTAGCTTCATAGCTGGAAAGCCTATGTAGAAGCTAAAATCATCAGATAGTTAATCCTATCCTAAGAGGCAACTCAGGTTTAGGGCTATAAATGTTTGTTTATTTTGTTCTTGCATGGAAGAACAAATCATTTCAGAGGTTTTTCCTCTGGGTGAGGTTACAGGAATTTTTCTGCATTTTCCCATGCTTGTTTCCCCCACTTTGGGACTTTTTGTGAAAAAAAAAATTGGTTCTTTTGGGGAGTGCCAAACATAAATTTTTTCCATCACAAAATGGTGTATTTAGTAGAAAATGCTCTCATTTTTGATGGAAAAATGTTGTTCTGTTTTGCACATGTTATTTTTTTTAAAGAAAATGTCCCACATCATGTAAAGTCAGCAGGGTGGTTAGTAAATCAAGATAACCTTTCTTGTAGAGGATGAATCATTTTGTGGATATTTTTCCTAGTCAGATATTTTGTGTTAATGTGGTGTTAAGGCACTTATCAGGACAAGAGATATTTTACAATGGCCACTTTGGATAGTAGACACCTAGAAATAGGATAATCTTTGTTTAACAAGGAGTGGTTAAGCCTTAAGCTGTCAATGAAGCAGCTATCCCAGCTCAGATCAGAGCTCAGTTCCCTACAGTGGCTTCTCAGGCTTTAGACAGTGTCTTGTCTCTCATTTTTTGTAGGAGACTGCAGGTAAGCAAAGCAGCAGCTTGTGGACCAGTTGGGTTCTTGATGTGGGTTGCCTTTGGCCCATTGGACAGAGGCTCCCCATCTCAGGCTTAAACAAACCAGTGCAAATAGCCTGAGCTCCAAGAATTCATAATCTCAGCTATAGTCATGCAGCTCTCCAGATATATTTGAAATGCAATGCCCAGCATTTGTCACTAATTGCTATGTTGGCTGGGACTTGCAGTCCAAAAACATCTGGAGAGCCATTTTCACCCCTGACATAAAGACAAGAGAGAGCTCCTGACAGTACAAATCTAGATATGCTTGTTTAGAGGGAAGTCCAGTTAATTTAATGAGGCTTACTCTCTGCTAAATAAGCATAGGATTGCAGTGAGAAGTGGGTCCCTTTACTGCAGGACTATAGCTATGGGGAGAATGAAGGTATGCCCCCTCCAAATAAGAATTCTTTCCCCACAAGCTTTTCTCTTCATTGCCCAAATATCTAGCATTGCAGAGAGAGAGAGAGATACTGAAAATCACTCACACCTACAACACTTATATTTGTTGTATTCCACATTCCCTTAGTAAATTTGCCTGCCCCATTGTTTTGGATGCCTACAATGTATTTCTAAAACCTCAAGTAAAGTGTTAAGCTAGAAATTTAGGGGCTGAAGAAAAATTTCATTTAGAGCAGCAGAATTTTAATGGGAAAGGCAAGGCCCTCATTTTGCCCCCCCCCCCCATAGCTGCACCCCTGGTCTAGTCACATATGTGATGTACTAATTTTATTCATGTTGTAGATTCTGTAATGAATCTGCACACTTTTGAGCTACTGTCCCGCCCCCTACAGGTCATAAGTGGTGCTGTCTTATTTGTCTTGAAAAAACTTTACTATGTCTCAGCAAAGGGGAAACATGCAGTCCTCCAGATGGTGAACTGCAACTACCACAATTCCTTACCATTCTGCCGATTGGGGCTGATGTAAGCTGCAGTCTAACAATATCTGGAGAGCCGCATGATCCCCAGCCCTGCTTATATCTTTTTGAGCGGGAGGGTGGAGAAGGAAGGAGAGAGAAAAAAATGTGATAAGCAAGATTATTATTCACCTATCCCAGCAATTATTCAGAGACCTCTTTATTTCTGCTTTTGAATATTTTAAGCTAAAAGATTGCTGGAATATTGCTGTGAAAGGTTTGGTAGGTACTTCCATATTTAGAGATCCTTGGAAACTGCATGAACTTTTCACCACTTTTTACTTGTGTAAATAGTCTGCCAGATTCATTATTGTGTACGTTTCAACTGGATCATCTAACACATACAAAGTGACAAGTATAGAAGCATTATTAAGTTCTCAAATTGTATGTATAGCAATATTTTTTTAAAAAAATGAAACTTCTCCTGGGGTGAGAGAACTATCTTGGAGGCAAATGGCACATAACATCTTGATAATGTATGCAAAGATAAATTTGTATTTTTTAGGTATTCTGGAGCCTTTTTATACTATTCCCAATGTTCTATGTTCAGTTGAGAATTCTAATACATATAACACATCTAACTCTTCACACTTCCTGCCTGTTTCCTGCTTTATCCAGTAAGTAGCATTGACAATTCAAAATTATGACCCTGCTGTATGGGATTCGGAATAGGCATAAGACATTTCTCAGCACAAAGTCCCTTCTTCTGGCAGAATTCTTTTCAGATAGCTGATTTCAGAGATCGGTAGACAAAGTGATCTGCCAGAAGGACTGCTCTGCTAGCTAAGATCAGTGAGCAGAAAGGCCAAAAGGGGAGGGGGCAGACAAGGGACAGAACAAGGGGAGGAGTTTGTGTTATGCCAAATCCAAACCTTCTTCAGTTAGGGGTTACAGCCACAATGCCAAGATTAAAGTAGACCAGGGCCAGGGCAGTCCTCGTCCAACACCTTTAGGCTGGAAAGAGGATGAATTTAGCACAGCTTCAGCTGGCCTAATGTTGGCTTAGCTGGTCCTTCACCATCATGTCCATTTAGGATTGTATTAAATGGTTTGGTATTGCAAAGAAATCAATCCAAACATTTGAAAATCCTTGCAATTTTTTAAAGGAGAAGGACACAGTGGCAGTTCAAAGTTGTACAAAGTGAAATCGATATTGAAAAATAGGGAAAGCTTTGAAGCATTACTTTTTCAGACTATGAGTCATAGCCATTTCCACACTACACTGCTATTATTCCACTTTCAACATCCTACGGAATTCCAGGGTTTGCAGTTTAAGGAGGAGCATTTAGAATTCTCAGTCAGAGAGCAACTTGGCCTCAGTATACTACAAACCCCAGAATTCCATAGGATGTTGAAAGTAGAATAATAGCACTATAACAGTATAGTGCAGAAATCACCATAGATTTCTCATCCAGCTAATGGCCAAGCTGACTAGAGAATTCTGGAAATCATAGGCCAAGATCCAGGTAAAACAACATTACAACTCTCCCCTTAACCTTTCCCACAAATCACCATTTAGTGTCTGTAGCCCCTCCCATGTCCCCTCAGTGGCTGGTGGAGAACAGAAGTGGGACTGGAGAAGCACCTGCCCATCTCTCTGTAGCCAGATGTTGGCCAATGACATCTTCTGCCAAGATCTGCTAGGGTTCTCTAGAGGCTGCAGCTGATGATTTCATTGGACTGCGTCTGGCTAAGGTGGCACAACAAATCGCTTCCCCAATTCCCCTGCTCCACACCAGCCACTGAACAGCCATTGGGGGTGGGGAAGGTTGCAATAGCTAAAATGATGAGTTGGGGGATTTGTTTTTACACATGGTGGAAGAGGATACCAACCTCAACAATGACCAAAAAAGGATATGCACTATGTAATGTAGTCTTACACTTGCATATGTCAGTAACAGCATGTCAGCCATAGTACAATAAGGTTGCTTTTCCCAAATCTAACAACAAGCAGGAGAACTGTTCTACAGTTGCACTGAGAAGGGATTTAGAATAGAAACCTGGATGTCTGCTCCCCAGAGTTTTTAAATCAACCTCAGCTGAGTGATTATTGATAAATGATGACTGGGGGGCGGGGGGGTATAAAGCTTCTGAAGGAAGCCATGCCAGATAAAGCTACTGTATGGGAATTAGTGATGTGCTTCTAGCGCTTGAAAGGCCAATAGTATACCCAAGGAAATATTGGAATTATATTGCCCCTGTCTATAGAAGGAATTTTACCTCTGGAATGGAAGAAAAATACTTTCTATTCACAGACCCAGAAATTTGGACCCACTCTGATGTTTTCAAATATTGAGAAATTATGGCTCAGTGGAACTCAAGACTAGTAAGAGCTTATCTGTATTCTGTGGAACATCCCAGTACAGAACCCTGAAAAAGGATGCTGATAAATCACTGGATAGAGAAGCAAGGATAAACCTTAAAACTGACTTTTAGCCAGCATTGCTGTATATTGTTTTAAGGTAGTTGGTGGCATTGTTTTCCACAGTGGTTTTTACTACTTTGGCCAAGTATATTTCAAAGGCATGCATAATCAGTTTTATTTTTGCATACTGTTCCTCACCACCTTGACTTGATATTAATGTCTGTACACTTGCCCACATATGGCCATGTATCTTATTTATTTATTTTTGAGATTAAAAATCAGTCATCTCTGTTTTACCCAAAAAGAATAATGGTCAGTAAGCATCTGTCTTTCTACAAAGAAAGGCCAAGCTGAACTGAATTTTTTAAAAAAAAAATGCAAAAGAACATGTTTTGCAAAAGACAGATACATTCTGTTATGGTTCATTATTTTGTTCCTTCTTACTAACAATAATAAAATCTGTTTTGTTCCTGTATACACAGTTTGTTATCATACTTGCACTGGTAAACAAAGTAGCTTACTGCTGGAAATCCTGTGGTAGGTAGACCACCCATACGAGCACATTTGAGACATTTTTGAAAAGCCCTCTAGTAAAGCCAGGAGTGTTACAGAACTTCCTGGAAGTTGGCCCCTCGTTTGACTGGACAGGAGGAAAAAACAAAAAACTGCAAACACTATTGCTCTTTGTTTAGAGCATGTGTTTAGGATGCATTCTCCTTCTCACTCAGTGCTCTAAAGATTATACGATAATAAAGCATTATGTTTTATACTTGAAATGTATTCTTCTCTTCTTCTTCTTCCTTTAAAATTCATGCATCTTAAAATGCAGACAACCCTGTTGAGTGAACAGTCACATGTCCTGTTAGTGGCATATGCAAATTTAAGTCTACCTTATTTTTGTGTATGTTGATGTTGTTGTTGGGGGTTTGGTATTCTCTTCTTCCTTCCACAGTGTCAAAAGTCCCCTCCTAGGACTCACTGTTGCAATGTAATAACCCCTCCATGGCTGTTCCATTGCTGGTGGAGAGCAGAGAGGATTGGTTGGGGAAGCTCCTAGCTTTATCTGGCTGCATTCCTATAGGCAAATACAGACTGATGACATCATTTTCTGGGCTTTCTGGAGGGTCCTAGTGGATCTTGGCAGAAGATGTCCTTAGTCTGTGTCTGGCTATGAAAACATAGCCTGATGCTTTTTCAGTCCTCCCTCAGGCATAGAATGGGCATTGCAGGAAGGGCTATCACAGCAACACAGTGAGTCCTGGGGAAGAGGACAAGGGAGCTGTAACAAAGTTCTGTAAGCAGAATTTTTATGCTGTGCTTGACCATGTTGGATCTCTGCCTCAGTGACTGACATCTGGAGAGAATGGTCAAAATGCATCATTTGCTCTTACCTATTATGTGCACAATTCCTCCATCTTTATTTCTGCCAATCCCAAGGATTAGGAAAGGAAACCATATACTTGTGGGATGACATCCAACAGGAGAAGAGATTCGTATCTATATGCATTATTTATTGCTATAGAGTGCTGCGCAATCATTGCAAAAGGTTGTAGATCATAACACCTGAGATCCAGGCTGTCTTCATAAATTTCTTGGCTTCAGTTGAACTGCTTAGCTGGCTTCAGCTGAACCATTGTGCTTCTGGCTAAATATGGTTCTACACAACCAAACAGAAACCAGAAGAAGACAGAAACCTGAGTCCTATTGAAAATATCAATTAAAGTAGACCTATAGAATCAGTGGAATCTATGCAAGTATTGACTCATGCTTTTAACAGTTTGTTCAATAACTGGGTCTACTAACAGTGCTTTATTATTCCAATTTATTTGCTATGATTTCATCCTACAGAATCCTGTAGGTAAGACACTAAGCTGTCTGGCTGAGAATTCTTAATGCACCTGCCTATACCAGGATTCCCTAGGACAGAACTGTGGCAGTTAAAGTGGAATAATATCTCTATAATTGTGGAGTATGAATGGGTCCTTCATCAAAGCAGGAGCCTAAGAAAGATAATATGCAGCCCATCAGATGCATGCTTCAGTAGAATATACACCTCATTTTGCTTAGGACAATCTAAGATATTCCTAGAGCAGCTATAGCAGATGGTACTGCAAACAGTCATCTGAGGCCATTTCTGCACTACACTGTTATCATTCTACTTTCAACATCCTATGGAATCCTGGGGTTTGCAGTTTAGGGAGGGGCATTTAGAATTCTCAGCTAGCGAGCTCTTTGGCTTCAATAAACTATAAACCCCAGAATTCCACAGAATGTTGAAAGTGAAATAATAGCACTATAACAGTGTAGTGCAGAAATGGCCCTTTCCACACCACCCTCCAAACCTGCCATGGGAACAAGAGAAGGATGAGACTGCAAAGATGGTTCTGCATGATGTCATTGCAGTCTTGTACTTCTCTCATCTTCAGGTAGTGGCAATCACAGATTAAATCATTGATGGGTTTTCCTCATCAATGACCTGCAGTTGCACCACCATCCCAGACTTACCTGGCCTACAGAAGCCACAGAAGCACAATGGCTGCGCTTCCCGCCCCAGCATAGCTTGGGAAAGTACCCGGCTGTGCTACTGAAGGAAGAGGCATGGCCATCATACTTCTTTCGCTGTGAAGCCAGCCAGTGTGGAGGGGAGCACTGCCATCACACTCACCTCCCAGCAGAGCCAATGCCAGGATCCTCACTGGACACCACCACAAAAAGGTAGGGTGTGGAAAGGGCCTATGGTTAAAACAGTTAGGTTCTGGTTGTTCATTATGGCTGTTGAGTCTTTGACATCTCATTGTGATTCCTTCTACTATAGCTCTTCAGTACTTGAACTAAGAAGGAAGAAAAAGGAAAACCTGTTGATCCCAAATTTCAATCTCTATCTCTTTTTAAAAGCAAATATGTACATGTATTTCCATGGGTGTGGGAGCTTTTTGTGTTTTGGGTGGGGTGTGTGCAGGCTTTTGAGCCTTATTAGATTAATTATTAAAAAATGTGTGAATCGGTAACTTGCTGTTCATAATTTTGGGATTATATAACTTGTTTATATATCTGCTGTTGAACAACTGTTGGAGAACATGTGTGCTACAGCCGTGGTAAGTGTCTTCACTGATTGTAGTGTAAGTTGATGAAAACCTGACCACTGACCAGTTCAAAGGAAGGATCCAGATTTTAACATGTATTCATTTCTATCAATGTCATTCAATGTTCTTAATCAAAGTACTTCTGATGATTCAGGCAACAGGTTATACTGAAGGCACGAACTGCAAGGCAGGAGCTGCAACAGGACTGTGGTACAATGTCACCCTTTGCTCCTGCTAATGTTTGGCCTTTAGATTAAATCACCTTTAGATTTAATCACCCAGTGGAAATTAATGGGCCTGTAGCAATAATTTTCAAAGTTTATTCTCATCTACTTCCCCATTAAGCAACGCAAGTTGGTTTGAAAGGGAAGTTTTCAACAACTGAATTCCATGGGAGGGGAGAAATTCCAAAACATTTCCACAGTAAAACGTTTGAACGAAGCCACTACTACTCATGTGGTGATAGAATAATACAGAAATTTGGGAGGAATGATTTTGAGCAAGGGGCCATAAAGACTCTCAGGCCCCTTCCACATGTGGGGGGGAGAAACGGGCGAAAACGCCCAAAAACAGAGCTTACCGGCAGCCGGGTAAGTCCATCGCGATGCGGAGCAGCGTGAGCTCGCTGCTCCACAGTCCTCCAGTGTCCCAAATGGCAGCTTCCGGTTGGTGAAGGCTCTCCGCCAACCGGAGAAGCTCGCCAGCTGGAAGCCCGCCCCCGGCAGATCTTCAGGCACGCATTTGCGCGCGCCTGCAAATCCACGTTGGAGCCGGGCGACGGAGCGGCGCAGGGCAGCGCGCTTCGTGCTTTTTGAAAACCTCGAAAAAGAGGTTTTAAAAAAACACGCAGCGCGGCTAGTTCTGGCCGCTCCTGAGTGGATTCTGGTGTGGAACTACAAAAAGTAGTCCACGCCAGTCCACTCTACGGTGTAGAAGACCTCTGTGAGAGGTCGCTCTGCACCGTTACAGAAGCCCGGTGTGGAAATGGCCTCAGTGACATCAGATAACAAGGGGTTTGTTTATTAAAATATTCATATACCACTCTGTATCCAAAGATTTCAGGGCTGTATACTATTGATCAATTAACTTTATCATAGAGTTGGAAAAGACCACAAGGACCCTTGAGTCCAATCCCCTGGTGCATGAATACACCATCAAAGAACTCTCGACAGATGACCATCCAGACTCTGTTTAAAACCTCCAAAGAAAGAGACTCCTCTACACTCTGAGGCAGAGCATTCCACTTTTGAGCTGCTCTTAGGCCCTTTCTGCAGGACGCTGTTGTCTTAGGCATGGGGACAGGAGAGAAGTGCAACAACGCTTCTGCATGACGTTATCGTGGTCCCATCCTTCTGTTGTTACCAAGCAGCACAATCGCAGATTAAATCATTGACATACTTACCTGGCCTGCAGAAGCCCTAGAAGCACAATGGAGGCACTTCCTGCTCCAGCAAAGCTTGGGAAAGTGTACAGCTGTGCTGTGGAAGGAAGATCCATGTCCGTCACACTTCCTTGAGCAGGAAACCAGTCTGGTGAGGATGGGAGAATTCCCATCACACTCCCTTCCTGGCAGAGGTGCTGCAGGGACCACCACCGGATGATGACGGATCCAGGTATGGTGTGAAAAGGGCCGCAGTGTCAGCAAGCTCTTTCTAGTGTTTAGATGTAATCTCTTTTCCTGTAGTTTGATCATAGATAAGTCATAAAATGACAAAAGCAGAAAGAAAAGAAAAGTTTAAAAAAGGTAAAAAGCAGCTCTGCAAATTTGACATATATTTTGCTATATGTACATAGGTGGCAATTGAGTAACCCCCTTCTAAATCAATGCCTAGTTACATTCACTAGGGTTGGACAGATTCATGAAGGGATTTGTTCAATTTACTACTAGTGGAATATGCTAGCATAGCGAACTTTGCTACCTTCAGCACAGATTCTCTAGAAGAATCTGGAACAGAAAATACAAAAGCTATCAAATTTGCCTGGAAATTTTCCAAAATTGATCCATAAATTGACAAGGTACATCCTTATAATACAAGCAATATAGAGGACATGATCAGTTGTTTCAGCCCTGACTAGTAGGAACGGGTACATTGTTGTGCACAATAAAATCAGTGGAGGCAACTTGGAACAATATGAAACTTAAAATAGCGTAAGATGATTTACAGATAAAAACATCTTAAATTATATTACAAGATAAAACAAGTTCAAACCATCTACAGGTACAGACAATAAAATCAGTAACAAATGTAGATAATGTAGTTATTCTTGATTATGAAAACAGTTCAAAATGGAACAATCCTTGCCACTTGAAGGGGTAAAGATGCCTTATAGAGAGCAGGCATGATAGGGTTAAGTAACTTTCATTGACCCAAAGACTCCTCATCTCTTATCTACCTATCCTAACCTCTCTGAGATTTAAACTGAAACCCTTAAGGATCTTTCCATCTGTCCTCTTCCTCCCTCCTCATTCTCACACTTCTAGCCAAAGTGATACTGGCTTAGTTTGACATCAATTTAGCACCCTTAGAGAGTTTTCTTATCTTTAATGGAGTTCTTACAACAAAGCCTCAGTTGGCTTCTTCAGTCACTGGTGATTTTGCTCCCTAATCAGTTACTAGCTGTTGTGCCCATGCAAGCACATGCACAAACATTCTCCATCAAAAACAAGTAGCAATATGGGTTCTTGCAACAAATATTACCAAGTAGAGTGTTCCAATCACTCCCTTCCTCCCATTTTTCAATTTTCTATTGGTACTTAACTCATGTTCCATCACCTTTTCTACGTGCATGTGGACATTTCAAGAACTAAATCAGAATCAGAGTGAATAAAAGATGGTTCATGTAAAAAATTTCCATACGTCCTTCATGGTATGTATGTACTACCTGAGCATGAAGGGACAGGGAGAGTAGGAGCCTGAGCGGTTGACAGTTTTGCCACTGATGCAACAAGGCATCAATGATTGCATTGCATGAGTGGAAGTTGTAGTTTCTGATTGGAGATAACTTCCATGCATCACAGCACACAGTGGCAGTCATGCATTACTCTGCCCGTGAGCTTTTGGCTCCTCTAGCATTTAGTTGGAACACGGTCACTGTAATCTACCATCTCATGTTCAGCTGAATTCTGCAAGAGCAAGCTAATACCATTGGGGATCATGGCAGGATTGTTGTAAATTGTCTTCCTGCTATTAGTGTAACATATGCTGTCACAAGTAGGGCTGTGATTCTTCCATTATTTTCTTTTCAAAGGAAGCAATGAGTAATATTACTATTTTTTTTCCTGCTGCAAGAAAGTCTTTGAAAACTACCCAGTTTTTGAAGCCTATTTGCAATTTGAGACTTCTTCTGGCCAAATTTGCAGTGGCTATTTTGCAGAGAAAACAGCATTTTCAGCACAGAAAATAATCACCAGTCTTCTACATTGGCTACTTAGTTATGAATGCATCACCAGATAACCCAATCTCCCAAGCCAATCTTAACAGCCAGCAGCCATATCAAGCAAAGGAGGTCTGTTCAGCTGTTGACAAGGCTGCTGAGCAAGGCTGGGACAATCAGAAGCAGAACCTCTGTCACAATTTGTCATTGCAGTCTTGCTCACTGGTGGAAGGGGCTGAAAACATTCTCTTTGCACCCAGATTTGCAGCTGAACAGATCTCTGTTGCTTGATGCAGCTGCTGGCTGTTAGATGGGCTTGTTGGGGGGCATTTGCAATTGTTGGGGAATTGAGAGATTTTTGGTGATGAGACTCTCAATCAGCAGAGTATCTTAGTAACTGCACAAAAATGGAAGTTGAACAGATTACCAGTCCCACTTCTATCACTCCACCCCAAACACACTTAACCTAGCTCAAAATAAACACAAAAAACAATTTGATTAAAAATATAAAAGAATTTACTCACAAAATCTTGTGCATAGTCTACACAGGTTCAATTCTTGAAGAAGGTAGGAAGAAAATTAAGCACTCACATGCTTGCTGAAAATAATCCCTGTTAGGAGAGCTTAGGGCATGCTTTCAGGACAAAAGGCGAAGACAAAAGGAAAAAGTAAATGGCAAGAGAACCTTTTTAAGACCAAAGAATGTGTACGGGCTGGAGGAAGAGGTGTTGACCAAAACAAACAGGAAGTTTTCTCTAGGCTATCTCTCTATGCCTACAATAAACATGCAAACAAACTAGCCAGTTAATTAAGCATGCAAAGGTTGCCACTCCCAACAGCAATCATGGCAATACAGTCAGCCCTCCACATTTACGGGTTTCATTTTTGCGGATTTGATTATTCATGGATTATTTGCGGTCACCTCTGCTGCTGCCCTACGCCATTTTTAAGAGAGACTGCAAGCCTTGTGAGACTGAGAAACTGCAAACAAAGCTTGTAAATCCCTATTAAAAATGGTGTGGGGCAGCAGTGGAGGTGGCAGTAAGCCATACCAGCTACCCATTTCTGCCTGATGAAGGAACCCTGATGCCTCAAAGGAATCCACAGTGGATTGAATATAGTTATCATATTTTTTTCTGTATTAAATATGGTTTGGGAGGACCTACAGTTATTCACGGTTTTTCTGCTTTCATGGGGGTCTTATGTCCCTAACCCTAGCAAATGTGGAGGGATGACTGTAGTGTCAAAATCATGACTACATGATTTGGAATATGAATATGGAGTAGTTATGGACCCATCAATCTAGTTCCGAATCCATCCCTGCAATACAGAATGACAGCCAAAATGGGAATACAGGCTGTATTTGTTTTGGAATTTAAACTACCAGAGTTATATATATTTATTTTAAAATGTGTCCTTCTAAATAAGAACTTGGAGCAAGAGTTCTTTTCTTTGTTGCTAAGTTTCTATTGGAAACTTAGTTCCAGATGCCACCTAGTTTAGATGATCTTTAGTTCCAGCTACATTAAAACCTTTTCTTAACTCTGCTGTTTTCTGTAGGCAGATTTGTCTCTGGAGGCATTTAAAAATAGCTTCTCAGTTTGAAGCAAGAAATGACCTAACCAGACCCTAATAGTTCTCTTTATATCCATTTGTCTTTTCCTACATCCTCTTTTCACAACCCCTTCTTTCCCCCATTCCACCTAGTCCTCCCACCACCACTTTCAATACAATTCTCCTTTTCTACCCTGTGAAAATGGCCTATCAGCATTTTGAACCCACTAAAGATGATCAGTTTTCCTTTGAATGTATTACTTCTACAGACTCTCCCTTAGGTTACCAGTTCCTGCCTTTGGAGTGTTCATGTTGGTATCTGTCTGCATAAGCAAAGGCAGTTTCACCTGAAAACTGGGAAAAAATCTATCAGATTAATTGATGGAATTCAGTGGCTGTATTTATTAAGTACCATTTTCATAATTTAAAGAACACTGAAGGACCTACCACCCCAGAGTGTTACACAATGCCACTGGGAAAACTTTTAAGAAGTTCTATGCTGTTCGCCACCCAAAAAACATTCCTTCTGCATTATGAGTTACAATAGAAAGACATATTAATGTTTTATAACTTTAAATCTGGCATAACGTTCAAACCTCAGAAAATCAGAAACTTGTTGCAGTTCTTAAAATTAGTTCTAATTCCTTCTTTGAAGTTTGACATATTTCCACCATATGACATGCATTTCATTTTCCCTTCATACTTTTCTAAAGGCGACAAAGGCCTCTTTAATTATTTTTCCCAAATAGAATGCTAGCTGTGCATTAAAATTGTGTTCAAAACACTCCGAAGGGAAAAATACTCATATAAATCCAACACTCAGTTGCACTGTCATTATAGAAAGCAATGTGCAGCAATGTAGCCTAGCAGGACATCTTCAACTTTGTGGAAATCAATGAGAATTTGGCAAACATCTTCTAAGTTCATTTGTTTTAATGGACTTTTCCAGGAAATACTCCTACCAGATTGTATCTAGATTGTTAATCAGTGGTGGCTTTTTCTGAATCAAGAATTTTCTGCACATCTTTGAACTATAAGAAATTAGTGTAAATTTGGTAATCCTTTTGTTTCTTCACCCCATGAGACATTCTTCCCATGAAAATTGATTAATCGTGGAGTTGTTTTAACAGCTAGTCTACAATCTGTTGTGAAGGTTAACAAAAAGGCACGAGGAGGTTTGGCAAAATCTTAAAAAATTATTTAGGAATATCACACAGATTCACTATACAACTATAGTGTTAGGATTCTGCTTTAACTAACATTTCTGCAGCCTAAGGAGTCCTGGGGTTTGTAGTCTGGAAAAGCCATTTGAGCTTTCTGGCTGAGAATTCTAAATTTGCTTATTATTGTGTACTTTCAAGTCATTTCTGACTTACAGCAACCCTAAGGTGCCTCTATCATGGAGTTTTCTTAACCAGATTAGTTCAGAGAGGGTTTGCCTTTGCCTTCCTGAGGCTGAGAGTATGACCAAGGCCACCAATTGGTTTTTCATGGCTGAGTTGGGATTTGAATCCTTATTTCCCAGAATTCTAGTCCAGCAGTCAAACCACTGCATCACACTGGTGCTCATTCTAACTAAACTTCTCCTAAACTGCAGATCCCAAGATTCCATAAGAAAGAACCATGGCACTCAAAGTGGAGACCTAAACCTATCGATGGGATTATAGCACAAAGCAGAGTCCTAGAGGTACAATTGAACTAATAGCCTGTAGAGGAAGTTTGAAATTCAGCCAGATTTCAAACATGAAAATATACTGAGAGGCACAGGCTACCTAAGCCATTTCCTCACTAGACTGTTATAGCACTATTATTCCACTTTCAACATCGTATGGAATCCCCAATCCATTCCAAAACTGCAAACCCCAGGATTCCATGGGATGTTGAAAGTGGAATAATAGTGCTATAACTGTCTAGTGCGGAAACGGCCCTACTAGCATGCTATTGTTACCCTGTTTTCTGGGAGTCCCGGGAGGGACACCAAATTGCTATAAGTTGGGGAAATTATTTCAGAGCACAAGTTGGCAAAACGAGAGGCAAGGTAACTTAGCAGGATCTTGCAACCCAGTGTCTACGGGGTCAGGCCAAGTCAAGAAGCAAACCGGTTGGAAAATAATGAATGATCTTTATTAAATACAGGCACACAATGTATGCTACACAAACACACAGATAACTAAGGAAAATAAAGGTGTGAGTAAGATAGCAGGATTTTTAGAGGGATAGTTGGTTTGGGTGATACAAAACCTGTCCTGAAGTCCGGAAGAAAATGGAGAGCGAAGCTGGGGTTCGATGTATCTCAGCACGTGGAGCTGAGGGGAAGCTCGCCAAGCAAAGCAGCAGCAAGGTGGTCTGGAACTTGGGAGCGATCCAAGGAAGCGCTCAAAGTCAGGGATTCTTATAAGGAGAATTGTGACCGCAGGCTAGGTCGGACTTTGGGAAAACAATAGATTTGGAGTTGGAGACAAAGCCTCCGAAAGGTCAGAATTTGAATGATTGAATTAGAGCTGAATTTATCAATGCAAATGCGGAATACTTGAGCGTTGTATAGCTCGATCATCAAACTGCCAGCGTGGGACAGAGGATCTTTTGAGAGTTGCTCGCATACCTAATGGAGGTACTTGCCTTGAGGTCTCCTAAAGCGGGGAGTCGGCTATTTTCTGGCCTGCCTGTATTGTCTAGGAATATTACGGCGATAATCGGCCAAACCTGTACACGTGCTTGTCTGGGGGCCTCGCAAGCACGTGGAAGGGATATGTGAAGCCGAATTAGTGATATCAAATGATATCTTTTATATCCCTAAAGCTCGGGCTAGCCAGGGCAGTAACACTATGGTACAATCTGAAGACATTATGTATGAAGCAAATCTTCTGTAGTTGAGTGGGTCTGAGCCAGGTCAGTGGACTGAAGACTGGCATGGAACGTTAGATATTAATGGATATCAATGGAAGAAAGAGGCATATAAAGGGAATAATATTAAATCAATACTTCACTGGTAAATGAATACTTCACTGATACTACATGGTTTTGATTGAAAGCATTTTTTTAAATAAAACCACGTTCTACCTGAATTGAGTGAAAAAAATTGATTTTTAGGGAGAGCTAGTTACAGCATATGGAAATCAAAATAGAATAGCCAACATTTAATTAATAAGCCTGTTCTGTTTTGAGCACAACTAACCTGTTCCTGTGTATGTAGATGTGTAAAGCAAAAGACAGAAAGAAAAGAATGTAATTCTCCGGAACGTCTTATCTCCGTCTTCAACTGACATTACCTTAAAAAGAGATAATGCCAGTACAGCAAGTACATTCCACAAGCTTGCTATTAAACAAAATATTTTTACCCTCTGGCCCTATGGCTAATTCCCAAACTGTAACCTAATAAGCAGTTTATCTGACAAAGAGGTTCAAGTTACCTGGAAAGGAAGCTTTCCTCACTGACAAGATAAATGATGGCTCCTGGGTATATTTTATTAAAAAACATGCACCAAACATTTGGCAATACATTTTTTTTTAAAAAAAAATAGATGTTCTGAATTCCCCAAAGGCTATTTGCATAGGTGGAGACCTTGGAGGTATTTTTATTAAGCAAATTACTATGGCAACACCATCATTGTATAATTTAAAAACATTCTGTATTTCTTTGAAGAAAACACTGTGAGTTAACATTGTGAGTTAAAAAAAAAACCAAAACAAGATCCATGAGATGCCTGAGCCAGAGTCAAATTAAAACGTTTCAAAAAGTGTTTTCTGCAGTGTGGCTGTCTCTCTAAAAAGATTAAAGGTCCTAATTATTCATCTGATGAAAACAATTGGTTGACCCAGGTCTAGTTAACCCAGGTCCTGCTGAACATAGAGTGCTCACTGGTAGGACTTCCCAGGTTGTGAGTGATAAAACTGCAGAAACAGCTGGAGTCTCTTCAGTTCAGTGGGCTGACCCTAAATGACTAACAATTGTGTCAGCTGCTTGCAATATAACCACTGCTTGGACTGATGCTGCCTTCAATAGAAAGGATCCCAGAAAGTTTCCCAATGGATAAATGACATAATTTCCTTTTGTCCTTTGGCTTCTCCACAAGACTCTATTCAGAGCTTAGAAAAGTTATTTTTCAGCTACCCCAGGGATTCTCAGAGTTGTAGTATAAAAACTGACTTTGCCAAGCATTGGTTTCATCTTAATCTCTTTCCTGTTCAGTATGCCTATGAGGTGACATTACAACATCAGAATGAGGTACAGTATTAAATGTCATCTAACATTGATACCTTACTTCCATTTTGACCTGCATGCACATTTGCTGGCCAAATGTAAGGAGACAAGTTGGATAGAAGATTTCAGCCAACTGTTCGTGCTACAGTTCCAAAATGATTTTCTGAAATTCTCCAAGTTAAACTGAAAGGCAGTGGAACAGGGAGCACAGCAAATAGGCAGAAATGCAGTGGAATGAAACAGAAGACACCTGTTGATTCTTTGAATTAATTGATGAGTTGAGTTGTTTGGTAGCTTCCTGATTCCATTATTTTTTTACTGCTGAGGATAACTGGTGAGATCAGATTATGTTCTCACGATGCTCTTATGATGTTTTATTTGGTTTCTGCTTACTCTGTATATTTTTCCTATTTGCATCATTGGAACGTATGAATGAAAAAAGAAAGAAACTGAGGAAGTTCGGCCTGCAAATGCAAGGCTAAGTTATTATTACCCTTTGTGTTTCAACACCTTTTAAAAGCTTCCCCACAACTAAAATGGTTGCAAGTACAAGTCATGCAATATTTTCCCACTTGGGAACATTCTCTGCTTATTATTCCCCTCATCTATTGGAGTGGTCTTTTTTTAAAAAAAACTTTGCTGAAGTGGGAACTGGGAAGGATGCAACTGGTAGAAAGCTCCTATCTGCTCCTGAAGTACTTCTCAGTATTTCCATAAATCACATATTCTTTGGCATATCCACAAAAATGCGAAAATATTCTGATAGAGCTGTAATTGACACTACATTCGTTCATTCGAAGGAAGATTTAATATAAAGATAGGGGAAATGAATAACAGTCTTTTCTTCAGCTTCATTTTATATCTGTTCAGCCAAAGAGAAAATAAATTATCAAAGCCTCTCTTCCAGTCTTACAATAATGCACAACTGTGGGTTACTTTTCGATGTGCTTGATATATAAATTTACCATCAAAAAAGGCAAAATGGTGTAGTAAGTTCTCGTTTTCTTGCTGTTGCTATTTGGCCACTTCACATTTTGAAACAAGACAATTTTCTTTGCTTAGAGTTTATCTATATTAAGAGCAAAACCAAACAAAAATAAAGTTAGAGTCTTTGTCTCTGCCTCTACAATGATAAATGGTCAATCTCTAGAATATTGTTTTGATTCCTATTGGACCATGAATAATGATAATTTCAAAGAACAACCATTGTAATGGTCATTCTGTTTTTAATCAGCTGGTTCTGCAGCATAGAATAATTGTTTTGTAGTTAGAGGAAGAAGTTAAAACAGCTGGGAAAGGGGCAGCAGGGCAAATGCAAGATTATCACTTCCTATAGATGTCTGTTGGAGCTTGCTAATACGATGTAAGTGGCTAGTATCCTCTAATAGCTAGAACAGTGGTTGTCAACATAATGCCCTTCAATTCTTTTCAATTATGTTTTCTATAATCCCCAGCCAGCATGGCCAATAATCAGGAGATTCTGGAACTGTAGTCAAAAACATCTGAAAAGCAAGATCATCCCAAGAAATGGGTGAAACTTCCCATCCTGTATTATTTTTCTCCTGGTTATTAATCACCCATTTCCACATTATGCCTCTCAACATAACACATTTAAATACCTATATAGGCTGGAGTTCACTTGGGAACTTATGTCTTTGGAATTGGACATACATCTGCAGGAAACAGTACTGAGGAGTTCCATAACATCCATATTCAGGAAGTGACTGCTGCTACACAACTACATAGGGGAACCAGCCAAGTAAGTGATGTATATTGGGACCAATGGACATCAGGCACCAGTTAGGGAGTGCTGATGTGCATTGATAGAGTGTGATACACGTCAGGATGTTCCTGCCAGTTCCCTGATATGCATATTTCCAATTCACTAACAGGGTTTATCAATACTTCTGCCACATAGTGAAGTATGCATAAAGTTATCTAATGTGGACTGCAATAGAGAATTCCAGCCATAGATATCTACTTTCTTTTCAAAATAATATTCCAGCATATATTTTGATAAATTACCAAGAACCGCGTGGTAACACTGGAGAAGTACACTATTCAGTGGAGAATTAACTTCCATATCATAGTCTGTTAATATCTTCTGTATGTATGAACAAAGATCTAATTCTTCAAGTATATCCCAACCATATAATTAGATCAGTACGTTAAAAAAAAACCCTAATGGCTACTGGGAAGAGAACATGAGAAGCACAGAACTGGGTATCTCTTATACCTTCTGTTATTGCTACATGCCTTCAAACTGATTCCAATGTATGTTGACCCATCATAGCTTTTTCTTAGCAAGATTTATTCAGAGAAAGTTTGCTGGTGCCTCCTTCTAAGACTGAGAGGGCATGACTTGCCCAAGGTCAGTGAGTTTCCATAACCAAGCAAGGATTCAGACCTTGGTCTCTTAGAGTCCTAACCTAACACTCAAACCAGTCCACCCTAGGATTCCACTGGATGATGAAGTTCAGCAGGTGTGGTTTTATCATCCCTGCACAGCAAGTTGATGCTGTGCACACTATCTTTCCAAATATTTGCATACATGAGTTATATCCCCCTCTCCATTTGTTCCTCCTACAATGGGGAGAGAGATTCAGGGTGGGGGGAATAAATCCCAACATGGACAAGATTTGAGAGTGTTTTAAGGGACAGCAAAAGGCACTGGGTGAGCCAAAGCAATGTGCCAGTGCAGCTTCTTAAGCTGCAAACCAGCACTTGCTTCCTGAAAACAGAGTATTTCCTGCAAAACTTCCTGCAAAGCAGAGTTCACATCCATGTAAGACCTTGATCTCTTATCTCTGATCACTCAGATGTTAAGAAGCAACTTGCAGGCTGGATGAAGAATTCCTGTTGGTCAAATCCAGCTGTGTGGCTGGAGGTTCCCAGCCCTCCAAGTCATTCTCCAACCCACCTTACCTGTTAGGCTATTTCTGCCCTATGCTGTTATACTGCTATTATTTTACTTTCAACATCCTATGGAATCCTGGGGTCTGCAGTTGAGGGAGGAGCCTTTAGAATTCTCAGCCAGAGAGCTTTTTGGCCTTAGTGAACTTCAAACCCCTGAATTTCACAGGATGTTGAAAGTGGAATAATAGAACCATAACAGTGTAGTGCAGATATGGCCTCAGTCATTAGGAGCATTGGAGAGAAGTTATTCCATTGATCAGTCCACTGACTGTTTCCCTTGCTCCTACAGCTTCCCAGTAGTATTGATCTTATCCTAACCTATTAGCAAGATCATCTAAAGACAGTGTATCCCTTTGCTTCAACCTACACTTGCTTCTAATGTCAGCGTGAGCTTGATGGCTTTTTAATGTGTTGCTGAGGTGTTTGTCTTCTTCTAAACCAAAGGCAAAGCAAATTGTTCCAGTGTAAAATATTTGCATTGACCTCTGTAAATATTGCCTCTTCAGTTTCTGTCTGTACAAACCAACCCTCAGCCCTGAGATTAGATGTTCTAGTGCTGCAGACCGCCAGCCAGGCATGCAAGGGCTCAGGAAATCTGAGGACAGGTCCTTGAAGCCAGAAGAAAAACTCCCTTCTCAGAAGTGATCTCCTTTGGCAACTGCTTCTCACCCACAAACATTACTTGTTCTCTCTGAAGGCAGCTATAATAACAGGGGCAGAAAAAAGAAGCAGGAAAATTGAAAGGAGATGGCAAAGTGTGTTTTCGGTTTTCCGCATGAATTTCCCTTCACTTTCTGCACCATCCAAAGTCAGAATCTGATACGTCTGCAACTAGAAGTGTTTTCTAAAAGACTTTTGTGTGCTTTATTTTTTTTTCCAAAATAAAAACATTGGGCTAGATTAAGTAAGCTTGCATCAATATATAGAGATGACAAAAACATCCCAGCCAGTGGTTGGAAAAGTTCCTTTTGGACTACGGCCCTCAGAATCACCCAGTGACCATGCTATCTGGGACAATCTGAAAAGGATTTCCCCACCTCAACTCTGATGCCTAGATATATAGAAAAGTATTTATATATGATTTCACTATTCATTTTAGAGTACGTGTAAATAATATCTGTTCAGGGCAGCAGCAACAACATCCACAAGAGATCTCTTTGCAAACTGATTTGCAGAGACAAAAACAAATGCCCAGGTGGATTATACTGCTCTAACAATGACAGATGTGGAATACTTGGTGCTACACTGAATGATGTTGTGTATTTCCTTGTTCTGCACCCATCAGAAATGGTGGAGGCAAAGGGAGATCTTGTAAGGGAAGATGATTCATTAAGAGTCCCATGACTAACCCATTGGATGTCTTCACTTCCACTGTGTAGCCACAGCCCAGTGATTGCAGATCAGCTGATCTAAGGGCACTGTGGTCTCCACTCAACTGCTATGAGATAATCCCAATGATTCCCATCCCTAAAACCCCCAAGGGCAGTGACTGCTGGAGATAGTGACATATAAAGTCTTCTCTTCAGCTTTCCTGCTAGTGAGAGCAAAGGGTCAGGAAGAGCCTAAGCCATTTGGCTACCTGATGGAAGACAACAAATGTCAGAGGGAGAAAGAGAGATGTATAATATTCAAAGTTGCCCAGGGTATTCTGGCCCCTGAAGCATCTCTGGTCTTTTGTAAAGCTAATGACTTGCTCAGTCAACAACCCCAGATATTAGCTGAATTTCAATGAGATAGTTCATAACATATTGTTTCTGAGAAAATCCATTTCCCCTTCAACTACAGTGTGGATTGCAACTAACTCAGAGGCAAAGGTGAGTCCAAGGGAGAGGGGTTACAGTACATACTATAGTCCCCGTTACTCAAAAAATCCCAGGACTTCAGTTTTGCAAGCCCTGATTCCACTGTACCATTGCATATAAAGACCCTATGAAGACAATAGGCAGTAGTGAGGAGAAAAAAAACTGTGCTAATTTCATTTATTCCAAGTTGAGCCATAGCATTGAAAACAGATGCCCTGGCACAATTGAAGCCCTTATTGTCACGTTCTCAATCTGGGGGGTGGGCTGGGGAAGCCCAATTTAAAAAAAATGAATTATGAGTGTACATGCAAACCACATGGGCAGATGTGCTACTTTGTCTACAGGAGGAACAGCTGGGTGTGTTATGTTCAATGCCCAGGGCTATATGAAAATACCTTGTCTTTAGGCAGTTTGGCATTAACTCCATGTAATTATATTTATCCTTCACAGATTTAGGATACTTTGATGTACATTTTAAAAACAAATTACCTTAAACATTGTCTTGTTTAAGCAAGTTCAAATGTTTGCCTGCTCTGGCTTATGCATGCTTTTGAATTATCCAGGACAGAGGCCTGTGCTAAAATTCAGATGTAGTAGAAAGTCATGTAAAAAAAGGTGTAAAACTTATGAGGTTACAAAGGCCATTTCCATACCAGGCTTCTGAAATGGTGCAGAGCGACCTCTCACGGAGGTCTTCTACACCGTAGAGTGGACTGGTGTGGACTACTTTTTGTAGTTCCACACCAGAATCCACTCAGGAGCGGCCGGAACTAGCCGCGCTGAGGGTTTTTTAAAAACCTCTTTTTCGAGGTTTTTAAAAAGCATGGAGCGTGCAGCCCCGTGCCGCTCCGTCGCCCGGCTCCGAAGCGGATTTGCAGGCACACGCAAGTGCGTGCCTGCAGATCTGCTGGGGGCGGGCTTCCAGCTGGCGAGCTTCTCCGGTTGGTGGAGAGCTTCCACCAACCGGAAGCCGCCATTTGGGACGCTGGAGGACTGCGGAGCAACGAGCTTGCGCTGCTCCGCGTAGCAACTTACTTACCCGGCTGCCGGTAAGCTCCGTTTTTGGGCGTTTTCGCCCGTTTCTCCCCCCCACATGTGGAAAGGGCCAAAGTGATCAATTGACAAAAATGTGTCTCACTTTGATTAGCCCATAAAGGCAGCTAAATTCATCAAGTACCATATAAAAACATGGCACCTTAGTTATTAAGAGAGAGAGAAAGAAAGAGGAAATGGATGCGTGTCTTGACATTATCCTCCTACATGGAAAGCAGACACACAGTTCACCTGGTATTATCTTTCCCACTCCGGTATTGAATATCTATTTAAATTATAGTATTTCCAAATGTGTATCTATGCGCTACATACATATGTTTGTTATTGTTGTGTGCCTTCAAGTCATTTCCGATTTAAAGCAACCCTGAGACAAACCTATCACAGAGTTTTCTGGGGCTGAGAGTGTGTGACACACCCAAAGTCACCCAGTGGGTTTCCATGGCTGAGTCTGGTCTCCAGTGTCATAGTCCAATGCTGTAACCACTGCACCATGCTGGTTCTCACATACATATATTACAATGTGCTAATTTCATGCAAATCAGTATTCTTTTATTGTCATGGAGAGCATGCATTTCCTTTCGGGAAGTGGTGCATAAGTAGACACTTTATCAGTTACTGGATCCTCTTGGAAACCAAGGCAGAGAACAGTCAAAAAGACTTAGAAAACTGTTTGCAGATAGAAATAATGGATAAGGAAGATGGAAAGGTAATGTGGGAAACAGAAAGACTGAGTGGTGAAGGCTAAATGAGAGGTGTGTATATCAGAGTTGGCAATTTTACCTTTAAGAAGAATAAGTGTAATGATATACCCCTAACAGACCATGATCTTGTGGATCCTGAGATCCTCAGGAGAGATCCCTCTTTCAATTCTTTGTTTCTACCCTTTCCTTGGCAGGCAGAGACCTTTTTATTGCTACAGGCTTTTAAACTGAAAGTTTTTAAAGAATGGGCTAAGGGTGCTGTACTATTTTAAATCAAAACTGTTTTGATTGTTTTCGAATATTATTTCTATTTGATTGTTTAAAGAATGGTTTTAAATCATTTTGATATTGTCAAGAGCGTAATTTCGTTTGAATGTAGGGTGGAAAGGAAAGGATAGAAGCAAGCAAGCAAGCAATCAGAGGTAACAGAAGTAGACTGTCCAGATCAAGGGAATTAATGATACCACTCTCTTGTGCTCTACTTAGATCACACTTGAAATCCTGTTTCCAGCTCTGAGCACCACAGCTTAAAAAGGACAGTAACAAGTTCCAAAACATCCAGAAGAAGACAATAAGGATAGTGAAGAGTCTCAAGGCCAATGAGGAACAATTGGGAGAGCTGATATGTTAAAAACAGAAAGGCTTGGTTTGTTGTGGTGCTTGTGTACCTTCAAGTCATTTGCAACTTATAGTGACCCTAAGGCAAACAAGTGAACCTATAATGAGATTTTTGGGGCTGAAAGTGTGTGATGTGCCCAAGATCACCCAGTGGGTTTCTGTGGCTGAGCGGGGAATCGAACTCTGGTCTCCAGGGTCATAGTCCAATACTCAAATCACTATACATTGCTACCTATCTCCAACTATTTGAAGGTGTTACCCTGATTTCTGGGGTCCCGTGGGGGACACCTCAATGTGCTCCAAATAATGGGGAATGGGAATTAGCCAGAGCACAAGCTGTAGCACTACAAGAGGCAGGGTAACCTAGCGAGATCTTAAACCCAATGTTTACGGGGTCAGGCCGAGTCAGGACCATGACACAATAAAGTTATAATTATGTTCTTTTATTTGTAAAGTCACAGCGCACTTGTGTACGCACTCACACAGAACTAAGAAACACTGTGCACTTGCGTACTCACACACACAGATCTAAGAAAATAAAGGGAGGAAAATAGATAGGCGATGTTAAGAAGGATTTTTGGGGAAATACGACACCTGATCCTGTAGCCCGGGTAGCCAGAAGAAATTCAGTAAGTCTGAAGCGGAGATTCTCAGCACATGGAACCTGAGGGGAAGGCTCAGCAAACGGAGCGGCAGCAAGGTGGGATGACAACCGTGAGCAGTCCGAAGAAGTGCTCAAAACCAGGGGTTCTTATAGGGGAAAATGTGCCTGTAGGCTAGTCCATTCCCGGGAAAAATAATAGGTTCTGGGTTGCAGACAAAGCCTCCGAAAGGTCAGCATTTGCACTAATTGGATTGGATTTAAGTATGCAAATGGGGAATGCTTGACAGTTGAGTATCCAGAACCGCTAATCTCGTCAAGCTGGCAGTTCGGGGCAGAGAATCTTTTGTCTTCTCGGTGCATACTTAATTTGGTTTAAATGTGTACTTGCCTGGAGGTCTCCTGAAGCTGCATGCCAGAAAATTACTGGCCTGCCTAGGATATTTTTCAGCCATTCGGCCGTGTCCGTGTGCATGCTTATCCAGGGGCCTCACAAGCATGTGGAGAGGAACAGTGTGGAATGGCCAATCTCTTGATATTAAATTATATTTAGCTTGGACTATAGACCACAGTAACAAAGGGATATCAGGCAGAAGGTTAAGCAAGTTTTACTTCTGTTTTCCAGAGAGTTGTACCTGAACCAATGAGTTTAAATGACAGGAAAGGACATGTGAACATACAGTGAGGGAGAACTTCCTGGTTGTAAGATGTGTTTGACAGTGGAATGCCTTGAAAGAGATGGACTTTCCTTCATTGGAGGGTTGTTTTTTTTTTTAACATTGCCTTTATGGGAACCCTTCCAGCTTTATAATTCTGTGACTCTGTGAGTGGTAGGTTGAGGTTCTGGGACCAGTGGGTCATCCCACTCCTGCATAATTATGTCCTTACAGTCATTTAAGTTAAACGCAATCAGTACAGAGTCAGTATAACAGAGCCCCAGCAGGCCATATCTATTAGCATTTCAGTAGTTGTATAATCTGTACTGCACTGCAATGAATCATGTCAATAATCAAGTTTCATGCAAACCAGGAACTTTGCATGCATGCAATAACTGCTTGGTGTATACAGATCTACTCCAAATTCTGTTTTTGCACAGAGATGAATTTGAGATTGGTCCTTTATATTCATTAATTGATTCCAGATGCCCCTTTGTGAATGGATGGCAGGGGTGGGGATTGCTATCATGTTCCCAAGCCATTTCAAAAGAGAGGTAGCTCTCCATCTACATTCTTTAATGAACACAGTCACCTCTCCAATGGAACATGACGGAATCCAGAATGTATTGTGCATAACAGTGCAGAACAGATCTTTGGCCGAAAGGCAATTGTCTGTAAGTGTCAGTAAGAATGACATTTCATGATAAATAAAAATGGAAATAAATTCATGTTATAGGATTCAAAACACCCAAATTATCTATCCTGATGCTACAAAGCAGCTTTCAACATTTTCCGCTGAATCTTGCAATTGAAATAATAATGAAAATAACATTGTGTCATTGATTACTCAGATATGCTCTTTTCCACTTCTCTTGCTTTATTATGTGTTGTGTGAGCCTGCTCATCTGTGTTTTTACACTGCACCAGTCATAGGTGTACAATAGCCTACCAGGAAGGTTTTAATTCCATTTGAGATGTTGATGCCTCTGTAAGCAAGACTATAAACTAGTTAATTCTTGCCCTGAAGAAGGAGATTTAAGGCACTGAGGGGTGATGTCATGTTTACTGAAAGGGCAAGTCTACAAAGAATCTTTCAGTTAGTATTTAAGCAGAAAAGGGATTCTACCCCACCCAGGACCTGCAGAAATCTACAAAACACCTGACAAACAAGTGTTCTTGATCATCAAAGGGGGCCTATATTTCTTCTCACATCTCTCATTAAACGATACAGAGGGGCTCCTGGATTCTAAGAAAGAAACTTCTGTGTACACAAGAATGAAGGTCAGCTAAGAGTCAGGTCCTCTCAGACTTCATGCTTGACAAACCTATATGCTTCTTCAATGCAAGCAGAGGAAAATATCATGGCTCCAATTTGCCAGCATTTTTGTTTTGTTTTCCTTTTGCCTTTCTTAATCTTGATCTCCGGGGCAACAGTATGAACAGTTCAGGTCTGGTCCATGAGATTTTGGTACCTGAGGTGAAGGACAGGATGGTGCCCTCTCCATGAAGGTAGCTTAATTTTCTTTCCACCCTGGCAAAGGAACAGAATTCCCCACCACATCAGAAGACCGGTTTTAGGGGTAAAATAGGTTCTGCGTCACACACCTTGTTCTGTTCTTGAAAAGAGAGGAATGGCCAAGGAACATAGGAAAAAAAGCGTGGAGGATTCTACTGTCCTCCCCCGCCCCCACAATTGTCACATTTATTCACTCTGTCTTATGATAAGGCTGATGTTCTGAACCATAGAATCATAGAGTGGGAAGATATTTACAAGGGCCATCCAGTCCAGCCCCCTGCCATGCATAAATACACAATCAAAGCACTCTGGGCAGATGGCCAGCCAGCCTCTGTTTAAAAACCTCCAAAGAAGTTTTTGTTTTGTTTTGAAGTTTCTGTTTAGCTGATCCAAAGAGGGAATTCAGAGGGAAGGCAACAGAGGTTGACATGAGTGAAATTTCTCAAAGTGTTTTTGGTCATCCAAATAGTGAGGGAAGAAAGTGTGAAGGAGGTGAGAGCGGCAGAGGGAGTCCAAGGAGTCTTTCTGGCTACCCTGAGAGACGAGAACTACTTCTCTTCCAAGAGATACAAATGAAGTAATCTTTGTTTATTGACAGGCCCTTCTGGAAATTTAGTCATCATCGTCTTGTTTTTAAGAAGGTTGTACCAGAACATCCTCTTGTGCCTGTTGCAGAGCACTGTCTTCAAAAGCCAATCCACTTTAATCTGCCTTCTGCCCAGAAGACACCTTACTCCATGTATTTTCTGGTCAATTTCCCACACTTCCAAAATCACACTTCCAAAAGTAAAGTAGATTGCTGTGTTCAGTCATCCAGTCTCTTTTTTCCTTCCCAAACAGCATTCATTGGGAATCAGTCACAGAACTTGCCACCATGTTTTTAAAATTCTCTTTTGCCCTAAAGGACAAAAGGAAAAAAAAGTGGATGCAGGGAGAGATATCTACTTCTTCAATGTCCAGTGTTCAAACTGGAGAGTGCAATGAAAGGATCAATGAAAGGATCCAAATGAAAGGGCAATGAAAAGATCCAAATAGATCCTTTGTTATTCATTTTCTGTGTGTCCCTATTTCCTGACACCATGCTTTGAGATGGCTAACAAGAGTTGAAAATGAATATGTAATACACTCATGAAGGAAAAAGAAAGCATGTAAGACCTTGCGACAGTGACTTCAGAAGGTTTTGGGAAAAATCTGCTTCCTAGACCTTGGATCAAAGGTGGAGAACTTTGGGCCTCCATATATTGTCAACTCAATTTGCAATTATCCCCAGCTGCTATGTTATCCATTATCAGGTGTAGCATACAAGCTATAATCTAACACCATGGAGAAGGTACAGATCTCCCAAACCATCATCAGCTGTTGTTGCTAATAATGGTTCTGTGGGGGTTCTGCTGCTCTTTAAAGTGGACAATAGCTCTCTATCAAGTATGTGCTACCTAGCAGCCAAGACCTCCACATATAAAAAGCAGTCAGGAACAGATAGTACCAAATTTAATAATCTAAAAGTGTGGGAAACCCCTCATTTTCACTATTGAACAATCTGCCACTTCTGGCTCTTGAGAGGAAGCCATGGATGCATACCTCTAGTTTCCATCAGTCCCTGCTGGTATGGCCAACAGTGAAGGATTAGAGGACTACATACTCTCCTTCTCTGCTTCAATAACTCCTTTTTGCTAATGTTCCAAAGAATGAAAGTTTTAAAGAGTAAAAACTTGAAAATCAACATTTCCCTCCCTTTTTTTTCTTGTTTCCCAGCTCAACAATTCAATACTATGAATATACATCATTAGTAAAATGGTATATTTTTCCATTTCCTCACATTATCATAGCCTGGAAGACTTTATCTTTTTCTATGATCATTAAACACCACATATTTACATTTTCTTACATGTGGGCTTCACATACCATAGTGGGCATTGCAGAACAATTCTGACTGGTAGGTTCTAGGCACCAAACCGTGTTGCACAGAAAAGAAATTGAATGAAGTCATCGAAAGGTAAACAAGGAATAAAGCATGTGCAGAAGTGTAAAAGCCAGCTGTGTTATGAAACAGATAAATATGGACTTTGGAGCAAAGCTACCTAAGGTTGACCAATTGATTCACTTTTTTTTGGGTTTGTCAGAACAAACTTCCTGAATTCAGTGAATTCACCCAATGTGCTTATACGATGAAAGTGAATTAAACAGTGGTTGTATAATATCTGGTATACCCATCTGTTGTAATTTTTGTTACCTGTGTCCTTAGGAGTAAGGCCATGGAAAGCAAGAAACACTGCTGTGACTAATGGTATCCCATAGGAATTCCTTGGAAAAACGGTGATAGGAAAAGAATCAACTCATCTGAAATGTGGTGCTGGAGGAGGGTTCTACAGATACTATGGACTGCCAAGAAGACAAATAAAAATGGGTTCAAGAGCAAATTGAGCCTGAATTCTCCCTAGAATTTGTCCCTATGTTGGACACATTATGAGAAGACCTGACTCACTAGAAAAACCAGTAATGTCTGGCAAGGTGGAAGGCAGTAGGAAAAGAGGAAGGTCACATTACAGATGGAGAGACTCAATCAAGGAAGCCATAGCTCTGAGTCTGCAAGATCTGAACAGATTTGTGGACAACTTGGAGGTCTCTCATTTATAGGATCACAATAAGCTAAATCAACTTGATTGCAATTAACAGCAATAGGAATTCCGCATGTGAATCAGCAGCTTACACATCTTATGTCCCCATTGTAATGGGCATGAATTCCCCTTGCACAGAATCCTGAGCACAGAAGGAGGCTACAGAGATGTCTCCAGCATTCTTTATTGCTGTTTTGTTAAGATCAGTGACCTGGACCTAGAAACATGTGGCTCAAGCAAGAGGAACTAGACAGAAGCAATGTAAATGTGATCACTGTTCCTCCTTTCAAGTCTTCTCCCCACTGTGGGAAAATACAAAAAACTTCTGCACAGGATTCTCCTCATACTTCTTCTCATGTGAAGTCCTTCAGGGAATTACAGTGGGCCTTCCATATATTTGGGGGAATTCTGTTCCAGGAACCTCTGTGAATAGTGAAATTCACATATGCTTGCAATCCATTATATTCAATGGCAGCAACATGTGCACAGATGCTTTAGTGTGTCTGCACGCACATTGCCATCACAATGTTTCACCTGATTTGGAAACTGCACACACAGAGGTCATGGGTAAGGAGGGCTTACTGAATTCTGCAAAGAAATGTGCATGGACATTTTATTTTATTTTATTTGTGCAGGAAACTGTGTTTTCTGTGTGAAGTACACTGTTTCCTGTGTGGAGAACATGGAGTGGTGGGGGGAATGCCGGACAACCATGTGGGACCTCACATATGAAGTCACAAGTACTAGGTTGACTCAATATATAGGAGGTTCCTATGTTTCTCAAAACTGCCAGGACATCAGCAGCTTAGGTAAAGGACATTATTTCCACTCCCCATATGCTTTTTTTGTTCAGGCATTACTAGATCTTAGGAACATTGCTTCTTTGGACTAAACTTCTAGAATTCCACAGTTAACATTGCTAGCAGCCATGTTGGCTGTGGGAGTCTGGAAGCTATTACTTTATTCCTTATCACATATCCTGCCAAGAGCATCTCTGATACATGCTTTTCAACTTTGCTGTGTTCAGTATCTGGCTTTTGTGGGTACATAAATCAGTGGTCAAGGGATCCAGAGTGATTCAGAGTCCTCTGGTATTAGATGCCAGGAACCTCCTGGCAGTTATTTTCTTGGGGCCAACCACTAAAAGACACATATAACTTTGTAATTACAGAGCAGGAGTCGTTATTTCGAAATGCCTACATTTATTTTCTTGTGAACGTAGCCATGATTATGTCTGTTTAGTTATGCAGTGGTCATCAATGTGTCACTCCAATTGTGGTTTCCTTCTCATGAAACCTCAGTTTTCTTGAATTCAGTAAAAAAAAAAAACATCATTAACTTCCCACTGGAGGGGAAAAAAAGAGATGAGACCCAGTTCTTAACAACCATTTCAATACATGGCAACAATTGAAAGTTGAAGATTGCTGGAGCTCAGGGCATGTTGGATGTAAGAACTGTTGCTCTGCCTAAGGTTTGGCATTCAGCAGTATGAGAAACTATCACTCCCCATTGTGCAGCTTTGGCCTAAGGCATTTTGCTGCCTGAAGCAGCTCAGCAAAGCTCCTCCAGATGGGGCAAATATGCCAAGAAGTTGCAGTATTTGTTGCTGTAACTCTCAGGATTCTTTAAAAACATTCAAGGCACGTTTTTCTTGTCTCCTACTGTTTTTCTGCCAATTCCTAGCATGGGCTAAAATATTTTATTCCCACTCTCTTTTTAATTCTGAGACATAACAGAAAGGTTTATTTTCTTCTCCTATCCTTTTTTTTTTTTTTGAACTATAATGCTATAGTGCATCAGTGAAATAGCACTTTCGTACTATAACTCTATGACTTTAAAAAGAAAATTCAGAAAGTTCAGAAAAGAGAAAAGAATTGTCCTTCAAACCACAGGAACAGCTCAGCAAACTGTACCCCATTACCATACCCCACTTAAAAACAAAGCAAAAATACCTTGGAAGAACCCTAGTGCAGATCCAAGCAATTGTTACAATCAGTACCCAAAAAGAATGGAATGAGTGGATGCAGAGGTGACAACAACCATGAAACCTCAGCAAAACTCAGGGAGCTATATTGTTAGGACGCAGAATTCTTCAGAGCAGTCTGGATGAGCCCAAAGTCAGTCAGATTATTCCAGCACACAAGAGAGAAGAGCTTTCTCTTTTTTATGGCAGTAAAAATACAATAATGACAAATCAAATAACTGACAGTTGATTATACTTTCTTTCCATGAAACCTAAAATCTGATGTCCACATTGGCTGTCTCATTTTGCCTCACAGTAGGACCAGCTTTCCTATTGTGTATTGCGGAGGCTGCAAGCTAAAACTGGGTAAAACATAAAGGTAATTTTTTAGAGACCCAGTAAGGTTTAGCGGTTTGAGCATTGGACTACCACCCTGGAGACCTGGGTTTGATTCCCTGCTCAGCCATGGGAACCCACTGGGTAGCCTTGGGTGCATCACATACTCTCAGCCCTAGAAAAACCCATGATAAATTCACCTTAGGGTCGCCGTAAGTTGGAAATGACTTGAAGTCACATAAAAACAAGAACAATTTTTTAGGGAGCAGAAAGTGTTAAGATAGACATTGGCCCTTTCCTCATGGGGCTGGGGGGGGGGAGACAGCCGAAAACAGAGCTTGCCGGCTTTGTTTTCCAGCTGGCCGAGTCCGTCGCCAAGAGGAGCAGCGTGAGCTTGTCGCTCCACACTCCTCCGGCGTCCTAAATGGCGGCTTCCGGTTGGTCGAGGCTCTCCACCAACTGGAGAAGCTCGCCAGCCGGAAGCCCACCCCCGGCAGATCTGCAGGCAGGCGCTTGCGCGCGCCTGCAAATCTGCTCTGGAGCCGGGCAACGGAGCGTCACGGGGTTGCGCGCTCCGTGGTTTTTAAAAGCCTCTAAAAAGAGGTTTTTAAAAAACACGCTGAGCGACCAGTTCCGGTCACTCCGGAGTGGACTGAGGTATGGAACTACAAAAAGTGGTCCGCCCCAGTCCATTCTACGGTGCAGAAGACCTCCGTTGGAGGTCGCTCTGCAACGTTTAAATAGCCCAGTGCAGAAAAGGCCATTGTTGCCCACTTTTGTTTCCGTTATCTCCAGACAGATTTCTGAAGCAGTATAAAACATATAGAAACTGCAAACAGCAAGTACATCATGAATACGGACTTTGGCTCTGTCATGCCTTTATCTTTCTTGAAAAACCATTGCCTCTTATAATCACATGCCATTCCCTACCACTGCCGCAGGTAATTACAGATGGTTATGACACAAGGCAAGTTAATTCTTCATTTGATTTTGGCTGCAGAAGAGGTTTCTAAGAATCAAAATTCAACCTTAGGCCTGTCATAATAACATCCAGTATTTTGTCATGAGCATGGAGTTGTAAAAGTGTCCCCCTTTAAATTCTAGCAAATATTCTAGTAATAATTATTGGAAGTCCAACACACTGATCACCCCAAATATCAAATATGTATTACATCTCTTCATTTGTTACTTTAATATCAACACAGCACTAGTTTCAAAAGTGGGCATTACATGCAAAGGCTTTCTGTTTACAGCTTAAAGCAGCCATTGCAATGATTACTTTCATTCAACCCTTATCAGTGATAAACCAGAAAGTTTACTTAAACTTTGTTAAACTTAAAAACATATGCCCAGCCAATCATGGACATGCTGATACATAGTCTGACAAATAAACATTTCTTAATATTCCTGGGTAGTGGGTGAAAGCTGTTTCTGAGAAACAGATCTTTGGACAGTAAGAACCCCCACGTACACAGGAAGTGAAGAGTCAATTTAAACATTGTTAGACATTACATTTTTGCATAAGAACCAGAAAACCACTGTCATCCAAAATGAGGCCAGTGTGTAATTTAAGTGGTCAACACCAAACCTCACTTTTTGTCTGTTGGCTGAGCTTCAGCTTTAGCTGCACATCCAATGTGTACCCTCAGGGGAGTTGTTGTATTTCCAGAAATTATATCAATATTCCTGGTGGTGAGGGAAGATTTCTAAGCAATTACAGTTTGCATTGTCAATACTTCCTGGTTAATGGTCTCCTGACACCGATGGGTTCTTGAGATAGAAGGTGTTAAGCACCTATTTACGTACAACTAATTTTACTTCAAAAATGTTGTCAGGTAGATGTTTAAAGCTCTACATTTAATTTTTTTAAAAACTTCAGTAATTATTTCTAAAAAACACTAACATTCAACATTTACTTAAGAAAAAGGGAAAAAACAACACAAAACAGTTTAGATCAGAAATTAAAAAGCAGGGAAAAAAAAAAAGAAAAGTAAAAAAGGAAAAAGTTCACAGATCATAACGATCAAATTGATTCAAGCCTCTCAACAATAATATTCCCCTTTTCCTTCCCCAATTTTGCTATCCAGAAAAAGGGAAATGAACTTTCTTCCACCAAAAGTTAACATATCTAGCAAAATAGGAAGGCTGAGTCAACCTGGAGCCCTGTAGGATCAAAGTCACAAAGTAGCTGCAGTACCGGCATTTAAGCACTGCACCGCCATCTCTACTTTCTCATGCTGTCGTTTTTCCTTGTTAAAATCCAACTCTGTCTTACCAAAATAAAAAAAAAATCAATTCAGTCTATTCACAAGATATATATATTTTTATCCTTACTTATTCTCTTTTAAAGATGTCAACCCCCAATGTTCTAATTTATTTGTCCTAATTTTGGGCAGTAAACACACTTAGTTGGCTCTTGATTGAAGAAAGAAAGACTTTGATGGAGAGGCTTCGATGCTCCATTTTAATCGGAAGAATATTTCATTTTCATAACTCCAAAGATTTAATTAAGAGTTTTCTTTTAAAAAGCAGTTATGGGGACTGTTGTGGGGACATCATGTCTTCAGATCTAAACAGCTGAGTTTCACAGCAAAAGCAAAAGATGTCACTCCCTCAATCCTTCCCATTCATAATGTGTTTACTCAAAAGTAAATGGAATTCCAGGCCCCAATAGGGGACCTTCTGCTCCCTCATTAATCCAGGGGGAGTTTCTCCAGCCAGAAATCACTCTAGCTGGCACATTTACCATGAAAGCTCTTCACATTGCAGAGCTGTGGCCTGGAAATTCTGCCCGCTAGCCTACCAGGAACCAAATCTCCTACTTTTGAAATTTATGAGTTATTGCCAGTAAAGCTGTTATTATTTATTACTATGCTATATATTGTGTCATATGCATTTAACTCAGTTAACAAATTGTGCATTGCTTTTGATACAGAGACAACCAATGCAACAAAGAGCTTATCTAGAAAGGGGGAAAAAGCTTATTAAAATATCAATACCTTTCCAGTTCTTTTTTATTTTGATTTTATGTGCACATTCACAAGTTTGCATTCAAACTCTTGAAATATCTCAGTTGTCTTTCACTCCCCCTTGGTCCCTTGTGTTCTTCCTCATTCCCTTCCCATTGATCACATGTCCCATCTACATTCAAGCAACATTTCAGAACCTGATTTTCAGCAATTTCCACTGAGTCTTCTTTATTATTATTCTGGAGTTATAGTCAAAGTGCTAAGGTTCTTTAGCAGTATTACACTAGTTAAACATTAAGATCATTTTGTTTTAGTGCAAACATTCCTCTTTCTCTCAGTTGTTCTCTGTTGAACCTGGGTTCTAGAAAGAAAAGCTGTGGTTATTGATGTTGGCCATCTTGGATAGTTGCAGAATAATACAAACAGACTGCCAAGTAGGGATGCATTTCATTTTGGAAAACAATTAACTGGCCCGGGAAGTAGGAACGACAAGTCCTTAATAATGCTGGGGGTTCCCAGGAAATACTTGGAGATGATAAAAATGTCATATGAATCTCCAAAATAAAATTGGTTTACACAGGAACAAAACCTAGGACTTTCAGATCCTTTTTTTTTTCTTCTTCATCTGAAGGGGTCTGTATTAGTCAGAACCAGCATGGCACAGTGGTCTGAGTGTTGGACTGTGACTCTGGAAACCTACTGGGTCACCTTGGGTGTGTCACACACTCAGCCTCAGAAAACCCCGTGATAGGTTTGCTTTAGGGTTACCATAAGTTGGAAATGCCTTGAAGGCACAACAACAACTCACATTGATTTCAGTAAGTCTTTATAAATATGATTATGTTTCGATCAAAACTCTTTGTTTTTACATGATAGTGTTGTATGACAGTTTATAAAACAGAAAAGAACAGGGCCCTAACATTCTACACAGAGGAGGTTATAGAGACAAGCAAAAGTGGTGATAAGGTGAAGAATATGTATTTCTTACAGTTGCATATATTTAACTTCATTATAGTAGGTTCTGTTGTGCAAAAGTCTTCATAGCTACACAGAAGGATTTGAAAGAATAGTATTATGCATAAAAGCATCTACATGGCCTATGAGACAGTCAGAAAAAGGCAGAGTTCTTTGTGGGAGCAGGAAACTGTCAGATGAATGAGGATGGCGAAATTCACAGGGTAAAATCTAGATATGAGAATGGAAAGAAAAGGGGGCAAGGCATCTTAGGCCCTGGGAGCCCTTTTACATAAGGGTGAAAAATTTGTGTTCAGTATTAGAGTAAGAAGTCAGAGTGTGGATGGATGAAATGACAAGAGAGGTGAATGAAATGGACTACAGAGTTCTGAATAAACATGTTAGGGCCAACATGAAACAATGGAAGACAGACAGGAGAAGGTTTTAGTAGCCAGTGTAGAAATGGAAAAGAAGCAGCTTAGGATGTTAAAATTCAGTTTTGTACATAGAAGAAGAACTAAGATGACCAGCTTGAATTATGGAGATCTGTGGCATGAAGCAGTCAATAAAGAAAGAGTGGTCAACTGTACAGAAGACAACAGAAAAGTCAAGAAGAAAGAGGGCAAAACAGAGACATTTGGTTTTGGCAATGAGAAGATTACTGATGATTTTGATGAGCAAATTCTCAGTAAAGCACAGGGAGCAGAAGCTAGATTTGTGTCAAGAGAGGAGAAGTGAGAAGGAAAGTAGAGACATTTTTTAATTTTATTTATTATTTATGTACGCCTGGAGTAAGCCAAGTACCATGAGTTTGAGAGAGGAAGCAGAAGGTAAATGGAAGTTGTAGAAGGATAATGGTAAAAGAGATATTTTGTTTCATACCAATGGAAAAGTTTGCATGCTTGAATTTGGTAGTGTTACTCCGTTTTCCCTATCCAGACAGAAAAATTTGAAAAAGTAGCATAGCTTTGGACAGGCTTTCTCATAATTACCACTTCACTCTTTTCCATTTACAGACCTTTAATCTGTATCAGTTACTTCTTCAAGAAGCCATCACCAATGCAATGCATCAAACCTGGGGACAAGAAAATATGATTACTTAATTATGAGGTTCATTGAGTGGGGAAAAAAATCAGTTGTAACCTGAAAACAATTCTTAAAGAGGAGTATCTGTTTTCCTACTAAAAACAGATGAAGATGAGTAAGGTAGGCTGAACTGGGAGAAAGAAAACTATATGGAGAAGGCAGTTCCAGAAAGTTATCACCTCCCTGTTATTACACTTGCTACTTTGACTGTGTCATTAACAGCCATTCAAACTGGAACAATTTGCAATCCATCTCGGCTGACTGCAGACACCAAAAATGATGGCTTCTCAAATGGTACCAAATGGTAATTTACCATTAAATGTACGTCACCTCCTGGTAAGCTAGTCATCTATATCATACCGTAGAATGATAAGAAAAACCATTCTGCTCCCCTGGATTTTTAAGCAAGTACAGAAGTGTTTGAAACATTTCCATTCCCACTTGGCAGGAAAATAAAGATTACTAAGGTTAGTGAAGAAAATGCAGGCTATTAAGTGGTTATCTGGTTGTTGTGGTGAGGAAGATTATCCCATGTTTATATATATTTTCTCTCTGCTGTAGTAAGTTTCTGTTACATCTCGTTATGTTCCAAGACACTGCTAAAGGTACGTATCAGGCCAAGCTTATTTATTCAGTCCAATGGACAATCCTGTACCCAAAGGGGACCTTGTCCAGGTTCCTAGTCAAAAAGAGGTTGCTTCACAGAACATGGTGGCTGAACAGCAGAGCTCTTCAGAAATAGAATTTTGCTGACAGCAACTGAGTCTCTTTCATAGAACTGGCCATAGATTAGTTTTAATGTAGATACTACTCAAATGTCTCTGAATGGAAGGTCAGTTTCTTGATCTAAAAATTCAGCAATCAAACCGAAGTGGGAAATGTTCCCTGCCCCCTTGGTCTTAGGCATCCTCCTGACCCCATCCTTGAAAAAAAATGAGGCAGGCTTTTGGTACATTATGGCATTTCATCATGCTCCAAAGGCTCTGGCAGATCAAAGCGGCCATCACTTCAAATAGTTTGTGCTTTATCAAATGCTTATCCTAGAACTATTGACCTCTGAATCATTTATTAACAGATTCACTCCATTTCTTTCTCTTTTTTTCATCTAACAACCCTGCCTGCCTCACTTTGTCTGAGAAAACAGTTTACATAGTTTAAACAGTTTGCAGCAAAAATGACCCACATTCTGACCTCACTGCACTCACCCAGTTCCCCTTTGTTAAAGAATACTAATTGAAAAAGTAGCCAAATTTGAAAAAAATGATTTTTAAAGATAGGAAAGCCCCTATTAGGATAATCACATGGCATACAAGTGGTACTGTGGTTGCTAGTTATGCATTCCTAACATGCTTTAGAGGAAACAGCTTAGAAGTTAAGCTCAACTAAGAGATCAGGCAGGAACATTTATCTTTTTTTTTCTGATTTGATATTTATTAGCTTTAACAAAAGAAAGAAACAAACCAATCCATACCCAAAGAAAAAGAACAAAATGAGAAAATAAACAAACCATACATGAACAAACATTATATATGTGTAATTAGAATTAAAACAAAACTAAACTAATTCAAACTAAATTAAAACATAATGACACAACCCATTACTAAAAGACTAATTTAAATGTATTCTAACTACACTATGCTAACATTCAAAAGAACTCTGACACTGTTGACATAACATCCTTTAAAAACATCCTTTCAAAAAAAATCTTCAATTGATCTACCATTTAAAATCCACATCAGTTTTGCAATTTGGGCAAGATCTGTGGCTTTAACAATTTATTTTTCTGTCATTGGTGCATCAGTTCACTTCCAAGTTTGGGGAAACAGGATTCTTGTAATGTTATCATGTGTTGCAGAAAGAGTCCATATTTCTTATGCAGTTATTTATCAAAAATTACCAACAAGAACATCTGTGGCGACATCGCAAAATCTACTCTTAACTTTTTTTAAATTAACATATACATTTCAGACCAATAACTCTTTCCTTTCTTGTAAGTCCACCACATATGAAAGAAAGATCCTTCCTGCTCTTGACAACCACAACATTGATTTGGAATATTCTTAATCATTTTTGACAACTTTTCTGCAGTCTGTACATTATCTTGTCCATATTTTCTTTTTCTTTTAATTACTGCACAGAATAAATTTCATATCTTTAGTCCACATTTTTACATTTGCCATTTCTTCTTTGAATTCAAGAGAATGAAATCAATGTAAGAACACTGCCAAGCAAGAACTACCTCAAGCACACACACACACACACATGCCTTCAAGTTCCTTGTTGACTTATGACAAGAAATACTTAGAGGAGGTTTGTCATTGTCCCCCTTTGGAACACAACCAAAGCACCTGAACTTTATCCCTAGTATCTTTATTATTGTATAGTTAAAGCTATTATATAGGTAGAGAGATGATAACAGGATTTACTATCCCTTAATGAACACTCATTTTAAGCAGCTGTCTAAGGAAAGGGCACCTGGGTGAGCTGTTATTTCTCTGGCTTCCATCTGGATATTTATCTGTGTTCTTCTGTATTGGGTTAATCAGCCTTTCCAAGCCTAGTCACCTTTAGATGTTTTTGGACTACAGATCCAGCCATTTCTGACCACTGGCCACGTGGGCTGAGGATTATGGGATGTAAACTCTAAAACACCTGGAAAACATTGGGCTACACTGCAACTCCCCACAGTGCTTGGGATATAAACTGAAGGTGGGGTGGGATATAAGCTGAATGAATGAATGAATGAATAAATAAATAAATAGTCTAAAAAGCAACTTTTCCATGCTCTGGGGTAGATCTGCAGAGACTAAAGAAGGGGTGTAACTGATGTAGCCCTTAAGGTATTCTTTCACTGTTCACTATCCAGTCTAGCCTGGATAGCCAATGGTGAAGCTACTCTGCAAGTCCAACAATATCTGAAGGACCAAATTATTTCCAGCTCTGAACTAAACCTTTTGTCCTGGAATAGCCTGTGGGAGGATGGAAAACTTCTGCCCATCCTAAAGTTCCTTGCTCCCTCCTGAGGGGAATGATGGGAGAGAAGAGGTTCCCTTTTTTAAGGCTGTAAAAAACCAAAAACAATGAATGAATGAGCCACTACCCCTTTATGCCCTGCTCTGCGCTGCCCTCCCTTGGATTGTTCTGCCTATGGTTTGCTTATGATTTGCTCCACAGTAAGCTTAATAGTTCCAACACTTTCTAGATGTAGCACATAGCTTCAAAGTTAAATAGGTGGGCTGTTGTAGTGTTAGAAGCAGCACCGGGGCTGTGCCCAGCTGTATTCTACCATCTTCCAATTTCCTTCTCCCCCCTTAGCCAGACTAAGCACACAATACTTTTGTAACTTCTGCTGTCATGAGAGTAATTAATCTCCTGGATATACATTAAATTGAGCAACTGCAGATATGTTTTTATAATACAAAATAAAATAAAATAAAATAATAAAAAATCCATTTCTTTTTTTGGAAAAATGCATGGATAAACATTAATATAATCACTTTACAGAAGAGCCAAATCCATCAGAATCTCTGATATTTATGTGAAGTCTGTCTTGGATTGGGGCCATCATTTACACTGTTGTCATTTAATTGGTTAATTTATATCTCCACGGTCAGCAGCCTGCCAAGATGGCCATATCATGTTCGATAGTTCCATTCATATTATTGCTTTTAGTTGACCGTCAGTTGTCTTTTCCATTAGAAACCCTAATTTTTCATGGCTGTATAACTTGATGTTTTGAATTACATGGAGCTTAGATTCTTTATTCCCCAAAGCATGACATTTCCAGAATTCAGCTACTTCATATCAGGAGGACCTTTTAAGAGAAAGCCATGGCAAAGGAGGCTTGTTTTTTTTTAAAGGTCATTTAAAATAATATATAGGTTTTTGTTTTATTAATTTTCAAGTCCAGCTAGCATAATGGATCTGAGGAGAACAGGGGGAAAATGCCTACTTGCTAGTATAGAATTGCTTCAGCCTTTTAAGAGAGTTTAGAACAATGAATTGTAGCCAGTAGTGACTCTTCAGTGTGAGAAAATACTTCTCTTCACATAAGCCAGGACACTGAATTTTCATTAACCCTTTCTATCTGCTGTAGCCCCTGCATCTGTGTATGTGCCAGGCTATCAACCTGTGGCAACTCCATGAATTTCATGGGGGGTTTTTTGTAGACAAGGGATATCTAGAGGTCTTTTAGGCAGTTCCTTCCTCTGAAATATAGCCTATAGCATCTAGTATTTGTTGGTGGTCTCCCATCCAAGCACTAACCAGGGCTGACCCTGCTTAGCTTCCAAGATCAGATGGGATTACAAGGCAAAATGGAGCAGAAAGTTCCCCTGCATAAATCTGATTCATTTCATTTCGTAGGAGGACATTCCTGTGGATTGCACCTTTGCCTGTTAGCAGTTACTCCAAAATCATTGTCATACCTTATATTGAAATACAAAATTTGCTAAAACATTTGGGGTTGTACCAATGATGGGTTTCCAGAAGCAATCAAGTAAAGGTACTTAGAACAAAACTGAGCACCAAGGATATCCAGGTGGTATTTTACCTACTGACCAATTACTCAATTTACATTACCGTCATTGGTTGCTTGACTATAATGGTAACTCAAAGGCTGGGTGGTATTTGTATTCATCTGGTGTTCCCACACTTTTCATACTATGAGAGGGTAATTCCTCTGAACTCAGGACAGAGGAAAAGTAGATAACTCACATTTAGATCCTTTTGTTCTTCACTGCAATTAGTTTCTCACTCACATAGCCTTTCCCAGAACAAAAAATATATAAGATAAGGTACTGGCATGATGCTCCCTTAGACAAAGTAGCAGTACACATGTCTGTCAGTAATAGAAGGCTGGGGATGTGATGAAATTCTTGCTAAATATTAATCTTATGTGATGAGACAGACTGCCTAGACAGTCTGTCACAACTTTGAGACAAGTGTTCCCCCCACCCACAAGGTTTCTCCAATTTGTGCAAAATGTCTCAACAACAAAACTTGGTGTCTTTTCCTGTTATGAAGCATAGCATGAACATGTACATGCACATACACACAGCAAGCTCAGACAGAGTGGATGGTTGATCAAAAAGATGCAGGCAATGCACCCAACACATCTAATTCTTCAAAGTCCAGGTAACAAGGCAGTGCCAAATGGAATTTAGCTATACGATTTGCACAGCCCGTGCAAAAATTATCCTTACAAATGCAAAAGCTTTCGTTGATATTAATAGAAAATATCTCACCATCTTGCAGGTGAAGAGAAAACAATTTCTGGTTTCTCATGCTCACATGTTAGAGCAAGACAAGAAAAGATTTACATTTCTGGAGGCATTGAGCCTATACACATAATCATGTAAAGTTGCTATATTTAGCATGAAATTTCCCTTCTTATCTCATGAACCAAGATCAAGAATGCATAAAGGACAAGATATATTTCACATTTGGTTGTAGCCATTTTCACAGGTTTGTCCAATGGAAGGGAAAGATCTTCATATTTGTACTGGAGAAATTCTTGGGCCAGGAGCTAACAGTTCACATGTGCAAATAAGGTTGCTTGTAATTCTGGACACCTAGTTCTGGTTTATACACAAGAAGGGATGGAATCCCAGACAACAGTTGCACAACCATTTAAACAAACAGTCTCTAGCATGCCTATAGACCTAAAGAGCAAACGTGGAATTGCTTGCATTACTGGAAAAAGCCATGGAACTCTTTTAGTGTGCTATTTAGGCCAATCTCTTTCTCTTTCACAAGGTACCTTTTTCTATCAAGTACAAAAACTCTTTTCTGTCATGATCCAGAACTGCATCTGCCTAATGGTTCCCCACTTTCCTCTATGAGAAAAGAAACTGAGGAATAAATCTGCAGGTACCCATTTCCAGAAAGTAATGGAAAGCTAAGTGCTGTGGGCCTTCTGGACTGCGACAGTGACTGGGCTGAAGTCTTAGGGAATAGACACTCCCACTGGCCATGGTGAGACTTACTTCTGAGTAAATGCATGTAGGTTTATGTTGTAAACATCATCAATCCAAAATATTTTTGATTGGATTAGGTAAAATATATTCACTATCATTCCTGTTTATTAAATACTGCCTCGTAGATGAGCCAGCATGGGGTAGTTGTCTGAGTGTTAGACTATGACGCTGGACATCAGGGTTCAATTTCGTGTTCAGCCATGGCATGGAAACCCACTGGGTGACCTTGGGCGCATCACATGCTCTCAGCCCCAGTGATAGGTGCACCTGAGGATCGCCATAAGTTGGAAATGACTTGAAGGCACACAACAACAACAGTAAGTGACATCATCCTCCCCAAGAAATGTGGAAAATATAAAACACTAGCAAATATACCCAGCATTGCCCAGGATTTTTATTTCTCGTAGGTAATACTTATTAGAAATACCTTAGGAATTACCTTACCTTACCTTAGGAATCAGATGCAGTTGAAATACACAGATTTGAGATCCTATATTTCTAATTCCCCAAACTGCCCTGTCCAGTACCTGTAACTTTTCCCCATATTCCCCAATCTAGTCTTATTCAGAGTTCTTAACATACAGAGGTTTGGTTTCTGAGGGAATATGCTGCCCTCCTTCTTGCTGCTAGGGCTGTTCTCCATAGCAACAGGCCAGAGCTCTCTGGCTGAGAATTCTAAAGGCCTCTCCCTAAACTGCAAACCCCAGGATTCTATAGAATCTTCATAGGCTGCCAGTTATATGAGGTCTTCTCACCTGATACAGCTAATCGTATGAGGTCTTCACCTGCCTGACGCAGACAAACTCACAAGCTTTGACTTTTATATATTAGATTATAGCAAAAGAAGGAAAAGAGAGTATGATGGTAGGACAAGGATAACTGACGCAGAGAGAGAGAAAGAAAAAAAGACTACTACTATAATATGGGTTTCAACTGTGCATAAAATGTTATTTGAATTTTATTTAGCCTTAGAGATGTTATGACATTGTGCTCACAGATTTTTCAAGAACTTAGACGCTGGTTTGTGTGTATCTATGTGTTCAAAAATTGTCATGTAGTTTCCAAACAAAATGTCATGGCCAAATTTCTAATGTGCAATTAGCTGACGCACTAAATTCCTTAATGTCCAGCATTGTGACTTGTGGTTTGCCAGGACTGATAAGAATGAAATGCCTGTTAAAGTTTTCTGGGCCATCAATACAGTGCAGACAGAGGTTGGGGGGAGAGATGTACATTTTGTTCATGATCATCTGCATCTTCAATCTCTCGCAATCGCCTGCAGTCATGTTGACCTTAAAACACGAGGTATTCCAAAAGGTGCCTGCCTGCCTATAAACAACACCTGGAGAGCAGAGAATCCTAGCAGCTGCCTTGGCTTCTTTTATTGCTTTATTATCTTTTATAATATGGAGAACAAGATTGCTGAAACCAGTCTGCAATTTTTGGCGGGCTTTGCAGATGGCTGGCAGTTAAATGTGTACAAGTTTTACAACAATCTCCTGAACCCAAAGAACAAATATAATAACAAACCAGTTAGGGTTCTTATGTAACTATGTCTTGTTTTGACAATTTGTATTCAGCAATTGTTTCAATATTAACATTTCTAGTATGAGAACGGGGAGAGAGGCTATTGAAAATACCATTTCCAGTAGGTTTGTTCTAATGTTGCTTAATATGAAACCTCATTGACCTGTTTACTTTGCTATGCACACCATCTTAGTGGGCTAAGGAAAGATGCTTTTCCATGTTAAGCTATACAGTCAGCCCTCCATATTTGTGTGCTTCACTTTCACAGATATGATTATTTGTGAGTTTCTCCAATCCCTGCTCCCCGCCTCAAGTGCTTCTTTCTTGGGGGAAATTTCCCTCTTGGCAGCAATTCTCAGGCCACACAGCCCTTTAAAAACCTGCGGACCCTGGATGCCTGATCTCCCCACTGACACACAGATACATACACTTTGATATTTGCAGTTTTTCCACTTTTGTGGGGGGCTTGTGTCCCTAACCTCAGTGGATATGGAGGGCCAACTGTATAAGAACAAAAAAAGGAAAGTTTGCCCCTCCTGCAAACTTGCAACATCTGCACTACAGAAGGGCAATTTTTTTTTCTATATTTAGCTTATTCCTAAATGGAGAAAAGTTTCCCTTAAAAAAGGCATATAAAGGCCTAACCAAGGAGGTCACTTATGCATCACTAAGAAGACATCACAGATTTGGGGAAAAAAAATGTAGATGGTAATTCTTGGATGCCCTGGAGGAAGAAAATGGTTCCCAGACTTGCCAGAGCTGCCCAGCCCTTTGGTAGACACAATGCTCTGGGTCACCAAAATGGGCAAAAGGTTTTGTGGCCCCAATATGGGGACACATATGGAACTTTCTATTTAGTAAGAATGAACACAGGGAATATTTGGCTGGAATGGGAAAGACCCCATGGGTGTAGCTATGGGAGGGGCAAAATAAGGGCATTACTCATGAATAAGAATTCTGTCACCCAAATGAAATATTTCTTTTGGCCTTCAAATGCCTGACATTGCCAGGAATGGGACATTGAGGTAAGAGTGGTGTGGTGGTTTAACCGTTGGGCTACAACACTGGAGAGCAAGGTTCAAATCCCCACTTGGCCATGAAAACCCACTGGGTGGACCTGGGCAAGTCACACTCTCTGACCCTCATAGCAATGGCAATGGCAAATCCCCTCTGAACACATCTTGCCAAGAGAACCCTGTGATAAGTTCACCTTAGGGTTGCCATAAGTCAAAAAGCACTTGAAGCTACACAATACCAGCAGTAGCAGCAGCAACAACAACAACAGAACTCTTATATTTATTGTGTTACTTTGTTACTTTTCCTGCCTCTTTTCTTTGGCTACTTAAACTGTTCTTCTGAATGTTACAACTGAAATTTTAAGTTACTGCAATGCTGGAAATCTGGGGACTGAAACGATATTTCACTGGGGACTGTTTTCGTATGGGGGAGAGGGAAATGCTTTTAATTTGCCACCCTGGTAGCTATAGCTCTGGCAATGCTACAACCTTATTGGTTATAGCTGAAGAGGCTTGGCCCACAAAAGGGGTCCAGATCAAGGCATTGATTGATATGTTTGCGGGCCAACAGAAACCTGATATTCACCCAGTCCTCATGTTGGGTGGTGCTGGAGTGGCAGACATGGGAATCCACTCAGGCAGAAGCCGCTGTGTGGTTCCCATGACACATGTCATCTGTTTCCAAGCTAAGTGTGATCTGATTGTCTACACACTCAATGTCCCTTTCAGCAGCCCCCTCATACCAGGCATGATGGATGCTTGGACCCCATCTGCCAACAATTGGATCTGTCCCCCATACCAAAACTCTCTAACATTGGGACAATCAATATTTGTAGTGTGATACCACTAGCAAAACAATCATATATGCAAAACCCCAAAACATTGAAGGGGTGGGTGGGTGGGTGAGTGGGTGGTGATGGCAATTAAAGCCAACTGACTATTTGCATGATAGGGAAAACAACTTGTATGGGCCAAGAGGGGACCTGAGAGGAGTTTTCACTTACTCCCAAGCCCTACCCTTGCCAGACTATTAGGCTGCCTTTGATTGGTTGACTTTTCTACTTTGTACTAGAGCTGAGGAACATGTCTTGGGGTTCTAGAAAAGAGAAACAGTCTCGCCATCTGGAATGTGGTGCCCGTCCTCACTTTGCATGTAGCTGCAATCTCCAAATCGGTGTTTCTGGTGAGTTGGGAAACACATTTTGAGTGTGTGTGCAAAATGCTTTATGAAGTAAGGAGGGTTAACAACCACCAAAGAAGTTGTAAAGGCTTCATATGTAAGTTTTTATAAAAAAGAAAAAAAGGGTAGGAGAAAAAAAACCCTGTGTGCATTATGTTTAAAGATTCATGCGTTTATCTTTGTCTTTACATTTGGTTTTGTTTTCTTTTTCTTTGTTTTTTGTTTTCTAAGAAGAAAGATATATTTGAAGATGGCCTCACCCTTTCTTCAGTCTTAGAGCAAAGATAATCATGATCACTCTAGGGACTCAACTGAAATAGTATAACTTCCACTGTTGACAATGCACTAAGTCACTTATTTTAATGGGCAGAATGAGCCTTTCTCCCAATATTGAGGTCTCGCTCTCTGAACCTTACCCAGTGACTGGCATCTAACTTCATTAATTGGTCATTTTCTTTTGCAAACCGTGCATGGAATGTAGCATAAAACTTCATAGAACAAAGTGTCCTATCATGTCAGCTCCTTTTTTAATGAGCACTACCCCTCCCCTCAGACCCTTATTTGAGGTCTTGGTGGTTTATGAGCAAGTCAGAGTTTTACATTAAAGGCCATCCTTTAATACACGCAAAGTCATAATGTAGTGCATAAGTAGAGTCATAAAGCTATAAATATCACAAAAATGGAGAATATTTGTTACTCTGGAATGTTCCTGAGTACAAATCTATCTTCCAGATGTACTCATTGGCCCCAGTACCACCATCTAAGCCGCATTCCTATAAGTACTTATTTCACTTACTTAGAAGTATTTATACCACCTTTCTGTTAAATTTGCATAGTGCATTTAAGACAACATCAGCATTTCAGGAAAAAATAAGAAAAAAAATCATGTCCCAAAAATATATCAACAACTAGCTGGGTCCCACTTTTTGAGGTAGCATTGGGAGCATGAAAAAAGGCACCATATTCACATCCCATGCCATAGTGTAAGAGACATTGGGTCATTCCTGCTCAAGAGTGCTGAGAAAACACCGTGTCAACATGTCATGTCAAGACATTAAATATACTATGTCAAAACATTCTAGGAAGGTAATTACATTATTTATGAAGGGAAGTCATTTAGAGTTGGATGGCTTTGCTCCATGTGTTTTTGTTACAAGATGGTCTATTAACTATTGGATAGGCACATAATAGTAAAATTAGAGCTTGGGATAGTTATTTTTGGACTTACCACAATATCCTGCTACTGGGACATTCTAAGACCTAGAGTTCAAAGAGCTTTCTTTCTCCCGTTCTGACCATGTTAAACAGAGAGTAATGCAAACCTGCTAGACTTCCCAACAGTTGCTGTGATGCCCACTTACTAAGCTTCATAGCTGTCTTCAAAGCAGAGTGAAGATAACTGTCATTTAACCTTTTTTTTAAAAAAAGAAACAGCAATTCTCAGGGCTGGAGAACTGATGGCCTTCTAGATGGTATTGTGCTCCATTTCCCATCAGTCAAGGTCAGTTGTCAGGAATGATAGGTGTTGCAGATCAAGGAACTCTGAAGGGACACTGGCTTTCCATCCTTCACTCCCATGCTTATATTAGAAAGCAAAATGTGGAAACTTAGAAGACTTTGAAGAAATTAATTGGGTCTCATCCTGGTAGCTTACTATAGTTCTGCTCCTCTGCAAACATTGGTTTCCCCCTTGCTTCCTTTTCCTTTGGAGATAAAACATTTCACTCAAAACTGACTATCTGAAGTTCTAGTATTTGCTTTACTTATGACTATTGTACTAAAACTTGCATTTCTTTCTTATGGAATTTAGTGACTTTGGCATGAAGGTACATCTTGCTCTGCTTGTAGTTATGTATGAAGCTTTAATTCCTTGCATAATAACACCAATTTCAAGCAGAATGAATGCATCAGCTTACATGCTTATAGACACAAAGATGAGATATAAATAGAATTCAAAAGTAATGCACTTCATCACCAACAAAACAACACAAAAACCTGCTACATCCCACACAGCTGACAGTGGCATCTTCATAATTTGCTTGAATCAGATTCTTGTCCAAACCTGCCTGAACACACATAAAAATGGATCCCTTTTAATAACTACTTTGTCTAGGTTTCCTGTCTCCTCTGTCATGAAATGACTAATTACTAATTTCTAAACCTCTGAATAATTCACAGCATGTCCCACTAACTAACTCTGAGGCTGTTCATTTCTATTTATGACCTACAGATTCCAACATGCATCCCCTTTTCCTCAAAAGACACCTGCCTCAGCTTTATATACCTGTTTTTCCCAACTTTGCTGTTTCCTCACTTAGCTTGGACCTTTCACTGAATGCCACAAATTCATTATAGGATGCAGCTATCTCTTTGTCTAGCAAAATGTGATTTTATTTTTCAAAGTCTTACTTTCCTTTCCTACCTCCACCTTCAAATTTCTGATGACTTGAAAGACCACCTGATACATCTCAGGGTGCCCTGAGAACTTAAGATCTAGGGCTGAAAAAAATTAATTAAACTAATCAGGGTTTATGATTGACAGATGTATCAGAAAATTGCCTGGGCAAACAAATAGTAGAAGAAACACTAAACACTGAGAATGAAACAACACTGAGCGAGGCATCCTGCCAACAGCATGTAACACCTCTACTGAAAGAGTTGCTCTGGCTGCTCATTTGCTATTGAGACAGTTTTGAGATTTTGTCATTAGTTTATGAAGCCCTAAACAAATTGGGACCTTATAATACAAAAGGCTACCTTCTTTCTTGCAGACCGATGTGGTCTTGGAGGCTATCTGGAAGAGGCCCTCCTCATAGTACTGTATGCTCCTGATATCAACTTGGCAATTTTTTGGGAGGAAGACATTTAGTGTGCTGGTACCTATTACGTGGAATGCTCTTCCATTAGAATTTCAACATACTCCACCTATTTTTAGTTTTCAATGCAGTTATGCCAACCCAGCATCCATTTCTTCAACCACATAAAAAGTGTGCTGTGTTTGTTGTTAACTGCTGTCAATGTCAACTTCAACTTATGATGATCCTATGACTTAGAGACATCCAAGTCACCCTGTCATCAACAGACTCTGGGCTGTGACTTCCTTGACTGAGCTGATCCATCTATAACATGGTCCTCCTCTTTTCCCACTGCCTGTCCAAGCGTTATTGTCTTTACTAGTGAACTATGTCTTCTCAAGATACATCCAAAGTAGGACAGTCTCAGTTATCTTGGCTTCTGTGGAATGTTCAGGCTTGATTTATAATATAAAAGCAATGTTTGTGTGTGTTTTTCTGTTTGTCTCCACAGGCAGGCGAAGACCTCATATGATTGGCTGTGTGAGGCAAGAACACCTCATATGATTGGCTGGCTGTGAAGATTCTATGGTATCTTGGGGTTGGCAGTTTAGGGAGGGGCCTTCAGAATTCTCAGCCAGAGAGCTTTTGGGTCTCAGGCTGGCTACTATGGAGATAAGGCCTACCATCAATAAGGATGCCAGAAAACTTTTGGGAGGCATATGTGAGAGAAATTAAAGTGACATACACAACATCGTTACAAGGTCTTCTCGCCTCACACAGTAGATTGTATGGGTTCCATATGTGAGGAATCTTGTTGTTGTTGAAGTTGAAATTCAAAACAAAAAATGCTTCCAGAAAAACATAAAGCCATTGCATAAATTCAACAGAAAACAAAAAACAAAGCAACACAAAACAAAAGCCAGTACATCAATGTCGCCAGAGAACACAGATTGGATTAGGGACATGGGGAAAGTTATAGGTACTGGAATAGGCCAGTTGTTATGGAGATGATGCCTAGCAGAAGGAGGACAGTGTATTCCCACAGGAACCCAACCTCTGAATGTAAATAACTTTGAATAAAGATTGGATTGGGGAATATGGGGAAAATTTACAGGTACAGGAATAGGCTGGTTGCTATGAACGTGAAGCCTAGCAGCAAGGAGGAGGAAAGTATAGTCCCTCAGGAACCCAAACTGTGTATGTAAATAATTCTGAATACAGATTGCATTGGGAAATACAGAGCAAAGTTATAGGAAATGGAGAAGACAGTTTGGTGAGTTCTTAGGAGGAAAATAAAAACCCCAGGCAATGCCGGGTAAATACTCTAGTTCCATTTATTTTTCTTTTTAGCAGTCCATGGGATACAGCACCACATTTCAAATAAGTTGATTTTCTTCCTATCAGCCTTTTTCACTATCCAGCTTTCACAACTATATAGAGAAACTGGAAATACAATGGCATGGACAATCCTAACTCCAATATTCAATGATGTATCTTTATACTTGAGGATCTTGTCCAGTTCTTTCATAGCTGTCCTAGTCTTCTTCTGATTTCTTAACTGCAGCCTCCATTCCAAATAACAACTTAGCCAAGGTAACTTATATATTTTTGTTTTCTTCATGTTCAGCTACAAACCTGCCTTTGTACTTTTTTCCTTGACTTTCTTCGGTGGTTGTTCCAAGCCGTTGCTGTTTTCTGCTAGCAGTATAGTGTCATCTGCATATCTTAAATTATCAATATGCCTTGCTCCAATTTTCATGACTGCTTCTTCCGAGTCTAATCCTGCTTTACATATGATATCTTCAGCATACAAGTTAAACAAATAGGGTAATAAATGCAGTCATGCTTGACCCCCTTGCTAATTGGAAACCATTCCATTTCTCCGTATTCTGTCCTGACAATAGCCTCTTGTCCTGAGTAAAGGTTATGTATCAGAAAAATTAAATGAGTAACAGAATGATCCACAGTTTTTTATGGTTTATACAAGCAAAGGCTAGTTTTCTTCTGAAATTCTTTGGTGTGCTCCATTATCCAGCATATGTTTGCAGTAGTGCCTCTTCCTTTCCTGAACCCAGCTTGGGCATCTGGCATTTCTCACTCCATATATGGTAAAAGTTTTTGCTGTAGAATTTTGAGCATCACTTTGCTTGCATGGGAGATTAATGCCATGTTCCTGTGGTTATTGTAATTCCTAGTGTCCCCTTTGTTGGAGACTGGAAGGTATATTGACTGTTTCCAATCTGTGGACCATTGTTTTGTTTTCCATATCTGTTGACAGATTTTAGTTAGAACTAGAGTAGATTCTGTCTCTGCAGCTTGAAACAGCTCTGTTGGTATTCCATCTGTTTCTGGTGATTTATTTCTCCCAAGTGCTCCTGAATCCAGCTTCCACTATGCTTTTAAAATTGTAAGTTGATTTTCAAATGATTCTTCCCTCAGTGAATCTGTCATCCGTTTTCTATTTATTTTATGTCTTATTGATGTTTAGTCCTTTGAAATTCTTGAATCTACACAATTTATAAAAATTGTAAATATGAAAAGAATAAATGAATAAGCTGAGTAAATGAATCTCACTAGGTATGGCAAGTGGTCCTATATCGTATACCCCGTATATTGACTATATGGAAGAACATGCTCACTCAGGTGGATTTGGTCTGAAAATCTTTAAGGCCTTTCGAATCATGTGTTTGACATGTCTCCGACCCTAACTGATAGCCATATGAAATCTGAAGAAAATCAATGATCATATATGCCTTAGAAGGATATCACCTTCATCAATTGTTTCATTAGTCACCTGTTTTGTCTTTCCACTTCTCTTATTTTTTCTCTCTCTCTCTGTCTAATAGATCTCAATACAGTCTCAGAACCACAGACATCTGCTATCAGGTAAGTGAGCCAGTGTACTATGTTTTGAGTATTTAAAATCATTCTGTGGTACAGTAATAGCAGTCAGCACTGCTCTGGATTATAACTGAGTGCTAGGCCATTCCTTCTGAAGGTTTCTGTCTGGCGGATAGTTTCTCATCTAATCTGGACTTATTTTACTGGCTGAAATCCTGTTAAGGAGTTAAGAGTGTGTAAGTGCCATAGTTATGGTGCTATGTGGTGAATCCAGTTCCCACAATCCCCACTGATCAGGCAACAGCTCTTTCTTTACACCATCATGCTCTCCTATAGGAGCTTGCTGATTTTACCCCCATAACACACTTCCTTGTTCATTCCTTGGGTTTCATTTCATCCTACTAAACTTCCATGACCAGCAAAGCTTTGGATGTGTTACATTGCATCCAAACCTTAATGACTGCTTCCACAGTATTGGTTCCTCTGTTCATGACACATGTCCTTCCATCCTAACATGCATACTTTTCTGATATTTTTATTTTTTTAATAAAAATAAAACCATTTTAACAAGCCCCTACCTTATTTCAAAGTTAAATTTGTGTCAGAGCTCAGTTCCAAATGTTGTTTCTGATGCTAATGCTTAGCTTAACAAGTTTAACCTTGTACTCTTCTGGAAGAAAAGGGCTTTGGGGTAAAATTGTTCTCTTGTAAGAACTTGTAGTGAGGGAGGGAAAGCAGAGAGACGTTTCTTAATTGAATATGCAGAGTTTGCAGATGCTCCTGGCTACACTGGAGAATGTCAGTCAACCTTCCAAGACAGCTTGCTGTAAATTGTATAAATACCTCAGAAGAAGAGGAAAGGTGTCTCTAGTCAGGCAGCACTGGATGTGTTTACAAAACTATGATTTCAAGAGACACATGTTTATTTGACCTGTTCAACAAAATGGAAGAGGCACTGCTGGGGCAAAAAGGCGGGAAGTTTCCATTACTGCATTTGTTAAAATATAGTGCTGTTTAGAGAGGTGCGTAGTTTAGCAGTTGGGTTTTCAAATATCTGTGGAAAAAATAGGAAAGACGAGATGGTGGCAAAGGAACTAAAGATGAAGAAAGATAGAGAAAGAGAACTTCAGCGTGCATGAAAGATAACAGTCCTCTGAAATAATCAGTCAGTTAACTAGTTACTTGTGATTTTCCCACTAACTGCAGTGTACGTCTATTACATAAAAATTATAGCTTGATGAGATATAATCTTGCTCTTTTGCAGTTTAACTGTATACAACTGTTACAGTTATAACTCAGGGGATGTGGCCTCACTAAATGATGGAGCTGGAATATCTCATGGTTCAAGGTCCAACGTGCTCTGCTGTGGTTGTTCAGGCGATGGTGAGGTAGCCAGGAGGACAGCATGTTTGGTGCCATAGGCCACTCACTGCCTTGTGGCATTCAAATGTTCTCATTACAATCTAAGAGTAACTATTTTAACAGGAAAGTAAAGAGTCACTTTAAAAAAAATCCTGTAACTGCACTTTGAGGGACTTGGAGTTATAATCACAACTAATTACTTTCCAACCTCTGCCTTATCTAGGTTTCACTTGAAGAAAGGAAAACATCTCCACTTTATATCATTGGTTCTTAACCTTGGGTCCAGGGATCACTGGGGGTCTCCAGAGGCCTCATAAGGGGGGGCGCAAAACCCTGCTGCCAGACACCAATAGCGGCAGCAACAGGGATGCAGCAGCAGGGGGTATGCAGGTGCCAAAATTGCTCCCTTGTTTGCAACCAAGGGAGAAGCTTGGGCATGCACACACACCTACCACTGTGTCCATCGGCACCCATACGCCCTGCTGCCACGTCCCTGATGAAAGGGACACAGTGACAGGTGTGTGCACGTGCCCAAACTATAACTCTGGAGACTAGGTTTGAATCTCTACTTGGCCATAGAAATCCACTGGGTGATCTCAGGCAAGTCACATTCTCTCAGTCTCGGAGAAAGGCAAAGAAACAAATCTTGCCAAGAAAACCTACATGATAGGTTCACTTTAGGGTCTCCATAACTCAGTTTTCAAAGGGGAGAGACAAGATGGCTAGAAAAAACCTCCCCCTGTCAGCAGCACTTTGTTGTTGTGTGTCTTCAAGTCACTTCTGATTTATGGCAACCCTAAGGTGAATCTATCACAGTTTTGTTTTGTTTTTTTGCAAGATTTGTTCAGAGGGAGGTTGCCTTTGCCTTCCTCTGAGGTTGAGAGAATGTGACTATCCCAAGGTCACCCACCGTCTGAGCAAGAATTTGACTCCTAGGCCATTTCCACACTACACTGTTATAGTGCTATTATTCCATTTTCAACATTCTCTGGAATTCTGGGGTTTGTAGTTTACTGAGGCCAAAGAGCTCTCTGGCTGAAAATTCTAAATACCTCTCCCTAAACTGCAAACTCCAGGGTACCATAGGATATCCATAGGATAGTGAAAGTGGAATTATAGCACTATAACAGTTTAGTGTGGAAATAGCCCTATTCTCCAGAGTCCTTTAATAAATAAACACATATTTGAATATTTACATATATATTTGAATATTTAAATCTAAATTTTATATATTTAAATCTTGAGTTAAGTCTTGGGGATCTCCAGAAACAAATTATATTTACAAGGGTCCTTGATAAAGAAAAGGTTAAGAACCACTTCTTTATATCACTCATGATGACACAGAATACAATATTTCAAAGTCTTATTAAGTTCCTTTCTAAAGTGCAAAAGCATTGGCCTGGGAATGTATTCACCAGAAGGCAAAGCTGCTTGACAGTCAAACCTCAGCTTCAGGCCAACCCTTCAGGCCAAACCTCTTTGGTGGCTGCTTCTAAAGCATCAAGTCCGATGGTTGTAGTAGATGTGTACATGGAATCCAGAATGGGGGCAGTGGGGTGGATCTTTAGCCTCCTGTAAAACATGGGGTGGGTGGGCTGAGCCTCTCTCTGAAGTAATATGGCAAAATTGGCCCACCAAGACTTCTGTGTAGTTAAGTCACCTCAGGAATTATCAGCTGGAGGTGTACTCAAAATCAAGAACTAAGGAATATTAAGGCACTGGTCATCACTGAGCCCTCCCAGGTATAACAGCAGCTGCCTGTGATCTATGCTAGGCACATTCAAGCTACATTGAACACATGGATGGCACAGCTACATACACATTGGGTTGTCAAAGTCTTCATATTTAAGGCTGCTTGAATTATAACGGATGAGGAGATTTGTGCCCCAACCTGCATATACCTGAAGAAGACAAAAATAATAACCCGCCTGTCAATGTTGACCTGCCCATTGACATTAAAAATAGTTCTAGGGTTCCTGGAGATGCATGTTTGCAAGCAAAATGTGTTTGAAGAAGCATGAGAGGGTTCTGCTTGCTGTATGAAAATAGTCTTTCAGGAGAACATTGAATTGCAAAAACTGCAATCCTGCACAAGGATTTTAAACACAGCCTTCCTCCCCTAAAAAGGCTTGGCAGATTTTGCTATTGGTATATACATAAACCATACTTTTGACAGGAAGAAAGAGCCAGAGCTACTTTGCTTCCGCAGCATGGGTCTCCTAGGCCAATGTGAAGCACAGTGAGCTACAGCTTAGGTGTATCATTTTCATGGCCTGCTAAGGAAGATTAATAAATAAGTATGTTTCCAACTCATCCCAGTATGTTTATCACATTTTGATTGCCTCCTGATTATGAAGGCATCATCGAGCAGATGGATCCAAAGGAAAAGCTTCCCATGAAATGTTTGGCAAATTCCTTGGGTCAAAGACCACCATTTTTAATTTTCTTTTTTTAAAAACTGGAATGACTGGCAGTAGCAGCAGTTAATGTGCATTTGACATTTAATGAAATTTAACTTGGCAAACTGCAGCGATACTCCCATGTGATACTGGAGAATTGCATGTGCTCTACAGTCTGAAAAGTAAGCAAGTTAAAGATTGTCTCAAAAAAAAAAGTTGACTTTCTATAAATGAAGCAAATATCCAAGGCCCAAAAGGTTAATATGTTCCTGTTGCTTGCATGCTTTTAGTATTTATTCATTATCTCCCTTTTATCATATGGGTTGGACATGTGAAAAGGCCAACAAATTCTGTAATCAAATACATCTTATGCGGCATAAAATTTTAAAAGTTAAGCTTCAATTAAAACTGGAATTGTACTTGGTATTTGTAGAAGAGCAACTTGAAAAGAAGTATGACAAGATTCTATGATATAGGGCGACCGCAGCACACATACTATATGCTCAGAAAGGGAAGAATATAGAGATTCCAGTGAAATGAAATTGGCCAGTATAACTGCTGGATTTGGCTGAAATTGATAAATTAACAATACTGATAGGAAAAAAATACTGGTGACTTTTGTGAAAGACTGGGAATCTTTAATATGCATTTTGCAAGAAAAAGTACAATTTGCTGACTGCAGGATTCAGCCATTCAGTGGTTTGGAAGCATAGTAGTGGTATTTGTAATTAGAGAAGGTTTTTTTAAAAAAAAAATACAACGTTATCTATAAGACCAGGAACCTTTAAGATGCATTTGCAAGAAAAAGTACAATTGCTGACTGCAGGATTCAGCAATTGAGTGTTTTGGAAGCGTAGCAGTGGTAGTCGTAATTAGAGAAGTGTTGTTTGTTTGTTTTTATACAATGTTATCTATAGTCTGCATTAGGAGAGCTGGAAACCACCTTCTAAAAATATTTTTATTGTTTTTAGTTGCCTCTCTTTAGTATTTAGTGTTTAGTAGGGTTTTTGGAAATTCTTAATAATAAAAAAATGTTCGTTCATTATCTTCAAAATTCATTTATATCCTTTCAGTCTTGGTGCGAGGCCTGTATTTGAAAGGAAGAAAAATTATTGTGGAATCAGTGTTTTTGTATAAATAACTTTTCTATGTTTAATAGTACAGCAGCTGGGAAATAGCAAGCAACTGCATGTTACAGCAACACATCAGCAGCCATGGCTGCACCCTTATGAGCTGCTTTTCAGGCCTCACTCCTCTAACCTTGTCAGAATGATCTATTGGGCAAGTCTGATAGACTGGTCATTTTTTCTAGGAGAAAGAAAACTTCAGAGACATAAACCACATTATAATTAAAGAACAGTGACATCTAAAAATGAATTAATAAAACAACCAGTTTAATAACCATGAGAGGAAGGAAGGAACTTGCACTGAATAGGAACCATTCATGAGGAATAAATAATTTTGCCGGATGCCTTTTATTGGAGAAAACAGAGTAGGTGCTCCAGGGACTATTTGTAAAGTACAGGATGTGAAACAACATCCAATAGAATCTTATCTAAATAAAACCTAACAGCACTGAGGTAAATGGATCCAAATATTCATTTTCCCCCTGATCTGGTATGATCCTACCCACCCCTAATTAATGCTGTGTATGACTGAAACCCAAAATATTCATCTCCCCATCGTCATAGCAAGATATCCTTTAGCACAGGATTTAAACATGGTTCATTAAGTGGCAGGCAAAGCACAACTTTTGGCCTTGTGAATGTCATTTGCCAAACATTTGTGGCAGAGCCTGGGAAAGTGAAAAGCAATACATAAAATGTTTAGCAAGTGGCAACCGCAGGGCTCAAGAGTTCTACATTGTTTATGTGATCTCACATGTACAGGTAGAACATGTGACCAGAGTAAACTACCAGAAGTAATATCTATAGGGAAATTGATTTAAAAAACAGATAAACAAGAAGAAAGAAAAAGAAAAAGTGGTACGGAGAAATAGACCAGAGAAAAGAACATTCTGGAAAGGGGGAGCGGAGGGGACAGGGAGATGTCACTCCATGGGAACAGTGTTACTTTCTGTCTCCTTCTGCAGGATACTGTTGTCCCACATTGGGGACAGGAGAAAGACGGGACCTGGACAATGGTTCTGCATGATGTCATCCAGGTCTTGTTCTTCTCCTGTTCCCAGGCAGCGTAATCACGCCACAAATAATTGACGGGGAGAATTGGCAATTGTGCCACCCTCCCGCCACCTGCCTGCACTTCCCTGAGCTGCGAAGGGTCAGGAAGCACAATGGCTGCACTTCCTGCTCCCACGCAGCTTGAGACAGTACCTGGCTGCAGTGCGGAAGCAAGAGGTGTGGCCATTGCTCCTCCTGCATACCCACAGGCAGCCGGTGCTGGGGGGAGCATTTCTGATGTGCTTCCCTCCCAGGAGAATCTCTACCGTGATCCCCACAGGATGCTGCTGGGATCAGATAGGGTGCAGAAAGGGTTTCTGTCTGCTTGTTGTAAGACCTAGGCCATAAATCAGCATATACAGTTTTATGCAATTTGGTGTCTTCCTTTGTCCTCTTTTATTTTTGGTGATGCCCAATTCTGGGAGCTGTAGTCCAAAAAATTTCCTATGCCTTTTTGAGGAAAGAAATGCTGTGCTATAGACAGAAATATTCTCTTGCCAGGCCTAGCCTGTGCAGAAAACAAGCAGCTCTATCAGCAGTGCGCTAAGAAAGAAAGGATGGAAGGAAGGAAAGTGGTATTTTACACTGTATCAACAGGAGCCTTGTTTCCAGCTTTGGAAAATTAGAGTATTGCTCTATTCAGCAGTCAAGAAGGACTTTGTCAAGCTGGAATAAGTTCAGAGGAAAAACGAAAAGATGGTAACAGGCCAGAAGACAAATCCTATGAGAACAGGCTGAAAGAAGTGGTTACACTATGTGTAAAGAAGATTAATTGGGATATATGTTGACAGTTTTAATATTTGAAAGTACTAGTACTTCTTTCCAAGAAGTTCCTCCTTAACTACTGCTTTGGTATGGTATTTTGTTTTTGGAAAGATACAGGAGGAAAATCCTTTGGATATACATTTGAAGAATCCTTTAACACTTTACTCAATCTCTTGAGGAGAATGATGCTGTACCCCCGGTTATGTAAACTGGAGGAAACATAAAGAACCTTATTCCAATTTCTTCAGAGACTAGGGTCATTTCCGCACGAGGCTGTTATAGCGCTATGATTGCACTTTCAACCTCCTATGGAATCCTGGGGTTTACAGTTTCGGGAGGGGCCAGGTGGCCCCTCCTGAAACTGCAAACCCCAGGATTGCATAAGAGGTTGAAAGTGCAATCATAGCACTATAACAGCCTCGTGCGGAAATGGGTTTGGTCATATGTAGACTAGTATACCACTTGATGGAGTCTTGAGACTGTAAATATAATCCTTCTGAATGTCAAGGGCTATCGACTTTAAAAACCTCAAGCTTATAGCTGTAAAAAGTTATTTTGGGGGATTATAACTCCAGAATTGCCCAGCCAGTAAGGGTAGGGGATGGTGAAAACGTTTAGTTATAGCTGCAATGATATCAGTGGTCAGAATCAGTGTGAGTTGCAGGTTTACCACCCTTGAGCTGAAGGTTGTAGAAGCTATGGTTGTTTATTAACCCCAAATAGCATGTGTATATGTGCTTTCAAGTCACCTGTAGACATAAGGTGAGCCTATGAATTTCATAGGGTTTTCACAGCCAAGTAATACTCAGAGGGGTTTTGCCAGTTCATTCCTCTGAAATATAGCCTACAGCACCTGGTATTCATTGGTAGTCTCCCATTCAAGTACTAACCGTAGCTGATCCTACTTGGCTTCTAGGATCTTACAAAATCAGTGCCTTTGGGGTATTTAGGCTGCATTGGGGCCTTTAAAATCAACATTTCCTCTGCAACTTAGTAAAGAGGAAACTCTTTGCAGTGATGTTGAAAGGCTGCTCCTCCAAGTGAAATATATTTTTAAACTGAGAGAATGAGGAACACTATTATAACACTGCCCTTATCATGTTGATTGAATGATCCTTCCTCCTTTCCCCAATCAGATGCTCCTGAAAAAACCATCCTGTCTGTGATTTGCTATATTAGTTTGCACAGCAATAGCTTATCTTGCACTGCCATAAACTTGATTAAAGATGTGTTAAGGGGGAAAGAAAACAATTGTTCTACACATCTGTTATCATCAATTCATAATCAGGAGTGTCAGGCATGCTATTGCCATGTCCTCACATGTTTATATGCATGTCTGTGTATTAGTAAAGGTCAGAGGTTTGTAAGTTACTTTTGAGGATGATAGCTTTTAGAGTCTCTCAGAAATCATTGCCATTGGTCATGCTAGTTGGGGGAATATGGAAGCCATTGGACAAAAATAACATTTCCAAGCTCTGATGTGGGCTATTTCTGTACTACACTGTTATAGTGCTATTATTCCACTTTCAACATCCTGTGGAATTCTGGGGTTTATAATTTGCTGAGACCAAAGAGCTCCCTGGCTGAGAATTCTAAATGTCCCTCCCTAAACTGCAAACTCCAGGATTCCATAGGATGTTGCAAGTGGAATAACAGCAGTATAACAGTGTAGTGCAGAAATGGCCCTAGGTTCATCCGTTCCCAACGCAGAGTCTCTGAGTGACTTTTGTGGCTGCCCCTTCCTCTCTGCAAAATGGTCTGATAATGACATTTGGTAGAAAATATCAAGGAGGATGCAAAAAGGTGGTCAGGCTGCCAGACAGTTGCTGGTGCTGCCACTTGCAGTAATAGTGCAAAATAAACAGACGCACTATAAGGCAAAACAGAGAGAGAGAGAGAGAAACTGTGCTCAGGGCAATAGCCACCTCTGAGGAACTGCTGGACGATTTTCACCCTGGAGAAATTCAATGGAATTGAACTCCAAGTTTCTCTCTATCCTATTTCAAGAGGCCATGTATGCACTGCATTAATTCCAAACCAGTCTTTTGCAAAATGAGTCTAGAGTGATCAGAAAGACAGATTATTTATTTATTTATTGGATTTGGATTTATTGGATGCCCTGTCTTTCTTCTGGGATGGGATGCAAGGCAGCTCACAATAATTTAAAACCAGGTTTAGGTGAAAATCGTCGTTTACAAAAGTTTGAAAAAAGAATTAAAGAACAACATTTTTTATTAAATAAATAGCTAACAACCTTTAAAAAACACATTGAAAACATAATTGCAAAATAAAAGAAAAAAAAACAGCCTACTGCTTCACATACAATACTGCTACATAATTGAAAATACAAAGGCCTGCCTGAATAAAAAGGTCTTTTCTTGCAATTGAAAAGGGAGAATAGAGGGAGCCCACCCAACCTTCCATGGAAGGGAATTCCACAGCTTGGGAGCAGCCACTGAAAAGTCTCTCTCCTGGGATGTGGCTTGATTTTTCACAGGGTGGTGTAAAGATCCTAACTGAAGTCTACTTCTGGAAGCAGTATACAATGTTGGGGTTTTCGGGTTTTTTTTCTCACTGCATATTGTGCAGTTGTTGGAAAGGGTTCCATAATTCAGTAGGGCTAAAATTCTGAAAAGCTGGGGCTGGTTTACTAGCCTGTTACATGTTACAAGCAATGATAGCATCTAGATGTGTTCCTTTCTGGGATAACAAGAACACAACAGTGTTATTTTTGTGAAATAACATAACAGCGAATAAAGTTATACTTTATTTTAATGTAACTCATTACTTTTAAAACACTGGGGGAATCAATTTTGGAGATTTCATGGAGTTTGTGGCCATATTTTTTTTTTAAAAAAAGTAAATCTATTTTTGGAGAAACAATAAAAAATAGAAAATTTAAAAAAAAGGAAATCTTTTACCCCTTCAAAGAAAGAAAATAAACAGTAACAATAATATTAACAAGTTACTTTTAAAAAATGTTCCTAGTTCTACATGATAGTAGTGTGTGTATACAAACTACAAATGAAAGCCCCTTCAAAAGGAAAAAATACATGTATCCCACCAATATGCCACAGTTGAATAAAATAGAATGCTCTTTGTTTTGAACTGAAATTGGCCGCATGAACCTGAAATATTATTCCCCAGACTAAACTGATTACTGGAGGAAATCCATCAAAGCTAAGACAACACACATATCATCCTTATGAGATCTTGTGAGTATGTGATTAACCTGCCTTGTCTACTGTACTTTGCTATTACATTTTCTCTTCAGGAAAAAAGTCAAGACTAATCTGTAATTTTATAATTCTTGGTGTAATTCTCGAGTCTCTGGATTCAGGTAATGGGATACAGAAGCTTCACCTTGGGGTTGTTGCCTAGATGTAGTCTTCATTGATTTTGTGTGAAAATCAGTACTACTTGTTGTCCATTATGAACAGATGTAGAGGTCTTTGTCCCATTGCTAGTGTGGGTTATAGAAACCTGTATCAATTGGCATTGATAGATTTTCCAGAGGTCTGAATGTATCAAAAGAGCTCCTCTCTCAAAAAAACGGCCATGGAGGTCTCAGAAAAATTGCATAAGGGGAAAACTGCTAATTTCTACTGCTGCGACTGTGCCAATTTTTTATGTAATCTTGACAGTTTTCCAGAAATAATGTCCTTGATTGATAAAAGCCCTATTTCTGCACTATCTCCCAAGAACACCCACCCTGAAAGCAGGCATTGAGTTGTTTAGTTTATTCAAAAATATCAACAAGTATTTGGAGGAAAAGAGAAGAAAAGCTATGGTGGGTTTTGGATCTCAGCAAAACAGAACTGTCAGCAACCCTTCAATGTCAAGGATGATCTGGCTATGATGCTATCACTACAGATTCATTCCAAAGCAATGGTTCTCACCTTTGGCCCTCCAGACGTTTTGGATTTCAGTTTCCCAAATTCTTGACTATCTATCCCAGGAGCCAGGCCTCCTGAGAATAGAAGTCCAAAACACCTGAAAGATCAAAGGTTGCGAATTAGTGTTATAAAGACATATTCATGGTGTACACCAATACTCTAGCACACAGAGGTCTGTAAAGCAGTGGTACTGAGGAATGTAGTCTCCCATTTTTGTTGACATTGCACTATTATACTTGATGTGTAAAGGAGAAGAGGCAAAAGCTGGTTGTGGTGGCTTTGAACATGTTGCTTGATCTGTGGTCTTGAAGTGCTGTCAAGTCCAGGTGAAACTGACTATAGCCATGGAGAAGTAGGTACACAATGAGGGCATTGCCCTCCCCATAAAGATTCTGTCCCCAGTGAAATTTCCCTTCAGTCCCCAAATTTCTAGCATTGCAGAAATGTTAAACTTAATTTGATCTTTTGGAAATACAGGATGGCATCCAGTCCAATAATTGCAATGTGTAAGGCCAACTTATGACATCGTAAGTAAGCAAGTTCACTTTTATGGTGGTTGCATGATTGTAACAGCTGAAAATGCCCTCCAGATTTACTTCTAACCCCAGTAATAAGACTTTCTAAAGCACTGGAGAGTGGGGTGGTGCATCCAGCCTTCTCCCGCTATTGAGGCTGTCTTGGAAAAGAAAAACTGTCATTTGTTTTTAAAATATTACTAATAGTCAATATGCATTGTTGCAGTAATCTCATTTTTGCATTCTATGTAAAGTTTAATTGTCAGATCTATGCTTGTTGCATAGGCAGTGATGTCCATATTTGTTTGATAGGTGTTAAATTTTATTCCAAAGGATTTTTTTTTATTTTGTTAAAGAGGGCTATTGTTACTGAATTTTCAGAGTTTCATTTGATGCTGGTTTGGCTTCAGTGCTCAGCATCAGAACATGTGAAATAATAGTAAGGAGCACACTGGCACACATGCTGACCAATTGCAGTTCCTATATCATTGAGGCAATCAGTGTGCTCTGTGTTTCAGTCCATACTTTAAAAGAGTTATCCAAAGTGTGGAACCTATTTTGGGGACAGGGTTCAGCACCTTAGATAAATCCTTTAAAATATGGACCAAATGCTAGAGCAGGTTTATCACCCCACTTACATGGGAGTCACTGGGTAAGACTAATGAAAACTGCCTATGTACCCCAAAGGGAAAGAAAGAGAGCCCCAAAAGAAAACATGACTTCAAAACTCTTTGGGACTCTGCCAAGTGCCTCATTAGATACTCAGCAGTGCTGCTCTAGAATGATGGTGTGGTGGGATATCGCCATACATTCATTCAGAAGAATGAAAATCATAGTTTAGCTTTAACTTCATGAAACTGCTAAGGAAAATCTTCCAAGCTGGGTTGAATGAAATAATCTGTTAGGAAGAACTAAATAGTATCTTTTTTTTTTTTGAAAAAAAAATTGGCTTAGCAGGGTAGGGATGTTCCTTAGCAGCCAGTGTATATCTGTTTACTTTGGCATTAGGAGTGTGTGGCATTTTGCTTCTGCCACTTCTGCAGACAATAACGCCAGGTTCTATTGCCAAAAATGGATGAACGAGACACAAGATTTAAGGTATTACATTTCCCTGCTGTGTGTAGCTGCGTGTTAGCTTTTGAGCATTTGACACTCAAGGTAACAAGAGACAGCCAGTACAGAACAAGGCCAGCCTCCAGATCCTTCAGCGCAGTTGACATAATGCTGTTATGATAATGTGACATAAATGTTTGTGAAGCCCAGCAAGACACCTGGCAATGAGAAGCTATAATTGCTGTTCAGCTTGCTGATCCTGCCTCCCCCAGGATCACTGTGGTTAGTCGGAGCAAGCTTGGTCCATAAATCTGATGACTGAACAATAAAAAAGTTTTCATGTTGAGCAATAAATTGCAGTTATTAGATGGTAAACATAGATGCATTATTTTAAAATGGCTAAACCATCTCTCACACAAACAAGAGAGGAAGTCTAGTGTCATTATGAGGCATAAGAGGATCACCACACAGTGTTTTATTACTCTTCTGGTTTATGCTATCTAGCCTGTGTTCCACTCTTCCAGAATCCTGATTTAAATTGAGGGAATTTCTAAAATTAATTCCAGAATTGGAACAAATGCTGCTTCTACCGCATTTCTATTATGCATGCATGGGCCTTGATACATTCTGTAGAAAAATTAGTCTTGGCATTATCATACAATTCAAGAATTCTTCTGTGTGGCATTTGAAAAAAATGAAGCCTAAAATGAATTGCTAGTCAAAACTACATTAGATCCACCTTTTGAATGGGAAGTCCATATGTGTAATTCTGTTTCATTCAGTGATTCTACTCTGGTTGAGTCTAGCCCAGGCTATGGCCCTACCAGGGAGAAAATCCCATTCATCTCAGTGTGGCTTTCTTCCTCGTAGACATGGAGAGAACTACAGTGTTGGTAATTTTTTGTCTGTGGTATACTTGTAAATGATCCTTTGTTACAATTATATCCCAGAGCCATTCACCAAAAAAGTAATTACAATAAAATACACAATTATAGAATTAAAATCCTATCACACAGTACCATAAACACACCCACAATTGAAACAAAATATTCACCACAATTCCAAAACCAATCCAGACAACACAAAGCATGACTCAGTTGCAGTGTTTAAAACATAGCCTTCTTTCCCACCAAAAGTTTTTTTTTTTAAGGAAAAAAAATCTCTTAAAATGCTGGAGAGAATAAACATGCCTTAACCTGGCATTAAAAAGACAACTATGTATGCATCAAATAAACTTCCCAGGGCAGGGAATTACATAACTAGGACATAACTGCTGAATATATGAAGCTTGAAAAAGTGACTTGTTTAGACTTATTTAGATTACAGCTTCTATGGTCCCTTAGCCAGCATGGCCTCTGGCTATGCCAGTTGGGAGATTCATAGAATCACAGAGTTGGAAGAGACCACAAGACCCGTGTTACCCTGTGTACTGGGGGTCCCTGGAGGGTCACCAAAATGTGCTTAACTAAAGTTGGGGAAAATTAGCTCAGAGCACTGCTTAGCGTTATGAGAGGCAGGGTAACGTAGCGAGATCTTAAACCCTATGTCTACGGGGTCGGGTTGAGTCAAGGAGAATACAGAAGTTGAAACAATAAATGATGTTTTATTAAACACAAGCAATACAGTGTATGCGACACATTCACACAAGATAACTAAAGAAAATAAAGGTTGAAGTGGTATAGAGGGATTTTTAGAGGGATTGCCGGTTTGGGTGATACTTCACCTGCCCTGAAGCCCAGAAAAATAGAGAGCGAAGCTGGGGTGCGATGTAGCTCAGCACGCGGAGTTGAGGGGAGGCTCGCCAAGCAAAGCGGCAGCAAGGCAGGATGAAACTTGGGAGCATTCTGAGGAAGGTCTCGGAATCAAGGGTTTTTATAAGGAGAATTGTGACCGCAGGCTATGCCGTACTTGGGGAAAACAATAGATCTGGAGTTGGAGACAAAGTCTCCGAAAGGTCAGAATCTGAATGATTGAGTTATCGTAGCGGTTTTCAATAGAGTAGCCAGTATGCAAACGCAGAGTACTTGGGTATTGTATAGTTTACCCATCAAGCTGCCAGCGCGGGGCAGAGGCTCTTTTGTAGGTTGCGTGCATACCTAATTAGAGTACTTGCCTGGAGGTCTCCTAAAGCGGCGAGTCGGCTATTTTCTGGCCTGCCTGTATTGTAGTTTGAATATTACGGCTGTTAACGGCCGAGCTTGTTTACGTGCTTGTCCGGTGGCCTCGCAAGCACGTGGAGAGGAATAGAGAAGTGAAGCTGAATTATAACATCAAGAGGATATCTTTAATATCCCCAAAGCTCGGACTAGCCAGGGCAGTAACATTCCCCCCCTCCGAAAATGGGCGATGCTGGGGACAATATCGAACATTTTCCAATTAAAAAGCAAAAATCAATTTAGAGCCGAATAGGGGCTTGCAGGTTGGTAGCCGTATCACTCCTCAGGAAAGGGAATTCCGGGAAGAGCAAAGGATTACTATCTTATAAAGACATTCCTAACTAACCTAAACCTAAACACGCACACGCCAATGTCAATTAACGCAATAATAAACAATTAAACAATAACCAATGTCCAATGTCCCGTCAATAGGGAACTGTCGAAAAATGAGCAAATGGCAGTAAATAGCAAATGTAATATCAAGCAATCAATGAAATAATCAATGGAGTACTGTAAGTCCAATGCCTGGTTTGGCACTGAAGGCAATCCAATGAGCAAACAGTTCAATGTGGATGAAAGTTTGTAGTCTGGGGGAGGTGAGGTGCAAGCAAAAGTCTTGGCACACCCCCCCCCCCTTGCAACAGGAAAAGTCTTTTAGCTGGAGTGGGTGAGCAAAATATAAGTCCCTCCAGGCAACGGAGCAGGAACAACAACAAAATGTCCAAGTCGGGGCAGCTTGGCTCGCTGCAAGTTCAGGAGCAAAGACTCTTTGCAGAATTTGGAGCCTGGAATAGTCCATAGGTTTCCTTGGGTCAGCAAATGGTAGCAGGAATGGCAAAAGTTCGTCGTGGCATGCGGAAGGCTGCGTGGTCACCTTCCCTCACGGTTTCAGGTGTCGTCGAAAAACCAGGAATCTCCAAGTCTCGGCCATCAGACGGAGCAGCAACTTTCTTCATCACCCCCCCCCCAATGGTACTCGGGGGTGATGGTACGACCTCGGGATCTTCCCAGTCTTCTGGATCAATTGACCTATTAGAGCTTTAACAGAAAAACTGACATGATTAGTAGCCATAAATGCAGATGGCCGGCTCAAAGCCTACTGGGAATTCGAATTGAAACTGGATCGTCATAACTGAAAAGACTAAGAGTCCACGGGGACATTTTACCTTTTAAAGACACAAAACACTTACAAAGAAAGAACTAATTACTTAAACTCTACCAAAACTAACAAAACTATTTACGTGGCGGGACTATTTACAGTAACTGGGCACAGAGGGGTCGCCACTCCACCTCTATTCCCTTCAGACAATGGCCGTTCACCCATTGTCGAACGCCTCGTAAATGGAGGCAAACACCTCCTACAAATTAACGGTTGGTACTTCCTTATGACTCAAGGAAGTCTGGCAAATCATGGATCTCACATTGGGTCTTTGGGCACCGGGATCTTCTGGCTCCGGGATGACCACCGATGCAGGATCAAACGGCTGACCCTTCCATTCTTTTAGTTGTGTTAGTTGGTGGGTCTCTGAGAGCGGCAGTGCCCACTCATTGCTGGAGACCCTTTTGGCCAAATCAAAGTGGAGGCTGATATCTAATCTGCGTGCCTCCCGAAGTAATGTCTTTTGTGTCATAATGGTGACCAAAACAGAACCAAGGACTGTCTTGGCCTCTCTCAAAATCACTAGTGTCACAGTAACGTGGGTGCCACTGAACATGAAAGCCACCTGGCACCAGAACAACTTTGCGGAGGGGAAGGCAGTAGCCATGTCCACCTCCATGTGGCATTTAGAACTCTCCGTTATCGAAATCTCCCCTGCTGGACTGCAGTCAAAGGGAGTGTGCATGTTACATACAGGGTGTGCCAGGGTGGGGGCCTTTGCTAGCCAGTACTCTGGCTGGGCAGGAACCTCTTGCTGTTTAAATCCCCAGTCTCCTTTGAGATTCCCCTGAAAGATGGCATGGAGAGGAAGGGCTCTCCTGGCCAAGGTTTCAAGGAAATCTCAGGGGAGACCGCAGGTCTCTAACAGGGGGCTCAGAGCAGGAACGATGAAGAGCTTGGGAAGCTTGGGGCTAGCTTCCCCTTCCTGTGTGTTCCCCCTTTCCTGGCTCTCACACATGCTGGCAATGTCCTGTGCCTTATCAAACTTGGTGGGGGCTTCCACGTCTCCCAATTGAAAGAATGGTGCTTCTTCCTGAACCTTAGCCTGGTGCGATCCTTCTAGGTGCTCTGAAAGCACTATGGTCTCGGAGGTGGCTGGACTCGCACTCGGGGCTGTGTCATGAGGAGGGGCTATCTGTCTATTTCTAGTGTGCCCTGGGCGCTTGTGTTCTCTGGAGGGCTTAGGTTGGGTCCCCGCCCGCCATATCCAGTCAAGCGGATAGCGCCTGGGGTGGGCTCACCCTGTCTTCTCAAGTTAGGGAGCAGCACTTTTGGCGCTGCTCCGGAGTCTGCAGGAGGGGTGGCAGAGGTCTCTTCCCTATCAGTCCTAGTGCCTGCCTTCACCCTAGATCTACCCCATCTGTTGGGCTTCAGCTGAGCCACAATCCTCTGGGGGAGATCCCAGGACCGAGGGCACCGCTATCCTGACAACTCTAAGTCAGGGTAATATCCAGCTGGAGGGGGACCGTTGGTCACCGCATTCACAGGCTGGCTATTTCCAGTGGCAGATGCCTGTCTAGCGCATCCAGGAGTTCGGATGTGGGTCTCTCATCAAACTGGCTCATGTCCAGTCCGAACCTTCTGAGCATGCCCCAGACACTTTCTCTGTCCAAGGAATACGTCTGGGCCGTGGGATCATACCCGCCAGACGTCTCCCTGGGAGAGCCTGAGTCAGAGGGCTGTTTGGGGGCAGTTGGCTGCTGTGGGGGACTTCCTGCCTTGCCGGGCTGGCTGCGGAAATCCTGTCCCTGCCACTGCCTGTTGTCCTGTCTGCGCGGCGGTAGCGAGTTCCAGTTCCCTCGCGGAATGGAATTTGGAACCGTTTTCCTATGCTGGGAATGGGGCCCATAGTTCGAGTAGGTAACGTTGGCTATAGGTTCCCAATTCCCGGTGTCCTTCCTATGCATCTTAGTGGGACCTTTGAGGGATCCTGCCTCGCGCAGCAGCTTGGAGACCCGTCGGAGGTTGTTCCCGAACTCTTCCCAGTGGGTGGTGGCTGGATCCACCAACCCTAAAGCCATCTTGGTCTCATGGTTAAGACCTCCGTATAAGAGCGTCTTAAATTCGAGGCCGTTAAAGTCGTATCCACGGGCCGGCAAGGGGACCTTCTTGGCCAGAATGGCGAGGAGCTGCTTCCATGCCATGTAAGCCTCAGGGTTCTCACGAGGACCCTGTTGCTCCATGACATAGAGCACACCTGCACTCTGTCCAGGCCACAAAATCCTCACTACCTCTCTCATCCAATCGTGGGCCTCAAGCCTAACCAGGCCTCAAGCTGCCATGGCTGACTCAAGAGTAGGGAGCTCAGAAGGGGACATGCAAAGCCGGGCCAGTTGGGTCAGGTCCTGACCATTGGCTGTTGGGTGAGAATGTATCACCACATTGAGCCACATGATGCTGGTGGACCGATTTAAAGGAGCCAACTGATCCGCAATTGCTTTGGCCTCAGTAGCATGCCAGGGGACCGTAGTCTTGGTGACCTGTGTCTCCTGCGTCTCTTGCCTATCAGAACTGCCTTCTCCAAGGGGGGTGGTCCATCTGGTCGTGGACCGTGTCTCTACCGGGTGGACTGGGACCTTAGGGTCACTCCAGTCTGGATTGTGGGGAACAGTTGCCTGAGCATTCTCTGGCAGTGTCTCCCCAGAAAAGTCCTCCACAAACGTTGGGAGCAGCTCCGGGCACACAGCCGAAATTAAGACTTCACGCGTTTGGAGCTGGCTCTCCAGCGCAGCTATCTGTTTCTGGCAAGCTACATGGCTAACAGCCTCCTGCTGTTCTCTCACTTGCCCCACCATGAACTTTGCCACAGACCGGGCATGATCCAGCTCAGCCTCTAAGGCATGGGCTTTCTCCTCCCATGTTTGCGCCACTACCGTGATGTGGCTAAGCTTCTGCGCTGACGCCTGCACTACGGATGCAAAAGTTACTTTGTCTGCACGCAGTGTCTCGACCTCGGCCTGAAGCCGGGCATTCTCTTTTTCCACGCTCGCTAACTTTTCTCTGGTCTCTACCGGGGCACTACTAGCATCTCTGGCCGTAAGCCAAAGTCTCCAAGTGGCCAAAGCATCCTTTGATGACCTGAATGGGTTCTTTGTCTTCCGTGCCAGGGTGTACGCTTCTCGGAGTGTGGTAAAGGGATCGGCCATCTGGAAGATGGTGTCCTTCCAGGGGCATTTCCCCTTACTCAACACCCACCTTTCTAGTTTACCTCTGACCTCTTCCTCCAACATGAGGTCCTTGATGGTGACCTTACTGCTCTCTGCCATTTTCCCTCACAAACCACAACTATCTCTAACACTACCTACAAGCTACAAACTACAAACCACAAACGGGACCAGGAACTGGAGTGACGGGAAGGATCACCTAGACCCCTGGGGGACTGAAGGGAGACGAACTCTGCAGAACTACTCTAGGAAAGAGGGACGGGAACCTATCTCCAGCCTGCCCAAACGAAGTCACTTTGGTACTCCCAAGCCCGGTTTTCCACCTCGACAGCACTGGGGACCAAAGGACAAGGTAATGGTTCAGGGACAGGGAGGTCACCTAGACCCAGGGAACCCTCAGGAGTACTCCGCCTGCCTGAAGGGGGGAAACGAACACTAAGGAACTTACTACGCCGCCTGGCCAAGCAGCGGGGGAAAAGGGCAAGGAACCAAAACCGAACCATCCCTAACTGGTTTTCTGGGTGAAGGGTACCTTCCTCTACCACGGGATAAACCTCTAAACCCTAGGCTAGGTCGGGACTCACCACCCACACCTAGTTGGCTAGCCAATCGGGATGAACCCGAAACCACACAGCGGGATGCACCTGCACTTCACCAACTGCCAGCAGGATGCACCCTCATTCTCAAACCTACCCAACAACAACTGACGGGATGCACCCGTATACTACTCTAAGGGGGGAATTTCTTCTCTAAGTGCTATTTTTGCCTTACTGCTACGGTGTTGGATGAGTTTAGACTGTTCCTACCATGCTAACATTCTAACACTTAGGATCCCAGCCCACGATAGACCCCAAGTTAGGGATGTGATTCCCAGGACAGCTTGTGCACACCCCTTGCTATCGGACGATGGTTCACCGCCTAGTGCTAGTGACCATGCCGGGGTGGCTGACATACACAAACCAAGAAAGAAAGGGGAGCAGATTTCCACCCAGATAGAATAGCTCTAGAGCTCAAACGCACAGACTCCACACACACGTGTTCCTGCCTAACAGCGCTCTAACGACTTGACCGACCGTCACCTAAATCAGTACCAGCCCGATTTGAGGAGGTTCGCGACTTCTTCTTACATTAGGGGTACCGGGGCTGCCCGCGTTACTCCACCACTCTGTTACCCTGTGTACTGGGGGTCCCTGGAGGGACACCAAAATGTGCTTAACTAAAGTTGGGGAAAATTAGCTCAGAGCACTGCTTAGCGTTATGAGAGGCAGGGTAACGTAGCGAGATCTTAAACCCTATGTCTACGGGGTCGGCTCGAGTCAAGGAGAACACAGAATTTGAAATAATAAATGATGTTTATTAAATACAAGCAAAACAGTGTATGCAACACACTCATACAAGATAACTAAAGAAAATAAAGGTTGAAGTGGTATAGAGGGATTTTTAGAGGGATTGCCGGTTTGGGTGATACTTCACCTGCCCTGAAGCCCAGAAAAATAGAGAGCGAAGCTGGGGTGCGATGTAGCTCAGCACGCGGAGCTGAGGGGAGGCTCGCCAAGCAAAGCGGCAGCAAGGCGGGATGAAACTCGGGAGCGTTCCGAGGAAGGTCTCGGAATCAAGGGTTTTTATAAGGAGAATTGTGACCGCAGGCTATGCCGTACTTGGGGGAAAACAATAGATTTGTAGTTGGAGACAAAGTCTCCGAAAGGTCAGAATCTGAATGATTGAGTTATCGTAGCGGTTTTCAATAGAGTAGCCAGTATGCAAACGCAGAGTACTTGGGTATTGTATAGTTTACCCATCAAGCTGCCAGCGCGGGGCAGAGGCTCTTTTGTAGGTTGCGTGCATACCTAATCAGAGTACTTGCCTGGAGGTCTCCTAAAGCAGTGAGTCAGCTATTTCTGGCCTGCCTGTATTGTAGTTTGAATATTACGGCTATTAACGGCCGAGCTTGTTTATGCGCTTGTCCGGTGGCCTCGCAAGCACATGGAGAGGAATAAAGAAGTGAAGCCGAATTATGACATCAAGAGGATATCTTTAATATCCCCAAAGCTCGGACTAGCCAGGGCAGTAACACCTGTCTAGTCCAGCCCTCTGCCATACAGGAATATGCATAAATGCTGAAACCTTGTACTCATACAGTCATGCAATGCCACCTTGTTAATGAATTTTAAAGCCAATGTGCAATGGCCCTACATGCACACATCTGCTCCCCCAAACTTGAACTGAGTATGGTCATTCAATATTGGACAACAATGTCCGGCTTCTTCTGTAGGGGAAAGTAAGTAGGCATAAGACACCAACAGAATGCTGGCTAAACAGAATTGTGATGCAGTTATATATTTCAGGGAATCCTAGAACGCTGGAACAGGAATGGCTCCTATGGTCAGCTAATCAAACCCTGACCAAGGCAGGAAATTCACACCCAAAGCATTCTTGGCAGGTGACCATCCAATGTTTGTTTAAATTTCCAATGAGGTCTGTTAAAACTGCCACTGAGGAGTGGCCATATCAATCACTTTCCTTGGGTACTTTACCTGTTTCTACATGTTTATCAGTGAAACAGTGAAGAAAGACAAAAGGAAATAGGAAGATGAGAAATATGCAGCAAACCATGCATACCAAAGGGAGCAGTAGGCAGTTATTAAAGCTTCAGTTCCGCCTTGGAAGTAAGATCATGAGATTCAGAATTCATAACTAAGGGATGGGAGGGTGCTTGGATGAGATGAATTTTAGAAGCATCTTTTGCAGTTAATATGAAGAGAGTAAGCTATCATTTGAAACTTTATGTATCAATCTTTGAAGCTGCATAAAAAAGAAAAAGTACCCATTTCTTAATCATCATGCCATAAATCAATTGCCATCTAAAATCCCATCCTATAATCATTGTGTAGGCATCCAAAACTATTTTGTTTAGTGGGTGCCTGGAAATTCTACCAAAGATCTAAGATATGTGCTTACATAACAACAAGAACCATAACCACCAATAAGAGAATAATAATGATCAGGAAAGAAGATACGGATTACTACAATAGCGCAGGGTCAACAGGATATAGTGGTTTGGGTTCTGGAGTAGAATGCTAAGAAACCTGAGTTCAAATCCCCATTTGGCCATGGAAACTGACTGAGAGATTTTGGGTCAGTTACACTCTCTCAGTTTCAGATAGGGGACCATAAGAAACCTTATCTGAATAAATCTTGCCAAGAAAATCCTAAGAGAGCATTGCCATAAACTGACCTTGACTTAAAGGCATATAATAACGGTAAGAGTTTAATACATGGTCAAACTGGGATAGTTGACAGGATCCCAACCAGAAACATAGTGGTGGGGATCATGCAGCCCTGATGAGAGTAACTCCCTTCAGATGTTATTGGGTGGCAACTCCCAGCATTCTTCATCATGGGATATATTAACAAGCTGCATGATTCCCAGTTGTATATTAACATGATAAAGTACTTCATGAGAAAAGAAAATACAACTGGCTTTAGAAGACAATAGTTATTTCAGATGAACACAATTCATTATTAAATTCTCATGTGCAAGCCCCACTGAATGGGAGATGCCTAAAAGTAAATTTAATTCTAAGCATTAATATTTCACTCCCCCCCCCACAAAACCCGTTGTACATATTGTACCACCACTATAGTAGATGTGTTACTGAGAGAGGTTGAGGGAGGTCATGTTTGTTTGTTTATTGCCTCTCAACCTTTAGGTTCTCAAAGGTAATGTACAATGAATACAAATATTTCAAGCCTTAAATACATTTTTAAAAACACAAAATAATTTTTGCCCTTTCATGGTACTTTGGTGTGCTGTGTACCCCCCCACGTACAAATTTCATTTTATCTTTTCACTTTTTAAGTCAAAAATAGCTCTCTAACAGTCCAGGGTGACAGTTTTGTCTCATTCCCCCTGGCCTGTTTTAGAAGGAGAACCCATTTTTTGAAAAGAAGGTAAATCAGAATAGAGTTGACTTCCCACTTTAAAGAAAGCATCTCCTAGCCCTTGCTTGGCCCCTAAGAAGCAAAAACATGGCAGAATGGCCCACTACACTTCCTAGAGGGTATGATGCATCTTTGGAGCCAAAATAATTCAAATTTTGTGGGGGAGAGAATGTAGCTGGGGACATGAAGAATGGCTGCCTGAAGCCTGCAGAATGCACTTTCCCCACCCTTGCATTAGTACTTATAGGAACAAAATAAGACAGTTAATATTAACTTTACAAGCTGAGAAAAGCTGCTGTTTTATCACTGAGGAACTCGTGGATCCAGAAGAAATTGCTAGTGGGAGGAGACAAAGTACTGGGACCTTGTACACGACTGCACATGTACCATCATCCTGAGGTGGTATAGTGGCAGCTGGCAGTCCTGCGGAAGTGGTGCAGTGAGGTTTACTCAAAGGAGCTATTCAAAGTGCTAAAGTCTATTCACCACCAACAGATTGAGAACCTTGGATACCTCCTTTCAAACTTATCAGCCCACTGTCATGGGAGGCACCAGCCTCCACAGAAGCTGTATGGCACCCAGAGAGAGACATAACTAAAATATCTTTTAGTTCAGTAAGGTATTGATTGCTAATATCGTGTTCCTCTGGTTTTTCATTACCATTTCATAATGATATAGTAATTAATTACACATGAAGATTTTTCATGCTCCTGGATATGCAGCCTGTCCTCACCTCTAGATGCCCACATGTTAGCATGGTTGTTACCAAGAAAAGAAAAGAAAAGAAAAGAAAAGAAAAGAAAAGAAAAGAAAAGAAAAGAAAAGAAAAGAAAAGATGTGTGAGTAGCTGGATTAGTCAAAGTGTCTGGAGGAGGGATGGCAATGTGCTAGGTGTGTGCTTCCCCTCCTCGGTCCTCATAAGATGCTCCCTTTGTGCAAGTTATTTATAAAATGGGCTTGGAAAAGCTGTGATGTGGTTGGCCCTCTGGATGTTGTTGAACTGCAGTTGTTCAACATTCCCTACCATTCGCTGTGCTGACTGGGGCTTATGGGACCTGCAGTCCAACAACATCCAGGGAGGCCTATGCATTGCTCATCCCAGACAATAATAAGTGCCCATTATTTATACTGATGCTTCAGTTATAAAACTTATTTTAAGCAAATAGTCACTGCAAAGTCTTCCACTTTCCTAGCCATGAGAAACAAAGGAACAAGATGCCTTAGAAAGGACTTGGGAGTGTACATCAAATCATGAAAACTAACTGTGCTGATTCTTGCATCAGAAGCAAGAAGCTGACAATACTTTTGGATGAACACTCTAATGTAGTTTATAATATTCATATCTTTTATCTATTCATTCCTTGATGCAACACCAATTATGCCACCCATTCTATATTATAGAAAAAATTATTCTGGGGTTTCTTTTATCTGGGATTATTTTTTTAAATATATACATATATACATATACATACACACACACATATATTTGCCCTTTAGCATAAGAGGAAGTATACATTTGATTGATCCTTCAAGATGTTTCTTGTCCATTATATAGATTTAAATTATACCTCTAATAATATATTGGTGACATATACCTCCATACTGATTTTAGCTCGGAGGCATTCATATATGCCAACATTTATCTTTCAAGGATCCCATTTTTCCCCAAATGACCATGTAAGTCATTGAGTTGATTAAATGCAATCTGACACTATCCATCATAAATCTGTTCAGTGCAGAATGGCCTTAACTGTTTGGATTAACCCAAAATGGGACCGTCTTCCCTTCTGTCCAGTTCACTGAAAATTTCTCTGCTATCTTCTTATAAGCCTATACTGCCTTGAGCTCCAACATATGAGAAATGTGAGATTTAACAATTAAAACCAGTTTTGCCTCTTCCTTGTCCAGTACTGAAGCCCCAAATAAAGTAAAACAAATCAGAATTCTTCAACTAATTTAGTTGCCTTATTTTATTTTATGCCTCATTGGGTGAGAAACCTAAGCAGGCAAAACTGCCTAAGTATATTTGGGATACAAAGGAAGCAACAGTGCCAAAGCCAGGCAGAAAATATGTTGCTGCAGTCAGAGCACTTAAGGATCATAGACCAAACAAAAAGAAAGGTAAGGATGACATTGGCCATTCTTCCTCCACAATATGTCCTTTCTTCCCTATTTCCTTTCTGTAACATCTCTTCCATTTTAAAAGAGGGAAACAGTCCCTATGGTATGGCCGTAGTGAGGGTCAGGGTAGAGCCTTCAAATCTGCCCATGTCACACCTATAAAGATACTAGAAAGAAAAAGGCTGGGGAGAGATGTGCAAAGATTGGGGACAGGTGAGATTCAAGACTGGATCTTCTCCAAGGTCAAAGATCTCTTTCCAAACTGGAGGGGGAGAGATCTAGCCCCTCCTGTGTGCCATGCCACCAGAATCCCAAGGATTGTACTTAAAGCAGCTCTATTTTTGCCTACTTAGAAGTATGTACCAATAGGTTCAATGGGAAATGCTCCCAGGTAAGTATGACTACAATTGCAATTGTATATCCCTTTGAGGTCAACTGGAAAGCATTAAGGGTATTATGTTTAAGTCTTCAAAAGATCACTAGAACTCAAAGATACTTAGCTTTGCTGTGATTGTCCCCATGCAGTTTAGACAACTATGTAAGTGCTTTTCCATCATCTCTCTGTACCTGAGTTTGTCATCAGCTGCAGGAGAACAACATACAAGAAACTGCTTGCCATAGCCCACTATTTTTAACTGTACTCAGCTTAGTAGCTTGAAGATTCTGCTTTAAAAGTTACCATTTTGCATCCTGCCTGTGCTTCAGCACGTCTCAGTTTTGAACTCTGGGTTTAAAAAGTTGCAATAAAGAAAAATAATTGTAGCAAAGAAGGGGGAGAAAAAGTCCTGAAGGGAAAGAATAGAAATAACTGATGAGCAATAAGAATGGTTGCTAAGTTTTTTTTCCCTTCTTTGGCTCAAAGATGATTTTTTTTTTTATTGCCAAAATAAAAGCACATTAGTTATGCAGTCCTCAAGGTTTTGCCTGGGGGAGATACTTCAGTTCAGATTAAGTTAGGAAAAACTCATTTCAGTTTCTGTTGTTTAATTCAGAGAGAATAATATTAACTCTAGAATCGAGCATACACCAGTGGCTAATACACTCAAGTGATGGTTTCTGACTGAACTACTGCTGTTGCTACTGCTGTTGAATTACTGCTGTTCCTCCAACTCTTTCTACCACAATGTCATTTGTATAATATTTTGGCTATCTAGTTCCATGTAAGTTGACAAACAAGAGAATGAAACTCATTTGCAAATAACTGTGCAATCTGAACATACAAAACATTTGCACATTCAGTTGATGGCATAAGTGATGAATTCTACCTAGACTGAGATCATTCAAGAGTAATGGAGTCACAACGCTTGAAGTGTACCTGCAGTACAGTGATAGCTGTTGGATGCCATTGCCATGGTTCTGTCGTATGAAATAGGATCTGAGTTTGGTGAAAAGCAAAATCTTTGCTTGATTGCTCTAACACTGTAATTTCAGGAAGTACACTAGAACTGTTTGGCAGAATTTTAAAAGTGTGTGTATGTGCCTTCAAGTCACCTGATGACTTATGGCAATCCCATAAATTTCATAGGGTTTTCTTGGACACGGAATGCTCAGAGGGGTTTTTGCCTATTCGTTCCTCTGAAATAAAGCCCAAAACACCTGGTATTCATTGGTGACTTCCCATCTAAGTACTAACTAGAGATGATTCTGCTTAGCTTCCAAAATCAGATCTAAATATCTCACAAAAAAGAAAGAAAGAGAGAAAGAGAGGAAGGAAGGAAGGAAGGAAGGAAGGAAGGAAGGAAGGAAGGAAGGAAGGAAGGAAGGAAGGAAGGAAGAGAACAGGTCTCTGTTTTTTGTAGGATGAGACCATGGCAATTAGTAGTAGCAAAGAGATATACCTGTCTAGTGGGGGGTAGACTCTGAGAGATGTTTCCTGATTAACTCCCACAGAAATGTGGGGAAACTGAAACTTGATCAAGAATGTTAAGTGAAATCTTGACTTGAGTGGAATTCAGTTCTGGTCTCTTGCATCCACATCTAACCACTGTGCCGCATTCTCATAGGGTATCAATGATTTGTCTATATTATCAACTGAAACAAGACCAGCTGCCTAAAAGGAAATAGCAAGAGCAGTTACATTTCTATACTGCTTATCAGTGCAAAGCACTCCCTAAGTGGTTTACAATGTGTTCAGCTAATTCCCCCCAACAAGCTGGGGGCATACAATCTACGGAAGGATGATGGAAGACTGAGTCAGCCTGGAGCCATGCAGGATCGAACTCACAACGTTGTAGCTGCAGTATCAGTATTTAACCACTATACCACCAGGGCTTTTGCACACACACACACAGATATATATGTGTGTGCACACACATGCATATCTGCACATAGAAGATAGATGGACAATTAGTTGAACCTTGGAACAATCACAATGGTATAGAGGAGTATAGCCCATCTGAGACATCAGACTGGTTTAGGGAGTCTGGGACAAGTTTTGTGATATGAGAACAACTGGAAAGTGGCTACTGATGCCCTCCACTATCTGCTGCCTGAGGTGATTACCTCTGTCTCCCTAATGATAGGGCCAGCTCTGAACTTAGAACATGATAATAATAAACTGGAAGATAACTTTCCTGTTCTGGGTATTGGTGTCTAGATGTAGCTATCAGAGGATAAGGACATTGCTCCCCAAATGAAAATTCTGCCCTCAGTCATTTTTTCCCTTTAGTTCTCCAATTTCTAGCATTGCAGAAAGTGAGACATTGAAAACTGTTCACAGCAAGTACTCTTTTAATTACAGCATTCATATTCCCTTGGTGACCTTGTCTGCCCCTTTTCTTTGGATGCCTAAACTCTCTTTCTAAATGCTATACTGAATTTTTAAAATTTTTGCAATACTATAAATTTGAGGATTGAGGGAAAATTCATTTAGGGGGGCAGAATTCTTATTGGAGAGACAGTGCCCCTACATCAGTGTATACTGTTACTGCTGTAGCTTTTTCCTTTAAATATTTTATTTATATTTGAATTATGGCCAACATTCATACAACTCATATAATTTGAAACTATTGGGTGACATCTTATTAAAATAAATGCCTATTTCGACACTTTAACATGACCTTATCTAGCAAAGAATACAGCCAGCCTGCCAGTTGGTACGCAACTTATTTTGGCTTCTGCAAAAATCAAGCTTACTCCAGAATGTCTAATTTACAGGAAAGGGGCTCTTTATGTAATAAATGGCACAGTGTTGGTCCAAAACTCTACAATTCACAATGGTATTTAAACCATGGTTTTGGAGTGTATTAACTGTTGTGCTTTTATAAGGATTAATTAACTGGTTTGGTATTTTTATAGGAGACAGATATCACAGATGTAAAAGTGTTTGGTCACGGGAAGGTTGAATCTCTTCAAACTATGGAACTACTTTGGGATCCTAGACATTGTTGTGAAACAGCTTGCTCCAGCTTCTTGAATTTGGGATTGTTCCATATGAAACTGACCGTTAAGAAGACCATAGAGAACTGGCCGTTCCTTTCTCTTTTTATTTTCCCCCTTGGAACTGTGGTTCAACATTTTCTACAACTGCTATATTTTCTGTGGTGTTTACTGCGGTTCCATTGGCCATGGCTGGAGGAATTATGAGAAAGTGATGTCATCATATAAAATGTGGCAAAGAATGAGGCCAAAATAGTGCCTAATCAACATGTATTGTTGTAATGTTTAACTGGTCTGAACAGTGTCTGGCTTGTGCTGATGCTTTACACTTACTTTGTTTTACAAGGAGCCTGTGATGACTGACATGAAGGAAAGACGTATTTAGAAAGCTAACCGGGAGAAAATAAATTCATTTGAAATATGGTGCTTGAGGGGAGTTCTTGAGACACATCATGGACAGCCAAAAAGAAAAATAAATGGAGGCAAGAATGAATTAAGCCTGAACTCTCGCTAGAAATGAAAATGACTAAACTGAGTTTCTTGTAATATGTTCATATCATGAGATGACATTACTCACTGGAAAAGAACATAAAGCTAGGTAAAGTGGAAGGCAATAAGAAAAGAAGAAGGCCACATTACAGATGGATTCATTAAGTAAGGGAAGATACAACTGACGACCCCTTTTAGCTGTTTGATTTGTGAGGTGACCATAAGCTGAAGTCAACTTGGTTGCAGATAAAAACAACAAATGACAGTTCCTTCAAGACAATGCCCTCTATGAGGCAGAAGGATAAATGAGGTTCAGAGGAAACAACTCTTTATTAATTATTCATGTTAAGAAAAGTTTCCATGAATTGTAAAATATTTGATAGACTTGTCTGTTTCATTATTCTTGATAAGGTAGGAGGCAATTCATTCAGTCTTCAAACAGTTGAAGCCGCTATAGTTGAAGCCAGTGTGAATTAGAAGCGTTATAAACAGTCAGCCCTCCATATCCGCAGGTTCTGTATCCACAGATTCAACCTACCACAAATTGAAAATATTTAAAAAAAAATCAAAAAGCAAACTTCGATTTTGCCATTTGATATAAGGGATGCCGTTTTACTACCTCATTGTACACATTGAAAATCCATGAATTTGGGTATCTACAAGCAGTTGTGGAACCAAACCCTAGTGGATACCAAGGGCCCACTGTACTGATGTATATTTCCCAAAATGGACACTACTCAAATTTAAGTTGTTAGCGCACCTGGAAGACAGCTAACTGGGAGTCAAAGTATGCAGGATGTGAAACTTCCCAACTATAGTGATATGAATTGTATTTCTTTTTAAATTGCAGTAATTGTTTCTACTTTTGCATCTGAAAATATGAATCACCATGGATAAGTATATTTGGCAATGTACTTTTTCTTTTTTTGACAGTAGCAAGGTGGCCAACTGTCCTGTAGGCTGTATTTATATTTGCAAAGAGCCAAGAAATACCCACCCACTCATCTCCTTAGAAATCAGCTTTCTAGTGACCTTGGGAGTGGATTGAATTTGGAAGTGTCAAAATTCCATACAGACTATACAAATTAGATTGTAGCAGAATTCAAGGACATAGCTGTGTTAGTCGGTTTCAGCCTGAGAAGACATAAAGGAAGCTTCTTGCACCTCCATCTGATGAAATTGACTGGAGTTCACAAAAATTTATGCTAGAATTTTTATTTTTCTCAGTAAATCTCAGGATTCTACAGGATTCCTTTAAATTTATGTAAATTACAGTTTAGGGGTTTATGATTATGAGAACCTTCTAAAATAAAATTTATTGGTTTTAACTGCTAGAAACTGTCTTTTTTGATAGTTTTGTCAGTCTTTTAAAGCATGGCACAGTTTAGGAGCCTCAACCTTAATCCATCCCTGAAAAATTGACAACCCACACTAACAGAATTTTAACAAAATAACCCCTCAGAAGAATTAAAAATAGAAGCATGACTTTCTAGTGAGGGAGATCAGGAAATCGCACTTGTTCCTGCTAGTTACACGTAACAGCAGCCAGAGAATATGGGAAAGAATGTTATCACAATATATTGATCTGCAGGAGATCTGCTGTATCTCCCATCAGTTGCTGTACCAAGCTTTATTGAAAAAGCAAATAAAGTAATAATGGAATAACATTCTTTGCTTCTGCTCTCTAGCGTATGCATTGTTAATATAGTAAAACCCTTGTTTCTGTAATAATTGTAGGACTAAATTGATTTGGGAGACCATTTGCTCAGGGTTTCACCACTACTTCAGAGAAACTGAAAAGGATCTGGGGACAAAGTGCAGTGGTCTTCGTCCATATTAGCACACTGTGTGTGTGTGTGTGTGTGTGTGAATAAGTCGCTTATTGACTTATGGCAACCCCATGAATTTCATAGAGTTTTCTTAGGCAAGTTGTATTCAGAGGTTTTTTTGCCAGTTTCTTCCTCTGAAATATAGTCTATAGCATCTGGTATTTGTTGGTAACTTCCCATCCAAGTACAAACCAGAACTAACCTTGCTTAGCTTCCAAGATCAGACAGATCTGGTGCCCTTAAGGGTATTTAGGCCTATTGGCATCTTACACACCTGTCTGTGAGTAAAAAAAGAAAAAGAAAAGAAAAGAAATGGAGAGGACAGTTGCACAGTATGTATGTAATATTGTTGTGTCATTTGCTCTTCAGTTTACAGAATTAGAAATGCCATACACCAGATTTTCTATCAATTTAACTGATATATTCCCAAAGAAAGTTTATTCTGAATATTAAGAGCACTGAAATCATCACCAATCTTGGTTCATCCTTCATGTTGAAAATGATCATCTTGTTCCATTTGTTGCATCAGTTCTTTTTGTGTCAACATCTTGCTAATTATTTCTGCTTCCTTTTAATGGTGTACCTGTACATCTGTTACTTTCTTCCATAACAGATTAAAATAATCATTTTCTTTGGTCAGGTTGCTATAAGGTTATGCACTCATATCTATAACACAGTTATTCACACCATTCAAGTTACTGTTGCCTGGTGAAATACAAGAGCCAGCAAAATGCATTTATAGGCTGCTAACATGTTGCTTAGATCTGATTATGCAAAAATGTTTCATTCTCTGTTGACACGTGTTTTAGGTCTGAAAAGCACTTATTGTTGGAACACTTAGAAAGCAGATGGAAACACAGACATGATAGACCCAAACTGTAAAATTATGCATTGTTATTGTTGTTTTAAAAGATGAAAGGGGGAATGTTTTGTTTATGACATTCAGCATAACACTGGAGTTAGAATACTTTGATGACATTAGTACATACATTTTTTAGAACAAATAGACATGTAGTTAGAGAAAAAAATTGCACTCTGGAATTCATTACCATTGCGTAGATTAATTACCAGTGTAATTAAAAAAAACTTAAAATTTTCAGAAACTTCTTTCTGGCCACCACTACTAATCATGCTGTTTTAATTTATGTAAGGCATTTATTCCTCACTTCATGTTCAATGCAGAATGTGGCTACAGCATTCCTGAATGATGGCTGTACACCCTCTGTTTAAATAACCATAGCTTGGAAATTATGATATTTTTGGCCTATAGCTTATATAGGCCTCAGGCACTCTAGCCAGTGGCCATGCTGCATGGGGAATGCTGGGAGTTGTAGTCCTGTTTTTCCAAACTCTTCAAATGAATCAAGCTAAGGTGAGATGATTCCCTCCTTGGGCAGTTTGTTTCTCTGTCAAATAGTTCTCACCATTACAAGACTGTTCCTAAATGTATTGCCAAAATCTACTTCTCTGCAGTTTGTGCCCATTGGATCCAGTACAGGCTTCCAAGTCTTTTTCAAACTATGTAATTATACCACTTTGACTGCCATGATGTCATCTTACAGAAACTTGTGGTTTAGAGTTTGGTGAGGTAGTACAGATTTCTCCAAGAGATTTCCAAATACCTCACTAAATGACAAATCCTAGGATTTGTAGGATACAGTGATGGCAGTTAAAGCACCAGAATTGTGTATTGTGAAAGACATGCACCTCTGATTCACATTCTGCATGACAATCCTTCATAGATACCTGGAGATGCCTATCACACCTCCATTTAATGGATGTCATACACTCACTGGGCTAATAGCATTGCTATGCAGCAGATGCTTTCTTGATCTCTCCATCATAGGTTTAGGCTGAAGAAGGGGGCTTTGTAAAGTCAAGAGCTTCATTGCTGTCAAGTGGGTTATCAGAAGTCACAAACCTGTGGTAGTGCCATGCCCAGTTCTAGAGGTGGTGGGACCACACTTTTTACACATTCTTTCTGACACACCTTTCTTTTCCTTCCTGATTTTCCCTCTTTCTCCACTGTGCTACCTCTGTGTTACCTGCAGAGGCCATCACTGCTGCCAGAAATGTGAAGTTATCACTTGCAGAGGACTTTTGCAACTCAGTAGAGGACTGCATGTGGTCCTTTAGGTGGCTCATATATCAAATGGGAGGCACTACTCCAAAGTATTTGGGGATAAGGTACTTCCTACCACATGGGCTGTAATCTACCAGTGGGCTTAGGGCTATTAGTGGCACAGCCTTGCTTTACTGAAATGTACAAATGCGCCTGACTGGGCTGTGTTAGATTAGTCTGAAGTCTGTTCTAGTAAAGCCATTTCCATTTGGATGCCTAACTTAATCATTTTATAAGAAGACAGGTTTGAAAGAACACAGTTGTGAGCTCATGGAGTTTGGGATATTTGCCTGAACAAATGCATTTTGACTTCTCCATCTTCCTGTGACTGCTTTTATACCGATCCACCTGGTCCAGAGCTTGAGACACAGCTTGGCAAGTCAATTATTTACCTTCTCTTTAACTGCCCACCCATACTGATACTAGCTGTGCTTCAAATTATAGTCTCAGTGCAGGTACAATGCCACCCATTCAACAGTGAGGCTTCTCTTTGGTGCAGTAGGTGGCTAAGGAGAGAGGCAAGCAGTGTCAAATTTGTTTCTGTTCTGCATCACAGAAATGTTTCACCTTTGAGAAGCACTCCTGTAGTATTTGGCACTACCTTCTTTGCCACCTGCCTATGGCGTTTGCATATGTGCATGTGTATAAAGTAAAAACATTGTACAAAACCCAGCTTGTCTTGAGCTAATTAGTCTCGTAAAATGGAAGAACGTCATTCAGACTATCATTATTTCCTCCGGAGTACAGAAGATAAAAGACAGATGAAGAAACATTTCTAAAAACACTTGTTTAGGTTCTTGAAAGAAATATTTTGATGGCTTCAATGGAAATTTTATAGAAATCCATTTGCTTTCCAGCATAACATGTCTCTGAAGTAAAAATGGGTGAGAAATTAATTGGACTCATATTTTAATGTGATGTAAACCAACTTGCACCTCCTGGAACCAAATACAAACATGTAACCAGAAATCTCTGTCAGACGTTCTCCGCTATTCCTTTTTAAAAGAATTGAAATTTTTCACTGTGTCCTTCATTCTACTTCTGTATCCTAATCTTGGCTCAGCAAGAATTTTTCAAAAATTTTACAATTGGATCATTATAATTTGTTACTGCTTTCAGTTACCTCAGCGCACATGCACCTTTCTTGAACCTGTATTACTGGTGAAAACATATATATTGATGAAACACATAACAAGAAAAAAAATAAAAATTTAAAAATGTTAAAAAATCAGTTTTATGTGTTCATGTATATGGATTGCATCGAGATGCTTTGCAGATTCTTTTTGTGTTATGTATATGTGTATATTAACAGGGCAACAGCTTGACCAGTTAAACACAGCAATATGCAGAAAAATAAAAAATATATATTTTTCTAAATTAGGTATTAGGTAAATATTAGGTCGTAGGTAACAACATTACCTAATACATCAGTTGGACTCTGGATAGAAGATCCAGTAACTGGAAATGTCAAAATTTGAGATGCCATTCAGATTAGATTTTCAGAAACATTCTTATCAAGGCTGTAACATAGGACTGTGTATAAAAATCTGAAAGTGAAAGCGCATTTATGATGACTCCTAGTATATACTATCTAGACTACAGAGTTACAGAAGTCTGATGCCACTTTAAATAATATGGCTCTACCCTAGGGTTTGCTGGGAACTGCCATTTCACTCCCTGGAACCATAGCACAAGAGCGTCGTTTCACAGAGACTTCTAAATCCCTTGTTGATCTGGCAGTTTTTGTTGTTTATCTTCAAGTCATTTTCAACCTATGGCAATCCCATTACGGGGTTCCCCTGGCAAGGTTTGTTCAGAAGGGGTTTTCCTTTGCCTTCCTCTGAAACTGAGAGGGTGTGACTTGCCCAGGTTCACCCAGTGGGTCTATATGACTGAGCAGAGATTCAAATCCTGTCCTCCAGAGTTGTAGTCCACTGTTCAAACCAGTATACCATTCTGGTTCTTCTAAGCCTCTTAACAAACTACAAATTCCAGAATTTTGCAGAACAGAGCCATGGCAATTAAAAGTAGGAATACACTGCAAGGGTAGAAAAGCATTGTGTCACAGTAAGGCAAAGATGAGCTACTGTTGCCCTCCTGTTGTTTTTGGACCTGTCATCTCACCATTGGCCATGTTGGTCAGGGGTGCTAGACACAGTAGCCCAACAATTTCTGGAGACCCAAAGTTGCCCAATTCTGCAACAAGCTTGAGATTTTCCATGTAATCAAGGAGTTATATTCTCAATGAATAGACAGACAGCAGTCCTCCTGCAGCATGACAATCATGTTGCTGTTTTTCCATAGTAGCAGAGCAATTTAGATGGAAAGCCATGACAATAATAATAATTGCTCATCTATAGTAGGTTTTAGGAAATTATCAGGAGATTCATTAAAGATGATGCATCTATGTGACTTCAGAGCAGTAATCTTCATGCTTCTGGATCCAAAAGATTCAGCTCCTGGGAAATTATTTCAATATACCCAAAGAATTACTTAAGAAATGCACTTGTGTCTGCCTCATTTCCAACTGGAAATACAGTGAGAAGCCAGAAACTTTTGATCAGGAGATCATGGGATGATGCGCCTTGCATTTTATTACCATTCAAGGGTCAAGAACCATACAGAGCAGTTGACAATGAGAAAAAGCAGTGTATATGATGTACACATGGTTGTGCAGATGCTCATTGGGAAACGTAAGTAAGAAACACAGTGTTTTTAAAAAATACAAATATTTGTAACTCATGAGTTATGAATATTCAACATGATAATTATAGTAGTATCCTGTGTTGTGTGATCCTGCTTTGAAACAGAAAATTAATCTTAATGAGTTGATAGTCTTTACCTTGCACTGTATGTGTCAGGTTTTAGAGACTCCAATAAATTTAAAAAGCAAAAAAAAAAAGAAAAAAAGAAAAAAAAAGATCTTTTCGATCTTAGTCAAGGAGGACAGCCTAGCCTAACCTTGGAAATGAATTCCACTCTCTGGAACCAACCATCAAGAAGGCTGTCTCTGTTTTCCTTACTAAAAAAGCTTCTGAGGTTGGTGGGAGAAGGGCAAGTTTTCTACTAATCATAAAGCCCAATCAGGTTTGTATGGAGAATAAAGTCTTTCATATAGCTTGTGTACATCATTGGATTTATCTAAATAGGATTCATGTTGCATTAGATCCTATTGGATCTTTCTCCAGCCTTTGACACTTGGGACCATCAGATCTTACTCCTATGGTAAGTATCATTGGGAATAATGGAGAATGCTTAGTACTGGTGTGTCAGCCTAACCATGCAGTAGCCCTTCCTTCATGCCCCCCACTGTGTTTACAGGTTTTCACAGTGGTTCCAGTCTCAGTTGTCAGGAATCTTGTAGTCCTTCTGGGTGATTGTTTGTCCCTGTGCCCCACTAAGTGACAACAAAGGGATGTAATTTCCATGTTTTGAACATGCATAGGATTTGTCAATTTTTGACTATTGAGGCTGTCCATCTGATTGGTTATCTCATGTCTGGCCTTCCTGCCGTCTTCTTCCTCTGGTTTTAATCCACAAGAGTGCTGTCCTGGTTGTTTTAAATTTCCCTAAATATTCATGTGTTCCTTCTCCCCATAGATCTCTTCACTGGCTACCAGTTTGGGCCAGAGCCCATTCCAGATTCTTGGTTCTGGTATTTAAGGCTCTGAGTTCTACTCTCCCTCAGTACCTGACAGCTCAGCTAGCATGGTATGTACCATCTAGGAAACTAAACTCTATAGGCAAAGAATTATTGTCTGTTCCATCAACATGCATAGCCCTGTCAAGGCTACAAGCCTTTCAAGATCTGGCTCCACATCTGTGGCATGGTCTTCCTTTGGACCTCCAATAGAGGAGGATCTCACTCATTTTCATAAGCGGTTGAAGACCTTCCTCTTTGATTAATCAGATTAAGCTGCTGAGTTGTGCCTGAGGTTGCTGAGGTGGGCAGTGACTGCTGGGGTGCTGGGGGCTTCATTTTATGTATATTTATAGTGCTATGTTTTATTGTCCTTGTCTCTAATTGTATATATTTATAACACCCTTTAGTGAAAAGGATGTTATAAATAAATATTATTAAGCCAAATTATATTTTTAATAAACATATTTATCTGAGAAACTAACTATTCATACGAACTGATTCTGTAATCACCAGACCCCCAGTTTCATTATTTTTCAAACAGAGAAAGTCAACACATTTGAGATAATTAACCTCCATGTAAATGTTTCAGGATTTCTCCTCAGAAGAAATTCGTTGTATGTCACCTTTAATTTGGCTTTTGACAGGCAGGTGAAGAAACAGTGTTGTGCGTATAATTTCAGGGGTACAGGACCACACTCCTTACATTTCCATCCATAAACATCTTACCTCATTTCTGGTGTATGATGACACAAGTCTGTACCAAATGTTATGCAGCAATGTGTGACTACCCATGCAGGCAAATGAAAGGTGCCCTTCATAACCAAGAACTTTTGACTTTGTAGCAACTCATTTGCTCACTCTTTTAAGAGATTTCAGAGAAAACACTGAAATTGTTGTTTGGACACATTTGTGGAAGATGGAAAAAAAAGGCCAGGTTAATGATGAATTGGATTTTTCGTAATGTTTGAAAAACTGTTACATATTTTCAAGACAGTTTAACAGTGGCAATTAAAGTTTGCTGGTAGAACACCTGTTTTTTACATGTGTTTGTGGTCAACATGGTTGCCCGTGAGGAGATGGTAACACCATCAGGCAAGAATTGTGGGCTAGGCTAGAGATCCAACCTCAGGGCATATGATTTCGCACAGAAATAGCTAAAAACATAATGACTACAAACCAAAACATCAACACCTGAGATGGAATGAGTCTGAATGCCTATCTGAACCAGCCTGTAGTAAAAATGGAACAGGGTTTGAAAGGAGAATGCTAAGATGCTGCATCCCGGCATTTTGATTAAAAATAAAACCATTTTTAAACATAAATAAAATGTATATAAGCAAAAACCCTCAAACGAAGGTGCAAATGCATCTTACAATAACTGATACAAAAGCATTGTAAATTAAGAACACTAGAGATTAGCAAAACTAAAACAGAAGTAAATTACAATTATCAGAAATTGTATAAATTTCTGAACTGTTGGTGAACATTTTGAAAGGAAGAAAGATAAGGAAAAAGAAGTATTCTCAAGGTGGTAAAGGGAAGGAAGGGTTGTAACCTGCCAAATTAAAAATTGCAATTTATTTTATCAAATTATGACCCACAGAATCACCAAGCACTATACAGATTTAAAAACAAACACACACACAAAAATCAAGCAGGGGTAGGGAAAAAACTGACTGCAAGCCATCACATTTATTTCAGTCAAGGACAGAAGAAATTAAAAATATGACAAAAAGCCCCAGACATGAAGGAAATTTTATAAATGCTTTGCAGACCAATTGGTTCCAAACCTATTGTTGAATGACATACTATGCAACAAACCAACCCTTTGTATGCTTGGAAGGACATGACTGGAATCTTAACTTACAAGTGCAGGCAACCTGCCTGATTTTCACACATGATGAGAAGTTTATATTGTTTGTTTGTACATGTTTTTGGCTTAAACACTCAGGACAAGGACTAGAGTTAGCAAGACCCTTGGCATCCTCCTTTATAGACTCATTCGTTTATAATGTGCTGGTGCCCCTCATTCATTCTCCTTTACCTTGCCAGCAAAAAGGAGATGAAGAATCAGATAAGAAACCAGCCAGCCAGGGAAACAACTCGCTCAAGAAACAGAATGAAACTGTGTGAAGTTGGCTTATGTTCACAAGAGGAAGAAATGGGAATATGTTGGCTATGAAGAATATAAATGATTCCAAATAACCAAGGTCTCCTCTCGCTTGTAACAAGATTGGATTCCAGCTATGACTTCCAAGACTTAGCCCTAAAGTCATTTTTTTAAAAAATGTACCACACTTCAGCATTGCAACAAAGCTGATCAGATACTCACTCATGCTGGAAAAACTGGTGTGATGCAGAGGTGGTTAAAAAACGGTGGAGGTAAACAAAGGTCACAACTAGCATTCTACCCCACCTCCATGTGTCTTCTTGAAGGCAAGGTGGCTGCAAAATCATGAACTATTTCCACACTACACGGTTATAGTGCTGTTATTCCACTTTCAACATCCTGTGGAATTCTGGGGTTTGCAGTTTACTGAAGCCAAGAAATTCTCTAGCTGAGAATTCTAAATGCTCCTTCCTAAACTACAAACCCCAGAATTCCACAGGATGTTGATAGTGGAATGATAGCACTATAACAATGTAGTGCAGAAATGGCCATTGTATGATCTGTCTGTCACAGGGAAAGAATGCATTCTTCCCTCGCACCCTACCCCTGGATGGTCTTTACCTTACTTTATGACCCATTTTGATAGAAGTAATTTGTCCCCTTGCTCAACAATTGGAAAGACTCCTCAACTCCACCAGAACTGAGGTAATAAGAGGCCTTTTGTGACTTACTGGAGGCATGCTGGTAGAAGATAGGCTTTGAATATGGAAGACAGGGGACCTCTCAGTGGTGGTGTGTTCAGTCGTGTAGGATGGGGGGAGTGAGGGGATGTTTCACCCTGAGCTGCAATGTTTTGGGGGCATCCCGGCCTGTAGCCATGCCCCTGCATGTCCTGGCCATGCCCCCATGCACTGCAGCCATGCCCCCATGCACAGTGGTCACACCCCAAGTGCTGTAGCCCCCCTCGCCCCTCCACATACTCCAAGCTCTGCCACTGGGTGTGTTTTGGTGCAAACTCCTTCTCCCTTCAATGAGAGAAGCCTCCTGTAGGAGCAAAGGACATGGTCTACCCCTTTGCATCTGGCTTGAAGGCACAAGCGATGCTATTTTCATCTGTTTCAATTTTCTAAAAAAGGAAGGGAAAAGTTGCACTGGTGTCTTCAAGGCCCTTTCCGCATGTGGGGGGGGGAACGGGCGAAAACGCCCGAAAACGGAGCTTCCCTGAAGCCGGGTAAGTCCGTCATCACGCGGAGCAGCGCCAGCTCGCTGCTCTGCAGTCCTCTGGCGTCCCAAATGGCAGCTTCCGGTTGGCGGAGGCTCTCCACCAACCGGAGAAGCTCGCCAGCTGGAAGCCCGCCCCCGGTAGATCTGCAGGAACGCACTTGCGCGCGCCTGCAAATCCGCATCGGAGCCGGGTGACGAAGTAGCATGGGGCTGCGCGCTCCGTGCTTTTTAAAAACCTCTCGAAAGAGGCTTTTAAAAAACACGCCGCGTGGGTAGTTCCGGCCACTCCTGAGTGGATTCTGGTGTGGAACTACAAAAAGTAGTCCACGCCAGTCCACTCTACAGTGCAAAAGACCTCCATCAGAGGTCACTCTGCACCATTTCAGAAGCCTGGTGCGGAAATGGCCTAAGACTAAACAATTTGTTTCACAATAAGCTTTAAAGGGCTACAGCCCACTTCTTCAGGGTTACTAAATATTAAAAATGTTTTCAAATAAATAATAGTCCAGTGGTGGTTTGAGTTAAATCTCTGTGTCAGGGATGGGAATCATGAAGCACTCCACAAATTTTGACCTGCATCTCCCAGCATTCATTTCCATTGGCCCTGATGTCTAACATGCCCTACAATATTTCACAGAGAAAAACCAGGAAGAAAAGTCAGGGTAGGAGAGGCTGAAACAGTTTGCTTTTGTCTGAGTCTACTGGGAAGAGTAAGATCTCGCTCTCTCTCCTCCTCCTCCCTCATGCTGATTTACCTGAGTGCAAAGTACTTTTGCACTTTGAATTCAGTTGCCGCAACTGAAGCAAATTGAGGACAATGGGGTGGGGAGTGGGAGGAGGAGGGAGAACCAGGGAAGTTTTAAAAGCAGCTGAAAAAGTGGGTTGACAGAGGATTAATTGGGACTTGGCCAAATTGGGACAGTTGGAGGGTATGAACTAGGCCTCCTGGTACTGACAGTCCTAGGTATGCACCAAGTTCCTGCAGTACCACAAGAGCTACATAGCTGTCCAGAATATGGATGTAAATCTTCATATTCTTCAGCCTCACAAAGAAGAAGGAAGAATTCCTACAATATTTTCTCTGTGGCATAAGACTACAGAGTTTTCTGTGCAGCTGCTGAGTGCTAGTCACATGCTGAGAAATAGTCATCTGCACTGAAATATATGTACGTTTGTTTCATAGGCAACAGGGTTTCCTGCACAAATCCAGTATCCATTGCACAGGAGACATTTTCTGTGCAAAATCATGTTTTCTGCACAAAAAAGCTATGTATATTTCTGTGCACGTGAACACTTACTGAAGTACCAAGTATTTTTTGCAGCCATACAGCTCCCTCTTTTCTTTCTGACGGGGTTTCCTGAATGTTGGGAAACTGCTATTTTACCTATGAAATTAAAAAACAAACAAACCAATATTCTTTCCATCTCTAGTTCATAGTACTGGAAACTTGGATGAACAGAAGAATACCATTTCCTATAAGTGGGACATGTCCTATATTGCTGAGGCAAAAATTTGGGGACAAACAAATTTGGGGACATTTTACCAAGATGTTTATATGTAACAGTTTTTTAAGTTGCTTTAACCTTCTAAGCCCATTTTTAACATGTCAACTTGCTGAAGATTTTTTTTATTCTCTGCAAATTATTTTTATTGCTTTAAATTGTTTTCATCTTAATGTTCATTTGACTCATATGGTGCCTTGAGATCTCATGCTGTACAGCAAGAGGCAAATATTTTACTAAATAATAAATTAATTGTAAATATGAGTAAGAAAGCAATTTAAATTACTGTGAGCCTAACAGCAAGGACCCCATCATAGAAAACTGAACACAAGTTCCAGATGAGGCCAATTACTAGCTTAAGATACATACTGAAATTCAAAACAAAACATAGCCCTGTTTTGCACCTTTTGCCCCCAAGGCAACACGTTATCTCTTCAAACTCTAGTAATGTTTTGGCATTGTCCTCCCACAAGCTGATTTAGCACTCAGACACGTTAATAATTAAACTCTCAGTTCTGTATTAACTGGGGCCCCAACTTGGTCTTTCAGCTTTATTAAATGCCTCCTTCTTTGAACAGCCACATAAAAGTGATAGATGCCCTTTCTTTGCAAGCCAGCCACCTAGTAGCGTTATGCTTTATATTGCTTTGGCAACACAAAGCCTTCCCTGTTTAAATATAGTAGTATAACATAGATAAGGCTAAGTAAGATGGCTTCTATGAAGTCATCCAGCCTGGACTCTGTTAAGATAAGCAGGCTGCAGGGCTAAGGGGAAAGAATGTTGTGCCAGACTGTTCTGTCTTTGCTACTTTACGAAGAACAGAAAAGCGAAGATGGAAACAAATGGATCTGAGGCTAAAGATATAACTGGTCAGGTCTATTCATGATAACACAATGAAAAGCTGCTGGCATTCACTGAAGACATTTAATGGGGCAGTGAACTATTGGCTTGGCAATGAGGGAAGCTTTTATAGACTCTGTCAATAAATGAAGTAGTTTCCCAACCTTCCTTTTTATAATGTACCACTGGAAGTTTCTTTTACAGAAAACTACCTGGCAAGTTGCATAAAGGCTTTTGGAAACAATCATATGTTCTTGGCAATCCATGTATGTGTATGTTCTTTTATTATGTTTGTATTCAGACTTTTTACCCAACAATGGCACTCAGGATAGAGATATGTCTCTATCTCTGTCTCTATTTCTATGGCCATTTCCTCACTACACTGTGGTAGTGCTATTATTCCACTTTCAACATCCTGGGGAATTCTGGGGTTTGTAGTTTACCGAGGCCAAACAGCTCTGTGGCTGAGAATGCTAAAGGCCCCTCCCTAAACTGCAAACCCCAGGATTCCATAGGATGTTGAAAGTGAAACAATAGCACTATAACAGTGTAGTGTGGAAATGGCCTATCGCTATCACTATCTCAATCTCTTACTCTTACTCTTTCTGGATCGTACAGTACAAAAAGTTACCAAAAGACTGAGAGGCAAAAGGAGATCTCCTAATGTCAGTATTACTACGCATGGGGGGAAAACAACAACACTACGAATATTTGCCCCCACAAACTCATTTTGACAATTCTCTGCTTCACACCATGACATCTTTAAACTGAGGGCCCTATCACACTATGCTGTTATAACATTATTGTTCCACTTTAACTACCATAGACTCTTTCCATACCCCTAGCTCCTAAAACTATATCCAGATTCCACTCTTCCTTATTGGTTTTCACCTTGTTTCTGACTTCCCTAATGCCTTTTACAGACAAGCCTCTAGGTTGTTTTCTTTTCCACCATATGTCCCCTTTCACAACATTCCAAAGGCTGTGATCAGCTGGCCCTAAAAAGTCTTGCCTAGCTACTTACTTCACACTGGGATATACAGTCCTTCTGCCACAGTTGTGGGTTTGACCTTTGCAAATTTGATCATTTCTCAGTGTGTGTGCCTTCCTCTCTTCTCCTCCTCCCATTTCCATGCATTTTGCCCCTGCAGGAGAACTCACACCAAGGCAAAATGGGAAGAAATGGGAGGGAAGCCTCCCGTGAACCTTCACTTTCCCCTCCAGAGCTCCCCCTCCCATTCCTGTGCATTTTGCCCTGGTGTGGAGAACTTGTGCTGAGGCACAATGGGAGGGGTGGGGGAAGGTTCCTGTGAGCCTTCCTTTTCCCCTCCAGAGCTCCTCCCTTCCTGTTCCCATGCAAACAGAAGGGAATAGGAGGTTGGGGAAGGCTGACATGAGTTCTCTTTGCCAGGGCAAAAGGCATAGGAATGGGAGGGGAAGGTTCATGTGAGGCTTCACTCCCCCTACCATTCCCTACCATTTTGGGAAAGGGAAGGGAGGGAGCCCCAGAAGGGAATGGGAGGAGGATTAGGAGGAGTTATTCATGATTTTTCCACTTTTGTGAGGGTTCTGCACCCAAAACTTCATGAAAATGGAGGGGTCACTGTACAACTAAGTAACAAATCAGGTATTGTAAGGATGCAGATGTGAACATACACATTTAAGTAGTTCCAATGTTACCCTAAACAAATTCTGCAGATCAGTCCCAAACCACTTCTGTTTAGCTCTTCTTATCAAAACTCTTAGCTATTCTTGCTAACCTAACAAAATAGACTTCTGCAGTATACATATTGGGGTGGTGTTTGGGAGAGCAAGGAATTATTCTGACTTATACTACTGTGCGGTTTTCTGTATGTATCTCCCATGCTAATAAACCAGCCAAAATGCCCTTGGAGATAAATGTACTTAATCTAAATGTATTTACTTCCCTTCCCTTACCCCAGATCATGAGAGTGTCGTACAGTTAAAATCGATATTGACAGATTAAATTATTTTTATTGCTCAAAATTGTTTTAAAGATACTAAAAGCATATTAAACAAGTTGACAGGTTAAAAAGCATTTAAGCAGATTCATTTGACTTTTGTCTAGTACAATTCTAAGCATGCTCAAAAATAGCCTGGGACTATAATCCTATACAATTCTGGAAGTATGTCCCATTGAATTCCATCGGGCTCGCTTCTGAGTAGACACACAGAGAATTGCATTGTAAGGTCACAATCTTAAAATGTATTGAACATAGTGTGAATTATTGCTGAATCACATTGGACTACAGATGATTGAATCTGTTTATCCAGCTAAAGTTAAAGATCCAAAAAATAATGGATTTCAAAGAAGTAGCTGCATTAGTCTCCTGCAGCATAACAAGAAGGAAGGGAGGAGAACACAGTGCAGTATGGAATGCAATAAGGAATGGGTTTATACCGATGAAAGCTCAAGCTAAAATTAAAACCAGTTAGCCTTAAAGATGCTACTGTGTTCCTTTTCTCTCCCCCTCCCTTCCTTCTTCTTAGGAAATAGTGGATAATTTCAGTATTGACAAGTGTGATTGAATTACTACAGTCAAATTGTATATTAGATGTAAAATGTTGGCACACAGAATACTGCTGCTGTAGGATTACTTAATTCACTGAGTGCTCCCTTGAAAGCTCAATCTATCAATGGTGCAAGCAACTGTATACAGTTAAAAGTTAATTCTCCATTTATTTTATTTTTAGCCAATTTGGAATTTGGAGATATCTTAGGAATAAGATATCTGTTTTAAAAAGGAATATACTACTCTGTGTACATTTCCCTATTCCCTGAAGTTGCTATAGTCTGTGCCAACAATGCTCAAAATTGTGGTTCCTGAGCCATTGGTTGCCAGTCTCTGGCAAGTTTCTAGTAAAGAAATAAACAATTGTAACCAATAGGCATAAATATGGTGCTGGTCCCTGGCACAATGGAAAAATAAAAATTGCTGGTCCTCCACGTCAGATAGCCTGAGAAGCACTGGTATCTGCTATAAAAGGAAGAGATATTAATGGAAGTTGATGTCACAATCACAGTTGTTTTTCTCAGCACCATCATACAGTACATTGTTACTCCATGCCATTGGTTGGCCAGTAAATTTCTTTACTTTTCTTTGACTCTTCTCCCATTTCTGTACATGTTTTGCTTGATCTTCCCTTTCTGCATATTCTGATTATTTTCTGTACCTTCTTGCTTCTCTTTGTTTCAGGTATTTCATTACACAGCAGTTCTACAATAACACACTATTTTCTTTATATAATGGATGCACAAACATATATTTGTGTCTGTCATCTTACTGAGAATAAGCCAATGTTAATAATGCCAAAGCAGAAAGTGAAAAAAGTACTTCCCTTACTTCAATGAAAAAAACTTTCCTTATATGTAACCAGTGAAGCTTGTGATCATAAACATTAAAGAACTATTATGAAAGAGTCTGGGAATGGTTGATTATAGAAAAAGTTACCACATCAGTTGAAAACTTCAAAAGAACAAAAGCAGAATTTAATGCAAAGTGTGTGTTTGCCTTCAAGTCACCTGGTGACTTATGGCAATCCCATGAATTTCATAGAGTTTTCTTAAGCAAGAAATGCTCAGAGGTCATTTTGCCAGTTTCTTCCTCCAAAATATAGCCTACAGAACCTAGTATCATTGACAGTCTCCCATCCAAGTATTAACCAGGGCTGATCCTGCTTAGCTTCCAAGGTCAGATTGAATCTGGTACCTTTAGGGCAGTGGTTCCCAACCTTTAGTCCTCCAGGTATTTTGAACTTCAGTTCCCAGAATTCATGACTGTTAGCAAAGCTGTCTGGAACTTCTGGGAGCTGAAGTCCGAAACACCTGGAGGAGTAAAGTTTGAGAACCACTGCTTTAGGGTATTTAGGCCCTAGACACTTACATACCCTCCAGCATTTCACAGATTTCTTGCAGGAAAAAAAAAAGAAACAAACAAAACCAAAAAACACACAGTAACAACAGCACAGAAGGCAGAATCCAGTGTTAGGGTACCAGAACAGCAGACTCTGCCCAAAGTGGGAGAGGGAGATTGTCCCTTCCCTCTGCAAACCCCCTCCCCAAGTATCCTCAAAATCCACATTGGAAAGCCTGAGACACATTCCAGAACTGGTTTTCAGGTGGCATGGAGAGCTTCAGAGAAAGAAATGTTTATTGTTTTGCTGCATTACTACCCTGCAGTACCACCCTGTATTATAGCATGAACTTTTCTAGACCGCTTTGAATGTGGTGAGCAGCATTTACATACACACACAAAAGTCATCAACTAACTTAAGTTTCCAACTTATTTACATGATCTGGAACACAGCAATATGTCACTTTAAAGAAACAACTCATTTGAATAGTCCCATGTTTGTGAGACTTCATACTGGTCTCACCTTCTCCCACTAGCATTTGCCCCAAAAGGAAAGCATAACCATCTGTTTCTTCCACAAGGCTCACCAATGACAAAGCCCTCTGAGCTTGCCTCTTAAAGACCGGTACAGTTGGTTCTCTATATCCATGGATTCTGCATTCACGAATTCAACCAACCATGGCTCAAAAATATTTTTAAAAAATCCAAAAAGCAAATCTTTCAGTTGTTCACCATTTTATATAAGGGACACTATTTTACTACATCATTGTACATAATGAGACTCGAGTATCAACGGATTTTGGTATCCATGAAAGATCCAGGAACCAAGCCTCAGCAGATACTGAGAGCCCATTGCACAGAACTTTGTTTAGGCCACTTCATAAGATGCCTAAGTATAATGTAGAATTGTGATGCCAGTCACTCAAAGCAAGACTACATCAGTTCTGAGTTCACTTTGTATTTTTTCCCCTGTGCTTAAGTACTAGAGGCTCAATAAAATTCTAGGATGTTTCTGAAAGGCATTCCAGTGTAGAAGAATGCCATTATCAGATCAGTAAATATAACACCGGAACAAGGAAATATCATAGGAAAGAAACATGTTTATGGAAAGTGGCTAAGTTTTCACAACAGTAACTATATCCCTCCCTTTTTTTAACTTACAAAGAAGAAAGTTCATGTTGCTTTCACATTCCCAAAGGAAAGATATGACTCTACTGCACAGCTAATTAAGATGCAAACCACACTGAGAGTCTTGTCAGATTCCTAATTATAAAATGTGACCTCCATGATTGCTTCTGTGTTTCTGAATGAATCTGCAGGGGGAACGGGTAAAGAAGATCAGAGTTTTATCATAAATGATTGTAATAAGATTTAAATTGAATGTATTCCTGGGAAATGAAATCTATTTATAAGATCTATAAACTAGGCCAAATTCATGAAATTGATCAAAACAATTCAAAATATGTTGTTCAACCTTGATTTTTATTTTTACTTGATTGAGATTAAAGGATTATGTTTTAACAAAACTTCAAAGTAAAAACAAAACTAAAACTAAATGTACCCCTCCCCACAAATGTTCATCTGGTAAAATCATCCCCGAAACTGTGATGTATTTGACATCAAATATGTTAATACAAATCCAACACACACATACAAGAATCAGCAGGATAACACAAGAAGCAACTCTTTCATATACCAAATAGAATAGTTGCTTTCCATCAGTGCTAAAATAAATAGCCCCCATTGTTCTTGGCTATGAAACAATATAGAATCAAATACTGGTACAGATATATTTCGGTCAGCAGTGGTAACAGAAAATAGGCTGTTCCCAGAAAGTTCCAGAAAATATCTTACAAACAAGCCACATCCAGAGTAAGCAACTACCATTGTTCTGAATATGTAGGATTAGTCTACACATAGAATATATCTTCTTTATTAAATTCCATATGCAGAAAAGATGGAGTGTTTGCACAGTTTCTTGTCTACTAAGAAGTGACTGACATTGACTGAGGAGATAGGCAATGTGATCAGGTCTGATGGTGCCAGCCACAAGTTTTAGGGGCTGATTGATTCCAGCTACCATGAGCACACACCCCCACCCCCATTCACCTTTCTGAGAGCACAAACTATCTATCTGGCAGATAAGGATTCCAAAATTCTTTCCAGCTTGGGAGATCAGGGCCCAGGAATCTGTAATGGTCAAGCTATATCAGCCAAAGGCCTGTGATCAAATCACGTTATAGTCAAAGAAGCAAAAATTCAAAAACTTGTGGATTGAATCCAGATAACAGTGCAATCCTAATTCAAAGATGTGCTAGCTATAGAGGGTCAGGCAGAGGCCTCTTGTGATTTCTGAACTGCCTTTGGGGCAACATAACCCCCTCCTGCTGTTTGAATGTCAGAGTTTACCTGCCAGGAAGATCTCCTGGCACAACTGCTCTGCCAGCTGAGGTCAGTCCGGAGAACAGCCAGAACGGGGCAGAGGGGTGATGTAGCAAGTGGAAATCTGTGTTATATCAGAATCAAATCTTTCTCCACATAGGACATAACCAGTATTCCAGAATAAAGTTAGAGTTGTCCTAACCAGTTTCTAATATTCCTGGGCTAGGAGAACTTGCGTTCAGCATGGCTTCTGCTGGCCTAGTGCTGACTCTGTGGGCTTTCAGCCATTATGATTACCCTATGGGTCTACTCTAAACATGACTAAGGGCCTTTCCACACTACACTGTTATAGTGCTATTATTCCACTTTCAACATCCTGCAGAATTCTGGGGTTTGCAGTCTACTGAAGCCAAAGAGCTCTCTGGCTGAGAATTCTGAATGGCCCTCCCTAAACTGCAAACTCCAGGATTCCATAGGATGTTGAAGCACCACAACAATGTAGGGTGGAAACGACCCTAAGTCTGATTCCAACCCCACATGGAAAAACAGCTTTCTCTGTCCAATCTGAACTTTACCAGGTCTACTTAAAACCAAGCATCTATAGAATTTACTTTGTAGAGCTACCTTTAAAAAGAATGAGGTACATTACTAATTGCTATGATGAGTCATCAGATCATTACTTGTTACTGTTATTGCAGACAAGAAAGAAATTTTCCAGATTATTTGTTAGTGAAATGTTACATTACTGGCCATTTCCACACGGGGCGAGGGAATCGCCCCGTGCTGCTACTTACCGGACTTCTTGGCTCCCTGGTCCCGTCCGCGGTGCTCCGGAGCAGTGCGTGCTCATCACTCTGCACTGCTACAGGGACGAAAATGGCGGCTTCTGGTTGGTCGAGGCTCTCAACCAACTGCTCAAGCTTGCCAGCCTAAAGCCCACCCCTGGCAGATCTCAGGCTTGCACTGGTGCGAGCCTGCAAATCTGCACCGGAGCACAGGAACGGAGTGACGCGCTCCATGCTTTTGAAAGACCTGTTTTAAGCGGTCTTTCAAAAGCACGCTGGACGACAACTTTGGGTCGTTCGGGAGTGGGCTGAGGTGTGGAACTACAGTAAGTAGGTCCAACCCAGTCCACTCCCAGGTGCAGACATCCTCCCTGGAGGACGCTCTGCACCATTTCTTTAAGCCCGTGTGGAAATGGCCAAAGTCACTATTGTGTCACTGAAAAATATAAGAAAGTGCACTATGGTTCCCTCCATTTCTGAACACCATAATTTTGGGAGGACTACCTTGCCTAGGCTTCCCTTCTCCCCAGTCCACCCACTCACCTACATGGTCATAGCATGAGACACCACATAGCTGTCACATACACAGACACTTCAGACGCACACAAACATTCCCTCACTCAGTTCCCTCCCTTTTCTTTCTCTTTCTCTTATTCCACTTTCAACATCCTATGGAATCCTGGGATTTGCAGTTTAGTGACAGGTCTTTAGAATTCTCAGCCAGAGTGCTCTTTGGCCTCAGTAAACTACAAACTCCAGAATTCCACAGAATGTTGGAAGTGGAATGATAGCACTATAACAGAGTAGTGCAGAAATGACCTTAGTTTCTTTTATTTGGACAAAAAGGAAATAAAGTTAGAGTAAATGTTAAGACCCCCCCCCCACCGTTATTTTAATCCACTAATCTGAGATTCTGGTGAAGCTCACGTTTTCAGTGTGACTTTCCCCTCCTTTTCTCTCCCTCTCTTTGTTGTTGATTCTCTCCTCTTCCCGTTTCTTGTTTTCTTCCTGTACAACACCCTAGAAGAAGGACGACGTGGTAACCACGCACAAGACTCTCTCTTTTTCTTTCCTTTTCTAAGACTGACTATATACCCAGTCATGACTAACAGGCAGAAACTCAATTACAACACACTGAAAGGTAGTGAATTAACTGGCCATTACAGGAAAAAATGTAACACTACTTTAACTCGTTCCTAAAAAAAAGTAATTAGTTGCCAAAGTGGCTAATTGCAAGGGACACATTAATTCCAATTTCTGCATCTGAGTAAATATAGGCCCTTTCTGCAGGAGGCTGGTGAATCAGTTCTTGCCATTTCTTAACAGATTTTCCTTTCGAAACAAGGCAGACTTTCCCTCATTTTCTTCCACCCAGCTACTGTGAATGTTCCATTCTGATTCAGAGGAGTGCAAGTTCATGAATCCACACTGCCTCCACCGTGGCCACTCCCGCTACTTCCCTCACCCCGCCCCATTGGCTGTGATTGGCCCTTTTTGTGTGTGTATGGTTTAGTACATCATTGCGTATGTGCATAAGTCCATACTACCCCCTGGCCCCTCCCATGAGCCCTCCCCTGACCACCAATTCTCATTGGTGCGAATGTACATGTCTGCACCACTGTGAAAGAAGGAATTGAATGGATCTGGAAAACTGGAAAACCGATTTCTTTCCGTTTTCAAATAGTGCGCTTTACCCCCACATGGGGTGCATTTAGTTGGAATTACGTGCGGAATGAAGGTAAATAAACCAAACCTAGTCCACTCCAAGGTGCAGAAGACCTCCGTGGCAAGATGCATTGGCCCGCCTTAATAACCGTGTGCAGAAAGGGCCATAGTTTCCATAGGGAGTATTTCTACACAGTTTGAGGAATCTACTAACCATGGAATGCATGTACCTCTCAGTCCAATTCATATGAGGTTGCATAGAAACAGAGAAAGATGAAATGGAGTGGAATGATGGGGGAATATGCTGAGGAGTATAGCAAAATGATGTGTCAGTGAGACAATATGCACTATGTAGTCTTTCAAATACCACCTGTGATAATGATACCCAAACATTGTTGTGGGCAACACAACTACAGGGGAGTGGTCTCAATTCCAAGCATCCAAAGGGATAGATTTGGGGTAACATCATGTATAACTTGCAAAGGATCAGGAGAGACAAACATTCATCCAATAAGGTAGCCCATTTTTGAGAAGATGAGAAACCTTCCCTAATCATCAGAATAGAGATATAATTCTTCAGTAATTTTCTTCTGAAAGGAATCAACCGGTAATCTGAGCAATTTGCTACCCACTGTGAGAAAGTCTTCAAAAACCACAGAGTTTTCAAAGCTATTTGCAATTTGGGACTTCTTTTCTGCAAAATTGACATATGGTTATTTTGCTGTGCAGGAAACATTTTCTTTTCAGAAATATTCTCTTCCATACAGAAAATGCTGTTTCCTGTACAAATTAAGCACTTGCCAATGTTGTGCAGAATAAGTCTAAGATTACAGCATTTTATGGGCAGAAAATTACTTTCTATGCAAAAATATTCACAGAAAATGCAAGAAATCAACCACATATGAATTTTGTGCCAAGTGTATCAAACTGCAAAGATTCTCATCAGTCCACGAATTTTCTCATCAAGTTTTTCCAAAAGTTTTTGAATATTCTTGAACATTTTGAATTTACTGACTATTTAGGGTAGAAGAAAGGTGAGTACTGGTTCAGATTATGGAAATTTTATAAAGTTAAGGAAGGAATATCTTGATTTCAGTAAGGCCCTTGACAAAGTTCTCCATGACATTCTTGCAAAGAAGCAAGTAAAATGTGGGCTGGACAGGGTTACTGTTAGGTGGATTTGTAACTGGTTGACTGACCGATCCCAAAGGGTGCTCACCAATGGCTGCTTTTCATCCTGGAGAGAAGTGACTAGTGGGGTGCCACAGGGTTCTGTCCTGGGCCCAGTGCTATTCAACATCTCTGTCAATGACTTGGATGAAGGAGTAGAGGGCATGCTGATCAAATTTGCAGATGATACCAAATTAGGTGGGGTTGCTAATGCCCCAGAGGACAGGATCAAATTTCAAAATGACCTTGACCGATTGAAGAGCTGGGCCAAAGCTAACAAAATGAATTTCAACAGAGAGAAATGTAAGTTCCTGCACATAGGCAGAAAAAATGGAATACACAAATATAGGATGGGGGACACATGGCTAGATAACAGTACGTGTGAAAGGGATCTAGGAGTCTTGGTAGATCACAAGCTGAACATGAGTCAGCAGTGTGATGAGGCAGCCAAGAAAGCCAACGTGATTCTTGGTTGCATCAATAGGAGTATGGTGTCTAGATCGAGGGAGGTAATGGTGCTACTCTATTCTGCATTGGTTAGGCCTCATTTGGAATACTGTGTCCAGTTCGGGGCACCTCAATTCAAAAAGCTGGAGCGTGTCCAGAGGAGGGCGACCAAAATGGTGAAAGGTCTGGAAGCCATGCCCTATGAGGTACAGCTTAGGGAGCTGGGTATGTTTAGTCTGCAGAAGAGAAGGTTAAGAGGAGATATGACAACCATGTTTAAATATTTGAAGGGATGCCATGTCAAGGAGGGAGCAGGCTTGTTTTCTGCAGCTCCAGAGACTAGGACAAGGAGCAATGGATTCAAGCTGCAGGAAAAGAGATTCCCCCTGAACCTCAGGAAGAACTTCCTGATGGTCAAAGCTGTCTGGCAGTGGAATATGCTGCCTCAGAGTGTGGTAGAGTCTCCTTTGGAGGTTTTTAAGCAGAAGCTGGATGGCCATCTGTTGGGAGTGCTTTCATGGGTGTTCCTGCATGGCAGGGGGTTGGACTCGATGGCCCCTGTGGTCTCTTCCAACTCTATGATTCTATGAATTTCTATGTTACTTTTTTGAAGAAAACCCATATGTAGTCTGAATCAAATTGATTCAAGCTGCAAAGAACAACCTAAATTTGTTTCAGTTTGAAGAAATGTTGGAGAAGAAACAAATTCTAGGAACATATGAATCTACCTTCTAGTGAGTCACATAATCGTCGATCTAGCCCAGTACTATAGAAACTGACTGCAGGTAGGACATCCTGAGTTCAATGATTTGTTCTTGCAAGGAAGAAGGAGTGATTTCTTCCTGTTTCCAGGCATCTTTGAAAACTAGGCAGTTTTTGAAGACATCCTATGGTGGTAGGAGCAGGGGAGAAAGCCCCTGGAAGCAGGGATCTCTACCAGAATCCTCTTCTGGCTGCCCCCTTCCACCTGCCCCACATAACATCAGGAGGAATGGAAAGTAAGTAAGGATCAGTAAGCTATAGCCTTCCAGGATCCTTCTCTGGTTTTCCTTCCACCTAACCTATGTGACATCAGGAGTTGGAGAAGGCAGGCAAGGATTGTTCTTTTAACTGGCTTACAATGATGCAGATGTTGTCACTGTGTACTGGGTACCAAAATTCAACCCATGATAATGATCCTCCTCACTTGAACTGTAGAAAGTTCCATTTTGCCAACTTGTGTGGGTGGATAGGAAATAGGTGAGTCTAGGACTGTGTGGGGAAAAACAAGAAAGGAGCTGGAGGAAGATTCTCTTTATTGGGAGTTTCAGACATTCAAAAGGCTCTTTTCTCTCTCTCTCTCTGTCTGTTTTTTCCTAAAGTATTTGAATATTTCTTGCAGCTGGAAGGAATACTACAGAATTTTGGACATGATTCTTTTGTAAAACTATCTGGAAGTGCCAGGGATTGAATGTGTTATCTTGTGCATGCAAAAGCACACACTCCTTCCAACAAGCTACTGCAATCTGACTGAAACTCATAGCGAGGCATGAGATCTAGTTCTCACAGGACCATAATGGCATAAACATGCATGTGTAGTAGTGGTGGGATTACTCGTTTGAAAGTGACATGAAGCAGGGGGGAAAACCCTTACAAGTGAAAAGCTAGTTTTTTAAGGGAGAATAAAATTAACATGGGAGATTTGCAAACAGAAGGGAGCATGTGTTGTGGAGACACCTTCAAACAAGTGATTCTCCTATGAAGCAAGATAAGCAGTTGCAACAGAGCAGGGGAAAGGATCCTGCATCTTTTCAGATATGATTAACAGCAGCTCCTAGTATTCCTCACCATTGATTAAACTGCCTAGGGCTGATAGGAGTTACAGTTCAACAATAAGGTTGTACTTCCCACCCTTGCACCCTTCCCACCCTTGCATTAGAATGGTCTAACCTTAGCTTACACTGCTTTCTCATGGGGCATTCCTAGAAGCTGCAGTATCCTGGCTAACTTCCATAGAACTAACAAACTCAGCAGGGTCATATATTTCCAAATAAAAGCAAAGCAGCAAGATTAACACTGAGCAAACAAAACTTGATATTTAAAACTCTCCCCAAACTGTGGTTCCCACTCAGTTGCTTGGTATTTGATTTATCTCTGTGAGGATTATTGCCCCTTATTGGGCTTTGAACCTGTTGAATAGACCACCTAGCTTAATGGAAGAATCTTACACTTAAGGAGATTGCAGTTCATGGGGGTGAGGGGGAACAGATCAACTTACCAGGATAACAACATACAAATTATTTTGCAAATAAAGAAAGTCCCAATTATGTCCTTTGCCAGAAAACAGGCTTTTCAGAATGGATCCCCGCCCCTCAGTTTTGCATGAACAGTGATTGCATTATGCAAGATATTTCTATTCAAATACTTAGCCAATTTATAAAGTCCTCAGGCGGACTTTTCAAGGACTATATTAGATACTGAAACAGTAGATAGAGATTGCGGAGACCTCATTGTCCCAGTCCCTGTGGAAACATCTTTCAGGTTGGAGGATATAGAAAGGCCTTGGATGTGGCAGTGGATATGCTGGAAGAGTCTATCCTGGCCTCCTCAGGGGACTTACCTATCCAGCCCACTTCGACTTCTTCTGTCCTTATTGGATATCTGATTATTTGAGTGCCCAGAAAGTTTAACATTGAAACAATCCCATGTTTAGATCTACAGCAAATTGCTTTGAATAGGAGCTCTGATTTGCAGGTTGGGTAGCTTTTGTTTGCCTGAAAGCTGTTGCACTGAGTCAAAATTGGTAAGATTTTCAGCAGGTTTCACCCTGTGCCTTTATTGGCATGTGCCCTCAAGACCCTCCCTAAGTTGGAGTTTAATCCCTGGTTTAAGGAGAAGTGCCAAATGAGAAGCTGTAATTTCCCCTGTCTCAGAGCATTAATTACAACAGCACCCAATTCAATAAAACTGGTAATAAAGGAACTGAAATAGTTAGTAATATCACGAATAATGGCAAAGACATTATAGGGTGATTTCATGCTAGCAAATCTTAAATGACCACAATTGATTTGCATTTTTGTTCTCTCCTCAACATACTGTAGTAAGGTTACTACTGCTTTCCTCTCAAGTCTAATTATAATTTGGCTAAAGGCTATCATGCAAAAGGTAGGAATATGGAAAGCCAAAATGTTCAGCTATGATTAGTGGATCCCAGCAAAAGCATGGGAAACCATGCTTCTCTAAGTGCTAGGTTTTCTGGACTCTTCTGTATAAGGACTCTGCTGGCTAACTCAAACACTTATTATTATCTGGCATCCTATACAATCCAGTGGTTCTGCTCATGAATTACATAAGAGCCTTTCAACATAGTTGGAAACAGGTAAGCATCTTCTTGTCATCTATTCAGGTTAACCTTACTTCACCTCATGTCAATATGGGATCTCTGCGAACTAAATCTTGCTGTGGGAGATGAAAAGCGTGCTACTATGCAGTGTAACTCCTGCAAAAGAGGGTTCTATTTTCCTCTCATTAGCCTTAGCTTCTGAGTGATTTAAACATTTGTTAGAATTTTCCTGGAATCTTAAAAGTTTAATTTGGAAGACTGTCATGGAGAAAGGATACCGCTGAGAACATAACATTAAAATACGATAACTAACAAGAGAGAGACAGGGAGAAAGAGGGATTTACCAGCGGGTGATGATGACAAATTTCACATTTGCCAAGCTTTTGATTATTTTTTTTTTAAAGCATTAGTTTCACAATACTTCTACCTATTTTAGATATTCATGCTGGATTTTGAGGTGATAGGATGGGTCAAGCCAATTTTACTTTTGGTGTACCTTCTTGAGAAATAGACAAGGGGTGCTCCTCTCAAATAAACTGAAAACAATGTGGGAATTGGAACACACGTACTCTGAGGATGTGAGTCACAATTACGCTTGGGATGTTTGTTTTTATTATACAATCAACTTGTGTCTAAGATGGAAGCAATTTTGTGCCAGTCATTTTTTCCTTTGCTTTTTTTCTGCTACTTGTCTTAAGAGAAATGCAAACGAACAGAAAATAGTGCCATAAATCTTATTTCTCACTTTTCTGATGACTTTTTCCCCCCATAAATTGCAAATGAAGAATAATATAGAGAAGGATCATAAGCCATCCTCTGCAGTATGGTGATGAAGGTGGTACAATGATCAGCTACTTGGAGATGCATTTACCCACATCTCCTCCCTCAAACACAAACACTCACACAACCATCAACACACATTGCTATCTGGGAGCAGTTTCACACTTCTGGATACTGGAACATCCAAGCAAAAACTGCTCATAACAATATCTTACTTTGCTTAGGTTTTTTTCTCCCCCTGTTTGACACAAAAGGAAGAAACTATGTTACTCTCTGCTAGCCAAGTATTTGCAGCTGAGATTGTACCTCAGATCCTTTATGGGTCTGAATTGTATGTTTATGGACCATTGAAACTGCACAAACTAAGTTCTTAGGAGTTATACGTGGTCACCTGTACTGCATCTCAATGCAGCCTTTGTCTTAAGACAGGCTTTATTTCTCTCAAGGCCCAAGCTTGGATATATGTGGCAGATTTTTAGGTCAACGCTTGTTTTTTTCCCCCTCTTCTACGTAGGATTGGCACCACTGATTACAATGTTTTCCAGAGAAGGAGGGTTAAATGACAAACTACAGACCTATGAGTTTACATCTAGCAGTTTAACAATGTCTGGATACCCCCCAAGTTCAAAGCATAATGAAACACAGAATCTGGAAAGAAGATAAAACTACAACATCCCTTTAGTCCAGTTACAAGATATCCTTTTTAAGGGATAAAGTATTTACGTAAGCAAATTATTTGGCTAAGTTAGCAGTTACCAAAGTCAGGAAAGCCTTCACATTATCCTGATTTAGTATCCTGCCTTCTACACTGTTCTAGAGGAGATAGCATACAGCTCCATTTGGAGAGCACACAAGCCTCTAAGATGGAGTGAAACTGCAAATTGCTGAGCATACTGTTTCCTTGACCATGACATTTGTTGTATCTTTATCACTGCCATTCTCAGAAAAAGCCCCTACCAGATTGGATGAACATTTTTTTTAATTCTCTCTGAGCAGTATCCCTGGATAAGGTGGCCAGATTTGGTATAAACCCTAGTGTTTGCCATAATCCTTTGGTACTTGAGTATTGTTAGTTATGCATCATAGTGTTGATTAGAATATTATTGTAATACATTGTACAATTTGTATGTCGGTCTTTGAATGTAATAAAATTGTGCTTACTTACGTTTACCCAAGCCTAGATGGTTCTGTAGTTAGGATGTAAATATTCCCCAATTGCCTGGCAATGGTCCAAAGCAAGCCGAAAGAATGGTGATTTCTGTGAAAAATAGCAGTACAAATCATTGACTAAAGCATTTGGTGAACCAAACCAAACTATGAAGCCAACAGGAATCAAAACAGACACTATGAGAGAGCTGGAAGAGTTTCAGTGGCCATGCTGCCTGGCAAGTCCAGAAAATAATGTTTCCAAGCTCCGAAAGGATATAAACCAATTGATCTCTGCATGCTAAGGCAGCCAATGGCATGGAAAGTGGAGAATAAATGTCAAGGTGTCTAGAAGAAAATAGTTATGTTTGTTGTTTGGTTCGCTAAGTGAACATTACCAAAATGTCAAGACTGGTCCATTTCCTCCTTCTCCTTCTCCTTTTTAAATGAATAGCTGCCAAAGCTTCCTGAAATGGGACAGCATCATTATTATTCTGATATTACTGATGGGATGGGTGAGGTTGATGTGACATCTATGTTCCTTGAGAATATCTCCTGCTTGTTTTCAGTGGTGTTTCATGTGATATGTTTACTCATCAAATGGCAGATGAGATTACCCATTAATAATTTTACATTTACTCACAAAAACGTTGGCTAAAATCTTGCTCAAAACCTGGTGGTATGTAAAGCTTTGTTGGCAGCCTTTGTGGACAGAAACAACAGTTGTGACAGCAGATGCGCGGGGAGGGGGCTAATTGGTAGCTTCTCAGCAATTCATTGGCCACTCTGAGGCCCTTCTGGTCATTCAGTGGAATGGGGATCTGTGTTTTTGCATCTCTGCACTACAGGGAGATTGGAAACTGCTTACATAGGGGGTTACTGGATACCTCCTTATGCAAGCATAAAAATATTACAATTGCCAATGTAGCCTGGAGATATGCTGGTGCCCTAAACCCACAGGATTCTGCCTGTGATACTGAACATGCCATGTCTGCAAATGTACAGTTTTCCTCCATTCAATGTAAACCCAATGTGCGAATACTGTATTTCTGAATGCAAGAAACAGTCCAGCAATGCACAGAAATTGTGTTTCATTCATTCTGTGTTGTCATCTCATGGAAAAGACATTCAAAAGGAGTGTCTCTGCCTCCTGCTCCGTACTGACAAGTGTTAGCTACAGTGATATTGCCTTTGTCTTGGAGAGGTCCTTCATCTATGTTATCCCCACAACTGTTGCTGCTGAGCAGCTGTTTGGCACTTTTAATCTGGCTCTTCAACAAAATCCTCTCTGACATGGAAGACCCTACCAGGGGCACAGCTTCCATCAGAATAGCCTATTTTACCATGAAAACCCTGTGACGAAACAATCCAAAATGAAACAAGACACAATGGAAGAAGATGACACTTCCAGATTGGAAGGCACTCAGTGGTGTTGTGGCGAAGGACACAACTGGACTCAAGCTGAAAGGACATTCAGCTGTTCATGTGCTCAGAAGTGAAAGGGAAGTCTGAAGCTGCAGAGCACATATTAGAAAAACATGGAATGTGAGAAGCATGAATCTGTGGAAGCTAGACATAGTAAAACAAGAAACAGAATGTATAAACATTGCAATAGTCGGGGTGAGCAAGCTAAGGTGGACAGGAATGGGACATTTTGAGTCAGATAATTGCATAGTGTTTTACCCAGAAAATGAAAATCTAAGAAGAAATGGGGTGGCATTAACAAGGAAGAAAAATGTAACAAAATCAGAGGATATGATGCAAAGTCTTACCAAACCATGTCAGTAAGAATTCAGTGAAAACCCTTCAAGTTTATGGTCCAACTACAGAGGAAAAAGAAGAAGAAATTGAAAGGTTCTGTGCTGGAGTCCAGGAGGAAATTAATTACATATGAAAAGAATACTTTGGGCTAATCATAGTAAATTGGTTTGCAAAAGTAAGAAAGTGAGCAGAATCAACGTATGTAGAGTATTTGGCCTATGATCAAGAAATGAAGCAGAAGAGCAACTGACTAAATTTTGAAAGGCCAACAATTTGTTCATAGCAAACACATTCTTCAAGCAAATCAATGAGGCAACTATACACATGGACACCATCTGATGGTCAATATACAAATCTAATAGACTACATAATTGGAAGCAGAAGATGGAAAAGCTCCATTGTCTCTGCAAAAACAAGACCAGGAGTAGAATGTTGCATAGACCATGAACTGCTTATATCAAACATTAGAATAAAGTTAAAGAACACTAAATCAACCATTGTTGTTGTTGTTATGTACCTTCAAGTCATTTCCAGATTATGGCAACCCTAAGGTGAACATATCACAGAGTTTTCTGGGGCTAAGAGTGTGTGACACACCCAAGGTCACCCAGTGGATTTCCATGGCTGAGCAAGGGATCAAACCACTATATCATGCTGGCACTAAACCAACCATCGTACCAACATACAAACTGAAGAACATCCCCACAGAATTTAAAGATAGAGTAAAAATAGATTGGCACTATTAAGTTTGCAACTTTTAAACAACTTGTACACAATAAAAATCAATCCAGATGAATGGAAGATGGCAACAAAAAAGGTAGAAGAAGAAATCTCTTCCACAATATCCAAGAAATCAAAAGGAAATTTAAACCAAGAACGGTGGTGTTCTACTACCAGCAGGGGAACACATTCCATAACCAAATACAAATAAAAAGACAATGGAAACAAAACACTGAACAGCAATATAAAAGAGATGAAAGGATGACACATTCATTTAAGGAAGAACCATTTGAATATAAACCTACATTTTTAGAAAGTGAAATGGAAGCTGGACTCAGAGTACTTGGAAGAAATAAACCACCAGGAACAGATGGAATACCAATACAGCTGCTTCAAGCTACAGAGAAAGAATCTGCTCTAACTAAAATCTGTCAACAAATCTGGAAAACAAAAGAATGGCCCACAGATTGGTAATGCTCCATGCCAGTCTCCAAGAAAGGGGGCACCAAGGATTGCAGTAACCACAGGACCATTGCATTAATTTCCCATGCAGGAAAAGTGATGCTCAAAATTCTACAACAAAGACTTTTACCACATATGAAACAAGAAATGCCAATGTCCAAGTTAGGTTCAGGAAAGGAAGAGGTACTTGGAATCTTATTGCAAACATACATTGGATATAGTGGAATAGGAAAGATCGGGAGTAGATTAAGAGAAAGGGAGGGATAAGTAGAGTTGGGGAAGTTATAAAGGTAAATTATTATAGAGGTATAATGAAGGTAATGAAATTAGAATCTAATATATTGGTATAAATATATCATTATAAAATAGTACATATGACAGGTGATATGAATGGAATGTCTTACCTGGAATGTGAAAGGTTTAAACTCATTAAAAAAAAGCAGAAACTGATATTTCATTATCTACAAAAACTAAAATTAGATTTAATATGCTTCCAAGAGGTTAGAGTGAAAGATAAATATACTAAATTATTAGCCCAAGAGCAATTAGGGAAAGAATTTGTATCAACTGGCCAAACAAAAAAAAAAGTTGAACATTAAGAAAACAGAAATAATGACCACATGACTTAAAAATAGGTGATGAAGACATTGAAATAGTTCAAGATCTTCAGTCATTAATTAGAATAGAGACTGCAGTTGAGAAATCAGAAGAACAGACTTTGGAAGGCATCTAGAAAGGAACTAATCATGATCCTGCAGTGTAAAGGTGTATAATTGAATATTAAAGTCAGGATTGTCCATGTCATTGTATTTTCAATTTCTGTGTATGGTTGTGAAAGCTGGACAGTGACAAGAGCTGATTAGAAGAAAATCAAATTATTTGAAATTAGGGTATTTACCTGGCATTGCCCAGGATTTTATTTTCTCATAGGTAACACTTGTTAGAAATACCTTACCTTTGGAATTAGATGCAGCTGAAATACACAGATTTGATATCCTGTATCTGTAATTCTCCAAACTGCCTTGTCCACTATCTGTAACTTTTCCCTATAGTCCCCAATCCAATCTGTATTCAGAGTTGTTAACATACAGAGGTTTGGTTTCTGAGAGAATACAGTATCCTCCTCCTTGCTGCTAGGCCTTGTCTCTGTGATAACTGAAGCCCCTGTCAGAGCTGCTGATGGCAAGCAGCACCTGTTAGTCCCTGCTGCTCAGGGTGGAGATGACAAGCAGCAGCTGTTGGTCCCTGTGGCTCTGGCTGGAGATGAGTCCTGCAGCTCAAGAGCTCCCCCTGCTGCCATGGACCAAGCAGGCTTGGACGTTCCTCTGCCTGCTCCTTTAGGGCAACAGGGATCTGATTCTGAAGATGCTTTGGAGCCTGTGCTAATCAGCTCACAAACAAGGCAGAGACTCAAAAGAGCTGAGCAAAGGAAGGCTTCCTTGAAGCCACACCTGTGTCTTGGGCTATATAACTGCCTGCCTGGAAGCTTTCCTTTGCTTGTGGCAAACTTCTTGCAAGCTCTCCTCTTGCCTGTTCCTTGCTCCCAGCACCTGGTTCCTGCTACCTTGAATTGGTCTCTGGACTCTTGACCCTTGGCTTTTGGAACTCTGACTATGGCTTTTGCTTGATGCTCTGGTAAATGAACTCCCTCGTGTAAAGTGCTTGCTTGTCTCCTCTCGGCTGGACTTTGCTGGCTCGCACACTCCCTTCTCTGGGCTGGCTCGCTGCCCAGGTCTCTGACCTTGACAGTCTCCATAGCAATTGGCCTATTCCAGTGCCTGTAATGTATCCCCATATTCCCCAATCCAATCTGTATTCAGAGTTGTTAACACGACAGAGGTTTGGTTTCTGAGGGAATACACTGCCCTTCTTGCTGCTGAGCCTAATATCCATAGCAACTGGCCTGAAGCCCCAGAGCTCTTAGCTGAGTATTCTAAAGGCCCCCTGAACTGCCAACCCCAGGATTCCATAGAATCATCACAGCCAGCCGATCATAAGAGGTCTTCTTACCTCACACAACCAACTGTATGAGGTCTTCACCTGCTTGACACAAACAAACAGACAAACTCATAGACAAACTTTGACTTTTATATAGTTGAGGTAGTGTTGGAAAAGAGTTCTGCAAAATCTGCAGACTACTAAAAAAAGATGAATAAATGGGTCCCAGAGCAAATCAAGCCTGAACTTTCTCCAGAAGCCAAGATAACTAAACTGAGACTGTCCTACTTTGGACATATCTTGAGAAGATGTGGTTCTCTAGAAAAGACAATAATGCTTGGAAAGGCAGTGGGTAAAGAGGAGGACCATGTTATAGATGGATCAGCTCAATCAAGGAAGCCACATCTCTGAGTCTGGTGACTTGAATGTCTCTAAGTCATAGTGTCACTGCAAGTCCAGGTTGACATGACGACAGTTAGACAGTTAACAACAACACAGCAACAACTAAGATTTATTTTAGAAGCAGACTTTATCTATGTTGGAGTGTTTTTCTGTGATAGGAGTGTCTCAACGGCTGTGGTTATCATTGATTCATAAGTATGGTCAAGGGTAGATTCCTCCCCAACTTCCAGGGAAACTGCCTTCAGAGATCTGAAATAATGCATCAATAGTAACAACAGCAATAATATTACCTTTAGCACATTACTTTTCATGTTTTAAAAGTAATGACATGATTGTAATTGTATTGTATTTTTGGCCATTTTAGGGTGAGTGAAGTCTTAAAAACAAACAGTATAAAAATGTGTTAGTAAAAAAAATGTAACATGAATCATACAACGAACTACTCTTGGACAATGATAAACGTGAAAAGCAATGAATTACTCCCCCCCCCATATACACATTTAACAAATAAAGGGGAACGAAATAATAATAATAATAATAATAATAATAATAATAATAATAATAATAATAATAAATAGAGTTACATTCCAAGCACTGGCTGCCTTATACTGAATTAGACCACCCATTCATTTAGTCCAGTATTGTCTAAGGTGACTGACCACAGCTTTGTCAACTGGGTGTTACATAGGAATTCTTCCCCAACCCTGCATGGAGATCCAACATGCTAAAGGCTGAGCCTTGAGTGTAACACAGCCACTTGATTGTTGTGTGCCTTCAAGTTGTGTCTGACTTGTGGCAACCCAAAGGCGGATCTGTCGTGGGTTTTCTGGGCTGAGAGTGTATGAAACATCCAAAGTCACCCTGTGGGTTTCCATGGCCAAGTGGGGAATCTAACTCTGGTCTCCAAGGTCATAATCCGATACTCAAACCACTATTCCATATTGTTAGATGTGTAGAGAACCATTACAGAAAAGCAGCTCAAGTGCCAGGGTGGGCCCAATCTGAAAGGCATGTTATATGTTTGTTGCTGTATATGTGAAATGTATTGCAATATTCATGCTCTCATCCAACTCCCTGCCTCAGTGAGAGATGATAAGCTCATTTTCTGATACCATCATAAACAGGCTAGTGGTTTCTGTGCAGAGTTCCACAGGGAAAGAAATTTGTTGTAAGGAATAGAAAATACACACACATCCCACGTGCTTGCCTCAATGAAAATGTTACAAATGCCCTGGAGAGAAAGACAGGAAGTATTGTAGCAGAGAGGCCGTTTACACTATAATTAAGGATTCATTGCTTTCTAGCCATAGTAGTTCATAAAATGAGCAACAACAAATATTATACCACACCAGGTGGGTTGGGAGTTCTGAAAGGACAAAGTGAGATTGTATATTGGAATGATGTAATGTAGAGGCTATGGTTTCTGAGGACAACAGGCCTAGAAAGGAAGTCTGTATACACATGGGATTCTACAATTTCCAACAGCACAAGTCAATTCTTTCTTTAGCATTCCCCCCACCCACCCGCCTCCAAGGTATAAGACCTTAAAACTGTCACTGGCCACAATGCTTAGTTTGGCATTTGACCAGGAATGACGATAGCACGTCTTAATAGAAAATAATTTTGGTTCATGCTGCAGCCATCATTCATAAATGCTGTTTCTATTTTGTACTAAGTGGGGAAATGGGTTTAAATATTTTTAAATATAAAACAGCTACAATTTGAAAGCATTCACCAATTATTATTTTTTTAAAAAAAAATCTTTTGGGAGTTTTGGGAATGAGCAATTTATACAAAAATAATCTGAAGCATTTCTCCTAAGAGGTTCAAAGCCAAGCAGATAAACTTTAAGAGGACAGGGAATGTGTCAGCAGCAGCTAATCCAATAATAAGACGCTGAGAATTGGTATCTAGAACTTAAATACAGAGCAGAACAGTTCCTGGGTTGAGGGGATCCTGGCAACTTGCCATTTTGTAGTTCCCCTTCCAGTCCCACTGCTTCTCCTATTTTTTTTTTAATTTACCCTTTCTGAAAAATCAAAAGAAGTTCTGTCAGACCTGAACCAAAGTGCTTTCAGCTGCCATTTTCTAAGTGCTTTACACTTACCTTTACATTCTATTGCTCGTGATGCAAAGAACATGGTGGGTCAAGAAAAGGTTGAACAGCATACCCATGCTCAGAAGCTTTCCTTCTTTTGTATATAGAGAAACAGAGGATTGGGTTTTCTTAGACCATTTCCGCACTACACTGTTATAGTGCTATTATTCCACTTCCAACATTCTATGGACTCCTGGGTTTGCAGTTTAGAATTCTCAGCCAGAGAGCTCTTTGGCCTCAGTAAACTACAAACTTCAGAATTCCGCAGGATGTTGAAAGTGGAATAATAGCACCATAACAATGTAGTGTGGAAATGGCCTTCGACACTTTGTATGTTACACAGGGGTGCAGAACTTGCAACCGAAGATGCTTTTTGCGTTTCCAAAACTCTTTTCATTGCCACCTTTTCTTCTCTCAGACGTCCTCTGCCTCCAGCAGTTGCAAGAGATGTTGATATTCATCCAGCATAGTTTTCCCAGAAATGGGGATTCCACAGCATTTGGGATCCTGCTTTAGGCACCTAAAACCACACTCCTGTCCCCATGCTTAGTGTTGAGTCCATAACCCATCTACGAGACAGTTAAAATCATACTCGCCTGATTCAGGATTCAGGTTGCTAAGATATGCAGTTAATGTAAGGAAAGTGATTTGTATGATAGGAAAACACTTTTAAAGCACTAATTATGATTAGTAGTAATGATACTATATAACAGCAATGAACAAGATTATAAAATCCCTCTCCAGACTGTCTTTCCTCCTGACTTCTCTTTTAAAAAAATAGACTCAGGGACTGATGTTCTGTTGTCCAAATTAATGTTATTGTATATCTGTTATGAGAACTACAGTAACGTATAATGTTCTATGTTTTGACTAAGCTTGAGTACATGCATATTATGTAGCTTAAAGCAGGTGAGATGCTGAGACGGGAGACAATGCTGGAAAATGTAGTCATGATTGGTTGAAAGAGAGCACAGAACTCTCATGAAAGTCAAAAAAAGTGAATATCTCCCTCCTGCCTGAGTGAGCACTTCCGCTCCCATTCCTTTGCCTTTTGCCTGGGCACATGTGCCCTTCTTCTCCATGCCTGGGCAAAAGAAAAGGGAATGGGAAGGGGAGGAGGAGGAGGAGGAGGAGGAGGAGGAGGCATGTGCATGCCTTATCTGCACATGCATTACTTCCCTCTTCATTCCTTTACCTTTTGCCCAGGCATGCTTGCATTCCTTCCATGTGCCCAGGTAAAAGGCAAGTGAATGGAGGGGAGCCCTGCACACAGAGAAAGCACATGTGTGCCTCCCCACATTTTCCACCTCCCATTTGCTTACCTTTTGCCTGGGTGCATGGAAGGAAGGCACACACACACCGAGGCAAAAGGCAAGGAAATAGGAGAGGAGAGCCGCATGTGCGAAGAAGGCATGTGTGTGCCTTCCCCCCATTCTACTACCTTTTGCCCAGGTATGGAGTAGGAAGGCAGCACACCTAGGAAAAAAGGCAAGGGATTGGGAGATGGAGAATGGGGAGAGGCGCATATGCGCCTTCTCTAGGTGCACATGCCTTTCCCCCTATTCCCTTGCCTTTTGTCTCTGTGTGTGTCTTCTTTCCACGTGTCCAGGCAAAAGGCAAGTGAATGGGAAGTGGCAGCCCCTTGTGCATGGAGAAGGCATATGCATGCTTCCCCCCAACTCTCTCTCTCCCATTTGCTTGCCTTTTGCCCAGCTACAAGAAGGCTGTCTTCCATATCCCCACCAAACATGCATATGGTAGTGGTGTGACCAAAAGACAGCTGAGCTTAGAGAAACTGCACCCATTACATGTGCGTACAATAAAAAACTCAATGGTTCATTGTATGATTTGATTCTCTAATGTGCAAAAATGTGGTGTTCATCACAGAGATGACTTTATTTACTGGATAAACCCATTACTGTGCAGTAGCATCTTCTATTTCAGTTGGACTGAGCAGTATGGTTAGCTTTGTATCATGACTCTTCAAAGGAAGAGACTTGTTCTCTTATTAAAATTAAAATTGGTAGTCCACGCCAGTTAAGGTGGCATGGGTAGAATTCAAGAGAAACCCAACTGATTAAAAGAAAAGTCTACCTCCCTGCCTCCACATGCTGTTCTCTCTCTCTTTCCACCTTACAACATCCATTGCTCATTCAGCATTTCCATGCCATGCCCTCACATGGTAGGTGGCTGGAATTCTCCTTCACTGTCTTCCAATCTATTGAGAGAGAGGGATGGACACACAAATATATTTGGACTCAGAACACTCAGGCTTTACTAGGCAGTAAGAGAAGTAGGATTTCTGCTGTTCCAGTAGTTGGCTGAGTTGCACAGAAATAGGATCTGTTTCATTCTATTAGTCAGAAAGACCAGAAGTAACGGTTTAAATCAACTGGTACTCCAGTTGTTGGTGTGTGCCTTCAAACCTTTCCTAACTTATGGTGACGCCAAGGTGACATTGTCATGGGGTTTTCTGGGGTGAGAATGTGTGACACACCCAAGGTCACCCACTGGGTTTTCGTGGACGAGTAGGGAAATGAACCCTGGTCTCCAAGGGTCATAGTCAAATGCTCAAACAACTATAGCATATTGGCTTTCATGGTACTCCAGTGCTCCACCCAAAATAAACACATTGCTTCCTGGTGTTGAGAACACTCTTAATCTTGAGGAACCTGGTATTCACCTCCTAGTGGCCCAATGTGCTACTTTTGGCTACTATAAAGGCCATTTCCGCACTACACTGTTTTAGTGCTATTATTCCACTTTCAACTTCCTGTGGAATCCTGGGGTTTGCAGTTGAGGGAGAGGCATTTAGAATTCACAGCCAGAGAGCTCTTTGGCCACATTAAACTACAAACCCCAGAATTCCATAGGATGTTGAAAATGGAATAATAGCACTGTAACAGTATAGTGCAGAAGTGACCAAAATTAGCTGAGCCATATTTAACAGAAAATAATCCTAAGAAGCACACCCTCAAGTTTCAGGCATCTGGACTTATAGTTCTGGAGCTGTGGCAGAGACAAACAGATAGATGCACGCATACACACTTTTATTATTACAAGATAGAAGATAAATGAACACAACTTCTATGGTGATGGGTGGGGCAGAGAATATTATGTCACTGATGTGGAGTAATGTCATGAGCACTGGCCAATAGGCCTTACATAGCCACATTCCACAAAGGGAGCAAAAAGACAATAGACTTATGTGCTGAAGTGAGACCTGAAATTTCCCAGCCAATTTTTCTGCATGAAAATCATATTGTCAAGACAGGATCTGAAGTCAACACATGAACATTTCTTAAAATTAAACTGTCTGTTAATACAACAAGTAAATCTTGTAGGGAGTTTCCTCATAGCTGTTCTACAACTCAAGAAAAACCCTTCCCTGAAGATTCAGAAACGTACAGCCTCATGCGTTTAAGAGGAGTGACATAAATAATTTTAATTTACATGGCATTTAGCATTTGAGAGTAAAAATGTTTTGTGTAAGTTTAGATAGCATATTTCATTTTTTATGATCTGCTTTAAATGTTATAACTTGCTCTGGTGCCCTTGGAACAACACATATTACAAAGTGAACTAAAGAATTTAGCAAATAAAATGAAATGGTGACAAACCATGCTAAAGAAAGGAATATAGGTGTTTGCTTTATTTTTTTAAAAAATGTTTGGTGCTGTTCAGATGAAAACTGCTATTGAATGCACAAGTTAACAGTGCTCTTTTTTAGATGTGCAATGACACATATAACCATTACATTTCCTTGTGTCAAATGTATTTCTTAAACTTAATACTCAAAGCTAGGAGAGAATCTTACTACAAGCAGGACTAAACAATCAGGCCCATCAGATGAGTTAGATTACAGCCCCCGTGACCCTCCGTCAACATAACCAATGTAGAGAGATTCTAGGAGCTGAAAACTGAGATATCTGGAGACTACCTGTTACCTTGTGAACTGGGGGTCCCGGGAGGGACACCAAAATGTACTCAACTAAAGTTGGGGAAAATTAGCTCAGAGCACTGCTTAGTGTTACAAGAGTTAGGGTAACATAGCGAGATCTTGAACCCTATGTCTACGGGATCGGGGTCGAGTCAAGGAGAACACAGAAGTTGAAATAATGAATGATGTTTATTAAATACAAGCAAAACAGTGTATGCGACACACTCATACAAGATAACTAAAGAAAATAAAGGTTGGAGTGGTGTAGAGGGATTTTTAGAGGGATTGCCGGTTTGGGTGATACTTCACCTGTCCTGAAGCCCAGAAAAATAGAGAGCGAAGCTGGGGTGCGATGTAGCTCAGCACGTGGAGCTAAGGGGAGGCTCGCCAAGCAAAGCGGCAGCAAGGCGGGATGAAACTCGGGAGCGTTCCGAGGAAGGTCTCGGAATCAAGGGTTTTTATAAGGAGAATTGTGACTGCAGGCTATGCTGTACTTGGGGGAAAACAATAGGTTTGGAGTTGGAGACAAAGTCTCTGAAAGGTCAGAATCTGAATGATTGAGTTATCGTAGCGGTTCTCAATAGAGTAGCCAGTATGCAGACACAGAGTACTTGGGTATTGCATAGTTTACCCATCAAGCTGCCATCACGGGGCAGAGGCTCTTTTGTAAGTGGCGTGCATACTTAATTAGAGTACTTGCCTGGAGGTCTCCTAAAGCAGTGAGTCAGCTATTTCTGGCCTGCCTGTATTGTAGTTTGAATATTACGGCTATTAACGGCCGAGCTTGTTTACGTGCTTGTCCGGTGGCCTCGCAAGCACGTGGAAAGGAATAGAGAAGTGAAGCCGAATTATGATATCAAGGGATATCTTTTAATATCCCCAAAGCTCGGACTAGCCAGGGCAGTAACACACCAACTGCCGTCCCCTGACCTATAGCAAGCTCCCAGTCAACAACAATGAAAGATCAATGAGGTACCTCAGAAAATCTTTTGTATGTGTGCATGTTCCTTAGGTTCCAGCTCCTTTCTCTAATAGATCATTTACACAACACAACATCAAGAATGCTTTCAGATTTATACGTCTCAGAAGCCTAAAAGCCTAAGCCCATCTGACCAAACTGGGGTCTAGTCCAATGTAATTACAGCAAAAAGTTAGCCAGCCCCCATGAATCTTGCTTATCCAGCATACTGCTGATGAAATGTTCTTCTTACATATATATTGCAGTGATCAAGCTAGGTTGTATCTTCAGTCATTTTGGTCAATACAGTTTTGTGAGACTGACGTCTAAAAACACTTGGAAATATTGCATTCTAAATCATTGTTGAAGCAGTGCTCAGAAACACTGCCATCTTGTGCCCACTTAGCAAAATTCTTAAATACCTAAACTGATCTTTAAAGATTATAGGATGCTGAAATAGAACCAGCATGGTGATTTGAGCATTGGACTATGACTCTGGAGACCAAGTTTGAATTCCTGTTCAGCTGTGGAAACCCTCTGGGTGACTTTGGGAAAGTCACACTCTTTCAGTCACAAAGAAAGGCAAGGATAAACCTGTTCTAAACAAATCTTGGGGGGAAAAAAATCATACATTTGCCTTCGAGTTGCCATTAAATTGGAAATGACTTGAAGGTACAGAGCAACAATAATGCTTAAATATCCTAAAGGCACCAGATCCTGTCTGATCATGGAAGTAAGCAGGGTCAGCTCTGGTTAGTTCTTGGCTGGGAGACAACCAATGAATACCATGTGCTATAGGCTATGTTACAGAGGAAGGAACTGGCAAAACTACCTCTGACTATTCCTTGACTAGGAAAACCGTATTAAATTCATGGGGTTGACATAAGTCAACTTGAAGGCACATAGCCATATGCCCCAGAAAGTATTTGATCAAGAACAAATTGACAAGGACTGATTGATAAGTGGCTACATAAGCATCAGTACCATCTTCTATTCTGATATCCACTTGCAAGCGTACTATACATGGCAGGAAGTTGGACTCCATGGCCCTTGTGGTCCCTTCCAGCTCTGATTCTTGGATTCGATCTTGTCTTTCTCAAACCAGTAAAATCATTTATCTGTGTGCTCATGGTCAATTTCAATTGCGTATTAGGACCATGAGCCTTGATCTTTCCTGCACTAATCTTTCCTTTTGCAGCAGGAAATGGAATGGAATAAGAATATATCATTGGTATTATGTCTATGACCCTCAGTAGTGCAGTGTTTTATTGCTATCTGTTCCTCAAATCTCCAAGCAGTAAGGATTTGCAGGAGTGCAGCACTGAACCAGGCTTGACCTCCTTCAGAATTAGATCACAGGAGGTTTATCTGGTAATATTTGCATTAATTTACAAGTATGCAGATTGAGTAGGATCACATCTCAGGACTTCAGTAGACACATTCAGTTCTATTTCTGTCCCCTTCCCAAAGATGAGAAAGCTATTAATAAAGTCTTAATAAATTTTGTTGATCGCTAATAAGGGGGGGGAAAGGGCCAGCCCTCTAATTCGATTACATGGGAAACACTTAATCATTAAATCTTTGTTAAACTGCAATAATGCAATAAATAATAATGCAAATTGCAATAAAAAGTTAAGTTGAATGTCTTCATTAATAGCCTTCTCAAAAAGAAGTTGAAAAAGTCCATTTCTACATTCCCCACACTCACTTTTTTCCTGTTATGAGCTCCAGAGAGAAGGAAAAAGCAGCATAAATTTTTGAAAACCCCATTTTCCATCCATCTCACCAAAAATCATTTCCCTAATTTCCTCTTCTTGTTCTCTCATTATTTCATCTCCTTTTCTTTAGTTTGCTGACTCCTACATGAAACCTAATAAAAGTCCCAGGGTTAGAAGCGTCAAAATTCAGTTTTATGAGAAAAAGAAGGAGCCTCCATGCAGTGTCTGCTGTAGGGCACAGGAGGACTGTCTGGATGCAAAGACCAGCCTCCTTCCAAGCTGACCTTACTACTTGTTGGTTTAAAACCTTCTAGCCTTAGAACTAAACTGTCATACTTTAATCATGAACTAAAATAAATGGCTAAATCTCGTGACCTAAACCTTGTAACTCCCCAACCTTGAGATACTAAGAAAAACCAAGAAATAGTTTTGCAAAAATCCAAGAGACCCAAGCATTGATTAAAGCACCAGGTGGGAAAGGTGAAATTGTTTGGCTCTGTAGCTTTCTCTTATTTTCTATTTCTTTCATCTAATGAGTTAATTAATTATTTAATTCTGGAATTAATACAGAAAATCTAACATAATCATTTATTTATTTATTTATTTATTTATTTGGCCAGAATCCTGTTATCAGCTACTTAGTTAAGTTTTGGCCTTGGGCCTTTCATGGCCCAGTCCCTTAAACCTGAAAGCAGTGTCACTCACTTGCCCTTCTGTTGGTGGCAGAATGGGTCTCCTTCTCTCCATGCAGCTGACACCCAATAAATTAGGTTGGCAGGGGAGTTACAACCATGCCAATAGTCTCATAATCATGACTAAATAGCAATAGTGAATATGAAACAGTTACATGTTACTTATCTGTAACTGCTCCATATTTAAGATCACTGCTTAGTGACAATTTTGATACTACTGCCATAATCTTAACTCCCCATCCAACCAACTTTACTGGGCATCAGCGGCATGGGGAGAAGGAGGTCCATTTTGCCCATGATCAGAGCATAGATGAATGACTTTCCATCAAGTTTGGAGAAGGGGTCACACAGGGGGATTTAGTTATTTAGGCATATTTACCTACGTAGCTTAATTATATTAGTCAAGTATACTGAACTAAGTAACTGATACAGTTAAATATACTTAACAGGATTCCGGATAACATAATAATATTATTCACTCATATATACTTAGTGCCATTGTTGCCCATTGTACACATTCCCATCCGAAGAAGAAGAAATCATCATCATCATCATCATTGAGTTGGAAGAGACCACAGGGGCCATCTAGTCCAACCTATGCAGGAACACCCATGAAAGCACTCCCAACAGATGGCCATCCAGCCTCTGCTTAAAAATCTCCAAAGAAGGAGACTCCACCGCACCCTGAGGTAGCATATTCCACTGCCGAACAACTCTGACCATCAAGAAGTTCTTCCTGATGTTCAGGTGGAACCTCCTCTCCCGCAGCTTGAATCCATTGCTCCTTGTCCTAATCTCTGGAGAAGAGGAAAACAAGCCCGCTCCCTTCTTGATATGACATCCCAGGAAGAAGAGGAAGAGGAAGAAGAAGAAGAAGAAAGGGAATCATACACCCTTGCGCAGAACACTTTTTTTTCCTCCTTATTGACCAGTGGTAGCCTACTCCTCTCCCAAATTTTCATACTTAAAAAGCAGAGCTGTATTACAAAAGCAATTGCAGGAATCACATCGCAAGAGAAATCTTTTACCTCTCTTTTAGAATGTATAGCTTATGGGAGCATTTTCGTATCATTGCTAACCTGCTCACAGTTACAGGATATGTGTTGTATGTGGAAGGTTTTGATTTCAGTCTCTGGCATCTCGAGAAACATTTGTGTCTCCTGCCTTTATTATTGCAGAGTAGCTTTAAGGGAACTCCATTGCAAAACCTGTTTTGCCCACATGGAGATGACATTGACACAATAGTTCAGGTACTGTTGATTTCTTCTTTATTTACCAAGGGTGGGCAATTACCAGCTGTTAAGGAACCCTATTACCCACATCCACAAAAACTGGAAGGGCTGTATGTTGATTTCACCAGAAGAAAATTGGGAGTCAAAATATGTCCTCCAAATGACTGATAGTATTCCCCCAAGCTTTGGGGGCATTATTCACTTACATTTTGGAGGTCTTCTGCATGCCCCACCTGTTCTATAAAAAAAACAGGAAAAAAGACTGTACAACAAATGCAACTGTAAGATATGCTCTTTCTTCCACTATTTCATCTCATATTCAAGGATGAGTAATTTTCCAGGTTTTCTCTGCTTCAGGAAAAAATAAATGTCTGTGTGAAGCTTTCACCTAGTATTCATGCATCCCAGAGAGTTTCAGGAAATTATTACAGGCTTCTCCTCTTATCTGACATGTTAGGCACCAGAGCATTGTCAAAAAGTGGAATTAGTGGAAACGCAGAACCTATGTACTGTATCATATGAAGTATGATGGACTTACAAAGGCCATTTCTGCACTAGCCTGTTATAGTGCTATTGTTCCACTTTCAACATCTTATGGAATCCTTGAGGCCCCTCCCTAAACTGCAAACTGCAAACCCCAGAATTCCATAGGATGTTGAAAGTGGAATAACAGCACTATATCAGGCTAGTGTGGAAATGGAAGGCTTATTTGAGACCAACCATGCACCCACTGCTTGCAAAGTCGTTCAGCTGGCTTGGTGCCTTTCCCCTCATCTCAGCTCACTTTGTAAGCAGCACACATGTGCAACTGGTCCCAAATGAGCCCCTGTAGGCAAGAAGAAAACTGATGAAAGAGTGAAATCCCCATCAAAATAATGGAATTTTCCTTAATTTGGAAGCGTCAAATGAACGAGTTGTCATATAACAGGGCATCAAAAGGCAGGGGTTGCTGTACATATGGAAATATACTTTTTTTGCACAAAAATAATCTTTTTCCAAAAATACCTTTTTTTGCATAAAAACATAGTTGTTTTTCTGGAAAATTTTTTGTACTTAAAATGTGGATGTTTGTTACAAAACACAATTCTTACACAAAGAAGTATATTTCTGCATAAAAGAATTCACCAAAACAGTTTGGATTGAAACATGCTGGGCAAAAACTGCAAAATTGTCCTTTTCTTATTTTTCCTAACTGGATTTCCATAATGTTAGGAAACTCATTTTCTTTTCTGCTGGGAAACTAATAACAGCAAATATTCTCTTCACTCTACAAGACGTTTCCTGTTTGAAAGAAAACACCTTGCATGGGGGATGAGGGGAAACTCTCTGCCCCTAAATGCAGCAAAATTTATTTATTTTGTTTATTTACTTAATTTATATCCCATTTTTCTGCCACTACAGAAGAAAATTGCCAACAGGTTACAGGGACTACATAATTTCTCCCTTACTTCTGCTCTATTACCTGCCAGTCCATGTTCAGGTGTAAATCAAAGGCCATTTCCGCACAGGGCGAGGGAATCGCCCCGTGCCGCTACTTACCGGACTTCTTGGCTCCCTGGTCCAGACCGCGCTGCTCCGGAGCAGTGTGTGCTCGTCGCTCCGCACTGCTCCAGGGACAAAAATGGCGGCTTCTGGTTGGTCGAGGCTCTCGACCAAGCTCTAGACCAACTGCTGAAGCTCGCCAGCCTAAAGCCTGCCCCTGGCAGATCGCAGGCTCGCACTGGTGCAAGCCTGCAAATCTGCACCGGAGAGCGGGCACGGAATGGCGCACTCCATGCTTTTGAAAGACCTGTTTTAAGCGGTCTTGAAAAAACACACTTGACGACCACTTGGGGTCATTCTGGAGTGGGCTGAGGTGCAGATCTACGTTAAGTAGGTCTGACCCAGTCCGCTCCCAGGTGCAGACGTCCTCCCTGGAGGACGCTCTGCACCGTTTCTATTAGCCTGTGCGGAAATGGCCGAAGTGTGGGTTTTGAGTGCCTTCAAGTCATTTGTGACTTGCAGCATCCCTAATGTGAACCTATCACAGGGTTTTCTCGGCAAGATTTGTTCCAAGGGTGGTTTATCTTTACCCTTGTCTGAGGCTGAGAGTATGATTTGCCTATGGTCACTCACAGGATTTCCGTGGTGGAGCAATGATTTGAAACCTGGTCTCTGGAGTAATAATCCAACATTCAAATCGCTATCCATGCTGGTTCTCAAAGTGCTGGTTATGAGCTGTCCTATATGGCTTCGTTCTAGGCTAGCTGACAGGTAGTACCTCCAGATATGAGCCTAGATCATGAGATCCTCAGGGAAGGTCCTTCTCTCAGTCTCACTACCTTCACAGGCACAACTGATGGAAATACGAAACAGGACTTTCTTGCTGGCTGCCCCTGGGCTCTGGAACTTGAATGGTCTCTCCCTGAAGTCTTCTGTTGGCAGTCAAAGCTTTCTCTAACCCAACAGGCTTTTGATAACTAAAGGTATTTCCTTTTTTAAAGAGCTTTTAGGAAGGTACTGTATTGTTTCATTATTTCAAAATGCTTTTTATCATTTTTAACTGTATATTTCAAATTTTGTTGGTGCTTCAGAAAGCCTTCTAATATTTTCTAGCTCCTTTTAGAAATTACTTCCCAATGAATTATATGGCAGAGCCCCACTTTTGCTTCTAGAAAACCCGTTGTTTGGAATTTTGTGCTGAAACTCAGCACTCAAATGACAAAAAACCTTCCATCAAATTTCAAAGCCTTTAACATGATGTCTCAATGAGTTATGGTTGCTACAGAAACTCAGACATTCCTCCCCATATATATGCATCTTATAGTGATGTAATTTCCTTCTCTTTATACTTTTTAGTGTGATTCTTTTATTATATTTCTTTGTTGCTTTGTGATTCTGTGCAATGCATTACATGCCAAGGCAGATGGCTGATATAAATAGACATTTTTTATTTTTATAGGACAGCTTAGCAGATATGTGAAAGACCACAGTCTCAGATCCTGGGAAGCAGCTGCCAATCAGATGTTGGACTAGATGAACCAGCAGCCTATCATGGCACAAGGCAATTTTATTGTGTTACCACTCTGGCCAGGCAATAAGTACATTTGCTCAGTTCTGGCTTAAACTGTGGTGTAATTTGGCTCCTAGGTGGGCAGGTGTGCCCTGACAGAAAGCTAAATCATTGGTTGCTATCAAGTTTAATGACATATCAAAGGGCAATCTTTTAAATACCTTAACAGGGCTAGGTACAAAATTGTTCAAAGTGAAGGAAAATATTTGATGACCACAATATTTTAAGAAAAATAAGGGAAATAGATCCAGTCTTCAAATTTCTCTTTGGGGCTATCAATATGTTTTCCATTTTGAGTCATGCTGCAACTGGACGTCTAAAACGTGCTTCTGATTTTGAAATCTGCTGAGCAATTTTGGAGATTTTTCACCAAGATGATGTGGTTTTCCCCCAGTCACTTCTGGTTTCAGAGAAACAGCACTCAAATGACAACAAAGAGGAAAGAAAAAATATAATGCAGACTGTAAGTGAAGTGTGGTTCCCTAATGATTTTACATTGGAATTCTTAAAGGTGCTACTACCAAATAACACCCCAAAATGGGTCTCTCTGTTTCCTGTTAGGGCTTCAAAATAATTTAACTCAACAATGTATATAATGCATTATATGCTGAAATTGACAGGAAAAGGAGGACACACCAGCATTTTGGATTTCTCCTTTTATGAAAAAAAGGCTTTTCAGAGCCAATGCAGCATGCTTAACAGGTGATGTAAGTGCTGGCAATGTTAAAGCAACCCAGCTGTTGAAATGAAGATTTATTGAACAAATATATCTCCCAGCAGTAACCGGTCTCTTTCACCTGAGGTCACTTAGGCTTTTACCTTGTCATAGCTTATTGAAAAGGTCTAAATCTGCAATCAGTCACTGAAACAACAATTTAGCAGAAGTGAAAAGGGGAGGAAAAAAACACAAACCACACAGACATGCATGCACAAGCAAGCTTCTTGTTATGTGTCTTTGAAAACAGTGACACATCAAGGCTTTCCTGTCATAAATTTTCAATACCTCCTTTCTTCTTTTGGTATGATGTGTAAACGGATCTAAGTAGTGCACATTTTCAGATCTTGATGTGTTTCTTCTAGCTCGGGTCAAAAATGGCTTTGAAATAATTGAGTTTTGAATGTGGAATTGAGAAATCACTATCCTTGACAATACATTTGAGCTGGTTATGTTCACAGTCTGTCTTGTGCAACTGAGGTTTTCTCTTTAGAATTTTGATTATGGCTTGCACTGCACAATTTTCTCATGAGAAGTAAAATATTTTCAAATATCTATTAAAATATATTAAAAAAAACTTATTTAAATTAGAAGCAAACTTAATCATATTTAGTAAATCACTGAGGTTGGAGAGGCTTCCTGTGGAGAAACTAAATTGAGGAAGCCATGGCTGTTAACTCTATTGTTAGTGTTAAGCCAAGTAAATCTGGTGCAATTTACATTATCAGTATTTTAAATACAGAAATACATCAATAGTGGGGCTGGTGGTATCCCTGTAGCCACTCCTTCACTGTGAAAAAAGAGATGATGACAGTGTAAAGGTGTGAACTAGTCCAAATTAATATGGAATTTAAGGACTGTCTGCTGATAACACAATACCTACATTGTTGAAATCAACAGAATATTTGCAAGTCCTACTGAGTGGAGAGTTCAGTGTGCTCTTAAATCTCTCTCACTGAAAATGTTCAGTTTTAAAAGTGGATAGGCCTATACTGCTTGAGTTCAGGCCATCTGAAGCACTATACCTTCCTATGAGCATGCTCAGGCTTAAAATTTTTCAAGGAGTCTGTTACCCTGATTTCTGGGGTCCCATGGGGGACACCTCAATATGCTCCAAATAATGGGGAATGGGAATTAGCCAGAGCACAAGCTGTAGCACTACAAGAGGCAGGGTAACCTAGCGAGATCTTTAACCCAATGTTTACGGGGTCAGGCCGAGTCAGCACCACGACACAATAAAGTTATAACTATGTTCTTTTATTTGTAAAGTCACAGCGCACTTGCATACTCACTCACACAGAACTAAGAAATACTGTGCACTTGCGTACACTCACACACAGACCTAAGAAAATAAAGGGAGGAAAGTAGATAGGGGATTTTAAGAAGGATTTTTCAAGGGGAATACTACACCCAATCCTGTAGCCTGGGTAGCCTGCAGAAAGTCAGTTGGAGCGGAGATTCTCAGCACGTGGAAGCTTAGGGGAAGGCTTGGCAAACGGAGCGGCAGCAAGGTGGGATGGAAGCCAAGAGCGATCCGAAGAAGCGCTCAAAATCAGGGGTTCTTATAGGGGAAAATGTGCCTGTAGGGCAGTCCATTCCCAGAGAAAACAATGGGTTTCAGGTTGGAGACAAAGCCTCCGAAAGGTCAGTATTTAGCATGATTGGATTTTGACGGCGCTGTCAATAGCGCAGACAGTATGCAAATGGGGGAGTGCTTGACAGTTGGCTATTTGGAAGCCCTAATCTCGTCAAGCTGCCTGTTCGGGGCAGAGAATCTTTTGTATGCCTCGTGCATACTTAATGTAGGTTTAAAGTGTACTTGCCTGGAGGTCTCCTGAAGCTGCATGCCAGAAAATTACTGGCCTGCCTGGATTTGTTTCAGCTTGTTCGGCCATGTCCGTGTGTGTGCTTGTCTGGGGGCCTCGCAAGCACGTGGAGGGGAGCAGTTTGGAATGGCCAATCTTGTGATATCAAATTATATTTAGTAGACCTTGGGCTCTGACTATACACCACAGTAACAATTCCTTTCTCTTCTTGGTCCCAACACCTCTGCAGGCACATCAGGATCATGGGCATTCTTGATGGTTGCTCCCAATCTTTAGAACTCCTTCCCTAAAGAGGCTAGGTAGACTCACACCTTTTTATCCTTGCCCTGTTAAGTGATATTTTTTCCTATTCTGATAGACCTTTAGGAAATGACTGAAAGAGATTTCAACAATGTGTGTTTTATCTGATCTTTCTCTTATGTCCTTGCTGCCTTGCCTCCCAAACCCACTGTAGTGATGGAACCATTCTCTTTGCTTCCTGGAGGATCTGTTCAGGATTCTGTGCAGGATGAGTGTGTTCTGTGCATTTTGAGCAAAGGTACACATTGCCTTCACTCTATTGGAACTATTAACGCCATTGTTTTTCTGCATTGTTTTTGGTAGGCTGACTGTGGTTGTGCATATCCACACATAGAAGAGCTGGTGATGGGGGACCAAGAAAGAGAGCCTCTCACAGCCATGGGGTTGTGCAGGAAGTAGTGCATTCGTCTCTACTTTCTACTTCATCCTCCTTCAGTTCAGTTGAACAGAGCAGCTGCAGCCTGCAGAGTAGCAAAGGTCTTGCCTGGGTGAGGTGAGGAGCAGTAAATCAGCTGTCCTTACTTCCCCACTGTCTGAGGCAATTGCTAATGGAAGGGGTTGCCTTCAAAGCTCAATGTGCTGTACATAAGACCACATGGAAGACAGGCCTATCTGGAACAGCAGCAGCTTTTACACCTGGAGGACGCACCTTGCTTCCTGGTTGGCTATCAAGAAATACTGTGGACCTGGTGAGTTCCATATTCCAATTAGTTGAGTTTAACACAAATTGTAGGCCCTTATTTATCTGTTTTAGATCACTCTCATCCTTGGTTCCTCAGTCAGGTAATCCAAAACCAGAATCAGTTCATTCCCTAATCTTTGTCTCCCTATGCCTCACAATGCACATTTGATGTTTTGTTTGCTTTTTTACCGTATAAACAGATATGTGATACTAAATCAGAGTGGACCATGGGCTGATTGGATGCAGCCTGAAGAATTCCCAGTAGCCATCCCATCAACACTAACTAGAGGTCCTTTCACACTGCAGTTATAGGGCTCTGATTCCATTTTAACTGTCATGGCTGCATCCTGTGGAATCCTGGGCTTTTTGAGGCCCTAAAGCTCTCTGGCTGAGAACTCTAAATGCTCCTCCCCAAACTGTTGATCCCATAGGATGGAACCTTGGCAGTTAAAGGGAAATCATAGTCCTAAAAGTGACTATGTGAAAGGGATCTTAGAACAGGCTTCCATGATTTTGAACAAGAGTTTCTTTGGCCTTTAGGAAGTTCCCCATTGCTATTTCCATTTTCTCCACATCTTCTCCCCTTTGGTCATCATTTCATCCATTCTTGGGTATGGAGGTGGGAGGGGAGGAAGTAGGAGGGGAGCCTCATGATCTTGCAGCAACTTCTCGTGAAGTAAATTACTCTTACTAATATAAAATTAACCAGTCTCTGAATTATTTCCAGCATTTTGAAGAAAAATTAACATTGGATATATAGTTTCTACTCTAATGAACATGTTTTCTTCACTGATTTTGCTTTGAAAGGTTAAAAAAATAAATATGAAGGGGGCTTTTTCCTTTTCAAAGCAGTTCTTAAATGAAAATTTATAACTTCCAAGAAAATGACTGCTAACATTGTAATACGAAAGAGTGCATATTCATAAATGGAAGCAGAAAGCAAGAAGCTTCTAACTGAAAATAACTTAATTAGTGAGCTCTCTGCCCTGATATAGTTCAAGTATTCCATATTATTATTGCTTAATCTCTGCTGCACTCTGCTGGATCTAGCCTGTAATAATGGCTCTCTATATCTTTCACAAAGAGCTCTTCACTGTGCTGCAGTTTACAGGATTTCATTAACATTTGTATTGCATTACACAATAAATGCATCACACAGAGAGACAATTAAAGAAGAAAAACAGCCGCCCCAAACTGAGGGCAAACATGCCAAAAAAAAAAAAAAAAAAAGCCCTACAAACCTCTTCAATTTCTACAGAACCCTCCACCTACTTCAAATACTTAATATAAAGTAAAATGACATTCCTTCTGGATACCATTTGGGAAGAGAAAGGAGAGAAATGGAGATATTCTGGTGTTCTGGAGATGTATCCAATGGGTTCATCCGTGGTGAAAAAGTGGTCCTAGCCTCCATGGAGCTGACCATTCCTTGAAGAGACCCACTGAAATCAATGGGGTAAGTCAGTTTTAACAAAATGGATTCCTATGGATCTCAGTGGGTTTACTGTATGCATCTCTGTGTCTGAAAAGCAAATGCACTGAAATCAAGTCAAAAGATAATGTGATTCCTTTTATTAATTTATGGACAGTCTTCTTTCTATTGAAATGTTCTCCTCAAAGCTGTCTGCATGCGTGTGCATGCACACCTTCAGATTGCCTCTTGATTTATGCCAACCCCATGGATTTCATAGGGTTTTCTTAGACAAGAAATATTCAGAAGTGATTTTGCCAGTTCCTCTGAAATATAGCACTGGTATTTGTTGGCACTCTCCCATCCAAGTACTAACTAGGACCAAACCTTCTTAGCTTCTAAGATCAGACAGGATCTGGCACCTTCAGGATATTTAGGCTCTCTGCTCTGCTCATAAATATTATCAAATCCATCAACAAGATCAGATCAATCCAACATCACTAAAGCAAGCAATTTATGCTTGCAGAATAAAGGCATAACCCAATAGGGAAGAACTGTTAAATCATCCAATCTTGCAAGATAAAAAGAAAAGTTTTAACCTCCATCCCAAAAATGAGTAAGTATGAACAGTATTAGAGTTATTTGAAAAGAGAAGACCAAAAATAAGGCACAACAATGGAGAAGTCCTCTCTAACATCACCCTGTAGAAATGAATAACCTGTTGTGTACATCTTGCCAGGATGGAAGAAATATATTATGGTGATTACAGAACCATCTTTTTCAGCATGTACAAAATCAGTATAATCAATACAGTCCAATGTTGCTGTACTGCAAGAACAACCTTCCACTTCACTAAATGCTGCATGGAAAGGAAGACACAGCTTCTTTCCATGTCAGGTTCTGCCAACAAGACTGGAAAAGCATTGACATTGGCTCTTCACAAAACAGATGCTGGGTGATAATCTAAACAGTCTTGTTTTTGTGAATGGCTCAACATGTAAAGCATGAGGAAAAGATGTATTCAAGCCTCAAGAGATTCTGTTGACTCTCTTGTTTAATTATCATTTTACAGTTTTATGCTGAAATTGTTTCATGTTCATGAATGGCTACCTTAAAGTCAGTGACAAAGTGAATATTACTTCCCAATGCCCTGGTCTATACAACATTATGTGTAATCCTACTGTTGTTACAGGAATCTCCTATCCTGGTCACTACAATGTTTTGAAGTTGTAGGGGAGCAGCAGGTTTCAATGCCTAGGCATGCACAATGTTTCACTTCACTGACTTAACTTAGGTGCTCCACTGCTGCCCAGAACTAGGTTCTCAATACTTAGAATCATAGAATCATAGAGTGCGAAGAGACCATGGGGACCATCCAGTCCAACCCTCTGCTATGCGGGAATCCACATCAAAGCACTCCCAACAGATGGCCATCCAGCCTCTGCTTAAAAACGTCCAAAGAAGGAGACTCCTGTTACCTTGATTTCTGGGGGTCCCGGGAGGGACACCAAATTGCTCTCAAAATACAGGTTGGGGGAAAGGAGTCAAAGAGCACAAGTTAGCACTGTGAGAGGGAGGGTAACATAGCGAGATCTTGAACCCAATGTCTACGGGGTCAGGCCGAGTCAAGAAGCAAACCGGAGTTAAATAACAAATGTGAATTTTATTAAAAATACAATCAATCAGTGTATGCAGCCCAAACACACAGAGAAACTATAGAAATAAAGGTTGGAGTGATATAGAGGGATTTTTAGAGGAGTTGTTGGTTTGGGTAATACTATACCTGTCCTGAAACCCGATCGGAAGCGGAGAAGCTGGGGAGCGTGGATCTCAGCACGTGGAGCTGAGAGGAAGGCTCACTGGACAAATGACAGCAAGGCAGGATGGAAGCCAAGAGCGATCTGAAGAAGAGCTCAAAATCAGGGGTTTTTATAAGGAGAATTGTGACTGCAGGCTAGGTCGGACTTAGGGAAAACAATGGATTTGGGGCTGGAGACAAAGCCTCTGAAAGGTCATAATTTGAATGATTGAATTATCGCCAAATTGTCAATAGAGTAGCCAGTATGCAAACACAGAGTGCTTGGACGTTGTATAGTCAGATCATCAAACTGCCGGCTCGGGGCAGAGGATCTTTTGAAAGTTGCATGCATACATAATTGAGTACTTGCCTTGAGGTCTCCTTAAGCTGCGAGTCGGCTATTTCTGGCCTGGCTGTATTGTGTTGGAATATAACAGCGATTATCAGCCGAGCCTGTATGCGTGCTTGTCCAGGGGCCTTGCAAGCACGTGGAGGGGATAGAAGGCCAAATTATTGATATCAAAAGATATCTTTTTAATATCCCCCAAGCTCAGGCTAGCCAGGGCAGTAACACTCCAACACACTCTGAGGCAGCGTATTCCACTGCCAAACAGCTCTGACCATCAGGAAGTTCTTTCTGAGGTTCAGGTCTCTTTTCCTGTAGTTTGAATTCATTGCTCCTTGTCCTAGTCTCTGCAGCAGTGGAAAACAAGCCTGCTCTCTCTTTGATGTGACATCCCTTCAAATATTTAAACTTGGCTATCATGTCTCCTCTTAACCTTCGTTTCTGCAGACTAAACACACCCAGCTCCCTAAGCCATTCCTCATAGGACATGGCTTCCAGACCCTTCACCATTTTGGTTGCCCTCTTCTGGACAAGTTCCAGCTTGTCAATATTGTTCTTGAAATGAGGTGCCCAGAACTGGACACCATATTCCAGATGAGGTCTACCCAAAGCAGAATAGAGTCATACCATTACCTCCCTTGATCTAGACACCATACTACTATTGATGCAACCAAGAATCATGTCTATAGGACTATGGTGTCTTCCTGTCCATTCTTCCTGTCCAGAAGATGCCACAGCCCATGTAAGTAATGTTATACTCTGCTTCTGCCTTCTCTCAGATTTGAGAACATGTACCAGTACTGTCAGGAGTCAAGATCACATCAAGAATCAAGGCAACAGAAAGAGATGAATAGAATAGGGTACCATTTTGTGAAAGTTTCAATTCTGTTAGTAAAAGACCTGGGTTCTAGATGAAGAAGTTCATGAAATAACTTGTGTCATCACTCTGATTACATTATCTACTGTATGAGGCTCTAGCCCATGAAAATTTATTTCACAATAAACTGTACATGTTGCAAAGTGCTGCAACAAAACCAACACTATCACCACTTTGGGACCTCCCTGCTGAATTCATTTGGGTAGTGTGATCCCATTCATTTTTCCTATTTCAGTTGAAATAGTAGTTCTGTTCAGGCACTCAGAACAGGATTAACCAAACATATGAAGACAAGGAACAGACTAGATGAACTCCTTCCCATTGTTGTTCTGTTGATGTAAAAAGCAATAGTCTGAAAAGGAGAACCTCCTTTATATGCAGATCCTTTCTACACAATCTGGAACTCTGAAAAAACAAAGGGGGGATTTCTGATTGTAAAGAAAGGTTGTATGCATAAAGGAGACTTTTCTCTTCAAACTATTACTTTCCAAGTGAAAAGATGATGACAGAGGGGCTGACCCAGCCTGATCCATCTTCTCAATTCCTGAATGCTGCTAATGTTTAAAAGTATATCATGTCTAAATGAAAGAAAGATCTTTGCTGGGTAAAAGTGAAATGCATTTCTTTCTTGAAAAGGTACACTGACAGAAATTCTTTTGATGAGTTAATTCCATCCCACATGCAAGCAAACATACATACATGCGTGCACAAATACATGGCCTCAATCATTTGATTGAAATTCTGCCCCTTTTTATGTTGAAAGAAATCCAAACACACCTATCTTTTTCCATCTAATTCTGGAGGATGGAACGTGCCAGGTAGACAACCTCAACAATGACTTTCCATATACACATCACAGTCTGATGATTCATGTTAGGTCTGGAGACTCCATGATCCAAACTGACTGAGTTCCCCCATCTGTAAAGTCTTTCCCATTTACCTAAATGGAGGGGAGCTGTGTCTACATTAGGGTTGGGAATCATGTGGTTCTCCATATGTTGCTGGACTGCAAGTCCCAACTGCCCTACCAGCATATCCAATGGTGAGGAATGCCGTAAACTGTAGTCCAAGAACTGTGGTGGACAGCTTGCTTTCCACTCCTGATCTACACACTCCTGCCTTTTCAGCAATGAGAACCGTTGGGTATGGATCTTGTATGCATAGAATTTCAGGCACAAAACTGCTGCATAAAGAATGAAGAAGTAGAGAAAAAGGAAATTGGAAGGCAATCCATGTGAGTATATTTTGGGAAGGATTTGTAATTAACTTCCTACCCTTCATGTCTTGTGGGTTCATATATCTTTACATTATGCAGTCAGGATTGGTAGCTTTCAATTCAAGAAAAACTGAGCTGAAGAAAAACACACTTTGTGCCTCTGCACAAGAAATGCTGCAGTGAAAATGGAGAAGTGGGAGTGGAAGGGATGCATGAAAACAAGACTGAAGAGCATTGTATTGGCAGATGATTCTTTCTCTGCTTGGAAGTTTCTTTTAAAAAAATAAAAATAAAGCAACCCGCAAGGAGGAATAAATGAATGCTGCTGCTCAAAAGCATTTTGACTTTTTGATGAACGGCTTTGTACTGCTCTTTAAACAAAAGAACGCTTTAGGTTTTGAAAGGTAGGTGCAAGAACCTTTCAAAAAATCAACTGTAATGACTTTCCGTGTAATGAGATAATGAAAGGACTCATGGGAAGACAAATTGGTTGCAGAAAATAATTCAGAGTAGGGAAGGAGGAGCAGCAGCTGCAGCAAAACTCTCCAAGGCTGGTATTCTCCAGAGAGTGGAAGAAACTGGCCATGGTGGCTGGAGGAATTCTAGAAATTATAGTCCATATAGTAACATTTGCAAGCTCTGCTTTTCCCATCATGAGTGATAGGATGTCTCCTACCAAAGCTGTATGGCTCTAGGTTGTCACAGTTTTGTTTAGTTTTTTTTAATGAAACAAACATAACTTAAAAGTCAATTTTTAATGTTTTAAATATGCCATTTCCCATGCTTGTGAAACTTCATAAGATATTACTACCAAAATAGCTAGGAAGAACATCAAAGCAAGAAGGAGAGTAGCCTAGAAGGAGAGAGGCTCTAATGATGAGAAAAGTAGCAGCTCTCTGGAGCCTGCTGCCACATGCTCTGATAGAAAGTTCCACCTCTTTCCAGTTTCGGTTGCCTGGGGCCTCCAGAGGGAGCGCACATTGACCAGGAAACGATAGAATCATAGAAATGTAGAGTTGGATGAGACAACAGGGGCCATCCAGTCCAACCCCCTGCCATGCGGAAACACCCTCAAAGCACTCCCGACAGATGGCCATCCAGCCTCTGCTTAAAAATGTCCAAAGAAGGAGACTCCACTACACTCCAAGGCAGCATATTCCACTGCCGGACAGCCCTGACCGTCAGGAAAGTTCTTCCTGAGGTTCAGGTGGAATCTCCTTTCCTGCAGCTTGAATCCATTGCTCCTTGTCCTGGTCTCTGGAGCAGCAGAAAACAAGCCCTCTCCCTCCTCTACATGGCATCCCTTCAGATATTTAAACATGGCTATCATGTCCCCTCTTAACCTTCTCTTCTGCAGACTAAACATACCCAGCTCTCTAAGTCTATCCTCATAAGGCATGGCTTCCAGGCCCCTCACCATTTTGGTCACCGTCCTCTGGACTTGCTCCAGCTTGACCATGTCCTTCTTGAATTGGGGTGCCCAGAACTGGACACAATATTCAAGATGAGGTCTAACCAAAGCAGAGTAGAGTGGTACCAGTACCTCCTTCGATCTAGACACCATACTCCTATTGATGCAGCCGAGAATTGCATTGGCTTTCTTGGCTGCCGCATCACACTGCTGACTCATGTTCAGCTTGTGGTCTATTAGGACTCCTAGATCCCTTTCACACCTACTGCTATCCAGCCACGTGTCCCCCATCCTATATTTCTGCATTCCATTTTTTCTACCTAAGTGTAGGACCTTACATTTCTCTCTGTTGAATTTCATTTTGTTAGCCTTGGCCCAGCTCTCCAATCTGTCCAGGTCGTTTTGAATTTTGATCCTGTCCTCTGGCGTATTAGTAACCCCTCCCAATTTGGTGTCATCTGCAAATTTGATGAGTATGCCCTCTATTCCTTCATCCAAGTCGTTGATGAATATATTGAACCTAGGATGTTATGGATTTGATCCAGGCTATCTATATTAAATGTATCTGTTTAAATGACAAGCTGTGGGCAACTGTGGTTGGTACTTAATGGACAACATTTAGTGACATCACCAGGGGCTATCCCAGGTTCTCAGGTTTTGGCCCAGAAACCTCAGGGCTTGGGGCAATCCTGAACTGGCAGTCCTACTTAGGCATAATCTCTTTGACTGAACACCAGCTGAGACACAGTGGTACCCAAGAGTAAGCCAACAATGTGCCAGTGATGACAGGACAGATGGTTTGCATGAATTAACAAGTGGTGACTCAAAGAGCGCCCATTACATGTAAACAACCTACATTTCTTCATCATGGTATTTGTGCCTCACAGATATGGGTGATGATCAGCAAGTTTACCAAAACTGAAGCAAAACTAAAGCAACATGGTGTGGCAAATGGGTGACATCACTACCAAATACATCATCTACTTTAGCCTAGATGTCAAGCCAGTAATATCTAATAAACACATCAGAATGAGACAATAGTTCAGTTTCATAAAAGTCCAAGAGACATCTAAAGAAAACAGGATAACAGCACAAACTGCTTTTGGATAAGCTGAGACTTGAAAGGGCATGCATATAAAATGGAAGGAACAAATCTTCAGGAAGAGAACAGAAAAGGAGCCAATATTTGTAGGGAGAAGGTCAGGAGAGTTAAAACTCAGAATGAAGTCTGAGTTTCAAGAAAAGTTAAAAATTATAAAAATGTTTTTGTAAGCAAGCAAGAAGAAGAATGAGGAAGCAGAGTGTGCTCTGCATGGAGGAGAGTTAAAACTCAAAATGAGCTTTGAGTTTCAAGAAAAGTTAAAAAGTATAAAAATGTTTTTATTTTTCTTTTATTTTTGTAAGCTATGTTTTCGGCAAGAAGAAGAGCAAAGGAGCAGAGAGTCCTCTGCATGGAGAAGACAGAGAATTGCTAATGGATGACAGAGTGAAAGCAGAACTGCTCAGCATCTCGTTTACTCCATTTCTTCCTAAATGGAAAACAGTGCTCAAGACGGCCATCTCTCGAGGGAACTTCAGTAATGGATTCCTACGCTGGCAGCGAGTTTGATTAGATGGCTGTTGCAGTCCCTTCCAGATTTATGATTCTGTGGGAGAAAATTCCCTCAGAAATGCCAAATAAGTGCCCATGACCAAAGTAGAGGAATTCTTTGCATATTCTGGCAGAGGAGGCTTTGCCAACTGGGAGGATAACCACCCTGCAGAACTCTGCAAAGAAGATAATTTGCCCTTTTTAAGAACCATAGTAACCAACAAACTGTCTCTGACTTCTTTGAATAGTAACAGTGCACTTGGTGTATAGCATTGAATAGTAGCAGTGCAGTTGTTGGAAAAAAAACCATGCCTGCCAGTAGTGATAGCAGACTAATGACAGATAACCTTTGGTAAAAAGGTTATATTTAGGCAGACAACTTTGTTCCAATGCCATGTCAGTTAAGAATGGTCTGCCTTGAAAGCACAGATTTTCCTGGATCAACATGCCATGGCAGAAATGTCACTGAAGTAGAAAGACACTTTTAAAATGTTACACCCAACAGCTAAAAGGGTGAGTTGTGCAATTATGAGGTACAGTCTCTAGTGAGTAAGAGACATGAGGATGCAAATTTTGGACTCTTCTGGAGACAAATGCTTAATTTTCAGAAGATGAAATAAAAGTACAGTTGGCCCTCCACATTTGTTGGTTTCACTTTCATGGATTTGATTATTTGTTAGTTTCTCAAATCCCTGCCCCTATATCTCAAGAGCTTCTTTTCTAGGGGAGGCTTCCCTCTCAGTGGCTCTGACCAGCCCATGCAGCACTTAAAAAACCTGCCTCCGATCCTCCTCCTCCTCCACCAGCTGCTGTCTGGCCAGCTGAGGAGGGTTCACAGACCACTTTCTCAGCACCACAAACTCTTTCCTGGTGCCACTTCACACCAAAGGAAGCAGATGAGTGAGAGAAGGAAAGTATAAGGTCACCATGCCAAGCCACCCCTTTCCCCTCTTCCTTCCCTGTCCTGGTTTGGACCCTGGATGCCTGTTCTCCCCACCCTTCCTTGGCCTCCTTCCCACAGGCATACATATTTTGATATTTGTAATTTTTCCACTTTTGCAGGGGTCCTGCACTTCTGGCCCCAGTGAATTTGGAGGGCTGACTGTACTGTACAGAAAACAAGAGAAAAAATCAAGAAGGCCTGCTAAATGTATCTTAATCAAAGGTACCTTGCCTACTAAGGTATGGAGAAACGGCAAAATGTTAACCATGAAACAAGCAGGTGAAATTCCTGCTACTTTGCATGCACAAAAAAGTAGTCCACTTCGACTAATTAGAATGTCAAGGAATGTCTGAAGTGATTTTGAGTACCTCTTCCAATATGTGCACTAATGAATGGAGTTCTAGCACTGGTAGATTCTCCATGCAGTTAACTTGAGGGTTGCTACCTCAGGATGCAATACCGGTGAGTGATCTGGAAGAATCATATTGCTTACTAAGGAGAGTTTGTGATATTCCTCTTATGAGAGTCAGAGAAAAATGTGGTACCAGGGTTGTCTGGGCCACCAGAAACAGTCAATATCCAATCCATGTTGATCATATGATCTTAGAAATGATCTTGATGAGAAGCTGAAAGGGCAAAAGATGTGAAGGGAAGACCCAGCCCATTGATAGAGGAATACATTGATTCCCCTACCCACTTACAGATCCTACACTCATGCCTGTTCTATGGCAACACTTATGCAAAGTCTGGTTTCACAAGGAGAATGAATTTGCTTATATTGCAGCTGTTATGATGAGCACAGAAGAAGTGGGTGTTTCTTGCTAGTGGTTGAAATAAAGAGGTAATTTAAAGCAACTGAGAAGGATATGTCCTAGACTCCCATTTATTTGTTTATTTAAAAAAACACTCACTGTACTCAGAATCATAATGGCCATTTTTCCCCTTGTTTTTCTTGAAGACATTTCAACATCTGGCTTCTGCAAAGATTATTGGACTCCCCTAAGGAAATGCTTAACTTCCAGAAGATAGAATTAGAATACTGTACATGAAACAGGAGCAAATATGAAGGGTTTTTTTTTCTTCTGTGTAAAATTCTGTCTGTTGGACTTATCTAGCAAAACTGATGTTTCAGTGATGGGAACATGTAAATGAGTGTTCCAACAAATGACTCCACCATTTCCTTAGATAGTTTGCCAAATTTCTTTAATTTTCTCAAGCAAACTCCCATTATTCTGGTAGAAACTAATCAGAACAAGGTCATTCTCCACCATGCAAAGGTGCCTCCTTACTTTCACTTTTATATCTCCCTAAACTGTTATGGTCAAATGGCACAAATCTGCCATGTTTATATAATAACATCTTCTTAAATTATAGTGTGTGACATACTGAGGCCAAGAATGTCATCATTGCCTCAAGAATCACCATCTTCCCCTCTGCCTATTGATGTGACTGTATCCTCCTACACGTTCTTCAATCCAAGGTCATTTTTCCACAGAGGACTTTGTCCACAAAAATATTTCACAAATGTCTAGTCTTTGTGTCAGGTCTGGCCCAACCATCAGATAGAAGGAGATGGTCATTTCAACCCAGTCATGCTGGCTGGGAGATTCAGATGGCTACATGTACATTTTTATTATATGTAGCCACCAGAATCTTCCAGTTAGTACGACTGGGTTGAAGTGACCATCTCTTTCTAAAATTGCCTCCTTTCCAAGCTCTGCCTCAGGCAGCAGATGTATGTGTGTATAGTGGTGCAGGGAGCAAAAGTGAGGTGTTGAAGGACAGGATTATGTGTGCCATGAAGTCTGTCCTGCTCTAGCTTGGCTGGACTGCTGTCCTTCACTGCTAGATGCAGTAAAGAATACTGACCTATCATCAGGTATTGAAAGATTCAGCTTCCTGTCTGCTCAGCTTCTCAATGGGCCTTATCACACCATACCTTAAGCCTACATTGTTCCATAGATCTCGCCATATTGCACTCTTTTGACATTAGTCATGTCATTCGCATTGTTTTTTCCTTCATGTTACAGTGCCACAGCCAAGTCCTTTTCCCTACCCTGTGCCTTGTGATTCATCCATGTCATTTTTTATTTTTTTTTTCATTTTTACGCTATACTTGCTCAGTAATGTTTTGAAGGAATGACGACCTGGGAATGCCCACATCACACCCATTAATGCTACAAAAGAAAGCACTATGAGGAATCCTCATTCCCATAACTAAGTAGATTGTTGCGGGAAAGGGGGTCATTGACAGATTATTTACAGCATTAAAAAAGGCACATTTAAAATGGATTGCAGTACAAAACTGGTGGGCAACAACATCGTGTGATAGGACTGATCCTGAACCAGGGATAATACATTGCTATGGCAGTATGACATCTCGGTGGGATAAGGCCCTACGTGTAATGAAGTGGTGGGGAAACATTTTGAACTATGGGTTGCATATTAGAAGAAAGGCAAGATCTAAATAAATATAAATAGTCTCAGGCAAAATCTGGGACCAGAATTGATGGTAGTATAGATTCATTAATTATATGAAAATGTCACATATTTTACCTAAGAGTAGATTACATATACATATATTTTATATAGTTAAACAAAACCAGCTTGGCATATCTGACACTATTGCTTCCCATTGCTGCTGGGGTGCATCTCCATCTCACAAAATTGTCCTAATATTTGGTCTCCAAAATGGCCTAGTTTTTGCTCCCCCCCCCCCCCGGCTGGTTTCCTGTGCAGTTTGTCATTGTTCCAGCACAGCTTGGAAAACTTATTTTTCTGGACTGTAACTGCCCCATGTTAGGGCATTCTGGGAGTTCTGTTCAGGAAAACAACTTTTCCAAGTTCTGCTCTCCACTAATAAATTGGAGGAAAAACGGGGAGAGGAAAAAGAAAAGTGGCAGTACCCTTGAGACTAACTGATTTTTATTACGTTGTGCAGCCCTTTGAAAATGTAAGGCAATGGCCGTGATTTGCATCTTTCTTGATTTTATTGCATTTCATCCCACACCCACATCTATATAAATATGCTTTTTGCCTGAAGCCTTAATACCACTCAGTACTGCACCTGAAGAAGTGGATTTATATCCACAAAACTCATCTACTATGTAAAAATCAACGTTTCTATGTTTGTTTGTCTGTGCCAGGTGAAGACCTCATACAATTGGCTGCCTGAGAAGATTCTATGGAATCCTGGGGTTTTCAGTTTAGGAAGGGGCCTTTAGAATTCTCAGCCATAGAATAGGCTGGTTGCTATGGAGATGAAGCCTAGCAGCAGGGAGGAGGGCAGTGTATTCCCTTAGGAACCCAACATCTGTATGTTAATAACTCTGAATACAGATTGGAATATGGGAAAAAGTTACAGGTAGTGAGCAAGACAGTTTGGGGAATTAGAGACACAAGATCTCAAATCTTTCTAACAAGTATTACCTATGAGAAAATAAAATCCCAGGCAACGCCGGGTATGTATACTAGTGTAAAACTAAAAATAAATAAATCTTTAAGATACTGTACATTTCCCTTTTTTCCTACTTCTTCCTTCCTTCTTTTTACTCTGCAAGAGACTATCACAGCTACTTCTTTGAAAACTGCCACTAATAAACAGTTGTCAGTCTTGTCTTATGTCTTCCCTCAAAGAAGTAAGAGTTGAATCTCATTTAAAAGCAGAGCAGGCTCAGGTTGTAATATAAAGTTGCTTTCAGAATGCTCGAGAACAAACAAATCTTTTAAGCTGCACATGTTTGAGGAAGTGAATGGGCTAGTCTGGCAGAGGAAGAGAGAATGCTGAGAGACAGGGATATCACACCACCAGGCGACATCAACACTGTCTCTGAGACTTTCACTATTTTGAAAGGGCTATGAGAAAAGTCCTCCATGGTTTTCCCCTTTCCCAGTGAAAAGGAAGCAATTGTCCTCCAGGCCCGAGCTATCACTTTCAAGAGTCCTGAACTCAAGAAGACATAAAGGAGGTGAAATGGTTTTCTATTTCTACACTATGCATCAATAGATTTAATCCAAACTGTGAAAAGCTTCATTAAACTTCATTAATGATTCAGGGCCTGTCAATTGAAAGATTTAATTTTCATTTCTGTTGAATGCAGATGTTCCCACAGCAATGTACCAAATAGATTGGGGTTTCATTGATAGATTTCAGAGGGTGCTGCTACCAATCATATTCACATCAATCCCGTGCTAGGCCTTACTGTTCCCACCATTTTGCCATTTAATTTCTGGTCATTCCCTTCTATCTAACTGGATTGTAGCTCAACACAATAGCATGGATTGCTCAGGAAGCTCTGCAAGATGGACCCCTGAAAAAGGTCAATGATCCCCATTATACGCAGCATTCACATTTTGATAGTGGATTCTTATCAGATTCCTGCCTCAATAGCTTGTCAACGTTCCCTCCAGTACTGTGCTCTTACTAAGATTTTGCAGTAAAGAAAAGGGTAATTTCATCCTGGTTTGATGGAATATTAGAAAAGACTAATTTAACCTGCAACTGTTATTCTTTCAGAGGAATCTCTATTTACATTCTGTCTATTCTGCCGCAGTTATAAGCCCACATCTTTTATAGAATAGGAAATGTATTCATATCTGCTAGCAACACAGCTATGAATACAAAGAAATGAGTTACGGATTCAGTATACAAAGGTTCATCTGAGTGTACTGCCTGCATGTTAACAGAAATTAGGTAACTGAATTTTTAATGGTATTATCCCACATGCTATACAATTTGAACACCAGCCGGGGCAGTAAGAGATGAAAGATCACAGCATAATCTCAAGAGGAAAGGAAACACTCACTAGAAATGTAAATCCACTTTTCAAATAATTTGTCTGTAATGTCTATGAGTTGTGGAAATACGAGATTATGAAGACACTGAAAACTTAGTCCTGGGATTCCTTGCAGGAAACAGTAATATTTACTCTTCTGTCTTTTGTGCAATTTGTATATTGTATATTTGGACCCTGCTTTTCTTCTGTCAGCAGATTCAAGACAGGCCTTTTCACTCAGACGACAACTAGATCTAAGATGTAGTTTGAGCAAATCGGCTGTACTCATATGCTCGCATGTGGCACTTTCATGTGTTCCGGTGAAGATGAGAACAGTAAGTTTGTTATTTATATTTTGCCCTTCCATCGAAGAGCTTTAGCTGTCCCGATTTGGGAGGGATAGTCCTGATTACCGGTAATCCTCTGTCCTCCAGTTTTTCCAGCTGCCTTTAAAATGTCCCAGTTTCCCTCTCGTCCTCCCACTTTCCCCACACCTTGATGTTGTTTTGACACACATGTCCCAGTTGTCACCTGTGAAATTTTGGAGGATATGGTACATCTGTCTCTTCTCCTCCCCATCTTACCTTTCTAACAACACTATGAGGTTACCTGCTCAGGCTGCGAGAGCATGAGATGTCATGGTGTGCTTCATGTCCCAGTCAGGATTAGAAGCTCATTCTCCCAAATCTTTGTCCCACATATACCACTTTGTCCCATGTTCCACACTGGATCCTTCTGCCCAGTTAAGGTGAAGTAAAAAGCTATAGAAGATTATGAGTTAAAATAGGGAAGGCCTTATACCACTGATTCTTAAAGTTTTTTTTTTTTTTGTTAGCTGAAGTATAGAAACTCCCCCCCCCCCAAAAAAATGTATTTAAATACAGTTGCCAACGTAATAACAAGGGAATTGAATAAAAATGCCAGCTTATTTTTTAAAAGCCAATTCACTGATCCCCTGAAGACACAAGTTAGGGATATTTGTCTTAGTCAAGATGCTGTGATGGTGGTTAGCAACTTTTTAAAAATTGTTTTTATGCTATTTGTTAACACTCCCCCCTCCCAAAAGTAGTGATTTTTTAACCTGTATCTTCGTCCCAGATACATGTTGGGTGTAGGCTCCTTACTTTTCAAAATAACTTTACATTTTAGAAGTGAATCATATGATCTTCAAAGACATCATTGCCACTTTCTACGCCCTGTGCAATTATGCTATGACCTGATCATCTTCGATTCTTTTGGAATGTCAGGAGGAAACATCTGAGAACATGTCTCCCCAAATGTGACTCAGGAAGTAATTTGGTTCTTGCTTTCATGTGTCAATTGGGCTGCAAACCTATATACTCTTACCTGGAAGTATGTTTTACTGAATTCACTTCTGAATAGATAGGCATAAAATTGCTGCAAAAACTAGTCTGAAAAGCTTTAGAAGACTTATCAAACTGTTGCCTTCATTATAAGCACAGTCTACTGGGTGTATGTTTGAAAATAACCTTTGACAATATGGATTTGCTTCAGGAGAAGTTTATAAATATTTAAGTAAATAAATAAAATCAAAAACTAGGCAGTGATATGAGAAAGAAAGGGACAAGACAGGTTATTATTCTAATCTAGTATGAAGCTTCTGGGGAAAAATGGGTCCTGCAGGAATCAAGGAAAAGCTATGCTGAAATTGATCTAAAAGGTAAGACCCACATTTCCAAAAGAGGAAGAGTCTTTAATGCATGCTCCTATATATATCTATGAATTTTAGTGGGCTTATTTCTAAGTAGGTACAGGATAGCAGCCTGAAACAGAGATGAGGGAATGTGTCCCTGGGCTGTAGCTTCTACATTCTTCATTATTGGCTATGCTAACTAGTGCTGATGGGAATTTCAGCCCAGCTCTGTTACCTGATTAACTGAATCTACCATCTGCTGAACTTTATAAACATAAATCAAATGTTTGAGTTTGCTCAAGTGTTTGAGTTTGCTCTCCTCGTTCTTCCCAGTCCCTCTTCCTTTTGTGTCAGGGTGTTTAAATCATCTACCTACGGGAAGGGACTGCCTCAATTCTGATATCAGACACTCAGGGCCTTTCCGCACTACACTGTCATAGTGCTATTATTCCACTTTCAGCATCCTGTGGAATTCTGGGGTTTGTAGTTTAGTGGGGCAAAAGACCTCTCTGGCTGAGAATTCTAAATGCCCTTCCCGAAATTGCAAACCCCAGGACTCCATAGGATGTTGAAAGTGGAATAACAGCATTATAACAGTGTAGTGTGGAAATACCCTGAGTGAGTATTTGGACAAAGCACAAGATAAAATGTGACAAAATACATACATCTATACCAATAGCATTTTCAGGAATAAATAGCAACATACTTTGCTTTCAGACTGGGTTTAGTAATTTTCCCATGACTTAACAGAAAAAGTGTTGCATAATTACTTGCTCAACTTTGTGTAAGGACTGAAATGAATCACTTCATGTTGTGCAGAATCTCTGAAGATTATAAATCCCATGCATGGTTATCTAGGAGCAAATCCTACTGATCACAGTGAGACTTACTTGGGAGTAAACATAAATGTGCAATGTGATGTTACTTTCATAAATTTCTTACCTCCAATTTCAATTCACTACCCGCAGCTTTCATATGGCATACTGATTGTAATGGTATGAAAAATAAACACCATTTGAATGACACCGCAGTACTCCTGATGTTACAGAAGTGGTTAATGGCAGCCCTACATCCCTTATATTCTTGTATTAGGTCCCAGAATGTATGTGATAATTTGAAATATATTAAGAAATCATGGACTTCAAAGGCAGTATGGTTAGAACTTAAGATTTTTATTAGAAACTAGCATATTTACTCAGCATTATACAGGATTTTATTTTCTCATAGGTTAACACTTGTTAGAAATACCTTAGGAATTACCTTACCTTAGGAATTAGATGTGGTTGAAATACACAGATTTGATATCCTGTGTCTGTAATTCCCCAAACTGCCTTGTCCACTATCTGTAACTTTCCCCCATAGTCCGCAATCCAATCTGTATTCAGAGTTGTTAACATACAGAGGTTTGGTTCCTGAGGAATATACAGTGTCCTCCTCCTTGCTGCTAGGCCTCATCTGCATAGCAACCGGCCTATTCCAGTACCTGTAAATTTTCCCCATATTCCCCAATGCAATCTGTATTCAGAGTTGTTAACATAACAGAGGTTTGGTTTCTGAGGGAATACACTGCCCATTCTTCTTGCTGCTGGGCCTTGACTCCATGGCAACTGGCCTGAAGCCCCAGAGCTCTTGGTTGATTATTCTAAAGGCCCCTCCCTGAACTGTCAACCTCAGGATTCCACAGAATCTTCACACCCAGCCAATCATAAGAAGTCTTCTCGCCTCACACAGCCAATCGTATGAGGTCTCTGCCTGCCTGATGCAGACAAACAAACTCACTCACAAACTTTTATATAGTAGATATCAGGTACTGAGATTCCATTTTGTATATTTTTGCTATCAAAAGTTCTACTTTTCAGGTCTGAAAATTTGTAGATGTATGTGGAAAGTTACTGTCTCTTTTAAAGTAATTGTGTGCCAAGTGAATTTAAAAATGATCACTAGGGATTAACTATATATTTCTAAAAGAGGGTTATGTGCCTTTCATGTGGATAAGCAAAGGAGAAGAGGATGTGGGGAACAGACAGAAAATAAAAGGAACTGGAAGACAAATGCAGGGAAAAAAGCAACATCTTTAAAAAATGATTGTGGATTCTTCTTCTTCTTCTTTTTTAAAAGCCCAGCAACCAAATTGGTAAAATTAGGATTAGATGCTTAACAAAAAAAAATTACTATGTACTAAATAAGAAATGTTAAGAATTATTATAAGTCAAACAGTTTTCATGGGTGCCCTTTGTAGTCCACATTCGGCCATTCTTTTCGCAGCCTGTATTTCTTTGGAATAGTTTGTTCTGCTATACAAAGTAGAGATGAAGGAAAAAGACACTATGAACCAAAGATAAGAGAGACATTTACTAGTACCTGTGTATTCTAGAGAGAGGTGTTCCACGTGTGGCCTGATTGATGAATTTCAACAGGTATAGCAGACCTATGCTCATGAAAGAATGTGGCCACCTATCTCCAACTCTCTACTAAAATTAATGATTTCCACTCTGATTTCTATAGTTTACGTCAGTGTTGTCAGAAAAAAATATAACAGAAAAAGCATTGCTGGTTGAGGAGAACACTTCTAGGCTAGCACGACCATACATCATCTGTGTGCTGGAGGCACAATTGCTTCCATACATCAACTGTGGGTCCTAAACAGTTCTATATTTACTCACAGTACTCTTGCTTTGGATGATTTTAGGATGAGTTTTAATATCTTTACCTCCAAGGAAAGAGAGCTGTGTTTTAACTTTAGACACACTTATTGCCTACTACCATTTGGAACTGAAGGCAGTATGCTCAAAACAGTCTTGTTATCTACAAGTGCCTCTGAATCGCTGAAAAGGTTCTTGTGCTTTGAAAAACTTACAGATGAGGATAAGATTATTTTCAGCTTAAGCTCTAAGTTTAAAATCACAACCTGATGAAACGATGAAGAAACACATCAAAATGTCCCATACTATACTGAACCTATGAATCCATTTGTACAATAACAGAGCCAGATGGGATTTTCAGAAGACAGTTCTATGAATTCACAGTTTGACGCTCATGATATTTCACCAGGAACCCATTATCTAATTCTCAGAGAATGAAGAGTTGGTATTTACGTGAACGATCATTCTGGTATGACAGAAGGAGCAATCCACTACGCCTGGGTTTGATCCTCACACCAGCCTATGCAGGAGCCGTCCACGAGCTAACTGGAAAAAAACGTTTAACTGGCCCCTGTCCCTCTCCAGTCAGTTTCTTTCCCTAGCATAACTGAATAGGACATCCAGCCTCACCTAATACCTGTAAACTATGCTCTCACTGTAGTGGTGGGCGTGGATTGCTCCTCCTGTCATCCCAGAATGATCGTTCACTTAAGTACCAACTCTTCATTCTCGGGCTGACAGGAGGATCAATCCACTACACCCGGGACCTTCCCAAGCTGACCTATGGGTGGGATTGACAACTATATCACTGCCTAAAGCACCCGGCATCCAAACACCGCCTGCGCTGATTTATATTTGTCTAACTTATAATGTTTAATGAAAGTAGTTGTCTCTTTCCACCCGGCTGCTCCACAAACATCTTCCAAGGAGCAGGAGGAGTCATAGGCCACTGATGTTGCCATTGACCTAGTAGAATGTGGCCACACATTCACTGGACGTGGTTTCTTTGCATAATTATAGCAAAGAAATATGCAAGACTTAATCCATCCCGCAATGACCGATTTACTAGCCCGCTGGCCAAGAGTCTTTGGTTGAAAAGACAGCAGTAAAGCATCCGAGCACCGAAAGTCACTTGTCCTCTTCATGTAGGCCATCACCGCTCTCCTAACATCCAAAGTATACCACTTCTTTTCCAGTGGATGTACTGGTTTTGGACAGAACATTGGCAAATGAATCACCTCTAGCCTAGATGATGAAGACAGACACTTTGGCAAGAATGAAGGATCGAAGCCTAAAGTTAACCTGTCTTGTTCAAACTTGCACAGATGTTCATTCACAGAAAGTGCTGCCAACTCTGACACTCGCCTAGCTGAAGTGATCGCAAGAAGAAAAGCAGTCTTAAAAGACAGCAGTCTCACCGATGACTCCCTCAGTGGCTCAAAAGGCACCTCTGTTAAAACATTCCGTACCAGGTTCAAATCCTATGAAGGGAACCGATGTATGGTCAGAAAAGATGACAAGGTAGCCCCTCTCAGAAACCTTCTGATATGTAGATGTTTTGCGTATGAGTCCGCATCCAAACTTAGGACTGCCGACAGTGCCGCTACCTGTCTTTTTAAGGTGTTAGGCCGCAACACTTTCTCCAAGCCATTTTGTAGAAATTGCAAGACTTGTGAAACCTTCACATCTGCCACAGGGACATTGTTAATCTCGCACTACTTCTGAAATGCTTTCCATGTCCTGTCGTATATTCTCTGAGTGGCTTCCCTTCGAGAGCCCAACATAGTCTTAACCACACTCTCTGCATATCCGTGCTGCGTTAAAAATTGCCGCTCAATTTCCACACTGCCAGACTCAGCCATTTGAGGTCTGGATGACACACTGGACCCTGAGTGAGTAGGTCTGGACTCAAAGGCAACCTCCACGGAGGCGCTTGGGCCAACTGCAGCAGCAATGGAAACCAAGGTCTCCTTGGCCAATGTGGTGCGATCAGTACAACTCCATGCGGATTTTTGTCAGAACTTTGTGTACAATTTGGATCGGGGGGAAAGCGTAGTGTGTTCCCGGAGGCCACCTCACTGACAGAGCATCATGTACTTCCGCACCTTTGCTTCCATCAATGGAATAATACCTTTTTAATTTGGTATTTCCCCCAGAAGCAAACAAGTCCACTTGTAAGGGACCAAAAATGCTTATTATGTCCTGGAACACTTCCATGTTGAGAGACCATTCCCCTGGATGCAGCCAATTTCTGCTCAGGTACTCTACTTGTAGGTTCAGCTCCCCTTTCACATGCACAGCTGTGATTGATCTTACATGATCCTCGGCCCAACGGAAAAGCCGTGCCGATTCCACCACAAGAGGTACAGAATGCAATCCGCCCTGCTTGCAATGTATGCCTTGACCGTCATGTTGTCTGTAAAAACTTTTACATGACGATCTCTCACCAGATTCAGAAAATTCTGGAGCGCCAGGCAAACGGCTTTCAATTCTAGGTAATTGATGTTGTAACGCCTGTCTGAAGATGTCCAGCGCCCCTGCACTGAATAACCTTCGCAGTGGGCTCCCCATCCTGTGAAACTCGCATCTGTTGTTACATGGACCATATTCTGAAATTGAAAAGGGACTCCGGACGTCACATTTTTCTTTTTTAGCCACCAAGTCAATTCTGTCCGAATTTGATGTGGCACTACCACTTTGTAATGTCTTTTTGCCGCTATTGCCAACTCATGTTTCATCAACAGCCTCTGCAGTGGTTTCGAATGGAAGCTTCGCCACTGCACTAACTGTGTCGTGGAGATGAATATTCCCAAAACTTTTGCCAGCTGCATCAAATCTACTGACTCGCTGTGGCCTATCTAGCGAGCCTCCAGCCTCAATCTCTCCAATCTTTCTTGAGACAGGTACATTCTCCCTTTTGCAGTGTCTATTTTTGCATCTAAATGCATCAATTCCCTGGTTGGGTCCAACATGCTCTTCTCGTAATTGAGAAGAAACCCGAACTCTGTCAGAGTCTGGATTGTTAGCCTTAAATCCTTCCTCAGGACAGCCTCCGAGTGTGCTTTCAGTAAGATATTGTCCAAATACGGGTACAGCTGTACCCCTTGGACCTGGAGGAAAGCTATCAAAGGAATAAGCACCTTTGTGAAAACTCAAGGAGCTGATGCTAGCCCAAAAGGCAGTGCCTTGAATTGGTAGTGGTAATGCTGGTAGTTGAATCTCAGGTATCTCCTGTCTTCTGAACTCATGGGGACATGGCGATATACCTCCTTTAGATCTATGGATGCATAGTGTCTGCAGAGTGTCCATTTTGAAGTTTCGGTATTCTACAAAATCGTTGAGATACCTTAGATTCAACACTGGCCTGTACTTGCCATTGGGCTTGGGCACCACAAAGAACACTGAATACACCTCTGTACATTTCTGATGTTCTGGGACTCTCTCTATAGCCCCTATCTCCAATAAGTGAGTAATCTCCTGAAGAACAATCTGCTGTTTGCTTTCGTCTTTCGAAACTGGGGATGAAAGAAAATCTGTCTCTCGGTCTCCTATGGAAACATATTTTGTAACCCTGTGTACACCAGACCCAGCGATCTGATGTTATCCGAGACCATTTGCTTCCGAAAGACAGAAGTCTTCCCCCCACTTTCTGCTGTTGGTTGTCAATATTGTGTTTTCCCTTGCTTGGAATTGCTTCCAAGCTTTCCTTGTTTAGGATACTGGTACTGCCTGTTAAACTGTGGCCTTTGCCTACTCCACTGGTACCTGCCAGTCCTGTAGTCACAGTTTCTACCGGAGAAGCCATATGGTCTTCCCCCATGAAAGGAATAGTTAGTGCTCTGAAAATTCCTTCTATCCACCCTTTTCTTTTGTAGAGTGGGCATCACCTGTTTTTTCTCCTTTGTTTCAACTAAGACCTTTTCCAACGCCTTAGACCCAAAAAGCAAGTCACCCTGAAAAGGGACGAAAGCTAAATTATTACTTGATTTCTGATCTGCCTCCCAGTGTCGCGACCACAGAGAACATCTCGCAATTGTCAGCAAATTTATGTTCCTAGCTGCAAACGCTGCAGAATCCAGCCCAGCATCCACCACACACTTCAACACTCTCTGTATCTGTTCTACCACCTTCATCAACTCATGCACACTCAGATCTTGGTTATCTAAAATGTTCTGAGACCAAAGGACCCCCGCTCTTGCGAACATTGAAGCTGCCACAGAAGCTTTTATCACAGTAGATGCTGCTTCATGTGCTTTTCTAAGTGATGACTCCGCCCTACGCTCATCTACCTCCTTTAACTGGGTGTCCCCCTCCCTGGGGACAATGGGCCCCAAAATCAAACCTGCAATCGGGGCATCCACGGGAGGCACCTTAAGGAAATCCACATCATCCTTTACGAAAGTGTATAACTTCTGACTATATGTTAGACCTTTTCTAGAACTCCCCGGAGATGACCACTCTCATAATGACATCTTTAAACAAATCTGGCAATGGAATCTCCATTCCCTTAGCCTCCTTCCTCCTAATTACAAATGCTAACTTACACACCTTACTGCTTTTTTCCTCATTCTCCTTACCACTCTCCAAGCCTAAAGTTTGGAGCACCCTTCTCAAAGTGCTCCTGAAGGTCTCTGTTTCAAACATCCTATCTGATTCTGATTTCTCCTCCTCCTCCTCATCAGTGTAGTCAAACTCTCTTCCTTCCATGTCAAGTGCCTCATCCTGTGCTATATCTTCACTATCCTCAACTTCTTGTTGTATTGACTTCCTTAAGTCCATCTGTTCCCGTGACTTCTGTATTTCTGCCATAGTTTTCCCTTTGTGGGTCGAGGGTTTGTCCCTATTGACTGTATCTCCCAAGTTGCTTGCACTAGGCCTTTCTTCTATTTCTATTCTTCTTTTCTTTGCTGATGGCATTTCATTTTGTAAATCAATAGGGACAGAGTGACTTAAATTACTTTGCTGCTGCAAATTCATTTGATTAGCAGGTTGGTATTGATTTTGTATATCAGGCGTTTTAAATAAATTCATCATATTATACATGGCCAGCTGATTGCGGAAATCACTGGAATTTAAATTCACTGGTAAGTGCTGAGTGCTTAAAAGTGCCTGAAATTGTGCATTCACCGCCTCTTTAATTAATTGATTCATTTTCCCCCGGAAATCATCCATGAGGTTTTGCCTTGGGCCACCAAGTGCTCCCAAGCATGTCTCACCAGCTCTTTCTCCGGGTCCTGTCTTTGCAATGGAGCATTCGCTAACCATCCTGTGAGGAATTGCCTTAATTCTGGAGCTAACCTTATCTGCTCCCGCATATGCAGACCTTGTTCAGCCGGGCACGTCCTCGTTACCGCAGCCGCAGCAGCCTTGTCTGCAGCCACGTCACATGCCGCGTTCGGAGCTGCGCCATTACTCACTGACCTACTTGCTGCCTCACGTGCGCCTCCGCTTACTGCTCGTGGCGCCATCTTGGAATCATTGCTTTCAAGATGGCGCCCGGTACTCTCGCCAGTAAGTTTCTCCGCAGTAGCTGCCAATTTTGAGAGCTTTCTGCTGCTTCCAGACTTCTCAGCCTTCTTTACCTTTTTGTCTAATTTACCTTTTTCAAGCGGCTTCTTGCTCTCCGGAGCTCTTTTACCGCCCACAATTCTAATATCATCTGCCTCACTTTCACTAGAGGTCAGGAAAATTCTTCTTAGATCAGCCGAATGATCCTCCTCAGTGTGTCGTTGCAGCTTGGGTCTGTGTCCAGAACCCCCCGTTTCATTGTCCGTGACCCACTTAGAAGAGGTTTTCTGGATGGTATTGTTTTTCTCTCTGTCTGAGCCCAACTGGTCTGTGGTGCTGCGGACTAAATCTCCAGAAGTCACTGCATGTCCGCTCATATGCCTTTCAGTAGCCATTTGTCTCTCTCTTTTTTTTTTTACTCAAACCTGCCCTAAAATACTGATATTTAACCTAATAAACCAGAGAGGGACCTAAACACGTCTGGCTGTACGCAGGAGAAAATTTAAACTGACTGGAGAGGAACAGGGGCCAGTTAAACGGTTTTTTCCAGTTATCTTGTGGACAGCTCCTGCATAGGCTGGCGCGAGGATCAAACTCAGGCATAGTGGATTAATTCTCCTGTCATCCTGAGAATTGGAAAACTCAATTATTTTCCCAATGAAAACTTTTGCCAGGGATCACTTTGCTCTTGTTCCTTTGGTGAAAATCTTTTATTACTTCCTTCTGATTCCAAAGGCACTACACACTGAAGGCAGTGCAGCCTTCTTTACCCTGTGCTATTGCTGGGATCCAAGTAGAAGTATTTGTTTCATGGCAAGGCATCAGTACTGAATTATTAATTGATTGGGGTAAAACAGCAAAGAAAGCTGCCTCTTTTCAAGTGTTTGGAGATGCAGAACTTCAGTCTCTAAGGGTGAATTATACTGAAAATAATAAACATGCAAATAAATCCTAACAACACAGACTTTAAAAAAAGGCCAAATAAAAATATTTAAATATTCAGAAACTAAATCCAAGTTTGTACAGCATTTTGTATTCAATATTAGCATTTGATTATATGGATGAGAATTCTTCCTGCCATAATTCAAATCAATTCACTTCAGAAAGTCTTTGCACGTTTGCTCATTTCTAACTTTCTCTCTGTAAACTGTTTGTTATAATACATGTGTTTTTCTGCAATGGCTTAACCTGCCACACTATCATGAATAAAGCTGCATCTATCTCTTGCTGCTCTAAGAGCTAATGAGGAAGTTCTGCCACTTTGTACTATAATGAAGAACAAAGAGTTGGTACTTACATGAATGATCATTCTGGGATGACAGGAGGAGCAATCCACAGCCCCTGTGTTTGATCCTCATGCCAGCTTACGCAGGAGCCGTTCTCGAGCTAGATGAAAAACCGTTAAACCGGCTCCTGTCCCTCTCCAGCCAGTTTCCTTTTCCTAGCGTATCTGATTCAGTTCCAATCTCCCACCTACTCCTTATCAGCCAGGAACTTCCTGTAGTGGTGGGTGTGGATTGCTCCTCCTGTCATCCCAGAATGATCGTTCACGTAAGTACCAACTCTTCATTCTCAGGCTGACAGGAGGATCAATTCATGATGCCTGGGACCTTCCCAAGCTGATCTATGGGCAGGTTCCTAACTATATCACTGCCTGCAGAACCCTGCGTCCAAATGCCGCCTGGGCAGACTTGTATTTATCCAATTTGTAATGCTTAATGAAGGTCATTGCCTCTTTCCACCCTGCTGCACTGCATACATATTCCAATGAGCAGGCCGAGTCGTAGGCTACTGAAGTTGCCATAGATCTTGTAGAATGCGGCCACACATTAACTGGACACGGCTGCTTGGCACAATCATAGCAGAGGAAAATACAAGCCTTAATCCATCCCACAATGACCGATTTATTAGCCCACTGGCCAAGAGTCTTTGGTTGAAAAGACAGCAGCAACACATCTGAGTGCCGGCAATCCTTTGTTCGTTTTATGTAGGCCTTCACCGCTCTCCTTACATCCAAGATGTGCCACTTTTTCTCCAATGGATGTACTGGTTTCGGGCAGAAAGTTGGCAAATGAATCACCTGCGTGCGAGATGATGAAGACAGGCATGCTGGCAAGAAGGAAGGATCGAAGCCCAAAGTTAACTTGTCTTGCTTGAACTTGCACAAATGCTCATTAACAGACAGAGCTGCCAATTCTGACACACGTCTTGCCGAAGTGATTGCAAGGAGAAAAGCAGTCTTAAAAGATAGCAGCCTCAGAGATGACTCCCTTAGTGGTTCAAAAGGCGGCCTGGTCAAGGCATTCACAAGCAGGTTCAAGTCCCATGATGGGAACCTATGCACGGCTGGAAAAGATGACAAGGTTGCCCCTCTCAGAAACCTTTTGATATGCAGATGCTTAGTATAAGAGTCCCCATCCACAGACAGAATAGCTGATAGTGCTGCAACCTGTCTCTTCAAGGTGTTAGGGCGCAACCCTTTCTCCAATCTGTCTTGCAGGAACTGTAGTACATGTGGCACTACCACTTCTGCTAGAGGGATCTTATTCTCCTCACACCATTTCTGAAAAATTTTCCAGGTCCTGTCATATATTCTCTGTGTGGTCTCCCTTCACGAGCCCAGAATAGTTTTGACCATACTCTCTGCATATCCATGCTGCATTAAAAACCGCCTTTCAATTTCCATGCTGCCAGACTCAACCACTCGGGGTCCGGATGGCTCACTGGCCCCTGAGCTAGTAAGTCCTGCCTCAAGGGCAACCTCCACAGAGGCCCTTAGGCTAATTGCAGCAGTAATGGAAACCACGGTATCCTTGGCCAGTGTGGTGCTATTAATACTACTGATGCTTTATCTAGGCAGACCTTTGTCAGTACTTTCTGCACAATTCGAATTGGGAGGAATGCGTAGTGTGTTCCTGGAGGCCACGTTACTGACAGAGCATCATGTGCTTCTGCCCCTTTTTCTCCAACGTTGGAAAAATACCTTCTTAATTTGGTATTTTCCCCAGTAGCAAACAAGTCCACTTGTAAAGGACCAAAAATACTTTCTATGTCATGGAAAACCTCCATGTTGAGACACCATTCCCCCGGATGCAGCCAATTTCTGCTCAGGTAGTCTGCCTGTATATTCAACTCCCCTTTCAAGTGCACAGCTGTGATTGATCTTACATGTGTCTCGGCCCATCGGAAAAGATGCGCAGACTCCACTACCAGGGGCACAGAATGTAACCCGCCCTGTTCGCAAATGTATGGCTTGACTGTCATGTTGTCTGTGAAAACCTTCACATGACAGTCTCTCACTAAAGGCAAACATCTCTGTAGCGCCAGGCGAACGGCCTTCAACTCTAGGTAATTGATGTTGAAACGCCTGTCCAAGGATGTCCAACACCCCTGCACTGAATAACCTTCCAGTGGGCTCCCCAACCTGTGAGACTCGCGTCTGTTGTTATGTGGACCATGTTCTGATTCTGGAAAGGAACACCAGCAGCCACATTCCTTCCTTTCAGCCACCAAGTCATCTCAGACCGAATATGCTGTGGTACTACCACTTTGCAATGTTGTTTTGCCGCTATTGCAAGTTGATGTTTCATCAGCAACCTCTGCAGTGCTTTCGAATGGAAGCTTCCCCACTGAACCAACTGAGTTGTGGAGATGAGGAGTCCCAAAACTTTCGCCAAATGCATCAAGTCTACTAACTTGCTCTGTGTCAACCTGCGAGCATCTTGCTGTACCTTCTCCAACCTTTCTTGGGAAAGACACAATCTCCCTTTTGATGTGTCTATTCTCGCACCTAAATGCGTCAATACCTTTGTTGGGTTTAACATGCTCTTCTCGTAATTGAGAAGAAACCCATAATCTGTCAGAGTCTGGATTGTTAAACCTAAGTCTTTCCTTAACTTGGTCTCCAAGTGTGCCTTTAGTAAGATGTCGTCCAAATATGGATAAAGCTGCACCCCCTGCACCCGGAGGAAAGCTATCACCAGAATCAGCACCTTTGTAAAGACACGTGGAGCTGATGCCAGGCCAAAAGGCAGGGTCTTCAATTGGTAGTAGTAATCCTGGTAGTTGAATCTCAGGTATCTCCTGTCATCTGTACACATGGGAACATGGAGGTATGCCTCCTTGAGATCTATAGACGCCATGTAGTCCCCCAACAGCAAATTCTCTTTGTTTGTAAAGTTTCCATTTTGAATTTCTGGTATTCCAAGAACTTGTTGAGATACCTCAGATTCTACACTGGCCTGTGCTTGCCATTTGGCTTGGGAACCACAAAGAACACTGAATATACACCTGTGAACTTTTGATGTTCCGGGACCTTCTCTATTGCCCCTATTTTTATCAAATGAATGATTTCCTGATAACCTGTTGTTTGGTTTGCTCTTTCGAAACTGGTGATGGAAGAAATCTGTCCTTTGGTCTCGTATTGAAAAATATTTTGTAACCCTGAGTTACCACATTTAGAACCCAACCGTCTGATGTTATCCGAGACCATCTGTTTCCAAAGGACAGAAGTCTTCCCCTCACTTTCTGTTTTTGGTTGTCAATACTGTGTCTTTCCTCGCTTGGAATTGCTTCCAAGCTTCCCCTGTCCTTGTTTATTGTACTGGTACTGTTTGGTGAACTGTGGCCTTTGCCTATTCCATTGATATCTGCCAGCTCTGTATTCAGAGCTTCTCCCGGAGAAGCCGTAAGATCTTCCCCCATGAAAGGAATAATTAGAACTTTGAACATTCCTTCTATCCACCCTCCTCTTTTGTAGAGTGGGCATCACCTGTTTTTTCTCCTTTGTTTCCACTAGAACCTTTTCCAAGGCCTTTGAACTGAACAGTAGATCTCCCTGGAATGGGACAAAAGCCATATTATTACGTGATTTCTGATCTGCTTCCCAATGTCGCAACCACAAGGAACATCTCACGATCGTTAACAAATTTATGTTCCTTGCTGCAAACGTAGCAGCATCTAAGCCAGCATCTGCGACATACTTCAACACCCTCTGGATCCACTCCACCGCCTTCATTAGCTCATGCATGCTGAGATCTTGGGCCTCCAGTTTGTTCTGAGACCACAACACTCCAGATCTGGTGAACATGGAAGTGGCAGCAGATGCCTTTATCATCGCAGATGCTGCTTCATGTGCTTTTCTAAGTGATGACTCAGCCCTTCGCTCATCTACCTCCTTCAACTGGGTGCCCCCCTCCCTGGGACAATGGCCTCCGAAACCAAGCCTGCAATCGGGGCATCCACTGGAGGCACTTTAAGAAACTCTACATCATCCTTCACAAAAGAGTATAACTTCTGGCCATACGTCAGACCTTTCCTGGTACTTCCCTGAGAAGACCACTCACTCATGATGACATCTTTAAATAAATCTGGCAAAGGAATCCCCATTCCCCTTGACTCTTTTTTCTTAATCACCAATGCTAACTTACTTTGCTTACTTCCTTTTCCCACCTCGTCCTTACAACTGTCCAATCCTGATATCTGAAGCACCCTTCTCAAAGTACCCTTGAAGGCTTCTGCCTCAAACATCCTATCTGTTTCAGACTTCTCATCCTCTTCAACATCAGAGTACTGGAATTCCTTCTCCCCCATGTCTAGAGTTTCGTCCTGTGTTATATCTTCAGCACTGACATCTACTTCCTGTTGTACTGTTTTTCTAAAATCCATTTGCTGTGCAGATTTATGCAGTTCTGCAACACCTTTGTCCTTTGAAAAATTAGGCTTGTCCTTATGTAGTGCAACTACCATGTTGCTGGTACATGGTCTCTCTTCCTGTTCTACTCTCCTTCTTTTAGCTTGTTGCATTTCCTTTTGCACATCAGTGCCATTAGAATCATGTCGAGGAGCCCCGGACAAGCCTCAGAGGAGGCGAGTTCTGGTTGTTGGGGACTCCTTGCTCCGAGGAACTGAACCGGCAATTTGCAAACCCGACAAGTTCAATCGAGAAGTCTGCTGTCTTCCTGGGGCCAAGATCAACCACATAACAGAGAGGCTAACCAGGCTGGTCAAGCCCACTGACCATAAGCCCCTCATTGTGGTTCATGTCGGAACCAATGACACTGCGAGGCGCAGCTTTTACCACATCGCAAAGGACTACGAGCTTATGGGGACAAAACTTAAGGACCTTGGTGCGCAGGTGGTCATTTCATCTCTCCTCCCTGTTCAAGGATATGGCGCACAAAGGGAAAGGGCAATAGCAGAGGTCAACAACTGGCTCCACACATGGTGCCGCCGGCAACGGTTTGGGTTTTTGGAACACGGCCTGAATTTCCATGAACATGGGCTTCTGGCAAGGGATGGGCTGCACCTCACGAAACTTGGCAAGAAGGTTTTTGCAAACAGTCTTGCACGGAGGATTAAGAGGTCTTTAAACTAAGTTCTGCTGGGGAGGGAGACAATATTATTCAGGGCAAAGACACGGCGAGTGCAGGGGGGAAAGGCCCAAATTATATTGACCAAGTAGTACAAGCGTCCAGTGGTGGGAGGAGTAGAAACTATAGTACAGGACTTGCAGGAAGGGCCCGGGGATTTAAGTGTCTCTACACTAACGCGCAGAGTATGGGAAACAAGCAAGATGAACTTGAACTCCTAGTACAACTAAATAAATACGATTTGATAGGCATCACTGAGACCTGGTGGGATGAGTCTCATGATTGGAATGTAGGAATAGAGGGGTATAGCCTATTTTGTAAAAATAGACCAAACAGGAAAGGAGGAGGAGTAGCCTTGTATGTCAAGGATGTTTTCACCTGTGAAGAGATCCATGACTTGAACCCAGAAAGCCAGGTCGAGAGCATCTGGTTAAAAATTAAGGGAGCGAGAAACAATAGGGATATTCTGGTGGGGGTTTACTACAGACCTCCAGCCCAGACTGAGGACCTTGATGATGCCTTCCTCAACCAAATGACCGCGCATTCAAAAAGGAGAGATACAGTAATAATAGGAGATTTCAATTACCCGGATATATGTTGGCAGTCAAACTCTGCCAAGACAGCAAGGTCCAGCAAGTTTCTTGCTTGTCTTGCAGACAATTTCATGGTCCAGAAGGTGGAAGAGGCCACAAGGGGATCAAATATTCTAGATCTGATCCTGACCAATAGGGATGACCTTGTTAATGAGGTAGAAGTGGTTGGATCTTTAGGGGGGAGTGACCATGCCCTATTGGAATTTGGCATTCAGTGGGAAGGAGAAGATAAGTGTAGCCAGACACTCATCTTAGATTTTAAAAAAGCGGACTTCTGTAAACTTAAGGAGCTGCTGGCTGAAATTCCGTGGTCAGGAATAGTGAAACAGAAAGGAGTTCAGGAGGCATGGGAGTTCCTTAAAAGGGAGATACTGAAGGCACAGTCTAAAACTGTGCCAATAAGGAGGAAAAATGGAAGGCATCTGAAGAAACCAGAATGGTTGACTAAAGAACTCTCAGCTGAGCTAAGCGTTAAGAGAAACCTGTACAGGAAATGGAAGAGGGGGGAAACCACCAAAGAAGAATTTAAGCAAGTAGCCAGGAAATGTAGGGAGGAGGTCAGAAAGGCTAAAGCACAGAACGAACTTAGGCTGGCCAGAGACATTAAACACAATAAAAAGGGCTTTTTTAAATATGTCTGCAGCAAAAGGAAAAAGAAAGAGGCCATAGGGTCGCTGCGCAGAGAAGATGGCGAATTACTAACAGGGGGAAGAGAAAAGGCAGAACTACTTAACACCTTCTTTGCCTCAGTTTTTTCCCAGAAGGATACAAGCACTCAACCTGGTGGTTGGGGAGCAGGTGAGGAAGCAGGGGAAATGCGGCACATAATAGGTAGAGAGGTGGTACAAGAATACCTGGCCACACTGGATGAATTCAAGTCTCCAGGGCCAGATGAATTGCATCCTAGGATATTAAAAGAACTGGCAGAGGTCATTTCGGAACCGCTTGCTATAATCTTTGAGAAATCTTGGAGGACAGGAGAAGTTCCAGCAGACTGGAAGAGGGCAAATGTTGTCCCCATCTTCAAGAAGGGAAAAAAAGAGGATCCAAATAATTATCGCCCAGTCAGCCTGACGTCTGTACCCGGAAAGATCCTGGAGCAGATCATTAAGCAGTCAGTTTCTAATCACTTAGAAAGCAACGCGGTAATCACGAGAAGTCAACATGGATTTCTCAAAAATAAGTCATGCCAGACTAATCTGATCTCTTTTTATGATAGAGTTACTAGCTTGATAGATGAAGGGAATGCTGTGGATGTAGCATATCTTGATTTCAGTAAGGCCTTTGACAAAGTTCCACATGACATTCTTGCAAAGAAGCTAGTAAAATGTGGGCTGGACAGGGCTACTGTCAGGTGGATCTGTAACTGGTTGACTGACCGTTCCCAAAGGGTGCTCACCAATGGCGGCTTTTCATCCTGGAGAGAAGTGACTAGCGGGGTGCCACAGGGTTCTGTCCTGGGCCCAGTGCTGTTCAATATTTTCATCAATGACTTGGATGAAGGAATAGAGGGCATGCTCATCAAATTTGCAGATGACACCAAATTGGGAGGGGTTGCTAATACGCCAGAGGACAGGATCAAAATTCAAAATGACCTGGACAGATTGGAGAGCTGGGCCAAGGCTAACAAAATGAAATTCAACAGAGAGAAGTGTAAGGTCCTACACTTAGGTAGAAAAAATGGAATACAGAAATATAGGATGGGGGACACGTGGCTGGATGGCAGTACGCGTGAAAGGGATCTAGGAGTCTTAATAGACCACAAGCTGAACATGAGTCAGCAATGTGACGCGGCAGCCAAGAAAGCCAATGCAATTCTCGGCTGCATCAATAGGAGTATGGTGTCCAGATCGAGGGAGGTACTGGTACCACTCTACTCTGCTTTGGTTAGACCTCATCTTGAATACTGTGTCCAGTTCTGGGCACCCCAATTCAAGAAGGACATGGTCAAGCTGGAGCAGGTCCAGAGGAGGGCGACCAAAATGGTGAGGGGCCTGGAAGCCAAGCCCTATGAGGATAGACTTAGAGAGCTGGGTATGTTTAGTCTGCAGAAGAGAAGGTTAAGAGGGGACATGATAGCTCTGTTTAAATATTTGAAGGGATGCCATGTAGAGGAGGGAGAGGGCTTGTTTTCTGCCGCTCCAGAGACCAGGACAAGGAGCAATGGATTCAAGCTGCAGGAAAGGAGATTCCACCTGAACCTCAGGAAGAACTTCCTGACGGTCAGGGTTGTCCGGCAGTGGAATATGCTGCCTCGGAGTGTGGTGGAGTCTCCTTCTTTGGAGGTTTTTAAGCAGAGGCTGGATGGCCATCTGTCAGGAGTGCTTTGAGAGTGTTCCTGCATGGCAGGGGGTTGGACTGGATGGCCCGTGTGGTCTCTTCCAACTCTACATTTCTATGATTCTATGATTCTATGTAAATTAATTTGTTGTTGCAAATTCATTTGACTCATAGTGCTAAATTGATGTTGCAAACCAGACTGTTTAAATAAATTCATCATTCTGTACATGGCCAGTTGTTCACTTAAATCACAGCTGTTCAAATTCATTGGCAAGTGCTGATTAATCAACATTGCCTGAAAATGTGCATTCACAGCCTCCTTTAGAAGCTGCTGCATCTCACTCTGAAACGTTTCCATGGGGTGCTGTGTCTGGCTCCCCAGGCCACCCAACCATATCTCTGCAGAGTCTTTCTGAGGTTCTGGCCTCTGTTGTGGCGCATTTGCCAGCCATCCTGCCAGAATCTGTTTCACTTCTGGAGGTAGGTCCATCTGTTCTGGCATTACAAAAACATGGTCGGTCATGCACGGCTCTGCCATAACCGTTGCGGCAGCCCTCCACGATTCCGCAGCACCTGCAGCATTCGGACCTGCGTCAGCGGCCACGTGTGCCGCAGCGGCAAACAGGGCAGGGCCCTCCGAGGCCTCTGAGGACTTGCCTGCCTCACGCGGCGCCATCTTGGAATCCTTATTTCCAAGATGGCAGCCGGAACTCTCGCTGGTTTCTGGTGATCTGATGCCAGTTTTGGGAGCTTTTTCCCCCCAGACTTTTCCGGCTTATCTTTTTCTCTGATTTCTTTTCTGTTGCCTTCTTAGCATCAGGAGCCCTTTTGCTGGCCGCAATTTTTATCTCATCTGCCTCACTCTCACTGGAGGTCAGGAATATCTTTCGCAGCTCCGCAGAGCAATCGTCATCAGCAAATCGCTGTGGCTTTTGTTTCTGGCCATTTACTCCATTGTTGTCGTCTGTGACCCGCCTAACGGCGGTTTTCTTGACAGTATTTATTTTGCCTGTGTCTGAGCCTAACATTTCTGTGGTGCTGTGGACTGAATCCTCTGTTGGCACCAAATTAACATTGCCATTTCTTTCCATAGACATCTTCATTAATCTCTCAATAATCTCCCCTTACTCCTGCTCTACAGTAAGTTCTTTTCCCCCTGTGTTACCGGAGAGGGACCAAAATATGTCTTGCTGACACGCAGGAGGAAAAATAAACTGGCTGGAGAGGGACAGGAGCCGGTTTAATGGTTTTTCATCTAGCTCGAGAACAGCTCCTGCGTAAGCTGGCGCAAGGATCAAACCCAGGTGTCGTGGATTGATCCTCCTGTCAGCCAGAAAATGTTCTATATGTGTTACAAAGTACTAGAATACGTACCAGATGAGTCATTTATTCCCTTCCAGTGAGGTACTTAAAAACAGAGCCCACAGATGCCTCTGATCCCAAATTCAAGAATTCACCCACTGATATATTATAACCCACAGAGTACTTTAAACCAAATGTGTATAACATATAAAAATACACATTAAAACTTTATTAATAATAAACATGTACTCATTTGAATAGCAGCTGGAAATAGTGGAACCAGAAATACAATTTAGGTAATCTCAAAAGAAAAGCACCCTGCTTCTGATTACAATGTATTTCCTAAGTACACTCTTAAGCACACATAATACACAGTATACAGAGAAAAGGGAAAAAAATTCTTGTTACAGCTTGTAACAGAAACATTTTATTACACAACTGGCAGAACTTTGACCTGTTTCATTTCAAATAATCAAGAGAGCAGAATACTCCACACTGAAGAGCCAAGCTATAACATTTGTAGAGTGTTGTTTGCATGTTCATTATGATCACCAACTTAGGTGGCTTGAAAAAGGGGACATGACAAATTTATGGGGTAAAGTGCTATCAATGGCTTCTGGTTATGATAGATAAATAATATCTCCAGAATCCGAAGCATCATGCTTCTGAAGATCTGTTGCTAGGGAACAGCAGGAGGAGGTTATTGCCTTTGTGATCTGCTTTTGGTCTTTTAATAGCCATCTTGTTGGATACTATCAGAAACAGGAATGCAGACTAGACAGGCCTTTGACTTCATCCACTAGGGATCTTATTCTTGATGTTCCTGTTATTCAAATGCAAACTGACCTGTTCCTTCATCTACATCTTTTGTCCAACTCCTGGACATGAAAAGGAAATGGTGAAAACCTTTCAACGGCTAGGATGTTCTGGTTAATTTCTCTCTCTCGGTCTCTCTCTCTGTTTTTTTTTTTTGGTCCAAGATCCTTTATGCTTCCAAAGGATAATTCCAAACCTTAGGTGGAAAGGGCCAGTGTAACTCCATCACTTTTCATTGCCTTGTTCTTCATTTGGGTTTAGGAAAGCACTGCAGAGTACAAAGATCAACCAAACCATATGATTTTACTGTGGTTTCTGGGCATTTTGGTTATTTGAGGAGGAATTTCTGTCTGTTTTTAAATGGAAAGACTTTGGGAACTGGAAAAAGGGATTGGGGGTCATATGCCTCCATAGCTGGAAAATTTTATAAGCACAGTTTCTGAACTTTTGATTAATGAGAAATATCACTTAACATAAAAATGTTATCTCTATCGATTTTGAAAGAAAAATGTTGACACATGACAGTCTTCACTGATAATTTCTATTGTAACCAAAGATGTATCCTTTTGCCAAAAGACGATGCCCATTTATAGAAATCATCTTCAAAGAATTACTGCAACAGTGACTTCATTAGATTGGGAGCTTCATTTTTGTAGAGGTTCACTGACAGCTGTCACTCTTTAAGCCCGTCTTCTTTCAATTGTTCAAGTTCATCTAGTAAATCTTTACCAGCTGGTCCTGCTTTAGAAGCAAACAAAGCAGCAGCCTGCTTAAATCCCAGAGTCTTCAGGTTTCTAGCATAATCTGCAAATACTGCATGGATCAGTTTTTGTAAATTGTGTGTTAAGGAAACAGACAAAGACCAACAGAGATAACCAGAACCAGACCTTTATCATCTCACTCCTGAAAAAGATTAATCTTAGGATGGGACACTTTATGGACAGTGATTTTTTTTTCACAGCTAATACTGTCCATATGTTGGTTTAAGGTATCAAAATGTCAGATAGTATCTGTGTTCTTTCTCATAAACACATTATCATTGCCCCCGGCAAAAACTGTCTCTATTTCCTTAGAAAATATTAGCCTGCCACATTACTCTCAATATTTTCTCTTTCAGTTCAGACCAAATAATTTGGTTTAAAACAACATCCAAATTGCTCCCTAATCCAGCAGGCTTCTGTTTTGACAATCCTGTCAGTAATTTCAGAAAGGATATTTGCATCTTCGTTAACTTCGATTGTGCCATACTTGAGGCAAGCTTCAACAAACAAGGCCGCCCTATCAAAATACCTCATGCTGTTAAAGAAAAGAACAAATCACTAGGATATAAAAGACAAAGTACTTTCTGCCACTGTGTAACGAGACACACTGAATGATTTGCAACAGGACCCAGTGGTGGCTTTGGTACAAAAATTTCAAGAAAGACCACAGATTCAGTCTTCTGATTCCAAACAGGAATTTATAGAGTGCATCTGTTCGCCCCATTAAAAACAAGACTTTTTGGCTTATGCATATTGAAAAAAAAAGCATCAAAACAAACAGAGAACCTGTACACTTGTTCTATAGCCTTTTAGGCCCACTATCTACAGTCACTCCTTTCTCTGTCTCTCCTTTGCATGGATATCTATTTATATTATATGCCAAATGGGAAGAATACTCCAGCTATTTGATGAACTGGTTCTAGTCAGCGAAAGATCTTTCATTTCATGGCCTTTTGGCCCCAAGGTTTACAATGTGGTCCCATAATTGCGTTTGTGTTATCTATATTTTCTTTTAGTTGAGATTTATCACTGTATTTGGGATAACCAGTGGAAGTTTATGCCATAATACATTGTTTTAGGATGCCAAACAAACTTTTATTTTCTTTCCTTTTTTGGGGGGGTGGGCAACAGACAAGGACTAGCATTCGCTATTGGCGTTATGATGTTTAACTAGAGTTACGCATTTGCAACTGTTCCACATCAATGATCCCTATGTAGACATGATCATAGCACTATTGCCAAGACTATAAGTGCCTCCTCCACCTACTTGTTCTGTTCTAAAGTAGAGCCTGCCAGCAGTGATGGACTGGATGAGGGTGAACAAGTTGAAACTCCATCCAGACAAGACAGAGGTGTTTCTGATCAGTCAACAGGCAGATCAGGGAACAGGGATTCATTCAGTCAATGCTGGATGGAGTAACACTCCATTTGAAAACACAGATTCATAGTTTTGGTCTATTGCTGGATTCAGCCCAGACACTGGGTTCGCATGTTTCTGCAGTGGCCAGGAGTGCATTTACACAATTAAAGCTTCTGTGCCAGCTGCACCCATTCCTTAGGATGTTTGACTTGGCCACAGTGACACAAGCCTTAGTTATATCCTAATTAGACTACTGTAATGCACTCTATCTGGGACTGCTTTTGGATAGTGTTCAGAAACTTCAACTGGTCCAACAGAGCTGCAGCTATATTGCTAACAGCAGCTGGTTACACACAACTTCCTTGGCACAACAGCAACACGAGCTTGCAGTCTGTTTTGACCCACAGTTTGAAGTCCTGGTTATGTCCTTTAAAGGCCTTTATATGGCTCAGGCCTAGGCTCTCTGAAGGAACATATCTTTCCATATCTTTCCTACCCAAGGTCTAAGATCTGCAGAAGAGGCACTTCTCTACATCCCATCACCTTCACAGGCACGGAGAAGGCCCTCTCTGTGGTTCTTCCCACACTTTGGAACACCCTTCCCTAGGGAGGCTAGCATGGTGTATTCTGTGTTGCCTCTCTGCAGGCTGGCTAAGGCCATTTTTTCCTTTTCTTTCTTTTAACAAGAGAAGGGTTTTTTTATGATGCTACGTTGTTTTTCATCTTGGTTTTAAAGTAATATTTTTAAATGGTTTTAATTCTGCTGTTAGCTTAATGCTGTTAAGTCTCAAAGTTTGCATGTTTATTAATTATATGTGCTTTAATTGTAATTTTCTGCCTTTCTGAAAGCCGTGGCATATAAACAAAGGGATGGATGGATGGAAGGGAAAAGCAAAATGCCTCATTTGACCTGTGTAGCATCTCTGCAACTCTCATGAAACAACCTAGTGAGAGGAGGACAAGGATGGCCTTGGATTTCTGATTGATTTGTGGAGAACAAAGATGATCAACCCAACGTTTCATAACATCAGCACATTCCTCTGCATTCAGACGAACCTAGGAAAGAATGGAAATATTTCAACTCATTTTAGAATTTGAGTCATAGTGCCATTAGGTACCAAAAATATGTATGTTAATATGTACCATCTCTCTCCTTCAGAGGAAATATATTCTTTTTCTGTATTCTTTAACAAATTCTTCTTTTTTATTCTTTAACAAATTATGGGGAAAATATTCTGCAACAGGGATGAAAAATCTTATAGATTTGTATTCAATGGGACTGCCATGCAAATTCTAATCAATTCTTACAAAGTTCCAATTTTATTGACATTATGGCTAGAATAAAGTCTCATCAGGAAATCTCTGCAGAAACACAGCTATAGTGTAAAGATACTTCCCCAAAGTGACTGATTTCTAATGAGGTAAAGACAGTGGGATAAGAAAAAAGTGAGACTACAATCAATAGAAGAATGGTGAGAAGCCATAATAACCAGCTGACCATAATAAACAGCAAAAGGAAGGTTGAAAGCCAAATGCAACTGAGATAAAAGGAACCTAGAAAGAGAAAACAGGGGAGGTCACAAGAAAGAAATCTGAAGCAAAACTTGGGTCTGAGCTGCAATCTCCTGGAGATCTATCTCTTTTCAAAGAGAAGCCATTAGACAGGACTCCGCAGGCGGTCTTATGGGGGAGAGCAAATCCCCTGACTTTGAGAGTGTAAATCCTAGAAATAACTCTGATACGCAGCTAGTATTCCAAGCCAGTGATTTTAGTTCAAAATCCTCTTAGGACAGACATCAACATCCTCTCTACTTCTACCCTGTCCCATGTGTTGAATATCTGTAATATTCCTCTAGAAGTTGGTATTAAAGCTGAAAAACATTCAGTGTAAAATTCTGAAAAATTATTGTCACCAGTGCTTCATCAGTGGGGTATTTCACTACTCCAAAATGTTGAGTGATTCCTACCCATCCCTCTTGCTATAAAGGAATGATGAGTACACCAGCTTTTATTTTGCTAGTTTCTTATGGGGTTATAATTTATGACTATGGTTGTTTATTAGCAAGAAGCAGATCATAGAGGATAGGAAATCAGACTGAGAAAATTGCCTACTTTTGCAAGCCATGCTGCTCGATTCCATTTACCATAGGTTTGCAGGTAACGACAAGCATCAGCAGCTTTATCTATTAAACACAGCAACTGGACACCTTCTGTAAAATAAGAAGTCTAGGGTGACTTGGAGGTTTATCATCAGTAGGGTCAACATAAGTCAAAGTCATCTGGAAGGTAGTTAACAACAAAATTGTTATCTTAATTGTTGTTAAGGTTAATTAATCATTACTTAAAACTATAAAGAGTAATCTTTTAAAACTATGAAGCTCCAGAGCAGCTAACATGAGACCCTACCCATTGCTACCTGCAGAGTGAAAAGAGTCTCCCAGCCCAACTTGATTCAAATTTGTGCCCAAGTATTTCATTTTTTAAAATTTTACAGTGTACCCCCAAAAGGGCAAAGACTCGCAGGAACTTGCTAGTTCCTGAGTACTTCAGGTTCACATTCTGTTGCAAATTAAGAATGACAAGAAGAAGTAAATATATCACACAGATATGATATTACAGATAGAGAAAATGAATGGATCATACCACATACTCAAAGGACCATGAAGGTTCAAAGCTCCTTGTCTTAAGACTGAACATTGTGTGTCCAGAGCCTGTATGTATTGTTCTATATTGTGTTAGCCAAAACTGAATGAATGTAACAGTAAAGAAACTGGTTCTTCCCTCAGCTGTTGGTCCTAGCTAAGATGGAGCCATGCCTTACTGTTCTTTTCTCCTTCCAAGGCCAAGGCCCTTCACTCAGGATCCAGATTTAAATAGACATGATAGGTTTATAATTTTTTCCCTAGGAAACGTTCTCAGTAGTATCTCCCCATCTACTGAATTGCACTTAGTACAATGTGGCCTAAATTCAATACAGCAACCATTTTTTCTGCTCAAGAAAGAAAGAAAGAAACAACATTTTACCTGCTAGCATTCCATTTGCAATCATGTTGGTTGCTACCAATTTGATTGTGCTTTGGGAAGGGCCTGAGGAAGTCACTGTTGTAACCAGGCATGCTTTGAGTGAATCACAGTAATAATAGGGATTTTCAGCACTTGTCTCCAAGAGCAACTGCACAGCTCTATCAGTCTGAGAAAGAATAATAATAATAAAATTAAACCATTTCCAGTGCATCTAGTTAAACTCAAAAAATCCACCCTCTTAGGGTGAGTCTTTTTTTTTAAAAAAAAAGAGAAACAGAATCTCACTATAATAATATCTACTGCCAGTGTAACTTAATTTTCTCCTCAGTCTGCTAATTAATTTCTTGTTTTAGCCAAAAATGAATGTACGCAACAGTAAAGAAACGTAAACTGGCAACACAAACCTGGCCTAGAAGCAGTAGCTGGTCAGTGCATTTCCTGGTGTGATCATAATTTGATCTTTTAACTTCTTGAAGATTGACTCTTTCAAGCTGGAATTTCTACAGAGATTCATATGTAAATGAATATGAAATTGTGAATTATTATTAATAAAGCAAGAAATATGAGTGCTTCTACTATATACATGGAAACAGTATGACCTCCAGAGGATTCACAATCTAAGGGCCCTTTGTTATATTTCAATACTGTTTCCATGTATATAGTTAATGGCCTTAAAAAAATAAAAAGACCAAAAAGGACAGAAAACTCAGAGAGGTAGCAAAGATGGCAGTTATGCAAGTCATGTAAACAATTTTTATTTCTGATGATGTTTGAGGTTTATAGACCCTAAGTTACAAACCCAAGTTTCCAAGTAAATAGAGAAGGCAAAACAGCCATTAAAAAGTGACATACTTCTGATAAGCGTTAAAAGGAAGGGAAAGCCAATTAAGGGAACTGAAAAGTGGTGAGCAAGATGGCAGTAACAGCAGAGTAAGGGTAAGTAATGAGGAATTACAGTAAGAGTTGGAAGGTAAATGGGAAAATACACTGCATTTGATACAGGGATTTAGGTTGTAGGTATAGGTAGAATGCGACTGTGTTAGGAACACAGGCACTGTTCATATCAATGTTCCACTTAAAGTATTACACTCTTGATAAACTCAGGTATTTCTGCTCTATCACTTTAGCCTTTTGGACAAAAGGAATTGCTGTGAACTTGCTTGGCTCCAAAATTTTAAAAATGATATTTTTATATATTCAGACGAAGACATCTTAGTTTACATTCTTTATTTCTGTGAGTGATTCATTACCAGTGAACCTTTTGAGGACAATGATTCAGCATTCTTTGAGCAAAATTACTGCAATTGGGCTTGACTTATGGGATAGTGTGGCTATAATTAAAAATAAAATAACTACCCCTCTCCAATTTCTGTCAGTGACAATTTTGACTTATTCACTGCACTGTGCAAAATACAGAAACTAGTAACAACATATCTGCACATACTTAGGTATAATAGAAACAAAAAGAATGACATGTCTATAAATATGAAAACCTCAAATGAAAGAACAGCTTTATGTGAAAGCAAAAGTACCTCTGTAATGATTTGACCTGCCTTTCGGCTAAAAATCTTACAATACCTGGAAATACAAGTTTTCACACAGGGTATCATAACATATATCTAGTGGACTGATCCATTTTTCTTGAGAAGTGTTTTCTGCTTTTTCAGTTAATGTCTTCCCTTGGGAAAAGGTATGCAAATAATGGGCAGCAGCAGTCCAGAAATGCAGTTCAGATTCATCACCATATAGCCTGGGAAAAAGCAAAAGTCTGAATTGAAAGTTTATAGCTCTTATGATTTTAGATGCCTGATTGCCATTATCACCATCTCCACCTCCTCCCCAAGGTAATGCTGAAAATAGGCAGAATATGAAAAAGACATTAAACTTCTCTGCACTGCATCATTTTTATGAGGAGGCAAAAAGCAAGCGATACAGTTCTCTTGAGACTCTTTTCAGAATGCAGATGGTACACTTTTTCCACCCTAAAGGAACTCTCTACATATAGTGAGCAAGTCAGGGTGCCCCGTAGATCTAAGATAGCAAGAAGGACCCAATAAAACTTGCTTAAGTGCAGGGAAAAGGATTATAGATAATTGGACAAGCATCTGAAGGATGAGTTAGCAGTCACTATTGTTATGGAAATCTCAAGATGCTTGGCTCAAAAATACATGAAAATTCTACAGGTCAAACTGGGATGAAACTTCTTTAATGTGTTTTTTCTTACCTTGAAACCAATAGGCATCTCTGTAAAAGGGTGAACTCAGGATCAAGCAAAAGCTTCTTGATGTCACTTGCAAAAAAGAATAAAAAGTAGAAGTAAAACCAATTTATATGGCATGTTCAAGCACTTATTATGCACCTCACACCTAGATGATGTGGAGTTTAAAAAGGAAAGAATTTTCATGTTATTTTATAAAAAAGAAAAAGCATTACATACAAAGGCACAACAGAAACATGGTAGGAAAGATGTGAGTTACTGTTCTCATGATATCTGGAGTGAATTATTTACATCCTAAGTATATCTAACAAAGAATGGCATACATCTCTGAGGTAACTCTCAACCAATGGCTTATCTGCAGGAAGAATCTGAAAAGTCAGATGAAGACATGGGATTTGGTCTCTTTGACTAACTGCTGTTTTTGTCATCCTCCAGCGGGAGTTGAAAGGAAAGAAATAAAATAAAGTACTACTTTACCAGAACAAACAAACAAACAAACAAACAAAAACATCAATCATTTATTTGTATAAGTTATTTTGGATATTCTCTTCTTTTGCCCACACCTCAGTCTGTCCCATTTAGCAGAGTCCCCAAAGTCTCTGTGCAGTAGTTTTGGAGGCCTAATCAACCATCCATCAAAAAGAGCTTAAACTTAATTATGAGCAGAAATTTCTTTATTACTTTCTCACTAAAGCCAATGACCATTTCTATCTATATCACGGATGGCGAAGGTATCCAGATACATTAGAGCTCCTATAATCCCTCACCACTGACTATACGATGAGGACTGACAGGACTTGCAATCCAACAACCTCTCAACGTTCATAGCTTCCCCACTTCTGGTCTGTAACATGAGGGAGGGGGTTGTGACTTATCTGCCTGCATGTCATTTCTGGTCTTACTGCTAAAAACAGTACATGTGTCTTGTTAGCCTTGTTATAAATAGCAAAAAGACAAAGACTGGTTTGCGGGGAGCGGGGGAATGTCATAAAGATCTGGTCCAAAAACATTTGGACATAGCTATAAATACAAAACTAGAGCGCATGAGTTTGATTCAAATTTAGAAATGTACAACTGGACTGCCAGAAACAGACTTCCCCGTGGCAAACTCTCTAACTTCTTGAAAATCCTATACAGAAGGTTCAGGAACCCTAGTGAACAAAGTAGACTGTGACACAAGAGTAAGGGGGTTTCCTTCCCAACTAGGGTATTGGTTATTTTGAGAGATTCCAATCTTTTGCCCTCACCTCAGTCTGTCTCATTTAGTGGGGTCCCCAAAGTCTCTATGTAGTTCTTCTGGAGGACTAGCAAGCGTGCTTCCACTAGCCTAAGTGAACATACCTAAATCTAGATCCAATTCCATAAAGTCACCCCTCCAAAAAAACTAATTCATCTGCATTCTTGCCAGATATGAAAATATGCTCTCATGTCTCTACAACCCTACTAACATTTGGGAAAAATGTAGTTTATAATATACTGCAGATTTTAAAAGAAAAACTAAGCTTGTGTTTTGAGAGATTGATTACAATTGTATTCTAACTGCATGAAGTATGTCAGTGGGGGTGACTTGCATCACAGGGCAACACACCTACCAACTTTCCCAATGCTTAACGCAGATCCAGCTGCCAGGTCAATAGGACTGCAAACAGGAGTGCTAATACAAAAAATGAACTATAAAACTGACACTAAGAACCAATAAAGCTCTTTAAAGTATCTTTTCTACAAACATATAACATTATCAGGTGAGCAGATATTCTGGAAAGAAGCTAAAGATCCATTCCTTCATAGTTAATTCTGAATATGCATATTGATGAATAACACCAGCAATCAAGAGTATTCTTTGCTTAACCTATTAATGCATTAACTGAAATATGCTTACTTGGATAAGGAGTGCAACTGTTCTTGCAGCAAATTTTTAACATTTTCATTCTCTGGATAATTTCTGCAAAGCAAATAATAAGATTTATGAGGCAGATTAGTCTGAGATCAAATGTCCAAACTTTTCCAGCATATGCTGCAAGTTCAGAGGAACAACTGGAACTGGAGAAAACTAGACTCCTCTCAGTTGTGAATTATCTCTCTGATATTAAGTAGAGAATGTGGAATTACTATGAGTAATTTCTTCTCCATTTCAGATTGTGAGAAGGGGCTGATGAGTGGATCCACTAATCTATCTCTGCAAGGCAGAGATTCCTTGCAGAGATAAGAGTCTAATGGATGAAAGGGGTTTTCTTTTAAATGCAAAGTTAGGGACAGGTTCAGGGACAGGTTCACTCACATAAGGGAGGCAGTGAACCCTGAGAAATCTTCAACACTGTAGACTTGGGAATACCAGTCCACGTCTTAGAGCTCCACTCCAAAGTGAACCAAAACTGCACTAACCTGTGCTCCTACCTACTGAATTGTCAGGTTTAAGAAGCATAAATTCAAAATTGAATGAAGCATTTCAGCAATGGGCTGCTTTAAATAAAGATAATAGCTACATTCAATATTATGCGCCCAGATATCTACTAATGTAGCAGGATTTTCCCTTCTGCTCCTTCCTCTCATCCCCTATCTGCTCTGAACAATTTCTATTTCCCAAACTAGATGGGGATGGGATTTATCCTGTAGTGTCCGTGCCACTAGCAGTAGTACATCTTTAGGTTGCAATTTATCATTGGTAATTCAAAAGTCTGCATATGCTATCCCCCATCCGTAGTACAATAATGCACCCACGTATGTCATACAGGTATGGTTCCCTCCTTCGTCAGCCCATGGAAGAACAAGCTATAAATGCTGATTTTCCTACTGCTATGAACATGGAAGGATTATATATGGATGTAGCTTGATCTGTCTGTATGCAAGTAACCGGCGGAATATTCAAGTACACTCTGCAATATCTGTCCCTATAGAATTGAGCAACTTAAAGGAAATACAGCGTACCCATGAGAATTATTAAATAAAGACAAATATCCACTTCCAAACTGATAGATTTACACTTAAATTGAAGGCAGCTGTGACCTACCCTCATGTTCTTAAGACAGAGGTGCTCAGCCTCTCCTTGCTACCATGTGAATTCAGGCTTCTGAACTTCTACAACAGCCAGTTAGGCTGGAAGGAAGAGAGGAGCTGACAAAAGTGTGTCACACTAAGAAGAGCTCTAGCTCTGCCCACCATTGGTTTAAGCTTGATCCCCCTCCATCATTCCCCTCCCAGCAGTAAAAAAGCTGATCCAGTATTGCCTTAAACTCTTAGTATGCATGTTGCCATTTTATAAAACCAGACCTCTGAATGTTAAAAAGGAGACTTACATGTCTGAAATATCCAGAGAATATTTATTATTCCAAGGTTGGTGTAGCAAAAATGCTTTTAAAGCTAAAGAGGCTCTTGGAATGAGAAGATATGGACACCACACAGGTTCTGGAAAACAAAAGGAGAGGTGGGGAGGAGAGAAACATACAACAGATCTGTAAGGAAAACTTGGAACCCCCACCAAATATAGTAAAAAAGGATTAAGTCTTCTTGTGACATGTGCATACTGAGTATCATCAAGAAAACTCTGATGTTGTTGGTTTGCAGTCCTTTGAAAAGAACTGCAGTCCCAAAAGTGATCTCTGTATGTGGCAAGGCTAAGACACAGATGTATGACTAGACTACCATGTTATTCTCTCTAGTTCATAGCTTAATTTCTCACAATGCAATCTGCATATCTCAGCAATACGCAGTATTCAGTTCAATGGGGCTTTCTCCCAAATAAGCAAATAGAACGGTGTAGTATTAACCAATATCTACTCTTAATAAAGGAGACAAATGTGGTATAAAGTGGAGTGTGGTTACAAACCTCACTTCAGATCATTAAAGATCCCAGTAAACTTTTCCAGTTGTCTATTTTGTTTTCAAATCTCATGATTTGCAATATTTCCATTAGAAATATTTAGTTTGCAGGTAACACTATGTTTCAGATATTACTGCAGTTTTGGTTTTCCAGGAGCATCTATAAGAACTATGGGCTCGAGTTAGCTTGATCCTTTCCAACTATTTAGTTGTCTGTCTTAACATAAAAAGTTCAACATAGATTTGGGAGAACTCCATCAGTTCCATTGTAAAGATAATAACTAACTCTTAAAATAAAGTAGCTTTCCTTCCCGGACAGTAGGAAACTAATCACATTTTACATATAGATCTCAGCAGTGAAGATAACAGCCAGACAGCCTTATAACAAGTCAGCACTCAAAAAGATACCATATGGCTTATGAAAACACAGAAATCCGGAGGAGGAAAAAAACATTTTACAGAGATAAGGGAAGGTAACTCATAACCTATCTGTGTTTCAGAGGATACTAAGCAAAAGACTGAACATTCAATATACAATAGAAAATGCATATCTAAGTCTGCAACTGCAAGAATAGTAACAGACATTTTTTCCTTAATTCCACAAACTGTTATTTTAATGGAATGGCAGAGGGCATAAACCAGCAGGCTTTTACATTTGCAAAGTGCCTTGGTGATGTATACAGCCACTTACCTTAGAAGCAAAATGCTTTCAGGAAACATGGACTCTAATTTCTTTTGAATCTCCTGAATGGACTGTGATGCTTTTAAAGACATAACTTCCATAGACATTTGTGTATAATCATGTGATGTGACAGAAGGAAAGGATTTTTTTAAATTATGGAAACTAATGATACAAAAATATTGATTAATGACCAAAGTATCAAGACTGCAATGCTTCTTATTCAGTGTAACTCCTAAACAAAAACATCTAATATATTTTTTTAAAATGCTGGATTACAATAAGCTGTTTTAAAATCTTCAAGTATCGTATGTTATGTTGGTGAAATTATGGACTTTTCTTTGAATATGTTCCTGTCCTGCCCCATATTGGATATTATCCACAGTGCACAACTATAGCGTTAACCTTGTTAATTTAAGCTGAAAAAGATGGAGGACTTAGTGTCCAAATAATGCTCTTCATTTTATTCTGCAGTACTGCTACAGCCTTTTTTTAAACACAAAGATTTTATTACCACCTCCCATCATTTCTTTTGGGGAAGTCTCCACAGAGTAGCATAGACAAAAAGACTTAAATATAAAATGGAATAGAAAGAAAAAAAATAGTTCACACAGCAGTTTTAAAAGTACTCAGGCCTGATGCATAGTAGAAATGCTGAAAGGTGAGATAATACTGTTTTTACCAAAAAAACAAAAAACAAAAACAACACACGGAAAATATATAAAAAAGGTTCAAATCCAAAAATTCCATGTCTTAGTCTCACATGATTATGCGTATGCTCCACGATTTTTTTGTCCTTCTCTTTGTACAGCAATTCCTTGAATGGCTGCAAGGAAGGACTAGAGCATCATACTACAAGATGCATGAGAATGCAACTAGAAGGCAAGTCTCTCAAGAGTATGTACATATGTGTTTCCCACATACAAACAGCACATTATAGATATAAGCTATTTGCATATATAATTCAGGTTAAATGCCTACCATTGATATTTTGGGAAAAATAGCTGACAAGATATCATATGCTTTAAGATACGCTTTATTTATTTGTGCACCTTAGTTATAATTAGATTTGGGGTTGCTTATGAACACCTTCCCTTTCTATTATATCATGTCCCAATGCTAGTGTTAGTGTTTCACAGTAACAATTCACTTTGTTTTAGGCACTTGCATTTCTTAAACCTCATGGCTCAAACTCTATGTGCAAGATGGCTTTATTGATGCATAACATTACCTTTTTAGAATAAGAAGCACTTTGAATTCACTCTAGCTCCTGTACCTACATTGTGGAACCTGTAATATCCTGGTAGGTAAAATATGTTATTACTCATTCTCTGACTGCTTCAGCACGGAAATACCCTACCATTTCAAGTGCCACATGATTCAATGGAATAAGATAGACTGCTTTTTTCATACCTGACAACTCTTGCTCATCCATTCTAAAACATGCAGATTTCATTGTCATCTCCAGCACTCTGATACATCCATCATCTGACGCTAGGATCACTTTATCTGAGGTACACCAGTCAACATCAAGTACTCGGAAGTTGACATTTCTTCCACTTCTTAAACTGCTTATCATCTGTACCTTAAAAACAGAAGCCACCTCAGCTTTAGAAAGACCACCGCAACTGAGAAAAACACTCCCTTTGTTTTTGTGTACACCCATTATTCTTCATAACAGGTGTAAGACAGGTGTACTTTAGCCACACATACAGTGCGACCTCTTCTCACACAAAGATGTGAGGTTGCACAAAGTGTCATGTCCCATTATAATCAATGGATGGGACAGGCAATTTTTTTGCTTTACACAAGGGTTTCTGGAAGGGAATCCCTGCATATTGGCAGGCACTTTGTGCTCTATAATTTTTTCTTCTTGTTTTATATTATCAACCTTAATCACAAATACTACTGAGATTATTTTGCTCTGTATTTTTTTAAGGAACTCACACACATATTCGCTCTGATCATTACTTTTTGGTGGCCTTTCATTTAGAAAGAATGCAATACAAATAACACTGATGATTTTTTTAAAAAAAATTAATCAGATTTTTACTTTCTGAAACTATGAATACTATGTTTCCCTTAAAAATTAACTGCGTTGGTACATAATATACATATAATTATATCCTTCTACTTTGTCTGTAAACAGAATACTCCTACCAAAAGTAGGTACGTAAATGAAGAATTAGTTAAATTATTTCTCAAGTGTGAGTATTTACACTTTAACTATCAAGCACAGGCATTTAATTTTCACCTGCAGAAAATAAATGGATGTAATCTGACCAGCAACTATCAGACCTCTCTTCTATTGTTCATGGACATTCCACTCTGTTTCTCATGTTGTTTTTTTTTTAAGTATGGACTAGATCAAGGTAAGGTGAAGCAAAAAGAAGCAACTCTGGAACAATAATATAATAGGTAATATTGTCCACTGCATAGGTTTCTAGTTTCATATTAAACTCCATCAACTGTCATGACTGCATGTTGTAAGAAAGGCTCTATATCTGAATATTTAATAATCTTTCTGTAGGTTAAAAAAAGAATATCACATATATACAATGGATATAGAGCCTTTCTTACAACATGCAAGAAGGGACAGTGTAAGTAATATTTATAAATTTAAATTTAATTTATAAATTTAAATTTACAAATTGTTTATAAAATACATGAAGAAATGAGAAAATTTTAGTGGGGAATGGGGAATGAGAAACTTCTAATGGAAAAGCAGGAATTTATTATTAATTTAATACATAAATAAATAAAAACCAATATAAACTGTTTATTTAAATCTTTTTTCTTGCCAATTTAAATCCTGATTTATATCACTTATTTAAAATCAATCCATCCTGAAAAAATATGGTTGAATTTGCATGCCATATATTCACTACTTCATTCAACCTAGCCACTTTATAATGTATGAGACACTGAGGCATTCCTTATGGAGATGGAAGAAGAGACATAGTGTTTCAGCAGGACTCATCTATTAAACAAAGATCAAATCTTACAAAAAGGAGGACAAGGTACCATTCAATAAATATAGTTATTTCTAATGCTTGCTATATATTTCAGTAAGGTAATATGTATAATTTCTAAGACAGGTTTTATACTTTTCACTAAATTATAATTAAAAGCAATTAGTTAGGAACAACTCTAATAGCTGAAATATATAAGTAAAATGTACAAAGCAACTAACTGTGAGTTTAAAGAGTATAAAGGCATAAGTCCACAGTAACATCAATGTAAACTACCCATAAACACAATTAAGTAGGATTTCAACCTTCCTATTTAGAAAAAAATTCAGAGGAACTAAACAAAATTGATATCTACCTCCTTTGTATCCCAAACCTCAGCCCCATCGTTGTACACTGCTATGAGCTTTTGGTTTCCTTTCCCAGGGGCAAAGCGTATTTTCCTCACCCATCCTCGGTGTGTTGGGATTCCCCTGAAATGCCATGAACAGTATACATTTTCCTTAAAGACTTGGTGTTTCATACAGACATATTACACAGACATTTTAGACCATCTCTAAAATGATAAGCAAAAATCTTTGGGAGAAAGAAGAGTTTTTGATCAATATCTCCTTCTATCTGACCATATTCATGCTCTAATTAAATACAATATGGTGAATTATCATTTTGTTACTGTGTGTCTTGAAATCATTTCCGATTATGGCAATCCTAAGGCAAGCCTACCACAGAGTTTTCTTGGCAACATTTGTTCAGAAGTAGTTTACCACTGGTTTTCTCCAAGGCTAAGAATGTGACTTGCCCAAGGTCACTCAGTAGATTTCCATGAGCGAGTGGGGCTTTGAATCCTGGTCTTCTAGAGTTCTAGTCCAACACTCAAGCTACTACATCACACTGGATCATGAATTATCATTAGGTAACAAACTGGTGAACCATTTGCTGTTTCACCTTACTGTACACAGAACCAGAACATTTATGGTAACCTTTCTAGACATGTATTTTCTGAATGCTTGTTTTAAAAACACAGTTGCATAATTAGCATTCTCAAGGATCACTACAGATTAACATGTTTTTGGAGCCAAATCATTTCAAGCACAAGATATTAATTAGGCTGAACTCTCATAATATGGGCAGAATGTTAATCACCAAGAAATAGAAACCTCACTGAGCCTCTCATTTGTACGGCAAGTCATTTTGTGAAATGTTGCCCATATAGTTTGATTTTCAAAAATTCAGGCCACACTAATAGAATAACTAAACTGGTAATTTTGTACTTTGGACATATCATGAGAAGATACGACACACTAGAAAAGACAATAATGGTCGGAAAGGCAGAAGGCAATAGGAAGAGAAGAAGATCATATTGCAGATGGATGGACTCAATCAAGGAAGCCACGGCTCTGAGTCTGACCTGAGCAGAGCTGTTGATTATAGGGTGATTTGGAGATCCCTCATTCATAGGGTCATTGTAAATCGAAGTCAATTTGATTGCAATTAACAACAGCAACAACAATGGAATGCTTTTCAAACTATTTGATCTGGTGGGCTGGAATTTCTTCCCCAAAGTGCCAGGAACATGTACTATATTTGTGCTATATGATTACTATATCCATGTCATTTCCTGGACACTCATCACAGGCTACCAGCCAATGATTCTCAGCTACAGACCACCAACTGCACTAATACATAAACTATGTAGCAAATTTTGTTTATCAAATGTTCACTTTTTTAATGTACTGTAGACAAGATACAAAGAAACAGATCTCTCTTACTCTCACCACCTCTCACCCCAGTATGGATCAATGCTAATTGCTCCACCACACAGACCGACAATTGACTTCTTGGTGTCAGTCATATCACCCGAGTCACATCCAAACTGGGCCAAGTGGAATTTATACATATCACTACCTGGATACTCTGGCTTTCAAATCCCAGAAATTCAAATTTCCATCAACATCTCCCAGAACCAAGACATCTCCTTTCCAAGCGATGCATGTAATACTTCCCATGCTCCCCTACAAAGATTCCAAAAAACAGAGATTAAAGCAACAGAAAAACAAACAGGTAGTCATTTAAAACACACAGAGGCTGGGAATTAGAAGTCACCACAATTTTTAAAATTTGGGACAATTCTCCCTCACACAGCAGCCAACAATTTCTCATCCCACATCATCCCACTCTTAAATTTGGGACCCTGAGGATTGTATCTTTTTAAATAACCATAAGAAAAAGTTTTGCAAATGCTTCAAAGGCAGAGCTACAGCAAAGACCCAAATAGTCTGCTCCTTACTCAGACTGGCTCAATGGAAACGATGAAATAAAAATGAAATAAATAAAATATAAAATAAATAAAATTAGAGATGACTGGAGTAAAGCTATTGGGAATGCAGATCCACCATTTACAGTGGCAGGATACAGTAATTCATGTGAAGTACTCATCTATGGACTTCAAGACTGTGTTGGATATAACACAAACTACTCTATGGACATACAGAATCTGGCGCTGGCAAGAGTCTAAAACTTCAAATTGATACAGAGGACAGATACTGGATTTGCAATAGGATTTGTGATATGGGATTTCCCAGATCTCACCCAGTATATAATTACGCCACACTTGGCACCTCATGTGATAACTAGAAAAGATGTGAGAACTGACTCTGATTTCATAAAGTCTGACTTTCTCAGAGGAGCATCGGTTGTTATATGTTCAACAAGTAATAAGTTTTAATAAGTAAAAAGTCAAAATGATCTGCAAAATGCACAATGAATCCAAGGTCCAAAAAGACAATGAAACTCCTTTTTACAAAGCCTTTTTATGACTACTCAGCTACCCCTTTTCTCCTCATCCTTTGTCTAGCTGGACGTTTTTTTTTTCTTCAGTGGTACTGACATTGGGATCGCACTGAAGGAGAGTATGAGAAACAGACTTTTGGTGTTAGTCACAGCAGCATCTCTGCAGTAAACAATGCATTAATGCCTGAGATGGGAAACAGCAGGTTACTACTCTATCCGATCCTACTGCCTTTTGTGTGCCTACTTACAACAAATAAAGAAAAGCTGCCTCCAAAATCCCTTACCTAGGACACTGAACAGCACAGTGAAATGGAAATCATGAGAAAAATACAGGTTTGTGAGTGAAAAAGTTATCCCTGGACACATTCTGGAAGAAGGCCTAAACTGGTTTGAACCTAGAAGGTTCAGAATGTTTTTGTTTACTTAAAAAAGCGTTACCTTCCTTGGTTAGGAGTTTGAATGAAAGTTTGCTAGAACATGTGGAACTGTTTTGTGGTGGAGGAACCTGCCTCTATTCTTTGATGTTATTTCTGCCTCCAGTGTCAAATTTTCTGTGGAAGAAGCTCAGGAACGTATCTGCTTCCTTAACTGAGGTATACCTATGCCTATTTTGCACTAATATCTCCTGCCATGTAAAAGGTTGGATCTTTGCTCTGCAGGAATAGACAAAAAAGGTAAAAAGGAAGAATAAAGACAAATTGACAGAGATAATGGAGCTCTATCTCAAATTGCATACTGACTGAGAATGCAGATGTTCTTATATTTTCTGGGCTTTTCTCTCTTTCCCTCTCTCTCTCTCAATATTACAACAGAATTATAAGAGAAATGGTCTGAAGAGGAAAAAAGAATAACAGGTACTTTTGCCATCTCTGTTATTACCTGGTTTTTGGAAAAAAAACAACAGCATATGAATAAACAATTCAAAACTTAGTACTGAACTTACATCAGGAGGAATTTTTGCACTGTCTTTGACAGAATTTCCCTCCACTGTCAAGTGATAAACTTGCCCATCAGTGTCTGTAAATACAAAGTGCTCCCGAGCAGAAATATTCTGACTTAGTTCTGATTTACTCTCCGCTTCCTGCAATAAACTTTGAAAGAAAAACAAACAAAAAGAAAAGAAACACTCAATATAGATTTATAATGTATCTTCTCACACACACACACACACACACACACACACAAAACAATTTATTTGATTTAGACTCTAGACAGCTTACAATAAAAGAACAGGTTGCTTACCTGTAACTGTGGTTCTTCGAGTGGTCATCTGAGCCCTCACACACTAGGAGCTTTCGCGCATGCGCGGTAGCGTTCGGAAGATTCTAGAGCTCAGCAGCCTGGCAAGAACCCCTCCCCCATGCCCGTACTGGGCATGCTCAGCCCAAACCAACGGTCTCTCCTCAGTTCTAGAGTCCGCCAATAAGGGACCTGAAAGAGGGGACGGCTGGGCGGGTGTGTGTGAGGGCACAGATGACCACTCGAAGAACCACAGTTACAGGTAAACAACCTGTTCTTCTTCTTCGTGGTCTCTGTGCCTCACACACTAGAAGACTTTGTAGCTTACCAGTTGGACGGTGAGTCAGGCCCTAGAGAACGGAAGACAACACTGCATATCCAAAACGGGCATCTCTGCGGGACCGGCAGTCCAGTCTGTAGTGGCGCACAGAGGTCGAGGGTTTAGGCCAGGTCGCCACACGGCACAGTTCTTGCAGGTCCACTCCTTGAAGGAGAGCTGCTGAAGAAGCTACTGCTCTGGTGGAATGAGCATGCAGCAAGGCTGGCGGAGGCTGCTTAGCCAGTTCGTATGCCAGCGGAATGGTCTGGGCCACCCATTTGGAAAACCTCTGGGTGGACACCTTGTGGCCTTTTCGACGCCCACCGTACCACACGAACAGGTGGGGCGTCTGACGGAAGGACGCAGTTCGGTGAGTGTAAAAGGCCAAGGCCCGACGAACATCAAGGGAGTGGAGGCAACGCTCCAGAGGTGTAGTCAGGTCTGGGTAGAAAGCAGGTAGGATGATGTCCTGGCTAAGGTGGAAGTGTGATACCACCTTGGGCAGGAAGGAAATGTCCGGGTGGAGGACTACCTTGTCTCGGTGGAAGACGAGGAAGGGCTCGTCAGATCGCAGCGCTGTCAGCTCACTTGCCCGCCTGGCTGAGGTGACAGCTACCAGGAAAGCAGTCTTGATGGTCAAGAGCCTGTCATCCGCAGTCGCCATGGGCTCAAAGAGCGGTCGCGTCAACTGCGATAGTACCAAGGACAGCGAGCAAGGCGGTAGTGGCGGCGACACCGGTGGGTAAAGGTGTTGCAGACCCTTCACAAACTGCTTGAGGGTAACGACCCTGAAGAGCGCTGCCGAAGGGGACCCCCACGGCTGATAGGCCACGATAGCAGCGAGGTACACCTTCAGGGATGGAAAAGCGAGCCCTTGTTGCCGAAGGTGGAGAAGAAAATGGAGCACAGTAGGCAGATTGACAGGTGATACCGGGTCCGGATGCGCCTCTGCGAAGGAGACAAATTTCTGCCACTTGTAGTGGTAGTTGCGGCGTGTCGACTCCTTCCTGGTCGTGGTGAGGACATCTAGGATGGCCGGGTCCTCTAAGGCGTTATCCGCCAGGTGTGCAGGGCCAGGAGCGGCACGTCCGGGTGGAGAACGAGACCGCCAGAGTGCGATAGGAGATCCGATGTTATTGGAAACTTGAGGAGTCGACCGCGAGCAGCCTTGAGCAGGGGCCCGAACCAGTGTTGCCTCGGCCAATACGGGGCTACGAGGACGACATCGGTTCGGTCTGCTAGGATCTTGGCGACCATTCGACCCAGGAGAGGAAACAGCGGGAATGCGTAGAGGAGCCCGTTGGTCCACTCGAACTGGAAGGCATCGCCGAGAGAGTCCCGGCCAAGGCCAGCTCTCGAACAGTACCAATGACACTTCCTGTTTTGGTTGCTGGCAAATAGGTCGATCGTCGGCTTGCCCCACCGATCTTGTATCATCTGGAACGTGGCATCCGAGAGGGACCACTCGTGGTAGCACGAGGTGTCCCTGCTGACGTCATCTGCCGTGGTGTTTTCCCGGCCTGCCAGGTGCACTGCGACCAGATGGACCCGAAGCGACACGCATGAGTCCCAAAGCTGAAGAGCAATGGTGAGGAGAGTGGTCGAATGAGTTCCCCCTTGTCTGTTGACATAACAGACGGCCGTTGTGTTGTCTGTCAGGATCAGCACTGGCCGGCCGGCAACTTGGTTGCGAAATACCCTGAGAGCTTTCCAGATGGCGAGCAGCTCGAGGGCGTTGATATGGAGGCCGATCTCATCGTCGATCCAACGTCCCTGGACTCTGAGATTGCCGCAATGCACTCCCCACCCGAACAGGGAGGTGTCTGTCATTACTGTGAGCCAAGGGGACAGCTCCCGGAACCGCATCCCTGACAGTAGATGACGGTAGGACAGCCACCATAACAGGGAGTGACGCACCTGTCAAGGAATGCGTAGGAGGCGCCTCTGGTCGTCCAGGAGTGGATCGAAGACTCTGACGAACCAGTGCTGAAGAGGACGTGCATGAAGCCGAGACAGGTAGGTGACTGACGTGGTCGAGGCCATGTACCCGAGAAGTTGCTGGATCCTTCTTGCTGATACCGTCGGGGCGTCGAGAACAGCAGATGCGTCCCGACGGAGGGTATGTGCACGCTCCGTGGGCAGATACGCCCTGGCAGACACGGAGTCCAGGGTCGCTCCAATGAAGTCGAGGACCCTCACCGGCTTGAGGTGCGACTTCTTCGAATTGACCTGAAGGCCAAGACGGGTCAGAAGAGAAAGAGTCCGGTGGATGTCCCTGTAGAGTTTTTGCCTGCAGGATGCCACCAACAGCCAGTTGTCGAGATAAGGGTAGATTGAGACGCCCTTCGTCTGCAGGTACGATACCACAGGGAACACATATTTGGTAAAGACCCTGGGAGCGGTGGAGAGTCCGAACGGTAGCACCCTGTATTGATAACAGGTACCGTCGACCGCGAACTGTAGGTACCGTCTGTGCTGCGGGCGAATGGTGATGTGGAAGTAAGCATCCCAAAGATCGATGGAGGCGAACCAGTCCCCTCGCTGAAGGAAGGGCAGAATCGAAGACAGAGTGACCATGTTGAACCTCTTGGGGCTGATGTGCTCGTTTACCCCTCTGAGGTCCAGGATTGGTCGTAGGGTACCGTCTGATTTCGGTACCGTGAAGTACAGGGAAAAGAAGCTGGTGGTACTGGCCGAGGACAGAAGTTCTTCAATCGCTCCTTTTTCCAGCAGGGACTGGATCTCTTTCAGCAAAGCCGAGCTGGCCGGGGTGGAATAGATGCCTCGCAGAGGTATACTTCCAAACTCGATGGTGTAACCAAGACGGACGATGGAGAGAACCCAAGAGTCCAAGGTGATATGGTGCCATTCGGCGAGGTGTTGGGCCAGGCTCAGTTGGTTTTCTAGGGCTGCTGGCAGGCTGAAGAGTGGCTGTGGTGGCGACCCGCGAAGGCGGTCAAAACCGGGACTTTGTCCCGGACGAAGACTTCTTCGAAAAAGAAGGCTGGCATCTCTGAAGAGGTCTCCGAGCCGAGGACAAGGTCGATGGGCGGGACAGAGCTGAACGAGGCAAGCGAGGTTGATAGGTTGAAGAGGATGACCTGCGCCAAGATGACCAGGAGCCGAAGCTACGGCAAGGCTGAGAGGGCTGATGTATGCCCATCTTCTTTGCTGTCAGGCGTGCCTTGACGAGTCGCCTCATCAGTCGTGGTGTTAAACAACCCCTGGCCATCGAAAGGAAGGTCTTCGATCCTTCTCCTGCTGTCTTCTTGCAGGCCAGATGATCGCAGCCGTGCGTAACGTCTCAGGGCAACAGAGCTCACCATCACCCGTGCCGCTACCTCCACTGAGTGCCTCGAGGAGATGATCTGTTGGTTGGCGAGTGCTACTGCCTTGTTAAAGAACTGCATAGCACTCACCCGATTCTCCTCAGGCAGGCTGGACAGAAGAGGGCAAAATCTGTCCAGCAGGTTCCTCAGACAGGCCGTGAGGCAAGCTTGAGTGTTGGACACCCTGGCAATTAGAGATGATGCAGAATAAAATCTCCTGCCAAAGCTGTCCAGCCTGCGGCCCTCTCGATCCGGCGGGGTGGTGTGTGCCCGTCTACCACCCTTGGTCTGGGCGGATTCGACTACTATCGAATTGGGCACCAGATGCGTGAAGAGAAATTCAGCCTCCTCCTTCTGGGTCTGGTAGAGGTGTTCCAGCTGGTGAGAGATTGGCTGGGCGGACGCTGGCTTAGCCCATGGATGTTTAAGGGCCTCCATCAAGGCTGGCGGGAACGGTAGCGGAGCCGTGGATGGCAGGTGAGTATCAACGTAATGGAATACAGGGTCCTGCACAGCTGGAGCCGGGTCCGCGACCTTCAATCCCAACGCTGTCGCCATCCGAAGGAGGATGTCGGAAAACTGCTTCACGTCTTCCGGTGCCGATTCCGGTGCAGGTTCTCTGAAGACCAAGGGCGGGGACTCGAGATGCGGGCGTGGACTCGGACTCCGAGTCCGTCTCGTAGGACTGCGAAGACTGAGACGGGGACTTGTCTGGAGACCTTTCTCTTGATGACCGTTGGGGCGGTAGCGCCAAGGTGACCGTCGGCGCAGTCGCCGTTGTCGGTACCGTTGACGGTACCGATGGAGTAACCGTCAGCTGGGGTGCCGGAGTTGTGATCGGCACCACAGCAGGCCGCGGGCGCTGGATCGCCTGGGTGATGGTAACAGCGCATGTCGTAGTCTGCAGTGGAACAGGCTTGGAGACCGGGCTAGAAACGGTCGCGGTGACTCTCGGAGGTGGAGAGACGGCCCGATAACGGGGCGAGTGCTCTCGGGACCTTTCGTAGTGTGGAGACCGCGAGAACGAGTGAGATGGTGACTGCCGATACCGCAGGTGGTATGTGCCGCGTGATGGAGAGCGTGACCGTCTGTAGGGCGACCACTGCCTCATGTCCGGGTGGTACCGGTCTCTATATGCAGGCGAATAGGACCGGTACGAGCCCGGGTGCTCCCGCCAGGCGTGTTCTCGGCTGTACCTCGCTATGTACGATGCCGACGAGAACGGCGAGTCAAGCAAGGGCCTGGATGAAGGCCGCTCCAGGTAGACCTTCTCTCAATACGGGGATCGGCATCTCACCCTGCGTTCTGGGGAGCACGACTCACTCCTTTCGGACGCCGCCCAATGACTGGGTGAGGGCCGACGTGAGGCCGGAACATCTTCCGGGTGGTCCACCCTTTTTGGGTGACCGGGCGGAGATACCGCGGCACTGAGCACAGGCGGGCCCGAAGGCATGGCCAAGCCAGCGGTCTGCTCCTCGTCAGACACTTCTAGAGTGTTCTGCGGTTCCGACTCTTTGCCTGGGTCCCCAGGCTGTTGGGTTGGAGGCAGTGTCGGAAGGCGGGGCTTCTTGGAGGGCGAACTCCGCTTCTCCTTCTTTTTCTTCTTCTTTTTCTCTTTCTCCAAAGAGACCTCTTGAGGGGCAGGCCACTTACGCTGTGCAGCAGTAAGGGGCCTAGTTGACTTAGCTGCCTGCGAGCCCGCAGGAGTCTCCCTCGAAGTCGCTGCGGCCAATGATAACTTCCGGATCCACGGTAAGGCCAGTATCGGAGGCCGAGACGACGGTACTGAGCCCAATACTGTTGATGTAGTCGTGCGGCAGCCGCTGGTACTGAGGAAGGTGTGGTCGCAGGTTGGCTAGATGTCAAAGGCCAAGACATGGTGGATTCTCCCGTCGGCTGATCCCTTGCCCGAAAAGACTCCTCCCAACAATGGGATTTCAAGAGGGATGAGCGGTTCCGCAGAGTCTGAGCAGTAAAGTCACGGGAGATGGGACAGGCCTTGACGTTGTGAGTCTCCCCCAAACAGAAGAGGCACTCACTGTGTCCGTCGGACAGAGCAACCTTGCGACCACAGGTGACGCAAGCCTTGAACAAGGCCAACATAGAAAGTAGGCGAAGATCGAAAGAAAGCCCAAGAGGAGGAACTCACGAGGACGGCGGAGAAGACGGAGGCCAAAGAAGAAGAAGAAAAGTCGAGGGAGGGGTTGAGAAGATCCAAAATACCAAAATCCAAGTCCGAGTACCAAATTCAAGCCAAATAACCGAAGTCCGAAGTCAAATTACCAGGAAAAACAGTCCAAAAAACAGCCAAGAGCGCTACTAAGCAAAGAACCTTCCATTCGCAACGGTGGACGAGAAAGAACTGAGGAGAGACCATTGACTTGGTGGGCTGAGCATGCTCAGTACGGGCATGGGGGAGGGGTTCCCACCAAGCTGCTAAGCTCTAGAATCTTCCGAACGCTACTGCGCATGCGTGAAAGCTCCTAGTGTGTGAGGCACAGAGACCACGAAGAAGAATAGTATAAATATTTTATAACATAAAGTGAATAAAAACCTCAAATATTTAAAATACAACAATAAAAGAAAAATATGAAATATGATTCAATTAAAATACCCTTCTGCAATTAGGACTTGAGCTAGTGTTAATATTAACTGTGATTAATAACTTGTAATCTAATAGTGCATTAATTAAATATATCTTTGATTATATTATGAACTGTTAATCATACAAAATGCAAAATATGCATAATTGATTGTATTACCTATGAGAGTAATAGCCGAATTCAATTAATTATATACTGAATACTCTGAATATTGATTTATCGATATTGGTACTGATATAAGATATAAGATTTTGATATTGATATAAGGTTATTATATAGATGAGACTGTTTTATAAGATTGTCCTGCATTCTTCACAAAAAGATTACAATATACATAGAGAAGGTGAGATTGATACATAAGTTAATAGAACTTTTAAGAATCGATAGATATATTTACATAGAATATGAAAGTAATATAGAATAACTGCTTACTTAGCTGAATTTAGCACTGACAAACTATAGAAAATTGAAAGAACAAAACAAAGATGACTACGAGGAAGAAAACTATTACATACATGCAATCACAAATCGCCATGGAAAGACAACCAATTTGTCTTCAATTAAAATACCCTTCTGCAGTTAAAATACCCTTCTGCAATAAGTGAGATCAGTTGTTTTGAGGCCTGCCAGAATTAAACAGGTCTTTACAAACTGATGGAAGGACAAGAGGTAGGGAATTCCAAAACTTGGGAGTGGCCAACAAAAACATCTTTCACACATCTACACTGAATGTGCCCCAGAATTTGACAGGATGAAAATAAGGATCACCTTTGAAATTCTCAAAGCCTAGGCCAGCACATATTGGTCAGGCAGCCTGGATGCAAGTCTTATAGAAAAGTAATACAGACAAGCAAAAACTATTATTTTACAGACATGGACTAGACACCAAAGAGGTTTCTTAAGAGAGAAAACAGCTGTTCTTAATTCATCACCTTGGGGTATGGTGTAAAGACATATGACGACACAATGACTAGGGCTGGTAAGTACCTGAATGGCAGATTGGCTGGGAATTCTTTGTAAATTGCCTTGAGGTGGCAGAAAGGTGGGCTAGAAATGCAATAGGCAAATATTATGCATACACTGAAATACTGCTGCTGCCTGCCTGTAGCTGCTTGTTTTCTGTCTGATGTGCACTTGGCTTTGGTCAGGAAAAGAAAAACAGGCAGAGGGGTCTCCTACAACCCCACTATGGTTTACCGTAGATGTGTATTTCATATTCACTTATCTAGAATTGAAGCACAGTATATACATTCTTAAAAATCTACGAAATCATAGAATACATTCTAATAGGCATCTTATCTCTAAGTACATAGCTAATGAGTCTGCTTCAAAGTTCAGCAAAAACTCACAATGTTCATAGAGAATTTCAGTGTAAGATTTCCTAAATGTTGGGACAGAAGCTTGTGCAGAACTATTCCCAGCATTTAAAACAATGAAAGAAAGCTATTGGAACTAGATGAACATCTGCTAAAACAGTGAAGGGCAACCTTAGGCAGAAATGTCAGAAATAAGCAATCAGTGCTTAAGATCAACGTAAGATGATACCTCTGCCGCACAGTCTTCATTGATGTCTGTCTCTTTTATTCTATATTATGCAAATCCAATCATGTAATTAATTATGTAAAGTCATTTTGTGCTAGTTGTTGCAAACATAGATTCTAAGTTACCTCAGCATTTAGATTTCCTTGGTGCCAGTGACAGCTTATATGTCAGACACAATATATAGTATGAACCTCTCAATATGATTCAGATTGCATAAAAAAAAACTTTAATGATATTTGTTTTTAAAAAGCAGATTTATTCATAGAGCATGTTGTATTCTTTCCCCTCCATCCCAACTTCTTACATATTACAGTAATGCTGGGTAATTCTGAACAATACTTCTTTCCTCCTGTCACTCTCACAGTACAAAGGAATTTTCAAAGGCAGCTGATGTAAATCACATTATGAACCAATATTTTCTTCCATACATCCAAAGTTTACAGTATGACTGCTAAACAAATGATGCTGATACCTGATCACTGAAGATTCCAAACTACTCTGTTCTGTATCTGACACCACTGTTTGTCGGGCCATAGCTTCACGGGCAGCAAGTTGTTTCTTTCTTAAGCTCTTAAGGTTATGAGAAGGTGACCATTCCTGACAGAACAGAAGTCATAACTTTTCATTCACATCTAAGGATCATTTGCCAAATATAAATTCCATCCTGATTCACTTACATGAAAAAAAAAGTGTTATGAAAGAAAGCAATACACAAATAATTTTTTTCTCATCTGTTTCATTTACATGAAGAGACAAAAAGTAAGGGAAGGGTTTCTACACCAGGGGATGTAGTTCCAATAATTCCACAAGAAGACAATCGTATTTTAAGCCAAACAAGAATACATTTTTATTATCTGAAGAGAAGCTGAAAGACTTCCTCACCAGAGCAGTAATTGTAGGAAAGTTTTTTGACATCTCTCTTAGAAGAGTACAAGTCCTGATGTCCCATAGCTCTAAAGGTTTATCTTTAAACACAACTGCCAAATACTGTCTGAAATAAAAAGAAATAAAATAAAACTAAGCTATTTCCCAAATTAGAAACACTCACAAGAATTTCTAAAGGCCTGTGGCTTCCACTGACCTGCATAAAAGCTGCACAAAGCATTACTATAAATACAAGCATTGATACCACAGTGACAACTCCCGCTACTCTTCTCTTAACCTTTCATGTACAGAATGTGATGCTATACTGGCTGTTTTTTGCATTTCATTCCACACCCTGTTCCATTTCAACAGATGCTACTTGTAAGTACGGATGAGATTATGTCTTATATATTGCTTAGAGATATGAAGACACATGCTAAAGTGTGGGGGTGGGCCAGAGAGAACCTGTGAATTATATTTTTAAAAAGTTGTATTTTATTTATTTAATAGAAGAAGCAGGTCAGTGATGAGTGTGTATGAAAGTCTGAGACTTAAAGGGAAATAAAAGAGGCTGTACAGTTTACACATCATGTTAGGTCCTGTGTGCAGGGAAAAAGGTGCCTTAACTGACTTGATAACATGTATTTTCTTTTGTTAGTGATACAGATGGGCTAGGATTGCTAATTCTTTCCATTTTCTATGACATTTTGGAGCCATATCCTGTTCGTGCTGATCCCTCGGCTCAGTTAAACTACAATCCATCTCCAGACTCTTTGGTCTCCCTGGAATCCATCTGGATTTTCTTACTTCAAATGAGATACTTTTATCATTTCAATGGCTGGTTCATCACTGCCTCGTTCCCCACGAAATGCAATGCTTCTGCCTAAAACCAAAGGATAAACAAACAATGTAAAGCCAAGCCAAACTATCGTACTTGACCTGCCTAATACTATTGGCTGTACTCAGTATTGTCATTTTATCAGTGAAACTTCTGCTCCCTTCAGAAAAGCCATTCTCAACTTTGCAGAAGTGTCAAACCCAATTATTTTAGCTCGATTTATGCAACCTAATGAAAAAGCTGCTCTAGACCTTATTATAATTTCATTAGGTTCAATATTGTTAGGAGAACTGGCACAACTAGTCCAAGCATCTGAACAACCTCTTGTACTTATTTATTTGTACTTCTTTCATCCTCTTAATGTTGGATACAGGCTTGTTTCTTTAACTACATTATATTTTGTCTTCTCAGCCATAAGACGCATAATCACTCATCAGTGTCTAGAAGCATACATTATGATAGTGGGGGTATGGTATTCTAAATACTGGAATCAAGCCTCCAAACCATCCAATTAGGCACAGTCCTTTTCTCTGCTTTTCATCAAAGATTTTAAATTTTATTCTCCCTAAAGCCTTTATTTAAAACAAATAATCTTGCTGTGTTGTGCTAACACAATTTGTTCAAAGCTACAATAGCTAACCAATCTGCTCAGTGCTGGGAGGATTCAAGAGAAGTGCAGTGTTAGCTGGATTTTCTGGCTAATGCTGAATTTATCTTTGTTCTCTGACAAAGATTGAATGAATAAACTTTTAATGGTGCTTATCCTTTTGATGACAACAGCATGTTCTTCAAATCTGACTTTCCAGGCTACGACAATCTAAAATGTTTTGAATTCCAGTCAACAAAATTTATGCTGGTTATTTGCTCAGTTATTCCACATCTGTCATTCCAATGTACTCAAAGCCAACAGATTAGATTCTCCATCAGAAAACATTACAAAGTTATTAGTTCTCACCTACCTTCTCATCAAGAGTTATAAATATATATTTACCCGTGGGAAGATCAACCAGCTGCACTTCATTTCTCACTAGCCCGAGATTATTAGGTGTTGATGTCGCAAAGGAAAGGAAACCACTCAAGCTGGTCCACTCAATGCCCCTGTCAGAGAATATATTGATTACACAAATTGCACAGACTCCTTCAGTTTGCTAGAAATGTTTCATGTTAAAGCAGTGGATAAAAATTACTCAACTTGCACTGAACTGGGAAAAACAGAACATTTCTGAAGCACTCAGTGCTTCTCTTAAAGGAAAAACATGATCTCCGTGGTGCAACATGGAAGACACAAATATGAGTTGGCATACGAATATAATCAGTCGTTTAAATGTGGAATATATGTTTACACAGATAGACATCTGAATATGCTTGCCTTTGCTAGGCCTATGCAGAAATGACCCAAAAATTAACTTGGATTGCACTTGAGAATGCTGCATTTGAGAACACTGTATTTAATCTGTAACAGTTTAATAACCTTTATATCTAAAGTTTGGGCTGGTGGGAGTAATAGACTTCTTATCCTGTTTTGCATATCCATGCTATCACAGCTCTAGTGCTTTGATTAGTATCTTACATGATCTCCTGCTTTGCCAGCCATATTATACTTCTTATAGTTCTTATGCTGTAACCATTTTGTTTTGTTTTGTTTTGTTTTATTATAAAGAAAAAAGAACAATACATAACAGAATAAAACATAACAGAATAAGGCAAAAACACCACATAAATAACATAAATGTGAAAAAGAAAAAAATCACAACACAAATAGCTTACATTACTATTTCTCTCCAGATCTTTTATCATCATATACTTATTCAACATATTATATATCATATTAATTATATATTTTTATTTCATGTATCTAAATCTCATTCTCCTTGTACTTAATATTGCTATAATAATTTCATTCTTAAATCTATTCTTTTCAATTATATGTAATCTATTGCTAATACTATATATGATCCTTTTATTAACCATAAACTCTAACCCTAAATGTGAACCTATTCCCAGAGCCAACTATATTTCAGCTTACTCTGCTTTCCAAAATTGTAATTCTTCTTGTGGAGGTGTGATACTTCCCTCTTTTGCTAAAGCCTTTCCCACAAATATTTTCCATATTGCTTCAAAGTCATTCCTTTTCATTATCCCTTTTTAACCTTAATTCAACATGTTAACTTATCATTGATCACAATTTTCCACACTTCTTTATACCAATCCTTTATTTGAAAATCTTGAATTTTCCATTTTCTCAATACAATTAGCCTTGCTGCAGTTAATAAATCATTATCTGGGTACAAGCAACCTTGTCAAATATAGATAATAGCGCTATACTCAGACATATTTGTAAATCAATTCCTGTTATCTCTTTTATTTCTTTAAACACCATTTGCCAAAATTTCTGTACTCTTTCACAATTCCACCACATATGAATATATGTGCCAATCTCTTGGCAACCCCTCCAACATAACCTTGAATGATTTTTGTCTACGTGGTTTAACCTTACTAGTGTTAGGTACCATCTCCAAACCAATTTATAATAATTCTCTTTTATCCTTACAGATAAATTTTTTAAATGACGCTGATTCCAGATTTCCCCCTAGTCTTGCATATCTATTTTTTGTACTAATTCTTCCTCACATGTTTTTCTAAGGTACTCATCTTCATCTTTTGACAATATTTTACATATTTCTCTTGTGGTACCCTTCAATATTTCATTTTCTTCCATATCATCTTCTTGCTTAATCATTTGTTCAAATCTAGTGTATTCTCTAAAATCTTTGTTAAAATCTTGTCCACTGATCCAGCGGAATATAATTAAATCATGACATCTTAGTACCCTGCAATCTCTCCTTTATTCTATCTTTATTCATCATTACATTCATCCATTCTTTTAACTAATATATTCCCTGCTTTTTTAATTCCTTCTCTAATTCATCCCTCAAATTTATTGGGAACTTTTCCATCATCACTACTGGAGTTAATGGTGAGACAGCCGGCATTAGTTTTTCCTTGTTTTTCTTCCATATTTCTAATATATTCTTTAAAAGAGGATTTTCTATTTTTTCTACTTCTCTCTTGACTGGATTCCAAAAAGAGATATTCTCCAGTCTTCTCTCAATTTCTATCATTTCCATCTCTAACCACTCTAAATCCCCTTTTCCTGAGACTCCATCTATAATATATCTCAATTGATTTACATTATAATACCATTTTAAATTTAGGAGGCCCAATCCACCTTCTTTTTGGGATCTGTACCAAAATTTCTTATTAATCCTTGCTTTCTTATCCCTATTACAAAAATTATTCAATAATAACTGCCAATTTTTCAATTCTATGTCTGATACTTTTATTGGTAACATCCTAAACAAAAAATTAATTTTAGGTAATATTTTCATTTTTACTAATGCAATTCTTCCAAACCATGATAATTTGATATTTTTATATTCCTCTAATTTCCGTTTCACTTTTAATTTATTATAATTTTTTTCCTCTAATCTGTGTAAATTTTTTGTAATGTTTACTCCTTGCTGTAACCATTTTGTATTGGTACCATTACCCCACATTTTGTACTACTCACTGTTATTTATAATCACACATTTTTTCACCATCTTGTCTATTATTTCAATAGATTTTAAATTTGCTTTACTTTTGAGTGTGCTGCCAGATCAAAGGTCACTCTCCCATTGCTTACTGGAGGCATATACCAGGAGTGGTATATAAAAACCACCCAGATTTTTTTGTAAGTGGGGGGAGAGGAGCAGCCTATAGTAAACCTAGTATATGAAAAATAGGGCTGCCTGGCTTTCAGCATGACTTGAAAACAAGGAATATGTAACAGGCAGGCATATTCCCTCAGCCCGAACACTCTGAAGGAAGCTCCAAAAAACTGCAAGTCATCATATACACAGCTCCTTCTCAAAAAGGTCATCTCCTCCCACACACCAGTGGGCTGGGTTTCTCTCATACCCAGAGCCACTTGGGCTACATGGCAAGCTGTTGCCAGGGCTGCCCAGTCACCCAGGCTGACCACACACACACACACACACACACCTCAGACTCCATCACAATTTGTTATTTGGAGAAATTAACTTGATGGTAGCCATCTTAGTTACCCTAAAGAAAGTTAGGATTAAATTTTCTTCACTTATAATTATTACCAAGAAGAAAAAAAAAGGATAGAAAAGTTTCAAGCACAAATCACCCAACTGCCATTTTAATGTGTGGTTATTTTATGGCGATCCAGGAAGACATGTCTTCTATTTTTTCTAACCCTCCTGCTGAGTTTTAATAAAACATGCACACAAATATAAATCCACACTGAGCGCAGTATGAGCCATCTAGGTGCACTGAGTGGGGCTCTCTTCTTCTGACAGAAGCTAAATGAAGTTTTGCTTCTGCTTCTTTCCTTTTGAATAAAAGGTGGGAGAAATTCATTCATAACACTGAATCAAAATAAGTGTCCCAGTGTTAGGACATCTTAGAAATAGTTGCTCTTGTGCTGGAATATTTGCATTTTTCATATTAGTTGTCATAAAAATTCCATGCCACTTGCTAAATGCAATTAATAGTTACACTACACTAATTTTATGCATAATTCCATACTTATCTTGTGAGGCTCATGGATTTTTATAAATATTGTAATTTATAACAACTGCTTTCATGAAATGGTAGGAGTGGGGAGAGACATAGAGTTTCACTGTTTTAACCTCCATGTACGCTAAAAGCATTCTGCTCAAAAAACTACTTTTTATTGATACATTTATGGAGACTCATTGAGGAAAGAGTGACTGCTGAAAGGCATTGGGAAATCCAGAACTGATGCCCCTACATCCTCTTTCTGTTTTAACATTTTACCCCCTCTGTATTTTAAAATTCTTATTTACAACTTCCAAATTTTGATTCTTCTCTCCTTGCTGTAGCTCAAATACTTTACCAGCAACAGCCATTCAGCTTCAAAGTGATTATAAAACATAGGTTAATGTGTGTATTATTTGCCTTAAAGTTGCTTGTTGACTTGTGGCGATCCCATGAATTTCATAGGGCTTTTTTACCATATCCGTGGTAAGCATGTGGTAAGCACTGCTGCAACTTTCTGCGATTTTGGAGATGGAAACACTTTCATATAATATAGTAAATCAAAAATTGTTTTTTAAACAACAACAACAACAACAACTACGAGCTGTTTAAGTCTTTCTCATGTTCAACCACATATCACCCTCAATAATCCCATCTTGTCTGATTTCATTAGGTAATCATGATTGGTCCTATTTAGCACTTGGCTGGGAGATTGACCAGCAATACTATTTATATTCAGGTAGGGGTAGGAACGAATCCTGCCTGAAACTCTGCAGAACTTCTGCCAGTAAGAGTTAATAATCCTGAGCTGGATGAACTAAGGGTCTGACTTAGTACAAGGCAGTTTCCTACATCTCTATGTCCTTTCTTGCCTTTCTTCTCAACCAAGTAGCACCAAAGACTTTACTCACAGGTACACTATGTTACTAAAATCTAATAAATGCTGTATCAGTGTGGGTTGCCAACAAAGTACAGTACAAAACCCCCTCTAAACATACAAACATATTTGGTTGTTATTAACTTAAAGCCAGCTTGAATATGTAAGCTTAATTATTTTCCTCCAACACTCACAATATCTGGAGGCTGTGCAGAAACTTAAGTATACATATGGCCGCACTGCCTTCCTCACGATGTTTGGTGGTTTCTCAGTTTCTGTATATATTTCTTCATTCTAAAAACCTCAAATGCCTATCCTAAGATTTAGCTATTTTAATCCAATAAGAGCATTTAGCTAAAATACATATCAGTATTTTGGATTCCGTCCTTTTGCCTCCTTCTCATCCTCTGCCCACCACTGAACTTCTCTGAAATCCAATTCACCTCTGTGCTGAAGGTGTTTTCCTTACTCTTGACTTAAAGAGATTCCAGGTTAGCATACAAAAGCTAGTAAAAACACAGATCTATGCTCCCAGACTTCCCATCCAGAAGTGTTAACACCAAAGGAAAAGGGCTTCCCAAGGATTAGGGGAAAACAACCAAACCGAGCCACTAGTTCTTTTAACAACCAACAGCAGTTATTATAAAATCCAAATGGAAGAGGTTAGACAAATATTAAGACTCTGAGGGGATTTTGATGGTGTGGTTCTGGTTCCTTTCTCTCATTCTGTGGAGGCCTGATGGAATGGCTGCTACCAAGTGATAAGTTTATGGAGAGAGGATTTTGATCAAGATAGCTTCAAGTGCGATTTAATGATTAAAATATTCCGTTTATACTGCTGTTTACTCTCTGCTTCAAATTAAGTACAGAGGCTCATGAACATGATTAGCATGAGACTGCATCCTCCTAATTAAGATTTTGTTGTTGTTAACTCCATCAAGTCAACTTCAACTTATGGTGATCCTATGAATGAGAGATCTCCAAATCACCGTATCATCAACAGCCCATCTCAGGTCTTGCAGACTCAGGGCAATGACTTCCTTAACTATCTGTTACTGCCCTGGCTAGCCCGAGCTTGTGGGATATAAAGATATCTTTTGATATCAATAATTCGGCCTCCTTTACCCATTCCCCTCCATGTGCTTGCGAGGTCCCCTGGACAAGCTCACAGACAGGCACGGCCAATAATCGCCGTAATATTCCAACACAATACAGGCAGGCCAGAAACAGCCGTCCCGCTGCTTCAGGAGACCTCAAAGGCCAGTACTCTATTATGTATGCAAGCAGCTCTCAAAAGATTCTCTGCCCTGAGCAGGCAACTTGATTAGAAGAATCCTCGTCTGCCAGGCACTCTGTGTTTGCATACTGGCTACCCTATTGACAATTTGGCTATAACTCAATCATTCAAATTCTGACCTTTCGGAGGCTTTTGTCTCCAGCCCCAAATCCACTGTTTTCCCCAAGTATGAACTAGCCTGCGGTCACAATTTTCCCTATAAGAACCCCTGACTTTGAGCGCTTCCTCGGATCGCTCTTGGCTTCCATCCTGCCTTGCTGTCGCTTTGTCCAGCAAGCCTTTCCCTCAGCTCCACGCGCTGAGATCCACGCTCCCTACCTTCTCCGCTTCCAACTGGGCTTCAGGACAGGTATAGTATTACCCAAACCAACAACTCCTCTAAAAATCCCTCTATCCCACTCCAACCTTTATTTCCTTAGTTATCTGTGTGAGTCTGCTGCATACACTGATTGTGTTTCAATAAAACTACATTTATTATTTCAACTTCTGTGTGCTCCTTGACTCGGCCTGACCCCGTAAACATAGAGTTCAAGATCTCGCTATGTTACCCTGTTTCTCGTATTGCTAGCCTGTGCTCTTGGCTAATTTCCCCAACTTATATAATTGAGAGCGCCTTTAGGTGTCCCTCTTGGGACCCCCAGAAATCAGGGTAACAGGTCCATCTGTAATGCAGTCTTCCTCTTTTCCTATTGCCTTCTACCTTGCCAACCATCATTATTTTCTAGCGAGTCATGTCTTCTCATGATATGGCCAAAGTATGACAGTCTAAGTTTAGTCATCTTGGCTTCTATGGAGTGTTCAGGCTTGATTTCCTTTAGGGGCCACGTATTTGTCTTTTTAGCAGTCTGTGGCATCTGTAGAACTTTTCTCCAGTACAACATGTCAAGTTAGTTAATTTTCAGATCGATAAATTTTACATAGGGGCATGATTTCCTGCATAGCATAGCTCCTTAAGGCTCTTGAGACATAACAGCAACTTTGAAAAAGAAACAAGGAAAGTCTCAATGGATAGAATGATTTTAAAAAAAAACATATCTCACTTACATAGTTTGGCTCTCTTGTAACAGCCAAACCGCATTCTGAGAGCAAGCCCATTATTTGTGTTTTTTTAAAAAATAAGTAAATGGGCAGACCAAGGAGAATGAAATGAGAGCAGAAGACTGTCAGTAGGCTTTGAAGGACTATGACTCTTTCCTCGCTTTTGAATCCCCACCCCCAAAAAAACAACAAAACAAAACAAAACTACAGGCCTTATATATTTCCCCTGAGAAAAAGATTAAGCAGTCTATCTGCTTCTTGTTCTTTGGGGCTGGTCTCTTATTCCAAGTTCCTGGGACTGTTCTGGGGTTTGGGGTTTTTTTTAAAAAAAAAATCAAGAAATATTAGGATGAAGAATCATGGAGCTGCCTCCCATATACACTCTGCTCCATATGAGTATGGATATAATGAAAGTCTCATTAGGAAGAATTCTTTACACTGCAGTGTTCTACAGAAAATGAAGGCTTGTGTTCAGCCTTGATCTATGAGTACATCAGTTACCAGAAATTCAGAGGAGTTCAAACACCTATAATCCAGAACAGTTTTGAAATGAATAAATGTTTTCACAGACCTACGATTCTATTTGTGAAGTAAGATTACCTTACTGAACAATTTTTCAATACACCACATATGAATATGCCAAATATTTGCATTTCTTATGGTATATTAAATATTTTAATGTTCTTCCCTCTAAAGGAAAAAAAAAACAATTACAAGGAACTCACTTGACTTCACAGGAATGAATACTCAATTCTTTATGGAGGAACCCACTTGTGAGGTTATACACCAAGACTGAGCCATTGCTTGTTCCTACAAAAAGAAATTTGTACACAGGTTGAACATCCCTAATCTGGAAATCCAGTATCTAAAAACCTCCAAAAAATGAAACTTTTTTTGCTGCCGGAAGTCCACTACCACCTTTGAGGTGGTGGTTGCAGCACTCTTGTTCATTTGTCTCTCAGACCTTCAGTCTTTCTCCAGCTTTGTGTCTAATACGTAACAAAAGCAGTGAGCAAATGAGCCATGAGGCTGGACAGAGACACAAGGATCTGTGAAATGGCAGGAATACTAGCACTGTGATCAGCGCAAATGGGGTGCCACAGGGTTCTGTCCTGGGCCCAGTGCTATTCAACATCTTCATCAATGACTTGAATGAAGGAGTGGAGGGCATGCTGATCAAATTTGCAGATGACACCAAATTGGGAGGGGTTGCTAACACCCAGAGGACAGGATCAAATTCCAAAATGACCTTGACAGATTGGAGAGCTGGGCCAAAGCTAACAAAATGAATTTCAACAGAGAGAAATGTAAAGTCCTACACTTAGGCATAAAAAATGGAATGAACAAATATAGGATAGGGAACGTGTGGCTGGATAGTGGTACATGTGAAAGGGATCTAGGACTGAACATGAGTCAGCAGTGTGATGAGGCAGCCAAGAAAGCCAATGCAATTCTTGGTTGTATCAACAGGAGTATGGTGTCTAGATCGAGGGAAGTAATGGTACTACTCTATTCTGCATTGGTTAGGCCTCATTTGGAATACTGTGTCCAGTTCTGGGCATCTCAATTCAAGAAGGATATTGACAAGCTGGAATGTGTCCAGAGGAGCGTGACCAAAATGGTCAAGGGTCTGGAGGCCATGCCCCATGAGGAACGGCTTAGGGAGCTGGGTATGTTTAGTCTGCAGAAGAGAAGGTTAAGAGGGGACATGATAGCCATGTTTCAATATTTGAAGGGATGTCATGTCAAGGAGGGAGCGGGCTTGTTTTCTCCTGCTCCAGAGACTAAGACAAGGCACAATGAATTCAAGCTGCAGGAAAGGAGATTCCACTTGAACCTCAGGAAGAACTTCTTGACAGTCAGAGCTGTCCAGCAGTGGAATATGCTGCCTCGGAGTGTGGTAGAATCTCCTTCTTTGGAGGTTTTTAAACAGATACTGGATGGCCATCTGTTGGGAATGCTTTGATGGGTGTTCCTGCATTGCAGGGGGTTGGATTCGATGGCCCCTGTGGTCTCTTCCAACTCTATGATTCTATGAAATCCACACCTCCTGCCATTTCACATATCCTTGTGTACCTCTCATGCCTCACAACTTGTTTGTTCACTACTTGCGTTGTGTAAAGACACAAGGCTGGAGAGAGACTGAGGATACAAAGGACCCGATATCTGTATTCAAAAAACAAAACAAAACAAGACAAAACACGGTACTGTGCAGGAGATGTTTCTGCCATCAAGGTGGTGGTAGTGGCACTCCCACTCATTTATTTGTGAGATCCTGAAAGATCTCCTGTACAGTATTGTATTTAATGAATAAGCAACTACAAGTATTCCAAAATCTGAAAAAATAGAAAATAAAAAACACTTCTGATCCCAAGCATTTCAAATAAGGGACTTGAAAAATTTACAGATTCATATTAATATTTTTAATTCAATTTTGGAAAACAAAATTGGATGTATTGCATGTTTTTTTCCCCCTCAAATAGTCTGCTCTGTTAATTTACATATCAGTAATCATCTGGACTGTAACCCTCGAAACTATATCCAAGTTCAAGTTTCCTCAACACTACATCCAAACCACTGGGAAAGTCTTTTAAGTAAGCAGTACTTGCAGTAATCCAAGAGTATGCTTGATGTTTGTTTAGCTTTGAAGGATCTTTCCTTCTATGATTTGCTACCCTCCTTCACAGCCAGCAGGTTTCTCGAATTTTCATACATTACTCAGAATTTTTGCAGGACTTTGTGGGCTTCTTTAACAGTCTGGAGTAAGCTCCATCATTTTAAATGGGTCAAATGGCAAGCACACCGAGAAAACATTCCTGCAAACTGCACCAAGGGTCAATAAGACAATAAATCATAAAGATCAGCCATACTTATTAACTGACTAATCAAAGCAATATCTGTTTATTGGGGAGGCACCAACTTATGGCTAACTACCCTTTCTTTTGATACTAAATACTGGCTTCCTATCTGCGCAGGAGGTACATCTTCTCAACAGCGGTCCCTTGGTTACAGAATGTCAGAAAGGTCTACCATTCACTTCCTTTGTCATGCTAGGCAAACGCCTTTTGTTTTGTTTTTGTTTTCACTGTCCTCTTAAACACCATCCTTTTCATCACCATTTATGCTGTGTTCAGATATGGTTGTTTCACTGTGCAGAACCTTCTAGAATTTGTATTGCAGCTTATAATGATTTCTAGACTTCTGATTTAAAACTAATTGGTAGTGCTGCTTTATTGAACTTTGTTTGCAATGATTTCTTGATTTAAAAGTGTTTTCATTTTTTTCTCAAAGAACAACTGTTGAACAGTGACTTATACACAGACTGAATAAATAATAAAACTTCAGACCAATGTGCAAGAAATTCATTCCACTACAGAAAGTCACAGATAAGCTGTGAAAAGAAACTGAGCATACAGCATTTCAATTTCTATAGGAAGGTCAGCCAATATATTTTAATCCTTTAACTGCTCTGGGGAGTTATATTTTTGCTTTTTATTAAATCTGCCTGTAGAATGCACTTCATTAACACAACAGATTTTCTGAACTACAGGATATTTAGGAGCCATAGTTAAGCAGGTACCCGGATGGGGTCAGATATAAAATTCACTGCACTTTATATTTTAATTAAACATAAATTGTGATAATAAAAATAATGTTGGAATTAAATAAAAATAATGTTGGGAAATGTGTTGTATATGTGTGAACTCACACTAAGCCTTTAATTTAGAATGGGACACAAAGCAAAATAATATAACATATATGGTAGGAATATTCCAAGAAGGAACTGACAAAATACTTATGTATTTGAAAATTTATTCATATTCGTTTGGAGACAGTATTTATTCTGCAAAAGGACTAAAGCAGTACAGCAGTGTGCTATTTGAGAAAGATATAGTAACTGAAGTTGTGCAGAATTCACTACATATACACATTGCAAAGAGTCAAAAAGAACAATATGCTGAGCTTCCTTGTTTAAGACACTTACCAACAGCAAGGAGGGGCTCATATTGCTTTATGTTTTTTGTAGTAAGAGGTGGACACATGCGGATAGCAAATGGAGGCAGAGGAAGTCCTGAAATAAGTCCTGTTAACAGGAACTTCAGATGTACTTCCTGCAAAGAGAAATTTCGTAGCTGCTCTTCTGTAGAAAGTGTGCCTTCCCCTGTTTTATTGAAAAAAAGAAAATCAGAATAACAGATTAAACACTTGATTTTAAATTGGCATATTTCTAATAAATATTAATGTGTTGAACATGCATTGATTCACTTCTGTTGAGAGAAATATCCTCTTGATCAGTACTATTTAAGAATAAATCTCATTCAGTTCAGTGAAAGCTGGGTAGGTGGGGTCCTCCTGTTTTCATAAATCACAGACTTCAACAAGAAGAACAAAAATAAGCAGGAAAAAAAATCCACAAACGCTAATTAATACATATTTTGAGCCAACTCTGTATCAGCTGTATTACTCTCTTTAAACAGCTGGTAAATTCACATACTTGCTTACCTATCATATTGTCTAGCGACAAATCTGGAAGCTTATTTTGAGATGCTCCAACAGGAATTCCACAGAATGAGATGGGTGAATACAGAGGTGATGCACTTGAACTGCTGTACAGAACAACAGTAAGGTTCAGCAAACAACATTCCACTACATTTAGTATGAGGTACAAAAATATTCATATTGAGCTATGCAGAAGAAAGGCTGTGCCCCTGCAAACAGGAATAATCATGAATCTCGGTACTTGGTGCTGGGAGGGAATGCATTTTATCCATAAGCTGACAGTATGTCTGGAGGTATCCTTTTATCCTCTGCCATAAAAGTGAATGCAGTGAATGCCATTCCTATCGATGGCAGAAAAAAAGTAGAACATATTAGATGAAGATAAAACTTGTTTCAGCCTAATCATGCACTCACTGACCACAATCCTTTGTAGGTTCCCTGTGCTTCATGCACAGAGTACACGAACACACAGAACTTCAACAGACAAATTCTCTTCCAGTTTCCAAAAAGAAAATAATTTTTAAAAGATGCTTCTAGTAAACCAAAGTTGCATGCCTTCTCTCAAGACAGAACTCCAGTCCCCCCAGGGAAATTCCAAGACCTGATTCTTTGTGTGCAGAGCAAAAGGCAGTGGTTGGCATTCTGCTCGGAACTTGTGTCTTTCTAAATGGCCTTACATGTGTGCAAAACTGAACTGAGTAATTTCTCAATGTCCATATTCACCTAAAGGATACTAAGATGTTAACATGTAAAAGAGTTGCTGATGTACCATGGCCTGATGTGCAATTGCCACCAATGCACATTGGGGAGTTCCCAGATATCCATCCAGATATGGGCTAGGACGTGCCTTATCACAACAGGAGTGCCCGATGTGCATCAGAAGTGCTCAATGCAAATCAGAAGTGCCTAATGTGCACTGGAGCAATCTTGCCAGTAGCCAGATGCTCATCTTTACTTCTTTCATAAACAGGCTTTTATTGTGTTTCTGCAACATAGCTAGAGATTGATAGAGTTACACAATGTATATTGTGATGTAGGATCTCTACCAGTTTTTTTCTAGTAGTGGTTGGTCCTGATGCTTCAAAAACAGGTACTGGTGAGAAAACAGGCAGCTCATAGGCATATATTCCCACCCTGACATATATCATATTAATCATGTTAGTTGCACTTTTCAGCTCTAATTATATTTGAAACTATACTTACACTGATTTTCATTTGCTCTGGCTAGAGAAATGCATGAGCCAAACAGGCCATGATTTTGGTTATCAACGTTAGAAACACAACCGCACAACTAATTCCACATGTTCCCTGTGCACAAGCACAAAGCAACAACAAACAGTATTAGACATGTTACCTAGCACGTAGACTTCGGCTTGAAAGAGTGGACTTCAACTCCCATATCATTACTCTGCCATCACTGACTATGAGAGCTGCAGAATTTTCATTCACTGGACAGCACACCATACTGAATGGACGAACAGTCTTGGTAACCCTGATAGCATCACACTGACTTCGTAGATCATAAACCAGCTCCTGAATGTGCTCGGGGTCTGTGAATGACAAAGTACAAGGCATCAGACACCAAAGTCGTCAAGCCAATGCAGTTGCCATGCCCTTGCATCAGTTCTGCTGACTCTCACTGCTGAACTGATGAGATGAAGTGATAATATTTTTATTTAATATCGACATACATAGGATAGACTGGAAGGTTGTTGTTGTTTTTTTTTAAGAGACAGCTAGACCATATCATACCATTCACTGGAGAATAAATGGTCCTAGCAAGAATAACTCATTTACCTCAACACCTACAGCTTAAGTCCCTCAAATCCCACTGAAGTCTATTTTAAATAATCCATACCCGTCTCTTGAATTTAGGACCCTATATTGAGATAAAACTCTTTGCATTATAAAACTGAGTATTCTCAAGCTTTAACTATACAGAGGTGTTAGATATGCAGATTTGTCTACTGATAAGTTGGAACAAAAATAAATATCTAGTGTCCTAGGTAGGAGCACGCTCACCTGGCTCTTCATTTGGTGTAATGCTTAACATGTTGGCAGACCTGCGAATTCTCAAAGTTACGCAGCCATTTTCATGAAGGCAGAACAACCCATCACGCTGAAAACAAGGAATTACCTTGATAATGAGAGAAAAAAAATGGAAAGTTAGTATTCCTCATATTTCTAAAGCAGTTATGTCCTCAGTATTAACAAACCAACATAAATCTCACAGGCATTAACAAATTGGTACAGCTGTCTTAAAAATGCCTTCAAGTGTTCCTGTATTGAGCCATGACTTCATAGGTTAGAGCAGGGATTTCAAACTCAATTTCATCCTGGGCCGCATCAGCATTATGGCTGCCCTCAAAGGGCTAGTCGTATCTGTAAGACTATATAAATGTATCTACTCTTTTATCATATTAAACAATTGCCTCTGCATCTGATTATTACTGGTTTTTAAACTGTCTTCCCTCTGCATAAACTTTATTTGTCTTGGACATTTGGGGACTATTTCATCATAGTTTATGGTCCCTGTACCTCTGTAAAGTAACATAGAATTGGTCAGTATATCCAAAGTGTGCCTCGTTCTGCCCCCAGGCTCGCCAGGCGGGGGGAGTGACACTGCTGCAGCAAACGTGCAAGGGCCACATGAAATGGCCTGGTGGGCCAGATTTGGCCCGCGGGCCTTGTGTTTGACACCTGTGGGTTAGAGGATGAAGCTCACCTAAATATACAAGACAGTGCAAGGCTACTTTAGTAATAGTTTCCAAGTACAACTTTTCTTAAAAAAATTAAATATGCACAGGGTATTCTTTTCACAGGGTAGCTTGAGTGTTAGCCTCATTGGGGGAGGCGGGAATTTCTGTACATTTGATAAGGGTATACAATTCTAACAGCAGTAGCTTTAAAATGCTTCCAGCAAATCCTAGGTTTAAAGTACACAAAACTGCACATCATGGTTCTCCCTTCCTGGACATTCCTCACTTAAATGGATAAACTGCTGGCTCTATACCACCACATAGAAGCATGGAGAAAAAGCAGAGTGAGTCAAAGCTCAAAATTTTTCTAGATGTTTCAAACTTCTGAGGTAAGAGTTCCATGAAGGTGACTTAGTAGGATTTTTAGATTTATTTATTTTATTTTATTTGTTGATTAATGACTTCAGAATGCCACCATTTCTAAGTCTATCCACATGACTGAGCATGCTTTATTCTCAGACATTTATAAAAGCTGTGATGTTTAGCTTTACTTCTCTCTAGCTCACATAGATTAACGATTCCAGATCAAACAAGTTCAGATTAGTTCTCATACTCCAAAAACCCTGTGTCACTATTGAAGAAAATATCTAAACAATCTGGAAAATGGGATTTCCTTTCACTATAGGACTGTTTCCACTACAGTAATTTTTATAATATCACAGAATGATATGGAATTCCAGCAGACTTTAGAGCACTGAATTAAATCATTTTGGTCACGTGGGGCTCTAATTTTCTTCCATTTTGTTTATTGCTTTTTACAACCTGTTAACTACAAAAATATCACCATCCTCTAACTATAATAAAATCTCTGCAAGTTTTCATTCCACTTTTTTGTGAACTTCACCACAGTTCCCCATGATGAGACCTAGAAGCCCTCAACAACTTGCACACATCAAGTTGTCAAAATTTATTCTGGCAAAACACTGACAAGGAGGCAACTGACCCCAGGGTTACAACAGGGAGTCACAATATTTTTCCAAGGTTAGTTTATTTTTAGTGTACATTTTTAACCCAAACTTTTAATGTCCACTTTCCAAATGACTCATAACTGTTGCCCTGAAGGATTAATGCACATATACAGTATGTCAACAAAAACGTTTGCTTTCTGCAAAGAAAGCAAAGCAAATAAATTCAGGTATGACAACAACTTTGGAAGATCATTGTGAAAAGTTGCTAGCTCTATACCTTATCATCCAGTTAAAACCCAATTTACTAAGCATAATTTGAAGAATTTAGACTGTAAATTAAGTTGATTTCCTTCTCTTGTTAAATATCTTATAAACCCTTTTAGACAAACATACAGCAAAAGGGAATTTTAAGAATCCATTTCAAGACAGCAGTGAAAACTAAAGCATGCACATTTGCAAGGCAGTTTTATTACCTGTAGAAATGGCACCCCTGTTCTTTCAATTGCTATGACGCCTACTGTCTGGTTTACTTCAAGGTCGAGAATCAAGATTTCTCTTGGGTAGAGCAACAACATGTAGTTTCGTTTGGAAGGCAGGTAGGATAGCTGAAGGCAGTCATTCAGTGTTACTGATTCAGCACTAAACACATCACAAATAAACCCTATTAAAATACTTTAAACCGTAAGCAGATCAGCTTTTTTTTTTTTTGCAAAGTAGTTAATCAAGTTGCAATCCATAAGAAAATTATAGAAAATCTGAGTAACACATAGGAAAGCTACTTGTATAACCTATACTTCTGAAACAAAATCTTGCCATATCCTTAATATCTGCACAGCTATACCATTTGTTTCTAAAGGCTAAACCGAATCGTTACTCCTAACCATAGCAAACCTGCTGAATCAATGTGAATTAACATTGCTGATTTATTACATTCTCATTAAGACTAACTGTGACTAAGACTTAGATTTATCTCAATGAAAAGTAATGAGAGTTCCTCTGGATCCCAAATTGTGTGTGCCTGAATTTTGCCCCAGCCAAGAAATTGTGTCTTTTTTATTTGGTTTATTAAGGATTGGTCTGCTAATGGAAACCATTATAATCATATTTTTAAAGTATGAACTTGTATTTATGCATAGACAAAAATAAGTAAAGTGGGAATTATGTCAGAGTACATCTTTGGAAATATGTATATCATGCAGATAAGCTCTCTCCAGATATCAAGAAGGTTTTTGCACTTTTCAGTAAATTTCTGCATGTGGGCTTGCTTAATCAGTGTCCCTCATTGTCCACTTAAAAAAAAAGTCAGGTAGTAGAATCTTCCTTTACTCCCAAAATAATAATCTTAATAATGATAATAATAATCGCTGAATATTTGGGGGATGGGAGAGATGATTGCAATAATGATAAATGTCTAACAATCCTATTTATGCATGTGCAATCAGAAGCAAGCCCTATTGAGTTTAATTAGAGTTTAGAGTTTAATTAGAATCCAGCATATTGCAGTCATGGTTTTAAGAATTTTGGGTTGGAGGGTGGGGAAAAAGACTCTGAGAGCCAGATGGGGAGAAAAGGAAAAGGACAATGATAAGTGTAGCTGTAAAGAGTGGGCTAGAAGATTAGAGTGGGAAACAAAAAGGTGGGAAAGAAGGAAGAAGCTAAATGAGCCAGAATTGTTGAAGGTAGGGGGAGGAAGAGATATTTGAGAGATAGGGCTTAGCGCATATTTAGGTTAAGAGGAGGAAGTATGTTTTTTAAACTGTGTACTGACTGCTGGAAAGAGACAGGAATTGGGGAAGAAGAGAAATTAGAGGATTAGGGATTAAGGAATGAGAATGAGATATTAGGGAAGAAGGGAGAAGATGAGTGTAGGCAGGAGTTGTGCTGTTGGAGGAGAAGGAGGATGTGTGCAGCAGGAAAAGAGGGTAAGTAGAAAATGTTCAGCCAAAACTTGAGGGAGTAGGGTGAACAAGAATATGAGAGTAGGGCCATTTCCGTACTAGACTGTTATAGCGCTATCATTCCACTTTCAACATCCTATGGAATCCTGGGGTTTGCAGTTCAAGGAGGGGCCGGCCAGCTGGCCCCTCCCTGAACTGCAAACCCCAGGATTCCATAGGATGTTGAAAGTGGAATGATAGTGCTATAACAGTCTAGTGCAGAAATGGCCAAAGAGAAGCAAAACCAAAAACTGAGAGAGAGAGAGAGAGAGAGAGGGAGGGAGGGAGAGAGAGAGAGAGAGGTGCTTGAGCAGAGCTGAAGAAGAAAGACATCTGCACCATGCTTCTTGCTAACACTGCTGCATTCCATGTGTGCTCCAAACCAAGAAACAAAATTGTAGGGTGCTGTGAAAAAGTAGAAAACTGAACTTGGAAAGTTAACAATAAGATCAGTTACAAAGCAAGTATCCTTTAATACCATATTCAGCACCTCCAGAGGCAGCAAATACTCAGGCAGGTCAGTATTTCCCTGCACAGACCACTTACTACCATTGTGTCCTGGGGTATACTGTGGTTTGAGAAACTTTGAGGGGGTGGGTGGGCAGCCAGATCTCCTGGAAACTCTACAAGAGCTGCCCTGAAGAAGCCTACAGAAGCACAGGGGAGGGGCAGCACACAGTTTAACAAACACAGTTCCTCCTCTTACCCTGAGTACTAAAGAGGTGGCAGGCTGTCAGACCTAAGAACTTAACATATATTTTTTATAGGTTCATCCTTCTAGAACAAGCTTTGTGAGCACAACAGGAAACATGCTTGAATACTTACCTTGGTTTTTCATTAGTGATGAGAATTTTTACTTTGTCTAAGGCTTTTTTAGCTCCTGTCGCAGCTGCCATTTTGTTATGAACAGGACTAGAATGAGGACTGGAAATGTAAACCTTTTTCCCTGAACTGACAGGGGCTTTAGAAGGAGAGAAGTCTGAAATGAACACTATTCCCTCACTTGTAAGCACTGTACAAAGAAAAAACAAGTTATTTTACTATAAATGTGCAGAGCAATTTGGCTATATATATCATTTCATCCTTAATGTACCCTTGCAGTTAGAAGTGGTAACAATTTTGTGAATGCTGAAGCAAAACAAAACAAAATTGTCAAAAGAAACATTTTTGGGGAGACAAAAATCTCAGAAGCATATGGCCATTTTTATTGATTGGACACTTAAGAAGCCAGCTTTAACAAATAAATATGTACACACACTCACACTTTAAAGTACAATAGAGGATTACTAGAAGACAAGTTTACCCTTCTAATATTAACTCAGTACACTGACTTTCAATTACCTACACATTTTCAGATAAACAGCATTTCTCCAATGAATGCCCCTCAAAATGCAGCATTATTCTCTAAGACATCCACATATTCTTACTTATGTAACTTAGATGAAACTCTAAGATGGAATAACTTTAAGTTGTTTAGGCTGTAGTCCTACACAACCTACCTGAAAGCAAGTTTCAGTGAGCACAGTGCGAATTACTTTTGAATAAACTTGCTGTTTGTAGACAGCACATGTGCACATGTAACATGTAAACTATATTCTCATTTTAAAGTCATTTTTAATCACCTTTTTCTAAATCAAAGACAGCAGGAACCACATTTCTGTTTATCAGAAAGAAGTTTATATTTGTGGCCAAGTTGAAAGGTCTGTAAGAAGAAATGTCCTAATTAACCTGTGGGTTTGGATGAGGTATTGACCACGTGTCTGTGTTACACTTAGCATAACAGGAAAGAATGCTCATAAATGAAAATGAATTTGATTCACATCCTTTCATAAAGCTGAAAGGAATTTGAAAGCTTCCACGTTTTTTAACACATCATTTGTCATGTTGTCTGGGCTATCAAATAAGTTAACAGTAGGCTTAGTTTGTTTAAAACAAGCAAACTTCAAACCATAAATACTGAAACTGGTTTGTTTAACCTCACCTAAGTTAGGAATAACAACAATTCCAGGTCAAGATCTTGCAGCAATCTGTGGCTGTGCAAGAGGTTCTGAACGCCTTCTCCCAGTCATGTGGGAGGAAATGAAAGGAAATGTACAACCCTGAGACTTGCTATGAATCACTTCTACGTGTTCATGTCACAGTTCACTGGCAGTAGGGAAAATGCGGCCTGTAGATCACAGAACCTAAATCAGACTGATTGTGAGCCCAATAGAAAAACTTGTTTTTTAAAGGTCTTCCTAGGCCTCAAACCAGGTGAGACGCTCAAAACCACCAACTGAGCTCTCTGGAGGTTTTTCAGGCTGTAAATAGTAAATTTAAAGGCAAAGTTTTGGAGGAGTAGACATGCAAAAGGGGCAAATTATGGTGATGACCTTCCCACATTGCAGGGGTCTGTTACAGCCACTATTACCTTGGGAGAAGCTGCTGATCTGCGCACTAAGCCAAAGTTTAGCATAATATGTAAATGCAGAGTGCTCATCTCTCTCTTTTATCCACTTGCTGTTACCAGAATCTCTGTTCAGTAGACTAAAAAGAAAACTAGTCTGAGGCATAAGGAGGCAGCCCAAAAACTGTAATATATATATATATATATATATCCATTCTCTCAAACTTTGAACCCGCTTCACAATATGTTTGGTTATCTGTTGTTTTAGTTAATAACTTCTTCTGTAACCAGTCTCATTTGCCCACTTCACATTCCATTCCTACCGCTTCCACAACAAGCTTTCTATAAATGTCACAAACCAAGGTTAATTAGATCATTCTACAAGGTTCTTTCTCTTACTGCATTTTCTTGCTTTTGGCAGTTATGATCCAACAGAAATGTTCATACTACGGCAATATTTACTCTGGAATTCATTTACTCTTGAAATGAAGAGCCACAAGTACTTTCCTAATGCAGAACTTACATGTTAAATTTGAAGGATCAAAGGGATCAAATGAAAAAGAAAGGATATTTTCCGCATAACTTTTCTTCCAGAGTTTGGTGCCAGTATCTGCATTCCATAATACAATGTAATTTGGTGGGTGAACTGCAAGTAGCAGATCTCGAGAAGCATCCTGACTCCATAACCACTGCATGTCTGTTAAAAAAAAATGGGGAGAACAGTTTCAATGTGAAAAACAGCAATCCCTTTCACTTGCTGGATTTCTAAGAACAAAACTCAGGGGGAAATGGCATATTGGGGACCTTTACCACAAAGAAATACTTTTTTAAAAAATTACATATAGAGTCCCAGACTACACAGGGGAAGAAAAACAAGTTGAAAATAATTGTCTGTGCTGAAACCTTAAATGTGGTTTCTGAATTATAGTTCCCCAGGTTCATTATGAATGTTTATAAAGCAAAAGTACTGTCTGCATTAACTTAGTGCAGAAATCTGGGATTTCACCAATAATAAGAAAAATAAGAAAGAGTTCAGAACTGTTGTGTTTTTTTTTAATTGATATTGGGAATATCAAGAGTCTCTCCAGTTCATATCATTAGATCTGAATTTGAAATAAAGGCTCTGTCAGAACTAATTCACTGCAAGTTATTTAATTAGTGGTGTAATCTGGATGAGATAGGTAAAGACAGGTCCCTAAGAAATATTTAAATGAACAAGTAATTAGATCTTAAGAAAAATTATGGCTAATTTTTCCAAACTGTTACTAGATTACCATTTTTGTACGGAGGCATTGGGTGTCACCAGAACTCATACGTAACATGTTTTTGAACAAAGAAAACTAGATACTAGAACACAGACGGACATATCAGTCTAGTTGAATACAAGAACTATGAAATGGATAGCAAAGGTAAAAAAATACATTGCATGAAGAAAAATATCTGTCCTTCTCAAGGAAAATATTATTATATTGTATGATCAACCCATGGCATTCACTTGTCACCAGTTCAAACAAATGGACACACTGATGCAACAAGAAAAAATCAAAGGCATCTCACTACCAAATAAACTTTGCACATGTAGTGCAACTGAAGTAGAAAAACTGGTCCACTATTCACTGGAATGTCAGCAGAGTTTGACAGAAAGTTTGGAATTCTAGTCCAAGAGAATGCTATTTCTCTCCTTTTTTTAGGAGGGGGGGGGTTAAGATGAACTTAACTTTCTTCTGCAAGGTTTTAACAATATAGTAACAAAAAGGTTGTTCTTCTTGCAGTCAAAGTAGTCAGTTTAAGAGAAAACATTTGATGAAAGAAACAATAATAAGTTTTCTCTCCCTTTTCCTATTAAATTTTATATCGATTGTATGCATTAGTTAAATTCTACATGGCTTGCTTGCACTCGACACAGTCTGTTGACTTACTCATTAAAATTTACTTATATTAAATAAATTAAAAAAAAAACCTTACATTGCTTGAAGAACTTTTTCAAAATGAATGGATTAGGCATTCCTCTCCTTCACAGGTTAGCTGAGTACAGAATAAAGTCAGCAATTTCTATTCTTGTTTATTCCATGAAGAAGAAACCTCTGAACAACCAGTACCCTAAAGGTTGCCTAAACAAAAGCCATTCAGTCCATACCTCTTTCCTAGGACAAACACATGGCCCTGAGAGGCTACAAAGAACAGTGCAGTCTTGCTGCCAAATTCTGCCAACACAGCTGGTTGAAGGACATCCTGAAACTGTAATATTTTCTACGTGAGCAGAGCTTAACTTCAAATTGTTTGAAGCTAGCAAGGACCAACACTGAAGATATCCACACAATTGTCTGAGTGTCAATGGAAATGATATTTGCATTTTGTCAAGGAGAAGAGAGACAAAGAGAATCAAGACAGAAAAAGAAGAAAAGGGTTTGAAAATAAGCACTGAAAGCAGGTAAACTCAGGTAGTTTGATCCACCTGAGTGGGATCAAGCTAAATGGATGCTTATCACACGTATACTGCCTTGTTTTTTAAGACATAGTTCCTTGAACTGTGCCAAACACAGTATCCAAAGATCGATGAAGTTGGAAGCAGTTTGTAGGGCAGTAAAGCAAGATACAGTTGAAACAGAAGTGTTTGAAGTATTGCTGTACCTACAGAACTCTCTCCTTTGGCACTTTGTATGCCAGCCTAGATCTGATGTAAATCTGAACAACCGCTGTTTGTTCAGGAAGTTCTATGCTATTCATATTTTTATTTATCAAACAAACAAACCTCAAGACAGACAGCAATTCTAATATTTATCATCCTCATTTATATAAGTAATTAGAGAAAACAATGTTATAGTTACATCTAACAAAGCAACTATTGGTAGAACATCCTGGATTTTGAGTAAAGACATGTTTAGTAATCAACAAATTGTGTTCTAGCTAAAAGTCATTTTGACTAACCACCTGAAACATATCTCTTTCCACTGAAAGAGCTTGAGTCTACCCCCCATGCCTGAGGAGATTAAGAAAAATTAATGCTAAAAAGCACTTCAATTATTAGAATGGGAATACAATGTCTCCATTTTTGATCTTTCCAATCTTTCACGAACACAAGCAAGATTTGTCTAAGTACGTGGGAAGTTCAAATAACCTACTCAAGAAGAATCTGGGCCAAATGACAGAAATAGTTTAGCATGCCCAGGATTGAAACACCTTATTACACAGAATTATTCATCACTGTGTTTGTGAAGTTATGTCTGCTTCATCATAAGAAGCAATCAAGACAAGTGCAAAATTACTTCAGCAGTGTTTGCTGTGAAAGGAGAAAATGTGTAGGTCATTCTGGGTCATGAAAAGTTTTATGAGACAACTTGGCAAGCAAACTATCAATTATTCATGGAAGCACAAGTTGGAAATTTCATTTCACCCAGATGCTATGAATTTTACTTCAGGAATAAAACACATCTATAACTGTAATGATAATGAGGTATGCGGGTAGCACTAAAAACAGCAGGAGACACACAGCTTGCTACAGGGAGAGAAAAAAAGCCAAAAGAGAGCTGCGACACATTACAGAACATTAACATGCAAGCTTGTTTTTAAAAAAGACAGATGTAGAAAACTATCTTTTCTTCTTTGCTCAAGCTGCCATCATCTTCTGCTTGAAGGAAACCCACATATGTACTTGTATGTTTTATTAATTTTTAATGAGGGGCATAAAAATGGGCAATTACTGCCACCAGGCCTAGGACAATGCTTGAGGTGACAGGAAACCATACATTTTTCAGGGGATCTAATATTGTGTGATGGTGACAACTTAGTTTTTCAGGATAGCAGACTGAAGAATTTGTTGTCATATACCTTAAAGTAATTTCCAACCTAATGGCAATCCTAAGGCAACTCTATAATGGCAAGATTTGTTTACAGGCAGTTTGCCATTGCCTTCATCTGAAGCTGAGAGAGTGTAATTTGCCCAAAGTCAAAGTGGGTTTCCATGGCCAAGCAAGGATTTAAACCTTGGTTTCCAGAGTCTTTCTGCAACCTCCAAACCACTACATCATGATGGCTCTCATAATATTATAATAAAGTTGACAAATTATGTATCATTGATGCTCAGATGCAATTAAAAGCAAGTAAATACCAAAGCAACTGTGATTACATTTTCTTAACAGAAACCACTGTGCTCATCTCTGTGTTTCTTTCCCATTCCTCATTTCTCCAAAACACACAAGAATTTTATAAGAATGTGAATGTATGAAGTTATGTCATAAAACTTCTGATGACCCAAGATGATCTAGACAGTTTTTTTCACTCCAAATACTGTAGCATTCATCTTCACTGCTAGTCATGATGAAATGGAAATGATATGGTCACCAAGCATAACTTATAATACAGAGTGATGAATAATTCCATGTGATAAGGCATTTCAATTCTGAAGAGGCAAAATTATTTTCATCACTTAGTCCGAATTCTTTTCCAGAAACTTATTTGAATATAATTTCAGTTAAGCCTCCACTATAACCCACCTCCAAGTTTGTAATGTCATTTGAAACTTCCTTTATATATTGGATCACTGTAAAATCTTGATTTGTTTAAAAGTCTCTGATTAGCTCTCAGTGGAACAGAACTACTATATGACATTTTTACTTTTAATAACAACACTCATTATTAAGCAAGAACTTCTAAACTGTTTCGACTTTACAGTTTTCATTTAGTTTTCACCACCACTTGTGAAAAAAGATCCTCAGGAGTTGATGACTTGGTAAATTTTCACATTAAGAAAAGTCAATACTTCTATTGCAATTAATGGAATGAAGAGAAAGTAATTCTTTGAATGCACTCCTCTTATAAGAGATGCTGAGAATGAAAACCTTATAATCAGATATTTTAGCAAATGTTATCTCTGGAAAATATCTACAACTGTCCTAAACCTAAACAGCTTATTTAGGAACAAGTCCCAACAGAAACAATCTGATAAGGCAGGTAATGTTTTCTGAATAAAATGATAGTCTGGAATGTGCCAATTTCTGTTGTATATACATGCATGTGCTATTAGAGCAATCCAAAGAGAGAGAAAGAGAATCAGAGAAGAAGGGAGGGAGGAAGACCAAGTTGGGGGATGGAGTTAAATAGTAGATAAGCCACCACTTCCAAAGACCAGAGAAATTTCTCTGCCAAGCAAGGGGCTATATGTATATATTCAGTGATGTTCTATCCTGCTGATGGATCTTTGTTTTATTTAAATTTCCCATCTCCTGGTTTCCATTAGAGAGAAAATGCCTATGCTGCCAAGACTGGAGATGGGTATAGGGCTTTCAGAAGGCTATAAGGAGGAAGGGTGAGTGGGCTGGATCTGGCAGATCCATGACTGCTACTCAAACACCCCAACTTAGCACCCACTGCCATTGGAAAGGTTGTCACTGTTTCTCCTATCATCTCTGGCTTTCCACAGGTGTACTTGTGTGCTTCACCACTTGCAGAGTTCACCTCTGTTGATGCAGGGCTCTTTTTTTCCAAATCCAAGCCCTTACAACCACTCTTTGGCTAGGGATAAGACTGCCCTGTAAGTATTCAACTTGAAATGTTTACCAACGCCTCCTCCCATTTTTTTTAAATCACTCAAGCTCCATGTTAACTTTAAGCCTCAAGAGCCCCACTGCAGATACATTTAAAAACAAAAAGGGGTCAGTAGTATATTTTGTCCTGGGAGTACATAAATAACAGAAAATCTCTCCAGACATACTGGCAGCATCATTATATACAGTCACATATTCTTGTAATTTAAGTATTATTACATGAAAGGATATAATACCATTATAATTATTGACTATATTTTTCAAGATGGTAATCCATACAATACTTTTTATCTATACGATCTTCTGTTTCTCTTGCCAGATATCATTATCATTGTTCTTTACTACTTTGGTCAAGAGAAGTATTTAGAAAGGAGAAGTCCCAGGTATCTCCCTAACAGTTTTTCATATGGGAAAAAGACCCCCCAAATCTACCTTTCTTCCAGGGCAAAATCTTATTATTGAGGTTAGTTGGTTACTGATGTCCCTTCTTCTGCCCTACTCACTGACTTATAAGCCACATCATCAAGAGAAACAAAGCTACTGAAATAATTTACTGTTCCCTATCAACTGATTGAAATTGTCCAGAGACTGAACTGCTAACAAGCTTGGGAATGCCCTGAACAATGGGATGCTGTTTGTTACATGTAACAGCACCATAAACCCATTATATGCCCAGCTCTGCCATTATCCTAAATGGGTAATACTAAAAGACTTTTAGAATTAGGACAGAGAATTGAACACACTTGAGTATGTACACTAGGGGTGCATATTTGTCAGATGGTAGGGGGCAGCACTGGCCTCCAAGAGACATTAAAGGGTGCGCCTCCACCATATCCCTCATTGCATCTCCCTGAACTTTGCCCATCTCTGGTGTACACCAACCAAATCAGCTCAGGATAGTTTACCTTTATTATAGTACTTCTGTAGTGTTATTAATGCAGTAAGGGACAAACTAAGGCATGAAAGTCTGAGACTATGGTAAAGGTTGGCAGGGGTGGGGGAGAATAGTGAGTGGGAGACAGTTATATTCAGAGAAGCTGGGATAAAGAGACAGTGATGCCCTTGAGCAAGAATTTTATTGATTGCTCAGGGGCTTCCCAAAGTCTAGGCTTCACTTCTAGATAGTTTCACAAACAAGTCGAACAATTTTGTGATATGAGCATCTTGCAACCCTGTACCTATCTACCCAGACAGAAATGCCATTGAGGCTGCAAACTTAAGTGTACATAAGATTGCAACCTTAATGACTACTGTTATCTGTTGTAAAGATAATGGTTAGAAAATATTTTAATTATATTTCATACAGATATGTTAAAACTTCTTATGACTTGAAGTTCCATTTATCTCAAACATGAATGCTCTATATTGTTAAAATGCTTAAGCCTTTTTTAAAGCCTCCTGACAAAGCAAATTAAACATGTAAAACTAAGCAGTCACACTAAGGCTGAAATTCTATTTGTGAGTCTCTGAATGCACATTTCTGCATCCCCCCGCCCACCACTGTACAGCAGCTATCAAGCCCCAAGAGAGCCCTTGCTGTTGCCAGTTACTGGTGGCGAAGGGAGACAATTCAGAACACGCAGAATCAGCTGGCCTCAGCTCAGTTGGGGCAAAGAGATGAGACTATGTTCTCAAATGGAGCGCACCCACCTCCTCCTTCCCCTGGGAATCCAGAGCAGCTGGATCTTCATGATCTGAACAGTCTCCTCCCTCCTCCTCCCTCTCCAAAGTACGAGAAAGCAGAAGGTGTTCCCCAGGGGGCTTAACAGTTGTTTGGCAGTAGGAAGTTTTTTGCCTAAGTACCAAAGCAAAAGAACGGCCCTCTGCATTCCACCCAAGTAAGGATTTATGCATATATAAGGCATACCTATTCACAACTAAGTCCCTCACAGGATCCCAACCAAGGTGTGTCTTGCTTGGGATCAAGAATGCACAAATAAGTTTTTTTTTTAACATAAAAGGATTCAAAAGACTGACTACTTACAATTACTTCTTCATTTATCTAATAACTGTATTTATTATTACAACACACTCTAGCATGAAAGTAAAAGAATGTCCTTACCCTGAATGGGTTTTGTGTGCTCTTGGATTTCACAGCGAGCAGCTCCTGTGGCTACATCCCAAACAATTATCTTTCCAGTGATATCGGCAGAAGCCAGGCGCAAAGAATAAGGTGATCCAATGTTGTGATGGTAGTTCTCCTTAGCCCATTTAACCTAAAGAGAGGAAGATCACAGGCATTTGTAACAGACTGAGCAGGAAACACTCTTGGATTACTTCTCACAGATAATGAGCAAAATTAAGAAATTACAATACAAAAGACATTATTAGATTAAAGACAAAGCATTATGAAAACTTCCAAATATTTTAACTTAATTTTTTAAATGTTACCTTGACAACATTAGTCTTGTGCCTTTCCAAAACTTGCAAGGTCTGAGCTGTCTTAGGATCAATAACCAGAACGAGAGAATGGCATCCATATGCAATCAATCCTTGCCAGCCCCTAAAAATAAGAATAACAGTAATCACAATAGCAGTAACCACTACTACCATCACCACTACCATCATCACGTTCTCCAACAAGGAAAGGTACACTTAACAACCTTTGGTAAATGTGCTATATCTGATGTGCACAATACAAATACATAAATGGACAATTAAGGTGCTCATGATCAAATTGTTTACTCAATGGTTAATTCTGACAAGCTTCAAGACAAAGTGAACCCCCTGCCCACCTGTACTAACCCTGCAGTTGTGGGGAAGTTTTGAGGCAGCCATATCTATCCATAATCAGCAGGAATTCTCACTGTTTTCCACATATTATGAATAATAAATGGATTATATTCAATTATGAACATGTTTTTCCTCAAGTCTGTAGAGATGAATCTCATAACTTCCTCCTCACCTTTTTCACTGTAGTTGATTTGTAACCCTTCTCTAGCACTTCAGTTGTTTTCCTTTTAAACTTAATTTGTCATTGCAGATACACAGTCATCCATCACTTTACACACATTCCCTTTAACTAGACTTGTTACAGAAGGTACTACAGACTAATAGACCATCTCAAACCCTCCTTCTCTCCACCAAATACTGTATCTTGTGGGTATATGAACATAGCAGTACAGTCACACATGCTCTAAACTATGTAATGGGCATCTGGAGAAACTGCAGGATTTCTCTGTAGTATATATGAAAATAGGAATTGTACTATGTATTTAGTGCTTAAAATATTTATGCCAGTTCAGCAATTCCCAACAACAATTCTATAAGATAGACATACATTATTATTCCATCCTGCATAATAGGATGCTAAGGTCATTTGCGAATAGATGATAGAAAGATGAATTTTCATCTGAGAATTCCATCTTATGTTCTTAACTATGCTATGAAAGTACTGGACAAGAGCCAGACACATCCAAAATAAAATCAGATCATACAATCATGCAAAATAATTTTTTTTCATGTTTTTATCATAAGGTGTTCATACAATTCTGTAAACAGCAAAATTATTTCCATACAGCACCACCCTATCCTATGTTATGACCTCTTCATTTTCATCCACTGCTTTTTACTTTTCAAATATTTTATGATGCGCTTTTCCCCCTCATGCTCACTTGGCCACCACCCTTTAACACCCCTGCTTGGAGTTTTTTCTTCCTACGCTTGATAAACTCAAACAACATTAATGACAAGAATAGTAATCTTCTGCCTTAATCTAGCAAAATAACTAATCTCATCTCATATTCTGTGTATACAGTCTATGCTAAGTGTACAGCCCCTCCTCCTAACTCAAACAAGACATTTAAAATAGTTTACATGACGACACTGTGTCTATTGCCTTGCACTCCCCCCTTCCCTTCATAAAGTTTTCTGCGTATGTTGCTTAAATATCCTAGCATCTGGACGCCAAGCAACACTGAATCCCTACCCTTAAAATCCCCCTCCTATGGTGTCATACCCACTGCATTAGGCTGCAATCTCACACAATATTTACCTGGAAGTAAACAAACAGACCCTATGACACTTAAAAAAAAAATGCGATCGGACTCTAACCCTTGGAAAATTTAAGCAGGACCCACAGCTTTCCCCCATATCCCGTCTACACTATGCTACAGGAACGCTTCATGATACCGCGGCAACGCTGGACAGCACGGTCCCCTCCCGCGCTCGCTCGCTTCGGCACGCTCTCTCTTCCCCCTTACCAATCCGCCGCCCCCTTATTTTGAGGGTTCAGCGCCCCGGTGAGGGTCCGAGCCGACAGTTTGATGTTGACCATATAGGGCTGCATGGCCGATCAGGAAAAGGGTGGGGGGCGAGCAGGCCGGGGCAGCCGTCCAGCCCGCGAGAGAAGGAGCCGCAAAACAGAGAAGGAAGCAATCTCCGCGGCCGGGCCGCCACCAATCCTTGTCCCCAAATGTTCCGGCTCGCCCTGCCAGCTGCAAACGTTAGTTCCGGCCGCCGAAGAAATGTTTCCGCGTAAGCGAAGGGGAAAAAAACGAAAGGCGCTTTCGCATGCTCAGTACTGGAAATTGAAGCCGCAAGTGTTGGCTTTCCTCTGTCTTCCCTGCTGAACGCTTAGCTGAGCGAGGCGCGTTTAGTGCCAGCAGCAACTGCAGGCTTCAAAACGTACCTTGCCTTCAATGATTCGTTTTATCCGTAAAGATAGACTTGAATCTCTTAATTTGCTTCTTTATAGGCAGCGGGAGGCAAGGATAGCTCGGGAAATACGTCAAGCAATAACTTAATAGCATACGAAGAAACGCATGAAACGCATGGCTGTAGCCAACCCTTATAAACTGCAGCTACCATAATTCTTACCAGTTCTGACTAACTGAAAAACGTCTGGCTGCCTACCCTTGTTCTAAATTGTGGAAATATTTTTTAAAATCAAGAGCCTACAAGAGGACTGCCATACTATACTTTATTTCTCTGTTTTGTTGTTACTGTGTATGTCCAAGTGGTTTCTGAATTTTGGTGAACCTAAAGTGAACCTATCGTGGAGTTTTCCTGGCAAGATATGTTCGGAGGAGATCTGTTTCTCCTGAGGCTGTGAGTGTGTGACTGGGCACCCAGTGGATCTTCATGGCTGAGTGGATATTCAGGTCCTGGTCTCCAGGACACGTAACCCAATACTCGAATCACTATACCACACTGGCTGTCGTGTCCATTTTAGTGGTTGCTTCATAAAATATACAGGCCACTCGCGGTCAACATCTTCAGTTTTAGCGACAAGGCCTTTTTAAAGTAACACTTCTGTATCCAAATGGACACCATGTCCTAGTTTAGAGACACTCAGCAGAGGCAAATGGATAAATACAATTTAAGAAATGAACCGAGAATGCATACTCAGATTTGGAAGCTACACTGATTAATACTAGGTTATGTTGGGTAAGATCCTACACTGCACTTGTGTAGGGTAAATCAACACTCTCAACACTTCTGTTGAACACCAATGCAGTACAAACCATTCTGTACCTGTAAATATGTCTCCTTACAGTCCCATTGTGCAATTGATGATGAACAGTGACTATTTCCAGAATCCCAGGGAATCAAGTGGTACATTGAAAGCACTGGTGAATAATTATGAGCCATTCCAGATGTGCGACTGCATGTGCAATGTTACACTTGCAGAGCTCTGCTTGCACAGCCATAAAGTTAAACTAAATATTTCACAATTTCCAAAAAAAGTTCAACCATATGTGTAAGGGAACGTACGTATGTGTAAAACATCAACAGGATTTCAGTCAAAGTGTCTAGATGTATTTGCAACTCTGTTATTCACTTCTGTGTTTTAATCACTTTTAATGACTTTCATCTCAACTCAAATTTCATGATTGTACGTAGCAGAAAATTCCACACTTAAACCATTTGAAAATGGGCACCCAGTAACAACTTCTTTAAGTCTTGCTTAATGAAGACATGAGTTTCTACAATCAATAGCAAAAAAAATAGCTGTCACAAAATATAATGTGATACTACCACATACTGGTTCCACTGCTATTCAAGAACTGTTAAAGAGATCTTTTGGATAGTTAAGGGATTATGGACCAAATGGTGAAAGACAACATCTGTTTGCTAGTCTTAAGAACAGTAAAACCATTAAATCAATTGGAAAATATAAGTCACTAAAAAGTTGTTCAAGTTCCATACAGTATGGAGACAGTGCACAACCCTAAATGTTTGGGACCAGTTTTGTGAGGAATGATAGACAGGATATGATGGCTTTGCCTCCTGCTCCATCACAGCACAAGAAATTCTGTGTTGTGAGAATGCTCAAGGAAGACAAAGGAAAAAAAAACTGAAATTGGGGAGTTGTAAAGTGTGGAATAGTGCCAGTGTGGAATAGTGGCTTGAGCCTTGTACTATGACTCTGGAGACCAGGATTCACTTCTATTTTCAGTAATGGAGACCTACTGAGTGACCTTGTGTGCATCACCCACTCTCAGCCCCTGCAAAAAACCTGTGATGGGTTCATCGTAGGGTCACCTTAAATTGGAAATTACTGAAGGCATGCAACAACAACAACAGCAAAAAGAAAACAGTAGACATGATAGCTCTGTGCCTCTTTATTTTTTAAAAAGAACACTTGCATTCTAGTATCTTAATTGATTTTTCTTTCTTTCTGTAAGTTTGAAACTACGTATTTCATAATGTCGCTTCAGGCAAGCTATTTTTTAAAAGGAATAGAAATTTCAGCTTTATGTAATTTTTAGTATACCTTTAAAACAAGAACAAAATGTTCTGTCATTTGTCATTGTTCAAAGATTACTTATATTAAGTTTCCATCTTGCTATAGTTTTTAGTGCAACTTCAAAACAGATGTGTTTTTCAGTAACAATCAGTGTTCAAGAAAAGTATATATTGAAGCTCTTTTCTTGGAAAAAAAAAGAAAGCATCTCAATGCTTCTGTAGTTTTGAAACATTTAATAAAATCTTTATGTAATGTAATTTTTTAAAACTTGGAGTTTTTATTTAATGATGATCACAGAACACTAGGGAAATGAAAAATCAAATAAGTCTCTTGTCTGGAGACTCAAAGTGGTTTATGATAATGAATAACAGAATATTAAAAACTGATAAGGCAGCAAGGCCTCTGGGAGTGTGAAAATAGCACATTCTGAAAATTAAGTTGAAAAAAAATTAAACGTCAGTCTAAATAGCCTGAAGAAACAGAAATTAATAAGTACTCTGCACATGCATAGTGTACCCGGAGTTTTCAAGACATTTGGCATAGATTGCTTTGGTAATCCCTGTAACAGCTTTGTAAATGAGGCCGTTATTATTACCCCCATATGGTAAATCAGGAACTGTGAAAGTGTGACAGTGATTTACCTGAGCTAAATTAGGGAGTTTATGGATTCTGACTGCCATCCCATGCAGCTGTATCTGAGAAAGAGACAGAGTAAGAGAGAGAGATCTTCTTACCAAATATATGGGATACTATTATATAACAATGCTATGTCCACTTAGGAGCAAGTAAGCCAATGGCTGGGGTTTATATGTGAGTAAATATCTGTTGGATTCTATTTCTGGCCACTATACCTATACTAGTTCCCACAGGACTTCAGAAGTAGGCATTAACTGTCATGACTGTCTTAAACCAACAGGTGAAAAATTATGATTGCAGCAAGTGAAGTAAGCTGAGGACAAAGGGAGGACAGAGAGAAGGAGAAAGAAACGGGGACAATTTCGAAGCAGCTGAAAATGTGGGATTACAGAGAATTAACTAAGACTGTCCCTGCCAAATTAGGACAATTGGAGGCTATACATTAATAAAATAGCTCAGATATTTCATACTTTAGTTCATACCATAAATGTCATACATGAATCAAAGCAAATATGCATCTGGAATCCTTTATAAATTTCTCTTGTTATGATGAGAAATTGTTTGGTAAGTAGACTCAATGATCTTATTTATTTCTTTTAAAAAGGGATTTGTATCCTTTTTTAAAAAAAAAAAAATTAAGGATGGAAAAGATATTCATTGGATTCACATTTTGCTACAGAAACATCAGTTTTGTATCTCTCATTATTGACAATGGAACATATTGCCTCAGAAATTGGCACGTTTCCAATGCTTGTGATATGTTTGTAGAGAAAAAAAATGAACACATAATTGTATATATTTGAACTAATATGCATACCTAAATGTGTACATTTGAAAAACGTGCATGAACACACAGTTTAGTTAAGGGGGGAAATGTGTACATTAGAAAAAAAAATTACAAAAATATTTAACTTTTTAAAAAGGTTGTACACAAAAGTACAGATACGTTTCCACATGGGATTTTTTTTAAAAAGTCTATCAATCAGATGGAACTGGGATGGAACAGGAGTGCTAGTGGGACTCTGATAACTACCTCAAGAATGATACTAACAGATTTCATATCCCTAATTTTATATGGATAAGGTATGGAGAAGGACTGCTGAAATCATGCTATAATGCTTATGTAGTTAAGATGGGACTAGAAAGCTATCAGCTCCAAGAGGAAACTTTGCTTCAGGGATGCTATTTAACAAGGCTTTTGTTGAACAGATATACTGAACATTCTACTGTATCTTCTAGCCATCATGTGTGCAGTTTCTGTTGAATGAATATACTCCACACTCCCCTCAATAAAGTGAAGTTGGTTCTCCAAATATCACTTATTTCTACAGAATAGTAGCACAAAACTGCAAATTCTCAACACATGCATACACATGTTTCTCAGATGTGGGCAGAAAAAAACATTGTTTGAATTAACAGTATCAGCAACCATGATACAATAAAAATGGAGACAAAACCGCAAAGGTATCTCAGAGTCCTCACACTTCCCAGTTTTCCTAAGGTCATGTTGTGGCTATGAAAGTCCTTAATATTACTCATGGTTAACCTAAAGGCCCTTTCTGCACCACCCTCCCAACCCACCATGGAGACAGGAGAAGAACGGGACCGTGACGACAGTTCTGCATGACATTGTTGTGGTCCCGTCCTTCTCCCATCCCCAGGCGGCGCAATCATGGATTAAATTATTGATGGGTTTTCCCGATTAATGACCCACAATCGCACCACCATGCTGGATTTACCTGGTCTGTGGAAGTCACAGAAGCACGACTGTGCTTCCTCCCCCAGCACAGCCTGGCAAAGTAGCCGGCTGTGCTGTGGAAGGAAGAGGTGGGGTCATGATGCTTCTTTCACCATGGAACCAGTCAGTGCGGACAGGGGCACTCCCATCGCTCTTTTCTCTTGGCAGAGCTGATGCTGGGATCCCCACTGGACATCTGTGTGAAAAGGTAGGGTGTGGAAAGGGCCGAAGAATGCATTTAATGAGTGGGGACCTGAGGACAAGCAAGCTGAAGACAGAAAAAAAATCAAAATCAAAATCAAAGGCATTGCAATATATCCTGTCCCAGAAGATGGCAGCAGAAGGTTCAAATAATCCCTTCCACAGAGTTAGAATGTTGCTGGCAAAATGAGGTCTAGCTCCTCTGGATGAACAGTGGCAGCTGATAGTCCCCAGGGCAGGTCAAACAGTGAATTTGTTCCAGGTTTTAGTCTGAACTTTAAAGGAGATATGAAAGGGCTGAATCTATCTGGAGGATTGAGTTCAGCACCTTGCACAGGTGCTTTAAAGTTCAAAGTAGATTCACTCCTCCATTCATGTGGGAGCCACCAATGAGAATGATCAAATAAATCAACACCATAATTGCAACGATTAGAATGGTTTTATAGAGGATAAGCTGCAGCTACTAGAATGGTTCCATACAGGACAAACTTCAAATCTCCTTTTTTCCTCCAGAACCTTGTCTTGGAGAGCATGCTATTCCAGAAAGACAGCAACAACAGACTAAAACTACCATGGGAATATGTGACCAGTAAAAGCTACCTCTCTTTCTTATTAGGAATATACTTTGTACCAACTTCAAAATAAACTGTGTCTCTGATGAAGGTAGTCAACCAGTATTTACTTTGAATTGTGATTTTCACTTTCATATTGAATGGAATGTCCATGATAGGAGAGCCAGCCTGTTCAAACTAGGAATAACAAGACAGATATCAAAACATAGCCCACATCATTGGACTATTGTATGTATGCTTGGGGAAGTTGTTCATCAGAACCTTTCATACTACCAGAGAGATATTTTTTTCTCCTTTGAGAACAGATCTTTTTAATCCCTGGGGAGACTGCTTGCCAAACAAAACAGTAGAAGGAGTACCTCTGTGTTCCCTCTGACTATTGGCTTAGGGCCTTTTCACACCATATAATTATAGCACTGTGATTCCACTGTAGTTTCTATGAATCCTTGTATTTGTGTAATTTAGTGAAGCGCTACAGTTCTCTTGCTGAGAATTCCAAATAAACCTCCCTAAACTGCAAATCCCAGCATTCCATAGGACTGAAACATGCTTGCCAAAGTGGAATCATAGTGCTATACTTTGGTTGTTTGAAAGATCTCTCAGCTGCCCTTTCCTCCCATGTCCTAGAAAAGTATCATAATCCTATACATTCCTATTCAGAACTCACTGGCGTCATTCAGTACTATGTGGTTTACAGATGAAATGCCCTAGAGATTCTATAACATCATAGAATATTGTTGGGTAAGGTGCAGCCTAGGGGCATATGCTGTGTCTCCCGTGTGTGTGAGAGAGAGAGAGAGAGAGAGAGTGAGAGAAAGAGAGAGAGAGAGATCATGCATGTGTGCTTTCTGGACTCTCTAGAGCATTTTTTCCTGTCTAAAAGAAAGAGAATTAATTACCTCTCCTAGAAATCTTCCAGAGCAGCAGTTCTCCTTTTAAACAGACAGCACAGCCAATGGTGGCAAATACCAGGAGTTACAACCCAGCAACATCAGAGGGGCTTCATGCTTTTACCTTCTAAAAAACGGTTTCACTGTATTCTATATTCAGGGTAAATAACATATGCTCACACCACTTCTATCACACCGAGTTGCATTTTTTTATTCAAAGATGTAGCCTATACCAAGCAAACTAATGACAAACCATACGGTTTAATGCACACAGTTTTAAACAATTGCAGTAAGAATACCATTATCAATGTTTTTAAAATCCCAAATAATATGCTGCCCATCACTTTGACATATTTTTATGTCACTTGTATCCTAAACCAGAAGCATTCCATTAGCCATCTAAACACTGCCGCTGTCATCCACTTCACTTCCAGTTTCCTCCCACTATGTCAGGTCAGCCTTGCCTTCCCTGTCTTGCAAGATGATGTCATGTAATATCATGTCATGCCACGCATGAGTACAATGTCATGTACTGTTTTGGTGTTAGTTACCATGTAGCACTCTGAAAACCTGGTGTTTTATACTATGTGCTTTCAGCCTGGTGCCAGGTAATACTTGTAATGCTTTGCTGTGTAATGTGGGGTGATGATGGGAATGGCAGGGGAAACATGCACTGGGAAGAAGAGGATGTTATGTCAAGGGCTCTCAATGTCAAGGTTGGTAGTCGAGTTTCCAAGGTCAAATTCCTGGTGGAAAGCCAAGGAATGAGGAGAGGTGGGAAAATGCTTGGGAAACTATGTTGTTATGTGTAACTGCTGGATGGAATTAATGTGCAGGCAACTGTTGCAATTTGTACTGTAGTTTTCTCTTTCGGTTATTCAGGAAAGGCTTCTGAAAACTCTGAACTCTCTCTTTTTTTGTTTTGTTTTTTGAACTGTGGACTGGCCAGTATATAACACACTGTACATTGTGACATATTCAGCATATGAAAGTGCTGGCAGGAGAAATGTACAGCAAGCAGCTTTACATGAAGCCAAACTGGATTTATCTGCTGGTCTGAGTGGGACATGCTCCCAAGGAAATGTGCATGAGATCAAAGCCTGAGATGTATGACTATTTTCTTAGTTTACCAAAAGTTTGTGGCAAATGTAGTATCACTCTTGTCTTGATATCAGATGAATATGAACACCAGACTTGGTATACCTAACCTCCTGGCCTGAGAAGCATAGTTTTTCCAAGCCCACCATGTAGAGCCATAGTGAATTACATGTGGTACTCTTCTCTAGTTTTCCAGTCATTCCCCATCCCATCATGTTCTATCACCATTGTCACTGCCATGCAAGTTAGTAGCAAATTCTTAAAGTATCTCCACTTAAAGTGTTTTCACTTCAAAACTCAGTACATAGAGACTGCACATACACACACAGACAAGCACAAATACACACACTCATATGCATGTACATATGGATATATGTATGCATGTATGTAGGGCTAAAATACTCTAAAAGCACCAGATCCCATCTGACTTTGGCAGAAGGGCCAACCGTGGTTAGTAGCAGAATGGGAGACCTCCAGTCAATACCAGGTGCTGCAGGCTATATTTCAGAGGAAGGCATTGGCAAGCTACTTCTGAGTTTTCCTTGCCTAAGAAAACCCTACAAAATAAAAATAAAAATCAAGGGATCGCCATAAGTTTACAGATGACTTGAAGATGTGTGTGTATGTGTGCGCATGTGTATGTGTGTGTGAAGGCTCACGCATCTACAATCTTTCAAGAAGCATAAATCTACTTTAAAACAAGGCATGAACTCCGTGCCTGCTTTGTTTTAAACCAAATGCACTTAAAATGTGTGGGCTTTACTATAGCAGAATTTTGGCTATAAATTCAGTAGCATGGTATGCCACCCTCCCTGGTTCTGGTGGTAAAATTAGCTAGCAGAAGTTGCCAACCCCTAATGTAGAATAACAGAGACATAAAAAGATCAAATGGTTGTACTTGTCCACAGTTTTGTGTAAGTACATTAATTACACTGTGCACTGAGGACATCAACTTGTTTGCTGAAAACACGTCAACATCTATAACATGGAACCCATTTGTGTTACTAAGGATTATGAGATATATTCTAGAAGTTACACTTAGTTCACAGGAACTGCCAGACTTACTGGATCTCACCATCACTCTGTGTGAGCTGAGAATATTCCTTAACACATCTACCAGCCTGCTATGGCTGGCACTGCAAGGGAATAATAATAAAGTCTTCATGGAATAGTTTGAAGGACCTGTTGTTTATAGAGAAACATACTTAAGAAATAACTATAGCAACAATCAGTTACACAAAACTTTTTTTCAAAACTTTGACATCCCTTTGTTGCATTTAGATAGATTCCCTCTGTAGAAAGATATACTGGATACATTTTCTTGCTTAACATTTTCATAGTATGCGGTTTTGGAAACCAGATTTGTTTATTGCATTGCTTCCTTTAGCTGACTGCTCTTTCTTGTAGTTGTCCTATATTCTTTTTATTTTTATTTAAATAAATACAACTTTTTAAAAAGGAGGATTCTCTGGACCATAACTGGGGTGGGGGTGGGGAATCACTTGGTGTTGTATGCCTTCAAGTCATTTCCAACCTAAGGCAACCCTATTACAGATTTCCTTGGCAAGATTTATATTCATAGGGGGTTTGCCTTTGCATTCCTCTGAGGTTGAGAGTGTGTGACTTGCCCAAGGTCGCCCTATAGATTTCTATGGCTGAGCAGGGATTTGAACCCTGGTTTGCAGAGTCATAGTCCAACACTCAAACTACTACACCACATGGGCTTTCCCAGGGAAAAATAGGCTGCCTTGCATTTTACAATAGTTGCAACCGGGAAGTTGCTAGGGGAAAGAAAGAAAAAGAAGCAAGATACATCATTTAACAAAACTCTGATAAAACAACTAATTTTCTGTTTGGTCTCTGGCAGATGGGTTTTGTTTTGTCTTTTTAACAGAGAAGATGCTAATTTAGCCTAACAAGCTTCATGAGACTAGAAAGCATACAGTTTTCTACTTTCTCAGTGGTTCATCCTCTCCAAGTGGGCAGAAGCTGACTTGGCATGCATCTTAAGCATATCAAAAGAAGACTGAGCAGCTGCCAGAATGGGATCTCCATGGAAGAGAGGAGCAGAGAATGTCTCTCCTGCTGTTCTATTTCTGTTTGCGTTGCTTGACTCCAGTTTTCCATAATTACTGAAAGTTCTCTCCCCCCTGTTCTGTGGAGTGTCCTGTGTAGATAAGTTGTTTGAAAAGGTTAACTGGTATTTCCTGTTTTATTTGTCTTAAACAGACCTATGAGGTAAAAAGGTGATAGACAGAAGCTTATAGAATTTGGAGTTCTGTGGTCATACGATTTTGAGTCCTCTTTTTGTATGTGTGTGATATTGCCTGGTAATAATTAGATGTAATCCTAAGGATGATGAGATAGAAGTATATTTTGAAGGTTATATCTTGAGAAATAGAGAGAAAATTCTATAGCCTGAACAATATGCTTTTATGGTATCAGATCAATATACTGACCTAAATCCAATTGCAAGGCCCAACTAGAGTAGACCTATTCAGTCAGTGGATAACTTGGTAGTCAACACATATTTGAGTTCCATTGATTTAGTGATTCTTGCTATAGTTGGGACAAATAATTGGATTTAGGCATAGACTTTTATGGATCATTATTGACGAAGGATACAGCTGTTGTTTTATTATATAAGGTTGGCTTTTGTATTGCGCAAGATTACTCCACTCTACTGCCACAACAAGTCCTTCTGTAAAACCTTAAAGGAGAGATGGGGAATCTGTAGTGCAATAGCAGGAATATGGACTCGCATATGAAGAGCACACATCATTGCTCAGAAACAGGTTGTAATGTATCACCAGAGCATTTCTTTCAAAAGGAAGGTGATTGTCAACCACAGATGTCTCTTATTCTGATATCCCTCACAAGGCTTTTCTGGAAGTTATGCTTGTTTATTGTCCTGGGCAAACTTCAGTGAGAAGCCTAGCCTTAAAGAAAAGATAGTGAATTCGTAGCCTTTGACTTCCTTCAGTTCTAATTAGCATGTTCACTGTCTGCTAAGACGTTTCTCACACAACTGCATTCTCATTAACATTTTCTCCAAAATAGTGCATAAGAGAGAAAAAAACACACACAACTTGTTCAACCTGCAAATTGACTGTATTGAGACTGGTCTCATTGTAGAGATACTGTGTTCACAAATCCTGCCAAACTTTTCTTTCTTTTAGCAAAGGCATTATGTTAGTCTATGGAAAGCAATGTATGATGTGAAGAAACTAGTCTTTCTGCAAATGTTTCTGTCAAAGCCCAGTATTCATACGGTAGCTTGATTAAAAAAAAAAAGAAAAAGGAAAGAAATTAGTAAAAATCCTGCCTTCCAATGATGCATGTAAATCTTTTACTCCAAGTCTCAAGTACAGTCTCAAGTCTGGGAGGCAACTTTAATAGAAAAAAAGAGATGGTGATGTGGCATGTGGGGTGGTGGTGGTGAAGTTGCGAGCAAGCAGGATTGGAAGGAAGCCTTCAGTCATCGAAGAACAAGCAGTCCCTCTGGAAGGAAAGTGCCCCCCCCCCCGCTTTGCCATGGCTGACAATGACAAATGCCTTTCCCATTTACTTGCGAGCTAGCAAGCTTGGAAGGAAGACCTCAGCCACTGAATAACTGGCAGACCCTCCAGGGGGAAGGTTCTCCCCAATTTGCCATGGCTAGCAGCAAGACTGTGCCTTTCCTGTTCACTCACAAGCAAGCAGAATGGAAGGAATCCTCAAGCGATTGAAGAAAAAGGAGGTCCTCCAAGAGGAAACTGCTCCTCACTCTGACATGGCCAGCAATGAGGCCCTGCCTGTCCCATTTAATCATGAGCAAGCAGGATTGGAACAAAGCCATTAAAGATCAGGCAGCCCTACAATCAAATCTTTCATCTTTCCTCTTCCTCCTCTGTGTCTTCCCACTATCTGCTCCTCCAATTAGCTGGCTCCACTGGATGAGACCCTCCCGGACCTACCCCTAGCCCTATGCCAAGACCGCTCCATGACCACACTCGCCACAAAAAGGTGCAAACCTCTGTTTTCCCTTCTTCAATCTTCCCGCACTTTTACTTTCCTATAAATGGCTTTTCAAAAAGCATGGGGAACAAGAGAGAGGCAGGGATAAGGAGCATGTGCAACTCTCACTGAGTCAACATAACATTCCCTGACTGCTGATTGGGGAAAGGCTGTGTGAGGTGGCACTATGAAAGGCAGCAGGTCAGTCACTAAAAATAGATGAGTCACAAGCTGTGTCGGTCCATCATTTATTGCCAAGTGGAGTCCAAGTTGAGTCAATGAAGTGACTTGAGTCTGACTCAAGTTTCAATTGACTCAAATCTACCTCACTGCTGATTTCAGAATATCAGCTGATATGTTCTAAATTCAAAGACTACCCAAGTTAATCTACAGCTCCAAGATGTGGCCCAAGACATCTTACTGCCCAGGGAAAAGGATGAATTTTCTCTCTATCCCACTGCAGAAGCTAATGCCTGGCAGTTGCTGGGGTGATATCCTCCATTACATCTGAAGGCAGCAGGCTATCTCAGAGATCTCAGGGCTGGTCACATGATGTACACGACACCCTGCAAATGTTGCAGATTGGCAGGAACAACCCCCATCAATCCTCTGTCATCCTACCTTTGCAGCTGTTTTTAAGAGGTCCTAGTTTTATTCTCCACCTCCCACTTTTCCTCTTTGTTTTCAGATTACTTCATTTGCTGCAAATTGAATTCAAAGTGCAAAAGTGGTTTGCATTCAACTCAGGAGGGTTGGGTGGGGATCTTGCCCTTCCAAAAAGGCTGAGGCAAAAGCAAACTGCTGCAGCCTCTCCTTGCTTATGTGTTCTTTCTCAATACTTTTTCCCATCTTGACCACACTCTGAAGTTGTTTGGCCACATGTGTCCTGGTTTTCTTCTGTGAAGGGTTGACAAGTACACATACATTCTTCCTTTCAACAGAAAGGACCATCTGAGGAGTTCAAGTTGCCTGAGTTGACAACTTCCTGGTATATGGCAGGAAGACAAACTGGCGTATGTTTCAATCCTCTCATTAATTTCAAATGAATCTCTATAAATTCAATTTGACTAAATCCTGGGTAAGTGTACACAGGCAGAATGGTAATAGACAACCACTTGCTTCTTCACAAAAAGCACAGCAAAAGCCTTTGGGTGTGTTTATACTTGGAGTGAGATATATTGAATAAAAAACTCAATTATCAAGATGAAAAATGAAGGAAAATAAGATAAGTTCTAACTTGTAGGACTGGTACAACCATAAATTACTGTGCACTGCTGTCCCTGAAACTGAGAATAAGATCACGCGTGGATCCTGGGAAATATGGCCTTTTGAAAATCAAATATATTATCGACAAGTTCTGGTGTCTATTTTCATTTGTACTTAGACCAGAGAGACAGACCGTGTTCTAGGAATGTAATGCTGGCATACGGCAATTTTTGGCTGCTCACAGTTGCATCCTGTACCATTTTTCTATCTTTGAAGTGAAGAATTGGTTAAGGTAAGTGCAGAAAATTCTGAGCAGTGTCCTTCTGCAGGTTGGCAAAGTACTTTTTCATACAGGCAGGTTCTTTGCAAGTAACTGGCAGCTGAGAAAGGGCTTTGAATATGTGAGTGCCATCCATCCTTCTCCTCCTCTTTCACCTTCCAAAAGTGCTTTTATTGTGTTCAATAATAATAATAATAATATTATAATCATAACATTATAATATTACTATCTTTTTTAATTGTGTTGTAATATAAGTTTTGTTTTTGTTTTTTAAATCTATCTATTTTTAAGTTTCTTGTGAATCTGTTTTCAATCCCAATTTGGATTGAAAAGCAAGCTGTAAATCAAATGAATGGATGAATGGATGGATTTAAAACAATGAGGTCAAACAACAAGCTATCTTACGTTACCGTGGCTCAGTCAAAAGGAAAGGTATATTCCAACCATTATGAGTTTCTGGGCTATTTGCAATTTCTGGCCACCCACAAGTGCAGCCTATTTTATTTGGCTTTAACTGAAAGCGAGAGTAAAACCACACACAGGCAGCAGAGATATGTGGCTTTTTAAAAAGCTGAAATTATATTTTGCTACACCTGGACAGGAGAGATAGATAGTGTCCCAGGGATAAGGTCTTCTCCTGCAATTTTTCAAAAAATATTCTGTTCACTTTCAAGGTAGAGATGGATGCAGTGTATAGTCTGACCAGTTCCTGTAGCATCAGGCATGAATCTCAAAGAACCTGAGAATTAGAATGTGGGTTTTACTCTTTCCTTTCCACGTCTAACATCACTGTTGATTTGTCACAGATCTAATGAAGAATACTTTCACTTATAAATGTTCTTGGTTCAGCCAAAGTATGGTTTATTAATACAGGTGAAAAAAGAAATTAGCTGTGTTCTCAATTCCCTACAAAAGTATTGATTTAGCTCCTTCTGGTCCAAAATCTTCAACAGTCATCAAAGCTTCTGCCCATGCAAGTAAATGAAGGGGATCACCAACTTTGTTATTGTTGTTAACAGTTCTCTCTGAAAAAAACACAAATTTTCTTTCTTTCATTGTGTTTATATCTCATATTACTTCCAATGAGATTAAGATGACATACATGGTTCTCCTGCTGCTCATTTTGTTTTCACAACAATCCTGTGAAGTAGTCAGGTAGTCATTTCCATGCCATGCCATTAAGTGCTGCCAAATTGAAGACTGCTTTATTCTTAGTCATTTTTGGCTTAAGTATGGTTTATTGCACCTGCTTTGAAAAACTGGTGTCATTGTAGGCTGGCAAAAGGTGAGATAAAACCTTTAAAGACCTCTTTAAATACCTTCAAGTCTCTCACATAGAGAAGGGGCAGGCCTGTTCTCTGCTGTCCCAGAGGATAGGATCAGGTCTAATGGTCTGAAGCTAACAGCAGAGCAGAAATCAATTTAACATTAGAATGGACTTCTTGACAGTAAGAATGTTTGGCCATGGAACCAGTTCCTTAGAGAGATGGTGGGGTTTTCTTCACTGAGCATCTTCATAAAAGAAGTGGGACAACTACTTATTGGGGATGATTTAGCTGGAGATTCTGCACTGAACAGGGGGATGGACTCAATGGCCCATGGGGGCCTTCCAACTCTCCGATTCTGTGATTCTCTTGTGCTATGAAAGATGACAGATTTGGAACAAATTGGTATCCTTTCCTTTTATTTATTTTAGATCTCACATCCTTGCAAGGACCTCTGGAACACTGAGCTTCTGTTATGTTCTAGTGCAAGGCTTTCGAAACAGTGTGCCGTGACATATTAGTGTGTCACCTGAAGTGTGTAGGTGTGTCGCCTACAATCTTGGAAATGTATGTTATTATTTAGATGTCATATATTTTTGAAAATATATGAAAGCTTTTCATGAGATATATTGTGTTCCCATACATTGTGTTATTACAAGTTGTATATGTGTCTGCATCTCTTATAAGGGGTTAGTTTAACTTGCAGTTTGCTAGTAAAACTGAATTACTGTGTGGCAAAATGATGCATGTCTAAAAAGTGTGTCACCAACATGAAAAGTTTGGAAAGCTCTGTTCTAGTGCAACCATAACAACATATTTTTTCAGCTGCTCTTATCCTTTGTGTCAAAACCTGTCATAATTGACAGGTTTTGCAGCAACAACATGAGCTGTGCTAATTACACAGTGCTTTAAAACTTAACTTTTGAGGTTGTGGGAGGGACGAGAGTTCACTATTATATTGTCTATAACGGTTAATAGCCTAAATGCAAGGCATTGTCTGATATTGGAAGGGTCAGCCCTGGTTAGTACTTAAATGGAAGACTGCCAATGAACATGAGGTGCTGTAGGCTGTATTTCAGAGGAAAAAACTGGCAAAATCACCTCTGAGTATTCCTTGTCAAAGAAAAGGCTATGAAATTCATGGGGTCTCTGTAAGTCAACAGGTGACTTGAAGGCACATAACACACATTTGTCACATGCTTTAAAATTTTAAAATATTTATTTTAAAGAGAACATATAAGCCAGGAGAAAAGAACACACAAACCCTCAGTGACAAAATCCGGATGCTTAATAGGTAAAATTTACTAAGGTTAGTGTGCTTTACATGAGGAGAAGGTTAGCAGATGGTGGTAGAAGTTATCATTGACAAATCAAAGCAGTTGAATCAGGTTAGCTTGTGTGAATAGAGCTTATTCCAGAGCAGTCAAGGTAGTCAAGGCAACATTTTAATCTCTTTTTCTGAGGAAAATAATCCCCACATAGATGATTAAGGTAGACCCTGGGCACTGCACTCCAGGTCAAGGTAACAATAAAGGAAATGCATTAATTTGGAGCTGTTCTGCATGTGACAGCTATCCAGTTCTGAAAAGGTATTGGAAAGCTCTAAAAAACATGTACACTAGAGTACCAGTGCTTGTTTCAATTTAGCAAAGACTGAACAACCTCCTCACATGTGCTGTTGGGTTCACTAAATAATTATGGTAATTTAGGAAGCATTATGGGCACAAATATTGAAATGATAAACTGTGAAATTAAATATTTTATACTCATTCCCCCTTCCCCAAACAGTGCCACATAGTGACTTTCATGTCATTAGGATAGTAACTTCACCTCAGATTTTATAGTGAAATTCAAAGAACTGTCCAAGGTGCTGAATCTATGTAGGAGATAGATCCTTTGACGTTCAGACTAAAGTCTAAAGTAAGTTTATTACTCTGCTGTCATAGAAGCCACTACCTACAGGTGAACTTGAGGGTATAGGTAAACTTATGCTGAAGACTGGAGATAAGCCTTTTTCCCCTCCTTTGACCCCTGGGTCAAAGGAAAAAGCAGGACTTGGAGGATAGGAAGTGGGTTGGTAAGCTAGAGAAGGACTCCCACCCCAACCATATCAAACTCATAGGCAGGAGGTTCTGCCTAACTACTTTATGGTACGGTATCTCATCCATTAGAGAGCCAGTGCGGCCTCATGGTTTGAGCATTAGACTACAACCCTGGAAGCTAGGGTTTAATTCCCATTTCATCATGGAAACCCACTGGGTGACCTTGGGTGCATCATGCACTCTCAGCTCCAAAAAACCCCATGATAGGTTTTCCTTAGGCTCATCATAAGTTGGAAATGACTTGAAGGCACACACCAACAATATCCTATCCATCTTCCTAGCCTTACTAGCAACAGTGTTCCCTCTATCTGAAGGTCCTGAAAGGATGCCCTTCACTTGCCCTTTTTTTTTTTTTTTTTGGAACACATCAACTTATATAACAACTTATTGTTACCTCAACTTATAAGCCTTTATGTGAGAGTAACAAGGGAATTTGTCAGAGGAGTACAAAAATAGTAATTTTTCCAGTAGCTGCTGATAGTGTGTTTAAAGCCAGAGTTATTGCCCTAGTAAAAAATTACTATACCCCCCTCTAAGGTCACCACAGATAACATCAATCCAATGTATCCATGTGTTATGACTGCAAAGTGATTCAGGTTATCTTCTGCTAGGCAGAAAAGATAGGACAGAAGCAAAGAGAACTGATAATTGATTTTTTAAAAAGTGAACTGGAATGTGTATTCTGTGAAGCAATCTCTTTTTGAACTCCCTTTTCTAGGATATTAGAAAGATGACTGCTACACAACCTCATCTGTAGAAGGTCCCAATCTTTCTGCCTCCTCAAGCTCACAAAATTGTTGTATTCTTGTATGGTCTATGGCAGTCAAGATTGAGCCACTAAAACATTAGAAGTAATGGACAGATTTTATCCCAGTTGTGGAACTGAACAAGCATTGCCTTCTCAAATTTGGAAGCAGTTACTTTGGGGAAAACCATTCTGCCAGATCTTCTCACAGTGTGGAAAAGAAGTGGCAGAACTGAATTTTTACCTATTGGAATAAACAATATGTTTATTGTTTTCATCTGTATTACTTGTATATTCATTTTTGTAAGCCACCTCGAGTCCTAATTTGAGTGGAAAGTGGGATATAAATATAAACAAACCAAGTGATGATAGGATGATGCTCTGGAGCCTTAGATCATAGTTCACCTGTGTTAAGTTGCCCCATCCTGGCATACTGAACTCTAGTTCCCAGCACCTACCACTCCAGCTGGCTCACGAATTGTGGTAATGGTAGCCCAGATACTTGGAGCACATCAAGATGAGGTAAGTTGATCCACATGGGTCTCAGGGCTGTTATGGGAGAGAGTTCAAAGCCTGGAGGGCAAGTTGGAGGGGAAAGGAAGGAGAAGAGAGAGAGATAAGTATGAGGAGCAGGTCACATGCCTGGCATTCACTGCTGCCTGAGAGAAAGAGGAAAGATAGAGTTTTCATTTCCTGATTGCTAGTATGATGTTCCAAACATTTTAGAATTTCGAGCATAGGAGAAAAGATTCCAACCCAGAAATCTTGCTTTTGTCATCTCTTCTAGAACAAACATGGAATCTGCTCAGGTTGTATAGGGATATGCAAATTTTAATGCATCTAGAATGTTTGCCACTTGACCAGGATTCCGCTTCTTCATTTGGCTCGGTATCAATATCAGCATGAAAATAAATATGGGATTTTTACATGTTGAGACTGAGCCAAGGTGCCAGCTCAGCAACAAGAAAGAACATTCCAAAGAGAAGAGGAGTTGAGTGTACCTGGCAAGCAGAGGGAGTGGAAACACTGTATCTGCATCTTGTTAAAAAGATGTTATAAAACTATGTAATAATTAAAAATGTAGCTATTGGGAAGGACCCCAGGTCATCCATGTGTTATAAACAAAGAGAGTCAGGATTTTCCAAAGCCAAATGCTCATAACAATTTATCTCATGTCATTCAATGTGCAACAGACCAAAGACCAAGAGTGAAACAAGATGGGTCATGCTATAGATTCTCACAGGTCAAAGAATTGATATAGAGCAGCAAGGTTGCAGTTGAAGGTTAAAGGACTACAGAAGTATCTTCCTGGAGAAATATAACTTCCTAAACCTAAGTGGGAGAATTGGTGGGATCCAGTCATACCTGAGCCTTAGCAGAACCTGAGCCAGCCTCTTTCTTTATCTCAGCCACATCCTCAAACTTAATCTGAACCACATTTTCTTATCTAATCTGAGCCTCATCTTTTTGCTTAATCTTTTTTATTTTCTTGCTCAATCTGAGCCTTTTTCTCTTCTTAGGTACCAGTCAAGACTACTTTTACCTATTTTTAATTTATTGCAATCTTTCTATCATGCTCTATATCATAGGATCTTAAGGTGGCATACCGTACAAGTAAAATTAATGCAGCCAATTTAAGACAGTAAAAAAATGTAAAGAAAGTATAGCAGGTACTTTGACAAGTTAAAACGAGACAGTTAAAAACCAGTTAAAACAATTTTAAGACACAGTAAGACCATGCACATGCAGAGATTTGAATTTTGAAGGCTTTTATTGCATCGGACCAGGTATCTGATCCATACATGGGGATTTTGAATGGAAGGATTCTTTGAAGTGCCTCTGCCATCAGAGGTCAGGCTGGTAAATACAAAATGGAGAGTTTTTTCAGCTGTGGTGCCCTAAATACAGAATGTTTTCCCCAGTGTGATTCACCTAGCATGAAAGGCATAATATTATACTTTTGGCAACAAGCAAAGACATTTTTATCTTCCTGAATTTTTAAAAGACTGTTTCATGCTGTTTTTATAATCTTTTTTTAATATGTTTGTTTATTAAGTTCAATCATCATTACAAATCAGCATAATAGATACAAATCAGTATATAATAGGTCCATATGTATATGTTGCCGTACACTCCATAAGATAATATCAACCAACAATGTGAATCCAACACTACAATATTGTTCAATACTGAACTATACCCCCCAAAAAGATATAAATGAAATAGATAAATAGATAATTTTGAGTTTGTCTATAACTGATATAACCTGGAAGAACAATCGTTATTTTACCCTAACAATTATTATACCCCAACCAAGACCTATTCTATGTATTCACTATTTCTTATCCTAGAATATTGTTATGAAAATCTGATATAAGAATCTAATTAAAACTACATTCAACAACAACAAAAAAAGGAATATGACAAAGATACAAGTAATATAAGTAGTGAAAAAAAAAGGCGAGAGAAGAAAAAAGGGGGGGGAAGGGGGGAAAAGAGGAAAAAAAGAAGGAAAAGACAAAAAAGGAGAAAGAGAAAGAAATAATGTGAGTGAAGTAAGATTACGAAAAGAAAAGATAATGTAGTATATAAAATGAATTTACAACTCTATTTTATGATTTACAATTCAAAAGAGATATTTCTCCCCATCTCTCTTTCCGTATACTTTTTAGAGCATTCCCTTCTTGATTCAACGTGTCTATACTTTGATTCTGCATAATGCTGCTTTTATAATCTTATGGTTTTCACTGGTTTTATTTTTTGGATTTACATTTTAATCATTTTATTCATTTCATAAATTGCCTATGATTGAATAGCACTGCAGAAATACTGATAGATAGATAGGCAGACAGACAGTCTCCATACATGAGCCTGCCTTTGTTTTGAGATCTGGAGAGGCCTTTTTTTTTTCCCCATCAGCCTCACAAGTACATCTGGTAGGAACATGCGAACAGGTCTTCTAAGTGGCTGCTTCTTGGTTCTGGAACTTCCTATGTAGAAAGGGTAGACTGGTGCATTCCTTGCTATTCTTTGACAGGAAACATGACACATTTAACTCTTTAAACTCTGAGCATTGTTACATTTCCAACATTTTCAAGATTTTGAATTCTTCAGTTAAACTGAGCCCTTCACACAGAAGTGTTGAAATTGTGCAGCAAAGTCATACAACCCTGTTTTGGGCTTTGTGAGAACTTCATTACCCAGAGGTAATTTGCTTTAAATCTCTGCCACACTACCACATAAAACAAGACCTGCAGGATGCATGTGGAGTTTTTTTTCCCTAATAGAGCTGGCTCGTGCTGCTATACAGGTATACCTCAGTTAACAGAGTAGATGTGTGCCTGGATGTAACCTCTTTAACAGAAACATTGGTACCAGAGACAGAAATAACAAACAAAGAATAGAGATATGTTCCTACAATACAAAAAGTAGAGTAGTTCAATAGGTTTCAGCAGACTTTTTATCTAAAACTAACAATATGCATGTGTGAAATGAAACAACCAGTAAAGTAAATCTTGCATAAGTAAGCAAAAACATCTTCAACTTACTAGATACCACTTAAAAGCTTCTTCCAAAATGTGCCCAGGGATTTTTTTTTCTTTCACCAGCCTCCCGGTTTCTTTTGTTTGCACTTTTGGTGGGCAAATGTATCAATCTGTCCTAAAAACAAAACAAAACGAAAATACCATACTGCAGGGAGATAGTAAAGCAGGCTGATCTGTGTGCTCATTTTGCATTTCATGCATATTTAGCAAGGGAGCTGTACTTAATCTCCCTTGTAATAGGCAGGTACACACAGCTACAGAAGGATCAGCTAGAATAAAAACCTGTTTTTTTTTCCTATCTTAAGTTTCATTGCATTGTTTACTGCAGACGGGCTGCTGGAACCTCACACTGAAAATCTGTGTTTCCCCAGCCCTCCTTCACCATGCTCCCAGTATCCATGCTGCTAAAAAGCTTCCAGTTAGACAAAGGAAAAATTTGTCAGAGGTTTTGTTAACTGAGTTATGCTTATATATGTAAAGGGTCACTTAACTCACATCTGCCAGCAGTTCTCTTTCAGGAGCATGCAGCCATTTCCAGTGCATGTTCCCAGATTTTTAATAGCATGCATGTAAGTTCAGATTTTACCAGCACTTCTGCCACCACCAAGACAGAGTAAACACATTCTTGGTATATACTCTCCATGGATTGTATTGCATCCAACTGTAGAATTTTACTACAGGCTTCAATACTTCCTCTTCCAAAAGGATTGTAGACATAGCTGGCAAGTGAAGGATAAAGCTAGACTGGTTCATCTCAAAATATAGGCACAAATATGCAACATCACACAGAGCTAGGGCTAGTCCTTCCATTAAGCAGAGTTGTCCAGCAAATTTTGAGTGTTGTGAAAGGGCTGCCATAAAGGCACTTGTGAGACTGTCTGTCTCGTGTGTCAAGATAATGTAACTGGCTGAGAATGCTATGTGCCTTGAGGTGGTGGTGGGGTTGCACAATTTTCTGTTTGGCTTTTGGCAACAAAATTCTTGGAGAGGCCTCAGATATAGGCTGGGAAATCTTTTACCATTTATTTAGTGAGCTGTTTATAGAGAGCAGGCCTTAATTCCATATACTCCCAGCATCCCAGTTTGGCAGGGACAGTCCCAAATCCAGTCCCAAGTCCTGTCTCATCTCACATTTTCAGCTGCTTCTAAAATATCTTAGTTTCTCTCTCTTCCTCTCACTTTCCCCCTTTGCTTTCAGCTTATTTCAGTCGCTGCAAACTGAGGCCCTTTCCACACATTACCTGGTTCTGCTGTCTTCCTGTCACAATCCCAGCAGCGCCTTTGCTGGGAAGGGCGCATGACAGGAATGCTCCCCTCCACACCTGACCAGCTCCCTGTAGAAGGGAGCATGAGTAACATGCCTCTTCCTTCTGCAGCGCAGTTGGGCTCTTTCCCATGCTGTGCTAGGGCAGAAAACACCTCCATTGCACTTCTGGACCTTCCTTATGGCAGGTAAGTACTGGAGCGCCGCTCAGTTGGGGGGTCATTGACGGAGAAAATCTATCAATAATTTATCCCACAATCACACCAACTGGTGATAGGTGAAGGGTGAGACTGCAACAATGCCATACAGAAATGTTGTCGCAGTCCTGCTCCTCTTGTGTCCCCATGCTGGGCCACAGACCATTTCCACAGTAGACTGTTATAGCGCTATTATACCATTCCAACATCCTATGGAATCCTGGGGTTTGCAGTTTAGGGAGGGGCCGCCTGGCCCCTCCCTAAACTGCAAACCCCAGGATTCCATAGGATGTTGAAAGTGGTATAATAGCGCTATAACAGTCTACTGGGAAAATGGCCCTAGTCATCATGTGGAAAGGGCCTTAGTTCAAAGTGCAAAAGTGAATGCACTCATTTAACTCAGGAAGGGAAAGAAAAAGAAGAGGGCAGAATCTTACCCTTCCCAGTGTGCTCAGACAAAAACAAACTCCTGTCGATTCTCCTCACATGCATGTTTTCCCTCACTTTTGCCCTCTTTACCATACTCTGATGTTGGTTGCCACACATCATGGTTTTCATTTGTGAAGTATTGGAGGATATGCAATTATAGCTACGACCTGGGCATGTATAGTATGAATCAACTGTCGTCCTTGAATAGATGTTGAAAATAATCAATGCTTAGAGAGATGTTATTAAGCCAAACTCCCTAATAATTATGAAAGACTCTCAGATACTACATTGCCTTAGAAGTATGCTTGCCAACACTAGACAAATCTATCTTTAATAACTGAAATGTCTCTGGCCCAGAGACAATGAATGAGATTTGCATTATTCTGCCATATTTCATTAATGATTGCATGAATTACAGCAGTGACAGATAAAAGCTATTTTCACATTTTAAATCTTTTCAGTAAAGCATGCCATAACGAACAAGAGTGCTTGGTGTTTTCCCTGTGATGATCTCTTCCCTACCTGAGTTTTGGATTTGAAAGAAATGGTATAAATGTTTCCCTCTAGTATGCTCATGATTTAATCTGACTTTGAAATAGTGCTGGGAAAGCAAGTTTTACATTCACTGCTAAAAATTAATGTAGAAATAAAGAATCTCATAAGAACCATCACAATTGACACATGAAAAAGTCCTGTGCTTTCAAAAGTCTGTAGGGCTGTAAGGTAGGGGGAGAATGACATAACTAAAGTACTACATCTATTTGTGGAGTCAAACATATTTTAAGTTTCCTGAGGAAGTAGTTTTCAAAAGTGCTTTCAAAGAAAAATATTGAACTTGCCTTGCTGATGATGACCAAACAGCACTACTCTTTAAAAAAACTAAGGGCTTTTCCACACTACACTGTTATAGTGCTATTATTCCACTTTCAACATCCTATGGAATCCTGGAGTTTGCAGTTTAGGGAGGAGCATTTAGAATTCGTAGTAAACTACAAACCCCGGAATTCCATAGGATGTTGAAAGTGAAATAGCACTATAACAGTGCAGTGTGGAAAGGCCCTAAGTGTGCATAGTATTCATAATCTTGATTACTCTTCTAATAATAATGTCCCTGAAGGAATCACTTTTACCTGGTGCGTTAGAAGGCAGGGTATGAGATAACAGGTATTTAGGCCAGGTCATGGAAGCTGTTTCTGTGACCATCACGACAGTTTTGGATACTGGCCGTGGAAGCTAATGAAGCCAGGAGATGAACCTTTTACACTTGCTGGACTTCCCCAATCTTTTGGCACAGGGGAAGGAAACTTAAGGCAAGAATACAACCTTGCAACCTGACTATATGCAATATATTTTCCTCATTTGTTAGACTTGGATTTTTTTTTTTACCTGAATGGCATTAAGTTTCCCAGATTTTAGGCCCTGACCAAGAGTCTTCTTCTCTGGTCCTCAGGACAAGAGGGAGAAATCTCAGAGTGAGAACACTGCCTTGAAAAGTAAGTGCATGTATGTGCATTTTTCTCATTTGTTGGATGTGGTGTTTTTTATTTGAATGGTATACTGTGTGCAACTGTGCTTGATTCTTAAGCTGTTAAGCATTAGGGGTTGCCCCTTGTGACATCACTTCTGTAACATCACCAAAGTCAGCTTCCTGTGGCAGGCCCTGTGAGCAGTTCCTGTTCACATATGCCATGAAGTATTCCTTGGAACAGGGAGTCTTCAAGTTGGAGGCATCAGCTTCTGAGCCCAAGAATTTGTTCTGAGTAGCAGAAATGAATGAACCGTACAACAGTTCCGTATGAAGAATGGCTTGTAGCTATCTCAGACTTTCTTCATCATTTTAGCAATATAATTTGGGGAAGGAGTGATTTTGTTGTTGCTGTTGTTAAACTATTAGAAGTCAGAAACTGTTGCTGAGTTACATCTGGAAATCACCTAGGAATTCAGGCGCCACCATCTTCATGTCCCTGTTCCATTATGCACACAATTATACACAATTTTGAATGTGCATGATTACAGTTTTTAATTTGATTGAGGTATTCTGTATCTGGAAATGGGCTGTTTATCTAGAGCAGATTTTGATTCATAAAACATTGTTTACAAAGAAGTAAATAGTATACCTCTCACTGCTCATTACCAAATAGTTCAATTATTCTTAACTCTTGTATGATGTGAACTTTTGGATGTACCTGTTTTAATTTTCAAAGCTGCTGTGTGTCCCAGGGTTCGGGGAAAATTCAGGATATTAATCAATCAGTCAGTCCACCAATCAATAACAAAGGCATGTAAACTGAGGATTAGGAAATGGGAGGTAAATTCTCTCACACTTGTGAATGAAGGAAATATGAATAAGCAGTAGTGTTCCAGGCAGAGCTTCAAGATGACAATCTTACTTTAAATTACCAGATGACAAGGGAGATTCAACAGTGATGACATCCACAGTTCGTTTTCCATTGCCCTCCCCAATTCCTACTGTAGCAAGCAGCAGACAGTTGACCCTTCTGTTAGTCAGTCAGGCTGCCTCCTTGAGCAGAGGACCTGGGATGCCCTAGACAGCAGCTTATTTTTAGCTATGACCTGCATTAGTATTGCATTTTTACAGCCAAGGATAGATAGAGTTGTTTGTGCCTCATGTGGCCAAAATAACATGTCTGGATTTTGACACTATGCACTTTCATTTGGGCACAGTTTGGAGATAATAAATTACAAGTAAAATAGTTATCTGTTCTGAGTTACTTTGGTTGTAAAGAAAGGGTATAAAAAGGTACATTTCAAAAGTAAAGTAAAAATGAAGCTACCTCACTCATCTAGTGAGTAACTTTGTCTTGTTACCTTTAAAGGCTATATTTTAACAGTACTTTTAGAGGCAGGTTGGCAGGTTTTTGTGTCATTCTCTTGTGAATCCTAAGGATCTCCCACCAAAACAGTAATGGAAATCAATGAAAAGTAATAAGCAAAGCAATAAGTAATGCAACAAATAACCTTGACTGTGGTTCTTGCCTCAGACAGTATAATGTCTTGAACCATCCATGGCAGCAGAATTTAGTCCTAAGGTTTCACAAAAGAAATGGGAGAGGACAGTGGACAGAGGACCGATTTTACTGGGTTTTGTTCAAACTAGAGTGGATTGATTGAATCAACTGCTGAGTGGTGAGGCAACATATAAGTAAATCCCACTGATTTAGTGGATCTATTCTAGTTGAGAGAAATAACAGTATTCAGGTCATACAGGTCCTGCAGCTCCTGGTTAATTCCATTTCACTCATGAGACTACAATAGTTAAGGCTGCATCAATCACTGAATGGCAACTGGGCAAAACTAGTTGTTACCCTGGGTTCTGGGGTCCAGTGGGAGACACCTCAATGTGCTCCAAATAATGGAGAATGGGAATTAGCCAGAGCACAAGCTGTAGCACTACAAGAGGCAGGGTAACCTAGCAAGATCTTTTTACCCAATGTTTGTGGGGTCAGACCAAGCCAAAAACCAAGCAGAATTGTCTAATAAATGATTTTATTGAGGGGAATTCACTCATGCATGCACACAAGATACACATAATCACACATTCACACAAGAGCTGGCTGAAAGAGAAAGGGAGGAAAAATTATAGAGAGGCTGACGGGTTTCGGGGATTTATAATTACCAGTCCAGAAGAGTAGTGAAGAGCAGAAATGTATTTTGGCTTAGGTAGGACCTAAGAACAGTTCTCATTCAGGAGCCAGACAGACAGAGTGATGGATAGACCTTCAAGAGACTGCACTGGGCATCCTGAAATCAGGGGTATTTGTACCCTGAAAATGGCTTGTGGCTGTGAAGGTTGCATCTGGATGCAAGACAAAAGGAACCTGTTGTGGACAATGAGTCTTTCGCCTGTTGATGGGCTTATTGCTTTGATTGACAAAGACATGATGGATGTTGTAATAGCTGTCTATTGTGGGTGCTGTGAGGACAGATGAAAGAATCCAAGTGTACAAGGGATGCATATCTGTCAATCCGTGTCCTGGTGGGCTCCTCACAGATGGATTCCCTGGAAAAGTCCAGCTTCTATTTAAGCCTATTATCCACAGGAATGATGTATATTTGCTTGACAAGTGACTCAGTCTTACCTGGAAGAATTTTGGAGTTGACCTATACTTCTCACATTTACAGTCAAATTCTTTCCCTCACTCAGTTTGACCTCTCTGTCACCTTTCAGGCATGAATTTGATATCAGAGCCAATAAAATGTGTTGCCAATTAGGTGTGGTGTCCATCCAAACCATATTGACATTGGGGACCCCCAAAGCGCTTACTCAAGATCTATTAAGAAGCAAAAGAGAGGAAACTGGATAGGGGAAATATTGAAGGGGTTGTAGCTGGGGTAATACTGCACCTTTTCCTGAAATCCTTGGTCTGGGAAAAACAGCGAAGAAGTGGAACTCAACACAGAGAGGGCTGAGGGGATTACTCGACGGACTGACAAACAGTCTGCTGGTATGACCGGGAGTGATCCAAAGAAACACTCAAAAACTGGGACTATTTGTAGGGGGAAAAGTACCTTGAGGGCAAATCCTCTTCCGGGGAGAACAAAGGATATTGCAACAGAAAAGAAGCTCCACAATGGCAACTCCCTTTGCATTACAAGGTGTTGCCAAAGTTTCAGGATCTTCAGTTACTTTGGGTTGTGGTGTGAATTTATGTAAATGGTCTTTGCCTGATAGGATTTTATTGCTATCAGTGCTCGACTTGGGGGAAAACACACTAATCCCCTCAAGTTGGCTTCTCAGAGGCTGAGGATCCTTTGTCTACTGTGGGTTTATACAGCTTGAGGTCTCCTGGGGCTACATGATGGGGGATTGCACTGGCCTGACCTGGTTTTCGATCGTTCGATCGTTGCTGCCTACGTGCTCATCTGGGTGACCTCTCAGGCACGTTGAATCATATTTTAATAGCAAAATTGTAGACCCCAGGACAGGACAGGGTTTACCAGTGAAGTAACAATAATACTTACCAAAAAAAAAGGCTCTGTAATGCAGGAGCATCCCACAACATTCTACCACTCATTAACAAATCAGCTTTTCCCTGAACAGTCCCATTTTTAAAAAGAGCTTTCAGGTTCTTCTCTCAAATTTTGCTTCCCTTTATTATAAAAGAGAAAACTTTATGCCTGCAATACTGTATACTTTTTGCTGTTATTAACCATCAAGTTGACTTTGACTTATGGTAATGCATTGAATAGAAAACCTACAAGATCCCTGGTGAACTACCTTGCTCAGGTAGTGGCTTTCTGGTTGCTTCCTTAATTAAATCAATCCATCTGTCATATGGTTTTGCTGCCCAACTCCACAATAACAAGACCAGACGCTTTCCTTGTTTCCTACTTTCTTCTGCTTTTCTTAGCGTTATAATCTTTTCCATTGAGTTACATTGTCACATGATATGTCCAGATTCTGAAACCTCACTTTAGTCACCTTGGCTTGTAGTGAGAGTTCAGGCTTGATCTAGTCTTGGTCACATTCATTTGTCTTTTGGGAAAACCATGCTATCTGTAGAACTCTTCTCCAACACTGCAGTTCAAATGAGTTGATTCTCTTCCTGTCAGCTTTCTTTGCTGTTCAACTTTCACAGCAAGACATAAAAAGTGTATATCTTTACTGCAGACTCTTACTGAATTTATGTGGGATTACTTCTGCATAGGCAGAATAGTAGTAAACTCCAGGAAGTATCAAATTGGAAGATACTTCAGAGGTCAGTTTATTTCAATACCCTGCTAAAGACAGGGTCTACAGCACAAGATGCCGCTACTGCATCTCTGACTGGTGGTCATTCTGCCTCTGCTTATATGGTTTCTAGGGGGAATGAGAGAGCCCATCGTGAGGCACTCTATCCACTGTCAAATAACAGTCACCACTGGAAGTTTCTCCTAAAGTATGGCTGAAACCTGTCTCCTTGCATTTTCTCCCTAAAGCACTCCAGTTCTGTCCTCTGGAGCAACAGAGAAACAAACCTGTTCCACTTTCTGCATGATTGCCCTTCAGATATTTGATGATAGCTGTCATGTCCCCCACCTTCATTTTCTTTCCTTCAGGCTAAACATACCCCAGTTCTTTCAACAATTCCTCACAGGACTTAGCTCATACACTCATCAGCACCATGCTACTATTTTTCTCCAATCTTCATATATACCCCACAGGATTTTAAAAGAATAGTATGGGCTTCATGTAGAGAACAATGAAGCTACACTGCATATCTCTGGGTTGTAAGTTAGGCATTTTAAAGGAAATGCTGTATGACAACAACTCTCACAGGCTCTGTTCAGATGGTCCTCAAGCCCTGTGCAGTAGAGTTTATTTTTTAGTGATTTCTGCATTGCAGGGCCAGAATAGATAAATAACTGCAGGATCATTAAATGCAAGTGTCTTCTATCTGTGGGAGCTGCAAGGAAGCTGTGGGGAGAACAAGGGGCTGAATGAGCCTCTCCCAGTTCCATGCTGGCAGGGTAGAAATCTATCTTCTGAACAAATCTGTAGTTATACCAAAGCAATCTTCCTAAAATGAATGGCATGAAAGAGAAATATCAATTTAGTGGCAAGGCTCCAATTCCATATTTTGTCATTATTACACATTTTGGAAATGTTTACAATGTTTTGTCTACCTTTTCTGTCTAACCCAGAAAAGCCTAGTGGGCTGCATCTGAGCAGAAAAAGAATAGGTGGGAAGAAGGGTATAACCTATTTCAGAGAAATAGACCAAACAAGAAAGGAGAGGCAGTAGCATTATGTCTAGGATGTTTACACCTCTGAAGAGATCCATGGCTTAAATCCTGGAAGCCAGGTTGAGAGCATCTGGGTAAAAATTAATGAGAAGAGAAACAACAATGATGTCATTATGGGGGACTACTACAGAACACCCCACACACACCAGACTGAAGACTTACAGAGTTGCAGAACTAATGGGAAATTTCACTTATCCTGATGTTTGTTGAAAGTCGGACTCTGCCAAGAATATAAGGTCCAACAAATTCCTCACTTGCCCAAGAAAGTGGAAGAGCCAATAAGGAGATGAGCTATTTTAGATCTGATCCTAACCAACACTGAAGATGTAGTTAATGGGGTAGAAGTGGTAGAATCCTTAGTGGGAGTGACCACATTCTCCTGAAGTTTGTGATACAGTGAAAAGAGGAAGCCAAGTGTATTCAGACATGCATTCTAGACTTGAAGAAAGCTAATTTCAGCAAATATAAGGATATACAAAGTATGATCCCATGGTCAGTGACACTGAAAGAAAAGGGAGATCATGGTGGATGGGAATTTCTCAAAAGTGAGATATTGAAGGCAAAATTTCCAACAGTTCCAATAAGGATGAAAAATAGGAAGTGTCTAAAGAAACCAGGATGGAGATCTAAAGAACTTTCAACTAAGCTAAGATTTAAAACAGACACGTACAAGAAACAAAAAAATGGGAAGATCATCAGAGAAATTCAAACATGTAGCCAGCAGATATAGGGAGAAAGTCGGAAAAGCTACAGGATTGCTGGATTCCGATCGCATGGCGTGCGTGAGCAGCAGCTCGGATTGAAGCTGCACAGTTGTGCGGCTCCGAACTATCACCCGCTGGACTTCAGCCGCTTTTTTTGACATCAAAAGTGGCTAACCCCCCCCCCCCGGGTAAGGGGGGTGCGGAAGAGGTTCAAAGGGGACCCCAGAATTGGTGAGTGGCTCTCCCCCGAAGGGAGTTTGCCCGAAGGGGGAAGAGTGGAGTCGCCAAGGGATCGCAGGATCACGATGGAACCAGCGAGATCGCCACGAGAGCAGCACAAGCGCAGCTGCCGATTTTTAAAAGAAGAAGCCTTTAAGATTACAGTAAGCATCTGATCTAAGGATTTATTTCAAATATATCACATCTGGTTTTGACTTGCAACGGTGAGCAGAAGCGGAGGAACAGATGAAGGGACCCAGACACGAAGTGAGTACATTTTGGCTTTGAGTTTCTCTTAAAGGGGCGGCTGCCTATTTTTGAAGTGACTGCCAAAAGCCTTTTCTGCTTGTTTAACAATGACCGGGAACTGGACTGGACTGATTAAGGAACAGGTAGATCTAAGACTTTAAAAATTTTCCCTTGTTTTGAAATCATTTTTGAAGGATAAAGGTTTGGAAGAAACTTGTATTTGAATACTGGAACCTTGATTCTGGATTATGGTTTTTTCCTGGGATAGACTTACTGGAACATTGAATTTCTTAGTTTTTTTTTCTCTTTCTATTTTTTATTTTTGGACTGTGGTGACTAAAGAATAAGATTGTTTGGACTTTTTAAGGAACTTTTTTGCTGTGGAATTATTCTTGAGGACAAGGACTCGGAAGAGAGCAGAAGAGAACTTATTTGGGTTTATAGTTCTCTGTTTATGGTCTTTATTAGACTGTGGGGAGTTGTTTTCTCTGCTTTTTCTCTGCAACTTTTGAGATCTGCTTTTTTAACTTGGACTTGATTTGGATATATTTCTAGATTTTTGGATATATTTCTGGATGTTTAGCTTGGACTTGATTTGGATACATTTCTGGACTTTTATTTCGAACTTGATTTGGAAATATCTTGGATTGCATAGGTTTTGAGAACTCTGGCAAGTTGATTTTTAAGAACCTGGAATTTTGATACTTGAGGGTTATGAACATTGGGAAGTGCTTTACTAGTTTCTGGTTCCTGAGAACTGTTTTTCTGCTGTGATTGTTAAGACTAGAGAACCTGTGCTGGAAGGACACTGTAAGCTGAACATCCTCACTCCCACGAGATGGAATGGCTTGGAATGTAAACGACGGCTGAGATACTGAAAGATCTTCGAGCAGCCTAGTGAAACGGAAGTACAGTGAGCCACAGTTGGGAGTGGGGAGTGGGAAGTGGGCCTAGGCACAGGGGTTTGGAATAAAGGAAGTGGATTAATTTTCTGCAAAAGTAACGTGTATATAGTCTGTCTCTAAGCATTTATATAGCTACATTTGTGTTTTTTACATACCAGTTTATATTGATTTTAATTATATGTATTGATTTCAATAACTATTATTCAGAGAGACTTTATAGTACTAAGTATTACTATTCTTAAGCATTATTAAGTATATTTGTATAGCTTGCATGTTGTCATTTATGCAAGTATTTTAATAACAATACACTGATACAATTTGTTGAATGTGATGTAAGACATAAGCATTTATAGAACTCATTTGATAAGGGACAGACAAATCAGGGAATAAGATATTGTTAACAGAATGGAATCCAGGTCAAAAAGAGGAGCAGCTGCAGCAGTGACAACAATTCAAACTGCCAGACGAACATCAACTGATATACCACAGAAACCAGACTTTATGTTGCAAATGATGGAAGAAATAAAAAGCATCAGAGAAGATATCAGAACAGGTTTAAAAGAGACAAGAAAGGAAATGAGAACTGATATGAAGCATGAAATGGATAAGTGGGGGAAAAAACTAGAAAACTTAACTAAAGAAGTAATTACATTGAAAAAAGACAATAAAGAGCTAAAACAACAAGTCAAACAACTGGAAGCAGTGACCACAGAATTGAAAGATAAACATCAAGTGGAAGAAATCCAAATTACTGCACAGGAATTGAGATATCGCGAAAGATGCCTCCGCTTTAGGGGAGTCCCTGAGGGAACTGGGGAGGACTTATACGCGAAGGTGCTACCAGCATTGGCAGAATTTATTGACATTGAAGAGGAGAAATTGGAAATGTATATAGACGGGATGTTCAGAGTAAACTCCAGAGTGGCCAGAGAGAGGAAACTCCCAAGAGATATAATCATAACATTTACCAGGATGGTAATTAGAGATAAAATACTGCAAAGAAGCTACGATGGACAGTTGAAGATTGAAGATAAAGATGTGAGAATATTTAAAGATATACCATTTCAGATCTTAAAGAAGAGACAAGAATATAAGCCATTGGTGAATCTCCTGGTAAAGTATCAGATTAATTATCGATGGGAGAAATTCGAGGGCATTTCTTTCACGTATAAACAACAGAGATATAGAATTAATTCAACGCATAAGGCGAAGGAAATGATGGAAAGATTGAAGAAAGACTTTCAGAAGACGCGTTCGGAGGAAGGGAAAGAAGAGGAACAACCTCTAGGAGAAGAAGAGGAGAAATCACAAGAAGAAGATGATGAGGATGAAGCACAACAAGAAGAAGAAATTCAGCAGGAAGAAGATGAATTAACAGGAGATCAAATAAAAGATTAAGTTGATATTAAAACTATAACATTATTAACAAAAGGGACAAAATGGGCAAACGGGATTTTAGGATACATTCTTGGAACATTAAGGGATTTAACTCTGAATATAAAAGAAGACAAATATTTCACTATCTGGAAAAACAAAATTTGGATGTAATTTGCTTACAAGAAGCTCGAATTAGGACTCAAGATTTGAAATACCTTTGTAATATGAAATTAGGTAGCTGCTACACAGCAACAATTGACAGAAAGAAGCGGGGAGTGATACTATATGTGAATGCAAGGTATGGAGCTCATCAGGTCTTCCAGGACAGCAATGGTAGATACCTAGGCATAGAAGTTACAACTAGACAAGATAAGATATTGATAGTTGGAATCTACGCACCCAACGGGGCGAAGGGTGAATTTTTTCCTAAAGTACATGGGGAGATACAGAAATATATGAGTGACACTGGCAATTTGAACATTGCTGTACTGGGGGACTTTAATGGAGTTGTCAATCCAAAATTAGATAGATCGGTACAGAAATTGATCCCCCGAAATAATGGAAAATTACCTAAGAGCTTCTTTAACATGATGGACGATTTGAACCTCTTCGATGTATGGAGATATAAAAATGGACAATTAGAAGGATACACTTTTTTTTCAGATAGACATAAATCAATGTCCAGAATTGATATGATGCTGGTATCTAAGGCATTATTGTTGAAGGCTACAGATATAGACATTTTTCCGAATTTATGTTTAGATCACAATCCATTGCTTCTTAAGATGACGATTAAGGAAAGGGAAAGGACATGGAGATTAAATGATGAGATCTTTAATAAAGAGAAATACATAAATGAAGCGAAGAAGGAGTTGATTAACTATTTCAGTGAAAACATGACACCGGATTTGACGGTGAGGACTATTTGGGATGCAAGTGAAGCAGTGATGCGAGGCAACTGTATCAGATGGTCTGCAGAAATTGGGAAAGAAAGGAGAAACGCTGAGCAGCAAATATTGGACAAAATGAAAGAAGTTGAGAAACGGATGAGGAAATATCCTTTTGATGAGAAAATCAGATTACAGATGAAAGTTTGCCAAGCTGAACTGAATCAACTTAACTTGAAAGAAATAGAACAACAAGTATGGAGAACAAGACATAATTATTTTGAGCAAGCAAATAAACCCTCAAAGCTTCTCTCCAATCTGCTGCGGAGAAGATGGACTAAGAATATTATATCAGAGATAAAGACTGGAGAAGAGAGAATTACTAAACATGAAGGAATAAAGCAGGCATTTTATAAGTATTATGAGAAATTGATGAGCAAGATTTCGAAAGTGAAAAAACAACAGGAACTGGAAGAATACTTGGATAGAACAAATAAATTAAGATTTACTGAAGATCACAGATTGATCCTGAATAAATCAGTTTCTATGATGGAAGTAATGGAAGCTATTAAGAACCTTAAGAATGATAAAGCTCCGGGTCCAGATGGATTTACGACAAGATATTACAAGATTTTACAACATGAGATTTCAATTCCATTGCAAAGTACTATAAATGAGATGATAAAAGAAGAAGTACCGGTGATACCTTGTAAAACTAGAAACCCCAGAATTGTGCCTGAAAGAGCTTTGCAAGTGAGCTATGCAAAGGAATGTTTCAGCTGTCCTTGAAATCTCAAGCCTGTAGCTTCCAGTCAAGTGCTGAAGTTAAATATTAAATGTTCAATTTAAATATCTTAGAATACAACCCCAGATGTAATTTGTGAAATTGTTAGCAAAGGCCATTATTACTCCAAGAGAAAAATTCACCTACTTGCCATCTCCCTTTATGTGTCTAGTCTCCCAAGTTTTCAGGCGTCTTGGTCTCCCAAGTTTTCAGGCATCCTAGTCTCCTAGGTTTTCAGTCATCCCGGTCTCCCAGGTTTTCAGGCGTCCCGGTCTCCAACAAACTGTTTGGGTGGCAGATTTGAAAGATTCGGTTTGCCTATTTTGGCACAGGGATTCGGATTCCCAAATCTCGAATCCCTGCCAAGGATTCGAGGATTTGGTTGGCCCATCCCTACTTACCACAGCACATGTGCAAAGGATCTAGGAGTCTTAGTAGACCACAAGCTCAACTTGTGGTTTCTTCCAGCTCAGTGATTCCATCTGTTTTTGTTTCTGCCTTTGTTTTGTTCAGAAACACCCTTCTTAGGATGCTTTTGCACACGTGAAGGAAAAGACAAGGAATTCCTATAGTTTCCTTATTTCTTTCCCTTAGCAACAGTCGTGTAGGGACAGGGGGGTGGAAGAGCGCTTCGCTCTGGGCGGCAATGTTTTGGGGGCATCCCGGCCTGTAGCCATGCCCTCACATGCCCTAATCACGCCCCCATGCATAGTGGCTCCGCCCTTCGCACCATAGTCCTGCCCACCTCCACACACTCCAAGCTCTGCCAGTGTTTAGCAAGGCAGCTCAAGCTTGCGGTAGAGCATATAGAGTTTTTTTCTTCTCTAGTGGTCTGCTTTTAGCTCCAATTCCCAAAGAAATCCTGAAGAAGAATGAGTCAGAATTCTGTAGAATGTGTACATTGAAACTAAGGCTACAATCCTACACGTTTGGGACTGAAGCAGCTCTAAATAAGTTGACTGAGGTGCTGCATGTCTTCCGCAACAAACTAATGTAAAAGGTAATATGTGAGTTAGTGCTTAGATCAGGCGTGCTCAGAATAATACTTGTGGGCTGTTTGATCCTCCTGGCCAATTTTGTGGACTATACCTTCTCCACCTACTAGTCCTTGTTTACACTATTGGAACACTATGGCATGCATGCAAAATGGGGGCTTTTCTCCCTTCTCTTCCCTTTTACAGGGGAAGGAGACACCTCTGGGCTAGAGCTCTCACATCCTCTTGCATGCAACATCCTCATGAATACAAAGAGATTGTCAGAGTTGTCAAAAATATTGGCAGTGGTGGTAATAACGCAAACTCGATGGGTTGGCAGCATCTCATGTGTCCTCCCCAGGAAAGGTGTACCACCTAAGTCATGACCTCTGCTGTCCTCTTTTGTGTGCAGAATGATGGATCTGAAGAAGAAAGCCTCTGATTATATTTGGAGGCTCTCTGTGTGAGCTGGACCCCTAGCAAATCAAGGTATGAAACCACACACAGAGCCTCTACAGATAGCAGAGGCTCTCCTCTTCAGGCCTATTACCCTCCACATGTAGAGGTGGATAGAGCTGAAAATGGAAGTGCCTGTGCTACCATGATCCCCTTTCCAATGTGTTTGCTATACCTGATATACAATAGCACTTTTAGTTTATTTCCACAAGCTTAACTAACAATTAGCATGGTCTATATTATTTTGCCCCTTAGCCGTTATCTTTGAAATTACACAATTAAACTACCTAAAATTTAGCAAAACATCATTTTATTGAGGAAGAAGAGGACGAGAAAAGCTCATTTGGTTGAAAAAGATGAAGACTGGAAGTTTAGACAATTATTGATTATAGGTGAGAAAATGGTGCAAGGCTTCCGAGAATCTCACACATACTTTTCAAATGCATGACAGGTGGTGTTAATATATTGAGCCTTTAATAGCCTTCACTTTGCTGCTGCACTAAGATTCTGGTTGTTAATCAGTGCCTTTTGAGCAGAAAGCATTGCCTGCCTGCTTTGTATTAAAAAGGAGAGACTTTTTATGCACACGTGTACAAATGTGTATTATCTATGTGCAAGCTTTATCAAACATGTCATGAAGCACATTGACCATGGGAAAAGAGATTTTGTTCGTGTCCTTCCACTGGCATTAGATATTACAGCTGGTCTGTGGCTAAAGTAGAAATCCGTACTGCATAAATCCTTGTGCAAAAACTTATAGCAGTTGACTGTTTTTCCAGTGGGATGTCCCAATGTGTCAAGGCACCCTGTCTTGTTAAGGACAAAAATTACAAATATTGGATGAGATACTACATTGTAGACATGTAGTGTAAAAGTTCCAAATGTGGAACTCTGCTGCAATACCCCTCTTACCTCCAACCCACCTTACAGTTGCAGGAGACCCAACTGCAAGAGCCACTCTCACTCCTTGACCAAAGGAGGATTCCCGGAGGTCTTGGTGACTGATGTCATTGCTATGCATCTGGCTATAGCAACATAGTCAGATGCTCCTTCTCCAATGCCCCCTGCTCTCTAAATGACTAAAGGACCTTGGAGGGGCAGCTCTTGAAATGAAAAGAGAGGTTTTGGTGAGAGATTTTGGTTGTTGTGTGTAGCCTGCAACAACCAAGCAACCTATAGTGGCATAAGCTGGGCTTGTGCGAATGTAAGTCACTAACAGGATTCCATCCATTTGTTATAGCATGACCACCCAGTGCCCGTTAAGCTGCCTCTCAATTAAATACTTGAACTCTGACCATTCCATTGTGTGTCTACTACTTTAATTCTGAACCTTTGAGATTCTCTGTGGGACTCTAGCATGATGACCAAGCTACAGTGTTTATATAACTGCCGGCTGCTTTCCTCTCCTCTGCCCCTTAGCAAGCCATATCTACATCTGCCAAGCTCTGCCATCTGTCTACCAGTGCCCGCTGTGCTGTCGTTCAGGTGAATTCCTGGCAGACTGGAAGTGGATAAATAATATCCCCATCTTTAAAAGGAAGAAATTGGAATTGGACAACTACCAGCTGGTCAGTTTGACATTGACATTGATACCAGGAAAACTTCTAGAACAGACCATTAAACAATGTGGCTGTGAGCACTTATAAAAGAACGCTGTTTCTATTTCTCAGAAATTGTGTCAGACTGATCTTGTCTTCTTTTTTAAAAATGAAATTGCAGGCTTGGTAAATTAGGAGAATTTGCAGCTGATTGACGGATTGAAGCTAGAAAGCCCTTGTGAGTGGTTCCTCAACATCCTGAAGAGAAAATGAAAAGTGGATTACATTTAGTCAGCAAATATCACATCCACAAATATAGGATGGATGACACCTGACCTGACCACAGCATACGTGAAAAGTATCTAGGAGTCTTAGTAGACTATAAACTAAACAAATAGACCACAAGCATGAGTCAACAGTATGGCACAGCGTAAGGCCCCACTTTGGGGGCCCCCGATATCATTATGGTTTGGATGGGCACCATACCTAATTGGCATTATATGGAATTGGCAACACACTTTAATTGGCACTAATATCAAATTCAAACCTGAAAGGTGACAGAGAGGTCAAACCAAGCGAGGGAAAGAATTTGACTGTAAACATGAGAAGGATAGGTCAACTCGAAACTTCCTCCAGGTAAGACTGAGTTATTTGTCAGGCAAATACACACCATTCCTGTGGATAATAGGCTTAAATAGAAGCTGGAATTTTCCAGGGAACCCAATTGTAAGAAGCGAATCAGGACACTGATTGGCAGATATCCATCTATTATACACCTGGGTTCCTTCCTTTTTCCTCACAGCACCCACAATAGCTATTACAACATCCATCATGTCTTTGTCAATCAAGCACTAAGCCCATCAACAGGCAAAAGACCCATTGTCCACAACAGGTTCCCTTTGTCTTGCATCTGGAATCTTCACTGCCACAGGCTATTTTCAGGGTACAAATACCCCTGATTTCAGGATGCCCAGGATGCCTTTCTGAGAGTCACTCTGTCTGTTTCATTCCCTAACTGAGAACTGCCTTTGGGTCCAGTACTTGAGTCATTTCATCCCACTTCTCTGCTTCTCATCGGATCTGGTAAATTCGCCTGCACCCTTCACAGTCTCTATCTGCTTTCCTCCCTTTCTTTCAGTTAACTCTTGTGTGAATGTGTGATTGTGTGTATCTTGTGTGCGTGCATGAGTGAATTCCCCCCAATAAAAACACATTTTTAGCTTACTTTTTAATCTTTGGCTGGTTCTTTTTCTGCGCGTGCCCATAAACACTGGTAGGAAAGGTCTCATTAAGTTACCCCCCTCTCATAACCTTCCTCTTTGAGCTAATTCATTCCCCACTTTTACATAGAGGTACTGGCATCATGGGGTGGCCCTTGTGGCACCCATGTTTTGGGGTAACAACAGTGGCATATAAAACTAATACAATTCTAGTCTGTCTTAACAGAAATTTAATGCCCCTATCAAGGAAAGTAAGAGTACTATCTATTATGTTTCGGTCAGATGTCACCTGGAGTGCTGTGTCTATTTTCGGGAAAACTGGAATAGAAGATGTCAACCAAGATAGCGAGGGTTCTTTCATGGAAAATGGTACAAGCATGTTTCCTGCTGTTCCAGGGAACAGAACCTATTAGCGGCAGATATTCAACAACAGTAATATCTAGTTCCAGCTCAAGAAATACATTACATATTTTTAGGTATACACCTAGCAATGTGTGAATGTGACAAGCAGGTGCTGGAGAAACCTGTGGGCCAGATACATGTCAGAGAAAGAGACCTGACTGGTATTCAGCAACCTGTTGAATATGCACTTGTAAGAGAACTTGGATGTTGCTATATTATGTGTAAAATGTCCCTAAAACATCACCTCTTTGTAATCTCTTTCTTCGTTTTTTTTTCTTTGAAGCAATCTGATTCTTATTCAAACCATTCTACTCTCTGAAGCTTTGTAATTATTTCCATAATGCCGTTCTGTATCCTTAGATGATGATGTTGCTAGGAGATTTGCTACCTGCTATCCATTCACTGCTGTGCTCTAATAACAAAAACCTAACTGGCAGAGGCAGGTGGGAGGGGGGAACTTCCTTCGAAAAAAGTGGGAGGGCTGGAAGATGGCATGTTACAGAGATCTTCACTTATTATGTGGCATCAGTTTCCTTGCATTTCAAAAAGTAAATGGAATTATTCCATCATAGAGGTTCCCCCACCCAACACACGCAAATTACTCCCAGAACAGTTACTGAGTAGAACAGTATCTGTACAAGCATCACAGGCCAAATAAATAAATTGACAAATATATGAATATTAAATTATTCTTAAGACATCTTTTTTTTTTCATTCCCACATTTAAGTGAGATAGTTAAGACATAACAATTGCCTTAGCAGTGACTCTGACTACTGTCCTTTCAAATCTAGTTTATCTTACTTTCAATGATAGTGGTTCTCCAGGGATTCAGAGAGAAGTCTTTCCATCACCTGGAGCCCATTCACACTACAGAATTATAGCACTATTATTCCACTTTAACTGCCATCGTTCAGTCCTATGGAATCCCGGGAATAGCAGTCTGGTGAGGCACTAGACTACTCTGGATAAGACTTCTAAATGCCCTCTCTAGACTGCCTATCCCAGGATTCCATAGGATGACAGTTAAAATGGAAAAACACTGCTATTATTCTGTAGTATGAATGCTTTTTGCAACAGCAACTGAAGATGATGAAAACTGAACCTGAGATTTCCTGCTTGCAAAACATCTCCTGAGCTATAGTTCCTTCCGTTTTGGAAGTGAATGACATCTGCCTTGTTTTCTGTTACCTTGCAGAATTATAGGTCACAGCATGGCCCTTTGTAAAGGCTGAGAGAAATGATTCACATTTTGCAATTCTATGGCTCAACAAGATTGATCTGAAACTTGGCCGTATAACAAAAGCTGATTTGAGGTAAGCAAGAGGGAATTTGAGACAGAAAGGGCAAGAAATGACTTATTTATAGAAGTTGAAAATTTGATGAGTGATCTCCAGTAATTTGAGAGGTATTGTCTATTCTCTTCCTTTGTTGTGTTTGGTTTGAATTTTATAGGACACTCTCTGGACTGCATCTTTTGAGGAGTGTGTGTGTGTTATGTCAACGGAAGGCTCTAATACATGCTTTGGATCAGTAATACTTTGTATTTTTTGTTTGAAATATGACCTCCTGTCCATTTCAGGCTATGGAATCTATGAGGTCATTATCTGGGTATGCTTAGTAAGAACCTGTATTGCTTGTCTAATGAACTTTGTGGAGGAGTGGGTCAGAAAAGAGGGGTAGAATGGAAGCATGTCTCGTTATAGTGGGTGGAGAAACTGGAGGAAGGAGGAACTATTTCTGTCAGTTAAAATGAGCACTTGAGACAGAGTTAAGTCTGAGGGCAAAAGTACACTCAAAGTATACTTCGATTCTTGTACTGAAAAGGTGGATAGCCATTTTTGGCACAAGGGCAGAGTTGGCTTTTTTTTTTTTTTAAATTTGGACAGGTGTTTGAGAATTGAAGATTTTCAGTGAAAGTTTTTAAGCATATGCTATACTGTTTTTAAACTTTTAAATATTTTTAATTTTAGATTTTAAACTGTTTGTAATGTATAATTTCATTTAAATAGAGGAGGGTTTGGTATACTTATATTGAACTTGTTTTAGTTTGTAAGGTGTCTTGAGTCCTAGTTTTGAGCAAAATGTAGAGTATAGATAAAGGTGAAGATTATAATAATGACAATGGTAACAACAACAACAGATTCCAGGTAACTAAACATGCTAGCAGGCGATGAGGCCACAGCCCCAAACGGTGGAGCCATCACATTGTTGACATGCGGCACTTTTGTGATTTGTTGTTGTTGTTGTGTCCCTTCAAGTTGTTTCTGACTTGGCAACCCTAAAGTGAACCTAACATGGGTTTTCTGTGTGTGAAGTGCCCAGTGTCACCCAGTGGGTTTCCACAGCCATTACCCAGACCCCATTCACACACAGTCATAAAAATATTCATACATATTCTCCCTCATGCCCTCCCTGCCTCTGTTCTCTCTCATAAACACACACTTACAAACGGTAATTTCAGTCCTCCTTGATCCAGATTTGCAGGCATCAAAATGTTGTCGAGGCCTCAGATAACTGATCTTTGGTGTCATGAAAAGGCAGCAAAGTTTTAGCTCTTTGCTTGATGGTCATGCTGGCTGGGGTTTTTAGGAGCTGTAATTGGATAAATTCAGTTTTTCAAGGTCTGTGAAAGAGGTGTTTGGATTCAATTTCTCTAAAGCTGTTTAGATCAAATGTCTATTATTCCTGAAGACAGAATGTATTATTTGAGTGCAATCACAGCCATGTATACCTATGATATGAAAATAGAGGAAAAAAATTAAAATGTAGCAAAAAGTCTTCCGTGCAAAATTTATCACAGGATAGTTGATCATTACATTTGCAAGATGCTTTCAGTTAAACTTATTAAGAATATATAAAGTATTAGATCTGAATTAGGCAGGTCTAATCTTGTTCTATTTCAGCCCTGAGTCCCCATGATGAGCAAGACACTCACTGTATCTCATTCTTAATCTTCTATTTGCAAAATAGGAATAAAGAAGTAGGCTTAGAAAACAACTCTTAGAAAACAAGAATTAACAGGTGGAATTGTTTATTATGGCTAATCTTAACAATTTCCTAAATCTATATAAATATAAAATTTAGGATGAAATTATGTGGGTTACTGGGGGAAGTCATCCCCTGTAAGTATGGAGAATGAGGTTTGTCTTTGAAGTGGGACATTGTTGAGATTCTCTTCCCTTAAACATCAGTCAAAAGCTGCATCATCACCAGAGCTGATCCACTGTCAGCGTGTGCTAGATGGTAAGGGAAAGGTGTTGTACCTAAGGCAGATTGAGAAATGTTTTCTGCAAGAACAAAGGCTTCATGCTATCTAGAAGTGGGTGGGTGGGGGAACTATACAGCTTCTGAAATTGTTTAGTTATTCTTTTCTTCTATTTTCTGCTCCCCAAAGCAAGAGAAATCTAGAAACTAACTATTCCTCTACCAGAATCTCTCTCCCTTGAGTCTTCTGTGCTGAGCTGCAATCCTCTACTCACTGAACTCTTTGGAACTGCTAAATAGACATGTCTAGTGTTGTGCTGCAATCCTATCATCATGTCCTGGACAGCTTGCCCTCCAACTTCAGTCAGAGGTTCAGACTGAAGCATTTTTTTTAGAAAGGCAAGCAACACAGCAACTTTTCCAAAAGTTGCTGAGAATAAAACATCTAAGTTGGTTACAGGTTTTATATCTTGCCATCTAAATTTTGTCATGCATATCAATGATTGGTTAAAATTGTATATGTCAAGTCATCCCACAAGCACAGGTATTTTCCCAGGCTTATAGTTATTTACATATTTGTCATCATGGGAGTTAGGACAAGTTCCTGTCTCCTTGTCTATGAATAGCTGATTTTCATAACACCTTCTCACTACTTCATTGTTCCCCTCCCAAACACTGATGTCCGTCTCTCTTGCCTGATGCAAAGTGGTATTGAATACACCGCAATTGACCAATTGGAGCCTTGAGATATTTTGAGTGTATCAAGTGGATACATAGTTGCAGGTAGCAATTAACAATGGATACATAAGATCACTTCAGCCAGCAATGCCCTATTTGATCTATACAGCTATACTATTACATATATTAATGTATATGTATGACAGGAGCCATGCATCCTGACAACTACAGGCTTTCCTCAATTAACAAAGCCTGTGACAAAAGGCTCCTTTTTACAAAGTCATTTTATGTCTGCCCAGCCCTTCACTTTTCCTCCTCATTCTTTGTCTAGCTAAAAGTTTTTCTTAATTATCATTATCATTGGAAAGATGGTGAAGGAGGGATGGAGAAACAGACTTTCAGGGCCTTATCACACCAAGGTGTCATATTGCCAAAGCAATGTGTTATTCCTGGTTTACAATCAGTCCTACCGCATGAGGCTGTTGCTCACCAGCAGCTATTGTATTGCAATCCATTTGAAATGTGTCCTTATTTCATGGTGTATATAATCCATTAGTGACCCCTTTCCGGCAACAATCCAGTCAGCTGTGGGAATGCGGTTTCCACATTGTGTTTCCTTCTGTAGCTCATCCTGTTGTGGGCATGGCGTGGACATTCCCAGGTTCCACATTGTGTTTCCTTCTGTAGCTCATCTTGTTGTGGGCATGGTGTGGGCATTCCCAGATCCCCTCAGCTACTCCCAATGAGATCTACGCACTACTTCACAATAACTTCCAGACCAATCATGAGGTACGAGGTGGGGAAAAGGACTTGGTAATGATGCTACGATGCAGAAGGAAGAACAGTAGGAATGACAGTATTCATCTGCAAATGTTGAAAGAGTACAATAGAGAGCATTAGAGAAAGGGATTCTGCTGTAGCCAGTCTGCTGTAGCTGTGTGTGCAAAAGACAAGATAAAGAGCAGCTGCCTCCAGAATACTCTACCAACTACACTAGGCCCTCCTTACCTGTGACCCCCAGAGCCACTATTTTGAGCTACTGCGGAGCATCATATCCTATACCTAAAATAGCAAAAACATGCACACAAAAGCACTGAAGTGTCTGTGCACACATCACTGCCATTGAACATAATGAGACGTGAGCATTTATGATTTCCAGTATTTGTGAGGATTCCTCGAATGGACCCATAGATATACTGAGGCCCCACTAGAAACATAAACAGCAAAACAAAGACAAAAGGGAAAGCAGATGAGCCTGCTTCACCAGTTACCCTCAACATTTTTTTTTTTAAAAAAAACATAGATCTATAAGTTGGCCACCAAAATGGAAATCATAAGAAAAGTGGAAATGGTGCAAAAAAATTTAAAATACAATAAAATAATCCCTGGATACATTTTGAACTTCTAGAAAGTTCAAAAAGTTTTTGTTTACTTATGCAAGGCTTGCTTGACCTATTGTTTCATTTCACATGTGCACATTGTGAGTTTTGTATAAAAAGTTTGCTAAAACATGTTGAACTGCTCTTCTTTTTAGAGATATAGGAATGTATCCCTCTTCTTTCCATGTTATTTCTCCCTCTGGTGCCAAATTTTCTATTAAATAAATAAGACCAAGTAACACATCTACCTCCTTAACAATAAAGTAAAGGCCATGCAATCTTTTTTTTTCCCCTGGAAATTTGTAGACTACCCAAATGTTCATCAAAAGTGCGTGTGAAAACAAACAGGACATCAAGGTGCTTATTCTTTCTCCAGGTTAATTATGCTAACTTTTACTGTTAGGATCTCACATATGGAAGGCTAGGGCTGCCGTTAGGCAGAACAGAGGCAGTGAATATTGAGAGGGGAAAGCAGTGGTGAAGCGGTGGGAAACAGAGCTTTGTATGTATCATGCAGTCTGCCCTGAACACCCTAAAGAAACCTGTCTGCCCTCAGATGTGATGTAACATGCTGCCCATTCAATAGTGTATAAATAAGATTCAACTGCCTTTCCAGTTTATTTCCATGCATGCACCTGGGAAGGCTGCCTTCTTGATCTTTGCCTGAGAGACAAAATATCTTTGGGTCAGAAAAACAAGTAGAGCATAATTTCAGTGAGTATACCTCTACCTCACTAACTCTTAACTGAAGACTGATGAATGTGATAGATGATGGCTCAGAGATCGATGAACAATGGATTGTGCCAGGAACAGAGCCAGTGATAGACCAAACAAGCTTGCAAACACCCCCATCAGTTGAAAGACAAGCAGAGGCTGAGTTGTTGCAACCAGCCCCAGAGGGAGAGGGGATCAGCAGTGATTTAGAGGAATTTGATTCACCTTTGACCCCGAGTCCCCAATCATGGAGGAGACAGAAACGAGAAGCTGAGAGGGAAGCCATTTTTGCAAGATTAAGAAAACAGAACAGTGATAAGCAACACCTGTTCTCATCAGATATATAAGTCTGTCAATGTGGCTCACAGTTTGCTTGTAGCAAATCACTATGCAAGCTCTCATGACCCTCGTGTTCTGGATCCCTTGACCCCTTTGGGCAGACTTTCGGCTTTCTGGACCTTTTGGATGTGACCTTGACTTAGCTGGGCTCAGCGTTCCTCTTGTTTGTTTGTATTGGGCACTCCCCACCACCTTCTCCTCTTGGGCAAGTACTCTCACCTTCCTTCCCTTGCTGGAAGATAGGCATAGGCAGTGAGTTGGACTCTGACACTGAGGTATACATCAGGACTAAAATTGTGTAAGAGTGAAAAGTGTGCACACACATGCTATTCTCAAAATTCTCAAAATAGAGTCCTCAAAATTTCTTCCTGCAACAGGTTTCTATCGATGTTGAGCCAAACATTGTGTAAGTGCCCTCACACAGCTTCCATGTGGCATGTCTCTGTAATTTACCTCTGCATGGATTCTGTGCCATAGAACATGTACCATTAATGTGTTAGATTCTTTGCCATGGAATATGCAGCAATTGTATGCTGTAAGTAGGGATGCATGAATCTGCATTTTGAGTTCTTGCAGTTTCTCATTTCCCTACTTTTCTTAAATTCAAATTAAGCCAACCATTAAGATTTTCAATCTTAAATTGAATTAATACTGAAATCTGAGAATTTTTAAAGTTTTCATCAAAATTTGTATATTTTTGTGTGCATTTCTCCCCCTTTTGTATTTTTATTTGCACTTTTGACTAATATACATAGTTTTGTAATGTGTTTTGGGATATTATTTTCACAGGTATAAACATTTTTATGTTCCCTGAAATGCAAAACTTTGTACTTTTTTTTAAAAAAAATTGTAGCCCTCTATTGAAAAATGTGGAGGATTGCAAATTTTAAAGAATAACTGAGTAATGATTAACATATTTGTCCAAAAGTAAAAAATTAATTCATATTAAAGTGAAAACTTTTTTAAAAATATACCTGTTTCTAGTCACAAATTTAAGACCAAATGAATGCAACATGCTTGCTTTGTTTCTGAATCCGAAATTAGGAGTAGCAAGTAGAATCCTTGGGTCTAACAGGTTCAGACGGTGTCTAAGCTTGTTTATTTAAAATGGTTGTCAAGCCATTGCTGTTGAATTAACTATTCATGATTTTCCACCTTCATTTTGTCAGAATATGGCTTCACAGAAAACACTCACTCTCTTTGTTCTGTGTTTGCCTGTGATGGTACTTGAAAGGTTGATCTTAAATTAATGTTTTATTAATTTGTTTTTCTTCCCTCTATATGGGTTCTATTTGCATCCAGTGTTGAAGTTCTTCTCCTTGGTTGAATATTAATAGTATTCTGACAGCTGAAAATATGCTGAAATCCCACAGTTTTTTGCCTTGGTTGGCTAACTTATTAAAAATATTTATAGATCTGTTTGACAGAATGAAAAAAATGCAATGTGCTTCTCTTTCTCACTGGATGTGCCACAAGTTTCCTTATTTCATAAGCTCTGGGTTTTTAAAATTGCGCTGTTTTCATTTTTAAAAAGAAAAAGCAGAAATTGTCCCTAGAATGCTCTACTTGAGTGCTGGAGTATTTGGACTATCCCAGTGGCGGAGCTTGGCATTTGTGGAGGGGAGGCAGGAGGGGTAACAGAGCTATGGTGAGTAGGGGTGTGGCCACGATGCATGGGGCATGGCCATGATCCATGGGGGTGCAGCCAGGACATGTGGGGGCATGGCTATGAGCAGGACTCCAAAAAAACATTGCCATCTGGAGTGAAGCACCCCCTCCCCATTCCTACACAACTGCACTATCTCACAGGCATAGAATTCATGACAGCATCGTACCTCAAATGCCACCACCACAGAGGTCTTTCTGCCAGATCTTATGGTTCCTCAGCTGGTGGATTCTACATATAATATTGCTGTGTGAGAAACCTTGGGCCCATCATTCTTTTTTTACATAACTCTGACTTAAGAGATCAAAACAATACCAATTTTAGTCACCTCTGAGAAATGGAGAAATAAATAGTTACTTTCAGAAAGCCACATCTATGACAGTAACTAATAACTGGTCTCTTTCTGCTGAAACTAGAGATATAATTAATTACTTTAAAAGCAAGCTTTCCAAAGTTTGGTGGTTACACTCTTAACCGCAGGATTGATTTCAGAAAACAGCTGCTCAATGGCATGGCATTTCTGCTCTATGGGCCCACACGGTTCCTTTTTATTCCCCATCCTTTTAAGCATGTATGTATGTATGTATGTATATATGAAAGTGAAGTCACTGCAGGTTTGGGAGTAAAGTGTCAATTATGATTGTGAGTTTTCAAATTTCATTTCTTGTGTTTTGTTTTCAGGTGATCTAAAAAGCACTCAGGGCACCCCAGAAGGTACCAAATATTAATCATGACTGTTGCTAGTGGATTTCCTACAACAATGGTGGTGGTCGTGGTGGTGATAATGATGATGATGATTTCGTACCCACCTCTCCCCAAGGCTCAAGGTAGGGTACAACATAGATTAAAATACAATATATAACTAAATACACATAAAATCATTTAATATATAAATCTAGATTAAAACACAGCCATAAAAATATACCAATATAAAATTCATAGTTTAAAATTGACTGGATAGGTCTGTCAGTAGAGATAGGTCTTTAATACTTTATTAAATTGAGACAGCCTATTTTACTGTCAAATCTCTTCCAGTGGTCATTCCACAGTCTAAGGTGAACCACAAAGGGTTGACCAGTGCCAGTCTAAACCTGGCTGGTTTAAGTAAATCGACCTGAGTGTGTGGGGTGGATTGTATGGTAGGAGGCAATTCTGCAAGTAACTCAGATCCACACCACATAGGGCATTAAAGGTAATAATGAACACTTTGTACTTTGCCCAGAAGCTAGCTGGAAGCCACTGGAGTGACCTTAATCTCAGTGTGATATGCTCATTCCTGAATGTACCTATACCTATTCTGGCTGCCGTATTTTGGACCATTTGGAGTTTCTGAACTTGGCACAGAGGTAGCCCAATGTATAGCACCTTACAGAAGTCCAGCCTTGAGGTTACCAATGTGTGCACTACCATGTTTAGGTCTTTCAATTCAAGGAAAGGGCACAGTTAGCATATCAGCTAAAGCTGATTATAAGCAATCCTTGATTGTCTTATCTATCTAATGTTTGGAGAAATGGATCCAGGAGCAGTTGATGGTTCCCATGTTCAGTGGGGAACTGAATCTGCTCTGGATTTTAATCCCACCTTGAAAGGGGATATTCTGTGGATAGCACCTTGGATAGTTTCTCTAATCTCTCAGTTCACAGCCCAGTGATGTGGAAGCTACCAGCTGCCATTAATTGCTTATCTTTTGTGCAAGCTCATCTACCAAGCCTCTGAGGCTTTGGTAAGCTTTTAAGAGTTTTTCAGAACACTAAAGCTACCAGCTTAGGGCATCCCGTCTTGCATATCTTTGCTTATACACATCCAACATACTACTTAAGCAGCTCAAGCCATTCACAGTTCCACATTAACTTTGGATTTAGCAGAGTCATTTTTGTACTGAGCTAATGTTTTTAGATACATAGCCTCAAAGGGAGGAAAAGGACATCCCCTCTCTGTTTAATTTTACTTAGGCAAGTTGCTTGGAGCTACATCTATATTTTACACTTTGGAACTAGAGCTGGCATAAATTCTCATTGCTCCAAATAAATCTAAAGAGCTCCAACCTCGGCTGGCTAAAAGATCCCTTTTTCCATTACTAGAAAAATAAAGACATGAATAATTGATTTGTTTGGCTTTAAGTCTGGTGAGGCTTATGTGTTTGTATTAGTGGTGCTGCAGTTTTTGGCAGGACACATAAAAAAATATCTTTTTTACATGTACAGAATAAGTATCTCGAGTAGAGCAAGGGGAACCCTTGCATATCCCCTCAGTTCTGCAATGTGGCTTATTGCTCTTAATTGCTTGTATTGGTTGTTTAATTTTTCCCTGTACTTAACTTATCACCCAGAGTTTCCCCTGCTACTTAAAATATGAATGAAGTTAGGTCTTTTTGGGTCCCTAGGACACAGAGATAATACTGCTGCTGGACTGAAATTTGACTGGAAAATGTTGGTGTTTGTTTTACTCAAACTTTACTCAAACTTACTCAAACTTTACTTGTTCACCTTGAAGTGTGAATGAAGGGAATGTATGAAAATACATGTGTGAATACACATATACACAGACTCACACACATTTTATAGTTGTTTCTTAATATTCCCTAATGCTGTTTGTATTTTTTACAGTATTGCATTGAAGTGACATACCATGAATAAATGTAATTAATATATAAGTAATAGATAAATAAATTTAGGCTGATGACATGTACCCTGTTGGCTGTAAGATAGAATGAATATGGCCTTCTAAGATTCTCTACTCAGCAGCAAAATCAATTCATGCCCCACTTGTGACATCCTTTGTTCTAGGCCCTGGATGTTGGGCTCCACCTGTCCTTAGCTTCAGCACATCATTTGCAGTCTGATGGTTGGATGGAACACATCTATGAGATTCTGGAGCAGTATCTCCAATGCTGTGCTGGTTTCCAGCAAGAGAATTAGGTAGGTCTCCTCTATCACCCCTGGGTGTTTTTCCCTCCTATCCTCCCTCCTACCGAGGTCCCTGCTGCTGATCATGCCACCCAGGAATTAGTTCAGCCAGTCTTGAAAGATCAGCTGGAATGGGCCAAAGAGGCGTGCTAGAGGGTGGCTGATCATCACCATCAGGAGGCACCCCCACCATTAACACTGGAGTCCAGGTGTGACTGTCTACCAGGTCCTTGTGGTCCCAGAGGCCATCTCAGAAATTAGATGCCCACCATGTGGGTCCCTTTGTCATCTTCTGATAGATCAACCCTGTGATATTCCACTTGCAGCTCCTGGTTCCTCTCTGCACTCACCCAGTTTTCCATCATCACTGTTGATTCATGCTTCCCCATCAAAACATTTCTAAGCTCATGTCCAGCTTCTTTTACCCAGCATGGTGGATGAGGAGTAGCAGTATGAGGTTGATCAGATATTTGACTCATAATGATTTTGCGGCCGTTGTTGTGTCTACGGCAGAGCAGGCAGTAATTCACAAGCAGCAAGGCTCCTACTCACAAGGTGAGAGTCAAAGAATGTCCAAACAGAAAGGCAGCCTAAAGCAAACAAATCCAAAGGGGCAAATCCAAACCATAGTCCAAGTAGGCAGAGTTCCAAGACAACCAGCTCCAACAGCAGAGCACAGGGTTTCAGGGCCAAAGAGACCAGTTGCTGACTCTGGGAGGAAAGGCCAGCTGGAGCCCTCTTTTATCTATGGCTGCTGTCGCCACAGGTGTTCCTTCATTAGGGCTCACTTACTACTTAAACAGGACGAGCGACACAAGCCCTCTCTTTCATGGTGTCTCTGCTGCAAGGTAGATGCGTCAGCTATGACCCTTTCCGCAGGAAGTCAAAAAAGTGAAATGGGAACAGTTTGCAGCTGGTCAGGGTCCCATGTTTCCACATGACGCTGTCGTAATTATGTAGCTATTTCATTTCAAAGTGTTATTATGTAGTTCTCTACCGACGGAAAAAATCTGTTTTGTAGCGGCAATACCGCTGTAATCCCATCATCCAGCTTAATGGAGAAACGTTATAGCACATTGTCTCAATTGAGAGGTGACACCAGGGGGTTGTGGGCATTCCCAAGCTGTCCCCACCCACAAGTACAGATGTTGCCATTTTTGGTCACCATTCTATGCTCTATGCAGTGTGAATTCTGGTAAGTGTGGGAAGGGGATTTTAAGGATTATTATTCTTAATTTTTTTTTTTTTTTTTTGCTTTAACTGTTTATCTACATTTCTCTTAACTGTTCCTCCCTCAATAATACTCCTGTGAAGACAGCAGAAGACAACAATGATGGCAAACACTAAGGGGCTTTCTCTTAAGTTCTCTGCCTTGGTTATGGGCAGGGGGTGGGAAGAAGGCCATAGAGGAACCAAGGGTTGTGGGAACTCAAGATCCATCATCATAAGGTAAGGTGGTAGTGGCTGGTGGCTTTCTGCACCCACGTATGTCTCCCTAAAAGTTCCCTCCACCCTCCAACCACCCCCCCGGGTCTCCCCAAGAGTACCGAAACCACCCTGCATTGCCTCTGCCATCACCCCTTACCAATGCTACATGGCCAGGGACAATGCGAGAGGTAGTACTCAAAAGAAGTACTCCCCTTCCCCAGGGCCTCTCCAACAGCATTGAAACCAAAAAGAAGGACAGTCTGCTGGGTGAACACCCTCCACAACCACCCCCAGTTTTCCCCAAGAGTATCGAAACCACCCTGCATTGCCTTGGCCATCACCCCTTGCCAATGCTCACATGGTCAGGGATGATGGGAGACGCAGTACCAAAAAGAACAAAAGATGAAAGGCTTGTTTAAAACAAATATTTGAATTAGCAATAACACTTAATAATAATAATAATAACAATAGAAATATCAATAATTATAAAATACAATACAATTAAACCCCTCCCTTCCCCAAAACCAACCACATTGTCTATCTAGGGGTCTGTACACCCTGCACAGCCAACACCACTGCAGCAGCACCCTGCTCGAAGGTTTGCTGTAGCCCATCAATTCGGCTGGTCATTTCCTCATGCAGGTTGCCCATTTCAGTTGCCGTACCCTGGGTCAATGTGGTCTCCATCCTTTCCAAGGATTGTGTGAAGGCTGTTCAGAGGTTGATTACCTCTGCAGATAACCCCAACAAAGAGTTCTCCACAGAGTGATAGAGGTTGTTACCTAGGGGAAAAAAAATTGGTACCAGTAATTAGCTAGGAGTCAGTGAGGTGCACATGGTGCACCACTAAAAACTTTGTAGGTTACCTTGGGGAGGGGCAAAAATGCCCCTAGAAATCATTATACTCACAGTGCCTAATGATGCGGTCTTCCATGTCCTGCATTCATTGCAGGAGAACCACACTGCTGGCAGGAGAATGATCCTCCTCTGTCGCAGGTAGCAGAAAGAAAGAACGTGTGTTTCATCATGAGTGGGCATCTACCTTTGATTTGGTGACAACCCACATGCAGCTTCCTTGCCCAACCCTTGGAACTGTTGGCAGAGGAGCCCCAGCTCCTGCCATGTGCTGCCCAGACCACACCCTCTGAACTCACCACCCGATGAAGGCCCTGATCTGACTTTCTCCTCCTCCACCTGACCTGAAACTTGTGATTGTTCAGCAACTGCAAAATAGAAAAGATAGTATAGAGAGTTTTCGTCTTGTTTTTTTGTGTGTGTGTATCCAAGGAGCCAGCAGTGAAGCAGTTATTTCGTTGCCACATCTATAGTGGGTGACAAGCCCTTGCACTTACTGAGCATAAGGCCAGCCACAGGGAAGAGAGAGCTTTCTTCAGCTGCAGCTGCAACCTCCATTTCCAGTTCAGGGGAGGGGGAGCAGATCTCTTCAGTGGACACCTGCTCCTCAGCTGTGAAGGAATGAGAAAGTGATATGCCAGACTGTTTAATTTTTAACACTTTCCAGATTTGGATGCTACTTAATCTAGCTGCAAAGAAAAAAACACATTCACATTTCACATAGAGGTCATGGTTTTACTCACGTCATGTATGGATTCTTCAATGGGGGGTTTTAACTGAGCTTCTGCCCTTTCTTCTGGCATTCTCTCTGAAAAAGGAGGGGACCGCTGCAGCATCATATGTAATTATTTTGAAAGGGGACTTGCAACACCCAAGTAATGGACACTACCACAACCATTGTATTGCATTGCATATTGTTTGCTGGTAGTTATTCCTCCTATAATCTTTTTTAAATAAGTAAATTCCTTTGCATCCCTTACCTTCCTGTTCTCCCAATTCAGCAACCTCCCTTGCCATCTCAGGACATCTCTGGCATACTCGTCTGCCTGCTAAGAGATGCACAGGGAGACCCAAGTGAAAGGCTTCTCTGGTGACACCATGCCTGTGTGCAGTCTGCACACCTGCAAGCGCACAGCAAGGAAAGCACAAAGTAATAGAATGGCAGGAGGGATACCACAGCAAGGAACTTACCACGCTTGTGTCTTTCACACCAGTGGGGTCTTCCACCCACCCTCCACAGTCTGTGCATTGTTAGGAAGAAGGGGGGCCAGATTGTCCTTGGAGGATGTCCCTCGTAAGCCTCCATGACATCAAAGAAATGGCATTTCAGGTTTTTAAATTTAGAAATCACCTAATCTGCCATTCTTTGGAAGCCTTTTTCAGTGAGGGTTGATGCAATGTCCTCATAAAAGTGGTGGCTAGGAATTGGGGTGCTCTCCATGAGTGTCTCCAAGCCAGGGCTCTCTGCCACCAATGTCCTGACCTCATTGAAGGTCCACAAAGTTCCCTCCCTTGGCATTCTCACACACAACCAGACACACAACCAGGGAAAAAACACACAGGAACCCACTAACACCAGAAAGCAAGCAAAACAAGCAAAAAAGCAAAAGAAAAGGAAAAGAGAAAAGAAGGCAGAGAAGCAAAGGGTACAATTCACACAGGCAAACAGGAAAGTCAGCAGTACAGAAAGCAAAACTAATTAAAAATAAAAACAATGTAGGAATGCAAGCATGCAAAGGCAAACACATACAACCACAAACACCAAACACTATGCAGCAGCAAACACCCAAGAATCAGCAAGCTCACCACGCCCAAAAGAAGGAAAGTAAACACAAGCCGTATAAACCTTTCACACCTAGGAGTGATAGGAGGCCACTGTTTCCACCTGGCAACTAGTCGGCCATTCAGAAGCAAAATTACATGATAGTTGGGTAGCATTCCTATTGGTTGAAGCAAGTGTCTTGCGTAATTACATTATTATGATGGCACCTGTATTTATGTTTTTCTGTTGTCTTTCTGTGGGAAAATGGAAGAGGAAAGTGAAGCGGCCAGGTCAAAAGGAAGGGGGAAGGCATGTGGAAAGCTGAGATTGTGGATTTATTAGCAGTTTGCGGGGAGGCGAATGTGCAAGTGAAGTTGAAATCAAACCACAGAAATATCGATATTTTTGTGGATGTGGCAAGAGAGTTGAAGAGAAGAGGTCATTGTCAAACCGCGGAAGAATGCCGCTCAAAGACGAAGGTGATGTGTCTGGAATATCACTGGGTGGTTGCCTGGAATTCACTCACAGGGAGACCAAAGAAAACATGTCCCTTCTATAGGGAACTACCTCATAACTAAAAGGGGATGCAAGCGTGAAGCCAAAGCACGTGTGCTGTAGCCTAAAACTCAGAGTACAGGGGGTTACTGGGGAAGAATGTGCTGACCCATCCACCACTGTGCAGGAGCACACAGTCTCACAGAACAATGAGAATGGATCTCCCTCGTTCTCAGGTAACAACACTAACACAAGAAAGGGGTGTGGAGGAGGGGCTGCTGTGGTGTAATACACAGGGAAAAAACTCAGAACTACAGTAAGGAGGAGGGAGAATGTTCTTCTTCCTTCCTTGCCTACAGATATGTTGGCCATTTCTTTTCCCCACAGTGGCTCTGTTGGAAGTGAGGGAGGAAGATGGGAACTCCTCTGACCTGTTTGAAACCAGTGACTGCACACTAGGTAGGATATTAAGAAGTGTAATAATAATTACAACTACAACAACAAATAACAGCAATTACAACAACAATAATAATGGGAATAATAATAATAATAATAGGTATAATAATAAGGATAATAGGAAGGGAGGGTAATAAAATTGTGAATGTTCCAACTTTGGAAAAGCAGTGCATTAAGGGAATGTGCCTAACAGTTCCTATTTGTCCACCACAGTTATAAGCCTATGGAGAACAGCGGTGTCTTACCTTCTGAGGATGCAGATAGCAATCCAACAATGTCAGGAACAGGTGAGTACGAGAATAGGAAAGATTAGCATTTACCCTTCGTAGGATACCAAATGTTCCTGTATAGGAATATATTTCAGGTAACCCTCTCTAATACACCCTCTGTTTCCAGGGCCTGTGGAAGATGAGCCCAGTACTCCCACCAGCATTGACATGGCGTTGCTTTCCCTCCATTCAAGACTCAGGCATGCACGGGCTCAAGACCATTCTGGAAGAAGGGGAGAAGCCATTGTCATAGCAATGATGGAGCAGATTAAAGAGGAGGGTGCTACATCTAGGGAGGAACATTAGATCAACCGTGAATCCCGTAGGGAGGAGATCAATGCACTTATGGGCAAGCTGGATGACGGGAACAACATTTTCTGAGATTTAGTGGAGAAGATGAATCAAGATTCATTTGGTTGTGCAGAGGAGAGGCAACAGGTTATGTCACTCCTCCAAGTAAGCAACAGGGCAATCTCCTCCATGATAGACTCTCTGGAGAGGCTGCTAGAAAATACCAGATCAGTTTCCAGAAACAGTGATGTCTCTGTATCCACTTCAACGGTTCAAGCGTCTGAAGTCCCTATGAGGGGAGGGGGGGTCACAGGGAGGGCATAGAGCAAGAAAGCAAGTACATCCTAAAAAGCAACTTAAGCATTATAGCCCCTAGGAAGGCAAGATAGGAATAGAAATTGTAGGCTTCATCTTCTTAGAGCTTTCTCTGTTGCACTGTTACAAAGAAGAAGGTTATGTTACTTGCAGAATATGTTCTGAAATGGTTTGTTAAACATGAGAAGCCAACCCAAATGTAAATGTATGTGTTTAAATTTACATTGCAACTGCAGCAGGGAGTCCTCTGTTACCCTGTGTATTGGGGGTCCCGGGAGGGACACCAAAAAGTGTTCAACTAAAGTTGGGGAAAATTAGCTCGGAGCACTGCTTAGCGTTACGAGAGGCAGGATAATGTAGCAAGATCTTGGACCCTGTGTCTACAGGGTCGAGTTGAGTCAAGGAGCACACAAAAGTTGAAATAATAAATGATGTTTTATTAAATACACAGCAAAACAGTATATGCGACACACTCATACAAGATAACTAAAGAAAATAAAGGTTGGAGTGGTATATAGGGATTTTTAGAGGGATTGTTGGTTTGGGTGATACTTCACCTGTTCTGAAGCCCAGAAAAATAGAGAGCGAGGCTGGGGTGCGATGTAACTCAGCACGTGGAGCTGAGGGGGGGCCTGCCAAGCAAGGTGGCAGCAAGGTGGGATGAAATTCAGGAGCGTTCCGAGGAAGGTCTCGGAATCAAGGGTTTTTATAAGGAGAATTGCGACTGCAGGCTATGCCGTACTTGGGGGAAAACAATAGATTTGGAGTTGGAGACAAAGCCTCCGAAAGGTCAGAATCTGAATGATTGAGTTATTGTAGCAGTTCTCAATAGAGTAGCCAGTATGCAAACGCAGAGTACTTGGGTATTGTATAGTTTACCCATCAAGCTGCCATCGCGGGGCAGAGGCTCTTTTGTAAGTGGCATGCATACTTAATTAGAGTACTTGCCTGGAGGTCTCCTAAAGCAGTGAGTCAGCTATTTCTGGTCTGTCTGTATTGTAGTTTGAATATTACGGCTATTAACAGCCGAATTTGTTTACATGCTTGTCCGGTGGCCTCGCAAGCACGTGGAAAGGAATAGAGAAGTGCAGCTGAATTGTGATGTCAAGGGATATCTTCTAATACCCCCAAAGCTTGGACTAGCCAGGGCAGTAACACCTCTCCCAACTTCTCCCTTAATAGTAATACATAGTTATACTTTCATTGCATTTCAGTGTAAAAAATCCAAGATGCGAGGCTTTCCTCACCTCTTGCCATTGATACGTTATAAATGATTTGATGTTCCAGCACTAGTCTTCAGGTTTTTTTCTGCAGTTAAAAAATGTAACCTCCCCCCCTCTATCCTTCCAGACTCCACATCCAAACACACAGAGAAAACTTATACTGACAAACAAAGGTTCTTTACTTGAGAAATCACAATGGCACAGTAGATTTTACAATAGTTGGTATAATGGGGAACCAAGAACAGCATCAAATAGTTAGGAATATTGCCTAATGGGGAAGGCATTCAATTAACTTGGAGAATAACACATAGTAGGTCTAGCCAACAATGCTTCTTGCAATAGCCCCTCTCATCCTCTCAGTCTCCCTAAGCCTCCTGCCCCCAGTTGCCTCATAAAAGACATTACTAGGAGTAATGTTCACAGGTGGTGGTGGCCTCTAGTCAGGGTGTAAAATGTGGCCCTTGAACTAGCATATATTGTGGAGAACGACGCATACAGAGACCACTGGCAGGTAATTTTCTTCAGAAACTGTTAGTGGGGCTGAGAGGCTGCCTCATCTTGCCTTCAGCCTTCCAAATGCACGCTCCACTACGTTGCAGCAATGGTTGAACACGCTGTTGAATGCAATTTGTTGGGCATTCAAGTGACCCGCGTAAGGCTTCATCAGCCAATGGCAAAGGGGGTAGGCACTATCTGCGAGGATGAGCGGGCCTACTTCCATGCCATTTATGGTGACAGTGGGGTTTCCAGGAACAAAAATGCCTGCTTCCATTGCCTACCACAGGGCAAAGTGGCAGAAGACATGTGCATCATGCGTTCTCCCCATATATCCCAACTCAAGGTCCACAAATCTCCCGGAATGATCTGTGGTTCCCTACAGCAGGATGGAGGATGAATCCTTCCTGTTTATAAATTCCACTGTTCTTCCTTTTGGAGGACACACAGGAATGTGCATGCCATCTGCTGCGCCAACACACTGTGGCAGTCCCAATTCCTGGAAGCCTTCCATTATGTGTGGATGGGAGGAAAGAAGAGAAACCATTATGTAGGTATTTCAGAGCAATCAGAACTCTCAGCTCAGAAATTGATCTGTCCAACATTTCTGTAAAGCCTATGATTCTCACATTTTCCTACTTTAAATCTCTGACACATCAAAATATATTGTTAAGCACACATCAACACCACAACTACTATCAGCATAGATGTATCATGTGCTGTAATAACCCATGCTTCTGAATGACACTGGGTAGCATTCCACATGCTTGGTTTGGGGGAGGGCAAATAAGAACCCACCTTGCAGTAGTTGCCCAAGCAAACGGTTGATGGAAGCAATCTCAGCAACGGTAGAAATTCCAAGGCCAAAGGTGTTGGCTGTCTTCCTATATATGAGGGGGGGAAGTTAGCCACCAAACTGCTACGGCAACTCGTTCCTCTACAGGAACTGGAATTCTCATCACGGTGGCTGATCGCTCCAAGTGAGGGCGAAGATGCTCCGCAATTTCAAAAAGAGTGACTCGGGTCAAACAAAAGTGATACAGACACATTTCGTCCTCCCACTTTTCCAATACCTCCTTTGTCCACCAAGAACGCCGCATGCGCTCCCCTATCCACCATCTCCTTGGCTGTGGAAGGCTTCCCATCCAGCAGACTACGTAAGGGAGCAGAGAGATGGTTGCTGGTTGTGCAATATTATCTGTGTGATAACTGAAGCCCCTGTCAGAGCTTCTCATGACAAGCAGCAGCTGTTGGTCCCTGTGGCTCTGGCTGGAGATGAGTCCTGCAGCTCAAGAGCTCCCCCTGCTGCCATGGACCAAGCAGGCTTGGACGTTCCTCTGCCTGCTCCTTTAGGGCAACAGGGATCCGATTCCTTTGGGGCCTGTGCCAATCAGCCCACAAACAAGGCAGAAACTCAATAGAGCTGAGCAAAGGGAGGCTTCCTTGATTAAGTTCAAGAAGCAGTGACTAGCCACACCTGTGTCTTGGGCTATATAACTGCCTGCCTGGAAGCTTTCCTTTGCTTGTGGCAAACTTCTTTCAAGGCCACCTCTTGCCTGTTCCTTGCTCCCATCACCTGGTTCCTGTTACCTTGAATTGATCTCTGGACCCTTGACCCTCAGCTTTTGGAACTCTGACTACGGCTTTCGCTTGACGCTCTGGTAAATGAACTTCCTTGTGTAAAGTGCTTGCTTATCTCCTCCTGGCTGGACTTTGCTGGCTCTCACACTCCCTTCTCTGGGCTGGCTCACTGCCCAGGTCTCTGACCTTGACGATCTGAGACAACAGCAACAGAAATGAGGTGGTGGCATTGTCTGACATAATGGCAGATGGCCAACAAGATTCTTGACTTTCTCTGCTCATGCTCCCACACTCTTTGTAAGAGTGCAGTTGCATAGCTGAGAACCAGGATATGCATCTGTAGAGCAATACTGCGAATACGGAATATGCGATCCAATTCCATACCTGCACAGACGACAAAGCAAAGAGTGCACACACAAGGAGCACGAAAATGGCAGCCGCTACTTAATCACAGCCACTACATAATCATGGCTGTCTGTTGCGTAGCTACATAATTACGTCAGTGTAGAGTATAAAAAAAATAAACCAATCAGGAAAGATGGGGTGGAGCAAAGGCGGAGTAATGGCGTTCAAGAGGAGTGGCCAGGAACACTGTAATGCGGACCCTACACCAGCAGCAATTGTCATCAAACTCAATGTAAAACAGAATTACGCAGCACAGAACGAGCCTATAGCGGTAATACGAAACACAATATTGCAACACAATAAGGTCATCTCATGCTGAAAGAGTCTATGTCTTCCTCTATTTGTTCCCCTGGCTCAGGCCCTTGTTGTTGTTGTGTATTATCTCCCTCTGGACCAGCTTCTGGGGAAACTTCAGCCTCTGGGGAAGCTTCTGCCTCGGAGTCAGAATCGTCCTCCTTGCTGCCACAGTCTCCAAGGCAGGGCATGACACCCGTCTCCAGTACTTGGTTTACTAGAAAGGGTACAGTCCTGATGAACAGTCCTGGGAAGATGAAATCCATGTATCAGAGTTCAATTCCCAGCCCATGCTTATCTTCCAGCAAGGGAAGGAAAGAGATAGTATTTGCCCGAGAGGAGGAGGAGGCAGTGGGAAGTGTCCAATGCAAACAATCAAGTAGAAATGCTGAGCCGAGCCAAAGTCAAGGTCAATCTAAAAGGTCCAGAATGCTGAAGGTCTGTCCAAAAGGTCAAGAGAGCTGGAACACAAGGGTCATGGGAGCTTGAGTAGTGATTTGCTACAAACAACAGCAAGCCATGCCAACAGATTTATATAGCCAAGGAAAACAGGTGTTTCTCATCATTGTTCTATTTTCTCAATCTCACCAAAACAGCTTCCCTCTGAGTTGCTCTTTTTTGTCTCCTCTATGACTGAGACCTGGGGGGCAAAGGTGGATCTAATTTCTCTAAATCATTGTTGGCCCCTTCTCCATCTGGTACTGGCTGCAACAACTCAGTCTCCGCTTGTCTTTCAGCTGGTGGGGGTGTTGGCAAGATAGTTTGGTCTATCACTGGCTCTGTTTCTGGCATACTGAATTGCTCATTGACCTCTGAGCCATCATGTATCATAGCATGTACGTGTCTGTGTCTGGTTCATCATCACTTCTATGCCTGGTACCTCTTGGTCAGACATTCCTGCATGTTGACCTTGGAGGACTCCTCTGATGAAGAGAATGATGTTGATGCTGAGCAGCTTGGCCCTTCTGCTGCTATGGGGCCTCCAGGTGACCTTGACCATGCTGGCCCAACCCCACTGGAGGATTGCACTTCATCGACCCTTCCTGTCACATCTCTAGTAGACCCAGTCCAGTGTGACCTGGACAAAGCTGGTGTCCTAGCACCTAAATCAGATGTTGGCTGGGATTCTGAACTAAGGGCATCCTGGGTAGGGGGTTAGCATCGAGTCTTCCTCAGATATACTAGCAGGACTGGAATGTTTGGGTTGAAGCTCAGTGTATCTACAGCTGAGTTAGCAGCCTCAGCTGTTTGAACTTTATAACCTACCTCCCTAGGTAAGAGGCAGCAATCACTCAAGAGTCACTGAAAATGACATTAGTCACCAGTCACGTAGGGACGGGGGGGGGCATGGAAGCAGTTCACCCCAGGCGGCAATGTTTTTGGGGTGGCCTGACCCATAGCCATGCCCTTGTGTGCCCTGGCCATGCCCCCACACACCCTGGCCATGCCTCTGCATATGATGGCCATGCCCCCACACACTGGCCACACTCCCTGTGCTGTAGCTCCCCCTTTCCTGCCCCCCCACACACTCCAAGCTCAACCACTGTTAGTCACCCATGCTTTGAGAGACATCCAAACCAGCTCAGCACTATCCCCTGTTCTTGAATCTAAACTGCTCTTCTGTATGCCCCCTGTTGGTCTCAGTCCCCCAACTACTGACTGATAACTTAACTCTCAACCTTTCGGTTCCTAATCAACCACGTGGTTTCTCAGTTCCCCAAATGAATCTCAACAGCTAGTTGCTTTCCAACACCAAGCCAAAGTATGGTTTTATTAATGTTTTTGGAGACTAAGGCCTTTTCTGCACAATGATACTCTCCTGTTTTGTTGTGTCACAATCCTGACAGTGCCTCTGATGGGATAGGAGCGTAACCTCAGTGCTCCTCTCCACACGCAACTGCTGCCTGCAGAACGTAGCACGACAGACACGCTCCATTCTTCCGGACTACAACCGCCCTTCTTTGCATGCTGCACTAGGGGAGGAAGCATGTAGATTGCGCTTCTCACCCTTCTGCATGGCCGGCTACAATGGAAGGCCCGCGTGATCAGGGATCATTGATGGAATGAGATACCCTGCGATGTGCTGGCTGGCAATGTGAAAAGGGTGGGACCATGATGATGTCATGCGGAAGCATTGCTGTGGTCCTGCTCTTCTTGCATCCCCATGCGAGGACACCATCATCATGCAGAAAGGGCCTAATTTATTTCAAAATATAGATATACATGGTTTTAAACGGTTATAGTTTTTTTTTAAAAAAAGTTGCTATTGCTTTTAAAGTGGTTTTAACTGTTGCTATGTTTAGTATGTTTTATTATCTTTTTAAACAAATCTAGAAGTCTTTTAACTTATTTATATTGTATTCCATCCTGAAATCCTATGATAAAAGGTAGTTTAGAAGTATTTTAATAAATAAATACCTACATAGGGAGAGAAACAAACAGGACATTTTTCAGACAGGAAAATCCTCAAGAGTTATAGGAAAAAAATCTGGATTTATTAATCTTCTGGGACAGACCATCTTAATCTGTTCCTGCCTGCATAGAGGCTCCAAATCCCAATAAGTCTATGCTTTACCTGATAGTGATATGGCATGGTGTCCCAACAGGATGTTCTCTGTGTGGATATTGAAGCATCCTGGCACAGTAGACTCAAGTGCTACCCTCACTGTGACCAGCCCAGGAAGGAAAGTTGTTGGGCAGCAAAGCAGGCAGTAGAATCCTACTTCTGTCTTGATATACGTGTCTAATTCTGTTCTGTTGTACATGCTCAAAATGGTATATAGAAGAGGGGGATGAAATCACAATATACAACTGCCATGTTACCATCCCACCAGGTTTCATTTGCTGTTTGCAGACCAGTCAGCTGGGACACAATTAGTCCAGCAGAACATTATAGTCACTGCAACCTGAGCAGCATGATGTTTATTTAATAAGAGCTGAGCAACATTCGACAAATGAGTCTGATCTGCCCTGAGGGTGTTACATATGCTAGAAGCAAAAGTCAGTTGTAGTCTCATAAATTCTCCATGGCTTATTTTCTGGTTTTGTTTTTAAAAGCTTTTAAATTATTGCATCTGGTTGCTGCTACATTTGGCAAATGATCTGCATGGACTTCAAATTATTCCAGCTGCATGCTATAAAATTTATATTAACGAACTGCTTAAACGTCTATGTTTTCATTCCGTCTGTACTCCTCTGCAACCTGTTAGCTGCCTGCTAGTTTCAGCAAATGACTACACTGGCCAAATAAATAGCTTAAATGATTTATTCATTTGAAACTATTAATTTAAAAATTAAATCCTTTTACTGTGCTACCTACAATCAAACTAGTTGCAAATGTTGAATTAGTGGTTAGAAATTGTTTTGCTACCATTCCACCTACTGAACTTGGCAGGGCTGGGAGGTGAATATTGCTTCAATATTGGTGATAAGACAGCATCTTTCAACTCTCTTGAGGACGGCAATCTAGATTAGAGGCTGTAGGACAAGCCATGTGGAATACACAGGTCTGTCTTACAACAATGGAAAATCAGGTTGTCACTGTCTCTGTCATACCAGAAAAACTAGAAGCACCCCCCCACACACACACACACCAGAATTAAGGAAATGACTACTCACAGGAGTCACACCAGCCAGTATGTAACCCCTGAGGTGATTGTTTCTCTCTGACTTATGGTGAGATTGACTTTGCTTTCTGGTAACTCTTCCCAGGGGAGTATGGGAATAGAGGCGATGAGGAACTTGCTTCTGTGAACTTACCTTAGGAGGTAAGCGAGTTGTAAACAATCTTCTGTCAGAGGAGTCAGACAGACAAATACGTTCTTTTAGAAGAGAACAAAAAAGTTCCCCTTTTCCTTCAGTTTTCAGTTTGTGATGAATACAAATAAGAGAGCTCTTTTTGACAAACTACAGAAGCAAGAATAGATATTGTAAGTAAAAAAATAGAGAGAGAGAAAGAGAACCAGATAATTGTACAAGAACACACAATACAAAACAATTCATCTTGGGCTACTCTAAGTGCTTCTTGGCACAATGCTTTTCAAAGTTCTCGTGGAGATAAAACTCATTCTCAAGAAAACAACTTTCTGACATGCACATTCTTTCTTTTGTATCTAACACATCTTTTATTAATAAGGAGGAGAAGAAGTTGTGGGGAGCTTTTGCCACATCTAGCGTTTCGTAGGTGATTTTTTTTTTAAAGTGACTGAAATTGCAGAAACATTTTGTAAATGCTGCCATGTGCATTTTTTTCCAAGTACCCTGTACAAACCCATCTTAATATTTCTTCTTTGTGTTAAGTGGCTCAGTGATATTAGCTTTTTTCTCATTCAAACAGGATCTTAAATAACCTCCTGAACAGCTCTGAGGGATGAATACAGGAGTCCATGCTTAAATTTCTTATTGATTTGCCAGATGCAGCCTTCTTAAAATATGGTTTAGTAAGATCCATTAACACTTAATTCCCAGATCAATACCATATCTGCTGGTACATAAACTTCTGTTTTGCAGTAGATGGAATTACAGTAAGAGACGGGTTTTGGCTGTGATATGATTTCCATAAATCGTATGCTAAGGAATCCTATGACATGCCCTCATAATCTACACACGGACGATGACACTAGTATCCCAAATTAAAACATTGTTTTTCTTCTTCAACCAATTACTTTAAGAGGAAACCTCAGTTTCTCAGATTTCATAATTTATTTTTTACTTGCAATCTGATTATTATTTTTCTTTCAAAAGTGAAACATGATTGACAGTTTCTTCAGGGACAAACCATAATTTCTACAGATCTGCCTGAAATAGTATGATTATGCTTGCAGTTAGCATAAAAGGCACTGGTGATGCACTTATAGATCAATGACCAGCACCCAAAGATGCTGTTCTGGCTGACAACTTGAAAATTAGGTTGAGTGAAAGAACAATGCAGAATTTGCAGAACCTGGAAACAATCATAAAAGCAAGAATCCAAGTAGTTTTGTGGGTGGTGGTGGTGGTAGTGGTGGAATCAATCTAGAAATGGTGATGTCGGAAACACTGGCCTCAGTCTGCTTGGGGTTCCAGTAAGCTGATGATTAAACTAATGCAAAGACCTTTGTTGCATCTTTTGAGAAACTTCTGCTTTTCATACAGTTTTGGAAAAGATGTATGGATTTATTAAATATTTTACATCTCACATAAACAAAAAGGAGTATTATGTTAGACTGGTATAATTAGTCATTTTTAGTAAGGAAAGAAAAAGGACACAGAGAGTAAGCTATAAAAGTGAACCCAGTTAAAGTAGTAGCTGAATGAGAACAATTTGATACAATTAATTCCAGTTGCATTGATTCAAGACAAGCCACGCAGGCCTCAAAAAGTTTTTCTTGATCACTAGCTTTGAGACTGAACTGCCTGGTGGGCTCATTGTAGTTAATGATGAAGCATCGCCCTGGACATATTAGAGAAACTCTGATTTTGGTTTCTGCCTGAAACTGAGTGGCGGAGCTTGGAGTGTGGGGGGTGGGGGGGGGTTACAGGCAGGGACACCCCAAAAACATTGCTGCCTGGGGAAAACTGCCCCCTTACCCCCATCCCAAAGTGACTGCTGCAACTTGAAGATCTACTCATCTCACCCTTTAGGCTCCCACCAAACCACTATTATTAGTCCATTGTCTTCTGTTTTCATTAAAGGCAAAATTGTTGTGGATGAAGCCTTAGAAGAAAAGTAATTGTATTGGACTGTATCTGTTAGTGAATGTGTTGCTGAAACAATTCACTTGTATCTTTTCCCCTTTATACTCTTGATTTTTCCAGAGTGGACAATCTGTATAAACCTGAATCATTATGTGTTTACTGCTGGGGAATGTGAGTGATGGTACTGTATCACAAAAGCAGAATAACTAGTATTCACAAATAAAAGGTGGGCAACAGTCAATTCCACAGTTATCCAAGTTCTACCAGAAAAATGGGTATGCGTCAAGTTCCTTCAAGTCATTCATGACTTCTGGTGACTGTAAGGCAGATGTATCACAGTGTTTCTTGGCAGGCTTTGTTGAGATCAGCTTTATCATTGCCTTCTTAAGAGGCGGAGAGAGCTTGATTTGACCATAGCCACACAATGGTTTCCATGGATGATCAGGGATTTGTCTCCTGGAATCCTAGTCTTGCACTCAGACCACTATACCATGCTACCTCTTCCAGCAGAGAAATAAACCAAGTTTAATATTCTTTGTGAAAATGCATCATGTAGGCTTATTTACAAATACTAATGTATTCAAAGACAGAGCTGTATTTGTTTGTTTCAGCATAAAAAGATACAAAGGAATCATGTAGCACCTTTGAGAATAACTGATAAAAACAAGTTTTTAGGATAACCTTTTGTGTGTCTGATGAAGTGGACTGGAGTCCATGAAAGTTTATGCTAAGAATTCCTTTTTCTTAGTCTCAAAGACTCCACAGGACTTCTCTGTATCTTTTTCTAACAAATGCAAAAGGTTTCATTTCATGTTAAAAGGCTCTTAACATGTTCCCTTCAAATCATAAAGAGAAAGAAAGGGCTACCAACTATGAAATAGAGGAGAATAGTATAGGTATGCTAAGGTTTCTACCTCTAATATTTACAAGAAGAGGTTAGGCAGGAATGTCTAGTGCACTTAATTGTCTTTCTGAAAGTGTGTGTGTGTGTGTGTGTGTGTGTGTGTAAGATGTAAGAATGTCAACATTGTGTAATAAAGTCTCAGTAATTCTATACTTTTAATAAACCATCACATAGCAAGATACCAAATGATAGTACATTGAAAGGCTGCACCTAAGGAGAAGACTGTAGTCTCCCCCCACCCCCAAGTAATATTTGCTTCCTCAGCACATACATTCACATACTGTAATCCTGAAGGTGGGGATAGGGAATGAACCATTGATGTTTAATGACATAGAGAATGAATGTCACTTCAAATAAATCATTTGATACTGGACTACAAGGGAAGGCTTGTATGCATGCTGAATATGCTTGGTATTCAGCGGGTCTCTAGTTCCTTCTCTGTGGTCTCCAGTTAAAAAAAAAAAAAGGATATGGTTGATGAGAAAGACACTGGAGAGCTATTGCCAATTACAGGAAAATCCTGGTCTAAATGGACAAATATTCTGACCTACTATAAGACAGCTCCCTTGACATTTCCTGGACACTGCATGCTTAAACCATCTTTTCAAATGAACGAGGATTAGCATATCAGTTGTGGGGGATAGTTAGGAAGGACTTAGTATACCATCAATACCTTAAATGGAAATGTAGTCTCTCCAGAAAGGATGTTGTTGTTGTTGTTGTGTTGTTGTTGTTGCTGCTAATATTACTACTACTACTACTATTACTACTACTAACTGACCCCAGAAATCCAGACAACATCTCCCAGTGTCCATTATTTTCATACTTTCTGGGATAAGTTCATCATCTGTAGGCAATCTTCTCTGTCATAACCTTCTCCCTATGTACCTAGGGTGGTCAATGGATGAAAGCCATGCAGCTTGCTAATGGGGTGATAGCTGAAGCTGGTCCATCTTGCTAGACCTGTGTGGTCTGCTAACATATCCTTCAAGAAATCAGGGTCACCCAGGGATGTAAAGTTTTTGAGATTTGGATCAAGACAGGTCCTATAAACTCATTGAGATAGTTTGCTCAGGATTTTCCAAGTCTCAAGAGTGATCTTGATTCCCGCAAAGGACTGAGACACCCAGCACTTTTTTTTCCTAAGTGGTTTTCTCTATTTGTGTGAAAATACCTCTGTGTGTTGTGTTGTCTCATTTATTGTGTGAGGAAAAACAAATTAGGTTTGTTATCTGTAGGGTCATCTTCATGTTGGTAGCACAGTAGGATTTTATTGGGATGGGAATATTACAATTAAAACAATTAATAATAATTAAATAATTAGATCCCTTTGGTTACAATACTGTTTTAACACTAATCTTACACTCGCAAACCATCTTCACTAAGGTTCAGAAGTACATGTACATGTTATAGGAAACAAAATATTGTTGAAAGAAGCATAGGTGAAATCATATATAATCTTCCAAAAGCAATACTACATTGAGTGGATTGACATTGAAAGGAGAACAATTTTGGCTGCATCTGAATCGTATCAGCTATCTGTGGATATACATGCACCATGCCTACAGCCATGTGAATATTTCTGGAAAGTCTTAATTAACTGATGACATTTAGCTAATGGAAAAATAATGACCTGTGCAAAGACTAATGCTTTTATTATAATGCAATAATTTAAGCTTAGTGTATTTTGAATCATTTTCTTATCTCACTTAAATTGCTTTTTGACATAGTTAGAACATGCCCTTCTGTTTTCAGAACGGAATTTCTAGCTAAAGCAAACAGTTGCCTTTTCTCCATGAGGAGCCCCTATTGGTTAGAATTTCCAGTGCAAGAACCATTGCAGACTAGAGGCATGTGGTCTGTGGGCCTATATGTGGCCACCCATAGCTGTTTATGAACCTTTGAAAGATGCCTGCTGGTTGATTCCCTCAGTAAATTTTCCTCATGTCCATGGCCAATTGGAGTCACTGTTTCTCACTTCCAATAGAGATGTGAAAGAAGTAAACCAGATCAGAACTGCTGAACAGGGAGAGACTTCAGCTTCCCCATTTTTCATTGATCCCTCAAACAACCTCCCCCTCCCCAGTGACCCTTGTAGGGAATCACATTGATGGGACTGAAATTAAAGCTTCCTCTCTCACAAGCAGCTGTTCCTGTGCAGTCATATGTGCATCCTCCAGATTCCATCCTAAGGCCAAATACAGCCTTATTGAAATGGGAACGAAGACTGAAGAAAGTCACAAGCAAATGTATAGTGATGCCCCTGTCACTGGGGTAATAGTGGCTTTGATTAAAGAAAGGTAATTGTGAATGTCAAAGTGGGAGCAAAGATAGTGAAAGAAGGTGCTTAATAGATTCTCTTTTGGCCATTTCCTCATTTGACCATAACCTAAGCTCGCTCCTTCTTTGCCATTGAATTCCAGATATGTATACCTGCATTTAGATCCAGTTGTGGGGAAAGAATGAATTTATGCAAAACACACATACGTATATGGAGGAGAAAAAAAAATTAAAGATGCTTCCCTCTGTTCCAAAGATGGATCTTCTGGAGGTTCAGCACTTTGGCTCAGGTGGTGACTAAGATGTCTCTGGAAACATCCAAGCAGGCACCATATTGGTGTCTATCTCCCATTGTTTTTCTTAGCTTTTCTTCTTAAATAACCCATATGAGCTGCTAAGAGCATCCTCCTACTGCTTATAAACTTACCTGATCTCAGCCCCAAAGCCTTCTAACTTTAGCATCTTCCCCCTGCAGAAGGCTCAAAAGACATGACACAGTGGCACACTAAATGATTTTGAATGAGGAACTGCTAAAAATATCACCACTAAATGTGTTTTTCTTAAATGTTTGGCATAGACTGGCCACTGTATGGGCTCACTACTATAATCTATGAATTCCCTCTGTCAGAATTTTGATTAAAAGGTGTTACTTCTATTAAAATGTTATATGAAAATTGAAGGAACATTTGAGAAATGTGGCATGTGAGAAATTCTCTATCTCTCTCCCTCTCTTTCTCATAACTTTAGCCTTCAATTCTTTTTGAATCTCAGTTCTAATTTCTGTTCTCACCTTAATCCCTTTGTATTTCTGTTTTAAAATTCTTAAATTCCTGTAACATTTCAGTTATTTGTACAGAGACGTCTGCTATTGTTACAGTTAAATCCGCCTGAGGCACCTTTCTTTTTGGCATTTGTAATTGTGCTGTATCTGTCAGATTTGTGGCTAGTCCTAAGGAAGGTCTTCTTTCTTTTACAGTTTGTGTCAATGTTAACATAGCCTTTTTTGCTGCCATTCTATTTGATTTCATAATACGCTTCTCTTTTTTCCTTGTTGAATTTTTTTTCCCTTCCTCTCTCTCTCCTTGTTCTCACAACACACAACACACAACTCAGCTACTAAATGTAAATTTTTCAATTCGTATTTAGTTCCCAACTTTCCGGTATGTTCCAATTAATCGTATATATTATCATATATATAATATATATATATTATCACCTCAATCACCCTCTTTCTCAATCCTTTTGTTGATTCGATTGTTGATTCTCATTTAGTGTCTATTAACCTTGTCATAGTTAATGATAAAATTCCAAATGCTTCAATAAAAACAGAATGAAAAAAAAAATAACTTTAGCCTTCTTCATTTAAGCTGAGGGAGACAGAAAGAGATGAACTTCTTAAAAGCAAGGCTGGTTACTATTCTACAATGTTAACACATTTTAAAGAATTGCAGGACCACACAAAATCTGAGGTAATACCCTGGAAATGAAAGGAGTTAGCTATGGTGGAAGATGATGCACATAATTCAGAAGCTCCAATAGCCGGGGGGGGGGGGGTGAAGGAAAAGAAAGATGAGGGAGAAAAATCTGCTGCTATATTGCTTATTAAAAGGCACCCAATCCATCATGCACTCTGTGGCCAGGGCTACCAGACAAGAGGTTCTGACACATTTTCTGTGATTTAAACAAGGAGTAGAAATTCAGTGCATGGAGCTTTTCTCAGTATGCAAAATCACACATGCTGAATTTCTATGTTCATTATATTCATTAAAAGCACAAAAGATCTCCTAAAACCCTCTTCTCTGATCCCTATAATTTCTTAGCCACATCCTCCGTGTGTCAGCATGCAAGTGATACCCCCACCCAGGGGAGCTACATCTGTGGGCTTCCTTAATGAAAAGTGGGTCCCGTGCTGCTGCAGCAGAAGATCTGAAGGGAGTCTATGACACACCGGATTTATAAATTATAATGCTATGATAGAGTGCTTTGTAGGGAATGCTTTAGACAGCCTGAACACTAAGACCATTTCCACACGGGGTGAGGGAATCGCTCCCTGCCACTACTCACCAGATCTTCTGTGGGTCCGCTCTGGTCTGGGGTGAGGAGGAGCAGTTTGTGATCATAGATCTGCACTGGCGTCCAAAATGGCTCACCAGCCTAAAGCCTGCCCTCCGCAGATCGCAAGCTTGCATTGGTGAGAGCCTGCGAATCTGCATCGGAGAGCAGGCATGCAATGGCTCGCGCCGGCATTTTAAAAGACCTGAAAAATCAGGTTTTTCAAAAACACAATTGAGGACCACTTGGGGTTGCTCCGGAGTGGACTGAGGTGTGGATCTACGGTAAGTAGTCCGGACCCAATCCGCTCCAAGGTGCAGACGTCCTCCGTGGAGGACGCACTGCACTGTTTTATTTACCCCGTGTGGAAATGGCCTCAGTTGGCTACCGAATGTATGTAAGCTTTATCAGATTCAGGTCTAGCTTAGAGACTGAAAAAGTGTGCACACTCTGCTGTGTTTGGAGGTGAGATACAAATTTCAGTAGCCTGAATGACAGGCATCCAGCCCCATTCACTGCATACCTTCCCACAACTCATAAAGCAGAAGGAGGGGAATGTTGGACCAGACCAATGTACTATCTAGTCTAGCATTCTCTTTCCACACTCAGATGACACTAGGAAGCCCCTCAAGTAGGACATGAGTGCAATCATGCTTTCCGGAAATGTCTCCCCGCTACATCATTATAGCATTTTGACATCCCTTTAACCATTAGTGTTCCATACTATGAAATCCTGAGATTAATAGGCTTTTTAAATAGTATTTATTTAGGTTTCTCTGTCAGAGAACTGTCATGCTGTAGTTGAGGGGAGTGCTTTAGAGAATTCTAAGCACCTTCTGAAACTACAAATTCCAGGATTCCATAGAATGGAGCTAAGGCAGTTAAAGTGGCATCAAACTGCTTTAACTGTGTGGCATGGATAAATCTCTGGTCATAAACTGCAGCAATTGATTTTCAGAGTCATGCCGTCTCTGACAATGGATGCATCAGAATTCATCAGGCTAATGGCTTAAGGAGATGTGAAAAACAGAGGCAGAAGCATTCCTAAAAACATGTAAAAATAGACATGCCAAGTCCAAAACTCTATTCACAAAGCAGTCAAACGGTTGCTAGTAGGAAAGCCAAAAGTAGGCAGGACATGAGTGCAATTCTTTGGTATCATCTAGAAAATGCATTTTTATGGTTAGATATCACAGCTATTGTGCATATATTTATGTGTGTCTTTCAAATATAGACAGCCAATTTTTCTTCATCATTAATGTTTAAAGGTTGCCCAAAGATTAACAAGATGTCTTCCCTTCTCATTGAAACCAGCCATTAAGGGGAGCAATTATAGCTGTGACCATGAAGTGTGCAGAGGGGAAGTGGTTCTGCTTTAAGAAAATCTACCCATATAAATCATCTCCCACACAAAAATTGCTCCTTGCACAGAAGGGAGAAAAATAGGCATGCATGCCTATCTTAGGTAGGTGGTACAAAGGGCAGTGAATCTACTAAGAAACTAGTGATAAACTAGTTCAGTGTAGGAATTGTGTGGCCCTATTGGGTATTGATTGATTGATTGATTTTTTTATCCTGCCTTTCTCCCAGATGGGATCCAAATAGGCTATAAATTAGTTGTTTGTGCATCAAAAGGTTGGCCAGCAATTTATACACTTTGTGAAATGAGTGTCTGGAAGATTATTTCCATGATCTGTTCAGGGAGGAAGAGAAGAGGGGAGGAAGGAGTGGCAAATTGTATGGTATAATGTGCTTATTTGATTTTTTTTTTAAAAAAAAACAACAACCCTCATATACAAAAATAGGACGTTTTAGACTTCCAGAGTAATATTTTGTTGCAGAATCCACATGGAACTAGGCCTCCAATGTAGGCATTCTTCCCAAATTTCAGCCATTTGCTATGTGCAGGTTGTTTTTATATAGACTAAACAAACCACTGAGGGGAAAAAAATCCCCATCTAATTTATTTTTATTTTGCCATTGGAAACCATTTGTAATGCAAATACAATACTGATACAATAGATTTGTATCTTTTTTTTAAAAAAAAATCATGATGTTGAACCATGATGTCAACAAGCAGAAATGACATTATCTGGTAGGCCCTTTCAGTCAGGACATTGGAATTCTCAGTGGTTTCTGGAAAGATAAGAATTATGCATTAAGACCATCTGTCAACCCTAACCAAAGCCACAATGCTAGCCCTTCTGCCTTCCCTCAATACATTGCAATTCTCATGGTAAGGATGTCAGAGGGCAGAAGCATATGTAACATACAACCTACTCACATCCTTTAAGCTAATCTGTAGCTGTCACATGCAGTGGCATCCTGCCATAGAAGCTGAGATAAAATTCAACCATTGGTCCAGTTGGCTTCTATATGTATAAAGAATTCTGTATAGTACCACCTTATCCTTTGATCCAAGCAGCAGAACATCTTGGTCTGGCCCTAGCTGATGCACTATTACTTTATCTGTTTCTTTAAAAGCACTAAGCTATAACATACTCTTGAGCCCACAATACTGCTATGCCACTCACTAAATTTCATCGTTTCTCCGTTTTATTAATCTGGCATGTTGAGTTATGCTACGACACACACACACGAAGTGGTGACTACCTCTCCCTTTCAGTACTGTTAGAATATCAGCTTTCATGGAAAGGACAGTGAGAACAGCTCTATGTTTCTCTGGAGGAGATTTCTTTTGCTCTCATGCCGATCGGTACCCAAGACATCTTTCCTCAAGCGGCTTCAATTTAATTCCAAAAGCACTATCCTGTTTTCTTTCATCTGTCACTAGTACTTTGATCTGAAGAACTCTACTCCTTATCTTTTTTGAAGTTTGTATGCCACATTTTGGAGAAATTAAGGCTGGAACTGTGAAGGACAGCAAAGGATTAGTGTTGTAAAATGTTAGCTGAGACCACACTGGTAAATGAAGGACCGTGGCTCAATTATATACAGTAGTAACAAACAGAGCAAACAGAAAAGACTGCATAAGCTACAACTGAGAAAGATTTTTCCGAACAATGTGTTACTCATTTGTAAATGGACCAGAAAAAAAAGGAGCTTTTAGTGCCTTGATTTTAGCATGTCATAATGACTGCTGTAGAAGGAACAAGAATACAAAGGTGTGATACATTGAGCATCTTGATTATTGCATTTGTTAATGCTAATGAACCTACCTTCCACATCTGAGTTGTAAAGGTCAAATGTCTTCTGATATGAAAATTATGTGACTGGTATTTTGAAACTCCTGCTATTGGTGTTCTACAAAAAGCAAGTCCCAGTGGAAGCTGGTGGCTTCCATGTCACTGGGACAGTGAATCTGCTCTTGATCTTAACTGAAACTATAAAGGAGCTATCCATGATACTAAACCAAGTCAAGGGGTAGGTAAGGTTCAGCACCTTGATTGCCTCTTTTAAAAAAGCCAATGACAGCAACTAAGCGGAGGACAGATCTGGATCATTCCTTTCCTCTAAAGCTGCTCTTAGGAAGACAAGAGCATAAACCAAGAAGATGTTCCCCCAGCAACTGATGGTAGCTTCAGGAATGGAGGAGATAGTTAAACTGGATATTCAGAATTAGGTCCTTCTCCCAAGTCCAAATTACCCCTTAACACCCAGATGTTGTTTACTCTTAAAATATTCAAAAATTCTCCTCATGAAACCATTATGTCTGCAGACAAATACCGTCAGCATTAAGAGCATTCAGATGGGCATGACATGGGTGGAACAAAATCACATCTGCTCATTTCTTCTGACCTTGCTACAATGCCATAATCAACTTGGCATAATCAGGAATCCTGGCTTACTCATATACTACAGTACTTCAAGTCAGCAAGCCTGCTGTTTCTACTGAGACTGAGCAGGAAATTCTTGTGAGAACATTCAGATTAAAAATAGAAGGGGGATGGAAGTGATAATGAAGTATGTGTGAAAAGCTGGGCAAAATAACTTTGTTGTATTTGCTATCACCACCAGTTTTCCAGTGTTGCTTGTCAGAAGTGCCCCATAGCAAACATGAAAACAGGGTGAAATCTTCCCTGTTAGTGACACCTGATGCCTGTTCATCCCTCCTAAGAGCATCTGGGAATGGTGGAGCATCATCTTTCTCCCCTTTGTATTCTCCAGATATGTTGGACTACACTCTAGAGGGTGAATGGGGGTGATGGGTTGTGCAGTCCAGCACATATAGGTATCAGATTGGGGAAGACTGTGCTATGTAATGATGAATCACATAGGGAGATTTCTCATTAATGACTTCTCCCACATTTTGTCTCTTCCCCCACTAAAAAAATAAATTAAAAAAAATCACCTTATTGGTTCGGTCTTTGCAAAGTTGCCATCTGGCTGTAAAACAGAGCCACAAGCCTGGGTCAGGGCATTATTGCTCAACTATAATTTTTACTTGCAGATGCTCTTTCACACTTTTACGACAATGTGCACCCAGACAAAGAGCTAGTGGTCATCACCCCTCTCAGTATACATACAAACACACTCCATTTCATCTCTCTTCACCAAGAGGTAATGCTTCATTTGCCTGTCATATCCATTACTGATAGGCTACAAATGGGTATGTAATTTTCACTCTCCACTTCTGAAAAAGGTATGCTTTTTTTTCCCCCTAGCAGCAAATATAGGGTTCTCACTCACCCCCACACAGGGTAGAGTATTCAAAGATTTCTTCTATGGCACCCCTGTTCATTTTGCTGAGGCTTTGCATGAAAATGAGTAACACTTTTGTGCCCAGAGGGCCTTTCTATTTCCAGATGATTCTGACTGCAGGATCATTTTGTTTCAATCTCTTTAAAGGAAAGAGGAAAGTGAGATATTCTGTCAAAAAGTCTGATGGAGCAGAACTGCTTTTCCACATTGCCTTTTGTGAACCCAGTCTGATATGTATTTCTTGCTCTCTGCAGCATTCCTGCTACAGTTCTTAAACCAGTTTTTGAAAAAAGTTTTTTAAAAAAACTTGAAAAACTATATATTTGTAGTTGCATAAAAACAAGTCAATTTCCTCTGAGATTCGTCCATGAACAGCTCAGTTAATAACTTCTGTTTCAAAAGCCCTCATGTTAATTAAGTCAGGATAAAAGCACTACTGTATACTTGTTTTACTTTATTGTAAAGCACCAGACTTTGTAAGATTTAGTTATTGGGAAGTTGTTTTCTTTTAATGAACAGGATTTTAAAGTCATATCTTCATATTAGGCAAAAAATATACTTACATGATGTTAAGTCTACTGCCAAATGCACAAAAGAAGGAGGGATAGCAGGATGAAATGTATGTTTCTAGGAATGTCAGTTTGTCCAAAAAGAAAGAAAGAAAGAAAGAAAGAACAGAAAAGAACAGAACAGAACAGAACAGAAAAGAAAAGAAAAGAAAAGAAAAGAAAAGAAAAGAAAAGAAAAGAAAAGAAAAGAAAAGGAAAATACTACATGATGATTTTATTTATTTTATATCCTACCTTTCTCTCAAATGGGACCCAAGGCAGCTCACAACATGAATTAAAGCAAAGTTGTGTTGTTGTTCTTGTTGTTGTTGTATGCTTTCAAGTCATTTTCAACTTGTGGCAACCTCAAGATGAACCTATCATGGAATTTCTGGGAGCTGAGAGTGTGTGATGTTCCCAAGATCACCCAGTGGGTTTCCATGCCCAGATCCAATGCTTATCCCACTACACAACTACACCATGAACTAAACATTGGTATTTTTTTAAAAAAAATACAGTACCGTATTAAAACATCAATACTTTAAAGCAATATGCAATCTTTTAAAAATATGATGAAAATGATGAAAATACATTAAAAAAACCCTTACTAGTATTTAATAACTCAATATAAAAATAGCAGGAATCAATACGTATTCCATCCTGAATTTTATAAACTGAAGCTAGATACAGGCCTTCTTAGATATTACAAATTTGGTACTGTGGCTTCATTGAACAAATCAATCCCTCTACAATGTGGGCTTCCTTTTCTTGCTGCCTTCCACTTTACCATACATTATTGTCTTTTCTTATGACTGATCACATTTCATTATACGTCCAAAGTACAATAGTCTCAGTTTTGGCTTCTGGCTTGATCTGCTCTAGGACCCATTTATTTGACCTTTTGGTGGCCCATAGTATCTTAAGAACACTCCTTCAGCACGATATTTTAAATGAGTTGCTGATCCTCCCATTGAGTTTCTTCACTGTGTAGGTTTCACAACCATACATAAAAATCCAAGGTTTACCTGACCCATATTACCAATAGAGAGACACATAAACGTTCCATAAAAAAGCTTTGCAGAAATTGATATCAATACATTTAGGTGCTTCAGTTTGTGGAAATTGAGTAGGATTTGTTGTCAGGGTTTACTTTTGTTTATTGTCTTGGAGTGTAACGTCATGCCATCCCATCGTTTCTTCAGAGGGGTGGAATAAAGTGAATGACTTCCTTGGTCAGCAAATGGATCATTCATTGTCATCCACTGTGTCCATGTCCTATGACACACTAAAGCTCTAACATCATTTACCATATAGGCTGTGTCCATATCTCACTCCAGTGTTTTTGTCAAGGTTTTATATTCCCCTTGCTAACTGCTCCCTGTCCCAACCAATTTCAGAGTTGTTGGGTTTTTTTTGAAAAAGTATAAAATCTCAATATAATGTGGCATATGTTGATTAAAATAATCACTTTTTAGCAAACTAATACGTCTTTAATACACAAACATGGGGGCAGGGAGAGAGAGAGAACTATTTATGATTACAATAGTCAAAAGGAGAGCTTTCATCTAACTGCTAAGATTCACAACCATCTTGAAGATGAGCACAAATGTTGTGTCCCAGTTTGAAATTTCTTATGTTGGTGACATTGTTTCACTCTAGACCTTCAGGTCTACTGCATGAAATGAGCATGCTATAAAACAGGAGTTCAGTGAAGATTTCCCCTAGATGTTAACATCTAAATGCATCAAGCTAGAGGAACAGACAGCTGGTATCCTCATTTAAAAGCATACTAGTGAGATTGAGCTCTGTGAGAAGTTATTTCTTCACTTTTATTAACTAAAGAAAAGCTAGAATTCTTACTTGGAGACAACAAACTATTAGAAAGCCAAAGTGTTGACACTCTGCAGCCTAAATGTTCAAGGTTTGGCCAGGTGGTACCACTAATCACCTTTCCCAATGGAAGCTGCTTGGCATTAATGATGTTGAGGCTTTGCATTTTTCAAATAGCATTAGTATATTGTGGAATATTTAACAGCCTCCTGTACAGACTACTAATAACATGGAGATAACCATCACCAGGTGGGTGGGTGGGGATGTGTTCAGTGGTTGTATTTTGACTCTAGATGACTACAACTGATGGCTCCCATGTCAGTGCAGTTGTGAATCCACTTCAGGGTTTAGCTTTAAAGGAACTATGTGAAGTACTAAGCCTATTTGTGGAATAGGTCTCTGCACCTTGGTTAGTAGCTTTGAAATTCAGACTAAAACTCAGTGTTTCCCATCCCACTGTGGAGTGGAAACAACCAGCCACTACTGTATCAATTGCTTGGCAAGAATGGGCCCACTCTTTTCAGATCAAAGAGCAGAAAAGCCACACAAGGTGTGAATTTTACAGTATTTTACAGAACATAGTGTTCTGTTTGAAAGTGTCTTGTTGGGCTGTCCAGTCCAAGTCCAGTTTAATGATAAAAGCACCATAACAAAAGAGAGCAGGGGCTTGAGACTGCTCATCAGCACAGGAGACACACAGGTCACCTGGTCAGTCTTCCCCACTGAGGAAAGATGCACAGTAATGCAATTACCGAGACAATTATAGATATTATTTCTGCGTCTAGACATATAAATTAGGATATGCATACTTCCTGCAAATCTTTTGCACCACTGCTTTATACTTTTTTAGATTTGAGTGGTGCATTTTCTCTCTTTTTGGTGATGGGGAAGTGACTGATGAACAGGGGGAACAGAAGAGCACCTGGTAGCAGTGGAGGCAGCTGGCTGCCATGTCAGCGGGGCAACAAATTCACTTGGAGTTTTAGTCCTCAGACTGGCTTTGATACTTCACATGTTGGAAATACTTGTTCAAGCTGAATACGTACTGTGTTCATAGACTACAAACTATCACTACTAGAAATCATTAGTGGTACTTCTTTTGTACTTCTGCACAAAATACAAACATGATGTACTGTCTGGATGAGGAATGAAGAGCCTCAAACAGAAGATAAATTAGGATGGGAAACAGCAACTAGGGGAACCTCACACTGTAAGGAAAAAGCATGCGCATTTGTTCGCTTAACTATTGATAAGGAGGATCTCAGCTGATGTTAGCAATCACAATGGGACAATATGGATGAATGATCCCAGGTAGGTAGAGCTTCTGTTAATGAAGAAATTAGAGGTCAAAAACACCATATGGAATGGTGGCCTTGAAAAAAAAAATACAGGACATCATTGTAGATCCCAGAGCAGTTGTACATCCCCCAGTATTTTGTGTTTTAGTATAATGACATGAAGATATAAGAGGTAGATGGGGAAGAATAAAAAGGCATTCTGATCTAGATTCTCAGCTGCATTGATGAATCCAAGAGCATATTAATGTAAATGTGAAGCTAATCACTAACAAGTACTAGAATCAGAGGATTAAGGTTCCATTGGCTCAAGAGATTTGCATACTTTATTCTGCAAAATTTCATGTTTTCAGTTATCTTGCAGTTCTATTATATGAGATCATTCTTTAATTTCTATCTCATGATTCGTGATTATGGTAACTACTGAAGATGTTGTCAAGGACAATTCTGGAAGAACATTTATAATGCAATATTTGCTAGGGAAAACTGCTTGCTAGAGAGAACTGTCTGTCAACTAAAGAGTCCCAACTGTTATTTATCACTTCAATCTATAATGAACCAGTTTCATTCTCTTATGCAAATCAACACAGATTCTCTTCTTTCTTCTCTCTCACACATATATACTTCACATTGTTTCAGCATTCTTCTTGTTGGCTTTTTGAGCAAATACATCGCCCCAAGAGGAAACATTTTGAACTACCAGATGAACAACACTAAAATAGACAGACCTGACAGACATACAATATTATATGAGTTCATTAAAAACCATCTGTCTGAGCTGGAAAAAAAAGAAAGGAGAAGAAATCCACAGATGCCTGGAAACATTCAGTTGTCTGAAACATTATCCTTAGGCAAAAAGGGTGATCTTGTAGCTTATCAAAAACACAGAAATTACCAAAAAAAAAAAAAAAAAAAAAGGTGAATCAAGGACATTGTAGGAAATGGTGGCAGTCATCTGATTCTTGGGAAATGACACTTCAGCTGTTAATGATAGAAGAACATGAGGTTTGGGTTGAAAAGTTTTCACAGATTTTCTTTCCTTAGGCACCAAAATGACTGTGAATGGTAAAAGACTATTCAGTTTTCTTTTGTATTTCACTATGTGTCATACATTACCTCGTTCATTGTAGGTAGCTTAGTGTTTATATTATTGTTCAAGTATTTTGTGAAGGCTGATTTGCATTTTGAAATGGTTGTATTTGGATGCCACCAATTTCTAACTAAATGTAGATTAGATTTGCAGTGATATATCCAACCTCAAAGTGATTCTAGCCAAATATCTGCCTGCTCATTTTATCACTGGAAAAATTGAAATCCAGCCCGAAGGTGAAATAGCTGTGCAAACCAGTTCTAATTGCCCTCATAATGCATGGTGTTATGACCTTGTCCAGAATGAATTCAGGTATTTTTCAGAGGGGTAGCCATATTAATCTGCTGAATCAAGACAAAAAAAGAGTGTGTGGCATCTGTTGTTTTTCGTACTAACTTGTTTGTTAATGAGAGGTGTAATGGAGTATATATGAATATGATAATCACAGAGCAAGAATCTCAAGTGGAGCTTTCATATCACCTGGTACTCAACATATTTTTCAATCACTTCAGTACACACACTGGAAATGTAGAATGATAAAGCTGATGGAATAAAATGGAGGTGGCTCTTCTGTTACTCCAAAACGTGGGTGACTCAGGGGTCCATCTGCAATGACAGTACCTACACATGACAATGGGGAATCTATTAGCTCAATAAGGAGGCCTGACAGAGGGGGGTAACCTAATGAGATCTTTCACCATTGTCTATGGGGTCTTTCAGGAAAGAACCAGCCAGAAATTCTATAATAAACTAAAATGTGTTTTATTAAAGAGTTAAATCATGCATGTAAAAGATCAAAACACTCATGCATCCACATAAAAGCTAACCAAAGGATGAAGGGAGGAAAGTGGTTGATAGTGGAGTTTTAGGGAATGAGTGATCATTCCCAATCCAGAGAGCAGGGAAGAAACCAGCAATGTGGCTTAGACTTGGACCTAAGGACAGTACTCATTCAGGAATCAGAGTGATAGCAAGGAGTTCAGCAAACGAGATGCTGCATCTGACTACCCAAAACAAACAGTTTTCATACCCAAAATCTGCTCGGAGGACAAGGATGTGAATAGCTCTCTGGCCAAGCAAACAATGGAAGTTGCAATGGGGTCTGGACAAAGTTAATGGTCTTCATGTTAGGTGACAAAGAGTTAATGGATGTCACAATAACTCTATAATGGTGGACAGCTAAAAGAACAATGAAGGCAAATGTCCAGGTATTAAGAAGAAGGACTGAAACAATCAGTGGTTTGGTGGGAACAGCTCATCATTATTGTATGGCAGGAGAGATGTTACAGTTTCAGCTTAAGCCTATTATATCTGTGGCTACCTGGTGATTGTCCTGACAATGACCTTGGCTATGCCTAGAGGGGATCTCTGACCTATTTTGCTGCACATGTGTTCAGCCAGTATTTTTCTTCTGCCGAGTCTGGCAGAGAGGTGTGACTTTGTGCTTAAACACTGTCCTCTCCAAAAGGAAAACCTCAGGAACAGCTGCTCAGAAAGCAAGCAGAACGTTATTTCTGATTAAAGAAAATGGACACCAAGGCAATACATTGCAGCCTGCACAAGCATCAGACCTTCTGAAAATGGCCTTATCCAAGTGACATGATGAGGCACTTAAGTGAGATAGAGAAGATCATGGGGCTGGGGGGCAGGAAATATTTGTGGATGTGATAATGCACTTATGTATTATCCAGTTGCTGCAAACCAAGCTATATCCATCTAACAGGGGGTTAATTTACCACTTAGGGTGGCAGAGATCAGGGAAGATACCCTTTTCCAATGAAACTTCATGTGAGCATAGAAATGATAAAACATCTGGCACTTTTGGAGGTCAGAGATATAAAAGTTCTAATAGCTTTATTCTCAGAGGGGCTCTTGGCTTGTCCATTCAAACTCTTCTTGGGATGCTGAGCTTCGGCCTGAGGGAGGCTGGTAGGGGCTGATCTTCAACAGCTCAGACTGCCCCTTTCTTAGCCATAGGAAACCTAAGAACAGAAGCTCTACTTCTCTGTAAATGGCAAAGAACTATTTTAGTCAGAGGGTACGAGAGATTTTTGTTGTTTTTCCCTAGCTGGTTCTCTTTGTTGAACTTGTGTATCTCCAGAAGTGTCCTTGGAATGTAATCTGTTTCTGTAACTTTGCAACTTTCAAAGCTATTCCTGGAGAAAGATGCACTGAGAAATGATACCCAGAAACCTGATGTAATCCTTCTTACTTAGAATAAAACTTAAACTCTCCGTTAAGGTTCAGAGTGCTTTTGGATAACCAGCATACACAAAGGTTCCTTTCTTCTCCAGGGAGAGGGAAAGGAAAAGCGGTTTTGTTTTGGGTTACTCATATCTCTGCCTTATACTGGGAAATGTGGAGAAGAAGGCGCTGGAGAGCATGAAGCAAGAAACTCCCGCTGGCTAGCCCTTTCTTCTTTGCCCAAGGGCTTAGGACAGAGGAAAAGCTATGACAGTGACTACAGAAGAGGAAATGCATGTCGGCCAATACAGTCAAAACCAAAGGAAAATAAACATTAGTTTTATTTTCCTGCAAATGCTTGTACTAGATTTCAGGCAGTCTATCATGGGTATGTTTTATAATGCTTTACTCACAGTACAGTTTGTGGAGGTGTAAGATCATCTCTGAATTTAGTGGCACATTTCTCATGCCATACGTGATATACAGAAATATCATTAGATACAAAATGCCTTCCAACAATAGAAAAACACTTTGAATCCAATCCATTGTTCCCACGCATAAAAACATTGACTATTGACATTTGGATAACATGAGGCTCTCCTTTTGTCAATGTAAATTGTCTTGCAAGTGTGTTGTTGCTATTGTTGTTATTTGCTTTCAAGTCCAATCCTGATTGATGGTAACCTCACCACAGGGTTTTCTTGGCAAGATGTGTTTTGAACAAGTTTCGCATTGTGTTCTTCTAAGGTTGAGAGTGTGTGATTTGACCAAGATCACCCAGTGTGTTTTCATAGCTGAGCAGGGATTCAAACCCTGGATTTCCAGAGTCCTAACTCAACAGTCAAACCACTACACTTGCTCTCAGTTCTCTTATCTCTCTATTTTATCATCCTTTCTACAATGTTGTGGTGGCCATTTGGTCTCTATTCTAGTTTTGCAGATAAAAGGCTTTGACTGAGACATCAAGTTGTCTAACGGCATGCAGTGAATCTGTAACAAATGGAAAAACTAAACTGAAAATCAATCCACTTGTCCACTGGCACACAGACTTCCCACAACACTTGCAATTACTTACACAATAAGTTTATAGTAGACTCTCATTATCAGGAGAGTAATTACTATCAATACTAGTGTAGTAGCTTGGTGAAAGGCATTAAAATATGTGTGGGGTAAGTCATACTTTGTGATTGCAATTAGATTGGATTCTCCATATTATTTGCCTCTTCAGTATAACGTTCAGACTGTATAACTGGATGGATCGATAAATCTCCTATCTCATTCTCCCTCATTCTGAAAACTATGGTTCAAGCAGTTTCTCAATTGTTTTGTTTTTTAAAAAAGGGGAAAAAATGGAAAGAGAGACTCAAGTCAGTCTTTGGCTTAAGGTAATTCAATTGCTATGTTATTTTCCTGGGTAGACTCCAATTTGTAATACACTGTCTCTACTCAGATATCTAATGGGGTTTTCAGGTGTGCCCCATCGAATTGTTCCCTAGGACAGAGAACCTTTAGCATTCCAAATGTTTTGGCCTGTGACTCCTAGAAATCTCCCCCAGCATGTCCAATGATAAGAGATTTTGAAAGTCCAGAACATCTGGAGGACCAAAAGTTCCCCGGTTTTGCTATAGGGCCTAAAGGGACAACTGTAAGATCTGAACACATGTACAGTTTTACACACATTTTATTTACTTATTTGAGAATTTCATCTACTAAGGAAGAATGGAAACAGTGGCTGAATTCCTACATCAGGAGAAGTAGCTATGGAGAGATAGGTACATCTCATAGTTACATCTCTCAATGGTACCTGCAAAACCTACCTTTTAAGCTGCAGAGCCCCCATCCCAAACACAGCCATCTCCATCTGGTGGAGAGTGAGGGGTGAATGATGACCCTGCTGCCGCCTGTTGCAGTGTGTACAGCTAAAGAAAGAGGGCTGTACTCATTATCACTCACCTCTTGCTGTCCAGCAGCTCTGAAGTGGCATGTTGGAAGGGCTATGCAGCTGACAATGTAGGTCTGAGGGGAACTTTTGGTCACTGCAATGCTGTCATGGCCATAAAAATGAACTGCAGTGTCATAAGTCAGACTTGTTGTTGTTGTTCTTATTGTGTGCTTTCAAGTCATTTAAAGCTTATGGCAACCCTTAGGTGAACTGATCACAAGGTTTACTGGGGTGATGCACCCAAGGTCACCCAGTGGGTTTTCATGACCGAACAGGAAATTGAACCCTGGTCACTAAGGTTGTAATCCAATGATAAAACCACTATGCCACGTCAGTCTTACATCATCATAATTGCTGAACATGGTGCCAGCTGGTATTTGTAAGACTTTAATCATGTAGAACCAATTTTTCAATGTCATTGGTCTTCCCATTCCATTTTTCCTCCCCACCAGCTTGCAACTTTGAACATCTTGTCTGATGAAGACAGCAGGACCCCTCAAAAGATTGCATTTTTCTTGTGAGTTAACCTGAAGTATTGCACTGTTAACAAATCATTTTTCTTATGCCCAGCACACCAGCCTTTGCTTGTGGAAGATTCTATTTGACTTCATGCACTGTAAAAACGTCCCTTTCTAAGTTAATAGCTGATTCTTTCAATTAAATGCAATGTAAGCCCCTTTTACATATCTAGTGGACCATCCCTCAATTATAGCCTTTAATTTAGCTCCTGGTAGAACCTCAGACTGTGGAGGTTAGCAATTAAACACCAGCCCAGCTGCAGAATGTCTAATTTAAAGCCAAATTGCCTTTTGAAAGCCAGTCCTGCTTCCATGAATTTTATCACTCTTTTTCAAATGACTGTAGGATAGAGTATCCTTTATGCAGTTTAAACATCTGATGGCATTTCATTATCACCACATCTCAGGTTAACTGAACTGAAATCCAGCTTTTAAATTTGTAGAGCAGTAATACTTCTGCGTTGCATCTTGCTATCAAAAAATGATAATATTTCAGAGCCTCAGCATGAATGGTGAAGTCTTCCAGCACAAACCTCTGAAGGTCCACCAACACAGCAAGACTGGGGCCATTTCCGCACTAGACTGTTATAGCGCTATTATTCCACTTGCCAGATCCTATGGAATCCTGGGGTTTGCAGTTTCGCTGCTCGGCCTCTCCCAAAACTGCAAACCCCAGGATTCCATAGGATGTTGCAAGTGGAATAATAGCGTTATAACAGTCTAGTTTGGAAATGGCCCATGACTACCTCAGCCAGCTCACAAGTTCATGGCTCTCTTCTGGGTGGTAGATTGGACAATGTGCCAACAGAATGTCTGTTACACACACACACACATACACACACAGAGAGAGAGAGAGAGATCAAATAAGCTTGCCTGATCCTGCAAGGCTGAGTCCAAACTATGTAAAAGACCATATGTGCTCATAAGAGGCTGCCTGAGTTTCAAGATCTCTGAGGGAAGACTTTCTCTTCACCCTACCACCATCACAGGTGCATTTGGTGAGGACACAAGATACAGCTTTCTTAGTGGCTGTTCTCAGCTGGTGGAATTCTCTCCCATCAGAGGCTAGGTTGGACCCCTCTGTTCTTTTTCTATCAGCAGACAAAGACATTTTTGTTTATCAAGGCTATTGATTTTTCACTGTCTGTTGCTGAAGGTTCTGTAATTGGGGTATGCTGTATTTTTATCCTTATTATTATATTTTAACTCTCCTTTTAACTGTTTTAAATTAACACCTTTTGTACGATTGTGTGTGGAATAGTTTTTTTAAAATAAAAAAACAGAAGCCAACACGCTTGCTGGGGAAATCTGGGTGTTGTAGTCCAAAAAAAGAAAAAGAAAAGAAAAGAAAAGGAACTTTTGCAAGATCCAGTACATGCAGAAGTACACATACAATAATAACTGGACTGTTTTTCCATTGTGGATGTAGGTTTGTCCCCTTTCTTTTTTTGTTTTCGTTTTTACATTTACAAACTGAAAAAGGAAACACAAAAGGCCATCTCTAGCAGGAACTGATGATATGAAACACCAGAAGGAAGGAAAAGGAAGCTGAAAGAAACCATTAATGGGAAAGATGAGCACACAATCAGATTAGAACAACAATTAAAATTATTAAGCCTCTGATTTAAAAGACAGTGGTAAAAAGTGAGCAAGAATGAACATCTGGAGTTCTGGCACAACATTATTAACCACTGTCATAATGTTTCCTCTGGTTTTATCATGAAGCTTAGAGTATATAACAGTCTAGGACTCTGGGGGGAAAAATAAAAATAAATCCTTCAAGAAGGGGCAAAAAAAAAAAATTGCTATAAAGGAAAATATTGTAAAAGAAAAAGAGAAAGGTGCCTAAATATGCACTGCGAGTGGTAAAGGAAATCACAGTAGAGACACCATTGTTTAGTGAAGTGATAAATTCATAGTTAAAACATAGAGGTAAACAAAGACAATGGGATAGGTTCAGCACTTTGGATAGCTACTTTAGAGTTCAGGCTAAAACCTGGAACAGATTTGCTATCCCACTGATGCTAGAGCCATCAGTCTTCACTTGAAAATGAAATATATTTGAATATGCTACAGGAAGACTGATGAAAGTCACTGATCAGGGAATATCCTTTAGCCATAGAAGTCATGACCCCATGAACTAGTGCAGAACATCATCCAGTGCTTAAACCTGTGGCAAACAAGGAAGGAAGGAAGGAAGGAAGGAAGGAAGGAAGGAAGGAAGGAAGGAAGGAAGGAAGGAAATCAATCTTCTAGGAGAGAAGGTCTGATAAAAATTAAATTGGTTGTTGCATAACAACACTACTCTGTTTACAGATGACCTCAGGCAGCTATGAAATAATGGGTGGAACATGATGTGCTTAGACACCCTGAATTGATTTCTAGTTTCTTAGGCATGATTCATGACCAAGTCAGCTTCCCCAAGAACCCATGAATTTAATTGGTTGTTCACTAGTGACAATATCAGAAGTCAAGTGAATTACTCCTTGCTGTGAAAAAAAAAAAGATGGTTCTGATTTTAAGTTTTATACAAAGAATGCTCCTGGTTATAGGAGTCAATTTTTATTATAACTCATAAGCTATTTCCTTATTAAGGTGTGGGGAAAGTAATTGATAATTTTTCTACATCCGTCCCAAATTACTTAAGTTGTTGGGGTGTTGTGCAAACTATTTTTTTTCATTAAAAAAGCACTAATGAGAGTACTGCTGCTAGGGGATATGTCCTAGTCCAACCTCTGTGAGTATTATTTGGCCCAGTAGGTGGGGAAACACTAAGAAAGAAGTTGTACTTACTGGTAGAGTTCAGAACCAGAGGGAGGGCTAGAGAGAAGGTACAGTTGCCAGGGCTAAGGAGTAGGCTCTTTTCACTTGCAATAAGGCAGTGGTAATTTCAGTTGGGTATTTAGAACGGAGCAAAAAGTGAAAATTCTTTGTAGCATAGTTTCTGTATTGTATTTGCTTCTATTTTGTATTTTTATTTAGGTCTTTAGGATTGCACCAAATGTTGCAAGAATACTGAGCAGTTCAGGTAGAAGGGTCCTGCAGTCAAATTTTGCATTGGTGCCTCATGGGATGCATGAAATTTTCGGGACAATGCATATCTGTAAAAATTATCCATAATTTGTGTTGTTGTTGAAAATATATTACTATTCTGTGCTCTGTGACTTCAAGTTGTTTCCAACTTAGAGCAATACCAAGCTGAAACTTGCATGAGGTTTTCTTGGCAGTATTTGTTCAGTAGAGGTCTGCATCTGCGTTCCTCTGAGTCTGAGAAAATGTGACTTGCCCAAGATCTGCCAGTGGTTTAGTGAGGATTTGAACCCTACTCACCAGAGTTGTGGTCCAATGTTCAAATCACTACACCACACAGAGACAGAGAGAGAGAGAGACTTAAACTGCAGCTGTGTTTGCAATATTCAATTATAGTTGACCCCACAGAAGCCAGGAAGATGTATACTAGCATGTTCAGTGAGGTTTGCACAGGACTGGGCTTTCTGAAAAAGCTACTAGTTCTCCCTCAATTATTATAGATATAAGTAGTTCAGTTGTGCATGTGTTTTGTTTTCCTATCCTCTCCTTCAAAAAAAGGCCACTGTTATGAAATTTTGAAAATAGAATAAAATACAAATGAATGTCAAAAATATATGTTGGTCAGAATTTATTTGCTAAGAAATAGGAATAGGGGAAAAAAAAGCAACATGAACAATTCAAATAACTATACAGTTTAAGTCTCAAAACAAAACAGGATGGGGTAGAGTCTAATAAATCAGATACCCAGTCAGGGTTTCCTGCTACACAGGTCTGGAAAGCAGTTAGAAGGCTCATCCTGCCATTCTGTGGTCTCAAAGCTGCTGCTCGATGAAAGCTCTGTTGAGGGTATTAGGTGCAGTTCTATCCTCCACCATCACCTTTAGTTGGTGCTTTTTCGTTTTATATCCTCCCTCTACTCCCCTCAGACTCTTTCCTATTTCAGATCTTTCATGCTCCCTCAGAATGGCATCCCTCACACACAAAATATACCCCTCAAAATTTCCTGTGGCAGCTCCTTAGGAACAAAAAGGGGTTGTGCTCCATGAAGACTTGGGGAACATTTAGAGCTCCCATAAAAGGAACATGTGTTCTGTCCACATACACCTGTATTCTGTACTCTCAGCCTGTACTCTGGATTTAAGAGTAGCTTGGTACACATCAGAAATGAATACAGGTGCAGAGATTGTCACAAAGATTTGTGCATGTGTACAGTGTGAACATAAGTACAGTGTGATATACGAAATCTCTCCTTGGAGAGTGAGATCTTCTCTTTCCAATTGCTATAGTGCTTTATTTGAAATTCTAATTGCCCTAAGCCATTATCTCAGAGCAACTGGAAGGAAGATACAGGCAGGATAATAAGGCAAAAATTTAGAGTATTAAATTTACGAACAGAAAAATTTGGTTGCATTTACATCAGTCGTGTACGGGGGGGCAATGGGGGCCGTTCACCCCCAGTGGCAATGTTTTGGGGGCTTCTCGGCTCATAGCCACACCACTGCATGCTGCGGCCATGCCCCCCCACTGCAGCCATGCCCCTGTGCACCGAGGCCACACACCCATGCCATAGCCCTGCCCCCTCCATGCACTCCAAGCTCCACCACTGATTTACATTACATTGATACATAATTATTGAGATGTATACCCTGCCTTTCTGTTTAACAAATGGTACTCAAGGAAGCTGATGATAAAATGAATGAAACACTACTAAATAAAAACAGAAATATAAAAACAACATAAAAAATAAAAATTGTATCAATTATAAGATAAGTGAGGGGAGTCCACACCTATCTGGATTAAAAATCTCTTTTACAATAACTCAGTTGTTGTTGTGCCGGTGGTGGAGTGCCTTCAAGTCATTTCTGATTTATGGTGACCCTAAGTAAGCCTATCATGGGGCTTTTTGGGGTTGAGAGTGTGCAATATGCCCATGGTCACTTTTTGGATTTCCATGACCAAGCAGGGAATTGAACCCTTATTTTGAAGGTTGTAGCCCAAAGCTCAAATCGCTACACTACACTGGCTCTCTGCAAATTATGTCCTACAGTATATATAGGAGAATGCACGTCAAGAACTGAATCCACACATGCAAATAGTACAGTGTATAAACACTATTTATTTGGAGTGAGATACATTGTACAAGACTTCAGTGAGGAGCCTGCAGTTCAGAAGCAAAAGCCAGTACTTTAGAATCCCTGCTTTCCCTCCCCCTTTTCCACGAGACCTTGAAGCTGTGAGAGGCAGCAGAGCTTATCAGTGCATTCTTAGCTATTGTTTATCTAACAGTCTCTGGTTCCTAGGCTTCTTGGTTGCATGCAAGCTGCTACTTATGCTAGACTATATATCCCATTACCTTAATATGGAGGGCATCCCGACAATGCATGATTATTGTAAAACTCCTGATCTACCTGACATCTCTACCTAATAAACTCTTGTGACTGAAGGATTGCCATCAGCCTGAGCTATGCAACTGAAAATCCACCACTGTGAAGACAGCAGAACATCAAGGCAATAAACAACCTGTAATTTGGGGGATATTTTTTCTCTGTGGTTGTGAAATGGAACGGAGGATCTACACCTTATTAATAGAACAGCTTCACATACCAAACAGCTTTTAACTGTTTGGGAGGATACATTCAGATTATCCCATAGAGGAAGGCTCCAACCTGATGTGTAGCATTTTCAGGGGACTGGATGAGTTGCTTTAGGGAGAAGCAGGTGGGAAGTCCTCTTTTACCAGCCCACTTTCAGGACCCTAAACCTGAGCCCTTTCCTTACCCTGCTCTCAACCCTCAATGGTGATGGGATCATGCCAGGATCGTGAGAGTTCTGCATGACGTTATCGCAATCCTTTCGCAATCCTGTAGCCACCAAGCGCAATCGCAGAATAAATCATTGACAGGTTTCCCCCCATCAATGAACCATGATTGCACAGTCCTCCCACCTCTCTCCTGCACTTACCTATCATTCAGAACATCAAGAAATGCAATTGCTGTGCTTCCTCCCCCAGTGCAGCCTGGGAAAGTGCCAGGCTGTGCTATGGAAGGGTGGGGTGGAGCCATTGGGCTTCCTCCCATCCAGCAGGGAGCCCATGTGTAGGGGAGAGCTTCTGTCGTTCCCCTGCACATTTATTTATTTAATGTGTATCCCATCCTTCCCCTAGCATGAAGCTCAAAGTGGCTTACAACAATTTAAAACAAAGATCAGGTGAAATCTTACTAGAGAAAAGTTTTTTAAAATGATTTTATTAAATACGTACTGAATTAAAACAATTTAAAACTATTTAAAGCATAATTAAAGAGCTAAAAACACAGCACACCATGTTGAAAATAGTGATGGGAAAGTACCAAAGTGTTTGTTCAAGAAGATAATAAATCAAATTACTATCTCAGCAATTTTATGGTATTAAGTTAATAAACAAAGCTAACTTAAGCAGCAGCAAATTTGTATGCTGGTTTTGTTCAACTCTGTTCCCTGAATTAAAAATTTTAATCAAAGAAGCTGCAAATATCAAGTTCTTGACCCCAATTTCCCCCGAAGGCCTGCTGCTGCTTACGGTTAATCCCTTATTGTGTTAATTTGACTACCCCACCCCCTAAACCAAATGTCATTCAGCAAATATTAGCTGATCACCTCTATCCGGTTGCCACTTATAATTTGCTATTTGAGTTGACAAAAATTAAGTATTTGCTGCATGACAGAGGGTGGAAACAATATGCTGATGATCTGAAAGGCCTGCTGTTGACAGCTGCAAACATTTCATTATGGTTTACCATCTCTTGCTCCAGTATATAAAAAGGCAAAGTGCTTCCTGAGGGAAATAGCTGTCAACATGTGTTGTTATATTGACAGTTTCAAAATTGCTGTTGACATGGATTAGCATAGCCTGGAATCTCCATCCCTCATCTTGAAAACAAAACAAAAACCAAATTAACTGAATACCAAAGCCGAGCTGGAATTAACACCCTGTCCTTTTAAAAATGCCATTGTTAACAACTTTGGGAATTCAGATGAGTGATTTCTGAAGCGGCAAGTACAGGACAATGAGAAGTGAGATTGAGTTTTAGGGCAGGTGGAAGAGCATTAAGACAATTTTAAGGCTTGTTTTAAAAATGTGGAGTGTTTCTTTTCCCCTCCCACTGGCTTTTGATCATCTTGGGAATATCATCCCGCGAGTGGTTTCAGATATTAACCTATAGTTGTGGTAAAGGATATTTAAATGCATTTAAATGACTCGTTCTTCTCATCACTGTTTCTGGAATTTGGGCAAAAGAAGAGGAATAATGTGTATAGTTCCAGCACCAAGATGTGCCCTGTTCTTCATTGCTCACAATTCTTCTTTTACTGTTGCCAGTGAGTGCCTGAGATAGGAACCTTGCATGCACAGTAAGAGTTAATGTTTCTAGACATACTTCCTTAATGACTCTGTTGCATTCATTTTTGGATAGGAACCTAAAAAGCTGGCTTATGAATACCTTCCAGTGTCTCACAGATGAAAACTGAGACACATGGTCAGAGTGTGGTCAATATGGCTAAAGTTATCAGTGAGGAAGAACAACACAAGCGCTATGAAATGCCGTGGCAGTTTTCTTTGCCTGAGTATTTCTCTTCTCTCCCATCTGTTGAGTGCAAGCCACTTTTTGCCCATTGAACTCAGAAACTGAAGTCACCCAGGACAAAGGAGGAAATGGGGGAGGAGAGAGAAAACTGGACATTTTAAGAGCAGCTAAAAAAGTGAGACAACAGAGGATTAATTGGGAGCGTTCCTGCCTGGACAGTTGGAGGGTATGCCTGTCCCTACCACCCATTCAGCCTTGTAAAGATTCGAGTGCCTGAACAGAGATTGTATGTCTACTACTCTCACCCTCAGAATTTTATTTCTTTTTTTATTGTGCTTTTTCAGAAGATGGGATAGTTGGGATAGTTGGCAGGTAAGCTTATGCTGAATCGAGCCACTGGTCCATCTAATCCACTATTGTCAGTTCTGGCAGGCAATGTTTCTTTATAGGGGTTCAGGAAGAATAGTCTCCTAGCCTTACCTGGAGATTCCTGGTGTTCGTTAGTGATCCATCCAAATACAAAGCATAGCAACTTTGTTTAACATCCAATATCGGACAAGGTCAGGTGGTATTGGGGAAAATATGTGTTTAAGAGTATATGTGTGAGAGAACCAGTCCAGCCATCTATGTCATAGAAGATCCTGTTGTTACCCTGTTTACTGGGGGTCCCGTGAGGGACACCAAAATGTGCTCAACAATAGGTGGGGAAGATTAGCTCTGAGCACTGCTTTAGCATTACGAGAGGCAGGGTAACTTAGCAGGATCTTGAACCCTATGTCTACGGGGTCAGGCCAAGTCAAGGAGCACACAGAAGTTGAAATAATAAATGTGGTTTTATTAAAAACACAATCAAACAGTGTATGCGGCACACTCACACAAGATAACTAAAGAAATAAAGGTTGGAGTGGGATAGAGGGGTTTTTTAGAGGAGTTGGTGGTTTGGGTGATACTTCACCTGTCCTGAAGCCCGGTTGGAAGCGGAGAAGATGGGGAGCGTGGATCTCAGCACGTGGAGCTGAGGGGAAGGCTAGCTGGACAAAGCGACAGCAAGGCGGGATGGAAGCCAAGAGCGATCCAAGGAAGCGCTCAAAGTCAGGGGTTTTTATAAGGAGAATTGTGACCGCAGGCTAGGTTGGACTTGGAGAAAACAATAGATTTGGGGCTGGAGACAAAGCCTCCGAAAGGTCAGAATTTGCATGACTGAGTTATAGCCAAATTGTCAATAGGATAGCTGGTATGCAAACACGGAGTATTTGAGCATTGTATAGTCAGACCATCAAGCTGCCAGCGCGAGGCAGAGGATCTTTTGAAAGCTGCGTGCATACTTAATGAAGGTACTTGCCTTGAGGTCTCCTAAAGCTGCGAGTCAGCTATTTCTGACCTGTCTGTATTGTGTTGGAATATTATGGCGATTATCGGCCGAGCCTGTATGCGTGCTTGTCCGGGGGCCTCGCAAGCACGTGGAGGGGAATGGGTATGTGAGGCCGAATTATTGATATCAATAGATATCTTTTTATATCCCCCAAAGCTCGGGCTAGCCAGGGCAGTAACACTGTCCTTGTCTGCAAAATTACTTCTTTCTGGACTGTGGATGAGAGAATCTATCTGTTAAATTTTCACTGTATTTCTCAGAATCCTATCATAACTTTCTTCCCATTCAATTTCTCTTTTAGATTGCAAGACTCCCCTGCTTCTGTTGCCTCATGGAAAGTGGTTCATACTTTGCTGTTTACATCCCTTGATGCAGCTATTTTTAATGTTTTTTCCCCTTAATGTACTTATTTTCCCACTTATTTTCCATTGTGTGTTTGCGCACATTTATCAAATTGATTTTTTTCTTAATATTGTGCATTTACTTGCATATAATTAAAAAAAGAAAAAAAGGACCTTGTCCTCAGAGTTTACTCTTGAGAACAGGAAGCTAAAAGATATATGCATGCTTTCATGAATAGCCTCACACAATAACTTGAATGCTGTATATTTATTAATAAATCTCAGCCAATGCATCCCCAATGTAAGATGAATCACGGATGAATCTCATCCCTCAGCTCAAAATGTACTTGCCAGCCATCTCACTGAAGCATCCAATGAAGCACTGGGCCAGTTTCACCATCCTGATTTAACAGAACGCTAGTGTACACTTTGATCCAAAGCTTACATGTCAGACTTAGACTTCAAAAGAGTCTTAGGCCCTTTCTGCATGGCATTTTCCATGCGAAAGGGCGCCTGGAGCATCGCGTGATTGTGAGGAGTGATCTGCATGATGCACTTTTCATTTTTGGCTAGAAGCCACGTATTGCTCCCAGAGCAATGCAGAGCCTCCGGAGCCGCACCAGTAGCGCTTCCTGCCGCAGCGCAGCCTGGGAAGGTCCCAGGCAGCACTGTGGAAGGAAGAGGCGGGGCTCTCACACGAGCAGGCAGCTCATGCAGAGCCGAAGGACCCCGGACATGAGAGCCTCTCGCCAGAGACTGCTTGCATGATCCCCCCACCCCAGCACCGGAAGAAGGTAAGGTGCGGAAAGGGCCTTAGACTCCACAGTGTTTGCAATTCTAATAGTGAGGGTGTCCAGAGCACCATCTGGTCTAGTTGCGTTGAATGAATTTCAGTTGTTGAGACCTTGCAATATAGACAACGTGGTTCCTAGTATTTGGTCAACCACAAGACTGATTCTTGTTCAGATGTGGATTTGGTGTAGGAACTATCTTGGTCACCCTCTGAGACAACCTGTGTTGGGAGAGAGACCAGATGAAAGTCTCAGTGGATTTCAGTGCCATCAATTATGGTATCTTTTGGATAGACCATCTGAATTAGAATAAAAGAACATACTACTAGAGTAGTGATTCACTCCTACTAGACTGGTCAATTCAGGAAGGTAGTGCTGGGGGAGTTTTGCTTCACCCCCATCTCAGTTGGTCTATGGATTTCCCCTGGATTCTATTCGGTTTCCCATAATTTATGACACACACAGGAGTTGGAAATATGTGGAGTCCCAGGAGCCCCCATGCCTCCCCGTGCTTCCTAGATTCCCAAACAACACATATCATGGCATATTTATATGTGTGAAATTCGGAAAGGTTATTATTGTATCTTTTAACAGCATTTTAGCTTTGGCCAAGATACTAAAGTAATGCAGTGCTGGAATATTTTAGGCAAACACCAATATTTTCTGTTTCTCATTAAGGTAGAATAACATGGTAGAAACATCTACTGAGGGCTGCTTCACATGTGATGATTTTCTATGCAAGACACAAGTCCATAAAGCAGTACTGATTAATGTCAACTTGACCACATACAGGTTTATAACAATAAAATACATGTGTTTCATGGATTAGTCACAGGTTAGTGTCATGGTTCTCTTTTAAAATGTCAGCTAGATGCACTTAATGCCAGGAAATTGTTATGCCAACATTTTTTTCCCTATAAAGAACAATCTATTAAGTGCAGTTAGAAGGACAGGTATTTTCCATTTTCACTTTCCATGGTAAAGGTCTTAAGGCATTTCAGAACTCAGAACATTGGGTATCTCTCTCTTGAGCTGGTATATTTATTAGGGAGGAGAAAACATCCATACATTTTCCATAGTAAAGGTGCATTTATTCAAACATATTCGTTCACAGGCAGGAAAATAGAATAAAATTCTTCTTTATATGAACATTGTTTGGAAATAAAAAGTCAGAAATTCAAGAAATGACTCATCCATTTATTAATTTGTTTAAGAAATTTAAACTTCTTATTTCTTTCTCCAGAAATCAAAAGGGTCCCTGAAACCTTCTTAGAAGACATAGATAGTATTTATGAAACAGAAAAAAAAAATAGAAGGAAGGAAAAAAAGAAAGAAAGGAAACCCTTTACAACAAGGTAAAAGCAGCTTCTCTTAAAGGTGTAATTACAGTCTTTTACTCCATTTGTGTGGGATGATCTGAGCTTCTGCCTTTCTCTGGGGCCCTTTCCACACGAGGCGACAGAATCGCTCCATGCCGTTACTCACCACTTCTTCTGGGGTCCAAAGCAATGCGGAGTGTCCCTGAAGCCCTTCTGCAGGGTTCCTTCTTGGTCCAGGGCGAATCGGAGCAGTGCGAGGTCTGTAGATCCGCACTGCTCCGGCTTCCAAAATGGCGGCTTCCAGCTTCCAAAATGGCAGCTTCCGGTTGGTCGTGGGTCCTGACTAACCGCTGAAGCTCGCCACGCCTAAAGCCCACCCTTCGCAGATGGCAGGCTCGCATTGGTTCAAGCCTGCGAATCTGCACAAGAGAGCAGGAACGCAATGGCGCATTCCAGGAAAATAAAGACCTGTTTTTTCCGGTCTTTCAAAAACATGCTGGAGGACCACTTGGGGCCGTCTTGGAACAGACTGAGGTGCAGATCTCCGGTAAGTAGTCTGCTCCTAGTCCACTCCAAGGTGCAGACGACCTCCGTGCGAGGACACACTGCCTTGTTCTAATTGCCTGGTGCGGAAAGGGCCTGGGATTGGGAGAACTCCTCTCTCAGCTCCTCTTTTTCCTTAGAACTCAACCTGACTTGCTGAACCAAATAAGGACTTGGCCATCTATTTAGAGTCCAGGTATGTCTGGATCATTTTGACAGTACAGCTCAGTTCATTACAGACCCTTGCCTGCTAACATTGCCACTTATTTGATGTTTTCTAGTGCAGTTAGTCAACATGTTCAGCCACTAGTCAAAAAGGGGGAGAAAGAGGCATGGAAACTGTGGCAGATTGAATGTTTGGACTGGAGTTGATGGTAGAAGGAGAAGGTCTTACTGAGAGCTCTTCCAGATTGGTCTACAGAAGTGTGGCTTTTTTTTTTTTTTTTTTTTTACAATATACCTTCATGTGTTTTTCCAGGATTTTGTTAATTGTTCTTGTCACCTATGTGTTCACTTGTTCCATTCCTTTTTGGGGGGCAGATTGGAGTGTAGCAATTTCTTATATTTGCACTGGGGCTTTCCCAAACTGGAGCATGATTTGCTAAGATGGTTTGAAGTAGAAATTTTGGCCATTTGTGCCTTACGCTGTTACAGTGCTATTATTCCACTTTCAACATCCTGTGGAATCCTAGGGTTTGTAGTTTACTAAGGCCAAAAAGCTCTCTGGCTGAGAATTCTACATGCCCCTCCCTAAACTACAAACTCCAGAATTCCATAGGCTGTTGAAAGAGGAAAGCACTGTAACAGAGTAGTGTGGAAATGCCCTTTGTCCCTCTATTTTTTTTTCTTTTTTAATCTTAAGAATTATAGTGCTATAGTTCAGCAACATCCTTCCATCGATATACAGCATGCCTAAGAAGATTTTTTCAAAGAAATAATGGAGAAGAAGAGAGGGATACTCTTTCTTCTGTCTTGGAATTAAAAAGAATACAACTTTACAGTGGGAACAAAATGTTGCAACTGCATCAGGATTGCTGGAAAATAGGACAACTGGGATGTTGTCTGGATATTTTTAAACCAAACAAACAAACAAACAAACAAAGAGAACTACAGTAACAAACACTGCACCCTCCAGCAGCATTTTCTTGTCTGGAGGAGCTCTGACTCATCAATAAAAAGATACCTGAGCCGTTTCCGCACTAGGCTGTTATAGCGCTATGATTTCACTTTCAACATCCTATGGAATCCCGGGGTTTGCAGTTTCGGGAGGGGAGGCCTGGCCCCTCCCGAAACTGCAAACCCCCGGATTCCATAGGATGTTGAAAGTGGAATCATAGCGCTATGACAGTCTAGTGTGGAAATGGATCTGGTTACAGCTTCTGGTGGGTCTGTTCTTTCACCTCATCAGTGGGAATGGATCGTGTCAAATGTTTTCAGTCCATTTAAAAGAACATTTTTTAACATGTGAATTCTAAAAACTTCTCTAAAAGGTTCCACATATTTGTGCATTCCCAAAACATCCAGACTACTAGAAAAGCACAGAATGTGAACTCTATCGCATGATAGCGGCTAGCATAGAAATGACAGTATATTGGGGCATGGCAACTCTGTAGAGGCTTCGGGGTAGGCTGAGCTACAGTGGTTGTTACCTTAATTTTGGGGGTCCCTGGGGGGACACCTCACTGTGCAGCACTTGATGGGGAATGGAAATTAGCCAGAGCACAAGTTATAGCACTGCAAGAGGCAGGGTAACCTAGCGGGGTCTTTTTACCCAGTTTTTACGGGGTCAGGCCAAGCCAAAAACCAAACAAAATGTCTAATAAATGATTTTATTAAATGTAAATCTCACGCACCAACGCACTCTCTCTCACAAGCACCCAAGAGCTATTAAGAATAAAAAGAGAGGAAATTAGACAGAGGGAGTATTGAAGGGGTGTTGCTGGAGTAATACTGCACCTTGTCCTGAAGCCTGGGTCCGAGAAGGCAGCCAAGAAGTGGGACTCAGCATGGAAAGAGCTGAGGGGATTGCTCAACGAACAGAGCAACGGTCGGGTGGGGTGACCAGGAGCGATCCAAAGAACCGCTCAAAAACCGGGACTATTTATAGGGGAAAAAGTACCTAGAGGGCTAATCCTTTCCTAGGTAGAACAATGGGAGTTGCAGTAGACACAAAGCTTCATATTGGTAATTTCCTTTGAGTGATAGGATTATTGGGTGTTGCCAAAGTCTCCAGATTTTTGGAAGTGTTGCAGTGTGGATTCTGGTCCCCGCCTGATGGAATATTTGCTTAACTTGAGGCACACACTTTAATCCTCTCAAGTCAGCGTCTCGGGGCTGAGGACCTTTTGTTTAATGTGGGTTTGTTTTTCTTGAGGCTTTCCTGGGGCTATGTGATGGGAATTTTACTGGTCTGACCCTGTTGTTGGTCTTTCAGCCGCGCCTGCCTACATGCCCTTTCCGGGGACCTCTTTGGCATACAGAGCAATATTTTAATATTAAAAATTGTAGACCCCGGGATAGGGCTTCTCTCTCGCAGTAACATGGTACCTGGGAATGCAAGTCAGACAATAGGAATTTTTTTTCCATACACAGACGAATAAATTTGTAGACTGCAAGAGGAGAATTTCCACTAGTATCTGGACATATATTTTATGCTTGCATAATGCATGCTTTTTTCCCCCCTGCATATTCATCCAATGAAAATGCATGCTTATTTTGGTTGGAAAGCAGACCTTTACCTGGTACAGGTAAATGTCACAGTCTACTTACCCAGCCCCATATTTCTGCTAAGATATGCACATCACTCACTCAGCTTTTTATTTGTACCATTTTTTACTTCAGCTCTACAGTTTCTGCCCACGCATTAAAAACAGTTGCTAGAACTGGGAGAGAGAGGCTGCAATCAGCTACCATCTAGCAAAATTATCATGCTATTGCTAAATTCATCTGGTTTTCAGGTGAATATCATATGGTTTTCAGGTAAATATTTGCATGCCAGTCCCACCCAGCCTTCTCGTTCAGAATTAACTAAAAATTCATGACAGAACTAAATGCCAGTCACGGCAGGTGTGGCTTTTAAAGCTATTCAAACAGAAAGGAAAGCTTATAGCATACAATATGTGAAATACTAGACAGATATTGCGTTCTATATTACATTGTGATGCATGACTTTTCAAAATGCACATGCAGAGACACATGTGGTGTAACAGAACTGGGAATGACTTTCTAATTCTTTGGTACATTATATTGTAAATTTAACAAAAGGATCATTGTTTGGAATTAACTTCTGCAGGATAATTTTATTGTCTTAGAGTTTTCTGTACCATACTTTTTTGATAAAGAAATTCCTTTTCAGAATATGAACAAGGCACAAAAGAGGGATGGCCAAGGAAACAGGACTCTTTTAGATGAGGTTGCATTCCTGCTGAAATCTAAGAGATTAGTTCTGAAGCTTGGCAGTGCTACTCAGGTGAACTTTGCATATACGTGCCCAAGAGTCATCTGTGACTCAACAGAGTGTCTTTTGTTGACTTCTACAGTGGCCTTTCCTTCATAAATGTGATTGTGCCACAGTAATACATAACTTGCTGATATCTACATTAGATGATTGAAACACACTTTATACAAGTCTAGAAATCTACCTATCTGGAAATTTCAATTAATTCAGAATGCAGGAGAATCCAGGATGTCCTGAAATGTGTAGCAGCAGTCCGTAACTCAGGACTTAAATATCTACACTTATTTCCAGATGTTTTCTGACACAATTCAGAGAGAGAGGCCTTTTCCACACGGGGTTTTTGAAACGGTGCAGTCCGTCCTCCAAGGAGGAGGTCTGCACCTCGGACCGGACTGGGTCGGACCTATTTAAGGTAGATCCGTACCTCAGTCCAGTCTGGAATGACCCCAAGTGATCCTCCAGTGTACTTTTGAAAGATCTGATTTTCCCGGTCTTTCAAAAGTACGCAGAGTGCCACTGCGAGCCTGCTCCCTTATTCAGATTCGCAGGCTTGCACCAATGCAAGCCTGCGATCTGCCCGGGGGCAGGCTTTAGGCTGGCGAGCTTCAGCAGTTGGTTGAGACCCTCAACCAACCGGAAGCCACCATTTGGGACACCGGAGGAGTGAGTATTGACGAGCACGCACTCCTCCGGAGCGCCGTGAACCGGACCGGGAAGACGAAAGGTCCGGTGAGTAGCGGGGCGGGGCGGTTCTCTCGCCCGGTGTGGAAAAGGCCTTAGTTTTAAACTGTAAAACCCTAACAACTTTAAAGCCAGGAATTCCCCATAGAAGCCTGCCAGACTTGTTACAGATGAATCTGTCTTCTGAAGCAAGGTAAAGACTATAAGAAATAAGTCCTTCTAGATGTCATCATTTGTGGAGAGCCTCCTCATGTCCATTCTTGAGATGCTTACTTCTCTAGTGCTTAAGTGCCAGGGGAAAAATGGTCATTCAATGGCTTCTCATATTACGTGAATCATTCTGTTCCCGCAATTTGTCCCCTGATATACTGGTGTTTTGCTTAAAAGTTTTTAATTTTCCCTCTGAATAGACCAACTAAGCTATTTTTCTAGATATGAAGGGATTGCTATAAAAACTATGAATTATAAGCAATGAGTGGAATTATAGGCTTTTGGAGGGAAAGGAGGAGCAGAATAGAAATATTCTATTTAGAAGAGAAAAATTCTAAAGAAATGAATGCCTTGTGGAGCTAATTGGGTTCTTTTTTGGCATTAAGCAAAAAGGTATCATCTATACATCAATTTATCTTCCATAGTGCAGTTCACTTTTACTTGGAAAGTGTTTCAGAGGCCAGAGAAGAGATCACATCTTCTACTCCAGGGTTCTTACCTTCCCGATATAGGATATAGGAGTGTGATGCTGGAAGAGGTAAAGATTGAGTGAATCTGGGAATGCTGTGAGTCATTCAGGGAAAGGCCTGGACGTGTATTACCCACCCACCAGTTACTCTGCCACACCTCTGACATAGGGGGAGTATTTTTTCCAGTCCTGGAACTGGTTTAAAAGTGTGTCTGCTATTGTTCACATAATGAAGGAAACAAGTTTCAAGAACAAAAGAAGGAAAGGAGCACACTGTCAACAGGAGCCTAGAAGGGCTTTGTACCACTCTGTTAATGTACCATCATCATCATCATCATCTTAGAGTGTTATAAGAATGATGATAGACCATTATGTATCTTTTATCATAGTCCAGTGCACTTTTATTATCTACTATATGAAAGTCAATGTGTGTCTGTTTGTCTGCATCAGGCAAAGACCTCATATGATTGGCTGTGTGAGGCAAAGGCCTCATATGATAGGCTGCCTGTGAAGATTCTATGGAATCCTGGGATTTGCAGTTTAGAGAGGGGCCTTTAGAATTCTCAACCAGAGAGCTCTTGGCCTGGTCAGTTGCTATGGATACAAGGCCTAGCAGCAAGGAGGAGGACAGTGTATTCCCTTAGGAACCCAACCTCTGCATGTTAACTACTCTGAATACAGATTTGATTGGGGAATATGGGGAAAAGTTACAGGTACTAGACAAGATATTTTGGGGAATTAGAGACACAGAATTTCAAATCTTTCTAAGAAGTATTGAGAAAATAAAATTCAGGGCAACACTGGTTATATATGCCAGTTTAAAAAATAAAACAAACCATAACCACCAGGCAAAATCTAAACCAAAAAAAAGGTAAGATATGTTTCAGAATCAATCGTATCAACTGATGGGCACCTAGTTTGATTTTTAAAAAAAGAACAACTAAGCAATTCTATTTAAATTCAATTATTTAGAGGGAAATATTTTAAGCTATCTATGAGATTTCCTCTTCACCTGTTAATTAGACTTCTATGCAAGTAAACAAAACAAAACAAAAATGTTAAGAACTCAGGGAAAATAACATAATCTTTCTCTTGTTATATTGATTCATAAGCATGTCCTTCTTCCAGATTATGAACTGGATGTAGATCTACAGTAGCTGGAAATTTGCTACTTGGTCCCAATTGTGACAATATTGCTATAATCGTAAATCTCTCTCAACCTATGTTACCAGATATCAGTTCCATAGATAGAAGGAGGTCCATTCTGCCACCAATCAGAGCTTGGGCGAATGACATGTCCATCAAGTTTGGTGTTGGAGTGGGAAATTCAGCAGGAGAGCTTACTTGATTAACTAGCTAAATATACTTAACTAATCTTGATAACAGGATTCCAGCGACTATCTTCACAAAAAGTGCTTAGGCCTAAGCTGTGAATGGAGATAGATGCAAGTTATATATGCAGGATGTTCTACCAGCAGCTGCCAGGGTTATGTCAGGAAACGTACAATGTAATGTTCTTGATTTCCATAGTGAGGAAGGCTTGTTAAATCATGCGGAAGTGGATGATACTGGATATATTATTTACACTGTTACTTGTTTGCAAACTATTGAATATGCCTAATGCCCTTGAATACTGCTGTGGGTTATGATACCTGGTTCTGTTAACAAAATTATTGTTTGGCAGCACACTGTGCCTCTGAACTTGGATCAACTTATCATGTTTCATGCTCTGCCTTTCTTCCACGGGAGTAATTGCTGCTTTCTGGCAATCAGATCACACAGTGTACTTTTTGTTCAGTTGTATTTTATCTTTACAAGCTTGGAAGCCGAGCTTGCCAGAGAATCAACAACAGCAGAACTGATAGTTTGCTCTATTGTCTGAGTTTTGGCTGCTTTGCCAAGGAACCCATATGGCCTGCAAGCAGGGAAGCACCTGTAGTTGCTATGAGCATTAGGTTTTGAGCATGCCAAAACTATTGAGCTGATCATACATATTTCATCTCACTAGTTTATAATTTTTAAGGCTTGAATGTGTCTATAACCCTTCAATTTACTCAAAAGCAGAAATGTATTTAAGTCTTTTACTCCAAGTCTCAAGTCAAGTCTCAAGTCTCTACCTTCAAATCTCAAGTCAAGTCTCAAGTCCTTGCAAGATACTTTCAAGTCAAGTCTCAAGTGTTGGAGCCAACTTTAACAGAAAAAAAAGAGGGGATGGTGGAGTGTATGGGGGATCAATGGGCTTACAAGGGTCTGCAGCTTCTGAAGTGGGGAATAGGATTCTTCTTATTCCCCATTTCCAAAGTTGGAAGCCTTTTTCAAAAGTAGGGAATAGGATCCTTCTTACTCCCCATTACTGAAGCTTCAAAAGCTTTAGAAGGAAGGATCCTTCCTCCTCAAGTCTGTTGCCTAACACACTTGCTGTTCCACTCTAAGAAATTCATCCTGCACTCTGGGGGAAAGTCTTCAGCTATTAAGAAAAGTTTCAGAAGGCTCCTCCAATTTTCAACAGGGACAGGATGCCAAGCAGACCTCAACCCCACCTCAAACCTATTGCCTAACCTGTTTGCTGTTCCTCCCCAAGAAGTGCCCCCATGCTTCAGGCTTGAGTCAGATCATCATGTGACCAGTAGGCAAAAAGAGATGGAAGTGTTGTTCAAAGTCATACAGTTTCTGGATCAATGGGTTACATTACTGAATAAAGGGCAACAAGTCAGTCACTAAAAATATACAAGTCATGAGTGGAATCAAGTCAGTGTGTCATTTATTATCTTGTCAAGTCCATGTTGAGTCACTGAAGTGACTTGAATTTGATTTGAGTCCAAGTCAATTGACTTGAGTTTACATCATGGCTCAAAAGTAAGTTTTGCTTAGCTCAGTTTGACTTGATAAATGGCCAGAATCTTGTTGGTGGCATACATAAGCCCAAGTTGTGGATATCTGAGATATTTCAACAATACAGAATGATGTATCCAGCTGATGACAGTGGGAAAAGAGTTCTGTATGCGGAACCATTGCAGATGCTCAATAATGCATCTAAAATAGTGTTTCAATATGCCTTGCGTATTGCATACTGCCAGTGTGCTTGGTGCATTATGCATTAAGATGACAGCTATGTGTATTCACCATTTCTCATAAATTATGCCACGGTGGTATTCAACAGAGGAACTGCATGGTGCTAATGTAGTGTAGCTTTACCTATAGGTATTTACGCAACACTCACTCAAAGTAGGGTCTTGCCCAATGTCAGCGGGAGTAAATGTGCTTGGGACTGTCACCCAAAAATGTATTACTATGAGAAACATTTCTAGGTATATTTTTGTTGCTAGTGAAGTCTTGCAATGTTTATTGGCCTTTACTCCCAGGTACACACACAGAAGATTCCAGCCTAATAATGCAACCTTTTATCTGTCTACTAAATTCAAATGAATTCAGTGGGGCTTATTTCTAAGTAAGTGGTTATTGGATTACAGTCTAATAGCAGAATCCTGTGCTCAGAAGAAAGCCCGCCTGAGTTCAGTGGGACTTGTTGCTCCCTTATATGTGGGTACAGAATTGCAGCCTATTAGCATCGGGCAGGTTTCAGCTGCTTAAGAGATTCATTACCCAGCTTGTATCTCATTTTTATTTTCAGCTCTTTTCATAATTTTCTTTGGCTAACAAATTGAGATTAGCAAACCAGCCTATAATTTCCTACAGTCTGTCAGATGGTGCGCTGCATCTATGACCACATGTTGATATTTTTAAACACAAAGTTAATTACAGTAATTCCTACTGAAACAGCCATTCACAGAATGAGGCAAAAACAGTGCTTGTTTTCCTTTGAAGAGCTGGAAAATGTTTGCTAATGAAGCACATAAAGGAGTCAAGAGAGTATAGATATTTGTACAGTGCAGATTTCTTTAACACTGATATTTGAGCTCCTGTGGCATTTTAGTCATGCTTGCAAAAGGCCCCCCTCCCTCCAAAAAATATAAGACAGAAAATTTGGAAATGATTATGGTGTTATGTACTGAGGCCCCTCCCCCCCTCTGCAATTAAATATGGCATATTCCAAAGTGGAAATAGACCCAGATATTCTAGAGAACTGAGCTGGTGGTAAGATCTGTTTCAAGAAGTGACCATGAAAGAATATGTTACATAAAACATTATATAAAATACAGTCATTCATTTAAACAAGGATGTTCTGAGCACCTAAGACACTGTGTTCCTTTTCCGCCTCTTATTCTTGTGCTGTGTTCTGGCACCTGTTCCTTCAGCTTGTGCCTTCCCTCAGATTTGTGTTGTTTCTCTGCTCTTGTTCTAATTCTCCTACCTAATTCTACACACACAGAGCTTGGAAGGAAGGTGTTAAAAGTAATGCTATTACCCATTGCCTTTTCTTTTCCCACAGCAGTGAGAATACTTCTTACCTGCTGAATTTCTATCTGTTGTGCTGTCCACTTGTCCTATTAAGAAAAGAGAAGAATACCTTGATGCACCCAAGGAACTAATAGGATTGCCCTAACATTAGGTAGGTAGCCATTCCAGCCAGCAGCTGATGGGGAGTAGTGAGAGACAATGACAGGATTCTCACCATTGTTTGCCAAGGATTGGTTGGAGATGTATATACCCCTGGGTCTACACTCTGCCACCTGAGGTTATCTGTTATCATCAAACGCAGCAGAGAATCAAATGCATTGTCACAGTATTGGAATAACCTTTATTTGCCACTCTAGTCAGCTGATATATCTGGAATGAGATTGGCACTATGTTGTCCTCCCTGCAGATAGCTGAATGTCTTGGACTGACTTTGAGAAAAAAGAAGCTAGAGGGCTGGGTTGTTGGGTTTTTCCCCTGTAAGTGCAGTTGTGAAGCAGCTTGTAAAGGGTCCCAGGTATTAGCAATAGCAGAGCACGTAGACGCAGTTTGCAGTTTCTACTTTGATTAATTACCAGGCTGCTCTAAAAAGCAAATCAAGTCATCAGGGGACTTTACAGGTGTGAGAAAAAAAATGAGGAGAAATTTATGGAACAAAAACCAATAGAGTTTTTTCTTTTTTCTGAAGAAGACAATGATCTTTTTCTTAGGCCATTTCTGCACTACAGTGTTATAGTGCTATTATTCCACTTTCAACATCCTACAGAATCCTGGGGTTTGCAGTTTACGGAGGGGTATTTAGAATTCTCAGCCAGAGAGTTCTTTGGCCTCAGTAAACTAGAAACCCTACAATTACATAGGATATTGAAAATGGAATAATAACACTATAACAGTATAGTGCAGAAATGGCCTTAGAGTCAGTTTAGAAACAAGGAAACCTCACATGTTTTCCCAGTAGCTTTTCCTAAACTGGAAAAGTTACTTTGAGAAGCGAGAGAGAGATAATTCTGTCTCTGTTTGCCACTTTTCTTCTTCTGATTGATACAGATCAAGGTTGGAAATCATGTGGCCCTCTAGATGTTTCTGGAAAACACTTCTCAGAATTTCTTGCAATTCTCTATGCTGGATGGGGCTGCTGGGATTTGCAGTTCAAGTTCTGGGGGGATGCATGTTCTCAGCCCTGAGATTGTTGTTTTCAGTACCAGTCCTTAAGATAATTTTGAATCTGAGAGGTTTCTCATAATTTGATTTCAATAGTTGTACTGCTTTCTTCTGTTGAATAATAAAGCATTAATTGCTTCCCCTGATTGTGTGGGGACAAATAAACTTCCAAAATATTCTATCCAGTTATATTAATATTTATAACAACATTAGAGCTACTGCACCTTTCAGAGGGCATTTGCTGATTGCAGATTTTTATTTTTTGCTCTAAAATCTATCATTTACAGGGGCTAATCTTTTCAAAGGAAGAATCCAGAAACTGCCTGACCATCTCCTCCAATGGCTTGTACTTATCATAATGAAAATCAGTACTTAAAAATGTTATACAAATAAAGGAAAACGGGAGTTTTGATTCATGGAACATGGGCAAAAATCACCTGCACATTTTTGATCTGTGAAATTTCCATCTATCCAACAGATATTTAAATTGAATTTGCAAACCTGTATGTGTTTAACTCATAAATAAGCCTGTGCAATCCCTCACTCATACTGAAAAGCTGCAGAGTGTCTTTGTTGTTTTGTTTTCATGCATAAAGTTGAAATACCTATGAAAAGCTGAACAGTAATTTCCCAGCTTTACCTATGTAGCTGTCCCTTCCATTTTCAGATTCAGAAGCTATTTCCCCCATTCAGTATCTTCTTCGGTGGAATAGTCTATCATAATGAATGTCAGAATACATCAAGAGATATGATGTCAAACCTACCAGAAAGAGGCTTCAACACAAGCTTCAGCTGTTAAGAAGTACAGGTTAAAGCAGCTCAGATAAATTATAACTGTTAACTATGAATTTATAGTCCTCATGCCCAAAGTATGCATACAGTGACCATCAGTTCTAGGCTGAGAGACATAGCCACAACATCATAGCTACACTTTAACTCTCCATCACACCTGTAAAACCACTTTAAAAAGCCAACCAGAGCAATAGAGGTTTGTACTGCTGCCAAGCGGGTGCTGGAAGATGATGTGACCAGCCCAATCCCACCTTTGCAATGCTGTAAGGAGGAGTTGCTACAGGTCCCTGTGGGTATCCCTGCTTCTGTGTTCCTCACTGGCAGGAAGGAACTGCTCACATCTTCTTGCAGCACCCTTCTCAACACCAGCACAGACTTCCATTGCTCCAAATTGATGGCTGGCTTTTAAGGTGGGTTTTGGGCTCATCTGCAGTTATAATAGTGCCATGATTACAGGTGAAGATAGGAACCGGTTACAATGTCCTAAGTCTAAGTTAGGACATCATAATTGACTTAACAGGATTCTCACCATTGTTTGCAAAGGTAGCTGCCCGACTTACCAGGTGGCACTTTTGTGTTGGTGTTGGTGGTGCTGCTGCTGCCTCCACAGCATTCCTCAGGTCTGTTCAGTTGGCCTGCCATACCATGCAGCTTCCCAGACATGTACTCAGCCCTGCTGGGTACTTTCTCATTCCCAGCAGCCTTTGTGCAGCTGTAAAAGCTCCCAGCCAATCAGTTCAAACCTGCTGGTTTGAATTGATTGGCTGCTTCTGCCCAGGTCAGAGCTTTAGGAAGTTTTCTCTCTGGTCCAGATATTTTGTATGTAGCTAGGATCTCCACTCCCTAGAGCTCAGTTCTTCTCTGCATGTCAGGTCACTGGGGCCTGGGGATGCAGGTGGTTGCCAGGAGGTCAGTGGATACATGGTGCAGATTGGGTGTCTGCATCCCTGTGCTACTGGGGGGTCAGATGGTTTGGACCTGACTCAAAGAGGTCCTGGCTTCGGGTTTTTGGTCTCATCGGTCAACAGGCGGGTTGGCCAACACTGGGATCTGGACCCATGTGCAATCCAACCCTGTTTTTGCTGTAACATAAAGTTGTGGCCTGTTTTCATCCAGCTTCAGTTTGGAGCCTGGTTTATTCCTTGTACTACATCTCTCAGTCTGAGCCCACAAGGACTGTCCTCCATCTGAAAGCACTTTCTAGAGGAAGAGTGGTTCAGTATAAGTCTGATTTAAAGACAAAGAACCATAAAGAGAGAACAAAGGCCTTGAAGATACCCATCAGGAGTTAGCATCTGGACTGAAAAAGCACAATTTACAATTTTTCCTACTGGTGTCTTAACAACACAAGGTCAGATGTATTGAATTTCTATTCAAATTATAGCTATACTTCTAAATTTGCATTTGTGTATGCCTATTAGCATATGGAGTTTTTATGCAGGCCTTCATCCTCCTTCATCTGTGGAAGTGCTCAGTGTGGCAGTGGGTGTGTCCCACGTCAGTGCAGCAGTGAATCCATTCCAAGTTTTAGTTCAGATTTAAAAGGAGTTATCCAAGGTGCTGACCCATCTACCCTAGATGTGTTCAGCATCTCAATTAGCTCATTGAAAGCTATACAAAACCTGGACTAGATTCACCACCCCGCTGACATGGGACCTCTCAGGCACCACTGACCAATGCAATTTCAGAGCATCCCTGCCCAGAAGTAAGTTCTAATGAATTCAACAGGACTGTCTTTCAGATTAACTTGTAGAGAACTTCAGACTAAAATACTGTAAACTATAGTGAACACAAAACTGTACACAAAAGGATGCCTTTTGCGTATAGGGTACAAACAGATTACTGTGGTGGAGGAGCAAGATTCACAGAAAGGTTTAAAGACTAAGCCTGCAATATTTTCACAATTTTGCCCTGCAAAAATGTATACTTTTTCTCACTGTCACTTTTCAAAAAGAGAAATCTTGTCCTTTTTGTGAGTCTTACTATACACAGAACAATACGATCTCTAGACAAATTTCCCATCTACTGTCTGCTAAATCCACTTTCCCCCAAGGTGATTTGTCTGTATATTGTTGAAAAGGGCTGGTATGAAACAGGCAGAAGTGCTTCAGGTCTAACTTAAAGCATAATGAGATTTACGTAATGAGATTTAATGAGATACATGTGTATTTGTGTGTGTGTGTGTGTTTCCTTCCCAGCAAGCACAGACATTAGATGAAAACGGGTACTTTTATTGTAAAAGTCATCTGTTCTTCTCTTGTTCTGGTAAGAAGGATCTAATTGGTAGTTTGTTGTACTATATCTTGAAAATTCAACATTATAAAATATGGTTTAAACAGGCAGCAGCTTCAGTGGCTCCAAAGTATAGAAACAAGACTGTTGTTGTTTGAAGGGAATTCTGGGCATTTTGTTTGTAGAAGAATCCCCAGGATAGATCACGTCCACTCTGAATTTAGGGTTACCATTTTTCTGTCCATCTGTTCCTGTTCCATATGTTGCATCTACCCACCTCTACTCCTAAAACTTTACATGCTCATCTACACTTCTTTTTCAACATCCTATTGAACCTTATACTTATATAAAATGTTATTGAAATTGTCATCTTTTAAAATTATTTTGTGTTGTTTCAGAATGTTGATATTTTAATACAGTAGTTTGCTTTTTTAAAGAAAACCCTTTTTATTATTAGGTTTTAATTTACACGCTTTGTTTTAATTCACACTGGGACCCCTTTGGGAGAAAGGCAGGATAATACATACATCAAACATACATACATTGAAAATCCCAAAGATCTAATCTTCCCACCCTTCTCATGGCTTTATATAACATGGTGTGTCTTTTAGGAACGATATCTGTTTTGTTCATTGGTATTGATGCATCTGTCTTTTGACTTGCTTTTTTATTACTCTTGACTCTGACTATGTAGCTGAAGCAGACCCAGCACTAATAGAATGAGATATGAAAGGTGGAGAACAAAGGAAACACTGTGGCTGGAATCTTGTTGATGTCTTATGCATGTGTAGCTTAGCCAGTTGGACTAGGAGTCTGGGAAACCAGGGTATGAATCCCTGCTCAACCATGGAAACTTACTGGGGGATCTTAGTCAAGTCACACTCTCTGAGGTTCAGAGGAAGGCAATGCCAAACCTCCTGTAAATAAATCTTGCCAAGAAAATATCTTAATAGTTTCACTTCAGGGTTACCATGAGTCAGAAATGACTTGAAGGTGCACAATAACAACAACCAACATTAGCCTATGGAAGCAGTTGGACAACTGTGTCATTCAGCACAAGAGCTGCATGTCACAATGAGTGCGTCATTCCATATGAGAGGATTTTTATTTTGGAACCTTGATGTAAGATCAAGGAAACTGCTTTTGCCTTGTAAGTTTTACCAGTGAAACACCATTGCCTAAGACTGTTGCTAACCAGTGTAGGAAATACTGAGCTAAACAGACACGTTGTATGAATTGGTACAAGCAACCTAGTATGTTCTTTTTCAAGAAACAATGCCACTCAATGGTTGGAACCATTTTTTCAAGGAAGATGTTTTTGGGTTTGATCACTGCCATCAAGACAGTAACTATAGAGCAGAAGTAGGCAAAGTGTGGACACTGGGCCTCATTCATGCAGGGCTTTGTTCTACCCTATCTTCCCATTGACCCCTCAAACTCCACCTCTTTTTTCCCCCCTAGCTATAAACTCACATTCCCCCAATGGTGAAATCAGCCCTTTTGCCCCGTTTGCCCCTCCCAGATTATTTTAGTCCCATAAGGACTTTAAAAAAAACATCAAAAACAGAAATAACCATATAGTTACTTCCAGTCTGGCCCTGGCAGACTGGAAGGGGATAGGGCAAAATAGCCTACCCCACAAGCAACCTGAGAGGTGAATGATGCAAGCTTCAGGGGAGGGGATCCTCTGACGGCTGCCCACCCTGCTCTATTTCTGCTATGGAGCAATGACTTGACTTGGAATGAGGCAGCAGGACTCTATTTTTCTAGGTTCTAGTGCCACAAAGTATATGCCAAGAAAATTCAGATTATCTGAGCGTGCTTATAAAAAAAATACTGATTGTAGAATCCAGGAGGAATGTATAATCTGACTGAAGAAGCAGACCTTTCCCAGGGTATTTCTCATAGCCATAGTAGTGCAAATCCCCCCACAGGGAGGCATCACTCAGATTGTTTTTTATGTGATCTCTTTAGAGTTGTTGTTGTTGTGTGTCTTCAGGTCATTTTGGACTTATGGCAACCCTAAAGTGGACCTATCATGGGGTTGTCTGGGGCTATGTGTGTGTGACACACCTAAAGTCACCCATTGGGTTTCCATGGCCAAGTGGGAAATCGAACTCTGGTCTCCCAGGTTGTATTCCAAAGCTCAAGCCACTACCTCATGCTGACTCTCACCTTTAAAATTATCTTCTCTTAATATAGAATTTCTACTTCCATCAGCTACAATGGTAATTAAAAGTCTGCTGCATGGTTGCATCATTTTAAAATTCCTCTTTGTTTTTAAAATAGTTAGAATTGTTGCCAGGGTAAGCTGTTTTGGGGCTGTCATGTGGTAGACACAAATAAAGATATTTTGGGGACAGTAGTGCCACCTGCCCAGATGGGAGAGAGAGAAACAGGAGTGGGAGTCTGTGTTTGTCCCCTTTGCAGTGAGACAACTAATTTGGGAGCTTCAGTAAATGGCAGCAACAACATAAACCCTTTTCAAAAACTATTTTTGCTTGCTGAAGGAGACTACTGATTAATATCAGCCTATTATTAAACTTACACCTGTGGGAGGGAAAATGCATGTTGCCCTTTTGGTTTGCAAGATGTAAAACAATCTCCTCCCAACCATAATTGTACATTTTGTAATGTGTAAATATCTTGGAACACATTTAAGAGATCATTCTAAACGTTTTACACCATATTATGAAGATTAACACCAATCTGCATATGAAGTAAAACATGTTTTCATAAAATTATCTAGGATGGGACAGATTTTTATGCCAGGGCAGAGCTTGGAAGCAGCATGTTGCAGGAAGCCATGTCATCTATAAAGAGTTGCTTCCAATAGCAGAGTATGAGAACATCAGCAATACTTATTGGGTTTTTTGCAAAATAATGTGATGATTGATGACATTTTTCCTATGTAATATGAATGGGTTCCTCATTACGTTTGCTCATTATTTAGGAGGAAATGCCAAAAATGCTTCTGAGATCTTTTAAGGAGATTTTTTTCTCTCAACTAATCATAAGCCACTTTCTTACTTTTTAAGATGTTTTCCTTTTCAAAAAAGGGAATAAAATAGCAGTAAATTACTAATTAATACATTATAAGTAAATATGTAACAATCTGAAAAGCTGAATAATGAGGAAAAATGAATAATGATGAGCAATGGGGAAGACTGAATAATGAGTATGGGGTAACTGTTTCTTTTACAAAGAAACTTTCCAAACTTTGACCAGAGTGGGGAACCTTTGGTTCTTCAGATGTTGATGAATGACCTGACTTGCCATGCCTAATTATTGGTTAAGGCTGATAAGAATTCAATTTCAGTAAAATCTGGAAATTAAGGGTATACTAGAGTTTGACTTTAAAACTAAAACAACATAAACTCAGGAACCAATAAACAAAATCTGGCAAAAAATCCTAAAATCAGTGGGTATTACAATAGGAAAACAATATCCTGAAATTAAAATCCCTGGTTTTACTTGGAGCCTAAAACCAAAATGGTGGGTACTGGAATTGCAGATCTAGAGAGAGTGTTGCATGAACAAGGCACCACTATAGAAAATTTTTTGCTCGCCCCATCTGACTAAGCCAATAGTTAAATTCATATGAAGTCCTCCCCAAATGATATCTTTAGGTATCAGCAGGCTTGTGCAGGAGTAGGTAGTGTCTGAGTTATTCTGATTCCATGCCACATAGGACTTCATGAGTTTAAAACGGTATTTTGAGTTTCATCGAAAAATACACATGGACCCCATGATGTATCAAAACTAACAAGATATCTTCTACATGATTCTCGTAGCCATTAGCCTGGTTGCAACATTTTGAAAAAACAGAAGCTTCTGATAGGTCTTTGAAGACGGCCCCAGATACAAACATGGATTACAGTGACAGAGGTTAAAGTCAATATGACATGAATGACTGTGGCTGGGCTACTCTTATCAAACTCACTAGCCTAAACTGCTGAAAAGCTCTTTACGTCACTGATGTCTTTTGGGTGACCAACGTGAAAGCACAGCAAAGCTGATTCTTGGGGACTGTAGTCCCATCCACAACACGTTGACCTTCATATCCTGCAAAGAGCATTTTTCATATTGTCTGGTTGATTTTCAGTTTGTTTCTGTCATCCATCTCATTTTCAACAACAGAAACTGTTCACTACTTCCCGCAAATCAGATGAAAAGGAGCAGCGGAACTGGAGGAATAGAGATGGGTTGATTGATTGGGATATCAATAAAGCCTGTAGCATAAATTCCATGGAGGAGAACATTAATCATTGTGTAATCACTATATTATATTATTACTATTTGCTAATCATAAAGAACAACATGAAGAGTCTCCCTCATAGACAGCAGTGAGCTGAAGATCAGAGATAACTCATTATCTCAGGTCACCCACACAGAGATTCTAATACAGATATAGAAAGTGAACTGGGTTTACTGTAAAGCCCACATCTCCACCTGAATCTCACTTCCAATTCAATTACTTTAATGTATGATGCATTTAGATAGCCTCACATCTGAAGCTGCATCCAAAAGCACAACTGTACCATGTAATATGCATATTGCTCTAGCTCGGTTATAGATTTGATTTATCCCAATGTACAACCCAGCAGGGTTAGCCAACCACTTTAAGATCCAAATCTGGCTTAGGGTGGATAAAAGGTTGTGAACTCCCTGTGGTAGGATGGATGGCCCAGAACCAGCTCTCTATGGGCTGGAGGATGTCAGGTTGACCACCATCTAAAGTGGGAAAAACCTAATACCACACTTGGGGATGTTGTAGAGAATCTACAGGTTACCTCCAAACTCTCCCATCCTACACACCTTAGAAGGGATGTAGGAGAAGATGAGCTGCATACCTTCGACAGGCCAGGTTTAGATCATCCCTGAGCTAGATGTTCCCCTCCCATGCCACAGTGTCTGAAAATACATTGGTTCAAATGCAACAGCAATTTCTCATTCCACTTAGTATTATGCCTGATATCTCAGAAATCCGTCATTGGTCCTGTGAACTCCATTTGATGCTGCTGTTACTATAAAACCATTATGTGTAGCCACTTTAAATTCAAATGTATACCTTTAGGGATTATACCTTTGGGGATTATATTCTAACTCTGCTAACTCATGATCATGCCTCATTTACTTAAATCTGTTTAGGAGTACAGGCTAGAAACAATCTCATGAATTCTAGAGTGATATTCTAATGCTGTCCTCCAATCCTTTTGGGCAATCTGGCCCTTTCAGAACATAATTTAACAGGATTGTATGGAAGGATTTTTTTAGTGCACAATATAGCCATCTTATATTTTCAGCACACATATTTTAATAGCCCAACAATAATTGCTTCACCTTCCTTCTGCCTGTTTATAGGATTGTAAAATTTTTGCATAATACCCTGCAATCATTACTCCAAAGTGACAGCATTTTATTGCATGAAATGAAAAGGAAATAAGCAAATCAATAAAAGATAAATTGCATAAGGGATTTATAAATACTATTTTGGCTACACTTGCTTTTTGCAGTCGTTTATGAGGAAACACCTAAATAAATAATTCACTTTTCATATATATGAAACTAAGAATGCCACAAGCAGAAACTGAAAATAAATATTTCTTCTTGGCTAGGAGGGGAAAAAAACCAGGACTGAATTCCCTGTTTCAGTATGCCACTTGTATTTTGCAGACCATGTGTCTGCTGGACCACCTAAAGCTGACCCTTCAAAAGCTGCAATTACTTTTATTTGGGGTGCTTTAGGATGATCATGATGAACATCCCATGATGGATCAAGGTACCACATACAGAAGTACTCTGCAAAATAAAGCCATTAGGTACAGAGGCAAGGGAAGCAATAATTTGAAAGCTAGGCTTTATGATGACTCTGTGGCAGGCTGAGTCTAGGCAAACTTGTTTATATGGAGAAAAAAGGGACAGGATTATGAGCTGGGCTCTCATCTTCCAATTGTGGTCATTTCATTTTGACAGCCTTAACTGAATGTGGTGAAATGACTGAGTATTCTACTATGGGGTAAGATAGTAATTTCAGCAATATATAAAACTTCTAAGGAGGTTACACTGTCTTGGGTCCAGACTAAATACGATATGAGTTGCATGAACGCATTTAATAAGTATATTCCATTACGCAAATAGTAACCACCCAGCTGTAAGATTGTTGGTGGTAGAAAGCAGAAATGTAATTCTTTCTCACTCTGCCATGGTCCTAACTCTCCAAAACTACTATCTGCATTTTAAGGTAAATCTCCATTGGCACAAATAGGGATAGCACTGGTTTCTAGACTTATGTTATCAAATGACATTAGAACAACTATTTGCTCAGTCTGATACGTAGGATGCAACTCCATCATCTTTGAGAGATGGCCATCTAGTTTTCTTCATGCCTTTGTTACTTTCCAGTTAGACTACTGCAATGTACTTTTTGTGGAGCTGCCCTGAAAAATGTTTGGAAGCTGCAGCCAGTGCAAAATACAGCAGCCAGACAGGTATCAGATGTGCATTTTAGAGACCATACAGTGTTGGTTCTACAAGAACTATACTGGCTTCCAATTTGCTTCCAAGCTTAATTCAACAGGCTATTGTTGACCTAAATGACTTCGGGCCAAGATATCTGAAAGACTGCCTCCTCCCGTAGAAGCCTGTCAGAAATTTGAGATCTCCAGAGGAGGCCCTGTTGCATGTCCCAATATCTCATGAAGTTAGATTGGTGGGTAGATGTAACAGGGCTTTCTCTGTAGTAGCACCTTGACTATGCAAGGAAGTTAGACTGGCCCTATTTTTTTAAACTTCTGGTAGGCAGCTAAAACAGTGCTGTTCTGCATGTCATTCGGTATTTGAAACTGCTGTTTTAACTGTTTCAAAACTGGATTCTAGAATTGTTTTTAGACTGCTTTTAGGAATTTTGAAAGAGTATTTTAATGTCTTTTGAAATGTTTTTATTTTGCATTGTTTTAATTGGTTTTTTATTTGTTTGTTGCTTCCGGAGCCTTGTGGACTGGGAGTTGATGCGGAAATGCTATACATGCATGCATGCAATACTTCCAGCACAGACAAACCTAGCAATCTGTTCCACTGTCAAATAGTTCTCATCATTAGTTTCTTCCAGTGTTTAGCCAGAATCTGTTTCCCTGCAATTTCACCCACTAGTTCCAGCACCAGCCCTGGAGGAAAAGGGAATAGATCTATTCCATCATTTTCTTAACATTCCTTCAGCAATTATGTCGTCTGTGGTTTTGTTAAAGTACTTGGAACCAATTCTTATCTATTGTTTGTACTTGAAGATGAAAACAAAAATTAAAAAATACAGGCACCTCTCTGAAGGTGCATATGTACGTTTTGATCTATTTCCCTTGAACATTTGAAGGAGTCACTTTGTTAGAGTCCAAAACCCTACCTTTTCCAGCCTGTGGATCTTTTCAAATATTTGGCATCAGCAAAGCCATCTCTTTCTGCTTGCCCATTATATGTAGTGTGGATAGTTCTATATATAATGTTATTCTTTCAGCCCAAAAAGACTAAGTTATATGATGGTACATGTGAAGTGGATATATCAGCTATTGCAAAATATTGAAAATATTGACATAGGTTGCCACACATGGTTTCTCTAGCATAATAGATTCACACCAGCTGCAGGACTTCCACGCATGATCACCCAAATGGCTTCTGGACACACATACTGACAGATGGTCTGCGTGGGCAGCTTTGGCAGTCCTGTTCACCTGTCCAGGTGTATCACTGTATCCACGCATCCACCTCCTGAGTAAGTGATTGGCACTGACTGACATGACATAGCAACCATCTGTTCAGTCAGAATACAGTGTATCGCTTCAGAGGGGGACCCAGACATTTATAATCAGCTTTTGAAGAAACTGATCTTCTCCTTGGACATGGTGACAACAGCATGTACCACAATAAGCAAATGTTAGAGGCCATAGGTAATTTAAGGAATTTTGCTACATTATATTTCAGAAATAGTGGTGCATACATGTGTGTGTGTGTGTGGAATTTGTTGTTATTCCATGTACTTGTAAACTGTGAGGAATAAGAGGGCCAGTGCAAACCAGTTTCTAAACCTGTAACATGATCTAAGGAATACAATTATTTATTAAACTATTTAATGCAATCCTTGGAAAATTCTCCCATTAGCTTCTTTTTTTAGTAAATTTGAAAGAAACAAACAAGGTCCATGCAGCAAATAAATAAATTCCCAAATGTTAGCTGATGTTAACAAGAACAATCTCTTTGTTGTCGTTTTTGTCATTTTGTTGTTGCTTAATTATTTAACATACATTTTATTTGAGGGGATAAAACTTACACAGGAATTCTGCAAAAACTTCTAGTAAGAACTAGAAGAAAAACAAATAATAACTATTAATGCAAGTGTGATAGATCTATGTGCATTAAATATGTATCAACATTGTTGGATACTTTGTCAGAAAAAACTAGCATGTTTACAAGGGTCCAGAGTTATCTCAGAGAAAGGTAGAAAGCAGTAAACATGTTCCCTAGCAACTCTTAAGTTTTAAAAAAAACAAAACAAAACTCAGCTCATACAAATGTCAGCACTGTGGAAAGCCAGTTTCTCAAATTCAACTGAATCAAAGATCTGCAATAAAAATTCCTTATATTTTGCATGCTTCACAAGGGATATTTTCAAAAATATGCATTAAATCAGAGATAGGCAGTTGTGGGCAAATATGGAGAGGAAAGAGGTTGTATTCATAGGCTGCCCCATTGCTCTTGGCATGACTGGAACAATGAACCTACACAGCAGTACCAGATTACCTACTCTTCTTTCCTCCCACCCCACAAAAAAAAAAAAAAAAAAAAAATTGTGGAATGCAAACTACTTTTGCACTTTTAACTCAGTTTTCAGCAACAGAAGGAAGCTGATAATGAAGGAGGAAAGTACGAGGAGAGAAAAAATGATACGTTTTAAAAGCAGTTGAAAAAGTGAGACAACAGTAAATTAATTGGGACTTCCTCTATGAAATTGGGAGAATTGGAAGGTATGTGGTCTCCATTAATTTAGCATCTCTTCATTCTTGGAAAGATATTGACACGTCAAGAAGAAAATAAGGTAGAAATTGAAATCTAGTAGGAAAGAAGGAATATGACGTCTCCTTAGTCTTGTACAAGAGGAAGATGGCCAGTTCTCTACGTTAGCTGCTCAGTAAACTTACTACAACCAGTAACGTAACTTAGGGAGGAGTTATGATTCTGGCAGTACTGTTACACTCATGACTAAGTAGCAAAGTAACCGCTCTGTGTTCACAATTGCTTCTTAGTTATGACTGTGACACTATTTCCACATTACAACCCCACCAACCTATTTTACCAGGCATCAGCTGCATGAGGAGAAGGAGGCCTATTTTGTTGGGGATCAGAACACCAGTGAATGATACTTCCGTTAGGTTTGGGGAGGGGGAAAAGGTTGGGCCAAGAAAGGTAGTCTTTTTCTTAACTAAGACCATTTCCGCACTGGCCTGTTATAGTGCTATTATTCCACTTTCAACCTCCTATGGAATCCTGGGGTTTGCAGTTTCGGGAGGGGCCAGGTGGCCCCTCCCAAAACTGCAAAACCCAGGATTCCATAGGAGGTTGAAAGTGGAATAATAGCGCTACAACAGGCTAGTGCAGAAATGTCTTAAGTAGCTGTGAAGAATATTGGCCAATAAGTAGAAAGAGGTGATCAGAATTGTCCAAAAAAGATGGAGAAACTTTTACCGTTGACCCAAGCTTCTTCTAAATGTCACAAGAAAAAGTGCAAAAGAAGGAAGGAAGGAAGGAAGGAAGGAGAGAGGGAGGGAACCAGAAGCTCACTGTGAGAATTTGTATAGGCAGAACTTGAAGAAATAATTTTAAAAAATCTAATGAGAAATGGCTCAGGACAGTTTGATACATTATGTTTCTAGGTTGCCATTGTGCAAACTGAAAATAGGTTCTATTTTAGCTCTGTTGGGCTTGCTGCAGCAAGCTAGCGGTGATAACCAGAAAAGACTCAATACAGGAAGTAAATGTGAAACATTTATTCATTTAAAAATAGTGAAAACATGGAGACTCAGCAGTGAGTTATAACAGCAGTATATAAACATATAAAAGTACATATAGAAACAATAGAAAAACTAATGTAAGAGACAAGACATTGCAACAGTATACAGATCATCATCAGTGATCAGTAACACACATATATTACTAATCTCTAAGTTACAGCCACAAAACTTCTACTGGTTAGTACTTATTATATTCCTAAGTGCAGAGCAATTTAACCTAAGGATTTAAGAAAACACTGGTAGAGGTGTAGAAAGAAAACTAATTGCTATGTATCCCAGGCAGAAAAGACAGCCTCATATAGACTTGTGCGACTTTCATGTGAAAGTTCCAGAAGACTGATCCCAGTGGAAATTCAGAAGAAGGGGAGAAATTTTAAAAAGAAATTAGTGAAGTTTGGGTCTCATACAAAAATAATCAAAAGGGGTGGGGAACTATAAAAGCTGAAAACATTCAAAGCTGTTTGTGAGCCAAGTGGCGGCTTGTCCCCTTCCGCCTAGCAAAATTGGCTAGAAGGAATCAAAAACAAAAATAAGAGATCTCTTCTCTCAAAAAGAAAGCAAAAAAGCAAATCGAGATCCGAAAGGCCTAGAAATCTGCTAACAAAGTTGATTATGAGCTTCAAGAAGTGATTACTTCAAAGCACTGAAGGTGATTAGTCACACTTTAAGTCCCTTTCTGTAGAAGCATGGGGGCATGGGGCATGGGGACAGGAGAGGAGTAGGACCACAACAACGCTTCTGCATGACATTGTGGTGGTCTCATCCTTCTCCCAGAATAATCATTGATTAAATCATTGATGGGTTTTCCCTATGAATGACTCATGATCACACAATCATCCTTCACTTACCTGGCCTGCAGAAGCACCAGAAGCGTGATGGAGGCACTTCCTGCCACAGTGCAGTCTAGGGAAGTGCCTGGCTGTGCTGCAGAAGGAAGAGGCATGTCCATCATGCTTTCTTCAGCAGGGAGCTAGCCTGTACAGAGGGGAATGCTCCCATCTCGTTCTTTTCCCAGCAGAGTTGCTGCTGGGATCGCCACCAGAGGATGACGATATAAGGGTGTGGAAAAGGCCTAAGAAATTAATGTTTTATTTTCTTCTATTGTTCCTGGCTCAGACAAGCTTTGTTAGCATAGCTTTCACATGACACAGGTGCAGTACTATGATTCCACTTTAACAGTCATGGCTACATTCTATGGAGTCCAGGGATATGTAGTTTAGGGAGACAATAGACTCTGTGACAGAGAATTCTGAATACTCTTCCCTAAACTGGCATCCCAGGACTCCATAGGATGGAACCATGGCGGTTAAAATGAAATCACAGCACTATAATTATGCAGAGTGAAGGGGGTCCATGGTTTTGCTGCTCTAAGGCTACAGGCAGTGAGAACCAAAATTTCACTTGATGGCTTACTTGTAAATCTTCTGTTGTATCCATCAGACCTTGAACCCTTTGAAGTTAGTTGTTCTGTCTAGAATCACCATCTTTTGTTCAACCAGTTTATAGAGTTTGATGAAGAATATAGACAGCCTGTCACATTCCTAAAAGGAGTGACTACAGTTCCATGTTCATAATCAGCTATAACCCATTGCAAACGTTTGTTGCATCTATATCTTGCCTTCAGTGGGTTCAAGGAGCTCTTCCCTATTTCTAATCTTCCCAACAAACTTATGTTGAGAAATATTGACTGATCTAGTGAATTCAGCTAAACTCAGCGAAATTCATGACAAAGTGAGGATCTGAACTTCATTCCCACCAAGTGGAAATCTCCCAAGTCCTGGCCAATCACTCTAATCACTATGGTACCCCAGCTCTCAGTATGTTTCAATCACAGGTTGGAAATTAAGAATAATGAACTTGATGACATATAGAAGTCATCCATAACAGAGTCATGTTAGGATGATGCTCTGGGGTCTAGAGCATTGTCCAACTAATGTTATGGACAGATTCACCTGTCATGATATCATTCTTCTTGAAAGTAACTCTCCATGCTTTGGTCTTGCTGCTTCCTTTGTCACTGAAATGCAGCCACAGAGGACTACCAATATGATCACTGACTGAAAGAGAGGAAATTTAAAGTGTCTTTCCATACCTCCCTTGCTGCTGCTGCTGCCGTTGTTGTTGTTGTTGTTGTTGTTGTTGTATGCCTTCAAGTCATTTCTGATTTATGGTGACCCTAAGATATATCTATCAGAGGTTTTTCCAAGACTGAGAGTGTATGATGCACCTAAGGCCACTCACTGGGTTTCCATGGCTGAGGGTGCGGGGATTAAACCCTGTTTCCAATGCTCAAACACTATACCACATTTAGGCCATTTCCGCACTAGAGTGTTATAACGCTATGATTCCACTTTCAACATCCTGTGGAATCCTGGGGTTTGCAGTTTCGGGAGGGGCCACGTGGCCCCTCCCGAAACTGCAAACCCCAGGATTCCACAGGATGTTGAAAGTGGAATCATAGTGCTATAACACTCTAGTGCCGAAATGGCCTTAGTTCCCTACCACTACCAAAATCTCCTTACCACTACCAAAAAAAAAAAAAAAAAACCACCCCAAACCTCCTTACCACTTCCAAAATCACACCGTGCCATTAGTTTACTGCCCCTCCCACACCTCTCCCTCCCTAAAAGACATAGTTTTAATAAAATTGCTGGAATTCCACATAATATGAGTGCTCCAATCACTGTTTCTCTCGTTCTGTGCTCTTGGCTCCTAGCTTCCCACGTTTTCATTAACTCCCTCGTTCTGCACTTCAGCATCATTTGCCAGCTATGATATGTTGACACACTTTGCAGCTAAGTGCCACTGCCTGCTGCTTGCCATGCACCTCCAGGGTAATGATAATTATCCCAAATGGAGGACATTATATTTGTGCAATGCTGGCACACCTCCTGTGGCTGATCGCTATGCCATTCTCATTTTCTTCCCACTTGGCTGCAGTTTATGTTTGCTATAATTCATATCGGCCTGTCTCAGCTGATAGTCAAGCAGTTTCCAAACATGGCTTATTGCTCTCATACAAGAGAATGAAAACTCCTAAATCCATCTGTCATCACCATTTCTTTACCAAATACATTTGACCTGATGTAAAAGCAGCCAGATTAAGCAACTGTGTCCTAAGAAAGGAGGCAAGGAGACAGACAACTGATAGTATTATTAGTGACATATGCAAGTTAAGTCCACCTTACATTTGTGTATGTGTATGGGAAGGTTGTTGAAGAGGCTGGCATTCTCTTCCTCCCTCTGCAACATCCAAGTCCCTCACTCACTATTTTGCTGTGATAGAGCCCCCACAGCCTTTCCATTGCTGGTGGAGAGCAGAGGGAATTGGAGAAGTGCCTGGCTGTGGTCCCATAGCAAGACACAGACTGATCACATTATCTGCTGAGACTTCTAGAGGACACCAGTGGATCATGGTGGAAGATGTCCTCTGTCAGTGTCTGGCTATGCGAACACAGCCAGATGCTTTTCTGATTCCATCCACTCTCCAGCAGCAATAGAATAACTGTGGTATGGAGGCTATTGTAGTGCAATGGTGAGTCCTGGGAGGTAGTGACAGCGGAACCATAGCAGAGTTTCACATGCAGAACTATGTAAGATCTTAGGCCATGGTTGTCAAAACATCTTAGTAGTGTTATACTTATGTAAAGGATGGCAGGATGGGAGGGAGAGGAAACTGTGGATACTTGGGCATATTATTCAGTCTGCAGTTTGCGGACATGACATAATTAAGGAGAATTGACCAAATCAGTCAAAGTCAGTGAAAGGAAAATTTTCTGTCCTATCCTTCCTATGAAGTCTCTTGTGTTTTACCCCACATTGTTCAGAAATGCCCCTTGACCCTTTAACAAGGTGGGAAGTTGTTATCTCACTGGAAAACTCTGTCCCAGAGTCTACAATTTTTATTAAAATATGATTTAATGTGCCTGAGAGGTCACCGGGATGGGCATGTAGGCAGCAATGGTCAAAGATCGAAAACCAGGTCAGGCCAGTAAAATCCCCGCTCAAGTAGCCCCAGGAGATCTCAAGCTGTGTAAACCCACAATAAACAAAGGGTCCTCAGCCCCGAGATGCCAACTTGAGGGGATTAGAGTGTCTGCCCCAAGTTGAGCAAATATCCTATCAAGCGAGGACCATTTAAATGAAGTCACACCACAAACAAACACAGCCGAAGATCCTGAGACTTTGGCAACACCTTGCAATCTCATCATGCAAAGGAAATTACACTTGAGGAGCTTCGTTATCACTCCAACACCCATTGTTCTCCCTGGGAAAGGATTAGTCCTCCAGCTATTTTTTCCCCTACGAATAGTCCCAGTTTTTGAGTGGTTCTTTGGATCACTCCCGGTCACTCCAGATGGGACCGTTGTTCCGTCCATTGAGTGATCCCCTCAGCCCTCTCCATGCCGAGCTCCACTTCTCCACTGCCTTCCCAGTCCCAGGACTTCAGGAAAAGGTGCAGTATTACCCCAACTATACCCCTCCAATACTCCCCTATCCAATTTCCTCTCTTTTGTTTCTTAATAGCTCTTGGGTGCGTGTGTGCATGATTGCATTGGTGCATGAGACTTGCATTCAATGAAATCCTTTATTGGACATTTTTGTTTGGTTTCTGGCTTGGCCTGACCCTGTAAAAACTGGGTAAAAGACCCCGCTAGGTTACCCTGCCTCTCACATTGCTATAGCTCGTGCTCTGGCTAGTTTCCATTCCCCATCACGTGGAGCACATTGAGGTGTCCCCCAAGGGACCCTAGAAATCAGGGTAACAAAGTGCTCAGATAGCTGCAGTGTGATTGAGAAAGGGAGGAAAAATGTCTTTCTATGAATTCCTTTAGATTCCTTTAAATTAACTTTCCTTAAGACTGAAGCCATATTTAACATATACTGACAGAATAGCAGTGATGTATTTTAAGTCTTATACTCCAAGGCTCTAGTCAAATCTCAAGTGTCTACCTTTGAGTCTCATATCAAGTCTCAAATCCTTGAAGATACTCTCAAGACAAGTCTCAAGTCAAGTCTCCAGCCTGGGAGCCAACTTTATACCCCAATTCTAGAATACTCCAGGATTTCTGGACAGAGTTGAATAAAGCCAGTTTTAACAATTTAAGCCCTCCACATTTGTGATTTTGCTATCTGCAGCTTTGGAAGTGGGGAATATGATCCTTTTTATTCCCCCTTCATGAAGCTGAAGGCTTTTGTGCCAATGAACATAAAAGAGTCTGCAGCTTCAGAAGTGAGAATTAGGATCCTTCTTACTTTTCATTTTGGAAGCTGGAGGATTTTTCAGAAGTGAGGAATAGGATCCTTCTTACTCCCATTACAGAAGCTTCAAAAATGTTAGAAGGAAGGATCCTTCCTTCTCAAGCCTGTTGCCTAATGCATTTGCTGTTCCTCTCTGAGAAATGCCCCCTGCACTCTGGGGGTGAGTCTTGTTTTCTGCTCTTAGAAAAAGTTTTAGAAGGTTCCTGCTATATGTAGCAGGGACAGGCTGCTGAGCAGACCTCAAGCCCATTGCCTAACCCGTTTACTGTTCTCCTCTGAGAAATGCACCCACACTTTGGGCTTGAGACAGATCATCATGGGACCAGTAGGGAAAAAGAGATGGAAGCACTGTTCAAAGTCGTAAGGTTTCTGGATGAATGTGTTATGTTACTGAATCAAGGGCAGCAAGTCAGTCACTAAAAATATACAAGTCTCATGTCGAGTTTGTGCAGCATTTATTGTCAAGTCAAGTCCAAGTCGAGTCACTGAGGTGACTTAAGTCTGACTTGAGACTGAGTCAGTCAACTCGAGTCTACATCACTGCAGAATAGCTGGGAAAGGTGCTTGAAGATTCGGTAATATAAGATATGACTGATGTCTTTCTGTGTCTGGGGTGGAGGAAAAAAATGTAGGAATGAAAATTATGAGTGGGAAAATTCCAACCAAAATCATTTACATAAATCTGGCAGAATTTTCATCTGGTAGTATAAATGCAAACACCCCTACAAAATGAAAGGAAAAATGTGAACACGATCAAACTCCCATAAGTTATTTTGCAGGAATGTAACTCTCAGACTTCTCTAGTGAGCTTGGCCAGTAGGTAGCACTTCTAAACTCAGCTAATCCATGTGCAAATAACTATATTTTTTTGGTTGCAACAACTCTACTGATGAATAATATTGGGTTTGTGAGTCTGTCCTGCCATGAGCACCACAGTTCCTTTCACCCCAAATTTACTTTAAAGTTACATCTGTAACAGAAATTTGAACGTAATCAAATATTTATTCCATAAGATATGAGAATTGTCATTTCCAGTGTCAGCATTTTGAATGCTGTTACAAAAGATATTACTGAGAGACTTGCAATAGATATTAAGAACAGCAGCTTTATAGTGGTTTCCAAAGAATGGCTATTTAGACAGACCTATGACTGCAAGGATTAGATAAAAGAAACACTATACTAATTTCCTTTGCTAATGTTGTGCTAATCAGTGTGAAGTGTAAGAGAAGTTGGACAAAGTACAAGTTAAAGTAATAAAAAAAATGCTTACCACTGGCTTGATTCTCTATGCTATGCTATGAGTTCAGTTATACATGCAGAATATGGGGAAGTAAAGGAAAGTATGTCATATTGTCCTTCAGCAAAATCACTTGAGCTGGTCTTGTGAAATCTATTTATCAGTAGGTAAGCAGAGCAGAAAAGATGGCATCACACTGACCCAGCATGCAGCCAGTACATGCACTGGGTAATAGGATGGAGTCATAGGCTTACAGACCCTGCAATTGCATATTTTCTCCGGGATGTGAGCTCAGCACGGGTAATTAGATTAACACCTGTACACAAACTGACACCCATTTAAATTTCTGCAACAAAGTGCACACTTGCACATTTCATGTGCTGCTCTGTATGCATGTATGTGGCTTCAAGTTTCATGTCAACTTATGGTGACCCCATACATTTTTCATAATGTTTTCGTAGGCACAGGATACTCAGAGATGGTTTTGCCAGTTCCTTCCTCTGAAATATAGCCTACAGCACCTGCTATTCATTGGCAGTTTCCCATCCAAGTACTAACCAGAGCTGACTGTGCTTAGCTTCCAAGATCAGACAGGATCTGGTGCCTTTAGGCCTCTGTTACTGTAGGAGTAACTAAATCACATAATCAAAAATGCAGAGTTGTTCACACACTGAAAGATACCTGATGAATGCCTTAATCTGAGGGTAATTTGAACCTAGATCTGCCCTGTATAAATCTGTAGCTTTATCCATCACACTACACTGAACACCATGACAAGAGCCTCGCCACTCCAGTATAAAGACTGACCCAATTTGTTAGCAAAGAGCTAACAAATACTATCTGCCTTTTTCTCTCTCCTTACAAACAGGAATATCTTAGATTAGCTGTGGCAAAATGCCAAGCAAAGCTCATTCACAATCTCCTTATGTTTGTCTGTCTTGTGGGGAAATATAGAAATCATTTCTCTTTGAATGATATTTTCCTTTCGCTCCCTGAGAGAAAAGGATGGGGAACATAATTTACTTGGCTGACGCTCTGTTTAGTCACTGCTACCAACGGGTGTTCATTAGACATGTACTATCTTTCTTTTAATTACATCATTTTTGATCATTTTTATTTCAAATGGAATATACCTGACTTTTTCAAAAAAAATACAAACATTCCTGATTTTTAAAGTTCTGGGGAAGCAGAGAAGGAGGGGATTTTCTCCCTCGCAGTTCCCTTGAGAGCACCAACACCATTCAATCCAGGCTTGAATGCCAACTAATTACTGAAGGCTAGAGAAGGAAAAAAGGGAACATGCGGTAGAGTGATGGAAATAAGTACCTGAACTATTTTTTAAAATAGGTCTTGCTATTTGTCACAGGTCCCACCATTTCTTTACATTTATGATTTTTTTTTAGCTGCTGCAAAATAGCTTTATTTAAAAGTTGAATGTTCAAGCAAAAGAAATTATATCAAGTAAAGAGCATCAGATGAAGAAGAATGGCTGAAAACAGGCATGCACAAAGACACACGCACACCACAGAAGTGCACAACCCACTGCCTTATAAGCTGTTCCCAGAATACCAGATCTGCTCCTTAGTTATGTCTGTGTAATTAGTAATGTGTCTTGGCTTGACCCCCTCCCAGGCCACCTTAAGAGCCAACCACCCAATGAGACAAAAGAGTTATTTTCAGCTTTTGATGAGAGTGCATGAAGGATGTTGTTTCCACCCACCTTCCTCTAGGGAGTGAGGCTGTGACAAGGACACAAGGAGATCCTGCTTCTGATTGTTGCAACCTCCTCACTGTGGAAAGGAGGTGGATATATCATCTTCCTTGCACCCTGACTGTAAGTGGAATAGACCTCCTTTGCTCAATCTGGTGATTGGTTGTCAAGGTAGAATTGGGTGGCATTTGCATAGGTTTCCAAGTTTCTACATACTGAATACAGACCAAATACAGATCTGTATCTCTAGGTTACGAATCTGTAACCACCGTACTGAATACCAGCCTGTAATTTCTGTAGGCATCAAAAAAACTTTATCAAAATGTGGTGCAGTTAGCAAATTTGGAACAGTTAACATAACAAATATAGACTCATATCTTCTCTTGTCTGCCCTAGTTTTTGAGAGAGCCAGGGTGGTGTGTTAAACTAGGGGCCTTTCCACACTGCACTGTTATAGTGCTATTATTCCACTTTCAATATCCTTTGGAATTCTGGGGTTTGTAGTTTCCTGAGGCCCAAGAGCTCTCTGGCTGAAAATTCTAAAGGCCCTTCCCTAAACTGCAAACCCCAAGATCCCATAGGATGTTGAATGTGGGATAATAGCACTGTAACAGTGTAGTGCGGAAAGGCCCTAGGACTCTGGAACAGCAGGGTTCAAATCCCCACCTGGCAATGGACACCCACTGGGTAACTTTAGGCAAGTAACACTTTCTCAGCCACAGAGAAAGGCAATGGAAAACTCGTCTAAACATATCTTGCCAAGAAAACCCCTTCACAGGTTCATCTTAGGGTCACTAAGTCAAAAAAGACCTGAAAGCACCAAACAACAAGCTTTGTCATTTATGACTCCCTGTAAGTTTTGGGGTTTTTTTTTCTGTTGTTGTGGTTGATTTTTTTTTAACTCAGTGGTCATTTCCATACTAGCCTGTTATAGTGCTATGATTCCACTTTCAACATCCTATGGAATCCTGGGATTTGCAATTTCGGGAGGGGCCAAAACTGCAAACCCTAGGATTTCGTGAGATGTTGAAAGTGGAATCATAGCGCTATAACAGGCTAGTGCAGAAGTCTTCAGTGTAAACTGAAAGTGCAACTATTTTGTAACAGTTAATCGGTATAATGTTCAATAGATAGAATGTATAGATATTATATTGATTATATTGCAATTTGTTGGGTAATAAAATATTTTCTTAAAACACACTACCTATCAAGATAAGACTTTACTTTTCAGTTGCAAAGAAGGTAAAGAAAAAAAGGTGGGAAAATGTATTATTTAATGAAACAGGAAGGTAAAATAAATAAATAAATCCTAATTAGGACCAAACCATGGCACCCCAAGGAAAGCTCTAACAGTTCATCTTAAGGTATTTTACTGTGCACTAAAACGCATGCTACAGAGCATATCTAACTATAAAACAGGTTTTCTGCCCAACAGGCATGAAATATAACAAGCCATTTTAATTCCTGCATTCTTTTGAGGTCTTGTTTGCCAAGAATTTTTATACTTGTGGGGTGACTGTAACTCTTTGCCTAATCAAAATGTCATGAATTTTTATATCTAATAAATGTCTAAAGACAAGCCAGACTGGGGCTAAGTAACTACAGACTTCAGGGACTCATAAGGTGACCTCATAAACTCACCTTGTTTTGTTATTTTCCATTTAGCTCTCTTGCTCATCATGGCCAAAGGTTTCTGAAAGCTATCATAAAACAAGGCACAGTTTACCAAGGTCTGTGAGCAGCAGTAACAAACAAGGAAGATCATTGATTTGTTCTCATGGAAAGTTGGAGGGAATGAATACTGGGAAGACGAAGTTAATGCTCCTAATGAAAAAAGTACTATCAAGAAAAAAGGAAAAACTTTTTACAAACATAGCTGTAGAAGCCGGCAATGATTTTTTTATTTTTTCAAAAAATGTCAGTACAAACATGGCTTGTATTAAGATAAAGGAAGCATGTTGCCTGTTTGGGTGACAGATTTTGTAAGAAGAAGAAAAAACCTACTGCATAATTTACTATATTAGAAATCATCAACATTAGAAGTCAACTGCGACAGTGCTTTATATAACCCTTTCCTTCTAGTTCTGAGGAAATGCCAGCAGGCCAACACTGACAGACCAACATTATCACTTTTTTTACTACAGGGTGCAACTCTACACTTGCTGGCCAAGGTGTAAAAAGATAACTTATCCGCAAGCATCTCCAAGATGGTCCACTGTGTTACCTCTATCACCTTGGGGTAACCTATGGGTATGCCTGGTGCATGGCTGCACTCTCTTCTCTTATGGCCAGATACCCATCATGGTCTAGGATCTTCTACCCTTCAAAGAATGAACCAGTGGAAGTCAAGATGCCTGATGGATCACTGATCCTTCCCTTTCACCCAGCCATAACCTTGTCATGAGCTCAGAGTGTCAAACAGGAGAGAGGATTCGAAAACAAGGAAGATTGTCTGGAAAAAGCAAAACCAAAGCACATCTCTCAGCACACATCCTGTACTTCCTTCCTAAATCCTACATACAGGAAAATTCTCTTCCTTCTATTCTTTGGTTTCACAGGAAAGGAAAGGTGCCAATTCTATCAAAGCTGAGTTGCACCAGTTAGTAGTAAAGTACTACTAATAAGTAGTAAGGTACTCCTATTGACTTCTGAGACTTGACACCTGCCAGTGAGAGAACATGGAACTGTATGTACTGAGCTTCATTCCTTTGGCCTTGTCTATATGACACCAATCCTGGAACAGTGACATCTTTGACTGCCCCATAACCAGATTATAAGCTCATAGGATATAAGCAATTAACCAGGTAGGATAGAGGAGTTGCTATGGTGGAAAACTGGCTTCTTGAATTGCAACGAGGGTAGGCCGTGATGTCTCATGGCCCATCTAGAACATCCTGGGCCATACTCCCTTCTGTGGTTTGGAATTAGGGGTTGGAAGTTTTCCTATCATAGCCAGCCTACTCCACAGATGAAGGCTCCCCCATTATCTGGATTTCGGAGCAGATCTGTCATTGCAAAACATGTTTTGAGACAGTCAGGGGTTTCATGTCATCATGGGTCTCACACACACCTAAGTCACAATGGAGCTATTTGATGGTCTTCATTATCTTGTGGACATCTTCTCTCCATGCGTGTGATGGACAGGTATCACAAAGCAATGGACCTATCTGGGTTGCCATTTTTGCTACAGCCTGCCCTTTTATGCTGACAACATCATGGGAACATCTCCAATATGATTCCTCTCTCACAAAGACACTTTCAACTTGGCAAACAACTTGATACCACAAAGTCCTCTACTCTTCTCACTCCTCCCTTCAATACTCAGATGTCTAATGATGTATTCTCCTATCCCAATGTCTCATAGTTTGTGGTTTTGATGCACTGCTAGCCAACAATTAGAGGACCTTCAGGAACATCTGTTACAGTTCTGCAGACAGGTTGGACAGGACCATGTTGCAGAAACCTTTCCTTCCACTCAAAGACAGAAAAGGATGGTGCATACCATCATAACCTTGTATCCTTTCCTGTGTGACTTTGCTACACATCTTCTTTGTGGTGCAGACACCAGGAAGACATAAGCTGTTCCTGATCTTGCCTGTGCTTGACCAACAATCCAGAGTGTACAATGGAATAAGGAGAAATCCTAGATTGTCCCTTACTTATGCAATGCCTGGGAGTTGAATGAAGCTTTCTATGCCTCAAGGTCCACATTCCTTTTCTCAGGCTCTGTCCCTTCACTGAGAAGTAGAAAGCTTTAATGAGAGAAGTGTTGCACTTCTCTGTATGGATGATTTCCACTATTAGAACACCATGGATGCATAGTCTGTAGCACTGAGAGGGAAGGACCATTTCCTTAGCAGAGTAGATGTGCTGCCTCTTAAACATATAACATCCAGAAATGCCTGTACTGAGCTTAGGCTATGGCTCAGACTCTAGTGAGGCCCAGTTATGTTCAGAACATTTGGCTGTAGACACTTACTCCTGCTCGTCTTCATCTCATCCAATTTTACTTGTTACCATTGTATTGACATATGGTTAAGCTACATATTTGTTCTAGCAAATATGTACGAAGCTGATTTCATAAGTAAATATAGTACACAAAAGTTCCAAAATTCTAAAAAGTGGAATATATTTAGATTTTTTTCAAGCAATTTAGAGTTAAAAGAAACTGTTGAGAAGCCATTGGCAGCAGCAGAAAAATTATTGTCATGTGTTTCACTTATGTTCTTCCTCATAATTGCTCAGGACAGCTGATTTCTTTCAGCCTTTTCATTTGGGATTGGTTGACCCCTTCCTCTTGCCCCACAATTGCCCCTCTGTAGGTCATCTGACAGGGGAGCTGCATAGATGGAAACTAGAATGCTATGATGCTGAGATCAGTTCACTTTTCGAAAGTTTAATTACAAAAAGCACATTTTTTTCCCTTTCTTCCAGTACCCCCAAGGATAAAGTTTCCCCCAGTGTTTTGCTTGTGAATTTGGAGAAGAGAAGCAACATAGTTAGAAGAAAAGGTATGATTAACTGCAGAGACCTCCAAGTCTCCATAGAGTGCTTGGAAGCTTAGAGAGCTCTGGCAGGAGCCAACAGCAAAAAAAGTGTTCCTTATTTGCAGAGTAAACCTGTGAAACTTCGTTCTATCAACTAGCAGCACAAAACTGACCTCCCATTTTATTTATATTTTAAAATGCATTTTGTAAGGTGCATGCATTTCTGGAAGAGAACGAGAAGAACAACTGTGTTGTGTAATTAAGGAAAAAAAAGACAATTCCTCCCTGTCAATTCCTCACAGTCCCTGTGAGACTGCCAGGAGGGAGCTGGAGATGCATTTTACACCTTATTGTATTTTCACACCATGACATGTGGTATTGACAGGCATGACACAGACATCCAGCAGTGATTTGAAGACCAATTGAAAGGAAAGGGGTCAGCTGAGTACAGAGTTTGGAAAGTTATTTTTAAACACCAACTTTTTGCACATTCTTTTAAAGAAGTAACCATTGCTCATTATTTAAAGAAGTGGCCTGCTTGTTAACATGTTGCCAGCATGTTCCTTTTTACTTACTATTTGGCCCTTTCCACGCGGGGCAATTAAAATGGCACAGAGCAACCTCCGACGGAGGTCGTCTGCACCGTGGAGTGGACTGGGTCGGACTACTTTTCATAGTTCCGCACCTCAGTCTGCTCCGAAGCAACCGGAAGTGGTTGTGCAGCATGCTTTTTAAAAACCTCTTTTAAGAGGTTTTTCAAAAGCACGGAGTGCACGACTCCATGTCGCTCCGTCGCTGCGCTCCGGTGCAGATTTGCAGGTGCGCACTAGTGCAGGCCTGCAGATCTGCCAGGGGCAGGCTTTAGGTTGGCGAGCTTCTCCGGTTGGTGGAGAGCCTCCACCAACCGGAAGCCGCCATTTTGGACGCTGGAGCAGTGCGGAGCAATGAGTTTGCACTGCTCCTCGTCCCGACAGACCCGATCGGACCCACGAAAAAGCCGGTGAGTAGCGTTTCTATGCATTTCCTTCCCCACGTGTGGAAAGGGCCTTTATTTCATTTTTAAAAAGGAAATATACACTCAAAATACAAAAACAGTCTGCATTCACTCCAATGACCTACAAAAACAATGCTTTATGAACAACAGATAAGTGTTACTCATTACTTACGCACACAATCACACACACAAAGAATAGTGGTTCTAGTCAATGCATTATATTTCAAAAGTAACAGTGCAAGTACAGTTGTTATCCGATGCGCTGCTTGCAATGATGTTACATACCCACCAACTATCCCACTTTAGCAAGGACAGTTCCAATTAATTCCCTGTTATCCCACTTTTTAAGCTGCTTTTAAGATGTCCTATCTTCTCTCTCCTCCTCCCACTTTCTTCCTTCATCTCCAGCTTACTTCAGTTGATGCAAACTGAGCTCAAAGTAGAAAAGTAATTTTCACTCACTTGTCCTGAAAAGAAAAAAAAAAAATATTAACAGTCTATTTATAGCCACAATTTGCAAAGAAATTGTTGAACTGAATGGGACTTATTCTTAGGTAAAAGTGTAAAAGATCAAGCACATAGTTAGATATTTTGAGGAAGTGTAGTCTGAGAATGAGCAGCATAGTTATATGAAAAACTAGCATATATACCCGGCATCAAACTAGGTGCACATCAGTTGATATGATTGATTCTGAAACATATGTTACCTTTTTTGTTTGTTTAGATTTTGCCTGATGGTTATGTTTTGTTTTTATTTTTTAAACTGGCGTATATACCTGGTGTTGCCCAGGATTTTATTTTCCCATAGGTAATACTTGCTAGAAAGATTTGAGATCCTGTGTCTCTAATTCCCCAAAATGTCTTGTCCAGTACCTGTAACTTTTCCCCATATTCCCCACTCCAATCTGTATTTAGAGTTATTAACATATAGTGGTTGGGTTCCTGAAGAAATACAATGCCCTCCTCCTTGCTGCTAGGCCTCATCTCCATAGCAACCAGCCAGGCCCAAGAGCTCTCTGGCCGAGAATTCTAAAGGCCCCTCCCTAAACTGCAAACCCCAGGATTCCATAGAATTTTCTTAGGCAGCCAATCACATGACATCTCCTTGCCTGACACAAACAAACAAATTTTGACTTTTATATATTAGTAGATAAGTAAGGAGTGATGAATATGTTATTAAATAGACACCAAGGGTCTACATGGTCGAATGGTTTGAATGTTGGACCACAAATTTGGGAGGCAAGGGTTCAAATTCCTTCTCTGCCTTGGAAACTTACTGAGTGGCCTTAGGCAAGTCACATGCTCTCAGCCTCAGGGAAACACAATGAGGACAGAAATCTTGCAAAGAAAAATTGAGGGAAGGGTTGCCATAAGTGAGGTTCAACTTGGAGGCACATAACAACAACCTCACCCTCCATAAGTAAATAAAAAGGCAGAAGAGCAAGCAAAGACCAATTCAATCAATGGCCATGAGTCTACTTTAACAGCCATCCCATGCAGTCCTGAGGTTTGTAGTTTAGTGAAGCATTGGAGCTCTCTGGTTGAGAATTCAAAATGCCCCTTGTGAACTACCAATCCCAGGATTCCATAGAATGGAACAATGGACATTAAAGTGGAATCACAGTGCTACAGTGTCAAAGGCTGTTGTGGGTATCATTTAAACTATACCACAGTTAATATATGATTGCTCTGGAGAAAACCAGTCTCTAAATAAACACATTTTGGAGTCGATAATTTAACAAGTATTAACAGTCAAGTTAATACCTTAACAATTAACTATGAAAAGACTAGGAATATGGAGAAACCCTTTATAGATAGTTCAAAAAAACCTAACAATTTCATATATGATGTATGTAGGTTTAAAGGTGATTTACAGATAATATTTACTATCTCATGATTGTGGCAAATGGCCTCATGGCTGAAAAATGAGGGCTGAAGAAACTATTATCAGGGTCTTAAATTCTAATATATCTTGTCCTATGATGCAGAAAACTATAACAATATAAGCATTCTGGGGCTTTCAAATCTCAGGCAAGTTAGAATGTATTCAAAACAGAAGTTTAAGAATTACATGGAAGATCCAGATGTAATCTTTCAGAGTTCAGAGTGCTTACGGAGATCCAGATATGGCTTAATTTCAGTGAAACCTAGGTCCAACAGGTTACTATTCATTCTTTTAATTGTATTTGTATGTCATTCATTAGTATTATTAGTATTATTGGTTATAGGTGTCATAAAATTATGACAGGTGACTAGGGGGAGAAATCTTCCATTTCTGAATGGTGTCCTCCCAAGTTGGTATGGAAACTTAGGTCAGAGCCATGGCTACTAACTGTTAGATCTCTGCTTTTGGGTCTCATCTCTAGTGTAAAAATTACTGTACAAGCAGTTGTGCTTTCTCAGATGTCACATATGTGTGGTCTCCTGTACAGCCAATTTGTGAGGAGCTAGTATATCATGGAACAATGAATGAATTCAAGTTTGCTCATTGAACAATCATTTGAACAACTCTGGGATCCAGCATAACAATGCTGGCATATATTTACCCTGTACACACTGTCTTGAACACTGTGTTCAGTGAGAATTATATGCTAATACAGTTTTAAAAATGACTTTCAGTGCTTTCAGATGCATAATTCCTATATTAAAATCAGAAGAGTTCTTCTGTTACAAGAAACTTTTCTTATGAGAAAAAAAAAGCTATTCCATCCCCAGCAGAACAACTGATGTTTGAACAGACCAAACAGACTTAATCCAATGTTCCCAGAAAGTAATAAGAAGAAGCACTTTGACATTTCGGAAGCTACTTGGTTGCTTGCAGGCAGCTGTTAAATGAGTTGCAGTATTGGGAAGTATTTAAATGCCTAACACCATGGTTATCGCTTCAAACTAGATGCATGTTCACTGAATCAAATCAGCAATTTGTTGTGGTCACAGACCAGCACTTATACAACTGAAACCAAAATTTAAGATGTTAAATTGACATTTCTTCCATCTTCTTCTCACTGCATTTGCAAAACCTTCTGGGGAAAAAAAATTGTTCTGAGATCTATTATTTACAGAAACATAGGATACAGTTAGTTTTGTCCAATATTTCTTTAAATCTTTCAAACAGTCATTTCAATCTGCTCCTTACATAATATGGACAGCATTATGAGTAAAGTCTGCAAACCTGCAAGGACAAAAATGTGAATTAAAAGGAATACCCTGAGATCTTTCTTGTAGATGAGTATAAAATAAAACATTGAGCCAAGTGAATCCTTGAGCATACCCAGATTTAATACTTCAGACTGTCTTACTACTTTAATCCTCTAATCAAAATTTGAACCCATAAGTAAGAGGGAACTTGTTTTATTTTGTTAGAGATCTCATCCATTCTTTATTTCACTGATACATGATTGCTACATCTGTACCCTTTAGAAAAGGTTAATGTAGTACACACTTCAACAAGCATATTGCTTTCTTCTTATGTGTTATACAAGCTGGAATAGTACTACAACAAAAGAAACTTCGGGTAATTGTGTTTATATTAGCCCCAGTCTCTTTTCTGTTGAATTGACCTTGGCTGCTAACATAAATTCCAGTTTACGGAGGGGTGGGGTGGGGTGGAAATATTCAAGTGCTAACATACTGAATGCCTTGGAATTATTCTAATATGAAAGCAGATAGAATATACATATCCATAAAAGCTGATGGATGGAAAGAACAGGAGGCATCTAATTAGAACAGGGTGACTTTGATGGGGATAACAGTTCCAAAGTCATTTTTAAGACAATTAAAATAAATTGGAAGAATGTAATTAAAAATTCAGTCAGCAAAACTAGGATTTCTCTTAATTCGTATTCCAACAGACAGTGGGACTGGCATCAGCAGTAGGCATTCTTGGGCATCTGTTGAGGCTCACATCCCAGCATGGGAGCTGCTGACATCCTGGAGCTCTCCTCCCTGCTGCTAATACTTGTTTACACATTTACCTCAATCACACGAGCAGTGGCACGAGTGAGGAGACAGAAAACACACACAGGGAGTGATGGAGGACATTAAAGTTCTAACACTGAATCATTTATGAGTGTCTCTGATACGTTTGTATAAGTAGAAAGAAGCAAGAACACGTTGAAGTTACCCATTCTTGGAATTAGTGGTTCCCTTGGTTGCGGGGAAGGAACACTTTATTGGGCCACATGGTCCAGAGGAACCCAGAAGTCCAGAGGGATCCAGTTCCTCATTGCATTTGTCATTTCCTTGTATCAATACAGCTGTTGTCCAGATCTTGTGCGATTTTCTTGAGCCATTCAGAAGGAGTGTGAAAGCAACCTCAAGCAACTTAGTAAAATGCTAGGCCCACTGGTTTAATTTGTGTCCTTAAGCTAGCATTGTGTGAGACTGAGAAACCAAGAGATTTCTTTTCCTTCTGTTTGACATGTTCTGTCATATCAAACACTGTGAATTCCAGAACTCCTTTGTACATAGCCAGGAAGGAGGGCAAAGACAGTGTGAGTGAGGTCTGTTGCTACTGCTAACAATATCTGCAGGCCCATTAGTATCTAATTCACTCAGAGTCAGTTTTATGGCTAGTATTCTCTTAATTAATCCCAATTTAAGTAGCCACATATAGTTAATTCTTCAACATGTAGGTTAATCTAATTGATTCAGTGGCTCTACTCTAGTCAGAACTAAAATAAATTTTAGGCTTAAGTTTGGACAAAGCCACCTGGGGACTAGAACAGAGATTCAGGGCAATTCGTTGTATACTGTGTTCAGTCCTAAAACAGGTGATACTGGAGCTGGGGTGGACCATGCTAGAGCCTAGGATACAGGAAGACATTTCTAAATGTCTTTTTCCATAAGCATCATGAAGATGCTTCTGAGAATTTTCTTTGCGAAATATTACACATGAAAAAAAAATCTTGAAATCTGCTTTTGGAAAAGAAAATATTATTAACTACCCCCAACTGGTATTATTAAATGGCACTTAAGAAAAAAACACAACTATTTTCTGTGAAGTGTGCATAATCCTTGGGTGTGTGTGTGTGTTTTTGGTTGTTTTTCATATTGCCAGAGAGTGGGGCACGAATTTCACTAAGTTTCAGCAAATTAGCACTCCTCAAAAACCTGCTGATAATATGGAAGCATTAAGCTACTCAGCTGTTTTGTCTGTTGAAAGTACAACTTGTAAGAAAAATTGATGGGGGCTGTGATAACAGGCTGTACCATCATCTGGAGAGGACAGTTTAGTAGATATAGTCTACTCTTCAGGTAAACAAAAAGTCAAGGCTGTGTTGGTTTTAAGTTACATTTATTGGGGGTCAGTATAATGGAAGAGGAGCAGAGATCATGAGGATGACCACTTTGGGGAGAAGTGTGAAAGCTCTAAGATGTTTCCAAGTGAAAGGTTGGGGTACCACAAAACATGCAAAGAGACAAAGGCCCTTTCCGCGCCTTACCTTTTTTCGGTGCTGGGGTGCGGAGATCGCACAAGCAGCCTCCAGCGAGAGGCTCTCATGTCCCCGCTGCTTCAGATCCACACGAGCTGCCTGCTCCCAAGCAGGTAGCATGAGAGCCCCGCCTCTTCCTTTCTCAGCGCAGTCTGGGAGTTTCCCAGGCTGCTCTGGGGCAGGAAGCACAACCACCACAGCTCCAGAGGCTCCACACACACGGTAAGTGCGCATGGGGCCCTGGAGCAATGCACAACCAAGCACCATTTTCGGTTGGTGCGCGAGTGGCACCTGCCCTACCCTAGAGCGTCACGCAATTGTGAGTGCGTCGTGCAGATTGCTCCTCACAATTGCGCGACACTCCAGGTGCCCTTTCGCATGGCAAATGCTGTGCAAAAAGGGCCAAAGAGATAGAGGACTTTTCCACACTGCACTGTTACAGTGCTATTATTCCACTTCCAACATCCTATGGAATTCTGGGGTTTGTAGCTTACTGAGGCCAAAGAGCTCAGGCTGAGCAGCCCTTTAAAAACCCACCTCCCTCTTCCTCTTCCTCCTCCTCCTCCACCTCCTCCTCCTCCTCCTCCTCCTCCTCCTCATCTTCTTCCAGCCTCTGCCTGGCCAGCTAAGAATGGCTCACAGCCCAGTTTCTGAGGATGACAAAACATCTTCTGATGCGCCACCCACATCCAAGGACAGAGATGGGCAAAAGAGAGAAAGTATAGGGCCACCATTCCAACCCATCCCTCTTCCCTCTCCGTCCCCTGACCTGGTTTGGACCTTGGGTGACCATTCTCCCCACTATGTCTCAGCCCCCTTCATATAGATACATAAACAAGTTTTGATATTTGCAGTTTTTTCACTTTTGCAGAGGGTCCTGCGACCCTAACCCTAGCGAATTTACTGAGTGTACTGCCAGTAATGAAGTTTGAATCAAGAAAGAAGTACAGGTCTACGTTCTTTAGAATCCCAGTCTTCTGTCTCTACTGCCATCTGGACTTTTGATTTGATGTTTTATGTCCCCTGATTGATTCTTTTGAGACTAGATTCTGACAGTGCTTAAAAAGACCTTAAGCAATTAATTAAAAAGAGTAATACTATTTGTTGTTGAACAAAGTCATGAAAGACAATATGAAATCAATTCTTCTTTTAATATTTCTTTGTTCTCTCTAGTTATATTAATACTTTGTTTAGGCGAAAGAAAATTAAATCGTAAAAAAGAGAGGGGGGAAGCAGATAAGGGTGTAAAAAGTTAAAAAAAAATAATAGTAAAAAGTAAGGAAATAGAGGAACCACTGAGTTACAGAAATAAACCCAGCAAAGGGAAGTAGGAAATAGGTTTGTACAGTAAATGATTATAAATTGGAGGTCGTTCAAGTTTTAAATCAGTGGAAGTCAATGTAAGTCAACGTAAGGGTTTTTTTTAATATATATATATATATATATATATATTTAAAAAGCTCTATCAAGGCTGCCATTAGTCTAGTTTTGGGGTAGCACCAGTTTTTATCTGAGTGTATTCAGTAGATGGGAGATGTTATTCAGTTTATTTGTAGCTCTGTTTTTCAGAATCTTTGATCCAGGAGTTAATATAGTCCCAGGAGAAAAGGTTCATCCAATGAAGTACATTATGATTCAACTATTCTGAAGGGCCAAGTCACTTTCTCATGCAAAAACCTACACAAGCCTGAGAACACACTATTGATTCTTTTGGCTTACACAGCCTCAGATCTTTTCATGTTACTGACAGCTGCAAGAGTGGAGGCTCTGTGGCTGCATTTAATTAGCCATAAAGGACAACAGCTAGCTCTGTCCTCCTAACACCATTATCTCCTATAGAACACAACACTGTAGAGAGAAAAATGTGCTACGTCCTGTGAATTAGCTCACCATGTACAGAGAAAAGAGACAGGTTTAGCAATATGTTGTGGGGGGGAGCAATCTGCTTTAATAACCTGTTTACTGACAGTAGGGTTGTGAGCACAGATTTTTTCAACTGCAGTATGAGACCAATGTATTTGATAGAGCTCGGAGAAGTTATTTTGAACTACTGCATTTCACTAAGGGAATTTGCAGAGGCCAAATGCATTAACGTGGAAATAACAGTAACAGAAGCTTCTGGTCCAAATTTAACTTGGAAAATATATTGGGAAGTTGTTGCACACCAATTCAGAAAAGTCACTATTTGGGAGCTTTTAAAAAACCCATCCCCTGATCATTCTGTCAACTGAAGGTGTTTCAGGCGATTACAGTTATCCAGTCAAAGCATCCTGGAAAGCAAAAATGAAACTTATGTATGCAGGACCAGCCCCACTATTAGGCATTAGATCTGCAGCAGATTTGGGAAGTCATGAAAGCGGAACAGTTTCATTCAATTTATATTTTCTGCCAGGGTTGGAGAAAGACAAGTTTGTGAGATTTCTTGCCTCAGCTGCCAATAAAAGTTGCCTTGTCTTGGGTACTCTGATCTCCAGTAGGGACAGTAGCATTTTCTGGTGTACCTTAAATAACAAAATATTTATTATTTTGTTTGTTTATTTATTATGGTATTTATTATATAAATAACAAAATTATTATTGTTATTATTATTATTAGTCTTATTAGTATTTTCCTTGTTTATATAGCGCCATCCATGTACATGGCACTTTACAAAATTAAAATGCAACAGTTGACATAGATAAATACATAATAAAATGAAGATATAAAAAATGAAAAAAGTCAAGGGTATATGCAGTTACAACCAGTGCAACATAAAAGTTACTGTAATCCCAACAAAATATGATATCTAATTAACAATAAAAACTAGTCCCACATTCCAAAAATTTCAGAAAACAAAAAAGTTTTCAATTTGGATTTAAAAACAGTAAGAGAAGGAGCAGTTTGTAAGGTCACTAGAAGGCAATTCCACACATAAGGGGCTAAAATGCTTTGAGACAGCTTTAAAATACATGTGTGTATTCCTTTGTTTCTGAGCAACATACATTTCCCATGAAACAACAGACAGGAGCAGGTCATTGCATACATGCTTACTTCCTGCAGTATTGCAAGCTCCAGTTGCTCCTTGGCAAACCATTCTAAACCAGTTGTACTGAATTGTGATCTACGGCTGTGATGAACCAACCAGGGAACTGATTTGCCACAAAGAAAATTCAATCCAGACGTTATTCTAAGGTGTGCCTGGACATATTTTGTACAGTAGCAAAATAAAATGTGCAGTAGGAAGTCAGTTTTTGTACATCCAACAATACGGGGTTTCATTAGGAACAAAGTTATTTAAAAAAAATGAAAGAGAGAGCAAAAAATAGAAAATCATAAACATTACTGTTACCTTTCCTGTTACTTTAAATAAATATTTGATGCACTTTAGAATATTAAATCTTGAGTCAGGTCTTGGTGGTTCGTAGCAATAAAGGGGGTCCATGGTGAAGAAAAGGTTAAGAACTGCTGCTCCCATGTCCCAACACAGTGTACTGATTGCACTGGTGGGATACAGAAGGCCTCGCTAGAAGAGCTCAGTCCACGAACAGGCACATATCCTTCCAAGCCTCCAACTGTCCAATCACAGACTGTGGCCATTTCTGCACTATACTGTTATAGTGCTATTATTCCACTTTCAACCTCCTGTGGAATTCTGGGGTGTGTAGTTTACTGAGGCCTAAGAGCTCCTTGGCTGAGAATTCTAATCACCCCTCCCTCAATTGCAACCCCCAGGATTCCATAGGATATTGAAAGTGGAATAATAGCACTATAACAGTGTAGTGTGGAAATGGCCAGAGCTTTTACTAGCCTTCAGCTATGTAAACAATGTTAATTTATTTATATAAACATTTTCCTTATCCAATCAGCTCAGAGATCTTACTGTTCTTTAACTTTGTAACATAACACCTGGAAGCCAATGGTTCCTGGCTGCCTTCCATCAACCACTGGACACTAACAACTCTCTGTAGTAGTGCTTATTATGAGTCAATCCTTTGTTTATGGCCATTTCCGCACTGCACTGTTATAGTGCTATTGTTTTGCTTCCAACATCCTATGGAATGCTGGGATTTGCAGTTTAGGGAGGGGCATTTAGAATTCTCAGCCAGAGAGCTCTTTGGCCTCACAATTCCACAGGATATTGAAAGTGGAATAATAGCACTATAACAGTGTAGTGCAGAAATGGCCTATGTTTCTCTCAAGTCGTTTCTTTCATTACCATTTTATTTAGAGTTAGATTGGCTTCCTCCCTGGAATTGGTCAGTGTCCAGGTCTTTTGTATTACACAAACATTCCTGCTTTATACTTTGCAAACTTTATAACTTTATACTTTACAAACGAACTATTCAGGCTTCAGGGGCTTAAATTTTGCAAAATATAATCCAAATCAGTACTCAGCCTGTAAAGTCACTGTAACAATTTCAGCACCACTTCCATGATTACTGAACAACATGTCCTTGTTGTCTGAATTCTCAATGAAATGTCCTTGTTTTCTAAATTGAGAACCAACTAATTAGCTTTTTCCCCCCCATACCATTATTGTCTCTAGACACTTTGTCAGGACCAAGAAAGCCAGAGATAGATGTTATCAGTGTATTGAGTCACTTGCCCCCAGACAACCTCTCCAAGCAGTTTTATGTGGATGCAAGACAGCATGTAGAACAAGACAAAACACTGTGAATTCCCACAACATCAATGCAATGGAGACGGACAATGTTCACATTACTTGGGATCTGTCCACCCAAAGGAATCACAAACACCAACTATGATGGCCCTGTCTTTCCATTTTAAACTGATAATTCAAAAAGATATCATGAATGAATGTATTAAAAGCTACTGACCAGAAACACAGAGAGCAGGCACTGGGCCTGGAACAAAGGCATGATTGGACTCACCTCCCAATTTATCAGGAGACATTATAGCCAATCTCTGGGTTCCTGAGATATCAGCATTTATTTGGGAATGCATTGTTTGGTTTTTCACTGTCCAGGCCTCCAGGGTGCGGAGCCCTCCAGAGATCTTGGCTCCATCATATTCCTCTCATGCCCCTCTCTTTCCTTTATGCTGCTGCTGACAGTTTCAAGAGCATCAACAAGGGGATGTTGCCCTGCCAGTCTCCCAGCACAGATTGTCTGTAGGTGAGCGCAAAAGCTGTTTTACTCCCCAGACTAAAGCAGACTCCAGACTGAAATTGGTACCATCCAGTTCAGAAAATTAATATCATCCAAGGATGTGAGAAACTGGACTGCTATCTTCTGTTTCAATATGTTGTCAATAATACCTGTCAGATGTAAGAGATCATTGGTGTAAACAACTAATTACAGGTATTAGAACAGGAACATGTTATTGCCTCCATCTTTACCATTATATTATCAAGCATGACTGCAACTGCCTTGGTATTTATTGATCAAGAAATACATATACATTTCAGTTGCAAATGTCCTAATTTACATGACTAACAGAATGCAGGTGCATTCTAAATATCTTTTCTGACAAAATATCCTAATACCCTACCTAACAAAACACACATGCATTTCTAAGGGGGCTTGGAAGGAAAGAAATTTTGTTGACTTGACGGTCTCAAAAACAGCATTTCCAAACATCTTAAGCCATATTGCAAGAAAATGAGCATCTTGCCTGAAGGATTCACACCTTTGTAAGGCTTACAGGGCATTTCCAAGAAATAAAGTGTACACATATTTTAAAATGCAAATGTCTAAAATGTACATTTAAAAAAAAGGCATAAATATGTTTTCGTCAATATGTGTAAGTTGCATAGGTTCAATAAACTGAGAAAATAACTGCAAAAATAAGTAAACAGGCATTACATGGCAAAAAAATCAGTTTAGAAAGAAAGCACAAGGTCTTGCAATAGGATATTAAATAATAATTGGAAGAAAATTCAAATGAGATTCAGACAAATGCAACAAGACTAAGTAATTTTCAAATCCGTAACCTAATAGGCCCAAGCAATGTAGATATGCTTTTGGAAGCAACCACTTGGAGAAATCCTGCACATATTCCCCAACTGGTGTAGAAATTTCTGTGGAAACAATTATCACTCCAGCACTGTGGCAAGGTAACGTGTCATTCATAACATAGACATTTACAATGGTTACATAACACAGGTGCTTAACATTTCAAGACAAGGGCATAGAAGATCCATATCCCATAATATTTAAATGCCTAGTCTTTTTAGACCATTTACTATACAGTTGTTGGAAATGCAGTGCACATTCACATCAAATATTTAATTGTTTTAAAGCAGCACAAACTCATCTACTTTACATCTGCCAAGATATTGGCCCAGAGTGAACTCATGCCTAGCATAAAATCTATTTCAGTGATATCTGAATGTCCTTCTGTGGAGAATCTTCTTTGTTTACAAGCTCACTGGTGAGGTTTGAGGAGCAGAATGAATTTGGAAAAAATTAAGTCATTCATATACAATTCAAACAGAAGTCTGAAATGTACAATCAGAAAAAGCATATACTTTGTTTTTTTTAATCAGTATGAGAAATGGCCAAGAAAAACACGCACATTAGTAATGTAATGTGTATGTTTTAGCCAGACAGTACAGTTCTGAAAGCATATTGTAGGTACCATGCTCAACACCCAAGCTCAAAGGCACACTTTTGGTCTATGAAAGTGAAATAATCAAGTTCTAGCAAATCAGAACAATTGAAATTCCTAGGAAACACTCTATTGAAATGGTAAAGAGAATATTCACACCAATTGTACATCTGAGTGAGATTTTCTGAGTGTCTATGCCCAACATTTTTCTGATTCTTAATTTTATGAAAGCAACAACATATCACTTATCAGTTGGGTAAAGTGAACCCAGAGATTTGAAGTGTTCTTTGCAATAAGTGTCTCAGGGGCTATGTAGAAGTCTAGACCTAGTTGTTTTGTTAAGCAAGGCAAGAAAGTTATCTGTTTCATTTGACATTGTCCTTTCAGGACCACACTATTATTTTGCAAATTTTCATAATCAAAAGCTATTAACTAGTTTCAGAGTCTTGACTTCAACAAGTTCCCAAAATCTGTTCATTTTTGTAACTATGCTAATTCCTGGAACAGCTCTATTAGGCAGTCAGCATGCTCTCCTACAAGCAGTATAACAGTGGTATGGTTGCAATGGGAAATAATTTCCCTAGCATATTGTTTCAGGTAAATCTTCTTTGGTCATTCATGTCCTAGAAGCTCTTATTGTTTGAACACAGAGAAGTGTTGTATAGATGCATCCTAAGCACGCAGGATAACAAAGTAACAGACTGTATGTGTGTGTGTATTTGAAAGCTTATTTGAAAGCATAATGACTCTTACTTTGCTGTGTATATTTCAAGAATCAGAGTGAGGAAGGATTTTAAAAATAAATCTTAAATAATGTATCTGCCAAGCCTGAAGGAAAACTGTATTGCACTTAACAATGAAAGATAAGGAATTGAGCCATAGATGCTATACCTCAAAGTCAAAAGCAAAATGAAGTGAGAATGATTTAGTGGGATTTCTGTTGAAAAGGTAGATATCTTTAAATGCCACGCTCTGTGGCACTAACCGTTGTTTTGTGTCCAAACTTTAATTCAACCTGTTTTAGCTGGATACTGTCATCGTAATAAGCACTTTATGGCTCTGCCTTGTTATTTCAGAATGAATAGGCCATTCTGTGGATTGCAGAAACTAGTGCAACTAAATCAAAACTCCAACAATTCTCTTCCTCCCTACATGGCTTCTGTTTTGCATATTGTTGTGATTGCCTTCCTTCAAGAAATTTTTGTTATGTCACAGATGCTCTTGAGCAAAGATAGACAGTTTTGCTGTACTCTCCTTTCCCAGTCCTTCTGTCTGAGCTGCTGTATCGGTGACCTGAATTCTCCTGTCATCAGTCATAATGCAGTCTTACCGCAGTGCCAACACAACCGTCTGCCAGCTGTTAATGGAGCTGGCAGATCTGTTATGCTCTGGTCAACTTTTGTGCAATCATGCCATTCCTTCAGAGTTTGAATGTAAAATGTCCTGTTTCTATGCATTTTCAAAGGAGAACAATCTAAGGGAGCTTCTCACAGGTAAGCTGTATGTCATGTGCACAATAACAAACTGAGTAAACCAACATTATACCCACTAAACACTTTGCAGAGATCCTATAGAAAAAAAATGAAATGTAGAAAGCCAAAGGCAAATCAGGGGTGAGCAGCAAGGATATTACTTATAGAAGAAGTAGCATAACCTGCTGTTTTGGCTTCTTCTGTGTTTTTGCTAAGCTTTCAGTCTTTCTGGCAAGTTTGAAATAGGTTTTCATATGCTTCCTCTTTTTTTCTTTGGACTCTCTGAGATTTTTCATGCGCAGAGCAATATTTCAGGTGGTATCTGGTGAGGCTTTGCCACAAATGCAGTGCAATGTAAGCTACTACTCATGGAAGCAGACTGTTTTCCACAGATTCCACTTTCTCCATGGAGATTCCCATATCATTTTCCATAGTATTTTAAAGAGTCTGCCAAACCTCCAGAGCAGATTAGTTTTTCAGGGGTGCAAAGTCCTGTAGGAGAGGGAAGAACTGGTGAAAATCACCTTCCTTCACTTCAGCTGATACACAGAAGTACCCTGTGAACAGAACTCTGCAAATGGATCTTTAAATTCAACTCACTGTTCCACATTAATATAAAACCAGTGGCAATACTGTTAGAAACAGTACACTATAGGACTTGGAAGAGAGTGAAACACCACTGCTACTTCCTTCATCCGCATGCAGAACAAAACCTGTGCATAAGCTGAGAATTCTGGCAAAGCAGCACATATGTACGTGCATGGAGTTAGTAAACCACAGGCGTGATGAATATGAGCATCTAAATCATACAAGGGAGGACTCTAGTCCTGTGTAGTAGAACACACGCTTTGCACACAAACTGTGCCAGTTTCAATCCCCATCTATGTAACTGCAGCTATGACAGAGAAACCTAGAGAGCCGTGCTGTCAATCCACAAAGACAATACTGAGCTAGACAGGATAATGCTCTGTTTCAATACAAAGCAACTTCTAAGATTCTTAATAACATTTGGAAAATGTCTGTGTAGAAATGACATCAGCATCCATGTTCTATTTTCCTTTCCAACATCATTTCTCAGTTTCTTCACAATTACTATACCTGAATTAAAAGCATTGCCCTAACTTCCTTTCATTTTTTAAATTTTTTTTTAAAGCAATACACCACTGTCCTACAATACACAAAAATAACAAGAGGTGCAAATCTTTTCACAAATCTTACAAGCAAATAAGAGAGAGTGGTCTCTCTCATTCAGTCTGTCCCTTAGCTCTTGGACAGATGTATTTTCTTTGTAGGCCCCAAGTGACCATTACAAAACAGTTGCTAAGGGCAGAGAAAAAGGCAGCTGGTGACTTGTTCGGATGTGGCAAGTGGGGAAGGCTGCAGATGCATTCCCCTCCTCCCTTCCTATAGTTACTGTATGCACGTTCTATTTGGAAAGGTGAGATGAATGGTAATGCACTGGCTCAGATGGCAGTGGCTCTTCTTGCTTACCTATTCATGTTAAACAGATATACCTTTTCTTTCTACCTGGCCTCCTCTGATGCCTGGAGATGACTTTGAAAAATTAACTGAACACAAAAAAGGAAGCTGAGACACATCATTCCCTTCTGTAAACAGTAGACTTTGCTAGCATGAAGTGAATTTCTTGCTCAGTCCGTCTGAATGCCCAGAGGAGTTTACGTGTGGTTTCTGTTTTTCCAAGCTGTTAAGTGAGAGAATAAGAAAGCTGGAAGCCAGAATCTTTGCTTGTACATTGTAAGGTTCTTTCTACAATAGCAACACCTCACACAAAGAGGTTAGTGTGAGATTTGCTAGAGGAGCTACAACTAATGCTTAGATTGCCATTTAGAGATATAAAGGAAATCTGTTGGGTTTCTCCTTCCCTGTAGGAGTAGCCATTTCACAGTTTCTGAGACTGACAATGGAATGGAACATCTTGCCTCAGAAATCCATACATTTCTGAAACTTGCAATCTGCTTTTGAAGAGGAAAAAGCTAATAAAACCATATGTGCATTTGTAAAATGTGTGTAACTAAAAGTGTGTGCATTTGAGAAATACATGTAACTATGCTTTAGTCAGTGAAAAAAATGCTTATAAAATGTGAGCATTAGAAAAATGCATTTCAAAGTGTATACATTTTGATAAAAATGTGGACACAAACAAATTTCATGTGAAGAAAAAAAGGAAGGCCACTATTCTCTGTAACTACTGTAACTGTTCTGAATTCATGACTGTGGGCTTTTCTGCCCTGTGCCATTATAGTGCTGTTATTCCATTTTCAACATCCTGTGGAATTCTGGGGTTTGTAGTTTACAGAGGCCAAAGAACTCTCTGACTGAGAAATCTAAGGCCCTTTTCACATGGCATTCACCATGCGAAAGACCCTCTGGAACGTCGCGCAATTGCGAGGAGCCGTCCACATGACGTCCTTGCAATTGTGCAATGCTGCCGGGGCCGGCAAGTGCCGATCGTGCACTATTTCATTTTTGGCTTCTAGCCGAAAATGGTGTGAGATCGCGCATTGCTCCAGGGCCCCATGCACATTTACTGTGCATGTGAAGTCTCTGGAGCTGCAGTGCTCGCGCTTCCTACCCCAACGCAACCTGGGAAAATCCCAGGCTGCACTGCAGAAGGAAGAACAGGAGCCTTCACACTGCCTGCTTGCTAGCCTGCTAGCAGGCAGTGGCTGCGGAGCTGAAGCAGCAGGGACGCGAGAGCCTCTCGCAAGAGGCTGCTCGCATGATCCCCGCACCCCAGTGCCATGAAAAGGTAAGGTGTGAAAAGGCCTAAATGCCCCTCCCTAAACTGCAAACCCCAGCATTCCATAGGATATTGAAAGTAGAGTAATAGCACCATAACAGTGTAGTGTAAAGAGGCCCATAGTCAGGACAGACAGAAAGAAATATCATTTCACAAGGGGTAAAAAAAAAAACCTACTATATTTGCTAGTATGGACACTAACTTTGGCAACTTTAAAAGGGATTAGACAAATTCATGAAGGATAAAGCTATTGATGGGTACTAGTCATGACAGCTATATATTAACATGATTTATGATGGTTGACCATGCCAGTTACTGAGGACACCATATGCTATGTCTGCAGGAGGGTTGCTATTGCATTCATGGCCTTCTTGAGGCTGTCCATTCTGGAAAAAAAAGTGCTGGACTGTTCTGATCCGTCATAGCTCTTCTTATTCTCTTATTTTAAACTGTAATTTAATGTGTGTCTGAAATCTAAACCCAGAGAAACTGTGCTTAGTCCTAACCATGATTTATAGAAACAAGCTTGTTTCCATACCGTGCTTTATGAGAATGTTTTCCTTCTCTAAACCATGGATGTAATGCTAAACTCTAATTCACTCAAAATGGAAACAACAACTTCAGATCTTCTCAAAAACACTGGCGGAGGAAAAATAAGGGAGAAGCTCCCAAATCTGACATTTGTTGCCGAACCATGAGTACTATATCTAACTGATGCCGTTATCTTTACAGCATGGATGAGCACAATACAGTCCTGCAAATGTTGCGATGCAATTCCCAATAGCACAAGCCACTGGAGCAAATAGTGAGGAATACTAGGAGTTGGTGTCCAAAGACATCAGGAGGGTTTCACTTTGCTCATCCTTAATTTCAGGTGTATTAGTCCCAGATTTTTTAAAGGTAATATCCAGTACCTCCAGTTGAGCCTTAAGAAGACTGGTAAGCAATATAACTAATTCAAAATAGGTTTCTTATGCTTGCTACTCCTCATATCTCACAAAACAAGGTGTTCAGCTACATTTTGCAGTATTTGAAGGCTCCCAGTTATCTTCACAAGTATCCACACACACAATGTTATGTAGTAATAATGCACAAATTCACAAAAGTATGCATTGGTATTGCAAAACCAGGCCTATTTAAAAGGGGAGAGAAGCCAACCAGGTGCGGAGAAACAATATATTCCTAGTAGTAACTCTAACTTTCTGCTTATAATGTAGACCTGGGTATAGGAATACCTTAGGTCAGGGTCAGTGGTTTCCAGTTCAGGACTGTGAGATACTGAAGGCACAATTGAAAACTGTGCCAATAAGAAGGAAAAATGGCAAGTGTCTAAAGAAACCAGAATGGTTGACTAAAGAACTCTCAGCTGAGCTAAGTGTTAAAAGAAATATGCACAGGAAATGGAAGAATGATGAAACCACCAAAGGGGAATTCAAGCAAATAACCAGGAGATGTAGGGAGAAGGTCACAAAAGCTAAAGTGCAGAATGAACTCAGGCTTGTCAGAGACATTAAAAACAATAAAAAGGGCTTTTTTAGATATGTCCGCAGCAAAAGGAAAAACAAGGAAATGATAGGGTCACTCTGTGGAGAATCTGGCCAATTACTAACAGGGGGGAGGGGAGAGAAGGCAGAACTACTCAACACCTTCTTTGCCTCAGTTTTCTACCAAAAGGATAGAAGTACTCAATCTGGGGGATGGGGGCAGGTGAGGAAGCAGGGGGGGAGCAGCACAGAATAGGTAGAGAAGTAATACATGAATATCTGGCTAAACTAGATGAATTCATGTCTCCAGGGCCAGATGAATTACATCCCAGGATATTAAAAGAACTGGCAGAAGTCATTTTTGAACCGCTCGCAATAATCTTTGAGAACTCTTGGAGAACAGGAGAAGTCCCAGCAGACTGAAGGAGGGCAAATATCATCTCCATCTTCAAGAAGGACCCAAGATAATTATCATCTGGTCAGCCTGATATAAATACCAGGGAAAATGCCTGAGCAGATCATTAAACAGTCAGTTTGTAATTACATAGAAAGAAATGCCGTAATCACTAAAAGTCAATGTGGATTTCTCAGAAATAAGTCATACCAGACTAATCTTATCTCTTTTTATGATAGGGTTACAAGCTTGATAGATGAAGGAAATGCTGTAGACGTAGTATATCTTGACTTCAGTAAGGCCTTTGACAAAGTTCCACATGACATTCTTGCAAAGAAGCTAGTAAAATGTAGGCTTTGTTAGGTGGATTTGTAACTGGTCAACCAACTGAACCCAAAGGGTGCTCACCAATGGTTGCTTTTCATCCTGGAGAGAAGTGACTTGTGGGGTGCCACAGGGTTCTGTCCTGGGCGGAGTGCTATTCAACATCTTCATCAATGACTTGGATGAAGGAGTAGAGGTTATGCTGATCAAATTGGCAGATGACACCAAATTGGAAGGGGTTGCTAATACCCCAAAGGACAGGATCAAATTTCAAAATGAGCTTGACAGATTGGAGAGCTGGGCCAAAGCTAACAAAATGAATTTCAACAGAGAGAAATGTAAGTTCCTGCACTTAGGCAGAAAAAACGGAATGCACAAATATAGGATGGGGGATACATGGCTGGATAGCAGTTTGTGTGAAAGGGATCTAGGAGTCTTGGTGGATCACAAGCTGAACATGAGTCAGCAGTGTGATGCGGCAGCCAAGAAAGCCAACATGATTCTTGGTTGCATCAATAGGAGTATGGTGTCTAGATCGAGGGAGGTAATGGTACCACTCTATTCTGCATTGGTTAGACCTCATTTGGAATACTGTGTCCAGTTCTGGGCACCTCAATTCAAGAAGGACAAGCTGGAATGTGTCCAGAGGAGAGTGACCAAAATGGTGAAGGATCTGGAAGCCATGCCCTATGAAGAACAGCTTAGGGAGCTGGGTCTGTTTAGTCTGCAGAAGAGAAGGTTAAGAGGGGACATGATAGCCATGTTTAAATATTTGAAGAGATGTCATGTTGAGGAGGGAGTGGGCTTGTTTTCTGCTGCTCCAGAGACTAGGACAAGGAGCAATGGATTCAAGCTGCAGAAAAGGAGATTCCACCTGAACCTCAGGAAGAACTTCCTAACAGTCAGAGCTGTCCGGCAGTGGAATATGCTGCTTCAGAGTGTGGTAGAGTCTCCTTCTTTGGAGGTTTTTAAGCAGAGACTGGATGGCCATCTGTTGGGAATGCTTTGATATGTGTTCCTGCATAGAGGAGGTTGGACTGGATGGCCCCTGTGGTCTCTTGCAACTCTATGATTGAAGATTCATTTCCTCAGCCACAGCACCCCAGAAAGTTAACAGTGAACCACAAACCATGAAACCATCTCAGTGTTGCAGATACAGAGATCTTTGTTGTATAATGGGGTCCTCTGAAGACTGCACCCAAAGGAAACAGCTGTACCAGTTTGAAACCAGACATGAACATCCATTTAGCTCAAGTATATTTGTGACCCAGAGACCTTTACTTGCCTTAGTTTATTTCTTGTAGCAAATGAAATTGTTTTATAGCTTGCCAAGATATGATTCAATGTGACAGGCACATTATAGCACATTTACAGAGCCTGATCTCTAGCATGAAAAAAATCTTAAGAGATAGATAATTGCACATGGCAGGTATCATCTTGCTGCCATGTATTGCAACCGGACAGTGAAATTTCATAAGCTGCATGATCAAGTGTGCCATAATGACCTTCAGGGGAAATGAATTCCTAAGTGTGATGTAAAATGATATAGGCCTACAGCCTTCCAATGATAAGAAATGCTCTAGTGAAATATTTTCCTTATGGCTAGATATTATCATCCAATTATGTCAAACATATGCCATTTGGTCTTGTTGCTTTATATGAAACATGCCAGAAAAAGCCTAGATATGTATATGAAGGTTTATTCCTTTCATCTAATAGGTATATACTTTCATCTAATAGGGTATCATCCAATTACTGTCAGCACTTGACAGTGATATAAGTAAGCAAAAACATTCTTTAGTTGTCTAACAACTGAAGCTGAGAACACAATGATGGACAACAGACAACATCAGGATAGAAAAGTGCAACTTTACAATAACAAGAAAAAGGAGGAGGAGAAGGAGGGACAGGGAGGAGAGGTGCCATTCCAGATATCAATATCAATATCATCAATAGTGATGAAAATCTTGGCTTATGTTGTTCTCACATGTGAGAATGAAAAATGAAAAAGTTTTCTTCCTATCAAGTAAGTATGATGGAAACACAAGAGGGGTTTTTTGTTTTGTATTTTTTTCTTTTACATTAGAGACTTTTTGTTTAATATTTTTTTCATAGAAAAATGATGCATTTGGAGCAAAATACTGTATTTTGTGCAGAGACAGAGAGAGAGAGAAAAATGGAAAGGAAAGGAAAGGAAAGGAAAGGAGAGGAAAGGAGAGGAAAGGAGAGGACACTGAGCAGTATCTATGGAGGCTTTCCTCCATGCCTTGGAAGACTGTTTACAGGTATTAGGGTTGTGGCATTGCAGTTCATAACTGCATATGAGAATTGAAGAACTATATATTGTTGTTCTGTTACTAAATTAGAGAATAAAATTATGTATATGTAACCAGATCCTGAAAAATCTGCATTGAGATCTCTCTCAACATTGTGGCCACAATCCAAGCTGATATCTTATTGCACAGATGCAGGCCTATGTTAAACGACCTTTATTTTAATATGCATGTTGATCATATATTGTCACTACCCAGGTGAGAAAAGATCTATTCTTCAACTTAGTTGGGTGAGGTACAATTAAATTACTCCAGTGCTTCAATGTTAACACTTTGTTCTGTATGTTGTGGTGTGACTTCAAGTTGTTTCCGATTTAATGGCAACCCTATGAAGAACCTATCACAGGGTTTTCTGGGGCTGCGATGTGCCAAAGTTTATATGTTTCCATGGCCTGGCAGGGAATTGAACCTTGGTCTCCAGGGTTATAGCCCAACACTCAACCACTACACCACACTGGTTCTGTATATTCTACTCTCAATTCTCACCAAATGAACATTACCCAAACACAGTGATCAGAAGAAAACATGGTAAGTTCTTATGGTATCATCTTGCTGCCATGTATGGACTGCCACAGCAAAATTGGAGTTGGGACAAGTTATTTCACTTGCCCATAGCTGATTTTTGTGAACATCACCCTTGGGGGTTTTTTGCACAGAAAACCCACACATATTTCTATGTGGCGTAACCTCCCGTAATACTTCAGGATGAAGAAAAATATTTATTTTCTTGCACAGTAGGGAGAAAACTATGGAAATTATTCATCTTGCATTATAAGACTAACTAGGCTAAATAGGATTAAATAGGCAGATCTGCATCTCTAGTTTATGTTTATGTTGAGACCTCCATATATAATTGTGCTTGCATGCATAATTCCAAGGAAATGGCATTCTTACATGTCTGAATAATTTGAGTGTTTCCTAGACATCTCAGATCATTCAGATTGTACCACAATTATTCCCACCAATTATTTTATGTTTGTTAAATACTTACACTTCAAACTTTGTGATTTTGAGAATCTCAAAATGCACTGAGAAGCTTTCAGTCAGATTGATTTTATCTGAGGACTTTTGATGACTCTCAGAGATAAATCATAGTTAAAGTGCATATGTTACTGAGAATTAAGAATCAGAGGTAGAGCTTGGGAGCTTCAGGGCAATTTCCCAAGAGTCAGCTGCAGTAGAGATGGAGAGAATAAACACTAGCTTGTCTCTTAGCCTTTTACCCCAGGTCTTTCACCCTTACTATAGTATATGGACAAAGAAGAAGAGAAGATTGAATCTTCAGACTTTCATTCTTATAAGTTGTCTCTAGCCCATAGTGCCTGTATAGAGAACTGATGAAGTAGCTACATTATTCTGAGCAACGTATGAAGAACTATTTGGGCTAAAGACTTGCAAGCCTGCTTTCATCATCAATGAGAGCCATTGTGATGTTGTGGTTGTTGGGCTGGGATCTGAGAGATTAAATCCTCACTAAGCCTTGTATTTCACCAGGCAAATCACTCTTGTCTTAGCCACTTCTACCTTACAGAGTTGTTATGAGATTACAATGGAGAGGAAAACAGCCAGATGTGCTCCCTTAGGTGTACAGAAGGAAAGATGTGAAATTTATGCATGTATGTATTTATGGGTTTATATATTATTTATATTCTACACTCTGTATAAAGAAGGGATTGTGCACAATAAAATCAACTTGATCAATTTAAAAAAGTGTAAATGATAAAAAATGTTTTAGAAAGGTTAAAAACCTAGGCCAGAATGCTGTTGGGGAGTTACAAATGCATAACCTAGAGTTACACATTCATAACTGTTTGGTATTCATGATCGCTATATTTCCTAGTTTAGGGGACACTTAGGGACTGTGAAAGTTCTCCAGTTCCCACTTACTAGGAAACGGCCACTGCAATCAATGGGGGGCTGCTCTTCTATCACTCAGAAGCAGCTGACTGACATTCCCACCCTCCCTCTCACATGAGCAATCTCTAGTGTGAGGGGGAATTGAGACAGGGATCCTGCTTCTGCCTGTTCAAACAGAGGCCCTTTCTGCATGAGGCGAGGGAATCACTCCGTGCCGTTACTCACTGCTTCTTTTGGGGTCCGAAGCAACACGGACTTTCCCTGAAGCCCTTCTGCAGGGCTCCTCCTTGGTCCAGGGCGAATTGGAGCAGTGCGAGGTCTGTAGATCCGCACTGCTCCGGCTTCCAAAATGGTGGCTTCCGGCTTCCAAAATGGCGGCCTCTGGTTGGTCGTGGGTCCTGACCAACCGCTGAAGCTCACCATGCCTAAAGAAGTTCGCCCTCTGCAGATGGCAGGCTCGCATTGGTGCGAGCCTGCGAATCTGCACAAGAGAGCAGGAACGCAATGGAAAATAAAGACCTGTTTTTTCTGGTCTTTCAAAGACACGCTGGAAGACTACTAGGGGTCGTCTTGGAGCGGACTGAGGTGCAGATCTCCGGTGAGTAGTCCACTCCTAGTCCACTCCAAGGCGCAGACGACCTCCATGCAAAGAGGCACTGCCCTGTTCTAATTGCCTGGTGCGGAAAGGGCCAGAGTTGGCTAACAGGAGGAGTTGGGAATGTCAGTCAGCTGCTTCCTGAGAGACAGGAGAGTAAGCCCCTGTCCATTGCAGCAGCTGCTTCCCAGGTGGAGGGGGGCGGCATCTGGCCAGGAGTCACTGTGTAGCCATGTAACTACTGTGGTTACACATTCATAACTCCCCAACAGGATTCCAGCTCTATAAAATGAGTTAAATTAAAAGGAAGCAGACAAAAACCAATTAAAACAGTCTAAAGCAATTAAAAATCATCACCTGTGTAGGTTTCAGTAAAACCAATTAGGTCCCCAAGGGCTTTAGCAAACAACCATGTTCTCACTTGGCTGTCAAATGTAACAAATACCTAATTACTTTTCACACTTTGTTCCAATCTCTACATTATTGTAGTTGGTTTAGCAGTGGGTTACACATGCACGTATCATAGGTAATGTATGGCAAGACAGCAATACAGATGAGGAAGATGTCTAGTGGATAATAAATTGAGATTGGGATAGATGCTGCACATGCTCGAAATCCATGTGAACATCATCATTACTCCATTAAGTTTTGGAGCATGGTCCACAGGATTTAATTTTCAGTTCAATTTTACAATTTTCTGTATTATTCTATAACAACAAACTCATCTTCATTTAATGTCCTCAGCATGTCACACTGTAGTAACATGTAGTAGTAGTTATATGCCTTCAAGTCATTTCTGACTTATGGCAACCCTAAGGTGAACCTATCATTTTTTCTGAGAGGGGCTGTCATTGCCTTCCTCTGAGGATGAGAGAGTGTGACTTGTCCAAGGTCACTCAGTGTATTTATGTGGCATTCAAACCATTATACTATACTGGCTGTCCTGTTCTGACACAATTAATTGAAATTGATAGCAATTTATGGATTGTGTGCAAAACAAATTACCATCTGAAAAGCACAATATTTCTAAAGCTAGTGGTTTCAATTAGAAAACATTTAATGATTAGTTGTCTTTTGGATGCCTTCCAGTTTAAGGAATTGCTGTTGAGATGATATCAGATGGAATGATCCATTGGTCTGATGTAGAAGAGCTGCTCTTGTGGGTAACACTTTATCCATAATCAAAAGCATTACCAGTTACAATTATGCAGCAGAAGTGTAGTTAAATTCACAACATTAAATAAACTTTCATTAAAACTTCAATATATTGGATTGCTGGCAAATAACTTCAAAAAATAGCTGCTTAAATGGAATTGCCTAATTTCAAAATACATCTGTTCCCTTGAGATATTTGACCTGAATTGCCGAAATCAAATAAGCAATTACTTTACTCGATATTATTCTCTCTGATTAATATTCCCCAGCCATATCACTTAGAATCATTTTTAATTACATACACCAAAAAATCCAAGACGATGCTGAACATTAAGGGTCTCCCGCTATGTGGTTAAATTAGGTTTTATGAGAGCATTGATTCAAAGAAATGAAACAGAAATACGAGAGAATACCGAAAGCGTGGGAGGAAAAAGGTAGAACTGTAGAATAGACGTGGTGTTGCCATAGTCTGTGCATGTGGATATGTTAAAATGCACTACACTTTATTTATTTATCTGTGATATTTCTACATCACCTTCTACCCCAGAAAGGCTCCCAAGGTTATGAACAAATAAAAGCAATTGAAACAGTACAAAGATAAAACTTTCTAATAACCTATTAAAATAATCTTTTAAAAACTTTAAAACAATTTAAAACAATCCTAAAATACAATTTTAGAACAGTTAGAACAAAGCAATTTCAAACATTAAAGATCAGGTGGAAGAGCAGTGTTTTAGCTGTCTGTTAGCAACTCGAAAGAGATGCAGACAATGTTAATTTCCCTGGATTGGGAGTTCCACAATAGGGCTGCCATCACCGAGAAATCCCACAGTATACCGGCATAAGTTCACAAGGTGTTGGGACATGCAACAAGGCCTTCTCTGAGGATCTCAGATTTCAGGCAGAGTCATATGGGAGGAGGTAATTTTTCAGAAGTGCTGATCTCAAGATGATTAAGGCTTTGTAGGTCAAAAGCAGTGCCTTCAATTAACAACTTCAGAAGCAAATTGGGAGCCAGGGCAGTTCTTGTAAGACCACTGTTACGTGGTCTGTAAAAGGCACACCCAACACCAGTCTGACTGTTGTATTTTGCACTATCTTCGGCTTCTGAACACTTTTCAAGGGCAGCCCCATGTAGAGCAAATTACAGTAATCTAATTGAGAGGTAACTAAGGCACAAACTATTATGGCCGGATCTGCCATCCTTAGAAAAAAGTGCAGCTGTTACACCAGCCAAAACTGGGCAAATGTGCTCCTGGCCACCTCAGCAACCTGGACTTTTGGGAGAAGTGCTGGGTCCACTGGCAAACTAGCTACAAACCTGATCTTTTCAGAGGGAGTAAAATCTTATCCAAAACAGGCTGTGATCCACAGCACTTCCCTCTTGTCTGGATTGAACTTCTGTTTATTCACCCACATCCAGTCCTTTACTGGATAAAGCCTTTCACAGCCTTCTTGGAACAAGTTGTAAAGGAGAGATAAAGCTCAATGACCTCTACCAGAGGCTTCATGAACATGTTAAAAAGCTTGGGAGACAGTATGAACCCCTGTAGATCCCCACAGGAAAATGGTCAAAAAGCTGAACAACAGTCCCCCATCACTACTGTTACCATGTCACACATCCCCACTCCATGGCACAGTCTAATTGGCAAGGAATGTCAGTTAATTGGTGAGAAATAATCATTTAATATAAAAACTACACATTTGTGCCAGGAACGCCTGTGGACAAGGACTCTAGTTGGAAGCCCTATGCTAAGACAGATGACCTCAGCATGGCTAGGTCGTAAGTTCAGAAGGATTAGTTGGAAAGCCCCGGAGCTGACAGGCTTGCAATAATTCTCTGAATAACCAGCTTTCAGATAGAATAGCAAAATGAAATTGCCCAATGAAGCAACTGATGGTCGTCAACCTGTAACCTCTTCCCACAGAAACTCTCCTTTGTTCCCTCACCTCTCAGATATTAAGAGATTATCATGACTCCCATCAGTGCTTTGTCACCTGAAGTTAAGACCATTAGTCCATTCTGGATCTCTTTTGTTTCCTCTGCCAGAGAGCAAACAACACATTTCCCTTCTGAGTAGGAAAGATGGTACTCCACAATTCAGAGTACCTTGGACATTGTACCTTGGACACATGTTGTGATAACTGAAGCCCCTGTCAGAGCTGCTGCTGATGAACAGCAGCAGCTGTTGGTCCCTGTGGCTCTGGCTGGAGATGAGTCCTGCAGCTCAAGAGCTCCCCCTGCTGCCATAGACCAAGCAGGCTTGAACGTCCCTCTGCCTGCTCCTTTAGGGCAACACAGATCCGATTCTGAAGATGCTTTGGAGCCTGTGTCAATCAGCCCACAAACAAGGCGGAGAGTCAAGAGAGCTGAGCAAAGGGAGGCTTCCTTGATTAAGTTCAAGAAGCAGTGACTAGCCACACCTGTGTCTTGGGCTATATAACTGCCTGCCTGGAAGCTTTCCTTTGCTTGTGGTAAACTTCTTACAAGTTCTCCTCTTGCCTGTACCTTGCTCCCAGCACCTGGTTCCTGCTACCTTGAATTGATTTCTGGACCCTGGACCCTTGGCTTTGGAACTCTGACTATGGCTTTGCTTGGTGCTCTGGTAAATGAACTTCCTTGAGTAAGTGCTTGTTTGTCTCCTCCCAGCTGGACTTTGCTGACTCTCCCACTCTCTTCTCCGGGCTGGCTTGCCGCCCAGGTCTCTGACCTTGACACATGTAGGTGTGTCTCTCTGTATGTTGGATCCCTGGTTCTTGTGTTCTGTGCTACCCTCAAACTCTTGTTTGAGCCATCTCTCTTCTATCTTCTGCTTTTGGAATGGTAGTTATCACCCACTTCACCCCAAAATCTCTCACTATACAAACTTTTCCTCCTTTATCTCGACTAGTCTTGTATGGTTGGTGAGACTGCTAGATTGCTTGTGTGTGTTTGTGAATTTTCCCAATTTTTTTTAAAAAATATTTTAACTCTCAACTGGTATCTCACAGTGTACATAGGTGAAAACATCCAATGGTTACCCCCCTCTCACAGGCATCCTTTGAGCTATAATTCCCCACTTTCCTAAGGAGATGTTAGCACTGTTAGAGAACCTTGAGGTCCCCCACTTTTTGGGGTAACACCACCCTCTATGACATTTCAGCTAAGAAACACTGGAACCACTATAAAGCAATGCCAAATGACTGAGAAGGATACTATGATTGATGATATCAAATGCTGCTGGAAGATCTTAGGAAGACAAACAGGCACAACTCCTCCACCTATATCCCTGTAGAAGTTGTTGACAAAGGTGGCATTTTAGGGATTGCCTCATTTCTCCTAATCCTACTGGCCAGTCTTGGATCTGCAGTTGGACATGAAGGAAAGCCCTTCTCACTCCCAAACTTCTATGGAAAATACAAAAATACACATTGCTTTTCAGTATAGAGTAAGGAAAGACAGCATAACAAATTGTCTGTCTTTATAAAATCCAACCAATTGTTTCTTACATATCTGTTTGTTCTGATGACTGAACATCTATGCTTATATGAGATCTTCAGAGTTTATAGCTAATGCCATTTACGTCTTCTATTCCATGCATCCATTAAGAGGTTTTGCTAAAATAAGGACAAATGCATATGAATTTTTGAAAGGGTTCCAACTGCTCTTTGAGTCTTAGCTTATGGGAAAAGGTGAGGTATTAACAAAGATATTTATTATTATTCTTATTGTTATTATTTTGAAAGCAAATATTTCACTGACATTTAAGCCTTGGATACATGAAACAGTGATGTTCGTGTTATACTTTTTTTTTAACAGTCATGGGAGGAGGGAGTTTTTTTTGTTTTAAAGAGCCCTTTTCATGTTTCCAGTTTACATCGTATGTTTGATCATCTGTGTGGATGGAACTTCTGACAAGCCATGTGGGCCAAAACTATACACTACACTTGAGCTTCAATATTGAGTAAGAGCTGTAACTTTGGGACATACTGCTTCAATTTTTGTTCTGTTTCATAAGAAGCACTTAAGCAGAAACTGGATTACTATCTGTCAGGGTGCATTGTAGATCCTCCACTGAGTAGGGAGGTGGACTTCCCTCTGATTCTATGAGATGTCACCTTTCTTCTCTTCTAAATTCCCTCCTCAGCTTCTATGAATTCTTTCTTTCATCCTACTGAAACAATAGCCTAAATACTGAATGATTTTCCCCCTGTTCCTCTTACTCTTCCTCTCTCCTCATTTACATCCCTCTGTTGTATCTTCTTATGCCAACATTTTGGTTAGCAGCTGGACTTGGATTTGGTCCTGTTCTTATTCTATATCAGGTTGGGTAACTGCCAGGAATCAGGGAGATACAATGGTGTCTCACTCAACCTTATATGGTCATACATACCTCCCTATACCCCAACCTATTTTATCTTGTTTCTGGATATTTCTCAATAAAAATGCCTCACTCAAACCTTTTCAGGACTAGTGGAGCCCTTTTTTCCAACCAGGAAATAAACTGGAAGTCAACTTGTTGGGTGTATTGGGGGAGGTCTTATAGACCTCAAAATTTGTTTGCATGCAACCCATGGACTGTACTCCACCATTCTTTCTATATGGTATCCTATGATTGTCAGTCATAGAAGAATTTGGTGTTCTCTGTGTTCCAGAGGGATACCATATTCATATGTTGTCCTGTTCTGGCAGCCTGTCAAGGCTTCACAGCTGTATAATCAGCACTAAGTAGCAAACAGCATTTGTTAAAGTGGTCCAAAAGCAGTCCAGAGCTTCCAAGTCTGAATTTACCAAGAGTCCAGAGAGACAGTGTCCACAAGCAGAATCTATAGTCCAGGCAAAGGTCCAAGATCTAAATTAAAAAAGCAGAGAATGCAGGAGCCAGCAAGGCTCTCACTGTCAATGGGGTCAGTCGATTCCAGCCACTTTCTGCCATCCTGACCTCTGATTATATATCCTCAGCATCCTGACCAGCTGTGGCCTAATTAACAAGTTATTCCTTTTCCACCTACACTGGCTGCCATAAGTACTATCCCAATCTCTAGGGTGGTGGCTGTTGGGAAGAGTTCTGTCTGGGTCCTGGGGCAGGGTCATGATATGTCATCACAGAAGTTTGTTCCATTGAGTTAAATTGGATTTATACCATGTTAACTGCATATAGGAATATATATTAATGGGATGACAGACTGGGTATGCATGTCAGTGTTTATGCTGATGTTTCAAGGAAATAATAACACTTCAATCTGCCTTGCGGAAAGTACCTAATCTAATTTCCATAATCTCATTCCCTTACCCATTTCTCTTTCTTTCTCCCCTTTGCTTCTCTGATGAGGATAGTAATAGTGGTGGCAGTAGACGCTTGCTTGTTGCAGTGAGCAATTGGTAGTGAAAGCAGGAAAGAGCAAATGTGTCAGCAAAAAGAATTGTACTTAGATTTGTTTGAATTCAGAGTCTTACTATTATGTTATGAAGGATATGGAAGAGTATCTCATCCATATTCATCACTTGAAATAAGTGAAGCAGGTTTTTCTTAGCCTGATGGGTTAGTGAGAGAATCATTAGGAGAAAAGTGCTATGAACTGGAAAGCAAGTGACAAATTTTGAGCAACTCAGACTATCACTGTCATTCAATCCATCAGTGCTAACATGCTTCCGACCTGTCCAATGTGCGTAATGCCTGCAGACAGCTTGAGCGATATGGCAGGAGTCCTGACAGTCCGGCCTTTCATTTCCATGCAATCTGTCTCTTTACCTAGAAAGCTGGCTGGACTGGAAATGTGAATAAAAAAGATTGAGACTTTGTTCCATAGAAGTAGATATCACAAAAAGCTGCCAGAAGAAGGCAGTTATCTTTTGTCTGAAAACTGACAACCTCCAGTGAAATTAAACCTGCCACTGACTTGGATGGAATCAAACTCCCACCCTCCTTATGTTGGACTATGACAATAATAAAAATATGTATTATTTTCATTGTCCCCAAAACCATAAAATTCTAAATAAGATTGAACTGAGGTTATCCTTTCTCTCATCCTTTCAGGAGCACCATAATTATTTCAACTACTAAAACAGAAGTATGTAAAATTCTTATGTCATAAACTGAAATTTCCGATGATCAGAGGATATTCAAGGACATTATGGTCATGGCTGGCCTATGAGGATTTGCTGTCTGAGGCAAAGGACAAAATGGTGCCCTAGCCCCAAGATACATGTCTGTCTTCCATCTGAGATGAATGGCTGCAGGAGGAATGGTGGGGCTGGGGATGCTGCACACAACATTTACCACATGAAGCAATTACCTCACTCCACCTAATGATAGAGCCAAGCCCGCAAATAGTTCTTTTTCAGAAATTTCAGGTTCTGCATCTCATATTTTCTATCCTAACTTTTCCCTGAAATCTAGCTCTGTGTCTCTCTAAAGAGAATAAGACTTCTCTGTTCCCATAGATTTACCCCAGATGTCTGAGTAACCAAATGTAGTACCACTGCAGGTGACATTTATATGTTTCCTTATAAACCTATGTGGCTGTGTCTTGCTTACAGAGTGAGAGAACACTGTTCCCTAGACACCTTACTTTCTTTGTTCTTTTGATTGTTCTTTCCCCTGAAAAAATAAGGTATGTAGAGAATGGTGTTTTCTCACCCTGTGACCATATTTTTTTTATAAAAGATCGAGCCAGCTTTCAAGCAGCCATGATCTGACATATTTCCATCAACCTTCTACCCACAAGAGGTCTAATGCACATTTTAAAAATGGAGTAGGAACATCTTAGCTATCTGCTCAAGATGTTATCACAAATCTTCTTGACCTTCAACACTGGCCTCATCCCTGAGTTCCACTTTTGATTATTTGGGAGCTACTTGAGGCTAATGTTTTTCTTGCCTACACACCATGCTTGGAAAACACTATTTAAGATTATGCCATCCCTCTGAGTCCTTCAAGCAATTGTTTTGGAAGATTTGTGGTGAGGCAAGACTGTGTAACTAATCAATCTAAAACAGACCATGTTCCAGTTTCCTCTTATTGGTCTATTTTTTCATCACTTGATGTAGTGCCAAAATCCCAACTTCTGGGCAGCTATTCAGTTATGATATGGCCTCCCCCCAAAAAAAGAGCCGGTTCTGTTGGTCATACAAATGCAGCATGCATAATTAATACAAATCATTTCTTTCTTTCTTTTTGTTCTGAACAGAGTGTAATCCTGTCTCCTAGGAACATGGGCTGGATTAATGTTGTTGAATCCTGGCAGAGATATCAAGTTGTCAGTACATTCCCAATGTCACTATTTGATGTCAGGTGTAACAGCTTCATGGGGAATGATAGCTCCCATCTCTTTGCCTGTAGCATCCACACTCAAGTAATCCACTTTATTTTTATTTCTCTTGGCTTGTCTGTGCAGTGAAGCAAAAGAAACAAACAAGAAGCAGATGAGTGGGATACTCTATTCTTACATTTTCAAATTGTTCTAGACAATAGAATCTAGGGCAAACCCCCATTTATAACAGGTAGTCTAAAAGACATTTTCATTAACTAGAATCTTAGTGTGGGTAGTAGTCACTGCATTCCAACTGGAGATTGTAACGGAAAGGTTTGAACCTATCGTCACTTATCTGGAGCCCAAGCTGAGTGAAAGTGACTTGTGCCCAGTGTGTGTCTCCAAAAGTTATCATTTCCTTTCAGTTTCATGTCTGGTTGGGGAATGGAAATAATTACACAGAGTTGTGCTGTTACTTGATACTATCTCACTTCCAAGTTTCTTCCAGGAGCTCACCAGCAGAAGTTGTTCACCAGAAACCTACAGGTGGCAAAGGGTGAATCACAAAACCCCTTATGCCACATTCACACAAATTACGAGTACTGTTTAATTTTTGTTTACTGTGCTTTGACTCTCTTTCTGATTGAGAGGCAGTTTTAACTCTTTGGTCATTTCCACACTACACTGTTGTAATGCTATTATTCCACTTTCAATATCCCATGGAATCCTGGGGTTTGCAGTTTAGAGGGGGGCATTTAGAGTTCTCAGCCAAAGAGCTCTCTGGCCTCAGTAAACTACAAACCCCAGAATCTCACAGGATGTTGAAAGTGGAATAATAGCACTATGACAGTGCAAGGACAGAAATGGCCTTTGATTGAGAGTTCACTAGAAGTGTAAGGATGGTGTTGCTCACCAAATAAAAAGTGGTGTTTTCTCATACATGTTCTAAGTCTCCTAGCATGCAAAGGCATTAATACTTGTTAAAATCTACACATTAATGCAGCTCATAAACAGATAGTAGTAAGTGAATGATTTATACATATATAAGTATTTCAGACAGGAGAGCTGAGATCCTGCTTTGGAAGATGTATATGTATCACACAGTTAGATTTCCATAGCTACATCTCCTGATGCTAGCCTCCTGCCACAATCCACCTTGGAAGTAATACAACAGCCATATCCATGTTGTTGGAGAGTGGGGTATCAGAGAGGAAGCATCCAGGTATTTTCCTGTAGATGGATCTATTGTGACAGGCATCAGTAGGGGCCTTTGGATCCTCATGACATCCCTGGAGATGGTGTCCTTGCAGTAGATGGATGCCTCCCTGTTAATTCCCTCACTCTTTGGAAACATGGACAAGGCAACGTTTGGGGAACTGCTGCTTCTTACAAGATGAGTTCGGGAGGTATTTTGGTCATTGCATAGTTGAAGCAGAATTGCAATTTCAATGATGACTAAAAAAGTGAATTGTGATGGCCTGAGTGAGTTGTGATGGCCTCAGTACGATTTAGGCCATTACAATGTCTTAAGCGTATGACTTAGGCCATAAACTACCATAATTCACCAATGGAATGCCAGCCATATCTTCTTCCAGGCATTTTATCTAAAGAAAAAAAAAAAGTAGGAATTCTGACAATGCAATATTTGGGTGCAAACAAGCAGTTATGCAAGAGCCCCTCAATGAAAAATCAGCATCTTTAGATGCTAATCTATGAAAAGTAGATTTAGGAATGTCAAAGATTTTCAAATATGTATTATGCAGATCCATAACAAAATATTACCAGATGTTCCATACAGAGTTTAGAAAGGACAGCTTTGAGGGAACACTTTTTATTCACTGATTCCACATAAGACATTCTAGGAAGGCAATTATTAATAGGCTAAACATAGAGATATGTCATTACAGCCATAACACTCTGCAATATACAGAAGCAAATAGCTGATCCAAGTTGTGAAACCACCTAATGGCTACCATTGTACATACTACTGCTTCAGCAATGGTTCTTTAGAAATTATCCCATTATCATTATACAAAGGGGAGCACTTGCCTCAGGCAGCAGTTTTTGGATGTCATGAATGAACACCAAATGGTTTCATGTTGCTGTTATTGTTGTGTAGTGGTTTCAGCAGCAGAATATGACTGTGGAGATCAGAGTTTGATTCTCTGCTTGGTCATGGAAACACATTAGGTGATCTTGGGCATGTCATATACTCTCAGCTCCCAGAAAAGTCTGTGATAGGTTTGCCTTATGGTTGCCATAAGCCAGAAACAACTTGCAGACACACAGCAATAATAACAATTTTCTACCTTAGGTGCTTGAATAACTTGTTTCACTTTGGGTACTGTTCACCTTGACTGGCTTAGGGGGTATTTGCTGCTCTGCCTCAAGCAACATATGCCTTCTATCAGCCTTGTTTTGTCTTGTTATGATTATGACATGTTATAAAAGTGGGACTTTACAACATCCAAAATCAAGGCATCTGCTCCACAAAATCTTACAGTCTTACAAGCGACATAGTAAAAGAATGTACAGAATAACCAGCAATTATGCCTGTGCAAATCACCAGAAGGATTGTAGCCATCCTACCAGGCCAGCTACACTAAGGAAGGAAGGAGCGTGTCCCCAGTGCTATCCTGTGCTGTCAGCCAGCCAGGTGCAGAGGGGAGGGTTTGGGACATGGTCCCATTCCAGCAAAGGCACTGCAGGAACTCCAAAGTCACAGGATGCAGGTAAGGTGCAGAAAGGGCCATACTCATTGCATATACACAGAATCATAAAGCTGGAAGGAACTAGAAGGGCCATTTATTTCATTCCCTGCCGTAGAGCAATGCTCAGCTGAAACACTCCCCAAAGAGGAAGAATCTACCACTCTCCAAAGCAGTGTATTTCCACCATCAAATAGCTGTTACTGTCTGGAAGTTCTTCTTAATATTTAGTTGGAATCTATTTTCTTGTAATTTGAATCCACTGGTTCATATTCTAGTCTCTGGAAAAGCAGAAAACAAGCTTGCTCTATCTTCTGCATGACTTTCCTTCAGGTATTTAAATATTGCTGTTACATCACCTCTCAGTCTTCTCTTCTACAAACTATTAACATCTACCTAAGACATTCTTCACAGGGCTTTGTTTCCAGACATTTTACCATCTTGGCCATCCTCTTGCTGCTTCTTCTTCTTCTTTTTTTTTTAAAATATTCCACCTTTTCTCAGGACTAGTGGGGCTTAATATGACCCTGGATAGGGACCCCTGCTGGCTTATCAATGTTGGTGATTCATACTGAGAAGTAGATTTGGGACCCTGCAGGCCCCAAACTAGCAATACTTCTGGATGCCAAAATAGCTTGTCTTTCCTCTCCCACATTGATGCTGTGAGAAAGAACAGCACTCACCTGCATCTTTTCATGGCTATCCTCTGCACAGAGGTGTATCTAGTGTAAACAGCACCTAGGGCAAGTGTTGACATTGCAACCTTACTTCTGTGGCTGCCTCTGCTAAATCTTCCGGCAGGGCTTTTTTGTGCCCCCCTGGCATTAATGCCCAGGGCATGTACTTTACTTGCCCCGCCCTAGATACACCTCTGCCTCTGCACTCCTCTGGTTTATTTCCATCTTTGCTTCAGGTTCTTCCAGGTGGGCCTAAAAAAGCAAAAGTTCTCACAACATAGAATCATAGAAATGTAGAGTTGGAAGAGACCACACGGGCCATCCAGTCCAACCCCCTGCCATGCAGGAACACCCTCAAAGCACTCCCGACAGATGGCCATCCAGCCTCTGCTTAAAAACCTCCAAAGAAGGAGACTCCACCACACTACGAGGCAGCATATTCCACTGCCGGACAGCCGTGACTGTCAGGAAGTTCTTCCTGAGGTTCAGGTGGAATCTCCTTTCCTGCAGCTTGAATCCATTGCTCCTTGTTCCGGTCTCTGGAGCAGCAGAAAACAAGCCCTCTCCCTCCTCTACATGGCATCCTTTCAAATATTTAAACATAGCTGTCATGTCCCCTCTTAACCTTCTCTTCTGCAGACTGAACATACCCAGCTCTCTAAGTCTATCCTCATAGGGCTTGGCTTCCAGTCCCTTCACCATTTTGGTCGCCCTCCTCTGGACCTGCTCCAACCTGACCATGTCCTTCTTGAATCGGGGTGCCCAGAACTGGACACAGTATTCAAGATGAGGTCTAACCAAAGCAGAGCAGAGTGGTACCAGCACCTCCCTCGATCTAGACACCATACTCCTATTGATGCAACCGAGAATTGCATTGGCTTTCTTGGCTGCTGCATCACACTGCTGACTCATGTTCAGCTTGTGGTCTATTAAAACTCCTAGATCCCTTTCACATGTACTGCTATCCAGCCACAACTTAGCTTTTTGGGTTTTGCATAGTTGTTACTTCTATGTCCACTAATTTCATAGAGGAGCTATTGGTAATACATTTTTTTAATCTCACTAGGGTTTTCAAAAGTTTTTTGAAACGAGAGGTTTACCAAGGTCATCTTGTGGCTTGAATGGCAAATTTTCCCCTTTCTGAATTTTCATTTTTTTCCCCTTAAAGTTATAGTATGGAGTTGTCAGTGTTATTTCACTGATGCACTCTAACTCAAAAAAAAGAAAGGATAACAAGAACCTTTTTCTTCCACTAGATAGTGTCTTTTTATTCTGCTGTGTCTTAGAATTAAAAAGAAACACATTTGAAGGTGGGAATAAAATGTTGTAGCTAGTGTGCTTGGAATTGACAGAAAATAGTGTGGGACAAGAGAAATATTTTTCCCCCCCAAAACACTTAAGAACTATAGCAATAAATAACTTCCCAACATATTTGTCTCATCTGGAAGAGCCAAGAGTACTGCTTCCAGAAAGAAGAAATTAGACTGAAACATACATGCCCCATCCAAAGAAAGCATTTCTTTCTTTGCTTACATATCCTTTCCCTCTTAAAAAAAAATGAAAATAAAAGAATGTTTGTCCATCTGGCACACACAGGGAATGTGGATTCTATTCATGCCTCATCATTGGCCATATATAGTTCTAATTCACCAGGTTAAAAATTGCTGAACTCCAAAGATAGATTTTTGAACAGCTGTTCTCAAGCATATTTTTAGAAAGTAGAATGAGAAATGTGTGAAAGATTCACACAGGGACGAATTATTGAAGACATCTTGGGCAACTATACGAGGGAGTTCAGTAAGGGATCCGAAGCCAAGATTGAATCTGAAGGCCTGCAGTCTTGCCTATGAAAAAAGTATTCCCCACCCTAAGAAGCACTGCCTGATGGTAATACTTCTTAAGTCACTTAACTCTACCTGAACAGTAACGGCAAAGAAAAAGCATCTGAACTTTTCCTGATTTAGTGGTAACAAGCTTTTTTTTAAAGGTCATCAGCTTCTTTTAAAAGCAAATAAATAAAGCAGCTAAGCCTTGTTGACAGTGACCCATATTTAGTACTTTTTGGCATTATATTTGAGCTGTTGTTTCCAAACTGCTGATTTTGGCCATATTCCTTCAGGGAGAAGTTCATTTTCAGCCACTATTCATTTAAGCTGCACACATGCTCATCTACTTTTACCTTCAGGGCTGGTCCTACTAGTATTAGGACAGAGGAGGACAATTTTCCAAGGAATGAGGTTCTGCATTAGAGCTCCCAATCCATCAGAAGCTATACCAGCAAATTTCATAGAATCATAGAATCTTAGGCCGTTTCCGCCCTACACTGTTATAGCACTATTATTCCACTTTCAACATCCTATGGAATCCTGGGGTTTGCAGTTTAGGGAGGGGCATTTAGAATTCTCAGCCAGAGGCCTCTTTGACCTTAGCAAACTACAAACCCCAGAATTCCACAGAATGTTGAAAGTGGAATGATAGCACTATGACAGTGTAGGGCACAAATTGCCTTACAGTTGGAAGGGACAACAAGGGTCCAACTCTTTACCATGTGTGTATACTCTTGTCATAGCTCAATCACATAGGAGCTATACAAGAGCCCACCGTAAGCTACACCACCAAATATATCACTGTGTTGTCATGCTTCAGAAAATAGTACTTACAGGAAGTGAATATTTTGTTTTAAAAAGAATCATATTTCTTGGAGGCTTCTGGGAGCAGCTTATTCTCTTTCAAAATAAGGTGTGTTCTTTTCACTGTGCACCTTGTTTTCAAATAAAATTGTAGCTTTCTCTTTGGTGCAAATTTGACAGTTCAAGAGAAAACAAGAGGCTATGTGTTTCCCCACTTGATGCCCATCCCTCTGTTAAGGAAAGTGAGTGGGTCCCATCAGGTAGTAGATACTGGGAGTCAGAAGCAAGGTGCAGGAGAAGAGAGCTATGTGCCACAGCCAGCCCATGGCTTTCAGAAAACAGAGTTGTTGAAGAAAGATCAAAATGTCAGTCAGTTCTTCTATGTGGAATAAAACGGGGCACCATCTTGTTCTTTACTACAGGCAGTAAAAACCATTGGGCCAGCATGGGTTATCTTGCTTTCCTCTCTTGTACTTTCCTTTCAGGCTCTAGTCATGTTACCTCCTTGACCTGAAAAGCCCCTCATTGCCAATGTACTTTTACTTCGACATCCTCCTCTTTACAACCAACATCTTTTATAAAACCCTTTTCAGTCTTTCCACTGCCACTTAGCTTTTTGCAACCTTACACTTCTTTGTTTATTTCTTACACATTTATTTGTGCTTCCTCCCAGGATTGTATACCTAGTTGTTCTCTCTCAGTCAACTGATCCTTATAACAATGCTTTCTGGTTTAACATGCTGAGAGATAGTAATTGGTCTGAAGTCACACACTGTGGGTTCACTCACTCATGAGTGGATCCCCATCCATTCATTGACCAAATGGGGATTCATGCACTCAGGATCAAATGGGGATTCAACATTCTAAGTCTCTGGTCTTAGTCCAAAACTTTCTAAAGGATATCCCCTATGGGTTCTCATTTGTGCTGTATATTCCCATATTCTGTTTCATATCTTCTTCATCTAATACCAAGACTTGTTCCAGTCACTAGTTTGCAAAACCTATGGGCAGGGACTCAAGATGGGCACTTCTGTCAGTTTCACTATCTTTCCCATTTGAAACTTATGAATTTGGGGAAAATGCTGGGATTTGTCAGCCTTGTTTTTCCTATAAATTTGAATCTTTGTGCTACGAATTTGGGCAAATTCTGATTTAAAAAAAAATGTAGTGTAACATGTGCACTTTATACTTGAACTTTATGGAACCCAGTGCAACTCATGGTCTACCTAATGTGTCCTACACAAGAAAAACAATAATGGCCACAGATTGAGAGAGAGCGAGCATTTTTCACCCTAACTCTCAAAGCTACCAGGGAGGCAAAGTGAGGGCATTGCTCCTTCCAATAAGAAATTTGCTTCCCAAAATGAAATTTCCTGCAGTCTCCAAATTCCTAGCATTGCAAAAACTTTTGTTGAACATTTAGAAATATAATTTAGACATCTAAAACAAGGGGACAGGCAAAGTTTATAGAGGAATGTAAATACAGGAAATGTGACAGTTTGAGATGTGAATGAATTTCAATATTTGCCTCTGGAATATTAGAAAAATTTTGTTTGGAATGGCAGAATTCTAATTTGGAGTGCAAAGCCCCTATTTTGCCCCACTGCAGGTACACCCCAGAATGATAGAAGCTGCAGATCAGCAATATCTTGAGGATCACACTTTCCCATTCCTGAACCAAAGTCTGATTTATTCCTTTCCAGCAGACGATCTTTAATTTCATAACTGTTACACCTGATGCAGCTGACGAGAGTAATGTCCATCACAGGGTCCACAGGGTTCCCTATCTATATAGTAAAAGCCAGGGATGGAAAAAGACTTAGTGGCACAGTTTCAAATCTAGAGAAGAATGCTTTATTTACAATTTCAGTACAGCCTGATGAAGTGAAGCAGGACAGAGACAGAGAAAATAGAGAACTGTGAAATCCTTCAGATATTAGAAAAGCCGTCAAACTTATTTTCCTGGATCTTTTTAAGAAGATAAAATCTAAGGAGATATTGAAAAAAACAGGGCATTTTATGGGAAGCCACTTATTTCTTTACTTTTTTTTTTCACCTATTTTACAAACAAATGGTGTGAGGGTAATCAGATCTGTGATTTGATTCAGCAGTTTGGCCAAGAATCATGCTCGAATCTTCTGAAGAAGTAAAATGTTGCCAGTTCTTCAGTTTGTTATACTTTTTTGGAACAAGCATTTTTCTTCTCAAAAATTGCCTTAACATCAGGCAAGCCATCTGTTTCAAACAAAGATTATACCCAAGTGTGAGAATTCATCAGCTTCTCCAGACAATTCAATGGAATTTTAATACTGAAATTAATCACTCATAAATCTCTATGACTGAATAACTAAATGACTATGACTAAATGCAGAAAACAAACCCACTCGGGGGGAGGGTTAGGAAATTCTAGGGTACATCTGCCAGGTTTTGTCCATTCCATAATTTTAGATATGCTTCCATTTAATTGATTTGATAGTAGATGATTCAACTAGCACTTTATATACATGAGATTTCAAGTTATGTTGTAGGGCAATTTAATAATAACCTAAATAATTCAGACAAATTTTTGTGGTACCTCCCATCCCACCCTAAATTATGATATTATATGACGAACCTATTGGATAGTGTGGCTCAGTAATGGTGAGACAGCAGTGTAGGTCGTGGTGTGGCAGCAGAGGTAAAATGGCCACAGGGTGCTGCAATGAATGGAAGGATGGACAAGATGGAGGAGGAAGAGGAAGACAAGCCACCTGTTTCCCAAGGTAGCTTATGACAGTTGAAATAAACATACCTAAAAATTAATCTCATACAAAGGTGAGAAATATAATTAAATGATCCATAAAATTAGAACCAGTTAAAACACAGCCATTTTTTTTAAAAAAGCAATTAACAGATAATACAGCACATTATTAAAGGTCCTTTCCCAATGGGTGGTCATTTCTCAAATGCCTGTCAAAATAAAAAGTGATGTGCCTGCTTCCAGAAAGATAGTAAAGAGGATGCTATTTCTAGGGAGATAGCTCCAGAGCCTAGGAGAAGCCAGGGAGAAACCATCTCATGTGGTTCCTACTAGATATTCCAAGGGTGGCCAATGGTTTCCTCATAAGATTTCAAAACATGGACAGGTTCATATTGGAGAATGTTCTCCTTCTGATAACTTGGACCTGAGCCAAATAGATCAGCAGTGAAAGTTATCTTCCTCCAAATGAAATGGCCTGCCAGCTTCTAAGCTGCTTTGTACCAGACAGCTCAGCTTTCTCTGGCAATGGGGATGAGTTTCCCTAATTTCCCCCTGCTGGTGCTATGCACTACCTCCCAAAGTGCCTTATTCTTGCATAATGGGCCATGACACTGGTTTAAATCACCATCAGGAATCTGGCTTCCCTTCCCAGGTGATGAAGTGGTGAGACTATTTGACTGGTTTGTGGGATAAGTGAGGAAATGAATGGTTTCCCTAGTACAGAATGTGGATTAAGGATGCATCAACAGTAGTGTCTCCCTCTTTCACACTTTAAAAACTCCTGGCTGGGAAAGTAGTGCTAAAAGCTCTTTATTTCACTGTTGGGGTTAAAAAACTACTTTAGCTGCACTTTGCCTCCTTCAATTATTGTTTTAAACACTGACCAAAATATAAATTTAAACTCACGCTCCAGAAGATGACTGTGGGATTACATCCAATTACCCCATTAGGTGCCACTGTCTGCGGGGCAAAATAAGAATTAGCAATATTAAGAGATCTTTTTTAAAATCTTATTTTCATATTTGACATGAAATTAACGAAAGAAAAATAGCTCTGTGTCAATACGTGCAAGTCCAATGTGTGCTTACTTGGTTGTTCAGAAAAGAGGGATCTCTGAGAAATTGAAGAGAATCTAAGAGGTTACTACTTTTAGAAAGGGCAACCGTGTATTGTTATATTATATAGCATATTATTTGCTGCTTCTGGCTTACGGCATCTACATGTCAGGGCTACCATATTGGAGGCTAAGCAGCTCACAAGTGCAATTCTTAAGTTTTGGAACACCACAGGAGGCAGCCAGGTGTCCCTAATTTTGCATTTAATTAAGCAGAAACTCCAGTTGCAGGTGTTGCACAGATCTGAGATTTGGGGCTTTTAACTTGCTGCAGACTTGGATGGCAACCAGAATAGAATTTTAAGAACTGTCTTGGGAACTGCATGATATCCTCCCGTATAGCACTTGCAGCTGGAAATGGGATCACAATCCCGGCTCATGAAGATCTGTCTGTTTATGTATAATTTCTGGTTAAGATTACAAGGAATGCCAGAAAGTCACCTAGCAAAACTTTGTTTTCAGGAACAGATGGCTCTTAGCTCCTCAAAAGATAAATCCTGGCATCATAATATCACATGTCTTCTTCATAAATTTGGCTTTTCAGAAACTTATTTTTCCCAGCAAGATAATTTATCAGCAAAGGAAGAATTTAAGTTATAGGCCAGTGATATGTTCTTATAAGAAGACTTGGCATCTCTCACTTCAGTTAAAATCTTTCCAGGTATAATGTACTTAAACACCTTCCAGGTCAAAAGACTACCTGTTTAAAACTGAAAAGTTTTATTTAAGAAGGAAGCTAACAGCTAGGTTTTAGCTAATGCCTTCTGCAATTTGGGATGGCCCAATTAGCTAAGCTCCCTTATCATTTGTGCTACTGCTATTGTGGTCTGGATGAAGTTGAGGACTTCTCCCACTATTTGTGTAGTTGTCCTTTGTCAAAGGGACCTAAGGCCTTTCCACACTACACTGTTATAGTGCTATTATTCCATTTTCAACGTCCTGTGGAATGTTGGGATTTGTAGTTTACTGAGGCCAAAGAGTTCTCTGACTGAGAATTCTAATCATCTTTCCCTAAACTATAAACCCCAGGATTCCACAAGATGTTGAAAGTGGAATAATACTATAACAGTGTAGTGCAGGAATGGCCTTAGAGAAAAACACCTTGTGGAATTATCAATTAAAAATAATTGGTCTATCTACCAAAAATAGATTTTTTGCTTTTTAATATAGATTCTGCTATCGCTATAAGAGTTGCAACTTTCTTAGGGCCTTTCCACCCTACACTGTGGTCATTTCTGCTCTATAATGTTATAGTGCTATTATTCCACTTTCAACATCCTATGGAATTCTGGGGTTTGTAGTTTACTGAAACCAAAGAGTTCTCCAGCCGAGAATTCTAAATGCCCCTCCCTAAACTGCAAACCCCCGGATTCCATAGGATGTTGAAAGTGGAATAGTAGCACTATAACAACGTAGTCCAGAAAGGCCCTTAATGACATTAGCTAAAGCCCATGCAAGTTATTATAAGGCACTCCTAAAAGTTTGAAGTTTTACTGCTCTGTGACTTCATTTTGTATATTTTAACACTTACAGGTGAGCTTAGTAGCATTAGAAACGGTTTTTAAAATTCTGTGTTATATTTTAACATCATTATTTAACATTTGTATAACCTCTTTATTTATACATTGTGATGACCTATGGTTATAAGTAATTAAATTTTGAACAATTTGTGTTACTTCTTAGGAGTGACCAAGTAGGAGTACTGAGTAACTTGCATAAATTATTAGGGAAACTTGAAGACATAATTCAGATTAAGTGGGAAACTAACTTTAGACAGCTGGAAATAGTTTTGGAAATATGTATCCTCAGTTGCATTGTGCCAGAACTTTGGAGGAAGATTTTATAAATTACACTGTCGATAGTATCTGACTCTATGAATGCAATCTCCTCAAGAGATATGGATAGCTGCTGAAGATGTGAAGCAGCAGATGCAGATATTTATCATGTATTTTGGTCATGCTTATTGATTAAGATAATTTTGGCTTTCTATTTTGGAAGACATTAAAAATATGACAAATTACATTTTGCCACTGAATTCATTAATAATATGATTTTGCTATGTAAAAGAGAGAGCGGAGTCAAGATGGAGAATTAATTGCACACTTATTAACAGCTGCACCAATGTGCATTTGTACTAAGTGGGGGAAAACTGAATGGAAAGATAGGATAACTTACATGGTATGGTGATGAATTTAATCAGACTGAAAAGGCAGAAAATCATTTTACGGAAAAATTGTCTTCTTCTGTATACCATCTGAATGGCAAGTTTCAAGGTCTATATCAGTTTTGGGATATGTTTGTAAATAGGCAGAACAACAGCTAGAGTTCAGGTGGCATAGATCACAGATTAACTATGATCATAGATCAGTAAAAACTCTTTATTGTGCCTATTATGCAGCAATGAGGTAGGCAAAAAAAGTCTTATTATGCCTCCACTCTTGCATCCTCAGCATACCATCCAGCAAAGTTGTTCCAAGTTGTGAGGAACCTGCTGGGATCAGGATCAGAGAAACCAGAAGTGAAGCCCTCAGTTGCCTGCTATGACAAGTTTGCCAGGCACTTTGGAGAGAAAGTTCTCCATATTTGCTCAGAAGCTGATGCCATGGTTATTGCAGAGTCTGTAGAAGTGTCCAGTGTTTCATCTGGTCAGGTTTCTTGAGATCAGTTTCAGCTGTAGTGGTCTGGTGATGTGTATAAGACACTTGACTTGGTCCATCCCATCAAATGTAAGCTTGACCCTTGCCCATCTTGGCTGATAAAATCTAGCAGAGGCAGCTTGTTTAGGTGGGTCCAGGAAGTGGTGATGCCCCATTGTACCAGAAGGAAGTGCCTGCTACCATGAGGAGTCAGTGGTTCACCCTTTTTTGAAGAGAACTTCTCTGGACCCAGTCATGTGACAACTACTGTCCCATTGTGTTATGAGTTATGCCTGGGAAATAATAATTGCAAGTAGACTTTGATGCATCAGGAAAGGACTTTTCTCTTGCCATAGTCTGCGCATGTGGAGGATAGGGCAGTCAGCTGCCTGGACCCCATGTCCATCCTAGAGAAGTCAGGCCTCATTTTAAAACACAAGCTGGAATTTTCCCACCAAAACCTCCTTCCTCCTGATGAGAAGAAAATGGCTCCTTGCTGTGTTTGGGAGAGCAATCAGTAGTTAACTAATTTGTTCACTTCCACTGAATGGAAGCCCTGCAAAACTGATTCAGACGGGTATAAATCCTATTGTAAGGTAATGTGCACTGTCCAGAGATATTGGGAAATCCCATCCAGATTTGAAAGAGAGTAAATGGCTGTATTGGACTGGCTTTGTTCTATAAGTGTGAAATGTATTGTTTGCATTTCCTCGGACTACTTAAGAGTCATTTCCAGTACCCAGAAGGTAATGATCAGAGGTCATATTCAAATCTACACTTTTGAACCTCCAGTCCAGAGTATAACATTAAAGTCACATTAGCCTTTCCCAGAAGGCGCCCCCTTGAATTGAGGTAACAGCCCCCAACTTAGGAAAAGGTTAAATACAGACACACAGACTTAGAGAGGTGCACTTCCCCTCACAGAAGAAATGACCCTGCTTGCAGACGCAGACATGCACATTTGTACGCTAGATAGAAAGGGACTGACAGAAGGAGCCTGGAAGAATGCCAGAGCATGGAAACAGACCAGAAAGAACCTGGAAGAATCACAAAGTCTCCCTAAGAAAGGAACTTGCTGCCCTGATTTTCAGCCACCCAGCCAACTGGACTGTTCTTCCCATTGGAGGATGAAAGAATCCATGGTGTTTGTTAGTCTGCAGTCACTTAAGCTTAGCTGCACATCTTTATCCCCCTTAGTTTGGTCAAGAGTAGTGTTTTTAGTACCTGTGCCATCCTTCCCATCTTTTCTTTAGAGCAATAGCTTGTATTCAACACAGCTTGTTCTGTTGGCTTATGTTTTTCAGTCTTTTACTGAAGAAATAATTTTTGTTCTCCAACCTGATTTATTTTTCTTTCCTTGTTTTTGAAGCTACTTTGATTAATTGTCTGTTTTTAAAATGTATAGCCTGTAAGGTCATGGAGAAAGAGAGTGTTAGTGCCTGGGAGAGCTTTTCTCCAAAACCAGTAAACCCAGTGCTTAGCTCTTATCACAATTGCTAGTATCTCCTATTGGGGCAAGGTGCTTGAGCATGTAGTTTGACAACATTAGGCATCCTGGGAAGAAATGGATTACCTGGACTCACTAGGACACTGAAGCAGCCTTATTAGCTCTGACCAATGGGTTACTCTGGGCAAAAGACATGAGGAGTGTTACCTTGTTGATCTCTCAGAAGTTTTTGATGTCACTGATCATGGCATCCGACTGGCTCTGTCAGATAGGAGTAGGAAGCATTGTTACAGTGGTTCTACTCCTATCTGTGGGGTTGGCTCCAGAGAATAGCATTGGGGGATTCCTGTTCAGTCCCATGGCCATTAAGTAGTGAGGTGGCACAAGGTTCCATCTTGTCCTCCATGTTGTTCAACATTTATATAAACCACTAAGTGAGATCATAAGAGGTTTTTGGGTGGGGCCCAGGAAATCCCATGATAGAGTTGCCTTAGGGTCTCCAAAAATTGGAAATGACTTGAAGGGCACACAACATCAGTATTTGGATGACATCCAGCTCTACTTCTCCTTGTCATTGGAGTTGGCTGGAACAGTTCAGGGCCTGGATCAGTGCCTGGAAGTTGTAATAGGCTGGATGTGGGCCAATAAACTGAAGCTGACTCCTAATAAGACAGAGGTTTTGTGGACTGGTGGTTTTCAAGTCTAGGAATTGGTTGAGCAAACTATTCTGAATGAGCTTGCATTCCCCTGAAGGAGTGGATGTATAGCTTGGGATTATTCCTAGATCCATCTTTATCATTGGAGACTTAATCTGTTTCCATGGAAAGGAATGCTTGGTACCAGTTCAGACTGGTGCACTGGCTATGGCCTTTCCTGGCAGGGAGAATTTAGTCACAGTAGTCCATGCACTGACAATTTCCCAATTAGTCTATTGCAATGTACTCTATGTGAGGCTGCCCTTTAAAAATGACCTGGAAGCCACAGCTAGTACAAAATACAGCAGCAAGATTGTTGACTAGAATACATATAATACCAGTCTTAAAGGAGCCGCACTCATTGCCAACTTACCTCTGGTCTGAATTTAAGGTGCTCGTGATGACATTTAAAGCGCTAACTGGCTTGAGACCTCAATAATTGAAGGAGTACCTCTCCCTATATGTACCTGCCTGAAATCAGGTCTGCTGGAGAAGCTCTTCTCCGTGTCCCACCAGTGGGGGCCATACAAAATTGAAGGATATGGGACAGAGCCTTCTTGGCTGTGGGACCCAAGTGTGGAATGCCTTCCCCTTGAACGTCCAACTGGTGCCATTGTTGACTTCTTTTCAGCACCAAGTCAAAACATGGATTTTTATGAAAGCTTTTGGGGACTAATTTATTTCAAGTGTACATGTACATGATTTTAAATTGTAGTTTTTAAAGTGGTTTTAACTGTTACTTTTACAGTGGTTTTAATGTTGTGTTTTAACGTGTTTTTATATTTTTCCAATTATTTATACATTTTTAATCAGTAAATGTGCGTCTCATTTCAGAATTTACACAGAAGTAAATGACAATATATTACTTCTAGGATATTGCCACTGATACAACAGTAAATAGTTTATTTTTGTTTATTTTTATTAAAACCAGACTATCCCAGTTTTACATCATTATGTCATATTCGTTTTTTCCATTATAAAAACATGCTTATACATCAAGTTATACATATTTACATCTAGATTTTCAGATACCTTCTTTATTTGCATATGATACTGTACAGTCTTCTATCTTCTATTTTCTATCTTCTAGTTATTATCTACCTACTACAAACCAATTCTTTTAACTTCCTCCCTCCCCTTGTTTGAACATCCCCTTAAAATATTTCATCTGTGATCCCCCAAAAAACCAGCTATGTCTTTGAAGACTTGCCTCTTCACTTGCCATATTATTTACTAAGTAATTTTTCAGCTAAACTGCATTGTTGTTTTTTTTCTTAAGTCTTATTTATTTATTCTCCCCTTGGCATAACTTCACCCAGTTCTCTTCAATATAATTCTTGATTATCCTCATATCATTTAGTTTTTTACTTTTTCTTTTCCCCTTCATTCTTCATGTGAGATCATCTAAAATTACATATTCCTGAACTTTATCTAACCATTCTTCCATTAAAGGTGTTTCCGGACTTTTCCAATATTTCGCGTATACTATTCTAGCAGCAGATATCATATACAAAATTATTTCTTCATGTCTTTTGTACTTTTTGTCTATTTGGTCCGTCATATTTAGTAAAAAAATTTCAGGTATTATTGGGATCTCTATTTGTAGAATGTCCATCATTATTTTATGTATCTTTTTCCAATATCTTCTGGCCTTTATATAATGCCACCACATGTGATAAAAAGTCCCGTTCTCTTGTGTACATTTCCAGAAGTTCTTATCTTTTGTTTTGTACATCTTGCCTAACTTCACGGGATCTAAGTACCATCTATATAGCATCTTTAGATAATTTTCTTTCAAATTTTGCGCCGGAGTAAACTTCTGTGTAGTATTCCAACTTCTTTCCCATTGTTCTAGTTTTATTTCATGTCCAATATTTTGGGCCCAAACAATCATTGTCTCTTTTACTGTCTCTGTTTCCAGTTCCTGGTCCAATATGTACTTATAGAATTGAGATGTCAAGTGTTCTTTTTTCTCAAATATCACTTTTTCCCATTCATTTAGTTGAGTAATTGTATCTATTCCTTCTAGTTTAAGATCCATTTTTAGTCTTTCTTTTAGTTGCATGTGTAGGAACCACTGACAGTTCCATCCCTCTTCCGCCAGCTCCTCTCTTGTTTTAATTCGTTGACCTTCTTTTGGATCATTAATCATTAGATCTCTGTAGGTAAGCCATCTATCTGCTGGATCCTTCCATCTCCCCAACAGCGCCTCTTGAGGTGATACCCATAGCGGTATTTTCGAATATAGTTTTCTTTTCCAAGTCTTCCAAATTTGAAACAAGGATCTTCTTACATAATGATTCAGAAAGTCTTTATCTACCTTCGCCTTGTTGTACCAGAGATATCCGTGCCAACCGAAACGAAGATCTGCTCCCTCCAAATTTAATATTCTATCATTCTTCAGTTCAATGCAATCCTTTAACCACGTCATCCCATTAGCGATGAAGTACAGTTTCAAATTGGGTAGGCCACAACCTCCTCTTTCCTTCTTATCAGTCAGTATTTTCCACTTAATCCTTGGCTTTTTCCCAGCCCAAATGAAAAGGGATAGATCCTTCTTCCAGTCTTGAAAACATCTAGTGTTTATTATAATCGGCAGATTCTGAAATAAATAGTTTATCTTTTGTAATACCATCATTTTAATTGTTGCCATTCTTCCTAATAATAATAAGTTTAATTTCAACCAACTTTGTAAATCCTTTTTTATCTCCCTCCATTTTGTTATATAATTATTTTCAAACAGTCCGTTATTTTGTTTGGAGATTACGATTCCTAAGTAAGTAATCTTTTTCTCTTCTTTAAATCCTGTCATTAATTCCAGTGCTTCAGTTTCTTCTTTTTGCATATTTTTGGTTAAGATCTTCGTTTTTTCCTTATTAATTTTGAATCCCGCTAATTCACCAAATTCGTTACAGACCTCTATCATTTTTGCCAAACTTTCTTCTGGTTCTTCAAGAAAAATAACCAAGTCATCTGCATATGCCTTCAGTTTGTATTCACCCCTCTTTATTTTAGTTCCCTTTATTGTTTCTTCCGTTCTAATTTTCCTTAAAAGAACTTCTAGCATTGTTATAAATAATAGGGGTGAAAGTGGACAACCCTGATGGGTTCCTTTGTTAATCTCTATAGGATCCGTCTTTTCACCGTTTATCAATAGTTGAGCCTTACAATTTGAATAAATCTGTCTAATCCAAGTAATAAACTTATCACCACAATCCATTCTTTCTAATAATTCAAACATAAATTCATGCTCCAAGTTATCAAATGCCTTTTCGGCATCCATGAAGATCATCATACACTTCTTCTCATTATGTTTTTCATAATATTCCAACATATTAATGACAGTTCGAATGTTATCTCTAATATATCTCCTCGGTAAAAAACTGCTCTGATCTTCGTGAATTGTTTTCTGTAATATTCTTTTCAATCTCTCTGCAATTATATTTGTAAAGATCTTATAATCTATATTTAACAACGATATCAGTCTGTAACTACTCGGTTCTGTTGGGTCCTTCCCTTCCTTTAATATCAATGTTATATTTGTTTCATTCCAGGAATCTGGTTTCCCATTATTCATGATTTCATTGAACATCTTACGCATAGGTTCACTTAGTACATCTTGTAATTCCTTATAGTACAACCCGGAAAAACCATCAGGACCTGGGGCTTTTCCCACTTTTATTTTCTTTATTGCCTCCATAACTTCCATGCTTGTTATGTTGGCATTTAGGCTGTTTTTTTGATCTTCTGTTAAATTTATCAAATCCTGCTTTCCCAAATATTCTTCAATCTTTTTCTTTATATTATTCTTAATCTTTTTTTGATATAGATTCTTATAATATTTTCAAAAGCATTCATTATAGTCTTCTGATCAGTAAAAACCTCATTATCCTTCTTAACGTGTAAAATTAAATTCCTTTCTCTTCTTTTCCTCAGTCTATATGCCAACCACTTCCCTGGTTTATCAGCATTTTCAAAATGTCTTTGTTTAAGTATTCTTAAGTTCTTTTCAATCTCAACCAGGTTTTCTGTTTGCATTTCCACTTGTAATTTTTTGAACGCCCTCCTCGGTTTTTCATTTCCAAAGTCTTTCCTTAACTCTTCTTCTTTTCTTTTTATTTCTGTTTCCAAATTCTTCCTTTTCTCCCCTCTTTTCCTCCTCCATTCCGTATTCCATTTTATAAATAGACCCCTCATAACTGCTTTTCCAGCATCCCATACTGTTTTTGCAGCAATTCCTTCCTTATCATTCTCTTTGAAGTAGTATCCTAATTCTTCTTTTGCTTTTCCCAGGTATTCTTTATTCCTCAACAGGAAGTCATTGATTTGCCAATTTAAGTATTTACTTTTCTTCTTAATGCTTAGCTCTATTTGTATTGGATTATGATGAGAAATGATTCTGGGGAGTATTTCCACATCTTTCACCATTGCGTGTAATGTTTTAGAGATTATAAACATATCAATCCTGGACATGGTGTGATGGCTATTGGAGTAGAATGTAAATCCTCCTTTTTCATGTTTATATCTCCAGATATCCATCAAGGACAGATCTTCCATCATTCTGAAAAAGGATTTAGGCAGTTTCCCCTGTTTCTTTTTTTCTACTAGATTTGTTGTTCTATCTTTTACTGGATCTAGTACCCCGTTCATATCCCCCATCAACAAAATGTTATCCTGATTCTTTTCTGTGACATATTTGTGTATCTCTTCTTCAATTTTTTCATAAAATTTGCTTTTATTTTCTAACGGGCAGTATATTCCTACCAATAATATCATTTTTTCAGGGAGCTGAATGTGCACTCCTAAATAATATCCTTCTTTATCCCAAAAGATTTCTTCTGTGGGGTACTTTGCATTAATGTATATTACCACTCCCCTTTTTTTCTTTTCAAAGGCCGAGATGTAACATTTCCCCAATTTAGGATTTTTCAGATATTTAATGTCGCTCTCTTTAATCTTTGCTTCTTGCAAACAAATAATATCGGCTTTCACTTTTTCTAAGTAATGGAAGAACTGCCTCGTTTTGTAATTTGAATTGAGTCCTTTTACGTTCCACGAAATGCACTTTAAATTCATTTTTTCCATCTTCATATTCTGTTAATTTGTCTCTGACCTCTAAGCTCTGTTGATCTTGTTCTACTTCTTCATCTTGTTCTTCCATTGCCATAGCGGTTTCTTCCTCTGATCTATCTTGTTTCCCTGTTTGCTCTTTTCCTTTTTTGTATTCCAATATCTCTCTGATTTTTCCTATCGCTTCATTGGCCTGTTCTGGTGTGGTACATTTGTATCTTTTATAATTTAAAGTAAAAGATAGTCCTTCCGTCCTTTCCCATTTATATCTTATGTTATATTTTTGCAGCTGTGTTGTCAAATTTTTATATTCCTGTCTTCTTTTCAGTATCTCAAACGGGATGTCTTTAAATAGTTTCAATTCTGTTCCTTCTAAAATGAATTTCTCTTCGTAATTTCTTTGCAGTATTTTCTCCTTCATCCTTGTTCTTGCAAAACATATTAGAATGTCTCTTGGCCAGTTTTTATCTCTCGCCATTTTAGAGCTTATACGAAACATTTTGTCAATTTCCAGCTCCATGGTTTCTTCTGGAACATCCATATATGCTGCGAGTTCAGGGATGAGTCGGTCATAAATGTTTTCCCCCATCCGCTCCTCCGGACCTCTCAATTTGAGATATCTGTCTCAATATCTCATTTCCTGTATTTCAGTATCTCTCTCGTGTCTTTTAAAACCTTCATTTATCTCCGTCCTGTCTCTTTCCACTTGATTTATTCTGCCTTCAATTTGTTTAACATCTGTCTGTATTATCTTCACTTCCTTGTTCATTTTCTCCATTCTCTTATTAATTCCTTCCATCTCTTTTTTTATGTCCATTTTTATTTCCGCTCTTGTATCCTTTAACTCTTGTCTTATTTCTTTTTTAAAGCTCCTCGATTCTTCTTATATTTGTTCTCCGATCCCTGCAGTTTGCGGAGGTTGCTCCAATGAGGGTCTTCTCTCCAATGTCAATTGTGATTGGGAGTATGTGGTTGTCTTTTTCCTTGTTGTCATCTTTCCCGTATGTCTTATATTTATAATATTTAAAGATACATTCAATCAGTAATCTCAAATATATTCAGTCTAATATCAAGCAATCAAGCAATCAAATCAGATGTAACTAAGTTTAATCAACTATTCAATTATCCCTTAATTTTATTCAAGATAAATTACTAGTTAATTAGTCAATTTAATTATACCTCTGCACAATCATCAAATGAGCAATATTTCAATTATCAAAGACCTATATTCAATCAGTAATCAATAGTCACTAAGAGAATCCATAATCAGTATACCAAATACTAACTGTAAATCACTATGTCTCTATACAATAATTTCTTGTATTCTTATATTTTAATTATATTGAAATAATTCTTAATTATATTCTTGTATATGATACTCTTACTCAAGATATACGAGATTAATTATTACCTTCTTAAAGCTCTATATATCACCCCCTACTTAACTATAATAAGCTTTGTATGTCAGCACCAATATTTCAAATATATGACAAACTAATATTAGTCCAGTTCAGTCCAGTTCATCTGTTACAACGTATATTCTGTTAATTTTCAAATGATCTGTATTTATATTCTTTACCACAAGAGGAGGCTATTATACAGCTTTTCAAACACTCTTCTTATTATATTATGCAAATCAACAAAAAAAAAAAGAAAAAGGAAAAAGTTCAGTGTTTTTCCTGGAGGTGTATTGTTTACCTACTTTCAAGGTTAGTTTTCAGTACGTCGCAGCCTTCAGACTTGTTCAGAGCTTCAAGGTTCCCCCCCACCTTCTCCCTCTATCCTTTTCACAGTCCCTTCTTGCCTTTAGCAATAATTTTTTACTTTTATCAACTTATTACTTTTGTCAATATTTATAAAAAACTTATGATTAACAATTCATTTCTATTTAGACATCCCAATTCATTAAATCACAGTAAATCTTATATACTATTTAATCTCAATTGTTTGATTAATCCCTTAATCCAACTTCTTTTCCTTCAAGATTCTCATAGGTTTCCCTCCTCCATTGTCCTTCTGTCTTCACAAAGAATCTGTTCCACGTCGTTAGGAAAAAAACCACTGCCTTTCTTGACTATAGCCGCCTCTCGCCCGACTCTGAAATCTATCTGACGCGTCCTCCCTTGCAAAAAGATCTGCCAGCTACTCATCTTTCTTCTTCTTGTTAATATGTTAATACTTAACAACTCAGTTCAAGTCTCAATTCAAAATCTCAGTTCAATGACTCAGTTCACCCTTGCTTACTGCCGCCTGTCTCCTTCGTTATTCTCCAGCCTCCGTTGTCTCGTCTCTTAGCTCACGTGGATCTCTATTCTCAACTTTCTCTCCGTCTTGTTTCTGTTCTCTGAAGTCAATTCTCTGAAATCTTATATTAAGTACTCCAGTCTCTTATTTAGTCCATTCCATCAAATTATTAAATTCCAGCTATTTAATGCTATTTGATGTTATACCAGTTTCTGTTGTCTTAATCAACTTAACCAACTTATTCTCTCCGATCCTGTCCAAAATCTATTTAACTCTTAAAGTCCTTTATTGTCCGTGTATTGACTGATTATCACCTTCTATTTTAGGCACAGTCTTTTATGTTGAGATCTTCCTAGAGTCCTCCCAAGAGAAAGGTTTTACTGTCTCGTTTTAGCATACTTACAAACTCTTTTATTTAAAAAGGTTTTGGCATTCCTTCGTCGCTAAAAGCGGCAGCCCAGCGTGGCTGTGGAATCCCTTCGGCTCTCGCCCGTCTTCGTACCTCTGATACAGCGGTACAATAATCCTCTGTATCTTTCCGATGATGAGCTTTCCCAAGCCCCCTTCGGGACCCTCCGAACTCCCTTTACCGGGGGAGTATTTGACCGGCAATGATCGATATTTTCTAGCTGGTTACCCCTCGCTGGGCGGTTGTGTATCGGCCAGCTTAGCCTTTACACAACTGCGCGGTCCGCCATGAAACCCAGAAGTCGCCTCAACAGTAAATAGTTTAAAAGAATATTTGCATCACTGAAACTAAAGAACTTTCTAGTACCAAATGTATTTGTGTAATTACTTCCCTCCAGAATAAGGCAACCATGGGGCATTTCGAAAACATATATGGGTTAAAGAAGCATTAACAGTATTACACCTCCAACAATCCTTGTTAAATCCTTGGATAGAAGACCAAAGGTGGAAGAATACCAGGGGCCTCCATAGAAAGGTGGGGAAAAACTCTCACTGAAAGAGATGCTGTCAGTCAGAAAAACAATTGTGGGATTAATGGACCAATGGTTTCACTCAATGCAAAGTAACCTTCTGTGTTCTTAGAAAGGGCAGTCATAGGTATTGTTTGCATGTTTGTTTTATCTTCTGGCACAAAACTATCTTTGTACAATCAAATTCACATTTCATAGAGTTACTAGGGGCTATGCAAACCCCCTTTGAACAAATCTTGCCCAGGAAACCCCATGATAGGTTCAACTTAGGGCTGCCACAATTTGGAAATGAAGGCACACAACAACAACAACAAATGCAATCCTGTATGGCTTTCTTAAAAGAAATCTACTGAATTCAGTGGGTTTTACTTTCAGGCCGGTGTGGATATGATTTCACCTTGAAGAAAGTTCACATAATATATCCACCACAAGTCATTTTGCTATATGTGTACTAGTCTTGAGTTACTCTGCCAGAGCATCATACACAATATTATTCCCTTTCTTTCTTGTGTAAAAAATAAAATAAATGTAATAGTACGTATTATCTCTTCTCTACGACTAAACAATGTTCCCATCCTATTCTCTAATGCCGTAGTTCATCCTAGTTTCATGAAGCATTAAAGAGGCCAAATATGCTATTTTGGAGCAAAGCCTTCATGAAAATGCTGTACTTGGATCAGCTTTAGTGTTTTCCTTTTGCTTTCTTGTCATACATTTTTCATCTTAAAATACCTGTTTGGGTAAACAAGTTTTAAAACAATACTATAATGCATTCCAGATATTCATTACAAAGTGGATTCATGTCCCTGTTATTTTATCACAAGTGTTGCTTTTCCTGTACTCTCTTCATTATGTCATATTAATCTTTATCCTTTTGAGGCTGGGTAGCAGAGAAATTTGACTGCTATGGAGTCAGACTTTCCTTAGCTTATGTGAAGAGTGTGATGACAAAGTTTAATTCATCTGCTGGTCATGTGACACTGACCAACTGAACCAAGAGTATGACTATCTATGGCTTCTTTCAACATGGCAAATCCTACACATAGGATGTTGCTTGTTCTCCAAAATGTGCAACAACCATTAGTAATCATTTTCTAGACATGCCAATGTGCTCGTTGTGATGTATAAAGCCATAGATAACTTAAGAGCTACCTGATAGACAGTATTCTTTCATATAAGCCTCCCTGAGTTTTAAGGTCTTTGGAAGTGGCCCTACTTTTTGTCTTACCAACATCGGAAGTGAGTTTTGGCAAGAAGCTGAGAGGGGACCTTCTTGGCAGTTGCTCCAAGGGAGGTCTATGTTGACCTTCTCTGACGACCTCCTGCCAGCAGGCAAAGATATTTTTATTTCTGCAGGTCTTTGGAGTCATAATCCATACCTTCTAACTGTCCCAATTTGGAGGGGAAAGTCATGGTTATTCCTCTGCTGTCCTACTTTCCAGCTGTTTTTAAAATGTACCAGTTTCTCTCCCCTCCTCCCACTTTCCTCCTTTGTCCTTGGCTTACTTCAGTTGCTGCAAACTGATTTCAAATAGCAAAAGTAGTTTCTACTCAATTAACTGAATGTGGGGAAAGGAATCTTGCTCTTCCTTGTAGTGTCAGGCAAAAGCAGACTGCTGCAGCCTCTTCTAGCTTGTATGGTCTTCCTCATCAATACCTTTGGCCATCTTAGCCACACTCTGATCTATCACACTATCTTTGCACTTCGAACATTTGCTGTTGTTAACACAATTTACGTAAGTGTCAAAATTACATAAGTAATTTACATAAGTGTTAACATATTCCCATTGAGTTACTGGGTTTACACTAGTCAGGACTAAAAAAGCAGAAAGTGGAACATCCAATGGAATCCACAGAAGAAAGTAGAGGCTGGGCTCAATTTGTGCAGCAGATGGTTGCTTTATTAGTAAAAAAAGCTTGACATATTTCAACCTATATGTACTTTTGAAGTCTTCTTCAGGAGCTATACAAAGCCAATGTCATTCACCTTCTGAACTACTGATGAGAAGATTCTATTTAAAAAAGGAGGTGGAGTGGATTTCAGAATTAAAACTTTGGGTCCCTAGAAGCCTGACTGAGGATTTTAACCTTCTCCCACTCTTGTAAATTTTTTGAGAGTTTTTTTAGCAGCCCCTTTCCCTTCCACTCAGATAAATAAGTGCATCCTTGAGTATTATCTATTTTTTTTCTACCATCTGTTTACGGGATATTAAAAAGGGCTTCGACCTTTGCACACGTTTTCAGTTTTCCAGTAACTGATCTGAGAGTTTCTGGTCCAGAAATTTCTGAAGTTTTATTTTAAATACATATGCATAGGCCATAGACAAATACAATAATGATATTATGGACACTTTCTAGGCTAGATGGTGTTGCTGGGAGCTAGAAATAAGAATCTCTTCATGTAACCATGTGCAGCTTCTAAGCCAATCCTACTCTGTAGATCCAGCTAATCTGCAATCCACACACAGAATCGGGACTTCTTGTTCCTGCTTAGTATTCACTGCCTTCTTTCTCTAACTGTGGTTTATGAAAATATCATAATTTTACATTAAAACCCAGCTGAAATATTAATGAGCAGAACAGCCAAAACTGTTCTCCAGTGGCATTGAATATTTGATTGCATTAATGTTTTCAGTACAGACGGAGCCTTTCCATTATGAAATGCCAAATTAATTTGATATTAGAAACTATCGCAATGGAAATATAATCTCCTGCCTTTGTGGTTCTTGTTGTTTTCAGAGAATGATTGGGACCCATTAACAATATTTGTGATTTTGTTTAGATGGAACAAATAATCTGCTGCTTTGTTAACATGCAATATTCATTCTATAAAAGAGAATGCCCTTGGGAATAAGGAAAAAAAATAAGTGGAGAAGTAAAATTGTTGACACAGCGTTAAAAATATTCCTCTTTGTAGGAGAGAAGCTGTTTATACATATACATTTTGCTTTTGCACATTGTTCTTTATCTTTCTCACCACAGCTATAGGATGCAGAAGAATATACTCTAAAGTTCAGCTAAGAAGCGAATAATTTTCATACAGTCATTTAAAAAAACCTGTAAAATGTACTCATTAACATCATAAGGAAATGGAAAATAGACTCCATTTCAGTGATAGATATCTCAGTGATATACAGTAGATTAACAAAGATTTCCCAATTATTTCACGTCAGATTCCCAATTATCTCACAATTTTTTTGTGTGTGAGGGTATGATCTTCTGCCCCTAATACTGCTGAAATGAAGGAGATTTGGGATAGTCAGGAGGAGAAGAACGTTGAACTGTATTCAGATCTGGCACTAAAAGCAAAGTCCTAAGTTCAGGTGTTTTTAATTCTAAGTGTCTGAATTCTGCATTTGGATCCTGAGGTCCTAGTAAAAACATGTATCTCCCCAGCCTGATGTCTGCACACCAGTGCTGTAGAAGGCACATCCAGTGAACTTATATTGATATACATCCTCAGTATTGGTTGGATTGTTCTTATGGAGTCACAATTACAGAAGTAAAGTTTCTTCCCACTCTTTCGTTCAGTCTGCTAAGTGAGCCACCATTTTCCCATGTGCTTGTTTTCCAGATGACTTCATCTCAAGCAAGTGGTAAGTTTCTTGAAGTTCCTCAAGTTTACTCTTCCTGGCATTCAGTTGACTTTCGACTGTATAACAGGATGCTCGTTATAGTCTTAAGGCCTCCTAAGTAATTAGTTATCGTTGAAGTTACACTTGAACTCTTTACTGTCTAATGTCTCAATAGTGACAGAGATAGTTACCTTTAATTAGTCTTTTAAAACATCTTAATGCTACAAGATACTGATCAGTGATGCAAAACACACTCTCCTCCTATGTACTTCACTGTTACCTCGGCATCCATAACAAAGCATAAAGCAGCAGCAAGAGCTACATAATGAGCCAAGACATGATTTGTGTGATATTCTTCCTACACCATTTCATAAGGCCACATTCCTGTAACTATAAAAGTAACTAAAATAAAGGCATACTGCAAAATTGGTGGAGTTATTCATTGTTCATTTACTATTGCAATATGGTTATACTTCTGTAATCAGGAAGGGCAACTAATTGCAAGCTATTAGTTATTTGCAACAAGCACTCCTCTCCAACAACCAGCTATTTAATATATACATGAAACCACTGGGAGAGGTCATTCTGAGTTTTGCGGTCTAGTGTCATCAGTATGTGGATAATACCCAACTCCATTACAGTTTTAAGGGCTGTAAGCTACCCTGAATTTCATACTGGGAAAAAGGCTAGATGATGATGATGACAATGATGACGATGGCAGCTGATTACTCTGTTGCCCCTTCCTTTGGCAGAATTTCGGTGCCAGCTGAGTAACTGTCTTGCTCCCAAGCTGCAGGCCATGAGGCTATTGATTCCAGAAACATGCAGTGAGAGGTACCAAAACCAGAACAGTAGCTATCCTTCCTGGCCAAGAAGACAGGGGAAGGAAATTTTGGGGATAGGTACTTGAAAGCTACAAACCTGCCCTCCTTATCCATCTTCATGCTACAAGTCTGTCCTGTATTGGAACGGTAAAATGTTGCAGCCTGCTGAAGGATGACTTCGTACCAGTTGTGGAGAAGAAGATATATCTGTAGTTCTCTACTCACCTTGATTCTGCCATACCTGGCAGTACAAATTGTTAATCAAACTGATGTGATTATGCTGAAGTTCTTCTTTTTGTAATCCACTTGTGTTTCTTTTCATTTTTTTTCAGGATGTGCAAATCCTCTGGAATTAAAGAGATTATTTTTATGTTAATCATAACAAGCATTGTGTGCTTCTCAGAAGAAAAAAAAAAGCTTTCCCCAAATTGCAAATTATATAAAACTCAGTTAAGTTGTTATTAGCATTCACATTAGTTGAAATCATTCTGTGAGTAATATGCTGCATTGTTAAAACAAAACCAGGTCTGTTATAAAACAGAAGTAAATGCAAAGAAATATACATGCAACTATTTAAAATACATGCAGAATAAGTGTCACAGACCTCCTTCTTAAATACACTTTATTTGTCTGTTATATTTATACCTTGCCTTTGACCCAATGACTCCCCTGCAAGAAACCTCACAATAATTCTGTGAGGTAAAATTCAAAGACATAGCTATGTTAGTCTGGATCAGTATGTAAACGGATCTTGTAGCACCTGTGAGACTAAGGTCATTTCTGCACTACATTGTTAGGGTGTTATTATTCCACTTTCAATGTCCTATGGAATTCTGGGTTTTGCAGTATAGGGAGGGGCATTTAGAATTCTCAGGCAGAGAGCTCTTTGGCTTCAGTAAACTGCAAACCCCAGAATTCCACAGGATGTTGAAAGTGTAATAATAGCACTACAACTGTGTAGTGCAGAAATGGCCTCTCTATGAGAAAGAAGTTGATAGCATAAGCTTTCATAGACTTAAGTCCCCTTTATGAGTTGCATCTGATAAAGTAAACTTAAGTCTATGAAACCTTATGCTACTGACTTCTTCCCCTCAGTCTCAAAGGTACTACAAGATCTTTGTGAGATAGGTCAGGCTGAGCAAGAGTGACGGGACCAGTAGACTGAGATCCACCAGTGACCTCCATGAGTCAGTGAGGGGCTACAATTTGATTTCCTAAGTCACGGTCCAGGACTGGGCAACTGAGTAGGAACTAGGGCCTCCCTGCCCCCACAGATTTCCCATGTACTGTACCCCCCCCCCACATACACACAGCAACCCCAAATAGCTCCAATTTCCTCTGTAGACCTTCTCAAAATGCTAACAGGAAGTGACATTGCCACCCCCAGGTGGAGCAGGTGGAGACTTGTGGAGGCTTCAAGGGTCACAAAAGTGAGGTCTGGGGCCACATAGGGCCCACAAGTTGCAATACTCCTATCCCTGTATTACTCTGACACTCTAACCACTACACCATACAGCATGGGAGGCAGGGCAGCTTGTGATCCTCCAGGTTTTTGGACTGCAGTTCCCATCAGTCCTAGCCAGCATAGCCAATGATGAGGGATGCTAGAAGCTGAGGTCCAACAATACCTAAAGAGTGCTGCAAGCGTATCATTATTTTAAGAAAAAAATGTTTTGAAAGACCTGTTACAATCTTCTGCTTTTCTTATGCTGATTACCAAAGAGAGGCATTGTTTAACATAATAGGTCATGCTAGTCAAAATACACACCAGGCCTTAGATGACAGCAGCAGTTGTGGAAGAACTCTGTTTTGCTTCTACTCCATTGTGCTTCAAAACAAAACAAAAAATACTGCTTACACATAACTAATATATTACATCATTTGGGTATTTCACCTTTGAATATCAAATAGTCCCACTTTCTCTCTTTCTCAATCCAAAATTCTTGGTCCAAAAATCCCAGCCCTCTATAACAGGTTAAAGGAAATGTTGATTGTTGATCCCATCTTGAAAACTGGATTGTATTGCTTTTTGGTCCCTTTTCTTCAGTGATTTTATGCACAGCATTAGCACAAATATTCCTGATGGCATGTTTATTCTAGACCATCCACTCAACTTTATTTCTTGTGCTGGAAACAGAATTTATTTTGTTTGGTGTTGAGTGACTAGTCAGAAGCCTTGAACAGTCACGTACACATATGTATAGCGTGTTAATACATCTGCTGGCTGACGTGCATATGGCCACTTAGACAATTACCCACAGGGGATCTTTTAACTTAGAGTCACTAAACATTACTGAAAATAGATATCTTCATATTTGTAGCCATAAGGAAGCTGGATGAAAAGGTGGGGAAAGAGTAATACGAACTGTGGTTGTGAACTGAATGGTTCATTCAAAGCATTTAAATGAGAACCACCTTTATAAAGTACCTTGGCCACTAAGAATTCTAGCAAGTGTTAGCTAACAGAAAATCAAAATACATAGTGCCAAAATTTTCTAGTGAATGTTGGTGTCTATCCAGGAGGAAAAGGAAGAGGGAGAGAAAGAATCATAGAATCATCAAATCATAGAATCTTAGAGCTGGAAAGGGCCTTCCAGTTCAGCCCCATGTAGAAATATGCAACTAAAGCACTCCTGAAAGATGTCCATTGAACCTCTGTTACCTTAAGAGCTCGGAGACATTGGGGTCCACCCTCAATGCCAGCGTCTCCTTAGAATTTGGGGGGATTATAGCTCAAAGAAGACCGTGAGAAGAGGGTAATGGCAGAATCCAGTTAAAGTTAAGAAATTTGAATTGGCAAACACACTAGAAATCAAACACTCTTAAGAACCATATAAGGCTATTGGAAAGTGCAGCACAAAAGGTTGGCTAGAGAGAGATTGAGTGGAAAGAGTGATAGTTACCAGTCCTGAAGAAAGGGTTACAGCAGAGGAACTCAGACAGCCTCTGAGGCTAGTACGGAGGAACAACAGTCTGAACTGTGTTCTACATACTAAAATTGGCTGGGGTCAAAGCTAGGGTTTTTATACCGTATTTCACACCCCGTAAGGGTGCATTGACAAAGCCATAATACCTTTCCCATGGGACCGACAAAAGGGTCCAGAATGCGCTGATTGCTTAACTCCGAAGTGACAAAATATTGGGGGGACTCATTATGATCTCTCAGTGCTCAGTCAGGTAGGGTATATAGGGAAGATCTCCAAAGAGTAAGATCAAGGGATGGTGTCTAATTGTTCACCAATCTGTGCAGTACTTTAATTGTTTTCAAATGCCAAGAGCCTGAAGTGGTGAAGGGTTAGACCTCATTGCACTGTATTCCAAATGAGGTCTAACCATTGCATTGGTTAGACCTCATTTGGAATATTGTGTCCAGTTCTGGGCACCTCAATTCAAGTACGATAGTGACAAGCTGGAGCGTGTCCAGAGGAGGGTGACCAAAATGGTGAAGGGTCCGGAAGCCATGCCCTGTGAGGAGCAGCTTAGGGAGCTGGGTATGTTTAGTCTGCAGAAGAGAAGGTTAAGAGGGGACATGATAGCCATGTTTCAGTATTTGAAGGGATGTCATACTGAAGAGGGAGCAGGCTTGTTTTCCGCTGCTCCAGAGACTAGGACATAGAGCAATGGATTCAAGCTGCTGGTAAAGAGATTCCATCTGAACCTCAGGAAGAGCTTCCGGAAGTTCAGAGTTGTTCAGCAGTGGAATATGCTGCCTCAGAGTGTGCTGGAGTCTCCTCCTTTGGAGGTTTTTAAGCAGAGGCTGGATGGCCATCTGTTGGGAGTGCTTTGATGTGTGTTCCTGCATAGCAGGGGGTTGGACTGGATGGTCCCTGTGGTCTCTTCCAACTCTATGATTCTATGGATTAGCACAAAACCATCAGCGCTGTGTTTTCCACATAATCCTATCTGAACTTTCATGACCATGAATGTGTCTTTGGTCAGTGTGACCCTGAACACAGTCTATGGACAGTGTGACCTCGATCATGTTCTCCAGTCATTAGTAAGTTCAATTTATGAAAATTGCATATCTTGTAGGAGGGGTGGTAGGGTATGGTAACAACTATGTTTAAAGACCTCCAAAGTTGGAGAGTCCGGTAGCCTCAAAGCAGCTTATTCCATTGTTCAATGGCTGTTACAATAAAATAAGTTCTGAAATCCGGATGCAGTTACATTCAATTAGAGGTAATTGTTTTTGTACATTTATATCCCACTTTGCTTCTCATGAGCTTAAGGCAGAGTACACATTTTTCCTCCTCAGTTTTATCCCCACATTAGCTCTGTGAGATGTGTCAGGCTGAATGAAAGTGACTGCCAAGAGGTCAACCAGGCTATCTACTCTTTTCTTGGCCAAGTAAGGATTTGGACCTCCCTCTCCACAGTCCTATTTCAGCACACTGAGCAGTACACCACACTGGAGTTTGGTGTGGTGGTATTCACTATAAGTAAATTTCCCATATGGGGAGGAAAGATTAGAGTGGGTTTGAAGATGCAAAAGGGAGTTGAAGTCAATGAGTATTCATGTGTTCAAACATTGGTGAGGACTTTTATTCAGGAATGAACAAGCAGAAAGGACACTGCTAGTCATTTTCAAACAGTCAGAGGAAAGGTGTGACAGCCATGGTTTCCACATTTTCACATAGCCAAACAGAATGAATAACAGTCGTTCTAAAAATGCACTGTTTGAGAATGCAGACGTTCTCCAAAGGCAAAAATTGCATGTGAGTCTGTTTTCCATTTTTAACAAGGGAAATGACATAGGCCATTTCCTCACTAGACTGCTATAATGCTATTATTCCTCTATAAATTCCTTCTATAAATTATTCCTTTGATGCCCCTCCCTAATCTGCAAACCCCAGGATTCCATAGCATGTTGAAAGTGGAATAATAGCACTATAACAGTCTAGTGCAGAAATGGCCATAGACAGAGAGGATCCAGAAAACCACACAATTGGGACCAGTTGGCAGCTGATAGCATCCATAAGAGTAGAGTGATGAATCTTCTCTGAGTTTTAGTATGACTTGAATCTCTTTGGAGGATAGGATGCAACACCTTGGAAAGCTTCTTTGAAGTTGAGAGCATGGAATGGATTCACCATCCTAGTGACATGAAAGTTATCATCTGCCACTGCCCTGCTGAAGTTAATGGGGCTTACTTCTAAATAAATAGGTACATGATTCCCTTGGAAACAAAGGAGATAATCAACAGCAGACTTTGCCAGGAATGATGCAAGGATGCACACTAATGCAAAACCGGACACAGACATGCAGCTTTTGAACTTCTGAAATGGAGTATTTCTCTTCTGCCTTTCAGAGTCTGGAATACAGCCTCATTTGAGTGCAGTCAACCTGTTGATTCACTAAGCTAGTAGTTCACCTTTTCCCCAGGGTCATGCAGTCACAAGGAAATGCAGACAAAATCTACTAGCAATGAACAGTCTTTTTCTCCAGTGCCTTACTTTTTGCATGGTCACTATGTCTGCAGCTTTTTTCTTTTTGTTGCTACCTGGAGAGTGGCATAGCTATGCTGGCACAGAACACCAAGAGAACTCTGGCCCCTAATAGGCCTCAACTGTGTACATCTGTGTGCATTGAAAAGGCATTGCTTCTAATTATCACATGAAATCAGACTGGAATCTCACCTATGTGGGTTTGTTGGAGGGAGGTGGAGAGAAAGGTGCAATACTGTCTTTGTTTTCACAAGAAATTACACACCAAAAATATTGCCCCCAAATATCCTCTAGGAGGTGTGGGGACCTTTCCACCATATATACCTTACTTTTCCACCACCCCCTGGAGTGATGTAGGCCTAGAAGAGGCCTTTTCTGAAAGAAGAAATGAACAGGAAGTGACTTCTGATCACTTCTTAATGTTAAAAAAGGCCTTTCCTGGGCTTAAAATGGCCCAAGAAGGGCAAAAAACATGATGAAAATGCCTCTACGCACCGTAGAGGAAATGGGGTATATTTGAGGGATTCTTTTTGCAGGAACAGGGTGGGTCGGTGGGTGGGTATGACCCTTCAAGGTCTTCTGTGGAGGTAATGCAGGCCACTAGCTTTCCACAATTGCCCACACCTACATTAAATCGTCACCACCACCATCACCATTGTCATCACTGCCATTGTCATCACAGCCTAAAGAATATGTGGAAATAAATCATGCCTCCCCTGTTTCAATCCAATAGATTTGGGTGGATGTTATTTATCTTCCTGACCATGACATATGTAGGCAAAACATATACAAACTCACACATCAATCCTGGGAGAAGAAGTTAAAACACCCTTGTCGGATTTAACATGAAAGGATAAAAAGCAAACACAGCCTTGACACTCACCTCCATTCAAAGTAATTCAGTATAACTTCTGAAATTGCCCTCAGTAAATGGCAGTGTTAAGAAAAGTGACTGAGTACTTGGAATGGATTGGTATGAGTCTACTTTGATCAGAAAATAGAATCTTTACACCCATTTGCTGGATATCATCCAAGCTAGAATAAAGTACCTCTTGATAGCAAAACAAAACAAGTGGCTGAGCACTCACATCGTTATTCAGAGGACATGGTTAGACATGCTTTTTATGTTATCCTCTTCCCCTGGTTTACATTTCTCTGGTCATTTGATCAAGCCACTCTGCCGTAAAACAACTTTATCCTCCAAGCCTGTTATTTCCTTTTTTACTTTGATCACTTTCCACTCAGCATTTATCTTTGTGGTAGCTTATTTCCAGTTTTACTGGCATTCCATGTTTCAAGGAAGGAAAATGTGATTTGAATATCTCATATACTTCCTTTTCCCAGTTTCTCCCCTCATAAAAATTACAACATTATTGAGGTACTGCAGCAAAACAAACTTTGCATTGTTTTTTGTTCTTTGTGGTTTCTAAAGCAGATGTGAAGCATGCTTTTTTTCTTTCTCAACAAGTACTGTTTACAGCTAAAAGAATTGTCAGGATGCTATATTACACTATAAGAAATGCAGCATTCTGTGGGCATTCTTTCTTCTTAAAATGATATTTTGACCTCTATGATTTTAAACAATTATCTTTATAGATGCTACACAATGAATCTAAGAACATATGAAGGGCTATGCTGAATCAGACCAAACACTTGTCCAGTCCAACATTCTGTCTAAAGCTGACCAAGTACATAAAGCCAAAATAAGTTGGTTAGTGCCATAGAGCATCATGAACTGCATTTCTCAGAAATACCACATAAAGCTTATAAATACACCAAGGCTCAAAGTGAAGGGCCCCTTTTCTCACAACATCTCTCAGGAGATTTAGAAATGTTACTTCTGTTGAGATTGCCACATTGAACAAAATTTCCTTCAATCCTTAGTAGAGTGTTCCTTTTATATATGCTCAAACCGTATGAAAACTCATTATGAGAGGAATGTACCCTGAATGTCAGAGAGTAAATGTATGAATAAAATATATGTTTTAATTTATTTACTCAGTCATGAGCCTGCTTTTCAGAAAGTAAACCCTCACAAAATAGATTCCTTCACCATAAAAAAAGAAATATAAACGAAACTCAGAAATTTTTTTTAAAAAAAAGAAGCCCAAAGGAAGAAAAAGCTGCAGAAGAAAGCTGCAAATAATAGATTCTGATCTGAAAGAAATGCTGCGCACACAGAGGTGGGAATTTGTGCAGCCCTGCAGGCGCTGTTGAACTGTAGCTAGGGCTGCTGTGGGTTGATGTTCAACAACATCTGTAGGACCACTAAATTCTCAACTATGATTTGGCACAACCATCTATTTTTAATTTTAAAAATTGCTTGGGAGAGGCTGGCTAAGATCAGGTAAAGGGGCTTGTACTTAGCCTTTCCTTGGCCAGCTGCCATGCCCTTCTCCAAATCTCCCCTACTTTTTCAAAACAATTTTTAAAACAAATAGTGATCAGTGTTTTGGTAGTAGTTGGTTATAAATTACAGGGGCAAAAAGTGTTATTTTTCCTTAGACTGGACCCACTGAATGGGACTTGGTAGTCATATCTAATGCAAGCATCACTGATTTCAATGGGTTTATGTTAGGTGGAACTAATGTCAGATTTTAGTTGAAGGAGTTTCTTATAACTCCCTTTTTCCAGCAGTGAAACTACACCTACTAATTTTATTACTGTAACCTAGCAAGGGATAATGTTACTCCTCTTTCAATGCAATTATAACTTTTATTTTATTTCTTGTTTTCAGAATGTGGCCTCACTCCAGTGGTGGAAGACAAATATCACATTGTGCAAGTGTTGCCTTACACTGTGCTTTTTGCTGTATGCAATACCTGCCAATATTTCCCCAATAAAAATTGGGTCATGTGCAGCAAAGCAACAGCAGAGTATGATCAAGATGGGAAATGTTATTAATGAGGAAGAACACCCAAAGTAGGAGGGGATGCAGCAGTTTGCTTTTGCCCAAGAGACCTGGGAAGAGCAAGATTCTTTTCTCCACCTGCTGAGTTAAATGAGTACAAACTTCTTTCACACTTTGAATTCAGTTGCCAGGAATTGATGTGAGCTGAGGATAGCGGGAGAAAATGGGAAGAGTTGAGAGAAAGTTGGACATCTTAAAAACAGAAGAAAAAGTGGAATGACAGAGGATTATTCAAGACTGTTCCTGCCAAATAGGGACAGTTGGAGGGCATGTTAGTCTGTCTGTTACAAGGAAAGAGTAGTGGACAGCAAGAGAGTGTATTGTGATGTAAAGGTTGCTTGTAACATTCGATTTTTTTTAAATAACTGAAAGTAGCCATTTTAGGCCCTTTTCACATGTGGGGGGGGGGAACGGGCGAAAACACGCTAAAACGGAGCTTACCCGCAGCCAGGTAAGTCCATCGCCACACGGAGCAGCACGAGCTCGCTGCTCCACGCTCCTCCGGCGTCCCACATGGCGGCTTCCGGTTGGTGGAGGCTCTCCACCAACCGGAGAAGCTCGCCAGCCGGAAGCCCGCCCCCGGCAGATCTGCAGGCACGCACTTGCGCGCGCCTGGAACTCCACTTTGGAGCCGGGCGACGGAGCGGCGCGGGGCTGCGCGCTCCATGCTTTTTAAAGACCTCAAAAAAGAGGTTTTTAAAAAACACGCAGCCCGGCTAGTTCCGGCCGCTCCTGAGTGGATTTTGCTGTGGAACTACAAAAAGTAGTCCACGCCAGTCCACTCTACAGTGTAGAAGACCTCAGTGACAGGTTGCTCTGCACCGTTTCAGAAGCCCAGTATGGAAATGGCCTTAGTTAGTGTTAGATGGTGAAGTAGACAGCAACTGTAGTGAAGAGTTTTGAAAGTTCATCTCTGACTGACTGTCTCTTAAAGATAACGTTTCAGACTCTCACTCTGCTACTGTTTTATATTCTCACCTATAGTTTTGGCTCTCCAATTTTCATAGCCAAGGATATATACAAAATTTGAAAAAAGTCCCACATGCATGTCTTCAGAGCTAGAGAGCTCTTTGGAGATCCACAACTCAGTAATAGAAGATATTGTATCTCTTCAGTCAAACAGTCTGGGCCCTATCAGACTTGTTTTCTTTCATGAGCCAACCATATGAAAAGTTTTAACACCTCTCAAGCTAAAGACCATGGCTGATATTCAGTATTGCAGTTATGAATCTGTGGCCCTTTCCGCACGAGGCGAAGGAATCGCTCCGTGCCGTTACCTACCGCTTCTTCTGGGGTCCAAAGCAATGCAGACTGTCCCTGAAGCCCTTCCGCAGGGCTCCTCCTTGGTCCAGGGTGAATCGGAGCAGTGCCAGCTCTGTAGATCTGCACTGCTCTGGCTTCCAAAATGTTGGCTCCCGTCTTCCAAAATGGCGGCTTCTGGTTGGTCATGGGTCCTGACCAACCGCTGAAGCTTGCCACGCCTAAAGCCCGCCCTCTGCAGATCACAGGCTCGCATTGGTGCAAGCCTGCGAATCTGCACAAGGGAGCAGGAACGCAATGACACGTTCCAGGAAAATAAAGACTTGTTTTTTGCGGTCTTTAGAAAACAAGTCGTTTTGGAGCAGACTGAGGTGCGGATCTCCCGAATATTGATGCATAATTATATTCTGAATCTGCCTCTTCCTCAGTTTTGTAGAATGACGAGTCACGTGGCTTCAGACAAAGTTGGCAAAAGGAGTAATAATATCCCCAAGATCATAACTATTGTGTGTGTAATGTATTCTTGCGATAAATGCATCTTTCATATCAGAAGACTGAAATGTAGCTAATTCAGTTGTGGAAATGAAATTGCCAAGTGCTCTGGTGATGAATGGGCAAGCCAATAAACATGGTAATGCTAAAAAAATCCTCAAACAGTTTTGCTAAAGAGTGGGAATGCCTTCAAATCTGTTACTCCATTCTCCAGGAAGTTTAATTTTCAGATAAATAATCTTGCACCTTGTATAGAAACTGAGTAAGAAAGCAGCATAAGAGGGATGTCTCTTCAGAAAAGGATGAAGACAGAGAAAAAGATAAGGATGGGGGAAAGATAAAAAATACTTGCAAGGTTTAATAACTCAGAAGGATGTAAAATTCAGGTAAACAGAAGTTCTGATCTGAGACCTAGTGATGCTATTTAGACATCACTAATCAAGGTAATATAACAGAACAGTCTTAAATTCACTTTAAAAAAATAATTCCAGCAAGTCTGGAGACTGATGCTTATTGTAACCTCTGTAAAGTACACCTTTCTATTTCCCAATATTCTAATAATGCATCTCTGACATACTCTGCAAGGTTTATGATTTAAACTGTTGCATTAAAAATGCATTAAAATTGCAAATAAGATTAATTGCTAACAGCACATATTAGGAAATAAATATATTTCTATTAAATCATTGTTAAAGGTTTGGAGCTTCCTAGTAAGTTAGATAGAAAGATGATTTAATTCACTAAAGGGGACACAGAAAGGAGAAAGGAAATATGCATCAATAGCTGAAGGAAATTATCTCTCTATATACACCTGCCAAAGGATTGAGGTCTGCTGGAGGGACGTTATCTGTGTTCCCCCATTGAACAATATACTGAGAATAGGTAGGAGAGGGCCTTTTCTTTGCAGCATCCTGGTTGTGGAATGCCTTCTCCAGTGAAGCCCAGTTTCCACCAACGCTGGTTTTATTCTGGCATCAAGCAAAAAGAGGCTTTTTGTACATGGTTTTTTAATTGTCTCAAACTGTTTCAGCTGGTTTTAAATGTCTTGTTTTAACTTTTTATAATATACCTTTAGTCTTTTTGATTCTTTTTAACTTTTTAAAATTGGTTAAACTGAGTTCATTTCTCACACTACCCTGAGACTCCATCATATAGGGTGAGATAGAAAGCCTGGTGCAATGGTTTGAGCTTCAGGCTACAACCCTGGAGACCAGGGTTTGATTTTCTGCTCAGCCATGGAAACCCACTGGATGACCTTAGGCACATCGCACATTCTCAGTCTCAGAAAAACCTATGATAGGTCCACCTTAGGTTTGCCACAAGTTGGAAATAACTTGACAGCACACACCACCACCACCACAGCATGGAGTACCTTCCTCTCACAGATCCCACTGAAAAGGAATTAACTACGGTCTTCCTAATTTCACTGGAACATCAGGGGATTGAAGGGACTACAGATGTGGTACTTCCTTGTTACCCTAAAACGTAGCTGCCACAAGGGCCACTCTGCAATGCCAAATAGCTCCTTGAAAAAGTGGGGAATTAATTAGCTCAAAATCAGGAGGCTGCTAGAGGGGGGCAGCTTAGCGAGATGTTTCCTACCAACATTTATGGGCACACACAGGAAAAGAAACAACCAGAGATTCAGAAGTAAGCTAAAAATGTGTTTTTTTGAGGGGAATTCATTCATGCATGCAGACAAGATGCACACAATCACACATTCACACATGAGCTAACTGAAAGAAAAAGGCAGGAAAAATTATAGAGAGGCTGAGGGGTTTGGAGGATTTATAATTATCAGTCCAGAAGAGTAGTGAAGAGCAGAAATGTGTTTTGGCTTAGGTAGGACCTAAGGACAGTTCTCATTCAGGAGCCAGATGGATAGAGTGAAGGGTAGACCTTCAAGAGACTGCACTGGGCATCCTAAAATCAGGGCTGTTTGTACCCTGAAAATAGCCTGTGGCAGTGAAATTTCCACATGCAAGACAAAGGGAACCTGTTGTGGACAATGAGTCTTTTGCCTGTTGATGGGCTTAGTGCTTTGATTGACAAAGACATGATGGGTGTTGTAATAGTTGTCTGTTGTGGGTGCTGTGAGGAAAGAAGAAAGAATCCAGGTGTACAAGGGATGGATATTTGTCAATCAGTGTCCTGGTGGGCTCCTCACAGTTGGATTCCCTGGAAAATTCCAGCTTCTATTTAGGCCTATTATCCACAGGAATGGTGTGTATTTGCCTGACAAATGACTCAGTCTTACCTGGAGGAAGTTTCAAGTTGACCTATCCTTCTCACATTTACAGTCAAATTTTTCCCTTGCTCAGTTTGACCTCTACGTCACCTCTCAGGCTTGAATTTGATATCAGTGCCAATTAAAGTGTATTGCCAATTACATATGATGCCAATTAGGTATGGTGCCCATCCAACCCATACTGATATTGGGGACCCCCAAAGTGGGGCTTTACATCCCCACCCTCACTTGCCCCTAACGTGCCTGGTTTCTCTGTGTCCCTCTGAGGCCTCTGAACTATGGCTTCTGCATGTGTGCTGTGCCACCAATAAGCTTCTGTCTTAATTGGAAACAACAGCATTTCTGTTATTTCTCAAGGCCCTGAAACTGGTCTCCCGGGGAGATCAGGACTGTAACCTTAGTCCAGGTAGGGGACTTATGTGGCTCTTCAAGCTATTGACAGTAAGAGTGATTGGCAATGAAACCAATTACCTAGAGAGGTGTTGGGGTCTCCTTCTCTGAACATCTTCAAAAGAGGCTGGGCAGCCATCTGCTGGGGATGCTTTAGCCTGAGATTCTGAACTGAGCAGAGGATTGGACTCAGTAGCCCAAGAGGTCCTTCCAGCTGTATGATTCTATGATTCTATACTCCTGGACTTGAAGTTCCATCACCTCTAGCCAGAATGCCCAATGGTAAGAAATGTTGGAAACTGTACGCCAATAACACTTTGGACTGTAATTTCTCCCCGTTGATCTAATATATCAAAACAGACTGATATAGTAATTCTTTGACCAACAATTCCTCTCCTTCCTCTAAAACCATTTTACTTTAAAAGTATTTACTTTTTTTTCCTGGAAGAAATGCTGTATTCTTTTTCAAGAAATGGTCTCATAAGAAAACGAATATGCTCTTATAGTGTAATACCTGAATCTCCCCAAAGTGAGGAGAACCAGTGTGACACAGTGGTTTGAACATTGGACTACAACTCTGGAGACCAAGGTTCCAATCGCCACTCAGACAGGGAAACCCACTGAGTGACCTTGGGCAATTTACCTTCTCTCAGCCTGAGAGGAAGAGATCTGAACAAATCTTGCAGAGAAAACCTGTGCTAAGTCCACTTTAGGATCAACATAAGTCAGAAATGACTTGAAGGCACACAACAGCAACAACAACTTAAAGCATCTGTGTTTGTTTGACAGAGGCCAGGGAACTCATTCTGTTTCTAAAATGTTTTTTTTTTAATTCCCTAGCCATGAGCAGAACAATATCTGCTTCTTATTCATTTGCTGGAGTAATGAAGAGGAAATCACACAGGACATGAAACCTGATTCTTTTATTAATGTCGTCATCATCGTCGTCATCATCATCATCATCATCATCTCCTCTCATGGTGAGAATTATTTTGCTGCTAGGGTCCTTTTTCATGTCTTGAAATAAACATTTTGCAAGCAGGGGACATGCCTGCCTTCTTTAAGACCTTGTCAACATCTCTCTCTTTTTTTATCGTCCTTTCCAAAACTAAGTGCTCATCTATCACTGGTGATCATTGGGTAATGCAGAGATAAAGTTACCATAATGAGGTGTCCAGAGCAAAGAAGCAATAAATGTGACAGTTTAAAAGTGGTTCATTCATCAATGCCTTCTTCAGAAACTGTCCTGGGAGCTGATTAAGGGAACAAATCTGGTAACCTGGACCATGAAATTGTTTTATAAACTGATGGAAATCGAAGAATAAATGCAACTTCTTTTGTTTTCCCCAATAATTAGGTGATTTAAAAATAAAAATTTTAATTAGCCCTATATTGTGTATCAGGATGCATTTATGGGTTGAGAAAAAGTTGGGCATGGGTCTTTCACTAAGAGAGGATTCATGAGTTCCTTCCTCATGCTCTCCATGCTAGGAGTAAGCTAGGTCCCATACTTTACTTGCAAAGGAATCTTATTAGCTAGTCTGGAAACATGATGAAGGAGTAGATGGCCTTAACTGGACTGAGAAACGGCAGCGTCTCCAAACTTGCCACAGATTAACTCAGAAAACTGCCCAAACTCTTCACAGTCCAACAAACCCGGTGAAGTTTGACTATTCAATGAACAAAATCCCCTAGACAGATGAACAGACAGACAGACAGACACACCTTTTCTTAGTGGCAGGTTCACAGACTTGACTATTTTCTGGACAGTAGAGAGCTGCAGCTGATAAGCATCCTGCTATTTTCATATTAATGGACTCCAAGCAATGATCTATGATGGTCACTGAAGCTGCCTGTCCTTGTGTGGCAGTTATAGGAAAACAGAAAGATGTTTGTCTGCTCCCCACTCCCAGTACTCCAGCTAGCAGGAAATGGCTGGATTCAGGGGGCTGCTGCTGAGAAAATATGGATTGGGAGTGTTGGGTTATCATAGCTGCATTTCATTTCTACATCTCCTGACTGCAGGATCTTGGCCAATATTTTACATTAATGAAAAGGATTTTGGATAGCAGCCTGTGATTTTAGTTTTCTGATTAGCTTACAAAAAGATAGAAATGTTTGCATTGTTCCCCTTGCAGATGTACTCTCAAACAATAATTAGGAATGTGGAGAAACTGACATTTGAGGCTAAATGAAAAATAAATAGCTATTGTTTGAGGAAATGAGGACACATTTGTTATCATATATCTGAGCTGAGAAAAGCATTGTGTTTGCAGGTCATTATAAGGTGCCAAAGGAATTTACTTAATGTTAGTCTCTGGCAATGTGAAGGCAAGTAATTACCTGAAGCAGAAGAAAGATAAACATCTAAGGGATTCCAAAAGTAAATTTTGACTAGATTAATCACCTACAGTGAGTGACAGAAACATCATGTCAAATGTACAGTATTCATTTGCTCCCATCTATACTTTAATTCAAAATGTTCTCATTACGAAGACAAGGCGTGTGTGCCAGCCAAATTCCTATCTGCAACTCACTACTCTCCACATGGTTGTGGAAGGGAAATCCTCGTATTTGTCTTTGCCACCGGAGTGTCCTCAATTCTGTCTGAAAGCTAAGGAACCACAAGTATGGCAGCAGGCCATATTTGACTTTTGCTTATAGAGCATTCTCTCACACACCAACTTTGCTTCTACGTTGAATGAGATGCTACCTCCCTCTCTGTGTACAGAACTGCTTTCGCTGATAAGGGCCAGTGGAAAGACTCCAGAGAAAGTGCTACTGACAAGCCTCATGGAAACCAGTACCAAGACTTTAAAAAAAAATTATTATACGGAAAGCAAAAAAGAATAACACCACATAAGAATACATAAAACTACAAATACATAATAATACAATGAAACAAAAAGGCAAAGAATAAATAGCACAAGTACAAGCATCTAACAAAACTATGACAAATAAAAACAAACTACAAATAACTAAAAATTGGTTCCCGCCCTTGTTGCAAACTGCTCATCATAATCAAATAATTATGCCTCACTATTAGTCTTAAATCTATACTGAAAAATAAAACTTGTACTGAAAATTAATAGAGGCTTTGTACTTTATGTCTTGGTGATAGAAAATTCTCTTTAGGCATCTTTCGACAGATTCTTAAGTAAAGGTCATTGGAACTGGATACTGAGTCAAGATCATGGGCCTTTTCATAGAACACAAATATAGTACTGTGATTTCACTGTAATGGTCATGGTTCCATCTTGTAAAATCTTGACACTGGTTGTTGTTGTTGTTGCTTGTTGTTGTGTACCTTCAATTTGTTTCTGACTTATGACAATTCTAAGGCAAACCTATCACGAAGCTTTCTGGCGCCGAGAGTGCATGGTGCACCTAAGGTCACCCAGTGGGTTTACAAGGCAAGTGGGGAAATCAGACCCTTGTCTCCATGGTCATAGTCCCTTGCTCAAACCACTGTACCATGCTGGCTCTTCATTGGCTGTTTTGGGGACGGTCTCAGCCAGAGAACTCTTGTACCTCACTAAATACAACTTCCAGGATTCCATAGGAAGAAACCAAGGCAGCTGAACCGGAATAGTAAGGCTATATTTGTTTAGTGTGAAAGGGCCTAATATTTTGTAGAGCGCTGAAATATTGTCCTATAGAAATCTCCAGGTACAGATACTTGAAAAATTTGCTCTTACCAAAGTCCTCTGTGAAATGATCTGCTGCATATACTTTAGATAATCTATGGATCCCAATTTACCCATATTTGCCAGCATATAAGACGCACCAGCATATAAGATGCACCCCATTTATACACCAGGAAATACTATAATAATATATAATATAAGATGCACTGGTTTATAAGACAGAAACCATTTTCAAACAGTATTTTACAGGAAAAGAGTGAGTCTTATACACCAGCAAATAGGGTACCTGCACCCCAAGTTTCTCACTTCTCTGCAGTATTAGTAGGTATTTGCATTTGTATTTAAATCAAAGCTTGGCAAGTGACTTTTAGAAAAATTAATATTAGGACATGCTGAAGCTGTCTGCATCTGAGCATCATCATAACTCTAGTTATAGATGGTTTCAGCCTACCATTATGTTCGTTCTTCTTCAAAGTAATTTACCAACCACTGATTTATATGTACTTGAATACAACAGGCATTCAAATGCATATTTTCAGGTAGTTTTTATAACTGGGCATTAATGTGAAAACAGATTGAAAGACATATTCAAAATCTGTATTATGAATAACAAGTCAGATTTAAATACAAGCTTCTTTAAACACAGGAGCTATGCAATTAAATACTATTAAAATATTTAAATGCATTTCCATTGAAGCAATTTGAGAAACTGAAGAAAAATGAGAGAAAAAAATAGAATTATAAATAATACTGGTCAAAAGTGACACAGGCTAGAAAAAGACAAATCTATCTGTCTCTTCCTGGATAGATTGCTAGTACATGAAATGAGATCTCCTGGGAATAACTGAAGCACCTTCAGCTAGCAATCCTGAATATCCACGTCCTCCAAAGGTCATGTTTAACCTTATCTGATCAATAAACACCAACAAATTGGGAAATGAACTGGGTATAGGATTCACTTCAGCCACTGTTATGAACTATTTGGGACACAACTCTATTTAAATTATGATCAAGCTGCTTAATATCCCAGATCCTTCAACAGTAACTGAGCACTGATTGCACTCTTTGGCTTCTAAGCATTTCAACCAACATGTCATAAAAATAGCACACACCTTTTCTCAATTAACCATGGCAACAGTAATATTATAAGTGCTGCTTAATTAAACTTCATAGAGTAGCATCCACCTATGAAATGATACATGATTATCTCCAATGATCAGTTGAGCTTCAGATTAATGCAAAGTTTAATTTCCCATTGGAGTAATTTTTATGATCTCCGTGAAAGTTCTTGTATCTCGCTGCCTCACCCACACCTTGCATATTAGTTCAAAATGAACAACTCATCTTCACCTTTTGAAAGTGAACATTTGAGCACATTTGAGTACTTTGTGAACCACACTGTTGCAATATGAGTTAATTCCTAGAAACTATCTAGCCGACATAAACATTTTGTCTTCAAAGAGAGATAGTATTCAAAACATTGGTATATCTTAGATGTTACCTGTGTGGGAAGGATAACAAAAATGAATTCTACTATTTTTCAAATAGGTTTGCAGTTGACAATCAAGTCTAAGCTGGTAGAAGGTGCTCCTAGACACTGAAGTCATCTGTACCTCCATAGATAACACTGAGTCATGGGTCATAACTCTATTTAAAAGCACTGGTCTTGCCAACCAAAAGTATTTGCATCCTATCTGGATTCATTTTGCATTCCTCATCTATTCCAAAACTGCTCTCCCACACTTGTAAAATATTCTATTTCCTCCCTAGGATCGCTGGATGGAAATGATAGATAAAGCTATGTACTAATGATAACCTCAGTCCAAACTTCCAGCAAACTTCTCCTAGGATTTTTTTTCATGTTGATATTAAAAAGCATAAGCTTGCACCCTGAGGCTCACTAGAAGCCACAGGGGCAGACAGTAGTCTATCAGTGCCATCATCTGGATCTCCCAAAAGCAATGGAATGCTTTTGTAACACCTTGAGTTACAAATCCATAACTGCTCCATATTCACTAACACTACATAGTCACGATCATGCAATATAATCATGGTTGAAATTGTTCTCCCAAACCCATTTTACCAGACAACAGCAGCACCAAGAGATGAAAGTGTAATCAGCTGATGACTGGGGCACAGGAGGATGATATTTCTACTCACCCTACCCCCATCCTGCCAGTGAGCAAGGCTACCACAACAAATTGTGATAGGGATCCTGTTCTTGATCGTCTCAGCCTTCCTCACTGTTGGGACTGGGGTTGAAATACTATCTTCCTGTACCCCAACTGACAGCTGAACAGACCTCAATCTCTCATGGGCTGCTGCCTGGTTTAGGAGAAGGATCTGGCCAGGATATATTATTTAGTTACACTTTTGCACTTACCGTATATACTCATGTATAAGTCAACCTCATGTATAAGTCGAGAGCAGCTTTGGGGGCCCAAATTATGGATTTTGATATGACCTGTGGATAAGTAGAGGGTCATTCCACATAGAGAGGAAAGTGCCAGCACCATCTCAGGGGGCTGCCATCATCATTTTCCCACCCAGGGATTCAAAAAGGCCTTTTACCACTCTAGTCAGAGAGGGAGGTGGTTCTTATTCTGATAAAGATTAAGGTACAGTATTAATTCTTATATATAAAAAAAAGGAACCATCCTCTTCTCTGAGTAGAGTGACAAAAGGCGAGAGCTTAGTCCATCCTGGAAGCACCTAAAAGAAGCATTGAGCCCCGCTATTCCCTTGGCCCTGCTTTGAACGGAAATGCCAAAGAGCAGCCACCTCCACCTCTGCCATTTTCCTGCCCAGACATTCAGAAGGCCAGAAGAAGCTCATTGGAAGAGAAAGTAGAGTAGGCCAGTGCTTCTTTTAAGATCTCCCTGGATGAGACTAAGCTGTCACCTTTCACCACTCTACTCAAAGAAGGGGATGGTTCCTTTTTTGGTAAGAGTTAAGGTACAGTTAAGATAAGAGTTTAGGTTTCATTGACTTATGGATAAGCTGACCCAGGTTTTTTAGGGTCAGTTTTTTTGACTAAAATTTCTAGTCTTATACATGAGTAACAGTAGGTAGGTGGTGTAGAATATGGGTCCTTGTCATTTAGGTCCACTTTTACAGAGTGAATCAATGATGATGCCATAATCAGTTGTACTGAGATCCAGAGACAGTTTAGTTTGGATAGCTCCTTTAAAATTCCAGCTAAAACCTGAAGTGGGTTCACCACTCCACTGACATGCAAACTACTAGCTTCCACTGCCTGGCATTGCTCCCACTCACCCCAGTTTTGCTGCTCTGGAATAGCGTGGGAGATTGGGGGAAGCCAATTGCAGTCATCCAGCCCTACTTCAAATTTTTTTCCTTGCCACATGAGTGCCTCTAACTAAAAAGGTTGTTTTAGTAGCAAACATTGATTAATGTGTAAATCAGCCCTTGTCCCCTTGGCTAGCATCAGAAATAGGACAATAGCACCTGGAAAAAAAGGAGTGTTTTCACCCAGCGAAGGGGAAGGAGAGAGAGAAATTTGCTTCCTTGGATGCCTTGGGCTACACCAGCTGCTTCTGCTGAACAGCAAGTTAACATTAGTATGCGAGGCAATCCCTTTCCCGTTGTTTCTCTTCTTAAGTTTCAAGCATTTCAAGATAATTCATCTCCTCAGAAACTCAGATATGAGGCAATGGTAAAACTTGGCAGGTTCCAGCATTGTTTTATTAAAAAATGGAGGAGATGAACATTTTCTTGTCACAACATTCTCTGACCATTTTTCAGATGCACATTGCACATTGCTGAACAGAAAAACAAAAGACAGCGAAAAGATGCACACATTCAGTTTGTCCCTATCTTGTAGCATATATTTAGCTGGAAGTCAGACTAACTCCCTGTAGGAAGAGGAATGCTGATGCTAAAATTATTCTCTTTTATAATACCAAATAGATGCTACGTTCAGTTCCTATTTCTTTGCAGTGTCTGAGGTTATCCTGGAATTTTTAGAAGCTATGGAAAGATCAATGAAATCACTAATAATTTAAACATAAGAAGTAATTTTTAAGCATCTGATTTGAGATACGGCTCAGTATTCTACTCCCCTTAGGTACTAAGCTAACTTTGGTGTGTCTGTCTTTTCTAAGGCTTTCACCTGCTAGTTTCCTATCATTTCTGCGTTGGGTATCTCAGTCTGACTTGATATACTCAGGCATTTCTGGAATTGTTAGGAACTCGATATCAAAAATGAAATCAGAAGACAAGAAGAAACGTCCACAGGCTGATTTGATGCCAACCTTTCATACAACTGTGTGTCATAGTCCACATTGAGAGATGAGGAGAGTTGTCACTTGTTTGAAAGGTACCGTAAATGAAAATGTGTGGTCTGTCAACATCTCTTATAACAGGAAGATGCTATATACTGAAGCAGGGAAAGGCCTTATGATGATGGCTTATAAGAAGATGTTGTATACTGACTCATTTAGTTCAGTACTGCATACGTTGACTGGCTTTGGCTCCCTAACATTTCAGATTGGAGCCTCTATCAGGCCTACCAAAAGGCAACACTGATTGAATTTGGAATTTTTTGCATGCAAAGCTTGCTGTGTAGCCAAGGATATTAAAAGCTGCCCCATACCAAGTTGTCCATTTAGTCTACTGTTGCCTATTTGACTGGCAGAAGCTCTCTGGGGTCTCAGGCAGAGGCACTCCTGTTACTTTCCACTTTCTTTCTAATTAGAGAAGCTAGCACTGCATACAAAATATGTGCCCTGTCACTGAGGTAAACTGTGGGCCCTCTTTAGCTCAGAGAGTGAATTCCAGTTTGAAAAGATTCTCAGGGGCTGCATTCTAATAGCAAGCAGAGCTACACAGGATAAGACCGAAGCAAAATAAACAGGACTGATGTAATTCTTGTCAATTTGGACATTTAGAGAGCAAACTTAAAAGTGGAAGGCAATATCCTGTGGGGAGATGGGAGAGAGCAGAGCTTTCTCTTCTCTGGTACCCAATTATGGAATACCCTCCCCTTAGAGGACGAATTGGCACCAATGCTAGTGACATTTCAGCACCAAGTGAAAACGTGGCTTTTTTGCTAGACCTTTTGGGCCAAGTGCATAGAATCCACATTTGCACATCTGCTTGGATTTAAATGGTCTTAGTTTGTTCAAACCAATTTTAAATTGTTTTGTTTTATAGGTTGTTGTGGGTTTTCCGGGTTTTTGAGGCTGTGTTCTATTAGTATTTTCTCCTGACATTTCACCTGCATCAGTGGCTGGGATCTTCAGAGGATATGGTGTTTTGTTTTAACTTGCCAGGTGGTTTGATATGTTTTAGAATTGATGTTATTGTACACTGAAGGGCAGGATATAAATATATAAATATAAGTAAGCAGATGAATAAATACAAAGCGTAAGTTAATTTTATGCAAGAGTAAGTGTCAATACAATATAAATACAATACAATACAATATAAAGTCAAAGGCTTTCACGGTCAGAATCCATAGGTTGTTGTGGGTTTTCAAGGCTTTGAGGCCTCAAAGCCCAGAAAACCCACAACAACCTGTCAATACAATAGTTTAGTGTCATGCAACAGCTTCCAAAGCCTTATTTTATCCTTCAGCTTGTTTCACTTGTCAGAGATAAAAGCAGAAGCGATTTGGAGGAAGGCTGTGGAACTTCTGTGAGGCCACAATCTGCAACATGGCTTGAGGTTCCTCGTTGCTGTCAACCAGTCAGCTGAACCAGCTGTAGCTAATTTCTCCCACTTCAGGTAGTCCATCTATGATATTAATCTCCTGGAAAGAAACAAAGAAACAAAGAAACAAAGAAAGAAAGAAAGAAAGAAAGAAAGAAAGAAACAAAGAAACAAAGAAAGAAAGAAAGAAAGAAAGAAAGAAAGGCAGGCAGGCAGGCAGGCAGGCAGGCAGGCAGGCTTCTCTGAGGAAAAACTCCACGCAAGATGAACCAGGGATCCTAGCTTAATAAAATATAATGTGAATGAACTCCATATTGCTGTACACACTCATCCATTCCTATTTTACTTTTCCTTCTGCATCAGTGGATAAACAAACCAGGCAGAAGAGAAGTTCACATAGTGCCTGAATCTCATATTCTGGTAACTGTACCCAAACAAGCTAGAATTCAGAAGGAAATAATAAACCCTAGTTTGAAGCTGGCCTATGATCCTAGCTTGTTCAGTCAGAGGCCCTTTCCGCACCTTACCTCTTCCCGGCATGGGAGCGCGGGGATCACGCAAGCAGCCTCCTGTGAGAGGCTCTCGTGTCCCTGCTGCTTCAGCTCTGCAGGAGCTGCTGGCAGGCCAGCAAACAACATGAGGGCTCCGCCTCTTCCTTCCACAGCGCAGCCGGGTATTTTCCCAGGCTGCGCTGGGGAAGGAAGCATGAGGGCCATGGCTCCGGAGCTCCGCATGCAAGGTAAGTGCATATGGGGCCCTGGAGCGATGCGCGATCACACACCATTTTTGGCTACAAGCCAAAAATGAAATCGTGCACGATCAGTGTCTGCTGACCCCGACAACATCACGTGATTGCAAGGACGTCATCTGAAATGCTCCTCGCAATCACGCGATGCTCTGAAGGCCTTTTCGCATGGCAAATGCTATGCGAAAAGGGCCAGAGTTAACTATAATCTCAAGCTGAGCTAAAGGTATCTCCTGTTTCGTTTACATGCTCACATGAAGTAAGACGACAAATCAGGCTATACAGACCAATGTGAAGCTCATTCAAAATTCAGTTTGCTGAGGCAGCATTCTTAGTTTATCGTTATATTTGAACTTAGCCAATATCTCAAATGACACAGGAAAAATGAACAGAGCAATTTTAAGTTCACTATCGGACATCCGGTTAATTTAGACCAATATTCAGTATTGTTACTCATGCAGTTATTATCAAAAAGCAAATTTAACAAAAAAATATACACGCTAGAAAATGTCCGACTTCATTCTGAATCCAAATGCAGCCATCTGTTGAACAGGAACCACAATCTGGTTAATAGCCACAGGAGTTCTGCACAATAAGTCAAGATGGGATGTGGACAAAACTTATTGCATCCAACTAAAAATGAGGAGAGAGAGCCACTATGGAGCAAAGGCCCATATGGTCTTCAAAATATCTTTGCACATTGTGCAAACTCTTTTTTGAAAGTGGCATTAACTCTCAAGATTGTCAGACTAACCTCCCAGAAGGCTAAGTGACATGTTAATCTGTTGCAGCGCAGGCAACAGGCCATCTTCAAGCACTTTAAAGGCTAATACATTTCTTATGGCATAGAAGCTTTCATAATTGCTGGATGCATTAAGTGTTATCCTCAGTTGGCAGCCATTACAGGAGTAAAGGGGGGGGGGGGAAGGAAATATCAACAGTGGAGTCAAATGGAAAGGAAATACAAAGTCTGTGCTAATTCACTTAAAGCTTAAATGCATACAAAACAAAACACTGCCGCTATTTACAAGAGTAGTAACTGTCCAGTAATGACACAATCAACCTAGATTTGTTGTATCCATTACTACCATAGAACTGTGTCCAAATGGATAGAATTTCTTCATAAGGGGGTGATAGATTAAAAATTGGTTTTCTGACAGCTGTTGGGGATTTTCCTGTCATCTCATTAGGTAATTCTGTGAAAGTCCTGTTTGACCTCTGGGACGAAGTAATAGCCACAGAACCACTCCCAGGTGTTTTCTCCTGCTGTGTGTGTATCTGCTTTTAAGCTGTCTGTCAGCTTATTGTGACCCCATTAATTTCATAGGCAGAGGTATATCTAGGGTAGGGCAAGTAGTGTACATGCCCTGGTGCCAATGCCAGAGGGGTGCAAAAAAGCAGTGCCAGAAGTGACAGAGGAGGAGGCGGCGGCAGCAGCCATGGAGGTAGGGATGCAACTTCCATGCTTTCCCTAGGCACTGTTTATGCTAGATACACCTCTGTTTAAGAAAACCCTATAAACAAGGAATACTGAGAGGTGGTTTTGCCAGTTGCTTCCTCTGAAATATAGACTATAACACCTAGCATTTGTTGGTGGTCTCCCATCCAAGTATTAACCAGGGCTGATCCTACTTAGCTTCCAAGATCAGACAGGATCTGGTGTCTTTAGAGTATTTAGGCTCTCTTCCTGTCCTGCTACATGCAGCCCCCCCCCCAAAAAAAAAACTTTCAAGAGATGATTTCAAGACATGATGACACAGTGGCATGTTGGAGGTATAGTTTCAGAAGGTGATGCTGCCAGTTATCGTAGGATCAAGGTACAGAAACCTTTACTTCTGGCCTTTCATTTCTGTGTAACCAAGCTGCTTGTGAAACTTGCCTGCTCCTTACTCCTAGTGAGTGAGAGAGAGAGAGAGAGAGAGGGAGCGCGAGCGCACATGCAGATGTAGGAAAATTCCTGCCATCTGATATATGGAGGAGGAGTATGAAGAAATGAAAGGCTAAATAAATATGTGGAGTGTAGGTGGAAGGAGAGGAAAAAAAACACTGAGGAAAAGTAAAAGGTACAATTGCCACATTGCCTGATTAGTTGGGTTTTACTGGGTCATTTCAGCTACCTGGACCATTTGGTATGTGTTAACATCACTTGTTGGCCTGGGTTCCCAGCTCTCATAGAAAAAGAGCATAAATGTCTAGTATTGATACAAATTGAGATAAGAGGTAATATATGCATTCACTTTTCAGCCAAGTTGTTTTGCTACTGCTTTTCTATGTATTTCACTAATAAATGAAGTCATAATTATGATTGATATCCCATTTGAGGCCTCAATATTTTTTTTTAAAAAAAACTAGAATAATCTGTCAATATCTACCCTGCACATATACTGTGCATATTAATATTAAAGGACGTTGCTACTAAAGGGTGAAAGTGACAATCATTAGAGGAGTCTTCTTAAGAGAAAGTGCTCTCTGGCTTTCCTTTTTTATTTTTTTTTAATTGAAAACTTTCAAGTACATACATTAAAAGACAGAGAGGAAAATACCTTAGAGAAAAAAGAAAAGAAAAACAAGAGCAGCACAGAGAGAAAAGAACATAGAACAAAGAAAAACAAATGAACCAACTTTCTCTTGACTTCTGACTTTCCTAACAATGGTTATGCATCCTATTGGTAAAATAACTTCTCCAGTTAAAACACTATACTTCTGCTTAATGAAACCAATTAACTAAACCTGCAGCCAACATATTAGTCACTAATCGAAGTAGCAGAGCAGTAAATTTACCCATTTCAGTGAGGTTAGTCAACTTCAATATTCAGACCTCATTCCTTGGAGTTTAAATATTTTTCCATTTCTGTGCATACAATAATCTTGCAGCTGTGGTCATATAATGAAGTGACTGTTAGTCTGTTAAAAAAAAATCACACTTTTTTTTCTCTGCAGAAAACAGCATTTTCTGCATACGAAACACATTTTCTGTGCAGAAATAGACAGAATATCCTATGCAAAATAGACTGTACAAATCAGCAACATGAAGTTTTTGTGCAAAATTCATCAAGAACTGTGAGAAATTTTGTCAGTTCAGGATTCTTCTCTTTATGGTTTCTCAACATTTCAACAACTTTTAAAATAATTTTGAATATTCTTCAAATCTCTACTATGATGGCTAGTCCCAATGGGCCTGAACTTGCCCAGACTTGAAATTCCTCTCTGGTTCTGTTCCTGATTGTACTTAGGACTATAGAGGTCTGAGCCTGTTTGGACTTATACTCTTAGAATGGACACTTCTTGCAATATGTAGGGCAGGAGCCTGGTCCAGACTAGACTCCTTGCCCTATCAGGCCTGTTTCCTAATCCTACATATCAACTTATGGCTGCTATTCCTCACTATATGCACTGAGTGCTGGTTCTGTTCCTGCAAGATGTCCTTGGGAGATAGCTGGACCCAGATACTATTGTTATTGTTACCTTCACCTCATGAAGTAAAGGCTTCGTGGCTGTGTATAGACCTGCGGCCAATGAACATCTGTGAAACCGAAATCCTTCTTTGTGTCTTAATTCAAAAATAAAGATGTGAGACATAATGGTAGACCACATTTATTTAACTTCTAACCCAAACTTCTGCAGGGAGGCCTACCTGATGCTGAATTCAGTTAAGACCAAGGGTTACTCCTAACCTCAAGTGCAAAGGATACACATGCAGGCTCTGATGACAGTCTGTCAAACTGCAGGCTGACCAGATGTTTCAGACCAAGGACACCCTCACAGGCTATGTTTCCCAGCAAGTCCCAAAATTTATTTTTTTTAATTTTTTTATAAACAAATTTTATATAAATAAAATAGAGCAAAATTATCCATCAAAGACAGAAAAGAAGAAAAAAAGGGTACAAAAGTTGATATATCATAAGACAGACAAGATATCTAAATAACTAAACAAACAAAACAATTAAGAATGTACTCAATAGGTTCTCATTTCATACATATCTCTTATGTAAGGTAGTCTAATCTTTGTCCGTAAATAGATATCTTCGTTTAGTTCCACAGATGCTCAAATATATCAAATCATTCAAATATTTACTCAAATCACTTAAAAGATATATCTATATAATATCTCCAGCTTAAGTCCAGTTCTAGTCGGTAAAACTCTCTACCACTAGGTTTCACCATCTGTTTCTTAAATAATGTATTAGGGGGTCCCATGTTTTTATAAAAGAGCCCATCAATGTTCCTTTTACTAAAGCAGTTAACTCATCAGTTACAGCCATATCTAGCAGTTTGATTAACCAGTCTTCTTCATTAGCTATAACAGGTTGTTTCCAATTCTTAGCATATCTAATTCTAGCCACAGTGGTTACATAAAATATCAATTCCCCATATTTTTTCCTATTTTCTCATCCATCATACTCAACAGATATAATTCTGGTTCCATTTGTAGTTTTATATTCAGAATTTTCTCTGCCATCAAATGAATTGTTTTCCAATTATCTTTTAGCTTTGGAACGGTTCCACCACATGTGATAGAATGTTCCTTTTTCATCTTTACATTTCCAACATTTATTATCAGTATTTTTATACATTCTTGCCAATCTATCAGGGGGTAAGTACCATCTTAAATACATTTTATAAACATTTTCTTTTATACTTTGATTATTGGTATACTCTATGTGTCAAGGTCAAAGATACAGGCAGCGAGCCAGCCCGGAGAAGGGAGTGGGAGAGCTAGCAGAGTCCTGCTGGGAGGAGTCAAGCAAGCAACTACTCAAAGGAAGTCCATTTACCTAAGCCAGAGCAACAAGCGAAAGCCATAATCAGAGTTCCAAAAGCCAGGGGTCTGGAGCCAAGAGATCAATCCAAGGTATCAAGAGCCAGGTGCTGGAAGCAAGGAACAGGCAAGGGAAGGGCTTGTAAGAAGTTTGCCACAAACAAAGGAAAGCTTCCAGGCAAGCAGTTATATAGCCCAAGGCACAGGTGTGGCTAGTCACTGTTTCTTGAACTTAATCAAGGAAGCCTTCCTTTGCTCAGCTCTATTGATTCTCCGCCTTGTTTGGGGGCTGATTGACACAGGCTCCAAAGCATCTTCAGAATTGGATCCCTGTTGCCCTAAAGGAGCAGGCAGAGGAACGTCCAAGCCTGCTTGGTCCATGGCAGCAGGGGGAGCTCTTGAGCTGCAGGACTCATCTCCAATCAGAGCAACAGGGACCAACAGCTGCTGCTCGTCATCAGCAGCTCTGACAGGGGCTTCAGTTATCACACTATGCTCTTTTTCCATTTTTTTCCCATTTTCCATATTCAATTGGGTGGCCTACATTTTGTGTCCACTGGATCATAGATTCTTTAATAATTTCCCCCTTAAGAAGTAATTTATATATTTTAGAAATCAGTTTCAATTTATCGTCAAATATTATCTGATCAAATTCCATTCTTTCAATTTGGAAACCCTTCAAGTTCCTCTCAATCTTCAATTTTTCTTTTAATTGCCTATAAAGCAGCCAAGGACACTTTAATCCATCCTCTCTAAGTTCCTCCTGCATTTTATAGCCCACTTCATTTCCGTTTATCTTTGTCAAATCTTTAAATAATATCCATCTTCCATAAAATATATATTCTTTTTTATAAAAGGCTTTGTGTGGTCAAAACCACAAAGGAGTTTCAGGATATAATCTCATTCTATATTTTTTCCAGATCCTCAATAATGGTTTTCTTATGTAATGATTGTTGAATTCACTATGTATTCTATCTTTATTACCTCCTAAGTAGGCATGCCACCCAAATGCCAGTCCTTCACCTTCCAACTCCAACAGCCTATCTTTATCCAACCTAATCCATTCCTTAATTTATTCTAAACAACAAGAGTGAAAATATAACCATAGATTTGGAAGTTCCAAACCTCCCCTTTCTTTTATATCACACATTATTTTATATTTCACTCTGGGTTTTTTCCCTTCGCAGACAAAATGAAAGATGTATTTTCACCAACTGTAGAATGCGCTTTCATTGGTAATGACTGGAATTGTCTGAAATAAAAAAAGAAGTTTTGGAAGGACTGACATTTCGATTGTAGAGATTCTACCCAAAAGAGATAAATTCAATTCTTTCCATCTCTGGAGGTCATTGTTAATCTTTTCCCAAGACTTCTCATAGTTATTCTTAAATAAATCAGAGTTTTTCTTCATCAGATATACTTCCAGGTACTTTACTTTTGTAGAGATTGCAAATCCTGATTTTTGGGTCAATTCCTTCTCCTCCTCTTTATTTATATTCTTTGTCAATAAATTGTTTTTTTCTTCATTTACTCTCAATCCAGAGATTTCTCCAAACTCTTTTAAGAGTGTTTTCAATTTTTCAATACTTTTAATCAGATCCTCTAATATTATAGCGATGTCATCCGCAAAGGCTCTGATCTTACATTGTTCACCTTTTACCTTAACTCCATTGATTTTACTATTTGATTTAATACTTATAATCAAAATTTCTACAGCTACTAGAAATAGCAGAGGGGAGATCAGGCATCCTTGTTGAGTGCCTCTAGCAACGTAGATTTTTTCACTCTTTTCGCCATTTATCAAAATTTGGGCTGTCTGATTCTGATAAATTGTTTTTATACTTCTCATAAGATGGCATCCAACCTCCATTTTTGCTAAGACTTCAAACATAAAGTCCCAACTCAAACAATCAAAAGCTTTTTCAATATCCAGAAATAGCAAAGCTAATATTCTGAACACTATAGAATATTTTGAAAAGCAACCTGGGAAAAGCAAGTCCCAAAATTTAGAAGGGGACTGTACCAGATTGATTCCAAAGGTTATTCTCCTTCTATCACCCAAGCCTCATATAACCCATGTGCAAATCGGGTTACATATTGTATTAATGTGTTGATTGGGTTATGTATTTTTAGAAGGCATTTCATCAGTATTATACATCATTATACAAAAACAAGTTTCACTATGAAAGATAAATGAATATTTAGATAAACCAAACTTACCAGATATTTCAAATTTGCAAAAACAGATGTTAACTGAACCTATTACAGCGAGTGAGATTTTTGATGTGATTAAGAAGATCAAGACTGGTAAATCATCATCTAGTTATTAAAAGTGTTCTGAAGAACAGCTTCTTTTACCTTTACAAAAATTATTCTTTACAGTTTTATGGACCAAGAAGATACCTAAGATATGGAAAGAGACAATGATAGTTTTAATTCCAAAAGACGGTCAGGATATGATGATGACAAAGAAATATAGCCCAATTTCATTACCTGATAATGATTATCAGATCTTTACAACAATTTTGGTAGAAATACTGAAGAGAATTGTACAAGATTTTATCCATAAAAACCAATCTGGATTTCTGCTGAAAGGACAGTTATGTGACAATGTTAGATGTATTTTGGGTGTCTTGGAATATTTAGAAAAGCATAATGAGAAGCAAGTGATGAATGTATTTTTAGATGAAGAAAAAGCTTTTGATAATCTGAATTGAGACTTTTTGCTTAGAGTTTTAGACAAGATGAGCTTTGGTGAAAATTTCACTACATGGATTAAGGCAATTTATGATACATAGAAAGCACAGGTATTAATTAATGGTGAATTGAGTCAACCATGAGATATCTAAAAAGGAACAAGACAAGAATGTTCACTCTCCCCATTATTGTTTATCTTGGCCCTTGAAGTCCTGAATAGGACAATAAGAGATGGGGAAAAAATTAAGGACATGAGAATCAGAAAGGAAATATATAAACTAACAGCATTTGCAGATGACTTAGGCCCTTTTCGCATGGCATTTCTCATGCGAAAGGGCCTTTCGAGGGTCACGCGATTGCGGGGAGCGTTTCAGATGACGTCTGTCAACCACACAGGCACCAATCGTGCACTATATCATTTTCGGCTTTTAGCCAAAAATGGTGTGCGATCACGCATCAATCCGGGGCCCCACATGCACTTACCTTGCATGCAGAGCTCCAGAACCTTGGCCCTCACGCTTCCTCCCCCAGCACAGCCTGGGAAAATACCTGGCTGCACTGCAGAAGGAAGAGGCAGAGCCTTCATGCTGCCTGCCAGCGAGCCAGCAGCTCCTGCAGAGCAGAAGCATCAGGGACGCGAGAGCCTCATGGAAGAGACTGCTCGTGTGATCCCCACGAGACCGCACCAGATGAAGGTAAGGTGTGAAAAGGGCCTTAGTGAATGCGTTAGAGAATCCTATGAATAGTATAGCAATGTTGTTGAAAATATTAAAGGAATTTGGAGAGCTTGCTTGGTTTAAGGTAAACAAAAGATGGAGATGTTAACAAAAATATAAGAAAATAGGACCAAATACAATTGCTGGATAGGCTGAGTTTTAAAATTAAGAAAAAGGTGAAATATTTAGTTATTACTATGATGATTGTATGTTATTGAAGAATAACCATGTTAAGATATAGAATGATAGTAAGATGGATCTGCAAAGATGGGCAAAATTTAAATTATCATTGTTAGGGAGAATTTCAGTGATAAAAAAAATAAATATTTTGCCAAGAATTCTGCTTTTGTTCAAAACAGTACTGATTTTGACCAATGATGTGTTATTCAAAGAAGGACAAAGTAACTTTTTGAAACATATTATTCTTTATTATTTCTTTTATTTCTTTGCTATCTTTCTTTTTTGTTATCTTATTTTCTGTTTTTCTTTTCTTTGTTTATATCTATCTTGATTTTTTATTGTTTTGGAAAATCCATGGAAACAGAATCTCTGGATATGGAGGGCCAACTGTTTAGTAATAATTAAGAATAAGTTAAGCCACTGTCTCATAGTCCTTCTCTGCCTTACAATACGTTCGTTGGTCCATTATTTACAGATACAGACAGACAGTCCTCTTGGCTGGATAAAAGAGATGCTTATGAGATCTTTTTAAGTAACAATGCCAAGAAATGAAGCTATAACCCTCAGCATGGGATACATGTCCTCTTACTGAATTAAGGCCAATCCCTCTGTTGTGATGTGCATGGGAATACAATGAACAAAAGGCAGATGCATCAATTTAATTTAGCACAGACAGTTTCATATGCTAAGTGCCAGGTATATTGTGCCAAAAAAGCACCGTAAGTGCACTTTGTCAAGGAATCTGTCACAGTAATTCATAAAAATAAAAAAAAAATCTGTCAGAACATTTTATTTCAGGAAGAAATACTAACTATGTAAATTCAAGTCAGTCTGACCTCATCTTACCTCAAATACTAGACACAGACATTGGCAGACATACCAAAGCTCTGTCTTGTCCTGCTTACAGTGGCCATGTGTCCTACTCTGCAGAGGACAATCTCTTATTTGAAAGGCTATCATGAAATGATCCCCTATTTCTATCATGAAAGGGCCATCCAGTCTAGGGAGATTTTCATTGCTCTTTTCAGAATCTCACCAGCATTCTCCTGTCAAAGTTCTATGTCAGATTATGAATTTTCTTTCCTGTAGGAAAAATCATGCATGTTTTGGTACACATTTTTCCTAATGTCTTCAAACTTTTTATACATTTTCCCACTGACTAAAGTATTTGTGTACATATTGTCTATATTGACTTGCTTCCACCTTGGATTTTTAAGGATCCAGTGCTCACAATTTCCTCCACTTTTTCCTGGAATAAAAGGTACACTTGAGTAAATGGTCTCACAGACCATGAAGTGGATAAATTAATCAAAGATCTTGATTAACAAAAATTCCTTTTTCTTCCTGAGTTTAGTCCAGGTCTAATTTAAAGATAAAGTTCTAAGTCCAAGTGTAGTCTAAACTAAAGTAGACCTTCTGAATCAGTTGTATCAACTCAGAGGATCTACTCTAGTTGGAGTGAACAATTGGCCAAAGAAGCATAATGAAATCCATTTAGGCCAAAGAACCATAATAGTAGAAAACAGAGGTCCTGAAGTTGCCAATTGACAGTGACATCCTGAACAGGAGACTGAAGATGACCAAAGTTAACCTAGCCACAGTCATCTTAGCTTATGATAGGATGCATTTCTAATTAAAGTACAGTTATTATTTTAAACCTACATCTATACATATGAATTACCATGTACATTTTTATGCCTCTGTCTATAGATATCAGCTGAAGAACTGAGGTCTGCAGCAGGGCCCTTCTCTGTGTCCCACCAATGATGTCAAAGTGGTAGAAGAGGACATGGGTCTTTTTGACTGCAGTGGCCCAATTTTGGAAAGCTTTCTACCTGGAGACCTGACTGGTGCCTACACAGGCTTCTTTTGGCACCAGCTGAAGACATGGCTTTTTATGAAAGTCTCTGGGGCCTAGTTTAATTTTAAGCATCTACACGTGTTTCTTTAAAAAACAACAACAACTTTTTTTAGCCTTCCTAAGCTATTTGAGTTGCTTAATATGCTTTTATCTTGTTTAAATTATTTATTGATTTTATTCTGGTATTGTTTAAATACTTTATATTATTTTACATGTTTGCTACCCTGAGATCTTGCAATAAACGGACAAGATATGTTTTTAAAGAGAAATAAATGGATAATATGTCCTTTCTGTTGTCAATTTTGGCCATGCATTTCCTATTTCTTTCTTTCTTTTTAAAAGGAATATGCAGGTGTTCACCCTTGTCATGCCACAGTGGTCATAGCACAGCAGGGCAAGCAGGGCATCCTGACACAGCTAAAAAAATTATTATATGAAAGCAGGCTCCCATGTGCTAGATGAGGATACTTGCATAAACTAGAATTCTGGTAAAGGAAAGAAAACTACCAAATGCTATTAATATCAGGGTTGTGTCAATGGTTTGATGACTCAGTGACGAAAAGGGAACCAGGTATCATCTGTCAGATTTAATACACAGGCTAAAAATAAATGAGGAGTGCATAAATTATGAACCATGTTGGTGCTTCATAAAGAAACAGTACTAAAATCAAAGAAAGACTGCTTCAGTGAGACCTAAATGGTATGTTGATAACTTGCCCCAAAACTTGCAGAAGCAAAAGAAAAGAAAGGAAAAAAAGTTAACAGAAAACTACCTGCTATGTTAAAAGAGGGGAAGGAGAGAAGAAAGATCAGAAGAATAAAGAATGCAAGTTAGGGGGTGGGGAGGAAGGCCTCAGTAAAATCAAAGTGGCTATCACCAAGAATGTGAGCAAGTATTGATTTTTTAAAACAAAATAATAACAGAAGTAATCTGCTCAATACACAACTCTTTGACTTTATTTGCAAATACATAACATGAGCTTAACTTTTTGAAACAATGCATTAGCCATTTGGAATTGGTTAACTTTTATAACGTAAGTTAAACATCTTTGTAGAGTCTACTTCTAAACAACTTCTGCCTGGTCTGATTACCTCTGCAAGATAGCTGGTCTCATTAGTAGGCAAAACAACAATCTGCCTCCATTAAGAAAAGGTTTTGCTAATCCTACCTTCCTCCAAATGGATGAAATATTACCTCTGTATTTTGCTGCTTGGAAGCTTCCAGCCAGGTGACCAAAATACACTCAAAAATCAAGAACAGTGCACATGCTCTAAATTCCAAACCTATACAGTTTTACCTGGGAATAAACTTCTCTTGGAGCCAGAGTAGTGAGCATTGGACTATGACCCTGAAGACCAGAGTTCAGTTCTCCACTTGGCAGTGGAAATCCATTGGGTGACCTGGGGCGCTTCACACGCTCTCAGCCCTCAGCAAACTCCATGATAGGTTTACTTTAGGGTCACTGTAAGTTGGAAATGACTTGAAGACAGATGACAAAAACAACCATGAAAAACGAAGAGATAATTTAAAACCTGTTCTATATATTCATGAAATAACAAAAGCATCCATCACTATTATAAGGTTATTCTTCAACTGCCCATTGGTTCCAACTCTTCTGCAATTATATCTTTTGCAATTATGAGGCTAGGAAGTGCTTATTTTTGAGGGCCAGCGTGGTGCAGTGATTTGAACATTGGACTGTGATCCTGGACATTAGGGCTTGATTCCCTTCTCAGCTATGGAGACCCACTAGGTGACCTTGGGAGCATGACACACACTGTGCCCCAGAAAACGCATGGCAGTTTCACCTTGGGGTGTCCATGTTAGAAGTGCAACAATGCTTAGCACTGAAGAATCCAGAATGCCTTACAGTCAGCAACAGTAATAGAGGCAGTTAGTTTGAGTGACCTAAAGTGTTCTCTCTTTTTTGGCTCTACCTATCCTGACCCTTCTGTGACGTAAACTGATACTCTTAGGGATGTTTCCCTTCCTATTCTCAAGACTCTTCTCCTGTCTTCCCAGGTCCTTTCCTAGAAAGCAGATAGATTAGATCGCACCCAGTAATTTTCCTATCTTAGAATGGAGTTCCTATAATAAAGATTTTTACTTTAGCCATTGGTGTCTTTGTTCCTTAATCAGTATAGATGCTCTGCTGCAGACATGCACTCTCTATCATGCCATAAGTCAGAAATGACTTGAAGGCACACAACAAGAACAAACTTCTTCTGAATGCAGCAGGGCACAGCAGTGATGTATAGGACTGTGTTATTAATTTTTCAGTTTGTTCAACCTATTACCTTAGCCTCTCCACATTCACAAGGGCTAGGGGCACAAAAACCTTATGTATGTGGAAAAATCATGAATAATTTCCACCTTCACAATTGCCCTCCAGAGTTCCTCCATCCCATTCCTTTGCTTCTGGTCCCAGCATTGGCAGGCAGGGAAGAAAAAAGACACAGTAAAAGGCTTACCAATACTTTCCCCTCAAAGGGAGAAGAGCACAGTTCTACCAGTGGTCATCTTGAAAAGAGAGGGGTAGGAGTAAAGAGAGCACCTGACCAATCAGCAGCCATTACACAGCAGAAAAGTGCAGCCATATGACAGAGAGGGCACACCTCCAGCAGTGGGAGGGGTGCTTTGCTTATCGAAAAAGAAAAAAAAAACTTCAATTTTAAACACAAACCTGCCAAACCTGGAGTGAAGAATGCAAGGCAATGGGAAGAGGCAAATGGCAGGGGAGGCAAGCACGTGCCTCACAGTGATGTAGACTTGAGTCGACTGACTTGAACTTGAGTCAGACTCAAGTTGCTTCAGGGACTCAACTTGGACTTGACCCGGTATTATATGATGGACTGACTCAACTGGACTTGCAACTCATATATTTTCCGTGACTGACTTGCTGCCCTTGCTAGTCCCACCTCCCCCTCCAGCATTTTCCCAATCAGCACTGAGGGAATGTTATGCTGATGACCCAATGAGAGCTGCTCATGCTCCTTATCCCACCCTCTCCCTTGTTTCCTACTTTTGAGAAGCCATTCCTAGGAAAGTAAAAGCATAGCAAGATTGGACATGAGGGAAACAGAAATTTGCAGGTTTTTTTCTGTGAGTATGAGCATGGGGTGGTCTTTGGGGGTGAGGGGAGGTCGAGGAAGGTCATCTCCAAGAGGATGCTACACTCCACCTCTCGTAGCTGGGGCCCTTTTCGCACCTTATTTTTTAATTCTGCTGGGTTGGGGTCCTCGCGCGAGAAGCCTGGGCAGGAAGAATCTCGCAAGCCTCCTGCTTCAGCTCTGCAGCTCCTTCCTGCTCGCACGAGAGCCCTGCCTGCGCCCCCCCTTCCTTCCGCAGTGCAGCCTGGGAGTTGGAGGCTGCACTGAGGAGAGGACGCACGACCGGCCTGACTCCAGAGGCTCCGCACGGCAGGTGAGCGCAGCCTAGGCCAGTGAGCGTTGCACAAGCGCGGGTCATTTTCGGCTAAAAGCCAAAAATAAAAAAATGCATGTTCACTGCGCGTGAGAGCCCTGAGCGCCGCGTAAATGGGAGTGCGTCATGCAGACCGCTCCTCACATTTACGCGATGCTCAAGGGGCCCTTTCGCTTGCAAACTGCCGTGCGAAAAGGGCCTGGGAGAGGCAGAATAACTATCCTAGTGCCTTCCTCATGAGTAAGGAGGATTTGATCCAACCCCTAAATCATGGAAGGGCAGGGAGCACCTTCCAAAAGGAATATACACCCCACCTTCTCATGGCTTGGAGTGGCAGAATAACTATCCTGATGTGTTCAGCTGCATAGGGTTACAAAGCCCTCGTCATAATTTCACAGTCAACATGCAAAGGTTTCTGACACAGCTAGATGCAAAGGAATTTTCAGGGTACAGTTTCTAGGCATGCCCACATGGCTGCCACCCATTTAATCATCCACTTGTCCCAACAAATGCCTCAACAGGGCTAATCTCTCCACTCCAAGCCTATTCAATCAGAGCAGTTCTTTTTTCTTCTCCAGTCTTTACATTTTTCTAGCCTTAAAAACTGGGAAGAGGAGAAATCTTTGTCCCATTCTACTTCTCTTCAAGGAAGAGAACTAAGTTTTATTTTTGGAGCAGTAAAAGAGCAAAAAGGAGATGGAGAGAAGTGATGGAATGCTCTCTAAGAATATCAGTCTAAAAGAGATTAAGACAAATGGCTAAGAGATGGGGAGACTTTAATCACTGAAGTGCTCATTAGCCCTATCACTTTCTCTAAGGCCATTTCCATACCGGGCTTCTGAAACGGTGCAGAGCGACCTGTCACTGAGGTCTTCTACACCGTAGAGTGGACTGGCGTGGACTACTTTTTGTAGTTCCACACCAGAACCCACTCAGGAGCGGCTGGAACTAGCCGGGCTGCGTGTTTTTTAAAAACCTCTTTTTCGAGGTTTTTGAAAAGCACGGAGCGCGCAGCCCCATGCCGCTCCGTTGCCCGGCTCTGATGCGGATTTCCAGGCACGCGCAAGTGCGTGCCTGCAGATCTGCCGGGGGCGGGCTTCCGGCTGGCGAGCTTCTCCGGTTGGTGGAGAGCTTCCACCAACTGGAAGCCGCCATCTGGGATGCTGGAGGACTGTGGAGCAGCGAGCTCGCGCTGCTCCGCGTGGCGACGGACTTACCCGGTTGCGGGTAAGTTCCGTTGTAGCGTGTTTTCACCCGTTCCCCCACACACACATGTGAAAAGGGCCTAAGACACATCTAACTCTTTAAACACAGAGCATTGTTGCATTTTCAACATCTTTCACATTCTGCTTGGTCCTATAGGGGAAGGAACCACTGAGCAATACTCTTGTGCTAAATAGCAAAGCAAATTTGGTTGGGAGACTGACTCCAACAGAGCAGGGTGAAATCCAGTCATCCAACATACAGGGTACAGAGGCCTATTAGTAGTTGAAATGAGAACAGACCTATTCAATCAATTGGATTTAAATACAGATTGGCTCTCCATTCCACTACTGAATGGCTTAGGAGCAACACCATTCAACCACAATGGATGTACTCAAGAGCCTTTCCTCACTACACTGTTATAGTGCTATTATACCACTTTCAACATCTTATGGAATTCTGGGGTTTCTAGTTTACTGAGGCCAAGGAGATCTCTGGCTGAGAATTCCAAATGCCCCTCCCTAAACTGCAGACCCCAGGATTCCATAGAATGTTGAAAGTAGAATCATAGCACTATAACAATATAGTGCAGAAAGGCCCCTAGTTGCAACTTATTTTCTCCTTAACATTCTTGCTTAAGAATCACTAGCTGCACCAAGAAGAGTTACTTGAATTAGAGCCTGCTGATTCTAGTACTTTCCTAAACATTGGTAAACAGACCTAAACAGAACCCTTTCTTCCCTTGTTTCATTTTAAGGCAAAGTTTGCAAAGGGACATAATGTACCCAACAAGCCTTTTGAAATCCATTTCTAATTTTCTGGCAAATCAAACCTAGTTCCAGTTCACAAATAATAAATTGCTCAGTTTATAAACTTGTAAAATGATTAACTGTCACTCATTTACACCTTCTAGTAATTGAGCGTGGCCCACCCCCCCAGCTTGATTTTAAACTGTGTCAGCTCAAGTGACCCATGCAAATCCAGAGCAACTACTTTTCTTCTAGGGTAGGGGTGGGTAAATATGATGTTCTGACGCCAGGACCATCAGGGAGCCACAAGGACTGGTGAGAGTAACACATTTACCCATGGAAGTGGCTGAAAGACCACCTCTGGTTTTGAAAAGTTAGGGATTTTTTTTTTATGTTAAACATTTTTTAAACAGGCCTGAAACCTGGAGGAAGTCCAGGAAATCTAAGGAGCTTGAGGTTTAGAGTTTGGGTTGGAATGGCAAGTTTGATGCCACCTAATTAATTCTCTTCCATTTAAAGCCACAGAGCTGGTCATCAGAGATTCTCTGAGGTCAAGGAATGCCTGGTTTATAAACATAATGCTTGCCACAATTTCTAGTTTATTGCAGAAAATGATTTCATTATTAGGTGGAAGCAATTTTTCCCAGATAAGATTTCCAGAACTATGAAAGAGAAAGTCCTGAAAGACTTCATTTAGTTCACTTCCTTACTGCTAATATAGATAAGCTACTCAAAAAGAAAGGCAGTATGTTCATCTTAGTAGTTGCTACTGTGTACAAGCATAAACAGATTAAAACATGCCAATTCTCCGGTCATTTTTATATAACCAACACATCTTGGCCTGGTGACAAGCTGATTTTGTGTTATCTCACTTCAGAGTCACAGAGAACAATTTCGCCATTGGCTCCTCATCCAATTATGAGAGGACACATGTTTATGGAAGACGTAGGTTTTATTTATAACATTTACTGTATGGCCTTTGTATATGTGACACTTCCAGACTGGGGAACGGTAGCTCAGCCAAATCCATAGGTTTCTTCCTTTTCCTATTTCCAAGACTTTTCTGCTCACCAATTTTTTAATGAAAAATAAATCCATTTTTGTGCAAATTTTTCAAATGGATATATTAATAAAAGCATATGCCCCAGTGACCAAAGTAAGCTTGTGTGTATTTTAGAGCTGTACACATTATTTCTTGAGCTCTTTCCAATGAGCTCATGTTTCTGAATGCATTCACAGGTGAAAAACATGGAATTATATTTATTCCCCCTGCCTCCTGCAACTGCATCTATTTTCAAGGTCTAGGAAGTACAGATGAGGTAAATCCATAACAATAACAGCAGCACCAGTGCCAACAACAGAAACAACAACCTTGGCAGAATAACTTCCTTACGTATCCATATATCATGGGGATAGCCCTATTCAATTTTCCTCTTAAAGGCCATTTCCGCTCTACATTGTTATAGTGCTATTATTCCACTTTCAACATCCTATGGAATCCTGGAGTTTGCAGTTTAGGGAGGGGCATTTAGAATTCTCAGCCAGAGAGCTCTTTGGCCTCAGTAAACTACAATCCCCACCATTCCACAGGAGGTTAAAAGTGGAATATTAGCACCATAACAGTGTAGTGCAAAAATGGCCATAGTTACAAGGTCTTCTCACCTCACACAGTAGATTGTATGGGTTCCATATACCAGGAATCTTAAAGTTGAAATTCAAAACAAAAAATGCTTCCAGAAAAGCGTAAAGCCATTGCAGAAATTCAACAGAAAAGTGGGGGAAAAGCCAGTCACCAGACACCATAGATTGGATTGGGGACTATTGGGAAAACTTACAGGTACTAGAATAGGCCAGTTGCTATGGAGACGATGCCTAGCAACAAGGAGGAGGACAGTGTATTCCCGCAGGAACCCAACAATAAGGTGTCAGGACTACTTTGTCCACCCTCAGGATATCCTCAGATGCTGCAGGATGGATTGTCACTGAGGTTATGCCTGCTATAAAGATGGCATATGCTTTCCAAGGTGTTGCTGTCAGTATCTTCTCGGATTACAAGGAAATTTGTGATCATAAAGTCCATAAGGCTGAAAGTATTCACCCTATTCAGGTAACGAGTTTACATCCACTGGGGGATGGGGGCAGTGGGAGCATGCCTGTTGATCACACCTTAAAGCCCATGTATACAATGGAGCAAAGTCAAAGTTTATGCAATTTGTACTCATGCAACTTATTGCAGGATTCCCGTCTGAGTGTACAGAGAACCAATATACATAGGATTCCTATGCATACTGGCTCTGTTGAAAGGATGACCTGAAGTATATCCAGTGAGTCACAGTATGGACTCCATCCCTCCATACGTTTTATGTACAGGGCATCATTGTCTGACCAGAATTTGTATGACTGAAGATGGTAGGGAGCAAACACAATTTATACTGCTTAGTTTAGTTGCAACTATTCAGTAATCATTTACTCATGTGCAGAGCTTTCAGAACTAGGCAGTGAATGCATCATCTTCTTTATGTGGCTGCTTCTTGTCTTTCTCTGCTCTAAACCTGATCCCATTGGACCCTGAATGCTAAAAATGCAGGCTCTCAGTGTCTAAGGGTTAATTTGGAAATTAAATTAATTTAATTTATATTAATTTTTTTCAAACTAGCCAATGGTTCAAAGTACTTCACAACTGTATTATTCTCAAACAATGCGCTGAGCTGAAAAAGTCAAGTTTGCTTTGGGTAATATGAGTCCTCTATAGTCAGAATTCTTTGTTTAAAGCAACAAGATGTTGAAAGGGTTTAATCTTAATATATGCTTCCTAGTTTTTCTTGAAGCATATATCTGCAGCTCACTTCAGAAGGAAAAATATGATTTTTTTTTTAAAGGAAAGAAATTGTTTTGCCATTTTCATCTCTTCCAGATGGCCCAAGGCCCACATTTCTACACTACAGAGTACTGCAAAGCAGCTTTAGCTTTCAAATGAAGAACCTTAATCATGTTCCTGGAAATTCCAGTTGGGGATGTAACTTTTTAAAAAAAAAAACACCACTTTCTTTTTTTAGTTGTTGCATTCTCCTATGGTTCAGTCAGTGCCTGTAGAATAACATTCAGTTCCGAATGACTGCCATTGCTGTAATAGGAATGGATGACTGGCTGCATAAAGCAAAGCATGGTAACTCCAGAGTTTCGGAAGTTATTTTTTAAACCTTATTATTTTCCAATATTGTTCTGGGCCCCCAAAATAGTTAATTGCCAAAGTATTTAAACAGTTAAAAGTAGTTCTTTGATCTCCTGTTTCTCAGAAGTATTTCTTGGAAGTTAACTAAATTAATTACTTTTACTTACTTTTTTAAAAAATATAAATATATTTTCAGTCAGCCGTATGAGCCAGCACTATGAGCCATGTGACAATCCTCCACCACTGTTTCATGAGGCCATACCGCCATAGCTATACAAGTAACTAAAAACTTGTTACATCAAAAGGGAAGTTACCATTTGTTAGGTAAGTGCTGTAAAGCTATATATTTATACTTTACTGGAGGAAACTCTGAAATTCGGTAAGGGAGAGAACCAAGTAACTAGTTATTTGTAGCTATTTCTATTATATATAACTTATAATTATCATTTTTTTCTATTATTTATTCAGAGGCAGGTACAGATGAGCTCAATAAGACTGATTTATTCAATAAGGCTTATAGACTTATTGCATGTTATTATAATAATGATGAATACAAATTAGTTGTGTATTCATGTATGGCAGGGGCTTGGACTGTCTGGCTCTTGTGGTCTCTCCCAACTGTAAGATTCTATGATTTTATGATTCAGCATTTTTTCCCCCTTTACAAGTATCTGGAAAGTTTCTCACCAAATGATGTATGGCTTTCTCTTTATAGATGGACAAGTCAGACCTACTCAGAATTTTGTTGTTGTTATTGTTGTTGTATAAGGAGAAGTGATGACTGAACACTAATGAAAATGTGACAGTAAAAAAAAACAACAGATTTTTCTCACCTGCTTTTAGCACATCAATAGATTTAGTGACCTCTTCAAGCTGTTCTGGTTTTATACCAGCATTTTATAATGACCAAAGACATAAAAGGCCCACTTTGTATGGGAAAGGTATAATGTGCTCTTAAACTGCTAAGTGAAAGTCATTGTCTGGACAGTAAAATACCAAACTACTTGGCAAAGTCTAGTCTTACATGAAAAAAAAATGCATTCTCCCCCCACCCCCAACTTTTATAATTTTCTCTGTTCAGTGAAGCATTTTATGACTTTCCCCCCCACCAACATTCCTATAACAAAATTTTGGAAGGGCAGATTGCAGCTGCCACCCTGATGTGGAGCTAAGCTGCTATTTCATCTAATGGGCAAATGACAGGAAAGCTTTCAGGCAAGTCCAGCAGAAAATGAGAAGTAGCATTTTTGCCACAATCAGTTGTGTGGCAAACACTATGAAATTCCAATCACACAGCTATTTCACACAGTGTACTACCTATTAAATCTGTTGCCATAGTCTGTCCCCTTCAAGCTTGATGTATGATACACAGGTGTCAACAGCCAGATGCAAAAGATGCATTTTTACTAGTTGTATAGAGGAAGGAAATTCAGCAGGTATGGTTTGCATCTGGTCACCCCAACTCTCTTTCTCTCTCCCTTGCCACCTTGACACAATTTAAATATACAGAAAGTAATGAAAAACATAGTGCTATTTCTTGTGTAATTTGTTTCTGGTGTTCCCTGACTTAACATTGCTGCTAGTTTTTCATACATCAAAGAAGTATTACTAGATCTCCAGCACTCCTAACCACTGAATGAGTTCCAATCATTCCAAAAAGCAGGGTCCTATTGAACTTAAACATATGGTATTCAGAATTTAGAGATGTTACTTTTTGAATTCCTTGAATATTTCAGCCAGTATGATCTACTGAGCAGCAGGGGGAAATTGTAATCCCATATATAACTTTTCCAACTTTTAAATGCATTTTCGACAGTGTGATGCTATAGCACTGTTTTACAAACCATCTACCACCAAGTATTACAAGAATGAGCAGTCGATTAACAGAGTGCTAAATGTTAACATGCACTTGAGATCTTGCTATCATCTTTTAAATCTTCCATCTGGAGGTCAAGGGTAGAGACAGATTCAAAGGAAGACACACGTTCTGGACAACATGATTCTTAAGAACAGTTAATAGAAACAAACTTAAATGGAAAACAAAGTTTTAGATTTTTTTTTCTTTAAACATTTCCAGAGATGTAGCCATCAGTATTTCATGCAGATGAAAGTTGCATAAGAATAGGTTCATTAGCAAAAAGGGCTTGCCTCTTCAGCTCATTATCTTTGGTGGACCAGAGAGGAGCTGTGAATGTGAACTGGAGTACAGGATGGAGTAAAGCACTAGCAGCATGGAACGTGAAATGAACTAGAAAGCAGCTGAGTATGTGAGCAGCAACTTCCAATCCACTGTTTCCATTATAGGGTTGCTGGTTCTTTTAGTGGTGAGTGGCTGGAGAACTGAACAGGTTATTGATCACTGATATCTCTTGTCCTGTGAATTTTCAATGGCCAGCATCCTTTTAGTGATTTCAACTTACGCCTGCCTAATTTACTTCCTTGCCTCTCACTATGGAGGTTGGAATCCTCTACCACTTTGGTCACTGAAGAAATGAAATTCCCTACCAACCATGGACTAACCAATTACCAGACTCCCCCCTGAAAATCCACCTTTGAGCTGCTACACTCTCTCCAATACAGCTGTTTACTGGCTGGTGGAGAAAAGGTGGCAGCAGAGAAGCATCCAGCTATGTTCCAGTAAAATGGCCATGTTGGTAGGCTGAGGGAGTCCAGCAGCTAAAAAGTTTATGGGAATGGGGAGGGGGAGACAGGTCACAATTCCACCTATGTGGCAACTTATGATACATCTCCCAGTACAGGATCTCAGCCTGTCTATTTGACTTACCAATTTAATTGTTTTATTGTGGTTTCAGTATTGGTTATGAACCCTCTTTAAGTGTACTGTATAAATAAACTCCCTGAATTGTTCGTAAAATCAACAAATAATGCTAACTCTGTGCAAGACCAGTGTTTGGATTTACTACATAAGCATTTCAGCAAAACCTGAACATTCAGTGAAGGTTAGAATCACCTTCAGGATGCCATGCATTGATTCTTTAAATGTGTGGAAGAGCTGGAGAAGTTGCTTGGAGCGTATAGTTCAAACAGCAAAGTAAATTATAAAGCTGCTCATTTCTTGTTGCTGTTATTTGGTTCTTCATTTTCCTTCCTTGGTTTGAATTTCTGTTCCCATCACATGAAGCGTGTGAACTTATTCATGCAGATAAATAGAAGGGCTGGCTCTGAGATTATCAATCACAGCATTATTATATTCCTGTAAAATTCTCAAACGCACACTCTTTAAAACAGATATATATTATATATTGTTATGGTGTGATTATATATGTTATAACAAATATATTCCATTTTCAACAGAGCTCTCTGTAGGGATTAAGGTGGCCATATACACTTCAATTTTTTTTCATCAAGCATTTATATACTGCTTTTAATTTTTTTTAAGAAAAAATCCAAACAGTTCATCATAAAAACAGATACAATAATACAGTGTATAAAATAACCAAATGATAAAGCAATAAAAACAGTAAAATCCACAGCACCATTCAGTAAAACCAAAGGATAACTGAAAAGGTTTAGTAAAAATAACTTCAACAATTCTCCAGAAAAGGGAAATTCAGTACAGCTATTAAAAGTGTGGTAACCCTACCCTTTTTTGCGTCTGGCTACCCTACCAGGGATATAATTTATAAAGGTAAAAGCCCAAATATGTCGAGAAGCATCTGTAGCAAAGGTGGGCAAAACAACCCATTCTAAAGGAAACAGTGCATTAATTCAAAGCCCTATTGGTTTCCACAAATGGATGGAGTTCACGTTTTCCCATGAAAATGTGAGAGGTACATTTTCTGAGACTGGCAGTAATATGAAGCACTTCTAAAAATGTGCACAAAAATGCATATCGTGCAATGAGAGAGAATAAGTACAGAAATATGCATGCCTTGCATTTGGGAAGAGGAAAAAAGTTCTGCCACTCAAAATAGATTCTGGAAAATGCAACAAAATGAGACTATGGCCATTTCCGCACTAACCTGTTATAATGCTATTATTCCACTTTCAACATCCTATGGAATCCTGAGGTTTGCAGTTAAACTGCAAACCCCAGCATTCCATATGATGTTGAAAGTAGAATAATAGCACTATAACAGGCTAGTGCAGAAATGGCCTACAGCAGGGTTATTGTCATCGGTGAACCAAAAGAGGGTATCTTCCCTCCAAAAATGCCTCCGCTCCCCCAAATTTACTTCATTCCCCAAATGCCTAGTATTGCAGCAACTTAAAATCTGAGCTGAGCCTTTAAAATTATAGTTTTGACATCCAAAGAAAATGGGCAGGCAAAGTTACCAAAAAAAAAAAAATGCAAACACAGAAAATATAAGAGTTCTAAATGTGACAGATTTTCTGTCTTTCCCTGTGATGCTAGAAATTTGGGGACTAAAGGAAAATTCCATTTAGTGGGGCAGAATTCTTATGTCCTTGTTTTGCCATAACATTATTGTTGTTATTGTTGTTATTGTTGTTGTTGTTGCTGTTGTGAGCCTTCAAGTCATTTCTGACTTGTGGTGACCATAAGGTGAACCTATCATGGGAATTTCTGGGGGCTGAAAGTGTGTGATGCACCCAAGGTCACCCTGTGGCTTTCCATGGACAAGTGGGGAATTGAACCCTGCCGGTCTTAAACCATTCAAACCACTATACCATGCTGACTCCCCATAGCTACACTCCTGGATTATATCAACAGGAAAGTTTGGAGCCCCATCCTGCTTTGCCTCTAGTTCCATCTCTTCCCTCTGGTTGAAAATGATGAGTCTGACCCAGGGTGCTTCTGTTGCAGTATGAACTAATCCTGGTCAGGGCTCCATCCATACAGTCATGATCTCTCTCCAAGTATTCATTCAGATTTTCATTTCTTCTTTCATTTTCTTCCACCTTTCCAACAGTCAGCCATTATTCTCTGGTTGTTGAAGATGTGCAGTTTCCATTGGGCTGGATTTGTGGCCAAGTTTGTACCAAATAGATTTTAGCAGTGCTCTGTTTTAATTGGTTGTAAGCCACCTTGGGATCAGCACCCGGAGAAAGTGGGGTATGCATAAGTAAATGCATGCATACATACATATTCAGAGAATGAGTTTCTTTCTATGAATGTAGGAAAGATTGAACAAAGTGGCACATAAACCACCCAAACAAATATTGATTTATGACACTTTATGACAAAAAGCAAGCATATATTTTTTTGTTTCTTTGCATGCTAGAATATTCTTCCTTTATTCTGGAGGAAAATATTGGGTACAAGAATGTACTCAGCCATGTGTGTGTGTGTGTTGCATCTTTCCTTCAAGACAAGTGACTCAAAGCATGCACATAGTTCTCAGACAGCATTATGAAGATAGGATTAGCATTATGACGATAGGATTGAGATAGATGATGGTGGAAAAAACTGAGGTTCATTGTTGATTAACAATGTGATTTATTTTCCCTATGCTGAAACACAACACTAAGGTCTACATCACTCAAAATGATGGCCCATGGACTATTGCAGGTCCATTCACCAGTTCCAGTCCACGATGAGCCTCCAGAAAAGAAACAACTGCAGTTAGTGGACACAAATACTCTACCAGTGTGGGAGGGCCCCCTCCCTAAAGTGCAAACTCCAGGATTCCATAGGATGTTGAAAATGGAATAACACTATAACAATCTAGTGTGGAAAAGTCTTGACTCTAACAGGTAATTGAACAATGAATGGTATTCACTGAATCAAAACATGCTTCAGGCACAAAACCCATTCCCATATTCTACACAGAAACATGCTAGAGATCTAGGAAGAAAGGAAATAAATTAAAACCTCTATTTTCTCTACATATTTCCATTTTCTGGATGGGCATTTTACTGCCAGCCCCTTTTATTTCATATAGAGAAATGGACTGAACTGACTATTGAGATCAAGATCCTATAAATGTCTAGTGTTGTATAAATATATGCCAGCATAGTTATATGAGATCTCTTCATTCTCAAGGTGAACATGCAACATGCTCCACAGCCTTAGCAGTGCTCACCCGTTGTGCAACAATAGATTAATCTCCCAGGGCTAGGTGTGTGCTTGTGGAACGACAGGGGATTAGGGACCACACTTATTTGACTTCTGAGAAAGCACAAGTGCTTGCACAATGGTTTTTAAGCTGCTGTAGTGTCCCAACAGCATTGTGACTTATACCTTACTTCAGCTGATGTGGCAGCAAAGTGCCATCCACCACACCTGAGAGAAGCAGGCTGGCTGAAATATTGTGACACAAGCAGCTTTTGCCTCCAAGGGAGGAAAATAATGGAGAACTGAGAAAGAATGGCTGAGAACTGCCACTGCAGCTCACAGCATCTGCTATCTGAAGTAATTGGCTCACTTTGACTAACCAGCCTCCTTACTGAAAGCATTTCTTCATCCTGTTGGTCATTGGGGCTGGAAGAGAATAGAAGATATATTCCTGTTTGTCTGGTAAAATTTATATCCTATTTGCATTTATTCAGAGGTAAATCTGAGAAATGAAAGTCACATCTACGTATTCCTAGGCTCACGCCCAAGGATAAATCTTCATTATAAAAACGCCCTTGCAACAGAAGATAGTTGAGGACACAAGTACGTTAGCACATTTAACGAGGGAGCATTAGCTTTCAGATAGCCTCTATATCAGTATTTAATGTTTAACACTGACACTTCAAGAACGGATTTCATTTTACAAAACCTTCTCCATGCCAGTATTCTGTGCAAAGCTTTGTGCCTCAGCTTTAAATTTATGGCTTATTTCTGAAGTAAACCTTTACATCTCCTCCAAACTTTTCACTTAGCTTTGAAATCTGCCAGGGCAAAGACCCCAGGCAACCTCTTCTTACAAATTTCCTTATATTGTCCCCATCATTCTTTAGGACCAGCAAAAGATTTTATGTTGGTCCAGGATATAGATCTGTGAATCTGTATTACATCATCCCAATATGTGGTTGGGATGGAAGGAGAGTAGGGCCCTTTTCACATGTGGGGGGGAAACGGTGTAGAGCGACCTCTCACGGAGGTTGTCTACACCATAGAGTGGACTGGCATGGATTACTTTTCGTAGTTCCACACCAGAATCCACGCAGGAGTGGCCAGAACTAGCCGCGCTCCGTGTTTTTTAAAAGTCTCTATTTAGAGGTTTTTAAAAAGCACGGAGCGCGCAGCCCCATGCCGCTCCGTCACCCGGCTCTAAAGTGGATTTGCAGGCGCGCGCAAGTGCATGCCTGCAGATCTGCCGGGGGCGGGCTTCCGGCTGGCGAGCTTCTCCGGTTGGTGGAGAGCCTCCACCAACCGGAAGCTGCCATCTGCGACGCCGGAGGAGTGTGGAGCAGCGAGCTCGTGCTGCTCCACGTGGCGACGGACTTACCCGGCTGGAGGTAAGCTCCGTTTTTGGGCGTTTTCGCCCATCCCCCCCCCACACATGTGAAAAGGGCCTAGCTGAAACTATAATGCTCTATTTACACACTGAATCTTATTTAATTCCCTCCTTAGCCTCCTTGAAAGGCTACAGTCTCTTTGAGATGATTTATGGTGTAAAACATAATATCCTGTTATCAGTATAATAAGTTCATGGGGTCATAAATTAATTTTTAAAACTAAAAATTTAAAAAACTGATTTTAAAGTGAACTAGTAAAATTCACTCTCTCACTGCCTGAACTGTCCACAAATCAACACCTTGTTATATCCTTATACACACATATCAACAATCTGTGACTTCATCAGTATAGCTGTGCTTCACCAGTAGATTGGAAACTATTTCCCACTATGGTTATGTTTGCCTAGCTCATCTTCTGCTCCCCAGACTTTTGGTGATGAGCTAATTCATGCTCACTTTGGCTGTTCCTCAGACACAAATGCCTTGGCTGGCTTCCTGTTAGTGACATACACCAGCCAACGCTGGCATATGTCATCATTTGTTGTTGCAGAGGGAGGAATGTGCTAAATTGTGGCCCCCTATTCTCTCAAAACCCAATTGACTCTTGTTGCTCCTTTTCAACATGGTCATATAGTGGCCAGTGAAGAGTTGGAGGGGGCACCTAACTATGTCACTATAACCAGACATACAATGATGGAAGCATTCGCTGGGCTGTGCCATGGGGAATCCACTACATGGCCAAGTTGGAGGAGGGTCAGCAAGAGACAGATGGGTTTTAAGGGAGGTAACAGTAAGGACAGGGCACAGCCCCTCCTTCCATCTCAAGGAATTGTAGCCATTACTAACATAGTTTTTAGCTTTAATATAAACATAATGTAGTGACACTTTTCCCACTAACATTTCTACCCTTATTTATTTATTTATCCAGTTTATATCCTGCCTGCCCCTTGTATGGGATCCTTTAGTGTGGAGCAGAGGGTAGCCTTTGAAATAGCCATAATGATCTTGTGATGGACTCACCACCTTGAAGCTGTGTTGTTTTTAACTTTTATCCTATATGTAGGGTATTAAAGGTACATGATGCACAGCAGAACTGTGGTAAGCAGTTACAAGATCTGTTTTAATTATTGATTTCATCATTTTAATATTCAGTTATTTGTTTTCTCTTTCCTCTTCCTGGGTCCTTTTTGTGTATGTCTGCTTGTTATTACACAATGAAGCTGCTGCTCTGTGTATGAGTGCCTTGAGATAGGAATTGGAATCCAAAAGTCATCAATCAGCAGTTGATTTGGGGTGCTGAGTCCCTTGTTTCCGGGACATCTAAGTAATTTAACTTGATATGTAAGGGAGAAAGCTAAACCCAGGTTCTCCAGGGGAAACCCACCATCCTGACAAGTACATTAGTGATTTCAGCTATGTGCTACATCAGCAGAAAATATTGAGGTTGTGGGTACTCCTACATAACATTTGCTCTAGCTGAGTTTGTGAGATACTAAATATTTCAGTGCCCAAAGGCAAAGCACCATCAAGGCAATCGTTCCTTTCAGATCACTGCTCAAGGGTCCCTGTTCATTTATTCTTTTCTCCAAAATCTCTCCCCCCTCCAAAAAAAGTCTCTAGTGTTTGTCAAATGAAATTAGGTGCATGTTTTTGTAATGTGGAAGAGTAGTTCCTCACAGAATGGCAGATGGCAAGCAGGAAAAAAGCACCAATTCCAAGGAGGCCAATAGCTAGTAAGCTCCAGTGAAGAATTTGGAAATCTTTCCCTTTATAATGCCTGTTTTTCTGCTATCTAGAAAACACAGGCCAGAATCCAAATAATTGCCTAATTAGCTCTCTCTTCCCATAAGGGCAGCTTTAGGATGGGGTTCAGGGAATAACATTAATAAATTATGTGTTGGGTTAAGGATTTAGCCCTTAATAGGTGCAATTTCCCAGCACATTGAAGCTAGAATGAATGTGGAAAGTCCTTTACACAACACTTTAATTCATATGGGTTTTTAATAATTTACTTGACCTGACAATTGAACATGACTTAAAACCACGTAAACAAACTTAAATTGGCAGAAGTGATCAGTACATAGGCTTATACTGATTTGAACCATGTCTTTAGATACAATGGTGCTATAGAGCAAAAAAATGCAAGGAAAAGAAGAAGGAAGGAGGGGAAAAGAATACAAAAAAGAAATGTGGCAGTATCTTTAAGACTTTTTTTTTATGAGCTTTTAGGGACCACTATAAAGATCTGAAAATCCTGTATCACCTTATGCAACCCTTTGCAAATTTAGGGCAAAGGACATGATTTGCATCTTTCTGGATCCTATTACATTCTATCCCACTTGCACAATGATATGAACATGATTTGTACCTGAGGCCTTAACACCACTCGATAGGAGCGGGATTATATCCATGAAAGCTCATAGAAAAATAAAAACAAGTTAGTCTTAACGGTGCTTTTTTCTTTTTTCTCCCCTCTCCTTCTTTTCATGCTGAAAGAAATGAAAACAGCTGCTTCTTTGAGAAATTATTATTATTATTATTATTATTATTATTATTATTATTATTATTCCACTTTTCTCCTGGCAAGGTCTCAAAGTGGCTTATAGTATTTTTTAGAAAAATAGTTAAAAATCATGGAATACAAAAATTAAACACAAATTAAGCAAGCAGATAAGAATTAAAATAAAGTTAAAATACACTATTAAAACATAAACATGCATAAATTCCACACAGCGCGTAGCCAGCACATTTCTTCAGCCAGGCCATAATTGCATCTTGAATGCCTGTTGAAATAAATATTTATTTGCTTGTCTACAGAAAGAAGCAAAGTATGGTGCCAGTCTGACTTCTCTAGGAACGGATTCTCAGAGCCTGGGAGCAGCCACTAAGAAGGCCCTCTCCTTTATTCCCACCAGATGCACCTGTGAAGGGTGGTGGGACAGAAAGACGAGCCTCAAAGCCCCGGACGGTTTGTAAGGGAAAATATAGTCCTTCAAATAAACTAGACCTGAGCCATATAGGGCTTTAAAGGTTATCACCAGCACTTTGAATTGTATCTGGAAACAGACCAGCAGCTAGTGGGGCTGATGCAACAAGGGAGTTGTATGATCCCTGGAGCAAACCCCAGTTAGCAATGTGTCTGCAGCTCTCTGGATCAATTGACGTTTCCAAACACTTTTCACCTAGAGCGTATTATAGAAATACACATAGGCCCTTTCCGCACCAGGCAATTAGAACGGGGCAGCGCGTCCTCTTACGGAGGTCGTCTGCACCTTGAAGCGGACTAGGAGTGGACTACTTACCGGAGACCCGCACCTCAGTCCGCTCCAAAATGACCCCAAGTGGTCCTCCAGGGTGTTTTCTAAAGACCACAAAAAACAGGTCTTTATTTTCCTGGAATGCACCATTGCGTTCCTGCTCCCTTGTGCAGATTTGTAGGCTAACACCAATGCGAGCCTGAGATCTGTGGAGGGCGGGCTTTAGGCGTGGCAAGCTTCAGTGGTTGGTCGGGACCCACAACCAACTGGAAGCCGCCATTTTGGAAGCCGGAAGCCGCCATTTTGGAAGCCGGAGCAGTGCGGATCTACAGACCTCGCACTGCTCCGATTCACCCTAGACCAAGGAGGAGCCCTGCGGAAGGGCTTCAGGGACAGTCCGCATTGCTTCGGACCCCAGAAGAAGCCGTAGGTAACGGCACGGAGCAATTCCCTCACCTCGTGCAGAAAGGACCATAGATAAGATCAGAAGAAGATTCTTCTAGCAATATAGGAAGGTTTAGCTGCTTAATAAAGCAACATAAGACTAGGACAAGGTAGTGGGATGTTTTTGCTTGTCCTGCCCTGTCCACTCCACCCATCTCATCTGGGAAGAACTTTCTGATGCCCAAGTTTTAAAATGTGAATTAGTTCAGAAACCATGCTGATGATGCACGGCAGATGGTTCTTCTTCACAAGCAGCAATGAATGTTTTACACACTGTCAACACCTAGCACTTGTTGACAATGTGACAAGCAACATGCCTTCAGCATCCAGGATCTGGCCTCTGTTACCTCTGACTATAAGTGTTTTCAACTATATCTAAGGGGGAAAAAGTACAGCATTTTTTTAAAAAATCCTGTGAGAGCTACCATGCCCATATGTATAATAATAGTAATAACAACAACAATTCTTCTAGCTCCCTCCTACACTGATACACCAGAGAAGATTTCTAAACTGATTAATTATACTTTCACATAGTTAATTCTCTTTGCCCCTTTCTGTCATATTATATAATAGATGCTATTAGATATGACAACTTCTAATGTTCAGAACAAAATTGATGGTGTGTACACAAATTGCTTGCAACACTGATTGAATGAGAGACAGGTTGGGAGAAGAACAATCAGACATGTGAGATAGCATCTCAAATTAAAAATACTTCAAATATAATAACAGCTGTGCAGGAGTCAAGAAATACCGAACAGGAGATGCTGAGATATAAATAAGAATGCTTGGAGGAATACATAGAAAATTGTATTTTTTTCCTCTCGATGTGCCTGTTGATTATCACTAAAAAGAGGAGTCAAGGGGAGCAAGAAACTAATTTCTTGTTCCACAGGCTACAGAGACTAAGCACTTGAAAATTAAGAATTTTACAAGTGCCAGAGTAAATGTTATTTGAGTCCTTTCCTCTGAGAGTTATCTCCATCAGCAGCCATTCCATGTCTGCTTTAAAAGATCAAAGTGAGGAGAAAAGTAGTAAACCCCATTGTAGTACATTTGCTGGGGCTAACTGGGATTTCCCTTCTTCCTTCCCAAAACAGTCTTCTCTGGTAGATGTTCTGCTTGCTCTTTATATACAATTATATAATATTTGGCACATGATTTACTCAGAGCTTAGAAGTATGAGGCTACATCTTTGTAAATTTATTCTTGTAGGCAAGAATGGATAATTTTACCATTTCTCCTTGCTGCAAGAAACTTGACAAAAACTGCAGTTTTTTAAAGACTACTTGCAATTTGAGATCTATTCTGTGCAAAAAAAAAAAAGGTGTTTTGTTTTGCACGGAAAACAGGATTTTGAGAGGGGGCACTCAAGATGAATAAAAGAATGTTATACAACGAAAAATTCCTGTCAAACTGTCTCTAATAATCTTGGCTGGAGTTCTCTTTGGGACTTGCATCTTTGTTAATGTATACATGAACAAAATTAAATTGAGCAGGTTTGCCCTGTCCATATTCTTCTAGGGGCTGCCATGCCATTACAATGTAACATTGTGCAATGCTAGCCAGTGGAGTGACTGATGTACATGACCCAATGAACAATGAGGGCTGATGCATGTCAGAATGCTCCCTTAAGCACATCAACTCACTGGCTAAGAAGTGTCAGAACACAGTAGGAGCACCAGATATGCACTGAAGTCCCCTGTGCTCATCATAAGAGCCTGATTGTATCTTTGCAATTAATTAACAGAGTTTTATAGCATTTCTGCAATGGATCTATAGATAGAAAACATACAACTTTATCATAGGAAGCAGGTTATAACAGGATAACAGCATCTTTGGCTGGGACATAGCACATGACATTGTTCCTTTTCTGTTGTTCTCCCCATGGGTGACCATTTGGAAAGATTTTCTTTTACAAAGGAGGTAATCAATGAATTAATTCATTAATAAGAAGACAAGTCCCTAAAAGTGACCTTGGCTGTTGCCAAAATTTCTTACAGAAGCAGCCAGGATTAGAGCTCATTGTGTACCAGATAAAAGTCGACTGTAATTGTTTTACTGTTTTGATTTCTCCTTTTGGATATTTTGTCCTCTTTTGGTTTTATGCTTGAGTTCTTTGTGTTGGAGCTGTGGACTGCAATAAATTAATGATGATAAAAGAAATGCTTTCCAAATGATCTCCCACTAATAGATTCTGACCTAGAAAGGGACATGTTGGAGGTGGGAATGAATTAATCCAAGGTCCCAAATGCCACGTGAGATGGAGTCAGATTATTCTAATTCTTAAAGAAAGAGGAACATCTACAGCCAAATCAGTTTCAGGATACAGAAAATTTGGGAGTGAGGGAGAGGCCAGGTCTTTGAAAGGCAGCAGAATAGACCCACAGAATATGTAATAGAATCAAAAATTGGCACCAGTGAAGGAAAACCACAGTCTCTTTAGAATTGTATTTGCCACCTACAAATAGCAACAGAATAATAAGATCTACTTTCCTAATTATCAAAATGCCACACCAGTGGTAATTTTGAGCAGGTGGTATCCAATAAAATCACACACTGATTATTTTACTTAGTTGACTGTGTTTCATGCTGTAGGACTCAAGTATGATTTCATTAAGGTAAAAACTGCCCTTAGGGAGCAAAGAAATAGAGTGCCTTTTTCTACAACCATCTTCCCTTTGAAATGTCATATTTCATGGTAGCTTTACCATGAAGAATCAAACAGCAGTTGAAGTTTAATAGGTATTTACAATATGGTGGCTTGATCAGAGTTTCTAGAAGAAAAGAGACACAGGAGTTTTGGTGCCTACAGAGCTGGGATTGTCACTGAAGTAAAGAACAGTTTTTATATAGGATAAACAACTTGTGATCCTCCTTGATGGACTGAAACTGTTATTATCCATCACTACTGGCAATGGCAGCTAAGGCTAATGAGAGTTGCAGCCCAACAACATCTAGAAAATCACGCCTTACCCACCTTTGATCTACAGCTCTGTAATATCTGTAATAGTCTTCCACTCTCTGGTGCGACAGCCAATATGGCCATTGATAACTATAGTCTAATTCCCCTGAATAATAGCAAATGTATCAATGGCTCTCCAGAAATCCTCATCTGCACAGTTATAGCAAACATCTTTAACCTTACTAAGGTGTTTCAAAACTACAAGCAACTGGGTAACAAATCCCCACTCCCTCCACTGCCATCCTTCCAAGATGAATTAGTCTTGAATTGAATTCTTAACCAGGATTCAAACTCCTATGAAGTGGGTAAGTCACCACATTCAGTCTGGACAGAATTATAGCCTTTCTTTAACCCTTTAGTTCAACATTAAATGTTAAGTAAAGGTAGAATTAACACATCCAAGTGTTTCCTCAATGTTTACAGTGCTATACACCTGAACAGTGGCTCTTTCACACTACAAAATTATAACACTATGATTCTATTTTAACTGCCCTGGTAACATCCTATGGAATCTTGGGATCTGTAGTTTGGGAAGGCAATAGAACTCCCTGGCTGAGAATTCTAAATACCCCTCCCTAAACTGGAAATCCTGGGATTCCATAGGATGTTGCCGTGACAGTTAAAATTGGATCATAGTGCTATAGTAGTGCACTGTGAAAGGGCCCCAGGTCTACAGTCTTAGCATCAAACTAGCATGCTATGGTTGGATGCCTTGCTGTTATAGTTTTGCTTTGTTTAAAATTTAACAACAAACTATCCCCAAGTTGCTATTTACTGCATGGAGCAAAACATATGCTTTGGAGAGCAAATGCAATTGGGGGGAAATTCCATGGAACAAAACACAAAGGGCCCCTTGAGTAACCATTTCTGATAAGATTTGGTCCTCTTACTAAAACCAAGCCAAATCACAGTGGAAGAGTCATGAGTCAGTGAAAGAGAATAAATTAACATTAACAAACAGATTTTTAAAAATGAATTTAGCCAATTTATTGGCTGTGAGACTGTTAACCAAACAGTATGTTTATTTATTTCAAGCCTCTGTCATTGGGAGATATAATAGACTTGAAATACAACTGCAGTAGACCCGAATACAATACAATAGCCCTGAAGTATGCCCAATCTCTAATCTTTCCTTTCTAAGTAAGCTTCTGGAATGAGTGGTGGCAAAATCTCTAGGCTTTGTTTGATGAAATGGATTACCTAGATCCTTTCCAATCTGGGTTCAGGCCTGGTTATCGGGCTGTAATGAGATGGATGACCTACACTAGATTATGGTGGATGACCTACACCAGGAGTAGGAGGAATGCATCCCTATTAGCCCTCCTAGGTCTTTCAGCAGCATTTGATACCATTGACCATGATATTCTTCTGGGTAGTTTGGTTAATATAGGACTTGGGAGCATTGCCTTGCAGTGGCTCTGGTCTTTCTTGGCTGAACATTCCTAAGGAATGGTGTTGTTCTTCAGCCTTTCAGTCATTAGCCTATGGGGTTCCACAGGGGTCAATATTGTCCCCTATGTTTTTTAGCATCTACATGAAGCCTCTGGGAGAGGTAATCTGGAGCTTTGGGACTAGGTGTCATCAGTATGCTGATGATTCTCAGCTCTGTCTATCTCTTTTTCACAACTGATGCCAAAGAGATTGTGGTAGTAATAAATCACTGTCTGCATGCAATAATGGACAGGATGCAGGTGAAGAAACTGATGCTCAATCCAGACAAGATGGAAGTGCTGCTGGTCAGAAGGAAAACCAACCTGGAGTTGGGATAACAGTCTGTTCTGAATGTGGTTGCACTCCTCTGAAAGATCAGGGTCATAGCTTGGGGATCCTCTTCAACGCAGCACTGCTCTTGGAAAGCCAGGTTACTGAAGTGGGCAGGAGCACCTCTGCCCACCTTTGGCTAGTGCACCTGTTGCACCCCTTCTTGGGGAAGGCAGATTTGACCATATGGTTCATGCCTTAGTTATCTCTCAATTAGACTACTGCAACATGTTCTGCAAAATGCAGCAGCCAGACTGGTATCAGGCGTGCATTTTAGAGAATCTATAACAGAAATCTTGCAAGAACTTCACTGGCTTCCAAGCTGCTTCCGAGCTGGTGTTGACCTACAATGCCCTAAACAACTTGAGGCCAGGATATCTGAAAGACTGCCTCCTCCCATGTGAATCTGACAGAAATTTGAGACCTTCAGAGGAGACTCTGTTGTGTGTCCCAACACCTTGTGAAGTTCGGTTTATGGGTACATGTAACAGAGCTTTCTCTGTAGCAATGCCTCAGCTGTGGAACTCCCTATGCAAGGAAGTTAGGATGGCCCCATCTCTTTTAAGCTTCTGGTGGGCAGATGAAACAATGCTGTTTTTCATGGCAATCAATATCTGAAATTGCTGTTTTAACTGTTTTAAAACTGGATTATAAGATTGCTATCAGATTTCTTTTAGCAGTTCTTAAAGAGTATTTTTATGTGTTTTTAAAATATTTTATCTCTGTATTGTTTTAACTGTTTTTTCTTTGTTCATCACCTCAGGAGGCCCTGCAGGCTAGGAGGTAATACAGAAATCCTTTACATAAATAAATATGTAAATAAATAAATACATAAATGAATGAACAAACTTTCTTTTCCTCTGTTCACACCCACAAGATACTAGAAAAACCTGTCGGCAAAATCCCTATCTTAGACATATTCATTAGTTATCAGTTGTGGCATGAATGAATGAGAAATCAAAGGACTGGGTAGCTGGTTGATTTTTTTTTTTATTTTTTAATATCAGCTTATCTATGGTAGAGACAGCAGTGCAAAAAAATCTGGAAACTGGGAAGGAAGAGATGAGTCATACAATGTGTTGTTGTGTTACTCATTAGGTTCCAGCATAAAATCACACTACTGAGTCTTTCAGAAGTCAACATAGTACTTGCAATAATTGAGGATATACAAACAAGCACTATGATATAATCAGATGGTATGTGTTATTCTTCCATATGACTGGGTATTACAAAGTACCATAACTATTTAAATACAGTTGGCCCTCCACATTTGCTGGGGTTAGGGGTTCGGGACCCCCACAAAAGTGGAAAAACTGCAAATATCGAAATGTGCAAGTATGTCTGTGGGAAGAGGGCCAAGGCATGGTGGAGAAAAGGGGCGCCCAAGGTTCAAATCAAGTCATAGAAAGGAAAGAAAAAGGGGTTGGTTCAGCATGGTGGCCCTATTTTTCCTTTCTCTCATCCGTCTCCTTCCTTGGATGTGAGGAGGCATCAAGGGAGGGTTTGTGGTGGTGAGAAATTGCAGTGCAAGCAATCCTTAGCTGGCCAGGCAGTGGCTGGTGGAGGAGGAGGAGGAGGATCAGAGGTGAGTTTTTAAAGGGCTGTGCAGCCTGATTGGAGCTGCTGAGAGGGAATGTTCCCCTGGAAAAGAAGCACTTGGAGTGGGGAGGGCAGGGGTTGGAGAAACTCACAAATAATCAGATCCATGAAAGTGAAACCTGTAAATGTGGAGGGCCAACTGTATGTACACATTTACATTTGGATAAGATATAATTGCCCACTTTATTCAATAATTATTCCTTATCATGTATAGTGAGTATACCAACTTAATTTTATTAATTTATTCCCCTTCCAAACCCTGACCAAAACCCAAACCACCCAGAAATGTGTCAGGATCAAGAAGCCATAAATCAGAACAGAGACGAAACAGTTGAAGTAGAGAATCAGAAAACAGTCCAAGAATCATAAATCCAGCACTTATGATAGCTGAGTCAGGTCATAAAGAGGGGAACGAAAGTTTTCTTCCAGTATTTTGACTGGAGGAAGCTCCCCACTGATATGGACAGCAAGCACAGACAATGCCTATATTCCAGTCTGCATTTAAGAGCATGTTTCACAGCTGTGTACATGTAGCCTTTTGCTGCACCAGTGGAGGAGATTCTGGCCCTTTCCACAAAAGATGCGAGAAGCGGTTTGTGCCAGTTTTTACTGTATTCGAATAATGCAGTTTTCCCTGATTTTTTTCCGCACAGCCCCTCTTTTTGATTTGTTTTTCTGCAGAGAAGTGCGAGTTCATGTATCCGCACTACCTCATCGCTGGCCACTTCTCTGACTCACCACACCCCGCCCTGGCGGCTGCGATTGGCTGATTTTGTCTTTTGGGTTGGTACATTTGTACATACCTACATAGGTACCTACCCTATTTACTGGCGTATAAGAGGCACTCCCCCCCCCAAATGCCTCCTGAAAATGGGGTGCAAATACAGTAACTCCCCTCACCCACTCTCCATGCCTGATCACCACCCACATGCACCTCTCCCAGCCCGATCACCACCCCCACGCACCTGTCCGCACCTGATCATCACCCCCCCACATCTCTCCGAGCCCAATCACCACCCCCATGCACCTATCTGTGTGCACTCACCAGCCTCACACACCTCTCCGCTCCTGATCACCACCCCCATGCACCTCTCCATGCCCGATCGCCACCTGCATGCACCTCTCTGAGCCCTATTGCCACCCGCACACACCCCTCCCAGCCCGACTGGAGAGGTACATGGGGGTGGCTAATGCATGGAGAGCTGCATGAGGGTGGTGATCAGGCATGAAAAGGTGCGTGCAGGTGGTGATCAGATGCAGAGAGGTGTGTGGGGCTGGCAAACGCACACGGAGAAGTGCGTGCAGGTGGTGCTGCAGCACGCAGAGGTGCGTGGGGCTGGCAAGCACGCGTGAAGAGGTGCATGGGGACTAGCGAGCACATGTGGAGAGATACGTGCAGGTGGCGAGCGGGCGTGGAGATGTGCAGGAGGGGCTGGCCAGAGGGCATGGAGAATGGAATGGGGGACAGGGGTCCTAAAAATTTTTTTCCTAAAGAATGCAGCCTGAAAATATGGTGCATCTTACGCCAGTGCGTCTAATACTGGCAAATACTGTACGTACTACTTCCTGTTCCCACAGCACACCCACTGCTGCCCACCAATATGCATTGGTGAGAATGTATGTTTCCACATCATTGTGGAAATCCAAATTTGCTTTGATGTCAGAATGTGATTTGGATTTTTTCCAGTTTTCAAATAGCGTGATTTCCTACCACATGGCGGTGCATTCCTACCACATGGCGGTGCAGAACAACAGAAAATAAAGTGAGGCTTCCACATGCAGAACAGTTCAGTGCGACAACACAGTAACCCACGGTAATAGCCCTGTGTGAAAAGGGCCTCTGTGTCAGACACCAGACTTTATCTCTCCCAGGGGTTGGGAAGTCTTTCTTCCAGCTCCTCTTCCTGGTGAACTGGAGGAGAAGTTGGCTATCAGCCTGGTTAACAGGTATGTCTTCATCATCTTCTGAGGAAGACAAATTCTCAAGGGAGTGTGTGACAATAATTTAATATAGGATCTGAGAGGTACATGGTAAATAATACAATAGGTTTTGGACACAAAGCTGAAACCAAACTGAAAAAGTACTGGATTGTGTGTGCATATGTGCCCTCAAGTTGCCTGTCAGCTTACGGCAACCCCATGAATTTCGTAGGGTTTATCTGTAGAAAAATTATCTTTATATTGTGGAGCTGGCAACAGCCTTTGACAACAAAGCAACCAGGACTTGGGGCTAATTGCTTCAGCATGCAAATATTGTCTCAACGAGAAAGATTTACAGAGATGGGAACATATGTTCATGGTGGTAGTTCTTTCCTCAAGTCCTTGTGCCTCATAATCTGAAGAGAAATAAGGGGGGTCCAGAAATGTTAGCTTTATTAGATCATTTTCCGCTGCTAGGTGGGAGAAGAAGAGAGCTCACTTTGAGCTGTTATCTTGCCCCTTTTAAAGAACTGACTCCATGTACCCGTCAGATCTCTAGGAAATAATCTTTGGAGGGATGTTCTTTACCCTGGTGGTAGACTGGAAGAAGCTTCCAGTTGTCGACTAAATAAAAGTCAATGTCTTCTCTCCACCTTCTTCCAGAAAAGGCTGTACCAATGAAGAAGCTTCTGGATTTAATATTCACTGTTCAAAGTGAGGTTCCAATTTAGTATCTGACAAGTGAGATTTCTAATGACATAATACAATATGGAATTTCTCTGCTCAGTGGTTCCCCACCCCCACCCCACCCTGAAAACTCCATTTCATTCTGTTCAAACTCTAACTTATTCTTCTGGTTCTTTCCTCCAATAGGCAACACTGAACAGGCTCAATCCTCATTCAGTTGTTCTTAAAGAATGCCATTTCCCCCCTTCTCCATTTTTTTCCCTTAAAGTTTTGTTTTGCCCTTCTGAAAATTGTTGTGCACATGGGCACTACCATCTTCGTTGCATAAGGAACAGCACTGAGGCCTGAATTACTAATACAGGGAATGATGGGAGCACATAAATAGAAAGAGTAGGGGCTTTTCAATAATAGATAATTCTTCAAGGCTAGAGCTTTCCTGGGATTTTTGACAGTATGGGTCTTTCCACACCACACTGTTATAGTGCTATTATTCCACTTTCAACATCCTATGGAATCCTGAGGTTTGCAGTGTAGGGAGGGGTATTTAAAATTATCAGATAGAGAGCTCTTTGGCCTCAGTAAACTACAAACCCCAGAATTCCATAGGGTGATGAAAGTGGAGAAATAGCACTATAACAATGAAGTGCGGAAAGGCCCTACACTACATAGGCAAGAAGATCATATTAAGAACTGAATAAATTGAATGGGACTTACTTCTGAGTAAACATAGGTTTGTGCTGTAAAACTCAGCTCCATTTCATACTTTCAAGTCATGTATTAACTAACCAAAACATTGAGTTTCTTTTCCAGATTATTTTACATTCTCTTGATAACAGCCAAGACATAACTCTAAAACTGACACTTATAATTGAGGATTAACTGGGTCACAGAGCTTCATCTTTATACTGCTACATTAAATTTCTTAATTCTTGAGAAATCCATCCTCTAGGGGCTTGTACTCCCCTCTGGCAGTGACTCCAGTTGATGCTAGAAATGTTCTTGAACTTGCTGTCAATGTTAGGATTGCCCCTTCAGAGTCTTTCCCTTTTCATTCTCCACCTCATATGGCCTTCTGGGTTCCTGTTTTGTCAGCTCATCTCTCATATTATTCCATTTGATCTTCTTCACTTTACCCCTACAAACAGCTGTTTCAAGCAGCAGCTAGACTCTTTTAAAGTCCATGGAAAGAGGATACATAATGAATTACACAATCAATCCAGACAATGATTTTAAAGTCAAGCCATAGGGGGGAAATTGCTCATCAAACAAAGGGTTACTACAAAAAAATAAGTCCCTTAATGAGTATGCTGAGTTCCTTTTTTGGGACTACAACTCCCAGAATCTCCCAGCCTGTTACCATGCTGGCTGGAAGAGCCTGAAAAATTTTAGTCCAAAAATGAGTCTATTTCAAACTCTGTGCATATGGTATCAAATCAGTGCCTGATGGAAGAGATTCTGCCAGCTGAACATAACCCAAGTCATTAAAATATTCAACTTTGGCTGGTATCCTGTTAGTGAATTACAATCAAAACTGCAAGGATATCACCTGCAGGAACATACTGAAGGCTCCTGGATATCTATGGAAGTCTGTTGCACTGTGTCCTGCTATGGGAAAATAGCTAGATGCATTTTGGATGATCCTCTCTCTGTTCAAAACCACAGAAATGACTGTGTTGGGAGGGGATGTACATCATTTAAAAACTGGGTTCAGGGTACCACTGAGAGACAAAACTAAGCAGAAACAGCTACATGGCAGACATACATCTCCTCTTGCAAAATTCCAGTCTTTGTTTATCTGCTAATTCTCTTAGGGTCGCATGTGTGGAACTGAGGTACCATCATGCACCTGGCTTTTAGAATGGCCAAAACATCACCTGAACAACTTAAAGCATGGGCAAAAAAGAAAAGGAATTTTAAGGAATGTCAGTTGAGTCCAAGTAAGTGTAGTGTCATTTTCCATGTGAGTTTCCGCAGAGCTTCTTTGATTCATACTGCTTCTAGTGACGGTAAGCTCTCCTGCAGCTCCAATTGGATTTGCTCAGAAATAAGTTCTCTTTCAACCCAAATTTGGGAAAGTGTTGTCTTACTTCTGATTCTACCCAAATTCATGTAAGCCTACCACATGATCCATGTCAGCATCTAATTTCCTTTGTTCCATCTCTTCACCCAGTCTTCCAAACCTCCAACTTTCTGTCTCACCCATTTACCTGCCATTCCAGCAGCAGCAAAGAGAAAGAAGGAAACCCTGGAGTAATCTAAAAGCTTCTTGAAAACAGTTTCCCCAAGTAGTCTTTGAAAAAGTTTTATTTTACAGGGACTTGTTGTCTTCTGGCATGCCAAGTGCTTGCTTCTACATTTCTCTTCCTACTTCCCACTGCTTCTATAGAAACCAGGTAAGTTAGGGACCTGCTAGTTTGGAGGGATCCAGGGAATGATTGTGATGAGAGCCAGAGTGGTGTAGCAGTTGGAGCATTGGACTATGATCCTATAGACCAGGGTTCACCTCCCCACTTGGCCATGGAAACCCTTGGACAAGTGTCATTCTCTAAGCCTCAGTGGGACTCAAGGCAAACTCTCTTTGATTAAATCTTTTCACGAAAACCTTGTAATAGGTTCACCTTAGGGTTGCCATAAGTCAGAAACAACTTGCAAGCAGAGAACAACAATAATGCTTGCCTTATAATTTGAGGTAGTGCCAGTTCCCAGGTCTTGTATCTGACTCCAGAAAGATCTATTTATCATTGGCATCACTGAATGAGACTTCAGTCATAGCTTATTGCCTGATGAAACATCCCAATGCAGGAAATATAACCATAGGAAATAGAATATATTTGCCCAAGAGCAAAAAGCTGTTTGGGATGAGTTCTTATATGCCTCTGCCACCTGAGCTGCATTTCTCTGTCTGCATGTGGTCAGTTTCTGTCCACATACATCTTGGTAGGTCAAAATGCATTCTTGGATTCTACCAGAAAATAAGGAGCGCATTCTTGTACAAATAATAGTCATAGCTAATCTGTTGTTGTTGCTGTTGCTGTTGTGTGCCTTCATGTCAAACTGATAAGGTTTTCTTGGCAAGATTTATACAGAGGAAGTTTGCTATTGCCTCCCTCTAAATCTTGGAGAGTATGCCTTGCCCAAGGTCACTCAGTGGGCTTCCATGGCTAAGCAGGGATTCCAATCCTTGTCTTCTGGAGTTGTAGTCCAAAACTCAACTCAGTACACTGTCTATCCTATAACTAAATTGCTATCATGAATAAGGGGAAGGAAGTGCTGGCTCCATTGAGTTGCAAGTAAATATCGCAAAAGAAGAGACACATATTTTTCTTTACAAGTTATTGCCCCCACAACATTACTAGTAAGAGGGTTAGGAGGAAATTAGCCAAAACTGGTATCTTCAGTTTTCACAAAAATAAGAAGCAAATGGAACTGCCAGTGATGTACATGCCCAGAGCCTAAATGTATCTGTTGAATCAGGAAGATAAGCTAAAATTGGATTAAAGTCTATTGGCTTTCTTTTCGTTTTGAACTAAAATTCTAAGCCACCTGGATGTCTATTTCCCTGAGTAGATCAGGCTTTTAAAATGGCCTGCCGGCTGTTTCTGCATAAAGAATATCACATTATACCATCTCTGTTAAATCAGAAATTTTTATGATGTGCAGAAACCTCCACGCATCACAAGCCAACAATCACTAATAGTTTCTGTTGGTGGAATATATAGGGATGAATGAAGCTGAAGATATGACCAGAAAATAGGATAGAAAAAGTGTGTAAAAGCTGGGGTGTGTGAGATTATTTATGGACCTGAAAAATAGTTGAGAGAGTTGTTTCCTTTTGGAAGTATCAGACACTTTTGATATAAGCTTGATAGTAGCTACTCGTTGCATTGTTAGCATCCAAAGCTCAATAAGAAATCAAATTATTTGCCACTGAAATAAAAATTACAACACAAGGATATTCAAAATCCCACATTCACGTTCATTTTATTGGTGCATTGCAGCATTTACATTTCCTTCACATTGAGAACACAAAAATAAAAAGACACAGATCCATAAAGATGCTTTTTCTTCACCAATTCCCCCTGTAATTGCAGCTTCTCTGGATTCTTCCTTAGATTTTACATCATTACATCCTCTGTAAGCTTTAATTACATTAAAATAAACACTTTTACATGGTTTACTTTATGACTCTCAATGTAATTACCTCCATTAAAAGCACTTCATTCTTTTTATTGAACTGCAAAAATCCCCTCTACCCATTTATCCAGCACTCAACATATTTTTGTGGCATAGAATAATACTGTATCCTGGAAAATTATTACTTGGGAAACCATTTCATAGCTGGCTTCTATCTAGATCCAGAAGGAAAGGGTGAAATACATATTATGACTTGCTGAATCAATTGCTGAATGGTGAGATGTCATATATGTAAATTCTGGCTGGTATCCTGTTTAGTAATTACAATGTCATAAGAAAGGGTCTTTCCGCACTGCACTGTTATAGTTCTATTATTCCACTTTCAACATCGTATGGAATCCTGGGGTTTGCAGTTTAAGGAGGGGCATTTAGAATTCTCAGCCAGAGAGCTCTTTGGCCTCAGTAAAATACAAACCCCAGAATTCCACAGGATCTTGAAAGTGGAATAATAGGACTGTAACAGTGTAGTGGGAAAGGCCCAATGACATCACAATTATTCCAGTTCAAGTTTACAGTTGTTGCAGGATTACACTGACTAAAAGTGCTCCCCAAATCCTATCTTAGAAGTCTCACAGCCCTGCCTCGACACAGCCATTTCTGAGGTGCTAGAGAACAGTGTAGTGATGATGTGTCCAGCTCTTTTTCATCACAGGGCATGCTGAGACATACAGTTGCAACTGGATCCCAACTGAACCAGGCAGGAGACTCTACAACTGTCTGTCCCAGTACTTCCCATGACCAGGAGAGGACAGGATACAACACTACTCACTAATCCACTCTCCAGCACCTTGGAAATGGCTGCATGACAGGGGACACTGTGAGGCTTCAAAAGTAGGATTTTAGAGGGTAACATCAGGAGATGTCATAGCTATGCCTCTCAATGAGGAATCTCCAGCCCTATTTGATGATTATTTTATATCCAACCTTTCTTCCAACATGGGGTCCACAGTGTCTTCAAGACAGACAAAAACTAAGTTGTCTGGGTGTGTGTGCTGTAATTATTGTTGCTGCTGTGTGCCTTCATTTCCAAATTATGCTGATTCTAAAGCAAAGCTATTATGGAGCGTTCTTGGTCAGCTTTGTTCAGAGAGGAGCTTGCTTTGCCTTCCTTTGAGGCTTGCCCAAGGTCACCTAGTGGGTTTCCATAGCTGAGTTGGGATTCAAACCATGGTCTCCAGAGTTGTAGTCCAATGCTCAAACCCCTGTACCATGGTAGCTCTCAAAAACCTCATTATTGTCTGTTTTCCAGTCATTTCCAACTTATAGCGAACCTAGGGTTAACTTATCATGTGGTTTTCTTGGCTAGATTTGCACAGAGTGCGTTTGCTTTTTCTTCATCTGAAGCTGAGAAAGTGTGACTTGCCCAAGGTCACCGAATGGGTTTCGATGACTACACCACTACACCATGAGGGCTCTCTCTGCTCTAACAGAGACTAGCTATTGACTTTAGCCTTTCGTCTTCAAGCTGTGACTAGAAAACAAGGAAGGAAGCGTTACTCAAAGAGATAATGTTCATAAAGGACAGTTAGCCATTGATAATGATGAATGATATCCCAACATCATTATGTAAACTAAGCCAGGGTCTGAATACTAGCTGCACAATGTCCACATTTAAATCAATATGTGAATGAGGCTTGGGGACCTCATCCCTACCCTCATGCCCATTTTGCCATGGCATTGCAAGCCACAAAAAAGGAACTAAAGGTGGCACAGCAGAAGCCAAACGTTCTATATGATGACCAATGGCACATAAATGACTGCCACAGGAAGCTGCTTTTTGGCTACTGAAATGGAAATATGTGGGGTGTGTTCCTATAAATGAGCCCTATGAGAATTTTGGACATGGATTAAATCACTTGGAAGCAACCACCTCCATTGCACCTATGAGTGTTGTTTCAATGAGCCCTTGTTAAAAACACAGATTTGGCCATTTGAGTTTTTTATAAAATGCTAACTCATGTGGGACACACATAGTAGGATCAATATGATATCCTCTGCTGATGGAAATGGAGCCTGGGGAAAGGCACACTTTTGCAGTAGAATTTCACCCTGATGAACTCAACTCATTAGGGTACCTAAAGGCTAAACATCCAAGAAAGATTTTAAGCTAGCAATTCTAACAGCTTGTTCTTAAGGGAAGATAAGGAAAATAAGAGGAAATATCCATAAACATGGCCAGCTCATGGATTAGCTCAAGAGGGGACACATCTCCATCAAGGTGAGTCATCTCTCTTGCTTGCTCATGATCCATCACTGCCCATAACAAAGACTTTTGGCATTCCACTGAAGAATAACAGAGACAATCAAGACATTCTCATTACCCTCCTTCCCATTTTAGTTGGCACACATCACTTCCTCAGGTTTGTGATGACTAATCTCGTGCACAGACAAATACTCAGATTTTTTTAAAAAAAGCACAGCACCTCTCTAACAGAATTTATTCTTTAAGATTTTCTTTAAAATATAAGACCATTTCAGTAGCAGTAACAGTAACAGGAGGAATTTACAAAATGTGGAAGTTATCTGATCATTCAGGACAATTATTCTCAACCTTTCTAACCTCACAAAAGTTTGTGACTGATGCTATTGCATATTTATTGAATAAAGGCAAATTCTGATACTATGCTAGCACTGCATCGATTCATTTCTCTCCCTTTATCCATCCCAGTATCTTTTCCTATGGAATATTTAGAAAGATAAAGGTCCCTTCCCTATTAAATTCTATATGACTTTTGCAATACTGTCTGTCAAATGTATGACATGCCTTCAGGACATGAACTTAGTGCATTCTTCTTTTAATTGTTCATTGTTATTTTCTGCAACGGATTGATTTTGCAAAGGACTCTTCTACTCTTCCTTCTCCCAGAAGATCACAGTTATCAATCAGCAATTTACATGAAAAAATACCCCCGCCTCCTGACAAAGAAAATGTCCCATTTCCACAGAGAGACGCAAAACGTGTTGAATCACAGAACGGCTGATACATAGGCCACCAGGCACATATTAGACATACAAATAACTATGGCAGCAATCCCTTCCAGTCTAAAGCACCATAATGGATAGCACTGATCAAAGCAGCCTCCATTAGTCAAGCCAAGGAAGAAGAAGAAGAGAGACGACGACGAAGAAGCATCCTACTGTCAGATTATTATATAGAAGACCTTCCTCCATAATATTCTTTTCACACTATTTCTTAAAAGGAAAAGCAGGAAATGGCCCTTTCTTCTCTCCACAATTTCATCGCAGGATAACACTAGCAGAAAGACCTAATGGCGGTGCCGACAAATCGTAAAGATAACTAAAGTGGATAATATCACTCATGATTGCTATGCTCCTGGCAAGGGTGATAGAGATTTCCACCCATGCATTACTGGGTGCAAGAAACACAAGGCAATTCCCTGGACCAGATCCTTGCATTCAGATAATGGGGCTGGGATAATGAAAATGTGGGACCACAGCAAAGGGGGGGGGGACAGAGCTACAACTTCCCCAATTCCGCATCCAACACAACCAGAAGTCATGCCTGAAGAGCGGTTCAGGAAATGGTGGTCTAAAGCCGTAACTTTTCTGAACTCTGAGAAGAATCAACTGTCCTATGCACCTCACACAGTAGTAGTCAATGACTTCAGGAAGTTTTTGCAGAGAAAACCAGATTCTAGAGAGGGATTTCTGGAACAGTTAACATGGTGCCCATTCTTAATTAAGGTAGGTTTTTTTCCCCTAGTAATTCTAGTATCATTTCAGATTCATAAATCAAAGTTGCAACCCCCTGCCTTCTTCTTCCAAGGAAATATGTAGAATTTTGTCTGCTCTCTACCTGTTAGAAAAAGATGGAATTCCAACAATCATGGCAACCTTGCATTACTATTAAGGTACCCAAACATACACATGAGTGATGTGTCTCTACAGAGTCTACAGCATGCTCTTCTAGGATTTTTTTTCTCTCTTTTCACACAGAGTTTGGGAATGAGGCTTACAGTTGTTAGCAGGTATGCTATCAGTTGTTCCCTCTCATGCAAGCATGTGCAATAACGTCATTGGAATCCAGTTGTGATCATTAGATTCAAAACTGCAGAAGCAGAACAGAAAAAAATTGAAACAACAACAAAAAACTGCCAAGTAAATACAGTGCTGAGGGAGAGGGGGGCAAGCAAAATGGGATTGCCAGTGCTTTAGCACATCAAGAGAAACTACTAAATAGTATGAAGGTAGCTCATGTATTTACACACGCACAAACAAAAAGGTTCTTTTCATCTTCACACTTCTGGCTATTTTGGGTTGTGTGTTGTTTTTTAAAAGGATTGCAGCTGGCTGTTTCTAAGCCAGTTGTTCAACTTGAAAGTGAATTATTACACAGCTCTCAAGGAAAAATAACATACACAGTAACATGTTAATACAGAAGTCCAAGTGATCCTTCCAATATATGTTATTGCCAGCTGACAGCCTGAGCAGCTTTGCATAGGCGTGCTGTCAACATATTCCTCAAGAATGACTTATGCCTGTAATTTTGGCATTCTCCAGCTCTCAGGCTTTTGTATATTTAAAACCATTATTTCATTTCAGCTAGCTCAGAACAACCCTGTCAAATATGATGGGCAGCACACAAAAAATAATCATAATAAAAATTTCACCCAACCAGCAGATAAACAGAAGGTTGTTGTAATTGTGTACCAACTGATGGGCTACAAAAAGAAATAAACCCTTTTAATACATGTTGCAGGTCTTCAGGGATGGCAGGAATGGAGTCAGTCTCAGTTCAGAATGTTTATCACTTCTTAGTAGAAGACATTTACATTCTCTTTGCAGTCAATCTGGTTCATGGGAGTAAAAACTGGTCTTGGTCCATGCCCATATTCGTGCTCAGTTACAGGTTCCTGGGTGCTCTTAGACAAGTCATTCTCTTCCAGCCTCTGCCACCCATCTATAAAATTGGAATAATAATGACTGACCTTGCAGGCTGTTGCAAGTACGAATGAGCTATGGATCTGTAACACATTAAAAGTGCTATATAAACAGAGATTAGTAGTAATTAATGGCATCTCAATGGTTCTGGCTCTGTCTTTACCTCCGTAAGTAGTATTTGTATTTGTTAGAAACATTCTTTCTATGACTTTATTTATTTAAAGTTTTGTATGGAAAAGGGGAGGGGGAATCTAAGAAGAACAAAAATTTAAAAAAATGAGTGCAAAGAAGAGGTTCTGGAAAAGTAAGAAGAGATTATGGCAGACTCACAGCTGTTAAGGGGACATTAATTATGTAGAGAGACCAGTTTGGATTGGCGGAATGTATGAAAGGGCTAAAAGTTCATCTTGCATGTGTATTAGTCATACTGGACCTTCTGTTATCCCTTCTAGTGGCAGACTGGTGGCATTATCTGTTGTAGGGACCTCTTCTTTCTTCAGTGATGTCTGAATAAGCAGGCTGACGTAAGGCTTGTGACAAGCCAGGTTACCCAATGGAGGGTAGTGCTGTCTGTAGCAGATGTAGGCAAATATGAGGCCAATGACCCCTCCAACAAAAGCATCTAGGGACAGGGAGAAAAAAGAAAAAAAAAATTTTTTAAAGTTGTCTGTTGTTGTTGAAACTGTTAATAATGGACAATGCTCCAAAATCACAAGGGGATTTTACAAATTAGGAAGAAAAAGAAGCTAGAGCAGGAGCTAGCTTTCTACCAACCAACACATGAAAAACTATGGTTTACTGTGATAAGAATTATTGGAAAATTGTGGCATTCTCTCTCCCTCACCCCTTGTTCTAGGGCAAGTGGGGCTTAGCTAGCACAGAGTTTCTTTTCCTTTTCCATGTCAAAGCCTCCTGCCTTCTCACCTAAAGCCTCAGTCTTGCTCTTTGTGTTATTTAAATACATGGCTATGGTATCCAGGTAAACAGACCATGTGGCACAGGACAGACCCCGGGGTCATTTGCCTTACATAAAAGATCACACTTCTCTTTGCCCTCTTTGCCCTTTTTGCTTCCACTTCCTTCCCTCTGGCCATGCTTTGCCTCTCCAACAAGAACAACAAGTCTGTCCCTCTCTGTGCCTGTGCCTTCCCTGTCCTAGCCACGAAAACATAGTGTGGGAAGTGTTTAATTCCACTTCAGATTAGCTGTAGTTTAGCATGGTGCTCAAAATCTAAACTGTGGTTGTTATTTTAAACAAGCCACATTCACAAATCATCATTTGAAGTCGCCTCACTTCATATAAACCACAGTTACTTAAGAGGAAGCACAGCTTTTTGGGTATGAACGACCCAAATTGTCACAGTTAATAACAAATGGAAATAAAATCTTCCAAACTTTTCCTTGCAGCTGTACTGAAGGATGTGAGGAGAGAGTGAGCATGGATTGCTCCCTTTGACCAGATATGAGGCCACACTGCTTACTGCTGTCTTTTCAGCTCCATTCAGTTCATGGATACAGGTCTACCATGACTCATGAAGGCAACAACTAGATCATATGTAGAGGCATATATACAGAATCTCAATATGTCTCTATGCCTGAAGTAAACTGAACTTTCTGCTGCTCTTCTGTTAGGGTCAGGGAACTCCTCTAATTTCTCAGTTTACCAGTTTTGTGGGAAAAGAAATCCTACAAATTTCAGACATTTTGCTCAAAAGTAGATGTTACGTAATCTGCATGAATCTTATGCCACAACAGTGCTTTCTGAAAGCATCATGTTACCTGAACCATCATCACTGAAGTCCTATTCAATGCAGATGTGTAAGGATAGCTGCAGTGAGTATCCTGAAGCTCCTAGTGTCCTAGAACTCTGGCAGGACCCAATGGTGAAATCTTCCCTGAGCCATTTAAAAAAAAAAAAAGACAGCTGTCCTACTGCCCAAACCAGGACTGGGTGACTGAGTGCAACAACAATTTTAAATTTCTCAGCTTTCCTATGAGCTTCCCTTCTGTGTATTGTCTAGGTGAAGGATAGAAACGACTCCTAGATCCTCAGTGTCCACGTTTGTCTTTCACTTTAGCTTTGGGGCTGGTATATGTCAGCCCTGGTATGTGTATGTGTGTTTGTGGTGAGGTTGGTTGCTGGGATCCTAGGGATTCTGTGAATCCAGTCCCTTCTGCCATACCCCTGGCCAAATTCCCCCTTCTGAGGGAAAACTATTTCTATACCCAGCAAATAAGTAATCCAAAAGAACCTATCCATCAAAGGATCAGAGGACTGCAAATTTAGAAACTTTAGAGGAACACTGAGCACTTTCTTTTATTAAGCAATGGGAGTAGAGCACCAAAATAAAGCAGGTTCTCTTGGATTGTGGTTTTTTGAATTTATGCTGAAGAATGTTAACCTGTCTCTGAGGAACACACATTTCTTTCACCTTGACTAAACTCTGCCACAGTTATTTTCTGTGCACTCAAATGAGAGACATCAGATCCTTGTAAGTACCTTTAATGCCTTGGTTTTATTGTCCCAGATATACAAATAATACTAAACCAAGGCATTAGTACAATATGTCTTGTATCATTAAACAAAATTTAATGATAGTTTCCTACAAAGACTTACAAGAAAAATCAATTAAAACACATCATATCATGTTTATGATCTGTTCCTTCAGCCTTTTAGGAGTTCTTGAATAAAATTAAGTACAGTGCTGTTTCATTAAATAATCAACGTCTCCTTGTTTTTTGCTATCTACTTTTTCTATTCAACTATTTAGCGTTTAGAACAACACTTCCATCCCCTATCAAGGGGATCTCTCCCCACACTAGGAAATGAATTATTTTCCAAAAAGATCAAACAAGCACAAGCAAACATTGAAGATCTTCTGGTACCCAAGAGATCTTTATGCATCTCAGGATGTCACTGACAGAACAACATATGAATATGAAAGAACAAGCCCAGCATGGTGGAAGAACATTCCCATCTATATCAATGACCCAAATCCACTGCCACAGTAACAGTTGTCTGCTACCACAACAAGGCTTGGTGAAACCTTCCATACCACCCCAAAAAACCACTCACAGTGCTTGTGCAAAGAAGAGGGAATTAAGGAGTCAGAAATCTCCTCTCATCTGTCACACCTAGCTTTGCTCTAGCCTGCTAACTCTAAAGTTTAATTTAACCACTTACATTTGCAAGTGACAAGTGCTCAAGAATGTACATTTTAACATCTGGTTTTTTTATATAAATGTTTCAGAATTCAATAATTATTATAACATGTTTTAAAAATCGACTAATTTTCATATATATATATATATATATATATATATATATATATAAAGAGTGTATCTAGGTGCTGGATTATGTTTGGATTACAAGATGAATTTATTCAAAACAGAGAAAGTATATCTGGCCAACGTATAATCATATCACCACAACATGAAAGCATCATTTGTGTACTATAATCCCCGGAACCCCCAGCAAGTATAGCCAGTGGCTGTGCTATCTCGGAGATTCTGGAAATTGTTCCAAAGTAAATTTTCCAAACTTTGCATCTGACCAGCCACTTTAAGTATTTTACAGATAAAACCCTACAGCTTCATTAGTAGCAGTATTAAGATTTCAACCACATGATAGGTAATTGAGAAGCCTTCTGTAAATGGTTGAAAAAATGACAACACCCTATGCATAGCCTGTACAGGTGTGAGGGGACAGTGAAGTATGTGGGGTGGGGACCTTTCCTTTCCCAGTGTAATCAGAATTAAAATGCTCTGTAAACTCACATACATACTCCTAGAATATTAAAATGTTCCCCCTTGGCTCCCCTTTTGCCTAAGCAATGTGGACATGGTGTCTGTGATCTTAGTTCTGGCCACACTTGGAAAAGAAAAGATCAATCTTTTCTCAGCTGGAAGGAATCACAAAATGATTAAACCACTCATTACTATGTTCACATTTGGACACTCAAACATACCAATCAGGTACATATTAATAAATACACCTTTTTTGTGAATGCCACAGTCATTTCAGTTCTGCTTGCATCCTGCATATCTTGGATTGGAATTTCACTTCATAACTGTGAATAAGAAGGCTCTGTGAAGCATGTGCAATGTAAATATACTTTCTGATGTGTACTTTAGACAATACTGAACTTCTGTCATATTAAGCTCCATGACATGGACTATTAAACTTGGGCTTACCTAAACCCATTAGAGCAGTTATAATTCACTTGCTGGGCTTACCTAAACCCAGCCACTGCCTAATTTAAGCACTAGGCTCAAATAGCTAAGGGTTATAACAATTTGTAAAGTTGTAAAAACTGCTTGGGTTATAACAGGTTATAAAGAAAACAATATTTAGCAGCAAAACAGGACTTAATGATGGGTGAGCTTCAAAGATGATGGATTACATTAAAACAAATGTTCTTTTAAAAAAAAAACTTTAACCAAAAAAAAATAGAAATGTATTTATTTCAAATGATTCCAAATTGGTAGAAGGCTGGTGTTCCAAGTATGACTGTGGTTTAGTCGGCACAATTATGTTCAAGAAATCTGGAGCTGAATCTGCACAACTGTTGTCGTTTGCCTCCCTTTGTTTTATTTGAAAAAAATAACAATTCTAGCACTGTTGTATCTGGACTTTCTGTGGAATTTTAGGTGCAAAACAAACTTCAAGGGAAAAAAAGATGAAGCCCTTCAAAATTTAAGGGTGGACTTGGCATAGCTTTTAGTATCCTGCCCTGTGGTTCAACCCAAAAAGAATCCTCACATGCCTTCTATGCTCATTATGGGCAGCACCACTTCAGATACACTTGGCTATCCAAAATGGCACTGCTAATAGAGAAAATTTTTGATGAACATAATTGGATATGCCATATGGTTTCAAGCTTTCAGCATCACCAGTGCTGCATCCATTGTGAGGTTTTCAAAGACACTAAGGTATTCTGTGAATGGCTTGGCATTCTTCATACCCCCAAGAGTAATTCCAACAAATGACAGCATTGGAAAAACCACTGGTAGGGGATTAACCTCCCAACATTTTCTAGTAGTAACTTAAAATTGGCCATCCTTGAACAAAAGAACTCCAAGAGGAGATTGCTGAGCACCTCCTATACCCAAAAGTTTTCCTTAGTTAGTTAAGACTTAGGCAATCTATACATCTGTTCAGAATGTATGCTTCAGTGTCTAGTACACTTTTTAGAGATATAACTTGAACACTGCCTGTTTGCCTTGTTTTACAAAGTTGGTCTGATAAGAATATGCAAGAGATTCAGCACATTTCTCTGTAGACTCTGATAATTGAACCAGATTTCATCTTTCCCCAAAAGGGGCTAACACCCCAGGAAACTACCCATTATCCAACAGGCATAATGTTATTTTGCCCTCAAAAATTCACTAATTTAAAAAGGTGTCTCCAAGGGCAGTATATGCCATTAATGGGTTAGGCTTGGCCAATCTGCCAACCATCCTTAAGATCAACATTAAAGTGCTTCACTGGGGTACAGATTTAAATTAAGCAGGTTGAAAAATATAAGACATTCAAGCAAATAAATTCCCACTCACATGGCCTCAGAGCATGGGTAAATCTGCATTCCCACATTGTGTAAGAAGACAATTATTTAGAGGAATAAAAGAAAAGGAACTTGCAGTAGCTGACAATTAAAGTAGGAAACTAATTGGACTATCATGTCTTCCCTAGATCAAAAGGGAGAGAAAATCTCCTATTTTAAAACACCAATTGATCATGTAAAAGGCAACAGTAATAATGTGATAGACTCTTTACATGAATTTTGAAATACCTGGATAGGGCGAACGACAGCATTTTTATGAGGGAGGCATTGATTTTCTGGTATTTTCTAAGTAATTTTTTAAAATAATGATTTGTTTTTTTAAAAAAAAATAAGTGGTAGCATTTCTGCCGCAGACAAACACAGTGCTGAAAGCATTGGTGCTGTAGTGGTTTTTGCATTCCACTGACAGAAGTCCAATAGAGGTAGGCTAGTTATCTGAAAGAATAAGGCAAATAAATGACACATAAAACTGTCTCCCTGATCACACCTTCCCTTTCAAGATTCCTGGATTACCAATACTTGTAAAACTCAGATCATTTGGGGACACTGAAGAAAAGCCATGCACTTCTGGAGATCTCTTGTTTTTGACTTGTCTTGACAACTTCAGACCTTAAGGTACTTGCTTCAATATTTATTATATTGAAGCACTCAGGTAGCACAAATGAGAACACTTGGGAAACCAGGGCTTCTTTATCACTCAAGAAAATAAAATGGCACAATCCTTATCAGGAGGTAGTTAAAAACATCAATGTCAACTCTGCCCTATCCACTGTTGCATAATGATAATATAAAAGGTGCTCAGCATTTTTAAGCCTTTTTATTGTATGAAAGCATAATTTATGCCTGAAAGGTTCCTAACAATATTTTGACTTTCTGTGATTTGAGGGGATAGGGATTACTAGGGCTGTCCCACCCAATACAAATTGGTGACTATTTTCTGGACGTAGCACTGGCTACTCAAAGAATCACTTTCTCTGACATCATTTAGCCTTTTCAGTTATAGTGCCCCAACTTTGGAAATCTCTTCTGAAAGAGGTTTGCCTAGAATTTGTTCTAATATCTTTTAATGCACCAAGAAGAAAGCATTTTCATTGTCCCAAGGTTTTGGTCTCCCATGGACTTTCAGTTAATTACAGCTGCAAACTGGCTTCAGTGCAAACAAATTGCCCTATGCTGCACCAAGTCTCTAACAGCTATTAGGAAGTCAAAAGGTCAGAGAGTGACCATAAACAAAACTAAACTAGAGCCATGCTGGAGGAAAAGTATCCTCAACCAGGGAAAATTTTAGAAGCTGTGGAGTCATTAAGCTCTTGGGAAAGTCAAGGAAAAGCAGATTAAGCATATATAGGGCCCTTGGATTCCACTACTGACCAACCGGTGCTTTCTACTACGAGCAGTAATACTCTGAAATGTAAGAGAAGGTTCAATATGAATAGTGTTTACCCAATGCTTTTCTGGTTATCTCCTCCCACTGCCATGAAAAGCCTGGTAACTCTGAACTTCTTGAAAGCATCCCAAAGAAGTCAGTTTTCAGAGGTATTTTCTCCCTTTTCCAGCAATGGAGAATGATACAAAGGAAAGGTTGCTGTCCCAGTTTCAGTTTGACAGCCAGTAGCCCTTTTATCCAATATAATTATTTCTGTATACGTTGGTGGAAAAATTGCACTCTTTTCAGAAATGGAAAACCCCCCACCTTGTCAAAAATAATTACCTACATGCTTGAAATTCATAATGTTGTTAAGTTCATTTGTCCTTGTTTACCAATAGCCAATCCCCCCCCCCTGCAAAATATTGTATTCCATTAGAGCTGCAAAATGCTCACCAGATTAACTTTATCACACTTATCTATGACTTCTCAATGCAACGCTGCCCTATTTGCTTTTCACTTACAGTACCTATGTCCCAGAAAAACCAAAGTTGATGGCTCTTACTTGTTCCCCATTGAGCAGTTTAGGCTCTTATCACAAAGCCACCTCACAGGTAATTCAACACAATTGCCTATCTCCTCATCATAAAGGACAATGGCTGAGCAACAAAGCCTGTAGGTATATTTCACTGAATGATTTAGTATCCTCATTTGGGTTGTAGTTGTTTCAGGTAGCACTAAGGTCACTTGCAGAAAAACATGTTGCTAACACAGTCCTCGGCTTCATCCTGCTCAAAAAACAACTCAACTAAACTAGAGTTTTTCCAGTACTACCTCCTTAAACTTCAAAGACAAGCACACGCAGCTGTAATGGACACAGCAGTAATCCCTTTGGGTGCAGTCTATTTCGACCATACAGAAAATGTTACTGCAATTATCTGCCTCACAGCACACATTTCATCCCATGAATAATTCGGCTTTCAGCAAAAGACATTTTTAAAGAACACTTCAGAACTTACCTATACAGCAAAGTTCAGATTAGTTCCCACCCCACCCCACCCTTAGCACATATACATATGCCTTTTCACATAACATTAACACAGACATTTTGTGAACATATTGTACACGACATATCTGCTCAGGAAAAAAAGGATATACCACAGCAAGAGATGAATTTGATAACACATTCTTTGGTCATTATCAGAAGACTTCCAACCATGGGTGAATAAAATTCATAAAACATAAGTGAATAAAATTTTTAGGAAAATAAACATTCTTCTCAGAATATTTGGTTTTATATTTTTTGATTTAAAGATATTATCTTTGTTATGACGTTCCAGAATGTCATGTGATTACCTTTACTCTAACTTAGGCCATTTCCGCACTACACTGTTACAGTGCTACTATTCCACTTTCAACATCCTCCAGAATCCTGGGGTTTGCAGTATAGGCAGGGACATTTAGAATTCTCAACCCGAGAGCTTTTTGGCCTCAGTAAACTACCAACCCCTGAATTCCACAGGACACTGAAAGTGGAATAACAGCACTATAACAGTGTGGTGCAGAAATGGGCTGTGTTTCTCTTCTCTTTCTTCTCCTTAGTCTATATTAAAATTAGTGTGGGAAGGTTGGAGATGTGGGCAGTGTAATTTCTCTCTACTGACATCCAGTACATGGGGATAGAATTTGATGATGGACATCAGGACATCTGCATCTCAAATCAGCAAATATCCACATTAAATTGTAAAGCTTCACTATTAGTAAAGGTTAGTAACTTTACTAACCTAAGCTGAAATTTTCTTGGTGATTTATATATGCATAAACACCATTGTTACAGTGCTATGCAATGAACTTTGTCCCAATACTCCCAATCTCCACTCACCAGGAAGCTGCCTTTGCAGTTGATGTGGGTCTCCTCCCCTGTCACTTGGGAAGCTGGTGATAGTACCATCCCTTCCCATGAGCAATCTGTGCTGCAACAGCCAGAAGCAGGCCCCCTGTCATGCTGAAGATTGCACATGCAAGGAGGGGTGCAACCATCAGCCAGCTGCTTCTTGATCAACAGGGGAATAGACCTCTATCAATCACAGTAGCTTTCTCCTGGTAAGTGAAGACTGGAATTTTTCACTTTCCCTATGTAGACCCTAAATTAGGGAACATGAATATGAAATAGTCATGACTGCTTAACTCTAGGTTACACATTTGTAACTGTCCAACAGGATTCTGGCCCTAGTCTTCTCCACACAGCTAACTGGTACCTGCTCAATATGATACACTTGAAGGCAGCTTATATTCAATATGTCCAATCTGGTTTAGCAAGCCACCAGTTGACTCGCTAGCTTCATCCAATGAACCAGAGTTCAGTTCGTAAGTGAACTATACATATTATTAAGAAATGGTTCTAAAATGAAAATGGAATGTATTTTCCTTGTTATTTCTCTCTTTTGTTCCAAAAAATGGCACAACAGTCTATGGTATTCAGCCTCAGCCAGCTGGGAGAAATCTGGACTAGCATGATAGCGGGGAACAGATTTAGATCTTCATCAATTCATATCTGGTTTACACTGAACAGTGCAATTGCTGACCACTGTAATATAAGCTTCTGGATTGAATCTCATGAGTGTATCTCCACTAGTGGGATGCTATTACTGGTGAAGGGAGAGGGGGATATTTATATTAACCACTTCCTCTGTGAAGTTCCCTGTTTCCTCAGCAAATCTCTTTAGAAAGTTGGGGGAATCTCCAAAATAATATCAGAGGTGATATGAGAGAACAGGGAAACGATCGATTAATTAAAATTTCCTGCACCATCCTCTATTGGATCCGAGATCCTTGTGTGACTAGAAAGAGGTAATTCGTTCACGGAAGATCAGCTCTGGTTCTGTGTAAGAGTCAAACTATACACTCTTCTTCAGTTTCATGGATTCATTTTTGGCAATGCAAATTGTAAGTGCAGGACCCCTGAACCCTGGGCTGGAACAGCAGTAGTTGCAGGGATGGGGAAGAGGCAAAGCTCTCCTGTTTGGGGTCCAAGTACTGGCTCACACAGTAGTTACTAGACCACAAGTAATTTATGTTTTTAATGTGTTTTTTCTCTTCGAAAGAAATCAAGTGAGGGATATGTTGGGGGGCTTAATAGTCTTCAAAAATTGTTATCATTTATTTATACAGGAGTATCAATGTACATTGCACTTCACGGAATATAGCAACCAAAAAAAAACGTTGCCAGCCTATTCAAAGATTAAACATACACACACAGAGAAGGAAGGGGTAATTTAAAAATATGAAATCAATACAATATCACTATAAAACAAATTATGCAAATACAAACACAAAATCCAATGCAATGCAATGCAAACCAAGCCAACAATTATATATACTCAAAACGGACAAAATTATGAAACTGAATTAAACTAAAATCCCAAAAACTTTGCATTATTATAAACGTTACTGGGAGTCACACACAGTCTATGGGAAGACTTTCTCTTCTTCTGCCCTAACATGTAGCTTGACTGAGTAGGATGGTTCCTGTCACAGAGGAAAAGATTAGCATATATCACCTAGGGTACAATCGTTTGCCAACCTGTTAGGAAATATGCATCGTTGAACTTAATGTGATTTATTTTTCAGCAGACATCTATAGGATTCTATTATATTTCTGCAATTCCAAAATAGAGTTAGCACAAAAGAAATTACCTCTTGACTCCGCTCCCACTATAGAGATAAATTAGACATTGTTGGGATACAATGGCCTGAATCCCACTGTTAGTCACAACTGGAGCAGACCCACTGTATTAATGGACTCATCATTCAATAAGTGATAGAGTGGGTTTACTCTATTGGAAATTAAGATTCAGACCACAAAGAGCTACTCTATGCCAGTAGTGCAACTACTTTGGAGGTGGGAACTATTTGGCTTTTTGGATGCATTCAGCTGTAGGACTCCCACCCACCTCTCCAAACCCATCAATCTATGGGGAAAAAATTGGTGAAAATGGGAATGTGGTTTGGCTGTATAATAATGATTTGGGAAGACGGCCCCCAAACAACCAAAATGTCCTTCCAACGACTGGAAGCAATCAGAACATCATCTCCAGTTCTAGAAAACTGGTGGCAGTGCAGCCAAGACACCAAAAATAGCCTCCTGACTTTCCAAGCATGCTTTCCCCTGACTTAGCCCAATACATAAAACCTGCACAAAAGGAGATCTATTGTAATAAGCAACGACAATTTATGTAAGGAGGAGATTGCCATGCTCACCTTGCCAGTGATGCTTGTAATCGCACATACGTGATAGAGCAATCATCATGGCACAATAGAGAGGCAGAATTGCTGCACACAGCCGCCAACTTTTCCCACGGCCTTTCTCAGTGAAGCAGTGCAACTTCCCAGCCAAGTAGAAGGTGGTAAAGCCAAGGCCTGAAAATGCAACTGCCAAAAGAAAAAGAAAATGCTGAACCGGGTAGTGAACTAGAATTAGCAGAATGACAGGAGAGATGGCTTACAGGAATATCCATATGGGAATCCAATCCTTTTTTCCCCAGGTAAGAGCTACTCAGGAGATCAAGAGATCATAGCATGACAGTTCAATGCAACTGCAACATTAAAAAGCAAAAGCACTCAGCCTCCTCTAGTGGCATTCCACAGAGGCACATATTGGAACCAAAAACTGATAAGGATGAATGTCTCAGTGGTAAAAACTGTTCATAACACTATAGCCCCAAATTCTCATACCGCTAATAACTATGCTAATAATTGATAGGTCCTAAACCTATCCCCACCTTCTTTTTGTTTACTTATCTCCTCCTTAGAGCCTGCCAAAACTACTGTCAGATCACTCATGGCCATCCTAAGACATTTGGTTGCTTGAGCTGCACAGCAAATAATGCCCTTCATAAATCAATGAGCACAGTAGCCAAGGCCAAAGTAGTCTGGCTTTTATGTGGAAAACCCATAGGTATCACCCACTCCCAGAGAGAAACATGCAGTCATAAAACATCAAATAAATAACAGTTCATTCCCTCCTCATGATGTCCAAACTGAGCTACTTGAAGTGGCCACTGACTCTCTGCTTAATGGTAAATATTTATACATTATTGAAATATGTCAATGTATGTATGTATGTATGTATGTATGTGTGTGTGTGTGTGTGTGTGTGTGCGTGTGTGTGTATTGGATTTCAGATAAAATGCAATGCTAGCACTGTAACGCATAGTGTTTACGACTCAAATTACTCATAGTAAGGTGCTCATCACTTTCAAATAGAACAAAATTCTGAGAGAGGGTTAGACAAGCAATGAACATCTCCATTTCTATGCATGATAGGTCCTAAACCTATCCCCACCTTCTAGAGTCCTTTGCCTAAAGCAAAAGTGAAAGAAATAATGCAGTTTGTCACCCAAGGCAAAGCCAATGCTGTTTGATAACCCAGGAAAACATAATGTGCCAGTGGAATTTATCTTTATGCATATACTATCTAAGACAGCAGAGGAGGATCTTTTGCCCATTAAAGGTTGTTGGACAACAACTCCCACCATCCTCACCACTGGCCATGATGACTGAGGCTGACGTGAGTTGCAGTTCAACATCCAGAGGGCCTCAGATCCTCAGATCCTCTAAAGCAATGTGATTCATTTAAATGGAATAGACATTTGCATGCAACTTAAAGGGAAAATATCCAATTAAAATTATGTTCATATCCAATAAGTGACTCATTTGTTTTCTAAAATCTTGCCACAGGCCTTCACATGTCCCACCGTACACACTTTCTCCACACTAATTGAAAAATGGAATTACTTCTATCTATTGAAGAGGAGACAGTTTTAGATTTTTTCTTCTTCTTTCCTTCTTTTTAATCTCTCTCTCTCTCTTTCTCTCTGGCAGTTTCAAGCCTGCAAATGATTATGTGCATTTAATGATGAGCTGCTTTTCATCTTTAATCACACCAACAGATCACCTCTTTCAAATGAAAGCAACACGCCAAGATGAAATGTCTGCTCTATTTTAAATTGAGGGTTCAAAAAAAATTTTTTTTAATTATAACCAAACTAAGTTCATCCAACCAACAATGCTTTAAAGAATACTCTTCTGAAAGACACATCTCAGACAAGAGGTCCAGAAGCTATGTAAAGGACTGATTCACAGGAAGAAAGAGGGACTGCATAAAGTCTTCAAAATGAAAGGAGAAGACTTGACACTTTTGGATGGAGACCCACAATGTGATCCTGTTTCTGATAGTTTGTGTTCCTCTCTCATCAAGAGCAGAAATGGTCAGATTTGGGCTCACTGCAAATGGCTAGCTTTTGCTTGTGAACTTAATTTCTTCATATCATGGAACCAGTGTATTGTGTTGTAGACAAAATGCTGGACCTGAACTGGAGAGACTTGGATTGGAAAGATCTCTGTTGGAGAAAGGACTGGTTTGGAGAGATCTATGACTAACACTTGGTCATTCCCTCTTTCTTTAAGCTTAACATACTTTGCAGAGTTGTTCCAAGGATAATAATAGGAGGAAGACGTTTGCTTAATGAATGCCACCCTAAACAGGAAGGACAATGATATGGACAATTCACTCATCATGACTGGGGAGAATAACCTCTAAAACCAGAGTCTTAAGAGGATCCATCTTGTACCAAGGGATAGTATGAAGCAGCCCAATAATCCTGTGACAATAGTTTTCTGTGGGATAATGCACATAAATGGAAGGCCTAAACCTATCTGTTATTCCTGAGTAAACTCACTGCATTGATAGAATCTAAGGCCATTTCCACACTACACAGTTATAGTGCTGCTATTCCACTTTCACTATCCTGTGGAATTCTGAGGTTTGTAGTTTACTGAGGCCAAAGAGCTCTCTGGTTGAGAATTCTAAATGCCTCTCCCTAAACTGCAAACCCCATGATTCCATAAGATGTCAGAAGTGGAATAATAGCACCATAACAGAAAGGTCCTATGACTTGGAAACCAGAGTTTGAATCCCCACTCAGCAATGGAAACCCACTGGGTAACCTTGGGCAAGTTACTGTTTCAGCCTCCGAGAAGCAAAGGCAACCCCCCTCTGAAGGAATCTTGTCAAGAAAATCCCATGATAGATTTACCTTATGGTCTTAGGCACCCAACAAAAACAACCCAAGTATAAGGAATAGGATGATATGTTAATCTTTTCAAATTATATTACATAATAATTACATTAAATAATTACATTAAATACTTAAATAGTAATTCCAGAGGCAGAGCTGATTTAACATAAGAAGTGAAAGCACTCCCATCTGTCCATCATGTTTTTTATGATGGGCAACTGTGATAGGCCTGTGAGCTAAATTTCTGTCTCTGGGATCTTCTCAGGGCTATACAAGTGGCCAAAGTGCCAAAAAAAAAAAAAAAAGATATCCACTTCTGTTTTGAAAAATGGGAACCATTTTGATGCTAAATAGCATGTAGAGTGTGTTGTGGGAGGGTACAATCCATTTAAAAGGTGAATTGCCACTCCTGGAGGCTCTCAGGAGAAGCAACTCATATTTTTTTTATGAGGGTAATGAATGGACTGGGAATGGTGGGTCACACTTTGCCCACTCCATCACAGTGCTGTGATTTGCATGGTGGTTTCCATAACAACATATGGAAAACTTTAGTACCTGCCAAAGTCTGTACTGAAATTTGTGTCTGAACACTCGATCAAATTATGCAGAGATGGGCAACTGACACCATGTCCTTGGGTCAATTTTTTGCAGTTGAAACACTGAAGGGGACCCTCGACATTGCCAAAAACACAAGTGGTTGTAAGGCAACTATTGCCATTCCTTGAAGCTTACAGTAGAAGCAATTTGATCCTTTTTGTCAGAAAAGGTGCAGTCCAGGCAGTCTGAAGTGGCTGGGGACCACAAATGCAGCTTTGGGGACTACATACAGCCTCCAGGCCACTTTAGCTCATCCCTGAGATAGTGTATTGTTTACTGGAAAAAAAATTGTCACGACAACTTCTAAAGCAGGGCTTGGAAATCTTTTGTTGTTATCTAGTCTCAAGAATTCCTCATCCAATGATATCTATCACCATCCTTGTAGAAGTTGGGTGCAATACAAGACTCTTTCATTTTTTGTTCCATTTAACATCAATGAAGGTCAGTTTCTACACAGAAATAGGAACCAGCTATTCCAATTTCCACTGAAGCAGAGTTGCTTTTTATTATTTGTCAAACCACGGGACTAAAGCATCTCTCATGATCAGTCTTACAATGACTGACTCAACCTGCCAGCGAATTAAATCAGAACTTTGAAAATGTGTTTGTTTTATGAGATGAAATGTGCTATAAGCTTAAAAGCAAATGCCACTTTGATGTATGTTCTCAGACACATATTATACAAAATAAGAGGGTTAACAGAACTACTGTAGTCAATGATGAAAACTCTGTAGCAGTAGAACACCCAGTTTTGGTGACTGGTGATTTACTGGTAAGTAAACGGAAATTCTGACAGCCAGTCAGGTATAGTGAACTGAGCACTGGACTATGACCCTGGAGATCAGCATTTGATTCCCTTGCTCACCCATAGAAACCCACTGGGTGTCCTTTGGTGCATCATACACTCTCACCCCCAGAAAAATCCATGATGGACTTAGGGTCCCCATAAATCAGAAATGACTTGAAGGCACACAACAGGAAGTTCTAGGGAAAAGTAAGTGAACAGTGCTCATTTCTCCCTAAGTCCATCATTGGACAAGACATATTAGTCAGGTAAGACAGAACTCAGTTTCACAGAAGGTTGATTAAAATATGACATCGCCAAGTAAACCACATTTTATCGAACAAAAGTTGTTCCCTCCTCCCCTCCCCTCCCCTGCTCCCATCTCTTGCATACAGTAGCACAGTCCTATCCCTGGATCTTTCATGTAACTTAATCACATCCCTTGATACATGTGCACCTGCCTAAATACCTCTGGAGTGAGATGTCCTCCACGTGTAACATTTGTATTTAGCAGAAATAGTAATATCTTACTATGGTCTTAGAAACAACTTGAAGGCACCCAACAAAAACAACCCAAGTATAAGGAATAGGATGATATTTTAATCTTTTCAAATTATATTATATAATAATTACATGAAATAATTATATGAAATATTTAAATAGTAATTCCAGCGGCAGAGCTGCTTTCACATAAAAAGTGATATTACTATGTCTGCTAAAACCAAATCAATCAGGGTTTTACCTTCCTTGGAGGTGTCTGCATATGCAGCTATGTCCCCTCTCTGTGGATGTTCACAGGGATATTGTGCTAACATCAAGAGAAGGGCAGAAACTGCATGTATACCATTAAGGCTGAGCTATAGAGCAACACTCCTGGTTAGTTTATTCCACCATTTGTTACAGCAATTTCCCATTACACTAAAACTGGGCTACAAGTTCTGGCTTCAATCCACCATCACATTATGGTCTGATACTCTGTTTCGTAGCCCAGTGGCAGCTGGTGGCTCCTATGTCAGTGGGGCAGAGGAGCTTCCCCAAATTTTAGACTGAACTTCGCAGGAACTATCCAAGGTGCTGAACCTATTTTGGGGATGAGGGTTAGCACCATGGATGACTTCTTTAAAGTTCTGGTTAAGAGCTGGAGTGGAATCACCATCCCATTGACACACAAGCCACCAGCTGCCACTATTGTAGCCAGAAATTAAATTACAGTTTTGGGAAAAACCCAGAAGGTTTCCATTATGAGAGAAATAAAGAGAGAAACAAAAGATAGCACAACATGGTTTATTGAGCCAAGATAATTTCAGCAGCCTTCTCCAACTAAGTACCCCCTATATGTTTTGGACTACATCATCATCACTATCCGTGGACCATGGTCCAGAATAAGCAGACTCAGCTCTATTGTGCCTGGACCCACAAGCAGATGAAAAACTCTTCCTCCATCCCAACCACCACTGCTGTAGCCTCAGAGGGAGGGAAAAGTAGGCATATCTGGTGGACTTAATCCTCTCCCGAAATGCCATGCCCTTTTCCTTATGTGTTGTGCCTTATTTTGATTGTAAACCCAAGGGGAAAGAACTGCCAAATTAGCCATTTGTAAGTTGCTCTGGGAGTCTTTTTTGACTGAAGGGTGGAGTATAAACACTTTAAATAAATAAATAAAGTTGCTGAGGGTGATGGGAGCTGCAGCTAATAGTATCTGGCAGACACTGTTTTGGGAAAGTGTGACCTAAGGCATTGTACTTGCTGGAAATTACCACTCAACTATTCCGTAATAGCTACTAACATTAGGGCATTACAAAGAGATTAAAGAACAATTTCCTTTCTCTGCAACAAACCAAAAGGAAAAGACATTGGTGGCTGTTGAGTAACTTCTCAAGCCTAAACACAGTTTCTCATTTGGGAATATTTATAGCCCCAAGCAATGTTTGTGACATTGAACTGAATCAGTTGACCGGCTTACATAAACAAGGAATGACATCCCCTCAAATGAAAAGGAAGGAATGGAACATTCTATCTCTAGTCCAGCAACTTACTGCAGGCTGCTGGGACACAATACTCCAGTGGACAAAGATGCTTTGCAGTCCACTATTTATTAATAAAAGTTGGTGGTAAACCAGGGCCAGGATGTTTCGTTCCCTCTCTAGACCTGCCCAAGTCCTTTTGGTGATAAAGCAAAGGACAATATGGGATCCCTTTCATTTCAGTTACAGAAACCACTGGACTGGCACTGGAATATTCAATGTCTCCACCACACCTGAGAGCAGAATGATAACTTGAGGGTGCAGGATAGACTGCATAGCACACACAGCTTTGTCCTTCAAGGCAGATGAATGGGGTGTGGCTCAGGAAGAGGAAAGTGATGGGCTCCCACTGCTGCCCACCATCATCTGCCACCCGAGGTAATGGCCTCAGTCTGCCCAATGACAAGGCCAGCCATGAGTATGGAGCAGATTAAGAAACATGCTTGCAGGCTAGTTAATTTTGTGGTCTTATTTACAAGGATGAATGCTTGGTTATACTAAGTCGAGTTCAAGGGTACTGGTTCAGTGGTAATGGGATTTCCCACCGCTGTATGGAAGGAGAGGCATGAGTCTTGTGTGTTTGGATAAACAGATAACTGCCCTTTTCTGAGTACATATCACAGAGTCATACTAAAGAAGTGCAATAAAACAAAGGGAGAAAGGTGATAAAGCAATGCATAGTTCATTTTAACAAACCAAGTGGGTTTCTGAAAGGGGGGAAAAAGGAAAAACTAATAATTTCCCCTTTTAAAAAATCATTATGAATTTCTAACAACAACAAAAATTATCAGGTTTATGTAAGGAGCTTCCTTGAGGTTTAGCTGTTTCAAGAAGTGGAGTCTCAGGAGGGTTCCCAGAATATGAGAGATTCTTTTTCCTTTTAACTATAACACAAAGGCAACATGAGGAAGCCACAAATTATCACATCCACAGGGCTTCCAAACCCTTTTTAGAAAAGAGACTTTAATGGGTTTCCTCCCTATCTCTGCGAAATGAATAAATGTAATTGGAGGAAAAGCTGTGAAACAAACTGTCAATACACGTTAGGATATTGAATTAAACAGATAACGTGAATTGAACAGGTTCTATAATCAGAAGTAATATAGATATGTTGCTGTAGCTTATGGCCATTTCCTGTATGGCTTTTTCCAAAATGAATACAAAAATTTATTCAATAATATGACAGAGACTGACAGAGAGAGGAAGAAAGAGGACAAAATGTAGAGGTGTGGGCATGTACACCAAGACATTGTACGTATCTTCTTCCTAGTATGTGTGTTGAGAAGCTGATTGCCTGCAGTTTGACACCAGCCAAATCCAATTCCTAGTTCAAACTAGAACAGCCCTACTGGATCAATTGGTAAATGGTAAGTCAAAGCTTACATAAAGCCATTGATGCAATGGAGCCAAGGCTCGCAGGGTCACAGCCCTGGGACTTTTTCGATTTGCTGGGATTTTGCCATTATCTGCCCCAACAGCTGAAATTGAAATAGTTTTTTCTAGTAACAATGTATTGTTATAAATCGTCCCTGTTTTAATACAAAATATTTTGAATTAATTTCATGAAGACCTGTTCTTGGCTGAAGTGAAAACTTGCAGGAAATATTTTAAGTAGGTAGATAGATAGGTAGACAGACAGATCAACATAGCTGTGTGTTATTTTGGAGTCTCCTTGGGGAGAAGTGGCTAACGGAATTGTCAAAAGCATTTCAAAGTTCATCACTATACTACAATACTGATTGTTATATTTTGTGATATAATGTAATCTGTTCTTTTACAACAATAATTTTTAATAAAAATATAATTTAAAAATTTCATCATTATACCACTACATAAAACCCTACTAATTCAGTGGATCTACACTACTTGGGATTAGGAGTAGCACTTTATTAGTCTTCATTGACACTGTCCACTTCATTGAATGTATGAAATGTCACATCAGTAAGCAGACTGCTATATACGTGCTTGGGTAGGGGACTGTCATCAGTGACACTAGTGGGAAATGAAATTCAGGTCTTATAATGATAATTACTTTAACACTAGCCACTGAAAAAACACAAACATCCACTGCTCACTTTCCAATGTGATATACAGTGTGCACACTGTATAAGTGGGGGTTCCATTCCAGGACCCCCTGCAGTAAAACAGAAAATGCAGGTGTTGCTTCAAATTGCAGTCATTGGACGCAATGTGCATGTGCCTATGGCAGAGTGGACATGCACCTGTTGGGTCTCTGTTGATATAACAAGACTCAGTGTTTTGTGTGACCTTGCATTCATGCATGCAGAGGTCACACCAAAACAAAGCGCACTTTATGCTGTCATTTGCTACTACATGTGCCACTACATTCTATACCGGAGAAAGAGATCAATTTCTATTCAGAAGAATAAATGGCCACAATTCAAAAATAAAAATCTTTTATTTAAAGCAAGGAGAAAATGCTTCAGTTTGCTGGGACACTCTGTCACTGATGTCAAAGTGACCATTTTTGATCAAAAGAATTTCAAAGCCAGGTCTGAGTACGAAGCACATTACAGTTCTATTTCCTGTGACTTGATTTAGGGACAAAGACTTTTTATTTCATTATATGTGTTAATCAGCTCACCAGTCCAGGGATGTGAGTGTTACTACTCAGCTGCAGTTTTGTTAATGGCTGCTGCTAAGGTAATTACTCTATTTGTGTTTTCTTCATTTTAATACCCTTTGAATTGAATGATTACAATTTCCCTCCCACCCAATCAAATACGTGTGAACCAATCTGCTAAGAGAAATTACAGTTCATGCAGCTGATGAAGTGGGCAATGTTCAAAAAGTCATAAAAAGTCATTAAAATACTCATAAAAAGTCATAAAATAATACTGTTTGCCTTTAAAGAGCCATAAGACTTTATTTTTGCTGTAATAAACTAGTTCTGCTACCTGTCTGAAAATTCTTTCAACTTGCACTGGCGTCCAGTACATTGGGAACAAAAAAAATAGAATTTAATTGGGACTAGGCTTTTCACCCGAAAATATCTTTAACTTGTGTAAGGTGAACCTATCACAGAGTTTTTTTGGCAGGATTTGTTTAAAGAGGGTTTGCCATAGTCTTCCTTTGAGACTGAGAGAATGTGAATTGCCAAAGGTCTCCTAGTAGGTTTCCATAGCCAAACAGGAATTCGAGCCAGATTTGCAGTACAATGCTCAAACCACAACATACGCTGGCTCAGTCACCATGCTTTTATCCTACTTCTCCCAAGCTAAAATTCATATTGGTAACCACCGTACAGACAAAATGAGATAGCATGCTGAAAAAAAAGACACAACTGAATCTCTCATATTTATTTCTATTGAAGATAAATGCAGCTGAAGAGTTAAAGAAGATCACTCTGATTAGGGGTATTGCCTGGTACTCTCCACCACCACCACCCTTGAGGAAAAACAGCAGAGCTGAGGAAAGCTGATTCACATTGGGGAATCAAAATAGGGGAAAAGATCAACTCTCTACATACATAGCACACCCTTTTTAATCCACTCCTCTGACTGTATTCATCCTATCTGAATCATCAGGAATAAACAGAAGCATAGAGATGGAAAACAATATTTGAAAATATCTGGGGGGAAAATGTTCAAAAAACATGTTTCTCAAGCATCAGGAAACCATGACGAAGAAAATCCTGTACTGACAAGGATCTTTGTAGTTCAGGGCTAATTCTGTGCAAAAATTTACACAGTGAATTTTTTTTTTTATTTTACTTTGTGCAGAAATTAATATTCAAACATTTTCTCACCTCAGAAAGAAAACTGCTAATATTATTCATTCCTTCAAGAATGAAATTATATGAAGGATTCCATCCCTAGGGGAAACTTTTGCCTTCTAAACAAGAGGCAGTCCCCTAACACACACTATTTGCCTTCTAAACAAGATCCATCACTACCCAAAATACAGCCTCTTTTCTAACAACATTCCAGGGTTCAGTCTGAGCATTTGTTGCTGGTAAAATAAAATTACATGGAATTTTGCCTAGAGTGATAGGTAAAGTCGAAGGATCAAGCAAGCCTGGAGTGAGACTTCAAGATTCTTTATGACACATTATTATCCCACATGGTCCTATCTATAGTCTTACTATGTGATGCCACCTAGATATGATGTGTTGGAGCCTGAACACAATAACATCTTAAGATGTAGTCCATCACTGGAAGTAGAGTCCATTTTAATCAATATATCACTTTCATCCATGTTTTAGTAAGTGTAATTATTTGGCTGTGTAAAAAAACAGTAAATCTACTATATAAAAGTCCATGTTTGTCTGTTTGTCTGTGTCAGCATATGATTGGCTGCGTGAGATGGGAAGACCTCATATGATTGGCTGGCTGTGAAGATTCCATGGAATCTCAGGGTTGGCAATTTAGGGAGGGGCATTTAAGAATTCTCAGCCAGAGAGCTCTTTGGCCTCAGTAAACTACAACCCCCAGAATTCCACAGGATGTTGAAAGTGGAATAATAGCACTTTAACAGTGTAGTGTGGAAATGGCCATAGTTACAAGGTCTTCTCGCCTCACACGGTAGATTGTATGGGTTCCATATGTGAGGAATCATAAAATTGAAACTCAAAACAAAAAATGCTTCCAGAAAAACGTAAAGCCACCAGAAAGAGAAAAAAAAGCCAGTACATCAATGTCACCAGACAACACAGACTGGATTGGAGACTATGGGGAAAACTCACAGGTATTGGAATAGGCTTGTTACTATAGAGACAATTCTTAGCACCGAGGAGAAGGACAGTATATTCCTGCAGGAACCCAACCTCTGTATGTTAACAACTATGAATACAGATTGGATTGGGGAATATGAGGAAAATTTATAGGTACAGAAATAGGCTGGTTGCTATGGACATGAGCCTAGCAGCAAGGAGGAGGACAGTGTACTCCCTCAGGAACCCAAACTGTGTATGTAAATAACTCTGAATATAGATTCCATAGGGAAATATGGCACAAAGTTACAGAAAATGGAGAAAACAGTTTGGTGAGTTCTTAAGAGGAAAATAAAAACCCCGGGCAACGCTGCATAAATACGCTAGTGAGAAATAAAAAGAAGAATTGCATGGTAGCCAATGTACAGATGTTTGGCAAACTCTGTATTAGGCTTCAAAGACATAGCCATGCTAGTCTGGATCAGTATGCAAAAGGATTTTGTAGCACCTTTGATGCTGACAGAAAAAACTGATCGGGTAAGCTTTCGTAGACTTAAGTCTGCTTCATCAGATACGTGGAGTGAAGTGCCTAGGAACAGATGTTTATAGCTATGAATGAGCTAGTTGTATGTGTGAATAGCAACAGAAACTAAAAAATTGAGGTTATGGTGACAAGGTGACAAGTTCAGTTTTAATGATGGTCACTGGGGGAAAAATACAGGAGGAAAGATGTTGCTTAAAACCAAGGTAAGTAGATAACCACATGAATGGTGGACAGAGTTATTAGAATGCAGTGAGTTACTGGTTGGGAACCAGAAAGGTAATGCAACAAATTGTCCAAAAGAGCCTTCATGAGTTTCATAAATGTCTCTTCATAGGCATTTTATTCCATTAGACTTAAGTGTAGAACAGTTTATACTACCAACTTCTTTCACTCAGTTAGTCTCAAATTTGTATTCTGTATTAGGCTGTAAATTTATTTCTTTAAGATGAAGAATGGGTGGGGAGAAATACTGCTAAATACTGCTGCATATTGCCCTGTGTACCGTTAAACCCTTTGTGTTATATGTGGAGAAACTACTTTGTGCAAGATGACCGACTGAGAGAATACTGCTGTGTCTTGTGGCTATGTAGCTAATGCATTCTTTCAAGTCTGAACTTCTAATGTAGTATTTATTGTAAGATTGATTTTCCTAGTCATGCAACCATCTGAAATTGGGTTGTTTATCCCATAACCAATGTTTGAACAAGAAGAAAATGCAAAGATCAGCAGTTTGAAGTTTCCCTGGAGTGGGTGTATCTGTAGAGGTATAGCTGGTTTATGAAATGGCTTGATAGCTGTGTACTGTCTGTAGAAAACTTCACTGTTAAATCACTATAAATTGATGGCTTAGTTTACAAAAATACTGAGTATAGCATTTTGTACTAAGGCCTGAGGGATGCAGTTTTCTCTTCTCTGAATTCATTTTCCTGGCTTTACTTCAAGTCCCCTAAAACCAGAGAAGGAAAACTCCACCGTGACATTTCCTTTCAAAACTAGATGTAGAAACTTTATGTTGAAGAAACCTCTGGATTCAGAAAATTAGCAGGTAGTTGGTAGAGTGGACAGCACGCCCACCCCCAAAATTGCTGTACAGCTGCATGGATAGCCCCATCTCAGCCTTAAGCTGACAGATGGCCACTCTTTGTCAATGGTATGGCTGCCACAAGTGGCAAAGATAATGTCCTGAACAGAAGTAAAATGAGCCATGGAACCACTGATGACCTACAAAAGGCCTGCAAGCTTGTCTCCCTTTCATAGGAAGCCTAGACAGCCTAGAACCAAAATCAGTTGAGCACCCTAGTACCATCTGTAGTTGGCAACTACTAAAAATGAGACCACATGTGTCACACAGGAAGGGCTATCCCTCTCCCAGATCCCTGTGCCCCTGGACAGAACTAGATTATATCATGTAAGAATGAAACAGGGCTTTTCTTTGAAGAATACAAGAACTTTCAGATATCTCATTAATCACAACAATTTGAAATAACCACCTTTACAAGAGAGATGACAGGTGAATGAAATTAGGAATGGGAGTGCAGCTGCCCTTATTTGATGCTGCCTGAAGAAGATGGTCTCATAGTTTATAATGGAGCTTGGAGGCTAAAAAATGTGATGTTTCCTATTGCCTCTGCAGCAAAGTGTAAGTTGGAGTCCTTAACAGTCCTTGCCTGAGGTATCAGTAATACATCCAATCATGTGACTCTGAATGGGCTCACACTGAGCTACTGGGTCATTTCAAAACTGTCTTAAACTATCTGGAAACTCAACAAAAAAGCCAGAAGTGATCAGTTAGACTGATATGCACAATGCTATATAAAATTACCACCATGACGAGAGCTATAAATGTTCTATTAAAAAAAAATTGCCATGTCACCCTGAGCACACCCAACCTTATCTGGCTTTGGAAGCTACATGAGATCAAATGGCTGACCACCAACGGTCTCCAGGTAGGGCTAAGAAAGAATTCTGCCTGAATCTCCAGAAAGATGTCACCAGTTGACAACACTGGGTTTAATGAACCAATCAACAGAATCAATGAAAGACAACTTCTTTGCTCCTTCCTATCAACTGTCAAATTTCAAGATAATTCCACCTTTTTCTGGCCCCTGACTTGCTACAAGATTTATCTGATGAGAGCTACAAGATCTCTACAGCAAATGTGTGTCTGTTCAAGCCTCCTCCATCAGTCTGTCTCCTCACTGTTTAGATACACTTGGACTCTTGTCTCTGACACAATAAAGGAAAGACTCTGGGATATTTCAGTTTTACAATCTTTTGCTTCTCCAAGTGCAACCTGTCCACTTCTTTCCTTAGGAATAACTTTCAAATTCATGTTCATTTAACCCACAACTTCCTCTTTCTTCCTGCTGGTTAGAAATTCCTGAGCAAAAGGTCTGCTCAGGAACTGGTCCCACTGGTAGGAGCAAAGTCTGCATCCAGCCTGGTGAAATTCCTTGGGCCGCTAAAGAATTACAAGTAGTAACAAGAAATCGGTGAAGTCACTGTTACAAGCTGTAATGTTCTCACCTTGAATAATGCAAGCAAGAGCAAAAAGATCACTCAGTAACTTAAAAATGCAAAGAGGATAAGATTTTTTTCTTGGGCCCTTTCCGCACCTTACATTTTTCTGGCACTGGAGTGCGGGGATCGCGCGAGCAGCCTCCGGCGAGAAGCTCTCGTGTCCCCGCTGCTTCAGCTCCACACGAGCTGCCTGGGGCAGGAAGCACCACCGGCTTACGCCAGGTAAGTGTACGCAGGGCCCGGGAGCAATGCGCAATCACGCACCATTGAAAAGGTGCGCAATCAGTGCCTGCCGTCCCCTGGAGCATCACGCAATTGTGAGTCGTGCAGATCGCTCCTCACAATCGCGTGATGCTCCAGGTGCCCTTTCGCATGGCAAATGCCATGCGGAAAGGGTCTTTGTCCTAGAGACTCATATCAAGTCAAATAATCAAAAACATCCTACTGACCCAAATGCAGAGAAAATCTATGTGGCATAAGCACACTCAGGAGCAAAAAGTGAAATACTAAGTATTAAATCTTCAACCCAGTTTGATTTGACTGAAGTACACAGAGATTGAGAAGGTAAATGCAAAATACCCAAAGGATTTTTGATTAACTGAATAGTAACTTTAATTAATGTATATGCCTCCAATCAGAAGCCAAGTTTTTCTTTTCTTTTCTTTCTTTTTCTTTTTCTTTCTTTTTTTTTAGTCTAAATCTTTAGAGCTCTTTGAGGAAGTGAAATAATCTTCAGTGGAGGTTTTAACGGAAATATGAATCCTGAATTTGATGGAAAGCATATTAATAAAAAGACTGCTAATACAATGCCACAGACTTTTTTTCCCCAAAGGAATCCTAAATCTCCATCTAATAAGATGGATGGGGTTTTGTGAAACCTAAGGCACATGATTTTTTTTCCTATTCGTTTAATGATCAAAGCTAATGAGAACAGATATAATTTTATAAACCCAGCTTTGATGATAAACTCATTAGAGACATTTATTGAATATAGAAGTATAACAGATCATACCTCAACCGCTTGGTATGGGGAAAGAAAGGTTTAAAAAATGCAATTCTCAAAATTTGCAATTAAATATTTTGTTACTGAAAGTTATAATAATACTGCAACAACTTAGAGTGAAATTTTGCCATGAAAGTTAACATAACAACGCTGGCCAGAATTCACTAAGGCAGTTATGGATGTATAACCCAGAGTTTTATGCATTTGTGACCGGTTTGTATTCATGAGGCTTACATATTCACTATTTTAGGGAACATGCAGGGACCATGAAAGTCTTCCATCTCTCACTTACAGGGCAGCAGGTGCTGTGAGCAACAGCTCGTTCCTCTGTTAACTGGGAAGCAGCTGACTGATCTTCTCTTCCCATGTGTGAGGGGGAAATTTTACTACAGGGACTCTGTATCAGACTGTTGCACCAGAGATCACTGTCACTCACGGTAACTGCTTCCCAGTAAGTGAGGACTGGGGTAGGAAAGGCTGGCACTACTTAGGTACACAACTAAGGTGTTTATGTAGCTAAGTGGTTGATGCAGAATGGCGGCCAATATCATAGGATCAAAGACCACAGCATATTAATAAAATAAATCAAGCAAAAAGAGTTATAGGGCAATCCAAATCCATGCCAACAGGATAGCACTTTTGTCTGAGGTCCTCTGGTATCCCTATCCTGACCTCTATGGGCACAGAAGCATCATTGACAAAAGAGATTAAACTGAAAATTTCTAGGGTGTCTTGAAACTGCAACACACACAAACACACACACACACAAAACCCTACCAAGTCCACAAACTGTGCTATCAAGCTACACCAAACTGGAATTGTTATAATTATCTTCCATTCCATTGGAATTAATAAGAGCAAGGTGTTCTTTTAAAAGCTAGAGGCAGATGCCAACATCTATCTCCTGCCCTGACAGCAACAAGCCAGCAGGGCTTAAATATTCCCTGCCTCCAGTTTAGGATTTCTCTGGCAATCAGCAAAATCAAGTTGTCAGACGCTGCCTTTGAAAACACACTGGAAAACACAGTCATGTGGAACAGGAAGGATGTAAAGAAGGTATGTAAGAATATATTAAATGTAAGGATGTCAGGATGTAAGAATATGTTAAATGAATAAAACAGAGATCAGTCAGAGAAATCTGATGAGTTTACTGAATTTTTAAAAAAACTTTGAAAAAAACCAAGCCAACGAAGAGAAAAGATGTTTGTAAAAATATTCAGTCTTTCCAGACATGCAACAATTCCTTCAAATAATCTTCTGGCTTGATCAACTGATGAAGTTGATTAAACTCCCATGCCCCAAAAAAAGAGCCAGAGCCAGCCTAACTTCCATGGGAGAGAGTTGTGCAACTGAGGTGTTCTAAAGAAAAATGCACATTTCATGCATTCATCAACCTAACCTCACAGGTTGGTGGTAGATATGAGTATAGTTGTGCTGAGATGCCTGGAGGACCCTGGCAGATTTCCAATGTGCATCTGGTTATGGGGATGCAGCTTGATGCTTCTCTGATCCTGCCTGCTTACCATGAGGCACCAAATGACTGTGTAAAGCAGCTTTGGGGCTTTAAGTCGGGAATGTGTGGCTTTGTGCACAGCAGAAGGAGAAAGTGAATACCATCCCCTGCAGTGCCTGCAAAAAGACATCTGTATTACACATTTAGATGTCCCTAACTGAATTCTGGCCAATGTCTGTTCAAACTATGGCATATCTCACAAGCACGGAGTAGGAAAATCCTTCCCTCTGGGGTCTAGAGGGGTACACCATGGCACCAGGCATGCCAAGGGGTCCCAGTGGCCAAGTCTTTACACAAAGCAGGCATTGTGTCTTCTGCTCTGAGAGGTATATAAAACCTTGCCTGAAAGTTTCAGTATATCAAGGGTTATTCCAACCTGTCTGAAGTCAGGCACTTTCACTAGTTCATGATTATTACCAAGACACTGTGGAATGATAAATCACGCCCAGGATCCCAAACACAGTTATCTGGGAATAAACTGTACTAAGCTGAGTGGGACTTCTGAGTAAGCATGCTTTGAACTGTGTTACATATGTGAAGGAAGCTCAGGCAATGTCTCTTTGTTTTTGTTGTGTTATCTTTATTTGAATAGCTTCAAATACCAGAAAAATCATCTATTAATTTAATCCACAAACTTCTCTGTTAGAAATACAGAGCACGGCCTGTTGCATGACCTACGCTTGAGGAAAGACCAAAGCAATTTTAATCCTCTCTTCTCACTGTATCTTGAAAGATCACAGCAACCTGCCGTCAGCAGAAGTAAATCAATGCACGTTTATTTCACACAGGATCCCATGGTAATGTCATACAAGGCATAAGTTAATTTCTGGTTTGTAATAATTGAAGAGGCAAAGAGTCACTGAGGGACTTCACTACTCTGCCCATTTGGAAACCTGCAGTATTCAACAGGGCTGACAAAAGACTAAGAATGCTGAGAGGCTGAGATTCCCAAATCCCTTGAGGTGATAAGTAAATGCAGCCAACAGATGAGAAGCAGGCATCAGCCATCTGTTCAGTGTAGAACCATCCCAAGATATTTTGTGGCCTAAGGTAAAGGAAACTATGTGACCTCCTCAGCAATATATATTCAGAAACCAACAGAACAGACTGACACTTAGACCCACCATACCCAATGTAGCAGGCTAGTTTAGGAAGGTTGTGTGAGCTACATAGCTCTGTCCTTCAACAGAAGGGAACAGCTTTAGAATTTACGGAGGAATAGCCAGAAGATTCCAGCGTTTCCCTTCAGTGTGTGTTACCTGAGGAGTTTGCCTTGTTCAGTCTTTGCTCTGTAATCCCTAATGTAAAGGTGGACTGGTGAGAGGTCTTGCCTGTATATCAGTATAAGACAACAAAAACCTTTAGAATGCATTAATGTTATTTAAGCAATGTTATTTAAGAGATACACTTTGAATTTTAGAGAGAAACTGGGGCATGTCAATAGCTCAAGGATTCATCAATCACCCCACTATAGAGATGTAAAGAATATTAGTCAATTTTCTCATCCTCAACAAGAAGCGTAGAATTAACCTGAGACCTGCTGGTTAGGACAGCAGTTGGATTTAAGCCTATGTTTCTAAATCAGAGATGGGGACTGTACAGCTGTTGTTAGACAATAGCTCCCAGCATTCCTCACAACTGACTATGCTGAATAGGGCTACTGGGAGTTACAATCCAACAAAACATGGAGAGCTGTACAATTTCTCCCCTGGTGCAAGTTATCTATAAAAGCAAACCCAGAGAAACTGGAAATGATAGTATCTTGGTTCCAAATTTTCAGTGACTGATATTTCCCTTTCCAGATTAAAAACAGGCAAAGCTGAAGCTTCTGTGACAGAAAAAATTCACAGAACACAACACTATTAATGATTGATATATATATTCATTCCTTTTAAAGCCATACTTTTTTTTAATATGTCACAGGGATATATATGATAAATTAGTTTTGTCTGTAACTACAGTTGTCAGGGTATGTCACAGCCTGAGGCACCAGATGGTAAATATTTATGTGTTGATTTGATTGTGAAACAGAGACGTCTCCAAAGACACTCTTAGTGGCAAAATGAGCTGGCTGTTCCCTTTATTGTTTTTTTTTTTGCAACCACTGATGCCAGCAAACAAGAACAAGATTGGGAAAAGTTAGGAGAAACAGACAATAACACATATCATTTCCCCACCCACTCACATTTGTGAGGTGAGGAAGTATCTCATAGAAAGAATGGGAGAAATCTCTGAGGAAATAATCCTGTGCAATCATCCATTATTTATAGTGAACCAGATGCATACCAGTTGTCTGCCGGGCAAAACAGATAATCAAGAATATTATGGAATGAGACTTTTGCACACAACTTTTTTAAAAAAATATTTTATTAAATATATGTAGATTTTTGTACACAAAACCTTAAGTATGGCTAGCATCTTGTTGGTGAGTTAAGATAGTGTTAAACATAGGCCATTTCCGCACTACACTGCTATAGTGTTATTATTCCACTTTCAACGTCCTACGGAATCCTGAAGTTTGCAGTTGAGGGAGGGGCATTTAGAATTCTCAGCCAGAGAGCTCTTTGGTCTCAGTAAACTACAAACCCCAGAATCCCACAGGATTGTGAAAGTGGAATAACAGCACTATAAAAGTGTAGTGCACAAATGGCATTAGGCTATCATAACCCATTTTCTGGGTCAGGTATAGGTTGGAATTCTTTACTGTGCAACAACCAAACTCCCTCCTAAAACCATCCTTTTCAGCAATGCAACCCCACCACTGCAGCCATTTTTGTGTTGCAAGGACATTACCTGCAGGGAATTCCTCAGAACTCCTGAAGGTCCTCTGCAGACATCTGCTGTAGCATGTCCAGCTATAGGATGACAGGTCTTTGTTGATCTTTCCTCTCTTCAGTGACACAGAAAGAGAAATGCTGGGCAGGCTGCATAGCTTAAAGGTGGGTTTCAGCGTGGTAGCACTGGGAGATATAGCAATGTGCCAGACCAATGCAGTGTCTTAGCCCCAGGAAAGTAAGCAAGGACGTACATCTTTATTTCACTGTCTCATGGAACTTCAAACCTCTCCTCTCTGTTGGACATACAAGTTTTATATTTTGTAGCTGTTTGTGGGGAAAAATATTTTACACTGCAAAATAAATTGTTTTCTCCACAAAATACTGATTTTGCACAAGTATAAGTTCTGGAGCACACATACACAAGAAAAAGAAAGTTTTTGAGTACCCACAAAAAAATAGCTGGATGTGATTTTTTTTTTTTTTTTTGGATGGAGCGTCTTCATGATCCTGGGTTCCACCACGCTATCTTAAAAGAAAGAAAATTTTCAAATATTCATTGCATCCTTAGAGAGTTCTTCTGCTGAGAGAATTTTTGGAAGTCTCTCTGTTACCTTTACCATTATTTTTAAAAATATTACACCACTGAAGAAAATTCCTGACCAGTGACTTACAAATCCATTAATAAAATCATTAACAAAATACCAACCCAACCAACACATTTATTAGCAGTTAAATATACAGTTGGCCCTCCACATTTACTAAAGTTAGTGGCAGAGCATCCTCCTGAAAAATGGAAAACCTGTAAATATCAAAATGCGCGTGTGTGTTTGTGGTAAGGGGGCTAAGGCATGGTGGGAAGAGTTAGCACCCAGGGTCCAAACCAGGTCACGGAAAGGAGATAGAAAGTGGGTGGATTACCTTTCTCTTGCCCATCTCCTTCCTTGCGTGTGTCCAGTACAGCATCCCTGAGAGACGGCCATACAACTTCTGCCCTGAGCACCTCCAGCAAAGGTGAACGTGCCACTCTCTTCTACAATCAAACAGCTGATACTGTTAGGAAATTTCTCTCAGCTTTTGGTTGGAACTGGCTTCCTTGCAATTGCTACCAACTGGTCTTTTTTTATCAACAGTAGCAAGAGTAAAAGCATTTTTTTGAATTCTGTGAAAAAAAATTTGTGATATTTTTGTAAAAAACAAACAAACCCTGAAATGCATAAAAATCATAGTAGCTCTCATAAATCTCACCCAAAAAAGAGAAAACTTTCAAAATATTTCTGTTTCTCTGTTCCAGAATTAAAAAAGTGAAGATTAAGTCCTTCTCTGGGCATGTTCCAGCATGTCAATGTCCTTCCTAAGACGTGTCCAGAATGGGTCACAGCCTTCTAGATCATCACAGATCACTTAACACTGGTGAAATATGTTCAATACAGGGACTAAGTTGACTGTGCAAACACACCACTTACTAGGCCTTTCAGTGTTTCTAAGCCACATTTCATTTAAGCTATTCTGAAGCCCCCTTCACATTATGTTCATGTGATGGCACAGAATGTTTTGAAATGAAACATGGGGCACACCTGTAGTACAGAATTTCTTGGTTCTATTCCTATGTGTCTGGGTGTAAGTATGGACAGCAGAGACAGTGAAGTATTCAAACAAAAACTACTAATTACATGCTAGATTCGCCATCAGTTTGGTTGTCCTGAAGGCAACTACAAAGGCACTTAGCACTTTTTGTCTGTTGCCTTTTTCTCCTGCTGTCCAACTTTATTTTATGCATTTTCCATTTCTATCCTGCCTTTCTTCCAAGAACCTCAAGCAGATGGACATGATGTTCTCCATTTTTATCCTCACGATAATGGTATGAGGTACTTTAGGCTGAGAGACAGTGACTCGACAAAGATCATTCAATGAACCGCATGGTTAAGTAGGGACTTGAACCCAGGTTCGAGAGACTTAGTCCAACACTCTAACCACTATGCCACACTGGCTGCTTTGGCTTCCAACTTACTGTTAATTGTTTAGTTCCTACAACAGACGGAGGCCCTTTCCGCACCGGGCTATTAAAACGGCGCAGAGCGACCTCTGACGGAGGTCTTCTGTACCGTGGAGTCGACCAGGTCGGACTACTTTTCATAGTTCCGCACCTCAGTCCGCCCCGGAGCGACCGGAACTGGTCGCGCAGCGTGCTTTTTAAAAACCTCTTTTAAGAGGTTTTTCAAAAGCACGGAGCACCCGACTCCATGTTGCTCCGTCGCCGCGCTCTGGTGCAGATTTGCAGGCGCGTACTAGTGTGTGCCTGCAGATTTGCTGGGGGCGGGCTTTAGGCTGGCGAGCTTTTCCAGTTGGTGGAGAGCCTCCACCAACTGGAAGCCGCCATTTTGGATGCCAGAGCAGTGTGGAGAGACGAGCTCGCACTGCTCCTCGTCCCGACGGACTTAATCGGATGGAGAAGAAATCCGGTGAGTCCCGTTTCTGCCCAATTCATGCCCCACGTGTGGAAAGGGCCTGATACATCATATCTCCCCGACAGTGCTAAGTGGGCAGCCTCATACAATGTTTTACTGACTACCATACTGTACATTGGATCTGACAAGTGTCCTTCGCTCTGCAGTAAAGAAACATTTCTCATAATTTCCAAATGGCAGCATGTTCCAGTATTGCCAAACATCAATAAAAAAAGCTACCCAAGCAACAGTAAGAGACAAATGATCCAGCTTTTTGTTTGCAGAGCTTAATACTTGCTATGATTACTGTGTATTCTCCAAATGTAAAGAGATCACATTCATCACTGGAACTGCACAGCAGCTTCCTATGATTCTAGATGGGTTTTTGCACTGTGAATTTCACACTGTTCCTACAAACAAGTATCCATCATTCTCTCCTGAAAGAAAATGTATGAAATCAGATAAAAGTCTAAATTACAATCTGAATACACAGCCAAGAAAGGATCCGATAGAAGCACATTTCAAGACTGATATTTCAAATTCAGAAGAGCAAGGCCTTTTGGGATGGGCCAAGCAGACTGGTAGAGCACATGCTTGGCATGAAGAAATCCCAAGTTGAATCTCTGACACCTCCTGGTAGAGACAGGAAAGAATCCTGCTTTAAAAAACTTGAGAGCTGTTGTCAGCCCATGTCAACAAGACTGAGCAAGATAATCAACCAAAAGTCTGACTCAGTATATGGAACATTCCTCTCAGTGGCAGCTGGTGAAGTAGTGAGTCTGAATGTTCAAGGAGCTATTCCAGCTCCTGAATGGTTTCCTCAAAACAGCTTCAGAAAAGCCAGCGTGGTACAGTGGCTTGAGTGCTGAACTATGGCCATTTTTGCACCTCACCTGTCTCCATCATCATCTCATTGCAATCCTGGTGGGAGCGTGATGCAAACACTCCCTTCCACACTCGGCCAGCTGCCTGAGGAAAGGTAGCATGAGTGATGCACGCCTTCCTTCCACAGTGCATCTGGCCACTTCCCGTGCTGCACTGGGGAAGGAAGCACCTAAATCACACTTCCTCCCTTTCTCTACAGCCACGAGCAATGGGAGCATTGCAAGACCGAGGGCCATTACCAGATTTTTTCCTGTAATTGAATATCCTGTGATCACGATGAGTGGAAACATGTTGGCAGTGGGACCAAGATGATGTCATGTGAAAGTACAACTCACAGACTGGCAGCAACATGTCCCATCATGGGACAGTGATGTCATGCGGAAATGGCCTACGACTTCAGGAGACCACAGTTCTGCTTAGCCAGGGAAATCTATCATGTCACTCTGTGGGTTTACTACAGACTCACAAGCCAGACTGAACATTTGGATGATGCCTTCCTGAAACAGATGATCAAACACTCCAGAAGGGAGAGATGTAGTAGTAATGGGAAATTTCAGCTATCCTGGTATTTGTTGAAAGTCAAACTCTGCCAGGGATAGACAGTCCAACAAATTCCTCACTTGTCTAGCAGACAATTTCATTGTCCCCAAGATAGAAGAAGCAACAAAGGGATCAGCTATTTTGGATCTGATCCTTGCCAACAGTGGTGACCTGGTTAATGGGGTGGAAGTGGTAGGATCCTCAAGTGGCAGTTTCTTCTGGAGTTTGTGATACAGGGGAGCCAAGCGCAGTCAGACATACATTCTAGACTTTTAGAAAGCTGATTTCAGTAAAGTAAAGGAAATGTTAGCTGTGATTCCATGGTCAGCAATACTAGAAGAGAAGGGAGTTGATGAAGGACAGGAGTTTCTTAAAAGTGAGATACTGAAGACACAACTTCAATCAGTTCCAATGAAGAGGAAAAGTGGGAAATATCTAAAGAAATCAGGAGGGATGTCTAAAGAGACTTACTAATTTAATAGGTAAGAATTATTGGCTACACACAGTTGGAATAAATCATTCGCTATATGAAATAATCAAAAATTCAAATCAGGTTAATGCAACCCCGCTCGAGGAGATCATTAAAAAAAGTTAGATGAAGGTAAATGCATGATTGGACAACTATATAGAGGAATGTTAGGTAATCAGACTAGAGTCCTAGATTGCTTAAGGGTAAATTGGGAAAGGGATTTAAAAACAGAAAGGGAGGATATTCAAGTATGGATACAAGAAATAAAGAAAAATAAGAATACTAGGATAAAAGAACAACAAATGAAATTGATTGGCCGATGGTATAGAACAGCTTCCCAATTAGCATTTTTTAGAGAAAATATATCCTCAAAGTGTTGGCACGGTTGCGGGGATAAAGGCATATATATACATATGTGGCGGGAATGTCCCTTTGTTCAAAAATGTTGGGATAAGTTTAATATCGAGATTTATAGAATAATAGGTAAGGATATACAACTGAATAGAGAGAATTGTATAACATTAAATTTAAAGGATAAGGGGCTGAAAAATAATGAGGAAAAAGCGGTTATAAAAATATTAAAAGCAGCACAAGCTGTATTAGCATTAGGATGGAAAGATAAAACAATTTGGAATATAAACAAAGTCGATAAATATCTGGCTGAAAATTTATTATTCGATATTTTGAGGGAAAGAAGATTAAAGTTTATGGGAATACTGAAGGAAGGGGGGGGAATCAGGGGTGGAACTATTGCTTATAAAACTTAAAGAGAATATGGCATACAGTGAAATCAATAATGTAATCAAATTCATATCCCACATTCTGAATGAAGATTTTTCTATTTGAGAAGAATTAATTAAACCTCTGCTAAGCCATTGGGAAGAGGGAGGAGGAGTGTGTGGGAAAAAATATGGATTAGACTGTGTTATAGGTAATACGACAGACATTAATGAAGATAGATGGTTAATAAGATCAGAGAAGGAAGTAGAAGGGTGGAAATAAAAGAAGAAAGTATGTGAAAATGGATGATAGGAGTGTGATGGGTGGTAACCAGATGGAAGAATGAAGGAACGATGGAAGATTTTAGACAGGGATTGGAAGGAGCATGAAAAGATGGTTTTGGAAAATAATGTCTGTGATTTGAATGTTACTCTGTTTTTGTAATTTAAGGTGTAATAATAAAATAAATAAATAAATAATAAAATAAGGAGGGATGTCTAAAGAACTTTCAACTGAGCTAAGATTTAAAATGGAAATGTACAAGAAATGGAAAAAGGAGAAATCATCAAAGAGGAATTCAAATGATTAGACTCATGTAGGGAGAAAGTCATAAAATTTAAAGCACAGAACAAGCTCAGACTTGCTCGAGAGGTTAAAAACAACAAAAAGGATTTTTTTTGTTATGTCTGTAACAAAAGGAAGAACCAGGCAATGGTAGAACTTCATGGAGAGGATGGCAAAATGCTAAGGAGAGTCAGAGAAAAGGCAGAACAATTCAACACTTCTTTGCCTCAGTCTTCTCCTGAAAGGAAAATAGTGCTCAACTTGGGGGAAATGGAGTGGATGATGGTATCAGGGAAATGCAGCACAGAATAAGTTAAGAGGCAATATTGGACTACTTGGCTACTCTAAGTTAGTTCAAGTCTCCAAGGCCAGATGAACTACATTCAAGGGTATTAAAAGGACTGGAACAAGTAATCTCACAACCCCTGACAATAATCTTTTTAGAATTCCTGAAGAATAGGAGAAATCCTAGCAGACTGGAGGAGGGCAAATCTTATTCCTATCTTCAAAAAGGGAAAGAAGGGGACTGAAACAATTACTGTCCAGTCAGCCTGACAACAATACCAGGAAAAATTCTAGAGCAGATCATTAAAGAGACAGTCTGTAAGCACTTAGAAATGGATGCTGTGATCACTAAAAGTCATCATGTATTTCTCAAAGCAAGTCATGCCAGAATAATCTTATCTCTTTTTTTGATAGATTTACAATCTTGGTAGATGAAGAGAATGCCGTGAATGTTGACTATCTTAATCCCAGTAATGCCTTTAACAAGGTGCCCTATGATATTCTTGCAAACAAGCTAGTAAAATGTGGGCAAGACAATGCTACTGTTAGATGGATTTGTAATTGGTTGACCAACCAATCACAAAGTGCTCACCACTAGGGACAAGTGACTAGTGAGGTGCCACAGGGTTCTTTCCTGGGCCCAGTGCTATTCACATGTTTGTCAATGATTTGGATGATGGAACAGAGTGCTTACCCAATTTGCAGATGACACCAAATTAGGATGGGTAGCCAATATCTCAAAGGACAGGATCAGAACTGAAAATGACCTTAACAGATCAGAGAGCTGGGCCAAAACTGACAGAATCAATTTCAACAGGGACAAATGTAAGATACTACATTTAGGCAGGAAAGAAAAATGAAATGCATAGGAATAGGATGGGTGACACTTGGCTTGACAGCAGTACATGTGAAAGGAATCTAGGAGTCTGAGTAGACTACTATTCTACGCTGCATTGATAGGAGTATAGTGTCTAGATCAAGCGAAGTAATAATACCACTCTATTCTGCTTTGGTTGGCCCTCACCTGAAATACTGTGTCCAGTTCTGGGCACCAAAATTCAAGAAGGATATTGACAAGCTGGAATGTGTACACAGGAGGACAACCAAAATGGTTAAAGGTCTCCCTATGGGAAGAGGCTTAGTGAGGTAGGTATGTTTAGCCTAGAGAAGAGAAGGTTAAGAGATGACTTGATAGCCATGCTTAAATATTTGAAAGGATGTCATATTGAAGACAGAGCAAGCTTGTTTTCTGCTGCTCTAGAGACTAGGACATGGAGCCATGGATTCAAATGACAGGAAAAGAGATTCCATTTAAATATTAGGAAGAACTTCCTGATGGTAAGAGCTATACAACAGGGGAGTATGCCGCCTTAGAGTGTGGTGGTGTCTCCTTTGGAGGTTTTTAAACTGAGAGTGGATGGCTATCTGTTGAGATTGGTTTGCTTGTGTATTCTTCTGTGGCAAGGGGTTGAACTAGAAAGCCTTTGTGATCTCTTCCAACTTGATGATTCTATGGTCTTGGTTAAGTCACAGTTTCTCAATCTAAGAGGAAGGTCATGGCAAACATCCTCTGAATAAATCTTGCAAAAAAAAAAAAAAACCCTCTATGATAGGGTCAGCATAAGTTGAGTCAACTTGAAGGCACCTAGCAACAAAACCTAGGATGGGTGCTTTAAAGTTTAAAGTTCAGACTAAAACATAGAGTTGATTCATCACACCACTCATGTCGAAGCCACCATCTGCCATTGAATCCTATACCCTACGTCTCTATTTACTGTAAAAACTTCAAGAAATTTTTTTCCAAGAAAATTGGAAAAAATTTTCCGAGAAATCTCAGCAGTCTCCACAGTCTCATATTACTTATTTGTTAGTTGCATCTTTCTTCCTATGAGCTCAGCAACCCTGTGGTATAAATCAAGCTGAGACAGTATGACTGGTCCATGCTCATCCACTTTTGCACCTCAGTGAGGACTTGTACCTGGACCTCCCAAGTCCAAATTCAACACTTTCACAGTACACCATACTATGACCACACACCACATAGTGAAGAAGCCCCAGGCTTTCAGAAGCCTTACTTCAGGACTCCCAGAGTGTGGCAAAAAAGCACTCTGCTAGATGTGTCTTCCATAGCTCAAAGCCTTCTCATCACTGTGGACTAGGCTAGAACCAGATTTTGGACACTGTTGGTACTGGAACAACCTGAAGCAGCAGCTTGTGAAGATTTCTGATGCCTCTAGCCTTCTCTGTGCTACAGAACTTGGCTTCAATGCTCCAAGCACCTTAATCTGATGAAGATGGGTCCTTTTGTCCCTTGCATCTACCACATGACAAAGGAAGTCCTTTGGGAAGGTAGATGGAGACTTCAGCCAGCAGCTGAAGGATTTTTTTTTTAAGGCAGCCAAGGACTTGGACCTAGCTTGATTCCTGCCTTCACTGAGGAAAGGTATTTCCTTCTCGCTTCTTCCTTGTCAGGTGGCTAATGAGAAAAATTTTCCTGCTCATATGAGTCTTGTTGCCATGCATTACTATTGACCCACCCAGAAAGATAACAAGAAAATGCCACTAGTTCTGTAGCGTTCGTTTTCTGATGTTTCACTTTGTTAGCACTACACCTCTTAAAGCATAAGAGCAAAAATGACTCCATACATGGCAACAAGCCAAGAGCTGCCAAACTGCTGAAAAGCCCAATTGAGCAAGTGTTGAGAATGTGACCAGAGGGCAGGAAATGAACAGAAACAGCAGCACCTATGGCAGTTATAGTTGCTGACAGGTGACAGAATCAGGAATTCTGAGTAGGAGATGGCAACGTCATATTGCCATTGTATTTGGCTGTTACTGCCCTTTGGTTTGTGTACACAAATCATCTGACCAACATGTATAGCTCTAAACCACCACATTGAGAACTGTAATATAATTTCATGTTCAAAGGGGGAAATGCTAGCATGCTTGATTAACACGCAAACCCATACTTTTTTGGAAGGGGGCAGTGTCTATTTAATTGGGCAATTTATTCCAGCCTTGTAAACAGAACAAGCTTGAGAAGCAATTAAAGTCACTGCCAAAAACCTTTTATAAGTGATAATAGGTTTGATTTTTCTACCTTTGACAACAACAAAGTATCACAAATAACTGAACTAATTGAAAGCTGGCACCTATCATCTAGTGTTCTAAAGATAACTATTGGGAAAATGTTGCTGATACACTAACAACTGCCTTCGGCTGTTCACACAATGCCTCTGGGTCGGTAAGCTTCCAGTTTACATTTTCCACAATGCCCTAGAGAGAGTGCAGGGCATTATGGGAGTCTCTGGGGCATTATTGAAAATTAAAGGATCTCTGAGGCATTGTGGGGAAACTAAAAAAAGCATCACCCAGCCATCGTTCAGTTAGCAGTGGTATTCCTCAGTATGACTGGGAACAGGTAAAGGAAGTACCACTTTTTGGATTATAACTCCCATGCTGACTGGGGGTTTCTGGGAGCTGATCCTGTAAGTATGTGAAGTCAGCCAAGTCAGCTAGTAGGTTCAAACTTTTATTGAATAATTTTAAAGGCAACATTCATTCGGAGTACTTTATTTGGATTTTCATATGGGAGAGCAAGTATAACCAATAGACCTATACAGACTACCTGCCTTCGTACTACGCACATTTATCCTTTTGATGTATTATATCTCATAAGAAATAAAATACTTAAGTGAAAGAAGAGCACAAGTGGAAAACTGTATAAACCTCTTGGGACTTGGGCTTTATTGGACCTTGCCTATCTCCATTTACTAACATTGAGCCTTTCTATCTCCTAAATGTGAAAGACAAAGGTGTGTATGCATTTACCTTGGGGACAAATGTGGCAAATATTGTTGAAACTGAGCTGTGTTACAGAATTAGATTTAAAGCAGCATTACTTTAGCTGGCACAGGGACATTTTTTGCCTTCTTCCATAGAATGATATTTAATTTGGCTTTTTGTCGCGAGCTGCTATGATTCAACTCAATCCTTCTTTCTAACATGCTATTTTTAACTTAATCTTTTTATTCCTTTGAATTTCTCCGCTTTTCTTCACAGAAGCCACACCAATGATTAACTTTCCTCATAAGATTTACCTCTCAGGTTCTCCACAATAATATTTGAAGTTTCTCTTCTTTTTATTTAAAAGTTTCTTGAATAATAAAAACCTAATAAAATTGAGTATTTTAACAAGAGCTTATTTCCTCAGTTAAATCTTGTCCTTTTTTTTAAAGCCATGAATAAAACCAATACCTAAACCCTCAGGCATGACCTTTATTATGAATATAACATTCTAGAAGGAACAAATTTAAGGCCACAGCTCAGGTATTCTGCACACATGGGCTGCAATCTTCAGACAAAAGTTCTGCTGACTTGGGAGTAAGTCTCATTCCCAATGGAGCTTATTTATGAGCAGCCATGTACAAAATAGCACCACATTGGAATAAATACCATTAAACACAGCTGTTGGAATTATTTCTGAGTCAACATGCACAAAATTATGCTATCGTCACCTTAACTAAAGAATGTATACACTAAAGAGAAAGACTCTACCACAGTTTGGATTAGGGTTTAGAAGGGGGGGAGACTTAAATTCCCAAAATTCCCTGGCTTGTATGGCCAGCAACCATGCAAGCTAGAGAATTCTGGCGAGTACAGTAGCTTTTCGAAGTTCTGCTCTTTCATTTTTTGGCCATTTCTGTCCTACACTGTTATGGTGCTATTATTCTACTTTCAACATCCTGTGGAATTCTGGGGTTTGTAGTTTACTGAGGTCAAAGAGCTCTCTGGCTGAGAATTCTAAAGGCCTCTCCCTTAGCTGCAAACTCCAGGATTCCACAGGATGTTGAAAGTGGAATAATACCTAACAGTGTAGTGTGGAAATGGCCTTTGTCTCACTCTCTCCTGCTTTCCACCTTGAAAAACAGTCTACCATTCCACCATGCAAACTGCCTCTGAAGTTCTCCAGAGGTTCTAAAGTATCTTGCTGTGCTTAGTGAAGTGGGAAAGATCAGTATTGTTGGGGCAAAGGGAGAAGTTCACATTTTCACTGAGAACGCAGTTCTCCAGGCTTGGATTGAAGTACTCAACTTGGGTGTGCTAAAGAAAATGAATGGATAATCAAAATCAAAGGATACCAAAATGGTTTATTCATGGCATACATTGTGAGTGGGTTGGATTGCAGGCAATTCAAAGGATCCTTCTCACTCCAATTGTCCCCAAGACACTCTGTGTGCACAGCGAGATTTCACTGAGCACCAAAATATCTCAGCAGTCAATTTGAAACAGGCCTTTTTTGAGATGTTACATTATTTCACTGGAAAGCTTGGCTCAAGGGAACTGAAAACACTGGGCATTTAACAGCCACAGAACAAGAATGATATAATAGCTATCCGGCTAGTGTTCTAATGCCAAAAAGCTACCAAATCCAAGTTGTTGAAGAATTTATAACAGAGTAATGAAAGTTCTATTGTGGTGCACATTCCAGTGTTTGGGAAGCCTGAAGTTTAACTACACCCTCTTCACACATGCGCATACAGATCAAACAAAAAATGTGATGTGGACTCACGTCCATATTGTCCCATCCACCCCTCTCCATTTTTCTTTTAAGAAATACAGCCATAGACACTGAATCCATGCAGGGCAGTGGTTTCTTAACCCCTCTCTGAGGAATTTTTCCACTTTAAGACCGAAATCCAATAACACTCTTACATTGAGTAGAGGTATTGAAAAAAATGGGACTAAATAACAAACTTAAATCTCATTTATTTCAATGGCTCTACCTTAGGTACACGTAATCTTGGATTTAAACCACAAGAGTCTCTATTCCCAGCTGCTTTGGACCTGCAAAGAACAAAGTTTGGGCACTCTATAATTTTTACCAGTGGAAGAAAAATAAGCTTGTGAAGAGGGGGTTTTTGGTATCAAATGCTGGAATACTGTGTCTAGTTCCAGGCACCACAATTCAAGAAGGATATTGACAAGCTGGAACATATCCAGAGGAGGAAGACCAAGATGGTGAAGAGTTAGGAAACCATGTCCTATGAGGAATGACTTAGGGAGCTGGGGATGTTTAGCCTGATGAAAAGAAGGTTGAGAGGTGACGTGATAACCATGTTTAAATATTTGAAGGGATGTCACATTGAAAATGGAGCAAGCTTGTTTTCTGTTGCTCCAGACACTAGGACACAGAGCAATGGATTCAAACTACAGGAAAAGAGATTTCACTTAAACATCAGGAAGAACTTCCTGACAGTAAGAGTAGTTCGACAGTGGAATATGGTACCTTTGAATCTGGTGGAGTCATCTTCTTTGGCGGTTTTTAAACAGAGGTTGGATGGCCATTTCCAGGGGGTGCTTTGAGTGTGTGTTCCTGCATGGCAGGAGGTTGGACTCTATGGCCGTTGTGGTCTCTTCCAACTCCATGATTCTATGAAATATTATTCTTCCCTATCACTTTTGAGGCAGGAGCTTCTGCGGGGGCATTTTGAAAACAAGCAAAAAAAAATAAAATAAATGGAGGCTGAAATGTGACTAAACACATGATGTGGTTTATCCTTAAATGCTCAGATGACCCAAGCTTTTCCTGAAATAGTTAGCTGTTGACCTTAGTCCTATGCAGATTTTCCCTTATGCAGAGGCATGGCATGTCACACACTCTCAGTCCTAGAAAACCCCATGATACGTTCACCTTAGGGTTGCCATAAGTGGGAAACAAGTTGAAGGCACACCACCATCACCACCACAACATACTTTGCCAGCTTCAGAACTCTTGCATCTGACCCCCTTGGGTTTTTTTTAAACATTGGTTTTATTTGCAATAGCTGTGCTGTTGTTGTTGTCGCTGTCAATTATTTAATTGCTTTTGGTATGTCTTTCTTTAAAAAAAAAATTCACTGCTGTAAACTCTCCTGAGAACAAGTACAATGGGAGAGTGGGATGTAAATATTTTAAATGAATATAAAATAATTTGTGATACAGTCATGCCAGCTGAGCATGCCTTGAAAAAAATATATAAACATAAATTATGCAAACTCTTTGTATGCTGTCTAGTTCAAGCATGCTGTCAACGAAAACAGAAACCATCTGTACCTTTATATGCTTTCGGGTTCTGCTTGCCCTTAGCTTTTCTGGTCAGGAGATTATGCATTACCACATTTTCTTCACAAGTGAATTGTCACAAAGCCTTCAAATAACACTGACCATCACCAGTGTTTATAAAACAATGTAATATAAGTATTACTTTAGTTGTAAGTGCTCCTTTGCATATTTTATATAAAATATTAATATTTAGTCTTCAAGAGCTAGATCAGTGACGTTCACTCATAGAGGAAACAAACTAAAGAAACTGCATTGATATACATATTCAATCATGAAGCAATGACCAAAATATCAACTCAACATTGTAATATGCTCTTTTTTGAAGCCATCTAAATGCAAATAATTCTTTTATACCCTCTTATGCACAACTAGTTTTCCTGAATAAAGACGTTTCCATTCATCCCAAGAGAAACTTCGATTCTGCATGTATGTGAAGACTTTTTTTCAAAAAAAAAAACCTACATCAGTTTTGAGAACAGAATGTTATTAAGAAAGGGCTTCTAAGAGAATGTTGCACTGTTCTAATTGTACTATTTAAACCAGCTTGTATTGAAAGTCTCATTTCTTTTTAATATTTCTTTTTAATATGTTTCATCTACTGTATATTTTTTTTAATTTGTAAGCTGCATTAGGTCCTGGTTTTGGGAACAAGGTGAAGTATAACTAAATGGAAGAGGAAGAAGAAGAGCAAAAGATAAAGTCACTGCCATTTTCTCTCTAGGAAGGTAGTACTTCATGATATTGGAGAGAATGCAAATGTCTTCTAATAGAAAGAATGGTTTCATGTATGTTTCTTGAGCTTCCAAGCTCACAAAGATCTACTGTAAAACGTGCATCCTTTTAATGTTACCTAAAATTTCCAAAGCCTAGAGTAACCTCATGACTGAATATTTGCAAGACAAATGTGGGTAGATGGAAAGTAGAACTCTTGAAACTATCCCCCACACTAATGCCAATAAGATGACAAACTCTGCAAGAAATCTTCCTCTGCAGATGAACCTTTCTCTTATTGCTGTGGCTTCTTAAAAGAATGAAATATTTTTCAACAGACATTCCTACAGAGTTGTTAATTAACACATTTATCTTGAAAATAGGAAAGTGGTTGCAATTATGGCCCAAGACCAGGAGCTTGTAGCTCATCTATTACTTAAACTGTTCAATCAGTGCTGAAGGAAATACAGTTATATTCCATGAAATTACTAACTGAAGATAATTAATGGTTCAGATTCTCATACCCAAGTATAATGACATGTGCAGGAATCATGCATGATATAAATTCTCCTACTGTACCAAAAAAAAGGGCTGTTGAAACTAAATTATGTACCCACTACATCACACAGATCATTTCATTTTTAGCTAATGAACAGCTTCAGGAAAAACAAGACAATTGTCTTCTACAACCCATTCATATCCCAGTTAATTTATGTGAAAAGACTCTTCATGAAAATAATTTCTGTGATATCATATTTTCTAAAGCAATCTTACTCCCTTTGATTTTGGTGACAGTAACACAAAACTATATATTCATATATAGTTTTTACACCATAGTGTCAATGTGCTTCTACCTTCTACCTGGGAAATGTGCTTCTACCCGGGTTACATATGGATATCATCACTTCATGCACATGAAAGTGGTGAATGGGACATACCACATCAATCACAGATAGATAGATAGATAGATAGATAGACAGACAGACAGACAGACAGACAGACAGACAGATACACACACACACATACATACACACATACCCTGGGTGTTCAGAGGCCTTTTATACTCTCTTACTGATGTCAGGGCAAAATACAGGGATGTTGACCAAGATAGCAAAATTTTGTGCCGCCGCAATTAAAATTCGTGAAAATAAGGTTTTAGTAAATGCTTAGGTTTTATTATAGGAATATGTATCTATATTTTATGTTTTATATTACATATTTTATACGATTTATGTTTATATTTATATTTATACTTTGCTAATGCTACCAGATGTATGTATATCACATATGTAGATGAATTTTCGAATATGGTCATTGACCGCAATAAAAATTATTGATTGATTGATTGATTGATTGATTGATATATATATATATATATATATATATGTGTGTGTGTGTGTGTGTGTGTGTGTGTGTGTGTGTATATATTTGTATATATATATACACATTTCCTATTATCTCACATTGCTTCTAATGCAGGAGTAAATCCATAGGTATGACTCATTGAGCATTTAAAATCAGGTTACACAGAAAGGTGTCAAAAATAAATATGTACATGGTTCTCAGATTTTTTCTAAGGTCAGATTCCAATGCCCTCAAAAATCTGAACTTGGAATAGTTTTCCAATATTCATCACAGCACTCTGATATTGCTCCTCTCCAGAGAAAAAGAAATACCTGTAGATTGTCTCCATGGGCAGCACAGCTCACACTGGACTTTCCCCACATAATTTCTTCCACAGGAGTATAGGAAAGAATTGGATAGAAGGGAGGAAATAGTATTGGACAGAAAGGAAGAAAAGCAACAATAGCCAATTCACATACATGACATTGCCATATCACTAATGCAATCATCTGGTTAACTGACTGACTCATATAGTGGTCACAAATAGTGTGATATTTTGGTGCCAAGGCAACACAAACTTTGTATATAGTTAATATTACAAACATGGGTAGTTTATTAGAAGAGAGACCTAGAATAAACCAAGGGCTTATTTGTGATTCTTATGTCATATTTTCACAATGTGCAATCACTTCATATTACAATTATTTCATTCCACTAACAGATATTCTACAAAAAAAAGTGTACTAATTCATTATAGTGAAGTGTTTTATGTTGAATTAAGTATTTTCCCCACATACACATATACAGTTCATGGCAAAGAGGACAGATGAGCAGAGGTTATGCAGGACGTATTTGGTTTATTTCATAGCCTGCAGCATCATCTTGCTACTCGTTTGCATCCAATTTTCTCTCAAGGAAACCTTGTTGATCTGCCATGGAAAGCCAGTATCATGGGCACAGAATTCTTGGTCGCAGTGTAAAGTGCACTGTTCCTTTACACAGTAACAAGGAGATATGATACGGTCTGGCTATCTATATGTGAACAGGTTCAGCTTAGATTAAAACATATGAAAGAACAATCTGCCATGGGCACCCTGAGCAATGAAGAAAATTATGTGCTTATATTCTAAGAGTTGCAGCTAGGTCTGTAAGATTATGCAGCTAATTTCCTGATACCTCTTCATGGTACTAAAATTCTTGTCTTTGACTGTCCTTGTTCTCCACATGCTGGATTTGGCCTGTATTCTTCCCTTATGTGCCTTATGCCTTTTATCATCCCACTTCCAGAGTCTCAAGCACTAAATTATCTGCCTAATTTGTAGCTTAATTTATTGACTTAACCTTCCATCTCCTTAGAACTGCTGCCTTTCACTCGCTCAGAACCAGATAATTATGGTCAAACAAGTGACAGAGCCCAAATATATTAAGCTGACCTCCAAACAGAGCCAGTGAAGTCCAAACATGGAAGGTATGGAGACTCCCTCTTCCCTCTTGATGTCAGCAACACAGGCATTCCAAAGCTTTGGCTGATACGTCAACTGCACCCCCTCCTAGAATTGTACTACCTAAAGATGGTGGTAGTGCATGTGCTGGTAACCCCAAGGTTGGACTTCTGCAACGCGTTGTACATTGGGCTACCTTTATAGCAAGTTCAGAAGCTCCAGCTGGTCCAAAATATGGCAGCCAGATTGATTACAGGTACCTTGAGAAGTGAGCATATCACAGTGATATTAAAATCACACCACTGCCTGTCAATTAGTTTCCAGGCAAAGTACAAAGTGTTTAAAGCTCTACATGGTTTGGGTCCAAATTACCTTCAGGATCCCCTCCTCCCATACAATCTGCCCCATACACTCAGGTCCTCTAGGGGCCATTTACTTAAGCTGGCCAGGACTAAGCTGGCAAGGCTCACCCAGAGGACCTGCTTGTTGGTCACCCCTAGACTGTGGATTGACCTGCCAGAAGAGATTCAACTAGAAAATACGCTGTCTGAATTTAAAAAAAATACTAAAGATCTATCTCTTCTGGCAGGCCTACCCAATCTATTTTTAATTATGATGTATTTTTAATAATGACCTGTTTTAATTACGACATATTTGTATTTTAAATGGCTTTATGTGTTTTTAGTGTATTTTAACTTGTGATGTATTTTAAATTGTATTTTAATTTATGTTGTACCCCACCTTGAGCCTTGGGGAGAGGCAGGTAACAAATAAAATATACTACTACTACTACTATTGTTGTTGTTGTTGTTGTTAGATGGACAAGCATAGGTATTATTTTAGGCTGTAGATTTTTTCAGCATGGAGATTGGGCTCTGGAAGCTCCAGGTGACTGTCCTGGGAAGCTCTCTGAATGCAAAATTCCCACCCATGATCTAGGATCTCATTTAGCAATTCAGCTAGATCATGGCAACACACATAGAGACACCAGCCCAACAGATGATCAGTCAACAGCTAGAATCACACAATTCAGAGGTCTCCAGGAAAAACTCTCTGCTCACCTTCCTTGCTTCTATCCCCCCAGTGATTGTGCTTCCCACATCTCTGATAGTTAATGACCCTTCTTAGGGTCAAGAAGTCAAAACATACACACCATATCTGAATCTGGAACTCATCCTGCCCTGAGAGGACTGAGGAAGATCAGCAGTGGTGGTCAATTAGTATCTCAAGAAAATATTATTTATTCATTAAGATATTACAGGAAATTCATAAACAATAGTAATTAAGCAGAAGCGGTTGCCTTAACTTTTTTCTTTTTTAAACCTCCCTATACACAAGAGTCATTCAGTTCCCTAAAGTGGTATTCCAGAATCTCTCCGGAACAAAAAGGTACTGATTGAATACATTTTTAGTCTAGCCCATAAAGGCATGGAAATCATGCCTTATGATGAGTGGCTTATGAGGTTGGGTATGTTTAGCCTGGAAAAGAGAAAATTGTGAGGTGACATGGTAACCATGTTTAAATATTTGAAGAAAGCAGAATGGAGAATGGAGCAAGCTTGTTTTCTGTTGCCCCAGAGACCAGGACACAGAGCAATGGCTTCAAACTTGAGGAAAAGAGATTCCACATAAACATTAGGAAGAACTTCCTGACTGTAAAACCAGTTCAACAGTGGAATACACTGCTGTCTGGGAGTGTGGTGGAGTCTCCTTCTTTGGAGGTTTTTAAACAGAGGCTGGATGGCCATCTGTTGGGAGTGCTTTGATTGTGTATTCCTGAATGGCAGGGGGATGGAATCGATGGCCCTTGTGGTCTTTTCCAACTCTGATTCTATGACTCTGTAAAATAATGGGAATTTTAAAAAGAGAAGATCAAATAGGCCTCCTATAGTTGGGAATTCAACAGTCTAGATGTAATCACAGAAAAGGTCCTCTCCCACATCAAAGCCAAATGTGCTTATACCACTTTTGGAACACAGAATACAGCCAGTCCTGCAGATCCTAAAGAACAGTCAGACTCAAAAGGGTGGAGATGTTCTTTAGATGTTCCTGCTGATACCCTCATGCAGGAAACCCCAAAACATCATTTCAAAACTACTGCATTAAAGCAATTATCTAAAAATTCAAGATGTGTGGCCTAATTTTGCCTTCAGTAAAGCAGTTAATCCTAAAAACTTGTACGTGAGTTGGCTTTTTTCTCAACTGTTACCTGTGTTCACAATCCTACATGATAAACAAATGTGTAGATTTTAACTTTTACTTCTTTTCTAAGATTTCCCCATGCTCTGAAATTCTATCTTGCTCAACTTCAGGAAAATGGTATCTTCAATCAGCCATGAGGTAAATCACTGGAATCGTAAATGCAACCAACTAGCTAAAAATATTATTAAATAACATCTGGTTTTTGGAGTGATGCCTAGATAATGCTAAAGCCATTTTCTTACATCACAAAGCAAAGCAAATGAGCCAGTTCTCAACTAAACATAAAACCCTCTCTGCACTGACTTTGCGATGCTTAAAATTCTAAAAGCACTTATTACACAGCATGTTTACACCAGCAGATCTTTGCAGATGTTCCTCAAAAATGTGGGGTAACGATCCAGAACCACCTAATTGACTGCTTCATATTTGTTAAAAACTCAGTGCTTTTAAATAGCAGAAACTGACCCAGAGATGATACCATGTTCACACTGAAAAAGGAAGAGTCAATGTCTCAGCCATTCTATGGGGTTCACATTTCTTACTGATAGCAAAAGGTAAGTGGGATGTGAAAAACTGTTCCAGAACCTTTAGCTATTTTCATGCTGAGGCTAGAACAAAGTACTTGCATGAGAGACAGAACTGAGATTACTTACTATAGTTTAAAAGTAATAGAATTTGAAAAATCCAAAATGGAAGAGAGAGAAAGCTCTAGTTCAGTGGCAAAACACTAGGAATTCTGTCTGTGTCCTTCAAAAGTTAATGGCAATGAGAGTAAATTATTTTAGTTAGGTGAACCAGGGGACTGACCCACTATAAAGGAGTCTTGTAGATACCTACCATTTGAAGAATAGAATATAGTGAAGTAAGCTAGCCAGAACCCATATTACAAGGTCTAAAAGGAAGGCCTCTCTATCCTCCCCCAACCATGGGCCTTCTGCTGCAACAACGCAAAGTAATTTTATATTAAACAATCAGTGTGAGCAAAAGAAAATGCCTTTTGACAGAATGAAAGAACTGAGATAATTATCTCATTCTTGTGACTGAAGGCCTTTCCACACTACACTGTTATAGTGCTGTTTTTCCACTTTCAACATCCTGTGGAATTCTGGGTTGTTTACTGAGGCCAAAGAGCCCATTCTAAATACCCCTTCCTAAACTCCAAAGCCCAGGATTCCATAGGATGTTGCACCATAACAGTGTAGTGAGGAAAGGCCCTGAGATACACAGACTGCAATACATTTAAAAGCCTGAAAATCTAAAAGACTAGAGCTTACTGGCCACAATCCAGAATGGTCTTAAGAATCATTACTTAACTCTTAAATTGTACGTGTGATGGTTATTGTCCGTGTCATTTAAGATGCAATTCAGACAATTACATTTTCTGATATGACTAATCTGGAAAAAAAAAGATATACTATTTGACAAAGTCATCCAGGTCATGGTCTCTAGACAACTGGACTTGCTTACTGATGTAATGAAACCTAAAGTCTTTTTTACAGGCTCTCAATTGCCACTGACATAATGCATTCATGCATTTAATAGTCCATGGTAAAAAGGTTTAATTTCTGTGCAACGGGAAGCTGGACAGTCTTTTCAAGCAATATATCTCTCTCCAATCAGTTATACATTGACATATTTTCCCACAGTCTACTGATCATGAGAATCTTTATCACAGGAGATACTTCTTCCATATTTTAGATCTGTAGTGTTGCACAGTATCTATACAGTATTGTATTCTTGCTCTGAATGCACCTTCTGCAACACTTTGGCAACCATCCTGACAAACATACTGGATTTATACTAATCTCCAGCAATGCTCCACTGTGCATTAAATGATACAACAGTTATACCAGCTATTCACTATTTTTTCAGCAAATAAGGGATCACCACAACTCAAAACCAGCAATTCAGAACCTCTTTCTTTTAGATCCTTTTTGCATGTTACCGGAACCCAGTGGCATCCCGTGGGGATCCTGACTGAGCCTCTCCCAGGAAGGGAGCTCAACAGGAGCACTCCCCTGCTCACCAGCTGCCTGTGAGAATGAAGGAGGTGCGATGGCCACACCTCTTCCTTCCACAGAACAGCTGGGCACTGTCCCAGGTTATCCTGGGGCAGGAAGCATGGCCATCATGCTTCCTGACCCTCTGCAGCTCAAGTAAGTGCAGGAGGGTGGTGGGAGGACTGCGTGGTTCCCAGCCACTGATAGGTAAAACCAATCAATTATTTGTGGCGACACTGCATCGCCTGGGGACAGGAGAATGACGGGACATGGACGTCATGCAGAACCATTGTCTGGGTCCGGTACTTCTCTTGTCCCTAAGGCGAGACACCAACATCCTGCAGAAAGGGCCTCAGTCTCTGGAACTCACAAAACAGGAAAAGGTAAAGAAATCCTTTGTGTGTACATTTCACAGGAGACATCAAAGTGGAGATCCAGAGTGCTATGACATTGCCCATGTAGGGTGACTAAACATGAACGGTGAGGGAGCTGCTGTAAATGACCTGCAACATCTATGCCATGTTTGTTTCCTTCGCTGAGGACATGGGGTACTATACCAGAAGCAAATGCAAACTGGTTGCTCTGCTAGAAGAGAAGGCAGCTTAAGATCCACCTAACATGCACGAGCATCACCGAGTCCCATCCTTCTCCCATCCCCAATACAGGATGACAATGTCCTACACAAAAAGCTTTAGAATACTTCTGCTATGTGTTACTCCTAGTTAATTTGTTATGCTCTTTTGATTGCTCAAGAGAGCTGTCAGCTTTTTAGATATGCTCTATAAAGCCAGTGTTCATGGGCAGGATCCACAAACCACTGCCCTGATGTATCCCCTGCCCCAGCATAAGTCCAAGAAGTCAATATTTGTAACAGGTTATGTTCAGGAAAATATCTGCACGTGTCTGCTCATTCTTCCTATGACAATACAGTCATGTCTTGAAGCAAGTACTTCAAAAGTCAGGGATTGAGATCCCTTCTTTGTGGCTTCAAGTCACCAGTTGACTTGTGGCAACCCCATGAATTTCATAAGGTTTTCTTAGGCAAGAAATACTCAGAGGTGGTTTTGCCATTTCCTTCCTCTGAAATATAGCCTATAACACCTGGTATTCATTGGCAGTCTCCCATCATCATATTAACCAGGGCTGACCTGCTTAATTTCCAAGATCAGAAAGGCTCTGGTGCCTTGAGAGTATTTAGGGTATGCAGTTCCTTGTTCTTGCTGTTAGCTGCCATCAAGTTGACTATGACTTATGGTAGCCTTATGGATGAGAGATTCCCAAGTCACCCTATCATCAGCCAGGTCTTGCAGGTCTTGCAGATTCACAGATGTGTCTTCCCTGATTGAGTCTATTCATCTGCAATACGGTTTTCCTATTTCCCTGCTGTCTTCTACTTTACCAAGCATTGTTGACTTTTCTAGTAAGTCATGTCTTCTCATGATACGGCCAAGGTACGACAGTCTCAATTTAGTTATCTTGGATTCTAGGGAGAGTTCAGGCATGGTTTGCTCTAGGACTCATTCCTTTGTCTTTTTAGCAGTTCAGACTATAGTCCGTAGAACTCTTCTCCTGCGCTACATTTCAAAGGAGCTGATTTTCCTCCTATCACTTTCTTCACTGCCCAGCTTTTACAACCATAAATAGAAATTGGAAAAATGATGGCATGGACAATTCTGACTTTAATATTCAATGATATATCTTTACATTTCAGGATCTTGTCTAGTTCTTCATAGTGCTCCTTTCAAATCTTAGTCTTCTTCTGATTTCTTGACTGCAGTCTTCATTCTGATTAATGAATGAGACAAGGTATGGAAAATCTTGAACTATTTCAAAGTCTTTGTTGTCTGTTTTAAGGTTATATAAATCATTTGTGGGCACTATTTTTGTTTTCTTAAAGTTTAACTGTAAACCTGACTTTGCATTTAGTTTCTAGTGAGATCTGAATGATCCTGGCTGAAATCCATCAAGGTCTGCTTTCCACGGGTAAATACAACTAGAGAGAAAAGTAGGTGGCCCAGAGCCAAGCGTGACAAGAGTGGCAAAAGCGACTCTTGCATTTTTTTTCCCCTAGGCAAGGAAAACAAAAATACGTCTGCATTCAGACATTTTTCTTCACTGTCTTCTTTAAAGTTCTGCCTCTCAACTTTGAGGTTGAAAAACAGAGCAGCTCAGAGCAAGTCGAAACCACCACAACCACCACATTATCACCCCAAAGTACAGCAGTGAAAGGTAGGACCTCAGAGTTCACACTTTGGACTTTGTAAGATTGCATTTGTTCTAAGGGCAGATGCTCCTCTCCTTACCCCTAGTATATGTTGTGTAGTCACTGGGCTACATGGTACCCAAATTCCTAACATGCCCATGGTTTGCAAAGGCTCACTTACCTGTGTATGTTTGAGTAGATCAGGGAAGCAGCAGTGCGTCAAGAACATCAGGACATCTAAAACAGGGTTGAGCCTCCTGTAGAATCCTAGAGGGCTTCATCCCTCATTGTAACCTCCTATCCCCAAATCAGATGGGGGGGCTAAAATAATTTTTATGGGCCCAAAATAGCAAATAATGCCCCTCAACATGTTTTGCACCTTCCATATTTTTTAAAGGCTTCTACAGGCCACCCTTGGCTTAAATAAGCCTTTGTTCAAAGCAAGATCTAAATGTAGCAGAAAGTCCAGTCACTTCTTAATTTGAAGAACTGTGAAAGCAAGATGTCTATAAACCTAAGAAAAGGCATCCTCTCCAAAAATGTCTAGAAAATGTGGGGGCTGGTGGCATTTGTTGAGCATTTGGGGATAATTTGCCATGGGTCATGTGGGGAGCATGTAGAAACTCTGGCCACACTTTGCAATCCTAGATAGGAGAACTCTAGTTCTAGGGGTAGATAATCAGTAAAGTACATCTTGAATAAGGTATTGGCAAAAACTGTCAAAATATTTGAATACCTGGAGCTCATAATTCTTTGCTATTACAGTAGTAAATACTACTGGATCTCATTGAGCAAACCCTTCAACTAAATTAAATTAGCAATCATTCTCAACAAACACAGCAATTCAATTAATCTACTGACTTTTGATTTCATGCTATTGTGTGCATCTTGATTAGGGAAACAGAGATACAGAGGCAGAGAAAAACAGACATCACATTACATTAAATATAAAGAATTCTCATTTAAAAAAAAGTCAAAAAGCAGCAATTTCCAAAAGCAAAAGACACAATGACTATTATTGTAGTCACAGCCAAATACATTGATTACAAGCTTTATCTTTGATTTCTTTTAAGGAAAGATTGATCTCCAACAGCTGTATTCAACAATAATTGATGCAAGTATTATTTAGTCCATACAACACACACAATGGTTAGATGAAAATAAATAGACAGATTCAGACTAAAGGTTCAAAACCCAAACTGGAAAAATACACAGGAAGAACTATAATCTCTCCAATAATTTCCTAATGTTCAGCTGTGAAAATAAGAGGTTTGCAAAAATCAATGAAGGGTGCTTTTTCCCTCCCAATTGCACATTGTTACCTGCTGCACAGTCATTTATCTCATCATTTCTTCTCTACAACACTGGAATATGTATAGTGAAATTATATTGACAGGAAATATGTACTAAAATATCTCACCAAAGACCCTACCATTACTATTGACTAAAGTATTGTACACAGAACAGTGTATATGCAAATTATTTTCAAGAGCATGGTGGATCTATAGGCCATCACATTAAACATTCCTGACCTTTTTGTACAAGTCGGTTCTTACTCAGATGGGTCATAGGATATAGTAACTACACAACAAAGAAAAAAAATGTCATCTGTATCCACTGGGATATACAGAGTAACTGTGTGAGCCTGCTACAACAATCAATCCACAAACCATTTTCTGGAGAAGGACAGGTTAGTAACTGAAGGCATATTGCTGCAAAGGATTATCTTTGAGAAAAGGAACTCACTCATCCTGGGAGAAAATGAAGAGTAACAAAACTAGTTTGTTTTGAACTACCCTTTTTTTGTTTGATATTGTTTGATTATTGTTTGATATTGTTCTTTTGACGCTACTTGAGACTGTAGACTTTTCCACTTCTTACAAAACAGTCTTATAATATCTTAAATACCAACAAATAGACTGGTGTCCATCTTTTATCATGCAGAGTTCACTGTTCTATAGAATCTATCAGGACTGACAGGCCTGTTCTTGTAGCCTTGTCCTTTACAAAACAATACAGTGTGAAGATTCAATTACTCTGTAAATTATCATAGAAACCAGTACAATTGCAATGAAATGGTAAAACTCTTAGCCATTCCCAGAGCAATTCAGACTATATGAAGAAAACTGTGTTTGATGATAGTTGGAGATAAATTAATACAAATCATTGCACAAGCACTTTAAATTATGCATAGGAAACATCCTATATGGGGTTTCTTAAATGTAAAAATTATGTTTGTGTGTGTGTGTATGTGTGTGTGTGAATGCACGTATGCGTGTGTGCATTCACATGCTTAATGATGTACGTTTAAACCTAGTTTTAATTTTTTTTATTGTCTAATTTCATTTTAATTTTGGTATCTTGTGAATTTTTATGATGTAATTTTAAATTTATTATAAGCCACTTTGAATCCCAAGTAACAACAACAACAATAACAGTTAATAATAACATTTAGTTGCTGTTCATACAAGTCAGTCATGCCTGGTATCTTCTATGTTGGTAGAACTGTGAATTCGCTGTAGCTTTAGTATTATAGAATCATACAATCATAGAAATGTAGACTTGGAAGAGACCACAAGGGCCATCCAGTCCAACCCCCTGCCATGCAGGAACACCCTCAAAGCACTCCTGACAGATGGCCATCCAACCTCTGCTTAAAAACCTCCAAAAAAGGAGACTCCACTACACTCTGAGGCAGCATATTCCACTGCCGGAAGTTCTTCCTGAGGTTCAGGTGGAATCTCCTTTCCTGCAGCTTGAATCCATTGCTCCTTGTCCTGGTCTCTGGAGCAGCAGAAAACAAGCCCACTCCCTCCTCTACATGGCATCCCTTCAAATATTTAAACATGGCTATCATGTCCCCTCTTAACCTTCTCTTCTGCAGACTAAACATACCCAGCTCTCTAAGTCTATCCACATAGGGCATGGCTTCCAGGCCCCTCACCATTTTGGTCACCCTCCTCTGCACTTGATCCAGCTTGACCATGTCCTTCTTGAATTGGGGTGCCCAGAACTGGACACAGGATTCAAGATGAGGTCTAACCAAAGCAGAGTAGAGTGGTACCAGTACCTCCCTCGATCTAGACACCATACTCCTATTGATGCAGCCGAGAATTGCATTGGTTTTCTTGGCTGCCGCATCACACTGCTGACTCATGTTCAGCTTGTGGTCTATTACGACTCCTAGATCCCTTTCACACGTACTGCTATCCAGCCACGTGTCCCCCATCCTATATTTCTGTATTCCATTTTTTCTACCTAAGTGTAGGACCTTACACTTCTCTCTGTTGAATTTCATTTTGTTAGCCTTGGCCCAGCTCTCCAATCTCTCCAGGTCATTTTGAATTTTGATCCTGTCCTCTGGCACGTTAGCAACCCCTCCCAATTTGGTGTCATCTGCAAATTTGATGAGCATGCCCTCTATTCCTTCATCCAAGTTGCTGATGAAGATATTGAACAGCACTGGGCCCAGGACAGAACCCTGTGGCACCCCGCTAGTCACTCCCTCCAGGATGAAAAGCAGCCATTGGTAAGCACCCTCACCAATTATTAATGACACTGAAACAGATTAAGAGCTTTGAATGGCTACTTTAAAATCTGGACTAAAACCCAAAGTGGATACGCCAAAACAATAAAATGGAAAACAGCAGCCACCACTGACACAGGGCCACCAGGACACTGCTGCCAGGATACTGCTGTCTTGCACAGCAAATAGTTGACAGCACCATGGTGAAGAATGGAGGTTATGTTGACTATACGACAACTTATACGTAGCAATCCACTGCAGCAAGGTAATTTCCAACTCGGACAACCTTTGCAGAGACATAAGTAAATTGACTATGACGTGGTTGCTTTTCCAAAGCAATAACTATAACGGGGGGGAGGAGGGGGCTGGATTAAGAAAAAGTGTTTACATGTATTTTTTTTCTCCCTTCCTAGCTCTCTGAAAGAGAAGAGAAGAGTCTTGATGGAGTACAGAATGCCTTCTCAGAAACTTCTCAATCATGCAGGCAGTGAAATGGCCAGTATGTAGTCTTAAATGGAGAAGAAGAACATGGCTTTGTGGTGGACTGCATGCTATATATGCAGCAGGTGCTCAGTTTAACCCCAGAAATTCCAGGTAGAGCCGTCAACTCCTAGCTAGAACTCCAGAGAACTGCAGTTATTGAAGTAGACAATTCTGGACAAGACAGAGGCATGATCTGACTCATGAGGAAGCTTCTTGGGATTTTTTTATCTGCAGCTACAGGTCTGAGTTGTGACTTCAGGTGCACAACCCCCCCAGGACAAAAAGAAGGTATGCAGATTCATTCACCCACGGAACGATAATAATCAAAACTAGGCTAGACAATAAGGGGTAAAATATTTTCTTCTTTGTTTTCCTTTGGAATAACCTAATGGCATAATTCACTGTGATTATTCAAAAGTCAAATTTAGAAGCAGCAGAAAATCTCCAGTTAATGTAAACACCTTTTTTTAACATTTTAAACAGGTGGAAATTAATTAGAAACTTAGATAATGATTTTGGAAAAAAAAAAGAGCTTTATGAGTTTTCCATTCTTCTGGAAAATCCTATGTTAATTGAGCAAGAAGGTCTGAAAGTGGTTACCAGCTTCTGATGGAAACATACATCTTTAGCAAACATCACTATACCATGTCCTTATATTTTACCTCATCCTGGAAAATCAGACAACTATCAGTTACTTAGACATTCAGGCCAGGAAGAAAAATATAACAGGTTCTTAATCCACAATAGATTGTTTAAATTTCAAAGTAAGAGGGAACAGAAAAGGTCCAGTTAGTATAAGTACAAATTTTTAACTTTTTAAACAGACAGAAAATAATTGGAAACTCAGATAAATTTGTTATCTTGCCCATTTATTTTTATAGACCTATTACAGAGTTCTCTTTGAATTGTACAACGAAACTCAATACTGTGGTTTCACTAACCAATTTAAAACACTGCATAATATTTAAAAAACCCAAAGGTTTATATAAGACTGAGACTTGGAAACTGTGAAATCATTTATTAATGGGTAAAAACAGAATTAAAAAAAAATACCTCTCCTCTATGCCCTTTTTGCACAGTATTTCCGATGCGACAGGGCCCCTTGAGCGTTGCGCAAATGTGAGGAGCGGTCCACACAACGCACTCACATTTGTGCGACGCTCCAGGGCCTGACAGGGACTGCACACGCATTTTTTCATTTTCGGCTTGAAGCCAAAAATGCTGCATGGTCGCGCATCACTCCGGGGCCCCACACACACTTACCTTGCGTGCGGAGCCTCGGGAGCCGGGCCGGTCACGCTTCCTGTCTCAGTGCAGCCTGAGAAGGTCCCAGGCTGCACTGCGAAAGGAAGAGGAAGGGCTCTCACATGAGCAGGAAGCTCGTGCGGAGCGGAAGAAGCAGGGAAGCGAGAGCCTCTCTCCGGAGGCTGCTCATGCGAGCACCGCACCCCAGCGCTGAAAATGGGTGAGTTGCGGAAAATTGCTGAGTCTTGGTGAATTGGGCTTTGACAAAGACAATGGACAAATCTCCAGTGGTCAGAGCTAGGCTTTTGTCTACTGTGCCTGGCACTAGACTCTTTGGAAGATATAATTACCTTAGCACCTTCCATCTGCACTGATTCTGCAGGTCTATCCTGCAAGTCAGTCTGCAATGGCAACCATATCTAGCCTGATGTTTGAACTTTTTGCTTCCTTCCCAGCCCTACAAGTTTTGTACCATTTAAATCTGAAGAAAGATTCTGAGAATTCAAAAGTTAATCACGTTTGTGATATTTTAGTGACCCAACAAATGAACTGGAACATTAGCTAAATATCAGTTAAAAGCACATGCCATTTTTTTCCTAATACAGTACTACAATTCTTTATATCCACTACACACAATTATGAGAGTCTTTAACTATACACTTAGCAAAGTTTACACTGAAAGAACATTCCTGGGAGTGACACTTACAAGGACATATGAGTAATACTGGATCATACTAGAAACCTAAGTAATTCAGCATTTTGTTCACATGGTAACTAACCATTTATCTACACAGAAGGTGGCTAAGGGGACATGAATGCAACTACACCCTCCATCATGTGTTACCCGACACTGATATACACAGGGACACTGCATCTGGTACTGGGAATGATAATAGAGCCCTTGTGACTCATAACCAGTGATGGCCTTCGCCTCCACTGATTAATCATTTAACTTTCCCAAATTGGCCACCACCATTTGTGGTAACTCAAGGCAGCAAATTCAACAGCAAACACATTGTGTGAAGAACTACTTCCTTTGATCTGTCCTGAATCTCCTATCATTCCACTCCAGTGAATGGTCTCTAGTTCCAGTACTATGAAAAAGGGAGAGCAGCTTTCTCCTGACCACTCTCAGCACTATGAAGAATATTATACACCTCTATCATGTTCCACTGAGTCTTCTATTTAAATGTGTGGCCTAAAATAATCCAAGCATGGATTTAGACTGCATACTAATCATTCATTTCTTTAGACTGAGCGAATGTAGATTTCCCAACCCTTCAAACTAGCAGCTGGTGCCCAAAATCAACTATTCAGAGGAAGCACAGCATTCAAAAATGGCACACTGAGAAATCATTCTTTAGTTCCTAAAAACAGTGGGCTATTTACAGTAAAAAAGAGAACAGCAGGGTTACAAAAAAGGGGCTCTCTGACTCAACTTCCAGCCCTCTCTGACTGGGCATCTGGTTGCCTGAATTTGCTTTACTGCATGCAGAAACAGCCCTAGAAGATTTGATTTCCCATGCACTCACTCTCTTTCTGTATGCCACTGTTTAAAGCCAAGAGTACACTTAACAAGGGACTGTTGTCCATTGGAAATACTTTAACAAATGTTCAGAGAGTGAGGTATTATTGACTTACAAATAAATTGGCCTAAAAGACTCAAACCACACACCTCCCTTATGGAAGCATCTTCTTGGCCTGGCCTGGGTATTATGGCATTGATTACTTGAACCTGGCACTAGACTCTTTGGAAGATATAATTTGCCTCATCTGTCAAAATACTTGGAACACCTGCCAACTCTTATATATTTGTTTTATTAAATTAAATCACATATTGTGTGGGTCCACACTCAGAAGACCAGATAACAATACAGATAATTAAACACAAGGTCCCCCGGGTACACATTGTTGGCAACAAATATATGTTAAGTAGTAATACCAGAATTTCAAGCATTAAGAAACCTTCTCCCTACAGGACTTATTACCAGGTAAATGGGCACAGGGCATCAGTCTTCCTATTCAAGCATTCCTAGCATTCAGTTAATATTAGAAGGATCTGAAGAAATAACAGAAGTGAACACAGCAAAATACAGTTTTATTTTACGTGGAAATAAAGACTATTTTATTATGTTTGGGGGTTCTGTGGACTAGGAATAGGTGGAAGGCAGTTCCAGATTTACTGCTAGATTTCTGAGTGATTTTGCAGAGGTCTGGCAAGCAACTTTAACTCCTGGGTATACACAACAAAATGACTCCACTCATTCTAAATTAGGCTGCTAAAATTGAAAAAACTTGGGGAAGCTAAGAATATGGTTTGCGCGCGCGCGCGCGTGTGTGTGTGAAAGGACTGTGTATTTTTTTTGTTCCTGTTTTTGGTTGTGGTACTCAAAACAAATGTCTTGGCTCAGAGCCCTTTACTTATATGCCTTTTCCAACAAACTGGCGGATCTTTGGCCTCTGGAAAGACAAAGTAGATGCTACAGCTCTGAAAATAACAAGACAATACATAAGGAAAATGAACATGTAAAAATGTCTGCTGATAGATGAGCATCTAAGATAGGAAAAGAGAACTAAAATATGTATCCTCACTTTGGTATGCATAGTGAAGAACCAAATACAGGCTGATCGTATCCCATGTAAGTTTTCTTTAAAACCAAAATATCCCAAACTCAGAAGGAGAGAGAGAGAGAGAGATCCAAACATGTTGTTTTACAGTCTGCTGAACTGACACCAGCAACTGTAAAATGACTGACAGGACAGAAATTTAGGTCCCTCATTGTGTGTTGCACATTTTTGTCAGCTTTTGTTTGTCACTGTATTTCATGGACTGGTCTGCTACATGTTCTCTTAGTTATCTGAACATCAGAGGAAGAAAGCAGGGAATAAAAGAAAAACCTGCAGTGCTTCGTGGAACAATAAGAACAGAATAACAGGCTGACATATAAAAGAGTATGCATTTTAATACTGTCATAATTAGCCTGAAACAGACTGACTCTCAATTGGTGCCAAGAGTAAATGGCATGATTTAATACCAGTTTTGATCCCATAACCCATCCACCATTTGTCTGTTCAGAAGACATGTGGTTTATTGGGTGCTCAGCAAGTGCACTGGCTCATAATAAAGTGGAAGGATAGCACAGATTTTCAAAAAGCTTGGCAGGTGCAGGGTTGAATATACAGAAATAGATCGATTGCAAATTTGCATAATAGCAAAATATGTGGTGAGTCTTTTCCTTCTAATATGATGGTGAGGAAGAGAAGGGGCTAAAAAGCAATCTCTTGAAGGGATACAAAGGAGAGAGAAAAATCAAAGAATTCAGAAGGAGCGAACAATATTAGCCAAATTCATGTCACAATTACAGACTGGGACAGAGATAACTCTTCAGGGTCATTCCTATCAGTAGAAACTAAGACTCCCACTTCAGGGGAATGAGCAACTTTTCTACCTAAAATACATTTGGTCTCAAATACCACACTTTCTCCCTAGTACTTAGTTGGGAAAATCAAGGTGACCAACTCATGTAAAAAAGTGAAGGCTGTTTTTTTTTTTTCCCTCTCCGACTTTTTCCGCTCTGGAAAACTGCTAATATTAGAAGACATTTGAATTATTACATATTTTGTTCTAGAATGATAAAATGTATAAGACAGGATGTGTATAAGTAATGCTACTTGGCTTTTAACTCCTGCCAAGTAGCTGTTGAGTGTACTTGGAATCCTGAGTGTAGCATTGGAAAGGAATTTTCAAGCACTGCAGAATGCAAAACAACATCCAAAGACATCCCTCCTACAGCATATCTTCTAGGGAATGAGCCTATTAGATGACACACAAGATGGAGCTGTTTCAAATGCCTGCCTTAGCTCCTTCCTGATGTGACATAAAAAAAAAAAAATCACTTCAAATGGACCCCCAGCTAGGTCTCCTGATGTAACACACCATGTGGAAAAATGGATAATCAAAAAGCATATCAAATGCCAATGGAACCTTGAATGGAAAGAATTTAATTGACAGCAAGAACAAAGGAGATCATTTTCAGCTGACCTTCTTAATATCTGCTTGACACCATGTTACCTTGCCATATGATTTCCTTCATGTGCTGAAACTTAAGGAAGGAAAACTTATATTGAACTGTACAGCAGGCTGCTTTTCACTCTCATTTTAAAGAGATGCATCATAGATTGATAACGTCAACAGTTATTCTTTTCTGACACAGTGAACTATATTTTTCACTACTGGAAATAAAACACAGCAAGGAACAAGTGAAAAAAAAATCTGCTATTGGTGTTTCCTGATGGAAAAGCAACTGATGAAAGCAAGTTGCAATGACCTAGAATGTTGCTTCTATATAATGAGTGTTGGTACAATAATACTGTGACATAGTGACTAAGTACAAAGAAGGCTAGCCCTCTGCCTCCTCCCCAAATTTCATGTGGTATTTGACTCTGTCAAGGCTCAAGCCTACTTCCAAGTTCATGTCTAATCCATCTCTGAAGGGACCTGACATACTTTGACACAGAACTAGAGAACTGTTCACTCTCCAGATGTCTAGGTTCACATCTGCCATATGTTAACATTGTGGCCAAGGAGACTGTGAGAGTTGTAAGCCCAAAGATCTAGAGTAGTAGTTCTTAACCTGGGGTCTGGGGATGTCTGGGGGTCCACAGAGTCCTCACAGGGGGTCCGTGAAGCCCTGCTGTTGGATATTGACAACAGCAGCAGCTACAGGGAAGTGACAGCGGGGGGACTGCAGGTGCTCAAACCACTCCCTTGTTAACAAATGAGCAAACAGTTTAGGCACATGTACACATACCATCGCTGCCACCTCCTTGATGAAAGGGATACAGCATCAGGCATGTGTACACGTCAAAACTATGTCTCTGGAGACCAGGGTTTGAAGCTCCACTTGGCCATGGAAACCCACTGGGTTATCTGAGGCATGTCACATTCTCTCAGCCTCAGAGAAAAGCAAAGGCAACAAATCTCATCAAGAAAACCCTCATGATAGATTGTCCTTAGGGTGGCCATAAGTCAGTTTTCAAAGGGAAGAGACATGATGGCTAGAAAGAACCTCCTCCTGTCAGCAGCACTTTGTTCTTGGGTGTCTTCAAGTTACTTCTGACTTATGGAAACCCTAAATTGAACCTATCACAGGGTGCAGTTTTGGTTTGGTTTGGTTTGTTTGTTTGTTTTTGCAAGATTTGTTCAGAATAGGATTTGCCTTTGCCTTCCTCTGAGGCTGAGAGAATGTGACTTGCTCCAGGTCATCTAGTGTCTGACCAAGGATTTGAATCCTAGTCTCCAGAAGCCTTAAATAAATGAACAAATAAAACTTTCGATATTTAAATAAATATTTGAATATTTATTTATAAACCTTAGGAGTCCCCAGCAAGAAGTTATATTTGCAGGGAATCCCCAGTAAAGAAAGGTTAAGAACTGCTGGTCTAGAGGATTCAAATTTCCCCACCCTTTCCACTGAGTCAGAGAAGAAATCATCTAGGTCAAGTTTGCACGTGCATATTCAGTGTCCAATGACTGTTTCATCAACTGATGAAACACATGTGGGAAACAGTCACCTCAAACAAAATTCCACAAAGACTTTTCACACAACAAACTCAAAAATAATACTTTTAGCCATGCAAGCAATTCATAGATTCACCTGAAAGTCACCAAATGGTGAAATGCACATACTGTGCTATACATACACACACCAACATTTACAATGCAATGATATGCATCTTAATGATATGCCTCCGAATTCACTGAGACTCATTCCCAGTGATCATTCAGGATTAGAAGCTAACACACATTTCCCCCTTTTTAGCAGTTAATAAAAAAGTATTAGGCTGTGAATCAAGTTGCATGTGCTGTTGCTACTGCTGCTGTTTAATCTCTCTAAAGAAACTGGGGTAAGAGTGAGCAGAGAGATATATTTAAGCAAGGCCAGATTGAGGTGGTCAGGAGAAGGTCCAAGAACAAGCCCATCTTGGTACCCTCCTATTGGAGGGTTGGCTTTGCACTGCGGGAGATCAGGTTTTATGGTGTTTTGGGGCAAAGAATAGCTTTTCTGGGGACCAGGGACAGCCTTTTTTAGGCCTGATGGAAGAGGTGGCCTTGGTCATCTCCTTTGGCTGTGTCCCAGCTGGCATAAACGATGTTACCTAATTCTAAAAGAGCCTTGGAGATAAAAATCCCTATGTACCTCTTCTCTCTTCTCTCCCAATGCAGCTGAAAAATAGGCTGGGATGGACAGTAAACATCTTTGAGGAAGGCAAAGGAAGAGAAATAACACCTCCTGTCCACGGCGAATCCTTCACAAGATGCTTGTGCATGTGTCTGTGGATGATGCCAGCAGCATGTAGTCCCCGGACACTCAGGGCCTTGGAACATTTGCTCCAATTGCACCTTGGCCATAAGTTTATAAGAAACTAGCATATATACTCAGTGTTGCCTGGGATTTTACCTTCTCATAGGTAATACTTGTTAGAAAGATTTGAGATCCTGTGTCTCTAATTCCCCAAACTGTCTTGTCCGGTACCTGTAACTTTTCCCCATAGTCCCCAATCCAATCTGTATTCAGAGTTATTAACATACAGAGGTTGAGTTCCTGAGGGAATACACTGCCCTCCTCCTTGCTTCTAGGGCCCATCTCCATAGCAACCAGCCTATTCAAGGCAGACGCAGTTGACTGAGGCCCAAGTGCTCTCTGGCTGAGAATGCTAAAGGCTCCTCCCTATACTGCAAACCCCAGGATTCCACAGAATCTTCTTAGGCAGCCAATCATATGAGGTCTTCGTGTGACACAGCCAATCTTATGAAGTCTTCTCACCTGACACAGACAAACAGACAAACTTTGACTTTTATATATTAGATACATAAGTCCCTTGGTGCCTTTGGAGCAGAATTACTTCTCCAACAACAGCATCCACATTTCTTCTACTCAAACAAAGCACACTGCTTATTCATTCAAATGCAGTTGCATATGAGGGACTGCCAATATCCATGAGTGCCTGATAGCAACACACACACACAATAACAGTATTTGTTTGCATCCCTCTGTATATAATTTGTTTTGGGCGTTCCTTCTGCATCTACCTGCAGCACTAACTATGCACAGGTTTTTCCCCCTTACATAATAATAATATTTCAACAGAAACAACACGTATGCCTCTAAGAACTGTCAACAAAGATGACAGCTCGAGAGGAGGTAATCTGACTGCATTTGCTTTGACATATTATTTATTTTATTATTTAAACACTTCCCTATCTGGTAAACTTAGTCCAAACAACTTTGTATTTTCTTATTACTCTTAAACCTTTCTTTACATGGGCTCAAACCAACATACATGACTTTCCTTCTTCTTCCTATTATATCATCATATCAACCATGAGAGGTAGACCAGGCTGCAAGAGTGCCACAGAATCAAGATCACCCAGGCTCACTGAGGACTTCAACCTGAACAACTACGGTGCATTAGCTCTTATAATACACCATTTCTTAAGATGTAGAAAGCCTAATGCACCTTGCTAGTAATTTATAGTGAGCTATAAACTCTTGGTTCTGGAAAGAAAACATGGAGGCTGACTAAGCTCATAGAAAGCTACCATACATGGCTGTATTACTACTTTTCTCTCATGAGGTTACAATCCCACAGGCCTGATGTAAATTCAAAATGGCTTCCATCTGCACAATTCTCCCCACTTTCAGCCATGGATATTTCTTCGCCCACTGCAGACATCTTTCTGCTTCAAATAATCCTGACTCACAAGTTAACCAATGCGAAGCCAAAAAAATGACAAAATACAGGCAACAAAAGCACTGTGCTACACTTGAGTGAACTTACAGGAAGAATGGATGCTAGGAAAGCTCTTCCTGCCTTCTGACACCACATCTGGGTCACCTGTACAGTGCATTTCAGAGTTCATTATTCCATCTGGAAAGCAGCGGTAAAAGAAATCAGGACGAGGTCTGGAAAAAAACAGATATTTGAAAACAGAAGAGCAGCTGTTAGTAAAACCTCAAAGTGGTCATACTATTAACCTGATCATTTATGCTGGAAGTGTTCATTTCTTCCCTCTATCTTGGATTAATTGTCTCATATACAATGCTCCAGCCACAAAAGCAATTAAAAATTCTAAAAGCCTAGGGCAATGCTTCTTACGCTCATTGGCTACAACTGTTTCTTTCTCTCCTGGAAAAATGCCATGGACTGTCACTCAACAGCTTGCAGACTGGCAATGTCCGGTGGATCACACTTTGAGTTGCACTGGACTAGAATACAATGATACAGTAAGCACATCTGTGTAAGCATACCCAATGCCCAGGCTATGTGGAAGACAGTAGTTGTGTCATGAAAGAAACTGATTTAAGTTTGGTGCATGGGAAGCAGACCATAATATTCCCACTCATTCTTTCCACTTCAAAGCTGATTGAAAAGAGACTTAAGCTGAGTAAACAAAAGCTAAAAAAATTACAACCAAACACTGTTTACTGTGTGTGTGTGTGTGCGCGCACACACACACACACACACACACACAGCTTCAGGGATTGACAAGAATAGACTGGAAAGGGCTGGATATGTAAACAACAATTTATAATAACAGCAAGTGTGTTGTTATGCAGACATGAGAATGGAGGGTTAAGGCACACATTAAGCAAGACGGGAGGTCACAACTTTATAAAATATTCAACATTTACAGCAAACTAATCTGAGTCTGGCTCCAGCCATAAGATTTTATATCAGAGATTATGAAAGTGACCAATTGCTGCTTGCTAAAGGCTTGTTTTTATAGCTCCCTTCTGAGTACCAGCCCCTACATTTATATGGGTAGTACTGATAGATCACGGAAAGGAAATTTAACAGTTCTCCTTTGCAAATGCTGACATTACCCCCCACCAAAAATAGGAAAGAAAGAAAGCTTCACAGGAAAGTGGTCCATAGAAAGAGGAATTCTGGTGATGAACTTTGCTTTCTAAGAGGACTGCGCTGTTACTGTGTTACACCCAATGAGCTCTCAGAAGCAAACTGATACCATGGTGTCTCCACAGAACTACCATATGGTCAGATTTATATATCAGTCCACATTAAGTATATACTTCTACAGAGCATCAGAACTGTCAGAAGAAGACATTAACCTCATCATCCTTTATACAATATTTTACTTTTTAGGGACAGGTGCTGCAATAATTAGAAATGATCATTATACTAGCTTTTATCTGTACAATCTTCCTGATTGCTGTTTTCACCAGCATCACTACAGCATATTTTATGTACATCTAACAATAAATGAAGTTCAAGCCAGAAATCGTAATATTCCAGGACTTACCTCCCCACTATTAATTTAATAGTGTTTGTGCAGACTCCATTCAAAGCAAGCGCCAAGGAGACAGCTAAAAAAACAAAGGAGGAATATAAAATCCAAAAACTGCAACATATACATTTTCAGTTTGTCACACATGAACTGGCAGCCAGTTGGGGGACAGGTCCCTGTGTAAGTCACACTGTGCATATGAGACCAAAAAGTCACTATTGTGTAATGGACATATTCTGCTGACAGTGGCAGAAGCAGAGGTGTGCCTTTTCTTTGCACATGCATCTGTGCATCCTATATTGTGATTGCAGTTGAACACCCTGTTGTGTATTGTGGTTGCACATCCAATATTATGCACTGCAGTTGCACACCCAATATTGTGCACTGTGATTATGCATTATGGATTATGCACTGTGGAATGTACAACAGCAGCTAGTGATTTTGTGCAACATTGCTAGTCAATATGGGGTTGTGTAATGCTGGCATAGTGTATCTCCACGTGCAGATATATAAGCTACACTGAGGGAATGTAGGACTGAGGCCATGTTCTGTTTGAAATAGGCCAGAACTCTGAAATAAAGTTTATTCATAGCTTGCTAAATAATAATGCTTTATTATTTGCTGTGTTATAGAAATATCAATAAATTAATGTGTTAATACAGACTGCGCTTGTAAAGGGCAAGATTACTCCCTCTTTTTTAAGAAAAGTGTGATATGAAACAATATGAACCCTTTGAATAGCAGTTTAATAAGTTCCAAAACTTGCTGATCAGATGTAGACAAAATATTCCTCTGACCAGAGAAGTATTTCGAAGAACTTATTTTGGGATATGTTAACTAAACCTGAAGCAAGGGACAAAGAAACATAAATGAAAGGTTAACGGCATAAAATGTGTTGTCTTTCAGCTTGCCATTCATTTTTGCTGTACACAGATCTTCAGATGCTTAAGTAATGAGACCTCTGTTGAAAAAATGAAAGCAGAATTGCATACTAAATAAATACAGAAGATACTGATGACTGGTGTACACTAGAAGTGGTGGGGCAGGGTTGCTGTAGGAAGTGCTGCGTGGCCAAGTAAGTATTGTTTTCCTCCCAGCCTCTTCTCTTACCAATACCCTAAGGACATTTGAGCAAGCTTTGAATCTACATTCGTCCTCTCCAAAGCAGGAATGCATTGCACTAGAAATACAAACTTTTGGGCAGAGGGGTGATTTGCAAAGAGTGTAGGTCTTGATCAAATTAATTCCTATGACCCCAGTATACCAGTTTAAAATTAGTATCTCAGAACATGACTCACTATTCTCTCTCCCCTTTCCTGCTCTTTCATTCACCTACCCTTCCCCCTCCTTTTTTCTCTACCAGTCTCTCTCATTTACACAAGCAGTCTCTCCTTTACTAACACACCCAATCCCTCTCTCCTTTAATAAGTCTCTCTGTTTCCTTCATGTGCTTCATCACTCAGTCTCCCTCTCCTTCCCTCCTTCTTTCTCTATATTCACTCAGTCTGCCCTCAATCTCTCTCAATCTCTCTATGCCCTTCATTCAAACCAAGTCTCTCTCTCTCTCTCTCTCTCTCTCTCTCTCTCTGTGTGTGTGTGTGTCCCCCTGGTTCACTCATTTTGTGTCCCTCTCCCCCCCATGTCCTTCACTTCCTTTCTCTGTTCTGCTCTCTCCCCCTCCTCCATACACAGAAACACACACACCAAACTTATTCTTTTGCATGATCAACCTCTCTCCAACCACTTAGGCTTTCCTCTGTCGCCTCCTCTTGTTTAGCTGTAAAGCCCATGACATTGCTAAATGATTAAGAAGCTGCACTGATCTTTGGAAGTTACAATGGTAATGTGAGTCTTGTTCCCTGTCAATGAGACTATATGAACAGGACAACAGAAGGTAAATGGTCACTAAGCATGCCCACAACCAGAGATACGGCAAGTGATGCCAATGACAAAACTCTGCCAGATAGGAATCTTCATCTCACAAGCTACTGCTTTCATCCAAAGAGATGCCAAAACCCAATAGTTGTGACCCAAGACATGCCTACATCTATTTCCATTTCTCACTACTTAAGTCATTGTCATCCAAAAACTAGCTTTAGGTAGGTGACAAATGTTAATACCTGTGTCTCTTGTAGGGTACAAGAGGAATCCTTGGCTAGTTCCTGTGAGGCCCTCTCAGCTCAAGGGATCCTGTGTTCTCAACAAAGATTTAGGGGGGATGAGAGTGCCCTGAAATATATATGTGGTGGGACGGATGTGTGCATATATAGTTATACTTGGATACAAACATACATCACAGTCAGCCCTCCACATTTGCGGGTTTCACTTTTGCTGATTTGATTATTCACAGATTATTGGCTGTCACTTCTGCTGCCTCCCTATGCCATTTTCAATAGGGACTGCAAGCCTCCTGAGACTGAGAAACTGTGAATGAGGTTTGTAAGTCCCTCTTAAAAATGGTGTGGGGCAGCAGTGAAGGTGACAGTAAGTCCCGCCAGCCACCCACTTCAGCCTTGCGAAGGAACCCTGATGACTGTATATGTACACAAATATGCATGCACCAGATGTGGTTACTGGGGCTGAAAAGGTTGTGTACCCAGACTAAAAGCAAGCCATTTAACCAATGCCTAGTGGGCATGAATTAAAGCCTTCTTCAAGGTTCTGAGACAGATTGTTTCAATAAGAGTTGCCTGCTAACTTCTTGTACTGTGTTTTTAAATCTAATTATTGATTTTTATATGCTGACTGTAAGAGAATAGATATATTTTGAAATGACTATAGCAGGATTTTTATTTACATCCAATGGCTTTATGACTCCTCGTATCACCACCGGCATAGCATCTCATAACTTTTTGAAAAAATATGTGTTGTTCCTGGCTTATCACAGTCTTCCAGTGGAATTCTTGTTCAACACCAAATTACCTCATCTGATAAAAAGACCTGCTTGTGCAATACAATTCAAAGAACAGTATTTCAGACCCTCCATTACTGGGGGAACCCTAGAGAGCTCAATATTTCTTTCTAGAAATTGTGCAAAAACAACTATCTGGCAAAAAAACCACAGAGTTATTCAGCAGTTATTTTTCAAGTTTTCCAGTGGCCTGAAAAGGCGAAGCAACTTTCAACAACTGTTTCTTGAGGTTTACCTCCCTTTCAGACAATTCATCAGAAATCCAGGAATGCTGAAGAACCAGGAGCTCAACTTAACTGAAGGTGTCATTAAATGCATAACACTCCCTCATGTCCTTTCTTAGTTCAGCTGAAAAGTGCTGGACAGCTCCTAACCTCATACCATGCTTGTGGATGCTTTCCTATGTAGAACACGGCAAGGGTTTTTACACACTCTGGAGAAGGTTTGAATATTTCCTTTCTCTACAGAGATGCAGAACTTGATGAAAAATGTATGAGAATTACAAGACACAGAAGGTCAGAGGTTACACTGAATACGCCAGCTCCAGCAACAAAAAGAACCCCAGGGAAAAACTTCACACTATTTAAACAGTGTGAAGAATATAAGCATGAACTGAATCTAAAGACTACATGAATAGCAAGTTGCCAACAATTCTGTGGCAGAATTGGAGCTCTGACACACACAGCCTTGCACTCATTTCATTATATTCAGACTTCAAAGGACACGACCGGACACAGCTTAAGCTGGCAAAATATGATGAAATAGTAACAAGTGTGAACTCAGTGAAAAGACATATTTACTTTCCCATGTGTCCAGCATTTGGTGGTATAACGGAGATCTGGTAAGAAATAATAATGAAAAGTTTTGAAACAGAGATGGAGATGAAATTTAGTGGGTTTGGACATTGGGCAAGGGAGGATAGGAGGAAGAGATAACAGTGTTCTGGCATAATGGCTAAGACTGCATGCCTGGGAAGCCCTGGGAAGTTCAAGTTTCACCTCACTCACAGAACACTGTAAGGGTCAAGCCAGATGCAACACTATGTAGATGAATTAGCAAATCTATGAATGGCTGTTTTAAAGTAAACTGACTGACTGAATGGGAAACTTAATCTAGAAATCAGGACCATGGTCCCACAGTAGCAGGGCTGTAAGTGATTGTATACTCTTTGGGACTCAAGGCAGCTTATCATAGTTAAAAGAGACTGTTCACCAGCGTGATCCCAATCAAGAACTGAAGACCCCATCTACAGTTTACAGTGGCCCCCTCAACCTTCATGAGGGTTCAGGGCACAGAACCCTCACAGAAGAGGAAAAATTGTACATAACTCCCCCCCCCCACAATCCCCCTCCCATACTCAGGACCAGAGGCAAAGGAATGGGGGGGCAGCTCCAGAGGGGAGAAGGAGGGCTCACATCAGCCTCCCTTGCCTATTGCCTCCATGTGAGTTCTCAGCACCAGGGCCAGAGGCAAGGGAATGGGAGGGGGGAGCTCCAAAGAGGAGAAAGAAGGCTTATATGACTGCCCCCCCCCATTCCCTTGCTATTGCCCCAGTGCAAGTTCTCAGCACTGGGGCCAGAGACAAGGGAATGGGAAGTGGAAGCTCTGGAGGAAAGAAGGAAGGTTCATGCGAGCCTTCCCCTCACTCATTCCCTTGCGTATTGTCTCAGCATGAGTTCTTAATGCCAGGGCCACAGGCAAGGGAATGGGAAGGGGGAGTTCCAGAGGGAAGAAGAAAAGCATGCATTTGCCTCCCCTGCAGTTCCTTGCCTTGTGCCCAGGTGCATTTGCCTTGCTTCTTCATGCCTGGTAAAACACAAGGGTATATGAGGAGGAGAACGAGAGGAAGGCACATGCATGCCTCGCAAATAATCAAATTCGCAAAGGTCAAATGAGTAAAGGCGGGGAAGGCCTATACTTTCAAAAACCACTTCCACAATTATTAATCTTGTGAAATTATGCCTTGGCACTAGTGACTCCTGGACCAAATGGGGAGACCGGCTTCCCAAAATGGCAGAAGGCGGCACACCCCCTGCTCAGTCTACAAGCCACCCATAATGTTTTGCCCGCTCTGACCTTAGCCAAGCCACTATCCCCTAGTAGTATGAGAACAATAAACACTTGTCTGCTTTACCAAGTTATTGTAAGGATATTTCAGATAACAAATGTGAGATAGAGTGAAATACTCTATTAAGCATATCTGTGTAAACCATTACAGGAAGAAGAAATAAAATTTGAAAGGACATGTCCTTTACCATGGGTGGCAACCAGCCAAAAGAATTTGGCATAAGACTCTCTGCTTTAGAACGTTTAGAAATCTTTTTAAAAAACAAGCATTATAAGAAGAAAAGTTTTTTTCCCTCTAATAGCTTCAGCAGACAGACAGACAGACAGACAGACAGACACATCACTGTTTATTTCCCCAAGGAGAAAAATGCTGTTGAAAAAAACCTTCTCTTGCCAGACAACTTTCACCCACTCTTCTCACCTTTGCTTGCTCTTACTGCTCAATCATTTTCTGCTGACTTAAGAAGTCTCAGAGTACATGGATTTTCAGGAAGAATGAAACCTCCTGCCCAATGCTGTCCAAGACCTGTAATTCTTTTTCTTTTTAAGGCTCTGTGAACATTTGATACTTCTCTTTCCCAAAAGAAAGATGTTAGATGTCTCCCACACTTTTGGAAGCAAACACCTCCCACTTAAAAAAATAAATTATAATGATTCTAGGTTTACCTAAGAAAGCTTCTTTAATTTCAGTCCTGTCTGTGCGTCGGATGATTTTCACCACAAAAATGACAGCCAGAGGTGTCAGGAAGGAAATGGCCTAAGAGAGAGATAACAAAAGCATCACATGTCATTATGTCTACTTTCCATGAGTCCCATGGCATTAATCATTACCAGTTAGCTTCATTTAGATGAGCTCCCAAGCTCTTTGCAAAGTTGTATTATCACTATCCATAACCAAAAAGCAAATATATTTGAGGGGAAAGGAGACAAATCAGAGGCTTAATTTTGAATCTTAACCGACAAACATTTGGTGGCATATATAAAGATTTGTCAGCTTTGAAAATGAAACTGAGAACTGAAAAAGAAGTCATTACAAAGCTAAAGATCATCAGTCATATAGAGTTTCTTAGGAATTGCCAAAGTTTTTGTAAATCCTGGATGCATGTGGAATCTTTGTATGCATATGACTTGTATATTTGTGCACATAAACCTGGGCCATCCTGTTCCCCTTCCCAATTCACCTAAGAGATTCCATTTCAGAAAGTGTTCCCAACAAGTTCAGCATTTTCCAAGTCCACAAAGTAGTCAAGAGTTCTACTGTGAGTCCAGTTTAATATGACACTGTACTCACCTTCACTCTCCTCAAATCCTCTTTAACACTGGTCTCATTAAAACTATTATTTTTCAAGAAAGTTACCAGAATTCAAAATCAGTTCGGGAAGTATGGGGTTAGGTAGTAAAAACACACACTTGCTCATTTGGAATCCAACTGAAGTCAACATATCAGATGGTTCAGATACTATCCAAACTCATTCTTCTACAGATCTGTGGTGTGCATATTTGTCCTGTTTCCTTATGGGGTGGAAATCTGCTATACTCCACAGAATCCCAGAGATGGAAAGGATCCCTTAGCCCATCTAGTTCAATCCAATTCTACTGCATGAATCTAACACTCTATTATCTGTGAGTGGCAGCTATCTAACCACTAACCAAGAGAGGAGAGTCCACTGCCCCCTTCAGAGGTATTCCATTGTAATGACAAACAACTCTTACCATCAGAAAGTTCTTCCTAATCTCCTTTTTTGGTAATTTGAATCTAAGAGCTCAACTCCTATCCTCTGGAGCAGGAACTCCTATAATTCAATAAGATTTGATGGCATATAATAGTTTAACAGCCAGCATGGTATAGTGATTTGCTTTCTGTACTAGGACACTATAGACCAGAGTTCAAAACCTGGCTCTTCCATGGAAACCCACTAGGTAACTTTGGGCAAGCCACACTCTCTCATCCTCAGAGGGGATGCAATGGCAAACCTCCTCCGAAGAAATCTTGACAAGAAAATCCTGTGATGATAGGATTGCCATATGGTCGTCATACGTTGGAAATAGGTTAGAAGTACACACAATATAATGGTCCAAATCCAACTGTTAATCCCTGCTACAGCAGACTCACTGAATCAATGGAATTTATATAGGTGTTGACTTGCCAAGCTTACATTGATTCAGTGGATTTGCTTAAGCTGGGACTAACAATTGGGTTTAGCCTACTGAATCCCAGAAATCTACTACTCTGTTTACTTAAGAACTGGGTTCCTAATACTTTTATACCAGAAAGACTAAAATACCATATCACAATGCTTGTTTTTAAACAAACAAACAAACAGATTTTACTAGTCACAAAGATTACTCATAGCATTTTGCTTTCCATTTGAAAGATGTGGTCGCAGTGGATTTTTTTAGCCACAAATCTACATATTTTTCCAATGACACTGGGATTTTTGAAAGTAAGTACTAAAACACATCTTACTAACATCATAAAAGATAACTGGGAAACCTCTCTGCACAATAATTTCTTCCAAACAGCACTAATATTTCAGGCTGGCAATCACATCTTTCCAACACTTTAGAAAGATCTTCTGCAGCACTGGCAGTTATTTCTCAGGAACATCATCCTTGAGTGGGCACTGTCTGCACTGTCACTCTTATCTTTCTATGGGTGCATATCTCACATAGTGACCACTTCAAGTTGTCCCAGTGTGATGCTGCTCATGTCTGTTTGAGCACTTGCTGACCAAACATTTGACTAAACAGGGCTGGGGTGGAAACCTGTGATAATAGGTCAAAAAACCTGAAGACAGGTATGTAGAATAAGATCTCAACCACCACGTGCTATAGTCTGTTTTTTAAGACACTCCCTTCATACAAGAGCCCAGTGGACACCCTAAAAAGTCAGTCCTGAAGTTCAAGAGGTATGCTAGAATGGCATTTGAGATGGCCTGGGGAACTGCCAGCTGCTGCAGAAAATTGGCATGTTTGACATGCATAAGAATGAGGACATTTGGATCCATGATATACAGTGTTATTGCCTGGCATGCATGTGTCTTGCAATGCTGGTATGCTTTGGACTTGGCCACAACCCAAACTGAATCAGAATGAGTCAGTGAGATTTGAGAGATGTCCAAAGCAAGAAAGGAATCCTCTGAAACAGACTGAAACATTTTTAACTTAAAGTGACCCAACTGGAACAACTGATGCACTTCTTTCCTAGCTCTCCATATAAGAAAAACAAGAGGGTGAGGGGTACTATAGTTTTGTGGACAACAACTCAATCTTTTAATGATATGGACTCAGTGATGTAGGCTTGAGTCAATTGACTTGGACTCAAATCAGATTCAAGTCACTTCAGTGACTCAACTTGGGCTCAATTTGACAATAAATGATACAGATTTTTGACTTGGCTCATGACTTGTATACTTTTAGTGACTGACTTGGTCCCCTTGGTTCAGTAATGTAACCCATTCATCCAGAAGCCTTATGACTTTGAACAATGCTTCCATCTCTTTTTGCCTACTGGTCACACGACAATCTGCCTCAACTTGAAGTGTGCGTGCATTTCTTGGAGGTAAACAGCAAACGTGTTAGGCAATGGGTTTGAGGTGGGGTTTAGGTCTGCTTGGCAGCCTTTCCCTTCTGCATATTGGAGGAACCATCTAAAACTTTTTCTAATAGCAGAAAGCAAGGCTCATCTCCAGAGCACAGGGCACATTTCTCAGAGGGAAATGGCGAATGTGTTAGGCAACAGGTTTAAGGAGGAAGGATCCTTCCTCCTATAGCTTCTGAAGCCTCAGTAATTGGGAGTAAAAAGGATCCCATTCTCCACTTCCAAAAAAGCCTATAGCTTCAGAAATGGGGATTAAGAAATAACCTATTTCCCACTTCAGAAGTTGCAGACCCTTCTAAGTCCACTGACCTCCCCATATACCCCACCCCCACCTCTATTTTTTTCTGTTAAAGTTGGCTCCCAGACATGAGACTTGAGTTGAGACTTGACTTGAAAGTACCTTGCAAGGACTTCAGACTTGAAGGTAAAGACTTGAGATTTGACTTGAGACCTGACTTATGTGATAGATGATGGCTCTGAGTTCGATGAGCAACTGATTGTGCCACGAACAGAGCCAGTGACTGACCAAACCAGTTTTCAAACATCCCCATCAGTTGAAAGACAAGTGGAGGCAGAGTTGCCCCAGCCAGCTCCAGAGGGAGAAGGAACCAGCAGTGATTTGGAGGAATTACAGTCCCCTGTGCCCCTAAGCCCCCAATCACAGAGAAGGCTGAAACGGGCAGCTCAGAGGGAAGCTGTGTTGGCTAGATTAAGGAAACAATGACAAGTAACATCTGTTTTCAGTGGCTATTTAAGTCTGTCAGCATGGCTTGCTGTTTGCTTGTCACAAATTACTACACAAGCCTCTCGACCCTTGTGCTCTAGCTCCCTCAACCCCTCTGGACAGACTTTCGACTTCCTGGACCTTTTGGATTAGACCTTGACTTGGCTCGGCTCAGCATTTCCATTGGTTGTTTGTGTTGAACACTCCCTGCTGCCTCCTCTCCCTTCTAGGGCAAGTACCTTCGCCTCCCCTTCTTTGCTGGCAAAGAGGCACAGGCAGGAGTTAGACTCTGACAACTTGGGCCCTTTCCACAGGACACTGTTGTCCCACACTGGGGAGGGGAGAAGGACAGGACCCAGATGACACTTATGCATGACATCATTGTGGTCCCGTCCTTCTCCCATCCTCAGGTGGTACAATCACACCACAAATCATTGATGCGTTTTACCCATCAATGACCAGTGGTCACGCAGCCCTCCTGCCACCCACTTGCATTTATCTTAGGTGTGGAGGTCCTGGAAGTGCAATGGCTGCACTTCCTGCCCCAGTGTAGCCTGGGACAGCAGAGGTGGTGCCATCATGCTCTCTCCATTCACAGAGGCAGCCGGTGCAGAAGGGAGTGCTCTTCTCATGGTTCCCTCCCAGGAGAGGCTCTACCAAGATCCCTGTGGGACATCGCCAGGATTTGATAAGCTGCAAAAAGGGCCTTAAATACATCACTGGCATGGATTTATCAAGGCATTCTAATCACAGGGATCTGGGGAAGAATACTGAAGTAACGTACTGCAGGACAGTTCCTCTGTTCAGTACTCTTTGACAGTTCTCTCTCCCAAAAACAGGACCAATTTGTGGTGCCTGCAGGACCTGGGAAGGTTTGCTATTGGATGTTTTCTCAGAAAACACTGGATGTACATGTCTTTCTGCCTCTGTTACTGTATATTGCACATTCATCATCCATCCTTGTCCTATTGGACTTTGTGTGACTTCGGTGCCAATTGAACAGAGAAGGGGACAGAGACCTTTACATTGGTCTTTATTCATCTTGACTCTGTGCTGTTCCTGCCCCTGTCCTTCTTTCACAAGTTTATAAACTAGGAATATATCTATATTTCTATACGGTACATTATTAATAACTGATGACCCAAAAAAAACACAAATAGGATAAGCACATCTTTTATGGGAACATGCCAACCATAGATGTTGCTTTTGCAAACAACTCCCTCATTTGAAAACTGGTAGACTTGATCCTATCAGATGTGGCAACTGCTCCTGCAAAATTTCATCAAGTTCTATCACTGACTTAAAAAATTATGCACTTTACTTTCTAAAAAAGAAAGAAAGAAAGATTTGAAAGCATGGAACACAAAAAATCTTCCAACTATTTGTTGTAACTTGGCAGGAATAATTCCTTCATAAGGAGCTATTATATCTGTAAATGTCATCCAGGTCTTTGAGGCAGAAACAGCTGTTTGTTGATTTCTACTGATAGGAAATGGGAGATAAAATTATTTTTAATTTTCCAAATCAAGAGCTTGGATCTGAATATGAGGTGAATCAGGTGTCCTCCAAATTGGTCCAAACCACAGCTTTTAGCCGGTGAACATAAAAAAAAAAAAATCATGGCTGGAAAGTAACTAATCAAATTTGCATAATATTTATGTTTTTCTGTGAACCCACTGCATGCAAAATAAGGTTTGGCTCAAGATTGTGAGAATAAGAACTAGAAAGCACACTGAGTTTGATAGGTTTTATTTGGTTCTAGCGACACACTGAAAAAGCAAAACAAAATAATCTGTGAAAACAATCACATTGTTCTGTACTTTGTTAAAAAGGTGAACACTTTGTTCTATGCTAAGGGGTGAAGTGGCAGATGAGAATGTTTCTAACTGAACTCAGTTTGACAGTATTGATAACACCGCTGTTCTAACTTGCACTGTCAATGAGGCCATGGGGCGATTTACAATCCAAAAGTAAGGTAAATGGAAACACATGGGGCCTTGTCTGCTGTGATGTATGCTACTGCCCACAGACTCCATCACTCTTATCACAAGCCTCATAAGCTTCATTAGAGCTGGTATACAGCCACCATTCATCACTCCAATTTGTTCATGGCACCTTCAGAGAAAGGATTATTTCAGGCTTGAGATGGAATTAAGATAGAGAGTATAAATCCAAATTCAGAAGCTCAATTAGCTTTAGTTAGTCTGAACAAAACTTAGTTCATAAAAAGATATAGCGGGATCTAAGGCCTTCCTTTGCCTCAGAAACCTCTCCACTAGTTCTGGTTTTGGACATAGTGTTTCTCACACATGCTGGAGCAACCCCATATATTACAAGGTCACACCTCATCTGTGTGCATACTATGAATTTACTATACCTAACATGAAATGCATTGGCTTCACAGATGCACGTGCATCTTTAAGAACCTGTTTATGTGTTTCTAATTGGGACTGTATTCTCAGATGCACTTATACACACACAAGATAATAAATGTCAATGCTTTCTACAGCAATTAGAATAAGTGAAGCTATCCTTTGTGGAAAAATAAAGGCTGCTAAAAAGACAGACCTTTTTTGTGTGCTCTTAAGCAGGTTGAAGTGAGATTCATGGCAAGCTGTAATTACACTATGGTTGAGAGTCTGCATTGGAAGACATAACTATGATGATGTAACCACATCCCCTGATGCTACACCCTAAAACCTGTCTTTTTAACAATGTACACACACACCCAACAGAGGAATTTTTGAGATGCTACGAGCAGGGCAGTTAGCAATTATGTATCCAACTGTCTCATAGTAGCAGAATGTGCTGCAACAAGCAGTGGGAGAGACCCCTGCAAGGTCCTGTAATCACTCTCTGGAAACGTCATCATTCCACACTCCTCTCTCCAGCATCTTTGAAATTCCTCTGTTGGGGCAGCTGCATGATCTAAAAATGTAGTTTGTGGGGGCACTTACAGTTGTTGCAATGGTGCAACAATCATGAAAGTGAATTAGTCTATTTATGATGTCATAACTTAGACTTACAACATGGTAATTATTGAACTGCATGCCAGGGTATGTCTTTACCTTGATGAATTTCTACTAACATATTTGAGAATGCACAAAGGATGGACAAACCTATTGATTATGGTTTCTCATTTTTCCAGTGTTAAAAGATTGCTCCACCTTCTTTCTCCATCAATATGCAAGTAATAAAAAAGATGCAACACATAAGTGCACAATAAAACAACGCATAATTTTAAAATGTACCAAAGCATAATTACATTTGTACTTTTTCTGAAATTTAACTTCAGCAATTTCTTGAGCTGAAACTCTCACATCATTTATGAACAAAAAGAAGAAACATATGAACTAAAACTATAGGGTTCTTTTAAATGTTTTTATGACTTCTTATGTAGCCTCTGAAGAAGGTTGTTGAGAGGATATACAGCTTGAAACACACTAGACTTTTTATCAATAAATCAGTCATTCACCGAGCACTCCAAGATATGTCTCCAATATTTTTGGGGAAAAAATACAGGCCAATTCATATGCACTTTTTGGGGGGAAAAAACCACTAATACATACTTTTTAAATCCATTTTGTTTAATACCTGCATTTTTGCAAGCCATTTTCTTTAATATTGGCTTTATGTAGGCCTTTTTGACTAAAATGTGCATTTCTGAGTGCAATTTCCCCAGTATAATCAGTTTACTATGCATTTCGTGTTCGAATAAATATGTACCAGTTTTCATATTGATTCAGTAAGCAAAAATTTGGACAATTCTCCTTAAAATATGAATTGAATGAATTTTCCCCAATCAATATTCACAGAACTTTTATCTATGTTATTTTACCTAGATAGGCTGTTTCTTTCCAATTCTACTTTCAATAAAATAATGAATTGGAACTGCTTGTTCGTCCCCTTATTTTTGTAATGATAGTCTAAAGTTACTAAATTACTGAAAAGTGTTTGCTTGTTTGAACAATAAGCAAGACGTTTAGCATATTTTTGTGACTATGGTCTCACATACACTGAAAGAGTAGAATGGGGATTCACTTTTTATTGAGTCGATCATACACACCTTAGGTATGCTTAAAGGGAATTAATTGTCAAAGCCACTTCTGTGGCCGAGACTCTCTTTCTGCCTATTTTTAAGACCTATCATCCTTCTTAAGAGCCCTATTTCTGAATGGGAATGTCAACCCTGGAAGTTCAGAAAATGGAAGCTATGACTGGCAGTTGAAGTGAGCTGTGGAGAAACTGAAAGGAGAAGAGACCAAAAACATGCTGGATGTGTTGTTTATGATACAGAAACCTTTGCCTTGTAAATAATAATATTTCTCTGTGGATCACAACAACCTTAGTGTCTTATACTCAGCTTTGCAATGAATGATCTCAGTGCACTTACAAGCACTTACCAAACTCAGTAACCTTGGGCACATTAATTTCCTCACAGTTCACAGAGTCAGGTTATCTTTTTTCCCTTCTCTTCAAGTGTTGATTATTGTGTGTTTATTTATATTATTTTATGGTATATTTTTTAAAAAATATGGTTTTATGTTGGGTTATGTTTAGATGGAAATTAAACTCACCCAAATCCGGATGGATAGTTAAGAGCAATGCTTCAGGAGCTTACGTACCTATGCTGGAATCTCACTAATATACTGTGCCAGCAGAATTATGCTAGTGTGGATAATGATAATGCGAAGAAAAAGGACATAGGTTCAGTAGCCATAAAGGAAGTGAGGCAATGGGAAAAACCAGGCTGCTCAGAGCCAGCAGATTTGTCTGCCTTCCTCCACATCTGTCTGACCGTGGAGGAAAATATGATCACTAGTGTAGTGCACCAACAGGATTGAGGCCTTACTTTCTGATCCTTCTTTTCTTCAGCTATAGGTCTGGATTCTCTGATCTGCCTGGAATTACTTCTATTTCTCAGCAGCAAAATTATCTGCAACACAACAATCATGGAAGAAGAGAAATAGCCTTCCATAAACTCCTACAGGAAAAAGCACCATCTCTCTAAAGTACATCTTGATAAGGTCACTAAAGTCACTAAACGCAAAGGCCACCCCCACCCCAGTCTTGTATCACAGTAGGCATGTCCAATCTACAAGTGTAAAGCCAGTGCTGCCTTACAGAACAAAACTATTTTTGTGTACATTTTATATATCACAAGAACTAAAGATAACCAGCTGCCTTTTTACAAGATATTATCTCTGCCAAGAATAACATCCATAAGATAAGCCTAGATAAGATCTACTTGATATAATTCAAGGTAATTCTTTTTTCTGTCTCTCCAGTGGCATCTTCCGCATTAGTAGCCACTGTTTTCATGGGTAAGACCTTCTTAAAATCAAGCACGTCCATTGTCTTTATCCTGGCAGCCTTAAAATATCAAGTTGTACAAAGTGTCCAGAAAAGCACTTCATGTTTGCTTTCTCATTACTTCAGTAAAATCCACTAACAGACAACAATATGATGTGTGTGCTAAATATATATATTCTTTTAAGATTGCTTTCCTTCTTTGACAATATTTTCAGTAGTTCAGTACTGGTTTTCACTGATGAACTTTTTTTTTTGAACTGTTGATCTTTTTTCTTTAAAAAAATCAGTGGACAGGATGGCAGACTTCTTACTAAGCGGAAAGCAACCACACTTTCTTTCATTTCACATTTTTTTCGTCTCCATCTTTACTTTCTAATAAGTCTCCACTTCCAATGACAACAACTAGGCATGAAACATTTGTGTACAATCACCATATATAAAATGCACTTTCCAGGACTTAGCTGCTTAAAATGCATGGAAACACAGGAATCCAATGCTTTCTCTACTGCCAATTTAGCCAAATTTTAACTGTACTAGGAAAAATAATGGATGCTGTATCCAGTTTTGGCAGTTTGGCAGCAAAGCAAAAACTGATGGCTTTAGGGACCCCTCCCCCTTTCCTTTCTTTCAAAGGTTTGAAGGACCACGTGGAATGACTGAGGGATGTGAGGTGGAATGGAAAGAGAAATCCCACTACATGAGAAGATATCTGTTTGTGAAAGGTTAAACATAGCCTAGAATACAGTTGGTCTTCCCCATCCTGGAGGCACAGGACCCCTGCAGAAGCAGAAAAAACACAGATACCAAAATGCGTGTCTGTGGAAAGGAGGAAAAAGCATGGTGGGGATGACAGTCACCCAGGGTCAAACCAGATCAAGAAAAGGAGAAGGAAAGGTCAGCATAATACCCCTATACTTCTTCTCTCACACCCATCTCCTTACTTTGATGTGGGGAAGAATCGGGGGGGGGCTCACAAATTGGGGTACAAGCAGTTCTCAGCTGGCCAGACAGTGGCTGGTGAAGGAGGAAGAGGAGGATCAGAGATAGGTTTTTAAAGAGCTGTGCAGCCTGAGTGGAGCTGCAGAGAGGGAAGGTTCCCCTGGAAAAGAAGCATTTAAAGCAGCAGGGGCAGGGATTGGAGAAACTCTATATGTACACTTTTTTTCTTCTTTTTCTCTGTTTAATATATTTACATATAGAATTGTAGAGATAGTGGAAACTATGTTTTGAAATATAAATGTAACTTTCAAATAAAATATAATTTAAAAACCTTGTATATTAAAAAATCAAAATATGACAAAAGTAAATCAGGAATGGGAGTGTTTTAAAAAATATGGAGAGAAAAATGGGGGAGAAAGATAGCAATAGATATATAGACACAGTAATTTTTCTTCTTTTTTCCTTTTTCCTCTTTTCTGTCCTTTCTCTCTTTATATAAACTTTTATGGATTTAGTATGAATAACTTAATAGACTTTGCAGGTGTTTATAACTTTAATACATTGGGTGAGTTTCGTTAGACAAGGAGTTAATTACCTAAGATAATTAAGCAGATACATTACTCTTCTTCTCTCGTTATTTTGAATGGATGATATCATACTGTATTTTTGTAACTACATATATATTTCTCTTCTTCTTTTTCTCTGCTTAATGTATTTATATATAGAATTGTAGAGATAGTGGAAACTATATTTTGGAATATAAATATATCTTTCAAGTAAAATATAATTAAAAAAAAAAGAAACTCACAAATAATCAAATCCATGAAAGTAAAGTGTGCAAATGTGGAGGGCTGACTGTACTAGACTAGGAAGCCTATTGGTCCACATCTGTGGTGGGCCACAGTGAAAGAGACAACACTTTTTTTCCAAGTGCCCCCTCACCTCACACTGCACTACAGCATCAACCCATCAGAAGTGAAATTGTATGTACATCATTTCCACTTCCTCTTTTGGCTGGTTTGCAGCAATTTGGAAGGTTTGAAAGGGATTTGGGGGTTTACGACAGGGAGGAAAGAAAGTTTGGAGTATATGACAAGGGTGTTGCAAAAGTGAGGTTCAGGTGCTACTCAGAGCCCACAGGTTGCATGTGGCATTTTTTTAAGAAAAACCAAACAGGGAAAGTAATAGCATAAAGAGTGAGAAAACATAAGCCCTTTCTGCACCCTACCTGATCCTGACGCGGGGATCCTGGTAGAACCTCTCCAGGGAGGGGGGCATGACAGAAGTCCTCCCCTCCATACCAGCTGCCTGCAAGAATGGAGGAGCCACAATGACCATGCCTCTACTTTCCACAGTGTAGCTGGGCACTATCTCAGACTACACTGGGGCAGGAAGTGTGGCCATCATGCTTCCTGACCCTCTGCATCTCGTGCAGGAGGGCAGCAGGAAGGCTTTGCAATCACCAGTCATTGATGGGTAAAACCCGTCAATAATTTGCAGCACAATCACACCACCTGGGGACAGGAGAACAACAGGACACAGATGATGCCATGCATAAGTGTTGTCTGGGTCCCAAACTTCTCCCATCCCCAATGTGGGACAATGATATCCTGTGGAAAGGGCCAGAGTGTTGTTGAACAGCAACAGGCAGTAAGCTGGATTTAGTTTAGGGATGATTTAAACAGAGCTTGGAGTCTACTTTTTGGACTACAGTCGATATGCTGGGTAGGGAATCTGGGCATGATAATTCAATAAAGTAATATTTCAAGCTCCGACTTGAACCACAGAACATATAACCCTTTAGGGGCCATCGTAGGCCCAGCAATTTACTAAACAAGAAGATGAATTAATCAGAACTTGTGATAAGAATGCTTAACAACATTTCACAGAGTTCTTAATCTGTTACGCACGTTGCCTTTGCTGACTGTTATCAAGCTATAGTTCCATTATGTAAGAGCCAATATGTTTTAGGCCCAGGAGATTTCCTTTTCATGCAGGAAATAAACTGGAAGGAGACCTCCAGTTCACGTCTTCATTTTTAAGAAAGGCTTTTCTTAGGCTTTTAGCAGCCCAGGGAGCCATCAAAGGTGGCTACCTTGCTTCCACACTCTCCACAAGGCATGATGGGCATTTTTAGCACATATTCATACATAATCATTCAAAGTTAAAAAAAAAAAAATCAGGCAGGGACTACACATCCTTCCAAAGTCCCATGGGAAGACGACGTGAGCAACTAATCCCCGGCAACTGCCCACCCCAACATACAGAGGTTACTACACTTTAAGGAAAAATTATGCTACAAATTGCCTCAGTTGGGGTAATATAACAGCAAGAATTAATAAATAGAAAACCTTTGAATCCCATTTTCATTTTTATTAAAATAGGTTTTCTATAAATCGAAATTCAGTGTACACAGAGTACAGCCTATATCCAGTTGCTAGTCTCAGGCACAGCAGCTTCCTTAAATTAGTGGGATTTGCAAAAAGATTCATTAATATGTGTCTACTTTAACTTGGACTAGTAATTGGATTTAACTCTAAAACAATTGTAAGTAAGTAAAATCTTTATTACAGTCTTAAAACCATTGTGTTTACCATCTGACACTTTATGCTGAATTGGGCCTGAACTCTCTTGAAATTAGTGCCTGGCTGATGACCTTTAAATTTTGGCTTAAGATCCATTTTAGGCCTAATAGATCTGGCCTCCTATGCTTTCTACTATCCGATGCCTATTATACTAGATGGGCTTCACTGTATGAAAACAAAGTAATGTCCCTGGGCCTAAGATTAGATTCTCTCCTTTTACTAACTGAAATGGAGTGCTTCAAAACTGTTAGGGCCTGTCTTTTGGCGAGGGAATATCACCTTTCATATCCATCACCCCCTAGGGTCTGTTCCCCGCTGATGCTTGGTGTGTCTCCCCAGCCGGGTAGAATCCAAGATTATTTTCAAACTCTTACGTTGCTGGTGGCAAGAAAGGCCTTTCTACTTGCAAGGCTGAATGTACATCCTTCGAATGTGACCAAGGGCAGATATTTACAGATCCCTTTCTTAAAGTGTACGTGCCATTGTGCACAAGCTCCTGAAGATCTCTCTCATATTATATTGAGCTGCCCGTTGTATTCAAATCCAAGGGAAAAGCTGTTAAGGAGACTATTGGAAATGAACATCCACCTCGATAGGCTATCTGTAGAATACTTATTGGATGACCGAAACCCGCAGGTTACTAGATTAATGGCTAATTTCCTGGTTGAGGTGGCAAATTTCTGGTTTAAACTGTCAAGCAAGGATTCTTGATGTTTTATTGATGGGTATATATTTATGTTACAATATGCCCAATAAAGGTCAATTGAATTGAATTGAATTGAATTGGTTTTCTGGCACTACGAAACAATTAATATTTCATAAACTTAAATAGCTGGCAAAGACTTTAGTCCCACTAGTGAAGGAACAGCTCTATATTCCATATATCTTATTCAGCACCAATAGGTTCACAGGCTAAGTAAGCTTCTGTTGAAGAAGACACTGATATGCCCACAACAGAATACACTCATATATTTTTTCTGACATTGTTTCATTGTTAAGAATTATCTGCTCTCCCATAAATTTTACCTGTCTTCGCTGTTCAAAAACCTGAGTAGCATTAAACACACAATCAAGGAATGTATTTCAGGCCTTATATCTTTGTGAAAACTAGGCATGTAAACTTTCCTAGAAATCTGTATATCACTTGTCAATGTTTAGAGCTTGGAGCCTACCCAGTAATTATCAATCTTTAACTAATGAACAAAACTTTGAATAGAATGTCAATACTAATAAAAAAAGTTTGTGAGTTTACAACCCAATATAATTCTGATGAATTCTGACATTCTTAACTACACCTTATCTCCAATAAAGCAATGCATCAACATTATTTCTTGGACAGCATTCACACTAGTTAGCAACTAATCCCTGGCAACTGCCCACCCCAATACTGATTAGTTATTTATATCATTTACCAGGAATGTATTATGGACCTACTTGAGTCTCTGTGAATGTTCCTTTTAATGCAGGAGTGGGGAACATGTGGCCCTCCAGATGCTGGACTGCAATTCCAGTCTAGCCTCTGGATAGCCCTCACTAATGGCTAGGCTGGCAGGGTTTCTGGGACTTGAAATCCTGTAACATACGAAGGGTCTTATGATTTCCACACCTGCTTTAATATAATCATCATTTTCACTTCCTTACCCTTTCTAAATTCTAATCTCAAAACACTATGCATTGACCATCGCACTTCATGTGACATTTTATACAGATATAAAAGCATTGCTTTGGGAAGGACGGCAGTTTCTCTGTACCCTTCTCAGCAACTACAGTAAAGCTAATATTTGTGACACACAAACACGTGAACTATTATTTTGGTTTATATCATCATTGTAACTTATAAATCGAAGTAAGTTTCTCCTTGCTTCATTCTGTTTCTTAAAAAGACATGCTTATCACTTCATTTTCACATTTGCTTAGACACTGTTGCCTAATAAGCCTCACAGAGCCATCAAGCAGTCATGAAACCTCGCATACTTACAAACATGAGGCGCGTAGGTATGTTGTCAGATTCTACCAGAGGGTTTTTATAGAGCCAGATCTCTTCTGGCTGAATAATTCTCTGGAATGGGTCCAAAAATTCTGTAAATCTAAACAAAAGAATAAAAGAACACATTGTTTTACCATGTACCTGAAAGAAGAGATTTCAAAAGAAGTGGCAGTGTTTCCTCCTTGCCACAATCAAACACAGAAACCCTTTGATCTTTCTCAAGCGTAATCAAGAACAAGACATTTAAAATGCTCATTTATTTCCCTTGCCACCCTTCTCCATCTCTAGATATACAGCAAACACATACAAAGGCATATTCCCTCAATAAATTAAACAAAGAAAACAAAATATGCCTTGCTTTTCCAGATTCCAATATTCAATAGCTCCTTATAGAGGTTGGGGGATTTTTCTTTGCATTGCTGTTAACCAAAGTGAAACAAGGGAATCATTTGAGTCATGTGGCGAGATTGCCAAGCAGGCTGATCCAGTATCTGGAGCAGTTTGAACTGGCTTCCTTATAGTAGTCAAACTGCCTTCCAGGGAAAAGCAGAGCTTCCACGACTTCACTCTGTTGTATCTGAGACTCTGATTTCCATATCAGAAGTAGAAAAAGTATAATATTGGGAATGGTCTATGTTGACGTACTAGGTTTATGGTCAGTTGACTAATCAATAAACGATGATGATGATGATGATGATGACGACGACGACTTACTAAGTAGCTCAAGCTCTGATACCTATTAAAACACCTGATGTTAAGAAAACTCATCCATGTTTTGGAATTTTTCCCCTAGCATAGAAAAGATATAGCCTGATGGCGTTCCTGGGATTCAAAACAGAGATAGAGTTCTTAATCTTTGCTATGATCCCCCATCTTACTCCAGCTTTTGACACTTTGTGCTTTGAATAAAATGTGGACTGCAAGAAGAGCCCGACAACTAGGCAGACAGAGTAAGGCAGTCATCTCAGGAGGGAAATATCTGGAAGTAGCAGCAAGGTGTTAGGAGACACAGCTCTGTGTTACGCATGTGTGTTTTGCCCCTTAGCTTGCTTACTGCCTTCCACTGTAGTTGTCACATTGTCTTATGGACAGTCAAACTGCCAGTCCAAGTGACTTTTTTTTATGCTTACTAGTGTATATACCCGGCACTGCCTGGGATTTTATTTTCTCATAGGTAATACTTGTTAGAAAGATTTGAGACCCTGTGTCTCTAATTGCCCAAACTGTCTCATCCAGTACCTGTAACTTTTCCACATATTCCCCAATCCAATCTGTATTCAGAGTTATTAGTTTACAGATGTTGGGTTCCTGAGGGAATACACTGCCCTTCTCCTTGGTGCTAGGCCTCATCTCCACAGCAACCAGCCTATTCAAGACAGTCACACTTAACTGAGGCCCAAGAGTGATCTGGCTGACAATTTTAAAGCCCCCTCTCTAAACTGCAAACCCCAGGATTCCACAGAATCTTCTTAGGTAGCCAATCATATGAGGTCTTTGCCTGACACGGAAAAACAGACTTTGACTTCTATATATTAAATTACTCTAAACTTTGTCCACTCATCAGGTGATTTATAAAAAGCCAAGACTAGATCAAGCCACTAGGATGATTAATAGATGCGGGTTTTTCCTGGTGAAGAAGATCAGTGTTCTGTCTACTGTAGAGGGTCCCAATCCATGAGGAAACTTGTCCTATAGGCTGCCATTGCCCCAGGTGTGTGTGCTCCAAAATGGGGAAACTCATTGTATAAGAAAAATGATATTTTTAAAGCACGGATCAATTATCTAAAAAGGCAAGGCTTTTTCACTTCCCCACCACTCAAGAAGGGATGAGATGGGACCAAACAAGCTTCTCAGTTCACATGTCTAAGTTATCTCACTGAGGGTTGAATAGTTCACTGAGCCAATTGTGAGCCTCTGACTCTACTATATACAGTTGGTCCTCCACATTCACTAGAGGTAGGGTCACAGGACCCCTGCGTAAGTGGAAAAATCACAAATATCAAAATATGTGTTTATGCATGTGTGGGAAGAGGGCCAACGGATGGTGGGGAGGGAGGGCACCCAGGGTCCAAACCAGGGATGATTCCGCACTAAGCTGTTTTAGCACTATGATTCCACTTGCAACATCCTATGGAATCCTGGGGTTTGCAATTTCGGGAGGGGCCACCTGGCCCCTCCCGAAACTGCAAACCCCAGGATTCCATAGGATGTTGCAAGTGGAATCATAGCGCTATAACAGCCTAGTGCGGAAATGGCCCAGATCAGAGACAGGAGAGTGAAAGGGGTGAGTCAGCATGGAGGACCTATACTTCCTCTCTCTTGCCCATCTCCTTCCTTGGGTGTGTGTGGGGCACTGAGAGAGGGTTTGTGGTGCTATGAAATCAGGCTGCAATCTATACTTAGCTGGCCAGGCAGCAGCTGGTAGAGAAGGAGGAAGAGGAGGAGGAGGACCAGAGACAGATTTTTAATGGGCTGTGTGGCCTCATCATAACCACGAAGAGGGAGGATGCCCCTACAAAAGAAGTGCTTTAGGTTGGGGAGCAAGGGTTGGAGAAACTCACAGATAATCAAATTCATGAAAGTGAAACCCACATATGTGGAGGGCTAACTGCAATGTAATTTTTTCATGCCTGTGAGAAGCTGTCATGTAATCCTGTAAAAAAAATTATAGATATGTCTTTAACATGGACATTTCTCTCATGTATCCACTACAAAATGGAATGGGAGGGGTTACCATCTTGTTTTTTTTGTCAGGCAGCAAAATATCTTGAGCTAGCCCCAACAGAATGGGTATCTATTGAACAAACTGACTGGAATCAGAGACTGTCCAGTGGCCTAAAGATACTCACACCAGTTACATTCTTAAGTGCTCAATGGAAGAGTACAGCAATTTCAGCTCAAGTCCACGCCCAAACTAAATGTTGCGTTATTCACATTTATAAATTTAAAAAGTATGCTTAAGTTGACTACTTTTATTTAGAGAAGTAAAAACAACAGTAGGGGCTAAATCAAGTTTCAGGACAGAGGCCATTTCCGCACTACATTGTTATAGTGCTATTATTCGACTTTTAACATTCCGTGGAATTCTGGAGTTTGGAGTTTACTGAGGAGAAAGAGCTCTCTGGCTGAGAATCCTAAATGCCCCTCCCTAAACTGCAAACCCCAGAGTTCTACAGGATGTTGAAAGTGGAATAATAGCACTATAACAGTGTAGCGAAATGGTCAGAGTCTCAAGCTAAGGTCCTACCAAGCCCATCATTTGGTTCCAACAGGGCTATGAAACTATTTGCAGTGCTCAAAATTTATATGACCAGGTAAAAGGCCAACAATAAGATTCAAAACATTACAGGACACTAAAGAAAGAGGGAGATTGGATTTACATCCTTGAAAATATATTATCAAGCATGTTGCTTAGAATGGATTCAAAATTGGAAATCACTACAAAAATCATCAATAAAAGATTTAGAAGAACATGAGAACAGATTTGGATGGCATCGCACAAGAAGCTTTTAAAATTTCCCCAACAAAAGAAGGGAAAATGCTGACATACTAGGACATACTTATCTGGGATGGAAATAAACCAAGAATGAAAATGCTGGAAGAAATTAAGGAAGCTGGGCATGAAATGAATTGGTTTCCATGGAGACAACCGACAGAAAGATACAAAATGGACCTAAAATTATTTGGATTTGAGAAGAAGGAAAATGAACTGGATGTACTCGGCAAAGAAAATCAAAAGAAAAGAATATCCAAACTTTATAAATTGTTATTACAAAGAGAAATGGAACAGGAAGAAATTAAAGAAATGATGGTAAGATAGTCACAAAATATAGGACACTCAATAGATATTGAGAGTTGCAGAATGGTATGGAAAACAGATTTAAGATTTACATTAAATTTAAATTTAAGAGAAAACTATTATAAAATGTTGCATAGATGGTGTATGACACCAGAGAGATTACAAAAAATTACAAAGAATGGAAATACGAAATGTTGGAAGTATGGAGAAAAAGAGGGAACATTTTATCATATGTGCTGGACTTGTAAAAAGGCCAAGAAAGTTTGGAAAGAAATGCATGACGAAATTCAAAAAATATTCAAAATGAATTTTGAAATGATACCTGAATTATATTTATTGAATATAATAAAATCAAAGGTAGAAATTAGAAAGCATAAAAAAATAATGTTATATCTAGTTACAGCAGCTGGATTAACTTATGCTCAACATTGGAAACAAGATATTAAAATAAATTTAAATGAATGGAAATTAAAGGTTATAGATATGATGGAGATGGAAAAATTGACAAATGCATTAAAGAACAAATCTATTCAACAATTTGATAGAGAACAGAGGAAAATAAAAGAGTGGCTTCAGTTGTAAAGCTAATGATAATGATATAATTTGATAAAAAAGGTAAAAATGTATTGACTGGTTAAAAGACAAATTTCGATTGTTATGCCAAAGATTCTATGTATAGTGGAGTGGACTTCTTGTATTGTATTGCATTGTATTGTACCTTTTGTTTGATTCAGCTGGGCAAAAGTGGAGAAAAAAACTTGTTATCGGAGTTGGGGGGAGGGACATTTAGAAGAAATGTTCCCATTTTATATCTTTTTTAGAAATTTTAATAAAAATATTTATTAAAAAAAAAGAAAAACTATTTGCAGTGCAACTAACAGAAGGACAGGCTTGGACTCAAGCCACTGTGATTAGAAAATAGGAAACAGTAGACAGTTCCCAGCCATAAAAAATAAAAAAGGTGACATAGCTATTATTTTTCCTGCTTCTAAAATATCATAAGAAAAATTATCTTATCTTCTAAACGTCTGACTTTCAGATCAATAGATCACAGCTATCAGCAATTTTGTAAGCAATTCTTATAGTGACAATATCACAAATTACAAAAAGAAAAAGAATGAAGAGGACTTATTGTAAGGCTATATTTCCAAATTAAGAGATATCCAATCAGGATTTGATTTCATCTCTGGTCCCTTGGATGGGCAAGTCCCAGAACTCAGTTTTCACAAAAAGAGTTCTGCCCCAAAACACACATCACAGTTAATGCATGTGATTTAGAGCATTCTCATCGCTCTGCCCCAATATAAAAGTTTGGAGGTATATAATTACAGTATATAATAAATCAGCGCAGAGCTGAAAGTCAAAGAATGTAGATGCTGAATCAAGAAAAAGGCGAACACTGCAAACTGCAAGGCCAGCTCTTTGCCACTGAGTAGACATTTGACACAAAGGTGTAGCCAATACAATGTCCTTGACGAGTGCACACACTTAAAGATTTGTCACTTTCACATATTACACGCATGCTTAATATGTAGGCACATACAAGTAAATATGTGATGTGTCAAGTGGCCATAACTCACTCTGGTAGTTTAATATAATCTATCTCTATTTCGCCAGTGAAAGTGAGAGAGGAGGCTGCAAACATTATGAAATAAAAGACTACTTTTTCTAAATTGAATGTTGGTCCTTAAAATGGCTGGCAAACCACACAAATAACTTCTAATGCTCATACTAGTGGAGAAAGGTGACAGATAACACATGCTATAAAAGTATATTGTGTTCATACACTTATTTCTAACAGATCAATTCATACTGCATCTTCATTTTCAATAGCATAACCCATTACTGCTGCTAAGTCCAATCATGTTTCCATGGTTGTACTTCTAGCAAAAGTACTTTTGTAAAAGCCTACATACCCCTTTTCTGTCTGAGACACAAAACTGATATATCGCAAACTTGCCCTTATACACACCTATGGTGCAACCACACAACAAATACTGTCTACATATCTGCTAAATACAAGAAAAAAAATTGCTGTAAACCTGGAAATGAAGGAAACAAGGGCAAACAAAAAAAAGGGGGTAAAAGAGGAGACATAATAGAAGCGTACAAAATGATGCATAGCCTGAAGAAAGAAGAAAGGGAAGAGAAAGGTGGGGGGAGAGGGAGGGAGGGAGGGAGAGAGAGAGAAATCTTCTCTCTCTCTCACTCTCTCTCTCACTCACTGGGAAATCTGCTCACAGTCACAGGAAAATCTGCTTCTGTGTATCAGTCACTGGGGAGCTAAAGCAGAAACTGGCTTTTGGCTTTTGGGCTTCTCATTGGCAAATGCTTGCTCACGATAAGCAGAATGTCCAGTTAAATGAGCCTTGGTTTGATTTGGTACTACTCTTCTTTATATGTTGCAATAGTGTAATTCCCATATTAATGGAAGTTGTGTTATATGTTCATTTGAACTAGATGTTAAATTCCATCTAGAGCTACCCCCCAAAACAATGGCCATGATCTCATAAGATCAAACCACTTGCGTAATGGACCATTCTGTGGGTGGCTTGACATTCTTGCCACCTGTGCACTGAGGTGTCCAGAATATCCCTCTATGAGGTGTAGCAAATTGTGGTAACACAGTGACATAGGGTGACAGGTGAGGGGCCGCAGCTATCCACTGCACTTGAAGTTGCCACCAAGGGAGATGGCAGCTATTTGTCAATGCCTGCTGGCATTGGCTGGCTATGTTGAATGCTGCCAGGTTCTTTAATGTATAGGTCTGTTTAGTTCTCAGATCTAAGGCAGTATGAGAGGATTGGCATGGAAATTACTTGTCAAACAGGCACAGATAATTTCTTAAGCCACCTCTCCCAAACTGCCTGGGGTCCACAGAATAAGAAGAGCAAAATATTAAGAAGCAGGTGATTCTTGATAGGGGTGGAAATGGTTTTTGAAAATATTCAAAAGACAACATTGAAAATGTGTTTCTGCAGTGTTGGGAAACCCTGATGGGGAGAATCCTGGACTTACGAAAATTTTTGCAGTTCAGGACTTACTCTGCACAAAATTTGAACAGATTTTTATTGTGTAGGAAACAGGAAACAATTGTTTATATACAAAAATTTTATGCACTGTGAATAATCTTTAAAAACTGCATAGTTTTCAAAGATTCTCTCACAGCAGGAAGAAAATTTCTAAAAAAAAATTATCATTATTTCCTTTGAGAACAAAATTAGCAAATAATCACATATTTGCCTCTCAATAGAACCAGTCTCTGGTAAAAGTCATATCCATATCTGAGATCTTTGCAAGAAGTTTTTCTTTTGGTCCTGCCACCCACACAACTATTTCCAGCGGAGGCACTGAAGTGCTTTCTAGGCTCCTAGGCACTAGAACTACTTTTTTTGCTCCTAGGCACTAGAACTACTTTCACAGGGAAGTTAGATTGGCTGCCTGCTTTTGTCCTTCCATCAGCAGAATTCTAAGATGTTATGTTTTTTTAAAGGGGAGAATGGGCTTTTAATAGTGTGCTGTACCACTTTTGAATTGTTCTTTATCTTTTTTATTTTGAACACATGTTTTAATTTTTAATGTAACAGTTTAATTATATTTTATAACAATCTTTGGTGTGTTTATAGCTACATTGTATTTGTTCTAATTTTACAAGCTGCCTTGAGCCTGAATTCTGGTGGAAAAAGCAGTATATAAAATAAAAGGGAGGGAGAGAGGGAAGGAAGCATGGATGAAAGGAAGACGGTTACCTATGTCGACTCTTAACCGCAATGTTCATCAAGAAAAGCAAAACATATACTCTGCTGTTTTCGCTTCCTACACTTTCTGGACAGTTTGGCACAGGCATTTGTATTTGTTAAAGTTCAAGATTAAATATTTAACTGTAAACTCATAACACAAAAGCTAAAAAGCCAATAGAACTATAGCAAATGACACAATTTGCCATCTTTTGGAACTTTTTAATAGGAGTTCCCAAAAGAACAAGTTTCATCTAAATTATTTTTGTTTCTTTTTTCTTATATGCTTTTCTAAATATCCTAACGTGGAAGTAGAGACTCTAATCATATTTAAGATATAGTCCTGTACCCTAGGGTAATCTAATGACAGAATTTCATAGAAGAAAAGTTTCCCAACTTCTCTTTCCCCTACTATCGGCATCCCCAAAGATGATGGGCCTCTCTTGTGGCACTCCTACAATATGTGACAGAGTGTGCAGAGATGAGGGAGGAATATAGGAGAGGAAAACTACCTTCCCTGAACTTCCTTCACTTAAATATTTTTAGAATACTTCTAAAACATTCCGGGGCTGCAGCAAAAGGGCGTTGCTGTGCCCCATCTTGCAGAAAGGGCCAAAAATGGGAAACTTTCCTTCCACTTTCTCCTGTGAATTCTTTCAGTTAATCATAAAACTAATGGCCTTTAGCATCCAAGTTAGAGAGTGCTTGCCTGCAGCGGATCAGCAGCAGTGCTGATTAAGGAGCAAGACATCATGGTTTAAAGGAAAACAAATTATAAGCTTTATTATAGGAACTCCATACTAAGATAGGAAAGTTACGGGTACTGTCTAGTCTAGCTGCATTCTCAGGGAGGACTGGGAAGAGAGAGGAGGGGTCTTCAGAAGAGGTAGAGAAACATCCTTAAGAGTATCAGTTTACGTCACAGAGGGGTTAGGATAGGTAGAGCCATAGAAGAAGAGAGAATACTTCAGGTCACTCAAACTAACTAGCTCTGTTTACTACTGCCCACTGTGAGGCATTCTGGATTCTTCAGTGCTAAGCACTGCTGCACTTCTAACAGTCTAAACCTCCAACACCAAAAAATCTATCATTACTTTTTGAAAATAGTCCAACTAAGGATGGATGACAAATTTGTTGGCTCTGCACTTTCATGTAAAATTATCCAGTTGTGTATGCAACTGTGGTCTCCAACATAGTTCGATGAAAGAGATCCATACCTTTCTGAGTTGTGATATGATTTCTACAGTTAAAACCAAATGCATTTACTTGAAAATGCTCATTGAAATGTTGAAAAATAAACACATTTGAAAAACAACCACAAAGCACATGCACACATTTGAAAAAAAAATGCATACAAACACTGTAGTCAGTAGGAGAATACAAACAGGAAATGCCTAATTTGAAAGATGTGAACAGAAATGCATATATTTTGAGAAACTCGTGACAAACACATACGAGTGGGAAGAAAAGCCCACAACTGAAAGCATTTTGAGATCAGAATCAGCTTGGTCATTTTTTTAAATTTATCTAAAGTCTATATATCACTTTTTTCCCCTGTACAGGATACAAAGTGGTTTACAAAACAGATTCAAACAGAAATAGCTAATATCACTCTTAACAGCTAAAAAAAAAACTTTAAGAATGAAATAAATTATTATATTAAGAATGGCACTGAATTAAAAGTACATGTAATACATTAAAAACATAATAAAGAAAAGAGTAAAAGTATAGCTATCCAATCAAAACAATGCCATTTGAAGAAAAGAGAACCTTGACAAGATCAAGCTTGACAGATTTGCACATCCTTAGATTCTTGCAACAAACAAGAAACTCAGCTTGTTGATTAGTGAGTGGGTGTCCTGTGGTTACAATCAGGAAACTCAAGAAAAACATTATCTCATCCTACTGAAGATACAATTTAATAAATGAGATAGCATTTGAAAGCAAGCCATATGATTTCATAGGAAACTGCCTCAAACCAGACCAGAGAAAATTTTCATCTATCTTAGTATTTTTCATCTATTCTGAGCTAGAAAAAGTTTCTGCTGTTTGTTGTTGTTGTTGTTGTTGTTGTCATCACCATATCTATTTCACAGTCTGCCAGGTGTTACTGACCGCAGTTCTGGACCACCAATAATTCGGATTACTGGTCAGGAGGAGGACTGTTTTGGAATACAACCCCCTAGAATCTCCCACCTAGCATGATCACTGGGAATCTCGGATTGCATTCCAAAAATGTAACTTCTCCAAGATCTAGTCTACTGTAACTATTGTAACAAGTGGAGATCTTTCACATCACCTGATTCTTCAACTGGAAATGCCAAATATTAACCCTAAGAATTTTAGTATACAAAACTTGTGCTCTACTACTGGTCTTCTGCAGCCCTTGTAATAAGATCCTTAAACAAATACAAACTGCACCTTTATCTAGAAATGAATTACTGGATGGCATATATTTTTAAAAACTCAAATTTTCATTACAGTATCAGAACACTAAAACAACACAGACTGATAACCACAATACTATAAATTTTTAGAGAAACAAATTCATTCCACCGTAATTCAACCCAATGAAAATACAGTATGCTCAAAATGACAGAGGAAACAGAAAGGTTCTAATTTGGTGTCAGAAAGAACAGGGCTGGAGCCAAGCTGGGGTGGCAGCACAGAGAAGGCCTCCATCTTTTACAGACATATAGTACAGTTCTGCAGATGGAACTGCAAACTCCCTCTCCTAAATAACGCAATCCACAGATAGACTGGTATGGAAGGATGTGCTATGTTAGATATCTGGGCCTCAAGCAACCAGTCAGCTTTATGGAACATAAAGGACAGTGATTCCAAGTGCTAGTCCTAGCAAAGGGAATCCGGTGAGTGAGATTATCCCAGTGTTTGCTCCCAACTGAAAACAGAATTATATATTGGGATACCTGCAGCCTTCATACTAGCTACTCTTTTCAAACACAGGCCTAGTCTTGAGTAGTGTTTGTATGTGTGTGTGTGTGAGAGAGAGAGAGAGAGACAGAGAGAGAGAGAGAGACAGAAGGAGAAAGAGAGGGAGGGAGTTTAGGGGAATAGAGAGAAATCCTCCCCACTTATTCTTCCTACATTTTCATGTGCAAATAGAGTACCGTAAAAAAATTCTGAAAGCATCTTTTTTAAAATCACAGGTTTGGTGGCTTGGCTTCCATGTCACCTGGGCCAATAAATCCAATCATCTGAACTTTGAAAGAACTACTTTAGATGCTCAAGATTCAGCACCTTGGATAGGTCCTTTAAGACCTGGAGTGATTAGTGAGTGGGTGTCCTGTGGTTACAATCAGGAAACTCCAGAAAAACATTATCTAATCCTACTGAAGATACAATTTAATAAATGAGATAGCATTTGAAAGCAATGCTTTCACCATCGTCAACAACAACAACAAATACAAATACAAATACAAATAACACAAATACATTCTCAAGTCTGCTGAATTCCTGTAAGAACACTCTTGAGATAATTATTTAGACATCTTAAAAAGCCAACTTTGGTTCCCTCATGTAGGAGAGGAAGGGCCAGACTTCAGGGTAGAAAAACATGCTTTGCATTTGAAAGGCCCCTTTCTTTTAACTGGAAGGGTGGAGAAAGCCAAGTAACAGTGATATGAAAAACCTCTGTCCAAGAACCAGGAGGTCAGTCAGAAGTGAAACTGTGAGGCAGCTTTTCTAATTCAGAACAGTGCTGTCCAAGTTGTTTTAAATCTTCCTAAATATTCATGCATGTCTTCTCCCTGAAGATCCTTTCACTGGCTATCAGTTCAAGCCAGGGCCCATTTAAAACTTTTGGTTCAGGTATTAAGGCTCTGTGCTCTAATCTCCCCCAGTACCTGGCAGCTCATCTAGCATGGCATGTACCATATAGGACTCTAAGATCTGTAGGCAACGGATTATTGTCTGTTTCATCAACTGCCCTGTCAAGGCTGCAAGCCTTTCAACATCTGGTTCTGCCTCTGGACCTCCAGTCAGAGAAAGATCTCACCCATTCTTGGAAAGGGTTCAAGAACTTCCTCTTTGATTTGGCAGCTTTAGCTGCTGAATTACACCTGAGGTTGCTAAGGTGGGTAGTGACTGGCAGGGTGTTGGGGATTTCATTTTATATTTATTTATAGTGCTATGTTTTATCGTCCTTATCTTTGGCTGTATATGTTAATGTTCCACTCTTTGGTGAAAAAGACATTATAAATAAGCATTATTATTTTCGTTACTATATTCCTGATCATACATGACCACTCTGTCATGGAAGGATTTAGATTTCAAGAAATTTGGGTGATGCAGATCACACTTGGAAATAAGGGGCCATCTCTGAAGATGCAGAGCGAGGGTAACTGGGAAAGGCATTCTTGCCAAAAAATAAGAAGAAATTCTGTGGGTACTTATAGCATTAGCATCACACGTGTAACTGCAGGTAGAGACAAATGACTTGGGGAGAAAAGTCAGCCTGCTGTACCAAATTATGGCCAGCCCTACATAGCAAGGTCAGTGCCTGAGGCAACAGATGCAGAGAGCAGGGGTGGCAGTCCTTGGCTGTTCTGCTTGAACTCCAGCTATTACATTCTACTGAATCTGTGAGTCACTAACCTGGGACCCTTTCACACTACACAATGATAGTGCTACGATTTCTCTTCAACTGCCATGGCTCCATCCCATGGAATTCTGAGATCTACGATTTAGGGAGAGCTTTTTGGAATTTGGAGAGGTATCTAGAACTCAGAGAGCCAGCATGGTGTAGTGGTTTGAGGGCTGCATTACAACCCTGAAGACCAGAATTTGATTCCCCACTCCACCATGGAAACCCACTAGGTGAGCTTGGTCAGATCATACACTCTCAGCCCCAGAAAACCCCATGAAAACTCATCCCTACCTTAGAGTTGCCATAAGTCAGAAATGACTTAAAGGCACACAACAACAACAACAATTTAGAATTCTGAACCAGAGAACTCTAGAACACCACCTAAACACAAATGCCAGGATTCCATAGGAAGCAGCCATGGCACTTAAAGTGGAATCCTAGTGCTGTAACTGTGTAATATAGAAGAGTTTCTGGTCTGCTGCATTAGGTGTGGTGGAGGATACTATCCTGTCATCAGTGATGAAATGAAAATCCAACTGTTTTAGTTGGCTTTTGCATGTGGAATGGGCAGCAAGCACCATCTCGCTTCTTTCCCCCCTCAGGAAGAAAGCAGAGCTGGCTCAAGCTATTTTGCTTCCTGAGGCAGAGGAACAAATGACACTGCCTCCAACAGCTAGTCAGGTCATGGTGCCTATAACACAAAGCCAGACAAATAGCACCTAGACAGAGAATTTCACAAGCACTTCTTCCCGTTACTGGCAGTAAAAATAAAATAAGAACTTTAAAAAAAAACCTATTTACTATCCTTTCAAGATGTCCCAAATTTGCTATCTGAGGTAGCCATCTCAATAATGGTAGTCCTGTAGCCCACAGAAGTTTAAGAGTCAGAAAAAGAAGCCTGGACATCTTACTAATGAGACATAAGAAGAGATGATTCCTAAAATAACAGGGTAAATAGTGAAGCAGAGGGGTCAGTTCTGACTAACCTTGTCTGTGGGAGAGAGATTCTGCTTGGAACAGTAAATGTCCAGGGTGAGACATATTTTCTAAAATTGTAATAATATTGTTAGAGTAGACAAACCACACCTTCACCATACTCCTGGGTGGAATATGGAGCTGACTTGAACCCCCAAACACAAGGTAGGAAGGTAAAAAAGAGAAGGAAAGACAGACAGACAGACAGACACACACACACACACACACACAGATCGATCTATCTATCTATCTATCTATCTATCTATCTATCTATCTATCTATCTATCTATCTATCTATCTATCTATCTCACTTTGGCCAAAGGATCCCAGGAAGGATGATTTATTCTTTCAGGCTTCCCTTCTTATACCATTTTTATGTTTTTATGTTTTATGCTTACAGCATTAGCAGAGTCACAGCTTGTACATGCATTATATTCTATCTGACCCTTAACCTCCTGAGTCTACATGACCCTGTTACATCCTAGGTCATTCTCAAAGATATCACTGTTGTTTCAAGAGTACTTTGCTTGTACACACTGATTATAAACAGGAGCAGAGCAGAATAAACAATTCTAAACAAGGTTTTTTGATGAACTCTGGGTGCTAATTAATGTCACAGTTAATTGTTATCAAATATTAATTCTATAGCAAGTTACAGAGCCCCAAATTTCAAGCCTAACAATATATTTAGAGAATTACTTGGTTGTATGGTCTGAGATACATCCTCTCCTGTTTACATTATATATATTCACTTGAAAATAATGGAAGTATACTACTGCTAAGGCTTTTTTAATGGCAAACAATCTCTGTTACTTCTAGGCTTATTTGGAGCAAAATCTCCATGCTTGTACTTTTTCTAGTTCCTTCACAAGTAAATGCCCAATAGTAAGTTCCTTTTGGAACCTTTTTTTTAAAAAAATGATCATAAAACAGCCAGACACTGAAGCATAGCTTAATGGCAAAACAAGATCTGAGAGTTTAAGAGTTTCATTGATTTATATTATGCAACTTTGAGGAGGAAAGCCAGCGTGATCTAATGGTTTGAATGTTGGGGTATGACTCTGGAGATCAGGTTTCGAATCCCCATTCACACAGAGGAAACCGACTGGGTGACCTTGGGCAAGTAACACTCTCTCAGCCCTCAGAGGAAGGCAAAGCAAAACCCTCTCTGAACAATGATAGAGTTGCATTAGGGTTGTCATATTTCACAAACAACTTGAAGACACACAACTACAACAACAAAAATAATTTTGAAGAATTCTGTTAAACTAGGAGCAGGCAAAGCTCCTTTAGATACTGCTGAACTGCAACTCTCATCATTCCCACCATTCACTGTGCTAGCTAGGTCTGCTGGCAGCTACAGTTCAAAAACATCTGGGAGACTGCACTTTGCTCATCCCTGTATTAAGCTGCATAAAACAGAGCTGAGCAGTTTTGTTGCCAAAAGGAAAAAGCTGACTTTATAAGTGCACAGAAGTTACCTCTAACTGGGAGACAGTCAAGGCACTCAGAGGTTATGAATCAGAAAGGTGCACTAAAATAAAATAGTCTGCTCTTACTGAAGTATCAAGCTGACACTAGCAGGTTCATCACCTTCTCCAAAGTGACATCCTAGATTCTTAACTGTAAGGTAAAGAATGTCAGAGACTCTTTCGGTGGGTTGAGAACATAGGGCAGTGTCAGGAGATATTATTGTTGTTGCTGCTGCTTGCTACCAAGTTTACTTCAACTTATGGTGAGAGAGCTCCAAGAGCCCCAGCCTTTAACTGCTTTTCTCAGGTCCTGCACACCCAGGGCTGTGGCTTCCTTGATTGAATCAAGCCATCTGTAGTGTGATCTCTCTTCCTACTGCTTTCCACATTTCCCAGCATTATTGTCTTTTGCAATGAGTCAAGTTTTCTCGTGTTATGACCAAAGCATGGCTGCCTCAGATTAGTCATCTTTGCTTCTAGTGAGAGCTCAAAGGCTGATTTGCTCTTGGACTAATGTTTTGTCTTTTTGGCAATCTCTGGTATTCACAAAGTTCTTTTCCAGTACTACATTTCAAATGAATTGATTCTCTCTCTCTCAGCTTTCTTCACTGTCCAGCTTTTGCAACCATAAACAGAAATAAGAAATACTATGGGGTCAGGGGTGTGATGAACCTGGGGGGGGTAGCAGTGGAGCCATCCTAGCAACCCAGAGGATTTAAATGGATTGGCTGTGGAATATGGAACCCATGCTAGCCAGAGGGAGGGGATAGATAGCGGGAGTGAGTAACTGAAATTTAACTGAAAGAGAACTGAAGCAGAGTTCGGCAGAGTTTGGAAAGAGTTTAGAGAAAGATGCATCTGGGAGGTTGAGAGGGAGTGTGAAAGAGTGAGAGACTTGGAGAGTGTTTGCTGGATTTAGAGCTAAAAGCAAGCGGATGTTTGATAATCTTTGTTTTACCAACTACCTTTTGCTTGTCAGTTTGTTAAATAAAGATTTCATTATATTTTTGTAAAGAGCAGTCTCAGTAAAGTGCCTCTTGAATCTGGATCAATTACACACACTACCATCAGTGACACAGTCATTTGGGTAAGTTAATCCTTGCTTTGTCCTATTTCTTCAAGGGTGCAGAATTAAGGAAGGCAGTAGAGGGAGATAAGCTGGGAGAGGAAGCTAGTAGGGGACAAAAATATACAAGGGTGTTGCTTCTCTAGAAAGGGTGAACTTAAAGCAGACCTGAGTGTCATAGCCTTGGCTTGGTCCAGATCTCCCAGTTTAACAAGGGGACTACAGGATAGAAAATGAGAGAGATACTCTGAAGGTGCAAAATCATAGCTACTGCATATACAGTCTGCACATGAAAGAGCCACTTAACAGAAAGAACAGTTCCACATAGATAACTTCTGGCTGCAGGCAGTGGTTCAGTGGGAGATTTACTACACTAGCTAACTCATCATCCCTGAGCATCTTGTCCTAAGGATTCTTGAGGAATGCAGTCTTGCCAAATTGTGGCAAGAAATGTTTTGATCCCCTAATCTGTTCTGATCTACAGACTAATGTGTGGATCAGAATGTAGCTGTTCATCAGATTTTGCGCATCTTGAAGTATTCTGACACAATTCTCAGCTCAAGTAAATAGCATGGATGTATTTTGAAGTAGCATAAAATCTAAAATGCATGTTGTGACATAAATATAGTTGAATTTCCATGTGGATTCTTTGTTCAAAAATGTGTAGATTAAGGTGGAAGTGGGACACAGCAAGCACATGTGTGAACTCATACAAAAGTGCCATGGATGGAAATTAAATTTGATGCTCATTTTTAGGCATCATCCCATAAAACATACAGCTGGGATTCACAATCACAATTACAAATGCATAACCTAGAATTACGCATTCACAACTGATTCATATTCATGATCCCTACTGTTCAACCATGTTGGAATATGCAGGGAACATAAACAACCTCTACTCCTGACTTACCAAGCAGCAGTCTCTGTGAGCGACGGGGGTCTGTTCTCCTGTCATACAGGATACAGCAGACAGATATTTCCACCCCTCTCCTCACCAGTGTGAGGAGAAAGTGCAACAGGGATCCTGCTGCTGACTGTTGCACTTGAGGTCGCTGGAAGGAGGAGTGGGAACATTGTATTCATTGTATTCCAATCAACAGGAGAAGAGACTCTTTTCACTCACAGTGGCTGCTGCCTAGTAAATGAGGACCGACGTGAGAGGGGGATCAGATCAGAGATACTACTTAACTACACAACCAAAGTAGTTATGTAACCAAGTAGCACATGTAAAATTCTGGCCCTGATTTTTTAGCTGAGAACTGCATCACAAAATTAACATAAATATGCACTCTAAAGAATAATTATATTCCAGTCCAGTTCATTCCAAACAAGTGGCAGCAGTATGCCTTGCTGCACTGTTTATTCTTTTGAAAGCATTATCAGGGCTAATAAAGAATGCAATGATATAAACACTTTAGAGGCATCAACAATTATCCCAATTCCCTGACATTTGGGCAAACATCTACCACTGACATATACACTTGTATTTTTATATCCTACAAAGGCCAAACAGTGTAATTTCTATTTTGACTGACTTAAATAATAATAATTAGAAGCTATTATGCTCATACAAGTCAAGTTTTGCACGTCCTTTCTTGTGAAAGGGTGGTGCTGCACAATGTGTTTCTGAACAAAAAATATGCCATGTTTACTTTGTTTCGATTAACAGTCTATAAAGCTACCCTTATTGGCTTTGATTGCCCTGAGGGACACAGGTTTTTTAATATTCACCAAACACACTGTGGAAAGAATTGAAAAACTGCTTCAGAAATGAAAAGCTCCAGTATGTTTTTAACACTCTTAGCAGCCATATAATTGTGGACTGCTTGAAAAATATTAGACTGACAGTTCTTGATAGATATCAGGAAAAGGTTATACAATAGTAAGGAGTCCAGATGAGTGGTGGGCAAACTTTAGACCTGCAGGATGTACATGATATTTCAGACATAATGGCTTCCTGTACATGTATAGTGTTGTGTTCTGATCTAACTGGACATGACCCTGATCCCTTTGGTTTTTCAAGGTCTTGGCTTCCATAAGTTATCATCCTTAAAAGATATCAGGAACCACATTAAGGCTCTGGAAAACTGACCTTGGGATGGTGGTTTGATTCTGATTGTACTTTTCTTTGGTTTGAATTCAAGGGAATGCTTCCCCCCATGACCCGAGATAACTGCATATGTCCATGTCCCATTTGTCTAACCAGCTATTAAACATGAGAACAAGAGTAGTGTAGTGGTTTGAGCATTGGATTCCAACCTTAAGGACTACAGTTCAATTTCCTGTTTGGTCAGGGAAACTCACTGAGTAGCTTTGGGCATATCACAAACACTCAGCCCCAGAAAACCTCATTATATGTTCACCTTAGGGTCACCATAGGTCAGAAACAATTTGAAAGCACACAGCAACCACTGATCTATTTTTCCTTGAGAATGTGTAGGAAAATGTACCAGTTTCACTTCTCTACAGCTTCCCACATTCTGTCGTCTCATAATTTTGAAATCAAAGCTACCTTCATGAATTTTAAAGTTGGTCCAATGATCTCTCAGTGCTAGGGTTGCCAGGTCTCAAGGTGTTCGCTGATGTCTCAAGGAATTGCTGGGCTTCTCCATACATTCAGACAAGGAGACAAATCTCAGGGCAAATAACATTGGTAGAAGAAACAGTCTGAATTTTTATGTGAGGTGGGTCTAAAGTAGGAATGTATGGAGGGGAAATGAAATTTTGTTTGAATCTCCAAATTTCTAGAATTTCAGAAAGTGAGACATTGAAAATGATTCACACCTAGAACACTTATATTTGCTGTTTTCACATTTCCTCAGTAGCTCTGCCTGCTTCTTTTCTTTGGCTGCCTAAACTCTGTGTCTAAATATCAACTGAAGTTTTATGTTATTGGAATGCTAGCAATTTGGACAGTCAAGAGAAATTTTATTTGTGGGGCAGCATTATTATTTGGGGGCAATGCCTTCCCCCACAAACATAAACACATACACATACATACATACATATTCATTCACACACACACACACACACACACACTGTTACAACATTGATTTAAAGCTTGGGAGCCCATCTCTAGCCATTCCCAAATGGTATCATGGCACTGTATTTCAACACAAAGGTGTCTTGCACTTATACTAACATCCACGCCCCCAAAAGCATCAAACAAGTAGAAGCCATTCTTTTCCTCATCTCTGTGATATCACAAAGACCCACCTCTACGACATCACAATGACCAGACCTTATGATATCACAGGTGCCTTCCCCCAATCTTGAGTCTTGGCCTTGAACAGGGTGCTTAGCTGACCTGGCAATCCTATTCAGGCATCAGCAACCATAAGGCATGGGAAGACAAATATTGGCAAATATCAAATTACGGATACTAACGGGGAACTAAAAAGCAAACTGGCTTACAAACACAAACCTTTCAGAACATATTTCTTTGTCAGTGACCTTAGACCAACCTTAGACAGCTTGCTCAGATTTGTTTATTAAAATTTTTTTGCAAAGAAACATTAATTTTTTTGTACATATAATCTCTTAGATGAACAAGCAGCAGTGACCTCAGGACACTTATACAAAATTAACAGTGTTGCTTCTTTGTGGGATCTGACTTTGCATCACTTCAAACATGAAAAATGCATGGTCGTGCCCAGGAGATACTTTAAGAAAATCAGTAGAAATAATTAATCACTTCTAAAAGGGAAATTTAGCACAGAAGGATTTGTCCTTGTCCTAGACCAATGATATAGTTAAAGATTTGCTATATATCTTTTCATTTTTAAAAAAATATCAAGGTAAATCAAGAGTAAATGAGCTATGCATTCTGATCCTCGTGCAGTTTCAAGATTCACATGGAAACCCCTTGAGAAAAATAAATTAACAAATGCTGCTCGTCATATACCCAATGGTTATATCCAATAATCTGTTAATTTTACAGTTCATAATTCAGCTTCATTTAATGTTTGCCTTGATACCTAAATTAGGTTAATTAGGGTATCTGCCATGGACTATACACTGCTATCACACATACAAACCAAAGACCAGCCAAAGTCTGTTAACAAATTTGGGACATCAGATGAGAATGCAGCTGCTCAAAATAAATTAACCCCTATAATTGATTTATAAAGCATCACCATGTGCAGGTGGAAAGAAAAATACAACTGGACATTTTTTAACAGCGCTGGCACTGAGACGACAGCTGTAGAAATACAGACTTCTGGTGTCAGGTTGCAGCAGTAAACAATGCAATAAACACAACCTGAACTGGGAAAGAGTGAATTCTACTCTAACCAATCATAGTAGAACCCATGTGTTTCTTCCGACGACAGGTAAAGTGAACAGCCGCTGCTCCTGCCAGAACCCCTTATTGAGTTCACGTGAACAGTAAAAATAGAAAGAAAAGGGGATAACACATAATCTTGCCTTACCAACAGATCTATAAATTTGGGCCACCGAAATGGAAATCATAAGAAAAGTGGGAGCTGGTGGGAAAAAAAGTCATCCCTTGATGCATTTTGGAAGCAGCCTTCAACTAGTCTTGAGAAGAGGATTCCCCGCAAACCCAGGGTTCCGCGAGAGGTCACCAAGGATTCAGTGAGAGATTGTGACTGGGGGGAAAGAACGTTTTTTGAGCTGCAGATATAATTTTTATACAGGGGTTCCCTGAGACCTGAAAATCATTAGAAAGGTTATTCCTGGATAAAATTTTTGAGAAAGACCGCTCTAGAATGTTCAAAATGTTTTTGGTTTATTTGTGCAAAGCTTATGTGACTCTGCTGTTTCATTTCACAGGAGCACATTGTTTTGCATAAAAAGTATGCTGAAACATGTTCAGCTATGCTTCTTTTTAGCGATGTAGGGTATAGGAGTCTACCTCTATTTTTTATTTCTGCCTCTAGTACCACATTTTTCTATTAAAGTAATTCCCACAAGCACATTTGCTTGCTTAACTGAGCTATATCTTTACATTGCCAGAGACTCCTTGTTCACATGCGTTCCGCCAGAAGAAAGAGACACAGGCCTATAATCTCACTGAAGTACAAACCGGGGTCTGGGCTGTATTACCTCAGATTGCAGGTAAGAGCTCAGATGACTAAATGCTGCTCCATCCAAAATGCTGGCACAGCTTCAGGATGTCATTTTTTACTACACTTCCCAAATGGCCATGCTAACTGACAGATTCTGAGAGCTGTAGTCCAAAAAAGTTACTTTCCAGAACTTTTGAACAGTAGCACGGTGCTAAGGAGATTAACAATCTTTTTTTCCTGACAGAGGCCCCTTTCGCACTTGAGCTCGTTCCGGTGTCATCGTGAAGGGATCACGCGAGAAGCCTCTTGCGGGAGGTACTCGCGTCCCCTCCACTTCCCCTCCGCACCAGCTCCGTACTGGGCAGAAGGAAGCGTGAAGGCCCCGCCCCTTCCTTCGACAACGCAGCTGGGTACTTTTCCAGGCTGCACTGGGGGAGGGAGCGCGATGGCCACGCGTCTGGAGGCCCCACACACAAGGTAAGTGCAGGTGGGGCATGAGAGGGATGCAATGAGCCGAAAATTATATACTGCACGATCACCACAGAATGGCCTTGGGAGCGTTGCACGATTGTGAGGACGTCACGTGGAATGGTCCTCGCAACCCCACAGCGCTCCCAAGGCCATTTCGCAACAGGACTGGCATGTGAAAAGGGCCAGAAATAGTCAATAGATCTTGGCATTCAGCAAATTCAAACAAAACTGGGCTCGCTATTCATTCACAGGAACAACAATGCGTCCTGAAGATTCAGGTCTAGGGGGACCTTTGTCCAAAGTCAGACTGCTACCACAGATAATTCTTTGACTAGTAATTGTGTATTTCCTGCACGCTTCGAGATCAGTAGCAAGCAAAGCAAAATCCATAGCACTGTGGAAACAATACAATTCTCTCCAGTGACTCAACAAAGTTCAAATAATAGTTTGTGAAGGGCAGCAAATGCAGTGTATATGTGCCAAGGAGAACAACAGGGCTACAGTAGTGGGTCCCACACACACCTGAAAGAAAATAACAGGGACATACATATTTTTAAATCATTTTTACTTCTATGCTGCAAATAGCTTTTAAATGTTGTCTTAGTTCAATTCAATTTTAATCTTCACTTTTTAATCTTCACTGTTTATATGTTTTAACTTAGTTGTATTTTAATTTGTAAGCAGCTTTAGTCCCAGGTTTGGGAGGAAAAAAACAGGGCATAAACGAAAATGGTCTCTTTTACTACATACAGTTTAGCTATATGATCCTTCTGTATGGATACTTAGGAAACAATATTCTTCTGCATCTTAGATGCCAGTGTCCTAGAGGCTCTGCCATCGGGGTGTAGAATGTGTGGGCTCTGAAGAAGGCTGCCTGCATCTCCCAGTATGACCCTGGATCCCCTGTGGTGCCTTTGTCTCTAATATGGGAGGACCTAAACTTTGTATCCCACATTTCTCATTTTCCTGAATAGCTCACTTCCCATTATTTTCGTACGGACTTTTAAAAGGAAAGAGAAAAAGCCCCCACAAACTCCAATGAAGACTTCCCTGCCTTTAGCACCCAAGTGCGGGCAAATTTGGGGGAAAAAGTGGCAATGAGGATCCTAATCTGGATCTAAGATTCATGCAGTTACTTTTAAATGAAAACAGAAGGTTTCCCTGCTGTTCATTTAACTAAGGCCATTTCCGCACTAGATTGTTATAGCGCCATTATCCCACTTTCAACATCCTATGGAATCCTGGAGTTTGCAGTTTCAGGAAGGGCCTCTGGCCTCTGGCCCCTCCCTAAACTGCAAACCCCAGGATTCCATAGGATGTTGAAAGTGGGATAATAGCACTACAACAGTCTAGTGCGGAAATTGCCACAGTGTGCTGTTTAGCTTTAAGATCAATTCTTGCAAGGAATTTCTCATCCACTTCCTCATCTCCACGGCAACTACCTGCCCGCTCACTAAAACAAAATCTCTCTGGGAGAAAAAAGGAGCTTCCCCAGTAATGTGACACAAAAGGCCTTGTGGGCAGGGGGAACTGCCCCAAATCAGCCTTGGATGCTCAGAGAAGTTAATTTAAGGCCATTTCTGCACTACACTGTTATAGTGCTATTATTCCACTTTCAACATCCTATGGAATCTTGGGGTTTGCACTTTAGGGAGGAGCACCTTTGGCCTCAGTAAACTACAAACCCGGAGTTCCACAGGATGTTGAAAGTGGAATAATAGCACTATAACAGTGTAGTACAGAAAGGCCCAAAATTCCCCATCACCTTCATTCTCCAGAAACCTTTCTGGATTCTACCCTAGACTGGTCAGAAAGATTCCTCCAACCCTCTAGAGAAGGAATCAGATGTGACAGGAAACTTCTCTTCCAAGAAAGTTTCTTAATGCTGCAAATTAAAATTAAATTAAAATTAAATTAAAATTAAATTAAAATTAAACCTTTTTTTCAGGAAGTAACCCCCTCTCTTGAGTCTTTGGGTGATTACTTCTGAGTACAAAATTGCACTAAGGGTTGAAGCCAACAAGTCCAGGAAGTGACATGAGAGAGGTATTATTTTTCACAGCATGCACACTTCTTTTGTCCTCTTATCAAAGAACAGACTTTGGAGTATGCTTATTGTGTTTGGGTTTTTTTTTTTTCCTGCAGCTAAACCAACAAACAGAGATGCAAACGTGATGAGTTTGCAGACCAGAGGCAGCTATACTTCCACCAGTCTATTTGGAAACTGTCCTCTGCCTCTACCTTCCTCCACAGCAGAGGGTCCAGATGGCAGCAGCCTGATGATATTGGCTGCCACCCGCCACTTGGGTACCTAAACAGTTCCCTTTTCTTGAAAAACTTTTTGCTTTGTGATAAACCATCAGTTACTCTCTTGGTTTAAATTCTCAGGTCCACTTCATATCAACCAGCAACAATGAAGAGCCTCCTTGAAATAGTCTCCCAGATATACATTACGATGCAAGCTGATTATGTGCAGCAGTTCACTGTGCAGATCAGAAATCTGTATAGTTTCTTCCAGTTTCCACTAAATATCTCTACTGGAGGCCAGTGGCAATGTAGAGAAAGCCGAGCAAGGAAACCGTATCAACAATAAGCATCAACCCGTATGGGCTGATGACTTCACCAGCCTCATAAAGTATATTCTGAGTACCAAGAAAGGGCACCAAGTTTTCAGCTGTTCAATTTTGTGGCTATTGTGTTTTTACAAGCTTGTTAGTTTTCTGCCTTATGTGCAGAAATAATGTGGCTAGCTTTGGGTGCAATGCAACATGACAAAAGGGGGTACCATCTACTACATCAGTAGCTAAATATCCTAACAAGTGAAGACCCATGGCTCCAATGTCAGTGGAAAGGTGAATCTGCACTAAGGTTTTTCTCAAACTTTACTGGAGCTATGCCTATAGAGCGGAATCTATTTTGCTTTTCACCTACTACCACACACCCTTCTTAACCCAAACACCACTATCAGACTGACCTGCAGATAAACATTCTTCTAGAGAATATCTTCAGAGAGGATCAGGACTGGAAATGGGTTGGAAATGGGTATGTGACAAAGTTTAGAGCACATTTCTATAGACCTGACTAAAGATAATCTGATAATACCTTCCACTTCCAATGGACTTAAGCTCCCAGTGCAGGCATAGTACTCACTAGAGCAAAAAAAAACATGGCAATGTGTTGTACCAGCTGCAACTGCACTTTCTAACTCAGTTCCAAAACCTTCTAAAATGTGCATGAACTGCATCCTCCATTCTAGGGTTTCTTCCCCTGCTTACCTCCACCTTCCTCCCCTGCTCACTTTATTTTATTTGTGCCCCCTCACTCTCTCCTTAGAGTTGCCCACATAAATTGCAACTTCCAGTCACCATTTCCAGATGTTTGAGATATCCTTTGTTCACATCCAGTTTACCAAAACAAAAAAGGCACAGGACTGCCCTAATTCTCAGTGAAGTGGTAAATGTCTGCACAATGCAATAACATGTCAAGGAGCAGACTGGAAATCCAGCTACCTGACATATTGTGTGTGTGTGTGTGTGTAGGAGCATTTCAATATATGGGCCTTGTCTGACTGGACGTCAAAGTGTTACAGCCCAGACCTATGTTTACCACAGCATGGACTAGACCCAAGATGTTGAAAGTGGTAGCAGACAGATGGTATGTTCAGCCATAACATCAGGCATACAAAACGTGAGGAGCGGAGCAGGACTAAATCTTGCTGGACCCATCCATGCTACTATAATTCCTGTTTGTATTGGCTCCATGAGTTGAGTCAGACGTTCAGAAAGAGGCAACTTACTGTATTTCCAGGGCTTTAAGATGAACCGATGTGTAAGACACAGCCCATTCATACATCAGCAAATACTATTTGCCGGTGTATAAGACACACTGGCATATAAGATGCACCCCATTTTCAAACAGTATTTATTGGGGGGGAAAGTGGGTCTTACACACCAGCAAATAGGGTATATGCAATTGTCTATACTTAGGCACATCATGCAATCAGGATCTTAGTTGTGCAGTAGCACAACTGCACATACACCCTCACATTTGGACAAACACTTCCTGACCAGACATCCTGTTCAATGCATGGATGTTGGGGACGAGGATAGTGTGCTGACTTTGTAGATAGGTCATCCCATATGTTCAATATATGGCTAGAGAAATGACTGAAAAGAGTGAGAATAGGAAGAACGCTGCTGGTTGCAGCAGGAGTATCTTCTACAATCCCAAGTATATTTATTTTCCAGTCTAAACTAACCTGCAATTCAACTGTAGTTGAGCAAAAGACAATGAGTACTAAACAAACGACTTAAGAAACATCAAGTCAGAGACACAATGGAACACTCTCTTCCATGTTAATTTAACTTTTCTTTTACTTGTGCCAAAAGATGTCTAAATGCTAATAAATGAGCTTCTCTTCTTATTAATTAGCGGCTGTTCAAAAAGTACTCTGGCATGTGAAAAGCTCCATAGAACTGCTAATGCTAACCATCATTATTTCCAACACGAAAGAAGGAAACGATTGGACTGAAACAGTTCAAAGAAGGAAAAAATATGCAGCAAATAAGTCCATTTCTTTTCTTTTTATTACTGTCTCTCCTTAGCAGTGGAGGCAGGGCAAGAAGCCATGGTGCTTAGCTAAAGGGAACTAAAAGTAGGGTATACATTTGGGAGACGTCCAGAAGTGTGGAATCTGTTGCCCTCCAAATGCTGCTGAACTTCCTCTGTCATGCCTTACAATTGAGCACGATGCCTGGGGCTTAGAGGAAATGGGAGTCCCACAATATCTAGAAGGCCCCAGTTTCCACAGCCATATCCCAATCTTAAGAGCAATTCATGGTGGCACGCTTTAGGAAGGCAAACACTACAAATGGTTCATACATTACAATGTTTAGAGGTGTTGTTCCCTTTTTTGACTGAGCTGTAGGAAAAAAAAAAAAAACAAGGAACCAGTTCTGCCTGAGTAACTTGCCCCACAACTCACAGACTAGGATGAACCTTTTCCAAGGCAAGGAATAAAAGCCAGCATTAAGGCAGTAAACAACCATTCCTTTCTCCTAAGGTATCCCAGAGTCTGCTATGCTTCTTGCAAGTGAACAGCTTGAGCCATCCAGATGGCAGCACGGCAGCCTGGGTGCTCTTATGTTTACTCCAAGTAGGTCAGCCAATCTAGAGTGTGCTTCACTATGCGGTCCACTGTTGCAATCTGGAGCTTTAAAACTGCTGCAGGGGCAGGATTATCAGCCCTCTGGCTCTTGAGAAACTGTCACATTCACTAAAAGTGATTCAACTGGCACACTGGAACAAACCTCACACACTGAAACATATCTTAGGAGTGACTAATTGCTTGTAATAAATGTCCTTCTGCCAAAAATTAAGGTATATTGCAAGTGAAACTGTGATAAGGAATAACTTCCTTTGTAAAGTGGAAGGCTTTCACGGCCAGAATCCATAGGTTGTTGTGGGTTTTCCAGGTTTTGAGGCCATGTTCTATTAGTATTTCTCCTGACGTTTCACCTACATCTGTGGCTGGCATCTTCAGAGGATATTCAGAGGTCACACGGATTCATATCCTCTGAAGATGCCAGCCAGAGATGCAGGCAAAACGTCAGGAGAAAATACTAATAGAACACAGCCTCAAAGCCCAGAAAACCCACAACAACCTATAATAACTTCTTTTCTTTCACAGTGTAATTTTTAACTTTTCAAGTTGCTTTTGTGGCCCCAGTAAGTAGCAGAGGTGAAACATCCTACGATGTAAATGCTTGCTCATGCTACTGGTTCATGCACTACCTCATGGGACAGTGTCAAGACAATGATAAGGAGACTAGGAGGAGAGTGTGTTTTGAATCACAGGGCAGCAGCTTGTAATATTTAGATTTTAGTTTAAGCTACTTTTGAAAAATGGTAAATAACTACTTTTAAACACTGTTGCCCTTTCCGCACCTTACCTTTTTCCGGTGCTGGGGTGCAGAGATCGCGCGAGCAGCCTCTGGCAAGAGGCTCTTGCCTCCCTCCTGCTTCAGCTCCGCATAAGCTGCCTGCTCGCGCAAGAGCCCCACTCCTTCCTTCCGCAGCACAGCCTGGGACTTTCCCAGGCTGCGCTGGGGCAGAAAGTGTGACCGGCACAGCTCCAGAGGCTTCACACGCCAGGTAAGTGCGCGCAGGGCCCAGGAGCAATGCACGATTGCACACCATTTTCAGCTTCCAGCCAAAAATGAAAAGGTGTGCGATCGGCACCTGCTGGCACCTGAAGCGTCGTGCGATTGTGAGTGTGTTGTGCAGATCGCTCCTCACAATCGCACGATGCTCCAGGCACCCTTTTGCATGGCAAATGCCGTGCAAAAAGGGCCTGTAACAATATTTAGCTACTTCTTTGGAATGCATTTGAACCACTACTGTAGTTATTTTCTATAAGTAGCCTCCCAAGTGCTGCACTGAAAGAATGAGCGATTGCTGAGTCACACTGCACAGAACTTCACCCTGCAAAGCAGTGCCCCGATTGGCCCAGGATCATTCTTTGTGGAAAAGAGCTCTATCTACACTCCCTCTCACACTTGCTCAATGTGTTGTCACATGGAATCTGGCTGGCTAGAATCTCACAGCTGGGAATGGTGACACCAGCCTCCAGGATGTTCTTACATGTGCTTTCAATGTGTAATAAGAGTTCTCTTGGATGTTGTCATCACTGTGTGCCTTCCAGTCATTTTATGGCAACCCTAAGGCAAACCCATCATGGGATTTTCTTGGCAAGATTTTTTTAGAGGGAGTTGCCTTGGCCTTGGCCTTCGTCTGAGGCTAAGAGTGAGTGAGACTTGACCAAGGTCACTCAATGAGTTTCTATAACTTTCTGCACTACACTGTTATAGTGCTATCATTCCACTTTCAACAGCCTGTGGAATTCTGGGGTTTGTAGTTTACTGAGGCCAAAGAGCTCTCTGGCTCAGAATTTTAAATACCCCTCCCTAAACTGCAAACCCCACTATTCCATAGGATGTTGCAAGTGGAATAATAGTACTGTAACAGTGTAGTGCGGAAAGGCCCTGAGTGGGGATTTGAACCCTGGTCTCTATAGTACTAGCCCAACACTCGAATCCTACACCATGCTGGCTCTCTTGGGTATTCCCTAACAATTGACTCACTTCACAGCTCAGTGATGTTTCTAGTATTTTGTCAGCATTTCTATTATTTCAGCAGTAAGCAGAAGGAAGACCCAGGCTTCTCTTTCAACACCATTTTCCCTTGTTCTTCAGGATTAGTTACTTATATGGAAGTAGTTTAGGACCTTCTGAGGCAGGTCTTTCTTTATAAAACTTAACCACATTCCAAGCTTCCTAACTAGTGTGTGTGCACACATGCACTTTCAAGTCACCTGTTGACCTATGGTGACCCCATGAACCTCATAGAGTTTTCTTAGGCAAGGAATACTCAGAGATGGTTCTGTCAGTTCCTTCCTCTGAAATATAGCATACAGCTCTTGGTATTCACTGGCAGTGGGCATCCAAGTACTAACCAGGGCTGACCCTGCTTAGCTTCCAGGATTAGATAGGATCTGGTGGCTTTAGGATATTTGGCCCCTGCCAAACCCAATTCCTACTACATTTCATAATAACTCTTTGCCTGGTATGAAACAAAGTATTTTCTCTGGTATTCTCATAGCAAGGGCAAACAGAAAAACTCAAAGCAAATCTACATGAGGGAATTTTATACTGGCTTCATTAATCCTACAAAGTGATTGAGGGGTCTTACTTGTGTAAGCAACTTTCCGAAGCCCTGTATGCTTTTGCAGCTGCAAGAAGTGGTTCCTTCAGAGATGTCCAAACTGGTGGAATTCCATCATATGCATACAGGGCCATATTGCTAAAGAGTTTCACACTTCTATGAGAACATACAGAGTTTTTCAAAAAGGTATTTGAGCAGGAAAGACCTGTCAGTCACTTCCTAGAATTAATACACTAAGCAAAAAATGTGCCAGATCTCTTTGAAACCCCACACACATTAATTTTTCACTCAAGCCATCTTCAGAGGCATTTGGAGTTTGCCTTCATGTGTTCTCATATGATTCAAAAAGAACCATTAAAAAATTTGGCCGAGCACTAATTGCAAAGAACTTTTAAGCAGACAACATATTGATCCTTAACAAAGCCTTGCCATTGTTTTACAATTTGTATTTCTGCCCTCATAAGTGTAAATATAACCCCCCTGAGCCTGATCTGCCCACATTTTAATACTGCATACTCTCCTAGTGCTTCATACTCAAGCTGTTTCCTCCTTCAAAGATTTGCAGATGTTTTGTAACTACTCACTCTCAACTTCTCTCAGCGTCTCCCACTCTTTCTCAGTTACGTTCTCTCTTTCTTTCTCTCTCTCTCTCTCACACACACACGCACACAGAGACACATTGGCTGCTAAGCAAAACATTATAATTGTGGAATAGAATGCAGAAACAGAGCAGCTAATTGCTCATCCTTGGAAATTAGGAAACCCATTCTAAACCTGAGTTGCTTGATGATTCAATTTTGAAGTCCCATAAGCAAATCTTGCAGAGCTTACCTCATGCAACATCTGCAAAACTGGCTATGAATAAGAAATTGTTAAGCATCAACGTAAATCCTAATACATTCAGCCTTCTGTTCTCTTTCACGGTGCTACCCTCATGTCTAAGCCAAAATAAGAGACAGTGAACAGATAAGCCTAATCAGTATCTTTTGCATTTTCAACATTAAAAAATAATGATTCCTGATGAATGTCACTTCAATGAATGTTATGTGAAACAGAGTGGGAAATAACCTTTGTACTGCAGGTCATAGAATCATAGAGTTGGAAGAGACCACAAGGGCCACTGAGTCCAACCCCCTGCCATACAGAAACACACAATCAAAGCACCCTCAGCAAATGGCCATTCAGCCTTTGTTTAAAAACCTCCAGAGAAGGACTCTACCACACTCCGAGGCAGCATATTCTAAGATGTTGAAAAGGGGAAGAACTGAAAAATCAGAACATATTTTTTTAATTTATTTTTATCCTATCTTTCTCCTTACAGTAGGACTCAAGGCAGCTAACATTAAAACATAAAAAAAAAAATTAAACTATTTATAGAGTTAAAAACATTAAATGTTAAAAAATATTGAATGCATTAAAAATTGTAGCAACAACCATGACCCCTTGAAATCAGCGTGGTATCCTACTAGATAACGCAAGCCCTGTTCCAAGGCATTGTAATTTAAGTACTTCCCATAGAATCCTAGAATGTTAGCTTTGGAATGGACCTCAAGGGCCATCTAGTCCAACCCCCTGGCATGCAGGAATATATAGGTAAAGCTGTCCTGAAAGCTGCCCACCAAACATGTTTTAATACCACCAAAGGACAGTCTACCACCCTCCAAAGCAGTATACTCCAGGGCTGAAGAGTTCTTACAGTTAAAAAAATGGTTTTCCTAATGTTTAGGTGGAAGAACAGGTTGCTCACCTATAACTATGATTCTTCAAAGGATCAACTATACCCTCACACATATAGGTTTTAGTGCCTGTGCGGAGATCCCATTCAGATATTTCCAGAGCTAAGTAACTTTGTGGGTGGCTCTGCCCCTCCAGTATACTGCATATGCCCTAGGCCACCACACTCCCATCCGTCAGTTTTGAAGTCCCTTGAAAGGAACCCAGGGACCTGAAAAAAGGGAGGTAAAGTAGATTGTGTAGAGGCATATCTGGGGAGGGGGTGGCAAGTAGGATATGTTTCCCAGGCACCAACGCAGAGGGAGTGCAAAACAGCTGTGCATGTAGGGATGAGGGTGGGGAGTAGGGGTAAGAAGGTAGAGGCGCAACTTCCATGATTACACTAGGCACTGTCTGTGCTAGATACACCACTGAAGTTGTGTGAGAGCACAGATGACCACTTGAAGAACCACAGTTACAGGTAAGCAATTAGTTCTTCTTCTTGGTGGTCTCTGTGCTTCACACATATAAGTGACTGTAGAGCTTCCCATCAGATGGTGGGCCAGTCACTGAAGGATAGACAAGAAACATGCCCAAATTGGCATTCACTCTTGCTCTTCAATTTAATCTATAGTGCTGTATAAAGGTGGACAGTTTCAACCATGTAGTGGCCCTGCAGAGGTCAGGAAGAAGAACATCATGGAGTAGTACTGCTGAAGAGGAAATTGCTCTGGTGGAATATAGTCTCAAGCCACTGGGAACCAGCTATCTGGCAAACTTGTAGACTAAGCAGATAGTGTGTCCTATGCATTTAAGAGAAGCACTGAGCAAATACAATGGACCAAGGAGGAGATGACAAGTAACATTCAAAGAGCTGGTGGCCTAGGGAAGGACAAAGTCCTCCAGAAGACAGACTAGTGAGGAAAGTTGCAGGTAGAATGTGAAAGGACTTTGTCCTGGTTCAAGTGGAGCTGCAACACCATCTTAGGGAGGAAGGTGATGTCAGGGCATAGGACTACCTTTGTCCTGATAAAAGATCAGGTACAGGGAATTTGAGTGAAGAGCTTTCAGTTTGCTTTCTTGGGTGTCCAATAGTACATTCTCTGTCCCAGTCCGGTCACATGGACAGCAATAGGGTGAACTCATCTCTGGAGGCACTAGTTCCAAACGGTCATTGCCAAGTGGAACACCACAATAGAGGGTGTATCTCGCTGACTGCTGGGTTGTTCAGGAAGAAAGCTGCTCCATCTTGTTGAGTCTTGTAAAAGTGCTCCAACCTACATGCGGCCAATGGGAGGGATGCTGACTTGAGTCAAGATTGCTTCAGGAAGTCTTGCAATGCAGGTAGAAGTGGGATGGTAGCTGGAGCTGGAGCTTGCAAGTCCACAAACTGAAAGAATGGGTCTGCAATCTGTGCAATGAAGGTGTCATATCCAGCCCAATGCACTCTGCTATCCTGAGAACTTTATTTGAAACCATCTTCACATCCTCAGGAGGCAAAGAAGGGTGGTGTCTTCAGTGTCATCTTAGGGTGAGGAGGTGTCCCCGTGAGCCAGTGAATGAGTGTGTGAGTGAAGCAAAACTGGTCTCCAAGCCTTTCCCCCTCTTCTTCTTATGATACCACTGCAGAAATCACCTTCAGTGTTAACATCTTGAAGAGAAGGAAGCAAAGGATGACGACACAAGAGGAGATTCTGGCAGCTGGGCTGGTGGCAGCAGCAGCAGCTTGTCTTCTTCCTCTTCACCTCCTTTCTCACCAACAGCCTTCTCCCGCCCATGGTGCACAAAATCTGTGACTGAAGCAGCTTCTACCTGTGCTGACCTGCCTGTTCCCTCATCCATCTGCTCACTTTACTTCTTGCTAGCCGGCTTTCTGTCTTTTCCTTGCTCAGCCTACGTGCCACTCCAGCAGCCCCTCCATTTCTTGCCACTCACTGGGTGCATCTCCTCCCTGCCACCTCTGCTGTCTCAGGCACTTGGCCACAATCTTCAGCTGAGGCCAGTCAGAATGAGAGGGGCAGGAGGGAAGCAAGGAAGAAGGTGAAGTTTTGCTTGATGCTGTTGCTTCTGCGAATGCCTTCTCCTTCCCACTCTGAGGGATGCACGTTGAAGTGGGGTGGGGAGAGATGGATTTAGTGTATTTTTTATTTTCCACAGCAATGTAAGGATGTCACCAGTGTTTAAAAGGAATGGAGGCAAGGAGAGAGAGAAAACTATGCTGGCAGCTTTTCCTTGTCCAGGAAAAAAAGGCATCCCTCGCAAAACACAACAGATGCATGCTGCCAACCCACCACTCACTGCTTCCTCATCTCCCAGTCCAGCATTTTTCCTGTGTGTGTTCCTTCACTTCCACCCTACCATCAGCTTTGCAATAAAGATAAAGGAACAGCTATGCTTATATAAGTGGACAGCTAACTCTGCCAAAATATTTGCCTCTTTGGTACCAGATACACCCCTTTTCCCTCCAGTGGGATAGGGTGGAAGGGGCAGAGGGGAAAGGAACTATCAGGGAGCCAAGCATAGTCATGCTTTGGAAGGGTTCTAACAGGAAATTGCTCTTGAGAGAAGGATGACAACACTGCAGGAGATCCTTGCAGCAGTATTGTCCTAGGAGGTGAAGGGAGGAGGGCTTGGAGACTCACAGTGGAGGCAGCTACAAACTCACAAGTCATCAAATTTGTGAAAGTAAAACTCACAAAAGTTGAGAGCCAACCACAGTCTACTAGTCATTGGAATTAAGTGAAAATCATAAATCATATTTTCGTTTAGATTACAGGGAGACAAAGGTGATGCACTGAACTGCTCTGAAGGTAGTTAAAAAATAAGCTTCATTCTTGGTGCTTTTTAGCAGTTAGCTTTGCAGACAACAGCATCTTCAAAATGATATATTCTACAGAATCTCAAAATTCCACAGGAAATTGGTTACAACCCCAAGCATGGCTAAGCACATTTGTAGTTATGGTGACCCTTAAACTGCTAGCAGAAACAGTGACTCAAAGGAAGCTTATAAATATACCTTGACAGCTAATAATAACTACAGAGGCCATTGTTTAGCATCCTGGTGTTCTCTTTTTCTTGCAGGTGTATTTCTTTCATTCTACAGAAAGAAGTACATCATCCTTCATATGAGCACTCTGAGTTCACTAACTTGTGTCTTATGTTGCAGACATGCCATTTTTGATAGGGCAAGAAGAGAACACCTGACAAAAACTACTAACCATCTGATTATTATGGACTACAGCTAAGATCCTGTGGTTTTTGTACTTCAAAGCATGCTGCTGAATACGTAAGGGCAATATTTCCCTCTTTGTGCAACTAGAATTGCCAGTTCATATCTTCTGAGGTTCACAGTATGGGCTATTGGTTCAATTATTATAAATCACAAAACCGATTACTGCAAAAGCAAAACAATAAAACTTAGCAATAACTTGGAACTACCTTGGAACCAGGATCATCTTCTTTACCTTACCAGGGTGAGAGAGGTCACTGACAATATTTTGTAACAGATTTTGTTAACAGAAATATTTTGTCTTTTATTTGGAAATAAAAACACACTCTAGAGTGTGCATATTGCCTCTGCACATCCCATAAATATTGCAACTGTTGTAACCAGCATCGGATCACTACATTCCAAACAAAACTGGCCACTTTTCTGGCTCTGTGCTGCTACATAGCATACTTGAATGCAATACATCACAACTGTAATATCCAGACAATTGAGCAGGAAAGAGAAATCTGCCTGAAGATGTATGTAAAATCCATTTCATCATCTTGTCTCAATATGAATCTTTGATAACTTCACTGTTGATAAGTTAACTGAAAAGTGCCTTGACTGACAATGACATTTCAATCTAGCAATCTAGTGACAATGTCATGAGTGACCTCCAGGAGACACAAGTCAGGAAGCTAGACAAGACTTTTACAGTCTCTGAAAACAAGAATAGCCAAAGGAACTCCCAGTATCACAGATATAACTGGTTTCACTGCTACCCTAGAGAGTCATATAACAATAATCTTCACTCAGGCCATTTCTGCACTACACTGTAATAGTGCTATTAGTCCACTTTCACATCCTAGGGAATCTTGGGATTTGCTGTTTGGGAAGGGGCATTTAGAATTCTTGACCAGAGAGCAAACTGGCCTCAGTAAACTACAAACCTCAGAATTCTACAGGATGTTGAAAGTGGAATAATAGCACTATAACAATATAGTGCAGAAATGGTCAGAGATTCTCAGTGTACATTAACACACAATCTTCTGAAAAGCCACTATTTACAATGCTAGCTATGCTATTTCTATGCACCACCACCACTACCAATATTCTATGCCAATATCCAAATTGCATTCTACCATCCCAGAACAAAGCCTCTTATATGCACCAACAATTTGCTGGCATCTTATAACATATAAAAACATGATGTGGTCTTTGTCTAGAGGTAAATGGCAGAGATCCCTGACAAAGATAAATTCCCATTCTGTCAAATAACTGATGTCAGATGCAGATCAGGTGAGACACAGGAATAAGTCTGATAAGCTTCTATTCCGCCACAAAAGGCAGAAGAGGCAGGAGAGAGGAAATATCTTACTATCTCGGTTTCTCATGGAAATTGAAAAACAGGATTCTATCTCCTGTCATCAGAGAGAACAACTGTCACACAAGTTAGGTGGCCAAGCTAGGGGGACTTAATTAATTCAGCCTTAACTGACTTAGAATTACACAGGTATAATATAATAAATATTCAGCAGTGGTGATGATGATATCTATGACTATGCAGATTATATCTGTACCACCCTGTAGATAAAGACATATCTCCAAGGGAAGCCGTTAACAAGTTATTGCTTTTAAAGCACAATCCAATTACCCTAAATGACACTTCTACTGCAAATTACCTCACAATCAGTGAAGATCACAAGCTATGATAAAACAGCCCTTCAAGATTTTGTTCCTAATCAGCTCATGAAACAATTCTTATTGATGGCCAATGTCACCTTAATCAACATCAGATTCCAGACATGGTAGCAGAAGTTAAATGTTAAAAGTCATGAAATAACATTCGTGTAAAGATTGGAGATTGTGCAAAATGCCATAACACACCAAAAAAGCTGATTATATCAATGTCCCTGTTTGCCACTGCTGTATTCCCACTGTTCATGTATCTCATAAATGTGCTGGGTGGAATGCACACTTCAATCTTTCCCTGTGTGATCAGTATGTTTAAAATACTGTTACTTGAAATCAAGCCCTTCATTCAGCACCATCATTCAGCACGGTTCTCTCTAACCATGAACTACAACATCAAAAGAAACCCACACCCTTGCATCTGGCCATGACAATGCTCTGCATTTTCTGTTTAAGGTGTCTATACAAACAGCTAAAATAAACAGTTACACCTTCTCAAAAGAATGCTTTGACTTAGCACTGCTGTAATCTCAAAGCTTCTCATTCATGCCTTCCTATGATATACAGATTATAATTGTGATGGCATCTGGTCTTCCAAGCACTACTCATACCTTAAAAGCAGAGTCAGATGTGCTAGAGGTAGTTTAATTCAGCCCACCGTCCAAGGGAAGGACTCGCCACCCTACATAATCTTAACTAAGCACAGTAGTATCTAAATAAATGTCTGGTTGGTCACTGAAGAAGCACACTAGAAGAAACATTCTGCCTCCAAAAGTGTGCACCATCTATCCCCTCACCTAGTTCCAAGCATTATCATGCTACTTAAGCCATCTAACTTAAAATAAATCATACAGAGACAATGTGCTTCAGTTGAAGAAAACCCTGAAGCAAGGGGTAACCTTCACCCTTGGATTATGCTAAATGGATAGGAGTTGCACATACTCGGTTTTAATTAGATCATTAATTACTTCTTAACAAAGTGAAGGTGATACCATCTCCAACAACTGCTTACAGTTTTATTACTAAAAAGACCTTGGTGCAGTAACATAGCCCCACTTCTAGCCCAAAGATATGCCTAAAACCAGTGTGCACTGCATCTGCGTGTACGTGTGTGTTATCGGTATTAATATGAAAAAGAATCAGATAGCCAGCCAAGTCAGCAAATATGAACCATATGTAGAAAATCAACCCTTTATCATTATGAGTTATTCTTCTGGAGCTCTATCTTTACTAAAAAGAGAGACTGCCATTAGGGAGGAGGGAAATACATTTAATGGGAGTGTGCCCAGTGATCTCACTTGCTGTGTGCTCCACCTAACACAGGGATGGGGAACCTGCAGCCCGCCACTGTTAAACTCTCAATTCCTATCAGCCCTACCCAGCCTACTTAGTAGTCAGGAACAGTAGGACTAGTAGTTCATCTACATTTGGAGTTCAAAAGTTTCCCAGTCCTGCTGAAAAAGAATGACATCACCAGTATTAGAAAGTAGCAGAAATACTGGATCAGTCTTTTCTCTCAAATGTTATCAGCACTTTAACACTGGACAGCACCCATCCTTGGCTGTACAACAGAGAGAGGGTGAAGTAAGATCTGCTGCTGCCTTCGTCGTTAAGACAAAAGATATGCCTAGAGTCCTATATGTACAAAGGAGGGGGCGCCTTCAGTATAATTTGCCAAATAAGTAATTCCTATTGCAGATTGTGGGAGAAGGAGCAAGTTTTTTTACATCTAAGAAGTGGCACTTGTCACTCACTACAGATGGAACATTTTTTCATCTTTGTATTGTTTTAAAAGATTTTTATTTGCTCATCACCTTGAGAACCCTTGCGGGCTAGGTGGAGAAACACAAAAACAATCAATCAATCAATGGTATCTCTCCTATGTGTTTTAAAATGTTAGACTCCTGAAACTGTATGGGAAAATCCCTTCCCATTAAATTTAATCTTCTGATCCAGCAAAGGCTGATAGCAATGAGCTCGATAGACTACCTTCATAAAGAATTCTATTTTTTTCTTTCTCTACTTCTTTCTTACTTCAGTATTCACAAAGGACTGAAGTTAATTCATCTCTTATAGATGTATCAGTGTGAAAACCCACCTCTGTTCTTTATTAAATATGTGAAAAGGTTACTAAAATCATTTGTAGCCTACGGATGCAAAATGCAAAGCCAACAGCATTTTGGATGATTTATCAACAACTCAGTCATAGCTCATGGTCCCAAAGCAAAAACATGACTTTTGCCAATAACAAACACCTACAGAGCCGATCCAAGGGAGTTTCCTGTCTGTGGCAAAGGTCAAAATCCCCCTTATTCCTCATGAGGAAACCACCTGGCAGTTGCATCTTTCAGTCAAAATAAAATTTAAAGATGCAGTGAGCAGCTATGTCATCCATTCACCCCCATTCAAAAGTAAGGGCAGCATATCTGGTTTAGATCAAGGCTATAGTGCAAGAATTAATTACTTTACCGCCCACAGTGACCCAGTCCACATCAGAGAGGGAATTCAGCTGCCTTAAAAAATTTCCACCACACTCTTTTTTTCCTTTACCTAAGTACAAGGAGCTGTGATGGAAACCTCACAGAAATGCACAGCCCTCCATGAGGCCTACACCTTTTGAGCTGCTTCCTATGTTGGGGCCACAACCTTAAACAGTACAGCGATTCAGAAAAAATTAGAAAAATGAAAATAAAGAACCAAAAGCAATCACTATTTTAGTGAGATTTCTGAAGTTCCAATGAGACTTTCTTCAGTGACAAATCTCAGTGTGAAACACCTTTTCTTGTTGAGCAGAAGAAACATTCCTGATACTATTGATATCTCCAAGCTGTATACATGGTGAGAAGGAAGTAAATAATGGATGCTACACCTATAAATGATAAAAACAACACTAGTGTAGGATCCAGAAGTAACTGTTTAAAATAATCAATGGGTGCTTTTAGTTAAATACCTTCCGAACAGGTCCTTGCAACAGCAACAAAAGTAAAATAGTGTAGAACAGTGTTTCTTAAGCTTTTCTTTACCAGGGACCCCATGCAAATATAATTTTTTGCCCAGGACCTCCAAGACCTAACTCATGATTTAAACGTTTAAAATGAGATTTAAATGTTCAAATATTTATTTAAATGTTCAAATAGTTATTTATTAAATGTTTCTGGGAACTAGGATTCAAATCCCTGCTCACAAAATCATAGAGTTGGAAGAGACCACAGGGACCATCCAGTCCAACCTCCTGCAATGCAGAGACCCACATCAAAGCATTCCTGACAGATGGCCATCTAGCCTCTGCTTAAAAACCTCCAAAGAAGGAGACTCCACCACACTTCACGGCAGCATATTCCACTGTCGGACAGCGCCGACCGTCAGGAAGTTCTTCCTGAGCTTTAAGTGGATTCTCTTTTCCTGCAGTTCGAATTCATTGCTCCTTGTCCTAGTCTCTGGAGCAGCAGAAAACAAGCCCGCTCCCTCCTCGACATGACATCCCTTCAAATATTTAAACATGACTATCATGTCCCCTCTTAACCTTCTCTACGGCACACTAAACGTACTCAGCTTCCTAAGCCACTCCTCATACGGCATGGCTTCCAGACCCTTCACCATTTTAGTCACCCTCCTCTGGACATGCTCCAGCTTGTCAACATCCTTTTGAAATGAGATGCCCAGAACTGGACACAGTGTTCCAGGTGAGGTCTAACCAAACCAGAATAGAGTGGTACCATTACCTCCCTTGATCTAGACACTATACTCCTATTGATGCAATCAAGAATCATGTTGGCTTTCTTGGCTGCCGCATCACACTGCTGACTCATGTTCAGCTTGCAGTCCGCCAAGACTCCTAGATCCCTTTCACATGTATTGTTATCCAGCCATGCATCACCCATCCTATATTTGTGCATTCCATTTTTTCTGCCTAAGTGTAGGACTTTACAGTTCTCTCTGTTGAAACTCATTTTGTTAGCTTTGGTCCAGCTCTCTAATCTGTCAAGGTCCTTTTGAATTTTGATCCTGTCCTCTGGAGTATTAGCAACCCCTCCCAATTCAGTATCATCTGCAAATTTGATCAGCATGCTCTCTATTCTTTCATCCAAGTCATTAATAAAGATATTGTATAGCACTGGAGCCAGGACAGAACACTGTGGCACCCCACTAGTCACTTCTCTCCAGGATGAAAAGCAGCCATTGGTGAGCACACTTTGGGTTCATTCAGTCAACCAATTACATATCCACCTAACAGTAGCATGGTCCAGCCCACATTTTACTAGCTTCTTTACAAGAATGTCATGGGGAACTTTGTCAAAAGCCTTACTGAAATCAAGATAAGCTATGTCCACTGCATTCCCTTCATTTGTCAAGCTTGTAATTCTATCATAAAAAGAGATAAGATTACCATGGCATGACTTGTTTATGAGAAGTTTATGTTGACTTTTAGTGATCATAGTATTGGTTTCTAAGTAATTACAAACTGGCTGTTTAATGATCTGCTCTAGGATCTTTCCTGGTATTGATGTCAAGCTGACCAGCAATAATTATTTGGGTCTTCTTTCTTTCTCTTTTTGAAAATGGAGACAACATTTGCCCTCCTCCAGTCTGCTGGGACTTCTCCTGTTCTCCAAGAGTTCTCAAAGATTACTGTAAGTGGTTCTGAAATTATTTCTGCCAGTTCTTTTAATATCCTCAATATAATTCATCTGGCCTTGGAGACTTGAATTCATCTAACATAGCCAGGTGTTCCTGTTCTACTTTTCTATCCATTCTGAGCTGCATTCCCCCCACTTCCCTTCCTGCTCCCCACCCCCCAGGTTGAGTACTTCTTTCCTTTTGGGAGAAAACCAAGGCAAAGAAGGTGTTGAGTAGTTCTGCCTTTTCTCTTCTCCCTGTTAGTACTTGGCCATCTTCTCATGCAGCGACCCTATCATTTCCTTGTTTTTCCTTTTGTTGCAGACATATCTAAAAAAGCCCTTTTTACTGTTTCTAATATCTCTGGCAAGCTTGAGTTCATTCTGTGCTTTAGCCTTTCTGACCCTCTTCTTATATATCTTGGCTATTTGTTTGAATTCCTATTTGGTGATTTTGTCGTTCTTCCATTTTCTCTACATGTTTCTTTTAACATTTAGCTCAGCAAAGGGTTCCTTAGTCAACCATTCCGGCAAAGTGAATGACAAACCTCCTTTGAAAAAATCTTGCCAAAAAAAGAAAAAAAAACTCTGATAGATTCACTTTAAGGTTGCCGTAAATCAGAAGTTATTGGAAGGCACACAACAACAAAGCACCACTGACAAGGGGAGGTTCTTTCTACACACCATATCTCTCCCCTTTGAAAACTGGTTTATGACAACCCTAAGCTAAACATATCATGGGGCTTTTCTTGGCAAGATTTGTTTCCCAGTGGGTTTCTACAGCCAAGTGGGGATTCAAACCCCACTTCTGTCAGGGATGCAGCAGTGGGGGTATGCATTCATGCACCCAAACTGCTTCCTCATTTGCAAACGAAGGAGTGGTTTCAGCATCAACAAACCTCCACTCCCAACTGCCATGTCCATATTGCTGTTGCTGCTAGTGGTGTCCGGCAGGGCTTCGTGGACCCCCTATCAGGGCTCCGCAGACCCCCAGGGGTCCCTGGACCACTGGTATAGAATATTGTGGAACAATTCAACACAGGCAGGTCAAAACATCAAGGAAAAATTTCTTCACTCCCTTGGTTTTTCTGAGGTGTTGCCTACAAAATTTACAAAGCAACCTGTGCTATGCTGCCAAAGCCTACAGTTAGGTAACTGTAATATAAAATTCAACAATAATAATAATGCTTAGCAGTTCTATAGGCCCTTGTTTAAATCATTTTAGAGACATATGTTGCATTCAGATGTCACAATAAACCATGAGTTATTGTGATAGGACTGAACCTAGGCAAGCCTCGGATTTGCATGCTCTCCCCTGCCTGGCCCTGGCTGGGAGAATGAGACTGGAAGTTTTCAGCTCTCATTTTATTGAACCACAATTTAACACTAAATCTAAATGCAACACTTTGTTTTAAGTATATGCAAACCAGTGTCATAACGCATACCAGCTTCATAACCCAATCAAACCAGCTTCGTAATCCATTTAAAGTTCAAACCATTGTTAATTATAACCAATTTCTCCCATTTGGGCCATATACGCTGTGATTAATGAAAAACAGAAATAAAAGTCTTGATTACTTCTTCAAGGCTCGCCTGAGCTTGTTCTTTTCACAATAAACCACAATTTAACATGACATAAAACACAGACTTTATTCAGTAATCTATCATACCAAAAGATATTATTGAAGTTTGCTCATGCCTTGAGGTTATATAAGATATTAAGTGGTTTTTTAAATGAATCAATCCTACTTGTGGTCTGTGAGGCTACTAACTGAAGTTTGCACGTATCTTTAACTTTCTCATCATTAGGAATAAACTAAAAGCAGAGGATTTTGTTGTTGATGTTGTTGAATTACACATAAATAAATGCAACTCAAAATGTCTATCTCTGAAAAATGGACACAAACTTGCTTTTGTCAGGGGAGAAATACACATGAAAGTGTATATATCAAGTGAAATGTCTAGGAAAGTGTCGTGTTTGAAAACCGCACAGCAAAATAGACACAAACTTTCATGACAGAAATTAAAACAGAGTCTCACAAGGTCACATAGCAAATTCATGGCAGAGGTGATTTTCTTTTTTTTGAGCCAAGATTTCTGGGTGACAACTTATATGACAACAGCATACGACACAGCAGAAAGATGCTAGTACAAATCTGTATGTAGTGTCTGTGGTGATTAGCTCATGAAAACTTTAGCGCTTGTCAGCATGAATCCAAGTGAAAATATAACTCTTGTCTTTGTTTTAACTGTATATTCAACTAACAACCATACACCGCAATTATCATTGAAATCATTTTGCCTAAACCCATGCTTAGTGATGTGTCATTTCTATAATGAAGGAATCCAGCTGCAAATTCTGGTGTTGTTTCTTATTTTATTTGCGTCAACAAATTACACGGGATAGCTTTTATAGAGCAACTCACTAAATGGCTATAACAGGAAGCTGTCACACTATCAAGCATTGTTCATTTTTCATAAAACATACTAGAGGGGAACCTTTTAAACCCTAATTCAGCTAACAGTCAATCAATCAACTGCACTATAGACCAAAGTTTAAATATATTGGATAACCAGAGATGCCAGGGCCTATTTGATAGTCTGTATTGTAATTCCACTATAATCACCAAATTCCCACTTACAGATGAACCATATCCTTAAAACCCACCCTCCCAGATGATGATCTAATTAGAATATTATTCTCATCTATCAGTTTTCAAGCTGATGAAGTACCAAGAAAACTGTAAATTGGAGGAACTCATGTAGACATTGGTGATAATTGTCTATTTAGAAACACACATCTACCATGTAAACAAACAGATTAACAACAAGCTGCAAAGGGAAAGGGCTATAGCTCAGTGGTAGAGCACATTCTTTGCATACAGAAGGTATCGGGCATCTACAGGCAAACCTGTCTGCTGCAGTCTTGAAGAGACACTCCCATTCAGAGAAGACCCAACTGCTCCTCAACCTGCCATCCTCCACAGACATCAGGTCACAACTCACATCATCCTTTGGATGATACAATCCCTGGCCTTACTGGAGTAATGGCAGTTGTAGGCCAATGCATCCAGAAGACACCACACTGGGAAAGCTGCTAGTTCTAGAAAACCTAACAGTTTGATTTGACACAGGGCATTTTCCCATCTGAAAAGCCTCAGTTCTCTAAAAAGAAAAAGAAAAAAAAACACTGGCAACTTTGAGGTGCCCCATTCCAAGACTCCTCCTTCCAGTCAGTGCAAAATCCAGCCTTATGTATACTGCCTTTTTTCTTGAAATGGGTACCAAGGCATCTTAGCAGGGTTTGAAAGGATATTCAAAAATATTAGAAAAATGGTTGGGAATATGTTTTTTTGGGTGTCAAGAAACACTGACAAAAAGAATCCTAGACTGAAGAGAATCTTTGCACTTTCGAATTACTCTGCACAAAATTCCTGTATGGTTGCTTTGCAAAGAAAAAAGCACCAAACAGCTTTTTCTGCACAGAAGTTATATTTGTGTGTGTGTGTGTGTGTGTGTGTGTGTGTTAAAAAAAATACTCTTTCTTGCACAAAATGGGCTTCCTGAGCAAAAAACCATGTGTGAATTTTGTGCAGAATACGTCCTGAACTGCAAATAGGTTTTGGTATTTCTAAATTGCTCTTTGCTTCTTTGAGAAGAAAATTAGTGAAGAATTATATCCCTGAGGTGACATAAAGGCTAAAGCTGAAAATAGGATAATAAAAAAGTTAAAACATAATTAAATAAGTTATCATGTTAAAACACCATTAAATTTGTAAAAGTGCAAAATCATTTTAAAACTTAACAATGCAGTTTAAAATATAGTGCACAGACATGGTAAAGAAGACTTGGTGCAACTGAATGATCATTAAATGTTTGTCTGAACGAAAATATCTTTCTTGTTAGTGAAAGGAGAGCAGAGAGGGAGGCCAGTCTAACATTCCATAAAAGGGAATTCCACAGCCTAGGAGCAGCTCCCTCCCATGTCCTCACTGGACAATCCTATGATGGTGGTGAAACTGAGGCCATTTCTGCCCTACACTGTTATAGCGCTATTATTCCACTTTCAACATCCTGTGGACTTCTGGCATCTGTAGTTTACTGAGACCGAAGAGCTCTCTGGCCGAGAATTCTAAAGGCCCCTCCCTAAACTGCAAACCCCAGGATTCCACAGGATGTTCAAAGTGAAATAATAGCACTATAACAGTGTAGTACAGAAATGGCCTGAGAGTAAGTCTTCCTTAAAACTCTGGCAGGTTCATTTGGGAGTTTAACCCTTCTCATCCATGGATTCTTCATCCACAGATTCAACGAACCACAGCTTGAAAATTCCTCACAAAACAAACAAACAAAATCCAAGAAAAACCCTCCAAGCGCTGATGTGTAGGCATTTATACTGCTATAGCTTCCCTCCATCTCACAGATCCTCAGGGTCTCCCCAGCATCTGTTTGAGTTGTTCACCATTTTATATAAAGGATGCCATTTTACTACACTACAGTACATAATGGGACTTGATCATCCACAGATTTTGATATCCACAGGGATCTGGAACCAAACCTCGGAGGATACAGAGGGCCCAGTGTACAATCTTCATACTGGCTAGACTGCAACTTCCACCTGCTTTTCTGGACTGCAGTCAACCATAGGAGGAACATTCTAGCTCAGTAGTTACCAGCTGTCAATACTCACTGAACAAACTTCTCCTGCTAGTCACCAAAAAATATGAACAAAAACCCTCAGCTAGTTCTGGAAGAATGATACGATATGACCACCAACGCTAATTAAAAAGCTTTCTTTTACAAAATGAGCATAGAGGCCACTTTCTCCCCCCTCTCAATTCCCATCAGCCAGCTGATCATGAGAGTTGCAGTCTAGATCTTCTGCAGGGCCAAAAGTCGCCCATACCAGCACTAAGAGACAGTATACTAAAATCCTTCACATTTAGATTAAAGTCTCTAGAATAATGACCAGCCTATGTTCTGTGCTCCCTACAGAAATGGAGACATACAAGAGTCTCTGGAAAAGGAATTAAGTCTGCTTTAATACAACAACAGCCCTCTTCCTGTAGATTCTGCCATCCTCCACTCAGCTTGGATAGCAAGGATGAGGATTGTATGGTCTTCCAATCAGCCCAAACCAACATAGCCAACGGTGAGGGATAATGGTAACTGGAGTCCAACAACATCTGGAGTCCAACAACTCTCCCTAGCCCTGCACTGGCACTATTTTCAAAATTTAAAAGGCGCATATGCTCAAATAGATGATACAAGATGTTATAATGCTCTACTATTATCCAACTCCACAAACCAAACCCATGGAGATTTCAGCTCAGTTATTTGTTGCTGCCTTCTCCCACCCACCCAAAACACCTTGTGAAAGGAAACGGACTAACCCAAATACTGTATCTCAGCTGGATGCAGCTTGAAATTGCTTTCTTACACTCATGTCAAAATAGATTCCACATCTTGCATCTCAATCTCAAACATATTTGCCCATTTAGCAAAGGAGAGCCATACACACATATACACCTATGCTCTTCTACTCAGCACAGAACCTTGTGGTGAATACATCTTACACATACAGCAATGTGCTTCACCATGCAGATCCACCAGCTGCAGGCAAAATAAAAACAGAGGCATGATGTATGATCTTAATTTCATAAAACGAGTCTAGTATTCCAATGATTACAATCTGATTTGGTCGTCCATCAAAGCACATTCAGTGTTTCACTAAGACTTACTTTTGAATATACATGAATAAGACTGAGTAGACACACACAGACCCCTGTCATTAGTGCTCAATGGTTCTCTTAAAAAAATGAATTGGTGGACATGCATAGAAAGTGAAATCCTTGGCCTTTATCCTTCTTCATCTCAGTTCCAGCTTCTCTCCTCAGCAACAAGACACCACTGTCATAAACACATACTTGAAAGAGAAGTTCTACCAGTGCACAGAACAGAAACGACAAAATGTACACCACAAAACTGACAGTGCCTTGTAGCCTAGAACAGCACTGCCAAAGTAGGTAACTCACAAAAAAAGTTAATCCTAACATTGCATGGTAAGTTTTTACTATGAGCACATTTAGAGAATGAAGGCTGGCATTAAGACACTGACGATATAAAGGGCAGGGGGAAATCTGCCATTAGTCTTTTAAGTAAGATAATAGAAAATGCACTCAAAGTCTTTAAGGATACTTTAATTATCAGCAAATAACACTCCTGCAGTTCAAATCTATACACATGACTAACAAAACATCAGCACAAATTTACTTAAAGATGTTCATATGACTTGTTTACTTTTTTGCCAGAAACACATGCCTCTTAGATTTCCAGCCCACACTTCAGATAGCAATGGGAAGGAGAACCCCAAACATGATCTGTAGCTTCTCTGTAGCTCTGCAACAGTTAAATGTGTTGCCTCGGAAAACCCCTGCTAAACCTTTCTCTAGAGAAAGGCACTATACCTCTTCCAAAAAAAGGCTATGCAAAATGAAGAATGGAGGGGTGAGACTTCTGTTTTTTTTAAAAAAAAAAAAAAACCAAAATACACCATTTCCAGTTCAGCACACTTGCATTTGATGTTGTGGACCAGAGTCCACAAAAGCATTTGGGAGGAATTCCTTTTTCTCAGTTAGTCTCAAAGCTGCTATAGGACTCCTTTGTAACTGACTATACTCAGTATAATTTGTGTTCCTTTTCTTTGTCCCAAAGTTTTAAACTGTCCCATTGACTGTTATAGGCCCTGCACCATTTCAAAGCTGAGTTATGTAACATGTATAAAAAGAATGGGGAAACAAGTCCCTCCCTCACCATCCTGCATACCTGAGACATTGTTCTTTTAAAAAAAAAAAAAAAAGAGGAGAATCAGCAACAGTTTCTCATGGCCTTCTGAGCTACAGCATGCATAATAAAAGCCAAACACCTAGTGGAAATTACCCGGCACAAATGTACAAGATCCTTTACAATTACAACAAACAGATCTCTAACCGAAGAGTCTCAGCCAATTAAAAAAATCAGCAGTGGTGCAGGGAGACTGTATACAGCTGCTGCTGCTGCTGCTGCTGCTGCTGCTGCAGAAGCAGGAACAAAAAATTCTTTGCTCTCCCCTCCTCCAACTCAATCGCAGTCATTTTTCACTTCCACTGTCAGCTTTCTGCAAAAGCCAGGAGGAAATTCTTCAGCAGACTTCTGGCATTTATGAGAGGGGACAAGAAAGAGGACAAAAGCAAAGTCCCCACTGCAGCACCTGTGCTCTTCAGACCAGATTTTCTTCATGCCATTCTCTCGGTGAAACTAAGCTTTTCTCGGAAAAAGGCTCCTCCGAAAACTATTAAAGTGAGGAAGAATCAAGTAAATACACTGATTTAGCACTTTCTGAGATGCAATGCCATCCCACTTGTGTTCAACTCCATAGTAAGCGTCCTGCATCCGGTGAGAATTACCCCCAGGTAAGGATGCACACAGGACTGCAGTCTCAAAGTTGGAATGGTGAGAGGAAAAGGGATGGAAAAGTTGAAAGACCCAGCAGGTTGTATGAAGGGAGAAAGCTCCTCTCAGCTCCTGGAAGATTTCGAAGCCAAGGAGTAACACCGCATTCTTATTCGCGGGATTTCCTTTTGGATACATGGGCATAGGATTGCCCTTAGTAATAGTAAACAGAGAGAGGCACAAACACCAAAGGATTTCCCTGGTCTTTCAAAACATTCATAAAAGCTAAGAATTACAACTTACACCTTTTCAGGCAGCCTCGCTAAACACTATGCCCCTGCTTTTTGAAACCTTCATGAGAAAAACCACCTTTTTTTTTCTTTTCCTCTTCAGTAGGCAAAACTGCATCAAATGTCACCCAGTTATTTTGCCATTTAGAAGGAACGTTATTTTCTTTTTAGAATCCCAATCCTAAGTATTCAAGAAGCAGTTTTAGGATGAAAAACAACCACCACAAGAACAACGGCCGGGGTCTATTTATACCAGGGCTCTAGCCCCCATTTTTCCCTCCCCCAATCACCAGGACTTAGCCTCGTGAGGTAATAGAATGGAGAAAGGTACTTCTGAGCGTGTGCAGAGTGCCCTTCTCTTCATGTGAACAGCCACCACAGACTGAAGAGTGGGATTAAAAAGAAGAGGTTACAGGCTGAGGAGGTAATACCTGGTGTGCTCTTGAACACCTTTTAAGGGGAAGGGGGGAGGATTTAATTATTCCGAATATTTGACCATATTTACACGTGAGAAGCACCCTCACCCCTCCTACTATGGGCTCTCTTCGCCCTCTGGAGTTTTCCCGGCCCCTTCAACAGAAGTTCTGGGTTTCAGGTGGTCTGGAAAGTGAGCGCAGGTAGTGCTGAGGTCGAACCGATCCAGCCACTCGACGACAAAGGAACCGGCAGACGGGAAAGTTTCCCTCCCGCACTACTTACACGAAGACGCCGAAGAGAAGGACCCGTATCCCCACCTCGATGGCTAGATCCCGCATGGTTTGGTCCAAGGAAAGGCGGCGAGGGGAGGCACGATCCACGCGGCTGGCGGCTGCTTCACAGCCGGGCTTTGAATCCCATGGAAAAAGAGGGCGAGAGCGAGCGGCGCGGGATCAGATGGAGAAAGAGCAGCAGCAGCAGCACGGCGCGGCTCGGGGCCCCCTCGTCTGAAGCGCCCTCCCCGCTCCCTCCCGCCCGAGCGTAGCGCCGCGCTCAGGACCAGCCCCTCCGTGTCCATGCCAAAGCCCAGCAGTAGGCGCCCGCCGCGACCGCTCTCCGGCTCCGAGTGCCGCGCGCAGCGGCAGCCGCCCGCTCCGGAGGCGGCGGCGGCGGCGGCGGCGGAGGCGGCGTGGGGAGGAGGAGCCGCAGCAGCAACAGCAGCAACAGCCGCCTTCGCCGCCTCGCAGCAGCCTGGACTTGGCGGGGAGGGTCAGCCAGACGACTGGACGCCAAGCCCTGCTACCGCGCAGACGGACCTTTTTTGCGCTTGGCTGGCTGACTAGCCCGGCCAGGGCTTTCCTTTGGCCGCCCTTCGGGTGGTGCCCGGAGACAGACAAGGAGAGACGGAGGCTCGTTTCGCCTTCTAGAGTAATCTGGCTTGAGGGGATGCTGGGGGATTTCCGTCTCCCTCCCCGTGTAGGAAACGATCCATCGCCCGTCTCTCGAGGGGTCTCCCGGTCTTCTTCGGGCACAGGCTCGTCGGCCCCTTTCTCAAGCTGTGTAGCTTTTTCCTTTATATTAACGCGATTATCTCGTCCATACTGCGGCTGCTTTGGTTCGAACTCTGGAAGATCCAGTTTTCCGATGCCGGAAATTTTTACATGCACACACTCTGTTGATAGCATGGGAGATAAAACCCTTTATATTTCCGTTGGAGTAATGCTAACTTCCCATACTGTGGTGGATAGATTCCTTTGACCTGTAAGGGCTGCATTGCGGGCTCACAACCGTCTTGGAAAAGTTAGTTTGGCGTACTACAAGTCCCAGCGTTTCCTTCCCGGAAACCACTGGCTGGGAAATTCTGGGGCTTCCCTTATGTGGAAGTAAATTTTTCCAAGCTCTGATTTCAAGGAGTCATGCTCCATCCCACATGGAGATCTTAGGATTTGGATAGGTCGTGTGGTTCAACTGGCACGGGGCTCCTGACAAACCTAAATAAAGCAAGGAATGGTGTGGGGAGGCCATTTCATCAAAGAAATCCGTCAATAGCATTATTGATGTATTTATTCATTTTATTAGGTTTACATCCCATTTTCCCTCTGAGGTGTTCTAGGTGGTAATCAGGAATATGGGAGTGAAATGAGGTCATGGACCCCCCAAATAATAATAATTCTCAACAGTGAATTTTTTATTTCACTCCCCAAATTTCTGGCATTGCAGTTACTTGAAACTTCAGTTGAACATTTAGAAATACGATTTAAGCATCCAAAGAAAAGGGCCAGCAAAGTGACCAAGGGAATGAGAGCACAACAAATGGAAGAGTTCAGTATTTACAATTATCAACGTCTCACTCTCTGCATGCGTTAGAAATTGCAGAGTGGTGGATAATTTCATTAAAGGGAGAGAATTCTTATTTGGAGTACAATGCTTTACTCCCCACCCTAACTATATCTGTTCCCTATTTTATAATTTGAACAGCCCTCTTAGGTAGATTCAGCTGAGAGACAGTGACTTACGAAGGGTCACTCAGTTTCATGGCTCAATGGGAATTTGAACCTGGGACTTTCCATACAGTAGGTTTCTGTTACCCTAGTCAGTGCTTTAGTATCAAACTGGAAATGCTGAAAGCAGCACCCTCTGGGAGGAAAAAAATCTACTATTTTGTGTGGACTTTTGCATGGCTTTTTTCACCTGGGCCCCCCGTTTGAAATAACCTCGCAAGGGTAGTCTGCCTGGTTTCATTTCTATTTGCTTTTACCCAGAAAGCCAGGAGAGTTTTACTCTGGAAAATCTTTTCTAGATCCCATCTTTAAGTTACCTTTTATGCTGCTATTACTTTTTACTATCTTTGTGCCATTTAATCTTTTTCAAGATTGTTCTGTAACTAATATTTTTATTGTATTATTTTTGTTATGTGCCTTCAAGACAGCTTTGACTTTTAGCAGCCCTGTCGTAGGATTTTCTTAGCAAGATTTATTCAGAGGAAGTTTGCTATTTCCTTCCTCTAAGGCTGAGAGAGATGACTTGCTTATGGTTATCCAGAGGGTTTCCATAGCTGTATGGGGATTTAGACCATGGCCTTCCAGAGTCCAGTATTATTGTTGCATAGGGTTGGATCCAGTGGGGTCATTCCACTGATGGAGCTACTTCTTTTGGAAGAATTGAAATGAGGTGATTCTTCACCCACCCATATACACAATCTTTGATGTTCCCTCAAAGTCTAAGAAACCCTCTGGAGCAACATATTGAGTGGTACAATGGGCCTAAATACCATAAAGGCACCAGATCCTGTCTGATCTTGGAAGCTAAGCAGAATCAGCTCTGGTTAGTTCTTCAGTGGGAGACCAACAACAAATATCAGGTGCTGCAGGCTATGTTTCAGAGGAAGGAACTGGCAAAATCAACTCTGAGTATTCCTTGCTTAAGATAACCCTATGAAATTCATGGGTCGCCACAAGTCAATAGCCAACTTGAAGGCACATATACACAAAGGGCTGGAAGATAATAGAGGGGAGAAGGCAGTCCCACTGTATTATTGGTGTAGTGCAGTACTGGATTTAAGCCTAATTCATTATGTGGAACAACAAAAACAAAGAAGTCCTGTGACACCTCAAAGGTGAAGTCCAAGTTGGACCTGGTGGAATGTAGAGTTCCATCAACATCCTTACATGGATGTCAAAGAAGGACAATGACATCCAGTTGAACAGCAGTGCAAGAAAGGTTTTGCACCATACTCATACTGCCTATGAGTGACTATTTGAAAGTGTGGGTAGGTGGAGCCATCATTGGGCACATCTGACACCTGATGCACAGCTTAGTGAAAACTGTTATATAAAGAGGCACCAGATATCTTCTTACAAAATGTCACAAAAAGTAGTTCTGATAGCATAACCACTATATTATGCCAGCATAAAATCACAAGAATCATAGAGCTGGAAGAGAGCACAAGAGCAATCAGGTCCAACCCCTGCCATATGAACACACAATCAAAGTATTCCTGAGAGATGACCATTCAGCCTCTGTTTAAAAACCTCCAAAGAAGGAGATTCTATCACACTCCAAGGCAGCATATTCCGCTGTTGAACTGCTCTTACCATCAGGAGGTTCTTCCTAATGTTTAGATGGAATCTCTTTTCCTGAAGTTTAAAGCCATTACTCTGTGTCCTAATCTCAGGAGCAGCACAAACAAGCTTGTTCCATCTTCCATATGACAACTCTTCAAACATTTAAACATAGTTATTATGTCACCTCTTAACCATCTCTTTTCCAGGCTGAACATATCCAGCTCCCTGAGCTGCTTCTCAAAGGGTGTGGTTTCCAGGAAGATTTTGGATAGAGTGTGCTACAGTCAACAAAACCTTAGACCAAATGAAGCTTGGTATTTTTAAGATGCTACGACATTCTTTGTTGTTTTTGCTGCCATAGGAATTATTCTGGGCAGGCATCCATATGATGTGGTAGTCATATGAAGTGATCAAGAGTCATCAGAAGTAACTTGTTGGGTTCCATGTGTCAGGGAAGCCAGGCTGATATTATTTCAGGAGCACTCTGAATGAGTGAGTAAATAATTGCTGTAGAAACAGTGTCAAGAATAGCCACATTTTTCACTCTTTTTTAAAAAAAAAAAAATCTCTAGGAATAGTCATTCTGAACTGCTACTGTGAAAGATGTGTATAGTGTGTGAAATTAGGACGACAAACTGACTGCAAATAGTAAAAGAAAAAAGAAGTTTTCTTATTCCAGATTTCTGTCCAAATACAGAGTATTTAGAAACACAGTCAAAGAAATAACTGATTATTATTAGTCTGGGGAAACCGCATAATGACACAAGTCCATGTGACAGCAGAATGAAAGCAATTAAAGAAACTCAATAGCCATAGGAAGTTGTGGGGTGCTTTAACCATTTATTTCACTATGATCTGGAACTTCTTCAGGATCTGGCACAATGGCAAGGTGATTTAAGTTACAAATCTAATTAACTTTCTTGTAGCCTTAGGAACAAAGACTGGTTCTGAGGGTGGGAAATGTTGCCCAGGAGCCACTGGAGCTAAATAAATTTCCTCGTACTGTGGGTTCTGTTTGGCATTATTCATGTCTTTTGTAAGTAAGCAAACTTTGCTTTGTCAGGACTTCCTTTTGTGGACTCAGGTTTTCAGCTATTCATGCTAATACTTTACAATATTCACCTTATGGTCTTCATATACAACCATAGTTATTCTTGCAACCCTGTAGAACTGATCAAACTTATTTATCCTCACATTACATAAGGTGGTGTGAGTCTGCAATATTTACTGCTGTGTCTACTTAAGGCATTTGCAGCTGTGGTAGTACATCAATAAGAATCTAGAGGTACTTTCAATGTTTTTTCTTTCATTTCTCCCCAGATTTTGGAACTATAAAATTCCAAAACCCCATTTTGTTTTGAAGAGAAATTGGTGGATGAAAATTACTCCATTGTTCAAATTGTTTTTATTTCTAAAATTTGTACCAAGCACAATCCTTGTCCCATTTTCCAGAGTTTTCAGTTCTTTTGGTTTGCTTCTGTCTTCCACAAGCAACATAAAAGCTGTTAGCTGGTCTATCACTGCTAATATTCTTGCAGTTTCTGGAGGAGACAACAAAGTAACTTTATGGAAGGAATAGGTAGATGGATAGTGGGCATGTATCAGCGATATTAGTAAGGGCCAAGCAGCAATATTTGCTATTACAGAAGGACAGCAGAATGAACAGTGAACGACTGGGTGAACAGCAATCAAGAATTTTCAATCCAAGGATGTCAACATGATCTTTACTATCTTTCTTACTTATTAAACCAGATTTCCTGAATATGGAAAACACAAAAATAAAACTCTGAAAGAGAAAAAAAAGCTGCAGTCTTGCATGACTCAGTGTAGTGTGGTAGTTCTCCAGTCAAACCTACATTACACTGAGCCATTTCCCAAGGACCTACAGTAGAGCCACCATTCATGCCTGGAGAAGAGTCAGGAGAATTGCAGAAGCACCAGGGACATCCTTAAAAGCAATTACATCATCTTCTGACATCTACCAAGTAGTCTGGAGGTCTCGTTAGTTGATGTAGTCATTTTGCATCTGATAATTGTAATTGAAGCTGAAATAAAAATTTTAAAAAATTCTTAATTAACTTGGGATTCAGTAGATTGAGGAATGCAATTTAAGAGTCCAGGAGTTCAGGGTGGGTTAAATCCATATTTGGTAAGGTGGAAAGCAGTAGGAAAAAAAGGAGAGCTCATCACAGGTAGACTGACTCAAGGAAGCAAGGCCCTGAGTTTGCAAGACTTAACCAGGGCAGTTGATGACTAGTGCTCATGAATGTCTCTCATTTATAGGACAGCCATAAATCAACATCAATTTGATGGGTAATAGCAGCTCCTCCATGGAACTATAAGGTGGTAAAATGGAACATTTTGCTCATCCCTGCCAACATCCTGGCTCACATTTCACATTTGTAGTCCTAGGTACTGTGCACACTTAGATAAGAATTAGTCCTGTTGAATTTTGTGCGGTTATCTTATGCATATGACAAGCAAAAGGTCAATCTATCAATCTCATAATTACTCTGTTACTGCTACATTATATGCCCAATCCTTTTCATGTGACCTCAGAAGTATGTCTTTTTAAGTTCAGTAGCAAGAGTGTACAGAAGCATAAAGCAGATAACACAACCATGTTAATCTTCAGTTTCAAGGCTAGCCTCAAAGTGCAGCTAAATGCACTAAGAACAATTACCACATCCATGAACATCATCTGAGTATATATTCAGCACTGAATACCTTTGGAGAATGGGTTGGTTAGAATTACTCAAGGTCTTTTTTCTCCTTCAAGTTTTAGCTTCTGTTTTCATTGTGTGATCCTTTCTTTAATTATGAGTAAGACAAGATACAGGCAAATAAAAGATGTTGCTGCATCTCTTAGCTATTGCTTATTCAAAGAACAAATGTATGTGGCTTTTGATCTAATCCCCTGCAGGCAAAATAATCCCAGAGATGCAATAGGGATACATATAGAACACTAAATGGCTGATTTCTATCTCCCCCAGGTAGTACATGTAAATGGAAATGTCGGTTGTAATACGCCTGCTGTCATTCTCATGTAGAATTTAAGTACCAGACAAGAGATTCTCAGAAGAGTCATTTTTTAAAGCTTTATAGTCAAATAGTCCATTTGATGGTACAGGAAAACTGAGAATTATAGACAGTTTGCTTACTTGATCGTGTTAATATTCAAGCTCTCCACACAAGCAGGCCTCAGCACCAGTCTTTCCCAGCACACCACGTGCTGCATAGTTTGCATCGTCCAATGTAACAACTAGGACAGAACTGGGGAGGCAGATGCTCCCTTCCTTTACAGTCTTCCATGAGCTGGATGACACTGGGGGCATCATGGTCATACACCTGACGTTACAAGCATGGCCATTACTGGTTGAAATGTTGAATAGAGCTTTCCAACCCATCATTTGAGTCAGGAACCAGGCCTGGTTTCTCTTTCATCTTTTCTGAGAAGGGAAGTGGAAGAAGTTATAAGGTATTCTCAGCTGGTGCTGCTAAACATCTGCTGAAAGTGTCCAGAAATCTTGTCACAGCCTAAATCCTGTTGTTAGTCCTGACAAGAGTAGAACCATTCAATCAGTGGAATTTACCTCTGTGTTAATTCACCATTCAGTAATTGATCAAATAGGAACTAGCCAACAAAATGCCAGCCACTTTTTCCCAGTGGAAAACTGAGTCCCTGCTGTTTCTGATTACTGATTTCAATAACGGGTTAATAAAGGAATCCTACAGTTCACATTTTCTAATAATGTGTATTTTAGTAAATGTGCAAAGGAAACCATGAAATGTTCAGAATTTCCCCAAGGAAAACACACAGACAGAGAGATTTCACCATGGAGAAGAAAACATTTCCAATTTTTTATTCACAAACTACAATCTGTAAGGGTGGATCTAAATGAAATTTGCATTACTACCCTCCATGGACAAGCTGCAGGATAGATTAGGCAGACACACTCAGGACAAGGCTCTGGAGCAGATTTTTCCCTTTACAGGAAGCCCTCCCCCCCTCCACTCGCTCTTTTGATGCTTCCAAATTAAGGACAAGTCCCATTAACTCAACAGGAGTTCTGCTCTTTCATCAGTTCTTCTTGACTATGGGGGCTTTTCTTGGAACAGTTCACATGCACAAGCTGCTTGCAAGGTGACCTGAGGGAGCAAAAAAAGGAGACTAAGGCCATTTCTGCACTACACTGTTATAGCGCTATGATTCCACTTTCAACATCCTACGGAATCCTGGGGTTTGCAGTTTCGGGAGGGGCCAGGTGATTCCATAGGATGTTGAAAGTGGAATCATAGCGCTATAACAGTCTAGTGCGGAAATGGCCTAAGCCAACTTAGAGACTTCGCAAGCAGTGCCTGCATGGCCAGTATCAAGTGAGCTTTGGTAAGTCTTTCATGCTCTCTACAGCACAGTACATGAGTTCTGCTTTTTAACCAATTCTATTTTCTGGCAGTGCTCCAATCCCTAACCTCTCAGATGAGTGAGGAAAGCCTGCACCTGCCAAATCCTGGGACTTAGACTTAGGGAGAGGTATTTAGAATTCTCTGCTGGATTGCTCTAATGCCTCACCAAACTACAAACCAAAAATATAGTCACTCTTTGGCAGTTAAAGTGGAATCTACTGCTGTAATTATGTAAAAGAGCGTCAACAAATTGAGCAAGTGGGAGAAGAGTTCCCCAGTGCAGCAGGAATGTTTTACTATATATTAATTGAAGGTACTGCATATTGCTATCCAAACTGTGGGACTAAAACTACCTGAATGCTTCAGAATGTTCTCAGTCTAAAAGAGGAGAAAGGCTATTTAGCTCCCTTAATTCCCTTAGAATTTTGGGACAGTACAGAGGAGAGGGGACACAACTTTGCTAAATGCAAATGGTACCAACAGGTGGGCATCAGCAGAATTTCATGCGGCCCCTGTAGTTTGAATGCTGCTGTCAGCTGTGTGTGAATAAACAAACAAAAGCCTGGCTGCTTATTAATTATCCTTTTCTCTGGACATATCAGACACTGCCCTCAGAGAGATATATTTGCTTGCTCAGTCCTTGATTTGCACTCTAGGAGGTTTGTTTCTGAAATGCTGTAATCTGTGGAAGAATCCCATACTAGCAAAATTGCTGGCCTGCTGAATCATTGGAGAATTTCAGTGCAGTCCAACTTTCAGGTGGAATGCTCCTTAACCGTCAATTTATGGCTGTTCTTGCCATATGCTACTATTTGCTCTCAGACTGCAAGACCATTAGCAGTGACCTATTGACATAATATGATGCACCTCACCTGAATGTACAAGAATGTTGCATGAGGTGATATTCTTCAATAAATGAGTCTGTGTCACCCATGTGCACAGGGCTTCCAAAAGAGGCTGATGAGGGTTACAGATGTAGACTGAAAGTCCACCTCTGAGCATTATTGTTTCTCTGCACTGTATCAAATCTAGCTCACAGCTGACATTAAGCAAATGTTAAAAGGAAATAACAGCATCAGCTTAAATCCCACTGAGTCCAAGGAGATTTCATAGTAAGTACGCTTGGGAATGCAGCCAAAAACACTTTGCACATTTAAATCTCCAATATAAATGATGAACGGGAAAGTTATTAGAGTCTGTAAAGCTGAAAATAATGTGAACAATCTGATCAACTCAGAGATTGCTAATAATGTAAGATCTGTCTTCTCTTACAATTTCTTTGGGAGGTAGGGAAGAATCAGAACTGAGGGGCTTATACCTTTAGAGAGGGGTCAAGGTAGACTATTTTTTTCTTCTTCTGAGAGCACTGGATTACTCTCTCAGAAAGAGAGAGAGAGAGATGTGGACAAACACGGGCCATGTGGAACATGATTGCAGTGAGGACTTCTGTGGGGAATGTCACTACAAGGGACTTTAGATGCCTCTACGGGGCAACTTGAGAAGGAACTGACTCCACTTGCCCTCACTTTTGGGAAAAGAGAGAGGTCATGAAGCATGCTTCTTCTGGAGCTGCACTTAACAATATTCCAAGTGCCTGGGAACAGGGAATCCTGAGAGCTCTTTAGCCTCTCACCTTTTACAATGGGGTGGAAAGAGCAGACAATGCAGTTCTTGGACAAATCCTATCCCTGCCCTGTGGCTGGCAAGGACTGCATGGACCCATGTGAACCGGACTGCACTTGAAAATTGGCATCAGAGTCCCTGTTTGGTAGTCTGCTCCTGAGTCCTGTTAGAGATGCGACCTTTTCATAATGGCCCCCAAGTTAAGAAACTCTCACTCAAAGGGTATATGGCTGCCTCTATCAATAATGATCTTTAAATGAGTGTTGGAGACCCATTTGTTTGAGATCAGGGCCAGACCCTAGCTTCCTGCCATCCTCCCCCCAGCTCCTCTTCCACACCCTAAACTAGCCTATTGTCCTCATAAAGAGTGACTCTTTGAGGAGTCAGTTGCTAATTCAGTCAGTCTGGATGTGGAGCTGAGGTTCTCTGCTGTCTTGTCCTTTGCCTTGGGCAGCAAAATGTCTTTGGCCAGCCTGGCTGAGAGGTTTTATTAAGAATGTGGTTGAGTGTTAGATTTCTTTTTGATTATATCCCAGTGATTGCATTCTACAGGGCTAAAAATGTTTTAAAGTTAAGCTGATAGTTTGTTGTTTGTAATACATTTTTATTCTTATAGGACTTAATCATACAATTTTATTGTCATTTTAAATCATTGCATTATGTTTTGGACATGCTCAGGGCCAGCCATAGCATGAGACAACTATTTCAAGTAGCAGATACAGAGGAACAGGAGTGGATATTTTTAATTTAATTAATTTTCTTCAGTTTATATCCCCCCTTTCTCCTGCTAAGGGACTCAAGGCAGCTTATGAAATTTAAAATAACAATTTAGCTAAAAAGTTACTATTAGAAAAGTTTTTTTAAAAAAAAAAAACCAAACAAACATCAGTACTTTTAAAAGAAAGCATAGTTTATAAAAAGCTTTAAAATATTTAGAGCAAAAATTAAAACATACAAAATAAAAACAGAAAACAACAACATGAAAACATGCACAATATGATTAAAATCAGTGAAAGGCCTTCCTAAATGAAGAGGTCTTAGGTTTCCAGCAAAAACAGAGCAGGAATAGGCTTACCAGACCTCCCATGGGAGGGAGTTCTATAGTGTAGGAGCAGCCACTGTGAAGGCTTAATCTCAAATTCTCACCAACCATTCCTGTCAGGGTGGTGGGCCCAAGAGAAAACTCTCCCCTGAAAATCTTAGAATTCAGGCCAACTCATCTGGAGAAATCCAGACTTTTAAATAATTTGGACCCAAGCACTCTAGGTCTTTAAAGGTCATAATCATCACTTTGAATTCTGCCCAGAAATTGATAATTTTGTATATCATGGGGAGGCAAACTTTAAAATAAATAAATAAGAGAAAGATTGAAATGGTACAAAATTTTTTGGTTTAACCCTATGCATACAAATTTCAGTAAACAGAAAAATGCTCCTCTCATACATATCCCTTTTTTTGGTGCTGAATAAATTTATTTGTCCAGGAATGGCTACATTAATTTAAATTTTCTATGATAGTACTATTCTGAGCAGTGTAAACATGTGCCATTTCCTTTAACACATAGGATGACCTATGTGTTCCAAGAGTCATCATAATAAATTCATTACAATGAAACAAAAGTTTCCTCTCAAGGTATTATTGACTGCCTAAACATTTATTGCTCCTGCTTATTTGTGTAGCATAAAGACTGGAGATTGATTTTGCGACACTGTGTGGACCTTGATGTGCTGCTGGTTCAGTTCAGTTGGGTTTTTAATGTGAGCAAAATTGAACCAAGAGTGGAAGGCGGGATGAGAATCAAGATCTACATTGCACACTATTAAGCTATTCTGCTTTGATCTTTTTTGATGAACAATGACCCCATAAAAACATCACATAGAGACTGTTTGGTGCAAATTTGTTAATTCCTTAATACAGAGGTGGGAAGAGGGTGGGCCTCGAGCTGTCGTTGCAGCTCCCACCATTTTTCAGTACTAGATATGCTGGCTAGAGCTGGCGGGACTTGCAGTCCAAAACACACAGAGAGTTCTCTCACAAGCCAGAAGCATTGACCCAAGACATTTTCTTGCCTCAAACGAAGCCAAGTGGGCAGACAACTGAATCTTACTTTGAAACTGGCAAAACTGGCAACAGTGTCTTCCACTGCAGCTCAGGCTACCAGGTTACCAGGACTGATCGTTTCTGACATCTGAGGCTGAGTGTGTATGACATGCCCAAGATCTTGGGAAAAAGGAATAAGAATAATAAGTTTCCACGGCAGGGAAGTGAACTCTGGTCTCCAGGGTCACAGGCCAATGTTCAGACCACTGTACCACACTCGCTCTTATGGGACTGATAGGTATCTCTAATTTTAAGAGGTGTTCCTTATTTGACGGCTGGAAAGATTTTCCGTTTCTATAGACTGAAGAAGATGGCAAAATATCACATATTTGGGGGAGCGGACTCTTCATAGAGACAGAAGTGTGTGCATCATGTAATACGAATGTGGAAAATGTGCTCATTTTAAAGGGGCATGCATGGTTAAGTTAACTGAAATCAACACTTTCATTTGGCATTTCAGTGGAGCACAAACTTGTTAATAGCTATTTCCTGATTGTCAGCCCTGCATGTCATGAACTTCAATTGTCCCTTATTGTTATTTTGAAAATCTGGCAACACTAACTGTACCTGAGGGCCGCAGGCCAGTCTGCTGGGAGAGTAGGGCAGACAGACCACATGGCAAACACAATTCAGTCTTCCAACATTTCAACATCATTCACTTACTGCTCCAGCTGGCTTCTGTTCAATCTCAGGAAAAATGCTGCAGTGGTGGCCACAGTGCATAACTAAGAATGGGAAAGAAATGCATTAGGTTTGCATCTCCCTACAAAATTATCCTTTTCCTACCTCTCAAAACTGGCAATGTCTTCTGAAATCCATACGTGCTTAAATCTTAAACCTGCTGTAATGGTTAGTTGGTGATTCTAATGCACATTTTATTGACTGATGGGGGAAAAAATCTCTCCCACCTTTGCACTATAAATGCCCTCAAAGCATTTTATATCAAAATTAAGATCAAAATAATAGATACAAACCAGGAACAAATAATTCTACAGTAAAACAGCAATGCCAATAAAATCAGCCATATAGAACAAAGCAGCAGACCAAAACTGATTAAAACAGAAGACTTTGATTTGAATTAAAAACCTGGGCTGAATAGGACAGAGTTGGTGTAGGGGTGAGCCAAGCAATCATGAGTAGGCTTGCAGGATTCATGGATCTGGATTCCAGAAAAAGTGTATGACTCTCATTTGGAACATGACAGTTTTAAGAGTGTTTATTTTTATTTTTAATTTATTTTAGACCCAAAACAAAATCAGGGTATCCTGCTTTGATTGCAAGGAGATAGTAATGGAATCTTTCTCAGCTGAAGTCATGCAACAAAATGACAGCTATTGGAGCATTCCACAATAAAAAAAGGTTTAATGATTTAAAATGAAGTAAGAGGCCAATTGTCCACTGCCTCTGTTTTGGTGCTGTTGTAAATACAACTTTGCAACAATTGATTTGTGCTTTGTGATCATTTCACATAGCAATGACCTTGATTTGAAAATAAAATAAAATATTAAAAATTTCACATTCTTGTACATCACTGGGTGCATATTTCAGTTCTGATAGTTCTATTATAGGAACTGCAATGAACTTTCATATTTGGAATAACAGTAATGGGCACGTCCATTTATTTCTACAGGATATAATTTAATATACTATTCAGATTTAGTCCTTTCTGTATAAAACCACTCAATTTATAATTCCTCTCCAGAGGCTACCACTGCATTTTGTTTAATCTATAAACTTGAGTAGGAGCTACTTTACTGGATTGGACTAAATTTTAACCCCGGTTTTATAGGTTCCTCATCACTGGCCACTTGGTTAGCAGACTTTCTTTTATTCTTTGTTGGTTTACTTTCTGCTTAGGCCTGGGTTTACAGAATTTTGGATTATGGGGTTTCTGCCACAAAGGTATGAGCCTTTTTCTTAGAACATGATACGAGTTTTCATAGCTCTTAACTGACCTCATACCGAAAAATATATTCTAGATGTTGAGTATAACTTTAGTATACAGAAATGAATTCTGCACATGCCAAGAAGCTTTACTCCTTGGTATTCAAAATTCCCTGGTACTGAAATCAGGCTCTGAACCTCAGGGAGATAACGGATGTAATGAAAGAAGAGGCACTATAAGAAGCACAGCATTGACAACTGTGCGCATGTTGGCCTTGATGCTCTTTCCCCATGCTTCCATACCTGAATTATCTACCAGTCCTAGCAATCCCTTCAATGGGGAATAGTTAACAAAGTGTGTCTTAGATTTGTTTCCTCAAGATGTAGCCTTGAAGATGCCACAGGAAGCAGAAAAAGACTTCAAAATCCTCTTGTGTCAGGCATATATAAAAAATCAAGATTGCTTCAGCAGCTTTTTTTAAAAACAGTTTTCACTAACCAAAGGTAGTAGGGGTTAGACTAGCAATGGTACAGTACCAGCTGCAAGTCCAAAACAGGCAAACTGTGCGTAGGAAAGACTTATGGATTAGCCTACCTGCATTTAATTATTTGGTTCAGCTGTTCAGCTGGAAAGCCATGCTTTCTCCATGGTTGAGGAATCTACTGTGAACTTTCTAGTTTTGGGGATTGATTTTTTTATTTTGTTTTGTTTTTGTTTATTGTTTGTTTTGTTTTGTTTTTGGTCTGCTGTCATCCTAAGGCAATAATTACCAACCTTTGGTCCTCCAGATGTTTTGAACTTCAACTCCCAGAAGCCCCACCCTTGCATGGCCAATGGTCAAGGAATCTGGGCCATTAAATCGAAAATATCTGGAGACCCAAAGACTGAGAGAAATTGCTCTATAGTGTATTGTATCATAGAATAAATGTAGCTTCATATGGAAGGCCACAATGCTTAAATATCTTATTTGCTCTTTGTTCTATTTCCATTCATGCATTTCTATTCAGACCTTGCATAAGAAAAGAAAAAAGAAAATCTGCATAAGACTTAATGTATTAAGATAAGCCTCTGCTAATAGCAAATTCTTCCTTGTTTAATAAACAAAGGGTCATTGTTTAAGAATGTGATTATAAACTATATTCTTAGCAGTTGTGGCAAAAAGAATTAAATGGGGAAAAGAACATTTTCAATGTTTGGGATCCATAAATCTTTGATTCCTGCAGTAGTTTACAACATGACTGTAAAGAGCTGCCAAACTGGGTTTGCAAACCACTGTTTATTCACAAACCATTAACAATTTGCAGTGTCATTGCTCTGAAGAGGCTAATGACTATGGATATAGGACTGAATATAGCTACCTAAGTAAATGAAAAACAAAAGCTACAAGTTGTTCTAAACCAGCTTTCTGCAATGTGGTGCCCTCCAGATGGTTCTAAGCATACCACACACTGGTACAGTAGCCAGTAGCCATGAAAAATTATTATTCAAAATATCCTGAGGGTACCACATTCAGGGAACACTGCTCTGATCATGATTTGTATATTGTACATCTGAAAGTCCAAATTATGGTTACAGTTCTCAACTGTAAACAGCACAAATTTGCATGGCTTGGCATGATGTCTGAACTAAGCCTGAAAGAGAAAGAAAATAGCAACATGAAAGAAAAGATGGTAACCTAGAATATTTTGACAGAATAAGGACGAGCAGTAGAGAGAATGACAGAAGAACAACCATGACATTCATGATAGTGAAATCCAGATCCTGGTTCACACGAGTTTGACTATGCCATGCTTTCAAAGCAGGATAGTTCTTTCAGCAGTGAAACTAATAGGAGAAAGCAGGATTTTCAGTTTTCACAGCTCTGGATGGTACAGAAAAAGGAGATAATAAGGCAACGGGCAAACTTGGCTCCTGCCGCTGGTGAATGCATCACTCTGTTCCTCTGAGACAAGATGACACAAGTATTCCCAGCCTAACCTTTGAAGTTGCTGCCATGTGTCTGTAGAAAACTAGAATCATAACAAAAAAAAAAGGAGGGAGGGAGGTTCCCATGAGACAAGACAAAGAGAAGACTATTTGGCATATGTGCTACTACTTGCTCAGCCTGGTGGATCAAAAGCATTTCACAAATGTATTCTTTTTGTAACACTGGGACCTGGGGACTTCATACATTTTACACAGATGTATGACCTGTGGTCTCATGGAAACCACAAGAGAAAAGCAACTCCCCAGAGTCAAAAGATGTATGATAAATCTGAAGAGTGAGGTCTGTGCTTTGTTACAGTAGAAAAAAGGCAATAATCATATAATTCAAATTCTCCTTGGTCTATCTCACTGTGAGATAATTTACTAATTCTGGAATTCCAAGGAAATTCCAAGAATACATGTCTGAAAATCTAAAATGACACACACACATGCACACGTCTGCACAATGAAATCATTTCCAAAAGCTTTCTCTCGCTTATAAGGAAGCATACAGGCTTCTCTCATATATCTGACAGGTTAGGGACCTGAGAACTGTCAGAAAATGGAATTGGTTGAAAAGCGGAACCCATGTACTGTACAGTAGGGAGCATGAAGGAGTCACAGAGGCTCACTTGGGACTGAGCGTGCTTGAGCTGCTTGCAAAGTTTCTCAGCCAGTTTAGCACCTTCCTCCCTGCGCCAGCTCATTTCACAAGCAAGGCATGCATGGAAGCAGTCCCAAGCAAGCCTCCATAGGCAAGAAGAGCTGATGAAAGAACAGATCTCCATTGAATTAATGGGACTTGTCCTTAATTTGGAATCGCTGAAAGAGCAAGTTGTCAGATAACAGGGCATCGAAAAGCAGAGGATTCCTGTATTAGAATTACAGAGGCAACACAAATAATTATGTATGATACCAAAACTGTACATAGTGTGAGTTGTCAGAAGGCTTAACCAGGAGCTCTATGATCACTAATTTCCTGCTCATAATGTGACCACTTCCCTCCAACATTTCACAGATGAAAACAGGGATACTTGTGGTCAAGCAGCATCAGAGTGTGGTCAAGATAGCAAAAGGTATTAAAATGGAAGAACACAGAAAGTACAAGAGGCTGCAGCAGTCTGCTTTTGTCTGAACCTACTGGGAAGGGAAGACTCTGCTGCACTTCTCTCCCCTCCCCCTGCTGACTTTATCAAGTGGAAACTACTTTTCACTTGAAATTCAGTTTGCAGAAATTGATCTAAGCCAAGGACAAAGAAAGAGAAGAGAAGAGGAGAGGGGAGAAAAGAAAGGAGGATATTTAGAAACCAGCTGAAAATGTGGGATGACAGAAAATTAGTTGGGATAGTTGGAGGACACATGACCAGAGAGCAGCTCAAGCAGGACATTCTCAGGGCAGACTAGAAATCTCATAGCAAAAAGGTCCTATAAATTAGGTGACACCAGAAAGCTACTCCTGTGCTCCTCTGTGTTTTAAACAACTCACAGATTCAATGTTTACTACAGCAATCAGCAATGTGTTCTTGAAGGAGACTAGCTTAGGCTAACATGCTGCATTCCACTATCAACTTTTTGTCCAATCCAAATATTTGCCAGCCCTTGGACCAGCACATGAAGCAATTAGAAGAAGCAAATCGCTCAGCCGCCTTATCTTTTGTATCAGCTTCCTGAACTATTAAATTTAGAAGGTTAAAAGGAGTAGCGTGATTTGGCTAACACAGAGAAGACTTAAGGATAGCGAGTCTGGATTTGTTAAGACCTTCCAAACATACCCCCAAGTTTTTTATATATGCATCTCCCTCTGTAATTCAAACAGTGCTTAAGCCCCTGGCACATAGGGGGCATCTGAATTGTCATTCTACTGTTGTTTTGCATGGGAACCTTTTAAATAGCAATTGCAAAAAAGTTCAGAAAGTAACCAAAGACCAAAGTAAAGTAGAGGCAGGCTTAAGGAAAAGTATTGTGCAAAAAGCAAGTTAAGCATTTAAAGAGCATTCTGACCTCGTCATTGACTAATTGGCACTTTGCAGTAATAATAATAACAATATGAAATGTAAGGGGAGAGTTCAACATGAATATATTACCTTTGGTGCTTGCTTAGTAATATTCCATTATTACTTAATGACTGCTGTTCAGGGCTTGGTTAATGCGTTTGTGTGCTTTGCTGCTCAGTAGCTCATCTGGATCAGTACTGTGTCATTCAAAAATAAGCTTCTATTTTCTATTCACTAATACCTCCACTCTTTAACTCTAAAAGGGGCAAGTTTCTCCTACACAGTCCTCAGTGTGGTGTTGTTGTGTGCCTTCAAGGCGTTTCCAGGGTGACCCTAAGGCAAACGTATCACGGAGTTTTCTTGGCAAGATTTATTCGGAGGGCTTTTACACCTATGGATTTTGTTTCTGTTTTAATATCTGTTAGTAAGAAATTACACTAGTAGCATCCATAGTTAAGATTCCAATGACCTTTAACTTCTCTTTGGAAAGAAACCCAGAGCCTCTGGTAAAAGGAATTAATAAATGTTGCTATTAATAAATATTACTATTTCTTTTCATAGTAACTATCTCACATGTAGCTATGACATTTGCAGAGCAATGTGTATCTACTGCTTGTTGTTGCTGTGTGCCTTCGGGTAATTTCAGACCCATGGTGACCCAAAGGGGAACCCGTCACAGGGTTTTCTGGGACTGAGAGTATGTAACATGCTCAAAGTCACCCAGTGGCCAAGCATAGAATCGAACCCTGATCTTCAGGGTTGTAGTCCAGTGTTCAAACTACTACCTCACACTGGCTCTATATCTTGTTTACATAGGTATTACCTAACTCAGAACTAGATTTTAGTTCTTCCATGATTCTGCTTGATGTGCTACAAAAGTCTCCAAGCTAATTTAAGCAAGGAGATCAAATTAAATAAAGAAACAAACAACTCCACTAATGAATGAATGTGTGTACCAAGACAATGACAGTTGAATGTATATGGGCAGCTCCTAGATGACTAGTGCTCTGACAGTGACAAAATCAGTGAATTAGTTTGTGTACTCTATAATACTGCTTCTAACTCTCTGACATTTTTGTACGCAGCTTAAGAAAGGTTGTATGAAATTAGTGTTGTCCACTGCAACCACAAGTCAACTCCCCAGCTCTCCAGAGTTCCCTGCTTTTTAATTGTCCAATCTTTAAAACAAGTCACCTTTTGCAGAGCTGTAATTATTCATAATGTCATTGAAATGTCAAATACTTGTGTGAGCAAACACAATGGGAAAAATCTAAGCTGAATGGCTTAGTTCCTCACCGTTACACCTCACTGCTTCATCCTTTAGCTTTTTTTTTTTAAGGAACACAGCAAAAGGCCTCCTCCTGTTTCATAGGATAGACTTTGCTATGCTCAAGGTTCCTAACGAACCAAATCAAAAAAGAATGAAAATGTCCAATAAACATCCATGATATGAAGAAAAAATTATATTTTAGGGTGTTAAAGGAGAAAAGGAAGAGGTTTTGTTCCTGAAATTAACAAAACACATTGCTTATGTACTTATTCAGCTCATGTCTTGTTTAAAGTACAGTCTGCCCTCCATGTTTATGGGTTTAACTTTCATGGATTTGATTACAGTGGTCCCTCCACATTTGCAAGGGTTTGGGGCACAAAATTCTCACAAAAGTAGAAAAACCACAAATAACTCCTCCCTTGCAATCCCCCTTCCATTCCCTTGCCTCTGGCTTGGTGCTCCCAGAGGAAAGAAAAAAGACAAGATAAAGGGGTTACCAGTACTTTCCACTCGGACGGAGAAGAGTGGAACGTTGAGTTCTGGCGTTCTAACTACTTCCAGCCACCATCTTGAGAAAGGAGATTCCTCCTAGAGGGGAGGGGTAGGAACAAAGAGAGCACCTGACCAATCAGCAGCCATTATACAGCAGAATGTGCAGCCATGTGGCAGAGAGGACATGCCTCCAGGAGTGAGCGGGGGCTTTGCTCACCCAAAAGGGGAAAAATTATCCATTTTCAACACAAGCCTGGGGTGAGGAATGCAAGGGAATGGGAGGAGGAGAAGGGGGAAAGGGAAGCACATGCCTCATCAGTAATCAAATTTGTGAATAATCAAACCCACAAATGTGGAGAGAGGACTGTATTTGTGAGTTTCTCCAATCCCTGCCCCTCCTGCCTCAAGTGCTTCTTTTCTAAGGGAACCTTCCCTCTCAGCAGCTCTGATCAGGCCATGCAGCCCTTTAAAAACCTGCCTCTAGTCCTCCTCCTCCTCCACCAGTTTCTCCCTGGCTAGCTAAAGATGGCTCACAGTCCAGTTTCTCAGTTGTTCAGTTGCTTCCCCATACCCAAGGAGAAGATAGGCAAAAGAACGGAAGTACAGCGCCACCATGCAGACTCATCCCCTTTCCCTCTTCTTTCCCTGACCTGGTTTGGATCCTGGATGTCTGTTCTCCCCACCATGCCTCAGCATCCTTCAGACACACACACACATACACACATTTTGATATTTGTGGTTTTTCCACTTTTATGGGGGTCCTGCACCCCTAATCCAAGAGGATGTGGAGGGCTTACTGTAATTAGTTTTTTCTGTATTTTTTCATATTTTATCAGTCCCTGAAGAAAGTCATATAAATATTTATCAGGTCATTTCCGCACTACACTGTTATAGTGCTATTATTCCACTTTGAACATCCTGTGAAATCCTGGGGCTTGCAGTTTAGGGAGAGTCATTTAGAATTCTCAGCCAGAGAGCTCTTTGGCCTCAGTAAACTACAAACCCCAAAATTCCGCAGGATGTTGGAAGTGGAATAATAGCACTATAACAGTCTAGTGCGGAAATGGTTCAAACCAGGCCACAAATATACTGCGCTGTATCTACCCACTTGGCCACCTTGTTGTCACAACTAAAAGGTTCTGTGATGATTTCATAGCTTGAGGGGTATTAGTGAAATGTAATGAGAAAAATAACTAAAAGTTACAGTCAGACTAAAAAAGGAGTTTAGTCATCCCTTGCTACACTGTAGGAAGTGGTAGTCAATTGAATGTTCACAGAAAGCTGGATGAAAAGGAAATGGGGGGAACTGGAAGGAAACAGAATTGGCAAATCCAGTAGATGAGGCAGGACATCCACCAGGAGACACTTGCTCAGTTCTGGAATGTTCTCAATGTTCTGCACAGTCATAGGATGACCCCCATATCTGAGTCACAGAGACCCTGAAGAATAATGCCTTCATTGTTTGAAAAAGGTCAAGTAGATTGTTATTTGAGACTGATTTCTTTCACACTCCGAGCAGAGGATGTCTGTGCCATGGCAGACATCCTCTGCCATGGCAAACTCAAGAAGCTCGCAAAGGCCTACTGAGACAGATCTATTTTAAGAAGTCAGTAGAGATAAGGAATCAAAGAACTTGTAAACCTCGGTCACTTTGATATAGTTACCCCCATCTTAATTACTTTATGCAATTATCTTAACCTGAATGGTTTACACTTCTATTTGGTTATTGTATAACCAGCTGCAATTGTCTGCTCTCCATGCCTAATTAGATAGTCATTCTGTTCATTAAAATATCTATGTTACTTCAGCACTGACTGCTCATTTAAAGAAATTATGTCATCTAGCACGTTGCAAATTTATGAGGCTTTGAGAATATGTGCTTAGGGCCACCTTGTGTCTTAAAGTGATACTGCATTGTATAATTACTATGTATGGACTCACACATCTGCACACAGAAGGGCAAAGGGTATATAATCAATATTCACAGTCCTCATGATGCACAGAATAGTTTTTACTTACAAGTAAACTCAAGTGTGATACAGTGGTTAGAGTGCTGGATTTGGACTTGAGACATTTGGGTTCAAGTTCCCATGAAGCCATGAAATTCACTGAGTGGCCTTCAGCCAGTCAGTCTCTCTCTCTCTCTCTCTCTCTCTCTCTCTCTCTCTCTCTCTCTCTCTCTGTGTGTGTGTGTGTGTGTGTATGTGTGCGTGTGTATATATACACATATATCCCCCTTTCCCCTCCTGACCTACCTTACAGGACTGTTGTGAGGACAAAGGATAGAAGAAGAGAGCCATAAATGGCATCTTGAGCTCACTGGAGGTAGGAAAGGTATATAACCAAACAAATAACCAAATTAGTTTACCTGCCTTTGTAGGACTTGATCCCCAGATCCTTGTGTGGGAACAAGTTGTGTGCAAACTGCTATAAGGAGGAACTCAGACTGTGGTGCTTATCAGAAAGGTCAGCCCCTCCATTAAGCAGAGTGAGACACTCATCTCAGGCGTTTGGGATACTATGGCAGAGCAGCAAATTATTTGTTATTCTTGTATTTTTACTGCCAAGGATGGCAGAAAGGTGCTTGTGGGGATTTTCCAGCCAGATTCCTATAGCGGCACACATTTTGAGTAAGGCACCATTATGCAAACTGTGTCCTGCCATTTGTACAGGGAGGAAGTGACCTTGGTGGGAAGAGAAGGCTGCCAACTCTGAGCTGCCCCAAGGCATTCAGGAAATAGGCTGCTCAAAGCCAGCAGCCTTCTGCTCTTATTACTGCTGCATCCTTCTCCTTTTCTTGCTACAGTCTTCACCTCCATCATTGCTCTCACTTCTGCCATTATCATAATCAGGCCAGAGAGGATCTTGACCTACGCTTCATGCACCAAAAATTACTTGCTGGTTGGGGGTACTATGCACTTGAGAAGGTGGTGGTGGCATTTACTGCTTTGCATCAGACAGAAAAAATATGCTGGGCCAGCCATGCAGCATGGATAGCAAACAATTGGTGATATGCCCACCAAACACTATAAAATGTTACTGAAATTGGTTAAGTTCCATTTCACAATGCCTTGCCTTTTTCTGCCCTTAACACATACCACTCACCTGCACGCTTGATCCTAGCAGCCCTATAAGAGGGATTTAAAGAATATTCACAAATTTTCTCATCCCTATTGAGGAAATGAGCATCAATATATCAACATACCTCATTTTAAAAAATGGTCAGTTGTTGCAGGATTTTTCACCCCTGCTTGAATGAAAAAGACCCCAGTGTTTTTTGTTGAAAGAGAACCAAGGTTGTCCATGTGATATATTGTCTGTTGTTGTTGTGTGCTTTCAAGTCATGTACGACTTATGGCCACCTTAAGGTGGACCTATCACAGCTTTCTGGGGCAGACAGTATGTGACATACCCAAGGTCACCAAGTGATACATTGTAGCAAAGGCTAAATATCTCATATGACTACGTTACCAGTTTGATTAACTCCCATAGGTCTCTTTTTAAAAAGGCAATATTAACAGGTCAAAATTAAAGCCCAAAAGTTGCTGCATGAAAATGTGCTGGTCTTTTTCGTTTTCACTATTTCGTACAAAATACAAGGTTTTATGCAAAGAAAAGCTTCATGAAAAATGAATCAAAAATGTTCTAAAGCCACCTTGGATCCTATCCCAGGAGAAAGGCGGGATATAAATCCAATAAATAAATAAATAAGCAAGCAAGCAAGCAAGCAAGCTTGTGCAATCTCAACCAGTAAGCAGAAATGTTTTGTTCTCATATATAAGAACAAAAGAAACTAAGATTTACAACCCTATTCTCTATGCAGCAGGAAAGGAGGGCTAGCAATTGATCAAGACTACTCAATTTATCAAGACTACTATAACTACTCATCGTTTTGGACTGCTTTTATTGGATTTTATCCCTGGCTTTGCCTTGCATTTCCTCCTACTCTCTTTCTCATGGATGCCAAAATATTCAGCACTCTTGAATCTGATCATTGCTGTTCTTCCTTCCAGTTCTGAATTTCCTGGAGTCCTGATCCCATTTGTGATTCCTTCAGTTATTCAGCAGTGCAAATCTTGTGGGCCTTTAGATGTTGGCATTGGAACTCCTATTAATTCTGTCCAATGTTTGTAATGATGATAATCTTCCTTGTTCTGGATTGGCAAAGAACTGTCTATTCTACCGGACATTAAAGAGACATCCTGAACCACACAACCAACTGTGGTGGCTCTTTAGTTGCCATGTTTATGGGAAAACCAAAATTGGTCCAACAGCTATATTGTAAGAGCTGCTCAGTGTACTAGATGATCATTTTGCCATCTTAACTTTCTCCCATGGCACTTTTTTTTTAAGAAGGGCTATCAGTGGGTTTGAAATAAATTCCAAAAGTAACTACATGAAAAAGCTATAACATAGCAATGGGGCTTATCTAATTAGTGCAGTTATTACTACTCAGATACCATTAAAAGCTTGAAATTCTGGTTTATAATGTTAATATGACAACACAGCAATCATTAGTATTGTTTACTCTGAGATTCTTGATGAATATTGCTGACCATAAAGGTCCTCATATCAAATAAATATTTCACTACAACAGATGGGGGAATCATCAGAATGGATGCAGGAACAAAGTCCCTTGTCAGGGCGAGGGCAGCAAGTATGGAAAAATTCTGGAGAACATTTTTGTGGTACTCCAAAATGTCTGCATTTTGGAAAAATCAAGTTAAGACTCTGCAAAAAGAGATTGCTTTTGTTTTCCTTCTCTTAATTCCAAAAGTTCATTAGGAAAAACATGTAGGGGTGAGTGGGTTTTTGTTTTGTTTTAGTTTTTAAAGATTTTTTAAAATTTTGAGTATGCACTATTTGTTTCTATTCCACTTCTGCTAGACAGCTGCTGAAGGAAAAGATAACTCAACCCAATAAATTAGTCATTTTAAGGAAATCATCATTCCATCTGGAAAGCCAAGATTTTACATGCTGATCTGGTGCCAGACAAAAAAAAATTTACCCAGAGTGTCCATATTTATCATAATGCAGTGATGGATTTTGAACTGACATTTTATGTTAGACCTCTAGCAGTGCCTACAGCTCTCCTCTGCAGCTCCAGCACTGAAGTGAAACCATTTTTTTCTCTGAGCCATATTTCTAAGTTTATAGGGCACCTGCACTTTAATGTCACTGGTAATTCCATCAAACTACATCATGTTTACTTTTATTTGGAGTACCACAATTATTCAGTAGCACCGTTCTGTTTCTCTGTTTTCTTCACTTCTTCTGCATATAGCTGTCAGATTCATTGCATAATTGGTACAGCTGCAAAATTGCAACATAGTTGGTGAAGATGGAGAATTCAAAGCTTGCACTCAAGGCACTCATCTTAAGGGACTCCAGAAGCATCAAGTTGGGGATTTCCTGTGTTGGGCTTGATGTAAGGCACTGGTGTAGAACAGTGCCTTGGAGTTTGGTAGAAGCAGCTTCCTTGGAGTTTGGTAGAAAGTAGAAATAGAGTTGGGTGTCATCACCATACTGGTGGCACCAAATCCCAAACCTCCAGATGACTTCTCCCAGCGGTTTCTTGTATATGTTGAATAGCATGGGGGACAGAACACAGCCCTGAGGCACCCCATAGACCAATGACCAAGGAGTCAAACAGGAATCCCCAGTACCGCCTTCTGGGCTTACCACTCCAGGAAGGAATAGAGTCACTGTAAAACCGTGCTGCCAACTCCTGTCCTTGGCAGGCAATTCAGGAGGATATCATGGCTGATAGTTTTGAAAGCCACCAAGAGGTCTAGCAGAATCAACAGGGATATATTATCCTACCCACTTCCTGGCAAAATTCATCCACCAAGGCAATCAAATCCATCTCTGTTCCATAACCAGGCTGGAACCACACAGAATGCCTGAAGCTGGGAGGCCATCACTCATTCTATTATTTTGCCCAATGATGAAAAGTTGGACACTGTCCAACCTTATCCATTATAGAAGTACCTATGGAAGGCTTTTTCAAGAGAAGCCTTATAGCTGCCTTATTTAGGCTTGTCGGAACCCCACTTCATGACCAGGAGGCATTGATTACTCTCTTCTCCCACTCAGCTAGATTTCTTCTTGCCCTTTTACTGAGCCAAGAAGGGCAAGGGCAAGTAGACTTGTGGTGGCTTTCACTTCTCCAAAGATATTGTCCTCATCTTCGGGCTGCACAAATTGAAATGAATCTATTATCATGGGACAAGCAGGGGCCATAGATATGTCCACCAGGGCTATATCAACTGTGGCATCCAAGTCAGAATGGAACTGAGTGACACTGTCTGCAAAGTGCAGTACCAATTCTCTACAGTGGACTGTTGAATGATCCGTACTATCCTCTCAGCCAGAATGTGACAGACTTCTGACCAACAGAAACAGCTCTGCTGGATGGCTCATTGTAGACACAAAGATGACAGAAAACAGTGATTACTTTGGTGCCTGCATTGTCACAGAGCAGGCCTACTCTAGCCCATGTTCAGTCAGGCTCACTCTGAGTCCTCCACCAACATCACTCTATTATGAGTTACACTTGGTAAATATTAATTGCCAGCAGACTTTGATGCATCAGGAATGGAGTTTCTTTTTGCTGTAGTGTGCATACATGCAGGGTAAGACAATCAGTTGGCTGGACCCCATGCTCATCTTGAAGAAATCAGGCCTCATTTTAAAATGCAAGCTGAAACTTTTCCACCAAACCCCCCATCCCTTCTGCTGACAAGGAAATGGCTCCTTGATGTGTTTGAGGGAACAATCAGTACTTAACTGACTTGTTCACTTCCTCTGAATGGAAGCCCTGCAAAACTGGTTCAGACTGGTATAACTCCCATTGTAAAGTAATGTGCATTGTCCTGAGATGTTGGGAAATCCCATCCAAAAGAGAGCAAATGGCTCTATCTGACTGGCTTTATCCTATGTGTGTGCAATCTATTGTTTGCATCTCCTCAGATTACTTGAGTTATTACCAGTACCCAAAGGGTAGTGAGCAGAAGTCATTTTCAAATCTGAACTTTTTAACTTCCAGAGTATGTTATGTTAACCCCTCCCAGAAGACATCCCCTTGAATCCAGATGACAGCCCCCAAGTTAGGAAAGGTTTAAAGAGAGAGAGATAGAGAGATTTGGAGAAGGCTGTTGTTTTCCCTAAGAGAAGAAAAGAACCTGCTTGCAGGCACAGACTTGCAGAAATTCTGCACCTGCACCTCAGATGGAAAAAGGCTGAACTGAAAGAAGGATCCTGGAAGAACACCAGAGGAGAGCCTTCATGGAGACAGATCAGAAAAAGCCCAGGGGGATCTCAGAGAGTTCCCCAAGAGAAGGAGCTGCTGCCCTGATCTTCAGCCACCAAACCAGCTAGACTCCTTTTCCTGTTGGAGGGTGAGAGAATCCATGTGTGTGTCCTAGTCTGCAGTCTCCTAAACTTAGCTGCATACCCTTAGCCCCCTTAATTCAGTCAGAAGTAGAGTTTTTAGCACCTGTGCCATTCTCCTTCTCGTTTTTTTTTCCAGAAACAGCTAGTTTTGAACACAGATTGTTCTGCTCGGTTCTCCTGCTGTGTTTTTCTGTCTTTTAATTAAGAAAGTTTCAAAATCACAAAACACAAAATTTTGTGTTTCAAAATCAATTTGTCTTCAACCTGATTTCTTTTTCTTTTCTTGTTTTTGGAGCTACTCTGGTTAATTTTCCATTTTTAAAACCTATAGCCTCCAAGGTCCTGCAGACAGAGAGAATTAGTGCCTAGGAGACCTTTTCCCCAAACCAGTAAACCCACAACTCTAGTCTCTAAAAACCAAGGAACTTGTTTGGCTTCACTCCTTGAGAAAGGATGCTCAGGAGTGATTGTGTCCACCACCCTGGCCATTTCCCCATTGCAGGGGTCAACCAGGGCTTCAACAGAATCAACTGCTGAGGTGACAGGAAAATGCCCAAGAGCCTGCTGGAATATAGATAAAACCTACAACTGCAATCATTATAGGGTTAATGCTGTATTAGTGAGATAGAGAGGACCTTCAGCTGTAAAGCCTCTATAAGACTAGCAGTTTCCTTAGTGAGCTTATCTACTGCTTTTGTTACCATTTGTCTTTGTATCCTGTTTGATCTTGCTTCATTGTGATATTTTGTTATTTGATATATTTTGTATGTTTTCTATTTTTATTTGCCTGTATTGCTCATGTTCATTTTAACCTTTTTTGACTATGTTTTCCCTTTTGTATATTTATTTATTTATATTTTTATATAAATATCTTGTTTGCTACTTTTCTCTTTAAATTGAATATATAAAAGAACTATTTGTTATCCATTTTGTCTTCTGAATTTCTATTTTACAACATAGCCTTCAGAGCCATGCAGATCCATCAGCCTCCTGGGGTATGCTGTCCTGGGATTCTTGTGAAATGTAGCCCAACCAGACCTTGGTTTTCTAGGTTTCTGGCAGCAATGAAGTAAGTGAGATGGAGATTATAGTGATCTTGTAAGACGTTGGTGGAAGACTGTTGCTTTAATCATTAACAGACCCATACATCTCTTCCTGCAGCTCCCCAAACCTACTTTCAGTGCTATGCATCCAGCTACAAGGAAAGAACTAGATGCTTCTCTGTGCTTCCTCCCCCCACTTTCCACCAGCCAGTAAATAGCTGTTTTGGGGAGGCAAGCAGGTTTTTGGAGGTGAGGGAGGAGACACGCTGAAGTTCCACCTGGCAGAACGTCGTGGTACCTCTTCTTGATCCAAGTTCTATTAATTACTATAGCTACAGGAGTCCCATCCCATATTTAGCCTGGCAATGTTACTGAAGACTATCAGATAGGGTTATTTGCCTAAGGCCAAAGAACTTTTGAAAATGTTTTACACAGATAGTTGTTGACAGACATAGAGCATCTGAAGCTCTCTCTCTTGAAAGTAGTAGATATATGCACTCAAAACAAGATTCAGAGCTTCAGAGGATGTTACTTCACCTCAGACCATTTGGGGCATGACCCACTTCACCTCAGATCCCTGTCAGAGCCTTGTTTCTGAAGTCCAAGGCTTCATATGTCTTATCATTGCCTTATAGAGGAAATAAGCCAAATGACTATAACTTAAATAAAATTTTGAATGGATGCAGCCTGACAAAGTTCATGCAAACGGGTGCTAGTTTTTTGTGCTGGGCATAAAAAGAGTTCGAAGTTAACTAGCTTTTTAAAAGAGAGAGAGAGAGAGAGTGTTTGTACTTTTACAAAATTGGGGGCAGAATTGGATGAATTTTTTTCAGACGGAATTGCTTCTTTTAAGAAGATGAATCTTGCCAATTTCAGACAAATTTTATGCAAGGGGAGTCTCCAATATATGAAGGGAAAGGTTTCACATGCATACATACACTAACCCAGATGTATATAAAAGTTTTTGGAGAACATATATGAAAACAGGATACACAGTAGAAGTATCCCTGAACAAGTAACCAGTTGCATTTCAGAGGGGTAAGTGCAGGTGCTTTTGTGCAAGGGATGTCTTTAAAATGTCACTTTGGTTCTAGATTCAGACTCATCTGAAATGGATGCCCACCTGTATGTTCTACAGTACCAATTGGAAACTGAATCTGAGATCTTGAATCAGAAGATGTACACCTGACATGAAGCTATGTCTCTGTAGCTGTGTCTCCCAGTGCTACCCCAAATAGCCATCTTTTAATCAATGCAGTCCCCCAGCCCCTGACCAATATAGCCATTTCCATGATGTTGGAGAGTGGTGGATTGATGGAAATATGTCCAAATATCTTCCTGTAGGTGTCCTCAGCAGGTCCCTGCAGATAATGACCTTGCAGAACATCCAGCTACAGAAAATAGCTGGATGCCTTGCCACTGATCCCCTGCTCTCCACTGACAGAGAAATGTCTGTGTAAACGGTCTGTGCCACTTGAGGGGTGGGTTTTAGGAGTGATTTTGGTCTTTGCACAGAAAAGCATGTGCAATGAACAAAAGTTGAACCTATGCTACTGTAACTCACAAGTAGGATGCAGGTCTATATTGATTTCCATCATTGACAAGAAAAGGCAGATTAATCAGATGCGCTTATACAAAAACATTCCATTATCACAAAATGTTGAAAGGCATTCAGGGACTTTGGCAAGTGAGGTAACAAATACAATCGTTTCAAGTATCCAGTTATTAAGAACCCATTTGTGCCTTTCTGCGCCTTCATTTGCAATGCAGCATTAGATATGGGTATGCAAATGTATAGTGCAATATTTATTTTATCAACTGGTGGTTGTTGTTGTTTTTCTTGTTGTTGTGGCGTGCCTTCAAATTGTTTCCTATCGCAAACCTATCACAGGGGTTTCCATCCAATAAAATGAATAGCTGAAATAAAAGAATATTCAGCGATATCATAAAACACATAGAGGAATGGTGTTTCCTCTAGCACTCTCCACTACTGCAATTAGGTGACTAATGTACCCAGGATTTTGCAGTCTTCCATCAGCTTTTAAGGCTGCCATTGTTATTCTAAAGAATTCCATTCATTAGCAAAGCAAGACACCTTTGTAAATTTCCTGCTTTGCACTGTTCGTATAGCACCAGCAAATTCTAGTGATCAGCAGTAATAAAACTGCCTGCTTTGGTAATGGAGGAGCTAAAGTGCTTGTGGTTCAAACAGTCATAAAATACACATTTGCTTTTTAAATCTCTCTAATGGTAATAGAAAATTATTTCAAGGGAGAAAATCATATTTGTTTACTTGTCTAAAATGAATGGAATTCCCATCCAGGTTGATACTTAATGTTAAATAAAAGGATTTGTTAAATTCCTTCAATTTATCAGATGCAGAGGAGAGCAGAGGTAGAGAACTTGTGGTCTTCCATGCTGGATTATAGCTCGCCTCGTGCCTAACCATTGGCCATGGGATCTAGAGCTGACAGCAGTTGGAACTTAACCACTTCAGATGGACCATAATTCCCCAGCCCTCTCGATGTATAGTATTGATATGAAACTACTTGCATAATGTGTAATGCATCATGGATTTCATAACTTCACTGGCTACCACTTTCAGGAAAATGCAGAGCTTAGAAAGTTACATTTGGTATGAATGAATGTACTGACACAGTGAGGCCATCCATAACTGAGTAATGCTCTGTTACGATGGACTCAGAGTTGTACTTTTGTCAGGATAACAATGGGGAAGAAGAAGAGTGCAACTGGAAAAATGCACAAAACCCAGGCTGGAAATGGCACAGACAGCTGGAAATGGCATGGCTTTGGACAAGTGTGGTACAGGCCAGATACACTGTATTGTGGTTAGTTTGTCTTCTTGACAGTAGTAGAAAGGCAACAGTAGAGAGTAGTAAGCTACAGAAGAGAGCACAGAGTAATAGATTTAATTTAAATTATTTAACATTTAAATCTATAGGGCATATCCTAAATATATTTGGGGTCAGGCTATTAATCTTTTAGACCCTTTTTAATTTTTCAATAAACCTGATTGTGCTTGCCTGACTTCTGTTTTTTCCAGTAGAAATCTGTCTGTGTTTGTACAACCAGAACTGTACAGTAATGGGAAACTTGAGCCTTGCCAAGATGTTAGGCAATTAATCATAACTGGCTATATGATGAAGTCATCGAGGGTAAGTGGTATTGACCAATTGTATGAATGATTTTCTCACTGGATGACATCACAAAGCTACAGAGCCAATTAGATTTGGTGATGGGCAGACATAAGGTAACAGAAAGTAAAGGCAACTAAAAATGAAAGCAAATGAGAACAATGCAAATGAATTTTCTTTTCAAGGAATGCTGAATAATCAGGAGACTGAAAGCGTGCTTGTTGGCAGTGCTAACATTTCCCAAAATGTTGGAGGTACTTTGAGCTTGGTTGCTGCTTTGCCTGTGGCAGGACAAACATCTTTTCAGACCAAAGCAACTGAAGCAGAGATAAGATGATTATTTAAAAGTGCACTAAAGTGAATAATTATTGGGATAAATTCCAGTATTAACACAGGAGATCAAGGGTCCATCTTTTTGTAAGCTCTCCACTTGTTCCCTCCTACATTTTTATTTTTTAAAATGTAACAAATGAACAAGTCTTAAGACTTTTTAAAATCTCAGTCTACCTTAAATCTGTGCCGCTAATCAAACACAATTAGGTAGAGAAGACAGCTTATTCTACAATAATACCAGCCAAGACTAAGTATTTCTCTGCGGAGACATTCTCAAACAAAGTCCATTTATTTCCTGAATATGACTGTAGTAGATACAATTACAATGGAGAACATGTCTAAAGAAGGTATCAGTTAAAATTATGTCACAATAGGGGAATTCCTACAGAATTCTAATTTACAATTAATACTGTGCCCCATAAGATAAATGATGTGGTTAAGAAGGATTATCAAGAAAACTAATTACGAATGTGTGGGTGTTGGTGCATATGCCATCTTTTCCCCCAAAAACAGGATCACAAGGCACCATGCAATTAAAACAGATACAAATTATAATACATATAAGTATAAACATTTGTTCACACTTGTGCAGTCTACTACTGGTGACAGGCAATGGTATAGAATCAAAACAGCTTCCTTCCCTCAATTTAGATAGAACAGAGAAAGAGTTGGGTGTCATTTTACATTAGTGGCAAAAGACTCAAAACCCCAGAAAAGGTCTCCCAGTGGTTTCTATATGTATTCAATAGCAGTGGCTTCTAAAATAGAAACCTGAGGGACTTCACAGACCAATGGCCAAAGCTTTGGACAGGAATCCCTCAGCACTGTATTTTAGGTTTGCCCTTCTGGGAAGGAATAGAACCTACTGCATTGATTCTCCTTGTCCCATCACAATGGAGTGGCCCAGAAGGATATCATGATCTATCTAAACTGTAGCAGAATGAAGAGGGACACAATCAATGTGTCTACTTACTGATAATCCAACAAGGTGATCAAAGCCATCTCCAGTCTATGATGGAGGATTAAGGATCTAAAATCTAGACAATACCTCTCATTCAGAAACCCCTAGAGTTGCGTGGCCACCACTCACTCTAGTCCCTTGCCCAGAAATGGAATATTGGAAACTGGTAATTATCCAGTATGGTGAGACTCAGGGACAGCAATTTTCAAGAAAGGTGCAGTGCATATTTTAGGCAGGCTGGAACACTGCCTTGTTGTAAAGAGGCATTTGCAGTTCCCATTAACCACTTTGTCAATCCCCATTGCCTTTCTAATGAACCCAGAAGGGCAAGGATCCAGCACAGATGACATACATCTTTCTCCTTCCAAGATCCTTGTGCTGGAGAAACAAAGGCCATATCCATTAGGCCTGTATGAACTGTAGCATCCAAGTCAGAATGAATCCAAGCAATTTTGCCTGCAAAGCATTGGACAAATTGTTCACAATGGATTGGCAAGTTGTCTGAATTCTATTCCATGAGCAAAAGTGTAAAACATCCCTGACTATCTTTATCCCAGAATGATGTTTCCTTTTTAAACATGCAATGCTAACAGAGTATGATTTCATCTTTCCCACATCAGACCTTCACATGGGCTCTGGTCGTTGCTTATTTGGGCTTGAGTTTTCCATGAATATCACCCCAGTTGCTGTGTCACAAATTTCAGAGATCAGCCAAGACTTTGACAGAAATACTTGCTAAAGTGACAGAAAAATTCTCAAGATCCATCCGCTTCTTTGGCAGGCCTTCTGAGTCCCAGCAAGCCTAAATCCCACCAGACAGTGATCTGCTCATGAAAACAGAATTACAGAAAGTTCCTCTATACCAAGATCAATATCATCCTATCTAGCACAGAAAATGTACTCCACAGTGTGCCCTGCATCATGAGTGGGACTAGACACGATTAGAGACAGACCAGTGTCTATTATTGAAATTATGATGTCCTGGCGTGTTCCTCTTAGAAAGCAGTCTCATCATCATTAGATAGTACATTAAGCTTGTTACTCTATTTAATGATGTTTTAATCTTTGATATTTTTGTACTGTAGTTTAATATTGTGTGAGCTGCCCTGAGAATTCACAGTATGACTATATAACTATAATAAATACAATTAGTTAGTAAATAAAATAAGTAGTCAGAGCCTATTTTGTGCAGAAAAGTACAGTCCTGCTCCCCAAAAGAGAACAGAACATCTTCCTTAATACTGCAACTGTCAAATAAATCAATGTTCCTATTAGAAATCTGTGCTAATCACATAATTTGGTTCAGACTTTGCATCAATTCCAGTTGATTAAAAGCCTGTCCACTTTGACTCAGGTACTGAGCTCAAGTCAAGCTTCAGACATTCAAATATTTGTACCTCCCACTGACAATCCAAAAATGACTAAAGCTTTTTTTTCTTTGACCAAATTGGAGGAAATGCATAGTATCCACTTCATCAAAGGGATTACCCAGTTTTTAGACCAATAAATACAGGGTGATTTTTAAAGACTGCTGTATGGTGTTTGTGTGTGTGTGTATGGAGAGAGAGAGAGAGATCTGCCAGTAATTTTTTATTTGCTTGGTAAAACGGGGGGAAATGTGCAGATATAGGTGCTTTTTCAGATGAAATCAAATTTCAGATGATTAGGAGTTGAGATTTTTGTGCAAGACTAGCCTTTCTATTTGAAAGCTATCAAAAACATCTAGCTCTGTTAATGTGATAACTGAAGCCCCTGTCAGAGCTGCTGATGACGAGCAGCAGCTGTTGGTCCCTGTGGCTCCGGCTGGAGGTGAGTCCTGCAGCTCAAGAGCTCCCCCTGCTGCCATGGACCAAGCAGGCTCAGACGTTCCTCTGCCTGCTCCTTTAGGGCAACAGGGATCACATTCTGAAGATGCTTTGGAGCCTGGGTCAATCAGCCCACAAACAAGGCGGAGACTCAAGAGAGCTGAGCAAAGGGAGGCTTCCTTGATTAAGTTCAAGAAGCAGTGACCAACCACACCTGTGCCTTGGGCTATATAACTGTCTGCCTGGAAGCTTTCCTTCACTTGTGGCAAACTTCTTTCAAGCCCTCCTCTTGCCTGTTCCTTGCTCCCAGCACTTGGTTTCTGCTACCTTGAATTGATCTCTTGACTTTTGGAACTCTGACTATGGCTTTTGCTTGACACTCTGGTAAATGAACTCCCTTGTGTAAAGTGCTTGCTTGTCTTCTCCTGGCTGGACTTTGCTGGCTCTCACACTCTCTTCTCTGGGCTGGCTTGCTGCCCAGGTCTCTGACCTTGACAGTTATGTTTTTTTGTGTGGACCATTGTTCTAAAAATGACAGATAGCACAGACATAACCCTAAGATAGACACCTGGAAAAGAAATTCAGGAGAGCAGATGTCTAGTTTATGTGGACAATGAGTCTGAAAAAGGAGGAGGTTCACTTTCCCTCTCACATTCCCAGACTCGTCTCACTCAAACTCACCTCTATTTTCCATCTGGCCTAATTGTCACGCTCTGTGTTTCGTTCCGCAGAGCAATAATTATAACAGTAGTAACAAATGTTACTATATTCAGCAATTTCTCCAACATCTCATTCTGCCTTACAAACCTTTCTACCTACCCTGGGAAGCATGTGAAATGCTCCAGAGGTGTTCCATTTGGCTTGGACTTTGGACTTCGCCAAATCTAACACAGATCTCTAATTTCTGTCTCCTAGTTCCCAAGATACAAATGTATGCTTATCTACCCACCAAGAAAGGTTTCATGTCCTAAGTTAATCTAAGGAGACTTTCTAACCAAACTTCAATTCTGATTGAGAGCACAGGAAGCCGGGGAAAGTAAATTTTATGTGATCATCAAAGTTGACCTCGCCTTAGGGTGACACAACACTACGCAGCAAGGGGTATAAAGTATTCTTTTTGAAATGGTCTTGATTGGTACACTAGGGAATTCCTGGATAAGCCGTAAAGCTTCCCTGTTCTTCCATCTGCCTGGTTTTGTGGCTTATTCTGATGCAGTTTTGTATCAGTGTTTCCAAGGCCATTATTAGGATGATGGTTTGAAACATCTTGGGAAATTTTTGACAGTTTATTTAGGGTTAGACACCAGTTATTCATCATCTTATACAAGTTATTCATCATCTTTTAAATTACTACACAAACTAAAGCGTATATCTTTGGACCACATTTTTCTCATACATTCATATGGACATTATGCCCAAAATTTTATGCTCATAAAATTTTATCATGTACTTTTTTATAGGCTCATCTTCTGTCTCTTGTTTAAAAAGCCATTTCTATACTCTTTTAATTACATGGCCATCATCTTTACACATCTCTAAATAAAACTCATTTTTCCTAACTCTTATGGCTGCATTTCTCATACCTTCATTAAATCTGTCCTTAGGTTGTATATAAGCAAACCAATTAAGATGTTTGCCTTCTTCAAGAATAATCTCTCTTGATTTAAACATCCAACTGTTTTGTTTAAAACAAAAGAACATCATAAAGCAACCATCTCCATTTTGTAGCCCATTCTTTTTTTTCTGCAGTGAGGTAGTTAATATTATCTTACAAAAAAAAGTCTCTGATCATATTTATATTAAACTTGTAGGAGAGCTTTTCTAATACAATAATTTTTAAATTCAGTATGTACTTTGATTTTATTATACCAAACTTAACCATGCCAACCAAATCTTAAATTATAGACATAAATTCCCAAGAGTTAATAAATTCCCTTCTATCTCTAAGCAATATCCATTCTATCAATCATACAAAACAATAGGTCTCATAATACAAATTGACATTGGGTACTCTCAAGCCACCCTTTTCCTTAGCATCATACTGTGTTTTAAATTTTATTCTGGGTTTCTTTACCTGTCAGACAAATCTGGAAATCTCTTTCTGCCATTGCACAAAAGGTATTCCATATCTTATAATAGAGATCATTTGAAAGAGAAATAAAATCCTTGGCAAACATTTGGTTTTATAATTACAATTCTGTCCCAAAGTGATAAATTTAAATTTCCCCATTTTTCTAAGCCTCTTTTAATTTCTTTCCAGACTTTTTCATAGTTGTTTTGAAATAATAAACTGTTGTTCTTCATGATTGTAACTCCCAAATATTTAATCCCCTCTTTCCCACTTCAAAATTTGAAAAATCAATTAGTTCACTGTTTTCTTCTGAAGCCATATTTTAGTCTGCAATTTTGTTTTGTCATGATTCACTTTAAAACCAGAGCATGGCCCAAACACCCTTAATTTTTCTTAGAAGAACTTTCATCAAATCCAATGAATTTTTTTGTCTTTATCACAAGATCATCCCCGTAAGATCTCAGGATGTACTGTTCTTTTTTTATTTTCACCCTATAGATTATGTTATCTTGTCTGATATCTCTCAGCAAGGGCTCCAACACTAAAATAAACAGTAAAGGTGAGAATAACAACCTCATCGGTCCCCTTTTTGTGTTTCAAGCAATCTTGTTCCATTGACATTTACTAAAATATGGGTCTTTTGAACTGAGTAGATAGTCTTTGTTGCCTGAATAATATTTTTACCAAAGTCCATTCTCATTAACACTTGAAAACACAGGCTTCCCTCACTTTTCTGAGAGGTTAGGGACCACAGCACTGTCAGAAAATGGAACTGGTTGAAAAGCGGAACCCGTGTGCTGGACTGTAAGGAGAATGAAGGACTTACAGATGCTCACTTGGGACCAACAGCACACACACTGTTTGCAAAATCTCTGAGACAGCTTAGTGCCTTTTTCTCCCTCTCAACTCACTTTGCAAGCAGCATGCACATGCGAGTGGTTCCAAGCGAGTCTCTGTAGGTAAGAAGAACTGATGAAGCAGAACACCATCAACTTAATGGAACTTGCCCTTAATTTGGAAGCATCAAAAAAGCAAGTTGTTAGATAATGGGACATCAAAGGTGGGTGTTTCCTATAAGTAATTCCAATAAATATTATCAAACCTTTTCTGTCCATCTTAAAAAAAAATCAAAACTGCCTTGTTGTCATTATGATATTAAAAAAATTCAATAATGTTAAGAACAATTCTTACATTATTCCTTAATTGTCTTTTTCTCAAAACTACTGATTCTCATAGATATTCTGAGAAATATCTTTTTTCAGTCTGTTTGCCAAGACAGTAGTAAAAACCTTATAGTTGTTATTCAGTAGGAGATAGGTCTACAATTCTTTTTTAATGTCTCATCTGTATTTTCTTTATGAACTACTGTGAAACTGTGATCTGCCCTTTTTCTAATAACTCATCACACACCATTTTTTAATGGCTGAAGTAGCTCTTCTTCAAATTCCTTATAATATGCTGCCTTGTGCTTTTGCAGATTTAATTTTATTGATTGCTTCAGTAAGTTCCATACTTGTCACAGAGCCATTCAAACTTTGCTTTTTTCCAGGCATAATTGGTCTAGTTGGAATTTATCCAAGTAGTTTTCCACATCTAAGATTTTCTCATTGCCTGTCACATAGAAATCTCCATAATATTCCTCAAATGTTTTTAATATTCAGTATATTCAAATTCCTTTACACATGAATCCCTCTTCCTAATCTTTGTAACCTTTTTTTTTTATCCTTTCATATCTAAACTTATAGGGAAGCCACTTAATTCCCCTTTGGGGACTATACAACCAAAGGTGATATCTTTTTTTTCTAAATGCCTCCAGCAAGAATTTATACTCTCTGTGTTTTCTCAGCGTTCTTTCAGGAATTTTTTTAAACATAAGTATTTTATTCTCATTTATTTTAAGGCTTTTCTTAAAGCATGCTCTCTATATTTTATCTCTGATGCTTTTATGTATGAAATGAATTATCACACATCCTGTAAGTTTTTTCTCTGTGCATAAGCAAAGTTTTGCCTATATATTGCTTCAATCTTATTGTCAGGTTCTTCATCAGAGCTGCTTATAAGGTCCACCAAACTCTCAAACCTGTCTGTATTAAGCCAGCCAGCCCTTCTGGAACAGCTCTTAACTTAGTGTTTCCTTTGATTTTAACCCCATCATCATAATTCTATCCTCGGCCTTTCCAAATCCTGCTATAAACTGTCTATTGCTTCTAAATTATCAGAGATCTCCTGTTCATGTTTGTGTGTAATCACTGTGAGATTCTGAACTGATGTTGTGATCCTTTTGAACTGTTTTTCAGCAAGCTCTTTAAAATGATTTACTCGTCCTGTGATTTCTAATCTTAACAAACCCAACTTCTGCTCCAAGTTTCCATTAATTCTGTCTCACTTTTATTCAAATTTAAAATCTGATTAGACATCTCAGATTTCGAGGCTTGAATTTTAATGAGCATAGAGTCGGTTTCATCTAGACCAGTTCTGGACATTTGTCTGGTGGCCATGTTTATGATGTCATACAAATCGTTCTCTGCTTAAATTTCAGCATCAGAGATGATATTTGTTTCCACTTTTCTGAAATATGGCTTTCATATGGCCTTTTTAGTTGTTTGTATCTCACAAACACTAAATCTATTTCTTATTTCTATTCCAAATTGTCACTTAATTTCATTGTCAATTTTTGAGTGCTGTGCTTTCCATCTCTCCCAGCATTTAGATTCATTATCAAGTACTTTGTCAATCAAGACTACAATTTGAATATTTATGATGCAAACTGTATTCACTTGAGTGTTATGAATCGCCAACCAAGCAGGAGGGTTTCCCTATCCCTGTTATCCAAGGTCCTTTGATAATAATGTAAATCTTTGTTTGGAGAAGTTAATGTCGAGCCAACCTTAATGAATCTTTGTGATTCTTCTGCATTGCATTGGAACACGCTGTAGTTTCCAGGGTACATTTCTTTACCAGACAGCTCCCCAGCCCACTCTTGAGTTGGAAGGTTGTTTGAGAGACTGCATTTCTGCTCTTGTGGAATTCCATATCTTTATACACTTAAAGATGATAATCAATCCTGCAAAGCTAGGAACAGTATGAAATTTAACAATCAACCATCCTGACCAGAGTCCAGTTTTATGAATCAGTGTTAATGCCCTGGAAATCACTATAGACAAGTGTTAAATAGATTCATACATAAGTTAGCCTCAGATTTCCTACATGCATGTTTAGTCCAATAGTTGGCGCTGTACACATGAAAGCCTTAAATGCTGAAATTCTTTTCACTGGCTGTTTAGAAAAAAGGAGGGCTGGATTCTTTACTGTTATGGACATGTCAACAGTGGTAAGAAACAGTTCTTGGTGTCCAGCATGCATCCACTGAATTACAGAGGGTGATTATTTTCCATTGTTCTGTTATGCATTTCAGTGCCCACGAACTGTTCGCTGAAGAGAGCAAGACAAGTGCACAATTTGGTATATGCTTTCTATTTGTTTATCATCTATGTTTAGTAAATGGGAATGCCCTCTCCAAAGTGTTTGCAACGAACTCTTCACAATAAAAATCTTGCCCTGCTGTGGACAGAAAAGAAGAATTAACTACCTTATTTTAAATGTACTAATAGTTTACCAATACTTTTATCTTGGAAGGCAGCCTGCATCTGAAGTAGGCTACTTATATGCACTTCACAGTAATGCACTAACACTGAATCTACATAATTATTTTGATTTTTTTTTTCATCTTGAGAAAATACACCAGGGATTTTTTAAAAGTTTACTCTGCTCTTCATCATTCAGATGTTCTTTTTATGCACTGACAACAGCTACAAATAAGAACACAGCTCCAAAATTTTTCATCAGTCATAATTTTCAAGCTGTTTTTTTAAAAAGCTTTGCTGTTATTGGCCAGTATTCTACATTATCTACTTAGTATACTTAGCTAAGTACTTAATTAGTTAATTATCTGGTTAAATATACTTAACTAAGTAATGTCTCCTGGCCAACCACCTCCCTAACCTGATGGAAACATCATCTCCACCTGTGGTCCAATCATCAGCAAAATGCACTTCCTTCTACTCCACATGGAGCTGATACCTGGTAAGTAAGTGAGGGGAAAGGTTATGACTGTGGCAAAAGTATCACAATCATGACTAAGCAGCAATGGTGAATATGGAATAGTTATCTTGATTTATTCATCTATACCCGTTTCATATTCACAATTGCTACTTAGTCACAATTGTAACATTATTGCCATGATCGTAACTTCAACTGCATTGGGAGACAGAAGTTCATTCTGCTGGTGACTGGTACATGGGTGAATGATGTTTCCGTCAGGTGGCAGAGTTAGGTTAGTATTATGAGCAGTTACTTAGTTAAGTAACAAAGTAGCTGAGGTAGAATACTCACCATTGTTTTTAAATATACATTTTATTTAAAAACAATGGTGAGTATTCTACATAAGCTACTTAAGCATGTATTAAATTTAGGGAAGGAACAATCCCAAAGGCCTTATTCCCTTCCCATCCTTACAGAGCAGATGGGAAGCATAGTGGAGTGAACGGAAGATCAGGAGAACTTGACTATTTCTGCAGTGCATTGTTATAGTGCTATTATTCCACTTTCAACATCCTGTGGAATCCTGAGGTTTGCAGTTTAAGAAGAGGCATTTAGAATTCTCAGCCAGAATGCATTTTGGCCTCAGTAAACTACAAACCACAGAATTCCACAGGATGTTGAAAGTGGAATAATAGCACTATAACAGTGTAGTGCGGAAATGGACCTTGCCTTCTCTAGTTCTCCTAATAGGGGCATTCCATAAGAAGAACACTGCTCACAGTCTAGGATGCTTATTCTGGCAGAATGGAATTCAAGAGCCAATCCTCTGCGTTTGTTCAGAGGCTGGAAGAGTTACCTTTCTGACACTTTAACTCACAGAATACCCCAGCCAGTAGGAAACAGTGCTGCAATACCTTTGTCTCCATTTCAAACACAACTGCAATGTAAAGTGTACCCTAAGAGCCAATTCAGACGTCCAATATTTACAAGGATTTCAAAATGATGAGTCATTTGCCTTCCTGAAAATCACACAAATATTAAAGATCCAGATCAGCTCTTTCAGGAAAATAATTTTAAAAGACTTTCATAGCATGTTTTCAAAGCAGCTTTTAAAGTTCTAGTTATTAATTCTCCCATTTTTTTCTGTTGAGATACTTTATTCCTATACATTACTATAAAAATGATTGATATTGAAAAGGTTAAACTTGTTTACACAAAAGATCAAGACAATAATGAATTTCCCAAGAGACTACCTGTTTGTTGTTTTTATTAACATTGTCATATTGCATAAGTGGGGAATTATCATAAAGTCTTATTCATCTCCAGTGTGGCTGTAAACTTGGTCATGCTATTAAGAAGAACAACAAGAACTGGCTTTTTAAGGAGGATTTATTAAAATGTGTGATTTTGCTAGAATTTTGGAACTGAGGGGAAGTGTCAGGGAAACTCTCATGTATTTATTAAAGTCTCAAAATAGTTGGATTTCAACAACTGGTGTCCAAAGTCATTTATGCCCCACCATACATCAACTGTTGAGAATCATATTAAATTCACTTTTTGGTTTGAGCCAGATCGAACATGTAGGAACACATGCATTGGGTCCTTGGTATCAGACAGTATTCCAGGACTTCCCCCCGCCACCAATGATACCAAAATTTGTGGTTGCTCAAGCCCCATTATGTATAATGATGTCGTAAAATGATGTTTCTTATATAAAATGATAAAATCAAAGTTTGCTTTTGGGATTTTTTAAAAAAATATTTTCAAGCCGTGGTTGATTGAATCTGGGATACAGAATCTGTGGATACAGAAGAGCAACTATATGGTATAATACCTTTAGGAACTTCAAACTATAGTACTAGGAATATTTGCTCCCCTATGCCAAAACATTTGTGTGGAAAACCATAAAACAAGAAACTAAGTTTTAGGCCTTCTCCTTAATGTTCTACTTTTCCCTCATGCAGGAAATCATTGATGTGCAGTAAAACTACTTTCAAACAATGAACCCCCACCTCCATTGGACACTAGCGCTGTTCCAAAGGGGCTTTCAGTTATTATCTTCAAAACCCTGGGTTGTTTTATCCAATTTATCCAATGAAAGCATGGTTTTTACATCTGATTCAGAAATGTAACCACAATAAGATTATGTGCTTGCAAAACATCCTCATGGTTACATTCACTTTTACATAACCATTATCTCCTCTTGTAAATGTCGTGTTCACTCTTACTCTGTTAAAAGTTCTGAACTTAGTGCTGTTAGAAAATTGTATAAAACTGGTACATTTTGCTTCATTTGTACTTAGACTTTTAATGTGTATGTATCACAATTAAAACATTATTTATACAAAAATTAAAACAGAAGATTAAAACATTGTTAAAATACAAGACATAAGTTAAAAGTTCAAAACACAATTTGAAAGATAAAAACATAACTCCACCCAAAACTCTTTCTGTTACATAAATTATAAACCAAGGCCTGCCTGTGTAAGAAAGTCCTGCCAGCAAAAGGAAAGGAGAGAAGATACCAACTGAGTCTTCTGCAGGATGGAAATCTACAACCAGGGAGCAGCCACCAAGAAGGCTTTCCTCCAAGTCCTCACTGAATGTGCCTGTGATAATGATGGGACCAAGAGAAAGACTTCTCCCAAAGTTCTTAAAACTTGAGCAGGTTCTGGCAGACTCAACTATTGAAAATGCTTTAAAATAGTTTAAAAGTGCCACACTTATTTGGAAAGATATCAGTGTGGTGTAGTCAATTCTATTTAAATATGTGCATCCAAATACAAAATTACATCAATTGTTGCTAATTTGTGGTCTGTTAAACAGAGTCCTTGTTTCATTAAACCTGACAGGTCATTTATTTTCCCATGTTTCCAGTGTGGAAATTGGTGTTTTGCTGACCTGCTTAGAGAGTGGCTTTGCTACTGTCCTCAAGGCTTCCAGGGAAACTGCATGCTGCAAAAGCATTGACTGAATAGACAGAGTTGTCCCAAGTGCAGCAGAGTTGTGTTCAAGTAAGATAGAATATATTGGTACCTTGGACAGAGCATTGTGAGAGGCAATTGCTAACGTGTTCTCACCCATGCAAGAATGATCCAGTCACTCTGCAAGATACAGAGGTCTTCTGAGGGCTAATCCACATGCATTTATTGTTTTGCCCACCCCGTCTGTGAAACTTTCTGTGCTTGTAAAGACTAATTCTGCAGCACAAGATTCTCATTGTATGGGCAAGATGGGTACTGCACTGACAATACACTTTTTCAGTGTGCACATGCAGGGAACAGCAACTTCCAAAAGGTGTCTCTCCCCACTCTGCTTCTGAATTTGAAGGAAAAATAAAGCTTGACAACCTAATACTAAAAAACTCCAGGTTCAAAGTCATCCCAGCTGGACTGGGGAGACTGTCAGCACTGTGAGTGCCCCTGTTTGTGTCCCTCACAGCAGACAAAGCAGGGCTAAAGAATAGATTAGGGAGTGTAGGGTTTATACGAGGCTGGAGGAAGTTGAGAGTGTGGTGGAAGAGGGAGCAAGCTAGAAGGGAACCTCTATTCCCTAACACCCCAGCCTGCACAGGGAGCTTGGAAGCTGCAATATGAATGATTCAGGGGCCTGCTGCTGTTGAGGCAGACTCCTTTAAAGTAGAGCCAGAGGTTTCACATAGTCCTGTTTTCACTCAGCACCCAGAAAATTCCCACAAGGATGGAAGGACTATTTATCCAAGAAGCGCCAAATAAAGTCTTTTCAGATCTGAGCCTACATTTCCAGAATATCCAACACATTATCCACCAGCCCACAAATCTGAGTAGAGAAAAATTAAATATCTTTGCTCTCAGAAATGAAGGGTTGTTTTATTTCCTTTGAATCTAATCTGAGCATGCTTTGAAAACCTATTTTATAACAAACAGCATGAGTATTCCAATGTCTGTGAATTCAACCATGAGCAGTAGAACATCCCTATGAATAATGGCTACTTGCTTTGCATAGACAAGTTACAATATTTGGGATAAAACTAAATGAACCGTCCCTGAACACTCTCTTTATCTACTGAAAGCTAAGATAAGTTCAAAATACATGCTCTGAGGAGAAACAGGAATTTCAAAATCCACAAGGTATCACTTGGGTTTCTTTGAAGAGTTTCATTAGCCCAGTCTGCATCAAATATCAAAGAAATGCAAAATACATGCAACCCAGTTAAAGAAGAGGATGTGAATTTTCAGAAAAGCGGTAAAAGCTGTAATAAAGTATTTTGTCTTTTAAGGTGCTCAAATAAAAGTAACAATTATCTTATGGTATAGAATAAAATAAGACAGTTCTAGAAGATATCTGAGAGCCAATGTAGTGGTTTGAGCATTGGACTACAACCCTGGAGACAAAGTTCAATTTTCTGCTCAGCCGTGGAAACCCACTGGGTGACCTTGGGCACATCATACACTCAAAATGAACTGAAGGTACACAGCAACAACAAGGAGGTATCTAGCATCCTGGTACTTTAAACATCCCTTCCTTCCTAGGGGTTATTTTCAGATCTAACTGAACTGAAAGACCCAAATTACAAATTTCAGGACATTGATGGGAGAAATTTGTTGAAAGCCCTATCATAGCATTTTCTTGGCAAGATTTCTGCAGAGGGAGTTTGCCTTTGCCTTCCTCTGAGGCTGAGAGCATGTGACTTGCCCACTGTCACCCCGTGGGTTTCCATGGCTGAGTGGATGTTCAAACCCTGGTCTCCAGAGTTGTAGTCCAGTATTCAAACCACTATACCACACTGGCTCTGATGGTGGAACACAACCCAGTTGTTCTTACTCACACTCTTTGCACCTTTTTATAACCTTGACCATGGTATCTTTCTAGACTATCTCTTTAAGCTGGGTGTTGGAGGCAAAATTTATGATGGTTTTACTCAAACTTGCAAAATAACCTTGAGCAACCATGTGTGAATACCCTCCTAATTATGCTGTGGGGGCCACAAGATACTATTTTGTCCCCAGTGCAATACATTCTCTATTTAAAGGCATGGAAGTGGGGTCATTGCAAGAGTTAAGGCATTATATGACCAGTATACCAATCAGCTATGTTGCCCTGTTACATGCATTAGGGGAATTTGTGCACTTACTGAACCAGTGTCTGGATACAGTGATAGGCTGGATGAGAACAAATAAACTGAAATGGTATCCCAGAAAAACTCATGTGTGCATAATTGGTTCCCAATTCAGAACTGGGTAGCCCAGTCTGAAAGGATTATACTCATTACTGTCCATTCAAGCTAAAATCACCTGCATAGTAAGGATTGGCTATCTTCCTAGTGTGGACACTGTAACTAATGCACTGTTAACTTCATGTCCGGGTTACTGTCATATGATACATATGAAGATTCCCATAACCCTGATTAAGAAGCTGCAACTGGTGCAAAATGAACAAGTCCTAAGGCCATTTCTGCACTAGACTGTTATAGCGCTATTATTCCACTTGCAATATCCTATGGAATCCTGGGGTTTGCAGTTTAGGGAGGGGCCAGTCGACCAAGTGCACATTAAGCCAATGCTGTGCAAACTATTAGCTGTGAAGACCTCTTCTAAGTGTTCTTACCACCCTGAATGACAAGGACTAGATTATCTGAAAGGACATCTTTCTCCTAGCAGACCTTGGAAGGGCACTAAAGTAATCTTGCTTTTGGTATCTTGGCTGCTCATCATTAGTCTATAATCCATAAACTAGCATGGTATATGGTTTGAGTGTTGGGTGAGAACTCTGGGAGACAAGTGTTTGAATCCCTACTCAAGCCATGAAAGCCATTGGGTGACCATGGACAAGCCATACTCTCTCACCCTTAAAGGCAGGTATTCACAAACATTTTCTGAACAAATCTTGCAAAGAAAACTGTATGATAGGGTTGCCATAATTTGGAGTCAACTTCAAGGCACATAACAACAATAATTAATCACATCTCTCCATTGTTATATGTGAGGTACCTTCTGCTATGTTTTTAGTAGACACACTTGTTTTCTCAGGTTTTGCCCTGAGAAACATTTTAACATTTTAAAATGTTATTCACTGTAGATATTGTATGCTGATTTACCATTTTGTTAATTGCTGTTCCATACATCATTTTGACATTGTTTTATGATGAATAATCTAGGAATTATGATCAATAAATGAAAAACATAATAACTTCTTAGGAATCTAAATCACTGCTCATTTCTCAATCAGTATATACTGGGTTGGTAGAACTAAGTAGATGGCTGATTCAGTTTAAGTTTAATCATACTAAGATGAAGCCTTATAGCCAACTAGATGGTACCAGATTGGTCTCACTTCTACCAGTGCCACTCTCACTACCGGCTGGATTTATCAGTATTATAACAACTGATATCCCTATATCAGTACCCAGCCAGGTAAAATTCTCATAGTGTACTAATGGGATTCTAATGTGCAATGATACTATAAAGCGTACACAGTACAGTCATCCCTCCACATTCACTGGGTTAGGGACACAGGACCTCCATGAAAGTGAAAAAAACCGTGAATAACTCTAGGCCCTCTCAAACCATATTTAACACACAAAGAAGTATGATCACCACATTCAACCCACGATGGATTCCTTTGAGGCATCAGGGTTCCTTCATAAGGCAGAAGTGGGTGGCTGGTGGAGCTTATTGCCATCTCTACTGCTGCCCCATACTCTTTTTAACAGGGACTCACAAGTCTCATTTGCAGTTTCTCAAACTCACGAGGCTTGCAGTCCCTATTAAAAATGGCATAGGGAGGCAGCGGAGGTGACAACAAATAATCTGTAAATAATCAAATCTGCAAAAGTGAAACCCGAAAATGTGAAGGGCTGAATGTACAATATAAACACAAACCCTATTTTCCACTCACTTCAGTTCAGTCACTTTCACCCCTTAGACCTCCACCTCAATTTCTTTTACGTAACTTTGTGCCTCTTGCTTCTAGCCTCTGCTGAGTCAGGGTACAATATGTAGTTGTGACAGGAACCCATTCAGATACCATCCGGACATTGAATGGGCACTAAGCTGCTGCCTTGGGCTTCTGCTGATCATAAAGCTAGCTGGCCACACTTCTGAAAAAATCATCTGGTGCTTGCAAGGAGCAAGGTGGCAAGTTTCTCAGGTATGGGTGCTCTTCTTACCAGCATGATGCCTTGGGTTTCTCAGTAGAATTTAGAGATGCAAATACAAGAGAATGTTGTACAGAGATCCTCATTCTCTCCTGGAATGGGGAGCATAGTGGAGGAATTATTTTTCCTTCCATGTAAGGACAACATAAGTGAAGATTTACATCCATGTATCAGGGTGATGCCAGACAATGTTGGTTAGTCCCAGCTAGAGCAGGCCCATTGGAACAATTTGCGTTAACTGTGTGTCAACAGATAGTTAAATCCAATTGATTTAATGGGTCTACTCTAGTCAAGATGAACAGCAGGACAGGAGTTATATATCAGCAAGGTAGGTGTGATGTCTTGAGATGGGGCTAGGCTATGCATTTTGATAGCTCTTTTACATGCTTGGTATACCCATAGGCTTTACAAATGGCTTTAAAACTGATGCTAGTAAGAGAAGATTAGATAAATTCATGGAGGTTAAGGCTGTTAAATATCTATCCATGGTAATGATCATATACTACTTTCACATTCAAAAGCAGAATATATTTGATTGTCAATTCATCAGGAAAAGTAGCAAGAGAAGGCTCTTGTTCAAGGGTGCAGCTGCGTGAGAGGGAGGGTTTTATCTCACAAATGAGAATTCTGCCCCCCTGACTTAAAATTTGACTTATGACTTACAGTTTGAGGCAAGCATTTAGAAATACAGTTAAGTCATCCAAAGAGTATGGGCAGCCAAAGGTACTGAGGGAACAGCACATATAAGAGTCCTAGGTGTCAATTATTTTCAGTGCCTCACTCTCTGCAAGCAAGAAATTTTGAACTGAAGGAAAATTTAGTTGAGAGAGGTGAGAATTCTCATTTGGAGGGGCAATGCCCCCATTTTGCCCCCTCCTCACATAGCTACATCCCCACTCTTGTTTTTACTTCCCACTTGTGTGCTTTCCAGAGGCATTATATTGGTCTTTCTGGGAAGAAAGATGGTGGACTGGATTGGTCTTCGGATTGATCCTATGGATTGGTCCATTCTTGTTTGGATTATGTCATAGTGAACGGAAATCACGCATTGTGAATGCCCTTTTAAAAATTTGCTGCCTGCCTCTTTTTTGAGGAGCCCACCAACTTTACTTTAAAGGAGATTCCCTGTAAACATGCAGTTCATTTTACTGGCACATTCTGTTGGATTGATTCTTGAATCCTCCCCACAGTTAAAGATAATAGAAGTCTTATGAGATGACATACTGTGATCATCTTTTAAAGTATTTTTCTCAATCTTGTCATTCTTTTATAAATCTATGTAACCCAATCCTTAACTCCAGTAGTGAACTCTCTTCATTAAAGTTTGAATTTGAGTAGCTGAAAGCTTTCCCTATTTCATTTGTTAATTGTCAGTAATAATCATCATCCTATAGAGTATTAATGGTTAAACCATGATTACAAATGATTTGAATGAGGGAACAGAGGTGATATTTGTGAAATGTCTAGATGGCACCAAACTGGGAGGGTAGCTAATACCTCAGAAGACAGAATCAGGATTCAGGGTGATCCCAGAAGACTTAAGAGATGGGCCAAAACTAAAAAAAGAAATTCAACTAGTATAAATGTAAGATTCTACCTACAGGTAGGCAAGAAGAATCAGATGCACAAGTACAGGATGGCTGACACCTGGTGACAGTGGTACATGTGAAAATGATTTAATGTTTTTATAAGACTACAAGTGAAACATGAGTCAACAGTATGGTCTGGTGGCAGAAGATATAATCTGATACTAGACTGTATTAACAAAAAAAAATAGTAGCTATATCAAGAAAAGTAATAATACTCCTCTGTTCTACTTTGGTCATATCTTATCTGAGAAGTATGTCTCATTCTGGGCATCATAGTTTAGTAGGGGTATCAAGAAGCTGGAATACATCCAGATGATGGTGACCGGCATGGCAAAGGCTCTAGAATCCAAACCCTACGAGAGATGTTTGAAGGAGTTGTGTGTGTTTACTTTGGAGAAAAGAAGATTAAGACATGATAGCCATCTTCAAATATTTAAATGGCTGACACCTGGAAAAATGGAGCAATAGGGAAGACAAGAGATGAAACAATTTTGGCAGATTTTAGGAAAGGGTTTAGTGTTTAAAAATGCTGCTGTCAAAGATATTGTGGGTTAAAAGCCTTCTTCATAGACAATTCAATTTATTCAATTTTATCAGAAGATAATCGTGCTTTTGCTATCTCTGAGACTGACTATTTTCTCAGTCAGCAGCTTCCCTTCTATTTATTGCTGTTGCGTATAACAAAATGTGCCCTGGGAAACCCTATGATGAGTTGATGTGAGTCCAATTTTATGATGCTTGACAGAACAGTAAAAGTGTCATATAGCTGATAAATAAGGATACTTTCTTTCCCTTGGTTTAGAGGAAAGCTTCATTCTCACTCCAAGATAAAATGTCTATTGTGCTTTGAGCATTTAACACAAAACAAATAACAAACAGAAAAGCATAAACAGACTCAATTGAAGAAAATTATCTCAAAGTAAAAACACATTGGTATTAACAAACCTTTTTGCTGATCAGCTAGACTCCTTCCAGGATAACTTTCCACATAAGCTTATCTCTGCATGTAAAAAAAAACATAACTTTGATTCAGCAAGCTATGTGTAAACAGATTGGCACAGACACAAGGAACTACATGTGCACCCTCTTGCCCTGGCTATAGACTCTGTACTTATTTGCACTGTTAGAAGCAGATGTCAGCTAATGTCATATGTCATAGAGTTGTCTTAAATTCATTGCATGGAAAAGTTACTTGGACTACAACTCCTAAAATCCCTCAGACAGGATTCTGAGTGCTGTAGTGGAAAAAGCAACTTTCTTAAGTCCAAGTTAAATCACAAAAGCTTTTGACATTTCGTCTAGCCAAGGATGTATCAAATAACAGGAGCAAAACCACACTATTGAACTGCCTTCCAGAAATCATAAGAAAATCAATTACGTGTTAATTATAAATCTATTAGCTTCAAGAAGAGTTATACCAGCCAAAAAACGGGTGAATGCTACAGTTCTCTTATAAACGAATGGTTGATGAAGGTTTTCTTAATTGCTAGGTTGTCTAAATTGACAGACTTGGCACATGGCACACTAGATCAAAGAAATCAGTGTGATGCCACCCCGCATACACACACATCTAGTTCTTAAATGTTATTCTTCAATTGTGTTTTGAAATGGTTAGCATGCATTAGAAAGGATGGTTCCTTATATACCTAGAAATAAATTAAATGGGATTGGCTCTAAGTATTTTGGATGGCTGAATTTTAAATAAAATAAGTTTTCAAAAAAAATAAAACAGGAACAGCTTCTAAGGAAATTATCCTGATAGTGAGAATTATCTTGTCACTATGAGTATTACAAAAAGATTTTAATTCACAAAGGGTATGTTCACACTGTATAATTGTAGCAGTGTGATACCTTTTTAACTGCCATGATTCCATCCTAAGGAATGATGGGATTGTAGTTTGATGAGATATTTAGAATTCTGTACTGCACTTTCAAAATACCTCATTAGAACTCTGTGGAAGACAATTCTACATAACTGAGAAAACTACAAATCTCAGGATTCTGCAGAACAGAGCTAAGGTTGTTATATGATATTGAAGCACTATAATTTTGTAGTATTGATATACCCAGAGTTTTTAAAAATTACTTTTCCATTGGTCATGCCATCTTTAGGCTTCTGGAAGTTGTGATCCAAAATGTAACTTTATCAAACTCTCCCTGCTCGTCTCCCAGTCTCTTTCCTGCAGGAACTTCCTACATACCACAACAAGCCTGCCTGCATGCACTAAGTTTAGATTACATTCACATTGGCTATAGGGGATGCAGTTTCTTGGAGATGAAACCCAAAACATCTGGATGGCCAAAGTTTTCTCCATTTGTGAAAGAGTGGGTCTGATTCAGTAAGCTATTTGCTGAAAGCAACTATTTCCATATAGTTGTAAAGAACTAATATTTAAATTTAACAAAAGGATCACAAACCTTTCTAAGCCAACTATGGGTAAGTTCTGTGCTTCTGCAACATCTAATTCAGAGATGGGGAAAATTACTTTTTTGGACTGTAACTTCCATAATACTTTTTGGACCGTAACTTCCAACTTCCATTGATCACATTGGCTTGGGAAGCTGAGACAAGTGCCATAGTCTAAAAACAAATGGGTGAAAACCATTAATCCTACCTCCATGGACAGAATTTGAATTTAGCTTCATCAATAGAATCTGAAAATCATTGTTCTTGTGTTTATTTAAGGAAAGTGTGGTGCCTTCACCTCCCTTAATGAATTAGATTGGAAGTTCAATTTTGCACTTATCGATCTGTATCAACAGAGAAGCGGTACTGTTGTAGTGGTTCCACTCCTACCTATAGGGCTGGCTCTAGACAACAGCATTGCAGGATTCCTGTTAATCCGCATGGCTACTAAACTGTGGAGTGCCACATCTTGTCCAATATCTATAGGAAGCTTCTGGGTGAGTCATTAGGAGCTTTTGGGTGTATTTGGGTGCTGTCAGTATGTAGATGACACTGGGTTCTATTTCTCCTTGTCACTGGAGCATGCAGAGGTTGTACAGATGGTGGACCAATGCTTCGATGTTGTAATGGGCTGGATGAGAGTTAATAAACAGAAGCTGAATCCTGATAAGATGGAGGCTCTATGGATTTGTGATTCTCAGGAAATGGCTAAACAGCCTATCCAGGATAGGGTTGCACTCTCTCTAAAGGAGCAGGTGTGTAGCTTGGGAGTACTTTGGACACTGTACAATTGGCTCTCCACATTCACTAGGGTTGGGGGCACAGGATGCCCACAAAAGTGGGGAAACTGTAAATATCAAAATGGGAATACGCCTGGAGCCATCTTTGTCACTGTTATTGTTTTAGTATTGCTGGTACTGGGGAGCTAGTGTGGTGTAGTGGTCTGAGTGCTGCAGTAGGACACTTAGAAGACTGGGATTCAAATCCCTGCTTGGCCATAGAGACCCACTGGGTGACCTTGGGCAAGTCACATTATCTCAGCCTCAGATGAAGGGAAAGGTAAACCCACCTGAACAAATATAAACAATCTTTCACATTAGTCCAGTATATATAAACAGCAAAACCCATGTATACACACCCAGCCATTACAGCCTATTTGTTTACTGTAACATCAAAGTACTTGCTCTTCAACATGTGCTTTCATACAGTAGCCAACCAGTTGGGAGACCCACCATCAGGACCAGGAGTGTATCTATGGGGTGGCAAAACAAAGACATTGCCTCCTCAATAGAAATTCTATGTTCCCCCCTCCTTGAAATATTCCTTTTGTCCTCAAATTTCTAGTATGGCAGAGGGTGAGATCTTGAAGATTGTTCACACTCAGAACTCTTCTGTTTGCTGTCCTTACACTCTTTGTCTGCTCCTTCTCTTTGAATGTCTAAACTGTATTCCTAAATGGTCAACTGAACTTTTCAGTTACTACAGTGCTAGAAATTTGGGAACTGAACTGGGCCTTATTTTGTGGGAACAATATCCTCCTTTTGCCCCTCCCTCTGGAGCTACAATCCCGGTTCAGGATTTGAGTGCAACTGTCCCTCCCATCTTACACTTCTCAGCAACTATTAAACAGAAGCATCCTTCCTCTGGTACTGGGAATAGTATATAGCCCTCCTGACTAGTGAACTACTGATGATATACATACAGCTGACAGGCTATGACTCTCTTCTTCTGACAAGCTTTTAATCTTTAATGTGTTGCTTTGTTGCTATCACTTCTGTTGCAAGCTTTTAAATGTCTTAATATTGGAATCAACTGTGTTACTGTTTTCATTGTTATGTTCTTGACTGGTTTGGATTTTCATGGCTGTAAATTGTTTTATGGACTTTTGCCAGTTGGGTGGCATATATCTTTAAAAAAAATATATATAGATAAATAGTTTCTCCTTGTGGACCACCTGTGAGCTAGTGCTTGCTTCAACATGGCATGATTTTAGAATGCTCAGAGATATGTGTATGTACATACACACACACACACACACTCAGACTAGTTTACCCCTGCCCAGGACATATATGCGCGTGATGTAGAAATGCATAGAGAAATACTTTAAAAAAGAAGAAGAAGAGCGGAAATCAGATGATGAGATATAGAAAGAATGGCAAATTGTAATGGGTAATTGCTGGGTTTTAACAGTTGGAAATACTTAATTCATGGTTAAAGTTATATTACGTGTGGGCGACAGGTATATATCATGAAGCAGAAATATGAAGAATGAAATGTAAGAACTATCAGATAAACTAACAGTATAATGTTGTACAGCACCTTAAGTTTGTAGAAATCTGGAAAATGGAATCTAGATCAATGTGGACGATCAGATATATTTCTAACGAAGCTGACAATTGAATATGTATGCATTTTATAATGAGAATTTTGAATAAAATGATTTAAAAGAAGAAGAAGAAGAAGAAGAAGAGGAAAATTTAAAAAGTCAAGATGACCATAGTGCTATGCCCTTTGAAATTTGACAACCTGGATATTCATTTAACTGCTTGTTTTGAGAAGCCAGTTCCATAAGGGCACATTGAAATGAAGAAGAGAGAAAAGATGGACTTTTCTTAATGGACCGCCCCTCCAAGTTTGGATTCTTGACTTCAACTGTCTCTACCTTATCCTGTTTAACTCTTCAAGAAAGGCATTTAGAATGAATTGGAAAAGTTTATCCCTGATACAGAATACCAGATGATATATTAAAATAATCATAAGAAGCAGATAGCTATTAAATTACATAATGATCTTAGAATAATTGCATTTTTTTAATACAGGCCTATTACATTTCAGAGGAACTTACCTCAATTGAAACTGAACTGAAACTCTGCCAAGAATGGAATACATTTTCAAGAGCTCCAAGTTATCCATAATAGATGATAGTCATGGAACCACATTATCTCTCTTGAGCACAGGACAAATTGCTAGCAAAAGAAAAATACAGAGAAAAGTAAAATGTGTAGATCCCAGTCAGAAACCTGAAAAATCTGTGCCACTTGTTTGATAATAAAATACCTGCAAGTCTTACTTAAGCCAAACTACAAATGGAGATCTAACAGAGGATGCAGCACTTTTTAAAAAAAAAAGAAATGAAAATAGTTAAGCTCAGTGCTCAAGGATCTAGAAAACACAAATTGCATAGGTTACTTTCCAAAAGTTCTCTTTCTACAAATAGGTTACATACAGGCATCAGAGTCCTATATGACCTGCTATGTTATATTACTTTACGTATGCCAAGCTAATGTAGCAGAGGCTCTAAGAAACCCCTTTACTGAATTGCAAAATGCATAATCAGACTTTAGCAAGAGCACCCAATGCACATGGAACCAAGGTACATCAGTGTGATTTGGACATTGGGTGTGATGCACATTGGTGCACATTGTTCACTGATGTGCATTGCATACCAATGCACATTGTGCACTGATGCACATCAGGAACTGATGCACATCATGCACCCATGTAAAATGGACGCCTAGCTGGCTCTGCTACATAGTAATGTGACAGCAGCCTACTACTGGATATGCATGTTATGCAACAGTTTAGTTCTTGTTCCCTCAGATGCAAATCCACTTACAAAGATGCAAGGCCTCAACAAGATTCCAGTGAGAGGATTTTTTAAAAGTTGTATTTCAGAAAGTAAATATTAAGCTACTTTTATGGACATTGAAAGGAAATAAATGAAATTATTATTAAAGAGACTTAATTGGATTTGGAATTTACTTAGCTCTGATATTTGTTAAAACCTAGCAACATTGCCTCTAAGGGAGATAACAGACCAGTTTTCTCTTACTGTCAAGCAATAAGGGACATGGGGAAAGAACTTCCAGGTTAGAAGCTATAATTTCCAGAAAGTGAGTCTGAATTTCACCATTTCTCACCCTTGAAAATGAGGTGGCCATTACTTACTTGTCCACCTTTCTGCAATGCATCGAGGAAGCATCAGCATTTAGGGAAGCAAGACTAGTCAGGTTTCTTTAAAATGGGAGGATGGGCATCCAAAGTCAACCCAACATTTCCAATCAGCACTAGTATGTGGAGCACCCTGGCTCACAATGGCAAGGTGGCCTGCAAATGGGGTTAGGCTTTGCCCTGCCCAATCAAAAGACTGGAAGAGGAAGAAGATGAAATTCTACGTCTCCCAAGCTTTCTAAAGCAGGCCATTTCATCATCCGAGAACCAGTTGTTCAGAATACAGAGAAGCAATTGTCTGGCACATTTATTTCTAAATTGCGTTGCTTTTTATAAGGGAGGCAGTAGTAGTGCTCTAGAGGGACACTTGCCAGTTTTGCAAGATGCCTCAACAGTTGCTAGGCAACTGATATATCAGGTTTGCTCTAGCCAGAAGAGCTGTTGTTCTGTTTATTGTTGGTCCAAAAGATGTAGGATGCTAGGTCTTCGTAAGAGCATTTGAGCACATTCAGGGCCCACTGAGACCCAACAACAAGATATTTTATTGCACAGCATTTATTAACAATATGTAGCCATATCTTTTTTCTTTTTTGCTCTAGGACAGGTACAGGAAAGGTAATCCGGCTTGGAAATCTCATAGAGCCTTAAAGGGCTTTAAACCCCACTCTCCATGTACATAAGATAGTCTTCGTTTGGAAATAGCCCTGCTATGGCTCAAAACCCTGCAATTTAGGGTGCAAAATACTGAACCATTTGCTCGAACAAACTCCTATCTACAAAATTGTTTAAACAGTTTGTACATTGTTTAAGTACGATACTATGCTTTGAGTCTTTTAAATTTAAAACATTTCTTCTGTTTTCAAATGCTCTGAATTATTGCACATCATCCTGAGACGCTTGGATAAAGAGTGGGTTATAAATATTTAAACAAACAAGCAAGCAAGCAAGCAAGCAAATCTGTTTGCCATTAAAAAGCCCTTGCGGTCAATTCCTAAAAACCTGTCAGAACAGGACATTTTTCACTTGTTGATAGAAGGAATGGGCCAGTCATGAAGGGACGAGGGGGTGACGGGGCAATTCGCCCCCAGCAGCAATTTTTTGGGATCCTTGCTTGTCCTTCCCCACATGCTTTAGCCTCACCCCATCCATCGTAGCCCTGCCCCATCAGTCGTAGGCACGCCCCCAAGCACTGTAGCCAAGCCCCCCTGTGTCGTAGCCCCACCCCACACACCATAGCCCCGCCCTGCACCATAGCTCTGCCCCCCGTACTATATCCATGCCCCCTCCCACCCCCTCCTCCACACACTCCAAGCTCCGCCATTGGAAGGGGCCACCGTAGCCTCCATAGGTCTACACTCCCAAAGAACTAGGAGCAGCCACAGAGAAAGCCCTCTCCTGTGTTCTTAAAAAATGTGACTAGGAAGATGGTGGGTCCATGGCCTTCACTGAAGAACCCAGAATCCAGGCACACCCATATACAGCCTGGACAGGCTCATTTCCATCTGATGTGTCAAATGAGATAGGAGGGGCTCAGCACTCCAAGAATCTTCCCAACCATACATTCCCCTACCAGGGAATGTTCTTTTGGAACGCTTGACTGTTGACCAGTCAAATTTTTAATCTTTTACATTTGTTCTCTGGTTGTTGTTTTTTCTTACCACACACCCATGATGTCATTTATCTTTTACAGACAGATGTGTTTCTGCTGTAAGGGGGAAAATGATGATAAACTTTTTCTCATGGAAAAGAGCATTGTACTTGGCTAGAGTTGTCGCATGGGTTAACCAACCAACATCTGCTAACAGAAGAGTTTGGGATCAGGATTTTATCAGTGACTCTGGTTGTGTTACCCAGACAGAAAGAATATTCAAAAATATTTGAGAAATCATAGAAAAATGTGTGTTTTTAAGTGTTGAGAATCCCCAAGTGAAGAATACTGGATTGATGAGCATCTTTGAGTTCTGGAACTTAGTCTGTGCAAACTTTGCAGTTGATCTCATAAGAAACAGTATCTTCTGCACAGAAAGCGGCAGTGTTCTATGGAGCAACGCTACTTCCTAGAGAGAAAGTACTGCTAAGAAAGCTTCATTTTCTGTGCATGAGGTTTTTTTCATGCAGAAAATGCTGTTTCCTATCAGAAAACGCTATTTTCTGTGCAAAAACCACTGCATGTGAAATTTGCATAGAATAAGACCTGAACAGCAAATAGACCGCAAAAGGTGCATGATTTTTGAAGATTTTTCTCTCAGCTTTTTCAAGAAGAAACTTAAGGCCTTTCCACACTACACTCTTATAGAGTTATTATTCCACTTTCAGCAGCCTATGGAGTTTGCAGTTTAGAGAGGAGCATTTAGAATTCTCAGCCCGAGAGCTATTTGGTCTCAGTAAACTACAAGCCCCAGAATTCCACAGGATGTTGAAAGTGGAATAATAGCACTATAACAGTGTAGTGCAGAAAGGCCCTAAGTGGAGAAGTACCTAACTAGTTCATACTAGGAAGGTCTTCTGTTGATTTTGTAGACTTCTTTGCAGAATGGGAACCTCTTTCAGTTTTGAGAATATAGATTCTGTCTGGACTTATAGATGTGAACCTGTTGGGGCTATGAAAATTTTACATTGAAAAGGACCCAGGTTCAAGCCCAAGCAACTCTAGAGGAAAGTCAAGTGTGAAATGCTGGAGAGCTGATGCTAATTGATATAGGCAATACGTTTGCTGGACCCTGGACAAAAGGTCTGAAGAATTATGAGGCAGTGGCCTAAATTACCCTATATAAGCTCCTTTAGAAAGCTGATTATATCCTGTTCAGATGGAGAGGAAGGGGAAACTAAAAGCAGTGCCCCTTCATGAACAGCTGACTAGTACAAAAGAGAATTTCTCATAGTACTAGCATCTGTACTGGTCCAGATTGTACAGACAGCTTTGTGTATACAGTTTGTCATCCAGCTTTCAGTTCGCGCACAGAAGCTGGTCCCTTGTGCATAATTTCACTACTATTCATGGGGAAATATACATAAAAGATATTATAAACAGCTGTGCTTTTTGAAGTTTTCATACATTTACAGACAAAGCAGAAGGAAAATAGCATCTTGTGACTGAAACCAAAAGACTGAAGCCTTGTGAGGTCTGTTTTTCATGCCACTGATAGCTGAACACACATTATGATTGCCATGGGGGTGACAACACGTAGAATTACCCTCACCTTGAGTACTTGTAATATGTGGGTGTATTCACTAATTTGCTGATGGCTGTCACACATAAATATCAACAGTATTTCCAGGAATCACTAAACCAGGATGTGTATGCCTTTTACAACCACTGTTTTATGAGCACAGTGTATCCAAAATGAAAGAGAAGACAAACAACACTGTGCCCACAGTGCTGGCCATATTGGCTGAGAGATTCTCAGTGCTGCAGTCTTAAAAAAAAATAACTTTTTCAAGCTCTGGTGTTACTCTTTATCTGGTTACAACACACCACCAGTGTACAAACCCCATGTAAGATGAAGTTGTCAACACAAGATTGACTACCTTCGATTTTTCCCCCCCTCTTCCTTTCACACTCAAACCAACAGCACATAAATTCTTTCCATCAAGTATGAGGTTATAAAACTGTGCAGTCAGTGGGACTGTGGTGATGGATTGAAGGAGTAGAGGATTCAGAGCAAGTATGTGCTCTTTTCTTTTTCTCTGTACATCCTGTTCACGATTTTGATTGGTTTTACCCATTCTAATTGTGTATGACACGTTCTTTTAGCATATACTATGTGGCTATATTACAGTGGAACTTACACTGAATCTTACAGCCATGCAGGCATCAGATCTCCAGCACAGGAATGAATTTAAATGGTTTGTTAATATCATCTTGAGTGGGAAGAGATTTAGCAGGAGTGGAGGCCAGTGACTCTCTTATCAGCTGGGCAGTGAATCTCCTTCAAGTTTTAGTACGTAATTCAAGATACTGAACCTTTATCTCCAGACCAAGTTCAGCACCTTGGATAGCTCATTCAGCCTAAAACCCAGAGCAAACCTACTGCACTGCTGACAATGGAAGCCACCAACCCACACTGTGCAATTCAATTTTTAGTCCAGAATCTAAAAACATCAGTATTTGTGTTTATACATGTGCACTAAGGAAAAGAAATCAAGACACAAAAATGATGATGGCAGTACTAAACTTCTCTTTCCTATATCTGGAAAGTGATTGCAGAATGGATTTTTCTCTGTACTTCCAATTCCAATCTGATTCTTTAGAGTAATAAAGTTCAAAAATATAGGCATTCCCACCAATCTTCCAACTGGCTTTGCATTTTTTATTGCCCTGCTCCAAAGGAGTGAGTCAGTGGAATCTACACAATTACAGAACTATTATTCCACTTTAACTGTTCCTGTTTTGCTTCCTGCAGTTCAGCCTAAACTCCACCCCTTACTCTAGTTTCAACATATAAATCATTTAAGGACTGGCCCTTTGTTTTTCTGAGGTTGAAAGAAGGAAGGGGGGGAGGAAGCTGGGTTCCTTATACATCATTACAGCACTATGATTCCACTTTAGCTAACGTGGTTTCATTCTATGGTATCCTGGAATCTACAGTGAGCCATTTATGATTCTCAGACAAAGGGATCCAGTGCCTCACCAAATTATAAACCTCAGAATTCCATAGGAGCAACAGAGAGAGTTAAAGTGAAGTCATGGTGCTATAATTTTGTAGTGTGAAAGAGTCTTAAGAATTTGGTTTTGTTAAAAAAAATCAAGGTTATTTGACTCCAAAGTCAAGAATGGATTGTAGTCCACCCTCCACATTTGTAGGTTTCACTTTCAAAGATTTGACTATTTGCAAGTTTCTCAAACCCCTGCCCCCCAAACCTCAAGTGCTTCTTTTCTGTGGGAACTTTCTCTTACAGCGACTCCAATCAGGCTACGTAGCCCTTTAAAGACCCACCTGTGGTCCTCTTCCTCCTCCCCTACAGTCACTGCCTGGCCACCTAATGGATTACAGCCCAGTTTCTCAGCACATATACCGTCTCCTCATGCCCTCCACACCCAAAGAAGGAGATGAGTAAGAGAGGGGAAGTAAAGGGCTAACATGCCAAACCTGCCCTCCCCGCCTTTTCCCTCTCCTTTCCCTGACCTGATTTGGGACCTGGGTGCCTGTTCTCCCCAGCATGACTTGCCCTCTCTTTCCACAGAAAGACGTACACATTTTGATATTTGTGTTTTTTCCCCCTTTTGTGTGAGTCTTATGCCCCTAACCCTAGCAAATGTGAAGGGCCTCCCGTAAATGTTTGTAGACTTAACAGACTTACTAAACTAGTGTACTGAAACCACAACTATATGAAGGAAGAAAGTAAAAGCTATACGAGGAAGAAAGTAAAACCTATTCATTTCTAGCAAGCTACAGAGCTAGTGAAAGGGAAAGCTAGAGCTAGTGAAAGGGAAAAGGAAACCACACCAACAGTACATTCTTCTGAACTTCTAAACACAGAAACAATCCAGAGTTTAGGAAAATTTTATTGCTGAAGCTAGGCTTTACTAGAATATGGATGCCTCTTATATAGCATATCCTGTCCAAAAAGATCCATGCATCATCTTGGCTGGGTGGAATCAGTGCATGCCAAGTCCTGAGGATACTGATCTGCTTATGTAATTGTGTTCATATTACAACAGTACTTCCTACCTGCATTGGTTGCAAAGGTTCTACATCCATTTCAAAAGATTGGCTTTAACATTTATTGATTCCTAAATCACTTGGGACCAGGTTAACAGAAGAGGTGTCTTGATCTATATCTACTTACCTGGAACTTAGATTTATTATTTGATGCTCTCCACCATGCATCCCTCTCATAGCCAGCTGAGTAGTCATGACAGAGGCTTCTCAGTGGTAACACTGAATAGAGTCTGGTCGTGCTGATGTCAGTGACATGTTGAATCCTCTCACGGTTTTGGTCTGAATTTTAACAAAGTGATCCAAGATACTGAACCCTATCCTCAAAATAGGTTCATCCTTTAAAGTTCAGACCCAAACCCAAAAGGGATTCTCCACTCCACTACTATCAAAGCTGCAAGTCTCCACTGTTAACATTCAGCTATGGAAAGTTCTTCACAAAAAGGCTTGCCCGACCCCTGTGTTTGGTACCAGGTAAAGAGCTTTTTTAAACCTACCAAGCATTTTAAGAACTTTCTTTTTACTGCTTTTATATCTTAGCACTCTCATACTTTGCTGGAGTTTCACTTTGCGTTTATGCGTGGCAGCGTTTTTACAAATACAAACAAACTGTATTAAACTGTATTAAAATTCATCAAGTTTTATTTTGACAGATCTGAACAGTAACACTTATTTTGTTTTGGAATGTCACTTGAGCTTAATAGGATATGCCTGTACAGTTGGCGATTTTCAGAATTTGTGAATCATTATACTTTTGAGGCTGTCCAGTCCTATGGATTAGGGTAAACTGCAGCATAAGCAATTATTTTCATAGCTTCTGCTGAAGTGCCCTAATGCATGAAAATGAGAAAATCTGCTTGCCAGGAAACCTCCATTCACAATGTTACAACCAGTTACTAAAAAAAAGCTACCTGGCATTGTGTAAGCAAAAGTTAAGTTCCTTGCTGCAACAGGAAATCTCTGCCTCAGCCTTAGAAGGTTATATTTTGTTGGAAGTACAGTGGACCTACTGTATCCACAGACTCATGATCTTTGAATTCAACTCACCACAAATTCAAAGGTACACAATACAGGACATTTGAATCTGTGATGGGAAGCCTTCCAGCCACCCGCTTCTGCCTTCGAGGCAGCAGGGTTCCTTCACAAGGCAGAAGCAGGTGACTGGCTGGGTTTGCTGCCACCTCCACTGCTGCCCTCCACCATTTTTTTTAATTCTTTATTTATAAAAAAAAATAAAAATAAAAATATAATAAAAAGTAATATAATATTCAAATGACATTTTTTCCATTGCTTTCTGTATACATTCCTTTTGACAGATTTTTATTGATACTTCCCAGTATCTGATATATATAATATAAAAATTTCATATACAGAGCAATTTTTAATAGCTTTATCCAGTTACTGACTTTTTGCTTCTTTGCCTTTTCTCTGATGTATCTTTACACGCTTTATATTTGCACCTTTCCCTTTTTTGAAATTTCTTACTTTTTTGTATTTTCCATCTTCTAGTTTGGTACACTTTTCCCTTGATATTTAATTGTCTATCAATTTGGTTTTTTCTACTTATTTCTATTTTCTCCATTCTTATGTTCACAAGATTAATATATTTACTACTTTTCTGGCTTTCTCTTAATACTCCATCATTCCATTTAATATAGATATTTTATATCTTATTTTCAAATTTTACTTTCCATCTGCCCAAAATGTACTTAATTACAGGTTCCCAGTCCTTCTCTATTTCTTTAGTTGATTTACCTTTAACATAGTGAGAAAACAGGTCAAATTCCTTAAGCTCTATAACTTTCAAAAACCATTGATCTAAATTTGGTATTTCCGAACTCTTCCACATTTTTGCAAAAATTAATCTTGCCGCTGTAACCAAATTCAATAGTATTCTACTATATTTCTTAACAATTTTCTTTTTCAAATATAAATGTCATGTTTAACAGGAAGAATTCCGGTATCATTGGAAATGTTACACAAATCATTTCTTTTATGCTTTCATATATTTTCTTCCAATATGTTTTAGCACCTTCGCAAGTCCACCAAAGATGGTAATAGGTTCCTACTTTCTCCTTACACTTCCAACATTTATTGTTGCCTGAATGGTAGATTTTATCTATTCGTTCCAGGGTTAGATGATATCTATACATCATCTTTATGAAGTTTTCTTTCAAGTCTTGTGAGCTTGTAAATTCATTTGTCTCTTTCCAAGCAACTTCCCAATGTTCTAACGGAATCTCATGTTGAAAATTTTTTGCCCACTTTATCATTGTTTCCTTTATTGTCTCGTCCGCCAGTTGCCTCGCTAAGAAATATTTATAGTATTGAGATATCTTTTGTTTAGTTTTAGTAAAAACTATGGTTTCAAATTCGTTATATTTTCTTTGTATGGCAAATCCTTCCAATTTCAAGTCCTTTTTAAATCTTTCTTTTAACTACAAATACGGAAACCAATTTAGTACAATTCCTTATTGGGTGAGTTCTTCTCTCGTTTTGATTCTTACTTCATTGTTTTCCAGGACTATTAAATTTTCATATCTAATCCAGTTATCTTTATAATCTGCCCATCTTCCAAATAGGGCTTCCTATGGTGAGATCCACATTGGTATTTTATTATATATATTTTTCTTGATAAAGAGCCAAATTTTCAGCAGTGATTTTCTTAAATAATGGTTGCTGAATTCTTTATCTATTTTTGCTTTTCCATACCAAAGGTATGCATGAAAGCCAAATCTCATGTCTACCCCTTCAATTTCCAATGTTCTAATATCTTTTAATGTTATCCAATCTTGCAGCCAAACCATCGCATTAGCCTGATAGTAGCTTTTTAAGTCCGGTAGATTGCATCCTCCTCTCATTTTCTGTTCTGTTAATAATTTCCATCTGATCCTTGGCTTCTTACCTCTCCAAATAAATTTAGTTAGGTCTCTCTTCCACTGTTGGAAGGGTTTATCATTTGTTATTATAGGTAAGTTCTGAAATAAAAAATTCAATTTAGGGAGAATATTCATTTTAACTGCTGCTATTCGTCCCATCAATGACAGGTTTAAATTTGTCCATTTCTTCAAATCTCCGACTATTTCTTTCCATATCTTGTTATAATTGTTATCAAATAGTTCTTTATTACTATCAGTAAACCAAATCCCAAGGTATTTAACTTTTTTCTCAATTTTGACTCCCGTTATTTTCATTAGCTCTTCTTTTTCAGAGTGTCTCATGTTTTTAATTAACATAGTAGATTTATCGTAATTTATTTTTAAATCTGCCGCTTCTCCAAATTTTTGAAGATCTGTTATTAAATGTTCAGCCCCTTCCAATGGATCTTCTAGGAAGAACACTATGTCGTCAGCAAAAGCTAGTAGTTTATATTCTTGTTGCTTAATTTTTACTCCTTTTATCTTGGAATCTTCATGAACTTTATTATTTAATACTTCCAATGTTGCTATAAATAGAAGCGGGGATAATGGGCAGCCCACCATTTTTAATAGGGACTTGTAAACCTTCCCTCACATTTGCAGTCTATCTGTAAGCCTTGTAAGGCTGACTTGAGCATGCACATTTTTTGGTATCCATGGAGGTCCTGGAACCAATCTTCCCACCATATTTGGTGAGGTTGCTTTCTTCTGCTGTTATCAAGGAAATCTGCTGTTGCACAGTTGGAGCCTGAGGTGTAAAAAAGCATAACAGCATTAAACTCTTTATGGTGATTAGAATATCTTATGTTTAGTTCTCCATGAACTAGTATCAGGAGTCACCACTGCTAGAAGCAGGAACTTTGGCTCACTCTGCAGCTGTCTCATCTGATAGACTATGAAAACAGCAGCCAGGAATATCCTCCTAACAATCTAATACATTCATGCTCTGTATTGGCTCCGCCCACTCTGACCAGCTATTGGGCAGTCCTAAGTAGGCTTCTATAAATAGGCTTCCTTTGGGGACTGAGCAACACAGACAGTCTGGTTTCTGGGTTGGTTCCTTAGCTCTGATGCCCTGGCACAGCTCCCTTTCATGATGAACTGTGGATCAGCTCTAAAAACAGTAAAGCTAAGAGTGGTCTGAAGTGTTTCAGGCGGAAAAGTGTGTTTATGGAGGAGGTGTTGGTAGAAAACAGTATCTATGTGGAAAGATCATCTTCTTTGAATAGCCTTCCCAGTGTTATGTACATCTAGCTAAATGGAATTGTTACCCTGATTTCTGGGGTCCCGTGGGGGACACCTCAATGTGCTCCAAATAATGGGGAATGGGAATTAACCAGAGCACAAGCTGTAGCACTACAAGAGGCAGGGTAACCTAGCAAGATCTTTCAACCCAATTTTTACGGGATCAGGCCAAGCCAAAAACCAAGCAGAATTGTCTAATAAATGATTTTATTGAAGGGAATTCACTCATGCATGCACACAAGATACACACATTCACACAAGAGCTAGCTGAAAGAGAAAGGGAGGAAAAATTATAGAGAGGCTGAGGGATTTGGGGGATTTATAATTACCAGTCCAGAAGATTAGTGAAGAGTAGAAATATATTTTGGCTTAGGTAGGACCTAAGAACAGTTCTCATTCAGGATCCAGACGGACAGAGTGATGGGTAGACCTTCGAGAGACTGCACTGGGCATCCTCAAATCCAGGGTATTTGTACTCTGAAAATGGCTTGTGGCTGTGAAGGTTCCAGATGCAAGACAAAGGGAACCTGTCGTGGCCAATGAGTCTTTCGCCTGCTGACAGTCTTAGTGCTTTGATTGACAAAGACATGATGAATGCTGTAAAAGCTGTCTATTGTGGGTGCTGTGAGGACAGAGGAAAGAATCCAGGTGTACAAGGGATGGATATCTGTCAATCAGTGTCCTGGTGGGCTCCTCACAGTTGGATTCCCTGGAAAATTCCAACTTCTATTTAAGCCTATTATCCACAGGAATGGTGTATATTTGCCTGACAAATGACTCAGTCTTACCTGGAGGAATTTTGGAGTTGACCTATGCTTCTCACATTTACAGTCAAATTCTTTCCCTCGCTCAGTTTGACCTCTCTGTCACCTCTCAGGCTTGGATTTGATATCAGAGCCAATAAAATGTGTTGCCAATTACATATGATGCCAATTAGGTATGGTGCCCATGCAAACCATACTGATATTGGAGACCCCCAAAGTGGAGCCTTACAGATCTACATGGAAGATTATTTTGCTACTTAGGTACTGTAGTCCTCACACAAGCTTGTCACCTCAAAATGAGAAAAAGGCCCAAGCGTTACCAACTTTCTGCTTTTCATCTCCCAGAAGAGTGTCTGACTGAGATTTTCCTTGCAGTGTCCTCTGTAATTCCTTTTTTAATATATTTTATTTTATTGCAACAGATTGGCTTCACCATTTTTTTTCTGTGTAAAATATTCAAAGTGGTTAATGAGTACCAAATGTTGAAGGATAAAACATTAACATTCATCACCACCATTGAAACATAAAGCATCATCATAACATACAAAGACAAATAGCACCCAAGACAAACAGCAGCATCAGACTGCAGATCAGACATCAGGTCTGACAATCAGTTGGAGATCAAAATAAGACTACTGAAATAAGAGATTCTTTTGAATTGGCTTCCAAAAGGAAAGCAAAAACAGACATTTCCTGAGCAGGTATTCTATAAGCCTGGCAGCATTGCAGAAAAAACTCCTCTCTAAGTGCATGAATCTAACTGTGCTTGTATCTAATGAGCCATGGTGTTAAGACACAGAGCAGCACATCTCTGATGTTTGTTTGTTTGTTTGTTTGTTTGTTTAAAGTATTCATGTATCATCTTCTGGTCCACAAGGGCCTCTGAAGTGTTGAATAAATAAAAATAATTACAACAGTACATAGATTTAAAAAAAAAATTTTTTTATTATTATTAAAACAATCTTTAAAAACTCCTGAAAACAGTCCCAAAATCCAATTTTAAAACAGTAAAATCAGAACATTTTCAAACATTAAATGCCCTGCAAAGCAACGTTGTTTTGGTTGCCCACCAGATGTTTAAAAGGGATTGAGGCCAATCTAACTTCCTTTGGGTAGGGAGTTCCATAGTTGTTGCACTGCTACAGAGAAATCTTTGTTATGTGTACCCTGACACCAACCTAATTTCAGCAGGGCCTCCACTGAAGATCTCAAATTTCAGGTAAGTTCTTATGGGAACCATCAAAACATATAACAGCACATCCCAAACAAATGTTGATCTACAGACAAGGTTATATGGATAAAGATTATATGGACAAAGACATTATATGGATAAAGACAAACTGGTCCCAAAATGTTTAAGGAAAAGGTGAGCAAACTGTGAACCCATACAATTCCCTTTTTGAAGCTCAGAGTCCCTCCAGGCTCCCAAACATCCCTTTGCAAAAGTGAACTGTTTCTTCTGGAAGTGTCCAAGAATAGCAACTGACATTTTGAATAGGCTGCAGACCCACCTCTTGCCTTGTTCAACATCAAAAATACTCATTCAAAAAAACAGATGTGGACTTATGGCCACTTATGGGGTCTTTGTTCTCGTGCTTTTGGCAGTCTATAGGGGGCCCCTGGGACAGAAGATTATCCCTCAAACATTAAGACGTCAATGTCTGCATTCTAGAGTTTGAGGACCAAACTAGTAGCCAAAGAAGATGACACAATATCAGTGGTGTCATCTATATAGCATTATGTTGGAGTCTATACATGCTTTGATGCACAGAAGTGAAATGGAACCATTTTCTCTCCTTCCTTTTGCCCTATACTTGCCAGTGGAATGCAACAGTGATTGCATATGACTGCTGCCCTATTAGACAGAGAGAGAGAGAGAGCCCAGAGCTGGATCTAGCTCAAGCTGACAGGAACTGTTGCAATAAACAAACAAACAAACAAACTGAAGGGCCATAATTGCCCACTCCAATCTAGCTTGTATATCAGGGCTGTGAACTTCATCTTCTCTGAACTCCAAATTTTGTACTTTTATCCCTACGCTCAGCTGGATCTCTAAAGCAGATCTTTAGCAAGAGGTCATTTTCTGTATCATCTTCTCACACATTTGATCCACATTTATAGTGATAAGTATGGTTCTTCTTCTTATGCATACAGAATCAAAGATGGTAGGTATTGGAGGGAAGAGGAATTGTGGGATTGCCCTGTCTTTATTTCCTTTGGCAAATACACAGGTTCAAATTCCCATAAGGACTTTGGCTAATAATTTAAAAATTCACAGCATTTGCAGTGCATAACCCTAATTCATAAGTTACAGATTTGCAAGTTATAAACACAAATGTCATGCAGCAACTCAGCTATTCATTTATTTACTTATGCCTTAATCATCAGCATATTGACTTGAAAATAAAGCCTATCATTCTGACGAGCACTACTCCAGTCATGCGAGAACAAGAAGTTTCTGTGGAAGAAGGATTCTACCATGTAACCCTGTCAAAATGTGAATCAAGTCAAGCAAATGGACACTTTGGCCCTTTCCACATGACAATGCTCTTCCGTGTCATCGCTCTGCAAATCAGGTCCAGAACGGAGTGCATCAGCAACGCTTCCTTCCGTACCTGCTCACTCCCTGTGGAAAGGAGAGAGATAGCCCCACCCCTTCCTTCCATAGCACAGGTGGCCACTTGCCATTGCTGCACTGGGACAGGAAATGTTGCAGTCGCACAGCCATGGCTTCCACTCAATGGTAAGTATGGGAGCGCCACGCGATGGGAAGTATAAAATGGATGTTTTTCATTTTTCAAATACCATGTGAGTGTGACATTTCATGACAGGATGGAAGTGGGAAGGAAACGACATCGTGGAGAAGCACAACCTGCTGGCTGCTGCCATCCCATCACAGAAGTGAGTCAGCGACATCATGTGGAAATGAAGTTTGTGTGTTATTTCAGAGGGAACGCCTAGAATTGTGTATGTGAAGCCATTGGTGTCCATATGGGGGTGGCGTGTGTGTTTGTGTTTGTTTAAATTATAAGAAAGGAGATTCAAAATGAAGTTTAGGAAGAACTTCCTGATAGCCTGAGAAGCGTGACAGTGAAACAGGTGAAACAGAGTGAGCTCTCTATGTATGGATTCTTGCATTGCAAGAAGGGTGTACTAAATGGCTCACCTAGGACCTTCCAGTTCCACAGTTTTATGATTCTATAAACATCTTCAAATTCTATAAGCATCTGGAATAGAGGTAAAATATATCTACAATTATATTCCTCAAATTGGAATATATGGGAAACCCTGGGAAAAATAGTAAACATTGAAAAAATAACTGAGCCAATATTCATTGGAGGAAATGTGTCTGGGACATAATCTGACATTTTTCCATTTCTTGCGCTTCCAGAAGTAGAAGGGCATTTCTGGGCAATTTTCTCCAAATTTTCGCCACCAGTTCTTGTGACTGCTTTGCCACTATTAGGTTGTGCCACAGAATGAGACTCAGCAAGAGGCATTGCGAAAGATGAAAAAATCTTGACCGACTCTGCCACTATAGTTTCTGGTTTTGCCACATGTGGTAGCAATGCAATGACCATCATCACCACCGCAGCCACTACCTGAGGAAAGATAAAGGGGTGCTACAACCATTGTTAATGGTAAACTTCACATGAGAGAAACTGTTTAAAAACATTTTCCCTTCTCTTAGAGAAATTGGGGAAATTATTCCCCTCTGCCAGTTTCACAGCCCACAAATAGCATGGATAATCTCAAAAGGCCATTTGCTCACTGCTATATTCAAAATCCTCAGGCATTTGGCACCTGTCCTGGTCTATCCACCTGCAAGCTTAGCTGACAGCTGACACGGTGGCAGCCATCTGAGCTTCCCACAATATATATTATCTCTCTGGATCATTCTGAGAAATTAATATGAATGCTCACAAGGGCTACCACAAGATGACTGCAAGGCCAGGAGTCCAGTGATACTGGAGGCAGGACACCTCAGTGAGGACCTTCTCAAAACTGAAGATAGTCCTGTCCATACAAGAGCAAGTGAGTCTCACAATTTGGGGGCTTCAGTTGCTTCCTCAAAGCTGCAAGTGCAGACTGAGCATTGGCTTAGCAGTAGCCTGCTTTTGGGCACACATATACACAATCAATTAAGAACAATTATATGAGTCCATGGGCAGTTCATTGCAAGAGGAGCTCATACCAAAATGTCAACATGCAACTTCCTTTTCCAGTCACAAGGACTGTACACAGTTACATAAGTTAGCAAAATGTGAAACCAGGAAGACATTTCTGAAATGTGCAGTCAGAATGTAGATAACACAACCTTCACTTAGCACATATTTTCTATTAATGATAACAAATGACTGGCAATCATTTTCTAAATCTGGCATGCTAAAATGTTGAAATATCAAGAGAATTCATAAAGTATTTGTTGACAACTGAAAGATGAAACTGTTTTACTGTTCCATGCTGTTCTACTCAAAGGAATCTAAAAATAATGTGTCACATTTTCTGAAGCCTGAAACCTTTGAGATAGCTGATGGTACAGAGAAGAAAAACTGCCAACTTTTAGCAGGATAGACACAAACACAGACTGGTGGCTGCATTTACTCCAAGAAGGAAGAATATCACTTTTAATACTCACGCATTTCCAAGAAAAGCAGAACCATGAGGAAAAATTAAAAGGCCTGGTAGTCAAGGCAAAACTGAGGGTGGGGGTGGGACATACCAAGACAGGAAGGAGCAAAAATAGAAAGTTGGCTGTGTTGTCAAGATAAGTGAATTACAGTCAAGAGAGAAAGAGAAACTGTAGATGTTTTCTTTCATGTCCAGGTCAACTATCCAATCCACATCAGACTGGCAGGAGCATTTGACAGCCATTTTAGATGCTTTGAGAAATCACTTTTAAGACCTGGAAGACAAATAGCTGTGCAATCAAGGATGCCATCCTGTCACAACTGTCATCTGCTGCAACGACAGAAGTTCTAAAGGCTAATAAGAAAGTGCAGGCTGAATTCAACCAATGTTAGCCTTTCTAGGTCATTACTGTGGCCATGTTGTGGCACTTCCGCTGAGAACTTTGGATGCTTCATGCCATTTTGTATATTCTATTTTTAAAACTGAAAATATATGTATAGGTACATATGAGCTTGAGATGATAGGTTCAAAAACAACTTTGCTGATACTGAGCGATAGCAATTAGAAAATGAAAGAAAGGCATGTGGGTTGTCACTGTTGTCCCATAGCGGGATATTTTGTTTTTGGCTCATTCTAAATGCTATTTTGGCCTTTGAAAGGTGCATTCCCCATATTGGCATTTTCAAAATGTGTTAGACTACAAATAACTGGGACCAGTGCAATACATTCTAAAACTGGCAGGTTGTAAATGGCAATCCTAAAGCATGGCATCAAGCAACTAGCTAAATTAATTTTTTTTACTTGTTACCGCTGTTTCTAGCCCGAGCTTGTGGGATATTAAGATATCATTTGATATCAATAATTTGGCCTTCTGTAACCATTCCTCTCCCGGAATGCGAGGCCCCCGGACAAGCACGCACACAGGCACGGCCGACAATGGCCAAACCATTCAAATCTCAATCCAGGCACGCCAGTCACTGCCGAACGCAGCTTCAGGAGACGTCAAGGCAAGTACTACATTATGTACGCACGCTACTTACAAAAGATCCCCTCCCCCACGCAGGCAGCTTGATGAGCGGACTTTACAACTCTCAAGCGCTCCACAGTTGCATCCTGGCTACTCTATTGACAATCTGGTCATAATTCAATCATTTAAATTATTGACCTTTCGGAGGCTTTGTCTCCAGCCCAAAACTCATAGTTATCTCCAAGTATGGACTGGCCTGTGGCCACAATTTTCCCCATAATAACCCCTGACTTTGAGCATCTCGGATTGCTCGTGACTTGCCTCCCAACTTGCTGCCGTTCCATTTGATGAGCCTCCCCTCAGCCCCACGTGCTGAGAATCCACGCTCCCCAGCTTCTTTGCTTTTACTGGGCTTCAGGACAGGTATAGTATTTCCCATACCAAACCTCCTCTCAAAATCCCTCTATCCAACTCCTACCTTTTATTTCTATAGTTCTTTGTGTGAGTGTGTTGCATACACATGTTTGACTGTATTTCAATAAAACGATTATTATTATTAACTTCTGCCTTATCATTGACTCAGCCTGACCCCGTAGACATAGGGTTCAAGATCTCACTATGTTACCCTGCCTCTCGCATTGCTAACTAGTGCTCCGTGCTAATTCCCTCCCCATTGTTGTGACCACATTTAGGTGTCCCTCTTGGGACTCCCAGAAATCAGGGTAACACACTGATCTATTCTTCTCATACCTCTCAACATATATTTAGTTCACACACCCTTCAAACAATATGAACTGTTTATTTGGACTGGAAATAGCAGATTAGAAATGATTTGTTCATTTGAATTACAGTATACTGATCCACTGCAACACTCTTACAGAAATAAATGATCAGCCAGTGAATCAGGGGTGGAGAGTTCCTAATTAGAAACATTCTGAGTGCCATTGAACACATGCAGAGCATTTCTCAGTGTTTGCTCTACACGTATGAATATGCAGAATATTCCTCTGCACCATTGAATAACTGCATTGTCTACTTCCCTGGTATGTGGCATTGTGTCATTTCCAATTTATGGTCACCCTAAGGTGAACCTATCATAGAGTTTTCTTGGCAAGATTTTTCTCAGGAGTTTTGCCATTGCCTTCCTCTCAAGCTGAGAGTGTATGATTTGCCCAAGTTCACCCCACAGGTTTCCATGTCTGAATGGGAATTTGAACCTTGGTCTCCAGAGTTTTAGTCCTACATTACACCATGCTGGTGCTCATGCTGCTTCCCTATGTGTGTATGTCCCTTCAGGTTCCCCTAGGCAAAGAGTACTCAGAGTTAGTTTTGCCAGTTCCTTCCTCTGGAATATATCCTACAGTACTACAGTATTCACTGGCAGTCATCCATCCAAGTACTACCTTGCTTGCCTTCCATGATCAGATAGGATCTGTTGCCTTTAGGGTATTTACTCATTTAGAATCAAGAAGTATAGACTACAAAGGTCAATGCTACAGCAAATATTTGTACAGAAGCACCAAAGGCATCAAATTCAAACCTTATCTTCTCTAATTTCTAAAACCCCCAGTGCTTTTTAGCCTTCTTCTTGAGATCACCCTCAGGAATGAGTAACAAGGGAAATGCTCCTATCTGTTGCACCACAAGAATAGTGAGCTCTTTAGCCAGCAAAATTTACTTGTTAAGCATTTTGGGGGGAAGGAGAAGATAAGCTGTCATATACATAACTAATAACTAACTAGTTATTTCCATGCTATGACAATGGGTGACTGTTAGCCAATCAATTAATTTCTAAGCATCACTAAGGGCGGGGATTAACTAATTAGCACATGACAAGCTAAATTCAAGTACTTGTTTCCAACCTCTGTATATCATATGATAGGTACTGGAATGGAGTTGCTAAGGATCCTTTTATACTGCACAGTGATTGCACTGTAATTCTACTTGGACTGTGATGGCTGCACACTGTGGAACTGTGGAGTTTGTAGTTTGACGAGACAATAGAGCTCTTTGGCTGAGAATTCTGAATACCCCTCCTTAAACTGCAAATCACAGGATTCTGTAGAATGTTACCACAGAAGTTATAGTTAACTGTGTAGTGGGAAAGGGTACTAAGAGTATTTTCCAAGCAGTCTTTGTGTTTTTCCGGGGTAGGATGAGTACTAGCCTAACAGATGTGAAGCATCAGTTCTTACGAGCAAATATTCTGTGTTAAATATTATGCTTAAGTTTTTACATATAAAGGCATGGCAGATGTACTGCCAGGTTACTGACCTGGAACTAAGGGATTCTGTCCTGAATGAATACTGCCAGACTGACTAGTTTTTTTTGTTTTTTGTTTTGGATGATTTAAAGCTTTTATTCATTTGAGAGTTTGTATGCTTTTCAACTCAAGAAAACTGAATTAAAACCAGTTAAAATCCACAGTTCTTTTCTGTCTCAGGAACATTTTAAAAATGGGTATTGACAAACAAACAAAGCTTTCAGGTCTCTACAACTCAGATGGGCTTGTTAGTCAAAGGAGTAAAGACACATTACTGCTACTCTCATAGATGAAGACTGTCCTCTCCAGAGAAACAAGACTGGTACACAGAAGCTGGAGGAGGGGGGGGGAGAAAGAGAGAGAGAAACACAGTTTCTTTGAGATTTAATACCAGAACCATAATCAATAGTGTGAAATACTTGTGAGTAACAGAGGAGACAGCAGATCAAACAAGCAAGGCTGAATAAAGGGATGAGAGATAGGAGGAAAAAATAAATCCCTGAAGCTTTTTGAAAGGCAGTTTTTCCAACTGCTGTGGCAGGAATCCTGTTTAATTGTTTTTGTGTAATAGCTCATGGTATTAGCTACTGGTAATATGCAGATTCCATGATAGCAGTAAAAACCATATTCCCAAGACATCCAGACTGGTAAATGCCACCTGGCTGGCTATTGTTTTGTAGCCTGTCCAGAAATGCATTATTCACCCTCTGCTGCTCATTCTGATGTGCTCTTCTTCTCATTTTCTCCTCTTGCCTTTGTTTAAGTTCCAATAATTCAGCCTTTCTTCATTGTTTCTCCTTCATCTCCTCCAGCTTTCTGTTTTCCTCTTGCCTTTGGATTTGCCTGTATGTGTGGCTTCTGGCCCAGGGAGAAGATTCCAAGCTATGGTAGTCTGTTTGACAGGATCTTTGATCAGATGGGCCTAGATCCATTGTATTTAAAAATTCAGTTTTTTTTAAGAAGTAGTTCTCATCAAGCATTTGCCTTCTTTGCCATTCTTGTTCCCTTTTTTTTTTCAAGTGTATTAGCCTTTTCCCTTTGAATTGCTTTCTTTTTCAAAATGTCAGCTTCTTCAGCCTCTCTCTTGATTTGGTCATATTCTTCTTTCTTCAGCTTTTGATGGTATTTAGACCGCATGTGTTCAAGTTGCTGCTTTTGTCCCCCTTCAGCCTCTGATGCTTTTCCACCCAGTTTCTGGGGTGTTAGGCTAATAACTCCTTGTTGGGGGATGATAGGAGTTTCAGTCCCACAGAAACGCAGTGGAAAAGCCAGAGTTCAGCGAGCCAACAGCAGCAGCCTTGTTCCCCAGTAAGGATACTCACACACGGAGGAGTTTTTTCCGAAACAGGAGGCACTTTATCTTGCAGCAAAGTTCCGTTATATACAAAACATAGGACAGCCGGACAAAAGCTGGCAATAGGCACCAGGTTTGGTCAACAGACAAACACATACTGGCGTTGCTTTGTTATATACATATCTACAACCAATCAGGTAGAGGTTTGCACACCTCCCTCTACCATCTGCACACGACCCCAGTTTCTTATGCAACCTTGCAATTACCCGCAGCTGGGGCATGATGCAACATCTTTGCAGTGGGCTGATCATTTTCCCAGGGTTCCCTGCCTGGAATCCCTGACACTCCTGGCCTGTGCTGTTCCTTCCATGTTGCTAGGTCTTCCAGCTCTTTATTAGCAATTTGCTGTAACTGATTCCTCCTTGTTGGATTTGGGGCTATCACAGCATATGCACCCGCATGCTGCTCTTGCCGCCGTTCCTGGGAGGGCGTTAGGCTCTGCGAGTTCTGCTGACCCAAAGTTCCAGGATCCCAGGAATCTCGGGGCTCCTGGCTTTGCAAGAAGGAATCGCCGGCCTGATAGTAGGAGCTCCGGGGCCTGGCAGCAGAAGCGGGCGCCACCCCGTACCTGCTGCTCCCAGCTCATTTAAGCCTTTAAAATCATCTGGAATTATGTGAAGTTCACCATTAGACCAAGCATGATTCACTAATGTATCAAAACATGTCAATAACAAGAAAAATACACAGGGATAGTACAGCCAAACATTATGATCTTGATGTTCAATTATTTCAACGGCAAATATAGTTTAAGGATGTGTCTCCTAGACCTCAGGGGCATATTTTTCAGTGGGCTACTGGGGGAAGAAGAGATTGCTAAGAAAAACGCCTTCAGCCTCCTTCTCGAGCATTACTAGATCCCTGTCAGATGCTAGCTTGGATCCAAGCCTTGTTTTTGTAATGTTGCTGTTACTCTTTCATGTTAGCCCATCTGAGTCATTCAACTTTGAAAGTAGAAAGACAGGATATATATTCTTTAAAAACAACTGAACAAAAAAAGGGAGGAGGGCTTAATTTTGACTAAATTATCTCCACAAGGTTGTTGTCTTGTTTGTTTCCTTTCTGTTGACAAGGCACACTCACTGACAGACAGAAGGAAAGTAACTTTGAAAGGGATGCTCAGTAAATATGAATACACTTGAAAAGCATCACAGGCTTTGACATGTGGATTTGGTTATGGATATCTAGAAGTCACATGTTGATTTGCCATGATTATTGCTTTACCTGAAAACCACAGAACTAATATCTGTGTATTGCCTGTTGACGTACTATGCATTTCATAGGGTTTTCTTAGGTAAGGAATACCCAGAAGTAGTTTTTCCAGCTCCTTTGAAATAAGCCTATAGCACCTGGTATTCATTATGGCCTCTCATCCAAGTAGTAACCAGGGTTAATGTTGCTTAGCTTCCAGCTAGTATACAACCTACTACCTTTTTTTTTTTAAGTTCTCTCTTTTAAAAAAATCTCCTGGGATTGCCCATGATTACAAATTCTGCAGAAAAATAAATGTAGCATTTTACTAGAACAGCCCAGGATGAAGTCTAGCTAGGTACTATGGTGAAGCCCAAGGGTACATGAGGCATTAGTCTATTCTTGTACCAAGAATATTGCATGTGATGAATGTATGTTTATTCCTGAATAATATATACTGTAGCGTCCTTGAATTTATTATTTAAAAGATATAACTTACTCTTTCTCCTTTCCCACGGAAAAATCCCATGTCCAAGAAATAAACTCGCCTTTTGTGTTTCTAACCAGGAAAAAAATGAGTTAAAAGATTTATGTTGTGTTCCATAATTTTGTGTGTGCAGTTAAAGTATCTGTTTCCTATTGTTATTTGCTTTGTCATAGTTTCTGTGCCAAATCCCTTTTGTATTTGTTCAGTTACGATACATCAAAATGTTTCAGGGACTTCCGTGTTCTCTACTCTCTCTATGAATGAGGAATTAATTACACCGACTAATTGTATAATTAGTACAATGTCATGATAGAAGTGGAATTAATGGCACTAATTTGTTTTGTCATGCATTTTTGAAGTAATTACAAAACTAACACTTACCTCTTCAGCCAAGATGACAGGATCAGATTAAAAAGATTGTCTCCAAACCATTATGATGGCAAAAAGGTTCACATACCAAACAGTCACCAGTATCCAGTGGAGTCATTCTGCTTATAGAAATGATGTTGCATTTGTGGATATCAGTTCTGTGTTGACTTGCACTTATGAATATTCCATCTGCCTGCATGTCCAAGGCAGGAGTCCAAGTTTTGAGAAGTTCAACAAGTTATGCAAGTGATTACAATACTGATTGAATAAGCAGTGGCACAATAGTTCTTTAACTAGCCTTCTTTAGGATCGCTGGAACAAATACTCAACTGCTTATGCAACTAGAAAAATCAGTAGGATTCCACCAGCACACCCTCCCACTTTCCCAGTTTGGCAGAGACAGCCCCAGCTAATCCTCTGACATCCCACTTTTTAGCTGCTTTTAAAATGTCCCAGTGTCTCTCTCTTATTACAGTCCTGCCCCCCCACCCCAGATTTGATACAATATAATTGGTGAAATATTATTTAATTGGCACTAATATGGGAATTTGCTGCTATCAAACAAGCCCTGCTATGATCAGGTAGCCAGACCGGTCGAGAGGGCAATGAAGAGTCAGGCACACACAGAGGATTAGGCCAACAACCCCCTCCTAGGTACAGTGAGATAATAAGCAGGAAGTCATTAGGAAATTCCAAAACACAAAGGATCGCTGCCAGCTTTGACAGCAATTGCTCACAAAGCAGGACGATTCTCACCAAATCAATGATTGTCTCAAGCACCTTGTTCCTCTCACCTGCATCTCTCCCATTATTCTCTATCCTGTCCTCAAACACAGACCTGGCATGTAGTCATCAAAACCTCTGTTCACCTACACGCTAAAATCACAAACGTATTTCCCTCACACATTAAAACCATCAACCCATTCCAGCCACCTTTGTCCACTCTGCAAACCTCCCTTGTTTGTCCAGGCAGAGAGCCATTTGCACCTCTTGCCCTCAGGGCAGATTTTGGATACAAGAATCCCTGATTTTGGGCACCCCAACACAGTACATCAGTTGCTTGCATCCACTCTGTCACTCTGACTCCTGATTTGTACTGTCCTTAGGTGCCAACACAAGCCATTCTGCGTTTCTTTTACTTTTCTCAGGAATGATAAATATCGGCCATTTTACCCTGAAATCTCCCTTGTCCACCTTTCTTCCCTGTCTCTTCATTGAGCCTTGTATGAATGTGTGAGTCTTTGTTGATCTTCAGTGGTTGTTTGATTTTTCCGCAATAAACACTATTTAGCTTATTTTTGCATCTCTGGGTGGTTTTTTCCTGGGTGACCCCTATACGTTGGTTAAAAGGTCTTGCTAGTTACCCAACCTCTTGCAGCACTCTTAATTAGAATGAATTAATCCCCCATTTTTATACTGATTGTGGGTACTGCTAGAGTACCTTACGGGATCCCATGTGCTTGGGGTAACACTCTGTCCTTCCCCCACTTTCCCCCTTTTGTCCTCAGCTTTCTTCCATTTCTGCAAACTGAGTACAAAATTCAAAAGTTGTTTACAAAAGTAATCAACAAGGGACAGAGAACAGGGAGGAACTTTGCTTTTCCCATTAGGCTCAGGCAAAAGTAAACTAATGCAGCATCTCCTAGCTTGTGTGTTCTTCCTCATTAACACCTTTTGCCATCTTGATTTCTTGGTGCCATCTTGCCATCTTGGACTATTGATGTTGCTTGGCCATATGTGTCCCAGTTTTTATCTGTGAAATGTTGAAGGATATGCACTAGTTCAACATTTACCAGTACTAATTTTACATTGAATTTAAAACAACAACAAAGTAGTAGAAATAAAAACTTTCGCATTGTAATCCTACATGTCTACTCAGAACTAAATCCCACTGAATTCAATGGCTGTCATTTTCAGATACGGTTTTGCAGGTGCGCTCCTATAAATACTAACCTGGGAGCAGGAATACTTCAGGATTGTGTTCAATCCACATTTAGAAGCAAGGTAACTGATCTATACCTCTTGGACTAATGTGCAGATCCAAATGCAGCTATCCTTCAGTTTTACCCTTTTGTGAATGTTGTAATAAATCAGGTCTAAAACAATGTATTAAAAAGTATATAAAATGCATGTTTCAGGAGAGAATAAATTTAAGACTGCATGAAAATTATTGTTCTGCAGATTATTGCAGAACAAGGATGATAGATTTATGAGTGAACTGACAGAAACTGATCTGTTTATACGGTGTTGGTCTGACATTACTTGCAGAGGGAGAGCCGATCTCCCTCTTCCTCACTTCTCCCACATGCCTCCAAATCTGCAAAATAGAGACACATTCCCCATCTGCTTGCATCCACCCCAGCAAATTTTGTATGTAAGTACATTCAAACTGTTGTGATTGTCAGTGCTTGCGTCAGTTGTTTCCCTCTCACAGCTTCCTCAGTCCTAGCTGTTCTAGTTCTCCATAGTCTGAACAAAAACTCACTGCCTGAGTGATTGGACATGCATAATGGAGGGAAATGCCCAGAATGTTCTTTTAACCAGCAATGAGATCAGCAGAGCAGTAAGCAGAGTGCCTGGAAAGACCGTGCTGTTACCCTCCCACATATGGACATGACTAGGACCCTTTCCGCACAAGGCTGGTGAATTGGTTTGTGCCGTTTCTTACCAGATTCTCTGGGCTCAAAACAAGGCAGACTTTCCCTCATTTCCTTCTGCACAGCTACTGCGTATGTTCCATTCTGATTCGGAGGAGTGTGAGTTCATGAATCTACACTGCCTCCACCGTGGCCACTCTCGCTACTCCCCTCACCCCACCCCGTTGGCTGTGATTGGCCTTTTTTTTCTTTTTGCATGGTTTAGTACGTCATTGCATACGTGCGTATGTGCGAAAGTCCATACTACCCCCTGGCCCCTCCCATGAGCCCTCCCCTGATCACCAATTCACATTGGTGTGAATGTACGTGTCTGCACCACTGTGAAAGTACGAATCGGATTGATCTGGAAAATTGGAAAACCGATTTCTTCCGGTTTTCAAATAGCATGCTTTACTACCACATGGGGGTGCATTTAGTTGGAATTACATGCAGAACGAAGGTAAATAAACCAAACCTAGTCCGTTCCAATGTGCAGACGACCTCCATGGCAAGACGCATTGGCCCGCCTTAATAACCACGTGCGGAAAGGGCCTAAGTCTCCTGTGCCTATCTGTTGGACCCAAAACACAATTTTTGAACTGAGTTCCACTTGTAGCTGATCGCTAATATTATCCATAGTGTTATTGTTACTGCTCTTCAAAAATATTTATATGTAGTACTAACATAGCGCAGGAGAGCAGGGAGTATAACTGAGCAGCTGTAGTAGCATAAAATTAATTCAGCCTACTTTATCCTTTCTTCACTTCAGTGAACAGAAACAGCAGAGTAGCAGAGGAGAGGAGAAATCAGTTCTCCCTAGTTTCTTTTTATGTGTCAAGAAATAGGTCTAAATGACTACTTCTATGTTTCTGTATAGACTTTACCCAAACATACACCAAGTTCATGACCCAAGGTACTTGCCTTCATTTTCCTTTTCTTCACAATTGAAGCTGGTGGTGGAACTGAAAAATGTTCCTAAGAAGTGTTCTTGTGTTTCTGTTTGATTTTCTCTTTCTAGTTTGCCTTTTTTTTCCAAGAAGAGAGTGGTTGCAAACAATGATGAAAGCCACACAAACGTTGAACCAACAGAGTATCGGGTCTGCTTTTCCAAACGCTATTCTTCTTATCCTTTCTCTTTTTGATGGTGGTGATTGTTTAAAATCCATTTCTCAAGGCTGAGTTTTGTTCAGCCATGTTGTTTCAAAGACAGCAGTTCTGAAAAGTCATGGGGCAAATTCATCACCCAAGAAGATGGATTCCTATCTGGAGGGTTGGAGGGGTTGTGAGTGGTGATGGAACTCACACATTCTTTTTCCCAGCATAGAACCACAGGTAATGACATCCCACTCTTTTAACTAGGATTGCCAGATTGAAAACTGGAGAGAACTTTTGTACTTGTTATGGTTCTGTAGAAAGGGGGATCTCTGCAACCAAGTCATGCAACTGATGAGAAGAACAAGCAAGACCAGCTGAAAGTCCTTCTACACAACCATTAAAGGTAAGGAGCATTCTCTACTTTTCAGCCTGGCAACCCTGCTTTAAACCAAGGTATGACACTATGATAAGAAAGAAGGAAAGTAGAACTAATTGTCCCTACCTGTTACAGCCACTGGATCCACCTGTTTTTAGGTGTCATGTCCTCAGTTCCACAAAATACCAATGGACAGCAGCCACTACTGTGCTTATCCTCTGCGAGAATTAAGTACAACTGAATAGGATAGAACTCACTTCTGAGTAAACATCTGAGTAAAGATTTTTACTCAGATAATTACTCATTGTGATAATGTATGTGACAACATTTTGCATTATCCTTGAGAAAATGTTGATCAATGATGACTAGCTATTACAATAATCTAAATGTGCTACACATCTGAATGTTTTGTCTTCAACATTTTCTCCTACAGATCCTACAATTTTCTAAATGCTTCTTGCAAATTTGCCCAGATGGCTGCTCTCAAATGAGTTATCCTTTTGAAAAGTTGATAGATTGCTTTTCTGATTTTTTTGAAGAAGTTTTGCAAGTCTGACGGCTGCTGACTCCAGATCCTCAATCCAATAGTATTTTCTTTTGTTGAACTGTGGTGCTGGCAACAGGAAAACTCCAGGAGATGACATTATCATATAGATATTGGCTAAGAAGGACAGCCAATATGGTGTAATGGTTTTAGTGCTGGATTATGACTCTGGGAGATCAGAGTTCAAATCCCTGCTTAGCCAAGGAAACCAACTGGGTAACCTTCGGCAAGTCATGTTCTCAAATGGTCTTTCTGCACTACACTGTTATATTGCTATTATTCCATTTTCAACATGCTATGGAATCCTGGGGTTTACAGCATAAGAAAGGGCATTTAGAATTCTCAGCCAGACAACTCTTTGGCCTCAGTAAACTACAAACCCCAGAATTCCCCAGGATGTTGAAAGTTGAATAATAGCATTATAACAGTGTAGTGTGGAAATGCCCTTCCTTAGCCTCAGAGGAAGGCAAAGACAAAACTCTTCCTAATAAATCTTGCCAAGAAAACCCCATGACAGGTCTATCTTAAGACCACCATAAGTCAGAAATGGTTTGAATGCAAACAAGAACAACGAAATATCTAAGAAACCATTTAGTATGTAGAAGAAGGGGTTTGTTGGCTTCTGCTTCTGCTAAAACAGCCAATTTGCATTCAACCACTTACAGACAGTGAAAAAGTAGAGTCAAATACAGGCCTTCTGCCTGGGCAGGAAATCCAAACTCAGGGGTGTCCTTGCACTTTCTTCCCCCTCCCTTTTATTCCCCCAGCATCAGCTTTCTTCTTGTTATGCTGAATGGCCTGTTCTGAACAGTGCTTCCTGAATGCATGGAGAGGCCTCCATATGACTGGGAACCCAGATTTATCACAATTTCCAGAAAGGTGGCCTTGCGAAAGTGTTCCAACTAAAACACCTAATTGCCTTGTCACTCCATAGATTTCCAACAAATTTATTATGGTATACGTTTTAACAGACTTAAGTTTCAGGACCATCAAATGTTACCTCAAGTTGGCAGATATTTGAGTGAATAGGTGGGAAGGAACTGAAGTACAACATGTATAGACAGTGATAATTGTCTCAGCAAAACCATTCAGAAAATGTTGTTGGATGATGACATAGACATCATAGTACAGGCAAGTTGATAAATACATAGAATATGTTTTTTTTAAAAAAAAAATTGTCCTTGTTCAAATCAGAGGAAATAAGAGCTTAATCTCTTAATTAATTGTTGTTCAGTGATTTCAAATGGCAGTCTGTGTTTGAGGTTCCACACAAATCAGGTAAGTATGAGAGGAAACCTGCTTCAGACCATGCCACTCAGTGGGACATAAGGATGGCAAGAACAGCCTATGATGAGGCCACATACCCTTTTACAAAGGGGAGAGGTCAGATTTCCTGTTCAGCCAAAAAGCTTAGATAAGGTTGATGTCATCAGACATTTCAGCACACAAAGATGTGTCTTTTTGTCATTTGTATAGGAAATACAGGACTCTCCCTTAACTAGAAAGTTGATGGGCACTGAGAAAGTGAGGGATCTGATCTTTACAAAATTGTCTCTAGGGTTCAATTATTGTTTGAACTAGTTTGAAACAGGACCAATATCTGACAACTTGGCTTTTTCATCCCTACGGAATGCTACCTCAGATTCAGGAAGGATCTCTACAATATTGAGAATTAAGTTTCGGTTCTATAGCCGCCTCGCTTCAGTTTGGCCTGTCAATTGATTTCTTTTGTTTATAGTCCCCTATGTATTTTCAGTCCATTTTCTCTCACATGCTCCTACTGTGCAACAGTAAAACTCAGGGGCATCTGCTTAAAGAAGAGATAAAATCTTCAGACACAGCTACCATTGCTGAGCCCTTGATTACCTGCCCTTGACTTCTCATTTCCACCAGTGTTATTAATTCAACTGTTTTTCTTGCTGTATTTCCCCTAACAATTCTGTTTACTGAGAGCTGGCAGCCTTCTGGCCTTTGCTTTTCTTGAGAAACTTCCAAAATTCACTGAGTTCAAAAGACTTCTGCTGGATCAGACCAGTGAAGAATCTGGAGCATGAGTTTAAAAAAAAAATTAGTAACTGCTATAGTTCTGAAGGGCCCTGAAGTAGCTAGTTATCATTGTGGTTTCAGAGATTAAACGTAACTCTTTACTTACCCATTTCTCAAAATAAACTAAAATAACTACTTTTTGCCACTTTAAAAACTGCCTGAATTCTACAAAGCCACTATTCTGTGGTAGAGAAAACTCTACTTTGTAGTCATTTCAATATCCACAACAGAGCAAAAAATGTAGTAGGAGCCTATATTTGAACCATGTGATATTACTCCCATGCTATTTAATAAGGCTTCCCCTAAAACTATAAGACATATGAAAAAATGTTACACAAGCAAAGGTGTGAAGTTAGGCTCCTCATGCTATTGATATAAAGGAGTATAATTTTTGCCTTGATTATTGGGGAAGAAATTAACTAGAATTAGCCAGCGTGGTGTAGTAGTTTAGATGTTAGAGGCCAGAGTTAGATTCCCCACTCAGCCATGAAAACCCACTGGGTGACCTTGAGTGCATCACACAGTTTCAGCCCCAGAAAACTCCATGATAGGTTCATTTTAGGTTCACCATAAGTTGGAAACAACTTGAAGGCACACAACAACTTATTTTACCTAAGCCATTTCCGCACTAGACTGTTATAGTGCTATATTCCACTTTCAACATCCTATGGAATCCTGGGATTAGCAGTTTCGGGAGGGGCCAGTCGTCCTAGCCCAGCACTTTTGCCCCCCTTAGTGGTCAAGAGATACCTATGAGAACTCCACAAGCAGGACATTAATTGAATAGCAACCTGGCTTGGTCATCTGTATTTGTCTATTCTACCTGCCCCTCCTCCAAAAAAAGAAAATTGATGGCTTTTTTTTCCTATTCATTTATATCCTATGCTTTCTCCAAGACTGGGACTCAAGGTGGCTTAAAAATTGCCAAAAATGTTCAAGAAATTCTGCAATTATTTTTGACCTGTGTAAAGTGTGAAGCCCAATGAAACTTCTTGCTTCTTTGCATGAATTATTTTCTTTCCTTACCCCTCTCAACACTTTCAAGATCAGTGCTTTTTTTTATAGTTCACTGGACATTTCTTGACATCTGGGGAGAGATCTTTTACCACAATCTTGTTTTGCATTTTTGCTTGGGGAGTTGATTTGATCACAATCCCCTTTTCTGACGGAAAGAATGCATTTGCGAATTAATATTTATAAGGAAGAGGAGCGCACATTTCCATGAGCCAGGTTGCTCACTAAATAATACAGAGTTGTGTGCCTTTCATCCATTTTCAATTTATTTTTTTACATCAACAAGGAACTGGTGACCTTGAAAGATGCCCTTTCACTACCCATCCATTCTAATCAGTTTTAATTCAAAAACAACCAAGCCCTAACAAAGATGATAATGCAGTGAAACTCTGAAATAAATCTCCAAAGCACAAGTTAGGCAAACAGAATGAACAGGACTATAGATACCAATCTTCACCCACAGTTCTGTTGTGGGGACAGCAAACTGAGAAAAGAAAATGCGTTGACAGTTTGCTTCATGATAACCCTTGAAACCCAACATATAACTGAAAACAATTCCCAAAATTTTCAATAAACTCTTTCAAAACAGTACTGATTCTTCACATTATTCCAAAGACTATTCTGCCTTATGGTAAGACCCTGGTCTGACAATCAGGAGCTCCCACATGTTCCTCACTTTCCTGTTTTCCTCTCACATTCATCCCACTGTTAATTTTTTGAACTATCTTTGGCAAGCTTTACATTTATATCACAAAAATATATACCATAATAAAAATGCATTAGTCTTTAAGATGCCATGAGTCTCCTTGATTTTTTTTTAGCTTATTCTATCTCTTCAACCACACAGATCCACACATTTTGTCAGGATGCATAGCTCCTGCTGTATGTAGATCTGTTGGATATATATCGAAATAGCGCATTGTAGTCAGAGTTGATGCCATGCCATACACTTTCATAGAGTTAAGCTAGGGCACTACAAAGTATCTAGTGTTAATGATGATTGCAACAATGTACCCATTTGGAGTTTGCCTGTGTGTTACAAACTATCAAATTGTGAATTGCTTCCTTGCCTGTCGCTACAATGTATCTGTCAAGGAGGAGACAATCAGAGCAGGCAAAAACAAAAGTGTCAAAAAGTGTTTTGGAAACTCAAAGTGTCTAAGATAAAAGGCAGGAAATATATGTTCCTGCCCCAAGGATGAAAAGAGGGGAAACAAATGTAGGTCTGAGAACTGTCTAAAGATGTGGGGTGATGTTAAATTTATGATCCTCTCCAATCACAGTTTGCATGCCTAAAAATTATATTTGTTGGTATAAAACCTGAGAGCTCCACGTATGTTTTCGCCTCAGCAACTTTGGAAGAAGTATGTTGTATTGTTTGCTTTGCTACAAATAAACACTACTGTCTACCTCAAAGGGAAATTTGTGGATTGTGGGTTACCCAGGCCATGACACATTTCCAGTTTTCTTGATTCTGGAGATACCCTACAACCATCACCATCTATAAAACTTGCAGAGCAGATCTTTCTCTCTCAGTTTTGGTTGTCCAAGTGGGTCCTGACATCCCCAGACAATGAATTCGGCTATTTTCTGGGTTCATCTGTCAGATGTGAAACATGACCAGTCCATCTTTGATTTCAGTCACAGAAGGCTTGCAAACCTCTGTCAGGTCTAACTGTGCTCCAGTTATAGCATTCTGAATCTGATCTCAGAAGCTCATTCTGCACATCCTTCTTTCCATTACAATCCAAGCAATAGGGAACACATTTTCCTTCTTTTGGATAGTGTGCCAGCACTCACTGTTATATATTAGGGCCTGCAGGATTGCAGAGTTGAAAATTTCTCTTCCCATCTGTAGAGGCAGCTCCACACAACTTACAGCCATGATCAGAAGGTAGTGGGGAAACTGTCTGAATTAGTAGTAGTGAAAATATCAGTTCAGACATATTGCAAGCCATAATTATTTTCAGGAATGAAAGGGAAGAGAAAGGTCTGTAAAGAAAGAAGAAGATGAAGAAGCACAAGTGAATGGCATTGTTATGACCCTATGATATATTCCTTAACCTCTTACCATAGTCTAGTAAAAAGGCAATGTTACATCTATACCAGCCTCTATCTGAGTGTTCACCTTTCCTTAGAAAGAATCTAGAAAATAACAACCTAATTATTATGCTGGTCTCAAGAATATGTCTAAGTATGACCTGGGTCATGTATTCTCCTTCTGAGCAGGTCAGTGACTGGGCCCTGAGATAATTTTGACTAATAAATAGTAATAAGCATTGGATTCACCATGTTTTAAACCTTGAACATCTTCGAAAAAAATCTGAGTAGGGTTTCAATGCCAATTTTTGAAGGAACTTCACATTAATATAACTCAAAATTTCTTAACTAAATGATGACCTAAAACAGTTGCTAGTTCTACTGGGTAAGAACCACTGAATCAATGGGATTTTCATAAATATTGACTTACCATTCAGCCTTTGATTAAACAGGTCTACTGTCCTATATCCAATTGCTAGCTGGGACTAGCAATTGGATATAGGACTATTTTCAACTAATAAACATACAATCCAACCTTTTGTTTCATCACAGAACAAGCAAGTGCATTTTTTTCCTCAGTGCCAGACTCACCAACTATATTTTCTGTGAGCAGACCCAATCAGGGACAAAATTGTTGAAGAATTAGTTCCTTTCAAGAAGCTGACACCTGATGTGATCAATGATATTGTTTAAGAAAGTTCATAAATGTATCATTTTTCCCAGCTGACACATAGCTCAGAAGAACATTAGCTGTAACTGAACAGATTAAATTATTAATAGTTTTATAAAGGGTATAGGCTTGCCACAGTGTGAAGTCTCCAAAATAGGTTTGCATCATCAGGGGGTGATGTATCATAATAAGCTTGGTATTCTTTCCATATCTGCTGAGGTATCTGTGATCTACTGCCTTTGTTTCTCTCATAGTTTTAAATAATGGGGTGTTCTCTCCATCATGTTACTCAAAGCAGAGGAAAACATCCCAGGAACAGAAGTTAGATGGTGAATAGTGAGAGAAACCAGACTATATTGTAAACTGATCAGAAATCAGTTGCTAATAAGTGCACAGCTGATACATGAGGTGGATCCTAACTCAGTATCCATGAATAGAATGAGCTGCTCCATTCATAAGATCTTTCTCAGCCTAGAGATGCATGGGGGGAATCTTCTCTTGGCCGGGAGGTGAGGGGAGGGAGATTCCTTTCTCAGCTGAGAGAAGCATGGGAAGCCAAGTTGTACCTGCCATGTATCTTTCTCAGTTGCAGAGGGAGAAAAGCTCCCTCCTTAGCCGAGAGAGGCATGGTGTCATGCTGCAGCTCCAGGTCCAGACACTGAGCAGACAGTGAGAGGGAGGGTCCACAACACTCAGAGTGCTTACATAGGAAATCCTCATTAATCAGGCAACAACTGAAAGAGGCTGCTGGCCCATAAATACTACAGCTTTGGCTTCAAGAAATTCACTGAGGACAACCAGCCTTTCCTTGATTTCTGGCTTGTGTTTCTGAATGACCTTGAACATCACTTTATTTGCTGCCCATGCTACTGGACATTCCTTTGAACTGACATCCTGGATTTATTGCTGACCTGGACTGCTTGAACAAGAGAATGGTAATTGCCTGACTGATAAGCATCTGTAAACCCCACCATGGCTGCTACTAATTGTTCTGCTTGACAGACTTTCTAACGACTGTAAGCCTTGGCTGGCTTCCTAAACAGGACATACAGGAAAGCCGACTGTGCCACATATGCTCTCTTTTTTCTGAGGATGCAAGGAGACTCCTTCCTCAGCCAAAAGAGGTACAGGGGCCTAACTATGTCTCTCCATGCACACCTCATGGGCAGGGAGGGAAGGAGATTCCTTCCTCAGCCAAGAGAGATATAAGGGGCCTGGCTGTGCAGAGCAAGGACCCTAGTTGGTAGCAACTGCCATGGTTCTGGAGCAGATTATGGGTAAGTGAAATCATGGGTACTGGTCTACTGTAGTGAGCTCTTAGTATTACATGGAAAGTAATGCAAATTTCCTTGGAAAAAGTAAGCTGCAGAATATATGTATGTATTCAGTCATTAGCCCCCATTAGAATAGGCCTATCTGCCAGTGAAAATTTGGGAAAGTCCTTTGATTCAATAGGCCTTCTCTAGTTGGGTTTAAAAACTGAATTTAGTCGTGTGTTATTACACAACAGGACTAATTGATTTGATTGTGTGGTTGCAAGATGGTACAGATATGCCCTCTGTTTGAACACATCAACTCCACTGTAATGTCAAAGGCAGATCTATTTTGAAAAATTTTGGGGAAAAAATTATTTTAAATACTTTTTATGACATGAATACAGACAGAAACTAGTACCAGACATCTCTCTATTGCATCTAAAGACAGGAAATCCAGTTTTAGCTGGAACTTGGGACATTTTGCTCTTTGGCAGAAGCTATGGATAAATAGACTTACACACAGAAAATACTATAAAAGCCTTACCAGGAACTTTTCTTTTCTCAAAGAAATTTTTGAATTTGTATTAAAAAAAAAAGAAAGAAAAGGAAATAAAATTTTCAGCAGCTTTTGAATAACTCCTGAGAGGGGAGAGTAAAAACAGCTTTAAAAATAGACCATCTCCTGTGATTAAATGGGGAAAGAATTTTAGGATTATGGATGAAGATGACGGTGGTGATGATGATGATGATGATGATATGGTGTTACTGGAATATCAGGTGCTGCAGGCTATATTTTGGGGAAGGAACTGGCAAAACCACCTCTCAGTATTCCTTGTCTAAGAAAAGCCTCTATAGTTCATGGGGTCACCATAAATCAACAAGCAACCTGAAGGCACTTTTCCTTTTTCTTTTTTCTTTCCCCCACTCTAGAAAAGCTTAGCTTTCTTTCCTGAGCTTGGAGCAAAAATACTTAACTACATTTCCTAGAACTGCCCTGTCAGCAGAACCAGTGATGACGGGGATGCTGAAAGCTGTCCAATAGAAGTAACATTTCCTGGCTGAGCTAGCACTCTTTATACAGTGAAGATGTGACAGAATTAAAAATATTTTTTGAAATGGTGACTAAAATAACAAAAGAAAGGACATGAAACTGAAGCTGGAATGACACCTCATGTGGAATCTCATTTTCCTCTTTCTTCCCTTTTTTTTTTTTTGTTTGTTTTGTTTTGTTTTGCTTTGTTTTTTAAACTGAAAGTAGCCTGGGCAGTCCAGAGGTCGAGCGAATGAAGTGGATGTGCAGAGAGGGGTCCCTTCTCTCCTTCCAAGTAGTGTATGAGCTCCAGTCTCCCTTTCCAAGCTCCTTTTTTAACTCAGGAAGATATAGAGTCTGCATCACTTCCATCTGTCTGCTCCCTGCCTTCACTTCTCAGTGGAAAAATCACTGAAGGGAGAGAAATTTTATTCTAGAAAAGGATGAGAAGATAAGAAGGCAGTCTTTGTCCTGCCATCTTAGCCTCAGTAAAAATAGCTATAGAATATTCAGACAAATGTAAGAAAAGGTCTTGAATTAATAGATTGCAAGTCATCTGACACTGATTTCTTTTGCATTGCTTTTTTATGTATGTTTGCTGACTTCTAGGCATATGTGTATTTTTAATTAATGGGAAACAAGACTCGAAGTATTGGCTATCAGAACAGAAAGAGACAATATGAAATGATCCTATGCATGTTTACTCAGAAATAAATCTCACTGTAGTCAATGGAGCTTACTCCCTAGTAAGTGTATTTTGGATTACAGCCAACAGGTGCTAGTTGGGGCTCAGCCTATCTGTTCCAAAATTGCTTCTCCCTTCCTTGTTCCAAAATAAACACCAGGATTACGCAGTAAGTGAAATACAGATAGCTTTGTCTGGGTTTGCTGTTCTTTTCAAGCCAATTATTTGCTCTGCCTTTCTTAGCCTTAGAACTATGTGCTTGCATTTTTATTATCAAACCATCCAGGCATTTACTGCTTTGAGGATAAGAATGGTAATCTTCTCTTGTTCTCAGCAGTCTGTCAGAAATAACTCTCCACTGAAAATTCAGGCTAATTTAATTCCTTTTTGCACGGGCCACGGTGAAATACAAGAATTGTCCCTCATTAACTTTTTTTAAAAAAAAGAGAAACTATGTTTTTATTTACAAAAGAGAAAGACTATCAAAATATCTGCTGCTGTTGTTGTTGTGTGACTTCAAGTCGTTTTCTGACTTATGAAAACCCTCAGGTAAACCTATCATGGGGTTTTCTGGGGCTAAGAGTGTTTGATGCACCCAAGGTCGCCCAGTGGGTTTTCACGGCTGAGTGGGAAGTCAAACCCTGGTCTCCAAAGTCATAGTACAACGCTCAAACCAGTACACAACCCTGGCACTCACCACTGCCTTTAGCATTCCACAATTTGAGATCTGGTCTGATTGTCTTTATCTGGGACATTTTGGGGAAAAAAATCAAAATATGTTCAACAACAGTGAACAATGCAAGGTTGAACTTAAACATTCCACATCCCTTACTATTTCTGCCTGAAGTGCATTTTCAGAGGAAAGATAACATTGGCAAGTGTATCTAGGAAGATGACGCCATACACAGGCATCACAATCTGAGATTGCTCTCAGCAGTCTGTGATTCTGCTGCCTCTGAGACATAACAGCTTAGACAGGTTCAAGCAACACTTAACTGTATAACAGTTCTTACAGAGCCAACAGAAAGGCACCAGCATTTCTCCCCTTTTCTTCTGTCCACATGGGGGACACAGATGTGGTTCAGAAGGCTGACAGAGTTCTGCTGGTGGGCAACCAGCAAGGATACTGGTGGTCCCACACATCCTATAGGATGACCATCAGTTGGAAAGTTGGAAACAATGCCACAATCCTGCACTGCTTTTCTTTAGTATTAAGGGAGAACTGGAGTATTTAACAGTTGGAACAAAATGAACATCTCCCCCATAGAGTCTATTGCTTTCAGACTATAGTCTGAGCCATGGTAGGTAATGCACAACAGACAAAGATCTGGCTGTTAGTGTCCTCATACTCTTCTCAGATGAGCCACAATGTCTTTCATCTTTCCAGTGTTGCTTGTTGTTGTTGTTGTAGTTGTATTATATTGTTGTTGTTGTTGTTGTTGTTGTTGTTGTTGTTGTTGTTGTTACTTCTTTTGTTATCTAATTAATTTAAGCCGTTACTCAAGCTCCTAAATTTTAAGATTAGCCTGCCTAACATCCCTTTTTAACAGTCACATTGCTGGTAGTTGATATCACAATTTCATCACATTTGGGGGGGGCACACATTTTTGGTTAATTTCCTATTTACTTCTTTGTTAAATAAAGATATCTTCTGGGCCTAAAACAGCCCATAAACTCCTAAAACAAAATTGCTTCCCACATCCTAGAGTGATGTAGAGTGTTTTGAATTTTAAAACATGAAGTCTCCTTTTTTTTTTTAAAGAAAACTTTAGGATGTGGGGCCTGCAGCAAGGGTCACAAATCTCCAGTATACTTCAGAGGGAAAAATACGACCCACCAAACCTTGGTACTTGCATTACTCCAGGCCAGAGGATGGCAAACAGGGAATCCTCACTCTTCAGGACAACATATTCAGATTTGAGGACAAAGCATAAGCCGGATGGCTGCAAGAATTGGGAAATGTATCCCATCTTGAGAAAAAGATGCAATTATAAATATAATCAATCAATCAATCAAGTATGTAACAACTTGTGAGAAGAACAAAGACCACCACACCTGCTATTGACTTAGTTTACTGGCAATCCGCAGGCATTCCAAATCATGATGATCTGTCCTGACTTCTGCTGCTCTCTGGGATTTGATGGCAGCTTTGCCTCAGAGTCTTCTGAAGAGCCCTGGGGATTGATAGGCCTTGCTGGCATCCATTTACTGGGGCCTCTCAGAGCTCTGAGCCACCTCTGATAAGCACTTACCTAAGAGAGGCAAGATATACCTCATCTTTTAAAGACCTGGATGTTTTCCAAATAAGAAGAGACTCGTCACTTTCTGCTTCCGAGGAAAAGAAGTATGTCACAGTTGAGAGGTGTCATAACCCTACTAGCAGAGTCTAGAAGTAAAATGACCAGTTGCTGCTGTTACTGTGTGCCTTCAAGTCTTTTCTGACTTATGGAGACCCCAAGGCGAAGCTATCATGGGGTTTTCTGGGGCTGAGAGTGTCTGATGCACCCAAGATCATCCAGTAGATTTCCATGGCCAAGTGGGGGAATCAAACCCTGGTCTCCAAGGTTGTAATCCAATGCTCAAACACCTATATCACACTGGCTAATATCTTTCCCCTTAACTGCTCAGTTAGGGGCAGAGGATGGAGGGAGTGAAAATGATATGGCCCTCCAGCATCTCATGGGCCAGTGTGGACCTTCAGTGTCTTTCAGTAGCATGTATTATAATTAAAATAATATTTGAAGACTGATGGATCTGATAGTACATTCCTGAGTGCTGGATGAGACTGGGGAATTCACGGATTTCACTTTTAAGAATGCCTTAATTTCAAGAAATCACAAATGTGAGGCATTCATGCTTCCGCAAGCCATGCAATAAAAGTAACAGCAACTGGAGTTCTTTGGGGACACATTATTTGTTTTGCCTGGAGAGATTAAAAAACTAAATTAAAAAGTAGGTGTAAATCATTCTTGTGTAGGTGGACATTTTATGTACCTCTATCAAGTGTCTCCTCTGGCTTACCTCAGGATGTGATACACAGATTTATTTATTTATCCCACCATTCAATTAAAAATGTCCTGGGTTATTTAGAAGTTTACTCAGTAATATACATGCCGTGAATGTGACAGGCTTGGAGTCTCACAGTGTCAGAAAGATGTTTAAAATCATACCCAGTCAGTGAATTCAAATGGCTTTCAAGGCAAAGATCTCTTTTCATAGCCAAGCACATTCCACCATAATATGCAAGGGAAAAAATGATTTAAATAAGTACAAATAGATAAATAATTAGTTGGATAGGAAGTAGAGACTGCGATCTTCAACAATATTCAACCATATGTGCTCTAGAGAAACATTACCAATTTATTAGTTCATCAACTGTATGAAAGAAACTTCATGGTGGGGCTAAATAAGATTTCAAAAACATTACAAAATGATTTGCAAAAACATTGCAAAATTGTTGTTGTTGTTGTTGTTGTTGTTGTTGTTGTTGTTATGTGCCTTCATGTCATTTCTGACTTATGGCAACTCTAAGGTGAACCTGTCACGGGGTTTTCTTGGCAGAATTTGTTCAAAGGGTCTTCTTCTGAGGCTGAGAGTATGTAATTTGCCCAAGGTCGCCCACTGGTTTTCATGGTCAAGTGGGGATTCAAGCCCTGGTTTCCCAGTGTCCTACTCTGACACTCAAATCACTACGCTACGTTGACAAAATTATAAAATTACAAAAAGGATAAATCATGGAGAGAGAAAAGTGGGCCTTGGACTACTTGTGACCCTCCTAGGGCAATTTAGATGCAACCTGCCCCCCCCCGCCTTCCCTCAAATTTGTGTCTCTAATCTTTCACATTTTTCAAAAATTCATTAAAACTGCTACTTCCTCTAGGAATGGGGGGCGGGTAGATTCATCATGTTTTCTGTGGGAGGGGCTCTTTTGGTTGAGTTCAATTTTACTCGTTTGTTAAAGAAAGGCCTCTTCTGGACCTAAAACAGCTCATACAACCCCATTGCAAAATTGCTTCTCACATCCTAGAAGAATGTAGAGAGTGTTTTGAATGTAAAAACTTGTGCTCAAAAAAAGAATCTGAGGGATGCTGGACTCCAGCATCCTTCAGAGATAAAATGTGGCCCAACAAATCTTGGTATTTGCCCACTCCTGGTAAAATAATGACACAGGGAAGGAAAAATGAATGGGACTATTCATTACTGACCGAAGGTGACAATGAACAGGCAGCCTAGTTCAGTGTTGTAGGGGAGCCTGGGTTTGCAGGGTTGAAGTATTGGGACTCGTTGATTAGCAGGGACAATGACATCATCTAACCACACACACACAGACATTTAATCCTCTAATCCTCTCATTAGCTGCAGGTGGAATTCAACCAAAAATATATTGTACTTTATAATGAAAAGTATATTATGCACATCTCTCTGTCTCTCTTTCTCTCTCTCTTTGGCCATTTCCGCACTAGACTGTTACAGTGCTATTATTCCACTTCCAACATCCTATGGAATCCTGGGTTTTGCAGTTTAGGGAGGGGCCTTGGCAAACTACCTCCAAGTACTCCTTGCCTAACAAAATTCTTTGAAATTCATGGGGGCACCATAAGTTGACAGGTGACTTGGAGACACATATATACAATTCTCAACCCTGGTTTGTATTGGGAAGGTTAAACACAGTTGACAAGGCACCCAGAAAGATGTGTGTTTTGTTTCTTGACTTTTGCCTGAGAGACCACAGCTGTTTTTTCAAAATAACCATATTAAAAAACCTATTGAAATGTAATCAGAGTGGAGTTAGCAAAGGCAAGGAGAGAAAGATTTCCAATATCATCCAATTTATCTTTTTGCTATTTCTATCATAATTTTTCAGGAATAATATCAAAGGAAATATATTTTCACTTTAAATTAAATGTATTTTGATATCTTAGGAAAGAGAGCAGTATCTGTTGTGCCTAACATGCTTTTAGAGAATCAACTATAATAAACAACTAGTAGTCAAAGTTGTCTGCACTGTGAAGCATATGAAAAGTGCAGGAGCTCAGGACAGCAAAAAAGAGTACAAAAAGATGCCCCTTCTGCCAGGCAGACAACTCAGAGGAACTATTTCACCAATCTGGAAGGTAAACAAGAAATAGAATAGGTATTTCTCCATCCCCTTTTAGAACAGATAATATACTTCACCATGTTAACCTGTTGATTTGGTGTTTGTATCAATAATTGTCAACTGTAAGTTATCTTCTTATTTATTAGAGCTAATTAAGATGAATGTTGGCTTTGTGACTTGTTAGAAATTGAGTTTGGTGCCTGTTAAAGTTATAGTTGTGTAAAGAAATAGAACATGACTGAATTATTTCCATCTTGGTACTTTGGTGTGCCAACAGTTATAAAAATTAGCATAAATTTGAGACTGCATGGAGAAGAGCCACAAGCAATAATACAGACAGGGAACAAAAGTCTAAGTGTTACCCTGATTTCTGGGGTGCCTTGGGGGACCCCTCAATGTGCTCCACGTGATGGGGAATGGAAACTAGCCAGAGCACAAGCAATAGCCATGCGAGAGGCAGGGTAACCTAGCAGGGTCTTTTACCCAGTTTTTATGAGGTCAGGCCAAGCCAAAAAACCAAACAAAAATGTCCAATAAATGATTTTATTGAATGAAAATCTCATGCAGCAACGCAATCACTCACACACTCACTCAAGACCTATTAAGAAGCAAAAGAGAGGAAACTGCATAGGGAAATATTGAAGGGGTGTAGCTGGGGTGATACTGCACCTTTGTCCTGAAGTCCTTGGTCCGGGAAAAACAGCAGAGAAGTGGGGATCAGCACGGAGAGGGCTGAGGGGATCACTCAACGGATGGAGCACCGGTCTGCTGGGATGACCAGGGGTGATCCAAAGAACTGCTCAACAACTGGGACTATTTGTAGGGGGAATAGGTACCTAGAGGGCTAATCCTGTCCCAGGGAGAACAATGGGTGTTGCAGTGGGCACGAAGCTCCACACTGGTAATTTCCTTTGCGTGATGGGATTGCAAGGTGTTGCCAAAGTCTCAGGATCTTTGGCTGTGTTAGTTTGTGGTGTGACTTCATGTAAATGGTCCTTGCCTGATGGAATATTTTGCTCAATTTGGGGCAGGCATGCTAATCCCCTCAAGTCAGCATCTCGGGGCTGAGGACCTTTTGTTTATTGTGGGTTTACACATCTTGAGGTTTCCTGGGGCTACGTGACTGGGGATTTTATTGGCCTGATCTGGTTTTCAGTCTTTTGACCATACCTGCCTACGTGCCCCTTCGGGGGACCTCTCTGGCACACAGAATCATATTTTAATATTAAAATTGTACACCCTGGGATAGGGTTTCTCCAATGATATAACACAAGTTGCACCATCAGATCCACTGAGAGAAGAAGGACTCAGGTATTCCTTTTCTATGCCTCTCTAGCCTGGCTTGTACACTTTGGTAAAGAGTAGAGATGGGAAAATCTGTGGGTTTTCCCCATATTCAAATTTCTGTCTAGTTCTTTCCATTCAAAGTATGAGGAAATATGCAAATATTGGTATATTATTTAAAAAATAAAATTTTATTTACTCGCATTTCCAATTTCAGTACATACAGCTGTTGTATTTGCATGCCATTTAGGTGCCAACAAAGGATCTTCTCAGAAAACAGAGGTGGCAAATTGTAATGCAGCACTAACAGAACTGAATGTACCAAGGTTCAATAGTTCCCCATTCAAAGCGTTCCTTCAAACTACTCAATAAAAGCATCACTGGAACTGCCACGGCTCCGTTCTGTGGAATCCTAGAATTTGCAGTTTAGGGCAGGGCATTTAAAATCCTCAGCTAGAGAACTCCAGTGCCTCACCAATCAACAAGTCCAGGGATTTCATACAGATGCAGCCACGGTGGTTAAAGTGGAATCCTAGCACTATTATTGTGTGATATGAAAGGGCCCAAAGCCCCACCAACCACAAACTTGAGGAATCTGTCAGTTTTGGTTCTCCAAAATTGATTTTTTAAACATCTTTCCATCCCAAATGAGAAGAAATTTATGAAATCTTATCAAAACATGAACAGAAATAGAACACAAAAGCACTATCTGAACTAGTCTCACCATCGACACTGCTGAATGACTTCTGAAAAGGAATACTTTCTGAGATTATCAAGGCACATGAGTGCATTTCTTCATTGCCAGTGCTGTCCAATATTTCCTAGTAACAAGATTCTAAAATTCTTTTGGGATAGTCACTAAACCTCTCAATACATAAAGAAACACAAGCTCACTCTAATCCCTTCCAGTGCAACCTAATATTACCAAAACAAAAATAAAGCCTCTGATTTCCAGATACTTTATTGAAAAGGTTCTTTGATAAAACTCTGTCTTATCTGGAACCAGATATTACTGTTGTCCCTCAAACCATGCCATCTGAGGCAGGCTTTGCTTTCCCATCCTCACATCAGTATCAATTTGAAGTTTCAGTCACTGAAGGAAAACCTCCACTCCTTTTTCCATGCCTTCCAACTGTCCTACTTTGGCAAGCACAAAGTTAATCCTCTGCGATCCCACTTTTTCAGCTGTTTTTAAAATGTCTCAGCTTCTATTTCCTGCTCTGCTTTCGTCAGTTGCTGCAAACAGCTCAAATTGCTAAAGTAGTTTGCACTCAATTAACTTAGCTGGGAAGAGAGGAGAGGAGAAGAGAGGAGAACCTTGCCCTTCCCAGTAGGTTCAGGCAAAAGCAAATTATTACAGCTTTTCCTAGCTTGTGTGTTCTTCCTCATTAAGAACTTTTGACTTCTTTACCAAATTCTGATGTTGCCCATCTGCACGTGTTCCAGTTTACATCTGTAAAATGTTGGAGGGTATATTATTCCACCTTCTTTCAGTGCAGTAGGGAAGCAAAGTATAAGGAAAGCTACATTGCTTACAGGAGTGGAGAAAGGTTAATCAGAACCAGCTATATTAGCCTGGTCAGTCAAGGAAGTGTAACTCTAAAATTTCCTGCTGTGTTGCATCATTCTCCATTATTTTGAATGGATGGAACAGAAATGGAGAGAGAATACAGGATCCTGCTTTGTAGGACCCTTATTTAAAAGTTTTTAAAATGTCAGATTAACACATACACATAGCCCCAAGGTAGTCAGCAGTGTAACAAGCGGTGTAATGAATTACTCAAGAGGTGTCACCAATGACCAGAGTAACAAATCATGGCTTACTGGATTAAGCACAAAAGTTTTGTTTAGCCATGTTCCAATTTCTGGCCCAGCTCCTGTCCACTGACTTTCTTCTGTTGGTTCACTGAAGCCCTGTCTACTCAGTGACACAAGATGGGCTTCTTTCTGATTTACCAACATTTATGAACCAGTTGATAACTCCACTCTCCCCCCCTCCCTCCTTCCCTCCCTCCCTAATATTTCATATTGAGCATGATGCCTATGATTTATTTATATTCCTATTGTCTATGCCACACTAGTGCAAATAAGGAAAGTTAGTTCATAGGAAGGGTTAGCAATTTCAGTTGGGAAGATAAAGAATGTTGTTCTTGTGTGCCTTCAAGTCATTTCCAATTTACGGAGATTCTAAGGTGAACCTATCAGTGCTTCCTGGGGGCTCAGAGTCTGTGATGAACCCAAGGTCACACAGTGGGTTTCCATGCCTGAGCAGTGAATTGAAGCCTCGTCTCCAGGGTTGTAGCCCAACACTCAAACGTCTACACCACACTGGCTTTCAGACAAAGAATAAAGGGAAGAAAATCCATTTAGTGGACACCTTGAAGCAGTTTTTTTGTATGCAGAGAGAATGGACAAGACTTCAGAGGAGTAGGGACATACTGTGTGAGAGAAAGAAATAGGGACAAGATCTCCACCTAACGTGTGGGCAACTTACCTCCACAAAGCTACAAGACACAGTAGGTTTTATTATGGTCAGATCTCTCCCAACACAACAAAAGTTTTGTTATGGATATGGAAGTGAATGTTATAGGACTAAAAGATAGAAGAAGGAATAATCTAATGTCTTGAAACAATAGAGGCTGACCCTATAGGAAATGATTTCTTTTAGTCAGAATTCAATCTGTTTCTGCTCCTTTTTAAATGTTGCAGTTAATGAAGTTGCTGCATATTATAAATCCAATTTGCTGTCTCACCTCTTTATTGTAGAGTCTGAGGGAAAAACTGAGTGCCACCAATTACACACCATCTGTTTTCCCTCGAGGCCATTGTGCTATCCCAAAAACCTGAGCTAATAATTTTATTTGAAAATTAATGAATTAGAACTGAACTCCTGAAGCAGAAGAACAAGACTACTTTGAATCTCAACTGTATTAATCAGTTCTATCCTGTACAAAGAATAGTAAACCCCTTAGTACTTTTGGAAAAAGAGTAGTGACTGGTCCCATGCTACATTGAATGCCTTTCTGGCTGTAGAGATCACTGAAAATATAAATAAAAATAGAAAATACTTCTTCAACCTTCTTTCTTCCTATATTTTAGTTATTTTGCTATGGTTTTCATGTTCTGCATGCACATGGGTATATGTGCATATAGAGAATTTCTAGGGGGAGGTTTCAAGGAGTGGATTGCCACCTAAAAGTTTATGTACAAACTCGCCATACAGAAGTGACACTTTTAACAATAGCAGAGCTTGAGGACAACATGATAGTGTTACCTGTAACCCTGGATAGGGGAGGGGGGTGAAAAGATAACAATTTTATTTTTAAAAAAACACAGACAATTTTGGGGTTAAAATTATGGTCATCTTGGATGGGTTTGGGACAATTTGGGACAACCTGTTTGTATACCTGCATATTTTTTTAAAAATAAATAATCTTGCAGTATTGTGATATATTTAAGTAGCATTGAGTTGCCTTTTGTTGCAGAATTCAAACAAAGGTAGACCTACAGTGTAAACAATAAACCCACATTATTGTCTTGACTCCTTATAGAATCTAGGGGACAAAACAGCATCACCAGAAGAATGATGAATAACGTAAAATACTGGGACAAAAAAAAGAAAACAAAACATCACATCATTTCTCTACAAAGTATGATGCTCTGGTGATCAATAGATTTTGCTAGTTTGGAGAGAATCCCAATTTCTTCCTCTGTGCAGGACACTGGAATGTATTAGCATCAGGACATGCCATAAAAGACCAAACATTCATGTTTTGTTTGATTTGATTTCAGTTTTATTCTACACTGGCTAAAACCATGTTGGTTAAGCCCAGTACAGTAGATCCATTAAATCAGCTACTAATTTAGAAACACCCAATTGACTCAATGGTTCTGCTCCAGCCAGGACTAACAATAGAGTTTAGGCCTTTCTATTCTCTGGTGCTGGATACTTGGTTGAAACACATTTGCAACACATTTGATAATGTACATGCAGATACTTCTTTGAACATAGGAAATTTTTATACCCTGTTTTATACTCCACAATATGTGTATGTATGTGCCTTCATGTCACCTGTCAACTTATGGCAACCCCACAAATTTCATAGACTTTTCTTAGGCAACGAATACTCAGAAGTAGTTTTGCAAAGCCTCTACTAGTTCCCAGATTGGCTGCAGATTGGCTGTTTGTCAGGACATAGAGATGGTGAACAGTGATTAGATTAGGCTAGCAATCAGATGTATCCAGTCTCCCCTTTTGGCTTGCACTGCAAGAAGGAGATGGGAGGGAAAGCATGTTTATCCTCACGACACTGCACTGTGATTGACTGAACCAGGCCATAGAGTATTTCAAGCATTAAAGATGTTCATATATAGTAGTTCTGCAATTTTTACAACCATTCTAAGGCCATTTTCGTACTAGATTGTTATAGCACTATTATTCCACTTCCAACATCCTATGGAATCCTGGGGCTTGCAGTTTCGGGAGGGACCACTTGGCCCCTCCCGAAACTGCAAACCCCAGGATTCCATAGGACGTTGGAAGTGGAATAATAGCGCTATAACAGTCCAGTGTGGAAATGATCTAAGACAAGCCTCAATTCATATCCCCTTCTTGTAAGTGCAGACCTGAGAAAATGATGGAGTGTATTTCTGCATAAGGCCTTCTCTTTGCAGATTTGATCACCCTCACCCAGATCTGTTAACTATTTCCCATCTCAAACTCTTCCAAAAGTCAGTTTACACTGCCTCAGTGTGTAGTGGAATCTCCTTCTTTGGAGGTTTTCAAATAGAGGCTGCATGGCCATCTGTTGGGACTGCTTTGATGGTGTATTCCAGCATGGCAAGGAATTGGACTGGATGACCTTGTGGTCTCTTCTAACTCTATGATTCTAGGATTCTGGCCACCAGTTGGGTCCAGAATGCTGTAGCCAGAGGGCTGACCAGAGCTGGTTACAGGGATCATAAAACTCCCTTACTGAAGCAGCTTCACTGACCGTTTGTTTCTGGGCACAATTCAAAGGGCTAGTTATGACATAGAAAGCCTTTAGGCCTTTAAATATATATAAAAACACCAGCGTTGCCACTGCCATTACCACCACCACCAGAATGTGCATAAGACATATATGAATCTGAGCGAGAGAAATGGAATTTGTCATTGCTAGAGAAACATCAGTGACACAAGAGGAGATTTAAAATAATAAACAAAACAACCCCATAATCCAACATCCCTCCCTCATGTAACATCTTCAGCTATATGCTGGGGTTGTATGAGGATAAATCAGAGCATTTTCAGGTCAACAAGACAATTTGTCAACTCATCATCCCCAAAGTGTCAGAAGATTGTCATATCACTGTCTGGTGAGTCTGGGTAATAGTGGCTCCAGAGGTAGCTTTAGGGAAGTAGGTTTTCAATCAAGAGTTGACAGAATTTCCTGAGAAGCACTGTCTCTGATTTACAGTCTGTATCTTTATGTGAAGCAGCACATATTACCTGTTCTGGCAATGTGCTGATGAGGCACTTCCAACAAATCTGCTAGAGCTGGGTTCTTTCAGAAGAATTAGTAAACGGTGAACCAAGTCAAAGTGACTCATAAAGTTTCATTTTTTATTTTCCTTATGTTATAGAATAAGTAAGGGGGGGAAGGGATCAATCAGTATTTCGATGCCCTATTTTAAAGGCTTACATTTTATTTTTTGAACTAGCACAGTGTGGCAGGAAATTCCAGAATCTTGTCTTAGAAAGAAGTGCCATAAAGGCACAAAGGTCTCATCCAAGGAAGATCTCCAGCTTTGCCAGTGAAGGAAATTATTTAATTCCTCAGCTCACATCCAGAATGTCAGAGGAACTCCGTGGCTGGACAGAGAAGTATCTGAGCTGACCTGCCTCTATATATCTTCCCATGCTTTCCTTCTGTTCCCTGTGTCACAGTCCTCGATCTCAACCACTGTTGCAGGTGCTCAGAAGGAAGCAAAATAGATAAAATTTTTGAGAGGAAGAAATGTAAAGTGCAGTTTTTCCTAATTCTCAATGATAATTTGATTTGATTTGATTTTGCATTTGGGGATTTGTTTGCAAAAACTTTATGGCAGTTTTTTGTTCAAAATCACAGGTTTTTGCACAAAATACAATTTTTTGGCACAAAACACAGATTTTATGAGCAAAAAATAAAATAGCTTTGTGAATGTTTTGCAATTACTACTGGAGACAAAAGTGCTGGTGCTTTCACTATCATATCATACAGGGCTAAAAATATCTTATAGTCTCTGGCAGGTTTTTTATGACTTGCCTTGATATGTCAAAATACAATTTCACACTGAGGATTTGAAATATGGTAATAATCTTTACAGCCTTAGTTGTGTTTGTCATAGATTCTTTGATCTCGAAAGGTGCTCCAGTGGTTGAGATACGTTTTGTTTAGAAAGAAAGGCTGGAGAAGCGTAGCAAGCTAAGATGAGACATTTTGAAATTTCCTAGAGGAACAAAGGAATATCTCCTCTAGCGTGGGAGCTCCTGAAATCTCTTAACACTCAGCCTTCCTCCATTTGTAATCTAATCAAAACGCCACTGTCATCAATTGGCCTTAGAGAGCTTTCAAATTTCAAGTGCTCTTCTTCAGAAGAGCCTAAAAATCCATCTAAAACCTACAAGCAAAAAAAAGCCAACTGCTTTTCTTTTGTGCCCATGGAAAGCACCCTATTCTTTTGTGAGTCATTGTAACCAAAAGCTGTAAATGTTACAGATTCCTTGAAATGAACTAGCAGTTCCCTTACCTACTTTCAGAAGAGCTGGCTTGCTGAAACACATTGTGTCTGGCTGAAAAAACACATTAGGTGCTCATCCCTGCATCTTTTCTACTATGCCCCCAGGTGATTCTAGGAAAGAGTCTTCTCCTGCACTTGGTCAGAGCCCAAGGAAGAAAGGTATGACACCCCAGTTCCCCACAATGTGCTTCCCTGACAGCCAAGGAATCCCCAAATAGCTTAGCTGGAGCATCACTTCTCATCTTTCCTCTTCATACCTCACACCTCTCAGACAGCATACAAACTCAACCTCTGGAAAAGCTATAGCTCATCTCTGATGCTTCCCTGAGTTATCTGTAAGAGGAATCCCAATATCCAGACTTCAATCCAAAATTATGAACAGATTGCTCCTGTGCTTTTCCTTAAGCTCAATTATTTCTATGCCAATCTGTCCTTCAGCAAAATAGAACTGTAGTTTGTGTGGGAAAGTGTTCTCCTTATACAATTCCCCATAGTAATTTACGTTCCATGAATTATGGTATTTACACAGAGAAGTAATTTGCAAATGTATAAAGACTTTTGTCCTGAGCAAGCCTACAATACTGCTGAATGAAGGAAGACTGAAGACTGACAAGATCAGAATAGAAAATGAGCTTAACAAATTAGAGAGCTGGGCCAACACAAATTAAATGAATTTCAATAGAGAGAAACATAAGGCACAAAAAAAAAATGAAATGAAATGAACATATATAAAATGGGAGACACCTGGCTTGACCATAGTCCTTGTGAAAGGTATCTACGAGACTTACTAGACCACAAGCTGAACATGAGTCAGCAGTATGATGCAGCAGCTAAAAAAGGCAATGCAATTCCAGGCTGCATCGTTAGGAGTATAATATCTAGTTGAAGAGAAGTAACAATATCACTTTATTCTGCTTTGGTCAGATCCCACCAGGAATCCTGTGTCCAGTTCTGGGCACCACAATTCAAGAATGATATTGACAAACTGGAATGTGTCCAGAGGAGGGCAACAAAAATTGTAGAAAGTCTTGAAACCATGCCCAATGAGGATTGGCTTACGGAGTTGGGTATGTTTAGCTTAGAGAAGAGAAGGTTAAGATGTCACATCATGTTTAAATAGTTGAAGAGATGTTATATGGAAGATGGAGCAAGCTTTTTTTCTGCTGCTCCAGAAACTAGGTCACAGAGCTTCAAGCTACAGGAAAAGAGATTCCACCTAAACATTAGGAAGAACTTCCTGATGGTAAGAGCAGCTGAACAGTGGAATATGTTGCCTCAGAGTGTGGTAGAGTCACCTATACTTAGGTGTAGTCCTTGTCTTGGAAATTGAAATTCATGGGATCTTGAAGACACAAACACACACACACACACATTCTTGTCCTGGCATAATTTTGTGCCAGGGCCATACACCTGAGCTAGAGGTTTAGAGCTAGAGTAACTCAGTTCCTGCCTCACCCCACACCTTCTCTGCCCCTTTTCATTTCAAACTGCAGTAAGGAAAATTCTGCTGGCAAAAGAGGTTTTCACCTAATCCTAAACACACACAGCTGGTGCGTCTTTGATTTAGGATTACATTGTAGATTGAATTTCCTGAAGGATTAGTGATGTTTCCACCCAGACTGCAGGTATCAAAGTGAAGAGAACATTTTCTATTTTTCTTCACGAATCAACAGAACTGGTGTGAAACTAATGTGCAATAAGATAATTAAAATCTGTGATTTAGTCCATTTAAAGTTTTTGCCAGCGTTCAATAAATCTTGTGGATTTATTGCTAAAATTCAGAGTGGTAACCCAGGTAATATATTTTATTGAACCAAACTGAGTTACACAAAATAAATTTTTAGGATACCGATACAAGCAATTCAGTGCTACAAAAACTGATTGAATTTCATCTTTTTTCATCAAGAATGACTTTTGTATTTTCAACAGCTGTCCATTTCCCTGCCTCTTACAAATGTCCTATGCTTTCCTAATGTCATGATCATGGCATTTTTCATGAAAATTTATTTTTGGCATATTTGTCTCAAAATGGATGAAATAGTAAATTTAAATGCTACACCGAGGAGCTACAGTGAAGTTATTTCAGTTATTCTTTGAACAGCTCAATGTTATTTCAGTTATTCTTTTAACAGCTTAAGTCTTGTTTTTCCCCCCTCAGGCTGCCATAAATTAAAGGGTCTTAAAGATAGGGTTTTGCAGATGTGTAAAATGGGAGGAGCAGTTTCTAAGTTTTTATATCCATTTATTTATAAACTATAGACTGTTGCCTGCATTGGAAAGAACCCTCTTCCCTGCAAAAAACCCTCTTTTCTCTCCAACCCTCATCTTTTCTCTTTCATAGCAGACAGCTAGAGCCAAAGAATCCACTGCCTGAACAGTTCTACTATAATGATCCAATAAATCAAAGAGGTGATATGTAATTTGTAAACAACACAGGAACATTATCTGAATGAGTACCCTTTATGATCTTGCGTGGTGATGCTTTCAGATTGTTAGCAATGGTTAATCAAAGTGTGGAGCATTGTTTGCCATTACAGATGCAGAGAACATTCACATAGGATACCTGTAGTAACATTTTCTTCTACGAGGCAACCTACCTTTATCTGAGCATTTTATCTCAACATGTTTTGGCAAAGGTCTTCTCGCTTAAAATGTAAACATACAGTACCTTGCAGAAGGATTCAGCTCCCCGTTTGACTTTTCCATGTTTTGTTGTGTTGCAACTTGAAATTGAAATGGATGTAATTGGAATTGTTATCACATGATGTACACAAGACACTCAGTACTGTGAAGGTGCAAACTACTGTCACACAGCAAAAGTATTTACCTCCTTTGCTATGACATGCATAAATTAGCTATGGTGCAACCTGCTGCAGTAGGAATAATTGCAAAAGTAGTTGACTAGAGTTCACCAAAGTACAGTTTCAGTCCTTTGTGATCACAGATTAAATATGTCTTTTCTAGAAGACCTCAGAGTTTGTTGGAGTGTATATCTAAACAGAGAGACAACGAAGTATAGTGGATTTTTCTAGGAGTTTAGGAGAATAGGATTTGGATCCCCACTTGGCTATGGAAACTCACTGAGTGATCTTGGGCGAATCACACTCTCTCAGCCTTAGAGGAATGCAATGGTAAACCTTCTCTGAACAAATATTGCAAAGAAAACTTCGTGATAGGTTCACCTTAAGGTCACCATAAGTCAGAAATGATTTGAAAGCACACAACAACAACAACAACAATAACAACAATAAACATATCTAAACAAATATCTCTGTGATGACCAAGAAGCTGTTAAAACAACTCCAGAATAAAATTGTACAAACGCTTCAATCAGAGTTAGGTTATTTAAAAAAAAAACCAAACAAACTATGAACATCCCTGGAGCACCACTAAATCCATTATCACAAAATGAAAAGAACTTGCTTCAACCATGATTTTGTCTACAGAAGTGTCAGGGACTCAGCCCTGTTACAAAAGTACTTTGCCTTTTTGCTCAACTAGGCTTTAGAGATAGATTGCTTTGTATTCACAATGTAACCAAAGCTAATTATTGCTTGCAACAATGGATTGAATATCAATCTGCTAGCAACAGTTTATTGCATTTCAGTTGTGGAGAAGGTCCACTTGGAGATCAAAGGCATCAGGTGTGAAGTTGTAACACCTAGGGATATTTGATCAGTAGAAAGGGGAAATACCAAGGACAGATAAATGTGCAGTCCCAGGAGGGCACTGTAAACAATCTGAAAAGCAGGTAAGAAAACTGAGATGTTAAGCTCCCAAGATCAAAGTATGTAAACATCCACCTTCCTGGGGAACTGTTAGAGGGCTGGGAAATCAGATGACACTTGTGGCCCCACCAATCAAAACTGTTTGCATGCAAAAGTATCTGCTTCTGTATAACCTGATTGCTAACCGATGTACCTCAGCATTAGCAACTTTTCAAGCTGTTATGAGTTAGTTATACAAGAGCTGCTGCTAAGCTCTGAGTGTTTCTTGGGGAAAACTACTTAGCCAGCACATGGCAAGAAGGTCATCCACCAGAACTCTGTAACAGGATATATCTGAGAAGCAATCAAGGGGCTAATGGAAGGAGTTGGAGAGATCTGCATCTGAGCCGAGAGAAACTGTCCATGGGAAAACTATCACCCAGATGCTCCACAAAGCTCGGCTTAATGGAAGGGGAAAAAAGTCATTGCTGAAACAAATTCATATCGAAACCCATTTGTAATTTGCCAAAAGGAATGCGAGAGCCACAGTAAACATGTGAGAAAATGTCCTCTAATTTAATGAAATCAAAACTCAACCTTTTGATCTTGGTTCAAAACAATGTGTGTCGAAGAGTGTTTGCTGGTTTGAGAATACCATCACCACCGAAGCATGGTAGTGACAGTAGTATGTTGTTGAGCTTCTTTTCTTTGGCAGGGACTAGCAAACTAGTCTGGATTGAGGCAAGGGAAATAGAGCCAAATAAAAGGGAATTCTAGTGTAAAGCCTGTTTTAGCCTGCAAGAGACATGGGATTTGCATAGAGGTTCCTCTGCCAGATGGGTGATGATGCTAAACATACAGATCCTAAAATGAAATGGGTTTTTTAAAAAATAAGAAAATGCATGTCTTAAAATTTCTTGGTCAAAGCCCAGACTTCAGTCCAATTATGGCCCTTTCCACATGTGGGGGGGGGGGAACGGGCGAAAACGCCCAAAAACGGAGCATACCGGCAGCCGGGTAAATCCATCGCTACACGGAGCAGCGCGAGCTTGCTGCTCCGCAGTCCTCCGGTGTCCCAAATGGCGGCTTCCGGTTGGTGGAGGCTCTCCACCAACCGGAGAAGCTCGCCAGCCGGAAGCCCACCCCCGGAAGATCTGCAGGCACGCACTTGCGCGCGCCTGCAAATCCACTTCGGAGCTGGGCGACGGAACGGCGCGGGGCTGCACGCTCTGTGCTTTTTAAAAACCTCAAAAAAGAGTTTTTTAAAAAACATGCAGCGCAGCTAGTTCCGGCCACTCCTGAGTGGATTCTGGTGTGGAACTACAAAAAGTAGTCCACGCCAGTCCACTCTACAGTGTGGAAGACCTCCATGAGAGGTCGCTCTGCACCATTTCAGAAGCCCGGTATGGAAATGGCCTATGAATCTGGGCAAGACTTGAAAGTTGCAAGTCAGAAATGGTCCCTATTCAACCTGAGTGTGCTGGAGTAAATTTACCAAGAAGAGACTTACCCAAGAAGATTCACAACTGTAATTCCTGCCTGATGATGGTGCATGTGCATGTGAAAGTGAATACTTATGCAACCAACAAGTGCTAGTTTCCTTTTGTTTTCTGAACCTCGGCACCACAATAACACTATTTTGCACATTCACATATATCTTGTGTATATCAAGGACTGGCAATGCAAATTAAATCCATTTCAGTTCCAGGTTGTAACACAACAAAATCTGGGGAAGTCAGAGAGGCTGAATACTTCTGTAAGACACTATACCATTCCTAGAGAGCTAAATCCATATTATAAGTTCTGTCTTCATTTTTCCTACAGAAGTATATAACCAAAGTATGAGGATTGTGATCTATTGAACCCTATGCAGAAATATCACCTATGAAATGTGATTGCAAGAGAAAACATTTCTCACAAAAAGATTAGGTTCAGAAGGAAAGTGAGATAGCCCACCTTCTGCTGCTGATCCACTTGCCCACACCCCATACTTTTGCTGTGCATCTGAAGGGTCTCTCCATGCATCTCCTTGAACACATAAAAAGGCCCACACTCAAGTACAACACTCTCATTAAAAAAATAAATAAAATAGTTATCCCTCTGTGTGAAACGAAGAAAAAAAATAGCACCACTCTTCCTTAAATATTGACAAGCAAATTAAGCATTAAGTTGGCCCTGAAAGCCTTAGTCAAAGGTACTTGCTAGCTATTTCTTCCTCATCATAAACAAGTGGGACGCAGCAAATGCCACGTCTTGTCTTGTTATTAACCAGTGATGTAGATTTGAGTAGATTGACTCAGGTCATTTCCGCACTAGACTGTTATAGTGCCATTATTCCACTTTTGACATCCTATGGAATCCTTTGAGGCCCTCTCTAAACTGTAAAGGCCAAGATTCCATAGGATGTTGAAAGTAGAATAATAGCACTATAACAATCCAGTGCAGAAATGGCCTGAGACTCAAATTTCACTCAAGCCACTTTAGTGACTCAACTTAGACTCAGTAATTCAGTGGGAAGTTACTGGGGAACTTAACTTTCTCCACCTCTGACTCTGTAGAGACTTAACCTTTCCCCTCCCCTTGGGAGACAAGAATCCCATACGCACGTATGCACACCCACTGAGCAAAGGCACATGAAGAAAGCGTAGAAAAGAGGAGGTCTTTAAAAGGGAAACTTTTATTCTAAGCAAGCAATCTACCTTAGCAAAATGGTATCTTATATATGAAGACACCTTCCTTCAGGCATTACTTAGGAATAGTTGCAAAATTACAAGCACAGGCTACATCACATTCAGCCAAAGTTAACAAGAACATAAGCCCTAACATGACTAGCTAAACATTCCTATTCTACTCACAATACAGATCAAGTTCTGGGTCTGGATGTTGATGGTAAGGTCGGAGTCTGGACCTCCTTCGTCCAGATTATGACTAAGCTTCCTAGTTGAAGCAGGTAGCATCCCCACAGCTCTCTATCAATCTCTTTGTCTCTCTGTGAACCTCTGCAGCTTGGAAGCATCTCAAAATTTCCACACTTCTCCCCAAACTGGTCTTCCTCATTGGGCAATTGTCTCTCATGATCTCTGTTGCTCCTCTATGATGCTGATCCCAATAAATGTAACTCAAACCCAATACATCACTAACTGTTTATTTACCTGGGAAGGAAACTGTATCCCTCAGCTATGTTGCTCAGATAATGGGAGCCCCCATTATCACATATACAAATAAACCTGTCAAAAAATATCCTAATCCTGTTACTAGTTGGTCTTGCAAGCATAAATATATCTTGAGTGGTTGTTTGCATGTTAGCATGCAGTGATGACCCTTCCACAAGATCCAAGACAACAGAAGTGTTTCTTCCCAGCTTCCTCTATCTAAAGTCTCAGAAGAGTGACTTTCTGCTTGTCAGGCTTATCTCATTATTCAGTGATAATTAGATTTAAGATGACAAGCAGTTGTGTTGTGCAAGTGGTCTTTTTATGCATCATTTTTCCCGGTTGCAATCTATTATCCCAAAAGCTAAGTTAATTTAGTTCAAAGACAGACAGATGATGGGAAGATAATTGTAATATGTGCTATTGATAAAAGAATGACAAACTGTGCTCAATAATAGTTTGCAGTCTTCTTTGAAATGATTCATGCAAACATTTGGGCTCAGGGATGGAAATGCCATTTGTTAGCATGGGATGACTTTTCTAGGCATGCTCATGGGCTCAAACAATAAAATCTGTTGGATGCTTACTATGCTCATTTCAGATCAACTCTCTTCCCATCACAACTGTTACCTGATCCAGGCTGAATTCAATGCACACTTTATGGTGAGACTTCATATAACTTTTCTGTGCCTGTACCAAAATATAAGCCATTTTGAAGGAAAAACCTACATCCGCTGTGGTCCCAAAAAGTTATATGAAGCATCAGCTCATCACAGACCAGGCAGCAAGTGATGGTTGAATTGCAGAATATTTAGAAGGGAGCAGGTCCTGATATTTTGAAATTGTTCCAGAGTCCAGGTCCACCTGAGTCTCTACCAAGGATGATAAATCTCAGTCATTTTCATGTTTTTACCTATATCTCTGTCCCAGGTCTTGCAGGCATTTGAAAGGAATGTTTTCCTTAAAAAAAGAAATAGTAAGGGAATGTTTCAAACAAATGTTTAAAGCAAACCGGGGGTACAGGACTCAACTCATATAAGTAAGGTAAGCTTATTCCTCCCTACCTCAATGCGCATACTAATATGTATGAATATACATATTCACACATAATTACAAATATTCACAAATAATCACACATACTCCCACCCCAAAAAACCAGAAACCTCCCTTTTTACTGTCATGGGAGATGCATGGTCCCACAAAAATATGCATGTGAGAGATTTTAATTCGACTTTAGATTTAGGCCATTTCCACATCAGCCTTTGAGGCTCCTCCCTAAATTGCAAACTCCAGAATTCCTTAGGATGTTGAAAGTGGAATAATACCACTATAACAGTCTAGTGTGGAAATGGCCTAAGATAACTGAGAAACCAAACAGAAAAGAGCTTATCGAGTAACATAGAATTACAAAATTATACCATTAGAAGACAGTGCCTACAATAAAACAGCAGACTGCATTACCACTCAAGAGATATAATCACCAATCGAAGTCTGAAATTACTCACCAAAAATCTGTATTAGAACTGAGAATGTGGAACAACATAGGTAATTGATTTTAAATTAGTTTCAACTCTTTCTTTGATTTCTCTGCCGTTAATATCAATGGAATCTTGAAAGGGAGCAGAATCTTAAAATGAAGCCATTTCTTCTGGACTGTTAGTAAGAAAGTAGGAGGGTGTTTTACCTTACAGACACTACCCCACACAACAAAATCATCCTCAAATTAGCTGTAATGTGGTTCTCTGAAAGTTATTTCATAACTTGCAGGAAAAGAGAAATATGGAAAAGTTATAGTGACCATTGCAAGCAGTCGCACATTAGCTAAACCTCCTCCAGTTCCTCTTCTCAGGGCCTTTCCAAACTACACTGTTATAATGCTATTATTCCATTTTCAACATCCTGTGGAATCCTGGGGTTTGCAGTTTAGGGAGGGGCCTTTAGAATTCTCAGCCAGAGAGCTCTTTGGCCTCAGTTAACTATAAACCCCAGAATTCCACAGGATGTTGAAAGTGGAATAACAGCACTATAATGGTATAGTGCAGAAAGGCACCTAGAAACAGCTGAGCTTCCATGGTATATAATACTTTTCAGTTAACCACATGTGTAAGAGAAAATTGCTGCTTGGAAACCAAGAAGGCACTATGACCATTTTTTTAAATTTTCCAAGAACTAGAAGTTGCAGAAAAGGCTGAGCATTTCTACTCAGCACAGTATCAGAACCAGGCTGCAAGGATTCTCCTTGAATGCCAAAGAGAAAGTAAATTCCTTGGGCTCTGTAGACTGCCAGTACAACAAACCATCTTTTCTCTATAATGTTCTTATCTCGCTGTAACACCTTTTACAATGTCATGAACATGCCCTTGCTTTTCTTCTAAGGCTTCAGCAAAAGATTCTTCTTTATACAAACTTGAGAGGAAACTAATCAGTCAGTATCACTTCCTTTGGTTTAACTGAAATAACACGTTGATTTATGGCAATGGAGAGCCAGGGCTTTGTTTATAAATTGGACTGGTGCTTTTCTACAGAAACCTTTTCCTCACATTGCCATAGAATGAACTGACTTACAGAAGCTCATGTTCTGCTTGCTAATCACAGAAATTGGCTATCATGAGAGAAGAGGCAAAAATCTTTCTATATTATAGTTTGTTTGTTTCAGAGGGAAAAGATTAAAAGCTCCATTATATCCACTGTTTTCTAGAAACAATGACTTTTGCTGTTTTCTGTACCTTGTAAACTTGTTGATGTTATCTGATAGGTGACAAAGATAACACAAAATTGTATATTCTTTCCTCTTTGCTACTTTGCATATTTTATTACACAGTTCACTAACCTATAGCTAGAATTTTGTCTTTGAAATAAAAGTCCCATTTTTTATTTTTTTATTGTATTTTTTACTAAAGTCACAAAGATAAAACATTATATAATTTTTACATAAACATAAGTATACTTCCACCATTTCTATACATTATATACTTAAATAACATACGTCCTGCGGGAATAAGACTGAGTTGGTTCCCTTACAGACAATTAACCGAAAGGTTTCATATGGACATAAAAACTTACGGAATTGAACTAAAAGAAAAAGTTGGAGTAGTTAAATGGATTTTTGAGAATCCGCCTCACCTTCTTGCTCAAATCCATCAAGAGATATTACAGCAGGAGAGACAAGAAGAAACAATAAAGGAAACAATGATTTTATGGGCTCAAAATATTGGTCATTCAATTCAATTAGAGTCTTGGGAGCAGAGTTGGAAAAAAACACAGAAGTTTACAGTAGCCCAGAATTTGAGAGAGAACTATTATAAACTATTTCACAGATGGTATACGACACCAGATAAACTGAGAAGGATTTATAATACAGGTATTGGACAGTGTTGGAAATGTCAAAGGGAGGTTGGTACAATATATCATATGTGGTGGACATGCCTAAAAGCTAAGAAATATTGGAATGAAGTACATAATGTGATTTGTACATTATTGAAAGGTCAGTTTGCTAAGACACCTGAATAGTATTTGTTAAATATGACTGATATTAAAGAGGATGTTGGTATAAAGAAGCATTGGAGAATATTACTGTATATGATAACAACAGCTCGTATTGAATATGCAAAGCTATGGAAAACTCAGCAAATACCTACAATAGAACAATGGTGGGCTACACTTATTGAAAATAAAAATGCAGACATGGTCTCCCAGAGATTAAAGGGGAAATCAGACAATGTGATACAGAAAGAATGGCAAATTGTAACGGGTAATTGCTGGGTTTTAACAGCTGGAAATACGCAATTCATGATTAAAGTTATAATACACGTGGGCGACAGGTATATATCATGAAGCGGAAATATGATGAATGAAATGTAAGAACTATCAGATAAATTAACAGTAGAAAGTTGTACAGTACGTTAAGTCTTTAGAAATCTGGAAAATGGAATCTAGATCAATGTGGAAGATCAGATATATTTCTATTGAAGCTGACAACTGAATATGTATGTTTTTTTTATAATGAGAATTTTGAATAAAATGATTAAAAAAAAATAACATACATCCTGCCTTTTACATTTATACATTTTTATACATTCTTATACATGCCAATGGGAGAAAAAAATCAAAATAAGAAATAAGAAAAATAATACAATCTCAATACCTACCTACCAACCTTCCCTTATCACTTCTACATAAATCGTGGGCAATTATACTTTACCTTTAAGCGACCAACAATTCATTATGCTCCATACTCTAACCATCATACCACTACCTCTTTCCAATATTTCTTAATTCTTACTATAATGTTTACTCCTCCAAGTTTTTTTTTATAACCACACATCATCATCATCATTATCATTATCATCATCATCATCATCATCATTATTATTATTATTATTATTATTATTTACTCCAAATTATCTAATTCACTTACTATTGTTTTCCCCATTGGGCTTCCCAAAGGGGTTTAACTAAATTCCATTCTTCGGTAATCTGTTTTCTTGGTCTATCAGTCAATATTGATGTTAATTCATCCATTTCCCAAAATTCATACAATTTCCATAACCAATCATCCAGATCAGGGACTTCTTTTGATTTCCTTTGTTGTGCAAATATTAATCTTGCCGCTGTTACCATATATATTATCATTTTTCCCAATGAATTCTTTTTAAAATACTTAGTATCTAACATATTTAGTAAATATATTTCCGGACTCATAGGGAAATTAATTTGAAATGCATTAACAATTCATTCATGAATACCTTTCCAATATTTCTTTGCTTTAACACAAGACCACCACATATGGTAAAAAGTCCCTCTCTCCATGCATTTCCAGCACGTATTTTTCATATTTTTACTTATTTTGGCAATTTGCACTCGTGTGTAGTACCATCGAAAATATACCCTATAGTAATTTTCTTTTAAATTTGTACTTATACAATATTTTTTCACATCTTTCCAAGAATTCTCCCAACTCTGCAGTGGAATTACATGTCCCAAATTTTGTGCCCACCTCATCATATTGTCCTTAACCGTCTCTTCTTCCATACATAAATTTAATAAGATTTTCTATATTTTGCCTATCAAATGGCCTGTTTCTGGTTTTAGCAATTTATCGAACTCCTTCTCCCTTATTTCAATTCCTTGCATCTTCATATCCATCTTAAACCTTTCTTCTAGTTGCCTTTGCAGTAACCAATGTGAAATAATACCACCTTTAACCATATCCTCCTTACTTTTCCAAATTATGCTTTCACCTTGAACTTTTGTTAAATCTTTATATGTTAACCATTTATTTAATTGGGGTTTCTCTCTTCTATAAAACGCTTCATGCGCTGACACCCATTGTGGTATTTTTGCATATAATTTATTTCTATATTGTAACCATACTTTTAACAAAGGTTTTCTTATAAAATGGTTATTAAATTCCTTGTTTACCTTTACCTTATCATACCACATATAGACATGCCAGCCAAAAAAGAGATCCGCCCCCTCTACCTTTAATAGTCTCGCATTCTCTAACTTAATCCAATCCGTAATCCAGCAAAGGCAACTAGCATGAAAATATAATTTTAAATCAGGTAATCCTAATCCACCTCTTTCTTGTGTATCTTTTAATACAGTCCATTTTATCCTTGGTTTCTTGCCGTTCCAAATAAATTTTGATAATTCCTTCTTGAAATAAAAGTCCCATTAACTTCCAAGCGCCCAATCCCTTAATCCATCAAACAAAAGGAAAAACAAAAATTCTAGGTGATTTTTCACTACAAGAACAACTCAAAGCAGCTGTAAAATGTTGCAGACTTGTTCATTTCGCCCTCTCAACATAAAACCTCAAAAACACCTCAAACATGACACAATGTAAAACTGGAAGTGATGTGATATCACTTCTGGTCACCATTGCGAGTGCCAGCATGGCAAAGGTTTGCAGGGATGAATGACCCCATCTCCTTCACAGTTGCCTACCTGTACATTAAATCAGTGGGATATACCTGTGTGTTGAGTCATTATTCAGCCATTGATACAATGGGTCTGTTCCAGTTAGGACTAAATAACAGAACTCATGTCTATTTTTCCAAATATCTACGAATGTCTTGCCACTTAATATGTCTGTCAGGCTTTTCTCATGTATGCCAGGCTGTATCATTTCTGTTTCAAATAACACTTAATACAATCTTCTTTTTTATCTAGATTTACAATGCATCACCATTGTTTGACTTGGGCTATCAGCAGGCCACTGAAAATCACTATATCACTCCAGCCCTAAATGCACCGAAATTGACAAGACTATCCACTGAAATGTGTTTAATTAGAATTGCTGCTCAGTGGGTTGATCATATTACAGAAAAAGCCAAATTCATCTCACAATAATATCTGCACAACTAACTTGGTACAGCCTGACATTTCTGGAAGCCAGCATGAATTTGTTTTCTTTTTCTGGCTGACAAGAAAGAAAGGTTGTGTGAAGCAATTCTATATCTGTCTGTCTGCCTCTCCCTATGTATCTTTCTCACACTCATATGTTTGTATGTTCTGATTTCTTGCTGATCATTCAACATTTCAGAATCCCCCCCATGTATCGAATCATCCCTACACTAGTCCTGATAGATAGTCAGGAAGACAGATAGACAGAGGAATTATTTTCAAATGGAAATAAAACAGCCTTTATCTTGGATAGAACTCCAGACTGGGCATAAAACTGAATTTATTGGGTTTTTTTAAGGGTCTGTGTTTCATTACATATTTATACTAATAGCAGCATGAACTTCTATTAATCAACCACCTCTTTCAAGTTCAGCTTTTTATAGTCCTAGTACAATGTGAAAATTTTGAGATATTACTACTTTGAGGATCCTAGAAATGTCAAAAATTATTGTGGTATTATTTTGTCTTTCTGAATACTCTTTGGTTAAAAAAAAATGGATGCCAAAAATAATTGGAAGTCACAAAAGGGTTACAAGTGAAAGACAACAATTAGACCACCATACTCAAAATTCCTTAGCAAGACAGAGATTGCAGCTTACAAATCTCATCTGGAAGCAACTCTAGTAGGATAATAAAGGAATGATATAGCTTTGCACACCAAGCCCAGCAGATTTAATAAATCATTTAAATTATTAGGAATAGTTCTGGGATGGAAGAAAGCATGAAACCAAGAAAAACAAGTGTTCAATGCAAATCGTAGGTAAACGGAATTCCACCATAGGACTGGTGGAGAATGGTGGCTTCCATGTAAAATGGACAGCAAATTCTGTCCAGGTTTAGGCTGAACTTTAAAGGACCTGTCTAAACTGCTTGAACTTTACCTCCAAAATAGGTTCAATACCTTAGATAATTTCTGTGTGGACAGCACTATAAAAAGCTAACCAGAAAACTCCATCCATGTTAAAAAAAAAATTAAATTTCATTACAAAGAGAATTTTTAAATGTCAAGATTATGTTCAACATACTCAGGCAGACAAAAATATTTACGTTTCACACAAATAATACAGAATAGGCATCAATCATAATTTTACCCAGAGAGCATTCCAAATCATGACCCCACCAAAAGAACGCCTTCTCTTTTATAGATACATCATGGGTACAGATTGAGAAGGGTCTCTACTGAAGATCTCAACACACAGGAAAACTGATATAGGAGGAAAAATATTCATTCTGAGATGGTTCAGTCAAAACCATTTAAAGTTTTGAAGGTGATGCCTCAACTGTTGAATTCAGGGCAAAAGTGAACATGAGCAAATGTAGAACTGATACCGTCTGGATCCACCTAGGTAAACTAGTCAGAATCCTAGTAACCAAATTCTGAACCAGTTGAAGCATATGGTCCATTCCGAAGGGCAACTCTATGTAAATTGTTTTGTAGTATTCCAGCCTGGAAATGATCAGAGCATTGATCATTGTGGCTAGACTATCTCTAATCGAGAAAAGGCTGTTATTAGAATTGTCCTTCTGAAGGATAAATTTAAAAAGCAAGTAGGAATTGCAATCTTAAAAAAAATGACCCAGAGCTACTAGCAGCTTCCAAAATATTAGTGTAGAATATGCTGTTCCAAACAAACTGGGTAATGGTAAGATATAGAAGTTCTAAATGTGAAAATTCTTCTTTGATATTCCCCAGCCTTCTCTGCATAGCGTACAAACACAGAGACTCTTGGCAGGCTATGCAGTGATTGTCATTCAGACTGTGCGACTGAGCCAAAGGAGACTCAACAGGAGATCACAACTTTGACCTCTCAGCTCTGCAGTCTGAAAGAATTAATAAGCAAAATGCCATCTGTTGATCACATTGGCTCTTCATCTGAGGTGTAATATCTAATTATCAAGAGTGCTTGATATTAAGAGAGTTTTTTTAATGACATGATGTTCTAAGTGAACATGCTAAACATTTGGAATGTATACTTTTGGAATTTTTTAATGCCATTTTTCCTTCCGTCCTGAAGACCATTTACACACTAGACTGTTATAGTGCTATAATTCCAGGTTTGCACTTTATGGAGGGACCTGAAAGGCCTGAAAGTCTAAGTGGAAATGGATGAAGATACAACGATATGCTGGATATAAATCTCTTACAATTTCTTTGTTTGTTGTTTTGTAACATTTACATCTCACCTTTTCTCCAAGGAATGTAAGGTGGCATACATGGTTCTGCCCCATCTTCCACTTTATCCTCACTACAGTGGTGTGAAGTAGGATAAACTGAGAAATCATTATTAGTTAGTTAGACTAGTATTATTAGTTAGACTAGACTAGTAAATAATATTACAAGTTAATATTGTGGCCTGAACCTTGTTAGTCCCAACTAAAGTAGGGATTTAACTATGTGTAGATATATCTTTCAAGTATTGATTCTATGGGTCTGCTGTAACTGGAATGAACCAATAGATTTCAGGCCCATTTGTTATGTGCTACCAAAGTAACTTTGACTTATAGTGACCTGATGAAGGAGCAGTGGTGGAGCTTGAAGTGCATGGGGGGGCAGGGGGCCACTGTGCGTGGTGGAAGGGCTATGGCATGCGGGGACATGGCAACGAGCTGGGACGCCCCCCCAAAAAAAAATTGCCACCTGGAGCGAACTGCCTCCATCACCCCCCCCCATCCCTACCTAACTGTGGCTGCGAGACCTCCAACAACACCAGTAACCAACAACTCTACTCAGGACTGTAAGCTCAGGGTGGTGACTTACTTTATTGAGTCAATCCATCTGTAATGCTGGTTCATATTTATTATTATGCGCTATGATTCTGTATCATTTGCTTAGCTATGCAACCAACTTAGTTATAGAACTAAGCAAAGTTTCCCAGCCCAACTTCCTCAATGCTTACTTACCACGCAGGCGCCATTGGAAGCATGTCACTTGCAGCAGTTACTGCTGGGTAAGTAGGAATTGGGGGACTTCCATGGCCCCTACGTATTTCCTAGACTAGTGAATACATAGGGATTGTGAATACTCTAGATCACACATTTGTAACCACCTTAGTGAATTCCAACCATGATATTTATATATTTATTCAAATAATATAAATGTATTATTATATATTAGCAAAGACATTCCACAGCTGGGAAGATCAACACAGAGAAAGTACTTTCCATTTCATTCATATAATTGAAGTCACCAAGGGAGCTTCTTGGCAAAGCAAGGATTTGCACATAGTTCTTCCAAGTACTAGCTCAACATGCTGACAACCAACATCTTCCATTTTGTCCTCATAAAAGGACACATGGAGAGACTCCAAGTCTCTTTACTAGTTAGGAATTATGTGCCTGAATTTATGGAGATATTAGATTTTATTTCAATATCAGATTTGGCTTCTGTGTCATTAAGAGTGTCATAGAAAGAGAATTTCAGCAGGCTTAACATTTCTACAACCTCTTGCACAATTGTTTTCCACAACTACTTGCAAAAAGGTGAAATTCAGAATATGGTTTAGGCCATATTCTGGTGCGGAGTCAGAAATTAAACCAAAGGTTCCCCTTTAAATACCTCATTATGATGTGCAATATTCTTGCAGGCACAATGTCCATTCTTGATCCAACAAACCATAGTTTCATTAGTTGCCATTGCTATGGCTGAAGAGAAGCACAGAAATAGCTGCACAACCATTACTGTGGCTATAACAATTTGTGTTCCCTTAACTGAGCCATTTCTGCTGTCTGTAAATTAAGAATTTTGCCCTACCAACTGACCTTCCACTAATATTTTGGCATTGTGTTCAATGAATTTCTTGCTTCTAAATGCATTCCTTCATGTTCACAGCATGGCATGTCAAATACTTATATTAATCCCAGCACACATGAAACCTACAGCTCACTTTCTTAAGGCTCCCCACCCCTTTGTCAGCAAGGAAGATTGGAAGAGTCTGAGCTTCTTTCCAGTTAAAGATTTATGTGTGTGAAATTGTGCTGACAGGAGTACTCATGAGTGACAGAAGGAAATAGAGCCACAAGTGCGTAAAGTGGCCATCCCAAATGAGTATAAATAAATCCAATAGTTGAAGGAATGTAATGTTGTGCTTGATTCATGCCTCCAATATTTTGGAAAACACTGCTAGAGTGTTTTAATGATTTTTGTTTGGAATTGTGGTGGAGGGTCTTTGTTTAAGAAAACAACCACTTTGATCACTAAAGCAGAAAAGGGACATTTTCCTTGACTATGGTTTTAAATGTTGTTATTTCAATTGTGCATAAAACACTTCCTGAGTATTCAGAGCCAGATGTAGAACAGCCAAATGCATGAAATATCACTCCTTTTCATACCAGTCTGCCCAAATTTGCTTTAAGATCCTGGGATTTATAGGTTAGACAGGAATATCTACAGTTCTCAACCAGAGAGCTTTAAAGACTCACAAAGCTGTAAATCCCAAAATGCCATAGGATGATGCCAGGTCAGTTAAAGTGGAAACATTGTGTGGTGTAGAAATGAACTTGTAAACATGAAGTTTTCAAGGCCCAGCTGGTGCCATAGAAGATTGGTAAGTAGGCATTTCCTGATGCCCAGCATCCAAGTTTTTGTGGCTGGGCAAAGAAGAGGGACACTATTACAGACAGTCATTGTCAATTTTATAGAAGGAGAGCAGAAGTCAAAAATTACTAACTTCTCCAAGGCCATTGGTGAAGTCATAGTTTAACATAGATTTCCTACATTTCCTCAATAGATTTCAGCAAATCAAGTGCTGAATTATAGTACAATAATCCCCGAAGATAATGAGAATGACAGCCCAACATCTTTGGAAAGAACTAGGTTATGGAACACCGGCATAATAATGGCCCTGAGAAAATTGTGGGGGTAATGGGAGTTGTAATTCAATACATCCAGAGGGCATCCAGCTTGGAGAAGACTGGCTGAACTGTTTATCTGAAGCTACCAGATCCAAATCCAGCATTCTACTTCTTAAATCAAACTGGCTCTCAGGAAATGCTTAAAGATATCTTGGGCAAATAAACCATGAGATAACTCAATATGGGTGTAGACATAATGGATGTCTTAAGCCACTGACTTGGAAATTCACTCCCTACAGAGGTGTCTGAAGGACTATGAAATTTGTTACTAGAGAGAGCAATTGGGCTTCTGTCAGTTTGTCAGGGTCAGTGCATTTGAAAATGCTAACATTTTAGTCAAAAGTAAAGGTTAGCCATAAACCCAAGATACTCATAACTGTCTCTGTGAGATGTCATTGCTCAGTTCAATACCTCCAAGGAACATATAAATAGGTTTGGCAAAAATGTAATCACCCCTTCTACATCTAGTGCAACTCATTTAACAGTTTGATCACTAAGTTTAAGCCTCCATTTCTATATAGACCTGTCTCGGAATAAGTGCCATTGAATTCCATGGAGCTTAATTCTAACTAGGCACGCACATGCCCATAATTCATTTACTAGTTTAATAATAATGATCAGTCAGTCTTCTGTTTATGTAAACTATCTACATAAAGTCAATGGATTGTTACCGCCATTGCTAGCCCGAGCTTGTGGGATATTAAAAGATATCTTTTGATATCAATAATTCAGCCTTCTCTACCCATTCCTCTCCTCGTGCTTGTGAGGCCCCTGGACAAGCACGCACCCAGGCTCGGCCGATAATCGCTGTAATATTCCAAACAAATACAGGCAGGCCAGAAATAGCCGACTCACAGCTTCAGGAGACCTCAAGGCAAGTACCACATTATGTATGCATGCTACTTACAAAAGATCCCCTGCCCCACGCAGGCAGCTTGGTGAGCAGACTATACAACGCTCAAGCACTCCGCGTTTGCATACTGGCCACTCTATTGATAATTTGGCTATAACTCAATCATTCAAATACTGACCTTTCGGAGGCTTAGTCTCCAGCTCCAAATTCAGTGTTTTCCCCACGTACGAGCTAGCCTGCGGCCACAATTTTCCCTATAAGAATCCCTGACTTTGAGTGCTTCCTCGGATCGCTCTTGGCTTCCATCCCGCCTTGCTGTCGCTTTGTCCAGCAAGCCTTCCCCTCAGCTCCACGTGCTGAGATTCACGCTCCCCAGCTTCTCCACTTCTAGCCAGGCTTCAGGACAGATATAGTATTTCCCATACCAAACCTCCTCAAAAATCCCTATATCCGCTACTACCTTTATTTCTATAGTTTCTTGCGTGAGTGTGTTGCATACATTTGTTCCATTGTGCTTAAATAAAACAATTATTAATTTCAACATCTGTCTCATCCTTGACTCAGCCTGACCCCATAGACATAGGGTTCAAGATCTTGCTACGTTACCCTGCCTCTCGCATTGCTGACTTGTGCTCTGTGCTAATTCTCTCCCCATTGTTGTGAGTATATTTAGGTGTCCCTCCCGGGACCCCCAGAAATCAGGGTAACAGGATGTAACAAAGAAAACTAGGAAGCTGACATATGCAATCATGGATATACTTATCCTAATTCATCCTTTGAAGTCTGAGGAATCTGGCACAAATGAGTTGGATTTTGAGGAGTTTTTGGCTCCATTTGATAACTCCGACCCAAATCTGAGCAGCTGTGGCTGAAGCAGCTGAAGGGCTCTGTCACCAGTTATATGATAGATATTGAAGAGACACTCCCATCCTTTGAAGTCTAACAAAATAAGAAGTAGCTTTGACAGAGTCAGTGGCTGTTAAGTAGGAATGCTGACTCATCAAAATCCTGACATGCACAGGCAGGTACCTATAAATCATTGCTCACAACTGTTCAACCTGTGGTAGAGCTGTCAGTGTTCATGTGTTCCCAGGAATTCTTGACCTCTGGACTAGCAACATTTTATAACTTCTTTTCTCACTCCTTACTGGTTGTGGTTATCTGGACGAACATCTTTCAGTAACAACTTCTGGACCAGCAAAGACCTTTTCCCTACGCCTCCCTTCATCTTCTTGGATTATCTGTGCATAACTTGGACTGGATTAATTTCTCTGTAGCTGCTTCTCTTAGGATAATCTGTCTCTGGCCACTTGCTGCCTGTATGCATAGGACAATCTGACTCCATCAAGCCCAGTTTTGTCAGCAGCAATTGCTCTCTAGGGTCTCAGGAAGAATTCTTTGCCAGTCCTACCTGGAGACCCTTAGTGTTTCTTGCTGGTGTCCCATACTAAGAGACTGAGGTGTTTGGATGAGATGGAGAAAGGTTGGAATCATGTCTGGTTGAATGTAAGAACATTACATTTATCTCTGTTGAAATTAATTTTATTAGTTTGGCTTCAATTCTACAATCTGTTAAGATCATCTTGAATCCTAATTCTATCTTCTCTGATATTAACTTCCTCTTCACCATCCCTTCTATTCTTTCACCCAAGTCATTTATAAAGATATTGAATAACACTGCAGCACCCCACTTTTCACTTGGTGAGTACTCTGTGAGTTCAGTCCATCTGCCAACTACAAATCCACATATTTAGTATTATCTAGCCCACATCTTACTAGCTTACCTGGAAGAATATAATAGGCAAGTGTACTACTGAAGGCCTTACAGAAATCAAGGAACTCTACATCCATAGCATTTTTCTGATCTACTGCACAGGTTCTTTGAAGATTACCCACTCAACAAAGGGATGTCAGTCTGCAGCCAGTTACCACAAGCCTATTCCTCTTGTCCACATGTTGATGAGCTTGGGGAGATTATTTGTTTGAACTGCTGTCTCCAGAATCATCTAACCATCATCATCCAGAATCCATGACACAGACAGTGACTAGTTTGGAGATTCTTGGAGTTGTAATTTCCGCTAAACTTCATAATATATAATGATGTCTGAACAAGTCATGCAAGCATAACAGTAAAGGAATACTAGAAAGTTTGGTTTTCCGTCTTTGAAACAAAATGTGGAACTCTATTGCATGTTGGTGGTGAACAATTTTTTCTTGAACAATTTTTTCATTACCACTTACTCTTTGCACAAGTTTAATCCATCAAACAATGGCACATGCATAGGATGGTATAAAAACAAATCCACCAGATTTTTCCAAAACAGCTGCAATAATTCCAATGACATAGTGTCCATAGTGATGTGCTGTTGTAGTACTATGGGATAATGCCACTAAATGTATCATTATTATTATTATTAGCCCACACACGTGCTATGTATATATGTTGTGTATATAACATCTAATGGGGATGTTATATATACTACAGTATTGAATATTTTCTCTAAAGAGAACACAGTATGAAATGATACGCATTTTGACTACAGAGAACTCATACATGAATGTAATACAAAATACCTACTTTTGGTAGTACAGTCCACCATCCACTTTCACAGGGTTAGAGGCATAAGATCCCCACAAAAGTGGAAAAAACACAAATAAAAATAAAAATTGTGAATTCTATTTATTGTCATTGTTATTGTTACTATCTGAGAATAATTCTCTAGAAATCTCTAGGTCCTCCAGAGCAATTCTACTTCTGGCAGAAGTAGACCATTAAATCACAATGGAAGTCTGAGGCCATTTCTGCACTACACTGTTATAGTACTATTATTCCACTTTTAGCAGCCTATGGAATCCTGAGGTTTGCAGTTTAGGGAGGTACTTTTAGAATTCTCAGCCAGAGAGCTCTTTGGCCGCAGTAAACTACAAATGCCAGAATTCCACAGGATGTTGAAAGTGGAGTAATAGCACTATAACAGTGTAGTGTGGAAATGGCCCAAGAGAGCCCTAGAGAGAACATTTCGATGGCAGGGGCAAATAGAATAAGAATTGTTTAATAAATTAATTAAATAAACAAAATAAAATAACCCACAAATAATCAAATCCATGAATGCTGAATCCACAAAAGTGGAAGGACAACAGTGTCTTTCACCAGTGGGACTGCAACAACCTTGCCACAGGACAAGAAAATTCTGGCTTTTACTGACCATTCAAAGCATTTCACCCCAACTATGAAAATGCAAGCCATTTCTTACTATTTATAGGACTGCACTCTCCCATATGAGCCTACCTGTGTCTTGAGATCTTCCAAGGAGACCCTTCTCTCAGCCCCACTACCCTCACAAGTAGATCTGGTGAGAAAACGGGAGAGGGCCTTCTCAGTTCCCAGGCTTTGAAACCCCCTTCCTAGAGAGGTTAGACTGGCACTTTGCTTCCTCTCCTTTCACAGGCAGGTGAAAAAATCTTTGCTTCTGTAGACCTTTGAGAATCGAATGCTCAGAGGGGGAAAGACCTTTCAGAATGTGGTTTACTATTTATTTGTTGCTTCCTTTGTAATGGTCGTGCTTTAACTCCTTTTATTTCTATTTTTAGTTTAATTATATTTTTAACTTTTGTATATTATGAATTTCTTTTTGTCTTGGCGTTTGTAAGTTGTCTTGAGTCTTAGAGTGACAAAAGGCAGGATACAAATACACAAATATCATGATCATGACCATGATAATCATCTATAGGAATGGACTCACATTAGTTATAAACTTTATTGTCTGTAGTAAATTTAAACTGAGGTCACCTTGAAGGCTGCTGAAGCCATTTGATAGAGTGCACAACTCATAAATAAATTCATAAATAAATCAAATGTAACTAAAAGTCTGTTCAGAGCCTTGTGTAGTGAACCCAAAACGTTAATCCAGAGAGATATGCCCTTTACTGGATGGCTGAATTGGAAATATCAGGCATCAACATTTAAGTGAGTTTGCAAAGATGTTACAAGAATTTCTTGATCCAGTTACCTCTTGATAATGGAAACTGTAAATTATGGCAATATTGAAGGGAGTTATCTAGTAGATAATGTACTTCACTAACTGTCCAGCTCAAAAGAGTTTTTTTCATTTTTCTAATTTCTCTTCCTTAGTAGAACTTTGTTTCTGGGCATGAATTCAGTTTAATGTAAAGATGAGACACAATTTCTTTCTTTTCTTGATGGTCTGAAGCTTAGTGTGACCTTGGTTCACCTTTTGTTATTAACTGGGTAGTGAAGCATCATTTAATCATGAATTTTATAATGAAAGTAGCTCAAAAAGCTCAGAAGCAATTAATTATTTACAGCTTAAGACATTTCAGTATGGATGAGAGAAGCAGGTTTATAAATGTATAGTTGTGTGTATTGCTTTTCAGCCTGTTCATCAAATATCTCAGGGTGATTTTTTTAAAAAAAACTTTTTTTTAATTATTACTGTCCTTCTTATAATATTAAATATCCTCTTTTTTGCACTATCTGTGAGCAAACTTTCAGAACCCAAAGGTAAAATAAACAGTGGAAAGCCTTTGCTATGTCAACACAGTTCGAAAAGTTGCAATGCTTTAAAAGGTCCTTGAAATGCTGATTTATCACATATGTTTTGCCTCAGTTTCTCCCAGGTGACTCATATGTGTACTTCATAAACACTTGGTGACAGTATCTATAATAGACTGAGTACATAGCCTCGGAGAATTGTCACTTTGAAAAATCAGGATTAAATGACAGATTTGTAATCAGTTCATCTTCTTAGGCCTTGATTGCTTTCATATCATCAGAAAATGTGGCATTTTCTTTCTTCCAGCTCTTCCCAGAGCCTCCTTTTAATACCTGCAGAGATTTCAATAACCTTTGTAAGCACAGCAGCAGCGTATCCTTCATCAACATAAAAGGCCTCCACTTCACATGTAAAACACCAAATGGGAATATCTCTTATTATTCCTTAGTCAAGCATTTGGTTTCAGGACCCAAGCTTGCAGAGAGGCTACATTTTTGAGGACCTGGAAATCTGGGGTAGGGTGAGACAAAGCCTGCAATCCATGAGAAAGAAAAAAATCATAGCCAGATTGTAGCTTATAATTGAGGATATTTATGGGAAAAATAATTCTCTCCATAAAGCATATTTCTATTTGCTACAGGATTTTCTAGATCTTGGTGGATTCACTGGAACCAGTAGGACACAGTACTAGAGCAGAACAAGCAAAATTTTGAACTGTGAGGTGATGGTTAATGTTCTTCTCAAGAAAAGAGATGATGATCGCCATCATCATTATCAGACTTAATTTATACACTGCCTGTTCCCCAAAACCAGGTTCAAGAAGGCTTCTGTTTGAAACAGTGTGGTTTCTCCACCCCTCTTTCTGTGTAGAGGATTGCAGGTTCTTTGCTTTATGCTTTTCAGTCTATCTCTGGCTAGAGTTCCTTACAGTTTAGTATTTTGTTTCCCTGAAGTCCCAAGCTTGTAAACAACAGTATGGTCCAGTAGGCAGATCAGCATCAACCCAACCTATCATGAGCTTTTCATGGCAGAATTTATTCAGAGGAGTTTTGGCCTTCCCTTCCTCAGAGGCTGACAGTCGTCCAGTGGCTTTCCACAGCCAACTGGGGATTCAAACCCTTGTCTCCCAATGTCCTAGTTCAATGCTCAAACTACACCAAAGTCTACCCTGTTATTGTTATGCAATTGTTATTGTTATATTATTGTTACAATCTTGTTCACATTGCCAGTCATTTGCACCACAAAAGTCAAGGCTCCTGATTGTGTGGAGAGCCTCCACATGTCTAGAGGACTCTCCTCTCCACATGTGAAGAGAACAGCAACAGAGGGAGCAGTGTGTAACTACACTAACATAAGTGGCAGTGATGTAACTCAGGTCGACAGACTGGGACTCAAGTCAGACTTAAGTCACTTCAGTGATTCAACTTCGACTTGACTCGGCAAAAATTACACACTGACTTGACTTGACTTGAAACTTGCATATTTTTAGTGACTGACTTACTGCCCTTGGTTGAGTAACATAACACATACATCGAGAAACCTTACAACTTACTGATCACATGACAATCTATCTCAAACCCAAAGTATGGACACATTTCTCAGAGGAAACAGCCAATAGGTTAGGCAATGGGCTTGAGGTGGGGTTGAGGTCTGCTCAGCAGCCTGTCTCTGCTACACATAGGAGGAGCTTTCTAAAACTTTTCCTAAATGCAGAAGGCAAGATTCATGCCCAGAGTATAGGGTGTGTATTTCAGAGGGGAACAGAAAACTTGTTAGGCAGTGGCCTTGGGGATCTTTCCTTCTAAAGCTCTTGAAGCTTCAGTAATGGGGAATAAGAAGGATCCTATTCCCCACTTCTGAAAAAGCCTCCAGCTTTGCAAATGGGAAGTAAGAAGGATCCTGTTCCCCACTTCTGAAGCTGCAGATGGCAAAATCACAAAAGTAGAGGGCCGACTCTACTTAAATTGTTAAAACTGACTTTCAACTCTGTCCAGAAATTCTGAAATACAGATTGGGATGTAAAATTGGCTCCCAGACTTGAGACTTGACTCAGGACTTGACTTGAAAGTGTCTTGCAAGGACTTGAAACTCGACTTGAGACATGAAGGTAGAGACTTGAGACTTGACTTGAGACTTGGAGTAAAAGACTTAAATACATCATAGTAAGTGGTGGGGCCATAGAAAGTGACAGTTGGGAGTAGAAGAGGCAATGAGAAGCGTGGGTAAAAGGGAAGAAAGCACTGCAGTGATGGGGAGCTGATGGAACAGGAAAGTCCATCACCAGAAAATGTTGTCATGTCAGCTCCTGAGCTGCTGGGAAGCCAGTGGGGAAGCCTTCTCTGGTTGCAGAGACTGCTTTCTCTCATATTCCTCCCACCACTGCTGTGACTCACCAAAAAAAAGTGTTTTATGCCGGTATAATGAACCATAATGCAGGTGTAAGCCACCAAGAAGATTCCAGCCTATGTAGTTATATATTGCTGTCAAGACAGCAAAGACCTGAGATATTTCATAACAAAATTTGTTTGGCTCCCTTCCATATTTTCATGCCATGTGTTACTGTCTGATCTGAACATGATGAGAGCATTCATTGGAGGGTATCTAAAAAGTTCCCTTTTAATAAGACAACAAGCTGAGACCTAATCTAGTCCTCTGTGATCCAATGCAAATAGCAATCATCAAGAAAGGCACCTGTGTCCTTGCTTGGCTTTAAAATGCATCAAGAACAGTTAAAGACCTTTCTGTCATCTTGGCATGAGTCAAAAATGCTCAGTCTTGGAACCCGATGGCAGTCATAATTTATTCTTTCAAGCAGTTGGGAGGAAAGGTCACTAAACAGTTAGCATTCTATTACGGACTGCATCACAGTTGCCAGATACTCTAAATCCAGGATATTAAATTTCACATGCCAGATGCTACTTCAACAACTAAAAACAAGAAAAAAAAGAAGGAAAGGAAAGGGAACATTAATGTTTGACCCATAGGGAAGCAGAAATGTGCTTTTGTGTCAACTATTCTTTTCAACTAATACAATAAAAAATGAAAGGATATATTCAATCTAAAGTCACATTTTTTAATATATCACTCATTTATATAGCACTTACATATATTATCTCAATAATCCTTGCAACTCTGCAAAGCAGACAGCTTGTTAAAATTCATTTTCTTTCTTTCTTTCTTTCTTTCTTTCTTTCTTTCTTTCTTTCTTTCTTTCTTTCTTTCTCTCTCTCTTTGCTACTCTTCCATTCAGTTCTTTTACAGAACTGTACTACTCACAGTGTCTCACAATAAAATACAAATCAGACAGAAAACAAATTGGAAAACATCACTAAAAACACTGGAGGCCAAATTAGGAACATGGGGAACTATTTATACTGAGTCAAAACATCACAGTTAGTATGGTTCATATCAGGAAGGCAGAAACATTTTGGAGGGTTGAGTCAAAGCTCCCAGTACACATGCAGGTTCTTAGAGACACATGTGCCCGCACATACATCACACACACAAAAATGCAGACACATGGAAAGAGATTCAGGACAGATCAGGTGCAGGGAGGATTTAAGCTCAGCCCCTCAAGTAGCTGTCTTGCTACTTCTGGTTCACTTTGGGGAAGAAGACACTTTACTAACCCACCACACCTGCCAATGACTCCAGTTAGCATTGCTACTTTTGTGCCACTATTAGCTGCATAGAAAGAGCTATGCTAGCTAATTCTGGATCACAGTGGGGGGAAGTCAAGAGGAAGCTATTGAGTAGCACCGATATAATGATGCCCCTGACCCCAACCCTAGTAACCCCAATCAGCAATAGTGCTTAGAAGGACTGATTCTTTAGAGGAAGACAAAGAAGATTTCAGCTTCTTCTCCATCCCAACAAATACAACCAGCACCAGTGCACGGGGACCACAAAACAGGCCCTGAGAGATCTGCCTGTGCCACATGGATCATGGAGTTATGCAACACTGATCTACAGTCCTGCAGCAGCAGTTCCATGGTTTCAGATGGGTTCTTTCCCAGCTCTACAGGGACACATGAGGAATCAACTCAACTAGAGATGTAAAATTTCCAGAAATCTTGAAGCCATGGAAAAAACCCAGGTTTTTTCCCATTTTTTTCCAGAAAAAAATGAAAATTTATGGAAAAAATGCAAAAATGCAACATTAGCCTTTTTTACAGATTGAAAGTCACTCTGTTACTTTAGGAATGTAAATTATGACTATGTACAATTTGATTTGGCATAAAATTATCACAATTGGTATATTAAACATACAGTGTATTCAAACAATTATTACAAACAGAATTCACTGTTATTTTTTTAAAAAAAATTATTTGTAACAAATGGAGCAACAATTTCCTGAACTGTACAAAACCTCTTTGGTTTTGCTAGTTTATGTGGAACAGGCAAAAAAAAAAAAATTAATTAATTAAATTTAAAAAAAACAGAAGAAACCATCAACTTTAGTAAAAAAGAAAAAAAATTATATTTCCTCTCCATTGTATCAAATAGACATAAAGCACCCATTTCCATAAAAAAAATTGGGGAGGGAGTGTGTGAAAGGGAGGAGGGAGGGACTAAGTACCCACTAAAGGAAGAAATGCCTCTTTCTCTTGTGTTGAAGAGTTCAGTTTGTAACCTAGGACTTGCTTGTCCTCAGAGCCCAGCAATTAGAATAATCTGATACTGTACATAGTTTTTAGAAATGATTTGGAGAATATATGAACACCTTGTCTTAAAGATTTTATTCATCATGCTAAAATGAAACATTCCATAATTGATTTTCTTCCTTTTTACAATTTTTGCAATTTTTTGGAAAAAAACAATAAAGGCTTCAGGAAAAAAAATGGGGAAAAAACAGAGTTTTTTTCTATTTTTTCCAGTTTTTTTCAAGGCCTTCACATCTCTAGACCCAACCAGCTCAAAGATAAGCGCTTAGGAAACTCAACATCTGTATCCTAGACAAGCTGTTACATAATCTGAGTGACAGTACAAAGAACTTCCTCTTTCTCATGACCACGAACCATACTTTAGACTGTAAGAGAATACAGAAGCCCCTCAAAGTAGGATAAAAGTCAAAGACGGAATGGGAGAGGATAATTTTGATGCTATGTTGCATCCAGGAATGGTGTTAGAAGTCAAAACTAGTGCGTTAGAATAAAACTGGAAACAAGTAGATAAGCACTGCGGTTGGCAAAGGATATGATCTGATCCCTTGCCCCCTGCCCTAACAGTAATGGCCAAATTCATTAAGTTCTGGAACTAACTTCAAGATAGGAGAACCAGTTACAAATACCCAACCAAGAAGAAATGTATCACCAAACGAAGGTCAAGGGAGAGGACATATTTTCATAAAATGCCAATGAGAATAGACAGAAATCTGTAAATAAGTGCTATAATTTAGGTACAAGAAATACAAGTATGAAGACTGTGAATGAATGACATGTGTGCCTGCTCAATTTTATCTCCAGAAGCCCAGAACTGATGGGAAATTTTGTGGGAGCTCTGTTCTCTGTCATTAAAGTGGATTCAGCTTGGACTACTGTTTTAAAAAAGATGCTTTCATGTAGAAGACTGTCCTCTAGCAGCTGTTTAAAGAGAAGACTGCCCTCTGTGAAGTTGAACACATGACCATTCTTTGTCAAGAAGCCCCATGTAGACCTCATTACGGTAATCCAATTGGAGATGACTAGGGCCCTTTTCGCATGGCATTTGCCATGCGAAAGGGCCTCTGGAGCATTGTGCGATTGCAAGGAGCCGTCCACATGACATCCTCGCAATTGTGCTATGCTGCCAGGGCCGGCAGGCACCAATTGCACGCTATTTCATTTTTGGCTTGTAGAGAAAAATGGTGCACCATCGTGCATTGCTCCAAGGCCCGCGCACACCTATCATGCGTGCAGAGCCTCCAGAGCTGCGGCGCTTGCACTTCCTGCCCCAGCACAGCCTAGGAAAACCCTAGGCCGCACTGCGGAAGGAAGAGGTGGAGCCCTCACGCTGCCTGCCAACTGGCAGGCAGCAGCTGCGAAGCCGAAGCAGTGATGACTTGATAGCCTCTTGCAAGAGGCTACTCGCGCGATCCCCACGCCCCAGCGCCTAGAAAAGCTAAGTTGCGGAAAGGGCCTAGGACATGAATGACATTCTTCTCAAGAAATGAATTTAACACTGTTAAGACACTGAAAGCTAAAGATCCTGCAAGTACTCTAAAAAGGAGCCCCAGTAGTAAAGGAAAAGTACCAGGACAAAAACAGCATGAAGTCTCACAACAGGGCAGTCAGAAGCTTTTAAAAATTGTTTCTGGTCCTTTCCGCACGAGGCTGGTGAATCGGTTTGTGCCGTTTCTTACCGGATTTTCTGGGCTCGAAACAAGGCAGACTTTCCCTCATTTCCTTCCACACAGCTAGTGTGTACGTTCCATTCTGATTCGGAGGACTGTGAGTTCATGAATCCACACTGCCTCCACCATGGCCACTCCCACTACTCCCCTGACCCCGCCCTGTCAGCTGTGATTGGCGCTTTTTTTTTTTGGTATGATTTAGTATGTCATTGCATATGTGCATACGTGTGTACATGCGAAAGTCCATACTACCCCCTGGCCCCTCCCATGAGCCCTCCCCTGATCATCATTGGCACAAACGTACATGTCTGCACCATTGTGAAAGTATGGATCAGATCGATCTGGAAAATTGGAAAACCGATTTCTTCCGTTTTTCAAATAGCGTGCTTTACCACCACATAGGGGCGCATTTAGTTGGAAATACATGTGGAACAAAGGTAAATAAACCAAACCTAGTCCACTCCAACATGCAGAAGACCTCCGTGGCAAGACGCATTGGCCCACCTTCATAACCGCATGCGGAAAGGGCCTCTGTTTTTGGTTTGAAAAAAATTAAATGTTATAGGTGCTTAGCACAAAAGGCTACCTGTCTGAATCTGGCCAAATTAATCTCTTCTTTAAGGCCCACTATGTCTCCAGATTTGATCTGATGTGTAAAAAGAACTACCCAAAAGTTATCATTTGAGTGTCCTAGTGCAAGTCACTGGCACTCTGCCTTTCCCAATCTCACTCATGGTCCACATCAGATTATAAGTGAGTCTGGATCAATCAAACTGAATCAGACCAAATTCTCAGTTATCAAACTGGGCTCTGAACTGAATCAGGGTCCTTGAGCACAGCCCAAGAGTTTATCAGGATTATCAAGATTTAGATACTCACTTCCATCATTTTTCCTCACAGGGGTCAAATTAAAACCTGCTGTTAAAATAATTTCCCCAGGCATTTTCACCTGTCTCTTCTGAATGTACAATATATTGACTATCATTTTCTATTCCAATTTTCTGCCTTGTAAAGCCTGGCATTTTAAGTCACTGAATCCAGTGAAGATCAGATTACATTTCTAAGAGGAGTGAGAAATGCAAGGGTCTATAGGTGTGAGCACAGTTGCCTGAGGCATTCAGAATGAGTTGTGGAATTTAGCAAGGATTAACATCATATAAGACAACATTATGCACAAAAAAAAGGAATAGAAGCTTTGGAAGTATACTAACTGAAATCAGTCAATACCATGGAGAATTAGAAATAAAGTCAGTTAACAGAGTTCTGAGAGCAAAATCTAACAGACTGATAAGACCTTTTGTTTCATTGTTTTTTTTTAATGAAGTCTAAACTACAGCCATTTTTAAAATGAAACAAAATGAAACAAAAGGTCTTATCAGTCTGTTAGATTTGGCTATCAGGCTACAACCCTGGAGACCAGAGTTTGATTCCCTGCTCAGCCATGAAAACCCATTGGATGACCTTGGGCACACTGCACGCTCTCAGCCCCAGAAAAACCCCATGATAGAGGCCATTTCCATGCTATATCTAGTTATAGTGCTATGATTCCACTTTCAACATCCTGTGGAATTCTGGGATTTGTAGTTTACTGAGGCCAAAGAGCTCCCTGGCTGAGAATTCTAAATGCCCCTCCCTAAACTGCAAACCCCAGGATTCCATAGGGTGTTGAAAGTGGAATAATAGCACTATAACAGTGTATGGTGGAAATAGCCAGAGTCACCTTAGGGTTACTGCAAATTGGAAATGACTAGAAAGCACATGACAGCAACAACAAACTAGAGTTAGCATGGTTAGGAAATAGAAGTGCCATGAGTAGACTACCCTCTGGTCCTCTCCCAAATACAAAAGGCATTGTGACATTTCCTGCATAATAGGGTTGGAAGCACAGAAACATTAGCTTGTCATAACATGGAAAGGTCTAGAGGCTGCTCATGCTGGCCCCATCCTCAATGGCCATTTCCGCACGAGGGAATTAAAACAGCGCAGGGCGTCCTCTCACAGAGGTCGTCTGCACCTTGGAGCGGACTAGGTCCGGACTACTTACCTCAGATCTGCACCTCAGTCCACTCCGGAATGCCCCCAACTGGTCCTCCAGCGCACTTTTGAAAGAACAGTAGAAAACCGTTCTTTAATTTTTTGGAGTGCGCCATTGCGTACCTGCTCCCTTGTGTAGATTTGCAGGTTCGCACCAATGCGAGCCTGCAATCTGCAGAGGGTGGGCTTTAGGCGTGGTGAGCTTCGTGGTTAGTCGGGACCCACGAACAACCGGAAGCCACCATTTTGGAAGCCAGAGCAGTGCGGATCTAAGACCTCGCGCTGCTCTGATTCACCCTGGACGAGACGAGGAGCCCTGTGGAAGGGCTTAGGGGACAGTCCACATTGGTCCGTGCCCAGAAAATCCAGTAAGTACCAGCATGGAGCGATTCCCTCGCCTCGTGTGGAAATGGCCAATGTGTCCACACTCAGCCTCTCCAATCTTGATCTTGCCAAGCTGAGCATCTAAATCTGCTTCCTAATCACATGGAAGCTCATATAAGCATTCAAGCAAACATTAACAGAACCCTTCATCTCTTGATCTTTTTGTTCAGTTTGGAGTGGTGGTGATATCAAGGAACAGGGCTGGTGCATATGGGGTTGTTGGCACTTGAGCCAGCAAGGACAATTCATAGTTCTTGTCACCTGAACAGAGCTTAAAAAAAAGTAATTATGAATAATTAATAGGAAGGGTTCTGTCATTGGTAGGAGCCAAGTGTACATAGTAGGCTCTTTATTCTTGTAGTTTTTTAGGTCCACGATGCCCCTGTGAAATCTAATGAGGATGGGTACTGAAGCAAGTTGGCCCGGGAAAGTGAGGTAAGGAGAGGTTTGTACCTATGTAGTCCTAGATTCTAACCACTGCATCAACTGGCTCTGAAATAGATTATGACTTGGATTACAGTTTCAAACTGCATACATAAAAAAAGTATGGGTGTCCCAGGTCAGACAAGACCTGATTATCAGACAGGGTTTTTCCCCCATTATCTCTCATTTAAATGTTGTCTACACAGTTAGACTTATTGTTCCAGGAGATACCATCATCCTGTTAGATCCATTCCACTTATAATACCAATCACCTCTGTATATATCTGGGCTTTTGCCTGAGATAAGCACTAACAGTATAAACTGTTATGGTTTGCAAAAAAATTCAGAACATTTGGCAGTACTCAGTTCTTTTGTAAAATCAAAGAGAAGAACATTCTTTTCTTTCAGTACTCCTAGTTCCTATTACAGATTTCATAGAAATATACTTTTTGTCACTCTTTAAAATGTGGTTATTTTCTTGCTTGCCTTCTGGTCTTTGTCAAGAGACATAGATGAAGCACACAGTTGACAACTGGATTACACACACACACATATATATATTACTTGTGGGTAAGTAGGTTCTTCTAACTCTTCATGCTTGTTTTGATGGCAATATATCTTCAATCTACTTTCTCTCAGCCATGTTTTGTCCCTTGTGTGTAATAACGCTAACTGCAGTTCTTTATCTCACTTCGTACTAGCTAGAGAGCATACAACAGTGCACCAAATCAGGAGGATACTGAAATTGTGATGGAGAGGAAGAAGTGAGAAAAATTGTGTTGTCTTCTTTGATGCTTGTCAAGCATGGAGCAGACTTACGAAACAACTCTGCCCCTTTGCATCTCTCCTTTTCTTCACTCTTGTTTGTACTTTAGGAAGCAAGAAAAATTCTATGAGAATGTAATGAAATAAGGATGCTGCTCTAAGCCTTTCTCCATTGTTCAGTATGTCTTGTTCCAAATTTTTATATGTGGGATATGATCAGTGCACAACTGTGCCAGATTGGGATCATCAAAATTTTCCTCCGGGTGAATTGTTTTAAGCCTGTGCAGCTTTGCAGCTGCTTGCTTCAACAATTTCTGAGGTGGAAAAAGTCCAACATTCATTTAGTTGCACTCTTTCCATGTCAATATACAGGGGAAAAGAAACTGGTCAGAGAAGGGTGAAGTATGCCTTTGCCTTCTGTCTTTTCAATCATGCAAATAGCTCAGGCTGCTTTGAAACTGAGAAGGGGACGCAGAATTTTGTTCTACAGGGATTGCTCATAAAGCAACCCTCTGCAACCTGGGGACCTCCAGATGTTTATGTTCATACCTCCCACCATCTCTAGCTGTAACAACTTACCAGGGCTGAATGGAGTATTAGTCCAAGACCTCTGCAGATTAATTGCATTCATTTGTTAGGTGGATTTACTTTCAGTCACAGCCTTGGCTATTTCTGCACTACACTGTTATAGTGCTATTATTCCACTTTCAACATCCTATGGAATTCTGGGGTTTGTAGTTTACTGAGGCCAAATTGCTCTCTGGCTGAGATTCTAAAGGCTCCTCCCTAAACAAACCCCAGAATTCCACAGAAAAGTGGAACAACAGCACTATAACAGTGTAGATGGTCAAAATGGGAGTTCTAAGTTACCACCAGTCTAAAGGTGTGTTGTGTTCTGGAATACTTTTTTTTTTCTAAAATCAGTGAAGCTTATGTAGTCTCAGAGTACTTGCATTTATCTTTAAATATCTTACAAAGAAGATAACAAGTATGACAGGGTTCATATCCCATCTCTGCAAATAGCAATCACGTTTGGGGGAGAATATTGGACTGAATCGCAATACAGGAGACGATAACGTTTTATCACTTCACGGTATTTTCAAAAAATAATCTGCATCCAAACAAAGTATTTTTTTTCCTCCTTTAGGGAAAATTGTAGTCCTTTCTTTGCCCTCTTGTCTGTGTTTCTAATGTGGTGTAGGTCTTATGAACTATTATTTATTTGTTTATTTTACTTATTTGTTTCCTGCCTTTCTCCTGACAGTGGGACCAGAAAGGCATACAAGCACTTCCATTTGCTTCTTCAGTGAGGCCCTTCATTGGTAAAGTGATTTCCTACTCATCCCTGTTTTCCAGAAAACACCTCTGCCACCAGTACCAGCTCACCACTTGCTCACCTTTACAATTTGTTCCACATGAGATAAAATGGGTACATGTCTTTGTTAACCTCAAGATGTAGTGTCCCTGGGCTTATTCATTTGCAACCTCTTTTTTGCAGGGATTTTTTTTCAAATTAAAAAAAAAAGACAAATTAGACTGAATGTTGGTGAGTGGAAGATGAATTTGTGGCTGTTTATGATTGAGGAAGACACAGCTACTTCTTATGGCTCAGCTGAAGCACAACATAAACTGTGTGAACAACTTGCTCAAGCATCTCAGGTTCAGTTGTTATTCCCCTGCCCTTCTCCTCCTCTGGCATGCACAAGATTATGTGCTTGGCAGCATCTAATTCAGGTTCAGAGATCATTTGTGGTCTCAGGGGCCAATTTGACCCTGGGATCAATACAGGAGGCTGGATGGTGTTGGGGATTGGGTATAACCCCTACTTTCTGTCCAGTCCCCTGTATTATTTGTTCGCTCCTCAGCACCCATTTCTACCACCTCTACAAACAACCTCTAATCCTCCTCCTACACAAAAAAAGCCTATTTTTGCCCTGTGACATCCCAGGTCATGAGAAATGACTCATGAATGGAAATCACACTATGTCTAATCACTGATTGGAGATAAGGATGGGGATTTGCACTATTCTCTCCAATTAGTGGTCAAGAAAATAAAAGGATTCTCTTTACCCTACTTATCTTCCCAATTATGTGGGTGAGCAAGGTGAGGTTATATCCTGCCATTATCTCTGATCACTGATCCAGAATAATAGTGGAATTTCCATATATGCCTTTCCACACTGAGAACACTAGCAATTAGTGGGGAAAACATACCAATTCCAGGGCTTCAGAAATAGAATTTTCAGGAGGAGTGTTCTTAAGACACTTCTCAGGTTAGATCAGACCTCTTGGCTGGTGGTTCCCATCCCTTGAACTCCTTATTGCTTTAAGCTAAGTGCAGTTGGTCACTACATCTGAACCAAGAACTATTAGTTTTAAAGAAGGTTACTGGAAGCTAAAGTTAAAAGCACTAAGGGTTCTTTGTTTGGTGCTAAATTGTAATTTAGAGCAGGGGTGGACAACTGTGGCCTTCCAGATGTTACTGGACTGCAGCTCCCAGCCTAAACTGGTATGCCCAGTGGAAGGGACACTGGGAGATGAAGGCCTACAACACTATGTGGGTCCCAAGCCTGAGTTAGAGTTAAATCAGAATTGGCTCTAATAAATCATGGTTTTGATGTGACACAAGATTGACTGTTTCTGTCTCCGTAATCATTTTTAACTCATAAAGCTCATATTGTTTGGGGAGAAGGCTGGCTTTGACTTCACTTAAAAATAAAAACAGAACTCTGGAGAGGATGAAACAACATTCCATAGCAGGGAACAAAGAGAAATGGTAGTTACAAACCCAGCAGTTGAGAATCAAGTGAGGGTAGATGAAGTGATTAGTCTCACTACAGCCAGTGGGGACATGAAAGAAAATTGCATCTCTTTCCATAGGGAGAAGGAGAAGATATTGGGTGGATCGTGCATTACTAACATTAAGTGGAAGAAAAAGAGCTTGGGCATGTTTTTATTGCTGTGATCATTTGAGGTTGCAGTGGACCAATTTAGTGCCTGTGGAGGAGGACAAGGAATGGCCCTATGAAACAAAAGCTGTATTCACTCCTCAGTTTATAAGGCAGCAGGAATTGTCTTCAGAGGCAATTCTGTACAAATTGCATGGATGTTGGACAAGATCAAAGGCCCATCTAGTCTATCATTCTGTATCTAGCACCAGTGAGCCAAACACCTGGAAAATCCCACAAACAAAGCATTAGACTGATAGCTATCCTCCAAGGTTTATCCCAGCCCATCAGACATATACTGGCTGAGTACAGAAAGCCTATTTTTAACTATCCTAAATGGTTGTTATCCATATGCTATGCCAGGGCAGGGTTGCACTGCATGGCTTTTGTGTTCCATTCCATATGATTCTATATACCAATGGTGACTTCATTCTCTGATGGTGAATCCATATATGGTAGAAATAGTGTGATCTGCACACAAAGATTGAGGGAGCAGTGTCAGCAGATTTGGGGCAGCCCCAAGCTATGCAGAAGTAACCGAAAACACCTGTTTTTCGAAAAAGCTCAGTGAAGCTCAGCCTGCTTAGTGGAATATAGTTGGACTATTGGCAGTAATGGTAGAACAACAGGGTGAAGGGACAGTGAAATGGATTATCCTGTTAAAGGACATCACTAGCCGTCTGGAAAAGAGGACTCTACAATACATTTTGTTGCAGGACCCACATCTTATAGCTAATAACCCCTGGGATATGTATCATAAATGGTTCCAAACTCTCCATCATTTAAGTGAATAGATTCTATTTTTTTCCCAACTCTGTAATGTTTCTGCTGGAATGATGTGTGCTCCAATCTGATGTACTTTAGTTTTATATAATAACTTTAGAATACACAGCACTTTATTTCCAGACTCTCTTCTAATCATACCAACACACAGCAAATAGTTTTTGAATACACTGTGGATACTGGTATTCCCAACATAGGTCCTTAGGTGCACAATGTCTTCTTATCTCCATTTTGAAAAGCTTTCATTGTTTCCATTATCTTGATTCCAGAGCCTGGAAATTTTATTTCTTAGATGACAACCCTCAAAATCCCGCAGCCCACATGTCATAGTAATTGTAAAAAAGTAACTGTTCCAAGTTCTACTTGATTAATTATTTTATAAACATGCTATACAACCATAAGAATATTTCTCTTCCCATTCCATTTTACCTCATTTTTTTCAGGCTGCAATCATATAACCACTGATCTGAGAGTAAGCCCCATTGAACTCAATAGGATTTGCTTCTGTGTAGCCAGGCATAGGACGTCTCCACTAAGAAACACTGTAGTCTTGACCACATTGACATACACAAAAATATTTTGGTATTTCAAAAAGATCTGTAGCCTATCCAAGACAAATATAGCAAAGTCACAAACTTGGAAGATCTATTTGACTATATAAAGTCTCTAACCTTCATAACTAAAGCTGTTTGGTCAAATAAATGTTCATTAATATTGTGGCAACAGTGTTTATTTCATAGCTTAAAGGAGCAAAGTGGAAAAAAAATCTAATTAGGCATGATATTAAGAACCACCAGGATATTCCTTAATTAACATGCAGGTTTCAATAAATCCTTCCTTAGTTGAAGAACTAGAGCAACAGCCATTCGTCATCCTTTGACTAATGATATAAATCTGTCAATTATTTATTCAATGAAATGCTATGCCTATGATACACACTAGAAAATTGATAATTAGTATGTGTACTAATTAAATCTTTTTCTACAAATTGTTGATTCTACCACCACCATCTATATACATTCTGAGGACTAAGCACAGAAATTAAATCAAGGACAGGAATTGTGTGGCCTTCCCGTTGTATCTCCCATCATTCCTCCTCATTGCCTATGATAACAAGGGTTGATGGGAACTACAGTCCAACAACAGCCATACGACCACATGTTCTCCACCCTGCATCAAATAATTATCCCTCATATTTTGTTTTAAAAGGGGATATAGGTGTCTTCCTGATACAAGACCAAAAACATCAATGTTACCCTCAGTTAATAGATGGGAATCAGTGGGTGTGGTCATCTTGCATAAAATGAGAATCATCCCACAGAAAGAATTATGTTTCAAAAAGTAGTTGTGCAGTTGCTAGACTGCAGCTCCCATCATCCTGAACAATTTATTGCCCTCGTTAGAGCAGTTGGGCATTGCAGTTCAACAACATCTGGAATTGCCGACTCCTGTTCTACATGACTGATAAGTTTCTCTGTAATAATATTTTCCATCCATTTACTCTGATTAGATGTTAAGTTAACTGGCCTGTAATTCTGTTTAAACAGCGGTGATTTGGGCAAGAAAAAATATTCATTGTCATTCATTGCCAGGTTGAAAAACAGGTTTCTGACAACCAGGAAACTCTGTTGGGAAGAATAATTGCCCAGCGAGAATCCTGTGTGACTTTCTCCCTGTATTTAAATGTCTCAGCATATTGTGGAAGAATTATCTTACATAGAAAAACATTCTTCTGCTCAGAAAACTTTTTTTTTTCTGCAGAGAAGACAGGTTTTTATACTCATAAGAAAAAAAATACCCAAGAATCAGCCCAAAGGTCGAGGAATCTGGTGAGCAACACAGTCAGACAGTCTGGGGCCAGAAAATCCAGGCAGGCAATGGGCAGGGAATCTAGAATACAGAAGGGAAGGGCTGGCAAACACACAATACTCTGGCACATTCAAATATGTAAAGAATTCTGGAGAGAAAACTAGTGTAATTATTTGTCCCTGCATACAACGATGAAAAAAATTTAAGGATTAACATCCCTAGTGGTGATACATTGGTCACTTTCCAGTCCTGAGTTGTGGAGGTCGAATTTAGAGAGCTGTGGCATGTTTTTGTTGGAAGATCAGCAATTTTTACTTTTCAGTTCTTCAAGTATGAGCGAAAACAACCCTGCACTACACTAGTGTTATGATTCCACTTTCAACGTCCTGTGGAATCCTGGGGTTTGCGGTTTAGGAAGGGACATTTAGAATTCTCAGCCAGAGGGCTCTTTGGCTTCAACAAACTACAAACCCCAGAATTCCACAGGAGGTTGAAAGTGGAATAATAGCACTATAACAGCATAGTGTGAAAAGGCCCCAGCCTTTTGTAGAAAAAGAAGCAGCCACAACTCTGAAGAGTTGAATGTTTTGTGAGTCACAGCCTTACTAACTCTAGGTTCTTTTCTGCTTTACATTTGCCCATCTTCAGGTAGATTTATACTAATGGAGGGTATCTTCTTAGTACCTGGGTCTGATTTGCACTTTTTATTTAGATTAATGTGTTTATTCAGTAGTCGAAATTAAAGCTCACTATGCTTTGCTAATTTCTTTCCCCACAAAATGAATCTCTGTCTTTGTCTCTCCAGGAGGAAGTGATTAAGGACATCAGGAATATCAATCCCTTTAAGGAGAGAAAATAGATACCATACTCACAATAAATTAATCCATGTTGCAACATGCATAAAAGTTGGTATTTACTGTATGTTGGATGTTGTTGGCAACAACCCCATTGTCACTTGCTAATCCACTCTGTAGAAACAGTGGTACCCACTGAATATATTTATTGTATGTAGTAAATTAAACTAATAGTATTCAATATATCTAGGCACAAGAGCATTGTTCTTGTTTTCTCAGGGGCAGGCTATTAAACACATGCTAAAGCAATTAAGAAAAGACTCACTAAATCAAGAAGATAAAAAGGATAGTGCAAGATCAGCACCTGAATCATTAATAGAGTAACTTAGCAAAAGGCCAAACGTTAAATTGATTTCGCATAAAAAAGGAGTTGTGGGACAGTGGTCCCAAAAGAAAATCTTTCTTGACTAGGCTTCTGGATTACTGATGTAGAATAGCTCCCAAAGAAAAAAAATAAACCACATCTGTAGAAAACCACAACTTGGTGGGCAACATAGGGCATGCCTCTGAAAAGGAAGTCAGTTCCCACAAACAGGAGGTAGACATTTGAAGGAATGTGACACATAGAAGCAGAAGAACCAGGGATAATTCTGAGGTTTGAATCGATTCTGTAGCTCGAACTCACAGAATTATTCTCAGTTCTTCTACTTCTATGTGTCACATTCTTCCAAATGTCTACCTCCTGTTTTTGGGAACTGGCTTCCTCCTCATAGGCATCCCCTGTGTGTTCCTCGTTCAGGACAGTCTGCTCCACTCTGTCCAAGAAAACTTCATGTTCCCTAATATGCTGAAGAGTATATACATGGGCCTCAGGTTGCTGGACCTTCTCTTCCAACAGAGCAACCAACTTGCACTTGCTGCAGGTGTAGCTACCTACATCTTCTGGCCAGAATACAAACATGCCATAGCTGTTGCAGCTAAACTATAGCAGCTCCCTCACCATCCATATTCAGTAGTCTTAATTAAGCACTGAAACAGAACTCTGGGTCTCCCCAACCGCCCTAAATGCCCCTGAGAAATGCCTGCTCACCAAACTCCTATTCGCTGAGCTCCATGCACTGGGGTTGCAGGTTTATGGAGAACTAGCAGCTGCTAGTTCCTCTCCCAATCAAACTGCTGACTCATTAACTGTCAGCACATGCCTTGCCCCCCCCCCACCAGACCATATATTCAGCAGAGGACCTGGGCCTACACACAATAGAACCACAGGACACTAATGAGCAGACAAGCAAGCTTCCACTCAACTCATACAAACTATCAGCTTTACCTCAACAGACACAAGCTCACCAAAACACAATAAAACATTAAAGCGCCAATGAGCACACAAGCACACAAACCAGAATTGTCAGCTAATTCTGGATTCTGTCTGGGGTTACTATTATCAACTTCTGGTCATCAAAGTTCCCAATTTATGATAGTGGTTAAACCATATAGATCAGATTAACATCATCATTTCCACTTAAACATTTTCAAGTTTTAAGAGTTTAAAGATATTTACATGGGAATGAACAGACTCTTTTGGTACTCTTTCAGGCTATTTATCACAAATATTCATATAGATAGATATACATATTCATTCCCAGCACATGTAGCTGTCACAGACCAAGACTCGGCTTCTGCAGGTTAACAGGAGGCTCAAAGGAGGACAAGCAGACACAAGTGTAGCAGGAGCTAATCAGGCTGGGATGAGAGCTGCTTGCTCCAGCCTTCTTAAAGAAGGCAGAGGGTGGTGGCTCAATAGCACAAACAACTTGTGTGTTTGCCAGCCCCTCCCTTCTGTACTCTAGATTCCCTGCCCATTGGCCACCTGGATTTTCAGTGCCTCGGTTATCCAATCAGAGGTTTACATCTTATCTTTTGGTTCAGTACACTTGAGTCTAGTGTATACCAATTTTAGTTCATACCCTACTACTTGTTGTCAGGTGTCTCTAATGTACCAGTCTGCAGGGTGACCCAAGGTCATGCTTTACTATTTTTGTTTACATAATTTAAAGGAACCTCTAGTTTTCTTCCCAGATGTGAAATCTTAACAAGTTTTTTCTTTCTTTTATTACAAGATAGAAAATGGGCAGACACTGTCTTGAATCTTAGACTCTATATCTATAGGTTAGACTCTATATCTATATCTTAGACTCTATATCTATAGACTCCATCTATAGGTTGTACCAGGTTATATGTCCTTATTTAAGGATATATAAACATTTTAATAGTATATGCACAGGCTGAGGAGTTGCCAACTAAGGCCCTTTCCACACAAGATGCCATAAACAGATCTTTTCTGTAGTTAAGGCGGATTTTCTTGAAACGCAGTAGCGACGCAGCGTTCCGCACCTCTCAGCGTTAATGCGAATTGAAGCAGAGTGTCTCTTCTGCATTCTGCCCCACCTCACCAGCCCTAACTGGCCTCCTGTCAGCAACGCCTTTTTCTTAATGTGCAGTAAAGTGCATTTAACATTTCCACATGGAGGCAGCATATAAGATATGTGCAGATGAGACGGCCCAAAATGGATTTTTTCTGTAATTCAAATAATGCGGCCTTGCTAGTGCTTTTAGATGGGACAGCTACTGGATCACTATGACATTGTGTGGAACCGCGGTCCCTGAAACTAATACAACCAGCAGCTACTACATTTTAGTGACACCATGAGGAAATGGCCTAAAATTCATCTGACCTGTAACATGCCAAGAGGGTATTTTTCTGATTTACTTCCCCTCCCCCCCCATGTTTTTTTTTTAAAAAAAATGTAAGGGTACTCTTCCTACCCCTGCAGAGCAAGCTAATAATCCCACAGAGTAGATCAGACATGGGAATAATACAGTTTTCCAGATGTCATTTACTGCAACTCTTTGCAGCCCTAGCCAATGAGATGAAGAATGCTAGAAGTTGCATCCAATAATATCTGAAGAGTGATATCATTCTCACCTTTGCAGCAGATACTGGAGGTCAACCGTGGTAGCATCCTGGCCTTTCTTCCTGGAAAACACAGCTATTCCTTTCTTTCATCCAATTTATCCCTAAAGTGAACTTATGCCTCAAGTGTGTATAGGATACTATCCCATCACAATTATTGAAATGAGATTAAACTGTCAGTCCAGCTGGCTTATGTTCATGTACACAGAATAGAGAGACGGCTCAATATTACCCTCCATCCCAAGTAGCAAAATGTCTTGGGCCAGCCTAGGCATCTAAACTTCTGTTGTCGGGCAACACGACTGAGACACTGCTGTTGTGCCCTGTCCTATTTGTAGGCTTCTCATGAATATGTGGTTGGCTACCATGAGAACAGACACGCTGATCTAGGTTGGCTTTTGTTATGATCCAGCTGGTTTCTTCTTATGTTCTATGTATGACAGGGTCAAAATATTTGTGAATCTCTTAGGACAGGTCTGTATTCAGGTATGATACATTTTTTTTTATTTTTTTTATTTTATTTTTATTTTTTAGAATCTATTATCTGCAATGTTGATACATTACCTACAATGTAAAAGTTGTGGAGTTCAAAAAAGTTTTTAAGTGGCAGATAGAAAAAAAGAAGAAGAAGAAGCTGTTTTAGTTTTCTCTTTGGGGTGTATAAAATCTAATTTTTGCATGACAGTTTGACTCCAAATATCCGACATTAACCTCATTTATGATATTATAACTTTTTTTATTATGCCGACTAGCAAACTGCATAGCTACATCATGAAAGGTATAATACACTGACTACGAACTGAACTGAGATCTGTCCAGATCAAAAAGATGTCCTTTGATTTAATTGGAAGCTTCTGACTTTGAAAATGCTGTGTGCGCATCAATCTTTCATTTTGAAGATGATCTCTCTTTCTAAACTAAATTTTAAATATGAAATGACAAGGCAACAGCAATAATTCTCATGAGCTTCTCTCCATCTAAACCTCAGGATTTTTGATGATCAGAACTTTTTGATGGTCAGAGCTGTTCAGCAGTGGAATAGGGTGCCTCAGAATGTGGTGGAATCTCCTTCTTTGGAGGTTTTTAAGCAGAGGCTGGATGGCCATCCATTGGGAGTGCTTTGAGGGTGTTCCTGCATGGCAGGGGTCAGACTGGATGACCCCTGTGCTCTCTTCCAACTCTATGATTCTATGACTGATGTAAAATCAAGTGCAGATTTCTTTGTACTCCACAGAATTCAGCTGTGCATATGGATTTTGGTTCGCACTGTGCATTCTTTGAAATTCATTTGCAACAAGCAGCAAGTTTACTTCGTAACTCTATGGCCCCAGCTCTTGCTGCTGTTTGCATGCCCCCTGCCCCCTATTTCCGGTACCATTGCTGAGGGACTGTCCTATCATCAAAGGATCTGTTCTTATCCTCAAGCTGCCATTTCTATTACCTTAGGCTACCATGGTATACATTTTAATATGTATTATGTAAAAAAGAGCAGATGTAACAGCAGCCCTAAGGTGTAAACCTTGCAAATATCCTCAAAGATTATTATGCCTTACTTGAGCTTTTATTATGTATATTCTACATATACAATACAAATAAAAAGAGCTGCAATCAACATTAATAGCTTGGCAATAAATGAAGAAGCAAAATTGCTTTCCTGGATATTTTTGATGTTCAGATCCAAGGCCTAATGCTCTGAGCATGAAAAAGGAGAGAGAAAGGTTCTACATTTGTTGGCAGCATTCTTTCATACTGCATCTATTTGGGAGGAAGGATCAAAAGCACATTCCATGTCATTAAATGTCTGCCAAAGGTCTCACTTTGGGGATAGACACAAGGGTTTCATAAGTTGCAGTCTGAGAGGATTAGCCTGTTATCTGGATATTTAAGGCAAAGGAGATGCTGGCAGTAACAATGATTACGATGTCAATTACAGCCAGTTGAGCAAGTCTTTCAGGAGATCAGCACACCAGCCAAGCACGATGGGGTAGAAGCATGCTCAAGCCTAGGTTCTGGTGATGAATACTAGACGCAAGGGCCAAATGAGCTGCAGTGCCATCCTCACAATTATCAATTGCATGAATCACTTTTAAAACTAAGTTGCCAGAGTGGCAGCCAGCCCATGTTGGAATGCTGATGTCTGTGATCAGTATTAACCTTCTGCTGCATTCCAGGGCTAGATCAAAACTCTTCTATTTGCTATTTTCATTGGGTTTTTTTTTTAAAAAAAACCCTCACAACAGCAAATGCAATCTCTTTCCCCGGTGCAAATAATAGGCAGAGGGGACTTAAACCAGACTGGAACTGCAGCAATGGTCAAAGAGTTAAATTTCTCACAGGATATTCCTGACTCAGATAATCTCTTTTTCATCTCTATTTACTTAATCTTGTAAAAGCATATCTGCTAATTACATTGATAGCATCTGGTCAGTTTTGGTTCTCAGGCCATTTCTGCATTAGACTGTTATAGTGCTATTATTCCACTTTCAACATCCTATGGAATCCTGGGGTTTGCCATTTAGGGAGGGGCCTTTGCAGAAATGCCCTCAGTCTCCAGAGTATTTCCACCTAATGTACTGGATCCAGATTGCAGCTCTTTTCACTCATTGTTCACCCCAGTTCCTTAATCATGTGAGCGGATGAATGGCCTGCTCCATTGCGCTTTTTCTCAGGGAAAAACACCATGTCTTCAAAGGAAGGAATTCTGTTTGTCTGTGTTTCTTTCATGCAAGGAAGAATTCTTTTCCACATGGAGAGCCTCCACGTGAGGAAATTCTCCTCTGTCAATGCATCACTTTCCACATGAGAAAAGCATAACAGGCCATGTCTGCACTACACTGTTACAGTACTAGTAGTCCACTTTCAATGTCCTATGGAATCCTGGGGTTTGCAGTTTAGGAAGGGGCATTTAGAGTACCTCAGTAAACTACAAACCTCACAATTCTACAGGATGTTGAAAGTGGAATAATAGCACTATAACAGAGCAGTGCAGAAATGGCCACAGAAGGAGACAGACCTTAAAAACCTCTACTCATATGCCGAAGAAACCAAGGTGAGTAACAGGCAAGACTTAAATCATCCTTTGAATAGACTAATTGAAATTAATATGACTTAATATACTCATGATTTATTTAAAATCCCAATGAGTCTGTTCTAACTTTGACTAAATCTGGATCTAGCCCTTTGAATATATGAAATCAATGATGAATGTCTGTATTACTAAGTAAAACATTAAGCATCTCAAGCAATTGCTTTAACTGATCACAGACTGAGAATGAGGGTTCTTATATTTTAGATGGAGTGGCATATGGTCTACCCCCAACCTTTGCATGTTTAATCTCTATTATCTAGGCATGAACTATAGAAAGTATGAGACAGAACAGCTGTGCTCCAGATTGCAAGTCAGCATAAAAACTTTATAATTGAAACATGGGGTCAAAATATTTTAGATAAGCAAGTAACAATGCAATCATAAATCAAAGATGTGGCAGGTATAAGGATTAGGATTCTGAGAGTAGAAATGCAGAACACTCTGGATGATCTCAGGGAACTGCTCTGCTGGTTAAGATCTGATGGTAGAACCTAACACCAGTAAGGTTAAACCACATAGACAAGAATCATTCAAGGTTATGTTGGAGGGGTTGCCAAGAGATTGGCACATATATCCATATGTGGCCGATTGTGAAGGTGTACGGAAATTTTGGCAAATGGTGTTTAAAGAGATAAAAGAGATAACAGAAATTGATTTACAAATATGTCCAAGTATAGCATTATTATCTATATTTGATAAGGTTAATTGTACCCAGACAATGAAAGCGTTAATTACAAATTTATTAACTGCAGCAAGGCTAATTATATCAAGAAAATGGAAAACTCAAGAAGATTTTCAAATAAAGGATTGGTATAAAGAAGTGTGGAAAATTGCGATTAATGATACATTAACATGTCAAATCAAGGTTAAAAAGGGGATAATGAAAAGGAATGACTTTGAAGCAATATGGAAAATATTTGTGGAAAAGGCTTTAATAAAAGAGGGAAGTGTCACACCTCCTCAAGAAGAATTACAATTTTGGAAAGCAGAGTAAGCTGAAATATAATTGGCTCTGGGAATGGGCTCACATTTAGGGCTAGAGTTTATGGTTAATAATTGGATCATATATAGTATTAGCAATAGGTTAAATATAGTTGAAAAGAACAGATTTAAGAATGAAATTATTATAGCAATAATGAGTACAAGAAGAATGAGATTTAGATACATGAAATAAAAATATGTTGAATAAGTATATGATGATAAAAGATCTGGAGAAAAATGATAATGTAAGCTATTTGTGTTGTAATTTTTCTCTTTTTCACATTTATGTTATTCACGCAGTGTTTTTGTTTTATTCTGTTATGTATTGTTCTTTTTTCCTTATAATAAATTAAAAAAAAAAGATCTGATAGTAGAACAGCAAAAAAGGATGGAGAAATGGGAGAGGCAGAGCCTTTCCGCACTGCACTGTTCTAGCGCTATTATTCCACTTTCAACATCCTATGGAATCCTGGAGTTTACAGTTTAGGGAGGGACATTTAGAATTCTCAGCCAGAGAGCTCTTTGGCCTCAATAAATAACAAACCTCAGAATTCCACAGGAGGTTGAAAGCGGAATAATTGCATTAGTGCGGAAAGGCCTGCAGAGCAAACACCCAATCCTTTAACAGGCTGGCACAACATTAAGGAAGAACAAGGAAAATCCTGAGAACCAGTGTGGTGTAGTGGTTTGGGCACTGGGTGATGACCCTGGAGACCAGAGTTCAATTCCCTGTTCAGCCATGGAAACCCACCAGATGATCTTGGATGCATCCCACACACTCAGCCCCAGGAAATCCTATGACAAGGTCATCATAAGTCAGAAAGGACCTGAAGGCACACAACAACAAAAAGGAAAATCCTAAATGATTTCCATCATCCCTGGTCTAAATGTGGTTTGGATTTTTCAGAGTTTCAGTTGGCCTACTGTCAGCTCAGCTGGCCATTGGCCATCTTGGCTAGTTAGAATTTCATTCTGCATGAGCATCCTCTGCGTATTCCATTTTCCATCACTGTGCAAAATTAAATCCTAAATGTTTGTTTGGGCTTTGGGGAATTATAATTATTTTTCCACATTCAGTGAAGGGATGCCAGTAATAGGATGAGAAATACTAGAATATTAGGAATGGGCTGAATGCAAACTACATTGAACTCGTTCCAGGTTCAGTTTGAAGAAACTAATATCAAGCAGGAAAACAAGAGTCACATTTCTATGCATTACTGCTGACTTGTTCAGCAATGTTCTCATGGCCCTGTCCAATATTAGAGAAGAGCATAAGCTCAACAATAAATCTGTCTCCCCTGAGGCCAAAAAATAATGGAGTTAGGAATCTGCTTACCTGCTGAAGGTAAGGATTTGCTATCCTTGTAGAAATGCATCTATGATTAAGTTATGGTAATCAACAACAGAGACAGGTAAAGGAAAGAAACTAAATTAATGGCATTATTTACCCCAAGATTCAAGTGACAAAAATATTACTAAAGAACATATTTCAAAGTTAGATCTCTCACTGGAATTATTTTGAAAGTAATTGCAACATACCCATTGATTTTGCAATTTTGAAAGTCATGCTCAATGCATCTAGATTAATATTATGTTTCCTCTATTACAATGACTATGTCTTTTAGGAAGAATATGATAATTGTAAAATATAGGAAAGAATTTGAAAATAACATTACTTTATATTAGGTCTAAGAGCCAATCTATCCCTTTTGATCTTGAAAACTAAACAGAGTTGGACCTGGTTAGTACTTGGATGGGAGACCACGAATGAACACCAGGTTCTCTAGGCTATATCTTAGAGGAAGGAACTGGCAAAACCAACTCAGAGTATTCCTTGCCTAAGAAAACCCTATGAAACTCATGGGTTGCTGTAAGTCAAAAGGAGACTTAAAGGCACACATGCACACACAGCACAGGGTTGGGAACTGTTTCCCCACCATACACTGTTCGACTACAGCTCCCAGCATTCTGCATCAAGGGTTATGCTGCCCAGTTCTTCCAGGGGCAACAAAACACAAGGCAGGAGTATGAGGAACAGCACAAGCCAGGATTTGAAGGATGTGGTATTCTTTCTCCATCACAGAAACAATTGTGGTGGTTTGAAAATATTTATAAAGAAATCTCATCGAACTGCACCAGATTTTGAAATCTGACTCTATGGAATATGGTATCTATGCATTCTGGGAAGAATTTTCTAGCTTACCATAGATCATGAGTACTCCTCTTACAAGTTCATTCATACTAGTGATGTCTCTGGTGAATATTCATAAACCCCTTATAAAACTGACTCTTCTTCACAAAATATTTGATATGTGTTTAATGACAATGCAAGCTATGTGGGTCTCTGGATGTATGAACACTGACCTCTTGAGCTGTTCCATTGTATGGAGAACATCCAATAGAGACTAAATTCAAATACTGTTGAAGAAATCTCATGGGCAGAATACATCTTGACAAGGAAACAAACAATTCAAAACTCTGTGTTTGTTCCGAAAATAAATGCTTATTTGCACTTTTCTTGCTGTTATGTTAAAAAAAAAAAGCATGACTGGAAAGATGAAACAGTTTTTGGCAGTAAGGTCTCAACAGTATAATAAACCTGCTGTCAACTACAAAGAGAAATCTGTAAATATACTCTTACACCTGGAAGGAAACGTGTAGCCAGAAACTAATTCAGGATGAAAGAGAACTGATAAAGCAGTGGCTATAAGTGATAAGGGTCCAAGACTTTAAAACTGGAGAAAATATATTATTGAATTGATAAATAACCAGAGAAGAGATGTTACAATAAATGCATGGTTTGTTGACCAGCCAGACTAGGATAGTGATTAATCTTTTGAGTAAGCCGTACACATGAGATAGTAGGCTTGCCAATACTGGAAACCTCAAAGCGGTTTGAAAAGGCAGCATGAAATACACATCAAAGTCGGTTCAATTGAGTGTTCTGTCCCCTTCTAATCTTAGATTGATTTATGAGACAGTAAGCAATATCTGCATTATCTGATATGGTGAAGAACAGCAAAGGGTCTAAAGCTATTTTCACATATCAGAAAATTAACTCCCACTAGGTTTAAAAAAAAAAAAAGCTGCTCTACTTTCATGTCATGGTGTCCAAATGCAATTGCTGCGTGATAAACTGAGAGATGCTGTCTTAGGCAGACAAGCTAATGAACTGTTACAATTCCAGCAGCAACTAAATGAATGTCAAGGTTAGGTGTCAAAAATCAGGTCACATACCCACACAGGAAAAAGAATGGGCAACTTGATCAAGGTTTTATCATGACTTTCACCTCAGCTTTCTGGTCATATAGCTCTCAGCCAGCTCCTTTACAAGGTGGCAGTAGTCCTGCCATATATATATATATATCTCTGTACTTTCTCTCCCATAAACTTCTAATTTTGGAGGTAACTATGGGATCTGGAATAACTGAGGGAGAAGCAGTGAGGTGGGTGAAGGACAAGCATGCCATGGTCCCAGCAATGGCATATAGTACTTCCAGTGCAACAGCTCCAGCTTTTCTGAAGGGGTAGGGAGAAAACTAGTGAGCAAGTAACTTAAGAGAATAGAAAACCAAGAATTGCTAGGATTTATATAACATGGGAACAATGGAAGAAAGAAGAGGAAAAATTCAGATAAGTCAGAGTCAGATAATCAATAACAACAGCAACAAAAATAGGATAGGGTTGGATTAAATAACTGGGTCATTCACAGATGAATTATTTGTCTCAAGATCGCTACATGATTCTGGATCTGGCCTAGGCACTGATAAGGATTTTTTTCTAGTTCGTTTTTTAATATAAGAATTGCAAATTTCTTCATAACTCAGGCAAAAAGAACATGGGATTTTTTTGGGGGGAAAGAATGTAGGAGAAAGCAAAACTGATACATTTGCTCATCTTCACCTGGGTTCCAGATAAAGGTCACAGTCTCTGGCCATTTTCGCACTACACTATTGTAGTGCTGTTATTCTACTACATCCTGTGGAATTCTGGGGTTTGTACTTTACTGAGGTCAAAGAGCTCTCTGGCTGAGAATTCTAAATGCACCTCCCTAAACTGCAAACCCCAGGATTTGAAATAATAGCACTATAACAGTGTAGTGCAGAAATGGCCAGCATTCCTAACCCTGACATCTCATGAATGGCAATGCCAGAATTTTAACAGTTCATTGTGCTAATGGCCTCTAGTGCAGAAATGGCCTTTGTACACACTTCTTTTCCTTGGCATTCCTATTATCTGTATCTGTGATTGGTCTGAGAAACGCAGTATTCCCGCCTTTCTCATACTCAACTTCGTGGTTTGTCATTTAATCTCATTATTCTATATCCTTGCCACACCTTATAGTCACAAGTGCCTGAAGTAATGAGAAATGGTAGATGAGGGTGAGTTCACCATTAACCAAAGTGGAGGTTTTCTTAAAACAGGGATGAGCAATGATAGCAAGTATCGGGCACCTAGAGGGTGCAGCATCTTGAAATTATCTGTAAATCTTATCCAGAAGTGACCAGAAGTCATTCCTGGCTTCAGTTTCTGAAGTTTTTGGCTGTCTTTGGTTATTGAGAGACCTCTAGCAGTGCTGACTGTCGGCTCATTCTGAGGCAAACTCCCTCATCCAGTTGAGAGGGGTGAGAGTTAGGGGAAGCCTGAAAGCTGCAGGTGGCCTGAACAATGCAATTCCCCTCTCCCAACACACACACACACACACACACACACACTCCCTTAAGAGGCCTTAGGTTCATTTCAAAGTCTCACTCAGCTCAAGAGCCACTATACTTGCCAAAAACTGAGGTTGCCGGAATAGAGCACAGTATCAATTCATGCAAGGATGGGTCTGAGAGTCTATCAAGAGGAATGTTCTCTTGGGATGTAGACTGACTAGCAGTAGAATCAGTGAGCAGTCAAGGTTTCTGTGTATGAATTCTTATCCTACTGAAGCACGGCAAACTCTGCTAGCTGTGAAAAGAAAATATCAGAAATTTACCGTAAGGCATAAGTAGAGCCATTTCAAAGAAAAAAAAATCTGCTTGAGCCTAAAAAAATGTTATAAGCTATTAGAGATTTCAAGTTACACCCAACATGTACAAGGAACTCTGACTCATGTCCTTTAACATCTAGATATAGGCCCTTTCTGCTCGAGGCCAGTGAATCACTCCGTGCCGTTCCTTACCAGTTCTTCTGGGCTCGAAGCAATGCGGACTTTCCCTTAAGCCCTTCTGCAGGGCTGTAGGTATGTTCCACGCTGATTCGGAGCAGTGCGAGGTCATAGATCCCCACTGGTGAGGCTTAGAAAATGGCAGCTTCCTGTTGTTTGTGGGGCCGGACCAACCACTGAAGCTGGCCGCGCCCACAGCCCACCCTCCGCTGATCACCGGTTCACATTGGTGCGAATGTGCGCATCTGCACAACTGCGCAGATACGAATTGGCACACTCCAGCAAACTGAAAAACCATTTTTTTCCGTTCTTCAAATAGCGCGCTGGAGGACCACTTGGGGGCATATTTAATTGGACTTAGGTGCAGAACTAAGGTGAATAGTCCAAACCTAGTCCACTTTTAGGTGCAGACAACCTCCGTGACAGGACGCATTGGCCCGTCTTAATTTCCTCATGCTGAAAGGGCCACAGTCTGCTAATAAAGATACCAGCCAGAACATCAGTATTAGACACACAGGACTTTGACAATAGCGCTTGCTCATTATAGCCTTTTCTTGCCCAGTTGCTGCCGTGGCATATTTTTGTAAGAATTCTAGATAAAGTTGTTTGTTTCTGATGGACTCTGGGCTTCCAAGACAAAGTCCACCCACGGTTGCATTGTTAAATAAACTTGCTGCATTCCATTTCTGTACCTTAAAGTGTTCATTTCCCCCCATAACTGTTACCAATAAAAGTTGTGCTCACTGCCCGACCTAGCATGATCACACACATGCATTCCTGGGTTACAGAAGGAAGGATACAATTATTTTTGCTCACAATCTACTCAAAGCAGGAAGGAGATTTTGCTTCTATAACTGGAGTTACAGGCATTTGTTTTAAGGGATGTAAATAAATGTGTGCCTATAGTGTCTAGTAGAAGACCCTACCATCCGTTCTTGAAGACACATGCCTAGAAATAAGTACTACTGAGTTTTTAAAATTGTAGCATTATGGCTGATTGTCATTTGAAGCTGCATGTCCAAGTGCAAATACAGTCTTTCCTTATTACCATTTCTGAGTAAATTTTAAAGCAGATATTGCCTAATTTTACACTCATGCAACCTTCATATTTAAAATGTGTTGTGCACAGTTTGTTGTCAGGGATCCATACTGAGAACCAAGATAGTCTAGTGGTTTGAATGTTGGTCTGGGACTCCAGGAGACTGTTACCCTGATTTCCGGGGGTCCCGGTCACTGTGCTCAATATAATGTGAAGAATGGGAATTAGCTAGAGCACACATTGGCAAAGTGAGAGGCAGGGTAACTGGGCAGAATCTTGGAGCCCGATGTATACCAGGTCAGGCCAGACCAAAAACCAAGCCGAATTGTATAGATAATGATTTTTATTTTATTTTTATTAAAAGTCAGCCACTGCGCACTTACACACATCCACACTCACTCACACGAGATCTAAAAGAAATAAAAGAGAGGAAAATTGATAGTGGAGTTTTCGGGGGGGTTAGCGGGAGATACTGCACCTGGTCCTGACGTCCGAGATATCAACGGAGGAGCAAAGACGGATCTCAGCACATGAAGGCTGAGGGGAACGCTCAGCAGACAAAATGACGGCAAGCGGGGAAGAAGCCGGGAGCGATCCAAAGAAGCGCTCGAAAACTGGGGGTAGTTATAGGGGGAAATGTGCCTGGAAGGCAGTCCGTTCCCAGGGAGAACAATAGGTGTCGGAGGTGAAACAAAGCCTCTGAAAGGTCAGTGCTTAAGCAGATGGGCTTCTGACAGAGGTGTCAATGGTTTTGACAATATGTTAATCGCTCGCGCTTGATGTTTTAATGGTCAGGAGCGCTAATCCTGTGAAGCCAGCGATTCGGGGCAGAGTACCTTTTGTGTGCTTGATGTACTTTTGATGGGCTTTTACCTGTGCATGCTTGGAGGTCTCCTGGGGTGACGTGATGGAAAATTACTGGCCTGACCAGGGTTTTTTTCTTTATTTTTCCAGCCACTCGGCCGTGCCGTTCTGCCTGCTCATCCAGGGGCCTCGCAAGTATGTGGAGAGATATATATTTTCTGATTTATTAATATTAAATTGTAGACCCCGGGCTTGGGCTGCTTCACTATAGTAACAGACAAGCCTTCAAATCCTCACTCAGCCATGAAAACCCACTGGGTGATCTTGGGTAAGTTGCATTCTCTCAGCCTAAGAGGAAGACAAACTTCCTCTGAATAAATCTTGACAAGACCACCTTAAGATAGGGCCATCATAAACCAGAATCAATTTAAAGGCACTTTACCATAATAACAAATTCATACTGAAGTACAAATTGCAAAGTAAAGTCAGTCCTGGGCTGTTCTTTGGCTAGCAGTACATTTTATGTTCTGGGAATGCTCTGAACTGCTGAATTCAAGAGCACTCTAATCTGTAATGTTCACATCAGGAAGGGATAATTCTTGTAGACAGCTCATAGTTTGCAAAAAGTAGCCTCCTGAGCAAATTGCTTGCAATATAACAGGCAAGCAATCTGAAGAGCATGCTGAAAATAAAACCATAAATAAATAAATCCATAACCACTGCTAATCCTAATGAGGAAGAGAGGAATTGGTGGTAAATATGATAAGTCAGATCAAATCCCAAACATCATCAGAACACATTCAGTATCTTAAAGTGTTTATACAAGTATCAAAGATGGACTGCATTCTAATATAGTATATAAGAGTCCTCATAGTTTGACATCCAAACAAATTCTGCATTTTCAAAATCTATTTGTTTTAATCCTAGCTTACATGTACACAACTAGTTACATCAAATGCCATGTTAATAAAGGAGGCCTTTGTGCCACCAATTATATTCTAGTGTTATCCTAACCCTTACCCCAGAATAAAAAAAAGAAATAAAGATAGATAACTGAAACAAATGTCCACTTCCTCTTCCATACTCTTAAAATATCATTCTACTCTGTAACAAAAGCCACCTTTTGGCAAGAATATTAACTTCTCGGGAAGGAACTGGCAAAACTACCCTTCAGTATTCCTTCCCTAAGAAAACACAATGAAATTCAGGAGGTTGCCATAAGTCAACTGATGACTTGACACACTGATATGTGAGAAGAATTTTAAAAATTACCAACAGGTGACTTGACACACACATATATAAGAAGAATTTTTAAAAAACCACTTCTCTAAGCTTTTTCTTTTTCCCTTTATGTTGTATTGAATAATACTTTGCTATTTTACCCAGTTAGGTCAAGTTTCTCATCAACTTTTTTAAAAAGTTAAACCTTTCCATCAGACCTAGAAAGAGGGCAATATTCAGCAATATTCCAGAAGGATCATTTATCAGATACAAACAGAAGGCAAAGTACATAAGGTGTCTGCCACTCACTTTATTATCAAATTAAAGTAGTACTCTAAAGTGGATTCCAAGCTTTCTTCAACAGGGCATCCCACTGGAAGAATAGCTAGTTATGTATCAGATAAATTAAACTTAGATTTCTAATTTTTTTTCCCTTGGTTGAGGATGCAGGATTGGGATTTGGGAAAAAGGTACTTAATGTCAGCTTCTGACACTTCTTCGAAAAATAAAATGTGAAATAACATTTTTGGATTTTTCAAAATGAATTGTCATTTTTAATAAGAAATTCAACTCATGTACTTGTCTATATCTCACTATAAAGGATTGTTCTTCCATAGGTATCACATTGAACATTAAGGATTTTACTAGGGATGGGCCAACAGAATCCTTCAATCCTTGAATCCTGGGAAGGATTCGAGATTCGCAGATCTGAATCCCAGGGCCAAAATAGGTGAATCAAGTCTTTCGAATCCACACTTCCTCCCACCCCTACCAGTGTGATCAGGCTGGGGTGGGGGAAGGAGGTGGTGAGGAGCACAATCCCGCACTCCCCGCTCTAATTCCCAGCTGCTGCCACCACTGCAATTGAGCCCACGGCAGGGGGGAGGAGGTGGCGGGGAGCACAACCCCATGCTCCCCACTCAGGCCCATGGTGGGATGAAGGAGGTGATGGGGAGCATGATCCCACACTCCCCACTCTATTCCCACACACTGCTGCCACGATTGGGCCCACAGCGAGGGGAGGAAGTGGCAGGAAGCACGATCTCATGCTCCCCGTTCTTTTGCTGCCTGTCCCCGGCATGATCCTGCCTGGCACTGGTGGCAGAAGGTTGTGGGGAGCACGATCTGGTGCCCCCCACTCTTTTGCTGCCTGCCCCAGACACAATCCTGCCCAAGGCTGGCAGCAGAAGGTTGCGGGGAGGGCAATCACATGCTCCCCACTCTTCTCCTGCCCCCAATGATGGGGATTCGAAAGATTTGGTATTCGTGAGATTTGTAGATTTGCAGAACCTTCCAGGGATTCGGATCCGGATTCGGAAAATTCTGGATTTGTACCATCCCTTGATTTTACTGTGAAATATCAAAAAGTCATTGAAAATATGCTATTTTACAATCTAATTTGGAACTTTGATTGAAAGCATATTTTTACTAAAAATAACTCAAAAGCATGAAATGTGTGGGCATTCCATTTTAAGCATGTCAAAGTTAGCCTTATGTCAACAATATATGTTCATCCACAGACAAAAATGCAAAATTCTTCATATATACAGCATCATACATGAATAAATCAGAGCTTGGAAAAGTTACATTGCTGGATTACCCATCCCAGAATCATCGTCAGTTGCAATATGGTCAGGGGTACATTTCATGCTGCGGGCCTCAGGGCAATATCTCTGAACTCTGGAAATGTATATATAGAAAGGTTGTGAACAAGAACTACCCAGGGAAACAGTAAAATATTAAATCAATAAAGCTTTGAAACAGCGAAATGAGACGCTTAAATCACAGGAGCAGTAAAACTTTAAAGCAATCCTCATCATCTCATGATGGATGTACCTCAAAACTACTAAAACCATGATCTAGTAAAGTAACACTGAAAGAACGCGAAAGTAAAATGGCACTGCCTTTCCAAAAAGGATTAGACCCACTATGTTCCAATCCAGTTAAAGTTTAATGGTACTGAGAACAATGAGGTTACATTTACCTACAAATAACTGATTGCACTGGTGCCAAGGGGATGGCCATCACAACTTGCACTAAAGTGAACATTCAGTGCTTATTGATTAACGGCTTTATTACATGAGGCAGGTAAATTGCAATTACAGCAGGATAATAGCATCTTCCTCTTCTGTTATTCTCCTGGTAAGAGACCATTTGGCAAGCGGTTCTTTTACAAAGAAGGTCGTTAAAGGATTAATCTGTTAATGACCTCCTTTGTAAAAGAAATACTTTCCAAGCAGTCTTCCATCAGGAAAACAACAGAAGAGGAAGAACATCATGTGATAAGTCCCAGACAAAGATGCTATTACCCTTCTGTAATTGTGATTTAGCTGCCTTGTGTGATAATGCCCTTAGTTACCTTTTCTACAGCCTACATATTGATAAGCAATTCTTTTACAGAGCAGCATGTGCAGGTTTAATTTCTTTGACTATTTTTGGCTGCCTTGAGTGCAACTCTGGTAAATAGAAAGGTGGTGTACAAATGGTTATTTAGTTGAATAATAAATCAACAAATGGATTAAACCATGCGTGTTCCATCAAGGCCCACAGAATTACACAAGAAAATTTGTGTAATTTTAAAGGGAATGTTTAATTTTAGAAGAACAACCATAGAAGAAAGGTTGTTTTATTTTACTACTGCCTAATATGAAGAAGGAAAACTGGTTGCAACTGTATTACGATGTTTATGTTTTCCTATTTCCTTCCAACCCAAGTTAAAAAAAAATCTATATTATGGCTACTAATGTTTGGTCCTGTGATATATGTGATACTAGCATATACACCCGGCATTGCCCGGGATTTTATTTTCTCATAGGCAATACTTGTTAGAAAGATTTGAGATCCTGTGCCTCTGATTCCCCAAACTGACTTGTGCAATACCTGTAACTTTTCCCCATATTCCCCAATCCAATCTGTATTCAGAGTTATTAACATACACAGGTTGGTTTCCTGAGGGAATACACTGTCCTCCTCTTTGCTGCTAGGCCTTGTCTCCATAGCAACCGGCCTATTCAAGACAGTCACAGTTGACTGAGGCCCAAGAGCTCTCTGGCTGAGAATTCTAAAGGTCCCTCCCTAAACTGCAAAGCCCAGGATTCCACAGACTCTTCTTAAGTGCTGCCAATCATATGAGGTCTTAGCCTGACAGAAACTTTAACTTTAATATATTAGGTAAATAATAAAAAATATATTAAAAAAAAAAGAATTACACAAGACAATGAGTTTGATAGAAGGATTTATCTACTCAATCAAGTACTGTGTAATGTCTACGCAGTAAGGTACAGTTTTAGGGTCTCTTCAACAAATAAATAGATAACTTGTTCCCTGACTCAAACAGTTCAAGATCAGAGATTCAGACAAAATGTTAGAATCAGAAAGGGAAGGATGACAAGTGATAACATCCAGGAATTCTGAAGACTATAAAGTAGGACAGTGGGAAGTGTACTAGAAATTATTAAAGCCCACAGGTTATTAAAATCAAGGGAGGGTATCCCTGCTAATTGGCCAGGAGCTGACAGAGCAATAATGTAGAAATTACTGCTAATCATTTTACAGCCCAGTAGTTAAAATCATGTACTATGAGTGTATTTTCAAGATTGTTGCCATCCATAACCATCAAAGGATGGATGCATCTTTTCGTAAAAGCTGAAATTCCTACAATTTTATCTCAAGCAAATCAAAGCAGCAGAAGGGTGGGAAGAATCTTTTATTCTGCCTCACTGGTTTAATGACTGTACCCAAGTGTCATCATTTTAAGTCTGTAGCATCAAAAGATCTATTTTATTTTATTCTCACTTCCCTCAAAGCCTGATTCAAAGCAGCACGTAAATAAATAGCTGGCCTCTAGCACAAACTATTTTGTTCCCTGGCAGCAAGGTCTCAGGAAAGTTCCAGGTGCTAAAATATAAGCAACAACAGCAATGCAAAATCTGTACAGAGATACTGCTTCAACATAGTGCGTCTTTTGAATCATATATATGGATTTTCCTTGACCTTTGTAGCTTTCAAATGCATTAAATCTTACTCTGTTATGAAACTGAATAAACTTATTGAAGAAATGTCTTTCTTTGTGTGTGTAATAAAGATTCATCACTGCCAATCTGCAATTTTATAGAAAACTATAAAATGTCATTCTAAGTACGTCAAGTCAGAAGTAAGCTGATTGATTACATGTGTATAAGATCACTGTTGCCATTTCAGATATGCAAAGAACACAGGCTGCTCCATGGTAAAACCAAGTGTTCGATTTTAAACACAATGAATGTATCTGTACTGCACAGGTTCTATCAGTTTCATACAACTTTAACTGTCCATCCTAAGGAATCCTGGGATTTGTGGTTTGATGAAGTACTAAGTATTTTTGTAGACAGGGATCAGAATTCCAAGTGAAGAAAGTATCAAATTTATCTCCCAGGATTCCATAGGACACAGCCATGACAGGTAAAATGGTATCAAACTGCATATACATTAAATTCTGTAATCATTTTTACATTAACTTGCTTCAAAGTTTCAGAAGAAAATCTGTTTCAGAATTTCAAGAAAGGTAGCATGTTGGTCAATGTATTATTAATCTGAAATGTACAGACAAATGACCCAATGAAGCCTCTTGTTGCACATTCTTCATACCCATGTATATAGCAAACTGTTTTAACAGAATGCCTTTTTTAAGAAGTTCTGGTCACAGAAGAGGTGAACCAAGGCAATCAAAGCCAACATAATAGTCCTGCTTCTTCTTCTCAGTCTGAGACATAAACTTCCCTGTAGCTCCAACTCAATGTTATCCATAGGTCTAATATTATGGTTGTACCCTAACTGAACAGGGAAGTCGCTACGCTTCGAGGGTAATTGGGGAAATGGAAATGGACCATGAACATTGCCTGAGTGTGATGCTGGGTACTTTGGATAGGATTTTCGACCTAATGGCCAAGATGCTAAGATACCCCAGAAAAATTTACATATGCCCCAGCAGAATTTCATTCTACTTGCATTACACAGTCTGTGTATAGGACACCCTAAAAGCACAATATATGTGGATCATTGTTAAATGTTGACAGCTAACAGTCCATTACACTATTGGATTAAGATGTGCATTGCTACATGTTCCGCACTGCACCTCTGCTTGCTCCACATTAGGGCCTCAGGCCCCATTACAGAATGAATTGTGATAGTCAGAGATTCATCACAGAGTATATATACCTCAATGTGCATTAATATGTGTTCTGGGTGCAGACCTCTGCTTCCTGAGGTTTCAGCTGGGTATGGCCATTTGCACAATGTCCAATGAAAATATTCTGCATGCGTTAACACAACTTACACCTGCACATGTCACTAACAGAATACTGGCCAATGAGTTACAAATAATGCAATTACCTGTTAACTAGTTGCTTTTGGAATAAAAAACATATAATGAAGGTACATTTAAAATGTAATGTAGGGAGTAAATACAAAGTCACTTTATTGGTACAATGAGTTTTATAATTACTTTGAAATATACTTTTGAAGGACATGGCCTTTATTGAAGCATTTTGACAGGCTTTTGTGCCATTCTCTCATCAATCCTAAGTTTTTCTTAAAAAAAAAACATAACAGAGAGCCACAGAAAAGTAAAGGATGATGCAACAAATAATATAAAGTGTTAACTTTTCGTACATTGTTAACAAGTAACAGCATTGGGTTACTTTTCCAAGATTTCAGTGACTCAATTACTGCTTCGAAGTAACTTCCTAAGTTCTGTGAAGCAATGTCTGAACAGACACCATAACCATGCAACTATGATGAGAAGAAAACTTGCGGCCAAGAAATAGGGTTCAGTTCTAGAGTAAGGGATAGTGCTGGCACCAGACTCCAAGGAATCGTCAATGTATCAGACAAAACTAAGGAAAGTCACAGGCCAAGCCAAAAGAGTGTTCATGTACGCCAGTCCTACAATCAGAGTGAGGGCCTGTGTATTTAAGGATGCATACTTTGAATGGAAACAAAGGCCCTTTCTGAAGCTTACCTGATTCCAGTGTGGGCACACGAGGATCACACGAGCAGCCTCTTCCAAGAGGCACCTGCGTCCCCTCTGCTCCTGCTCTGCAGTAGCTCCCTGCTAGCCGGCAGGCAGTGTGAGGGCTCCACCTCTTCCTTCTGCAGCGCAGCCGGGTACTTTCCCAGGCTGCACTGGGGGAGGAAGCACGAGGGGTGCATCTCCAGAGGCTCTGCATGGACAGTAAGTGCACGTGGGGCCCCGGAGCAACCTGCGATTGCGCATCATTTTCAGCAAGAAGCCGAAAATGATATATTGTGCTATCAGTGCCTGCTGGCCCCAGCAGCATCGCACGATTGCGAGCACATCATGTAGACTGGTCCTCGCAATCGCGTGATGCTCTGGAGGCCCTTTCACATGAGAAAAGGCATGCGAAAAGGGCCAAAAATAGGTAACATTCACAACGAATCTGGATATTCTTCATCTGGGATCAAATAAAGAGATGCATTAGCTCAAGCCCCAGAATGACTAGAAAACATCTTTCAACTGCTGTTTTCAAGATGACCTATGGCTGATTTATGCATTGGAAAGCCATGTTTCTGAGGAAGTATATTATACTTTTTTAAAAAACAAATTGCCTAGGCTAATTTCAAAGCCAAAAAAAATTGCAACCCTACTTCCATTGCAGTATTGCATTCACATTAGTTGTTGCTGTTAAAAAAAATGCATTACTCACATAAATAGTAACACATTACTAGTGCATTAATGCTGTGTTACTTTTCGTTGTTCTTATTATGTGTATTCACATTGATTCCAGTTTGTGACAACTCTATCCTAAGTTTTTCTTGGTAAGATTTAGTCAAAGAAGGTTGGTCATTGCCTTCCCTTGAGACTGAGAGGGGATTCAGAACCTGGCCTCCTGAAGTCTCAGTACTGCACTCAAACCATTACACTACTCGGGCACTTCATGTTACTTTTAATTGTTTGCTTGTTTGTTTGTTTTAGTCATTGAGAGGTTCTGGGAGTTGTAGCCCAAAACAAAGTAATGTTTTCCAAGCTCTGCATTACTACCTTGAAGAGGACTGATTCCTTCTGAGTCATCCAAAGGAATTTCTATTCATTATTTCAGGGGTGTATGAATCCAGGGCCCTTTTCGCACCACGCTTCCATCTCATAATGGGGATGGGACATCGTAGTCCTGTCCCCAGGCAGTGCAATCATGGATTAAATCACTGATGGGTTTCCCCATTAATAACCCATGATCAGACCACCATCCTGGACTTACTTGTCCTGCAGAAGCTGCAGAAGCACAATGACTGCACTTCCTGCCCAAGCACAGCCTGGGAAGATACCCAGCTGTGCTGCAGAAGGAAGAGACATGGCCATCCCACTCCCTTCTGCAGCGAGCCAGCCAGTGCGGAAGGGAGCACTCCTGTTATTCTCCTCTCCCGGCAGAGCCACTACCAAGATCCACACCAGACTTCTTCGCTAAAATGTAGGGTGCAGAAAAGGCCTCAGTATCAACCCTTTCTCACTCTTCACAACAATGCAGATGCAGCCAATCAACTTTCTTCTCAAAATGAGAAGTGCTTGGCAACATGACCTGTGCTATTCTCTCTTCCTTACTATCAAAAGGCATTTCGCTCTGTTTGTCATGATTATTTATGGGCAAAGCTACCCCACATGAAATCACAACTAGCTCAGGAAAGTACAAATCCAGTGTTAAAAATGTGGATGAAAGTTCTCTGCTGTGTGATCAAAGTGGATCTTGAGAATGTGACAAGTACAACATGATACTATTTTCCAAAACCATGCTTCACTACAACATGCACCATGCAGCTTTTCTGACTGATTATTTGTACGAGTGCTTTGTTTGCCATAGTCAAGTGACATGGAGAAGGATGTAGCATCTGCAGCACAATCAGAAGTTTTAAATTGATCGGCTCCTTTTGGAAAGAGTTATTAAAGAGCTGCAGTGAAATTATTCCACATACATGAGCGTTGCAGATGTGAAGAGTTACAGCAACCAGCAGCTGTCCCATGTTCAAAACTGAAAGCCAAAAATGCAGAGTTTTGGGGCCGAAAAATGAAGAGTACACAAATATAGCACATTAGTGTTGAAGAGGCCAGAGCCATTGGATAATTCACTAAGTTTGGGGTTTTAGTACTTCATACCATCCAAAAACTTTTGTGCTGAATATAAGGAAGAATACTGGAAAACTGACATACGGTCTTTGCGTATGCTTCATTAAACCCTACCCTGCACTCAAAATTATTTTTCAAATAAAACGTCCATTACACCACTGCAAATTAACTTAGCTAGTGAAGTGATGTGACTGTAATTCCATGTACTGCAATAGCAATATAGAAATAATTTCAAATAGAAACCCATGAGGAACACATCTTAGAAATTAAATTACTCCATGCCCTCTCTCACGAGATGTATTAGATACTCCCTGCTTAAGCGTTTTTATTTCTAATAAACATGTTGAAGAAAAATCATGCAATACATTTTGTAAGGATTATCACAGTTATTTCATTTTCTTTACACATTCACTATTGAGTTACAGATCTATTTGTATTTCTGCCTTGCCTTGCCAATTATTCCAGCCAACTTCATTTTAAAGACAGCATCCTGTTCAGTGTTGCAGCATACTTGTGTGGACCAAGGAAATTTAGTTGATAGCTGCTCAGCTGTTCCAATGGTCACTCTAAGTATGTTCTGGTGGATCTTCTTGTTCTGGGGATACAGGGCTCGGTTTTCAGGTTATTACACTGTGGGAGAACAGTGAACCATTTGTGTGAGAGGTGCTGGATGTCCCCTTATGCAAACATCTAAATAATACAATCACTCACACATCCAGGAGATTCAACAGGATTCCAGCCTAAATTTGTATATTTGCATTTTTGTCATGGTACAACCCACTGTTATGAATGTTTACTTGAAATTAAGCTCCACAGCATCAAACATGTTTTCTCCCACACCAGATAGCACAGAACTTTAGCTTTATACTACAGTCCTTATCCTTATGGGTCAAAGATTGCATCATCATTCACATTTCTGGGAATCAAGACAACTGAATTCAATGGATTCACTTCTAAGTAGACATGCATAGGATTGTGCTAGTAGTTCTTTTGCATTAATTTCAGATATTCGGATTGAAGTGCCCAGATGACTTCTGTCATTTCTTCCCCTGTATGTGAGGGGGAAAATGACTGGGGTCATGTAGTACAATTGATTAGGCTCTCCCATCCCCGTTGTTATCCTGCACATATTCATTACAAAATGAAGGCAATAACTGTGCATCTTAAATCAAAAGGACCAGCATCAAACCTGATTTATTTATGGGAGTCAAACTTTAAATGTATAAAGTTCTGCCAACTGTCATTTGTGATTCAGGCTATATTTTCATAGCTCTAAACTGCTCAAGGGGTCCGTGGAATTTATTTGGTTCAGACCTTACTCGGAGGCTGTTTAATTCTCTGTTAAATCTGAGTTATTTATCTCAGATCAGAGAGCATTTCAAACATTCTTCTCCATGAAAATACTTAAAGCACACTTTATATCAATTATGCGTAGAGTAAGCATCACCTTTAAGCACACTCTTATTTAATTTTTCCAATCCTTTTTTTTTATATGTTAGGCATAATTGTTTCAGGTATAATAAATATTCTGGGCATGAGTGGAATGAAATGCTTTCTATTTATGTTTGATTGAAAAGAAAATTGTGCTTGATCCATCACTCTTGCTGGAATAGTGACAACCTGAGGTCACACCCAAAGATAAAGATGCAACCTAGGGGTTATTTTGTCCTTGGAGTTTTTAAACAGCTAGTAGGTGCAATTGTAAAGGATTGTTTAGAGTGTGGAACTAATTAATTGCTCTGGGTATATGTAGAAGCCTTGGTTGCAAAGTAGGTTCACAACCATGGGGAATATGCTTAGAAGTAAAATGCCACTAAAGTAGTTTGTTCTTAACCTGGGCTTCTTATACATACACGTTCAGTTTAGCTCTTAGTTTTATTTTGTCTTTTATAACAATCAAAGTTTCCTTTGCTGAGCATTTGCTCTGTGGACTCAGTTCTTCAGCCATTGACTCTAACAGTTCTTAGGACAAGGATGTCGCAACTAATTTTAAAAAATGAATCCCGGACTCATTTTGTTTAGGAAATTGTTCTTCAGATTCATAGGCTTAAATCCAATTCTTAGTCCCAGCTAGAGTGTTCTGTCAAATCAATGAAACATAAACAAATGTTGATTTACCAAGTTTCCATTGATTCAACAGATCTGCTCTAGTTGGGAGTAACAATTGGATTTTGGTCTTAGATTTTATGCGCCATCACCACAAATAAATTAATCAGTCATTCAGAATGATCCTATCCTATGCATCACTAGTCAAAAATGAGTCCCACTGAATTCAATGGAACTTACTCCCAAGAGTGTGACTAGAGTAAACATGTTTGCTTTGAGTGAGCAATGCAATAACCACTGAATTCAATTGGACTCATTTCTGCATGAGGTCAGGCTGTCAGGCAGAATAAAGTGAAAGGAAGTCAAATCACAGCCAAATGCTTCGAACTAAGCATTCTTTGAAAAGTGAAAAACATCTGTCACAAAAGGCCATGAGGATTTGTGTGGGAACTCTGTGAAAATGAATGAAAGCTGTGTTCATTCTCTTCAGTAGGCCTTGTTTATGAGAACTTAACCATTATACAGGGCTGTTCTAAGGCATTTTGCTGCCTCTGAGACAAAGGACAAAATGACGTTCCCTTCCGTTCCATGATTAGAAACCAACTTAGACCAGTGGTTGGCTCTTGCAAGGACAAAAGGACAGCAGCCAGAATCCTGTATCAGCTACTTGGTTAGGTATACTTAGGTAAGTTATCTTGGCCCGACCCTGCCTCTGGGAGAAACATCGTTCACTCATATTCTAGTGACAAGCAGAATGGATCTCCTTCCCCCCACGGAGCTGATGTGCAGTAAAGTAGGTTTGAGGTGGAGTTACGATGACTGCAGTAGTGTCACAATCATGACTAGGTCGTGATTGTGGATATAAAACAGTTACTTAAATAACTGGTACTAGGTTCCCGCCAGCATGTTCAATAACACTTGAAGGCTGCAGACTACATCAGGAGGTATAGGAAAGGCTGTCCTCCAGGGTAAGATATGGCTGGAGGCTGTCACTCCTTTGATGGTTGTCTCATTGTGCCTGGCTGTAGGTCCAACCTTGACTCCATATTGAAGTCTAAATATTCGGAATGGGATGCAACTCAGTTCAGCCAAAAAATGTCACAGCTAAAAAGTGACTTTTTTCTTATTCTCATTTCCCACCTAAAGAACCCGGTTCTAACTCCCACAATGCTCTGGGGCATCTTCTATCCCTCCAGAGCAAGGACAGAAAGAATTGCAAAGATCACCTCACCTTCTTACCATTGGTAGGAGCTTCTGTGTGGAACTCTGCTCAGTGGATGTTCCTGTTTGTGGGAACAAAAGTGTTGATAGATATCAACATGCAACACAGATGGTTCAATATATATTTTTTGAACTAAATGTAAAGACTGGAGTGGTTTACAACAATGCCATTTTTTAAAGAAAAAATCCAATAAAACACAATAATACAACATTTGAGATAACTCACAATAGCTCAGAGTTTGGAAAAACCCAAAACAAAAAGCTAAATTTTCAAAAAAAAATCTAGGGTTGCAACGTGATGTATTAAAGAGGGGAGATGATTCTGCCACACAGCTGCAACCACCAAGAAGGGCAGTCTGTGTGTCATTGCTAAACAGAAATTTGTAGGACAGAGCATATATAACAGTGGCTCTCCTGAAGACTCTATTAGCCTGGGAAGTTGGTAAAGCAGAAAACTTCCTTGAAGTAAATCCTGAGCTATAGTTTTTTACAGAGTTATCAAGCTCTTTTTTATTAAGCTTAGCTGAGTAATGAAGTGTAAGATCCTTTAGCACAGGAGTAAGATGCATGCAGTAAGCCCTTCCAATCAGTAACCTGGTCAATGATTTCTGTACTAGCAAAAGCAACTTCTGAACCAGTCTGAAGGACAACCCACAAAGATCATGTTATAGTAATCAAATCTTGATGTAACCATTCTCTGGATCATGGCAACCAAGTCCTCTCAATCCAGGAACAGGAACAGTTAATCTCATAGCAAGCCAAGGAAGACACCTAGGCCTGCAATAACAATGATGGATCTAGAAATATCCCCAAATTCTTAACTCATCCCTAGGACATTCACAGCTGGAAATTCCTCTAATTTCAGACTCTAGAACTACTCATGTACAGGGTCCTCATCTGACTACAATTTAACTCCAGTTTAGTTGCCTTCATTCAACTCACCACAACATTCAAATACAAAGCTAGATCATGCACAACCTCTCCTGATTGAGATGTAAGAGAAGAACCAACCTGAGCATCGTCCAGCTCTGAATCCACAGAAGCTTCATATAGATATTAAATGGCACTGGAGACAAGGTATTATCTTGAGGCACTCCAAAACAAGACTAACCACAAAGTTTGACATATAGATCTTCAATGGCATTCTCTAGAACCTGCTTTTTAGTTAAGAGAAAAATTACATATAGTTGTGCTCCCAATCCTCAATCCACAGAGTGGAACCAGGAAGATACCATGATGCTAGACTCAAATGTTGGCTCCAGATTTTTGGCAAGTCTGAGAAAAAAACCTCCACAGTGGTCCCCAACAATATGTGAGCAGAAGGATTGTGATCCTGGCCCTCATCCCTGCCAGTATAAATGTGCCTGTTCATCACTGTCACTGAGTGCCTATAGGAAAAAGGATGGATGGAAAAGCAGGCTTAGATACCTGGCAAAGAACATACAGCAGCAACACTGCTCCTCTACATCCTTCCTCCTCACCACTACAGCTGCCGTCCCACACCCTCCAACTATCCCCATTTAGCAGAGACAGTCTTCATTAATTCTGTGCCATCTCATTTTTCAGTTGCTTTAAACATGTCCCAATGTCTCTTTCCTCCTCCCACTTCCCCCTTTCATCCTCAGCTTGCTTCAGTTGCTCCAAACTGAGTTCAAATTGCAAAAAGAATGTGCCCTCAATTAACTCAGCTGGGAGGAAAGAGAGGAGGTGTGGAGTTTTGCCCTTCCCTGCAGATTAAGACAAAAGCAAACTGCTACAGCTCCTCCTAGCTTGTGTGTTCTTCCTCATTTATAATTTTTACCATCTTGAGCAGACTCTGATATTGCTTGGTCACATGTGTCCCAGCTTTCCTCTGTGAAATGTTGGAGGGTATGCCTTACCATCTTGAACTCACCTAACAATCCGAAGTCCTGCTGTCAGCAGACACTGTTTAGGGTGTGAGAGATGTGCAACTGTGTCCATTACTTCTCTTGGGCTTAGTTTGAGATTTCCAGCCAGCCTATGGGGAATAAAAAACAAAAACATGATGTACATCCAATCTAGACATTTGTAATTTCACTGGCAAGCCTCTATGACTTTTCTTGTTTCCATGCCATCAAATGGATTTTTGTTGCTTTACAGGAATAGATAAGATGCAAACACGGCGTTTCTTTGGAAGGGAAAATAACTGAAGCCAACTTTATAACAAAGCTTTACTTGCTCTGGTAGGGGCATTCTTGAACAAAGGAGATCTGGAAGAAGTCTGGAAGATATTTTGCTGTATGTCTAAAATCCTGCATGTTACCCCAACTAGTGTATGTCTCTCAGGCCAGACAGATAAGATAATACCTTTTCCCGAAGGGTATGATAATGAAAGAAAAGCTTTGCATAGATTATAGACAGACTGCTAGTTGGCTGGTGGATCTGGTCCTTAATAAGCAATCTGAACAAGGAGAATATTTGAAATGAAACCTCCTTCATAACTTCTAGGAAAAAAATTTAACTTGTTAAAAGTTTGTTTGGAAAAGGTCTCTTTGTTGGACTATCACTGCTATGTATTCCTATAAGAAGTTCTTGTAAAGTTGTTAAAAACAGAACTGGGTAAACCTTTGTGAATTTTCATTTTGTTCAGTGCAGAGCTTGGATAATTTGATAAGTACTTCCCCATTTGTGAGAATTCCTCTTTTTGAGATGAATGACATGGTCTGAGCAATTGCAGTTGACATTTAAGATATCATGCTCAATGGCACCCCAACAGGTTACCCCAGTGACATCAGCAAGGCAGTGCAGTGGGTCAGGGCTTACTCCCTGCAATATCACCAGAGGCTCTCTCTTGGTCTCAGGTTTGGGCTCTGAAATCTCAGGGCCTGGGATGCTCATTGGCTAACATTTAAAACTGCACTTAAATTCATTATGCTCTTGGTTGAAGTTTTGCACTCCTTTGGCATCCATGTTTTCTTAATTCAATGACATTTGTTCCAAAGAATGTGTGCAGAGGAGTACGATTTTGATAGACACCCACGTTTCTGACTGTAAAATAGTACAGTGCATTGATACTTTAGAGCTGAAGTAGTAACAATCCTAAATAAGGCTTAAAATAGTGTCTCTTCGTGTTTGCAGATCTGAGTAGCTAATCAGTTCAAACTCTTGGTGAAATAGATGTGTTATCATCTGGGATTTGCCTAGTATTAGCTCAAAGAGGAAAAAAAGAACATGTGAATTCTTAACAGTTTTAGGTTTTCTCCCATTTTCCTAAAAATAAATCTGAGTACTCTCCCCCTGCCCACCCCAGATTTTGTTGTTCGCAGTAATCTACACTAAGACCATTTCCGCACAGGGCTTCTGTAATGGTGCAGAGCGACCTCTCACGGAGGTCTTCTGCACCCTAGAGTGGACTGGCGTGGACTACTTTTTGTAGTTCCACACCAGAATCCACTCAGGAGCGGCAGGAACTAGCCGCGCTGTGTGTTTTTTAAAAACCTCTTTTTCGAGGTTTTTAAAAAGCACGGAGCACGCAACCCCATGCCGCTCCATCACCCGGCTACGACGCAGATTTGCAGGTGTGCGCAAGTGTGTGCCTGCAGATCTGCCGGGGGCGGGCTTCCGGCTGGTGAGCTTCTCCGGTTGGTGGAGAGCCTCCACCAACTGGAAGCCGCCATTTGGGACACCGGAGGACTGCGGAGCAGCAAGCTCGCACTGCTTCACGTGGCTACAGACTTACCCGGCTGCTGGTAAGCTCCATTTTAGGGTGCTTTCACCCGTTTCCCACACACACACACGCGCGCGGAAAGGGCGTAAGTTTCTAAAGAGAGCTTCACTGGTATGCCAGCAACAAGCCCTTTGGAGCAGAAATGAGCTGTACAGCAGTCACCCAGGCTCCAGTAGAATCCTGCCTGGATTACTGCAATCTGCTATAGATAGAACTGCTCTGAGAACAATTCAGTTAGGTATGAAATACAGAAAACCAAAGTTTTCTTGGATTATATCTTGCCAGTCATAAAGGAACGTCATCAGCTGCTTATTTATTTCTGGGCCCAATTGAGAGTGCCACTGCATTCAAAGCCAAATCATAAAATTCAAGTGCATGAGGGATGCTAGATCCCAAGGCAGCCTGCCCACACAATGAGGGTCAGTAGCTAAAGGATAGCTTCAAGAGTATTTGGTCGGTGATTTGCATGTTCTCCTCACTCACAAAGAAACATTCCCATTAACAAGAGGCTTACATACTTTGTGGCATCTACACTAATGTGTTCCTGCCAAAGTCTGGGAAAGTCAATTTTTAACCCCAACCAACACAGTTACTAGATATTATGGGAGTTGTAGTTCAAAAAAGTTACTTTCCCAGACTCTGGGTTCCTGAAAGATATTTGAGCTGTGTCAAGCAAATCCATACCACACAATACTCTGAGGAGCCTGGGGAGATAGGAGGCCCTCTGTAGCATATATAAAGCAGTGGCAAGAGCAACAAACCATGTTCTTCTAAAGAACATTTTTTACTCTCAAAAGTATTTTCAGTTATCTGACTTTCAGTTGTTTGCATCTTCTCGTTGTGTGCACTCTGTTGTTCTACTAATTTTTTGTATACTAGCTTGAAATCATTGATATAGGTGGAAGGAAGGGAGGGAGGGAGGGAGGGAGGGAGGGGTATAAAACATCATTTCTTCACTTGATTATCACCAAGTTTTTCCAGTTTGTTTATAAAAAAACTGAAAAAAGAATTTTCTGACAGTTTGGGAAAATGGACCATTTGATAAATCCTCACAACCTAACTTGCTTTCCCTTAGCTCAGATCTTACCTCCTTCCGCACTTTCCAAAAAACTACCTTGAATGAAGAGACAGAAAGGTGGGAGGCAGTAAAAGCTGGTGGGCTTCCATGTAAGTGGGGCAATGAATCCACTTCAGGTTTCAGTCCAAACTTAGGACCAATCTAGGGTGCTGAATCCTCTCTCCCAGATATGTTCAGTGCCTTTAAGGGTCAGATTAAAACACAAAGCAGACTTACCACCCCGGTGAATTAGAAGTCACCATCTACCCCAGGTAGCAGGCAAGGCTAGGAACAATGACAGCCCTAAAAATTCTGATGACACCCACTAGTATCCATATATCTGCTGGAGGGTTTTCACCATGCCTGAGAACCTCCATTGTGCCTCTGCGAACACCACAATCTATTGTTTTAGCACTTCCTAACAGAACAGATTGAGAATGGTATACTAGAGATTAAACAATAGATCCCCACATTTTCATCAAGAACACAGTGACAATTTAAAGGTTTGAGATTTTTTTTATCCCCTTTCTTCGCTAGTGGCAATTTCTCAACTCCCATTCATTGCTAAGTATATCAGGGGAAAAATAGAGGAGAAAAGTGGCACTAGGGAAGGGCTGGAGATGAGTGGTACCCAAACAAGCTAATTATAAGCTGAATTGAGAATTTGTTACTGAAATCCATTGAAATTGCACAATTCAGTGACTTTCCTAGTTATCTCCATGCCACACTTATTTCTTTTTCAGCTTCTCTTCCAGCTTCTCTTTTATATGATCCAGTCTAATGACTCCCACCCTAATATCATTAAAATGATCAAAACTGAGATTTCTAAGCAAACAGAAATGTATGCAAGCAATCCCTGTTTAATTGAAAAAATGACTTGCTTTGCATCAGAGTACAATTCTTAATTATTACACTCTGGATCTAAAAGATAATGGTTCTTTAAAGAAGCTGACAACTGATTCAATCATGGAGATGACAGGAGATCCCTACAAGTCCCTTCAGATTCAGGGCACAGTCCTCGATCCACTCATACCAACGGCAAATCTCCTACTAATTTTGATAGCTCCAGACTTAAGCCATTTCGACACTACACTATTATAGTACTATTCTTCCACTTTCAACATCCTATGGAATCCTGCCTGGGGTTTGCAGTTTAGAGAGGGGCACTTAGAATTCTCAGTCAGAGAGCTCTTTGGCCTCAATAAACCACAAACCCCAGAATTCCACAGGAGATTGAAAGTCGAATTATAGCACTATAACAGCATAGGACGGAAAGGCCCTGTGTCACCATATTATTACCGTTACTTCATATATATTTGATACAAACTCAGCTTCAATCTTTATTGTTCATTTCCGTACTCTATACTGTAATAATGTATTGCTTTTACTATTATTTTTCCCTTTCTGTCCATTGTAAACTATGAAGGCATGTTTTTGATTTCCTCAGTTGCCTGGTCAGCCATGGAAACCCACAGGGTGACCTTGGACATGTCACACACTCTCAGCTTCAGAAAACCCCATGATAGGCTCACCTTAGGGTCACCATAAGCCAGAAATGACTTGAAGGCACACAACAGCAGCAGCAGCAGCAGCAGCAGCAGCAGCAACTTTATTGTGAATATAAAACCTGCATATTTTCTTCAGCTGGGTAAATAGCTTGGGATCACTTAAATTAGGAAAACTATGGGAGGAAGTGTTAACTTCCCGCATTCTATTTCCTTTCTCTGCATCTCTCAGGCCACTTCCGCACTACGCTCTTATAGCGCAATGATTCCACTGTCAACATCCTATGGAATCCTGGGGTTTGCAATTTGGAGAGGGGCCGGCCTCACTTGTGTTCTTCAAGGAAATGTGGAAAGATCTGATCACATATCTGCCACATTCACTTAGGTTTAGCCTTTGAAAACCTATCTGCACCAGAATTGACCCTACCATTAGATACTGTGAGAAAGCAGGAGGTGAGGAAAGGATAAGTTAGAGGACTGGGCTGTATATGCCTCATGCCCTGCCCAGCACCTCCTAAGCTAGCCTTCTGTCCTGCAGCACAGTGGAGAACTCTGTCCTACTGATAACATTGAAATAAGATCCCACTGTCAATGTAGACGGCTTAATTACGTGAAATGGTGGGCATGAGGAGAGGAAATCTTGCCCTTTTCCTCAAGCAAAAACATATCTTGGGCAGCAAAATGTCTTGACCTTCTCTATTTTACAGTCGCGTTCTCTCCCAAAGACACTATTTAATCCTTTGGGTCACTGACTGACATTATAAATACACCTCAGCCTCTGGCTTTACTTGTGTTTTTCCTTTCATTCCCTATCCTTTCCCTTGCAGAAAGGTAAAATCTAGTTGACTCATAGCCCCCTTTGGGTCAAGGACATATGTTTAATGTTATGTTTGTATAGTGTCAGACACCTTGCTAGCAGCTTATTATAAATAATTGTTAAGAATAAATTTGTCCTCCCTGCTGTGTTGAAGGCTGATGTTCATTTCAACTTTTTCTCAGCACAATTCACTTGCATGTGTACTCAGAAGGAAGCCACAGGACTTGTAGTTCAAAGAAGAAAATTCAAAAATGAAAATGCTGGGATAATTTACATAGAAGGAGATTTATTTTCCTGATCCGTGGTCTGTGTGTGTTTAAAGCAAGAGGGGATTTTCACTTCTACAATTATTTACTGGTTAGTTTTTAATCAATAAAAATGCCTAATCTTTTCGTAAATATTGTCAATATCTTGTCTAATTAAAACTCGTCACACTGATTACGATTGTAAGCTGAGAAGCCTTAGAAAATGCACTAGTAGGGCAAAGCTTCCTAGCCCACATTGCAGCATCACAAAAGACAACAGGATGCTGCTCACAAAATACTTTGCACAAATAATCACTTGAAAATGAACTGGGAAAAACATGATTAGAAAATGTTGATTAACAGAGCTAACTTAATGAGAAATTTGAGCATTTGTATAATTGTGCTAGTAGTTTTGGAATGAGTTTTAATTCTAATTTAACTGAAACCATCATTGCATCTCAGCTCATAATGTCCCCCTTGGCAACCACCATCTGCATTTATTCCATCTTTAAGGAGCTGATAAACCTTTCACAGAAGTCAGCAGGGCAATCCTGTCATGGATTTTAACTCATTTGGTTGATTTGTGGTTCTTCTTTGAGGAAACAGTGAAAGATGCCAGCTTCCTCTGTTGAGTGTTTGATGTTTTAGCAACATTGACCACACCAGACTTTGGACAAAGGCCAGAAGACAGAGTAGCTCCTCTGACTTCTTTCTCTGTGTTAAAGAAAGAAAAACAATTTAATTAAAAATGAGAACAATTAAAGCTAACACAGCCTGAGACCAGAGCAAACAAGATAACAGTAATTGGCTTGTCCACAGAATTTTTTAGGCAGATACATTCCTAATTGGAAGAAGTAGCCAGTGGGACACACTGTTATTATTGCCTTCTCCACCTGCTGCTCCTTCATTGAGCTGGGACTTGAGGCCTCCTCAACTCAGGCCTTGAAAACCAACAGCCTTTTCAGCAAGAAAGGAAGACCAAAGCTGTTATCATCACCCCCTGAGAGGGGGGGAAAAAAAGAGGGGAAAAAATGACATATGATTGTCCTAACTGACCTTATTTCAGTTTCTTTCAGGATCCTTGCTGGTTGAAGAGCAGAGCCATCATATGGTTATGTGTGTGATAGGCAGTAAGGTTCAGTATGGTCTTTTCAACTGCACCAGGGCAAATGGTTCTCATCTTGACATCAGCAGAGAAGAAGGAGCCTAGGTTCCATGTATTTATAGATGGGCCAAATTTTATTCTTTTTAAAAAAAACCTTTTTAAAAGAGTAAAATTTGGTTCATCTATAAATATCTACCCTCCTTCTTCTCTGCTGATTTATTATACATGCTTTCCAGGATTTGTTCCTTCTCATGTTGACATGAAACAAATTTATTGCCCCCGGTAGAAAAGCAAAGGTACTGGTCCTTCTTGTATTCTTGGAATTTGACTCTCGCTCCCTCTTACACTAGGTTTCCCTATGGGCATCAATTTAGTTAAAAGGAGAAAGAATGGAGACAAGATAGCTACAGCATCTCCTAGAATGATAAACTATTGGTAGATGATTGGTTGTGGGCAACTTTAATGATAATTGGGTTATTTTAGTGAACAGGCTTAGGTACATGTTCGCTAGGTGAGAATTTTGCTTCAGTTCATTTTATATATAGGAATTTATGGGGAAAGGGGACAACAAATGTAGTCAGAAAAATTGTAGCCAGGAGTAGGAGGAGAAAGTGGGTGAGAGAAAGGGAGGCGGACTGGGAAAAGAGGAAAGGATGAGCGCATCTAGGAATTGTATGGAGAGTGAGGAAGGAGAGAAAAGGGTAGGAGAAAATACATTTAGCCAGGATTGTGAGTGTGGGAAAAGAGGAAGGAGAAAGAAGGCAAGAAGGACAAACAGAAGTGAAGCCAAGAATAAAAACAGGAAATAATCAAATACGTAAGCGGAACTGGAAAAAACAGACCTGGGTTTATATACCTGGTTTTTTACTGACCATTCCGCAGTCCATATGTATCCTAACCACTCCCTCTGTGGCACCCTGCTGCTGACTAAGATTTGAGAGATTTTGACAGTGGAGTAAGATATGTCTGGACAGAAGTAGCCACTAGCACACAGTCTAAAAATACCAGATCTTTTTAAGGCAGTGCTGTCATCCTGAGTTTCTTCTCCTCACCTGAAGAACCATTTCTTTCACTTTGGTTTGGCATTATGACATAATCAACATCAGAATCAAAAAACAGCATTGTGAAGAAGAGGTTGGCTATAACCTTAAAAATTACCATGTTATCTTGTGGGGGGGGGGTATAAAACAAGATAACATTGTAACTTTTAAAGGAGTAAAAAGGTTACTATAAAAATAGTATAAAAAATGAAGATATATATATCTTTCTTCACGTTTTCTATAGAAAGTACAAATTACTTTAACCGTTATAGCAGCAATGAATTTAAGACTTTTAATATCAAGTAAAAGGGCCAATTTGGATAATCCTGTGGAGGATTTTTAGAGCAGTTTTTGCCATTTTGTATTTTATTTGTTTAAAACAACATTAAAGTAACACATCCTTTGTTAGAAAATAATTTTAAAACTACTTCTAAAAAGTAAAAATGTATAAAAACAATTAATTAGCCTTTTCCCTAGGTAATACTAATGTGAACACATTAATTTTAAAAGTAACATTTCCAAGTTTTGCTGAGAAGCAGCAACGAGGGCAATCAATACCTCTTCCTGGGGCCCTTTCACACTATACAGTTATAGTACTTTAATTCCACTTCAGCTGCCATGGCTGCATCCTATGGAATCCTGGAGTCTGTAGTTTGTTGAAGCACTAGAGATCACTGGCTGAGAATTCTTAGTACCCCTCCCTAAACTAAAAAAGCCCAGGATTCCATGGGATGGAGCCACAGCAGTTAAAGTACAATCATATTGCTACAATTGGATAGTATGAAAAGGCCCTTGGTCTGCCTCCAACCAAAACATGGACAAAGATGTATTTTCTATTTTCAATGTCCGATTTTTAAGAGTTTCTAGAATGTAGACGTCTTGTGGGAAAGGGGGAGATAATGCTAGGGGAGTCATTGAAGCTTGGTTATAGCTTAGATGTTTCCTTTGTAGCTGGGACACAGCCTAGACTCTTTATACCAGATGTGGACCACATTCCTCCTGCTGTAGCCCATGGGTGCCCTACCCCCTTCCTACACCACCCGAATCACTTTCAGCTGAAAAAGGCCAATTGGACCCTTGCATCTTATCACCCAGTGTATAACAGGCTGACAGGAAATAAGGCAAAATATGCTATTGCACAACTATCCTATTACCCAGCTAAATACTGCTCAACTAAAAGGAACACCTGGTCATTCTTGACCAAAAAAAATGGGATGGAGGTGAAGATAGAGAGAGGCAGAGGGCGTGTAGCCTTCTGAGGTCCCAGGAGAGTAGATGCAGACCCAGATATTTGGAAATTGCTCACCCTTGCTTCGTACATACGTTTCTCACGGTTGTCTCTTCATATCCCATCTGTCTTACTTCAGTCTGGAAGAAGCATTATTAAAATCCTTTCCATTTTCTATATGAGCATCAAAAAAAATGAAGCCACAATGTCAATGAACTGAAAATCCCACTCCTAAACCCAATTGTGTTCAATCGATTCATTCTAAGAACATTATATGAAGGATTTCATCCACAAAACAGCCAGTTATGTAAACGTGTGCAAATGTTAGCTTATGACAAACATGGTAGCCTTTTTTTTTGGTAACACATGCCATTTCCGTATGGGGTGAGGGAATCACCCCGTTCCGGTACTTACCGGACTTCTTGGCTCCACGCTTGGGTCCAGGCTGGTCCGGACGAAAATGGCGGCTTCCAGTTGGTCAAGGCTCTCCACCAACCGCTGAAGCTCACCAGCCTAAAGCCCGCCCCCAGCAGATCGCAGGCTTGCACTGGTGCGAGCCTGTAAATCTGCACCGAAGCGCGGGAACGGAGTGGTGCACTCCGTGCTTTTGAAAGACCTGTTTCAAACGGTCTTTCAAAAGCACGCTGGATGACCACTTCAGGTCATTCGGGAGCGAGCTGAGGTGCAGAACTACAGTAAGTAGGTCCGACCCAGTCCGCTCCCAGGTGCAGACGTCCTCCCTGGAGGACGCTCTGCACCGTTTCTTTAAGCCCGTGTGGAAATGGCCACAGTCAGTGGTTTTATTCTTCAAAGAAGCTTCAATGGTGGGGAGGTGCTGGTTTAAATTGTTTTAGCTATGTGCCATAAATCTGATTTGGAAAACTTAAGCTCTGCCCCTCATCACAATGTGCCAGATTGTCTCTTTGTACTCAGATAGAGGAAGATACATTGCTGAGAGGCACAAGGATATCTTGCCTGTTTATATTTTATTCTTGTTAGGATCAAGCAAGGTAATATATTTAATTTAAAAGAAGCTTGTAAATATATTCTTGCTCAGGTATCCTTAAATTTTGGACTGGGAAAGGGGATCTGAGCCCCTTAGTTGTATGTAATCAAACGTCAAGAGTCCACCTTGTCTCTTCAATCCTAGTGCTCTTTTAAAAGAAAAAAAAATCCGAGGGAGATGTTAGGGTTTTTCTAAAATATTTATCCTTGTGATGCTGTGAAACTTGCAGAAGGTGCTGATGACCTCTCAATAAACTTGTTCAGGACACAAGTATTCTACACATTTCTTAAGTGACTATAAGGATTAGATAGACTTGAACTTGAAAAGGGAATATTGGAAACAACATGGGTCCTTCCTTGGGTTTCAAAAGGGAATAGTGGAAACAACATGGTAGCACCTTTCAACTGCTTGCCCATGATTCATCTCTTCACATGGGTTGTTACTGTTCTTAGCTATGAAGTCAGCTTTGACTTATGACAAAGCTATGAATAAGAAACTTCTGTGAACCCCAGTCATCAACAGATCTGCTCAGGTCTTGGAAATTCAGGACCATGGCTTCCTTGATTTAATCAATCTACCTGTAGTACAATTTTATTCTTTTCCATTCTGCCATACTGCCTTACCCTTTACCAAGTATCATGATCTTTTCCAATGTTGTTTCATGGTATGTCCAAAATATATCATCTTGTCTCATGATATGTCCAAAGCATGATAGCTTCTGTTTGGTCACATTAGAGTTCAGGCTTGATTTCCTCTCAGACCCATTTATTTGTGTTTTTTTTTTGAGGAGAGGGTTGCTTGTTTTATTTTGTTTTGTTTTTTGTTTGTTTGTATTTGGCACTTGATGACCTATAGACCTGTCCTCCAGCACCACATTTCAAATGAACTGATCTCCTTCTGTCAGCATTCTTCACAACCACACACACAAATCAGAAACACTATGGCAGGGATGATTCTGACCTTGGTTTTTAATAATATACGAAGTAGCTTTATACTTGAGACGCTTATTTAGTTTCTTTGTAGCTGCATTTCATTAATGAATGATGTCTGTTTGTCTGCAATGTAATATTAAGGAAACAGGACAGAATAGCCATAATCTTCTGTGACATAAAACATTAACTTTTTGGAGAAATATTTCCAAAAACAAAAGATAGGAGTGCATTGTTTGCAACCATATCACAAAACCAATTAAAATATGATTTAATTAATTACCATGTGTATGCTAATCCATTAATAAGATTTTAATCCCAATCAATATTTTCAGCTCCAGAGTCCAAGTCCATCGAGTTTTGAGATTTCCAGCAGCAGCTCTGATAATCTGCATGCATTCACCATGAGTTTAAAAAGCAAGCACAATTTTTTTAATATATAAGTTTATTAGCAGTGAGCAAAATCATAATTTACTCTACAATCACCATTTTAGATGACCCATTCCGTACACAAACAAAGAAATCTAGTCATCATCCATAGACTAGAAATCTAGTCATCATCCATGAACAGTGGGGGGAGTAATCACTCAGGGAAGTGGGGTTTAGCATCATGGTGACAGCACTTAATTGCAATGATTCCACACAGTACCATTTTTCCCTGAAGCAGACGCTGTTATTTCTCAACTTGTAAAAAAAACAACAACCATATTTGGGTGGAAGTGGCTTCACAACAAAGAAGTCAAGCAGCATCAACAGACTGGAGCCAACAATAGCAAAAAGGAGCCAAACAGCAGTTCAAAGTAATCCCTTATTGGAATGTGTGTCTGGTATACACACAAAGCTGAGGGTCAGGATGCTATCAGAATGCTACAGTTCTGGGACCAATCTATTTCTTTTCAATTAGATACAATATACATCTCATAGACCTTTTATGTTTTTGTTCTGCATCCATTCATCAGAGACATTTTATCACATTGCATTATGTAACTGTGTTTCAATGTTGTTGTATGAACAGTAAAAAAAGACTGTGGAGGATTAAGGCAAAGGTTTCGTTTGAACATCCTCTTCTTTCCACTGGGAAGGAAATGGAAGGCAACCGTAATAATCTAATATATATAGGCAATGCCAGCAGGAGAACTGATAGGAAGTCTCCTACACCTTATCTAGTTTGTCCCAAAGGCTGTAAAATACATTGGCTGATGTGAATGAACTGCAGATTGATAAAACCCACTTGTGTGGAGGGCATAAGTGGTTCATGGACAAACCAGGGGCAGCCCCCACCCTTACATAATTTCAGGCTGAGGTGCTACCCCATCCTACTCCCTTAGTTCAAGAACTGCAAGTAGTAAAGGGTCATTCATCCCATTACCATAGAAAAGGACTGCACTGCCACTGGTCCTTGCTTTCTGCCCATCCATGCTTTGGCATGGACATCTGCACTGTCTAAGCTTTCATGCACTCAGGCTTCCAGCTGATTGAGATACCCTCATAATAAAGAGTCCAGACCCCAGTTGTGCATATGTAAGACTTCAGTAACTAAATTAACCTATTGACTCAATTGTTGTGAATGGTAAATTAACACTTTAGGAAATTCCATTGATTCAGTGGGTCTAGTCTGGTTAACAATAGATTCAGGCTTCAGAGTTTACCTTGCACTTTGCAGGTATTCTAACACTAAATTTGGAATAGAAAGGGGACTATATAAGGAACTGGTTGAACCTGTGTAATAAACAAAGGTGTTTTATCAGTATAGACTGTGAAAAGCTACTGAGTCTAACAAATGTGACTTGCACAAGCCCAATACACTTTTTTTCTCTGTGTAGATACCCTTCCAACCGCCCTGCCAAGCATCATACTGCAAGCTGCTTTTGAAACTTCCCTCTATTTTAAAAGACCTTCACCATGGAGTTTTAGATCAGCCAAGGAGGCCCTGGGGCATTTTAAGAGGTCACAGACTGAAAACTACAAGAGGAACCCCAAGGGTTTATGGAGAGGCAGTAGCTGAACCAATGAAATACCCAAGAAACAACATTAAATGCAGTCAATAGTTTCCCTCCTATTTATAATATCCTTCCAACACTCTGTCTGACAGTTTCCTTGACAAAATCCAGTAACAGAATTGATATCGTGACAAGAGGTGACCTCCAACTCCCACTGTCTAATTTGGAGCCTGATATCATGAAACTTGAAGAAAAGCACCAAGTTCAAGAATCACATTAAGGCCGGTAGATGTTTAATTTCATACAGTCTTTTTAAAGTTTTGTCCAGTATGTTCAAGGACTGTTCAAGTTTTCTTGGTGTTCAATAATAAATGGTTTTCTGTCTCTTTGTTCGTGTTGTATCCCTGTTTGACAGGGAGGTCCCTGGAACCTGAGAAGAGTTCCTAAGGGGCTGTGATCAAAAAGACCATTGAGCAGGCCTCCCTGATCATGCACAGCCATTGCTGCCTGGAGCGGAGGTGTTCGATGCCCTTCCCAGATGAGGCCACCACTAGGTAGATGGCGGCCACATGCTGCACCTACGTGATGAGGCAGGGCGAGGGCCTATGTAATCCTGGCTCACCCCACACATGGTCTCTTTGGATCTTTTGTGTGACCCATCCCTCCTGCTCTCATTGTAGTGTGCATTAGTGGGGTGCTTTGGGGCTGGGTAGGAATTTTTCCCCCCGTTTGCTGAGATTGGAACTGGGAAAATTGGCTAGGGTATGGTCGTTAATTAGGCAGTCATGCGGCAGGTAAGGGGCAAAATACCAGCTCTGGTGGCCACCTTGGGCACCCATTTTGGGTGTTGGGGAAGTCTCCGAATCCGCCTCTTGCATTGTGCGACCTAGGGGGTGATGAAGGTGGCACCCCCATGAGGTGGACACAGGGATTTAGCTCCTGCCTGAAGGGTCCTGCGACTTCGGCAGGAGTTACCTCTGGGTATACCTCTCCTTCTAGAGCTGCCGGCAAGCAACTTGGAACAACTGGGTTGTTCTATGGGCTCAGGCAGTTTGTCCAAGGGAAGGTTGAGGGGGTGGACAGCATTTTGTTACCTGACCACATCCCTCCTCTTGCTGCTTCCTCCAGGCCCATAATGGACAAATAATTAAATAAATAGATAAATTCAATAAAGGTGGCCCTTAGTTAACCCAAGCTCATGTGTCTGGGCTCTTTATTCCAGGGTTGGGACATCAATGGCTGTTGTAAATACAAGTCCCTCCATCATTATGAGTGTGTAGGGACCATAGTTCAGTACTAGAGTGCATGCTTTGCATCCAGAGAGCCCCAGGTTCAAACTCTGACATTCCCTGTTTGTCAAATCTGGTAGAAAACAATGGAAGAGGCCCTGAGGAACAACTGCCAGTCAGAGTACCAATAGACAGTATTGGGCTAGAAGGAGTAATGGCCTGAACTGATATACAGCATCTTCCTATGTTCCTATAGGCTTCAGTAAGATAAAAGCATAAAAAAAAAAAACACAATCAGATCCGAAGAGCGAAACATCATATTTTGAATACCAGCATCAACATCCTGCCTGCTTTGGCCTAAGATCAGACATATTTTCCTTTCTCACTCCTCTTTAATGGATGAGGAAGAACATACCTCAAACTAATTACACATCATACTGCAGTAATTATCATTACAAATTAGCTACTAAATGATTCAGAAATTCTAAAGTGGGAAAATGACCTTTGTGCAGTTTGTTTGGCAGTAATAAATTGGAAACCTTCATCATGGGAGAAACACTATACAGGCTACTTCAGCTTCAGATGAATGTGATGCCTAATTGAAACAATCCATATTACAGAGCCACCTTGGCCTGGGCACACTCGTCCAAGCATTGTTCAGGAGGACTTTTAGGGGTGGATTTCTTGGAGCAATGCAGTCCATCATGCACCACTCTCCAGGCTCACTCAGGGCAATCACTTTCCATCATCTTCTGAACCATGACCACACTTCTGGCAAGAAAGACACTGAAGAAAAACTTGATCTGGATGTTTATCATTAGATGCAATTAGCATAGAATTGTTAGAAATTTATTAGAAATTCATACATAAACCCTGTAGACCCAACTGCATACTCAATCATTAATTCAGTTAGTGAATAATTACACATTACACAATTTTGATTTTACACTTCTGAAGTAGCAGTTTTACTTCACAAAGTTTAGCCAACCATGCTCTTAATGCAAGATCTAACTGATGAGAAGTGTAATATATAGGCATCATTTCAATCAGCTGTCTCTCCCTCCTGCTGCTAGATTAATGCTAGTGCTACCATAAAGACTTTCAGCACTCAGTCTCTGCTTCAAAAGATGCCCTTCACAAGTAGCCTTTAGTCATGCAGGAGTGGCCTTTTCATCATTCAGTCGCACAGAGCTAGATCCAGGTAACAAAACATGGAAAAGTTACCTTTTTAGGCTACAGATCCCCAAATCCCCAACCAGCATAACTTGTGGATTTTGAGGTGCAAAAAGTAACTTCTCCAAGCTTTCTGATGCTCCCATTTTTCACATAGAACTGGCATCAATCTTATAATAAAGACCCTCATCATCTGGACCCACCTTGGGATTATATTATTCATGTTGCTCTCCCTAGTGCTGTGTGAACTTATTATTATATTATTATACAAAAGCAGTTCGTACCCTAAGAGTTGCATCTGGAGGACACCAAAGACAAAATCACCTTATGTTTCTGTGTAAGACATCTTGTTTTTCTCTTTTCTCAATTTTTGCTCTTTCTGGTATTAATTCCTGGTCTTGGATGGTGGTCTCCTAGCTAAGCTATCATTCTTCTCTGAACAATAAACTCCAACTGGTGTGCATTTCAGAACACTGTGGATGTCAAAAGAGATCTATCAATTCTTGCCAGCTGGTGGCCTCTTCTTTCTGCTGTGCCCTGATTTTTTAATAAATGCAACAAAATTACCACAGGGCTATTGCAGTTAAAAGGCAATTTGCATATGCCTTTTCAAAACATTTGGCAAAGTCTAGCTAATTGCTCTTATACACATATGACTGACTGTGACACTCCAAACATACTGTAATTTTAGGGTCACTGGGGTGACCTTCTGTTAAAGTTAGCAGTACTGCAGTCCACCATTATGACAAGAAATAGGAGACAGTGGCTTCTATAGCCTTTTTTTTTTTAATGGCTGAACAAATTGATCTGAAACTTGACAGTCTTAGAAAGGTCAGTCTGACAGTGATCTGCACCATTTTGAAGGACCAGAGGCTAAGAAATGCCTGTTTATATGTACAGACAAGTGCTTTCCTACGGTCTGGCAGGCATTTTTTCCTGGAGTTAAATTTTCTAACCAATTTTCCCATTTGTACCATATCTTTGGGAAGATGTTTTCTCCATTAGGTCATAGAGAAGGGCTAGTGTGTGCTATAAAAGGTAGTATTTATAAATTGATTTATTTTCTATGTCATTTTAGCCTATGAAACTCACAGGGTTGGCGCTCAGATGCTCAGAATATGTTGCAAATCTGCAGAATCTTGTATGGGAGATGCCAGGAAGAAAGAAATATAGAATAGAAATGATATGGGAGTTTAGTGGACAGATGGGAGAGAGTATACTGCAGGAGACCTGGTCTACTCAACCTGAAAGACAAAAGATGATTTCCGAAGAAATCTGAAACTGCCCCCACTTCTCCCTGCCATCAAGGAAGAGAAATGTATTGAAAAGAAAGAGAAATGGCACTTGCATTTGAATTTGACACAGCTGACGAAGCAACAAGCCAAGGCCAAGGTCATACATAGCATTTACATCTTTTTCATGCTGGTAAATTTCTGGTGTATTTGTAAATTTCTGGTGTATTCCACCAGTAGGAGGAGCCAAACAAGAGGGATCAGCCAGCATACATATACTTGTAACAAATAACCTATGTTTCTCTAGGATTCTAGCTTAGCATTTTAGGTGAACACAACTAGTGGCTTTGTACCAAAAAAAATCCTTTCTTCCCATGGAAAACAATTCCCCAAAGAAGGCGTTAAAGGAAGGGAACCTTCAGAATGAACTCAGTGCCATCAAGGCACAGAACTGTATCATTTCAAGAATACCATCATCACTAGTGGCCGCAGGAGTATCTGTCAGGTTTCACCTATTGTAACCTACCAATAGGAATCGAAGTCTAAACTCAGTCAATAAGGAAACCTTTCTTAATCTGTTGGCTTTCCCATTTCTCTTTCACCAAGTTTATCAATTCTCATGTGAACATTTCACATATAAGTCAAAAGCATTGTAGACACTATGGGGTTAAAAGGCACAACCCAGCCCACATTTTCAAAAGCAACGTTAAGCATGTGCTTAGCACCCTCTTACTACAGTCAAATCATCCCTAAACTGCAAACCCCAGGATTCCATTGGATGTTGAAAGAGGAATTATAGCGCTATAACAGTCTAGTGCGGAAATTCTCAATACTGGCTGGCAGAGACATGTCAGATTTGAAGGCTGCAATTTTTTCAGCCTTACATGGAGGTGCTGGGGATTGAACCTGGAACCTTCTACGTACAAAGCAAGCTGGAAATCAACACTGAATGTTGGCTCGATTGGGTTTAACTTTCCCTTTTATGCAAATCAAACCTTGCATTATTGGGTTTTGTGGGAGTAGGTTTTGCTTTCTTTACAAACAGAAGTCCCAAATCTTGACCGTAGGAATTCCAGATTTGAGGTAATAGATTGTATCCCGTATATGCCACTCCAGAATGGAGAGCAAATCAACATATTCAGTTACCATGGTGTATGCTTTTGACTTACATGTGAAATGTTCACATGAGAATTGATACCATGGTGTATTTCCAAATCAATTTGTGATCAGGTCTGTGTCTGCATTAGGCTGAGTGAGACAACCTAATAGAAGTGGTAAAGTCACCACTCACCTCTGCTCCAGCAGAGCCCCTGTTGTCCTTGGAAGCTGCTGCTTGACCTTCTTAGTCCTACCAGCCCAGAGAGCTTCTGGTGCCTGCTCTTCCCTATAACCTAGGGGAAAAAATACATCCATTCCATCACACTATGCCACTGAAGGAGGAAGAAGATGCAGCTGTCGTGCCTGTACTCCACCATCACCATCACTATCACAGAAGGAGGCCCACACACATACCAAAAAGGAGGCAGAAACTTTGATTGTGGAATTCACCATACCAGAGGCATTAAGGAAATCCTGAGTTCTGTAGCCAAGCTGGCATCAAGTGCAGTAAGGTTTGGGGGCACCATGGCCATTTTGTTTAATTCCTTTGACGGGGAAAAAGCATCACTTCCTTTCACTGCTCTAGGGAATGAGACCAGGCCACATCCTGTGCCACTGAAATAGCAGCAGGCACTGGTAATGCCACCAAGTCTTTTTCCTCTTTCTCAGATGGTAGGAAGGAATACCATCACTACCACTTTATCACTATCACTTCCTTCATCAAAACTAGCACTGCCAACTTCTTCATTTTTTCAGGTGACATTGCCCCCCCCACCTCCTTTTTTCTTTTTCTGGAGTACCACACCCTTTGCCTTCTCCTACCTAGGTGCAAGTAGGACACTACGCAATGTGAAGAGGCAGTATTTTACTTCCCAACTCAGGCCACTTCCTCACAAGACTGTTCTAGCGCTATGATTCCACTTTCAACATCCTATGGAATCCTGGGGTTTGCAGTTTATGGAGGGGCCTGGCCCCTCCCTAAACTGCAAACCCCAGGATTCCATAGGATGTTGAAAGTGGAATCATAGCGCTAGAACAGTCTCATGCGGAAATGGTCTCAGGCAGCTCAAAGCTCAGGCCATCCTTGCTTGTTATGCATACAAAAAAGCTAGCAAAACTATAATGTTTATAGGGCAAGAAACACTCGGGCCAGTGTTAGGGAAAGAGAAATTCCAGGTGAAAGAGAATACACAACAAAATGTGACGCCATAGAATCTAATGTTTTAAAAGATCCCCAATTTTGGCTATGCTTTGTATTTGCAAGTGGGGGCAAATTTGTTTTAGGAGTAAGACAATGTAACATTACATTCACCCAGGAATGGTAAGCATTCCCTCCAAGATGCTCTTCATATCGCTAATAGTGTGGGATGCAGCTGGAAAAGTGAATGACTGCAATCAAGGAGATGGCACGGAAAAGGACCCAGAAGTGAGTCAGCGGCCAAAGTTAATACACAAACAAGGTTAAATGGAAATAATGAACCAGAGACTTCTGAACCAGGCTTCAGAATCAACAGCCCTGTATTGGTTACAGAAAGATGAAGGCACAGATACCATTGTAGCTACACTGGAGGCAAAAGTAGACATTTTCAGTGATTGGCTATAAAATTTGACATGGGACATGAAACCGTGAAGAACTCTCTTAAAATCAGCTGTAAAGCTCTGTATGTTTTCCAGAGCTGCAGAGTGAATTCTTTCTCATATAACAATAAAAAGTCCTTCATATACACAGGTAGAATGGAAGCTTTATTTGCCACGAGTTGCCCCAAATTTTACAAACACTTAGTACATTGATTTCATACCTTAAGGTCACGTTTCAAAAATGTGTGGTACTCCTGCATCCTCGAAAATTATAATTTAGATAGATAAGACAGACAGATGAATAGACAGATGATACATCCCCTTAAACTAAAACAGCATTTGGTGATCTAGCTTTGGGCCCATTCTGTTGAGATCGTCAAATATGTTCCATCTGAAATTTGTACTGAGCTACTACTGTGGTGCTGCATTTACCTGTGCTTATCCTTGAAAACAGACCCAAGCACATTATTTCTAAGTGTTTCACAAATGGGGATGCATTTTGTTATATGAGCTTTAGGTGCACACTACTCTCCACACACCATTTCAGAATTAGATTTTTGTGGAATTAAGCACTAGTATTTAAGAAAATGGCTTCTGAACCATTAATACCACTCCCATGTGCTCTATCACACTTTAAAAGCAGATATAGTGCTGTTGTTGCTCAGCACTAGAATTATAGCCTTTCTGCTCTAATGCATTCCACTACCTGAGATAATAACTACTGCCGGTGAGAAAGCTATAAATTTTCTAGCTTTGGTCCTTATCAATTCCCCAACAGAAGTGTCTCCAAGATTTGCTGCAAATCAGCCACTATGAGCTGGAATAGCAGGAACAGAAAGAACTTGTTACAAATAACTACAGAAGGCAAAGAAATAAAAATGTAAGTAGTCTAGCCGCTCAGATTCAACAAGTATAGGAATTACATGTAGAAGTAGCCCTTCAAATTAGGATTACCATAACCAATAGGCCTCAGCCTGCAGAGGTGCCATGAACCGATATATGATGCCATTGGCCAGAAAATCTGCCTCAGTCTTTAGTAGATGTTGAAGCTGACACCACTTATCTAGACATAAGACCCAATGGCATCAGGGTTTTCCTTTTCTTTTTTTTCCCCCTAAACAGAAATGACTGGCATTGCACTGTAATTGTTGCACAGAACCTCATGATTGTTGTTTAGTTAATTGTGCATTTTCTGGGTGCTTTTTTTAAAAAGTGCAAGAGTAAAAAGGACCTATTTGCTTTTAACTCCTGTAATCTGGAGACATTTGCAGAATTTAAAAGTCACCCTTTGTCCCCTAGTGTCTCTGTGCAAATAGCTGCCAAGAGGACATAAAGGACCACAGTGCACAGAGTCACTTTCTTCCTGAGCCTGCAAAGGCACCCAAGCCTGTCCCAAGTAAGTATCTCTACTTCTTAATCTTATCTAGCAATATATAGCTGCTGATGGACATAACATACACAAACTTGCCAGTGGGAATCATGCCTTTTACTAGAGATGCAAAACTTTCAGAATTTTGAAACCATGAGGAAAAATTAGGGGCAGGGGGCTGAAAATTTTCATAAAAATTAAAAATGCCTTATTAGCATCCTTTGCAGGTTGCAAGTCACTTTGTTATTTTAGGAACCTAAAATGTATGATGTATAATTTGGTTTGGCATAAAAGTGTCATGCTTGATACAGTAGAAGTACACTTTATTCAAAATATAATTATATATTGAACTTACTTTTTTTTAAAAAATCAACAGATGGAACTATGAGATCCTGAACTGTTAGGAACACAAGAGCCATAAGGAATATCTTCTGTATTGCCCATTTGAGAACTCCTCAACATTAGTATAATATAGAAAAATATTTTGTCTCCACTAGTTCTTCATAATGTCAGGCTGACATAACTTACCTATTTGCATAAAAAGAACTGAGAAAAAGACACCAAGACCAGGAACTGTAATGATCTGATACAGTACATATTCTTACATAAATGTCTTCTTCTTAACGTAGTTTTTAGAAATGATTTTAGGGCAGTAATTATGTGAACAGCTTGTTTCAAACATTTTATTCATCAGCCTAAAAGAAAATACTCCATAATCTCCCTTTTTCTCCCTAGAAAATTTGGCTTTAGAGAGGGACCTTTTCTCCTCAAATTCTTCTGGTTTCCTTTCTGGCCTTCATATCCATTGATCCACAAACCTTTCCCTAACTCCAGTGAGGGCTTCCAGTAAAATGAAGTTGTGTTTAGGAATATTCAGAATGACACTAAATTCTTCTCTCTTCCCTTAAGATGAATGTATGTGTGTGAAATTCATGAGGGTGCCATAAGTCAACAGGGGACATACAGAAAGACAGAACAGTGGTCAAGAGACTGAGATTAGACATCAGAACTAAAACTGTGTCCTTCCTTGAAGTGTAAGATATGGACTTTCATCAAGGAGGATAAAGCTATCACTGGTGACTAGTCATTATGGCTATATATTACTCCTCCTATCAGAAGCAGTATGCCTCTGAATACCAGTTGCTGGAAAGCACGAGTCAGGGAGGATGCCGCTTTTATACATGTCTTGCTGTGGACTTCTCAAAGGCATCTGGCTGGCCACTTTGAGGAGAGATTATCGGACTTTGGTTTGATCCAGCATGGCTCTTTTTCTTTTATCCAGCATGACTCTTTTTCTTATTTTCTTGATGTTGGATGAATAATACCATGGTGAAGATTACATGCCTGCAGGAGGACAGTAGTGCTGAAGGCAAGCAGTCTTTCTTTCCTGTTTTTATAACCGATGCCCTTCTTTACCTAGACTGATACTTGTAAGATGTGACTTCACTTCCACTTCATTCTCTAGTTTGCCCTCCTAAAATAGGATTTTTTATTTTTAGGCTAGAGAGTCAGGGCTTTACATGGGCATAAGTACACAACAGGTAGTTAAGTTTATGAGACCCATTGGCTGAAATGGCTGCAAAGTGGTAGGCATGCTTCAGTTCTAAAAGGTCCAATAAAGGGAAACAAGATAGATTCTCAGCTGTTATCAAAGTTCAGGTTTATATACTCTGGCCAGGAGGGGCTGTGTCTTGGCATGATCCAGGTCACGAAAGCCCTAGAATGGGGGCATCATTGATGGCACACCTGGCCTTTACTTGGACATTTGACTATGGATAAGACTGATGTGGGAAGGAAGGGGGGGGAATTATGGACACAAGACATACACAAAGTGAACACAAGAAGAGGATTCCCTGTTACTGGAAAAACACCCACTGTTACTTGAAGAGGTAGGTCTAAGCAGCAACAAGGCTGCCAATCATTATTTAAATTGTAGCATAACTAAACATAATACTGGAGTTCATACTATATCATAGAAGTCAGAATTATAAGAGATTAATTGATGGGACCAGGAATTCTTAGAGTATTGCCTTTAGCTCTTGGGAGTATTCTTTGCAACTCTGGACTGAACACTGCCCACAGGTATCTGTGTGTGATTGTCATCTTGTAAGTGTTCCATTCTTTCTTGGTGTAAGCAGTCAGGTCTGTGACTAAGTCCTTGCAGGATTCTGCCTGCAAAGATCCGGGCCTTGTTCTTTGCAGGATCCAGCCCAGTACCTCAGACCCAGCTAGCTGCTCTGATGCAGGGCAGCTGGAGCAGCCAGCTATTTAAGGGCTGGGGTTAATCTGCAGACTTTATCACAGCAACGTGGTTTCCAGTGCCGTCTGTAGCCTCTCCAGTGTTCTTGACCCTGCTGACAGCTGGCCCCTGGACTTGGACCTTGGCCAGTTTTCTCGCCCTGCCTCTGGTCCTGTGGACTCTTGTTACCTGGTAGGCTTCTACTGCCTTGAACCTTTGCCATGCCCTGACCTTCTGCCCATCTCTGGGACCTGCCTTCTGCCTCTGGCCCTGTGCATGCCTGTTGCCTGGAAGGATTGTGTTGCCTTGGACTCTCATGTGCTCTGACCTCCTGCCTGTCTCCTTGACTCTTGCTACCTGGAGGACTGCTGCCTTGGACTCTTGTTGTGCCCTGACCTAGCACCTGTCCTTTGGTTCAGCCCTGGCACCTGTACTGGTCAGCCCTTGTGGCCTTGGCCGAGACCCTGACGCTTGGTGTGCACGTTGAGCCTGTGATTCTTGTCCTCTTTTCTGTTGGACTTGCATTTTAAGGCACTTTGAATAGTTTTATTTAAATCTTTTTTTGTGCTTGAAAATCCTCAGAGAATGAGTTAGGGTTGCCAGATCTCAGGTGAGACCTTGAGTTTCCAATATTCATGGGTCATTTTCAGGCAGGAGATGAGGGTGCAAATTCTCCAGAGTCAGTGGGCTCACCTCTGGACAAGAGGAAAGACTTGTGTGCAGATCTCCAATTCAGCTGACAGAACAGCAACTTGCTACAATTTGTCAGGCCTAATTGATTTGTTGATGCAATCTTCAGTCTCTCTAGGGAGTCTCTGTATTTCTTTAGTTAACTTCCCTTCCAGTTGTTGTGCTGCCAGGGCTCACCTTCTGCTCTGCATCCACTTCTGGCTAGAAGGAGGTAGACTAGATTAAGGCCATTTCCACACGGGCTAATAGAAATGGTGCAGAGCGTCGTCCAGGGGGGACGTCTGCACCTGGGAGCAGACTGGGTCAGACCTACTTAACGTAGATCCGCACCTCAGCCTGCTCCGGAACGACCCCAAGTGGTGTCAAGCATGCTTTTGAAAGACTGCTTAAAACAGGTCTTTCAAAAGCACGGAGCGCACCAAATCATGCCCACTCTCCGGTGCAGATTTGCAGGCTCGCACCAGTGCGAGCCTGCGATCTGCCGGGGGCGGGCTTTAGGCTGGCGAGCTTCAGCAGTTGGTCGAGACCCTCGACCAACCGGAAGCTGCCATTTTCATCCCTGGAGCAGTGTGGAGCGACGAGCACGCACTGCTCTGGAGCAGCGCAGACCGGACTGGGGGGCCAAGAAGTCCGGTAAGTAGCGGCACGGGGCGATTCCCTTGCCCCGTGAGGAACTGGTCTAAATGTTTCTTATCACATCTCCCTGAACCAGTGAGAAGGAATAATCTCCTAACTCTAAATTGATCTGGAAACAGCCCCTTTAGCTAAGGCCCTTTTCGCACCTTACCTTTTTCCGAAGCCATCACATGGAGATCCAGGGAAAGCCCCTCCTGGGAGGGAATCACTTCTGCTGCACTCCTCTCCACACCAGTTTGCCTGCTGGACAGAAGGAAACGCAATGGCTCTTCCCCCACCCTTCCACAGTGCAGCCCAGCAGCTTCCCAGGCTGTACTGCGCTGGGAGAGGAAGCACAGCCATTGTGCTTCCTGACATTCCACATGACAGGTAAGTGCGGGAGGGAGGCAGGAGGGAGGTGGGACACAATTGTGTGTCATTCTTGAGAGAAACCTTACAGTGATTTAATCCGTGATTGTGACAAAGTTGCCAAGGGATTGCGACAACATCATGCAGAATAGTCATTGCGATCCCATGGCCATTGCAGGTTGGAGGTGGTGTGTTGCCAGGAAGTAAGATTTCTGTCTTAATTTCTAAACAGGAAAATATGGGGGGGGGGCTGAATGACAAGTTGTGATTAACCATGATTAATGCATCACACTTAATGATGTCACCGGGGGCATCATTAGATCTCAGGTTTTAGCCTGTGATTATCCTGAACTGACAACCCTAGGGTGGATTGAGAAGCCAGGTCCTTCAATTTGTAAGCCATTTTGAGCCTCAGTTTTAGGGGAAATATAACTGATGGCCTAAATCCTACTGCTAGTCTTAACTAGAGTAGAACCACTGAATCAGTGGGATGTACCTGTTGATTCACCATCCAACAGCTGATTTAATGGGTCTACTTTAGTTGGGGCTAACCAACAGGATTCAGGACAGAAACAACAAGTGAGACGTGTATTGTTGAGTACCCTTTAATGGACCTCTAATTCCAATAAGCCAGAAGGCTATTTTGAACCTGGTTTTAAAATCGCCATCATTAAGCATGTACTAATTGGCAGTAGAATCCCTAGTTATCTTTTTCTCTCACTTGGAGTTCCATTAATAAAGTCTATTCTTTTTTCTTTCTTTTTTCTCTCTCTTTTTTCTTCTAATCCAGACCTCAGGGCTTAAACACACCTCCAGGTTAATCCCAGTGCTTACAGGGAGGTTAGACCCTTCTAGCAATCACTGACAAAAATGAAGACGTATAAACTTGATGGCAGTTTTCACTCAACTTTTATGCGGCATAAACTGCTGTTGTTGTCTCTGTTTTATATTGGTAGAACATTTTATGTGCCCTTCTGTATCTTCAGTCAAGTTATTGGACGTTTCACTGATCTTTTGCTGAACTCATCTAAATCTGTTCTTCCAGTGAATGCTGCTCATTGTCTGAATCCTCCACAATCACACAGCAGTTTTGTTTTAACTTTTTACAAAACACATTTCTAAGGCTATTTTTATGTGTCACGTAATTGAATCAAAATCTTGTGAAATATTAAAGAGATCAATGAGATTACCCATTACAGAACGCACTTTACCACAGAAAGAAGATTGTTCTAAATGCCATTGTTATTTCTTAATACATTTTTGTTGGATACCACTGTATTTTTATTAAGTGCTTACAGGCTAATGGACTAAATCCAACATTATGCCAGCATTATTAGCTTTAGAACTTTCGTCCACGTCCCTTTTCCTCTGCAGTGTTGAAAAGCAGCTCTGGTAAGTTTCCAAAACCTCCAAAAGCAAATTTTTAGGTTATATTTAGGGGTGCTGGAGGAAGGATGGGTATTCATCTACCCCAGATTCCACTGGCAGAAGCAGTTTTGGTCAGTGAAGATACCACACGGACTTCTGTCTGACAAATTACACCATACCTGGAAGTAATGAAATAATGTAACAGGTCTTTTTTTAAGAGACAGGTTTTGGAAAAAATACTAAAAGTTTTAGCATAGCTTGTCAGCCTTTCTCAGCTATTTTACCCTGGAATAGCTCTGGAAATAATTTTTCAGGTCTCAGGGAAGCCCTACATACAAGTTATTCCACCTAATCCTTTAAAAAGTTTATTTTCAATAACAATCTATCGCAGAACCTCTAGCAACCCCTCACGGAACCCTAGGGTTCCAGGGATCTCTGGCTGAGAAACCTTGGCTTTTTTATGCTTTCGAAATCCTTACAGGAATCCATGAAGATTAACTTGTGAGACCCAGTGTGGTATAGCTGTTTGTGTATTGAAGTAGGACTGTGAGAACCCAGTGTTCAAATCCCTCCTTCTGACCACAGAAACCCTGGGTGACCTTGTGCAAGCCACACTCTCTCAGCATAAGATGGCAATAAGCTCCTCAGAACAAATCAGAATAAATCTTGTCTAGAAAATCCCATGGTAGGGTTGCCATAAGTTGGAATCAACATGGAGGCACACAACAATAAGTTACAGTGGACCTCACAATTGTGCAATAGGTACCAAGCTCCTTTGTTGGGTTAGTTCTTTACTCATCGATTGAACTAATATGTAAGAGAGGGCTGTGTGTATGTGTGTTTGCAATATGATTTGCTACACAAGGAATTGCACTTATGCAGCCTCTGAGAAAGTTCAACCACTTACACAAGCCTTTTTTTACACAAGCCTGGTGTTCCAGACAAAAGTCCCATAAACAAAGGCCAATTTTGAAATCTACTCCCTTCCCCCACCTCTTGAAACCTTCAGTAAATACTAAGCCCCACTGACTTGAATTCGTTCACCAATTGTCCAAATATATTACATGCTACTTTCTTATTAGTTCTTCCCACACCAGCTTCACACATTTGCAGGATGAGGATGTGGACATTTAGTTCATCTCCACAGCAAGAAGAAACAAAGAGGATAATCCAACCCTTCACCATATCCATTTGTTTTTGTACCCAAGTGGCAGTTCCATTCCCCATGACCTTCTCCCCTGCCACTCACTCTTGTTTGACCAGAACTGTGCATACACAGTCCCGTATCCTCCAACATTTCACTGATGAAAAACCAGGACGTGGCCAAGCAACATCAGAGTGTGGTCAAGTGGCAAAAGTTATTAATGAGGAAGAACACACAAGCTAGGAAATATTTCAGCAGTTTGCTTTTGCCTGAGCCTACGGGGAAATAAAAGGCTCTATCCCCTCCTCTCTACTTTGCTGCGTTAATTGAGTACAAACTGCTTTTGCACTGTGAATTGAGGCAATTTCCGCACGAGACTGTTCTAGCACTATGATTCCACTTTCAACATCCTATGGAATTCTGGGGTTTGCAGTTTAGGGAGAGGCCAGCCAGTCAAGTGGAATAATAGCACTATAACAATCCAGTGTGGAAATGGCCTCAGTTTGCAGCAACTGAAGTAAGCTGAGGACAAAGGGAGAAAGTGGGAGGAAGTGAGAGAAACTGGGACATTTTTAAAAGCAGCTGAAAAAGTAAGACAGTAGAGGATGAATCAGGATCATCCCTGCCAAATTGGGACACTTGTAGGATATGCATTGCTATGAGAAGAATCGCACTAGGTTCGTAGTATTTCTTCATGTGTATGCCTACATCAAACATATCCTGTATGCTCAGTCTAAAGCTGCATGGATATCAATTATCTGTGCTTGAAGAGACTAAAACAATGAAGACTTCAAATTTCTCCCCTTCAAGTTTCAAAGCAACTAACTCAATTGTTAATCTTTCTCTTAAAATTGAAATTTTCAAAGAAGAAAAAAAAACTCATAAAAAAAACCCTTAACAGTTTTTAAGGCCTGATTTATTAGCAACTTTCAAAAAGTCTAGAAGAGTTGGATTTTAGCAGATTCACCTAAATTAGAGAAGGAAAAGGCATTACTTGCTTGTATTTGGAAGGAATACAGTGAAGAATCCAGGAAGCGGCTAAAAGGCATAGTAAAGAGGAGGGGTGGGAGCAATTTACTTGCTCAAAGATAGAGAGGAAAGTTTCATGATGCATAAGGGAATGTATACACTCCCAAGCATAAGCAGAAGATGAAAAACGATGGCAACTGGTAAACACAAAATAGAGAACTACAGGGACGGAAATTGAAAGCAAGCAGGAAGGTTCAGGAAGGCATGGTAGGTGAGGGAACAAAAAGCAGCAACATTTTAAATTAGAGACATCTGAAGGGAAAAGCAATAAACAATCAAATTTCAAACAGTGATCTGGAAAAGTAGGCAGTGTTTAGAGCGGTAACAGAATGAAAAAGGGGGCAGAGGCCAGCGTGATGTGGGGAAATGCATTGCACTAATGTGTATGAACAAGGCAATGGACCACCTCTGGGCAGTGTAGATTTTTATTGCTAAGAAAGTACTCAAGTAAAGTGGGCATATGCATGTTGTCAAGTGATAAAAAGGTTTTATGAAGTAAATTTCAAGCCCTTTTATAGATAGATAGGTATAGATACAGCAACAGCTAGAATAGTGTAGCGGTTTGAGCATTAGACTATAGCCATTTCTGCACTAGACTGTTATAGCGCTATGATTCCACTTTCAACATCCTATGGAATCCTGGCGTTTGCAGTTTCTAACAATCTAGCGTGGAAATGGTCTATAACTCTGGACACCAGGGTTTAAATCCCCTCTCAACCACAGAAATCCACTGGGTGACATTGGGCACATCATCCATTCTCTGCCTCAGAGGAAGGCAAAGGCAAACCCCCTCTGAACAAACCTTGGCAAGACTCTCCATGATAAGTTCCTCTTAAGGGCCTAAGTACCCTAAAGGCACAAGATCTCATCTGATCTTCAAAGCTAAGCAGGCTCAGCCCCGGCTAGTATTTGGATGGGACACTGGCAACAAGCAGTGGATGCTATAGGCTGTATTTCAGAGGAAGGAACTGGCAAAACCACCTCTGAGTATTCCTTGCACTGTGTGGTGTTTTGAGCACTGGATTACAACCTTGAAGAGCAGAGTTCAATTCCTTGCTCAGACTTGGAAACCCACTGGGTGACTTTGGACACATCTCACAGTTTTAGCCCCAGAAAACCCCATGATAGGTTTGCCTTAGGTTCACCATAAGTTGGAAACAACTTGAAGACACACAACAGCAGCAGCAGCAGCAACAAAAACAAGACAACTGTATGAAATTCATGGGGTTACCATAAGTCAACCAAGCAATATAAAGGCAAACACACAGATGCACAGGTTCACCTGACAGTTGCCATAAGTCAGAAACAACTTGAAGGCACATGACAATGGGAACGGAAGTGCAACTATAACCTTAATAATAACAAAAGGCTTTTTGAAGCCACTTGAGTCCAAATCATTCTTTGGCTATGGCCCTTACCATACAAGGCGAGGAAATTGCTCCATGCCATTACCTACCGCTTCTTCTGGGGTCCAAAGCAACGCAGACTGTCCCTGAAGCCCTTTCGCAGGGCTCCTCCTTGGTCCAGGGTGAAGCGGAGCAGTGCGAGGTCGGTAGATCCGCACTGCTCCGGCTTCCAAAATGGCGGCTTCTGGCTTCCAAAATGGTGGCTTCCGGTTGGTTGTGGGTCCCGACCAACCGCTGAAGCTCACCACGCCTAAAGCCCGCCCTCTGCAGATCGCAGGCTCGCTGCAAATCTGCACAAGGGAGCAGGAACACAATGGTGCGTTCCAGGAAAATAAAGACCTGTTTTTTGCGGTCTTTAGAAAACACGCTGGAGGAGTACTTGGGGTCGTTTTGGAGCGAACTGAGGCCCTTTTCACATGTGGGGGAGGGAAACGGTGCAGAGCGACCTCTCACGGAGGTCATCTACACTGTAGAGTGGACTGGCGTGGACTACTTTTCGCAGTTCCACACCAGAATCCACTCAGGAGCGGCCGGAACTAGCCGGGCTGCGTGTTTTTTAAAAACCTCTTTTTAGAGGTTTTTAAAAAGCACGGAGTGCACAGCCCCGTGCCACTCCGTCGCCCGGCTCTAAAGTGGATCTGCAGGCGTGCACAAATGCGTGCCTGCAGATCTGCCGGGGGCGGGCTTCCGGCTGGCGAGCTTCTCTGGTTGGTGGAGAGCCTCCACCAACCAGAAGGTGCCATCTGCGACGCCGGAGGAGTGTGGAGCAGCGAGCTCGCGCTGCTCCACGTGGCAATGGACTTACCAGGCTGGAGGTAAGCTCCGTTTTCGGGCGTTTTCGCCCATTCCCCCCCCCCACATGTGAAAAGGGCCTGAGGTGCAGATCTCATAGAATCATAGAATCATAGAAATGTAGAGTTGGAAGAGACCACACGGGCCATCCAGTCCAACCCCCTGCCATGCAGGAACACCCTCAAAGCACTCCCGACAGATGGCCATCCAGCCTCTGCTTAAAAACCTCCAAAGACGGAGACTCCACCACACTCCGAGGCAGCATATTCCACTGCCGGACAGCCCTGACTGTCAGGAAGTTCCTCCTGAGGTTCAGGTGGAATCTCCTTTCCAGCAGCTTGAATCCATTGCTCCTTGTCCTGGTCTCTGGAGCGGCAGAAAACAAGCACTCTCCGTCCTCTACATGGCATCCCTTCAAATATTTAAACAGATACCGTTAAGTAGTCCGCTCCTAGTCCGCTCCAAGACGCAGATGACCTCTGTGAGAGGACGCACTGCCCCATTCTAATTGCCTGGTGCAGAAAAGGCCTATGACTCTTACCACACCCCATTTTTATGTCCTATAGAGTTGAAATTTATGATTAGAGCAACTTCAGGGAGTGGTAGAGTCATTTCAACTTGACTCTCTCTGACCTACTACTGATCACATCACCATTCAATGCCATGTTAAATTCTGCCAGCATAGCAGCAACGTATATACACATGCAGTTTCACTTTCAAGCAAGACAAGCAGGAAGGACATACATTGTTTTTAAGCCAAAGTCTGCTTCTAAAGGGTTTCTGGAGCATTGTTAAGCTTAGAAATTGTCCATCTTGCTTGGGGCCTCCCTTTATTGAAATCTGGGAGTATGACAGCAAATTAGGCCATGGAGGCAAGGCGTTAAAAAACTGACAAGGAACACATGCAACCCATGAGCCAGTGGTTACCCACTGCTGGATTAGAGGAAACCTCAAGGAGTAGTCCATGAACTTCCCATCTCAGTTCCTAACTGTGAATTTCTGTGGCTGGCCAGTTAATATCAAAACTCAATTTGTACTCACCATTTCCTATAGCCCTTTTCCATTTCTCTCACTTGGGACAGGTAAACTGAAATGCCAATTGAATCAAATCCAAGATAGGAGATTTGATGCCAGAACTAAGGACTGAAGATTGTTCTCTTCTTCCCTCTGGCATTTAAATGTATGCTAGCAGAAAATTGAAACATCAATGTGCTTAGGAGGATGGAGTTCAGCTGACAAATCCTTTTTTTAAATACAGATATTCTTGGATTGGTTGAAACCTTTTTTTTTTTAAGGCTTTAATCCAGTACGCAGTTACGCCACTTAAACCCTATTGACCAGTGATGAGATTCCATGTCTGCAGCCTGTTCATGACAGATCCATTCACTGATACCATCCAACACACTGCAATACTCTGAATGAGCCATCCCAGATTTTATAGGACCCCAATGGGATTTCAGCATCACTCTCATGAGTAGGACTGCAGCCAATGCATTTTGAGACAAAGGAGGGAATTGGTATTTAATTTTCTGTGACCAATTTCTTCAGAATTCCTTGAGTGGTACCAATGGAAATACGTGTATGTGTGTGTGCGTGCGCGCACACACAACAGAGGCAGATGGACCGTTTCTCCTGATAAGTGTTAAATAACATTCAAAGTCATCCAAGTGAGAAGGCTTGCCTTTAACATGTTATAAAGTAAAATAGATAAGAGAATGAACATTCCTGATCGTCATCATACACACTATGCCATTATTCTGCAAGTACCACTGTATATTGATGGTGCAATCAATCACACAGTCAATCATGCAGTAAAGCATTCCACTGTTACAGTGATTGCAGTTTTCCGTCATAGTTAGAAAGACTCGGAAGGTATGCCCTTTATTATCATCATTATTATTATTTTACTGTGAATGCAAATCAGACACAACACATAGGCGGGTAACATCAGATTTTTAACCCCTCAGAAACAGTGCTGGGTGTTTTTGCTGCACGGTTTTCTGATATTTGGAATAATGTATCTTTACCATTCTGTTTGGTGTGTGAGAATGCCCATGTATATAAAAAGGGTATGATGCGTGTTCATCTAATATAGCAACCCAGGGCAGAGTCTTTCCACTTCTGTGCACCAAGAAGGTTCTCTCACGTTTCCTCACCAAACATACGTGTGAAGGTAGCGGGACCAAGAGAAAGCCCTCCTCCAAAGGATCTTAAAACTCGATCAAGGCCATACGGGGAGAGACAATCTTTCCAATAGTCTGCACCCAAGCTGTATGTGGCTTTATAGGTCATGACCAGCACTTTGAATTGTGCCCCAGAAATGAACTAAGAGCCAGTGAAGTTCTTTCAATATGGGAATTATGTGATCCTTTAAATGGGTCCTAGTAAGCATTCTGGCCCAACATCGTGGACCCACTAAAGTTTCCAAAACAGTTCCCAAAGGCAGCCCTGCACAGTGTACATTACAATAATCCAAGCAGGATGTAATAAAAGCACGTGTTGCTGTACTTGTGTGAATTCTAAATGTGGGTAAAGTAAGCATGCAGTGGGGCATGGGGTGAGTTTGCAAGGCCCATCCCACTCCTTTGCTATTTGCTGAGAAGTATCAGTAGAGAGTGAGTTTCTGAAGTGAAATATTACTTCTATCTATGGCAGCTCTCCCTGTGACATGGGCTGGGGTTCAGCCCAGCCCAAAACTCAGATAACATTAATTGTCTTGTCTACATCAATATAACCAACTGTTTAATGTGAGGGAAGGATCAAATCCTTACTCATCCCTCCAAATTTGAGGACAACATGTGACAAACTGCCCAAAGCCTGACATGCTGGGTACAGCCATGTACTTCAACACCTACAACCAAATTCAAACTAACAACTGCACAAAACAAGAACCACAGACAAGTGGCCAACCAACAACCTAGTTTACAATGGCCATTTCAACACGATGACATCCTTGCACGTCATCCCATGGTAGTCCTGGCAGGGAAGGGACCGCGACAGGAACACTCCTCTCCACAGCTCACCAGCTCCCTGAAGAAGGCAGCGTGACTGTCCTGCTTCTTTCTTCCACAGCACAGCCAGGCACTTTCTCTTGCTGCGCTATGGAAGGAAGCATTGCCATCATGCTTCCTGGCCCTTCCGGACGATGGTAAGTACAGGAGTGTTATGTGATCACAGACACAACATGGATTTTTTTTCCATTTTGTAAATACTGCACAAGTGTGACACTTGGGGACAGGATGGCAGAAGGCCAGCAACGATGTTGTGCAGAAGCACAACCAGCCGACTGCTGCCATTCTGTCCCCAAAGCAGCACAGCCCCATTGTGCGGAAATGGCCAAGGTAATTAATGAACTAATGAACTGTTTTTGTTTTGTACTGTATTGTATTGGGGGGCTCAGGTAACTAAGCTTGGCTAAAATATTTCAGCTCGAGTAGCTTTCCTCAGTCTAGTCTCCTCCAGCTTTCCTGGCCTGCATCTCCCACCAGTCTTAGTGAACATGGCCATTAGGTTGAGCTAGCCTAACATATTCCATATAATTGTTCTGCACTTGAAATTGAAAACAACAGATACCCCATTGTTTATTATTATTGAAATACCTACTGCAGAGCCTGAGAATTTCACTCGGTGATTAGGCAATTATCTTTTTGGCAATGGAAAAACATGGCTTTTAACATAGTTTTTAATGCAATAGTGTGAATGTGTCTGGTGAAAATAACTGAAGAAATTGAAGAGAATCCTTAACATTTAGAGAAGTAAAGCAGCTTTGGCCAAAGGGGATTAATTCAGGACAATTTATCCACTGAAAACATTCTGTATCAAGATAGCCATAGAACTAAATCACTTCTTATTAGCCTCATGGCATTGGAATTAAGATTTAATCATACTCATCTCTAGGGGAAAGGAGAAGCATTCTTCTTTATTGTGTAGTTTAAAGACCACTGGGTTAATCATTTCAGTGAAATATCTCTTTGCTTTCCCATCATTAGCACATAATATTTCGTGACCCTAGAAGAAGCGTTCGGTTGATCTCTTGTTTTTTAGAAGGAGATGAAGAGCTCTTCACAGGAAGATGTCCTGCTAGTAATCAGAAAGTCACAAAGCAGTGAGAACTATGAATCACCACTCCACCGGTTGCAAGGAATGGTCCAGGGAAATGGTAGTAGTGCCCAGTTATGTGTGCTGGGTACTAATGAGCAATCAGCGTATTTCTGGTCTGTAGCATTATTGTATGTGTTCAATCATAAAAATCATCCCATCCAATTTCTGCATCAGTTTGTGATTTAAAAAAAAACCTGCGTGGAAATGCACATTTAGGGCCTTTCCTCATTACACTGTTATAGTGTTATTATTCCACTTTCAACATCCTAAGAAATCCTGGGGTTTGCAGTTTAGGAAGGGACATTTAGAATTCTCAGCCAGAGAGTTCTTTGGCCTCAGTAAACTACAAACCCCAGAGTTCCACAGGATGTTGAAAGTGGAAGGATACCACTATAACAGTGTAGTGCAGAAGAGCCCTTAGTTTTATATACAACCTTTCTAATGCAATCTTTATGCAATTGTGTTTTGTTTGTTTTTTACACAGTTTCGGGATGAGAGCTGTATGAAAAAATTTAGAGAAATTCCCACTGCAAAGGACAGCTGTGATCTGGTCCTCTTATTAGTCTAGAAAGTACAAGTCGATTCTATTCATTTAACAACATGGATCCAATGAAATTCCTCTCCATGCCAAGTTCTGGAACTATACTACTTACTATACTCCTAACACTTTACCCTAGGGATAGGAAATGTGAAGCTCAGCAGATGTTTTTGGACTACAAATCCCAATAAATCAGGCAAGTAAGAGGCTGAACCAAACTACAGTTACCCTACAGAAATCTCTGCTTTAAGATACAATGATGGCCAATTATGGCTAAAAGATGGCTTTCAGAAGGGGCACCTTAATATGACGTCCTTCAGATACATTGGACTACAACTTCCATCATCCCACGCTGCATAGCCATTCTCAACCATCCATCCACTTGTTTCCTTGATCTCCTTCAGGATCACCTCTGCTATTAGGTGGGGTAGACAGTCAGACTGGAGGTACAGAATTTTAGAGTAGCAATTTAAGAGGAGCAAATTATTCATTATGTAGCTTGTTATTTTTAGGTCTGTCACTCAGTTAAAGAAATTTTAATTATATGAATTTTCATCAATTCAGCTAAGCACTCAAAGCCCAGTCTCTCTGTCTGGTTAGGTAAATCTGTCAGTTTCACTCCCTCCCACATTCCATTTAAAAAAAAAAGTCAAATTCATTCTGTTGAATTTGTGAAGAAATTAGTCAATTTTGCAAAGTTGCTATCAACAAAGTAAACCAAAATGTATTCTGACCATTCTGTGCTCTTCGGATGTCTACCTCTCCTCTACTTCACTCTGAAATATTTCCCCACCAGGTCATTCTTCAACCTTGCAAAACCTCCACTAATGGTTCTCAAGTCCTCTAGATCTTTTGGACTTCAGCTCACAAAATTTCTACCCATTGGCCCTGCTAAGTGGATATGTAAATTTTAAAAAAAAACTAGAGGAAAAAATGTTGCAAGATTGTAGCCAAAGCTGATGGACATTTAGACCTCCTGAATAAGAGCAGATTTATGGAGTGATGCAAATAAAACTTACTGAACCTTGATGCAGGGGGATGCCTTGCAAAGCGACCTTGTATACAGTCACAGCCTAGGAGACCACAGCAACAGAAGCAGCAGCAGATCCCTCTTTTAGCCAAATACATGGGAATAAAATATATATTATTTCTCTTGGCAGGCACACTTATTGCCTGGAGTGACAGGTATGCATCATTTTGTCACATATTAAACATAAAATCTGTTTTGCTCGTGGCATACAAATTGTCAGCTGATAAAAATCATTTTCAATCTGGGAGGGAAAGTAATGGGTGAATCTACTTAAACAGTCATATTGCAAATCGTTAGTACTGATTTTGATATAAAAATTCTGTTAGTTATGCTGAGCAGTTACATTTGGTTACCTTCAAAATACCAAAAGAACTGTACTGCATGAACATGGCAACATGTTATAAGTATTCTTGTGGCCAATGGGGCAGCCATCTTCTGACCCTCTCCACCACAAGAATCCACTGGGAACATAGATGGCATCCTTTTGGTTAGTCCCAACTACCAATCACATGGATTCACTGCTGAATGGTGGGATGACAAATGTGTAAATCCAGTGATTATCTACTCAGAACTAACAACAGCATTTAGACCAATGCTACCTCATATACCAGTGTCGTTCCAAAATGTCCCTCAAACATGGCCAGTCCACCTAAACAGCCAAGTGAAGCAGTGGAAAGAATTTTCATGGATTTGGTGAAAAGAAAAGAATAAAAACTAGGTTGTCTTCTATACAAAAGTAAAGCTACAAAATAGAATCTTGGAATTCTGCCCTTCCTCAGAAGGTTAATTTATTCTTTTTCTCCAGCACCGCATGCCGAAATCATTTGGATGTGGCAACCCTGTACTAAATACTTCATTCCAGGATTTCTTGAATCCAGAGACAGTTCTCCTTGGCAAAAGTCCAGTTCCGATTCATATCAACATAGCAAAAACACTCAGTGGTTTAGTTATTTGAGACTACTTGTGGCAACGATTGCACACAGAGTAATCACCATCTCAGCAACGCAAATGCTGTTGTTCAATGAGGTCATGAATATCTCAGCGCTGAGAATATCAGACTGCTCACGTTACAGTCCATGACATGAACAGTTGGACACATAAGGATCCGAACCAGAATGTCTGAGTGAGAATTACAAACTTAAGAAGCACATCATACTTCCTTATGATGATTTAGCCCAACAACCTTTGAGCAATATGGTTCTCAAACACCAAGAAGCTGCTGTTTACTAGCTAGGTAGATCCCTGGCACATTTGTACCTCTAGTATACAGCTACAGTTCTTGCCTTTAACCATCAGGCGTTGTGCCAAGGGCTAAGAAAAGTGTTTCTACATAAACACGGCCTGGAATTAGTCAATTCATTAATTAAATGTAAAGCAACCTAGTATTTAAATATCTAGTGAAGGTGCCTTTTCTGTCTGAATATTTCTGCATCTAAGTGTTTTACATATAAAACATATCAAAGGCTATTAAATTGCTTACATTTATATATATATCCCACCATGCATATCTATTCAATAAATATCCAATATTATTTTGCTTTTGCATTTCTTCTCCTCCTCCTTCCTTATCCTCTTAAACCTTCCTCTAGTTTAGCTTCTATGTTCTGTCATAAATATTCATTCTGAATATTGTCGCTTTGAGAGATCTGAGAAAAGAGGGCTAGCTTTTCTCAACAGTGGGATACTTTATGAGTTAATAACTAAAATGATGCTGCTTGTTAGAATGAAAATTTGATTTTAGCATTTTATCTTGGATATATGAAATATACTACCCTGCAGGCTGTGATGATGGGAAGTGTAGTCCAGAGGGCACCCAGTGGGGGAAGACTGGAATGAAGTAGCATAACAAGATGGCTTCAGAGGTGAGAATACTCAGAATTAAAATGCATATTTGACTTTTCAGCTTCCTATAACGTTCATGAAGAAAAGCATAGTAATTCCACATTGAAAAGGAACTTGTCTGCTAATTTTGGCCCCAAAGAAAAATGAAGAGACATGATATTAAATTCAGAAATGATATTAAATTCATCTTTTTATTTAATGCATACACACACACACAATTTTTTTTCTTTTATGTAACAATGCTTAACTTCTTCTGAAAGATCAAAGCCCAGTTCTGGATGCTTTGGCTTGTGATCTATAAATCAAGTTCCTTCCTGGTTGGGAAAGGAAAGGAAGTTAAGAGTCTGGAGCCTTGCTTACTCTCTAGGTGTAGGAGAGGAAAGAAAGGAGTAATCTACAGAGAGAGTGTTTTGTCCTTTCTTCTGAGAGGGGCTTGAACCAAAGTTGTGTTAGTGAATATCAACAATCAAACTATTTTCAGGATCTAAGTTAGGTTAAAAAATGAAAGGAAGCCTTTCATTCTCACTCAGAGCTAAGCTCTAACAGTTGAGATGATAATTACTGTGGCTGCAATGGGCATGGAGTGAGAAAGTAATCATTTTCTTTCCTGATGCCATGCTGACAAAAATCTCTTCTCCAAAGCTGCTGTTTGCATTGGGAGGAAAGCCTCACTAGCACCAAATGTAAAGACAGAGTCATATCGGCTTTATGTCTCCTTTTACTAAAAGCTAGCAAAATTGGAAAGGGAGGAGAATTCTTCTGCATGGCCTACATCAGAATAAGCCTTTCGGATGTACTGAGTCACAGCTCTTGATCATAAGTCCACCAGTTATGTGGAAGAATTTTTAAAAAAACCTTTTCTTAAGGCAAGAAAAGGTGGACAATTTCTGGCCTTCCAGATGCTGCTGGACTACAGCTACCATCAAGCCTTGGCTATGCTAGCTGAGAATGATGGAAGTTAATGTTCAGCTTCATCTGGAGAGCTGCATATTCCCCATATCTGCAGCAGTGAAACTCATCAGTTTACTCTTGTGGCTCTTTTTCAAAAAATAGATCTTAGCCATGGCTTAAGCCTATTTGGATATATTGGTTTTATCTCAGCGCAACTTCTCATAGGAAGAACTTCCAATTGGGTTTAAACTGTAATTGTAATTAACATCAAGTCAATAGCTGGTTTTGTCAAGCACGTTATTTTGTGGATTGCTGCCTAAGAATCTTAGGTCAGGATCATCCCAACCCCTGAGATTTAAAGGTCAAACCTTATGTCATGTCAATTAGAGAAAGAGCGCAAACATTAACCTGAATGGAAACTAAAATAAAAATCTTAGCTAAACATTTTTTTCCCAGATCCAGACCCCTCCCTTGCTTGGCTTAACAAACACACACACACACACACACACACACACACACACACACACGCTGTCAGCTTCAATGTGATGGGAGTTGTATTCCAACCAGAGGGGAAAAAAACAAAGATGTAAGCCTAAATACCTAATAATAGTAATTTTCTTTACCTCTCCATCATGCATGCAACAAAACCCTGGTCTGAAAGTTTGATTTGTGATGGCAACTGTAGCCTAACCACAGCAAAAAAGCAAAGATCTGAGCCAAGAGACAAAGGTGCTATTATCCAAGCCAAGCCAAACACCAACCAAGAAATGAGCCTTCCAATCTGTTATATTTTTTACTAATAATTTTTGTGTAGTCTTCTCATTCCTTCCAAATGAAGGGTAATATCTCTTCTTACTGCAGCTGCATTCCTGAAACTTCCTTCACAACAGCTAGCCGATGCACTCCACTCTGAACCCATTCCCACCAATATTCCCTATCTTTTTTCCCCTCTGCCAGTGGCAGCAACTTCCCCCCATATTGTTCCAATCCCAAAATTTCCCAACTATTTTCTTCTTTGCCTGTCCCACTGCCCAAACTGAACAATCCATGTACCACAATCCACCACACTCTACATACTTCAGTCCTCTCTCACACACACATCTTCACCATTGTCCTCCCCTCCAACTGCATCCAGACTCAAGTTTTCACCCTCTCCCCCCACCCTCGTAATTCTTCCATGACCAGCAGTGCTGAAACAGTGACTGTGGGAAACAACTTCCAAACAGAAATACTGTTACCCTGAAAATCTGGGGGTCCCAGAGGGACACCTCAATATGCTCCATGTGATGGGGAAAATAAGCTCAATGGAGCACAAGCAACAGCAATACCAGAGGCAGGGTAACCTAGCGAGATCTTTTACCCAAGTTTTACGGGGTCAGACTCAGTCAGAAACACGCGAAAAGGTCCAATGAATGACTTTATTGAACAGTAATAGCTCGCACTAATGCAAACACGCACACACACATCCAAGGGCTAAAAGAAATAAAGAATGGAAATAAGATAGAGGGATTGTTGAGGATTTCGTAGTTTGGGTGATACTGCACCTCTTCCTGAAGTCCTTGGTCCAGGAAGCAGTGATCAAACAGCAGCTCAGCGAAGAGACACTGAGGAAATTGCGCAGCTATCGGGAGGGGGGACTGGTCAGTTGGTAAGACCGGGAGGCATCATACTTCTTCCTCGTCTTCTTCCCTCTCCGCCTTTCTCTCTTGCCTAACTGGCCCAAAAATGGGAACTATTTGTAGGAAAAATTTACTTTGAAGGCAAATCCTCTCCAGCCGAAAACAAACAGGGACAGAAAAGAAAAACAACTCCACACCTGGCATTTTCTTTGATATCAGAAGATAACAGGATGTCATCTAAATAACAGGATCTTCCTCCGCTTTGGGCCTGCGGTGTGAGTTTCTGGAGATCAATTTGATAAGATTTTATTGCTTCCAGTACTCAACTTTCCAGGAACACTTTTACTCCCTTCAAGTGGACTCCTTAAAGGTTGATGACCTTTTGTCCACCATGGGTTACCACAACATGAGGTCTCCTGTGGCTACATGACTGGGGAGTTTACTGGTCTGACCTGGTGCGTTCGATCGTACAACCGTTATTGCCTACGTGCGCATCCAGGTGACCTCTCTGGTGGGTTAAATTAATTTTATATCAAAGCTGTAGACCCCGGGATACGGTTTACCAAGGAGGCAACAATACTGATCTGCACTTTTACTCAAGTAAAACTCAAGTTTTCCTTCCAGATTGTGTCACTGGACTTCCACTCCCACCCACTCTTCATCTGGGCACGCGTGTGCTCAGGATTAAACTCAGGCTGACACAACTCACCTGGCTAGAGTTTCCTGAAAGCACCTGAAGCTCAGAGGCAGGATCTGAGTCACAGAAGTCTGGCAACTGTTTGCTGCTGTCTAATACTGGTGACTTAAAACCATTAACAAGGTAGTAAATAAATAGCAATAAAACCTAATTGTTTAAGTGAAAACAAAAGGGGTCATGTGTGGCAAACCATGATGTGGTAAACCAGGAGTGACATATTCTGGTTATCAGTAGGATGAACCTATCATTGGAAACACAATAATGCTCAGTGTTTAAAGAGTTAAATGTGCCAGTGACAGGGATAATGAGCATTTCAGCGACCTAAAATCTCCTCATGCCTTATCCACTACCCTAACCTCTTAGGGATCATTCTACCTCTTCTTTCCACTTTCTTTTTGCTCTTTCACTACTCCAAAAGTAAAACTTCTGGCCTTTCCACACTATACTATTCCACTTTAAACATTCTGTAGAATCCTGGGGTTTGCAGTTTAGGGAGGGGCCTTTAGAATGTTCAGCCAGAGATATCTTTGGCCTCAGTAAACTACAACCCCCAGAATTCCACAGGATTTTGAAAGTGGAATAGTAACACTAAAACAGTATAGCGTGGAGATGCACTTTATCTTCTTCCTGTTCTAGCTTAGTTTAGCCTAGCACCCTTACAGGGCCTTCTCAACTCTAATAGAGTTCCTATAAAAAAAGTTTACCCTATCTCCTATAGCCATTAGGGTCAATGCTTTTTAATCATAGTGGCTGGGAGATGCATGCAGATACTGTTTATCAGATTGTTTTGAGAAGTTTGCAAAAGGAATAAAGTAGATCAAAGTATCCACATCTGAGAAGAAAAGTCATGGCAATATCCCAAAGCACTGGGCTGACAGTTTGCAGACTTACAGGCAGAAACTCCTCAAAATGGATCTGCAGAACTGAAGCGGCAAAAGCCAAACTTCTGACTCTTTACAAGGAACAGAGGCCCACTAATAAAGAAAGATTTGTAGATGGGGAGAGCAAGGAACATGAGGCTGATTGTCTCATAGCCAGTGCTACTGAAGAGCAGACAAACAAGTATGATAGAAATGAAAGGACTGCTAAATCAATGTTAGAATCTTTTCAAAAGATGCAGCAGAAATGAAGCAGCGATCGTGAGCATCTTTCTTTGCTAGAACAACTGATTTGTGTAAGAATGGAAGTGGTGAAACTGTTGGAAATACTTATCTATTGTCAAGGACATTACTTTACAAATGAAGTCTATTAAATGTTTTTCCTGTGGAAAAAGAGGGCACAGATATACTGACTGCTTTAAGAATAGTGGCTCAAGACCTAGAGGAAACAAGGGAAGTGGAATGTGGTTCAAGAAGACCAAACAGGCTTCCCTGAAGGAGACAGTCAGATAAACATGATGTCTTCTATACAGAGACTTTTGGAGTTGAAAATTTGGATTTAAAGGTGACTCAGTTAAATGAAAATAGGAATATATGGAATTTTGAGAGTGGAGCCAGTTCACACTTGGTTGGAAGCAAGTCCTTTTCAGAAGTAAATCAATATATTAAAGACAGTGTGTACAGGAAAGGAAGACCAATGCTTAAATCTGAAAGAATAGGAACTATTAATTTGTTTTGCAAAACTCCATTGGGAAGCACAGTATTACTTATCCTTAGCAATGTCTTATATGTACCAAACTTGGGGTCCAATCTAATATCTGTTAAAGCTCTAACACAAAAGGGTTGTGAAGTTCATTTTAAAGGAGAAAAGTGCATTGTATTCTTATGATGGAAAGCCTATCATGCAAGCAACTGCTGCAGGTGATGCTATTTATGTTGCTGATTGCAAAACTGAATATGCAAGGATTGCCAAACAGTGCAGGCATGAGAACTGTTTAAAACTGTGGCATAGAAGGATGGAACATACAGATATTAATGCCATAAGTGAACTTGTAAAAGAGTATTTGACCATATTATATATCAAGGACTGCTATGGTGCTTATGAAGTGTGTTTCCTGTGTGCAGGAAAAAGGGGCCAGACCCCCATTTCCCAAGCAGACTAGAAGAGAGACACAATGCCCTCTAGAATACATTCACAGCGATATCTGTGGTCTCATGAAACAAAAACAATTGATGGGATTAGATATTTACTGACTTTTATTGATGATTACAGCAGATAAGCAATCACTTATTAAATCCAAGAAAAGAGCCAAGTGTTAGAAAAGCTGTGCAATCACATGGCAGAAGGGAACAACATATTTAACAGAGAGCCGCTGATTCTCAGAACAGATGATGGAAGTGAATTCACAGGAAGCTTAACAGAGGACTTCCTAAGAAAGTAAGGCATTAAACATGAGACAACTCTGCCATATGCCCCAGAGTAAAAAGGAGTGACAGGAAAATTTGCACTCTAATGGAATTGGCATGTGCATGATACAAAATTTGGGGGAATGCAGTTGCAACAGTAACCTAGCTGCAAAATAGACTGCCACCTAAAGCCAAAAAGGCAGACTTACGTAACTGGGAAATGGACATAGGCCAAGTGTTGGACATCTGAGAGTGTTCGGGGTCAAGGCTTATGACACCAAAAGAGAAGAGAGCCAAGCTTGGCAATAAAACTGAAGTGGGTATATTTGTGGGATATGCTAGAGGATGTAAAGGCTTCAGGATCCTACACCCAGATAATGAAAAGTTATAGTTAGGGATGGGCCAACTGAATCCCCAGTTCCTCGACTCCTTGGGAAGGATTCGAGATTCGCAAATCTGAATCCCCGTGCCAAAATAGGTGAACCAAATCTTTCGAATCCACCAAACTTTGTTTTTAAAAATTGGTGCCTCTGGAGCCTGCCAAAGGGCTGATTGGCCAGCGGGCCCCTGGGCACCCGAAAATCACAACATAAAGCCACACATGCATGCCGGAGGCTGTCTGTGTCCAGGGCTACTGCCTGTGCCCGCTCGTGGGGCTGCCTGTGCCCACTGGGGCTGCCTGTCCCTGCAGCTGCTTCCCTCTGCAAGGTAATAATCTCTATTCTTTTGACTTGAGACTGGAGGGTAAGGATTGGGAATTATTGAGACTGGACGAGAGACTTGACTTGAAAGTCTGTTGCAGGACTTGAAACTGGACTTGAGGGTAGAAAATTGAGACTGGACTAGAGGCTGGGTTTTTTTCTAAAGTGCCTTGTTGCAGGACTTGAGAGTTGACTTGAGACTGCAGGGTGTAGAATTGAGACTGGACTAGAAGCTGGTGTTTTGTTTTGTTTTTTAAGTGCCTTCCTTGTTGCAGGATTTGAAACTTGTCAAATTCTGCTTCAAAATCACTTTTCAGTAAGTGCTTTCTTTCCCTTGCTTTTTAAACCCTTTTTTAAAAAAAAAGATTCCCAAAACCTTCCAGGGATTCGGATTTGGATCCGGATCTGGATCCAGAAAATTCTGGATTCATCCCATCCATAGTTATAGTGGTTATAGCCAGAGCAGTATACTTAGATAAGAGTGAGAAGCAAAGCTGGACAGCAACATCTATCTAATTTCAGATGAACAAGGATAAGAATCAGGTGTGACACTGAAGCTTACCAGTGGCACAAAGTACCTGACCTACAAGTAGGAGATGCAGAGATGCAACTGCGATGCTCAGACAGACCTAATTTGCTGAGAGTTGTGCAAATTTACAAAGCATATGCAATCTTCAGGTTCTGTATAATTGACAACATGAGATGTTCCAAGATGCTCCAGCTAGACAGAATTAGGGAAAACATACAAAGGGATGTTTTGGGACCCATGTTATTGTGGCATCTCAAAAGCAGGTATTTGAGAAAATAAATGTGATGATGCAAGCTTGCAAAACTATATTGCAACCCTATCATAAACAACTAACCACAGAAGAAAGATAGCACACATCCTGCAAAGATCGGAAAGATCTTACCTGGATGAACTAATCATCTTTTACATTCAAACACAATTTGGTATTTATTATTTTGGTATGATGAAAATGCTGTCATTAACTGTCAGAGATGAAGTTAACCATCTTTGGAAATCCTTGTTGTGAGGTATTGAGTGTCATTGCTACAACATGTGTATGAGATTTCTGAAAAATCAGATATGTTTTCAGGTATGATGAGACTACACATTGGAGAAGCTAGCAGTGATGGCTAGAATTCAGTAAAGGACTTGTTCCACTTATGAGTGGACTAATGTCTACAGGAAATAGAACTGAGCAACTTCACAATGTGCATATTCAGCAAAGAACTGTTGTGACATTACAACATAGAGGAGCCAGCAAAGGACTGATGCGTAACAAGACCACCATATATCAGGACACTGGCTTGAGATTGCTGATGCACATCAGTAGAGCCCAATGCACTTTGGGATCTGCATCTCCTACTTGTAGGTCAGGTACTTTGTCTCACCTACTGTTGCACTGATATGAATCTTTACAATTCACTAGGAGGTTTCCTTAGCACCTCTGTTACATAGCTAAGTATACATAAAGTTATGCAACATAGACCACAATACAGAATCACAGTTGATATGTTTATCCATCTTACTTGATCTTACCTTTGTTAGTTTTATTCTAAATAAACTTTTTCAAGTTAACTTCATATCTGAGTGTCTCTCAGTACCTTGTCAGTAGTTCAAATTGTTCAAAATAAGAGCAAGAAGGGGAAAAAATCTTTCTCCTGATCACCTAACAGGGTGTCTTGGTTGAAATCCAACAGTAGAACAGGGGTGCAAAAGCTTCAGCCTTCCAGATGCTTCAGCCTGTAGTTTCCACCCAGCACGGCAAATGATAAGGGATTGTTGAATTTGTAGTCCAAAATATCTGAAGGGCCAAATTTTCCCCACCCCAGCCTAGGATTACAGTACTAATGTTACTGCCCTGGCTAGCCCAAGCTTGTGGGATACAAAGATCTTTTGATATCAATTATTCGGCCTCCTTTACCTATTCCTCTCCATGTGCTTGCGAGGTCCCCCGGACAAGCTCGCAGACAGGCACGGCCGATAATCACCGTAATATTCCAACACAATACAGGCAGGCCAGAAATAGCCGACTCGCAGCTTCAGGAGACCTCAAGGCAAGTACCTCAATTATGTATGCACGCAACTTTCAGAAGATCCCCTGCCCCGCGCTGGTAGCTTGATGATCGGACTATACAGTGCTAAAGCACTCCGCGTTTGCATATTGGCTACCCTATTGACAATTTGGCTATAACTCAATCATTCAAATTCTGACCTTTCGGAGGCTTTGTCTCCAGCCCCAAATCCATTGTTTTCCCCAAGTACAAACTAGCCTGCGGTCACAATTTTCCCTTTAAGAACCCCGGATTTTGAGCGCTTCCTTGGATCACTCTTGGCTTCCATCCCACCTTGCTGTCGCTTTGTCCAGCGAGCCTTCCCCTCAGCTCCACGTGCTGAGATCCACGCTCCCCAGCTTCTCCACTTCCAACTGGGCTTCAGGACAGGTGGAGTATTACCCAAACCAACAACTCCTCTAAAATCCCTCTATCCCGCTCCAACCTTTATTTCTTTAGTTATCTGTGTGAATATGCTGCATACACTGTTTGATTGTGTTTTTAATAAAAAAACATTTATTATTTCAACTTCTGTGTGCTCCTTGACTCAGCCTGACCCCGTAAACATAGGGTTCAAGATCTCGCTACGTGACCCTGCCTCTCGTATTGCTAGCCTGTGCTCTTGGCTAATTTCCCCAACTTATATAATTGAGAGCGCATTTAGGTGTCCCTCTCGGGACCCCCAGAAATCAGGGCAACACTAAGTAATTCATTATGTTATAATATTCTTTGCAAAATGCTCACAGTGCAGAACTGGAAATATTGCAAGCTCCTAGTCAGAGTTAATTTCCTTCCTACACAGAATTCCTTCATTTTTCTATATGTAACTTATTCTGTTTTGTTCAGAGTTCTGCAATTACAAGCCTAATTTTCTTCTGTAGTCTCTGGTACCCTGAATAAGAGTAACAATTTTCATAGCTAAAAAAAAATAAAAAATTAATGCATATTGGACACAATTCTGGCAAAGTTTAAACATTCTTAAATCAAATTGATTTCAGCTTAGGATCTATTGTTCCCACTGTTTCAATACACAAAGGAAACAAAATAGGAGGAAATTAGTCATTCTTTGCCTTGGTTTTGAGAATGGAGGAAACATTACTTTGAATTAGCTAATGCCACCAACCATATCACAGTTTAATTAATTGGTTCCATCAAGCAACAATCAAGCTGAAGCTCATTACAGCTCAAATTCTGTACAAACTTCCCAGGGACTGAGTCCCATTGATCTCAGTAAGTCCTGCTTCTGAGTAGATGTGTGTAGGATTGTTATAACACTCCAGCTCACACACTACCCAGCTGCCATTTGGTGTTCCCATACCGTGCACATTTCTGAACTTCAGTTAAATGAGTGAGGATTCATCCATATATTGTGATGATGACATTAATGAGTGGTCTTCTTGCTGATAAATACATAGTTCTCTTGTTATCTATGGCTGCAAAATCAGTACACTATGCTCATGTCCAAATGGTTGCACAAATGGTTGTGTTCTCTCAGGGGGTTGCATAAGGGCAGGCCTTGTTATAGGCAGTAATTCCACAAAAAAAAAAAAAAAAAAACAGCCCTCTCTCACAGTTCTCTCTCCCCCTAATTGATGCTTGTGCAACAAGTGGGTTCAGAATTCATTGCAATTCATTGTGCAGTTCTAGAGTCCCATGAAACTGCTGTTGCACATTCACAGTGCATTAAAAGTGTGTGAAATCTTGGCCTCAGTCACTCTCCTTGCAACTAAATAACATTGGCTGAGATCCCCAGCATAGGGAGATGGAGTAAAGCCTCTCTTTTCACTGACCTCAAAACTCACTTGTGTCCTACTGCCACTTGCGGCATGGCCATTTAGTGATCAGTGGAGAGGAGGATAAATGGAAGAGCATTCAACTATGTTTCTGTGTTCCTATAATCAGACACACAGCAACAAAGCATCTTCCAGGACCTATCTGAGGTCATCTGAAGTCTCCAGATGAAGAAACAGGGACTCATGCAGCATTCTGGCTTGTGTTAAAAACTGCCTCAGGTCAACTGTGGCTATTTCTTTGCTAGACACCATTAGCATGATATACCATTACAATCCTGGCATTATCACTTGTGTGAGAGTGGCTGATTAGGAACACTGATTTCTGTACCCTTCCACCTTAAGCAGATGAGTAGCGGTCTTGCCACCAGTGCTTCTTCCACACTACAGCATCCTTGGCCTTTGCCCACTTTTACCTCACCCCACTGCCCCACTTGGTAGGGGGAGGGTTTTTTGTTTTTCTTTGGAGACTGTAAGCAATTGCATTTGCACGCTATAATGCCTAAAAATGTAGTTTAAAAAATATATAGTTTTAACTGAAAGGAGAACTTTAAATTAGACAGGAGAGGTAATAGCTTTTGAAGTTATCATCCATTGGAGTCACTGAGGGAGGGACAAGCTGCGCATGCCCACAGCCCACCCACTGCTGGATCCATGATCACTGGAAGTGTTATCAAGCACTATTATAGTTCTGCAGTGAGCCGGATGATAGGATTGAAGAGCTAAAGGAAGCACTTAATGGATTTTTTCTGGTAATAGGATATGTGGTTTGGCGATGCTTGGGGACAGGATAGCAGCTGGATAGACCACAAGCTGAACATGAGTCAGCAGTGCGGTGCGTCAGCCAAAAAAGCCAATGCAATTCTCGGCTGCATCAATAGAAGTATGGTGTCTAGATCGAGGGAGGTACTGGTGCCACTCTACTCTGCTTTGGTTAGACCTCATCTTGAATCCTGTGTCCAGTTCTGGGCACCCCAATTCAAGAAGGACATGGTCAAGCTGGAGCAGGTCCAGAGGAGGGCGACCAAAATGGTGAAGGGCCTGGAAGCCAAGCCCTATGAGGATAGACTTAGAGAGCTGGGTATGTTCAGTCTGCAGAAGAGAAGGTTAAGAGGGGACATGATAGTCATGTTTAAATATTTGAAGGGATGCCATGTAGAGGAGGGAGGGGGCTTGTTTTCTGCCGCTCCAGAGACCAGGACAAGGAGCAATGGATTCAAGCTGCAGGAAAGGAGATTCCACCTGAACCTCAGGAAGAACTTCCTGACAGTCAGGGCTGTCCGGCAGTGGAATATGCTGCCTCGGAGTGTGGTGGAGTCTCCTTCTTTGGAAGTTTTTAAGCAGAGGCTGGATGGCCATCTGTCGGGAGTGCTTTCAGGGTATTCCTGCATGGTAGGGGGTTGGACTGGATGGCCCGTGTGGTCTCTTCCAACTCTACATTTCTATGATTTCTATGATTTCTGTGATTAGTGATGACTTTCTACAGTAGCATGGCTCCTGAACTGGAAACAAACTACTGCTATAGCAGGATAGCAACATTGTGCAGAAATGGCTTGTGTGTCAAGGTTGCCTCACAGTTTTGGGAACCTTGGCCATTAAATCAAAACCTTCCAGAAAACTAAACCTATATTCAGTTATATCACTGAAACATAGAATCATAGAATCATAGAAATGTAGAGTTGGAAGAGACCACACGGGCCATCCAGTCCAACCCCCTGCCATGCAGGAACACCCTCAAAGCACTCCCGACAGATGGCCATCCAGCCTCTGCTTAAAAACTTCCAAAGAAGGAGACTCCACTACACTCCGAGGCAGCATATTCCACTGCCGGACAGCCCTGACTGTCAGGAAGTTCTTCCTGAGTTCAGGTGGACTCTGAGAGTTCAGGTGGACTCTCCTTTCCTGCAGCTTGAATCCATTGCTCCTTGTCCTGGACTCTGGAGCAGCAGAAAACAAGCCTCCTCCTTCCTCTACATGGCGTCCCTTCAAATATTTAAACATGGCTATCATGTTCCCACTTAACCTTCTCTTCTGCAGACTAAACATACCCAGCTCTCTAAGTCTATCGTCATAGGGCATGGCTTCCAGGCCTCTCACCATTTTTGTTGCCCTCTTCTGGACCTGCTCCAGCCTGACCATGTCCTTCTTGAATTGGGGTGCCCAGAACTGGACACAGTATTCAAGATGAGGTCTAACCAAAGCAGAGTAGAGTGGTACCCGTACCTCCCTCGATCTAGACACCATACTCCTATTGATGCAGCTGAGAATTGCGTTGGCTTTCTTGGCTGCCGCATTACACTGCTGACTCATGTTCAGCTTGTGGTCTATTAAAACTCCTAGATCCCTTTCACACTTACTGCTATCCAGCCACGTGTCCCCCATCCTATATTTCTGTATTCCATTTTTTCTACCTAAGTGTAGCACCTTACACTTCTCTCTGTTGAATTTCATTTTGTTAGCTTTGGCCCAGCTCTCCAATCTGTCCAGGTCATTTTGAATTTTGATCCTGTCCTCTGGCGTATTAGCAACCCCTCCCAATTTGGTGTCATCTGCAAATTTGATGAGCATGCCCTCTATTCCTTCATCCAAGTCGTTGATGAAGATATTGATCTGGTTGTGGAAAAAGCCAGAAAACACCATTAAATGTGTTATACACAAACAAACTGATCAACAATCACAATCAATGTGTTATTCTTCAAGTGCTTTAACGCTACTAATTTAGTTGTGTAATAAAGAAGTACTAAAGAAAGTTACATATATTTCCACTTGCAATTGTGAGTAGCATAATTTTTTATAAACATATTCAGTAACTATTTCATTCTGATAATGTTTTTCTCTGATTTTCTACCTTTCTCACTATAAATAGAAAATTCTCATTTTCTAGTTTTCTGTATACAACTTTGTACCAGGGAAACTTTACTACCATCTTTAAACAACTTTTGAAATTCCTTAGGGATCATGCATTTGGCCAGGGACCTGCTCCTGCACCAGTTCTCATTAGCCCTAAGAAAAAGGGATAATTTCCAGAACAGGCTCACTGATAAATTCTCCCTCTCATATTTTACAGCAGAAGCATGAGGATCCTGGAGATATGCATGCTGGTATTTCTTAGGACTTCCGAAAGGGCTGTGGAGACTATTTTGCTCTTGAGTAAAATTTCAGCATGAACCTGAGGGAATGTATAAGTCCATGACCAGGCTCCAAGCTGGGCTATTCTCAACCTCAATACTCGTACTTCTACAATCAGAGCTCTCAAAGACAGTGTTACTGCCATCACATCTATTGCAATGGTTATATTTACAGGCTCCATGTGGAGGTCCTATTTACATAAATGGCAGTGCCATGTCATTGGGGTCCAGCTGCAAGCCCAGAAACAGCCTACTGTGGTTTTGCAGTGATCCACAGAGCTTAAAAATTGTTTTGAAAGAGAGGCTACAAATCCCAGTTAATCTGAACCAGTATGTAAAACTGGTCATGCTAGGTGAAAGATTCTGGGTGTTGTATTTGAAAAAAAAAAGTACATTTTTCCAAGCGCTGCTACTCAACAAGCCTCTAGTCCAGCTAAAAGCAATCAAAATGAAGTCCAAACTGAAATTAGTGGCAGATCAGTTAACCACAACTAACTTGTTATATTGATTCTGATTTAGTAACAATTAGAAGTAGTTGGATTGGAGATACCTATTAAATGCTGCCATGACATATGTGTATTCTATGATCAAAACTAAGGATGGGACGATTCCAGAATTTTCCGAATCCAAATCCAAATCCCTGGAAGGTTCTGAGAATCCACAAATCTCACGAATCTCAAATCTTTTGAATCCTTTTTTTAAAAAGGGTTTAAAAAGCAAGGGAAAGAAGCATAATCTTGGGCAAGACACGCTGTGTCAGTCTTAGCAAAAACCTAGGCAAAAGCAAACCTCCCTCTGAAGAAATCTGGCCAGGACAATTGTCATAGTTTTGTCTCAGGATCTCCCCAGACTCAAAATGTCATGAAGGCCCTTTGTACACAGGCAGGAAAATGTGGATTAATCCCAAACAGGATTTTTGGGTAAACAGGTAAACAGGACCACTACAGTACAGAGATAATCCAGGTCAAAACTGGCTTTTCTTTGCATAGCTCCTTCTGGCATCCTGGGGTTTGTAGTTTGATGATGCACCAGCACACTTTGGCAGAGAAGGCTGTGACACCTTGTAAAACTAGAAACCCCAGAACTGTGTCTGAAAGAGCTTTGCAAATGAGCTATGCAAAGGAATGTTTCAGCTGTCCTTGAAATCTCAAGCCTGTAGCTTCCAGTCAACTGCTGAAGTTACAACCATAGATGTAATTTGTGAAATTGTTAGCAAAGGCCATTATTACTCCAAGGGAAAAGTCCACCTACTTGCCATCTCCCCTTGTGTGTCTAGTCTCCCAAGTTTTCAGGCGTCCTGGTCCTCCAGGTTTTCAGGCGTCCCGGTCTCCAACAAACTTTTTGGGTGGTGGATTTGAAAGATTCGGTTTGCCTATTTTGGCACAGGGATTCGGATTCCCGAATCTCCGATCCCTGCCAAGAATTCGAGGATTCGGTTGGCCCATCCCTAATCAAAACACCTTGCAAAGGTAATCAGTTTTGCCTTCATCTGTTCTAACATTTCATAGACTCATGGAATTGGAAGAGAACCCATAGGCCTCTAGCCCAACTCTCTGTCAGCATAGGGATCTACTACTGTAGCATTCCTGGCACATAACCATCAATACTTTGCTTTAAAACTTCCAATAAAGGAAAGTCCATCAGTTTATGAGGCAGTCTAGCCCACTATCAAACATCTCTTACCCTCAAGTTAAAGTCCTCCCAATGTTTAGTTGGAATCTCCTTTCTGTAACTTGAATCCATTGGTTCAGGTCATATCATCTAGAGAAACAGGAAACAAGTTTGCTCCATCTTCCAAATGATAACTTTTCAGATGTTTAAAGATAATTATCATATTACCTCTCAGTCTTCTTTTCTTCACACTTAGCATACCCAGTGCCCTAACCATTCCTCCTAGAGTTTTGTTCCCAGAACTTTTCCCATCTTCGTTGCCCTCCACTGAACTTAGTGCAGTTTGTTGATACTATCTTAAACTGTGGCGCCCTGAACTAGACATAGTACTCCAGGTGAGATCTGATCAGAGCAGCATACAGTAGCTCTATGACCTCTCTTGATTTAGTCACTATAATTCTGTTAATTGAGCCTACAATTACACTAGCTTCTTAAGCTGCCAAATCACAATGTAGACTCAGGATCAGTTTATTATTTACCAAGACTCCTAGACACTTTCTGTATGTTCTCATGTCAAAGCAGGAGTCACCCATCCTATATTTGTATATCTAATTTTTCCTTGGATTTATCCATGTTGAAATTCATTTTGTTAGTTTCAACCTGGATCTCCATTGTGTTATGGTTCATTTTGAATCCTGAATTCTGTCTTCTGAGGCATTTGCTATCCCTTCCCATTTTGGTATTGTCTGATAATATGGTGAGTATGCCCCCCCGCCCCCGTTCCTTCATCCAAGATGTTTAGAAAGGCATTGAACAACACTGGCCTTTTTCTTGTGTTTCACTTGTAACTTGATAAATAATATCCTATAATTTTATCCTTAGGGATGCTGCTGTAGCTCAGTGGCTGATGCTCCTGCTGTCCATACACAATTCCAAGGTTCAATCTCTGTAAACACTAGTCTGGAGGTTCATGAACCAGCATAAACAATATTGAAACAATGGCACCTTAATATATGGTAGCTAGATGTATATTGATTCAGTACATTTTAGGCTGGTTCTGCACTACACTATTATAGTGCTATTATTCCACTTTCAACATCCTGTGGAATCCTGGGGTTTGCAGTTTAGGGAGGGGCCTCTAGAATTCTCAGCCAGAGAGCTCTTTGGCCTCAGTAAACGACAAACTCCAGAATTCCACAGGATGTTGAAAGTGGAATAATAGCACTATAACACTGTAGTGTGGAAATGGCCTTATTAAGAAGAGCTAGTGTGATGGAGTGGCTTGGATGCTGGACTAGGACTATGGGAGGCCAAGGTCTGAATCCCTGCTCGGTCGTAGAAATCCACTAGGTGACCCTGGGCAAGTCACACTCCCTCAGTTTAGAAGATGTCAGTGACAAACCTCCTGTAAACAATCTGGCCAAGAAAATTCTGTGATAGGTTGGTCATAAGTCAGAATTTACTAGAAGACATATAACAACAAGAAAGGTATATTTGTATATTATTTTCTAGCATGTATGTTATGTCTCCTTGCATAAAACTTTAATTCCCGGGTTTATTCCCCCACTTTCTGTAGTTATATCTCAGCATATTCACATTGCTGCAGGCCAGAATGGATTTTTTTTTCTTTTTCAGGTCAAGCTACCAGTGCTGCTGAAATCTGTTTTATTAAGGAATTGCTTCTGGCAAGCATTAAGGCTCACAAAAAGAAGTAGCAACACAATGAAACTATAGATTTCTTAAGCTTGATTGTTCACCTTATTGACTCCTTGGAAGTGATATAAGCTTGCATTCATTTTATGCTAGTGCTAAAAGCTGAAACATCCAGTTGCTTCTCTCTAACTTGACAAATTTAAAGGCCAAGGCAAGAGTGCCATTTTAGGCTCGAAGGAAGAGAAGACAACATTCAGAGCAAGTTTCAAAATCCTTCTCTTGGATATATTCAAGGGCAAAAGAGTACATGTTTGTGGAGAGGTCAGCTATATACAGTGGTAGCAACCATGTGACCATAACTCTCATTTCTTCCTCCTGCACAAATGGCCACTAGGGTCACAGACCCACTTTCCTGAGAGATTCTCTCTGTTTGCTGGTGGGGCAGGGAGTCACATGACAGTTCACACTGTAGCAGGTGCTGAATCCCATCAACCCAAATTGGTTTCCCAGAAGCTGGGCTGGGAGGGGGATCATCTGTGCCATGTCCTCCATCTGCTGTATCCAACAAAGTCGTGCTCATTTTACCTGAAGGCTCAAGCTGTCCTACCTTTATATTTCCCCCTCCCACACAAACTATATTGCTGCTGGGGTGCAAATGCAGTTCAGTTGTACTGACCTGCCTAGGAAAAGATGTTAGGGAGGTACAATCTGAGTAGCCAGATTATCCAGCCAACATGAATTCCCTTCACCCCCATGCTCATTCATGAGGGTTGAGACTGGAAGGAGCTCTACTTTGATGATCTTTCAAGTGACAGAGGCCATTTCTGCCCTAGCCTATTATAGTGCTATTATTCCACTTTCAACAACCTATGGAATCCTGGGAGTTGCAGTTTAGGGAGGGGCCTCAAAGGATTCCAAAGAATTCCATAGGATGTTGAAAGTGGAATAATAACACTATAACAGGCTAGTGCAGAAATGGCCAGAATCATGTTTACGAATTCTGTGTGAAACAACCTATGAGCTTCTGGGTCTGGCACAATCTTGTGGGCCTGGCTGAGCTGGGTTTACATTCCCTCGCCTTCGTCAGTGACTGAATGTCCTTGCAGCTTTTGTCTTCATCTGAAAAGCAATAACAGAATACAAATCCAACCCCTCTGTAAGCTATACTTTGATTTACTTGATAAACAAATAAATAAACTTTCCAAGAAAAATTGGCTTTTTAAAAATATGTGGCACTTTTGTTTCTATGAGGACTTTGATCTACACCAACTCCTGACACTAATAATAAATTTACAGAATTTCAAACCTACTCTAACTACTTGATTTATGCTTGTAATATAGATACTTCTCTGCTTCAGCTGGTGGAAGGTAAAAGCAGAAAGCCCTGAGGTTATCTTTTGGCTTATGATACAAAGAAGTCACAGTAAAACAAAATTGCAAAGTAGTGGATACTTCTGCATTCAGTTCTACCTATGCAGTAGGGATGGAATTCTTCACTAATTCTCTTTTTGAGAGAAGCAGCTAGTAATTTCAGCTACAGGTGTATCTCATTGTAATGAAGCCTCCGAAAAAGAAGCCTCTTTTACAAAGTCTCTTTATGCATGCCCAGCCTCATTTCTTTCTTGTCCTCTGTCTAGCTAAAAGGTTTTTAGCAGCACTAGCACTGGGAGGATGGTGAACAAGGTCTGAAGGAACACAAATTTTCAGTGTTGGGTTGCAGAAGTGTTAAATTCTTCTCTGACTGATCCAACTGTAGACATGTGAGACTCCTTACAACGAGCAAGATAAACACCAGCTGCCTTTGGAATCTCTTACTGAGCATGCATGAACAGCAAAACAAAAGGACAAGGGGAGACCAGATAAACCTCATCAGCTACCCCCAGGATGTTAAAAAAAAAAAAACTATAGATGTATACATTTGGCCACCAAAATGGAAATATATAAGGAAAGTACTTAAAGAGTTTAAAAAGATCATCCCTTGATGCATTTTGGAAGAAGCCTTGGAGTAGTCTTTAAAAGATTCCAGATGTTTTTGTTTAATCATGCAATGCTTGCTTGACCAAGTTTTTCATTTCATCTGTGCATATCTTTAGTTCTGTATAAAAGATCTGTTGGAACATGTTCAAACTGCTCATCTTTTTTTGATGGAACATGTTCAAACTGCTCATCTATCCCTGTTCTTTTCCTGTTATTTCCGACTGATACCAAATTTTTTGTTAAAGTCATACCCAGGAATACATCTACTTTGTTAACTAAGGTATACCTGTATTTTCTTCCTGCTGCAAGAAGACTATTAGCCATTCAAGACTTACTCTGCAGGTGCTTGTTTTGCACATTAAACAGCATTTTCTGCACAGGAAACAGCTAGATTGTCATCAGTCTGGCAGACAAAACATGAAAAACATGTTTTTCCTACCAGTTTTCAAATAGTTTTGAATATTTTTTTCCATCCCTACTATGCTGCTCAGGCATTTTTTAAAAAGTAAAGTGAACTATTCTCTTCATGATTATGGCAAATTGATGAGCTGCTAGATGGTTTTGGAGAAATCCCATGGAGTGTCAGAATGGCCCCCTTTGTTCATCCTATCATGCACAAATAGACAGAAGCTCTCCCAGGTCCATGCCTGGCATGCTCAAAAGAAGCAACACCAGTTGAGTATCTTTCCAACAGAAGCTTTATTGAATTACTGAACAGTAACGATCCTCAGCCTCAGGCAAATCAAGGACTCAGACAAAGGTATTACAATCCTTTAAATGCATTTTGCCAGTACCATCTAATTGGTTACAAGTTTCAGGATCCATCATTTGACTAGTTCATCACAATTCAAGTCTCATTGGTGAAGACATTCAATATGCTACTTCATCATCTTTGTCTTACACCCCCTTCTGTAACATGTTCCCAGGTCAGGCTGACATGTTGGCTTCCTTTCTCTAGTTATGTCAGTTTTGGCTCCGTCTACTAAGGGAGAGCTTTCCAAACTTTTCAAGTTGGTGACACACTTTTTCAACATGCATCATTTACACAGTAATTCAGCTTTACTAGAAAACCGGAGGTACCCAGAGGCATATCTAGGGTGGGGAAAGGCAACCCCCTCCAATCCTGGATGAAGGATGACTTGGATGAAGGAATAGAGGGCATGCTCATCAAATTTGCAGATGACACCAAATTGGGAGGGGCTGCTAATACGCCAGAGGACAGGATCAAAATTCAAAATGACCTGGACAGATTGGAGAGCTGGGCCAAGGCTAACAAAATGAAATTCAACAGAGAGAAGTGTAAGGTGCTACACTTCGGTAGAAAAAATGGAATGCAGAAATATAGGATGGGGGACACGTGGCTGGATAGCGGTACGTGTGAAAGGGATCTAGGAGTCTTAATAGACCACAAGCTGAACATGAGTCAGCAGTGTGATGCGGCAGCCAAGAAAGCCAACGCAATTCTCAGCTGTATCAATAGGAGTATGGTGTCTAGATCGAGGGAGGTACTGGTACCACTCTACTCTGCTTTGGTTAGACCTCATCTTGAATACTGTGTCCAGTTCTGGGCACCCCAATTCAAGAAGGACATGGTCAAGCTGGAGCAGGTCCAGAGGAGGGCGACCAAAATGGTGAGCGGCCTGGAAACCAAGCCCTATGAGGATAGACTTAGAGAGCTGGGTATGTTTAGTCTGCAGAAGAGAAGGCTAAGAGGGGACATGACAGCCATGTTTAAATATTTGAAGGGATGCCATGTAGAGGAAGGAGAGGGCTTGTTTTCTGCTGCTCCAGAGACCGGAACAAGGAGCAATGGATTCAAGCTACAGGAAAGCAGATTCCTCCTGAACCTCAGGAAGAACTTCCTGACAGTCAGGCCTGTCCGGCAGTGGAATTTGCTGCCTCGGAGTGTAGTGGAGTCTCGTTCCTTGGAGGTTTTTAAGCAGAGGCTGGATGGCCATCTGTCGGGAGTGCTTTGAGGGTATTCCTGCATGGTAAGGGGTTGGACTGGATGGCCCGTGTGGTCTCTTCCAACTCTACATTTCTATGGTTCTATGATTCTATGATTCTATGAATCAGTGATGTAGACTCGAGTCAACTGACTCAGGCCCTTTTCGCATGGCGTTTTTTAAGCAAAAGGGCCTCTTGAGTGTCGCATAAATGTGAGGAGCAGTCCACACAATGCACTCACATTTACGCGACGCTCAAGAGCCTGACACAGACTGCGCACGCATTTTTTTATTTTCGGCTTAAAGCCGAAAATGCTGCGTGGGCATGCGTCGCTCCAAGGCCCCGTGCGCACTTACCTGCCCTGCGGAGCCTCTGGAGCCGGGCCGGTCGCGCTTGCAGCCACAGTGCAGCCTGCAGTGGAAGGAAGGGGCAGGGCAGGGGTGGGGCATTCGCATGACCGGCAAGCCAGCTGCAGTGATGAAGGAGCAGGGAAGTGAGCGCCTCGCACAAGAGGCTGCTCGAGCAAGTGCCGTGCCCCACCTCCGCGAACAGGTAAGGTGCGGAAAGGGCCTCCTCAGTGACTCAGCAGCAAAAATGCACTGACTCGACTCAACTTGAGACCTGTATATTTTTTTAGTGATTGACTTGCTGCCCTTGGTTCAGTAACATAACACATTTATCCAGAAACCTTACTACATGGTCACATGACAATCTGTCTCAAGCCCAATGTGTGGGCACATTTCTCAGAGGGGAACTGCAAATAGGTTAGGCAATGGGCTTGAGGTCTGCTCAGCAGCCTGTCCCTGCTGCATATTGGAGGAGCCTTCTAAATCTTTTCCTAAGAGAAGAAGGCAAGACTTGTTCCCAAAGCATAGGGCATGTTTCCCAGAGAACAGCAAGTGTGTTAGGCAGTGGACTTGAGGAGGGAGGATCCTTCCTTTTACAGCTTTTGAAGCTTCAGTAATGGGGAGTAAGAAGGATCCTATTCCCTACTTCTGAAAAATCCTCCAGCTTCGGAAATGGGAAGTATCCCCCGTTTCCAAAGCTGTAGACTCTTTTATGCCCATTGGCACAAAAGCCTCCAGCTTCAGGAACAGGGGGGTAAGAAGGATCCTATTCCTCACCCGTGAAGCTGCAGATGGCAAGATTGCAAATGTGGAGGGCGAACTCTGCTTAAATTGTTAAAACTGACATTATTCAACTCTGTCCAGAAATTCTGGAATATAGGTTGGGGTATAAAGCTGGCTCCCAGACTTGAGACTTGACTTGAAAGTATCTTCAAGGACTTGAGACTTGACTTGTCAGGTTGCCCTCCATATTATAGTAATGGGATACGTAGTAGGTTTTGAATTAGCAGCTTGCTTGTAACAAAGGTATGGGAACCAGAGACCGTTAGGTAAACAAAAGGCTAGGAATGTACTGATGAGCACTGTCAAGCTTTCACAGCTTCAAGGTCTCTTGCAATCGGGAGGGAAACGTCTTGGTATTTTGTGCTTTTGAATTTGCTAGTTGTCTTTAGTTCCTTCACTGAAGTCCTGCACGATGTATCTCACTCAAAATTAATAGTGTTTATGCACTGTACTATTTGTGTGTGTTGATTCAGTTCTTGACAGAGTGAAGGAACTCACTGTGCAAATACTACAACATGTTTCAAAAATCTGAAGAAGATCCACTGGAAGAAGGAACGACCGGCAGAGTCATCAAAACTCCAGGCGATGGAAACGCCAAAAGAGACGAAATGAACCCTAGCCGGCCCTCAGATGTCCAAGCCAAGGCGTGACCATCAGTCCCTCTGACCACCCCGATTACAGGCTAAACCTGGGCCTGGGGAGAGAGACCTGAAACAGCACAACGACAACATTGCCGCGTGACAAGATGGGACACTTTGGTCGTCAAAACAAACTTGATAGAACAACTCCTAGCCAGAGAAGAAGTGGAAAAACAACGAGAAGAGATATCCAAACTGAGAACTCAGCTACATGACTGGAGAATCCTGGTACCTCAGATTGGGTGTGTGCCTCCACAGATGCTAGAAGCAGCAGCGGCTGCCCCTGCAGCTGCAGCCCCAGCCCCTCTGGGAATACAGGCTCCCCAAGTGGGTCCCAGACCATTTCGAGAGTTGAAGACCACCTATAATGGAGATGGCGCCACCCTGACATACTTTCTTAACATGGCTTCAAATTACATGGTCAACTACAGGAACAGCTTCCCAGACGATGCCGCCAGAGTTAGATACCTCAGTCAGCACCTCCAAGGAGAAGCAGTAGAGTGGGTCGCCAGTTTATTCGACTCACGAGCTGAAGAAACAGCCGATCTACAGCTGTTCATATACTGTCTCAGAGAAAGATTTGAAGACCCTTCTTTCCAAGAACAAGCCAGATACCAACTCAGAAAACTACAACAAAGGAAAGGAACCATTGGGGAATATACCCGTGAGTTCAGAAAATAGGCCACTAAAGTACCGGAATGGAAAGACAACATGCTCAAGCAATTTGTCCGAGATGGATTAAACCCCACCATACTGGATCGCTGTCTATTGCAAGGAGACCCTACCAGCCTCTTGGGATGGATGAAACTGGCTGGAGAAGTGGAGAGTATCATGGAAAGTGTCCAGCTCTCCCGGCAGAGACAAGCCCAAGAAAGCTGTCGCCGAACCCCAGTACCACGCAAGACCACCTTCCTGAGCAGCGAGGAAAGGAGAAAACGGCTCAAAGAGGGAACCTGCTTTTTATGTGGGAAGAAGGGCCACATTGCCAGCAAGTGCCAGGCACAAAAGAAATCCAGTGAAGAAAAGCCCATAACCCCTTCCACCAAGCCTGCTTCCCGCAAAGCTGACACTCCGAAACCACCAACCAAATGACCTACTGGTGGGACCTCCGCTAGAGCTTGTGATGGCGAGGACAGGCCCCTGACTACTTCCAAATCGGACAGTGATGAGTGGGACCCAGACTAATCTGCGAATGTAAGTACGGCTAAAACCCGTCATGTATATGTTACAGTGACTTTACAAGGAACTGATGGGAAATTGAGAATGTACCAGGCCCTGGTTGATTCAGACTGCACCTCTAGCTTATTGAACCCCATAGTGGGCAAAGAACTTGCAGTAAATTTTGAACCCCTTAAGAAAGCCATCAAATTATCTCAAATGGATGGCTCACCCATGGCCAGGGACCCTGTAAGGGAAAGGACCAGACTCATACTTGTTCAAGTGGGGAACATACAGGGGCGATTAAGGTTCTTAGTACCAAACAAAATTGGGTTCCAAGTAGTTCTTGGATATGATTGGCTAAAGAAGCATAACCCCCAAATTGACTGGACCCGAGGATTGCTCATGCATGCTAATGATGCCAAAAAAGTGACCGAACTGCCAGCACCCAACACAGCACTTAAATTGAGTCCCGAGGAACTGCAGAAAATCCCGCAAGAGTACTGGGACCTGCAGAAAGCATTCAAGGACCATGAACCAAACTACCCCCACATAGAGACTCTGATTGCAAACTACAATTGATAGATGGTGCCAAAATTCCCAAACCCAAGATATACCCTATGAACAAGCAAGAACTAGAAACTCTAAAAGAATTTCTAAATAAAAACTTGCAACGCAGATTCATTAAGCCTTCGGCTAGCCCAATATTTTTCCCTAAGAAAAAAGATGGAGGAGACCCAAGGCTCATTGTTAACTATAATTTGATCAATCAGGCAGTGTTGCCTAATGCGTACCCGATTCCTTTGACCGTGGATATCCTGAACCAATTGGTCAAGGGCAAATTCTTTACCAAATTGGACCTCAAAGAGGTTTTCCACAAGATAAGAATGGACCCTGAAAGTGAATGGCTAACTACCTTCTCGACCCCCCCGGGTAACTACCAATGGACTGTTCTACCTTTTGGATTACAAGTTGGCCCCGCAGCTTTCCAAATGTTCCTCAACTCTGTTTTGCAAGACCTCTTCTACAATGGTGTTGTTGTTTATCTAGATGACATTTTAATCTATTCAGAAAACCTTGCAGATCACACCAAACTTGAGCACACTGTTTTACAGAGACATATAGACAATGAACTTGTTGGGAACTTTCAAAATGTGAATTTCACGCACAGACTTTTGACTATTTGGGGTATCGAGTATGCAACACCTTAAACATGGACCCCTCCAAGACCGATACAATTTTGAACTGGCCTGCCCCTAAAACCAGAAAGCAGCTACAACAATTCTTTGGTTTTGCAAATTTGTACCACTACTTCATAAAAGGATTTGCCACAATTATGCTCCCACTCACTGACCTTCCAAAAAAGAGCCCTGATAACAACGCTGGTGAGCCACGCAGGCACTCCAAGTGAATTATCTGGTCAAACAAATGCCAAACCGCCTTTGACACTTGAAAAGAAAAATTCACCTCAGAATCTCTACTCCTTTTCCCAGATACTGAAAAGGAATTTATAATTCAAACCAATGCCTCCAATTTTGTGATGGAACACCACAAAAATGGCGATCTTAAACCATGTGCCTTCATCTCCAAAAAAATTCTCTACATCCCAAACTAGCTGGCCAATTTGGGAGAAAGAAGCCATGGCCATCCATTTTGCCCTCTCCACCTGGCAACATTTCCTTGAAGGTGCCAAACTGCCCTTTCAAGTAGGGACTGATCATCGCAACCTTGAAACACTAAAAACCACCAGAAAACTAACTCCCAAGCAGGCACGTTGGGCAGAATTTTTCCAACGCTTTAGATTCAAAATTATTTTCAAACCAGGAAAAACAAATACTTTAGCTGATCCACTTTCCAGACTCCCCTGCCATGAATTACCAACCATCTCTGCTCCACAAAAAGAGAAAATTCTTTTCACCTCCAACACCCTTGGGCTTCAAGTCACAACACACGTGCAAAAACATGCCCACCACTCGGCTTCCTCTCTGCTGGACTCTAACTTTCAACAAACTCTAAAATCCGCTTATGCAACAGACACCTGGCTACAAAACCACAAGGACTCGGTTGCCTGGGCTAATGGCTTAGCTTTCATTGGAACCAAAATTTACATCCCTCAATCTTCTAGATCTGAAATTTTGAAAAGATACCACAACTCTACGCCTGCTGGACACTTTGGCTTCCTAAAAACACTCCTTGCCATCAGAAAACTTTTCCACTGACCAGGACTCACAAAATACATCCAAGAATACATAAAAAAACTGCCCAGTCTGCATTACCTGCAAATCATCTACATCTAAACCACATGGACTTCTCCATCCACTTCCTACATCCTCTTCCCCTTGGGATGTTATTTCTTGGGACTTTGTCATTGGTCTCCCCAACTCCCATGGTTTCCAGACCATTTGGGTTGTAATCGACCACTTCTTCAAGCAATCACACTTCATTCCTCTCAAGAAAGTGCCTACAGCTGAAAAATTAGCAAACCTTTTCATACACAACATTTGGAAACTACATGGTCTCCCCTCAACAATCATTTCTGATAGAGAACTCATCTTCACATACAAATTCTGGACTGCTCTCTTCAAATCTATCAGCGTTACCCAAAAACTTAGCAGCAGCCATCATCCACAGATTGATGGCGAGACTGAAGACATCAATCAAACTCTAGAACAATACCTTCACTGCTTTATTAACTCCAACCAAAACAACTGGGTCCCCCTTCTCCCCTTCGCCTAATTTGTGTACAACTCTGCTCTACACTCTTCCACTGGTAAAACTCCTTTTGAAGTAGTCTACGGAATGAACCCAAGGCCATTTCCCTCACTCTCAAACACTCTAACCACAACAGCTCCCCCATCAGTGGTTTCCTGGACTCAGAAAATCTCATCAACTTGGACTGCTGTCTGTTCTGCTCTTGAAATTTCCAAAGCTTCCCACAAATACTTTGCAGATAGAAAGAACCGTGCTAACCCTGCCTACAAGCCTTGGAGTAAAAGACTTAAATACATCATTGCTGTGAATTTTTAACCTTGGCTGAATTTGCACGGCTATATAATGCATCCTTACCTCATTCTCATTCCTGTTGGAACACATGAATTTGTTGGCCCTGCCTCATTTCCACAAATTTGAACATAAGCATACTTGGTTTGTTTGAGTAGGAAAGCTAATAGCAGTTGCTGTGTGGGGTGTTGGAAGTGGCTTCTCTCTGTCACATTCAGTGGATTGCCTACTGGAAGTGGCTTCTCTCTGCCACATTCAGTGGATTGCCTACTGGCAGCCCACTAAAACATCTGCCTTGCCCGACCTGCTGTAGGAGGTAGTTGCTGCTCATTGCATCATGACTAGCAGCAACACAAGGAACCATTTTTTTCAGGCTGCTGTGTGGGGCCTGCAGCAAAGAGGGATAAACCAACTGCCACCCAATGTGGAACAAAGTTAAAGGAGCAAGGTCACAAGTAGATCTTATACCTGCCTGTGTTTAAGGCAGTGGAGGTCTGCAATGGGGAGCCACTACCTGGTCATCAGTCCCATTTCTGCTGCCAAATGCATGCCCTGTCAGTGAGGGCCAATAGACCCAGTTGGGTAGATCAACATCTACCAGATCATCAAGACCACAACAATATGTTACCACCTCAACTATCAGAATACCCACAGAAATACAAATAGGGCAAGGGGAGAGGGACGTGGATGGCATTCCATAATTGTGAAGGGTGCCTCATTGACAAGCTGTTTAACCTCTGCTCATTAACCCTGTATTTGTGAGCTGGAGATAGTGCTGTATGCAGCATTTCCATTTTGTTAATAATCCTGGGTAAGAAGGGGCTTACAGAATTCAAGACTCTTCATCTTAAATCTCAGCAAAGGCAAACAAAACCCCATATTCAACAAAGGCCATTCCCGTACTAGACTGTTATTGTGCTAGTATTCCACTTTCAACATCCTATGGAGTCCTGGGGTTTGCAGTTTAGAGAGGGGCCTTTGAGGCCCCTCCCTAAACTGCAAACCTCAGGATTCTATGGGATGTTGAAAGTGGAATAATAGCACTATAACAGTCTAGTGAAGAAATGGCCAAGGAATTAAGTGTAATGGGTTCTGTGCCTAATTGCAGAAATCTCTTTTATTACGCCTTCCAGTGTCTCTCTCTTTTTTTCTCAACAACAACAACAAAAGCAGAACATTCTTATAAAGAAAGTTCATCATACACTACCCATGCCCCATGTCCTGTCATTCTGAGCATCCATTCCTAGATATTGCTACATAGTGCAAAATACATTTTGGTAACTGAAGAAAAAATTGCATGGCTGAAAGGGTCTAGCCTTACCCAAGGCACTCCTGATGATGGAAGCAACAACAACAGAAGTTTTGGGTCCTATAATTATGAGGAGCTATATATTGTGTAGCAAAAAACCTCACAGCTATCGACTTCTACCCAAACCATATATTTATTTATCATCTCACCTCAGTTTGCTGAAACTTCTTTGGAAAACAGAAAATTGCTGCCCTAAGGCAAACTAGATTTGTGCAGCTCAGACAAGTGATATAGAGAAGCATAGCTCTCCTGAATCAAGTTTTCCCAGAGATTAAAAAGAAAGGCCTTAAAACTAAAGGACCCCACAGCTGCAAAACTAAAGATTTCAGCTCCCGTTGTACAAGACCAGCATTACTCATCCTTTTATTTGGTAGGCCCTTTCTTTAGCAGCAGAAGTTTTTTCCAGAAGTTTTATTACAGAAGTTGTAAGGAATAGTCTTTATTTATTTAAAAATATAGCCACAGTGCCATGGTTTCATCTTACAAAATCCTGGGATATGTAGTTTGGTGAAGTACTTAGAACTTCCCTTGAACTACAATATTAGAGTGCTCTGGCAAAGAATTTTAAGTAAAAGCAAAACAGGAGACAAAGGTCCACACGTTGATAGACGGTCACATGGAGCTTTGTCTGCTGCTTTTACTTTTCCTATGTGCTCATCAGTTCTCTCCTTCAAAGAATTTTAAGTACTTCACTGTACTACAAATCCCAAGATTCCATACAGTGAGACTAGGGCAATTAAAGTGGAATCATAGTGCTATAGCTGTATGCAATGGACACACCTTAGGTTGTACTTGTCACATATGCCATGGGTTCTAGGCATAATGACCCAGCTACAAGAGAGTTTAACTTGAGAAAAAAAGTGTCTCTAAAAGAATTCCAGATTAAATAAGGGACCTCTGAACCTAAAAGGTAACACCAGACATCAAGAACAATGATAATAACATAAAATACCACTAGGCACCTCTATTGGAGAAAGAGAGACAAAAAAGAAAGGTTAGTCATCAAGACACCCTAAGGCCTAACACAACACTACAACAAGGAATCATGAAAGTAAGAATGCAGTTCAATAAAGATTTCAGGTTTCAGCTAAGATGAAACATGTCTGCAAGATCAAAAATGTGTCTTATGCTCTATTAGATATTCCCGAGTTGTTAACAACTCTTTAGAGGATGGGAAGAGTCTGGTATAAGGTATCAACTCATATTTGAAATAATCTAAATGGTATGAAAATAGTTCATAAGGAATAATCCAAGGTATGCTTTCCATGATGGAAAATCACAGATCTGCTGGACTTTACAATCAGACAAAATTGTCACCATTTTATTGGTACAAAAATATTTATCATAATAAGGAAAAAACAGAGAAGCCTGATCTCAGTGTAATCCTGCCTTTTAAAATATCATGATTCATGGACTACTAACCTTGCCTTAGATTCAACTGTATTTTGATAACAATGAAGAAACATACAAGCCTAGTCTCAGAGTGATCCTACCCTGACAAAATACTGTGGCCTAAATGTATTTCCTAGTCCCAGCTAGAGTAGACCCATTGAATCAAAGGAAACTTGCTAGATGAACACTTCTACATGAGTCTCATTGCTCAATAGGTCTATCTACCTGAGACTAAACAATTGGATTTAGGCCAATATGGCCACTTTCTGGTACAGAATTATGCTTTCATAAAAGTGGTATTTGTTGTATGGATATCTGGATGTGTTCCATTAACTGCCCAATCTATGAGTGGCAACAGACAACAAACGTATTTTGAGAGGAACTAAACAGACACAAAAGTTGTCCCATCCCACTGTATTAAGGCCCCATCCTATATTCATTAATAGAATAAGTGCACAATCTTTTTGGTCCCCAAAGAGCTATATCTGATGTCAACAAAGGGAAAAAAAATACATGTGTACATACTTGCTCATACACATACATTCCACTACACAGGGCTGGAGAGCATTAAACCTCCCATCTTTGCCCATTCTATAAGTTCAAAACAGGTTGGGATGTAAAAGCAATGACTATCTCCCAATGATCACCACCAAAGTCTATATTTCTTCACCACAAATGGCTCACTTACTTTAAAAAAAACTGTTGGGAAAGATTTAACCCTTCCCCTCTCCAGGCACAGTTTAACCTTCCCCATGCACATGTTTAACACCTTTAAGTAGTTAACTCTCAGTCAATACCATTTGTTGGATTTAAACTTCCCTGCCCTCTGGAGGGAAGGGCCAAACTTTCCCATCAGTTTTTAAACCAAATCAGCAAGCACCACACAAAAGCTTAAAAGGGGGCAAACTGGTGACACCAAGTAGAGTATTATCAGCTCTGCTGTATAACAGAGAGAGAGAATTTAGCATCTGAAGAGCCATGTCCTATATCTCAAGCCTACTCCCTCACATCTCAGTTGTTGTGTTTTTCTTAATTGAAAAGCCTAAAATTAAACTAAACTTTAAAAACCATGTTGGAGCCTTTCCTCACTAGATGCTTTGGTCCCCTGATCATATTGGACTTCCAATTCTACAATTTTATTCATGAGTCTAGCTGACCAGACAATGTATCCTATTGTTGGAAGACCTCAACTCACTGAACAATGAAAAGATCTGGGGTATTTTAGAACTCTGGGGAAGTTTATTTTGGTGTCTAATTTATGCATTGATTTCCCTTCCCAATATGATAAATGCTTCTCCTCTTAACTTCTTGTCCTCTTCTTGGCCTTGGCAGGTACTCTGCATCATCCACCCCTGGTTCCAAATAATGAGTAATAACTTGATAAATGTCTTTTCACTTTGCTTGAGTATAGGCATCTATTATCAATACTATTCAAAGTTACTCAAATAAATCCTAATTCCATATCCTGCAACCCTTCTTCTCTCTCCTTAATGAAATATCACTCTTAAAATATCATTCAAGGTGTTGTTTCTGTTTTAAAACTTTATTTATGTGCTAAAGAACTGTGAGTATGCATGTTCAACTAGCTGTCAGGATCCGGAAAGAAATAGCTCACTTTGAAATAAGTTACCACATCCCACTGAGATCACATTTTCCCAAGCCATTTCCCAATAGCAAGTCTGCCATTTATAAGAAGGCTGGATAGCTCAGAAGTTACTCTGAAGCCTTTGGCACAATTTCCCCATAAGCATTATGAAGCTAATCTCAGTGATTTGAAGCTGCTCGCCATCCACATTTTTTTGTGCATGTATTCCCTCTTTGGGTGTATGTCTTTTTAAAAATGTATGAAACATGTTAAAATTTAAAAAGCTAAGATTGTTTTATTTGTGCAGGCTTTGGGCAAATAATTGATTGTAGAGGTTGTTTTTAGCAGATGGGTACTGTATTTTCTTTATTGATTTGTTTTGACCCTCATCTAGGCAGATTGGACAAGTGTGTTCCCCAGAGTCACTTTTTTCTCCCCAGAATTCACACAGAACTAGCCTCGCAAGGCAAGCATTTTATGGCATTGTCAACTGAAAAGTTGTAAACATTGTACCCAACTTTCACCTACCACCTATTCGCATGGGATTTATGTTATAGCCAAGCAAAACAAAACACCTAGGGCTTTGTCCAAATATATCTATCTTATTTTGAGGTACAGAAGACGTTGCAAGACCACTTTCAATACTGCCCACTACCTGCATACTATCTGCATAAGCAACCTTTTGTTCATTAAGATAGTGAAGTGTCCAATTTATAAAAGCAAAAAAAAAAAAGCAGGTATTGTCCAAGCTTTATAGCTGGGACAATACGGATTTTCAGACTTCCTTAGAAAGACAGGTTTTTCTGGAGACTAAGGCTTTGATCCAACTGCCAATATTAACTTGATTAGAACTAAAGTAGATCTGTTGAATCAAATGAACTTATTGACTCATCAATTTACTGTTGATTCAATGAGTCTAATGTAGTTGAACTTGCAATTGGACTTAGGCTTAAATCCATGGTTGCCCCACCAGCAGTACAAAATATGTCTTTACACATTTCCAAATGATTTTGCTGTGTTCTGGATCAGGTAGGTGTTAATTATCATCCTATAGGCTTCAGCCTATGGTGACCCTATGAATGAGAGATCTCCAAGACACAACCCTGCTAAGATCTTGCAAACTCATCACCATGGCTTCTTTGACTGAGTTATTCCACTTGTATTGTAGTCTTCCTCTTTTCCTACTGTCTTCAATTTTGCTTGGCATTTTTGTCCTTTCTCATGAGTTACGTCATCTCGTGATGTGTCCAAAGTGCTATAGCCTCAGTTTAGTTATTTTGGGATGGGATAAATGTTAAATACTACTCTGTATTACTGTTGCTTTGTATTTGGAAAGGTGGGGGAAAATAACAACTCAGTACCTCTGGTCATAACTGCTTTTGCATTTCATGTTTTGGAAGCTGGATGTACAATGAAACAGAAATATTTTACTGCAGAGGAAGCTCAGAGTGACACTGGGGCCATTTCTACATCTTACCCATCTCCGTCCTTGTTCTGTCGTGATCCCGGCAGTGCCACTGCTGGGATGGTAGCGCGACATGAATGCTCCCCTCCACACCCAACCAGCTGCCTGCTGAAGGGCAGCACGAGTGACACATGTCTTCCTTCCACAGTATAGCCAGCCACTTCCTCTGCTGCATAGGGGAAGGAACCACCTAGATCGCACTTCCTCCCTTTCTACACAGCTGCTGGCAACAGGAATGTCACGCAATCAGGGTTCATTACCAGATTTTTTTCCAGTAACGGAATATCCCGCGATTCTGACAGATGGGGATGGTTGGCAGTGGGACTACGATGAAGTCATTCAAAAGCACCAACTTACAGACTGGCAGCAATGCGTCCCCACTGCGCGACAGCAACATTGTGCAGAAATGGCCTGAAAGTGTTCACTCCACATTCTGAAGGTGAAGACAATGTGCTACCTGCTGAAAGCTGTTCAAAATTTGAAGACAGTGTTCCCTCAAAGTCTTAATGATGGATAAGCACAGTTGTGGAACAGCCTCTGGAAATGCCTGCAGGTACATGGGGAAGAGATTAAAATGCCTCGAGGCAGAGTTGTTCAAAGATCATAACCTAGAAATGAAAAAACAACATGTATATAATCCCCTGAGCCTGTCCAAGAAGAACCAACTGGAGATACTGGTGTCACGGGAGGAGGAGTGGAAGGACCTGATGCAGACAACTACAGGTAGCTCACTATAGAGTACCCAGAGATATCAGTTAGGAATGGCCAGGGTCATAGAAAAATGCAAATGAAGAGAGTGCTAGAAACATTTAAACTGCTCATGGTGGAAAGTATTCTTTATTACATAATACATAGAACTTAACAGAGACTAAACATGTATTCAGGACCTGGAAGTAGAGGTACTTTACCAAAATCAAAGCATAGAAGCCCTTTGAGATCACTAGGTGGGCAGCAGTAGGCATAGGCCATTTCCGCACTAGACTGTTATAGTGCTATTATTCCACTTTCAACATCCTATAGAATCCTGGGGTTTGCAGTTTGGGAAGGGGCCTCAGTAATAATAACAGCACTATAACAGTCTAGTGCGGAGATAGTGCATAGATGGCCATATACTGGCCTACTGCTGTTTTCAGATGGACCACGGGCCCTCTTTTCACCTGACCTCCATATGCATGAATACAAAATCATGCAAAGCACGGATGTACATGCACTGCTGCAGGCATGTGCACAGTGTGCCCATTGCCTATAATGGAATGCAACACCTCACTCTTTTCTTTGTTTTACATAAGGGCTGCTGGAATGGATCCCCACATATATAGCACGCTCACTTGATATTGTAGACCACATTACTGGAGACTAAAGGAACTATTGCATCTAGTCTCAGGGTGCTTCTACTTCCCAACAATAAGCCTCATGAACTCACAAAGCATTTTTTAGCTCTGGAGGAAGGAAACAAGACTGATGTACAGAGTTGCTGATAAACTGGCTACTTTTCAGGAGGTGTGGACTTCATTTAATGAGTAGGAACAGACCTAGCCATTGATGAACAGCTGGTTGAGTTCAGAAGTAAATGTCAATTCTGATGGTACACACCACATAAAGCAGGAAAATATGGCATAACACTGCAATAGTACTGCCATGCTAAAACATCTTATCCTCTAAAGAGAGATACTTGAGTAGACAGCTTGGGACACCACAGGAAACCCAGCTTGGTTAAAGTGTCGCGAGAACACTGGCTGAACTGTATTTCCATCCACACAGGATAAAAGATGGTCAAGGTCATTTCTTCCCATCAGCTTAGAACTGGTAGAAGGTCCAATAAACATACTTAACTATGTTGGCACAATTCAATTGAATAAGCCTTACAGTGACAGCCACTGCTCACTCCTGCCACTGTTAATTCTGATTAATTACCTGTTTTGCAAAGAAGGAGGATTACCAGCTGCTCAAATCTGATGTTCTGTTTCATGTGAAGAAGTGTTTTCTGAATCTGGGAGTTTGAGTATTGTAGAATACCCTTGGTTCTACAAGGCAGAGGTAAAAGTCGTGAGTAAAGGGAGTAAGTATCCATAGCATTGCAGGCTTAATATTTATGGCTAGTTATCTAAGAATTCATTACTTTCAGTCCAGCAGTGGACATGCATAAATCTTTAGCTATGCAACAATTACCAAGTTGTCCCAATAAGGAATTGGATACTTTCAAAGATAAATATCTACAAGTCTGGAAGCCTAATGTTCCTAAAGCTACATAGAAATCAACTTTATTTATGTTTGCAGTTTGCTTGTTAACTGCTAAGATTTCATTCATTCATTCATTCATTCATTCATTCATTTGGTAAATGTTTGAGCTGCATGATTCAAAGTTTTGCAGATCTCCAATGCATGTTGAATCTCCATATAATAGAAACAGTTGTGAATTTCTTGAAGAAAGCCGGCGGTAGGGGAGAGAAAATAAATGGAAAAGGGCTTGGATTTCCTGCACAGCTTCATTCCTTGCATTGCAACTGCAGTGCTAACTCACTGACTACTTACTGGTCCAAATCATGCTATCAGACCATAGCAATAAGGACATTTCATAATACTGGAAGAGCTTTTATGGTAAAGAAGCAAGAAACTGGTTTTGCAGCTTTTTCAAGTGGTCCACAGTTTAAATAGTGAAAACTAACCTGTGAAGACTACTTATGGGAGCTAGTCTCCCCCCCCCCTCTCTCACACACACACACACAATCTTTCCCCTCATTACTATTTTACAATTCATTTTTTAAATATTTTCATTATTTATTGCTTAGTTACATTTATCTCCCACTTTCTTCCAATGAGCTCATGGCTCTCCTTGACTTCATGGCTTTTTCCCTCACCATGATAACCTCACAACAACCCTTAAGTTAGGCTGAGAAACAGTGAGCGACCCAAAGGTGCCCGGTGTATCGCATGGCTCAGTGGCCACTAGATCCTTGGCCTCCCAAGTCACAATGCAACACTTTAAAACCAATATACCACACTGCTTCTAAGATCATTTTATACCAGGCTGGTGACAGGTAAACACATATACTGTACAAACATCCATGGCAGACTTAGAAAAAAAAGTCCACTTAATGTGCAAGAGGACAGACAAGGTGTAATGCAGTACTCAGTTGGCTGGGTTTTAAGCCAGCAACACAAGTTGCTAAACTCACACCCAGATGAAGTACTTGCTGTGACTGGTCATTAAACACTACATATGTATTTATCCTAAGTCCATATGTCAATGATCTATTGTTGTGCCTATATACCTTGCAAGAAACAGCCTTCAGGCCAGAGTGTATTAAAAACTGCTTTCTCTTTAAATATTTCAGGAAGTACATCTGTCTCTCCCTCTCTTAGGCTAAAACTCCAATTCTAGATATGAAGGGAACAGAATGGACATCTTCTATTTATCTGAATATGTTTCTTTGTCCAATGTGAAATGAGAACTTTTCTTGATGTCAGTGCCATATAGTAGTTTGCCTTTGATATTTTTTTTTCTCTTGTGCTCATTAGCCCATCCCCTCTAGGTATTTAAATATTTCATCTGTCCCTCTTAGATTATATTCATTTTGAGGAAAATCAAACTAGTACAGTTTCTAGAAATGATGCCAAATATCTTGAAGATGCGGCAGAAGTCTGCACTGCTAATTTTCTCAGTCTGCAGGTTATTAGACAAACCAAGAGCTACTGTGGCTACATGCTGTGGGATCCTGAGGTTTATAGTTTGGTGAAGGACTAGACTAGAGCACTCTGGCCAATAATTTTAAATACTCCTCCCTAAATTGTAAATGTAGGATTCCATAGGATGTTCCTATGGCAGTTAAAGTGGAATCATAGCAGTATAATTTTATAAAGTGAAAGGTGCTTTAGACTCTTCCCTTTCTTCTTCTGCCTTCAAAAAACAAACAGACCAAAACTGCTAATCTTTAAATGGTTTGTATCTTGAAATGAAGGTAGGGGTGGGGAATTCTTTTGGCCCAAGGGTCAAACCAATTCAGGAGCTATTTGAAAGCAGTGAGTGGGCCCACAGCCCAATAGGAGTTGGGCATTCCACTGCTGGCATGTGAATTCTGTTGTTTCTTCCACATTCCTGTCCATACCTCTGCCTCTCTCACACACATCTGTGCATAGACACAGGCATAGGCCATTTCTGCACTAGGCTGTTATAGGGCTATTATTCCACTTTCAACATCCTCTGGAATCCTGGGGTTTGCAGTTTAGGGAGGGGCTTCAAAGGATTCAAACCCCAGGATTCCATAGGATGTTGAAGGTGGGATAATTCAAGCTGCAGGAAAGGAGATTCCACCTGAACCTCAGGAAGAACTTCCTGACAGTCAGGGCTGTCCGGCAGTGGAATATGCTGCCTCGGAGTGTAGTGGAGTCTCCTTCCTTGGAGGTTTTTAAGCAGAGGCTGGATGGCCATCTGTCGGGAGTGCTTTGAGGGTGTTCCTGCATGGCAGGGGGTTGGACTGGATGGCCCATGTGGTCTCTTGCAACTCTAAATTTCTATGATTCTATGATTTTATGATTCTATGATAATAGCATATAAGAGGCTAGTGTGGAAATGGCCATACTCATTAGCACATACAAAAACATTTACTCAAACATTCAGGAGCTTGGGAAACAGAAAGAGGAAAATAACAACTGATGGAAGAGAGAGAGGCCCTTTCCACACGTGGGGCATGAATCAGGCAGAAACGGGACTCACTGGATTTCTTCTCCATCCGAGCGAGTCCGTCGGGACGAGGAGCAGTGCAAGCTCGTCTCTCCACACTGCTCCGGCGTCCAAAATGGCGGCTTCCAGTTGGTGGAGGCTCTCCACCAACCAGAGAAGCTCGGCAGCCTAAAACCCGCCCCTGGCAGATCTGCAGGCACACACTAGTGTGTACCTGCAAATCTGCACCGGAGCACGGCGACAGAGCGACACGGAGTTGGGTGCTCCATGCTTTTGAAAAACCTCTTAAAAGACGTTTTCAAAAAACACGCTGCGCGACCAGTTCCGGTCGCTCCAGGGTGGACTGAGGTGCGGAACTATGAAAAGTAGTCCGACCCAGTCCACTCCACGGTACAGAAGACCTCCGTCGGAGGTTGCTCTGCGCCGTTTTAATAGCCCGGTGCGGAAATGACCTAAGATAAACTTGTGCCTTTTCTGTTAAGGTTTGTTATTTGGCTGAGCTATTTGGAGGCTTGCTTGTGCTTTTTTGTGTATTTTGGACCATGTACTCTGCCTGAACAGAGTTGTAAGAGGGTGGAGCTTCTAATGAAAGGAAGCGAGTACTGAGAAGCAACTTAAGTAACTGACTTGCTTGGGGGTAGCACTAATAGCAAGTAGCTTCAGCAAAGCTGCTTCCTCAGGCTCTTTCCACAGCTTACCGGATCCCTGCGGCATCCCCCAGGGATCCTGGTTGAGCCTGTCCCAGGAGAAGAGTGTGACAGGAGCACTTCTCTCTGCACCGGCTGCCTGCAGGAATAGAGGAAGCACAATGGCCATGCCTCTTCCTTCCGCAGCGCAGCCAGACACTGTCCCAAGCTGCACTGGGGCAGGAAGCATGGCCATTGCATTTCCTGACCCTCCACAGCTCAGGTAAGTGCAGGAGGACTGTACAATTGCCAGTCATTGACGAAAAGAACCCATCAATGATTCGTGGCATCATTGCACCATCTAGGGATGGGAGAACAACGGAACATGGACAATGTCATGCAGAACCGTCACCCGGGTCCCGTATTTCTCCCGTCTCTAATATGGGACACCAACGTCCTGCAGAAAGGGCCTCAGTCTCTGGAACTCACAAAACAGAAAAAGGTAAAGAACTCCTTTGTGTGTACATTTCACAGAAGAGATTGAAGTGGAGGTCCAGAGTGCAATGACTTTGCCCATGTAGGATGACTAAACATGAATGGTGTAATAACCAGTTTTAAATAGCCATCTTATTAAATAGCCAGCATAATAGCCAAATTTAAATATCTGAACAGACGTCATGGAGAAGATAAAGCAAGTCTGGGTTTTTTGTGCTCCAGACACTAGGTCATAAACCAATGGATTCACATTACAAGAAAAGAGATTCCACCTAAACATTGGCGGGGGGGTAGGAGTCCTGATATTGTTCAACTATGGAATAGACTGTTTCGGAGGGACGTCTTTAAACAAAGGTTGGATGTCCCCAGGCTTGCCTCAGCATTACCCTTCCCTGCTGCATAAGGCTTTTTTTTTTTAAAGCTTTTGTTGATAACTGCACATGTTATTTTAAAGAGAGAACAGAGAAGGGCTGGGTTTGTTTCTTTGTTCTTCCAAAGGAGGGTTACTGTGTCGAGTATATTTATACAGATATGTAGCATCCTTTGTTTGTTTTTGATAAATTGATAAATGTTGGAAGCAAAGAGGCATCGATGCTTGTATAAAGTGATTAATGAGAGGGAACTCTAAAGAGCATGCCTGCCCTTTTGTTTCACCTCACTGTTTCTTTCTTTGATCCATATATTCAAGCTTTTTGCTTCCTTCCTGCCTGCAGAAATCATTTCCTCCTTCTTCCAAAAGTTAGATAGTCCTTCGTCTCCCTTTGTCTGAGAAGGGAGTATCCATTGTCCAGAATGGTGGTGGTATATGGCTAAATCTAGCCTACAGTCACATGTGGAACTATGCTATACTAAGTCATACAGGATTGCAGCTGGAGGGTGGCATCCTGTTAGTGACATACACATAGATAAATGTGGCTTATAAACATATACAATCATACTTTGGTTAAATGTTCTGACAAAAAAATCTCCTTTTTACAGAATCTTTTAATGTCTTCCAAGACGTCCTTTTTCCTCTTGGTCCTTTGTCTAGCTGAAAGCTTTTAGTAGCATTAGTACTGGGAGGACAGTGAAAGGGAACTGGAGAAACACAGCCTTTGTGTCAGGTTGCAACAGTGTGTCTCTAGTAAACAATACAATAAAAGCTTGAGCTGGGTAATGATGGAGTTCTGCTCTAGCTGATCTTGTCTACGATAGGCAATGTCTTCAGCATTCTTTTTGGAGCATGTGGAACACCAAAACAAAGAGGAAAGGGAAAAGCAGATAAGCCCGCTTCACCAACTATTCCCATTGTATTTAAGACACATAGATCTGTAAGTCTGGCCACCAAAATGGACATCATAAGAAGAAGTGGAGGCTAATGAAAGAAAGAAAAAATCATTGCTGGATGCATTTTGGATGATTTCAAGTCATTTCTCGAAGATTCAAAATGGGAAAAGAAAAACAAGATGTATTCCAGATGTGAGTGCACCCTTGTTTTTTCCCCCTCCAAACTGAAACCATTTGCTTCATTATCATCTGAACTGCCTCCCTTCCCTCCCCACCAGTTCTCAGCATAAGGATCCTCCTGGGGCTTTCCAGCTACCAGGGCAGGAGGAGGGTATACAACTGTGTGAGTGAATCTTTGCACTCCACCTACTTGATATAGGATCCTGGTCAAGATCCAAACAGGCAAAACAATGATTCTGAGGCTGAATAAATTTATGCCAAATTGCTAGAAACTGAGCTCATCATCTTTTAAAATAGTCAAAAAGACTTGATTTTCTAGGGCACTGCCTGGAGCTTTTTAAGTGACAGCATTCTGGCTACCAGTGATTGATTTGTACTGGTGCTTAACTGTTTCTAAATAAGTCATAACAGCCATTAACCTTGAACAAGACCTCCAGACCTCCACTGCTACAAAAGATGCCAGTTCAAACCTTGCTATAATATCCCTATATTCTACATGTTTAAAGCAAAACTTTGAAACATGCAAACTATCCCCCTTCCTTTCAACTATTTTGGCTTAGTACTGTTCTTCATGCATATTCTTTGGGGTCAAACTTCATACAGAAACCTTACCCATGTTTGCTACAGGGCAACCCCAAAGCTTTTGTTGCCTAAAACAGAGCAGCTCCGGTATACCCTCCGTCCCTATCCACTTATCTCTTAAACCAAGGTGCATAAATCAAGGTACGTGTTCAGATATAGGGTGAGATACAAATATTTTAATAAATAAAGTGAAATAAATGTTAACCAAGGCCACTGGCAGAGCTTGGAGTGCGGGGAGGGGGGGGCGGGAGGGGCTTTGGCCATGGTGTGCAGGGCACAGCCATGGTACATGGAGGTGTGGCCACAGCATGTGGGGGCATGGCCACAGTGTGTGGGGGTTGGCTACGAGCTGGGACACCCAAAAATATTGCCTCCCAGAGTGAACCCCTTCCCTTGCCCCCCTGTCCCTACGCAACTGACAAAGGCCAATCAAGTTATGTTGGCCAATGAGACAGAAATCCCCACAAGAAACTCTCTGTATGCCCTGGCAGTAAAAATTAAACTAGATAACAAGCAATTTCCTGGCTTTTCATTACATCCACAATTTTTTGCCCAAGGCAGCAGCTTTATCCTGCCTAATATTAGGGCTGGGCCTAGAGATATCTATCAGCCTGCATGAGCAAGCCACGTGGATTGCCACTTTGTGCAAGATTGGGATCCGATGCATGTTGTAAATGCTTGAAAATTAATATTTGGAAGGGCAAGCCAAAAGGTAATATTGTACATGCAATCAGGAAGTCAGCACACTGGGCCAAGAAACGGATGCTTGGAGGAATGTCACATGGAGGAGTAGGAGGACCAGGAAGGAAACAGAGACTCTCAACCTACACAATTGCTTCAAAGTTCTTGGCCTTATGAACGATGAGGAGCACCAGGAGGAGGGAACAGAATGTCAACAAGAAGGAATCCAACTTCGGCAACAGGAACTAGATCAACACTCCCAGCCTCAACAGAGTGCCCAGGCAGTCCTAGAAGAACCTACTCATCGAGGAGCCCCGGACAAGCCTCAGAGGAGGCGAGTTCTGGTTGTTGGGGACTCCTTGCTCAGAGGAACCGAAACGGCAATTTGCAAACCCGACAAGTTCAATCGAGAAGTCTGCTGTCTTCCTGGGGCCAAGATCAACCACATAACGGAGAGGCTAACCAGGCTGGTCAAGCCCACTGACCATAAGCCCCTCATTGTGGTTCATGTCGGAACCAATGACACTGCGAGGCACAGCTTTTACCACATCGCAAAGGACTATGAGCTTATGGGGACAAAGCTTAAGGACCTTGGTGCGCAGGTGGTCATTTCATCTCTCCTCCCTGTTCAAGGATATGGTGCACAAAGGGAAAGGGCAATAGCAGAGGTCAACAACTGGCTCCGCACATGGTGCCGCCGGCAACGGTTTGGGTTTTTGGAACACGGACTGAATTTCCATGAACGTGGGCTTCTGGCAAGGGATGGGCTGCACCTCACGAAACTTGGCAGGAATGTTTTTGCAAACAGTCTTGCACGGAGGATTAAGAGGTCTTTAAACTAAGTTCTGCTGGGGAGGGAGACAATATTATTCAGGGCAAAGACTCAGCGAGTGCAGGGGGTAAAGGCCCAAAAGATATTGACCAAGTAGTACAAGCGTCCAATGGTGGGAGGAATAGAAACTATAGTACAGGACTTGCAGGAAGGGCCCGGGGATTTAAGTGTCTCTACACTAATGCGCAGAGTATGGGAAACAAGCAAGATGAACTTGAACTCCTAGTACAACAAAATAAATACGATTTGATAGGCATCACTGAGACGTGGTGGGATGAGTCTCAGGATTGGAATGTAGGAATAGAGGGATATAGCCTATTTTGTAGAAATAGACCAAACAAGAAAGGAGGAGGAGTAGCCTTGTATGTCAAGGATGTTTTCACCTGTGAAGAGATCCATGACTTAAACCCAGAAAGCCAGGTTGAGAGCATCTGGGTAAGAATTAAGGGAGTGAGAAACAATAGGGATATTCTGGTGGGGGTTTACTACAGACCTCCAACCCAGACTGAGGACCTTGATGACGCCTTCCTCAACCAAATGACCGTGCATTCAAAAAGGAGAGATACAGTAATAATAGGAGATTTTAATTACCCGGATATATGCTGGCAGTCAAACTCTGCCAAGACAGCAAGGTCCAGCAAGTTTCTTGCTTGTCTTGCAGACAATTTCATGGTCCAGAAGGTGGAAGAGGCCACAAGGGGATCAAATATTCTAGATCTGATCCTGACCAATAGGGATGACCTTGTTAATGAGGTAGAAGTGGTTGGATCTTTAGGGGGGAGTGACCATGCCCTATTGGAATTTGGCATTCAGTGGGAAGGAGAAAATAAGTGTAGCCAGACACTCGTCTTAGATTTTAAAAAAGCGGACTTCTGTAAACTTAAGGAGCTGCTGGCTGAAATTCCGTGGTCAGGAATAGTGAAAGAGAAAGGAGTTCAGGAGGCATGGGAGTTCCTTAAAAGGGAGATACTGAAGGCACAGTCTAAAACTGTGCCAATGAGGAGGAAAAATGGAAGGCATCTGAAGAAACCAGAATGGTTGACTAAAGAACTCTCAGCTGAGCTAAGCGTTAAGAGAAACGTGTACAGGAAATGGAAGAGGGGGGAAACCACCAAAGAAGAATTTAAGCAAGTAGCCAGGAAATGTAGGGAGAAGGTCAGAAAGGCTAAAGCACAGAACGAACTTAGGCTGGCCAGAGACATTAAAAACAATAAAAAGGGCTTTTTTAAATATGTCCGCAGCAAAAGGAAAAAGAAGGAGACGATAGGGTCGCTGTGCAGAGAAGATGGTGAATTACTAACAGGGGGAAGAGAAAAGGCAGAACTACTTAACACCTTCTTTGCCTCAGTTTTTTCCCAGAAGGATACAAGCACTCAACCTGGCGGTTGGGGAGCAGGTGAGGAAGCAGGGAAAATGAGGCACATAATAGGTAGAGAGGTGGTACAAGAATACCTGGCCACACTGGATGAATTGCAGTCTCCAGGGCCAGATGAATTGCATCCTAGGATATTAAAAGAACTGGCAGAGGTCATTTCGGAACCGCTTGCTATAATCTTTGAGAAATCTTGGAGGACAAGAGAAGTTCCAGCAGACTGGAAGAGGGCAAATGTTGTCCCCATCTTCAAGAAGGGAAAAAAAGAGGACCCAAATAATTATCGCCCAGTCAGCCTGACATCGGTACCCGGAAAGATTCTGGAGCAGATCATTAAGCAGTCAGTTTCTGATCACTTAGAAAGCAACGCGGTAATCACGAGAAGTCAACATGGATTTCTCAAAAATAAGTCGTGCCAGACTAATCTTATCTTTTTTTATGATAGAGTTACTAGCTTGATAGATGAAGGGAATGCTGTGGATGTAGCATATCTCGATTTCAGTAAGGCCTTTGACAAAGTTCCCCATGACATTCTTGCAAAGAAGCTAGTAAAATGCGGGCTGGACAGGGCTACTGTCAGGTGGATCTGTAACTGGTTGACTGACCGTTCCCAAAGGGTGCTCACCAATGGCTGCTTTTCATCTTGGAGAGAAGTGACTAGCGGGGTGCCACAGGGTTCTGTCCTGGGCCCAGTGCTCTTCAATATTTTCATCAATGACTTGGATGAAGGAATAGAGGGCATGCTCATCAAATTTGCAGATGACACCAAATTGGGAGGGGTTGCTAATATACCAGAGGACAGGATCAAAATTCAAAATGACCTGGATAGATTGGAGAGCTGGGCCAAGGCTAACAAAATGAAATTCAACAGAGAGAAGTGTAAGGTCCTACACTTAGGTAGAAAAAATGGAATACAGAAATATAGGATGGGGGACACGTGGCTGGATAGCAGTACGTGTGAAAGGGATCTAGGAGTCCTAATAGACCACAAGCTGAACATGAGTCAGCAGTGTGATGCGGCAGCCAAGAAAGCCAATGCAATTCTCGGCTGCATCAATAGGAGTATGGTGTCTAGATCGAAGGAGGTACTGGTACCACTCTACTCTGCTTTGGTTAGACCTCATCTTGAATCCTGTGTCCAGTTCTGGGCACCCCAATTCAAGAAGGACATGGTCAAGCTGAAGCAGGTCCAGAGGAAGGCGACCAAAACGGTGAGGGGCCTGGAAGCCATGCCCTATGAGGATAGACTTAGAGAGCTGGGTATGTTCAGTCTGCAGAAGAGAAGATTAAGAGGGGACATGATAGCCATGTTTAAATATTTGAAGGGATGCCATGTAGAGGAGGGAGAGGGCTTGTTTTCTGCCGCTCCAGAGACCAGGACAAGGAGCAATGGATTCAAGCTGCAGGAAAGGAGATTCCACTTGAACCTCAGGAAGAACTTCCTGACAGTCAGGGCTGTCCGGCAGTGGAATCTGCTGCCTTGGAGTGTGGTGGAGTCTCCTTCTTTGGAAGTTTTTAAGCAGAGGCTGGATGGCCATCTGTCGGGAGTGCTTTGAGGGTGTTCCTGCATGGCAGGGGGTTGGACTGGATGGCCCATGTGGTCTCTTCCAACTCTACGTTTCTATGATTCTATGATTCTATGCACCACTTCCTGGACTTCAACGCAAGCTCAGACTGTAATGCTAAAAATGTGTGCCTGTCTACAGGGAGAAGAACAACGTGAGATAAACAGCCAGACACATATTTTGAAGTTTCTGCTGCATTTATTAACATTGCTGAACAGGTAAGTCAATTTTTTTAAAAGGGAAAAAATTCATCCTGTTTTAACTGTGCGACTATTACTAACATTTCAAACTTGTTGTCTTCTAGGAACACCTCTAGCTTTCTGGGACTGTAACTTTGATAGCACAGTGGCATATATTACACCATTCTTCTTGAAGATGTGATCACTCTGTTAAGAAGAACAGTGTAGCTGGATTTAGAAATAATGCTAAATACAATTAAAAGCAGTTTAATAATTTGTTCAAATAAAGTGGGTTGATTCGGACACAGATTAGTGTTTAACAGAATTAGTCCGACTTTCTTTGAAGGTTGTATCTTCCTCCTTCCGATCTGATTTTCTGGCATGGCTATAAGGAAGAAATCAGAAACTTCCTCTTCCATTTTATACTAACCACAGTTTACTGTGTCACTCTGGTTAATGTTAACTATGGTTAGTGAGAACAAGCCTGCTTCATACACTATGATGTCGAAGTTGGCTTGTTTCCACATACCATAATTATAAGCTACCACAGTTTATCTGGGTCAAGAAGACACAGCAAACTGCAATAAATATAAAACAGAAACAAAGGTTCTCCTTCTAGCCATGACGGAAGAGGAGGACAACAGGGGAGTTTAATAGCTCAGACAGAAGCTAGGTTCATCTGTCATTTAGCATTATATCCAAACCAGCCTACTATATTTAATTGATATAAGCTCAGAGGTGAATATGTTCCTTATAAAAGATAGACATGGGGGTATCTAATTTTTATTTGCAGAGGCTAGTTAGTGAACACTAATTAGCAAGAGCTAAGAAAATATCAGTCTGCCAAAAACAAGGTAAATGCAGGCTATACAATGAGAGTGAGTATAACTCATATTCCATATTATCTTAATATTTCTATGAAACCATAGAGAACAATGATCTAGTTATGATGTAAACATTACTAGGGGCACTATTTTGACAGTAAGAATTTAACTATTTCACATTTTAAATGATGTGAAGTGATGTGTTAAGCCATCACATCTGAAACTTCTGAGATCCTATTTTATATATGTATGTATGGTATGTATATTTTTCCTAATATACATGACAAATGTTCCTATTTCTGGAAGAGCCATCCTTACCACTAGACAGCATGAGATTACTGCCTTGGGCAGCAGATTTTGTACATTATAAAAAAGAAAGCAGATTATTAGTATTTTTTTATTACTACTACTACTACTACTACTACTACTACTACTACTACTATTACCATACTATTATTGCACTATGGTTGCATGAAAAATCTTTTGCCATCTGAGAGAAAAAAAAGTAACTTGGGATATTATAGGATATTATTCTTAAACTGAGATAGGTGGAGGGACACCATTTGCTGCTCTGCTTCAGACAGCAGCATCTCTTGGGCTACCTGCATAGGAGTGGCAGTTGTATGAAGCAGCAAGAGACAAAACCAGAACCCTGTCAATCTGTAACTATGGAAATCAGACATATTAAAATAACCCTAATTCCCTGATCATTCTGCAGATTTCACATGCCCTTCTTCAAAGACACTTTGGAAATAAAAGTAATTTTGTCTATTGTAAATCAACAATTAATTTGTAATTGTGGTTTATCAGTAGATGGAAGAAAATGCAAAAAGATAACATTCACACCTAAAGTTGACACAGTTGGAATGTAGAAAAGTTACTCTTTTGGACTACATCTTCCAGAATAATCCTCCAAACATGACCACTAGTACTTGCTTATTTCTATAATCCCAATTCCTGGGTCTGTGACAGACATGAAACCAGGAAAGTTATTTTTTAAGCTCAACAGTTTACAGAATCCTCCAGCCCTGCATATCCACTAGCCGTTGATGATACTGATGATTCTGGGAGCTGACATCCAAAAAAATTAACTTAATCAAGCTCTAGTCTCATCTTCTTTGTTTGAGGAAGTAAAACTTTCTGTAACCCCCTGACAGGGGGATTACATTATGTCCCTGGAACGGTGCAGCAGGTTTTTTTCTCATGTTTTAATATGTAAACTAACCTCATTCAGCCAGGCTGTGAATATCAACACTTCTGCCAGTCCAATTCAGTGAGCATAATTCTGCTGACACCCCTTTCATTACTCGCAACCCTTTCTGTCAAAAAGCCAAGACCGCAGTGAGCTGAGAAGGAGTACAACCCATAAAAGAAAAGAGAGAAATGAATATGTAAATCTGTATATTTGGATGTGTTAAGTCACAGAGAAATAGAACACAGCAGGGTGGGGAATGTGCTAATGCATTTGGGCATGTAAAATATTCATGTAAAGACCTGGTATTTTCCTATGCCAAAAACAGTCTGGAAACCAGCCTTGAAGGGGTGGAATAAAACTGATTGAGTCATTAATACAAGAAGCACAGATGTCACCTGTCTTGTCGTGGTCTGTCACTGAAACCAATTAGAACAAGGGGATAATAAACCTGAAGAGAAAACTTCAAAAAATCAGATCTGAATGTCATTACCTTTGTAAGATTCTTTTGTTTTTATAAATGTTTTTATTAGATTTTGTTACTAAAAAAAAGAAAAAAAAGATTACATTCCAGAACTGCATATTTCCATATTCCCCCCTCAATACAATACATTTATAATATATACGAATGATATCTGTCAATTTTCTTAACAATGCTCTAATGCATAGTTAATACTCAATCAAAATTAATTCATAGTTGAACTGACTGGAATGCCCACCCCCTCATCAAAAAGTTAAAAAAAAACCTCCCCCCCCCCGGGCCAAAAGCAGTTTGTTACATTAATTGGGAAAATGAAAAAAAAAAAAAATTCCCCCCAAATAATTAATTTCAACCTCCGATCGTATCCTTAACATAAACATTGGTTGTATTTCTCTTATCTTTTGTTAAGAAAAGAAAAACCATATCCAAATACTCCCACAGATATCTCTCTCCACATAATTATACATACAGCCCTTTCAAACTAATACAAGTACAAAATTACAAATACATCAGCAACGAGAATATCCTATACACAATAACAACTTCCTTTATGAATTATCTTTAACATACTTAAATAGGGGGTGCCAAACTTCAAAAAATTGCTTTGTAGTTTTATATTGAAGCATAAAGGTAAGTTTATCCAGTTCTGTTATCTCCAGAAGTTTATCCCACCATTCCTCCTCATAAGGAATAGTTTTCTTCCGCCAATGTCTAGCCAAAACTATTCTGGCTGATATAATCATATGCCACATTAGTCGCTGGATGTGCTTTTTGGAGGTACATAAATTTACCATTCCCAGTAGAAAAATTTCTGGAGTTAGCTCTATGTTAATACTCAGAACTCTTTGGATTTTAGTTCACATTTTAGACCAGAATTTTTTAACCTTGTCGCACCCCCACCCCTGATGAAAAAACGTTCCCCTTTCTTTGTCGCACTTCCAACAAAAGTCCTTATTGTTCTTTGAGATTTTGGCTGTCCTAACTGGTGGGAGATACATCGGAACCACAACTTGATAACATTCTCTTGAAGGTAATAAGACCTAGTGAACCTACGCACATTCTTCCATACCCCAACCCAGTTATCTAAATCTATAGTATGGCCAATATCTCTAGCCCACCTAATCATATAATCCTTAACCACCTCATTTTCTAGGTCAAGTTGGAGTAAATATTGGTAAAATTTTGACAATAGACCCCGTTCTCCACTTCTCATGATCAGTTCAATTTGAGAAGGTTTAGTTACAAAGCTCCCTTCTTTAAGATCATTTTGAAATCTTTCTTTTAGCTGTAAATAGGGGAACCATTGTAAAGTAATTCCTTCCTGTTCCAGTTGTGAGCGGTCCTTCAGATAAATCTGGTTGTTTTGTTTGAAGATTAAGTCCTTATAATTGGTCCATTTTATATCTCTCCTCAAAGTTTGAATAGAAAAAGCTACTAGCGGTGATACCACCATTGGGATTCGCAAGCCTAAATGGTTTCTAATTTTAATCCAGAAATCAAGTAAAGATCTACAGATGACATGATTTCTAAATAATTTGGGTGATTCTTTTTGTTGATACCATAAATAATAATGCCAACCTAGCGGTAGATCATGACCGTCTAGACTCAGTAATCTGGGGTTATCCAACAAAATCCAAGGTTTAATCCATGTCAGACAACTGGCTTTGTAATATAATCTAATATTGGGCAAAGCCAGCCCTCCATTCTTTCTTTTGTCTGTCATAGGTCTTGTTTAATTCTTGAGAACTTCTTTTGCCATAAAAATTGAGATATACCTTTCTCACACTCCTTAAACCACTTGGTTGGAATATTAATTGGTATCATTTGGAATAAGAACAGAAGCCTTGGCAACACACCCGTTTTGATTAGAGATATCCTGCCCAATAAAGACAAATCTAGTTTTCCCGTTTTCAAATTTCTTCTGAATTGTTTTCCATGTCAGTTGGTAATTATTTTGAAATAGTTGACTATTATTGGTGGTAATCCAGATCCCCAAATATTTCACTTTGGTGGCCGATTGAATCCCCGATATAATTTCTAGCTTTTTTATCTCTTCTGATTTCACATTTTTAGTAAGTATCTTAGTTTTTTGTTTATTAAATCTAAACCCTACTACTCTCCCGTAACTGTGCAATATTTCCAGTAACCGAACAATTTGGTGGTTAGGAATTTCTCGGTATAACACAATGTCATCCACAAAAGCCTTGTATTTATATTGGTCTTTACCCACCTTAATACCTTTGAGGTGGTCATTGTGTTGGATATCACTGAGTAATACTTCTAGTGTCACAATAAAAATTAAGGGCGACAACGGGCACCCTTGACGAGTACCTTTCATGATAGGAAAATTCTCACATCTTTCAGCGTTTACGAGCAAATGAGCCATCTGATCAGAGTATATCAATTTCATCCATTCTAAAAAAACTCGGCCGAAGTTCATCTTTTCCATCACTGCTAACATAAATTTCCAATTCAGGTTATCAAATGCCTTCTCTGCATCTAAAAAAATCAGAGCTCCTTTCTTTTCGTTGTGAACATGGAAATACTCGACAAGATCTATCGTAGATCTTACATTATTTCTCATAAAACAGTTTGGAAGAAAGCCGCTCTGGTCTTCGCCTATATAAACATGGAGAATCTTCTTTAACCTCTGCGACAAGATGGCGCTGAAGATCTTATAATCCTCATTAAGAAGAGAAATGGGTCTAAAGTCTTTGGGGGTCGGATATTCTTCCTCCGTTTTTGGAATTAATGTTATACTTGCCTCCTTCCAGCTTGGGGGAATTGTACCTTCACTAATGATCGCATTAAACATCTTCTGCATCGGTGTCAACAGCACATCTTGAAAGGTCTTGTAGTAACTTGCCGGAAGGCCATCCAGTCCTGGTGTTTTATTGAGTTTAGCCCGTTCGATTGTCTCCTTAATTTCACCTAGTGATATAGGTTTGTTCAAAACTTCTCTATGTTCTGATGACAATTGAGGAAGATTTTTATCCTTAAGATACTGGTTGACATTCTCTACACTCAACTCTTTGGGAGAGCCATGCAGATTTTGACAGAAATGGACAAGACTTTTAATAATACTTTCTCTATCTGTAAGTACTCTATTACCTTCTTTGATGCCATTAATTATTCTTTTCTTCCTCTCTCTGCGTATCCTATATGCCAGCCAACGGCCAGGCTTATTGGCATTTTCAAACCAATTTTGTCTTACAAATCTCTTTTTTTTCTCTCTAATTGTTCCATTGCCACGTCAGACATTTGATTTTGTAGGATCTTTAGGTTCCTCCTCAGTTTTTTACTCTCTGGCATTACCTTTGTAAGATTCAAGTAATGAAACTTGGGACCCCCTAATATAAGTCAGAGCAATGCTTCTTCAATTGGGATTCACGGTTTTCATAAACAGGATTGTATCACAGCTTCTAGCTCAGTTGGACTAGTACAGGCACTTTCCCATGAAAGTCAAGTGCACAGCTGAAGGAAGAGGAAACATAGCTAGTAGGCACACTCAGAGCCTGAGGAAGTTCCATTTTTGGATGACAGCTTCCAGAATCCCCCATGGGCCAGTGACCGTGCTCACTGAGGAATTCTGAGAGCCTGTTGGGTGACTTTGAGAGTGATTTTGTTGATTATTATTGTATTTTTTCCTGTTGGGATTCAAGTGTGTGGAATTTGCTGCTCAAGGTGAAGATCAAAATAACTTGGGTGGCTTTGTGTACTATGCACCTGTACTGGACAAACACTATTGTATTTGAAAATACATCTGCCATTTTGCCTCAGACAACAGTGTGTCTTGGGCTTGCTCTGGTTGTGCTAGAAGCTTTGCAAGAAATGGCAAGCTTTGAGAAGAGGTTCTAATAAAAGATAAATGATGTTTAACAATTCCTTTGAAATAGAATTCTTTAAAAAGAGAATTCTGAAGAAAAAAGAAAGATGGTTTCCAACTTAGCTGGCACCTATTTTAAACTACACCATTAATTTTAATTTAAGGATAAATTCCGCTCACTCTATAACTATCCAGTAGTATGCCACATATTTTACAACTTCTAAAGCAAAATTAAAATAGTGTCATTTTTCCAATTTTTAGGGGGTGCAGGAAGCCTCAGATATGACCTTTTAATTTACTTGCTTCTTAAGGGAGTGATACAAGGAAAGATGCATAGAATGTCTGACAGAAATTTGATAATGGTTTGAAAGGCTTTACTGTCCCAGAGCTCCTCGCTGCTTGCTCCTGTTTCAGATAAATGATTTTTAAAATGTCCCTGACAACTTATGCATTTAGCTCCCTCCTGAAACTACAGGTGGGTAACAAATATTCTAGCCTTGTCATTTCTAATTTATAGCTGTAAACTGCATGCGATGCTATTTTGTTCACTACACTTTCTCTTTCCTTTTAATTTGAATTGCAATGCAAAGTGGGGTGTCTGTTTTTTGACACTTTGCCTCATCTGTCCTGCATTTGATTTATGGCCTCAGCAAGAAGGAGGGAAGAGAGGCTTCTGGAATCGGCAGCACAGCAAGACAGGAGGAGATAGGTTTTTAAACATCCTGGCGTAAAGTAATTAGAAGACATCAAACCATTCCATTTCAAGCTGGCACTGTCCCAGGCCAACCAATATGTCAGACAATTAGAACCTTATAAAAATTAGTAGGCTGGAGATTTTCTGCTCCCAAATTTCCCTAGCCATCCATCTGGACGTTGATTACTTTCAAATGAGTCATTACCGCAAAAGCCATAAGGAATTCATATTCCATATTCTAAAGTCCACCACAATGTACTCCAGGGGCACAGTATGTCTCCATGACTGGTAGTGTTAGAAACTACTGGTGACACATGTATTGTTTACAGTACAGAATAAAATTTGCTCCAAAAAGGTGTTCAGTTAAGCATTTTAAGCATTTTCCACACAGAATGCTGTTTATCTCCCTGAGGCTCAGGATGTAATCCTTACCGTGCTATGGCATGATACTGTTTCTCAGGAGGGCGACCAAAATGGTGAAGGGCCTGGAAGCCAAGTCCTATGAGGATAGACTTAGAGAGCTGGGTATGTTCAGTCTGCAGAAGAGAAGGTTAAGAGGGGACATGATAGCTATGTTTAAATATTTGAAGAGATGCCATGTAGAGGAGGGAGAGGGTTTGTTTTCTGCCGCTCCAGAGACCAGGACAAGGAGCAATGGATTCAAGCTGCAGGAAAGGAGATTCCACCTGAACCTCAGGAAGAACTTCCTGACAGTCAGGGCTGTCCGGCAGTGGAATGGGCTGCCTCGGAGTGTGGTGGAGTCTCCTTCTTTGGAGGTTTTTAAGCAGAGGCTGGATGGCCATCTGTCGGGAGTGCTTTGAGGATGTTCCTGCATGGCAGGGGGTTGGACTAGATGGCCCATGTGGTCTCTTCCAACTCTACATTTCTATGATTCTATGATTCTATGATTCTATGTCAAAGCACTTGTTGTTGTTGTAGTGTGCCTTCGAGTCATTTCCAACTTATGTTGACTCTGAGTCAGAACCTATCAGAAAACTCCTAGCCGATTGGAGTTTTCTGGGGCTGAGAGTACATGATGCACCCAAGGTCATTCAGTGGTTTCTATGGCCAAGCAGGGAATCGAACCCTGAGCTCCAGGTTCCTAGTCAAACTCTCAAACCACTATGCCATGCTGGCTTTCATCAAAGCGCTACATCACTTTTATTTCATTAATCTAGAGACAGGAATTGGGTAGCTCCCAGATGATGATCTCCCAAAATCCATCAGTGTAGGTTATGCTGGCTCACCCTGATGGGAATTGTAGTCCAACAACATCAGGAGAGCCACATATTCCCCATCCATGCACTAACTCTTACACTATCTTTTGAAGAAAAAAAAACAGAAAAGCAGTTCAGGTTCTAATGCATCCATTTTGGTATCTGCACAGTGGTTTGTTGCTCTGTTCCAAAGGGCTGGTTTGTGGGACACCCACAGGAAAACTATCTCGATTTTGATTTAGGCTGTTCCAAAAATGAAACGTGATACAGAGAAAATATTTACATTTATTTCTGTATGCTTTATTCCTCCTGTTCCAGTTGCAGTTCTATTCCTGCTTGGGAGTAAGTGACATTAAACTTAAGCAACCAAATGTTAGATAGATAGACAGACAGACAGACAGACAGACAGACAGACAGACAGACAGACAGACAGACAGACAGACAGAGGTCTTGGGGGCTCAGAGATCTTCTGTTTGAACTTTTTTTTATTATTATTTTTGAGCCACAGGGATATGCAGAGGGAAGGAAAAAGAAAAATCTAGCTTCTGTTGATGGTGGATACAAAGGTACACCACTGGATTTTGGAAATATGCCACTGTATCTTGGCTTAACCAATTAATTACTGTAATAAGACAGGGGTTGGGCAAAATGCAGTCCTCCCAATGTCATTGGGCTGCAATTCATGTCAGTTCTAGCCAGGATAGCCAAGGAATGTTGACAGTTGCGGTGCAACAACATCTGCAGGGCCACACTTTGCTCACCTTTGGCACAGGCTTTCATGAACTAGCATCTGCACCCACTCCAGCAATCTTTTTTCATCCCTATAATATAACTTTGTACACATATAATTTCTGCATAACCTCTATCTGAACAGAATCCTTACCTAAATGGATCTCCTTTTTTTTATGATTTTTTATTAATTTTAGTTCAGAGATACAAGCAGACTAATTCACAACTTCAGAGAAAAAAAGAAAAGGAAAGGAAACAAACTATACATAGACAATCTATATGTATACCTAAAATTAAACTTAGGGCCTTGTTACCGCTGTTTCTAGCCCGAGCTTATGGGGTATTAAGATATCATTTTGATATCAATAATTCGGCCTTCTCTACCCATTCCTCTCCACATGCTTGCGAGGCCCCCGGACAAGCATGCACACAGGTGCGGCCGACAATAGCCGAACCATTCACATCCCGATCTAGGCAGGCCAGTCATTGCCAAATGCAGCTTCAGGAGACCTCAAGGCAAGTACCACATTATGTATGCACGCTACTTACAAAAGATCCCCTGCCCCGTGCAGGCAGCTTGATGAGCGGACTATACAACACTCAAGCACTCCGCGTTTGCATACTGGCTACTCTATTGACAATCCGGCTATAACTCAGTCATCTAAAGTACTGACCTTTCAGAGGCTCTGTCTCCAGCCCCAAACTCATTGCTTTCCCCAAGTACGGACTAGCCTGCAGCCACAATTTTCCCTATAAGAACCCCTGACTTTGAGCGCTTCCTCGGATTGCTCTTGGCTTCCATCCCGCCTTGCTGTCGCTTTGTCCAGCGAGCCTTCCCCTCAGCCTTACATGCTGAGAATCCACACTCCTCAGCTTCTCCGCTTCTAATCGGGCTTCAGGACAGGTATGGTATTTCCCATACCAAACCTCCTCTTAAAATCCCGCTATCCGCTCCTAGCTTTATTTCTATAGCTTCTTGTGTGAGTGTGTTGCATACACTTATGTGATTGCATTTCAATAAAACAATTATTAATTTCAACTTCTGCCTTATCATTGACTCGGCCTGACCCCGTAGACATAGGGTTCAAGATCTCGCTACATTACCCTGCCTCTTGCATTGCAAATGTGTGCTCTTGGCTAATTCCCTCCCCATCGTTGTGAGCACATTTAGGTGTCCCTCCCGGGACCCCCAGAAATCAGGGTAACAGGACCCTGGTGGGGGTGGGGAAGTAGTGAGCCAACCATAGGGAGTCCTTTTTTTTGCACCCTCTGGCATTGATGCCTGGGGCACATACTCCATTTGCACCTCTGGGCATGCATCTTCTTCTCCTTCAGTTTCAACAGCAGAGAACCTCACATTCTTATTTTAAATGCCTGCCACCCAGCATTATACAATAATTTTTGTACTGCATTATCCACCATACCGAAGCTATTTGATCAATCCACTTTGTTGCTAATCAAGCTGAAGTTTGTATTTGAAAGCTGTTGCATTCCACCGTTGTTACTGAAAATCAATACTTCATAATTGAATTCCCTGACTGACCTATGCATCATTTCGATTGTGGCTTAATTCACTCGTGCTTATAATGTTCACGTCTAAGTGCTAGTATAACAGGCAAATATGAGCAGAAATGTTTACTTACCTCTTCAGTCTAAACAGCAAAGACCCAAAAGTATCATGTGAAAGATTCTCCTCAAGACTCATGTTCAATGAGATCACAAATGGATTTTTTTTCCAGTGGGCACAACATAGCAAGAGGGTCAAGGACCTGGAAAATTAGCCACTATCTATTTAGAAAGCCAGCATCTGTTCACAGTAAATCCAGCCAAACGTTCTAGCATGTTTTCACATTAAAAGTACTGTTTAACACTGCAGCGCACAGTCTAACAGCAGCCACTTCCATGTAAACCCCTTGGAAGCCAGAAGCGCCCATGCCCTGGGATAATTAGACTGCTGCTCACAAGGGAGAACTGCCCAGTTTAAGATCTGCTTCTCCAGTACCATTTGACTCATTGGAACATCTCTTATAGATTTTGAGAGAGTTATAACCAATGGAAGTATATCATAATATGACAGTAAATTCTGCTTCTCTTTAGAATTCCTAATCAGACTGTTATTTAGCATCCCATGGAAAAGCTGTTGCTGGCATCGTGTGAAACATGGCCATCAAAGACAAATGGAGACACTGTGGAGCTGCCAAGAGTCATTCAGGTCACAAAAAGCTTAATAGAATAATTGCGACTATTCGTTCTTTCTATGGTGCTTGTATTTTTTTTTATTAAGGTCATTTTCTTTGAGACCAGCACTGTTCAAATAAAATATTTCTTGAATATAATTATGAACAGCATGAGTGACATGCAAATGTTTAAAAGTCCATGATCAAAGACTAGGCTTGTGCATTATAGACTATTTATCAACCAGTAATAATCCATGTTCAGGACATGCAAAAAAGAGGAGCCTATGTTTACCACCCTGTGTGTGTGTGTGTGTGTGTACTTTAGGCTTATTATTTACTGTCTTGCTCTATTATGCTACATGGTTTTTCCACTGTCTTTTTCTATTGCTACTGCACAAACCTGTTAGCACACCTCTGACATTCCATGGGGAGAGAAAGAAGGCTGTCACTTCAGTGTGTGACCACTGTGTAACTGCACTCTGGGGTTCATATACACTTTTCACACTTCAGCTCCAAATACAGTGAAAATGTAAGCTCCAAATACCATGAAAATTAGCCTTAACAAAATATCAGTGGAATCATTGGAACTTCATCTAATTCCATAAATTGTGCTGTTGATTTGAATATGATGTACATGGTAGCCAGATTGGATACAGAACAAGAGTACTAAAATGTTATCCTCAGCAGACTGGAGAGTGGAACAAAGTACTGCAAATCTCTATTAAGTGGCATGAAAGTACCAGTCCTCCTTTATCTTCCAACCCTGAACATTCAGCTGCAGCCATCTCCTCACAACATGGCTATTGCCTCACCAGCAGAGGTAGGAGGAGTACCTGCCCTGTTCTCATTGCCAGCTCTTTCACATTCCCCCATCCCCTGCTTCTGTTGTTGAAGCAGTAGTTATGTTGGGAGAAGACAGCTCTAAGCTGGGGTTTGGAAGGATACGGACCTTTGTCCCATTTTACAGAGTTTTCCAATATCTTGTCCTGTCCTATGACCTGTTCAGGATTATAGGTACAGGAGTCCTGTGCTATATGCAATCTGGCAACCCTAGAGTTCTGACGGGGAGATTTTCAGAGCAAGTGTGCATAGAATTGCATCCATAGGCTGACTTGAGTTGGAGCCTCTACAGTTATAAGGAGGAAAATGGGATTGCCATTAATGTAAACCGGGAACCCAATGCCAAAGTTTGACTCATAGATTCAGTATCTTTGGCCATGCAGATTAGAGCATTATGACAGTTGTAGTTCAAAACAGTAACTTTTCCAATGTGTGCTTACAATCTGTACTTAGCATATACTTACAATTAAAGATGCAAGTCAATGGTATTAATATCATAGGGAAAAAATAAGATAACGGCATAATTGTCATAAAGCTTTCAGGTCCAGCACCTTAGATTTTTGTGGAGAATTTCTCTAAGAAATTAAGTTACAGAAATTCAGTCAATCTTTTCCAAGCCTAACATTTTCCATCATCTTTTCTTCCTCAAGGATACGTTGCAGACATAAAACACTGAATGCACTCCCATTTTTTCTTGTTTTGGTAGCTAAGGAGGGTTCAACCTGGTTAGGGAAAGACTGCTAGGGAACACTAGAGATCTTCAAGTGGGGATGGGAAGGAACTGTACCTGACAACCTGGATAACCATTGCTGCCAGTCAGAGTTGACACCACTGGCCTAGGGGGACCAAAAGCATGAAGGGGCCTCCTATGTCCCTCAAAGCAATGTATATATACCCAGGACTATATTAAGTCATGGACTAAACACCCTAAATGCACCAGATTCTACTTGACCTTTGAAACTAAGCAGGATCAGCTCTAGTTAGCACTTGGATAAGAGACTGCCAACAAATACCAGGTGCTGTAGGCTACATTTCAGAGGAAGCAACTGGCAGAACCACCTCTGGGTATTCCTTGCCTAAGAAAATCCTATGAAATTCATGAGGTGACTGTAAGTCAACAGGGACTTGAAGGCATGAACACACAAACATTAAGTCAAGGTTCCATAATGTAAGTTTTTCTCCTGACTTCCCTTGCTGCCATCTAGAAGACTGTCTTCCTACACAAGTCTGCCTGAGTTCTAAGTTCTTCAGAGGAGGGTTTTCTCTTGGTACCATCACCTTCACGGGCATGGTTGATGAGGACACAGGAGAGAACCTTCTCTGTGGCTTCTCCCAAGCTATGGAACTCCCTTCTAAAGGAGGTCTGGTTAGCCTGCTCTCCATCCACTGGCAGGCTAAGACCTTCCTATTTAGGCAGCCCTTTCATTTTAATCATATGGCAAAAAGGTATTTGATGAGATGTGTTTTGTTTTTAATTGGTATGTTTTGATTATGCTTTAAATGTATTTTTTACTTTCGGTCGCATGGCACGCGCGAGTGGTCGCACGGAGTGAGCCCTGCAACTCCGTGCTATCTCCCACTGGAATCCAGCCGCTTTTTTTCATCTGATAAGCGGCTAGACACACCCCCCCCGGTAAAGGGGGTGCGGAAGATTGCTCGAAGGAGGCTCTGTAACTAGTGCCGAGCTCCTTCTGACAAGAGGGAGCGGGAGGCTTCAGGGGGGCCGAAGGGCTACAAGACGGATCCAGCAGGGACGCCGGGTTTGCAGCACAAACGCCGCCGATGACTTTTTAAAAAAGAAGACACGATTTGAGACACTAAGCATCTGATCTAGTTTTTATTACATTGATACTGCAACAATTTGGAACTTGCAGCGGTGAACAGGAGTGGCAATACATAGTGACCCAGCAGACTGTGAGTATGTAATGGTGGATAAATTTTTTTTTAGAAGACTACAACTTCCTAAGATAGACTGTATACTAAGAATGTAGTGGATTTCACTAGCGGTTTTGATTAAAAGAGCATAAGCGGAGCGTTACAGAGACGGGATCGAAGTTTGTGCTTTTTTTTTTTTGCCTTTGCTTGGTATGAAGAGACTGGACTGGACTGAGAATATGGTTACCCTTGGTTTAAACTTAAGCTTTTGTCTTTCTGTTTTTCCCTCTGTTTTGATTGAACTGACTGGGAATTTTGGAATCTTGGTACATAATTGATCTGTGTTTGTTCTGGACTTTACATCTGTGTTTTCTGGAGTATAGGATTTAAGACGTGGCTGCCGAACTCTTGTGGATTATAGTACCTTTTTTGGTGACGAGATGGGACATCGGTATTCCTTTTTGGATTTTTTTTCTTCTTTTGGTCTATTGAACAACATTGAACTTGGAACAATGAACATGGAATATTGAAATTCGGGACTGTGACATTTGGATTGTGGTTTGATTTTTAAAATCGGGGACTTTGCTTTGCAACTGCGTTGTTTCCTTTATTTTTTGTCCGTTTGCCTTTTGAGAACAATTCGAGGATTTAAAAATATTCATAAGGGAGTGTTTTTTGAGGCTGTGCTGGAAGGACAGGAAAGACAGAGAGACTTTTGCCCCCAAGCAGCGGAGCAGCTCAGATTCCTGTTATCGACACTGGAGGAGAAGGAGGAGAAGTTCTCACAGTCAAGGTCTGGGAACAGTTCCAGAAGAGAGAGGAGACTCAGCATTCGCTGGGAGGGGGAAGTGAAAGAATTGGGCCTAGGCACAGCCCACTGATTATATTGAATGAACTCACTGTATGATTTTATTGAATGAATTTGATGAATGAATTGAATACAATGTACTAGGTTTTAAAATAATTGGTCTTTTCTAGTTAGCTATATATAATCCTATAGAATAAATCTATATATCTATATATATCTATATATCTATACAAATTCTACATATATAAATTGATACATAAGATACTTGCATAATCTACATATATACAGCTATTTTTATTTCCATTTCATTGACACAGTGACTGGGTAGCAGTGTTAATTTCAATTTAAAGTAATTAATTCAAGCTAAGGATATATGTGATTGATGTGATTGATTTATACATGCAATGAATTGGACCTAATGTGAAGGAATTATAGATATAACAATTTGAATTTTATTAGAATTTGAAAACTACAAGGGTATAAATAGTAAGCTTTTTATGTGCTAATTGTAAAAAATATAGGTATAAGGAATTGATTTTTATATTGAACATTGATTAAGTTAACAAAAAGCAAAAAAGCAATTTGCATTAGGTACTAAAATAAAAAAAAAATAAAAAATGGACCAAAGGACAAGAAGAGGAGCGGTGGCAGCTGCAACAACAATAACTTCCCAGGCAACCAGACGGACATCAGTGGATATACCCCAGAAACCTCAAGATTTCATGTTACAGATGATGGAAGAGTTTAAAAGCATGAAAGATGATATAAGAAGTGATATAAAAGAAACAAGGAAAGAGATGAGAGCTGACATGAAACAAGAAATAGACAAACTGAGGAAGAAATTGGAAAATATAACAAAGGATGTGACAAAGCTAAAGACAGAAACAAAGGAGATAAAACAACAAGTTAAACAAGTCGAAAAGGAAATGACCGAGATGAAGGGGAAGCAACAAGAAGATGAATTTCAAATTACTCAGCAGGAGTTACGATATCGGGAAAGATATCTTCGATTTAGAGGTGTTCCAGAGGCTTCAGCAGAGAATCTGTATGAAAAGATCGTACCGGCTTTGGCAGAATTCATTGACACTGGAGAAGAAAAGATGGATGGAAATGCAAGAATCAACAAGTAATAATAGCACTAAAATGTAGTACAATATTTTAAGCATGTTAAGAAATATTGATAATGAAATCTAGATCAGTGTGGAAGATCAGAAATATTTCGAATAAGTTGACAGTTATAATTGTTTGTTTTATATTTGAATTTGAATAAAATGATTTAAAAAATGTATTTTAAACTGTATTTTATAGACTGTTACAACTATGTGTTTTTAATACAAGTGAGATTTAATTATTTTAAAAGCTTTTCTGGTGGTACATTTTTAGATAAAGTTTATTTTAAATTTTGTAAGCCAAGTTGGGTCTCTTGGTAGGGAAAAGGCAGGATATCACTTGAATGAATGAATTCTCTATATGTCTCTGTCCCTCTTCCCTGTGCCACAGCACTCCATTCCCACACTTCTTTTCATTATACTTTTGCAAAGAATTAATATCACCGATGAGTGCGCTGTTCCTGCCAAGGTTTAACTCCCCACAAGTCCATTCATTGTAATAAAATTGGCTCTTACTTCAGAGAAAGAATTTTTTTGGATCGGGCTGTAGGTTTCTCCCTGCTGATATTATGAGAGTCTTCTAAGTTTGCTTGTCTGTGTCCTTTAGAAATTCTAGGCATGTCAGAGGTTTATGGCATGCTATACCGTGTTCTGTTTGACTTTGTTAGATGTATTGTTTACTTTGCTGAAAACCAAAGCTGTTTTATTGTGATCGGATAGCCCTCATCACTGTGACAGCATGGTTACACATTCACAGGGGTTTTGTGAGTGTATGTGTGCGAACATAGGTACGAGTGCCACCATTTCACCAGTTGAGATGTAAAGCTTTAAAAATCCACTCAAGTGTTAATAGATTTGATGTGAGGGGGAGCTGTTGTTAATCAAGCAAGAAACAGTATATGCTGTGATGTGTGTGTTTACACAAGCCCTTATCATTTTTGTACCAGAGGGATTATGGAGAAATGTAATGAAAACAGCCTTATCCCCATCAATAACCAACTCTCTCTAGATAAACAGTAATTACAAGTGCATAGCTTGATCATTATTCATCTGCAGAAATTATGTGTGCTTTCTGAAAGATGTCACATGAACTCTCTGAAGTCCCATGGATGCTTCAGAAAGCCTTCTATTTATATGCCAGATGTTTTGTAAACAAAAAATTAGCAAATAATGTGGGTGCTCTGTCACTGTTAGGATGTTGTTATGACAGATGAAAAGCTTTTTTATGTCCAGGTTTTTATAAATCCAGGAATATTTTTACACATTATTAAACCCACTTAGAACCAACTGGAAGCACCAGCTTCATGACAATATTGATGCAACATATTCTGGCTTGGGGAGAGGTCCTCATATTAAGTACAAAAATTAATGGAAAAAACCCACAACAATTCCTCCCCTGTCAAGTTCTTTTTGGCAGCTGTTCTGGGTCAAATATTAACCAAGGAGCAACTAATGTGTTCATAGTATTAAAATAACCATCCCAGAAGACACCATTTAGAAACAGAACACTTTTTGATGCTTTGTTGCATGCCTCAAAATCATTTCTGATTTATAGTGATCCTATAGTGAAGCTATCATGGAATTTTCTTGACAAGATTTATTCATACGGTGTTCCCATTGCCCTTCTCTGAGGCTGAGAAAGTATGGCTTTCCCAAGGTCACCCAGTAGGTGTCTGTGGCTAAGCAGGGATTTGAACTTGGGCCTCCTGTCATCCTAGTCCAACACTGAAACCACTCCAGCACCCAGGTTCTCCTATAACTAACAACAATAAATTACTGATATAGTGTATAACATTCCTGAGAAATACTTCTAACCCAGACTACAATAAACAGAATGGACAATCCCTGTTAAACTTAAGTCCCATTGAAGTTAAAGGGAAACAGATTAGTTATGATGTGTGTGCCATTTATTTCAGAAGTAACTAAGTGTAACTGTGGGAACTAAACAAAATCAGGTCCACCCCAAACAATATTAAAAAGTTCTTACTTTTACCCTGCAGTTCGGCTTAAAAGACCAGCAAACTAGGCTTCAAAAGAAAGAACTAATAATGTAATACCTGAGTCTGTGTTGTTCTCTTGAGTATATCACTGCTCTTTCTGTTGGTGCACTGTCTACCCACAGCTGCCTAGTTTATTTCCGACTATTGAATACAGCTCACCTCCTGGCTGGTGATAATGATGAGAGAGAGAGAGAGAGTGACATTTCAGTAGGCTTATTGTTTGCATTTCTTTGTCTTCTTTGTCTCACACACTATGATTCTTCAGCCGAAGACTAGTTTCCACACTCATCCCATTCAGGATTAAAACTTTATGATGAGACAATGGCACATGTGAATGAAGCAACATGTTCTATGACTATTCCGTAGGCATGGACATAAATGTGGGCATGGGCATGGGTAACAAAAACAGTAAAAGGTTTGGAAACCCTGTGTTACCCTGTTTTCTGGGGGCCCCGGGAGGGACACCAAATTGCTATAAGTTGGGGAAATTAGTTCAGAGCTCAAGTTGGCAAAACGAGAGGCAGGGTAACTTAGCAGGATCTTGCAACCCAGTGTCTACGGGGTCAGGCCGAGTCAAGAAGCAAACCGGTTGGAAAATAATGAATGATCTTTATTAAATACAGGCACACAATGTAAGCAACACAAGCACACAGATAACTAAGGAAAATAAAGGTGTGAGTAAGATAGCGGGATTTTCAGAGGGATAGTTGGTTCGGGTGATACGAAACCTGTCCTGAAGTCCAGAAGAAAATGGAGAGCGAAGCTGGGGTTCGATGTATCTCAGCACGTGGAGCTGAGGGGAAGCTCACCAAGCGAAGCGGCAGCAGGGCAGTCTGGAACTCGGGAGTGATCCGAGAGAGTGCTCAAAATCAGGGGTTTATATAAGGAGAACTGTGACTGCAAGCCAGGTCGGACTTTGGGAAAATAATAGATTTGGAGCTGGAGACAAAGTCTCCAAAAGGTCAGAATTTGAATGATTGAATTATAGCCGAATTTATCAATAGAGTAGAAGGGATGCAAATGCAGAGTACTTGAGCGTTGTATAGTCAGATCCTCAAGCTGCCAGAGCGGGGCGGAGGGTCTTTTGAGAGTTGCTCACATACCTAAGGGAGGTACTTGCCTTGAGGTCTCCTAAAGCGGCGAGTCGGCTGTTTCTGGCCTGCCTGTATTGTCTAGGAATATTACGGAGATAATCAGCCAAGCCTGTACGCGTGCTTGTCCGGGGGCCTCGCAAGCACGTGGAAGGGATATATGAAGCTGAATTATTGATATCAATAGATATCTTTTATATCCCCAAAGCTTGGGCTAGCCAGGGCAGTAACACCCTGCCCTCTGAGGAGCTACTTAGAGAGCTGGGTATGTTTAGCTCAGAGAAGAGAAGGCTGAAAGGTGACATAATAGCCATGTTCAAATATTTGAAGGAATGTCATGTAGAGGATGGATCAAGCTTGCTTTCTGCTGCTCCAGAGAGACTAAGACATAGATCACTTGTTTCAAAATACAGGAAAAAAGATTCCACATTAGGAACTTACCTCATGGTAAGAGCAGTTCAGCACTGGAATATACTGCCTCAGAGTGTGGTGGAATCTCCTTCTTTGCAGGTTATTAAACAGAGGCTGGATGGCCACCTGTCAGGAGTGCTTTGATTATGTATTTTTTATGGCAGGGCTTGGAATTGATGTCCCTTGTGGTCTCTTCCAGGTCTATGATGATAACTGCGAGGAAATCTGTTTATTTTCATCTGTATATGACCAGAAGCTGGAGCTTTTTAATTCAATCACTGTTTAAGCAAATGTAATTACTTCCCACACCTTGAATGATAGTACTGAACCCATGAAAATCACATACTCAAAGATGGAAACACTAATACAGTAGTGTGAAAATGTGTGACTCTTCGGATGTAATTCTGAGTCAATGTAGCTAATGATGAGGTATGATGGGAGCCACAATCCAAAGACATCTAGAGGACTCTGTGCCCTTTTTTATCAACTGTGAATTGGAGATTTGGATAACTGGAGCTTGACTTTTCAAATTGATTATAGTAAAGCCAGAGGTGGAGAAAGGGCAGCCTTTTTGATGTTGTTGAACAGTTAGTAGTAGCCAGCATAGCCAATGGAATAGGATGATGACACCTGGAGTCCAGCAACATCTAGAAGACACCATTTTGTCAGCTGTCATTTGGAAGTTTTGCCAAATTTCTGAAATGGGCATTTTACAGACTCTTAATCCATCATCAGTTGTTCACTCCAAATAAAATATTTGCATTACATCAAAATATCCATTATTTTGTTTCAAAACCAGTGGTTGCACAGCTTATGTTCTGCAGAAATGTGCTCAGTTGAATGGTGAAAAATGTTTAAAGTGGTTAAGCTTGTATATTCTAAGAAATATCTTCTTCTAAGAAATAGGACACAAAAATTGCACTTTTTCCTATTTCAGGTTCTCCACCTGCATATCCCCTGCTGTTCATTACCTTTGAAAATCACAGGCCCACATATTTATATTTATATGAATGAAGTGGTGATTTGGCCATTTACATCACTGGATACAGAATACTGAGACCACATTTTTCAAAGATCGCTGCTTTATGGTTGATAATGTTAGCAATTAAAAAACTTAACCGAAGACACAGTGTTTTATTTCAGTGGATTATATTTATGCACTAAGACTGATATTGTAGCAGATGACCTTCTACAGAAGTTGAAACTGATTCTTCATAACTTCTGGAACTAGTTTATTACATTGCAATTTACTGGCATAATACATTTTTGATTAAGCCAGGACTCATCAAAAGAATATAAAAGGTAAAAGACTTGGTTTGCAAGACTAAAATTCCATCTTTAGAAAGACTCGTACCAAGAAAGACATAGAAAGTGGGGTCATTCAGCTCACCTCTGAGAATCCTAATTATCTCATGATTCTTAGGAAGTCTCTGGTATTAAACCAGGATAAAACATCTCTTAAAAAAAAAGATTGTCAGGTATTCTGTATTTAGTAGCAAGGGACAATTACTAGAACTACTTTCACAACCCAGATGTTGGTACACAAAATAGTGTAATTGCATATATTTGCATAGAGCCCATCAAACCCACTCACAATTATGATGTGCAACAAAGTGTAGTGGTTTGAGCATTGGATAATGACCCTGGAGACCAGTGTTTGATTCCCCACTTAGCCATGGAAACCCATTGGGCAACCTTGGGTGCATCATATACTCTTAGCCCCAGAAAAACCTGTAATAGGTTTGCCTTGGGGTCACAATAAGTTGGAAATGACTTGAAGGCACACAACAACAAGATTTCCTGAATGAAGATAGCTAGCTTGGTTGATGGCAAATTAGAGCATAACAGGAAAAGAAAGATGAGAGGAAGGAAAACATTGTGAGGATGAAAGTTTGTCCTCACCTGTGACCTGAATTTTGTAGCAGTGCCACAAAATGTTCCTGTTTAGCCAGGAAGGATACCAGGTAGAATGAGGCCACTCTTGGGTTATATCTGTAAGCGTTACACCTTGGCTGACTCTCAACTGCAGTATTGTTTTGTGCATAAAGGGAACAGAGCAGATTTACTATGTACTGCAGCCCAGTTGCATGGGGTACAGTGAACAGAAATGCTGGAATAAATTGTTCATATAATCACGTCGTTTGTGAGCTCAGTGATGATTTAAAACATGTTTCCTTGTCAGATTAGTCATCTTGACACATAACAGAGGTTTTATTTTTTTAAAAAAAAGTTTAATTAAATTTGAAGCGCTTTTACTTTTTTTGTACAGCCAAAAGGACTCCCAGGTTGGCTTACATAAGGTTAATAACAGACAAGATAGCCACATAATTGAATTCTGGGTGTATATGCCTTCAAGTCACCTGTCAACTTATGGTATCCCCATGATTTTCATAGGGTTTTCTTGGGCAAGGAATAATCAGAGTTGATTTTGCCAGTTTCTTCCTCTGAAATACACTCTACAGCACCTGGTATTGGTTGGCATTCTCTCATCCAAGTACTAATCAGGGTTGACTTGGCAAGATCAGAAAAAAGGATAAGCAGGGGAAGCAAGCTGAAACACCAGTTTTTGAAGTTAGAAAGTTATGCTGACAAGCAGCTCGAATTGAAACAGACTTAGGAGAGGAAAAGTCATGCTGGAGCTGGTCTCTCAGACTGATGGAAGGAGTCCTGCAGCAGCTTAATGGAAAGCAGAAGCTTACAATTTGAAGAGAGAAACCAAATGGAGCTGGTTTCTCAGCTGAGCCAACAGAGTGACCCTGTGATCCTATCTTTCCCCCTTCAGCTAGAAGATGGAATGTTTGCCACTAGAAGACAGCAGCAGGAGAGTGGAGTCTGATGGAATAGCTCTCTCAAACAGTAATGTAATGATAAATTGTGAAGCACAGGCACTTTTCATGGCAGCCATGAGCTCAAAGAGAATATAAAAATGCAGGCAGCAGTCTTGCTCCATACCAACAAACCAAATCCTCTCGCTAACATATCTCTCCACAGCACAAAGAGAATACTGATGTTGTTGACTTCATGGTTTATATCCCTACAGCCCTAATATCTCCACTTCAGAATGTTTACTGTAAGCTATTAGGGGCTTGAGAAGGCCAGTTCTTAACCACACAGATATTCTGTTCTCTGATTGTTTTGTTCCCCACAATTAACAATTCCTGGAATATCATGTCAGCTCATAGGCCTTTGTCTTTTAATTTACAAATTTCTATGCTTCTGAATACATAATAAGTTACCTGATATGAAGAAAACACTCTCTGAATTTTGGGTTGCCCTATTTTACCTCCAAACTTATAGGTATTCAGCTATCTGAGAGGGATACAAGATGGGTGTTAATAGATCAGTCTGTGGGACAATGCGTCACAGAACACCATGCTGATTCTCCTATAACTACCTAACATAAGGCTATTTTCACACTAAACTGTTATAGGCCAGGCCATCCCTAAACTGCAAACCCCAGGATTCCATAGGATGCTAAAAGTGGCATAATGGCATTATAACAGTCTAGTGCGGAAATGGCCTAAAACAAGCAACCTGAAGTATCATGGATTGCAATTAATCAAAAATGATGCTTTTCATAGAAGCATTTTGGATAGAAGATAGTTCATATAGGGAGATACAATGAAGGACAAAATTATACCTCCCTATAAGAACCTGTTTGAGTTCTGAAATCTTTGGATGAAGCCCTTTTCTCTGTCCTACCATCTTCTCAGGCTTGTTTTGTAGGAACAAGGGAGAAGGTCTTCTCGGTGTATGCTCCCAGAGTTTGGAACTCCCTCTCTAGATAGGTTAAGTTGGCTCCTTTCTTGTTCTGTTTCTGCTGGCATATGAAGATATTCCTGTTCCACTAGACTTTTATGAACTGAGTGTGAGGGATTTTTAATGGTGCACTGTTTTGATGACATTTTATATTCTAATGAATTTTATGTGGTATTTGCTCTATAGATTGTTCAATTGTTTTATGTATGCATTTTTACTGATGCTTTTGTATATTTTTAATTTGTACTGGTCTTAATCGTTTGTAAGACATCTTGAGTCTAATTTTGGGGGGAACGGGGGATATAAAGGAAAATAATAATGTAGATTTGCATCCTTCATTGTGGTTATAGATTTACAACCTAGAGTTACAGATCTGTTTCTGCTCCATATTCAGCCCATGCTCCATATTCATGACTGTGGCACTACTGCCATGATTGGAAATGCCCCCCAAATCTACTTTAACAGGCAGCAGCTGAAATAAGGAATGGAGGTTTGTTCTGATGCTTATTGGGGCATAGCAGGCTGACATTTCCAGCCCTATCTCATTAGTATCAGCAGTGCAACAATCAGAAGCAGTCCCTGTGACAAACCCTGAGGGGGCGTGGTCTGTAGAGCCACCCTAGCAACAAAGGGGGATTTAATTTGATTGGTTGCTGACTATAGAACCCAGGTTAGCCAGAGGGAGGGACTAGGTGGGGGAATCAGCAGAACAGAAAAATAATTGAAACAGGGTTTGAAGGAGAGTTCCATATGTGAGTTTGAGGACAGAGGAGAGTGATGGTGAAAGAGAGTGAAACAGAGAAGTGTTTGCTGGCTTAGAGCTGAAAGTGTTTTGCTGTTTGATAACCTTTAATTGCCAAATACCTTTCCCTTGTCAGTTTCTTTAATAAAGATTTTATTATATTTTTTTAAAGAGCAGTCTGCATAAAGTGTCTCTTTGATCTGGATCAGTTACACACCCTTCCACCAGTGACACATTCTTTGGATAAACCTGAAAACACTTTGCCCTATATCTAAAAGGGTGTGTGTTTAGGTAAAGCAGAAGTATAAGTGTGGAGAGGGAGCCAGGGTGTGGTAAAAATATAGAAGGGTGCTGCTTTTCCAAAGAGGGAGACTAACACCAGACCTGATCTGTCATAACCCTGGCTTGACCCAGATCTCCACATTTTGACGCTCCCCATGTCAGAACTCTTCATCACACTGCCCCCTGGTGGGAGGGGGTTGAAAATATTATCCCGTTTATCAGCAGAATGGCAGAATGATCATCAGCAGGCCTCTCTCACTCAGTGCAGCTGATGGCTGTTAGGGTAGTTTGGGGAGGCAGAGATAGGATATAAATACACATTTGTAACTACAGCTGTGATGTAAGATCTCAGCAAATAATAATAACAACAGAAGCAACACAGAAATGAAAAATGATAGCTGTCTGGATTTACCCTGAGTTTTCTACTAGAGGGAATGATGCAGTAGAATGTTGTCTCCCAGAGATATAAGTACGTTCTTTCAACTAAAGAAAATATAATCAATTTGAATTAACTGGGTTCCAGCGTCCTCCTACCAATAATGTAGACTGACATAGGTGCATGACTCTGAAAGTCCCTGATAATTAGACTTCGTATTTTAGCAAATAAATAGGTTTGTACATCATGTCAACCTAGCACTGCAAAGAAGTCAGCAGGGAGATAACTCAACATTACAATGGCCATAATGTCATCACAATTAGCCTTGACTCATTGTGTCATACTTTATATGAAGCTAATCATTCTTTTACCATGTTCTGTTAGCTAAATAGTTCCTTAAGCAGTGGAGGCTGGTTTTTAAACTGAAGAGCAAAGAAATAACCCAGAGCTTATATCCTTCAAATAAAAAAAGAGGGAAGAAAAGGCTTCATTTTGCAATATAAAGTAATATTAGAAAAGCCCTCAAGTACTTACATAAAGAAATTGGAAAATCCACAGGCACAATTTAGAAACATCAATAACTCTTGTAATCAAGCACCTTATGGGGTCATGATTTTCAGAGTTATTTGTCTGCTAGATTTAGCATGCTTTCAAAAGAGAGCTAGATGTTTTCTTCCTCTCTAAGTGATGGTAGGGAGCCATGTGAGACTCTGAAAAACGTGTTGTCAAAAGCTATTCAAGTCAATATAACTCAGTGGCTTATTTAAAAAGAAAAAAGCAATGGAAGTATGGTTACAGTTCTTATAATTGTAAGGAAAAAGAGAACTTATTATGTCAGGAATTCCTATATTAAGTTATAAGATGTTAAGGGCCAAAATTATCATAAGAAGAAGAGTGGAAAGATTAGCAGTGATGAAAGGTGAAAGGAGCTGCAGTCCAAAGACATTAAGAGGCCCATTATTTTTCCATCCAAAAATATTGTGATTCAAAATAAAATCTGCAGCAATTTTCAAAGAAGCAATTGTGAGAGTTTCAAGGTAAATTTTCTTGCATTTGAAGAAGGCAGTTCCAGTGACGTAGACTCAAGTTGATAGACTCAAGTCGGATTTAAGTTGCTTCAGTGACTCAACTTGGACTAGACTCAGCCACAAATGATGCACTGACTCAATTCAACTCGAGAATTGTATATTTTTAATGACTGACATGATACCCTTCATTCAGTAATATAAAGCTTTCATGCAGAAACTTTATGACTTTGAACAACGCCTCCATCTCTTTTTGCCTACTAGTCACATGACAATCTCTCTCAAGCCCAAAGTGTGGGTGCATTTCTCAGAGGAGAACAGTAAACAGGTTAGGCAATGGGCTTGAGGCAGGCTTGAGGTCTGCTCAGCAGCCTGTTCCCACTGCATATCAGAGGAGCCTTCTAAAACGTTTCCTAAGAGCAAAAGACAAGACGTCCCCCCAGAGTGCAGGGTGCATTTCTCAGAGGGGAACAGCAAATGTATTAGGCAACAGGCTTGAGGAAGAAGGATGCTTCCTTCTAAAGCTTTTGAATCTTCCATAATGGAGAGTAAGATAGGATCCTATGCCCCACTTCTGAAGCTGCAGATGGCAAAATTGCAAATGCAGAGAGACGACTCTGCTTCAATTGTTAAAACTGAATTTATTTCACTCTATCCAATAATTCTGGAATTTTGGTTGGGGTATAAAGTTGGCTTCCAGACTTGAGATTTGACTTGAGACTTGACTTGAAAGTGTCTTCAAGGAGTTGAGACTTGACTTGAGACTCGGAGTAAAAGACTTAAATACATACCTGGGCAGTTCACAAAAGTTTGTGCTGATATAAATTCTTTAGTCTCAAAGATGCCACAAGGCTTTTTTTCATTCCCTTTTTTAAAAATAGAACTTAGTATCTAAAACACAAGGCCAGAATTTTCTATTGTGGTCTACATTGCGTAACTTTACCTGTTCCTAGATTCACAGCAGAGTTGCTAAGGAATCCTGTTAGTGAATTGCAATATTAGCACAAACTTTGTGAACTGCCTTCTTCAAATGCAACAAAAATCTAAATACATACCAACACTTTCCATACCATTGGATGACTTTGTTAACATTTGGTCATGATGTTAAGTTTTCCAAAATCCAACTGCCTGGTGGCATAGATAAAACTCACTACAGTAGGGCTGGCTTTGTGCCACTAAGAAAGTACGTGTGTGTATGAGTACAATTGTGTACACCTTCAAGTTGCCTACACATAGGGCAGCACAAAATAGAGCTCTAGAGAAGAAAAACGCTGCAGTTTGCAGCAGGGTGTACATTTGGGATCGTTTTTGGCCAGTTTTCAGGTAACCACTGGTAGGATTTTTTTTAAAAAAATGGTGGGTTGGGGTCCTTGGTATCACTGAGAGGGGCTGCCTGTGGTTCACAGGCCATACCTCCCAGCCCTGATGAGAGAAAAATGTGAACACATGACAATTAAAACATATTAGACTCAATCTACTAAAGCTTAAACTGGATTAATTGTTAGTATTTTTGCATTCAAGATGACTCGTACTCTATAACTATGATTAGCCTTGTGACAGACTGCAAATGTGCATTTTTCCTTTTTTAGCATTTAGAGCCTATACACAATGCAGTTTCTGTCCGTTTCTAGCCCTTAAAAAAATCAGTCAGCCCCACACCATTCTGGAGTGTCAGCACACAGATTAAACTTGTATATTTGTACTTAATACATACATACATACATGTATACATACATACATACATACTCATTAAGAGTACCACTAGCCTTCAGCATGGAGACTGGAGAGTAGCAGGGCTGAGAGATAACCGCAAATGAGCTAGGAAAGGAAATCTACTTTGGGTTGTCGGTTGAACTTTAAAGGAGCTAAAGGTGTGGAATACTATCTCAAAAATAAGTTCAGTGCCTTGTTTAACTCTTTTGAAGTTCAGATGGATCCCTCAAACACTTTCCCCACTCCATTAACGTGGGAACCATCAGCCACCACAGAGGCAGTGATGGCTGGGCATGTTGCAGTGCAGCAGAATGAGAAAAGGTTTTGGCTCCACATAGAGATACTTCCCCACACCACAAAATTTGTGGTCAAAGGAATGGATTATGCTCTTACTCGGTAGTTAACAAGATATATTGTATGCACTTTGTGATGATCTACACGTTAAAGAGTATGACACTAATCCATCCACCTGGCAACCCATATTTTTCATTTCCTTTTACTGGCAGAGGGGAAAAAAAGAGGGTAAGTGACCTAATCTGTTTCTAGATGATTAATTTCATATGAAATGTCCTTGTGATGTGGGGGAAATCACGCAAATCTTATCATTGATGAGGAGCCTTTCAAAGAATCATAATGCCAACAAAATGATGGTGGAAAGGGCTCATTAATCAGTCTAAGGAAATTAGACACCAGTGCTGCAGAGATCTGAGCGGTGTCTTCTTGTTTCCCCATGTATTTTAAATATTCTTCATGAAACAAAGCTCCACAGGTCAAAACAAATGTAACACAATCCTTAACAATGGCAGCTTCTAAACTGTCAGCAATTAATGGGGAGCTGTGTTTCTTTTTTCCAGTTGTCACTGTGCACTTCTTGTGACAATAACTTATCTGAATATTATGCCTTCAAGCAGATTGTACAACATCTCGCCTACAAATTCCCCAAAGTGTCAGCCTATATCTTGGCATAGTATTGCAATTATAGTGAGGAATGTTCTGAATTTGTAAGTACCTACCTTCCACCATCTGGTGTTCCTCCTTTATTAAATGCTTGCTGTATTTAGACAGTTGCATGTTAATTAATTTACAGGTTAAAAGAAATCAATTTCTGCATTCAGCCTGTCATTCTTTTATTTAATGGTAATCTGAAAAATAGTTAAATTGGATGTGTCTGTGTCAGATATTACAATAGATGGATGTCAGAATTACCTTCTAGAGGCAATAACAAGTTTTCATACTCCTCATGAATTAATATAAATTCTCATGCAAAGCTCTTTATTTGAGTAGCTGTGTGCATAGATCTCCTGTATGTTTTAGTATAGTAGTGCCTCCATTCCTTCAGACTTTTAAGTTTTGCACAAACCTTTTCATTGTCAGTCATGTTCCCACTCTGAGAATACGGAAACTTTTACTTCCCAGAATGGATCACTGAACCTGTATCCATTAGCAGTGTCTCAGCTAGGGCATTGTTCAGGACAGAATTCATTGGTGGCCAATTTATAGACCCCTTTCTGAGATCAAATAGTTATCATATGGCAGTTTTAATATGGTAAAATTGCCTCATAGAATTAATCCTGCATGTTGAAACTGCTACTACATTTGGAAAATACTAGAAAAGAACCACTGAGTGGCTATTACTATCAAAAATTAAAGTGATGCTTATACAGATATGCATGCCAAAGGCATAAGTCCCTTTCCTTTGAAATAGATAGCCTCTTTTGCTGAAACTCTGTTATTACTGCTTTACCAATTATGAGGTTTAGAAAAGAAAATAACTATAGAAATCTTCCGTCTTGTTGAATCCTAAAGTAGTATCAACCTTCACAATGCTTAGGAGATATTCTTCTGTAATGGTATTTGATTTTTTTTTAAAAAAAAAAAAAAAAGAGGGGTTCATTTTCCTCATTCTAGTTATAGTTTTCACGACGACCTTTGACAATTGTTCTAGGATTAGACTTTTGTTTTATAATTTGTCTTCTCTCTGGGTTGTGAACTACTTTGATATATCAATATGCCTTTCCACTTTCAAAACATTATCCTTTTGTGAGGGATATGACAGAGTGGGGCAAAAGTTGGAGTTGTATGACTCATGGACTGCATGTAGCTTCTGAGTAATTTTTGGCAGTCCCCAGAACCCTCTACCATTTAAAAATACTGAAAGTGGTTCTTAACATTTGCGCTTCCTGGTTACTTCTGGTTTTACCCAGAGGGGCTGGTGTAGCCCACAGCAAATCTGGAAGATGAGAAATGCCCATTTCATTTTTGATTGTCTCATCGGGGGGGGGGGGTTTCAAGGGAAAAGGCATTCAGAAGTGGTTTAACATTGCCTCCTTCTGTGTATACTTCAGAATCAGAGATACTGCTGTTGTCTCTGAGAAATTTTCCACCAGTGTCACCCCTCACTACTACCTAATAGCTGCTTGGCACACTTAGGCCATTTCCGCACGAGGCGAGGGAATCGCTCCCTGCCGCTACTCACCGGATCTTCTGTTGGTCCGGTCCGGTCCGGGGTGAGGAGGAGCAGTGCGTGATTGTAGATCTGCACTGCTCCGGTGTCCAAAATGGCGGCTTTTGGTTGGTTGTGGGTCTCAACCAACCGCTGAAGCTCGCCAGCCTAAAGCCCGCCCTCCGCAGATCGCAGGCTCGCATTGGTATGAACCTGTGAATCTGCATCAGAGAGCAGGCACGCAATGGCGCTCGCCGGCATTTTGAAAAACCTGAAAAATCAGGTTTTTCAAAAGCACGATTGAGGACCACTTGGGGTCGCTCCAGAGCGGACTGAGGTGCGGATCTACGGTAAGTAGTCCGGACCCAGTCCGCTCCAAGGTGCAGACGTCCTCCATGGAGGACGCACTGCACTGTTTTATTTACCCCGTGTGGAAATGGTCTTAGTCTGGCTTCTTGGGGGGGGGGGGCCTATCTGACTTAGGATATGCTACCTACCAGGAACAATGCCACCCTTAGCATAGCTGCATAGTTAACCGGATCACCCAAACCTACCACCGTGGAAATACAGTGCCAAGGTGGGAAAATGCCTATTGCAAAATCCAAAATCAAGTCTGTTGACCAGATTCCCATACTTGCTTAACAGTAGGATAGACATCGTTGGAGCATTCATAGCCTCATATATTTTTACCGTCTTTTGTAAGCACAGATGTTCTTTTCATCTATACAAATGTCTCCTGGCATTATTGCATGCCCAGAGTTAAGTAAAGTTCACTACATTCATTCCTATGAATTTTCAGAGTGGGTCAGACACTCTGCAAATAGCCCTATTCATACTTTTGTTTTATAAGCATATTTGATCTTTTTACAGTGAATACTCCCAGACTCCAGGCTTCTTGTATTCTTTACTCATATTCCTCACATGGGAAAGTTTAAATATGATAGCAGTTGAATCCAGAATCCAGAGCAGTTGAATCCAGAATCCACCCCTCAGCCATCCAGCATCAGTGTTTGAATATACTGTATTGTCTATACATTAAAACCTACATAGCATCTGATACCACTGGCAGATGAATTGAACAATCAGTATATTTCTGGAGAGAAAGCAGGCTTAGCATTACAACACTTCGGCACACTTAATTTCATTTATCTGCACTTCACTATCCTCTCGTAGAAGACATTTGCATTACACCTTTTCCACAAGTCTTGCTGGTAGTAGCCTGAACTTGCCCACTTGATAATGTGCAATAGTTTTTTACAGCAGCTGTCAGGGTTCCCAATACAATTAGATTAGGAATGGTGAAAGGGAAAAGAAAATCAAGGCAAGGCAAGGACCAGATTGATGCCAGAAAAGTGACATGTTTTTCACCATTAATACTTTCCTTCCAGCTGGATATGTGTATCTGTGTCTTCAAGTCACCTGTTGACCTATGGCAACTCCATAATTTCATAGGGCTTTCTTAGACTTAGAATACTCAGAGGTGGTTTTGCCATTTTCTTCAACTGAAACATACCCTACAGCACCTAGTATTTATTGGTGGTTTCTCATCTAAGTACTGTTTCTCTTTCAAGATCAGATGGGATTTGGTGCCTTCAGGGTATCTATGAATGCATAACTAAATAACATCTCCTGACCCAATCCCCCAAACTTAGTATCTGTCCACTCTCAATGCTGAACCAGAATTCAGAGTGCCCAGAGTTTAGAAGACATAGCAAAGGAGATAGCTAACATCAAAAAGTCCAGGGTCAAGCCCTAAATCAGAACAGGGCTCAAGCAGTTGAGGTGGAAGAGTCCATAAACAGTCCAAGAGTCATAAATCTAGTACCAATAATAGCTGAGTCAGGTCCTAAAGAAGTGAACTGAAAGTTTGCTTCCACTAGTTTGACCGGAAGAAGCTCCCTGCTTATATGGGTAGCAAACTCAGCCAATGCCCATATTCCAGCCTGCATTTAAGAATGCATTTCACAGCTGTGGGCACATAGCCTTTCACTGCATCAGCAGTAGAGGGTCTGTGCCAGACGTGAAAGCCTTCATTTCTCTCAGGAGCTGGGAGGTCTTTCTTCCAGCTTTTCTTGTTGAACTAAAAGAGGACTTGGCTGGCTTTCAGGCTAACGATCAGGCTGGCTATCAGGTATATCTGCTTCATCTTCTGAGACAGACAAACTCTTAAGGGGGGCATGACAATATTTAACAATCACATCAAGTAATGTAGGTCTCTTCAGCTGGCAATTGGGGTACTTGAAGACGATCATTCTAGTCTACCTCTCACCAAAAAACAATGCTGCAATGAGGAATTTCAACAGAAGCCCTATTTCTCAATTTCACAACCTCACTTGCTGGTGGGAGAGGGCTGGAAATGTCATCCTCCTGTACCCTGATCACCAGCTAAACAGACCCCCATTGTTTGATGTCGCTGTTGTCCATTAAAGTAGATTTTGGGGGATCTTTACAATTGCGGCAACAGAGCCACAATCATGAATATGTAGCATAACTGAATATGGAGCAGATATGGATCTGTAACTCTAGGTTATTAAATGCATAACTGCAATATAGAATGCTAGCCATGGACTCTCTGAAGTCAGAATGTAATTAACAATGTAGTAGATTTGATTCATGAGATAACGAACAGCAAATAAATAAAGAGCTATGTGTTTTGCTCAGTGCAGCATTACTCATAATATGAACTTCAGTTGCATTTTTGTTTGTTTTCCTCATTTTTTTTTAATAACACAGAAAGTTTCAGAACAAGAAATCTCATATCCTAGACTGGGTTTGATGATACATAGTTTTCGACACTCAGGTCATTTCCTCACTACACTCTTATAGCACGATTATTCCACCCTAAACTGCAACTCTCAGGATTCCATAGGATGTTGAAAGTGGAATAATCATGCTGTAAGAGTGTAGTGCAGAAATGGCATCAGTTTTCTAATAACAATAATTAAAAAGCTTTCCCCAACCTGCCTAATCCCCACTAAATTAGGCTGCTGGAACAGAATGTTGGGGAGAAAGCAAGCCTGGTCATACCATTAATTAGGGGCAATCAGGCAGCAAGTGTTGGGAGAGCAGCAATAACATCTCCCTGGCCATTTTTCCTGAGCTTTCTGGACACTCACATTTCTTGGAAGAACTATGTGTGGTGTTTGTGCCATGTAGTACCACATCACGATGTGGTGACATGTAGTTACACACCACCAAAACTAGCCTTTTGCCATAGGCTGTGAGGGAGGATGCCACCTCTTTGCCAGCACTGAAGATGTAACTGCATTGTCTTTCAGGGTCTATCCATATAACAGACACAGACACCACTTTGTTCTTTTGCTCAGATAGCACAGTGTTTTAGTGGAATGGCAAGAGTCCTGGGGGAAAGCTAGGAGAGGACTTTTTTTGGTGCAAAAGAAAAATCATGGTTTGTTTTTGTTAAGTGCCTTCAAGTTGACTCTGACTTATGGCAATCCTATCATTCATAGAGTTTTCTTGGAGAGATTTATTCAGGGGAGATTTGCCACTGCCTTCCTCTAAGGCAGAGAGAGCATGACTGGCCCAAGGTTATCCAGTGGGTTTCCATGGCTGAGCAAAGACTCAAATTCTGGTCTCCTATAGTCCCAGTCCAACACTCCAACCACACTATCTCTGTTTTGTTTCTGCTACTGATCACTACTTCCTAGACTGAGCATGTGTCAGTGATGTTCCATAATCCTTAATGTATTTAGCAATGGCTATGGGTGGACCTTCAATTTCTAGTCAGAATTTTGAAAGTTGTTGTTGTTTGTTTATTGTTGTTATTAATTGCAGTTTCCAGCATCCCACTTCTAACATGGTTATATACTGGCTGGAGAATTCTGGAAGTTATTATCCAAATAAGTACCTTTTCCCATTTATGCTTCTAGTAAAAAGAAAAGAGACCTTCCAAACTTCACATCTGTCTACTCACATCCTAGATCAGTTCCTGTGATATCATCTGCATCCGTCTGATTGGTTGGTCCCAAACCCACGAACCACTTCAACTGAGAGATTCCAACTGTAGCTTCTCTAATATTCTGTCAACCAGTAGACTCATTCCAATTCTAGTCATGCTCCACAGTTTCCTACAGCTGTGTTTGTTTGAGGGCGCATGGTCATTTAAGGAAGAAGCTCCCATTAACTGGCAAAAAAAAAAAGGTCAAGAGCTTTCAGAAGTTAGACAGTATCTAGCATTTTCCCCCTACATCAAGATCTACATAAAGAGTATTTATATCCCAGACTTCAGTCAAAAAGACTCCCAGAGCAGCTTACAAATTGTTAATTTGACAGCTCTCTGCATTCAGGTTTATGATCTAAAGAAGATAGAAGATAGGTCAGATAAGAAAAAGGTGATCGCAGTGGGAAAGGGGATTAATTTCATCAGATGCAGGCAGTTCTTCTCTTCCTCACAGGCCAGATTGGAGAGAACGGCTGTCGCCAGCTGTTGGAGCCAGGCATGATATATGCCTGGCTGCTCTTCTCTTCCTTAAATGCAAGAGGAGTGACTTAAAGATTACTTAACCACATCAGAGTTTACCATTTCCTGTCCTCACCCCATCTTTTCAGCATCTAAGGGTGCTCATTTATTACATTGTACACATATTCACTCTGTAGGTGTACATGTTCAAATGTCTGTGAGAATCTCTGTACGAAATAGAATGTGCTTGTGTGCATATAGGGGTTTCTGGATTCACAATGCTGTTCCAGTATTCAAGCTTCTTAGCTAGCAAAAGTAAAAATAATGAAAATAGGCAGTTGTATATCTACATAGAGGGATAAACATGGGGGTCTGACTGTACTTATTTTTCAAGAACAGACTTGGACTTCTGGCCACTACCAGCTGTCTTTTGCTTTTTTAATTCTGGCATTTGTGGCAATCAGTGCAGTTCCTAGAGAACCCCAGAGGCAAGATATGGATACTTGGTCCTACTGAAGTTTCTCATTCCTCATCTAAAGGCAGCAAACCACTCCACTGCTGGGCCTACCTACTTTATAAGAAGTCCAGATGCAGCAACATCCTTGCATTCTAGCCAATGTTCTTCAGCATACCCTTCAACATTTCACAGATGAAAATTGGGACGTGTGTGACCAAGCAACATCAGAGTCTGCTCAAGATGGCAAAAGTTAGTAATGAGGAAGAACACGCAAGCTAGGAGAGGCTGTAGCAATTTGCTTTTGCCTTGGCCTACTGGGAAAGGCAAGGTTTCACCCCTCCCCTCACCTCTCCCCTGCTGAGTTAAATGAGGACAAACTACTTTTGCACTTTGAACTGGTTTTTAGTAATTGAAGTAAACTGAGGACAAAGGGAGAGGTGCAAGAGGAAGATACAAACAGAACTGTCCATGCCAAATGAGGATAGTTGGGGGGTAGGCTTCAGCATCTGCTATGTGGTTGGGAGGAGGTGTCCCAGTAGCCTCACACACCCAGTCCAGTAATAGTGGTATAAATAAGCTGACAAATAGAACCTAAAGTACAAGCATCATTATTCATTATAAGCAAAATAAAATCTATAAACAGATGTACCTCCTAAATGAAATCTCCATTACAACTGTTTTGAAATCAGGGGTGGTTTGTAGATCTGAAATGTGTTAATATCCCACCCCGCACCTTTCTATTTTCTATTGTGTGCCACCAGCCGTATCATTTTTTCCACAGGGAACAAAAAGTTTATTCATAGCTATTTTCCACATTTCCTAAAGATACATAAGCATGCTATAATGATTGTGTAATGGCCAAGCAATGTTAGATTCCTGGCCTTGCTTTTTAATCCTGGCAGATTAAGTTATGTAACTGCAGAGTAAGTGAGACTAATTTACATTTTTATTTGCTATAAAAACAAAATTACCCATTTCCTCCTTATACATGGATGAAAACTGGGGGTCACTTTCACTTTTACTATTCTCATTCTTTCTAGCACCACCAGCTTTTATGCTTTCTCAACTGATCTATATATGAGTTCCATGCACATATGAGTCCCATGGACTCAAGTCAAACAGTTTCTCAACATAAATGATACATCTAAAATGCTAATTGAAGGGACACTGCCTGTGAATATGAAAGCTCCATTCTTTCCCATCCTGATGAATAGCCTCTGATACACTACAGTATCCTCCATGGACATGTCTCATTTTAAATGTAAAAAAGGTATAAGTCATCAAGCAGAGCAATGTGGAAATAAAATTCCTTTGTTAGCTGCCTGAAGAAAATGGTATTTCATCTGAATATGGAGGCTCCATTTTGTTTCTGTCTTATGTTGCTTCCATTTACTGTGAAAGTGCCATGATCTGTTCACTCAAATTCTGAATTCCCAAGGTATAACAAATCTTCCTGTGTTTTTCAATGCTCCTTCCATTTTTCTTTCACACTGAAGAAAATATAGATAACACAATGTACATATCAGCAGGTGCCCTTGTGTCTTTTTAAAGAAGTGTGGATTTGCAGTGAGCAGTGACTGATCAAAGCTCAGCATACATTCAGTAGAACCTTTTCTAGTGGGCATATTCCTTTAATCAACAAGATTAAATTCTTCTCCATCTATCTTTTAAGCAGAGTAAAAATATTGTACAGCTTATTTTTTCAAAAAATTAAATGTGAAATACCACTTTCAAAGAAATTAAATGAAAGATTATTGTAGTGCTATCGCCCTACAATGCCAGCTATGTCACAGCCCAACTCAGTCTTTAAAGCCCTAAACAGCTGGAAGCCACGTTATCTGAAGAAATGTCTCCTTCCGTGTATATCTACTTAGACCCTAAAGTAATTTCCAGACACTTTTCTGCGGGTAGCCCTCTGCAGCTAGATAAGCTAAGGTGGATGACTACAAAAAAATTTTAATGGCATCACCCTCTTTGCTAAATATCCTCCTCAGAGAGTCTCATCAGTGATCATCAGGGGCCTTTGAGGCCCCTCCCTAAACTGCAAACCCCAAAATTCCATAGGATGTTGAAAGTGGAATAACAACACTATAACAGTCTAATGCAGAAAGGCCATAGTCTTTTAGGTGCCAGGTGAGGACTGGTTTTTACTCAGCACTTTAAGAACAGCTTGTAGTACTTTTAGATTTAATACTCTTGTCTTTTACTTAGTTTTTTTATATTTCACGTACTTCTGCTGAACTGTTTTTATCTTGTGCTACTGTTTTAATTCTATTTCTTGTTCTGTGTTATTTCTCATTGTTTATTGTTTTGAATTTTATGTGTTTCTTCCACCAGCACACTGCCCTGAGAACTCCACTTGCTGTACAAACTGCAAGTATAAAAATAATAAATTAATACTGCACTGTGCAAATTCTGTTTATGATGAAGAAGGCTCTGTTTGGCTGGTACCATTTAGCAAGGTGTTAAATAGCACCAAAAAGGAAGGCTTTTTAAAAGGTAGTTTTTATATATATAGATATCTTCATATGTGTGTGTGTGTGTGTGTGTGTGTAATTTATAGAAGTACAGAGCTGTGGGTATAGTTCTATACCCCTATAACATTATAGAACATATTTTCTCATATGTGCATTATTAGGGATATAATTTTTATGGGCTTACCCAGGTAAGAAAAAAAAGTCGTTGGAAGTATTGAGACTTTCTGTTTCTTTTTGTTTGCTTTTTCCCGCATTCATGGTTTTGCATCCAAATTTCTTGAAATATCGCAGATTTCCCTCCCTTCCTTGGGTCATTTCCTCCCTTTCCCATTGATCACATGTCACATCTAGACCCAGGCAACATTTCAGAAATTTCCTTTCACAAATTAACACAGAGATCTTTTCAATTATTATTCAGGAGTTACAGTTAAAGTGTTAAAATGCTTTAGCAATATTATAACAGTTAACCATTAGGATCATCTTTTACTGCTAGCATTCCCCTTTCCCTCATTTGATCTCTGTTGATTCTGTTGTCATAAGAACAGTTGCTATCTTTCTTGGTAGCAGTCATCTTCTCTAGCTCCAGGATAACAGAAATATATAGCCATGGCAAGGTACATTTCATTTCGGGAAGTATGGGTTTAATTTAAACTGACTGAGACAGTAGAAATAAAAAAGTCGTTGCAAACACTGGGAATTCCCTGGGAATACTTCAGACTAAAGAAAACATCATATAGATCTTTTTTCAAAAAAATGGAAAGCTTGGGAACCAAACTAAGGAATTTCTTATTTTTTCACATCCATATGGATGGGCTGTTACCCTGATTTCTGGGGGTCCCGAGAGGGACACCTAAATGCGCTCTCAATTATATAAGTTGGGGAAATTAGCCAAGAGCACAGGCTAGCAATGCAAGAGGCAGGACAATGTAGCAAGATCTTGAACCCTATGTTTACGGGGTCAGACCGAGTCAAGAAGCATGCAGAAGTTGAAATAATAAATGTTGTTTTATTAAAAATACAATCAATATGATTTAGAAAAAATAAAACCAGACATAATTTGTTTACGGGAAACCCACATAAGAGATAAGGACTTGAAATATATGAAAAACCAGAATTTGGGACATGAATTTTCAGCATCAGTGAAGAAGAAAAAAAAGGGAGTGACGATTTATGTGAACAAAAAATACAATACAAAAGAGATCTTTAAGGATAATAAAGGTACACTAATCGGAACAGAGGTAGATACAACTTGCAATAAGATTCTATTTGTGGGAATTTATGGACCACTGGAAAATAAAACCTCTTACTACGAAAATTTAACAAAGAAATTACTAGAATATGATTACCAAGAAATAGTAGTCATGGGAGACTGGAATGGGGTGATAAACCCAGATTTGGATCAGACATTAAAAAAGAAGGGGAAAACGCCACAAAGAAAATTACCGAAGACATTCTACGAATTTATGGATCTAGTAGTGGTAAGTGATGCATGGCGATATTTGTATGGAGATGCTAAAGAATACACTTACTTTTCAGAAGTTCACAGGACCTGGTCAAGGATTGATATGGTTTTGATATCTAAAACTTTATGTAAAAAATCAAGAAAATGGAGATCCTACCAAGGTCTTTATCAGACCACTGTCCCATTATGATGACAATACAAGAACGGAAGAGTGAATATAGATGAACTGTAAAAGATGAGCTTTTAAGGGACGAAAAGGTAACAGATAAGATAAAACAGGAAATAAATTACTTTTTTAAAGAAAACACTGGAAAAGGAACGTTAAACAAGACAGTCTGGGACGCGGGAAAGGCAGTGATAAGAGGTCTATTTCTACAACAGGAAGCCTATAGGAAGAAATTAAGGAAGCAGAAATACCAAAACATTGTGGAACAACTTAAGCAGAAAGAGGAAGAGTTAAAGAAAGATCCAAGGAATTTAAAGGTACTAAGAGAGATTAAAATTCTACAGAGACAAATGTCCATGGAGGATAGATTGGAAATAGAAAAGAAGATAAAATACACACATCAAAAATACACACATTTTGAGCAAGCTAACAACGTAGGAAAATGGTTAGCGTATAGATTGAAAAAGGAAAAAGAGAAAAGATTGATTATGGAAATTAAAGAAGGGGATAAGATATATAGACATCAAAGAAAAATTAAGTCAATATTCCATGACTACTACAAGAAATTATTTGAGGATCCAGAAGATATGGAAGAATACATACAACACATTGAAAAATATTTGGAAGAAATTAAAGTGGTTCAAATTCAAGAAGAGCAAAGATTAGAGTTAAATAGACCTATTACGAAAGTTGAAATTAGAACGGCAATCCAAAAACTGAAAATTGGAAAAGCACCGGGACCGGATGGATTCACAGCAAGGTATTATAAAGTGTTTCAAGATCAACTAATTGACCCCCTTCAAAAATTATTTAATGAATTGGAAATGACAGATAGACCGGACTCATGGCGAGAGGCAACAATTACTTTAATACCTAAAGAAGGCAAAGATCAGTTGGAAGCAAAAAATTATAGGCCAATATCCCTCCTGAATACTGATTATAAGATATTTATATGTATTCTGACAGATAGATTGAAGAAAATTCTAAAAAACTGGATACATGAGGACCAAAACGGTTTTTTGCCGGGTAGATCAATAAAAGATAATGTAAGGGTAATATTGGACACAATTGAATATTATCATAAACATAATGGGGAAAAAATGTAGATCTTTGTAGATGCTGAAAAAGCATTTGACAATGTAAAATGGAGATTCATAATGGAGGTATTAAAAAAGATAAATATGGGGGAAAGGTTTATTAATTGGATAAGATTGATACATAATAATCAAACAGCGAATATTGTAATTAATGGAGAAAAAACAGAAAAAATTGATATTAAGAAGGGAACAAGACAGGGTTGCCCCCTGTCGTCTTTAATTTTTGTAATGGTGATAGAAATGCTAAACTGTAAGATAAGACAAGATATAGAAATAAAAGGGGTTAAAATTGGGAATCAAATGTATAAATTAAGAGCCTTTGCCGATGATCTTGTAATTATGTTAGATGATCCAATTAAAAGTATATCAAGATTAGTGGGGATCTTCCAAGATTATGGAAAAGTAGCGGGATTTAAAGTTAATATGGATAAAATGACGATGCTAACAAAGAATATTACAAAAAAGAAGAAGAGGGAATTGAACAACTGTCCCAATTCAAAGTATCAAAAAAAGTGAGATATTTAGGAATCAGTATTATCAACAGCAACACGGACTTATATGACAACAACTATAAAAAAGTCTGGGGAGAGATAAAAGAAGATTTGAGAAGATGGTCAAAACTTGATTTATCATTGATGGGAAGAATCACCACAATTAAAATGAACATTCTACCTAAAATGATATTTTTGTTTCAAAATCTTCCGATTATTTCAAATGATGTACCTTTTAAACAGTGGAAGAAGGGCCTATCAAAATTCATCTGGAATGGTAAAAACCAAGGATAAAATGGACTATATTAAAGGATACAATAGAAAGAGGTGGGTTAGGATTACCTGACCTAAAATTATATTTTCATGCCAGTTGCCTTTGCTGGGTAGTTGATTGGATCAAGTTAGAAAATGTGAGATTATTAAATGTAGAAGGGGTGGATCTCTTTTTCAGCTGGCACGCATATATGTGGTATGACAAGGTAAAGGTGAATAAGGAATTTAATAATCATTTTATAAGAAAACCATTGTTAGAAGTTTGGTTACAATATAGAAATAAATTATATATAAAAATACCACAATGGGTGTCAGCGCATGAAGCATTTTATAGAAGAGAACCCCAACTTAACAAATGGTTAACATACAAAGACCTAATAAAAGTTCAAGGGGATAACATAGTGTGGAAAAGTAAGGAGGATATGATAAAGAGTGGTATTATCTCACACTGGTTGTTGCAAAGGCAACTGGAAGAAAGATTCAAGATGGATTTGAGGATGCAAGGAATTGAAATAAGGGAGAAGGAGTTTGATAGAATATTAAAACCGGGAACAGATCATTTGGTAGGCAAAATATACAAAATATTGTTAAATTTGTGTATGGAAGAAGAGAAGGTTAAGGACAATATGATAAGATGGGCACAAAATTTGGGACATGAAATTCCACTACAGAGTTGGGAGAATTCTTGGAAAGATGTAAAAAAACATTGTATAAGTACAAACTTAAAGGAGAATTACTATAAGATATATTTTAGATGGTATTATACACCAGTACAAATCGCCAAAATAAGTAAAAACATAAAAAATACATGTTGGAAATGTACTGAGAGAGGGACGTTTTACTATATACGGTGGTCTTGCGCTAAATCAAAGAAATACTGGAAGGGCATTCACGAATGTATTGTTAATGCCCTTCAAATCAATTATCCAATGAATCCAGAAATATGTTTACTGAACATGTTAGATACTAAACACTTTAAAAAGAATTCATTGAGAAAAATGGTAATATATATGGTAACAGTGGCAAGACTAGTATTTGCACAAAAATGGAAATTAAAAGAAGTTCCTGATATCGAAGACTGGCTATGGAAACTATACGAATTATGGGAAACGGATAAGTTAACATCAATATTGACAGATAAACCGAGAAATCAGATTATTGAAGAATGGAATTTGGTTATTCCCCTTTGGGAAGCCAAATGGGGAAAAACAGTAGTAAATGAATTAAACAAGATGGAGTGAAATGGGCTAAAAGAGAAAATCACCCGTGTAACACAGGTTAAGATAAATAAAAATGTGCGGACAAAAAACTTAGAGGAGTAAGACATTATTGTAAGAGTTAAGTAACAATGGAAAGAGGTAGTGGTATGAATGTTGAAGTACTGAGCATATAGAATTGTTGGGTCAAAAACAGATAAGTTATAACCAACCACAAATTATGTAAATGTGATAAGGGAACGTTAGTAGGTAGGTATTAAAATTTGCTTTATTTTTTTATTCTTTGGTGTTTTTTTCTTACTTTTAAGTAAAAGAATGTATGAATAAGATACAGATTGTAAGATATACATTATATAAATATGTATTGTGTATGAATGATTGAAGCATAACTATGTTAATGTTAAAAATATAGAATGTTTTATTTTTATGATCTTAAATGAATAAAAATATTTATATTAAAAATACAATCAAACAGTGTATGCAGCACACTCACACAGATAACTAAAGAAATAAAGGTGGGAGTGGGATAGAGGGATTTTTAGAAGAGTTGTTGGTTTGGGTAATACTCCACCTGTCCTGAAGCCCAGTTAGAAGTGGAGAAGCTGGGGAGCGTGGATCTCAGCACGTGGAGCTGAGGGGAAGGCTCGCTGGACAAAGCGACAGCAAGGCGGGATGGGAGCCAAGAGCGATCCAAGGAAGTGCTCAAAGTCAGGGGTTTTTATAGGGAAAATTGTGACCGCAGGCTAGTTCGTACTTGGGGAAAACAATGAGTTTGGGGCTGGAGACAAATCCTTTCGGAGAATTTGAATGATTGAGTTATAGCCAAATTGTCAATAGAGTAGCCAGTATGCAAACGCGGAGTGCTTGGCAGATGAGGATTCTTCTAATCAAGTTGCCTGCTCGGGGCAGAGGATCTTTTGAAAGCTGCATGCATACATAATTGAGTACTTGCCTTTGAGGTCTCCTGAAGCTGCGAGTCGGCTATTTCTGGCCTGCCTGTATTGTGTTGGAATATTACAGTGATTATCGGCCGAGCCTGAATACCTGCTTGTCCGGTGGCCTCGCAAGCACGTGGAGAGGAATGGGTATAGGAGGCCGAATTATTGATATCAAAAGATATCTTTAATATCCCACAAGCTCGGGCTAGCAATGGCGGTAACAGGGCCCTTAATTACTATAACGCTAATCTCTAAACATCATTTCAAGTCACCTTTCAAGTCACCATCATTATCCACAACACTAAAATGCTGGTGAATACAATGTGATGCTCCCCCTATTTTTTAAATGTTGAAGTCATTTTTTTTAATTATATGAGTTTGATGCTGTATTGCTCTTCTATCAGAATTCACAATTTTTAATTTAAACTTATACATACATAGACAGAAATGTTTTGGACTCAGTTAAGATAGTTTTTTAAAAATAAATATAACTGGTGGTAAAAACCCACTCGGCCATTTCTGGGGCTGAGAGTGCCACACACTCTCAGCCCCAGAAAACCCCATGATAGGTTCGCCTAAGGGACACCGTAGGTTGGAAATTATTTGAAGGCACACAATAACAACAACGAAAACCAGAACAAAACTGCTTAAAGCAGATGGAAAACTAGCACTAAGGGTACTGATGTGAACAATATAGGGTGCAATGTACACACGATAAATTTCAGCATACTATACCCCCGCAGCATGGAAACTCAATTGCAGCTTTTACAGACATTCAGAGCTGTGTCTGTCTGGAGCATCTCTGGTAAACAGCCATTGATAGATTACTCTCCATGAATTTGCCTAGTTTAATTTTAAATCTGTCCAAGTTGGAAGCCATCACCACATGCTGTAGCAATGGCTTAAATAAATTGAATTATTAGTTCTAGCTAGCATGGATGCATTGAATCAATGGGAAAGTTGGTAAGTCAACACTTAACATAAGTTCAGTTGATTCAGTGGGTTTCCTCTAGTTGAAACTGACAATTTTATTTAGGTCAATGAATTTTATTAGTTAATGTGCTGAAGCAGTGCTTCGTTTTGTTCCCCTTGAAACTACTGTCAATTTTATTGAATGATACCAAGTTCCCATTGTTCTGAGACAAAGAATAATTACTCTCTATTCATTCTTTTGTGTTCTGTTAATCACTTTATAAATCCATACATTAGAAAATTATTAACTAAGGTTGAAAGACTAAAAATAAATATTTCAGCTTCTTAAGCCTTTCTTTATATGAAAAAAGTTCTATCTCCCTGCCTTTTCTGTCACATTTTCTTTCTGGATGAAACCAGATGAACAGTAACCAGTAAATTCCAAATGGAGAGAAGCTGTAGTTTTTGTAACTGTACTTAATTTTAATACCCTTTTCAAATAATTTCTAACATTCGGTTGATGTTTTCCAGTGATATGACATGGTTAACTGAGGCTTTCACTGATATTTATATTGTTTGTTATTATAAGGTTATGTGCAGTTTTATTTCTATTTTTTCCACTCAATATACAGTCTTTTGCATAGTGAATCTGATCTAAAATGCTCTTGCCCAGTCACCTAGCTGAAAGGAACTTCTGACCATCTGCCCAGAATTTTACCACGCTGAATCAAGTTATGTAATTAGCAAATTTGGCTGCCCAATTACTCTCGGCTTCCTATAATTAATATTTATGGCAGTAATCCCCCTCAGAAAGCCTTGTTGCCAGGCCCATTGCCTATTTCCTTCCACTGACACAGCTTAGTGTTCCCATATGTTTCCTATATTTTAAAAGATACATAACACCTATATCTTACTATATCTAGAATAAGAGAAGTTCCTTTCAAGAGAACCTGTTGTCTAATGGCAAGCTAGCTCACTCCCGCCAAGCTGCTTCGGGAGCAACAGGTGCTTCCACTTCTGGTCCTTTGAAGAGCACATTTCTCTAAACTGAGCTCCAATGTTTTGTGCTTTAAACCTCTTTAAAGTGGATGGTGTGTTGATTAAAATTGCTAACTTTGTGGCTACTTCACCTCTGTTAGGATGCATCTCCCTGACCTCCAGTGATTCCCTATGAAACTGGCTCCTCCCATTTACTTCAGTCTCCAATGCAATCTTACACAAACGGAGACCTGCCTGTATTTCTTTTTGAAAATAGTAACACCCTTGGACCAACTGGACAAACAATGCCTGAGCCCACAATAGAGTTGTATGTAAAATTAAAATCCACTTCATCTTCAAGTTATATGAGAACAACAGAATGGTAACTTACATACCAGAAGCCCATGCATCTCTTAGGAGGTATTTTGTGACATGGTAAGATAGCAGGGAAGATGTCAGTCAAACATCTTACCACACTAGCTATCTTGATGATGATCTTTGTGGCATAAGAGGAACATTAATACTCAGTACATGTACCCACCTTAAAAGGCAGTATTCTGTCAGGTTGCTATGGAGAATATATTCTGTTCACTTCAGTCAAAGCAAGATGATGTGTCAAACTGGTTTTTGGTTACTTGAAATTTAATAAAAGCACATGAACCCTGCCTAGGAAAAAGAACCTGGAACTATTTGAAAAGGAAGAATGAGTCTGTGAAGTATTAGCAATGTTGATGAAGTTCTCACAAATAATAACCAACTTATAATACAAATTTTCAGTAATTGTAGCACTATTTTGTTTTTACAACATACCTCGAAATCTTACTCCATTTGTAATTAGCAGGAAGATATTCTTCAAATCGATGTCCTGCTTAAGCGTATTGTTTGGTCAGAATTCACCAGAGCATGTGGACAAAACCAGTATCTGCCCTTAGCACATTCTCAGATCTTGATTATTGTAATCACTTACTTGGTCTGAATGAGAAATTATCTTTTGTTTCTCATAGCTTCCCAGTTTTCAAATCCCAGTGCCAAATACCTATACTTCAAGTTCTACTAGGAATCCATCTTGTCACTTATCTGCATCAGGATCCATTTCAACATGGAGAGGAGGAAAGAAGAAAGTGGAGGATGTTCACTGCTTTAATAATCTGGCTGTCTGGGATATGAAACTTTAAGTCTTCAGTGACATACAGCTATAGAGTCTTCCTCCTTCTCTATGCACAAGCAGCTAGTCAGGGGACACAGCTTTGTGACACAAACAGAAGCACTGTGCTGCTGCTTAGGAAATACATTGCTACCTGCCCATCTTTACCTGAGAGTTTTCAAGCAGTACTGCAAGAATAGAGGATGCTCACACACAGAGCAAAACACATACACTTCTATAGCAAAATATTTTAAGCAATCTAAATGATGATAAATATTATAAGACAAACTAGATGATGATGATGATGATGATGATGATGATGATGATGATGATGGCAATGGCAATGGCAATGGCAATGGCAATGGAAGTGGAGGAGGAGGAGGACCCACAAAGCTTGTAGTTGTTGGACCAAATAAAGAGAATCTCACATCACTGTTAGAATTCTAATTCACTCTCAACTTTGGCCTTTTCAGCAGCTCACCTTCTTGCGGGGGCTTCCAGTGGTGATCCCAACAGCAGCTCTGTTGGGAAAAGAGTGCAATGGCAGCACTCCTCTCCACGTGGGTCCGTCTCCCTGCAGAAGAGAGCACAATGGACACGGCACTTCCTTCTGCAGCTCAGAAAAGAACTGCAGGCTGCAGTAGGGCAGGAAGTGCCACCATCACACTTCCTGCCCTTCTGCAGGAGAGGAAAGTGCAGGATGGTGGTGTGATCATGGGTCATTGACAGGGAAAACCCATCAATGATTTAAGCTGCAACTGTGCTACCTGGGGATGGGAGAGGAGCAGGACCTCAATGACATCATGCAGAAACATCATCACAGTCCCATTTTTCTCCCACCCCATGGCAGGATGGGAAGATGCTACAGAAAAGGCCTTTGTTTTGTTACATGCCTTCAAGCCAACTCTGACTTATGGAGACCTTGTGCTAGAATTTTCTTGGCAAGGCTGAAAGAGTGTGGCTTGCTCAAGGTCACCCTTTGGGATTCCATGGCTGAGCAGGATTAGAACCCTGATCTCTTGGAGTTCAACTTCAACGCTCAAATGATTATACCACCTGGCTCACTTTCACTAACAGGGATTTCACTAATAGGCAGAAAAATGGGTTTGCCAACAGTCAGGAAATGCTACTGAGACAAATAAAAGCCTGCTGAGAATTTTACATAGTTTTCTTCTGGTTGTTTAAATGTCTTAAAGTGCTGTAGAATGATTATCCTGAAGAGAAAAACACATGAGTTTTTGTGCATCTCTCCTTTTCTGTACAGAACATAGGTTTCCTGCACACGTGTGCGCACACACACACAAGAAACCTATTCCTGTGCAGAATACAGATTTTGCACAAATCATGTGTTCTTCTTGATAGAATAATTCCTCCACTCCACAATTGCGGATATTCAATTGCAGGGAGAATATTGTGGAGGAATATTCATTTTCTCTGCAGAAGGGAGAAAACTGCTATAATTACTCAATCTTGTATAAGAAGATAAAATAGTCAAGAATTTATGTCACTGCTCACCACAGTGGTGAAAAAAATGCAACTCACCTGTTGAGCAAACATTTCTGAAAAGCTTTCTGTCACGTGCCTTTTTGGAACTACTCATGTGGTATAGATTTATAATTTCACTTCAGAGTAGAAGAATGAGAATGTCAGTGGTGTTAGAAAACAACAGTAAGCTCAGAGGCAACCCAAATACCAATTTAAAAAAGATTAATTATGGGTCTGCATACATTAAGAAGCATCATTATTGGAAGTAGAATCATGGGTCTTCTGAGGGAGCAATATGTACAAAAAGATTCATCCCATTAAAAAGATAGAAGAGAAACATCTTTTGTTACAACATGACATACTGTCTGCAATAAAAAAGAATACAACTCAGCACAATGGGATTATTAAAGCAGCAGAATATTTGTTATAGAAAATTACAGTGGCATCAGATGATTTTCAGCTATTTTGTTTATTTTTCAAATCATCTATCCTTCCTCTTGGCATATTAAGTTGATACTGGGGCAGATTCACAAAAATTAAAAACTGAAATGATTTTGGATTAGAGTACTTTAGTAATGGCTTAAGAAGGTGATGTAGCTTTTAACAGGCACAGGCAACACTTAATGGGGAAGATAGATAGGAAGGTCATTGTCTGAAGCTATGGTTCCCTTTTAGGATTTGAATTCCCTCCTTTTACTTTCTGTGATTCATGCAACATTTTAAGAATTATCATTTTGATTTTCTTGCAAGTTAACCATATGTGGACCAAGCCTCTGTACAAAGGAATAGCACAAAATGTGAAGGGCAGCCTTAAGAGAGATGGTGGCAGAGAAAGAAAACAAGAAATGGCAGGAGAGAGGTCCCTAAGATATCACGTGAAAAAGCAGGAGGCTCTCTCTCTATATATATATATATATATATTTATAAGCCATGTGTTACCCTGTGAACTGGGGGTCCCGGGAGGAACACCAGAATGTGCTCAACTAAAGGTGGGGAAAATTAGCTCAGAGCACTGCTTAGCGTTACGAGAGGCAGGGTAACGTAGCGAGATCTTGAACCCTATACCTACAGGGTCGGGTCGAGTCAAGGAGAACTCAGAACTTGAAATAATAAATGATGTTTATTAAATACAAGCAAAACAGTGTATGCGACACACTCATACAAGATAACTAAAGAAAATAAAGGTTGGAGTGGTATAGAGGGATTTTTAGAGGATTGCTGGTTTGGGTGATACTTCACCTGTCCTGAAGCCCAGGAAAAATAGAGAGCGAAGCTGGGGTATGATGTAGCTCAGCACGTGGAGCTGAGGGGAGGCTCGCCAAGCAAAGCGGCAGCAAGGCGGGATGAAACTCGGGAGCAATCCGAGGAAGGTCTCAGGACCAATGGTTTTTATAAGGAGAATTGTGACTGCAGGCTATGCCGTACTTGGGGGAAAACAATAGATTTGGAGTTGAAGACAAAGCCTCCGAAAGGTCAGAATCTGAATGACTGAGTTATCGTAGCGGTTCTCAATAGAGTAGCCAGTATGCAAACACAGAGTACTTGGGTATTGTATATGTTACCCACCAAGCTGCCATTGCGGGGCAGAGGCTCTTTTGTAAGTGGCGTGCATACTTAATTAGAGTACTTGCCTGGAGGTCTCCTAAAGCAGTGAGTCAGCTATTTCTGGCCTGCCTGTATTGTAGTTTGAATATTAAGGCTATTAACAGCCGAGCTTGTTTACGTGCTTGTCCGGTGGCCTCGCAAGCACGTGGAGAGGAATAGAGAAGTGAAGCCGAATTATGATATCAAGAGGATATCTTTAATATCCCCAAAGCTCGGACTAGCCAGGGCAGTAACACATGCCTCACATGCTCAAGAGCTTCTCCTTCTCTGTTAGGACAGGTGTTGCTTTCTATTTACACAAGAGCCAATGCCAATGGCATGGCTTTGCTTGGATAGCTGCCTATTTTATGGATAGGGCTTTATACCTTTTAGAGATTCAAAGGTATAAAGCTTTATCAGGGAAAATCATCTATTACCTTCTGCCATATTACAGAGTTGATGGACAAACACTGGGCTTCATCTCTAAAAGCAGGTTTTGTTGTTACAGATTGTAACTGACAAGGTTCATGTATTGTATAATCCATTTTCTCTTACATAAGAACAATGTTAAGTCTTTATGGTTTCTAATCCTATATTTTGCTTTTGTCCTTTGCGCATAATTGTTTTTAGACCCTACCTTCTCACAGCGTATTGTACCCAGGAAGTTGAAAAGCCAAAAAATATTTTGGTCCTTTGATTCTTGCGGTTTAACAGAAATTGTAACTTCCAGCTGTTGAATGTTGGCGTGACTGAGCATTAATTGGAAGTGGGCTAGTACAGACCCAAAGGGAATAAAGGAAAGTAATGGTGTGTAGCTCAGCTAGTCAGAATTCCCACTTCTTTTAGTTCTGCCAAACAAAAATATTAAAACACCAACCAAAATATACTGAATTATACTGTATATTGTGAGCCAGGGTATTGTAGTGGGTTGCTGATCAGTCCGACTCAAAACAGTTTGCTGTAGGTTAAAATCCTGCTCACCCACTGAGCTAACTGCATGACTGTGAGCCAATCATAGTATTTTTCAGTGCAACTAGTCTTTATAGTATGTCCAGGCACCCAGTGTGTATTAATACTGAACGTAAAAATGAATGTCTAGGACGGCCGTCAACTAATCTCATCGCCTAGACACCAATTCATGTGCTAGCCACAGTTCCAAGCCACGCAGAATCAGTGCCAGTGTGAAGGGGGACCCACATACACACAGGCCCACTCCAGTGATGTGAACTCCTAACCATGGTTCATTTCCTCATGAACAGCCCCATATGGGGGAGGGCCTCCTTCAGAAATATGCAAATCATGTTATTTGCCCTCTTCGGAATGATGCAAATCATATTTTGGTTATCTACACAATAGGGTTCTAACCAGGTACAGTCTCAAAAGCCTTTTCATGACGAGGAAGCAGCTGGACGACATTCCCAACCACCCCCCTTGCATGAGAAATCTCTGGTATGAGGAGGAATTGTAACAGAGCCCCTCTTTCCACCTGTCACACTAAAGATCACTCACAGGAGGGGATGGGAATATCACTCAACTACTTCTCAATTGACAGGGGAACAGACGCCCTGTCAATTACAGCTATGGTAGGTACATGTTCATAACTGCCCAAGCGGATTCCTGCCAATACTTTTTAACAGACCTGAGTAATGAGCACATATAATCCATGTACTGTAAAAGCTGCACAGAGGATAGGAGAAAACTTGCAGCAAAGAGTCATAAGTTCAAACCTCTACTTTCTTTACTCTATCTGAGAAATGTGTGGTTCAAAGCTCAGTGACATTCAGGTTCCCCAGGCTTCCTTCCTATACAAAAGTTAAGGAAACAAAGAGAAGAAACAGCTTTTATACACCAATAAACAGTTCCATACGAATGTAAGCAGCGGAATGTGTCTTCCTAGAAGAGCTCAAAAGGCTATAAACACTGAACAGCATGCTGGGAAAAGAAAATTTTACCAGTTGACCTTGTATCTCTCTCTGTTCTTTAAAAATCCTAATATAACATTTATGAGAAGCTTATTAAAGTATATTCTTGCAACGGAAGAGCAGTAAACTACAGCAGTATTACACGCATGAGCACAAAGGCAGTTATAGCATTTGCCAAGGCTGGACATCACATTCAACCTCAAGAGAACCAATGGAAAAAAGTAAGCCACACTTTTCTATTTACCTATTCCATGTAATGCAGAGCGTTTAAGGTTACCTTTGAAAAGTAATTATTTGCCTTTATTGTTCTAAGCTCCCAAAGTAAGTGTTACCATAGTAGCTACATTTTTAAATGCAATCTTTTTTTTTTTTACTTGCCTATTTCTCAGAAGTAAATTTGTTATTCAAATGTTAGTTATTTCAAAAATCTGAATGCTACAAGCTGCTAGTCTTTGGTACAAATAGTCTACTTGTACCAAATAAACCTCGGTAGTCTAAGACAATATCTATAGCAAAATCTGAAGTACCTGTATTTCTCTTATGCTATACATATCCACATGCTTGATGACAGAGAGCCTTTCCACACTACACTGTTATAGTGCTATTATTCCACTTTCAACATTTTGTGGAATTCTGGGGTTTGTAGTTTACTGAGGCGAAAGAGCTCTCTGACTGAGAATTCTAAAGGCCCCTCCCTAAACTGCAAATCCCAGGAATCCATCGGAAGTTGAAAGTGGAATAATAGCACTACAACAGTGTAGTGTGGAAAGGCCCAGAGTCACCAAATTAAGTGCTTTATCTAACAGGATCAAAACTAAGGCCAAAGTAAGGTTGTGGAGACAGGCATATCATCAGAGCATTTTCAAAACAGCCTCTTAGCATGTCTTCTATTGGGAGACAGGGCAGAGAGGAAGTAAAAAGCATCTGAGACCATTTCCGCACTACACTGTTATGGTGCTATTATTCCTCTTTCAACATCTTATGGAGTTCTGGGGTTTGCAGTTTGGGGAGGGACATTTAGAATTCTCAGCCAGAGAGCTCTTTGGCCTCAGCAAACTACAAACCCTAGAATTCCACAGGATGTTGAAAGTGGAATAATAGCACTATAACAGTGTAGTGCGGAAAGGTCCTGAGTTTGGGCTACAGAGGCAAGCCATGGGAAGAGACATATACAAATTGCACTGAAATGAATTTGGGTGACCAAGCCAATCTTCCCTGTTGAAAAGCTCCCAATGATTGAAAAAAATTGTCTTCAAGCTCAGTTGCTCCAACACGAAGGCAAAGTTTACAAAATCAGAGAAAACTGTATCTTCTTTCACACCACTCCCACTAGCTGAAGTCAACATGTACATCTTTTTGCAAGCCTTTCCTATGTAGTTCAGCCTACCATCTGTTTTCATGGACAATGTGAACATTGTGTTTAGTGTTTTTGTCTTTCTTTATTGTACACCACTTTGAAATCTCTAGATCTGGAATGGAATCTGAAATTTCAGAATGGGGGGGGGTAAAATCTTAATTTTTATTTTGTTGCACTTATTGACTTTATATCTATGGTTGCCATTAACTTGCCAGCCAACCATCACATCACAGATTAATTCTTAGCATGAACATAGACAGTACAGGATTACACTGATATTCCAGTGAGACAAAGGGAACCATGTGATGCATTCAGAGAACTGTGACTCTCTTGGTTTTCTGCAGTACTGTACTATACTGAATACAACAGTATAGATGTGCCATGACATAGGCAGAAGGCTCCAGCTTTTAATACTGATCTACTTCTCCCAAACTCTGGACTGTTACTCAGTTGCATTTGATTCTTACCAAGCTTGGGAAAGTACCTCTAGTGTTGTCTTTGTTTACAGCAGCAGTAGGGACCCTCTGGTCTTCCAGATGTTTTGGTCTATTACTCATTAGCCCCACTTAGCATGGCCAATGGTAAGAAATTGTAGGGGCAAGAGAGGAAAACATCTAGAGGGCCAAAAGCTTCCCACCCAAGCTTCCAGTAAGCACAATTGCAGAGACAAAAGAGATGAACAAGGAAAATTGGCCATTTCAGCATCTATAACACTGATGTGAAATTGCATGTTGCTACAAGAGTATTTGAATAAGATAATGCACCATTATTGTCAAAGAGACCAGTGCAATACTTGGGTCAAAAATATATATAACAACCTTAAACCACTCTTTATCACTGATTCTGTAGAGGTAGTTATGCCCTACATAGATCAATATTTAAAAGACTTTGTGGTCTCAAGTTGTCAGAAGCTGACTTTTCTGAAATAGTACATTTCTGCTATACAACAATATAAAATATGGTAAATGGTTCAGAGGAAATTGCAGCCCTGATGTTCCATGTCATGGTTTACAAGAATCTAGTAATAACACTCTTATTGTTACAAGAGATCTTTTTTCTTTGATCTGCCGATGACTTTTCTCCCTGTACCCAGAGATTACATACTAAGACTTACAGCTGAAACCAATTATATCCATAGTACACTGAGCAATTTGCTTCTTCAAGTGGGAACTGGAGTAGAACTGTCTGCATTTCAGCCCTCAAGTGCCGCAGAGCTCAATCATCCAGACAAAGCTGGCACTAATAGCACAAGGCCTCATTAATTAAAGCTAAAGAAAGATGGCTGGAGGTGTGAAGATTTTCACTTTCTATATTTCTTGCTCATATAACAATGAATTCTTCTGCAGCAAATCTATCCTCATGGTGAAAAAAATCTATTTACATTTGTGTACTGATTTGTGAGGTGCAACACTGCACAGAATTAAAGCAAAGTAAGGCAACAAATCCCCACACAATCATGTTTAATATCCTTCTGATACAATGCCTTTGCTTGATATTATATTCATTTCAAAATAAGGCATGCAGAAACTCACTGATCTCATGCAACATAATTCAAGGAGGGAGTCCAAAGAGTAGATGAAGTAATTTGCTTTTATTTATAGTGCGTGCTGCCTTTGCTTTACTGTCTATTTGCCTCGACCCTAAAAGGGACTTAATTCAATTTTAAAAAGAGGCACATAGAAAGTATATTGGAAATGTTTCAGTGACAAATGGACCTTTGTTCCTCCGCCGCCACCTCCAAACTCTGCATTGTTGGTCAGTTGCATTTGACTGTTACTAGAGCTTGGCAAAGTTACAAGAACATCCAGAATTCCCCAGCCAACACAGCCACTAGCCATGACAGCTGGGGGATCTGGGAATTGTAGTGTTAAACACAACATTTCGAAGCTTTGTTTATTACTCACTTTTGTATATCAAGGCCCTTTTCACACGGTATTTTTGATGTGAAAGGGCCCCTCGAGCATCGCGCACATGTGAGGAGTGGTCCACACGACCCACTCACATTTGCGTGACGCCCCAAGGCCTGACAGGGACTGCTCACACACTTTTTCATTTTTGGCTTTAAGCCGAAAATGGTGTGCTGTCGCGCATCACTCCAGGCCCCCATGCGCACTTACCTTGTGTGCAGAGCCTCGGGAGCCGGGCCAGTTGCGCTTCCTGTCCCGTGCAGCCTGGGAAGCTCCCAGGCTGCACTGCGAAAGGAAGAGGCGGGGCTCTCGCACGAGTAGGTGGCAGCTGCGCAACTGGAGGAACCGGGACGCGAGAGCCCCTTGCTGGAGGCTGCACGCGCGAGCCCCGCACCCCAGCACCGCAAAAAGGTAAGGTGCGAAAAGGGTCCAAAACAGAGCCAATCTAAATGAAACAACATCAAATCCAACACAAAATCTCTCACTTCTTCTCTTTTTTAAAAAAAGGTAAATATAGCCACAGGGTGTGGCATGTGGTCTGACTAAACAAAAGCAAAATCTTGTGTTCCTGCTCATATATTTTGCTGCCATAAGGCCAACAGCAGTAGGTCAGGTCAGCAAAAAAAAAGAAAGCACAAGGAAACCAGTGCTCCAGCTGAATTTGAAATGGCTGGTGAAGGAGGGTTCATGGCTGCATTTTTATCTTGTTCACCTACTAGGTCTCTAGTCTTACAGTACAGAGGTCTCAGCCAGAACATGCAGCACATATGATTTAATTTTCTAAGAACCTTTTCAACTCTGAAATGAAATATTAAGTCGTCTTTGATAGGCAAAATAAAAATACTTTCCCAGTCACTTGTGCATTAAACATGCAATGGGTTTAGTACATGTTTCTGTTTAGATGTATTTTCCTTTTCCATACTTTTAGCAGCCACAGCATAATTAAAATCCTGGCTAATTAAAGATAAGTGTAATCTCTCAAAGCACTGCACAGGAAACATAAAGGGCATAGTCTTTGGTCATAAAATAGTGGGCAATTAAACCAGCAGCTCTGTGAGTACTGGACTTGACTGATAAAGCTTTACCTTTGATTACCAGAATAAGCCCCCAAAGAACTTTACAGACTTATTCCAGTAAACTATCCAAGACAAAGTTGTTTGTAGACCATTGCTCCAAATATGATGTCTAGAAGCTGTCTAAATTTCTTCCAGGATATGTGGAAATGTTGTCTCAATAACACACACTGGATTAGGACTCAGTCATAATTACCACATACTCAGTTAACTCACTTCAGCTTAAGTTAGTTATGGCAAACAAGTCCCGCTGATTTCAGTGGGCCTATTCTAAGTATGACTAAGTTTGGATCCGTTGTATAGTTAATCAGATGACGTACAATGCAGTCTTAAATATGGTGACTGAAGAGCAGTTCTCACCTGTTCTGTGGAATGAACTGGCCATTGTATTAAGAAATACCTAATTCAACTGTTATCTTCTTTCAAACTTTGTTTCAAGAACCCATCACAAGGATTTCAGCATATCTGATTTTAGCATCCTTTTCTCCACAGTAATTCCATGGAACAGATTAGGTTACCAATGAGCTGCATGACTGAGCAAAGAAGGATTTAGACCCAGTTTTCTCTTATCAAAGTCTAGACAAAACCAGCAAAAACAACTATGGATGAACTATTTTAAATAAATAAATAACTTTCTTTAAATTTGTGCACTGCTTTCACAGTATGGATTTTGTCTTTATATAATGTGTGAGTCATCCCAAGTCCTTTTACTGATGCAACTCTGGCCCTGTCCAAACTGTTTTTTAAAAAAACAACGTATATTCGTACAAAAAACCTAATTTCTAACTCTTTGAGACTTCCTAGAAAAGCAATTTTAAGTCACACAGATTTCTCCAGCTAGAGCAGGGAAGGGAGGATAAAGGAAGCTGGGTTGACAATTTGGCCAATACACATTCAGATTTCATAATGCTATGGTCAGTTGGCCAATGAGAGATCTCTTCTGTTTCTTTACTCACTATAGGCTCTAGAGTTATGGATGGGAATGCTTCTTTTTAAAGGTACAATGTTTCAAAAATAATCTTATTGTTGTAACCCAAACTCTGCTCCCACTGCTCCCCCTCCCATCCAGGGTAGAATCAAAACTAGCCAACTATATCTCCTGAAAAATGAAGATTTTTTTAAATGTATTGTTATTGTATATTATGTTGTATAACTCCACAATCAAACAAGTAACCAAAGTTTTTTTCCAATAGGATAAAATACTCAATATTCATGAATTAGAAATTAAACAGATTACATTGCACAGGTCCTTTAAATTAAGTCATGCAGTTGATAAATCATCTGCTTTGTTTACAGGACTCACATCTTGGAAGAGAGGTCAGAGGTTTCATTATTAGAGTCATCTGTCTTGAGGTTTAGAAGATCTGTCCAGATTTCCAGCTGATTCTCAGAAGGTCACAAAAGATGTGCTTTTTGTGTTGATTCAATCAATAGTCAGAAACCAAAGAAGCTGTCTCTCCCTGTTCAACCCTTGTAGACATGAACATTAGCCAATAATTTTTCCATTAACCAGTAGTCCCCTACCTTTTTCTGCCATGTTTCTATAAGAGCATCTCTTATTTTCCAACTCGTTGCTATTTCCGTACAATTAACCATGATGATGATGATGATGATGATGATGATGATGATGATGATTGTGTTTTAGGTTCTTATTTTTTTTCCCCCTAGTAAAAAGGTAGAAGTAGGAGACCAGGGCAAACCAAACTCTTTGACCAGTAATTTCGGAGACTATTTGGAGAACAAAGTACCTAAAATTGTTTATCTGTTGTTGTTGTTGTTGGCCAGGCATACAAGACAGCTAAATAAAGACATGGTGGTTCATCCAGTGCAAAATTCCACATCTCACTTGGGTCCTTTCCACACCCTGCCTTCTCATGATCACTTTCTTCCAAGCCTTCACCTACCTTTCTTCAACTACCCTGACCCTTTCATATTTTTTTAGATATGCTTCCGTCCTCCACATTCCATTCTGCATAGCAAAAGTTGCCAGAAGCCATCCATGCTGTCCTTCCCTTTCCTGTCTTACTTTTTGTTTTTTTAAGAGAGCAAATTAAACTACATTAGTTCTGGCCAAGATGGTCAATTGTTAGAAGCATGCTGCCCCAGTTGTTCAGGATTTACTATTTAAGTTTATAAAGATACAGAGGACTCCACAAGGACAGAATCACAGTCTCCTGACCCAGAATTGAGCAGAGAGTTGTCTGGTCAAGACGCATGCCTGGAAATTAACAATACTCCCAACTGTGAAGCTGCAGAATCATAAAAGATCCACTTAGGTTGGCTAGACAGAAGCTTCTCCAAACAGGGATTGACAACATGATTGACAAGACCTTTGATAGTCATTCTTGAACAAAGAAGGAGAAACCCACCACTCAGATGGAAATTTATTATGTTTGCATGAGTACAAACAATTTACATCATAAATATCTAAAATTTGATCGCCATCATTTAAGTACTTGTAAACCGAAACAAGTGCTGTGAGAGGGAGTGCATATAACTTTAAAAAAATTAACTTTCTTATTAATAGCAACTTGGACTGGATCTAAAAAATAGACTCAGCATTTCTAAGAATTAATTAATTAAAAGACATATATAGAAGCCACATTTTTTTAAAATAAAGTAACTATTGTTGCTGATGCCAGAACTCAAGTAGAAAGTATTTTATAATATGCCATAAAAGGCATCATAACAATGGCTACTAGCAGTATGTCCACAGCTGGATGGGCTAAAACTGAACTATTGCTTTTGAAAATCCAAGCTTCAATATTTTTTTATCTCTCATCAGATTTTAGATCTGAATAAGTGAATGACATGGAGTAAAGTGGGCCTCGGAAGTTTAGAACAGGAGTTTGATCAGAAACTGGACTTGTTAAGACTTCATATTTTAAGACAAATATACCATTGTAAGGAGGCAGAGGTAACGGCATCAGTCCAGAATGTTACAGTCACTACATCTAAACTTGAACAGGAGATCTCTGATAATTTGAAGGGAACTGCTATTTTGCAGCAGGATTTTGAAACTACCCAGGACAGAATTATGTTGATTGATTTAAGATCAAGCCAAACACAAATCAGACTAAGACCATTTCTGCACTACAGTGTTACAGTGCTATTATTCCACTTTCAACATCCTACAGAATTCTGGGGTTTGCAGTTTAGGGAGCAGCATTTAGAACTCTCAGAGAGCTCTTTGGCCTCAGTAAACTACAACGATAACATAACTATAACATAACAGTAAACTACAACTATAAACTATAACAGTATAGTGTGGAAATGGCCTAAGTGTTATTAAGAAAGACATATTAACAAAACAGCCTAAATGAATCTGAAAATAATCTCATGGAATGTAAATGGATTAAATTTCCTCCCAGAAAGGGGAAAATGGCATTTTCTTAAAAATCCCAAATATGAAATCATTTGGTGTAAAGCTGAAGGCTTTCATGGCCAGAATCTATAGGTTGTTGTGGGTTTTCCGGGCTTTGAGACCATGTTCTACTAGTATTTTCTCCTGATGTTTCACCTGCATCTGTGGCTGGCATTTTCAGAGGACCTGGATCCTCTGAAGATGCCAGCCACAGAGTCTGGGTGGTGTTCATTGGCATATTTTTGAGAACAACACTAAAATCAAGACTCAAAAATATGTCAATGAACACCACCCAGACTCTGGAGGTCCCTCTACAGGGAAGAATACAATGGGTTGCTAATGTACTTAGTGCACTTTTATGCATATCCCCTGACTAACAGTACACCCTGGGGGATATCCCATTTAACAATAGGCCATCACACAGGCCAACTGTAACACATGCAAATTGCTCCCTTCCACCTGGCATATTTTTGAGAAGAACACTAAAATCAAGACTCAAAAATATGTCAATGAACACCACCCAGACTCTGGAGGTCCCTCTACACAGCCTCAAAGCCTGGAAAACCCACAACAACCTATGGATTCCAGCCATGAAAGCCTTTGACTTAACAGTTCTTCCTGCTGTTTAGGTAAAAATCTCTTTTCCTATAGTTTGAATCCATTGCTCCATGTCCTAGTCTCCTGAATTACCTCCCTAACAGAGGGAAGTAGTCTCCTAATTTAGTGTTGTTACTGCCCTGGCTAGTCCGAGCTTTGAGGATGTTAAAGATATCCTCTTGATATCATAATTCGGCTTCACTTCTCTATTCCTCTCCACGTGCTTGCGAGGCCACCAGACAAGCACGTAAACAAGCTCGGCCGTTAATAGCCATAATATTCAAACTACAACACAGGCAGGCCAGAAATAGCTGACTCACTGCTTCAGGAGACCTCCAGGCAAGTACTCTAATTAGGTATGCACACAACTTACAAAAGAGCCTCTGGCAGCTTGATGGGTAACCTATACAATACCCAAGTACTCTGCGTTTGCATACTGGCTACTCTATTGAGAATCTCTACCATAACTCAATCATTCAGATTCTGACCTTTCAGAGGCTTTGTCTCCAACTCCAAATCTATTGTTTTCCCCCAAGTACGGCATAGCCTGCAGTCACAATTCTCTTTATAAAAACCCTTGATTCCGAGACCTTCCTCAGAACGCTCCCGAGTTTCATCCCGCCTTGCTGCTGCTTTGCTTGGCGAGCCTCCTCTCAGCTCCACGTGCTGAGCTACATCGCACCCCAGCCTCGTTCTCTATTTTTCTGGGCTTCAGGACAGGTGAAGTATCACCCAAACCAACAATCCCTCTAAAAATCCCTCTATACCACTCCAATCTTTATCTTCTTTAGTTATCTTGTATGAGTGTGTCGCATACACTGTTTTGCTTGTGTTAAATAAACATCATTTATTGTTTCAACTTTTGTGTGCTACTTGACTCAACCTGACCCCGTAGACATAGGGTTCAAGATCTCGCTACGTTACCCTGCCTCTCATAACGCTAAGCAGTGCTCTGAGCTAATTTTCCCCACCTTTAGTTGAGCACATTCTGGTGTCCCTCCCGGGACTCCCAGTACACAGGGTAACAGTGTCCTAATTTAAAACAGTTTTAAAACAGTATAATCAGAAAGTACAGCACACACACACACCATTAAAAGAGTCTTCCACAATAGCCAAAAGCCAAGGTCTTTCCCTGCTGGCACAAGGAGAACAAAGAGGGAGGCAGACTACCTCCTATGGAAGAGAGTTCCACAGCACGGGAGCAGCCGCTGAGAAGGCCCTCTTACATACTTCACCAGGATTTACCCATTATGGTTGTGGCACTGAGAGAAAGCCCTCCACTGAAGATTTCAAAAGTCAGGAAGATTCATGAAGGGTACCCACACTATGCAATTATAGCAGTTTGATCCCATTTTGACATTTCTGCCTCCGTCCTATAGAATCCTGGGATCTACAGTCTTGTGAGGTACCTACACTTTCCTGACACAGAACTCCAGTAACTGTACTACTACAGAATTCTACATGCAAGTCCCAAGATAGCACAGGATGGAGCTGTGGCAGTTAAAAGTGGGATCAAAATTCTGTAATTGTGCAGTGTCGATGCCCCCTAAGTCATGGTCCTTGACCAATTGCAGAATATGTTATTTTCTGATACAATGATTCTGCCTCAAGTGCCCACTTTAACGAAAACCCCTGTGGTTGTAGCAATAACATTGACTCTTAATTAACATCAAAAAGAAAAACTAGAATGATTGTAAGGTGGATATATTTCTGGTTTCAAATTTACTTTAAGCTTAAAATTAATTCAGAGTAGGGTTTTTTCCTCTTTAAATATTTTGAAAAATTAGAGTTTTTGTCTTGACAAGATTTCATTTCATTCATACATTAGTATTTACTTTTGAAAAATGGGGGCTTTATCTAGTAAAGTTTTCATGATTCTCATTTTATTATTTTCTGTTTGGAATGATTTGAATATTCTTACAAAAAACAATGGAGAAATCATTGTTGGCAATTCACAGCTATCAGGAAAACTAGGAGACTGTAATTTTTTGTCAGTAGTAAAGACATTATTTTAGAATTCATTATCTTTCCACTTTATACATAACTGGGCAGAACAAATAGCTAAAAATAAAATCTACTGAGCTAGAAGGAAACAATTTATTTTCTCGCATGTGAAACAAGGTGATAGGAGCATAAATGAGGAAAAAGAGGGTCACAGCTGGTCAGTTTATATAAAGGTGTTCTTTTAGTAGAAATGCAAAATAGGGAAATAGTTTGATAAAGAAGGATTATAGAAATCTTTTCCACTCTTCAATCTGTTTCCAAAGAGCAGAGATCTGAGTGCAGCAATTATGCCCCTATCATTACTTCTGTTCTGTACCAGATATTATGCATTTAAATTGGAAGACAGCATGTGGAAAGAAGAAATGAAAAGTAAAATGATAACAGAAGAGAATCCTAAAATAGATATCAGCTATAGCAATCATTTTTCTTCCAGTAGTCGTGGAAGAACCCAGCATACTCTTCAAAGCCTTCAATCAAAAAATGCATAGTATCAGAGTTGGAAATATTATGACCACCTCATCTGAGTGAAATCATGACCGTGGTACACTCTTACACCTCTTTACAATGGGATATGTCAACTCTTATAACTGGGGACTGAGGACTGTTTCATAGCATGGGAAAGAAGCAGCTTTAGAAACCTGTCCGTTGAAGCAAGCCCACTGCTACAAACCGTGGCCATTTCCACACTGCACATTTATAGTGCTATTATTCACTTTCAATATCCTGTGGAATTCTGAGGTTTGTAGTTTAGGGAGGGGCATTTAGAATTCTCAGCCAGAGAGCTTTTTGGCCTAAGCAAACTACAAACCTCAGAATTCCACAGGATGTTGAAAGTGAAATAATAGCACTATAATAGTGTACTGCGGAAATGGCCTATGTCAACAACAAATCTATGCAGTTGTTGGGAAATTCTGCCACCTATTGGCTGAAGACTATTCATCAGGTTTCCAATACCTGGAAACATTTAAATAGATTAAAATTCATGAATATATATTTTAAAAGTCAAAAATAAAACCCAAAAGACATATTAGAATGTATATTAAGTTTAAGATTTTCTGGTCTTAGAGCAGATAAATACACAGTTGTTTTTTATTATTGTAGACAAAAGTGGATAGGAGCTATGGCCAAGATGGCTGATCATTAGCAGTACAATTTGCATGCCTTTCTAGCTTTGCTGGATTTATTATTATCTTTAAGTTATAAAGATACAGAAAGATTCCATGCAGGCAAAATCAGTCTCTTGGATTGGCTCAGGAATGAGCTGGGGGCTGTCTGGTTGAGACACGTGCCTGGAAATTATAATGCTCCCCACCACAAAGCTAGAGAATCATAAAAGATTTAGCAAGGTTGGCTAGACAAAAGCTTCTCCGAACAAGGATTTATAATACAATTAACAGGACAGTGGATTCCACAGTTTTATCGCCAACTGTGAAATAGGCAAAAAGCCTTGAAGTCACCCATAACACAGCAGTCAATTAGCTGCCCACCCACCAAATCAATAGTGTGAGAGAGGACTGCAAGTGCTTATGGAAAGACTAGAAGCATTAGGGACCATACTTACATCACGTGTAACATAGCACAACCTATTGTACAGTTATATTTATGCTAGTGTTGTAGCCCAAAGGATTCCATCCTGCAAATTCTGTGTTTATGTTTGATTTGTTACTCCTGCATAAGAGAATTATGATCAGTGACTTGGTTTCATTTCAGCCCTTCATAAAAAGATCTTTGATACCTGCTTTGCCACAATGTCTTTATACATTCTCTTCAACCAGCAGCAAAAATCTCACTCTCATATGGTTTCTAAATCATAGTACTACCGTACAGCTATGAAGCTTGTCCCATCCATCACATAGTTTCTTCCACGAGGCATGTTAAAAACTCTGTTCCTAGTATTTGACCAGAGAAAGAGAAAAAAATAGTTTTCTTTTTTTTTCCCAGCTCTAATTTATATCAGAATCACTCTGCAGCTACCTTACATTTTTGTTATAGATTCCATTCCTGAATTTTCAACACAGAACCCAGAGGACGATTGGCTCACCAACAATAATCTCCATACAAGCAACAAAGCAGAAATGTGGGACATTTCAAGAAGATGAGTGTTTATATTACAATGAGCATTAATACATTCCCAATAAAGAAATGCGTAATCAAAAAAGATTACTCCATCCAGATGTAAACGTAGGAATCAAGAAAGACCATGTTACATACATGAACAAATCACAAGACCTAAAAGACATGAAATCCCAAACATATACTCATAAATATTATACTAACACAAACTCACTGCACACAGGTTAATACACTTCTTCAGATTCTTTAGTAGCTTCTTTTTTTGCAAGTACAAATAGAAGGAGTTAGTCTTCAAGGAACTACAGCAGCAGAATATTCACTTGTTCCCACCAAAGCAGTAGTTTCATGATATTTTGCTCCCATCTAAATTCATTTGGTCCCAAGGATATGACAGAAGTGGCAACAGAAGACAGTTCTTTCTACATTTCTTACAGCTATAAACCCCTTTCTGGGTCATGTTTGCTGTCCTCCCATCTCCATATAGTTATCCCATCTTATCCTCTTAAGCATATTTTTTATGATAAGATAAAAGATGGGGGGGAAACCAGTGACAAAACACATAAGGTTACAAGTTGGAGATGACATTGTATGGACTTCTGCCTCTGAAAAGTTTATGAATAAGACTGGAGATTACACTATGAAAATCTTCTCAGGAAACCCCTTTCATCTACAAGTTATCCCATATCTTCTCAGCATGCCAGGATAACCAACTGGAAAATGCAAAGAGGTTTCCTTCACATAAGAAGACATCTGAGGCAGTACAGTTTTTCTCAACATAATTGAAAGGCTGCATCTGCTAACCACCAGCCATTTTTTGTTAATGGAAAAATAAAATATCCTTGCAGATATTCTCATTCTTCCATGCCTGTTTGACTTGACAGCAGTGGGTTGTTTTATTCCTATTGGAAAGCACGCATGCAAGGAGAGGAGGCAAAAACCATGTCGAAACTCAATTCAGTCATCCTTCTTGTCATCTTGGTGCAATCAGGCTTTCCCATACTTCTGGAGAAGACATGAAGACACTTAAATCCTTTGAAAGAAAAAGGTGATGGACCAAAAAATGGATAAATCATGAGCAAGTGTATATAATCCTTAGAAGAAAAATGGATTTGATGGTGACCTTGCAGGCAGATTTTGAACATAATGTGAAAATGTCAGGCTATTTTGTCTTGTTTTCTCCCCTTGTGTTTTTAAATCCCCCAGCAAAAGGCCTAAAGATTTATTCAATGCCTGTATTAAAGTGGTGAATGGAAAAAGGTAAAACATTTATTATCTCACTCTAGCCATGGAGTACTTCTACTAGTCATCCATTGCATAGTTCTACTTGGAAAGATTACTGAGTAAACAGAAGATTAAGTTAATATTCAGATTTCTTGTTAAACTTGCAGCTGAAAATGCAAATATGCTTAAAATGTTATGCTTACATTTACATTTTGTGGCTTAGGTTTGTTTCATCTTAAGGAAACAATGAAGAAAAGCATAGAAGTCATTTGCATGTAGGTAAAAAGCCATTATAAGGACAATGAAACATGCTTTCAGAGGCTCAGTAACTGTGTCTGGACATCACAAATTAGGGTTTAATGTGGCATTAAACTGAGCTTGCACTCTCCCTCCTTCCTTTCAGGAAGCACCCACCTGCTGTAATACAAAAGTCACACTTGCTGTGCATCCTCGACTTGTTTTAAAGGACCATTTCTGCTCTTTTGGTGGCACAACAGCAGTCAGCCTCCAGTGGACTGGAAGGATACAAGGTGCTCCCCTTGCTTAAAGTAAAATAACTTTTTTAAAAACTTACTTTTCCTTTGCTGAGATGAGCTTGGTAAGGCTTTGGATATCTTTAAGGACATGATATCACAGCTCTCCAAGATCAAGGTTAGGATGCACTGTTATAGTTCTTTCATATGACAGAATTGGCAGATTGTGATGCCATGTACTTTTGCTGTATATATTAAGGTAATTTGTTTCTGTATGTGCTGTGGTAGTAGACATAATAAGTTTAGGAACTGTCAGGAGGGGGTGAGAGAATGGTGAATGCGTGGTGATTGTTGGAGTGAGTGGTGATTGTTGGAATGTCTGAGGGAATTTGAATAAGGTTGATCAGTGCTAGTTGAGATGATAGTCGATATAGTCAGTTAGAATAGTTAGAGTACAGTTGGAAGAAAGGAGTGCATAAAGTAAGGATTAGGGTTGAAAGAGCCAGTCAGTCAGGTTTAGGAATTAATGAGTGGTGCTTAAGAGTCTGAATTAGCTAGGAGTGAGAAAGAGTGTGAGATGTGTTTACATGTATTAAACAATCTATTTTGTTATGTTCCACTTCAGTTAATATAGTGTTGTTTCCGTATTTTTACATTTTTGGACCACAAGAACAATTATATTAGGGAACTTGGATTCAGACAAAGTGTCTGTTGTGGCAGCAGTGAATAAAGAGGGGTAGTGTCTGATGGCAATAAAAGTTGCATAATAACTCACACTTTGAGGACATCTAAGAGGTCTCCAGAGTTGATGGTCTGAGCAATAGGACAGGAGAAGGTCCTTGTATTTGTGGCAGAGATGGAGACAAGGAAGAGCCTTCAGTCCTGGTGGCAACAGTGAGTTTTGTGGAAATCTTCACTCTTAGTGGCAATAGAAATTTAGGCAGGGCCTCATACTTGATGGAAAAGTGGTGAGTTAAGTGATAAACCCCTACACAGGTATCTAATGGTGGCCATTCTACATATGCACAGTTAGACATCCAATTTTTGCCATGTGCCCCATTACTGTGGCATCTGTAGCCCCTAAAAGGCTGGTTCTGGAGACAGAGAAACCTTCTGAAACAGTATGCCAAGATAAACAACTTGAGTTGAGGGGGCTGCATTGGGCTTCCATGTAGGATTAGCATATGCCCAGTTTGACTGGGGTTTATTTGGATTCTAGACATGCCTTCTGATGCCTGTTTGGGCCACCATCTTACCCAGATTCCAGTCTTTCACTTTTAAAAACAGAAGCCTCTAGACTTTGACTTGCTCCAACAAGATGGGGGGGGGGACTGTTAGAAAAATTCCAGCACTTTGTAGAAGCCAAGATATAGAAGATATAGAACAAGACATGGAGACACACTGTAGTCAAATTGTTTTAGCCAGAAACAAGTCCACTTAGGAAGTTTAGGCATGAGACAAGGGAGAGAAAGCAGTGAGAGCAGTGGAGTTCAAGAAGCAAATGAGGGTGGAAAATAAGGGTGTAAGATGAGGAGATGAAGGGAGTAGGAGAGATGGGAAAGCAAGAGGTGCAAACTGTTCACTCTCAGTCTGGGCAGTTGGCCAAAGAACAGATGATAAGAATTGGCAGCACACAGCAAGCAGTACTTCCAACAATATGATTCCTTATTTTAATCTAATAGGAAAACAGACTTGAAACAAATATGAAGCATAACAACATTCCCAGCAATATTCATAAATCAAAGCACAGTCACTACAATTCTACGTCAGAGGTCAGAGATGCAACAGGAGAAACAATCAATTAATCACTGACAAGTTCTGAAGGGGAATGGCTCAACTTTTATAGGTTCATAGATCAGCACAGCTGGTGCTGTCTGTTATAAATTTGCTGAGATTTGTGTAGGCTTTCCTTTTGGTGTCTACACTCAGCAAATATGGGTAGAGGTGAGTTATTTTCCATGTCAGGAGGAGCAGGGCTCTCTGCTGGGGCTGGCACTGCCCTCTGTTCTGTCTCTGGGGGCAGGAGTGGTACTGTTTCCCCTACTTGAGTCAGAGTCTATGTCTAGGTCCTGAAAGCAGGTCATGACACAAATGATGAAGTGCAGGCAGAGGCACACTGGAGGGCATGAGATGAAGAGAAGAAGGGATGGTGTAGGAGAGATGAGAGAGTGAGCAATGAGAGCAGCAGAGTGCAAGAAAGAAAGGAAGGACTCCCTTGCAAGGGTGCAAGAAAAGGCAAAGGAGGGAATAGAAGAGAAGAGGGAGTGAGCTGTGAGAGCAGCAGAGTGCAAGAAACAATATGGTACATCATAAGGGTGCAAGATGAGGTGACAGAGGGAGAAGGAGAGAGTGAGTAATGCAAGTAACAGAACACAAGAAGCGAGCAAATAGTGGTGATCAGCCAAGTGCAAGAAGCAAGAGAGAGGCAAACTGTGAGGGTGCACATTCAGCGCTTTAAACATTATTCTATAGTAGTTCTCTGAGATCAATTATAACTGTAAAAAATGCTATGAAGTCCACAAGTTGGAATACCTGACAATACTTGCAAAATCTGAAAAAAGTTATGTATTGATGAAGCCTACAAATGGACTTATATTTGGACATTTGGTCAACCTTTATGAAAATTATATAATTAAAGAGGTTCTCTTTTCTCTTTTTGTACTCCTGTTTTCCTGCTCTTGTTATACTGGAATATCATAGTGTACAATAGAGAACATTTTTGTGTGCTTCTATTATGTTTTTAAAATTAAAAAATAAAACTGAAAAAAAGAAGAGGAGGAGAAAGAAGAAAAGTTTGAAACACAGTGGAGGAAAATGCAACTATTAATGTGTCTATTTTGTATAACTGAAGCACAAATAAAAGTGATTTGCATAATTAGAATAGTTCTCATAATATTCATATTAGGTGTCTAGATTTGATGTGGAATGTGACATCTGTATCCTCATGGAGGGCCTGCATCTTCCACCCTCTACAAACACAGATGAACAGACACAAAATACTTACCTGGACTAGCATGATGAACGTCACTGCAGGGAAGGTAAGCTTTTGATGGTCTCCATGGAGTGAGACCAGAGTGTTATTTTTGATTGGTGCTAAGCACCAAATTAAGACATGTGATAGGGGCAAAGGAGACAGGGAAGCAGTTCACCCCCTCCACACGAGGAGCAGGAGATGATAAAATAAAAGACTCTGAAAGTGTTTTTCAACTAATTGTCTTCACCCAGTTTAGCCCAGTCTTGGAACTTTTCCACATTACATTGTTGTGGTGCTGTTGTTCTACTTTCAACATCCTGTGGAATTCTGGGGTCTATAGTTCTCTTTCTGGCTGAGAATTCTAAATCCCCCTCCCTAAACTGATGTTGGAATAGTAGCCCTGCGGCAGTGTGGTGCAGAAAAGCCCTTAGAGCAAGTGTCAGCTTGGAGAGCGATCTCAGTGCTGACTTTCCCCCTACACACATCACCTGGGAAACACATAATGACATAGTTTATAATTATTAATGAGATTTTTGAATGTTGGTGGATCTTGAGGAACAATCAACTTGGGACCAAATGCTGGCATTACCATAAGCAATGTTGAACTGCTGGGCTTCTCACAGGATGGTGGCTTTTACATGAACTAGGCAGCCCAGTGGGGTGTTTGGCCTCTTGTTCTGCTTTTGGAAAGTTCATTGCACTGTTTACCTGCTGATGGACAAGATCTTGGAGTGCCATGGGCCTCCACCTGATGTTTTGGTCATTCACCTTGGTGGTAATGACCTAGGCTTGCTGACGGGCAAGGCCTTGGAGCTCCATGGGCTTCCACCTGACGTTTTTTGGTCATTCACCTTGGCGGTAATGACACTGTTTTTTGGTGGGGTGGCGAAGACCCCAAATGTATTGACTGTGCCAGAAGAATGGTGAATAATCAGATTTGGACCACTTTATTCCTCATCCTGGCAAACTATTTGGGTGGCCAGACCTCTACTGAGCAGATGGGGTGCACTTGTTTGATCATGGGACTCAGTTGTTCCTAGAAGAATTGAGAGGGGGGTGCGGGCTGTGTTCTTGGCCTGCTGGGGGGAAAGGGACTAAGTGGACGCTTGCCCCTTTCTGTGGCAGATAATGGGGGATAATAAAATGTCAGTGATCACCTATTGGCATCCCTTTGGTGCAGGGTAGGGCTCTGGAACCACCTCTTTAGGGCCCTGCGTCCTAGGGGGTTCAGTGAAAGAGGCTACCCTTGAGGTTAACCTGGGAATAAGCTCTCACTTTTAGATCCCTGCGGCTTGGGTGGGAGTCCCTGGGTTACCTTCCAAGATGCTGGACTGGGGAGCAACCAAAGCAATTTGGATTGCCCCTGGGGCTGAGGTGTTATCGCCCATGGTTATGCTGAGCAGGTTGTCACGTGGTGATCCTGGTTGCTCCCCCCTCTTGTATATTTCAGGTTAACTTAATTTAAATAAAACAGGACAAAATAAAATGGCCCTTAGTTAATTCAACTTTGTGTCTGGTCTCTTTACTCCATGGTTGAACATCAATACTTACCTGGACTAGCGTGATAAATATCACTGCAGGGAAGGTAATGTTACCCTGTATACTGGGGGTCCCGGGAGGGACACCAAAATGGGCTCAACTAAAGATGGGGAAAATTAGCTCAGAGCACTGCTTAACATTACGAGAGGTAGAGTAACGTAGCGAGATCTCGAACCCTATGTCTACGGGGTCGAGTCGAGTCAAGGAGAACACAAAAGTTGAAATAATAAATGATGTTTATTAAATACAAGCAAAACAGTGTATGCGACACACTCATACAAGATAACTAAAGAAAATAAAGGTTGGAGTGGTATAGAGGGATTTTTAGAGGGATTGCTGGTTTGGGTGATACTTCACCTGTCCTGAAGCCCAGGAAAAATAGAGAGCGAAGCTGGGGTGTGATGTAGCTCAGCACATGGAGCTGAGGGGAGGCTCGCCAAGCAAAGCGGCAGCAAGGTGGGATGAAACTCGGGAGCGATCCGAGGAAGGTCTCGGAATCAAGGGTTTTTATAAGGAGAATTGTGACTGCAGGCTATGCCGTACTTGGGGGAAAACAATAGATTTGGAGTTGGAGACAAAGCCTCCGAAAGGTCAGAATCTGAATGATTGAGTTATCGTAGCAGTTTTCAATAGAGTAGCCAGTATGCAAACGCAGAGTGCTTGGGTATGGTATAGTCCACCCATCAAGCTGCCATCACGGGGCAGAGGCTCTTTTGTAAGTGGCGTGCATACTTAATTAGAGTACTTACCTGGAGGTCTCCTGAAGCAGTGAGTCAGCTATTTCTGGCCTGCCTGTATTGGAGTTTGAATATTACAGCTATTAACGGCCGAGCCTGTTTACGTGCTTGTCCGGTGGCCTCGCAAGCACATGGAAAGGAATAGAGAAGTGCAGCCGAATTGCGATATCAAGGGATATCTTTAATATCCGCAAAGCTCGGACTAGCCAGGGCAGTAACAGTAAGCTTTTGATGGTCTTCATGGAGTGAGACCAGAGTTTTATTTTTGATTGGTGGTGAGCACCAAATCAAGACATGATGAGGCAAAAGAGACAGTGAAGCAGTTCGCCCCCTATACGTGTCCTTTGGTGCTCAGTGTTGACTCCTGCCCTCAATGCAGTGTGAGTTACTCTGGTCGCTGTGGGGCTGGATAGGAATCCCCCCCCCCTTTTCCCAGGGGTTTTTTTGCCTATCCCATATCAAAATAAAGTGGCCCTTAGTTAACCCAACTTTGTGTCCAATTTCTTTATTCCATGGTTGAAGATTAATTCCCCAGTGGCTATTCTAGTTTATTTGCATGTTACTTCCTGGCTGCGAAAAGGCCCATTGGACCTAGAATAGCCAGGAGGCTATGTGATAAAATTGCCCCTTTAGGGAGCATGGGGACTTCACCGAACAAAAAAGTAGGAAGTTTAGGGATACTGGGGGGGGGGGTCAAAAACAGCCCTGAAGCATGTCATATGCTGCAAAACAGCTGCAATAGATGGGCAGAATGGCAGAAACTGGGGAGGTCTTGAAGGGCTATGCCTGCTTTACATAAACAGAGTGCTATGTGCAACAGGTAAGACACCATTAGATACAACCGTTTCCCAGAAAATTTACTAGCAAGAATACGAATAAGATCTTATTTTAGTGAGACGTTCTCTCAGTAAGAGAGGTGGGAAAAGAAGGAGAGATAACATATCTTTTTGTGCCGATTAGTTAGGCTCAAAATTTTTGACTTCGAAAACTGACCTGACTCTTTTCAACATATTATGAAAATAACATTATTCAGTAAGTTAAATTATATTCATAAATCATTCCTTCTCCTTTTCTTGATTTTTCTTCTTGTTCTCCATTATTACATGCGTCTTGCCAGATATGGGATATTGCACAACAGTTTCATTTATATCTGATGGGAAACATGAAAAATGTGACAGTTCCATTATCTTACAAGGTTTACATTGAATTTTTACAACTTATCAGAGGAAAATGCAATTAAACTAAGTTTCAGCCAAAGAACTGTGTCAAAAAAACACAGCTGTTTATATTTAAAATGTCATGTGCAATTATGTTTAAGGTAGATATAGGGAAAATATTCTTATACATGTGATGCTAAGTTTTAAAAGTTCAATCAAAGTTTTACAGAGCTTTCCTATACGTACTGTATTTGCTAAGAAAATCCCAAGGTGTACAAGGGGACTTGTAGCAGAGTCTCCTTCTTTGGAAGTTTTTAAGCAGAGGCTGGATAGCCATCTGTCAGGAATGTGTTGATGGTATATTGCTGCATGGCATGGGGTAGGACTCAATGGTCTTTGTGGTCTCTTCCAGCTCTATAATTCTGTGATCCTATGACTTAGTTTCTTAGGCCCTTTCCACACAATGACTAAGTCCTGGTATGGGAACTTGAGAGGAGTGGGACCATGATGAAGCTTTTGCATGACATCATTGTGGTCCCGCCCTCCTCCCATGGCCAGCTGGAGCAATTGCAGGGTAAATCATTGACCAAGTTTCTCTGACAGAGTTTCTCTGTCAATGACCCCTGATCGTGTGATGCTCCCATCCTTTCTGGCCATGAGGAAGGGCTGGAAGCGTGATGGAGATATTTCCTGCCCCAGTACAGCATGGGAAAAAGACTGGCTATCCTGCGGAAGCCAGACACATGTTGCTCACACTCCCTTCTGCAGGGAGTTGGTTGGATGTGGAGGGGAGCATTCCCGTTGTGCTCTCTTCCCAGCAAAGACAATGCTGGGATCATGACTGGAGGATAACAGGACCAGATAACGCATGGAAGGGGCCTTAATTTCTTGAACCAGAGCTCAGAAGTCACTTTTTTCTTTTCATACAGCTACCAGGATCCCACAGCCAGCATAGCTATGATTCATGATGACTGGAAGATTCCAGGAATTGTAGTTCAAAACATAAGTTTTCTAAGCTCTGCCTAAACTATATTTAGGATTGTACTTACCGCTGGAAGTTGAATACACTTACGTGAGAGTAAGCTCCATTAAACTCAGAGGACTACACTTCTAAGTAAACTGTTTGGTGTATCATTTCTTTACACTTTAAAATCCTCCCCCCAACTGAAACAAAATGTTGACCTATCTGCACCAGCCAACAATTTAAGTAATAAAAGCTGTTCTCAGCAGGGTGAAGACCACAAACTATCTGCCTGTCCTATACGTGTTAAAGATTGGGAACCTCTTACAAAAAAGAGGAAGCACAGACAACAACAACAACAACAACAACAACTATACTACTATCACAATTCTGCAACAACAGGGTTGAATACACAGGGATTCAGACCCAAACTTTTAAGAATTAAGCACTTAAAATCCTGTTCCTAGATGGATGAATCTGTCAGTTTCAGTTTCTCTCATATTTAAATATTTTTGCTCTGAAGTTATTTTCATTTGGAATCTGAAGAAATTTGTGTATTGGGAGGGGATAATATTGAGAAAAAAACTAAGAGAAAATTCTTCTGACCAAAAAAAACATCTCTTCATTCAAACTTTGTGTGAGAGTAAGTAACCAGCTGGCATTTAATTTTGTTTGTTTGTTTTAATATCCCACCTTTTTCCTAATATGTACAGAAGAGCTCAATCTTAGAATAATATTTGGTTAAGCTCATAAATTTTACAATCCAGCCACTTTTCACCATATTTAGTTAAGGAAAGTTTTTCTTTTCCTTTCTGTCTTATTTTTAATGGATTTAAAACTCTTGAGTTTCTTAAATAAACCCAGCTTAATTTTTCAGATGTAATAGCATGCTTTAGAGTCATTCACATTCTGTCCACCTGTATTTGTCCTGGCTAAGCACTTTCTGAATTTAGAGAGATTTCTTCTCCAAATATTACTGGGGTTGAGTTGGTTCTTTTAAGCCAAGGATCAGAAATTGGGACTTTTGGACTCTGCAGTGACCCAAAAAAGAATTCTGGACTGGATCCGGAAGCTAAGAATTACTTGCATCCCCACTTCTCACCAACAGTGCGTTTTTAAAATCACTAGCGTGTTTTTATAATTAACTCAGTCACTGAGTTTGCATGACACAGAATACCTCTCTGTGCTGGTTATAAAGAAACCATAAAGCTTCTCTCTTCAGTTGGTTTATTGTATCATCTGCTATCCAGCAACTTTTTTTCTCTAATTAATTGCCTCTCAACAAACCTGAAAAATAATCCAGGATTTGTTTTTGGCTTCTTACCTGGTTTGTAATATTCTGTTCTGTTAAGGTAATATTACTTAGTATTATTTACTTAGGAAATGCTATAGTGACTTTACTGGGGTTAAGCATTACAACTCTTAATGGGATTTAACAAGAGTACACCCATACTGGATTACACTATTAGCCTTGGCTTTATTTTTTAAAAAACTTTCATGGGTTTTCTGATGAACATAAATTCTTATAAACGAGAATAAATTTTAATGAATAAAAAAGTTTTCCCAGCATGAAGATTACAGTGACAGCCCAAACTGTTATTCTGTCTGTTAACCATTTTGGAAGAACCCCATGTCAGAAAGAAAAGTGGCAATTCTAGGCCCAGAAGTAGTTCATACAGACTAACTTAAGTTAACCCCATATAATAAACAGGGTTTATTACCTTGTAAGTGGGTATATACTCTCCAACATGGAACGTGTGTGGCCAAGCAATATCAGAGTGTAGTCAAAATGGTAAAAATTATTAATGAGGGAGAACAGATAAGCTAGGAGAGGCTGTGGAAGTTTGCATATGCCCGAGCCTACTGGGAACATCGAGATGCCATCTCTCCTCTCCCTCTTGCTGAGTTAACTGTGTGCAAACTATTTTTGCACTTTGAACTCAATTTGCAGCAACTGAAGCAAGCTGAGGACAAAAAGGGAAAGTGAGAGGAGGTGAGAGAAACTGGGACATTTTATAAGTATCTGAAAAAAAATGTGATGACAGGGAATTAATCAAGACTGTCCCAGTCCAGGAAGTCCAGGAAGGCAGAAAGTACTTTAGCTTAGCACTGGATCAAGTGGGGACTGTGACAAACCCTGGGGGGACGTAGCCAGCAGAACCACCATAGCAACCTTGAGAGATTTAATTTGATTGGTTCACTGACTATAAAACCCAGTTTAGCTAGAAGGAGGGCTAGGTGGAAGAGTCAGCATAACAGAAAAATAAAAGAAACAGGTTTGAAGGAGAGTTCCATCTGTGAGTTTGAAAGGGGAGGAGTTCCTTCAGAAAGAAAGAGTGAGTTGGGGAAGTGTTTGCCTGTTAAGAGCTGAAAGTGCTTTGCTGTTTGATAATGTTTAATTGCCAAATATCTTTCCCTTGTCAGTTTGCTCAATAAAGATTTTATTATATTTTTTAAAAGAGCAGTCTCCATACAGTGTCTCTTTAATCTGAGCTCGGTTACACATGCTGCCACCAGTAACACATTCATTGGGATAAACCTGAAAATGCTTTGCCCTATATCCACAAGGTTTGTGGGTTTAGGGAAAGCAGAAGGAAGATGTAAGTGTGGAGAGGAAGCCAAGGGTTGCTGCTTCTCCAGAAATGGAGATGAAAAACAGACCTGATCTGCATAGCCTGGCTAGCCCAGATCTCCACATTTTGTCAGGGACACCCATATAACACATAATGTTATGTTTCACTTGTTCCAGGATTGAGGAGTATAAATTACCAAGTAACCATCCTTATCCAAGTAGATCCAGCTCTGTTGTCACAAATGTGCACTTATAATCTGAGTAACAGTACCACAGGATTTCACAAATGTAATCCTAATTGTAGCCAGAACTGATCAAACTTACCTTTCTAGACAACTCCCACAGTCTCGGCCACCATGGCCAGTGACTACAGTAAGTATGGTAATGTAGGCTTTCTAGTCCAAAAAAGTAACTTTTCAGGTTCTGATTGTGGCACAGTTCCACTCACTAACATGGTTTGAAAAATGGGCAGGATCCTATTCATAATTTACCAGCCATTTTTCTACTGGAAAACCTAAGATTCTGGTCTTGTTGTGCCAATGATACCACGGTGTAAATGGTACTGCCAGCAATATGGGAACTTATGAGAGTTCTGACAGCTTCACACTGTGAATTCTTATTCTGAATACACCACTTCTCAGTCAGATCACGTTAATATGATTTGATGTGCTGTTAATTTTCATTTTCCTGAAGAAATAAGAAGCAACTGCTTTATTGCAGAAGTAACAGCTAATATATTTGTCTCGAACAAGCGTGGTGCTTTTTAAACATACCCAAATGCATCTGTTGCTTGATTTTAGGCATCTTCCTTCTGTGATAGTGGAACATTAGGAATTCTATACATTTCTCACACAGGACTGTCCTTATTATTCCACAGTTAGTATTTTATGTTGTAGGGTAGCTTCTTTCAGCAATTTTTCCTTATCAGTTGAATGTAGAGCAGGTTTAAAAGAGCTCAGGGTCAATTCAGATATGTATTACAAGGAGGATTTTTCATCTGATGACCTCATCACTTCAGTTTCCAATAAGGAACCATTTGACTCAAAGGTTTCGCTGACATAATAACTTCAGCAATTTGTCACCTAGGAACAATTTCAAACAAAACAATTAAAACATGAGGCTGCTTCCCCCCCACCCTCCTTTCCCTTTCTTTTTTGCCTCAGAAACAAGCAGCTATATTTCTTTGGCCCTATTAATAAAATAAAATAAAATACAATGCAACAGAGGATAGTACTACTGCCTCAGTGGCAGAGAAGATTAAAAGGGGGGTGGAAATTTGTGAGGAGAGACAATTCTCTCTGGGTGATGGTGCTGATGATAACCCTTAGAAAAAAATGCAAGGAGAGACTGCTATAAACTTTGCCTAATACATGTTTGCTGCATTTGTAGCAATGCACAGCCCATCAGTGATAGCTCATTTTAAGTTCAATCTGTGCAATTCCATCTAAGCACCTCATAATCAGTATGCCCCACTGCAGTCGTTTAAAGCAGAATAGCATACTAATAAGGCAGTGAAAATGCACACTTCTTGCACTAGTTCCTACAAATCTCCAGAAAGAAACACCCTGGCTTCAAATCAGACTTTATTTTATTATTTATCAAGAAGAAAACTAAAGAATTCAGAAGGACGGTCATCTCTCTCTTAGAAAGCAGTCACTGGAAAACCTAAGAAGCCTAAGATGAGGTCAGTGTCATCACAAGTTGTAGGAAGCGCATATTTTAACCCACAGTGATCAAGGGGAGCAGCCCACTGACTCTGCTCCAGGTTTTAATCCAAACTTTGAAGGAACTATCCAAAGTGCTAGACCTATTTTGAGGTTCTAGTTCAACACCTTCGGTAGCTTCTTTAATGTCTGAACTAAAACCTGGATTTACTGTCCTACTGACATGGGAGCCACTAGCTGCTATTGGCCCAGTTTGAATTCATATAGTCTAACTGTCAAACCAGTCAAATTGTACTATCCCATCACTAAATATATCCTAGAACCAAAGTGAGCAAAGTGGTCCTTCAGGTGTCTAATACTAGACTCAAACTCCCAGCATTCTCCATCATTGGCTATGTCAGCCAGGACAGATAAAGGTTGCAGTCTAACAATATCTGGATGGCCACACTTTGACCTCACATCCACTAGAACCATCTGATAATGCAAGTTTTGTATTGCCCAGAGGAGGATAATAATACTAAATTTCAGCTCAAATAGTGATTACTGTGGCTTACATAGGATTCTTTCAAAGACTGCAAAAATTGCACTTACAACTGCAGTGGCAGTAACTGAGCAACAAAAGGCTATGAGATGCATACAAACTCATCAATAAGGAGTAACCATTATTTCCAAAGTATGTATGTCACACTTGTTCTTTGTTTCCCGTTCCAGCATTCATGCTGTTGTCATGTGCACAGAATATGTCAAGATACCTTGGAACATGGCTCTGAATGTTTCATACCCATTTAAATTAACCTGAAGTCACTAGGAACTTACAACATTTGCTATGTCTAAGCAAACTGTTTTCTTCAATATGGCTCTACAGTATTTAAGCCTTATAGTCACTTTCTGACTTTCCCTCTTTCATCACTCTGGTCAGTCTCTGGAGACAGAATGGGAGAGGAAACTAATCTCGTTCTTTAGCTCAAACAGCAAAATGTCTTGGGCCGGTTTTAATTTATATTGTGTACACTGTGATAGCAGGCCTACAGTGAACTTACCCATGTACAACTACTGTTGGCCCTCCACATGCATTAGGGGTAGGGACACAGGACCCTCACAAAAGTGGAAAAATTGCAAATGTCAAAATGTGTCTGTGTGTCTGGGCCAAGGCATTGTCAGGGATTCCAGGCAGGGAACCCCGGGAAAATGATCAGCCCACTGCAAAGATGTTGCATCATGCCCCAGCTGTGGGTAATTGCAAGGTTGCATAAGAAACTGGGGTCGTGTGCAGAAGGTAGAGGGAGGTGTGCGAACCTCTGCCTGATTGGTTGTAAATATGTATATAAGAAAGCAATCCCCGGTATGTATTTGTCTGTTGACCAAACCGGTGTCTGGCGCAAGCCTTTGTCCGTCTGTTCCATGTTGTGTATATAACGGAACGTTGCTACAAGATAAAGTGCCTCCTGTTTGGAAGAAACTCCTCCGTGTGTGAGTATCCTTACTGGGGAACAAGGCTGCTGCTGTTGGCTCGCTGCCTTCTGGTTTTTCCGCTACATCTCTGTAGGGCTGAAACTCCTATCATCCCCCAACAGGCATTGGGGTGGGGAAGAAGGCAATCAGAGTCTAAATCAGATAAGGGGAAAAGAGAGGGAGAAGGGGTGGATTGGTATGGTGGCCCTGTGTTTCCTCTCTTGTGCCTATCTCCTTCCTTGAGTGTAGAGGGGCACCAGGAGAGGGTTTATGGTGCTGATAAATGTGAGCCATCATTAGCTGGCCAGGCAGTGGTTGGTGGAGAAGGAGGAGAACCAGAGGTGGGTTTTTAAAGGCCTGCATAGTCTGAGCAGAACTGTCGAGAAGGAAGGTTCCCCTGGAAAAGAAGCACCTGAGATGTGGGGAAGGATTGGATAAACCTGCAAATAATCAAATCCATGAAAATGAAACCCTCAAATGTGTAGGGCCAACTGTATATAAGCCTAAAACTCTTAAGGGGGAAAAACAAGGTTTCCAAAATGGTTGATAATGTCCTATATTTATCATTAGAATTCATATCCCACCATTCAAATAAATTCCCAGGGCAGCTTACACTGCAAAAATCAGAAGTACAATAAAATAGCATTTAAAAACATCAAAACATGACATGCCTGTAAGCAGCAGGATCCAAATTAAAAAAAAAAAGACAGTATTAAGAACTTCACAGAGATCAAACAACTGAGATTAAAAGGCCTGGAGAAAGAAAATGGTTTCTTCCTGCTGTCAAAATGACATCCACAGAGATGCCAAGCAAGTTTCCCCCGAGAATGGCACAAGGGCCAAAGGAAAAGGCCAACGGACCTATCTTGCTCCATGCCCCATCCTTCAGCACAATTATATCATCACAAAAGAGCTACTACTATTGCTCTTTGTAACATTGCTATTCATAACACAAGTGGGAGAGAGACTTTCTTTGTAAATTCTTACAGACAGACAAATAATTAAATACCATGGTCTGTGAAAGGAGATTTGATACACAGTAGACAGCAATAGTATTCTGTATAATGCTACAATCTTCTTCAGCACTTGCATGAAAGGACCAACATCAGGGATAAATAGAGAAAATGCACTAAGCTGAAAAGTGTCACCAGCAAAATTGGATACAAAAGATTCAGCCCTCACTCATATTAAATCTCTTCATTTTTTTTCCATTGCCCTCATTTTCTACTTGGTTTTCTCCTGAGCAAAAATAACATCATGCAAAGCAAGCAACAACCATATTTGTGAAATATTTTTTAAAGTTAGGAAGTAAGCCAGAAAGAAGCAAATTGTTGTTGTTAATACATTGTATGTAAATATATGTCTTCATTAGCCTTAATATGACCGGTATAGCTGCTATCATTATGCTATCATCAGAGTTTGCAGCTATTATCCTAGATTCTGATCATTGACCTTTGAGAGCAAGTAAGAAGTCAGATCAGTTTAACACTAAGAGAGGTCAGGATGCTGATCTCTTCTTGTCTCTCTCTTTCTCTCTTTCTCTGTTCCCTCATTCCAATTTCATTCACCAAGCTTGACATAAAATTACCACCACTTTCCTCCTGGACTCAATCAAGTAAAATAATAAACCAGCTGTTAAGAAGGCTCAACATTCTCCTAGACTATTAGTTTTCTATGGCTATTTCCGCACAGGGCGAGGGGATTGCCCCGTGCCGGTACTTACCGGACTTCTTGGCTCCACGCTTGGGTCCAGGCTGGTCCGAAGCAGTGTGTGGCCACCGCTCCGCACTGCTCCGGGGACGAAAATGGCAGCTTCCAGTCAGTCGAGGCTCTCCACCAACCACTGAAGCTCACCAGCCTAAAGCCCGCCCCTGGCAGATCGCAGGCTCGCACTGGTGCGAGCCTGCAAATCTGCACTGGAGCGTGGGCACGGAGTGGCGCGCTCCGTGCTTTTGAAAGACCCGTTTCAAGCGGTCTTTCAAAAGCACGCTGGATGACCACTTTGGGACGTTCTGGAGCGGGCTGAGGTGCAGAACTACACTAAGTTTGTCCAACCCAGTCCGGTCCCAGGTCCAGACGTCCTCCCTGGAGGACGCCTGCACCGTTCTTTAAGCCCATGCAGAAACGGCCTATGTGAAAGCATCTTGTGAATCCAGAAGAATCTATCACACACGCAGAGTGGTCAGTTATGCATTTCCAAAAATGAAGAAATGCGTTATTTAAAAAGAGGGTAAAAGAAGGTACAGTTGTGTATGAAATTTTCATTATATTAATTTGTAAATGTATAGAAAAATTACTATTATTAAATTAAAATTCTAACCTAATAAGGTATAAGGAGGAATATCACATGGTTTAGGTACTACCTCATACTCATTTGTAAATACTGAGGCAATGATGGGAGGAATTAGAGGCAAATGTGTTTTGTAGCAACAAGCCAGCAGCTTGTGGCATTTTGTTTTGAAAAAAATCTAACAATCTTTTTGTTATTATATCTATTTTTGAGAAACAGCAAGGTAAAATCTTTAAAAAAAACTGTAGCCACAATTAATTAATCAGTCTGTGGTACTAGAACTCTAACTGTAAGAAATTCTTTTTTTAGAGAAATTTTTGTTTTTGTAATATTTTTATTGAGTTTAAGAAAATGAAGATCAGTAGAACATCAAGACAGAAAAAGAATAAACAGCAATGTCTACAACTAAAATTACAAAATACCTCCTGGCAGGCAAAGAAAAAAAAAGAAAAAAGTTTTTGATCTGCATAGCAACAGTTATAAGTAACTACCTTATCTCAACCTCTCTAGTTTCCCTATTACACACTTCTTTCTATTATCACTAAATTACTAATACTCAACTCCAACAAAAATCAGATCATCTTTGTCTTTCCTTAAAAAGTCCACAAGTTGTGTCTCCTCTTCAAGAAATCCTCCTAAGAACCCATCTTGAATTAAAATAGTCAATTTGTCTATCTCAGCTAAGTCCATCACTTATGCCACCCACTCATCTCTAGTTGCTATTGCTGAATCTTCCCCATTTCTGCGTCTATGCCAATCTTGCTGCTGTGATCATATATTTCAATAGTCTCCCAGAGTTTTTTTCTAACTGTATGTCCATGTAATGGAGCCTAGGGGAAGCGGTATCCTAGTTGTCAGAGAAGCCACCCAGCAACAGGTTGCTAAGCAATCAGAATGGCCACACTAGAGAGAAACCAAGCCCTTTTGTGTGAAGGAGGATTTGAAACCTCAGAAAAAATGTATAAACAGTAGGCACTAAATTGGTTGTGGTTAGACTTCCAGAAGAGGTGCTGAGAGTCAGTCCTTCAGCCAGAGAGTTTTTCGGTCGCCCAAGGGGGGTTGAATGAAAGGGTGTGTTTTCTCAAAGAAAGCCTAGAGAGAGAGGCAGAAGGGAAATCAATCCACTTTTGAATCTGGTCAGAAAAAGTGACCTAGATTTGGAAGTAGAGCCTTCGGCTAAAAGGTTCACCAGAGGGCTATGTGCGAGTTTGAGACCTGTGCCTTTATGTTGATACGAAGATATAATAAACTATATAAATGCATTCTGAAGATCTGTTTGAGCTTGGACGTACATACAAAACCAATACGTTATTCTGTTGGTTTGTTTTAATAAAGATTATAGTATATTTTTATAATTTTTGACTTGGCTGAATAATTTGCAGTAGTTCTTGCCAGGTAGAGACATGCTACCATAGATCAGTAAATCATTCTAAATAAGAGCTAAAAGGCTTTACCCTTTAAAGGGAAAGGCAGAGCTGTATAAAGTGGTAAGGCCCTTTAGCATACCGGTGGGGAAGCTGCCACACCAGTCTGTGAGGAGAAAAAGCAGGCCTTGTCACAGTCCATAAGTCCCAAAAGGAAAAACTCAGGCTTCATTTGTAAATTTCTTTTCAAAACACTCTGCATTAATGTACATATTTGTATCCAGTGGGGTTTTTTTTTTTAGCTTCCCATACGTCCAACAAGCATGATAAAATGGCTCTTCTTGTTCTCCACACTTCCAACATGTGTTAGCAACATCTTTATATACTTCAGACAATTTCTCAGGAGTCATATACCAACAATTCATCATTTTGTAAAAATTCTTTAACATAGAGTATATTTTAAATCTTTTGTCCACATCTGTTCCTGTTATTCTACCAACATAATATACCCAAAATTTTTGCCCCATTTAGCCATACAATTTTCAACCTGTTCTTCTTCCATTTCAATTTTCAAGAAAAGCTGATACATTTTTGCAATAAGTTGTTCATCAGCCGTACATAATCACTTTTCAAACTCTGATTTAACTTGTTCAAAACCATTTCTTTTTTTGTCTATTTTAAACCTATCAAATAGTTGTATATATGAAAACCATTGAAAGGTAAATTGCTCTGAAGACAATTGGCTTTCATCTTTAATTTTATATTCACCTTGAGTTTTCACCCAAAAATCTTGATGTTAACCATCTTTGTTTTCCCATTGTCTCTCCTCTACAAAATGTTTCATGCACTGAAACCCATAGAGGCATTTTAGGACATAGCGTACACTTATACTTGGCCCATACTCTTAATACAGCACATCTTACAATGTAATCCTTAAAATGTACATTCACTTGAACTTTATTATACCATAAATATCCATGCCACCAAAATCTTAAGTTATGTCCCTCCAATAACCTTCTATTTCTTAATGTTCTTCACTCTTTCATCCAAACCAGGCAGCAAGCCACAAAGTACAATTTCAAGTTTGATAGACCCAAACCTCTTCTTTCCTTTGCATCCTGTAGTATTTTAAAACTGACTCAGGATTTCTTTCCTAGCCAAATAAATTGAGACAAATCCTTCTGCCATTGCTCGAAGAGTATATCATTTGTCAAAACCAGTATTGTATGGAACAGAAATATCAGTCTAGGTAACATCTTCATTTTTTTATCACAGAAATTCTATCCATAATTGACAATTTTAAATTCTCCCATCTCACCTGATCTTTCTTAATTTCATTCCAAATCTTCACGTAATTATTTCAGAACAGCAAACAATTCGTATTTGACAAAGTAACACCAAGATATTTAACTTGCTTTTTTGAAAGGAAATTTCTAAGCTTTCTTTACAACCACCCTTTTTCAAAGTAGTCAGGATCACAAAATATTATTGTTGATTAGTTTCTGAAATCTTGGATATTCTGGGACAAATTTGTATCAATTTATGTGTTAACAATAAGTAGAGTAAAATCACAAGTTTTTAATTTATTTATTTTTTTAAAAAAGAGATGGATGGATGGACAAATAGGTAGACATAGAATTAATTCACAAAATACAGTAAAATGCCAGTGCTAATGTTAGGGCTGAACAGTGTGGCACATCTTGATTTCATCCTTATGAAATGAACGTAGATAAGAATATGTTCTTTACCTAGTATATAGTCTGGTTTGAGTTATTGAACCATAATTTTGTGGTATAGAAGTTTTATAATTAATAGGAGTCGGATAGACATTGCTAATAAACTTTTTGTACACTGCACTGTTTTTCTTATTCTTACGGCCCACAAATATACTCAATAAAATTTATCTGTATATAAAGGCCTTGTCATATGTTGCAAAGGAGCTCCTTATTATGCCCTTCAAGTGCCAACAGGGATAAATTTGTGTGGAGAACTAGAGCGTGTAAATGGAATCCTTTACAGATATAAGCTGAAGCTTCCCACAGGCAATCCATATTATCATTGTGGCACATATTTCAACTATTTTCATGATAAATGGAAGCATGGCTGCATCACTGGAGATCTCAGGTTATACTCAGAGGGAGCACTACTATAAGGCAGAATGAGACAGCAGCTTCAGGCAGCAAATGGGTGTCAGGAAAGGGAAGCAAATCATTAAGTAGCAGACCTGTTATTAATATGTTTTACTGCCAGAAATGAAGAGAAGTGCTTGTGGAATTTTCTACCTGATGTGCCCAAATAACTTGGCTGGTATTCAGTATTATGCGCCTTGACACAACTTGCTCTTGAGTTACCACCATCTTATAAAACTTTAACTTTCAGAAAGTAAAGTACCCAAGGACTAGATTGCCTTATCACCCAGATAGCTCGGTGTTTACCCAGATTCTAGGGTATGTCATGCTCTGCTTCCAGAACATGGACTCTGACTCAGACTCTGCAATGGGGACATGCCAGAGGCTGAGACAGGGGGCATGTCAGGATCTGCTGTACAGGAAGAGGTTACAGTGCCACAAACAGAACAGGGGGCAGTGCAAGTTCCAGCAGAGAGTCCTGCACCTTCAGACACAGAGGATAACTTAACAGTACCTACCTTTGCTGAGTGCAGACAACAAAGAGAGAAGCTATGCCGATCCTAGAGAATATATAACCGGGAACAATTAATCAAGCAATAGCTGCATTAAATGGCTGACCTATATAGCTGCCGCCCTTCCCCTCCAAGAGTTGTCAGCTCTTATCTGACTTCTCTGTTTGCTGGATGCCTTGCTGATCTCTGTGCCTGACTCTGGATTACCCCAACTGATGTTGGACTTGCTTGCCTTTGAATTCTGTTGGACTTTATTCATCATTATCTTAACTGGCATTTATAAACAATAACTGGGTGAAAGAATGTATTCCTGGCATGGAGGATCTGCTGAGCATGTACACTGTGGTGAAAAGTCAAGTAGATGAAAGTCAGTTACAGTAGACTGTTTCCTATTTGCAATAAAATGTTTGAATGTTGAAATGTTGAATTCTGTTGGACTTTATTTTTGACCCTGTGCTTACTGAATAAAAGCAAGTAATGAGTTGGGAGCTATTCAGTTTGTTTTGTTTGAATTATTAGCTGTGCTGCTATGACTGAGATAGGACAGAATTCCACTAGGTGCTTGTTTGGACCATTATTTGGCCCAGATTCCAAGCTTGCCCTTTTTAAAAAAGTATAAATAAAAGTAAGTCTTTAGCCCTTGTAGAAGCCAAGATATGGAGCAAAACACAGAGACACCTTTCAAATGTTCTGTAAGAAACAAGTCCACTCGGGAATTTCAGGTCTGAGGAAAGTGAGAGCAAGCAATGAAAGCAGCGATGGGCAAGGAAACAAGTGGAGGGCACAATATAAGCATGCAAGGTGAGGCAAGAGAGGTAGTAGGAGGGACAGAGAGCAAGCAATGTAAACAGCAGAGTGTAAGAAGTAAGGTGGGAAAAACTCCAGGAGCAGGCTGTGGAGAGGTGAAAGTGTGATGAGGGGTGGAGGAAGGAGGGAGGAAGGGAGGGGGAGAGAGAGAGAGTGGGGGAGAGAGAGAGAGGTAAACATGATTAGGGGCAAAGTACAAGAGAGGGAAATGTACTATCAAAAGGTGAGGGAAGAAGATAGGAGATGCAGTAGCAGAGTGCAGAGTACAAGATGGGGGAATGGTAGAGGCATGAGATAAGTCCAGAGGGAGAGAAGAATGGAGGAAAGGCAACTTATGAGCTCAAGGGAAGAGGCAAGTCAGTAGCAAACATTCACCAGGAAGAGGGGAACAGTACAATGTGCTGCTCCCATGCTCTGTTCCCTGAGGCAGCCACCTCATAGATGCTGCTCCAAGAAAAGAAAGAGCATGGAAAAGGCCAAGGGAGATGGTAGACAGAAGCTTATTAAGATAGATGCTTGATGTGAATCTTCAGATTTGGTGAAAATGGATTGTAACAATTATGAAGCAAAAATGAGGACAATTATGAAGAAAAAAAAATCTTTTTGATGGAGTAATTCCATATTTATTTTTGTTGGAAGCATGTTATGGGCATTTGAACTGTTTATTCACACATATGTTCTACTAACTTAAATGTACATAAGAGAGGGATGCAATTTACCTTGACAGTGTAAACTCTATCAAAGAAACAACGTTGCAGCTACAAGGGTAAGGACGTAGAAAGCAATTATGTGGAGGAGATGTACAAGCATGGGAACAGAAGCGAATACATCTGTGACATGAACTGGATTTATTTTTTCTCTTACATCAAAGAATGCTTTTTACATTTTTTAAGAAAGTGGTTGCATTAATCTCTTCCAGCAAAAACCACAGGATTCAGAATCTACCTTTGCCTAGCCAGTAGTGTGTCCTCTAACAAGGCTAACAAGCTTTATTTGGTGTAAGTTTTGTATACCTTCAGTCCATTTCATCAGATGCACGGAGAGTTGCCTCAGTAGGCAGATATTTACGTACAGGTTCAGGGTGGGAGGATGTAATTAATGAGGTGAGAGAGAATGGAAATGTAGAATGTACAAACATTCATCATTATCTTAACTGGCATTTATAAACAATAACTGGGTGAAAGAATGTATTCCTGGCATGGAGGATCTGCTTAGCATGTACACTGTGGTGAAAAGTCAAGTAGATGAAAGTCAGTTACAGCAGACTGTTTTCTATTTGCAATAAAATGTTTATTCTGCATCTTTGCAAGAAATCAGAGCATACTTTTTCCTTTTTATTACTACCACTTGACCCTACTTTCCTCTGCATCTTGCCCTGTGAATCAGATGGCAATCACTCTCAATGGCTTCCTGTGATATTTTCATGGATCTCTAGTTTGGAGCAAAACTTTTTGAAAAAATGATGGCAAAAAAGGGTGATCTGATGAGAATGCCACTGGAACTATCTGTGCACGGCAATATGTTACTATAGTTGTTGTTGTTTTATCTATAGTACACTACAAATGTGCATGTTCATTTTATATCATTTTCTTCTTCCTTTCCAATTCTGTAAGGTAGATTTCCTGAGAGGTAGTCACATGATTAATTCCATGATACAGCAGGGATTTGAATCTGGGGGCTTTATCACACCAGGTTCTTCTCCCATTAAAACAGCATTGTTCTAAAAACACTATTGAATTGGTTTTACTTTCTTTGGTTTCGCATCTTCGGAACCATTCTGAGATTACATCACTCATTTGTGGTAAAAGCTTATCACACACAGCCTATTACCTCCTCCAAGACAATATGTGAGAAATAGCTGACAAGACTCATAAAACAATTTAGCACAGGATCGGCTGAAGCATTAATGTTTATTAAAAGTACATTTCTGCAGAAGCGGGTGCTCCCTAGAGAGAAGGACAGACCTCAGAGTTGAATACAAATTGTTTTTATTACCTGTCCCCATCGCAGGTTTTCCCTCCCCTGGGATCGATCCCATTGGATAGGACCCCAAAGGTTACAGCCTATCAGGTTCGCCTAAGAAGTCCTGCCTCCGTTTACATTTCCCCCTCCCCACTATTTAGTACCCACTACTTTTATTTACAGTTTTCCTTAAAATGAATGATCATGAGCTGCCCATGTCTTCCCCTCGTGTATCTTTATTTCTCATGTTACATTCAAGGTGTCTCATTAGCAGTTTCAAAGTACCCCTTTGTGTTCTGGTATTCCTTATCAGTCAGTTTACTCCTTACAGCCTTGTCCTGTCTGGTAGGTTGTTATCAACAAGGTCACCCTAAAGATCCAAGGTCTTTGAGGCCCTCTTTTGTTCTCTTACAATTTCTGCAAAGCAGTTTACTTTAGACATAGTGTATTGCAGAGGCCAAAATACAAAATATACTGGAATCTATGTGTACATATATCTAAAATATGTGTTATACAAATGAGCTAAAATATATGCTACTAATACATGCTATTAATACTGTATACCAAGTGCAGAAGCTAAAATATATGTTATTTCTCTCAAATATCTTCCCTTTTCCTAGTTTGGCACACCCACACACATCCACCTGCCTAAAATATAAATGAAAACAGTATTATGTTTAAAAAGTCCTTTAAACCTGAGAGGGGTTCCTGATCAGGATAGGTCAAACTTCTAGCTTCAGAGTTAACTAATTACTGACAGATGAAAGACATCAGCTACTGATTTATCTATCTCATCGACACTGGCTTTCATCTGCCAGTGATTAGTTAAGTCTAGAAGAAAGCACAAATTAATGGAGTAATGAAAGAAATGTTTTTTTAAAACTGTAAGACACTTTTCCACTTATATTTCCAGGCATGTGTAAGTGTGTATGTATGAGAGAGAGAGACACTTCAGAACGGGGCTAGAAAAGGAGCTGGGGGCCAGTGATCAAAGTGTTGGCTTCCCTGACAAGCCTAGTAAGGGGGTAAGCAGTCATTTGGCAATGGATTTTTTTTTCTATAGGGAAAAAAAGTTTAAATGTTTTTCAGTTACTCTGGCAATTGAAAGGAAATCAAATTGAAATTTCTACCCCTTCCCTGGTCACTGCACGTGGACTGATGTTTCCCCATCCACAGCACACCCACAAAATGCCCCATGACCACCCAACATAAGCATAAAAGCACAATTGAGCTTTTGCACAAAAAAATCATAGCACAAGAGAAGTGGGAAAGGAGGTCACTAATAGATTTTTGGTGTTAATAAAAAGAAACACATTCCAAATGGTCTCCCATGGGAGAAAAACAGACGAAGAATGACATCAGCCAAAGCCAAATACACTATTATCCAGCTATAAGTGTAATTTAAGTGCCTCATTTGATAAAGCCCTTGTTCCAAGACCAGCACTTTATACATTATTCTATACTGGTTCTCTCAAATCACTTATAGCTGTAAAATGTTGTATGAAGTTTGAAACATAATAGGAGGAAAAAGCAACAATTAATGTGCCTCAGTTGCATAATCACAATGAAAGTTAGAGTAGGTGTCTGGATTTGAGGAAATGGAATACAGCAACCTTGCCATTTACTATTCCTTCCATGCTTTTTAGGAAATGGAATGCTTCAGTTAACACTGTAGTGCACAAAATTTCCAGTTGAGAACTATATCTGGTGTTGGCTATAGGGAGAGAGATGCACATACTTCTGTACACACCTACACTCACTCTTACCAGAGCTTAAAACATTATTTTAAATATTTAAATTTAAATTATTTAAATTAAAATTTAAATAATTAAATAATTACTTACAGTTGCTGTTCTAATGCCCCCAGATTTTAAAAAGTTGCTCTCTATTTTTTCATAATTCAGAAATAACTAAATTCTTACTTTGTGATGACTTGCTGAAAAGCTATCAGAATGCCACAAGCTATTTGCCTGCATTACAAACCTCACCAAAGTAGTGAAGTCCCATACCTCTGCAACCATAAACGCAGCAAAAATGCTTACACCTTGAAAGAAGTGATTAGCTTGATTACCATCATAGGCCTAAATCCAAGTGTTTAGCCCCAGTTAGAATAGACTTATTGAATCAATGGGGTTCACATAGATATTGGCTTACCATTTAGCAATTTAATGAGTCTACACTAGTTGGGCTAGCAATTGGATTTCAGACATAATGTAATTTAGTTAAGTCTCAGTTCTAGTGTGAAAATTGTGTGCCCCTCCCAGCTGCAACTCCCATCATCTTTCATCATTGGCGTCTGCTACCTAGGGCTGCTGGGAGTTGCAATCTGGCAACATCTGGACTGCATATGATTTCCCACTCACCCACCCAAGTTATTGCAAAAAGGGCGTTACTTGAAAGTATCTCATTATATGTAATTAGTTATTTTTCAAGCTCTCTCATAACCCCCAGAGGTTGCCCTCCCCTATTGTATACTCAAAAAAAATTGGTGGGCACTCTCTTATATACAGACTATGAACATTCTAAGCAAATTAGCATTAGGAACAGTTATAGAGGCCAACTTTTTCAAATCATTCTACAACTGCTAATTCCTCTACTAGGCTTCTCATGTACAAAGTTCCCTGCACAGTATACTGTATTTTTGGTTGTGTAAACTGTCCCGGAATCTCTGATTAAGAAAAATATAAAAGGCCTCTGTTGATAGACAGACAGAGGTCCAGAGAAATTCACTGGCTCAGCATAAAAACAAGTAGCTTGCAGCAAATGGTTTGCCATGGAAAAAATAGCTGCCCCAGGGAGACAGCTGGCATCCAGGGTGATTTATTGCTGTTGTTGTGTGCCTTCATAGTGTGCAGCACATCCAAGGTCACTCAATAGGTTTCCATGGCTCAATCCAACCTTGATCTCCAGGGTCATAGTCCAATGCTCAAATCACTATCCCATGCTGGCTCTCAGAGTGATTTATACCAGCCCAGTATAACATATGGAGCAGTCATAACACTCTGCTCTGCATTGCCACCTTTTCTATGAGACAGATGAAAAAATTTCTAAGCAACCTGTGGGTTCGCTCAGGACATCAAGAGATGTGAAAATCAAGCTATGTTCTATATACAGTGTAACAATAGACTCACCTCAGGCCTGGTCTTGCAAGCAAATCCTTCCAGACAAGTTTGTTTCAAGAGCTTTTGCTTAATTTACTGGCCTTGCTTTATCTGGCATTATCTGCAAGAACATGGAGTAAATTGCTTCTTCCCCAACGACTGCCTGTGTGTGTATCAGGATAGCGGGAGTGGGAGCACTGGTGACTTAAGATGGCATACGTCACATCCAAATATGATATACAACACCCTATGTCAACAATGCCCTTCTACATTCTCACATTGGGCAAACAGACCTGTCTTCATATTACCCCCAAAACGCAGGTGCCACAAGGGCACCCTGTGATGCCAGTGCCTCCTTGCAAAAGTGGGGAATGAATTAGCTCAAGGAGGAGGCTTGCAAGAGGGGGGCAACTTAGCGAGATCTTTCCTACCAGCGTTTATAGAAAAGCAGGAAAAGAACCAGCCAGAGATCCAGAAGTGAGCTAAAAATGTGTTTTTATTGGAGGGAATTCACTCATGCATGCACACAAAATACACACAATCACACATTCACACAAGAGCTAGCTGAAAGAAAAAGGGAGGAAAAATTATAGAGAGGTTGAGGGGTTTGGGGGATTTATAATTAACAATCCAGAAGAGTAGTGAAGAGCAGAAATGTGTTTTGGCTTAGGTATGACCTAAGGACAGTTCTCATTCAGGATCCAGACGGAGAGAGTGATGGGTAGACCTTCAAGAGACTGCACGGGGCATCCTGAAATCAGGGGTATTTGTACCCTGAAAATAGCCTGTGGCAGTGAAGTTTCCAGATGCAAGAGAAAGGGAACCTGTTGTGGACAATGAGTCTTTCGCCTGTTGATGGGCTTAGTGCTTTGATTGATAAAGATATGATGGGTCTTGTAATAGCTGTCTATTGTGGGTGCTGTGAGGACAGAGGAAAGAATCCAGGTGTACAAGGGATGGATATCTGTCAATCAGTGTCCTGGTGGGCTCCTCATAGTTGGATTCTTTGAAAAATTCCAGCTTCTATTTAAGCCTATTATCCACAGGAATGGTGTGTATTTGCCTGACAAATAACTCAGTCTTACTTGGAGGAAGTTTCGAGTTGACCTATCCTTCTTACATTTACAGTCAAATTCTTTCCCTTGCTTGGTTTGACCTTTCCGTCACCTCCCAGGCTTGAATTTGATATCAGAGCCAATAAAATGTATTGCCAATTACATATGATGCCAATTAGGTATGGTGCCCATCCAAACCATACTGATATTGGGGACCCCCAAAACGGGACCTTACATTCAATGCAAGAGGATAAATAGGCACAAATTTAACATTAGAAATAGCTATATGCAAAAATCATCTGCAGAGCATTTCGGCCTTCCTGGCTACAATATGGCACTTAAAAGTGGTGATTCTTGAACAGAAAATTTTCAAAGGAAGACTAGAAAGAGAAACATCTGAATTGAGATATATTCACATATTCCAATCTATAAGTAGAAGTGTAAACATAGATCATGTTTTCATGGTACTCTACATATATTTATGCACAAACCATCACAACTGAAAATATAACAAAAAAGAATTTCCTCAGAGAAGGTTTTGACCTGAAGGCAACTGACTTTTCTTAAGCAGATCTATTGTTTCCATGGGTCAATACTAAGTGACCATTTTAAAAACTACTACCACCTCCTTGAAAGATTGGTATCATCTTATACAACTCTCTGAAGATTTAGGATCAGGATCACAGTTTGCATCTTTCTATATATTATTACTTTCGATCCCACTTCCACAATTACGTAACTTCTGTGAGGAACTAAAAAGTGAATAGAAATTTGTGGGTTATATCTGGTCTAAGAAACATGTGGCATTGGAAAGTTTTCAAGGAAGCTCATATTTGTATATAACCTGGGACAAAGAAGTTAGTGGTACCTGAAAACTCTAGATCTTTCTTTAAAAGAGTAGCAGAAATTCCAAGCTGTCACTGAGCCTTGAGAGGACAAGAATTTTTAGTTTTCTATTCTACAAAGTTTATTTTCTCAACTTACCCTCTCTAACATCCACAGTTTCAGGTCTGTTGTAGAAAGACTTCGTCTATGAAGAAGAAACCTCTCTATGGATTCTATGGCTTCTTTATGCTACAAAAGTGTTCTGCTATCTATGTGGGAAAAACAATAAAGTGTCTTAACAATAGTTTTTTTCAGTATTTGCAACTGATACCATAATGACAAAAATGTTGTTATGTGGTGAATTGAAACAAAAACAGACCATCCACAGTTGAGATCCTCTACTGATTCCATTATCTTTGAAATGCAGTATCTGCAATATTTTTATTTGATTTTATTTATTGAATTTATACACTGCCTTTCTCCTAGGATGTGACCCAGTAGGCATGCCCATATCCATTTTGTGATGTCTGTGTGTTCTTTAAATTCACACTTCACCAGCATGTCCCTCATATTTCTTGTTGTTGTGAATGAAATCACTAGCTTATCTTGGCATCCTGGTATGATGATGTGCCAATGTTTTAAATGGTCTATTAAAAGCTCTTGGTGTTGTGGATAAATTTCAGGCTGGAACTCAGACAATTAGAGGGCGTTCTGGCATGCTGCTTTAGAAAAGTAGGATGTGTCATTTGAAATGCTTTTAGAAATTTAGGGACACTTTTCTATGTGAAGACCCTCAGTGTGACAGTTGGCTGGTTAATGTGTGAGCTTCATGTCAGAAAGGAAATTTCACTTTAATCGTTTCATTTTTAATCTTTAAAACTGCCCATAAGGAAGTGACATCTAAGAGACCTGGAATGAGAGCTATTAAAACGTAATTAGGTATTAATATCTGTTGGTTTCATATTCAGTTAGTGAACTGATCTGCCCCTTCTTAACTTCTGTCTAAAAAGTGGAATTCTGTGTTGCTGTAATGACCATCAAAGTTGTTATTACCATCCTTACATTTCTCCCAGCTAATTAGGAGGGCATCATCTCTGGCCTTGAATGTCTATGTTAGCAGATGATACAGGTGAAATTAAACTCTTGCTCACAAGGATCTGCAACATTTTCCAGAACCTTGGAGATCACAGTATTATACATCCCAACCATTACAGATTTCTTCACAGATACATATATGTACAAAGTAGTATCAGATGTAAATCTTTATTTTTTTCATGCAAGCATGAAAGGAAGAAAAATCTTAAATGTTTAAAAAAATTTCTCTCTTTTGAGTGAAATTATAAGAGTTTTTGTGCATTTTTCAGCTACGTTTTGCACTTTGAGGAGCTTTTGCAAAAAAAAAAAATGGTTTGCAAGTCCTGGGTTTGCAAGTCCTTCAGGGCTTTGTGCAAAACCAACCTTTTGAGATAGAAAACAGTATATTTGCACAAATACACAGCACAAAGAAGTTCTTTGTGCCAAAACAAAAATTTTTTTGCACAAATGCATTCTTCACAAAAGAAATCCTGAATCTTATGGCAGATTACCCTTTTTTGATAGGTGTATCAAGATACCCTTTCTTGTTGAGGACAGGAAAATTTGTGAGTATTCTTTACATGTCTAATCGCAAGCAACCTTCAACTAGGTCATCAAGAAGGAAGAAAAAGGGCAGAACTGATTTTCTTATTATGATTGTGTGTCACCTAAATTGCCAGTCTCTCTGTTCACTAATCCAGATGAAAAGAGATAGAAGGTAAACACAGACATTTAGAACAAAATGAAGAGGGAGGTGGTAATGCTAGCATTAGGAAAATTTGATTGCCGCTTAGTGTAACATTTTAAAGCAGAAGATTAGAATACTAATTCCATTAAGACCTGGGAACGGTCTTTTTGTTTTGTTTTGTTTTGTTTTGTTTTTGAGAAAGAACAAGTGAGGTACTCAGCAGTGTGTGCATCTATCTAAATGACTGGCTTTCATAAAGAGCGAATTAACTCAGACACAAAATTGTCATGTCCATGTCCTTTCTGCTTTTAAATACTCTAAGCCTGACTTCAGCATTTTGTTGAATACAAAGAGTGACATAGTCTTTTAAAATTGTCCTTGAACTGTGTTTTGGGTTATTTACACTTTCAAGTATTTGTTCCACTTTAGATACTAATTAGCATTCTATTATATTTTAGCTGAAGACTTCATTGATTGGTGAGCCATTCCACTGATTTTATTGGATCCAGAACTCACAAAGAAGTAGTTGAACTACAGGTCTTGGTATCTAGTTGAAAATAATTCTAATTACAACACGGAATTTCTTTTCAGGTATCTCAACTATTTAGAGCTTCTAACCTGTGCTCCAGGAAGCTGTCGAGGACAAGAGATTAGCAATACAGAACTGTCAGAGATCAGCAATATAGAACTGTCAGTTTTAAGTGGTTATGCATGAAATGCTCACTCTGGAGAAATCTGACAGTAAGTATTCTGTTAGACTATATCAAACTAGACTGCTGATCAGATCATTAGAAAGCTACATTTTTCAAAAGGACAGGGACTCAACATACCTGAACCATGACATAGCTTTTGATCACCTTCCACAAATGCAGGAAAGCACATACATGGCAAAATAAGGAAAGTTACATTATCTATTTTATACGGACTGAGGGAAGAGCTGGTGTTATTTTTTTTTAAAAAAAAGCATTTGTTACTACAGTTAATATATCATCCACTATGTTGATAGGTTAGATAAGGTACTCTAGACATCTCTGTATCCACACAGAGAGGGTCTTTTCTAAGGTGACATCCTTGTTGAGGAATACCTTCCTCAGAGACACTTATTTGCAGTGATGTATTTAAGTCTTTTACTCCAAGTCTCAAGTCAATGAAAGTGTTGTTACTGAACCAAGGGCAGCAAGTCAGTCATTAAAAATATACAAGTCTCGAGTCGAGTCGAGTCAGTGCATCATTTATTGCTGAGTTGAGTCCGACCGAAGAGACTTAAGTCCGCTTGAGTCTGAGTCTATCAACCTGAGTCTACATCACTGCTTATTTGACGTCTATTCTGTTGAAATTTAGGTGCAAATGTGGTTCCTTCCTTTTCTAATAACCACTGTGTTAGATGCTGTTGCTGCTGTTACTTAATGTGATTACTTTGATTACTATCATTTTGTTTTTAATTAACTATTATTTTACAGTAAATCCCATAGGTCATCAATCCTATACTTATCTGGGATAAAAATCCCTTTGAAAGCAGTGGGTTACGATTTCAATGGAAATGGATAAAAGTGTACTATTGGCATTTAATCTCTGCAACAAATTTGCATGGCACTTTGCAGATACAGTCGCTCAGATCCACTCTGACTTAGATGCTGTACTTGATACATTTCCAGCAGATATAACCTTGGTTCTTGTTTGTCCAGTGCTGATGGACACTTTTCAATATGTGTAGTCTGAGGATGTGGACATGATCCTTGGGGAGGTGAAAGCCACCACATGTGTGCTAGAGCCTTGCCCTTCCTGGTTTATCAAACAAGGACTGGCTGAGAGGGTTAAATGGGTAATCAATGCCTCCTTTCAACAAGGCAGCATTCCAGCTTACCTAAAAGAGGTGATTGTGAGTGCTTCATCAACAAAGTCATTCCTAAATCCCTTCTTTAATGGATAATTACCGGTCGATGTGCAACTTATTGTTTTGGGGCAAGGTACTGGAGCATGTGTTTACCTCCCTGTTCCAGGGGTTTCTGGATGAAATGGATTATCTAAATTCATTTCAATCTGGTTTCAGGTCTGCCTATGGGACAGAGACAGCTTTAGTTGCCTTGGTGGATGACCTATGCAGGGAACTGGACAGGGGGAATGTGTCCCTCTTGATTCTGCTGAGCAGCTTTTGATACCAATGACCATGGTATCCTCCTGGGCCACCTCACTGGAATGGGACTTGCAGGCACTGTTTTACAGTGGCTCCATTCCTTCCTGGAGGAGCAAACCCAGAAGGTGCTGCTGGGAGGCTCCTGTTCAACCCCCTGGATGTTGGCCTATGGTTGGCCCCCATGGTTCTGTTCTGTTCCCCATGCTATTTAACATATACATGAAACCACTGGAAGATGTCGTCTGGAGTTTTGGGGTGAGATGAAACCCAACAATATGAATATATCATCAAACTCTACTGTTCTTTTCCACCCAAATACAAGGAGGCTGTCCTGCTCCTAAACCAGTGTCTGTCATCTGTTATGGACTGAATGAGGGCAAACAAATTGAAACAAAGGGCCTTTCTACCCTACACTGTTATTGCGCTATTATTCCACTTTCAACATCCTGTGGAATCTTGGGGTTTGCAGTTTAGGGAGGGGCATTTAGAATTCTCAGCCAGAGAGCTTTTTGGCCTCAGTAAACTACAAACCCCAGAATTCCACAGAATGTCGAAAGTGGAATAACAGCACTATAACAGTGTAGTGCAGAAAAGTCCTTAATCCAAACAAGACAGAGGTGTTTCTGGTCAGTCAGAAGGGAACAGGAATTCAGCCTGTGTCAGATGGGGTTACACTCCTCTTGAAGGTTTGCAGTTTGGGTGTATTCTTGGAGTCCGCTTTGAACCTGCAGGCCTAGATTTCTGCAGTGGCCAGGGGTGCTTTTGCACATATAAAGCTTGTCCGCCAACTACCCTTGTTCCTTGAGATGCAGGATCTCACCACAGCTGTACATGCCTTGGTTACATCCCATTTGGACTACTGTAACACACTGTACTTGGGGCTGCCTTCGAAGAGTGTTCAGAAACTTCAGCTGGTCCAAATTGCTGCAGCCAGACCCCTTTTGAAACAGCTTCATTGACTGTCAATGTGTTTCCAGGCACTATATATGACTCAGGTTCAGGCTATCTGGCAGACTGTATCTTCCTGCATGAGCAGTTGTGTAGGGATGGGGGGGGATGGAGGCGGTTCGCCCCCAGCGGCAATGTTTTTGGGGCGTCCTGGATCACAGCCATGCCCCCGTAAGCCACAGGCACACCCCCACACACCACAGCCCTGCCCTTGCACAATAGCCCTGCCCCCTCCTCCCCCATGCACTCCAAGCTCCACCGCTAAATATATTTGAGGGTTTTTAATTTTTCTCACATTGTGGCCTGCAGTTCCATCACAAGTTTGAAAAATATAAAAAATCACCATATTTTAAATGGCCTTTACAACTTTATTGAAAGGATGGATGGTTAGATATCAACATATTATGGATACCACTGTGACAGAACGATGGAGCTAGCCTGGTTCTGCGTTCATCAGGAAAGGCCCTTCTCTTAACCCCACACCACTGCAACCATGGTTAGTAGGGACGCAAGAGAGGGCTTTCTTAGTCGATGCCCCTAGACTCTGGAACTCCCTTCCCAGAAAGTGAGAAGAATGATCCCCTCCTTGTTTTCCTTCTTTGGCAGGCAAATACCATTTTAGTCAGGAAGACTTTTAATACAGAAAGTTTTTAAAGAACAGGCTAGGAGATGCTGTACTTTTTCATTGTTACCTTTTATATCTTTTTAAGCTGTTGCTTTAATTCTTTAACAGTTTAATTCTGTTTTAATATGCACTATTTATATATCTTTAAACTGTATTGTTTTAAAGTGTGAGCTGCTTTGAGGTCCAATTTTGTGGAAAAAGTGGGATACAAATAAAGGAGGAGGAGGAGGAGGAGGAGGAGGAGGAGGAGGGAGAGATAACCACCGAAAGGTACCATAGAAATATTTCAAAGGGAACAGATTCTTTGTTTCTTCATCTATGGGCAGGAAGAGATGGTTAGTACTAATCAGAAGGATTAAACAAAATATCCTTTATTAGCCATTTTGCCACAAGTAATGACTAGCTTTCATAAAGAACCACTATCAAGGAAGTGGTTCTTAGTACCAGCTTGGGGCGATAAGACATTTCATAAACTCTGCAAGCAATATGGGAGAAGGGAATAATTTGGGAGTATCCCCAAAGTCCTCATACGGGGACCAAGGTGGAGTGTCCCTTTCTCATGATCCACACTCCTGGTCTCTGATAACTCATGATAACTCTGATAACTCTCATGATCCACAATCCTGATCTCTGATAACAAAGTAATGGGGGATGCTGAATGATCTGCAGCCATAGGAAGAGAGGATCCAAGGCCAGAGCTCTGTCTCCAATATCAAAGACAACATCGATTTCCCATCTATCCTATACTGCACCAAGGACTAGGACTGTAAACCCAACTGTGTGCTTTCTACGAACAGCATATTTCCTTCTAAATACATGTGTCTTTAAGGTGCTTAGTTCCATGCTGAACGATTAACCTCCATACATTTTGAGAAGAGCCTATGATCCTAGTAAACTGCTCTTTACAGGTGCTTATAAGTAGATGTTGTCACTGAAAAAAGTAACTTATTAAGAGAGACTAAAACATACAATACTCAAATGTGAGCGGAAAGTGACTACACAACCTGACAAATACAAAGGTCGCTATATAAGAAAGAAAGCAGAATTCCTATTATCCCCCAGCCAGTGACCCTGCTGGCTAGGAACTGTGGGAGTTATAATCCAAAACAACCATTCCAAATTAGTATGTACACTTTGGCAAAAACAAAATAAAATAAAATACCGTAAATCAGTTTTCTCTTCTGTATTCTTAGCACCATACAGATAAGGGAAAAACTGAAGGCACTGCAACAATTCTGATGGCACATTGGTTGTTTCGAAACATTATCTGAAATTCTGGGCAAGCCAGTACAAGTTTTAATGCTGCAGGCTTATTACAAGAAGCAAAAGCACACATGCAAAGCCAATGAGGCCATGTAGCTAAGAAAGTGCATTACCTATTGTATCTTATGGAAGAACTTATTGTATCTTATGGAAGAACTAAAGAATGCTGTAATGCCCCAACACCTGTCCTTCAAAACTGATGTGCAGAATATCCAGATCAGTCTTCTTCAACCTAATCTTCTCTAGATGTGTTCTCTCCTCACCCCCAGTCAACATGGTCAACATGGTCACTGGTTACTGTTGACTACTATTCTAGCAGGTCATGTGAATGTCTCTTTTTAAAAGGTGTAAGCAATAAGTGAGATCTTTGCCACTCATTTCTGCAATCTGAGACACAAAATTCCCTTCTTGGATTCATTCATTGACAGAAAAAATTAAATCAGGTACTCGAATCCTGAGATGTCTGGGGAACACTAAATATATTTGAAGGTTTTTAATTTTTCTCACATTGTGGCCTGCAGTTCCATCACAAGGTTGAAAAATATAAGAAATCACCATATTTTAAATGGCCTTTACAACTTTACTGAAAGGATGGATGGCTAGATATCAACACATTATAGATACCACTGTGACAGAATGATGGGAAGTAACTAGATATCATCTGCTTTGAGAATATTGGAACAAGAAATATATGAGTGACACCAGCCTTTCTGGGAGGGAAAAAATTTAATCTAAACAAAGAATCATATACCACCATCTCTGAGAAGCCATCTGCTCAGAATTTTATTTGTTCTATAAATTATGGAGACCTTAATACCAGGGAGAGCAAAAATTATGCTGTCTGGAAGTCTAGACAGAAACTGTTTTCCTAACAGGGAGATCACTGGTGTTCTGAAAGCCTATTCTGCATAAACAGCAGGTTCATATTGTGTTTTGCAGCTGATCCTTTGTGTCAACTTGCCTAGACACAGTTACTTTCTCTTCTGGCTTTCTCCAGGATAAATTTATTCAAGAGGACCTCTGTAATGAAAAGACAGATTCATGTCTAGATTTTGGGGATACCTCTAGAATCGTAGAATCTGAGAGCTGGAACAGAGCACAAGGGCCATCTAGTCCAACTCCCTGCTATGCAAGAATACACAACTAAAGCACTCCTGAAAGACACCCATCCAACATCTGTAAAAAGACTTCCAAAGAAGAAGAACCCACAAGCCTGTAAGGCAGTCAGCTCCACTTAAAGAAATTCAGAAAAGGATATTCTTCTGTCTCCTCTTTTCTCTGTATTCCATCCTGCATTGTTCATGATTTTCCCTCCCACCTCTCCAGAATGGTTTCTCAGAGGTCCTAACTGCAAGGGTGGTGGAGAGAGGAAACTAGAGCATTTCAACCCTTCAATTTCCTTAAATTTATCCACCCTTTGGTGGGCCACTGCATTGGGGGGGGCAATTTTCACCCTCCTACTCTCCTTCAGCAGACTGCATCAATGTTTTTTCAATGGATATGAAGTGATGTGATTTCTAGTTTCATTTTGGCTAGAGATTGCCCATTTTTCAGGAATGGGGGTTAAGGAGGCAAATTAAACCAAACAGGCACAGTGGCAAAATTCTGCAGTAATTTGGAAATGTTTTGAAGAAGTATTCCCGTGGTCTAGTGGTTTGAGTGTTAGACTATGACCCTGGAAACTAGGGTTCCATTCCCCACTTGGCCATGGAAACCTACTGGGTGGCCTCACTGGATGACACTCTCAGCCCAAGAGTGTCATGATAGGTTCACCTTAGATTCAGGAATAATTACTGAAAAGCACATGTAATAAATCAGCAGGAAAAAAAAAGAGAGAGAGAGACCAGGCTGCACATGCTTATGGATGGTCCAAGTGTATTCTTTAGAAATCTCAACAAGTTCTAGCTCATTTATAAATCAATTTGATCTTCTTTGGGGATTATATTAAAAAAAAAATATTGTATCGATTTCACAATCTTGTAACAAAGAACACTACACACATATAAAACGAACGAGATAGAGAGGATTTATATCATATAGCCTCTTGAAAAGGCTGATTAATATATAAACAAGCCAAAACATGGGGGGCTTTTTAAAGAATATACTTGGAGCGTTCATAAGCACATGGAATCTAGTCTTTTTTTTTCCTGCTGATTTGCCTTAGGGTCACCATAAGTCTGAAACAATTTGATGGTACACAATAACAACAACATTCTGATCGTGGAAGTTAAGCAGAGTCAGCCTTAGCATGTTCTTGGATGGGAGACCACCCATGAATACCAGATTCAGTTGGCTATATTTCAGAGGAAGGAACTGGCAAAACCACCCTCTGTGTATTCCTTGCCTTAGAAAACCCTGTCAAATTCAGGCAGTCACCATAAGTCAGTACGTCACTAGAAGGCACATACACACAAGTTTAATTGTTTATTTACTTTTGAATTTTTAACTTTGCTTTTTTTAACTGTTGTTAGCTGCCTTGAGTCCCAAACTATGGAAAAGATAGGAAATAAGTAAGTAAATAAATAGGTAGCGATCTTGAGGGGGTGTCCTGGGCTGGCTTCTGGCTGCAAAAAAATGGTATTGGCACCACACACAGGCCACAAGCCACATATTCACCTCTCTCCTTGAGTGCTGACAGGAAAGTGGGGGAAGTGACATTTCATAAAATTTAGTTCATGCAATCATGGCTGTATTTTGAGGTATCAAGAAACTCAGTATGGCAATATTCAAAGGGGGCGTGATATGGGATGCTTGTAATACAGTAGGCCCTCCACATTCGTGAGGGTTAGGGACACAGAACCCTCATGAATGTAAAAAAAATCACAAATAATTCCCCTGGCCTGCTGGCTGCTGCTGGTGCACCCACACAGGTGGCGGCCAAGGGAGCGCAGGGAATGGGCAATCGCCCTCCCTGCAACCTCCTGCCTGGCATTGCTGGTGCACCTGCATGGGCAACAGGCAGGAGAATGCAGGAGACTGAAGATCTTTCCCCTACCTCCACCTGGGCAAAAGGCCAGGGAATGGGTGGGGGAGAATGGAGGTGCAAGTGGGCACCTTGAGAATAATCAAATTTGCAGAAGTGAAACCCGCCAATATGGGAGGAGGACTGTACATCACACAGTGAAAACAAAAAGCAAAACAAACAAATGACACCTTACAGACAAATTTAAACTTTTGCAATACCCCTGTGAAGCTATGGATCCTTATTTTAACAACACTGGCTTGCGGCACTAATGACAGCGTTCAAACTAATGTGAGCTATTTGTTAGTACGAGCAGAGTGCACTGGCATAAAACATTTCGATTTTCCCAAGGCAGTTTCCATTCTTTTAGCCGGTTATCTCTGATTATTAAAATATGTTGATTTCTTATCGAGTACTTTACTGTTACAGAATGGAAAAACTGCAGAAAGGATTTATCAAAACCTCACAAGATAGCTTGAGAAAAAATAGTTTTGGTCCATTAAGAAAAAACATCACTACAATCTTTCAGCTGGCTTCCTTTTTCTGAATATTCTGATTGGTTCCTTTGTAAAACTACAGAGTTGGAAATATAGTACATTGCAACCATAAGTGGCTCTGAAACAATACCACTGTAAAAGAGAAGCTGACTTTCAAGTAGGGGGTTTGTTGACAGAAGTGCCAGTGGCCCCTACAAGTGTGCTTTTCAGAATATCACATATACCATCCAGCTTGTTTAATTGATCTTGGAATAGCTATGTAGGCTGGATGTAGGCTTAACAAACTGATTAAGGTCCAGACTTTTATGACTTTAGGACATATACAGAACGAAGAACTGGAGCAGGGGTCATTCCTTTAGGAATAGAAGCAATATGCTGCTGCCTTTCCTGGGCAGCTACAGGAGAAAGGGCTTTTGGTTTCAGATCCCACTGTGGATATCTCATAGGCATCTAGGTGGCCAATATGGGGAAAAAGATGAAACAGCACATAGGCCTTCAGTCTGAACCAGAAAGGCTATCCTTCTAAATCAGACAAAGTAAACTCAGAAAGTTTATCCAGTCTAACAGTCATTTATCTCAATAGGCTATACTGTAAATAAAATAGATGAACAATACAGCAAGAGTTAGAAGCAGGTGCCCAACCTTGAAAAGAGTGTTCTTGTTACAAAACAAGCAGAAATGTTTTCCTATGGATATTTGAATGCAAAAAAAAAAAAAAATAAGTTTCAGTTTGCAATAGTAGAGAACTTGTTTGCATCTTCTAGAGCAGGGGTGGAAATCATGCAGCACTCTAGTTGTTGTTGTACTGTTAGTCTCAGCCTAGCCAGCGTAGGGCTCTTGTCAGGAATGCTTGGATGTACGGTATAATGACTGAAGGGCAACACAGTGTCCACTCCTGTGGTGGAGTTATTCCATGAGTACCTTTGCCAATGCACTGAGTTGGCTGCTTATAGCATATTGGGAAGTAGATTGCATTGGTCTGATCACTCAAGAACTCGTGGATCATAGTAGTCCATCCTGGTAACACAGATTTCACAAAGTGATGGCATAAATAGGTAGCTGTTGGACTTGATGCTAAACCATGGTTTAGCTGTAATATGACAACAGACCTATGTTGGTTTGCTTGCTTGCTCTCTCTCTCTCTCTCTCTCAGCTTTGCTGATTAGAAGCTTTAACTTCCATTTTAGATAACCTGTAGGTTACTATAGGCATTTGAGCCCTAAACCATGCTTAATCTTAGTTAGTGGAAATAAGCCACCTTCAAACTATTTATGAAGCTGCCTTGCTGCAGCTAAGCATACTTAATCTTTATTGCTTTGTTGAATATTTGTTCAATATACTTTGTTGAAGCAAACCAGCTTCATAAACCATAGTTTGAAGGTCACTGATTTCCACTATGTGCAGCTAAAGATTAGCCTATTTATTGGGCAACAAATAAATAGAAGCTCAAAGTTCTCTCAGCACTATGTAAACCCACTCTCATAACATTAAAGTGTTTCCTAAACTTGGCCTCCATCATCACTGACCATTGGCTATGCCGGCTGGAGATTATGGAAGGTGAAATCTGACATCTGTTAATCCAAGATTACGAAGTACTGAGATTTGTGACATAGCATTAAATCTAAACCAACCTATAAGGCTGCTTCTTAGCATAGATGGTAGAATGATCTAGGAGCATACTGGGTCAACTTGACCAGACAGTTTTATCTATTACATTCTAATTACCTTGTGTGGTGTCCCTTTAGAACTTTTTGTAGCATGCATCCTTTAAAATTAAGTAAACAATAACAGCTCAAGATCCATTTTCTGTTTCCCATTTGAGTCCTTCATTTTTTTTTAAAAAAAAAAATCTTTATATGATAAGGGAGCCAGCATGGTGTAGTATGGTTTGAGCGTTGGACTACAACACTGGAGACCAGGGTTTGATTCCCCACTCTGCCATACAAACCCACTGGCTGATCTTGGGTACATCACACACTCTCAGCGCCCAGCAAACCCCATGATAGGTTCACCTTATGGTTGCCATAAGTCGGAAGTGATTAGAAGGCATACAACAACAACACATGATACAGGTGATGATTTCCCTCATGGATTCCGTTGAAACTATGTGTATTTTTCACGGGGTTTATTCAGCTTTTAGATTTCAATGTGCACAAAGAAAACCACACTTCCTTCTCCACACCTTGTTTTATTTCTTCTGCACACCAATGCCACCCATATCCCAACTGTTTCTGATTATCATCCTTTTATTTCCCTGCTTGCATTTTACACTAGAAATACTAATGTGCTTTTTACCATGCAGCACTTTTCCATTCCAGAAAGAAACAGCCGTGCTATATTAACTACAACTATCACATCTGCCCTTTTTTTTCCTCTCAATTTTTTCTCCTTACCTTTCCCTCATCTTAGCTCTCCACTTTCTTGCCTGTTTGTAGTTAAAACCCCATGATACCACCTGTGTTCTCAGCCCAGAGGGATTCACATTGATTGAAAATTCTTTTTTAGCTTTTATTTCACTAGCCTCTCCTTGATGCCTATCAAAGCTTTCTTAAAGGGCCAGTAGGCACCCCGCTGCTACAGATTGATTAACTGAGCTTCTGTGACAAGACCATGGGCAAACATACTATCCAAGGATCACCTGTGCAATGGTTCATGGCACTTTCCAAATTCATCAGGAGTGTGTAAAGGAGTGAATGTGTTTGTCCAAGATCAGCTTCAGAGAATATTTATATTTTTCAACCTGTTAGAAGCGCAGTCTTGAGAGGTGTTCATCTTGAAACCCTAAGATTTACTACTTCAGGCATTTATCATCAGAGAGTGCTCAGCAGGTATCAAAGATCCTTCATCCTATGTTCTCCCTATGAATACTAAATTCTATTCATAGAGGAAAAAAATCATTTGCAATTGGCCATACTCTTTTGGAATTTTAATATTACTTAAGAAATAAGTCTGTAAAAGACATACTCTAGCTGTAGTCATTCAAATAGAAGGAGAAAAGTTAGAAGAGAAACACTCTAGAAGAGATGGGTTAATGGTGCCAGATTAAAATGCAAATCTCAAGATAACTGTGAGATGGACTGCAGAGTGAAGACTCAGTAGGAAGTGTCTCCATTGCAAGAATAAGACAAGGCAATTAGCATCTTGAACGCGCCCCTAAATCCCACTTCTATTCAAAGGTCATCCCTTCTCCCCCACCCCCACATTATCTTTCTACCTCATATATTGTGAAACAAGGTAAATTAGATAAGAGATTTAATATTTGAGAAACATTGTTCAAATTATACTACAAGTGCTTACTTCTGGATATATCGCCTCAATTTCAGAAATATTTGACAGGATTTCATCAAATTTTCTATACCAACAGTCTAATCAAGGTATAACCCATCCCTAGAATGTAAGGCCATCTCCTCACTAGACTGTTACAGTGCCCCTCTCTAAACTTCAACCCCCAGGGTTCCATAGGATGTTGAAAGTGGAATAATAGCACTATAACAGTCTAGTGTGGAAATGGCCTAAGCATTTTTTTTAAATGATATTGTGAAAATTTGGAAAGAGTATTGCAATAAAAACAGAAATGGTATTTCATTCCTCAGTTGTGCAAGGCCAGAAACGACTGCACTGGAAAAAGTTAATCATGTTAAATTTCTGCTATAATCCATAGTACGTAAGCACTTGTGAAATTAATCATTCATATAGCACTGTCAATGTGTCCTGAAAAGGCCTTATGAAGTAGGTTGAAGCACAAGTGAATAGACCCTACTGAATCATGCAGCTGATTGGGTGACCGTCAACCAATCACTCTCTCAGCTCGATGACATGGTGTTGCAAAGATGAAGGAAGAAAACCATGTATTCCATGATGAGCTTCTTGGAGGAAAGGAAAGATGTAAAGGTAATAAATAAAGATACCAAAATGGAAATAGCATATTAATTATATGATATTATATCAAATAATTGAGAAAACTGTTCATCCTCCGCCCACGAAAAAAAAAATTGAATTACAGGCTCCAGAAAACCCAGAGTTCAAAGTTACTGTATTCATTAAAACATTTAATCCACATTTGTAAAAGCTCATACAACTGGAAGTAGTTTACGGAACATTTTCGGCTTTTCCTCTGGCCCCCACACCTGAGAATGGCCACCTCATTGTCACTTTTTAAAATAAAAAGGTGCTTGCACAGTTGAGACAGTATTGTGATTAAAATCTTCAGTTCCTATTTTGAAGTGGAAACAGAAGGGATTTAACAGTAATGGGCTGAGGCAATCAAGAAAGTTGGAAATCCATATGCCATCAAAACTTGTGAAAACACAGTAGAATTGTTGTCTAATTGTAAAAGGTATCTTTTCCAGATAATTTTAAGACACATTGACAGAGAAGTCAGAATGCTATGGAGACACCAACAACAATTTGCCATGCCAGTTCAGTAGGGAAAATACAAAACAGCAATATAATATTTTATTGGGAACAATTAAAATAGATGTTTGCCATAACTTTTCTTCAAGGTCGCTGTTAAATGAAAATGGAGGGGGAATTGGCCAATTTGCAGAAGGAAGTTTAAGTGAAGTTAGGTCTACATAACACTATTTTCCTCCTAATTAGGTCAAATGGTATAACTCAAGGAGTAACTGTGATACTCCAGACATTTCCAGCCTACAAGTATTAGCAGACCCAGCCAGTATTGGCTAAGGTGAGGTATCATGGGAACTGCTCTCCACAGATATCAGAAGGCTACAGTTGTCTGCTTAGTCTAACAAGAAGCACACTTGTCCCTTAAAAACACTGCATTAGGATTTATAATTGTATCTGATAAACAGGATTAATAGACTTAAAACATAGGCTGCAATGAATTCTAGAACAGTAACTCTAGCTAAGGGCAATATCAGCTTGTAAAGTGAACAGTTTTCAAAAACCAACAGGAATACATATCCCATTACTACTACCCAGAATATATGCGGAACATCAGTGTCCTGCTCCATCAACTATATTCTGTATATAGAAAGTGTTGAATTGTTAATTGTATCCACTTTCAGGTACAATGGGTACTCTTGATGTCAACACCTTAACTATCCCAAAGGAGCATGGATAAGCATATAGCAAGTCCCCCTGTCCAAGCAGTTTAGCACTAGTCTACTGACCATTGAGTTTGGGATGGAGAAAGGGCAGCCGCAGGTTACAAGTTGTCTTTGCCCAAAAGCAATTTGGAGGTCCTCAATAGCCTCCCCATTCCTATTTTTAATGTTTTAAATTTTTAATTAAAATGTTCCCTGTGACATGTTTCAGTGCCATCCCAGGTTGTTTTAGGCTCAACAGAGGCCTTTAAAACAAGTAATTACTTCTGCTTTGCAAAAAAGACCTCTTAGAGCTTAAAACAAGCCAAAGAAGGATGAAATACAAGGCAAATCTCCTCCACACCACATAGGCCATGGGGGAGGGGGCCATTCTGAGTAAATAAACAGGAGAACCAAGGCCCAGTCAACGGTGTGCAGGGTGCCCTGACCTAGGTTGTTGCTCATCCCAAGCCAACTGATTATAGTGAAATATTCTCTTGAGGCTGTGATCAAGGCCATTCTATAGTCTGAGGATATTTTATCAGTACCAGCTCTGCAGAATGATTTTCTGCTTCCCTTAATCCCCCTTTCATCTTTTTTAGACTTAGAAGATCAGCATCTCTCTGTGGTTTCGTATTTCTTAGCGAGGACTAGGTCACCTATCTGTCCCAGACAGACAGAGCTTGGTGTTCTTCTGAAGGTGATAGGATAGGATCCCAGCTAAGGCTGGTAGAGCACAACCAAATCTGAAGGGAGAACCTTTACTATGTCAGCTGGATCCATGCATTGAACCACTTTTGAAATGCAATTGATGAAAAATCAAAAGACCTCTTTAAGACTGATGTGAAGGCAAGAGTTTTCTTCAAGGTCTACTCAGAACTGCAGAATGTCTTTGAAGTCAACAGATGGTATTGAACATATGGATGATTTCATTGAGGTGAAAATCAATAAACCCAATGGTGGCACTAGTTTCAAAACATATGCCAACTGAGGCCATCTACAAAGACCTGTTTTTGGTGGTCCTACTAGCGTCCTCCCATCGGAGAGCCTTCAGATTGAATACCCTGTTTCTTTGATCCCGAGGATTGAATGACTGTCTGTGATGAGAGTCCATGTCGTGCTCTTTGCCCAGACACAGAAGGCACTAACAGTAACTATTCAAATGATCTATTTTCTACTTACAGGATCATGTAGACTCCTAAAGAGGACTCTCCAGCAGACTGTTGAGGTGACTGATGCCGAACAAAGAACCAACATAACTGAAGAGATTGACAAAGACAAAGAAAAGAAGTTTGCTGAAAGAGTCAAGTAAGACTCAGAGAAGAATGTTCCAAATGCTGCTGCAGTGGACAAAAAGAAACTGAGGAGCAGGAGGGAGCTGTGCTTGTATATGCATATGCTGAGGTGGATAGCATCTCACCAAAGAGATCAGTTCAGTTTTCCCAGATGAGCACTGCACACTGACTCATATATGTGAATCACTGAGACAAAGAAAAAAAAACCTAATTCTTGTTATGTTCTAACTTAATTTCATTGGCCTAAATCCAATTGCTATAGCTACCTAACGTAAACCCATTGAATCAAGGATATCTATGTAAGTATTGACTTACCTTTTAACAGTTGATTCAATGGGTGTACTGTCATTGGGATTAGCAATTGGGCTTAGGCCACTGTTTCATAAGAATGAGTAATTAGTTTCTGAAATTAGCAAAAATGTCAAACTACCCAAAGGGAGGCCCAACCAAACCATAATTGATTTCACAAAGTCTGGATCTATATGCAAGGAATTTTCACTGTCCTATCTGGGTAGCAGAGGGGAATGGTAGAAATTGGGAATCGTATATTAAAAAACAGAGCCAGTGTGGTATAGTAGTTTGAATCAGAGAATCATAGAAATGTAGAGTTGGAAGAGACCACAGGGGCCATCCAGTCCAACCCCCTGCCATGCAGGAACGCCCTCAAAGCACTCCCAACAGATGGCCATCCAGCCTCTGCTTACAAACCTCCAAGGAAGGAGACTCCACTACACTTCGAGGCAGCATAATCCACTGCTGGACAGCCCTGACTGTCAGGAAGTTCTTCCTGAGGTTCAGGTGGAATCTCCTTTCCTGCAGCTTGAATCCATTGCTCCTTGTCCTGGTCTCTGGAGCAGCAGAAAACAAGCCCACTCCCTCCTCTACATGGCATCCCTTCAAATATTTAAACATAGCTATCATGTCCCCTCTTAACCTTCTCTTCTGCAGACTAAACATACCCAGCTCTCTAAGCAGCTCCTCATAGGGTGTGGCTTCCAGGCCCCTCACCATTTTGGTCACCCTCCTCTGGACTTGCTCCAGCTTGACCATGTCCTTCTTGAACTGGGGTGCCCAGAACTGGACACAGTATTCAAGATGAGGTCTAACCAAAGCAGAGTAGAGTGGTACCAGTACCTCCCTCGATCTAGACACCACACTCCTAGTGATGCAGCCGAGAATTGCGTTGGCTTTCTTGGCTGCTGCATCACACTGCTGACTCATGTTCAGCTTGTGGTCTATTAAGACTCCTAGATCCCCTTCACACATACTGCCATCCAGCCACGTGTCCCCCATCCTATAGTTCTGCATTCGATTTTTTCTACCTAAGTGTAGGACCTTACATTTCTCTCTGTTGAATTTCATTTTGTTAGCCTTGGCCCAGCTCTCCAATCTGTCCAGGCCATTTTGAATTTTGATCCTGTCCTCTGGCGTATTAGCAACCCCTCCCAATTTGGTGTCATCTGCAAATTTGATGAGCATGCCCTCTATTCCTTCATCCAAGTCGTTGATGAAGATATTGAACAGCACTGGTCCCAGGACAGAACCCTGTGGCACCCCGCTAGTCACTTCTCTCCAGGATGAAAAGCAGCATTGGACTATAACATTGGAGACCAGGGTTCGATTCCCACTTGGCCATGGAAATCCACTAGGTGACCTTGGGCACATCACACACTCTCAGCCCCAGAAAACCCCATGATAGGGTCACCAGACTTGAAGACACACCAGAACAACAAATGTTTAAAAATAGTTATAGCTATAGGCAGCTTGTGCATTTTTAAAAGAACAGTATTTCTCAGGAATAGAATTGCTGCTCCAGAAGATCTTTGAAACCTTTTCTGATAGCTGATGACTACTGTTAAGTTGGGGGTTGAGGGTTGCAGTAATAATTTAGTTATCTGAGTGTTGGATTGGGGATATGAGAGATACAGGTTCTGGTTCCCCTAAGCTATGAAACTCACTGGGTGGCCTTAGGCCAGACACTCTTTCATTCTGACCCACCTCACAAGACTGTGCACTCTGAAGATCATAGTGAAGAGAACTCATGTGCTCTGGTCATTAAAGTTACTGCAGGAAAAAAATGGGATAAATCCACAAGTGGTTTTTTTCTTGAAAGGAGTTTTTTCCCCTTCACACAACAACCTAAGGATTTATATTCATATTAACTGCAAATCCAAACCTCTATCTGGATGAATTCCATTTCACCCAAATGGGGATATTAAAATACCGTAGATCCAAATAAGAAATCATAAATGTGAGCATAGCTGGTTACTAATTTCAATATCAACTTTTTAACAAGTGAAAATAGAAACAGGATTTTTTATTATTATTATTTTAGTGCATGATTAGATTGTGATAGCTTATAATTTTCAGAAAAATAAATCAATTTAAATTGAAAATGCAAGTGGCTTATCTAGCTTCCTCCAGGTGCTGGTGCCATAATAGCTACTGCTGATCCAGACACCAAAGAAGAGATGCAAGCACTGTGGGCTTCAGCAATGAGATACCCTGTTAAAAGTTTGAAATACTTTTCCTCCAATGACTTTATGTAACAATTCTAGCCAGGAAAGGATGAAAATTGGCAGTGAAGTACAACTACTGCCACCACCCGATAAAAGCAGCCATAAGCTCCAAGACAAGTTCTGCACCCAATTTGAAGGAGCACTTTAAGGTAAATATTGCTCAGCGTCATGGTCTTGCTATGTTATTCTGGATATAAAACAGAACAATTAGGTGCTGAGAATGTTGCAATCCTGAAGTTTTCCCTTTCAATTCTTTCTTTGGATTTTTTTTTTCCTTTCTTGTTTTTCAGAGAGCATGTTGTGAAAAATTGAAAGAGATGGTGGAGTTCACTGGAGTAAGAAGGTGAAAGTTAGAAGAACCTGAAATGGCAGCAAAGTGATACCCCTACCTGAACCCCTGGGAAGTAGTACATAATAGCAATGTGACTTTCAAACTGTTCAGTTCTCAGAATTATTTCAGAAAAAAGAAAATTGTTCTCGTTTTGACACTGGAGACAGGCATTTCAAGAAAGCAGTTGGTGGACTATTTATCTAACATTTTTATTGTGGGGTAACACCAAGGAGAGGTGTGAATCTGGCTTATCATTTATTTATTGGACACAATTGTGTTTCCTGCATAATTTCTGTTTGTGTCTATTTATTTTTAATTTCACTCATACCTTTTTAGTGGATGGATGAGTCAGTTTTAAATAATTCATGCAGGTGTTTCCTTTTCTCCCAAGCTCAAAAAAGGGACAACAGCTAGCTTAAAATAGGGAGATTTGGTTAAAAAAAAAAAAAAGGGAATAAAATAGTGAACGCTATTTTTCATACTCATTCTGATGAGGCTTTTAGTGCCAACATTTTCATGCCAATAAGTGTCAGTTTTGGATTAAGTTTAATAAAACGTCCACTTTTCAACATAAATGTAATGTATTAGCCCTTATCTACCAATTTCTCTATTCCTGGATGTGTGTGAGCACCTGCAGATGTATTTCAAAACTTATCACTGCAAATCTAAGCTTTTGTTGTTGGCATGTGCCTTTGAAGTCAACTCTGACTTAATGGCAATCCTATCATAGGCAAGTATTAATCAGAGAAGGTTTGCCATTGCTTTCCGCTAAGACTGTCTTGCCCAAGATGATATTGTTAAACAAGTCTGAGGTCGCACTATCAATCCTTCCACAGGGTCTTTTGTAGCAGAAATCTCATACCCTGGCAGGAATGTAGAAATATATGGTCCCAAAAGTAACTATATAAAAGCACTACCAACTAAGTCTTATACATCCATTTAACAGACTCTTGTTACTGGGCTCCAAAGAATTACTTTGTACAGCTTTTTCATAACCATGTTGAAACATATCATATACTCACAGGAAAGAGAATAAAACTTAAATGAGGCCTAACTGAAAAGTACATGGTAAATTGTTAATCTCAGTATTAATTTTTCACCATTTTATCAAGAAAGACTCTTATCACCAACTACTAAAGTATTCAATAAAGCACACCACAGTGACAAGAAACTTCACTGAGATGCAAATCATATGGCTGTTGTCAGGAGCACCGACAAAAAAACAATCCTAAACATGATAGGCAATGGAGAACAAAGTCAAGCCAACGGAACAGGGCTGTGAAGACTGAATTACAATTACAGTTCTTCTAAGTAGAACTGGAGTCAAAGATGACAGCATGGATGATAACTTTTAGAAGCTGAGAAATGAGAACCGGTATTACAGATAATGGAATCAACTACATACACAAAGCAAAGGCTCTTCAACAGCTCAGTATACCTCCTACTGTTAACCTGAAGCTCAAAATAAAACAAGGTGTAATGAAATCAAATTTCATCACAAATAGGGTTTGAGAAATTAATGTAGGCAAAGGCCAATGCCAAACTTAAGGAGGCTTTTGGTAAAATGTGCTGTTAGCCCCCTGGCTGTGGGTTTATTTGGCAGCAGCAGATATTTATTTTCCATTTCCCACAATGCTCTAGGTACAGTTCCAATCTAAGGCTTGGTGGGAAATCAGAATTGCCATTAATTGCTATTGCTCAGACGTAAGACCATGGTATTCATGATAGGCTTCCATACCAGTGGCCCTGTAGCAATAGCCCCGGAGATACTGAGTGCTGACGGCAGGGCTACTTTTTCCTGCAATTAGAGGAGAAGAGAGAGAGAAAATAGACACAAGAGCTAAACTCCAGTACCCCTACTGCTGCTGCCAGGTTTAGAAAAGAGAATGCTTTCAAATACAGCTGCCACAAGGTCCATCTACATTTCTTTGGCTGATGACACATCACACACAGAAGAAGCATGACAACTGTCCAAAGTCTTAGGGTTGTGCCCTGCAATCTTTTGGGACTTAAAAAAAAAGTTCACCTGTCTTCTGGACTCTCTGTGGGGTATGAAGGTCAAATTAGCTATATATTTCCTGTGCCTTGTCTATTTTATGTCCAGGACAGGCCTTTTTCCCGAAACAAGAAGGGATAGTAAATCATTCTGGTTCTGAAATATACCCCCAGCCTAAAATAGTCTGTATATGTAGAAACATGGCAAAGAGGACAAATGGGCATTTTGAGTTATTTTTAAGAAATGTTTTATAATCTTTTTGAAACTTTTTTTTTAATTAGAGGACTTAAGGCATGATTGTGACTTATTGATCACACTATTCCCAACCCTGGCATAGAACAACGGCTAGTCTTGCATGCATGTTCTTTCCCTCCCATAATGGAAAAGAAAACATACTCTAAACTGCAAACTCATCACAAGACTGGCATAATAATCAAGAAGAAATTAATGTTTCTACTAATAAACTGCTTAACAACCTACAATCCATCTGTTTGAGACAACTACCTCAACAGCACCTAGACCAAAATCCCAACATCAGAAAAGAATGAATTTCTCCATCTGTTTAGATGAATAAATAGTGCATGCATGCAAAAATTAGAACTTTCTGGTTTAAAATAGTCAACACCAAATAAAAATGCTATGCTCTGTGCCACCAATTGAATCAGTTTTAATCAGTTTTCAATAGCTATTTCCTTTCAGAGCACTAAACAATATTGAACAAGTGAAAGACAAACCAAATTCCTTTTAATTTAAAAACTGTAAGTAATAACATCTTTGTATTTTTTCTTGTACCACATGTTACATTTACTTGGTCTGCCCTTACACATTCACTTCAGCAAACTCCATACATTTAATACTTTGTCAGTTCTTGAAAACTTGTACACATCTTTCATTCTTTGGTATTTTACCCAGGATGACTAAGAATATGACGTGAATACCAATTGTATAATTCTGAAACCTGTGTGGAGACAACTTTAATCTAGGATTTATTGAAGGGCTTTCCCACTTGTTATTCCAGTAGACAAGACACTGCTTCACCCACCATTCTTCTGACAAAATTTGTTCTAGTTTAATAAATGACTGAAGGAACACTTTATCATGAAGAATAGAGCTCAAATAATCAGAGGAGAAAAAAGCAATGGAAAATATCCTGCTGCTTTCTGAGACAAAGTGACTATCGCTGCTGAAAGAATGTAAATTTTTGCTAGAAAGGCCAACTTCTGTTGTATTATGTTTTAATGCTAGCCATAATATAATTATGATTACTATAATTATAAAGAAATGTAAAATAGTTAATCTACTGTAATTAATCCATTCTTGCTAACCTAAGACTATGCAAAGTTTTAAACTGCATAAGTGTTACAAAGGGGAGAAGTTAGTTTAGTTACAGTATCACCTTATCTATTCTGGACCTCCTTTTTCAAAACACACTGCAACAAAGTCTATATCAAAAATAATTTCCCAAAATCATATATTTAAGAAAAATGCTAGTGTTCCATGAAAATCCTCAATGTACAATGGAAACAAATAAAAAATAGTTGCAATACCACTTTTAGCCTTTTTCAAAAAGAACTATGTGTGGGGGGAAAAATCAGAAACAGCAGCAAAAAAGCTACAGCAGTCCAGTGTTTTTAAATTGATCTCTTAAACTGTCATATATTTCATTAGGAGAAAATGTGAAGTGTGCTTGGTAATGCTGAAACGTTCTCTGAATCTGATCCACAAAACAATCCTCTTCTGTTGTCATAAACATTTTTGTCTTCTGTAAATCCAGGCCTCATATCATATGTACACTCATGCCTCTCAACCGCAACATCAGTGCCAATCCAGATTAATTTATTTGGCTTATCCTTCTCTGCTCCCTATCCAGAGACAGAGAGACCAATACGTTTAAGTACTAAACCACTTTATAGCAGCTCTACACTAACTGCAGGAAAAAAATTCATGTCATAAAAGCGTAACAAACAAACAAAAAAACCATTCTCTTTCTCAGAGGCTCAGACTGGTTTTTATAAAATCTCGGTTTTAGGCTTACCAGCTTTAACAAATTGGCTCTAATTGTTCATTTCAGCAAATACAAACAGTTTGATGGCAACTTTATTAAAGTAGTTTGCATGAAAGTTCACATTTTTAAAGAAATCAGACAAAATGGTATTTGTATTAAATCTCAAGATTGTTATTGCTGGTTACCAACAGTATGTCTAAAAAAATAAACATAAAAGACAGAGCCTTGACAGAAGATACAGATCTGATAATTTTACTGAATAAAACATATAAGAAAGATTAATTCGCATGCCACACATTTCTCAGTCATTTATGCTTGGCAATGACTCCACAAATGATTCAAGGTTGGGGAAAACATATGTAGACTCTGAAGAGCAGACCTGATTTTCTTTTCAACCATCCCATGGTTTATTTGTTTGTTTAATTGACAAAAAGAGACAGCAGAGGATCTGAAGGCTGCAGACCGAAACAACTTCTGCCATATGTGAGTAGGGAATTGATGCTGTCTCCTGAAGATTGTTGGCAAGCCAGAAGACAAGAACTGCTGTTTCAAAAAAAGAAGAGAGAGGGAATAAGTTATGACAAACTTGATTAATTTTGCAGTTTGCATCAGAGGCTAGGAAAATTAGACCCTCTCTCCTGACCTCCTATCTCTACAATGCCCCATTACCCTTAGCCTACATCCATTTAATTCCCACTATAACTTTGTCTGAACCAGTGCTGATGGAAAAAGGAAAGACAGGACACATATGTATGCGAGAGAGAAAGAAAGAACAGGTTCCTTACTTGTAACTGTGTTTCTTCGAGTGGTCATCTGTCCCCTCACACAATGGGAATCTTCGCGCATGCACAGTAGCATTTCAGAAAGTTCCAGAGCTGAGCAGCTTGGCAGGAACCCCTCCTCCACTCAGTACTGAGCATGCTCAGTCCCGCCAAGCCAATGGTCTTCCCTCAGTTTCAAAGTCCGCTGAGGAAGGGACTTGAAAGAGGGGAGGCTGGGCGGGTGTGTGTGAGGGCACAGATGACCACTCAAAGAAACACAGTTATAGATAAGCAACCTGTTCTTCTTCTTCGTGGTCTCTGTGCCTCACACAATAGGAGATTAAGTAGCTTACCGTTGGATGGTAGGTCAGTTCCTAGACGATACTGCACAACCAAAGCGGGCATCACATCAGGCTCTGCAATCAAGGCAGCAGTGGCAGACAAACGTTGAAGGTTATGTCCACGTAGCCACTCAACACAGTTCCTGCAGGTCGACTCCTTTGAGGAGAGCTGCCAAAGAGGCCACAGCCCTAGTAGAGTGGGCATGAAGCGGAGACAGAGGTGGTTGCCTGGCGAGTTTCTAGGCGAGGTGAATTGCCTGAACAACCCACTTGGAAAAGCACTGAGTAGAGACTTTATAACCTTTTTGACATCCACCATAGCAAACAAAGAGGTGTGGGGTGAGATGAAAGGTAAAAGTTCTTGTAAATAGAAAGCCAGCTCCCAGCGCATGTCAAGTGAGTGAGGGGAGCGCTCAAGAGGTGAAGATGGTTCAGGATAGAAAGTTGGAAGGATGATATCCTGATTGAGGTGGAAGTCGGAGATGACTTTAGGGAGAAAGGAGAGGTCCGGGTGTAGGACCACTTCGTCCCTATGAAACACCAGGAAAGGTTCATCTGAGTGTAGCACAATCAGTTTCCCCGCCCTTCTAGCTGATGTAACAGCGACCAGGAATGCTGTCTTCAGAGTAAGGAGACGGTTGTCAGACATGGTCATAGGTTTGAACAGATGACACCTAAGTTGGGAGAGAACAAGAGACAGAGACCATGGAGGAAGAGGAGGAGAAATGGGGGGATAGAGGTGTTGGAGGCCTTTGAGGAACTGTTTAACCGTAGCATTTCTGAAAAGAGTTGAGGAACGAGAGTCACGTGGTCGATAGGCAACAATCGCGGAGAGGTAGACCTTAAGAGAGGAGAAGGCAAGTCCTTGTTCTCTTAGAGACAGATGGAAATGGAGCACTGTCGACAAGGCGGCAGGGGAAGAAGCCTCAGCGTGGGCATCTGCAAAGGCAGTGAACTTTCGCCACTTGTACTCACAGGATTTGCAAGTGGATTCCTTCCTAGAAGCCGTGAGAACAGCAAGGATGGAAGGAGAGTCTAGAAGGTTATCCTTCAAGCACGCAGCTGGAGGCGAGGGAGGTCTGGATGAAGCATGCAACCGTCTGAGAGAGGAGGCTGGGTGTGTGTGGAAAGAGCATGAGGGAGATGGTGAGGAGATGTCCGAACCAATGTTGTCTGAGCCAATAAGGCTCTACAAGAACAGTGTCCGCTTTGTCCGCAGCAAAATCTTGGCCACCACTCAGCCCAGGAAAGGAAACGGGGAAGATGTAAAGGAATCCCTTGTTCCAGGGAAACTGGAACACGTCTCCGAGAGAGCGGTGCCCCACATCAGCTCTGGAGCAGTAGCAGGGACACTTCTTGTTCTGGTAGGTGGCAAAGAAATTGACAGATGGAGGGCCCCATTGGGACACTATCCAGCGAAAGACGGTGTTGGAGAGGAACCACTCATGATGGCAGGCTGTGTCTCTGTTCAGCATGTCCACTGTAGCGTTGTCCCATCTTGCCAAGTGGACTGCAATTGGGTGGATCCGCAGTGGGACACACCAGTCCCATATCTGTAACGTGAGATGGAGGAGGAGAGACGAGTGGGTGCCTCTCTGGCGAATGATGTAGCAGACAGCTGTCTTATTGTCAGATAATACCTGTACAGTCCGTCCAATAGGGAGTTTCCGGAAGGCCCAGAGGGCTTTGAAGATCTCCAGAAGGCCAAGGCATTGATATGCAGATGTTTCTCCAGTCCAGTCCAGTCCAGTGGTCCTGGACGAAGAGGCGATTGCAGTGGGCTCCCCAGCTGAGGAGGGATGCGTTGGTGGTGATAGTGAGGGACGGACGGAGTTCAGTAAAACGCATCCCGGACAGTAGATGGTGGGGCAACAGCCACCAGAGGAGAGAATCTTTGACAGGACATCGGATCCAAAGCATACAATGCTGGTCATCAAGGAGCACATCGAAATGCCTGTGGAACCAGTGTTGGAGAGGACGGGCACGGAGACGAGACAGATAAGTGACAGAAGTCATGGCCACCATGTAGCCGAGGAGCTGCTGAATTAGATGAGCGGAAACAGAAGGGCTGTGCAGAACCATGGCTGTAGCTCGCCGCAGGACCCGCACGTGCTTCGTCAGAAGGAACGCCATAGCGGAAGTAGAGTCTAAGGTGGCTCCAATGAAATCCAGGATGTAAGTGGGTTCCAAGTGAGATTTCTTGGGATTCACCCTGAGACCAAGATTGGAAAGCAGAGAAAGAGTGAGATGAATGTCCTCATATAGCTTTTGCTTGCAAGGTGCCACCAATAACCAATCAACAAGGTAGGGATACACCATAATGTGTTTCGTACGGAGGTAAGACACCACAGGGGCCAAGCACTTGGTGAAGACCCTGGGGGCACTGGACAGGCCAAAAGGAAGAACCTTGTACTGGTAGCACATGTCATCAATTGCAAACTGGAGGCACCTCCTGTGCTGGGGGTGAATGGCGATATGGAAGTAGGCATCTTGCAGGTCTATGGACGCAAACCAGTCTCATCACTTGAGGAGAGAGAGGATGGAGGACAGGTTGATCATCTTGGAACTTCTGGGGGGAGATGAAGGAGTTGACAGCCCGGATGTCCAGAATGGGTCAAATGGTGCTGTCTGCCTTTGGTACGGCGAAGTACCGGGAGAAGAAGCTGGTGGATTTGGCCAAAGATGGGAGCCTCTCTATGGCCCCTTTGTAAAGAAGCGTATCTATCTCTTCAAGAAGAGCAGGACTGGAAGGCGTGGAATAGAAGACACCCAGAGGAGGAGTATTTAGAAACTCAATGGTGTAACCAAGATGGACAATAGTCAGCACCCAGGCGACCGAAGTGATGGTGCGCCAGGTGTTGAAATGGCGGGACAATCCTGGGGCCTCAGACAGGTAGTTTGGAAGATGGAAAAGTGGCAGAGGTGGCGACCTGTGAGAGCAGTCAAAAGTGAGACTTCGTTGCAGACAAAAACTTCTTAGAGGAGGGCTGGCGATGCCTGAAAGAACGGTGAGATGAAGAGGGCAGTAGAGAAGATTGTTGAGAGGACCACCATGGAGACCATGATCAGTAAGAGTAGGAGGAACACTGCCATGAGGAGTGGAATGAAGGAGGCCTCCTGGTCTAAACAGATGGATGGAGACCTATAAGGTGAGCTTTCATCAGGTGGTCCATAGCATCATCCGTGGTGGCATGAAACAGGCCTTGACCATTGAAGGGAAGATCTTCTATCCTCTTTTGATTATCCTCAGAAAGGCAAGCGGATCGGAGCCAGGCAAAACGGCAGAGAGCAATTGCACCCACCATGACCCACGCTGCACCCTCCACAGCATGTCAAGAAGACTGAATCTGTTCATTGGGAAGAGAGATAAACGCATTGTAGAAATGAATAGCAGTGGTACGGTGATCATCAGGAAGATGGGAAATCAAGGGAAAAAGTCTGTACCAGATGTTCCTCTGATAGGCTGCTAGACAAGCTTGGGTGTTAGAGACCCTGGCGATCAAAGAAGCAGCTGAGTAGAAACAGCGGCCAAAGATATCAAGATGACGACCTTCACGATCAGGGGGTGTCATGTGAGCTCTCTTACCCTCCTTAGTCTTGGAGGACTCAACGATGATGGAATTCGGAGAGGATGATTGAAAAGGAATTCCACATCCTTATGTTGGGTGTACCAGTCAACGAGGAATTGGCTGGAAGGAGGCTGGATGAGACCACAGATGTTTAATGACTTCCTGCAAGGCTAGTAGAAATGAAATTGGAGCCATTGTGGCACGATGTGAATCAACATAATGAAACACCGGGTCCTGGTCTGTTGGTACAGGGCCAGAAATGTCAAGGCCCAGTGCGTTGGCCATCCTGACAAGGATGTCAGAAAATTGTCTGACCTCCTCAGGTGCCGTATCCGGGGTCGGTTCTCCAAATGTAAGCGGAGGAGAGCTGTGAGATAGATAAGTAGAATCAGAAGAGTCACTGTCAGAATCATAAGAGGCCAACAATGGAGAAGACGGAGGAGGGCAGGACTCTTGGGCTGGATTTGACAAAGAGCGATCTGGTACTGATGATGATGCCGGTACCAAGGTTGGTAGCGAAGTCGGTACCGGAGCTGGAGTGGATGAAATTGGAAGGATGGCCAGAATAGGTGAGATGAAGGACTGCATCGGAAGTGCCGCCGATGAAGTAGGTGGAGGAGGAGGGGCTGCATGGTCCTCTGGCAAAGGCCGAGAGACTGTAGTGGTCACTCATGGTGGTGGAGAGACAGCCCGTTAATGAAGGGAGCAATCACGGGACCGACAGGAATGAGGAGAAGGAGAACGTCAGTAATAAGCAGACTGGGATCGAGAAAGGGACTGAGAAGGGCGGTACTGAGACAGACTGCAGTAGTGTAATTGCAAGGGGGAGCGAGATGGAGACCAAGAGCACCAGTGAAAATGGTGAATCTTCCCTCAGTGGAATGTCATAAGGGCTGCAGTGCCCATGATCACGACGGTGAGAGGATCTACCACGGTCAGCATGCCCCGGACAGCAGGCCATGATCAAGCGAGGCCAGTCTCGGGGAGGAGCCTGCGGGGCGCCCGATGTCGACAGATGGTCCACCTCAGGACAGCCAGATGCCACTGCCAGAGGAAGGGGATTCTGGGAAGACCCTTCTCTGGGCTGGTCTATGGTCACAGGAGAAGCAGTCGAAGTAGGTCGACAGTCCAGGCCGGGGTCCATTGGTACCGGAACAGACAGTACTAGGAGCTGGATTGATTCAGGCACCGGAGAGAGCATAGGAGCTTCTGTCTCCTCCAAAGTGACCCATTGGGACTGTGTTGGCAGAGGCATCAGTAAAGGCCCGAGAGAGTTCAATCCAACACCCGACAGGCAGGCAGTGGGTGAAGGAGAGCAATGTTTTTCCTTCTTCTTTTTCTTGGAAGCCATAGAAGAGTGGTGTGAAGAGGCCCGCTTACACTCCGCTAGAGTAGGCACAGTGCCAGACTGTTGGGTTGAAGCCGGCTGTGAAGTAGAAGAGGCGTCCCCAGAACTAGAAGATTGAGGAACCACTGGCATCTTTGAAAGCTTGGAAATCCTCGGAAGAGAGGAGATAGGCGGCAGTGTCGATGGAGTTGATATCGATACTGAGGGCACTGGTACCGAGGATGAAGTCCGTACCGATGTAGTCGGAGAAGACTGTGACGCTGACAGACCTCGAGGTGAACAGGTCAACACCAAAGCAGTAAAAAGAGCCGTGTTAGAGGCCACCTGATCCTTCAAGCGAAGAGCTTGCTCCCAGCAATAGGACTTCAAACGGGAAGCCCTATTTTTCAGGGGTTGCGAGGTAAAATCCTTGCAAATAGAACAGATCCAAACATTATGGGCCTCTCCAAGACAGAACAGGCACTCGGAGTGGGTGTCAGAAAGCAAAACCTTGCAGCCGCGATACTCACAGTTTGAAAAGTGAATCATAGAATCATAGAAATGTAGAGTTGGAAGAGACCACACGGGCCACCTAGTCCAACCCCCTGCCATGCAGGAATACCCTCAAAGCACTCCCAACAGATGGCCATCCAGCCTCTGCTTAAAAACCTCCAAGGAAGGAGACTCCACTACACTTCGAGCCAGCATATTCCACTACCGGACAGCCCTGACTGTCAGGAAGTTCTTCCTGAGGTTCAGGTGGAATCTTCTTTGCTGCAGCTTGAATCCATTGCTCCTTGTCCTGGTCTCTGGAGCAGCAGAAAACAAGCCCACTCCCTCCTCTACATGGCATCCCTTCAAATATTTAAACATAGCTATCATGTCCCCTCTTAACCTTCTCTTCTGCAGACTAAACATACCCAGCTCTCTAAGTCTATCCCCATAAGGCATGGCTTCCAGGCCCTTCATCATTTTGGTCGCCCTCCTCTGGACTTGCTCCAGCCTGACCATGTCCTTCTTGAATTGGGGTGCCCAGAACTGGACACAGTATTCAAGATGAGGTCAACCAAAGCAGAGTAGAGTGGTACCAGTACCTCCCTCGATCTAGACACCATACTCCTATTGATGCAGCCGAGAACTGCACTGGCTTTCTTGGCTGCCACATCACACTGTCTTCTTATGAAGACAACATAAGAAGGAGAAGGGGTCCTTACTGTTTTCCTGGAAGGAAGAAGAAAAGTCTGAAGAAGAAAAGTGCTCAGCAGAGGAAACCTTCCGAGCTGCTAACTGATCGACGGATGAAAAGAAACTGAGGGAAGACCACTGGCTTGGTGGGACTGAGCATGCTCAGTACTGAGCGGGGGAGGGATTCCCGCCAAGCTGCTCAGCTCTAGAACTTTCCAAAACGTGACTGCGCATGCACGAAGATTCCCATTGTGTGAGGCACAGAGACCACAAAGAAGAAGTAAATACATCTCCATGTGATTTCTAATCTGTACATGCTGACTTCCTTCTTTAATTCCTCAGTTGTAATTTTAAAAAATATTTACATACTATTGTGGTATTGTTACCACTTTTGCATTATTGTAAATCACTCTGCTAGGAGGTTTTCTAAAATGTATAGTAAGAATCTGAAAGATCAGCCTCTAGCCCTTCCAATTTTTTAAAAACAGTGACATTACAATTTGTCACTAAAACTGGATGTCAACAGTTAAAATGAACTAAAGTCAATGGGACTATCAATCTTTCAATTTAAGTACATTTAATGTTCACTTATAAGGGCAATTTATCTGCTCATAATGAAGTTCAAAAATTAAAAATTCAAGAGTAGTTCATTCTTACTGATTTTGTGTAGCTTTCCTTATGATGTCTGCTAAAGTCTACACTCCTTTCCTTAGATCACACACTCAGGAAACGTTGCTCTCAAACATTTCCTCAGTCTGAAAAGTAGCCCGTTGTCCCACAGAAGTTGCCCAGCCTTGCACAGATAAATACATGGGCGATTATATGCTAACCATTAGACAACGTCCAATCAATGAGGTAATCTCTAAACAAAAGTGCTTTCACACAGATTTATACACTACAAGAGTTCATAATTAATTTATACACTATAAAAATTTATACACTATAGGGGTTCACCACAAGAAAGGAACTGATATGAAATACACACAATACAGTTACTCATTTTACATGCTTATGAAAAGATAGACACCAAAAGATTCCCAAAGAAAAAATTATGGTGGTAAGTTAAATACACTACTACATATTTTGCTTATTGAAATCCCCACTATACCTCACAGACAGGTTTATGCAACCACTCGGAAATTTAGCTCAATTCACAACCAAGCAAATATACATTTTTTTATTTGCCTTAAAAATGTCCCCAGAAATCTAATTTGGTTTATATCCTCTACCTGGATTTTTTTTAAAAAATAGATCCATGACGCTTTTTTTTTTCACCTGTTATTCACTTTCACTTTATTCTTTCTCTGAAGCTACAAGTTTGCTGTATTTGAAAAGACACAATGGGCATATCAAAGCAGTCTGCTGAAGATTACATGCCTAGGAAATCTGCAGATTTGTCTTACAGACCTCAGACTTTTTATCCATGACGTAAGTAGCACACTTCTTTCTCATTGATGCATCACTGAACACAATGGCTGTAATTTTGTAGGTAGCTTATACTTGCTGACCTTGTACCTCCTTGCAGCACACCTTTGCACCATGTATGGGAAGGCAGCCAGAAACTCACAGATGCAACTATGCCCCTGCCCTCCAATGACTGACTGCCCACAGTGGTGTGTCCAGAGTCTATCCGTCAATCACCTGTAAATGATGAAGCAGCACCCAGTCCACAGGGCAAGCACTAATCATTTCCTTCCCAAGTACACAGAGGTAAGCTAGACAGATCATATTATCTGTGAGTCATAAGTAGCTGGGTTGTGGGAGGAGCATCTGGTTGCCTCTCAGCACTTGAAGAGGAAGAAGCTTTCACTCCCTGGATCACTGCTATAGTGCACTAGAAGTGATTTACACTTTGCCAATGACCACATTGGTTCTTTCTTTCTGTACACAATCCAAAACTAAAGGTCCACAAGAGCAACATCACTTGTACTAATACAGGGGTGGGCAACTGCAGCAGGTCCAAGGGCCAACATTCTGCCCTCATGGCCTTCTGGGGCCACACAGACTGCCAAAATTTCTCCAAACCAAATGAAAAACTGAAAGTGCCCAAATGTTCACTTCTGGTTTTGGTAAACCAATTCTTTAAAAAAAAAATAAACAGTGTAGGAGAGGCTTCTTGGAAAAGCAGTTTACCCTTTTTGGTCTTGGGCAGGGGGAGATACATGTGGCCCTAGGGCCACACCATTCGCACCCCTGTACTGCACAGTGACAACATGGGATACTGGCCACTGTGGTTAAGCTAAAAGGGCAATCCAACTTTGCTATACATTTGTAATGGCAGGAGGGGAATTAATGACAAGTGACTAATTTTGCTTCTTACTGCCCTGTTATAGCTTGTCTTTGAACATTCATGGCAAACAACGTATCATCCTGTTCACCTGCATCATGCCCTATGTGTATGTTTCATTTGGCAGAATTAGGTAAAGAAATCAGTTATTCAAAATGGGTATTTCAGAAAAAAAACGGCAGAGTACAATGCATTCCTATTTAAAGGGGCAACTCACTAATAAACATTGTAAGCAGAATACACTGTCGACTGAGACAGTACATCAGCAGCAGGGAGCTAAAATGTTTCCCCATATTGGCACTTATGCTGTTAACCTGCAAGTTGCTTGGGAACAGTGCAATCTGAGGATGCAGAACTCCTTTCCCTATTCTTGTCTCTGTGTAGCACTCAGTTCAAAAGTTCATAGTTAAGTCAGAAACCCTGTAGTGCTTAAGATTACAAGCATTTATCTGCATTTTTTAAAACAAAGCTTTGCTTAATAAGCAAAGCATGAATATGTCATGAATCAGCATGCTATGAGCTAAACTGTATGTATCACTGAGTTCTGGGAGTAATTAGAATAATTTCCAGAGCTGTGTTTTATTTGTTTACTACAACTGCAGCAGGTGATTCATGGATGAAAATACTAAGATATTAAAGCAAATGCTGCTTGATATTTTATATACATTGGACCCACAGTGTTCAAGGAACCTGGTAGATGCACCTAATTAAACAGTGCAAAACTAAAATCTGGTATAAGTTCAAATCCTTTAAGCCTTCATAAATGCACACTGCAACCAAATTCTTTGCCCATATACCCTTTTCCATCCAGAAATGTTACTATGACAACTACGGATAGCAGACTTGATTTAGATGACTTGAAATACTTGATAATCTATTGAATAAAAATTAAAGCCAAGGCCAGTGTTTCAGAATTAAATCCTGAAAGGACACAGACATACTAGGAATTTTTTGCTATTTTGTTTCCCGCCTACCTCAGACATCAGGTAGAAGAATCATTTAAAAAGAGAGAACAGGGAAGCAAATGTGTTTTCTTAATATTATTCATCCACATGAGCTAACACCAAAGCACATATAAGTCAGCAAAAGGTGAAGAACATACCATTCTTACCCACTGCATTGCAAAAAGTTATTTTTCTTATGTTAATGAACAGATCCTTTTTATTTGCTTGTTATTATAATTACTTAAAAACCTTTCCTGCCATAACAAAATTGAAGTATTTTAACAGTTCCAAGCTTATGTGATACTATTAACTTCAATAACATGAATGTGGATTACAGTAGGTTTGCACCAAGTTAGAAAATTCCTTTGACAATGGCTATAGGGGCTGCTTGTGAAATCAGTCACAAGGAGAAGATGGAGACAGTCTACTTTGGATATTACAAAGTAGCACAAAGAACTGGAAGCGCAAGACATTTTTGTTTCATGCTTTCTCTGTATCACTAATATCCAAACCAACCTTGAATTTATAAGTGGTAGCTTATTCGCATTATGTTCCAAATCACATTCATGGAGAAAGGAAAGAAGTACGGAAGTGGTGGAGAAGCTGTTTCTTGTATCATGGTTACTCATCTCATTATAAATGAAATTAGTAAACTGCAAGAAGAGTATACTTACACTAAGGCCAGAAAAAAAGGCAGGTATGTATGTACGTATGTATGTATGTCACTATTTAATATTACATTTTTCTCCTGACATGGGATTCAAGGTGGACTACATCAAAATAAAATTAAAATGTGGCGATTAAAAAAAAGTGATTGAACAAGCAATCATATTAAAATGTCATTAATTTTATAAAAAGTATAAAATCATTTAAAACAAAAAATAAAATGAAAAATTGGACTTACTATGAAGGTTCATTCTGGGATGGCAGACGATGGAATCCACTATGATTGGGTGAATCCATGTGTGCCAACTGGAACAGGCAGGGGTCCACATTCTTTTTCAGTTGAGGCAGTTAGGACCCCCTTCCTCAATCTGTTTTAAATGCCAACATTCTCAAAGAAGCCTCCCTGAATGGCTCAAGTGGAGGGCCCATTAGTCTATTCAGAACCAAATTTAGATCCCAAATAGGAAACCTGTGTCTTACTACAAAAGTAGTGATGGGTTGCAACGCCGAGAAATCTCTTTATATGCAGATGAACTGACAGCTGGACACCCTCAAATCTCTGCACCATTGCCACTGCCGATCTGTGGAACTTCAGAGTATTAGGTCTCAGGCCCTGTAGAGACCATCTTGTAAGAACTGCAAAACGTGTTTAACCTTTATGTCTCTAACCTGCAACTCCTTTGAGGTGGACTGCCTCTCAAATGCCATGTTATATATATTTTGAGTTGATTGCCTTCTAAAAGCTAAAATGGTTTGAATAACTTCTTTAGAATATGCCTACAATTCTAATGCCAACCTCTCAAGACCCAGGCCATCAAATTTTGCCATTCTAGATTTGAAAGATGAACTGGCCCCCCGACTCAGCAGATATGGCCAAACTGGCAATCTCTGTGGTGAGCTCACCGACGTGTGCTTTTGAAGGGGAAACCAAAGTCTCCTAGGCCAATATTAACACCACCTCTGTCTTCTCTGGTATTTTGAGAAGCACTTTCTGTAGAATCTGGACTGGTAGGAAGGCAAAATGGCAACCCTTCGGCCATGGCACTGACAGAGCATCAGTTGCCTCCACGTACCTGCTACTATCTATCAAAAAGAATCTTCTTAGCCTGGTATTCCTGGCTGTGGCCAATAAGTCTACCTAAAAAGGCCCTAAGGCCCTCACTGTCTGTTCAAATACTGAAACACCACATAATTCAGTGTCCATTCCCCTGGTTGCAAACTGTTCCCAGTCTGCTCTGGTGTTCAACTTCCCTTTTAAGTACACAGTTGTTACGGACTCCAGATTCTTTTCCACCCAACAAAACAGCTTGTCTGACTCCTCTATCAGCGGTTTTGAATGAAGGTCTCCTTGGTTTACAATATCGGCCCTTACAGTCATGTTTTCTATCCATACCCCACACTACTGTTGCAAATTTGAAGAGTGCCAGGTTCCAGGCTTTCCTCTCTAGAAAGTTTATACTGCACCTCCTGTCTGACACAGTCCACACACTTGAGCTGTTACAGCAAGACAGTGTGCTCCCCAACTAGATAAGCTGTTGTGATCTGTTTTGTCTTCCGCTTGATGTGGAATCCTCAAAGTCGCTCCCCTGTCTAGATTGGGTCTTTCAGCCACTACATCAACCCCTTCCTCAGATGGAGTGGTAATGGCATGACACAGTGCTTTTTCTTGCCAATGTCCTGCCATTGGGGAAACAGAAGCCTCTGAATATCTCTAGAATGGTTCCTTCTCCATGCACTAACTGAATTGATACTAACAATCTTATCACTCTTGCTAACACCATCACATCCACAGACCTTAAAGATGTTAACATCTGCACATTCTGCTTCCCTTTTACTCTCCTTTCCTCAGAGATACACTCAACCTCTTTTGGTGTCTACCTGTGCTCCAAGATATGCAATTAGGATCGTTGGTTTTCGTAACTGACTAGAAAGGCAAAGTACTCCAGATTGGTCAACTGCAAATCCAGTAAGATTTTTGCCTTTGAGCTTGCCTGAGATTCAAGATGGTGCTCCAAAGTGATCTGTGAGATTTAACTGCCACTGTGGTACTTTTCTCTGACTTTGAAGCCACTATGGAACCCAACTTTGAAGTGGTATCCCATTTTTTGTTCTTTTTTGACTTTTGTGATGACGTTGCCACCACTTCTTCCTTCCCACCATCCTTTCAGCCTTCTCTCCATGCTTACTTCCAAACAGAACCAGTTCCTCCATATCATTCTACTGGAGGATGGGAAAACTCTCCTTAATTCCTCCTTCCTCTTGTCCTCAGAGACTTGTGGGTTGGCGGTCATCTGAATAAATAAGCTTTCATTTTCTCTCCACCTCAGAGCCTCATGGGTTGGTGGACATGTGAGTGGGTAAATTTTTCATCAGTTCAGGAGTTCTTTTTCCCTTGAATATCACTCTTTTTCTCTCTTGTCTTTTTATCCATATTAACCAATAAAGACCCGATCTAACTCTCTAATTTGTCAGAGAGGGGACAAAACCTGACCATTTAGTCTGGCAGGATAGAAAAAAACCTGTCAGGAAAGGGAGGGAGTCCTAACTGCCTCAACTGAAAAAGAATGTAGACTCCTGCCTGTTCCAGTTGGCACGTGGGGATTAACCCAATCATAGTGGATTACTCCTCTCTGCCATCACAAGAATATAGCAAGCAAGGTAGAACCATAAAAGCAGCTTTAACGTGTGCAACTTTTAAAACAAAGAACATATAATAGTTCCAAATACTTTTAAAACATGCTGGCAACTCTTCAACATAAGACATACTGATTTTTCTGCACACTCCAAATGTAGTTCTGTAACATCCCTGTTCCACATGGGGTTTAATCGTCTCAAGCAGAGACACAACCTTCTGTTGCATTTATACCGAGGATTACTTACAGATTGAGAAAGACAGATGTCCATACATCAATGCTGTGATTGTTCAGGATAGACGTTCATAGTCCTATATATTTCTTTCAGAAGAAGCAAAGCAGTGTCTTCTGATTCCCTGCAGATAAAAATACTTGCTGATTTACCAACGAATTGTCTACTTCAAGAATTTAAAAATTCTGTACTGCAAATCTAGCAAAGACAAATATCTAACCAGTCATTCATGTTGACTGAAAGACTGCTGCCTTGAGGCTTTAAGTGATTCCTTTTACTGCTTTCCAAATTCAGCCCTTTTACACATCTCAAGCATTTATTCAGGTTATTACAAGTTATTAAAAGTTTCTAGACAAAAAGTAAAAATCAAGTATGGACATTCAGCATTCCAATTCCTTTGACACTGCCTTTATAATCTTCCCTAAACTTCTACTCCCTGTATATAGTAGATCCCCCACAGCCACAGACCAGTATCCATGGGTTTCACTTATCCACGATCCAAAAAAAAAAAACTTCTCCCCTCACTCCCCCTCAGAAGGGAGAGTAGCCAAATTGAAGACTCACGTGTTGGGGCGCAGCTTGTCCCCCTCAAGCACCCGAGTCAGCTGGAAGGTGAGCAGCCACATACCAAATGCCCAGGGCTACAAGGCCATGGCTGCCACCATCACCCTTTGCTTGCACCATACTACTAGCTCCCACAAAGTCACCATATTGGATACTCCACAGACAAAGGGGAGGTCAGCAGGGGACAAGGCTGCCCACACTGAGCTTCCAAAGCAGCCTTGTGTACCATCTGCCTTCTGTGCAAGGTGAGCGCCTGAGACCAGCAAAGATGGAGAGAGGTGCATCAGGAGTTTACTAAGCCCTACTGGGAAGGCAGGCAGGCAGGCAGGAAGGAAAAAGGAGGGGTTGGATGGTGGCACTGCCTCTCTCCCGGCCTGGGGTAAAAACAGGGCATTTGCTGTCATCTGCTTTTTCTGTTATCCACAGTAAGTCCAGGAATGTATCCCCTGTGGATACGGGTGACCTGACTTCCCAAAGTTTCCTGCAGCTAATTCTAATCTAGTTTGGTCATTCCTTAAGCTATTCTCTGTTTTAGGACCTCTATCTTCCTATCTTATGCCCATCAGGATTTCCCATTTTTAGTCTGATTTCCCTGTTCCTCATGAAGCTTCTGCAGGTTTTAATGTCGGTTTTAGATACAGTCAATCCAACATTTTCTGGTATGCTACCAGACATTAGAAATGCAGACACTCTGCTAACAACTTCATTTCCTCTGTAACTGGGATATTACTTTATATTCTGGAACGTCAAACCAACATTATTTTATTATCACAATCAGAATATTAGAATCAAACACATTCAGGGTACTCTATGTGTGAAACTGATTCCAAACAAAAACCTGTTTGTTTACATGAGCAATAATACATGACAACTGATTTTAATTCTAGATTTTGACTACTAACAACATCGTTATTAACAATATTGCTATTAAAAACATAGCAAAGCAAAGTACTGTTGCCCTGTTTTATTTACTCAGGCCCTAGCTTATTGAACCTCTGATCTAGTCTGCTGTTGGACAGACTCTGTTAATGAACTTTCAATCACTTTCACTATTCCATCTGGTAGATTTCATCACCACCCAAGGATATAACAAAGCTGAATTATTATCAAGAAAACAAAGACCATGTACTTTAACCTGCAAAGAAAACTCTTCCACATACCTCAAGCCATGCAATAAATCTACGCAACACAGATTATTGTAGCAATATTCTCAATATTCCAAAATATTGTTTTAGAAGCTATAAAAAAAAACCCTTTGAAAAAAAGCCAGTAAAATAAAGCCATCCTCAAACACACTCAATAGCCAATTTTTAGGCAATGTATTTAATGCTGGACTCCTCCTTATAAGTCTAGCTTTTTAAAATCATCATTATTTCCTACTATTATTTACCTATAAAGTACTCATACTTTTCCAGTGGCTATACCCAGACTAAGAAAACAATATATTTTTTTTTTGCTCAGAAGCTTATAATCTAGTAAACTATATATGAAAATGAAAAAGGGAGTGGAAGAACAGAAAAATTACAAGATCAACCTTCGCATTTATTTGACCTTATATTCTTCAAGTGCAAAAAAAAAAAAATTATTATTTCTCAATAGAAAACTCTGTTATTTTTCTACTACCTCAAGGATAAGAAGTAGACATCCTTAAAGTCAGTAATTTAGCCCTAGCCTTCTTTTTATATCAGAAAATACTTTCAAGAAGCACAGTGATTTCATAACTTTTTCTTCTCTCTCTCCCTCTCAATGTATTTTGAAAAAATGTATTTTGACAAAAAACCTCAAGTATGCCATCTTACGGTGAACAATATACAGCTGTATTTCAGTATGGACCAAGCAAACTGGATTGGAGCATTAGATTCATAGGAAAAACACACAGAGAATAAGCCAGACAACTTCTTTTATTGTATCAAAGTGAGAATTCAAAATACACAAGTAAACTTTGAACTTAAATAATTTCTTGGTAGCCTGCTTCTAGTGTTTCTATTGACTAGTTAGAAGCATCCACATTTGATACTTCTCAGAAAAATACTCCATCCAACCAACTTAAATATAACTTACAAATATATATACCCAATGTTAACAACCTAAATTTGTTTCTCCGTGAGCAAGTTATTCAAAAGAAAGCAGCATTTGAAAATATACAGCAGGCACAGTTCTCATGTACCAAAGGCCTTCAGCAAAATATTACCATAATCACAGACCATACTTCATATCCTCATGTTATTCACCAAATTATATTGCTGCCAACTGATGAATATTGTGGGCTGCAACAAGCTGGTTGGTCTGGACTGCAGCACTTGCCACCTAAGGTTTCATGCTTGGCACCTTTGTATTAGGAGAGGATCCCTTAAACTGGGGCAACCACATAAATGGTTTGCATCAATATCTGTAACATCAGACTGTTGCAAGGACTCTTGCACTAAACCTATGAGCTTTCTACCACGTACAACACAAAACCTCAGATCAGCCTAAGAAGTGACAAATAAAAATATTACCTTTCTGAGACAGAGAGAGAGAATTCCATTTTTTTTAATGACTAAAAGTGCATGTTACTGACATGAGTGTTTATACATTCAGAAGGTGTTTCATTATCAAACTGTGTACTGGGGAGATATTAAGTGGCTCGTGGCTGTGTACTGGGAGATACTAAGTGGCTGATGAACTATGTTTGCTTAACATTCACTCATTTTATCTCAGTTGCACAGGCAGCTGGATAGACAGAAAGAAGGAAGGAAGGTCGGAAGGAACGTAGGTAGGTTCTTTCCGCTCATTCTCTGAAAAAGAAGGCTGCTGGATGCACACATCCATATCTCCAATGCTGGGCTTCATGGGGGTGGGAATCTGCAGTGTGCCCTGACCAAGAGTGACTTACAAAACTTCCTTTGCTTCCAAGGACCTCTACCATCTAGGTTAGCATTGGAAAAACAGGCTGCCTGGAGTCAGCAGCATGTTTTTTTTCCAAACAACAACCATGAAGACTGCCTCCTTGCCTTCATAGTGCTGTTACTGTGGCGTTTTTTACTGCCGGTGTAGTTATGTTGACATAAGTGTCCAACAGAATCTTGGCCTTTATTTGTTGTTAACACCCTGGTTCTTAATGCAGAAGGTAGAATGCAGCTGAAAATTTTTTGCAAACCTATGTAAGGTCAGCAAAAGAACAGTTAAAATATATATCAGTGAGGGCAAAAAAGCTTGTAAAGTTTGTGTCAAATATCAGAATGAAAAATACTTACCAATAGCACAAGTGACTCTGTAGAGCAAACAGATACTCATTAAAACTTTCTATGGGTTTTTCTTGCAGAACATAATCAATACGACGGCCACCATTTAGCAAACCAACTTTTATATTCAAATCTTCATCTTTTGAAGGATCCGGACTCTCAACAATCTTTTCTGCTACAGTTGAAAGAAAGTAAGCGTAAGAAGTACACCACAATTTTAGTCAATTCTTGGTTCTGCCTTTCTGCTCCGTTTATTATAACTTCTCTGTATTAAGTGTATTAGATTATAGATTAATACAGTTCTGTATTTCTCTTCTCCTGAAAGCACACCATAGTAAAACTGAAGTACAGATTACAGACTTCAAAGCTTGAAGAACAAAATATTTGAATGGAATATTATGCCACAAATAAAGAAATGTCTTTATTGCACCTTCGCAAATAAAAGTAACCCCCACAGCCAAATCCATATTAAACTGCAGGACTTCTTCTAGATACCTGAAGGACCCTGAATCTGTGTTTTTCAAAGCCCCTTACACTGTTTGCCAAGCTATTCTTTAAAGCTGGTGAAAGATTTAAGAATTATTTAAAAGCTATTTGTAATAAGATATGCTGGGATTTGCTGTTCAGTGGCCTAAATTCAATTGATACTCTCAACTACGCTATATCCACTGGATCAACTGTACTTATATAAGTATAAACTGAAAACTCAATGAACAGGTCTATTTTAACTAAGACTGTCAATTGGATTTAAGGCAAAGACAAAAGTCTGGTTTCCATGGGTCATTCCAGGTATAGGTCTTTGGGCCTTGCCAACAGAAGAAAACCTTTTGATTAGACCATAAAATCAAAGGAAAACAATGATATATTCATCACAGACAAGATGAAGTAGGCAAACTCCTTGACGTCCTCTGAAGATATCAGTATTCTAGACCGTGCACCCCAATCACTGACAAAGGCCCTTCATTTTAATAGAAATACCCCCATCATTACATGGTCATTACAAAAAAGCCTGCAGAATTAGTAACTGCATTCTGTTTGACCCATAAAAGTTCCAAATGACAGAATGAGAAATATTATACAGAACTCTCATTTCAGCAAAATGTTCAAAATCACTTTTTTTTTTAATTAATTGACTCTATTTTTGTTGGGCAACAGATTCCAGAGTCAGAAGTGACATGTGACCATCTAAAGGAAGCAAAGAGGAGCCACACTTAAGTTCTGAAGGCAAGGTGAATGCAACATGTTCCAGTTTTAACACAGACAAGCTACTAAAGACAGTAACAGTCATGTACCAACCTTCTGTCTCATGTTTTTCTTCTTCTTCTTTAATCTGATGAGCCACCTTCTCCAATTCTGCTTGGAGCTGAGTAGAGGAGGTATGAGCACGTGCAAATTCATTAAGGGTCTGCCAAGCACTTTTCAAAGAGCTGATGAAACCCTGTTTCAGGTCTGATCCCATACGAGAGAGAGAATCTTTCAATTCTGAAATTAAGAAACATTCCCCAAACATTATAAGGACATACATATTTGTCAGGAAGCACCTGTTTGCTGAATTATGCCATTTAGAAAGCATTTAGAAGGAAACACAGAAAACTCTATGAAAGTCACGGGATTACCACATATCAACAGGGAACTTGAAGGGACATACAGATAGAGAGAGCAGATGTTTATTTTAAAAAAACTATGCTATCCTGCCACCTTCAGGAAAAAAATAGATTGCAGTGTTGTTCTGTAAGTTCTAAATTCAATGTGAGACAGTTGATTCAGGAGAGAAGTTTTAAATAATTTCTCATGCATGAATTCTTAGAAAAAGAAACAGTTTCATGAATTTTGGTCAGCACTAAATAAAGGGCAGCATATAAAATGGCAACTAGTGCTTTTGAGAGTGCTATCTATAAGAGATGAATGACATTCTGATTCAGCACCTCTTCATACATTCAGTTTAATTCAGTTATAACACCTGTGATGGTCTACCCAATGTCCACATATACATTTGTCATAGGAACTCCCCTGGCAGTAATAACTATGAAGAATATATCAATGCTTACAATGATATCTTTCATACCGTGCACTCATCACCCACAGAAAGAAAACTGAGTTCTCTTAATATCTTAGATACCCTCTCATACCTTTTTGTATCCTAGGGGGAAACTCTTTTCCTAAACCAAAGTTTTAAAATGGTATCATTGCAAATGAAAAGCTTAGTTCATAATACCCATATTAGGGTAGAAGGAATTATTTGATTCAGATCCCATTTCATCATTCAAACAGCAGGCTGCCTTGTCTTGCAACACTAAGGACACAACATGCTGAACCTTTGGTGTGAATCACTGCATGTCTTTTGACTATCATGATCATACACCTTTGGGAGGGCTGGCTGACATTTTGCTTGTTTTACTTTGTGAAGCACCATGTACTTTGTGCTGTAAATGATGATGATGACGACAACTTTGACAGAATTGAATTAAATTTGCAAACAAGGCAACCAATTCTGAACTGATCCAGTTTCATATAAACAGGTACAGTGATTTCTATGACAATCACTTGTACATTTTGAGTTTGTTTTTTTAATTCTACAGGTATAAATATCTGGTCTATAGATGGGCTTTTTAGGGGGAGCGGGAATTTGTATGAAAATGGCCCATAGGTAAATCTGCACATCACAGACATGCCTGTTAAGTAATTAACCTGTAACATTTCAAGGATGCACAAAGCAAAAAGTAAGCCTCCCTACTTCCCAGTGATATCAGTCACATAGAGAGTAGGCAAAGTGCTTTCATATCAGCACTATAGCAATTCCCCACTGAGACTGCTGTTTCCCCACCACTATCAGCAAAATGAAAAACAGATCTTGGCAGTGTCAAGATCACTTGGAAACTGGCAGAATAAAAGCCACATGCTAGCAATCCACACTGAGATCTTTGACCTAGAACTGTTTCCCTGCAGCCCAACTGACAGCTGACCATGTGGACTTCAGGATTAAAAGAGTATAGCTCTCTTAAGATTTTGCAGACAGCATGTAGAGAAGTTAAGGGTTACTGGGAGCTACAGTATATGCACTAGATGATACACCCAACCACAGCTGCGCAACGTGTGTGAGGACACACGGTAACAGTTTTTACCCACCATGTTAATACATGCAGCAGTCCTAAGAATATCATCTCTCCCTAAGTCTCAGCATGCAACTTGGTAACTTGGTGGAAAAGGCTTATAAAATATTTTCTTTCAGAATAAGAAGTCAAATTATATAAACTGCATATTGGGAACTTTCTACTCTAAGCATGCACTCTTAACTTCTTCAATTTTTTGAGCTTCTTCTATTTGTGCATAAAAATCTCTAAATGCCACTTCTATAATTCTCATAAGAAAATATTTGAATACACTTTGTTTACCAAGATGAAGTCTTTTTCTGCCTTTATGATGTGGAATAAGAACAGGTTTTATATCAAAGTCAGGAATAATCATTGGTTCTAGCCTGTAAGCCACAGGATCAAGCTGGAAACAAAAGAGGGAGGAAACAGTAATTGTAATTCTTAATGTCCAGTATGCACAGTGTCTAAAAAACTGTAAAGGTAGTATGATATCCCCAAGAGGTTCTGTTTGTTTTTTTTAATGTATATTACCAGAGTCACCTGGCAAGCAAGGCTTGTACTGAATGGACTCTAAAACACTGTGATCAGGCCAGAGCTGGAGGTGGTTGGGCTGCCACTCAAAGTCAAGGTTTCTTCTGAACATATTCAAGATCTTCTAATGACTCAAACCACATTTCTAACTTGCATATTGAATTTGTCTATAGGTATGGAACGACACTGTGGAATACACTGACTTTCTAACAAAGTTAGGAACTCATTATTCAACTGTGGAATTCAAAGGTCAAATTTCATATGTAAGTACATCAGTGTGCAAACAGCGCACTGCACAAGCAAGAGAAAACCTAACTCTGGATTTAAAAAAAATGCGCTCTAGGTTAAACTCAACATAGAAGTAAAGGGTATCTCTCTCAGTTTCACAACGTTCAGTAGTCACAAGGAACTTCATGAAATATGGGGACATGATCTCTCTATTAACACGTACAATTGGCACACAGTTTTTTTCACAAGTACAAGCATGAAGAAAACCAGGAATGTAAATAATACTGAGTGAATACTATTAAAATCCTAAATTAAGAAAAATAATAGGAGCATATAAAATTGATTACAATGAACTTCAGGGATGTTAAGTTCTGGAGATGTATAACATATAAAGCAAACTTCTTTCTTGCTGCACTACTAGGAAAAGTACCAGCAATCAGTTTTAACTTAACAAATTGTTTCACTAAGCTTTTAAAAAGATGTCATAAGGAATTAAGTAATTAGTCAATCTGTAGTATTTCTTCTTCAGGAGATTTAAGCCTTGTATGTTCCACTAACCGGATGATAAATGTTGAAAAATCCCTTGCAGGTGGGAAGTCTGTAGTTATCATCAATTTTTTCCACTCCTCTTACAGTGAGAAATACACCAATTGGGGAACCCAGGGCAAAGAAAATTTCTGGCTCAAAATCAAGTGAATTGTATACCACAGAGACCTAGAAGATAGAGAACAGCCAAAAGATTAGTAACAGCCAGTCCATTTTAATTGTACTGATTTATTTTAATTTAAATTATTTAAATTTAAATCAATTTATTTAATCCTATTGCATCCCTGTGATGTACCATTCTTATAGGGTCCTGCCACTACCATCAAAATGTCACAGATCGCTCTCATATACTGGTCTTTTACCACTACTGAACCACTCTCAGTCACTATACTACTAATACCATAAACCCTTAACTGAGTTTTAAGTAGTGTGGCCAAGTATTTAAAACAAAGAAATGCTAAAACTTCTAAAAGATTTCTGAAATGTTCAAGCATTAACATTAACAACAAGCATTAGCATGTGTTTCTCTGTTGTTAGCTGTCTTCCTAATATACTTCCAAATAACTTCCGACAGATAACTATAGATAATAAATTCTATTACTATTGTTTAACTGCCACACAGAATACTATGTAGGCTGAACTTCTACTCTTTGCTTTTTTCATAACCAATTTCCCTGCAAACTCTGTCCCAACTAACCCACAGCTTTAGGGCAGTCTGTGTGTGCTTGACTTCAATGATGTCTGTTACTTTGCAGCTAAGCACCTTCTTGAAAGTCTTCAAACTACATTCAGTAATTGTGGACCAAGATCTTCTTTTCAATGTTTGGCTCTCAGCAATTGGGAAAGTCATCATGCTCAGACTCTTCCTCCTCAACCTTCTATTGCAGGTGCTTGTTATCCTTGGCCTTCTTCAATAGTTTCAGCTCTAGTCCCATCACTACCTGCTTCACTCCATCAACAGCCCTGTTCCTTCGTTCTCAGCTGTTCTACTCCCCAGACTTTTCAGATTTCCACAGTTCACGTTCCAGCTGCCATCCTCCCCTTTGCATCCAGGCAATCTTCTCTCTCCCACAAATATCCAATCAGATTTGAGAAGCCCAGCACTGCAAGTCCACCCTTTCTCAGCTGTACAATCTCCAACAAGTTAGCTATATTGGAATATTTGCCATTACCCAATTAGTGAAGCACAATTCAAATAGTCTGTGCCCTTATAAATACTCAAGCCAGAACCAGTCTGACAACTACTTTTTGGCAACCAAAACCCAGTAATAGGCACAATAAATATTAATCTGTATAAAATGTATCCCCTGGACATAAACTTCAATTCAAAATACCCTTTTTCCTGTTGTTATTTAATCCTATCAGTGCCTCTTTATTAACAGTTAACACCAATGTACATACATACAAATATGTGCACACTGTTCCTCCACAGTGTCGCACCAGAGTTTGTATGACAACAGCAAAACAAATGTAACAGAAACGTCTTTCTTAAAACAAGTGTTACTGTGGAACAGGGGTTCATACAAGGCAGGTTCACACTATATCCATATGTACGCTATTCCAACTTCTCCTTTAGCAACTAGGCATACTGTGTCACTTTTAATATCGACGGTGGGCGACTGTGGCCCTCAAGATGTTTTCGGTTTGCAAAATTCATAATCCCTCATCATCGGCTATGATGGGAACAGCTGACGAGAGGGCCACAAAAACATGGAGGACCACAATGCCCCCACCTGCTTTGTATTATTCACTGGGTCAATATACTATCCTTTACACTGCACCAGTTAACTGGGCAGGGTAATGTGCCAAAAAATGGGATCGGGTCTATCAGTCAGAAATAAAGTGGATTCCTTCAGTTTGCCAGAGGCATACAGATGGGGGGGGGCAATGAGGGTGGTGTGCCCCGGGCAGCAATTTCTGGGGGTGACCCGTGTGATATGCCCAAGCCCCTGCCCCTCTGCCCACCCCACACCCCCACCCCCCCTTACCCTCACTCCAAGCTACGCAGCTGCAGTTTGCATGAAACCTACCTGACCAGTACCCACTTCAAAATACTCATAGTCTATATGTGCAGATGAAACTGAAGCTCCAACTGGAAGTCTCCTCTTAGATGGATCCTGAGGCGCACCGGTGTCTGAAGATGCAGCAAAAGTAGCCATCTTCTTTGTGGTTTGAGCATCTCCTTCTTGGTTCCGTATCAAGGCATCCTTTGCTGCCTTCTTCTCTAGTGCTGCTTTTCTCTGTTCCTGTTGAATCAAAAGACTGAAAGACTCAGGAATGAAATTAAACCTATCAACCTCTGCTCTAATGGATTTAGTTAAATAATTAGTCTCAAGTGACTCTCCATTAATTCAAAGTACATTTTATTAGTATTTAATTATCTCTTTCTCAGACACACATGCATGCACATGCACACACAACCCCATCTTCCAACTACATTATTTCCCACAGCAGCTTACGATCACTTAATAAAGCAGAACAGTAACATCAGGCTAGTCAGCTTAATGTACCTATATAAAATTATATACAGATTAAACTGAGTCAAATTCAACTAAGAGCTTGGGCAAATAACCTAATTCTCAACAGATGCCTAAAGAAAAGCAAAATAAGGTACCTGACAAAAATCACTAAGGAGTTAATCCTACAATACTGCTTTAGGCACAAAGATGTCCTTCAAAGTCACATTTCTTCCTTCAGAAGATGGAGACACTTGGAAGAGAACCTCAGCTGAAGATCTTAATATACAAATAAAGTTCACAAGAAAGACAAGGAACAAGCAGTTCTTCAGAAACACTTGTCCCTAAATCATTTAGGACTTAATTATTCAGAACAAGCACTCTAAATGGCTCTCAGAAACAACCTGCATAGTTTGCACAGGAAACAAAATGATTAGGAATCATTTGGCAGGTCTTAGTAAGCTGTTTACCCATACACTGTAAGCCAACTGAAATGTCTGAGTCATTTTGACAGAAAGCTCTGTGTAGTAAATTTGGATATGGAAAATTCAGTTTTCTCTGAAAGAACTGTGCTAGCATGCAAACCAATAATACTGGAAGGTACTCTAGTCCACGCACCCCCTTGGGCATCTATCTACTAGGTTAGATCTAACTGCAGTGCCAGACTGAGGCAAGACGAGCAAGAATTCCAGCAGAACTCCTTCTTGCCTGAATGATGCTTCACTTTTTGACCCTACATCCAGCTCACTGCTCACTTCTAGAGTCAGTAAATAGATAGATATTCCATCTATGTGGAATATCCATCATTTCAGCTGGGACAGAAAGATAAGAGATGGGTGGCACTAGCAGAATTATGAAATCCAATTCATCAGAAAATCTCTTCTGGAATTTTAATCTCTACCTAGCATATTCCATGAAACTTGCAAACAATACTGAAAGATATCTAAAATTGTTTGCTCTGGATCTAGATGCAAGGACGAGCTATAGTTTAAATACGCCAGAGTTCATAAGCCAACAAAAATTATACTTTCTAGTTATAGTTCTTAGCTGGCTAAAAAAGTAAGTTTGTTTGCAGGAAGGGACTCAGACACAACAAGCCAGAATTCAAAAAATTACAGTCTGGTGTACAGTGGTGTGTGAATCCAGACTATGTGTTGTTCTTCCCTTTTTTTTTCCTTCCCCACTATGAACATCTTTTATAGATTGATTTCACTTAAAAAAAAAAAATTAAAAATCTATGGCTCGGCATAGTCTCCACATATTTTGTCTCACGATTGTTGGAAAATATGCCAATCTATACTTCTCATTCAAACTTGTCTACTTTTAACACTGGTTAGCTGCATGCAGTAAGTAGAATCATCAGTCCCGACTGTGCTGGTTTCTCTTTACAATGTTAAACTCTTTAGGACATTCTTGACTGAAGTTACGGTCTCATACTGAAGACACAATCATAAAAGCGTTTGCATTACAGATAACTGGGATACAAATAATAACCTTTTATTAGAAACTGAAACCTTGATACCATTTATAGTAATCTGGTAGAAAGTTGTTCTTTTTAAAGACAGAAAAAACAAAAACAGAAATAATATATTGGAATGTCTATCTTGCATTCCTCTCAGCTTCTCTGAGACAATGAAATGTTATTGCCAGAAACAGACTTATAGAGATAGCTCTGGTTTATTAAATAGTCTCTCCATACCTGTTTGGCTGCTCTGTCTTTTACAAAGTTTGCTATTTTCTTCCGTGGCCCAAGAGGTATCCCCATTTCCTTCAGGTCATCAATTGTACACATTAGCTTTGAAAGACAAAACAAAAAACTTAGCAAGATGTACTTATTCTCTTTAAAGTGACAGTGGTAATTTCTTTCTCATTCTACATGTTAGTCACAAAGACATGGTACAACTGTATATGAAATGACAATTATAACAATGCCAATCCTAGTAATGTACAATGTGCATTTGAATACTCCAGTATAACTAAGCCTAAATATTTGTAAGCCAATCACACTATATTATTGCTACATTAATATTTATCTTTATTTATTGCCCTAGAGGTTATTTCTAGCCTGTAAGCCCCCAGGCTGATGGACCTCTACTTTCATTCTATGTAAATCACTGTACACTGCAAGGTTCTATATAAAGATGAGTAGCAAACTCAGGGAGCTGAGCACAGAAATGTCTCTAGCATTAAGACCACTTCAGAAAGAGAATATTATATATCATCTTCATCCTGAAATGAATCTCCCTATAGAGCTACTAAACAGTTCTTGGGAGTATGTAAGCAGGCTACTGCATTTGTGCACACCTTGCTCATGGATCTTCATAATTTCAGGTACTGCCCAGAGACAGGGGAGGGGAGGGATTCTCAGATATATACAGACACCCATGCAGCGTGGGACAGGTACCCTACTCTGTCTCCCATTGCCAAGCAGGCAGGAATACATATTTATGCATAGAGATGCTCCATATGTTTATGCATAGAGATGAGGTAGAAGAGTTCTAAGTGCAAGCCTGTGTCAACCTAGAAGTTTGATCCAGGCCATCACATAAAAAGAGATCCCAGAATAATCACAATCAGACAAAGTCACAAACATAAAATAAGATCTACTGATGATCAATGGGCACAGCACATATTTCATGGAGAAAAAAAAAATCACTGTCTCTGCTGTCAAAGGCCCTATTCCATGGGACATTTGCTTTGTGGAGGCCACCATCTCCTGAGGTTCATATGGACTCTGAGCCCCGAGGAGAAGCCAAAAGTGGGATTGAAAGCAAGGGGTTATACAGGATGCCCAAACAGCTAGGCAAAGAAAGCTCTCATGCACATCAATAGTTACAGCAGCATCTCTGTTGCCTCAGGCCAAGAGAAGAAACAACGGAAGCCTACTACTTTCCAAAGGAAAGCATATGACCTTATATCCTGGAATGATATTCCAGGGTAAACAGTTCAATAAAGTCCACCTGTGGCATTGACTATTCCATGTAAAATAACTCTTATGTCCATATAATAATGTCATTTCTGCACTGAAAACTTGCTACATCCTTCACAAGGCCCCTCAGATATTCTTTGAGAGGAAAAAAAAAACACCAAGGGGAAGCACCCATGTCCATGCCCACACTTCTGTGTATGAGTTCTGAACTTCACTCCAGTCCTGTCAAGATGTATCATTATGTTTGTATTATAAGAGATCTGTTTTTTAAAAATTCAGACGATTAAGTATTCCTATCCCAACTCTAAATGAAATCAACATGCAGCATTAACATGTTATGCCTCAATACTGATTTAAACCATACCAGAGATTCTGCATCAATCTTCTCCTTTTCAAATGTGCTCATGTATTCAGATAAACTAAGCATTTCCAGAGTTCTTTGCAGGGTTGGAATGTCATCTTCCACTTCATGATCACCACGTTCATCATTTGAAAGACACAGTGTAGAACCAGTAGAATTAGAATCCACTGCCAACTTCAAAGAAAGAAAACTACATTAGCATACAAGATAACTTCCCAAAGCTACATGAGAGTGCCCACAAGTCAAATAATCAGCTACCTCCAATTTTGGGCACAGCTCAACATTCAAATGCAACAGAATGAGAGTATAAACTTTAGAATTAACATCAATCCACCATGCCAAAAAGAGATGCCACAGCTCAGTAGAAGAGCATATCCTTTGCACACAGAGAATTGAAGGTTCAGGCTCTTTCATCTGACAGATGGTATTAAAGGAAGCCCTACAGTAACACCAAACACATCAGATGCAGACTTTGCTCATTTCTCATTAGCCTCTGATGCAAATTCTGATATTTGGGACACAGCTCTGCTAAAATAAAGAGGATGACAATAAATATGGAAGCTCTATGAGGAGGTACCTCCATCCATCTGCTATACCCAAATATATTCTATTCGTATGCACGACTAACTGTGTGAGAAAAATGCTCTCCCAAGACTGATACAGAGGTGCATCCTTAATACAAATGAATGGGTGAGGGGATGACTGACTGTAGCCCTATACTTAAACTGGAATGACAATTGTCAAGAACGAGGACTATGCAAATTTTGTTAGGATGCATATTTCCAGTACCTGAAGAATGTTCAAAAGCTCTTTATAATCATCACAATCACAATAGCTTTATGGAAGATTGCTTTTTAAAACAAATACCTGCTGTTCAAACTCAGCCGCATCCTTCGCAGCACCATTGGCAGCAACAGGATTCACAGAACTAACTGTGGAAGCCCAATCTTTTTGGTTGGACAGTATGTCAAATAATATTAAGGAACCTGGAGAGACAAAACAAATTGTTACAGGATGACGTTCTAGGTCTTCTGATTGCCCAAGTTAAACACAACTTTATGTGTTGACTTCAGGTATGCTCTGTCAACCTTCCATCTGCCTGACAAAAAAAGGAAAATATTTTGTTTCAGAATATCCAGAGACATATCCTGAAGGCATGGTAGAGCAACAGCATGCCGAAGAAGTCAGAAGACTTTTATTTCTACTAAAAATCTTAATCATTTTTTTCTTGTTTCAAAATCATAGCATTACCTAAACTATGACCAGCAACGGAAACTCCTCCTTTAAAGTCAGGGTTTCTGCTCATGAAAAGTGCATACAGACGGTTCACCTCCAATCCTACTTTATCCACAATTGTTTGGCAGTAGGTGGGGCTATTGTAAAACAGAATATCAAGTAGAGTCTCATTGGTGAAGTGACGCAGTCGTCCAATAGTTGGCAATGTTATTTTTTTTATCTTCCTGAAAAAAATAAAAACTAATCGATTAGGAGCAGATAATTTTAACATGCTTTGCTAAAAGAAGAACAATTAAGATCTGCCAAGGAAGTTTTCATAAATCACTTTTCAAGTCTTCAAAATAACTCCAGCCCGGTGAAACATTAAGATCTGTTCCTCAAGACCTCTATACCTACCTGGTTGTTAAAATATAACTGACTGTTGACACCAACTTTCTTCACAACCCTCTTAAGAAGTCCTTTTCTTGAATAAAACGTACTTGCAGAGAAACATGACCACTCAATATATGCCCCACAAAATTAAACATACTGCATCTTACGTCCAATGCACAGGTATGAAGCACGCCCACAGGACAGACTGTAAAACAAGTAAACTGTCCATAATTTCAGGTATGTACGAATGCATTAGATGAGTATTATAGAAAGTTGGCTTAACCAATCTTGCCTAAGCACAGCTCTCACACAGGTTATTATTATTTTCCTTTTCCATAAAGAATAAAGACTGAATTGCCCCAGAGCAACCAGGTAATCCAGAGGCAATTTAAACTCTGGCATCCTAGGGAGACAATTATATGTACTCACAGAACTACGTTGGATATATTCAGATAAGATAACAAACCATGGTTCAATATGACAGATTAAGCTACAGTATGTATTGGGCAAGAGCCAGCAACGGGTAGTGGTTTGAGTGCTGGACCATGACCCTGAAGATTGGAGTTTGAATCCCCATTCAGCCACAGAAACTCATGGGGTGACCATGGGAAAGTCACACTTTCTAAGCCACGCACTTCACTGTGACAATCCCCCTCCCAAACAAATCTTGCCAAAAAACAAAGCAAAATAAAACCACAATAGGTTTGCTGTAAGTCAGAAACAATTTGAAAGCACACAAGCATCAGGTATATATGCTCTTCCTGCTTGTCTTCCAGCATGCAGTTAATAATATCAGAAACTTGCTTTCCTATTTTTAATTAACCACAATTCAACATTATGTAGCGTCCCTAAACCAGAGCTTTCCAAACTGTGCATCACAACACGTTAGTGTGTTGGCTGTAGTGTGTAGGTATGTTGCATGAATGTAATCGGTGGAGGGGCTGCCTCTCCTGCCACTGCCCTGGGCTGAGGAAGACCCCGGAGAGGGCAGCAGTGGCAGGTTGGACCGGGAAGAGGAACTGCCTCTCCCACCACTGCCGCCACTACCCTGGGCTGAGGAAGACCCTGGCAAGGATCATGGCAGCGGGCCATGTCCGGGTGCAGGGGCTGCCTCCATTTACTGAATTACTGATTGAATTACTGTGTCATGAAATGATGCATGTCCAAAAAGTGTGTCACCAACATGAAAAGTTTGGAAAGATCTGCCCTAAACTGTACTTTGCTAAAACAAGACAGTTTCACAACTAAAGTCAATAAGCTACAGTTTACTGAATTCAGACAAAACAAGATGCAGTTTATCAAAAATGAAAGTGAAGGTTTTCAAGCTCACCCAATAATTCTTAAGGCAATTAGTTTGAGATCACTTCCAAACAGTATCAGCTAAAGCAGATTTTATATTTTCTTTAACTTTAATGAAACCAGAAGATTTATCAGCAGCAGTTAGCAACTCAGCTTGTGTTAACTCATGCACAGGCTGCAATGAACACCTAGGAAGTTCTAAGTTAATGTTAGTATTGTTAAAAATTAATTACAGGCATCACAGTACATTTACAATTTCAATTGCTCATCTCTTCAACAGAGCCAGTTTTCAAATCATAAGCCAGCACTGCTGAAATATACTGGACATGATTTGAACAAGAGTGACATTTGGTACAACAGTTTTAAAATGAGAGACCTACCTATCCACCCCTGTTGCATCTCCATGCAAAGCACTATGCCAATGAACTGGCAAGAACTCAATCCTGTTCACTTTACGCTCTTCTAGTGATTTCCTGAAATGTGTCTGTAACAGTTTCAGGGACACTGATCTAAAATCATCAACTTTTGAAGGACAAAAGAGTAGGAGAAAAAAGCATTAATTGAACAAATTTAGAATCACTGTTTGCTCAAGTATATTTTCTAAGACAACTTCACTTTCAAATCCATACTCCCTACAAATACATGGATTTCTAAAAGTACAACAGGAAACAGAAAACTTCCAGAAAACTTAATATTCCTCAGATTATTTACCCTTTGGAGAATCTGCCAAACGCTATGGATCCCATTTTTCAGAAAAATATACTTGTACATGATTTCCAAAATAACAGGAAGGAAATACAAAGAAAAAAAATTGTCTACTTCACAGATTCCCTAAAGCTTATAGGTTAATAATGCCTGTTCTAAATTATTAGAGAGCTGCAGTTCAAATTTCTTCAATCATATTTTGATTTTAAAAATCACTATAAGTTTTGGACTGCTGCCCATAAAAAAGAAGAAACCTGCCTGGAAAAATACTTGAGCAGCAGTTTACTTTTACATTGTATGTCCTTATTCTTTCTGACTCCTGGGACAGTCACTGCTTCTTGTATAAAGTCACTTTAAGAGTAGTTTCTGCACTTTCAGTGACAGTTCATTTATTTATGGATATAGGACTCATTCCCCCAGGAAACATTCCTTCCTTTCTCCTCTCACCAACATTCATTTTCAATTCAGTTTTAAAACTGTTTTTCTGTTATAGAACTCTGTGAGAGTAATATGCCCCTTTGTGATATCTAATAAATAGACTTGCCTAAAGGCCTATGTGCACATGACAATATACCGCTACAGACAGGGATTATAAACAATGATGCATCTGTTCAACTGTATATAAAGGTCTGAGGAGTAAATCGGGAAGCAAGCAATTTCACTGCCTCCATCTCACCCACCACCCCGTGTTCAAAAACTTACCACATTCAACAATGCTCCTGAATCGGAGATCACAGACAGGACCGATCCCATGGACCATAAATACCAAATGGTCAACTTGAGACACTTCACCTATAAGAATGATAAATATTAGTACACTCTCACACAGCCATTAAATTCACAAAAGGAACAGTTTGGGAAAGTGACATATCTTTAAATCAATATTTATTGTCTGTCTATTTTTATCTTCCTGCTCTCTTACTGTTTTTTGTACCTTCTGGGAAGGAAAAGTGGCTGCTAGATTTGACATATATGAAAAGGGAATATATGAAAAGACAACTTTGTCCCCCAGAATCATTTTTCAGCTCACTATGGAAAGAAACATAGATCACACTGTGCTATATTAATTCGGACAGGAAAAAGTTAAGGCTACGCACTATTTATGAAGAGGCAGAGAAGTCAAGTGCCCTCCGCAGCAAATCCTAGTCCACTCACCATCTGGAATTTCCTCATGATCATCATCAATCCCACGTTTTACCACTCTTGGTCTGGTCTGACCATCTTGTGTGGTACCCCATTCATCTGGTATTGCAGAAGGCTGGAACTGAACTATAACCTGCAAAGTCAACATGTGGCATCACACTACATTTATTTATTTATTGCTTTTAATTTAAAAGTGCACAACATTTATTACACTATAATCTAAGGCCATTTCCACACTAGACTGTTATAGTGCTATTATTCCATTTTCAACATGCCCCTCCCTAAACTGCAAACCCCAGGATTCCGTAGGATGTTGAAAGTGGAATAATAGCGCTATAAAAGTCTAGTGAGGAAATGGCCTAAGCTACATAAAGGGAACCCAACAAAGGCAGCAACCCTATGAACATTTGTCTAGAATAAATTCTCTGGGACATAAAAAAGACTTAATTCCAAGTAAAAGATGCACAGTTTTGCTCTGCATGTGACTTGAACTAATTTATAACAAAAAACTGTTTAAAGTTTGTGTCAATGAACTGTGAGAACAACATTAATTACTACAGTCAAGAAACTAAAATTGCACTGGTCATGAAAATGCATTCATTCCATGGATGTTGCATCAATTCAAAAGATAAGACTTTTTAACTGAAACTTTCCTTCTACTTAAAGGAAGGTAGCTGATCTTTATAAGGAAAGTATGTGGAGTTCTGAGAATTAACGAATTATTGATTTAACGTCTCCTATGCTGTAAACTTATGGTTTCTCCCGGCAGCCTATAAAGATTTATGAAACTGTGCACTGTAAGAGTGGATGGAAGTGCTTATCATTTGAGAAGATCTGACCTTTCATCTCCCATCTCTGTTCTTGAGGAAACCTCTACCGTTTGTCTCTCTCCAGCATTGGAGAGGAGAGAAAAGGGGCATGCTGTCAGATGGGGTAACAGTAGCAATCTAGGGCTAGATGATGGACCTGAAAAACTAGTCCCCAGGCATACCTACAACCTAGCTGGAAATCAATACCAGTTCTGGATCTTGTGCAAATTAATTCTCTCCCACTGGTTTCAAAGAGATTAAATCAGTTAAAACTGAGGCTGCAAACAGGAATAATCCTGTAAAGCCAGATGTCCCCCAGGGAACTAATTCTGCAGCCAACATGTCAGGGCCAGGTGACTCCCTTGAAGTCTCACTTGGCATTATCTGGCCCATTGTCTCTGCAAGGATGGTGTTTGCAGAAGCACCAGCTTCACCTGTCATTTGTCATCCCAATCAGGACAGTGAGCAATGGACAAAGTAATTCTGAAAGAGCAGCTACTCAAGATACTGCATTGCACAATGAACACAGACAGTTTGGCCAGCGTCTAAAGGAGTCATGCCTACAGGCATAGGCTAAGTCCCAAGTCAGCTTCACTCCTTCTGATCCTCCTCCAATAGGCAGAAGAGAGTAGCTCTGTATGAGAGCCTGTGACTAAAAAGGAAAAACACAAAAATATTGCTAGGAAGGGAGGACAACAGAAAAACTGCCAGCACATATACTAATTAACTCAGAGAGTCTGACATCAGAGCCCTCTAAGAGAAAGTTTACAATTGCTCTGCCTATTTCCACATGGAAAGCACTATTAGAAATACTTATTTCAGGACCAAAACCAATTTATTTGCATGTGAACAGGTTATGCTAAACTTGACATCTCCCTGTATCCAATCAGAATTTTCTTTACCTTAGGATTATGCATAACAATAGTTTCACCACCTGGAAATTCCAGTCGTCGATGCCACTGATTCGTGGTAACAGCTTTCTTATATTCTACCTGCAATATGAGTTATATCAAATTTTAAGTTCCACAGTGTCACATCAAAAGAATAATGTCATAAGAAGCTTACACAATTTTCTTTTATTGATAATTCCTGGCATCAGTTCTCAATTACTACCAAGCTCAAGATATTTTATAAACCTCATGCATTCTAATGTATTTATACATTTGGAGTATTTATTTCCTGACTAACCAGATTTCTTGCTGTCACTTATTATTTAAAAGATGGCAAGAGTTATCAGGCAACGGTATACAGTTTTTTCCACCAAGCCTCAACTGTTCTAACTGCCATCCTTCTGCCTGATCCCCTGACCACCAGAAATCAATACCATAATGCTCTATTTACAGCAAAGGTGGGGAAAGTGTAGCCCATATGCAGACTCTGAACTCCACATCTGCACCCCCTCATTTCTAAAAAATTAAAGACTGATTTTCAGATGATTTATGCCTGAAAATTTCCACAAACGCTCCACAAATGCAGTTTCCCTTACCCATCCCCAGAATCCTGCTGTCTTCCCAAAATAATAACAATAACAATAACAATAACAGTAATACTGAAAATCAAGTAAAAATAAGGACTAGAACTGAACAACATTGATTCTGATGCATGCAGACGTGTTGGTTAAACTGACGGGGGCGGGGGCAGAATACCCCTATTCCTGCACAACAGCCCACCCCAATTTAGACATAAAGGCACTATATGTGTATTAGAAATATAAACAAATACCTACAGCTGTATACAAGAAGTTAATCACTAATTGGATGCAATGAGTATTTTAGATGCATAAACGATTCATTTAGCACTGTCTACAATGTTAGCACCAGTATTTTTTTGCCATTGCTACATTAGGCAATTGGTTTTCAGGTCTTGTCATACATAACCATTAGCCCACAGTGCAATATTTTGCCTCTTTATTTTCTCATAATTACAGCCTTTTTAAAGTCTTAATTTTTTAATAAGTTGTCATCCGATATTATTCTGCCAGCGTTAAAAATGCTTACCTCTAACTTTTCGCTGAAATCCTCTGTATAAGGAACAAACCTGCTGTCTTTTTCTCCCTTGTAAAACCAAGTACACCGTCTCACTTCAGACTGCTCTTCTTCCCAATAGACAGCTTTCCTTACTCGATCATAGAGATATACATCATAACGTCCCCCATCAGTACTTAAGACCACGTTCTCCGGATCAGGTTGCACTAGAAATATAAAGCAGTTATTTTGGCAACATGTCTGTGCCTTTCCCAACTGATTTACTTATACATATGAAACAGAAGTGAAAAGGTTTTTCGGGTTTTTTTAAGTTTCACAAAGAACAGTGAAATTTTCAGGCTGAACGGACAATGTTTATTGGGGAATGTGGCATTTTGGTAACATTTCTGGACTTACTGTTGCATGTCTCTTTCCCCAATAGTTTCACTTTGTTCACTGGTGGTGATCAGAATGCAGACAGTATGTGAAATACATCTGCATTTTCACAGACAAGAATTCCAATCAGTTTCAATTGGTTACCAGTACTCTGAAGAGTGGAGTCTGTAGGAAAGGACAGCACCACGAGTACCACAAAGTGGACAGTACAGGGAAGTTCAGTAGATATCAAAAAGAAGCAAGAGGAAACAGGTAAGATAACATGAAAAATAAGAAAAGCAAATGGCTTGTGGGTTTTTCTCTTTGTGACACTTTTAACAAAGTATTGAACATAAAATAATTATATTAATTGTAACAGATTAAGGCTCATTGCTTACATTATATAAAACAGCATTTTAACTAAAACACATTCCTGTGCAACCACTTCCTATTTCATTTACCTCTCATCCTGTATGGACAAACATTTACAAGCATCTCTCCCTTAAAAACCACAATATTTCATTTAATATTATATTCCGTATTACAACTGTCAGAAATGCCTTATGTAATCTATTATACTTGCATTTCTATTAAATCTTCTCATACCACCAGGAAAGCATTGACATTTATTTTCATTTAATGACAAATCAATGCTTCAAATTTAGCTCAGTCAACATTCTTTGATGCATATGCGTGGGACAGCATGCACTGTTCTTTTTATAGTCTGGCCAGCAAGCTGTACCTTTCTGTTTATCCACACAAAAGGTGTCAAGGAAACTGAAAGAATACTGTGCAAGAAACAGAGATGTGAAGACCAGGAAGGGGGGGGGGGACAGCTGTGTTTGGAGGGGAGTTCGTCTGCCTTTCTGTTGTGTGTGTGTGTGTGTGTGTGTGTGTATGCGCGTGCACACGGTGGTTTTTTTGTTTTGGTTTGGTTTGGTTTTTTTGTGATCCTCTATCTCCCCAAGAAATTTTCCATTTTTTCCCTTGAAAATATTGAAAAACCTGAGGAACACTGGGAAAAAACTTTTACTGAAATAGGACTTTTTTCCTGTTTGAATGAATTGCTTTTCAAAACAAAGTATTACTTCCTTAAAATGCCAGGAATTGTGTGGTATGCAGATGTAAGTTTGTCTACAAAAATAGAATATAAATTAATAATAATAATAATAATAATAATAATAATAATAAATACACAGAATGAGAGCCAGAGGGGTATGGTGGTTTGAGTGTTGGACTACAATTCTGGAGACCAGGGTTCAAGTTCTTGCTTGGCCAGAGAAAACTCTGTGTAACCATGGGCATGTCACATACTCTCAGCCTCCAGAAAACCCTGTGATGGTTTGCCTCAAGGTTGCCATGAGTCAGAAATGACCATCTTTATGACAGACACATTCAGGGGCCCCTCCATTACTCGTGATGAGAATATATCACTGAAGAGTTTATTATTTTTCATACTTCGTTAACCTTAAAATCAAATTTGCTGCTAACCTAGAACTTAAAAAGTGAACATAAGAAACTACTTCTGTTTGAACAATTCACTTCAATTTTATTTTAAAAAATATGGTTTCTGTTTTTAGTTTTTCTCTACTTTTCAGACAGCAAAAATTAAGATTTATGCATTGGGGTAGCATACAGTGCAGTAGTTTACAGCTCTTTCAATTTTTCCCAATTTCTGTCCCCTAGTCCTCTCCTAAAAAATCCAAAGGAATTCCACTCCCAACACAGCTCCAAAACTTCCAGAAATTTCACATCTCTGCTGTGGAAAAAAAGCAGGAATTTGCAAGTCATGTTTGTCTCTGAATATGTGATCTGCCAGCTACCACATTCTCACTGAAGAAGTGGCCAACTGTTATAAATCCAAAGCCAAAGAGTGATCCCACAAAATAATTACACAGAAGAATTCTCAAATCTTACCAGAATTGTAAACTTTCTCTAGAGCTTTGGAATCTAGAAGACTGAATGGCATCCATAGCTCCTTATTTTCTACCTCCTTGCAGTAAAACCAATGGGGCTGAACTGGTTCATACTGGTTTTGCAGCAAGATGGGAGGTGCCTTCACCAGTGCACCTGCTGACACAGAGGCCGGAGGAGGCAATGCTGACTGTGGCGAAGAAAACTGAAAATAAAACAATTTAAATGTTTACAGAGATTTTCTCAGTTTTACTTTTTTTTTGATTCCAGGATACCACATGCACAAAATCAATTTTCCTTTTGAACTATAAAGCTAATGTGCATTAGTGTAATACACTTCTTCAAGTAACTTCTAGAATCACTGCGTCTCATCTTATAAGATGTTTCTAGTTTCTCTAATTCCATGTGCTTGACCAATAAATATATTCAAGCTTAATTCAGCTTAGTAACTGCAGACATTCACACCTGAGCCCTGCATCAAAATTCTACTCAATGTAATCTTCCAAAGTTAGCAGGTTACCTACAAACCCAATTAATCTCAGAATTTTGTTGGCATCAGTCCACCGATAATTTTAGACTGTTCCATTGATCGATCAATCAATGACATTTTGGGCAGAATTCACTAAAGCAATTACGGATGCATAACCTAGAGTTATGCATTCATGACTAGTTTGTATTCACAATCTCTATGCATTCCCTAGTTTAGGGAATCACATTATGAAAGTCTTGGAATCCTCACTCACTGGGCATCAGCTGCTCCAAACAATAGGGGTCTGTTCTCCTGATGACTGAGAAGCAGCTTACTGACACTCTCAACCCCCACACGCAAAAAATCTCCTGTGCAAGACGGAATTGAGACAGGGACCCCAGTTCTGTCTGTTGCAACTGAGATTGTTCAAGGAAGGGGTGGAAATGTCAGTCAGCTGCTTCCTGATCAAGAGGAGAGCAGACGCCTGTTGCTCACAGCATCTGCTGGTCAGTAAGTGGAGATAGTGGGGGCAGGATGGTAGTTATGTAGGTAAGTAGATTATACAGAATTTCAGACATTATTACCTATTATTTGATTTGGTTAAGCAGTGTTAAAAACAATCTTTCCATCCACTTTCCGTTATCTAATAGTAACTGCTGGAATGAGACCCATGCAGGAATCAAAATCATAAATGTAGAGATCAGCCAATGCCTTGGGAGGCTAATACTTTTAGTCTAACTTTGGATGGGCATCAGCTTGGGGTGGGCTGGCACATACTCTTAATTTAGAACATATTTAGTTCAGTAATTTTTTTCTAAACAGTTTATGTTGCCCTTTCAATTCTCAATTTAAATCTTATACCCTACTTTCCCCTATCTGTCATGCAAATCACCAATCACTATTCTGAACTGGGGGGAGATGCTAGAAGATGGAGTGGCGAAGAACACCAGATCAAAAGCTATAGAACTTAAAGTAAGAAGAGAATTTTCATACCGGTGGCAGTGGCCCTGGAGGAGCTGGATACATCGATGGTACAGGCGGTGATGGCTGGACACTCTGGGTGGGAGGCTCACTTTGCTGGAGTTGTGGCGGAGTGATGTAAGGATTGGCTCTACTGCTTAAAGTTGTATGACGATATGGGTTATAGCCTTGCTGTGATGTGCCATGAGGAGGAGTTGAAAAGCCAGTTGGTGGAGGACCACCCTGCTGGGGTGTTTGGTATGAACCGATTCCTTGTACTGAAGTTGGCGGTGTACTAAAAGACTGTGATTTGGAAAGAGCTGCTGAAAAAGCACTTGGCCCATCCTGTGATCCAGGCACAAGTGGGAGAGAAACTGGAGGCTTAGAGAAAACAGACGTCCCAGTCTGAGGTGGGGATGTCATTCCTAAGGATGGCTGTCCTATGCTTCCAAAGGGATCACTGCTGCTAGAAACCTGGGAGAAATAACTGAATGTTGGTGGGGGATTAGAATTTGCAGAAGTCTGGCCCAGGAAGCTGTCTTCTTCACCAACATCAGTGGCATCATCTGCAACAAAGGATGTTACAAGGATTATTAAAATTCAGGTAATCTTAGACAAGTTGGTTCTCTTCACTAACATTTACAGTGTGTTAGGCTTGTGAATTATTATAAATAACCTTATTTCGCACCATGACTTCTGAGAATAACTTAAGAAAACATCTTAAAGATACCTAACCTAACGATGATTTAGAGTAAATCAACTGATTCACAGAATTAACATAGATCTTGACTGGGAGTTAGGCTTTTGGATTACAGCAGCACACAGAGAGGTAGCCTTGGAACTTTCTTCCTCCTGATATTTAAAAAGCATGAGACACAGCATTTTCTGGAGGGAGATTTTTATTTGAATACCTTCTCATCAATAAAAATAAGATTTTTTTCTGCATTTTAAAATTTTGTTCATGTTTTTACACATATACATACATGCACACCTAAACCTATGGGGAGAGGGGATCCTTGAAGAAAAGGGTGTTTGTATATTAGCCGTATTTGTTAATTTTGAAACAGTAAAGTTAACATACTTATAAGAAAATATGAGCATGTTCAGGCATCAAGAACACATGCAAGTTCAGACGATGAGGCAACATTTTATGTAAGTCCTCCCTTCTTACTCTGCTTCACACAAGCTATTTTTTGTTCACATTCTAGCTCTCATCTCTTTTGCTGAGCCTCCCCTAAAATGGCTTAATACTATTCAAAAGGCTCTCTCAGCACTTTTGGGGGGGGGGCCCTCCACGGGTCAGGGAATATACAGGAACAGACTTACACAATGTCCATTCACACAACGTTGATTGAAGTCAATTTAGAGGAATTGTTTTACTTTGTTTTTGCCAGAGACATTAGAATGACATCTGAACACTGTTAACAGGCAACACATCTAAAGATCAAAATTACCGACCTAGAAGCATCTGCACAGCTTAATCACTACTGTCATACTACATATTATTCTAAATTTTTATGCAAATACTTCACTGAGCCAAAAAAAAGACTTTCCAAAAAAACTTCTGAGTTTTAGATTCAGTATGACACATTCATTTCATTTTAAAATCAAAAGCAAATAGGTTATCCTCCATGGTTATCTTTTTAAAAAATATGGCAACAATGTGAATAATGTTTGTTTTTTTCTGTTGCCTATGCCCTTTCTGCTTAAATACTGTGCACTATAACAGGCAGAAGACTACACCTTACAATACCGTTACCGACCAATAATATCTGCATCATATTTATGTTCTCGCTGAACCTGTAGATGGTTTTTAATTGTCCGTTATCCAATGAAAAGAACAACAAGATTTTTTAAAATGAAAATTATTTTTGTCACTAACAACTAATAACATAGTTCAAATTAAGTATCAAATATTGCTATTTTAAAAAAAATAATTTAACATGTCTTATGATTTTATTGATACTTAATGCTTTGGTATTTAATAAGCCTCTGAACATGATAATGCATTTAGAATACTTGCAATTTTTAGAACATTTTCAAATTAAAGGAGAAAAGACATGTAAAAATTGCTTCTTTTTTTACAAATATAAGCATCACTGACATTTACTCCTAAGTAACAAATTCAACTTATTCTCAACAATAATGAAACTTTTGTTCGTGATCTCTACCATTCTTCAAAGATCACTGAAATTTGAAAAAGCTTCTGAAGACACACACCAATGTTTAAGATACATTGTTTTTCAAAAATGTCTGAAAAACTTTTATTACAAGATTAGGAAAGGTAAGAATTCACATTAACAAATATACAAATACTAAAAATACAAAAACCTCCAATATTGAAACTTTTTCCTGTCAGCCACCTGCTTCTGCCTTCAAGGAAGCAGCTGCAGTCCTGCTCATTGGTCTCTCAGATCCTCAGTTTCTCTCTTTTTGCCATCAGTCGCCTGCTTCCACCTTCAAGGCAGTGAGTGGCTGTGGTGCCCCTATTTGTTTGTTTCCCAGATCTAAGGTAACCCACAGCCACCACCCTGAAGGAAGAAGTAGGCTGCTGGTGGCAAAAAGAGGGAGACTGAGGATCTATGGAAGTGGCGGGACGCAACAGCCTTCCAACAAACACTACATTTGGATTCCCACATTTTCACAGATCCTCAGGTTCTCTCCAGCTTTGCATCTCATACAAAAGACAAGTAGTGAACAAACAAGATGTGAGGCTATTCCAAAATGGTACTGTATTCCAAAAACCAAAACAAACAAACAAACAAAAAACAAAAATATGGAACACTTCTGGGTCCAAGCATTTAGGATAATGGAGACTCAACTTGTACGGGCAGAAGAAAGTTACATCATTTGATAACCACAGTTTACTAAAGAACACATAAGACACATAGTTTAGTTAAAACAATTCTAAACAGATCTGGAGTTCGAAAGAGTAACAAAGATTTGAAATCTACTACAACTGTGCATTCCTACACGGCAGGGGGTTGTACTCAATGGTCTATTCCATTCTATGATTCTATGAGCTACTGGAGCTTATTGTAAAACAGTAACACACGTTTCTAATGAATCACGTTCTAGTGTTCCAAACTTTGTTGCTGTTGTGTGCCTTTAAGTCATTTCTGACTTGTGAAGACTCCAAGACAAACCTATCACAAGTTTTTTTGAAGATGAGACATGCTCAAGTTCATCCAGCAAGTTTCCAGGGCCTGGTCTTCAGGGTTGTCGTCCAGCGCTCAAACCACTAGACCACACTGGCTCTCTTCTCCAAAATTTACACTACAGTAAATTAGTTGGACTGGGTTCTTTTGCCATTTCAAGAGCTGTAGAAGCACTGTTGCTCCCTGTTTCCTTCTATAATAATCTTCAGGCTATGGAGAAAGAGAGTGTGCTTCTGTACATGGGAACATTAATTCTAGACAATTGTTTTGTTGCTCCTGAAGTGCTGGACAGCCACAGCATTGGCTCTTCATTCTACCAAAATGGCACAGGAAGGACTGGTGCTGATTCCAGGACTCCAAAGACAATCAGGAACACAGTTTCAGGCTGTAATGTGGTACAGCAAACTCTTGCTGAAGAGTGGAAATTTCTGCAGGTAGCTGGGCTGTATAAAGCCAATGACAAACAAGCTGAATTCAGCTCCCAAATCCACCTTTCGTGTTAAATTTTCTTTAATGAAATTAGCAGAAATATGATCTCACCTCATTAAGTGTGGATATCTCAAGTTTATCCACACATGTTCAGTCACTCCATTTATGGAAAATGGATATCAGGAAAAACCATTGGTCAATAATTAATGTAACATGAGAGGGCAGAATGTACTCAGCAATTCAGCAGAAATTAAAGGTGGCCACTACCACAGAGACTGATTTCTACACTTTTTCAAAGATGCAAGACTTGCTTACAAAGAATCTTTCAAAAAATTTCACTGCTTTAAAGCAACAAGTTTTGCCACCTGAAAACATATTCTAAAATTAATTGTGCTTCTACTCATTTATTAATGATGACATCAAAGCAGGAACACTGTGGTTCTTCCATTAGCTCTAAAAAAAAAATTACAACTGTTTAATCTGGATTTGTTTACTGTCATAAAGGTTCACCCCGTCTGTCCAAATAATCAACACTAGTAAGAATCTGAAACAACACACTGTGAACAGTTTATAGAGAGGACATACTATCCTTTAACTAGTCAGATTCAGAGTACAGTAAAGTGACTGAAGTACATTATAAGCCTTTGAGAACTCCTTGAAAAATGTTGTCCAAAAAAGTGCTGTTCCTACAAAAGCCAATAAACAATTCAGCTGGATCTCCAGAAAAGTTAAATTTTCTCTTTCATCTTTTGTTACTGCTACTGGCTGACTTTTAGCTATAGCACTTTTTGTAAACATTCCACCAGCATTTCAGTGCTACTCTTCCACATCCTGTTTCTCAAAGTTACTTCTGCAAATCTTTCACCCTCTGCCCCCTTCCCAAGACACACATCAGCTATAAATTCTTCCATTCACCAGCCATCTTCTTGAAGTAACTAGACAAGCTCTACAAGTTTAAAGATATGTCACTGAATACTAAAGACAGGGTTGTCCAATCCATGGTATTTCTGATCTCTGCGTGTATGGTTATGAAAGCTGGGCAGTGAAGAAAGCTGATAGGAAGAGAATTAATTCATTCCGAATGTGGTGCTGGAGAAAAGTTCTACAGACACCATGGACTGCTAACAAGACAAATAAATGGGTCCTAGAGCAAATCATTCTCCCTAGAAACCAAGATGACTAAACTGAGAATGCTCCCCTTTGGACACATCACGAGAAGATGCGACTCACTAGAACAGACAATATTGCTCGGTAAGGTAAAAGGCAGTAGGGAAAAAAGGAAGAGCACAAACAGGGCCCAGAATCTGCAAGACCTGAGCAGGGCTGTTGGTGATGAGGGTGAGCCGGAGGTCTCCCATCCACAGGTCGCCACAAGTCGAGGTCGTGTTGAGGCTAAGATGGCCCGTTGGAGAACTGGCACCGACTACAGCAGTTGGGATCCAGCCCTCTCTTATCTCCTCGCCACACTTGACGGCCACCCACCCACGGGGTCCTCGGAGAGAGCGCGCTTCCCCCAACGCCTCCCAACCGCAAACGGCCTCCTGAGGCTTCCCTCACAAAGCAGCCCCCCGAACCCCTCTCCTCCCTCCCTCCGCTCAATCTGCGTCTACCCCACTCATGAGCCCCTCCGAAAGGGGTGAAGAGTGCGGGGAGGGGGAGGATCCCATCTACAAGCTGGCGAGCGCTTCTGACTTCTTTCGAGTCTTTCGGATACGGCGGGAGTAAATACAATTATTCGGGGCGGAGGCATATTCGGGGAGCCACGGTCTTTCGCCCGCCCACAAAGACCCCTCTCCGCTCACCTACCTGCGGGCAGGAGACCAGGAGGCCCCGGGGCAACGGCAGGAGGAGGCGCAGGGGCTTGGCTGACGGGGATGAAGGGGACGGTGAAATTGAACTCGGTAGCTGACGAAGAGAAGAGCAAATTGGTGCCGCTACTAGCCGCCGCCGCCGCCGCCGCCGAGGAGGAGGAGGAGGAGGAGACGCCGCCGGCCACGGAGGCTTTAGGGGCAGCCATGACTGTATCCCGTCCACGTCTCAGGCTCCGCTTTCACTCTCTTTCTGTCCCTCACAGCCTCCGCCCTGCCCCTTCCGCCCGGCTCTAAGATGGCGCCGCTGGAGTCGCCGCTCCCCTCCCTTCTCTCCCGCCAACCCGAGCCTGCGCTGAGGAGAGAGAGAAGTGAAGTGAGTGAGGAGGGAGAGGAACAGGAGTTGCTGCCGCCGCCGCCGCCGCCTCGGCCTGGTCCGCGCTGCCTGCCTGCGGTCGCCTCAGCCCGACGAGAAGACGACAAGCATTCGCCCGGCTTTCTCAGCGTCTGGACGCCGGGCTCGGAACGCCTCGTGTGCCTCCTGTCCCTGGCCCGAAGACTTCCAAGGAGCGGGGAGATGCCGTGTGTGGCGGACTGGCTGAACTGCCCCCTCAGCATCGTGCAGGGCATCTTCGGTGAGGAGAGAGGGAAGCCGGGGCGGAGGCGAGGAATTGAAACTTTAGGCCAGCCAGGGAGGCGGGGAGGGGGAATAGGAGACCGACGCCGGTACGGCTGAGATGGGAAGGCCGGCCGGCAGGCAGGCAGGCAGGCAGGCAGGCAGAGGATTGCTGGCCGGCATGGAAAGTGTGTGAGGGAAGAGAAGTCAGGAAAGAGAGCTCGAGAGGGCGAGAAGGAGCGGGTAGCCGAGAGAGTGGCGCTGGGAAAGCGGTTGCTGCTGGTCGTGTGGGCTCTTTTTCCTTCGGGTTGTTGGAGGAAGCGGGGCTGGGCTGCCGGTGCCGGGCATTAGTGGGGGTTTGGCCTTCTTGTGGGAAAAGAGAGCGCGCGACAACGCCGGGGCTCCCGCGGGAGGAGGGCGGGCGGGCGGCGGCGGCGGGGCAGAGCTGGGTTGCGCTCCGGAGTCCGGCCATTTCCGCGCTAGCCTGCTACAGTGCTATTATTCCACTTTCAACATCCTATGGATGTTTGAGGCCCCTCCCTAAACTGCAAATCCCAGGATTGCATAGGATGTTGAAAGTGGAATAATAGCAGTATAACAGGCTAGTGCGGAAATGGCCGCCGTCGCGAGGTGGAGCCCCCCCCCCCGTAGAAGCCCGTTTCGAAACGCCAGGGCTCAAGACTGGAAAGCTCGACAGGGAAAGAGTGTCTCTGAGCACGTGCAGTGTGCATGGGTGTGCTTTCTCCCCACTCCCGTCTCTGGGATGAGGAAGGTGGAAAGAAGGTGTCTTCTAGGTCGGGGGTCGTGGCTTCCAGACAGGCTTAAACACCATGTATCCCGCTTTTGAGTAATCACTAGGCAAGCTTTCTTGAAGAGGTTACAGTAAGGTGACCAGGCAGTGAGAACTGGTGCGTGTCAAAGCTGGGTGCTAGTCAGGCAGTGTCATGTTTTATTTGTTTACTTTCCCAGGACTATCAAGCTATCTAATAGGGGTATTTGTATCTCACAAAGTGGATTAATTTAAGTGTGTAAGAAAAGGGGGGGTCACTAAATTGATTTTCCAGCTTTTGCATTCAGATATTTCTTTACAAGTATGAATTGTAGAACTAGAACTCCCTCTCTCATTCCCTTGCCTCTGGCCCTGGCACTAAGAACTTGCTGGGAGGCAAAAGGCAAGGGAAGGAGAAGGCCCATGCACACACCTTCCTTCTCCCCTCAGGGAGCTCCCCCTGCCATTCCCATGCCTCTGGCCCTGGTGCACAAAAGGCAAGGGAATGGGAAGCGGAAGCCCCGGAACGGAATGGGAAGGGGATCGCAGGGGGGAATTATTCACAGTTTTCTACTTTCATGAGGGTTCTGCATCCCGCACTCTCATGAAAGTAGTGGGGCCACTGTACTCATTTTGTGTAATCAAAAATGCAATGATAATGATGCACCATGTCATGTTTATAAACTATAACCTTTTACAAAAAATTATAGACACTGAGCATCTAAAGGAAAGCAAAATAAAAATCTAACACATCCGAGGAAGATTTTAAAAGAGCTTAGGTATGTGTAGCTGTACTACTGTGTGTGCTGTGCATAGCTGGAACCTGCATGATCCAGCTGCATAGAAACGCCTTTCAAATTTTCCACTGAATTTGTGGACATGGGGGTAAATTCAGATTTGTCATTAAGAGGTATATTGTTCTCTTTGCTCCATTGTTTTACATAGAAAATCATGATTTCAGTCAATGTGCTCAGTACGAGATTATTATTATTCCTGTTACCATCATTATCTTTGTTTAGTGCTTTCAGTGTACATTGTGCTTTGCACGAGTGGCTTACAATTGTTAGTTGTTTGACAGTTCCCTGCCCTCAGCCTTACAATTTAAAATTAATTCAGTTTTGAGAAATGATTAGCATGCTTAGAATGATGTCATTTTAAAACATATTGTTTTACAGGGACGCTTGATGTAACTGATTTTAATTTTTAATTTTTTAAAAATTTTGTGCATTTTAAAAATCTGCTTACCTGCTTTAAAATGATTTCAGTCACGCCGATATATTGGGCAGCTTGATTTGTTTCTTTGCTTATTCTTTGGTTTTGAATGTGTGTGTGGGGGGGTGTCAGGCAGTAAATATAATCTAAAAATCATGCTTGGAAATACGATTTGTAACATAGAATAAAAATATACAAACTTTTAATATCATGTAATAAAATGTGTGTTCAGACTGCTTTTGTCAAGCATAATTTGAAAGCAACATTTTCAATAATACAATGGCCCTTCCACTTTCACAAGAGTTCAGGGAGCAGAATTCTTGCAAAAGTCAAAAACCATGAATAACTCCCTGCCCGACTGAGCACTCCCCCTCCCATTCCCTTGCCTTTTCTCTTGGTGTGTGTGCAAATGGAAGGCAGGGAGCTCCATGCATGGAGAAGGAAGGCTTGCATGAGCCTTCCTTCCCATTCTACCCTTCCCATTCCTTTGTGTTTTGCCCAGATGTATGTGCGTTCTTTCTCAGTGCCCAGGGAAAAGGTAAGAGAATAGAAGGGGGAGAATGGGAGGGTTTGCATGCGTCTTTCTTCTCTGCACACAGGACTCCCCCCTTCCATTTGCTTGCCTTTTGCCTGGGTGCAAAGGAGGAAGGCACACGCGCTTAGGCAAAAGGCAAGGGAATGGGAGGGCTAGAATAGGGGAATGGCAAACAGGCACCTCACAAATAAGCAAATTTTGTGAAGGTCAAAGCAGCAAACGTGGAAGGAGGACTGTATTCTTTAATTCAGAAATTGTTACAGTTCCCAATGCCACCACTAGAAGTTCTGTATAAATGTGTCTGATTGCTTTAACTTCCATGTTGTCCATACTATTTTCTCTGTCTTCCTTATACCAATATAGCTAGGACAGATAATTATATTTCTGGGTCCAGCCGTGATGTGTATTTTTATTATATCCATTGATGGTGTGAAAGTGAAAACAGTCTTTCTGTTTACAAAAGCTTTCTTGCCTGACTGATTGTTACTCACAAAAAAAGAAAGTGGATGTGCAGGAATAAAGAGATGTCAGTACTGCAGGAAGTTGGTCAGAAAATGCTACTAACAGGGAGCAAATGAAAGAACATAGCAAAGGACTGTGGCATTTGATGTAGAAGCCATGAACGTGCAGTTCTCTTTCTAATGAGAAAGACGTTACTTATGGGAAAACAATTCAGTGTTTGGCACAATATGGTCTAATTGCCACTTTGCCATATAGTCCCTATCTACCTGCCTGCCAACAAAAATTGCAGACATCGGATCCTATCCTAATAAGACCTTGTGAGCTCTAGCCCTGTAATGGAATGCCCCAGTGGGGGATTAGCTTTACTTCCATTTTTATTTTTATATTAGACAACAAGTGAATTTGTAAGTCCTTCATTTTTGGATCCTGTTGTCCTGCAAGTGTACTTCAAATCAGTTCATTTCACTTTGTATGTTCTATTTTAGCTCAAAATAGTCCAAACCCGGAATGGGAAAGAAAAGTAATTGAATACTTCAGAGAGAAGCTAAAAGAAAATAATGCAACTAACTGGGTAAGACTATATTTGCTTATATACATCTTGTGGTCCTGTCCTTTTACTTTGGAGATAACACTGTGGCTCAGTGGGCACAGCCGTGGGGGTCCACACTGTCAGTTCAGGGACATGCACACACTTCTCAGGGATAGGGAAGTTATCTGAAGGTTCTAGGAAAGGGGAGAGATATGAAAATGAATGTGTCTCCCATCTCTGAGCAACTTCCACTAAGATTGCGGTTTTCCTATTACTAGTGGTTTTAAGGATACAGTAATTTTGGAAGCCAAGGGACAAAGTAGTGGGGGTACTTTCAGTTCAGGGGCTGCATAGGGAGCAGCTAAGTGCCACAGGTATGCATCCCTGATCTAACTTACCCACCCAGAACCTTGTACATTTCAGTTCAGAAATAGAGTGAATGATCTGAAAAAGACCTCTGAAATGGTTGTAAGACTCCCAAGAAATTTAACCATAACAGGCAATGAAAAAATATTTGTTAGGAGAAACTTCACTAAAGGCAGAGTATGTTGAATGAGACCTCAAGCAATAATGGAACTTTCAGATCTTGTGAGTTAAATGATAGACACAGAAATGCAGACAGGATATTGCTAGTGGGATTAGACATGGTGTTCATCAAAGGTTTTTTGTTAGTCCTACTTGAGATGGTTGGGGCAGGAATAGAGATGGTTAAATTACATTGGTGATGTGTATTTTTTAATTCCTTATGACAAGACCTTGCTTTTGTTTGCAGTAGAGTTGGAAGTTAGCTGCCTACGTGCAAATGTGTCCTGAGCCACATCCCTTTACCCAGGTTGGCCTTGCAGTTCCAACCCTAGGAATCCTACCACACCCTACCTTTGTTTCCCCATTTAGCCCTTCTTTGGATTGGGTTTCTGGGGCTCAGGGTGAGCCCTTAAAGGGGGACCTGCAACTGTGTTGTTGTATGAGTTCTGTATTGGTATGTTTGACCTGACTCCAATGCAATGATAATGACAGCTAGAAGCAGTTTTAATAGGCTTATTTAATAGGTTTCATTAAACTCAGTTGAACAGTATATTAATCTCTAACATTCTATTCTTTTAGGTTCTCAAAACCATAGTCAGTCTTCTCTTCTGATTGACTGTCCAGTACCTATTCAGTCCAACTCTCTCTGACAAATCAACCCTTCTCTTTGATCTAGAATACTGTCTCTGTCAAAGCAAAACTCTGTCTGACACTGACAGGCACTCTTCTGCCTTTGTTACATCATGTTCACTCCCCTTTGCAGCCTCCCTGAGCCATGACTGGCTGTCTTCAAGCCCGGTCTATCTACTACCTCCTTTACACGGATCATAACTTGAGCAGTGGAGATCTTGCTCTGTGGAGTATGGGTAGCATACACAAGAGTGAGGAAGCTGCATGATGGCCTCCCATGATCAACAAACTCCAGCAAAACCCAATGAAAAGTAGGCAGCATCTGCCATTTTTAGCCTAGAAATGAAACTGGAAATGACATGACATTGCTTATGATCAGTAAGGATATGACAAAGAGGCAGGAAAAAAATGGTCCCCTGCCCCACGCGGTTATACACTCTTGGTATTTATATAAATCTACTATATTATCTTGTTGTCTTCCTTCCCTAAGACAAACATAAGGCACACTGTCATATGCTTAGGATAGAGCATGGTGTAGGTAGTAGTAGGCACAAAACCATAGATGAAGAAGCAGAGTGATAACTAGCCCCCCACCAACAGCTCTATTTTCAGTGCGGTCCAACTTGTTAGAATGTAATTTGATGTCATCTTAGTTAGAATAAAATATTCTGATATCCAGGTTGTCTGGTAGATAAATATTCATCCTGAAAGTAGTTACCACTAAAGTTTCACTTGCCCTGGTAGTCTGAGAGATTGTTTGAGTAATGGACAATTAGGCACTGTAATGGGAGACATAAATTGAATTAGAGAATGGAGCATTTGTACTGTATTAGTTTAGCGTGATAGTTCAAGCTTTGTTCCTTTGCAACTCCAACACATAACTTTTACAGATTAAAAAGCTAAATTAGTGCATGTGACTTGCCCCACATGCTGCAACGTGTCAGCAGTCCAAATCTAGCAGTGAACGATTTCTGAAATACAACTTATTTGAGAAGATATCCAGTAACAATATTATGATTCTAACAATAAAATTGCATTTTAGCCAAATGAGTGAGCAGAAGGGAAGTAGCTAGATTATTAAAATATGGATTAAATCCATTCTTTAATCCAATTGTGAGTCCTACTGAAAGCAGACCCTTTGCAGCAATGGAATTTATATATAAGTGTTGACTTACCAAGTTCCCACTGATTCATTACGTCTGCCTTCATTGGGATCTACAATAAGTTTTAGACCAGACTAGTAGTATAATTCAGTGTAGAGTTCAGTGAGTATATTGTCTTACAGAGTCTGCATCCAAAGCAGTATAAATGAGTTATCCTAGCTTTTTGCATAGATAAATCTCCATTGACTATTTTGAATATTGTGTAAATGATTAATTGGAAGGTACTAGGTGAAATTCTGTTTGAGTCAAATGGGCCATTTAATATTTTCTTTTTTATATATAGGTACCTTCATTGAATGATGTCCCTCTACATTATCTGAAGCCTAATAGTTTAGTGAAATTCCGCTGTATGGTTCAAGATATGTTTGATCCTGAATTTTATATGAGTGTTTATGAAACAGTTGATCTACGTACTAAATCACGTGTAAGTGGGCTTTCTTGATTGCAGTCCTTCGTACTTTCTCTTTCATATTTGTCTACTCATGCATATGTTCATAATGTCTTTATTCTACAGGTGCCCATGCTGGTTAGATATTATTTGTGGGTGGCACCATCCGCACCGTCTCCCAGCTCTTTGCTTGTTGCTCCATTTTACACGGGGCTTTTACAGAATCAATCTTTTACTCTGCTTTTGCAGAAGCTCTAGGTGAAATGAAACAGAACCCAATCTTTCCCCTCTTACCTCCAAGCCCTCTTGTATGTACAGCAGGGGTGGGAAAGTGCAACTCCCAAATCAACTTTTATTTTCAGATCTTTTTATTCAAACTCCCAAATCAACTTTTACAGTGCATAATGGCCCCACCAACCCAATAAGCCAGATTTTTTTTTTTTAAAAAAAGGCTCAATTTTCAGGCAACTTCTACCTGAAAACCACACCAAAAGACAACACAAAGAAAACCTAGAAATGTTGTTCCAGGATCCCCAATACAGCCAAAACAACGCTGGAAGTATTGTGTTTTGTCAGTTCCAATCACCATTTTGACAAATATACGACCAAAGAAGAGATATTTAGAGGCACAGAAGGGTGAGCGCAGTTTGCTTGGGTTAGGGAATCGCCCCCAATGCACTCGACCATCCCTGATGAAGAGAGGATAGCAGCCAACTGTACTTAACCATATTGCTGTCCTTTCAGCACTCTCTGCAAGAGCACAGTGGATGAGAGAGGTCAAAATAGTGCTTTGTGTGGAACAAAGATAACATTTATACCCTGTCCTTTTAAAACAAAGCACCAAGAAGTTAAATCGAAAGCACTGAGGCCGAAAAAAGATGCAGTACAGAACCATCATCCTTCTGGAAAAGAGAATATGTGAAGCTGGCACAGGAGAAGAAGAAGGCACTGAGGGAAAAAAATACATTCTGAGCACTAATTGAAGAATTGGAGTAAAGCAAACTGTTGAAATTTCATAGATCTTGAAATATCACTGTTGTAGATTCCCAGAGTAAAGTGTGAACATGAAGCAGTTGCTCCCTTTTTTGTAGCATGGAACCAATGGAGCGGAGATCTGATCTGAACTGTCTGAAGAAACACAGCTTTAAGGTCCTCTATTTTGTGTCAGTGAGATTGGTGGACTAGTAGGGAGTTGGTGCATCACCTGCTCAGAACAAATAGAATGGAGAGCCATGTTTTACATTCCCTCCTGTTCATAAGTGTGTTCTAGGAGAGAGTGCTGCCTCTTCTATATGGCCACACAGAAAGAGGACAAACTTTCTCCTTGTGCTATGTAAGCAGAGCCCTATAACATCTGTTTATTGGCATTTCTGATTTTTCACATTATGATTTTGTCACAGTGCATGAGAGTAAGGCCTGTATTCCTTTCTACTGAGGCTGGGGAGACCTGTGTGTATGCACAATCTTTGGGTCTGTTAATAATAGAAACATTGATAGCATGGTTGTGCTGACTGTGGACTCGTTTTTGGATGAGCTGCTTTGTCTGCAATTATGGAAGGTTCATCTGTGCTTCTTGAGATGCAAGATCAGAGCCCTTGTCTCTAAGGAATCGTAGTGTAAATGTATGCATTAATCTCATTATGAAGGTTCTGGCGTAGCCTTTTGTTACTACCTGGACCTTTGAGTTCAGTACAGCTACAAACAATAATTACTGAGCTGCATGATTAGACGTGTACTAGACAATCCCAGCATTCCTTTAGCCACAGTAATTACTTTTTTTAGTAATTACTTTTTTTAAAAAAGGAAGCACAGGCTACGTTTTTTCCATATTAAATGTCTGTGAGGCCAGAAAGAGGAGAGATTATATCTTTGACAAATTTAGTTTTATTTGGATTTTGAGACATGCATTACACTGCTGATTAACACTACTTTGAGCACAAGCACAGTTGAAGAGAGACCAGAGAATATTCTGCTAAGTACAGATATTGGCATGAGTAGGATACAACAATGATCTTGCATTTTCTTCTTTTTAATCAGGTTTTGCATTTTGGAAAATACAGAGATATAGCAGAAACTTCAGTAAGTACAGACGCTAGATATGAAACTCATGACTATAAATCAAATAAAACATTAATTGTGTTTGCCTTTTCTTCATTGAGCTCTGAGTTAATGTCTATCAGATTATCAAAATAAAGATACTAATTGACATTTTAGTTAAAACCTTAAAAGGGATATCTTGTAAGAAATTCATCCCTTGTGTCTGCCTTCCTATGCTTCACCTTTACTGCTCCTTAAAGAAACTACCAGTAGAAAAGCATTCATTCAAACAATAATATGAAAAGTTCTTCTCCTGTAGTGACAGAGGACCTTCTGCTAGTGGGCTGTTCTTTCCAGCAACCCACTAGCAAGATGTCCTCTACTCACTGCAGAGGATGACTGAGTCACAGTGAGTGCCAGTGACTCTTTCCTTTAGTCAAGTGTACTGGTGGCAAAAAAGTTGATTCCAGTTAATACTTATAACACTCAATAGATATTTAGCAGTGTACTTGATGTGAGGGAGAAACCATAATATCCAACTGTCAAAGATAACCAATTGCAGCTCCTGCTTGAAGTCTCTTGTAGTAAATCTATTTGCACTTTTTCCCAGTAGAAAAATCTTATCAATGCCGACATTCTAGAAGAACAACAATATTGATCTCTTACTACAAAATTAAAAAAAAACTCTTTGTGGCATAAGCTTTCATGGAGAAAATCCTGCTTGAGTCAGATGTCTGCAGTAGGGTTTTGCTATGAAGCTATTATTAAAATGAATTGGTTAGGTCTAAATTGAGTTTGTTGCAGTTCTAGTGCAACAGAACGTTCTTTCCCCCACTCCTTTCCCTGTCATCTGTTGTCACCATCCAAAAGGATTTTCCAGACCTCTGGGGTGGTTCCTTGGGGTACATTGGGACCCCACTGTCACATCCATTGATGGAAATGGTTCTGTGAGCAAATATCTCTTGCTGGATTTAAACCTTGCTATTTAAGGTGTCGACTTTTGTGAGTTTTTTATTAGAATTATCATTTTAACATTGGCAACCATTTCAGATTTAATACAAAACAAATGGAACCCATTTGTGCACCCATGATGTGCACACCTATGATGTGCACTGTTCATATCTAACTTGCAAACCCCATGTTTCAAATGAAGCCGGTGTTCCAGATGCTTAGAATCAAGCACTGTGTTGTTATTCTGTAAGAGGGAGCTATCTTTCATTCTGTTATTTAAAAGGATCACAAACATCAACTATGGATTAAAGGTTGTTAATGGAAGAACAGAATTTATTGCATCTTAACTACAAAAAGGAATATCACTGCATATATTTTTCCCTGAAGCTAAAATATTCCAGGCCTTATTCAAAATATAGTCTAACTATTAATGTATTAATATGTATAGAAATTGAATAAGATTGTTTTTTCATTAGACAGAGATTCTTTTCTTAGACTAGCTTAGGATGAAAATGGTCTAGAGATTGTGGATGTTTAGTGGTACTCTTCTTTATTATAGGAACATGACAAATCTACCTTTTGAAAGCACTTCTTACAAACGTTTTAAAGTAATCTAACACAATATAACATCACTTACTGTCTTCTAGCCTCACCAAGAAATAGACTTAAATCCTAAACAAATAGTCACTGCAGACAGACAGACTTTTTACTGTGTTCCAGTGCCTGGAGAATCAGCATGGGTGAAAGAAATATCCTTTGTAGTATTTTTTCTATGTTGTAAACTGGTATATTTAAAAAAAAATAAATGTGAGAGAGATGATAGTAATACACATACTTAAACATTTTAAAAGAATAAATCAGAATGTACCATATTGTTCTTGGAAAAAAAATGAAATTACTCCTTAGTTACTCAGGGGAAGAATTCTTCTGCCTGGGTACCTCTTCACAGTGGTTTTACACACACATATTTTCTTAGTTTAATTAAACCTTTAATTTTCAAATACAGTTTTAATGAATTCTTCTCAAAATTAGGGCTCCCTCTGGTGGTTGTCCAATAACAGTAACTGTTTCTCTGATGAATTTATTGTCAAGTGTAAAGTTCCTAAGGGAGAAAACAATTTTGAATTGCATTCAAGTCCAGTGAAATTACTTGCCAAGACATGGTCATGAAAGTATGTTGAATAATTACTAATTATCCTTGTGTAAAGGGAAAACTATAGTTGTGGTGTAATTCTCAGGTAGAAAGTTTCTGATCCAGTTAGATGATGTTGCCCTGCTGAAAGCAAAAGAATTATGCTAAATTTTTATGCTAAAAATTGATAAAAGCAAAAGAGAAGAATTATATAGGAAAGAGGTACATTGTAGAGAAATGAATCCATGTGAGGCAATTTAGCAATGGTTATGAAGGGCTTCTGAAAACTTTTTGGATCTTAAGTATTGTTGATGATATATTCCGCCTTATCTGATAGAGATTTAATTCAGGGATGGAGAATCTCAGATCACAGAAACTAACTCATGTTCCCTCCCTTTTCCCTTTTTGAGGGTCTGTTTTGATTTGTCTGCACCTTTTCCTTGAGTCCTTTTTTCCTCAAAACCACGCAAAAGAAAAAATAAGATTTCCCCTTTAGCTGGCAAGGCAGGATGTAATTTAATGTGTGCTGCCCTTGTGCTGAAAGATGTGTGGTAAAGAACTGCTGCTTTGTCTTACTTCCTTCATACACATCTCCTGAAAACTGTGTGTTGCCCAGTCTGTCACTTTAAAATTTAAATTCAATCAAAATAGCAGATCAAATTGTGAATTATCAAATTAGTAAATGTTATTATCCTTAACTTAAAATTTATGCCTATAGCAGTGCAAGTCAAGCTCGAGTTTGTCCTTCAACGTCTTACACACCAAGTCGCCAGAAGAGGAGTTATGAAGAAGATGAAGATACGGAGTTGCACCCATCTAAACAGAGAGAACAACATCTGGGTAGCAGCTCACACTGATATTTTTCTTTTAAAAATTATTTTCCAGGGTTAAGACCTCAGTAGTTTGGGTGTGCTATTAGTCTGAAGGTCTTGCAAATGCACGTAGATAAAACTGCAGCAGTAACCACAAGATTCATTCACCAGTATTTACTGTATTTATAACTGGACAATTATATTATTCTCTGGTACCCTTTGGTTTTCTGTGAAATATTATGATATTCTATGCAAAAACAGAAAGATTCCGAGTGTTAGAAGGAGGTGAGATTAAATTAGACAAATACATGGGAGATCGATCTTTTAATTAGCCATTAAAATTAAATAGAAGGAAGATACCACTGAGCACTGGGTGTTGCAGACAGATAATGAAATGAGACTGTTACCTAGATGATCTGCTCATGTATTTTCTGTAGACCTTTGGCCAGCCACTGTTGAAAATGAAGCATTGAATTAGATGTTTTCCAGCCATGCTATACATGTGCATTGTTTAATCTGTTGTGTCTTTTACTTCGTAACTGAACTGTGAGGTGAAAATTGGCTGTCTGGCATTCATTCCTATTTACAAGATTTTATTTACCAGATGGAGAGCTAGTTTACACATATATTTAATTTTGATTTCACTCTTAGTCTTGGATCCAGAGAAGCAATAGCAGGAAGAGTCAGCATTCACATTCTGTCTTCTCTGCAACAGACTTTCAAAAGCATCTCTTCCAGCCCCCCCCCCCCGCGCAGGTTGGACTGTGGTGCAGGAAGTGATAGGGGTATCACATCAGTTGGGTGTTTCAGCCTAATCCATTCAGGAAATTCACTAACACTCAAGGGAGACTTTAGGAGTGATGAATGCAGGAGGAGGACATTTACCTTCTGCTGGTGCTTCTTTATATCCAAGCCACTGCACAAAATCAATATTTTGGAATGATACCATGTTTTACTAATGTTATATATTTGGGGTTAATTATATAATTACTACATTGCAGTGATGATACTGTTGTTAATGGATGGGTGTTAATTGGACAATGCAAAGCATTTACACTGGACTAAAGGAGGTGTATATGTATCAAAATTTCATCCTACAGAGTTTTTTGTCATACCATTTATACCTGATGGTATGTGTGTTATAGTTCCTTTAAACTCCATGTGTAATATTTATTCAACATTTTTGGAAATAAAGCCTTTTTCTGACACTCTAAAAGGAAAATAAGTCCAAAGCTTCACTCATTGCACATTTACTTTGTTTTGGTAAGTCTTTAGTCGTTAAATGTATTTTAAAAACTTATGTCAAAATCAGGAAGCTTTCACTGCAACACCTAGGTTTAGAAGCATTGGGAACTTTTCCATTCTTCATCTTGCAGGAAGTGTCCCTGATATCCATGGCAGTGGAGAGCCAAAGCGGTTAGAAACAGAAGCTTCTGCAAGACATCAGATGATTTCCTTAAACTGCTCACCTCCCCTGGACTTAAACTTTCCACTGCCAGGAGAGAAAGGCCCTGCATGTCTTGTGAAGGTAATTACCGTAACTATCAATATCTAAAGTATTAGTGCCTCGTGAATGAAATATTAGATTTGTGATTGAAAACTGAAACCTGCATTTGGAACAACTACACTAGGCACCATGATCAGATCTAATGTTACATACTTTGTACTAAAATACTACAATAATTACATGTGTATTGCATGTATTTAGAAGGCCAGCATGGTGTAGTGGTTTGAGCATTGGACTTGAACTCTGGAGGTGAGGGCTTGATTCCCCACTCAGCCATGGAAACCCACTGGGTGACCTGTGGGTCACACAGTCCCAGCCTCCAGAATACCCTGTGATGAGTTCAACTTAGCCATAAGTTGGGAACAACTTGAAGTCACAAAACAATATTGCATATGTTATATGATGTAATATGTACATATGCTAAAAAGTTGGTAGACAAAATAGATAAAAAACAGCCTTTTCTGATCCTTAAATCCTGTCACTCAAGGCAAGAGCACTCAAGATCCAGTTTCTATCATTACCGTTCAAGACGCTGAGAAGTAATTGTTCTGCGTAACCACAGTTGTGTTCATATACACAGACACTTAAGAAATAAAATAATGTTTTGTTTTATCCAGACGTGATGAACTTTCAGGGATCAGGCACTCACATTATCACCTGCAGTACCTACAGAGGGCCCACTGCTATACCACTGAAATTCAGTGATAGAGTAGAAAAAACATTTTTAAACAAGGACTTCTGCTTTAAAACATTGCACGTAGGGAGCATGTACTGTCTTACTGAATGTACTTCTTTTAAAGTGGATTTTTTAAAAAAAAAAATTGTCTTAGAAGTAAAGTCTTTTTCTTCCACTGATTTTGTTTTGGGGGGAGGGATTTACTGCTACACCACTGAATTGAGGGAGCGCCACAAAAATAGGCATCTGCTCCCCACTGCTGACTTAGGCCATTTCTGCACTACGCTGTTATAGCGTGATTATTCCACTTTCAACATCCTATGGAATCCTGGCATTTGCAGTTTGGGGAAGGGCCAAGTGGCCCCTCCCCAAACTGCAAACCCCAGGATTCCATAGGATGTTGCAAGTGGAATAATCGCGCTATAACAGCATAGTACAGAAATGGCCTTGATCTTCTTTCTCCAAGTGATCATACAAGTTTCTATGTGCAGTTAATCTAATACATACCTCATGTGAGTAGAATTCAAAGGCATAGCTTTGTTTGTCTGGATCAGTATGCAAAGAGATCTTGTAGTACCTTTGAGACTGAAAGAAATAAGTTGTTAGAATAAGCTGTGGTAGATTTGAGTGTACTTCATCCGATGCATGGAGTGAGGTGCCTAGGAACTGACTGCTGTTCCACGGTCTTCAGGAACCTTGTAAAAGCTACAAAAGAAGATTGAAAAGAGAAACAGCAGGACTGGTATATATCTATAGAGACTCCAGTCCATTGACAGTGGGTCAATCAGACACTGATGCTACACATATTATAACTTTAGTTAAGATCCTAACCTTGTGAGGGCTCTCTTGGCCAGTTTATCACATCTCATTTCTGGTTCCTCACCAGCATTATATTACATTCCACGTATTCCCTCCATCATTCATATAGTCACCCTGGTTTAAGGCAAGATCTTTCCCTCTGCCTTTGTCCCCCAGCATCAATAGTTACAACTGAACTTGTCACTTCGTCACCAAACCCACAAGTTTGGACTTCTGTTGCTATTCACACATACAGTCTGCTCGTACATAGCTGTAAAAGTCAGTTCCTAGGCACTTTACTCCGTGCATATGATGTGGTAGACTCAAGTCTATGAAAGCTTATGATACCGGTTTCTTTCTCTCAGTCTCAAAGATGCTACAAGATTCCTTTGCATATTTTATGTGAGTTAGCATAGTAGTGCATAATATTTATGTGCCATTCTAAAGTGCAAGGGAGTGCAGAATGCAGATTTAGTGCCCCGTCTGCCCACCAGCTGTTTTTGTGGCCTTCCCTGCTGCTGCTGAAAAAGGCTGAATTACCTTTTCTAGCCCCCTTCCCAAACTTTGAACATCAAAAAATATCAATTTTTCAAAACCAGACATAGCTTCCACAATCTGGGATTGTAGGGTATAGGAACCAGAGGTTCAGACTTTTGAATTCCCAGAGAGTCCTGGGGCAGCGAACTATCATTCAGACTTACAAATTATCTGTGAGCCATAGTGACATCTGAATAGTTCAAAAGGAATGGAAAATTAGAAGGCCCATCCTAGTGTTCACGTGCAGGAAGACATACTAATGTCAAGCCCTTTTCTCTTTGCCATTTCTTCTCTTAACCATGTGCTCCTCCACCTGGGAAGAAAAGGAAAAGGTTATGCTAGCAGTATGTAATGCCCACCGTAGAGATTATGAAGGACTGCAGTTTGTGTGGTCTATGCTATGTATCTGGTTCATAAAGAAAGAATAATATGAAGGTTACTTTGTCTTGTCATTCTGGGCACTACTTGTGTACAGTTCTAAATTGATCAGTATAGTTCATTGTAAAAAGCAAAATTCAATGCTAAATTCAGCCTCTGAATGGATATATATAAAGTGTCACTCATTTATAGAAGACATCTATAACTAGGAAGTGGCAGTTGTAATAAAATATTCTGTACAATAGACTAATACTTTCTTTGATCTTAGTTACTTCTGGTCTAAGTTGCTGCATGAATTTGCTAGAAACCACTGGCTGTATTTGGACAGAGAACTACATTGTGACTTATTTTTATAGAAAGAAACTATGAGTCTTGAATTTGCACATTCCCCTTTCCTTCAGTACAGTTGGAAAGTGCAGGCTTTTTTTTTTAAATTAACCATTATTAAACATTATGTAAAAATTCTTAACCAGTTAATTCTAACTGTGGATTATTGAAGCAGTCCACCTTCATAGCCCAAGGTTTCTGTTACAAATCTGGTAGTGAGATTGACCTTCCCAACTCATGAATTCTTTTTTTAAATATTATTATTAAAGATTTTTCTACGTACAATTAAAAAAACTAAAACAAAACAGAAAGAAAGGGAAAAGTAGAAAGCTAATGGACTCTTATGTGCATAATGTTCACCCCCCAATAAGACTTACTCAGTAGGCTTTCATCGTAGCCTAATCATTGCTGAATACCTTAGTCTGTCCAGCTGGGGAGTTCTAAGCCCATTTGCCAAAGACCCATCCCTTTAATCCACTTGGTGGAGCAGGGGATAATAAGTACGTTTTATATTTTATTTGCTTAAATCTTGAAAACACACACATGACAAAATGTAATTAACAAGACCTTGTGGACTGTGTTAACAACACAAGGGATAGCCTTGCAACGAGGCAGTCTTACATGTGGTGAAGGATTTAGAGTATGACATTTTCGGTAGCCAGTCATTTACAGTTACTGAAATGCTGTACTTCAGAACATGTACAAAGTTCATTGTAGGTAAGAAAATCATATACAAAGTCCATCGTAGGTAACAAAATCAGTGGGAATTTTGGTCTTCTGAGAGATCAGACTGAGAGCAACGTGTGATCATTAGTAAACAGTTAATGAGGCCTCTTTGTAGGGTCTGTTGTTTTGTGCCGTGAGGTGATAAACAACATTTCTGATGTCAGTATTCTAGCCAGCAAATTTTTTTAAAAAAGCACTTAATAGTAGCCTCACCTTCTCAGTACCTCCAAGCATACAGCTGGCCAGTTCCAGACAATGAAACAGTTATGAAAAATTACCATGAGCAAATGTTAGTTGGAACAAAAGATGAGAATTGTTATGTTCAGCCTGTTTGTCAGGTCTTATACTGCCAGATGCTTTATGGAGCACTTTTGAGCTACATTAGAAAGTAGATGCAGAATTCTGTAACTTATTTCTATAAGTTACATAAGTTACAATGTGTCCAAATTGTGGTTAATCAGAAAGTAGCTGTTCCCAGTCTCCATTCAAGGACAACAGAAGATGCCATGAAATAACAAGTTGATCCTGAAGCTCACTGCAGTTCCTTTCATTAATAAAGCACAGGTTATATTCAAATACAGTCACTGTGTTTTCCTTTTTGCAGGATGTTGTAATAAGCTGTCTTTTCTCTTAAAATGTATTCTTTTTTGTGGCAGATATATGAAAATGGAGATAGCTTCAAGTTGAATGATGTTATTGAGGTTTATGGGATTTTGTCGGTTGATCCTGTTATGAACATAGTCAGCAACGAAGAAAGGTAAAATTTTAGTGTTATAAAATACCAATGTACAATCATTTGTCATACTCAAGATCAAAAAAGTTAGAATTAATCCACAGATTAGTGGTATTACTTGTTCGTGCTTTATTTATATTATGATATAATGGATCGGGAGTTCAATTTCAGTCTGGGAAATCTGGGTTCAGATTCTACTATCTTCTGTAGACTCATCATGTGTAGGTTGGAGTGGGATACCATTGCCAAAACTGCCATTTTCCCACACGTGGTGGGCCAGGTTGTTGTATTTCCAGCCAGAAATTGGCACAAAATTTCTGGCTGCACTTCCAGGGGTTTTTTTTAATGCTCCTGGGCCAATTTTTGGTATTATAACAGCTCCTTTAAATTATTTATATATTATTATACAATAATTTAAAGTAGAAGCTATAATCCCTTAGTAGGAGAAAAGTGGGCCAGTCAGTCAGTCAAGCCTTTATTATGGTCAACAAACCATGAGGCAAAACACTTGTTACATACGTTATATACATTCTACGTGGGGATAAAAACATACAAAAATAGAAAATATTTATAATAAGATAAAACACAATATGTAATTAATTAGATGTAATACATCTTAAAAACCACTTAAGTTAGGTTTAAGATTAGATAGGAAACTATAAAATTTAAAACATATCATATGTAAAAATTTCTATTAAAACTCATGCAACCTTTTTTCCTCGTATAGAATTCTTGGTAGCCCCACAGTTCCTAGAGATATGGCCCCATCTCAGGTGATTACTACAGAGGAGATTATTCAAATGTTAACATTTGTGTACCATAGACCTTCGAGTTTTAATAGTACTGAAGAGAAACTTTGCTACCTCCTCAGTTACTCTTTTTTCAGTATCCTCTAATAGATGTATTAAATACCATCCCAAAGATCTTCCAGGGAACTTGCTTAGGAGAGGCACTATGAACCTTAGCCTATCATCGTTATAGAAGGTGCAATAAAAGAGTACATGAGATAAGGATTCTACTAGTCCCTCCCCACAGGGGCATACACGATCCCTGTACTCAATTTGCTGAAAATGGCCCTCTAATACAGCAGATGGAATAACGTTAAGTCTAGCTTTACTAAATGCCATCCGGTATTTGGGGACTGTTAAATGTTCGAGATAGTTTGCACCCCTAATTGGATTAAACCTCAAACCCAAACTAATGGGAGAGCAAGTTGTACGTGCGATGGATATAGAATACTGAATATCAATATCCTTGGTTCGTTGTGCAAGGATCAGCTTGGCCCTGGGCCAATCAAGAGTGAGAAGGAATGTTTCTGAAAGGCCTAATCATTGCCATTTTTCTTTCACAGATTTAGTCAGCTGAGTAGTATATGTATCTCTTTGCGTCAAGTAAACATACCCAGCCTCTCGTCCTACAAAGAGAACCCTCAGCCAGTACACTAAGGCCCACTTCCATGCTGTACATTCAATTGATGTACAACCAGCCTCCAGACGGAGAACTGCTGATGGGACACAATTTGGGACCACAAATAGTTTTCTGAGGAATGTTGAGAGTACTCGTTCCATTGTTAATGAGAAAGCCAGAATCCATACCGGGATACTAAACAGTAGTTGGGGAGGAACCTTGGCCTGGAGTACCGTAAGTGCAGCTGGAATCAATTGTTCCCCCTTAGTATAAAAAAATCAGACAATTGCTCCACTGTTGCAGGTTGCGTTCTGCATAGCGGTTGCCCGCTGCAATGCCCAGGCACCAGATGCGTGAAAAATAATCCCCAAATATTTAAAATTCCTCACTTGTTCTATTTTATGACCAGCTATAACCCAATTAAGTATGGAGTATTTTTTGGAAAAAACCAAGATTTTAGATTTATTGTAGTTGATAGTTAACTGGTTGTTTTCACAATACTCCATGAAAACTCTTGTTATTCGTCTTAAACCAATCTTGCTAAAGGAGAGGAGAACAGCATCATCTGCATATAGGAGCAAGGAAATACTCACTGAAGCCAGTTTAGAAGGGTGAAAAGTCTCCGAAGAGACAGAAAAAGCAAGATCATTGAGGTACAAATTAAATAACGTGGGCGCAAGGATACATCCCTGTTGGACACCTCTTTCTACTGGGATGGATTTAGTAAGATTACCCTCTACTCCGCATCTTACTTGTATTGTGGTGTTGTTGTATAGCTTCATCATTAGCCTAAGTAATCTTTTGTCAATAGAGGTAGCAAGGAGTTTAGCCCACAATCTATCTCTATGTATTAGATCAAATACCGATTTCAAATCCATGAAGGCAGCATATAGCCTATTGCTATATGCTATTGAATATTTTTCGGCCAGATGATTTAAAACTACACAATGATCTGTGGTTGATTTGCCCTTCCTAAAACCAGCTTGTTCTTCCCCCAGTATTTTTTCTGACTCTATCCAGTCTGTCAGACGATTGTTAAGAAGGCGGCCATATAATTTGCCCACTACAGATAGTAAGCTAATGGGGCGATAGTTGGTAGGGTCACTTTTGTCTCCTTTTTTGTATATGGGAATGATAATGGCCTGAGACGAACTCTCAGGTAATTGGGCTGTCCGGTTTATATGGGTGAATAGGGTTGCCAGTAAAGGTGCCCACCATGAGATATTTGCTTTTAAGAGCTTGGGCATGATTAAATCTGGCCCTGGGGCTTTGCCAGATCTCATCGTGGAGATCAAATTTACAACTTCATGCTGGGTCACTGGGGGCCAGTGTGGAATGGCCAGATTTTCCACAAGGCCAATACATTTTCCTTCCAACGGCCCCTCTTTGAGCTCTTCACAGTCCTTGAACAAAGTGGAGAAATAAGCTTCCCATACATGTGCCGGTATATTACATTGGGGTGCACCCTCCAGGTTGCCTAGCATGCCTGTGACAATGGTCCAGAACTGTCTGGTATTCCTTTGTAGAGAGGAGGCTAGCAATGCTGACTATTGCCTATACCTGGTTTCCTTTTTCTTCTTAGTGATCAATATTTTATAGTATTTTTTTATAGTATAGTAACTCTTTGGCAAAGAGCGGGAGTTGTCTTCCCTGTACTTAAGATACACTTTCCTCAGGAGGTCCCTTGCCTCCAGGCATTCTAAATCTAATCCTGTGCTTATCCTATTATGTCTAACAGTGAAAGAGCTTGTTTCCATGCTCCTTATTGTCTTAGCCAACAGCGCAATGAGCAGTGAATAATTTTCCAGGGCAACTTGTATATTCTGTGACTCTATAATGGAGTTTTTAAGCTCCCTGTACCTTGGTGAGTTTAGTAATGTTGAGATCTTACCACTTACATTATCAGACCATCTTAGTCTTTTCCGGGTTATAGTCACTGCTGAGTTGACCAGTTGTTTTTGAGGGCTTAAACAAGTATCAAAAGAGGTTCCCAAACTCAGAGAGAGGGGTAGATGATCGCTCTCAGTTCTAGCTGCCACAGAAAACTGCAGTATATGTTTATAGATAGAATTAGAGACTAATACATAATCTATTGTGCTACTCCCTTTTGCTGATATATATGTGTATTCTCCAGTTTGTTCAAACTTTGGGTCTCCATTGATTATTCTTATTGCAAGGCGCCCCACCATCTGTACAAGACATATGCCAGCATAGTTAATCCCTGTGTCCTTTGAGTGTCTGTTGATGTTAAGTACATGATCCTCCAAATTGTTAAAGTGCCAGGAATGGGAGGAAAAGAGGGTCTTGTTGTCTGGCCCAATTCTAGCATTAAAGCCCCCCATCACAATTATGTGTGATTTAGGAAACTGCACTTCCAACTTGATATGTATTCTTCTAGTGTCTCCCATCATCAGGTGATATCTTCCCTGTTAGTCATTGGGGGGATATACACATTAACTAATAATAAGCACACGAATCCAAACTCAAGTACACATGCCATAGCAATCTGACCACACAGAGCTAGACATACGTTAGAAGCATGTAGGGAGGTAGAGTGCAAAATGGCGAGTCCGGCTTTTGGTCTTCCCTTTCCAATTGGAGCTATAGCAGGTTGCTCCAAAACGACGTAGCCATTAATATCCAGTTTTGTTGTAGACCACGTCTCCTGGAGCAAAATTATGTCAAATTCCTGTAGGAAATCAGAAACCTCGCGATCCTTAGATTTAGAAATCCATCCCGCTACATTCCAGGACAAAAATTTAACCTGATGTTTTGCCAGAGGAGATGATTTTGCGTCATACGGTACTAAGGAAACACAATAAGGTACAGGCTGTTTAGTAGATTTAGTTTCCACCACACTGTCCTCTAATTGTCACTTTGTTTTTTGAACCTGGGCCAGATGTCCACTGTCATCATGGAATATGGCTCCATTAGTCCTCCGATGTCCTCTCTTTGAAGTATGATGCTCATCCCTGACAATGTGGTCCACGTTTACCACCTGGTTGTATCTACCAGCGGAGAATGCCTCCGATTCTTTACTGCAGTTCATTGTGCCCAGATGTTCAGTGTTGTGTATTGTTTTCTGCCCCAGGGAGGATCTTTCATATATTTCGTTATTCTCTAGATTGGCTGCTGCTGAAACCAGCTGCATACCGCTCGGTTTTAACTTCTCCAAGACCCCGCTTCCATGCAACTTATGTAAAGTAGTTGTTAGAGAATTTTATCTATGATTTCAGTTTGTAGTGGAGGAAGCAGAGTCTGAAAAGTTTTTAAAAGAGACTCCTCCTCCTCTATAGTCATATCATTAAATGTGTTTACAAAGAGTTGTTTATCTTGAGGGCACTGAGTTGGGCATTGTGCAGGGTCTGGAAAATCGATAAGATTAGTTGTTATGCTGTTACTGTTCTTATTTTGGGGGCATGTGCTAGGCATGCTGTTAGTTAATGAAATAGGAGGGGCCCTATTTTCAAAAAAGCAGGAAGTAACTATTCCCTTGTTTAAAAGTTTAGACCTAAAGGAGTATACTTTCTCTGCAGTTTGTTTATAAAAGTCACAACTGCATGGGCATGAGTATAATTATAGAACAAGTACTCCACGTGGGAAATTTCCAAGGGGGTAAGTCTCAAATGAACTGCAGTTTCCAATGTACATACGAGATGGGCTCTACATGCAGATTGAGATAGCATGCCTTGGGGTTTAGGGTAGTTACTAATGACCAATTTGTTTTTGGCTAAAATTAAATTCCAGGACTTACTTTTCCAGTTGTCCTGAGAGCCAGGAGTTTGGAGATCCTCACCTTGGAGAGATTTCTTCTTCTTGTTAGGCAAGTCATTTCTCAGTGCCTTTTCCCAAGGATCTTGAATAACTGGTTCCTCACTGCTAAAACAGGAGGAGTTTTGTGAGGGAGAGAGAGGATCGTTATAATTTCCGTATGAGGATGTCTGGTTATTCTGTTTGGGGCTAGGTGCTTTTTTATTTGGCTTCTCTTGTTTACTTGTTTTTTTGGGGTTCTCTAGTGTATTTGGCTTCATGTCCAAGACATTAAACAATTTTTGGAAGTTCATTTTTCCTCTCTTAAGTTGTAATCGATGACCTTTCCCTGACCTCTTGGTATTTTGGTTCTTCTTAACTTGTTAGGGTCACTATATAAATGCTTTTGTTTTCTGTTGGGGTTCTTCTGCTTAACTTCCTTCCTTCCATTGCTATGTTGAGGTGTGTTACCCTCACAACCCAGTAGCTTGGTTTCAGGTTGGAATTCCATCCTTACCAATACTTCAGTAATACCTGTTAGTAGACCATTACATTCGGAGAGGTAGGATTTGATTGATTGTAGATCCTTGGTCATGACTACGGCATGTCCCATTAATTCTGTCAGTTTTTCTAGATTCTTCATCTCACCTGGTGTTATTTCTTGATTTAGAATACTCTCCGTTTGGTTAACAATAGCATTGTCTTTGGAAGATTCAATTATGGTTCCATGTCTCCAGTCCCGTGGCGGGGTAGCATTTTCATTGTTTTCAGCAAAGGCAAATTCCTCTGCCAAATTAATGCCATCCTTGTTATATGGATCAAATAAGATCTGTCTGTTACTTAGGGTTCAATCAAGCTCTGCATCTGTGGACAATTCAGGCCCTGGATTCTTTATTTTGACCACTGGAGAAAAGTATGCAGGGATTTCTGTCTGTTTTGCTTGTTTTATTTGCCCCTTCTTATTAATTGTGGAAGATTCCATGTGAGTTGATGAAGCACCTAAATTTCTGTATCCCTGTCTTGTAAGAACCACCATCGTTCCTAATGAAGCTGCCATTCCTGTTCTTCTACTTTTGAGTAAACTTTTTTACTTTACTTTACTTTACTTCTGTATTAGTTTGGTTGCTTTTCTGGTTTTATTTAAAAGAGTAAATTTCAGGAAGAAGAGAGCCCTGATAGTCCTGATTATCTTTTCTCTTCTTGAGCTTGTGTTGGAACGAACATATCAATGTTGACACCAACTGAAAATAAGTAATGTCAACAACTGAAAGATAGATCAACAAGCGAGTAGGAAGACAAAATCTGGTTTCACTTTAATTACTCACAGTTGATCCCGATTTCACGTGAGTAGGTGGCAAATCTTGATCTAAATCTTGATCTTGATTTAGCTTGGGTATTTTAATCCTTTGCTTTTTCTTCAATATATTTTGTATTCTACTCCCAGATAAATTTGTAGAAAGTAAATGTGAAGTAAGATTGAATATACTTAGTAGAGAAGACAAGGTAGCAGCCTGAATACTCCTCCAGCTCACCACCAAACCCCACCAAAGTCCAGCCTCAGAAACAGTGAAAATAGTTGCTGTGAGGCTTCCAAAATGATTATTCCATCTGACTCTGTACTCCCATCCTTGGACTATCTTTTCTTACAAGGTCTGGACTGAAGGACATGGGCATTCAGGTACTGGAGCTCCGAGGAAGTGGAAGGGAAGCCCCTAAACTACTTTCCTTCAGAATTAAATACTGTGCTTCATCAAAACTACTACCACCACCACCTCACCTCTTCTCTCTGCTAATTTCCACCAAAGAACAAAGAAGCATTATATGCACCTACCAGCACAGTGAACATGGCTGAAAAAGTGGGAAAGATTATTTGCTTGAGAAAAGTGGGGTACAAATTGAATGAGTGAGTGAGTGAATGAATGAATGAATGAATGAATGAATGAATAAATAACAGAGGGTGGAGGTTAATAGATGATGCTACTCCAGGCAGCATTTGGAGCATTTTATGGGTATGTTTTGGAAGAGAGTGTTTTTCTGTTTGTTTTAAAAATTGCTTGGAGGGAGGGCTTCCACACCATTAGTCTTGTGTAACAGTATCTCTCAGCTTCAGTTTCCATTTATGAAATTACTGTGCACTATTTCATAACATGATGCCAAAGATCAGTACCAGAAAAATAATAGCAACCTGAGCTCTGCTTTTACCAGGTAGATATCCAAGATATTTGGGGCAACTGCACACTCCCTTTCTACATACACCACACAAAGATGTTTACTGGCACAAAAGTTCTAGTGCTAAAAACAAAGACTTTCCTGTTCCTCAAACAGGTTTGGCATGTCTCCATTTGGTGAGATCAGCTTTATGGTTGTATCTTGCTGTTTGCTTGCTTGTTACTGTGGTGCTAACACAGAAGGAAAGAACTGTAGGTTTTTAGCTTTGATAGCTTTACTGTAAAGAAAAGAAAATGTGTTTTGAGATCATAATGCAAATTATTTTCAGAGGGAAAAGTGCAAGTACTGTAAATTCAAGAGTACTTCTGAAGTCATGATGAAGTTACTCCGACGTTATACAAATATGAACCAAATTAAAATTATCATAATCTGCTATATGGTTTATTTTGATCCTTGTATATGCATCTAATGTTGAAGTGAAATGCTTTTTGTTGTTGTTTTGTTTTGTTCATGAAATGATAAGGGGCTGCATATGAGTAGGCCTCAGAAAAAGGAATGTGTTCAGTGAAGTGACTTGTGAAATGGAGAATTAAAAAGTCTGGCCATCTCATATGACTGTACCCATTATATGTGTTGTGAATGCATTGAGTTCTTTTCAAAATACAGAAATTATTTGGAAACTTTGAACTTGAAATGTTACACTTCAATAAGATACCAAGAAAAGCACTTGGCTTCTTTTGTGTTCTGTTCCATTTCTCACCCATGCTTTTGAGATACCAACTGTTTTCTAATGGGATATAGTGTTCCTTATGAAGCATGATTGTGTCTCTGCTGCCTTAGGCTCCTGGCTATGTTTGTTGACAATTTGAGGGAATTTCTAGTCAAAGTTCCTGTTTTCATTTCAGGCACTTGGTTCTAGCCTGGTTTCAAGTACCGTAGCCAGGTGTTCAGTATCTTCCATTGCAGTTGTGGTTTTCTCTCACATATAGTGATTCTAGGAAGCAGAAGATTTGCTGCTAGGAAGCCTGGCTTGCTGTTGCATGGTTGAAGCCTACAGGATTTCCCGCCTTCTGTATTTCATGATGTATTGTACTTTTTTTTATTATTATTATTATTTGTTAAATTTCTTCTGTGGGTTTAGTACCTCATCACAGATACAGATGACTGTATAACTTGTCCACCATGTGTGTAAGCTTGGCTTTTTCTTTTTTTTTTTCTTTTTTTTTTTAAATTTTCTAGAGAGAATTCATCATCTCCAGTGGAATCTATGGACTGTATGGACACAGTGGAAGAACAGAGAGTTCATAGTCCACCATCTTCATTAGTTCCCAGAATCCATGTGATTTTAGCACAGAAGCTTCAGCACATAAATCCATTACTGCCTGCCTGCCTTAATGAAGAAGAAAGCAAGAGCTGTAAGTATTTAAACTATTAAGAGGAAGATTAGATCATTACAATTTAATGTTTGCACTAGAGTTTATTGTTCCCGATTCTTCTTACTCAAAGAAATCTGTCCTTAAAGGCTTACATATTTAGAGCACAATGATATTGTGCTTTAAACATTTTTATTCTTTTGTTTTTGACTTTCAGCTGTCTCCATTGACAGATTGTATTATGATTCCTTGCTTATTTGAGAAATGTGGCGAAAGCTGCCCTTAAATCTTTTTTTTTCTAAAACACCTCCACCTCTACCAGTCCAAAAGCACAAAGGTCATTGCCCATCCCATGTAGCAACAGCTAGGATTCTGATCAGTAACTCTAGTTTTTCTAATGAGCAAATGGATTGAAATGTACAAACATAAAGGGAGAGGTGTGTTTGTGTATGCATGCCTCACAGAGCAAAGTTGTTGTTGTTGTGTGCCTTCAGGTCATTTCCTATTCTGGACGTCCCTAAGACAAATCTATCATGGGGTTTTCTGGAGTATCCGAGGTCACCCAGTGGTTTCCATGGCTAAATGGGGAATCGAACCCTGGTCTCCAAAATTGTAGTCCACTGCTCAAACCACTCCACCACCCTGTAGATTGCTATAAACATTGGTCTATTCGATTTTAAACTCTGAGCTTGATGTTGTCATGACAATTGTGCTTTTGTGTACTTCCTTGTTATGTAAGTCCCCTCCGCTTTTAGGTTTTACTTGAAATCTTTTAACAGAGCTTATCAGATCCTTTGTAAACATAGCTATAGCCCATTAGAAGAAACTCTGATCTCTTTGATCTCAGGAATCAAAAGCAGGCATTCAGAGTTGATTGTATCTTTTGGTTTAAAAAAAAATCTAGTTTCCTGTAAAAAAAGATTCGTTGTGAAACGGAATTTATAATCCTAAATGACTTGCTTTTCCACAAAGAACTGACAGAAGGAGAAGCAGTAAGTAATTGTGCTAATTACTATTTTACTAATTTTATCATTACTACTAATGCTAATTACTATTTTAATTAATTTTAAAATATTACAACTACTATTAATTAAAACAAGTCGAATTTCTCTATTTACAGTTCTTATAAATTCCTTTTGGTGCTGCTTCTGGGACAGAAGTCAGCTCCCTAAAAATCAAGTCTAACATTAATTATCGAATATTTTCCCATTATATTTTTAGAAAAACAAGTGCTCCTTTTTTTTAACAGATTTTTAATTTTTTTTTCATAATGTTGATTTTTTTAAAAAAAATTACAACTGTAGATTAGAGAAAGGGTTACAATAACTATAATTTGGTTATTTAATTTTGTCAGAACTTTTTTACACCTGTTTTATTTCACAAAATATACTCTTCTATTATCTAGAAGCAGATAGTAATGAGTAAAAATTGTATCAGTACTCTTTTTATTTATTTAGAGAATTTGTATTGCTTTCAGTATGCTCTCAAAGTGCCTTACAAATTAAGATTTAAAGAACAGACATAATCAAACAATATAAAATCCATATAGAACTTGCTGCACCATTTAGCAGGCTCTCTAAAAACTTTGGCATACACGTAGCAGTATAATACAATGTGTTTTTTGGTCATATTGTATGGAGGCTGCCCATATACTGTAGGCTCACAAAACCCAGGGAAAGTAGGATCAAACAGGTCAGCCTACAAAATACCATCCATCTGTTAATGTAGCCTCATCTCTCTTTTCATTTAGCTGGCTGGGGGAAAAGAATGAAGAATTAGGAAATTTCGCATCACAGTCTGATGGGATGCCTCTTAGCCCATAGTTTGTGGGGCAAACATAATTACACTTCTTTTTCTGAGGGTAGCTTGGATGCAAAAACAGAGTGAGGCAAAGGGTGACTATTTCAGGATCAAAGTTCTACCTTAGTCTTCTTTGCCTTGTGTTGATACTGCCAACACCTCCCAAGTTTATATAGCTACGTGTCTATATAATCTGCGTATATACACTCACAAGTAATTAGCTCTAATTTTTTTTCCAGAATTCTGTATTGCCTTTGTAGCCCATATTGCATATGAAGTATTTTGTAGGATCTTTTGGGAAACTGTAACAGTTGTTTGAAAAGAAATGGCTGTTTCTTATGTGTCACTCCTCCTCCCAGTAAGAACAGATTCCATGAATAATAACTGTCAGCAACTGCTTCTTTTGAGTACGGTCTTAAGCTTTAGATCAGGAAGAGGTAAACTGCACCCCTTGAAGCCCCCACACCTACTAAATTGTTGATTTTCTAAATTCTTGGTAACCGTGTTGCCCCACCCCACCTCCAGATAGCTAAAAATAGCTGCAAAATATAACAGTTGTGGTCCCCCAGTCCCCACCTGCATTAAAAACAACTCTCAGACCTCCCAGCTGAGATCAAAACCAGGATAGACATTGCTCACTTCCTAATTTTGGCCAATTTTGGGGAGGATATGGCAGGTTTTTATGATATGTGAAGTGTTGTGGGAGCAAAACTGCTACATTTTGCAGCTCATCTGAACTATAGTTCAGATGATTGTATTAATTTTTAAAATCATGAATTGTAGAGCTTTTAGTTTTTTGTTCCTTTTTAAACAATTCCAGAAATGGTTCCTAGGGTTTTTGTTTTTTTTTCAGGGGGTGAGGGGAGATGGTAAATTGACTCTACAGCTTTAGGTCCCAGCATGCTCAGTCTTGATCTTATAGGAAGATAGCTTATATCACATCTCAATTTTCTCTTCTTCAGGCAAAACATACCCAATACCCACAGCTGTTCTTTATAGGGTTTGGTTTCCAGACCTTTTAGCATCTCAAGTCATCCTCCTTCAGACATGTTCCTGCTTACTTGATTTCATATTACAACATCAGAAGCCATTGGTGCTGAACTATAGTGAATTTTATTCTGAATTTAGAACAGTGGAATAAAATTGATAACAGTTCCAGATGCCACTCATCAGTTTTCCTTCAACAATGCTGTGTGCAAGGAAGTTAGATTCATCTAGAATATGTTCCATATGTGAACTTATTTCAGATAGCTAATTGTCAGCATAGTTCGGTTAGTGATTTACACCTGGAACTGAACAAGCAGTATTTTAATTCTGACAGCAGAGTGATTTTAAGTTGTTTATGGGACCATATATCTGTCTGTATGACTGGTCAGAAGCTGTATTTGCACCTTGTGGCTTCCTTGCACTAGTCCTTGTTTATGCCATTACATGAAATATATAATAAGCTGAAGCTATGATAGGAATAGTAATTCTCTTTGTTGAGAAAATTTGCTGTAACTGTGGAACAAAGAACAATGTTCCAAGACTTGAATAGGCAAATGTGGAATAGGACAACTTGCTTTTCTGCTGGATAGACAGCTGTATGAGTTCTACTGCCTCCCTTGCTCAGATGACATTTAACTGTATTAAAAAGAGCCATATTTGATACAAATGCCATGATGATTCTTACTCCTGCCTATTTTTATCTTTGTTAGTTGTTTCTAGTTTTATGTCTGAACTTTCACCAGTCAGAGCAGAGCTTCTTGGATTCCTCACTCATGCCTTCTTAGGAGACAGCCTGGCTGCTGAATACCTTATATTACATCTCATCTCCACAGTGTAAGTAAGAAAGTCATACACTGATAATATTTCCAGACCTTCCCTTTTGTGAATTGAGAGGCTCTTCCTGGCTGCAGAAGGTTTGGAATTCAGAAGAGCATTTCTACAGGTAGAACAGAAGAGAATGTGATCTTTGCTAATGCCGCCACCACCACCTCTTGTCACGTAAGCTCTGGAAGACTGGCGGGACCCTCAAGAGTAGTGCAGAAGATGGCAATGGCAACTGCATTAAGACAGGGAAATTGGTGAAAAAACACCCATTGCACTTGCTGAATAGCAAGTTTTTAATCCAGTTTGTTTTTCAACCGAAGATAGTTATACCAGCTTATTAAAACCTAATACCTATTGTGCATTCAGGAGTGCAAAATGACAATAACTGCATGATCAGGCTGCTCCAGTCTTGCAGAATTCTGGGCTGAGTGTCATATGTGTTAACACAGATTCTTGTAAAAACAAGTAAGTCCTGGAGCATTTTGAGAGAAGTTTATAGCATAAGCTTTCATAGATCCAAGTTTATTTCATCAGATACAGTAACCAATTTCTGAGTCCATGAAAGCTTAAGCTACAAAAGCTTCTCTCAGTCACAAAAATGCTGCAGATTTTTGTGTTCTCATTTGTTTTAGTTTTATCATGCATAGAGATGAAACTTACTTTTGTTAAAAAGAAACAATAAGTTGAGCAAGTAACATTGTTAGTACTTTATACCTGAATGCTGTTGTTTTGAAGCTATGGGTTCAAATGTTGACTGTTAACTGGAATGTTAAGGACTTTTTGTCCCATATAAGTTCACATTTTAGCTTTACAATAGATCATTTTCTACGTGAGCGGTATTTTATATTACTGTCCACATGTTAAGCATTCCAGATACATAGGTGTGATCTATCAGATGTATTCACTTTCCCATCAGCTCATCAGATACATCTTAAGTGTCCTAATTATTTGAAAATAATCCTGGGAGTATGCTTGAAGATTTTTAAAAAGTCAGGTTTGTATTTAAGCACTATCCTGATAGCTTTACGTGATGAAGAGTTGTACATGGGCAAGTGAGTGACCAGGCTGTCATGGGAGGAATGGAATGTCCTATATGCAGCATAGAAACCTAGTGAATTGTGAGAGGAGGAGAGTTTTCCCTTCTGTAATCAGTACAGAAAGACAGCAGGCTGTTTTAGTAAGGATGTAATATTTCCATAAGTGTTTTGCATTTGAAGAGATAATTGACCGAAATAATCCTTAGAACCATTTTATTGTTTAACAATCCAGTTTATAGAGAGAGATTTTTTCCCAACTCCAGAAATTTCTGTTGATAAATGAAATGCCTCTGAATAAGGTCATTCAGTTAAATGTGTACGCCAACATACACTGTGCGTTTTACAGAATAGAATATTTATCAAAACTTCTTAAAGAATAAATTACACATCATCAATAAGCATGTGGAGACTTGTCTCCTCCTTTGCTTGTGCAAATAATCCTTAGCCATCTGCATATAAAGCTGAAACTACTGCTAATATTACAGTCTAAAACTAGTTTTCAGAATTGACTGAATTTTCAAATGCACTGTGATTTTGAGATATTGAGTTAACAGCCAAAAATATGGGGGAAAAAATCATGAACCTGCCAGTAACTTTCAGTGATCACTGTTAACAATCTCAGGATGCTGAACTTCTCTTTTGTTTATCATATAGCTATGCAAGAAGAGATGTCCTTCCTCTGGGGAAATTCACAGTCAACCTAAGCGGCTGTCCAAGAAACAGTGTCTTCACAGAGCATATATATCGCATTATTCAGCAGCTTGTTCCTGCAGTAAGAATTGCATTTTTATTACTTTTGTCATAAATTGTTGTACACTAGTTCAGTCATATGGGTATTTTGCTATGTTAGCTACCTATACTAAATGTTTTACTGAATATGCTGGAAGCATTCCTAGAAAAGGCAAATATCTGCTGCTGCACAATATTTCTGCACTAGTGCTTTAAATTTAGCTGGGTCGCATATGGAGGAAGGCAAGCTATAAATTCATAAAGAAAATTACCCATACTCTCTCCTTCCATGGTGATTGGGTACATGGGTGTAGAGAAGAACAGGCAGTTGTTTAAGGTGCAGGGGCTGCACATATGCATACACGTGCACACACGCACAGCCCACTAGCCATTTTTTTCCCTAATTGCTCAAACTGAGGAGGTCATTTTGCCATGTTCTCGGTCCAAGGAAAAAGCTTGTCCCAAAACAGAAAGTAAGCAGTAGATCTTTCTGGTTTTGAAAAAAAGCCCCATTGGCTCTAGAATAGTCAGGTGGGAGAAAAACATGGCAAAATTGCCCATTCCCTAAAGGGCACCAGTCATATTTTGAGGTTGTGCAAGCTTGTTACTACTCTGTATATCTGGTTTGTAGCCCAGTTAATCTGTCAGTATTTTCAGTAATGGTAAGGTCACTACACCACACTACCATACTATTATTGTTAACAGTTAACAGTTTAACAGTCCAGTTTATGGAGAGAGATTTTTTGCCAGCTCCAGAAATTTCTGCTGTTGATAGATTGAATGCGTAGTCCTTGTCCAATATGCGAACCATTAAATCACGATGGCACAAAACATCATTCAGTAATAACATACTTTTTAAAGTAAAACAGTGGGGGGTATCTTCTAAGGTGCTGTTTGCAGCTATTTGATCCTGTCTTTTGGAATAGCTTTTTTGCACATCCATTATTTCTGTTGTTTTAATGAAATACAGTAGGCTCATTGTCTGTTTGGGCCACTTTGTAGTTGACAGAATGTTCATTTTTCTTGGCAGTCCTTTCGCCTGCAAATGACCATAGAGAATATGAACCGCTTGCAGTTTAACCCACACAAGGACTACACAGCTAATCGCTTGGTTAGTGGGATACTACAGCTGGCAAGCAATACCTCCTTTGTCATAGATGAGACTTTGCTTGAGCAAGGACAGCTTGACACAAGAGGTTGGTATTTATGCATTATTGCAGTACAACACTCTTCTATTGCAATATATTAACAAGAATCCAGATCATGGCATTCAAAAAATATAATGATGGTTGTGCATGTTGTATTAGTTACCTCACAGATGACTCATTTTTCCAATCAGGCTGAAGATTCTCAGTTTAATATTTAGTTAATTTTTTACTGAATTTTTTAAATCCTTAATTTCTCTAATAAAATAAACAGAAGTAACATATGAGCCAAGTTCTAAACTATACAATAAGATATGGGAATGGCATTAAAATGGAGGAAAATTTGCGTCTTTGCTAGGCATCCAAAACTAAATAAGGAAGGAACCAATTCACCTCCCTCAGGAGGACACTCCATAATTACGGCACTACTACTGGACATTTAACTAGTGCCAACCTGTAACTTTACTGCGTAGGACTGATCACCCCAACTGAGTTTACTGTGGAAGATCTTTTCTCTTTAGCTTTCAGTTTTGTCTTAGATGACTGCTCCGTTGATGCATACAGATGATGCCTTTTCACACTGCTGGTAACTTAGCACTGTAAAAGAACAGGTTGCTTACCTGTAACTGTGGTTCTTCGAGTGGTCATCTGTGCCCTCACACGCTAGGAGCTTTCACGCATGTGTGGTAGCGTTCGGAAGATTCTAGAGCTTAGCAGCTTGGCGGGAACCCCTCCCCCATGCCCGTACTGAGCATGCTCAGCCCGCCAAGCCAACGGTCTCTCCTCAGTTCTAGAGTCCACCAATAAGGGACCTGAAAGAGGAGACGGCTGGGCGGGTGTGTGTGAGGGCACAGATGACCACTCGAAGAACCACAGTTGCAGGTAAGCAACCTGTTCTTCTTCTTTGTGGTCTCTGTGCCTCACACACTAGGAGATTTTGTAGCTTACAGGTTGGACAGTGGGTCAGATCCTAGAGAGCGGAAGACAACACCGCACGTCCAAAACGGGCATCTCTCCGGGACCGGCAGTGCATTCTATAGTGACACACGAAGGTCGAGGGTTGAGACCAGGTCGCCACATGGCACAGTTCTTGCAGGTCCACTCCTCAAAGGAGAGCTGCTGAAGAAGCCACTGCTCTGGTGGAATGAGCTCGCAACAAAGCTGGCGGAGGCTGTTTGGCCAGTTCGTACGCCAGCAGAATGGTCTGGACCACCCATTTGGAGAACCTCTGGGTGGACACCTTGTGGCCTTTTCGACACTCACCGTAGCACATGAACAAGTGGGGCGTCTGACAGAAGGGCGCAGTCTGGTGAGTGTAAAAAGCCAAGGCCCGACGAACATCAAGGGAGTGCAGGGAGCGCTCCAGAGGCGTAGTCGGGTCCGAGTAAAAACCAGGTAAGATGTCCTGCCTAAGGTGGAAGTGTGAGACCACCTTGGGCAGGAAGGAAATGTCAGGTCGGAGGACTACCTTGTCTCGGTGAAAGACAAGGAAAGGCTCGTCGGATCGCAGTGCTGTCAGCTCACTTGCCCGCCTGGCTGAGGTGACAGCTACCAGGAAAGCAGTCTTGATGGTCAAGAGCCTGTCATCCGCAGTCGCCATGGGCTCAAAGAGCGGTCGCGTCAACTGAGTACCAAGGACAGCGACCAAGGCGGTAGCGGTGGCAATACCGGCGGATAAAGGTGTTGCAGGCCCTTCATAAACTGCTTGAGGGTAGCGCCCCTGAAGAGCGCTGCCAAAGGGGACCCCCACGGCTGATAGGCCACGATAGCGGCGAGGTACACCTTCAGGGATGGAAAAGCGAGCCCTTGTTGCCGAAGGTGGAGAAGAAAATGGAGCACGGTAGGCAGATTGACAGTTGATACCGGCTCCTGACGCGCCTCAGCGAAGGAGACAAATTTCTGCCACTTGTAGTGGTAGTTGCGGCGTGTCGACTCCTTCCTGGCCACGGTGAGGACATCTACGATGGCCAGGTCCTCTAAGGCGTTATCTGCCAGGCGTGCAGGGCCAGGAGCGGCAGGTCTGGGTGGAGAACGAGACCGCCTGAGTGCGACAGGAGATCCGATGTTATTGGAAGCTTGAGGAGTCGACCGCGAGTGGCCTCGAACAGGGGCCTGAACCAGTGTCGGCTCGGTCCACGAGGATCTTGGCGACCACTCGACCCAGGAGAGGAAACAGCGGGAACGCATAGAGGAGCCCGTCAGTCCACTCGAACTGGAAGGCATCACCAAGGGCGTCCCGGCCGAGGCCGGCTCTCAAACAGTACCGATGACACTTCCTGTTTTGGTTGCTGGCAAATAGGTCGATTGTCAGCTCGCCCCACCGATCTCGTATTATCTGGAATGCCGCATCCAAGAGGGACCACTCGTGGTAGCACGAGGTGTCCCTGCTGAGGGCGTCTGCCGTGGTGTTCTCTCGGCCTGCCAGGTGCACCGCGACCAGATGGACTCGAAGCGACACGCACCAGTCCCAAAGCTGAAGGGCAGTGGTGAGGAGAGTGGTCAAATGAGTTCTCCCTTGTCTGTTGATGTAACATACGGCCGTTGTGTTGTCTGTCAGGATCAGCACTGTCCGGCCGGCAACTTGGTTGCGAAATGCCCTGAGAGCTTTCCCGATGGCGAGCAGCTCGAGGGCGTTGATATGGAGGCCGGTCTCATCATCGATCCAACGTCCCTGGACTCTGAGATCGCCGCAATGCGCTCCCCACCCGAACAGGGAGGCGTCTGTCGTTACCGTGAGCCGAGGGGTCGGTTCTCAGAACAGCATCCCTGACAGTAGATGACGGTAGGACAGCCACCATAACAGGGAGCGACGCACCTATCAAGGAATGCGCAGGAGGCGCCTCTGGTCGTCCAGGAACGGATCGAAGGCTCTGACGAACCAGTGCTGAAGCAGATGTGCACGAAGCTGAGACAAGTGACTGACGTGGTCATGGCCATGTACCCAAGAAGTTGCTGGATCCTTCTCGCGGATATCGTCAGGGCGTCGAGAACAGCGGATGCAGCCCATCGGAGGGTACGTGCATGCTCCATGGGCAGATACGCCCTGGCAGACACAGAGTCCCGGGTCGCTCCGATGAAGTCGAGGACCCTCGCCAGCTCGAGGTACGACTTCTTCGGATTGACCCGAAGGCCAAGACGGGTCAGAAGAGAAAGAGTCCGGTGGATGTCCCTGTAGAGTTTTTGCCTGCAGGACGCCACCAACAGCCAGTCGTCGAGATAAGGGTAGATCGCCATGTCCTTCATTTGAAGGTACGATACCACAGGGGCCATGCATTTGGTAAACACCATGGGAGCAGTGGATAGTCCAAACGGTAACACCCTGTATTGATAACAGGGTACCGTCGACTGCGAACCGTAGGTACCATCTGTGCTGCGGGCGAATGGCGATGTGGAAGCAAGCATCCCGAAGATCGATGGAGGCGAACCAGTCCCTTTGCCAAAGAAAGGGCAGAATCGAAGACAGAGTGACCATCTTGAACCTCTTGGGGCAGATGTACTCGTTTACCCCTCTGAGGTCCAGGATTGGTCGTAGGGTACCGTCTGATTTCAGTACCGTGAAGTACCAGGAGAAGAAGCCAGTGGTACTGGCCGAGGGCAGAAGTTCTTCGATCGCTCCTTTTTGCAGCAGGGACTGGATCTCTTCCAGCAGAGCTGAGCTGGCCGGGGTGGAATAGTAGACGCCTTGCGGAGGTATACTTGCAAACTCGATGGAGTAACCAAGACGGACGATGGAGAGAACCCAAGAGTCCAAGGTGATATGGTGCCATTCGGCGAGGTGTTGGGCTAGGCTCGGTTGGTCTTCTAGGGCTGCTGGCAGGCTGAAGAGTGGCTGTGGTGGCAATCCGCGAAGGCGGTCAAAACCGGGACTTTGTCCCGGACGAAGACTTCTTTGAAGAAGAAGGCTGGTGTCTCCGAAGAGGTCTCTGAGCCGAGGACGAGGTCAGTGGGCGGGACGGAGCCGAACGAGGTGAGCGAGGTTGATAGGTTGAAGAAGACCTGCGCCAAGATGACCGGGAGCCAAAGCTACAGCGAGGCTGAGGGGGCTGATGTGTGCCCATCTTTGCCGTCAGGCGCACCTTGACGAGATGGTCCATCACCTCATCGTTTGTGGCGTTAAACAACCCCTGGCCATCGAAAGGAAGGTCTTCGATCCTTCTGCTGCTGTCTTCTTGCAGGCCAGACGATCGCAGCCATGCGTAACGTCTCAGGGCAACAGAGCCCACCATCACCCGTGCCGCTACCTCCACTGAGTGCCTCAAGGAGATGATCTGTTGGTTGGCGAGTGCTACTGCCTCGTTAAAGAACTGCATAGCACTCGCCCGATTCTCCTCAGGGAGGTTGGACAGAAGAGGACAGAATCTGTCCAGCAGGTTCCTCAGATAGGCCGCGAGGCAAGCTTGAGTGTTGGACACCCTGACAATTAGAGATGACGCAGAGTAAAATCTCCTGCCAAAGGTGTCCAGCCTGCGGCCCTCTCGATCCGGCGGGGTGGTGTGTGCCCCTCTACCGCCCTTGGTCTGGGCGGATTTGACTACTATCGAATTGGGCATCGGATGCGTGAAGAGAAATTTGGCCTCCTCCTTCTGGGTCTGGTAGAGGTGTTACAGCCGGTGAGGGATTGGCTGGGTGGACGCCAGCTTGGCCCATGGATGTTTAAGGGCCTCCATCAAGGCCAGCAGGAACGGTAGCAGAGCCATGCATGGTGGGTGGGTATCCACGTAATGGAATACCGGGTCCGCAATCTTCAATCCCAACGCCGTTGCCATATGAAGGAGGATGTCGGAAAACTGCTTCACGTCTTCCAGTGCTGATTCTGGTGCAGGTTCTCCGAAGACCAAGGGCGGGGACTCATGAGACACGGGCGTGGACTCGTCGGAGTCTGAGTCCATCTCGTAGGACTGCGAAGACTGAGACGGGGACCTGTCTGGAGACCTTTCTCTCAATGACTGTTGGGGCGGTAGCGCCAAGGTGACCGTCGGCGCAGTCGCCGTCATCGGTACCGTTGACGGTACCGATGGAGTAACCGTCAGCTGGGGTGCCGGAGTTGTGATCGGCACCACAGCAGGCCACGGGCGCTGGATCGCCTGGGTGACGGTAACAGCAGAGGTCGTAGTCTGTGGAACAGGCTCGGAGACTGGGCGAGAGACAGTCGCGGTAACTCTCGGAGGTGGAGATACGGCCCGATAACGGGGCGAACGCTCTCGGGACCTCTCATAGCGCGGAGACCGCAAAAACGAGCGAGATGGCGACTGTCGATACCGCAGGTGGTACCTGCTGCGTGATGGAGAGCGCGACCCTCTGTAGGGCGACCAGTGCCTCACGTCCGGGTGGTACCGCTCTCTATATGCAGGCAAATAGGAGTGGTACAAGCCCGGGTGCTCCCGCCAGGCATGTTCTCGGCCGTACCTCGCTATGTACAATGCAGACGAGAACAGTGAGTCAGGCAAGGGCCTGGATAAAGGCCGCTCCAGGTAGACCTCCCGTCGACACGGGGATCGGCATCTCACCCTGCATACTGGGGAGCGCGACTCCTGTCGGACGCCACCCGATGACTGGGCAAGGGCCGAGGTGAGGCTGGAACATCCTCCGGGCGGTCCACCCTTTTTGGGTGACCGGGTGGAGATACCGTGGCAATGAGCACAGGCGGGCCCGAAGGCACGGCCAAGCCAGCGGTTTGCTCCTCGTCAGACACCTCTAGAGTGTCCTGCGGTTCCAGCTCTTCGCCTGGGTCCCCATGCTGTTGGGTTGGAGGTGTCAGAAGGCGGGGCCTCTTGGAGGGTGAGCTCCGCTTCTCCTTCTTTTTCTTCTTCTCTCTTTCTCCAAAGAGACCTCTTGAGGGGCAGGCCGCTTACGCTGTGCAGCCATAAGGGGCCTAGTTGACTTAGCTGCCTGCGAGCCCGCAGGACCCTCCCTCGAAGTAGCCGCGGCCGATGATAACTTTGGGATCCGCGGTAAGGCCGATATCGGAGGCCGAGACAATGGTACCGAGCCTGATACCGTCGATGTAGTCGGTGCGGCAGCCGCCGGTACCGAGGAAGGTGTGGTCACAGGTCGGCTAGATGTCGAAGGCCGAGACATGGTGGATTCTTCCGCTGGCTGATCCCTTGCCCGAAGAGACTCCTCCCAACAATGGGATTTCAAGCGGGATGAGCGGTTCCGCAGAGTCTGAGCGGTAAAGTCACGGCAGATGGGACAGGCCTTGACGTTGTGAGTCTCTCCCAAACAGAAGAGGCACTCACTCTGTCCGTCGGACAGAGCAACCTTGCGACCACAGGTGACGCAAGCCTTGAACAAGGTCGACATAGAAAGTAGGCGAAGATCGAAAGAAAGCCCAAGAGGGGGAACTCACGAGGACGGCGGAGAAGACGGAGACCGAAGAAGACGGAAGAAGAAAAGTCGAAGGAGTTGAGAAGATCCAAAATACTAAAATCCAAGTCCGAGTACCAAATTCAAGCCAAATAACCGAAGTCCGAAGTCAAATTACCAGAAAAAACAGTCCGAAAAACAGCCAAGAGCGCTACTAAGCAAAGAACCTTCCGTTCGCAACGCTGGACAAAAAAGAACTGAGAGACCGTTGGCTTGGTGGGCTGAGCATGCCCAGTACGGGCATGGGGGAGGGGTTCCCACCAAGCTGCTAAGCTCTAGAATCTTCCGAATGCTACTGCGCATGCGCGAAAGCTCCTAGTGTGTGAGGCACAGAGACCACGAAGAAGAACTGCATTTATACCATAATTTAGAAGTGAATTTTTTACCATGTATATTCTCCCAAGTGTACAATTATATTTGGACATATTTCCCGAGATGTCAGTGATACTGTTCTCTCCATTGGCTTAGGTGATAGAATCCTCAAGTTGGAATTGACCACGAGGGCCATCCAGCCTAACCCCTAACTTTCTTTCCATAAATGGAACAGATTTCAGATTAGTGGAATGGGGATTTCCCATTTTCCTCTGCAGCCTTATCTGCTCCCTTGAAAATCTGCTTGGGAAGATTGGGGGACTCTCAGGAATGGTGTGCTTTGCTTTCTTATAGTATTTTTATGATGCACTTCAGAGCAATTTGTATGCTATTTGCTAATAAATGATGGCTGCTGCTCCTCAGGCTTACTCTAAAAAGGCACAGCACAAAAGGAAAAGGAACAGGGAGAGCAAAGGGGCAAACAAGTCCCTTAGCAAAGCTGTTGGAATGGCTCTGCTTCCCTCCCTCTCCACAGCCTGCTGAAATGACTGCCAATGGAGACTATTGAGGGAAGAAGCTTCAGGGAGAGCGTCCTTCAGCAGAGCTGATAAAATGGCCATCTCGCTCCCTTCTCATCCATCTTGCTGTAAATATGGTACAGAGATCTTCACATGGAGAGAAAACATGATGGAAATTGCCCCGTTTTTCATGGAGCAATATAGGATCCTGTCAACTGTACACTGTCCCATATTACATATTTCATGTTGAATAGTGTAGCCAATTGTTATGCATTAACACTGTAGTAGTAAAGAAATAGCTGCCCATGACATACTGCCAGTGAAGAAGACCAGACCTTTTTCTGATACCATCCTTTGCTTCTAAGACATGTATTTGTTTAAGAGCCAGGGCATTTACAAAAATGGACACTGAAAACCTAAAAGGAATTTTACATAAACTCATCTACTCTGATCTCTATGGAAGTTTTCAGGTTACCTGCCCCTTGCCATGTTTATTGTGACTAACCTGGCATTTGCTTAGAACTGTTGATTTAGCCTTGTTTAGTAGAAGAAAAAGATATAGTTTATTTTTAGTTAGTACATTTTGCAATTAGTGTAGTGCAGTTTCCTTAAGACTTGATAAGGGGATTCCTATACTTTTCCCTTGGAGGAGTGAATAGTCACTATTCTGAAAACAGTTATTCAGCTTTGCCAGCAAAAGCCAGTGCTACCTTTACCAGTTCCAAGAAAGGTGCCTCATGCGAATAATTTGTATATCCTACTTGCTTCTTATTCATTATTTAATGAGTAACTGTTGAGTGTTAGCTTCAGGCATCCACAGAAGAATATGAAGTTAAGAGAAAATAAAATTTAATCTGTATTTCACTGAGATCATTCTTGGGAGAATGAAGCTTTTGGTTTCATTCAGATATAATCCCTGGCATAAAATGATAAATTAATCCTTGAAATGAGGCTCATAATTTTTAGGAACTTAAAGTGTTCTTGTGCTGTTGCTCTTTTTACAACTCAGTATTACACGACTGGGTTACCTTTTCTGCAGTCAGGTTTTCTTCAGTGCTGGTTCTGTAGAAGTGGCCTGTCTTCTCATTAAAAAAAAAGCCTTTCTTTGCTTCATCTTAGTTACACTTAAAAGGGATGTGATGAGGGCCTAATCCTGCTTTTCTAGTTAAAAAAAAAAAAGGAATGGGAAAGAGGCTACAAATTTGAAGAACATTAGTTACCCACAATCAAGCTTGTTCCCATTCTTGCTTTCTCAAAGAGATGGTAAAGCAGTGCACTAGCAATGCATGTCTGCTCTGTCAGTAAGAGGGTGTTGCTATGTAAGCTAAAGTGTCTCTTGGCTATTGCAGTGGTCTTTTCCATGACTGAAACAAGTACTGAAATGCCTTTCAGGGGAAAGACAAGTTGTTATAGGCTGATACATACTTAAACTGTATTGATATTTTTACATATTCCTAATTTTAATGTGATTTTACACTGTATGCTTTAATGTAGGTTGTTAGCCACCCTAGCCACCTGTGAGGAAGGATAAGAGACAAATCATGTGCATTTTCTCTTCTAGCCTTTGAGTCACAAGACCATGGTGTTGTTCATTTTTCAGGTCATAAGGAGTGCTGCAGCACTGTTCCTGTTTTCTCTTCCAGCTCAATAAGATTGATGCAGTAGCACCAAGTACTGTATACTTTTTGTCCAGTAGATGAGCAGTAGAATTCAAAGACATAGCCATGTTAGTCTGGATCAGTCTTCAAAGAGATATTGTAGCACCTTTGAAAGTTTTTAAAGCTGAACTTGTCAACTCATCACTATATCCACAAGTTTTGCATTTCCATTTCTATTCACACACATACCTGCTCATTCATGGATATAAACATGTGTCTTCACTCTATGCATCTGATGAAGTAGATTCAGTCTACAGAAGTGATGCTACAAGCTTCTTTCTCACAGACCCAAAGATGCTACAATATCCCTATTAAAAGGTAAAGAAAGTAAACATACCACCTAATTACCTTTGATATCCTGAATAAAATTTCTGATATTTTTCTTGTGATTTTAAGCAGAGGGTTTCTGCATAGATATTAATACACTATTACAAAATAAACTCTTCCTGTTAGCTGATAAACTTACATTTTGTTCTCACCAACCTTGAAGATCTTGCACTGACATCAAAGGATTTCTTCTCTTTTGTCTCCCTAGGTGTACGCAATGTGACAGCACTGGGTCACCTGATAACTTGGCAGAAAGTGGATTATGACTTCAGTTACCACCAGATGGAATTCCCATGCAACATTAATGTCCTTATCACATCAGAGGGCAGATCGCTCCTACCGGTATGGCAATGCTGAACTTGGAGAGAGGACTCATATGCATTTTATAACTTCATAATTAAAAAACAGCAGAGTATCCAGACTAATTCTGTGTTATATGTTAGGTTCAGTTACAGCTCTGAATTCTGTACATCAGTACTACTGTTTTTAATACTTGACACTTCACTTTTAAAATGAAAGGGAAAAGTCTGGAGTAGCATAAGGGTGGGAGGCATAAAATTCAAGATATCTTTGTGTTTTTATTCACATTTGGTGCATATGTTATTGCATTTGTAGATAGAGGAGGAATGAGACCATTTGAGCTACAAATTTAGACTTGAATTCTTTGGCTCTTCCCCTTGTATAGAGACTTGAGATTTAAGACAGAACCCTGGAGCAAGTATACTGTTGGGGGACTGATAAAAAAAAACTTGTTAACCCTGTTTGTCTTTTATTGCAATATAAGGGTCATGGATCTCTCTTGTGCACGGAGCTAATTAAGTGAAAAGATAAATGATGGTGTGTAATTTCTTTCTGCAGTCAGATTGTCAGGTCCACCTGCAGCCACAGCTCATTCCCCCAAACATGGAGGAATACATGAACAGCCTTCTCACAGCAGTGCTGCCTTCCGTTCTCAACAAGTTCCAGATTTACTTAAGCTTGCTGAGACTGCTTGATTACAGCATATCTGATGAAGTGACCAAGGTACAAAGAGTTAGCTTTGCCAGTATCCATTCTGTGATTGGGTATTCAGTTTGGAATTAACTATTGCTGTAAGCAGTCATTTCTCATAAATAATGCCATTTTGTGTATCATCTCTAAATATAATTAGTTTCTTTATCTAGCCATGCAAGATGGTCTAGATTGATTTGTTTAGATTTTCAAACTATGCGCTGTCATTCTGAACTTGAAATGATCGCTAGTTCTGCTTGTAGCTTCATGGAAAAAAATAGAGTACTTGCTCAGTATTCAGTATTAGGAAGTAATATTGCAGTAAGTTGGCACTGCCTCTTGAGAAATGAAACTAGTCTGATCTTCTTATAGTGAGGAGAATACTTTTTATAATACTGTCATTAAGAGACTAAAGCTCCTTATAAGGACCTACCTCAGCCATTAAGAGCTGTTAAGATGTGTGAAAGTAAAACATTTTTCCACTTTATAGACTTAGACCTATAATCTCTCTTTCAGTAGGGTTTTTAAAAAATACAGCACAGCATTCCTACCAGTGGTTAGGGTTTAAAATATTATTGTGCAGGGGATAGGGGATGTCTACCTTGGCAGGGAAATTAAACATGGCTCAAAAACTGCAGTTAAACAAGTGCAGTAATTTACATTGTAGTCTCTGTTGAGATAGTTAAGTTGATTTGAGCATTCAGTGAAATCAATCTTGTTGACAGGCTGTAGAAGATGATTTTGTGGAAATGCGCAAAAATGACCCTGAGAGCATCACAGCTGATGATCTTCACAGAACTCTCCTTGTAGCAAGGTAAGTAGAACAAATGCAGGTTAGGTGACTGCACAAAAGAATCATTGTCTCTTCATGGACCTTCTTCCCCGTATGGCACATTTACTTCCCTCTATTTCGTTCATCTTTTTTCCAGCTTTTGAGCATGAGAGTTTTTTCTTTGGCAGACAGCTAGACTCTGTAAACTAGATGGTTATGACTGCTACACAGATCTAAATTAAAGGGACATCTGGTGAATACAGTTCAGTAACACTTCTGTAGAATCTGTTAAATTAAAACATGGTTATTATAGTTGATCTTAGCAATACAGAGCAAGTTTTCATTAGCATTGCTGTATGAAGTGTCTGAGCTCACTAAAATTCTGTGTACAGACTCAGCTTCATTAAAGGATTATAGTAGTACACCTGAACCAAAATTTTGTCCTAAGCGTTCAGGTTGCAGATGTAGCAAGGAGTCCCTTTTTCACATTCATTCATTCTGTTGCGGAGGAAGATATCTTGCATGTATTCCCTATGCCAGGGCTGGCCAACTTGAGACTCCCTTCATCCCCTCCATTAGCCAGGTGCACTGGTGTTGATGTAAGTTGTGCTCCGACAGCTCAAGGGGCACACTGCTGCTCTTTACAATATTGCTGAAGTTTCTCTGAACTTGTTCCTGAAGAATGGTGAGGAGAATGCAGTGCTCATCCAGCTGTTATATGAAATAGGAACAGTGTTATACTACAATGCTTGCTTTATTCAAGGTGGAATATTTGTTGAGCCCTAAATGGGCCCATCATACCTTAGGAAGTGCTGCTCCTTCTCTGCCTCTCTCCCCTTTTTTACCTGTCAGTAGTTATGGTGACCATGGGCATCCTTAAAGGCAATGGCAAACCTCCTCTGAATAAATCTTGCCAAGAAAACCTTCTAAGGTTACCATAAGTCAGAGTCAACTTGAAATCACATAACAACGAAGTTAGTGTTTCCCTGTTCAGATTCTGGTTTGCAGGAGATTTGTTTTGTGGCTGAATAGCACACTTTTATTAGTTGTAGATTGCCCTCAGTGTTACTTAAGGAATTCAGAAACTTAAAACATTAGGTATGCACAAGTGGCAGGTGTGTGATAGGTTTGTTTAAAGGCTCACATCGTTTGTCATTGTTAAGCAAAACTTTTGTGAAGTCTTTGTGGACCCACAGGTAACCCTCTATAGTCCCCCAAAGTTTGTAAACATATTTTCAGTGTGATTTTTGCCTGAAAGCTGTGCCAAAACACAAAAAGTGCACACAACTGTGGCGATTTTTTCCTCCCCCATCTTTAGTTGTACAGCAGCCCAGGGAGAGCCAGTGTGATAAACGTAAGTGACAGAGGGATCAATTCTAGTGTGCCCTGATGTACCAATAAGGTGTGGGAGGGGGAATTATCCCCCCCCCCCAAATGGTTGCTCACCCCTGCTTTAGAGGTCTGTAATTTCCAGTTCAGCTTCGTTGTATGTTTATGGCTATAATTTGTCCTTTTGATTTTAGAATAATTTCATTAGAATACAGTAGTCTTTTGGATAATTACAATTACACAATAGGAAATAGGAAATATTCTTTTATTAGGCAGATAGAAGAGGCTTTAAACTTCTGCTATTACAAGGTATCTTTCTCACCTGTGCTTCTTGCCTGCAGGTTCCTTTCTCTAAGTGCTGGGCAAACAACACTTTCACGAGAAAGATGGCTAAGAGCAAAGCAATTGGAGACACTACGCAAAGCCAGGCTACAGCAACAGCAATGTGTAAATGGAAATGAACTCTAGAGTTACAGCACTGATGTTGCTTACGTGACTGCAATTTTTGCTTAATATGTCAAGCTAGTCTGAAGAGAGCTTAATGTTTATATTGGGTTTTGTAGATAATTTATACCAGAAAGTTATGGCTCTTTTCTCAAACTTGGAACACCATAAATTGTATTCAGTAGATTAACACTGATTAATTTTTTTGAAGCTCATTTTGTAACTGAACTAGCAACTATAGACAAACTGTTTGATATTAAAGATTTATTATAAAAATGTTGTCTTACTTTTACTAAACTGTAGACATATAGTGGACACTGACTTCAGTGGGTTGGAGTGGGACTTCAAGCCTTAATCTGAATCACTTCCCTACTCATAAGTAACAACTGGTAACATCAGCTTCTTTGTACTATGGATGTGTCCTAAGGGAGCACTAATTTTATAGCAGTTTCAATATTTACCATTCATCTGAAATACCAAAGGATGATAATGGCTGGTTAATCAGTATCATGATCATTCAGCAGCACGGTCTGTTACCATCATACCATGCTGTTCTTTTGATGGTATAGATAATATAAACTGTTGAAGGAATCAGTTACATGTATTTGACTTTCTAGTTTCAGCAGAAGCATTCCACACAACTCTAATTGCATTATGTTACAGGAATTCTGGAGCACTACAGGTACATACATACTCTGCTGGCCAGATTTCTTGGACCTTACAATAACATTCTGGGCTGTACATGGCATGGAAATACTGGTAGTAGGGAGAGGGCTTTCTTTTCAAGGAAATGTGTATGCTGTTACTGATTCCATTCAGGGATCCTCCAAACTTTAGAGGAAAACCATCATCCTAGAGTAATAAGTATACTGATAATTTTCAGAGTTTTTAACTCATAAATATTAAGTAGAAGTGAGTAAAATGTATTGAAAACAATATAGCATTTTTCCATATTGTTAATCTCAAGGCTCTGTCCAAAATCAACAAGACTTCATTAGTCACTCTAAAAAGTCCATCTCATTCAAAGCTTAAAAAAAAGCTCAATTTCAAATGTTTAAAACGTGCCAAATGCTATTAGTTTCCTTCTCAAGATAAAAATAAGTTTCTTTCTCAAGATAAAAATCCTCTCAGCTGCCACCTGCTGTACATGTTTTGTCTAAACAGATCACGTTTTTTTGTCCTTCATGGCAATATCTAATCAGGCACCACTGATTGTTATTTTTCAGACTCTGTATCTAACATGAGGCATAATTGTTTCCATTTATTCATAGAGGCTATTTAGAAATCCCTTTAATGTGTCATCAGTGGTGTGTTACTTTCTACAGGAATGTTTTTCTTAGGAAGGCCAAGCAAAATAAGTAGAATGAGCCAATATACAATTGCATCTTTCTCAGAACCAGAAACAGAGTAAGATGCCATCCTCTAAGATTTTAAAAGGGGGAAATACGGTTAATAAGTGCTATATACTTCTGAGAGGACCGAAGACTTATACTAGAATATTAGTTTCAGCTTGTTAAGAGAATCCTGTATCTGTTAGAGACAATCTTTGAAAATCCCTTGCATATGAGCCATATACACCAAAATGCATACAATCTGTTTTTTTTATTAAAATATTTCTCATATAGATTTCCCACATTAAAACAATACTGTTTTATTTTAAATACTCACAAATGTACACAGACACACCAAAAAAAGAACATACATTACAGTATTAAGAAATAAATAACAAAATGGAAACAGTATCAAAAGTATCAGACAAAAAAGACAATCTGGTTAAGTTTATAATCACTTCTGTTATAGTAGATAAACTCAAAGACATCATGACACTTGTTAATTGCTTAGAACAGTGTGTGCTGCCTAGCTATAGTACACAAGTATTAACGTACAGAGTCCCTGGCAGTAGAATAAGGATTATTGAGTATGAATCCACAAGATACCAATATCCATTGTTGTTTTTCCAACTACATTCTGCTATACACCCACAAAAGTGCTCTGGGAAACAGTATGACCTATATGAATTGTCCCTAAGCACATTAGGCTTTTTTGGATCAGATCCCCAGAGTAATTACTTAGATACAACTTCATTCCCTTAGCAGTACTGTGACAAATCCAGAACAGACCTCAACAAATTACAACTATGCTAACTGTTTTGAAATACTTTTGCATTAATCTGGTTCTAAATAGCAATATGAGTTTATGGATGAGTACGATGCAGTTATGTTATTTTTGGTGTCTTCCTGCTTGAGTTTAAGGAAGTTATAGTATCTCCTATGAATACTACAGCACATGTCCAATATTCAGCATTTATTTTTGTAGTTAAACACCTTTGTTTTTCCTCAAAAAATGGAGCATAAGAGTAAGGAACCAATTATATTACCAAAAGACACATAATAGCTTCCAGACAGACAGTAAGGGCTTCTTTAGGATTTCTTTTATAGGCAAACTCAGCAGTTTTTATATACTACTGTACTGGATTCCTCCAAGGTACCACAGCTACCAGTTAGAAGAGGTAGGAAAAAGGAATGAACTGGGCAGGAAGGAGAATAAGTTCCCAAGCATACATATTTAAATTTCTCTGCAGAGACCAGTTCCTTAGGAATGCAACTCAGTCAACAAACACAAATTTTAAAAATTAAATTTAAAAGCCTGAAAAATAAATAAGATGTTCTCTTGGGAATAAAAGTTCACTGGTACAGTGCAGGATTAATAAGGTAACAGGTATCAGTACCAGACTCTCAATATAAATATTCTACGTAAATCAGAATACCTATAAAACCCAGTTTCAAAAGATAATTGTGCAACTGATCACTCAAACTAACAGCATGCACATCAATTAACAGTGTATGAGCTCCTTGTTTAGTATGGCTAACCACCAGCTCAGCTGCCAGGGAACACTTCTGAAACCTGTTCAGAACACACTTAACTTCTCCCACACTTCTCTGTAAACATAATTACTTGTATGTTCTGTCATATTCAATGGCAGTTTGTTCCTCCTCCCCAGGGTTGCATTACAAACTTTTTGTTTAACAATATATACAACTGGATTTGGAGAGCCTGAGCTCTAGATCTGAATTATCCGTGTCTGACACTGTGTAAACATTTCTCTCAGTTCATTTTGTTGAATTTCATTTATACATTCTGATTCAGCTGGGCTCTTCTGGACTTTCGCCACTGCAAAGTTGATTCCTTGGGTCAAGCCAGCTTGTGTAATATTAGCCATCTGGGCCATGGAACTGCGGATTTTTGCAAAAGGAGAGACGGCTCTACTGCCATTGCTCTCCGCTGGTGAAGGAGTCGTGCGAAACCCTGTCTCAACTTCCAGAGCATTGGAGGAGGAGCCTGGGCTATGAGATGTAGAATTCATCTGTTCAACTGCTAAGAATTGTGGTCCTGTCTCTGAAAATGGTACATTCAATTTAGATGGCCTAGAAGGAGCCTCATTAGTTCTGCTAAAACAGGGTTCAGTTTTCTCAGAAGCATTTTTGCTGACACAATCTGTTTGTTGGAATTCTTGAGAAACAACCTCCATTTCTGACACACTGGCCATCTTAATCTGAGCATCCTGTACAAATCTGTGGCAGTAGGCATCAATTGGCTTAGTGAACTCCACGGCTGTATTGTCAGTGGAAGGAGTTTCCTGAAATGCTTTGCCTTCAGATGCCGACTTGTTTGTTTGGTCTCCATACTGTGAAACATGGATTTCTGAAGGAACAGGGATACTAATGTTGATGTCACTGCTGCTTACAGACTGGGACCGACTACCTAATCGAGGAGCAGAGGCAATGATACCACAACTAGGTAAGACATAATCTATGTTCTCTAAGGAGTCCACGAACTGCTGGTCATCATCAGATTTAGAATTTGTAAGGAAGTCATCTGAATGAAATGAGTCATTATCTGAGGAAATGTCTGATTCTGCACTGACTTTTGTTTCTGTCATGGCATTTTCCATGGTTTCAAGACTACTATCAGATTTCCAAAGATTGACTTTCAGATTGGGCTTTAAGAAGTTGACTTTCATTTCAGGCTTTGTGAAGCTCCCCAGCTTTCTAAGGTTGCTCATATTTACATTGGATTTGGTTTGTTTCACTTTCTGATTAAGAGAGGAAAACTTGCTCATTAAGTAATTCTTTCCCTGAGCCAAGGAGCCTCTGTTCTGGGTTCTAATACCAATGATGTCTTCATGGGGTTTACTGCTCTTTCTGCAGAGTTGGAGAAAAAAAATAATGTCCTCTCATACAGACATAACTCCAATATTTTACTTCTTAGATTCACAAAGTAGAGCTCACAGGCATTACTCAACCAACAAGGTAGGCCTAGGACACTACAAACTATTTTTCCCCTCCTTCAAATCAACCAAATATTTTTTCCATTCACTTGCATATAGATGAAAGCTGCCCTGCCTCCAAAAAATGGGTGTATTTGGAAGCCCCTCCCAGCCAAAGATCCTGGGGCACCAGGGTTCTTAGTGGGGAATAAGCTTTACCCTTTACTCTCCCACTTTCTTCTGCAGAGGACCTCCTTCCTCCCTTTTCAAGTGAGTGGAGCAATTTTTTCATTTTCCACAGAAAAAAAATGAACAAGGACACAAAACAGCTTAGGGACTTCCACTCCAGATTCTTTCAATATATCTGTGAAATAGCTCTGAAGCCAAACATACTCCCAGAAGGCACAGTACCAGTACATATATGCATAAAAGTTCCTAGCATGTCAACAGACAGGTGCTGTAAACAACACATCTGTTAAAGCTCAACCGATCTGGGGCTCTGTGAATCTATGGTTGGGACAAGTAAAAACTCACCTCTCCAGTTTTTTCTCAATAATAGGCACGTCTAAGCCCAGAGCTTGTTTCGTGATTCTCAGCATCTCCGCAATGCACTGAAGAGTGTCTGAAATAAAAATTAATCCATAATGTTCCTGAATAGAACATATTATCTTTTATTTCCATATTGGAGGAAAGGGGAGATGTAAGTTGTTCTTCAGGTCTTTGAACAACTGTTCAACTCTGTCTTAACTAGGTAAGAGCTATTTAGCAAGGAAAGTGAACACAGATCAAACCATACAAGAGAACAAAACCAAAAAAAGCATTAGTGAGATACCATTAGTCTCTATTATCCCTTTTGAATTTTTACTACTGCCTCCAGCCTATCTATTACTATGGCCCTTTTCGCACGGCATTTGCCATGCGAAAGGGCCTCCGGAGCATCGCGCGATTGCGAGGAGCATTTCAGACGATGTCCTCGCAATCGCGCAACGCTGCTGGAGCCAGCAGGTGCCGATCGCGCACTATTTCATTTTCAGCTTGTAGCCGAAAATGGTGCGCGATCACACATTGCTCCAGGGCCCCACACACACTTACCATGTGTGCGGAGCCTCCAGAGCTGCGGCGCTCAAGCTTCCTCCCCCAGCGCAGGCTGGGAAAATGTCCGGCTGCACTGCAAAAGGAAGAGGCGGAGCCTCTCACAAGAGGCTGCTCGTATGATGCCTGCACCCCAGGGCCAAAAAAAGGTAAGTTGCAGAAAGGGCCTATGACAGTAACCCTGTGTCTGAGATACTACACTTCAGATTGCAGGAAGACATGTACAGTACTAAATATAAAAATAAAAACTGCTGTCCACATGAAACTAACATGAACAAGAGTGCCTTAGATATGATGCTAGAAAACCATTCTGCTGACTTGCCTCCATCATATATATAGCAGATGATGGGGGTGCAAATGAAACGGTTAAAGAGAAAAAATCCGTAAGAGATATTAAATCCTTATCCTCCTCTCACACCTGTAGTTCATCCTTCTGGAAACTTTTTTTCCAAGTGAAAAGCTGATGCAATTGGTCACCAATGGAATCCATCCAGCAGACAAAGGGACTGACTGTACAGATAAAACTAGACGGGGGCAGGACGAAGCACCCCTGATTATGTAATAGATTTGATCTGGATAAATAATTGAGCTAAACTTGGAAAAACCTAACTACAATACAGGTGTGTACAATACAATAAAGATGCATTTCCATTTTGTTGTCACTGAATTTAGAGTTCCTATTATTACTGAATCAGATCTAGAGCTCAGTTACTCCATTTTGTTATTACTGAAATGATTTTATTGTTCACGATGTGACCAACAAAATTCTTACTGTAGAATTCCAGGAAAGCACAGAAACAACCAGAAGAGTGATATGCTTCTGTTCTAAAAAAGCAATGTGTTACCTTTTCCATCTTCTTCAGGATTGCGCATCACAGCTCTTAGGGTATGGAAATATCCACTTGTGTCTTTGTATTTATAATGCAGCCGCATGCATGAGAACTTTGGTTTCCCAAAAAGAGTTGGTTCAGGTCCTTTTTAAAAAAGCATTCACATTTTAGAAACACAGAATGAATTTTACAAAGAACACGGTCAACAACATTTCAACTCCTTCCACAAGCAGCTATTTTACCTGGATGCATCAGAAGAAAAGATAAAAATAGTGAGCTACCATCCCTCAGCCCAACACACCTCTAGTTAGGACCACCTGCCATTTGGCATTGCCATTCCGCAAACTGTCTTCACAGGTTTTACTATATAGCTTCATCACTGTATCATGAAATAATGGATTTACTTATAGTCCCTTTTTGTCACCCAACACCAGTGTAACGCAATAGTTAGAGTTATGGATTAGAACTAGAGATGCTCAAGTTCAAACTTCCCTTCAGCCATAAAGCGCACTGGCTGACCCAGGGCGAGCCACAATCTCTCAATCTAATCTAAAGTACATGGTCACTGCAAGGATGAAAAGGGGAGAGAGAATGGTACACACCACTTTGCATTCTTTGGAACAAAAATACGTAAATGTAATGAATACAAATATCACCTTGCCTTGGGTATTCCACCTATTACTTTTTTCTTTCCCACTGTAGTCACATGACTACACACATTGCTACACAATGCTTTGGTAGAAGGGGTATATAATTTTTTTTAAATATCCTAAATGTTCAATAGATAGGGAAGTGAGGAAACAGTCTTTCAAAGTTATTTGGTTTTTTGTTTTTTTCAAGGACAGTGACTGATATCACAACAACGTTGGCAGGAAATGGCATACAATGAACTAAAATGCAATGGCTTTTGAGTCTTACCTATTTCTATCCTCTCCAAATCTTCAAGGCTCAGCCTTTGGTACTGATTTACTTTATCTACTTCATCATCATAACTAGACAAAGAAACATCAATGCCTAGAGTTAGATCTGGGTTTACTTGTATCTGAATCCTATTACAATGCAGTAAAAAAAGGAGCTAAGATGTTCTAACATCTTTGTTTTTAATGCTTAAAATAGAAAAAAAATCTTACTTACTAGGCTACATAGTAGGCACAGTTAGAAAGCAAAAGGAGAACATCCACATCTTTGTGGGTGGCATCAATGAGGCTAAACAAAAATGAACCACAATATTTTACAATAATGCTAGTGATATACTGAGAATGTCAGACACACTTCTCAAGTCTTTTGCATCCTATATCTAATAAGGCCTTGATCATAAGACACATAATTATGAATACACTGAACTATATTTGCTCATGCACGGTCTCGCATATCCAGTAAAAGCAAACCCTGCCAAACAGATTTGATAAGACTTCTCATTATATCATAATGTAGTGCCACTTTTTTTCTGTGACCAGATCCCATTCCACAAAAATGCCACATTTTGTGATCACACAAAATGGGCACATACCATTCTATCAGTAGCAGCACTAGAGAATTGCATCATTTTAATACTCCTCTTTTTTATACTATACTTTAAGCAGAGCAGTTAATAAGGAATATACACAAACCCAACAAAAAACAATAGAGCAACAACAGCAGAATCTGAAAATGGCATAAAACTTTGATAAGGCAAAACAAGTTAAAATAAAAAAGCTCTTCACTTAGCAACAAAAGGAACCAGGAATATCTCTTTTGGAAGAGTATGCCTCAAATCAATACTGGTTACCTGTGCTTGATACATAACTTTCAGACTGTGATATTATGTCTTCACTGCATTCACGATTTGGGACTTTGAAACTTAAAGGTCAACTTATGTTATCTCTGTGAGTGGACGCTGCTGAGGTTCAAATATATATGGAGCATGTCAGATTGGGGAAAAGATCATAACATATTCATTACCTTAAGGACAACAATTGAGAGACTTCTCCTCCTACATTCCCACTATACTATGTCATGACACATTCAGTATTTGTGAACACCACAGTATTATATAATTCATGTGCTGCATACCTTGGGTCACAATCAATAAGTGCCCAACCTCCATGGAATGTTTCATCATCAGGTAAAAGCAGCTTCATGTAACTTTGCAGCAACTGGCTAATCAGTTCCTGATGACTTCTCAAGTTTTCCTTGTGCAGAGCTTCATGTTCTTTCTCTTTTGTAAATATGGAATAGAGATCCTCTGTCACAGGAATACCCTGCATTAAATCTAGACCAAAGGAAAACGAAATATATAATGATGGTCCAATAGTAAAACATCAGAGGGTTAAAAGAGAAAATCTGGCAATAGGATGTATGGTAACAAAAGCAGAGCTGAGGATGTTGGTGGAGAAGAGAATATGTTTGGCCATATCAGTTTTCAAAATTACATTTTAGCTACACAGTTGACATAATTTAGCAAAAATGGGGAAAGAGAGCCAGAGAGGAAGGTTTATGGGTTGTCTATGGTCCACATTTTCTGCTGTAATTGCAGTGGGCCAAAATGCCCTTTTTTCTGAAAACAATAAAAGTGTTTTCACTACAGTTACAATATTAAAAGAATAAATTTCTTGAACTTAAAACTTCTGAGGAAAAAATCTACTACACTTCACGAAAATTCAGTTGAAATGGGCCAGCCCCACTTACACTTCTTTATAATCACAACTGAATACTGCAAAGAAGTCTCAAAATAACATTCTCTCATCGTAATGCGAGCATACATAACAAACCCACATGAAATTAAACTTTTTAAAAAGTTAGTCAGAGGAAAGAAAAATTCAGCACATACATATTTAGCAATTATTCATTATGAAACTAAAATAAAACCATTCTCACCTATGACTGCCTGCCTATAAGCATCCCTGAAGCGATTCAAGTAGTATCTATTTGCAGAGTTAACTCCATCTTTCATGACGCCTGCCAACTTTCTTTCACCAGTCCTTGTAAAGTCACCCTGTTGAATATTCATTCCCCTGGTTATTCACAAGTTAGACATCTAAAGTAACAGTGCTTAACTTTCAAGACTATGTTTTGAAGAACATGCACCTTTCAGAAACGGAAAGTGACATTTTAAAGGAAATGTTCTTCGGTATATTAAAATACATTCTGTATATTCAGAATCACCATTTGGAAGCACCTTTTGTCAAACAAATTTTCAAAAGTCTTAACACAAGGTTGACAGCACTCAGAGCGACAATATGGAATTGTATTCCAGTACTAACATGAAGATAATTCACGTTTGTGCTATGTTTAATACGTAACAGTACATTCAATTCAAGACCATCTTATCAGCATCATGCAATCTTTTCTCAAAAGAACAGCCAATGACTACAAATACAGTACAGTAAATGCAAACTTGGCCCTAAAAAACTTACAAAAGTCCAAATAAGTGTTACTGAAAATTTATACAAGGCAATCAAAATTTTTCCAAAAATTAATTTTAAGTTTCATGTTAAGAATACATTTCAGCAGAACATATTGAAGCCTTCAGTCTTGTGAGAAGTGCTTCTCAAAATACAACCATCTCCCATTGGGAATGCATATTATTAATACTAGGACAACTTCCTTTACTAAAAAGCAACTCTAACTAGCATTTACACTATATTAATTCCAACAATGTTTCTACCTTTAAAGCTGCAGTACCAGCATACTGACGACTTATGGCATCACCATTGTTAGCCCATATGATCTGGTAGATTCGATTGCATTTCACTGGTAGTGGTTGTTCTGGTGGCATCACACCCAACTTTTTCAACTGGAATAAAATTCGACTTGAATTAAGAAAGGCCATAGTGGTTTTTGGTTTAGTTTCTGTTTTACTTTAAGAGTGAAATAGTAAACAATAATACCTTTCCACTGGAACTATTGGAAAAGTTTGTTCAGTTTTAATAATCTGTTAACCTTGGAGATGTAAGCACCTTCTCTGATATTCAGAGATGGAATCTCCAGAAAGGTAACGACCAGTATTCTGTATCAGTTACTTAGTTGATACTGAGTACAGTTAATATATTTAGTATTCTCACTTACCATACTTGACTAAGTAAACAATCTTGGCTCAACCCCACCTAAATCTGATGAAAACAACAATTATCTGTGCTTCCGTCATAGGCAGAATGAACCTCCTCACCATGAAGCCGATGTTTGGTAAAGTAGGCTGGAGCTAAGACCATGGCAATAGTGTCACAACTGTGACTATGTAACAATTGTGAATACAGAACAATTATAGATTACAGGAGCTGTTCTATATTCATGACTGCTATTCAATCCTGACCGTAATGCCACAGGAAGCCCTCGCCTTTTGATGCCCTGTTATCTGATGACTCACTCTTTTAATTCTTCCAAATTAGGACAAGTTCCATTTATTTCAATGTGGAGTCTGCTCTTTTCTGTTCTTCTTGCCTACAGAGGCTTGACTGGGACCCCTTACACATGCACGTGGCTCCAAGTCTTGTCTACAGAAAGAGTGAACCCCTGGTCAAATTCATGTAACTTGCAGGCTTCCATCAATTCTTCTTGCCTTCTTGAGGCTCACTTGGGACCATGCACGCATTGCTTGTAAAGTGAGCTCAGAGGGATAAAAAAGGCACCAAGCCACCTGAGAGACTTTACAAGCCACAAGCATGTGCAGTTAGTTCCAAGCAAGCCTCTGTAAGTTCACTACAGTAGATGGGTTCCACTTTTCAACCATTTCAACTTTTAGACAGTGCTCCAGACCCTGACCTGTCAAATAAGCAGGTAAGCCTGTATTGCCATGATCCTAATTGCCCCCACAACCTATTTCATCAGCTGCATGAGAAGAAGGAAGTCTGTTGTGCCAGTGATCAGAGCAATGGTTAATGATATTTCCATCAGATTTCCAGCAGGTTTGAGGAATTCAGGCCAGGAGAGGTTAGTGAAGTATACAGTACCTAGCTGACACTTAACTAAGTAGCTGATGCAGAATACTAACCCACATCTATATTGTTCTCCTGAGGGTGGACATTCGTCTGAATATTACAAAGACCACTTATCTCTCCTGTATAACAGAACTAAAAACTAAAATCACAGCTTATCATGTTAAGCTTGTAAAAATGCCCTTCTAAATCACTATTCTAAATGAAAGCTACCAACAGTGGTAGAAGGGGCTTTAAGGATTTAACTTTAAGATTTGCATTTTAAACATTACTGGTTCAAGCATAACAAGGGAAAACAAGATTCCTTCAGTAAGCTCAAGCTTTTTATTAGCACAATTATTCAAAAGCAATGTAACAGGAACAAAATACAGTTAAGGACTGTAAACCACATTTCATATTGTTCTCTTTAAGGGTTTGTCATTATTAAAGTTTCAATAGCCATAATACCTGCTGTTCCATAACTACACGGGCAATAGCAGCTTGGACAACATTTGTTCGATCCAGGCAATCCATACAGTTAACACGGAAAATTCCTTCCTGCTTACAAATCACACCAGCTTGGTCCACCCTTCCAACAAGCAAAGTAAAATGGTTAAGAAGCTTACAATGCAAATATCTTATATTGCTTACAGAAGAAAATTATGTTCTTACTAGAACAAACTTGTCTTCCTGAGCTCACCAAAACACAGGAGAAAATTTCCATGTCAAATGACAGGTTCTTGAAAATGTTTAAATAACTTCTCATCCTTGTAGAAAAAAGGTAGTTACTGCCTAAAACATTATCCACGTTATATAACTGTATCATACTTAATGGAAAAAAATCATGCCATACTAGCTGAAGGCTGTGGATGCAGGTGCCATCTCTTGCCCTCTCCCCTCCTCTACGCATCTATGTAACTTTTGCGCTGCCACAAGGATAGAGGGGGCAGGCTGTTTTTATTTATTTTCTAATTTCAGAGTAAAAGAACCATGCAAATACCAACCAACACCACTTCACATCAGTGATGATGTCTGAAATAGCATCCGTTAGTGTCTGAACATTTTCAAATTTCATTCCGCGGCTGAAAAGTACAAAGAAAACAAAACTTTCTGAAACATTTACTATTACAAGATTGTTCAGTTTACATTATCACATAAAATCTGAAACAACAATATCCTTTTTTCTAATTATTTTTACCATCTGTTACAGAATAAGTACCATAAAATTAGGAACAGCATGCTCCAAATTCTTATTATCTTGTGTGACTATCATTCTACACACTGAAGAAGACACTTATTCAAACATTTTATAGGATATTTTTTTCAAAATGAGAATTTACAAAAACCATGAAATTTTTCACCAAGACAAGCACCTAACAACAGAGAAGCTGAAGAATATTTTTCATATTGTACTTGCTTATAAGACAGATGTAATACAACAATAGAAAGTTATATGATTTCAGTATAAAATTGCTCAAATAAGATATTTTTGACAGTCTTACCAGTGTTCATGGAAGTCAAATGAAACATAAGTAAGGCTTGGATTGTTGTACAGTAAAACTTGTTTAAGATATGCATCACCAATAATTTTTTCTCGTCCAGCCTGGTCCACCAAATTAATAATAATCTGTTTGAATTGTGTAGATAAAAAAGGCAAATGTCTAAAAATTAAGATTCCAAGATCAGAAATCTAGAGTTCCTCACTTGTCTAACCACCGAACATTTTTGCTTTCTGATTTTTTTCTTTCTAAGCAGCTGTTAATTTTTTTTTTCTAAGCCTGTTCTCAGTATGTCCTTTGCAGTGCCTTCATGTTATGATGGTATGTTATTCCACACTCTGGTATGCAAGATTAAATTCTTCTTTAGAAGATACAGTAACATTAAAACAAAATCAAACAAAACAGAACTAAAATGTGTGCATTGATCATTATAATGTAACAAAATTCATAAGACCGAATAAAGAAGCACAGTGATTGTTACAGACTGTCATTTTGGGGTGGGGGTCTGTGTCTGAGGAAATACATTCCTAAAGGTGCATACTATCAGAAGGCATTAAGCCAAAATGCACACAGTCGTAATGGTGGTTTTATGACAAGGCACCATTGTTAGCAAAAGTAATAAAAGAACACCAAACTTAGAAAAGTTATCTTCTTCATTTGAAAATGTTTTCAGGTTATGAGTTAGTTTGTCACAAGACAGCCATTCTAGTTGTCTCCAAGGGTTCAAGACATCTTCTTAAGCACTATGAAACATGTTGTGGAGAGCTAGGGAAGGAGCGGGAGAATAGGCAAAACTCTGATGCCTCACCTAGCATGAGTATGAACAGTTTTCTTTAATACAAAGCTACCACTAGATACAACCAAAGCTTTTACACCTAGCACATATTCCACCTTTTCCCTACATAATAGCTAAAACATTCATGATTGAGGGAAAAGAGCATGTGTGCACAAGCGTCTACACAGAAATACAAAAGTACACACAAACGCCCAGACTCCGCCTACCTCTCTTGAGCAGCAGCCGTAACTCAAATGCTCTGGAGTATGCAACTGCTTTGTGCTAAAGAGTACTTTTTGGTCAATTCTCGTCACATCTACTGCCCTGTTTGTGTCATTAACAATTACCAAGTAATGAATTTCCAATATACTTTTATTTTTCAAAAATTAAAAGCTATGCCTCAAGTTACCATGGTTACAAACTTTAATCTTGTAAGAATTATGTCAAACTCACCTGTTTTGTATAGATTTTTAATTGTTCTTCAAAATGGGCAGAGAAATAGGGTATTGTTTCCTTTTCACCTGCAAAGCAGAACACTTTGAATAATACTTGGGAGGTATAATGGTCGCATTTAATGGTATCTGAATACTGCTGCAAATACAAAGCAATTTTAAGAAGAACAACAAATTATTACTAAGTGATGTGTCTGGGAAATTTTGATTAAAGTATAAACAAATATCAGGACATCTTTCCACAGGAAACTCTGCTTCCAGTTCTGTGCCAGTCCACAACTTCTAAAGAACTTAGCCTGAAAGTTCCTATGACAATCTCTATCTGATTCTACCAACAATGATGGCTCTGCTACTGTTCCAGCTGATAACACGTCTTTGGTCCAGGAGAGATGGCAAAACTGAGCTGCAATGTAAAATGCACCTAATAATCTAAAACACTGCTATCCAAAGTAGCAACCAATGGACCGGTGCCTGTCTATGAACCACTGGCTGTCAGTTTGCTACAAGTTTCCAGCAAAGTATACTAGCACGGGAATAATATGGTGCAAATATAGTACTGGCACCTGGAATACTGGGAGAAAAAAATCTAGACCATGACATCAGTCAGGCTGAGAAGCACTGATCTAAAAAGAGACCCTGTGCACGTGTATCCCTTCAGTATATTTGGAAATACACTCATTCTCTCTCTCTCTCTCTATATATATATGTGTGTGTGTGTGTGTGTGTGTGTGTGTGTGTGAATGATCTGATGTATTTTAAGGTCCCTCAGTTTTGCAAATGGCAAAATGTGATGTGCCCTCTCTTTGCTTACAAAACTGTGTGCTAAGGGGAAGAAAACGTCAACACTCAAGTGACAGAGTAGAAATCAAATTCAATCCCAACGCTTCATATTAACTGCAGGATCCCAAGCAACAGGGGCTTTAACAAATTTGGCTCAACAGCCATACTCAAAATTTTCTACATGTTAGATTTGATTCTACCATAACAGATGGGCTATGGTCTGCTCACATAAAATGTGATCACCTATAAAAAAATTTAAGTGTCTAGTCAGTCCAGACAACATCAGACTTGACTCTGTTTATAATTTAAATGAACTGAAATACAAGTAATCCAAGCTACAAATACAGCAGAAGGACGTTAACCAAAGAGTAGCAGGCTCAAGTTTTTAAGCTAAGATCCTTCCTGATTCATAAGAGAAACACCATCATTATTGCCAAGTCCCTGAGATGGCATGACACTTTCATCCATATAATTCAGCTTTACAGTTTTTATGTACCATACATGTGTGGCACTTGTCCTCTTGAGTGTTAAACACATTTAAAAGCTGAATCATATGAGTGGAAGAGACAATGCCCTGAAGCAACCAGGGAGATGGCAACAACTGCTTCAGGCACGTGGAAAGTAAATCTGTATGAGAAGCTCTAGCGCTGCACAAAATGTAGCCAGTCACCAATAAAGTCAGCAGTAAAATTTTAAGTCCATCGAATACAGCAAAAATTACTGGTCAATGCTTACTTTTGTCTAGCCGTGGCCGGGGATTGTACCTATAACCAACTTGACTCCAAAACACAGGCACAGAGCCTCTTGTCTGAACAAAAGACAGAGTGTGGTTATGGACATGAATCAATTGTTCCGTCTCCACGTAATTCGCCACATTCCCATTTTTATCAACACCTCTTCGTTTGTAACGCATCCCTAAAAAATGAGCAAAGAAATCTCAGGAAAGATGCAGGATCTGAATGGAAATCCTCACATGGTACATATCCATAAAATTCTCAACTGCTAAACAAGATCATTTCATAACAGTGATATTTAAAAAGAAAGAAAAAAGAAAGAGAGAAATTAAACCTCTCAAATCATGAGTTTCTGCTGCTAACAGCTTAACATAGCTACTACTCTGAAAATTAAAAATGAGACAGCCACCAGTAGATTAGCCTTGAAGTATATGGAAAGGAGGGGAGAATCAAAGGACTGAGATAAAAGGTATCAGTTTTGTACATTCAAAAGATACAGTGAACCAAACAAAAGTTATAAAATAAAAATTGTGCTCACTGAGAGGAAAATAAACTAAGCTAACTAATATTGCAAGGGTGGGGGCTCACTGTATGCCATATCTTAATAGCTGATTTTTGATTTCTACAACTGTAGATAAAGCAAGCTCGGTGAGCAGCTGGAAATCTTGTTATTTCTACCAAATGGCCTAACAAGAGAAACTAATTAAAATGTAACAGAATCCAATATCCACAACAGAGCAATATCTTTACTGGACAACCAAAATTCACAAAACACATCATGCAAGCTTTCAAAGCCCCACTGACTTCTTCATCTGGCAAAAGATGTTTTAAAAATGGTACATGAGAAAGAAAAAATGCGGGAGAGAGTGATGATGTTGGAGTCATAGGCCTACATTTTATATCAGATGTTGCCTCTGCTATAATTCAGTTGGTCTGGAGAGATCTCAATGCAGGCAGAGGCCACTCCCTTCTTGGTCATGTGGGGACCAAGACAAAGGACAATAAAATTTAAACTCCATTAGCAGCAAGCAGTAAAGTAACTCCTCTTGGGAATCCAGTGTATCTCTGTCTTTTGTGAAGCCACAATTAAAATGTACAATTCTTTTCAGGCTTCTATATACTAAATGATTTTACACAGTTTAGCCACTGGCTCTTTAAAGACAGAAATGGCCAACTGTAGTAGGTCTGGGGACCAATATTCTGCTCTTGGAACTTCTGAAAAATGAAATAAAACTCTACTTCTGGTTTATTTCTTTTAGATTAAACAGTGCAGGGGAGGCTGTACCATTCAGCATCACCTTGTGGACTTTTCAGAAGAGACAATTCCCCTTTTTTTCCTCTTTTTTTTTAAACCCCACCCCTCTGAAAAGGGATGATACGGGGAGTCTGATGGTTGAAGGTTGCCAGAATAGCCTGGAGCACTGTACATTTTGTTTTTCACCCAAGAAACTAGGGACAGAAGAATGCAAGTACTTGTAGCTTAAAATTGTAATTGTCTCAAAAAAGAGACAGTAGAACTGAAAAAATTACAAGTTAACATAACTGGAAAATAAATTTGTGAAATAGAGAAATTTAATCCCAATTAAATCCAAGGGAAGAAAATTGAATTGAATTTCAAATTTAGCCCTCTTTTCCCAGCTTTATCACAATTCAAATGCTGCAACTAAAAAAACTATACAGCACTAGAATGACAGCTTCAGTAAACAAAGAGTATATTACAGCCTAAGAGTGCAAGCTAAGGCGTACTGTGCACTCTACAATACAGGATTTCCCACTCTTTTGCTGTCTACTGTAAAGAGAAATGCAAAAATTCCTGTCTGGATTCATTTTGATGGTCACATTCACTCCCCAAGATGGGGACATGACACGTATTTTCACAGATCTTCCCAGGACTCGTATACGATGATACATAAAGGCAGACTCCCGTGATCCCAACATACTAACTCAACCCGAGCCTGGAGTAACCAAGACTGTCAGACCCTCTAAGAATCCAAAAAAAGAGGGGGTGGTAAAAAGTCCACCCTTAGAACTTTAGAAACAAAACTGGAATCAGCAAAGACTGGACTTAGTACCAAGGCAGCTTCTAGAACAACAGATTCCAGACCAAACTACAAACATGAGACAAGGAGAAAGCAGCTAGTGGTTTACAAACAAGGATCTTCTTTGAGAACTGTTTTAACAGACAGAGAAAGAACAAAGCATAGCTTGATATCTACAAATGCCAACACTTATACAGGCTCTTCAGACCTCAGACTGATTTGATTATTTCATTTCACGTCTGCATACTGTTAGTTTAAGAGAAAGAGTTTGCTGAAACTTGTTGAAATGCCTTTTTTTTTGTGGTATAGGAACCCATCCCTATTCTTTCATTGTTACTTTTGCCTCTAGTACCAAATTTTCTGTTAAACAAGTAATGCCCAGGAACACATCCATTTGACCAACTGAAGTATACCTGTATATGTCTTAAGCTCCCTTCCAAAAGTTCAGAAACTGCACCAACTTGAGCACCTTAAAAACTGAGTTCCAAATTGTATATTAAAAAACTGGCTTTTATCAGTCACTTTTATCAGAGTCTCTGAAAAATATCCCCCTTCTTTTTGCGCAATTTTTTTAAGTACTACACACAGTCTTAACCAGATCAATACTTTTACATTATTTAATAGCACATTAAACTTATAACACCAATATGCAACACAATCTCTTATAATAGCTCCCCAGTTCCCAAAGCACCCATGAGGGTGGCAGAGCATTTCCCAAAGGGAAGAGTACTGCCAACATTTTTCCATTACTGGCTCTCAGCAAGAAAATACCAATTTAAATGTTTGTGGCTTGTTGTTGCTGCTGCTGTTTTAAGTTTACCAAGCTGCATTTATTTACCAGCTCTGTGGCGGCTGCGGCGTGAGATAAGGGCCACAAGAAAACATGGATGAATATCATCTACGCAGATGGACTCTTGAGGTGGTGTTTCGGGACTGCTTTTCTCCTCATCTGATGTTTCATTATAATTCACTACAAGCTCTTCAATCTGAACAAATCCCTGGATGACTGGGATAATCCAATAGTCCACTTCAGATTTCTGCAAAGTTAGATAAATAAATAAATATTTCAAACCCAGTAAAAAGGTACTGCAATTTGCAATTTCACAGAAGTTCAAGGAAGAAAGCATATACAGAACAAGAAATTTCTACATCAGCTATATTTAGTGTTCTCGTTCCAAAATTTAAAATTTAGATTTAAATATAGTAAGACAACTCAACAAATTTACCCTGGCTAGTCCAGCGGCTGAGACAGCCAGCTGGAATGAGCCAGTTGAACAGGATGCCTACTTTCTTCCTCCTTTCCTCCAACTGGCCTATCTGGAGAGACTCCTCAATCTCTTGAGGTTGTGCTCAGAACCTGAGCACAAGTTCTGCTATGTGCAATTAACACACTAAGCCACTGCTTGATCTTAGGAGGAACTCCTAAGTGAATTATGGAACAGCAGAAGTTTTCCCACTTAAGGTCTCATTAGAGAGCTATCTCATTCTCCTGAAACTAGAGCTTTAAGAAGGCAGAAGTTGGCACATGTAATGCAAAGCCAGTGTTCATACTAGGAAAGAAAGAGCACTAATTATACCAGTGGAAGACCAAGGTAAACTGTATTCACAAGGTTCTAATTTATAAATCATGTTTTGCAGAAAATTTGCATTCTATCTGTGATAGCTTGCAGAAAGGAAGAAAACATGAAAAAAAATTATGCATTTGTTTCATCTCATGTTAGACCACTTTTGGACAATAATTCAGTTTAAAACAATAATTGTTCATTGAACAGCAAGATTCTTAATGATGATGATGATCACAAAAGTTTTCTGATTTTTCTTCTTGAATAAGCATTCTAGGAGTATAGCTTTATGCTACTACAGTGGCATGGAACCTTAGCATTATACGTTTATAATGCTTACTACTAAATAAACTCTTGGGTGACTTATTCCAATAACTAACTTGCTAAAATGGCAGCGACTAAAGATAACTTTTTTCATTGTGCATTACAGGGGTATTAAGACTATTAACAAGCTTGAAGTGGTACTTTACTATTTTAACATGGGCTTTAAAAATACACAGCTGAATAAATGTTTAAGTGCCACTTAAAAGACATTTAACATGGATGATAAAATTGATACCTCTCGCAAAGGGTATAGTGAATATGTGCTGAGCTACAATGCTTGATAATTTACAACCCACCTCAAAACTGCATGGTTTAAAAAAAAAGAAAGAAAGAGTAGGGCAAAAATTTCTGACATGGACAAAATATGGCCGTTTGTACATATATGCACAATATTCCCAGATCAACTGTAATTCTACTTGTGGTCTGCAGTGGAAGTGAAATGATCTATTAGTACTGGAAACATCCTAGACTTCTAACATCTGTATCACAGAAACTTAGGATGAGATACATGAACAATTATTAATGCCCTTATGTGTCTATTAGATTATGAAGCACTGACAAGAAAGCAGAACAGAATGACACACAGTACACTGAGGCTCCAAAGAAAATGTATGCATATACAAAAATGACTCACCCCAATATTTATCAGATCTTCAACCATGTGTTTGTTCCAAAAGAATCTGTCATCAACCTAAAAAAAAAAAGCAACATAAATCTGTTCTACCTAAAAATTACTGAGCATAGCTTTTCCCTAGTAAACTCGCCTTTATCAGAATACATTCTAAAGCAAGGAGTTTATCAAGCATAGAATTACTGGTGTTTCTTCATTTTTCAAGTATGAAGGTCAAATACATGCACATAATGTATCAAAGCACTCATTCAAAATACAAGTAACAGATACTCTCCTACCTTCTTCCAAAGTGGCAAGGTAGCCTTCTCACATGCACTTTGCCTTTGTACAGAATTTGTTAGGTCATAAGTCAAACTGTAATAAAAGGAATCAGAGTCCATAAACATTTTGAACAGTTCTTCTAGCAGTCGCCTCTCCAGTCTCTCCTTCTCTTTACTTTCTTTAACCTGCAAACATGAGAACACTAGAATTGATATTGTTAATGCCAACCAAGCGGGGAAGACTCCACTTAGCTTTCACTTTCTATACACTGAATGCTTTTTTTCTAACCAAAATCAATTTTTTTTCACATTTCATCCCATACAACTTCAATATGAAAAAATGCAATCACATATCTCTCATGGGCTTCTCACATGTCCACCCCAAAAAAGCAGTCTTCCTATCTTTCCTCAGAATTAGAACTGTACTTCTCCATGACTAACGTCCAATGGCTGTATGAGCAATAAAAGTAGATTCCTAACATAACACTTGCTTCTTCAATTCCAATTGATAGGTGTTACAGTAGAGCAGAACATTATCTTTACTGTGCCAAACATTAGATTAGGTCAGAAACCTGGGCATATTACTAATTTAATTATACTTTACAAGTCAAGAGAGCCATGGCCCAGTTTGAATGCAAACTAAATGATATCTCAGCATTTCAAATAACAGCCAAACAAAGCTTGCACTTGCATGCTCTGTCCACTTCCAGCCATGGCCACAAAACTGAAAGCTTTTCTTTTCACTTTATATTAACCTAGCATGTTATCTGAATCCTAAACTATGGTTAATCCTAAGTCTGGTTAATAGAAACAAGATAGCTTTGTAAATTATGGTTTGAAACTTACTTAAGATTAGCCACAGTAGAGAGTCTGGCTAAGGGAAACCAAAGTTAATGTGAAACACAAGTGAGAGCTTCTAGACCCTTTGAAATACCACAAGCAATCCCCACCTTCCTTTTATTAGAAGCAGAAACATTTGATTTAATTTGAGTGAAGGTCTTGAGCAGAAATTTAGATTCATCTGGAGACTGTGTAATCTTCTCTGGTTTGTATATTCCAAAATGATGTTTTTTACAGAGCTGAAAACATATGTAACAATTATTGATTATATAAAAGATAAAAGTCAACTGATTACATAATAATAATCTTTTCAAGTAAATGTTAAATATATTTAATCTTTAAAGAGCTTAAATAAAAGTTAGTCATATCTGCATCTTTGTGAAAATAAAGTATTTTCCCAGATTCTTCGATCTTTCATGTATGCTTCAGGGCTTTGATTAAAAATAATTAACAAAATAATAAACCTCAATTCACTGAAGATAGCCTATGATAAGGATGACCAATACGACAAACCAAAAACAAACGTTTGAAAAAAAAAACACCTAATTAAAGATGGAATAGGCCCCACAGAGAAGGTGATCGATACCATTCACTTTGTGCTTAAAAGACAGTAAAAGGTACTGCTAGATTCCCCCCCCCACTCCCTTTCCTCTGTTCTGTGAGATGTTATCTAGGCAATATATTTGTAGTGATGTGGACTCAATTCCAGGTAACCAAAGGGTTAATGCATAGGGAGAACCTCACACAGAACCTATGAGGATCAAAGAGACAAGACTCATCCAATAATAAAGACTCATAAAGAGGGACCATCTCTTTACAGGAAACGGTGAACATTTCCAGATCCTTCAAAGGTGAGAAGTTATGAAAACACCACACCATAAGGGGCAAGAGGATTTTTCTCGGTAATGATGGCAGAGGAGATGAGAAGCCCTCTACTCACCATCCCTTGGCAAGCACTGTTGCAATCTAGTCAAAGAAGTGCAGACTCTCAAACTCCCCCAAGAACACCTGTTAGGTGCCAACCGTACCAAAACAGATAAATGCATAATTTGATCATGTTAGGGCTTATGTTTCTTTTTAACCTTCCCTGAATATGATTTAAGACTGCTTGGTAATTTTGTAGCTTTCCTGCTGTACCTGACAACTGGAAGTTTTTCATGTATATGATACCTTATGCTCACGTAACAGTTACTTGCTTAGAATACAGTTTTCCTACAAGATTCCTTCTTTGACCTATTTGCACATTTGTGTACAGTGTGAATATGTCTAGAGCTCCTATTCCCCATGGAAGGAAGAAGGAAGATCTAAGCGAAACAAGAGACTGATAAACAAGTGCTCAACCACAACTACCCTTGTTTCTGACTTTTGTGGGTGGTCCTGGACACCATCTGATCTTGGAAGCTAAGCAAGGTCAGCCCTAGTTCGCATCTCGATGGGAGATGAATGCTAAGTGCTGTAGGCTATATTTCAGGGGAAGGAACTGGCAAAACCATCTCTGAATATTCCTTGCCTAAGAAAACCCTATGAAATTCATGGGTATACCATAAGTCGACAGGCAACTTGAAAGCACATGAACAGAGAGAGAGAGAGATTTCTGCACAGAGTCTTAGCCTTACCTCCAGATCCAGGTCCTGAGGTTCTGCTTCAGAGAGGGGTACTGCTGCAATCTTTGTCACTTTACATATTTCATGATCTCCTGGCAGTTTTCCAACCACTGCTTTTTGGCGAATCAGAAGCAGCCACCAAGGCAAATCTATTTTAGAAAAATACAAAGTATTCATTGATCAAGAAAAGAAAGTATCAATATAATTTTAACACAGTCAGCAGCAACCCTCCTCACTGTATTTCCTCAGCGCTCAGCTGTTTCAGTTATATCCCAGTAGCAGTGAGGTAAATCCTTGTATCAATCTGGAAACCAAGATTACAGAACTACAGATAGGATCCAGAATCATACATCAGACTCAAAATCCTTCCTGCATTAAAGCCACAGGGAAAATAGCCCAAACTTCTTCTTCAGACACAATAGCCCATGAAAGCTCCTATTGTAATAAACTTGTAAGTCTTTAAAAAGCCATAAGCTTCTTATTTATGTTGCAAGTCTAACACAGCTACTTTGAAGTGGGGAGAAACAAAGTTATCCAGATCCAAAAACAAAATATACAATGGAATCTACAACTGAGCAGTTCTTTTCTCAGAACCAGCCCCAAAGTCACAAAATCTGCAAAGGCAGTCTCTGAATATATGACGTGGAACAAAAATGGGAGGAGAATTTGTTGCTATGCCCTGACCACTAGGTCTCAGAAAGCTGGTTTCCCCGTTTTATGAAGATGATGCTAAACTTGCACTGATTCAGCAAGAATATGGGTATGTGTAGAGGAAAATGGCTCAATAAGCATTTATATAGTGCTTTTTTAAGAATGACCAGAGCTGGCCCAACTGGTAGGGAAAGAATGCTATAGAAAAGCCACATAACACCTTTACTGAAGGAAATATATAGACTGCCAATACACTCGCAGTCTGAATTCAAGGTTTAGGGCATCAACACTTGAAGGAGCACCTCCTCCAATGTACAACTAACCATGGATTGAGGTCTGGCAAAGGAATCCACCGCTGTTTCCCACTTGCATGAGCAAAATCCTGTTGGAAGGAATAGAAAGGGCCTTTTCTGCTGTGACACCCTGTTTACGGAAAGCCCTCCCCTGGAGGCCCAGCTGGCACTGGCACTGGCCTCATTCCATTCTCAAACTAAAGCATGTTTATTGTTGTCGTTGTTATCATTATTAAAGCTTCTAGGGATTTAATTGAGAGGGCCTTCTCTGCTGTGGCACTCTATGGGGCTTTAATTTAATTTTTCTCAAATATAAATGTGCATGGTTTTAAACTATTTTAACCTTTTAATCTATTTGCCTTTTTAAATAATAGAATGTTTTTGTTTGTTTAAATTATTTCACTTTTTAAAATTTATATACTTTTAAACTGTTTAAATGGAGCATATTTATACACTATCCTGAGATCTTGTGATAACGTGTGGGATACATGTATTTTAAGTAAATTAGTAAGTAGGAAACCCATCAGCCACATTTTTCTCCTATAATCAGGCATCCTTCTTCCTTTTTATATGTGATTGGTGGCAGAATTATAGTTAAACAAGTATCCCCGTCATTGTCACTTACAGCTCAGCTTAAATATTCCAAAGAAGCATTCTGTTGAAAACAAATGCCTAAAATATCAGCTGGCATACTTTACAAATATTTGGGCAAAAATGACAACTTTGATATTTCAATTCACAATCTGCCCTGCACCAAACTTACATAGCTACAGAACAATCCACTTCCGTAAAAAGAACAAAGGCATATAAAACTATAGAAATACAGGGCTGGTACCAAAGTCAAAACTGCTTATGAAACAATATTTGCCTTCAAGAAAGGAAAAGAACAGAACTGAGTTTTCTAGCATGGTCTGTTACAAGCAAAAGATTTCACAGAAATTATTTAGAAATGTTCCTGAAGTATAAGCGTATCTTTGACCTATATTCCCTTTTGCTGTTCTAAGAATATTTTTAATTTTGATTTAAATTTTAAAATCCAATATAAATTAAAAAAAAAAATAAACCACAGATTTTTATCAAACCGAAATGGTGAGATCTGGAGCCAAACAATGGCCAATAAGTACTGTGGCTGATGAGCTTGTTTTCTATTGATGATAAAGAAAGGGCTCAATCTTTTTTGCACAGAGCTGCACTCCTCCAAAAACAACAAGTCTGTAGTTTTTGGACACTGCTGTATTCTTCCTTGTTTTCGGATGTGCAGAGACAGCTAGAAGCATCTTTTGCTAACTCCATTTTGCAGCAACTGCATCGTTTCCTTGAGAAGTCCCACCTTGCCACAGTCATTTACAATTTAGTTACTTTCTGGTTAAAAGGCTGCACTCTATGACAGGCTGCTGTACAAGAGAATCCATAAACTTCAGTTGACCAAGAATGTGGTGGTTCTCACTGCCAGATTTTAGCTGCCACTTCACATAGCACTGCTCCTGTCTACCTGCTATTGTTTTCAGTCACCTTCTCTATTGTTTTTTGTATTTTCCCTTTTTTTTTTTTTTTGGTGGGGGGGGAGGTGCTTGATCATTAGCCAGTAGTAGCAATATTTAGTTACCCAATTGGTTTTGAAAAGTGCAGAGCCTGGAATTTTGTATGTATTACAGGTTCTTAGATCAGAATAACAGTTTAAAACCTGATAGCAAGTATTCTGAAAGGTAGCTCTTTTTGTAAGATCAATGATCCTGTTACAAATGCAAACGCTGTATTAGAGCTGGCAAGAAAAGCCTATTAAATGTTGCTCAGTGGTTTACAGCCTGACTCCAAACATGCTTATTCAGAGGCAATCTTTGCCAAGTTCAGTGAAGCTTACTCCTACACAAGCATGCACAGGATTTCACTCTTGGCTGAAGAATCAAAATTTACAATCAACAGCATCGCACTGTTTGGGGCTCAAACATACTATTTAAACTGAATAAAAGAGCTTTGCTTTACAGTGATGAAAACGTATATAATACTGAAATATTAATATTATATTGCATACCAAACTGAAGTGTGGAACTGGGCTACAGAGCTGACTAGAAGAAAAATACCTGTTAACAACAAAGTCAGATCATAATACAAATATAACAGAAGAAAAGAAGAAATAAATCTATATACAGACCAGATACGAATAAAGCCAGATATTAACACTGTTTGATCAAAGAACTACAAGCAAAAACAAAAGGGAAGGGTCTCAGCCATGATGTATAAACCAGAAATATATCACAATTTATGACAAAGAAGAAAACGTGCAGTGGACTCTACTATCAACACCACTTTTGCTAGGGCTCTATGCATGTTTATTTAACATATTTTTGCCTATTTATCTGTAATGGTCCTTTGTGGTTTATAGTGAAGGAACTAACCTTTTAGGCAACATAATGCAACTGGGATTAATCTTATATACACCCTTGCTCACACATTTTCTTTATGATTTCTCCTGGTTAGATAGCACTTACTAGTTGTTCCTCATCTCCTTAGCCATAACAACACACTCACCTTGGGCTGGACAGGGGCACTGCTTTGAGGAGTTGAAGAACTCTGTCCTTTCACACAACAGCCCCGCAGTATGCCCTACCATGATTATGATACAAATCACCTTTGCTGTTTGGATCATCAGAGTCACTCCTTCACTTCTCCATGCTGGGTACCACAGCAAACACCATTTCCTTCTGTCCCTGCCCCTCTACCTCACTATCACCTGGGAAACACAACTGCAAGCTAGACAAAGAAATGCAGCCTCCCAAACTCCCCCAAGAACACCTGTTAGGTGTCAACTGTACAGCATCATATTGTAAAAAGAAGGGAGAACTAAAAGAGACTCATATTCCAAGTGATTTGTTGAAAGAGAAGAGTTCTCTTCCTTCTTTTAATAACAGCCAAAGAGGAAACAGAACTAGCACAACCAGTCTTTTTCTGGTTGGTTGGCAGGCCCTGATTTAGTATTAGTACATAAAAAGAGCATTAAAATAGAGCCAGTAAATGCAAACAACTTTCCATTTCAGGGGGTATCAAGACAAACAGAAATCAAATGGATGTACCAGGGAGAAGTCAGAATATATTGCTTAAAAGAAATAGCAACAGCCTTTCAGCAACAATAAGCTGCAATATGTTCTGAGAATCCAGACCAATTGTTGTCGTGTGCCTTCAAGTATTTCTGACTTAACAGCAACCTTTACAAGCCCACCATGGGGTTTTCCTTTCAAGATTTATTCAGAGGGGGCTAACACTGCCATCCTCCGTGGCTAAGAGAGTATGGCATGCCAAAGGTCACCCAGTGTATTTCTATGGCTGAACAGGGATTCAAACCCTGGTCTCCAGCAATGTAATCCAACACTCAAATCACAACAACATGCTGGCTCTTGAAGAGCAATATGTCTAATTAATTCTTATCACAGTAATCATATCACATATGACCAAAAAAGTAGCTTCACACCAAAAAAAGAGGCTACTGTTCAGATACAGCAGCCTGTCTCACTTAGACTCAAAATGTTTGTAAATGAGCTTTATTTTCTTGAAAATATGGATTTTATTTTCTTTACTGTCCTACCCCTATATACAATTTACTGGACATATGGATGTGAGGACAGTAGAATCCCAACAGACAGGACAGTCAGATTAGACATCTGGCACAGCACCACAGAACAGTGAAACGCAGTCCTGCCACAGCATGATTTTCATGCTATCACTATATTTGCTTTGGTCATTTTCAACAATAGCTTCCTTTCAGGAACAGAAAGAAAACAAGCACTGGATTTCTATGCTGAATACAATTCTGAGCTTACGTAACAAACCAGCCTAGAGGTAAAACTCTTTGAAATGTTATCCTTGGATGACCCAGGCAGCAAACCGAAAGAGAGAGCCAGACAAGTACTCAGTGACTTGAATCCAGACTTCTAGGGAGCTGGACTTCCCCAATAGTATGTTCCCATTGAAGGAAGGAGTTTGGAGGAGGGTTAGTTTTTTTATTCCTCTCACCATGTCTCCTAAAAAGCTGCTCTAGGGAGCTGAACTAACTGTAGCAACAACCTACAAGGCAGGGAAGAAAATCTTCAAAAATGACCTCCACATCCTTCTCCAGCAAGAAGTCTTTGCTGGATCTCACTCGTTTACACAAATGAAAGGTGGTTTTTAGTTTGCAGATTGGAAAAACACCATGGATTCAACCAAGCACAAACAAACAATCTCCCCATCTCCATAGTCCCTCATCCAAATTGTTACCTCATACCTTCAGTGCAGCATCTGTAACTCGTGAACACATACCCCAAAAAGTCAGCTTATATAAAAATGGTGTTCATAGAATAAAAAGTATCTTTGCTACAGCAAACAGGGATTGAAGCCAGCAACAATATAAAGAACTGCAAAACTAAGAAGGAAGTAAATGTAATCTTAATATTTGCAAATAATTCTTATAATTTTTATATAGAAAAATAAAAATACATAAATATATATTTAAAAAAAATAATACAGAGATGGGAAAAAAGAAAGGGAAGTCCTTTCTTAACAGAATTACACAGCATTATAGCACTAGTTTCATGAATATTCCAGTAAAATATTAATTTTATTGTTAAGATGGAAGAGTATTACAATACTCTTAACTACTCTAATTTTGACTATACATGATCCTATACATGTTTATTCAGAAACAATTCCTTGGCATGTTTTCTTCTGACCTTATTTTGCAGCCTTAATATACAAATTTTATTATAAAACTTTCACCCTTCTAACTTAACTAGATGAATTAGTATTTTGACTTTATATTTCAAAGTACAACAAAGAAAGAAGTGAACAACAGTAGTAGTACTGGGGAAATAATGTGCCCAAAAATTACACAAAGCATGAAATGGTATATCATAACCTGAACTCAAATTACACACCTGTGAAGCTTCAAGTAACATTCAAAGAGAGCTCAAAAGGGTTAATAAGTTCAAACGATTCTCAACGCTACCTTGAAATGTCTACCAGATGTACAATTAACTATAGACAAGATATCTTTTATTTTATAAGCATTTGAGAAAGCCTATAAAATTAAACAAAATTAATGTTCAAATTCAATTACTTTAGTATGAATGCTAGTTTGAAAACACTCCTTATTTACTATTTAAGATGCTACATTGGTATTTTGAATAGCTCAACTGTAACTAAGCAAACAAAAACTGAAACGTTATTTACTGGTGTTTATTTCTTACTATGTTCTATGAACGTCCTCTAGGGAAAAGGAAATATGGACTAAGCATTTTGTTCTTCTGCAGCTCTTACACTTTTTACATCTGAAGCAATCATTTTTAACAGTACAAAGCAGGCCCCAACTACACTACAGAATATAAACAAAGACTTCATACCAATTTATAATGTGGATTAATATCTTCCAACACTATTCAACACAACATAATAAATCCAAATTAACTGTGTGCTTTATTCTGAGATGAGTCATGAGTGCCTCTATAGGTTTCGGCATTAGGACAAATCACTTAGAATGTGTTATCTCCATATGCTGCATTCTTATTTCGTCTAGCCTTAATGAGTTCACAGGTCTCAAGGTACTGGCTGCATGATACTCTTTGCTGACCTATTATTTCTAGCCTTAAAGTTATAGCAAGGAACAGAGCAGCTGAAAAGGAACGTCAGCAACACAAGTAAAGAGAGAGACAGAAAACCTTCTACAAAGTAAAACACCAAAACAGTTTTATTTCTCACATGCTGCACAAGTAAAATGTTAATGAATTATTATACTGTAAAGTAGTAACAAGACAGGGAAGCAAATATATGGTACCACAGGACACTTACAACTATGCACAAATTCAAGAGATTAACAAGCACACATTGTTTCAATGACACACTGCCTTGGAAATAACATTAAGAAGCATATCACCCTACTTTCTTTGGAGATTAATATAGCTAGAAATCTTAAGAGGTGTTGCACACAGCATTCAGTATATTATTCAGTTATCACAAGCCTGAAGGCCTGACTAATGCTACAATTATGGCTTGTTTGGATTACTAATATGAAAGGCAAAATGCACTTAAACACAATCTCATTTATGTAAAAGGCACAAAATGCTTCAATATATATGAGCAACAGCAGGGATAGGTTGTTCTGGAGGCCACACAGGACATAAGACTGATTGCAGGCCATGTTTAAAATAGCTTTAAGCTACGACAAGCCATTCCTTTTACATGACATTATTTAAAACCATATATTCTGCTTTCTCACCACCACCAAGCAAACTCAAAGAAGTCACAAAGTAAAACCACTGGAAAGCAACCATGGAAATGTATTAGCCAGTATACAAGAATCACAGCAGACAACAGTATTAATCACATCAAAATAAAAACATTCACATAAAGGTATTCATTGGCAGCTGCATTTTAGCCAGACGGCTGAAAGAACATAAAAATGCAATGGCTTGGCATGACAGATTCTACTTTGTAAGGTGTTCCTCAGGCAGTGTGCCAGTGAAAATGCCCTGCTCCTAGTAACTACTCCCTTGCCACTACTCCAGCTAAGGAATCTGAAGCAAGGCCTCAGACACTGACTGCAGAATACATTGATGAACATATGGAAAGAGAAATCCAAGTTCAAAGTATTTTCAAGCAAAGATCAGGAACCTTTGGCCTTCTAGATGTTTTTGAATACAATTATTATAATTTCTTACTATTAGGATGCTGGCTGGAAAAATAATTCTAAAATACCTGGAAAGGCCAACATTCTGGTCCACCCTGGTTTTAAGACTTTACAGGTTAAAACTAGCCTTGTGAGTTGAGCTTAGAAACACAGCAGCAATGATTGTAGCTCCAACAGAATCACTGAATGGTTGACTGACATGAGACATTTGAACTTATTATGTTTATATGTTCAAATGCCTCATGTCAGTCAACCATTCGGCTACAGTATTTTGTACTACTTGAAGCTTCTGAAAATATTCTGTCCATGGACAGCGCGCCCAGAATGCATCACAGCACTCTTATATGGATGTCACTAGGGCATAAATGCCTCTTTTTCTGAAGAACTGCAGTTAGATTACCACCTGAAACAGAGGGAAAAAAATCCCTCTCCAAAGAAGCCAAATGCACATTCAACAGATGCAACAAGCCAAAGAACTCTATGATCCTGAACTCTGGGGGGAGTGAAACCTCAATCTAAACAGGTTGAATGCCCAACTTTGAGTCATATAACCCACTACTAAAAGAAACTACTTCTTGATAGGATGATTCACTGTCACCTTTGTGGAGGCAGAGACACATCCAGTACTTCACAGGTTCAAGACTTCGACTGTTTCCCCAGAATTAGAGGGACAATGTATAAACCGCACATTAACAACTTTGCTGTTCAAGTCTCCAGACAATTTTAGCTGACAGCTTTATGCAGAGGAAGGAATACAGGTTTTCAGTTGAAACTAGTACAGATAAGCCACAGAGACTGAACACTGCATGACACAAAATAGGTGTGGCCTAGCCAGACTGGTGGGAGTAGATGCTTCATTTATGCAAGCAAACAATCCAAACATGCTACTATGGGGAGAATATCTATCTTCAGTGACCCACTGTTTTCTTTTTCTTCATCATCTTAAAAATATCAGTGTTTAATTTAAGTAACAAAGCTTTTTAAAATATATTTAAATCTTACCAGCACTTTGCTTCAAACATGTCAAGTTATACCTTCTTCACAATGGAAATTATTAAAAAACTGAACTTATTTTCCATCCCACAAGCCAATATACATTTAATGGATATTCCTTTTGTTTTCACTAGAAGTCACCTTTCAACGGCAGTGGCTAAAGCTTACAATCTAGCTATCATGCTGGACAGGATGGGACAAACCATTACCATTCCAGCAATTCTTTACATACAGTGATTAAAGGCAGTGTAAACAATTGGTTTTTGTATTTTGCAGTTGCTAGGACAAACAACTATGATGAACTATGATGAACAAATAATGAAAAACCTTACTCTTTTTAGAGTTTCCACCAAAACTTCCTTGTTTAAGCTAACAGCACACATCCAATACTGAACAGCTGACCATACAATGCAGTCTTCTTCAGGTGTTGCTTCCACACTATCTCTGAATGCAAGTGGAAGTGGGGCAACTGCTAGGTCCAACCATTAGACTTCCACATGTTTGGTGACAGCTTGAAGGGGAGGCTTGTATGTGTAAATCCCTACAAATGTAGGCTCCTCCAAACCAATCAGAACAGCAATATTCTAATCAGGAGCATGGTTAGCACGCACAGTTCTTCTCCTCCCCTTATATTATTTAAAGGATGTGTACAGATAAACTACTGAAACTTTTCCCTTGGAAACAGACTGTGACGTCACTAAGAGTCAAGAAATGCTTTCACATATAAAGAGCTTGGGGGAGGGGGGGAGTTGAGCCTGGAATGACCAGAAATTCAACTCAATCTCCAGGAAAACTGTCATTCCCACCAGGGTCCAGTCAGTCTCCAAGACCCTCTTGGACCAACACTGGAGATGTGACAAGTACCACTGTGGTCACACACTGGCCTTCCATCTCAAAAGCCTAAGCAGGAAGGTGACGGATATACAAAAGGGGGGACGGGTGGGGTCAGTAAAATTGATCCAAGGTAAAGTTTACAAAATCAAGTTAGGAGGCTGACAAAAATGTAGAGACAGCAAGGAAAAGACAGCATTGTGGAGCTGAGTATTGAAGAACAGTTCCCTGTGTAGTTAAGCATGTTGCAGCTGCCTGCTGGCCCAGGAGAGGGCCTCTCTGCACTAGATTAGCTGATCATATAATTTTGCCCCCCTAAATGTAAACCTAAAAAAAACATTCAAATGATTACAGAAAGTGTTACTTGTGAAGGACCTTCAGACAGTGGCACAGAAGTAGCAGTAATGACGGTGGTGATGATGACAATGACAATGATGAAGTATACATGTACTTTTAATGGTGAACGGTACATTCACCAACTGGCTTCACAAAAGTTAACACAGTTGCAGCTTAATGCATTCTATGCCATGAAGAGCTTTCTATTAAGTATGAGAGGGCAGCAATAAGAAGCCATGCTGAAAGCTTAACACACAAGGAATCAGAGAAACAACAGCAAAAAATGCCACAAATCTTTTTTTTTTTTACCAAAACAAAATCAGATGACAATAGCTGAAGCCGAGCTTACTACCATATTTCCCAAGTAAAGACTATACAATCCTAGAGAATGTGGAGGGCTGAATTTATTATACAAAGTTGGTCTTTGTTGAGGAAATGCCTTTTATATTCAAAAGGGAAAGAATGTGTGAAGACTGTGGCAGCTTTCAGTGAAGGGAAACACAATTCTCTCCCTCTTTATTATGTATATTTTTTGCATGATCTGATGGTAAACTTTAAAGGTGTGGTGAATAAACTGGAAATTAACAACGTCACCTCCACAAAACTCAATAAGCATCTACACAAAACTGACGAGAAGAAGAGGGAACAAATTCTATGGAACGTCAACCATTTAAGAGGGTTTCAAGGAGGTTCTGCTCAGCAGACAGTTCAGTCAAAATCTTGGTTAACCTCTTGAATAAGGAAATGTACACAGCAGTGGATATAACTGCTCCCAAATGTTCCCTCTGAGTTGAGCCAGCCAGTGCCTTAGTTTTCAAAGGAGCTGGGGCTTTCTGTGAACCACCTGCCTGACACTTTGCAGATCAAATTGCTCAAATTCACGCTGAGTTGGACGCTACAACTGATGCACATCCAGTGAATGTAACTTTGGTCCCTGCTTGTCCAGTGATAATGGATACTTTTCAATTTACACATCCCAAGGACGTACATAGGATTGTTGTAGAGGGGAGCACCACCACATGAATGTTAGATAATTGCCCTTCCTGGTTTATTTAAAAATCCAGAGGGACTGGCTGAGTGGGTAAAGAGAGAAATAAATGCCTTACAAAAACGGTAGAATTCCAGGATGCCTAAAGGAAGCAGTTATAAAATCACTGCTTAAAAAAAAAGTCCTTCCTGGATCCCACCATACTGGATAATTACTGGCCAGTTTCCAACACTCCATTTTCAGGCAAGGTAGAACATGTGGTAGATTTCCAGCTCCAGGGGTTTCTGAATGAGATGGATTATCTAGAACCATTTCAATCAGGTTTCATGTGTGGTTAAGGGAAAAAGATAGCTTTGGTCACCTTCATGGATGACCTAAGCCGGATCTTGGACAGGGAAATATGTCTCTGTTGGTTCTGCTGGACCTGTCAGCAGCTTTTGATACCACTGACCATGATATCCTTCTGGGCTACCTTGCTGGGATGGAATTTGGAAGCACTGTTTTACAGCGATTTCATTCCTTCCTGGAGAAGCAATCCAGAGGGCTTTCCTGTTTGACCCCTTGGCCAAACATTTCAGAAGCATATTTTTACAGGATTTTTTTAAAAAACAAAGAAGTTAGCTGCTTTACAAAAGATTCCTTAACTTTGCTCATCAATAGGCAGCATCTATCAGCTAGTAATAAGAGCCATATAGTTCCTACACATACACCTAAAGCCTTTAAAATGTATTCCATGTCCTGAAAGCAATTCTTCCTTCTACAATTCCCGGCTGTCAAGGGACCTTTTCATTTATTCAAGTCTTGAGTTTTTAATCAATGAATCAAGCATGGTACCAAAGCTGTACATCATGTTTAAGCCAAAATTATCACAGGGATCCTTGAGGCAAGGAAATAAAGAAATGTTTCCAGCTCAGCTTCTCTAAGAATCAATAACTACCAGTCTACTTTCAAGAGTAGTGCTGCAGCATTCTTGTTAATTTGGACACATCACAGTGAGCCTACTGATAAAATTTTAATCAGACACTACATTTAATTCAGCTAGACAGCAACCAATAGCAGTTGTTTTTCCAGGATTAAAAGCCTAATCCGAACAGGTCTGAGTTTAACAGAAGTGCTCAATATACTCATAAAACTGAGGGCTCATCCAGTCTAGATTATGGGTAGCAGAGAAGAATAATATGCACCATGCAGTTATGACTTAATTGTTCTGAAGAGAATGGGTATGTAATATGTTTGTATATACCACAAACAAATCCAGAAAAAACATCATCCTTCACTCATTTGTCTCAATTGACAACTGGAAGACAAAATGAACTCATTGTTTATCTGATTAAAACTAGGATTTGAGAAACAACAAACAGAAATGGATGAAGCCACAACATGTCTACTGATCCCTAGTACATTTCCTGCATGTGCTTTTTTTTTTAATGAGGACCATTTTGTTTACAAACAATGACCTCAGAGAACCTTGGATCGTTGTATTTCAGGGTGGAGGAGATGGACGTCATAATTTTAACACCTACTATGTAAACACTTCCTGCATGTAAGAGAGCTAACAGATCAAGAAAAAGGCAACACTAAACCCCTCTTTTGATAAAAGTAAGAATTATAACCCACAGCTGTATGGAGCAAATCTATTTCTGTACAATGAATGGTTCTACCCTCACAACTAGTCTGATAACTTGGGATAAGAGGTTTCCTCCAACCAATTATTTTCTATGTTACGTAACTGTTCTAAAGAGCTTTGAAGAACTCTGAGGGCATCACTGGAGAAGACTATCATTCTTTCCTCTAAAATCACTGTATTCTTGCAAATAAAATTATTTACTGAAATTATAAGCTGTCATGTAAGTGGAAAGAAAAGTGGACTGTGAATACTGCCACCAATATCTCACTTGCGTGTAGTGCAAACATCAAGTGAAAAGAGAGAAAAAGTTTTTCTCCTTTCTGCCCCATACTGCACTGAGAACTTTTTCTTTCCCATTAGCTTCTGGTAGATGCAGTCTTAAAGAGCTCACGATAATGAAATCACTTATTTCTTCCATGAAACATGGATACAAAGGAGAGAAGCCTTCTCCACTGAAAACAGGTGTTTGCACAACGTGCCAGCAATGCCATGCTGCTGTGCTTTGTTACCTCCTGCAAAATCCCAACCAGAATGAAAAAAGACAAATTGCTCTCTTTTTCACAGAATAATCAGAGGACGAAAGAAGTAGTGCCTTGATCCCTTCCCACTGGGTTTTTCAAAAAGGTAGCTTGTGCAGAAGTCAGAAGAAGAGCCAAAGATCACATAATACCTTTAGTTTCTTTGCACACTCCGTAAGTCTCCAGAAAATATAGGTGCAATGGAAATAATAAGTAAAGGGTTTGGTTAATAAAGCGCACCATTGCTTGCAGATATATCTGTTTTTAAAAATAAGATACTATCATTTTAATAATCAGTACACTTTATATGGTAAATGGCTAATATCATAAAAAGTAGTCAGGTTTGCACTTTTCAAGACTGGTAAGATAACAGTATTAACAATACTGAACAAAAAGACTGAACTCCAACATTATTGTATAATTAAAGTTCTCATTTTAATTTGTTTGAAATATTTATACCCTGGAAACTCAAGTTCTTTACGCAGATTAGAATATATTTTTACACCACACACAAAAAAAGCAGGCAATCAAAATATTATTCTCTTTCATTGTGTGGGTTCTCGTCATCCCAGCAGCTGTAAATGTATCTTTCTGCTTCTGGAGACAAATGGAAGAAGTATTGAGAAGAAGCAACCCTTAAACCTACTGTTTTTTAAGAAAAGACTTTATCATCTGATGTGTAGTGTCTTCTAGTTTTTCCATGTCTGTACGAAAAAAATATATATATATATCCTTCCTCCTGCATAAATTCCTGCCTCTAACAATGGCAGTTCAGTAGTTCTCACAAAGAATTTACAGAGTAATATAACTGCAGCACATCATCTTCCCCAATGAAGCCCTTTCTACTCTCCAAAATTACCGATGGCCAGGAGACTCTCAAGAAAGTCTAAGATAGGAGGCAGGGAAGCTGCAGCAGGAGAAAGATCACCAGAATTCGCTTGGGCAAGGCAGTACCTCAAAGGTACCATTCAGTTAAGCACACTATGTCAGTGCAACCCATTGTCTTTTCATCATGTAGCTCATTGTACAGATTGACAGACCTAACATCTAGGAATATAGTAGTCTGTTTGCAGGTCAGGTCTGTAAGCATGTTCATGAGAATTTATCTGTGGAATGACATGCACTAGAAGCCTTCAACTGATATTAACTTTGAACACAATGCCATCAGAAAAGCACTTCCTGAAATAATTATTTATCAGAGAAGGCATCAGATTTTCAATGCCCTTATTTCATACTCCACTGCATACATATGTAGGCCACTAAATCAATATTCATGTATTTTGTGAGGGGGGGGTACTCAAATAACAAATGGAAAAAGGTGAAGTATTGGAACCTACAGGTGTTAGGACTATGGAGTGAAATCTGTATGGCTTAGCTGTACTCAAGTTAAAACCTCAGAAAAAGCATAGAGTTTCACCCTGATGCTTCACAATCATTTCTGTTTCGTAATGACAGTAAAAACCACTGCTCTATTTTAAAGTAACAAATAGCATCAGAGGACCTTTGCTGAAGCACAAATGAAAAAATGGCATATGTAACTGTCATGAGCCAGGCTGATCTCGCTCCCGATTTGGACTTGGACTCCGAGCCTGGGGAGGATCCCTTGGAGGGGCCCTCGGGAGACGGGTCTCCTTCAGAGCCTAGGGAGGAGTCTGCCTGCGACTCCACTGCGGTCCCTGGCACGGAGCCCGGGCCAGCCCCTGCCGCGGACGTTTGCACTCCAGAGGCAGAGGCCGGTGTTTCTGACTCCAGTCCGGAGTTTGTAGCAGACCCTCCCCCCATGTTCCTCCAGAGGCGACTGGAGAAGGGGGCAGTCTGGAGGTCTCAGCGACTACGGGAAAAGCAATCGATGACTCGGTCCCGATGGCTTGAGGGGCTCCAGCTGTGAGCTGGGCCAACAGACACTTGATCAGCCTCAGCTGGGCTAAAACTGGTTATTTAAGTCAGACGCTGTGGGGTGTGGGCATGGGGCAACAACTGTCTACCAACCGTGAATCCACGTCCCGTATTATAGGCTCTTGGTTCCAGTCGGACCTAGTTGCTTTGAGTTTGCCGTTCTGTGGACCTGCTGTCTGTTTACGCTGACATTTGGTGAAGTAACCTCTTTGAGTTATTACTAGAAAAGCTGTAAAATCCAGTTTCTGCCTCCGCGTCTGCTTCGCTGTCGCCTTGATCTTGACAGTAACGTCAATATAGGTATCCTACGTTTACTACTGCATGGTAAAATGGACTAGAAATTTTGGGTATGATACATAGATGGAAAAAAGGAAAAAAATGTGGATGAACGGGTTGAAATTTACCTTACATTAGGATCTATCGTTGGTATATGACACCAGACAAACTGTCAATATATAGGGATGTTTCAAGTGTATGTTGGAAATGCGAACAGCACAAAGGGACATTTTACCATATGTAACGGATATATGAAAAAGCTAAAAACTGGGTTCAGATATATACTTTGATGCACATAATTTTAAATATTATTATTGAATTTAAACCAGAACTTTTTTCTTTTGGGACTAATGGATGGTCAACTGGAAAAGAACCATGAGAGATCACTTCACTATATGATCACAGCAGCAAGACTGTTGTACACACAGAGATGGAAAACTTAATAATGCCTATGAATGAGGAGTGGCTGTCAAAAGTGACTGCACTAGCAGAAACGAACAAGTTATCAGTTTTGATTAGAGAAAAACTGTTGGCAGACGTTTCTGAAAAACTGGAAACCCCTTATAGAGCTTTTCCAGAAAAAAAGAAAATGATATGGTAACTTTGGGTTTTGACATTCAGTAAGGCGTAGTTGGCAGAAGAAGTGAACAGTATAACATTACAGAGAAAGGTTTCATAATATTGTGTGCATGTGTGTATACACACACATACACACATATGTATAACCACCAAAAAGAAAGTTGGAAGCCACACTTTCTTTTGTTACATATTTCTCTCTATCTTGTTTCATTTCCTTTCTTTTTTTAATTACATTTAAAAAACTTTCAATAAAAATACTTTACAAAAATAATACAAGCATTCTGAGCTTAGCATATTATGGCAACAACTGGTTTTTAATCCATCTCTAACAATCATGAAGAATCAATTCACAAGGAAATACTGCTTGTTAACAGCCATTATTATTTAAAAATCAACTAGACAAAACCACAGCTGAAGTCAAGAAGAATCTAAAGCATGCTGACTTCACTTTTGAAACATTTAATGTGTGCAAGCTGATTTCTTGGCAAGATTTCCAAACCTATTCCATTAATAGAAGCAAGCTTGCCTAGCTTTTCCTATATCAACACAAAGCAGACAATCTTTGAGGAAACTAGATGAGAAGGCAGGAAGAGAAATCAAAGCTCTAGAAAACTGCAACTTTCACTAACCTCTGTGGATTTATTTCTCATCCTTTTATGGGAAGCACTGTGTTCAGCATCTTCACTAAAAACAAATTAATTCTATAGCTACAAAAATGCCTCAATATTTGAGAATAATGCCAAAAGCTGAGTTTAAGCATTTCAACTTCACTTACCTATCTTAATGAAATTCTACTTAGAGGAAGACACTTTCGCCTCTTTCCTTCAATCACCTTTCACTTAAGTAATGAAAATACAATTTACCAGAAATGCATGAGCCACTGCACATGTAAATGGAATCATTTATCTACATGTTCCAATTTAGACAATGACATTTATTAGCTTGACAAACTGAAGCATCACATCAATCAGCCTAACAGAGGCACTGACAACAAAGCCCCAGTGTTATCAATTGTAGATAGTGAAGATTTGATAGTGGGTGTTATTAACAGAACAAAAAAAAATTATAAGTCATACCTGTATGAAGTTGAATTTTTCCAATAAGTCCCTCAACCAAGCCCAGGCAAATGGGATTCCAAGCCAGAAGGAGGTCAGTAGCTGTGAATAAAAATGTAACATGCAAGAGAATGAAAATTATCAAGCCATTTTTAATCAGTGATATGGACTACAACTCCCATTAGCTCTAGTCAGCTCAGCCAATTATGTGGGATTGAAAGAAAATTCCTTCCTACATTATAATTTTCACATAGATAGTCAACTACATTTGGTAGTTCTTTATTAGGAAACAACAGTTTTATAAAAATATTGTGAATGTTCTTTTTAATATTTCTTCCCTTCCCCTAAATAGAAAATGTAATCTAAAAATCACTTGGGAAACTTAGGAAACTTTAATGAAGGCTCGTGCTATTTTGATGTACTCACTTTAAATAATTAAAATCCACAATTCAAACCCTGTTGAGCCAAGTAATTCTAGACACAAAAAGATTACACAGACGATTATATTGTAATCCATTCCCTAAACAAGTTTCAAAACCGAAAAGAGAAAGTCATGGTCCAATCAAAGGCAGCAAGATCAAGACAGGTTAGTTTTTAAGACTGAACCTGACTATTTCTGCTCGTTTAGAGACCTTTTGCTCACTACAAAAAACTTCAGAAGCCATTATGCTAACTTACAGCCTCTTTCTGATTAAAATGGAAAGAAAGAAAAACTGAAAAAGAATCTGGATATTCAGTCGGTACAGTCAAAATTAAACAAATCATTTTGATTTTGTGAGCAACCAAGAAAGTTGTAATGCTTTATCAGAAAGGAAATGAGCAGTTGGTGTTAAAGACATCTTCCACAGGTGTATTATCTACAGGATAAAAAGGTAAACAGCAAGTCAGCGGAGAACATGAAGGTGGATGATCTTCCAAAATTCAAATTCATAACTCACAGTGACCCTGAAGTTTTCTTCGACACTTCCTTTAACTCCTTGATACACACACATACACAAACCTTCCAGTTTTACAACACTGAAAGAGCCTATTGCAATAACTTTGTTGCAACTTTGAACCTGATTAATACAGAGCTGGAAATCAGAATGCAGATGACACATTTGTAAAGTATGACACCCTCTCAAATACAACTGCTGTTCACCATTCGTATGATTTTAAGGAAATATCTACTCTGACCAAAGTGCAAGTAAATTCCATGCAGGAAAACATCTTGCAGTAACACAATACCAACAGAAGTGTGCTAAGAACATTAAGGATCTTGGATGAATTCAAATATTTGGCCTTGTTCCCTAACAACTAATGTCTTTTTAGTGACTAAAGTAGAGGTGAGGAACCTCTGTCCCACCGGATGAGATGAAGCCAATGCAGCCATTGGTCAGGCACAATGGGTGATGTAATTTAACAACATCTAGAGGGCTACAGGTTTCCAATTTCTGAAATTAAAAAAGAAGTCACACATTGACATTTGAAGGCATTCAGTACATGAAGCTAGTATGTTTTCAACCAGCTAAAAAAAACAAAACATCCTGCTTACCAAAAGAGCTATGGCATCAAAAGCATTAAAAGCCAAGTCAAAAATCATACCGTTATATGGGAACTAAAAAACAAGCATGACACAGGCGGTATATATCTGAGTCTACACACAGAACACTACGGGGCATGTTCCAACAAAATCATTTTGATGTTTCCTAAAACCTTCAGTTTCATACTGGCCAAGGCAGAATGCGGGACAAGATGGCTTTTTCTGGGGTGTGGGGTGTTAGAGCATTTTTTCCATTGTTTTCAATAAGATGAAAATCTTACTGTAAGTTCCAGGGCTGGCATAATTATTCTCATCCTAGGGAAACATTTGGGAAAGTGGGCCTTTGAATCAAGAAGACCAAAGACCATCCCCATGCCTTCCCCAAATGCCTCCTTTTGGTTCTTACCGCAGGTAGACTACTGCCAAAAAGCCATGGCAATAGACTACCCTACTTTTATCCAGGGAAGACTCACAGGGATTACTCTTTATCTCACCAAAATATGGTTTTTATTTATTCAATCCAGTTGACTTGTGCTGCAGCATTCATCATTTTACTAATTTTGTAAAACAATACCATTTTTAAAGTAGAATTTTTTTCAGCTTAAAAATTTTCTAGGAAGCAGAAATATCTCTGAGGGCCACATGTAGCTTGGGGACACATTTTTCCCTATCCCTAGTTTAGAGTATTTTGTACCCATCATGACCTATTTATTTATAAATTACTACATATTTAAAAACTGAAAAGACCATTAGTACATATGCAAGGAACTGTCCCATAAAGAATATGTTTCTTTAGCACTAAATTAAGCAGCTGGCAAGGCCAAATACTACTGTGGATGCAGTGCCAAATTCTCAATGGTGTACAGCATCACCTTGTACCATATTCATTTTTTTTTCCTCTCTCATATCTAGTTTAGTGAATCATAATTACTAGTGAAGCAGTTACAAATTTCTGGGTGGAAATTAGTTGTGATTTGCATACTTTTGGATTTCAAGATAAAATTAAATCATACATCTTTTGAGAAGCCTGAGAAACTCTGATGTGATGAGGAACAGAATTAAAATTATACATGATATGGAAATGTGGACAGGAAGATATTTTTCTCCCTCTATCATTATACAAGAACCTTATGCAGTAAAGCTGAATGCTTTGAGAGTCAGGATAGCTACATGGAATTCACAGAGTTAAAATTCTGTACCTGCAGAATAAGGCTATCATGATTACTAGTTACAATGCCTATACACTACCACCAGTATCAAACGCAATATGCTTCTATATAACAGCTGCTGAGGAACACAGGAAAGGCATTGCTGCACTTATGTGGGTCTTGTGAGCTTACAGGAGGCAATAGGCTGCTGTGTGAGTATAGAGCTTTATGAGATAAACCTTTGCCCTGATTCACCACACCTGTGCTTATATTCTTATGAATTTCTAGCTTATATCCTTAAGAACTTCTAGATCAGGGATAAGTGTCACTCCAACATCGTTGGATTGTAAATCCCACCATTACACATCACTCATTATGCTGCCTGAGGCAGCAGCTTCCAGTAGCAATCCAACAAGGGGGGGTACACAATTCCTACACTTGCTATGAACATTTACAATATAACCTCTTTGTTTTTTTCTAGCTACACAGCTACCCAGTTCCTATCACTTCTAGACAAACTTAATGATTTTATTGATATTGTTTGCTTACTTGGAGACAAAGAAATGAAACAAAGAAGTGCTGGGCATTTAAATGCTTTTAACAAGAAAGACATAAGTCTCATGAACTTTATGGCCACATTCAGCTTTTATGCTCAGTCACAGTTTGTTTCAGTCATTGTTTGTGAACCACCCAGGAGAATCTAAAGTCTACAAGAAATCCTAGATTGTGGAGAGCAAACCAACCACCTAAGCTGTGTGAATACTTGGCTCCTTTCCCAAAAGCGGTGTCAGGACTATCAGCTAGCACTGCCTCACCAGTTCTCTTATCACTGACCAACAGATCCCTCTCAGAGACCTTCAACCATTAGTATACTCTGAGTCAAATACAATTCTAAAGGCTCCTTCAGTCTGATGTTAATACTTCTAACTATTTCCTCCCAACATACCTGAATAAAATGATATCTTGCCTTATATCTGCAGTCCCATTTTCTGAATTTTGCTATCAGTCTAGGAAGATTACTGATCAACAGTGAGATGTGGGATGTTTCTGTTATGCACACAAATACCCAGCATGAGGCCAAAGGGAAATCTTATTCGCTTTTACCTACCTCCCAGCTTCACATCACCTAGAAAACCCAGACAGTTCTTGCTTTATACAGCTTCAGGACAGAACCCCAGACCTGTGAAGTCTGCAACTTCACCATGTTTGTGCCTACACTGGCCTTTATAGCATATCTGAATGCACCTGAAGCCAGTGCTCAACTTCCTGAGAACTATTTCCTGATCGCTGGTATTGTCAAATCCTTCACACAACATCAGTAATAATGACGGAAAAATCTGGTTCTTGAACTAGATGCAGTCAAAGTAAATTGGCTCAAAAAAATTTTTGAAGTTAATTTCTACATAACAGAGATAAGGAGCTCTGATTGGCAGTAACAAAGCAATGAACTCTGGTATGAAGTTTTGGAAGCTACTGCATAACATTCACCTATGCTTTGGAGTCCTGAGCTATGTTTGGAACACTAATATACTGGGGCTTTTTCCAAAGCATCTGAGGTGCGCTCTGAATGCCTGAAAGCTTTGTGCTGAGGATTACTCCTGAGCAACTGAACTGTGTTTTGAATGCCTGGTGGGAAAATGTTCAAATAGGCAAGAACTACATCTAGCCTCACCCTCTTTGCTTTGGCTCTGTACAATGTACTTAGTCCTTTCTACCAGGCATCTCCTCAAAATCCTTCCCAAATTGGAATTGGCCCCATGGACCAAAAAAATCCTCCAAAAGAGATGTTTTGTTTCTTAAAAAAAAATAAACATGCTGATAAATTAGAAAGAGAACAAGTGAAATAAATAACTTGTTAGTTAAAAAGAAAAAAGAGACATAAAGTCTAAGAACCTCCAGAAGTCAACATAATTCTCACTCTTGCCCTATTTGAACTGACCCAATCCCCTTTCAAAGCCATCCAATTTGCTGATCATTACTGCTATCTTCCAAGAATCATAAAATCATAGAGTTGGAAGAGACCACAGAGGCCATCCAGTCCAATCCCCTGCCATACAGGAACACTCATCAAAGCACTCTCAACAGATGGCCATCCAGCCTCTGCTTAAAAACCTCCAAAGAAAGAGACTCCAACACACTCCGAGGCAGCATATTCCACTGCCGGACAGCTCTGACCGTCAGGAAGTTCTGCCCGAGGTTCAGGTGGAACCTCCTTTCCTGCAGCTTGAATCCATTGCTCCTTGTCCTAGTCTCTGGAGCAGCAAAAAACAAGCCCACTCCCTCCCTGACATGACATCCCTTCAAATATTTAAACTTGGCTATCATGTTTCCTCTTCACTTTCTCTTCTGCAGACTAAACATACCCAGCTCCCTAAGCCGTTCCTCACAGGGCATGGCTTCCAGATCCTTCACCATTTTGGTCGCCCTTCTGTGGACATGCTCCAGATTGTTGATATCCTTCTTGAACTGAGGTGCCCAGAACTGGACACAGTATTTCAGATGAGATCTAACCAACGCAGAATAGAGTGGTACCATTATCTCCCTTGGTCCAGACACCATACTCCTATTGATGCAACCAAGAATGACGTTGGCTTTCTTGGCTGCTGCATCACACTGCTGACTCATGTTCAGCTTGTGATCTACTAAGACTCCTAGATCCCTTTTCACACGTACTGTTTACCCAGCCACGTGTCTCCCATCCTATACTTGTGCATTCCATTTTTTCTGCCTAAGTGCAGCACCTTACATTTTTCTCTGTTGAAATTCATTTTGCTAGCTTTGGCCCAGCTCTCCAATCTGTCAAGGTCATTTTGAATTCTGACCCTGTCCTCTGGCGTATTAGCAACCCCTCCCAATTTGATGTCATCTGCAAATCTGATCAGCATGCCCTTCATCCAATACTCCTTCATCCAAGTCACTGATGAAGATGTTGAATAGCACTGGGCCCAGGACAGAACCCTGTGGCACCCCACTAGTCACCTATCTTCAGGATGAAAAGCAGTCATTGGTGAGGACCCTTTGGGTTCATTCAGAAAACCAATTAAAAACCCACCTAACAGTAGCCCTGCCCAGCCCACATTTTACTAGCTTCTTTGCAAGAATGTCATGGGGAACGTTGTCAAAGGCTTTACTGAAATCAAGATATGCTATGTCCACAGCATTCTCTCCATCTATCAAGCTTGTAACTCTATCATAAAAAGAGATAAGTTTAGTCTGGCATGACTTATTTCTGAGAAATCCATGTTGACTTTTAGTGACTACAGCACTGCTTTCTAAGTAATTACGAACTGACTGTTTAATGATCTGCTCTAGGATCTTTCCTGGTACTGATGTCAGGCTGACTGAGTAATAATTATTTGGGTCCTCTTTTTCTCTTTTCTTGAAGATGGAGATGACATTTGCCCTCCTCCAGTCTGCTGGGACTTCTCCTGTTCTCCGAGAGTTCTCAAAGATTATTGCGAGTGGTTCAGAAATGATTTCTGCCAGTTCTTTTAATATCCTGGGATGTAATTCATCTTGCCCTGGAGACTTGAATTCATCTAGTTTAGTCAGATATTCCTGTACTACTTCTCTACCTATTCTGTGCTGCATTCCCGACCCCCACTTCGTCACCTGCTCCCACCCCCCAGGTTGAGTACTTCTATCATCCTTTTGGGAGAAAACTGAGGCAAAGGTGTTCAGCAGTTCTGCCTTCTCTCCCCCCCCCCCCCCAGTAATTGTCCATCTTCCCCGTGCAGTGACCCTATCATTTCCTTCTTTTTCCTTCTGCTGCGGACATATCTAAAAAAGTCCTTTTTATTGTTTTTAATATCTCTGGCAAGCCTGAGTTCATTCTGCGCTTTAGCTTTTCTGACCTTCTCCCTACATATCCTTGCTATTCGCTTGAATTCCTCTTTGTTTGGCTTCACCATTCTCCCATTTCCTGTACATGTTTCCTTTAACACTTAGCTCAGCTGAGAGTTCTTTAGTCAACCATTCTGGATTTTTACACACCTGCCATTTTTCCTCCTTATTGGTACATAGTTTTAAATTGTGCCTTCAGTATCCCACTTTTAAGAAACTCTCATCCATCATGAACTCCTTTCTCTTTCAGTATTCTTGACCACAGAATTTCCGCAAGTAACTATAAGTTTACAGAAATCAGCTTTTTTAAAGTCTAGAAGGCGTGTCTGGCTACACTTGGCTTCTCCTTGCCACTGAATGACAAATTCCAATAGAGCATGGTCACTCCCTGCTAAGGATCCCACCACCTCCACCTCATCAACAAGATCATCCCTGTTAGTCAGGATCAGATCTAAAACAGTTGATTCCCTTGTCACCTCTTCCACCTTCTGGACCATGAAATTGTCTGCAAGGCAAGCAAGGAACCTGTTGGAGCTTGTGGTCTCGGCAGAGTTTGACTGCCAACATACATTAGGATAGTTGAAATCCCCCATTACTACTGCATCTTTCCTTTTTAAATGTGTAGTCATCTGCTCCAGAAAGGCATCATCCAAGTCCTCAGGCTGGCCTGGAGGCCTGTAGCAAACCCCCACAATCACATCCCTGTTGTTTCTCACTCCCTTCATTCTTACCCAGATGCTCTCAACCTGGCTTCCTGGATTTAAGTCATGGATCTCTTCACAGGTGAAAACATCCTTGACATATAAGACTGCTACTCCTCCTTTCTTGTTCGGTCTATTTCTGAGAAATAGATTATACTCCCCTATTCCTACATTCCAACCACAAGACTCATCCCACCTATTAAATCATATTTATTTTGTTGTATGAAGAGTTCGAGTTCACCTTGCTTATTTCTCATGCCGTGTGCATCAGTGTAGAGACACTTAAGACCATGTGCCCTTCTCATAAGTCCTGTACTAAAGTTGCTTTTCCTCCCACTGTTGGTCTCTAGTACTACATGGCCTGCTCCATCTATATCATTTGGGCTATTTTAACCACCACCCACTGAATCCTTGCCCTGAATAATACTGTCTCCTTCCCCTGCCAAACTCAGTTTAAAGACCTCCCGATCTGCTTTGCAAGACCATCAGCAAAAACGTTCCTGCCGACGGTTGTGAGGTACAGCCAGAAGACTATCTTCGTGGAAACAGAGACCATGATCCAAAAATCCAAATCGCTCTCGGTGGCACCATCTGCGAAGCCAGTTGTTCACCTCCACTATTCTTCTCTCCCTTCGTGGGTCATGTCCTTCCACAGGGAGGAGGGATGAAATGACAACCTGCGCACCAAAGTCCTTCAGCTTCCTACCCATAACCTCATAATCCTTTGTGATGCGTTGAAAGTTGCGCCTCTCATTGTTGTTGGTTCCAATGTGAACCAAGGAGGGGGTTACAGCCAGTCAGTGTGCTTGACCAGTCTTGTTAGCCCTTCTGTTACGTTGTTGATTTTGGCCCCAGGGAAACAGCACACCTCGCAATTCATCCTATCCGGGTTGCAAATCATGAATTCCATTTCTTTCAGCAAGGAGTCCCCAACCACCTGAACTCGTTTCCTCTGACGCTTGTCTGGGGTTACTCAATGAGCAGATTCTTCCACGGTCACCTGGACATTCTGTTTAGGCTGAGACTGTTGGTCTTGCTGCTGTCAGATTTCGTCCTGCTAGCGTTCAAGTTCCTGTTGCCGATGTTTGATTTCCTCTTAGTAACATTCCATTACCTCTTTCTGCTATTCCATTACCTCTTCCTGATGTTTCACTTCACTAATAAGGTCAAGAACTTGGAAGCTATTCTGTAGCTTGAGAGTTTCTGTTGGTTCCTGGCCCTTCTACTCCTGCATGTCAGATCCCTCCAAGCATCTGTCTCTTGGTTTTGTGAACTGACTTCCTCGTCCGGTAGCTCCTCTGTGTATTCTGTCTTCAAGAAGGTCTTCTCTGCCCTATCCAGGAACTCCTCACCTTCCCCAATAATCTGAAGATTAGAAACCTGGGCCTCCAGCTAGCGAACTTTCTCCTCCAAGAGGGCCACCAGCTTGCATTTCCTGCAGGTGTACCCAACAACATCTTGAGGCAAGAAAAGAAACATGCCACAGCTGTTGCAGGTGACTGCAGCAGCTTCCTCACCCTCCATACTTGATAATCTAGACAGTCAAATTAGAATTCAAACTCCTCTGGTAAAACCTACGTTAACACCCCAGTTTGCCAAGCTCTAATTGTAAAACTATGAAGACTGAGGGTGTAGTTCTATAGTGGTTCTAGTTACTCCCCCAAGCTGCCCACCCCACCTGAATGTTGTGGTCAGGCTGACTGCCTCAGAAGGGCTTCAACCCAAGAAGCTAAATTTGTAGAGCTAAACTGCATACACCTTCGGCACGCGCCACTGGCAGCAGTTATAAAGAGCTAACAGCTGCTGGCTCAACCACCTGAAATAATTTGGGGTTCACTTCATTGGTTATTTTGCGCATGTTTGTGCCTTCAAGTTGCCTGTCAACTTCTGGTGACCCCATGAATTTCATACGGTTTTCTTAGGCAAGAAATACTCAGAGATGATTTGGACAGTTCCTTCCTCTGAAACATAGCCTACAGCACTTGGTATTCATTGGCAGTCCCTATCCAAGTACTAACCAGATCTGACCCTGCTTAGCTTTCACAATCAGATGGGATCTGGTGCCTTTAAAGTATTTAGGCACTTCCAGAAATGGGAACAGGTTAATTGTTTTCAACGACACTTCTGCATTTGGGGTATTGAAAATTCAATGCTAAAATATTTCAAAACTGGAACTTCTATTGCTTAAACTTTATAGCTAATTCCAGTCACATTACAAGATTTGCATTTTTAAAGGATTCCACCACCACCACCACCCCAAAAAACCAGACAATCATTTAGAATTTGGAATGAGCTAATCAATATTACTACTTCTTAAAGTATTAAAAATGATTCTAAATAGAATTGTTTTCCTTCATTAAAACTGGTGAAATACCATTAATATTTCAGAGGAAGGAACTAGCAAATGACCTCTGAATATTCCTTGCCTAAGAAAAAAAACTGTGTGAAATTCATGGGGTCCCCAGATGTCAACAGGAGATGTGAAGGCACATACACACATACAGGTAAGCAGTGAAGCAGCCACATTTGATGTGAACACCACATTATTTAGAGTAAGTTTTGCCAGTTCCTCCCTCTGAAATATAGCCTATAGCACTTGATAATCGTTGACAGTCTCCCTTACAAGTACTAGCCAGGGCTGAACCTCCTTAGTTTCAAACATCAGAGAGGATCTGGTGTGTTTAAGGTATTTAGGCCCCTGCTCACCCAACTTCAAATAATTTATGGAAAAGTTTAAAATGCACAAGCTTCAACAGCTCCTTGTAACCCCTCTGTTTACATTCCTTTGGTAAAAGAAGGGATCATAGTAACTCATGTGAAAAATGAGGGCTGATAAAACTTGTTACACCTCATACTGGCTACTAACCGCGTGCTTGCATGCCTATATATGCACTAGGAAGTCTTCTGTTTCCCTTAACCTTCTGTTAACCTTTCCCTTCTGTTTCCGTTAACTTAACCCACTGTTAGATACTGACACCTTCAGTATTCAAGATACATAAGAAGTATTTTTTTTCTTTTAAAAAGTCTATGTAAATGCTATTTTAGAAGACCTTTTTACAAGAGGTCTGTACAGATGTGCACATACATGTTTCATTTATCAAGAGTGCTAAATATATGCCCTAGCTATCTTTTATTATGACTTTTAACCATACGGGAGTGAAAACAGGTCATACTGATATCAAAATACTTTTGGTAGCTTTGATATAAAATTGCTTTCCTCTCCACCATTTTTGGAATGCCACTTTATGATACCTCCCTAACCAATTTAGCAAGTTGTTATTTTAACATGAGGCTTTGAAGATGACTAAGTGTGACACAAATAGATTTGTTACTTGCCTCCAAACAGATTCAGTCATCACAGAAGTAACTCCACGACAGCAAAAACAGTACACCTGTCAGACTACTAAGAAAGAACCTCCCATTAAATAAAATAATGCAAAACATCTTTATGCATTTGAAGTCTTAAAACACCTCAGAAAGGTTTCTCTCACACTTAATTGTAAGAATCACATTGTCTATTATGCAGCACAGCCATTATATTCTCTTTCTTTACAGCTTTGGCCAAACCATATAGACTAAAAAAATTATACCAGTAATTTAAGCTAATACAACATGGGGTACAACACTGCATCTCAAAATTTCAGAGGAATTCAGATTCTAGCAACAAACACCCTCAGAAATCAGTGCATTTATCTAGGGCAAGAGACGCGGCAAAGTGCAGGTTGCATACAGTCATCAAAGATCATTTTTTTCCACTGTCCCTCCAAATTTTTTTTTTTTACAAACAGGCTTTTGTGCTCCCAGACAAATAATGGTTTTGTATTCAAACAGAATGCCAAACACTAAAATTCTTTCTTTAAAAAGCCAGAAAGGGACTTCAAGTCTCTTCAGATTTTGGTTAGTTATTCTGTGTACAGGTGTGGTTCTTGGACAGCAGTGTGGTGTAGTGGTTTGAGTGTTGGACTAGGACCCTGGAGGCCAGGATCCGAATCCCTTCTCAGCCAGGGAAACCTACTGGGTATCCTTGGGCAAGTCACAATCTCTCAGCCTCAGAGGAAGAGAGGCAAAAACCCCTCTGAACAAATCTTGCCAAGAAAACCCCTTAAGGCTTCACCTTAAGGTCATCATATACTGAAAACAATATGAAAGCATAAAACAGTAACATAGGTGCGGTTCTCAGTGGAATGTGGGGTCAAAAAAATGTCCCCCGAACTCACCAAATTTACCTGCTTCTGATCTAAGCTTTTATCTCAAGACATAAAAGCTAGGCAGGGAAAAGGAAAGAAAAATCAGAAAAACCTGCCACTACTACCTTTTAAAATTGTTTTTCAAAAGAAAAATATTAGTGATTTTGGAGAGCACAGGAGAAATTTCTTTGTTTCCTCCAAAGTTCCAACTTTTAAGTTTTCCCCCTTCTTTTAAGAAACAAAAGATTACTTAGGTAGTTACAAGTGCAGAATTTTGTAGCACTGTGTTCAGTACTGGGCATATTTCCCTCCCCTCTTTTTTTGTACAAAACTAAGACATTTAAACCTGTGAAACCACAGCTCTCAACATATTTAGGTGGAAATAAGCTTCTTTAAATAGAATGTGTCTATGCTCTGAGCCAACATGTAAAACTATCTTTTAAGTAAACCACCTGAAGTCTGCTTCCTACCTAAAAGGCAGACTAGAAAACTATTTAAATAAAATCCTACTTAACTGTATATTTTAATCTTATTCTTTACTCCATACCAGATACAGTATTATATTGTGTGCAATATTTTTCTAATTAGTACATTAGTAAAAATTTCAGAGTGTGAGAAATACTAACATGTGATCAAATGTAAACTAAACATGCAACTGAGAACACAATATTCATATGATGCCATGGCAGTGGTTGACTATGTTTTTACAGCTACATTTGTTGATTAGTACTTGTAATAACACACATAACTCCATGGTATGATAAGAACCGAGACAACCAATGAGAACTGACAGTACAATTCACATTTCATGAAAAAAGATACACTGACCGGCATGTCAGTCAACTCCAGCATGGCTCAAAGATGGTGCCCTCTCCACATTTTTGACTGCAACATCCATCTTGCCAGCCAGCATGTCCAGTAGTAAAGGGATGGGGAAATTATTTTCAGCTTGCAGATTTTAAGGATGTGGACAGCTGTGTAGAGTGGTAAGGTCTTCCACATGATTAACTGATCCTTGATTTTCCCAGCTGATTAAATAAGCCAAGGTGGGAATCATCTCTTTATGGCATAGATTGTCCCTTCATATTTAAAAGGGTAGAAATACAATCTTTAAAGAAACCTGCCTTTAACTGAGGAGCTTTGACTAACTATAGTCCAGTGTGTGATCTACCATTATTGGGTAAAGTGACTGAGATGGTGATAAGAGTGACAAACTGTCCAGATACTTTTGGATGACATTCATTATCTAAACCCACTGCAGTCTGGATTTCAGAGAAAGGATATCAAATTGAGACTGCTCTCGTCACACTGGTAGATGACATTTCCTGGGAACTGAAGAAGAAGAGTAAACTCCTATCTCCAGGACCTCTTAGCAGCTTTCAGTCACCACAATCCTTATATTGGTCCTGACTTCCTGACAGGGCCAGGTAGTCTTGCAGTGGTCCCAATCCTTCCTGTTAGATCCCACCCAAAAGGCGGTACTGGGTGCACGATGTCACTGTTCAACACCAAGGCCTTTGTCATATGGTGTTCAGAGATCTATTCTGTCCCCCATGTTACTCATTTTTTATATGAAACCACTGGGAAAGGTCATTAAGATTTTGGAATGAAGTGTTAGCAATAGATGGATGACATCGAGTTCTATTACTCTTTGTCACCTAATATCAAGAAAACAGTCAATACTCCAGAAAGCTGCCTGGACTCAATAATGGGCTTGATGACAATGTTTAAGAAGAAATTAAATCCTGATGAGACAAACACGTTACTGGTCTGAGGACTAAATTTAACCTACCCTGAAATGGTCACCCTCTTCCTAAAAAATCAAGTCTGACTCTGCACTGTCCTTAGATCCCAGGTGGCAATAATGGAAAGAGTTGTTTTTACACAGCAATGCTGTTTCTTGAATCAGACTAGAAGCACAACACTTATCCACACTTTAGTAACATTAAGTCTTGATGCTGCAAGGCATTTTCCATGGAAACAGCCTTGAAGAATTTCTGAGGCCATTTCCACTCTACACTGTTATAGCGCTATTATTCCACTTTCAACCTCCTGTGGAATTGTGGGGTTTGTAGTTTACTGAGGCCAAAGAGCTCTCTGGTTGAGAATTCTAAATGCCTCTCCTTAAACTGCAAATCCCAGGATTCCACAGGATGTTGAAAGTGGAAGATAGCACTATAACAATATACTGTGGAAATGGCCTGAGACAAGTGCAAAATATGGTGTGCAGTACTGAGACCATACTACTCTGATAATGAAAGACATGCACTGGTTTCCAAACTGCTTGCCCAGTCCCCAACTATCTGGGGAGAGGCAGGTAAAAACTGTTGTTGTTGTTATTAGCTCGAGGCTTGGCTGTCTTAAAGACCACATGTCTCATTACAAAATCTATCTAAATCTTAAGATATTCAAGAGTGGACTTCTGAGAGTACTATCACCTACAGAGGCCACTCAATGGGCACACAGAAAGCTTTCTTCTCTTTCTCCCAGAGAGTGGAGTACAATCTCATCATATCAGTTTCCACTCTTGCTGCTTTCAGTAACAGTGTGTGGACACATCCTTTCATGCTGGCCTTTTACAATTATATTTAATGATTGTGTCTAGAAGCACCAGTGCCAGTGAAGTCAGTCTCTAGTAGGGCTGAAGCAGTCCCAGGAGAGTCAAGCCAGTCTAGGTTATGCATATGTGGTCTAGAAAGCTATCTGAAATGGAGGGGAAAATATAATAAATATGTTTGAAACATTCCATAATCAATTATTGTAAGCAAGCAGTCCCAATCAACAAGGCTGAAGATAGAAGACAGTCCAGGGGTCAGGAATTCAAGTAATCCAAAAGTGAGACCATACACCAGTTTGTTGAACAATTTGTCTGCAACAAGAACTCCCACCCCCTCCCCAGCTGCTGACAGATTTATAGCTGCTTGACACTAGCACACCTGTTACAGGCTGCATTTTCCGCATATTTTGCAAATTTAACACTTTGAAATGGCTTCTTTGAAAGAGTAGAATTCAAGTATTAAGCTACATGAAATATATGGGCTTGAATGTGATTCTGGGCATTCAGCCCAGCTAACAGTACAATATAGCTGTGAGATATACGTAACAAAGCTACACCTAGAAAACAGTGACCTTGACAGAAGCCCCGTAAACAAAAGATGCCAATGTTGTACACTTTTAAAATAAAATACTCCTAACAGGTGTAAATCATCAGCAATCACCCAAGCAATAGGTAATGGCAAATAGTTAACAGGCACCAGTGAAAGCCTTACCTGATTAGCAGCCTGTCAAAAGACTAGTAAAATCTTCTGGAATTGGATGAATAGTGCCCTCGTGCAAAAAACCAGTAAAACTTGTCTCTAATTGGCTAATAACAGCAGTGAAAATTGCTCCTGATAGGTAGAAATGAATATATAGGAGGGGATTGGTAACATGCAGAACAAATCTATGGTCATTTCAGCATGTGTATCAACCTCTAATGCACACCTGGCAGGTGTTCATGAGGAAACACTGTTCCCACCCTCACAGAATCCTGGAGATACACAGCCACCCCCACAGTCTAGTTCACGGCAAATAATCTTTGCTCCAAAACAGCCAATAACATACTACAGAGAAGGGAGAGCAACTGTGGAAAGCAACTGTGGAAAACTTAGGGGGCTGAATTAGTTCACCACATCTGCTACTGAAAAAAAAGAAAACTTTACTACCAAAGGCCTCTCAGGGCAAATGGGGCATGTTGGCGGACGAGGCTCCTAGGCCCGTACATTTTCAGTCTTTCTGAAGAAAAAAAAAATAAAGGAAAAAAATTGCAAAATTTTATTCTGATCCTGAAGATCCAGTGGGGCTCCAAATATGATGGGAATGGCATCCATGTCTCCAAAGATTATTTTTGGACATTCTGGAGCAAAAAAAATTTGACCCTTGGGGACCCTATGAGCCACAAAAACTTCTGGGGGCCACATGCAACCCACTGGCTTGCCCACCTGTGCTCTAGTGGGCACCATTGGCTACTTCACCTCATTGAGGCATTTTGCATTCTCCACCTTTTTGTAGGCCTCCAAAGGCTTTCTTTTATCCTACATAAGCCTTCCTAATTTGGGGAAGGCCAAAGGGAGGCCTCCAGGAACCTTAAAACATGTGAGGGACCCCAGCAGAGTGCCTGAAAACAAGGCAAAATAGCCATTTGTGCTCTCAAGAGGCTTAGGGAGTATTGGCCTCTAAGGAGGAAAAATCCCACCCCAAAAATCTAACAGAGGGGTGACACATGTCAGTAAGAAATAATCTTGTGTGCCACATGTGGCACTAGGACGGCACTTTGTCCACCCCAGCCTAATTTTATGACTGACCAATTAGCAGGACAAAGTACAAAGTAAGTCCTCCTGTTACAAAAATATAGCCACAAAGCCTTTACTCTTCCTACAGTCTTCCTGTCTGCTTCTTTCAATACCTATCCAGCTTCATTTCAGCCGAGAACCTTACTATCCTTTTACTCAAAAACATAATGGTCTTAACGGGAATATGATGCAACCACAAATCCTATGTCAGGTTATTTTATAGTTTGTACCAGGTCCTGCAGAATGGTGACTGGTGCCTTTCATGTCAGTGGAGATGACAATCTGCTCTGAGTTTTAGTCTGAGTTTAAAGCAACTGTCCAACATATTGAACCTATTTGGGGTCTAAGGTTCAACATCATGGATAGATCCCCTGCACTGTTCAGACTAAAGCACAGGGTAGATTCACTGCCACACTGACAGGTAACCCTCTAGCCATCACTGGTCCTGCAATTCTGTCTAATCATACTCCCCAACATTTCCATCCTGAATAACTCAAATATACACAGTCCATTTACAAACCCATTCCCAAACTGGCTCAGCATTATTTTACTAAGTAAACTTAACTCTTCTTTCAACCAAAAATACCAAAAATGTCACTTGCTGGGTGTCTTTGGCAAGTGATTGTAAGCCAATTTGTTTTTATTTTTTCTCTCATATTAAAAAAAAATGCCCATCAGCAATCATATACACTTCCCAACATCTTTAATTTCCACTTTTGCAAGGATATCCTAATCACACACCCTACAAGCTGGTCCAGGGAATTTACATCCATACATGCTGTCCACAAATAAAGGCAACAGATCTATTACCTTTGTCTAAAATGTAAAACAAGGAAACAAAATTAATCTCTTTGTTTGGCTTGACCCTTTATCCATAAAGACATTTTGAAAAAGCATCTGAAATACTAGTTTGGGGTTCAGGAGCTATAGAGCACCTAAAAACAACCTTCCTTCATCATCCAATAACCTGGCCAGCAAGCTAGCAGGCAGTCTATGCGAGAGATGCAGCTAGACGATGACAGACATGCAAAACCAATCCAATATTACCATTGGAGGAGAAAGGGGAGAGTGAAGGATAATTGCCACTTCTTTATAATCAGCAGCACCAAAACACATCCTACTGAATTGCTTTGCAAAAATACTTTGTACACTTCAAAAAGTGCTTAACGAAAACAAGAAGACCACCAACAGGAATAACACCAGTCTTTTAGCCACCCAGAATACAAAATGCTCATCCAGCAGATGGATGTGATGAGACAATTCTTCCTCAACCTGGTGCCCTTGAGATGTATTAGACTATAACTCTCAGCATTTTTAGTAAACATGGCCTCTGGCCCCCACTGTGGAGATTAGGGAATGGATGTCTAAACCAGCTGAAGGACACCAGGCTGCGGTCAGTTGCCTGGGATGCTGCTGTCATTGCTACTATTGTTGTAAATATTACTGGTGTTGTTTCTCACATCTAGTACTTTCAGGTTTTCAAAACAGCAATAGGGGGGCAGTTGAAACTCATGACCTGCAGGATTGACAATCAGGAAGCAGCTACTAAGGAGTTTGTGTTCTACCTAAACGCCAAATGAAAGCACTGGTTTCAGTTAACCAGCCAAGTAGTTCAGTGTTAATTTAACATACGGTCCACGCTCATTAAATTGCTGGGTGCATATGTTTCTGTCTCAAAAATACAAAATGAGGGGGAGGACATCTTCTTCAGCCCGTATAAAATGAAAGCTTTACAATCCTCCAACAGAGGACGCCCCTTATCATAAGGGACACCTGCCAGTCCTATCAGGGACAAGCCTCCAGGCCCTCGAATAAGGGACACCTGGGAACCCTGTTCACACCTGAAGAACCTGCCGCCCATCGGTTTTCGACGACTTCCTCCTCCTCCTCCCTCCGGCAGCACCGCCTCGGGGCTCTTCTTTTCAGCCTTCCCCTCCGCCCACCTCCCCTCTCGGGTCAGCCCAATATCATTCGTTCTGCTCACCCGGGAGCAAGTCGAGAATCCCCCTCCAGCCGGATCTCCGCGCGCCCCATCGCCAGAGCGCCTGCTCCCCGCGGCCCTTGAGGGACCCCCGAGCCAAAGCTTCCTCACGCGGAGCCCGCCTTGCCGACTACCCGCCTACCGCGGGCCGGTCAAGCCCCCCTTGGCCGTACCTCAGAAGGGTCGCCGCTCCCGCCGCCCCCTCCCGACCCTCCCCGGCCGGACCCGACAATCTCGTCCGCGGCGCGCCGGCTCCACTCACCGGGACGGAGCTGGAAGCTGCCGTCGGCGCGGCTACACCACAGCGCCCACTCCCCTTGCTGAAGGATGTAGTGGTCCTTGGCTTGGAAGAGCTCCATGCTGGGCTAGGGGGGAAGAAAATAAAGCAGCGAAGCGGGAGAGGAGGAAGGACGAGGACCGCGCCTCGACCAGCCGCCGCGGACGGGGAGGGGAAGGGACCTGCCCTGCTTTCCGCACCCGCCTCAGCAGTAACAGAGCGAGCGCCCAGCCCAGCCCTTCGGGCGCCAGGCAGCGGCTGCGGCGTCGTGAAAAGAATGGCGGGAACGCGCGCAGAGCCCGGCGCGCGACATCCGCCGCCGGCTCTGCCCCGCCTTCCTCTGGCGAGCGACGCTCCGGTTGGTGCTCCTCCGGCCGGACAGGTTCCGGCGCGCTCGAGCCACCCAGCACGTGACGTCAAGCTGAAGCGGCTTCTTTCTCTCTCTCTCTCTCTCCCCCCCCCTCTCTCTTTTTTTTTTAATTTAAAGGGACCGAGATGGCTCGCCAAGGAGTGATCAGTTTCACATTTAACGTGCAGACGGGGATGTTGTGAGAAATAAAAGGAGGGGACGTGTCTCAAGAGAAGCTTGTTTGTAGGAGCCAGACAGTCTGTCAGTGATTCACCCAGGAAAAAACAAAACAAAACGCTGTTATCTGTACATCTTCACATCTTTTCTCCTTGTTCTGTTTTGCCCAGCCTGAGTAGTCTGGGACATCATTTTTCTCCTGCGTTAGCAAGATCGAGTGTGGAGGAATAGTCAAAATGTCGGATTACAACGAGGACAGGTCCCACCCTCCACTCATACCTGCGTGGGTGACCTTCACCTCTCCACGCTAACGTTCAGCCTAACCTTCCTCACAAGGGCCGTTTCCGCACTAGACTGTTATAGCGCTATTATTCTACTTTCAACATCCCATGGAATCCTGGGGTTTGCAGTTTAGGGAGGGGCCTCAAAGGCTACACCACAGCGCCCGCTCCCCTTGCTGAAGGATGTAGTGGTGCTTGGCTTGGAAGAGCCCCTCCATAAACTGCAAACTCAAAAGGTCCCTCCCTAAACTGCAAACCCCAGGATTCCATAGGATGTTAGAAGTGGAATAACAGCACTCTAACAGACTAGTGGGGAAATGGCCAAGGTTGTTGTGAGAATGACTTGGGGAAATGAGAGATTCGTAAAAATGCCTGCGAAGTTCTTTGGTGGAGAGAACATATAAATAAATACGTTTTCTTACTTTTGTTTAATGCTTGATCTGAATTATTCCTAGTTCTGGTGAGCACAACACTTTCAAGACACATTGACCCCTTACTGTGATCTGGAAGCAGCTCTTTACTGTTTTTCCCAGTCCTGTTTAGAGATTCCAGGGATTACACATGTGACCCTTCTATATTTATCGTGTGGAATAAGGCCTTCCAGTCACATTCCCACACCAGCTGGCAAGCTGATAAATCTCACTTCTCACACCTATTTTTTTAACTAATTGAACAGTTAAATAATCTCTTTTGCCAAAGCATCATCTCTTCAGATCATGCACTTATTTATCGTTCCATAATATAACCTACTTTGATAAGTGGCATAACAAAGGGTCACAAAATTAATTGTCTCAGGCAACTAGTTTTAATAGTCTTCTCTTTGAAAGAACAAAGTCAAGCTGTACAAATAGCACTCAGCAACAAATTCAAAGCATTTCGCAGCAGGAATTCATCATACTAATAGAGCAATGGACTGATCATACCACTGTCGAACTTGTGATCATTCAATAGCGTTCAATATTGCACATACATTATCTGAAAATACTTCATTCTTGTACACTGGTGCTTTGCATTAAATTAACTGTTCCTCAAATATGCTATGCATAACCCAGTCCAACATATGTTTATTCATCACACTGCAGTCAAAGTCGAATGCTGTAATGCTATGCAGACTTTCAAGAGTGCAGTTTTCAATGAAATTAGAGGGGAAAATAAAGAGGATCCAGCCAAACGTTCTTAGAATATACAGCAGGCATTTTCATAATGGCTAACCTGACTCTTCAGTGCTAATTTTACATCAGTGTGACTCCAATGATCACAGTGATACAAGGGCCATCAGAGGATAACTGAGATGCATAAAAATGTGCAGAGTATGCACAATCAGTCTAGAATTTTCTGAGAAAGGACTAGACAGAAACATCAAACACTAGTATCAGCACACACACACACACACACACACACACCACTCTCTCTTTATCTCTGTATATATACTGTGTATATGTGTTCACATTATATCTTCCCAATGATCCTTTCAAAGTTTTTTTACCACTTTGGAAAATAAGTAAAAGAGTTCCCTTTACTGTTCTGCTTCTACTTTTTCCCTTTTATTCCCCCCCCTTTTTTTTCTGTATACTTTGTAGAATATAAACTTATAAGAAGAATGTAAGAAGAGCCCTGCTATATTGTATCAAACAAAGGGTTTGTCTCATCCAGCATCCAGGTTCCATCCATCCACTACATCCATTTAGTGGTCAGTCAGATGCTTCCAACAACACAGAAAGCAACAGCTTTAGCCTGCTGTTTTCTCCCAAGACCCCCAAGTCAGACTTGGGCTTGCAGAATCTACTACACTTTTTACTAGAACCAGCACCTTATCTTAGATATTGGACTTTAAGGGAAAAACTTTTTTCCTCAAAATTTTCCATATTTTTCCCACTGGCCCTCCCATATCTATCAGTGTTATAGGACAGTTTTTGCAAGAGTGCAAGAGATCATTAGTCAGGCCATGGATGTGAATAGACCCAGTTACATGCTCCCTTTGCTCCCCTAGTATGTTTTAGCTATAAAATGGCACCAGTGCTTCAAAGGTAAAGTGTATTCCAGTGATCTGAAATGAAAATACCTCCCTTCCCTTAAGGGTTCAAAGAAAGGAAAAAGCAATAATGGACTGAAAGCATGGAGCAGATTCATAAGTGTCAAATTTTTAAAACAAACAACTAAGGGCAAAAAGGTCTGTGCAAGTGCAAATTTCTAGGAACAATCTATCAGCATGTGTTACCACTGTTACCCTGATTTCTGGGGGTCCCGGGAGGGACACCTAAACGTGCTCACAACAATGGGGAGGGAATTAGCACAGAGCACAAGTTTGCAATGCGAGAGGCAGGGTAACGTAGCGAGATCTTGAACCCTATGTCTACAGGGTCAGGCCAAGTCAATGATAAGGCAGATGTTGAAATAATAATAATTGTTTTATTGAAATACAATCAAACACGTGTATGCAACACACTCACACAAGGAACTATAGAAATAAAGGTAGGAGTGGGATAGAGGGATTTTGAAAGGAGGTTTGGTATGGGAAATACTATACCTGTCCTGAAGCCCAGTTAAAAGCAAAGAAGTTGGGGAGCATGGATTCTCAGCACGTGGAGCTGAGGGGAAGGCTCGCTGGACAAAGCGACAGCAAGGCGGGATGGAAGCCAAGAGCGATCCGAGGAAGCGCTCAAAGTCAGGGGTTCTTATAGGGAAAATTGTGGCCGCAGGCTAGTCCGTACTTGGGGAAAACAATGAGTTTGGGGCTGGAGACAAAGCCTCTGAAAGGTCAGTACTTTAGATGATTGAGTTATAGCCAGATTGTCAATAGAGTAGCCAGTATGCAAACGCGGAGTGCTTGAGTGCGGGGCAGGGGATCTTTTGCAAGTTGCGTGCATACATAATGTGGTACTTGCCTTGAGGTCTCCTGAAGCTGCATTCGGCAATGACTGGCCTGCCTAGATCGGGATGTGAATGGTTCGGCTATTGTTGGCCGCTTGTCCGGGGGCCTCGCAAGCACGTGGAGAGGAATGGGTAGAGAAGACCGAATTATTGATATCAAAATGATATCTCAATATCCCACAAGCTCGGACTAGAAACAGCGTTAACACCACTACATACCTGCCAACATTTCACAGATGAAAACTGAGACACACATGCCCAAGCACTATCAGAGTGTGATCAAGATGGCAAATGTTATTAATTTGGAAGAACACACAAGCTAGGAGGGTTACAGCAGTTTGCTTTTTTCTGAATCTCTGAGGAAATGAAAAGTTATCTCCTCTTCTTCCTCCTTTCCTCTTCCTCCCCCCTCAGCGCTGAATTAATTGATACAAATTATTTCTGTGCCTTGAACTCAGCTTGCAGCAATTGAAGCAAGCAGAGGACAAGGGGCAAAGGAAGAAGAACAGAGAAACTGGGACATTTTGAAAGCAGCTGAAAAGAGACAGCAGAGGATTAACTGGGACTGTACCTGGCAAATAGGGACAGATGGGAGGTATGCCATCAAAGTGTAACATTTTCTTTTAAAATAAGACTTCTGAGAAACCATATAAGGCATATCTGATTCTCAGGACACAAGCAATTTCATACACCTGTTTGGAGCACACCCAGTAACACTCTCCAATTCAACTTCTTCCAGCTGAATGATAGATTATAGATGCAGCCAACAGAAAAGAAAAATTGAGTAAGAAAAAAATAAAATATTTAGTATTGTTAACTAATATCTCTTATAATTATAGATAAGGTTGTAATATAGTGACGGTTATAATATTTATACTGTTTGTTTTTGTGAACTGCCACGAGTGGAAAACATGGTGTATAAATGACTAAAGTAGACAAGCCAGGAGAAAAGTCAGTGCCTCGGAAAGTCTAGGTCCTTCCCTCCTTATACATATAAAAATAAGGAAAGGGGGAAAAATAAACAAAGAAAAAGTAGCATTTTTCTTGATACAATGCATTGAGCCACATCATTTTCATCATATATAAATGATATGAAAAGTGCTAATGACGACCGATGGAAGCTGAGAGGAGAAGCTGAGCTCCCAAGAGGACCTGTCTCTTTCTGCTTTCAAAAGGATTTGTGCAAGCCAGATATAACACCTCTTCGAGAAAAGCTTAATGTTAACGTTAAGGAGGGATGCTGTTTCTGAGCAGTAAAAATAAAGGTAGTATAATGCAGTTTTTCTCTTGACTTGCCATTTATCAATATGTTGTTTTGGAGCAACCTGCTATAGCTCCAATTGGAAAGGGAAGACCAAAAGCCGGACTCGCCATTTTGTGCTCTACCTCCCTACATGCTTCTAACGTATGTCTAGCTCCATGTGGTCAGATTGCTATGGCATGTGTACTTGAGTTTGGATTCCTGTGCTTATTATTAGTTAATGTGTATACCCCCCCAACGACCAACAGGGAAGATATCACCCGACAATGGGAGACACTAGAAGAATACATAGTCAAGTTGGAAGTGCAGTTTCCTAAATCACACATAATAGTGATCGGGGACTTTAATGCTAGAATTGGGCCAGACAACAAGGCCCTCTTTTCCTCCCATTTCTGGCACTTTAACGATTTGGAGGATCATGTACTTAACATCAACAGACACTCAAAGGACACAGGGATTAACTATGCTGGCATATGTTTTGTACAGATGGTGGGGCGTCTTGCAATGAGAATAATCAATGGGGACCCAAAGTTTGAACAAAGTGGAGAATACACATATATATCAGCAAAAGGGAGTAGCACAATAGATTATGTATTAGTCTCTAATTCTATCTATAAACATATACTGCAGTTTTCTGTGGCAGCTAGAACTGAAAGCGATCATCTACCCCTCTGTCTGAGTTTGGGAACCTCCTTTGATACTCATTTAAGCCCTCAAAAACAACTGGTCAACTCAGCAGTGGCTATAACCCGGAAAAGACTAAGATGCACTGATAATGTAAGCGGTAAGATCTCAACATTACTAAACTCACCAAGGTATAGGGAGCTTAAAAACTCCATTATAGAGTCACAGAATATACAAGTTGCCCTGGAAAACTATTCACTGCTCACTGCGCTGTTGGCTAAGACAATAAGGAGCATGGAAACAAGATCTTTCACTGTTAGACATAAGAGGATAAGCACAGGATTAGATTTAGAATGCCTGGAGGCAAGGGACCTCCTGAGGAAAGTGTATCTTAAGTACAGGGAAGACAACTCCCGCTCTTTGCCAAAGAGCTACTATACTATAAAAAAATACTATAAAATATTGATCACTAAGAAGGAAAAGGAAACCAGGTACAGGCAATGGTCAGCATTGCTGGCTTCCTCTCTACAAAGGAATACCAGACAGTTCTGGACCATTGTCACAGGCATGCTAGGCAACCTGGAGGGTGCACCCCAATGTAATATACCGGCACATGTATGGGAAGCTTATTTCTCCACTTTGTTCAAGGACTGTGAAGAGCTCAAAGTGGGGCCGTTGGAAGGAAAATGTATTGGCCTTGTGGAAAATCTGGCCATTCCACACTGGCCCCCAGTGACCCAGCATGAAGTTGTAAATTTGATCTCCACAATGAGATCTGGCAAAGCCCCAGGGCCAGATTTAATCATGCCCGAGCTCTTAAAAGCAAATATCTCATGGTGGGCACCTTTATTGGCAACCCCATTTACTCATATGAACCGGACAGCCCAATTACCTGAGAGTTGGTCTCAGGCCATTATCATTCCCATGTACAAAAAAGGAGACAAAAATGACCCTACCAACTATTGCCCCATTAGCTTACTATCTGTCGTGGGCAAATTATATGGCCACCTTCTTAACAATCGTCTGACAGACTGGATAGAGTCAGAAAAAATATTGGGGGAAGAACAAGCTGGTTTTAGGAAGGGCAAATCAACCACAGATCACTGTGTAGTTTTAAATCATCTGGCCGAAAAATATTCAACAGCATATAGCAATAGGCTGTATGCTGCCTTCATGGATTTGAAATCGGCATTTGATCTAATACCTAGAGACAGACTGTGGGCTAAACTCCTCGCTACCTCTATTGACAAAAGATTACTTAGGCTAATGATGAAGCTAAATAGCAACACCACAATACAAGTAAGATGCGGAGTAGAGGGCAATCTTAGTAAATCTATCCCAGTAGAAAGAGGTGTCCGACAAGGATGTATCCTTGCGCCCACGTTATTTAATTTGTACCTCAATGATCTTGCTTTTTCTGTCTCTTCGGAGACTTTTCACCCTCCTAAATTGGCTTCAGTGAGTATTGCCTTGCTTCTATATGCAGACGATGCTGTTCTCCTCTCCTTTAGCAAGATTGGTTTAAGACGAATAATAAGAGCTTTTATGGAGTATTGTGAAAATAACCAGTTAACTATCAACTATAATAAATCTAAAATCTTGGTTTTTTCCAAAAAACACTCCATACTTAATTGGGTTATAGCTGGTCATAAAATAGAACAAGTGAGGAATTTTAAGTATTTGGGGATTATTTTTCACGCATCTGGTGCCTGGGCACTGCAGCGGGCAACCGCTATACAGAATGCAATCTGCAACAGCAGAGCAATTGTCTGATTTTTTTATACTAAGGGGTGACAATTGATTCCAGCTGCACTTAGGGTATTCCAGGCCAAGGTTCCTCCCCAACTACTGTTTGGTATCCCGGTATGGATTTTGGGTTTCTCGTTAACAATGGAACGAGTACTCTCAACATTCCTGAGAAAACTATTTGCGGTCCCAAATTGTGTCCCATCAGCAGTTCTCCGTCTGGAGGCTGGTTGTACATCAATTGAATGTACAGCATGGAAGTGGGCCTTAGCGTATTGGCTGAGGGTTCTCTTTGCAGGACCAGAGCCTGGGTATGTTTACCTGACGCAAAGAGATATATATACTACTCACCTGACTAAATCTGTGCAAGAAAAACTGCAACGATTAGGCCTTTCAGAAACATTCCTTCTCACTCTTGATTGGCCCAGGGCCAAGCTGATTCTTGCACAACGAACCAAGGATATTGATATTCAGTATTCTATATCCATTGCACGTACAACTTGCTCTCCCATTAGTTTGGGTTTGAGGTTTAATCCAATTAGGGGTGCAAACTATCTCGAAAATTTAACAGTACCCAAATACCGGATGGCATTTAGTAAAGCTAGATTTAACGTTATTCCATCTGTTGTATTAAAGGGACGTTTTCAGCAAATTGAGTACAGGGATCGTGTATGCCCCTGTGGGGAGGGACTAGTAGAATCCTTATCTCATGTACTCTTTTATTGCACCTTCTATAACGATGATAGGCTAAGGTTCATAGTGCCTCTCCTAAGCAAGTTCCCTGGAAGATCTTTGGGATGGTATTTAATATATCTATTAGAGGATACTGAAAAAAGAGTAACTGAGGAGGTAGCAAAGTTTCTCTTTAGTGCTATTAAAACTCGAAGGTCTATGGTACACAATGGTAATATTTGAATAATCTTTTCTGTAGTAATCACCTGAGATGGGGCCATATCTCTAGGAATTGTAGGGCTACCAAGAATTCTATATGAGGAAAAAAGGTTGCATGAGTTTTAATAGAAATTTTTACATATGATATGTTTTAAATTGTATAGTTTCCTATCTAATCTTAAACTTTACTTATTAAGCCGTTTTTAAAATGTATTACATCTAATTAATTACATACTGTGTCTTATCTTATTATAAATATTCTATATTTCTATGTTTTTATCCCCACGTAGAATGTATAATGTATATAGAAATTATACATTGTATGTAATCAAGTGTTTTGCCTCATGGTTTGTTGACCGCAATAAAGGCTTGACTGACTGACATATATAAATGACTAAACATCTAAGACAAGAATTTACTCAGAACTAACACAGAAAAGAGGACATGATCTTAACTATATCTTAATATATCTTAAATATAATCTTGCTTTATTGAAAATATATCTTGAACATATCATCTATATAATGTAATTTTATTTTATCCCAAATTATTTGTTAAAGCAACAATCAAATCCAGCTTGTAGATGATTACCAAGAAACATACAAGTGTTTTATAGAAAGAAATGTTTACATATAATTATGCACTGGATAATAGGTTGCTATTGAAACAGGACTTTCTCAAAAAGAAGTGACAAAAGAAGACTTGAATCTATTCCTAGAAGATAACTGTTTTCAGCCTTCAAGGATTCTCTGTATTTCAGGAGTTGTCCTAATCTGATGACCTCCAGATGCCTCGGAAATAGACTGCCTCTCCCACAATTCCAGCCAGCATGGCCAAGCTGACTAGAGATGATAAGAACTATAGCGCAAGAAATTTGTTCTTTTAATATTATAGTCTGTAGTCTGTAGAGCAAGCTCAGAGGGGAAAGTGAGATTTATTCGCACAACTTGTTTTTCATTCTTATCTATGGGCACCTTGAAAGACTTGCTTGCATAATAAAAGTAACAACTGCTGTATCAGCAGGAGTCAGAAATGTACCACTCTCATCATACCATCTTTTAGGGCAACAAAATTGCCATCGGGTCCTGAAATGCATGGATGGATATCTGGAGAAGAGGCCAGGGTTTCCAGAATTTCATGAATGCGACTGCATGTGGGTGGCTGACAGAAACAAATCCAGGCCCAATCACAAAGCCTGCCCGAACATGCCATATTTACATAAAGACAAAGAATGCCCTGTTTGCTTTCAGATACAAGCTGGTAAACATTAGGAACAATATTTCCTACAAAACAATGGTTCATTTCTTGTTACATGACCTTAGAGATTAGAGTTTACAGATGTCCTGATTATAAAACGACTAGGTCATATTAATCTTCCGAAGTTTCACAGTTATAACTGCTTATTGTGTTGCAGAGGATAGCTTGCCTATCTTGAGCAGCTTTTCAATAAGGATGGGGGAAGGGGTTATGTAGGCACATGGAGAAACCATTGTCTGCTAAAAACCCACCATTAGCTCAGAGACATTCAGGGTATTCAAAATTCAGCATTAAGAAATTGCAAAACTGGAACTTAATTTACTTAAATATTATACTTGCTTCCAGTCACATTACCAGATTTGCATTTTTAAAGCACCCCCTAACAAACCAGACAATCATCTAGAATAAAAAAGGTCAAGAGATGTTCAATATTACAGCCTCACAAGGTATTAAAAACAATACTAATTGGAATTATTTTCCTGCATTAAACCTGGTGTTTCAAGATGATGGCCAAAAGAAACTGATGTAGCTATAGTTATTATAAAATCAAAGAAGCCAACCTTTATTCCTGCTACTTAAAGCAAGCTGTGTTCTGCCCTATTGTCAGACAGCTTTTAAAAGTTCATATGTATTTGTCTTCTGTCCCAACATTAAGTCTCTGAAAATCCAAATGTTACATTTTGTGAGTTTAATACATGGGTAGAGTTTATATATTATAGGTTATAAACTGCAGTTGTTGGTCTTCATCTGAAAATCGTCTCCTTTTCCATTATCCACTATCTTTAATCCTTTATATTAAGTGTTGTTCCAGTATGTCCCCCTAGCACATAATGTCTTTCCAAAGCTGACATTTGTAATGGTTATGCTGATACATTGGCTGGTGATGTGGATCTATCCAATTACTTTTTTAAACGTATATATATATATGTTTTATTTTATATATATATTAGCAGAAAATGTTGCTTTGATTGTTTCTTTATTTCCTTTTCCTGTTTGCTGCCAGGATTTTACTAAGGTCTCTTTCTCTTTTCTCCTATCTCCATTTTATTCTCGTTGTCCCAGTCCTTATCTGGAGATGGGAAATCTATTTAATCTATTTTTCTCTTCTCTTAACTGAAGAAAGACAGGTGGAGGATGTTTTGTTACTTCAGCTGTGACAGATCTGGAGATTAAACTTTATTTACAATGCCTTAAACAAAACAAAAAAAAGATTATTCTCACAGGTGTCTTCTTTACTTACAAACTCAGTGACATTGTCATCAGAACTCTAGCCACTATATGTTCAGCACATTATTTTGTGCATGTTTATATATTTAGTGTGAACAAATCCAAAGGCATGGTTTGTTTCTCCTTCAGTGATCTCTTCTGGTGCTATTTCTTCTATATGCAGAGCCAGTCTCATTGTATATGTACTCATGGACTGTTTTGTCCTTTAATTCAGCACCAGAGAAGATTTCATGGTCCTGTCAGCAATATAAGGAATTTTGTTTTTTAGATTTATTGGCAGCTGTTGACCAACAGAAAATGTGTGAGCTAAGGTAACTTAAGGAACACTGAAGGAAAGTATTCACCATTCATTACTGCCTTCCTCTGATAATCTTTCTGCTTACCGTTATGGTGATGGTTTTTTTTTTTAATTGTTTGGAATAGAATATGCATTCATTAGCCTGACTCATAACTGCTGATTAAGGCTTCACTCATGGGTGGAAATCATGTATGCTCCAGATATTTTTGGATTGCAAGTAACAGCAGCCCTATCCAGTATAGCCAATGATGAAGAATGCTGGGAGTTGTAATTCATCAACATCTGAAGGGTTGTATTATGTCTTAAATCCAGCTGTTAATCCCAGTTATGCGTAACAATTAGTGTGAGTTATATAAATGCAGATTTACCATTTAGCAAGTCAGCATATATGCTTTAGCCTAGACAGTGGTGAGGAATGACAGACCTGAAACTATCTAGAGGGCCACGGAGGTCCACCACTGTGTCATGGAAGTGAGAATGTCTGTGTAACTGTGTGTCTCCTACCCCCATCAGATGCAGCCAGCATGCTCAATGATGAGAGATTATGGGAGTTCTAGTCCTCAATATCTGGACAGCCACAGTTGTATACCCCTGGAACAAACAAGAAGCAAAAAAGGCTCCATTTAGCAATGGAGATAGATTAGCCACCAAGTCAGTGTTCTGGGAGGACTTCCAAGAATCAAGAATGCTAAGAACAGTCATTTATATTCTGAGTCACCTGAAGAAGCAGGAAACCTTAGGGGACAGATGGGGAGACATGTGCTTGCCCAGATGTTTTTGAATTACACCTCCCATCATCATCCTTGCCAATTTTTGGCAAAACAACACCCAAGTTATGCAGACATGGTGGAATCTTCCTGTTGACTGTGGTACAGCTAGGACTAAACTTTAGAGTCAGAATCCAAGGCCCACAGACCAGATAGCTCTCTCATGCTCTGAAGAGAGGGCCAAACAACAGTGCCAGGCACATCTTCAGCATTTGGGCTAGCATGTACTGTACTGGTACTGACACTGGCTGCTACAGCATCCTTTCTTTCGTCTTATTTTTAAGAACATTGTATAACAAGAAGGCAGCTGGCAGGTCAAGTACAGTGTTACAGGTACATGCCTTATCATTTATATTCTTAAAATATATTATCTGTTTCTATGACAAAATCTTTCTTATTGTCAAGTAAAAGTGGTTGGCAACTCAGTCTTCTTCCTGAAATCATGATGATGCAATAATTTAAGCAAGATTAAATGTGAAACCACATATCCTTGCTATTTGTTGTTGTTGTTGTGTGCCTTCAAGTTGTTTCCAACTTATGGTGACCCTAAAGTGAACCTATGATGGGGTTTTCTTGGGCTGAGAGTATAGGATGTTTCCAAGTTCATAAATCCTTTTTAAGCCAGGTTGGCAAGCAATTTTCCAGTCTTCCTTCCACAAACACAAAGGGAATGTGTAAGCATTTGTAGGTGACAGAACGGTGGTATAAGGGGGTGATAAAAATATTAGTTGTCTTTTTACAAGTAATATGTGTGGCTTTCTAAAGCAGAGGTACATAAAACAATTAAGTCCAGAGTCCATCTGCCCAAAGCCACTATATTCTGTTTATGGCCATTTCCGCACTAGACTGTTATAGTGCTATTATTCCACTTTCAGCATCCTATGGAATCCTGGGGTTTGCAGTTTAGGGAGGAGCCTCAAAGGCCTCTCCCTAAACTGCAAACCTCAGGATTCCATAGGATGTTGAAATTGGAATAGTAGCCCTATAACAGTCTAGTGCAGAAATGGCCTCTGTATTTACATCCAATATCTGTAAACCTTGGCCAGTAAAAACTTGTACAATCTATCATGTGGTTGGTAAGAAGATAACAGTGGTCCTTGTAAAAGCAAAATTTGGTAGAAACAATAAATCTGGCAGCAGCAATGCAGTTTCTCTTGGAAGGACTATGAATACTAAGCCTGCCAAATTAATCTCTCCAGAACAGGGAATTGCTCAGAGACAGATTTCCTGAAAGATGGAGTTCAGAACTGAAGTTCATCAGTGGGTATCATAAGGAATGGTTCCCAGCTTTTGACGTTTCAGATGTTTTAGGCCAATATTGGTCAGTACTGACTGGGGTGCCTAGGAGCTGAAATCTAAAATATCTGGGTGAAAGGTTAAGAACCACTGTTATAAAGGACTGTCAAACTGCAGGCAGTGGCATCTATGGCACACTGAGCATGTGCAAGCCAAGTAATCTTTTCAGGCACTAGATAAAACTTAAAAGCATCTGCACATAAATATATGTTGGTGATTGGAAATTTTGAGCATTAGCTATGACTCAGGAGACCAGGTTTTGAATCCCTACTTACCCATGGAAACCCACTGTGTTCCAGGATGGAGCTAAAGGAGTGATGTGGGAGGGGGGCAGGGGAACAGTCTCTGTATTTGATTCTATAGTTTTAAAAAAACTGTTAAATTTCTCTGTTATTTACATCAGGAAATCACATGCACTCTGATAGTCAGAAACTATCGAGCTAGAGTCCTTAGTCTTTTGGAGAAAGATCTCTGAACCACATTAAATTTGTCTGTAATCTGTTGGTGCTGAATTCATCCTAGCATGATGAGTGAATAACACTTTTCTCTTCTTATTGAAGAGACACAGGTCTCTTCAGGTCTCTTACTGACACAGGTGTGGAGGTCCATGCCATTTTGCTACCTAAGACTAAAGGCAACCCTCCCATCTCCCATATACAGGAGTCAGCTGGACTGGTGGTGGAATCTGACTTTGACCCTGGCAGCAGGACAGCATCTTCCAGCTCACTGGGAGCCAATAAGCAGCTGAGAGAAGCAGGGTAGACTGTAATGCACACAACACTCTGCCTCCAGACACTTCTTGACTGGCATCCTCTTAATGATATGTGGGTGCATTTAAGTGTGGCTTACATTTGCATGTGCCCCTTCTTGGATAGGGTGCAGGGGGCTATTCTCTAGCCCTTGAGCTATGTCTTAAAATCTCATTGCCCCAGCGCTGAAGAGCCTCTTAGGGGCTGCTTCTACTGCTGCTTCTTACCATTGGGAAAGGAGAGTGGGAGAAAAAAAATTCAGAATATTGAAGACATGTCTGCTTTGGGCTCCCACAGAAAGAAAAAAGAGGATGCACTTAGGATTGCCAGGCCAAAAACCAGAGATGGATCCTGTACTTTTAATGGTTGTGTAGAAAAGGGAATGTCAATCGGTGTTGCTTGTCACTTGAGCAGGTAACAAGCAACATGTGCTTAAATCCCTTCTTCTACACCATGGTTAAAGGTATGGGAGCCCTCTCCAGTTTTCAATCTGGCAACTCAAATTGTACTCCATCTGTGAACATTATCCCACCCCCATGGTCTGAATGGTCTCCCCATTTTCCTTTCCACCAGTAAGAAGCAATAGCCCCTTCTAAGGCTTGACAGGTGCCTGTGGGCAAAAGGATGCAGAATTACATAGGCAGAGCTATGCTCCAGTGTAGGATCTTGTCCATTTTGAACCTCCTTCCCTCCCATATCTGTGACCTGAAGCAGCCACCCAACTCTCTCTGATTGTAGAACTAGATCTATCCTGAAAATAAACAGCATAGGAAAGTTTAGTTGCATAGGCACTGTTGTTACCTTAAGAATAGGTTTAGCATCTTTTAACTGGCCTGTATCAAACAAATAACCTACAAAGATTAAAGAAGTGAATCTCTTCACCATTGCTTTATGAAACTTTCTCCCCATATCCATCTATTTCCTTTGATGGTTTCCATAAGCCAGGAAAAACATGGGGCCCTTTTCCCCCATATTACCCTGTTATAGCACTATGATCCCTCTTTAATTGCAATGGCTGCATCCTGGGTTTTGTCATTTTGTGAGGCATTGCATTAGAGCTTTCTGACTGAGAATTCTAAGTATCCTTCTCTGAACAGCAATTGCCACAATTCCATAGGACGTTGCCATGGCAGTTAAAGTGGAATCATAGCTGTGTTGTGTGAAAGGATCCAGGACTTCAGCACGATTGTCAGCACCATCCTATGCAAGTCTCTTCAGAAGGAAGTTAATTCAGTGGAGCTTATTCTCTTACTAGTAGGCATACGTGTTCACTCTGATTATATTAATCTTGTTGCCTTTTTATTCCAATAACAGCTGTGATTTCATAATTTTTAAAGTAACTAACTGTTTTTAGGATATTATTTGCAAAATTACACTGCAATTCTCTTTGGAATTATGGTGGACAATGCATAGGAAGAATGGTGTAAATAAGACATGCAGGGTTTGGGTTTTTTCACTTGGGAATACCTCTATGTACCCAGCTGCTCTTAAGGCATAGAGCCAGGGCCAGTAAAATAAATCTGGTAATCCTGCTAAAGAATTCTTTGAAGCCTGAAAACTTGACCTTTCTTATATAAGTGTATAGTATTATACAGCATGATTTTTTATCTTGCTGTCATACTTCCCAATGTCACAATATTAGACCCTTTACGGAACCAACTGAAGAGGCTATGGGACCAATTTCATTCTGTGGATTCAGTAAACAGACTGTAGGGACAGCTGCCAGAGAGTGGACAGTTGGTTCATTTCACTCTCCAAATGTGAAGAGAAACCAGTAATCTGCATACCCTTAAATTACCTCCAAAAGTACATGCCTTAGAATCTCAGACCTTGTACATTACATGTAAAAACTACATGGGAGTTATAGGCCAATCACAGATACAACGATGCATTGTTACCAAGTGTGGTTGATTTTCCTACCTCCTTTATGACTTGACAGTATTGGGCAGCTGGCCCGTAGCAATTACAAATGCTTCTAGGTGTCCATTGCCCTCCAGGACTTACACTGCAAAGCAATCTCAATAGTCAGCAATCTTTTTTTTTACAAGAAACGTAAAACCACCTGGTAAGCTGAGAGGCTGGGTCACTTTGTCCATCAATGCCCTTCACTGAGAGCCTATTCTATATCCTGGCTCAGTATTTTGTCTTGAACACCTGCCTGAAGGGCACTGAGTATGAAACAGAAGAAAGGAAAAATACAGTAGCAGGAGTTAACTCTTCAGTTGCTAGAAATCAAGCTCTCATCTTGCATTCAAAGATTGGTATCTTAAGTTGATTTTGAAAAACAGAAAGAGAGAAAAAGATTGAGACAGAAAATTGCCATTTATGTTGGAAAATAATGTTCAGTGAAACATTCTCTTTACACTTCCTTCTCTCATATGCTATTAAAGTAATGAGGATTCCTGCATGCCTCTACCCTATGTGTATCTCTCTAGAACTTTCCCTCTTTTGTTCAATCATCAGTTGCAATGCATGCTGATCACTGTGTCCAAGCATCTAAGCAACCAGATTATGTGTCCATAGAACTTTCCAGGTGTGTCTGTGGCCACATAAAATATCCATCTCTATCTTCCTATATCTCTTTCCTTCGTCCTTCCTCTTCCCCCTTCTCCCTCTCCTTCTGCTATCAAGGTGGTGAGTGTCAGCTCTGCTGAGATGCTCTTTCACGTGAAACTTTCCTTTTGTTAACCAGGGCTTGGGCAGTCTGTGCATATGTTCTTAATGTGCATTTCAAGGCAAGTAGTAAAAGTTTTATTTAATTAATTTGCATACCACTTGTTTGTTGTTGTTGATTTACTTTGCTGAAACTAGTCTTAGAGAGATCCAAGAGATTCAGCCCTTTCATGTGCATGCTCTGTTGAAGGAGACTAAATCTTAATTGAACCAGTCTTCATCCTTCCCAGAACACAGCCTAACACCCTGAGAATCTACTCCTAATCCAACAGTTTAGTAGCTTCTGTCATTTCCAGGATTGTCCTTATTATTAGACAGCGTGGGGTAATTGCTTCAGCTGAAGCATTCTGATAGTGGCAAAATACTGGGAGGAAAACTATCTTGTATTAAGTACAAGTATATCTCAGTTAGTGAAGTAGATGGGTGTTACTTATTTCAGAGAAAGTCTCGTATCAGAGGAAGAAACAATATTTGAATAACAGGGATAGGTTCATACACCACAAAAGAAAAGAAAAGGAGAAGAGGAGGAGAAGGAGGAGGAGGAGGAGGAGGAGAGCAGCACAGTCAGTTCAGGTAAGCCTTGTATATATAGACAAAAAAAAAAAAGGAACCTTCTACAGATCACTTGAAAATTTCTTCCAAAATGTACCTAGAGGTGACTCTTTCTTTCACTAGGCTCCACTTTTTTATGGTTTCCATTTTGGTGGCCAGACTTTAGATCTGTGCTTCTAACATGGTGGGGATAGCTGATGAGGCAGGCTCCCCTCCACTTTTCTCTCTGTTTTGTTGTTCATTTATGCTTGCAATGGATTCTGGGGGCAGCTACTGCTTACTTTGCCTGTTGTGGGGAGGAACACATGGCTACTGTAGCATTGGCTTAAGTAGAATCCCATCCTTCTCAAACTTATAGCATTGTTTGCTACGGACCTGCTACCACAACCCAACATTGAAAATCATGATTTTTCCGCCCCTCCTTCACCATCCTTTCAGTACTGATGCTGCTAAAAGCTTACAGCTAGACAGAGGACAAGGAGGGAAAGGGAGTCTAGGGGCATTAAAAAAGGCTTTGTAAAGAGGAGCTTCATGAACAGAGGCTTTGTAAATGGAGGTGTACATGTATTATGCTTTGCACCCCCAAATTAGCTTGCTGTCCTCAGGTGCAGTTTAGAATGTTGTCCTACCACCAATGTGGAAGACTCAGCAACTAGTCCACTCAGATCCTGTATATAAAACTTACGTATATATAGAACTAAGGAGTCTTGTCCATTCCTTCAGATAGCTATATGTCTTGGGCTGATCTTGCCCCTTTTCATCTTATGTTCAAACTATATTTTATACTATGCTAATATCTTCCATTCCAAACTATATACGGGATGAAGTTCGTTAAAAATATTTTTTTTCTATTAAAAAACTAAAAATTTATCATTATTTCCTAGTGGGTGTCATTGTTTTATTCATTTGTTTCTTGTCTTTCTCTCATTAATGAGACTCAAGGTGGTTAACAGTACATTTTAAAAAATATAGATTAAATATGGAAAACATTCAATAAAAGTATGCATATAACATTTAATTTAAAACAAATAATACAATTTATAAAGTTAAGAACATTAAACATTAAAAAAATAAAATTCATTTAGAAAAACTACATGCTGGTGCTATGTGACTTCAAATTGTTTTCAGCTGATAGCAGCCCTAAGGGGTTTTCTTATGAGGTCAATACACTGTAGTAGCGTCAAATTCTTACCCTCCCATCTGCACGTTGTAGCATTTTAGCTTGTAGTTTTCCTCATGGTTCTGCATGTTTTCAGCTCCTAGTATGGTTCACTGCAACGAGAAACTGATGTATGTAAAAACCAGAAAAACTCCGATGTAAATCTCCCAAACTGGTTCTGCTTTGTTTTTTGCCTACATGCAGAAGCGTAACATCAATTCACAGAGCAGAAGTGGCTGGCTATAAGCATTCCCAGGCTGTCCCTTTGTCATTTCCGTCCCATCGCTTTCCACACATCAAAGGGCAGGCTGCCGTCATTATTGTCTTCATGCATTAAATAGACAATGGGAAGAGAATGGATCGGGTAATGGACCATTAAGATGTGTTTTTTTCCATGTATCAACAAACATACATACCTATGCACAAACACAGCGATGCAGAAATGTGTTTAAAATGTGAGGTTTGGTTTTGTTTTCTTTTTTTGAAAAAAACAGACCAATCAGCAATGGCGGGGTGGAGTGAGGGAGGGGAATGGAAGCGGCCAGGGACTTGCTGTTGTGGGTGCAGCAACATTGTTCTCTGCGATAGTATTATGTCAATGGGGGGGGGGGTGCAGACAGCACAGTTTCTGAATCAGAGTATAAAACACTACTCTTGACATGCGCTAAACCACTCCTCTTCTCTTGTGCAGAAACGGCTTTAAATTTGTTCAAAGTGAAGGTTGCCTTTGTCTCCCTCTGAGGCTGGGGAGAGTCTGACTTCCCCAAGGTCATCTGGTGGGTTTCCATGGCTGAGCAGGACATTGATCTCTGGTCTCCAGAGTCATAGCCTGGTGCTTTAAACCCTATAACAACAACAACAACAACAACAACAACAACAACAACAACTGTTGGGGAATTGAAAGATTTTTGGTAATGAGACTCTCAATCAGCAGAGTATCTTAGTAATCGCACAAAAACGGAAGTTGAACAGATTACCTGTCCCACTTCTATCACCCCACCCTGAACACACTTAACCTAGCTCAAAATAAACACAAAAAACAATTTGGTTAAAAATATAAAAGAATTTACTCACAAAATCTTGTGCATAGTCTACACAGGTTCAATTCTTGAAGAAGGTAGGAAGAAAATTAAGCACTCACATGCTTGCTGAAAATAATCCCTGTTAGGAGATCCCAGGGCATGCTTTCAGGACAAAAGGCAAAGACAAAAGGAAGGAGTAAATGGCAAGAGACCCTTTTTAAGACCAAAGAATGTGTAGGTGCTGGAGGAAGAGGTGTTGACCAAAACAAACAGGAAGTTTTTCTCTAGGCTATCTCTCTATGCCTACAATAAACATGCAAACAAACTAGCCAGTTAATTAAGCATGCAAAGGTTGCCACTCCCAACAACAACAACCAGCATTAAAAGCCTGTGCCACTCAATTTCTCAAAGCCAGACAGCATAAAATTGTTTTAACTTTCTGATGGGAGGAAAGCAAAGACTGGGCTATTTTATCCTCCTAAAGGAGGGAGTTCCAAAGTCTAGGAGCAGCCATTGAGAAGGCCCTCTCCCTTGTTCCTGCCAAATGAGTCAGGGAAGGTAGTGGGATGAAGAGAAGGACCTCTTGTTACCGCTGTTTCTAGCCTGAGCTTGTGGGATATTAAGATATCATTTGATATCAATAATTTGGCCTTCTGTACCCATTCCTCTCCACGTGCTTGCAAGGCCCCCAGACAAGCACGCACACAGGCACGGCCGACAATAGCCGAACCATTCACATCCCGATCTGGGCAGGCCAGTCATTGCCGAATGCAGCTCAGGAGACCTCAAGGCAAGTACCACATTATGTATGCATGCAACTTACAAAAGATCCCCTGCCCCGCGCAGGCAGCTTGATGAGCAGACTATACGATGCTCAAGCACTCCACGTTTGCATACTGGCTACTCTATTGATAATCTGGCTATAACTCAATCATCTAAAGTACTGACCTTTCAGAGGCTTTGTCTCCAGCCCCAAACTCATTGTTTTCCCCAAGTACGGACTAGCCTGCAGCCACAATTTTCCCTATAAGAACCCCTGACTTTGAGCGCTTCCTCGGATCGCTCTTGGCTTCCATCCTGCCTTGCTGTCGCTTTGTCCAGCGAGCCTTCCCCTCAGCTCCACGTGCTGAGAATCCATGCTCCCCAGCTTCTTTGCTTTTAACCGGGCTTCAGGACAGGTATAGTATTTCCCATACCAAACCTCCTTTCAAAATCCCTCTATCCCACTCCTACCTTTATTTCTATAGTTCCTTGTGTGAGTGTGTTGCATACACGTGTTTGATTGTATTTCAATAAAACAATTATTATTATTTTCAACTTCTGCCTTATCATTGACTCGGCCTGACCCCGTAGACATAGGGTTCAAGATCTCGCTACGTTACCCTGCCTCTCGCATTGCAAACTTGTGCTCTGTGCTAATTCCCTCCCCATTGTTGTGAGCACATTTAGGTGTCCCTCCCGGGACCCCCAGAAGTCAGGGTAACACTCTCCAGAAGATCTCAGAGCTCTAGCGGACTCATAAGTTGAGATAATGGCCCTTTAGATAGCTTGGATTCAAGCCGTACAGGTCTTTATCACCAACACTTTGAATTGTGCCTGGAAATGGACTGGCAGCCGGTGGAACTGTTGCAACAAGGGAGTTCTATGTGGCCAAAGAATCTATTTTGTCATAAATACAAATTTGCAAATAGTCCAAACAATCACTGCTAGACCTCATCTTTAGTATGAATGGGCATGAACATTTGGGGTGGGTTCCCACATTCGTGTAGGGATAGGGGGCGATGGAGGCAGTTTGCCCCAGGTGGCAATGTTTGGGGGGCGTCCCGGCTAGTAACCAGACCCCCACGCACCATGGCCACACCCCCATGTGCCACAGCCACACCGTCATGCACTGTGGCCATGCTCCCACACACCGTGGCCCTGCCCCCTCCCACCTCCCCTCCACACACTCCAAGCTCCGCTGCTGGGTTCCCATGTTTGATTTTGTTGTCAAATACAGAAATCGCCTCCCCACCTTATCTATGGCTTCACTTTGCACAGTCTCAGTTGCCCATGGTCTGAAAATATTAACAGGAAAATTTTTGTAATGGCACCCATGGGGCCTGCTTTGGGTCTTGCCACCACAGCTTTTCTGCCTGCCTATCCGCCCACCCCCCACTATAACCACTACTTTGCCAACTCTGCCACAGGAAACAGGTCTGGCATCACCAGAAGTAGCCCACTGAATGTAGTCCTCTTCCCTAGATACTGTAGTGGTCCATGTTATTTGTGGTTTAAGGCATCCACTGGGGATCGTGAAACATATTCCCCCATGGACAAGGGAGGACTACTGTATTTAATTTGTTTCATGATTCATGACTAGGAATCACATTTAATTGTTTATATATTTCATATAAATCATTTTGTTATACACATTCATGGGTTTTGCTGAAATTATATTAATTTTGTTCGGGGAGGTTGCCACTACCTGAGAGAGCAGAAGCAATGCAGCTGACTTCAGTGGTAGACTCCTAAAAGCTACCATTAGATTTAGCTCCAAGGGTATGAACGTTGTTCTAGTGTAGATGTGGGCGGCTGGCACAAAAAATGGCACTCACTACTCTGTGTTACCATAATAGAACAAGGCAGTCTGCAAAGCATTGTGGATAAATAAAACCATGGTCTCCAAGGTAAAAATTAAAATGTTATTTGAATTCTCTGTACCAGAATTATTTATTATTTGTTTTGTTTTATATCTGTCCTTTCTACAGGCATGGAACTCAAGGCACCTTACAAAATTACTAATACAAGAAAAAACTAAAAATCTGAGAACACAAAAAAAGGTTAAATACATTTAAACAAAAATCGCATTAAAATTTTAAAAGTGTAAAATCGCTTAAATACATAACAATAAAGTTTGAAATGCAGCATACACACACCATGAAAAAATAGCTCTCTGCAACCAATTAATCACTAAATGCCTATTTGAATAGAAAGATCTCTTGTTGTTGTTGTTGTGTGCCTTCAAGTCCTTTCCAACTTAAAAAGGAAAACAGAAAGGGGGCCAACCTAGCCTTCTATGGATGCCGGTAAACTAGTTCAATTTCAGTGTTAGTCAATGTGTAAATATGAAAGGTGCATATAATTAAATAGGTGATGTTCAAATGAGCAAAACAGATCTTTTCCCTTAAGGGAAAACAGAGGCATCCTTATTAAACTACAAAGCTCATCACCAAGCAAAAGCAGAGATATTAGATTGGTTTTGAGTTGATAAATGGCCAACCTAAATCTCTCCTTTGCCTTTAAAAGTTCAGAATGCATTCCTTAGCAGGCAAAGCTTTTTACGGCAGCGATATAAACATTATCACCTGCTAATAACATGCACAGCAAGTTGCTGCTAAAAGCAGAGATCGAATGCACTACAAAAGAATGTCAACACCATGGGAGTCTACAGTGACAAGCTGGAACGAATAGGTTCTGAACAAGCAAATACCCTGCAGGCACCAGATCCCATCTGATCTTGGAAGCTAACAAATACCAGGCACTGTAGGCTGCATTTCAGAGGAAGAAACTGCAAAGCTACCTCTGGCTATTCCTTGCCTATGAAAATCCTATTCAGGAGGACACTATAAATTGACAGGTGACTTGAAGGCATGTACACATGCAGTTTTTGGGCACTAGGGTTGAATCAGAGGGGGGAAACAACAGCATGTGATAGTTGAATGATGGGACGTGTGATCCAATATGTGGTCCAACATTGCAAGAAGCGAAAGAGAACACTGAGCTAGAACAAACAGTCATATGACTTTTTCTGTAGGTTGTACAATAAAAATGGCTGCTGGAGGGCTTATGATTGATTGATTACATTTTGCCATTCACTGTGATGGCAAAAGGAAGAAAGAGAGGAAATCAAGTGTTTTCGTGTTGCCATTGCCTCCTACCTCTCATGCTGACTGGAGAAACACGGTGGGATTCTGTCATTCAAATATTAGAAGCTCCCATCCAATCTGAGATCCCCAATTGATTACCAGATAGCAACTTGCATAGAAAGTCAGAAAGAGCATGTATCATTCTTTGTCCTGCCTTCCCTTTTGTATTTACTGGATGCCTTATAGTCATTTGAAAGCTCACCTTGCTTTGTAGGTGCCATGTTCAATTTATTGTATGTTATTAGCAACCCATTTGCAATAAGCGTTCTATGGAGTTGCCATGCCAGGGCCATCCCAGGCCCTGAGATTTCTGAATCTGTTAATGGCTTCCTTTGTAAAAGAAATGCTTTCCAAATTCCCACCAGCAGAACAACAGAAAAGGAATGAGGTAATGTGATACATCTCTGCCAAAGATGCTACTATTCTGCTCTAACTGTGATTTACCTGCCTCATGTGATAAAGCTCTCTTTCTCTGTCTGATTGCATTCGAATGACAAGTTGTGAACATCACCAGAGGTCATCCCTAGGCTTGGAAACCTCAGGGCTGGGATGATCTTGAACTTGAAACCCTATTTATATCCCACCTTTTCCCCAATTTGAGACTCAAGGCAACTTTCAACAGTTGAAATATTGTTAAAATTCCCAATGTACAAAGTTAAAAAGTAATTAAACTATCAAAAAATTACAATTAAAACACTTAGAAACCATTAAAAGACATCAAATAAAAATCCAACACTTTACACACAGTCCATGTCCCCCCCGCCCGCCACAAAAAAACAGTTTTCAAAAGCCTCCTAGAATGAAAAGATCTTCACTTGGATGCAGAAGGTTGATAAGGAAGGGCCATTCTAAACTCTGGGCAGGGAGTTCCAGAGTCTGGGAAGAGCCATGGAAAAGGCCTTCCCCTATGTTTCTACCAAGTGCACCTGTGAGGGTAGAAGGACAGAGAGAAGGGCCTCCCCAGAAGATCTCAAAACAAGGGCAAGCATATATGGGAGAATATGGACCTTCAGATAACCTGGTTCTGAGTTATATTGGATTTTAATGGTCATAACCAGTACTTTGAGTTGTGCCTGGAATCAGCAGCAAGCACAATTGCTCACAACTCATCACCCAAATACATACATAGAAAGGACATATTTTTTCTGATTGGAAATTAAGTAATCTTTACCAATTGCAATTCTTGATTTAAGCAATCTAATCTTTGCAAAACAGAGCAAACTGTATAGGTGGCTAGAAGACTCTCTGCCAGGCTGGAGGTTTGTGCATAGTCTTATCTGTCATCCAGGACTCATCCCATGAAAACTGGAGAATTTGAACTCCCGCCTTGTTTTTGTTTTTTGTTTTTTTGTTTTTTTCGCCAGCAACTGCCAGTCGCTCAAGGGAGGAGTTGATGTGCAGGAGCTGTCAGGTTGTTATCCCAGTAAGTCACAAGTGTCTCATTGCAACAAAGGAAGTAGCAAGAACATCATTTTCAGCCAGTCCAAATTGTAATAACAAGGCAAGAATTCAAGATAACAAGCCACAAGGGAGTCCAAAAGCAGCATTTGTTGAATGAAGCAAGGTCCAAGTCACAAAAGAAACCCGAAGCCAGAAGGGCTGCTAACTAGCCAGATAGGTTAGTTGTGAGCAACAACCTGCCAGGGAAGTACTGGGAGATTTATAGCCGTCTGCCTTCACACAGCCGGTGCTTGATTAATTATTGTCTCTTATTTGATAGTGGTTGAGACCTATGCAAACTGTCTTTGACTCTCCTTTACTCCCTAAAGGTAAATACCTTATTCACAGTGTCTTCCCCTGCTAGGAGTTAGAATGCCCATCTATCTGCTGGAGTTTGCCAGCACAGGATAGTGGGAGAGCCAGAATGGCATAGTGGCTTGAGCATCAGACTGTGACTCTGGAGACCAGGATGTGATTCCCAACTTGTTCATAGAAACCTACTGGGTGACCTTGGGCATGTGACATACTCTGAGCTCCAGAAAACCCCATGATAGCTTTGCCTTAAGTTTGCAATAAGTCAGAAATGACCTGAATGGACACAACAACCACCACAACAACCTGCCTCACCCCCAGATGCAAGTACTGCAAATTCCAAGCTTCAGAATCACTCAGAGGGTGAGACATGACAACTCCTGTCTGTTGCCCAGAGGTGACCTCTGAAAACTGGAAACTGGGAGATCTGGCAACCCTAAGCACTCATAAAGAAGCTATCAGAAAAACATTACATATTCAAAATACCCATTGGTTGGGAAAAGCCGTGTAACATCTAATAAAATAACAGCAAACATCCCCATTGCAATAACACTATTAATGTTGTTCTCTCTTGAACCCATGATACTAGAGGCCTTTTTGAGTTTATATAAAGCATGGGGCATTTGGGTGCCAGTACAATCGCAACAGCACAATAACCTTTGTTTTGTTCACTTCTGGCTATTTGTGCCACTGTTGGGATGGCCTTTACAACCCAGAGGAGCCATAGTTACACACATTTAAGCCTATCTACTGAAGCAAATACAGCATAGCAAGTTTAATGCTTTTACTTCTCTCTCTAGAAATAGGATGACAGTGGAGAAAAGTCACTACTCATGCTCTGCAGCTAAAGCTGATCCATAAGATCCCATTTTTTAAGAAAGAGCCTTCTAAAATAGGAAATATGCTTTCAAGACAACTAATTAATCTCCATAGAGGGTGTTCACCCAAAACACCCTGTTAAATAAACACTAAGCACATGAGCAGCTTATCCTGGGGACATGGCACAACAAACAGAGCAGAATAGAATTGGCACATTATTTCAGCAAATTGCCTTTTCCCTCATAAATCAACTACACAGCCAGGGAGAGTAGAAGGACAGAATAGCAAGGGGAAGCTTTTTGGATTGCCCTTTCTATAGCAAATATAAGGACATGTTTGAACTTGTTCTCAGGAGATGGTGCTGCTCTATCTTTTTAGTTATTTTCTTTGAAATATATTGCAGTTTAGAGCATCTGTTTATCTTGGAAATATTTGTTTCAGCCCCTTCAGCTGTGAATCACACTTCTCATAGAAGAGCCACAGGGTCAAACCACAGGGCATAAACAGAAAATGATGTGTGTTATTTCCTTTTCTTGGCAGAAAAACAGTGTTTTCAAGCTGCAGGAGCTGGCACCAATCTTTCACAAATGGAAGAAGACTTGCCAAAAGCTGAAGCATGATTACACCTCTTTTATTAGGTGTTTACACTGCTGTTGGCTGATGGGTAGCAACAAGATAGATGACCTAATCATTGCAAAAATCTCCACGAGAACGATGTGTTCGACGTTCTCAAAATTCTAGCCATCCATTTCCTTCCTTTCTCAGGCATCCCTGCATGCTGTTCTGCTCAATTCAAAGCCAATTCTGTCATTTTAATTATACATTGAACTATGTATAAGATCACTTTTTTTTTCTAAATTTGTTATATTTCTGGGAATGAAAGAGCAAACTATTCACATCTTTTTCCTGCTGCCATATTCTGAAACAAGGACAAAATAGATAGATAGATAGATAGATAGATAGATAGATAGATAGATAGATGTTTAATTAATGTTTACTCTGACCCTTGAATCTTAGGGATTAGGGAAATTGCTGCCCAACCCATGAAATGAAGAGACCACACAACAGGGCTTGGTTTAAACACAATTTTATTTAATTAATGCCTATTTAAACTTGAGCTTAAACTTGAACCTAAACTTAAACTTGACTGTGAATAATGTGACATAAGGGGGGGGGGGTCTATACAATGGGAGTTGCTAAGGCAAAGGGTCACTCCCAGACCTCTTCCCCAGCTTCCCTTGGGCGAGATATCAGGTCCCAAAGCGAACCCATGAGGCTAGGCTGCAACTTTGGCTGGCCCTTTTCTGGAAGGCAGGCCAAAATTCCCAGCCTACCTTGTCTCATGACCCCCAAAGTGAAGGCCAAAAATTGTGGGCCTGCCCCAAGGATCAACTCCATCATTGTCCTCCCGCCATGTCAAGTGACAAGAGGAGACGGCTCCAGAGGGTGCCATAGGTACCCACTGAAGCCTTAAGACACCCCCCCCCTTACCTGCCCTTATGAACCTATTTAAATCACCTATTTAAGAGACCACTCTGAGAAGCTAATTGTCCATTCCCTTGGCAAAGTATAGGGTAGGTGAAAAAACCAACCCTACCGGAGGGGGGGTATATCTTACCCAGCCCCGAAGCGACCAGCAAGCTTACATTGAAACCAAGGCCAGGAGGGTGGGTCACACCACAAGCAAAAGAGGCTGAGGAGGGGGCAGCAGGGCCTTAAAAAGGGTGCTTGCTCGCTCCACCTCCTCCCAGACCACTGTACGACCACTGATCGCGCAGTGAATGCATGGTCCTCCCACATGGGAGGCCAACAAAAGCATCTCCCTCCACCAAGCCACAGCACGGCGCAGGTGGGGGGAAACAGAATCCCATTATAAAGCAGCATATCCGAACTCAAATGAAGGTGTCCACTCTATGTACACTAATCTGAGGCAAGCATATATAGGATCAGGATGCACACTCTTTTTCACCAAGTAGCACAATCCTACTTTCACCAAGTAGCACAATCTTTACTTGGAGATAGATCTGTTGAATAAAGTGTAGGTTGTATGTATCAACCTGCCAGAGTCTTATGATCCTTGCCTGGGGGCTTTCTTTCAGTCTCACCACCATCACAGGCCCAGCTAATGACGACACAGAAGAGGGTCTTTTTTGGTGGCTGATCTCAGCTGTGGAATTCCATTCCAAGATGAGGCTAGGTTGGCACCCTCTCTCCTCTCTTTCTGCTGGCAGGCAAAGACATTTTTGTTTATCCAGGCCTTTGACTGGTAACTGTCTTGGGCAGAAGGTCTTATAAAGGGGATGTGCTGTGTTTTTGTCATCATTATTATTGTGTTTTAACTGCCTTTTTAAACTGTTTCAAATAACGTTTTTAATATAATTGACTAATTGTTTAAAACTTTTGTATCAATCATTATTTTAACTGTATTTCGTTTTCACTTATCTTGTGAGCTGCCTTGGGTCCCATACTGGGATAAAAGTAGGTTACAAATTAATTAATTAAAGATTAGCATGTTAAGTCTCCCCCCTCTCACCCTTTGCTGGATCTATTGATAAATCACTGAGAGACTTGCAGCAGATCAGCAAGAGCTTCTGAGTGCAGCAAGAAAATGTGTCCCCTATGTTTTACTTTCAGATGCATAGAAGCGATCCTTCTCTCAGGTACGGTTGGTGAGAATATAAGAGAGAGCCTTCTCAGTGGCTGCCCCTAGACTTTGGAATTCCCTCCAAGGGAGGCTAGAATGACCACTTCCTAGCTGTCCTTTCCTCAGGAGGCGAGGCTTTTTTTTTTTTTTAATTCAGACAGGCTTTTAGAAATAAAATCTTTTAACAAAAGGGCTGTAAGGCCATTTCTTCACTATACTATTATAGTGCTATTATTCCACTTTCAACATCCTGTCGAATTCTGGGGTTTGTAGTTGACTGCGGCCAAAGAGCTCTCTGGCTGAGAATTCTAAAGGCCCCTGCTTAAACTGCAAACCCCAGGATTCCATAAGATGTTCAAAGTGGAATAATAGCACTATAACAGCGTGGTGAGGAAATGGCCTAAGTCTTGTATTGTTTTAAATTGTTTTGTTTAACTTAAAAAAAAACTTTTTAGAGCATACGTTTTTAATATGGTTAACAGTTTAATTCTGTTGTAATATTGACTATTTGTACATTTTTAATCGTAATCTGTAAAATATGTATGCCACCTTGAGTCTCAGGCCATTTCCGCACTGGACTGTTATAGCACTATTATTCCACTTTCAACATCCTATGGAATCCTGGGGTTTGCAGTTTAGGGAGGGGCTGGCCAGCTGTTGACAGTGGAATAATAGCGCTATAACAAGCTAGTGCGGAAATGGCCTCAGTCTTGAGAAAAAGCAAGGATATAAATAAAGTAGTCATCATCATCATCATCATCATCATCATCATCTGAAATGAAGAAGTTAACTAGAAGTGGATCCCTGTGTGGAATGTTTCTAAATTCCAGCAGTTAGGGCCTGAGTATTGGTTCAGTCCTTCTACACAAGAATCCACTGTTAATACTTTAATTACAAATGTAAGTCTTCTTCATAGGGCTTAATAAATAAGTTTAAGGAATAAATGTGCATTTGCACTGAACACTGTTCAGCTAATACCATTGCACTGGATGGATTTCAATGCATGTTAGAGAATGATTTAAGGAAATGTTATTGGATTTGGAAGAGGCTTAAGTAAACCTGAAGATTCTTTGATTACTAATGAAAAAACACATAGGAAATTTGTTATGCAGCATACAATGCATTCCTGTTTTGCAAAGGTCTGAGAGATCCAGACACCTTCAAGCAGTGGTTCTCAGCCTTTTAACTTGCATTTCACCAATCAGTCTTTCAAAGAACTGAGTATGAAACCATCCATTTTAGTCCAAAGGAATCACTAAAATGTTCAGAGGCCACACTAGTAGGAAGACTGAAGAAGTATGAATTCTTAGCAATTATGATTAAAATCCCTGGATGTGGCCCACTATGCCAGTATCCTATCAGTAGAATGTGTACTATTGGTTAGGAAGGATTGTCTTAAAACATCCAGGGTTTTTTTGCAGCATCCTTTAAGAATATGAGTCTGCCTTGCATCAGACACCCCATCTTGGGAAATTCTGTTCTAAATATAGAACAGTGGACTTACAACAAATGACTTATAAATTGAAAGCCAGCATCAGCCAGCATCTTCTTTCCTCTCTTGTTGCTTTTAAATCAGCTGATAGTTTTTGAATATATTCCACACAGTGATGCAGCACATTCTCAGTTAAATGTTTCTGATCCTCAAAAGAGGAACCAGAAAGATTAAAAGACCTGTGAGTCCCTCTGAGATTATTTTGTTATACTTATGAAACTGGAATCACTGGTTACTATCACATGAAAGCTAAAAATGTTTACTGCTGCCTCTGTAGGCTATTTTACATTTAGGTCATTCTCATAACCTTGGCAGAAGGAGATAGCTTTATATTTATCAAAAGGGACTTGGCAGTCAAAAAATAAATCAGAGTTTTCCTCCTGGTTGTATGACCTTGATGACTACTATTCTCCTACTACAGGAGTATAATCAATCCCTGTATTCTCTCTATAACCAATTGTAATGCATCCTTCCCAGTCCTCAGTAAGTCTGGTGCAGGACCAATGATTTAATGGAAACTGACCTAATAGCCAATGATAACAGTGGTTATAGCTCAGATTTAGATTATGACTTTGGCACCCCAGTTTCAAGGCCACATTGCTGTGGCAGCTTTAAAAACAGAACAAAAGCCTAATTCACTGGATTTTGTAGGATGGAGAAGGAACACCAATATTACCCTCAACTGAAGACTGATGAAGATTGGTATAAAACAGTAATCAAGAAAGGATGACCCTGCTAAAATGGAAAAGAAGAATTAAGGTACAGGAAGTCCCCACCTTTTGATGCCCTGTGGTCTGGTGACTAGCTCTTTTGACATTCTAAATTAAGGACAAATGACATTAATTCAATGGAGGTTCTGTTCTTTGATCAATTCTTCTTACTCATGGAGGCCCACTTGGTACCACTTGCACATATGCTCTGCTTGCAAAGCAAGCTGAGAGGAAGAAAAGGCACTAAGCTGGCTGAGAGACTTTGCAAGGAGCGCATGTGTGTCAGTCCCAAGTGAGCCTCTATTAGTCCTTCTTGCTCTTACAGTGCAGTACTTGGGTTCTGCTTTTCAACTAGTTCCATTATCTGACAGTGCTCCAGTCCCTAATCTGTCAGATAAGAGGGGGGAGCGTGTATCTGAAGAATGGGATTTGCCAATTCCCTTCCTTTTGCACTTATCCAACTACTGAGTTCAGTCCTAGAGACAAGTCCAAAAAACTATGAGTGGCCAATGAAAATATTGTTGAAAGAGTTGCCTGACACAGCAACTAGAATGTTTTTTGCAAAGTACCTATTGGGGAGAAGAGAGGGGAGTCTAGGAGGGTGGTAAAAATAAATACACACAAACTTAGATTTTTTTTTTTTCTATCAGTGATTGGTGAAGCAAGGGCTTGCAGGGTCAAAGACCCTGGACTTTTTAATTAACTGGGAGTGTGACATATTTGCCAACCTCCTTAGATTCCCTGTTCCCTCTGAGTTTAGCAGCAATCCTCACAGTAGCTGAGGGTGGGGAACTGATTAACAAGTCAGGTATGAGCCATCTGTCCAGTAAGGATTTTGGGAGTAGCTTGGTTTTGAATGGGCAAGACACATTACCTTTACAAAAATTAGTTCTGTTCCTGGTTGAAAGGAAAACTGTTAGAAATTATGTTTCTATTGATTGCATGTTGCTATAGGTGCTGTCATGATGAGGGCTTACAATTCAAAATTTGCCACCACACCACTGTGTAAGCTCAGAAGTTCTTTTTCTAAACTCCTTCAGCTGGCTATTGACAGTGTTTCAAGTTTTACTTGGTGGGTTAACTCTGCCTCAATTCTTACTGACAAGAATTATGACTTGTATCAAAAAATTACTTAGGGTGTGAAGAGGTTAGAAAATAGATAATAGATCTCTGGATGGTCAACAAAGATTTCTAACTCTCAACAATGTAATAACAGAAATAGCAGCAACAAAAAAAAGATTTTTCCACTCCTAAATTTGAGCAAGCCCATTGATATGACTTAAACTTGAAGAAGGATTTGATAATTGTGCAAAAGGATCTATGTGTGAGCTTCAATTTGGTCTGGAAAACAAGTTTCTGGACTGAGAAATGTGCTCAAAGTCACCTTGTTTGCAATTCTGTGACTGCTTTCCTAAGTCACTATTTTTAACTTGGATGCAAATGGTAGCCACCTTGGTTTTAGTGAAAAACAGTAGATCTTGCAAGCCTGATATTTGCCTACCTCCCACTTGCCCTTGCCCAGTGTAATTATTAATTCTGATGTACAAAGAAACAAGACAAAAACAGACACAAATACCATGGCAAGCTTGTAAGTCATTCCAGTTTCAAAGGTAGATTGCTTTAGCAATCTAGCTAGTGCGTGTGGTCTTTATGAAACATATACACAAACCCAATTGGGCATATGGAGCTATCTGGGTGGTCCTTTGGATCCTAACCATTAACTTAGTAATTATCTCCATCCTTGTTTTTTAAGAATGTTGATTCACAACTTTGCAAAGCGCTTTGGCATCTCATCCATATAAGGGCATAGATCCAAGCGGAACAGAATAATTTTTCACCAAGAGCATACATGCACGTTCATCCGTTCTCTAATCACATTTATCTCTTCTGACTGCATCACAGCATTCACATATTAAGTCCATCCTGAAATTATTTAGCAGCCCATAATGCCAAAGTTATGACAGTAGTGGATGCTGATGAATTTTGCATACCAAAATTTGTCTTTTAATAACATCTAATATTTGTACAGCATCACAGATGTACGCACATACACACACTGAATTTTGTTTGGAGCTCTTTGGGATCCTTATAAAACCAATCAGTCACAGTTTGTATCTGCCTGTCTTGAGAATCAGGGATCTATGAGAGTTGTAGCGAAAGTAATGCCTATGTACCATTTTCTCTGAAACTATTAAATTCAAATGTGATGCTATTATGCCATCAGAGTAATTCTTACTGAATGACTGACATAGTTTCTGTGTTTCTAGGCATTGCGTAACCATGAATATGAAGCAGAAACAAAGAGCAGTCATCAAGTTCTTGACCAAAGGATGTACTGCTGCCATCATCCACTGAAGACTCCGAAACACATATGGTGAGGCAACAGCTGATGAGAGTAATGTGTGAAGATGAGTGAAAAAGCTTAAATAAGGCAAAACAAGTGCTGAAGACAAACCATGTAACAGAAGGCCATTGATGGCAGTCACTAATGAAAACCAAAACAGGGTGGACTGGCGGATGACTGTTGGGAAATTTGGCTGTGGTCACAGTGCTGTTGAGTAGTTTATCCACAACCTTGCATACAGGAAAGTGCATGCCAATCAAGCATCTAAAACACTCACATTTGTAATGCTGTGGCAAAATGTTGAAATCCAGATCTGAATTTCAGAGTCGATATTTGAAATGTTCCCAATTTTTTTGAGCTTTGCTCAAGATTTTACTGCTGGCAAGTGGAGCAGAACCAGCTGACAGAGCTTAACAAGAAGGCAGTTGAGTTGCTCTGCATGTTTCTGCCTTGACTCAGAAGTCTGCTTCTCACTAGTTTCACGGTTATTATCTCATAGATTACATGGTTAGGAGTCACAGTAAGCCAAGGATTCTGACTCTGTTTTATCCATATGTCTTTGGCTTCTTCAGGTGCTTTTAGCTTTGGTCCGGGCCTTCACTATACATCACAGCTCCCTGGAAACACATATAAACCCACGCTAAATTAGGGGATGGGGGGACAATAGCTTAATGGCCATGGTGGTAAGTGGAAGGCAACCTTTTGTGCAGCTAGGAATGGCAGTTCCAGTATTTTTGGACTACAGGATATAAAGCTTTGAAACAGACTAACAGATCATGGGTACTGCTGCTCTTAATTTTAAATGTCCCAGGAAGAGGAGTGTATGTTTTCTCCTACATTTTGATAGTGAAATAACTAAACCATATTGCTTCATCTTTAACAAAGAAGTTGTAGTTTCTGTTCACGAAAAGCAGAAGATGACTCAGGAAAGAGCAATGTAGGAGAGGGAGAGGGAGAGAAAATGAGTGAACCTTATTCTATATATAAATAGTCGTGAAATGCCCTCTGCTGGTGAATGCAATAAAATATTACTTCTAAGCCATAGACTAGCCATGTTGGGGGTGGGAGTGGCTTCAGGTTGCCTGTCACCTTAAGGCAACTCCATGAATTTCATAAAGTTTTCCTAGGGAAGGAATTCACCCTTTTCCACACAGTCCCTCTTTTAAAAAATAGTGAGGGTGAAGCAGCTAAAATAAAAACATTTCCACTAATCCTGGGGGTATTATATAAGATGGTGATTTGAGGGCTGCAGTGAGTGCTAAGTGAATAAGCTTTACAGTGAATTCTGCCTGTACACTGGACAAGAATTCTGCCTGCGCACTCTCTCATCCATGAGAGAGGACCCATGAGACAGAACAGCACCCACGGGAGAGAACCTTTGTGTTGCCATGGGCATTTGATTCTTTCAGCAGTTTTTACACCAAAATACTTCACCTAAGGAAAAAAAAACCTGACATAAATTAACCTTGTACTGTTTAATGGAGTAACACTATTGAACGTGCAACATGAGATTTAGGAAGAATGCTTGTTATCCAGGTGTTACCCAATGCCCACCTGCTGGCTAAATGCAGAAATATAGAATTAAAAGGGATGTATGTGTGTTACACAATCAGCCATTCATTCTGGGGTCACATCATTATTAGACCAACCAAATAACAGGCATAGAATACATCTCTCTAGCATTTGAAGCTTCAACAGGCTTCTTTGTCAGATAGAGACTGTAAAACAGCATGTGGGAAAATAAAGTCCTGATACTGTTGTCCTGACATCTACAGTCTGCTTTAAGTGTTATTGTCAGTGTATGTAAATGAAAGTGAGGTTCGCCACACCACCACCACATAAGCTGAATGGGAACAAAAACAATAGACCAGAGGTGATAAAATTTAGCTTCTCCATTTTAAGTTACAAAATCCCCTGCCAAAAACTGTATTTGCACCTATCTTGTTAGAACCCATAATCCACTGTATCAGAAGAATGCATTTAGTCTCTTGACAAAGTTTCTGTATTCACATCTTTTGTTTTATGGCCCAGTAAGGCTTCTCCTGAAACAATCAACAATTGTTGAGTATAAGAACTGCCTTAACAACCCTAAAGGCACTAAAATAAAAACATCTGGTCTCATCTCATCTAAGCAGGGTCAGCCCTAGCAAGTTCTTGCATGGCAGACCACCAATGAGTACCAGATTCAGTAGGCTATATTTCAGATGAAGGAACTGGCAAAACCACCTCTGAATATTCCTCGCCCAAGAAAACTTTATGAAATTTAAGGGGTCGCCATAAGTTGACAGGCAACTTTAAGGCACATACACACACCCAAGAAAAAAGGAGGAAGGATCTAGAAGCAATTCTGAGATTAAGGAGTGTATTTTAGCATAAGCTTTGGTGGATCCTGATTCACTTCATTAGACGCAAGGTTATCCTAAAATATGGTTAGTCTCAAAGGTGCTGCTAGATCCTCCCCCATGCCTTTTCTTCTTATGTTTAAACAGACTAACACAGCTATCTCAGTGAATATTGCTGAGTATGGTACAATTGCAAAGTTAGGGGTTGGATAGGAAAGGTTAAGAGATCCCAAGTATTGTTGGATAATGGCCCTGGCAAAGTTGCCAAGTACCTCCTTTGTTACTAAGAAACTAAGAGGCTCAGAATGACTAAGAAACAGCCTGGGAATCTTAGGAAGGCTAGAACTATATTAGAAAAATGCACATACACACACACCTCCACCTCCAGCTTAGGAAGATGGAAATCTAAGTGTGAGTGAAGGAAACAAAAGGAACAGACTGTAGTTTTGAAGGAGAGACTGAAGGAGACCAAAGGAACTGTTGAGAATCATGTGGCCCTACAAATCTTACTGGGCTACAACTAGCAGCCCTAGCTAGCAGAGCCAATGGTGAGGGGTGCTAGGAATTGCAGTCCACTGAAAGCTGGAGAGCTACGTAATTCCTACTCTTAGGAATCAGGGTGTGGGACAAGGTAATCTAGAGCACCATCCCATTGGGATGATGACCCAGGAACACAAGAAATCACAGAACCACTTCTGCTAAATTGAGGCCTGATTCCTCCAGTTGTACTTTATACCCTCCATTTGTACCAGTTTGGCAGAGACAGTCCCAATTAATCTTCTGTCATCCCACTTTTTCAGTTGTTCTTAAAATGTCTGAGTTTCTCTGTCCCCTTCTCAGTTTCTCACTTCATCTCTGTTTATTTCAATTGCTGCAAATTAAAAGCAATTCATTTAGCAGTGAAGAGAGAAAAGGAGAGATAGAAACTTGCCCTTCCATATAGACTCAAGCAAAAGCAAACTGTTGCAACCTCTCCTAGCTTGTGTGTTCTTCTCCATTAATAACTTTTGCCATATTGACCACAATCTGTTATTGCTTGGCCACATGTCCCAGTTTTCATGTGTGAAATGTTAGAGAATATGATTTGTGTGCATGTACCTTCAAGTCATCTGTTGACTTATGGTCACCCATGGATTTCATAAGGTTTGCTTAGGCAGGGGATATTTAGAGATGGTTTTGCCAGTTTCTTTGCCTGAAATCTACCCTACAGCACCTGGTAATTGTTGGCAGTTTCCCATCCAAGTACAAACCAGGCCTGACCCTGTTTAACTTCCAAGATCAGATGGGATCGCATCTGGTGCTTTTAGGCAGTCGAAGGTATGCTACTTAAACATAAATCTGTTGCAGAAACAGTTCTACACAAATGAATTGGCTCTGACCTACCAAAGGGAACAACATAGCCATCACCTTCATCTAGCACTCAGTAACAGCAACTTTACATTCCAACTGGATTTACCTAAGAACCCTGCCAGTACAAGCAAGGACACAGCTACTTTCACATCTACCTTGACTCACCTGCCCCTCCCAATAGTCACACTCTCACCTGAGAACTTTATTGGCTTGCATGCATTTGTTCTTCCTATAAACCAAGTGTTCAGTTTGCTTCAGCCTGTCAGACACTGCATTCAGTGTCTGATAGGCTGAAGACCTGGCCATGTTGGCCAAGGCCAACTAAGCCAACACATGGCTAGCTGAAGCTGTGCTGAAATGGAATGCTTCACATCCTAGAGGTGTAGGGAATTATTTAAAACTTCCATCACCCTGGTGTGATTTCATGCCAAAATTGTGGCACATATATCCTTGGACTAGAGGAGATTTGGATCTGGTGTAACCCAGCTCTCCTCTTACCCTATCCCCTCCCATTTTGGGGCTCTTCTGCAAGCAGTCTTTGCCAGCACAGCATTTTCTTCATTGGCAGATCTCTGCATTCAGCTGGTGGAAAAGGTTTCTGCTAGCAGAAGGGGGAAGGAATCTTGTACCTAATTCTAACCCCTTAAAGACAGTACATCTTTTGGTGAAGATTGCACTATTCATCATGCCAAATTAGATCTCATTGATTTCAGTGAGTCTGCTTTAAAAATTTACTGAGACTGAACAGCACTTTATCCAGCTGAAAGAGTATATGCTGCTGAAAAGTGTAGTTCTGCAGAGCATCTTGTCAAAACTCAAGAGTTTGTAAGTGTGATAGATGCTGCTGCTGTGATTGAGGAGCAACTGATTGTGCAGGGGGTGTGTTACCCTGTGAACTGGGGGTCCCAGGAGGGACACCAAAATGTGCTCAACTAAAGTTAGGGAAAATTAGCTCAGAGCACTGCTTAGCTTTACGAGAGGCAGGGTAACTTAGCGAGATCTTGAACCCTGTGTCTACGGGGTCGGGTCGAGTCAAGGAGAATATAGAAGTTGAAACAATAAATGATGTTTATTAAATACAAGCAAAACAGTGTATGCGACACACTCATACAAGATAACTAAAGAAAATAAAGGTTGGAGTGGTATAGAGGGATTTTTAGAGGAATTGCTGGTTTGGGTGATATTTCACCTGTCCTGAAGCCCAGGAAAAATAGAGAGCGAAGCTGGGGTGCGATGTAGCTCAGCACGTGGAGCTGAGGGGAGGCTCGCCAAGCAAAGCGGCAGCAAGGCGGGATGAAACTCGGGAGCGTTCCGAGGAAGGTCTCGGAATCAAGGGTTTTTATAAGGAGAATTGTGACTGCGGGCTATGCCGTACTTGGGGGAAAACAATAGATTTGGAGTTGGAGACAAAGCCTCCGAAAGGTCAGAATCTGAATGATTGAGTTATCGTAGCAGTTCTCAATAAACTAGCCAGTATGCAGACGCAGAGTACTTGGGTATTGCATAGTTTACCCATCAAGCTGCCAGCGCGGGGCAGAGGCTCTTTTGTAAGTAGCATGCATACTTAATTAGAGTACTTGCCTGGAGGCCTCCTAAAGCAGTGAGTCAGCTATTTCTGGCCTGTATTGTAGTTTGAATATTAAGGCTATTAACGGCCGAGCTTGTTTACGTGCTTGTCCGGTGGCCTCGCAAGCACATGTAGAGGAATAGAAATGTGCAGCCGAATTGTGATATCAAGGGATATCTTTAATATCCCCAAAGCTCGGACTAGCCAGGGCAGTAACAGGTGAGCCAATGAATGAGCAAGTCAACCTGTAAACATCCCCTGCACTGGAAGGTCAAACAGAGACTGAGTTGCCCCAGCCAGCTCATGACGGAGAGGGAACCAGCAGTGATGCAGAGGAGTTGCAACCAGCTGTGCCCATCAGACCTCAATCACACAGAAGGCTGAAACGGGGTGCAGAGAGGAAGGCTGCTTGGACCAGGCTGGGGAAACAATAACAAGCAGCACCTGCTCATAGGGCTATTTAAGTCTGCCGGCATGGCTGCTCCTTGCTTGCAGCAAATTATTAGCAAGCCTTCACAATCTTTGTGTCTCCTGCTCCCTGAAACCCTCCGGATGGATCTCTGCCTCCTAAACCTTTGGACTGGACCTTGACCTGGCTCGGCTTGTGTTTTCCTGGTGTTTGGTATATTCGGACTCCCCAAGTGTTCCTGACCTCTCTCCTCCCTTGCTAGCTGTGGCCCGGCAGGGAGAAAATCCTGACAGTAGGGTCTATATCCAGTTAAAAATGAGTAAAATTTAGTTTCTTGCAAATGGTCGTAATTTCGTGATTTTTTACTTTTGATGTGAGATAGATGCAGTTTACTAAAATCTGCTGTACTAATATGTGCATGTTCATGACATTGAGAATGTAGCTTGTGATTTTTTTAACAATCAAGATCAGTATGTTTCATGGCTGACTTTTTCAAAAAAATGAATATCATACTTAGCTTTTCATTATTCTGCTCCTGTGTACTCAAGCTCTTAAGTATGGTGAAGAAATGTGAGATTTAAATTCTGATTCTAATATAAATACTCCTTTAAACTTGCCACTTTATTTTTCTTGTCTCTAGGACCCAAATCCTCAACAGCCTTGGTGATTTCTTTGGTACCCAGTTGAAAATCATACTGTTGAATCCAAGTCATTGGCTGGGAAAACAACTGCCATTCAGGACTTGATGCTGACCTGACTTGTATTCCAGAGACTTGGAGGGATGAGGTGGGGGTAATCTCTTTCAGCTCTGCCTTCCTGTGCAGCAGCAAGCAAGACCTGAGGCCCAGAATGGTAGAATAACAGTTGTCTATTGTGATATCATCTCTCTCACTAGGTGCCATATTACTCCAGTCTGCAGGTTTTAAGTGTACAGGCCTCCCTCCACATTCATGGGTCTGACCTTCATGAATTTAATTATGTGCAAGTCACATGCTTGCCTTCCTCCCCACCCCATTCTCTTTCCAGTTCCTTGTATTGCTCACCCCAGGTTTGCAAGGCTTGTGTTTAAAATGGACTTTTTTTTCTTTTGGGTGAGCAAAGCCCCCCTCCCCCAAGCTGAAGTCATGTCCTGTCTGCCTCATGGCTGCACATTTTGCTGCGTAATAGCTACTGATTGGTCAGGTGCTCTCTTTGCTCCTACCCCTCCCTTCTAGGAGGAATCTCCTTTTTCGAGGTGGTGATTGGAAGTGGCTAGAACACCAGAACTCAGCACTCCTCTCTTCCTTGTCTGAGGAGAAAGTAATAGCCATTTACCTTGTTTTTTTTTCTCCCCAGGAGTGCTGGGACCCGAAGCAAGGGAATGGGAGGGGGATGACAGGGGGAGTTATTCATGGTTTTTCCACTTTTGTGAAGATTCTGCACCCCAAATCCTCATGAATGTGGAGGAGCCACTGTATATACCTGAATGAGTGGTAGCCACAATGGATTAGGGGTTCTGTTGGTGTACCACCCACCTCATTGCTCAGCGGTCTCCCTTTCCACACTAGCCAGGGTGGTCTTGATTTTGGTTTTATAATCTTCTTCGCTGGTGGTGATGGGAGACTTAGGCCCTTTCCACATGTGGGGGGGGGAACGGGCGAAAACACGCTAAAACGGAGCTTACCCGCAGCTGGGTAAGTCCATCGCCACGCAGAGCAGCGCGAGCTCGCTGCTCCACAGTCCTCCGGCGTCCCAGACGGCAGCTTCCGCTTGGTGGAGGCTCTCCACCAACCGGAGAAGCTCGCCAGCTGGAAGCCCGCCCCCGGCAGATCTGCAGGCACGCACTTGCGCACGCCTGCAAATCCACTTTGGAGCTGGGCGACGGAGCGGCACGGGGCTGCGCGCTCCGTGTTTTTTAAAAACCTCGAAAAAGAGGTTTTTGAAAAACACGCAGCGCGGCTAGTTCCGGCCGCTCCTGAGTGGATTCTGGTGTGGAACTACAAAAAGTAGTCCACGCCAGTCCACTCTACGGTGTAGAAGACCTCAGTGAGAGGTCGCTCTGCACCGTTTCAGAAGCCCAGTGTGGAAATGTCCTTAAACATCCATATTCACGTCCACAATGATGCTGCACTGTCAGGAGCTGGTCAGAACTTAATGGTTGTCATGACAATGGTAATCATGCAGTATCTCGACCCATTCATGCTGCTGGGCACACTCTGGACCTAGTTTTCTGTGCTCGATGGGATGACAGTCATATTGGTATGGAGGAACCTTTTGTAGTTCTGTTGCTGTGGACAGATCATTACTTGATCAAGTTTAGACGTGCTAGAACCTAGAATCACTGCAGAGGTGGAGGAGTGATTAGTATTAGTCTGTCCCAGGAGCCTAATGGATCCAGATGATTTCCTGAGGGCTCTAAGATAGAAACTAGAATGATGATCACTGCAAAGTGTGTAGTCGTGCAGATTTGTCAGTCTCTTCTCAACCTTTGTTCTTTTATGAAGCCAACAAATTAGCGCAGTTCACCCAAGATAAGTGTCTCTGCTTCCCATTAATGTTCTCCCAGAGTGGCATGCACTGTCCTGACTACATGGGATTTGGGGGTTTCTGCTGTTAGTAAATCTGATAGCAGGAGAGTATAACACTGTATAATTGTACCCCAAGGGAACTATACCGATTAAGCCAATGAGTTCAAAGGACTATTGCCGTAGAAATGATGGGTTTAGACCCCGGGGGAGAGGCGTTAATTTAAAGAGAATTAATAACACCTCATCTTCTACAGCGCCTCTCATTCGTTCATCATGTAGCATTTTTCCAACTGTCAATTAAGCCTTACATCATCTGTGTGATGTCATTGTCATTTCCATCTTTGAAGGGAAGCTCAAAGGAGAATGAAAGGGTGAGGTTAGAATTTTCCAAGTAGATGCCAACATCTACAATTACATTTTAATCTCTAGTTACACACCTGCCCACAAAAGAGTCCTGGTTGCTAAAAGACTGCTGAGTGCCTCCAAATTGTTTATAATTGTGTAGGTTGTGCACAGTTTTCTTTGTCAAAAGGTATGAACTTACCTCTATGGCTTTTGTGAAACATTAACACCTCCAGAAGGATTTCTAGTCTCTAAGAAGGGCTCTCACTATGCTGAAGGCTCTTATTTTTAAGGGTGATTGTCCCATGTTTGAAGCCAGGATAGAAAATCAGGAACAGTTCAAGGCATGACTTGCTATAAATGGTGAATAGAGAGGAATCAGCTGGCTTCAATGACAGGAGGCAAGAAGTCCACTCAGAAAGTCTCTGTCGGGTTCTTCTAGACTAGGTTTATAATGCAGTTTACACATTTATAAATACAGAATTTTACAAGGGTACAGATGCCTTTGTCTCTTTTTTTGTCTGTGTTTTCCATCTTCTTACCACAAAAAAATCCATTCAGGAGAGAAAGATGGAATAGCTGCACAATGCATTTTTACTGGAGTCATCAATCTGAAAGCTCTGACAGACCATCAGCTTTTAATGGCGCACTTACGCTCTTGTTGCTTGCAATCTAGGTGTTTCTCCTGAGCTTGCGTTTCTTCCAAGGAATATCACATTTTCCTAACATAGGATGCACTCTTTTTGGACATAAACACTGGCATTGCACTTGCTATCTGTAATATTTTACAAATCTTATAATGTTTAAGCCTCTGTGAAGCCTCTTAACATCTGTTTTAAGGTTCCTCAAGGTCGACAGATAAGACTGCAGCACTCCCCTACTCAACATGGACTCCGATCAATTGGACTGGAAGAGAGCTCTCAGATCGCAGACCCAACCACTTAGAAAAAATACAGATCCTATCTGCCTTGTGCCTGCTCTAATGAAAACTTTATCTTCCCTCTGTAACTGAATTGCCTATGTGGGTTCTTGCAAAGGTCAGTGCCAGTAATCCTCATAGGAAGCAGGGACAGTTGTGCTGAACTGCATGGTTGGTTGCAAGGAAATTGGTCTTTTTTCAAACAACCTCGGGCTTTCAGGGAATCTAGGTAAAGTGACAGGTACAGGAGCCAGTCAAAAGAGACGTGATCAGCAATGGACATCAAACAGGAGCTGAAGTCCTGAAGCAGGCTATGTAGTCATGGACAAATCCCAGACTGAACAGACAGGTGAAGCAAATGGGAGCAAAACAGAGAAGATTCATGATATGAATCAATCTATGATGCTGCTCACTGTGACTAGCAAATTAGCATAGAAAGTTTTTATAGGCCATAGTCTTGTAAGCCACCTTGGGTCAGTTGCTGGAAGAAAGGTGAGATATAAATTAAATAAATAAAATGTCGCCTGTCCCGTAAGTTTGGTCTACCATTACCCAGACTGAGTTGGCCCTCAGAGGCAACACATGCTGGGAGATGGCAGCAACAGCCTTTTGACCATTCTTCCTAGAGACTACCTGGTCCTCTCCTCTGTTGGAAGGTAAAGCTTCATGTACCACACAACTTGTTCTGGGCCCTTAAATAAGCCTGCTGCTTGGGTGTCATAAGCAACACTATCCCACTGCTATTGTTGAAGTGTTCAATTTTTTCAACTTCCACTCTAGCTTTTTGCCTGTGGATTGGAGAGAGGGCATTAATCTGGTTGTTGGAATGGGGTTGCCTCAGGTAGCAAAAGGTCTGGGATAGCTCTGGGTGGGGAAGTAAAACTGACTACCTTCCGGATTCAGCTGACAGAATTCATGGCAGTACTACTACCAAGAAAGCACCTAGCCTGATCAACTGGTTAGGAAAAGAAAGAAAATATAGAAACTGGAAGCGTCCAGTGAAACTCAATGTGAAAGAGATTCTGAATGCCAAAATGTAGGAAGTGAGTTTAATCTCTTGAAAACACTACTGTGGAAAACACCTACAAAAATCTCTTGACAGTTGCATTTGAAACATTATTAAATGACATCTGAAGAATTAGTAAGCTATAAGTTACTAGAGATTGGCTACTAGGGGCCCTGATTCAAACTTCCTTATCCGTTTAAAATTTTGCGGGATCTGTAGTAACCACCTGAGCTTTTAAAAGACCTAGAGCAAGTATAGCAAACAGCTATCATGCCCTCCAACATTTCATAGATGAAAACTGGGATATATCTGGCCCAGCAACATCAGACTGTGGCCAAGATGGCAAGAGTCATTAATAAGGAAACACAGACAAGCTAGGAGAGGCTGCAGCAGCTTGCCTTTGCCTGAGTCTACTGGGAAGTGCAAAATGCCACCCTACTCTCTCCTCTCTCCCTATGGAGTTAATTAAGTGCAAACTGCTTTTACATTTTGAGCTGAGTTTTCAGTAATTGAAGTAAGCCAAAAATTAAGAAGGGAAAATGGGTGGAGGAGAGAGAAACTGGGACATTTTGAAAGCAGCTGGAAAAGAGGGAGGGCAGAGGATTAGAGAATCATAGAGTTGAAAGGAGCCTCATGGGCCATCGAGTCCAACCCCCAGCTCAATACAGGATCTCCAGCTAAAGCATCCCCAGCAGGTACCTGTCCAGCCACTTTTTGAAAACATCCAGAGAAAGAGATCCCACCATTTCTCTAGGCTATTGGTTCCATTGCTGAAGCACTCTGTCACGAAGCTTCTTCTAATGTTTAATCAAAATCTGCTCTTCTGTAATTTAAAACCATTAGACCTGGTCCTACCCTCTGAGGCATCAGAGAACAGGCCTGCCCCTCCTCTCTGTGACAGTCCTTGAGGTATTTAAAGAGTTCCATCATGTCAGCCTTCAGATTAATTGGGAGTGTCCCTGCCAAACTGAGACAGTTGGAGAGGAGGAGATATATCAGCAGATATTTCAAGAAAATATCTAATTCTGGAGTTGCCTTAAAAAGGCAGTAGGTGGGGAAAAAAGCAGTATAGTTTATCCTGCCCCAGCAAGCATATTTCCAAATCTGCCACACATGGACTATTACATGATTCCATCTGAATGCAGACAGTTGAACAAAAATGAAAATGCATTTAGTTACACACATTCCTTGAAAGCCTATTTAAGATCACTGAAACTGAATTTATCTTGAATTGATTGTAATTTGGGGCTGGATTTCTAATTCATATCCTATGAAAACTCCAATATAACTATTGTTTCTACAATTCAGAAAGCAACGAGTAAACAAAACAAAGAATGTATAATGTGTAATGGTGAATTTAAAACTGTCTGGTAGTATTTTTTGAACAGTTGTGTTGCTTATAAAGCCCAATGAAAGTATGTTTTCAAGAAACCAAAGTGCAGACAGCATTTAGGATAGATTATTTCATTGATTTTACAAATAGATAAACCAAGGGAGTGGGGTGGGGGCATATCTTACTTACAACACAAAATATTTTTATAAAACACTTATACAAGGGCTGGGAATCATGAGCTTTCCAGATGTAGTTGGACTCCAAAGCCATTTCCACACTAGGCTGTTATAGCACTATGATTCCACTTTCAACATCCTATGGAATCTTGGGTTTGCAGTTTCAGGAGGGGCCGGAAACCGCCAACCCCGGGATTCCATAGGATGTTGATAGTGGAATCATAGCCTAGTGCAGAAATGGCCCAAGTTCCAACAGCTCTAGCCAGCATAATCAATAGTTAGGAATAGTAGGAGCTATAATTCAGCAATATCAGGGCTGGAATGCAGATAATGGATTGGATTAGATAGGCCAATAGTGTGAATTAACATAAAGAAAAGTCATTGTCTATAATCTAAGATGCTCCACTTCATTGCTGTTAATATATCTAGTAGTCTCCAAACACTTAAGTGATAGACAGACAGACAGACAGACAGATAGATATGCCTCTCCCAACAGTTAAGTGTTCTATCTATCTATGCACGCATGCTTGAGTCAGTCAGGACTGGAACTCAATGCTTTGGATACATGTTTTCTGATGATAGCACTACATATCTTATCCCACTCAGAATTGTAGGCCTTGATTTGACATTTAAAATTTGTTCTGGCTTTTTTTTTTCTATAGAATAAAAAGATTTTAACATCATGAATAGTTTTATAGCACATGGCACAAGGAAAGCCTGAAGGTTCCAACAATTAATGTGATAAACAACATAATGGTTACTAATATAATTAGTACTGTCAACTCCTGTATTCCAGATCTTCCCTTGAAATACCCAGGTCTCTGCATTTATATGTTCGTGCATTGCATCTTATCTCTGTTGCACCTGAAGCACTTCCCCCACACCTACACCTACAGCTGCTGTATCTAGGCACCAGTATTTGTTTGTGAAGCTATCATTTAATTCCATATGCGTCAGAAACATATTTATTTAGCCTTTTCAAGACATCATGCATTCCTTGGAACTGTAACCGTAAACACATTTTCATCTATTTTAACCAATAGATAAAGAGGTTTTCTCTCTCTCTCTCTGAATTCTTTTCCTTCTCTCTTACTTTCTCTGTATGAGTTAAATAACCTCTCTTTACATTGTTTTCTTATGTCTGGTTGTTGCAGCCTACTTTGATGATATTGTCAGAGAGATGTATTAATCTTGGATAAATGCAACCAATTCAATATCTGTAAGTATTAAAGTAGGAAGCATTATTTTCTCATTGTGCTTACTTTTGCTTTTACTAACATGTATTACATGACACTAATCCTAATACATAAATATATGGAAACTTAAAAAAAAAACTAATGAGAACTGCTGTTACATCTTACCCTTGAAGTAGAAAACCATTGAATCTTTCTTTTTAAATTTTTCCCATCTCAAAGCTGTACTTTTATTAATTTCTGCTTCTTGGCAGTTCAGATACAGTATAATCCCCAGTTCATACAGCTGTATATAGCTGTCAGGATCTTCCAGAATTTTACCATTTTGTTTGGGCACACTCTTCCACTGCAGAAGCCTAGATTACTTTTCTTCAGAATCTCATGGTCATTGGCACATTTGCCAGTCTAATTTTGAATACTAGCTTCTCCAGCCTTACTGGTCACAGATGTTATGCTGAGACACCTACAGTGTAATCCTATCCATGACTATTCACAGGTAGGTCCCACTGAGTTCAATGAGGCTTATTCCCAAGTATGCATAGAACTGCAGCCGTACGTTACCATACATCTCCACAAATTCTCTCTAGTTATTTATTTGATCTACAGATGACCTTCCACATTCGCAAAAGTTAGGGGCACAGGACCCCCACAAAAATGGAAAAACAACAAATATCAAAGTGTGTGTGGGGGGAGTGGACCAAGCTAATGTGGGGAGAATGGGCATCTAGCATCCAAACCAGATCAGGGAAAGGAGAGGGAAAGGGAGTGGGTGTAGCTCTGTGCTTCCTCTCACCCATCTCCTTCCTTGGGTATGTGGGCAGTATTGAGAAAGGGTTTGTAGTGCTGAGAAATTGGGCTGTGATCCATCCTTAGCTGGCCAGGCAGTGGCTGATGGTGGAGGAGAAGGACTACCAGAGGTAGGTTTTTAAAGGTTTTTTGTGGTCTGATTGGAGCTGCTGAGAGAAAAGTTCCCCTGGAAAAGAAGCATGAGGTGGGGGCAATATAGGTTGAAGAAACTCACAAATAATCAAATCTGTGAAAACTAAAGTTGAAGATGCAGAGGTCCAATTGTATATCTACGTTATTAGGTTATCCATTTCCGATCTGTAATATATTTTGAACAATTATCACCATTTGTTAAAATTCTTTAAAATGATAACTTTTTTCAATTTGCTTGGGTTCGTTATGTATTTTAGCAGAGTTCTGCTTGTGATTGTGGCTTTTGACCCCTTTAATATATGATTAATTAATATATAAGAGGATATTGTTTGAGGTACAAATGTTCATTTATGTCTTTATTTGGTGCTTATATGTGCATCTGTGGAGTATCCAAAGCATGCAAACACTGAGGAATGCAGAGGAACAACACCCACTGATGTCCAGGACAGGCTAGGAAGCCTGGGAGTGGCAAATAAGAAATGGGAACAGGATTAGGAATGTTCAGGTTCATGCAATAAAAAAGAAAGGTAGATGAAGCAACTTAACCAGTCATCTTCCAACTACAAAATATCCTCCTAGCTGCAGAGAGTGTGTGCCTGCTCGAACTTTCTGTTTAGCAGCCTTTTCCTTCTTTTCCTGAAAAGGCTGTAGGTAATAGTTCAAGCTAGAACTGGTATGGATTTTTAGCCAATGTTACCTCTGCCATAAAGCTACACTGAAGGTTGCAGCAAAGAACAATATACTTAAAACCCATCTCAGACCTTCTCTCAGTCCGTATCCAGAATTCAGCTGCATGAAGAATCCTTGTGCTCCCTTGACTTGCATGTGGCCATTTGTACTTCTAGGGCTTCAAAACTATACCAAATAAATGTAAACTATCCATGGAAAAAAGACATCACATCCTTCAACTAGGATGAATTCAGTTCTGAGTAATACATAACTTTCAATATTTCACAGATGAAAACTGGGAAAATGTGGCCAAGCAACATCAGAGTGTAGACAAGATGGCAAGAGTTACTAATGAAAAAGGACAGAGAAGCTAAGAGAGTCTTCAGCAGTTTGCTTTTGCTTGAGTCTACTGGGAAAGGCAAGCTTCCATCCCGTCCTCTCCTTTTCCTCCACTGAGTAAACTACTTTTACTATTGGACAGGAATGTGGTATGAATTCTAGCCATCTTGTCTCTGCTATAGAAGAAGTGGAGTTGTCTGGTTTTTAGTCATCCTAGCTAATAGGAACAAAGTTGAAGCCAAAGCTTGCCCCAGCTTTCAGTTCTGTATGAAGCACAGGAAAGAAGAATGAATTCTGTTAATGAAGGGATAGTACATACATGCTATGGAAGCTGCTGAAGACAAGGAAATGCTGATTCCAAATTGTAGTAACAAAACATTGGACCTGTAAGGGCAGGCACTCCCTCAAAACACAGTCCTTCTTAGAGAACGATCCAGGGTGCAAGCAGCCAACCTATACACCAATTTGTTCGGTGATGTCATGTTCCGGCTTCATCCTTCACGTTTTTGGAGATCAGGTTCAAATGACACTTCCCCACCTCCCATTGGAATTCTTGTTCAAGCCTGATTCATTCATTCAACAACAAATATTCAAAAGCAATACTTACTGTAATTGCTTAACTCGATAGATTAGATCTTTAGCTTGCCTCAGCTTGTCAAGCCAGTCAGGGTAACTGGTCCATGCAATCAAGTTAACAGATCAGAGCATACAGTCATTGCTTGGAATCTAAGAAAGAAGCTTTTGCTTTATCTTTCTGGCATCATAGGCTTACTCACCTTTGCCAATGAAATTCTGCAATCCTGTATGTCCTTCTGATCCTGGGAATTTTTTTTTTTTAATATAAGCATGTCCACTGAACAATAAAGCTCCCTCTTTAAGGAAAGCATCAACTGGGTGCCAGAACAGATGAGGCCTCTTGCAAAGCAACATTTTCTGATGATCCTTTATTGTTTGACTGCCACACCTTGTTGTTTTGTTGCTGCTGTTTCATTATGTTTTTATAACCATGTTTTATTGATGGATGTGGACCAACCTGATAAGTTGCCACTGAAGGACTACATGTTGCCTTTTAAAATAAAATAAAACCTATTAGTTCGGGGACTAATGTTCGTTACAAAAAAAATGGTTCTCTACTGTGGTATCTGTGAGTGAGAAGGAGTCCAATATTTCATTTGGGTTTTTAAAATGTAATTAAGAAGGAAAAGCCAAAGCCTCTTGGAACAAATCTCACAAAGAAAACTGTGTTGCCCTAAGTTGGAAACTCCTTGAAGACACACATTAACGAATGTAAAAGCTCAGACAAAAGCTGCCAACACTGTGCTAATGCCAAAAGGACATTTCCAGGTAAACCAGGAAAATCATTGGTCTGCTTTTTACACACTTTTAAAAATCCTTCACCTCTGAAGGCAAACATTAATGTTTACGCCTTCCTGTGAAAGAGCTATATATCCCCACATTGTAGAAATGGCCCAGATTCTGAGAAGCACAAAAGACAAAATTGCACAGCTTAAAAATACCTCTAGCTGTTGTCTTTAATTCTTTTACTTCCAAATGGAAGAGCATACATTATTTAGTAATACATTAAAAATGCCCTGATTTCTACTGGGCTTATTTCAACCCAACAATTAGCAATACTAAAAGGAAGAAAATTTATAGCACACTCCATCAGATATTTATACTTAGTATGGACAGCTTTTCCAACTAGCATTCACCTGTATTCTTAAAAATAAAGTTCCTAAGTGCATTTGCCAGAGTGATTTTTGGTGCCAACATACCACTTCTTGTGGCGTTGGCATGACTGCAGTGTAAGGCTTACAGCAGTGCCTGATATGGGGGACCAGTAATGAGTTTTTCCCAATGTGTGAGGGGCTGGTACCATATTTGTGCCCACTGGCCACAGCTGGTTCTTTCTCTCTTTGAAATTTGCAAGACCAGCAGCCAATAGTTTGGGGACTGACACTAGCCAAGGAAACACCATTTTGAGTAGCAATAGCTTAGAGGACTTACCACTCAAGAATTTTCTTTTACACAGTAATAAAATAGATGCAAAAACCTCTTGACTCCACTCAGATAAAACTGAGTTCAATACCATCAGGCGAGACCACACAATGACATAATCCACACAGTGGACTATATCCAATGTACTGTGAGCAGGCTCTTACTCTTGTAAGATGGCTTCCACTTTCTCTCCTCCCTTTCAGCCCGTTTTGCATTATTTCCCATGTTGTTCTATAATGGCTGCAGGTGTGAGGGAGAATCCATTTCCTCTGCAGCTTCCATTCTTCAGGTTAACAGACAACTGGACACAGCCCCATGGTGACTAGCAGCAGGGCTATGAACTAATATTTTTGTCAGTAACCAACTGATAACACTCAGTTTTGTTGAATTAAACTGTCCATTATAGCCTGTACCAAGAATTAGCAAGGAAATAAATAGCTATTACTTCAACAGGCATACAAGATTCAGTGACAGTAGCAAGGCAGTGATTGCTATCTTGGTTAGTCCAGGACAAATTCTTTCAGAGTAACATTTAAAAAAACCCTGTTAAGTCAGAAAGAGAAAGTACGCAAGAGTGCTCCTGTTTATATCCTGTACGCAGGAAGTCACTATGGCTGACTCCCCATTTTAAATAAGTATTCTTATTGCCTGATGTCAGCTGTATCTCCTGTCAAAATGGAATCTGCAAGAGTATGTGGCTGGTGAGCTCATATAAAAACTATGCAGACCCATTTATACTGGAACGATGACCATATTGCCAATGAAAGTGCCAAAGAAAGTGCAATGCTCTGAATATAACCTTGTTGATTCTCAAAGTGAAACTAAAATAAATGACTCTGGTCTATGGAATGGCCTACGACCATAAGCAAATTATAACAATCCAAAGAACACTTCAGATCTTGTGTTTTCAGTTGTTACCTGACAAGCTGGTGGCCTGAAGGATTGTCATGACAGATGATGGCAGGCCTCCTACAGAGTGCGTCATCAGAAGCTGATGGATTTAATGTCAGATGGTGGTGAGTCCAGTCCAAGTTTTAGTCTGAACATTAACCCTGGGTAGCATCTTCAAGGTTGAGATTAAAATCTAGGATATTTATTTATCCAGTTCTATGATACAGAATTTCATTAGGGCTGTATACAAGTGCTCCCAATTCAAAGCCAGGTATCTTTTATTACTTATCTCAGCAAATAATATTCCCAAATTTGAATTTGGTGAGGTAACATGAATGTGTTAGTGGAGTGGCCTTAGAAGGAAAAAGTGAAGTGTGTGCTTAATTTCTTTTGTACTCCTGATTCTCTCCTGAGAGTGCCAAACCAAGGCCTTTTTCCCCCAGGCACACTCACATTGGAAGCATGATGACATACATACATACGTACATACATATATATATATACATATATATATGTGTGTGTGTGTGTGTGTGTATGAATGGTCTGAGGCCTCAAACATCCACTCCACATAATAAATGAAACATGTGCTTGGCAAGTCTTTGTTTCCATTATAATAGCTGGTTTGGCTCTAGGATCACACTTAACAGTCTACTGTGATTATTCAAAAGATCATTCTGTTCTCTTGATCTGTCTTGCCCTCCTGAGCTCTTGGTGAAAGAAAGAAGGATTAGAAAGAGTATGTTATATAAAAGGTTGTGTAACCAACCCTAAGCTAGGAAGACTTGGTGAAATCAGTCAGTTGGTATTTCTGAAGTACTATTGTATCACATGAAGACTTCAGTTCCTTATTATGTTCCAACTTCAAGACTTTTTGTACTTTAGCACATTTCTCCTAGCTTAACTATGACACAGCTAAAATTATGGGTTATATCTCTATTTTGAACCAAACAGGAAAAACTGGCTGCTTAAATGTATTATTTCTGTATTTTAATGTGCCTCATCGTTTGATTGTCCAGTTCTGAATATACCATGTCCTCAGTAGAGTACTCAGATAGGTTAAAATGTATTGCATGTAAACTTGATGCATTAAGAACAAATCACTGACTTAGAAAGCATACGTAAACAGACATTTCCCAAGCCCAAACAGAGCATTACCCCCCCATAAAAAATTTAAAAAACAAGTAGTTCTAGAAAAGCATAATATTGCCTTGAAAAGGCAGTTATTAAGTTTATAAATCACACAAGTTCATTAGGTTTCTACAGGACTTTATTTCTTTTCCCATTTAAAATATAGCACTAAAGTTCTCAACACATATAAATATCCCTATATTTTCTTAACACACTGTCAAGGCATTGTTACTTTAAAGTGCCTAATAGTAAAAACCATTTTTCTTCCTTAAGAGTGTCTTTTAAAAAAAACATTATCCTGATGTGGTTAGGTAATACACTTTACATTAGTCACAATACTTGCCAGTATTAACCCATTTTTTCCCAATGGGTTGGCTTCTGTTTCTTTTTTTACAAGATATTCTTTGAACACATCCTCTGAGCAATATACAGAACATAGGCTAAATGAATTTTCCTTATGCCTCCACATCTCCCTCACCTGAGTGTTTACAGTGTCCCAAGCTGCTATGTTGATTAAAACCAATTGGTGCAAAGCTCCTGAATGCATGCAAGTTAAAATTCACTTAACACACACTTTAACTTAAAGAGTCCAAAGACTTTAATTTTTGCCTCTCGCTATGGTTCAGTTGCATTTTCAGATGTGTTTGTTTCTTTGGCAAGAGTGGTGACTACTCCTTCCTTAGATGCAGGTTCATTCATTTCCATTTTGATTTGTTCCTTGGCATTCTCATTACTTATACCCTTAGTAATGTTTTCCACCTTAGGATCCACATCCATTTTTTCTTGTGATGGTGAAGTATTCTCAGGCAAGAGTGGCTGAGGTCCCTCCCCTTGGCTGGGCTCTGGAACATCTTCTGCTTTCTGTTCAAGTCTTTCCAATATATTCTGGACTTTCCTTACGCCATCTCTCCTGGCCTGCCGAACATCGGGACGACCCTCAGGGTCCACAGAGTCCAAGACTAGCAGCTCTTTGGTCAGATACTCTTCTATCCATAGGTATCTTTTGTCATTCTTCTTACCTTGAAAAGAATCAACTTCCTGCTCTAGTGCTTGTACTCTATCTAGAACAGCTTCAACTTTCAAAAGTCCTGGATGTTTTTGAGGCTCTTCTGCCTCTGAAGTTTTCTGCGGTTCATTTTCTTGTGGTAAAGATCTTTCTTCTACTGGAGGTGCTTTAGCAGGGCAAGGAATCTTTTTATCAACATTTTCCGCGGTCGGAGGTGGCTTCTGTGGGGGAGGCTTAGTATCTGCATTTGTACGAATGACTTGAATGGGGATGGAGGAAGCTGGAATCTCTTTTCCATGTGGGCTTGTCTTATTTTCAAACTTAGCATCAGTTGGTAAAGTTGGTAGTGATCCTTGGGTAGGCAGTTGTTGCTGAGAAACCTGGAAAAAGAGAACAAACACAGTGACTAATGATAAATGGGTACCAAGAGAACAAGTGCAGGGATCACACCTTTAAACAGTTACAAAACTAAGTTCAACTTGTTCAGTTGCAGGGCATTTCTGAGATTCAATAGGCCTTGGGTTACATGAATGTATATAATGGTCTAAAGTCATCTTTGCACACGTACATTATTTTAATTATGGCCCATACAACTCAAACAGGTCACAGATCTGTGTAGTTGTTTCTAAGAACGTGACCAGAATAAAGCACTATTAAAAGCCAGCAAGAGACCACTGCCCATCCCCAACCACTTTTTTACTGTGAAGATCAAATATAATCACTAGATTCTTTATCTCATATAGCCAAGGACTGCAGAAGTGCAGACAAAAAAACACATAATTATTTTCATATGGCTATGTCAGAACCCAGATGAGCAAACGTTTCAATTAAAAACAAAACAAAACAAAACAAAACAGAAGTATATTTTTTGGAAGTTACTGTCATGAAGTTACTGGCCAGTTCTTCACATCAATTAACGGACTATGATTTTCATCTCTTCTCTATAAAATGATATAACAATAATACAATCCAAGGAAGTATGAGAACAATTCCTAAGGAAAATCAAAGAGGTTCACCACACTCACTTGCGGTTTGACTGATTGTACTCTGATGGGAGTTGGAGACTGGACTCTGGCTGGTGAACTTTCACGACTTCCTGAGCTTCTCTGTGATACTTTAAATGGGGACTGTGCCCTTTGTGGCTTCTGATCCGCGTTATCAACCTGTATTTGATGGTACACTGGTTGGTGAGCTTGGTAATCACTCTGCTGAGCTGGATAATGTGTTTTCTGTGCTTGATGATAGGCCTGTGATGGTTGTCTTGGAACGTTTCCCTCATGGATGACAGGGATAGGAATATATCCACGAGGGAGCTGGTTAGGTCTCCCAGATGGCTGAGGGGAAACAGTTGGTGATTCAGAAGGTGCAGTTGACACAGGCTGCTGGAGTGGGGAGAAAGTGCAATTAACATGACATCATGTTTGACTGAAGTTCAATATCAAAAAAGAAACCATCTATTCAAACAGAGATTCCTGATTGTTCACGATTCTACCCAGTTCCAACATTGATACTGCAGTGACAATAGACACACAGTATAGTGACTGATTGGGCAGACTTGTATAACCTGACCTAGATGCTAGAAATAACCTGTCTCAATGCACTTCTTTTACTAACAGATCTTGCTTGGAGATTGACAAGCTATCAAGGATCACAACAGGTTGAAGCAAGTATACTTAACAACATGTTTTAATCCTAGGAAAGCCTCCTCAGATTTTTCCCAGCCCTTTCAAAACTGAGGAACCCCAAAAATGATGGACACTGTTGTTTTAATTTTGTTCTATGAGTTTCTATTATTACTTTAAATTGTTTTTAAATAATTAATTATAAAGGAAAATTAACAAAAGTAATTCCAAAACACTCAAGGAGACATGTACCTCCTGAACCACGGTTAGCACAACCAAGTGGTTTAACAATAAGCACTGCCAGGATTCTAATGGCACAGACTGCCCTGCTTTTAGCAAATGCATGGTGTGACACTGCCACTGTACTGAAGCAGTCTGCTACATACAGTCACTGAAGGCCTGACAAGAGCCATCATTTAAGCAAAGCAGTGTGGTGTAGTGGTTTGAGCACTGAACTATCACCCCAGAGACCACTTGGTCTCCACTTGGTCATGGAGACACATTGGGTGGCCTTGGGCACATCACCTACTCTCAGTCCCAGAAAGCCCTGTGATAGGGCCATCTTAGGGTCACTGTAAGTTGGAAACGACTTGAAGGCACATGACAACAAAGGATTTTGGATGTGCTAAACAAGGTCCAGTGTTCTCTAACTATGGTATGTTCTTATGGCTGAGTTAATATAAATCAAGATAAAACAGTATGTGTGAGCATATATTAGCTAACCATTTAGATTCCTACTTGTGGGAAAAATGAATGCAACATTAATTTTTCCCCTACTTCCTACCAGCTGAATACATTCCCAATGCTTGTCCAACTTGCAGTATATGTACTGCTTGGCACACTATACTTGGTACAGTATACGTACTGCTTGGTACACTTGGTACACTGCAGCTATGGTCAGAGTCACAAGCAATGTTGGCATAACATCATACTGGATCCTGTTTGCTCCTGTTTAAGCAGGCAGAATGTTACACTACCATTGTTTTTGTGTTTAACAGGGGAAAATGACAATTTAACAGGCACCTTCAAAAAGGACGGATACACAGGATCTGTAGTCACACAACTGCTGTGTGAAAAATCTCAAAGATTATGTTATACTCTCAATGAAACAGCTATGACAATTTAGGAAAACTGAGATTTCTCTTTTCAAAGAGACTGCAGTGTTAGTCTGTTTCAGTGCAAAAGGAAAAGGAATCTGGTGGCACCTTTAAGACTGATTAACTTATTTTAGCAGAAGATTTTGTAGATTTCAGTCACACTGGATTTCAGTTACACTGACAGAATGCAATCTTCAAGCAGGTATTGAAATGTGAAGATAAACTCCTATTCATTTTAATAGAAATAATATGAAAATATCTGTAGCTGAATAACCCTTGCAGCTGTATTTCAGGGTTAAATATTCCTCTTCTGAAAGATGAGGGTAACATCTGATGTAGCATATACATCTGTATAGTACGGATATGTATTACTTGATCTATTTTAGTGAAATAAACATTCCCATAGCTTCATTTTATAGATTTCAGAGTGGTTCAGGAGAACAGAAGCAGAAGTAATTCAGCTGTACATGAAATTTAACTTGTAATCATCATGCTTTTCAATATTAGCTAGCTTTCTCTAAAAACAGTAAATGTAAGTCACAAATATTACAATACCAGTTCAGTTCTGCTTTGGGTTTGCAGTAATCATCTTTTTCAGAACTGCTCAACATGCAGGAAAAGAACAATGTCCTGCATGCTTATATGTTTAATAAAAAAACAAATGGTGTGCAATTGCCTTGTCACACAAAATGCTATAGAGAAAAAAAAAACCAGTCTGCTTACTATCTTCTCCGAATATATGGAAGTACCTGTACATAATTAGTCATAATTTAAATAGCCAATTGTGTGGCAACTATAATTAAGTCCCATGCTATCATTTAAATCTTAAGCCTTGTAAAGATTCCAATCCAAAACATACCACAGCAGTTCTGTCAACTTACCTCAGATCCATGTGAGGAGGGAACTTGTGTTGGTGCAGCTGCTGTTGTCTGTCCACATTGTTTATCTGCCAGGCCAGCTTCTGCAGTTCCCCTACTTGGGGATTGCGGACGGGCAAAATTTCCTCTTAGAGGTGATGGGGCTCGCACTGTGGGAGGAATGGTTTCTGCCTTGACCCGCTGCATTCCAGGCTGATAGCCAGAATAATATGAATGCTGCTGCTTGTTGTCCGAACCTTCATGTATTACTGGAATGGGGATGTAACCAGCACGAAGCTTTGGGTATCCCATGTTTCCTTCTCTTGCTTGGGACAGGTTTGGACTATTTCTAGATGGACCATTTGCTGATTGGCTTTCCTAGACAAACAGACAATACAGTGCAGATTGAGAAATTAGGGTCTTTGGAGATCAGAAAAAACAGCTAGCAACAATGCCACACTATGTATCAGGACACATTCCTTGTCATCTTATTGGGATTCATTTCCCAGAAGAACAAATCATATTCTAACTTGAAAATGGTTAGCTACAGAAACTGATAAAATACAATTACTTAAGATATAGATATTTCACAGTGTATATTAAACATTTCCTGATAGTTCAGGGTAAATATTTTCAAAGATGTTTTCATATACAAGCAACAGCAGGCCTGTCTGTAGTATGTGGTTAAATATCGTTTTAGTGTATGGTCTTGTTCAACTGATTACTAGATTACAGAAACTGTAAAAGCATTATAAGCATGATCCCATGTTAAGGGTAGGACAGAAGAGTTACATTCCACCATCACTGGGGGAAGCAGAAGCAGGGGATAGAAGCTGCTATAATTTGTATTTTGCAAATGGGACAATGGGTTCTTTTGAAACTTGACAGTGTTAGAGAGGTTGATTAAGGTTTAATGAGGGACTCCAAAAACATGACAATTTTGTTAAGAATTTTCCAACAGACTTCGTTCGGTTTGAACTTTGAACTTATTTTCTTAATGTCGACTGCATCTTTTGTACATATCTTTTTGGGGCTAAGTTGAGGGAGGCAGCTATGATGTGCTATGTGCTAGAAGAAATGCAACATGTTCGCAAATTTGAGTAAAAATGCAATTTTCCAGACTATTTTTGGCCTGTGGTTGGTGATAACATTTGTAATGGTGACTCTTGGTTCATTTCCTGATTCAAGAACAGCATCTCCTAGATTTAAAACAATCCAGGGGTCTCCCATAACATGACAAAATTGCCCCATGCCTTCATGGAGGGGCTCAAAAATGACCATAGGCAGTTGCAGATAGCCCACAGATTATGCCTTTTCCACCACTATTATAAAGAAAACAAAAGGTATCTTTAAAAAAAAAATCAATGCAGAAGGCCAACATTTATCTTTTATTTAACATAATTCAAGTGTGATTAAAGTTTTGGTTTATGGAGGAACAGGGGCTAAAATAACCCAGCCCATCCAACAAAAGTATTAAGTCACACAGGGAAGAAAGCCTGCATCCTGGGATTTGCTGACTGAGATTTGCCCCTCTTTTTACAAACGCAAATTGCACTGCAAGCAAGAGTATCAGTGAGGATATGATTCATCTCCAAGTTGCAGAGGACTTTTATTGTGCTGAGGATTTTCATAGAATGTTTTGGTTCTTTTTCATCTCTGCTGGATCCCCTTCCACAGCATCTCTCCAATACATCTGCAGTGCACTCCTCTGGAAGGGTACAAAAAAAATTAGGAAATATATTTATTACATTTCCAGCTGCCATTTTCAGCCAATTTTGTATGTTTTCTGAGGTGTTGGTGGTTTGGGGAGCGAGGGCGGCATTAATTAAGATACATGAATTGTACTGATGCCTTGAGCTGTATTAATAAATTCAGTAAGGGTCAAAAATTCTCATCGTCCCTCAAAACTACTGCTACCTACTTCCTCCCTAGTAGCTTTCTCCATCAACTGTGGAAAGGATTGTGTATTCCTTCTGAATCAGTCTTGTTCTGTTGTTAAGTGAGCAATTCAAATATGGTTTACACACTGTCTTCTAGTTCCTTTGTACTTCCCAGGCAGACAGACAGAAGGGAAACAATATAAAAGAGACGAAGACAGGGGAAAAAAACAACAACTAAGAATCATGGAGGGGGAGAGGAGGAAGGAAAAAATGTGTGCATTCTGTACCTATTTGTTGATAGTTCAGATATTACCATCTGAATGGAAGCAAAAGGAAAAACAGAAAATACAATGGTGTGTATGTGTGCATGCTTGCCTGTAAATGGTTAATAGTTCAGTTATTCCCATCTGCTCTGACTAGAATTTTTCCAGATAAACCATGAAATTTTTTTGACATCTTCATCAGATTTCTTGGCCCATTATTATATACTTAATAAATTAGCCACTTGATAGAAGCATTTCCCTTTTTCTTATCTTTCCAAATGGTTTGGGATTTCTAATCATATTTATTCCTTGCTTTTTCCAGTTACTTTTTCACCTGCAATTTCAAGTTTGCCTAATCAGAATGTTCTAGGCATAGCTTTCTCAAACTGTAAGGAAATTCAATTAACAAAACCTTTCAGTTCAACACGTTATGTTAGAAGATTTCCATGTTCGCTCCTGCTTACAGCAACATATATAAATGACTCTTAACAACTGTACATAATTTAAGTAAGCACTATTTTTTCCTTAATACTGTAATCATGGCAATCGTAACCTTTATCATGTATTATATTTGTGGAGAAAGGCATGGTGGAAAACTTGGGGCAGGGCACAGACCTTCCTCCACAGGAACAAATTCAGTGTTAACTGAAGAAAACAAAGTGCTATTAATCTGCTATTGAAACAACATAGCCATTTGATGGGCTAATAGTTCTGCAAGGAAGGAACATTCTCTGATATGAAAACCAACTCCGCAAAGTGGCCTGGACACTCTACACATGTTCAAAGTAATGCCTTATATCACAGTTCGAGAACTTGCCAAAGTTAATGTTTGCCTCAATGCTGCTCATAGTCTGACACACTGCTATGTGTGATGTCATGTTGACACCAGTGCAATGTAAATCTCCCTCCTGAGCTTTCTTTCACTCAACTGACTACATGAAATGTGATTTGCTATTTCTGTGTGATGGGTTGAACTAGATGTCCTTCAAGACCTTGTCCAAATTCAGTAGTTCTAAAACAAAGAACAGAATCTACATGAACAGTACAGGTTGCCGGTTGGACAACTGCAATGTGGAATGGTAGCTTCAGCTGCATGACGGTTTCAATCGCACAGACTCCATGCGTCTGTTCCAGTGAAAACAAATCTGGAACATAAGACCCAGCAGTCTGCTGACAGCCATCCAAACTCCAAGGGAGCAGTGAAGCTGGAATTAGTCAGAATATGGGATAGCCTACTATAATCATAATGCTTAAATAACACACCTGTTAAGGGCAGGGCCTTAACAGCTGCAATTTCCTGGCATTTTGGAATCAACATGGAAAGCACTTAGCACAACATGTAAAATTAAGTTGGTTGTTGTTAATGAAAGTTTAATGCAGATTTTCAGAAGATGTTTTACAAGATACAGCCTAGTGCCAGGAGGCAAGCAATGGGGAGCTGGATTAATTCACCTCATGACCCTTCCAGCTGTGAATCTATGCCAAAAGCTGTATGCAAAAAGATCCAGATTAATTGCCTGGTATCCCTAAGTACAGCTGGGCAAATTCCCCTCTGAAACATTGAAGAGTCACTGCCAATCAGAAAAAACAATACTGACCCTAGATGGACAAGTGGTCTAAACTCTGAGAGCCACTGTGTTGAACTGAGACCTAAGAGATCCAAGTTCAAATCCTCACTTAGCATTCCTTGGGTGATCTTAGGTCACCAACGCTGTCTTGGTTTGACCGATCTCAACAGTGTTGTTGTGAGGATAAAATAGGAGAAAAGAGAACTACACATGCTGCCTTAAGTTTACTAGAGGAAAATAGGATGTAAAGTAATAAATAAAATAGCTCAGCCTTAAGCAGCTTCATAATAATAAGTCTCAAAATACTAGCTCCTTTCTTCTTTGTCCAGTACGGGCAAAAGGGCGGGGGATGGACTTCCCAATTTTTCCCTGAAGTTGCAGTTCCAGCACATTTTGTTGATGCAGTGGAAGAGGCAGGAAAATCCTAACTTTACAATTGGAGTGTACAACTGCTAAGGTTTAGTGGGGTGCATCTGCCTTCTATGGAATCTTGCAGCATTGCACCCAACACCAGCTGCATCCTTGCTTTTCCTGATTTTCCCCCCACTAATGTCTATGTCCCCTAGAGTCACAGGAGGCAATTTTGTAATGTTTTGTAATGTTTTAGGGCCTCCATGGATTGGCTGACATCCCAGAAAGGTCTTTTTCAGCCTAGAAGTCAACCAAAAGTCAAAAATGTTTCCTGTTTTGTTTTTTAAACAAGGCCTTACCTGCACCTAAGGGATGAAGAAAGAAACATGGGGAAATTGCCCTGCCTCACATCCCACAGAGGCCATGGGAACATTTTTAATTAAAAAAAAATGCAAAGAAAAAAATTCAGGGTGCTGAGGCAGACCCGAGGAATTCAAAAACAGCCTGGGAGGGAACACATGCACACTACACTGCCTTAGAAAGAGAGGACAAGCCAGGGTCCACAGTTTTACATTCCATGCTGAGTATTCCAAAGTAGAAACTACTACGGACAGGATATAATGAAGAATTCAACTTTCTGGGTTGCAGGAGAACCAAAGTAGTAGCAGTATTATTATTATTATTATCCCGCTTCTTTCCTCAGAAGGACTCAAAGCAGCTTACAGTGTTTAAAAAAGGAAGCACAGCTAAAAAGTCATAACATACAAAAGTTAAAACACAAATCAAACAAGCAAGTAATAACTAAAACAAAGTTAGGATACTTATTAAGAACAACAGTGGTAGTCCTTACTACCTTTATACACCACCTCTTCCTCAAGATTAGGACACAAGGAGGCTTATAAATTAAATTGACTGCAATATAGTTAAAAACATACAGATAGTCAATTTTAAAATAGAACTACAAACATACACCTAAAAGCACAGAAAACACTTAAACAGTATTATTTATGTATTCATTTATTTTACAAGCCGTCTTTCTCTTAACTTGGGCCCCAAGGCAGCTTACAAAGGCTAAAAATGAGACCAGCCAAAAGCCTGGTAAGAAAAAGTTAAAACACAATTAAACGATCATCACCTTAAAATAGCATTAAATTTTTAAAAATATAAAATCATTTTAAAAATATAACAATAAAGTTAAAACCACAGCACAACCCCCATAAAAGGCTCCCTGTCACCAATTAATCATTAAAAGTCTGTCTGAATAAAAAAGTCTTTGCCAGCAAAAGGAGAATAGAATTCCAAGAATGGAAACAGCTTAAGGATGAAGTGGCTCTGCACTGGGAAAGACAGGAGAGATAGGACAGAAGGAAGAATACTAGGAAAACTGAAGTCCATGAAGTTATGGAATGAGGAGACTAAAAGAAACTGCTAATCAGCTAACAACAGCAAATGCTCTTAACACAGTTTCTTAAATTGGCTTAAACTGAGAACTCTTAGCTGCTCTACAGGCTCAGTTCAATAAATGGAAGCCAGAGCTATGGCAATCTTTCACTCTTAAGAATAAACTTTTAAATCTTTGTGAACTGAATGGTATGTTTTCACTCTATGCACATCCACACATCTGCAGATTCATTTAAACCCCAAGCCAAATATATATTCTCTTATAAAAGTCCACAGTATGTTCTTAGACATCAGCAGTTTAGAGATCTGAAGACCAGAATACTCAGTTCCACTGTTCTCCCCTAGGCCTTCTCATCTCTACACATCTGGAATGCAAATCTGGAAACATTATATAGATTGGCTCCATTTCTCTACAATAAAAGTGTCAACACAGAAATACTGAACAGAATTCTATCAGAGGGCAATGCTGGAATTGTCTGTCTTGCTGCAATTTAAAGAATGCTATTGATGGTGTATGCAGATGGACTTACCTAACATCAAATGGAGATTTACCAGCTGCAACAATGTGAGAATGAAACTGTGGGAGAAAGGAAGGATGAGTAGGAAGATAAAAAGCAAAACTATTGCAAGGGAATGGAAGATAAAGGCTCTCAAGCTTAAATATGCTTGTAACACGATACCAACACACTACATAGGATGGAAATGGAATTTGTACAAGAGATTCCACCCTTTCAGTCCTCTAATGAAGCTCTTCCTGCAGTGGCCTTTCTATTTTGGGACTACATTCTAGATGAATCTCCAAGTAAGATCAGGTAACAAATATTTCTGTTGCTCACAGGATAAATATCATTCAATAAGGGCCAAACTACATGTAACAGAGGGACACACACATCTTTCAAGGCAGATCTGCTCCAAATACGTGTGATGCTACTAATTTAAAGAAATGGTGCCAAACTCTTCCTATGGAGTTTATTTTCTTGGATCTCCTCCCTGCTTTCTTCATCTGGTTCCTACCCTGGACGTAAAACGGGCAGGGAGAGAAAGCAGCAGATGAAGTGTGCCTCACTCACAAATTTCTGTTGTGCTTTACACTGCACTTAAATTGAACTTTACACTTGAATGAGTCAGATCTGCATTTAAACAGGGAAATGTACCACCGTCATGCATTGGCCCTACGTGGAGGCTCTCAGAAGAGAGCTACACAGACATACCTCAGTTAACAAAGCCTGTGACAAAGAATGTCCTTTTTGCAGTTTTTTTAATGCCCACTCAGCCTCCATCTTTTTCTCTGTATCCTCTGTCTAGCTAGATTTTTTTTCAAAGGAATATTGGAACTGGCAGGATGGTGAAAGAGAGCTGAAGAAACACAGACATCTGGTATTGGACTGCAGCAGTCTGGCTGCAGCAAACCATGTAATAAAAGTTGAACTGGGGAAAAAGAGGATGCTATTCCAGCTGATCCTACAGTAGCTGTGTGTGCCTGCGTACAACAGGCAAGATAACCAGGAACTGCCTCAAGAATCCCCTACTGAGTGTGTGCAAACAACAAATAGAGAACAAAGGGGAAAGCAGACAAGCCTGCCACAGCACCTACAATCGGCATGTCAGATCTGTGTTGTACTGCTCTTCTTTTCAGTTGTATAGGAAAGTATCTCTGTTCTTGCCATGCCATTTCTACTTCTGGTACCAAATTTTCTGTTGTGCCCAGGAACACATCTACTTTGTTAACTCAAGTTAACAAAGTTACATCAAGCACTGATATAAGGAAATGAATCACAGAGCTAGAAGAGATCACAAAGGCCATTGAGTCCAACCCCCTGCAATGCAGGAATACACCATCAAAGCATCAAATAAGAATAAATTCATACAGAACCACATCAATTACTAGTACAGCTGCTCAATGAAGTTATTATGCATTCTCTGCTGACACAGGCCCTGTGTTTATATTTCATAGCCCATTTGAAAAGTAAAAGGATCAGCTGACCAAAACTTCCCTACTGACCAGCAATTTGAAAGCACATCTTCCTTGCTAATGCCTACCAGGCAAGGGCTATTTACAATCCTGATCTGACTGAAAATTCCATTGCATAGCAAGGGAGTGACTTTTAATAATGCAGGTCTTCTGGAAAACTGAATTAGAAAATTTTCAAATGCCTTCAAGAAAGCATGACCTGATTTAGCAAGTTTGCCTATCACCTAATAAACAAAGACAGAAGTACTTCATATTAATTTAATGTCTTATTAGCTATTGCCAAACTGAAATACATTGATTACATGAGATTTATATTTTGTGTTCAAATTAACCTAAAGTTTTATGTGGGAATTATAATTTTCTGAATGCTTGTTCATGTCGAAGATAACGACCCAGTAAACACATAAAGATAAGTCAAGATTGTGCCCATGCTAAATGCCAGACTCAAGCACTTCCCTCTCCTTTTCCTATACAGACAAAGTAAAAAACTGGAATTTAGATTGGTTTTAGTAGAAGCCAGGCTTGCTGGCTGTGCTGCTACAAAATGCTAGATTTGTGTATTTCCCCGTTCCTCAGTCCTCCTCCTAACTGACCAAGGAAAAAATAGACACATTTTAATCTCATTTGAACAGAAAACAGGAATCTTCCATAGCAGAAGTGAGGCAAAAGTGGCCTCTCATATGCTGTGGAATCACAGCGTCCATAATGCTTCATTCACTGACTGTGCTGGGAAGGAATGAAGGGAGAGCCATGCATTCCACCACACCTGGTCACCTGTGCTAAAACAAAACTAGATTCTGGTCTTCTCCTCCTCCCAGGCAATTGAAAGGAATGATGAAAGCATTCCTGCTCACATATTAATGCTAAATTATGCTATATTATGAATTTGCCTCACAGTGTTTGTTTACCTTTAGGGAAAAGGTAACTAAGGTACTGAAAACAGTTTATATACTAATTGTAACTCACCCAAAGAACTGTATGTAATACGCCAATGCTGTTTGCAAATGAGTATTATGCAAAAAGTAGTTTTTACAAAAAATAGAACACTTGAATATTTTCCATCCAATACCACTGTCTAATTCTAAAATTGAAATGTTTCACAATATTTACTTTTGTAACAAAATAAAAAATAAAAAGGAGACATCCATTATCTCCCTTCTACATGGAAAATGAGATTGAGAAGGAAGTGCCTTTTCCTTTCTTGTTCAACAAATTTGTGGCTGAAGCTTCCCAGATTCAAGAATTCCTCTCAAAAGACTAACAAGCTTATTCTAGAACACATTAGCTACCAAATAAGTACCATACTTTTAATGTTCAGTGTCTAAAAGTAGGTATTTCTTCTTTCACAGAGAGTAACAATAAAGCCTTTGATTCAACATTTAAGAGAGGCTTAAAATATTGCTGCTTTTAGTAAATTAAGATTGCACAACTAAATATTATTTAAAACACTGTACAATTGTTATTTCTAACATCCCACTCCCTCACATCTGTATCAGTGACTGATTTCAGTTCTCTCTCTGCACTACCTTTGGAACAAGGAAACAGCTACTGTGTTTTCTCTGAAAGTGCTTTTCTTTCCAGTACTTCGTGAGCATATTTTAAATCTCAGGGAAAAAAAAAAGATGAAACTGTAATATAACTGACAAGCAAGCAAGAATGGCTTGTACTAAGTTTCTGCTTGGAGTAAAATTTTATTGCAACCATTAAATACCAAATGCAGGCTTTATAATGGAAATGATGACAATACCTTGAAAGAATATCATGAACTCTTATTCCACTTTAACTGTACAACTGCTTAGATTTGCAAGAGCACCACACAAATTTAAGCTTAGTCTCTTTTCTGTATATCTGTATTTCACTCTAAGAAAGAATTAAACTAATAAAACTTGTGAATAGCATTCATAAAAGAATTCTGAAACAAAAATATACATAAACAAGCCACATTATAAGCCATTCCTTTCTCAACCTAACTTACTTCTGGTGAATGTCTAGTATGCCTCTTCAATACAGTAAAAATAAGTTTAAAATTTAACAGTAAATCCTGATCACTGTTGTGTGTACCCAAGATCCTATAAAACCAGTTTGGGGGAAGGGAGATCCTTGACATTTTCTGCAATTTGTTTACTAGTTCAATTCTCACAATTATAATTACATTACTTCTTCTTGGCAACTACATGCTGTACATAACCTATCACAAACTGTCATACACAATTTTCTTTATTTTCTTCTGCCTTCTTCTGGTAGATCTGCAAACTTTTTGAAGAGATCAAAGTAGTGAATGAAATGGAGTAAGGAGAAAAAAAATTATACCTTTAATTCCTCACTTATATTGCACATTATTATGATTTCCAATCTATGTTTTTAGTTTTTCTCAGTACATCAGCATATAAGCAGGAAAAAAATATAATTACTAACACCAAAGAAAATATGAGCATGAAGCAATCCAAAGGCACTATGGAATTGATAAAAAGACCCATGCCCTTACTGGAGACCCGCTTAGCTAACTTCCAGTCTGTGTCCAGCAGATACAATACACAATCTAAACAAAATAACTTGCTCTAAGCCATTTTAAAAAAGAATACAAAGACTGAAAATCTTAGGACTCTATACATGACATTTTGTTTTAGACAAAAAGGATAGAGTCCAATGTGCATATATAATACCAACACACTGATCACAATGATTAAGGCTAGATGAGAGTAAAGGAGATAAGGACAAAGAGATTTCCACCCAGAAAAATATGAGACTAAGCCACAAACATTTTAACAAAAATTAGGATACATAAGTATAAAGGCAGAGTTTACAGTGTGCCTGTGAAATGCATATGCACAAGCTGACTCTCTTAGGATTTGTCACCACACACTGTCCCAGGGACATTCACATTTCTGAAATGCAGCATGGAAAGTTATGCTTGCTATTTCCCCAATATTGTGACGCAAACCTCTTGAGTCTTATGGGTACCAGATACTGGTAAAGACTATAATATTTCTGAATATCTTTAATGCAAATCTTGTGTAAGATTTTTTTTTGTGTGCGCATCACCCTTAAAATATGTAGTGGTGCAAGCCTAAGCATGTTGACTTGCTTGGCAATAATCACTTACAGGAAGTCCTCCAACATGCATAGAACATATGTATGGAACTCTGAAGGGAGAATCCCATTATACCCATCCACTTCTATTCCCCAAGAATGGCCAATTCACAGGAGGATCTGATTGCTGTCTCTACAGATTGGACTCCAAGGCCTGACCTTATTCTATCATGGGGTTTACCTAGTTACCACCCTCTCTATGGCAACAAGCTACCATGTTGCCTCCTATAAGTCTGTACAGTACTGAAAGGATCAGATCCTGCCTTCAAAGGAACCAGTCAGAGGTACACACTTCCAAGATTACACCATCACTGCAGATTAGTTGGGATCAAATTAAGACCTTGAGGGATGAATGAGGGAACTGCCCATGAACTATTTAACACAATCCCCTCTCCCTAAAAAGACAAACTTATTTTCAAAACCATAAACTGGACTTCCAACTACTTCCATATTTTTTTTTCTAGATTTTTTGCAGTCGGTAATTCTGTAATTCACTTTGTGAAGCACTGCATATTAAGTATACTGAAAACTGTGTGAAAATGGCTACAACAATAAAGATACAATATGGTTTAGAACAAAATGGTGTCCTGTGGATTCATTCCAGCCACTCTCCCATGCTTGGAAGCAAAGGGTGGAAACAGAGGGATGGGTCACAATACTTGGTTATTTTTGTGCTCATCTGACTACTCCTCCTCTTGATTTTGGTACAGTTACAAGCTTCTTTGTCCTACACTATCTATTCTATTTGTATGTCTTCTCTTTGGTTTTGTGAAGCAGCTGGTAAAAGCTAAAGGAGAGAAAAATATAGAAAGCATAAGTAAAAGATCTCTTTCCTTCATACCCTGTTACAATTTGACTCCCAAATACACATATTTATCTTTGCCTTTCCACCTTTTTGGTGGAGGCAGTAACCCATCAAAGTCAAAAGAAAGTCAGAATAATGTACCAGGAAGCAGTTGCTCCACTCAACTTTTTACCACCTTTCCCTCCTCCCACATACATGTGTGAGAAATTTCATCTTCTCTGCCCTCATTACACATATGCAGAGGAAGGAATGGATGAACTCTTTCAAGTACAAGAGGCCTGCAAACCAGGGGATAATATGCTGGAGAAACAGCATACCAGAAGACTTGCTAGAGAAGAAGTGCAAGAATTGTCTTGTTAAAAAGGGTAGGGTTGCTAGCGTGAGGTCATCAGTAGGATAAACAAAGGTGCAGTTGCCATGAATTATGCAGGAAAGAATAATGTTCCATCATTGTATCCTTCAGATGACTTCCCAAAAGGAAGGCATAGTCAGATACGAAAGAAAATCTTAGCTTTACTTGCCACATCAAAGCCAGTTTCTTCAACAATTAAAAGAAAAAAGAAGAAGGAGACAAAGATGGCAAATTTGTTCACTTTAGAATGGTCTGTTCATTTATTAGATGATTCTTCAGGTATTTCTCCACATGAGGGGGAAAACTTTTTCCCACTGGCACAGCAAATCTTAAGACCCTTGCTTAGGTTTCATAAACTCCTTACACAGGCTAACATTCACATGATATAGCTATATCTTCAAATGTACAAGAACGCGGCAAGAGGTGCAATGGCATGTCAGTATTGTGATTTTGAGAATTCTGCTGCTCCAAAGTGTATCATATCAATATCTGCACCAGCAACTCTCTTTTACAAGTCTTTGCAGTTCATTTTAATTTATCTAAGTTGTTATTGGTACATTTTCTGTACACGCATTCTACTGTCTCTTGTAACTATGGGTAGCTTTTAGGCAGTATAATCCTCTACCTCTTTGGTTGCCATTGTTCTCGTTGTGTTCAGCTTATTACTAGGTAACTGTGCACAAGTCACAAATTAATAATGGTGGAAGAGCAGTGAGGCAGTAACTAGACTGGAGAGAGATACAAAGATACTGCCAGTTTTAAGCACCATGGTGAAACTCGAGCACAGGTTGACAGCAATGAGTGCAAGGAACCCCGAGACTTTTTTTTAATGAAAAAGAAAAAGAAAAAACAAACGGCTAGTGAAAATTGACTTTGAAAAACAGAAAGCTTCTGGAACATTGCTTCCCAACACTCCACCTGTCACCTGCCTTCACAACTAGACTCTTTTTTGTCTCACCCCAATGCCTCATGTCCTGAACAGTGTGTAATTTTCCTGGCTAGGATTGTGTTTGTATAAACAAACATATCAGATAAATAGAGGAAAGGGCGAAAGTCAAAAGTTCTGCTGTAAAGATGGAACTGCAACTTACTTTCCTCTTCTTATGGCAGATGATGGTCTTTCCTTAAGGTGTGCTCTAGAGTTTTGAGGTTTCTTTCCTGCTTGATGCAATTTCACTATAATTTTTTTATTTATCACTTTTGTATTATGCCCCTCTCACTTAATGTAACCTAGACACTGAGTCCAATGATATTATAGCCACATATTCTGCTAGTAGAGATGTTTTACATTCATATTGTTTCATTCACTACTCTTCAGTATATCTGAAAATACTGAAAGCAGGATTTTTAAACATTTGCCAAGAATACTTTTTAAAGCATTAATTTATGCATCATCTTCACTCATTTTTTGTTTTAATCAATCAGTTCTACCTCACATGTTATTTATGCAATTCATACATGTGCTAATTCAGAGGCCTTTGTGATCATTTCCTGAACCAGTACCAGTGCCAACATGTTGGCAAGGAAGGAACAGAATCTTAGGCAATTAAGAATATGCATAATGTCTCACTCCATATTCTTGTATTCTAGTGAACTCTACTTTTATAGTCAAAACAAAAAGATTGCTCTGGACTGAAATGTGCTCTCACTGACAACAACGTACTGTATTTCCTAAAGAATACAGAGCCATTCACCCTATGTGCCTATAAATGGAAGTTGGACTCAAATACTCCATCAGAAGGTGATGAAATAAATGTTGCATAAAGAGAACTTGCATCATTTATGCACTGCAGACTTTAAAGCAAAGATTAAAATAAGGCTCCTTAAAAAGAGCTTTACAAAGATCAATCCTTGCTGAAGAGGAAGAAGGCACACATGTTCTAGCAAGCTATTTATCATGCATGTGTCTCAGAAGCAGAACAGTGGACCTATAATTTTCATGTTCACTGAGGCACAGTAAGGAGTCTGCAATGACACAGTGAAAAACCAGTAACAAGAAATAACTCTTTCTCAAAAAGGATCTAGTCGTGTAGATTTCAAAGTATTAATCAGAGGCCTACTAGCACAGAAGAAGAGAAGGGGAAGTGGGTTAAACATCCCCGATTCAGGGACTGTGTAGATAAAGTTTGTGAAGGGGGTTACATAGAGGGAATGCTAGTTTGGAAGACCAGTGGAAGAGGCACAATTTTATATGTTGGAAGAAGACTGAAATACAGGAGGAAGTTGTTTGCTATAATAAAGAAGGTACTCATTTCATATAAATATTATATATATCAAGAAAGTACATTTGTTTGTCCTACTGATCTTCCTAACTCCAGAAACAATTAGGTTAACTACCCCACTGCAAAGAAACCCTAAAATAAAACTGTTAGCTGATGCTCGCTCTTGTCTCAAGCATGACGCTACATAAAATGAAAGAAATCAGATGTCTGGCAGACTTTTAAGGCTCTCTTAAGGAAGAACTTCAATAAAGTAAATGACCAAATAATGAACTGGAAGATTCCTAGCAGTTCTAAATAGCACAACAATTTGGGAGGCAAACAGCTACTATCTCAGCCATCTTAAAATAAGTGGAACACATACATAAATAGAATAACAATAATAAATTTCACTTCTTTACTGAGTAAATATAAACACACACTTAAGTCAAGGGGTGGGCAACTGTGGCTCTCCACAGTTCCAATTCCCATTAGCATAGCCAATAATGAGGGACTACAGGAGATGGACCTAAAAAATAATTAGGGATAAGTTGCCCACTATCAAGTCTATCAGTTTAACAAGGGTGTGCCCTTACTTTAAAAAAGAGGAAGCGGTACATATGTCGTCAGTCCTGTTAGGCTTCCTCTTGTTATTGATCTGATTAGTTCCTACAGTTTCTATATTCAGTTTTTCTTCTCCTTTTAATGACCCAGCAAATTCCTACAATTAACCTAATCTGACAGATCAAACAGCATGCACCTCAGCTTTCTTGGTTTAATGGTCCTTCAAATGTTTCTGACAGGGCAACAAACACAAGCAAACAAAATGTTGGATATGGATATGGTATATTCAAATGTTTATCATAAAACAGTGAATTAATTTTAATCATCTGAGTATTTCCTTCAATGAAGTATAGTCAATGCTCTCAGAGGAATTTACTACCACATGCTATTATTAAAATTAATTTCCTTAAAATGGTTATATCCCACCCCTATATCCAAGGATCTCAAGGTGGCATATGATAAAAACAATTTAAACAACCAATAAGAGTAACTTAAAAGACTAAAAGGATATTAAAACTTATCACATGTGAAAATTCAGATGAAATCAATTAGGTTCCAAAATACTATCTGTCTACCCAGTGTATGTCTCACTTTTCTCTCAGGAGCAAACATATCTGTATGATCCAAGTCCACTTTATTGGTATATGAAATTACATATACCCCTAGCTCTGCTAAGGTTACCAGTGGCAAGCAACATAATTTGGATTGTGCGACATATTGGAAATAACTGTTAATCCATTTTCATATCTAGCGTACTGACCAATAACACAACTTCAACACATTTCAAATTATTTCAAAGAATATTAAACATTACTCCATGACCAATTATTCAGTTATTTAAAAAGAAAGTTCAAATATTTCTGGCAAAAAAGCTATTACTCTTTTACCCAATATTAGGTCAATCATATGCTGTATAAGCAAATTTCATTAAAATCAATGGGATAAGCTTTCAAGTATGTATGACTATGCATAATACCGTATTATTCTAACTATTTATATAGCAGTTTACAGTACATGCTGTTCTTATTTATAACTTATATGCAACACCAACACTTCCCTCATTGCAAGTGGGAAAAAGGCAACCTTAAACTACTGAATCATTCATTTTTAAAACTGTCAACCCATTTTTCTACCCAACAAATATGGATAGTATTATACTTTAAACAATGTTTTTGGACAAATTCTTACATCATTATAACAAACTATTTTTGTTCATTTTATCCAGCACATTGTCAGACTAATAATGAGAATGTTATATGAATGTTTGCTCTAGCTTCTTAAACCACAATGTAGAAATTAAGAATTCCTCTCTCCTAACTTCCAAGAACTTACCCTCGAAAAGTGCTATGTTAAGAACATATAATTCAGAATGCTGAGAACATCAGTGCACAAAAGATCTATTCAAACTTACAAAAGCCATAGAAAAGGCACTGCAGTTATTCCATCTGACGGTGACTACAGACACATTCTGCACTGAGTGGTAGAAATTTGCGAGATATATCAGCACCATTGTAGGAGAGTCCGCATACAAACACTAATCACTCCCAGAATGTGGACTGCTTACCATAGAGAGTCTCCATATGTTAGGGTCAATCCAGGTATTGAGCTGTTTCTTCCCACACATTACAGAAGCTACATGGGGCAACTGCTATTCCAAAGTACTGTGACCAGTTTTCATGTGGAAACAGTGAGTGAGTCTTTTTACAAGATGGTGAAAAGATTTCATATCTCCAGTTGTCACAGATATTCTATATGGAACTCAGGTGATATAAATCCTAATTTAATCAGACATTTATGTAACATAAACTCCAATTTACACCAGTGAGAAGATATAATGTTTTCCTATGTTTTCCAAAAAAATTCTATTTTGAATTCCCCTTTGTAATATGACATTACTCAACCAGCTTTAACAAAATAAAAAAGAGATATTTGCTGGATATCACATCTAGACCATGGCCACTTAGGTTGGTTTTCCTCCTCCTCCTCCTCCTCCTTCTCCTTGTCGGTATTTGAATCTGTTGATTCATCTAATTTTTTGCATGCCATACAAATCCTCAGAGCAGGCAGAGAAATCTTAAAATCATATAAACTGCATTCTTTTGAAGATACTACTCTCATTAATAGTAAAGGTACTGCTTTAATAAGTAGTAAAGTACCAAGCCAAGTACAAAGTTCTTATCTGGACATGGCTTTATTCTTTCTACCTTGATATGTGCAATATTCAGTTTTGTGTAGTACCTTTAAAAGAAAAGAATATTCAGCACATTACTGTACCATATGTTAAAGTATCAGTTTACTTCACGTAACATGAAATCTCACTAAGTCTGTAGCCTCAGCACAAAAATGGAGTTGAGATTTATTAATGATATATGATCCTCACTGGCCGACTTACCCATGGGTTATCAAAATTATTGGAACATTTCCTAATGAGCTAGAGGCTTGAAGTTTGGTTGAAGAAACCCAGATCACTGGAAGAGTCTGACGAACAAACAGAATTGTTCACCACTCCTTTCAACATACACAGTCGACCCTCCACATTTGTGGGTTTTACTTTTGCAGATTTGACTAAAGTCAGCCCTCTATATCCACTAATTCTGTATCCACAGATCCAGCCAACCATGGCTTGAAAATATTTTTAAAAAAAATCCAAAAGGAGGTGTCATTTTGCTACACCATTGTACATAATGGGACTTGAACATCCATGAATTTTGGTATCCAAAGGGGGGCCTTGGAACTAAACCCTAGCAGATACCAAGGACCCACTGTATTCACGGATGATTTGCTGCCACCTTCGCTGCTGCCCTATGCCATTTTTAACAGGGGCCATTTCTGCACTAGACTTACAGCATTATCATTCTACTTTCAACATCCTATGGAATCCTGGGGTTTGCAGTTTAGGAAAGGGCCTCAGAGACTTCAAGCCTCTCAAAACTGACAGACTGCAAAGGAGGCTTGTAAGTGTCCTTTAAAAACGGCATAAGGCAGTAGTGGAAGCAGCAATAAGCCCCACCAGCCTCACACTTCTGCCTTGTGAAGGAACCTGAATGCCTTGAAGACATCCATGATGGGTTGAATACACAGATCATATATTTTTTTGTATTAAATATGGGGAGGAGGGTAGAGTTATTTGCAGTTTTTCCACTTTCCTGCGCCCCTAACCTTAGCAAATGGGAAGGGATGGCTGTATTTCAAAATGGTCAAGAAAATGGACAGGAAATCATGTTATTTTAAAAAAAAGTTTAAATTGCCTCTAAATCAGCTAGAATAGCTCTGTCAAGTTTGAATTACATGTACCTAGACATATACATGTTTATATGTACCTACATGTACCATTTACATGTTTATATGTACCTTCCATTTATATTCCTACAGAACTGAACATTTTCTGAAGGAATTATCAATATAGTACAGTTAGCGCTCCCCATTTGTGGGTTTCACTTCGCGGATTTGATTATTCACAGATTATTTGCTTTCACCTCTGCTGCCTCCCTATCCCATTTTTAATATGGACTTCAAGCCTCATAAGACTGAGAAACTGCGAATGAGGCTTGTATTAAAAATGGTGTGGAGCAGCAGTGGAGGTGGGAGTAAGCCCCACCAGCCAGCCACTTCTGCCTTGTGAAGATGCCTCAAAGGAATCCACAGTGGATTGAATATGGTGAGCAAACATTTTTTTGTGTGTTAAATATGGTTTGGGAAGGGCTAGAGTTATTCACAGTTTTTTCACTTTCATGGGGGCCCTGTGCTCCTAACCCTAGTGAATATGGAGGGATGACTACATTTTACAACTCACATGATGAGGCACACTGATGTTTCCTGGAGCAAATGACCATGTAAGGTGATGTATACAGCAACAAATAACTTTAGTACTAATTTCTAAGATTATGTCCACAAACAATTCTGCATATCTCTTATCTATTGCCTGTAGGGCTCAGCTCCCTTCAGATACTTAAGCAGAAGTGAATATTTAACAATTGAAAGTATGGCCTATCTTGCCTGCCATTTGGTTTTGTGTACTGAGCCCCTGGGCGTTTACAAAGCAAGTGTTATCTGAATCAGTTTTAAAAGAAATATCACCTGGCTTATTTTAGCTACAGTTTTAGCTTTATAACTCTCAGACCATTAGTACTGTTCCATTTTTAAAAGCAAAGGCAAAATATGGTTTCCAGAAAATCAGAAACATTCTCCAGCAATTGAAAATAGGAAACTTTCATGTGGAAACCCCATTTTTTTTCCAGGTAAGAATGCTTACATCTCTTTAAATAACACTTTGGAGACTTCTGATGGTCCCAATAGCCCAACAAAACCCCCACAATCTATGCACATTATACTTTCGACCATTATAAATATGGCCTCTCCAAAAGGTAGCCCTTTTTGTAGGTAGAAAATACTGAGTTCCAAATCAAATAAACAAACAAAAATCCTGCAAGGGAATAGTAGGAAATCCCAACACTTATTTTCCACTAGGCTCTTAGCTTCCAAATCATCCTGTCATTGCATAAGCAGACTACTGGGAATGGAAATGGAAAATATTTTTACATAATCTACACATCTGAGAACTGAATTTCAAAGAGTGAGATTTTTTAAGAAAGTGGATCCAAGGCAGCAGTCCAAAGTATTATTTTTTTCCACTGACACATTACAGAGCAAGCTTTCCCATTCCCACCTTTCCTCCCCACTCCCTTCCTTTCAACTAGAAAAGTACAAGAAAGCCGTCTATATAAGCGGGTTTATAAGAAATGCTGGAGATGCGCACCGCGGCCAAATGCACCAGAAGTTTGCCTCGTCTTTACAGGCCGAGTTGGACTTAGCCAACTTTAAATAAACACTGCGAGGACTGAGGTATCAAATGATTTAACGCACAAAAAAGGACTGCAGTGCGTCAGAGACAAAAGCCAGCTCCTAGCCTCACTGCATTGCCATGTACTGAGGGGAGGGTGGGTGGGGGGTGAAGAGGACAGGCTTTTCCTGGCACTGCCCCGCTGCATCGCCTTGGCATAGCGCCTCGGGGGAGCGCTCGGGCGCCGTCCTTCAAGCGCTGCCATCGTGAGCCGCAGGAAGCGCAGAGAGCTCTCTGGGCACTGCCCTTCAGAGCCTTCGGCCCCTCTCCCCTCCTCTCCCTCTCCCGCTCGCTGCCAAGAACGGAGGGCCTGTCAGCATTACTCCTGAGTCACCACAGCAATGCCACAGAGCGAGGAAAGAAGTCTCGCACACAACAGGACACTTTTCGGCGAGAGGGACCTCTCCCCTCACGCACACACCCACGCCCCGAAGGGACGACAGACAGCGTCCCCTGCCTCAGCCCTGCCAAGCCTGAGGCAGGGGTCTCTGCCTGGCGGCTCAAATCTGTGAGAAGAAAGCATGGTCGCCCCGCCATCTCTCCCGCAAGTGCTAAGTTTCTCCCGGACACGAAACTTTGGGGGGGAATAGTAGAGACCGCCCCACATTATAAGATGAACGACGCCCTCAACCCTCCTCGCCCCTCAGGTTTACCGACATAATACTGAAGTCAAAGGAGGCAAGCAATCGAAACCCCCTGCTCTCCCCCCCCCCACACGCACACACTTATTCCAGCTCGGCCCCCAAGTCCCAGACCTTGCCACTTTTCCCGCGCAAAGAAAGGAAGGAAACAGCCTCTCCGCTGTTTTCGGCAGTACCTTCAGATGGTCTCCCTGCAGGCGCGGGTCGTTCCAAGTGGTGGTGCGGCTGTTATGATCCACAAAGAAAGGCCAGCCGGTCTGGGGGTCTATCTTCACCTCCCAGCCCGGGGGCAGGGGCTCCCGCTCGCCTCCTCCGGTCTCCGTCGGCACCATCGCGGGAGACTGGGCGGCCGCGCTCATGTTGCACGCGAGGAAAGGAAGCGGGGCGCACCGGTTAAAGCGAGGGAGAGCTGAAGGGAGCTGCGACAGTCGCCCGCTGGGCCATCCACCGGAAAAGTCAAGCAAGGCAGCCCCAGCCGGCCGGGCACCTTTATCGCTCAATGGGGAGAGGGAGGGGACACAGAAGGGGGTGGAAGTGTCTGGAAATAGCAGCTCCGCGCCGAAGAGGAGGGGAAGGGGGAGGAGACGGAGGAGGAGAGACGCAGGGCAGCTGCCCGGCTGGAAACTTCTGGGCGCCTCCAGCGCCTTTGGGTAGCCGGCCCGAGAGCTCCTCCTTGAGTCACTCTCCCGCCCTGTCGCTATTATTCATCCGTGTGCCTCGATTATGACGGGCGGCCGCCTTTGCGCCGCCTCTTGGGCGGTGATTTGAAGCCCGTTGAAAATGTTAATTTCTTTCGTCTTGAACCTGCCCTGGGGTTAAACGCGGGGGAAGGGGGGAGGGAGCCATCGTCAAAGCTGGGAAGTCGAGTCATCCACACCGCGCACATTCAGGTCATTTCCTCATTAGACTGTTATAGTGCTATTATTCCACTTTCAACATCCTATGGAATCCTGGGGTTTGGGGCCCCTCCCTACACTGCAAACCCCGGGATTCCATAGGACGTTGAAAGTGGAATAATAGCACTAGAACAGTCTAGGGAGGAAATGGCTTCAATCAGCGCAAGACTGAACTCCAAGCTGCGCACTGATGCGGAATAAGACGGTAACCACGCGCTTGTTCCTTATCTTTATCACACGTAGGGAAAGATGAGGAGAAACTCAGTCCCCTAACTGGTATTGCTTAAAAAAAAAAAAAGCACTCCGCAGGAGCCACGACTCTGCTAAAAGCCATAATGGGCAACAAGTGGTCTTCCGTGTGTGTAGGTTATGCTGCAATCATTAAAACATTTAGGGGAAAGAAATTAGAACGGTTCATTCTTACCCTGTTGCGTGTTTACTAGGTACAGTGTTCTTTATAATCCTTAAGGTAACCATCCTCGCAACAGCCTGAGGGATAGGTTAGGTGTGGCTAGATCAGATTAACAACATCATGTTGGTTTTGCCCAGCAGGGTATGTGGCAAATGCTGTGAGGCAAAAGCGGCAACTGGGGCCTTCGCCTCTCTTGGAGCTGAAAGGTGTACTTGCCTTTCCCACGCACCCCAAACTAGCCTAAAGTGTGGTGAAGTCCATAATCCCATTATTAGCATGTTAAAATAAGATTAAGCTGCCTGTCCAGTTGGTGTCTGTCCATACAGTTGGGGGGGTGGGGGAATCTTCCTTGGCCTCAGGTAGCAAAATACCTTGGGCTGGTCCTGTTTTCCAGCAAGACAATGTTTATATTCTTACTCTGCAAAAGCTCATAAATCCATGTCACAGGCTCCACTGCCGAGCCCAGACTTTGGGCAAGGAGCCATGATGGCACTGACTCAGGAAAACAGCTGCAGCATCTTAGTGAAGACTTATGCCTTAGCAGGAAGGCACATTTGACTTCAACTTCAGTCCTTCTCCCTGCCCTTTCCCTGCCCAGAACAGAGGGTCTGTAAGCATTATTCCTGAGTCATCAGAGCAATACACAGATGCTAGTCCATCTCCCACACCAAACTAGCTAGCAATCTATGAACACTAATTCAATTAATCCAGGGGAAACTAACAGTGGCTTTCTCTTAGAACTACAGGATTTTTTGCTTCCAAATGTCCTTGTCCCTACATTGTTCTGGAACACAGAGCAGTTGGTTTCCTTCATGAGTATTAAGATCCAGTGTCTAGACTCCAGACAATTAAAACCTGGCTGTTTGCAAGGAACCTTCATAACAACCTGCCAAGTGCTGATTGTTTGCCCAATAAGATGCATTTGAGTTATGTAAAATCTTTTTATCTTTGGATGTAGAAAGGTAACAGATGGGGGGATGGACTCTGCCTGAAAGCTCCATTGAAAATGAGTTTTATAACTTAGCACTGCTAGTTGCAAACCAAAGAGAACAAAATAATAGGAGGTGTCTGTAAGATGATGGAGCAGCCTACATGCTTGCAAGAACAAGTTGTTTTGTTTTGTTTTGTTGTTGTGCCATCACATCTTTCAACTGATCTGTGACAGATTCCTTGATTACAGCCCATTTGGATTTCTGAAAGACACTGTACATGGGGTTATCTTTGGAAAAGGCCCTGACACACAACCCTACCTACTTCTGCCCTATCATTCTCCTCAAAGTCGTCAGGTAAGGGGTAGGGGGTCGGTTATCAGCAGGGTCTTCATTGTTAAATGGCATATCCAGCTTTTACAAAAGCAGGCTTGAGGACTCTTAAAATCAGCTTTCCCCAATGCAATGTCCTTCAGAGATTTTGGAGAGACTTCTAATCATCCTAAACAGGTACCCAGATGGGACAAACTACACTTTAGAAATGTGTTTTACTTCAAATTCTTTTACAAAACAAGATGATAAAACTCAGTCTTGTGTTATAGAAAAAGTTTTGGTTTTTAAAAAAGTAATGTTATGAGAACCAGCACAGTATAGCAGTTTGAGCATTGGGCTACAACCCTGGAGAACAGGGTTCAGTTCCCCACTCAGCCATGGAAACCCCCTGGGTGACCTTGGTGCATCACATACTCTCAGCCCCCAGAAAACCCTGTGATAGGTTTACCGTAGGGTTGCTGTAAGTCGGAGACAACTTGAAGTCACACAATGCTATGTCAAAATGCAACAGTGGAATATTATCATTTTTTCTGATAGCAGCCTCAGCTTCTGACTGCTGACTGGCTTGTACCCCAAATGGAGCCAATGAGAAACAAGAGATCAGCATGCTCAAGGGAAACTTCAAAGGTTTGGGGAAGTAAATGGGATGGGGAAAGCCCTAAGGCAGAGACAGACAACTTCCAGAAGTCCAGGGATAGTTCCTGCTTCAGAGGGGCAAATTTTCCTCTTCAGCACCTCCAGACACCTTCAGAGTTTTTGCCTAACAGGCATCAAGGGGATGTTGTTGGCGACTTTACTACATCTCCCCTATATCTGATTCTAAATAGTGGGAGATAGTAGCTATCTTGTCAGTGAATCTAAGAACAGGCTCTAGATTTTAGTCTAAACTGTGAAGGAACTATCTAAAATCCTGAACATCTTTTGAAGATAGTTTAGCATCTTGGATAGTTAATTTCAAGCTGGGACCAAAACCCTGCATGGATTTACAGTTCAACTGACAAGGATGTCACCAGCTGTCACTGGCATTTAAGGCCATAAAGACCTTTTTCTTTAAAACAAGAAATTGTCACTTTTGGCTAAAAAAACAAAAACAAACAGCAACCATTTGAAAAAAAGCCTCCCCCTCACCCAAAGCTTAAATCAGAATGAGGGAGAGAGATACATGAAATGGCCAACTGCATCCCCTCGATGACACATTTGGCCCTTTGAATTAAAACAAAACAAAAACTTGAGTATGCTTAGTGGTCATAGGACATGGAATATCTGTTTGCATGGAGGGAGCAAGCCCACCCCCAAAATAATTTGGCAAAACTGAATCACTAGGAGTTCTGTAACTGAGCCTCCTTAGGTGTTGTCAGTCAGAAAGGTACTAAACAATCACACACTCAGAAATACTAAGACTGCTGGTGGAGTTTAAATTTTACTGTCCCTTGTCTTGGTCCTCACTTGACCAAGGAGGGAATGGTCTCTGCCTGCATAGAGATCCCTCCAAACATCAGAGAGAATATCAGGTGCAAAATGTAGGTCTGTGGCTCCAATACTGTCACTTTTTTCCCTTTTTCTTTTGCCTGTATGCTTTTTTAACATTTTTTGCCTGATGAAGAAGCCATTGGGGCTTTGAAAGCTTGCATGATGTGTTTTGTGCATTTTGGATGGCCAATAAAGGTATTGCTCTTTTGTGGATTTTAGATTTTGTTCTGTAAGACTGCTATTGTTGTTGAGCGCTTCCAAGAATAACAAAGGCTGCCTGCAATCTATCGTACGCACACTTACCTGGAAGTAAATTGCACATGGAGGGCACTTCTAAATATACATTTTGCTTGTAAGAGTCTTCATATTTAAGGATGTTTCAGTGATGATATATGGGGGAAATAATTTGCTCTTCCTGTGCAAGTACCTGCAGGTAGGCAAGATGAATAACAACCTGCCTGCCAATGTTGAGCTTCCTCACTCTTTAAAAAAAATTCTGGGGGCTCTGGCCCTTTTTGCACAGCATTTTCCATGCAAAAGGGCGCCTGGAGTGTCGCATGATTGTGAGGAGCGATCTGCACGACGCACTCACAATCACGTGATGCTCCAGGGGCCAGCAGGCGCCGATCATGCACCTTTTCATTTTTGGCTAAAAGCCGAAAATGGTGCACGATCGCGCATTGTTCCCGGGCCCCGCACACACTTACCTGGCGTGTGGAGCATCCGGAGCCGTGCCGGTCGCGCTTCCTACCCCAGCGCAGCCTGAGAAGGTCCCAGGCTGCACTGTGGAAGGAAGAGGCGGGACTCTCGCATGAGAAGGCAGCTTGTGTGGAGCCAAAGGACCCCGGATGCGAGAGCCTCTCGCCAGAGGCTGCTCGCACGATCCCCGCACCCCAGTGCCGGAAGAAGGTACAGTGCAGAAAGGGCCTCTGTCTATAGGTGGAAGATAGGGATGGAATTCAGTATCCTGGAGGAGGACATTGCTAGCTGGAAGTCTGAAGGGAAGCATTCCACACTGCAACACATCACAGCAGATCTCTTAACTATAAATAGCAGAGAATGTTAGTGATTTGGCTGGAGTCATTCTGCTCCTGTCCACTTTTCATCTCTCCATCCCATTTATCCTGTGTGTGTGTGTGTGTGTGTGTGTGTGTGTGTGTTAGCTATCAATGCTGTTGCATAGGGATGAGTTATCTCAGAGTAATGTGAGGTAGCTTGAGTGATTAATACAGAACCACATAAAGTATGAAATTGTTTAATTGCTGAAGTAATCTATGACAGCATCAATGCATAAGAGAAGCAATGGCCAATAAATTATTAAAATGCTGCAATGCTGTCTATACAAACTCACATTAAACTCATGAAGCCTTGTGCAAGATATACAACACGTAGTCACAATTTAAACTCTATTTTTAATCAGCTGTTGCTTGCAATATCTTTCTTAGAATTAATCAAAACATTAAAAAATAGAAAGCTTAAGAATTCTGTTTCTCCATTATGCTCCAAAACAGTGCATTATGCTCCAAAACGGTGCTTAAGATTTCAGCTCTTGCATGTAAGGATGATGACAAGACATGTTTGCTAAACTACTGAGGCTGAAAGATTGGAGGTACTGTATCATCCTTCATGCTGTGATGCAGACAGTAGTCTGTGAGCATGTCGCTATCATAGTGAATTAAATGAGTTACTTCTTGTATAGGTGGCATCACTTTAGTCCCTGATTAGTTGATAGTAGCAGAGTTAGTAGTAGATAGTAGCAGAGTTTCAGAGATGTTTTGAGTATATATGCCATTTTGCATCATAACTGCATTTCAAGTTTCTTTGTTTTAATTCTCCTTCAAGACTAGGTACATATAATAGATAGTAACAGTGAACTAATGCTATTTCTTCTCCCCTCCTCAGCCACCCGGTACAATCTGAATACAGAGTCCATACTCTTATCAACAGTGTTCAATCTTTGCAGAGATGCACTATAAGTAAAGGAATATATAAGGAATTATAGATCTATGACATAAGGCTGCAAAAAAAATGACACTGTCTCTTAGATATTTTCTTGGTAGTTCTAAAGTCTCAGTTATTAATCAGATGGAAGGGTTAAGTTTATCAGGATATAACAGCTATTAAAGTTAATCAAAAGTTTCAGGAACTTATAAAATAAACATGATATACAGTGTCTGCAAGGCAAAATAGAAAGAAAATCCATGTGTTTCAGAGTGCAGTTGACCAATGATGGCAGCAGTTCATCAGATAAAGCGTTTATTCTTTAACAAATAAAACAAGCAACAATCCAGGAAGCAGAATGATGGGCAAACAATTCATCACTGGCTTCTAAATAAGCAGTTCTACATTCCATATTCTGCATTTTTAAGGTATATAATATTATATTAAACAAAAAAAAATCTATTGCATTAATTAAATTGATAAAGAATGACTAACCATAGGTACAATATAAGAATGATCACTCTATAGCTGGCTAGACCAGTAGACTAGAACATTTATTTACTTGATACCATCTTATATTTTTACCTTATGGAACTCAAAGCAGCATACCTGAAATTCCCAGATTGCTTCCCATACTTATCAGACTTAGATTGCTTTACCTTAAGCTACATGTACATTTTTACATGGTACACTCAGTCCATTGCTTCAGGCAGTTTTCTCACTTCCAGTACTGGAGCCAGGAGCAGAGAAAAAAACTTTCATGCCTGGCTACTCACATTCACTTTTAGTAATAATGCTTCCCAGGTATACGTGATGTATGGCACAAGAACGTGAATGACAATAGAAAGGTGTCTTTTGCCCCTCCTGGATATTTTTTTTTGGAGGAAACAAGTATTGGGATGGGTTAATTATCTAATTCTGAAGTAGATCTGTCATTTAACTAAGCTTCGGCACTTTAAATTACACAATAATTAAATAAAATGACTTAATGCACATTATTTTATGCACACTCCTTTTAAATATTTATTCAAATAAATTCCTTTTTTGCAAATAATGAACAGAAGTAAAGTAACTCCCTTTGAAAATGTGTTTTGATAGAATGTTCCTGAGTAATTTCTTAGTTCAAAAATATTTCTTTTTATTGTGTGGGGACAAAAGAAAGAGAGAGGCAGAGAAAGAAAAGAAAACAAAAAAACTGAGTTATTTCTAGTTACGAGGGAATGTGATATATGGTTGGCATTTAAACAGTCAGCTTGGTTGGATTTTCAGAGTTGAGGTAAAGTAATATAACTCTGCTATGTTTTTCCAATTATATAGCAGAATCTAGACAATTCTTCTGATCAATATTTAATTCTGCAAAAAATAGGATGTAAGTAAGTAAAAAAAATAACTTTTGCCTCCCTCATCCACCACCCAAAGCTACAGGGCAAGTTGCAGTGAAATAATGAAATGTACATGAATATTCTAAGTTTCATTGCATTTTTGTCAGCAATGAAAAGTTGAAAAAGAGGCTTCTGGAAGGAAAATAGATTGGGACTGGGGTGAGGGGACAGAAGACATAGAAGACTTGAAATAATACACCCTGTGCACCTTTAGTAAGATGTGAGAAGGAATTAAAAAATGTGGGAAAGTAGAAAGAAAAATAAGGCACCAAATGAGTAAAAGAACAAGGAAGCTACTAGCAAAGTGATTGAAGAAAATGACAATATGCCCAGTAGCTTGAAGAATGGAGCAGAAACTGAAACAAAAGCCATATTTTGGCATTAAGAATAGGAGTAAAATAAATATGCAAGGAGAAAAAGCATTCTAGCCCTATCCCCCTACTGTGTGGAGAATATTTTTCAACAGGAGAACTCCCCTCTCCATCTTTGGAAGAACCTGGAACCCTGCAAGCAGGGTGAGAATAGAATTCTCCCTCTTCTTGCAGTGCTTATTTTACTTAGATTTCAAACATCGAATAGTGTTAAGTACATAAGAGTTAAAGAAGGTGGGGGAAAGCAAGAGGAAATGAAGGGAAATGGCTAAAAGTCTGGAGAAATACCTCACACAAGGTCTGAATATAAGAGCAGCTGTGTTTTTTTGGCAGTAGGAGGTGGAAAGAGGCTGGGTGGTTGGCAGTAGTGCTCAGAAAAAATAACTTTTCTACACTCTCCTTAGCAGATGCAATGGGTGAGAGATGGAGTAACGTAAGATTGCATAGGCAAACAGTATAAATTTAGGGATTGTAGAGCAGAATGGTTTTTAGAACAGAGACCATTTCCGCACTAAACCGTTAAAGTGCTATTATTCCACTTTCAATATCCTGTGGAATTCTGGAGTCTGTAGTTTACTGAGGCCAAAGAGCTCTCTGGCTGAAAATTCTAAATGCCCCTTCCTAAACTGCACACCCCAGAATTCCACAGTATGTTAAAAGTGGAATAATAGTGTCAACAGCACTATAACAGTGTAGTGCGGAAATGGCTAGAGACGGTTGAGGGAGAGTTGGAAGAGACACTGGGTCAAGCAATTGAAGTGTCAAGGAGAAAGGAGACTGAGAGGGAAAGTCAAGTGAGGATGCAGGTGAAATTCCCAAAGGATTTAGACACAGGACAAGGGGAGCAGTGTGGTACTGGAAGGAAGGGAATAGCCCGGGAAAAACAGGAGTTTTCAAGTCTTGGTGAGCTGGCAAAAATGCAGAGGAGATGAATTTCATATACTGATTTGAATAAACCACGTAAAATTTTAGCTGCAGTAACTTGAGTATGTCTTGCAATTACAAAAGAAGTAGGCACTGGCAGATTTGGAAATGACTGGCCGGTAATCAAATATGGCAAATGAGTACTAGTGTCTTTGTACATTTTTTGCAGGCTTTCTGGAAGCATCTGGCTGACTACTGTGGGAAACAGGAAGCCAGACTAAATGGGTGGTTGGTGTGATCCAACAGTGTTTTTAACATTCTTGATACACAGAGACTCAAATCAAATGACTTTTTATAAATGGTCTCTTAGGAATTTTTCAGGCAACAATAAAATCCAATTTTTATTCATACTACTTTATTAGCACTAGTTCTTATCTAGCTTCAGCAGGCAGTACAATCTCTCATCCTCTCAGAATGCATGGGAGATAGTTTTGCTATCAGCATAGAACATATTCACCACTTTCTTTTAAATAGATTGTGGCAGATAACGTACTGTAGTAATCAAGATGAAAACTACACAGTCTGAAAGAACTATGCATGTTTTCTGAAAAGCAGAGAGGGCAAGAATATGAAAGACTAATTAAATTGTGGGCCATTGCAAGGATAGCCTATCTACCTAGCTAGCTAGCTAGCTAGCTAGCTAGCTAGCTAGCTAGCTATCTATTTCTATCGATCTATCTATCTATCGATTGATCGATCGATCTGTTCTGTGAGGGCTGGGGAATCTGTGGTCTTCTAGTTGTTGTAATGCAACTACCATAAACCCTGATCACTGACTAGGCTGACTGGCATTGATGGGAATTGGGGCCAAGAAAATTTGGGCCAGAGATTCCCCACTCCTATTACAACAGCTATATAAATACTTTCCCATTAAAGTGGTACACCAAGGAAAGGATTAAGCTTTAAAAAAAAATGCATCTCTTAAAATGTTCACAAAATGGTATATAAAACCAATTATCTGAAATAGTCATTGAGGTGTGAATAATTTTGACAACAACAAATCAAGCAGTTTGGGAAACAGGACACGGATAATTCCTTTGTGGAAGTAACAGGAGCTTTTCTTTGAAGAAAGCTTTTCTTGGTTTTCTGTAAAGGTGAGCAAGAAACATATTTACTGTGTTAAAGCTCTCATAATAACAGGCCTTCAAATGTCGTTTACTATACAGGTTGGATATTCATTATCTGACAATCTGAAATCTAAACTGCCTCAAAATCCAAAACTTTTGAAAGGCAGAACCCAATCTTCTTCCTATAGGACACATGAAGGAATTGCAGGGGCTTGCTTGAGACTGTGCATGTGTACACTACTTGCAAAATGTCTCAGTTGACTTGTCAGCTTTTTTCCTCCTTTCACTCCGCTTTAGATTGCGCATGCATGCTGCTTGCAAAATCTCTCAGTTGGTTTGGTGCATTTTCTCCCTGTTGGCTCATCTTGCAAGGAGCACACGGACCCCACATTGAGAGACCAGTATATATCTTGTTTTATTTTTATATATGTATATATGTGCAAATATTCCAAAATCTGAAATCTGAAACATCTCTGGTTTAAATATTATAGTTAGGGGATACTCATCCTGTGTAACTTTGAATTAGGCCTGTTCAAATTTGCTGAGAGAACAGGCATAGCATTTCAGCAGTACTGCTAAGAACTGACAGGTGTCTGCTTAGGTCATTTTGCAGGGGAATCATATTGCAGCACAACATTTTGGTTTAGTTTAACTGAACAAGAAATAAAACAACTATTATTCTTCAGTCATCCAAAACCACAGTTAGGTTGCAGAACAACCCAAATTCTTTTAAAATACAAATGGTGGCATAACCCAAGAGTTTCCTTTTCTGTTAGCTTGAAGGCAGCAGATATTCTGTCTATTAATGCAGTATACTTCACTGACTGTTTTTTGGCAGATCAGATTTTGGTTCTGTTAAGTACATGAGACTGTATCCAATTAGCATCTTGAATTAATGCTCTGATTAACTGGGAGCAACACTAAAACTCCAAGATTTATTTATTTGCAATTTATGGGGTTAGGAACTCAAGCACTGTCAGGGAGACATTTCTTTAAACTGGCAAGAACAGTGTTTATATGTCGTCCAATGACCTTCTTACATATAAAGGCTTGAGGATGCTTTCTGAGGGTTTCTTGATCAAGTTATAGTTTTAACTAGATTAGTATTTTAAAAGTCCTGAAATTACAGTTTTTGACAACAGACTGTTCTAGTATTTGAAGGGCTTTTAGAAGGGAATGTGTGAAGAATGAAGAATTTAAACATTTTACCTTGGAATTTCCATTTTTTTGTAGTTACAGATGAACTAAAAAACAGAGGCCCTTTCCGCAACTTACCTTTTCTCGGCGCTGGGGCACGGGGATCACGCGAGCAGCCTCTTGCAAGAGGCTCTCATGTCCCCACTGCTTCGGCTCTGTAGCTACTGCCTGCCAGCTGGCAGGCATCATGACAGCTCCGCCTCTTCCTTCCGCGGCGCAGCCTGGGATTTTCCCAGGCTGCGCTGGGGCAGGAAGCTCAAGTGGTGTGGCTTCAGAGGCTCTGCATGCACGGTAAGTGCGTGCGGGGCCCTGGAGCAATGCGTAATCGCGCACCATTTTGGGCTACAAGCCGAAAATGAGATAGTGCGCAATTGGCGCCTGCTGGCCCCGGCAGCATTGCGTGATTGCGAGGATGTCATGTGGACAGCTCCTCGCAATCGTGCGACGCTCCAGAGGCCCTTTCGCATAGCAAATGCCATGAGAAAAGGGACTATAGAAGTGAACTCCTTTTTCCAAACCTGCTTTATTTAACAACATGTAGAGTAATGGAAAATATGTTGCGTAATTACTTTCTTAAGAAATACATTTTATAATTCCAACAATTATCCAACTTGTTTCTCTCTTTAACCGTCACTGCTTCCCACTGTGCTTTGAACAATTTTGTGACTGACAGATATTCCATTTGTGTAACATCTCTCAAAATGAAATAGGGAATGGGAAATGCTATACATATTAAATGTCTGCCTACTATAAAGCTACTGCATGTGTAGATAGGATTAAAAAAACCAGTCTTACTATCTTCTGTCTGTATGAGCCTCATTTTCACTTTGTCTCTATATAATAAAGATGTGTCTCAACTATTGCTTTTCTTGAAGTTAAAGTCACTGTTGTTCTTATGTTAAAATGAGGGGAAAAAATTGCAAACCTTTTTCATACTTGACCCAACTGTCCTTGAAATTTGACAGCCCATGGCCAGATCTGCCCCCAATCAATCTCAATCGTCTGGGATCTGAGGGGCTTTTTGCCCACTTAAGTGGCCACCGCTTCCCCAGTATCCGTGCCTCTCCAACAGGGACCTTGGGCGCCCCCGATGTTTTGTCAGACGGTCTTCCTCGTGGGGGCGTCGGACCCAGGGATCAGTCTGCCAGCTTGGGAACCCAGGACGGTTTGGAAATTCGCCATAGACACAGCCTTAGGTAAGTGCCTCCCCAAGAACTGTGTGAAAGGGGAGAAGAGGGGCTTGATCACCCCCTTAGGACCTGCCCTAGTAGAGTAGCCCCAGAGGGCGGCTACTGAAACTGCAGGACTCCTTAGGAGAACGGGAAAAGGAGGGTGGCCGTGTTGTTTGGATGAATGTACGTGTGAACGGCATCGCGGTTCCCAGTGCATACCGTTGAGAGTCCAGGTGCCTGGGTCGGTGTGCGTGCCTGACTGTCTAAACCCTATTGTGTCGGACTGTTGGGACCCCTTACCCACAGCCCAAATCCCTTGACCCACTGTGTGTTGTTACAATTGGGGAGGAAAATGGGTGGGGGTAACAGTCGACAAATGCCGCTCCAATGTATGTTGAAAAACTTCAAGAAAGGGTTTAGTGGAGATTATGGATGCTCAAAAATGACGTCAGGCAGGTTGCGAAACTTGTGTGAAGTGGAGTGGCCGGCATTCAAGGTGGGGTGGCCGCCAGAAGGAAGTTTGGACCCAGAAAAGATCAGGGCTGTGTATGCTGTGGTGGTGGGGGACCCTGGACACCCAGATCAGTATCCTTATATAGATTCATGGGACACTGTAGTAACTGAATCTTCCATGTAGCTTGCAAGCTGTAAGGAACAGTGCAGTAAAGTTATGGTGCTGATGAAGGATAAAACCCGGAAGAAGTTCGGTAGGGGCCCTGTAGTTTTAAATAATCCCCCAGAGAAACCCAGTGCACCACCCCCATATGTCACAGTGGCCCCTGGTCCGGCCTTGATGATGCAGGCAGAAGCGGCAGCACCGGAAAACCCAATCAACCCTTCCATCACTTTGGAATCGACAGCCCTCGAATCGCCGCTGCCATCACCCCATGTTTTAGACCCGGACCATCCAGACCAGAAGGAGGGGTCTACCCTCCCCAGTCCAACTGATGCTTACTTATTTAGAAGTGGGCTGAAAATAAAGGCCAAGGAGATCAAAGGAATACAGGAGAAGTTTCCCCGTGAGGTCCAAGGAGAAGAGGAAGGGGATGAAGAGGAGGTAGTGGCTCCCCTTAGGCAGGTTAGCCAGCTGATCCCCGATCCCCAGCAAGAGGGGGGCTATCGCCGGATGCAAAGTTACCAGTACACGCCTTTTACTACGTCCGATCTCCTGAACTGGAAGATTCATTATGGGTCATATACGGAAAAGCCCCAAGAAATGATAGAATTATGTACATCAATTATGGCCACGCATGTGCCTACATGGCAGGATTGCCAGCAATTGCTCATGACTTTATTCATCACAGAAGAAAGGAGACGCATTTTCCGAGAGGCAGAAAAAGTAGTTCAGACTCGGGTACCCCCCGGTACTCCAAATGAAGAAATATGGATTAGGGAGAGAGTGCCCCTGGTAGAGCCGCATTGGGATGTCAATAACGACCAAGACTTTACCCATCTTACGGAGTATCAGGCCGTGCTGTTAGAAGGAATGAGGGAAGGTATGAAGAGGGCTGTGAATATGTCCAAAATAAAGGAGATTGTGCAAGGAGCCGACGAACCTCAGGGACGTTTTTTGGAATGATTGTTGAATGCATATCCGCAATATACCCCAATAAATCCGGATGCCCCTGAGAATTTGCGGGTGGTAGTTTTGGACTTTGTGGCTCAAAGTTCCCCAGATATAAGAAAGAAACTGCAGAAACATGAAGGTTTTGAAGGAATGAATTTGAGTCAGTTGCTGGCAATTGCTCAGAAGGTCTACATAAATTGGGAATTAGAAGAGAAGCAGGAAAAGAACAGATGCATACATAAGAAGGCGGAAGTATTAGTGGCGGCTCTTGCCGCCCAAGGGATAATTGAACCCAAAAGGGGCAGAGGAAGGAGGATGGAAAGGGCCGGGAGACCTCAATCCCGACTCGGGCGGAACCAGTGTGCCATTTGCAAGCAGGAAGGTCACTGGAAGAATGAATGCCCCAGTTGACCTGGACCAGGGCCGACCAGCCCCCAAAGGGGACGGGAAAGAGGTGGCAGAAGAGGAAGAGGACGAGTGATAGACGGACGATATGAAAGACAGAGAGGAGAAGAACCCTATGAAACCATAGGGATGGCGGAGATGGAACAGTGGGATTAGGACAGACCGGGCCCCCTCATTACTGGCCCCGGGGATCCCATGGTCACGGCAAAGGTGGGGAGCCAGCCAATTCCTATGATGATCGACACTGGGGCCACCCGATCTGTTGTAACTACCCCCTTAGCCCCGAAGACAACCACCTGTGTGAAGATAGTTGGTACCACAGGGAAGACTGAAAAAAGGCCATTGTTGGAAAAACGCCTTGTTGACCTGGAGCGGCATCAAGTCACACATCAATTCCTCTACTTACCTGATTGCCCAGTGCCCCTGATGGGAAGAGATTTGCTGTCAAAACTACGGGCACAGATTACCTTTGAGGATGATGGGTCCACAGAGGTGAAGTTCCGAGGACCACAGAGCTTGTTAATCTCATACCCCATGGAAGAAGAATGGAGGATTCATCAAACTCTTATGAGTCAGGTTGAGGATGACACTTCCTACGGGCCTCCTGGGGTATGGGTGGAAGACAATCTACCCGGATTAGCTCGATACATAGCCCCAGTTGTGGTAGAACTGAAACCAGGAACCTCCCCGATACATGTCAAGCAATACAATCTGCCTCGGGCGGCCATAGAGGGCATACAGAAACACATAGATTGACTATTGAAGTATCAGGTTCTTAGGGAATGCCAGTCTCCATGGAACACACCTCTTCTGCCTGTCCAGAAGCCAGGGACGAGTGATTACCGGCCTGTGCAAGATTTAAGAATGGTGAATCAAGCCACAATGACCATCCATCCTGTGGTGCCCAAACCATATGTACTAATGGGGCTGATTCCTTCAGTGGCAACACACTTCACCGTCTTAGACCTCAAGGATGCTTTCTTCTGCATACAGCTGGCCCCACAAAACCAGCCTATTTTTGCTTTTCAGTGGGAAGATGGAGTAACGGGAAGAAAGACCCAGTACGCCTGGACCCACTTGCCGCAGGGATGGAAGAATTCGCCCACGATATTTGGGACCTCACTGAGCCAGGATCTGCGACGGTTCCCGTCAGAACCAGGGCGAAGAGTCCTGTTGCAATATGTGGACGACCTCCTGCTGGTGGCGACTGGTGAAGAAGAGTGTCGGAAAGGAACCGAAGAGTTACTCCACTTTCTGTAGGAAGCCGGATATAAGGTTTCGAGAAAAAAGGCTCAGCTCTGTGTAACAGAAGTACGCTATTTGGGATACCAGGTTTCCCAGGGGCAGCGCGCTGTAGGACCCGAAAGAAAAGAGACAGTGTGTGCTCTCCCAGAACCCAGGAACCGAAAGATGGTCCATGAATTCTTAGGTGCATCCGGGTTCTGTCGAATCTGGATCCCCAACTTCGCTGTGATAAGCAAGTCCCTGTATGAGGAAACAAAAGGGCAGGAGACAGCAGAGTTCCATTGGGGAAAGGAACAAAAGGCAGCATGGATGCAGATAAAGAAAGCCTTGATGGAAGCCCCAGCATTAGGCCTACCGGATGTGACTAAGCCATTTACCCTGTATATGGATGAAAGGAAGAATGTGGCTAGGGATTTTAACCCAGCAGTTGGGTTCCTGGCAGCGGCCCACGGCTTGCCTTTCAAAACAGTTGGACCCCGTGGCACGAGGGTGGCCGGGATGTCTTCGAGCCATTGCAGCTATGGCACTACTGGTCAAAGAAGCCGACAAGCTTACCTTGGGCCAGACGCTGACTGTCAGAGTCCCTCGTGCCATTACCACCCTGATGAAATACAAAGGGAACTACTGGTTCACTAATAGTCGGATGTTGAAATATCAAGGGATGCTGTGTGAGAACCCCAGGATTCGGCTTGAGACTACTACCACTCTTAATCCAGCTACACTGCTCCCCTTGGAAGCCAAGGGTCCCCAGCACGATTGCATCCAGACTATGGATGAAGTATACTCAAGTCACCCGGACCTCAGGAATACTCCGTGGCCACACCCAGATGTCACATACTACACGGATGGAAGCAGCTTTGTACGAGAGGGGCGGAGGATGGCTGGATATGCGGTGGTAACAGAGGATAAGGTTATAGAAGCCAAACCCCTGCCAACGGGGAAGTCCGCACAGAAGGCAGAACTTATTGCCCTGATCCAGGCCCTTGAACTTGCGGAAAGACTCACAGTGAATATATATACAGACTCAAAATATGCGTTCATCACCTTACATGCACATGGGGCTTTGTATAAGGAGACAGGGTTGAACAATTCAACTGGCCAAGGTATAAAATATGGAAAGGAAATAGAAGAACTGCTCCATGTAGAAGGGTGGCTGTGATCCACTGCCGAGGACATCAACGGGGAAGAGACCCAGTAGCCAGGGGAAATCAGAAGGTGGACCAGGAGGCTAAAGCAGCGGCGGCGGAAAATTTACAGACAGGATTAGTAAGAGACCCTCTTATGGCCCTGCTATTCCAGGTTTCGCTGAGAGAGCTGAGCTCTCCAAGGAGGAAAATGAAACAGCCAGGCAGGATCTTAGGGCAGATAAGGGAAACGATGGATGGTGGAGGCTGCCAGACGGAAGAGTTTACCTGCCTCGACACCTGGGATGGACAGTGGTTCAGAAGGCCCACGAAGCCACACATTTAGGAAAAACAGCTCTAGTCCAGCTGCTGGAAAAAGAAGTCTATCTAAAGGGGATACATGGATTTGCCGCTTTGGCCTCCTCAAGGTGTCAGCTGTGTGCCAAAACTAATCCTCGACAGGGACCCAAGATGACGGAGGGACAGCGGTACCAAGGAAGCAGTCCTTTTGAATCGCTGGTCGTAGATTTCACTGAATTGCCCGGTGCTGGAGCCTATCGTTACCTCCTGGTCTTTGTTTGTACTTATACAGGATGGGTGGAAGCTTACCCCACCCGCACCGAGAAAACTCAAGAGGTCATACGAGCTCTACTTCGAGATATCATTCCTCGACACGGACTACCACATCATATAGGCTCAGATAACGGACCCGCTTTCATCCACAAGATCATTAAAGATCTAACCACTGCTCTGGGAATCACCTAGAAGCTACATTGTGCATACCGACCCCAGAGTTCAGGAAAGGTGGAAAAGATGAATCAGACCCTAAAGACCCTGTTGTCCAAACTGTGTCAAGAAACGAGGTTGAAGTGGCCGGATGCTCTACCCATAGCCCTTTTCAGGATAAGGTGCACGCCACATCGAACCACAGGACTGTCCCCTTTTGAGTTGATGTATGGGCGACCCACTACTATTCTGAGTGGGTTGAGGGGAGATACAAAGGAATTAGGGAATATGGCCCTACAGGAGGAGGTTAGCGCCTTAGGGAAAGCTCTGAGTAAAAAGAAGGAGTATACTTTAGAACAGCGCCTCCCCTTTCTACAAACTCAGGCACATCCTTTCCAACCAGGAGATGAGGTATGGGTGAAGGATTGGAAAGGAGAGCCACTTAGCCCCGAGTGGAGGGGGCCATACCAGGTTATATTGACAACCCCCACCACAGTGAAGGTAGCAGGGTTGAAACCTTGGGTGCATTACACAAGGATAAAGAGGGCTCATATTGACTGGATTGCCGCCCCAACTGTAGGGCAACCTTTGGAGATGTAGATCACTAGAAAGCAGTAAGGAAGACAGGGACTAGGCCTTGCTGTGTTCACATCCTGGGAAGCTGAACACCCGGCGCACGGCCAGATCCCCATCTGGAGAGGAAAGAAGACTGAGACTAGGCCCTACTGCAGTTGCTACCAAGGACGCACTGCTCCATATACAGCCAGATCCTGAATGTGGGAAACAATATTGTGGGTTGGAGGAGGTATAGGGGGAGCGGCAGGACTTGGTTATCTATTGTATCATTTCAGACAGTGGTTCTGTGGGTCTGGGCAATATGTGGACATGGGGATTGTTACTTATGATGGGAGTGATGTCAAGCAAGGGAGGCTGAGAAGTGAATCGGTTTCACCAGCTAGTCAATCAGATCTTGAGCACCCTGAATGTCAGTAATTGCTGGGTATGTTCTCATGGGCCAAACTCACACCTGCAAGGGTGGCCTGTAATGCCAGCTAGTGCTATGAATCTAACTGAACGGAATAGCACTACTATATATGCATTTACTACGGATAAGACACAGTCCTTAAGGGACCCCAGCCAATTTGTACTGAGTAGAACAGGAAAGGTACCCCTGGCTCCTTTGTGTGTAAGAAGGTGGAATATCTCTCAGGAGGGATACTATGTAATTTCTGGAGAAGGGGGGACACGACAATATCTCTTGCCTAGAATATCAGTGGGGGATTACCCCAACTGTAATGTAACTATTCTTGTTCTGGAATATAACAACTACAATTGTAAAAGGACTAACCCGAATATTTCCACCCCTTTTGCGTGCGGGATAGGGGACACTATTGATATAGTAACAATGTATGGGAATCTAAGAGGAGCTAACCCTCTGATCAGAATTCAGGACGTTGCTATGGGGCATAGCGGTCAATGGATCTATGGATTGCCCCCTGGTATGTATTGGATCTGTGGGTCCTGGGCAGGAAAGGCTCTTCCCCCCGTTTGGAATGGAACGTGCACCATAGGGAGCCTAGTAACGGCTGGAATTGCCTTTCACCCTTTGCAACAGTCAACTGAAGTTTGGGATAGACAATTTGGATGGTCCAGGATTAAAAGGGCATATGATGAGAGTTATGGATATGACCCAGACAATACTTACCTAACTGAAGGTGAAAGATTTGGAGCCATAATATTCCCCATGGCAGGAGTTGCCCTTAACATAAGGCAAATACGGCGACTGTCAGCCCAGTTGGGGAAATTGGCTAACTCAACAGCTAAAGGGATTAGTGCCCTCCAGACAGAGGTGGACTCATTGGCCTCTGTGCTGACTCACCATAAAATAGCCCTGGATTACCTCCTCAGCCGAGAAGGAGGCTTATGTGTCTGGTTAAATACCACCTGCTGCCATTATGTTAATGAATCTGGAGTAGTAGAGACAAATGTGGAGAAAATACATTCTGTGGTATCTAACATTAGAAAATCATATTCGCAGTCTGTGAATATGTGGGCATGGCTAACTTCCTGGCTCCCGAATTTAGCATGGCTGAAGACACTGTTCGTGGGATTTCTTTTTGTACTAATGATAGGGCTAATGATATGTATGATAGTGCCTTGTTTGTTAAACTGCTTCCAATATACAATGAGTAAAATTATGGATGGGAAGGCCACAGCTTATGCCCTAATGGCTCAAAGTAAATAATTATGCTTAAATTGCTGTGTAGAATTTAGCATAAAAGGGGGGAATGAGGGAGAATGTGAGAAAGAATGTGGAAAAGAAAAATTCTGAGGTAGAATTTCTACTTGCAACATCAAGAATGCGCAGTCACAGAACAGAATGGTCTATTGTCCATTGTAGTATGTAGTGCATCTGGTGCAAAGCGTACATGATAAGACTGTATCAAAGAATGTGTATCCAAGAATGTACAAATTGTTGGGAGTTCTCAGAAACAGGGCTCTCGGTCTTTGAAAGCGATTCCACCGAGACCCAGCCGGCTGAATAAAACCTTTTGAATTTCCTCTCCGTGGGTCTCGATCTCTATTTTTCTACAACACTATGATACATAGATTTCTTTGTTATGAAGTTAATTCAAAGTTAATTCAAAGTGGTCAAGCCCCTGTGCTAAACTTACTTTATGGGGATCATCCAAGTGAAACTGGCAAAAACATACGAAAAATAAACTGCTCTACCCCACATGGAATCTATCTGTCTTGTAAAAATATGCAAAATATAGATAGAACAACAAATTATTTTGCACTGCACTTAAACCAACTGATAATCTGATTGCAGAATCCCATATGTATTGGCCTACTCTCAGAACAACAGTACAGTATCAAGACAGATAATCCAAATTGGCATAGTATGGCCTGCTAGTGCAATCCCAGTGAAATGCTGGTTTGGGCCACTAGATGGGAAGACTCTAAGGAAGGATCTGTGCTGGTTGATCAGTTCAGTTTGGAGAGACATCGGGAGGGAAGAGTAGTAGTGTTTGCCAGGAATAACAAATGGGCCCTTGCCATCTTGAATTAGGAAATATGTTGGGTAAATTTCCTCTAGGGGACTTTGTTTTATTTGTTTACATGTATTTTGTATTTTAATTTAGGACTTTGAAGCTGCCTACAGTAACTGCAGAGCAGCCAGATTTCTGCAAGCAAATTCTGCTTTGTGGAGTGGATGGAAATATGGGACAGAACATATTTGCTGGATTCAGTATAAAATATGCAGAATTGTTGTTGGTTTTTGTGGTTTTAAAAATGTTTAGACAAATCTGCAAAGTGTTTAAATGTCTGACTACTACTTTGTAAGGAGTTCCACAGAACCCAAGGGAGTAGTATACTAGCGTAATTCTGTCAAGAATTTGTGTAGTTTAATTGAGGTAAAAAAAGGCTTCAGGTTGAAGGGGAAAAAAAGGAAAAAAAACAAAACCTTGCTATCTAGACTAGAGCATCAAAATTATAGAGGAGATACTGAGGAGGAATGAGTAAAGTAATTGTAGCCCCCTGCAGGGCTTTTGGCAAAATAACCATCTATGTTGCACTCAATAAAATGATAATCAAGATTTTCTTTGTACCTGAACATAACCTGCTCGGACAAAACTGAACCTCTTCAGTTGAAGGAATTTTGCAGATTTAGCTTTGAATCTGCTAACAACTGTTATTGCTATTACTAACAACTTGAATTGCAATGTCAAGCCAACACATTTCAGATAAATTATACGATGCCACAGACATAGGAATTACTGCTGGGTAAATAGGGTTTTGTAATTTTACAAGGTATTTTGGGATGGGATGATATTTTTATATGTCAATAACCAAGAAGTAGTTACCAAAGTACACTGAGTACCATCTACTTTTAAAATTTACCGAGGAACACTTGGAGTAAAACTATAAAGCACTATAAAGGCCAGCAAGTCTTGTGTAAGCTTTCATGGACTGCAAACTCACTCTGTCAGATGCAACACAAAAAATGTTAGGTCTCTTTCATATTATAGAGCTACAGCACTATAATTCCACTTTAATTGCCATTGTTCCATCCTATGGAGTGCTGGGGTTGGTAGCTTCACGAGGCATTAGAGCTCTTTGGGACAGAAGTCTAAATACCTCATGACACTACAAGATTCCATGGGATGGAGCCATGACATTTAAAATAGTATCAAGGCACTACAATTGTGTATTATAAAAGAGGTCTCATACTTTAATATGCCACACGACTAAAGACTAAAACATTTGTTGCTTTTTCTGCAACACAGGAACCACTATAACATAGAGGGAGATGAGTGCAGGACTAGCAACTGCAAGGACATTAAGCAGAAAGAGGTGATTACTTCAGATATAAATACTGGAGTGTGGGGCAGTAATGAGATCTCCTCCATTTGCCCCCCATCTCACTAAATCAGCCTACTCACTACCCCCAATCTAAACTGCTGTTACCTCTTGTGTCAGATACTGTCCTGTGGCTAGTGTAGATGCCAGTCTGGTTGGATCCTGTGTGTGGATTATATGGATAGGGATTATTTTGTCCTTTGCTTCAGGCAACAAAATCCCTATAACAAAGAGATCCCACACAAAATACACTACAGGTTGCAGCAAACACCTAAGCATGGGCATAGCTCACTTAACAAACCAGATGTATTCCTGGGTATTATTTCTAACTGAAAATTTGGTACTACACGCAGAAATAGCATGAGAAAAATAGGGGCAGTTTTTAACACCCCCCCCCAAAAAAAAGGGCAGTTCAACATTTTTCAGCAAACTTTTTATTCTAAATTATCAATATGCAATCTGTAAAATGGAACAAAAGGTCAGATAAGTCTTGCATGAATGAATACAAACATTTCTAATCTTCTAGAGACCATTTGAAGGCTTCTTCCAAAACACATGCAGGGATACTTTTACTTTCACCAGCCTTCACTGTTCTCATTTCCCTTTCAGACGCTGATTCCCATATTTGTGGCCAAACTTATAGCTCTATGGGTTTTAAAAAATATGTTGGAGACAGCTGATGAGATATACTTACAAGCTCTCTCTTTTCTATTCTGCAGTTCACGAATGCTCAGCAAGGGAATCTGGAAGCAGTTGCTGTTGCCCTTGGTAGGCAGGCACAGCCAGGTACAGTGTGATCAATTTGAGAACACATAATTTCCCAGCTTCAATTCTATTACGTTGTTTACAGAAGACAGGTTCCTGCCACCGGGCACTGAAAATCTGTTTTTCGTGCAGCCTTCTTTCACCGTGATCGACGCTGCTAAAAACATTCAGCAAAACAGAAGACGAAGATGGAAAAGTGAGGATAAAAAGAATTTTTAACAGGAAGCTTCACTGTAAAAGACTTGGGCCATTTCCGCACCAGTCTGTTACAGCGCTATTATTCCACTTTCAACATCCTATGGAATCCTGGGGTTTGCAGTTACGTAACTGCAAACCCCAGGATTCCATAGGATGTTGAAAGTGGAATAATAGCGCTATAACAGACTAGTGCAGAAAGACCCTTGGTTAATTGAGGTATGCTTGTAATCGAACAGCATCCTGAATAGCCTTATTTAAAAAAAGGGGTCACAGACTCTCCCACACTCCAAATCAGTGATCAATTAAACGCAGATTTTTTGGGGAGGTTCGTTCACTAACGCAAAAGCCCCTCCAGTTTTCCTCGCCTCTACGTGGGAAAATAGAGCCACCACCCATTCCCCCACCCATCTCAGTAAACCGGAACCCAGATCGCATGAGTTAGTCTAGCCATTTTCTCTCTATGGTCGCGAAAGGGAGCGGGCTTCGCGGTGGTAGCAGCACGGCGCGTGCGCATTAGCTAGCTTCCTGAGTGGTTGGCGGTGGCGGCCATTTTGTGGATCTTTTGATAACCCCCCTCCTCCGCCCCCGGTCTCTCTTTCGGTTCTACTGTTGCTTGGTTGGGCCTGGACGGAACGAGAGACCGTGGGCTTCTCACGTCCTTGGACTGCGTGTCGGAGCGTTCCCGTACCTTCTGCCTTCGAGCGGTGTCCGGGGTCCGGTCTGCGAGCGGCCCCCCCTTCACCGCCATGGAAGACGACGGGCAGCCCAAGACACTGTGAGTGGGGTGGGGACCGGGAGGACCTGTCTGGTTAGTTGAGGGGCGAGAGGTTGTGACAGGCGGGAATGGTCATTCGAGATGGAGGGCGGATGTCTCCACAGGGACGGAGCCAGGGGACTTAGGGTAATGAAGCGAAGTGGTGGGGTGCAAGGGAGTCCTGTTCCTGAGGAGACGACGGGCGTTGATGGTGTGATGTAGTAGATTTTTATAAATGAAAGGGAGGTATTATGTTGAGACCAGAGGAATGAAGCCAGGGAAAAGAAGCACAATACTGAAGGGAGTTTTTGGTAGCCAAAGGTTTTAGTCTTCCTAGTTCAACCTGCGTTTTCTGATGTCTCTGTGGCACACATAGACACCGAAATTGGATAGAAGGGTTAACCTGTGGTAGTAGCTGTATTTGTGAAGTGATGAGGGTTATTTTTTCCTACCTCATTTGTATAGTTTTGCCTCCCACGAGTTAGTACGTATGAACTGGAGTGATTACCTACTCTAAGGCCTATGAAAGTCTCTCATCAGAAAGAACTGGGAGAAGACGTAATTCAAAACGTAACAAATAAGTTATGTTCTATCAGAGTCTCTACTGCGAGGATGCTTATCACGACGGGTGTTGAATTCTGACGATGGGTAGAGTTTCATATATGTTGTGAGTCTAGAAGGAAGCCTTCAGTAAGCAATGTTTGCTTACAGTATGGGTTATCTGCAAGTGCTGGGAAGCATAGAGATATAATAAAACTGGACAGAGAGCAAAGAGGTGTAGATAATCAAATACTGCAAAGAGGCATTGAATGATGTATGTCTTAGATAAAACATGGAAGACTGTAGAAAGCAAAATGGAATATCAAAAGTATTTTTTTAGCCTCAGATGAAGGGAAAAGCAGAGGCAAATCCTCTCTGAACAAATCTTGTCAAGAAACCTTGTGGTAGGTTCCCTTACATTGCCATTAGTCAGAAACAACTTGAAGGCACACAACAACAAAAACATGATGTACAAAGTAGATAGCAGAATGGGACAGTGTGCAAGTGAAATTTGAAAGGTGTTTATTTGAAAGGTGTGGACATGCAAGAGACCTGCTATATCAAAATGAGATTTAAAATTGTTCAGTTGAAAGGTAAGTTTGTAAGGGTTTTTCTGCCTTTGGGAAACTGGATGTTAAAAGCATATGAACCATGTGCTTACTATATGAATCCAGATTTAGCCGCCTCTTCTCCTTCCTGCAGAAAAAATGCATTTGTAAGTAAATGATGGCACTATTTCAGCTGCCATGAGCTAAACAATCAATTTTATTTTAAGTTCTCATGTTCCATTTCTCATTTCTTCTTTTTGAAAGAAAAGAAGAATGGAATTTTCAGGAACACTGGTAGTGAGTGTCTTTTGACACTTTTATCAATGTGTAGACGAATTCACTACTTTTGCCCAATACATACAAGCACAACTTAAGCATCCTAAGAATGATGAAGCAATTGCTGTGTGACTGTTCTGTACATTTTGAGGTAGTAAACTAAGAGGTTACTAATAGATTCAGTTTGTTAGCCACGTTGGAGAAAAAAAAGAAGGAACAGTCTAAAAGAACTAAAGCATGAAAAATAATAGTATATAAAAGTTTATTAGAGGTATCCAGATGTAAATTTAGTAAAGATGTTGCATTTATTCTGTGATACTTATAAAAATGTCTTCAAATGTGAGAGATGTAGTTGCTCTAGAAAATATTTGGTCTTAAAATTATGCTGAATGGACAACCTGATTTGGGGACTTTGCTTGGTTATTTAACATTTTTACCATCAGATTTTCAAACTTTCTATCATGACTGGAAACAATAAAAAGAGGAAGTTTGGAATTCTCAGGACTGTGATTAAAGCTTATAGCTGAACAAAAATTCTCAAAGGAGGTTGGTGCATGTTGGCCATTTTTGTTGTGTATGGCTGTCTTGCCCTGCATTTATGGAAGCTGCATTCAAATGTTCTCTGTAATTAAACATTCAGTACTTTTAGTTTCTCATCAGGATGAGCTGGGAATGTAATCTTTTCTCTGTTTGAAAATGATGACTCAGCTTCTGTGGTTCATACAAAATGTTTTGGATGTCTTCCATTCCCTCCCTCAGTCCACAAAAGTGAATAAGTGTTTTAAGCACAATTTCTTTGGCTTGCTTTGTCTTTGCTTTGGCTGAATGCTTGAAAACAACTCACCCTAGTTATTTTGAATCTTTAGGCACTGATCTTAACTGGCTCAATAACCTGAATTAGGAATGTTGTGGGGTTTTTTTGGCAAACTAGAGAGTCAGCATGGTGTAGTGGTTTCAGCATTGTACTACAACTCCGGAGGCCAGACTTTGAATCCCCATGACCATGGAAACACCCTGGGTGACCTTAGACAAGTCACACTTACTCAGCCTCAGAAGGAGGCAAAGGCGCCCCCTCCCAACAATTCTGGCCCAGAAAACCCCATGATAGGGTGACCAACTTTAAGGCACACAGCAACAATAAAGAAAAGAGATGACAGGACCTGAGGAAAGGAAGGTAGAGTGAGATGCAGCTGGGATGCAACTAGCATGCAAGTGAGAAATGGCTGTTGTATGGGTAGATTTAAACATCTAGTATAACCATATATCTCACTGTTTTCACTTCTTGTCCGCAAAAAATTTTATAAATGAGAATTTGGGGGGTTTGAGCAAACATGAATGTATTCGAAATGTTACAAAAATATTATTTTTGTTTTGTAGCACTCCATTGGTGCTATTGCTTTCTGCCTTGTAACTGGGTGATTTCTGATGCATTGATGGAACAATAGTACCTAGTGCCTGGTTGTCATCTCAAGCTACAATCCTATATATGTTTACTGAGCAGGAGTCCCATTGAATTCGATGGGACATTTGAATAGACAAAGCTGCATACTATTAAGAGTTCAAGGTTATATGTTTGATCTTCTACTGACAGTTGCCATTCTGATACATTGTGTATATGTGTGTTGGATGCACAAGTCACTACTAGAATTCTGCAAGTCTACTCTGTTTTGTTTGCCAGAACAGTTTGTGTACAACTGCTTGTAATCTTGCATTGTTTGTTATGTTAACAAACAGTGCTGTTTCTCTGAACATTATAATGTTACGCTAGCCCATATTTTCAAGAAATGGAAGAAGTCTTGAAGGATATGATACGATACAGCTGATGAATATGTCATGTTTAAATTCTATTCCACCATAAGTTCTAAAAGGATAAGCATTTCTGTATGTGATTGTAAGAGTAAAAAAACCACTCTAAATGATTTTTTATTTAAAATTGACTGAGCTCATAGTAGTTAAGTTGTGAGCTGACTCAAAATCATGATAAAGTTTATACAAGGCAAACAATACATATTGAAGTGATCAGAACCATTTCACGTCTCCCACCCATCACACTATGTGACATTAAACCTATATTGTGGAATAATACCTTGCACCATGAAGTATGGGCAACTTCCTTTCTGGATTTATTTTTTGGGTGTTTCTACTGTGGCAGGCTTTTGCTCTCTAAATGACTGCTTTATTCAAAATATTTTTATATATTGTCACTGCACCTGTATTCTTTACTGAATATATGTTTTTTGTATTGTGATTTTAAGTTGTGAACTGCTGTGAATGGTGCACAGGCACTAGAAGAATAGTGTTTAAATTGTGCAAGTCCGTGTGTGTGTGAATAAGAAACTGTCCCCTGTTGAAAAAGAAATGGGCATATAGGGAATGGTAAGGTTATAGTGTGCCCGTGGTGGCCTTGTTACACTGTACTCAAAACTATCCTTAAGCATTGCAAGGAAGATGTAAAGATACAATCTAGAGGTCATATTCACACTGACAAGAAGCAAAGGCTGAAGCAATTTATAGTATTATCAACTATTAACTTGCTTTGCAGTGCTATGGAAACCTTTATGTTTTGTTCTGTAGAAATGAGTTTCTACTGGATTCATAATTCCTGGAATCAGGGCTGACAAATATCTGGATGCCTGGATATCTATAATGTGTCAGTGTGTGCGGATTTGAAATATTTTGCCAGTCTTTACATAGGAAACTACCTTATACTTAGCCTATTGTCAACTGTGACTAGCAACACCTGTTGTAGATTTCAGATTAGATTAATTCTTATTCCTAATTGGAGAGTCTAGGTATTCTCTTGTGGTGTTCTGTCTGACAACTAACTAAGTATGACCTTGTTTACCTTCTGAAATCAGGCAAGACCTAGTGTATTCAGTGTGACCCACCATCTTAAAGTTGATAGTGACAGAAAATTGAGAGACAAACTGGTGCTTAATTTACTTCTGCATAAAATTATAACACTTAAATCATCCACAGTCATATACTTGACTCCTAATGACATTAGTCCCTTCATTGTCAAATATTTTTGAAATATTAGTATGTGTAAATGATTGTCTGACATAGCATATGTTGCAAAACTGTCCATGATAAGTTTCTCTGGAGAACAAAAAACAGTGCAGCCAAAGAATAAAGTAAGAACTTTGCTTAAAATTGTTTAGTTGAACAGTTCTTCACTACATGGCATCAAAAGGTATGCAGATGGTTGTAGTTTCCCAACTTAGCTTTATAGCCAGCAGATTGTAGTGTTTTGAGCACTGGAGACCAGGACTTGATTCCCTGTTCAGCCATGGAAACCCGCTGAGTGACCTTGGGCACATCACACACTCTCAGCCCCAATAAAGCCTGTGATAGGGTTGGCATAAGTCAGAAATAACTTGAAGGCACACAGCAGCAAAAACCAGGCTTTTCAGGTTTTAATACCATTGAAAAGATTCTGTAAAGTCTCATGAAGCTTATAAGCAGTTAACTATCCATTTGAAACTAGCCTTCCTCCAAACTGAATATTTGTTAAAAGTTTAGATTGTAGTCAGCATATTAAAATACCCAGGTTACATTTTGCTGTTCATAAGGTGTAAGTCAGAATGTAAATATAATATGATAAATGAAGAAAATTCATCAGGTCAGGTAGGTGGAGTTATTTTTGTTCTATCTGCTTAAGTTGCCAGTGTGATCCTAGCAATGGTTTACTTGTGAATTCCATCAAATTCATTAGGGTTTATTTACAGGTGAGGTAAGTGTGCGCAGGCTTGCTGCGTTAATTTTATAGGTTGAGTTGTTTTTCCTTCTATTTTATGGAACGTATATAAATGTTTTTTTCACATGCAGAGCAGTACCTAGTATTGGAACCTATATATGTCAGAATATAAACTACTTCTGTTATCTATCTAGGTTTCTATACTATGCCTGTCAATGCAGCATAAGTGATGTCTCATGAATTAGGGAGACAGCCTATAGAGGTATAGTATATGCCTTTATTTCATTATTTATGGTTTTACAAATTATGTGTTTTTAGGAAATAGTTGGACTAAAAATGATATTTTATACAAACTCTTAGTTTACTTCAAATATTCTATTACAGTCTTCTGCAAGATTAATATAATTAATTCAGACTAAACATTTATGAAGTTGCAAAATGTGACTTTTTAAAAAAAGAAGGGAAGAATAAATCTTGTGATTATGCAGGCTGTCTTCATATTCCCAATTATTTTTTTTCAGTTGAAATTAATTAATACAAAAGCTTACTTTTGTAATATGTGATTTCATAGGAAAGGCTCACAAATTAATATCATTGGTTTTGCTTTTGTTTTTCCAGGTACCTTCCATATTTTGTGTGAGAGATCCTTTTAAAGACATGTTTTTTTAGTGTACCAAAGCCTAAATCCATTTGCTCATTCCAACTAGAGTAGATCCACTGACTCAGTAAGGTTTGCATGAAGGTTGACCTACCATTCAACAGTTGAGTGAGTGGGTTTGTTGTGGTTCAAATTAGCAAGTGGATTTATGTGCAAATTAGAGGAACACTTGAGATTTTTCATAATCTTAGAAGAACTATCTAAAGTGAACAAACAGCGTTGTCTTTCTGTTACAAATAGCCACTTAATAAGGTTGTCTGAGATGACTGTGTCTTAAGACTGTTCTGTGAGCTCATGGTTCTAGTTCAGCATTGAAAAATCTACCTGGTTTTTTGTATAAGTTGAAAGTTTGCACATTTCATTGTAGATATCAGTAGTTTTCATTAAAAATGGTGTTTCACTTATCTTAGGAATTCTTGGTCTGTGTCCAAAATTAGTACATAACTGAGGAAGAGCCCCTGTTTCTCCTTCAGTAGCTCTTCTGCCAGTTTTTCTACCATGACTAAAAGATGAGAAGCTTTCTTCCTAAAGACTGTATCTCATGTGGTCTGCTGATAATACAGGCTGAACGTCCAGGCGCAGGGAATTGTGGTGACCCTTTAATACTTCCTCACTAGTCCCAGCATGTCTCCCGTGTTCTGATTTAGAGTCCAAAATAATTCTGTCTCTATGACATGGCTGGTCTTCAGGATTAACAGTTTATTATTGACCATGGCATATCATTATGACAAAATCAAAACTGTGTTAGTGGCAGAGCTGTAACACGTGGTAACAGTATCATGAATGCAACAATTGCCAGGTGAAATTCTGTGCTGTTTCTGCTCCCTGACTTCCATGCTGACCTTGCAGCATTATTGAGAGAACGTACTAATTTCTTGCCTCTGAGATCCTGCACAACCTATTGCTGACTATCCTTCTCAGACTCTTTTTAGCTGAGTTCTGTTGCTGAATCTAACTGATGCCTAAATGCCAGTGAGTTTCATAATTTGTGACATCTTCAGCTGACTAGATACAGGACAGTTCTGTGAATCTTAGGTTTGTAAAGGATTCTGTGCTTTTTAAATAGTGCCATCTCGTTAGACCAGTCAAAACAAATGGCTAACTGACATACAGAATATAATTTCACTTTTTTATGCCATTATTACAGAGGCAAATATTTTACTTGTTTATTAGTTTAGTTGCCATTAATAAATTTTTTCATTCTGCTTTGCCCTAAAATCAGCTTAAAGGCACCATGTATTCAAATGAGAACTTTGAAGAGGATTTATTTACAAAAGAATTTGTAACTTTCAGCCTGAAATACTTACCAACTTAATAAAGCAGATCATCTTTGCATAGTGTGTGCTTGCTGTTCTGTACACTCCAAGAGACTCAGAAATAAGCAGTTGCAAAACATCATGAGAAAAGAATAATAAAAAGTATTTCCAATTTTTGGATGGTAACAAGAACAATATAAGCTAGGATGACTGGATACCTGAGATTGTTGTCAAGTCTCGATGGTTGTAGGGATACCTAAACATAGAAACAAAACACTGTGTGTGTCTGAGTAAGCTTAAGAACATTGAGGAAGGAGAGCCATGGATAGAGAAGTTACATGCAGAAACATTGATGGTTCATGAAAGTTGAACGAAAGAAAAGTGGTCAACCTGAGCTGAGTTAGATTACTTCCTGTTTTCAATGGTGGCTGGAGGGATAGTTGTATTCATCTGTTACAGCAAGGTCTTGTGGCACTTTAAAAACAAGGATATTTGTTATGGCAGGAGCTTTCATCATGAAAGTAGACTCCAGATTTGAAGGGCTGGGGGAAAAAATAAGAGATATTAGGGGGAGAATTTCCCAATATTTTTCCAAAACTTTTTTTCTCCAGAAGAATAGAAAGCATGCATTGTGGAGTATTTTCTTCTAGAATTATGAATAAAATGTTTAGGACAAGTTGTTCACATAGTTAATCCTCCCAAAAGTATTTGTAAAACCTATACAAGAGAAATCCTTTTATCTAAGAATATGTACAGTGTTAGATCACTATTATTTCTGATCTTGGTTTTGTTTTCTCTGTTCACTTTATGGAAATGAATACATTACAGATATACCTCAGTTAACAAAGTAAGTGTATTCTGGGCATTAATTGTTTAACACAAGAGTTAGTAACAGAGGCAGAAATAACATGGATGGAACCAGGGAACAAAAACAGGTTAACATGCTTCAGTAAACTTTTTATCAAAATTTTATGCATTTGTGAAATGAAGCCACCAGGTTAGATAACCCTTACCTAAGGAAACAAAAAACTTCTGGATCTTCTACAGACCACCTGAAAGTTTCTTTCAAAATGCATTCGGAGCTGACTTTCTATTTCATCAGCCTCCACTTTTCTTACAGTTTCCCTTTGGGTGAATGAACTTATAGATCTGTGCTTTCTTAATTTGTTGGAGAAAGCTGCTGAGGGGGGCATATCCACTTTCCCGTTTTCTCAGTTTTGTTGTTCACGTATGCTCAGTATAGGAGACAGCTGCTGTTTATCTTGCCAGTTGTAGGAAGGTATACACATGTACAGTAGGATTAGCTAAAGCAGAATCTCCTGTTTCACTGTTCAAGTTTCATTGTGTTGTTTTCTGTAAACACACTGCTGCAACCTGACCCTCAAAGTCTGTTTCTTCAGCCATCACCATCCTCCCAGTGCTGATGCTGCTAAAAACTCCAAACTATGTTGGGGATGAGGAAGAACAAGGGGGATGAGGCATAAAAAGGAGCTTCTTTGTTAGAGGCTTTGTTAACTGAGGTATGCCTGTACATATGCTTGTTTATGAGTGATTTATTAATACAAGGATCAGTTATGTCTCTCTCCTTATGGATCAGGATCCCACGTTACAGCTTGAAACTATGGAGAACTAGGAGAGACAAAATAAATTGCTCTATTTTACTAATGTTTATGTTATGTTCTATTTTTTGTGGGGGAGAGGATTTGCCTGCTTCTCAAACTGGCAAAAACAAAGAGATTCCTTATAGTTTAAGTTTCCTTTATAGTCCAAGACCTTAGAGGTCCATTTGGAACAAAAGATAACATTTTTAAAAAGTGAGTTCAATTTATTATTATATTCTGAGCAAACTGTATTTTTAATATACCAAACGCGATAATTTCATGCCAAGCAGAGTTAAATATAATGAAATTTATGGTCCTAAAGTAGTAAGGTGATTTTCAGTCTGTAAAGGGAGTAATAAATTACATTTTTCAATTATTCAGTTATTCTGGAAATTTAATGTTTTTTTCACCATGGATTCAGAATTTCCAGAAATCTGTGATTGGCTAAAAGGATATATCTTCTGATCCTACCTTACCATGCTACATCATATTTTTGAAATGTATTTAGATATTCTTTACAGTACTTCCATGGTACAGAATTCTTGATTTTTCAGTGCGATCCTGTGCACATTTACTCAGAAGTAAACTTCACTGAATTCAGTGGGGCTTACTCTCGTGTAAGTGATTGTTGCCCAATACTCCAGATACTGGAGTTTCGCCCTGTACTGCTATACATTTTATGGAGAGATGCAATTGTAAGCAGGTTAGGATTTATGTGCGTTGTTAAAGCATGCATACAGACTTTTTCCAACTGTTTTTCTCTTAGAAGATTCTCTCACAGAACCAGTAAATGTCTCTTTTTATCTCCTTGGAAGATGCTTGTAAATGTATGTAAAAAGAAAATGACATCAATATGCATATACTATTTTCACAACTGATGAAAAGTTCTTATTCCCAATAGTCAAGCTTCTTTTAAAATTTTGAAGCTCAAGGGGCTGTATTTTGGATTCTGTTTTTGTTTGTTTTTGGTTGGTTTTTTGTGTTCTTTGAGATTTTATGAAACCGTAATGAGTGTAAGTACATTCAGTGCTGGACAATACAGTACACTTTGGATGTCTAATCACATATGACATTTTTACTGGCATGGCATCCTTTTAAAATGGAATGGACTATTTAATATGGTGTGTGAAGTCGTGTGGTATACCATCTGTTTCAAATAATAAAGCATTCTGTTTATAAAACGCGTACCTTATATTTCCATAAATTACATGGAATGTCATTGGCAAGAAATAAATTTTTTGATTAATACTACTTTTTCTTTTGTCTGTCCAGTTATGTAGGAAATCTTTCCAGAGATGTTACTGAGGTGCTTATACTTCAGTTGTTCAGTCAGATTGGACCCTGCAAAAGCTGTAAAATGATAACAGAGGTAAGCTGCTCTGTGTAGTTTACATCAAATATAATTTTATTTAAGAATTAAGATGATTATTTATTCTGACACTTAAAACATTCTGTTAGGATTCCATTCTCTACAATGTAATATTGTACTTACCTTTTGAGAAATAGTCCTGTGGAGTTCATTGGGATTTTTGCCCAGGTGTGTTTATAAGATTGTTTTCTAAATCAAATAATTGATCAGTCCTACAATCTTTTGACCAGATAAACAGTTCATAATCTTAAAAATGTAATTTACTTTTAACATTTTTTTTTTAAAAAAACTGGTGGCAGAAACCATTTCCCCTTCTGCATAGGAGAGAACATATTTATCTGTTGTGACATACATATAACCTTAAAATAATGCATATATGCTTTTTTTCTGCAAAATAGGTGTTATTTATAAGAAAATCTATTCATTTTTAATTATTTTAAGCATAATGTCAATAAAAAGGATATTTAAAATTGAAGCAGGTACCATAATTGATAGAAGCAGCTTGATTATTTTTAAGCAACTGGTCTCAACATATAGAAATTAGTCATTGTATAGAGGCAGTTGCATTCTAGATTTGGTACTGGACGTCTTTATTTGAGATAGCAAACCTTAATAAAAATTTAGAAAAGAGACTCTCCTTTCCATGAACACCTGGAGTTAACCATCCCATTTCATCTGACAGCCATGAAGAATGGTTTGAAATTTTCATTCTGTTTTTGATTAGCTATGGGTTTTCATCTAAATCTGACAAATTGATTAATCATAACTGCAATTTGTTTGAAGGAAGTCAGCTTTAAACTATAGGTAATGAAGTTGTATTTTTAAAACAAACCATCATTAGATTTAATTGACGTTTACAGTCCAGGTGACACATTAAATTATGCTTAATATGGTTGCAGAATCTTTTGATCTTGCAGCTGTACTCAGTGAGGTAGAGGAGGCTACAGGCATGTGGGGAGGTGAAGGATGGGTCCTCTCATGCTACTCAGTAAGTTATTGTCATGCTCAAATGTAGCCAGTGTATCTTGTACTTTATCACCATTCGTAAGTATTTTTGCTTTCCTCAAGGTAACTTCAGTAACAGTCCTAACTTCATAGGCTGAGGGCTAGCATTACTGGTTAGACAGAACACAAAGCCTGGGATTCTTTGAGCAACTTGTGCTTCTTTAGTCCAGAATTCTTATGGTATCATTAAAAATGTTTGTCTTTTTGAGCATTGGTGAAAACGTGAATGAGAAAACATTTTAAAGTCTGCCATACAACTAGCTGTATAAATGATATAGCTTCATTTTGTATTACTGATCCTCCTCCTGATTTTTTCCCATTATTGGATGCTGATCTTGTGACACCATAAGACCTTTTGACACCATAAGACCTTTTGAAAAGAATAAGGCTCCAGGTCAGACTCTTTTGAAATACCATGGGAATAGACAACATCTTGGAGCTGCATGCCCCATTCTTATTTCAACCTATTTTCTGTAGCGTTGCTAAGTATGAAAAGGTTTTATTTAAAATACGGCAACACCACTGGACTGTTGTTTTCCTAAGTTTTGCTGGATTGCAGATTAATAAAGGGAGCCATCTAACAAAAGTTAATTGGAAGCTAATTGTGATAATTTCTACTCTGCTGTTTTAAGTGGGATTTGTCTTGATTAGCTTTTTCTAACTTTCATACATTGCTAGTCTGAAAAATTGTTATTAGTGAACTTTATCATACAAGTGACTTGAGGGTTCTACTTCAATTTACTCCTTCCCTGTAATAGAAAATACCTTTATTGCAGTTACATTTGTTGCAGATCCTCAGCATGGATTTGCTTTCAGGTGTCTGTGATATAAGTGGAAGAAGCTAAGGTGTGCCATGTTTCCTGTTGCTTGTCTTTCCTCTGGCTGACAGTGCTTATGAACTTCATCTTTACCTCTATAATCAGGATCCCACGGTATACTTCCTTTGGATCCCACTTTCTCTGGCAGGATTGGCAACCCTATTCTTCCTGCAACCACCAGTGCATCCTGAAAACCTGCTCTAGCAGGCAGAACTATCTGGAACAGGTTTTTGGTGCCACAAAAAGCAGTAGTAAGATAGGAATAAAATCTTGGTTCCTCTAGTGTTGGAGACAGCATTGGAACTTGGCCTGTGATTACAGTACTAGGTACTAATCACCATTCAGTGATGCAATTAAGTACAGTGACAATTTACATAATGATTACACTGTTGATGACATTTCCTGATGATACAGATATATTTGTGTATGATCTTAAAAGTGTCATCTTCAGTCTAAATGTCCCCAGAATTTCTTTCAGAGGCATAGTTGGTCATGGTTATATCACATCTGGTTTTTTTTTTAAAGGATATTCTTGATTTCTTCAGAAATCTAGAATATTCTTCAGGTTCAAGTTCCACATTTCTTTAATGAGAGGTAAAGAAACCTCTGTCTGAGATTTTCATTCTGCAGTTGACAAGCTAATAAGAAGAACAGAAGAGTGTTCTTCTTGTACAGAAGAACAACATCCAAAATTCATTGGAAATTTGGATCAGGACCTTGTTGTATGTATGTAGAGGAATGTTGAATGGAGAATAGCAAAGTCCTTCATACACATGCAGAATTTTGTATGTTTTTCTAAAGTATATGTGACTTCCTTCTACTGAGATCTTAGAGGGGGACAACTTGCAACTCTTTAGGCTCCTGTCTGCCTGAATCATTACTGAGGAGTTGCAGTCCAACCTCTGAATAGCTACAGGTAGATCACCCCTGCCTTAAAGAGCAGAGTATTTCACAATAATGGACTTTGTAAGTTTGAATATTGTAGGTCAGGCATTTGATTGCTTCTTTTCTATGCCATCTACTGCATTTAGTAGGTTCCTCTAGCATATGAGTATAGACTATCTCAAATTTTCTTCATGTTAAATTGAAGATATGTGAGAAAATATGAATGATTTAGTTCATTTTTTGTATAAGAACTGAAAGCTCCACCCCATGTTTTTCACTGTTGTCAAAGTCTGAAAACATTGTTCTGTCAACTCCAAAAATCTTGACTTTAGGAATGACAACTATTTGGGTCTAAATATACATCAAGGAACTGAGTGAGTTATCAAACTAAAAAGTAAACCATGAAGTCTGTGCATACACAGTCCAATCTAAGGAAGATAAGCCTCATCTGAAAACCTTTCTGAAAGTAGGCCTATCTGCATTAGTCTCTTTTGAATCCAAACCAGTGTGTACAAAATGTGAGCGGGGCAGCGTCCAGCATCTTGTGCTGTGTCCTCAGTGCTCTTTTGTTGGCTTGGTGTCACATTTGTATTAATTGACTAGAAGGCCTACAGTGTTAGTTACCACATCATTTACCTGTTTCTGGATGATCGATCCTAGTCCCACTCCTTCAGAAGCAGATCACCATTGTTATCTTCACTAAGAGTGCTTCTATTTGGAAGGACATCTTTGTTTGTGATACTGAACATACAGTCTGTTGCCTCATGCTGATCTCTAGAGTAGGGGCACAAGTACAGTTTTGTGAATGTTATTAAGCATTTGGTATGATGGAGTGGACAACAGTTCTTAAGGTTATTTTATAAGCATTTATGGTAACATTCTCTTTTCTAGCTTTAAGTAATATATTTTCCTGGATTTTCTTCTCAGCAACCCGATAGCAGAAGGGTCAACTCTTCTGTTGGATTTTCTGTTTTGCAGCATACAAGCAATGACCCTTATTGCTTTGTGGAATTTTATGAACACAGGGATGCAGCTGCTGCATTAGCTGCAATGAATGGGAGAAAAATTTTGGGAAAGGTACGTTGCATTAAAAAGATGAAGCAAATGAAGTGAATAGGTTAATTATGATTCGTGGCGAACGTTTTTGACACTGTTCTTAGATGAAAGCTAATGTTTTTATAAAGAATAAATAACCTTTTTGTTGAGATTGATCCTGCACTGTATCTTGGTTGATGTTTGCTGCCTAGAATTATGTCAGTATTGATTTGTTTCTTATTTTCAGGAAGTAAAAGTTAATTGGGCAACAACACCAAGTAGCCAGAAAAAAGATACATCAAGTAAGTAACACTAATGAGCCTAAACTGTTATACTAAAATCAACTGTAATGGTATACTTGACCTCATAGTTATTTGTTCTACCATGTCTCTCTTGGATTTTGAGTTCTTACATTAGCTGAATTGCTTCGCTTTTATATGATGTACCTCATTCTCAGAATAGCCTACTATGTTAGAGAAGATTAATTATAGGTTAAGCTACATTTAAATATGAGATGGAGTCCTACTCATGTCCAAAGAGTAAGAGTGCAGAAGCTACTTTACTGGATAACAATAGTTTATGTATTCATTTTATACCCTACCCCTCAGCAACCATCCGGCTGAGATGTCATAACACCTATCAGAATTAAAAAGAATACAGTTGGCCCTCCCTATTCACTAGGGTTAGGGACACAGGACCTCTGCAAAAATGGAAAACCCACAGATATCAAAATGAAGGGGACCAAGGTGTAGTGGGAAGAGCAGGTGCCCTGGATCCTAACCAAGTCAGGGAAAGGAAAAGGAAAGGGGATAGGTTGGCATGGTGGCCCTGTACTTCCTCTCTCACACCCATCTCCTTCCTTGGGTGTGTGTGTGTGGGGGGGCGGCATCTGGAGAGGGATGATGATTTTGAGAAATTGGACTGAGAATTGTCCTTAGCTGGCTAAGCAGTGGCTGGTGGAGGAAGAGGAGGAGGACCAGAGGCAGGTTTTCGAAGGGTTGTGTGGCCAGATGGGAGCCACTAAGAAGGAAGGCTCTCCAGGAAATGTAGTACCTGAAGTGGGGGGCAGGGGTTGGGGAAACTTGCAAAAAATCAAATCTGTGAAAGTCAAACCTGTGAATGTGAAGGGCCAGCTATAATTACATTCTGCTTTCCTTCAGATCACTTTCATGTATTTGTGGGAGATTTAAGTCCAGAAATAACAACAGAAGACATCAAGTCAGCATTTGCTCCTTTTGGTAAAATATCGTAAGTACCATGGTTTTTATTTGAAATCATTAATGCAGAACAAGTGATGATACACAATTATTCTTCTGTTACAGTTGATGTATTTCACTTTGCTTAATTTGTTACTTCAAATTTTGTGGTGTATAGTGATCTTTTGGTGGGGGGGGTTGCATCATATTGTCCCATATAAACATGACCAAGGTTTCTGCATCAAAACTTTTGGAAGCTGAGTGCTTTCAACCTTTGCTGTGTGTTTGAGGGTTTACATTGGCAAATGAACAGGAAAACTGTGGTTTGGGTTTATATAAAGACATGTTAGAGGCATTAAGGTATCTTACACATCTATTAATTATGTAGGTAGTGTTGAACTGCAGGCAAATTATATTATTTAATGTAGCAAGCTATAAAAAACAGTTATGTGCATGTATTCTTTTGAAAGTGGCATTTGATTAAGGGTTTTTGAATATGGAGATTAAAACTCACATCTTTCTGGTAAGTTTTTAATTACAATAGTGTTTGCCAATCCAAAAATACCTTTTCTCTATATAAACCAGTTTAAATTGGGATTAGACTGCCAAACATCCATAGCTTTTTCACTGCACATTTTAAACATTGCAAGCTTTCCTGTAAGTGTTTTGGTGTATATGTCTCCTTTGTTGCATAATCTAGCCTCTACAACAAAAGCTGAACATTCTATGTTAACTTTACAGGAATTTATTTGTGCCAAAATAAATAAGTTAATATTTTCTCTCTATATGCTGTACATATTTTCAAATGAAACATAAATCTTATTTTGTCTGTTTTGTTTACTTTGCTTTTTATCTCAATGTGGTAAGTAGTACTGTTTGCGAGCCAATATAAAAAGGTTTTATACAGGTTGCTATTTCTCAATCTTTATTTATACCTGAGACCTGCAGTTTTTCTAAAGTCCAAGTCACAATTAAAAGTAATAGCATTCTGATTATTTTGCAGAATTGCTCATAAGAATGGACAGGATCTTGAAGCTAACTGCAAGGAACTGTGCACACTGGAACTCAGTTGTAGATTTTTTTCTCATTTCTATTTATTCTTATTATACATTATTTATATATACATATTTTAGTATTTACATTTTAACATTCTATATTCAGTGCAGTTCTATATTTCCAATCATTTTAACTTACTCACTAAAATTTATGTGTAAAATTTGTTGTTTTCGTACTGGTGTGCTTAGCATTGTTGTTAGTTTTATTCTCCTTTCTTAAATTTCTGAAAATGTCAATTTTTCAAAATTTACAGCTACCCAAACTCCAAAATGATGGTAGAGAATTGACCAAGAAAAATAAAGAAATCTGTTAACAGGCCATGTATGCCTTTTAATTCCTATTTTTTTCCTCTTTTTCAATTTTTTAATATTTCATATTTTATATCACTAGGCAGAGGGCATTTATTTAGAAAATGCATGGTAAAAATAGTTAGAAATGTTACAGTAATTTATAGAACAGTGAACCTTAGTGAACCCTAGCCAATAGAATATTAGAAAAGGAAACTTAGTTCCTTTTAAAAATTTCAGATCTGAACAGTTTAGTTATAGAAAGTGTAGGTTATATAATAGGTTGCATGTTTATTACATGTTATTTTTTTGTCCTACTGCTTTTTTTCTAACAGGTAAAGAAGCATTAGGGAGAGTTTAGGAATGACTATAGTTATAGGAGTTACTGAGATTATAATAGGAAAAATTATGCTCACAATACAGTGTGTGTGGTTCCTTTTAGTTTTTATTTTGAAAATCTTTAATATTTTCCTCATATAACTGTGCTTCTCTTCCCAGGGATGCAAGGGTAGTTAAAGATATGGCAACGGGAAAATCAAAAGGATATGGCTTTGTATCATTTTACAATAAACTAGTGAGTAATTGAAAGTTAACCTCCTGGTCTATGAAACTGATTCAGAATATGTGCTATATTTCAACTTATGCTTAATGGATGCTGCTGTAAATTCCCTTTCTATAAACCATTGGTTGTTGAAGCATGTGAAGAGCAAAATTCCATATTCTTGTAGAGAGTGTCGTATATAGAGACCGTGTTGTGGCCTTTGGATAAAAGATGAAAAATACACCATTTCAGATCCTACTAGTAATCTAGTACTGCTTTTAGCAGAGCAGTAATAAGAATGAAAAACATTCCTGCTTGGCGAGGAGGGACAGTTCCCTGTTCCTCATTGGCCCATTCCCAGCAGCATCCCTCCATGCTATATCTTACATATTCCATTGTTGAAGATCCTCCTCCTCCTATGCATGGTTGAAAAAAATTAAACTGTTTCACATAAAATAGCTAATAGCATAATAACACAGGTTTACATATTAAAATAATCAATAACAGGACAAACCAGTTTGTCTCATCTCTGATATTTGTGAGATACATAAGGGTGTGTATATATACTTCAAGTTTAATATCTTAAGTGAATGACTCTAAAACTACATTATTGGAAGTATAGCAAATGAGAAAATAATTGTTACGTAGATAATTTGTTTTCAGAATGAAGGATATGAACTTTTAAAGTTCATGGAATTCTTCTTCATGCTTGATTTCTGTGCTAAGGCAGCACAGCATTAACATACTTCTTCAGTTGTTAGATGGAAACAAGCTTTTGAATGGAACAATGTACAAGTATGGGAATGAGTGTCTTTGTGTACCTGGATTTCCACAAATTCTCTTGACAACATCCAGTTGATGGGGATGTTTTGTGAGATCTGCTTCCAGGAAAAAATGGGAGTCATGAAGAGAGAGGATGGGCCATCTTACAGATTTCAAAATGGTCAAAATTCAGGAAGAGACTATAGATAAACTGAGCAAACATGCTTTAGATTTTACTTTAACATTTACTGTGTAAAATTGCCTTTCTGTTCCATTTGTGCTGAAATCTAAATCTGCGTTTTTCTATCAGGATGCAGAAAATGCAATTGTGCACATGGGAGGCCAGTGGTTAGGTGGTCGTCAAATCAGGACTAACTGGGCAACACGAAAGCCGCCTGCCCCCAAAAGTACACAAGAAAGTAAGTGAATTGATGATGGACAGGGATGAAGTTTCAGTGCTATATTTAATTGGAACCTGAAGTAGCGTAAGATCTACTTCACATAATTTAAAAACACACAGAGTTCTGAGTTCCAGTAACACCGTAGTCTATTGGATAATTCTTCATATTTCAGAATTTCATATTTCAGAAAGAGATTTGTTTTTAATCTGCCTCATTGGCAATTTTGGCCCAACTGGTTGTTGGGGATCAGAACAGTTCAAAATACTGTTTGTCATTCTCTTAAATTAGCAGCCAAAATATATTTAGCTCTATATTGGTTGGAAACAACTGGTTTTCTCATATCAACTGACTGAACTAGAATCTCAAAATTAGACTTAAAGAAATTGGTCTCTTGTGGCCTTCAGTATAATTCTTGGTTGGCTCAGAAGATGTGGTTTCTAAGTGGTTCCTGTTGGAGCAGAGCCACTTAGATGAAAAGGCTTTTCAAATTACTGACGACCCGAAAGATCTAGAAGCAATTCCAGCTAATGTTTTCTATCCTTTTTTCTTTTTAATAGTGTCTGAGTGAGGAAATTACCTGATTGAATTAACTTCCTTTAACCTGAAGCAAGCATTTATTTTTCTCTTCTTCCACTTGACAGATTCTATAGTGAGGTGGGGAAAGTTTCAGCATAGGGGATATTATTGGAGTTTTGCTCATCTGTCACACAAGAGAATAACATGTACCATGTAGTTACACATATTATGATATACAAATCTCAGAAGAAGCTGGGTTTACTGGTTGATCTGAAACTGTTCTTTTACAAAATTGAATAATAATGGTAAATTATTTGGAATTATAGGAAAGGGTAAATTATATAATAATGGTAAATTATATGGTCTTATAGCATCATTGCACAGAACTTTTGTAAGTAAATGTGCATTGAACTGGACCATTAAGGTTGCAAAGTCTGAGTAAACAAGAATTTCTGAATATTAATTTGTTAAATATCAAGAGAACTGAGATGTCAGACTGGGTCATACTGTTTTTTTACCGTTTTCCTCACTATATCCTTGAGAGTGTCTTTAAAAGAAAATCTGAATATATACTGTTATGATGGATTTAGGCATACATTAAAACTAGACTTGACATCATTAATTGCTTACAGCAAGTGATGCAGTTTTTTTAAGGTGACATCACATCATATGAAGTAGGACATGTAGTGCATTTTTGTCTTCTGTAAGACTTCAGTCCAGGAACTTCCCACTTCCTTAGCGATAGACTGTTAAGTATTATTCTAGACCAGTTCTCCATAAAATTAAATGCTGGTGTTCCCAAAAGAACTGATCCCCATATTGGCTCTGTCAATGATGTGTGTTAGGAGACTGACAGTTTCTGCAAATAATAGCAGTGATTTACAAAGTGTTTTTCTTTCAGACAGCACAAAACAACTGAGATTTGAAGATGTAGTAAATCAGTCAAGCCCCAAAAACTGCACAGTCTATTGTGGAGGAATTGCTTCTGGGTTAACAGGTAAGAATCACATTTGTACTTCCAGCACAGCTGCTGAAGCCATTGAGCACAAATACAGCAAACAGAAATTTTTTCTATTTTTAGATCAGTTGATGAGACAGACATTTTCGCCTTTCGGACAGATTTTGGAAACAAGAGCTTTTCCAGGAAAAGGCTATTCATTTGTGAGGTAGGATAATTCATACTACTTGTTTGGACCAATAGTATAGTAAAATATTTACATAGGAATACATGGAAAACACTGTTCAAAATCTGCTGTGCCTAAAGAATGGGGGAGGGAGTTCAAGTTTTTTGAATAAAGGATAAAGGTCTCAGCATGCATTTAGAAGTAGGCAAAAAAATGCTGTAGTGTTGAATGTTGGTATAGAGTATTCCCTGTGTTTGCCATCGTTTGACACATCTTTATATCAGAAGTTTTTGAATAGTTGAATCACTGGATTACATTCCTGAAAGTGAAGGGTTTGGACATTGCCAGTTTCATTGGATGATTGATTCAGTCCCCTAAAACAGTAAATTTGGGAGTAGTGCTGTAAATCCCCCTGGAAAAATATTGTGATAGAACTCATTCCATCAGTGGAAAAAGGAAGGAGTAATCTCGTCTCCGCGTTCCACCTGTACTTGTGCACTCCAAAAGTCACTATAAATGGCTTGGAACACCACCTAGAGCTGTTTTTGGTGTGTGCCAAGGCCAAAGGCAAAAAAGGAAGAAAAGCTTAATAGCACCATTTAAGCCGTTTTCTCTTCCATTTAAGCCATTTTCTCTTCCATGAGCGGTATATAGTTTGTAAACTCTTTAGACCAGGGACTTGTCTGTCTCCTTTGTGTTAATTTCCAAAGTATCATGTATATGAACGCTATATTACTATCAAGTTTGGAAGAGGGAAATTTTTGTACTTCTTTTGATGAGTCTATATATATTCATGTAGAAAATTAATAAATTAATAACTTTTAATTACATTTTAATAGGAGTAGTGTTACAGGGCTTTTCACTGTACATGTGGTTGTAAAATCTCTCTTAATGTTTTGTTAGGTTTTCAACTCATGAAAGTGCAGCACATGCTATTGTTTCAGTCAACGGTACTACCATTGAAGGACATGTTGTTAAATGTTATTGGGGTAAAGAATCGCCTGATATGGCAAAAAACTTCCAACAGGTAATTGGAGTGTTAATAGTATGCTCAAGTGTTTTCCTTGGATGTTTGCATATATTTGAACAAATGAGTGAAATCAGTGTGTGCACTATTTCTGGTTTTTAAATTTATGTTTCTGTAGCAACAAGTGTTAATTTTTGGTACATATTTAAGGACTAATAGGTGTAATTGTTTGATTAAAATGAGTTATTTGTATTATTATATATTTGTAGTTTCGTGTAATGTTATGTAGTGGTGTTTGTTTTTTGGTTTTTTTCCGTTTATTAAATGTTTAAAAATAAATATGACTTTCTTTTTTTGATAAACAGATAGTAATCAATATTCACTGCTCAGTGCTTGAGTTTTTTTTTCTGAAATGTAATCCTCTTTTCAATCACCAGGTAGATTACAGTCAGTGGGGGCAGTGGAGTCAAGTGTATGGGAATCCACAGCAATATGGACAATATGTGACCAATGGATGGCAAGTATCATCTTATGGAATGTATGGACAAGCATGGAATCAGCAGGGATTTGGTGTAGAGTAAGTACCTCCCTTTCATATTTGTGTTTGCACACACTGCTTCCCAGGAATGTAAATTCTCATCTGTAGTCTTTACCAGGATGGCGTAAGTACCAAAGGCACCAGATCCTGTCTGATCTTAGAAGCTGAGCAGGGTCAGCTCTGGTTTGTACTTGGATGGGAGATGAATACGAGGTGCTGTAGGCGATATTTCAGAGGAAAGAACTTGCAGTATCACCTCTGAGTGTTCCTTGCTTGAGAAAAGCCTATGAAATTTCATGGGGTCACCATAAGTCGACAGGCAACTTGAAGGCAAATACATACACAGTCTTTACCAATCTAAGTTGTGAGTATTACTTTTTATTCATGATATCTTGGGACTTTGCTGTACATTTCATCAATTAAATGTTTTAATTAAAGTACTAGTTGTGTACTAGTTTTCAATGCCAGTTGACATTCTCTGTCCATGAACAGAATCTTGGGCTTGCATTCTCCATCCCCAGTGATCTCCCATTTTTTTTAGGGAAATTTGTTTGCTAAGATTGTTTTTGTCCTGTGAACAAGAGAGGAAGAGCATAAGACTGAGACTGCTGTTTGTGCGGACTGGAAACCAACAGACGTCAAGTGGGAAATGCAGTCATAAAATAGGATGCATGCATGACATACTATGTTTAAATCTACAAAATATCTGGAATTTTTAATGTGGATTTTCATAAAATGCTGAATTTTTTTTTAAAAGCACCAGCTCTCAAACAGCTAACATAGTTAGCAATAGATAGAATTTAAATGAAAGTCAACATATTTCCCACCACACAGGTTGAGTATCTGTTATCCAAAATGCTTGGGACCAGAAGTGTTTCATATTTTGGATTTTGGAATACCTCTATTTGCCTGTAATAAAATATAGTACGCCACAGGAGATCTCCAGGTTTTTCATTTCACTATCACGTGTTACCGGCTTTCTCTTTTCCTAACTGAATATGTAGTGCATTATAAATATTTTTGTATTTAGGAGAAAAATTTCTAAAAATTATATTAACTTGTTCCAGTATCATAGCAGATTCTTTAATTTTTTGTCATTTAATTGATGAAATGGATTCAGACTGATTAAATATGCAGCAGGTATGAGTATATATACTTAGTGATTATTCTACTGTATTGTATATTATGCTCAAGATACTTAATAGGAAGTAGCAGTATAAACCATCTTGGAGGATTTTGTTTAAGTGTGTTTTAGTCCAGCTCCTAGGCAGTTGGGGAAGTGAACTGCCTTGACGAGTGCCAGAGAATGGAGTAGTGAGTGTGATCTTGCTAGTTCTAAATGGCTTTAAAAAACATTTACTGTCATATCTTTCTGCATCTCCTCTGAAGAACAGGATGTAGGCAAAGGGTTGTGGTGGTTCTGGTCTTGTTTGGAAGAGGTGATACTGAGGATTTTCAATTCCACATTTGATAATTTTGTTTGAAACTTTTTCCAAAAGAGATGAAAATTAAGAGCTAGAATGCTTGCAGGAGTTAGGCATTCACATCAAATTACATCTATTATGCATCAATTATGTTGATGGACTGTACGTATCTGAGTGCAGTGTATGCTGGTATTAGTACAAAATCCCAACACAGTTAGGGATCATGTTATTTGAAGAACTGCCAGCACATGTGTGAACCTCTCCAGTGAAGCCCTGCTGTCTCATTTAGGTAGGTCCTGGGGACATTCTTTTTTTATTCAGTGGCATCCCAGGAAAATACATATGGTCTCTTTACTTACCATCTATCTCTCTTTCTTTCTTTCATTCATTTTGCTTCATTTCATTTATGTGCTACCTTTCTACTGGAGAAGAACCCAAGGTAGCTCACAGAAAGAATCAGCTAAAAACAATAAAAATTTAAAACACATTCAGAATTATCCCATTAAAACAATAGATTAAAAAACAATATAAAATCAGTAATTGTAGAAAAGTTAAAAGTAAAGTACACCTCACTCAGAATCCTCCCAGCAAGTAATTACACATTAAAAGCCTACTTGTACAAAAAAGTCTTTGCCTGCTGGTGAAAGGAGGGCAAGGAGGGGATCTCAGTAGTTTTCCATGGAAGGGAGTTCCAGAGGGTGGAAGCAGCCACTCAGAAAGCTGTCTCCAATGTCCTCACCAAGTAAGCCTGTGATGGTAGACTGAGAGAAAGCCCTCCCCCATGGATATTAAGAGTATGGCATGTTCAGATAGGGAGATACAGTCTTCCAGGTAGTTCGGACCTAAGCCATATAGGGCTTTATAGATGTTGACCAGATGTTGTTGTTGAATTTTTCCTGGAAATGAACTAGTAGCCAGCAAAGCTCTTTTAATAGGGAGTTAGTTATATGTTCCTTTTAACTGTCCCTAGTCATCATTTTTGATGTAGCATTTGGGACCCACTGAAGTTTCTGAACAAAGAAAGCTCCACTTTACAGTGCTTTACAGTAGTCCATACCTTGCTTTTATCTCCAAGATTGGGACTCAAGGCAGATTACAAATTACAATGATTACAGTATAGTTAAAATGTGAAAAAAGTCAAAATTAAAATAGGATTAAACTTTTAACAATATTAAAACAATTAAAATACATATAAAAATAATAGAAAGCCCTTTAAAACAGTACATCCTAAAACAATATAGTACCCTCTCAGAAGCGCTTTCCTTAAAAACCTGAAAAAAAGTGTTTGCTTAGAGAAAGACAGCAAGGAGGGAGCCAGCCATTTTAGCTTTCCTGAAGAGGGAGTTCAGGAGCCTAGAGTCAGATACAAAATGTCCCATCCCATGTACTCAGCAACTATACCTGTGGAGATGGTGAGACTGAAAGAAGGGTCTCTCTCGTGGATTACAGGCTCATATGAGGAGATGTGGCCTATCAGATAGCCTCAACTTATACCATATAGGGCTTTATAGGTCATGTGCGTGGAAGCAGATTAACAGGCATTGGAGCTGTTGGGCAGGAGAATTGAATGACGTGTGTAACCTGACACCTGTAACCAACCTATGTTAACATTTTGGTTGCAGTTCTTTTTATGAACTGAAGTTTCCAAGTTCTCTTCAAAGACAAACTGGTAGAGTTGTTACAGCAACCCAAGCAGGATGTAACTAAGGCATGTGTCACTGTGCCTAGACAGGCATCTCCAAGAAATGTCACAGTTGGTGACTAGCTTTAAGTGTGCATCATCTGTGCTTTTTGGTTGCTCAGAATCTGTGTTTTATCTGTCCAGGAGCACCTCTGTCTTGTGTGGATTGAGCTTCAGTTTGCTTACTCTCATCTAAACCATAACTGATAACAGACACAGGTTTAGAATCATACAACTTTCTTGGTGTTAGGTGGAAAGGAAAAAACAGAATTGGGTGTTGTCAGCATAACAGTGGCAGCAAATGCCAAACCTCCATATGGGCTCTACCAGCAGTTTTATGTAGATGTTGAATAGCATGGGGGACAGAATGAAGTCCTGAAGGACACCAGAGAGCAATGGCTGAAGAGTCTCCCTGCATCACCTTCAGGCCTTGCCCCTGTGAAGCAACAGAGCCACTATAAAACAGTGTGTCCAAGTTCCATCTCTACAAGGTGACCCAGAAGGCTGCCATGGTTGATGGCACTAAAAGCCTTCAAGAGGTCCATCAGAAAGAACAGGAACACATTCCCACGTGTCCAGTTTCTGTCAACCAGAACAACCAGTTTCTAGTTCATGTTTGGACAAGTTATGGTTATATGTATTACTACATGATTTTATTTTCTGCTGTTATCATTCAATGCTTTTGTTTTAATAATTTGGAATTATTATTTGATCATGACTGCTGAAGCTGTAAACCACCTTTTGAGGAAAATTCCCTGAAATACCACTTCAGAGTTCATTAAATAAATGATAAAAATTCTCACCTTCAAGGTTATCTAACAAGTCTATGGATACATTGATTTATCTTTTAAAGCTGTTGTAGTTGAATTGTGGGTAGAAACAGCATGCAGGGTAAATGTGTACCTACTTACAGCATTGCTTTGCAATAAATAAACATGAGAATAGGACTACTGAATGCATTCAGGATATTGCAAGTTGCATGAAGCCTCCCAGATTTTTAGTGAACTGAATTTTTCAGCTTTTATATTTGGGATAGAGACTAGTGTCTACAAATTGTAGGGGAAAGATGACCTTATTAACTTTGTTGATTGGTTTTCCTGATAAATCATATGTTGCTTTTCTTTTCTTTCCTTTTCTTAATCTCACACTCAAGTCAAACACCTTCTGCAGCCTGGATGAGTGGATTTGGTGCTCAGCCTGCCCAGGGACAAGCTGCTCCTGTAATACCTAATCAGGCTGGATATGGTATGGCAAGTTACCAAACACAGTGAGCTGGGACTCTGTTTAAAAGTGTGGTTTCAAGATAGGTTTCATTTCCAGTGATTATTCTGAAGACTGGAATATAGACATTGGTGGGAGGGTGGGTGGGAAAAGAATATTTATTTTGAAAATGGAAACTGTTTGGAACCTTTAGCACAGCTTTTGCTTTGGTGAAGGACACAGATATCTTCTAGTTAACGCCTTTTTAAGTTTTGTGTTCATGATGGATATGAACATGTTTTCTTTATGTACAAAATTTAAAATAAAGCCAATAAAGACAATTCTGACTTCACATTTTGATATATTAGGAGGAAATGTTTAACAATTTGATTCTTAGATTACTATTCCATTTTTTTCTTCAGTGTTTTACATCACAGATTTTAAGAAAAATGACATTAAAGATGCTTTTAGTTGAACAGTAAAACCTAACATTTTGACTGTGGACCAAACATTACATCAAAGAAGATGGTGTTTTCTTCAGTAACCACCAAGCCATCAGAAGACATACTCATGGAAATAGCTTTTATTTTATTTTTTTTTCCTGTGTGTTTTGAAGAAACTGAAGCCTAGTATAAATGTTTCATTCTTTGCTAGAAAACACTGCTGTCTGCAATACTTGAGCAACTAATTGCTATCTACATTCAGGAGCATTTTCAAATCAGTTTCCTTGAAGTGCAAAGTTGCATTTGATTTGGGATTTTCAAAAGTATGCTGCTGAAGCGGTCATACTGATTATTTTACATAAAACTTTATACCAAACTACAATGTTATGAAAGCATGCTCAGACCTAGAAGTAACAATGTAAATATTTAACAGTGCTTCATTACATAATACTGAACATAATTCTGCTCTGTTTGCAGTAGAATTGACAAGAATGTGCACATCTGACACTCCCCAAAGTTAACTACTATTTAAAGTGAAAAGTTACTCTACAAAGAGCCTTAATTTTAAATTCATAAATCTTCAATTCAGCTCTTTTAGCACTAAAATCTGATTTATTTTACTTTATGTTACTCATTATGTAAATATTCTGGTTGATAAACATGTACCTGAAGGTCCTATAAGTTGTATAGTATCTGAGTGTTAAGAACTTGGGGTTTTGTAACATCCAGAAATGTTTAGCCCACTGATTTTTTAACCAGTTTGTTAAAATATTATTTTAGAAGTTTCTTAATGTGCCATTTGGTTAATGGAAATGCAGTTGGAACAAGTATACTTAGTTGTGGCTTATACCTAGGATTTTTTGTTTGCTTTGTTTTTTTTGGATGGTATTTTTGGATGGCTTGCCTGTAACAAACCTATACATATGCTGGGTTGTTTGTGCACTGAATAGTTTTCAGGATAAAATCATGAAGTTGCTCAAATGGTATACCCTGGGTTATTTCTCCCTCTATGTGTACACTGACACAACTGCCTCAATAAGTTTGAAGTTGAAAATGAATGTTAAGATATAAAAACTGTGTGTTGAACATACAACAGCTAGGTGGTGCAGATGCTTCATCTCTGAATTTGAACTTACTGACGCCATCACTGAGCTAAAAAATTGTTCCATTAATAAAAGAAAAGAGACCTCTGTTTTGGTGGACTACAGTCTCAGAAAAATATGAGGAAGCCTTGCATATTTGATTCATTTCCTAAAATATTAATGTGGAGTATTAGTTTGGTGTGGCATAGACTTACATATCGCACAATTAAAAGAAAAAATTCATATGTTCATTGCTTGAAAGGATCAAGTGTTCTTTGGTTTTTGTTTGGAATTAGTTTCTGAACTGCTATCAGAGCTGATAATCAATGCTGTTTCCAGTATGCTAAGCTCTATGGCTTATTAGAAATATTCTTTAGAAGTTCTGAATTTATTTTTTTTGAAGGCCGGAAAATTAGAGAAAAAGCCAAAATTATATAGTGAAGTCTTCATAAATACCAAATATTCCTGTTCCTATTAAAGAACATTTTATTCATCAGGGAACCCCTGAAATAGTAGCTGCTTGCAAAAGGATTTATATCACCTAGCTTCATTTTTCAAACTGTACATAGCAAAAAATGAAAAGTAACAAATGGTAACCTCTTCCAGAAGTGTTATAATAGGTGGGTCTTAACCTGGTGGCCTGCAGATTTTGTAAGACTGCAGCTCCTGTTACCTCTGACCATTTGCACTTCTGCATGTAGCTTATGGAAGTTTTCTAAAATACTTAGAGAAGCATTGTATTGAGGAAGGCTGTGTTAGGCAAATATATCTTCTGAGCCTGTACATTTATATTTAGAAATGTGCCATAGGAAGCTTAGGTGAGATCCTAACCCTGAAGTCCTTAGTATATATCGCTTCAAGTCTGAAAGACAGATAGAAAACTAAAGGGCTGCATTCCATGTTGCACATTCTCAGTGTATTGATCTTCTTAATACTGGACTATGTTTTCTTCCAGTTTTTACCATCTATTCATGCCACAAGATACATAGGATTGGATCCAGATATTCACCTGCAGCCAGGAAGGGTGGCACCTGACTGTCCCTGTTCTTCCTGTCTCTGCCAGAGGCCCTGGAAATGCTTCCTTGGGGGGTTTGAGATCCTTGCTGACAGGAGCAGCCTGTACCACAGGGAGAGATAATGTGAAATCAGATGGAGTCATCTTCCATTCTACATTCAAAATCTACTTCTTTCTTTCTCTACTCTCCTCCTATCCTCAATGTAATATTTTCAGGGGTATGGTAGGGAGAAAAGGGACAGGGTGTTACCTTCTGCATGTTTTCTTCTGGGGGGGGGTGTATATCTGGATCCAACAGCAGTGCAGTCATATATTCTGATCAGAAATGGATATTGCATTGTAGCCTCGTAAGACTTAGAAATGACAGTTAAAAGTTCTGAGCACTAAGTGTTCGTTTCTTAAATAGTTCACCAAAGGTAAACTATTCACCAAAGGTTTTTTGGTAGCAAAGTGTTTTGGGTGCTATACTGTTTCCCTCCAGAGTGTTATGTGCTGCTTGAAGTAACCTGTTCTGTTGACTGCGAGATCTGCTATTAACTTCGTATCACTGGAATGTGGAATGCTCAGAAATGGATGAAGCTATGAGTGCATGTGGAGGCCTGAATTAAGATTTCAATCGACATGGGAAATGTTTCAATAAAGCAAAAACATCAGGTTCATGCTACATTCTCATTTACACTGTCCTTATACAGTAGGGATGGGAATTTCTAGCCCTTCAAGTGTTATTGAATTGCAACTCCTAGCAGCCCTAGCCAGCATAAGGAATGGAGTGGAATTGTGTGCATTGCGATTCAAAAGTATATGGAGGGTTAGAGAATTCCTATCCCTGCTATACAGTGTGACCTTACAAGATAGGCTGCCTGGCTTGCTTGCTTGCTTTGTTACTTGCTTTCTTGGGTGTACTAGAACATCACATGTATATTTCAGGCAGCATCCTTGAAAGTTTGGTCGATAACAGCATGATTTATTTTGGACCGTTTGTCAAAAAGCAAAACATTTCATTCTCTCGAGTTACTTTTCATTCAAATCCCCTGCTCAACTGTTAGTCTGTTAATTCAGATCCCCTGTTTAACTCTTTAATCTACCATAAAGGCCTTGGTTAAACAATATCTAATCTGCAGTGTATTATAAACTAAATCCCTTAATCTGTGAAGTTGCTTGGGGAAACTCCTTTCATGACACACATGCTTTTCAATACAGGTATACTGGAGTTCCATGAAACAATTACATATACTTAAACATCAAAATGTTTCATATTAAATGCAGAGGTTTCATCTGTGGCAATTATAAAAGGGGAGTGTGTTTGTTGGAGCTGCAATTGTTAACATCTGTATATTCAAAAGAGTTCCAGTAACCATACCTTTCCAGGCGCTGGGCTTGAGTTGAGAAGAGTAAGTACCTCAAGGACTGGGGAAATGGGTCAATTTCTATTTTGCTTTAATATTCATATGTAATCTTTTTGGTCAAATTTTTCAAAAAATGTGCTTGCAATATTATGAAATTTTGTGGAGTTACACAATTACTATCTTTGGGATGCCAAATCTTTATTGGTAAAAGCACATGGTTTTTGGCTAAGCAACAGAAACACATGTACAGGTATTATACACTTAAACACACACACAAGAGAAAGATAAAGGGACATAACGTAGGATTTGATCAACCTCTTGAAGAGAAACAAGCTCTCTTTTGAAAGCGGAAGGAAAGTACTAGAAGAATAGCTGCTGTACATCAACTGCATTATGGATGAGGCTTGCCCAGAGTTAGTGCACTACCAGAACACTCAAGAAAGGAGAGAAAGATGTCCTATTTATGTTAGATAAGATCTACGTTTTCTATGTATGCTGGATGGCTTAAATAAGGTGAGTAAGAAACAACAGTGGACAAAACTGGATTGTATATATGCTTTAGGAAGTTGAAAATGACACACAAGAGTCTGTCTTGCTTACTTATGTATTAACTACATCCACTCTTGATTAGCTTCAACAAAGATTGTGACATCAACTATGATGCTGCCTATAGTGCTTCTCTCACGACACATAGTCTTGCACAGGGAGTTTGTGTATGGTTTCTCAGTTTATTCCAGCAACTTTGTTTCTAATGCATATTTTGCCAAAGACAATTCCTTGTAACAGTTGCTTGCAAAACTGGGAAGATCATAAGATTGCTTCCACAAAGATTACTACTGGGAAGATAGTAAGTGAAGAATTGGGCTCAGCATTATGTTTTGTCAGATCCATGAGGCAGGGTACTATTTGTTAGCCCAATTAGGCCTCAGCACTGCAAATGATATGCTTTCAAATTTGGGTGTTTTGTTTTGGGGACAGGAGGAGAGGGAAGTGGTTATATCATGGTTCCATCATAACACCACTTACTGGATACTTCGTCCAATTATTCCTTTATGTAAAGCCTTTGTTTTTCCTCTGCATTTTGAAGAGATTTACATCTGTGTAGACTGCTTAAAATAATACTGAAATCTATGTAACCGGTAGGTGTTGCTTCAAGCTAAACATTGGTTTTCAGCATCCAATATAGCTGCTTAATTATGGCATATACTGAGGAAAAATCCATCCAAAATACCAGCCCGTAAACAGTTGTGCAGGAATGAATGTATAAACACACATGGAAGTCTAAATGGTGTTTAATGAGATTGTCCTAAAAAAGGAAAAGCATTGTTTAATTTTGGAAATAGCAACAGTGATCAGGCTCTTGCTTATCCTATACTGGCTTATTCTCAGGGAGGGAGATCTTGCTCAAATTAAAATGAGAGTTCTCTCACCCCATGCACTAATATAAAATAGTGATACGATGTTATTTTGCTGAGTTAACAATTTATTGGTGTTACAATATCGTAATCTGAAATGGATATATTTCTTCCTAGATAGCAAATCTATGAAAAACACAGGATAGGTTGTAACTGAAGAAAATGTTGCTGCTTCTGTCAAGGCACAGAATCCAGTCAGTTGCAAGAAAACACTTCTGCAGAATCACTGAGTTGTAACTCCATATATGTGTGTGGTGGTAGTGGAAGATTCAACCATTCTGTGTTTGTCCTAGAAGCCCTAGGTGTTTGTGTCTCTCCTTGCGTTCCGTATTCGCTTTGATGATGCAAGCCTCATGACCTCAACACTGTTAGCTTTTTTTCTGCACTACTTTTGCAATAATCTTACCTAGTTAAAAAAATTTCCCACATTTTGCGCACGTTGGTTTGGTTTTAACAAAAGTATGACGTAGCATGACGTAGCGGTTTTAGTGTTGGACTATGGCCCAGGAGACCAGGGTTTGATTCCCACTCAGCCATGGAAACCACTGGGAATGTCACATTCTTAGCCCCATGAAACCACTTGGAAACTCCTTGGGCATGTCACTCACACTTAGTCCCAGAAAAACCCCATGAGAGGTTCAGCTTAGGGTTGCCATATGCTGGAAATGACTTGAAGGCACACAACAACAACAACAACAACAACATGACTAAATTTGAAATATTAAAAGTCATGTAGTGCTTGGATCGCACATCCATGTTTTCTCCCATTAATTTTAAGATGCAAAAAGAATTTAAGAGAACAACTGAAGCAGAGGTAATTTCAGAATACTTCAGTCTGACTGAACAACACTAAATGATTTAGGATTCTAAGAGGGCAAAAAATGGTGAAGCCTTAATGGTTGTGCAGTTATATATATGAGACGCAAAGGAAAGAAATACCCAGCAGTCTATGGAACTCATTACTGTAATATCTGGAAATAATCATTCTAACTTTTATATTTTTAAAAGAATAATGTAAATGCCTGTCAACAGCTATTACTCATGTATATAATGTTCAGAGGCAATATGTAGGTGCTGAGGACAAGAGGGAAATGGTAATTCTTGGATTGGAAGAACTGTTCAATTTTAATGGTGTTTCCTTTGATGTGGTATGTCAGATATCCTAATATTTCTGTTCCCATACCATTGTCAAGTTACTGCCCCCAACCCCAGCAGATTCCAGCCTGCAACAGCCGATTGTGTATACCTAGCAGAATGGATAGAGATCTTCATGTTCTGCTGTGGAACAGTTGGTTAGTACTGAATGGAGCCTGCACAGGATGGACCCAGACCGAAGGAGAGTCCAGAGCTCAAAACATTTTGAAAAACCCTAAACTCACCTTGGTAGGGAGTTTCATATACAAAGGTACTCTCATAGAAAGGCCTTCTGCTTGCCCATGTAAACTATATTCATAGGAAAATCTTCTGTAGCTACTCATAGATAATTGGAAGGTGACAAATACAGGTTGAGGTTTTGCTTTAGCTATCGTAATCCCAGCTGGCAATATTTGTTTGCCTTTGATCGTTTCGATTTCTAACCCCTCCTAAGCAAATTGGGAACCAATGTGGTACTTTATTACCACAAGAATCCTCGTTTCAAGTAAACTAAGTAAATTTGGTGTATTCACAAAAGATAATGACCCAAGAGTCAAAGAGCCATAAAGCTTGTTAGATGTATTGCAGCAGGCTTTGGGCTTATTTTTCTTGGAGAATGATATTCTGAATGCTGTGCATCTGGGAAGCTGCTCAGAAACAGAATTGGCAGAATGTGTTTGGATCCTGGCCTTCCCAGTTTGCCACTGGGCAAACTAATTTACCTACTTATGCTACTGCCTTATTCTATTAGGTAAATCCTATGTGCCGAATTTGGACAAAATTACTTTTCTGACTGCAATTCCAAGAACCCTCTACCAGCATGGTATCAGGGATTCTGAGGGTTGTAGTCCAAAAAAGTAACTTTTCTGGCTCTGTATGTTGTGAATACAGTGGATCTTCCTTACCCGTGACTTCTGTCTGCACAATTTTTAGCTCACATGGAGCATTATGTCCCTATACCTAAAATGTCAGCAATGAGTACACAGCTGTGCTGAAGCATCCATGCACATGTCACCACCATTGAATATAATGGGATGTGGGCATTTGCAAATTCTGCGTTTGCTGGGGTTCCTGGAACAGAACCAACCCATGTATGGAGGTTCTACTGCATATAAATTGGGTAATAGGTTCTCTGCCTTCACATTTAAGTATGTAGTACCATTTCCTGTAGAAATATTTGTGCCTCAAGTGAAAAATAGCCAAATTGAAAGAAAGTGTTTTAATTAAAACAATGAAAGCCACTGAAGTACTTTTGGCAGTTTTTCTGAGAGCAGCAGACAATTAAACTGTCAAGAGAAGGCCTGAGTGTAGATATTCCAGATGTAGCAGTGTGCATGTTTTTTTTGTTTTACTTCACCTTCCTTTGCCCATTCCTATCATGCTTGAGTATCGACAGGAGACTGTAAACTGGAGATCAGACTCTGGGTCAAATGCTTTATAGTGGCAGTATCCCAGAGAAAGACAGTATCCATTCTTTACAATGGTTTAAGAAATGATCACATGATGGATAGGATTTTTCTCTATTTTGCTTGAACTGTCAAGCACATGGTGGTTTAAAATAGAAAAGGCAGCTGTTGCAAACTCATATGGAAGGCTTGTTTATATTACAGATGGCTAACTCCTGGCTCCTGTGGGAAAGCTTATTCCAAATGCATGCCTTTTATATGTGTTCAGAGTCTGCATAGTTTACCAGTTGGCCTTAACTTTTATAGTACAGGTGTTTAAGAGGGTCTCTTATATGGTCATATTTAAATGGCTGGAATGGCTCAGTAGAAGTGTTTTTATTAACTATTTGACCTATAACTTTGTTCACAGAGCAGGGCCAGTCCTACCATTAGGTGGCTTCCTCAGACAATACATTTTTAGAGTGAGATGAAAGGGCAGCTCATTGTTATTTGATCTGTTACCGTATTTCATATTGTTGTTTTCATAGTGTGAATCTCAAGCATGACCTCTCTGTGCCAACTGGTGACACTGTAATTGGCACCACAGCTTTAAAAATATACAAAATTAGCAGCAGTTTAGGGTAGGTCTTTTAGTAGTGGATGCTTTTGCTGAGGTTTGCTAATCATTATCATTCTATTGGTCTGGAAGTATTTTGGCCTTTGTTTTTTGGGGGGAGATAAAAAACAGCATAGCTAATTTTTTGAGGGATGCCTTTTATTAATGATTAATGATATCCCCCACTGCCATGGAACTGTTATGCAAACTAGAAGTCTTCTATATTGAAACTCATAACTGAAGTAAAGAAGACATAGTTTTATTAAGGCCTTGAGGTCTGTGACAAACATATCCTTTGGAAGGCCAGCATCTTGGGACCATCCCAAAGACAATGGATTGAATCTCAATCAGGCTTACAGGGGACCATTGATATCACTAGGAATTAAAATAATGATGATTTACAAGTCTCAAGTCTACTCTAAAGGTAACTAACCTTGGATCCAACCTGGTGAATTTACTAGCCATCATCTTTAAGTTAGCAGGCTGTGCATAGTTCTTGCTATTTCTTTATTCATAAACCGTTTGAATAGAGGCAGAATCCTTCAGAAACAGCAGAACAAATTCTACACAAGGGATTTGAGGGACAGAAATGAGCAGCTGGATATAGAAAGAGGCACAAACGAACGGTCAGAGTATTTAAATGAATTCTAGAGACAAAGAAGGAAACAGGAGGTTTGATTATATATTCAGATGGAACAGAAGGGGCCTAAACATAATGGTTCTGTGTACAGAGAGAAAAGAGCTGGATGGACCTAGGAAGTACTTACTGGAAAAAGAAAAGCTGTGGTGTGGGGAGCATGTGGAAATAATATTTTGGAAAAGAGAGGAAGCATTATTAGAGAAGACTGGGGATCAGATTCAATCTTTTTGGAGTGAAGGTCAAAACAAGAATCAGCTTTGTAAAGGAAAAAAAACTAAAACGCCTCAATCATATCTTTAAGCATTTCATTTTAGTAGTATAATAAACCTTCTGTGTGACTGTTAGTTCTGTTAAAGTCACACAGAAAAATTATTTGTTCAGACTTAGTATATTATATGGGAAAATAAAAAATGGGCTAACTGGCATGATAATAAGCTTGCCCAGTCTTGTCCTGTGGTCAATTACATAGTGGTACAATCTGGTTTCAAGCAAAACATTTTCTTTCCTGCTTCCCTCTCATATTCTCCTACACTATTACAATATTTTCTCCTTGCACTTGGTTGCTAATATAACATGTGGGGCTCTAGAGCCCAAGTTTCAATGAGCTGGTGAAGAGAGGATGTGGTTTTGGTGTTTCAGTAGCTAAGGAGTTATGCTTTTATTTATAAAATTTTACCCTGCAATTTCCTCCCTAGAGAGATTCAAAGAATTTAACAAGAACAGATCAAATGACATTGGAATCAATTAATACACAAACTATGATTATGATTTTCTGCTTGGTACCAAAATTCTTTGCCAATACACAACCTTGTAGTTACCAGAACGCTCTTGATCCTGCAATTTGATGATTCCACATGAAAAGAGAAACAGATTTTACAAAGATCTATTTTCTCAGGATGTTACTAGAACATATTATGTGTGAGAAGACACCCCCCCCCCCCCCCCCCGTATTTGCTCTGGACTTCAATTCCTAACATTAGTGTATACTACAGCACAGAACAGCAATAAAAGTATCTTTGTATTCATTACAGCTTTGGCAAACATAAGCTTTCCAGGAAGATTCATGGTGGCTTGCATAAGGAGACCACAAATTCAAAAAGTCTTTTAAAAATATTTAGAATAAGAGTCTATTCTCAGTTTACACATGGCAAACAGAGAAGAATCTCTGCTGGCATGCTGCCCCTTTTGCAGCATATACTGTAGGATCACAATGTGCTTCAAGCAGCATTTTACAATCTTGCGTACGTTTAAATAGGAGTAAGTCCAATTAAACTCAGTGCAACTTGGGTCTGAGTAATCGTACTTAGTACTGAGGTAGACGTGTAACTCATGGCTGGGTAGCTGTGGTCTTCCAGATGCTGGACTGCAACTCCCAGTATTTCTCAACATTACTTATCATGGCTAGGGTTGGTTGGAGCTGAAACCCATCTGACAGGCCACAGTTGCCCATCTTTGACTTAAATTACCTGGGAAGTTCTTTGAAAAATTAGCCAAATAGAATCATGTTACTCAATGGCTTATTGAATTAGGTCACCCTATGAATGAGTTGGATTAAAACTCCCATTGTTCCCAGTCAGGTGGCAGTATTGGCTGGGATGATATCAATTGGCTATCCAAATTATGATGGCTGTTATCCAACATACTTGGGGAAAGAGTAGCAGGTTGATGAATGTAGTATTAAAAAATCTTTTCAGGTAACTGTTCATCCATGGAGCTCAGCGGACATATTGCTATGGAGCTCAGTGAATGTATTCGGCTACCAACTTGGTAAGTATATAATAGATGCCAACAGATTCATCTCATGGTGTTGAGATCTTGCAAGTAATTCCAAGAACATACCAACTTGAAGAATTGTTCACAAGCCTAGTGCAGCACCTGCACATTAGTCCTATGCCACAAAAGTTTGCTGAGATTGACAAATTGATCAAATTCTACGTTTCTTTGCAAGCATCTGGTACTAATTCAGATTCTTGCCACTAGCATCTATTAGGACCACAGACACACACAGAGGTTGAATTAAAATGAAATCATTATATATAGCCTTTCAGATGTACTGCATCATCCAGAAGCCTAAGCCAGCATAACCAATGGTGTAGAATGCTGGAAGTTGCAATCCAATATCTATCTGTCTGTCTGTCTGTCTGTCTGTCTGTCTGTCTGTCTGTCTCTCTGTCTATCATCTCACTAGTACTGGCAATAATAGTGGCAGGTCATTTCATTTAAGCAGAGTTGGAAGTATGGCCCTCTAAAGTCTTGGATTGCAACTTCTACCATTCCACATCATTGGTTTATGCTGTCTTGGACTTCTGAATGATGTGGTACAACATCTGGAAGGCTGCACGTTGCCCCACCCCTACCAAAAAGATCAAAAGTAACTGTGTTTTATCTGAGATTCTATGGTAATAATGGTCCTGTCTATGATATTTTTCTCATGCTCTCTGAAGTTCTTCTCTTGTTTGTTTTTAGATAACTGCTATTATTGTTGTTGTTGTTATTATTATCATCATCCTTAATATATATAGCACCATCCATGTACATGGCGCTTTACAAAATTGAAATACAACAATTGACATAGATAAATACATAATAAAATGAAGATATAAAAAATGAAAAAGGTCGAAGGTATATGCAATTACAACCAGTACAACATAATGTTACTATAATGCCAATAAAATACAATATCTAATTAACAATAATTAGCATTCCAAAAATTTGAGAAAACAAGAAAGTTTATTTTTAGATAAAGTTAAATTTAGATTTAAAAACAGTAAGAGAAGGGGCAGTTTGCAAGGTCACCGGAAGGCAATTCCATGCATAGGGGACAGTGAAAGAAAAAGGGCGAAACTGAGTTAAAGAGGAAGAGACTCTAGGCTGGATAAGAAGACAAGTATTCACAGAAAGTAGATTTCCAGTGGGCTGGTAAAGAGAGATGAGAGCAACAAGAAAAGGAGGAGCTAAATTATGTAAGACCTTAAAAGTCAAAACAAAGAGTTTATAAAGGATCCTATAAGGACTAGGTAACCAATGAAGGGAGATCAGGAGAGGAGTAATGTGATCGAAATGGTGGGCTAAGAAGATAATTTTAGCAGTAGAGTGAAAAACAGAGACCAGAGGGGAAAGATGAGGAAGTCTGTAAGGAAGACCAGTAAGTAAAAGATTACAGTAATCGAGACGAGAAATAACAAGAGCATGGATTAAAGTCTTAGAGGAAGAGGGATATAGGAAGAGTCAGATTTTAGAGATGTTATAAAGAAAGAAGCAACATGACCTAGCAACAGTCTCAATATAGGAAGCAAAAGACAAAGAAGAATAAAAAATGAAACCAAGACTGCAAGCTTCTTTCACCGAATGGATAAGTGTGTTGTTGACAGTGATAGAAAAAGTGGAAAGTGAAGAAGGGTTAGGGACAAAAATGAATAATTCAGTTTTCGCCATATTAAGTTTAAGATGGTGGTGAAGCATCCATGAAGAAATACCAGAAAGACAATCTGTAATACGATCGTCAATATCCACTGAAAATTCAGGGAAGGAAAAGTACAGTTGAAAATCATCAGCACAGAGGTGATATTGAAACCCAAAAGAACTAATAAGATTACCTAGGGAGAAAGTGTAAAGAGAAATAAGAGAGGGCCCAAAACAGAACCTTGAGGGAACCCCACTGAGAGAAGAAACGAAGAGGATTTATGATTACCAACTACCACGTTAAATGAGCAGCCAGAAAGCTGGGATCAAAACCAACTAAGAACAGACCCAGTGAACCCTAAGGCATGAAGCGAGTCTAACAAGAGAACATGATCAACCATATCAAAGGCAGCCGAAAAATCGAGAAGAATAAGGATAGAATATAGGCCCTAGGACTTGGCTACGAGAAGATCATTGGTTATTTTAGTAACAGCTGTCTCTGTGGAGTGTAAAGGATGATATGCAGACTGAGAAGGATCAAGTACAGTAGCCTGAGACAAAAAGGAAAGACAACGTGTATGGACAACACATTCCAGCACTTTAGAGAGGAAAGGCAAGAGACAAGTAGGGCGATAGTTGGTAAGAGGAAGAATCAAGCGTAGGCTTCTTAAGAATTGGGGAAACAATGGCACGTTTAAAAGCAGAAGGAAATGAACTGGAAGAGAGAGACAAATTAACAACATGAGACAAGAAAGGAAGAATAGCAGGGGAAATAGTTATTAAGAATTGAGAAGGAATAGGATCCAAGGGACAGGTAGAAGGATTAGAAGACTTCAGAATTTTAGACAATTCATCTAGCGAGACAGCGGGAAAGGAAGAGAATGTTATTATTATCCTGCTCCAGGTTCATCTTGTACCTCAAGGGTAGGAATTTTGGAGGACCAGGGTAGAATTCCCACTGTTCCTGGTCCAGATGATGTCAGGGAATGGGAGACCAAAGCATTTTGTCTCCTCCTTTCCTTTCAATCATCTCATATGCTTACAGCATTTTCTCCCTTTTCTTCAACCACAGTGCTGGCTGGAGGAATGTTTCTCCTTTAGCTGACACTTCAGTCAATAAAGATTCACTCCTCCTTCTCCATGCTGGAAAGTTGAGGTAGGGCTGAAGGGTCTCAACTGGCACTTTTGAGAATCCGGTTCAGTCCAAACCTCAGGACACAAACACTGTCATGAATCATTGAGTGAGTTTGCACAGCTGGCTTCGCAGCGCTCTCACCTTCCCCACTACAATATCACTTTAGTCATTTTCTTGTTTTAATAGGGGGTGGCTGACTGGTAAACATTTGGTGCTCTTCACAGAATTATTAAGACTTGGAAGAGACCACAGGGGCCATGCAGGAACCCACATCAAAGCACTTATGACTAGTTTTCACTAAAGTATTCACATTTGCTGTCCGGGTGAGTTGAAGGAAAATAGAAATGGCATGAATTGCTCTGAAATGGAAAGAAGCAAAGATCACTCACTCAACATAGCTTCACGATTCTGCAAAGGAAGGAGAGCTGTAACAATCTAACCCTTATTTCTGGTTTCTTCCACAGGATGTGATCCTAGCAGTGACTTCTCTCTCACTCTTCTTCCCTCTGCTGAATTGCTTGGCTTGGCCTTTTTTCAGGGGTGGGCCACAGGAATCCTTCCTGCCTCCCCTGATCTCTTAGGAATTTTGCCCAGAGGTCTGCTTTAACAAAATGATCGTGTAAGGGCAACTAGAAAATAAATATAGATATTGTCTGTGTGCATGTGTGCACCCATTTTGCTGCTTACTCTGGTATCATATTTTGAGGCTTTCAGAAACCTGTGTGGAATTTTATTCAGGGATAGTCATGTTGGCGATGTAGCAAAATGCAACAAAACTCCAAATCCACAAAATAGCAATGCCTTTTCTGGGGCCAACTAAAAAGCAAAAAATCTGTCATGCAAGCTTTTGAAGCCCCACTGGCTTCTTCATCAGGCCAAAGATTTTTAAAAATCATACAGGAGAAGAAAGGACAGAGACAGCTTGGATCTGAAGAGAAGATACTTTACTGCTGCCAGTGGAGTTTAAATTTTGCTGCCCTTAGTCCCCACACAACCAAAAAGGGGAGTGGCCTCTGCTCGAACTGAGATCCCTCCAGACCAACAGAAACAATGCCTGGTACAAAATGTAGGCCTATGACTCTTGACGTTGCTACTTTTCCTTTCCTGTATGATTTTTTTAAACATCTTTTACCCAGCGAAGGAGCCAGCGGAGCTTTGAAAGCTTGCATGATGTATTTTGTGCCTTTTAGTTGGCCACCAAAACAGTATTGGTGTGTTGTGGATTTTGGATTTTGTTGTATTCTGTGGAATTTATTTCTGAAATAGCTTGTCACCACTTCCCCATGGCTGTGCATCTTTTGAAAATGTCTTTACATAATATATATTTTGTGGTTAAGCTGCCTGCAAACGCTTCATGTAGCAAATTCAGTATCTTTTAAATGTAAGATGAATGTTATTTTAAGCAGATGACCTGTTCCTTACAAGAAAGCTTGGAAGTTACTAGTCACTGGCCTTACTGACTGAGGGATCCTGGGAGTTATAGTCCAAAACAGATATTATTTTGAGCTCTGCCTCAGAGGCAGGTATTTGACTTGCAGAAATCAACCCTCATAAGTGGTACTTGTACCTTGACCCTCCTGTAAATTGTTTTCTATGTTATATCATCAAAAAAAAAAAAAGGATGCACTAAAGAAAAAAAGGATGCACTATAGGACAGAAAAAAACATGCTCAACATGCAAGTTTAGAGTTTTATTTCCTCGCACAGTAAACAGACTACAAAATGCTGCCTTTTTTTCCTTTTAACTTTCCTACCTAGTATTAAACAAAGATGGTGTATTGTTTACCTCACCAAGTCTACAGCTCTTAACAGAATATCCATCAGAACTCCACAGCAACTTAATAGGATGGCGAGGAAAAGCTGGAGAAACTCTTTGCTTGCCAGTGACTTGAGAGGCTGTTATAATTATAGTGCTATGATTCTGCTTTAACTGCCATGGTTCCATGCTATGGAATCCTGGAATTTATAGTTTGGTGAGGTGCTACAGGTTTCTGGCTGAGAATTCCTAATATGACCACCCCCCCAAACTGTAAGCCCTAAGATTTCTTAGGATATAACTGTGGCAGCTGAAGTGGAATCATAGTACTATAATTATGTAGTATGAATCGGCCCTTCATTCTTTATGCTTTTATGCCCCAACCAGCATTTTGTATAGAATATAGAGTTCTGGTGTGATTTCTTAACTCCAGCATGATACAGATTGGTTCTAGACTGGATCAGGCTGTGATGATTGTCGTATTGTCTTACCAGTATGGTGGCCCTACTTAGATGTGTTCTTTTCTTGTGGTTATTAATTGGGTAAACAGGGCCTGAGGGCCTAGCTGTGTTTTTTCCTAACATCCTTGTATAGGTTTCTCAAACATTCAATGTTACATTGAATGTTTCCATGAATCAGCTTTCAGTTTTCTCATTTTACATTCTAAACTCAACTGGACAGAAAGATTTGTGTCCAGCTGCATGTAGATTGCTGTAAGTAGACTTCCCTCCTCTTGCCTCGCCCTCCAGTCCCTGTTCCAATTGTACGCCAAGGTTTGGAAGACCCTACTCATCCAGAAACTCTATGTTATTTATTTCATTAAAATAATACCAAATACATACAAACACAAGAAGACACAACAAATTAAAACAAATATACAAAAAAAAAAAATGAAAATACTAAATGTTGAACAATAATTAAAGACAATAAGAATGTTTTAAAAATGGTTTACAGCCTTCCTAAAACAGATTATAGATAACTGTATAGAAGAAAAAACTTATCTAATTACAATTTTCTTCGTATGTTTCAACTATTCCTTTCCCAAAAATGCTAATTCTTGAAACCTACAGTCAGCATTATATGCTCTTTTTCTTGCAAAAAGCCTTTTAAAAGTTCTCAGTCTTTTGCAGAAATTATCACTGATTTTTCCCCCCCGAAGACTCTTAAATCGTAGTGAAGAGCCCATGGCCCTGCAAATGTCATCTGATAACTCCCCTAAGACCCAGGCAGTATGAACAATGGTTGAAGCAATGGGAGTTGTAGTCTTACAACATATGGAGGGCCACAACTTGCTCAACTCTCATCTTAAAATTTGTATATTGCTTGAGGGTACTGTGTTTTCCAATGTTCCTGGAAAGCTGAAGTTTTTATCTTGTCTTCCGTATTGCTTAATACATGTGTGAAACTGCTGGACATGTGGTCAAGACATGGGGGGGGGGTAAGAGTTTATGATGACTATCTTCAGGTGTAATCGTGAAGCCCTGATTCCTGCTATGAAGGTTGGAACTGGTAATAGGATAGAATAAGGTCAGTAAAGTGAAGCTCAGACACAGCTAAGTCACAGTGGACAGAAACTGGGATTTTTTTTGTCCATTCTAGACCAGATGAGGTTGCAGATCCTACAAAACCAAGGATGAGGAACAATCGCTGGTGTTTGGAATGGCCAGAGTGGGAAAAAAAAGGATGGATCCTTCTATTTTCTCTCTTTGCCCCCTCCCAGCTTGCTTGCCTGCTTGCCCAGTGGTTTACTGGCAGATTCCTGTTGCTAGAAGTCCAAACTGATCACTTGCATAGGTTGTTTGACATTAGGCCAAGGGCTCCATGTGACTCCAAGCTTTCAGATTGTTTAGCCTCACGCCTAAAGCATCAAGTTTGAAGTTTGGAGGTGCTATTATTTTAATTGTTATGGATGGGTGATCAGGTATTTTCTCAGTGATTAAATCACAGCCATTCTTATTTACTACATAAGTGAATAACACCTATTCTTATTCACTGAATCCATCCATCCATCCTAACTTATTAGTACATTAGCACTAATTTCCTAAATCAGTAGGTATATAGTACTAAATTTACTTAAAAAAAAGAAACAACCCTTTTTATTAGTGTTAACTGATGGACCAGGTATAGCTTCTCTTGGGGGTGTGGGGTGGAAACTATCCCCTTCATATATTCCTTTGAAGTTAGATTACTTTAATATATTACATGTGGGGCTGCCTTTAAAGATTAAGCTGCAGTAGGTTCAAAATACAGTTGCAAGACAAATATTAAGGAATACACCCTTGCCAAAGAGCTACATTGACTAGTCATTTGCTTCCAGCCACAATTCAAAGTGATGGTTTCTGGTTGACAGACCCTTAAACAGTTTGGAACCAAGGTATCAGAAGCAGTGACAGTTTCCAGGTCAATGAGGCAATGAATCTGCTCTGAGTTTAAGCCTAAACTTTAAGAGAGCTGTCCAAAGTAATGAACACTATTTTTAAGGTTCAGCACTTCTACTAAATTTGAGACTAAAATTCAAAGCAAATTCATCACACCCACTAACATGAAAGCCACTAGACTGTACTGCCCAAAAGGACTGCCTATGTCCATGCGAGTTTCTCTGATGACTAAGATTTTCAGAAGCTTGAAGTGCCACACAATATTGAGAGGAGAAAGAAAAGGGGGAGGAGGGGAATAATTTGCAGTAGTAGTTGCCTTGAATAGTCTCTTCTAATCCATTCCTTTGTGTCCCAACTATGAAGCTTTTAATAAGATTTGCTATTTTGCTGAAGTTACTGTCTCTCACTCATTATATTACAGTTTATTATTATATATTTTACTACCTCAGGAATCCCAGTGATAGAGATGTAAGGTACAAATATTATAACTAAATAAAAGTTCATGGTGGAGTTGGCTTCATTCCAGTTAAAACATGGCCTCCTCTAATCCTTTGGGGGACTAGTTATTTTGTCAGGTTGCATGTTGCTTTGTGCCATGAACTGTGATGCAGGAGGAACAACTAGCTTTTCATGAAAGTTCCGTCTTCTTTGCTCTTTAGTTTTTAGATATTTCTTGGACAACATGTTACTCAGTCACAAAACATCACAGGTCTTGCTAAAGTTAGCCAAAGTGGAAAGTTTAGCTCAGCAGCTTCAAAGTTTGCAGTGAGAAGGGAGAAGTAAAGAAAAGAGAGAAGTGGAAAAGGGGCCCTGCAACTTAGAAAGCTACCACACAAAAAGATTTTTGGTTCTGGTTGGAATGGAGAAGTACAACATCATGTGTGTTCCTCTGGTATTTCATAAGTAGAATACTATGGCTGGAGGGAATGGAGGAGGAAGCAGGATTTTGCAGACAACACAGTTTTTGATACTAGAGAGCTAAGAAAAAGTGTAATTTCTAAATGTAATTAATATTCTACATCTCAGTATTTTTGACAAATTCTTTCTTTCCTTCTCTCTTTATTATATAGTCATAGAACTGGAATGTTAATTCACCTGTTCATACCAGCACTTTACGAGAATAGTATAGGAAATTTAAGAACAATCTTAATTGGGAGACATATGCAAAAGATATCAATGTTTCTGATCATATTGAATGCTGAATTAAAATTTAAATCTCAATAGAAAAATATACGGCCAACCAGTGATATATTTAACTCCTTTACTCCAAGTCTCAAGTTTCTACTTTCAAGTCTCAAGTTATGTCTCAAGCCTAGGGACCAACTTTATACCCCAACCTATATTCCAGAATTTCTGGACAGAGTTAAATAAAGCCAGCTTTAAACATTTAAGCAGAGTTGGCCCTCCACATTTCCAAGTTTGCCATCTGCAGCTTTCAAAGTGGGGAATAGGATCCTTTTTTACTCCCCCTTCCCAAAGCTGGAGGCCTTTATTTCAACGGGCTTAAAACAGTCTGCAGCTTCCGAAGTGGGGAACAAATACTTCTTACTTCCCACTTCCAAAGCTGCAGGCTTTTTCAGAAGTGGGGAATAAGATCCCTCTTACTTCCCACTACTGAAGTTTCAAAATCTTTAGAAGGAAGGAGCCTTCTTCCTCAAGCCCATCGCCTAACACATTTGCTGTTCCCTTCTGAGAAATGCGTCCTGCGCTTGGGGGTGAGTCTTGCCTTCTGCGCTTAGGAAAAGTTTTAGAAGGCTTCTCCAATACACTATAGGGACGGGCTGCTGAGCAGACCTCAACCCTGCTTCAAGCCCATTGCCTAACCTGTTTGCTGTTCCCCTCTGAGAAATGTGCCCACAGTTTGAGCTTGAGACAGATCATCACCTAACTAGTAGGCAAAAAGAGATAGAAGTGTTGTTCAAAGTCGTAAGGTTTCTGGATAAATGTGCTATGTTCCTGAAAGAAGGGTAGCAAGTTAGTCACTAAAAAATATACAAGTCATGAGTCGAGTCGAGTCAGTGCCTCATTTATTGCCAAGTCAATTCCAAGTCAAGTCATTGGAGTGACTTAAGTCTGACTTGAGTCTGAGTCAGTCAACTCAAGTTTACATCACTGATGTCAACTATTAGATTTTAAACTGCTGATCTGGGAATTCATGATGGTGTATTTGGAGATCTAAATCTGAGAGAAGAAACCATTGTATGCTATGAACAAATCACATAATTCAGCAGCTGGGTCAAAATATTGAGTGGCTTTATTTTAGCTGCTTTTTGGGTTTGTTCAGTGGCTCCCTCTCTGGACAAATTATTGTTGCAGTGTTGCAGATTGATGCAGTAAAGGTACACATACAATAATCATTCTTGACTTAAAAGAAGGGGAGATTTTTTTTTTTTACTGATCTTTTTTGCCCATACATTTGGATGTTGTTGCCGTTAATGGCGTTTTCGAAAGTTTTGTATAATAGCGTGTTCCACTAGGAATAAATTAGTCAAATCCCATCATGGCTCAGTCTGACCATAGTGAATGCTATGTGATAGTGATTTTTAAGCTGGCTGCAGAACTGCCACTTAGGAATATATGCTGTCTTTACCTTGATTTCACATTATGTTCTGCTTTTGCCCTTTAATGACTGGTCAGTGGTGTGTAATTGGATCTCCTGGGCAAAACTCACATGAGTGCATCACCCAGAGAAAACATTTTATTTCTAGAAAATTGCATGTGTTACATGGGAAGATATCCTTCAAAAGTGTGTTCCACATATCTATCCTCATAGCATACATGCTCAATTGTCTTTTGTTAACTAAGGAGTACATAGACCATGTCTTGGTACTGATAACCAGCATAGGGATAGCTCAAAAGGCTATCCCTTTTGATATGATAAAGATATTTTAGGACATGTGTTTAAAGTACTGAAAAATAGGTCTTACAAGACTTTTTTTTACATTTTTTACTGATGCTTCTGAATAATAAAAGTTGACAAATGGTTGATTTAAAACTGGTGAATGCTGTGAGACTTTAAAAACCATGTGCTAAAGGTTTTCAAACTACTGAACTAAAAATGGGTTGTTCAAAATGGTGGTTATGATTTTCTTTAAAAAGCAGCTACTATAGAGATGGTATGTGTGTTTGTGTGTGTGTTTAAAGAAGTGTCAGTATTCATGTACTCCTAAATCTCCTTAGTAAACATGTTTCTTGAAAAAATAGATGTATCTAAAATAGGAGGGCTTTCTTTAAATTAAACAATGTAGAGAAAAATCTTTCATACAGAGACCCATCCTTTAAATCTAAAAACAGAAATAAAACAGATGGGGGGGGGCTTCTTTAAATAAAGAGTTTAGAGAAACAACTTCATACAGATCCCTAATCTAAAAACAGTAATAATACAGATGGCCTGGCTTCTAACATGCATTATAAGCTTTACTCAGAGTGTCTCTTTGCAAAGTTCAAAAGAAAGAGCAAAGTTTGGTACCTAACACAAGGGGCCCAGGAGAAAATATGTGACTAACATAAGGCCCACCCTGGAGATGGGGAACACAGACATATCCTATCAGTTTTCCTTGGAAGTTGGAGACAAATTTTAGTAGCCAGTCAAACACAGTAGGCTGACTACTACATAAAAAGATGTTCAGAGAAAGGGTCTATCCTTTTGGTCTTCTTCCATTAGCTGTAAGCTCGTCTCTCTTCTTTGTAAGTTTTAATTCTTTGTATGGTGCAACACTTTAAAAAATATAATATACCATAATAGCAAAAACTCACTGTTGAACTTGCTTGACAAGCCTAGCCATTTCACTAGGTAATGCTCTCTCCCACCCCCTCCCTTTTGTGGCTAGAATTTTTCAGGCCAGTACACCCAGTCCTCCTTGGTGTTAAATCTATTGTAATTCTTCAGGATAGAGGGTGCCAACAACAGCTTCAACCTCATAATCTTTCAGCAGAACCACTGGCCTTTCTGCTTTCCCGATGACTTCATCCACAATGAATATCTCAATGGTAAAATTCTGCTGGTAGCCCTTAGCAAATATTCCCTTACTTCTAGAAATCCTCATGTGGTCTCTTTTTCTGACTGGTGGAACCTCTTCTTTTCTTTTGACATGAGTTTCATCAATTGTTTTCTGAACTGGTAGAGCCTTGGAATCACTAATGTGTGGGCTTTGCGTTGATAGTAGAGTCAAAACGATGATTATAACTTTTTAGAAACAATGGTGATATATCATTGTAGGTAAAGGTGCTATTAGCTGTAAAATAGCTCTACATTTTTAAAGTTCTATTAAACTGCCCCACAATCACTGCTTTAATTATGTTGTTGTGACAAAGTGATGCATGCCATGTTGTTTTAATAGACTACTTACAGGCTTCTTTAGAAATTCACAACCATGATATGTCTGTAGTTTTCCAGGTTTCCTTACATCTTCTCTGAAAATAGTGTTAAAGGCTTTGTACACTTCTCTACTCAACTTATCCTTCAGAGCCAAATCCCAGGTATCTTTAGACATATTACTTGTAATCTCATTATACTTAGAAAATTGTTGCATGGGGGGGGAGCCACAAAGATGGCGTAAGTAGCTGTAACCGTATTCTCCTGCAAGCTAATAATCAAAAAGTTAAGAATGTCTTCTTTAGTGAGTAGAAAATTGTTGCATGTCAACTAAATCAATCTGCCATTGAGAATCCACTTTAGATAAAATAGTCTTGTTTCTTTTAAAATGAGCCTTAGCTGGCCTATGTAACATGTAACTGTCCTGCTCAGAAAGCCAATTTGAGGGTTATGTTGTTGTTTTTGTTTTGTTATATTCTTTATCACAGATTATAACAATACAATAAAAGATATATGAAGTAATGAAGCAAAAAAGAAAGAATAAAGTAAAAGAAAAAAACAGAAAAAACTTGCCTTCCAATTTCTTCTCAGCAGTTATATAAACAAACATGTTAGTCATATCTCACTCACTAAGCTGAGGATAACATCACTTCTACCTGTAATTAGACCTTACTAATAATCAAAACCCAAAATTAACATTTCTTCTTCCTCTTCTTTTGCAAAAAGTCAATACAAGCTTCCCATTCTTTGAGAAAAATCACTGATGACCTTTCTCTAATCAAACAAGTTATCCATTTCTGCCAGATCTATCAATTTCAACAACCACTCTTCCATAGTAAATAATTCTGAATTCTTCCATCCTTGTGCATATAGCAATCTTGCTGCTGTGGGCATATATTGAAATAATCGTCCATGGGTATACATTCTAGACAACTTATCTGGCAATCAGAAAGGGGTTTTTAAAATCTCCATTAATTTTAACTCTATCATACCATAAATATCCAAGCCAATCAAATTTCAGGTCACACCCTTCCTACTCTAGTAATCTTTTATCTCTCAGCAGTATTCATTCTTTCATCCCGACCAAGCCTTCTCTCTCCATCGCATCTTGCAATACATTGTATTCATCCCACACTTTCTTCCCTTACCAAACACACTTTGATATACGTTTTTGGCATTGCTTAGATGGCACATCTGTTGTTAAAATCAGTATTACCTGAAATAAGAACATTAATTTAGGCAGGATATTCATTTACATCACAGAAATTCTTCCTAACAAAGACAAGTTTTTTAGTCTCTCCTATCTTGACATTTCCTTCTTGATTTACCAGTAATTCCATGGCCTAACATAATTATTTTGAAATAAAGTAGTATTCATCAAAGTAATACCTAAACATTTAACTCTTCTGCACTTTGAAAGCCAATTTTTTGATCAACTGCAACTGATCTTCTGTAACTATATTTTTCACTAGCATCATCTTTTGGTAATTAATATTGAAATCTGCCAACAAACCAAAATTCTTTGATTTTCTCATTAGGCCTTCTATACATTCCAAATGGTTTTCCAAAACTTCCACTAAATCATCAGCAAACACTCTAAATTTACAAGCTTCTTTTAAAATTTTTATTCCCATAACTCTCTCATCTTGTCTTATATCTCTGTTTAATACCTCGAGAACCAAAACCATTTAGTAAGCTTTTCCTTCTAGATGATTTTGCTCTGGTTCAGCTGCATAACTTGGAGTTGGGTGGGGGTAGGGCGAGGGGCGGAAGGGCAGGGGTGCAGCCATATCATGTAGGCCACCTCCCCAAAAATGACCACCCGGGGTGGACCACCCTTATCGCTCCTCTGTCCATATGCCTCTGCTCTGGTTTTTTGCCTCCTGAAAGAGGGAGTAAACACTTCCAAAGTTTCCAACTTCTCTTGGTGTATAATATATATTCTTTAGGATGGTTTTATGTTCCATCATTTTGTCAGCTATGTATAAACGCACAGGTATAGAACAAACATGTTTTTTGTTTTTGTTTTTTTGCAAAATACATAGAGCATGTCTACTTCTTGGGACTTAAAGAAACACATGAAATGCATGATATGCTTACATTCTGTAAGCACCTGATCTGAAGATTCTGCACATCAGTTCCATGCACATCATCTTCCTATTGGAAAAATATTTAAAACATTGTTTAGTAAAGAGAGTATTGCATTCAACTCTCTCTCTCTTTTAAAATAATACCACCTCAGTAATAAAACTCTTAGCATCGAGCTTTTGTAACCTATATCTGTTTTTTCAGAGTTATACACCAAACCATTCTTCACCTGACCATCTTCCATAGGTCATCAAGGAGTGACTGGTAAGTAGGCCAGATTGGGGCAGGATCTCCCACCAGTATCTTGATGTTCTGGTTTACAAAGAAGCTCTCTATCTACATCTTCAGCACCAGAAATCTGCAGTCTTCGCATCTTTGGGAAAAGTGGTCTCAAATCACAACCACAATCACACTCTGTATCAGATAATCATATCAGGGCAATGTATACTCCAGTCAACTGGCTATTTTTCTTCAGGATCAGGGACTTGTCCATATGTAAAAACAGCTGCAAGTGAACTCTCCATTGCAGAAAAATTTCTTACATTCTAAAGAGTTGGAAAAGCCCCTTCCCCACTACTGCTGGTTTTCAAACCTTTGAGGAGTAACATAAGGCTTCTAGGCTTCATTGCCTCTCTCATAATTTTATCACACAAGGCCGTAAGAGGACTGGAAAAATTCACAGCTTCTGACATTGTTGGGGGAAAGGAGTAGACTCTACAGTTTCACATGGGCTGTTCCTCCTTTGTAGAAACTCATGGAATATGGAGGAGTGGCTGGTGACTTCATGTTGCCTTCTCTAAATATGTCCAGCAAAGCAAAATGTCTGTGTGTACAAGACAGGATGCAAATCGTACCTCTAAACCCTCCTTTTATCAGTCATTTCTGCAAGGATGTGTTTGCTGAGGTGTCACATGGTTCTAGAGGGGCCACTCCAGGGAGTGGGCTGTGGAAATGGCTCTGTGGGGCCATTTCTACATCTGACACACTCAACAAATCAGGAGAGATGTTGGTAAACTGCACCCCAATTGGATATTTCCAAATAGGTGGCTCACAGAGCTCTGAAACCTCTTCCTATGATCCACAGGGATGTCACGTAATCACAGAGGGGTCACATGACCTTGCTAAACGAATCTGCAGCCAAAGGACCATTTCCAGAAGCCCCTTCCTATTGGTCCATCAGGAGGTCTCATGATCATTGTATGACCACACCGGGCCAATACAGGGAGAGACAGATATGACCCTAGGGCCATTTCTAATCACATTGGTCATGGGCTCTGAAATCCCTTCCTCCTGGTCCACAAGGGTGTCATGTGATCGTGGAAGGTCACATGACCCTCTCCGGATGCTCCACCTAGAGACAGGACTTCTGGCAAAAGAAGGACAGCCAGTTAGCATGGGACTTCTGGCTAGGGTAGGACTTCTAGGGTGGGACATCTGTTACGAGGAAGGGCTTAGGTGTTTTATGGGAGGTGCCATCTTTAACTATTCTTCTCTGAATAAATCTTGCAAAAAAAAAGTTTTCCCTTACGGTTGCCATAAGTCTAAAATGACTTGAAGGCACATAACAAAAACAACCACAACAATAACAACATTGTACATCTCATTGAACTCAATGGGACAAATGTCTTAGGCTGCTCCATCAAAGACATTACGCATGTATTTCACCTTTTCTTTCTGAATGGATGTTTGTAAAAAGAACAAAAATAGAAAAGAGATAAGAAAACATGAAGGCATCACAAGGATGATGATGTAATATGAACCCTTCACAGAATTCTATGAGGAAGTGCAGCTGCATGATTAAAAAAAAAAAAACCTCACATGGAAGCACCCTTAATAAACATACACAGGAGTGTATTGTCAAAGAAAGAGAATGACAGCCTCCTTATAGCAACAAAAATAATTTCTTAGAAAATAGTATGCAAATCATAGAGCAAAGGCATAACTCAGTAAACATACTGAGTTATGTTTACAAAACCCACTAGTTGCATTTCGGAAGCAAGAAGATTAGAAGCAGAATGGTTTGGCTCAAAACATACTCATGCTGTCACTTATGCTTCTGATCTCATACAACAGATGGACATAGGCAGGTGTACAGCACAGCACAGAACTGCACAACTCTATGACTGGAGGCCAAATACAGAATAAATAGCATGAAATATAATAGCAAAGGATAGCAATTGGCCCAAAGAAAACTTCTTGTGAATACACAAAGGAGAGGGGTTAGAAGTGCCAGTAAGATTAGTTTGTGAAATAGTAGATGAGAAAATATTGCAACATGGGAATATCAAATAGGCTTAGATATAGGAATGCCATTGTGGGGGAAAAAATAATAAAGCATGATGGCTGTATTAATTCATTAACTATGAGGTTGGATGTCATTAATATGCTACACCATAGGAATGTCAATCCATGCTCTACCACTTGAATGCTACAATCCTATGCACATGTATTTGGGATATGTCCCATTAAATATTATGACATGTCCATCACAGTAAGCATCCATAGGATTAGACTCAAGGCTGCACTGTCAAAATGCATGGCTGATTTTTTTTTAACGCACAGTCAAGGAAATGATTCTTAGTCTGTACTTTTTCATATTACTCCGAATGCATCATCAACAAATAGATATTCCTCATTTAGTCACAGCTTTCATACCAGAGGATGAAGCAAAATGGTAACAATTTCTTTGTCATTTGAACATCAAAGCTGCTCTTAGAAAATGCAAAGGTATAATTTCTCAAACTATTGTCAAATGGTTACATTAAAAAAATACATTATTTTTTTTATATTCAACATGTTCAGGGGAGGGTGATCAAGACGCTGAAAGGCCTGGAAAACACAGCCCATGAGGAATGGTTATGTTCAGCTTGGAGAAGACTGAGAGGTGGTATGACAACCATATTCAAATGTCTGAAGGGATGTCATGCAAAAGATGGAACAAGCTTGTTTTCTGCTGCTTCAGAGAATAGAACATGAACCAATGGATTCAAATTACAAGAAAAGAGATTCCACCAAAACATTAGGAAGGAATTCTTGACTGTAATTGCTGTTTGACAGTAGAATATGCTGCCTCAGTGTGTTGGACTCTTCTGCTTTGGAGACCTATAAACAGCAGTTAGATGGCCATCTTTCAAGAATGCTTTATTTGTGTATGGCAGGTGGCCTTTGTGGTCCCTTTTTGATTCTATGCATAAGCTTGTTAACTTGACAGAGCATGTATGTATGCTGGAGGAATGAAAAGTGAAGAATCTTGTGGCGCCTTAAAGTCACATTAATAAGGGTCAAGACATCAAGAGGCTTGGGGAAGAAGGTTAATTTGAAACTCCTTCACTTGGGACAATGACATGTATGGTCTGAGTGCATGTCTATAGTCTCAGAAAATCCAGGTTCTATCCCTGCTCAGGTATGAAACTTGCTAAGGTGATTTCTGGCCAGTCACTGACTCTCAATCTAACTTTCTTTGCAGGGTTGTTGTGAAAATAAAATGGAGAGGAAGTGTATGTGTGTACCTTCAAGTCTCTTGTTGACTTACAGGGACCCCATGAATTTCAGAGGGTTTTCTCAGGCAAGGCATAATCAGAAGTGGTTCGCCAGTTCCTTCTTCTGAAATATAGCATACAGCACCCGGTATTCATTGAAGTTCTCCCATCCAAGTATTAACCAGGCCTGACCCTGCGTAGCTTCCACAATCAGACAGGATCTGGTGCCTTTATGGTAGAGTATAATGTAAAACTACCCTGGGTTCCTTGCAAGGAAAAAAAGGAGGGACAAAAATAAATAACAACAGCAGCAACATGTATGAATATGGGTTGGGCTGGACTGCTTTCTCTTAGTAAGCGGCTATACAACTCTTCCTCATGCTGTCATGCTAAAAGGAGAGCTCCCCCAGTAATTCTTTTCCATTAGGTTTATGGAGCACAGATTAAATATATTCTGAAAGAAAGCAGCTGAGCTGCAATAATGGCAATGGTAATGTATGTAGTCCCCTCTGTGTGAGTCCTCTTTATAGGTGAACCCTTGAGGGAATTGTTCTCTGTGGCTCCTGACTTTGACACATGCTTTTGCGGATTACAGCTCACCACAGCAAACAAAAAACCACTCAAACTGCAATTTACAGAATAGTATTTTGCACACACAAAGGGGCAGACAGATCTCACTAGCAGGGGTGGTTGTAAGCAGCTCAGAGAGAAGACTTCCAGTTTCAATATGCTTATGATGAAGTGGGCTGAAGTCCACAAAAGTGTATCCCAATTAAAACTGGTTAAAGCACCTCCAGGTAGTCCTTGACTGAGAAAACTTTATAAAATTCATGGGGTTAGTTTAAATTGACGGACAAATTAAAGGCATATGTTGTTTACCTTCAAGTTGTTCCCAACTTATGGCGACCCTATCACCAGGCTTTCCTGGCAAGTTTTATTCAAAGGAGGTTTGCCATTGCCTCCTTCTCAGGTTGAAAAAGAACGTGACTTGCCAGTAGACACTCTGGTTTTCCATGGCCAAGCAGGAATCTGAGTTCTTGGGCCTTTCCACACTATGCTGTTATAGTGCTATTATTCTACTTTCTACATCCTGTGGAATTCTGGGGTTTGTAGTTTACTGAGGCCAAAGAGCTTTCTGGCTGAGAATCCTAAACGCCCTCCCTAAACTGCAAATCCCAGGATTCCATAGGAGGTTGAAAGTGGAATAATAGCACTGTAACAGTCTAGTGCGGAAATCCCTTAGTCTCAGTCCTAGTCCAACATTCAAACCAGTACAGCACACTGGCTCTGAGGAAGGTGCACGCACGACCCTCTCATTACAAGGCCCTTGTTTTTATTTCAACTCACTGACACGCTTATCCCTCTATTAAGTTTCAGTCCGGTGAACGGAAGCAGCCAGCTGTCCCGTCTGCAGCAAGAGAGATGCCCATACGCCGAAGGGGCGCCCCGCACACCTCAGGGGCGACCTAGAGCAGAGCGCAAAATAAGAGCCCTTCTTCCCACAAACCCCTACAAAAAAAAGCAGCAGCTGCGGCCTGGAGAATCTTTACGAGCTGGAGCTGAGGGGTGCGGCGCGCGCGGGCTTCGTCTCAGCCACCCACTCGCACCGCTCCTTCCCGCCAAAGTTTGCGGCGGGCGAGACCTGGCACTCCCTGCGAGGATGCCTCCCGGCCGCGGAGATAAGCGCTGACGTGACGCGCGCGCGGCAAAGGCAGAGCGCGCGCAGGAGCGGGGCACGAAGCGCCTCCCAGGGAGACAGGAGGGCGGCCGGCCCGCCGGCCGGCCAGACGGGCAGACCTCCCTCCTGGCTCCTCCTCGCCGCACGGCTGCGGACTGCCGGCGAGACATGTTCACCCGTGCGGTGAGCAGGCTCAGCAGAAAGCGGCCGCCGTCAGGTAAGGGGCTGGCTTGAGGGGCAAGCTGAGTGCAACGAGGGAACTTCCCGGGAACCAGACGCTGCGCCCTCGGGCTGAGCCCGGGAAGGGGAAAGTCTTCAGTTTCCAGCCCTGAGTTGCGGGGGAGGGGGCGGAGGAGGGGGACCGAGGGAAGCCAGACAGTCTTGCTTTACTGCACTGGAGAGCGGGGCGGGGTGGTTACTTATCCCCCCCCCCCCCCCGTGGGACACGCGGTTAGCGAACCCGCTCCGCTTTGCTCTGCTGCGGCTTCTTCGCCGCCGAGCCTTCAGGGAACCGTTGCTTCTGCTGTTGCTGCTCTTACTTCTCAGGACTGAGGAAAGAAGCCAGGCAGGGCGACTTCTCATCTGCCTCCGCGAAGCCGCAAAAGAAGTCAGAGGAAGTTTGTAGCTGAAAGAGGAAGGCTCGTCGTCTGATTTTTGGGCTGTCTGACTCAGGGGATTGCCAGACGCTCATGTTCAAAAAGGAAGGAGAGGGAGGACGAAAGAGATACACTCGTACAGTATTTTGGAGCTGTGAATCCCCTCTGTTTTTATTCGTTCACTTTTTGGGTTGTTCATCTGTGGAGTTTTCTTAAGATGCATCTGGAAATCTGAGATGGCGAGGTCAGGTCATTTCCGCACTAGACTGTTATAATGCTATTATTCCACTTTCAACATCCTATGGAATCCTGGGGTTTGCAGTTTAGGGAGGGGCCTCAAAGGCCAGGATTTCCTAGGATGTTGTAAGTGGAATAATAGCACTATAGCAGTCTGCTCAGTTTTTGTTTCCAGATGTGTTGATCAACCCGCCCTCTCTTTTTTCTTAGACTGTGAGTCAGAGGGGCAGAGCTACTCCTGCTGTTACTTTTATGACGAGGAGCATCCAAAGAAGCCCTGGAACAAATGCCAGCGACAAAGGCCGCTGCCAATTTGCCATTAACTAACTTGCCTCTCCAAATGGAAAATGCAACTCATAAATTTAATAAATAAGAATAGGAAAAGAAGCATCAGGCATTCATGCTGAGCTATTTGCAAGCCTAGTTTGACTTTTGCTTGAATCCAAGGGCTCAGACTATGTGAAAAATCAACTTTGTAGTAGAGAAATACTTGGGGATGGAGGCATTTGCTGTGAGGATTATGAAACCATAGTGTATTTGCAAAAATAAAATACCCCGGTGCTTATTCAGTAGCAGTTTTGCGCACTGTGCCAGCATCCATCTGGAAAAACATGTCCATCCCAAAAAGTGAAGGATCTAGCTTCTTGCTACATATTTAGATCCACCTGCTTTCTCCACCAAAAAAATCTACTTAACACAGTATAGCATTTTAAGAGCTACTGAATTCTGACCTATGATTTTACGATACTTTGTAATCTGTACAATACTCTGTATTGTAACAAAATTGAATGAAATGCTGGAAATAGGCAACTTTTTAAAAAAGAAAAAAGCTGGAGTCAGTTTTTGTTTTTTGTTTGCAAGTATAGTTGCTGATTACTGCATTACAGATTTTTGTGGTAACAATGCTAAAGCAAACTGAAATACATTGTTTCAGTGTTCTGTACCTGGAACAGCATCTTCTCTTTAAAAAACCTTTTAGTCAAGAATCAGGGAGAATTTTTCTAGGACTGGGAAGTAGTCATATTTTTACCTGATTACACTGAGGAAGAAAATAGCTAACGATTTAGCTTATGTTATTAGAATTTTCATGTGTTTTGAACGCTTCCAAAAATCATACTCTGAGCCAGAAAAGTTATTCCTTAAGTTTAGAATTACCAAGCAAAGATGCTAGTTACTAAGAAGGCTTTAATGATCTCTTATTCTTTTTCACACTATAGACTGAAATGATTCTGTTCTACAATACCACTTTCAGAATTCTTTTCTGCCTTGGCTGTCATCACATCTCATTATTTGTGAGCATTATGTACAGGGCAGAAAGAATATGATTTGAAGTTAAAGATCTAGGTTGTCTTTTCTGTTTTTCTATTACTGAAGAAAACTATATAGACTTAGGAAAAAAGAAAGTATATAATTTCAGATAGGTCATATATTTCACTACCACCCTTTCAACACCTGTTAACAGGCAAGAAATAGTAATTTATATGTTGCTTTTGGATGTGTTTTCCATTTTGAAAATCTTTCCTTGATGAGTAGACCCATTGACTTACTGCTTCTACAGGACATGAGGTCCACTGGCATGTTGTTTTTATCATTTGAAAGGTGTTATAAACCCACTAAAAATACCTTGGGTGTAAACAGTTTTGTCTAAAACTCACAAAAATAAGTATCCAGTAAATGTTTGAGGGCTGAAATCTTAACTCCATTCTTTCCTGTCTTTGTTTTCTAACTCTGATACTGAAGCTTTTTTACATGTATGAGAGTTATCTTCTTCCTAAACCTCTAGGGAGAATCCTTTCTTTAAATGCTTCATCATTCTTTTTGCTGTTATCCGAATCTTTCCCCATTTGCTAACATCTTACCTAAAGTTTGAATGTCCAAATTAAGCATACCACTGCTAATGGATATTTTTATCTTACTTCATACAAAATGTATTTAGCTTGAAAGCAATGGAGAGAATATACTTTTCCTGTTGTAATTCATTTGTGTATGACAAATTTAGTAGCTCAAAGAAATTAAACTAAGAGATTGGGACTGATACGTGTAAGGGAGGTATATTACTGTAGTTCACTGTTGTTTTTTGTGAGAGAACAATGTGGCTGAAAGCTGGTGTTTTTGCTTTCAAACATTGCGTGTATTACTGGTGAATGACAGCAAATATGCTAAATGTGCAGAATTTCTTGTAAGCTCTCTTCCTTGTAGTTAAAAGTAGTAACCAGTGGTTTAGAAGGGGATGTTTGGTCTTGTAATTTGAGCAAACCTAGACATTCAGAAGTACTGTATAAGCTGTTATAGCTCAAATGTTATCTCAGAAACAGCAGCTACCAGAAGAAAGCATATGTTTGAAATCCCTCAAGTGACTCTTGACCACATGGAAAGTAAGGGGATTACCTCTTTAATTGTACAGTTATTAATGATTCTCACCAGAGGTTTTGTTGGTGCTGTTTTCTCAGCTTTGTTCAGAATACAGATAAGTCTGTGAATGAAGAATGAAAAAAAATTACAATTTGTGCTAGCTATGGTTGAACAGGAGTTAAAAACAAATAATTTCCTAACATTTCAGTGGACATGGTGTTTAGACAAGGGAGGCAAAGGGATAAAGTTGTTTATGGTCAATGGGCTGATCCAAGTAGAATTAGTTACACTTAGTTTGCATTGAAATCAATGGAATGTAAATTCAATTTGGCTTGGATCCAGCCCAGTAGCATTAGCTGGTTATATATTTGTTGCTTTTTAATTGATATTTGGTCAGGGAAATAAATAAGTTATGAGATAATGTAATCTAATGGTGCTTCCAGATGAGGCTTTTGTTGTGCAGTTGCCCTGCCTCAAATATAATATTGTATAAATATTTGTATGGGTTATATGACATTCTCCACTTATAACTCATGTCGTCCCACTGCTGCTTTTTTTTCCCCTTACCATGACAAATCCATTGCAGTACAAAGCCTTTTGATTAATAAGCACTTGCAATCTCTCCTTTGCAGGTATTTGGAAAACTAGAGATGCATTTAATATTGTTGCATCTGCTAATATCCTTCCCTCTGAATTTGACATGCTCTAACACTGTTGAGTTTTAACCACAGAAACAAGCCTGTATGTGCAAACCTTCCATACTTAGCCAACCTTCCATCTGTTAATGAGAATGTAAATGTTACATTTTACTTTTGTGCACTCAATTTATTCTGTGTTTTTCATTTTTTGCTCAGTGCTTTAAAACCATTGGATCTAAGTGGTCTATAAATATTTCTAAGCAAATAATAGTTCTTGGAGACTCTCATTGGCGGTGGAACTGAAAAAAATACTTTTCTGTTACACTGCATCCTGAGCATTTCGCGTGAAAGGAGAGTCTAACTGATATTAGCGGGATTTGCTTCTGAGCATGTGTGTTTAAGGTCATTACCTCACTATATGTGCCTACCTGGGAAAAAGCCCAGCTGAACTCCATGAGCCTTCATTCAGACTAGATATGCATAAGATTGCATGTCAGTGTTTTAAAACTGGCAAAGCAGAGATGGGAACTTGCAGCTTTATGCCACTTGCATGGGCACTTAGTCGATCCCACCCTAAATCTTAGAGGCTTACCTTTTTACTCTGTAATATAAGCAAAATTTTAAATATTTTTTAAAATTATGTTTTGTTTGAAATTTACATTTATATTCCAAAACATAGTTTCCACCATCTCTACAATTCTATATATAAATATATTGCACAGAGAAAAAGAAGAAGAAAAATATATGTATAGAGTTACAAAAATAAAATATGAGATCATCCATTCAAAATAATGAGAAAATATGAGTAATATGTCTCAATTATCTTAGGTAATTAATTCCTTGTCTTGACAGAACTCACACAATGTATTAAAGTTATAAACACTTCCAAATTCTATTAAATTATTCATACTAAATTCTTTTTATCATGAATAAGAAGAAAAGAAGAAAAAGGAAAAAAAGAGAAATTACTGCGTCTATGTATCTATTACTATCAGTCTCCTGCAATATAAGCAAAGTTAATAAGTGATGTGCATTCATACTTTTGATAACATTTTTGTAGTCAATAAGAAAAAAAAATGGGTTTAAGTTTTTAGTCAGAATGTATTTACATGTCAGTATCCCTTCCTGTACATTCTAAGCAATTAAGTTTTCTTTTAACCCTTTGGGTATTGACACGGTATAGAGGCCATGTATAGAGGAAGGGGTCTGGATGGGACTTAACATAGACTTGGTTTGCTACTAGCAGTTGATCTGTACTGTTACTTCGAGGAAGAAACCCTATCCCGGGGTCTACAATTTTAATATTAAAATATAGCTCTGTGTGCCAGAGAGGTCCCCCGAAAGGGCACATGGGCAGGCACGGTCGGAAGACCGACAACCGGGTCAGGCCAGTAAAATCCTTGTCACGTAGCCCCAGGAAACCTCAAGAGATGTAAAGACACAATAAACAAAGGGTCCTCATCCCCGAGATGCTGACTTGAGAGGATTAGTGTGTGTGCCTCAAGTTGAGCAAATATCCCATCAGGTGGGGAGCAGAATTCACACCACAACACCTTGGAAAATCTGGAGACTTTGGCAACACCTAATAATCCCATCACGCCAAGGAAATTACCAATGTGGAGCTTTGTGCCCATTGTTCTCCCTGGGAAAGGATTAGTCCTCCAGGTACTTTTTCCCCTATAAATAGTCCCGGCTTTTGAGAATTTCTTCTGATTGCTCCCGGTCACCCCAGCTGACCATCGCTCTGTTTGCTGAGCAATTCCCTCAGCCCTCTCCATGCTGAGCCCCACTTCTTTGCTGCCTTCTCGGACCCAGGACTAAAGGACAAGGTGCAGTATTACCCCAACAAGACCCCTTCAGTACTCCCTCTGTCCAATTTCCTCTCTTTTATTTCTTAATAGCTCTTGGGTGCGTGTGTGCGAGAGTGCGTTGGTGCATGAGACTTACATTTAATAAAATCATTTATTGGACATTTGGTTTGGTTTTTGGCTTGGCCTGACCCCGTAAAAACTGGGTAAAAGACCCCTCTAGGTTACCCTGCCTCTTGCGGTGCTATTGCTTGTGCTCTGGCTAGTGTCCATTCCCCATCAAGTGGAGCACAGTGAGGTGTCCCCCAAGGGACCTGAAATTAGGGTAACGGTACATTAAGATGCATGTGAGAAAGCATAATGAATCCCTTTGGAGAACAGAATGTGTGTGTGGACCTTTCAGATGCACGTGTAGATCACTGTCTCAATTCCCAAGTAACTTGATCAGACTAAGGGGAAAGAGACTGGGTGAATGTATGAGAGTCGTGTGCAGGTGTCCTACTGTTGATACTAGACTGTTGCCATAATATTTATGCAATTGAAAACATCATGGCCCTGATCAGGTTACAGCTAATCCTAACACAGAATCATTAGAAGCCATAACCTGAGTTTGTTATGAATGACTTCAGCCCCACTGAAACTGTAGCTGGACTGGGGTCTGGTTACTGCTGAATGCAGATGTAGTGACCCAGGTGGTGCACTTCTATGTACACTTATCTGAGAGTAAGTCCCACTGAATTGTGGAACTTACTTCTTAGTTAATGTGCACAGTGCATAGATATTTTTAAAAGTACATTTGAAAGCATTTTAAGAATTAAATCTGTGAATTGTTTGTGCTATAAATAAACCACAACATAGTTTAAACCTAAACTATCTTATGGTTTCTTCTTAGCATAGAAAGTTCACAGATCTAATTCTTAAGATGTTTCAAACACACCAAACAATCATGCAACCAGAGAATGTTCTACTGCAACACTTTGATAGAAAAATTGCTGCTGTCTTGTATTTACATAGGAAGAAATGCATCTTTACAAATCAGTATTTAGTAAGATAAAAGCCCAAATGTAAACCTGACATCTGTCATTCTAGTAGAATCAAACAAACACAAATCCAGTAAAGCATTCATTCCATTAGTTGTTGCTGCTGGGTCAGTTTTTCCTACTAATCAGCTTCCAAAAAAGAATAAACAGCTTCCAGAGATATATCAGCCAAAGCAAGTAAGTACTCCCACAAGAAGATCAAAAGCTAAATCTTGGTGAAACTATGAACCACTTCCATGTATCATTGTTCTTGGCATTGAATAAGTCTTCAATAGCCAAACAAAGGAAATAATCAAATCTCAAGGACATTCTTTGACCCACTATCTTTAACATTTCAGTGAGAGAGACTGTTGAGAAGAAGGATGAATTAAACATGATACTAAATATGTTCATAACTACTTCTGTTTTTTTCTCTTCCAAATATGTGCTAAGCATGGGAGAAGGAGGACTTTCATTAGGACTTCAGCGGCTGAGTGGGGCGTTTCAAAGCTTGCATCCCCAGCCATGATTCTAATGAACGCATCCCCCTTCAGTGGCATTTAGTCTTAGAAAATACTTTTTCTCTAAAGTTTAGTGTTTTCTCCAAGCTAATTGCAGCTGGGGTAGGAGTTTTTCTCAGGACTCTGGTTGGCTTGCGTGGGGGGGGATATTATGTTCCCAATATCAGATTTTGAAAACACCCGAATATATTTGCCAGTAGCATATTTAACATCATGTCTACTTTGATTCTAAGCTCAAGGGAGGAGGAGGGTGGCTCCTATTTATCTCAGAAGTCCTTTTATTTTATGAGATTTTTTTGTATTTTTTCCCCCCAGATTAGATTTAATGTACCAGACCCAGAGCTCAGGACCACTAAATTCAGGCCCTGAGAGAGCTCCCATACCTTAAAGTTTAAGGCCTGAAGTTTAAACTTAAAAGTTTAAGGCTTAAGGAGCTGTTTCCAGTCATACTGCTGCAGTAGTGGCATAAGCTGTACTTTATGGTTTATATTTCCCCTCATGTATATTTTATTTGGTTGATAAAATATTGATACATGTTTTCCAGTGGCATTACCAAAATATCCAGCATATGCAGAAGATAACTAACAAATAGCAATCTCAGTGGTTGTGTCCTCTCTGTGTCCTCAAATGGCACACTGTAATGTCACTGTGTCATGGGACATGGAGGGGGCCCTTTCATGATATCAGAAGATAGCATTTCTTTCACCTATACAATATTTGTAGTAATGCCCCAACATAATATGTGATGCTACAGACAAAATGGTATAGCTTCAGGAACAGTAGCGCTGTCAAGAATGAGAGTATGTTATGACTATCACAGAGGAATTTTTATGGAAATCACATGCTGCTTTGGAAGGTGGTGTTTTCCATTGCTTTGTTTTTCTCCCTAAATACGTATTTGGTGATACAAATGATCAGGAGCATAATTTTGTGGTAATCCAGGGCCCAATCCTGTTCCTGGACGTCCCAGTTACTGCTGTGGTTAGAGTGATTTCCCTGTATTGGCACTGTCTTTTTGCAGTGGGGGGGATTGGATACTCATGTGTGGCAAGAGGGTATACTGATGGCAGCACTGCTGCTGGAAGGGTCTCCCATGCCAGACGGGCTTTTGCTGAGGAGCCAGACTAAATGTGCCAAATACTGAGCAACAGCAGTAGTGGGATATGATGCTGGTGGAGGATCTCTCAGAAACAACAGCAGTGGCACTACAGCTAACAGTTGTTAGTGCTGCACAGAAGGAGGCGTGGTAATTTCCTTTTGAATGTCTTTTACCAGAAAAGCCTATGTTGAGACAGTCCAGAAAGAAGAGATAGTGCCAGAAGCTGAGACTCCCAGATTGGAGGTATAACAGAAGCTGAGACTCCCAGATTGGAGGTATAACAAACCACTGAGGTATAACAGAGAAGAACTACAAGAAGCACTGTTCAGCTGTTGATGTGGTCAGAGGTGAAAGGAAACTCTGAAGCTGCACAACACATATTTTAAGCACGTGGAATGTGAGAAGTGTGAATCATGGGAAGCTAGACATAGTGAAACAAATGGAAAATATAGATATTGCAGTACTTGGGTGAGTGAGCTAAAATGGACAGGACTGTGACATTTTGAATCAGATCATTTTACAGTTCTACTCAGGTAATGAAAACCTGAGAAGAAGTGGGGTGGCATTAATAGTGAGGAGAGATGTAGTAAAAGCAGTCAAAGGATATAATGCAAAGTCTGACTGAATGATATTAATGAAACATCAGAGGAAAAACCTAGCAATATAACCATAATCCAAGTTCATGCTCCAATTATACAGGCAGAAAAAGAAGAAACTGAAAGATTCTTTGCTGGAGTCCAGGAGGAAATTGACCACATACCAAAACTGCGCTACTTGTTAATTATAGGCAATTGGAATGCAAAAGCAGAAAACAGAGATGAATCAAATTTAGCAGGAAAATTTGGCCTAGGATCAAGAAACAAAGCAGGAGAGAGACTGATTGAATTTTGTGAGGCCAACAGGTTGTTCATTGCAAACACATTCTTCAAGCAGCCAAGGAGGCTACTGTATACATGGACTTCACCTGATGGTTAATATAGAAATAAAATAGGCTAAATAATCAGAAGCAGAAGATGGGAAAGCTCTATTCTCTCTGCTAAAACGAGACAAGGAACAAATTGTAACACAGACCATGAACTGCTAATATCAAAAATTAGAATAAAGCTAAAGGAGAACACTAAGCCCACCACCATGCCAAAATACAACCTGATGAACATCTCTGTAGGCCTAACTAAACAAGAGTCAGAAGAACTCAGGGCTGAAACCAGGGACATCATCAGGGAGGAATGCAAAAAGGCACTATCTATAGCCAATGAGAGAAGTCTCAATGGATGATGGACAAAACTCTTCAAGCAGTTAAGGACAGATGAGAAGCAAAAGTAAAAGGTGACAGAAATAGGGTCAGAACCCTGAATTCAGCTGTATGCAAGAGCAAGGAAAACTACTGTGGCAATCAATGCAGAGAAATAGAAGATGACAACAAGAAAGGAAGAACAAGAGGCATCTATAAGATCCAAGAAATCAAAGGGAAATTTAAACCAAGAGTGGGGATGCTCTGCTACCAGCAGAGGAACACATTACATGACCAAGTACAAATAAAAAGAAGATGGAAACAATACACTGAAGAACTATATAAAAGAGATGAAAGGATGACTCATTTGATCAAGGAAGAACCCGTCTTCTTTTGAAGATAAACCTATAAGTTTAGAAAGTGAAGTGAAAGCTTTGCTCAGAGCACTTGGGAGAAACAGATAGCATACCAGTAGAGCTACTTTAAATGACAGAGACAGAATCTACTCTAGTACTAACCAAAACTCTGTCAATGGGGGAAAAAATCCCACAGATTATAAGCACTCAATATACATTGCAAGCCCCAAGAAGAGAGACACCAGGGATTGCAGTAACCACAGAACATTGCATTAATCTCCCATACAAGCAAAGTAATGCTCAACATTTAGCAACAAGGTCTTTTCCCATATATGGAATAAGACATGCCAGATGTTCAAGTTAGGTTCAGGAAAGGAAAAAGCACTAGGGATCATATTGCAAATGTGTGTTGGATAATGGAGCAAACAATTTCAGAAGAAAATTAGCTGGTGCTTTGTAGATTATACCAAAGCCTTTGATTGTGTAGGTCATGACAAACTATGGATCATTCTTAAAGAAATACAGAAGGACAACATTTGATTGTCTTGAAGCATAACCTGTACTCAGAACAAGAGACTACCATAAGAACAGAATACAGAGAAATGGCAAAGGAGTCAGGGTTGCATTTTACCATGCTATCTGTTTAATTTAATATAATATATTATATTAATTTACTATAATATGTAAAGCAGGATTAGTCTTAGAGGAACGAGGCATGAAAATTGGAGGAAAGAACACCAACAATTTGAGATATGCAGATGACACCATACAGCTAACAGAAAATAGCAAGGTCTTGGAACATGACAGAAGAAAGCCAAGAAAGAAAGTGCAAAGGCAGGCTTACAGTTGATCATTAAGAAAACAAAAATAATGACCAAAGATGATTTACATAACTTAAATGATAAAGACATTGAAAGAGTTCAAGATTTTCCATATCTTGGCTCAGTCAATCAGAACGGAGACTGCAACAAAGAAATCGGAAGAAGACTAGGACTTGGAAGGGCAGCTATGAAGGAACTAGACAATATCCTGAAGGATAGCAATACATCTTTGAATACTAAAGTTAGGATTGTCCATGCCATCATGTTTCCAATTTCTGTGTATGGGTGTAGAAGCTGGGCAGTGAACCAAGCTGATAGGAAGAAAAGGGGTGCTGGAGGAGAGTACTATAGATACCATGGACTGCTAAAAAGACAAATGAGTCCTGAAGCAGTTGCCTGGACTCTCCCTAAAAGCTTAAATGATTAAATTGGGGCTGTGATAGTCATCATGAGAAGACATTACCGATTGGAAAAGACTAGAATGGTTGGTAAAGTAGAAGGCAGTAGGAAAAGAGGAAGATCACATTGCAGATGGATAGACTAAATCAAGGAAGCCACAGCCCCTGAGTCTGCAAGACCCGAGCAGGGCTGTTGATTTTAGGGTTGCCTTGCAGTCTGTCATTCGTAGGTTGAACGTAAATCAAAGGCAACTTGATGGCAGTTAATAACAGCAAGAGTGATTTTGCATTTGTTGGCTAGTGCATTGATTTCTATACTGTCTGGAGAATCTTGTGTCCCACATGTTTTGTTCACATCTAGATTAGGCTACAACAGCAGGCTGTACATCCTATTGCCTCTGAATAGTGTTCAGAAACTGCATCTGCTGGAAAATGCAGCTGCTAAGATAAAATAATGACCTCTTTATTTGGGACATATTATGTGTATGTGCCTTCAAGTCACTTGCTAACTTAGAGTGATCCCATGATTTTCATAGGGTTTTCTTAGGCAAGAAGTACTCAGAGGTGGTTTGCCAGTTCCTTCATCTGAAATATAGCCTAAAGCACCTGGTATTCATTGGCAGTCCCCTTTCCCAGTACTACCCAGGGCTAACCTTGCTTAGCTTACAAAATCAGATGGGTTCTGGTATCTTTAGAGTATTTAGGCCCTTGGGACATACTACTTTTACATTTTTCCATCTACATTGACTGTCTGCTTCTGAGCCTAGTTCAAAGTGCTGATTATGTTACTAAAGAGTCCAGGGATCTCATGCTTCCATATGATTTGCTTACCAGTTGAGATCTCCAGATGGTGCTTGGCTACTTTTCTATCTGAAGTATTACTATGGAGTACAGGGAATTAAGGCCCTTTCCACATGAATACAATGTCCCGACATGGGGACGCGAGAGGAGTGGGACCGTGATGACACTTCCTCATGACATCGTCATGGTCCCATCCTTCTTGTGTTTCCAGCTGGCATGATCATGGGCTATATCGTTGATGGAGAAACTCCATCGATGAACCCCGATTGTGCGAGCCTTCTGTTGCAACCGGCCATGCCATGAGACCGGAAAAGCAATCTGCATGCTTCTTCCCTTACTGCAGCATGGGAAGAAGGCTGGCTGCAGGCCAGCAGGACAGAGTGTGTCCCTCATGCTTTCTTCTGCAGGCAGCCGGACGCATGCAAAAAGGAGCATTGGAAACACACTCCCATCTTGGCAGAGGCGCTGCTGGGATTGTGACGGGATGACGTGGGAGAGTGTTGTCATACAGAAAAGGCCTCAATCTGCTTTGCAATGATACATACACTCCATAATTCTATTGCTTCCGGTGTATATCTAGTTCTTTCCCTATTTGTTGTTACATCTGGTGAAATATATTTTTTTCTGTAAATAGATGAATATGTTTCTATAAACAAATGAATACTTTTCATGATAAATGAGAATATATTTGATGTTCTCAATTCTAATGGACAGAGCTGACTTTATATCATAGTTTTGTTGGTGTGTTGTTTTCCTGTACTTACTCTATTTTTAATGTGCTGAGCATATACTGTATCAGGAGCCCTTGGGTCAAAAACTATCATCACTCTTAGTAAATGGACTCTGCTGAGTTGCTAAAAGGATTGTAGCCCAAACATGGTCATTGAGGGTCAAACTGCACATTGAAGGAGAGCTTGGAAATGTTTCTTTTAAAATAGCTCCCAGAATATTTCATCTGGTATGGTGGATTTTGAGTCCAAAAAACTAGTATTCCAAGCTCTGTGTTAAACAGGTATGTGCAGCCTAATATCACATTGTCTTTAAAAATGTAAATAAAAGAGGAATCGCTTAAACTTTCTCTACTGAAATGTGTAAACTGTGCTCTTATTTTGAGTCATTATTACTTATTCGAGAGCACATGTCTCAAACACAAGGCCCACGGGCCAAATCTGGCCTGCGAGGCCATTTCATGTGACCCTCACACCTCTCCTGCAGCTGCGGCACTCCCCTTCCAGCAAGCCTGATCTCCACATTGTGGGCCCCTGGCTGCCAGTATTCTGAAAAGGTGTCCGGCAGACAGTACTTGTGATCTACTTCTACTTCTGACTGCTCCTCTGTCCAAGTCTCGCTGGCAGAGTGTTGCCATAGGTTACCATGGCAACATTCGACACAACTCACAAGAGTTGGACAGAGGAGCAGTAAGAAATAGAAGTAGATCATGAGTGCTGGCTGCTGGGCTTCTCTTCAGAATACTGGCAGCCAGGGGCCCGCAATGTGTGGATTGGGCTCACCAGGTACAGAGAGCGGCAGGGGGTCAGAAAGAGGCACAGAGAGGGTCTGGGGAGCAGGAAGTGGCACAGAGGGGGTCTCAAGTGAGACCAAAAAGTTAAGCAAAGTTTATGTAATAAAAAGTGCTTGGTAATATTTGTCTGATGATTAAAAAAAAACTTTCTGATTTCAAAATTCATTTTTCAATAAATTGTGCAATAGTTGTACACTTGAATATCTGCTTGCCATTATTTTTCTTAGACTTCTAGTTTCAGAGCTAGTTATTACTAAAACCAGTAATAATCGAATGCAGAGGCAATTATTTAATATGGTAAAAGAGTAGATACATTTATATAGTCTTACAGATACAACTGGCCCTTTGAGGGCAACCATAATGCTGATGTGGCCCAAGATGAAATTGAGTTTGACACTCCTGTTCTAGAGTGAAAAGGAGATTAGTTGCTAATCTCAGCTGGAATAGATCCATTGAATCAAGTGCTAAATGGTAAATTTACAGTTATGTAAATTTTCTGATTTAGTGGGTCTGTTCCAGGAGGGACTAGCAATTGGATTTATTCCCACGTGGCACACTGTGTGTTTAATGTACCATGAGAAACAGGAAATATTAGAATGCTTGTGTAAACCTCAAGATTTATCTTTGCAAGAGGTGGGTAAGAAATAGAAAATTGTTGTTAAGAAATAAAAAGTTGTTATTTGTTTAAAAAAAAAGGTTTGTAGAAAGTACCCCCCTCAAAATAATAGTAATAAAAAAAACCCTAAAAATTGGGGAAAGCAAAAAAAAGGGAAGCCCATATAAGACAAATGAGGACTGAACATGTTCCGTAGCCAAAGAATGCTGAGTGTCCACTGGATGTGGGAATAGTATGGAGTGTTGTGCTGTTGGAGTGTTGTTCTGATAGAAGGGTTAGTATCTGCAGCAGGAATGTTCACATTGCAACAATTCAAAGCACACCTCACTTGTATAATATAACTTTAAAGCTACAAACCTGAGCACTTTTAGTACTGATTTGCAAATTTTTGAGTGCATACAATAAAAGAAGTGCTTGTTTTTTGTTTAATTTACACAATGTTCAGTCAGTCATACTTTAATAAGAATAGATTAGAGTGCAGATTCTAAGGAAATGGGCAAGAGAAGGGCAGTCAAAAAAAGAGTATGACACATGTGTTTTTGTACTGCAACCTGTGATTTGATTTACATAGTTCTAGTCTGTTAAATATTCAGTATTTAACATTTCATCCTACTTAATGCTACGTCAGTTGGGTGTGTGTGTCATCATTTAGGCAATGTCTCTAATGGCATAAAATAACAAGAAATATGTTTGTAGAATCTAGCAGCATTTTCTGTAGCCAGTCAACCTGACCATTAAGATAACTCCATATCTAGGCTTCAGACATCTTTCTTCTCCTTCTTAAGAATGCAAGCCACATTTATCCTCCCTAGATGTAATCACACCCTCATCTTGCTCCCAAAGTCTTAATTTTGAAAAGGGGGCAGCATTTTACCAATTGTTGTCTCATAACTTTGGTGATCTAAACCAGCCAGCAATGTTAACAGTACCAGGAACAATTAGTGTACAGCTTGAAGTAGTTTTGCTCAGTAGCAGGAATGTGCAAAGTATGGCCCTTCCAAGGTATTGCAGCTTCCAGCATTCCCTATGACTGGCTGTGTTGGCTAGGGTTCATGCGAGTTGCAATGTAATGACAGCATTTGAAAGGCCATACTTTGCTACATTGTTGTATTTAAAAAGAACCCATTAAGAGAGCAGTTCCTGTTCTTTTTATTGTTGTTTACTAATTTTTGAACTGATTAGACATTTTAAAAAATTCAAAACTGAAAATATTATTTTCTGTTTGCTTATGTAAGCTGACTCCAAGCTACAGCGTAGATACCACTGCACTAGTAGAAAATAACATTGATCAGGGAAATGTATGAAAAATTAAACACGGGACTAGAAAGATTCCAGTAGCTGCGCTGTCCAATCTGTTGCTCTCGCTCAGCTTCTAGAAATTTGATATTCATTTTAAAAAATGTGCAACAGCTTTGCAACCCTGGATACATGCTCCGTCCTCATTAGCTAAGCCTGCATCAGTATGACTGGCTCGGGAAATTGTTGGCCCTCTCTCAATAAGACTGCATTCTTCTCTGCCTCTCCTGAGGCTACTGTCTGTTCTGGCCTGGTGTGTCTGTAAACATCTGTTAAGCTTACAGGTAAGATAGGCTTGCCTAGATTTGCAGGAGGATCTCCAGGTTTTATCTCTTCTACCCAGCTCTGCTGACTCAGTATTTTTAGGGGAAGAACTATGGGTCAGAGCACAAAATTTTCCCTAAGAATGTCTTTTGTTTGATTTCAGACCCCTTCAGTTAAAACAATCAGACAGTACATGATAGGAGAGGCTAACACTGGAAATACTGCAGAGCACTGGTCAGTCAGAACAAACAGTACTAGGCTAGATGGAAGAACAATTTCATCTTAAGATATCTTTGAACTTCATGTATTCTTAAGATGTTTCTTCATATCACAGTGTTTTCATCAATGCAGGTTGATTGAAAATCTCAGAGGGCACTGCCAGTGGCAGAAAAAAATAACACTTCAGCACTTAGAGGTAGACCAGAGACACGTATAACATTTTAATTAACGTCTTCTTATTTTTTCAGAAATAAATGACAGTGATAGCAAGCCAGGCAGCAGCCAGCAAAATCTGAATGGCACCAGAAGATGGGCTACATCCCTAGAAAATTTATTGGAAGACCGAGAAGGCGTCAAGAGATTTAGGGTTGCTGATTTATTTATTTGTTTATTTGTTGGCCACATAAGCTTAAATAATATTTCAGACAATATTTTGTAAATACAGTATTGAATGTAGTTTGTTTCCTTCATTAAGGGAATCAACATTGCACAGAAAATTTATTCCAAGTTTGGCCTGAGTAAATTCAGTGGAGCTTTCTTACAGTAAAAGGCTTGGGGAGCTGGGTACTTTTAGCCTGGAGAAGAGAAGGTTAAGAGGCAACATAATAGCTATGTTTAAATATCTGAAGGGATGTCATATGGAGGATGGAGCAAGCCTGTTCTCTGCTGTTCTGGAGAATAGGACATGGAGCAATGGCTTCAAACTTCAAGAAAAGAGATCCCATCTAAACATTAGGAAGAACTTCCTGATGGCAAGAGCAGTTTGACAGTGGAATGCGCTGCCTCAGAGCATGGTAGAGTCTCCTTCTTTGGAGATTTTTAAACAGAGTTTGGATGGCCATCTGTTGGGAATGCTTTAATGGTGTATTCCTACATGGAAGGGGGTTGGACTTGATGGCCCTTGTGGTCTCTTTCAACTCTACGGTTCTATGGTTTTATGGTTTTATGTTGTGTGAGGATCACAGCCAAAAGAATTGAGGGAGTGCTTCTTTCTAGACTGGTTTATGTCTGAGAAGAATTATCAAGCTTATGTGAGAAGAAGTGTAGGGCTTTGATAGATCAGAACCTAAGTATATTTTAAACAACAAAACTGGGGGTTTTTAATGCAAAAACTGCTGAAAACCACTTCCATAGAACATCCATTTCTGCATGTTCTTTGTGCTTATTGGCACTGGCTTGGAGATTGTCCTTACTTCTGAGCTGGTAGAGTATGAAGCTAACTAATGAGACCCTTGAATTAATACTATATTCAACATAGGCGGGTGCTGTGACAAATCGTAGCTTTTCTCAGAGCACGGAAATGGTACCTTTTGTTTTACAACTCTGAGGATCCCCCAGCCAGCTTGACCATGCTGGCTAGGGCCTCTGGGAGTTGCAGTGGTGGAATCCAGTAGAAGTACATTGTTGGGTCCTAGTCAAAATGTATCTTCAAATGTAGAATTCTAGTAGAATTCAGTAATCTTGTGCTACTGTGATCCTAGATATTGTTGTTTTTGTGTGCCTTATGTTTTTGTGTGCCTGACTTATGGTAACTCTAAGATGAATCTATCATGAGGTTTTCTTGGCAACATTTGTGCAGAGGAGGATTGCCTTTGCCTTCCTTAAGGCAGAGGTGAGACTTGCCCATGGTCACCCATTAGCAGATGTGCAAAGCTTTTTAAAAGCAAGAGAATGTGGTAGTTGTTGAGAACAAGCTGGTCTGTGTTATGACTCAGTGTTATGTGTGGGTTTTATATCATTGCAGAAGCATGTCTGTTATTCCTTTGACTTTTCAAAACTAAAGTAAAAGTTCTTGTGTAAATATCATTAAATATTGATATATAATTTTAAACTTTTCCTTTTGATTAAAATTAATTTACTAGAAAATACAATCTCATTTACATAAATCTTTTTGGGGGAGTCATATTTTCACCCATTTAAAAATGATATGAATTAGACATACAGACGTTTTGCAAAGATAGTAAAAGCTGGTCTTATAAATTGGAATCTATTGGATATTCCTTCACTGTAGGTGAGGAAGAAATTGACTTTTTCTTACTGCTTAAATTATTTTAATGACTTATCTTGAGTAAATCTAATTGTCAAAATCATTTAGGCAGCTCAGAATTTTCTAAGTATTCCTTCACTGTAGAAATTGAAAATTTGTAAACTGGCAGCTAAGTTAAATATATTGTTACATTATGTCATTGTAGCCCAGCCATATTGAGCAAAATTAACTCCTACTGCTGTTTATATTTATAAAATATTAAGCGAAGTTTTTTTTTTAAATTTCTAAGAGTTTGGGAGAGGCTGGTGGATCTACAGCCATGGGTCTGGTGAATGAACTCTGCATTTTGCCACTGTTCTTCTAATAACTGCTCTGAATTGAACAGGACCTCTACCAGCGCTGATCCCACACCAGCAGTGATCCCATTCATTTCAGTACAGCCATGGAAGGAAGAGTGACAAAATCCAGAATGGATTTACAGGGCACATTCCATATTATGAAATTATAGCACTATTATTCTACTCTTAACTCCCATGGCCACATCCCAGGGAATCCTAGGGAAGGTGTCTCCCCAGACTTTAAACCCCAAGATTCCATGGGATAGAACAATGGCACTTAAAATGGAGTTATAGTGCTATAATTGTATAGTATGGAAGGGCCCAGTTTTTCTATTGCTGCGGATCCATTGTGTTCTATCCCCATGTGGCATTTCTGTTACAGTACATTTTCTGTTGCCCTAAGTTATAATTATAAATGTGTTGCTGTTTTTATATGGCTCTGCTGGATCAGTCAGGCCTGACTCTTTAGGTTACATTTGATTGGCCGTCCCTAGTAGATCTCAGTTGGCTGGTTTGGTTCCCCACAGTTTTTTTTTTCCTTTCTGTTGTCTGAAGCATCTTTATTGTTTCATCTCCATTTTGTTAAACCTCATCCTTCTATTTATTCTCACCCTCATCTTTCCATTTGTCTCACCATTGTTCATATCCATTTTTAGTTCTGTTACTGAGTTCTAGAATCAAGTACAGATTTCATTTAACTCAGAGTGGTTGGATGTGAGTTAACTGTTGGACAGACGTACAGACAAAGACAGCATATGTTGAGGCCAGAACATAATGGCCACCCTCTGTATGAGGCTACTAATATGCAGCTAGGTTATGACATTTTTAAATACCCCTAATGGTTCTTTTTCTTTTTTTCTTCAGGAGTTTTTAAAGAGAGAATTTAGTGAAGAAAATGTTTTGTTTTGGCTAGCTTGTGAAGAATTTAAGAAGATACAAGATAAGAAACAGGTAATCTTTTCTAAACTAATCTGAAAAGATTCCACGTTTCCTAACCCTGGTGCCCTCTAGGTGTTTTTCACTACAACTCCCATCATCATCATTATCCAGCAAGCTATCCATTATTGTGGTTGTATGCCTTCAAGTGAACTATCATAGGGTTTTCTTCGTATGATTCATTATTCAGAGGAGGTTTGCCATTGCTTTCCTCTAAGGCCAAGAGAATTTGACTTGCCCATGGTCACCCCACAGGTTTCTATGGGTGAGCAGAGATTAATACCCTGGTCTCCTAAAGTCTTAGTCCACACTAAAACCACTATACCATGCTGGCTCCTGATGTCTGTAGATGCTGCAAGTTATTAAAGATGCAGGAATATCATGTTTTAAGTATGTATGAATTGTTTATTGTTCACTGTAAGTAGGTGTATGTTTTTATATGTATTTTTATGTGTATGTACTGGTTACTGATAATAGTATAAGGTATAATTTTCATTTACTCAAATTATTTATTTTTACTTATTGATACTTACTAAATAGTAAATATTATACTTTAAAGATAAAGATAAAGAAGAACCTAAAGAATTCAAGATTATCATAATGAATAGGACTATGTCTATATAGTCATAAGTAGAAATTTATGTGTTGGTAGATATATAATAGGGATAATAGATATTATTTCATTTGTGTATTCTAGGGGGACTCTTTAAGTTTCTTATCAGTACATTTACAGAACTTATTGTATAATTACGTTTATTTTTGTATTTGTCTTTGTGTATATTTGTTTTTGTTTTTAATTTACAATTCAATAAACATTATTTTTTTAAAAAAACAGAAGATGCAGGAATATCAAAACATCTTAATACCAGGGTATGAAAGGTTGCTTGCTGGACTTCTGTTCCTGTTTTATTCCCTATTGACTCAAAGGTGGAACTGGGAAAAGGAGACAGAGGAGCCCACCTAGTTATTTCAGACAGTGGCCTCCTCAGAATAAGTCTTGTATTTGTATTACATTAACAAGTAGTAGGAAATATTTAGAAAACTAAACTTCCATTACAGATGATGTACACCGTTCATAAAATGGTTATTTTTTTCCCTATCCTTTCTTAAAAGAGACAGAATAGAAAATAAATACTCAGTTCCTTGAAAATATGCTACATGTATTCGTGTTACACGTTTTGTGACTTGGTATGTAATTACTGGTTCTACTCATAATTATGGCTTTCGTGTTTTGTGCTTCTGATAGATTATATTAGCCTGAATTATAGAATATCGATAGCGGTGGTCTGATACAAGCTATGGTGGGCTATATTTTTGTGAATAAGAATTCCATTCCTGTGTCTGCCTTGTATCCATGGTGGGCGGTCTGTTTGTATTCATTTCCTGGTATGGGACCTTGGAAGACATAAATAGGATTACAGGACAAAATCTAATAAAGGAACTAAAGGTTGTACTGTTAAACTTATTTGAGGGACAAAATAAAGGAGTAGTCTCTTATGATGTTGGCTAAATTCAGTCTAGCTGGTGCAAGATTTGTTATAGAAAAGTACAGAGGAATCTGACCTGGGAAGTATGGAACTAAAAATTATGGTACGTTGCTTTAGCCAGAAAATTAGTTAATCTGATAAGCTTTAATACAGAGCAATCAAAACCAGATGCTTTTTTTTAAAATGGGTCCCATATGGCATAGCTTTTACTTTTTATACAAATATAGTAAATGTGGGAAGGTCACAGCCTTTTTATTTCTACTTACAGAAAGACAGTTAACTCAAACATTCCTATACATCATTCCTATAAATCCTTGTTATCTGTAAAGTCCTTTTATAAACTGAATTGTAAAGAGTTTGTTGTGTCTAGACAGCATCGCAGATTAACCTTATAAACAATGAAATAAGATCTGACAATTACAAATTACATTATGTTGTTGATTAAAAAAATTCAACGTTTTTAAAAGTGATTTTAAATGTCATATCATTGCTTTGGAAACATTGCCTCAAGGAAAGACATCTGGTTCTGCTGTTGTAAAGAGTAAGAACTGTGAATTTTCAACATCTTTTGCCTGATGAAGAAGCCAGTGGAGCTTTGAAAGTCTGCATGATACATTTTATGCATTTTGTTTGGCAAATAAGGGTATTGCTCTTTTGTGAACTGTGAAGTTGTTACCGTACTGACTGGTTGTTTGGAAGCAATGGTGGAGGCTTTTCTTGTGATATGGTTACTAGAAACAGTTTCTGCATTATTTATATAAAAGCTTTTATAGAAGTTCATATTTTGTGCATATGTACAACGGACCTCTGAGTATTCCTTGCCTGAGAAAATGCTATGAAATGTGTAAGGTCATTGTAAGTTAACAGGCGACTTGAAGGCACATATACATATACACATACACACAAAGGACAGAGAGATCACCCTTTATAGAGCTCACAAAAATAATTACAGTATGTGGGAGCACATCTGGTGCTCAAGTCAGACTGCTTACATCTATGTATGAGAGAGGAACTGAGAATAAACAACTTGAGGGCTGGCTAAAAGAAGTATTTTGATCAAGTTTGAAGATATTATGGAAAGAAATCTGCTTGCTCAGGCTGAGGCCAGAGTGCTGACTCTGGAAGCTATATACCAAAAGGAGATGTGAAAGTTAACCTAGTTCTAATTTGACTATAATTACCCTGTCCCAGTGCAGATTCAGTCTCCATCTCATAACGCATGATTAATTCTGCAAAGGAGCATTTGACATGCACAGTTTGCAAAAGGGATGCTAAAAATGTGGTTAACTGTACCATGCCTTACCTACTCTTTTTCCTACATGAACATACACTGTGAGAGCTTTACATGTGATTGTTCCTATCCACTTTCACATCTGTCAAAAGGTTGTGCTGAAATTCATTCAGAATAGCGGTATGGCAGTTCCCAGAGCTGGCTAAGGGTGTCATTCTTTTGCTGCCCATTTCTGAAGTTTTCTTACTGGTATTAGTAAGTATAAAATGGATTTCCGAAATGATGCAATCTGTCTTGCTGCTTGCAGTTCATCAGGATCCCCTTTCAGTCTGATCTCTGTTCTCTCAAGATGTGTCAATTTTAAAAAATGAATATTTTAAATGATTTTTTTTAAAGGAAGCAATGGAGGAGTTGCTATATTTAGCATGAATTCCACTGTATCTCTTTGGCAGATTCTTTTTTTCAGATGTGCTGTTACTTCAATGCTGTGCATGTTTACCCAGAAGTAAGTCCCATTATATTCAGTGGTGTGAGGGATCTTGCATGTGTAAGATTGTACTGTGTCTAACTCAGGGATAGGGATCATGTGGCCCTCCAAGTACTACTGGACTGCAACTCCCAGCATTCTTCAATATTGGCTATGCTAGTTAATGCTCCTAGAACTTGCAACCCATTATATGGAGGGACTCTTTATTCCTCTGCCCCCAGTCCAACCTAATGAACACTATAAAGTTGTCACAAGATCCATCTGTATTAAAGAATGTAAATTTGCTCTTCATTTCCATTTCTTGTAAAATGTACTTTTAGGCCTAAGTTCCTGGATTTGCTTTTCTTTATTTAACGTAATATGGACTAATTTAGTTAGTGGGGATAATCCAGCAAATATTAGTTGTTACTGAGTGAAATTGAAAAGAACGGACTAAGATTTACGTCTTCACTCAGTGGAACTTGGTTTATCTTTTGTTGTATTATACTCCTAGTTAACCTTTAAAATGGTTCTCTTATATTCAGCTTACATCAAACATGAAGGTAGTTGAGAATTATTTTAATTTTTATGACAGTGTATAGCAAGGGACTGAGAAATCCAAGAAGCTATATTTAGTGTGAGACACATAGTAGTTTAAGTGGGCTAAACATGAGTAAGATTTTTCTAACAGTTACAGTTGTCAGAAACAAGAGAAAGAACAGTTTTTCAGCAGTGCTAGGGAGAAAATGAGAGTGTGGGGTAAGCAGTGAGTAGAAACAAGAATTAACAGAATGAAGATGTAGCACATGTAAATTGAATATTGTTAGGAGTTTCTTATCTGCAAATGGGAGAGATCTGATAGAAGACTTATGCATTTGCTTCTTCTGGGTAAGATGGAAATAGATGAGTATCTGTTAGAGTGGTTTAGGTTTAGTTAGTTGCCGCAAGCAGAATATGCCTTTGAATCTATTGCTCCACGTCCTCAACCATGATATTTTTAGCTTGTGATGAAAGCAAATTCTGTGCATTTGCTACATGTTGTAGTTGCTGTACTGTTACTAAATGCATTATCTGCAACTCACTTGTAATCAGTGAGATAGCCGGTGAAGAAAGCAGTTAAGATAGGATGCCTAAAAAGACCTTTCTGAATCCACAGTTGTAATAGGTTACAGCTTGGGCCCTGGTATCCGTTCCCCCTATAGCCTACTTCAGCTGCACCTTCCCATGATTGTTCTGCAAGACTGGTGGGACCTTCGAGAACAGGATGATCTATAGTGTAGATGTGGGGTACCAACAGCAGGACAGGATGGCATTGAAGAAAATTAGCTGTGTTGTGCTTAAACAGAATCTGCCAGAGCACTTGAGGATCCCAGCCTGTAGTTCTGTGCAAGAAAGAGACTGCTTGCTTAGTAAATGTATCCTTTTCTTCGCAGATGAAGACAAAAGCGAATGAAATTTATATGACATTCTTGTCAAGTAAAGCTTCTTCTCAAGTCAATGTTGAAGGGCAGTCGCGTTTGGATGAATCAATACTGGAAGAACCTCACCCGCTAATGTTTCAGAAGCTTCAAGATCAGGTACAGTTCTGAAACTTTCTCAACAATCTTGTGTAAAACAAATGATTAGATCCTGACCAAGCCACAGGCTCCATTTTTACAACATGTAGCATCTACAGCTGAGGAGGCGGCAGCTTATTTCACTCTACCCCACTTCAGCATTGTCCATGGGGACACTCCTGTCTTTCTTGCCTGTGGAAGCTGTTTATGGACAATCAGGATTCTAAATGATTTGGGAACCCTTTGCAGATTGTCAGCCTCTATATGCGAAGGACAGCAGAAACAATGATATAGTGAGGTGGGACTTGTGTGCTCATCTCTTCTGTTCCTCCTGGTGTTTGTACTGGGTTGGGCAAACTTGAAGAGTCAAGGCCGTAATGGTAAGCCCCTGGGACTGGCTGTGTGTCACACCAGGGGGCATTGGCAAGGAGAGAGAGGATACAATCAATGGCTGAGAAAAAGGAAAGTATAGTCTGAGCGGCTTAAGATTTGGACATGGAAATCAGAAATGGGTGAAAGAGAGGTCACAAAGTAAAGACAAAATAAGCAGAATATATGGTGTGCTGCTTTCCTGCCCTCTTGCAAATCTTGAAGTCAGTTCTGTGAAAATAATGTTGTTTCTGAAAGAGCTAATGTAAATGAACTTGTCATAGTTGTGAGAAAAGACACTGTCTCCTGGAAAGAACTGTTTATAGGATTGATATGAAAAGTGTTAAGTAATTAAGTAACACAACTTAAATGCAGCATGGTGGTGGGTACAAAATTTCTCATAAAAGTATCATATTATGTAACACTTGTCAAAAAACGATTAAAGACAAAAGAGAATGATTTAGAACTACCCAGAAATGCTTCAATAAACTGCTAAATGAATATAGAACTTTAGCAGCACACTGTACTTTCACAGTCTTCAGCAGGTTGTATGTTTTGTCTATGTAAAATGACACTTCTTGGTTTTCTTTGAAGTGTGGGGGCTCGATTTATGGTTATGAATGATTTGCATCATTTAAAAGAAATCTACCAAATCCAGTGGTCACAAGAATATTTCTCCATCCATATCTATGAAACAGTGAAGAGGCCTTTTTCCCCAGCTGTGAGCATAAGAATCTTTCTCAGTAGATATGTTTCTATAACATGCCTAACCAAGGTTACATGAGCTCTGTGACTTGTCATGGAGGAGGAGCATACTGATACATACTTCTTATTCTCTATCACATGCAGTGGGAAAGGCTAGACAAATCACAAACTCCACTCCACAGTTGATGTACCATGACATTTGGTAGTGAGGCAGCTTCTTTTTGTTGGTTTGTTCCTTCTCAAGAGGGGGGAAAAAAAAACCCTGAAAATGAACTGAGCTATATTTGTGTGTGTGTGTGTGTGTGTGTGTGTGTCACTGGCTTATTAGTTATTAAGCAGTATGCACTAACATACTATTAATTCACAAAAGCCAGAATTGCTGGGCTTATCATATCATGCACGTGTGCCTCTCTGTTAGTACTGTTTTACCTCCAGTTTGAATCTGCAGATGATTTTGTGGTATAGTTCAGTATTAGAGCCATACCATGTATGGATTCATTTTCTTGAGCAAGATTCGTAGCCTTAGCTGAAGCATATTTAGCCAGAATTCCTTACTCTTTTAAGTAAAGATACTTACAATTACAATTTTCAATGACCAATTGCTTTGAAGGAGTGTCGCTGTTTACCGACATAAATCTGCTTCATTGAGAGATTCTGGCAAGTAGCCACATTACAGCACAATCACTAAAGTCATACCATTTCTGTGCAGGATGATTTAAGTCAAAGTGAATTGCTTGATATGATTATGAATGGTTCAGCATTTTTCTGTACACGAAGTACCCAGTATCTCATGTAGTGAATGATAAGAGTAAGACTTTTGTCATATATATTCATTTTATTGATCTTGTTATGTGCCTTCTAGTTGACTCTGACATATAGTGACCCTTTCCTAGGTAAGATTTATTCAGAAGGGTTCTGCCATTGCCTTTCTCTTAGGTTGAGAGAGTATGACTTGCCCAACACTACTGAGTGGGCTTCCATAGTTGATTTGGGTTTCAAACCCTGGTTCTAGTCCAACACTAAAACCATTGTGCCACAGTGAAGGATGGGGGTGTGAGAATTGCTTAGTCTCAGTTTTGTTGAATTTCTTCATATCTCATCTCTATTTTCATCCCGTCCTTTGTTTCAGTCTGGAAAGCTTTACGTTTGCTTCCTGCATAGAAATTTATTCACATTTTCCATATATGTTTCCCGCAACACAGGCTTTATCTATGTGCTTTTCTTAAAGTATGCATTTCTGTACACATTTTCTGCACTGAAATTGTTGTCAGTTTGCATTTTTAAAATGGATGATTTAGTATATTTTTAAATATACCATACATCTCAGAAATACCTTAAATTTTGAAGTAAGCTGCACCTTGACTCACAATAAGTTTCAGAAGGTGTAAATGGATTGTTTTGGTAAGAATCTCAAACACACTAGAATCTTCCCCACTTGGGGATTATAATATCTCTGTTATCACACATGCCACTTAAATCATGGTTTTCACCATTTTAGAAGTAACTTAAACCTGTCAGATTGTATAAACATGTACTCCCAAAATCTCTACTGTTCTTAACATCTCTGGCAGCCCTAGTCTCCCAGAGTCCTTCCTAGTGAAGCATTAAAACTGCTACTCCACACTAATTCTCATATATACATTTACCAGGGAGTAAATCCAATTGAACTCAGTTGATCCCAAGAAGATACAAATTTTACTCTCAAAATGTTTCTGAAGAACAACTGATCACCAGCAAAGTATGTGCTTTCAGTTGTACTGTGTTTGGTTCTCTTTTGTTTCACTACACTAACTACAAGACAGTCAATCTGCCTTATGCGATAATGGCAAATGGTAAAGAATTCCATGTCAGCAATTATCAACTCCATTTAGAAAACCAGATTTCCAGCAATCCGTAAAAACACTTATCAAGGATGCCATGAGAATTGTTCCTCCCTACTCTAATGAATGTCACTTCCCTTTTCTCTGACTCAAGTGAGTGAAACAATAATATGGGAATGAGGAAGAGACTGAAAATGGTTTGCACTTATCATCCCAATTCTGAAGGTTCAGATGTCTCAGAAGCTGACATATCACTTTGAAAGAGTGTGTGGGTGGTAGAGTCAATTATCTCTTTTTCGCTATTAGGAGCTCTCAGACATTCTACTTCAGAATAAAAACAACAGGAAGGTACACTTTGCTCCAACTCTCAGTTCAGACTTGAACAAAATACTTCCAGTATAATCAATTTTTAGCCTGAAATGTGAGAAGTCTAATATCAAAACAACAGTAACAAATAAAAGATTAAATAAAGGAAATAATCATGTAGGACACTGCTGTGTTTCAGTCTTTCTGTGGTAGGTTCCTAATACAGGCGCACAGTTTAAATTTAGAAGACCAAGTTTGGAAAAATACAGCTGTTCTTGGTAAAATCACTTCCTAGATGTGTAAAATCACTTCCTAGACGGATGTTTTGATCTTCAGATCAGCTCCTGCCAGCATGTCCAATGTCCATGGAATGTTAGGAATGGTCCATGGAATGTTAGGAAAAGTCCATGGAACTTTTAGGTCTACTCCTATGCACGTTTGGTCAAAAGTTAGTTGATGCTCAACCGTGGAATAAAGAGACCAGACACAAAGTTGGGTTAACTAAGGGCCACTTTATTTTGACCTGTATTTAAATTGCATTGACCTGAAAGATACAAGAGAGGGGGAGCAACATGATATGGGACCAGCTGATGCCAGGGTCACAATGTGACAACCTGCTCAGTCTACCCATGGGCGATAACACCTGAGCCCCAGGGGCAATCCAAATTTCTTTGGTTGCTCCCCAGTCCAGCATCTTGGAAGGTAACCCAGGGACTCCCACCCAAGCTGCATGGCTCTAAAAGTGAGAGTCTTATTCCCAGGTTAACCTCAAGGGTAGCCTCCTTCACCAAACCCCCTGGGACACAGGGCCCTAAAGAGGTGGTTCCAGAGCCTTACCCTACACCAAATGGGTGCCAAAAGGTGATCACCAATGTTTGATTATCCCCCATTATCTGCCAAAGGACAACCTATTTAACAGCACCACCCAGAGCCAATTTTCCCAATTCCATCAAATACAGTATGGGATAGGCGAAAAAAACCCTGAGAAGGGGGGGGGGGATTCCTATCCAGCCCCGAAGTGACCAGATTAACTCACACTGCATTGAGGGTGGGTCAATGCCGAGCACCGAATGACATGTATAGGGGGCGAACTGCTTCACTGTCTCCTTTCCCCTATCACATGTCTTGATCTGGTGCTTAGCACCAATCAAAAATAACACTCTGGTCTCACCCCATGGAGACCATCAAAAGCTTATTTTCCTCTACAGTGACGTTTGTCATGCGAGTCCAGGTAAGTATTCTTTTGGGTTTAATAGAACTTAACATTCTTGTAAGTGTACATAACAGTCTTAGAAGAATATGGTTCAAAATCAAAGTTTGTAACTGGAAATAAGTCAGGGTTGTTGGGTTTGTTTGTTTTTTGTATCCTCAGTCTAAAAATGTTTTAAATGGTAAGAATGTGTATTAAACAATCCATATTTAGGACTGATAACCCAAGTCAGAAGCATCTTGGCAATGAACAGAGTAGACCAGGAGTAGTAAAGTGTGACCTGCAAGTTAAACCCAGCCCCTAAGATGTTGCTTTGCAGCCTGGAACCCTGAATGCCCCTGCTGAAAATATCTGCAAAACATCTGTTTTGGTTTTAAGCAGGTCAGGATTTTCCAGATGTATCCCTCCAGCCCTCTCCTCTGTCCAGTCATCTCATCTGAATTTCTTCATTTTGTTTCAGCATTTTGTGGGGTCATTTTATTTTATTTATTTTCTGCCTTTCTCTTGGCATAAGATTTTGGGGCCTTGTGCAACCTGTGGCTAAAAAAAATTGGCTCCCAGTCCCAGGCAAAAGTGTCCCCACCTCATCTAGATTAAATTATATTAGGAACTGTGGGGTAGGCATGGAAATATATAATTGGAAAATTGGAATTCTACTTCCCTTTTAGTTTAACTTGAAAGTTCAAAATGCTTTTATTTACTTATATAAGGCTAACATGAGCTGGTTGTTTCTTTTCACATGTGCATACTGTTAGTTATAAATAAAATATTCACTGAAACATCTTGACTTGCTCTTCTTCTTTGTCATGTAGGAACGTATAACTGTATTCTTTCCTTGTTACTTCTGCCTCTGGTATGAGATTTTCTGTTAAAGCAGTAATGTCTAGGAACACATTGACTTTGTTAACTGAGGTACACGTGTATTAAACATGTCCTCCAGTGAAACTGATACAGTGTGGAGAGTCCTGTTTTAGTGATGGTTACCTGCCCATTTTCAATGCCATTCTGCTGGTATTTCAGAAATGGGCCTCAGAAACTCCTGTTCCAGTTTTCTGGACATGAGATTTGTTACCCTGCTTCACTTGAGAATACAAAGCAGCCCTTAGTAGTTCCATTGCTTTGAGCACTATGACATCATTAATAGTGCAATCCAGGAAAAAAGCTGTTCTTGTTCTTCTGCTGGCAGAATTAAAGTTTATGTTCTGTTTTCTTTACAATTGACAATAACTGTAATATATACAATGTTCTGAGTGAATATTGAGGGTATACAAACAAACAAGTGAGATTAGAGAGAATGGCTGGTGTCCTGTTTATAAGTACACTCAGGTATATGAGAGTGAGAATTGTGCCATTGCATAATGGCCATATCTAGGAGAGAGCTGTTGTCGGGTTACTATGTAGCAGAGCCAGCAAAGTGCCCAATGTGCATTCATGCCAAATACCCAATAGGACTGATGCACAATGGGACTAATGTGCATTTCTCCCAATGCACATCAGGCACCAGTGAACATTGGGCACTTTTGCTGGTGTCCCCTTAACACTTCTTCACAATTCAGTAAATGGTTTCTTAGTGTCTCTCCTACGTAGCTAGATATATGTAAAATTACATAGTGTAACAGGTCGTATAAAATTCTGGTGAACATATGTAATTCCTAGATAATTTTTTTCCCCATTCAGGTACACAGTGTTTGTTTAACTCATTGAGTCTAAAATGTCTTGCACACATTTTTTATGGGTGACAGTTTATGCCTTCTACTCACACTGATTATTTTTTCTCCAACACATTTAGTGTAAGAGAAGTACATTAGAAGATTATGTATTACAAATGTAATGGCATATCCAAAATATTTAGCTAAACAATAATACATTTTAAATTGACACGACAGGGCTACTTGTGGGTTACACAGTGAATCAAAATATTGCTGAACAGAGAAGCTATTTTTCATATTATTTTGTAGCACATTCCATGCAGTAGATTTGGAATTGCCAATCACCTGCAAAAATTTTGTCAGTTGCTTACTGACTAACTACTGGATGTCAAAGATAGTACACTAAGATGGTGCTTAACAAGGTATAAGCCAGGAATGGAAAAACAATGAATAATGGCAGAAAAAGGGTGGAGAGGTTAATATAATAGAGTCCTTAAGGAAGTTTTTTTAAAATATTTCTCTCTCTCTCTCTCTCTCACTATCTCATATAAACCATCAACCTCCCCTCAACCTTTCGTTATATCTGTCTTGTGGATTATCTGGCAATTATTTTGTTGTGTTTGGGCATATCTTTCCCTGGCTATATTAACTTACAGTGGTGGAATGAATTAAAATGACATAAAATCACTCATTGCTATGTTATAATGCTCTCTCATTGTTTATTTGATAATGAGTGGATCTGGTTGTTTCAAGAAATAAAAGAAGTATCAAATACAGATGGAATGAATAGCACCGTGTAGGGTATTTGAGATATCAGTGTATCTTTGATTTATTTTTAAATTGTGATCTTAATATACTTTAAATATATTTGGTTTTTCTCTGGGAGATTCCTAGGCAAGTATCCAATAGTAACATCCACTAGCATAAATGACTCTGCGCCCATGGACACTCAGTTCTGGACTATGTGTACAGGAGGAATTGAACGCATTTTCCAGCTGTTCACCTGATTCCAGTTATACAAGCAACTGTACAACTGGTTGCACAACCAATTGCAGAAGTAATAGCATGCCTAGGGAGTGCAAGAACAAATGTGCTGTCACTGGTGCGATCAAAAAAATAAATGGAGATTTGATAGTGTTCCGCTTTTCTTCACTTATCGTATGTCGAACTTAGCTGTTGAACTGATATTTTATTAGGGATGGATTTTGAGAGGCTGTGTCCATAGGAATGGACTATTCCTCTTAGCTTATAGACATTTTTAGTTTATAGACATTTTTACACAGATTTATTACTTGAGTTACTGTGCTGGATTGCGGTCTAACAGTTTGGGAACCTATGGAAATCCGGCATGGCTAAGACTTTGTTGCTGTTGTTGAGTATTTGGTGATGGTGGTAGGAGTTCATTCATTTAATTGTCTTTGTCTTCTCTCCATTCAGATTTTCAACCTCATGAAGTATGACAGCTACAGCCGCTTTTTAAAGTCAGACATGTTTCTTAAACTGAAGCAAACTGAAGAACAAGAAGAAAATTCACCAGATGCTCAAACTGTACCAAAAAGAGCTTCAAGGATTTACAACACATGATCCAAATAACAACAAACAACAGCTCCTACTGAGACTGCATAATGAAAAACAAATGAGTTCTCAGGAATAGTCTTTGAGGTTATCACAGCTATAATGAAAGCCTGAAAAACAGAACTCTGTTAGGCAATTCTTAACCTTAACTTGTCTGAATGACCTAATTGTTTTTGTATATTGGCTACTACCAAATCTCTTGGCTAACACAGTTGAACTAAACCCTTGAAAGGAGTGAAGGGCTTGTGAATAATCTGTGAACAGAAGACCAGGATGCTTTTACCTTATGTGTATTTTTAAAAACTTCCCTTGTGAATCATTGGAATGTAGCCTAAAAACTATTATAAAACTGAAAACAAACCTAGTATAATGAGAGGCAGGATGTCTGTTTTGAAACCCCCATAACCCTGAACACAGATTTTTCTATAAATGCGTACTTTTCAAGCTACCTGAGATAACTTAAATTCTCACTGCTTTTTTCCTAGTTGAATGACAAAGCTGAACTAAAACAGCTGAACTTTTTTTCCTGCTAGCTAGAGATGTAGAAACCTTAACCAAGGAAAGGAATGCATAAACGCAATAAAATACTCATTAGATTCAGTGATTAGAACCATACATATTTTCTTCAATAGTTAATCAAAGTAATTACAAAAATCGTTCTGTCCTTCCTTTATAATAAAGTATATGGTTTCTCTCTACGAGTTGGTTTCAGAATGGCTTGTATAGCCATTCAGGTTGAAATACAGTTGGGATGGGGAAAAAATATCAAATATTTTTCCTGCAGCCTTATTTTTCATGTATCTTTTGTCTTTTTACCTTGCTTTTTATTTTGAAATTGAGCTTTCATACTAGTGACTTTCACCATTTTTATAATTTTTATTTTGGAATCACAGACTTCTTTTGTACTGTGTGGGCAGGTGTGGCCTTCCAGGTGCTACTTAATTTTGCCTCCTATAATCTCTCACTGTTGGCCATACTCGCTATGGCAGATGGGAGTTGCAGTCCAAAAACAACTACAAGGGGCATTGTTGTTCACCTGTTTTGCATGCTACGGTATGCTTTTGCAGTGAGCAGCAACTAACGTAGTATACTGCTATAGCAAACCTAAGTTATTTTTTTTTGTTTTTTGTTTTCCCAAATGCACTTATATTTTCTAGCTGCGGCTTCATGTATCAGTTAACCTAGCAAGTGAAATACACAGCTAATGCATGTCCAGTGAATGTATATTTCCAGTTCAATAGCAAATAAGAACAAACTCTACGCTTTCCACACTCTTTCAAAAAAATTCCCCCTTGGTTGCCAAGATGTTTTTTTCTTGAGATGATATTCTAAGCAGGCTTTATTTTCACCTGCTTTAGTGCTAAAATTGTTTTAATATGTTGCAACAAGACAATGAAATCAAAATTGATATTCCCATCATACACTTTGTTTATGTTGAGTTTGACGTAGAACATAAATTCTAAGGCTTGTTTGGATTTGCAACTTATGTTGCAGGCTGATCTGTAGTAAGAAAACTATCTCGAAGTCTGGAGAGCTTGACTGTTATCCAGTTTTAATGTTGCTCTGTTATACGTAATGCTGTTCCTGATTCTGAGAAGTTATTCCTTGTGATTTAATGTCTTTTCATCTCAGGCCCTTTTCGCATGGCGTTTTTGAAGCAAAAGAGCCCCTTGAGCGTCACGTAAATGTGAGGAGCAGTCTGCATGACACACTCACATTTACGTGACGCTCAAGGGCCTGACGCGGACCGCACACGCACCTTTTCATTTTTGGCTCAAAGCCGAAAATGCTGCGCGGTCGTGCATCGCTCCAGGGCCTCGCGTGCACTTACCTGGCGTGCGGAGCCTCTGGAGCCGGGCTAGTGGTGCATCCTCTCCTCAGTGCAGCCTGCGAGGTCCCAGGCTGCACTGCAAACGGAAGAGGCAGGGCGTTCACGTGATGAGGAAGGAGCTGCGGAGCCGAAGCAGGAGGGATGCGACAGCATTTCTCCCAAGCCTTCGTGCGCGAGCTGAGCAGCCCAGTACCGGTAAAAGGCAAGGTGCGAAAAGGGCCTCAGTTTCTAAGAAGCAGAGTATCTAGCAATCAGCTTTAGTGTCACTCAGCCATGAATATAAATGAGCCCATGCATACAGACTTACATACAGCTAGCAGGACTTACCTCTCTCTTTCTCTCTCTCTTTTGATAGAGTTGCAAACTTGGTAGATGAAGGGAATGTTGTGGATGTAACATGTTGATTTCAGTAAGGCCTTTGACAAGGTCCCCTATGAAATTCTTGCAAACAACAGTAAATTGTAGGCAAGACAATACTACTGTTAGGTGGATTTGTGACTGGTTGACCAACCAAACCCAAAGGATGCTCACCAGTGGCTCCTTTTGGTGAGAAGTAACCGGGGGTGCCACAGGGTCCTGTCCTGGGCCTAGTGCTATTCAACATCTTTATCAACGAGTTGTATGATGGAATAGAGGGCATGCTTACCAACTTTGCAGATGGCACCAAATTATAAGGGATAGCTAATACCCCAGAGGACAGGATTAGAATTCAAAATTACCTTAACAGATTAGAGACCTGGGCCAAAACTAACAAAATGAATTTCAACAGGGAGAAATGTAAGGTACAATACTTAGGTGGAAAAAATGAAATGCACAGATATAGAATGGGTGACACCTGACTTGACCACAGTACATATGAAAGGGTTATAAGAGGCTTAGTGGACCACAGGCTGAACGTGAGTCAACAGTGATGTGGCAGCTAAAAATGTGAATGCAATAGTAGGCTGCACCAATAGGAATACAGTGTCTATGTCAAAGGAAATAATAGTGCCACTCTATTTTGCTTTGGCCAGAACTTACCTGGAATACTGTGTCCAGTTCTGTGCATTACAATTAAAGAAGGATATTGACAAGCTGGAACATATTCCAAGGAGGGCAACCAAAATGGCAAAAGACCTGGAAACCACGTCCTGTGAAGATTGGCTTAGGGAGCTGAGCATGTTTAGCCTGGCGAAGAGAAGGTTAAGAGGTGACATGATAGCAATGTTTAAATATCTGAAGGGATGTCATGTTAAAGATGGAGCAAGCTTGTTTTCTGCTGTTCCAGAGACTAGAACATGGAGCAATGGATTCAAACTACAAGAAAAGAGATTTCACCTAAACATCAGGAAGAACTTCCTGACAGTAAGAGCCATTAGACAGTGGAATGTGCAGCCTCGGAATGTGGTGGAATCACCTTCTTTGGAGGTTTTTAAATAGAGGGTGGATGACCATTTGCTGGAGGTGCTTTCCTGCATGGCAGAGGGTTGGGCTCGATGGCTGTTGTGGTCTCTTCCAATTTTTATCATTCTATGAAAGTTTGCTTTTGGGATTTATTTATTTTTTTTGGAATATTTTCAAGCCACAGTTGCTTGAATCTATGGATATGGAGGGCCAACTGTAATCATTCTCCTGTAAATCTAGGCATGTCCCTGATGGCTTCATCATGCCTTGTTGGCATGCCTTGTTCTGTGGATGTGTATACAAGAATAGCTGGATTAGGTGCCTTTTTTCCATGTTGTGCAAGTTGAACAAGCAACTATAGTGACTATAGTGACTAGTAAATTCTCATTTAGTTGTTTCATAGTGCAGCAAGCAAGCATTCTATTGTAAGTTTTTTCACGAAGTCCCTTCTTTTATGAACCATGTTGAAACTCTGTGTTAAACGAAGTGGAGAAGGAACCTCTGGCGTCAAGTTTCAATCAACAACTACAATTAATTGAGGCTATCACATTTTAATTAACAGCAGTGAAATTTGCATATTTATAACTGCATATGATTCTAGTGTGTTACTTTAATAAGAAACATGAAAGACTAAAGATCTTTTCTGTATCCTATGAGTGATAGCTTTTGTAAAACAAATGATGCTTTGTCAGACTTCCTTTGACATAATAAATGTAGTAAAAATATTTACACATGTAGCAACGTGTACTTTATATAAAGTTCATGACTTGCCAAACGCTTACTTGGCCAACGTGTGAATCAACTTGTGAATTATTTAGATTGATTGTCAACCCTTATACTGAAATGTTCCAGAAATTAAAATTTGTCATGCTGGATAACCCCAAAGTCCAGAGATGTTTCTTCAGCTGTGTCCTGTCAGCTGCATCTAGGAGATTTCCAGACAAAGCTTGAAATTCATACCCATGGGACCACCTAGGACCTATTAGTACTCATATATTTTATACTTGGAATGTGGAGACTCCATTAGAAGTGCTTCAGCTAAACTGTCTTTGATGGACCAAGGTTCCACGAATATGTGTAATCCAGTTAAGAAGCCATTTAAGGTGGTCACTGCTGCTTCTTGCCATTGTAAATTCTACTAGTAAAATTAAAATGTGCATTTGAGTATTTGAATGGCTGTGGAAATGATTTGCTCACATTGTCTCCAGGTAGTACTCTCAGGTTGAGTTCAGAGCTTTGAAAGTTTACATTTTTGGACTACTTCTAGAATCCCCCAGGCAGCATAGCCAAAAAAGGCTATGTCCAAAAAAACGTAAACTTCCCTCCAAGAATGAATGTTTTGAAGCTGTGGTTGTAGTTCTTAGATACTGATTGTCCACTTTCCCTCTTCTCATAGTATATTCATAGTATACTGTTATAGTGCTATATTCCACTTTAGCTGCCATGGCAATATCCTATGGGATCCTGACACTTGCTGTTTAGGAAGGGGCATTTAGAATTCACAGCCAGAATGCTCTTGGGCCTCACCAAACTACAAAGCCCAGAATTCCACAGGATGTTGCTCTGGCAGTTAAAGTGGCATATAGCACTATAACGATGTAGTATGATAAGGCTTTTTATAGCAGAAATCAACTGCTCACAGCAATGATTGGCTGGTATGTACAACAAAAATTTGTGATACCCCCATCCCAAATAGTTTTGCAACTTTTCCTTTGAAAAAAATCACACCCATGTGTAGTATTTAGTTTTTAAAATGATGGCTTATAATGTATATATGCCGAAGTACTGGGATGGCACTGGCAGGGGGAGGGCAGGGATAAGGTGATTCCAGTTTGAAGGGCTATTTGTATACATAAATAGCACATCTCATTCATTCTTTTTTACCACCAATATCTACTGCTGTGATAAAAAGGCACCAGGAAGTCGTATCTAACTGATAGAAAGGGGAAAATATTCACAGTAAAACAAATTAAAATTATTCAGAATTGCTGGATTCCATCCATTTCATTCACTCCCAGCAGATCTTTTCTGTTTATTCCTTATTAAAGCAACACTCTTGGAACCATATGAACTGATAAATATGCAAGTTTCAGTGCCATTAATTAAAATGTGATGTCCTCAATTAATCCCAGTTGCTGTGTGAAATTTGCAGTCTTAGACTGCTTGAGTGCCAACAGATTGCTGTCAGTTGATACATCAGACATGATCTTACTTCTAGTAAATTCCAGGCAGAGACCTGAAGCATGTCTGAATCATAATCTATGCGGGAAGAAGTAGATGAACTTATGGTGTAGAAAGGAAAGCATTTGGAAATTGAAGAGTGCCCTCTACTGATTACTTAAAGAATGAAAAGTATTGATGTTTAACAAATAAAAATGGTACTGGCTTTTTAATCGTGACAACTTATACTGCCCTCTGCTTTCTGCAGAGAGTGTGTGTGTATGCAGTGACAGGAATTAACCATTTAAAATTAATAAATGCTGATAAACAGAGTTGCCATGGGGTGTCCTATGGCCCCAGAGGTGCCCAATTTATATATGGAATGGTTTGAAAGTGAGATCGCCTGTCCTGGAAGTGGGTTCAAAAAACAACTGATATTTTGGGCCAGATTTTTAGAAGTTGCTTTTTATATTAGGACAGGGAGTGCAACTGATTTCATGGATTTCTACATGTGGGTAAATTCTAGGGAAACCAATATACAATTTGTTATAGAATACAACAATACCGAAATCCCTTTTTTGGATTTAAAAGGGGAAAAAGCAGGAAATCCCCTCACAACTTCCCTACATAGAAAACCCACAGATACCAACACTTATTGAAGATGTGACAGCTCACATTCTGGATAACTTAGATGTAATCTCCCCTACGGGCAGTTCCTTAGATTAAAAGGGAACTGTTCCAGTGAGAATGACTTCAGAAAAGAAGCCTGTATACTGACCAATCAATTAACTGACAGAGAATATCCACTTGACGTGAAAGCCAGCATGGCATAGTGGTTTGAACGTTGAAGTATGACTCTGGAGGTCAGGGTTCAATTCCCCACTTGGCCATGGAAACCCACTGGGTGGCCTTCGGCATGTCACACACTCTCAGCCCCAGAAAAGCCTGTGTTAGGTTCACCTTAAGTTTGCCGTAAGTCGGAAATGACTTGAAGGCACACAACAACAACCACATTCCAAACTACAACAGAAAAGTACAAACCACAATCCAATCATCTCAAATGCATTCTCACTTTCCTTCATATTCCATTCAACAGTTTACAGGGTTCTGTCAGAAAACATTGGCACATAATGCAACACATGCCAGATTGTTAAGAAAATCCCTAGGTTTCATTTAAAAAACCCAAAAACATCAGAGATGTGTTGATGAATAGCCATTTAAGAGGGGGAAAGAAAAAAAACAAGCATCCATGAACATTCTGATGGGTGCAGCCAGACCCACAGGACATCAGTCCTGTAACCATTGTGTCTCTTGCAAGTATACCACCAAAATGATTGAATTTACAAACTCTATTAACAAACAGAGATATGCTTTGGCCCGTTTTGCCACTTGCAATGTCAGTTTTGTCTTCTGTGCTATACAATACAAGTGTCTAAAGATTTCTGTGGGAAAGATCAAAAACACCTCTCAAAATATTGTAGAGGAGAAAACCTTCCAAATATATTTAAAAACCTAATAAAACCAGTACTTCTCTAGTAAGTCATTTTTGGAGTGTCATCATCCTGTAACAGACCTCAGATTTTGGGCTGTAGAAAAAGCAAATAATAATAAGGCGAACTAAATGCACAGATTATGAAATGCTCCATAGTTCAGGAGTTATCAGCCCTGTGGAGAATGCAGCAATTGCGTTCTAAACAAACTGGCATGTTTGGGGTGTTGTAGTCCTACCTATTCTGCTCATAAACTCAAAATGTGTGTGTACTCTGTAGGGACTAACTTCTACATGCTGCAAAAGTTAAACTTTTCTCTGTCTATATTTCTTCCCATCTTCTTGGACAAAGCCCTACAATTACTAAAACATCTTTAAAGGTCAAGCAATGTTGACAGGTAATCTTTGTTTTAGAGATGGGGAATGGGCAATGCAATCCTAGATCAAAAACTTGCCAACTCTAAAGGATTAGGATTAGGCACAAGACTTTTCTGTTGGTAGAAATGCCTTTGCACTGGCAGATCTCAGGTGGCTGCTAACAGAGCAGACTGTCAATAGAACTGCTCTCCTGGCAGAACAGGCAAAAACACAGCAGAGAAAGGGTGAGGTGAGGTAGGTTTTGCCAAATTTAAACCTGCTCCAGCCCAGTCATGAAGCCACAATGCCAGCACAAAGAGGAGGCAGAGGTAGTCCAAAGTAATTTTCAATCTCCCTAGGCGGCTTGCATTTTGGATTCAACACAGCTTCAGTTGCCCAACTCATCCTTGGCCAGTTTTGATCGCAGCAGCTAACCCTAAAATAACAAACCATGGAGTAAAGCTGGCTTTTGCACTCAGGTTTTAATTTCCCTTTCTGTCCAAGAATCACAGTGGAATAGAGTCTACACTCCAATGCCTCGGGGAGGACTATTGTCCACCAACCTCAGATAAACATGCTAAGTTTCAGCATAAGCAGAGAAATGCTGATGTGACATATACAGAAAGTCTTGCCTCTGTGAACATCTGGAGAATGTACATTGATGAGCAGCCTATATAACTTCAACAAGAAAATAAGTGAATAATAAATAAGTAGCCTAATAGAACAGATACAAACATGTACAGAGAGAGAGAGAACAAAGAAAGATAAGAAAAATCTCACTGTCACAGTGCTGGTTTAATCTGGTGGAAAATTTCTTGACATGAGCTATGCTGATACTTCAGATGCCAAAGTAGAGGGTGGGAGCGGGGAGGCAACTAATCAAAACATATAATGGTTACACACCCATGTCAGCCAATATCCTGTCCCTGAGTCCAGCATTTCCAGATGACATTCCTCATCAGAAATGTCTGTCTGTCTGTCTATATTGGGCCACATACCTCCTGCCCTCAGTATCCTTAATAAATTGAATAGCTGAACCCAGTAACTGTCTTTGCCCTGTTAGGACTGCAAGATAACTCTTCCAGAATGCTTTTCTGTTTTCCACTTTAAATGTGACAATTGTCTGTATGCAGTGATATCTTCCTGTCACAGCTAGCCTTTAAACCATGCTTGCTATTATGTGCTACAGATTAAAAAAAAAAAACAAGATAAAACTTCTTTTGGTTAATTGAGAAAGCTCCTTCTTTTCTTATTAAAAAAAAATTATTAAAAAAAATTAAGACATTTTGTTTCATACCCATAAATGGATCGTCTATTCATCTGTGATGATCTTGCTGGAGGAGAAATCAAAAGAACAACTGGTTATGGTCTGTGTTTTTATAAAGTCCCTTGGAGCTATAATAGGCTAAGCAAATAGACTACTTGTAAAGTGTCACTGCAGCAACCCTTGTAGAGAATTAAGCAAATTACCGTATTTCCATTTTAGGATTGGTCTGTCTTACGTGCCACATGTTCATGTTTAGACCATTCAAGTATTTTCCATTCTTTTGGCAAACTGCTTGTGTCTCATTTAGAAAACATGGACAAAAACTCTTTGAACTTAACTTTCCAACATCAGGGAGACTTGTTATTTTTGGAACTGTCATCAGGTCCTGGGCAAAGGCAGAAAGGAAATGATAATTCTTTATAGCTGATCCAATAATGCTGTAAACTTTTTAAAATGTTCTAAACCTGGGATAAAGCTTTTAGTCACGGCATTTTCTGCAATGATGCAATTTGCTGAGCATCATGGAGATTTTTTAAAAAATGGTTTTATTGTTTTACTGCTTTAGTTCAAAAGAAGTTTTTTTTTTTTAGAAAAAAGTCTCTTTAATATCAAAATTGAGTGTAGATATTCTATCATTCCCAAATAACGGTGAAACACAAAAACTGAAGTCATACACACACACACACACACACACACACACTGTCTGACATAATGAAGCCTGTATGAAATGGTAGCAACGCAACATACAATGATTAGTCAGGTCTATACGCTTATTTTAGTTTGTTTTTGTAATAGTTCTAACTCCACAGATTTGTCACCTTATATCCCTATGGAGAGACAATAGGCTTTTGAATGAAACTTGAAAACTGTGTAGGGCTGTGTAGGGCTGAAAACATTTACACGGGGATATAGAGGAGTTCCAATAAAGTCTCAGGGTGTTGAAAAAGATGATTTTATTTTTCTAGTGAGCCCATCATGCTTTGGTCTGGTAATCAGTTGCCAGGTATAAGCTCAGAAAACAGTCTTTTAGGAATCCCTGCAGGTGATTTTAAAGTTGCATTCTCATGAGGAAGGCCATTAAATATTACTAGGTTAAAATATGTTGGGCTCATTGGAAATACAAAACCATCTTTTGCAACATCTTGAGACTTTGGGCCTTTCTGCACTACACTGTTATAATGCTATTATTCCACTTTCAACATCCTATGGAATCCTGGGGTTGGCAGTTTAGGGAGGGGCATTTAGAATTCTAGCTAGAGGGCTCTTGCGCCTCGGTAAACTACAAACCCCAGAATTCCACAGGATGTTGAAAGTGGAATAACAGCACTATAACAGTGTAGTGTGGAAAGGCCCTATGTCTTTTTTCTATATTCCTTTCACTGGATGTTATCGGTCCTTGCTGTTTTTTGTTTGTTTTACTGGTAAGAAAACATTTAGCTGCCTGAGACAAACAGCAGGTTAGCACCCTTCCATTCATCTACAAAAACTGACTGGATTGGCAGCTGAAGCTTTCTTCAACGCAAGCAACAGAGACTCATCATTGCCACACCTGGGGCCCTTTCACAGTACACAGTTATAATGCTATGATTCTACTTTAACTGCTATGGCTGCATCATATGGAATCCTGGGGTTTGTAGTTTGGCGAGGAACTAGAGATCTCTGGATGAAGATTCTACATACCCACCCTAAACAGCAAATCCTAGCATACCATAAGATGACACCTTGACAGTTAAAGTGGAATTATAGCACTGTAATTGTATAGTGTAAAAAGATCCCTGAAAGCAGCAGTCCAGTTAAGGGGCACCGATTATGTGGTATACACCTTTCTCCTCCAACATCTTGTTGCTGCCTGCCAGCATCTGCCACCTGAGGTTGCCATCTTACTCTACATACTTGTAGGGTCTTCTAGGTGCCTCTTACATTATCCAGGATGGTAAACATTCTGGTGTCAAAAGCAGCATATTTGATAAACACTGAAGAGAGGCTTCATGGATATTCAAAAAGGTCTGTGATGCTCGCATTTGTGAAAAACTGACATTGCAGGAAACGTTCCGTGCAGTTTGCTCTGGTTCAGGATCCATCACAGATCCTTTTTAGGAAGTTGTGGGCTGGTGGAAGCAAAGCAAGAGATGGGAAACTGAGGCTCAAACCAGGAATACATGTGTGTTCTACACCTGCGCTATGAAGAATACTGTCTCTAGCTTCACATGTCTGCCCTTCCAAATGAAGTTATAACAATCTCCTTTCTCTTCCCAAGCTCTAATGCAAAGGTACAAAGGTGGATATCCTAACTTTGCCCCCCAGAAACTTACATTTAAGAAAACCCCCTAGAAACAATAAATGTGAATGTTTTGGTGTGTTGGAATTATAGCACGAAACAGTCAGCAGGTGGCACTCCAATTACATGCAGATGTTTTAGCTCCACAATAAGTCGGACACACAGAGTGGGTGAAGTGGAGGTTGTGCCAGTGGTGGGTGGGCAAGAAAGACACATTTATCCGTGGCAATTTGCAGCTTGCTGTTTCTCACTCACTCTTGGCAATTCACCGAGTAGGGCAGAAAGGTTCTGTTGGGACAGGCAGTGTGGTACTGAATGAACAGTAAACCCTGTAGTTTCCCCCTTCCTGTTTCTTTAAATCAAAGGAAATCTTTGTGTGGCACTCAGTTTTCAGGCACCTCGAGACAGAGCTTGTGACTAGAACTTCTGTTAAAGGAGAGCGCATCTTTGGAACTCCTGTCCAAAGAAAGTCATTGCTGAATACAGCCAATAGGATAGAACTCATCATTAAGGGCAACTGCCTTCTCCCTCATCAAATAGGGTTGCTGTAATTGTGTGTGTGGAGGGGAATAGAAGGCTCTGGTGGGCAACTGTGCTGTGAAACAGGCCTTGGATGTACATAATTTGTTCCTCCTTTCTTCTCAACAGCACGCTGGTATTGATAGTCACCTGTCAGATATGAACAGGTATGGCTCAGCCTTTTAGAATCTGTGTGTATCACATCATGAAGCATTTTTACAAGGCTTACACTGCCCTCAGCTCTCTTCTTTATTTATATTATTATGATCATAATTTGTGGGAGAATGTAAACAGTCAAGAGAGACATTTGTAATAGAAATAAGCATTTGGGCCATTGAGTCCAAAATAAACAAAACGATTTTCATTACAAACTCGGTAGGAGCAAAAACTGTCCTCAGTCTCTTATGTGAAAATGAGACACCTTTAAAATATTTGTTTGCATATTTTTCCTGCTCCATTCTTTCCTGCAAAAGCTGGCTGCAAATGTCATGGAAGTTAAAGCTGACAGCATTAACTCTGCAATCATAAACTACCCTTAAGAAATAGATTGCAATCTATAAAGAACAGGAGTACGTTTAAAACGAATCCTGATTTTAAAGGCAAACACACACAAAGAAATTAATACAAAGAAGTATACTTTAAAAGAAATTCTGTGAAAACACTTCTTTCCAGAAGAAGGAAAAAAAAAAGATCAACTTTGAAACTGTAAGGATAACAGGTGAGTTAACAGTTCTTGGATAGGGTATCTATGTCTGTGTAGGAATTGATCTGTTCAGAGTGATCTACTAAGAGAACAATAAGGCCATTTCCGCACGAGATTGTTATAGCTCTATGATTCCAGCCAGCCCCTCCCTAAACAGCAAACCCCAGGATTCCATAGGATGTTGAAAGTGGAATCATAGCGCTTTAACAGTCTCATGTGGAAATGGTCTAGGAAGAAGAAGATGGGAGGAAGAAAGAGGGCAAGGGAGAAAAGGACTGCTCAGAAAGGTGAATACTAGTAAATAGGCAAAGGGCAGCACTGAGGGGCAGGAATAATAAAATTACACCAGGAAGTGTAATTTTACAAATAGATTCATCTCTGACACAATATGCAGCCCTTTTAGTGGATTGCAACATATGCCACAGACCACTGTGGCTGGTGTCCCATTCCACAACAGAGTCCATTGCACAAAGGGACACATAGGACAACAGGACCGTTGTGCAACAACCACAATGCTGGCTCCACTAGTGAAGTGGCCCAGATGGCGTAGCAATGTCTCCCTTCTCCTCATGGGAATACAAATATTGCACAGTGGCACAATTCAACTTTACATAAGTTTACAATGATGTAACCTCCCAACAGGCTGTCAGCCTTAGGTAAATCAGTTTTAACAATTTAAGTAAAGTCAGATCTCTACTTTTGCGATTTTGCCATCTGCAGCTTCGGAAGTGGGTAATAGATCCTTCTTACTTCCTATTTGCAAACCTGGAGGCTTTTTCAGATGTGGGGAATAGGATCCTTCTTATTCTCTGTTACTGAAGCTTCAGGAGCTTTAGAAAGAAGGATCCTTCCTCCTCAAGCCCATTGCCTAACACATTTTCTATTCCCTTCTGAGAAATACACAGAGCACTCTGGGCATGAGTCTTGCCTTCTGCTCTTAGGAAAAGTTTTGGAAAGCTCCTCCTATGTGTAGCAGAGACAGGCTGCTGAGCAGACCTCAACCCCACCTCAAGCTCATCGCCTAACCCATTGGCTGTTCCCTCTGAGACGTGTATCTACACTTTGGGCTTGAGACAGATTGTCATGTGATCAGTAAGTTGTAAGGTTTCTGGATGAATGTGTTACATTACTGAACCAAGTGCAGCAAGTCAGTCGCTAAAAATGTGCAAGTCTCAAGTCGAGTTGAGTCAGTGTGTAATTTTTGCCGAGTCAAATCTCAGTTGAGTCACTGAAGTGACTTAAGTCCGACTTGAGTCTGAGTCTATCAACTCAAGTCTACATCACTAGTAAATAGCCACAAAATAACCTAGAAGTGAGATCCAGATTAATCATGGTGGATCTAGGTATCTGTTTTTTTTTTTTAAACAAGTGATTGTGCCATAGGAATCTGACCCAGCTGGGCTCACACACTGGAGCATTCCAATCAGTTGGCTTCTGCTACACAGAAAAGCATTTGTAAATGAGCATCATCTGTTTCAGTCACCAAGAGCATTAGCTGACTGATAAAGGGAAGGAGATCTGTGAAAATTGGCATGCAGTGAAAAAGGATTAGGGTTAGAGACCTGACACCACACTGAGATTTGGAAGATAACAGCAAGGAGGAAAGAAAATAAAATAGACTCTCTTCTCCACAGCTATAGTCACCCATTTGCAGGTTTAACGTTCGTGGAATTGATTATCTGCTAGTTTCCCAGCCGCTGCCCTCCCACCTCAAATGCTTCTTTCCCAGGAGAACACACAGCCTTTTAACAACCTGCCTCTGGTCTTCCTCCTTCTCCACCAGCTGCTGCTTGGCCAACTAAGGATGGGTTGCAGCTCAATTTCTCAGCACCACAAACTCTCTCCTAATGTCCCTCCACACCCAAGAAAGGAGATGGGCAAGAGAAAGGAAGCATAGGGCCACCATGCTGAACGACCTCCTTTCCCTCCATTTCTCTGACCTGGTTTGGACCCTGGGTGTCCATTCTCCCCACCACGCCTTGGCCTGCTTCCCACAGACATGCAAAAACATTTTGATATTCGCTGTTTTTCACTTTTGCAGAGGTCCTGTGCCTCTAACCCTAGCAAATGTGGAGGGGCAGCTGCATCACACACCAAAATTGGATGCTGGAGTAGAAAACATACTGCTACAAGGCAAAAACATTCATCTACCCGTGCTGCCCCAAACACACACTTAGCAGTTGATGTAGGAGAGCAATGAGCCTAGGGAATTTAAATTTTGCTAGGCAATTTAAAGTTTCATCTGGGTCATTTAAAATTGGCTTCAAAGAGTGACCTGCTATAAAGGAAAGCCGGTCATCGTTTGTGCGTGTGAACCTCCCTTTCTTTTGTAAAAATATAGTGGTGGATAAACAAATAGCAGCAGTGAAATTAAGGCCATTTCCGCACTAGGCTGGCTGGCCCCTCCCTAAACTGCAAACCCCAGGATTCCATAGGATGTTGAAAGTGGAATAACGGCGCTATAACAGGCTAGTGCAGAAATGGTTTGTGTGGCTGATTGACTGGTTAGCTAACGGAACGTCCTCCCCTCAGGAAGTGACATAATCTGGGGAGAGTCTAGTCTAGTGCCTGGCTGGCTGTATCTCAGTGACAGCTGACTGATTGTACCTCAGGACTTCATTCACCTGTGTGATTTTTGTAGTTCTTAGGATTGGTCAGAACTTGGGCTAGCTGGTTTTCTGGACTTCAACTCCTAGTTTTTCCCAGGAGGATGCGGGGAGGTATCAAAAAGCAAATTTTGTACAATCTGGAACTGGTTATATGCGAAATGTTTGCAGCTACCTTCTGTAATATGCCCCACAGATAGAGGTTTGGTTTCTGTGATCTCACTGCTGGCTTCTCCCGCTCCACATTCCAGAAGAGCACTGCATGATTTTTTTTCGTGCAAGAACATTCTGTCACACCCACTAGGTCACGATGTAATAGAAGGAGATGTCATTACTTCAGTCCCCTAATCCCAGGATCCCAGTTAAATTGTCTGGTGTATCGAAGACTTATTGGGGACTTATTTCTGGAGATTTAGTCTTCACGGCTCAGGAGATAACCCTATTACATGCAGGCTTGATCCAACACAACTGTGTAAACGCAGGGAACACAAACTTCCCCGGGTGGGTTCAAAGAGGAAAACCAATGCAAAGCTTTGTTCTTTGCAGTATTGGAGGCGCTGTTGCTAGGCAGTTTCCTGCCTCATAGTGGGAGTAAGGCCAGGAGGCAAAGGCATAGTTAAGTATGTCATTAGCAGGATGAGGTTTGAACTTAAACTCTTGTTGACGCAGGTGGGCTCCTCCCCCTGCTCGGTTTGCACGTATTCTGTCTTGTCTATTTGAATTTCTTTCAGCTACATCTCTCCTCCATACTGAAAGGTATAAGAAGTGGAACATCAGACAGAGGAGATTTACGGCTCCTCAGGAGAGCCATATGCCCTGTGACGCAAACTCTGTGTGATTCAAACACCCTTTACGGTAGATCAGACAGACAAATGTGGAAGGTACACTGTGGAGAATTCATATAGTTTCCCCTCCCATTCATTTAGGGCCAGACTAAAATACTTGGTTATCTGAGGTGGAACAGAGGATACTGCATGCTCCTCAAAGCAAGCCATAATGCACAGTGCCTGCAGCTGGCCACATTGTTTCGGCACCTGAAGCAGGAAAAATGAATAATGCCTCTCCATGTTTAATCAAAATACAGTTACATTTCATCAGCCTTTCCCCTTTTCTCATTTGACACCTAGATCAGCAACTGTCCAACTCTGCTTAAAGGCAGTCTCAGCTGTTGCCCAGTATCCTCTATACACATACTCTGGCAGAATACATTTTCACTCAGTTTACAATATGAATTAAAAATCTTTAAGGGAAAAAAAGAAATTCAAAATGAGTCCTTGGCTGATTTACCCCCTAATGCACTTCCTCAAACCACATGTGAGAATGGAGATGGCATTAATATTAATTAATATAATGGCCAAGATCCAACAGAGGGGGCTTATATAGTGTTCAATTACACTGGTGTAGCTATGCTGTGAGTGTATGCTATGCCACTAGTACTCTAAATCACCCAGTTGCACAATTGATCACCCAATTTTCATCACGTCAAGGGGAAGTTCAAACAACATTCAACAGGCCCCCAGTCAAAGAGTATTGGGGATGCACTTACAAAAACACTCACACAGTTGTTACATTGACAGGACTCTGCTCTTCATCGGGAGGCAACACTTGTGCCAAAAAAGTTCAGCAGCTGATTCTGTTGCTGAATGGATGACGAGCTTTTAAATTCTGCCACGTGACTTTTAGTTGCATGAATCTGTCATTGAGTAAGAGAGATCAAGAACATGACCAGAATTGTGAATGAAGATAGTGAAGAAGTGGCAGAGAAGATGATGGTAAGAATCAGAAGGATAGTCTGTGACGGTACTGAATTTTTCAAAAACAAAACAAAAAAACAAAGGAACTGGAAGAAAGAAAGGTGGTGGGGAAACGTGCATGCATATGAAGACCAAAGCTTGAGAAGGCTAATGTTTTTTATTATAGGCCCCTAAATCTCCCAGCCAGCTTATGGTACCCAGAAATAGTGTGGCCCACAAAGCTTTCTTTGTGATGGTGCCCTAGTAATGGAGCTTGCTGCTGCCCAAGACATGTTTGTCCTCTACACTTTTGTCTTTTATATACCAGTTAAAGACATCGCTTTATGTATATTTTCAGGGAGTAAGTGTGTAGGAAGGCCTTTTGGCATCCATACTCCCCAGGGAGAAGAAAAACCTAGGAAAAATCAGGAATGTCTGGCATGGATGGAGGCATGCTTCCTCCATGGAGAGACCTACACATATCTCCTGCAGGCTGCTGGATTGGTTTGGACAAGTAGTCCCAGTCAACCACGCAGAGGGAGCATATGGTTTCCACAGTGAAAACTGGAGATGGTTTCTATACCTTTAACGATTTAATAGAAGGGGGAATTTCAGCAGGTGTTGCTTGTTACCTGCTTGAAATTCTGCCTCGGCTCCAGCTGAATCCTGGGATCCCAGCCAAGGAGGTTGGTTCCTGTAGGACCCTCGCCTACTGCTCGTAGCTGCTCATGGCATCCACTTCTGATTACTAAGCTGACTTTTTGACAGCTAAAAGTTATATGTGTCCCTATCCATTTTATGTTACACAGCTTCTTCCAATTCTTTAGAGTGCTTGTTTTCTTCTTGTGCTGCCATGTCATCCTGAAATGTGGTAAGGATTCACAACATTTTTGTTCTCATATATTATATCCAAATATTTTGCACAGTATATAATAATAAACACAGTATTATTCATGCCAGGAAATCTGGTGTGGTCTCTTTTATACAGGTCTTCACGGTGAAGTATGGGAGTTGGAGAGTGTGTGTCAGGAACAGAATCCACTCACAAATAATATAGTCCAAAATCCAGATTTTATTGGCAGTGAGATACTTGCCCCAGTCTCAGCATTAATATTACAGCATTAATGTGACAGAAATGTTAGGCCCTTTCTGCATGTCCCTGCATGAGGACGCAAGAGCAGCAGAACCGCAACAACACTTCTGCAAGATGTCATCATGATTCCATCTTTTTCCTGTCGCCAGCCAGTGCAGTCGTGGTGTAAATAATTGATAGGATTTCCCCATCAATGACCCCTGATTGCACAACAGTCTTGCACTTACCTGCCCTGCAGAAGGCCCAGAAGTGCAATGGAGGCATTTCCTGCAGCATGGGAAAGAGCCTGGCTGTGCTGTAAGAGGAAGAGGTGTGTCCATCATGCTCCTTTCTGCAGGAAGCCAGTCCAATGTGGAGGAGAGCATTCCCGTCATGCTCCCATCCTGGTAGAGACACTGTCTGGGTCACAACTGGAAGACTACAGGAAAAAGTTGGGTGCAGAAAGGGCTAGGCTTCCTTCCATTTGGGGATAAAACAATGGCAGTCACAACACTAATGATAACCTTTCATGTTAATCAGGATACTGAGCTTTACTGCAGAGACAGAAATGCATTTCTTGCTCTCTTCTCCATGCAGTTATGGCACAAAGCAGCAGAGTGTGTGGGATCAGAAGGGAATGCTTACTGCAGACTCTGATTTCAGCCTCCTGGGAGGAGAGTCCAAACCCCTGATTAAAGTGAGACCCTATTATTTTCCCCTTCCTCAGGCTTCTGTGCAAGTGACAACTTCTTAGCAGCTCCATCACACTCTCATTAAGCACAATGAGCAATTATAATGGAAATATGCTGGTTTCTCACTACAGGTTTGGAAAGTGGGGTGGGAAAGATTTGGAAATGTGTTTCGATGATGAAGGTAACAATCATAATAACAGGCTTGGGAATCTGCAGGTTTCCATGGAAGAGGGTGAGCGGCTGACAGTAAGTGCTACATTGGTAGAATGGCCCCGGTGAAGCCACTTGGCTTATAACAGGCTTCCTTTCACAAAAGCAGCTGTGTCAAGTGCAGCTATTTCATAAAGCAATTAATTATTCCTCTGAATCAGATGACAACCATAAGCAGTATCATTAGTACTTTGATCCCCTGCTTTACAAGAAGGAAATAATAATTCCACGTGTCGCATGTGGAATTAGCCTGACTCCTGCTGTTGCTGTTTTTCTTTCTCCTCAGCCATGCAAAGTGCACTCTGTCACAAAATGGATTTCATGCCACTTGTCACTCAGGGACTGATGCAATGTGTCACCATGACCTGCTGCAAAGGCTTACCTGCATAAATATGACCAGTTCAACTCTGAGGGAGAGAAGTGTTACTGACACCATTGTTTCAAGAATGCACATGCATTGATAGCTGCAGCCAGATCTGCACAGTGAGAGAGAGTGTAACCAGATTGAAAACAGAGGGGGTGGAACTGTGACCCTAAGGAAGTCAGCCACTAGGCTCCCTTTAGATTCCATCAGGTCTGAAACCCTTTTTTTAAAAGAAAGGAAAGGCCCCAAATTGTAAGCAAGAGTGCTCAACATTGATGCTGTGAGGTTGACAGTAAAGCAAGGTGGTAGCATTTTCCTCTGTTTCTTTTTTTTTTTTTTAATCAATCTCCTTGTAGGAAACAGTTCAATAGATATTTCCGGCCACTGATTCTCTTACCAACATCAACAGTCAAATCTTGTGTAGCCAATAGCATTTACCTAATGCAGGAATGGAGAAATTTGTGGATATCACTGGACTGCAACTCCCCCACAATTAGCTATGCTGGCTAGAGCTGATGGGTGCTGTAGTTAATAACAACTTAAGAATCCCTAGCCTTTGTTTAATGTCTACCTGAAGCATTGACACTTTGGGGAACAAAAAACAACGACAACAACAAAAGCACGGAAAATGACACCTTTGTAGAATTTGGATGAACCCAGTAAAGAAGTAGAAAAACATGTGTACAGTTTATGAATGATAAAATAAATAAACTATGATGCCCAGACAAATGCATAATTAAAGAAATAAATAGAATACTACAATTTTCAGGCAAAAATTTAGGTTGCAGCTCACAAAATGACAATTCCAATTTCCTTTCTATGACTCAGTTCATAGTTCATGACTGGATGTGGGCTCCATACATAGGCTCACAGACACCCAAGAGGCACAAAGAATCCTGATGAGTATAGTGTTCATTAACCACGTCATATATGCTTACTCAAAAGTACATCTTATTGAGTTCACTGGATATTATTCTGACAAAAGGGTTCCTCAGATTGTAACCAATTGTTGGCAAATTGTAGAGATGATAAAGGTTTGGCCTGAGCTGCTGAAAGCTGCAGGGTCATCAAAAATACAACAAAGCAATTTGGTCACCTCCATTAGTAGCACCTGGAATATGATTCTGCAAAGGGTCCCTTGGTGTTTCCTTCTGGCCCAGGAAATTGGTCAGCGTTCTTCAATAAGTGTCTGATCAGCCTCCACAATTTGTTGTAAAGTGTGCTCACAGAAATAGATTGTGTCTCTTCAATACAGAGCAAATACAATTTCTGTTAAACCTAACAGGCAATATGAACTTAAGTAAAAGGAGAAATCCCTTCAATTGTTTGACTTTTCTTTGAAATTAAAACTGGCAATAATCCTAATTCCTGTAACACCCTGCAGTCTCTCACATGCACTGGTATAGTTTTTGACCTGTGGGTTAACAGGGCTCACGTTCTGGCATTATCTCACACTTAACATAAGCTCATAGATGTTTTGCTAAGCTGGGGGGAATAGCAAAAGTCTCAAAGGCTGTGCTCTATGTTCATTGATGTCATCTGAGTGTACCAGTGCTCTGCTTGCATATGCAGCCTGCTTCTGATCCAATCTAATTGTCATCACGTCAGCACTTGCATCAGGTTTGGCGTGCTTTGACGGCAAAAGGGAATTTAACACCAGAAGGCAGCGCTTTCATAATCCCTGCAAATTCCAAACACCTAAACCCACACTTACGTTGGTGATTTGGCTTCGTTGTCATACCATGGAGATCTGACAGCTGATAAATACAGCATCAAGGGCTGCGGCGTTTCAGACTTACAGACAGTAAGAGAGCACACACCTACAACCTTTGAGAAGTGATTCTGTGTGGACACCAGTGGAGGTGTATGTACCAGCTAAAATATAGCCAATTGAATAATTTTAAATAACTGAAAGTTAATGCGGTGGTGAGAGACAGAGCTTGCTTGTTTGCTTGCTATTGAAAACTTTGCAAAAGGGTAGACATGGAGCAAAGTGATTCCCGAAGGTATTCAATGGCTTGTCTTCTCAAAGATGGTAAGCTGGTTTACCATGCTGAAAAGTCAACAGATCTCGGACAATGCCATCTGTCCAAGAGCAGGTCTCGGCGACTCATGGCACGGAGGCGGTCAAACAGTTTCAGCATGTGTGTCTTACCAAGCATCCCAGAATACCCAGGCTTCCAGGATACTAAGGTGTGTATCAGGGATGTTTCTGCAATAATATGCATGTTCAGATGGAAGTCTTTTATTGTCTTTCCATAAAAGAGTACAGTGGGTCCTCTGTATCTACTAGGTTTTGGTTCCAGGACTCCCCTGTGGATAACCAAAATGTATGGTACCATTATGTACAATGGTGTAGTAAAATTGCATCCCTTATATAAAATGGCAAAATAAAAGTTTGCTGATTTTTATTTATTTATTTATTTATTTAGAGGAGGAAGGAATATTTTCAAGCAGTGGTAGGTTGAATCCATGGATACAGAATCTGCAGATATGGGGGGCTGAATGTACTCTTGGGAGAGCCAGAAGTTGATTTCATAGCTTGAGTATGAGTATGATTCTGGAAGGCATAGATAGATATCTGCATTTTTTAAAGTTCCTTCTATATATATTTATTTGTACACATGCCTTCAAAGGATATCATCTAAAACATGTTGGGCCTGTGGTAAAAATTCTTTCTGGTAATCACCATCTTTTTCTCTTCCCTGGTGTGGTATTGCCTTGTTTTGGTTTTTGACCTTTGCTCGAAAGTTCAGACAAAACTTTGTCCTCACAAATGATTTATATGAAATGATTTATATGAAGTTATTATTATATAATTAATGGTGCCCATTTTTGGACACTGAAACTGTGATACATAAACAAGTAACTGTTACTTTGGGAATTATGGAGTTCATATATAAACTTAAATGGTTTTATTGATCATTGGTAAGAACCATATCCTTACAGCAGTGATTGGTAACTTGCTAAACAAAGGCAAAACCAAATGAGAAGCTATCCAAAGTCACAGTTTTTGCCCTGGAATGGAGAGGGGGGTTATACAGTAAATAACTAAGGATCTTTCCACCCTACACTATTATAGTCCTATTACTCCGCTTTCAACATCCTATGGAATCCTGGCATTTGCAGTTTAGGGAGGGGCATTTAGAATTCTCAGCCAGAGAACTCTTTGGCCTCAGTAAACTACAAATCCCAGAATTCCATAGGATGCTGAAAGGGGAATAATAGGACTATAACAGTGTAGTGTGGAAATGGCCTTATATTCAGCCTTCACTGTGTGAATAAGCTGTGAAGTCTGACCAGCAACCCTACTTATTGTGTCACTTTTCCGCCCTCAGTCAAATTGGTCTGGGATTCTTGTTTTATTTGCATGGCTTATCATGAACACAAGCAGTGATTCAGTGCATATCTGCCTGCATGTGTTTCTAATATGGATCGAGAACACGATACCCAGTTGTGGTTTGTGCTCAATGTATAGTGAAAATGTTCATATTGTTTAATGTGATACAGAAAGCAAAATACCTTGCTATACACTTCAGCTCTTACTGCTGTTTCTGAGTAGGGACACACTTGATTGTTTATATAAGAGAAGCACACAGAATATTTGTCTTAGAAACTTCCAAATTGCTTAAATGTGATTATTCTTGAGATATTTGCAATATTCCCTGCAGGGAATTACCACGTAGAAACAAATAGGAAGAAGAGTTCGTTCTTGGATTATACATTTTGAAGTATAACAAGCAAGCTTTGGTTTTAGAAAAGCATAATCCATTTTGAAATTAATGTTTCTTGACCAAAAAGAATCCAGTTATTAATGAATGTGTTAAAACCAATTATATCTTAGCTATTATCCTTCCATCTATGTTAAAGTGTTTACTATGGCTCACTCACCATTATAGTTTGTAATGATTCCAAAGTTTCCACCTTGTGTTTGTATTTTTTATTATCAAAGATAGAGAAAAGTTCTTGTGGGATTTTCTATGCACCTTGTGCTTGTGTGCTAGCACCTTGATTTGTGCGAGGGAAGGCATCATATATTGCTCTGGCTCAGGCAGCAGATTGTCTTGGGCTGCCTTTGGCGAAAAGTCAAATGCTTGGTAGTATTAGGCTTAGGGATGAGAGGCTGGAAAAACAGAGGTGCATCATAATAGATCTGCTGTCCCATGGTTCAAAAAAACGGGGTCAGGATAATTAACTGCGAAACACTGGAGGAAGTGGAATATCGTCTTGGTGTATCTTTTTCAATTTGGTTTTGAAGAAATAAAGCCCTCAACAAAACAAACAAACAAAAAATACCTGAATAAATAGATATACATTTAAGCTGGCCTGTAACGGCTATTTTGACATAGTCAGCTAACAGTGAGCTAGGTCCTTCGGAGCCTAAACCCTAACACTTACATTTGGTAGGAAGCAGTTTGTGTTGTTTCATATAGGTGGGGCCCTTTCCTATATTATCTATTTAGATTTACACTTAAATGTCTCAGGTGTATGCCTAAATAGAAAAAGTGTAAACACAACATGAGCCTTGCTAGTATTACCTGTGAAGTGGACAGATCAGTGTTAATAACCCTCCCTTTCTCCCTTTCCCTTGAGTACTGGCTGGAAATATATTCATTTAATTATGGGGTGGTGATGGTAAACTGTAGTCTGTGCCGCAGAGCAGTGCAAGTCTGCGGCAAGTTCCTTTTCCCTGATAGCACTTTGTGGAGTGGGTAAGTGAACAGACACCTCTAGCCCAGCCCAGGAAATGCTGGGTCGTGTTGAAGAAAGTACCAGAAGAAGGAATAGGGTTACTGCATTGTTCAGTAGCACAGAAGCCTTGTTTAGAAGTTAGTGATGGGAAACATGATCTGGCCTCCTTGTAAATGAATTGAATAGCAGAACACATTCCCCATATAAAAACATTATTTGGGACAGATCTCTCTCAAATCAAGTTTAAAACAGTTAACAGTAATTAGTCTAAGGATTTCCAAGCTCTGCGCAGCAATCATTCCAAGGAAGGCTTTTCTACAGGTACATTCCTTAAAGAACTTAGATTAGCTATCAAGTGTATGCTCAGGCAAACCTGTGCATAAACATAAGATTTTCTTGGCAAAATTTGTTCAGAGAGGGTTTGTTGTTGCCTTTCTCTGAGAATAAGAGTGATTTGCCCAAGATCACTGAGAGGATTTCCATGACTGAGTCAGGATTTGAACCCTGGCGCCCATTCACACTATGCAGTTTATTCCACTTTAACTGCCACAGTTCCATCCTATAGACTCCTGGGCTTGGCAGTTCAAGGAGGGCATTCATAATTTTCAGCCAGAGCGCTCTGTTGCCTCACTCAGGATTTCATGAGATGGAACCATGGCAGTTAAAGTGGCATAATAGTGCTACAGTCGCGTAGTGTGAATAAACCCCTGGTCTCCCAGAGTCCTACAGCCCTATCACACTCCACTGTTACAGCACTTTTATTCTACCTTATCTGTCATGTTGACATTCTCTGGAATTCTGGGTTTTGTAGTTTAGTAAGGCTCAAAAGCTCGCTGGCTGAGAATTCTAATTGCCTCTTTCTAAACTGCAAATCCCAGGATTCCATACAATGTTGACATGGCAGTTAAAGTGGATTAATAGCACTATAATAGTGCAATGTGATAAGGCCCCTAGTCAACACTCTAGCCACTACACCACATTGTCTTTCTTAAGATCAGAGACGAAGTAACCAATTTCTTTGTTGCTGTATCTGGATATATGGCAGAAAAGGAGCAGTTGCACAGCTGGTAATTTTGAGGAAAAATATATATTTGAATTTTTTATTTTTTAAAAATTATATCTGATTATAGTAATTTCAAAATCATTTGTGTCAGTGTCCCGCTTTTTTGATCAATGGCAGGAAAGATTTTCTTTTTTAAAAAATGAACTGCAACAACAACAAAATCTTTTTGTTTGCTCTTTATAACTTCAGGCATTTGATGTAATACACCAAGCATGTGTCTGTGACTATACCAGAAAAATAACTTGAGTGCACACCCATGACATCGGATCAAAATAAATATCACGGTTGCCACTGATGTTGTAATTTCATTTCAAGAGAGTAACCACAGGAACGCTTACAAAAATATTTGAGTGATAGATAAACTAGTTTTGTTTTGTTTGTTTTTTAAAATGTAGATGTGGTGCAGTGAAAATCAAACAAGCTTATATCCCAGTGAAATAAATGGGATTTGGTGTACAGCAAAACACTTAAGCTCTATTACTTCAAAGACGTCAAGGAGCTTATCTTTCTCTAGACTGTGTCCTGTGTCATGTAAATGAAATTTTGTAACTCTTTGGCCATAATCCAGACAAAGGGAATTACGTCAAAATCCTGTTTATTTCAGAGAGAGAGTTGAACATGTGTTCATATTTCAGTGGATCATACATTTCCTAGTAATAACAAACTTGTCATGTTTATTGATTTCACTTCCAAGTCCAGAACTATCTCTTCTCCTATTAACACTTTTGCTGCAATTCATAGGGTTTTTTTAAAAAAAGATATTGTTGGCACAAGAGATTTACCATACAACTGAATAATGTTAAAAATATGGTGCTGATATATATGACCCAATGCACTAATAATACTCAGAGTTGCTACTGGCATCCCTGGGCACGACCAAAATCCACATATTACCAGGGGGCCCACAGTCAGCTCACAGGTAAACAAGCAGTGACAAGTGTGGGTCAGTCCCCAAGCTTAGATATGTTTAATTTCTGAACCTAACACTCAGAATAAGCCACCCAATAGGGCCAGTGACAAGGCTGGGTGAGATATTCTGGAACCTATAATCCCATCAGTGTTGGGGAGGATGCCCACTCTTATTTGGTATACCTTTAATTATTTTATTTTAATTTTTTTAATGGTTTGCTACTTATTGTTGAGGATAAACCTCAATAGCTTTAAAAAAACAAACACACACCACAGTGGATTTTTTTTTACAGTTATGCCTTTTGCCTTTATTCCAATACAGAGGAATTATCCCAGAGGCAACTTTGTGCTGCAGGATCTGGGAAGAACAAGACTGGGAAACTCTCCAAGTACAAGAATGGTAAGCCAAAATAGAAACCTGGGCTATCCAGTAGATCATTTCACTAAAGGGCACTACAAATCAAAGAGTTCTTTTTGTGACAAGACTTTGCAAGAGTATTACAATGACAGGCTCATGGAGCTTAGAAACTACGGAATAAAAAAGTCTAACGGGAAGGCAAAAGGTTATCCTGACGAGAACCAGAAACCCAGTTTCACCAGCCAGGGATTAAGGCGCAGAAACAGCTGTGGAGCCATGATACAGACCAACCTCAGGAAGTTGACTGAAGACTCCTGCAATTCAGCAGAGCAAATCACCAATAGCACGACAACTGGCACTGCAGACCAAGGCACCCATCAGGAGTGTTGTAAGAGAACCTATTTGGAAAGTTTGACGATGAGCATCAATGGTCCCCTAGAAATGCTTGTGAGGAGGAAATAATTGATGCACTTTCACAGACATTAATGAACAGATTCTCAGGAATGAATGATTGATACCCAGTAATTATTTTAATATACCAGGAGTTATGGTTGATTATGACTGTTCCTGTGTTGCATCATACACAAAATACTTGGACAACCTATGGTGGTACAGCCTGCTATGATCAACATTCAGCTACATTCTGGAATTATATATGCAAGGATTTTAGTGCTGGTTGCATTCTGTATATTCTCCAGATTCCTTAAGTAGCAGCCATATTTCTCATTCTAAAGACATAGAAAACAACGTGATCCAATTATTTTGACTTGTTCAGTGGACTGTATTTCTCATTTACCTTATGAATTTATACTTATTTTTATAGATGCATTTTATAGAGATGTTTTTCATAGATACTATCAGACAGAATTAAGGTCTGAAATGAATATTTGCAAATATTTGAAACTTACGAAATGTTCAGTTTTTCAAATAGCAACCCTTGGTATCACATTCCACTTTGGATTCTGAATATTAATTTTTTTTAAACCCCAAAATTAAAAATATAGATTTTGGCAGACTTTAGAGTTTTCAGGCTTCACGCTTTGCACCATCATCTCAAACTAAGCAGGGTCAGGCTTGGTTAATACTTGGAGTAGAGACCACTCCACAGTACCAGGGATATCCAAAGAGAACATGGAAAGGTTCCTGCTTGAAATCCTGGAAAATCACTGCTAGCTGGAATTGACAAGACTTTGCAACACGCACCAATAGCCTGACTCAGTATAAGGCAGCTTCCTATATTTTCATGATATATCGTACATTGTCAGCTATTGTACATGAACTGGCATTAGTTGGATCTGTCTGTACAATATAATACAATTGTATTTTAGCTGTCAAATATATATTTTGTCCTACTCCCAATGCTATCTCTGAATATAATATTTTACCTTCTGCCATATAAATGAAAGCTATAATTCACCTTCTGTGGAGCAAAATAAAAACAATTTTTTAAACAATGAACTTCTGTTGAGACTCTGAGAGTAAAGTGTGTCTCTGCACCAACACCCCCCAATCTGCAATGTCCCTCTAAAATCCAAGTTCTTCTCTCACAGACACACTAGTGCTTCAGCAATTAGTTTGACACCAGCACAGCAGAGACTTGGGTTCTTTATTCAGCCGTTAAATTTATTGGGTGTCACTGGACTAGTTGATCAGCTTACCCTACACCAGGCAGTTGATGTAAGTATAACATAGGGAGTGTGGAAAAGAAATGGGCTCTGCTTTGAAATCCTCAGAAGAGAAGTGGAATGTACATACAATTTTCACAGGAGGTGTGTGTGTCTGCAATATACTAATGTCATGAGATCTGGGCACCTGCAACTTGGTGTGCATAAGGAGATTTGGGGTTGTGCACCTAGGGAGAGGGTTCATTTGGTTTTTAAAGCACATTAATGGAATTTAAATGGATATAAAATGTCCTTGAATCTGGTAGTATTATCTTCATTCACAAGGTGGCAGTTTCCCCTAATCAGTGCATAGACTTACAGTCAATAAAATCTGAAGCCATATGGAGTAGTCAAGGGGAAGAGTCATAGGGTTGCTACTCTTACCTGCCTTGGATCCCACATCAGGATGAAGGTGGAATAGTGATTAATTAGTTAGCTAATTAAATAACTAATTGGATGATTCTTCCATTACTGTCATGGAGTGGGCAGATCCTTTCTCCAAGGGTCTGTTAACTTGCACCATAGCAGTGGGTATGCCTATGTGACCCAGTCACAGTGGCTTTGCTCAGTTAGGGTGGGCAGAAAAATTGGCATTCCGCAGGTGACATACACTGCTGTTTGTACTTTTTTGCTTGTTGAAGAAAGAAGTCTCCAGTGCCCCTTTGAATAATGACCCCTTCCATACAACTTTGGTCTGAGGTAATAGAGTGTACCCCCCCCAGTCAATTAGTGGTGATGGGATGGGGGAATCCTCTCCCTGTGATACTGCACTCAGGAAAAAGGAAAAGTCATATTCATCCTAGATGTCTTACAGCTGGATTGCGCCTGAGATGCCCCTGCTCCTTCCCTAGCCACTAATTGGCTGGAGTGGTGTGCCTCAAGCTGAGATTACACTGGAGAAGAAGGAGGAACCTGTTGAAACTTTGCCAGTGAAGCATTATGCTCAGCAAAAAGGATCAAGCTGCATAACTTTGCCCAAATCACAGAACCATAGAATCATAGAGTTGGGCTACCAGGTCCAACTCCTTGCTCAATATAGGATCTCCAGCTAGAGTATCCCCAGCAGGGAGCTGTCCAACCTCTTTTTGAAGCCATCCAGAGAAGGAGACCCAACCACCTCCCTAGGCAATTGGTTCCATTACCAAACTGTGAAGAAGTTCTTTCTAATGTTCAACGGAAATTTACCCTCTCATAATTTTAAACTACTAGATCTAATTGTACCCTTTGAGGCAGCAGAGACCAAGGCTGCACCCTCCTCTTTGTAGCAGCCCTTGGGAAATTTAAAGAGTGCCCTTGAGAAAGAGCATGCCCAGTTCCTTCAATCTCTCCTCATATATTTTGTTCTCCATACCTCTCATCATCCTCATTGCCCTTCTCTGAGCTCACTCCATCTTGTCTATATCCTTTTTAAAATGAGGCTTCCAGATATGAATGCAGTACTCCAGATGTGGACTGATCAGTGCAGAATATAGAGGGAATTATTACTTTGCTTGACTTGGAAACTAGGCTTCAAAGGGCTTGGTGCACCAAACTGTATCCAGCCCACTCAAAGCTGGGAGCACATAAAATGAAAGTTGCAGCAAACATCCATATACAACTCGGAAATACTAAAGTTGGCCCTAGGATACCAGTGCCATGGACGCAGTTTCTTGACATTTATGCCCAACACCTTTTGTAATACTTAGGCCATTTTCGCACTAGATTGTTATAGTGCTATTATTCCACTTTCAACATCCTATGGCACCCTGGGGTTTGCAAGGCTGGAATGCAAAGCAGTCATGAGTGAGTAAATCTAGTAATGTAACAGTCTCTTTATTGAATATAGACATTCTAGGCTGCATCAATAGAAGTACAGTGTCTAGGTCAAGAGAAGTGATAGTATCACTCTATTCTGCTCTGCTCAGATCCCACCTAGAATCCTGTGGCCAGTTCAGAAAGGATATTGACAAGCTGGAATGTGTCCAGAGGAGGGTGACCAAAATGGTAGAAGGCCTGGAAAACATGCCTCATGAGGAATAGCTTAGGGAGCTGGGCTTGTTTAGCTTGGAGAAATGAAGGTTTAGAGACGACATGATAGCTATCTTGGGAATGATGCACAACAGGACTGATGCACAATGGGATCAACATGCATCAGAATCAATGCACATTGGTCCTGTTGTTCATCAGTCCTATTGTGCACCTGGACACCAGCCAGGGAATGCCATTACACATCTCCACAATTCAGTAACAGGGTTCCTTCGTGCGTCTGCTGTGTACGTAGCCCAGAGAGGGCCCCAAACATGGTGTATTTGGCCTCTAATGCCTCCAGGTGTGCTGGAGCATTTGAGGAGTGATGCTAAAGCTTTCAACTTTTTGGGTGGTACAGAGGGGTGTGCAGTCTCCCAAGGTGCCCTGGGGCCCCAATGTAACCTTCTCCCCAGTACCCAACTCTCCCTGATATAGGTACTTTGTTGCCTGATGTCTTCCGTAGCGTTTGAATAACTGTTCACAGGACAAGTCAGCATTAATAATTTACCTTGTTCTACCCATGCGCCTTGGGATGCGACTAAAAGTTTTTACTCCCAGATCTTTGTACAAATCAGCCATGTTGCCCAAACACTTTTTCTCAGGGCAAGATATAATCAGTTGCTCACCCTCAGGTGAGATGGTCAGCAATTGTTTGCCACAATGATAAGAAAACAACATGTGTACTAATAGTTCGTACCAAATGCAAAGTTTTTAAAAAATTGTTATTATTTATAGTGGCTTGAGCATTGGACTATGAGTCTGGAGAGCAGGGTTTGAAACCCTGCTCAGCCATGGAAACCCACTGGGTGATCCTGTGCAGCCTCAGAGGAAGGCAAAGGCAATCCCCTCTGAACAAATCATGTCAAGAAAACCCCGTGGTAGAGTAGTCATAAGTCAAAACGACTTTAAGGCACATAACAACAACAAAGATCAATATATTAATTAGTGACAAAATGGATTTGACATCATTTTATTTGACCTTTAAAATACAATGTAAAAGAAATGTTCTGAATGGAAGATAATCAATTTACGTATCAAATGCACCATAAGAAATTTGAATCATAAGCACATTCACCAAATCCTTTATCACAGTGTACCTTACATAACTTTATGGCCATTTCTGCACTGGACGGTTATAGTGCTATTATTCCACTTTCAACATCCTATGGAATCCTGGGGTTTGCAGTTTAGGGAGGGGCCAGCCGGCATTTGTCCCAATGCACATTGGCCCCATAGTGCATTGGTTCTGTTGTGCATCATTCCTAACAGGCCTTTTGCTGGAAACAGATGTTACAGAACCACCCAATTCTAATTCCCACAGACATAAGTCCACTTACAAAGACATAAGTTCTCAACTGGATTCCAATCAAGGGGTTTATCCCAGAGTACAAACTGGTTGACATCCCGTTGATTAGTTGCAACTAGAGTGGATCCATTCAATCAAATGTTGTTGAGTCAAGATGTAGATAAATCTAAAGAATTCCATGGGTCTACTTTAGGCAGGATCAAAAGATAATTTAGGCCAATCCTCTGTAAGTATCTCTGAGAAAAAAGATGAGCAAAAAACGTATTAACCTTTCTAGCAGACAGTTCTGTCTTGTAATGCAATCCTATAATTACCTATTCAATATTATGCTCTGCTGTGTATAATGTGACTAACTCCCTGGTTTCCTTTCTCTTAAAAAGCTGAATGATTTATGCATTAAAAAGCCACCTTGTTCTAGGTACTATGAGCATTTCAAAAAATTGAATGATGTTGCAGAGGCATGCGGCCATTTTAGAATGCTGAATAATATATAATTTTAAATCACATAACTGTGGTAAAACCACCTGTATTGTTTTCCTCTGAAGATGTATACTTGTTTGACATATGTGTTTCTTACTTTGGATTGACCTTCAATACATACTACAAGCAAGATCCAAAAATTTTTCAACTACATGTGTGAAAACAATTAGGCTTGGGAACCTGGCTTTGTATGTGTGTGTGTGTACATGTGTGTGTGTCCATAGCTATCTATCTATCTATCTATCTATCTATCTATCTATCTATCTATCCATCCATCCATCCATCCATCCATCCATCCATCCATCCATCCATCCATCTATCTCTGATGCACTCCAGGTATTCCTGGCTTTTGGATTGAAACTCATATAGCTTTCAAAACAAGTTATTTTGCCCCCAACAAACATGAACCAAGAAATACTTATCCAACTGAACTTATCCATCCCAATATCGGGATAGTGAACGTTACCCCATTCATTTTCTTAATCCAGTATTTTCTACATTTGTTTGTTCCAGGACTAATTGTTGTTTGTTTGTGATTATGCAAAAGTATGTTTATTTGATTAGCTTCATTTATTAGGTGACTTGCTGCTATCTAGTGGTAGGACAGGAAAGTTGATTTTGGTAGCTACTTGTCATGGCCATGATCATATTTTCTCAGAACTCCCCACAGGGCATTCTGTTAGGAAAATAGTGGCTGCCTCAAAATTGGTGGGAAACAACATGGTGGCCTCCAAGAATTGGCCACCAACCTCCACTTTCCTATTACTGAAAAAAAGTAAAGACCATACTATCAAATGGCATGAAAGGAAGTAATGAAAAGCATGCCCACTCATGTTCTTTCATTATTCAGCCAAGGAATGTACTGAAATTCTCCTACTCATCCACCATTTAGTTAAATTTTTTTTATTCATTCCAAAATAAATGCACATCCCTAGATATGCGTAGAGGTCTAATCAATATAACTGGACTGCAAAAAATGACCAACAAATGGGCCCTAGAGCAAATCAAACCTGAATTTTCCCTAGGAGCCAAAATGACCAAGCTGAGGTTATCATACTTTGGCCATATCATGAGAAGATTCTAATGCTTTGTAAAGTGAGAGCCAGTAAGTAAAGAAGAAGACGACATCACAGTGGATAGACTCAATCAAGGAAACCACAGCCCTCAGTCTGCAGGTCTTGAGCAGGGTTGTTGATGATAGGATGTCCTGGAGAGCTTCATTCATAGGGTCACCATAAGTTGAAGCTAACTTCATGGCAATTAACAAGATATTTTCTTAATATTGTTTGTCTGTTGACTTTAGCCACACTCCTATTTTGTGCAGGTAGAGTATATTTTACCCAAACAGTTGTGTCTCTCCCACCTTAGAAGGGACACAACCATTTACTGGCTGAGGGGGACGGAGGGAGAAATGGAAGTGGCCAGGAGAAGTCAGCTGATGCCACCCTCCCAGAGGTCCAGCAACATTAGCCTTCTTCTCCAGGATGCAGGCAGGTGTTGCCTGGTCACGCCTTATCCCTGGTCAGTAAATTGCTACAGCAGGACATTCCAGTGCTTGGGACATGTCTTGGGCAAGGGGTAGTGGACATTGCACAAGAAGGTAGATAATACCTCTTTTGGCCACACCTTCTTAGACTACACAATTGTGTATCACTAATAGGATTGCCTTTCTGTTGCTATATGTTAAGTTGACTAGTTACATAACAAATTTTGAAAAATTGGGAACACGGTAAAGAACAAACACTTTGATATACTTAAATAAAGGAATTTATTTTTCTAAAAAAAAACTTTCCAAAACAAAACTGGAAAACAAAACAGTGGTTTGATCTAGATACAGCAGCACTGCAATATTATCAGACATGTACAAGCAGCCAGAAAACACAGAAGCCATTATTGTCAGTTAACAACCTCAAAATGAAAACTATTTTCATCCAACAATGTAAAAAAACCCAAAACCCTCCCTGAAAATTAAAACAAAATGAAAAATCCTTTGGATACTAGAATTATTATCATTTAAGTTTATTATTATTATTATTATAATTACAATACCAACAGCCACTAGTTTTTCTACTTGAGAACATTTGGTTCCATTTATTATAAATGTATAATTCATTGACTAAGTTATGAAAAGCTTTATTATGTTAGAAGTGTCTGCTTCTTTTACGGAGACTACAGTATGAGAAGTGCTTTAAAATATTGATTTTGAAGATGGTTTTTACTGTATCCAATATGTAGTTGTGTGATCAGCATGGGTGCCTTTTTAAAAAAAATGAAAGTCAGTGATAAGCCTAGTCCTATCACATGGCTCTCTGCCTAATAATTTAATTGATAGCCTACTATGATAAAGTACATCATTAATTCATGAAAGTGTTCATTGCTTAGAAATGCATCTGTGAACTTACATCCATTGCCTCTTTGGAGAGGTGAAATAATTTCCATAATGTATAAACATGGCGAGCTGTGGCACAAGTAGAAATTAAAAGATCTTTACTATATTACCTTTCTACCAATGTATTTATATATGTGTGTATATATAAATATGGTTTTCTTTAGCATCACATTTGGAGTATTTTTTAAAAAAAATATTCTTAGCAGAGCTTGGAAACATTGCTATTCACATGAATACATGAGTGTCAAATTGTTGAAGCATACTGATTCATTACCATTAAACTGCTGAGAACATGTTATGGAATCAGTCCATTAATTGATTCATTAAATCATTACAACTGATTTTTTTAAAAAAGTAATTATTTAAAATTACTACAAATGGGCAGAAATGAATTGAAGTAATGAGAGCTGCTATTGTTACTAAAAAATTAGTATTACTGGCACTTAATTAAAAGTAACAAATTTGTAAATTGTTGACGAAATCTGCAATGACTTGGAGTAACAAATTAACTCTAAATTAAGTATTTCCAAGCTCTGACTTTCATATTGAAATATGGAGTTGCCTTCATAGATATAAAAAAGAATTTCTGCAATATCTACTGGCTGTTATCCTGTTTTAAAATCCGTGTGATTGACTTTGAAACCTGTTTACCAACTTAGCAAAATCAAACTGCATGTAGAATCAGTCAACAGATATATTGCCCGGTCCATCTGGTCCTGTGTGTGTGTGTGTGTGTGTGTGCGCGCGCACGTGTGCCCACACAAAAGAGCAATCTTACACCCAGCAACGCAAAAATACTGCTCCTGTTTCACTAACACCACAGCTAAACTCAATTAGAATTAGACGGTCTGTGATTATTTTTGAGATCCTTTGATGTTGAATATCTGGCACTTGACTCCAGAAACACACTGAGCCTAAGAGGTACTTCTAAAGCATGGGTGGGAATCAAGAGGCCCTTCAGTTATTGGACTGTAGCTCCCAACATTCCTCATCATTGGCGATAGTGGCTCCATCCAGCAACATCTGAAGTATCACACAATTCCCAACCCTGTTCAAAGGGAGGGCAATAAACTCAGTACTCCCCCTCCCCTTGGTTAAATCAGAAGGAACAAGTCATAGCGTAGCTATAGAGCATGCAGAAGGTCCCAGGTTCAGTTCCAAGCTTCTCCTGTTAAAAGAGTGAGATAGCATCTAAATTGGAAAAATATCTCTCTAAAATCCTAGAGTGCTACTCCTGGACACCAGAACTGGGGGTGGGGAGGCTCAAGCTCCCACCAACACTTGGCTGAAGGGATAAGCTCCCCCCCTCATTACCAGGAAAAGTAGGACCATCAAGACACCAATGCAGTTGGACCCCCTCAACAATCACCAAGAAAAAGTGTACTAAAGGATCATTCCCTTGCTATTGCTTTCCTATTGTTACCACCCTTTAGTTGAAGAATTGTTTTAATGCAACATATTTTGTTTTCATTGTTTTGTAAAAACATATCTGCAAACAGTCAAAATAATAACCTGCCAACCAATGTTGATCCCCCTCTAAAAAAAAAAAAAAAACACCTTCTGAAGCCATTGACAAGCAGAGTAGCCAACAGTAACTTCTGTGAATAATTATTCTGACCTGACATAAAGCCACTTGCTTCCTCCCAAACAAGTTATCTAAACTTCCATGACAGTGGGCCAATCGTATGTTCAATGATACATAGAGTGAGTATTGTGGACGATCATTCACAACAGGGCGCACCTGACAGTATGCATGTGTGTAAGGATTTCTGGCTCACAGGGCCAGGGTATTATCTGTCTCAACACTCCAAGGGACCTCAACCAGATAAACATTGAAATACTAATCTTCCAAATGACAGCAGAGATTCATAAGTCAGTACTTCTATGACTCTACCACTGTGCTGATCTAAAATGAACTATCAACAGAGAAACTGATCTGACTGAGGACAAGGAAAACTCAAGGGTCAAGTGGACAGGTGACCTATACTTCATGCTGCCCTTTTATGAATGTGGTGCAAATAATAAATCTGAATTACATAAACATTTGCAGTAGAAGTGTTTTAGAATAAGAGAATACAAAGGTTCCAGTTAAATGGTCTTATAGTACACCAAAAGCTTATTGTATTATGACTTAATCATTGTTAATGGAGTCCAAATACAATCTACACAGTTGCACTAAGTTCTGTGTTTATTGCTGTAGCAGGTCTATGTTACGACTGAAAAAAAAGCTACAAAATTAATGGGGGAACAAACAGTGGAGCAGTTAAGGGATAATTCACATTTCCTGGATTTTCTTGAAGAAGACACACTCAACAAATTAAACTTCTACAGGGCAACCACAGAAGTCTCCCAATCTTCTTTCCTCAACTTAAGTGTTGTTCTTTTTTTAAAGCTAAGTAAGTCAGCCAAAGCTATGTTTTTTTGTTGCATGGTATTATTTGGGAAGGAGGAAGAATGGAAAGACGGTCCAAATGGAACCAGAGGGAAGAGCCAAAGAAAGGCAAAGATATATGTGTGTTTTTCTTCAAGTTGTCTGTCATTTTATGGCAACCCTATACATTTCATAGGGTTTTCTTAGGCAAGGAATGCTCAGAGATAGTTTGCCATTGCCTTCCTTTGTGCTATAGCACCTGGTATGCCTTGGCGGTTTCCCATCCAAGCACTAACCAGGGTTGATGCTGATTAACTTCTGACATCAGACAGCACCTGGTGCCTTCAGGGTATTTAGGTGGGGATACAAGAGAAAACAAGAGGTTGAGATATTGTTTATACTTTGCAGGTAACAGGAGGAAGGAAAAGTGGCTTATTCAATGGGTGAAAACTTTGTGCGCACTGGGCAGCACTGTAAAAGTCTTTTGCAGCAAATGCATCACCCAAACTTAAACTTCTCTTACTTCTCAACTCATTATGCGCTTGTTTGTATCAAAACCAATGGGGTGGCCCTGTTACAGAAGATAGTTCTCAGTTGGAAAGCTTCCTCTGTGTGAAAGGCTGTCCAGTTCGATTCCAGTTTGAAAAGCCATAAGTTTAAGAAGGGGCATCAACAGAAAAGCATCTCCACATCAGAATGAGTAGGCACACAGGTCACCAGTCGCAGGTCCCCCCACAAAGGAAGAATGTATTGTATTCTATTTAAATTTACATACACATCTATAAATTATCACTGGCAAATATTATGCAAATCCATGACCTCTTTTGTTGTTGATGGTTTTTTTCTTTTTTGGCAATGCATAAGTGCCTGTGCTGACAATTAATCACATAATTCATATAATCTGGGCCATTTCCGCAGTAGCCTGTTATAGTGCTATTATTCCACTTTCAACATCCTATGGAATCCTGGGCTTTTAAGGTCCTTCCCTAAATTGCAAACCCCAGGATTCCATAGGATGCTGAAAGCGGAATAATAGCATTATAACAGGCTAGTGCAGAAATGGCCCTGGTCCTACCATAAGAATTTAGGGCTGACAAAGCAATAACATCTACTTTTTTACATGTCCTTTTTTTTTTGGAGCTCTTTTGCAAATAAGATAAACATGCTTTGGTGGATCTATGTGAAAAGTGAGGTGTTGACATGTTGTCATTTTATTGAAGTGCAGGATCATATCAGGGAGCAAAGTCAGTAACTTTGCTCCCTGATACGTAACAGCAAAGTCAGTAAGAAAAGAAAAGAAACCAATTAGCTCAGTCTCTAAAATACCCAAAGCTACCTAACAAGTGCACTTATATAAAATCTGCAAAGTCAAAAAGAAGCATGGATGACATAAGTCATACCAACATATCTGGACTATAGTGTGTTTCTGATTGCGAGTGAAATTGCAGACAAAGAATCAAATGCATCTCAGCACAGTTTCACTCTCTGGAGAAGAACTACAGCAGCCACCATTGCTGCCAATGTAAGCGGATTATCCGTTTTGCATTCTCATCCTTTCCTGTGTAATCTCATATCCTGCCATCATCAGATGGTGTGTTTCGTTGCTTCTGCACTATAGCATTGGTTCCTACTGTAGGGAAATACACTATTTCAAACATAGCCAAGCTGAGGCCCTCCAAATTTTTTAGTTGACAACTCCTACCATCTGACCATTCTGACTTAGGGCTGTCAGAGGTTGTGATCCAAAACATCTGGAGATGTCAATTTGCCTTTCCCTGAAAATACATGGAGATGGGAAATGGGACGTGTACTACATGTAAGGGGAAGAATTCAAGACAGAGATTTGACTTCTCATAGCAGGCCCACATCTTCTCTACCATCTAAATACATCATAAATATGGAAGAAGGGCAGAAACCTGGTATTCGTATGCTCCTACTTAGAAAGAGTAATACATTATGATCCCAAATTACTACATTTTACAAATCTTCATTTAAACACAGCCCCAACTCCTCTTTCACACATAACAGAAGAAGGAGCTCTAAGAAAAGTGGACTGATATATGTTGAAGGTCAAGAAAATTTTGTGACTGGTTTTTGGAATATTTGAAATACTGTACCCTCCTGCTGTTTAGAAAGGTATACCCTAACTGCGTTGCTATGGCTAAAATAATTTTTTTAAAAATAAAAACATCATATCCTAAATCCAATTTTAGCTCCACTAGAGTACAACCCTTGAATCAGTAGGATATAAATAAGTCTGGAATTACCATTAGTGCAGTAAGATTTATTACAGCTCTGTGTAGCAACTGCATATAAGTCAATGGGGGAGGGAACAACTGTAGCTCCTCAAGATAGATATGGTGGAAATCGTTAACCAAAATTCATTTTTATTTTCATATTTAATTTCCCTCAGCTTGTGCAGTTAGTTGAAAGGTCTTCAAAGTCCACACAAATGAACTTTCATCCATAAAATCACAGTAAAAATGGACATTTCTTTCTAATGCCCTGCTTAAAAAAAATTTTTTAAAAAAGGATTAAATATGAACATTTGTACACAAGAAACTGTATTGTTATTCATTCTTCATTATATACCCTAATGTAAAAAGCTTAACTCATCCAATCAGGGTAAAAAATGCATCTATATGATTCATTTACACATCATGAACCCAAAAGACATGAACAAAGTGGCGAGAAGTCTCAAAAATCCACAATAATATAACAAGTCCCCCCTCACCCCATTGTTTGGCAAGGGTACAAAACAGCAATATTCTATCTCTGATGTTCTTGGAAAAAATGGTGATGAGACAGAAAAGAATTACTGTTATGTGAGAAGGCAGCCATGAAGAACTGAGCTGGATTGTTTTCAATCCCCTTCATTTCTGCCAGTTTGTAACTTCATAAGCCAGAAAAGAAACAGAACACAAGGAGTTGCCACCAACAAGGGCAGGAATGTTGAGGATTAGCTTTCGGCATGTCCAGACTGCTTGTGCCATGGGATGCTGTGTAGAAGGGTGGGAACCAGCATGAGTTTTTAAATCAGTGCAATGGGAAGTCAGAAGTCAAATGCACACGACTGCACATACAAGACGTATCCAACACCCTCTCCCTCCCCAGTGGCCTGTACAAACCCACTTAATGGAGAAAACAATATTGGACAGGCAAAGCCATCAAGACAACCTCTTGGTATCTTCTTGAGAGGAGCAGCAAATGTTGAACTTCTCACATGGAGAGCAGGTGTCTACCCGTGTTTGCGATCATGTGCATTTGTTCTTCTGTTTCTAGCAAGAATAACAGAAAGTCTGGAAAACCATCTCAGGGAGGGAAAAAGAGGAGGGATTTTAAACAGGGCTGACTATACAACAACAAACATAAAAGGGTAACCTAACTACAAAAAGTGCAAATAGCAACAACCCTGGTCCCATGTACCTCAGATATAGTGTATTAGCTTCCTTAGAGATGCTGAAACTTGGCTGTATGTTTGAGTTTGCATTAAATGCAAGGCTTTAAGGGGAAAAAAAAGAGGGAAGACACTTATCTGCAGTGTTGCTGTAAACTCAATGGATGAGAAAAGAATAAAGGACGCCATAAACAAATTTGTATCAATACAACTGATATGAAAAAAGGAACGTGTGAATAATTTTCTACATCTGCAACATAAAAATAAAAATAAACATCTCATCTTGAGGCTCTGGAAGTCTTGATCACTTTGTGTTTTTCTTTGTTTTTCTTAAAAAACAAAAGTCTTAAAACAGATGGCTTTACAAGCTGCTGCTCAGAAAATATACATCCCCAAGTCTGACTTTCATTTAAATACAAATGTACAAAATGTAAACTGAGACAATAGAGAAATTTACAAAACCTTTTCTTTAAAAATAATAAGGACAAAATTCAGTTCTAGTTATGATGCTATTTTAAATACGTGCAAGTTGTCAGACTCTGATTTCTATTGCAATGTCCTACAGAGACAAGTGCCACCTCCAAAAACAGACCTGAGAGGAAATTTCTTCGTAAATTGGGAAGATCCCCTGGAAGGAATGGAGAAAGGGGAAAATCTCCCTAAATAGGAGATTATTGATCTTCTAGCTCAATGGCAGGCGTTCTCGCATCCTTGGAGCTCCATACATTATAGTGAAGTGATGCCAAGTGCAGGTTCACAAAAGTCAAGGCAGAACTAGCTGCTTCCAGTAGAGTTTGAACTTACATGGTTGGCATTTATATGATGATTCAAATTGGTCTTTGAATTTGGAGAACTCTTGGAATTGTTCTGATGCTAAAGGAGATTTTAAAAAAGGAAAAAAGATGGGGAAAGAATTAGATTTTCAGATCATTCTATATCTAGAGATGTTATTTCTGTCATATGAATTGTAGGAACTATGTGTCTTGAATCCAGATCTTGGAAAAGTTTTTTTTATATATTTATTACAACTCCCACAAGTGGGTTTGGCAAAAAAGTAACTTCTTGAAGCTTTGCTTGAATTGAAGGCACACTTGAAGGAGAAAAGGATAAGCTTTATTCATCTCTTGAAGACTGCCTGTCTCTCAAAGCTTCTTTTAAGCGATCTCTGATCTGCTTTAGCCCCATTCAGCCATTCGGAAGAATGTGTGAGGGCTACAGGGACAAGACTGTGCACTCTAGTCCCACTTTCCAGTGTCCTCTTATATGAATGGCCCTTTCTCTTCATTCTCCAGTCTAATGGCTCCATGCAGCAAGACCTCTATAGGAGCTCTGCTTGTGTCTGGACATTTTATTTGCATCTTCATTTGTGAAGATACACACATGGTCAGGTTCAGAGAGTGAGAGTGAAGAGATGTATTCTTCATAGCTCCTCCAGTCATTGGCTTACTCCAATCCAAGCCTAGAAGTAGCATAAGACCTAACTAGTTTACCTGGCTACTGGGGTTCAGGATCCAGCCAGGAAAAAGTGGAGATTCATCAGCAAATGTTATTAAAGTATGTTCCCCTCTGATAAGTCCCATCCCTTTCCATTTGAAAAAAGATGATTTGTAAATCTCAATAAACAATACCATAATTCTTTCACCTGCCGTGTAAGAAATGCTGCCCCAGCACTGCCCACCATGCATGTTCCTGACTTCTCTCCTCTTCTTCCAAGATTTGTTCAAACTGAACACTGTTTTTCCTGTTTCTTACTCTATTCCATGCCTATTTGCATCACTCAGTAGATTCCCCATAGAAGATATCCCTAGATCATGTTTCATTTCACCTTCAGTGGCAATCACTCTCTAATGTCCAAACTGCTATGTCTAGTCTTTGCTTTCCATCTAAATGAACTGGATTAAAAATTATACTATCATCTTCACTATAGTCTTAATACTGTTATTCTTAAATGAATTTGTATATATTCTGAAACAAGGGAAAGGGGGCACACTAGCTAAGCCAAGACTCACACAAATATGTTCTGCTGTCATAAGCCTCCAAGTTCTATTACTCACATGAATAACAACTGTTCAGCTAATATCTTGAAACACAGTATCTGTGATTCATGATTTGTGTGACTAGAGCAGGGATGAGAGTCATGCAATCCTCCAGACTACAACTCACCATTGGCTATGTTGGCTATGCCTAGGGCTACACTGCTGGTTTTACACTGCAGTTTTACAACATCTGGAAGACCATATGATTCCCTGGGTTAGAAGAATCCTAGCTTTCTGCAGCGCTACAGGAATCTTTCTGTGAGTTGTTTGGTGCTCACATCAATATCTGGCAGGGTGGCTTCAATCATGGGAGGTCAACTCACAGGAAGATTTCCCAGGAAGATTCCTTTATGTAGTAAAAGAGGAGGACAAAGTGGATATTTTTTCTGGCCACAGGTACTCCATCCTTCACATCTAGATTGGGATCTGAAACACCAAGGCTATGCATGGGGCCATGGAGGGACAAGTGCTTAAGTGTTATGACATTACACAACGTCATTCCTGATCATAGGACACATCTGCTAAAGCATTCAACTTCCTGGCTACATGAAGTGTGAGTCAACAAGACACAGTTTTAATTCTGGCCACAATCTAGCAGGGTTTTTTGATACTGATATGAGCTTAAAATGCTGATCCTCTTCACATCTCCCTTAATCTCCTTGGGAGAACAGTGGTGTATATACATGGCCTTGAAAAAAACGAAGATTCTATGATGCAAAATGTTATATGGCATCATCTCCAGTTAAAAGAGTAGATTTTTCTTCTAGGTTAACTCAGTTTGGGTTACAAACAGATATATTTTCCATTTAGTGGACTTTTCTCTGTTCTGCTCTGCTATTCATTTTTGAGGGTACCAGCTTATAACATACAATAGTGGACATACAATAATGAGAAGATGTTGCCAAAAATTGACAACATTGAGATTTCCAAATGTAACTCTCTAATTTTAATACAGGCCCTCCTGTTAAAAATGCATTTCCTCCTAAACTGCAGGTGAGAAATACTGCCTTCACCACTGAATATTCACATTATATGTAAAAACCTATTTGCATTTAGAATAGCTTTTGCTCACATAACAATAGAGGCTCTCACCTGACGTTTAAATATTCTATGCAGCAATCCTTTCTTCGGTGGTTCTGGTGGGTAGCTTTTGTTAAGGTCTGGTGAAATAGTACCATTTGGTCCAAACACGTTTAGTTCTTTAAAACACTCTGTTTCTATCATCTAGCAAAAAGAAAAGAAAAAAAGAAAAATACATACATGCATGCATTTATGCATTCCACAAGCATCATACTTGGAAATGTCTACGCAGAACAGGAAAAGGCAATCTCTACTCTCAAAAAGAATTTTATGGAGACTGAATATGGGAATATGGGACAATAGAAGGACCTAATTACTGAACAGGAGGTTATAGGATGTATCCAACCCAAAGCCTTTCTAGTCCCACATTCTGTTCACACAGGGGTCCACCAGATGCCCTTTCTTCATTTTTTTCTGGTGGGTAGCTTTTGTTAAGGTCTGCTGAGATAATGCCTGGTGAGACAGCACCAAGCCCACAAGCAGGATATGAGTGCAGCATACTACTCTGAACATACTCACTTTTGCCTGACTCTGTAAGAAGAAACACGTATGATCAGTACTTGGACAGAACACCACCAGGGAGTATCAAGAATATCTAAGCAGGACCAGTAAAGAATTCTGTCCGAAACCATTAAGAACCATTGCCACCACTCAGAGGCTGACATCCTATTAGGGACAAAGAATCATAGAATCACAGAGTTGGAAGAGACTGAAAGGGCCATCGAGTCCAATCCTCTGCCATAGAGGAATATACCATCAAAGCATTCCCAACAGATGGCTATTCAACCTCCGTTTAAAAACCTCTAGACTCCACCAAACTCCAAGGCAGCACATTTCACTGTTGAACTGTGGTTATCAACATATACATGTGTAAGTTTCCCTTATGTATGTGGAATGTCCTTTTTTGTACACTGCAGGGTATTGTTATTCCTCTTCTCCTTGTGCAGCACCCAATCCCCCTTAACTTACTGAATAGCCTCTGAAACCCCTTCTAACCATTTTCTGCTATGTGGGGATCAGGCAGGATCAGAGAGTGCTTTCCTGTAACCAGATGTGAAATAACAACATCAGTGCTGAGATCTGCTGGGGTCTTCCAACGATCAGTGCTGCTGTAATCATTTTTCATCTGGCAATGGAGACACAGACAGATGTTTCTGCAATCCTGCCTGCTCCCCATGAAGTAGGGAATGGCCATGCAGGGGAACTTCACAGGCTGTTCAATAATCAGAGAGGTGGTATATGGCTCAGCTTAGCATAGGTCCACATGCAGACCTGCTACACTATGTTGAGCCATGCAAGTGAACAATGGGGATAAGGTAACAGCACCTTTCTTTGTGTGTTCTCCAGCTAAACTCCCAAATCTCCTTCACCATGCACAACCATCCTAACTAGGTTTCCAGATCTCAGGGCCTAGCCCTGAGTCTTAGAACCTGGCCTGCCTTACTTCTCCTTAGGGACTCAGCGGGCAGGGAGGGGAGGAAGAACTGCAGCCTTGAAAATTACATGTATTTCTGCATTCTCATCCTCCTGTTGCTGCAGGATATTTTGGAGCAGCTGCTGTAGACTGCATGCTTTTCAAAGCAGAGCCTGGAAAACTTTATTTGATTTGACTATAACCCCCATGTGTCTTTAAAAGCAGCATTTGCAAGGGTGTTAAAAGCAGAACCGAGAAAATGTGTCTCTCTCTCCTGTTCAGTGAAAACACTAGAAAATTTAATTTAGAGACAGATAAATATTTTCTCATTTCAATTATCTGTTCTGCACAACTGTAGCTGGTGCTTTATGTATCATGTTTCATTACATCAACAGCGACATTCCTAGTAGGTCACAGATATGGGACCTGAATTCTCAGGGCCTTGGATGGTCTTGACTTGGTAATCTGAATCCTAACTAAAGGTTAGGGCAGGATGGAGCTGAGAGTGGTAGAAACATGTTTACTGCTGGATAAAATGAAGACCACACATGCAGTTCCCATGGAACCACTGTCTAGCCAGCACAGCCGATGTTGTATAGGATGATGGGAGTTTCAGTCCAAAAGACACCAGCAGGGACACACATCCTCTGTCTCTGCTACAAATGATGAAAACTTTACATGTTAGATCAATTCTTCAGTAGGCAAAATCTTCTACCACTTCCAATTGTCTGTCCTTCTTTTCTACTGACTTGGCATTCTAGTCCCAATTGCCATTAAAAAAAATGATGATGTTTTCAGTGCATGGGTGGTGTTGTTCTTAAACAAAACACATTGAATGTGTACTTGTGAGCTTCGTCAGTATGATACGGCACAAAGTTGGTAGAACTGGTACTGCTAAAAGCAGGAGAAATGTGAGTGAAGAGAGAACCCCAAACTTGTTGAATTTTACTGACAGAGCCAGAGCCAGAGCCAGAACAAGGAAAAAACCTCAAGTTATTCAGTAAACTGGTCACTAGCAGCAGGTATGAATTAATGAGGGGAAAATATCCTAACCATAAATCTGTATATTATTGTACAGAGGAAAGCAATGCATACATCCATTTAAGAGAAAAAAAATTATTCTTGTGTGTTTTACCATAAACATATCCTGGTTCTCTCCAAGGATTGATCACACCTGAAATTTCACCATAAGTTAAAATTTAAAAAATGGAGGACATAGCTGAGGAGTACCTCTAAAATCTACACTCTGAGTACTGAAGCATTTTAAACTGTTTTTTAATTATAAAATTTAAATTATTTGGTTACTTTTTAAAAAAAAGAAAGAAAGAATGGAGGTAACGTGTTTCAGTTTTGAACTAGCACTTCGGAAGATCAGAATTTGAATCCCTGCTCATCCACAGAAAACCACTAAGTGATCTTGAGCAATGGCAAACCACTCTGAATGTATCTTGTCAAGAAAAGCCTAAGATAGCTCATCTCCACACTACACTCTTATAGCGCGATTATTCCGCTTTCAACATCCTATGGAATCCTGGGGTTTGCAGTTCCGGGATGGGCCGGCCGGCCCCTCTCGAAACTGCAAACCCCAGGATTCCATAGGATGTTGAAAGTGGAATAATCGCGCTATAAGAGTGTAGTGCGGAAATGCCCATAGAGTCATAAGGCAGAGTTGACTTGAGTGCACATAACAGCAACAACTGCAAAGAGTATAAAAAGTCTTGGAAAGAAAGTCTGTTACAGAACTTCAAAATACTCATTTGCTATTTATTAAAGTTTGAAAGACTCACAAGGCCTTAGAATAGCCTGAATAATATATAAATATATATATTTACCTCATTTTGCCAGGGAATTGGTACAGAGCCCGTGGAAAACTTGGAATAGAAATCATCATCTGTTTGGTCCAGATTCACTCCCTTGACAGTTGAAAATTGTTCTATGTCCAATACGTCTTTGCAGTACACTGCTCTAGGCTGCCCCGGCATAAAAAAGAATATAAGAGAACCTGAACATGTAATTGAAGTGACAAGTAAGAAGGGTCAAGAATAAGACTGCATTGTAAGAATAACAATGCCTTGCTATTCTTCCTAGATGTGGTAACAATCAGTATCTAAAAGCATTTCTGTATGAAACCATATAAACAACTGATCAATTTGTTAATCTTGGGTTATGTATGTGAACTTTCAAGAACTATACTTTAAACAAAGCTAGCTTCGGAAGACATTTAGTGGCATGTTGTAAGAGTAATGACATCTCTGGATTCATTAATTTTAGTTTTTATTAAATGAGTTGTAGTTTACTAAAGCTTACATCACAATAATTTTGTCTGTAGCAACAAAAGCAACACAGCATCTTGAGACACCTTAAACCCAACAACAGTATTCCCCTCGAAATTATTTATCTGTGTTTTTAACAGTCAGAGTCATGAGATACCTTTGGATAATGCACTGAGATCCCCCATATTCTAGGCAAATTCTAGAATCTCTATCATGGGTTGGCAAACTGTGGTCCACAGCCTGAGTGCAGCCCCAATGCTGTCCCTGCAGCCTCAAGGGCCACCCATGCTTGACTCTTGACGTATACAGACTTATTTCGAAAGAATAAGTGAATGCAGCAAAAAGTCTGACCATCTCCTGCTTTGAAAAAAGGTCTGCACAGGTCAAAAAAAGAAAAAAGCAAGGAGGAGAAATGACTAAAAATGTGGCAAAATGGCCAGTAGTATACCCTCACTAGTGGCCATTGGGTACAAAAGGTTTTTCACCTCTCCAATTTTGTGTATGAGAGTGTGGGTGAAAATGAGGGTGCAGTTCTCTAGGGTAATTTTGGGGCCAGTGTAGCCTCCCAGCTGCAATATGACTCCTCTTAGATATGCTTCTCCCATGAACCAGAGTAGCAACTGTGTTCATCTGTTATCACAAAGACAGCAAATACTCTTGTAGTCTAAAGATTTAACAGCTTTACTGTGGATAAACTTTTACAGATTAGGAATCAGATGAATGAGATATGATCCTCAGCAGGAATACACACTCTGTCTCTTTGTCACATACATACACACAGAGTCTGTGGCAATTCCATGTAAAGTTTACTTACAAAATAACCACAGTGAGCATTCCACTGCAATTGTTGATAGTGCTGTTATTATAGCTTTGTTTTGTTGCCATCTGCAGTGAAACAACTGTCTTGATTCAGGCCTAAATAAACCAAATTAAACCTCCTCTTAAGCTGTACTGTTGCAAATTCATACTGTAGCCTTCTTTTCAAGTTCCTTTACTGAAGTACAGCAACTTTCAGGTCAGCAGCAGAGTTTTCTGGGTATTAAATACTCTTTTATTTCTGAACATTGCCGTTTCAATGCCCCATGCAGTGAGTTGGAACAAATGCCATATGACACAAAGTGGTTGCACAGGGAGTTAGGCAGCATTCCTCCATTAGATTTGTGGAACCATGCTAACCTTACTGTTTCCCCATTGGCTACACTGACTCACAGTAAAGATTACATATGGTAAAATTTCTCAGTTGTTTCTCTTGTTTCTTTTGGTATTGTCCCAACATAGGTTTTCTGGTAAAAGATATGCAAAAGGGATTTACCATGCCTGCTTCTGAGCAGTACTAACAAAAATTAGCTATGGTGCTACTGTTGTTGTCTCTGAGATCCTCCGCCAGATCCTTCCCACTACTGCTGCTGCACAGTAGTTGTTTGGCATGTTTAGTCTGGCTCCTCAACAAAAGCTTGTCTGACATAGGAGATCCTACCAGCAGCACTGATGCCATCAGCATAGCCTTCTGCCTCACAGGAGCACACAATTCCACCACTGCAGAAAGGTAATCCTCATGTACATAACAAGAAAGCATTGCTAGACACTATATCAAAGCCAGGTCTATTTGAATTGGCGACTTTCAGTAAGATTTGAATAAATTTTTGCTGAGATCCTACCTTGTCAGATGCAGATATGACAATGCAGCCCTGCCATCATAGCTGTTTCTGTCAATGCCATCCTCACAAAAAACTACCTCCCAACCCAGGCAGAACCCCAGCCAAAGGGTTTCTGAGGTGCTTCAGATCAGGGCACTGGGAAATGATGACTGTACTGCTCTCTCCGTGTTACGATAGGAACCTAGAAAGATCCCTTGGTGTTCTGCTGCAGCTGTTTGTTTCAATCTGCCCCATGACCAGGAGAGCACTGCAGTTGCCATTGCTCCATGCTCTGACCTGAGGAACTTCAGAAAACCGTCAACTGGGGCACCTTTTAAGGATCATAGTCAGTCATTAACAATTGTAAATATGAATCCCAAAAGTTACAAGATTGTAAATCTCATTTATGAGCTTGTAAATACTAGCCAGCCATAGTTTTATAAATACACGCTAGAAATCATTTAGCTTTCTGGTCAGAGAGGTGGGACAGCAAGGAAACAGTAGCAGGCCCAGTCTGTAGGAATTTTTAAATATAGAAGCAGTACAAGTCCCTTATGGGTTGCTCTCAAAGTTCAAAAAGAGTACAGCCAAGATCCTATACACTCATCAATATGAGCCATCACAGTTAAACTACGCTGTACAATTTTGCAAACAGGCACCACAGCCTTGAATTAGCCTATTATGCAACAGTTAACTACATTCTAGTCACAAAACCAAAAATGGGAGACAGAGATCTGTATATGCTTGCGGAATGACTGAGTGCGCTAAGGATCACACATATACTGCCTCTAAGAAAGGACAAGCTTGCTGTTCAAAGAAAATGGTCATAAAATGTACCTAGTGGGGTTCCTCTAAAACAGGAGCAGGCAACTTGTGGAAGACTAGAGGGCCACATTAGGCTTCTAAGAGAGATTGGAGGGCTGTACCTCCACCATATTGTATTGTATTGTATTGTGTTGTATTGTATTGTATTGTATTGTATTTATATCCTGTCTTTCTCCTAAATGGGATTCAAGTTGGCTTGCATTAATTTAAAAAGATGCTTAAAAATAGTAAAAACACTTAAAACATTTTAAAAACATAGTTTTTATAAAAGATAAAAAGATTAAAACAGTGCACCACACACACACACACACACACACAGTATTGCTCATAATTAAAATTTAAAATTCAAAAGCCTGCCTAAATAAAAATGTTTTCACCTGCTAGAGGAAAGAGAGAGTGGAGGGGCCAACCAGACTTCCCGTGGAAGGGAGTTCCTCAGTCTGGAAACAATCATAAAGAATGCTTTCTTCAGCTGCACCTACAGAGGTGGTGGGACTGAGACAAAGCCTTCCCCTGAAGATTTTAAGGTTCATGATGGCTTATATAAGGAGATATGGCCTTTCAGATAGTCTGAACACTACCTGCTCCCACAAAATAAAATAAAAATTAAAAAATTAAAAAGAAATCAAAATTCATTGCCCCCAAACACATTCTAGGAGAAATAGGGGTAATATTTTGGGCATTTTGAGGCAAAAAACAATTTTTTAAAAATATTTGTAAAATTTCATTTTGACCCCTATGCGACTCTGAATGGGGGAAATATCCAAACTTAGTAGGGATATCTTCCACATCCCCTAGAAATCATTTTCGGGCATTTCAGAGCAAAAAAATTGGGAATTTTTTTGACCCTTGGCAAGAATTGGGGGGCCAGAAAATTGGCCTTGGGGGAAACACTTTTCCCACCCCTGTTCTAAAGTAGTTTTTTTCTCCAGTCTTGGCTTAGAATACCAAACCATTTCCCTTCTCACTTGTGCAAGGGAACTTGCTAAAAATAAAACTGATGCCGTTTAGAAGACATGAGCATATTATTAATTATTCTGATTTTGATTTTACCAAGTACTTGGAAGCCATTCAAAATTGAAACCTCAAACTATTTTGAGGAGGAAATGGCAACACATTTCAAAATATAACACCCCTCCCAATCCACTGGGTTAACAGGGAAAAAAACCACCTTGTTGAAATATTATTCCCAGGTACATTCTTTTTTTTATTTATTCAGAGGTACATATGTTAGCATGTAATCAAATATGCTCCATTATCAGTTTTTATTCACCTCAAAACTTGACAGTCAGAACAGGATTCCATATCCAGGTTTCCATGTACAAAATAAATAAAATAAAAATGATGCTTATTTATAATTTTTATACTTTTTTTCCCCTCAGGAAAGCATATTTTACCCCTGCTATTCAATGGGTGGAGGACCAATAACTCTCTCAACATTTGAAATCTGCCATAAAAACACCAACCACAGAACGATAATATTCGAGTGTTTGGATGCTTTTCTTGATTCCAACTTCCTATGGTTGGAATATCACTGCTGTATTTTCAGCTTATCAATCTGTTTTTTCCTTTCTAAATTTATTTTTTTTCTTTTAACTGTCATTTATCTTTTAATATTTTTGCACAACAAAAATAACATGCAAACTTTATTACGTTCATTCACAAGATCACCTTCTATCGTCAAGGCTAAGAATGCAAGTTCCTGATTTTGTTGTTTTTGCATGTGAGGATAAATAATTACGGTAGTTTTCTTCCTATTGCAGAAGAAAAGGAATATTCCTCCACACGTTCTCCCCAAATCAGAACATCCCAAAGTACTGTAAATGGAATTAATTTGGAATTAATTTGTATATTAAAACCACATTTTTAGTAGTAAAATCCTGTTTTCTGTGCATAAAAAAATTGGTTTCCTGCACAAGAAACTGTTTTCTACACTAAAAACAGGGGTCATTTTCACACTACACTGTCACAGTGCTATTATTCAACTTTCCATATCCTATGGAATCTTGGGGTTTGCAGTTTAGGGAGGGACATTTAGAATTCACAGCCAGAGAGCTCTTTGGCCTCAATAAACTACAAACCCCTGAATTCCACAGGACGTTGAAAATGGAATAACAGCACTATAACAGTATAGTGTAGAAATGGCCAGGGTTTTTATGGGTGCAGGAGACTAGTTTTGGATCCAATGGATCCAGAGCCACTCTGTTTCACTGGATGAATCAAGTTCCTCTCGTGCAATGGTCAAGGGGGAAGAAGAATTGGAAATACACAAATCTACCTAACTGAAAGGGCTGGCAAAATCTCTCTGTTTTCTACCTGCCCACTTCAAGCCAGCACATCTGGAAATATGGCAGTTATGTTTCTCTCTAAGCCTCACTGAAATTGTTCTATCAACATCTTTGGCCCTTTCACAGTACGCAGTTATAGTCTATGATTTCACTTTAATTGCCAGGGCAACAGTCTATGGAATCCTAGGCTTGATAGTTTGGTGAGACACCAGATTTCTCTGGCTGAGAATCCTAAGTACCCTTCCTTGCTAATCCCAGCACTCCAGAGGATATTGCCATAGCAGTTAAAGTGGAATCACAATGTCAAACTTATATAGTGGGAAACAGCCCTGACGATATTTTCTCTGCAGTTCTGATGTGGTATAGTAAAGTGAACACATGAAAATATAAATAGAAATAGGTCACAAAATTAAAAAGGTTTTTAAAAATCAACACAAAACACAACTGACTGTACCTTTAAAAAAACAATTTCTTCAATAATCTATAATCTATATTACAATCTTTTATCTATTGCAGCTGAAATGACACAATTCCCACAAAGAATCCCGGAGATTGTATCATTTGTTAGAGCATTTTCAATCCTGTTAAAACTCTTTTCTGGTTCAGGGTGACTTTGCCATATCTGAAATTAACCCTTTATCTGTGACTGAACAAAAAGGCACTAGATCGTGGCATCACAGATCAACACATGCCCACTTAACCTTATCAGTTCTAAAGGAAAACAGACATCAACCGGCTCAGAAAACAGGAGCAGACACTCAGGCGAAAGAACAATCTCAAGTGGTATGCTGTATATAGCGTTCAATTCCACTTGAGTTCTTTCAGGCATTTACTTACATCAGGAACAAAAGGTGGGTCCAGCATTCCAGCTTCTAAGCGTTTGAAATTCATATTCTTGAAAAATGGGTGCCTCTTTACTTCAGCTGCCCCTTCTTCACGACAACCCAGTCTCTGTTTCACATCTTTGGTCAGTAGCTGAAGGGGGAAAAAATTCAAGAGAATTGAAAAGAAGTGTTCCCTTCCCTATTTTATATGTTCTGCTATGGACATCCAGATCTAATGTGGCTCTGTCTTCCCATAAAGCTCAGAAATGCAAAAAAACAAAAACAAAACATCAAGAACCCTATATAAATTCATTCACAAACCCAAATGGTACTAATCAGAATGAAAGTAGAGATGCTTCACGTCATACTAACTCAGAGTTCAAGATGAACTAACAAACTCTGTTTTCACTCATTTCTGGTCTGTGGGCCTTTTGCCATTTTTGTCAGCTCCTGCTGAGGAACCAAAGACAATGCATATCTGGTAATGACTAATAACGGTTTAAATAAGCATACCCACAAGGAATAGCAGGGATGTCCAGATAGGACCTGGAAAGAATCCTTCCTGAAACCTTGGAGAGTCATTGCCGCCAGACAGATTTTAAAAAAAAACTGGGCAAGAAAGACCAATGGTTCAACTCTGTATATGGCATTTTCTTATGTTCCTAAGGGTTCATAAGCCAATAATAAACTGTGGCTTCTCAGAACAAACCATGTCTTGCTTATGGGGACAGATACAACAAACTACAGTTATATATATCACAATATGGCATTCTATCTTGCCTATTTCCCAATATAGGACATCAGACTATATGCAATACAAATTTAAAAGATACAGCCAAAAAAACCCAAAAACGATTACAATAAAAAAGAGCCGACAGCATTAAATACGCTACAGTTCTTTTACATTCCTTTTTTTAATGGTTTACTAGAGAATAGCATAAGATCACTCACTTCTGCAAATATTACTGAAGCCAATGAAGTGAGATCAGACTGTTCTCAGGAGCCTTGAGAACTGGAAAACTATGATTTCTTGAGAAAGAAAAATCTTCAGGCATATAGCTAACAACCAAGCAGGGCATTATCCCGCTAAAATTAAGTACGCGTCCATCTCACCAATTTCCATGGAAATGAGCCTTTGTTACCTTACTTACTTCCATGGAAATCAGTTAATTTGAAAAGTGTTCAGCATGGACTAGAACGTCTTCTAGGATATTGTCTCCTTTTCCTGAGAGTTTAGAATCCTGTAATTCATGGATGAGAGCCATTGTGGTATAGTGGTTTGAATGTTGGACTGGGATAACTGAGAGACCAGAGTTCAAATCCTCACTCAGCCATGGAAACCCCCTGGCTGACCTTGATCAAGTCACACTCTCTCTTAGCCTCAGAGGAAGGCAAAGTCAAACCTCCTCTGAACAAGAAAACTCTGTTATAGGTTTGCTTTAGGGTCATCATAATTAAGAAACAACGTGAAGGCATACAACAGCACAACAATTCATGGACAGGACTCTTTTTGGATTGGTAGGCAGCTTAGGAATTTTGGGTGGATGTCACAGGCACCATCACAAAATGGCTGACATCTGAGGGGTCTCAAGGCTGCTGTGATTAGTGCAGTTGGTCACATATCTCACCCCTGACAACATCATGGATTGGGGTACAGTACACCAAGAGGGAGGCTGGCACTACTGCTCCCAGCCCTGGCTGAGAGACAACCATCATTTGCCCTCACTACATGATCTTACCTGAGATATCATGAGAAATCTCTCAACGTTACTAGCCTTGTAAGATTTGCCCAAGTGTTTTGGTGGGCCTATAAATAGGTCTGTGAGTTTTTTGATCGGCAATTTTTGGCCAAGCCTTTAGCATGAAGCATCCAGCTTCCCTGTGCGCTTCCATGTGTCCTGCATTATTTCTTAAGTTTAGTCCGGTTGCCTTTGGGAGCTGGGTAAGAATTTTTCTGTTTTGTTGTGGCATATTTTTTTCACCTTCCCTTTGTATTTTAACCACTTTATGTGGGATATCTTGGGTTCTATCCACACTGGGCTTGGTCTATGGACTCTTGCATAATATAAAATTGTTTAGGAGTTCTCCTCCTCACAACTTGTGATTATGTAGGAAAGCAATGAGAACACTGAACACTATTCAAATTTGGAAAGGGGAAGACATGTAGGCTAGAACAGGTGATCAACACTGATTAAACTGTGGGTTTGGGCATCTGCAGTTTTGAAACATGCCTGTTGGATTGTTCTGATTGCTTTCTGTCTTGCTTGAACACAAATTGATCTGAGTTATTCATGACATCATATTCACTCTCTTCCTTCAATTGATTGAAACAAATTTTAGTGCATGGATAATATTCCAATTAATAAAGTTGTGGTCATCCACCCTTTATTCCACAATGTTGGTGTCCCGTCTCTCTCTGTCTCAGTGTGAAACAACCACTTCCTGAAAAGGCAAAGTTGTGAGGTTAAAAGGCACTGTGCCCAAGAACCTAAGTACAAAGCAGGGGGTGGGGACTGAGACCCAGAACACAAAGCCACTTCTTTGATCTGAAGATGCTGGTCTGGCAGTGCCAGCTGTATCAGAGAAAGATGAGTCAATCATTTCTCAAATAATGGCTAAAGTTAATATATTCCACCAATTATATTTCTCCAAATAGGAAAATTGCCACAAGTCCCACACAACAAACCCACAAACCACACTGCAAAAACACAAGAATCTCTCTCCCATTCCCTGGCTAAGTTCCTGGTCAAGTGTATTCTATGGATCACTACTAAATTCTTTATCTCCCATTCTCTTACATATGTGCTTCTCATCCCACCCATTCATAGACATGCTACCAAATATCCCATTCATCCACTGTGCAAGCATACACACATATCTGTCTCTTCTCCAGCTCAAATACATTTATGTAGATTCCCCCTAAAGTCTTTTCTTTTTCTTTCTTTAGTAGAACTCAGAAAAGGCCTTTAGACAGCCTTAGATCAATTGTTTGGCACTTCAGTCATTCTGCCCAGCAGAGGAAGAGCTTGGAAAAATTACTGTATTGGATTACAAGCCCCTGAATTTCCCATGTTATCACAGTGCCTATTTTCATTCTGTAATGAAAGGTTCTGGAGGTTTAAGTCTTTGTGAGATTTATGGCCACAAATTGATGCTTGCTTGCTTGCTTGCTTGCTTATTTATTTATTTATTTAGTATGCTGCCTTGCTTACGGACCCAAGGCAGCTTCCAAAAATAAATTGATGTCCCCAGAGACAGAAACAGGGCTGGATAGTGATTATTCATTTGTAAGTGAGAGGCACTCTGCACATGTTTGCAGGAACATATTTCACCTAGCATATTACAACATGCCGGTTTGCAATCAATGATTAAGAGCAGGAATAAGATTAGACATTTGTTGTTCTTCTCTTTCCCCCTCTCTCCCCCATCCATGTAACACCTCTCTGATTCCCTGCAGCAAACCAAGGGACAACCCCAAAGCTGTTTAGATTTTCTGCTCTCAGACCAAACAAAAAGTCAAAACCAAAATCAGCCACGCTAAAGTTAAGTGGAGGCAGGCAAAAGAAGCAGAAGATTCTGGAGCAGGGGAAAGGAAATTGAATTTGAAGGGGTTAACTCGTTCAGAAAAAGAACATACAGTTTCTTCTTCCATCCTCAGTCTTTTGTAAGCTATTAGCTTGAATCCTGCTTGTACATATTGCCTTATAAGGAAAAGGACTAGTGACTGGAAATACGGAAAGGGTGCCTGGTATATTTCTAAGGGGGCCTGTAGTTCTGTTCTCATTTTCCCCTATTACAGACTCTTATCTTCTACATAAAACAGCTTATTCATGAATGTCCATAAGCTAACCAGTAGCCCATGGTATGTATGAGCACTCTCATGAGAAGCACTGAACTTCCAAATTGCTGAAGTTGGTGTAATCAATCATTACTTCAGCACTTGAAGGCAGGGGTCCCAAACAAGACACCCTCTTCTTAAGCCCCATTCAGTTGCTGTTGGAGGTCCAAGTAAGCACATAAGCAGGGGAGTGTGCTAGTCATGCTAACTTTGTTGTTGCTTTGCTAATATGAAAGTGATGAGTCTGAGTTTCCTAACTCAAAAGACACTCTGGTAGTGTTTTTTCAGAGTTACCAGACACATCACATGCTAGCAATCCAGTGCAATTTGCAGGCAAGTAGAGGCCTGGCATCTTTAATTTTAGTATTTAGAAATGTTGCCACCTCCAATAAACATGCAGCATTGTCCCAGCCCAGCTTTGAATTAGGTTCCACATATTGCCCTTGGGCTTATTATCCAATAGCATCTCAAGTTAAAAACAAATTAACTGGAGAAAGGGTTGATAGATTTTTTTTTCTTTTGCAAGAGCAAAGTCACCACTTGGCTAGATTAAGACATAGCAGGGTCTTTCTCACACACATATATTAACATCATAGCCTAAAAAGCAAATTTTGACATTCTGCCTTTTATAGATTTTCTGGGATCATACCACTTTAAGCCTCTACAAATGCTAACTTTTTTAGAATTTAAAATTTAAAACTTGATAAATACCTAGGAAAATGTGAGATCCAGCCCACAAAGAAAAGAAACAAAAGACACAGAAAAGACACCTCAAAAACTAAATATAACATGGTAGGATGATTTTCAGCATGGCCAAGGCCAGCCCTACCATTAGCAGAATCTGAGGAGTAAAGAGTAATGACAAAGTGTAGTAAGACAGAACTGTGTGTGCTACACAGCCTGTCTTATTCTGTTTAAGAACCACGCATACGCATATGGCAATGTTGCTAGACAGGGAAATGTAACTAAGTGGAATGTTAAAAGGTCCTGCATGCCTGGGATTTGGGATTCAAGCCCTGAATTCAGTTCCACAGTAATGGTATCGTTCCCCTTCCACCTACACAACAACCACTGAGAGAGCAAGGCCAATCAGAGGGCCAAAGAATATAGTCAGGTGATTGGTAAACGTTTCATGTAATGTGGGTTCTCTTTTGTTCCTCCCAACACCACCACCTGCATATTCATGTGCTCATCTGCCTGCATGAGTGGCATATTGTATCTAGAGACATTCCTGACCTTTCTTGCCATTGCCTTCCTGCCCAGCTAGCTTATGATTCCCAGAAACAGCAACCAGCCATAATGTTTACTCTGGTCAACTTCCTGAAGCTCAAGTGGGTGCCCAAGTGTCCATCTTCCATTGCACCACATGGCCAGATACCTCGTTTTTTATTTATTTGGGCTCCTGTCTGCTCTACAGTTGCTTGATTTTGAAAACTGGCCAAAGATATTGTGCCTGAAAAATGGATGTTACCATCCATTTCTCAAGTGAAATATCTGATTTTAACACAACTCAACTATCAAGTAATAGTAACTTTGACTTTCATTCAAAATAATAAAGTTGAAGAAAGAAAAAGAAAGAACAGTTAGGCTGAAATGCTATACTTAACCTACCTGGGAGTAAGTCCTAGCTACAATCCAACATTCCTTCAATGTAGCATACCTGTTTGCATGCAGAAATACACTATACCAGCACTAAACAGCTCTCATGCAGAACAGCAGTACTGTGCAAGACATCAATGCCTGGATTTCATTGTACAACACGCAATGTACCATTGCAATATGTAATGCATAACCACCACGTGCAATGTACAGTTGTAATGCACAACACATAATGGCAATGTACAACATTGCTATATGCCCAGCTCTGCTTCTTCCATTGTCAACAGAATGTATCCCCTATGCTATGGTATATGTAGGGTAACTTAAACAAGCTATGTCACTAACAGGATGCCAGCCAATGAGGTTTACCTCTGAGTAGACATGTGTTGGATCTGCATTGTCAAATGGTTAAATAGAAATACTTAAAGAGGAAAAAAGAATTAAACCCACGCTGAAAAGAAAAAAAAATTACAAAGGCTGCAATATGACTGTTTCCCCATGTCCATTAGAGGGCAGCAGTAGAAAAGCTAATATTCAGCACAAACAATGTAAACATCAAATTTTTGTACAGGCTTGCAAATTAAGACATTATTTTAACAATCAAATAGGCACAATTAGAGCCTGGCTACACAGGCAACAGAAAGTGCTGTGCATCCAGATTCCTCTAATTGTTCCATCTTACTGTTTTTCTCTCTATACATGCTCTTCAGATTCAGTAGACAAGGGCAAGCTCTTCCTTGCTAAGTCCTAGAAATTATTTGGCTAATGGTTCTGGAAAATTCTCCAGCTAAACTGTTCCCAAAGTGGGAAGAATATAAACAGAAAGGCAGTGCTCATGACACAGTGCCCACGTAGCCATAACCCAGGCATTGTTTACTGAAGGTAAGAAATAGACTGGAGAGATTTTTGCAGAGTGAGTCTTGCCATTACGGTGGGGTCTATTTTTGCTGGTCTTGCTCCATCAGCTTGCAAAATGTGTGAAGATCCAGCTGTGAATGCATTTAGTCCACAGTGCAGGAACAAGAGAACCACAAATGGTAAAATGGAACAAATCTCTTTTATTTTCTCCTTTGAATATTAGTATTAACACTGTGACCTTCACAGCCACATGTGCAAATCATTTTGGAGTTGCTGGCCAAAAGGATGGGGAAGCTTAGGTTAGTCCCAACTAGAGAAGACCCACTGAATCAACTGTTGAGTGATGAGTCAACACGTAGGCGAATCCTATCGATTAAATGGCTGTATTCTCTCTCTCTCTCTCTCTGTGTACCTTCAAGTTGTCTGTTGACTTATGAATTTCAAAGGGTTTTCTTAAACAAGGAATATTCAGAGGTGGTTTTGCCAGCTTCTTCCTCTGAAATAACGCCTGCAGCACCTGGTATTCACTGGCAGACTCCCATCCAAGTAGGAACCAGTTTTCATGATCAGAATCTGGTGCCTTCTGGGTATTTAAGTACTTGGGTGTACTCTGCTAGAGATAAACAACAGGATTTAGGCCTTTGTCTCCTTGACATCTCCTTGGCTCCCATCACTTCCAAAGTGGCCAACAGTACCAGGCCTAAGAATCCATTCACTGGTGCAGCCATTGGGACAGTGTGCTATGGTCTCTCTTCTTCTCCAGCCATCTGACAGAGAATACCATTATATTCCAAATGAGTTAAAGATAATTTGAGTGAATGTTGATTTGGTTAAAAGCAAACCTTGAAAGAACCTCAGAAGTGTATCTTACCAACAGAAAACCAATCAATTTCTGGTACCTGGCCCCTCACACCTCCTTAAGAGTGTCAGTGTGTAAGGGAACTGAGCACCAAAAAGTGACAAACTTTTTAAAATTTCCTTGAAGCCAAACTACTTGTTCTGAAGGGTAAAACTATCTGTACATTTCATTGGTGGGAATCTTGTTGGTTAGTCCCAACAAGAGTACACCCACTGAATTAATTGTTTAATGGTGAGTCAACACACAGGCAAGTCCAGTTGACTCAGTGGCTCTCCTCTACTCACAAGTAACAATACAATGTAGGTCATTCTGTCCCAGAGCTACAAAATAACCACTATTTCATGATCAAAGTATTTTGGAATGGAATTCAACAATGTTGTTCATTGGACCTCATTGCCCAATTGGACTGTTGGTCTAGGTTAGGTTGGGCAACATGTGCTCCCACCATAAAGGTCCCCTGGCATTGCTGCTGCTCAATTTGCTGCCACTGCTGTGACAGGAGAAAAAAACCCTCTTAAAAGCAGGATTTCTCTGTTTAAATGTAGATTTGTGATTCCAGATATATTAATCTACTTATAAGCAAGGAATACCAGGAGCATCCACCTTGTTTCAAAGGGAAAACACTTTTTTGCCGACAAATTAATTTCAGCAGTGTACCCTCTAGTATGTTTGGGAGACAACGTGGCTCCCTTATGCCTGGAAGTTGCCTATTTGTAGTTTAGAACTATGATTCTAGTTGAGGATAAAAAAGGCACAATTTTCTGCTTCCACAGACGTGCTACTCAAGGAGGGTGGAGGGGGGTCTCACTCCAATTTTAGCAGGAAGGACTGCAGCTTAGTGGTAGAGGAACAGTTTCGCAGTTAAAAGGTCCCAAGTTCATCATCAGCTGCTCAGGGAGAAGATGCATGTTTGAATGCCAGGAGACACCATGTTTATCATGTAGCCCAAAAGTAGACAATTTTGGCAGGGTCAGTTTTTGCTCCTGCACAATGCCCATTTTGGACAGAAATTACCTGGAAATTGCATCCAGAAGCTATTTTTGGTTGTGACTCCCAGGTTTTTGGCAGTGTTCTCAGCTATGGGATATATATTAGAAGTATTTCCTGCAAATCTGCTTTATCCAGAGGATTCCAAGAACAATGATTATCCTTATTTTGCGTTCTGTTGGTAAAGTGATATAGTCCTGATATAGACACTCTTGACCTCCATAGATCAATGCTATGAGTGTACTGTTCTGCCTTATTTTCCTACAACATCTAAAATATCAGAAGCCAAGATGATGACGGTATGTAAAGGACTTTAGTGGGATATAGAACATTATACATACACACATTTTACTGAAAGGTGAGAAATCAATTCTCATTGAAAGGAGGGCACTTTTTGTTACCAGAATTCAAATTAATGAATATGAGCGTGTGAGCTGGCTGCAAAAGGGTATTAGCTGGAGTCAAAAACTGGAAAGGACCCACAAGTGCCATTATGCTCACTTGGCAGCAGGCACCCAGGAATGTGAGGGGTAGGCGACAGTATCCTCTTTCTCCCTTCTTTTCCAGGTGAAGAAGGTTATCCTCAGAGAATGACTTGATCAAGGGCCCTAAAAATTCTGGAACTGCCACAGACAGTGATTAACCTCTGCAGCTGCCCCTCTCCTCCAGGAGCCCAGAAACTACCCTCAAGTTTTTCTGAAAACCAGAATTTGACTACCACTCTTCACTTTACTATTGTATTGTGAGACAAAGGCCATTTCCACACGAGCCTGTAATACCGCTATAACAGGCTAATGCAGAAATGGCCAAAAATACCACTTCCATGCACACATGAAATACTCTGAATTAACCCCCTCTGCTAAACCATACCAGCACAATAAAGTCTGCTAATTATTTGTGAATCCCAAGTCTTGAAAAGGAGTTGGGCCTTACCATTTTACAGATAGACTTTGCCTCCTCAGAGAATTTATGGGAATACACCTCTTCAGTCTCCAGGACTCTCCTGTCTACCTCTTCACGCTTCACCTTCTCTTTCCTTCCACGAAAAGGTGATTGTCCTGCAATCATTTCATAGATCAGGCAACCTAAGCCCCAGTAGTCAGGGCTCAGTGTGTATCGTTGGTTATTCAGGACTTCAGGAGCTGGAGAAGACAGAAAAACAAGATGTATAAAAGGTGGCTGTTCATATGTTTACATTATCATACTGATGGCTAATAAACATTTGCCAGTCAAGTTCAGAGCTTGGAAAAGTTAGTTTTCGACTACAACTTCTAGAATCCCCCAGCCAGCATGCCCACTGTCATATAGTAGCTGAGAGACTCTGGAAGTTGTAGTCTAAAAAATTAACTTTTTCAAGATCTGGCTCAAGTTCAAAGAATTAAATAAACAATTCCATCTAGGCCTTGGCCAAGAACTAATTATGTTACAGCTACCACTGGGAGAGTATTTTAAGTCATTCCACATGCTGATGTAATCGGGAGGTAAGGCATTTATGTGGAATGATTCACTAGGCAGTTGGGAATAATTTTATGCATGTTACCCCATATTTTTATTTCCAGATGTTTGCAAAAGCATGGAAGAAATTGCCCCACCATGTGGTGCATTAAAGTATAGAAACTTAGAACCACATACTAGTCATGGGGAGTGAATGAATTCACTTCACATATTGAACTTTATCTTTTCAGAAAATATAGGATGAATTCTCTTATAGAGAAATATGTACAAAATTCTACTGCAGAGCTTTCCAAACTTTTCACAGTGGTGACACACTTTTTAGACATGTATCATTTTGTGACACAGTAATTCAGTAAATAATTCAGTAAGTGGAGGCAGCCCCTCCACCCAAGCCTGGCCCACTATCACTGTCACCCTCGCTGGAGTCCTCTTTGGCCCAGGGCGGCAGCGGCACTGATGGTGGCGGGAGAGGCAGCCCCTCCACTTGGACCCGGCCCACTGCCACCACCCTTGCAGTCTTCCTCGGCCCAGGGCAGCAGCAGTGGAAGAGGCAGTCCCTCCACCCAGGCCTGGCTCGCTGCTGCCCTTGCCGTGGTCTTCCTTGGCCCGGCCCACCACAGTGGGCCGCTCATGCAACACATTTACATACTGTAGCCAACATACTAATGTGTTGTGACACCAGTTTGGAAAGCTCTGTTCTACTGAGATTATAGAATACACAGACAGACAGACAGACGGACAGTTTCTTTGGATCAGATCTCTTTCACAAACTCTTTAAAATTTAGTCTATTGGGAACAGGTCTCTTTCTCAAACTCTTCATAAACTTAAAGCAAAGTTAACTTAAAGCAACGATATATCATTTAATTATTTAACAGACTTTATGAAATTAAAGTACTCCAGTTCAAACTATGTCATTTAAATTAAATGGATCTGGTCATTGCACAAGCTTTCCCACATTAACATTGTCCATTAAATTAGATTTAATAACAATTTCACATGAGCCCACTTTGGCAATACAGTAGGAAATTAGCTTTTCCCCCAGTGACTTACAATGAAAGAGAAAATCTGGAATACCCCATACCATTATTCTAAAGCAGAGTGGTCAACATTGGTGTGTTAGGGTGAACCTGCCCTTCCATCCCTAGCCCATTATTGAGTCAGTGCAATTCAACAGGAAGCCACACTGCTGACATTTGGCGGCAAGTGTTGATTGTTTTGTGGTACAATGGCTAACTGCAAAACCATACTGCCTTTCAGTTTTAATACATTTGCCTATTTGCTGGTAAAATTCAACAGCATAGGGTTTTTTGTGCGTGTGTGTGTGTAGGAATTTGAGGCCACAAAAATAACCTTGAAGAACCACATGCAACCCACTGAATATCCCTGTTCTCAAGTAATCTCATTTTCACTCACTTTATTGGAAGTGCTTTGAAGTATGTATTTGATAACAGCTTCCTAACATTGGCCCTTTCCGCATCCTACCTTTTCTCAGCACTGGGGTGTGGTCATCGTGCAAGCAGCCTCTTGTGAGAGGCTCTCGCTTTCCTGCTTCTTCAGCACTGCACAAGCTTCCTGCTCACGTGAGAGCCGCACCTCTTCCTTTCGCAGTGCGGCCTGGGACCTTCCCAGGCTGCACTGAAACAGGAAGCGCAACCGACCCAGCTCCCGAGGCTCTGCACACCAGGTAATTGTGCACGGGGTCTGGGAGCAATGTGCGATCGCACAGCTTTTTTGGCTGAAAGCCGAAAATGCAAAGGTGCACAATTGTTGCCTGCTGGCCCCTGGAGCGTTGCGCAGATCGCTCCTTGCAATCGCATGAGGCTCCAGGCCCTCTTTTGCATGGCAGATGCCGTGCGAAAAGGGTCATAGACAAGTAAGTACATATACTCTTGCAGGCATATGAGCAAGATACCCTATTTTTTCTAATACTTTATTCCTGATTCAGTTTGATGATGTGTAAAAGTAATTGCCCCCATCAAGTATGGAAAATTGTTTCCTATACAGAATGTATTCTCATATAGTCACAGTTATAGTACAAACTGAGCCACCATCTTATCTTTATAGTATCCACTCAAGTTCCCTGAATGAAACACCACATCTACTCATGACATTCCTCACAAGTGCTTGTTCCATGCCACTACAATTTTTATGAAGTAGTTCTCAAATCTTTGGAAACAAGGATCTTGGAAGTGGAACAGAATGTATTAAGTTAACATATGAATCTGCACCATTGGTGGTGGTGGTGGTGGGGAGAATACACATGGGAATTGCAACTAGTGTTTCCACCTATCTGAAGCTAACCCATAGAATCCTTTACTGGTGCTGCTTTATGTTTGCTTTATCATGCATTATTATGTTTTGATTACTCTGCCCTGCAGAGTTTGAAACAATAATATTCAAATCTGAGAAAAAGAAAACGTAAGACACCAAATCACGTACCCATATAACCAACTGTTCCTACCCGTCCACGGATTGATTCACCCTCAGGGATTTTAACAGCTAGACCCAAATCAGAGATTCTGATATGGCCTAAAATGGATAGAAAAAAGCAAATGTTCTAGTACAGACACAAATCTCTATAAAACAATCAATATTTTTCCATTAAATAAACATTATTAAAATGTAATCACTACAGGACAAAAATCATACTCAGTTTCTGGAGGACCTCATATGGAAAACTGTTCAAAGGAACATAGGAAATGTCTTTCTACTTGAGGCTGGACCAAGTATTTCCCTCATTTTGCAGGATCATGAATCATTAATCCTCCATAAAAGGGGAGATGCATTTTTCAAATGTGGGAGGATGGTATGAATTTCACATCTTACATTAAAGATGATACAGACAAAAAAAAAAGGCCCCCTTTTTAAAAACAATGGAAATGCCTTGCACCATGCACCATGTTTCTGGAACAGAATGTTCCTGAAAGTTACGTTAAATCATGACATGGCAGTCTGTGATGGAACAGCCAAGGCCTCTTCTGCCCCGGAGGCACTCGGTGATGATGGCAGCAGCGGCTTTCCTGGGAGGGGAGCACGATGAAGCACTTCCCTCTGCACTGGCTGCCTGTGGGATCCAGGAAGCGTGAAGGCCACATCTCTTCCTGCTGCAGTGCACCCAGGTACTCTCCCAGGCTGTGCTCGGCAGGAAGCGCAGCCATTGCACTTCCAGGGCTTCCACAGACAAGGTAAGTGTGGGCATGCAGCGGGAGGGTGGTGCCATCGCTGGTCATTGACAGGGAAAACCGACCTGGGGACAGGAGAAGGGTGGGACCAGGACAATGTCATGCATAAGTGTTGTCCTGGCCTTGTTCTTCTCCAGTCCTCATGGCCTGTTGGGTGTGTCGAGCAGAAAGGGCCAATACACATGAAAGAAAAAGAAAAATCAAACTCTTGGCTATTTCCTTTTAAGGGAAGAGAAAACTTCTCCACCTCCTTAAGATTTATCCAGTCTTCAGGGGCTTGGATCCTTGCAACCTTCGTAGAAATATAAGGAAACTGTTTGACCAAATATTTTGGCTTCACGTCACCTTATATGAGACTACCTAACTGTCTTGGTGAGCTCTGAAAGGCAGCTGCTGTCTATGTTCTTAAACAGAGGCTTTTTACCTCAGCTATTACTGAATCCACTTTACTGGGGATGAAACCTGAAGCCTTCAGCATACAAATATATGTCACTGAGTTATGGCTGAGATTCACTCTAAAAAATAAGAGGCCATCTTTGCCCAAAAGATCAGTAGACTGATGCAAGCTATCATTTCCTATTCTGACGAAAGGAAGCTATGACATACAAGAGGGGTCTGGGAACTAAACAGGGGTGAATATAGGTATGTGTATGTGTGTGCATCCCTTCTCTCTCAAAACTCAACCTACACAGCCAGCTGTGCTGATTAGTTAGGCCACACTGGTCTGTCTCAATTTTGTGACCAAGAACACAGTGAAATTATCCTATACACTCCAGTTTGGAAATCTAAATTTTCCAGTTTTAAAAAAGCCCAATCTAAGGTCCTTTTCACACGACGATGGCGTCCCGATATGGGGACATGAGACAAGAGGGATCGCGACAAAGTTCCGTATGATGTCATCATGGTCTCGCCCTTCTCACTTCGCCAACTGGTACAATCACAGGTTACATCATTGATGGAGAAACTCTGTAAATGAGTCCTGATCACGCGATCCTTCCATCGCAGCCAGCCATGCAGAAGGGCTGGAAGCACGATCTATGTGCTTCCTCCCCTTCCGCAGCATTGAAAGAAGGCTGGCTGCAGTCCGGAAGGACAGAGCGTGTCCCTCGTGCTCCCTTCTGCAAGGAGCCGGTTGCGTGCAGAGCGGAGCATTGGGAACATGCTCTCATCCCAGTAGAGGTGCTGCTGGGATTTTGACAGGACAATGTGGAAGAGCATAATTATGCAGAAAAGGCCTAAGACTAGCCCAATTTTTCTTGAAGAAGAGAATATTTTATTTGCCATTGTTCAGATGGTGAATACAAAAATACAAGGTGACGCTTTGTCATGGAAATTACTCTGAAAAGGAGGATGGAATACATTTGGAAAGAAACACGAGCCATCCAAATCTGGGTACCATATTTATTTATCTTGGAAGATTCCCAGCGTAATAGGGTGAAAAGACAATTTCATTGTCAGCTATGTTATCATTAACCTAACACACACCGCTTTTCATAACAGCGCTTCCCTGCTTTTCTCTCTCATTCTCATTGGTTAAAGTTCTATCATTTTCTGCATCCTGAGACAAGCATTAGTCACTGCTTAGACTCTCATCCACTGCAGATAATGATTTCACCTTGTACAATACTATGTAGCACAACTAAAGGTAAGCTACTTTACTGTGGAAGATGAGGTCTTGCCTAAAGCGCTCAGACTTACCATAATCATCTAACAGGATATTTTCTGGCTTCAAATCCCTAAAAAAGAAAGAAAGAGAAGGAGGGAGGGGAAGACTGAAGTTATTGTGTGAAAGCAGCTTTGATAACACATGAATACCAAGGCATCCAAATGCATTTTCCTTCAAGCCATTAAACAGCAGGGAGCCAGCTTATGTGGTAAAGAATTCAGAAAGCCAATTAAAAAAACATGGTTCTGCCGCACGATGAAGATTCTGGTCCACCAAATAACACTGCCTGTTCTGTGCCAGCAGAATATTAATAGGATGTAATAGAAGGAAATCAACTCCTTTGAAATGGGGTGCTGGAGAAGACTTCTATGGATACCACAGACTGCTTAAAAGACAAAGGGATGGGTTCTTAGAGCAAATCAAGCCTGAACTCTCACTAGAAGTGAAGACTATGCAGAAGCTTACAGTGCTTTGGACATATTGTGAGACGACGTGACTCACTGGGAAAGACGATAATGCTCTGTAAAGTGGAAAGTGGTAGGAAAAGAGGGAGAAATGCTACAAGTGGATTGATTTGATCAAGGAAGCCATAGCACTGGATCTGCAAAACCTAAGCAGGGTAGTTGATGACTGGGGATTCTGGAGGTCTTTGTTCATATGGCTGCCATAAGTTGAAATCAGCTTGACAGCAAATCACAAAAAACAACAAAATGAGGGAAGGGAAACTCCCAAGAATCATACTGGTGATATAATCATATCTATAATCATAATATGAGCATGCATTTCTCATCCAGTGAGTATCTGGAACAATGGCTACAGACCAGGGTCAGTTCAATGTGTTTTGCTGCTTGAAATGAAGGACAAAATGGCACATCTGTCCCTGTTTAGAACCTGAGTGGAGTGCAAGGTGAATACTGCAGCAGGCTTGTTTAAAAGCAAAAGATATAACTCTGTCCTCCAATAGACTAGCCAGGTGGCTTATGAGGAACAGCCAAGGGATCACTACAATTGCTTCTTCCTCAGCATCAGATACCTGAGATGATTGTCTAAGTGTCAGTCTCACTAGAGACTTAATTTTATGTTAAAAGAAAGCCAGGCCCAAACTCCTAATCAGCTAGTGCATTCATTTGGCATCTTTAGGCCAAACTATGGGGCCCTTTCGCACTCCACAACTATAGTGCTATTATTCCCCTTTAACTGCCATGGTTCCATCCTATGGGATAATGGGGTTTGTAGCTTGGTGAGGCACTAGAGATCTCTGGCTGAGAATTCTAAATACCTTTCTCTAAACTGCAGTTTCTAGGGCCATTTCCACACCTTACCTTTTCCATCATGGTCCTGGTGTCACCCTGGCAGCACCCCTGCTGGGACGGGAGCATGTCCCCAACACTCCCCTCTGAACCTGGCTGGCTGCCTACAGATGGGAGTGTGAGCAACATGCTGCATTGGGGAAGGAAGTGCCTAGATCACACTTGTACCCATTCCACCTAGCTACCGGTGACATGTTTGTCAGGCAATCATGGGCCATTAATGGATTTTTTCCATTAATGGAATATCCTGTGATCACAATGAGTGGGGACATGTTGGCAGTGGGATCACAACACTGTGTGACAGCACGACTCGTGGATAGCTGCCAATGTGTCCCCATCACGGGACAGTGATGCTAGGTGGAAATGGCCTAGGTTTCTAGAAGGTGGAGCCATTTCAGTTAAAGTGAAATCATAGTGTATTTCTGCAGTGTGAAAAGGCTGTCTTCACATAAGATATATAGGATCCTACAGTATGAAACTGAGACCATTTACATTTCAAGTATGTGCACTACCATTATACAAAAATCTTCAATCACTTGCTGCAAACAGATAATAAAACAGATTAATAAAAATGTTCACAGACTTTTGTTTCAGTTCGGTCATTCCAGGGCAAACATTTGGATTCTGAAAGAACTGAACACTTTATTCACTGAAATAACCAATAACTTTAGATTGCATAAGGATTCATTAGTGTTTTGCTTATATATGTTTTTACCATTTTATTCCTATCTTAACAGGTATATCTTCTGAATGAATTGTGATTTATATTTGTGATGATGTTTTACTATGTTACTTTGAAGAGTTAAATAAATAGCAAATAAAATTTTCCTATGAAATCCCTCATGTCATAATCTAGAGTGACTCCTTCACCACATGTAATTAGAATGCTCCACTAAATTAATCTATCCTTCCTTCCTGTATTCTTAGGGCAGGTGCCAGCATGTGGCATCCTTAGTAGTTGCTAGGACACCAGTTATCAGCATACCTTGCCACATCAATCTCCTACTTTGCCAATGAAGCAGTGTTTTTCTAAGTAAGCAAAGCATATGTTTTGCATGCTGAAGATCCTAGGTTTAATTTGTAGCATCTCCACATAGGGTTCAGAAAGTTCCCTGCCTGAAATACTGGAAATCTGCTGGCGGTGAACTGTAGATCCAACCTGATGTAACCACAGGTTTTAGCTGAAGGCCATGCTGAAACCCAGTGGTGATCACTTGAGAAACAGTGAACTATGTATGTGAGAGAGCTTGGAAAAGTTTCTTCTTTGGACTACAGCTCTCAGAATCCCCTAGTGAACATGGCAAGTTGTCACTGTGATTAATGAATTCTGAAAGTTTCAGCAAAGAAGGAACTTTTCCAAGTTCTAGTACATCATAGGCCCTTTCTGCATCTTACCTTTTTGCGGAGGTGGGGGGCGGCGTTTGCGCGAGCAGCCTCTTGAGCGAGGCCCTCACTTCGCTTCTCCTTCCTTACCGCAGCTGGTTTGCCGGTCGCGCATGCGCCGTGCGAACGCCCTGCCCCTTCCTACCGCAGCGCAACCTGGGAATTGCAGGCTAGTGCTTAGGCAGGAAGCGCAACTGGCCCGGCTCCCGACACACTGCACAGCAGGTAAGCGCGCGTGGGCCTGGGAGCATTGCGCGACTGCGCACCATTTTCGGCTTAGAGCTGAAAATAAAAAGGTGCATGTCTGCTGTGCGTCCGGCTCTTGAGCGTCGTGTAAATGGGAGTGCGTCGTACGGACCGCTCCCCCCATTTACGCAACGCTCAAGGGGCCCTTTCGCTTTAGAAACGGCATGTGAAAACGGCCATACTGTCTTTGTCTAGCATTCTTTAGCTTGTGGCCAAAGCCAACTTCAGTCCCTTCTTATGTTGCTATGACGCATTGCCGAAATGACTTTTCAGAGCTGCGGAAGTTGTTCATAATATGCCCAGCATTAACTGGTTCTTTAGGCTGGAGCCAGATATATGTCCACTGAAGGGGGACAACTGAAGTTGACCTTCCTGCCCCTTTTTCTCCATCTACTCAAACGTTACCTTGAGAGCCAGAGCTCTGGTACAGACAGCTGAAGAAGGGCATCATGGAAAATTGGTGAGAGGCACCTTCTAGGAGCCAGTATAGTGTAGTGGTCTGAGTATTGGACTATGACTCCGGTTTGAATCCTTGCTGGGCCATGGAAACCCATTTAGTGACTTTGGTCAAGTCACACACTCAGTCTCAGAAAAAGGCAAATTCAAACCCCCTCTGAACAAATCTTACCAAGAAAACTGTTACCCTGTGTACTGGGGGTCCCGGGAGGGACACCAAAATGTGCTCAACTAAAGGCGGGGAAAATTAGCTCAGAGCACTGCTTAGCGTTACGAGAGGCAGGGTAACGAAGCGAGATCTTGAACCCTATGTCTACGGGATCGGGTCGAGTCAAGGAGAACACAGAAGTTGAAATAATAAATGATGTTTATTAAATACAAGCAAAACAGTGTATGCGACTCATTCACACAAGATAACTAAAGAAAATAAAGGTTGGAGTGGTATAGAGGGATTTTTAGAGGGGTTGTTGGTTTGGGTGATACTTCACCTGTCCTGAAGCCCGGAAAAATAGAGAGCGAAGCTGGGGTGCGATGTAGCTCAGCACGTGGAGCTGAGGGGAGGCTCGCCAAGCAAAGCGGCAGCAAGGCGGGATGAAACTCGGGAGCGATCCGAGGAAGGTCTCGGAATCAAGGGTTTTTATAAGGAGAATTGTGACTGCGGGCTATGCCGTACTTGGGGGAAAACAATAGATTTGGAGTTGGAGACAAAGCCTCTGAAAGGTCAGAATCTGAATGATTGAGTTATCATAGCGGTTCTCAATAGAGTAGCCAGTATGCAAACACAGAGTACTTGGGTATTGCATAGTTTACCCATCAAGCTGCCATCGCGGGGCAGAGGCTCTTTTGTAAGTGGCATGCATACTTAATTAGAGTACTTGCCTGGAGGTCTCCTAAAGCAGTGAGTCAGCTATTTCTGGCCTGCCTGTATTTTAGTTTGAATATTACGGTTATTAACAGCCGAGCTTGTTCACGTGCTTGTCCAGTGGCCTCGCAAGCACGTGGAAAGGAATAGAGAAGTGCAGCCAAATTGTGATATCAAGGGATATCTTTTAATATCCCCAAAGCTCGGACTAGCCAGGGCAGTAACAAAACCCTGTGATAGGTTCCCCTTAGGGTTGCTGGAAGTCGGAAATGACCTGAAGGCACTCAACAACAACCACCTTCTATGAGTGGAGCAGAAGTCAACTCTCCTGATTTCCTATAGTTCCTTTCCTTTTCTGCACTACAATCCACTATTCATAGCAGAGGCCCCATGCTTGAGGAAGGATTGTCGGGGACTCTGATGGGGGAAGGGAAAGGAAAGGCAGCTTCGAACAATTCTTTATTTGGGTGGATATCTGGATTATAACCACAGACTTTAATTTCCACTAACCCCATCATTTGGTCACCATCATGCCTACAGACTTAGGTCAAAATATGTGGTGCTCTCTATTTTTTGAAAGCCTATAAAACAGAGGATGTGATCATCTAAAAACTGCATACTCTTATTCAGCAGTCTGAGTTTTTAAAAGCAACGGTGCTATTTTTTTTAAAAAAGTATTTCTATTTCTTCATAGAGTTGCTATTTTTAGGCAATACATGTTGGTTCCTCACAAAGCCAATCTGTAGTGATTTTATCTTCTCACTTCACAAGCACAACCATTTGTCTAAATAAAATGATGCAAATTAATACAGTAGAGTACCTTGGTTGAGAAATTATCTGACTGATATGACGTGTACACAAATTTTTAAAGTGTGTGAGAGGACAGTGTAGCTACTGAAGTACTTCACAATGTAAAAATAAAGTGCACCATGTCATCATACAGGGATTTTTCTACAATGGAATAGGCTACACTGTATTTCTGTTCAATTATCAGAGACCACCCGACATACAGGCCCACTCTCCTGGTATTTTAAATTACTTCTGATATAGTTTAAATTACTAGCAAATATTTTAAGTTTTGCTGTTACTTGATAGTGAACTTAATGGTTTCCCCCTTGTTAATCAGGACAGAACATTTTTGTTTGTTCAAAATATATCATCCATGTTATTTATTATTACAAGCCAAGGCACATGTACTAAGAACATTTTTGTTCCCTTCCTTTTGTTGATTTAAATCTCTATTGACCTCACAAGATAAACTTCACAAGAATAACCAATGGTAACAGGCCTACTTTTTAAACAAACAGTTCTGAGAAAATATGTGAAGGGCAAGAGGATGCAGAGAAATGGATGGCTATATTTTAAATACTATTTCATGCTTATTCTCATTGTTAACAAAAAGAGGCATGCTGGAGTGAGGTGATAAAGGCCTTTCTCATTTTTCGTTCTAGTGTTAAACATTTCCTTGAACAACCTAGATGGCTTCAATTTCTTGCATTTAATACTAGAATTGATAATAACACCAGGACCATCCCTACTGTTAGAAAGCTTGTGGCAATCATCTGAGGCCGCAGATACTGAGACGTGTGCGTTGTAGGAAAGTATTAACAGCATTCCTGGCTGTTCCTCCTGAGCCCTCTCCCTTGAGGTTCCACCTCTACTGGAGAACAGGGCTGTATTCATGCAGCACTTGCTAACCTAGCCTGTTATCTACATTTCTGGCGGAGGACACTGGTGGACTGATATAAGTGAACCAGACAATTCAACCAAAGGTGAGCTTCCAGCAGCAAAAGACCAAGAACCATGTCCAGGCTAACGTTTAGCATTTAAATTATTGCATAAAGAAATGGAAGACAGAGAACGTTCTACATGTTAACTGAACTCCAAAAACCATGTTTAGTGGACAGAGATACAAGCCTCTGGGAATGTCATACTGGAAGACAGACTCAGCATTATTTTCTGTATCAATGACAAGCTTCTTGCTCCAGCGATAAAGCAATTCTGTTCACTATATTTCTATGAGCAAAATTCACCTGAGAATTTTCTGTTCTTTAAGATGAAGTACAACTAGTTTATCCTTGAATCTCCTGACTGGGTTTATATTATGCAGACAAGACTGCTTTTAGCCAAAGAAAGAAAAAAGACAGCTACAGTGTAGACATCTGTCTTCTTCCTTCTGCATGGCTGAGGACAGCTTTGAGGGGGGCATTTAACTGAGGTTTTGGCATAGAATAATAGAATCTTAAGAGTTGGTAGGACCACAAGGTCCATCTGTTCCAGGAACACATAACTTAAAACACTCCTGAGAGACACCCATCCAACCTTTGTATAAAGATCTCCATAGAAGAGAGCATCACCCTTCAATACAATCTATTCAATTGTTAAACAGCTTTTACAGTTTTTTTTTAAATATCTTTCCAACATTTAAGTGGAATCTCTTTTCTTGAAATTTGAATCCACTGGCTTGTGTTCCAGTCTCTGGAGCAGGAGAAAACAAACCAGCTTCATCTTCTACATGACAACCTCTCAGATATTTAAAGGCAAGTGTCATATCACCTCTCAGTCTTCTTTTATCAAAGCTAAACATATCCAGCTATTTAAAAAATTGTTCCACATAAGGTTTGGTTTCCAGATCTTTGATCATTTTGATCATCATTCTCTGGACATGTTCCAGCTTGTCCTTCTTGAACTGCCCAGAACTGGACATAGTATTTCTGGTGCGGTCTGATCAAAGCAGAACAGAGAGGCACTAATGCTTCCCTTGATACATCCTGCTGATGCAGCCCTGAATTACATTGGCTTTTTGGCTGCTGCATCATACTCTTGACTCATATTTAGTTTGTGACCTACACTAAGACCTCTAGATCATTTCCACATGTACTACTTTCAAGCCAAGTGTCACCCGTCTTGTATTTGTACATTTCATTTTTTCTGCCCAGATGCAGAACCTTACATTTATGCATGTTGAAATTCACTTTGTTAGTTTCAGCCCAGCTCTCCAATCTGTGAAGGTCTTTTTGAATAGTGATCCTGTCCTCTGAGGTATTAGCTATCCCCCTCTATTTTGTGTCATCTGAAGATTTGACAAGCATGCCAAGTAGAGAAAGGATTTAAAAAAACAAAACAAAACAAAAAACATTAAAACCATGGCCGCAATCCTAATTTTTCCCTTTGAGCATGGAAAAGGACATCAGAATAACTGATACAAATTTCTTAGACTTCAGTCATTTAAAATTCTACTCATTCATGTTGTGGTCTTTCATGAATAAGATATATTAAAAATGATGTGGAATTGATGTCAAGGACTTTGGGGAGAAATAAGAATAGCTTCCAATCCCTTAGGACCTTTCCCCAGAAAAGCAGCTCTCTTGATACACAATGTAAACTACAGCGTAATCTTCTAAGCACGCACATATAGTCTCAACTCTAAAATGAACCCCAGCAAAATAGGAATTGGTACTATATCTGCCCTTATGGATGGCCAGTTCATTTGAACTGGATTATGACAAAAATTTTCCCATGTTGTAACATGAAATGAAGTTCATTTCAGACAAGAAATGGCCTAGCTGATAGACGGTTTATTTGGTTGGCTTAGTAGAGTTCATCCTGAGTTGTATGGGGCTGTAAATCTCCCTAAAAGGACAAATTAATTCTGGAGGTCATCTCTGATCCAGTCATGTAACTGGAAACATTGATTGCATCTGTAGATCTTCTCCCAGTGTGTACATGATTGCAGTCGGACAGAATTAGCTTGACCTTAACTATTTATGCCCTGATAGCTACCAGACTGAACTACTGCGAATAGTGTATATACGGCTGCCTTTGGAGACGATTTAGGAACTACAGTTACTCCAAAATACAGCTGTGTAGCAGTTAACTGGAACATAATGTCCTGATCACATTGTGCCTCTGTTTTGCAAACTACATTGGCTTTCAGTTGTTTCCAGACTCAATTCAAAATGCTGATTTTGACCCTGAAAGCATTTCACAGCTTGACAACATCCTTCCCCTCCAAAGGCCTCTTTACTTGTGCTGGATCATACACTAAGACAGGGGAATCTGTGGCCACCTAGATTTTTCTGGACAACTCTTAATATCCCTGATAACTGGCCATGCTTTCTGTGGTTTATCAGAGGTGGGGTCCAACAACACCTGTAAAGCCACAGTTTCCCCATCCTTGCACTATGATGTTTAATACATGTCCTTCTTTGGATGCCCCCACACTTTGGCAGTACTGCAGGTGCTTACCCAGGAAAGGGTCGTCTTGGTGGTATCACAAGGACACCTACTGTTGAATATTCTGTCTCCAAGAATCTTGTTTGGCACGTATTCTGATGCAGTAAATAGAGTGCAATATCACCTCTGCATAGATAGGACTGATAGTCCAATAGAACTGGGGGACACCAGGTCGCAAAAGTCTACTGTCAAGATTTATTCTAATCTTTCTACATTAGATAACAACTAAATGCATATGAAGCAGTTGTCAAAAGGAGAGAGACTCGGCTAGAATGACACTGGCAAGCTTGCTTCAATATAGTCTTTTCTACGCTCCCTCGGAACCTGAATCTCATCAGTGAAGCTGGGTAGCCAACAATGAGAAGCCATTAAGGCAAGCAAGTAATGTTTGCTTGTTCGTTTTAATGGTCTCTTCCTGGTTTGTCAATAAATTTGCCAAGTCACCAAAAAAAAAAAAGTCCAACATCCTTTAAAGCAATATTAGATATTGTGACAAGTTAGTTTTACCTTTTAAAGAAATGGCTCATTTTTATCTGAAGGTAGGGATAAGCTGTGGGAGCTTGACTCACAACCCTTGGTCCTAAGAGCAGCGGCTCATATTGAAGACATAATTATGTTTCTGTAAAATGGCTAACAAGACCAATGCTGTCTAAGGGTAGCATACTGGAAATCTGGAACAGTAGTGTATATATAAGTACCTATAGCAATATACATGCACCCATTTTGCATTTAAAAATAACATTATAATTTTCATCATTCTAGTTGGTTTTGCTAAAAAGCTTGTTCACAATGGTTGGTAAGACTATCCTTAAGAATTAATGACAGCTTTCATGGACAGTTATCCTTTGGGGAAAGGGAAGTAATGGGAAAAGCTATAAGTTTGTTTCTTCTTTTCAAACAGGGCTTTCAGAGTATGAATTAGTGTTGTCTCCATGCAAAGAACATCCAACGTTGATGTGAGTCTAGTGAAGAAATGATGCTGTGAACTTGCTTCCACATTGCTTTCTCATCTGCCGCTGCAAACTTTAGGCCTTATTGGCTATAAATTTCTTCTGATGTGTACCTATTCTACATATTTTAAAACTCACAGTCATCATAGGAGGTCAGGTATCAGAAGTATTGCCTGGCTATTTCATTTAGCCATAAAAAATTACAGATGAAAAAGATTTAACTCTGAACAACAAACTTTAAGCCTGAACTTGTTTTTCTTGTGTGCCTTCAAGTCATTTCTAATTATAGTGACCCTAAGGTAAACCTATCGGGGTTTTCTGGGGCTGTGTGTGTGTAACGTATCCAAGGTCACCCATTGGGTTTCCATGGCCAAGCAGGGAACTGAACCCTGGTCTCGAGAGTCCTAGTGCAATGCTCAAACCACTATATCATACCGGCTCTCAAGCCTGATCTACTCAGGGCTAAAAATGTAGCTTAGTTGCCCTCTTAACCTGGATGCATTACAAACATTCATTCTCTGCTGTAGCAGTCCTAGACCTTCTCATTGCCTGTCAAAGATAATTAAAGCTGTTATGGTTAGAAGTCACACTGTCGCAGCCTCAGAGGAAGGCAAAGGCAAACCCCCCCTTCGATCATATCTTGCCAAGATAACCAAGTGATAGGATCACCTTAGTGTTGCCGGAAATCAGAAACTACTTGAAGGCACACAACAACAAAATGTCAGAGGGGATTAAGTCCAGTGGCCACTGCTTCTTCTTATATCCCTCTAAGGCCACAGCAATGGCAATTGGGATGCAGGGAGGACTTTCTGGGTTTCTGAGCCTAGGCATGATGGAGCTGCATATGTGTATATTTATACTTCTAGAAAGGTCTCTCTAAGACCCACTCTACACTAGAATCTATTCCAGAACTATCCTAGGTTATGCTTGAACCAATTTCACTCCTCCCATGGCTTATCTGCTTGTTTTACTTTATGTCAATACTGGAACAGAGAGCATTCTGTCAAAGATAATTAAAGCTGTTATGGTTAGAAATATATGATATGATACTTCTTGTTGTTGTTGCCTTCAAGTTGTTTCTGACTTAGGGTGACACAAAGGTAAACCTATTACAGGCTTTTTTTCACAAGATTTGTTCAGAGGAAGTCTGCCCTTCCCTTCCTCTGAGGCTGGGAGACTATGACTTGCCCAAGGTCGCCCAGCGAGTTTTCATAGCTGAGTAGGGATTTGAACCCTGGTCTCTAGAGTTGCAGTCCAATGCTCAAATCACCACACCACACTGGCTTTGCTGATACGGCACTAGTCAACTTTTCAGGAACTGAACTGGAAACTATCCAAAAATTGGTGTCTCTCAACCTTTGGTGCTCCAGATGTTCTAGACTTCAGCTCCCAGAAGCCTCTGCTAGAATAGGCCTTGCTCGTGGATTCTGGGAAGTGAAGGCAAAAACCGATGGAAGGCTGAAAACCACTGGCATAAATCAAGAAGCCAAGGGTCCTTCAACATCCCAGTGGAACTACCAGCCTCAAGGCAGCATATATGGGGTTTCCAGATGGTCTCCAACCAAGCACTCACCAGACTTTGATCTGCTTTGCTTTCTGCAAAGTGTCTACATCATAACCTTTCCTTGAAGACCATACTGACCATAAAGCGCTGAAATGGATATATAGATGTTAGCTACCACTTAAATGGAAATATGGTTCACTGAGTTTGGAGGACTACTCTGCTGTAATATGTTGGATTTGGAGAGCTACTCTACTCCCCACCCCCCGCTTCATGTGAAGTCATTCTTCTCGCAAAAAGAAGGAGGAGGAGAAGGAAGAGAGGAGAAGGAGAAGGAGAAAGAGAAAGAGGAGGAGGTGAAGGAGGAGGAGGAGAAGAAGAAGAAGCAAAAGAAGGGGAAGAGGAGGAGGAGAAGAAGAGGAAGAAGAAGAGAAACAAAAGCTGGGGAACCATGCAGTAGGCATCTTTTAAAAGCCATTACCAAAAACATGTTTGAAATCAGATATTAGTTTTCCGTAATGATAATTTGGCCAACATAACATTCAAAAGCTTAACTAGAAAGCATGTTCTTCCATGCAAACTCCATTGTATCTGCTATGATAAATTAGGGAGCTTCCTAATTATCTTTCAGGGTTTTTGCAAAATTATATGGAGGATAGAAAGTACAATGGAATGATCATTTTTCAAGACTCTCACTCTGCCCTCACAAAGTGACTCTCACAGACTCTTTTTGCCAAATTCCTTCAAGCACTGTCTTCTGAAGAGGAACTTTCATGAGATCACAAGTGTAAGAGGGAGGTAAAACCTATATCTGTGTTCTACTGGTTACAATAATGTTAATGCCAAAATTACCACAACAGGCATGGACTGTAGGAATGATTTAAACTGTGGTCTATTTCCAAAAATATACTATTTCCCCATAAGTTATGGTCCTGAGGCAGTGGTGTATCATTCCTCTACATATTTATCCAAAAACGCCAATAATGTTAGTCTGAGAGGAAAGGAGAGGCACGTGAAGATAAACATTGTATTGGGGCTCCATTCCCTGGTTACATATGGGAAAGGGAAGCCATGAAAATGGGCTCAGAATGGCCAAAAAACAAACAAACAAAAAAACAACAAAAATAAAACAAAACAAAAAAACATACATGGAGTTCTGGACTTACTAGAACAGATTTAGGACTGCTGTACAGATGCAGAGAAATCACGCAATGCAGTCCTGCTGGGACTGTGTTGCTTTAGACTCTAGGTAAGAAACATAGCTTGGAAAAGTAGAGTGGTGGTCTTGTACTGGATTGGTACAAGCTTCCCGTACTAGCTTGAGGAGAGGTCCTATGAATGATAGCCCAAAAAACTTTTCTAAGTTCTGGTAAGCAATTACTTGTTTGAATGTCCTTCTTTCAATGTAAAATCATCTTGGGACACAGAAAGACAGGGTATCAGAGAGAAAGATCTCAACTTGCTTTCCGTCCGACATGTTACTTTTCTAGCTTCAGGGAGCCTTCCAAGCATGTAGACGTACTATCCTGGATTCTTCTAGCTGGAAATGCAAAGGACTTCCCTTTCAATTTTCTGTATACAGAGCACGTGCTCTACCAATGAGCTATACTCTCTTCCTGTATGGGTTCCCAATGGTGGGAACTACTATGAGCATATGAGCCCACGTATCTGAATAGCACCATCTATTGTGAATTGAGGTCACTGAGGTCTTAAATAGAGATCCAAGCTCTGTTACTCAAAAGCCCCTTTATAAAGATACACTTGAGACTGAAGCTGGGAACCTTGTGATTATCTACTGGTGGAGACACCACATATAGCTTATAATACTTGGGAAAGAGTATGCACATATTTCTGAAGGCATCTGAACAGCATTTACCTGTATACAGTGTTTTCTCTATGCAAATCTTCTAAGCCACAAAGAATCTCAGCAGCATAAAACAGAGCTCTCTCTTCTTCAAAGCCTGGATTTCCCATATTATAGATGTGGAACTTCAAGTCACCCCCATTCATTATGGTTAGAACCAAACAGAGTGCATCTTTTGTTTCATAGGCATAGGCTAAGTTGACCTAGAAAGGCAATTGTGATAGTTTAAAAGAATTTGTGATGAATATTATTCCATTGCTAGCAACAGGAATGAGATAAGGCATCACGTGAATAAAAGGAAATAAAATGGAACTGGATAAATCTGACAACTAAAGCCATTTGCACACTAGACTGTTATAGCGCTATTATTCCACTTTCAACATCCTATGGAATTCTGGGATTTGCAGTTTAAGGAGGGGCTGCCTGGCCCCTCCGTGAACTGCAAACCCCAGGATTCCATAGGATGTTGAAAGTGGAATAATAGCACTATAACAGTCTAGTGCAGAAAAGGCCTAAGAAAAAGTGCTTCAAGATTTAAAAGCAGCCAGGTATTTTTATGATTCATATAATGAAACACAGTCTATGCATATCTGTGGACTCATACATCCATGAATACTTTTAGGAAATAAGCACATACAACAGGGCTTGAAAGCCTTTCTTTTAAAATTATAGCTTGAAGAATCCCTTAGTGGACATGCTGGCTGGGGGGATTCTGAGAACTGTACCCTGAAAGAAGTACTTTTAAAGCTCTCTAAATTACAATATAGATCTTCTCATTTACCCACACAAATACCTTATTATATTAGCAGTAAACTTGAGACCTAGCAAATGAAGAACCTCATGTTCTGGAGTTTTGTTTTGTTTTGTTTTTTGCTCTAGCAGGTACTTGTAGGTACAGGTACTTTTCTATAACTTGGTACTTTTCAACGTGTTGGACTACAATACCAGTCATTCCAATAGCATGGCCATTTGCTAGATGATGGGAACTATACAAACATAGAACTGCTGATATGGAAAAAAATCCCAATGGTGATCTAGTCCACCTTTTACCAGTGCAGGCATTTTATGTTTATACTGGAGGATATAGGGTTGGAAAAGACTGTTGTCAGCAATACACAGGGACTTAGAATATATAACTGAGAGCTGTCAATGATATGCCATGAAACCACTGTTATTTCAAAATCAGTTGCCAGGAAATGATGCTTCTGAAAATTTGTGGCAGTAGTCACAATCATAATCAATCAATCAATAACATATGTGGCGAACATCAGAATGATGGTTAGAATGAAGACACACCCTGTACACTTCCTGTGACCAACCCCATTCACTGATGGAAGTGTCACCTAATGGAAAGTCGGTGCCCACTGCAAATTTGGCAATACTTACTACAAATTGACTATTGACTTTTTCTAGAATCTGCTTTTCATTTAGGGCCATGGATTCACCTTTCCTCTTCTTTATCCTTTTTTTCTCTAATCTTTTACATGCGTACATTTTCCCAGTTGCCCGTACTTGACAAGCACATACCTGAAAGGAAACAACAAAAATAAGGAATCACTGCAGGGAGGAAAAGATGTAGAGAAGAAATCAGCATGTTAGTTAACAAGGTCTCTCTTTCACATGTGGCAACCCCTTCATTTTAATTTTTAAGGGAAGCACTTAGATTGGAATAGAATGTTTTAGATGGGGGAAGAGAAAGACGAGGACAGCCCTGTACACTTGAAGGACCTTCTATGCACCTTCATGAGAAATGTACAGACCACTGATTCCCCTTCTAGATCCTAAACTGAGTTATATTGAATAGAATCAGGGTGCACATGAGAGGGCCTTCAAAGGTATTAGGGCTGGCTAGATCCTGAAGAAATGCACATCCCAATATAAAGAGAAACGGGAGATGCTGGAAGTCAATTCAAAGTAAGTGATGTAATATACTTTATCACTACTTTATAACTTCCAGAGGGAATTCCTCATAAGACTGTTCAGTTCAGAGACCCTTAGCAAAATCATTAAATCCACAGTGGTTCAACATTTGATATAAGGCCATTTTCAGAGGGCTGAATAAAGATCTCGGAAATACTACTTCTTTGGACTCCAATTCCCAAGTTACTTGTTTGGACTCCAAGTCCCAAGTTACTTGTTTGGACTACAATTCTGAGATTACCACTTTTTTGGTCTACAACTTTGGACCACAACCTTAGTAAGAATTGCAGTCCCAATAAGTACCATTTTCATGCTCTGGTTCAGCCACACAATAGCAGAAGTGGGCTACAGAATTCCAATACAAAGTGCAATACACTCCTGAATCAGTTTCAAAGGGACAAGAAAACATATGAAACATACTGCTAAGTCAGTGCTATTTGAAACAAGACCTTGAAAATGTTGTACTTTTCTAATAGTTTGCATTTAACATGATGTTGTGGTTTGACTATTGGACTACAACCCTGAGGTTTGATTCCTTGCTCAGCCATGGAAACCCACTGGATCACCTTAGAGGTGCCACATACTCTCAGTTCCGTAAAACCCTGTGATAGGGTTGCCTTAGGGTCACCATAAGTTGAAGACATATAAAACTAAACAACAATTTACTGCCTCTCTCTCTCTCTCTCTCTCTCTCTCTCACACACACACACACACATTCATTCACACACCCACTGACCATATATGGATCAAATCTAAAGATTCTCATCTAATAAAAAATAATCATTAAAATTAAAAGTAGTCATTAACATTTTCATGTAGAGTTCTTGGGCTTGGACAATTTTTAACAGAGGTTTCTAGAGTTACTCACCTCCCCAAAACCACCTTTTCCTAATACCCTGTACTGTCTAAATGTGTTTTTCGTTACTGGTTGTCTGAAAGAATAAGAGAAGAGGTGTGAATGAGAAGATACATAATACTTCACACATTTTCTTTAAAAAATGTGGCTCCAAAATTGTTTTAATGGAAGTTGTTTCCTAACCACCACTTCCTGTTAACCGGCCATTCTAGTAGCTGATTCCATCCAGAGGCCCCCAGTAAACTCAAAAAAGGAAAAGTTAGCCCATAATCACTATGGTAAAGTGCAATGGTGGTTATTACTAGAATTAAAAATTCTGTGCTTGGATAGGAATTGTACAGATGTTGCTGGATAGAAAGTTACAGCACCCTATCACAGCTAATAGGGAGGGAAGCTGGAAGTTTCAGTCCAACAACAGCATCTGCAGGGTCACTTGATTCCCACACATTTGACACAGACTTACATTCCTCAAAGAGTGCCACCCTTCTTAGTTACTTAGTATTCCTCCAGATTAGGGTGAGGAAACATGGGTCCAGCAATCCCATTACCGCTGGACATGCTGAGTGAGAGTTGATGGGTAGCAGGACATGGCTTGCTGTAAGATGCACCACTGCATCCATCTTTTAAAATGCAGCCAGATCCACTGTACAACTTGGTAGTATTACAATTTGTTATCACAAACATGGTTTCCAAAACCCTCATTTGCCATTGACTACTTGAACCATGGGCAAGAAGAACAATCTGAAAAAAGTTAGAAAGGGCATATAACTTTACTTGTGTCCATTTATACTCTGGTATAAATGCTCCCCAACTTGTGTTTCCACCCAGCACTATATCCCACAGTCTGTTACAGCGAGGAATAGTTAAAAAGCAGCAAAAACAACAAGTCAACAGAAAGGAGAATCAGCAGAGAGGAGAAGCATCAAATTCTGTCTTGTAAAATGACTCTTCAGGTCTTACATTAGCATCACAAGAAATATCTTGATTAGGAATGTTTGTGTCATAATACCTGGAATCCTGTAGGTATGTTATTTCTGTATATATTCCTCTACAGGAGCAGTTGGACATTTTTGTCCAATACATAATGTCTGCATTCAGATCAAGCCTGCAGAAGCGGAGTGGCACATGCTATCCCACTGTAATATGGATATGCATGCAGTTGCACTCACAGGTGTGCACTTGGTTATGCATTCCACTGCACCTCAAGGTGGGTATCCAACAGTGGTAGCTTGTGGCTCCCATGTCAGTAGGGTGGTAAATCCAGTTCAGGCTTTATTGCAGGCTTAAAGTGTGCCCTCCAAAGTGCTGGACCTTATTGTCATGTCCCAGGCAGACCAGGTAGTCAGTTAGCGAAGCGGCAGAGCAGAGCAGGGGTAGTCCAAACAAAGTTCAAGTTCCAAAGCAAACAAATCCACAAAGCAAATCCAAATTGGCGTCAAACAAGCAGAGGTCCAAGATAGTCAGGAGACAAGAGAACACAGCACAGGGCTTCAACCACCAAGAAGATCATTTGTCAACCCTGAGAGGGATGGATCAGCTGTCTGCCCTTTAGCCACTAATGATGATACCACAGGTGTTCCCTCATTAAAGCTAGTTTGTTATTTAAACGAGATGAATGGCAGAGCCCTTCTTTCTGGTGTTGCCTCTCACACATAGTAAAAGTCTGTGTTGTTTTGTCCTCTGATACTTGTTCCCCCTGCTCAGGTCTCTGCTGTTGGTTGTTTTCTTTCAATGACCAAGCTTCTGGGGAGACTTCTGCCTCAGATTCAGAATCCTCCTCCTCACTGTCAGGGTCACCAAGGCAGGGCATGATACATATTCCTGAATGGGTTCAGCACCATGGATAGCTCTTTTAAGATTAACACAAGCCTGGAATGGATTCACCACCCTACTGACATGGAAGCCACCAGCCGCTGCTGGCATCCAGGTGTGCATTTGGTTGCCCATTTGTTTCCGCAGTATTGCCACTTGGTATCAGACATTTTGTAACACCATCAATTTATAAATCCTTTATGCTAAGCCACCCTGATGGAGGATCATGTCAATGTGTATTCACATCCTAAACCTCTGAGCTGTGTACAAAAAGCAAGCACATATTTTGAGGCACATCCACAAAGAACCTTCCTGTGATGGTATTTTGGTACATAATTAGAATCACAGAATCCATGTTGTATGGCATTCATGACTCCTTCTCTGCATGTGGACTATGCCAATTTCCCCTAGATACACCATCTCCCAAGAAGATCACAAGGTCTAAGGATGAAATGCATGTGAGACCAGATCTGTACTTCAGAATTCCGGGGGGGGGGGGAGAGCTAACATGCAGCAATGTAGATAAATCAGTACAGTTTCGTTGCTTGTAAACAGTCTCTGTTTACAAGCAACATACTAGAGATTTATTAAGGGGATGCTGCAATACATAGCTCTGGAAATGACTATGAAATAAAGAGTCAGTGTGGTATATTGAACAGAGTATTGAATCAATGCCTTGAAGACAGAGCTGAAACAGCATAGCCTGTGAAGTGGTCTGCAGAAATAAAAATAAAGAGTTTTCAGATTATATTTCAGCGAAGCTGCCTGACATTCTGACAGACAGAAATAAAAAACTGGAATATAGCGACACATGTTTGCAAGGCAAATCTGTCTTTCCTACTCCAGATGAAATATTCTTCCTTTTCTGGGACTGATGCTAGACTCTCTTTAGGCAATGATAGGATAACTGTAAATGCAGTTTGACTCTTCCATCCTCTAGAAATGGAACAGAAGAGGGCAACTGGATCAACAAAATATTCAGCTAATGTCCTGTAGATGAGAGTGGATGCCCATACTGCCATTTTCTGCTCCTTAATGGGCCAGCTCAGTAAAAGAATGTGGGTTGAGCTGGAAAACTCAACAGCCACATTTGTAATTTCATTTCTTATTATCTATCAGTTCCTCACTGAAGATATATTGCAGGATGAGATTGCTCTGAATCATTAGATATTGTTGGAGTCCGGTTCCCATTAGTCTCTGGCAGCATCACCAAGAGATGATGAAAGAAATAGTTCATCAACATCTGAAGGGTTACAACTTCTCCTTCCCTGTTGTACTAACTATGGAGCTGATGAGTTTACACATTTTCAGGAGTAATTTTGAGAAAAGGTCACATCTAGAACCAAGTCACTCATCTTTCATCTATAGCCTGATTTTTCTATATTTTTGTTTTCTGCCAAACCTCCCTTCCTCCAGCTTAAAAACAAAAACAATCTCATTGCTTCTCTAAGAAGCAAGTCAGCATGTATTCACCACAGGCAATAAATAGTCAGAAGTATTGCCAATGCTGTTTTCCTGTCACCACTAATCCAGTCACTAGGGGGCAGTATGTTAATGCATTGAGGATGAGCTGCAGCTATTAAAGACATCAGTATTATGGGATCAGCATTTACAATCTTTGTTTTAAGAAGAAAAAGAGATAATGGAAAAGTTACACCCTCAAAGTGAAACTGCTGCTATTCAAGTTTCTGAGAAAATGGTCATAAACCCTATAAAGGCTTTATAAATGTCCACATATATTTTATAAGTAAGACTTACAAGAGACTCCGGCCTACCAGAAAGCTACACCCATGTGCCCTCTTTTTCTAATTCCAGATGTGTGGGGCTGACATATTTTCTGTAGATTCTCTCCATAGTGAAGGGGAAAGATTTGTGTCTCATGAAGCATTTTGTTACTAGAAATTTTTAAAAATATATATATAGGGAGAGAATTGTTGTTCTGTTAAAATGAAAAATTCACAGTAAGATATCTTGACTCCTAGCCATCAGAAAACCAGAAGTTACACTAATAATATATAAACAATTGCCCAAATTATGGGAGCTTATATTGTGTAAAAAATTACTATCTTTGTACATGGGTAAGCTGGAAGAATTAATTTGCAAGTTTGATTTTTTATGATGGAGATTGGGAGAAAAATCAATAAATATACCATATGAACACTCTCAATTCACAGGTATTTACTTGAAGTAAGAAATCATGCCACTGATGCAGATGGTAGTAAGCTCCAGGTAAGCATGCTGAGGATTGTAGCCTAACTGTAAGTTCCACCTTATGAATCAGTTATGATCTCTATGTGAAAAGTATTTTTCATTTATAACCACCAAGACCTAAGATTGGTGACCGTGAACCATTTCACATTATGCAGTTATAGTGCTGTGATTCCACCTTAATTGCCATTGAAACATCCTATGGAATCCTGTTAACTGTGATGGAGACATCACAGTTAACAGCTCTAAATATCCCTCCCTAAGCAGCAAACAGAGAGTCAGATAAAGTAGCTTGAGTGTTAGACAGGGTCTCTGAGAGTGAAGGGGACAAAGTTTGAATCCCCAGTCAGCAACAGATAAACCCTGTGTGACCGCAGGCAAGTCACCGTCTTTCAGTTTTAGAAGAAGGCCATGGTAAGTCTTCTCTGAATAAATCTTGCCAAGAAAAACTTACAATAAAGTGGCCGTGAGTCAGAGGGGACTAGAAGACACACAGCAATAACTACAACTACAACAACACTGCAAATCCCTGGATTCCAGAGGATGGAACCACAGCAGTTCAACTGGAATCATAGTGCTACAGTGGTGCCTTAGGTCCCTTGCAGGGACCTCCCCACAACCAGACACAGCCAAAAAAGTACAACTGAAATGGGGAAAACTGGTACCATGTAAATTATCTGAATTCCTGCATTGTTTGGTTTAGATTGTTAATAATAAAGTTTAAAACTGGCGACAAAAAGTCACTGTATGAATACTCAAATGTGTTTTCCGCTTTGTAAATTATTTTGCATTCTTTTAGCACTGGAAAAATAGGCTCCAGGTCTAAAATCCTGACACATGTTTTGCATATCGTTAAAGTATGTTCAACAGTTCCTGGGAAGTCTGCTGCCTTTTCCTGAACTTTGCAGGGATCTTTGCCAATTTCAAAATATTTAAGTGTGCAAAAGGAATGCAGAATGAAAGATATGAAAGGGCAAGTAGAGTCTTTCCATATCCAATTAGAGTTTGAACTTATCACAAAAATCCTATTATTTGTGGAAGACTTCACACATCATCTTCACATGGTGAGTCAAACTATAGATTTACTACCATAAGTTACAGCAGTGGTCACCAATGTGGATAGCCTTAAAATGGCATTACTCAAATTCATAGAGATAAGGGGCTGTCAGCAGCTACTACTCTAAAGGTTATACATAGTGCTTCAATTATCAGGAGCACTGTACTTCTCTGTTCCAGTTGTTAGGGAAAATGAGCACAAGGATGCATTTGGTTGACTGCCATGGCCTATCTGATAGACCGTGTTTTCTAATATAAGTTTACCCAGTCTCTGAGATCCACAGTAGAGGCCGTTCTCTTGGTTCTGCCACCTTCACAGCTATGGCTGATGGAAACACGAGAGAGGGCCTTCCCAGTGTCTGCCCCTACACTTTGGAATTCCCTCCCTAGGGGGGCTGGAATAGCCTCCTTCTTGCTGTCCTTCCATTGGCAGGCCAAAACTTTTGTATTTAGACAGGCTTTTAGAATTGAAAAAAGGCTGTAAGTGATGCATTGGTGTAAGCTGTATTGTTTATTGTTTCTAAAATCTTTCAGAGTATATGTTTTTAATATGGTCCTCACTTTAATTCAGTTTTAATGAGGCTTTTTATAGGTTTTCAGTTGTAATCTATTTAATGAGTAAGCTGCCTTGAGTCCCAGTTTGGGGAGAAAAACAGGATATAAATAAAGTGAATAAGCTAACAAAAATTTGTTAGCCAAAGCCAACAAAATGAATTTCAACAGAGATAAATGTAAGGTCCTACACCTAGGCAGAAAAAAAAAATGAAATGCACAAATATAGGATGGGAGACACTTGGCTGGACAGCAGTACATGTGAAAGGGATCTAGGAGTCTTAGTGGACCACAAGCTGGACATGAGTCAGCAGTGTGATGCGGCAGCCAAGAAAGCCAACACAATTCTTGGTTGCCTCAATAGGAATATGGTGTCTAGATCGAGGAAAGTAATAGTACTACTCTATTCTGCTTTGGTCAGACCTCAGTCTGGAACACTGTGTCCAATTCTGGGTAACTCATTTCAAGCAGGATATTGACAAGCTAGAATGTGTCCAGAGGAGGACAACCAAAATGGTGAAGGGTCTGGAAGCCATGCCCTATGAGGAGCGGCTTAGAAAGCTGAGTATGTTTAGACTGCAGAAGAGAAGGTTAAGAGGGGACATGATAGCGATGTTTAAATATTTGAAGGGATGTCATGTCAAGGAGGGAGGGGCTTGTTTGTCGCTGCTCCAGAGACTAGGACAAGGAGCAATGGATTCAACCTACAGGAAAGGAGATTCCACTTGAACCTCAGGAAGAACTTCCTGACAGTCAGAGCTGTTCGGCTGTAGAATATGCTGCCTTGGAGTGTGGTGGAGTCTCATTCTTTAGAGGTTTTTAAACAAAGGCTGGATGGCCATCTGTTGAGAGTGCTTTGATGTGTGTTCCTGCATGGCAGGGTTGGACTAGATGGCCCCTGAAGTCTCTTCCAATTCTATTATTCTAATGTTCTATGATTCTAAAACGCAGAAGAGGAGGAGAAAGAGAAGGAGGAGGAAGGCTGATCTAGTGGGGCCATTTTTACATTCCTGAGACCAGAAGGGTGAACACTAATTTACTCCCAAATGCTGAAAGGACTGAAAGCAATGTTGTACATCAACGCATTCCCATGTCCCATCATATCATAAATGCAACACTTACCTTTCCAGCCATTTCCACTGGAGAAATCTATCAAAATACATGCTTTCTGAATATTCTTGAAAAGGTTCTCCACTTAAATACTCATGAACAGATCTGTCTCAGATGAAAAAAGAAAACATAACAAACATTTTACAATCCTGAGCTTCAGTACAAAAAAAGCCTTTTACTCCTTTTGACATGAGAGAGCCTAGTTTACTCCTTCATATGAAAATACATTTTATACATACATACATACCAAATTCTGTGAATGTTCATGTTGCCATTGTTAATGTTTGATGTTAGTAGAGGTCTGGATGTGATATTTGATAACTATTGTCAATATATTCAATCAACCAGTGATTATTATTTCTGTCTTACCAGGCAGTTCTCTAGTTATGGCCTTAAAACTGACAAATATATTAAAATACAAATAGGTCAGGTACCATGCGCTCCTTAAAGCATTTAGCTAAATGGAGACTAGGCAAAACTTGTTTATTTCAAATATACTGTTAAGCTCCCTCTTTTAACAAATGGGATGTCTTTCACAACTCAGTTTCATTTTTAATTGCTCACTCTGACATATGTTTTTACAATAAATTCTAAGCTTTGGAATTACTGTATGCCAAAGAAATGACCAACAGTTTACAAGCCTAGCTTTGTAAATTGTATGTTACTTATAAGACTTATACATATATATTATACTGCATGTCATAACGCTAGTCCAACATACATAAAACAAATAAAATGACCTGAGAAAACCAGTTCACTGTTAATGCTATGAACAATCCTCATTTCCTCCACTCAAAGAGCAAAATAATAACAGGAGTAAAAAAATAATTCAAATAGGTAAGCAGATTTATTGGGCTATGGATGGATACATTTTTCAAATATCTATGGGAGCAACATAAACTGTCCAACTGGAGACCTGACGGGGATGGCTTTCAGTAATAGTTCCATTTTGGAATTGTTGCTGTTTCAGGTCCCTGCTGTCTGGACAAATACAAAAGCCACTATTTGGCAGATGTACATCTATGTCTAGAGAGCTTTATACTACAACAGAAAAACTGCAGTGAGCTTGCAAAACTGATAAGCCCTTTCCCAGACAAAAGGACGACACAACAGATGTGAACTTCGGTGCCACAGCGCTCCTGTTTGAGTTCCTGATAAACAGCGATATTTGCATGTCCTTTTATCCAAGTTGGCTCTACAGTCACACATTTTTTTTCCATTTTGAAACACAGAGCAACTTACAATCGCACTATTATGCCACAATGATACCACATTAACTTCCATGGTTCCAACCTGAGATCGGCATTTTAAAGAGGGGTATGTAGAATTTAGAGGTCTGGCATCTCACCAAACTGCAAATTTCTAGGATTTCACAGAGTGCAGCCATGGCAGTTAAATTGAAATCATAGTGCTAAAACTGTGTAATGTGAAATGGTCCTCTACTACAGAGCAGTGTAGCCTCCCTACTTTCTTTTTGAAATGGTAGGAAGCTCATGAATGGAGGTGTTTTGTTTTGTTTTGCCTTTCTCCCCCATTAATAGTAATAACCTACACTTGTGTTGGAACTTTCCAAAGAATGAACCAGCAGGGAGGAGTGGGTGGGTAGAAGACTAGTGGAACATCCTTGTGCAATACAGGAAGTTTTAATACAGTCAACTTCACCTTGGTAGATTTATTTACTATGCAAACCTGGACATGACTCTTTAAAAGTAAGACCCATTGAGTTTAATAGGATCTACTCCCAGGCAAAGGGTGATATGAGACGGCAGCCTCATTTAGTTCTTTAAAAAGCTGTTTATGCTTCCTATCTCTGCATCAGATTTCAGATCAGTGTAAAGCACAATTTAAAAACAAAAAATGGCAGATAAATTTGTGTACTTATAACAGACAGGAATGTACACAGCCAATGTGGTGTAGTTGTTTGAGCACTGAACTACAGTCCTCGAGAGCAGGATTCAATTTCCCACCCCCACCCCAATCGGGGCATGAAAACCCACTGGGTGAGCTTGGGCACATCACACACTCTCAGCCTCAGAAAACCCAGTGATAGGTTCACCTTAGGGTCACCATATGTTGGAAATGACTTGAAGGTGCACAACAACAACAATACACAAATAAGCAAGAAAGTCTATCTAAATGCTTACATGGGAAAAAAGGGTTTTTGCCTTACATATGAATGATAGCTGTGTTCGCCTCTGACTCTGGGGCCATGCTAGGATAAAGAGTACTGTGAAGGAATGCTTTTGATGTCTTCTCCATCCAATTATGCCATGCTGACAAGTTGTGCTTATAGCATTTGTACTCTCTGCAGTTCTTACAGTGCTTGATAATGTTACTCCCAATTAAGCCCCTATTCATGTGGCCCTCCAGATGTTGTCAAACTGCAAGTCCCACATCCTCAACCAGCACAGCCAATGACAAGGAATGCTGGGATTTACAGTCCAGCAGCATCTGGAGAGCCACATAATTCTGTTACTGCAGTTTCTAGTCCGAACTTGAGGGATATTAGATATCATTTGATATCAAGAATTTGGCCTTCACTACCCATTCCTCTCCACGTGCTTGCGAGGCCCCCGGACAAGCACGCACACAGGCATGGCCGAAAATAGCTGAACTATTCAAATCTCAATCCAGGCAGGCCAGTAATTGCCAGACTGCAGCTTTAGGAGACCTCCAGGCAAGTACCTTCTTAAGATCACATTATGTATGCACGCAGTTTACAAAAGATCCCGTGCCCCGAGCAGGCAGCTTGACGAGCAGACTATCCAACTCTCAAGCACTCTGCGTTTGCATACTGTCTACACTATTGACAATGCTGTCATAATTCAATCATCTAAAGTACTGACCTTTCGGAGGCTTTGTGTCCAGCCCGAAACCCACTGTTTTCTCCAAGAACGGACTAGCCTACAGGCACATTTTCCTTTATAAGAACCCCTGACTTTAAGCGTCTCATCGGATCGCTCGTGACTTGCTTCCCAAATTGCTGCCACTCCGTTTGACGAGCCTCCCCTCAGCCTCCAAGCTCCCAAGCTTCTCTCCTTATACCGGGCTACAGGATCAGGTGTAGTATTTCCCCGAAAATCCTCGCGAAAATCCCCTATCTACTTTCCTCTCCTTATTTTCTTAGGACTGTGTGTGTGACTGCACGATTGTGCAGTATTTCTTAATTTCTAGTGAGTGAGTGTGTACGTTTGCTGTGACTTTGTAAATAAAGGAAAACAATTATTATTTACTTCTGTTTGATTATTGACTCGGCCTGACCCCATAAACACTGGGTAAAAGATCTCGCTACATTGCCCTGTCTCTCGCATTGCTAACTAGTGTTCTAGCTAATTCCCATTCCCCATTATTTTGAGCACATTGAGGTGTCCCTCACGGAACCCCCAGAAATCAGGGTAACAATTCCTATTCCTGACATAGCAAAAAATGACATCAAACTGGAAAGTGAAAAAGAGCATACTTTAAAGCTATTTGATAGATGGTGAAGTTGCCTCGAGTCTCATTCTTGGGAGAAAGACAGAATATGAACTGAATGAGTAAATAAATAAGTTCACTTTTTATAATTAATATCCAAACAACCTGTAGAACATGGACAGAGGGGGTAAAGTTATTTATACACTTAGGTAGAAAAAATGGAATACAGAAATATAGGATGGGGGACACGTGGCTGGATAGCAGTACGTGTGAAAGGGATCTAGGAGTCTTAATAGACCACAAGCTGAACATGAGTCAGCAGTGTGATGCGGCAGCCAAGAAAGCCAATGCAATTCTCGGCTGCATCAATAGGAGTATGGTGTCTAGATCGAGGGAGGTACTGGTACCACTCTACTCTGCTTTGGTTAGACCTTATCTTGAATACTGTGTCCAGTTCTGGGCACCCCAATTCAAGAAGGACATGGTCAAGCTGGAGCAGGTCCAGAGGAGGGCGACCAAAATGGTGAGGGGCCTGGAAGCCATGCCCTATGAGGACAGACTTAGAGAGCTGGGTATGTTTAGTCTGCAGAAGAGAAGGTTAAGAGGGGACATGATAGCTATGTTTAAATATTTGAAGAGATGCCATGTAGAGGAAGGACAGGGTTTGTTTTCTGCTGCTCCAGAGACCAGGACAAGGAGCAATGGATTCAAGCTGCAGGAAAGGAGATTCCACCTGAACCTCAGGAAGAACTTCCTGACAGTCAGGGCTGTCCGGCAGTGGAATATGCTGCCTTGGAGTGTAGTAGAGGCTGGATGGCCATCTGTCGGGAGTGCTTTGAGGGTATTCCTGCATGGCAGGGGGTTGGACTGGATGGCCCGTGTGGTCTCTTCCAACTCTACATTTCTATGATTCTATGATTACTGAGGATCTTTCCGCACTACACTGTTCGAGTGCTATTATTCCACTGTCAACATCCTGTGGAATCCTGGGGTTTGCAGTTTAGGGAGGGGCATTTAGAATTCTCAGCCAGAGAGCTCTTTGGCCTCAGTAAACTACAAACCTCAGAATTGCACAGGATGTTGTAAGTGGAATAATAGCACTATAGCAGTGTAGTCCAGAAAGGCCCTGAGTTACTTATTTGGCCCCAGCTCATCGCAGATAGTACAAAAAATAAGCATTAGGCCAGGACTCAAGCTCACTCTTAGGTTCATCTTAAGCCCCTCTTCATTTTGGCACCTGAGGGATGGCCCAATTTCCCTACACTTAAAGACTATTCTGATCAGGAGGTGAAATATTCTGTAACTAGAGTGCCATTGCTGACAACAGTAATCTCTATCACAGATAAATCAAAGGAATACATGGAAGAGGGCTTAAGAAAAGGCAAGTTGATGTGAGACTATGCACTCCAAAGGAAAAGAATGCTCTGCATGCTGAGGCAGTTGAAAACCTTTGTCCAGAAAGATCTTAGATTAAAAAGGTTATAGATTTAGAGCAAGGAAGGGGGCAAATTCAGTATGGCCAAAGGCCAATTCTTGCCCACCTTTCCAGCACCTGGGGGAGCCAGACACCCTCTGCCCTGTATGCTGGAATTTGATGACGGGAGTGGGAGGTGGGCCACTGAAAACTTCATTTTGTTGGCTTAAAAGAAGGCCTGCTGGAACACACACCTTGTTTTGCAAGAGAATGGCACTTCTTGGAGGCTCCCCATATGCTTTGCTTTAAGTAGCAAATGTACTTTAAAAACTCTTCCACCACCGAATTTTGCCAGTGGCAGGAGGGCTGCGAGGCCACACAAACAGTCTGGGGCGAAGAATACATCATCAGCAGACCATGTGTTGCCCACCCAGAGTTCAGGGCACCAAATAAAGAGCTGAAACAAATGATCAATTTCTCACTGAGAACTTGTTAGAAATAAATTGCATGGTCAGGAGCCAAAATATAATATGACATTTGGCTGCCACATTATACTTACTTCACGCAAGGTGAGAAGAGCTCTTTACAAGGGCTGTTTTCAAGTTTTTCTTCTGTCTGCTGGACAAGATCTTGGCTGACTTCTGCTACATAAACTGGAGACTAGGAAAAAAGCACAGAAATATCATCAATACACATGAGTCTTGTGATAGGAGAAAACATTTCCTTGATAACAAAGCTCATCTAGGCAACCAAATACTCCCAGGCTTAAAACATCACTAGAGTTTATCTTCATATGACTAATGACTACAAGCTTTAAAGCACAAACACACCTTACTTCCTAGAAAAACTTAAGTCACATGAATCTGGCACTTACTTGCAATGAAAACTCATTAAAAAGAAAGCCAGCTTGAACAGAGTTCAACTACTAGATTTCATTTTCTCTTTCTTATGGAAAACCCCACTTGTACAACACATGGATATTTTAAAGCGCGTATAAAATCTTCCTGAAGGTATCAGTTAATTACAGGAAAGTGAATCTATATTTTATGAGTTTGCCTGCAACAAAATGTTACAGTATATTATTGTTTCCTATGGAGAGAATTCTTGTTCAGCCTTCCAGATAGGCAATCATTCCTCATCTCCAGTAATTTATTTCATTTACACCTTCTAATTAGTTTACCATTTTTCATTACCAAATGGCAGTCCTCATGGTCAGGCCTTGTCAATAAGGGGCTACCCACTTAGTTTGGTTTTTAAAAGATGTATTCACATAAGTGCACACACAAAGACATCCCTAGAGGACTGACATAAAACATTTTTCTGCCTGCTAGAGAAAGTGGCACCTTTATACAAAGACAGAGCAATAGAACATTTTTTTTTGCATCAGGCTTTGGACCGCAGCAGGTTAAAATGAAATGACAGGATTCATATAAAGTTAATGAACTGTTAAAATTAAGAAAATTTGGGAATGAGTGATATGAATAAAACATACTTCTACAATTTTAGGGTTCCCTCCCCAACATACAGAACTCTGCTTTCTTCTTAGCAGATGTGTTTGGGAAACAATTGCATAGATACTTACTATCCGAGTTTTGTATTACATGGTGTGACAGAGATAGCATTGGGGAATTAGCTTTGTGTCTATCTGAAAGTTTGCTTGCTTGTTTAGTTTAGTTTATATCCCACCTTTCTCTTAGCACAAGACTCAGACTGGCTTACAACAAATTAAGACAAAACACAGCTAAATAATATTAGTACAAAAATTTAAAAAACAAGAATTCTGCTGAAAAAACAAAGTTAATAATGTTTCAAACACATTTAAAATGTAACAAAAAGGAGGGAAGCACAGCACATCCCATTAAAAGCTCTATCTGCTACAACAAGCAATGAGCCAAAAGCCTGCCTAAAGAGAAAAGTCTCTGTGCTCAGACAGAAAAAGAACAGAGCGGGGGCCAACCAGACCTTCTATGGGATGAAGTTCTACAACCTGGGAGTAGCCACTACGAAAGCTCTTTCTTTCATGTTCTCACCAAATATCCCTGTGATAGTGGTGGGACTGAGAGAAAAATGACAATCACTGAGGTTGCTTACTTGGAATGCCAGCTAAAGCTGCCTGAAGCATCTAACTCTTATACTTTTTGACATGAAAGAACCTCATCTGCAAGGATTAAGGGAGATAAGGGAGATGAACCAGTGGATTGGCTTGTAACCATTCTCTGGATGCTGCATTAAGGAGTGTGTGTGTGTGCGTGTGTCAGTACACATTAACGCAGAATGAAGGAGGAGAGTTTTACAAATGTTTTTGTAAAATTTTCTCATTTTATAAATGAGAAACTGAGATGGACCAGAAATAAGCCGATTTGCTCATCCGTACTAGCTGCCAGACATTCAAATTTGTGGCATTCTTGCTTGTAAGGGTGGGATTCATTCATTCTTTCCTTCTCTCTCTTTTTTTTTTAAAGAAAGACAGAATCCAGAATAAAAGAGAACAGTAGATGCTTCCGTGACCTTTCCTACTGCAAGTTCGTGAGAGACAGACAGTCCCAGGTTCATTTTTCAAAACTGCATTGGATCTAGTCCTTCTCTCTTCCTCTGTCTTAGACCATTCAGGCATATTTAGCATTTGTTTATCAGTGTGGAGTGAAGTATAGAACATTAGCATTCTCTATTTAATGCATTAAAAAGGAATATGTGGATGGCCCAGAGTTTTGACATGTATTTAGGGGGACTCAGTTGAACAGATTTTCTCAGCCAGTTCTGCCTACTTGATTCCAGGACTTATAGTCTAGCAATACAACTTTTCCAGGTCCTAGGATTGTTTTGTTTCTGCTATAGAATACAAAGACTATTTTATTTTTTTTTAAAAAATCAACAACCGAGAAATAATCACACCTCCCTCACAGACTGCTCATTTACACAGTGGTCATGGAAGGTTCAGAGACCACACAGACCAGGATGCCGAAGAAAAAACGCATCATCTCTCTCTTGGACGTGAACAGAACAGCAAGATGAAACTCCTGACTCCAGCCAGTTAAAACTAAGTCCACTGCCACCTAGAGATTAAATTATGTAATAACATTATCCCCACACAGCTGCCACAGGTCTACAAACACAAGCTGAGATCAGGCAAGCCATTCCAAGTGGTACAATCAGCATAAGTAACCTATTAAATATTTTATAGTCCCAAAGGCAGTTCAGTGCACATTTAAAATGCCAGTTACTCATTCCTTTTACTTTTTCCAGTAACACAGAGAGTTATTCAGTTGCAAGCACTGGTACTTTCTCTTTCTCAAAGCTGTTACACATGTGTTCAACGATTATGAATTAAAATAGCTAAAGACATCATATACACAGACACAGACACAGACAGACAGACAGACAGACAGACACAGGCATGCTTTAGAAAACCAAAGTCACCATCCAGTGCTGTACAGATACAAGATAAACAAGGGCCACAGTTCAACACAGGATTTAAATTAATGAGCTTAACCACATTTAACTGGATGCTGGATGGTAGCCTAAACTGTTGCCAACTGGGCTGCTGCTGCTATTTACAATACATTCATTTAAAAGGGATAATCTAATAAGTAATATCTAAGAGCTATTGCTATTCCTAAACACAGCATGTTAGGGATTTATTATTATTATTATTATTGCATGTCAGACTGCTAGATCTGGCAGGCACACTGTATCATCTCTGTCCTTCCATAAAACAGCTGACTTCCTGGTGACTTTTTAATGGACTTAAGCTGCCCATCAAGTAAGGAGGAATCATATAAAGCACTGCAACTCACAGCTCAGCTGTCATTGTACTATGTATTTGTCACACACTAAGGGCACCTCTATTTGACCAAAGCAGGACTAAATGATAGCTTTCATCAAGTATTTAAAGTTTTGCACACTGCCTATTTAGGATGTAATACCACCCAGAATGAGCCTGTGGCTGAATCCCATTGAGCTCAATGGAATTTACTACTGAATAATCACGCAAAGGACTGTGCATTTGTGCTCCAAGTTTCAAAAAGCATCCCTGAAAAGAATCTATTTAATCACAGCATTCATTTTTGGGGTGAAACAACTTGTACAGTACCAAATGCTAATTGACTGCAATTTTGATCATACTTCCCTTTTACTTATGCTACCTAGTGCCTGATGAGAGCTTCAGTACAATGATATTTGGAAGACCACACATTGTTTACCTATTTTTTATATGCTGTTCAACAACAGTGGCTTAAAATCACATCCTGTCCACAAGCCAGTCAAACATAAAAATACAACTAAAACCAAAACAAAATCATAAAACCAAAATATAAAATACAACATTAATTCAACAGCACATAATAAAATATCTCTCAACAAGATTGTATATAATGTATAAAATTTTAAAACAGATCTTAATATTTCAGAAGATATGTACTATTTAAAATAAAATCCCTAAAATGCAGAAATAATTTTTAAAAGAATATTTTTTTAATGTTGGAGAAAATAAAATCTAACAAAATAAACTAAGTTGGTGCTGAAAAGATCAAGCCTTTGCCCCAAAATGCTGGAAGAGTGGGTTGAGGAAGAAATATTTCATATTCTGATCCTTGGCCTGGGAAGTAAGATTGACAGGAAGAAGCAATGAATTCTGTTCAACCTGAGTACTGACTTTTTTCTGTGACTTGTAAAAACTAGAACAAAGTGCCTACAACAATCTGATGAACAGGCCTGAAGGCAGAACAGAAATAATCCCTTCTTCCTGCACTGCCCTTATTCTAACCTGCCTCCTTGGTTCAGTTCTCAAGATCTAGTCCTATTCAGCAGTAGCAGCTTCTGTCAACCACTAAAAATGACACTAACTGGAGGGTGACCAAGGACTAGCACAGCAGAACTCCAGACATGGCTTTCTTTCTCCCCAGGCCAATGTTTCAGTAGCATGCAAAAGTTGCTGCCAGCAATAGACATTGACTCTGCAGTACGAATGCATGCAAAAGTGTGAACGTGAGCAGAGAAAGGCAGAGAAAAGCCCATCCTACCTTCACAGTATTTACTGTTGACCTCACCAGAAGATATTCTCATGTCTTCTCAAGTCTCTTTTTGCCTATACTTTTTGGCCTGCAGAGACAAGACATTCCCAAATGGCATCCTTGTTTCATCTTCCAAATGCCATTCTATATGTCTGGTTGTATATACTACAATATAGACAGTACCACAGATCTAGCTCTTCCATTAGGTGGCATGAGGTGACTACTATAGAAAGAATGAAATGAAAATGACCTCAGGTGACAGATGCTGGACAGCAGCAGTAGCCTTCTGCCTTCTCCATGTGGACTGTCATGGAGGAAAAAAATGTCTATGCCACACAAGCTATGCCAGCTGCCCTGAATTAGTCTGCTGACTCAGGTATGATGAAGAATTCTATCAACTGCCAATCCATCTGATTCTGTACATGAACTGATGAGGAGGGTGCCACCTTGTCTTTCATGCCAGAAACAAAACGGTTTGGCCTGGCTCTGCTTAACTATCCATAGCACTGGAAGCAATGTTCAGTAGAACTGGTTCCAGCCCACCTGGGGTCCTTTCACACTATTCAATCACAGCACTATAATTCTAACAGTCATCACTGCGTAGTACAGAATTCTGGGGGTTTTAGTTTAGAGAGGCATTACAGCTATCTGGCTAAGAATTCTAAATGCCCCTCTCTGGATGGCAACTGACAGCCAGTGTAGTATAGTGGTTTTAGCACTGGGCTATGACTCTGGAGACCGGAGTCCACTTGATCATGGAAATCCACTGGGTGACCTTGAGCGCGTCATACACTCCCAGCCCCAGAAAACCCTGTGACAGATTAGCTTTAGGGTCTCCGTAAGTCAGGAACAACTTGAAGGCATACAACAACAACAAAAAGATGGTAACTCCCAGGACTCCATAGGATTGTCACGTGGCAGTTAAAATGGAATGATAGTGCTGTCATTGTGAAGTGTGGAAGTGCCCCTACACTACCAATGGAGTAGAGAAAAGCTGCAACTCAGAAAAGCAATTCAGCTTTCTGAACTTACACTGGGGATGTATTGCCTTCCCTAATGATTCTCTTATCCTGTGACTCTATCTGCTATTTCAAGATCAGCATGGGAATGCAACTGTGTTCTGCACACAAATCCTCATTATCTCTATCTTGGACAATTCCATCCCTTCTGTTCTGCTCAGATTCAGCTATTACTAAGATATTGAAGCAGGAAACTTTTTTAAATATGACCCCTCAGAAATTGCAGAAATCACAGAAATTATTTGTAGGGTTTAAAGCAACAGATAAGAAAGAGGCATCTGCAATGCTGATTTGGTCGTGGTGAGCCCCAGTATTTTATTTATAGTTCCAGCAGTCTATGCTCGGTCAGATGGACACGTTGTAACACTGACAAAACAACAGGAGTATTTTCCAGCTCTTGTTCTGAGTATTTACACTAACGTGGGCTTCTGAGAAATGGCTTCCACATGTTCTTGTATTTCTACTTTTGGCCAAACTTAATAGAGCTCTGCGAGAATAAATACACTTATTTAGCCAAATGGTCTCAGTTACTTCTCAGTGTTTTGAAATCTATGGCTTCCATGTGGCAGCGGCAGAAGAGACTGTTAGAATAAATGCTTTTTTGTGTGACTGTTGAAAGACAGGTGGAACACAGCATGCTCAAAAACTTTCCTGTTCTAAGTTCTAAGTGAGTACAATCCTCCACTTTCATGTTAATCAGGTGCAGAGGCATATGATTCTCTGCATTTATCTCCTTTCTTTCTAGTAATCACCCTGTATCAAACGGAAACACTAATCATACAGTCTTAAATAACAATAACTAACATCTGAGCTTTGACAAATTATTTCTTGGACTACAGTTCCCAAAATTCTCCAGCCAGCATGGTCACTGGCTATGGTGCTTGGGGAGTCATAGTCCAAAGAGATAACATTTCCAAGCTCTCATTATAAAGCCTGACTCCAATTAAGCAGTCAGAAAGAAGCTTTAGGGAGCTGGAGGGGTGCATCATGGGAGAAGATGGACTTAGGAGTCCCTGAAACACTGGTTTGACTCAGATGGGATGGATACAATATGTCTGACTCTGACATCTGTGCTACTTTGCTTCAATATATCAAACTAATGCACATGTACATGTCTTAATATAAACAAATGTCTAAATGCTGGAGCTTTTCCTTAGATGCAGATGAACATTTTAGAACTAATTTCGAAATCTTTCACTGCTTACATGTAGAGTTGAGAGCATGAATTATTAACTGAGGCAGTTAAAGCTCTCATAGAAATTAAAGACAAGTTTCCAGTAGATGATCTCTAGTTGTCTCCCTTCATTCCCCCCATCTCCTCTGCTGGAAAATAATAGGTTACTAGAGTCATCTTTCACTTTTTCATTCTTCTTAGCTGGAGTGAGTATCATCCCACTTTTGCAAGTGTCACAAATAAAGAACATTGTACTGCTTCCAAAAGCATTGCAAACAAAACGGATTTTCCCAGCAGAATTCTAGTCCTACCACTCTTGCATGGCACTGCCGAGTAACATGAATCCTGGATCAGCAATTTATGGAAGGAACTGGTGACAAAGAAAAGTCTTGGTAACTGATAGCAGTTATTAGGTGGTGGCTAGGAGGACTCTCTTTAGATCTGGGAGATCAAAGAGGAGAAAATTCTTCCCAGTGTGCCTATGGTACCAAGATTCTATAATACTGAGGTCTGTAAGTGACTCATAGATGTGATTTATCAGTTAAAGCAGTACAGTTCATCAGGGAAAAACAAAAGCTTTTAATTTAGTGCCAACATTACTCATTTTTAGAGTCACAAGAAGCACAGCTCTTTGATGTGCAAAGTCTTGTTTTATTACACCTCCCTGAGTCCTGCTTTATTATTATTTTTTTTAAACTAAAAATAATGGGAAGCAACTCCTGCTAAAGAAACATTGCTGACTTCAGGAGGTTACCATAACATCTCCTCACCAAAATGATTTGTAATTCACATTTATCATAATCATCCCCTCCTACAACTATCAATACTACTAATTTGGGGCCAATATATCCCAGGGTGTGATCTGAAGTTACAAGATACATGCTGAAGATAAGCAAGTCCATCAGCTCATTCACAATACACAATTATACAATCACGCTTTAACTGCAATATTTCCATCTTATGGCATCCTGGGATTAGTAGTTGGGTGAGGTGCTACAGTATTCTCACCAAGAATGTTAAATGACCCTTCCTCAGCTGCAAATGCTATGATTCCCTGAGATATTTCCATAGCAGTTAAAGTGCAACGGACCACTATAATTATGTAGTATGAATAGGCCCCAGATCTGGTCAACTTTTGGGCAGGAGACAATCCAATAACCCCGTATGTAAGATCTTGATTCCATTGCATACTAGGGGACAAAAACTACAATAAGCAATAAATAAACCTTGTGCTTCCTCTCCTCTCACTAAGAAGTAAACTTAGGGGGGAAATGCCAAGCATCCACACAGGAATATAGCTCTCCCTCAACATTCGCAGGTTTGACCTTTGCAAATTTGATTATTTGAGGGGTGCCCACTTGCCTCCCCTCTTCTTCCCCTCCCATTCCCATGCCTTTTGCTCAGGAACGAAGGCAGAGTGCACAGGGTGACAGGCAGCCAAATGAAGCAGGGTGGAAGTGTTTCCCCCTCCATTCGCCTGTTATCACTTGCGCAGGCAGAAAGAAGACAGGGCACGCAGGTAACAGGCAGCTGAATGGAGCAGGGGAAACCCAGAAGAGAATGCGAGGGGTGCTCACTCAGGTGAGTAGGGGACTTATTCATGATTATTTGACTTTTGCGAGCGCTCTGCACCCCAAACTCTCACGAAAGTCAAGTGGCCACTGTATATTGGAATTCCAAATGATATCCAATTGTTTCCAAGCCTTCACAGATTTAGATGCAGAATGGACAGCATCTCTTACGACATAAGGTATAAAACATATGCAGTTGTTCCTCCACATTTGCATATTTAACTTCTGTGGATGTGATTATCTGTGGCCTTTGCCGTTACCCTACAGTATTTTTAAACAGGGACTTACAAGCCTCGCCTCAAGTCTGCAGTCTCTCCACAAGCCTCGTAAGACTGAGAATGCAAGGCGAGGCTTGTAGATCCCTATTAAAAATAGCATAGAGCAGCAGCGGGGCACAACCTGGAGGCATAACCAGGTGGCTGGCTTGCTCCATACTGCAGATTCAAATACATTGTGTATTATACATTTCAATCTGTGGTGGACCAAATCCACAGATCGTCCTTTTTTTGCACGAGTTAAATATAGTTTGGGGAATCTAGAGATATTTACAGTTTTCCCACTTTCATAGGGGTCCTGGATCCCTATTCCCCATGAATGTGGAGGGCTGATTGTACATACTGTAGAAACCACTGTGAAGTTAAACGATGTTGAGCAATTTAAACGACATTTGTATTAAATCAACATCAGCATATGCTATGCGTCAACTTCAGAAAACATTCTAGGGACAAAGTAGCCTAAGAAACAAATTTAAAATAGCTCATTAGCTGGACAAAAGGTCAAGCTGTAACTCTTTGCAATCTGTTGCTCCATTTGACTCCAACAAGATGTGTATATTCTTAGATGTGGGTCGCTGACATCCACATATAAACAATCTGAAATGTTTCTGCATGGAAAAATGCTTTGAGGGGAAACATTATTTACTCTTTGTGTTACAAGAATGCCTGCAAGAACCCCTTAACATGTCAAAGAGAACTGTCATCTGAACACCAGCTTCCCCCATGAGTATTTTTAATCATAATGTATATGCCTCACTATTTCTTGTTAATAAGAAAAAGAATAGATAAATGATGAGAGTTTTGCTCCCCACACAAAGCCAGTGGCTACATCCACCAAACCCCATTGCAGATGTTGGATAGGATGCAGTCGCTAAGGGCTTTCTTCAGGAGGGCGGCAAGGGAGGAAATAATTACAATCTCCCTTCCTGCTCCCTGTGATCCTGATAATTATCTCCCCCCACAGCTCCAGCTGTTTGCCTTTGTACAACCCTACACATTAAGGATGCTTAATGTCACATCACATTTGGCCAGAAGAGTCATAGCTACTAAGATGCTGGTGATCTCCATGTCCAGAAAGCAAATAACATCTGTAAAATCAAGTTTGAAGAGAAAAACCTTGATTAGATATAGGTTGCGATCAGCTTCAGGGCACGGGAAGCACTGAATCCAGGAATGCCAGGATGGACAAATAGGCAGGTACCACGCAAAAGGAGAAGACCAAGAAGAACTGGCTTTCAGGGCAATAGTAATAGCATGTGTATTTCTATATCGCTTATCAGCTAAGTGCTCTCTAAGCGGTTTACAATGTGTTAGCTAATTGCCCCCAACAAGCACTGAATTGGAACACATGAAAAATCCTAGAGCACAGAAAAACAGTAGAAACAAAGCCTTGGAAAGATGAAAACAGTGCAGGTTTAGAAAGGCAGAACAGCTACTTGGCAGATTTAGATTTTCAAAGAAGGAAGTGGGGCCATGTTTCTTAGATCAAAGTTGGGTGGTACATATCCCCCGGGCATCACGCAACCTCATCCATTTTTTCAGCCTTCCAAATCTCCCTCTCCTAGGACTACGACCTCCACAACTACTGAATTTGCCACTAGAATTCTTCTACAGGAACAGAAAGAGGGAATATATTTTGACTTGATAAGGGGGATACTCTCAGAATCCCCAGGCAACATAACCACACTGTCTGTGCTGACTAGAGCACTCAGGAAGTTGTAGTGTACTGTTTCCAGAAATAAACCACATGATAATCCAGACTACAGTGGACCCTCCGTATCTGTGGAGATTCCATTCCAGGTACTCCCGCGAATAGGAAAAGGGGTGAATGCTCATGTCCCATAGTATTAAATGGTGATGATGTGCGTGCATCCATCTTCACATTGCTCCCACTGTAGGTACAGGACACAGCACTCCATGTTATCTGGAAGTCACAGATGTGGAGATCATTATTACAGAGGATCCACTGTGCAAACCCCAGGATTCCACAGGATGCAGCCATGGCAATAAAAATGGAGTCACATTGGTATAATTGTGTAGTGTGAAAAAGGGCCTATCTAGGATACAAGCTCCAGGGATTTCAAGCCTACAAGTCTTTGCCTCAGAACCCCAACTAAATCATGGAAGACAAGGAGAGTCAAACAAAGAGAAACACCGTTTCTCTTTGACGCAACAGTCCTCGTTTTGCTGCCCTCCTTCTAAAGGAGAAAGTAAAAGCAATTTGAGGAGAAATTCAGAATGCACAGTTCCACCTCCACATGTCTTTACTACTCTTTACAACTTATTGCAGGCCTCTGAGTGATTTGTTGTCTATAACAATGAAAGGTGGTTACTGTTTAAGCTGTCGCCTGGGTACACCAGCTGCCCTCCTGAGAGAAGGGAAAATCTGTCCTCCACCAACACTAGAGGTAATAAAAGCATGAATCAGTATTAGTGTAGACCAAATGAAATGACTGGCTGAAGATTTCCTGAAATGTGTTGGTATGAACAATTGAGAGGGGAAGGGTGAGCTAAAACATGCTTGCATGGAATAAATCTATATCCTGTTCCTGTAGAACACGCAGCCATGTATGGCTCCCATCCTAGCTTTAATAAGCAAATGAAGAAATTCAACCTATGCCTGTATAGGGAGGTCATACAGAGAAATTCTTTCTGCTGCTATGCTGCTATTAAAAAGACCATAGGCCCCAACATCTCACTCTCATTTTACTTACTCCTCTTTGAGGGAGCCTTTTAAAGAACTAAGATTTCAACAGATCCAAACTGCTTTTTAGGAGGTTATGTATCCTCGTGTTCCTGTAACCAATAAATGGTATACGGAAAAGGCTGTGTAGAAAACCTAGGCCATTTCTGCACTAGACTGTTACAGTGCAATTATTCCATTTTCAACATCCTATAGACTCCTCAAAGGCCCCTCCCTAAACTGCAAACCCCAGGATTCCATAGGATGTTGAAAGTGGAATAATAGTACTATAACAGTCTAGTGCGGAAATGGCCCTGTCTATCTATGGCGCTGCCTGGTGTATGTTTGCTCTACAGAGTGTTTCCTGACATATTTTGTGACACAAAGAAGTGGTTGGCCAATGCAGAATATAGTAACCTATCTTTTAATCTGATGAACAGGAGTATATATTGTATCATATCACACTATTTGCATTAGCAACAAAAAAATTTAAATTAATACCTTCAGTCATCTGGCACCAGATCACAAGGAAAGCATGATTGTTTGAAAAAGATTAGCCTAGGAAATTTCATTAAGTATTTAGATGCAACATTAAATTGTGTGTTCTTAAAATGGTTTATTAATTACTCATACTTTTAAAAATAATTTTTTATATCTGTATTTATGTCAATGGACTTGAATTTTTTTTTTTTTTTTTGCAAATGGCTCACAGCTAATTGCAATACTTTGGGTTTGATTGGTTTAAGCTGTGAAATAAAAGGACACAGTGACACCAAGCCCTCCAACGAGTGCTTTCTTGGCAATGAAAAGGAAAGCTCCGTGCTGAGTATGGATGTGGGCTGTCCTCTGCCAGCAATTTTCCTCCAGAGAACTGGTTCTCCTAAACATCAGTTCCAATGACCATGTTTTGGCTCCTGCCATTATACACTGTGATGTTACGCTTCTTTAGTTCAAAAACAGCTCATCCGGAGAATCCTAGATCAGATAGATGTAAACTTTTAAAGTAATATAAGTCGGTGGCCAGTCTAATTGACTTTCTTGTAGCCTTTCAGATGTTAGAATACAACTCTCACCATCCCTTACCTTGGACTCACCATTGGCTATATGGTGCTGACTTCCAGTCAACATCTGGAGAGCCACATACATGCTCACCTCTGGGCCAAGGTGAGCACTTGTGCATCTTGCATGTAAAATCCCATTTAATTTAAATTAACAACTTAATTAAATTTATATACACGCACCTGACTAAAATGAGGGGTGTTGCTTTTAAGCATTTACTAGAATGCTTAGTGTGCCCCACAAGCCCCTTTGCTTTTAACCTTTCAGGCAGTGGGCCTGCACCTTCTTCTTTCTAATTCCCATACAGATCTTCATGCAAGACTGTTCAGGGGCTGAGGTGGTGCAAGAGGACCAATGGCAACAAGCACTCTAACTGTGGAGATCAAGTCTTGGCTGCTGCAGAATAGCACAGGTGACGGCAGCCCTAAGACTCTTGATTCTGACGTTGTGTTTCACTGCCAGAGCTCGGAGATGAACTGATAATCCTGCTTATACAAACTGCTGACTATCTTCTCAGCATTCTGGATACGTCTGCCACATCCAGTTGGATCAATTCACTGCTGTGACATTGCCACAGATCAGACGTCTCTAGTAGGCATTAGCAACAACATTGAATTGGCAGCTTAGTAATGCACAACCAGCAGAACTGACTATAAAGATTTATTTCACAACCAGGCAGCTAAACTGGGGCAGTCTGAATAATCTGCTTTATTACTGTATTTGTCCCAAACTTCCCCACTCCCCAATAAAGGAAAAAAGGAAAACAGAATAAATGCATTTGCTCTGTCTTGATTGGTTCTAATGGAAGCAATATGGTTGATTCAAAACACACCATCCACAGTGTTCTATACCCCAAAAGCAAGTTTTAAATGCCTCTGATACTTCCCAATATGTCTGAATCAAATAAAATCTCTGTTTCTTTATTCCACTATAACTACAATTATCCCTTGGACTATCAAACATTATTCACATGGCACTGAAGGGAAATTTGCCTGGCACAGAAAGATACCCTTCATACCCCAGGGACAACCCTTGGATAGGCCTGAGCTAAAGCCTAGTTAAATAAAGGGAAAAATTCTACTAGTTTCAACCAGGGCTGTATTAAGGTTTTCGTAGGCCCTAGGCACTCTTGTATTAAACTCCCTGCTTTGCCTCAACATATCACTAGGGGTGTTTTCATAGACCTTAAAATCCTATTTTTGTCGGCCCTAAAATTTTCATAGGCCCTAGGCACTATGCCTAAAGAGCCTATTGGATAAAGTGGCCCTGGTTCCACCTGGGTTTGGATCAGATGAAGGGTTATTTAATTATTCCTATATTATATGAAAGCTAATTTATTTCAGCTTGCTTTATGCTTGCAAGTTTTTCTCTCAGTTTAGCGCCACTGTACACAAATAACTGGAATTCTATAAAAATGTTTCCTTAATTTACACAATACCAGTTCCTCAGTTTTCACTACTACCAAGTCCATGTTTAAATATGCTTGAAACTTGCTTGCTTGGAACTGTGTGATTCCTATGGGTCACAGTAAAACCAAGCAAAGTACTATGTTTATATTTACAGAAATGTACATGAATAAAAAAAAAATGAAGATATATTTGATTGTATCTCAAAGCATCTTTTAATTTGGTAATATATATCAGGGTAAATGTCAGAAACCCTGGCACCACTGAAATTTACAAATATGTTTTACTGTTTCAAGAAGGCAGTGGAAAATATCAGAAAATGTTGACACTACCCCTTAAATGTCAAAGCCTTTGGCTAGTGAAAGATTTCACATCTTTATTTGACTTGACAATTTATGTTGTTGTTGGATGCCTTCAAATCATTTCCAATTTAAAGGAGTTCCTAAGATGAACCTATCACAAGGTTTTCTGGGTCTGAGAATGTGTGACATGTCCAAGGTCACACAGTGGGTTTCCATGACCAAGTGGTGAATCAACCCCTGATCTCCAAGGTAATAGTCCAATGCTCAAACCACTAGGACTTGCATAAAATTTGCATATGATAATATATATGTATAGATGCAAAGTTACAAATAATTGCTATCATTTAAGCAGAAATATAGGGTAAAATAATATTGAGAGCTAGCAGAATGGAAAAGTCCCATGAGATTGTAGGCAGCCAGCCCTGTAGTGACACAGGTAGCCCCACCAACTAAGACCTATGCTTTTTCCATTTCCATATGCTAGCTTAATCTGGCCCCCCCTCCTTTTTTAAAACTGTTTTGCTCTTCGTACATACACAGTGAGTGATTCTGGAGCCATCTGTTTATCTTGCCTGTTGTACATAAGCAAACATAGCTACAAGTAAGATCACATAGAGTAGAATCCCTTTCTCTCCCAGGTCAAGCATTATTGCATTGATTACTGCAAACATGTTGTTAAACCCAACACTGAAAGACTGTCTTTCTCCAGCTCTCATTCACCCTCTTTCTAATGCTGATGCTGCAAAAACAAACAAACAAACAAAAAATTTCCAGCTAGACAGAAGACAAGAAAAGTGGGACTGGTTTGGGCTTCCATTAAAAAATGTGTTAAAAGGAGCTTCTTTGTCAGAGGATTTGTTAATCGAGGTATGCCTATACATGCCTCCCTGTTACTTGAGCACTCTTTCATACACAGCTATGGGATTGGTGTTTTCACCCAGGCATTTCACATCCCTTTCCCTCTTGACAAGTTAATGAAGGATAAGGTCCAGGTCAGCAGAACATTTTAGCACATGTCTGCTCAACATACCAACATTTCCCATATGAGCAACTGTGTTACTCATTCTCTTCAGAAAAACCCTTGCTCTGGAGTCTTCTTTTTGAAAAATAAGATATAGTGGGACCTGGAACAGGGGACGTTATTGCAATGCCACTGCTGGTAGCAGAAAAGCCCCCACAAAAGTCTATTTTACTCGCTTTAAGGCATTGTCCTCCATGTTTTGTACACTCTCAGGCCTTTCTACATCCATCTTTTATACTGCTTTTTATTTGGCACTGGTTTTGTTTAGTGTACACTTTTGTTCTGGCTGTTCCTCTTTCGGGGCATGTGTGTGTTAATTTAACTCTTTTCTGCAAATGTAAATAGCTTTTAGTTCTTTTTTCTTTTTTGCTGAAAAAAATTAATAATATTTAGTCAATAAATTAAAACAACTCTGCTTGACCAGCTCTAAAGAGTTGTATATATGGAAGAGTTGTATGTGTGGAAGAGAAAAAAAATACCAAGCCATGGAAACAATACTGCTGGGGGGGGGGGCGGATTTGGAATCTATCTCAGTTTTTCCAATTCAAGCTAGATTTTGATCCAACTCTGGAAGTCATTATCTTTATGGAAAGTCTGGATTGTAGTAAAGACTCAGGTTTGCCTCTGGCCTTTCTTTACACCTTGAAACAGGCCAAACAAAACCTTTGCCTTCACAGTTTCCAAACTTGGCTTCTGCCCATTTTTAATAGCAGCTAAAATGAAATTTGTTTTTCAGCTTCAAAAAAGGACTCAGATAAATATATTTAAATATTTATTCTTGCATATTCTGCTATTAGGAAAAGGTTAGCAATTCAAGTGAAGAAATGCCACAAAAATAGTTTTCAAAATGCTTCTTACACACTAGTAAGCCAAACTTCAGAAATAAAATATTCATATAACCTAACAAAATGGATTTGAAGATTTACTCTTGGAACATTAAGGGGTTTAACTCTGAATACAAAAGAAGACAAATTTTTCATCATATAGAGAAACAGAATTTAGATATAATATGTCTGCAAGAAGTTCGAATTAGAACTCAAGATTTGAGATATGTCAGGAATTTGAAACTAGGTTGCTGTTTCGCAGCTACGATTGACAAAAAGAGGAGGGGAGTTTTGATATATGTAAATTCAAAATTTGGTGCACAGCAAATTTTCCAGGACAGCAACAGTCATTATATAGGAGTTGAAGTTACTTTGAAACAGGATAAAATATTGATAGTTGGAATATATGTACCAAATGGAGCTAAAGGTGAATTCTTCCCTTCAATACAGGAAGAGGTTTTGAGATATCTTAATGAAACAGGAAATTCTAACATTATTGTTTTGGGGGATTTCAATGGAGTAATCAATCCCCAAGTGGACAGGACAATGCAAAAGTTAATTCCCCGAAACAATGGTAAACTTCCTAAGAGTTTCTTTAATATGATGGACAATCTAAATTTATATGACACTTGAAGATACAAGAACGGGCAATTGGATGGACATACATTTTATTTGGATCGACATAGGTCAATGTCAAGGATAGATATGATGTTGGTATCCAAACAACTATTGTTGAAAACTACAGATATGGATATTCTTCCCAATTTATGCTCTGATCATAATCCGATACAACTAAAGATAAGGATCAAAGACAGAGAAAGAACATGGAGAATGAATGATGAGATTTGGGACAAGGAGAAGTACATAGCGAAAGCAAAAACAGAAATAATTAACTATTTTAACGAGAATTTGACGTCGGAGCTGTCGATGAAAACCATTTGGGACGCAAGCAAAGCTGTGATGTGTGGTAACTTTATCAGATGGTCCGCAGAGATTACAAAAGAAAAGAGGAATACTGAGCAGCGAATTTTGGAAACGATGAAAGAAACTGAATGACAGATGAGACAAAACCCGTCGGATAAACAGATTAGATTACAGATGAAGGTACAGCAAGCTGAATTAAATCAACTTAATTTGGAAGAAATAGAGCAACAGATAACGAGAACGCAATATAATTTCTTTGAACAAGCTAATAAACCTTCAAAGCTTTTGGCTGGTTTGCTGAGTAAAAGAAGGGCCAGAAATATCATAACCGAGATTAGAACAGAAGAAGAAAGAATTACGAAACAAGAGGGAATAAAGAAGATAAAGATATAAGAGGAGTCCTAATTAAGAAATATCAATACAAGTTAAAAGCTTTCGCTGACGATTTGGTCTTATTATTGGATGACCCAGGGAGATGTATTGAAAAATTGATTACTATAGTTCAAGAATACGGAGAATTCTCTGGTTTTAAAGTTAATAAGGAAAAAACAGTCTTCTTAACTAAAAATGTGACTGAAAGAGAAGAGATGGAACTAGTACAAAAAACAGGATTTAATAGAGGACAAAAGGTAAAATATCCAGGTATTTGGATAGCTAAAAGAAACGAGTTATTTCAACATAATTATGAAAAAAAATAGAAAGAAATAACAAAAGACTTGGAAAGCTGGACTTTTATGCGTTTGTCAATGATGGGGAGAATAGCTGCAATAAAGATGAACGTTCTGCCAAAAATGAACTTTTTGTCCCAAAATCTTCCCATTATAACGAACATGAAACCTTTCATACAATGGAAGAGAGAACTAACCAAGTTTATATGGCAAGGGAAAAAACCTAGGATAAAATGGAGTACTATGACAGACCTAAAATGTAGAGGAGGAATGGGTCTACCAGACTTTCAAACATACTATAAGGCAGTGGCTTTTACGTGGATAAAAGATTGGGTAGACCTACAAGATACGAGAATGTTGGCATTGGTGGGAGCAGACCTGAGGGTGGGGTGGCATGCCTATATGTTTTATGATAAAGCAAAAATAGATAAAGACTTTATACATCATTATATCAGAAAATCGCTTTTGAAAATTTGGGATGATTATAAAACTAAAAACATATGGCAGCTCCCCACTTGGGTCTCACCACAAGAGGCATTTTTTGGCAGATGGACAGAAACAGATAAATGGTTGCGATATGATGATATAATTGAGAGATCAACGTCCAACAAGATTAAAACAAGAGAAAAATTAGAACAAGAGGGAATAATATTAAGCTGGTTCCCTTACAGACAGTTAACAGAAAGGTTTCAGATGGACTTAAAAACATACGGAATTGAACTAAAAGAGAAAACTGGAGTAATTAAATGGCTGTTCGAAAATCTGCCTCATCTACTAGCCCATATGCATCAAGAAATACTACACCAGGAGAGGCAAGAAGAAACAGTAAAGGCAACAATGATTTCATGGGCTCAGAATATCAGACATCCAATTCAACTAGAGTCTTGGGAGCAGAGCTGGAAAAAAACACAGAAATTTACAGTAGCTCAGAATCTGAAAGAGAACTATTATAAGCTATTTCATAGATGGTACATGACACCAGACAAATTAAAAAAGATTTATAATACAGGTACTAGACATTGTTGGAAATATCAGAAAGAGGTCGGTATGATATATCATATGTGGTAGACATGTCCAAAAGCTAAGAAATATTGGAGTGAAATACATAACAAAATTTGTGCATTAATGAAAGTTCAGTTTGCTAAGATACCGGAATTGTATTTGTTAAATATGACTGATATATTAGAAGGTACTGGTATAAAGAAGTATTGGAGAATACTACTGTACATGATAACAGCAGCTCGTATTGAATATGCAAAGCTGTAGAAAACTCAGCAAATACCCACAATAGAACAATGGTGGGGTACACTTATTAAAAACAAAAATGCTGACATGGTCTCTCAGAGATTAAAAGGGAAATCAGACGATGAGATACAAAAAGAATGGCAAATCGTAACGGGTAATTGCTGGGTACTATCAGATGGAAATCTGTAATTCATGGTTTAAGATAAATTATGAGGGGGCTACAGAATATATATCATGAAGTGGGAATATGGAGATGGAAATGCAAGAAACAACAAGTAATATTAGCAGTAAAATGTAGTACAATATTATAAGCATGTTAAGAAATATTGATGATGAAATCTAGATCAGTGTGGAAGATCAAAAATATTTCAATTAAGCTGGCAGTTATAATTGTTTGTTTTATATGTGAATTTGAATAAAATGATTATAAAAAAACAAAAAAACAAAATGCTTCTTACACATTATGGCAAACCTAACTGGTTTTGAATAAACAGCTACCACGTATCTATTTTTCAGAACTATCTACCCAGTTTTTGCTGTCCCTAGAACTGACTGAAACACCAGGAATAACGACTATAACAATTAACCAATCACATCACTGTTGCATAAATGGGTGAAAAATGCGAAAACAAGACACAATTAAGATATCCACTGAAAAAATGCATGTAGTAATCTCAACATTGCACGGTAGTAATTTTATAGTATCTCTGGTTGAATTTGGCAGGGTTCTTAACCTTTGTCACAGGAGAACTCTCAGTTCAAGATGTTCCCTATCACAAGATACAAGAAGCAGAAGGGAAAATGCTGAGCATCATAGGAACATAAGAAGAGCCATGTTGGATCAGACCATATCTTGTCTAGAAGTAAGCAGTTACAAGTAACTATTTACTTGCATTTAGTTCCTTTCCCCATTAATAAAAATATTGTTACATTAAGTCATTAGTGTTACTTAATGAGAGGCATAGTTACTTTTTGTAGTGTAACTGTAACCTTACATTAATTTCTTGACGTGGGGCTGGGGGCTCATTAAATAGCAAAAGACAAATATTACATAGTTCAAGCATTTCTTGACAGCTATAGTGTTAAGAGATCCTTTCTTGCTGTGTAGAAGAAAGTTTGCTAGTACTTTTTTACAACCATGCCAGTGACTATTTCAGACAGTTTGCAATCTCCATCTTGAAAATGAGTCTAAGCTGTGGGGCTCATGGTCATAACATTTGACCATTTTTTTTGAACTTTTCTTCTCCTGTATCTTGATTTTTCCTAACTCCTACCTTAAGGAAGAGTCTAGGAAACTTCAAAGTTTGCACACACTTTGGGAATACTTCAATGGGCCCTACTGAAGGTGTTGCCCAGCTATGATTTCCTATAGGGTTTTCTCTTCTGCCGTGGACAGCACAGCCATCTCTGTTTTTTATTTCACTTATACACCCACTCAACAGCTTCAAATGAAGTCAAGGAAGCTCTTGCTGCTGTCTAAATGCAGAAGCTGAATAAGAGGCAGAGAGACCCATGTTTGGGATACTAGTAAATAAAAATATTCTGAAAATGTCAGCACTAGCCCTCTTCATAGCACACAGAGCTGCACTCACTGAAGCTACAAATAGGCCACAGCTTAGAAAAGTTTAATTCCAGCCTCCAGAATCTCCCATAACTAGCCATGCTGGCTAGGAGATTGTTGTCAGTGGCAACTGGTGGCTCCAATAGGGTAGTGTTTTCACTTCAATTTTAGTCCATATTGCAAAAGAGCTATCCAAGGTACTGAATCTATTTTCGATTCAGCACCATGCATAACTTCTTTGAGGTTCAAGATTAAAACTAGAAACGGATTCACTGTCCCACTGAAGTTCCGCTAGTCACCTCTTGTTGTAACTTTTCCAAATTCAAGGAGTAGGGGGCTTGAAGGATTGCATCTGCTGGCCCACTCTCCAGCCTTCCACATTTAAGTAGAAAGTTAAGCATATGCCTACAGCTGTACTTCCAAAGGCTCTGCCTCAGCTTTCAGCAGGGGTTCCCTGTGTGCATACAGCTTGTACAGTTATCAGCTCCATTAAGGCCTTCAGTAGGATGTGTGTAGGGTGAGGCAGTAGGCGCAATGCTTTTCTCCCACCTCCTGCAGCCTCTTTGTGCTCAGTGAACATGGATATGACTGTGAAAAGAGCTTTTCAGGGAAAAAAGTAGATTTAAAATAAACCGACAGTTGGGATCCAATTTCTTTAAGCCATGGAAATATTCTAAATTTAAAAGCTAAACCTCCCCGCAAAAGAATCTTGTCACCATTCCATCCATGTGAAAGACAGAGCTCACGGGTAGCACCTACTGGGGCCTGAAAGAGGATGAGCTTTGCTATGGGAGATGATGCAGAATTACAGTGGCATAATCTGTTTTTCCTCAGCTCTGGTGGCTGGGACAAACAACAGCTGTGCTAGAATATTTAAACTCTGATGCTCTGGATTTTGAACACAGTCCAGCTTGGGTCTGATTAAATGATATTAGTTTAATTTACAAGGAAAGACTTGGCTGGCTGGTCAAGTGCTTTGCTGAACACAGTTTTTCTCAATGTTGCAGCTACATACATTGCAATCCAGGCCAGCCAAAAGTCCCAGAATTTGGCAGAAGTTGTTGCTATACTTATCAGGTGTTTTTTTTAATCCAAACAATGTATCTCCTTTCCCAGTACATTGGGGTAAAATTACCAGGATCAGCCATGACTTTTTGAACTTAGGGTGAGAGGAAGTTTTTTTTCCCCAGTTCCAGGAAACTCCCAATTAAAGTCCCATGCTTGACTTGACTGTTTCCCACTCCCACTCTGCCTCCGGGCAATCACTCCAATGATATGTTGAATGGGGACATGAATTTTGGAACACAAGTCCTCCTCTTTCCATTATTTTCCTCAGTGCATGTCCAGGGAGGGGAGGAAAGCATGGCTGGTGCACTGGCTGGAACTGGGGAAAAAAAGGTGTCCCTAGCCACTGGTGCCACCTGCATATCCACAGAAGAAATAGGCTGAGTTATGGAGCTGGAGACCTTTCACACTATACAATTATATGCTGCATCATATTTAGTTTGACAGATATCTCATGAGACTCCAAGGGCCACTTCACATTACACATTTACAGTGTTATGATTCCCCTTAATAGCCATGGTTTCATCCTATCGAATCCTGGGATATGCAGTTTAGGGAGGGGGTATTTAGAATTTGCATCCAGAGATGTCTAGTACTTCATCAAACCACAAATTACAGGCTTCCATAAGAGATAGCCGTGGGAGTTAAAGTGGAATTATAGTGCTATAATCATGTAGTGTGAAAGGGCTCATGATATTTCATCAGGAGTGCAACTGTTACTGCCCTGGTTAGTCCGAGCTTTGGGGATATTAAAGATATCCCTTGAGATCATAATTCGGCTTCACTTCTCTATTCCTCTCCACGTGCTAGCGAGGCCACCGGACAAGCAGGTAAACAAGTTTTATATGGTCGTTAATAGCCATAATATTCAAACTACAATACAGGCAGGCCAGAAATAGCTGAGTCGCTGCTTCAGGAGACCTCCAGGCAAGTACTCTAATTAAGTATGCACGCCACTTACAAAAGAGCCTCTGCCCCGCGATGGCAGTTTGGTGGGTAACCTATGCAATACCCAAGTACTCTGCGTTTGCATACTGGCTACTCTACTGAGAACTGTTACGATAACTCAATCATTCAGATTCTGACCTTTCGGAGGCTTTGTCTCCAACTCCAAATCTATTGTTTTCCCCAAGTACGGTATAGCCCACAGTCACAATTCTCCTTATAAAAACCCTTGATTCCGAGACCTTCCTCGGATCGCTCCCGAGTTTCATCCCGCCTTGCTGCCGCTTTGCTTGGCGAGCCTCCCCTCAGCTCCACGTGCTGAGCTACATCGCACCCCAGCTTCGCTCTCTATTTTTCTGGGCTTCAGGACAGGTGAAGTATCACCCAAACCAACAATCCCTCTAAAAATCCCTCTATACCACTCTAACCTTTATTTCCTTTAGTTATCTTGTATGAGTGTGTCGCATACACTGTTTTGCTTGTATTTAATAAACATCATTTATTATTTCAACTTTTGTGTTCTTCTTGACTCAACCCGACCCCGTAGACATAGGGTTCAAGATCTCGCTACGTTACCCTGCCTCTCGTAACATTAAGCAGTGCTCTGAGCTAATTTTCCCCAACTTCAGTGGAGCACATTTTGGTGTCCCTCCCGGGACCCCCAGTTCACAGGGTAACACAACCACATCCAAGACAGGCTACATATCCAAACTCAAGTGAGATGGTCCACCTGCCAACAGTTATTTCTGCCTTGCTTGGTTTATGTTTCAACTTCTTCCATTCATGGCTCTCAATCTTGGGTCCCCACATGGTGTTGGAATTTGACTCTGAGAAACCCCAGCCAGCAGCACTAATGGTCAGAGATTTTGAAAACCGTAGTCCAACAATGTCTCAGAACCCAAGACTGAGAACTGATCTGTTCCATTCAGTTCTTCTCAGCTGAGAAACAATTACTCAGGTTTTCTACCAGGTTCCTAATAATTAAATATAAATGGGAGACAGCTGTGTATTATTTGCCTGTTGATGACTCTATAGCTCAATTCTCTAGGTACTGCTGAGGGGTGCTGTATGAGAGACAGAGAATAGTTTATGTGGCTTCTGTTAATCTGTTAAACTCTCTCCATAAGAATGTGAATATCCTGTTATTAGCTGGCACTATTTTAATAAGTTCAGTGTGACTTGTAGTTTTCATTTTAAAATTATGAAGCACTGTGCATGTTTCTGTGGAACTATGGGACACAAACTGTTGTAATAAATACTGCAAAAGCAAGCAGGCCAGCAGAGTCTTCCATGGTGTGCTTTTATGCATGAAAGCAGGCTCATTTACTAATGACATAATCCTTTGTAGTGCAAAATCTCTCCACTTAGGTGGACGGAACCCCAGCAAAGGAAATAAATAATTAAAGCCTTGCCTTAATCATACTCAATTTGTTACTTCTGGAGTCATCAGAGCAACCATTACCAGCTGCAAAGACGTCATTCTTCTGTCAGCCAGCTTAAATATTCAGAGAAAAGAGTATAGACGTACACTAGTTTAAAGAGGAGAAATAATTATGGTTCTGGTATCTATATCTAGAACAAAGACATAAGTTATACAGATTTTCTTGTCCTTGAGTAAAGGCGTGTTAATACATTGACATAGATGCCTTATTGAAACAAGAGTCCACTGTAGCAAGATTTATTTAGAAGATCAAAAACCATTTTTGCACAGAGAAAAGTGCGTACTGCAGCAAATACAGTTTTCAGTACAAAGGCTTTCTGTATAAAGGTTAGGTGTTTATTTGGGGGGCACAAATGGGTTTTTTCCTGCAAAAAAGGTCTTGAAGCAAAAAAAAAAAAAAACCCTTAAAAACACACAAAAATTCTTGTTAGCTTACAAAACCAGAAGAAAATTTATGAAATTATTCACTCTCTCTTGGGAAAAAAAAGAGCAATGCAGAAAATGAAACTGAGAATTTAATGAAAGTGAAAACTACACAGTCTGCTCTCCAGCCCAGTCACTTGCTGTAAGAGAGATGGACTCTGAATATTCTTGTTCGTCTTCAATGTGTAGTTTACCTTTTCATGTTCTTCTTGGTCTCAAATGTTGGAGGGAATTCCATTCTTCAGTAAACCTCCACAGGATGTTTTGAGATTTACTTCTCATATTATTCCTTCTCCTTTATCGTAAAATAATATTAACAAGGGTACACAAACTGAGATCTACTGTAAGAAGACCTTTGCTCTTTTCACTGCGGTGAAGTAGCAAAAGGTTTTCCACTGAACACTGTGTGTTTCATCTAATGATGGAGACCTCTAAGTTGATGACTGTTTTTTTACATTTACCAAAATCAGGGATCAGTGTTTCTTCCTTTCTTGCCTCCAGAAGTGATAGGGGCTCCAGCTAAAATCTGAAGTCAGCACATCCCCGGCTAGAACCTAATTTGAATGTTTGCAGATCACTTTGTTTTCCACTTCATCTAAAAAGTCTCTCATCATGCAGAGACTATTATTTCAACATAAAATCAGACATCCTCCCACAGATGAAAAGCACCAGAGATCTTGCATGTTTTTATGACCTCTGAGTTGAACTAATCAAACTATAGCCCTAACATGAATCTCAAATTCTCACTCCTCCCTGGTACAACAAGCTACCTTCACTTTTTGTGTGGCAGAAAAATGAAGAAATGTCAAACATGTTCAGCAACAAGCAACAAGCTCTTGCTGCAATACTATCTTTTAAAACCAAATTAAAATTCATTGAGAATTGCCTACTGAACAAGTAAGTCTTGAAAATGTCACTCAGAGGCATTTCTCCCAGACAAAATGTCACCCATATTGATCTGGCAGAAGCACATGCACAGCTCAGGAATTTCTGTTAGTTGCTCTTCCACCATGGCTTTATGTTTTAGTTGTTAAGGAATAAACCCTCAGGCGTAGCCTTGATTGTTGTCCTCATATTTAATATAAGCTACTCAGTACTATTTGGTTTCTCTAAGTCTCTAGGACTAGGGTAGAAACAATGGAAGGTATATCTTGCAGAAGAAAGCCTCCATCCCACGACTCTGAAAGCAAAGAAGACAGTGGTGCAGACTTAACCACTGGTGTTCTCCTTGTGTTCAGTGTGGGTTTTGGGGGGAAGGCAGATGGGAACAGTACATTACAAGCATACTTCTATGCGTACCACAGTCATTAAGGGCTCCTTCTAACCTTTAGCAATTCAGCCAGCTTCTAGGTCTCCCCTCCACATCACTTTTCAAGGGGCTTGTTTAATCTGAATGTCATGAATCACTAATTAAGTAATTTTGATCAACGTTCACCAAAAAACTTGTGTAAGAAGAAAGAAGATGCATTTTTTTATTTATCTGTCTGCCTGTCTTACACTTCTACTAGTACTCAGAAAGACATAACAAACAGTATGCATCACAGCTGTTTTGTTCCTGGTTAGGCTGAACCTAACTACACCTGGAACTTTGTCTGGACATTTGACAAAAACAAATGTAATGACCAGCTCTTGTGTCTTAAATAAGTGCGACATAACCTGCCCCCTTATTAAATTCCTGTACAACTTGACACTTTGATTAGTGATATTTCCCTGCAACAACGATAAATGGAATGGAGCAAACCACCATATTGTTGCCAACAGTACATCAGAAAAGAAACACTAGAAAATGTTTCACTAAATTAATGCTTGGTTTATAAACAGTGGGTAAGGGATTAGAAGGTATCCAGATCAGACTGTGAGAAAGCAGCTGATTATAAGCAAAATGTGCCCTAACTTTTTTAGCCTCCCCCATTTTTCAGATTCCAGTGACATTCTATATTACAGCATAGCCTCACTGATGAGAAAAGTGCTTACTAATAAGAAATCTTAATTACAGAAAACTGATGTAAAGAATTAGGTTAAAGGCACTACTAGAGCGGTTCATGTCAAAAACAGAACACCAGTAGGAATCAGCAATGATACAGAGCACAAGGTCACACAAAGTTAAGTTCTACTGAAAGAAAACAGTTTTCATGAACCATTATTTTACTACATCTATAGATGTAACAGAATTAATTACAAGTACTTCATCCTTTCTAATGAACGACTTGCACATTCTGGATATGAGCTGTGGAAGTAGTTTATTACAAAGGATGAATTGCTTGTAATTAATTCTTTTTTGGCAGTAAGTTAAGCATAAGTAGGCCATAATTCAATTGTAAGATTATGAGGAATAACTTCATTCTTTTTGTAACATAGTTTTAACTGTTTTCAGTTATTTTAGTGGCCAGAGGATATGTGTGGCCTTAGTTCAAAACTGTTTTTTATACCAGAAGCCATAGAGTTGTATCATTCCAATACCTAAAAGAAAAGTAATTGAAAGCAACTATTTACTTTGGGATTTTTTTAAAGATCAACTACAGCTCTAATTAACTACACTGGGGGCACCAGAACTGTAATTAGTAATGATTACTCTATGAAATAATTTTCCAACTTCAGTCTATACTTTCAATTTATTTTTGAAGAACTAAGGTGCTCAAAACAGCAATAATATGAATGAAGAGGGGAGAATGAATGAAGGGGATGATTCAATTTCTAGTTACAGAGTTTCAATGGAATTTGGAATTGACACTATGCTATCCACACATAAATTTAAAATTTCTGCATCAGAGGAATAAATCTCCTCGACAAAAATGTCATTAAAACCTCAGCCATGACAGAAATTACAGAAGTCTAGGAATATCATAAGCTCTGGCTATTCATTGTAAGTAAGTGAAAGAGACTGCTAATACCAAGTTATGTAAAAAGAGCATTCAGAGTTTTAAAATCAAAACCTAAAGGCAGAAATATAATTCAGGTCATAAATTTCTGGGTCATATCAGTTATACAATATAGTGCTGGAATTGTTGATTGAGTTTAAGCAGAACTAGATGGAGTAGACAAGAAACCTGTAACAGCAATCTGTGTTTTACATCCTGAAAGTGATATTGATCAGCTCTATCTACTACATAGTGCTGGTGGCCAGGGATTATTATAAATGAAACAAACTGCTGAAGAAGACAAAAGAGACCTGAACAAATACTGTATGTCAAAGAGAGCAAAGGAAAAAAGGGTTAATAGATGTACATAGTGATAATGTAATGAACATGAAGAAACAAAAGACACCTATAGAAAAACCTCCTTGAAGTTTGGCAAAATAAATCACTATATATTCAGTATACTAAGAGCACAAAAGGAAAATCTGAGAAGGTGAACATCTGAAAATGCCAACAGAACAGAGCACTGAAAAAAGAAAGGAAGGACATATATTTGTATCTGAAGAACAAGTACGTTGAACCTACATGCAAATATGCTAAAATGGCTGCTTAAAATCTATGTGAAAAGTTATCATTTATCATCTGTAAAGAACTGGCAGGAATATAAGCCTGGAAAAGTTGTCAGAAATACCGAAGTATCTCTCTTCCAGAGCTCCAAAATTCAAATTATAAACAATGACAACATAACATATCAGATATAACTGTGACTGAGAAAAAAAAATTGGGATGGCAGATGTGTGAATCACTGAGGATCAAGGGAAAAAAAAGAGGCCAAAAAACATTATGAAAAATCAAGATCTACAAATTGAGATTTACCACTTTTGGGAAAAGAAAATGACAGTGGTTCCCATAATGGTAGGTGCTCATGAACAATTTCAAGTATTTGAATGATATCACTCTAGGTAGGTCACAGTAGTACAGTACAAAAAGTGTCACTATTTGGAACATAGCACATTATCTAATGATATCTGACTGGTGCCTAGATTGTTGAATACAGTACAAATCACAGACGAACCAAAACTCCAGGCACTGTTATCTGGTAGATTGTGAAACCAAGGGGAAGAATAATAGCAATTTTTCACAAAGACAGAAATAGTGTAATAAGGTCAAGTAAACTGAAAGATTCAGAAGTGTTGACGTAACGTTCAGTAATTGACCCAACAGGTCTACTTTAGTTAGTATCTGCAAATAGATTTAGGCCAGTATAAGAAGATTTGCCATCAGTCACACATTTATTTATTACAGGTTGGATCAGGTGGTTAGCTGCTTTAACCCCCCAGGAAGCCTCCCTCATAGCTAAAATTAAGCCCCACTGGTTTCAATTGGATTAGTCTGGATCCATTCCTGTACTTAGAGTTGGTTCTAGGGGAGCAAATAGCTACTTTTTTGGAGCTCCAAGACATTCATCTGTTTACACACTGACCAAAATGAGAACTATGAAGTAAAAGAATCTTGTACCACAGCCCATTTCCTGGAATCTAGGCATTCTTTGTGTAATGAACCATTTGACATTCCATACATTTGACTTTTCTCTACATTCACAAGGACTAGCAGCACTAATAGCAACAGCAACAAAACAACAACAACAACACATCCAAAACTGTAACCCTCCCCTAAGTCAGGGAATAGTAACCAGATATTTTTCAATCAAGATCATAACCGGCTAACCAAGATCATTAATAAGCTTCTTTGCCAGATTCAGGTTGTAGTGAGCTCCTTCCCCACTTTTTGTTATCTGATCAGTTTCTTTTATACTTGAGCTCCGCAGGAGGTAAGTTTAAAACAACTGTCACATATATTTGCAGGGAATCTTTAAAAAATGAAATTCTAGCCATATTTCATCTTGGCAATTCAGAGTGTGTGGATATGCTATGGGTAGCAGTTAGTCCTTCAAACAGAAAATAAGCCACTAGGATATTTGACCAGTTTGCTGAATCTGCTTACGGAAGTGAACACTTTGGGGAAAATGATCTCTTGATGTCTGTTACAGAAAATAAAGTACCACAAGAACTTCTTTTGCCTTTCAGAACTACATTTCCAGCATGCTTCAGCACAGCTCTTTCACTGCGCTAACTGTAATTTAAGAATGTGCACCTAGCAAGCATTTAAAATAGCTGAGCAGAGAGGAGGACTAACCCTCAAGATGTTGAGCACCATTCAATGTATTAGCAAGCCACAGGACTCAGGATTACATGAATATTCTTCAGCTCACAAACTCAGATAAATGCAAGAAGATGGGAGACCTCCAAACCTCAAGTTACTTCTCAAAAGCTATGTGGTCTACTCTACAGGATGACCATAGAGTGGGAATATCAGGGGAGAAAGGGACTATTTTTCACCCCATACCTTTTGATGGAAGAAAGCCTGGGTGGTGTAGAGGTTTGAGCCCTGCACTATGACTTTGGAGAACAGGGTTTGAATCCCTGTTCAGCCACAGAAATCCACTGGGTGACCTGGGACAACTCAGCCTCTGAGGAAGGGAAAAGGAAAACCCTCTCTGAACAAATCTTCCCAAGAAAACTTGTGATAGGTTAGTCCTAGAGTTTCCAAAGTTGAAAATGACTTAGGGGCACAAAATAACAACAAAAACAACAGTCCCATGATGGGGCCACACCAGTGCACCTGATATAATGTCAACATTATTTCCAGTTTTGTTTTTGACTGCTGTTTGGCCAGTGTGGAGAGGGAAAAGGTGATGGGTTTTTAAAAGTATTGTGGTGGCCTTGCTGGATCATGGAGAAAAACAGCTGATTTCAGCAGCACTTTTGAGGCGCCATAAAATTGGTAAGAATTTTTTTTTAAAATCATGGTGTCTGGAGGCTTTGTGGAAGGGCTTCAGAGACTCCAAAACATGGCCCTGTGGCCTATATGCATCCCACAGGGTACATTTTCCCCCACCCCTTCTATAAGAGGATACTCTTTTGTTCGAAGGTATCCTCTATATGAATGGCTGCCCAGCTGGGGTGGGCACGTGCATTGTTACAGATGAAGAAACCAAAGGCAAGAATATTTCTTGGGAGAGAAAAGGAATATTGTGAATTACTCATTCCTTTCCAATGTACCATTGCTCATTACCCTTACAACACAAGTTTACAATATATGAAACATTGGCTATTACTAACACATTGCTGGTAAAGTTACTTGTTCCCTGGACAGCTTAGAAAGTATCTCCTCTAACAACCCAAGGGAGACAACAGCCAGCCTCCTGCCATTCTGCAGAATATTGACCCATTTTCCCCCCTAGTTTCTTCTCATGATGCAACGCTCTGGAAAGCCTCACCAGAAGTGCTAACGATATAATTTCCAGGAGCAGAACACCCTAGAGATATGACACAAGAGTGGTCCTGCACAAGAATGCTTGAGGGCCATGGTTTCAGGCCACCATGTGTGTCTTCTTTCTAGGTGCTTCTTGGATGATGACCAACTTTAGGCTTCATGTTCATTATGTTTCTTTATGGACAGCCATTCAAACAGGGGACCACACAGAATACAGCCCTCTGATAGCCCTTCAAACAGAAGACTTGTTGTGTGCCTTCGTTTCCAACTTACGGCAACGTTAAGGCAAAGCTATCATACAGTTTTCTGGGGCTGAGTAAGTGTGATGTGCCTAAGGTCACCCAGTGAGTTTCCGTGGCTGAGCAGGAACTCGAACTTTGGTCTCCAGGGTTGTAGTCCAATGCTCCAACCTTTTCACCATGCTGGCTCTGAAGACTACAGAAGAGTGCCCTTTGTAAAATAGGCCATATAGCACCTATCCATCCAAATCTGTTCATCCAAGCAACTTAAGAAAGGAGAGAGACATTGACCATCAAGAGTGAGCATCAGGATATCAGACTCCAGGTACATAGGCCACCTGGCTTGTTTCCCATGATGGTTAGATGTACTGTATTTCCACTTACGTGACAGCAATTATTTCTCAGTGTGCCTGTAAATTAGCACATGCACGTTTAATGCAAACTGCTGTGTTTTTTACAAGGTGTGAGTGATCACTTTATTAAATGATGTATTATTGCTGTGATAATTCTATTTGCCTGATCATAACTATTACCACTGATACAAAAACAAATGAGGTAGTTCTCTCTTACATAATTAAGGCATAATTCAGTCACCCCGTAACTTAACACTCTTGCTCACTCCTTGATTGGCAGGTCATCTATAACTTTAGCATAACTTTTCTGGTTACAAGATCACAGCTTCACTTACTGGAAGAGGAAGAATATCGCATGATTCAAGTGCTAGCTCACAGTGCGCTACAGCATTCATATTTCTTTGAACTTACTAAAGAGCAAATGCTTTACTTTGGAGCCCTTTAGAACTATAACTGTAACTCATTATTTTTAAAAGTAACTTTCCAAGCTCTGTGTATCAATGCACATTAGAAACACATTAGCAAGGTGATTCCCTTTCTCCCTTCCATCTTTCTCTCCAGTCCCAGAGTATAATAAAGCCTTCACATAATCTTTAGCTGCTCTACCAGTTGGAAGTATCAGGCAATTTCCCTTTCCTAAGAGCAGGCCCTTCTTCCCCCAACTGATCATTGTTCTGCAAAACAAAGGAAACAATTTCACAGAACAAAACCACTCATTGCTCTCCTTTGCCCTTCTCCTTTTGGGTAGATTTCAGTGCTACCTTTGCCCTGTTCGCCTCCTGCAAACATTTCCATTATTACATGCATTTCCTAAAGAGAAGGATAACAAACAGGAATTTGGATCATAAGCCTGCTGCAGTTGTTATTCTTCAGAATCTGTGAAGTACATTATTGGCAATAACAGTGCACATTAGCCTTCCTATTCAGCAATGTGTTAGTACCCAGCTGAGTCCAAACGTAAACCCTAATGGCACATAGAGAGTGTCTTAAGAGCAATTTCCAATCAATTTGCTTTCTGTATAGCATCTTTCAGACAAGGCTCAAAGGCAGTTATGCTGGGAGAGGGAAGATAATGAGCTAATGATTTAGCTGAAACAAGGATGGTGGTTCTTACCAAGACATGCTAGGAAAAATAGTATGCAGAGTTTAGAAGTCATTTCTTTAGTCTTAGCACTGCTAAGAGTAGGAAACAGGGAGCAGAAACAAAGATTACGGCATGGCAAAATCATCTCAATGTCCTCTTTCCTTACATTTTGATTCCAAAGAGGAAAAAGAATCTGAAACTGAAAGACACTTTGCTGAAATCATGAGAACACAGGAAGGGGAAAAGGATGTTTCTGACATTTCCTTCCTTGGATTTGCAATGTCACAGATCTGCATATAAGGCAAGCTTACAGGACAATGAAATGCTGTATGTCTGCTGTTCTACTGCTTCTTCTGACTTTTTCCTTTCCAGAAGATCTGTAAAGGAGGGAAACCTGGAATTGGCGCACAATGCCTTTAGATTGATGGCACTTAGAGTCCTTATATTATTTCATTGTTTCATTTCTGCAGAAGAGAAGGTTAAGAGGGGACATGATAGCTATGTTTAAATATTTGAAGGGATGCCATGTAGAGGAGGGAGAGGGCTTGTTTTCTGCCGCTCCAGAGACCAGGACAAGGAGCAATGGATTCAAGCTGCAGGAAAGGAGATTCTACCTGAACCTCAGGAAGAACTTCCTGACAGTCAGGGCCGTCCGGCAGTGGAATATGCTGCCTCGGAGTGTAGTGGAGTCTCCTTCCTTGGAGGTTTTTAAGCAGAGGCTGGACGGCCATCTGTCGGGAGTGCTTTGAGGGTATTCCTGCATGGTAGGGGGTTGGACTGGATGGCCCGTGTGGTCTCTTCCAACTCTACATTTCTATGATTCTATGATTCTTCCATAAAGAAAAGAATGACATATGGTATATTTAGGTCAATGCTATACTGACATACTGACAACCTAAGGCTGTCCAGGTGTTCACTTGAACACATGGGGGCTAAACAAACAATGATGGGATACGCATAGAAGTAAGACTCATATTCCCACAACAGTTTGGGGAAGGACATTTAGAATTCTTAGCCCGAGAGCTCTTTGGCCTCAATAAACTGCAATCCCCAGAATTCCACAGGTTGTTGAAAGTAGAATAATAGCACTATAACAAAGTAGTGCAGAAATGGCCTAACGCCCTAAGTGAATGGTTGAAGACCATCATAGTGTTTTACGCATAGATCTTTTGTGCAGAATACTCTTTAAAAATTAGTACAGAAATTTCCACATGTATTCATTCACAATTAAAATATGTCATATTGGCCAAGGATTAATGATGTCATAGATCCAACTTCCATTTGCATCTATGACATTATTAAACAATAACACTGAAACAGCAGATTTACCTGGGAGCATTCATCCTAATTTCTTCAGACACCTGTTGACATCCAGACTGCTTACTAATTTCTGGATTATTGTCTTGAATTATTAAGCTTCCATAACTTTCTTCAGTTATTTTTGCAATGTTCTTCAAAAGCCACTGAGGTTTACTAAGGTTTTGTATTTACTTTATTACTTTCGGTATGGAAAACTTAGAAGAACGCTTCCCCCTATTTTCCTGGTTAGACTTTTTTTATATATTTTAAATAGGCTTCAGTCTGTTGCTCAGGTATCACGCCCAAATACTTCAGTTCGTTTTTAGTTGGAACTTGAGATGAAAAGAAATTGTGCTGGGCCTGATAAGCTTAATAAAATAGTATTTTAAACAAGTTGCAATAATTTGCATGCTGTACCTTGAGGGATCACACATTTGTGAGGCTAATAGAAGGTTTCCAAGAAATAAAAACATGCACGAAAGCACAAAACAACACCCATATCTTTAAATGTAAACAGCTCAAATATACCAAATTGAAAAAAAAAAGTTGTAAGATCCCTTGATAGATCAGGACAATCACGAAATAAACATGTAGGTTTGGAAAAATGAATTACAGATGACTGTAAATTTCAGTGCCAGAAGAAAACACAAAGGCTCAGGATCCAGTACAAAAAAAGGGTGGGAAGAAAAGGCAGGTGAAACTGGGTGAACCCCATGGGATTGAAACTGAGAGATTTTCACATCCTTAGGGCCAGGATTATATTAATCCCTGGTTCTTTGTAGTAGCAGCTGAACTAACCTGAAAATCCAAGTGGTCTGTGGAGCTGGAACATATAATTTTTGAATGTGAGGCTCTTATAGTGATTCAAGCTTCCAAACATCTCTGAGAATACTCTCTTTCTCCAAATTATTGAACACAATATTCCAGATATATTGAAATGATAGGATCTGCCTACTGCAGCAATGTAGTTCCTTTGCTTTATACTGATGTTCTGTGTATATGTATGAGGTGGAAAATGAGATTCATGGGAAGGGTGACTTTTATTCTTCACTGAACATTCTCTTTAAAACATCTTCTGCTACCTGACAGCTAGGTTGTTGTTTAAGACAGCACTGTTGCTATTAATACATGAGAGTAGATCTATACCAGGCGTTTGCTGTGAACTTTTAACATGCTACTTTAAAAATGCATCACATTAAATATTCACAAACAAAGTTCTGCCTAGGTTTTCTAACAAAGCATTCAGTATTACTGTTTCCCTCCTACAGACAGAGAAAACTGAAATGCGTGTCTTAGCAGCTTTCATGACAAAGCCCATGTACAAAAAGCACATGTACAGTTAGAGTCGCAGGACACATCACTACACCTGTGAAGTTTAAACTATTGAGGCTGCTCTCTTGACAGTCATAGCCAACAATCCAGCTGTATGTGTCAGGTTGATTTTCTTCATATACAGACAGAGTGCAAAATCCAATTGTTAGTCCTGAGTAGAGTAGGCTCATTGAAGCAATGGGACTTGTTATGTCAACATTTATGTTAGTTCCATTCATTTAATAGATCTAATTGGTTTTGTTGAGCCTAGCGGTTGAATTCAGGCTTTGTGATTGCATTTGGCGGATTGGGATGAACACTGGCAATGCAATGGAGATTCTTTTATTGATAAGGAGCTTCAGAATATAAAGGTGAAGAAATTAAGGGCTGTGCTGAAATGAACATTGTAAACATTAAAATGACAGAGGAAAATATATTTCTATCATGATAGAAATGACTTTTTCTCAGTTAGTCTTTAAGGTGCCACCAGATTCTTTTATGCTTTTTTTAACGCTAAAATAGACTGACACAGCTATCTCTTTGAATACTTACTCTCTCTGTGTGTGTGTGTGTGTGTGTGTGTGTGTGTGTATGTGTGTGTAAATTCTGTGCTTTTCAGTGAATTTTTTTTTTCCTGGCTGAGGAAAGGAGGCCAACTAGTTTGTGGTGAGGCCTACCTTTCTATCCCAGTTTCAGTGGAGGTGGGGATCATCTCAGAGTAGCCGGCTTCTTTTCCCTCTCAACTAGAGAACCATAATTTTCCATCTGGCTCTGCCTAATAGAAGAACACGTTGGCATTTGGCCATTTTGCTTAGTGATGCTTGACTTCTATTATCTTTAAGATTATGCTCAGTATACCTGTACTTGCTCCCAAAATCCAAGAGAAAGCAAGCTGAATGAACCATCACGAAAATGGCGGAAGAGGGTAGGTAATCTGCCCTTACTAAACAGTAAGCTTTACAACTTGTCTCAGCCCATATCCCTCATTAGGTTACAGTTTCCACTATAAATTAGAATCCTGCCTCAGTAAAACAAAACTGGATTGGGTTTCAAATTTTAGCACTCATAATGAATGGGTAGCAGCTACACATAACAATACCATCATATCCTCATGCATTTGACACTAGCCAGGCGAAATAAGTGAAAACAGGTTCTCGACAGAGCTCCCTCAGAGAAAACGTAAACCAGTGAAAAATTTATGGTTGGAAAACTGTTGACTAAACAAAACAAAGCAAAAATCTGCCTTTTCTCCTGCCAAACATATTGTATCATTTAAAATGTAAATGGGACACGTTAAACAAAAAAGACAAGAAAGAAAGAAAAGGTAACACATTGTTCCCAGGGTCAAACATGTTTCTGCTGAAAAGGAAGCAATTATCACTGGAACCAGGGTTGGCTGTTTTTTGTTTTTTTTAAAACTAGGATAATTCATCTACTTAAAACTTAAAACTTAGCACTTTGTGCTTAGTGCAGAGTTTTCTACATTAAGGAGAAGAGCAAAAAGCAAAGACAACCTTTACTCCACACAGCTATGATTTAACCATAACAGTCCTGCTAGAAATGCCACCTAGTGGATATACTTTAATATATATGCTCCTCCTAAGACAAAGGACCAAAGATCTATGACAGCATTGACAAATGCTGTCATGTTGCCTTGAACAGTTAGTTGATAAATATTTGAGCCAACTGAAGTGAAATGGCACCTAATGCAGAGTGAAAGAAAATCAGTGATCGTTGAGGAGAAGCAGAGAATTTTGGCTATATTTCTGCCCCTGTAAGAAAAATAAGAAATTGCCTCAGTCCCGAGGGAAGGTAACTGTCAGAAGAAATATGTGGTTGCTAATCAGGGAGCCTTTACCAACCATGTTGCTCAACATGATCCTTCCGGTGAAGAGAATATTATTTTGATACATAAGCCAACAGTTCAAACACAGGAAATGCTTTTCTTTGAAGAGCAGAGAGCCTTTGTTCTTCCTTGTTCCACAGTCTTGCAGGGTATATTTACATGTGTAAAAGCTGGGATTATTTCTTGCTAGGTATTTGTTTGTCATGGATATAGCGTCTTTAAAGGATCTAGGGGAAGTATTTGGCTGTAGGGTTCCACTTTGAGTAGAAGATGGCTTTATTGTAAATTTTTGTAGTTTTATGTTAATTTAATGAGTGTTTAATGAATATTGTGTACTTTCTTTGGATTTTGTTAATGAAGGGTAGTATTTCCTTATTTTGAATAAATATAATCTCAGGACAGTTTGCCATGCAACATTTATGTAGTCAACAGTTCTTGATCTCCCTGCCTGCAGCCTTCCTTGACTTATCTTGCTGGCAGTTGCTTTGCCCCCTCACGATACCACCTTTTCAAGTGTTCCTTACCTCTGGGATGAGGTATTTCATCACAATTTCTTTGCCTTTCTCTCCTAGTTTTTCATCTGGAGTAACTTCGTATTCTGCCTGGAAAAGAAAGCAGGAAATGTTCTTCAGTTGTGTCATTTTCATAACATAAAGAGAAGATTGCTGCATTCAAAGAACTTGGAGAATAATCTCTAGGCTTCTATTTAAAGAGACAGTGCGACAGGCCCTTCTTTCTCTCCCAGATTGGTATGCCAGCTCCCCGGTCTGAGAAAGAGCCCTGTCTTCTACCTTCTCCCTTATAACGCCACCTTTGTGTAAATGGGTGAGGCCTTTCAATGGTTATTTAGAACCCCTTAATAGTTCTATGGTAGTGTGTTTTCTGGGTTTCTTTGAATACTGTATACAACTCACCTGAGTCAGTATTTGTAAAAATAAACTGTAACATTTATTAAGATAACACATAGAACAAAGTATTGGAACTCATATGCAGTCAAAATTAATACACTTCTTCAGAATACTTTTGGACAGTTTCCTTATATCTTCAAACTCTCATATAAGCAGAAGTACCATAAACCATCCTTTGGCTACACTTTCACCAAAGAATCAACCCCCAGTCTAGATCACACTTTATGATCAGATTGTGGTGGCGCAGTAGTTAAATGCCAGTACTGCAGCCACAAGGTTGTGAGTTTGATCCTGCCAGGCTCCAAGTTGACGTAGCCTTCCATCCTTCTGCAGATCAGTAAAATGAGTACCCAGCTTGTTGGGGGCAATTAGCTAACACATTGTAAACCACTTAGAGAGCACTTAGCCGATAAGCAGTACAGCAATACACATGCTATTGCTATGCTATTGCTATGATGGTTTAATTATTTTTTCACTGAGAATTAAACCCTTCCGACATAGTCACCTTCCCTGGCTGGCACAGGGATTTTACTCCACAGCTATCTCTGACAAGAACTAAAGGACTGCCAAATAACAATCAGTGTTTGCCTTTATACATCCTTTCCTCTCAGCCACGAGCCCCCACCTACACACTACTGGCCTGGGTTTCTCACCTGAGGAGCTATTCTGGTTGCATGGCAACCTGTTTCCAGGCTGCTCTGGCATTCCAGATAGTCATACCCCCAGAACTCCATCACAGACAGGTTAGACATAAAGAGATCCAATAGCACCTTTGGGACTAACAGGAAACGGGGGGGGGGGAGCTTTCACAGATTCAGCAACCTCATGCTGGAAGCAGAAGCTTCTTTCCAAGGTTTTGAATCCCCACTTAGCCATAGAAAATAGCTGGGTGACTTTGGGCAAGTCATATACCCTCTTGGCCTCAGAGGAAGATAAAGGCAAACTCTTTCTGAACAAATCCTGTCAAGAAAATCCTGTAACAGGTTTGCCTTAGAGTCACCGTAAGTCAGAAACAACTTGAGGACACACAACAATAAGAAGTGCCAGATCCTATGGTTCTAACCATAACAGCTTCAGTTATCTTCAGCAAGATGCTGTGTGTGTGTTTGTGTGTGTGTCTGTGTGTCTGTACTTCTGAAAAGGCCTCTCTGAAGACCAATCTACACTATAACCCATCCCAGAACTATCCTGGGTTTTGCTTGAACCAATTTTCTTCCTTTCACAGCTCATGGGCTTGTTTTACTCTACATGAATACTGGGATAGAGAGCCATATGGCTCCTCTTTCTAGAGTAGATTTTACTCCTCTCCCTCCAACCCCAGCTGCATTTGTGTATGTGCACAGCATCATGACTTTAAGACAGTGCCTCTCTCCTAAATGGTTGCCATCTGTGATCATGTCTGGCCAACTGATTGTCACCACCATGCTCCCATTCCCATTTTCATGATCTGAAAAGTGACCAGTCATAACCATAATGAAAACTATGCATCTTTCTCTCTCTCTCTTTTCACCATGCATGGTGAATTTTGGGATGGGCTGGGGAAACATGGGGAAACTCTAATTAATGTGAGGTTGGGCAATAGAAAACCCACCAGATCTGTTGGTACCACTGTATCTGTCATCCTCATTACTTTGAGCACACAGTCCTTCCCACTCATGAGCAACTACAGAAGTTAGTGTGTGAAAAAGCTGCAACAATCTTAACTGTCTACACACATTCACACACACACACTTGATCAACCCCAATTCTACCCCAGGAGATACAGCACACAGAAGGGATAAGGAAAACCTGGGTTATATGACAGCTGGAGAACAGAAGACGCTAGCATAGCTTCTTCATACCTAGGCTTGGAAACCCAGAAGGCCCTCCCTCCATTCCAATTGCCATTTCTGTGACCTTGGAGAGAGAGAAGAAGAGGTAGTATCTGCTTGAGTTAACCCCCTCCCATGTTATTTTTCTGGTGTTCCTCCAAGTGGTTTTCCAACTTCTGGCAATCCTAAGGTGAATCTTGCCAAGAAAACTCTGTGAAAGGTTCACCTTAGGGTCACCATAAGATGGAAATGACTTCAAGACACACACCAACAACAGCAATATGTGGATCTGAGCAGATGCAGCTGAACTGGAGGGCCTGACTATAAACAATAGATTTGGTGGTGTGTTCTGAGAAGAAGCTGGAGGCGTATAAGTCTGTATAGCAATTTGTAGCACTACAGGTAGCAATTTCGTTAAATTGCTCAGATGGACAACTTTATTCACAGGCAAATAATGCAAAGAAATTAAAAGTAGTTCAAAAGATAAAGCACACACACATAAAAGACACTCATGCATCTATGAATACAACATTTTGGCTGTCACTGGCAAAAACCCCTCATTTCTAAAGGACACAGTCTGTTAGAAGGCAAGTTAGCTTTTAAGTATGCTCTAAGCAGGACACAAATCCACAGCCCTTTAAAATAGTGGTTCTCAACTGTAATCCTCCAGATATTTTGGATTTCAGTTTCTAGAAATCCCGGTCAATATGACCAATGGTCAGGCATTCTGGAAACTGAAGTTCTAAATATTTGGAGGTTGAAAGGTTGATATGCTAGCCCCTGAAGCAAATGATTAATTGGATGTTTATATTTGGGTTTCCAGATGTCAAGCCAAACAGGAAAATTTTCAGGGCAAGAATATCATGCTGTATCTGTCTGTCTGTCACTGTGTGCCTCACATCATGACTTTGAAGTAGCTACTGTAAGCCATTTTCTGTGCAAACCAGAGCTTAGAACATTTTCTTTGCTTGGGCCACAGTTCTCATGCTTTCTTAAAAGTAGTGTTTGCAAAAGTTTTCAGAGTTGGGAAGGTGTGTTGTTGTTGCTGCTGCTGCTGCTTACTAAGGAGCTTGTAAAACTTAATATTCAACTTGTAAGACAGTGCCTCTCCCCTAAACGGTTGCAATATTTTCTCTTTAATTAGAATTAGTGTATATTATATGAATTGCATGCAACTGTAATTGATGTTTAATGGATTGTGCATAATGATATCACCAGGGCCCAACTCCTGTAACATCAACAGGAAAAGTTTCTAGGTTCAGATTTCAGACTTGAAATCTCAGGATCCGAGATGCTTCCGATTTGGGAACCTGACTGGACAATGTCCTCGAAAAGTAGAACCCCTCCCTGCTTTCAAACTACAGTTAGCATCCTGTTGATCAGCAGTGATGTATTTAAGTCTTCTACTCCAAGTCTCAAGTCAAGTCTCAAGTCTCTACCTTCAAATCTCAAGTCAAGTCTCAAGTCTTGGAAGCCAACTTTATACCCCAACTAAAATTCCAGAATTATTGGACAGAGTCAAATAAAGTCAGTTTTAACAAATTAAGCAGAGTCGGCCCTCCACATTTGCAATTTTGCCATCTGCAACTTCGGGGAATAGGATCCTTCTTACTCCACATTACTGAAGCTTCAAAACCTTTAGAAGGAAGGATCCTTCTTCCTCAAGCCTGTTGCATGACACATTTGCTGTTACCCTCTGAAAAATGACCCCTGCATTCTGGGGGCAAGTCTTGTCTTTTGCTCTTCGGAAATGTTTTAGAAGGCTCCCCTGATATGCAGCAGGGACAGGTTGCTAAGCAGACCTCAATCCTGCCTCAAGTTCATTGTCTAACCCATTTGCTGTTCCCCTCTGAGAAATGCACCCACACTTTGAGCTTAAGATAGATTGCCATGTGACTAGTAGGCAAAAAGAGATGGAGGCGTTGTTCAAAGTTGTAAGGTTTCTAGATGAATGTGTTATGTTACTGAACCAAGGACAGCAAGTCAGTCACTAAAAATGCACAAGTCTCAAGTCGAGTCGAGTCGAGTCAGTGCCTCATTTATTGCTGAATCGAGTCCAAGTTGAGTCACTGAAGTGACTTAAGTCTGACTTGAGTCGGAGTCTATCGACTCAAGTCTACATCACTGTTGGTTAGTCCCAGCTAGAGTAGACTGATTCAATCAATTTCTGAGTCAAAACACAGGTAAACCCCACTGATGAGATGAGTTTTCTCTAGTCAGGACTAACAACAGGATTTACACCTATGCAAAATAACCTTCTCTATGATAAAGTTGTGGCCTTCTGAAAAGCATTTCTCATTATGATGAAAGCAGGGTAGTATGTTTTTAGGCACCACCAGATGGATAAATACAACCTGAGGTAGGATTCAGCTGCTACTTCTGCCAGTACATCTTAGGAGATGGTACAATTCAATTTGTTTTAAAAGAGAAACGGTGAAATAAACTTCTAAAATAGCTATGGCTCATATAAGGAATGCACTGACAATGAAAATACATGACCACAAAACTTCCACTATCATAACTTTTGGGAGATGAACCAATTAAATACCCATAAAACTGAATACAAAAGGGTTTTCAAAGTTCTTTCATCCAATTTCCTGTCCATTTAGATACTATCTGACTACAGGTCATTTTGCCTCTTGAAAGCATGAACAGACAGGCATGTTTATAGCATCTTAACCACATTTGTTCCCTCCTCCCACACCTACCCTTTTGAACCTATTCTAAAGAATAAAAATACACATGGATAAAAGAACTCTTTTTAAAAGGTTAGAAAACCCAAAGTCTTATCTCAGCTGTCACAATTTATGATCACTGCAAAGACAGGATTGCAGGCACCAGCAAGATTAAAGAACTATTAACATCCAAAGCACTACTAATATGAAAGAAAATATTTGTATTTCAACTTCTGTGTGCTGTATAGACACACAAAGGCCTGAAAAGGACTGAGCGGCAAAACGTTCAAAATGCAAATCACATCCTCATCCAACACAACTCATTACACAAATAATTACAGTACAGACTGCCCCCTCACTACCTTTCAAAGTGAATATTTAACTCTCTTAGAATCTGATAATCTCATATAAGATATAATTATTATTATGGGTAGTAGCAGTAGCAGTAGCAGTAGTAGTTGTATGCCTTGAAGTTGTTTCCAACTTGGCTTACAGATCACTTTAAACAATGTTAAACTAGTTTCATTTCTACAACAAGTGTCCAGGTTTCTGGGCTGCCATATTCCAGCCCCCCCAATCCAGGTAGCCTTGTCTGCCTATTATTTCAATTCATTTGCACATTATGCAGTACATGTGACAGAATGCAGTAAGGTTCAACAACCACACTGCTAGCTAATTTCCCACCCAGAATGATTCCTTCTGAAGTTGCTCAGTGGAAAGGAAACAAGAAGCTGTTTTTATTTAGATGCTTAACACGTAATGTTGGTGTACATAGCCTGTTGGCCGCATGCTTCCCTCCCAAAGTGCTTTGCATGGTTCTCCCACAACTTCTGCAACCAGTGCATTCACTACGAATTTGCAACCATGAGAAATTCTGTTGCTAATTCTTTCCTGCCACCCATGTTGATCCCAGGCATGAACCTTCTTCTCCAACTGCTAAATATCCATCAGCAAATAGCACTTTTGGGAGGTGCTGGCCACTTCAAGGATCCTTTAGGAAGTGGGAGGGGGCATCAGAGGGCTTAACCTCTGAGTACCAGATGCCAGAATGCCTCCCAGAAGATGCTCTAGCAACTGCTGTCAGAGGGTTCCATAATCCCCTGAGAGTGGTTTTCAGCACTGGTGCTGAGTTCACAAGCAGGTGAAAAAGTGGAGACTCCAAAATGGAGACCTTGTGGAACACGTAGAAAAAAATATAAAGGGAAGAGGAGCTCTGTCCATTTGGCTCAATTAATTAAGTAAAGTGGGAGGTATTTAAATACATTAAGTTAGATTACATTGGGAAATTGGTGGACATGGTGGTAGCAGTATTGAAATAAATACATTTGTTATGCTAGGTATATGTGCAGTGTGTGCTGCCTCCAACCAGCAATGTATGCAGGCCTCAGGAGCAAAAATGTTGTGAAATTATGGCTGAGGGTTCATAAAAAATATATATCACAAAAGCTAAATGGATTTCAAGACAATTAATCTTAAGAAGACTAAAGTGTCAGAGTTCAGCTCCCTGCCATGCCTCTCTGCCGGCAAGGGAAGGGAGGTGATAGTACCTGCCCGAGAGGAGGAGGCAGTGGGGAGTGTCTAATGCAATAATCAGTAGAAATGCTTAGCCAAGCCAAATCAACGCCAAATCCAAAAGGTCAAGAATGCTGAAAGTCTGTCCAAAAAGGGTCAAGAGAACCAACGGTCGTGGGAGCTTGAGTAACAATTTGCTGCAAGCAAGCAGCAAGCCAGGCCGACAGACTTCTATCGCTGATGAAACAGGTGTTACTCATCCTTGTTCTGCTTCCTTAATCTTGCCAAAATGGCTTCCCTCTGAACTGCTTGTTTCTGTCTCCTCTGTGATTGAAGGCTGGGGGGCAGAGGTGGATCTAATTCCTCTAAATCATTGCTGGTCCCCTCTCCCTCTGACACCGGTTGCAACAACTCTGTCTCAGCTTGTCTTTCAGCTGATGAGGGTGTTTCCAAGATCGTTTGGTCTATCACTGGCTCTGTTTCTGGCCCAATCAATTGCTCATTGACCTCTGAGTCATCATCTATCACATAAAGCTGCAAACCTGTCTCACTGCAGCATGGCAGACTTCAGTCCCATCTAAAATAAGCAGTGTTGAGGACTTTACTGAAAACATCTACCCTGAACTCTACTATATTAGGTAATTACCAAGCAGCCTGTAATACCCCTTTTGGGATAAGGTTCTGGAGTATGTTGTGGCCTTCCAATTCCAGGCCTCTCTGGATGAAATGGATTGTCTAGATGTGTTTCAATCTGGCTTCAGGCCTGGCTATGGAACAGAGATGGCTTTGGTCTTCTTGGTGGATGACTAATGCCAGGAACTGGACAGGGAGAGTGTGTGCCTATCAGTTCTGCTGAACTAACAGTCCTCTGAGGGACTGTCAATACCACTGATTGTGGTATCCTTCTAGCCTACTTCTCTTGGATGGGACTTAGAGACCAATGACATTCATCTCTCTCTCTTTTTCCATTTACCTCTAAGGAAGCTGTTCTCGGTACTTGACCTTTCTGTTGTCAATAATGGACATGATGAAGAGGAACAAACTGAAGCTTAATCCAGAGCAGAAAGAGGTGTTCCTGGTCTATCAGAGGGCAAATCAGAAAACAGAGATTCAGTCTGTGCTGAATAGGGTTACCCTCCCCCTGAAATCTCAGATCCATAGCTTCGGCATACAATCATCCCTCCACATTTGCTAGGGTTAGGGGCACAGGATCCTCGTGAAAGTGGAAAAACTGTGAATAACTCTAGGCCCTCTCAAACCATATTTAACACACACAAAAAAAGTGTAACCAGCATATTCAACCTACAGAAAAGCCCTCTGAGGCATCAGGGTTCCTTCGCAAGGCAGAAGTGAGTGGTTCATGGGGTTTACTGCCACCTCCACTGCTGCCCCACACCTTTTTAATAGGGACTTAACAAACCACTTTAGCAGTTTCTCAGTGTCAAGAGGCTTCCAGTCTCTGTTAAAAATGGCATAGGAAGCAGCAGAGGTTACAGCAAATAATCTGTGAATAATCAAATCTGTAAAAGTGAAACCCGCAAATGTGAAGGGCTGACTGTACTCTTGGACTCAGTCCTGAGCCAGAAGGCCCAGGTTCTGATGGTGGCCAGGAGTGCCATTTTGTTGAAAAATAATAATGGGATATAAACTTAACAAAAATACAATAATAATAATAATATGTGCACTTTCATGGGAGTAGATACCATAGAATAGAGTAAGAATTACTTTTGAGCAAACATATGTAGGAGTGTGTTGTCTATGTAACTCTCAATTCACTTATAAAGCCATTTTAAAAATCAGTGTAACACAACATATTTGTATGATGCTGTGATAATGGGCTCTCCCCCTTATCTGGGCAACATAGCGGAGGGATGTAGTTTCCTCTTCAGGTAGTAGCATAGGGAAGGGAGGGCGAGGGAAGCAGTGCGCCCTGGGCGGCACTTTTTTGGGGGCGCTGCCACTCCTTGCCTGCCCCCTGCATGTTGTCCTCCCTCCCCCACACACCAGTGCCCTTCCCCCACATGCCGTAGCCTTGATCCCACGTGCTGACACCCCCGCGTGCCATAGCCCCACCCACATGCGCCGACACCCTGCCCACGCACGCTATAGCCCTGCCCCTACCCTTCTGCCCGCCCCACCCCACCCCACTCACACCACACTACGTTACTGTCTCTAGGTAAACAAAAGGCTCATGAGGTGTAGGGTTTAAGTTACATTTATTGGGGTCAGCGTCACAAAGATCAACAGAGATCATGAGAGACAACTGACCAATCAGGGAGTCGAGCTGGGGGACAAGGTAAGAAGTCTTGTCAAAATACTTCTGAGAAGAAGTTATAAAGCCCTCAAGGGACCATGAGGCTTGGGGGAAGGAAGACAAAACAAAGAACTGAGGAGCTTGGTTGCAGGTTGGACCATGCCTCGATATTCCTAGTTCCTCATGACCATCTCAGAACCCAGAATGTCAGATCATAAGCAGAACAGGCATACTTTAGCTAGTCATGCTAGGGACTTACATTCTTTTGAACTTTGGCTGAATATGACTTAAGCTTTGATTGTAACTTTGAACTATTTCTAAGTAATGCCTGAAGGAAGGTGTCTTCCTATACATGACACTTCTTTGCCAATATAGATTGCTTGCTTAGAAGAAAAGCTTTCCCTTTTAAAGATCTCTTTTCTATGCTCTCTTCACATGCCTTTGCTCAGTGTGTGATTGCATGAGTATAAGAACCATCACCTCCCAAAGGGAAAAGGAAAGCCTCTGCAGTCAGAGGTAGAAGTCTAAGCTGACTCTGCAGTAACTTCGCATTGAGCTACTGAGCCACAGGGATTAAATCAGTGGGTGGTGGTGGTGGATAAATGATTCTTCAGGGGTCTCATCTCTCACTTGAGAGCAGGAGACAGGATCGTGTAAGATCCTTACAAATGCATTAAGGTAAGAGGCCCTCGCAAAGCAGCTACCATAATTTCACACAAACAGAAATCACAATAATAAATTAATAAAATAGTACCATTTGTAATCTGTCCTTCGTTTTCTTGTGCTCTGACTTCTGGTGCTTTCTTTTGGGCAAGCTTATTGGAACTGGTACTGCAAGAATGGTGAGGAGGAAGGAATATAAGCTGATACCATATCCCCTACAGCCATGCTACTCAAAGTGGTGGTCTGTGGCCAACACAAGCCATGACTGCCAAGCTATGGCAAGTTTCCAGGAAAAAAAGAAGCAGTTGCAGCCAATAGGCATAAATATGGTGCCTGTCCCTGGCACACTGGCAGAAAATATCTGCCAGTCACCCATATCAGAGAGCTTAAAAAGCAGTGCTTACAGCACTCTTGGTACAGAGAGCCATGTAAGCTCTTATTAGAAATAAAGACGACAAAATGGGGGCTATTGTACTTTAAACATATCATGAGATGCTATGACTCACTAGAAAAGGATAATAATGCTAGGTAAAATGGAAGGGTTAGGAAAAGGAGGAGACAGCACTGCAGGTGAATTGAGTCAAACAAAGAAGGCACGGTCCTGTGCTTGCAGGAACTGAGCAAGGCAGTTGACAACCAGTGTCTTGGAAGTCTCTCTTTCATAGGGTTGCCACAAGTGGAAGTTGACTTGCCAGTAGATAACAACTAATAAATCATAAGCAGTGGGTATTTCTTAGCTGCACACCTCACATAGCTTGCTTGACTTGTTGGTACCAGGCAGGCACAGTTTCAGATGCAGACATCTTGCAGACATCCAATATAGCTTACCTCATACCTTGATAAAACTTGCTCCAGCTATCTCACAGGAAGAATGTCATTTCTGTTCCTTCATTAGATGTGTACAGACCACTTTCTCTTAGAGAGAGTGTTTCCTAACCTGCATTTCCCTGGACAGCCTTGAGTGCACAGGGAAGGAGCTACAAAAGATATAAACAGAAGCATGATGCCCTGTTCTTATTCTGTGGGAAGGAAGATTGCTGCCTGCCCAGAAGTCTGCTAACCCATGAAGTAACATTCTTGGGCACCCTGGGAATGTTTACCACCATCAGCTGCAAGGAATTTTGGCTTCAAAAGGTATGTGTGTAAGCTCTCTTTACATATATTAATCATATTCTCATCCATAAATCAACCAGGTTTTATCAATAAACTGTATCTTATCTCATTACAGAAGTAGATTCTTTTTTGTGTTGGTAATTCCAGTCTGACCAGGACCTGAGTGGATTGGGTCGTCAAGAGTTTTTAAAGCAAGTCTTCATAATTCCAAGTTGCAAAGTCTATGTGCCTACATGTGCCTAATGGCACTCCACTCAGTTGAGTGCTGGATTTGGGCTTGGAGAAGTCTAAGTCTAAGAGGATACCTAAATCTAACTGAACTGAACTATCCTGTGACTAGAAGTATGTTTTAAATGTTATGTGTTCAGTGGAGAGTTGCTGTTTTTATGCTGTTAACTGCAAAATTAAACCAGTCATTGTCAGATGGTGCCCATGTGGGCTGTAAGGTGGTGGCAATTAACTTCTACAGAAGCATTTCAAAGTGCTGTTTAACAATCTTGGGGCTCAAATTGCCCTTAGCTGAGGTTTTAATTAATTTATTTCTAATGGAGATGTAGGCAATGGGCTGCAAAAAAAAATTTCTCCAAGCAGCAATGGGCGATGTGGGAAGAACAATTATTGCACTGCCTACATTCTGTCTTGTTTTATTTCTTCATGGATTATCTTCTTCTGTCCCTCTCATGTCCACAGTGCTCTGCTAACATCATCAGCGGACATCACCTGTATGTGTGGAAGAAAGAGAATGTGTGTGTGTGTGTGTGTGTGCACACACGCACGCATGCGCATGCACGTGTGTGTGCTCATATCAGCAGATGTGTGTCCTGATGCAGGTCTTTATCTGCTGACCAACCCTTTTTGACATACGGTATACACAAACAGCTTTTGGTAGACAGTCCATGCTTTGCAGCCTGACCTTGGCCAACCAGACCCCCAGGATTTGCAGAAACATAGTTAGTCTCTTCTGCTGATAACGGATGTGTCACTCTACAATTGTCAGTTTTTAAGCTTTTGCAAATGCCACTCATAGCTGAAGCTTCATCCAATGGCTAAACACACTGAAAGGCTATAGCAGCCTCATTTCTCGCAAAACAGTTGGGCAGGATAATGCTTACACAGCTTCTCTTGTATATCTGTTTCCACAAAGGGTAATTACTTAGGGTTTTTTCCTGTTCTTTTAAATAAAAGTTGGGAATTCAGAACTGCTAAGAGTGTAAGTGGGCAAGTGACACAGCTAGAATCCAGACTGCATCTCTTACCAGGTGGGTTTATATAATACTCCATGGTTAGCAATCTGGCTATGTGCTTCTCAGCTGATCACGCAGTACTAGCATGTTCACCCACGCAGAGAGAGGAAACTTAAAAGGTTAACAGGAATTCAAAGGACTGCATATCACTAAGAGTTCAAAGTCTGTTATGGTCATTAGGATCGCCATCATCTTGCCTCACGACTCAAGACAGCTTACAAAGTTAAACCAGCACAAATATAATTCTGCATCATTAAATATACAGAAGTTAAAATATAATTAAACTGTAAAAAGAATTAAAAGTATGTTAAAAACATCTAGTTAAAAAAAACAGAAAATACAGCACACCATTTTTCCTTTTTAATTGATATTTTATTATTATAAAACAAGATAAAACACAAAAAGACAACACAAAGAAAAACACAAGGAAAAAAAACCTACAAAAATCCAAACAAAAATCTAAACTAAAACATAAATGTATGAGTCTTCAACCAACAATACACCCAGTATTAGTCATATAAATTTAACTCCTATATTAGTAGCTATTACTAAATAAGTTTCTCTGTATTAATAAACTATTCTCTTACACTTATCTTACCTTTAATCTACCTTTCTTTCTCTCTAATGTTAACCAAAAAAATACATTAACAATATTTAAAATAATTTCTCCCTTAATACAATTCATTTCTCTTTATCTTCTTTTTCCTCCTTTTTCATCTGCTTCATCTACATTAGAATATTCTTATCAATAGTTCATCTCCCTCTAACAATAGTATCACGTCAAATTAATATTCTGGACATTATAGAATTAAAATATAATCCATGCTGCAATTCTAAATCAAAACCTTTTAACAAAGACCTTCCTACCAGATTGAAATTAATAATGAAAAAAAATTCAACTCCATTTTTTTCAATTTTTTCAAAGTTATTCTTTTTGAAGCCACTTTTACATTTCTTTGTTCTGAAGTAACAGCCACATTTTTCCTTATTATGAGTCCTTCGAACTGACCAGCTAGATCTGTTCCAATACAGCAGTGTGAAAGGGTTCTAGGATTATAACCTGCAAATTGTAGAGGAGGGAACATGATACATTCAGTGAATCCAGAGCACCACCGCAAAGAAGTTGACATCGGACCACCTCTTTGCCAAAATGAATTTGCACAAAGTCAGTCCCAGCTAAGCACCATAGCTTGTGATAGACACATGCAGAATTGTGTGGTGTGTAACAATTTTGACTGGTAGAAGCTATCCTGGGCTTCAGGCAGAACTGGAACCATCTTCAGGGAAAGCATGTGTTCTGCTGCTTCACTCTTATATTTTCTCTCCTCCATTTACTTCTTGAAGCTCCATTTGAATTCTTTTATTATTCCCCTAGTCATATGTAAATCATTGCATAGGTTTAATGCTAACTCTTTGTGTTTTCTCTAATCCTGCCCAGCTACTGCAATTTTTTCCTTGCTTCGTTTATCTCTCATTTTCTGGGTCTTTTGAAGACTCTGAAGCTGCAGGCAGAGACCTGCTCATTTTATTCTTGAAGAGTGTCTAGCGTAGATTAGGTGCTTTTACACACAGTCAATTACAATGATGATAAATGATAAAGCCGGAGAAGATTTAACAGCCAACATGGAGATTATGATCCTAATACAAAAGTCACCTGAAACAGTCTCTGCACAATGGCTGTTAATCCCTTTTGCGTATCTGGCACTGGCATCAAAACCTTTAACAATAAATAAATAAATAAACACTTGAGAAAATTAAAACTGTAAATTGACGAAAGAGCAAGCTGTACTGAATGCTTGATGATCATATGTCCTCTTGAGGGCCCAGGGCCAGATCTGTTAATAGGCAGAGTGAAGCAATTGCCTATATTCTTCATCCTCACCACCTCCAAGCTATTTTGCTACCCTGAGAAATGGTGGAGGATAATGTCCGATTACCAATGTCGATGAAAGATTCAGTTAGCAGGCTAGTTCAGTCTAAAACCTGGAATGGACCCACCATCCCACTGAAACAGAAGCCACTGAGATGGGCTCTCTGGAGACTCTGAACGGTTGTCACTCAAAGGATCGGAACTGTTCTGCTTTTGTGGAAAAAAACCTGAGACTGGCAGTATTAGAAAATGTAGGAGAATTGTGAGGATGTGGGTCTGGCCTCTAGACAAGGCCAATGGACCACAACTCTTATTTTGCCCTCTAGCAAAGATATATTTTTTTTAATTCAGTAATTACAGTTTCGGATGTGTTAATCATTTAAACCACTTCTTGTCCTCCTAAAAAGAGATTTGGGGGTAGGGGAATTGCCATATCTTTTTATAATATGAGTGATGTTAAAACCTAAAGGAAGAAAATATTCATCCTTTAAAGTAAAAGAACAAAAAAAATTAGATTCTCTTTGAAGAGCTTTCTCCTAAAGCCACTTCAAATCACATCAGTAGTGACAATCAGACAAGGTTATGGTTTATCCCAACATAATATGAATCAATTCTGACCTTTAAGTAAGAGCAGTGAGAGGGATTCTTGTGAATTGGATATGATGGCACTTTTTAAGAATGAAAAAAAGAAAACATGCAGAATAAATGGTCTAGCTATGAGACACAGTTGGGCATGGCTTTATCTCCATCACCTCTAAAGTGGTGGTTATGGATTCTTTTCTTGGACGTTTTGGTCAGTCAGTCAAATATATTTGCTAAAAAAATTGATCATCACAAACATATAACATAATCAATCTGGCTGATACATTTTAAAATAGATCATCCCTGGCATGTTGACCCACATTCTGTATAATAAATTTGTATCTAAGCCATCAAACTGCAAGAGCAAACAAATAAAAACCTAACACTACAGAAATCAAAAGGCAACCTGATATGTCACAAGAATGATTAAATGGCCAGAAGAATCAGAGAAGCTCCAATCTACCTTTTTTTTTTGTCTTAAAATGGAGAAAATAGGAAAAAGCTGTGTATTTTTGTTTTAAAAATAACCCTGTAGTCTGGCCATATTCAAGTGTTTCAATATGCTGGCTTTTCTTCAAGCACAGATCTGAGTTCAGAGGCTATGACATGTGGCTACCTTATGAATGAGAAACTAGTAAGATCCCAGGTCAACAACTGTGCTGCTCAGTTCTTGTAAATTCAAGCCATGTCTTTCTTGATTGAATTAATCCATCCGTAGTGTAGTGTTCCTCCTTTCCTCTGCCTTCTTTTGGCTGAGCATTATTGGCTTTTCCAGTGCACTTCCTTACAGAATGATTTTAAATTGGTGACAGAAGGGCAGCCAGAGCTTCCAGGTACAGCTTCTTCACACCAAAGCACTGTCTGTGGGTGTGCACCCAGGAGCCATCTGGCTGTCCCATTACACCTGGGAGTGAAGAAGTAGTTCCCACCCTTTCCTAGGGGCTGATGGCTGCTTATCCTCCTTCTCCCCAAGGTGCTCAAGGACAGGTAGGCAGGTTCCAAGCACAGTCCATGAGTCAATAGGCGGCCAGGTGGGAGGTGGAGCAAAGCCCAGCAACTGTGCGTACCCGGGAGAGAGTACTCCCTGGGAGTACTCACTGGGAGAGAATTTTTAAGCTCCACCAGGCCAGCTACTGAATTTCGGCTATAATATTTTGGAACGGTTCTCTATGCAAATTCTCACACACAATTAGAATTTAGATATAGGCTGTCTGTTCTGTGTGTGCACAGGGGTGGGAGAAATATCTAGATGGCTGCAAGTTCCCCAACTTGATCTTAAGGAAAACGAAGTTGAATAAAAGCCAAGGGTGAAACACCTTTGAATACGTAAGAACTGACTCTTTTCTTATGTGATGTTCATTGTTTTGTACAAAATCATTATGCCATGGAAATGCTTGGCTACCTTCCACTTTATCTTCAGCCTATAGTCTTCTGGGACAAGGCAGCAGTGTTACACTGTTTTCTGAGGGTCCCGGGAGGGACACCAAATTGCTATCAAAATTATAGAAGTTGGGGAAATTAGTTCAGAGCACAAGTTGGCAAAACGAGAGGCAGGGTAACTCAGCAGGATCTTGCAACCTGATGTCTACGGGGTCAGGCCAAGTCAAGAAGCAAACCGGTTGGAAAATAATGAATAGTCTTTATTAAATACAGGTACACAATGTATGCAACACAAACACACAGATAACTAAGGAAAATAAAGGTGTGAGTAAGATAGCGGGATTTTTAGAGGGATAGTTGGCTCGGGTGATACAAAACCTGTCCTGAAGTCCGGAGGAAAATGGAGAGCGAAGCTGGGGTTCGATGTATCTCAGCACGTGGAGCTGAGGGGAAGCTCGCCAAGCAAAGCGGCAGCAAGGCGGTCTGGAACTCGGGAGCGATCCAAGGAAGGTCTTGGAATCAAGGGTTTTTATACGGAGAGTTGTGACCTCAGGCTAGGTCGGACTTTGGGAAAACAATAGATTTGGAGTTGGAGACAAAGCCTCCGAAAGGTCAGAATTTGAATGATTGAATTAGAGCTGAATTTATCAATAGAGTAGCCGGTATGCAAATGCGGAATACTTGAGCGTTGTATAGCTCGATCATCAAGCTGCCAGCGCGGGGCAGAGAATCCTTTGTAGGTTGCGTGCATACCTAATGGAGTACTTGCCTTGAGGTCTCCTAAAGCAGCGAGTTGGCTATTTTCTGACCTGCCTGTATTGTCCAGGAATATTACGGCGATAATCGGCCGAGCCTGTATGCGTGCTTGTCCAGGGGCCTTGCAAGCACGTGGAAGGGATATGTGAATCCGAATTTGAGATATCAAGTGATATCTTTTAATATCCCCAAAGCTTGGGCTAGCCAAGGCAGTAACAGCAGACAGTGTGAATAAGAGAGATTTGGGCTATATTCTAGTTGAGCTGTCTTGCTTCCAGCACATACAGTTGTACCAAAGACAACCTGCCTTTGAATTCTAATTGCTTAGGGGAATTTGCCTAGGGGACCTTTCTGACCAATACTGAGGAGCAATGGTAGTAGTAAGTCATCAATATCTGCAGATGTTATTCAAGCTTGCTTTAGGGGTAAAGAAAATTGCACATTCCAAGATACAGTTTTTAAGCAGAGCTTCTAGAATTTTGGGATCTGCACACGGGATGACTGACAATGAAAATCTTTAAGCAACGGTGCAACATTCATCCAGACAGTCAATGACTAAAGTACAAAACAGAAGGTGCAGGAGGCAAAAGCAATAGCACAGAAAATGACTGGATATATTTGTCCAGGATGACTGCAGTCTTTAAACTCATAAGCACAGCCATTTGGTTTTTACTAGCCCTTTGGACCTTTCAATAATGGTGTCTCCACATATATTGCCTTCAAGCTGCAAGAGAATTAATGCCACATATGCCAGCTGTCCAATAGATGCCTACTGGGAATTTATTCTACACAAAGCTTTATTGATGGGACCTGCAAGTCTATAATATTGTATTGAGCTTCAAGCCTATAATATTGTAAGTCCACTATGTCCAGAGGCTTTTTTTTTCTATACATAGGTCAACATGATTAAAAACTGTTCGGAACAGATCACATACACATCTTTTTTGTATTCATAAACATCTTGCCTTCACCCATCACCTATTCTGCCTGTATCAGCCTCAGACTAGGCTGACTAGTTAGAAGGATCCACAGCGTGCAAAGTCAAGATAACAAAAAGGTAGTAAGTTGGAAGCTTTTTTGGGATGGTGCTATGGATTCTGCTGAACATATCTGCTCCCTCACAACTTTGTTCCATGCTTCATTTTACATGCTGTTAATCATGCTTGTAATCTGCACACTGGCTTGAACAAGAACCATGTCAGCACATATATGAATACATGCTTCTCTAAGTACTTCTCAGGAGGACCAACATCATCATCATCATCATTTATTGTATTTACATGCTGCCTTTCTCACAGAGAAAGGTCCAAGGCAGCTTCTAGAAAAGTTAAAAACATTTATAATATGCAATTACATTTTAATGGCTGAGGCAAAAGACAAGATTGTGCCCTCTCCTCCCATGTACAAAAGCTAACTGGACTCCCGGTTTAGTTTTATTTCAACACTTGTTAGGGGATAACATCCTCCACCGCTCCTAAGGCCTATGATAACTGAAGCCCCTGTCAGAGCTGCTGATGACGAGCCGCAGCTGTTGGTCCCTGTGGCTCTGGCTGGAGACGAGTCCTGCAGCTCAAGAGCTCCCCCTGCTGCCATGGACCAAGCAGGTGCGGACGTCCCTCTGCCTGCTCCCTTTAGGGCAACAGGAATCCGATTCTGAAGATGGTTTGGAGCCTGTGCCAATTAGCCCACAAACAAGGCGGAGACTCAAGAGAGCTGAGCAAAGGGAGGCTTCCTTGATTAAGTTCAAGAAGCAGTGACTAGCCACACCTGTGCCTTGGGCTATATAACTGCCCGCCTGGAAGCTTTCCTTTGCTTGTGGCAAACTTCTTTCAAGCCCTCCTCTTGCCTGGTCTTTGCTCTCAGCACCTGGTTCCTGCTACCTTGAATTGATCTCTGGACTCTTGACCCTCGGCTTTTGGAACTCTGACTATGGCTTTTGCTTGACGCTCTGGTAAATGAACTCCCTCGTGTAAAGTGCTTGCTTGTCTCCTCCCGGCTGGACTTCGCTAGCTCTCACACTCCCTTCTCTGGGCTGGCTCGCTGCCCAGGTCTCTGACCTTGACAAGGCCAGAGAGTCATTTAGGGTATACCAAACAGGCCATTTGGCACATATAGCTCTGACTTCCAACAGAGAGGAATAGCTAGGGCTCAAGATGGCCCTAAGGAACAGTGTAGTAGTGACTCGAACAAGTCTGACAGTAGCATTTGGTACAACTGCCACAGCCACCCTCATTAAATCAGAGAAGTAGTTCAATGGTAGAGTACCTCCACTGCATGTGGAAGGCCCCAAAATTAACCCCTGATCTCTCCATCTGAGTCTGGTGAATATTTAAATATGAAACCCTACAAAGCCGCTGCCAGTCATCACAGACAATGTTGGAGTAGATGTACCAAGAGTCTGGCTCAGTATTAGACAGCTTCACATATCCCCTCTAGAACTAATAGGAGCTTATTTGAATGAAAGAACCTCCAACTTTTTTTCAAGATCAGTTTGATATCTTTGCATGATTTAGGTTTGATCTGCTGTGGAGCTGCCACAGAGAAGCCAAATGTAATACGTACTTACAGATAACAATATTTTTTATTTGTTAGATTTAAACCCTAATTCAGCACAGAATTACATTCAAGACAGTTTCATTGATTAGTGCTTCAGCTATAAATTCTCTCTCTACTTCCCATGTAATTTTGCAATCCAGTGCATCCTGGTTCCTTCTTAAATGCTTGGTCAAAAATGGCTGTTTTTCCAAGGAACTTAATTGCTTCAGTTATTGTCCTCCAGGTCTTTTCCTTTCACTTTCTACCGCCTCCTACTCAGTTTCCCATTTTTGAAAAGCTCTTCAGGAAATAAAAATGCCTAGAATGGTAGTGAAAAGTAGGATTTCACAGTGTAGAAAGAATAATAAAAGCCAAAGGATTGGAGAAACATGGTGGGTGTGTTTTTTAATTTTGGTATATGTTGTATTTTATTTAATTTTTAAAATATATATATTGCTTTTCATTTTTAAAAAATGTCTGAGTGACTATAGCCCTGCAGTTCATCTGGAAGAGTATGCTACTAGCATTCATTCCTCTCCCAACTTATCTAATGCAAAACCCACAATCGTCTTCAATGGCCCACCTAACCCATAAAACTGTCAAAGTAGTATTTTCAATGCTCATCAATGATAGCTGTATGATGGAACCTTCAGAATGTAAATTATTAAACCTGGAACATTTACAGTTAGATTATATTTGATTTTCCCCAGGAAAATAATGCTTTTAGCTCACGTGGTTTCTATCCATGATATTTACATTAGGAAACAGCTTGATTGGAAAGGATTCTTGTTGTTGTTGTTGTTGTTGTTGTGTGCTTTCAAGTAATTTCCATTATGGCAATCCTAAGGCAAACCTATCATGGGCTTTTCTGGGGCTGAGAGCGTGTAATGTACCCAAGGTCATCCAGTGGGTTTCCATGGCTAGCAGGAAGCTGAATCCTGATCTCCAGGGTTGTACTCCAACGCTCAAGCCACTACAGCATGCTGGATCTCATCAGAAAGGATATAGTCCTTAAATTATTGGCAGTGATATGCCAAATTCACCTGATCAATACCCTTATCTTTTGTTCTTGTAATGCGTCTTCAAGTCAACTTTCACAACTCTATCCTTGGGTTCCTTGGCAAGGATTATTCAGAGGAGGTTTGCATTGCCTTCCACTACAACTTAGAGCATGTGACCTGCACAGAGTCATCCCATGGGCTTCCATGATTGAGTGGGGATTCAAAACTTGGCCTTCCAGAGTCCCATTCCAGCACCCAAACTACTGTACCATATAGTACAAATAAAACCATGCGGCAGAGCCTGGAGAATTACTTTTAAAAATCAGGAAACACATTCAGAGGTAACTCTGTTGGCCATTCATCGAAAGACAAGAAAATCCAAACCCCACAAAACTGTGATACCTTTACTGGGCCAACTAAAAGGCACAGAATACATCATGCAAGCTTTTGCAGATTCACTGGCTTCTTCATCAGGCAGATATATTAAAAATCATACAGGAGAAGAAAAATGACAATGTTAGAGTCACAGACCTTCATTCTGTACCAAAAATTATTTCTGTTGCCAGTTAAGATGGTCTAGAACAGCGTTTCCCAAACTCTGGTCTTCCAGGGTTTTTTTGGACTTCATCTCCCAGAATAACAGATCATTGGCCACAGCAGCTGGGGCTTCTGGGATTTGAAGTCCAAAAAAAACCTAGAAGACTGGAGGGATATCAATCCAAGCAGAAGCCACTCCCCTTCTTGGCCATGTGGGGACTGGGGACAAAGGACACTAACTAAAACACAAACAATAATATTTCAAGCCTACTAATAGCAGCAAAGTAACTTCCATTGCAATCCAAGCAAACTCTGTCCCATGCTATCTCAATAGAAGTTACTTTGCTGCTGCTAATGGATTTGAAATTTTACTGCCTGTCTTTTACTGTCCTTCGTCTCCAATCACCGTATCACTGTTTTGTGGGATTTTGATTTTTATTTTGTTGTATTTTAAAAATCAGTCACAGTTATAGTTGAAAGGCCTTCCAAAGTAATTAAAAAAGTAATTATAATTAATTACTGAATAGTCATGACATTTTTTTAAAAAAGTAACAACTTGCTTTTCAATTTTTAGAAGTAACTATAACAAAAGCAACTTTTAGTTGCTCTTGAAAAAAAAACAGCTTGAAATGCTACAAAGCTGCTAGATTGCAGCACACAACAGGTTCCTTCCATTTATCCTATAACTGCTTCAAAATGTATAATACAGCATGAAGTAGAAGCATGAGCCAGCACTTGAACAATAAAATATTCCTCTTCCTCTATCTTCCACTGCTATAAAAGTAAACCAAAAGCAAGTGAAGCATTACAGTTACACCACAAAAGGAAGTGAAGTTATCCCCTGGCAAAGTACAATTATTTGCAATTTATACAGAAAAAAGAATGAATTACAAGTAGGTTGTTTTTGTAACTACTCTTTTTCAAGCTTTGCCATGTGTAAACATACATACACAACTGGGGGAGTAAGCACTGAAGTCCCATAGGTCTATGAAATGCTAGTGGTACAGTCTGTGACATGACTAGAAAGCCTAGGGACTAGTGCAGAGAACTTTATCCCCCAGAAATAAAAGGCTTAATTCTTTTGTTTCAGAACATAGGGACCCATAAAGTTTTTAACCAAAGAACAAGATGCAGTAAACCATTGGAGGAGTCATAAGAACCAACTTACCACTGAGTCCAGAAACCTAATACAGCACTCAAGCTCCGGGCGAGTCTCACAGAACTGTCGAAAGAGAAGTCTTCCTATTGGCTGCTTGTCACATAAACTGTAGTAATCTCTCTCTGGAGGAAATAAAGAGGAACAGAAGGGAAGGTGAAAAAATGAGGTACTTTTTAATGGTTTTCAGTCTGGTTAGGCTTTGAGTATGTGGGGGGTATTGAAGACTTCAAGAAATTCTTTACAAACAAAACACAACCTAAAAGAGATACACAATCTACTTGCAGAAACAGAGACTGCAGCCAAGGTTATGTGTGTTTTGCAAGTGTGCCTTGGACATAGATTAATTGGTTTGGGATCTGAAAGCATCCTGAGATTCTCAGTTTCCTTCCCCTTTCCATCCACCACTGAAAAAAAATAAAGAAAAGAATGCAGCTCATTTGCTCTTACAGCTGCAAAGTTAGCCTTGAAAGTAAGAGGCCAACATCTGTTGAAACTGACAACAACATTCAGCAGGCGAAGGGGCTGAACCCAGTTTCCAGTGGATCTAAATGCACCTTTCATAGCTTTTTGCCCTTTCTGTAACTTGTCAAAGCAGCAGAAGTGGGGGAAAATTCCTTTTTCTGAACTACAGCTCCCAGAATTCCTGAGGGAGCACAGCCAGTGTCAAAAATATGGGACTGGGAATTTGAGTAACTGTAGTACAAAGACAGGACCTTTCCAGCAACTGGAAAGCAGAATAAATTCCCCCTTCAATTGATATGATGGTTCTCCTCTAGCTAGGACTAACAGGACTCAGGCCAATGACTCAGGCAAGATGCACAGGGAGATGTGCTCTACATGACTGGCACACCATGGAGGGCATACCCATGTAGTCTCTGCTGCCTGGATACAGATACTACTGACTGCACATACCTAGTTCTAGTTCTGTATACTATGATCTATCCTCCATTACCAGACTGAAATATTACTCAGAACAGAACTCAAGTGTAACTGCTAGAATGCTCATTTTGTGTGAGCCTCTCAAGTGAGCGCCACACAGATGGGAAGTCTCCATCTCATGGGAGCAGCTGCTTTGACTCCTTGCATCTAAAAACTAAGAAGACATATTCTTCTCATCTTTCTGTGCTGCGATCACACAGTTCCTGAAAACATACACCACTGTCCCCTCTCACTAACTGCAGTTACTCAAGTTGGTGTACATGTATGGAGGAAATATACATAAAGCTTCAGTTAACTTGGCACAAATATAAAACCAGCTGGTATGTGAGGCTGCTACTCATTTCAAACTAGAAGTAAAAACCCTCTTCACAAAATATTAAATCACAAATTCTATTTCCTCCAAATGTTCTCATCTTCAGTTTCTTAGAACCATATGACAATTTTTGTTGTTGCATCAACAACCCAATCCTTTCCTCAACACATGATGTTGCATGGCAGGAAGACAAATTATCTAGCTCTACCTGTTACAGACAACTGTTAATAGCTTGTATGTGGAGGAAAATTTACCATCAGGCTTCCAAGACATGCTGGAGGTTCTGGGTTGTAGCCACCTATAGTAGTGATGACTTGGGGAGGGGACATTTTAAAATGCAGATGATGCAATAATATTTACACTTTCACAGAATCACAGAATCATCGAGCTAGAAGAGACCACAACAGCCACCAAGTCCAATCCACTGCCATGCAGGAATATACCATCAAAGCATTCCCAACAGATGGCATCCAGCCTCTGATTAAAAACCTCCAAAGAAAGACACCCCACCACACTCTGAGGCAGCACATTCCACTGTTGAACTGCTCTTACCATCAGGAAATTCTTCCTAATATTTAGGTGGAATCTCTTTTCCTGAAGTTTGAAGCCATTGCTCCATGACCTAGTCTGTGGAGCAGCAGAACACAGGCTTGCTCCATCCTCCATATGACATCCCTTCAAACATTTAAACATAAATGTCATGTCACCTCTTATCCTTCTCTTCTCCAGGCTAAATATATCTAGGTCCGTAAGCCACTCCTCATACAGCATGATTTCCAGGCCTTCTACCATTTCGTTTGCCTTCTTCCAGACATATTCCAGCTTTTCAGTATCCATCCTGAACTGCGGTGCCAAGAACTGGACACAGCATTCCAGATGGGGCCTGACCAAAGCAGAATTGACCTAAACACTATACTCCTATCGATGCATCCCAGAATCACATTGGCTTTTTTAGCTGCCACATCACACTGCTGACTCACATTCAGTTTGTGGTCTACTATGACTCCTAGATCCCTTTTTTATACAAAACAAACAAACAGAGGTGCAGAACAAAAAGTTTGGTAGGTAACTTTTTAAAAATCATCAGTTTCCTTTAGTCTTTATAGAGCTATTTGGTAATTTTTTGCTGTAACTTTACAATGTGACAAACATAACCAGCTGTGTTACTTTTTGCATTGTTAGTTAAGGGGGGGGGGGAGGACTCAAAAGTTCATGAGATTGGTATAAAACCTGAAAATTTCTTGTCGAAATGTCCCTAAATGTATCTTAGAATTTAAAAAGCAACCTTAACTCTAAATCTTTAGAGTCTAGAATACATCCCATACTCTCAAGTGACCTGTTGATATTATAATATTTATTTTCTGGAATTTTCTGAGCTTTTCATTAGAGTCATGTGTAGCTTTCAATGCTTGGAATTATAGCTCCCATTATCCCTCTGGAGGGCGACTTGTTCCTGGGGCTTGTGAGATTAAAAGAAGTTTCTAGGAAAGCTATACAACACATATTTTTGCTTGGGACTACTTAGAGTGACTCACATTTTATCTAATGGCTAGCTGTAGCTGAGAACCAGCATGTTTTTGTGGTTTGTGTGTTGGACTAGGATTTTGGGAAACCAGGGCTCAAATCCATGCTCAGCCATAGCAGGCCTTGGGCTAGTCACACACTCTCAGAACATTTCAGCATGACACTCTTATAGTGCGATGATTCCACTTTCAACCTCCTATGAAATCCTGGGGTTTGCAGTTCCAGGAGGGGCCAGGCGGCCCCTCCCGAAACTGCAAACCCCAGGATTCCATAGGAGGTTGAAAGTGGAATCATTGCGCTATAAGAGTGTCGTGTAGAAAAGCTGTCAGTCTCAAAGGAAGGTAATGGCAAACTCTCTCTGAATGAATCTTGCCAAGAAAATTCCATGTTAGGGTTACAATAAATTGGAAATGACTTGAAGGCACACAACAAGCTGTAGCTACTCTAAAGTTATGCAGCATTAATTTAAACTGTCATAGTTTGGGCATAGAAATATACATCTTAAGTCACAATTTCCCATTTGGCTTTCAGAACAAAACAGAAAACACATATTCCAGTTTATACTAAAGTGCTCCATCCCCTCTTATGCTTATCAAGTAATGCTTATCAAAATTCTCTCTGTATCTATCCTTTTATTAAATAGCTATGCAAGCCAAGCAATTCTGAGACTTGTAGTCCCAAAGGTAACTTTTCCAAACTCTGGGTATCATTATAGGCTGCATCACACTTTTTTTTTAAATACCTGTTTAAAAACTCAGCTAGCAATATGTTACAAGGAGGGCTTCTGTATTTTTGCATGTTTTAAAGAGCTCTCTGGATTATAGCTATAATGTTGTGGCCAAAAGAGAAGAACATTCATCATTTTTTATTAAGAAGAAGTGTCATGCCAAAAAATAAACCTAAATAAATGCAAAAGCATGTACAACAGCTCTAAGTCATCCAGACCTTGGCAACATTAATCTATGAGAACAGGAAGAACTTGCTTTTCAAATAATAAATGAAATTCTCCTTTCCTTTAAACTGATGCAAAATAGTTTTGAATCCTTTAGGAGTGAAAAGTATTTGGCACTTTGTGATCCTGCGATCCCTTGCAATTAATTTTAGTTATGTTATGTGAATACAAATCCAAAAGTATTCTTCCTAGTAGCACATTCAGAACTTTGATGTGCTTTAAAAAAATATGTACAGTTCCAAAGTAACTAAAAGGAGATAATTAGCTGCCCTTGTAGTTGTAATGTTTAAAAGTTACTCCTTACTCTCTCATTTCCAAAAAAAGCTATAGAAATGATTGTCCATTAGTTATTTTAAAAATCTGTCTGCATGATGCAATCCACTGGCTGTGATATAAAACACATTTTCCATCTATCCCATTATTGTCTCAACACTGACAATACAGCACAAGCTAGCACTTGACCATGTGATATTCTTCAGCTTTTAGAAAGCCTAGACATCCAAATCCCTTAAAAGTTACTTACACAGAAAAACAGCAAGTATATCCCTTCGTAAGTTAGAACTGTAATGTAATGCAACTGTATCTCATTTACTGGGGAATATAATTAATTGCAAGTAACTATTGTAGCTATTTACTTTGAATTCAAGAATCTTCCCCATACCCCAAAGAGGTACAAGAATATATTTATTGAGTCTGATGTATTTTGAACAACTTCTTTAGGTACCAATGTCTGACATCCAACTTTTGTTCTTTGAAGAACTCCACAATTACAGTTCCGTACATTTGATGGCTTCTTCGCTCTTTCATCCCCATATTGGGTGTCTTTCCTTTCTGGGATTTTCTTTTTTAAAATTACAACACAATCCAAGCCATAAAAGCTACAGCAAATCAACTACACTGTTTGCTTCCCACTTCATCAGCCTCAAAATAATAATATTGTTAAAAAAAAATCAGGAAAGGAGTAAATGTTCAACTGGAGAATAATAATTTTTTTAAAAAAAAAACGTGTTTTGGACTAAGCTATGTTTTCCTTTGTGCAGCCAGCAATAAAAAAACAGCAGGTCTGATTCAAACATTTTACAAATACAGAAAATGATTTCCTGAGGAAACGTTAACTAGTTGGAAGTAAAACCATATGTCTGAAGAGATGCAGTAGACATAATACTTGTGTGGACCACAGGTAGTGAAAATAAGAGGTCCTATGGTTAGGAGAAAAGTTTAGGTGAAGTATTGAGAGTCAGTTGTAAGAACTGTTAGTTTAAAAAACAAGCAGAGGCTCGGGGTGCTGCCAAAAGGGCGGATCCTTATACAAACCATGGTGGCTGGTGGGTTCCATGACAGAGGTGGTGGTGAATCTATTCCAGGTTTTTGTCAAGGGTCTATCCAAGGTGCTGATCCTTCTCCCCAAAAGGCATCCAGCATCCTGGATAGCTCCTATGAAGTTCAGAGTAAAACTGAAGCACTCCGCTAACTTTGGAGACACTAGCTGCTAATGAACTCTATTAATCAAAAGGCACTGTGCACCAATTTGTTGAGTCTTTTTCTCTCTCTCTCTTTAACAGGTTAAACCTTGTAAGCAAAAAAGAGAGAAAAGCCAGTGGGAAAATATGGGAGGGTTACATGTAGAAGATGATGGTCATATGGACATTAAATACATACAATGAGGCAGAGAGCTCTTTCACATTGTGACCCTTTCCCCAGCTTACCTTCTTGCGGTGACGTCCAGTGGTGATCCCGGCAGCAGTTCTGCCAGGAAGGGAGCACGACAGCAGTGCTCCTGTCCACATGGGACCAGCTGCCTGTTGAAGGGAACGTTATGGACACACTGCTTTCTTCCACAGCTGGGTACTTTCCCAGCTTGTACTAGGGCAGGAAGCACTGCCATTGTGCTTCCTGCCCTTCTGCAGGATAGGCAAGTGCGGGATGGTGGCGTGATTGTGGGTCATTGATGGGGAAAACCCATCAATGATTTAACCTGTGATCATGCCACCTGGAGATGGGAGAAGGACAGGACCACAACGACACCATGTCCTTCTCCTGTCCCCATGGTGGGTGCTGCGGAAAGGGCCTACGTAGTTACAGCACTATGATAATTGTCATAGCTGCATCCTGTGGAGTACTGGGATTAACAGTTAGGGGGCACGCACCTAGAATTCTTACCCAGAAAGCTCTGCTGCCTCCAGACTACAGATCCCAGGATTCCACAGGATGCAGCCATGACAGTTAAAAGTGAAATCATGAATCTATGACTGCATAACGTGAAAGAGACAAGGGCAATAAAAGCCATGCCTAGAAACTGCCTTGGATTGTTCTGCTTGTAGAATGGAGTTTTCCTACCAACCTCTTCCCTCAGTGTCCCCATTTGCTTTGCATGTCAAAAAGTCAGTCCTGAGGACTGAGGAATTCTCCAGGAAGGTGTGACATGTGGTAAGGGATGCAGTGAGAAGGGGAAGTGTCCCCTCCAAAAGACCTTCATGCAACAGCACCTTTCTCATTCAAACTACAGATGGACTATAATGGAGATAAATCTGCCATTACACATAAAGAATTGTCCAGTTTGCTTTGGAAACTGGCCAATGTAAGAATGAGGTGCAATTGTATATGCACTTGGGTAGGAGAACACCCCACTGAATTTAGAGAATTAAGTACAACTCATCCAATTTCTGTGCCATGAATACATTTGGCCAGTGGTAGCCATATCTGATCAAAGTGGTATACACCACTGAGTGGTATTTCACTTGTTATCCGATGGCTAATGCAAACCTCACATGTAATGCTCCTGCTAGCCACAGAGCTTTGGTGAATTTCAGTGCATTCAATTATATAAATAGATGTCAAAATGGCATAAATAGAATGTATCCATATTTAAAGAAAAGAAATAACCCATTCTGGTTTAGGGATTTTGTGGCTGGAATGCTCAAGCCACATCATCTGTGACAGACTAATTAACTAGTTCACAATCTTACATTATCTGCCTTGTGTCCAATAATGTCCTTTGTTTGGCCATGAGGAATACCAACCATAATTTTTTGGTGATTGCTGATAATTATTTGTGAGACATGGGAAGGGAGGAAAGAATGTGTGTGAAACTCTTGTAAAACTGTTACTCGAGTGTGTGCTGACCTTCATGTTATGGCTTTAGCCTTTCCATTCCTCAGCACGCTAAATGAGGGAGCTGTGTCCTAGCCTGCTCTGTTTTCTGCATTACCATGTCCTTCCAAACTCTCAGATCTTAGCAGGCATTGTTCCAGGTTGGCTGCTTGAAGATATGAATTGGGATGACTGTTCCCTACCCCAGTCTGTACCTTCAAAGGTCCCTCTTCCAAGGCAAGAGGCTGACTCTCTGAAGTCTTACTTGAGAGGGAGAAGCCTTGGAACGTTTGGCTCAGGCTTACAGCTAACTTCACTGTGTCCCTTCCAGAGGCTCTCCTTTCCAAAGCAGGCAAACTTCCCTACTTTTGAAAAGCAAGTTATCTCCTGGAGGATTTGAGGGGAAAGGGGGTAGTCACAAAAAGTAACCTTCCCAAGCACTTCTCACAGCACTATTTTGTTGCAGGATCCAACTTGTTTCTTCAGTTTCAAAATTCCAAGAGGAATTTATCATACCTTCTATATCATACCTTCTATACAGTCAAATTACAAATGCAAGAGCAATTGCCTCTGTTCAAAGCCAATAAAGAGCGCACACTAATCCACCTTGATTATAGAAAGATGAAAGTGGCTTCCCAACAAAAGCTTCTTTATGGGCTCTTTATAACAGCTTGTGTGTTGTTTTGGTTGAACCAGGTTCCTATTGTCTGCATTGCTATCGTATTTTAAGTTGAAACATAGAGCTGGAAATCAGGCATGTGGCAATGCTGGGGCAGGAGGAGTTTAGATGCTTGCAATAAAAGGGTGTAAGTATTGAAGATCATCCTTGCATTTAATTCACAAAGAGTCCTAAGCCAAGCTTATTATTCCTTACAGAACTGCCATCATTTTCTTATACACAGAGACATTATGGCCACATGCCAAAGAGCTACTCTAGGGATCTTAAAGGGCTTTTACACACCTGGTGGGATACTGGCTTTGGCTCTTTAAACAGCACACCCAGATGCCATAACAAAAACTGTGTTCAGAATTTTCTTTCACGTCAAAAGGAGTTGCTATGGGGTAGGAAGAACTATTGCTCAAGCTCAGATTTCCCTCAGAGGCATGCAACTCACTATGCACTACACGTCTTAAAGAAACCATAATATTTAATCTAAGTGTAATGAGAAAATGTACTTTCCCCCAGCAAAAAGCAATGTGTTAGCTTGGTACATGTTTGGAACCTGGAGGCATCGTAGTGATAACTATGATGCATTACTTTTTGAGGCAGCAAGGAGACAATAATAAGTTTTTTCTTTTCTTTTTTTACTTTTCATTTCTTTCTGTCCTTTTCCCCCTAAAGTCCTTTAATAATGATTCCAAATAGTTTTAAATGACTTTAGAAATAATTTAAGAAGTAGCAAAAAGTAACACGTTGCTAACACAGTATTGACACATCATTCATAAAGTAACACAACAACAAAAATGCTACTTTTTTTAAAAAAAGTTACACCTATGTTGTTACTTAAAAAAAACATTCTAAGCTTTGTACGCTATAAATAGCAGTATGCAACCTTTGGAGTCTCTCAATTGTAGGGCTGCCACAGTTCAAAGTCCACTTGACAGCAATTAACAACAACAAAATAATGGAGCCCTACTTTGTGGTGCATATTTTTATCATTGCTACTAAGCCACAAACCTCAGGTCATATGAGACTACCACTCCAATCACAACCATATTGGCAGAGCATGGCCAGGGTTGTAGTCAAACAAGCAATCTACATCTACTACTCAGTGATGTAGACTGGAGTTGATAGACTCGGACTCAAGTCAGACTTAAGTCACTTCGGTGACTTGACTTGGACTTGACTCAGCAAAAATTTCACACTGACTCAATTCGACTTGAGACTTGTATATTTTTAGTGACTGACTTGCTGCACTCGGTTCAGTAACATAACACATTCATCCAGAAACCTTACAACTTACTGATCGCATAACTATCTGTCTCAAGCCCAAAGTGTAGACACATTTCTCAGAGGAAGCAGCCAATGGGTTGGGCAATGGGCTTGAGGTGGGGTTGAGGTCTGCTCAGCAGCCTGTTGCTGCTACACATAGGAGGAGCTTTCTAAAATTTTTCCTAAGAGCAGAAAGCAAGGCTCATGCCCAGAGTGCAGGGTGTGTATCTCAGAGGGGAACAGAAAACGGGCTTGAGGAGGAAGCATCCTTCTTTCTAAAGCTCTTGAAGCTTCAGTAATGGGGAATAAGAAGGATCCTATTCCCCAGCTGTGAAAAAGCCTCCAGCTTTGCAAATGGGAAGTAAGAAGGATCTATTCCCCACTTCCAAAGCTGCAGATGGCAAAATCGCAAAAGTAGAGGTCTGACTCTACTTAAATTGTTAAAATTGACTTTATTTGAATCTGTCCAGAAATTCTGGAATATAGTTTGCGGTATAAAGTTGGCTCCCAGACTTGAGACTTAACTCGAGACTTGACTTGAAAGTATCTTGCAAGGACTTGAAACTCGACTCAAGACTCGAAGGTAGAGACTTGAGACTTGACTTGAGACTTGGAGTAAAAGACTTACTGCTACTACTTGAAGAACTTATGAAGAAAACTTAAAAAACTGGCTTCATCTTGAATTTTCAAGCTGATACTACAAATAGGATGAAGTGGCAGGTAAGCTGGCATCCAACTGTATGTCATATTTGATGGGAAAACATGAATTAGAAAGTCTTTTTTTCTAGAAGGATGTTGGAGAAAGATTAGCAATCTCCCTTCCTCACCTTTCTGACCCATGTGTTTGTGTTGTCTTACAAGTGAACATTTCACCACTGCGTGTACACTAACAAAGAAAAACAAGGGGCAGGAAAAGAAACCATATCTTCCAACATTTCACAGATAAACACTGGGATGTATGTGGCCAAACAACATCAGACTGTGGTCAAGAACAATCACTTCATTTATATCCCACTTTTCTCTGAGGCTGGGATATAGACTGCAAAAAATCATAAAACGCAACAGAACACCTACAGTTAAAGAAAAATCAGAATAAGTAACAGCAGAATTAAAACCATTTAAAATCCTACGTTAAAACAAAAAACTAAAAACAATAGAGCACAATAAAAAATATTTTTGTTAAAATCAATTTCCAAAGGCTTCTTGGGGAAAAAAAGGTCTTCCTGCTGCTGAAAGGACAACAAAGAAGGAGTTATCCGAGGCCATTTCCACACTAGACTGTTATAGTGCTATTCTTCCACTTTCAACATCCTATGGAATCTTGGAGTTTGCAGTTTAGGGAGGGGCCTTTAGAATTCTCAGCCTGAGAGCTCTTTGGCCACAGTAAACTACAAACCCCAGAATTCCACAGGATGTTGAAAGTGGAAGAATAGCACTATAATACCATAGTGCGGAAATGGCCCTAGATTCCCTAGTGAGGGAGATCCAAAATGGGAGAGTAGCAGCGATAGAGAACTCCTTCTCTGGCATTCCAACCAACTGTGCCGGTGAAGGGCATGGGATAGGAAAATGTGCTCCCACATACACAGAAGCTATTAATGACGAAGGACATGCAAACTAGAAAAGGCTGCAGCAGTTTGTTTTGGCCTCAGCTTACTGGGATGGGCAAGATTGTATATTTTGAACACTTTTCATCAGTTTCCCATTCCAGGCAGTCCTTATAAGAACTACTGCTTAGCTAAGAATTGCTGTCTGAATTTTCTTTCCTCACTCTTCCCTCTCAGTCCCTTCTTCTTTTTGTTCTATGTCTTTAAGACTGTAAGCCTCAGGCAAGAATTATGTTATTTTATTAATTGCAAGTATTTAATTTGAGAATTTTTTTGGCTGGAGAGCAGGATAATAAAGAAAACAACACATTACAGAAATGAGACACAGAGAGGTTATTTATTTATTTCCCCATCTTTCTCCCAGCGTGCAACCCTGTACTGGGACTTCTTTCATCTTTTCCAGGGCATGGTTTGATGCATTATAATTCCTATGTTGATGATTGGTTTAAACCGATTTCAAACTGACTGACTTACACTGATTTCACTGTATCATATAGAGCAGGATGTAAACATTTTAATAAATGTAACCAATGAAAGTTTGTTTGTTTAGACATCATGGCAAAAAAGAAAGCAAGAGCGAGACAGATGAGGAAGTCTAAGGCATACTCTGTGTATATTCCAGAAAGTGCCAGCTCTAAAATTATTTCCAAATCTCTGAAAAGTTAAAAATGCACACCTTCCATTAAGCTAGGAGTCTGTCATCTTTCTTTCTCCAGAATCTATGCTGGGTTTGTCTAACTGAACTAGATCTCTTTGGTTTGTGTGTGTGTGTGTGTGTGTGTGTGTGCGTGCGCGCGCATGCGCGCACGGTGGGAAGGGAGGATATTTCTACTTTTCAGAGACTGAACAGACTACATAGTACCACACGTCATCAGGAACGCACAGGTGCCGAACACCAGATCTGAAAGCAGCCTCTGTAAAGAAGCTACCAGTAAATAAACGCTGCAGTTAAATTCACCTCATCCATTTTCATTTCTTCTTTGGAGTTATATGCTCCAATCTATTAGACTATTTGAAAAATTGATTGCTAAATTCCCAATATTAAACTACAACCATTTCCAGTTAGCAGCATAGTAAAAGAAAGGTTTTTTCCTCCTTCCACGAACACTTGCATAATTCAAAGCTGTCTATACCTAGTATGGTACAGCTTCAGCCTGAAGCGTGTTTTTATGCCCGAGTTATTTCCTCCTTGAATGAAGGATTTTAAAATGGAAACTGTGACAGATTCTCAACTAAGCCCCTAGAGAGAGTGCAGCTTTGATGCATATGATGCTGGTCTAATTAATTAAAAATATAGATGCAATCAAGATTTGACAATAGAATTCTTTCAAACCGGTATTTAAGTCCTGCCAGCTTAATTTCTTCTGCTTGTCAACCGTGACTCTCAAAAGCAAACAAAAAATAATTTCCCATCTTTATTTATGAAATTTAATTATTCAGATGCAAACAATGTTTGCTTTGTATATCTTCTCTTTTTATATCATCCCCCTTCATTCACGGTGTTATGCTACAAGGATGAACACACCATGTATAACAGAAATATTACATTAACTATGGAAATATTCGAAGACAGAAACCAGGCCAATATTGTAAACACTGTTTGGAGACTATCTCAATGGCTTCCTAATTAAGTGTGCTTCAATGTTGCCCACAAATCCCTTTTTAAAATGTGTTTTCTACAAACATTTGGAGGATGTTTTCCTTCTTATAATGCTGCTGGAAAGTAGAATCCCACACGTACTTGCACAAATGTGTTCATACAAATATTTGCACCAGAAATGTTTATGGGAACATCTTTGCAGGATTTGGAAAGCAACAGAAAGAAGAATTAGCACATTTCTTTTCAAGATACATTCAGAGAAGAGAGTGAGCTACTTTAAATGCTTTGAAATTTCCATAATTTTGTTATTTTGTGTAATTTTTCTGCAGCTTACATATCGATATCAGTTCTAAAGAAAAAGGCAGAGGTGGGAGCAGCACTAACACTATACAGCAATAGGAATATATGAAGAACCCAATAGTGAGGAAAATAAATACAGAAACCAATTAAACCAAATAGATATTTTTGTTGCTGTGTGCCTTCAAATCATTTCCAATTTATGGTGACCATAAGGTGACCGTATTACAGAGTTTTCCTGGCAAGATTTGTTCAGAGGAGGTTTTGCCTTTGCCTTCCTCTGGGGCTGAGAAAGTATGACTTGCCCAAAGTCACCCAGTGGGTTTCCGTGGCTGAGCAGGGATTCAACCTCTGGGCCATTTCCGCACTATGCTGTTCTAGTGCTATTATTCCACTGTCAACATCCTATGGAATCCTGGAGTTTGCAGTGTAGGGAGAAGCATTCAGAATTCTCAGCCAGAGAGCTATTTGGCCTCAGTAAACTACAAACCCCAGAATTCCACAGGATGTTGAAAGTGGAATAATAGCACTAGAACAGTGTAGTGTGGAAATGGCCCTAGATTCCCTAGGGAGGGAGATCCAAAGTGGGAGAGCAGCCATAGAGAGCTCTTTCTCTGGCATTCCCACCAACTGTGCTGGTGAAGGGTGTAGGATAGAGAAATGTGCTCCCACCATAGAAGTTATTAATTAAGAAGGACACGCAAACTAGAAAAAAGCTGCAGTGGTTTTTTTTTGCCTCAGCTTATTGGGATGGGCAAGATTGTATATTTTGAACACTTTTCATCTGTTTCTCATTCCAGGCAGCCCTTATAAGAATTACTGTTTAGCTAAGACTGTTTAGTCCTTATAAGAACTACTGTTTAGCTTGAGGCCCTCCTTAAACTGCAAACCCCAGGATTCCATAGGATGTTGAAAGAGGAATAATAGCACTGTAACAAACTAGTTATACTCAAATATTCAAATAACAAATACTCAAACCACTAGACTGCACTGCCTTTACCAAACTACTATTGCCAGATGCTTTGAGGATAGGCTAGAAAGTTAACTTGGTGTTAACACTGGCACAGTTTTTTAAGTGCATTTTTGCTCTGCTCTTAGTTATCACTTTGTGCCATGTGCCAGATTATGCCAAATACAAATAATCTGATATAAAAGGATTCCCGTATAGCTCCATCAGAGTTCTTCCTTTTTCTGTGCTTGCCTGACATTAACAACTGGTCTGCCATTCTTATGCCATATCCCAGTCAACTATATTTTAAAAGTCAGTGATATGTTTCTAAAACAATTGTTTATTTTTAACTTTACAACTAAATTTATCTTCATCTTCAGAAGATTTCAACACTATTGTGAGATGACAGATCCTATGATTAGGAGCAGGGAAATGCTGAACCTCAAAAGTCACCTTGGAGTCTGGAGGTACTCCTTGGTGTTATGTGAATAAAACTTTTGTAGTCTCTATGGCACTGACAGCTCTGTTAAGTACTCTGTCATCAAAGGAGGTAACAAGTAAAATAGCTTCTACCTCCGGATGCTTGTGTCCAGTTAGGGCTGCTTTAACTAAAATACATGACTTATTTTCTTCTCTAGTGCTTTTTATTTAATCTTCTACTCAATGATATCCGCTTACAGAGTATTTCAGGGCAATGGACTACTCTGAATGCTTTAAAAGGTTCTGGAACTCTTGTGGTATGCAGCACAAAGCAAATATTTTGGTTCCAGGAAACTAAAGGAAGCATACTCCAATTAATTTCATGCCTCCTAAACAGGAGACTGCTAAGCTACTCAGAAGTACCTGGAAAGGAAAGAAAAAGAACTCAAGGAAGGCCCCAAAATATCACCAGAAATCCATGAGAGAACATTAGATGAGACTGGACATCCTGGGTTTAAACCAGAACTTACAAAAATTACTTTTTTGGAACACAGTTCTTCAGCCAGTGGGACCACTGAGTGATTCTGAAAGGTTTTGGTACCTATAGTCTTAAAAAGTAATTTTTTAAAGACAGAGTGGGGATTTTTTCTGTTAAGGGCCACATTTCTTTGGAGTAATTTATTGGGGAACACATGTTTGAAACAGTCAAAATAAGATACATCCACTTTTCTCTCTTTCAAATATCCCTTCTTCTCTCTCCCTCACCAAGAGAAGTACAGTTCATTCTTGTCAGATCTGAACTGTTCACATGTAGAAGACTTTTGAAATTAAATCAAGAACCAGATGTGGGCCTAGGACCACAAGTTACTCACAGGACTCCCTTATCCATTAGACACTTTAGACATAGTGCCTTGGGCCAATGAACATTTTAGGGCCCAGAAAAACAGGATTAACAAAAAATTTAGGGCCTATGAGGTAGGAAGCACATACAAAAGTGCCTAAGGCCTATATGCAGCCCTGGTTGCTCATCCTTCATTTAGCTCATACATATATCAACTTCACCCTACAGACATTGCTGTTGCTACCACCAAAGACACTTGGGATAGGACATGTTCTGGTGAAGTGGTGCATAGGGAAAGTCCATGCTAAATGGATACAAAGAACCACCTTAACTGACAAAAGAGAAAAAAACAAATTAGCTATAAGCTATAATATAGCTTATAGTGAAAAGCTATAACATTGTTCCCACTGATCTGTGTCAGGCTGGCTTTGCCATATAGTTATATATAGTTATACAGCAGAAGACACCAAGGAGATAACAGGTCATCGGAAATTGTACAAGACACATTGGCATGATCTAGACATAAAGGGCAGCTATCTCAACTTAATGTAAAAGACTAAACTACACCTGGGCCCAGCTATTCCTGCCAGCAAGGCTGCAGGGCTGGTGATACAACACGGCTTTGATGGGCAACTTCCAGCGGTCTGGGGAATGGACATTTCCTCTTTCTACTAGATTACAGAGGGCTGCACCCCGCTATGCTATTCTGACATGTACTGAATCCATTTTTTAACTGAACAAGGACCCTTGTGCCCTCTACTGAATTGCACCTTCTCTCATGGAAAAGGTCCAGGGCTTTAAAGAAGGGAAAAAGGGAAAGGGGAGGAAATGGTACCATCCTCCAGCTTCTGTGAGTGGGAGCCTTTCTTGAATTGCCCAATAAATGTAACATATGAAGTGAAAAATTCTTAGTTTATTAGCCCAGTGTAATAATTATCTTGTGGTTTATTACAGAACAAAAGTAGAACAGCATTTATACTCTTACCAGTCTGGCTGAACAAATGCTAAGTGCATTTAAAAAACAACAACAAAAAAACAAACATGAACATGGTAGTCTGCTGTAAGCTGTTCACTTTCCTTTGTATTTCTAAGTATGAAAGTGCAAACATCTACCCACAATTTTTGAAAAGCTGTACTATGAACTCTTGTGTGGTCAATATACACACTGATATTCTATTCAGGCATTCATAATCTAACAGGGAAAATGAAATGAGAGATTGTAAATAAGTTCATTACCACTAGCAGAGAGCTAGACCTCCTAGTTAGTCAGGACTAATTACTGTTTTATGTTAGATAATTTTCCCTACTCAAGTATCACTTCACATTCTTACACACACACACACACACACAGGGCACAGTTTGGTATGTGCCGGAGGTGGCATGTTTACTCCACCATGTCTAAAACTGGCACAAAATTGATCAGTTTTATAGACACAGCAAATAAGAAAGGTGTTTTTTTCCATGCAAAAAAGGTTATCTTGTGCAAAGTGCCCCTAATTATCTAACTTTGCAGTTTACAAAAACACTGAGCATATAACTGGCTTCTAGGATGACAGTTTTACATGGGACATCACATATATTTGTTTCAAGAATGAAGGATAAAACAGAGGGGGAAAAAAGCAGAATTGTATATCTGTCCTGAAGGGCTGCTTATGCCAAGAGTTTTAATATTAGGAGCCATTGACGTAGCAGTCCATCTCTCCAAAAATATTATCCTTTTAACACAGCCAACGTTAGTGAGAGGATGGGCTACCTGCCACAAGTACTAGACACAGATATTAAGGCATGCTGAAAAACTTGCTTACATTTTACATCCACATTTTGCAGACACTCCCGCATTTATTGTCCACCTGCTGGCATGATCTGCTCATGCACACCCTTTTTGTTTCCCATGCTTGGTCAAATAAAAAGAAAAAAGAGGGGAGTGCATCTAAATGATTATGCATTGACTGAAAATTCCACACCCCAATACTTTCATATATGGTGAAAGTATTGGTGTGTGTGTGATTCTAATCCATCAGTGAAATTTCCAGTAAGTAGCTGGTTAGTTCCAGGGTGAGCCACACAAGGGCTAAAAGAGACATGATGCCATTCATACAGTTACCCATTGTGTGATGTGTGTGTTTTTAAAGCAGCAGGAATACTGCCCTCGCAATCTGGACTGGACGCAAATAGCTAGGGTTTGAGGATACTTAGCCCACTGCTGAGGTCCTAGTCCAGATTTGGCTTCTTGCAGTTGCTATTTGAATTAGAGGAAAAGCTTTGTTTTTGTTGTCATCAAGTAGGCTTTGACTTATGATGACTCTCTGAATAAAAGACCTCCATGACGCTAGTTGTCGACAGCCCTGCCCAGGTCTTATAAGCTCTAAGCCGTGGCTTCCTTGATTAAATAAATTCACACGTAATGTGGTCGTCCTCTTTTTGTACTGCTTTCACCTTTAACAATCATTGTTATCTTTTCTGATGAGTCAGGGGTTTTCTGCACTACACTGTTATAGTGCTATTATTCCACTTTCAACATCCTATGGAAACCTGGGGTTTGCAGTGTAGGGAGGGGCAGAAGGAGGGGCCAGAGAGCTCTTTGGCCTCAGTAAACTACAAACCTCAGAATTCCACAGGATGTTGAAAGTGGAATCATAGCACTATAACAGTGTAGTGTGGAAAAGCCCTCATTGTCTCACGATCTGTCTGAAGTATGTACAATAGCCTCAGTTTAGTCATTTTCACTTCTAGGGAGAGGTCAAGTTTAATCTGCTTTGCTTTATTTGTCTTTTTTTCCGCTCCACAGTATCTGTAGAACTCTCTTCCAGCACCACATTTCAGATCAGTTGATTCTTTTCCTGTCAGCTTTCTTCCTTGTCCAACCTTCACAATCATGCACAGAAATTGGCATAGGTGACCCTGACTCCTGTATTTCATGATATATCTTTACACTTGAGGATCTTAACTAGATTCTCCCAAGTCTTATTTGATTTCTGATTTTCTGATTTCTTGACTGCAACCTTCATTTTGACTAATGAATTGAGCTCAGGTATAAAGAATCTTTAATGATTCCTATGACTTCATCACTCACTTTAAAATTATGTAAATCGTCTGCAGTGATGTGTGTGTGTGTGTGTGTGTGTCTCCTTAATATTCAACTGTAGCCCTGCTTTTGCACTTTCTTCCTCAGTTTTCATCCATTAAAGGAGGTACTGTGCTTCATATTTATTTACTTATTTATTTATTAAAAATTCACATCATTGGGAAGCACGTAAATAGCAGCACATTTACTCTGGCCCTGAATAAGAAGGTTCTCATTAAACTATGCATCTCTCTCTCTCTGTGTCCTTTCCCCGTCTCATACGTGCACACACACACACACACACACACACACACACACTCATGGACCATACAAGAACACTCCTTGGTATTTAGCGTACTTCTCTAGTGATCATTTGACTGAACTTAATTTGTTTCATGTTCGTGATCTACATTTAAGAAAGCGTACTCATCACCAATTATGCCTAGCACTTACAGATTACCCAAGAATCATTGTATTTACATTTCACCGTACACTGGACAGATTCTAGCAGCACGTAGAGCTCTACCAAAGTCCCCTTGCATTCAACAGCTTTCCTCACAAAGCAAGGGCTTCTGAGGTTACAGCTCCCAGGACAGCCCAACTTCAGAAAACTCAAAGCTGAGTCATTAACCATGCCTATAAAATGCCAGCAGCAGTAGCAATATATGAAACATCAGTAAACCTCATGTACTACTTTCTGCACAATGATTTACAGGGTCCAGGTATCCTGCAAAGCAACAGTTAGGGTTCTGAGGTATAGGGAATAATGTCTTGTTGAAAACATCCTACTGAGCCTTGCATTATGCCAGCAAGCAAAGGCTTTGAAGTGAGAATTGCTGCAGCTAGCACTGAGCCCGCCACCGTCAACGGAAAGTTTCACTGGCACCTGGGATCTGCTGCTTTGGGTAGCTGCCTAACTACCCACCACAGCCCAGCATATAATACTGTCATCAGGTAGAGAGGAATGCGCAGCCCAACAGGCCAGACGTGCATGGAAAAGTACATTTCCTCCAACAGACTTTGCTGCTTCCAGGTTCTTCCCATTTTGCTTTCCACTGATCTCAATCCTGAAGAGGTAGGAAAAGGGGTTAGGGAGGGTAAAAGGCAGTGCCTGCTCATTACTCCCCCCCCCACCTACCCCGCCAAGACACTTTTAAAACTCTGCTGGCTGGGGAATTCTGGGAGCTATGGCCCCCCAAAAAGTAACTTTTCCAAGCTTTGGCTCCTGGATAAAATAGCCTGCTGAATCCTGGCTTCCTTGAATAAATGAACAACTATCTTTGAATGATCTAGGACTGCTGAAATAAACACACCTACAGCTTAGGTATGATGAAGGTTGCTGCAGCTTCTGAAGACAGACAATCCCGCATTGTCTCTCTTTTCAGGGGCTCATTCAAGAAGGTAAACAACAGTAACAATCGTTTGAAATAATCTAAAAGCAGGAACTAGTCACCCATATAATATAGTAGTTGACAGCAGCAAGCCCATAACTAAAGTAAAAGCATTCCTTATTCAAGCTCCCACATTTAACTTCCTCAAAACAGTCATCTTTCCAGTCCAGATTAGCATCTAGGTGCATTCAGAGGTCAGTGACAATAACATGAGACCAGCCATGGTGGGAGAAGCCATGCTGAGCCAAAAAAGGGAACACCAATCTGGTTTCCATTAAGTACAGTTGGGGTTAGGGTTAGAGCAGATAAGAGAGGTAGGAGTATGGTGGAAGGGAACAGAATAAGAGGCTGGAACTCTCTTTCTATTTCAGATATAGCACAGATGGGGTATGAAACTATCTGAGCCACCTGCCGGTGCTAAAATGTAAAAGCCTAGTATAGAAACCATGTTTTTAAAAAATTAAGACTGGGATTTAGCAGATTATTATGTCTACTGGGCAGCAAAGAATCATCAACTGTTGTGAAGCTCATCACTTCCCAACAAGCTGATCATATGAAAACCTAGCCACATTGATTTTATTTTTTATTAAAATATTAAAGATTTTAGTATCTATGATAGAGCAAGAATAAGCTCCTCCTTGACAGCTACTGAAAGGTGAGCATAATGAAAGTTTGTTAGCTCCTCAGTGAAAAACAGTGAAGTAGCCAGTTTGATCATCCTGTCAGGAAAGGAAGGTCCCATAAATGTTCTGAAGCAGGTTCCGTAAATGTTGCACTGCTAAAGTGAGGACCCTTTGCAATGTTCCCATCAGTCTATTCTAACTTAGTGGTAAGACACAGTGCATAACCTCAGATGAAGACCATGAAGTACATACAAGTAGTCTTACATGGATGCAGATATTCTTTTAAAAAATTAGAACAAGGCTGACAAAGCATGGCTCTCCAGATGCTGTTGAACTACAGTTCACAGCATTCCTCACCACCAGCTATGCTGGCTCAGGTTGATGGGAATTTGCAGTCCAACAACATATTGGAAGAAAGCTGTGACACATATCAAATTAATAAATTAATCTTCACATTATCCACCCTAAACTACAAGAGTGTCCCTATGAGTATCTGCATCAGGTGAAAGAAGTGGATATAGGGAACTGAGCACCCTTGGTGGTGGCATCTCAGTTATGTAATGTTCTTTTGATGCCTTTTTCCCCCCACTGTTTTGATACCAGTTTATCTGTGCTACTATTTTGTATCGCTGTTATAATGCTGCAGCCTTTTCAAGGCATATTATACTTTTGTGTAAATATTTTAATTGTTTTATTGTTTGTATAAACCAGTTACCCAGGGAATATGATTGGAAGGTGGTACAAAAAATACTTACAGTAAATAAGCACTAATATTCTTGAGTAAAAGACAATAGACTATGGCATGATGAGTTTCAAAACAGTATCCAGGACCATACTGAAGTCTACAGCTTATTGTTGTTGTGTGCCTTCAAGTTTCCAACTTATGGTCACCCTATCATGGAGTTTTCTGGAACTGAGAGTGTATGACACACCCAAGGTCACACAGTTGGTTTTCATGGCCAAATGGTGAATCAAACCCTGGTCTCCAGGGTTGTAGGCTAATGCTTAAACCACTATACCACACTGTTTAGTACTGGACAAATGTTATGTCAATTGAAAGTGGCTATCACCTTCTTATTTAGCAACAGTGATGGGCATACACATATAAAAGCTGCTTAATTAATATAGTCGGATTATCAGTCTGTTTAGCTCAGTATGAAATACTTTGACAGGGTAGCAGATCATTGTTTTTCCTAGTACTTTTATCTAGTTTTTTTACTATCAAAGCTAGGTACTAAACCAGGGTCACATGAATATGAAATATATAATGCCTTACGATGACCTACTGTCCTGTCACAAAATGAAGAACATTCTCTACAGGGTGAAACAGCTGTGGTTCTCTAAATGTCAGTGGACATTGGATGCCAACTCCCAACATCCTTGGCTACTGGCTAGCACTGATGATAGTTAGAGCCCATCGATATCCAGAAGGCCAAAGACTGAGACTGTACAGAAGAAACAGTTTAGATTAAGGGTTGGCAGAAGGGAGAGTGGAATCTACTGACAGATCTCTGAATGATTTAAAGTAGATCAGCAAAGGGTTTCTGACTTCTAATTAATTTTTAAAAGGTAAGAACAAATAGACATCTTGTTTTCTTTCCTTTTTGCCCTCTAAATTGGGTTGCTGAAATGAAGAAAGCAGGAGTAAATCTTGGATTAAATGACTCCAAGCTCAGTTCTAGTGCTGAATGCATAGCCCTGAAATCATTGGTTATACTAACTGTGGGAACCTCATAGTCCAAAAAGTAACTCTTCCAAGATCTGTTTCTAAGTATATGTGTACTCTCTTGACTCATCATTTCGCACATGGCACTTTGGAGCTGTAGAAGTCATTCTCACCAATCTGAAGTTTGTCTTTTACAGATTGAAGTCAACACTAGTATCCCTCCCATCCTGTTTTTCTTAATGTCATTTTCTGAATGGTTCTATACAAAAATTTCGTAAAAAAAGGTATAAATATAAAAGTTATTTAAAATGCAATTAAATAATGTATTAATTAAAACATTAAAATTCATTAAAAGACTATATACAAACCATAAAATACCACATTACACCATTAAAAGCCCATCCCAGTTACTTTTTAAAATCCTGCTGGCATAAGAATGTTTTGACTTGTTGCCAGAAGGACAGCAAGGATGTACCCATCCTGGCTTCCCTAGGGAAAGAGTTCCAAAGTCTGGGAGCTGAGAAGGCCCTCTGCCTAGTTCCCACCAAACAAGAATGTGGTGGGACAGAGAGAAGGGTCTCTCCTGAAAACTTAGAGCCTTCATAGGCTCATCAAGGGAGAAATGTTCCTTCAGACAGATTGGACCAAAGTAATATAGGATTTTATAAGTCATCACAACACTTTGAATTGTGCCTAGAAATGGTCCAGCGGCCAGTGGAGCTATTGCAACGAAGGACTGCGTGCTCCTTGTAGCCAGCCCCAGTTAATGATCTGGCTGCAGCTCTTTCAGCCAAGTGAAGTTTCTGAGCATTTTTCAAAGGCAGATTCACTTTTCAAAGGCAGCACATTACAGTAATCCAAATGGAGTGTAACCAAGGGATGTGTTACTATGGCCAGATCTAACTTCTCCAGGAAAGGGTGCAGTTGGTGCACTAGTTTTAACTGTACAAATGCATTCCTGGTCACTTCTGAAACCTGGACTTCCAGGCTCAGGGCTGAATCCAGAAGTACTAATAAACTGTGAACCTGCATCTTCAGTGGGAGTGCAACCCCTTCTAATATAGGTTAATCCTTATTCCCAGATCTGTCTTTCAGTTGAACAGGAATCTCTGTCTTGTCTGATTTAAGCTTCAGTTTGTTTGGCCTCATCCAGAGCATTAGAAATTTCAAGTACCAGTTTACCACAGAAGCAGTTCCTTTTGGATTAGATGGAAAAGTATAACAGAGCTGGCTATTACCATCACACTGGTGAATACACCCATGTATTCATTCCAAAACATAGCTGCAAAAATCTCCAAAAAGTTGATTCAGTTTAAAAAGTATTTGCACATAATCAAGATGTGTATTGAAAAATTTACTCTTTCATGTGTGGAAACCTATACTATTACGTTCCTGATCTGAGTGGGCTCTCTATAACAAAGTTGGATCACATCTAACCTACACTGTATCATTTTGTTTGGTTCTCCACCCCTACACACTATTGTTCTTGTTCAGTTCATTAAAGTATTTAAAGCCCAAGTATGAGGAAGAAGCAAATAATGCCTCACTTAAATAGGCAAGAGCTATCTAAAAATACAACAAGCTCAACCAGTTCTTCAAGTCATTTATGTCTCCGCTAAAAATAAATTGGAAATGTACAATGACATTAACAGATACGTAGCCTGGTCTGGTTTCTCAAGTATGTTGGCTTCAACTATCTTGCCAAGTTTCAGGAGCTGTTTTTTTGCTAAATGCCAACGTTTCTTTTACCATAACCTCACACCCTATTCTAACTATTTGCTACTGTGAGACTTTCCAGAACAGCTTTGAACTGTGAATGTTAGCATTACATCACTGATCTTTTGATCACACTTTGTTCTTTTGTTATTTTTATGATGATTTTAAAAACTAATCATTGTATAAATAAATATATGTATATAAAATATGTATGTACATGAACAGCTTTTGTAACAAACTGCATAAACATATGAAAAGTTTATTTATTTGAGATTATATTAATACCACATTTCATTTCATCACTATCAATCTATCCTTTCTATCTATTCTATCTATCTACCCATCTTAGGGTGGTCTGTGGTAAAAAAGTACAATGCAATAAATGGTTTTAAAAAATGAAATAAACATGAAAAAGAATAGCATAAATTGAAACAATTCATTAAGAATAAGAGTGAGTAACAATGCCAGCAATCAAGAAAATACCTTAGCAAATATGTATTTAGTTTACAGTGGAAACACACCCAAGGCAAGGAGCTCACTTAATCTCAATGGCGACATCATTCCACTTGATAGGTGCCAGAACAAAGAAGGTTTCCCTTTATTTAGTAAATAAATTGAATTTAATATATCTGCACTTATTGTTTGTCTTCTGCAACCTATTAGTGCGGGTGATTTTTACTTGGGGTGTGAGAAGCCTTGGGTAAAAATCCCAGGCAGGCTCTGTGATGTATGAAAGGAGCTGCGTCTTTGGGGAGGGCCAAGGTTTCAGTTATAGACCACATACTTTGCATGCAGCAGATCTACAGCACTTCCTATAAAAAAAGTAAGGGGCGGGATTCTGTAGAGAGGAACTGGGAAAACTTGGATCTTAAGGCCATTTCCGCACTACATTGTTATAGTGCTATTATTCCACTTTCAACATCCTATGGAATCCTGGGGTTTGCCGTTTAGAGAGGGGTGTTTAGAATTCTCAGCCAGAGCTCTTTGGCCTCAGTAAACTACAAACCCCAGAATTCCACAGGATGTTGAAAGTGGAATAATAGCACTATAACAGTGGCCATTTCTGCACTAGACTGTTATAATGCTATTATTCCACTTTCAACATCCCAAGGAATCCTGAGGTTTGCACTTTAGAGAGGGGCCTCAAAGGCCCCTCTCTAAACTGCAAACCCCAAGATTCCATTGGATGTTGAAAGTAGAATAATAACACTATATCAGAATAGTGTGGAAATGGCTAGTGTAGCGTAGAAATGGCCTAAGACTTTAAAGAATACCTGCTAGTCTTAAACAAGGAAGACCAATGACTCAGCTCCATATGTTTGCTTGTCTGAGGGCAATCCAAAAGGTCTTTCCCATAGCTAGTATATTTGTTGCAGGAAATCACATTTCCAGCATTCCAAGGATATCACCTCACCACTCAAATAGTATCCCTATTTCAGAATACAGTTCCCATCGTCTCCCAACTAGAATGAATAGTGTGAGTTGTTAAAAAAAAAAGTTTCCCAATATTATTTGGAAAGATTGCTAGAACAGATTCCTATTTAGGAAGCAACCTTTTCCATCTACCTGCTAATTTACAGACTGTGTCCTCCAAGGGAAAGTCTTAAAGTGAACTATACACAAAAGATCCAAGAAGAGTTCTGTCCAAATACTTGTTTTAAGCACATGGACAAAAAATGCCAGGCACTACCCAGTCTAGAAGCAGAGCAGACAGAAACCTAGTGTGTATTTTTACCTCCTCTGAAAAATCCGCAGAGAGCAAACTGAACAGACCACAATTTATATGCTTTGGCATTGTAAACAGCTCAACTGACCCCAACCATCCCAAACTGTGGTACAGACTGGTGAGTGAGATTTGTTATGGGAGCAAGCCTCATTATGCCGGCGGTTATTTTTTTCCTCTTCACCTGGCAATAGATGGGACATGCATCATAGAAAAGGAACAAAGTCATCTCTACTTTCACCTCTCCCCACCTCAACATTTTTCAACTCCTTGGCACTTTGGTGCTCTCATCTGAACTTACCGACAATGTGACAGCAGCCTCCCACCCACTGGAAGGCAAATGTTAAAACAAAAGGAAATGAGGGTGTTGGACATGTTGTCAATTTCATTTCTGCCAAAGGCCAGAAACATTTCTTCTCTATTTTCTATAAGCAGCCAACGTACTATTAAATCACATGCTCAAAATGTCAAACACACACGCAAATCAGTAAAATGAAATTCATCACAACAGTTTCAGACATTCTGACTTTTGTTTCTGTCCTGGTCTTCTCCCACCTTCACTTTTCAAGGGGTCAGATTGACATCTATGCTTTTGCCCTCCCCTCCATGCCAAATACTTTTAAAAATATCTTCATTGTTAAGTCCTGATTCCTTCCTTCTCTCTCTTTGCCTTCTAATGATGAAAAGCCCTATCACATTTCTGGGGGGGAAAACAGTTTATTTCATTCTGGCCTAGCGGGTCTTACTATTTTTAATTTTAATGAAATAGACTCCAAACAGGAAAAACAATTTTTAGCAAAAGGAAAAAAAACAACACCACTAGGGATGTTTTCGTAGGCCCTAAAATCCTTTTTCCATAGGTCCTAAAATTTCCGTAGTGCCTAACATGCCTATTATAATTATTATTATTATTATTATTATTAGTAGTAGTAGTAGTAGTAGTTGTTGTTGTTTCTTATATGCCTTTCCCTGAGACTCGAGGCAGGGTACAACATAAGTTAAAATACATTAGTTTAAAACTCATAATTAAAAATTGACTGGGTAGGCCTGTTGGAAGAGATAGGTCTTTAGAACTTCTTAAAATTCGGACAGCGTATTTTGCTGTCAAATCTCTTGCTTGGATAAGATGGTCCTGCCCACATCTCAGATCTACAGTTTTAGCACTGAAGATGGCAAAATGCAAAAGAAGTGCAGCCAACGCCAGCTTTATGCATGTGTAAATTGCTTTTGTTTACATAAGGGAGTTCGTGTTTCCCAGTTTTTGATATCCCTTCCCCCATGCCAGTTCCTCAAGCCCTCTGAACCATATCCTCTGCCTTTAAGGAACTGTTTTGAGAGGAAATAGGGGGTCTGGCAGAAGACTGAAAAGAACTAGGTACCCCATCTTATGCAAGAAGAGAAATTTTCCACTGCTGAATTGAATGCTTTTCACTACTGAAAACCCATCAAGAGGTCTACTCAAGTTTAGTCATACCAGCACTACAATTTCACAATGATAGTATGATACTGAACAGGTCAGTAATGTAGTAAGATGAATTTAGAGCCAGTGTGGTCTACTGATTTGAGTACTGGACGAGGACTGTGCGTAACCAGGATTCAGATTCAGCCTCTCTCTCTCAGCCTCAGAAGGAGGACAAGGGCAAACTCATCTGAACAAATCTTGCCAAGAAAAGCCCAGCATAAAATTCTCAGAAGTTGGAAAGTACTTGAAGGCATGCAACAACAAATGTAGATTTAAAATCAGTACAACCACCTGAATACATTACAGTGCAATCTAATTACCAAAAACAAAAATCTCCTATAACATTAGAAGGGGAGAATGGTGCACTAGTGAGGATTCACTGAATTTCCTCATTTGCACAGGCAGTAGCACATTTATTCTTCTGGACCACAAGCATGCTACCAGTTCTGTAACTGGCTGGGGAAGTAGAAGTGCAATCTTAGATGAGAACTAGGTTTGCATAAATGCAACATCATCTATGCTAGCAAACTACACCACTGGATAGTGCTTGTAGAAGACAACAGTACTGGATGAAAAATATTCTTTCATCTTCCGTATTTGTGTGTTTAGCATCTCTAAAAGGGAAGGAACAGGGCTTAGTAATAGGTTGTATGCTTTGCACACAGAGGGAAACTGGCAGCTGTTTGCTTTTCTACCTTGCCAGGTTCTCTGCAAAATTTTGAGACAAGAATCAGCATTACAACAGAACTTTATTTCAAGTGGCCTGTTGTTGTTGTTGTTGTTGTGCCTTCAAGTCATTTCTGATTTATAATGATCCTAAGCTGAACCTGCCACGGAATTTCCTTAGCAAGATTTCTTCAGAAGAAGTTTGCCACTGCTATCCTCTGAGGCTGAGAGAGTGTGCCTTGCCCAGGGTCACCATGGTGGTTTTCCATTACCAAGTGGGGAGTTGAATCTGGGTCTCCCAGAGTTCCAGTCCAACACTCAAACCACTACTCTCTCTGGCCTTCCCAAGTTATCCTCCTCATTTTTAAAGTAGCATTCTTCTGCCTTGGCCCATTTTCAATTTCTCTTCTGGTGACATTCTAATGTGCTGTTCACAAATGCAGCAGTCAAGGTTTACTTTGCCTATTTTTACCAAAATCATTGCATTTACAGTTCTCTTAACCTGAAGAATTGTTGCGATGGCTCAGGTTTCCTGGGTTTCCTGTGTGCTCTTGCTATTTTTGGCATTATCACATTGGCATAGGGAACCTGTGAAGACAAGCCACTTCTGTATCTGTTTCTAGTCACATCCACTATAGCCCCTATCCTACCTTATCTGTAAACTGGGAAAGCTGTTTATAGTGTTACTGATAACAGCTGGAGGTTTGCTCTTGGCAAGCATTTGTTCTCAGGACTGCAAATACCTCAAATTAATTCTTGCTTCACTTTGCATTGTTGGTCCAATAAAGTATATAGATATTAACAGGCATACAACATATAAAGCGCATGCACACACGTGCATACACACATATGCCCTTTGGTGTACCTAATGCAACAGAAAGAAAACAGTTCCCTCATCCACTAAGTATGGCTGGAAAAGTCCCACACCTAGTTCCTCCAGTCCCTAGAAATGAGTACTGATACAGATCAATACAATATGTCCTCCAAGTCTGTGACTAAAATCTGCTGTAATCTCCTAAAAACGGAATCCAGCATGGATCCCTATATGCACAGTAACAGTAGCTTCATCCAGGCATTTTTAGTACCAAATGTAAAGGGACTAAGTAGAACGCATAAGCCACTGAGCCTACTTACCTCATGTATTTCAACAAACTCAAGATGTTGGTCACACTCACTAGCCAAAGTATGATTGGTATTACAGTGAAGGTGATCAGGAATAGGAATTCCTCTTCCACAGGGATGGAAAGAAAACTTGATCAAGAAAAGTGTCCCCACAGCTGGAGCTGTATCTGTATAGCCCCCTTCAGACCAGTACTGATAAAGCATTAGTGGGACTGATGGCTGGTGGATACATCAATACGTGGGCTTGCCCACAAATTTTGTAGGCTCATTTTTGTTTCATTTTTCAATAGCAAAGAACAATATTAATAGCTCACTGAATGGCAGGTGCCTTCCATGCTGGGAGAAAAGCGGGGTAGAAATAAGTAAGTAAACAGTTAAATTTTTTGGCTCGATTGTGAGTGCCCAAATGATAATGGAATCCAACAGTATTCATCCATCAAAACAGTAAACATCAGTGATAGAATGGAATCCCTTTGCAGTTTCCTGCGTGCCTACAAAATCCCTAGAGCATAGGAAATTTGCCAGGGCTCAATGGATTAAAGACACTCCCGTGGCATAAGCACAGGCCCACTTGCACAATGTAAGATAGAATCCAAAAAAGGCTCAGAAGGACCACTATATTATGAGCATGGTTTGCAGTTTGTGGCTTCATTTTTTGCTATCACAGAGTTGCTATCATGCATTTTTCTCACATATTGCTATTGACATTCTGCAACAAATGTTGAAGGCACCTGGAAAGGGGAAAAAACTGCAATATCTGTGAATTTAAACGAGTGAATGTTAAACTATGAATATTAAACAAGTACAGAGGTGTTACTGCCCTGGCTAGTCCGAGCTTTGGGGATATTAAAAGATATCCCTTGATATCACAATTCGGCTGCACTTCTCTATTCCTTTCCACGTGCTTGCGAGGCCACCGGACAAGCACGTAAACAAGCTCGGCCGTTAATAGCCGTAATATTCAAACTACAATACAGGCAGGCCAGAAATAGCTGACTCACTGCTTTAGGAGACCTCCAGGCAAGTACTCTTAATTAAATATGCACGCCACTTACAAAAGAGCCTCTGCCTCGCAATGGCAGCTTGGTGGGTAAACTATGCAATACCCAAGTACTCTGCGTTTGCATACTGGCTACTCTATTGAGAACCGCTACGATAACTCAGTCGTTCAGATTCTGACCTTTCGGAGGCTTTGTCTCCAGCTCCAAATCTATTATTTTCCCCAAGTACGGTATAGCCTGCAGTCACAATTCTCCTTATAAAAACCCTTGATTCCGAGACCTTCCTCGGATCGCTCCCGAGTTTCATCCCGCCTTGCTGCCGCTTTGCTTGGCGAGCCTCCCCTCAGCTCCACGTGCTGACCTACATCGCACCCCAGCTTCGCTCTCTATTTTTCTGGGCTTCAGAACAGGTGAAGTATCACCCAAACCAACAATCCCTCTAAAAATCCCTCTATACCACTCCAACCTTTATTTTCTTTAGTTATCTTGTATGAGTGTGTCGCATACACTGTTTTGCTTGTATTTAATAAACATCATTTATTATTTCAACTTTTGTGTGCTCCTTGACTTGACCCGACCCCGTAGACATAGGGTTCAAGATCTCGCTACGTTACCCTGCCTCTCGTAATGCTAAGCAGTGCTCTGAGCTAATTTTCCCCACCTTTAGTTGAGCACATTTTGGTGTCCCTCCCGGGACCCCCAGTACACAGGGTAACAGAGGGGTCTATTTAATTCAGGTGAGTTGCAGAAAGAGGGTGTTACATCATTATAAGCCTCAAAATGCCCTTACTTATAAAAGTGGTACCTGTTGAAGCTTGGTATTCATTATCTTTACATAATGGAGACTACAATTGTCCAAAATGTCAAAGTAAACTGATAAAAATTGCCCTGAGTACAGTAAATAAAGAATTTTTGAAAATGGACATATTTGTCCTTCTCAGCTTCCATATTTGGATAGCTATATCTTATACTTCTATCACATATATGTACATATGTATGCATGTATTTCTTTTGCATGTATGTATGTATTTCTCAATGAATGCAGTTTCCATTTCTTCATAGAATTTTGAGTGATGGTGCAAATATTTTTAAGATTGCCGATCTGCCTGGAGAGGTCCAGTAGGTCCCTGTTGGTTCTGCTGGACCTCTCAGTGGCTTTTCATACCATCGACCAGGCTATCCTTCTGGGTTGCCTTGCGGGGATGGGACTTGGGGGTACTGTTTCACAGTGGCTGTGTTCCTTCCTGGAGAGCCAAGCCCAGAAGGTGGTGCTGGGGGACTCCTGTTCAACCTCCTGTCCTTTGGCCTGTGGGGTCCCTCAAGGTTCAGTCTTGTCCCCCATGCTATTTAACATCTACATGAAACTGCTGGGAGAGGTTGTCTGGAGTTTTGGGGTTTGGTGTCATCAGTAAGCGGATGACACCCAACTTTATTACTCCTTCCCACCACAAGCCAAGGAAGCTGTTTTGGTCCTAAACCAGTGCCTGACATCAGTAATGGACTGGATGAGGGCAAACAAATTGAAGCTTAATCCAGACAAGACAGAAGTGCTCCTGGTCAGTAGAAAGGCAGATCAGGAAATAGGGATTCAGCCTGTGTTAGATGGGGTTACACTCCCCCTGAAGATGCAAGTTTGCAGCTTGGGAGTGCTCCTGGATTCAACTCTGAGCCTGGAAGCCCAGGTCTCAGCAGTACCCAGGAGTGCATTTGTACAATTAAGGCTTGTGCGCCGGCTGTGCCCATTCCTTGAGACATCAGTCCTGGCCATGGTAACACATGCCTTGGTCATATCCCGGATCGTTTATTGTAACACACTCTATGTGGGGCTGCCTTTGAAGAGTGCTCGGAAACTTCAGCTGGTCCAAAGAGCTACAGCCAGGTTGTGAACCGGAGCTGTTTACAAGGATCACAGAACACCCCTGCTGCAACAGCTACACTGGCTGCCAATCTGTTTCCGGGCACAATTCGAAGTGCTGGTGATGACATTTAAAGCCCTACACAGCTCAGGTCCAGGTTATTTGAAAGGGCCGTATCCTCCCCTACAAACCAGCCAAGGTGTTGAGATCTGCTGGAGAAGCCCTTCTCTCTGTCCCACCACCTTCACAGGTGCATTTGGTGGGAACACAGGAGAGGGCCTTCTCAGTGGCTGCTTTCAGGCTCTGGAACTCCCTGCCCAAAGAGGTCAGACTAGCACCCTCCCTGCCTGCCTTCAGAGACAGCTAAAGATATTCCTATTCTGGCAGGCATTTAATATATAATTTGTAGATAGAACGGTGCTGGTTATTTTAATAGCTATTTGTATGCTGTTTTTAATATGCATTTTAACATTGTTTTAATCGTTATTGTTGTTTAATGTGTGTTTTAACTTTTGTATACCATAGCCTTAACTACGCTTCTTTTAAGTTTGTAAGTCACTTTGAGTCCCCTCAGGGAGAAAAGCAGGGTAGAAATAAAGATGAAGATGACGATGATGATGATGATATGGCAATTACCATTGGCAAAGTTTTCTTGTGGATGCTCAGCTTTATTCTGAAGCTAGAACATGGCCCGTATTCCCATGTTTTTCAGAGAAATTATCTGATGCAGCAGGATTTTAGTATATTCTATTTGTAAAGCCTGTTTCTTTAATTATGCAATGAAACTTCTTAGGGTCAGGCTGAATTAGATCAAGATTCTAACATGGGATGAAAACAGCATGGCAGCTTTAGACCTTTCTTCCCTTGCAAAATGCCTACAGCACAACTCTTTTTGAACCTAAGAGCCTTTCCACATTATACTGTTATAGTGCTATTATTCCACTTTCAACATCCTATGGAATCCTGGGGTTTGTAGTTTAGAGAGGGGCTTTTAGAATTCTCAGCCAGAGAGCTCTTTGGCTTCAGTAAATGACAAACCCCAGAATTCCACAGGATGTTGAAAGTGGAATAATAGCACTATAACACTGTAGTGTGGAAAGGCCCTAAGTTGCTGTCTTAGAGGGTTCTACTTTTGTCTGCTGGTTCTAACAGGAAATGGATGGTTTGAGAGAAGTAAACCATGAAAAGAATGACGGAATAAATGGCATCATACAGAGAAGGTTAGACCATATAGAGAAAAAAAAATAACTACAGATAATTTGTATAACTCTAAAGCAGGTAATGGAGACACATAAAGATTTCCCATATCTTAGCTCACTCATTAATCAAATGAAGACTATAGTCAAGAAATTAGAAGGAGAATAACACTTGGAGGGAATTAGATAAGATCTTTAACTATAAAGATATATCAGTAAGTAATAAAGTTAGAATCATCTGTGCCGTAGTATTTCCAATTTCTATATGTGCTTATGAAAGATAGACAATGAAGAAAGCTGATAGGGAGAAAATCAGCTCATTTGAAATGTGGTGCTAGAAGAGAGTTCTACAGATGCCAGAAACTACCAGGAGGACAAATTAATGGGCCCTGAAGCAAATTAGGCCTGAAATCTCTCTAGAAGCCAAAATGATTAAACTAGAAGTTTATTGAACTTTGAATATATCATGAGAAAATGTCACTCACTGGAAAAAATAATAACGGCTGGTAAAAGTGAAGGCAGTAAGAAGGAGGAAGACCACACTACTGGTAGATTGGTTCAATGAAGGTATCCACAGCCTTGAAGCTGGAACACCTGGGCAGAACTGCTGATGACTGGGCCTCTTGGTAGTTTCTGATTCATAGGGTCACAATAAGTTGAAGCCAGGCTGATGACAAGAAATGAAGATTTTATTATTCTACTATGAAGAAACTCATGGGAGGATTTTCCTGGAAAAATAGAAAAGTTTGTATGTTCATCAAGCAACACAGAACCAGGACTTTGTGGATGATACATTATAGTCTTCCATTTTCTCCATTTGGATTTGGACAAAATGGGTAAATGTGGAAAATAAATTGTGAGAAACCACAGTTTCTGACATTGCTTAATATCAGAAGTGAGCATGGAGCATTTCTGTTAAGGATTGGTTTTGCCTTCCAAATTTTTGGCTTTGCAGAATTTGAATCAAGTTGAGATAACCTTAAATCTCACCTGAAACTGGCAGGTTTTTGACACCGAATAGCCTCTAACTCCAGAAGAGTTTGTTATGAATGTCCATTAAGAACTGCTGAGGGCCTAAATGCCCTAAAGGCATCCGATCCCATTTGATCTTGGAAGCTAAGCAGAGTTAACCCTAGTCACTACTTGGATGGGAGATGAATAGCAGGTGCTGTAGGCTATATTTCAGAGGAAGAAACAGCAAAATCAGAAACCACTATGGAATTGATGGAGTTACTGAGTTTTGTAGTATAGAAAATTATTCATTTGCTTAAATATTTATAAGCTACTTTTTTGGACCAATGTAACAATCAAAAGGCAAGCACAAAAACATGTTACTGTACTTTTTAAAAAATACAGTGCACCCTCTTTACCCACAGTCTGCAGACATGTGAATCTGAGCATCTGTGACTGCGTCATATGCTATACCTAAAATGGCAGTGACGCACTGAAGCACCAGCACACATGTCAGTGCCATTGAATAAAATGGAATGTGAGCATTTGCAAATTGCATCTTTTGCCATGGTTCCAGGAATGGAACAGAATGGAGAGTGCACTGTACATTAAATATAATATTAATATAATGTTAAAAATACTGTCCTTGGGACATAATTCCAGTTTGGCCTTTTCCCTCATAGCTAAATTTTTAGTATACAGAAAGATCACTTTGTTTTTGTTGCTTCAAAATGTAGATAGTACTTCAATATACAACCTTTCACTTGCTGTCTGAAATAACAGAACATGCTGTTCACATTTGAATAAATCCCTTGATCACAGGCTCTTTGTGGAAAGACACCTGCTCTTTCCCCTCTTCCTCTCATAGTGGAACAAAAATTACTGTGAGCTGCCTTGACTTACAGTTCTTGGGGGAAAGAAAGGAAATAAAGAAAGTGGATGAAGAAATGAAAAATAATCTGCCTCACAGACACAGAATTTGTAAGAAGGAGACAAGAAATATAAAATATTTTAAAGACTGAACAACATACGTACATAAACAAAACTGGACAGCAGGTCCCTGCTTCTTGAACACAGTAAGTTGCTAAAATAGTAAGCAATGTTTGAAGTGGAAATTGTTTCTTTCAAATGCCGGTGTCAGTGAGATAGCTGTCCAAGTAACTTATAAACTATCAGTGATGCAGCTAAGGAAATTAGACCCTAAACTCTAAAAAAAAAGTTTTGTTCTGTGCCTTCAAGTTGTTTCAGGCTTACCCTGAAGTAAACCTATCACAGGGTTTCCTTTGCAACATATGTTCAGAGGAGGTTTGCCGTGTCTTCCTTCAACACTATTTTTTTAAAAAAAATACTCTGCAGGTATGCAATTTTGCATTTTGATCTCACTTAATGATCACGTAAATCAGAGAACTGTCATGAATAAAACATTTGCTTTTGCCTCCCTAATACTAAACACGTTTGCTTGGGAAATAAACACCATTTTGTCACAGGAATGGATAACATGTTACGGAAGTTTAAAACAAAAATCTGATGAACATCTGTAACCGGGCTGCCTCCTGAGTATGAAATCTTTTAAAAGTCCTGATTTTCAACCTCATACATGACTATAGCAAGCAAAATCTTTTTAAGTTAAAAGAAATTGGCAATAATTAACTCCTTTAGTCTTCTCAAAAAGCATATCCAGTGTAAGTTCCTACCAAGTCACAGCCATTGGATGTCCTAATTCAAATTAAGAAATGGTTCTGACACTTGATAATCAATTGGTTTTATTTAAAAAATGTGGATGAAGCAATGTGCAAGAACATTGCCTAACAACAATATATCTTGCAAATCTTTTAAAGAACATTCCCTTCAGTGTCTGATGACTACTGTACACTCTAATAATGTCAAAAACAGCAGCAGATGTATGTTTGTTTGCTCTAGACAAGGAGAATTTTCCTTTTCAGGGAAATTATAATGTTGAAAGACTGAGGGGTAACTCCCACTGATGTTTTCAGAATTCAGGGGACTTCAGGAGCTCCATATGCACAGAGGAGCTGGCATATGCTTGAGAGACCATATGCTACCCATCCTGAACCAACTGCTGCACTTCCAGTTTGTTTGCAAGCTCTATTCAAAGTACTGATTTTTATCTGTGTATGTGTTTATGAGAGCCAGCATGGTGTAGTAGTTTGAGTGTTGAACTACAACCCTGGAAAACAGGATTCACTTCCCTGCTCAGCCCCAGAAAACCCCATGATATGTTTGCCTTAGGATTGCCGTAAGTTGGAAACAACGTGAAAGCACACAAAACAACTATGTGCCTTCAAGTTGCATGTTGACTTAGGGCAGCCCAATTAATTTCATAAGGTTTTCTTAAGACAAGGAATACTCAGAGGTGGTTTTGCCAGTCTGCAAAGTCTTGTATCATCTTGAGACCAAGAGTTAGAAAACTGCCACTTCCCATGTTTGAGCCTGCCTAAAATGTGAAATCTTCAGGACTGGACCTGTTTTGTGTCCCACCACCCCGAGAAACTTATTTGGTGAGTCCATCAGATGGGGCTTTTTTCCCCTTATGGCAGCTGTTGTTTGTGGAACTTCCTCCCAAGAGAAGCCAGGCTCCCTCCCTCCTTGTTGAGCCTATAGAAGGTGGCGTCAACTATATTATTCCATATGGTCTCTTGTTTTCTAATGCTAGTTTTTAAAATTGCTTTTTATTTCAAAGATTTTTTAAAATGCATATTATTGTATACCACCATGTAAGCCCTGGTGTGCAGAAAAGCCATTAATAAATCCTTTTAATAAATTATAATAAATAAATATACATTCTGCTGTTGAGGATTTGGAAGAATATGCACTCTACAGTATCTTCTCTGAGTTCCCACATTACAAGACAAGAAGCTAGATTTGTTACTCCCCAGTTAGCTTTATTTAGATTAGAATTTCCAAGTCTCTGGGAATCAGCCACAAGGAACTGATCCATTTATCCGCATCTCCAGGCAGGGAGAAATTGCAGATGAACCAGCACTGGAAAAGGAGAAACTCTGATTTTTATAAGAGCCACAGCATCCACCTCAATCCATCCTCACCTCTCAGCAGAGTTTGGCTGTGTCATGCGTGTGCAATACCAATGTACCAAAAAGCCAAAGAGAACTGATAAGAGATGGTGTGTATACATTTGGGCCCATTTGGAACAAGGCAGACAGTGGAACACCAGCATCACATCTTGGGAGTCTTCATGTTGTACAGCCTACAGCAACAGAGGTACAGGGTCTGGAGAGATAACTCCCCAAGATGTGACAATGAGCCTTCCCCAAGACCCAACAGTGGTGTAGGACCTGGAAAAATTCTTTACGTGTCATGCCATAGCAGAAATGGCAGCAGCCATTACTGTTATTGAGTACATTTTGCTGTCTGTTGAAAAATACTCAGTTTTTTTTTCCTGGCTCTGTGTTGCCATATTGCCTGATTAATTGAGTTTTATCCATTTACCCAGGTTTAGTTAGTTAGCTAGCTAGCTTATACGCAGCACAACACCCACAATACCTTTCAGTATTTTAAAACAAGGTTCAGCTAAAGCATTATTTTATAATAGTTAAAAAAAACTATTAAAACAATTCTGTCAAAAAAATGCATGGTTAAAAACAGTTTAAATAATTTAAAACATAATAGAAAAGATAAAAGCACAGCAGCCTTCTGCCACACGATGTAAGAACTGAAGGCCTGCCTAAATAAAAAGGTCTTTGTCCACTGATGGAAAGAATGCAGAGAGGGTGCCAACTGGACTTCTCATGAAAGAAAGGGCCCTCAGGTTGTCCTCACGCCCATTTCCACAATCAACTGACCCAGAATCAGCTCTAATCTACCACCCAATTCTTGCTTGCTCCATCTCTGTGACTTCACAAAGACCCACCCTCTGGTTTCAGGTTCTGACCGCTGATGTGGCAACCCTGATCCAGATAGAATTATTCCCCTTCACTCTTCCATGAATTTCTGACCTTCACAAAGCTGAGAAACAGTAAGAAAAAGAAAAGACAAACGAGCAGAAAGAATAGAAGGGTAGGCAATCAGAAGCCAGACAGAGGAAGCAAAGCAGTCACTGTCCAGCTAAGCAGAGAAGCTGACAACGAAAGACAGCTAGAGGTGAGCAGACCAAAAACATTGTGAGATACTAAAGAAAGAAAAAAGGTGTGGCATGGAGGGTGGGGGAAATGGCACTAAGTAGATAAGGGACAATTATGGGAAAGTCAAGGAGACACAAAGCAAGATAAACATCCTACTGAAACTGCGAATCTCCACACCTACAGAGGAGCAATAACAACAACACTATAACACCATTAACATTCATAAGGAATGTTAACAAGGAAGAACTGAAGCATCAAGGCTGAAGTTTTGTCCTTCCCCTCTAATGTAAATTGCCAATTCAAATGTAAATTGCCAGTTCTCAAGGTTGCCAGAAAATATAAAAGTTGCATTAGGGCATAGCCCAAATCATGCTACTAAATCAAATGAAAAAAGAAAACCGTGTGATCCATAAAATCAACAACAAGGTTTAGGTAATACTTTTATTAGACTACTAAAATATATCTTTCAAAAGGCAAGCTTTCAAGTCCTACAAAACTCTCTTTACGGTATACCTCAAGCCATATGCCTGGCCGCTCTTTATCTATAGAGATGGAGAAAGGCAACTCATTCTATATCCCTCAAGATATAACCTCAGATCATCACACTTCAAGCTGAGCGTTCAAATCTGCAGTCCCCTACTGCTTTAATATCTGACCAGGATGATTTGGGGACTCTTCTGAAGAACCTGAAAGCTCGCCTTTTAAATGATATTTTTGTGGTCCTGTAAAAGTTTCACCCAATTCTGATTTTTGATTTTACTAAATCCAGTTGATGAGATCTTGCAAATATATATTTGGTATGATTATCTTAGAATCATAGAATAATAGGGCTGGAAGAGACCACAGAAGCCATCCAGTCCAGTCCAGGGGCCATCTTGGGAGGATAACAATGCACCTTCATTTTCTTGAGCCAAAGCTCATCCACTGATGAGGAAAACTAAATTTGCCTCAAGAGGGACGATTTGTCTCCATATGTGATATGTTTCTTTTCCTGTGTTCTAAATATTTTTAGGATTCAGTGTTTGTCTCAATCCTCTTTCTTATGCCTTATGATGCTCCCCATATGTTATGGACCACAGATTCCATAACACCACATTAGCACAAGCAATGGTCATGCGTCTAGGACAATGGTGCTTAACTTGGGATCCAGAGACCCCTAGGAATCCATAATGCCCTCACAGGGGGTCCATGAAAGGCTCAAAGGCTCAGCAGTTGAGTGACAGCAGAGTTGACAGACAGCTACTCAGTGTTTGCCCTTCTTCTCTCTTACTCTCTCCCTTCCTTCCTTCTCATTTGGCCCCACTTCTCCCTGATGTCCTCTTTCAGAGTTGGCCACCACTCTGCATCGAGGATCACACTCGAGCCAAATGAGAAGAGAGAGTGCCACAGAACTGGAAGCTGGAGCAACAAATCACTGTTGGTAAAATAAGCCTTCCCTTGATTCAGGCCATTTCCCCACTATAAACTGCAAATCCCAGGATTCCATAGGATATGGAAAGTGGAATAATAGCACTACAACAGTCTAGTGCGGAAATGGCCTCAGACAAAAGTGCACACGCTGATGAATAGAAATGAAGAGGCCCAATCAGAGTCTTCTATAGGGAGTTGCTTCAACCAACACTTTTTGCTTTCAACCCCCCTCCCTTTTTTGCCTTTTCCCCTCCTTTCCCCCTTTGAAGACCAAAGGATGTGGGGGGGGGGCGTTGAGCATTTCTGATAGACTGTATGGGTGGAAAAGGATGGGGGAGAGAGAAGGGCAAACACTGGCTGGCTGACTGGCTGGGCCTGGGCATTGCTGTTCAATTCACTCCAGCCTTAAACTGGCAGAAAGAAACAGCAGAAAAGTCTTCTCTCCCTCTCAAGGAAGGATGCATTATTTCTCCCTTGTCTCCCAATTTGAAGACACTTGATGAGCAATCTTAAATAAATATTTGATACACATGAAGGTTTTAAAACTTGAATTATGTCTTGAGGGTCCATGGCAAGAAATATATTTAAAGAACCACTAATTTAGGGCCTTCAGTTTAGAGGAACCAGGCTAAGAAAGGCTGCTTCATACTGTATCATATTTAAATGTTATGCTGACACCTTGGTTAGTACTATAATCTTTTAACAATCAATTTTAGACTTCAAAAACAGAGATAGGGATGCTAGTAGATATAGCTTGTTAATGGCTTATTATATGGCTTGTTTCATTAACTGTTAATGAGCTAAAAATCTGTTCCACTTAATGTTGGATAGGGAAAATTTTTAGCACATTGATATGCCACTACACAAATTGTTTAAATTAACTATAGAAACTACGGGATTGACAGAAAAAAATGGCATATGATTATGCCAATGTTACCCACAATTGGCATATTTTGTTCCACTGTTCCTTTAAAAGTGTCCTTTGTGGGGTTTATATTGTCCTTCTCAATGTTGCAGTTTCCAGATATGTTCAAATGTCACAATCCATTTGCTCTCTCGGGATGGTGAGATTCACAGTTCAGCACATCTGGAAAGTCCCAGGTAGAGGCAGACTGTCCTAAAAGCATGCCAACTGTATATTCTGTGCAATTAAGCTTTGCCACCAATCTGCTGCCTCTCTCCACTCCTTTCCACCTTCAACATCTATGCTGCTTGCTCACTCTTTTAACCTCATGGAGGGCTTATGAAAGGAATAGCAGAAAACTTGAAAAATTCTGTCAAAATGCCCCTAATATGTTCTTTTAAAATTAACTTTAAAGGGGGAACACATTATTTGTTACACCAAAGCAAGTAATATCATTCTTGCTCATTAAATTCTGTTGCTGTTTTGTTGCCAAACAAGATAATTCATTAAGGTGACTGTATTACTTTAACTTGTTTTTTATGATCTCTGCTTAAAAATACTCTTGTTCATTTTCTGTCACTTTTTTCATTTATTGTCAAATAATCATTGTCAGTAAAATGATTCACTGCCAGCCTTGACAGTAACAAACAAAATTTGGGAGGGAGATGTCTTCTGCCACATGTGCCTTGAAAGGGAAAAAAGAGCTTGTGAATTGGGGCACTCTAGGTCAAAAGAAAAGACCCCTAGTTTGGCTTAAAGCCACCTAAAGAGGAAGGGAGACCTTACACCCTCCCAAAACAGACCAGGATCCTTCTGGCTTTCTGATCTGGGCTTGAAAGCAGAGCAGCAATAAAGGACTCTGGCAGAATAAGTCTGGCTTGTGTTTCAAAGTTTCCCATTTAAGGTTCAGAGGTTTAGAAAATCAGAAGGGACTCCAGGACTGTACCCTATACATGAAGCCCCTACCTTTTGATGTCCTGTTATCTGACAACTCACTCTTTTGATGCTTCCAAATTAAGGACAAGTCCCGGTAATACGACAGGGGTTCCACTTTTTAATCAGTTCTTTTTGCCTATGGTAGCTGGCTTGGAACTGCTCACATGCACAAGCTGCTTGCAAAGTGCTAAGAGGGGAGAGCTGAGAGACTTTAAGGACCTTTCCACACGATGTCACTGTCTCATTTCTGCCACAGGATGGCAGCGGTTGGCAGGTCGCGCTTCCGCATGACGTCCTTGCTGTCCCGCTGCCATCCTGTTGCGGAGCGTCGCACTTGCGTAGTTTTTGCAAAATAGAAAAAATCAATTTCGCATCTGCGATTGCGCGGCACTTCCGTCACTTCTGGCCATGCGGAAGCTGCAGAAGTGCATTGGCGATGCTTCCTTACATAGCGCAGCAATGGAAAAAGCCTGGCTACGCTGCGAAAGGACGATGTGGTGCCATTGTGTTCTCTTCTGCATGGACTGAGCAGGTGCAGAGGGGAGCGTTGCTGACGCGCTCCCTTCTGGACCTGGGACTGCAGCAAGACGACGCGGAAAAGTGTCGTCATGCCGAAACGGCCTAAGAGACTTTGGAAGCAACATGTCCATGGTTGGTCCTAAGTGTACCTCTGTAAATCCTTCATGCTCCCTACAATACAATACATGGATTCCACTTTTCAACTAATTCAATTTTCTGACAGCGCCCCACTCCCTAGCCTATCAGATAAGTGAGGGAAACCTGTATAAACAAATATATAGATAGGTAAAAGGCACAATATGGTCACAATGAGGAACTGTTTAGCCATTAGTTAGAAATGTGGCTTAAGTGGGCTAAAGATCTCTATTTGACGACCAGTGGAACTCAATAAGATCCTTCATGCTTTCCAGTCTTCTCCCCCTTCCAGTCAAAAGTTTTAATCAACTGGGGAGGATCTAGGACCACTTTATAAGGACCTGGACACCTCTAACTCCCTACTACAAGGCTCTTTCCATGGCAAATGGAAAGGACAATCCAGGAAGCAAGAGAAGATCATGTGGTAGAGTGGCCAATCTTCCCAATGTGTCAGGGACCAGTAGCATATTTGTGTCATGTTGTTATTGTATTTGCATAGTTTTCTGGAAATTCACCACAGACCATCAGCTGATTGCTTATGGACTAGCACAGTTCCAGAGACATCACTTTGAGTAACATGGGTCTAGACAAAGTAACTTGAGTCTAAATGAAGCCTTGAAACTCTTGCAACTTTACAGGATCAAGCTATTAAGGGCTATGCCACTCACAGAGATTTGGGTTTGACCCTGATTCAGCTATAACACAGGCCGACTCACCTAGCACTAATACAGAGCTGCATTATCTGTTTTGAGTGTGAATCCAAACCTTGCTTTGGAAATTCAACAGTTGCCTGTTTCCTATTGACTACAATTTAAAAATGAAACAATCATCACTATCCCAGAACTGCTGCCCATTTACTGTAAATTACATACATTTTACAGTCATAATAGGTGCTTTTGAGAGTACACTACATTCCTTTAAATTTTGAGCATTCTAAATAAAGAACTGCTGATACTATTTTGATTGTTGTTGTTGTTTTGTGCCTTCAAGCTTTTCTGACTTATGACATCCCTAAGGCAAACCTATCACAGGGTTTTCTGAGGCTGAGAGTGTGTGATGTGCCCAAGGTCACCCAGTGGGTTTCCACGGCTGAGCAGGAAATCAAATCTTGGTCTCCAGAGTCATAGCCCAGTGCTCAGACTACTATACCATGCTGTCTCTGTACTATTTTTATTACTTTGGCAGGACTGTATGAAATTTACAGGTATAATTGCTACTTTGGCAGTGATTGAGCCTGCCAAATTTCAGATGAATGAGTGAAGGTGGTTTTTCTGCAGGGGAAACCTTACTGTCTGGATGCTTCCAATATGGATGTACTTGTTCCCCTATATAACTGGGGGCAGTGAGAAGAAGCAATTGCTATGAAATTGGAATACAGCATGGAGATGCCTCTGTTAAAGTGATCAGCAACACTAGAAAGAATTATACTTTCCAGCACCTTTTGTGGTAACAGAATCTACAAATTTAGATGTGAGGGCAGCAATTTCCTTCCCCTGATTCCCCTATTTGTAGTATTTTGTATGAAAATGGAATAAATTACAGAAGACTAGGCAAGAAGCTTAAAGAATTTCAGAACAATCGGTGCAGTGACTAGGAAGTTGTTATAAACGGAATTTTTTTTTTTTTTTCTGCTCAATTACCACCAAAGTCACAAAGAGACAGGATGATGGATATGAAGCATGTAGTGACTGAAGCAAAGAATTATTGAAAGCGATATAATCAATATATTACAATATATACAAAAGCAATATATTACTGGTTGGTGATTTACTTGAGATCTCTTATTTACTGGCACGATTTTATGTAGTTTTAATTTTTGTTCTTTGGTAACATCAGTGCATTTTATATATAGTTTCTGATACATTTTTGAGAAAGACCAGGTTAGTTGTCTTTGCACGTATGATTCCCCCTGTGGAGCAAACAGCAATGCTGGTGGGGTATCTTAATCAGAATAATGGTACTGTGTATTAATTTGTACCTTCCCCCCGTGCAGTGACCTCAATAAGATATGGCTTCTCGCATCCACAAGTGAAATTCATTTTTATTATGTTTTTAAGCAGGAGAGCAATCAGTTATATTAGATCTATCTATCTTGGTACATTGTAAGCTCCTTGGAGACAACAGTTAACAAAGTGGGACATACATTGAAATAATGACAAGGGAAAAAAACCTAAAGCTTCCCTAGAAAAGATATTTCAACACAGGTCATTAGATTTCTATAATGAATCCAAAAGGAAATTTTATCTTTCAAAATTAATTGTATTATAGGGGCAAGGAATATTTTGGTCTCCATATGTTTTAAACTACAACTCCAACAATCTCTTATAATTGGCTATATTTGCTGGTGCTTCTGAGAGCTAAGTCCTAAACATGGTGAAAGGGGGGCAAAAGTTCTCTGTGCTGCCCTGTATGACCTTCCTGATGTTCAACTACATTTCTTCAACCATGAAAAGAAGGAATATCTGGACAGTGACAGCTTGCTCCCAGCAACTATTCCAAGGCAGCTGAGCTATGATGAAAAGTTTGCTCATGTCTTCTACCTTCATCTAACTTCTTCAGGAAGGTACATTTTACTAACATAGCTCTGCAACTAATTTTAACTTGGTAAGTGCTCTTTTTTTCCCCATTTACCATCTTCTTCTTTACATACACTTATGAACTGTAATTAGAAGAGCAGAGACAAGCAAATGCACCAAATGTAACTCAGTGGTATTTTGTTCAAAGATATGGACTCACAGTGGATGGCTACTGCACACATTCAGAACTGTCTAGATCTGAGCTATTCTGGACCTTCTTTGCTAAACCCAGAGCTGGTACACGCATCCCTGATGTCTCAAGATACTGAGTTATTTTCTGTTTTAAATGGGATGTATTTTCCCCCAACACCACTCCAAAGTCTGGCAAATGTCTTATTAAAGTACACACTTTAAAATGACTGTGAACTTTTAGAATGTAATTTACAGGATGTTTTGTCCATGGCAATGCAATTTCTGAAACCATTTGGCAAATTCACTTAACAACCAAGCCTTAAATTGTACAAAATGGAAAAACCACAATACCATGATTGGCAGGACAGTGTTGATGGTTTTAACAGATCAGGATTAGACCCTTTCCTCTAGGTGTGGTCCTTTCCAGGCTGACTTACAGTAACTAGTAGGGCGGTGAAAGCCAATCCAAACTAGAGAGAAGTCATTGTGGTATCACCAGCAGAGCTGGAATTTATTAATAAAAACCATTGTGGCATATTTTGGCACTGAATTCCAGGGTCCAGATTTTTTTTAATGACCTATTAAGTAGCCTTTCTAACAGGAAGAGCTCCACCAATGAATGTTTGAGGCTTTTATGATTTATTTCAGTATCTTGTTCCAGTCTTGCTAGAGCCTAGAACAGAATCTCTCCACCGAACGGGTAAGAATAAACTGCAACATTTCTACTCTAGGTCCTAAATTTTTCTCATGAGTCCAAATAAAGCTGAACCTGAGAATGCCAACAGGACAACTGAATCTCCTGCCTGAACGCCTTTTCATTGTACATTTCATTTCAGGTAATCAGAACAGTTTTACATATTTATTTACATTAAGTTATACCTTGGTTAACAAAGTAGATAGGTTCCAAGACATTACTCCTTTAACAGAAAATTTGATGCCAGCAGTAGATATAACATGGAAAGAATAAGGATAGGTTCCTATACCACAAAAAATTAAAAAACCAACGACAACAGTTCAACATGTTTCAGCAGACATTGTATCCAAAACCAACAATGGGCACATGAGAAATGAAACAACCAGGTCAGGTAAGCCTTGCATAAATAAAAATATTTGAACCTTCAAGAGACCTGTTGAAAGCCTCTTCCAAAACACATCCAAAGATTAATTTTTCTTTCACCAGCTTCCACTTTTCTTATGATTTCCATTTTGGTGGCCAAACTTATAGATCTATGTTTTGTTTTGGGTTTTTTTAACATCCTGGGGGTAGCTGGTGAGGCTTGTCTTTTTCTTTCTGTTTTGCTGTTCACACATGCTCAGTAACTGATGCTGGAGGCAGCTGCTTTTCATCTTGCTTATTGTAGGCAGGCACTCACAACTACAGTAGGATAGGGCACAGCAGAATCCCATTCTTTTCCATCTCAACATTTCTGTATTCTTTACTGTAAACGTGTTGTGTCAACTCTGCGCCAAAAATCTGTGTTTTTTCTAGCCACCCGTCACCATTCTCCCAGTGCCAATGCTGTTAACAAAAACTTCTAGCTAGATAGAGAACAAGGACAAAGGTGGGGCTGGGTAGGTGTAAAACTACTTTGTAAAAAGGAGTTTTTGTCAGAAGCTTTGTTAATTGAGATATGCTTTTATAGGCTGCAAAATGAGGTGTCTTATAACTTTAAAAAAATATTTTATCACATACAAAGGATTCATGTTATTCACTTTATTGATCTAACCTTCCTCATCTCAGCTTGAGATAAGGGGTTATCGGAATAAAATCACAGTCACTGATATGTGTTAGAACTTACCATATTCAGAGAGAAGGTTTGGAAACTTGCAGAGTTATTATCCTATATGCCCATGTGATCATGCTGCCTTGCCATACAACATGGTACTTCATATTATTTTAGTGTTTGCAGAAAAAGATGGCCAAGGAGACAACAGCTGCACCTAATGAGCTTCCAAGAGGTATGGAAATGAAAAACAGGCTATGGTATAGGAAACATTAAGTTAGCTGGGTTCACAGGGTGCTGTCACCTAAAAAATGGAAGTGACACTGAATTTAAGGCACAAGGAGCCATAACAGCAGTTTCAACTTCCTCAGTGAGCATGATTAATGAATATTTGTCCAAATCTAGTTGTAGGAAATGCTCCACACCAGGGTATGGAGTTTGCTAAGATATTCTTGTTTTCCAAAACTTTGGAACACTGCTGCCTTTCTAGCTCAAACAATAGATTGAATCCAGATTTAGGCATATGTAGAATAGTCTCTCTGAAATCCATGAGACTTGATTTCATTTGGTCTACACTAGTGATGACTAAACCTGGATCTAATACAATAAATGGTAAGTTTACAAAATTCAGTGCAGGAGATCTGTCACTGGAGTTCCCAGTATATTACATTCTCCACACCCCAGAAGGGGTCTCAAGTCAGGGCTGGTGTGATCATTATCATGGGCTGGAAAAGGTCAGATGGATCTCCTACGGTTTGATCCCCAAATGAAAATCTTCCCTCAAAAAGCATTATTAGCTGTTGACAAGGAAACAATCTGAGCTCTTTCAGATTTATCTAGAGAAGCCTTAGTTCTCACAGGATAGCTTGTTGGGTTATGCCAGTTGTTAACACCTAAGTGTCTACCCATTCCATGCTGTTTAATGGCTCTTTGTAGTGATTTCCTGGATTTTTACCAGTTTTTTTTTTAAGGTAACATGTAGTTTGCTGGGGTAGTCTTATGGCTTGAAATTTAATTTTCTGTTTTCTTATTTTTAATTTTCTTAAACAGTTATAATGCTACAGTGCAAAAGTGCCATTTCACTGCCTCACTATTATACTGCAACTATACTTGTACAAGGACCTTGCAGATGCCTCTTTGTACAATTCAGAAAGAAATATTTGTCCACCATAACCTCATATTGAACAGCCACTTTGCCACTATTGTAATCTCTGTTTAAGAACTAGGTGAAGTTAATAACTTGGTATCACCCAGTAAAATCACAGCAAACCATGGAAGTCACAGTTATAACTGCACACCCTCTTTCAAAGCTATTTCTAAAGGTCATTTTTTTTTCCTGCCTATGATTGCATTGGATTTTGGAAGAAATTCAGCATATGTCATAGCATTCAAGTAGCACGTGGAATTCACTGCAGGAAATTTACAATTCTTGACCACAAATAAAATAAAGTAAACTATTTAGTGGTATTACCTCTAGGCTTCAGTGGTGAAAACAGGTCAAATGGGGGTCTTCTAGTTTTGTGTAGGGTAAGAGAGGTGGGGATTTTGTTGCCTGACCTTTATGGGGAAAGAGCAAGAGCTTTCTTGGTTTCTCTCTATTTTGCCACTGCCAAGGTAATCCTTAGTGGATTAACTTTTGTGAAATAAATTCTGTAAATAGAATATGGGCTGAGATCATTTCAGCTCATTTCCCCTGTGGCCCCTTAAAGTCCTAGAAGCTGTCAAGTACAGGCACTGTACATCTTTCAGTGTTTCCAGCCTCTGCAGATGCATAAAATGGCTTGTTTTCCTCTGATGGTATGAAGAAAATAACACATTTTTCATTTAATTCCATGCGTTGCAATAAATCAGACATATCCAGAGACAGAAATGGCAGAAAACACTCCACGTTTTGTCCAATGCTGGGACAGTGTTCAAAGAAAATAATTTTGAGATTCAAGTATTTTAAAAGAAGAGATCCAAAAATAGCTAAAGAACAGTGTCTTTAGTCACAGCTTAACATTAGTTCAAGCAATATGGAAGATGTTACACAATAACTTAGTTGTTTAGAAGATTTATAAAGGTTCTGGGGACAGTTGTTTGAATCAGGAGAATCAGAACTAGGAGGACTGACAATTCCCCCAATTTAGTAATTTCTGATCACTGCAAAGAAACAAGCTAAGTATCAGGGGGGAAACAAACTGTTTTGGCAGCAGAACTTTCTACTGGATCTCTTGTCCAGTTAAGGATTGGGAAATGGATTTACAGAATGAGGCCCAACCAATGGGACTGTTAGTCTGCAACCTGGCCCTCTCTAGTGCTGTGTTAAATATTAAAGATACATTGAGCAGGAAAAACAATTACTAACCCCTCATCCCCAGGATAGTGTGTTTCCTTAAAAAGCAGCACTTAACAGGTCAGTTATGCACCTGGAGGGAAGTGTACTGAATTTCTTAAGACAATGGGCACAAGATAGGCCATCTGAGTATGTTAACTGTGTTCTGGGATGCCACAATATCTAGCAAGTTTACACTGAAATTCTGGGATCATATTCCAATTTGGGTACCAAAATGCATCCCAAAAGAGGATTCTGTATTACAGCTTAGTTACAAGAAGAGACTGTTCCAGGATATAAGAAAAGTTAGAACAAACAATGTGGGCAGGGGGGCCGAGACTATAAAGGGACTAAAGATTGATCATCTTAGGCCATTTCCGCACTACATTATTATAGTGCTATTATCCCACTTTCAACATCCTGTAGAACTCTGGGGTTTGTAGTTTACTGAGGCCCAAGAGCTCTCTGGCTGAGAATTCTAAATACCCCTCCCTAAACTGCAAACCCAGGATTCTATAGGATGTTGAAAGTGGAATAATAGCACTATAACAGTGTAGTGTGGAAATGGCCTTAGTTTATTAGGTTTTTCTTCAGCTTATAACGAAGGACTCTTCCAGATTGGTCTGATGAAATGTGAATTCACATGATATATACCATGTATAAGTCCATATACCCCAGTATAAGCCTAAAAATTTTAGTCAAAAAAAGTGTCCCAAGAAACCTAGGTTGACATCCACAGGGTCAATGTAATTACTGTATCTTAACTCTTATTAAAAAAAGGAACCATCCTCTCCTCTAAATAGAATGGTAAAAGGCAAGAGATTAATCTGTCCCAGGAAAACCTAAAAGAAGTACTGACCTCCTCTATTCTCTCTGCCATAGTGCACTTCTCATGTTTTTGAATGCCTGGATGGGAAAATGGTATTGCACTCAAAGGCAATGCTGCGAGAGTAGAGGGTTGGTGTTTCTTTTAGGTTCTGCTGAGACAGACTAAGCTCTTGTCTTTTGCCACTTTCCACAGAGAAGATGGTTCCTTTTTTGATAAGAGTTAATGCTGTACTTTAACTTTTATCAAAAAAAGGAACCATTCCCATCTCTGGGTGGTTAAAGTCCTTTTTGAATGCTTGGGTAGGAAAATGGCAGTAGCCAGGGGCAGCTGGCCCCATGAGGTGGTGCTGGCGCTCTCCCCTCTTCGTAGAATGACGCTCGACTTACCCACAGGTCACATCAAAATCCATAATTTTGGCCCCTAAACCTGCTCTTGACTTATATATGAAGTTGACTTAGTATGCTAGTTGACTTAGTATGCAAGTATATACGGTAGCTGTTTGATTTTGCCAGGTTTTGCTGGTTGTTGTTGCCTCCATGTCAATTTGTGCTGTTCTTCTGACCTACAGTTTGTAGCAATTTCTTGGATCTGCACTAGGACTATTCCAAAGGTTTTTAAGAAATGCAGTGTTATTTGCTGAGGCAGCCCTATAGCCTCAAAGGCAAATCTCCTGATTTATTTATTTTTTTAAATTTAGTGTTATAGTACTATAGCGCAAAAGTGCCACTTCATTGATACACTGATGTACTATAAGTTAAAAAAATGTTTTAAAAAAGAGAAAGGAGAAAAGGAGGGTTCCCTCACACACACACACACACACATCTTGGAATTAAAAAGCCATTTGAGGGTGAAAAATGAAATGATGCAGCTGGTGCTGGGAATTGCCAGAAAATAGCCCAGAACAACAGAGGTGCATTTGGATATTTTTAAAACTGTGAGAACTAGAGTAACAAATATTACAACCTTCTGGCACATTTGTCCCATCTAGAGGAGCCAAACAACTCACTGATTTGCTTGATTTCTTCTGTATCACTAACACAAGTCCCTCAGAGTTAATACCTCTTAGAATTCAAATTCACAGTTTTTAACCACCTGCCAACAATTCTTAACATACAGGATTTTCTCAGTAGGAAACTTCAAGTTTAAATCTGTCTCCTTTTCCTCAGGCTAAAACATGAAGAAGGGAGCAAGAATCATGGCACCAAATGAGGTCATCAAGTTAAAACAAGGGATGGTTTGCAGTTGTTTCGTGACCTCACAAAGCTTACCAAAGACAGGTGCAGGAATTACTTCCCACTGCAGAGAAGGAGATCTGAGGCAAGAGCTATGCAACATCAGAGCCTTCCACCAGAGCCTGGAAAAGTTACTCTTGTGGACTATAACACTTAGAATTTTTGAGTCACCCATGGCTGTGCTGGCTGTAACCCCCAAATGGTCTTTTTTCCTCAGCTCCCACAAACACCAAGAAGAGAGTTTTTGTTTGTTTGTTTGTCTTTTTAAGGGTTTGCTGATTTCACAGTGGTGAGATTCACTTTTTCTACTAGAACTCTGAGGCTCATCCTCCTGGTGTAACAGGCATACTCTTAGAATTCAAGAATTCTCATCCTTGGAATTTGTTTTAACTACCAGAACTAAACAGCATTCACAGTACTTGCATGCACATAAAAATCCACCTCTGTTTACACAAGCTTTCTTGGCAGTAGGAATTAGGAAGGAGGTGAAGCCATTTCATTGCTGCTATTATTAAATAATTGAGACTCAGGAATTATTCAGCAATCTACCAGTAGACGTTAGTCTAGCTTCTCTTCAGGTTTCACTTTACCATGAGGCATGGTAAAGCTACTGCCTCAGGCAGTGGAGTAACAATGAGGATTGCACCAAGGTCCTAGAAGGACAAAGCTGTGTATACCGTATGACCTGGCTTCTGGAGAGCAAAGGAAGCCTTCTACCTTCATGTACAATGGAGTATTAAACTGCTAAGCTGATCAGCTGCTGTACATGGAAGGACCAGGTACAGTAGGCCCTTCACATTTGCGAGGGATAGGGACACAAATTGCTCGTGAATATCAAATAATCGGGAATAGGGCGCCCTCCCTACAGGCTTCTGCCCAGCAGATGCACCCACCCAGGTGCAGGGAAGCAGGAAACAGGCACTTGCCTTCCCTGCACCTTCCGTGTGAAGCGCACCTGCACTGGCTGCGGCAGCAGGAGGAACGCAGGGAACTGGTGATCACCCTTCCTGGACTTTCCTGCCACCCGCGCAGGCACACCCGCAATGGCGGCGGGGACAGTGGGAGGAGTGTGGGGAATTGGCGATCACCCTCCCCAGACCTTCCTGCTGCCTGCACTTGCAGTGGCAGTGGGGGTGGCAGGGGAAGCACAGGGAATTGGCGATCACCTCCCCGGACCTTCCTGCCACCCGTGCATGCGCGCACGCATCTGCGGCGGTGGCAGAAGCACCGGGAGGAGCCCAGGGAAATGGCGATTGCTCTCCCCAGACCTTCCTGCGCCCAGCATGGGAGCACCTGCACCCGCGGCAGCGGTGGAAGAGGTGGGAGGAGCACAGGGAACGGGTGATCGCCCTCCCTGGACCTTCCTGCCCCCGGCAAGGAAAGCAAGCGGGGTGGGAATGGAGTGGGAGGGGGAGAATGGGGGGCAAGCGGGCACCCCGTGAATGATCAAATTGGCGAAAGTGAAACCTGCGAATGTAGAGGGAGGACTGTACTTTGGTGGAGGTGGAATTACACAGACCACCTGGTGCAAGACTTTTGACTTCCCCTCCAAAATTAGTTTTGTAGTATTTGAATCAAATACGCATCCAGCAAAATGATATTTGTTCCATGACGAGAAAGGATTTTTCGGCCTTCCTGTCAGCTTCTGTGAAGAAAATTTAACCTTCTCACCACCACAAAATCAGTATCTCTTCCCATGTTTACTGACTAAACTGGATAGGAAATGCCACAGGAACTTCATTTGGAGCTAATCTGAACTCTCTTTGATAACATGGAAATTCCCTTGTTTTTCCTACAAGCTGTTCTTCTTACCAAGTGCTTTAAGAAATAATTGGAAGCCTGAAAGCAGGGCTCATCTTTGCTTTTGACCTTCTGTTCACTGTTTGACTGGAAATAATAGTAATAATAAGTAGCACAGTGCTCATTGAAATTAGTTTTCCTGGCCACAAATTTACAATTGCCTCCCTGAAGTTTAAAATTATTCTTGCTCTGGCCTCAAGAGAAGTTATGAGTAACAATTGCTTCCATCTTCCTGCTGGCATTATTTTAAATGCCTGTCTGAAGATGAACCAGTGGGCTGGATCCCCATTAATTAAGTCAGCTATGACTGACATAAGCTTCATTTATTTTGATGGGCCTATACTAAGTATGACGAAGTTGGGATCCCATTCATTGATTCTGTTCTTGAAGCAGAAAGGAATTCATTTTTAATAGTTAAACAAAATTGTCTTTTATTACGTAAAGCCCCTCCATCATATGCATCACCATTTAAGATAAAATGAGACACATTTCTTAAACTATTAGGGTCAATGCAGTAAAACTGATCAAATGTTATTTAACTCAATCTCCCTCTAATGCTGCATATAATCCTATAAACTTCATTCTATCATGGAAGAAAGGGTTTATGGATATGTAGAAAATGGAGGATTATTACAGGGTTATTGAAAAGTACTTATTGAATATTTATCTATGATTGAGAGAAATAGCTTTCACCTATGTAGTTTTAACTGTTATGTTGTTGTTGTTGTGTGTCTTCAAGTCATTTCTCGCTTATGGTGACCCTAAGGCAAATCTTTCACAGTGTTTTCTTGTCCAAATTTGTTCAGAGAGGGTTTGCCTTTGCCTTTTTTTGAGGCGAGAGAATGTGATTGCGCAACCAGTGTCCTAGTCCAACAATCAAAACCACTATGCCGTGCTGGTTATACAACCACATAACAAATAAATATCCTGGCCTTTTCACTAAGAAAACACCAACATGATTTTGCAGATTTCAGTCCAGCCCAAGAGGGCAGTTGAGAAACAGAGGTGGCTGTGTCAGCTGCAACTTTTCCATCAGCGAGTCCATGATGGCATTGAACAATCTACTTTAGTACAATAACACCTCTGCGTTAGGAACTGAGGCTTAATTTTTTATCCTAGTCTTGGCAGAGTGATATGAGTGAATGCTAGGTTCCCGTAGCCCCTCTGTCCTAGGACTTACTGCCCCCACTAAACAGACCAAGGACAGAGAATCTAGGGAATCCTAACTTCCATTTATGAGACTGTTCTAAGGATTGAAATGAAGAAACAAGCCTGTATTCCCACAGGTGTTATGATCAATGCTCTTGTGGTATCTGCCACTGGTATAATGGATATATTCTTACATTAGGCAGACTTAGATGCTGACCTTCTTTCGGTTCAATGGGTAATCATTTGGAAGTCACCCTCTTTTAGCCTAATATAGCTCACGTAAAGACCTTACAATTGTTCTATGCATATTACCTTCAGCTTCTTCAACAAAAAGTGACATATGACCAGATGCAAAGCTGTTTTTGGAGAATCTGGAGAAGGGAGTTTGTGATCTGACATAAGAACCTGTTGTTACTAGAAAACTGTGACATCTACTGGACATGAAATTTAACAACTTAATTAGGAATGGGAATCATGTGGGTATCCAGATGTCTTTGGACTGCAACTTCCAGTACTCCTCACTATTAGCTATGTTGGCTAGGGCCACTGGGAACTGTAGTCTAAAAAAACACCTGAAGAGCTACACAATTCTCACCTGGCTTAAGTGAACAATTCTTCCTTGGTAGCTAATACAAACTTCTAAGCTTGTTTCTGGACTCTGACAAACAATGGGACCTAGCTGTTCCTGCTGGGTTCTGCCCAAAACTCTAAGTATTCCCTTCAAAATGAAAAGCTAGCATGACCTGATGCCGCTGAGGCCTTATCAGCTTGTGTCTTAAAGAGACAGCATTCAGCACATGCTGGGTGTTCTAGCTACCTATTTTCAAGTAGCCTGATTTGCATATTTTGTTTAACATGCCAGTTAACTATATTGTGCACATTTTCATGTTATGCAAATTAAGTTCAATAACTGTCAGCTTTTTTTACCACTATTACGTTTCAGGCTTGACACCATTTATATAATAAACATTGATTTGAGAAAGCTAGTATAGTATAATGACTAGACTTGGAATCAAGGGGTCCAAATTCAAATCCCTGCTCAATCACATGGCTTACCAGGTGACTTTTGTGTAGCCACTATTGCTCAGCCAAACCAAACTTCCAGGATATTTGTGAGGGAGAAGTCATATAAAACAGCTCTGTACATAGCTGGCAATATAAGGGATTAACAACAGCAGTAGCAATTTTATCACGGACAGGAGATTCTAGTGGTATAATAGGTTTTTGTCCTTAGGTGTTTTTTTTAAACTGTTAATAAAAATTTATCTACCACAGCAAGTTCTATAAATGACACACTGTCATCTAATTCACAATTGGAAATTCAGAGTAAATAAAGATTAAGTACAAAATAAATATACAGATTCAGATTAAATGTTTTATTTTAACTACAAGATATTCTAGTTTAACTATCTTTGACTTGTTTAATTTTTTATCAATGTAAATGTGTTAATCAGCTCATATATGCTGGGATGTTTGTTCCACCACCCAGCTACTGATCAATGATCCGATTACTAAGGTTTGTACTTACAGCATCTCAGTTGCCTCTCACCCCAATGATTACATCCTCCCACCCAAGCATATATGTAAGAATCTACCATCTGGTCCATAAATTTGAAGGACGCTGCAGTTTGTGAAAGGGCTGGCCCTAACATTAGGCAGGGTGAGACAGCTCCCTCAGGCAGCAGGATGCCAGGAATGGTAACCTACACTGGTCCCCCTATTGAGAGGTCTCCCCTGTTGTCTCAGCCTATCCCTTCTTTGCCCATTCTGCTTCAGTTCACTGCTGTGTCCATCCGGCACTCCTCTGACTCCTGGTTTTCTACCACCTGGTCACTCTTAGGGAGCTGCTCCTGCTCCCTGTCCCACCCACTGCTCTTCCTTTATGCCTTGGTTGTCCATCTACTTTCCCCTCCATTTCCCACCCACTTGCTCGCCCATGTGGAGCTGCTGCTGCTGTTCCTCCATCTGGTGCCCCCATCATTTCTTGCTCATATATGTGGTGGAGGTGGTGGTGGCACCTGCTGCTCTTCTTTGCTGTAGCACCAGCCCAACACACCCACACACGCATCTCCTACCTGCCCGCTCACATAGTGGCTGCATTCCTCCTGGTCACCACTGCCTGTACAGAGCTGGCGGGACCAGGACAGTACTTTCTCAAAGAGGAAGGGAGTGGAAGGGAGTGACAGGTAGGCAGGTCCAAGACAAGCCTTTGAGGCCCCTCCCTAAACTGCAAACCCCAGGATTCCACAGGAAGTTGAAAGTGGAATGATAGCACTATAACAGGTTAGTGCGGAAATGGCCAAGGGCAGCTGCAGTACTTCTGGCATCAATCCCTGTCACTGGAGAACTTGGGATGCTGCTGTCTAAAACAGCCTATGCCAAATGAAACATATTAGTCTTTAAGGTACCAGGAGATTCTTTTGTGTTTTTTTCTGCTGCAGTGGACTAACACAGATACTGGGAAGATGTTCTTTTGTGTACAAAAATTAAAACTAAGTAGAATTTCAAAGCAGTATCAAGCTGATGTGTAAGGCCTGGTTTTCCCCTTAATCTTAGTCTCCCTTATTTTACTCCGACTTCTACTTGACAAAAATCTTTCTTACATCTACCTAGTAGCTGCTATACTTTTTCCCTGAAATGGGTTACACTGCAGTAGGAAATGGGGTGGATTATTAAGAAATGTAAATATATAAATCTGCTGTGCCTAGTTATAAGATCCATTTACATTAACAGGACACATGTCGACTAAACAATGAAATGCTATACCATATACCCTTGACAAGTAAATGTGGAATTGGGACTTGGATTTGGTTATTTATCATCTGAAACCATTTTCCACAAATCTTAGATCCACAACAAGTATCACAGCTAGTAACTAACTCAATAAGCATCAATGTATCTATTTGTCTGTCTGTCCATCTGCCCCTCCATTCATCTTCTTCCCTTGCCTTTTTCCAACTCCTTCTTTCTTCCTGTTAGCATCAAGCCAGTAAGGAGCCTATGGAAGATAAAATGGAATCTTCCATTTTCTGGAAACCCAGTAAAAGTAAATAACACTGCCATATAAAGTCAGTTTCAGCAAAAAAAAACAATATTGTTTGTGACACCACAAATATTAATACAGTCAGTCCTCCACATCTATGGATTTGACTTTCACAGATTTGATTATTTGCAAGTTTCTCCAAGCCCTGCCCCCCACCTCCGGTGCTTCTTTTCCGGGGGAACCTTCCTTCTTTGCAGTTCCAATCAGGCCATGCAGCCCTTTTAAAACCTGTCTCTCCTCCTCCTCCTCCTCCACCAGCTGCCTGGCCAGCTAAGAACAACTGACAGCCCAAGACTATTCATCAAGACATTTAAAAAACTCAAAAGAAAACAGTCCTTACCTACTGTTCTTCGAAGATCTTCACACTGGCTAATGTGAGGAAACTTCAGGATTTCCTTCCATTTTTTGCTTTTACCTTTGCGTTTTCCTCCACCTCCTGAAGAAGAAAAGAAAATGATATTGAGAGGTGTTTTTTTTTAAAAAAAACCCTATATGCCATTTTTACTTTTCCATCTCAAACACATCCCAGCTGTGGTCTGTTATATTCATGTATACACACACCATTAAAAAGAAAAGAAAACTGTTTTCAGCATCACAATATAACAGGTGAGGGTGGCTTCTGTGTTATGATTATATGTGATGAGCCCTGGCAATTTTTAAAGCAATTTTTAATCTTATCATTCCAAAAGTGGGCAGAGTGGCAAGCTGAAACACAGCCAGCCACATGCATTGCACAAAGCGGTCATGTGCTGTAAAGACTGGTGTGTATTTTGTGTGTGTGTGTCAAATTGAGGACACAGCGGTCAGAACTTGGTGCCTTATCTCCTGAGCCACCTGTGAACTGTCTCTCTGGTAAACCCAGCTTAGGTTAAATATTGCAGTGGGAGGCTACTGTCTGCTCACCTAGACTTACAAAACACAGGAGCTAAGATAGCCCAATAGTCTGAGCAACTCATCGCTGTGTGCAGCTGCAGCAGGTTCTTATCTTGCTTTGCTGTCTTTTCTGGAACTCATCCTGCATCTTGAGGCTCTGGTATTGCATCTACTAACCTGTAGGAAGCAGCTGGGAGAGGTAATCTGAGTCCACCGCTATATTGATGACATTGTTATTATACCTTGTTGTTTAATACCAAGGAAGCAGTGAATATTCTTGAATGTTGCCTCTGCTTGATAATCATCTGGCTAACACTAAACTGAAATGTAATCCCAACATGTAATCAAAATGAGACTAAACTCAGACAAGATGAAAGATGCCCATGCCTAGTTTAGAAGCTGAGATTCAACCATTTCATGCACCCATTCACACTATAGAATTATAGCACTATTATTCCACCTTAATTGCCTTGGTTCCATCCTACAGAATCCTGAGATTGGCAATTTAGGGAGAGGAGTTTAGAATTCACAGCCCCAGTACCTCCCCAAACTATAAATCCTAGGATTCCATAGGATAGAACCATGGCAGTTAATGTGGAATAATAGCACTGTAATTGCATAGTCCAAATGGGCCTCTGGAAAGGCTTCACTTCCTTTGCTAGAACAGGTTCATAGCTTGCCAGTATTCCTTGACTTCGTACTGCTTCTGGATTCCCAGGTGGTGGTAGCAGAATTTGCATAACTGCATCAAGTACACTAACAGCAAGTCAAATAGACTTGGCCATGCCTTGGTTACATTAAATTTGACAGCAGTGCACTGGGTGGCTTTGCCCTTGAAGAATATTTGGAAGTTTTAGATAATATAAAATGTGGCAGCTAGGATCCATGCATGGTATAGGGATTCTATTCCCCTGATACCAAAAGATCTGCTCTGGTTGTCAACTGTTTTCTCAGCTCAATTCAGGGTGTTGGTCTAAGTAGGAGTGAGCAACTGTGGTGAGTTTTGAAGACACTGCTACTTAGAGAAACCTGCTTGACAGGCATATACAGGAGGACTTTGTTCCAAATTCTAAACTTTATTCTATTTGGAACTATGATCAGTCCTCCTTTGATCTCCTTTTAGGGAAGATGTCAAGACATGTCTTTCGAATTTAATCCTTGAAGTTATTTTTGAGCAAATTTTCTGCTTCTGATGATGATGATGATGGTGATGATGATGATTTTATTGCTTTTGATTGGTTGTAGACTGCCTTGGTGCTTTTTACTGAAAGGTGGTGTAAAAATACCAAACACACAGACAGCAAAGTCATGCTTATATCAAGTCTATTATAATCATACTATAATACCATGAATTCCTGCTGATCAATGCATTCCTAAATCAAAGTAAGAAAAATTTATCAGATTCATTTCCAGAACAGACTTGTAGAAGTCTCCAAGAAGTCTCCAACTTGTAGAAGTCTCCAGAAACATTTTCAGATTGGGGAGGAATAACCTGCTTAAGCAGTAGTCTAATGAATTACTCCCGTCTCCAGCCCAAGTTCATTTGTATGCCTTCATTTTTCTTCTTAGTCCCTCTGAATGTTCCATCTACTTTCTTGTCACTGCATTCATCCCCTGCTTTCCTTTTTACAGAAGAAATATATCATTTTACCTTCCTGTCTGTTTCTGAGTTTGTTTGCAAGGACATTCTCCATGAAATTCCATCCTAAACCTTTCAAAATCTTTGTATTTCTATCTTCTGATATACACACACACATTGTTTTACTTCCCCAACAAATAATCTTATCTGTCATCCTCTGGTGTTTTGAGCCTTGTCTTGAATTTCACAGTTTTTTAAAAAAACTTAATCACTGGTCGTAAAATCTCCCAAGGGAATTCACAGCACTATATAAACATTAGTTACCAAACAGAGTACTAAACAGTTGACTGCAGCAGCCTTATCGTATTTGGTAATCTATATACTCCTTTACTCCCAACAGCATGGAAAACATAGAAGAACCATTACAAGCATTAAATGCTAAGCAAAAGCAATGCAGTATAATTAGGTTACAAATAAAACGGAAAGAAAAGTTGCTATCAGGGGAGAAAAATAGGACGTAATTACTCTGAGCAGCGAAAAAGAAAAGAAAGGCACAAGCGTACCAGAATGGTGTATTTTGAACATACATTACTGTGAAGATTTGGGGGGGCAGGGGTGGGTTGGGGGCTGAAAAGTTCCCTAGTTACACCAGCATGATTGGTGCACAATACAGCCAATGGATTCTCCCCTTCTATTTCTTGTCCTACAAAAACAGCATCATCATTTGATGACTCATTTGCTTGCATCCGAGCGTAATAGAGTGGCACTCTCTTGCTTGCCTGTGACGTCTTTACGTTAAAGATTCCAATCAACTGCTTTCATCTGCCTGACCTTTCCAGCTTGCAGCCTATATCTTGAAGCCATTCTCGCTTACTTGCTCCAAATGCAATTCAGCAGGACAGGTGTATGTGTATTTGTGTGTGTGCGTGCAACTGCACAAGGACCTGAAGGACAAAATGCACCAAGAAATTTGAGACAAGGTAAATTGTTTGGCTGGACTAAAAGCTGAAAAGAAGGATCTCAGGGTAGTAATTGCATAGGTGTGAAAGTGAACGTTTTTCAAAAGCTGCCTTGATTCCTACTGCCAAGCTGTCATTTCATGTTAGAAGGCCCTCTAGAACTCCATCACTGCTTTTGTTATCCCCAAAGTGATAAAAACACATGATGTGCCTCCGGGGCTTGAAGATGTCCGAGTGGGCTTAATGGCTCCGGCTTCGGCTGTGCTATGTGGCATTTGAACTACTAGAATGTGGTTATCTCTCTATGTCTCATTAAAAAAGTCTCAGCATTTGGACAGAGCTCTTTGTACTGTGTTAAACCACTGAAGAGCCTCTCAGTGGGCTACATCCTGACTATGGTTTGTACAAAATAGAGGTGTTAATAGTGGATAAGTGAGAATATACTGAATGGACAGAGAAAGAAACTTAAAGGTTCAGTGCTTAATTATTGATATATATTCTCTCTCTCTCTCTTTCTCTGTGTGTGTGTATCTGTATGTGTGTGTGTTAAGGATGACTGTCAAATATTACAGCACAGTTATAATACGAAGGTAGGCCTTTTACAACACAGCATGCACATTTCCACCACTACCACCACCTCATTTAGCCCTGTTCAATTTCGGCTTCAATGTGAGATCTTAAACTTGTAGGTAGGCCTTGGGGTGTACATGCTTACCCTGCTCCCAGTATCTCAAGGAACACTGTCCTTATCTCCTTCGTCCTGCCTTTTCCACATTTACAGCAAGAAAGCCTGAAGTAGTTTTCAACTGGCCTTCGGGTGAATATGCTTTGAAGCTTCCATGCAACTGGGAACTCTCATCAAGGCAACTTGATTTCAGGAAGGCCTCTAAACCGTATTGGTCCAAAACTGTTGAACCCCCTTCAGACTTTTGTACTCAACGCACAAAGATCACAGCGAGAGGGCTGCCAGGAGTTAGGCCTTTCATGCATATCCAACTTTTACCTCTCAAGCATTCACCCAAACAGAGTTTGTATCCCCTACAAAATGTCGTTGCCTATAGCTCACCTGGACACCAGTTACTGGGGAGCAGAAGCAGAAAAGTTCAACGGCACTGTGTCCCACTTGTGAGTACCTCTTCACCACTGAGTTCACCTGGCACAGTGTGTGTTCTTATAACCTGATGCAGACTATTACTAAACACTTACTTATTTATATTCCACCTTTCTCCCAACACTAGTATAACAGAGTTTGAAAGTATTTAAAAGCATAACAATGAGGATAAAAACACAGAATCCTCCGTTAAAAGACTGTTCTACAGAAACCAGTTCATAGCCAAAAACTACAGCAAACCAAAATCTCCTCATACTGGACTTTTCTTTACTGACAGAGAGATGGCCCTTGTTTGCTCTTGCCCTCGGTCTCTGGGTTAAGACAGCACTAGCTCAGACAGCTTATTAGCCGTTCTCATTACAGAGTGTATATGTTTGTCTGGTAGTAGATAAAGGCTAAGTCTCTTTGTAAATAAAAGGCAGCTTGGGGGATTGACAGTGAACAGATGTTCTGGTGAAATCCTTCCCTGCACCCAGAAGCTAATGATGAGAAGTCAAAGGTCACAGGCTTAATTACCCACTGAATTAACATTGATTAATGGCTGTTTCCTCTCTTGCAAAGTTATTCACATAAGCCATGAAGCAGTGTGCTTGCAAAAGGATGGAAAATAAACATACTGGAGAAGACTCATAGCCCCTTAAGGCAAATGAGGGGCAACAACTTGGTTCCATAAAGTCAGACAGTATTTTGTTTTTGTTAATAGAAACAGCTAAAGACTGTTTTAACTCTCTCATGATATTTGAATAAACTCCTTCAGAGCTGAGCTCTGGGCTTTCCAAAATTAATATAATGTCAGAATTTATAATTAAGTTGAATTAAATATGTATACAACAGAGATGATATGAAAGTAAAGAATGAACATGCCTTTTTCAGGGCTCAGGGGTAAGAACACACAGTATATTATAGGGCTGGTCTCATGTTTCTGGATGAGCTTTGTGGTAAAAAAGAAAAAAAATATTTGCAGAACTCCATGAAGTCTTCAGTAACGTTGCTCAGACTTCTACAACTTGGTGGCTTGGAATATCATTCCCAGCACAGGCATAATGTTGGCGAAGGCTGGTCTGGATCCCTTTTAATAAAGTCTGGGTTTGGCATAGATGTTATGACCAGCCTAGTCAAGAACCTATACTAAAAGAACTTAGCTGAGATGTACGAATCATCCTGTTTATTTTCCTGGGCAACTTGGTGCATATTGTTAAATATGGCACCTTTTGGAATATCCTCTAGGTTGGAGTGGGGAGACATTTCAATGTGTTTCTGCTTCTTCGTGGATGGCTCATCCCAGGAGAAGGTATAAACACATTTTACTCATCCTAATGGAAAGTATAAGGTTCAATTGTGCCTCCCATACATATCCCAAAACTGCTGGGGAAGCTGTCCAGAGGCATGGAGAGAAACATCATAGTATACTCAAGATACCCTGATCTATTTTTTTTCTTTTTCATCAATTTCAGGTGTTCTAGCCATTTCTCCAAACAAGTTTATAGAATTAAGTCATAAATTTATTCATCCTAATCCAGCCTAACGCAGAATTTAATAGCAAGGTAGTTGGTAGAACGTCTACAACACAGTAAGTCCATTCTGGAAAATGTCTGCCCTAGACCGAGTTGTTCTCTGCCCTAAAGATCAGCTTTATAGTTTGGTGGCATTTTCCAATTCTGCATTGCTATTAGATTCTCAAATGGTAGCTTGTCTGTTCTCTCATTTGGAAGACATAGTGCCAGGATAGATTTAACTAGAGCTTATCCTGTGTTTTTAAAATGTTCTGCTAAAATGTTTCATAATTTTATATGTATTTACATTTCTGTCCCTTTCATTCTGTGTAAACAGCCTTAGAAACATGCATTCTGGAAGGTGCATAAAATTATTGCCAGTAAATTAAGTAAATAAATGGTGGGCTGAAACGAGTAATAGGTTTCAAACCCTTATGACTGAAAATATGTGGGAAGTGTTTTCTTTATGTTTTCTACATAATCACAGTAAGTCTTCTGGAACCTTTTGTAACTTGTTTCTGCCAAGGGGTACAACAAAACTTTTTTCCATTTTCTTTTCCCTACACCCTTTCAATATGTCATTTTTAAAAAAATTGGCTTCCTCTGTTCAGTCTCCTTTCACTTCTGCTCAGCAACCTGGTAATTGTTCCTTTATAAACACATGGATAAAAACACCTGCAGATTTTTGAAGCATTTTCAGCAGTAAAGAGCTTTCAAAATGCCTACAATTTAGATCCTCAATAGGTATGCACAGAGTGACTAGTCATCATTAATGGAGATGTGTGTATCCTTGTTCATGACACTGTCTTTTTAAGGCTAGATGTGTGTGCTGCACCAGAATGCACGAATGCATGCATATTTAATTTCAAGACCACAATCCACAAACTGCAGCCGACCTAACGTACAGACTGCTGCAGGTCAGCATTTTTGTTCTTCTGCAGCAGGCACCACTTAGAAATTCAAGTCCAGCTAAGGAAGGAATGAAGCACAGAGAGCTGACAATTTCTAGCTGGGATCTATCGCAGAAGCCTTGTGTGTGTATACGTGCCTTCAAGGCATTTGCAGACTTATGGTGACCCCATGAATTTCACAGGGTTTTGTTAGGCAAGGAATACTCAGAGGTGGATTTGCCAGTTCCTTCTTGTGAAACACAGCCTAAAAGCACCTGCTGTTCATTGATGGTCTCCCATCTCAGTACCAACTGGGGCTGACCCTGCTTCGCATCCAGGATCAGACAGGATTTGATGCATTTAGGGTATTTAGGTTCCCAAAGAAGCCTTACTAGGTGATAATACATACTGCACTGCATATTATCACAGGTATCTCTGTGGTTTGGCTTCATGTGCACGGTGGTAGGAGGAAGGGATGGAAAAGCAGTGTTGGAACAAATGCTGTGCAAGAGCAGGTAGCAAAAGAATCGTGTGGTTTGCTAAGGCATTCATAATAGATTGCTGTGTTGTTGTTGGGTCATTCCCATCTTATCGCAATCCTATCACAGGGTTTTCTTGGCAAGACTTGTACAGAGGAGGTTTGCCACTGCCTTTAAGGCTGAGAGTGTGACTTGCCCATGGTCACTCAGATAGATTGGGTGTCCATGTAGCTCTCCAGATGTTGCTGGATTGCAACTCTCATCATCTCTTACCATCAAGTAGCCTGCTAGGGCTTCTGGGACTTGCATTTCAACAGCACCTGATAGCTTTTAGGAAGAATTTGTATCTAGAAGACTAGAGCTGGTTATATTCCCAGATGAGAGCATCTTTCAGTTTATATGGAATTATGTGGAATTAATGTCAACTTTATGAATATTTGGGGAGAAAAAGTTAACTTTTGCAGAAACGTAAACAGAAAAGTCAAAGGAAATAAAATCCCAAATGAAATCCCTGTTCCATTTGAAAAGAGCCATTTATAGGTCTGAATAACCATGTTCTGCATGTTTTAAAACAATGTTTCCTTGAGATTTTCTTCAGAGAGGAAGAGTTCCTTTTTTATTTCTGTTGAACTCTTGCTCTGCAATATTTTAAACAGGAAATGTCATTGTAATAGGAACAAAAACAAAAGGTAAATTCCAGTGTCACATCTTCATTTATTTACTGCAATGTTATACCACCCATTACCAAAAGTTATCTTGGCAGTGTACAATACAAACAGACAAGAGCATCAAAAGGAAGCTGAAAAGAGCATCAGAGTAAAAGCAGAAACAGGGGTAAGAGTAGTACAACAAATCTGCTGAGGGAAAAAAAAAACAACGAACAGGCAGAGAAAATAACCAGGCCTTTGGCCAGTGTCATAAAAGACCACACAGTAGGCAAGTCTCTCAGAAAACAGCAATTCTACAACTAGAGCACCACTGCTAAAAAGACATTCTTGTTACCAACATTTTGTGAACACCGCCAGCAAATCATTATTGTTTGAAACATTTACATTAGAATTCAGACTTATTAATGTTTTCCCAAGTCAAGTTGTAATAATACAAGAATGAGGTTTGCCTGCGAATATGCAAATAGTTCCTTAGTATTAAGAAACTCTGAGCTCCATTGCAAGAGGTCGGAAGAGACTTTATACAGTATTCTTTAAGAGATGTCATACCTTCACAAGAAAAAAAATTAGCTGCATTTAAAATGACACAGGTCCAAATTCAATTTGCAGTACCTTGCCAGTGATTCAAGCAACATAAATAATTGCTTTTAACGTCAGGAGTATGACTCCACACGTGATATATTAAAAAATCCACATTATCTGCAGAACAGTGCTTTCTTTGTAGATGTTTTCTAAGGCTTGAAACAGACCCCTCTTAATGGAAAAACAACAATGCTACAGCTCCATTCTGTCAGGTTACCACTTCTGCATTTGACACGTCTGCCTTGATGTTACTCACCACTCTTACATTGATGGTGCTCCTGTTATGAGTCAGTCTCTGACAGCAGTACAGAGACGCTTGTACAAATACATGGGAATTCTATGCTGAGTAAAAAAAAAAATCTTTGCAGAAAAAAAGACTTTACAGCATGTTAGTCAATAGTCATTGTGGGTTGGTATTTTTCTCTCTTGATTTTTTAAAAAGCACACTTAAATACATGAGAACTTGTACAGTTTTTCTGTGTTCAAAATCATATTGAAAGGGTGGAGTTTTCACTGGGATGAAGAAATTAACAATCCACGGGACAATTAAAGCATAAGCTGTTTATTTTTATGTAATACTGTTATGATCAGGAGATTTTCCTCCAAGGGATTAATGTGGAAAATCAAGTGTACCTAAGTGAGAATACTGAAGTCAGTGCTGGAGATTTCAACCAGCCTCATATTGTCTACAAAAGATGTTCTCAGACATTTTTTTTAAAGAATTGTTTTATTCAATTTTATCCTGGCTTTTGATTAAACAAGCTCTTGGGGCAAATGACATCAATGAAAATAGAAGCACAGAATATTAATACTCCTACAGACTAGGAAAAGAGTATAAAACCTCCAAAAATGAGCTGAATAAAACTAATGGAATTGACTCCCTCCTATTCCAATCTACCTAAGTTAAACATTACATATGGAACAAGTTAAAGGAGATACCCAAGCATCACATATGATCAGTTCATCACTCTAGGCAGAGTGTGGAACTTCTAATTTTTTGCACTATGTCTTCCAGAGTGCCAGCCAGCATGAACACTGACCATGCTCAGTGGGAGACTCTGGGAGTTGCAGTCTGAAAAGGAATATTTTTTTCCAAGCTGAAACTAAGTTGTATAACCCCATGACTTTGTACTATTTATGGCAACATCAGTACTAAAACTATGGATCACAAAGCATGAATTTATTCAGTGTTCAGTTATTTCTTAAAAAAGAAAAACAGCATATGCCAATGGCCTTTTCTTTGGAACTTTCATCTTGAAAGCTTTCAGTGTTATACAAATCAGATGATGCTGTCTACCTCCCCGATTCTCTCAAGCAGGTACACTGAAGTTGAGGACACAGTGTCAACTAAGCCATACTGTGCCACAGTAGTGCTGCAAACACTGCAAAAGCCTTTCATCAGCAATTTGTTTCCACATGCAGACAGTCTCAAAAAGAGGACAGTTGGTCAAAGGAAGACTGAAATGTGAATTTGCAAATCAGTGTGGTCACTCAGAAGAAGATACATTTGGAGTAGGGAACTGGGTGTGCAGAAAGGCCTGCTACAGGTTTGAAAGCGAAGGACATTCTAGCACAGAACTAGGATCAATCAATAGCTGGCACGACTGGACCACTTCTAGAATTTATGCATTCCACTAGGGCTGACACTCTGCTTAATATCCTACCTACCTTGGAAGAAACACTTTTGTTGCTACCATCCTATCCTTCCTCCAGGTGCCTTCCAACAGTGCCAGTTTTTAAGCCTCACAGTGTCCCAACAGGCATTGCCTGAACAAGACTCCATGGCTCCTGCTAGCAGCTGGGCTCCAGACGTGAACAGGAGTGTATTTTGTTGCATATCCTGCTTTTAAAAATATAAATGTCACGTAACAATATCTACTTTGGGGATCCAAGACTTATCAGTATCTTTCTTGGCAACTCCAGCTGTCCTCTGTTTGCAAAAAGAAGTCCACAGTTCTACTTCCTGGCCAAGCTGTATTTCTGTCATTGCAAATTAATTGGAAACAAATGACTGATAAAAATGGCGATTATGCTTCTGAGGAAAAGGAAAATGACTGTACGTTCATCTGATAGCAAAGGAGGTGGCTTCCTGAAGTAATATGACATTCATGAGCATGTGGGAAATCAAGAAAGGAAATAAAATTCAAATAGACTGCAGTATGTTTATTTAAAATTACAAAACAATACACTGCTAAAGGGCAAGAGGCAAATTTTAAAAGAAAATAATGAGAGGAGAGAGGTCTTGGCTTTCCCTCAGTGTTGAAAGAGACTTGTTGTGAACCTAAAATGCTAAGGTCCTTACCACAAACAGTCTGAGCAGAACAAGACCTAATGAGACTACAACACTCTGACAGGAGGTTGTGAGGATAAGCCTTGGTCATCTTATCATAGCAAGCAACTTTATTCACAGCAAAATGAATTACAGTCAGCCCTCCACATTTGTGGGTTTGGCATTAACGGATTTGATTATTTGCAAGTTTCTCCACCCCTGCCCCCCCACCTCAAGCACTTTTTTGTCTGGGGATACTTCCCTCTTGGTGGCTTCGATCAGACTGTGAAGCTCTTTAAAAACCTGCCTCTGGTCCTCCTTCTCCTTCATCAGCCACTGTCTGGCCAGCTCAGAACAGCTCGTAGCCCAGTTTTTCAATACCACAAACCTTCTCGCAATGCCCCACATACACTCAATGCAGGCGATGGGCAAGAGAGAGGAAATATAAGGCCACCATGCCAACCCTTTCCTCTCTCTGGCTTGGTTTTGGCCCTGAGTGCCTACTCTCCCCACCCATGCCTCAGCCCCCTTTCCCCTCACCACACACACACATTTTGATATTTGCAATTTTTCACTTTAGTGGGGTCCTGTGCCTCTAACCCTAGTGAATGTGGAGGGCCAATTGTATTGGCCTACAGAGGTAATACGCTTTGGGAGAACCGATGTGATATGAAAATAAAGCAGAACCTGGAAATTTCTGGAATTAATGGAACTTCTGGGGAACAATGAAAACATAGAGCGCCTAACACATTGTTATTGTTGTTCCTGCTGCTGTTGTGTGTCTTCATGTCCGTTCCAACTTATGGCAACCCTAAGGCTAATCTATTACAGGGTTTTCTGGGGGCTGTGTGACACACCTGAGGTCAGCCACTAGGTTTCAATGACTGAGAGGGGAAGCAACCCCAAGTGTCCAGGGTCCTAATCCGACACTCAAACCACTAAACCACGCTGGTTCTCTAATGCATTACTCCACATTATTCCCCTTCAAAGAGCAAATGAATGAATGTTTCTTCAAAATGAGGGAAATGGGGGAAAGATTTACATAAAATTTGCTTTGGCCAATTTATACAATTGAACTTTGCAAAAAAAAATGCAAATATAAGTATAATACTTCCTACCATACTAGGGAAACTTGTGACTAGTTGGGCTATACACCTGTTCAGGCCTGTTATTTATCTGCTAAGTGCTGCTGGATTCCTCAAGGGCTCTGCTCTCTTTTCTTATGGTTCTTCAAACAAGACTTGGAGCAGACAGGCCTTCAAAACAGATAGTTATATTTTATGAGATGTAGACAACCTTTGCCTTTTCTGGTGTTTTGGATCTCAGCTCCTACAAGCCCAACCCAACATAGCCACTCGTAAGGGATGATGGAAGTTACAGTCCAAAACTCCTACAGGGCCAATGGTTTTCCAATCTTTGAAGCAGATGGTCGCCCTTTGTCCTCCTTTAGGGCACACAGCCACTTCAGAAATGATAATGAACCACTGTCAGAGGACAAGAGCTTTGAAAACTATCCACCTTATTTGTCAGTCTTGCCCTGAGTGATATAATCTATCTGGCAGTGGATCTCTTCGTGATAGAGGAGTAATGTCCATAAATATTCCCCAATTGATCCTTTTAAACTGAAGAAGTTGGGGTTGAACCTAGGGTCTTCTGTAGGAAAAGCCTATGCTTTATCACTGATCCCTCTTCCAGTATGCTTACACTTGCTTTTTGGTACACTTGTTACACTGGCATCTCTTTTTTGAAATAGGCCTTCCCCCTATTTTAAATTTCTTCCAGTCCACTGCCATATTTAGATTACCTTCCAACAGGCTTCAAATTTAGGACATTTGGACAAGAGGCCAAGAGGCCATTGGTGCAAATGTACATATTCCAAAGTGATTAGGGTGATTTAAATGGAAATACAGCACATCTCACCATAACAGGAAACAAATTGGACCAACTGACCAATTGTCTGCCATCCAGGAGTTGTTCACATTAATTTTTAGAGTTGCTGCTCCCCCTTCTTATAATGCCTTATCTTTAAAGTAAGCTTAAGGTTTATATTCACAACACACTGATATCAGTATGATAAGCACTTTAACTATCATGACTCCATCCAAAGAACTATGGGATCTGTAGTTTGGCAAGGTACTTACAGGGTAGTCAGGTAAACACAGTAGAGAAGAACTGAGGATTAAATCAGTTTAATGCTGCAGCACAGAGAGGCATTCAGGGTACCTTGGGAACTGCAGTTTCAGGAATTGCTCTCTGTAGGAGTATTAGATTAGAATGGATAGGCTTTCAAAATGGAGAGCTGACCTCTATGAGACAAAGGGCCTAAATCACCACCCAAGGTTTATTTATTTCATTTAAAATATTTATATTTTGCCCATATCATAAGATTTCTCAGTAGCTTATAATAAGCACAGGAAATTCTTGTCACAAACAGTCCTGTCAGAAGTATGTAGAAGACCATGCTAGTTATTCTTTTTATTTTATTTTATTTAGGTCTTTTACTTTGTTATACTTTTTCTTTTTCTTTTTTTGCTTCTTATCAGGAGCAGCCTTTTCAGAAGCATGTAGAAGACCATTCTAGTTATTTATATTTCATTTCTGTATTAAATACATTGTATACCCTATATTTCCAGCAACAGGTTGAAAAGCAGATTATGTGGCAATCTTCCTCTCCATTACAATTTATTCATATTTTTATTCATTCATATCAGGCTAGTTGACCAAATGAAGCTGTATTATATATACTGGGGGAAAAACAGATGTCGATTAAGCAGCAACAAAGTCTTCCATGGTAAAGTTGAACCTCTTGTGGTGTCATGTGCTTTGGAGGGAATGAGGAAAAACAGGTGAGGACTACAGACTATTCAATAAATTCTTATTTTTAAGATAGTCCATAAGTGTAGAAGAATAGCAGTGTGGTTCCAAATGATAACACCTGTTTTAATAGCACTTAAGAGTCATAGAGCACTTCATTTTTATTGCCTACTATACACATCAATTTTCACAACAATTATGTACAACAAACAATTACTGTCTTGGTTTCATAAGCATTAAACAAAGAGCACTATAATCGCCTTATATGCACACTCTGAGGAGTCCTTGGACTTCCAGCATGGTTTTAACTTTGTTTATTAGAAATAAATCCATTTGTTTCAACAGGATTTACATCTAGGTTAAGTACGCTTAGAGCTGCAGTTTTATGTTAGCATCCATCATAACTTGGCCACGCAACAGAGGCTTGTGTGAACACTTAGATCAAACAATGCAATGACATCTATTCATACCTTACCCAGCATGAACTGTTAAGACCACTGAACTTTTTTTTTTTTTGCAATTATTCTCAAATCTCTGCCAATATTTTGTTGACATTTTGGCAAAAGAAGAAACAGTATTGTGGTAGTACTGTCTCTTTACTAATCAAGGCCCAAATTCTGTTGGTAATTCTCAAGTAGAGTAGACTCTTTACATTAACTGCTGCGTGGTAAGTCAACACATAGATAAATCCCACAGATTTAATGCATCTACTTTTGCTGAGACTAAGAATAAAGATTTCACCGCAGTTCCATTGTTTCTATTTTCATATACTGGTTCAATCTGAGTATTCACATTAAAACAGCCATTTGCCATGCTTTTGAACGAGCCACCACTTTCCTTCACAATACTGAAATATTACTACTAAATAGGTGAAAAGACTGGGGTCTGAAATTGGCTGCCCACCCACCTGCGTGCTTTCAGTGATAGCTCAGCATACACTGATTTGCTTTTATAACTGTTGCTATAACATCACACCAGTGCTTCAGCATAATAATATAAGACCAATACTGGATCAGACCAAAGGCAAATCTAGTTCAGCATTGGGTTCCCACAGCAGTCAATCAGATGCTTAAAGGAAGTCTATAAGCAGAACATGAGTGTAACAATAGTCTCTTACTCACGTTTCCTAGCAACTGGTATACAGAAGTGTACCACTACCTGTACTGAAGATAATATATTGTGATCATGACTAGCACAAATTGATAGCCTCATTCTCCATGTATTTGACATCTAAGCTAGAAGCTATCAGAATGTCTTACGGCAGTGTTTTCCACAGTTTAACTGTGAACTGTGGGACCAAGTAGTTCCTTTATCTCCCCTGCATCTCCCACCATTTAGCTTCCTCAGGCAATCCTGGTTACTGATATTATGGACTTGTTTTCTCTGTCTACTTCCTCCATATCATGTTCTTCCTTACTCTGCCATTTTTTAAGCTAAAAAGCCCCCCAAATTGTGACTATTTATCACAGAGCACTTTCTCTAGCCCATTTACAGTTTCTTTGCCTTTCTCTGCTCTATAATGACCACCGCATTGCCACCTGATTTCTTTCTAGGCTCAGTATCAAGTGCTATTTTTGCTTCATGGCTTGCAATCAAGATACTTGCTGTTGCCACATATTGTCGTCCATGCATTTCGTCCATGTCCCTCCTATGGGTTCCCCTGCTATTCAAGCTGTGGTGCATTGATAACTAGGGAAAGGCCATCTCAGTGGTGGCATCCTGACTGGAAAATGTTGTCTACTATGATGTTAGTTTGGCACCAGTCAAAGACCATTTCACTTTCTCTTTTTATCTAAACATCATCATACCACCTGAATATTCCTAATTTTATCTAATTTTAGAAGTTATATAGGGTTGTGCCTGGTTATACTTGGCAGGGAAATCACTCCTCGAGATAACACCACCCAGAGATCTCCAGGTAGGACTAGGAATCATACTTGAAAGCCTGGAGGAATACTGCCAGTCAAAATTGACAATATTGGTTCAGATGAATCTAATGACTGCTTCCGTAGTCACATCTCTAGAGGAGTGGGGAGAGATCCTTATTTTGTCTTCTGTTTTATATATCTAGAAGTCACGATGTTGGGAAATGCTGCCTTTAATAATACTTTAAGCTCTAATAGGCACTGTAAGCCAAGAATTCTAATTCTTTTAGTGATCATCCTTCCCCTCTTTCCTTTAAGTATAAGTTCTGGCATGACTGCCCCTGAATTGCTTATCCTAATACTTCTGTATTCCAAGGCAGAGGCTTCATGAACAAGAGATTTGGAAAAAGTAGAGGAAAACTGAGGTTGGATAAATACCTGGAAGGTATGAGGTCCTGTGCGATATCAGAGGCTAAGCAGGGGGAGGCCCTGAAACGGAGAATACTAGTTGCTATAGGCTATATTCAGAGGAAATGTTACTGCCCTGGCTAGTCCGAGCTTTGGGGATATTAAAAGATATCCTCTTGATATCATAATTCGGTTTCACTTCTTTATTCCTCTCCACGTGCTTGTGAGGCCACCGGACAAGCACATAAACAAGCTCGGCCGTTAATAGCTGTAATATTCAAACTACAATACAGGCAGGTCAGAAATAGCTGACTCACTGCTTTAGGAGACCTCCAGGCAAGTACTCTGATTAGGTATGCACGCAACCTACAAAAGAGCCTCTGCCCCGCGATGGCAGCTTGAGGGGTAACCTATACAATACCCAAGTACTCTGCGTTTGCATACTGGCTACTCTATTGAGAACCGCTACGATAACTCAGTCGTTCAGATTCTGACCTTTCGGAGGCTTTGTCTCCAACTCTAAATCTATTGTTTTCCCCCAACTACGGCATAGCCTGCAGTCACAATTCTCTTTATAAAAACCCTCGATTCCGAGACCTTCCTCGGAACGCTCCCGAGTTTCATCCCGCCTTGCTGCCGCTTTGCTTGGCGAGCCTCCCTTCAGCTCCACGTGCTGAGCTACATCGCACCCCAGCTTCGCTCTCCATTTTTCTGGGCTTCAGGACAGGTGAAGTATCACTCAAACCAGCAATCCCTCTAAAAATCCCTCTATACCACTCCAACCTTTATTTTCTTTAGCTATCTTGTATGAGTGTGTCACATACACTGTTTTGCTTGTGTTTAATAAACATCATTTATTGTTTCAACTTTTGTGTGCTACTTGACTCAACCCGACGCCGTAGACATAGGGTTCAAGATCTTGCTACGTTACCCTGCCTCTTGTAACGCTAAGCAGTGCTCTGAGCTAATTTTCCCCAACTTTAGTTGAGCACATTTTGGTGTCGCTCCTGGGACCCCCAGTTCGCAGGGTAACAGAGAACAATGGCAGACCACCTCTGAATAAATCTTGCCAAGATAATCTTATCACAGGGTCACCATAAATGATTGGAGACCTGAAGACACAGCACTAGAAAAGGAAAACTGAACTGTTCTTGGACAGGCTGTTCTCGCAGATGAAGCCTCAAAGTTTCTCTTAAGCTCTGGAGCTAATACACTTGCATTGTGTGCTCAGTCACAAGGCCACCTCTGCCTCAACAGTTGCTCATTTACAATGAGTTTTTCCATTCAGCTCTTCATAAAAAAATATATATAAGCAGATGTGGAAACTATTATGTGAAAGTTTCTCAAACATCATTACAACAAAAAGGGGTAGGCTTTTTTTTTAGTTTTTTGTGTTTGTTTATGTGTGCATAAATGCACACATTCATATATACATAATTTCCTGTGCCTGCAATTTAGCTTGTGAAAGATCTCACTGGATTGAAAAGTTTTAACAATTCATCTTTTGCATGAGGGTCCATTAGCACTGTTTAGGTGATACTCTTCTGAAACACGCTGGTCTATTTGCTTTACTTTCTCTCTTTCTTTCACTTTTCTTTTCTCTCCCTCGTCTTTAATGAGAAGGCAACAAGAATTATTTTTCCTGATCACCAAGAGGGGCAAGGTTTTTCATCTTGTGCACAAAAACAAAATGAGAAGCCTTCCCTCACCCCCACTCCCCACGGTCAGTTTCCGTACAATTTGCACAAGAAGCCTCTGGGCGAAACTAGTGTCCTCTCCAGTCGGTTAAGCAAAGCAAGTGCACACAATAACCAACAGAGTGATTGTATCATTGATTTGCTGTTTTTTTAAAGAAAGACACAGACTATCACCCAACATCTACGGCTTTTAAAAGTTGTGGAACGAGACAGCAACAATCAGAGCTTGCCCAAAAATCACACGCATAATTTGCACAAAGATTGGCTTCAGAAATGTACATACTGTCCTGTACTTTGCAGAAAATGCTAAAAACATTCCTGTCAGAAAAAAAAAATCTGAGTTTTTTTTTTACTTCATTCTCCTGAACAAAAAAAACTTAAATAGGTAGGAATGGTGTCACCCTACACTTAATGAGATCTCTGTCCACATTCCTATAGCAAAGGCATTAAGTGACTTCTGTTGCATCAGATCAAAAGTCAATGTAGTCTTGTTTTCCATAGTATCAGATGCTTCCTGAAAAGCTTATAAGCAGGAAGGTAATAGTTCTCTTCCGCATTTGCTCACAAGCAGCTGATATTGAGGTAAACTGCTTCTAAGCCCTGAAGGCTGTATATAGCCATCATGACTAGTATCCCTTTAAGGAATTTACCGCCATGGATTTGTCCCTTTTGAAGCCATCTATACTAGTAGCCACCATTATCACATTGTGTGGTAGCTGTATACAGATCATAATCAGGCACATTCTCCTAATTGATGCACAGCCAGTGTGGGCACATGCATGTTATGTCCATTTATGATAGTGGGACGGAGCACTCACATCCTGGAACAGAACCCTGCATATATGGGGAACGCACTGCATCTATGTACATTTGTTCCATTTACTCAACAGGTCTATTCTAGATGAGACCAAGAAGTGAGTTTAAGGCAAAAGGACACAATGTTTTGTTTATGCTTACTACATGCAAATAATGTCCATTTCATTTTATCACTAATTTATATTGGTGGCATCTTTTACAACTGCCTCCTTAAAAGTTAAGTGTATCAGAATGTCAACTGAGCTGCCATTTTTATTTTAAACAGGTGCCACAGCTATTGGGCGTTTGCTTCAGAACAATTTCTGATGAATATTTTGGACAGTTCCAAGTTTACAGATCTTTATGGCGTAAATGCAGTATTGATAGAGAAGTTCATTTTATTACATCTGTTCTCCTGCCAGTCTGCAATGAGCCCAAGACGAATGATGAGTTATGTATTACGTTTTCATCACACCAATCCTGTAAGATTGGTTAGGCTGAAAAATAACTTGTCCCAAGACAATCCAAGTGAAATTTATCACTGGTTAAAAGTAGATTTGGCCTCATTTCCCCACATCCTGTGCTACCTGTTGAGCTTTGACTGTTGCAGATTTTGGAAATAATGCATGTTACCTACATGCATTAAGTTACCTGTAACACTCTACTTTTTGAGATAATGAGAGTGTAATGATGTCCCTTTGCAAATAATGCAATGAGGAGTAACTGTTAGTTTTTTTATTTATTACTTTTTGAGAACTAAAATAGCTTTTTGGAACATTTTGAGGGGGATCTTTTTTCAAAATCTAAGTCATTTTCTTACTTTTTAGATGGATTTTTAAGGGAACTAGTGAGTAACACAAGTACATAGCAAGGAGAAGGAGGAAGAAGAAGAAGAATAGGTTATCTTTGGCAGGCTTCATAAAGAGTTATATAATGAACTCCCTCTCCCCCTCAAAAAACAAAGAACAAAAAAAAATCAGAAATAACATTCCATATTCATTCATGTTCCAAACATGTGGTGACGTGATATGTATATCTGTTGGATTATTACCTGGCAGGTCTCTAAAGCACAGGTCTGCTACAGTGATTCTCTAAGTCCAAGAGGAGGGTCAAAAGGGCAGGGAATATGGTCTACAGGATTACAGCACTATTATTCCACTTTAATTGTGATGTTCTACAGAATCCTGGAAGTCTGCAGTTTAGGGAGGGGCGTTTAGAATCTGGCCAGAGAGCTCAAGGGCCCCACCTAACTCTAAACCCCAGGATTCCATAGAAGGTAATCATGGCAGTTGAAAGTGAAATAACAGTGCTATAATTCTGTAGTGTGAATGGACTCTTGGTCTGTGCTTAAGGAAATAACACAAGTTAGCATCACTGAGCCTGACTAAAACCCTCTCCAGCATATCTTATTTATTTAATTTATTTAATTAATTTCTATCTCATCTTTCTTCAAGGAGACTCACAACTTTACTTTCTAACCATTATATTCACTAGAGATGGGCCAACCAAATCCTCAGATCCCGAAATCCTCAAATCCTCATCCCTTAGCCAAAATAGGCAAACCAAATCTTTCGAATCCACCAACCAAATAGTTTGTTGGAGACCGGGATGCCTGAAAACCTGGGAGACCAGGACACTTGAGAACTTGGGAGACCAGATACACACAGGGATGTGGCAAGTGGGTGAGTTTTTCTCTTAGGGTAATAATGGCCTTTGCTAACAATTTCAGAAATTACATATGGGGTTGTATTTGAAGATATTTGAATTGAACATTTAATATTTAAGTTCAGCACTTGACTAGAAGGGACAGGCTTGAGATTTCAAGGACAGCTGAAAGATTCCTTTGCATAGCTCCCTTGCAAAGCTCTTTCAGACACAATTCTGTGGTTTGTAGTTTTACAAAGTGTCACAGCCTTCTGTGCCAAAGTGTGCTGGTGCATCAGCAAACTACAAACCCCACGATGCCATAAGGAGCTATGCAAAGAAAATCCAGTTTTGACCTGGATTATCTCTCTACTGTAGTATATGGCTCTGTTTACACAGGCAGAAAAATGTGGGATTAATCCACATTTTCCTGCCTGTGTAGAAAGGGCCTTCATGTCATTTTCAATCTGGGGAAATCCTGAGGCAAAATTATGACCTGGCCCGATTTCTTCAGAGAGAGGTTTGCCTTTGCCTAGGCTTTTGCTAAGGCAGAAAGAGTGTGTCCTGCCCAAGATTATCCTTCTTTCCTTTGCTTTTCAAACCCTTTTTAATAAAAGGATTCGAAAGATTCAAGATTCATGAGATTTGTGGATTCCCAGAATCTTCCACGGATTCAGATCCGGATTCAGAAAATTCTGGATTCCTCCCATCCCTAATATTCACCACATTACATTCTTGTCATTACATTACGCCATCTGTACCGATTTTATTCCTGAGGGATTTTTACCTATTAACACGTTTTCTGGATTTTATTTTATAAATTTTATAACATGGTGGCAAGCTTTACTTTGCTTAGGGAACTAAACAAAAGCCACAACAATACACAACAGACCAGTAAAATAATAATAAATTGATCAGTATATTCCAGTATCCTAGGATCTATCCAAGAATAAAGTATTGAGCTACTGTGCATTTTGTTTTGCTTTGTTTTTCTCATGGGCCAGCAAAGCAATGATTGTTTTTGTTTAATCTGCTTTGGAAAATATCACATCAGCTGTTCAGAGCAAAATCTACCACCTAAAGAGGGACTGCATTGAGACCTTTATCCCCTCTAACCACTAGGAGCTCTTTCCTACTATACAATTATAGTGCTACGTTTCCATCTTAACTACCCTGGCTCTGCTGTATGGGATCCTGGGACTTATAGTTTGATGTTGTTGTTGTCATTTCCAACTTATGGCAAGCCTAAGGCAAACGTATTACAGGGGTTTCTGGGGCTGAGAGTGTGTGACACGCTCAAGGTCACCCAGTGGGTATTCATGGCCGAGGGAAGAATCAACCTCTGGTCTTCAGGGTTATGATCCAACGCTGAAACCAGTACATCATGCTGGCTCTCTATTTGTAATTTAGGGAGGGGTATTTTAGAATTCTCACCTAGAGAGCTCTAGTGCACTACCACACAATAAACCCCAAGATCCCAGAGAAAACAGTCATGGCAGTTAAATCAAAGTGCTGAAAGGGGCCATGGTAACACTCATAATTTGGCATAAACTGGCCCTTTTTCAAATTAGGGTACCACCTAAAAATGCTTTATTTAAAGGTGGTTATGACAGTTAGGTTTCTGCGTATTTCTCCTCTTTTTATGCTGATTCAGGAATCTGTGTGTTTTGTTGAATGCAAAGGACACATCTCCAACTTGCAAACAGCTTTTGTGTTCTCAGGAATGGAAACCAGCCATTGCTTCTTCATCCTGGGTATGCATTATCGATTGTAATTTGATACCTGTACATTTACCACTGATTCAGTTTGCAGTCTTCCTCTTCAGATGAAATCTAATTGCAGAGTGCAAGGCCACAACCTAATTTTGAGACTTTATTGCATCTTTATCCTTCCTCAACCTTTTGTACCACCAAGCCTGATGAACTTGAAAGCCTGCACTGTTCTTACGGCATTTGAGTTGATTTACAAAGTTATTATCTAAGTGTGAATTTTCTTTTCCTCCTCATGAACCAGCTATTTCCTTTTAAATCTCATCATTGTAACGCTTAGAAAACAGAAACTCTCTTTCCATTAACTCAACAAGCATATGTAGATGACATAAGTCAGAATCTTACAAAAATACTCAGCAAAAAATGTTCCCATCCCATGAAAGTTTCCATGGAGCAAAAAGGGCATTTAAATATAGCAAGCAAGAATATTTGCATCAACAACAGCTTAGAAATAACAAAGTCCATCATGTCTTCAAGCATTAAGGAATACATTACTCAACTAAAAAATTCCACAAAAGGTCCCTCATCTTTAATACAACTGTGCAATATTTTTGATGCTATATGTGCATTGTTTTAATACACTGGGAGTTCTCTGAAACATTCATTTTTTCCTGAAAGCTGTGTAACTTTGCTGCTTCTTCAGGTTTTCATAAAACAGTGTTGAAACTGGCCACCAACACTACAATAGGCAAGGTTATCAAATCATTTAAATTACAGGAAGAAATCTTCAGTTCCATCATTTCAAAGAAGGGAAGGCAAAGTGGGGCCCTGGTGCTGTGTGCAAACCTTAAGGTTGCAATTGCAGGTCCCAGCACCCACCCAGACTTCCCATTTTCTTGCAAAAAAGAGTAGGGAGGTTGAATTGCTTTTCCTAAAAGCCTCTGGGAGCAGCAACTCATCTTGTAAATAGATATCCTTTCTCTATTGAACATCAAAAATATCCAATTTTCAAACTAGAAGCAGACTTCTGGCTACTACTGGTTTTTGTTTTTCATTTTTTTGGGGGGGTTATCTGTGGAACCCCGAGAGATGACGTGAAAATTGACCCCATAAAATGCCAAATCTGCCCACCCCTGATTTAAAAGATCCAAGATCAAAGCAACAATGAATCTGGATTTGAAGAGAACTTAGACTGGTTTAGGCACCCTAGTACCCCCCAGATATTTCAAATTGCCACCAGCCCTACCCATTATGACCATTGTTTATGGATCATGTAAGTGGTAGCCCAAAACACTGGAGGACACTGAGATGCCTACCCCTGAAGTGCATATCACATGATGTTGTTATACTGGTAGACTGATCATGCCTTTGCGTCAGCCTTATCACTCAATGATGTGGCTCTCCTGGGTGGTGTTGTGTCGTAGAATCATTGAGAGTCTGTTTTTTTTTTCTTTGCTGGAAATAATCTATAAATGATCCTCTTTCCTCCTTTGGTTCAGTGTGAACGTCTCATTTTGCTTTATTGGAAGAACAACTGAATAGCGGGTGTGGTGTGGATGTGGTCTTGCTTTTCCTCCCTTGAGAGTTCCCAAGAACATCTACAAAAAGGAAAGCCTCATACTACTTTTGGTGCTTGGGTGGGGAAGACAAAGTCCCAAGAGAACTGTGGTGTTTCCTGATCTGTTTTCTATGCTGTACACTCTTGAAACACTTTTGGGTTGTTTTTTTTCTTTTTGGCTTGTTGTTATAGTGCACTAACAGTATGACCCTGACCTGTTAACTTTTGGAAGTCATTATTCAGATGCCTTCACTGCATGACGGTGTTTTCCAAAGATCCCTCCTCTGCTCTCCTACGGTGCACCATAATACCATAGTGTTACGGCCACCATGTTAGTTTTTAAAAATTATTTGTAATTATTAATTACTAATTCTTTTAAGCCAGTAGTGTAATAGTGTTGTGATGTAATGCATAATAACATCATTATAGCTCAATCTTTTTTTAAAAAAGAATGAAAGAGAAATGGATCATAATTCAGGAGGCAGTGCAAATGACATTGTCAGTACTGAACAACTTATAGCGCAGAAGAGAAAACAATAGAAGTTATCCTATCAAAGCAAAAATGGCTTGACAGCACACAACAACTAGAACAGGTGAAGTGATTTGCAAACAGGATAACCCAATACCACTGACTAGTGATATAAGCACCTTAGACTATGTCTCAAGGAGCCACAGCACATACAAAGGTCTTGAAAAAACCGGTAACAGACTTTTCAGCATGAGTCAAAGGACTTAACAGGTTTCGGTTCTGACAGAGACAGAGGTGGATGTGTGGGTATCTCATGAATACAAGATGTTTGTCTTGCACTCTACTTCTTTTCATGGGAATCATCCCACATAATATGAGAAGCAGCTCTGACTGTGCCTTCTCAGTATTAGTTGCCTATTTGCATAAAAGGAATAAATAGCCTTGATGACTAGGAGACAGTTGCAGCCACGAATCTGTTTATCTTCATTCAACGTCAGCTGTCATTAGTGCATCTTGTGGTAGGAAATCCAGGAGTTTGATCATGTTCTGCTAATAACCTGTAATGAGCCTCCCACCACTCAGTTTCACAGTCATTCACAAGGTTCTAGAAAGAAACCTCTCATCCTATCTACTTACTCTATACCATACGTAACTTTACACACCTCTATCATGTATCTACTTACTTGCCCTTCTTTTAAAAAAGTAAAACTACATCAAACACTCTAAATATTCCTTAGAGAGGAGCTTTTCCAACCTCTTGATCATTTTGGTTGCCACTTTCTGCACCCTATTCTAGCTTTGCAATATCTTTTTTGAGGTATGGCATGAATGGATCATAAAGGATTCAAAACTGGCAGAGAAATATTCCCCTTTATAGCTAACATTTATCTGAATCTATGAAAGCTAGCATGAAAACTAAAGATTATACATAGGATAAAAAGTGTGTGTGGTGTGTGTGTGTGTGTGTGTGTGTGTGTGTGTGTGTGGTAATAGTAGCCCTGTGCGGCAGCAATCTATGATTTGCGAGATACTTTCATTCATTTAAAGGATTGTAGATGTAATAACAGCCTATAAATAGCTTCTCAGATCTTGAATCCTTGATTTGAACACAGATTGACCTTTGGGGCTCAAATCTAAATGCCAAGGGTTATGAACACACTATGATGCAGCTATTGACTGCTGCCTAAGGCTTTAATGCTGGCAGATGTGCCTTTTTAAAAAAAGCAGTAAGTTGGAATGAATGGAATGTTTCTGTATAGTTCCCAAGCATGGGAGGGAACATTTTTAGTGCAAGAAAAAGTGTGTTTTCCCTTTTAAAACTTACTGGTAGAACTAATTAGCTGTGACTATGAGAGAGAGAGAAAGAGAGAGAGAGAGATGTTTTAATCGCTGTGTTTATTGAATTTTTGATCCCCACAACAAGCAGTCAGATACACACGACTCAATATAAAATCATTGTTTAAGTTCTGCCAAGAAGAATCAACAATAATTAAATTTAAGAGTTCTTTTCCCTTAAAAAAGCCATTCCCCATTCTAAATATATTTGATAAAATTCCTCTGGTGAGCTCAGCTGAGACTCTGAACTGCTGTTATCCCCGAAAGACTGTATCTCTCGCTGACGTCAATAGGAGCCCAGCCTACGCTGGGAGAGTGGCATATCAGAAACAAGATCTGCCATGTGGATCCAAGCAGGGAATTTGCTCTAGGAATTTACAAGCTTCAGGAAGGTTAGCTGATTTAGCTGTCTTCTGATTAATCCAAGGGGGAAAAAAAATGCTACACAAACATGAGGGCTATCTCCTGCCTATCTAAGCCACATGATATGGTGCTAGCTCAGATTTGCATTTATTTTACAAGAGAAAGTATGTATTGGTAACAGCCACAACTTCAGCAAAATGTGAATACATTTTTGTGTCTTGGTTCACATGCATAAATAACCATACTATTAAGATTTCTTTCAAAACCTCTAGCATGAGGAACAGTGTTACTTATCAACTCAGTCTGCCCCAGTTATCTTGTCTTCAACACCATCTAGTTTGGGGGTTTAGAAAGGTTTTCTATACTACTTTCTAATGGCAGGAGACAGATAGTTGTATTCTGCTCCCCACATCACCCCTCAAAACACTGAAGTTTGCATAAGAAGCATTATTTCTCATATGGTATGTTTACTCATTTCTTTTGATCTACTGTCTTAAATACAGCCTTCATTTAAAATTTAAAATCTAAAGAAGCATTATTTCTCATATGGTATGTTTACTCACTTCTTTTGATCTACTGTATTAAATACAGCCCTCATTTAAAATCTAGGATCCTACATTGTTACTTTGTTCATCATGGGACATCTTTTGATACTACTATCCAAGCATGGGTGGTGCTAAAGCATCATTCCTGTCCTCAGTCAAAAGTAATATCAGAGTCTTGAGATCACCTGGAAAGAGACTACAATGTGGCTCCTTCCCAAGCCAAGTTTCTTCTCCAGAAATTGTGAAAATGCTAATGTTAGAAGTAGTTGTGTTATGGACATCTCATATGGGATGACCTAGTGCCTCTTGGTTTTATCTGTGCAAGCTGAGAAGATGGCATGCCTTTAAAGAGTGTTTGGAGACTGCAATTGGTCCAAAGAATTGCAGGCAGACTCTTAGCTGGGGCTGATTATGAGAGCACCCAACTACAACGGCTTGTTTCTGGGCACATCTCAAAATGCTGGTTATGATCTATAAAGCCAAATACAGCTTGGGTCCAGGTTGTCTGAAGTATTGCATCTTCCCACATGAGCATGGAAAAGTGCCAAGATCTTTTGGGTGGGGCAAACTCATCATCAAATAAGCACATTTGGTGGGAATGCAAGAGAGGTCCTTCTTCATGTCTCCACCCACCCAACAGAACTCCTTTCCTAGGAAGGTTAAGTTAGCTTCCTCTTTGCTGTCCTTTTGCCATCGTCAAATGAAGATCTTTTTATTCCAGCAGGCTTTGTGGAACTGATTGTTTTACGCAAAAGCAGGTTTTTTTTATAGTGTGCAGTACTGTTTTAATTCTTTAATCAATTTTTAAATGTTTTTAATTTTGTTGATAGTTTAATAGTATCTTAATCACAACGTTTTGTATATTTTTAACAACACGTGGTTTTGTTTGTAATCTTCTCTACCATGTAAGGTGTCTTGCAGACCAGCTTGAGAAAAAATAAAATGATGGATGGAGTCTCCCGAGGTATGAAATAAACTTCAAAAGGTTTTCTTGTGCAATAGTTCTTAATGGGGTATAGACATGGCAACAAGGAATTTCATAATTATGGAGTTCTGTATGTGAATAATACAGACTTTGAATGGACTCTGAAAAAAAATGTAAGTGCTGAGCCAGAACTAAGCTCTATCTTCCCCCGCAACCTCCTCCAGCCAAGGCAATTGTCTTGGAAGGTTAGGAAAGTCTGTGAAAATCAAGCTAAAACAGACGGTGGCCCTTCAAAGCGTTGCTGGACTGCAACTCCCATAATCCTACCGTTTATAGGCTATTCTGGCTATGGCTGATGGGAGCTTAAATGTCCTGAGGAGGGCCACAAGTTGCCAACCCCTGAGCTAAAGGATGGAGCTCTGTCTTCCTTTCTCATCAAGTTGACTTTGAGCGAGGCAGAATCAGAACTATCAGAAATAAAGAAGGCAACACCTCACAATGGCTTTTTATGGATGTTTCCTAATCAACAGTTTGACTATGGTGCAGCTTGCGTCATCTTGATCTACACTCAGGTACCGCAGTAACAAGCCTAGCTGTGGATACAATCCCATTATACGGTTGGCAACATCTTCTATTGCTCTTCTGCTATGCAGACATCAATTATAAATTAGATGGGATTTATTTGTCAGATGGAGACGGGAATGTGTAGTGTACTGCAGAAGAAGAAGAACAGGGAAAGGTATATTAACTTTGTTTTTTCAAGATTATGTGGAATTATCTAGGTAACAGAGGAAATTAGCTTTTACATGCAATTCTGCCCAAAGCTTCCTCCAGATTCTTGCGCCAGTCCATGGTTTTTGTCAATGACGAGGCTTTCATAAGTTGGGATGCCCTTGGAAAGCTTCTATAGCAGATGCTGCAGCCAGCTAAAGGAATGCACCAGTGAACCACTAATCCGTGCAGACCAAGAAATTCCTCCAAAAACCACACGGATTAGCAGCGATAACATCTCTTGCCATCATATTAAACACTGAAGCAAATAAACACAGACAGTTTCCATATTTAAGAATTCAAGGCCAGACACTCTTTGCTGGAATGGCTTCCCGTACATGCACACATACACACAGAATGCTGACCTAAAAACATTTTTTAAAAAAATCACTGCATGGCACTATTAGAGTGTGTAGTGTATTAATTGCAGAGTAGCAGGACAAACTTCCCAACCCATCCAAGCAGCTCACAATGTAAACCAGTCCAGATGTGTTGGCCTGAACTCACATCACTCTCAGCCAATACCCTTGTGACGGCTGGGGTTTGTAGGAGTCACACTCTCCCACTCCAGACTTTCTACATTGATTTTCTGAGGAGCCCTTCCTTCCTACATAATTCTGGAGTGAAGTCTAGGCAGGACACTCAGTTTACACAGGATGCCACAACTGCCCCAGGTAATAATGAGGGTCAGCCATGTGTGCCCAGCATTCACTTGCATGAGAGAATCTTGCCAAAGATGAAGATGCTGGTTTTCAAAGACTTTTCTCTGTCACTGCAGACCTTTTCCACAATGGATTCAAATAATCTGAACCATCCTGCAGTTCCTGGGACAGTTTGTAGAGTACCAGCTTACTGGAAAGCAAGCAGAAGGAGGAATAGAATTACATTTCCTGGCCTGCCCACCTAGATTAAGGGTGAAAATACCCTCCAGGCATGATTGAACTGCAAATTCCAGAACTCCTCATATGTGATCTGGGGCTTCTGAGAGTTGCAGTCAAACATTATCTAGGGGCCACACAATTCCTACCTCTGGCCTAGAGGTTTGTAACAACCTGGGGAGTAGCCTCTGTGTGTTCAAAAGGTGTGTAATCATGCACTTTGTAGGTGCAGTTAGGGGTCCTGATTATTCAAGGATTCTTGATCATATGCGGCCTGTCTGTGACCTTTGCATGTGTGTCTTTTTACAGACTCCACTGAATATTTTCACAGAAATGCACAACTTCAGTGGTCCAGGGGCTGAATTTCTACCTTTGGGGGCTGCAAGGATCGCCAAAAAAATGAAGGAAAATCAGGGAAGGAAATCAAGGGGTCAAAACTCCACTTCTGGTTTTGAATCATCATCATCATCACCACCATCACCACCATCATCTATACTATGCCTTTCCCCAAAATCTGGGACTCAAAGCTGCTTGCAAATTAAGAATACAATATAGCTACAAATGTGGGTAATTTTTAATATAAATCAGTGCAGGAACATCCTGTATCCTATTTGAAAGGTGAATCGCTTCTTATAGAGAATTCCTGGAGTGATAATTCACCATATTTTTTAACCAGAAAAGAGGAGTTGGGGAAAATCTGGAGAGGTTTACAGGCACAAAAAGAGCCTTGGGAGGGTTGTCTGTAGTGCCAGGGTTGCATTTTGCCCACTCCTGGTTTAAAGGAATGAAGGCATGGCTGCTGGGGCAATCCAGATCTCTTACTCAGTTTCGGGGTAGTCCTCATAATGGGTTCTCACACTGAGCCCCATTCTTGGACATCTCTGCTCCAGAGTATCTTATACCTTCCCTGCTGCTGACAACTTCTTTTGCTAAACTAAATCAACTAAGTTACACCACTTGCTTTTGAGCAATGGCACATGGTAGCTTTTCCAGAGGACCTTGTTAGACAGTTCTCCTAAAGATCCAGGTCTGGAATCCTGGAACCCATCTGGCAGTGGCCTTAAACTACAATGAGTTTTCTCTTGTTTGGTCACTTCAGCTGCAGCGACAGCCTTCACCATCTGACTGTCGCTGCTGCCATAGCCTCCAGAAGACCTCAGTTGGAATCAAAATGTAATACATTTTAAAAACAAAATAATGCTGCAGCCCATGTTTACATCTTCCCCTGCAGGCCACAACAGATGTTTCATTACAAGGTCTTGTCCGGCAGCCTTTCACCCTTCCTTCACTGATCAAAATAGAAAGCCCAGGAATGCTAGCCTTGGGTATTCATGTGAGGGAACCCCATTCTCACCTCACTCTGCTTGTCTTGAATTCACTATATTCTCAAATTGTGTTTTAGTGCTCAGTATGAGAGCAAAATTCCTATCCCACCCCCCAGACACTGGGGTGGGGGAGTGAGAGAGAAGGTGAAAGGTCTTTGGAATGTCCAGAAAACCCCAAAAGCACAACCATAATGTCCAGTGTTGAAGCATTCTTCAACATTATTGTATGTATATCTTTGTCCTAGCTGTAAACCAGAAAGAACTTGATGTGGCCTTTATGATACCACAACTATCTGTTTAAAGGAAGGGAATTTGTATTCAGAAGTGGGAGAGTCAGAGCTACTGACAAGAGGAAGTAAGCTTCCTTTCTCAGGCAAAAAAACAGCAATGGAAGGCTGCTGAATGAAATCTGGAGGGGAGAAGAAAACACACAAAGCGTACGTTTCTGGTCTTGCTCCTGGTCAGAAAGAAGCTTTTCATCATGTCAGATTGCTAAGCAGAGCTTTGGGGGGAAATACTTTTTTGCACTACAACTTACAGAATCCTCCAGCCAAAGAAGGTTTGAAAGGTCTACATCTAACCAAACAACATCTACTCTGGCAGACAACAGTTCTCCAAGGTCTCAGACAGAGAGAAGTCTTCTCAGAGAGAGAGACAGAGAAAGAAGAAAAACTCTTTCACATTTCCTTGCATGCTACCAGTTAGCTTTGCAGCAATCTACTGCTCTTCTAAACAGCTGTATCCTAACAAACACAGGCAGGAAGTATTCAGTGAATAGAGATGAGGGCATCTCAGATAAAAATTAGCTTTAAAGTAAATCCCAGTCCCAGACTTATGCAGGCCCTTCATAAGTCTTCAGATGAGAGCCTCAGCTACTGGTTGACTCTGCTTGTACAAACTAACAGCACAATATTAAAATTTATTTCAATTACATTTTAGAACGGTGTCATTGGTAATTACTTTATACCTTACCCCTCAAAAGTAATTCTTAAGGGTAAGAAAGAATTGCTTAATGAAGCTCACTAAAACTCTGATGAAGTTTTCCTCCTTCACAACAAAGAGAAATAGAAAAGGCACCCACAATTACAGTCACATGCTATGGCTCATGCAGAATAATATTAAGGAATGAATATGTGCTGAGATGCCATAGACTAATTATTGCACACATCTTTGTTTTGTTGTATACCATGATGAGCCTGCAGCTCCTTGACAGCAGAATAACATTTTTAGAAATTAAATTCAGACAAGGCAAATAGCCCTATGTGTATCTACAATGAAGTGTGTCGAGGGCAGGGAAATCCTGAAAGCCTACGTAGGCTACATAACTTTCTTTCTTTAATATATATCGTGCTTTTCCGCTAATGTGGGTCCTAGGGTGGCTCACAATGTAAGTTAAATGATAAATGACAGACAAAAAGTTTTTTTTAAAAAAATAGTAAACAAACAATCATACAAGTGCATTAATTTAAAACAGTTTAAAGGGCAGTTAAACTTATTAATAATGTTGATAAAAATACAGCACACACTAGTTAAGTACTTCTGAAACTGTCAAAGGGCTGGGTAAAGAAAAGAAAGGAAAAAGAAGCCAACCTAGTTTTCCATGGGAGGAGCCACTGAGAAAGCTTTTCACCTGTCCTCTCCAAACATGTCTGTGAAGGAGGTAAAACCAGATAAAGTCCGTCCCTCACCCCCACATCTTACCTAAGGATCTTAAAACTCTGGTGTTCCTACCAACCATATCAGAGAAAGCAATGGGACAGCCTCTCCTGCAGATCCCAGGGACCAGCAAGGTTTGTATGGGGAGATATGATCTGTCAGATAGCCTGGGCCCAAGCCATATCAGGCTTTATAGGTCATAGTCAGCACTTTGAATTGTGCTCTGAAAAGAACCAGAAGCAAGGGTGCTGTTTTAACAGGGAAGTTATTTATTCCTTGTAATAAAGACTGGTCACATTTGAGTCCCAAGTGGGACTCAAGGTGACTAATGGTAAAGTGAACAAAAGCATTATGTTTAAAAACAAAGCAGATTAATTAAAGTAAGCCACTTCAAACATTATTTTGTTAAACAAGATTAAAGGCAGTACCCACCTGCATTTTATTTTACTTTTTCTAAAGCATTGCAGCGATTTTGCCAGCAGCCTGCTGGACTAAAAAGATCTTTGCCTGTTATGTAGAAACATTTGCCTGCCAAGTAGAACACCATGGTCATTTCCGCACTATGCCCTTATAGCGCGATTATTCCACTTTCAACATCCTATGGAATCCTGGGGTTTACAGTTTAGGGAGGGGCTGGCCGGCTGAAGAAACTTGATTTAAGAGCCTGGTAAACCATATTTCTACAGAGTGCATGTAGAAATCAATATACCAAAAGGTGCATGTATACAGGATGGAAACACACAGAAATTATGATCCTTGCAATCCACTAAAGCCCTAGATACGCATCCTGCCATCACAGGATTACCATGGTGTAAAGGGGAGGAAGGAGTTTGTTGGCTTCAGCCTTTCCGTCATTTCCCCGCCCAACATTGTCCACATGTTGGAAAGAGAAAATCTTACATGTGTAGCTATCCTGTACTGTCTAGGCTCAAAATTATGAGATGAATCCATGGAGAAAAAGAGAGAAGACAGAGCATGTACAGGTCCCATACTTCAGATTTATTTTGTCCTGTGCAGAGGGAACAGGCAATATGGATGATAGAGACATAATGGAGTGGGTGGGGCTAGCAAGAGTAGTCACAGTCCTCTGGCCAAAATCCTCCAGCCAGCACAGCCAGTGATGTGAAGACTCTTGCATAAACAACTGCAATGCCAAGTAACAAACTATTAGATTTTGCCCACAGCACAGTCAGAGGCCATGCTGGCCAAGGAATTCTGGGAGCTGTGGTCCAGAAAAGTAACTTTACCAAGTTTCATGCAGACTGCATGCAGAGGGTTTCTGTGGTACTAGAATGACAAAATGGTTCAAGACATCATAGCTTTGTTATGAAATACTGCCTAAAAAAAAAAAAAAATCAGTTGCCTTCCCATATTATGACAACATTATATAGAGTGAACAAACACTCAGACAACTGGTATTCTATTTGTAAAAAAAAATGTATACCACCACTGCAATACTGTGCAGAGAGTCTCAGCATGGAGACTCTCTGCACACTGTTGCAATATCATGTAATAAACTGCTCCATCTTAAACACTCCACAGCTACCTTACAGAGGTTCTTTCAAGTGTCTTCCAAAGAGGACCCATTACAATCAGGCTGGTCTGACCATGAAGTCATTTTCTGGAGAGTAATCATCATTGATCACTGTGTTGTGCTCCATGCAGTTATGAGGAACTAAAACGAGCAGAACTCTGCATGACGTTGGCAGGCTTAGAGAAGAATTACTTACAATGCATTCTCACAGGCTTTGATTTTTAAATGAGAGAGTCTCTTCTGTGGTGGAAGCCAGACACAATATTAATCTAATGAGATTACACAATCCATTAACAATTCCTCAGTGAAAAGGGGTCAGCAAGTGCACTGGAAAAACAATTAAATACCCAGGATAGCTTTGTATGTGTGGTTAAGGAAAGAAAATATCTTACAAGGTAAGCAGGAAAATAACATATTTTAAACAACACAACTCTAACTTAACTCATAATTTAGAGAAATAATTACAACATTAACATCAGAACAGGTAACTTTGAAATCCTACTGAATGCAGAAACTAGAAAATGTCATTCATGAATGTGCAAATCAAAACTATACTCTGCAAATGATCCGGCAATTTTCAAAGAACAATCCTTCAGTAAGCTGAAAACTTTCCAGTTGCTTGTACTGACAAAGAGAAAGAAGCCAGTAAAGTGATTCCAGTTTAACTGCCATGGTTTCATCCCATAGGATCCTGGGATTTGTAGTTTAGGGAGACACTTGGTTGAGATATTTAGGATTCTCAAACAGATTGCTCTAGTGTCTCACCAAACCACAGGATTCTCTAGGATGCAGAACCAGAAGTTAAAGCAGAATCATTGTGCTATACCTGTGTGGTGTGAAAAGGACCCCAGTAGCAAATAGCACCTTTTTAAATGAGGGGTATTTTCCATGAGAAAGTACTGGGGACAGCAACACCCTGTTCTTTATCAGAGCCTTGCTTCCTTACTTTTTGTGAAGAAAAAGCAATGGAAGCCTCTCATCATACTTCCACCTTCAGCTCATTCACACTACAAATTTAGAGCACTGTCTTCCACTTTAACTGCCATGCCAATGTCCTATGGAATCATGTGGTTTGCAGTCTGGTGAGGCACTAAAGTTCTCCAGCCACAATTGTGTGGTGTGAAAGGGCTCCTGGTGACTGGAGGGGATAAAACACTTGGAAAAGAGTCAGCTGATGCGAAATTATGAGTGTTACTATGGATGCTTTCACACTACAGAAATGAAACACTTTGATTCTGCTTTAACCACTAGGGCTACTTCATCTGGAATCCTGGGGTTTGTAATTTGATGATGTGCTAGAGCTCACTGGCTAAGAATTCTAAATACCCCTCTGTTAACTGCAGATCCCCGGATTTTGTAGGACTGAACCATAGCAGCTGAAGTAGAATCATAGTTCTATAATTGTGTAGTGTGAATGGACACCTTAATATAACTGTACGTTGGCCCTTTTCCTGTGGGAGAAAATGGAAGACAACAATTGCTCTACACTGAGAGCAAGACATGCTGTACAAGCTCAGGAGCATTATTCTCCTTTGGCCCTTTCCCACAACAAAGCTATAGCACTTTAATGACTTTAACTGCCATGGAAGCATCCTATGGAATAATGAGATTTTCAGTATGGGGAGCAGCATTTATAATTTTCAGCTAGGAATCCACAGGATGTTGCCATGACCGATAAAGTGGAATCATAGTGCTGTAACTGTGTGGCGCGAAAGGCCCCTTGTGCTCCCATATTCAGCCTTGGTGTTAAAAATATCTCTCAGGCTCAGTTTAGCCAGTCGTTCTATTAAGCAGTATGAACGGTCACCTCAGATAGCAAATGCAAGGGAAGGATGATAGCAATTTGTCAAAGGACAGACCTATATGGCCCATGTGATCTGTTCTAAGCTGCCACCCACAACCTATAAGGTGCACTTCGGAAGACATTGTGCAATCACCAGTATCAAAGATTTAATTGCCCATCTTATCAGTTTTTCTGTGTGGAATTGGTCAGGAGGAGGTTGCCATTTTGTCCTCATGTAACATACTGTCCTAGGTGGCCCCAAAGCGGTAATCTCAGCACAAATGAAGTCAGAGGTGGGAGTAAGGAGGGAGAGACTGACTATAACAGGAAAGGAGGAGAGGCAGAAGCGAACAAAGACCTGCTTTTGTGAAGAATGACTGTAATAAAAGTGAACTGGAAAAGAAGATTGTTGAGTGGAGGGAGGACGAAGAGATGAAGGTCTGGCTTCTCCAGCTGCAGGTGAGGTCAGTACTTAATTTCTAAAATGAGATGTTTATTCTCCACAGGTGATACCCCATCATCAGTAAGCCCTAATCTTCTGCTCTAAGCCTATGGAGAGGAGACTGCAGTTGTTCAGTGGTGAACATAGAATCTCTCTGCATATGCTCAATAGGCGATAGTTCTGGTTCAGACATTATTTCACAAGGCCATACTCACCAATCTTGATCCCAACATGTCGGTTCCCATCTCCTTGATCTACCTCTAATCTTCCTGAACTGAGGGGAAACTTCCCCCCCCCAGATATTTTTACTGAAGTAATCTTCTATGTACTTCGGACTAATACAAGAGGGTTTTGGACTCCCAAATACAAGAGGGTTTCTATTTATTTATATATTCATTTATTAAAATATGCTGCCCATACCATATGTGCAAGGATAAAATCAATCAAGTTCCAAAGAGTTTAATTAAAAAACATGTTTTTGATTTATTGCCGGAATGACAGCAGCACTGATGTCATTCACGCTTCGGAGGGGAGGGCAACCAGAGTGTCCTAGCTAAGGAGGCCTTCTCCCATGTCCTCCCACAATGCACAGCCGGCCCTCCTTCTCCACAGATCCTGTATCTGCAGATTCAACCAACCATGGCTTGAAAATATATATATAAAAAAAAAAATCCAAAAAGCAAACTTTGATTTTGCCAATCTAAACAAGGGACATCATTTTTCACACCACTGTACATAATGGGAGTTGAGCATCCACGAATTTTGGTAACCATGGGGTGGAGGACTGGGACCAAACACTATTGGATACTGAGGGTCCACTGTATTGCCCCCAACAGACTACGTCCATTTTATGCCTACTCATCCAAAAGTATGCACTACCTCCTTCACATTTTGCCACTTATTGTAGGAAGAACTGGCCCGGAGAGACTGAAGGCTAACATGCACAGCAATGTCAAAGATGGGTCCAGCACACCACAACATTCTCTGCAAAAATTGAACCACCCTATTTTAGGCATACTCCACCTACAGGGCTGCTCTGCCACTTGATTCTTACATGGATTCCTTGACTGCTCTTGGGCCGGACCCTTCACAGTGATCATAATCTCTAAAATGAGGCCAGAGTCTCCAGGCAGTCTAAATGTTATACATATGTATGGCCACAGCTTGGAAAATGTTCCTTTTTGGACTGCATGACCCAGTGGTCATGCTGGCAGGGGGAGATGTTGAGAGCTGTAGTCCACAAAGGTAACATTCCCAAATTGTGAATACCAGAAATATATTTGGATCTACCTGGCGGCATGTTCTCCTTTTATATCAGGTGGAGCTATCTGTTTAGCTGCATACAACGTCAGCTCCAGCTAACTGTTTACACGTAGTGCTGGCAAACGCTGGAGCCAGATAGTGGGAGGAAAGCTTCACATGAGCTGTAAGAGCTAGGTTGGTACGTGCAAGGAGATTTCTAGGTTGCAGGGAGGGGTGGACAATCTATTCAGTTGAGAAACAGCATACAGTTTCAGAAAGCTTAGGGAAACCTGCTTCAGTGAATAAATAATACATTACTTCTTAATTTCACTTCCACCAAAAAAAGACACCCATTCATCAGTATTTCCACTAGAAGCAAGGCTTTCAAAAGCTCAGGTTTATTCAGTGACCTCCCAGATTTTTCAGAAGACTCATTTGCTGCCTGTTTCCCTTCCCATAATCAGCAGGAATCCCCATTTCAGTAGTCAGTGTTAAGTAACCATACACTTCTGTGCCTCTAGGGCTTGCAAAGTCTTCTGTGACCTTCCCAGCAGCAGAAAACATGGAGCCTTAGTGAGTCACTGCTGAAATGCACCTACTGTGCCTACATTTTCCATAAAACTGCTTAACTGTTTCGACTCACACTCATCATCAAAACCTGTGCTGACAGATTCTAAATGGGGAAATGTTTACAAGAAACCATTCCACTGCATTTCTAAACAAATTCTGTTATGCCTCTCATTCTAAACATCTCTGATTTTTTATTATGTCCATCAAAGAGACTGAGTCATGGGTTAGCCTACTGTGATTATTAATAAAGCTTGTCCCTTTACTGATGGCGTATCAGCAAGTTGGAAAGCATCACCTACAAGATATCTGAAATGCCAATTTGGTGCAGTGGCTAGAGTGCTGGACTAGGACTGGAGACACCTAGGCCAACTCTCATCCATGAAACTCACTATATCAGTTTGAACTAATTGCTGTCTCTCAGTTTTGGAATCATATGCTCTGCAACATTACTGCTAGAAGTTGTGGTCTGAGAACCAGTACTGGTTCATGAACTATTAGTGGCTGATCTGCAGCAAGTTTTCAGGAAATTATATGCATATGATACTAATATGGCACTAATATGGGATTGGTTCTGCCACTTCAGGTAACATGGGTAGCGCTGCGTCTACACTGACACTCAAGTCAATGGAAAGCAGAAAAATGAACTATCAGGAAAAAAACCTGAAAATCATTGATCAAGAAGAGTGTTCAGGACATTTTGTGAGATCTCTATATACCTGAATTAGACAGCATATTTGCATGTCATCATAAGCCACATTTGCATTATCCATTGTTCACTGCTTAAACCATGAATTGCACAAGCAAACAAACAAAGCATGGCTTTTATGGTTTACTTATCTCTTATCCCTTCTGGTCAGCTCCTGTTTCAGGGTAAACAGATGGGAAAAGAAACCAGGAACAAACTGTACTTGCAAGTTTAGATGTCACAAGAAGCTATGTTTTAAATAAGATAGAACTTGTAGTTCAACAACAAATGGTGAGTTCAAATTGTAGTCTGTGGCTAGTTAACCAGTTTCCTAGCAGAGGCAGACTTGCATATCACTAGGAGCCAAATATCAACAAAGCACACTATGACTTGTTATGACTATAAGCATAGTCATAAGTGGACATCTATATGATTTCTCAAGTGGAAATTTCTATCCACCCTAATCAGGCTACTGTCTGTAATATTTGGGGAATTATTAGCGTATTAGTAGAACTCCTCCTATGGACTGAGTTGGACAATTTTTTGCCCTCTAGATGTTGTTGGACTGCAGGTTCCATCTGTCCCAACTAGTCAACCCAATGGTAGATGATGATAGAATTTGCAATCCAACTTGCAATCCAATTTGCAATCCAATTTGCAATCCAATCTCACACATTCTCCAACATCATTATAGATTAAAGTCTTCAACAGATATTTCTGGAACCACATTGTAAAATATGAGAGCTAATTTTTGATTTATACTGGTAGGGAGACACATATCTCTCATTGCAATGAACCTACTAAAGTCCTAAGATCTGCTGGGCAAGTCTTTCTTTTAAACCAGTTACCATCCCAGGCTCACCGGGAGATGGCCCAGGAGTGGCTGCTTCCGCCCTGTGGAATTCTCTTCCAAGGGAGGCTAGGCGGACCCCTGCTTTTCTTTTGCTGACAACGACATTTTTTTTTCAAGCAGGCTTTTAATGGGTGAGCTGGGGAGCCTTTATTTAATTTTTAAGCTGTGTTTTTTTTTTAACAAATGTAAGTTTTTTATAATTTTGTGTTTTTAATGTCTTTGTTTTAAATGCTTTTTAAAACTTTTTTGGAAGCTGCCTTGGGACCCACTTTGGGAGAGAATACAATAAATAAATAATAAATAATGCATTGGTTCTCTGAGGAGAGATTGCAATACACAACACTCATATGCTGTTTTTGCTTTGGATTTCTTATTCCCGAAGAAACCTAAAGTTATATAATGGCTATATAATAGATGAAATCATTATTATTTAAAGTTGTTTTTGCTTTGCAATGGCAGATTTTTTTTAAGTATTATATTTTAATAGGTATTGGTTTAAAATTACTAATTGGGTTTGTCATTTTGAGTGATATTCAGACACTCAGCATGTTCTTGTTATCCTGTGTACTGGGGGTCCTGGGAGGGACACCAAAATGTGCTCAACTCAAGGTGGGGAAAATTAGCTCAGAGCACTACTTAGCGTTACGAGAGGCAGGGTAACGTAGCGAGATCTTGAACCCTATGTCTACGGGGTCGGGTCGAGTCAAGGAGCACACAAAAGTTGAAACAATAAATGATGTTTTATTAAACACAAGCAAAACAGTGTATGTGACACATTCACACAAGATAACTAAAGAAAATAAAGGTTGGAGTGGTATAGAGGGATTTTTAGAGGGGTTGCTGGTTTGGGTGATACTTCACCTGTCTTGAAGCCCGGAAAAATAGAGAGCGAGGCTGGGATGCGATGTAGCTCAGCACGTGGAGCTGAGGGGAGGCTCGCCAAGCAAAGCGGCAGCAAGGCGGGATGAAACTCGGGAGCGTTCCGAGGAAGGTCTCAGAATCAAGGGTTTTTATAAGGAGAATTGTGACTGCAGGCTATGCCGTACTTGGGGAAAAACAATAGATTTGGAGTTGGAGACAAAGTCTCCGAAAGGTCAGAATCTGAATGATTGAGTTATCGTAGCGGTTTTCAATAGAGTAGCCAGTATGCAAATGCAGAGTACTTGGGTATTGTATAGTTTACCCATCAAGCTGCCATCGCGGGGCCGAGGCTCTATTGTAAGTAGTGTGCATACTTAATTAGAGTACTTGCCTGGAGGTCTCCTAAAGCAGTGAGTCAGCTATTTCTGGCCTGCCTGTATTGTAGTTTGAATATTATGGCAATTAACGGCTGAGCTTGTTCACGTGCTTGTCCGGTGGCCTCGCAAGCACGTGGAGAGGAATAAAGAAGTGAAGCCGAATTATGATATCAAGAGGATATCTTTTAATATCCCCAAAGCTCGGACTAGCCAGGGCAGTAACATTCTGCTAACATGGTACTTTGGATTATGAGGCTAGACATGAAGGAAACTGAGAACAGCTTGACTTTATAACAAGCTAGTAAGTCAACATATTTCAGCAATCCAATACTTCTGATGGAGACCAAACTTCAGACGGAAAGCCCATGCTAATGTGTGACATACATTTGAGTTACTACAGTGTGGCAAACATTCTTTAAGACAAGTGTGGGGAGCTGATAGCAGTCTAGAAATTGCTGGAAATGGACTTTCATCACCCTTGACTATTAACCACGCTAGTGAGAGATCAACATCACCTACAGGCTCCTCACCTTACAACTGTCTTCAGTACACTTATGACTGGCAGTAATCTTTTAAGATAAGAGGAGATTACAGTCAGCCCTCCATATTCCCTAAGGTTATGGGTACAGGATCCCTACAAATGTGGAAAAATTGCAAATATAAAAATGTGTATGTGTGTCTGTGAGAAGGAGACCGAAGCACAGTGGGGTACAGGTACAGAAAAGGAGAGGGAAAGAGGGTGGATCAGCATGGTAGCCTTATATCTCTCTCTCAGCCATCTCCTTCCTTTGGCTAGGGGGGCACTGGGAGAGCGTTTATGATACTGACAAATTGGGTGGCAAACCCTCCTTTGCTGGCCAGGCAACGGCTGGTGGAGGAGGAGGAAGAGGACCAGGGGTAGGTTTTTATAGGGCTGTGTGGCTCCATATGAGCTGCTGAGAGTTCCCTGGAAAAAGGTACGGCGGCAGCAGCTGAAGAAACTTGCAAATAAGAAATCCGTGAAAGTCAAACCTGCAAATATGGAGGGCTGACTGTGGTTTGCCTGATCAACCTCTTGCTGATGTTTAAGAAGCACGAGAAGACACAGCATATTTGCAGGGAGTGGCCATAGCAGCTCCTTTTTCAAAAAACAGTGAGCCCTCATGGGCAGGCAATGGGTGAGTAACAGAAGAGGCTTATTTCTACTTTTGGTCCTGGACCACTGGTCCCAAGCTCCTTGTTTGTTGCTGAACAAGGCAGAGGGTGAAAAATTCCCAAGTTCTTTACAAAACAGTACCTTGAATGATATATTCTTAGCATATTCCCCTAAACAACTTCATTTCAAAGTATCTGAAAGCAATGTTGCTATGAAGATTTTGTCCAAATTCAGAAATGTCTGCATTTAAAAGCTGAAGTTATACTGAGGTCCTTTTGTAACTGGGTGAGCCAAAAATCTCATGTGACAATAGATGTGCACAGAAAGTAAAAGTATTATCAAAAACAAAATTTTCTGTTGGAAGTCATAAGCCCAGAAAACATTAATAATAACTGTGGCATATGGGATGAAGGTATGGTTACCCAAAATGCCCACAAATACCAAGTCTAATTGGAAAATTTGGAAGGTAATCTGTGTATCCACAGTTAAATACACCAAACCTAGAGGAGTCAAGTTCTAGAGACTTTACTTAGTAAATTTAAGACAGCTGTTCATTTTTGTTCTATTCAGTCTAGTATCAGAGCTTGGAAACTCAGGAATCTCTCATCATTGGGCTTAACATTATGAGAATCAGTTTGCACGCTTGCTTGGCCACCTTTTCAATGTTTCCCCACTTATGTGAGAGTAGCTTCCTCATGTGAGCAGTGATGTACAAAGCACAAACACTCAAAATTCCACTGAAGTAGAATCTTGCTGGGTTTGAGCATAAAAGCCCCGTCCATAGGAGATCAGCCATCTTCCATGAGTTTCGTCCTGTCATGCTACAGTGTTCACACAAGCAGATAACTCAAATATATTGTTAAACCTGCAAGTGATCTTATGTTATCAAACAAGACAGCATTTAGTTAAACATAAGTGTGGTGAATTTGCTTTTATTCCACAGCAAACTGTTCATTCAGAAGCAAGTCTAGTTATAACTTAGAAGTAATTAGTGAATAATTACTTACCATGTATGCTCAACTATAAGTCAATCTCATGGATAAGTCGAAAGGAGGTTTTGAGCCTAGACTTAGGGAATTTGCTATGACCCATGGATAAATCAAGAGTAGAACTTAGGGGTATGTAACAAAGGATCTGAAGGACAAAGCAAAGGAAAATGATGGCAAAGGGTTTTTTAAAAATTGAGGTGCTTTTCAGAGTTTTTTAAAATAGATGTTAAGATCTAACTTTTAAACATTTAAAATGTGTCTGTGTTTACTTCTACTGCTTAATCTTGTTAAGTTAAAACTGTTAGGCTTATCTTTGTTGTTCATATTGTATTTTTCTTGTATTGATTGGCAGCACTCAGCTAACTTCTGTTATAGGGCTAAACAAAAATGCCAAAGATAAACAATAAAGTATACTTGGGAAAATCACTGTTTCCCTGAAGTTTGACATACATGTCTGCACACTTTTCATGGTACCCTGTTACCCCACTGGCATACCCCATCCCAGGGAATATAAATTTGATATCAAATATGACCGCCATGCCAGAGAGGTTGCCCGGATGGGTACGTAGACAAAGAGGTTGAATGACCACAAATAGGTCAGGCCAGGAAGATCCCGAGTCACATTCCCCTAGGAGACCTCAGGCTGAACACGTCCGCACGGACAAAGGGTCTTCAGCCACGAATAGCCAACCTGAGGGGATTATTGGGTTTTCCCCAGGTTGAGCAATTCCAACATTAGTAAACCCTGCACTGCAAGGTCCATCTACATAAACCAATCATGCAAACTACCAAGCTGCTATTGTGTGGCATTTCTCCCTTTATTTTGCCGATTGTTCTCCCCGGGAGAGGGCCTGCCCTCAAGGTATGTTCTGCCGTATAAGTAGTCCCAGTTTTTGAGGGTCTCTTCCGAGAACTCCCTGTCACACTAGCAGACTGGCATTCTGTTAGTCGAGTGATCCTCTCAGCCGCTTCTCTTTGCTGAGCTCCATTCTTCTCACGCTTCCCGGATTGAAGACTTCAGGATAGGTGCAGTATCACCACCCTCTCCACTGAATCCCCTATCAATTTTCACCTCTTTCATTTCTCAATAGGCCTTGTGTGCATGAGTGAGTGAGCGCATTGGTGCGTGAGAATACATTTATTAATAAAATCCATTTATTGGTACATTTGTCCAGCTTTTCACTTGGCTTGACCCTGTAAAAATTGGGTAAAAGATTCTGTTGGGTTACCTTGCCCCTCATTTGGCTACAGTCAGTGCTCCGCTAATTTCCCCAATCTTTGCATTTTTGGAGCGAATCAAGGCGTCCTCCAAGGGACCGCCAGAAGTCAGGGTAACAACCCTGTCATACTGAGAATCATACTGGTAGGGAAAAAGAGTACATAGTCCTCCCTCCACATTCATGGGTTTGACCTTTGTGAATTTGATTATTTGAGAGGCACATGCTTGTCTCCTCCCCACTTTTCCTCCCCCCATTCCTTGCATTCCTCACCCGCGGCTTGCATGGGCTTGTGTTTAAAATGGATATTTTTCCTTTTGGGTGAGCAAAGCCCCCTCCTATTGCTGAAGGAGTGGCCTCTCTGCCGTGTGGCTGCACATTCTGCTGTGTATTGGATGCTGATTGGTCAGCTGCTCCTTTCTCAAGATGGCTGTCAGAAGTAATTAGAACTCCAGAACTCCCCTCTTCTCTGTGGGGGAAGTACCGGTAAGCCTTTTAGGTTGTTCTTTTTCTCCCGTACCATGCCAGGGCCAAAGGCAAAGGAATGAGAGAGGGGAAGCGCAGGAGGGGAAATCATGAGGGGGGGGGGTCATTTGCATTTTTTTTCACTTTTGCAAGTGTTCTGTGCCCTGAACCCTCATGAATGTGGAGGGGCTACTGTAGTAATAAACATACTCTTCTTTAGGGAAAAAAAAACCTTTTCCTTCATAGGGTAGCTGGCCTCTGCATGCCTGTGAGGAGTCCTGGATGCCTGTGGGGGGTAGAGGGAGCAGATCGTTGCAAACTACTTCTGGCTTGAGGCACACAGAGGCTGGTTGCCTAGCTTGGGATGAAAGTAAAAAGGGCTTAGACCTCCTCAAACTGAAAGGAGTTTGCAATGATCTGCTCCCTCAGGTATCCCCCTCATGCAGCATGGGAGCCCATGCTTCTGGGAGGGGTGTGGTCAAGTGAGCAGATTGTTGCAAATTCCTTCTAGGTTGAGGCATGCAGAGACCAGCCATTCAGCTTGGGGGAAAAGTGAAAAAGGCCCTAGAGCCCAAGCTGGGAAGAGTTTGCAACAATCCATTTGCTTGATTCCCTCCCCAAGCAACACAGGATACCCAGAGGTCTGGATGGCTTTTCAAGGACTTCCTGAAACTCCTTTTTGGGAAGTTCAACTCCTATGGAGCTGCACTGATTTGTGAATAAGTTAAGCCAGGTTTTTAAGCTTGATTTTTGACTATTTTCCCCCACTTATAGTCGAGTATATACAGCATTTATAATTAGCTCCTTTTCCCAGTAACTGTGTTAATATTTCAACTGTAACCAAGTGAGGGATAACATTGCTCATTTTGTGATGTTAATTGATTTTTTTTTTAAAGTTACGTTCATAGTTATGGGTTCCATGGACTCACTAAATGGAAAAAGAAGAACCTCACATGGCTGAAGAGCTGGCTTCTGCTGTGCTTGTTTTGGATGCCAAGGTAATGATGAGGTGAACAGAAAAGGCTGAAATGCTGCCTTATGTTCTGTTGAGGGTATTGAGACTACAGTGAGGTGATGGGAGGAGACTGTGTTTTGTACCAAAGGCCACTGGCTTGCAGCTTTCAAATATGTTTTTAAAGTTAATAAAAGTATCTACTTTAATTACTTTTGAGAAACAGGAAAATAGTTACTTTTTGAAAACTGTAACCAGAATGGCAGCTACCTACCATTTGTGGTTTTAGAATTATAACTGTAAGAAATTACATTTTAAAAGTTAACTTTGAAAGCCCTGAAGCCTACCATATCTACATCATGAATTATAAGAGGTATTTCTCCACTCAGTGAATCCTGGTTTTGTGCTTCTATAATACTAATAATATTGACTGAACTCTGGAAATGTATAACAACCGTGAAGTACTTGCTTGAGGGAAGACATCAAGCTAATACAAAACCCCCAGACAGTTTCATATTTATTTTTGCTCTATAAACCAACCATCTGGAAGGTGGGTAGGTCATAGAGGTTTTATTGCATAACAGCAATCATACTGCATAGCACACAATACTGGGTACATTATCTGAAAAAGACTCAAGTTAACAGGATTACAGCTGTTGCACTTCAGCTATAGTATAGTCATTCTGGTTTCATTCAACAGAGAGACTATTCTTTGGCCTGTAGCTTTACTGAATTTGCTCTAGAATGTCCTCTCCCCTCTTTTTCATTCACAAAAGTATATTAGGCCATTGACGTTATTACCATACAGTAGACAAACACAAGTGCTTGACAATTTTTCATATGTAAAACCCTTCATACTGGAGAGAAATATACAATTTAAAAAACATTTAGCTAAGGTGCTACTAGCCTTCTGTGTCTGGAGTCTGTGCCAGAAGCATTAGGTGGAATTAACGTTGGCTGACATAATATTTTTTGCCATTTCACTCTTGACAGTTCTTACATGTAGATTTAAGATGGTTAACTTTAATAATTAGCCTCTGCAAATGTAAAGTGCTCCATATTCCTTTAAGCACACATGGCTGTGTTTTTTACACATATGATTCACAAGATTTTTGTTTTAACAACTGCAGCAACCTCTTGGCACACACTTTGTCTTGACAAATATGTCACTCGTTATTTTTGGCAGGATATTCTTTTGCAGATAAATGGCATATTAACTAAACAGGCTTCAACAGCTACTCCCAGAGTTTTCTGGCCACAAAATGAAGCAAGGTTTTTGCTTTGGTCATAGGCTGGGGCTGCAGTTCACTTGCAAGCAGGATGCCATACCTAAGGGTTATGCCAAGATAAGCCTTCAGCTAGGAGATCAGGAAATGATGAAGCACAGATGCTGGCAGTGCCATTCAAACATACATACCTAGTAGCTGATGGCTGCTCTACTAGACCTATACGTACTCTACACAGGACTGCCTTTGGAAACTGTTTGGAAACTTCAGCGACCAAAATGGTAGAAGGCTTGGAAACCATGCCATATGAGGAGAGGCTTAGGGAGCTGGGTATGTTTAGCCTAGAAAAGAGAAGGTAAAGAGGCTACATGATAGCCATGTTTAAATATTTGAAGGGATGGCATATGGAGGATGGAGCAAGCCTGTTTTCTGCTGGTCTGGAGACTAGGACACAGAGCAATGGCTTCAAACTTCCGGAAAACAAGAACTTCCTCATGTTCAACAGTGGAATGGGCTGCCTCAGAGTGTGGTGGAGTCTCCTCCTTTGGAGATTTTTAAACAGAGGCTGGATGGCCAGCTGTTGGGACTGCTTTGACAGTGTATTCCTGCATGGCAGGGGGCTGGACTCAATGGTCCTTGTGATCTCTTCCAACTCTATGATTCTGTGACTCAGTGGATTCAAAATATGGCAGCTAGAATGCTGACCAGGGCCAGCTATAAGGAGCATACAACTCCCTTGTTAAAACAGCTTCACTGGCTACCAATTCATTTCTGCACACAATTCAAAGTGCTGATCTTTTCCCATAAAGCCCTATATGGCTTAGGCTCAGACTGTGTGAAAAACTGTATCTTCCTATATGAGCCAATGTGGTGTAGTGTTTGACTATGACTCTAGAGACCAAAGTTCAATTCCCCGCTCAGTCACAGAAACCCACTGAGTGACACACTCAGCCCCAGAAAACCCTGTGGTAGGGTCACCATAAGTCAGAAATGACTTGAAGGCACATAACAACAACTTCCCTATAAGAACCTGACAGAATTATAAGATCTGCAGAGGAAGGTTTTCTTTTGGTTCTACTATCATTCCAGGCTCACTTGGTGAGGGTATGGGAGATAGCCTTCTCAATGGCTGGTCTCGCCCTCTGGAACTCTCTTCTGTGGGAGCCCAGGCTATTCCCCACTTTCTTCTTTCCTTTTGCCAGCAGGCAAAAATGTTTCTGTTCAAGTAGGCTATTAATGTGTGAGCAAGAGAACTTTTTTATGTTCCATTTATTTTTAAACTTTTGTATACTTTTATGATTTTATGCTGTTTTATATGGTTAGGTTTAATGATTTTTAAACAAAATTGTAAATGTTTCTGTAAATGTTTACAATTTTACTGTAAATACTATTGCAAACTGTTCTGGATGAAAGGTGGCATATAAATACAATAAATAAATAAATACTGCTCAGGAAGAGAAGAAGGGTGAACAGGAAAAATGTATGTACATCTAAAAGAGAGGGATGGAAGGAGAATTAAGTGTATCGCAGGTCAAACTTTGGCTATTAAGGTAGGCTACAAAAATAGCGTCTAATACAGACCTCCTAATCTAAGGGATGAAAGGAGGAAAGGGAGCTGTTTGGTTTCTAAAGGGACACCGCACAAATACTTCACTATGTCTAAGTGCAACACAAGAAAGATCAGAAACAAGGCTATCTACCAGTAATCCACTGTTCAAAGTGAACAAAGCATTTAATGAATCCATAAACCAAATCCACTTCCTAGTCTGTTCTATTGTTGCTGATTTTCAGGCACTCAGGATACATAACCCAAAGTCTCGATTTTGTTTGTTTGTTTGTTTGTTTCTACTCCATGCTCTTGGTGTTGCTGCTGTTGTTGCCATTGCTTCTCCTGCTTCGCTTGCACAGAGCCTTCCTACAATCATGGAAGGCTCAGACCCCTTCAACAAACTTTTTAATCTGCCTTTCAGGAAGGAACATTTACAAGTATGGCATCTGCCACATAGCTTAATGCCATTCGTTCCTTCTCCTGGTAGCCATGATGATTCACCCCAGAGATGATTAAGCAAACAGGCTGCAACAGCTAAGAGGAAAAGGAGGTGGGTCTGGATGGTAGGGAGCCCTCGCAATGCTGTCAATGCCTAGGCCCTTGACTGTCTGACCTCATCATACCTCTGCCAAAGCTTCAGACAAGGAACGAGCAGCCGCGTAGGGACGGGGGGCGGTTCGCCCTGGCTGGCAGTGTTTTGGGGCCATCTGGCCCCTAGCCACGCCCCCCACCCTAGCCACGCCCCCTCCTACCTCCCCCTCCACACACTCCAAGCTCCACCACTGGGAGCAAGACATCATGTGACAATAGCCCAGAGCTTGAAAGTAACCGGTTACAAATAATTTTCCCCAAATAACGAAGCTAAAACTATACTACAATACAGATGTAACTTGATGAGGAATGACTTAACTCCTTTTGCCTCTGAACTGTAACTTTTGAGCTACTTTTATCATTATGAAGCTTTGGCTTCACTAAACAATGAATGAGGACCATCACATGGTTAAAGTTATGGCTTGTACCATGGCTCATTCACTGTTTTACATTTGGAAACAATGGTGAAGTGTCCAGAAGCTTGTGACATGCTGTATAGTATTTTAATAAGTAACACAAAAGCAACTATCTTTCTTTTTATAAACAGGAACGTAAAGAGATGCTTTTAAAAACTGAAACTGTAGTAATAACTGTGTGTGTGTGTGTGTGTGTGTGTGTGCATGCAAAATTATATCCCTTTACTAATTTAAATCAGAACAAACCCAGTGAATCAATTGCTGAGTCTATAGCTATGTGATTTCCACTTATTCACTGAGCCAACTCTGTTTGGGACACCTACAAATGTAAGTCACTGTTTTTTAAAAGTAATGTTCCAAGTTTTGCCTCTTACTGGAACTACTTTCCTTTTGCCCGCTCCACCTAAAAAAGCTACTTAATTAAGCTTGGATTTTTGTATCCAGCAAATGTGAATAAGAAAAGGATGGCTCTAGAAGTCTAAATTTTTGCTGCTCTTTCTCCAGGAAGAGTCTTTCTGGAACACACATACAAGCTCCTCCCCCTTTCTTTGTGGTTCCAGGCCCCTTCCAGATATAGTACTTTGAGGCATGGTTTTAAAAAAAGATAAAAGGGATTGTGGGGACAGTTTAAAAGCACAGTTGCAATAGTCCAAGCTCTGCATCGCAGGGGCTTATGACAATTTTTCCATTCAACATTTAGCAGCCTATTATGTGAAATTTGCAGGTACTAGATGAATAGCTTAAGATAGGGGAGGGAGTTCATTTATTTGAATGGCGACCATGTGCATCATCAGCTCACTACCCTATTACAGAGAACTGGCTTAACTGCAGTTCATTACTTCTGCTTTGCTTCATACAACAATGGAATTATTGATAGAGTTAGCATGACTAGCCTTATTTTCTCCTTCACCTTCACTGCTTGGACATGTGGAAGTGAGGGGTAGATGGGTGGCAGGACCTTCATCTCTGTGTTAGGCAGAAAAGCAGAGCTGGTACAAGAGTGGACCCTTCCTACAAAAAAACACATAGAATTCTAGGGATAGCAAGAGTTGGTCAATTCTTTCAGCCTAAGGACTAGATTTTTTTTTTTGAGAACTTGTGGGTGGGCATGTTCTTTTCTTTTTTTAAATTCAATATCCTATCCCATCTTTCTCCCAATCTGAGACTCAGTGCACGATAAAACAGAACACAACTTTAAAACAATGCATAAAACAATGCAAAAGTCTAAAACAATAAACAGTAAAATGAAAAATGTTAATATACAGTCCTCACTCAACATTTGTGGGTTTGACCTCTGTGAATTTGATTATTCACGAGGCATGTGCTTGCCTTCCACCACCACCCCCATTCTCTTCCTCCCATTCCTTGCATTTCTCACCTCAGGCTTGCAAAGCTTGTGTTTAAAATGGATATTTTTCCTTTTGGGTGAGCAAAGACACCCCCCCCCGCTGGAGGCATGTTATCTCTGCAGTGTAGCTGCTGTGTAATGGCGTTTGATTGGTCAGGTACTCTCTTTGCTCCTACCTGTCCCCTCTGGGATGAATCTCCTTTCTCAAGATGGCTACCAGAAGTAGCTAGAACTCCAGAACTCAGAGTTCCACCCTTCTCCATCTGAGGGGAAAGTACCAGTAAGCTGTTTACTTTGTCTTTTTTCTTCCCTGCAGGAGCACTGGAGCCAGAGGCAAGGGAATGGGAAGAAAGAGTTCTAGAGGGGAATGGGAGGGAGATCGCAGGGGGAGTTATTCATCATTTTTCCACTTTCACAAGGTTCTGCACCTCAAACTCTTGTGAATGTGGAGGGTCCACTGTACAACAATTTAAAATGCTGTTAAAATATAACAATAAAAATAAAAAAATATAAAGCACACTCCAACTAAGACCATCTGCAAAAGTCCTCCCCTAGGTTCTTAAAACTTTGGTGGACTCATATTGAGAGACATAGTATTTCCCCAACTACCTTCCAGTACTGAGCAAGGCAAAAGATTTTGGAATAAGGAGAAACAGAGAGGCTGGGAAATGAAACAAATGACATGGGGAAGTAAACACAGCCATCTGGGGAATTCCAGAGTACCAGACAGAGACCAAAGGAGGGAAAAATTTGGACCCTAGAGGCTGATGATCTCCAATCTTGATGTACAGAATGGAATTCTGGATAACTTCCCCATGGCAAATCATGCACTGCCAACCTTATGTCTTGACTACTTAATGTGTTCTATATGGAGGTGTAGTTCAGAAGCTGCAACATGTGCAGAAGACATTGTGTGATGTATCTAGCATCAGCCATATAACCCTATTCTTGAAATAACTGTGTCTGGCTTCCCTTTTGCTACTGCAACAGATGTTGGTCTTCACCTATAGTGCTCTGAGAGAACATGTTCCAGATATATCTGCCTGACCATTGTGATCACCATCATAGGACCTCTTGGTTGTGCATTTTGTACTGTGTACGTCCATCTGCCAACAACCAGAAAGGGGCCCCTTTCTGTGGTGATATTACCAGAAGGAAGTGTGCTAACTCTGGTGATGCTTAAGGATCCAACAAAATTTGGAAAGTTCCTTTTAAAACCTATTCCCACTAGCCATTTCAGTATTTGGAAGGTGAGCCACTGCCATTATTCAGGGCCATACTGGAAAACTAGATTCATTACTTGTTACTTGTTATATTACTTTTTTTTTTAAAGGAGGGAGAGAATCTCAGGATCAACAAGAAGATAGCAGAAAATTTGAAACATTCCTGCCAAGATATTCCAACACTCTTTAAAAGTAAAACTTGAAAGTAACTGGAAACTATTACTCATTACACCAGTAAACTTCACTATTACTTGTTATGTTACTTTTGAAATGTGGCATCATTGTACCCCTCATTCCTCCCCCTTAAAAAAAGCTAATTACAGGAAACTACATCACTTGCAACTGTTTACACCCAGGCTCTGCTTGTTGAAACTCTTCCTTTTTAAGTGCCTTGGCATTTACCAGCATGACACCTGTTTCAATTTGCAGCTTTTAATTTATGGCCTGCTAATCACATTTTACAGTTGTGCTTTGTTTTAATTATAATGTATATATTTGTACTGTAATTTTACCACTGTACATTTGTGGCATATGTTGTATATGACACATGCTATATAAATATTCTTAAAGAAATAAAAGTATGTACAATTCTTCCTTAATTTTAAAAATAAACTATTAACAACAGCTTGAACTGCTGGCATTAGCAGGTGATAGTGCTTAACTCTTTCTGATGACATTTTTGTCTTCTTAATTGCTGCAGGCTGATCTCTCAAAAATGCAGAACAGACCAGGCCATTTTTTTCTTGGTCAGCTGGCAATGCTATTCTAAAATGACTCTGCAAACTGGTACTAGCCATCAATAATCCTCTTATGACAGAAATGAACTCCATATGCATTCATGATTCAGACTCCAAAAGCACACATATACTTCCAACTTTATGGCAAATGCAGTCAATCTGCACATAATCATATGACACCTTAATACACAGGCACATGATATGCAATTTATATGTATCAATCTATCTATATACAGAGATATACATATGAAGATATAAATTAAAAACAAACAACATTTCCATCAAGTCTATTCTGGATCCCAGAAGGACGCAGTTAATCACTGATATATATGTGTGTGTATATATATGAAACATAACTTAATAAATTAGCAACACATTTTAGCTTCTGCCTGTTTCAGATTTTGGAAACAAAAGTGAGGTGCATACATTTCAGAATGCTCTACAACCAACATTCTTAAGTAGATGGTGGTTTACATGTTATCCTCTAGGTTAAGGTCATGCAGTATTGAGGTCTTAAGTCTCTGGATATAGACATTCTCCTTTACATTTGAAGTATTTCAAAGAGATGGCACCACAATTCAAAACACAAATAAATTAGAAGTACTGTGTTCTTCTGAGTTAAAAAGTCTAACCACTGGTTGCTCAAGCTTCCTGATCAGATTGCAGCTTTGTGATTCATGTGTGTGCAGATCTGTGATTATTTTCCCCTTATTTGGAAGATGGCATCCTGTACATCTGCATTCAATCACATAAATAAGACTGCAGGACAAGCAGGTGGTCTTTTGCTTAATATAGTAGATCCGCCAGTCCCTGTGTTCCTGAAAGTCTGTCTTCTGCTGATATATATAGGTAATGTAATGCTTGTGATCACAAGAGTGTGATCCAGGACTGCTTGAGCCATTAGCCTCCTGTTACAGCTTTCTACCAGCCAGCTAATCTACAGAGATTTCTGATAAAAGCTGTCTTTAGACATCAGTCAGCAATCCAGGGTCACACCCATTCCACTAGGCATCTTCACTTGGACAAACCATAATGTTTCCACGTAGGAGCTGCTTGGCTCTGAACCCTGTGAGACAGTAGCCATTTCAATAACCCCCAAAGAACAACCTGACTTAGTACAAGTTATTTTTATATGGCATCTTTCTATAATATGTTCTACATTAGTGAAACCATCCTTGTATAGTAGCTTTCCTCCTATTAACCTTGTCCTTTTAAATTAATAGGTCTGGTCTACAAGGTCTGCTTTTATAATGACTGAGCCTACAGTTCTTTATTCAAACAGAGGCTATTTTTATGCTCAATGAGCTCTCAGTAGAAACAGAAAAAGTCTCCATGTCCTGGTATTGTATCCAGAAAACAGAATACAGGTTTCTTTCCTTCCTGAGTTCTACAATAACTGCGCACCTGGCAACATACAGCAACTTTACAGGTTTCTGTTTACCACCGTGTCAAGCTCCCAGCAAATTCTGTTAAGCCGAATTAAACCTACTTGACCTTGTAATACAATACCATAGGAATCTTGTTTCAGTTTTTTGCAGAACCATAACTGTAGACTTGTCTAACATGCCAGTTATCGTCTATGGCAACTTCATGCTTATACATTACCTTATCAAAGGAGCTGGGTGCAGGCTCTCATTTCTGACTAGATCAGAAATACTTAAGCTTGTTCCAGGCTCTACTCTCACCTGAAGCATATCTGTAAACATGCAGCATTGCTGGGATTCTGCTTTTGCTTCAGGTATTGTGGAAGGTGAACAGGTCAGAAACCTCACCCACAGTAATCTGTCTGCACAGCCTATGACCCAGCACACCCTTTCTTTGCTGGATATAGAAAGACCTATGGCACGGAGGAAGTTAGCAACCCTGTCTCTAAGCCTGGAATTTGTTGCTATGCATCTTGAACACGCACACAGTGATTTGTGCTAGTCTCAGCTCCTGATACTGCCTTTTCTCTTTTGCTCCTGTACAGCTTCTGGAGAAAGCGCTGTTACTTATTGCAGGCTGCAGACCACCCTGATAAAGCATGCTTTATAACAAACAGCCTTCCTCAAATTGGTGCAATGCTGGCAAGGAATGATATGAGTTCTAGCCAGACTCAATTCAAAAGGAAAAGGCTGGAGGAGAAAAAAATAGGATATCCCTTCTCTCCTACCAGCAGGCTTCTGCTTTTCCTTAGCTTTAAAGCCCAGAAGAGTATCTTCAAGTGATCTTATTTCTCTGTAAATCTAGAGCAAGTCAACTATTGCAGATGACCTGCATGGTCTATTTTAAAAACAGCAAATAGAATTAAAGGGCTCCAGAGAAGTGTTGTAAATTTACAAAGCAAAAGTGCATAGTCAAGATGTCTCAATACAAATTAACTATTCTTCAAGTGTAAAGTGATGCCAGGTATGCAGCCTGGCTTAAAAATGCATTGCTGATCAAACAGTAATACTGTTTACTTAGACCAAGGTTCTTAGTAAGGATCCAGCACTAGATGGCTCACCAGAAACTGGCCAGTGATCAACTAGTGTTGAACCCCAGAACAGAGACGGGTTCTGGCCCTCCTGATCATTGACTGGGGTCTGAGCTTCTCCCCCAAAAGATCAGGCAAAATTGGAACACTAAGATTCCTATGCAGCTGAGCGCCTCAGGAGCCATCAATCAGAAGGGCACTAAGTGATCTTTATTTCACTATTACTTTCAGGGTACACTGCATTTGCTGTATACACAGGGTTTCTATTCCAGGGACACCTGCACAAAACAAAAAATGTGAATGTTCACATCCCATTCTTTTCAGTGGATGCAATGTGTGTGTGGACATGGCAGCACGAACACATGCTCACTGCCGCCATATTAAGCATAGGAACATGATGCTCCACATGAGATGGAGACTGTATGCTGAGGTTAGCGTAACAGAGGAAGCGCTGTACTCAGACTATTACCACCTTCAGCTGGAGGATGATGACAGTGATTATGATTGGGTTGTTGTGGGTTTTTCGAGCTATGAGGCTGTGTTCTAGTAGCATTTGCTCCTGATATTTTGCCTGCATCTGTGGCTGGCATCTTCAGAGGATCTTCAAATGTGTACTGTGTACTGTGTTTTCTGTTGTACTGTGTTTTCATTGTCCTATACCTGCATAGTCAACACTAGTAAAAATTAATTACAACCTGCCTGATAATGCTGACCCTCCCGATCTTAAAACCATTCCCAAGACCCTGCAAGTTCTCAGCTTTCATACATATACCAGATATGCTATTCCTGGTATTTACAGTTGCATGAGTAGCTTTTTAAAGGAAATATCAGGTGTGTGTGACAGGGGCGGGATCCAGATAAGAAATCTGGAATAGAGATGAAGGAGGGCTTAACTCTTTGCCACACATTGCAATCCTGACCGCAGGCCATAAACTCACTACCTCACTGGAAGAAAAGCATCCATTTGCACCAACTGAAGCTTTTCTGTCAATCCCAAGAGCAGGCATGCAGAGTTTGACTGGGACACAGTGGGCACAAAAGATTAACCCAGAGATGGAAATTGTAGTAGTCCTCTAGATGGTGCTGAACTGCAGCTCCCAACAGCCACAGCTAATACAGCCAATGGTGAGGAATGATGGGAGTCACAGACCAAGAACTTCTGGAAGGCCACAAAATTTCCACCACTGACTAGGCCTAACTGGAGATGACTTTGAAAAAGACTCAAGAAGAATATTTCCATACATGATTACAGCTGTGAGATTACTTTTTATTCAGAAATGGACCTGCTGATTCCACTGCAAGAGGAGTGGTAGTTGAAGATGTTAGAGTTTGCTGAAATGGATGAGTTAATTGTTTTGATTGAAGAGAGTCATTTGATGAGATTTAAGAAAGAATGGGGTACAGTGATTTCATATTTGAAAGAGCATTGGGGAAAGGCGATAACCTGGGGTTTTGAATAATTAAGCTTTATTTAGTTATTATATATCAAGTAGATATCTTACATTTCAACCAACAGTGATTGTAATATTGTTGCTGAAATTCTTACTTCTCTTTGTTTCCATATTTGAATAGAGGAAGTAGATAGATAACTTTTATAAATGTATCCTTCCAAAGAAGTACTAGAAGTTAGTACTAGATGCCTCATTCTAGATGTCCTGTATAGTTAGAAGTTTTTGTTTGTAGTAGTATTCTAGTAGTATTCAGCAGTTATTAATTATGTCTGTTACTTTAGTTTTATTTTGATTTTTGTGCATCCTTATGTGTCATTTTAGGTGATGAAATTATTTAGTATGTTTATGTTTAATAAAGATATTTTTTTAAAAAAACTCTACCATTGGGAGAAACCTTTTGCAATCTGAGGACTCAATTCAGTTTCACAGAATTCTTCTGGAGCTGCATTTCAGTGGTAGGAAGGGCCAAAGGCAAAAGACCATTATCAAAAATACTAGAATGAAGTTCTTACAGCTTAAAATAGTGAGGCCTTATGAGAAAGATATTTCAACCTTTCAGACTGAGTAACAATCCATACCAAAGCTGGGAAACTTTCAAATGATAGTGCCATGGGGATTGACATCTGTGGAATCCCAAGGGACAAACTGAAATTCTGCCCCATGGCATTAGATTCACCATTTCTGGGGAGAAACCCCCCACCCACAAGCTGAGCTTCCTTCTACATATTTAAGCCAACCATGGTGCTTTTTTAAACTCATTTTTTTAATGATTTTACACTATTTAAAATGAAGGGTGTTTAATTAATATGATAACTTATTTAACTGAGTTTTAACTTTTATATATCAGCCTTTGCAACTTGATCTTGTTTTACCTTTGTCATATGCCACCTTGGGTTCCATTGCGTGGAGAAAGATGGGGTGTAAATTAATTAAATAAATAAATACAGTCAGCCCTCTACATTTCCGGGTTTGACATTCATGGATTGGATTATTTGCAAGTTTCTCCAATCCCTGCCCTCCCACCTCAGGTGCTTATTTGTGGGTGAACCTTCCCTCTTGGTGGCTCCAATCAGGCCACATAGCCCTTTAAAAACCCACCTCTGGTCCTCTTCTTCCTCCACCAGTGTCTGCCTGGCCAGCTAAGGATGACTCTCTGCCCAAATTCTCAGCACCACAAACCCTTTACCCATGCCCCACACACACCCAAGGAAGGAGATGGGCAAGAGAGAGGAAGTACAGGACCACCATGCCAACCATCTCCTTTCCCTGACCTGGTTTAGACCCTGGATGCCCGCTTTCCCCACCCATGCCTTAGCCCCCTTCCCACAGACACACAAATTTTGTTATTTTCAAATTTTTCACTTTTGCGAGAATCCTATGTCCCTAAACCTAGCAAATGCAGAAGGCCAAGTGTATTACATCTTCCAGAATGAATAAATACTGAACATTCTGGAAACTGGAGTCCAAAAAGTAACTTTTTCAGGCACTGAAAGCGGTGCAGGCTTCATTTTAAGCAGGCATCATTTCAAAGTTCTGCTGAAACCAGGGTCGGGGCGAAGGTCCAAAGATCATGTGTTAATGGACAGTTGGGATGTCAGCTATACAGAGCTGAAGTGCCTGCCCATCCCGTCTCTGTCTTGCACGAGACTGGAACAGAAAGTTATTATATTGTAATTGTTCGCATGACTCGGCTTCTGATGCTGCAATCTCTGTTGAATGAACTAGTAACAGCCTGCAGAGTAGTTCTGAAAGTCTTTTCCTTAAAATTAGGCAATATCGAACATACAAGTAGGAATTGAGAGAAGGCACTTGTCTCTAGTGAAGTTGTTATCTCCTGACCTTCAGTCTAGTTCCCCCTCTGGAATCTGGTGGTGTTAAGTCATGGTGGGCAGAACTCCCCTAGCAAGGACAGTCTTCTCCATAACCCTTACCCAACGCCTTGAGGATTATAAGTGGAGCACTCTTCTGCCAAGCCAAAAATCAAAGAACATCAGATATCATAAACGCTGAAGGCCTCATGCATTTGACCTAACAAAAAATGAGACAAAACAATGGCAAAAGTGTATCTTTGTATTTTCTAAAAATGATATGGCTCGCATCATTTTTGACATCAATTATAAAATGCATCAGCTGAAAAACCACATTCCACGATTGTTCTATTCAATCATTAGCATCACAGAACATTCACAGGGTGACTATTGAGAATCATCTGCATACAGACACTGATTATATATAATCAATCTACGTCTGTGTAGGTGCGCACATACACAGAGAGAAAGTACAAAATAAATATTTTTTTTGTCCTGAAAACAAAAAGAAGTGGAGATATCAAGAGACCATGGTATGTTAAATCTTCGTGTGTGCTGAAAAGCGTTAATATGTTGCTACAATTTATGCTTCAAACTTACAAGTGTAATTTTCATAAAGCATACACAAACAGAGAGCCAGTGCAGCGTAGTGGTGTGAGCTTTGGACTACAACTTTGGAGACCAGGGTTCAGAGGCTGGCAAAGGCAACCCCCCTCTGAACAAATCTTGCCAAGAAAACCCCATGACAGGTTTGCCATAAGGTAGAAAGAACTTAACAGCACACAACACCGCAATGCATAAACACAAAAAGACCCTCTTCAGGAAGATAGCCTTTACAATAACTGATAATTGATAGAATTAATTAATAGAAGAATTAAATAATCTTCTAATTAATAGAAGAGAGTTACTCATCAGCTACAGATAAAACATCCTGGCTGGTTGTTTGTTTTGACACCAGACTCTTCAAACAAAGAGTCGAGGCAATCTCTACCCACCCGGTTTGTCTGGGGCTGTCATAACTGTACACCATCTAATGAATACACACCTCCTGACTCAGTAAACCAATACCTGGTGCTTGGAAAAGTTATATTTGATCTACACTTCTCAGAATACTCCAGACAGTATGGTCAGCAGCTATGCTGACTGGAGGGTACTGGTAGTAGTAATCCAAAAAAGGAACTTTCCCAAGCTTTGCCAGAAACTGCTGGATTCACCCTTACAACCATCTCCTCCCCATGTAAGTCCTATAGTCAAATGTTCTGTTGGCAGTTTGAGAGAGTGCTCCATTACTTGCCTATTACAGTAATTTAATGAGTGAAATTATACAACCACAATAGAGGCTATGATGCTTAAGGAAGACTAGTTTGAAGGAGAGATGATTATTGAAAGAGCCAAGATTTTGCCATTTTAAAATTCTATTTCTACTGCACCGTTCCTCCAACAAGCTCAGTTCAAGGCAATATACAAGATTTTCCACCTTCCTACTTGACTCTCAGCCTCTGAGAGGTAAGCCTAACAGAAGTGTCTGGTCCAAGGTCACCAGTAAGTTTCATGGCTCAGTGGAGGATAGAACATGGATCACCCATTGCCACACTCTAGGCCTAACACCACATTGGCTGTACAGATTTGATACAGATATATACCAGCTGAAAGGGTGGTGTGCATATGTCCGTGTACGTATGTGTGTGTGTGAGAGAGACAGAGGAAATGAGGTGGGAAGAGATGCTTTGAGGAGCTACCTGCTATCACTTAGAGCAGCTTTCTCCAGCTTAGCGATTTCCAGATATGTCAAGAGTACAACTCCTACTACCCCAGACAGCAGGCCAGAGGGGATGATAGATATTTTATGACAGACATCTGGGTTGAATTCATCTTTGTATAACAACTAGCATATTGATTTGTGTACGTTCTTGTGAACGTTCAAGTTGTTTCCAACTTATGGCACCCCTAAGTCGAGCCTATCACAGGGCTTTCTTGGCAAGATTTGCTCTGACAGGGTTTGCCTTTGTTTTCTCTGAGGTTGAGAGAGTGTGATTGCCCAAAGTTACCTAGTGGGTTTCCATGGCCAAGTGGGGTTTTGAACCCTGATCTCCAGGATCGTGGCCTAGTGCTCAAACCACTACACCATGCTGACTCTCAATATACAGCATCTGTAATATTATATAGATATATACACACAGACACACATTCCTAGACACACAAATATAATTTAATTCCTCTGTATTGACTTTCCAAATTTTTATTGATTCGTCTTTTAAAATTAATTAATTAATTAATTAATTTTTATTGATTTATTGGGTTTGCTCTATTCAGGATTACAATTAGAACTAGGTCCAAAATCACAAACCACCAAACAGCTGAATAGGGTCACATTTCATTCCTATAAATGTATCTTAAATCAGGACATTCTTGAAGAAAGAAACAGAGGAAAAGTTTATACACAACTGTAACATAACAAAAGCCATAGACACCTGGTAGTTTCATATGGGTAAAGTTCTCTGCAACTCTATCTTGAGGCCTGGTCCACTGTAGTACCATAATGAACTGCACCACTTCAGGGAACAAACAGAATATAACCACTTTTCAGTACTCCATGATGTGTGTGTGTGTGTGTGTGTTTTAAACCCTCCTCCAAATAGAGAAGAAACACTCAGGCAGACAGAGGTTTAGGCTACAAGCATTATTTACAACAGAGCTTTCCAAACTTTTCATGTTGCTGACACACTTTTTAGACATGTATCATTTCATGACACAGTAATTCAGTTTTACTAGCAAACCAGAGGTTAAACTAACCCCTTATAAGAGATACAGACACATACATAAATTGTAATAATGAAATTACAAGAAACAAAATTCTTAATTGGAAACTTATCCATTTTAGGGGTAATTCAACTGCAATTTAAGAAACTAAACATGAAAATAACAGCACCAGTACCCCACTCCCGCAGTGATAAAATGAGAGAACAATCTCGCGTGGCACACACCTACAGATAGGTGGCTTTGATGAAAAGCCACCTATCTGTAGGTGTGTGCCACGCGGGATTTTCATCAAGCTGCCGTGCCTTTTCCGTTCACTTCCACTGTTTCAACCCGATTACGCATGAGCAGTACCCGGAGGTGTATCTAGGGTGGGATGGGCCCACTACTGCCCTCGCCAGGGTTTTTCTCAGCCCAGGGATGCAGTGGCAACACACATACACACTGCAGCTGACACACTAATGTGTCGCAACACACAGTTTGGAAAGCTCTGATTCTGTTCTGTTTTCTCCTCTTCCTGTTTCAAAAATTTAGTGTGAATTTTGTGATAGTGAAAGAGGGAGCAGTCAAAAGTGGCATCTGTGACCTACTCTCTCAAGTGGTTCACTCCTTTCCCACTCCTGACCATTTTACCACTTTGTCTTGCTGCACGTATAGCATGAACACAAATTTTCATGGCAAATGTCCTGTTGTGGCATTTAAGACACACCAATGAGCAGGGAACGGGGTTCAATCAGGTTCTCATGCCTGGCCGGGCAAATATAGAGCAAATTTCTGTAACAGAGCCAGCTGTATTTCAGTAGGCTCCCTACAAACTTAAAACAGTATCTTCCATGCAAAAGGTCCTGAATTCAAACCCACAATCATCTCTTTAAAGTATCAGGGAGGTCATGACAGCAAAGGCCTCTTGACGCCAGAGCCACTGGCAATCAAAGCCAAAAACACTGGGCTAGATGGACAAGCAATCTGACCTAACATAAGGCAGATACAACATTCTATCCATTCATCATCCATTCATCACCTTCTTATCCCCCCCCTTTTTCCACAGTGGAGCTCAAACCAGCTTGCAAAGTCACAATAGAAATACATATAGTTAAAACATACAACAAAAAGTTGAGATTAAAACAGTTATTAAACAACAAAATGAAAGGTATTTAAAATATTACTATATGGCAAAGAATACAAGCAATAGTTGCTGTTGTTAACTGCCGTCAAGTTAATCAACTTATGGCAACCCTATGGATGAGAGAGACCTCCAAATCACTCTATCATCAATTGCCCTGCTCAGGTCTTGCAGATTCAGGGACATGTCTTCCTAGATTGAGTCTATCCTTCTGAAATGCACTCTTCCTCTTTTCCTACTGCATTCTACCTTGCCAAGCATTATTGGCTTTTCTAGTGAGTCATGACTTCTCATGATATGGCCAAAGTGCAACCGACTTGGTTTAGTCATCCTAGATTCTAGGGATTTGCTTTGCTTTAGGTTTGATTTGGATTAGGACTCATTCATTTCTCTTTGTAAAAGTACAGCACCAGAAAAAGCCATTTTGAAAAAAAACCAATTCTCAAAACTTTCCCGGAATAAAAAGGTCTTCGCTTGGTGTCAAAAAGACACTGGAGAAGGACCTACCCTTGGCTTCCTGGAAAGAAAGTTCCAGAGTCTGGCAGCAGCCACGGAGAAGATCTTCTCCCAGCAAATATGCCTTCCCAGCAAATATGCCTGTGAAGGTATTGGGATCAAGCAAAGTGCTTCCTCCAAAGTTCTTAGAGCTTGGTCAGACTCATATTGAAAGATATGGCCTTTCAGATAATCTGGAGCCAAGCCCCATTGGGCTTCATAGATCATAACTAGCACTTTGAATTGTGGCTGGGAATAGACACTAGAGCTGTTGCAACAAGGGGGTAGCGTGCTACCTATAACCAGCCCCAGATAATAATCTGGCTGCAGACTTCTAACCAGAGTCTGATTTAGTGCCAGCAGCATACCAAGGCTCAGCTGTGCACTGCGGTCCCTGTCAGCATGCAGATTAATTGACCCTGTACAGCGGCAGAACCAGGCCACCGGATCCAAAATATAATCTGAGTTGTCACTTGGAAAGCTTCTGCATAAGACTGGGGCGATGCCCACTCTTGATTTTTAAAGAAATCATTGCAATAATACATGTTCTTCCTTCCATGTTTGGAAGAGTCAGACCAACATACACACACACATACACATTCTCTCTCTCTCTCTCACACACACACACACACATACACACACACACATATATAACTCTGTTCATAATACTGTGGCTTTGGTATTCCTCAGAAAAGAAACTTAAGCTACAGAAATTCCTTAAGACTTGAATATTTGTTGGCCCAAACCGGTTTCATTCTTACTACATTCTGTAATGAGAAGAGTTTAATTAGTTCCAGTTGTGTATACACCACTCAACTCTTACACATGAGGGAGGGAATGTGCTATGCAGCTGTGAGGCTCGCTGGCTAATTGCTTGTTTTCTTGTTTGCGAGCAAAACAGATAAAGCAAAATTTAACAAGGGTTGCCACCACATCTATTAAGATGACACACATTTCCAATCAGCTGATGTTCCTTTTTTGTCTTCTTAGAATGAAGTGTTAAACCTACAAACACATTGATAATGTATCGTTTTTGTACTAGAAGGCTGCAGCAATGGGCACAGTAAATGAAAAATGACCCAGTTTTTGATCCGAACAGCAATAAGGTTGCGATTTGGTGGGACCTAGTGCCAAAGGGAGATTCAAGCACAAATCCCAAACAAGCGTAACTCACATCTAGATGAAATGACAATACCTGGAATGCAGCCAGTTTCTAGTGAGCCAGAGTACCAACTGATTAGATCATATTTTGTAACAAGCTCAAACTAGAGATTTTTAAGCTATAGTTCACAAACAGCCTAGTGGCCCAAGATGAGGCGATAAAAACTAGAAGGATATTTTGAAGAGCTCTAGGCTTCTTTGAGGATTCCACCCTGCCATTCCATTGGCAGAACCTGAGGCCATTTCCACACTACACTGTTATAGTGCTATTATTCCACTTTCAACATCCTGTGGAATTCTGGGGTTTGGAGTTTAAGGAGGGACATTTAGAATTCTCAGCCAGAAAGCTCTCTGGCCTCAGTAAACTACAAACCTCAGAATTCCACAGGATGTTAAAAGTGGAATGATAGCACTATAACAGTGTAAGTGTGGAAATGGCCTGAATGTTCCCCATCCAGTCAGCCACTAGAAAAAGGTGAGAATTTTTCATTTCCTTTCCCTTTCTTCATAGAATTTACCAAAATTCCAGAGTTCCTTCATATTAGGGATGAAAGAAGCTTTCTATTTAAAAATTCAAATTTGTCCACTCAGAACTAGGGTTTGAGTGTTTAACCCTTTGAAGTCTTGTTCTGAAGTTCTGTGTGGTCAACTAAGTTATTGTTGCATGAGGGGCAGGCAGGTCCAGTACAACATGATTCTCTAGCTGGGAACAGTTTAGACCTGCTGAATTTGGAAAGTGCAACCGAAGGAGAGTTCCATTTCAGTTCTTCTTCAATGAATTAACCCAAATACACAAATGGTTTTTAAAATAAGATCTAAAAATTTAGGATGGAAGAAAGCAAAACGGACAGTTTTTACTATTTCTGCTAATAACTGAGATCAGTTCTGAACCATCTTTTTTACAATATGAAATAACGTGAACGGTGACACTCCCTGCTTCCATTGCCTCTGCCTCCAGCATAATCTCAGTTCTTCCACTACTTGTCAAATTCATGCCGTAAGACTGCAAAAGAAAGGGGGAAGCTGATCAAACATTTATTTAATATCCCACTTTTCACCCAAATGGGACTTATGATAGAATGCTTTGATTTTTTGGAAGCCCCAAATATTCGTATTTTTACTTCATTTATATACTCATATATATTATATATTGATACACACGAACGTATATTCATTTATAAACTCATTTATTCAGCTTCACTTGTGCAAATATAGTAAAACAAAGGATTCAGGCTGTCCCTGCTAACTGACAGGGGACTGATCAGTTAATCCTACTTTAGTAGAAGCAAATTTGGGTGGAATTTTTTTTTAAAATACCACAATGGTTGTAATAAAGCAAAATGGCTGAACATCTTCTTTGGGATGTGTTCTAATGCAATCTAATCTCTAAGAGAAGTACAAACACATCTATAGGGAGGCAATTATTTTCAAAAGTTATTTATCTGTTGTAGTAAAATCCTCCCACGTTTAATGGGATTTTACTTGGCTGCTAGATGCTACAACTGCCCGACGCTAAGATTGCACTTCTGCAAGATTGGGGAAAAACAGGGCATGAAGGTGTAAGCTAGAGGCAAGCAGCTTTTCATTTTAAGATACACTTGCTTCTTCTGCTGTTTGAAGGGCTGTAGCAGGAAAATCAAGTCTATACATGCATGGATTTTTAGGATTACAGCCTTCACAGTTCACCATATAATCATACAAAATATGTTTACAACTGCACTGAACTTTATAGGAGAATTACACAAAGCAGTTCATTTTGTCCTGACACAGTTCACTCCAGGGCAGATTCAGCAAGCAACAGATAATACTGGTCTAATACAATGGCACTGAAATTTTGGATGGGATTTTGTATATGTGCACATGCATGCAAGTGCACACAAACATTTATGAAATACAAGAGACTTATGTAAGATGAGCCCCAAATTAAATTGCCATCCATTAGGGAGAAGCAAAGTGGAAAGACTGGTATGCGTAGATTACTTCACTTTAGAAAATACTCTGGCGGCACCTCAAAGACTGATACATATATTATGTCACAGATGATATCACAGTACATGTGTTAGTCTTTAAGATGCTACAAGTCTCTTAGGTTCTGTCTGTTACAAGCTACAGTGGGCCCTCCGCTTTTGCAAGAGTTTGGGGTGCAGAACCCTTGTGAAAGTGGAAAAACCATGAATAACTCCTCTCTGCAATTTCCCTCCCACTCGTCTCCCCCCTCACCTTTTGTGTGCTGGGTCCAGAGACAAGGAAATGGGAGGGGGGAGGTCTGAAGGAGAGAAGGCGGGCATGTCTCTCTGCCATTCCCTTGTCTTTTGACCTGGTGCAAGTTCTCAGCACCAGGGCCAGAGGCAAGGGAATGAGAAAGGGAGCTCCAGAGGGGAGAACAGTACCTGTGTGCCCCCCCCCCCGATTTCTTTGCGTTTAGTCAATGCTCGGCAAAATGCAAGGGGATAGGAGGAGAAGATGGGAGAGAGGCATGTGCACGCCTTGCGAATAATCAAAGTCACTAAAGTCGGACTGTAATGCCATCACCCCATTGACAACTATTACTACTTTTTACTACTTGTAATTTTAGAATTGCTCATTAAAAAGTAAGCTGTCGTACACAGGATCCACGCTTCACCAAGCCCAAGATTCTTTCCCATCAACAGACCTTCAAAGTTTCATGCCAATTTTTCCTTGCCACTACTAGCTAAAATCTGTTAACCAGGGATAGTGGAGTTGAAAGTACATAACAAGGTCCTACTTTGCACTGTGCTAACAGGCCTTCTAGAATCTAGACTTAAGGTGCTACCAAGCATGAATTTAGGAGCTAAAACTAAATTATCATAAGGCAAATCCAAGTAATCCTCACATGTTTTACCTTGGCAAGAAATCCAGTTAACCTAACAAACTCAAGGTTGAAAATGCATTGCAAAAACAGCCAAAGAAGTAGGTTCTCTAAACACTGTCTTGAGACTAATAAATGTTATTTTCACTTTCAAATATGATGCATGTTAGAAACAATAATCTGAGATTGAAGTATTGCTGTTTAGACAACCCAGTTATGTTGTGACTGAGCTATGGCCCTTCCATTTCCTGGACATGAATGATTTCAATTGCAAAAAAACCCAAACAAACTATATTGAGAACTAGATCTCAGGAGCTTCCCTCTTGACAACATTTTATCAAGTTATCACTGTGGGCAAAATTAACTGCTTGTGACTCTCCTACAGCAAACACTCTCATGGCAATTTGATTCAAATTCTTCTTCAAGTGAAGGGAGAGGCTCCTGCAATCCCTTTCTGAACCTAAGCCACCAGCAAACGTGGTAAATACTAATGGCTGAACACACTGCTTGTGTAAACTTCCCAGAGCCAGCCCTATAAGCTGTTCATAATACTTAACATAGGAGCACTTGTGGGAGGATTTCCAGGAGTCCTTTTGTTAGCACATTAGAATTACACTAGGATCTCATAGTGATGCAGGTGGGACGGGGAAGCCTTGTAAAAATCAAGTGATGCAAATAGACAACTGGATTTTATTTCCTTCAAAATAAATACCACTAATTTATTATCTCACTTTTTTTTTAATTACAAAAGATGTATTTCTTGGCAATGCAGCACTGGAACTTGGGTTTGTTTGTCTAGTATAACTACCAGCAATTCCACCTTGGTTTCCAAAAGTGTGAGTTCTCATAATATAGGTCCCCGGGTTTTGCCAGCTGTTGCCAGCACCACATCCACCTGTTTCATTCTTTTGGAGGGAGCTATTTGTAGTTGATTTCTTGGATGGTTTGCTGAGGTGGTCCTATAATCTGAAGGGCAAATTTTGTCCTCTCTCTCAGTTTTCTAGAGTTGCGATGTTATAGTGTAAAATTGCCATTTCAGTGATGCACTGATATCCTATATGTTGAAAGATAGAGAGAGAGAGAGAGAGATAGTGGGGAGGACAAAGAGGCTTTTTCTTTTGTTCTGTTATGTTCCCAAATTAAAAATGAACCTACTTGAAGGCGGGAATAAAATGTTGCAGCTGGAGCCAGGAACTGCCAGAAAATTTCTGGAAGAACAGAAACATTGTCTGAATACCAAAGAAAAAAACTACAGCAACAACTACTGCAAACTCCCAACACATGTGCCCCACCTGGAAGAGCCTTATATTTGAACAAATTATTTATATTATGAATTTTCTTGTTCATTTAGGTATAACACAACATTATTCTTACCAAAAATATTTTAAAAGAATAACATCAGGACCAGAGGGATTCCACAATTTTGTCTGAGGTGAGAAGGTGTAGTGACTTGTGTTTGTGATAAAGTAAGCCTATTTTCTTCAATGAGCTAATAGGCAAAGTATTTTACTCTGGTTATTTGGGTTATTTTTTATAATGCAGTGCTTGATCTGGAAAGCATAAGCAAAGCATGTAGCTAGTATGTTAACAGATATTGATGTTATCTTGAACAATCTACTTTTAGGAGCAACAAGGGAATAATTACAAGCCTTTTTCAGAAAAAAAGCAAGGGCTTGTAACACACATTACTTCTGCCATATAACAAGTAAGACTTGTGTATTCTTTTTCAGTACTTCTGGGGGTTAAACATATTTTCTTGAAGTATGCTGAGGAGGTGCTGCTTCCCAACATTTAGGTCATTTTCTTGCTTCTTTACGATCCCTTCATGAAAAAGCAACAGGTAATGTAATGAGTTTGAACAAGCTACAGAGCAAGCTTTTGCAGTTACACAATGAATCTCTTTTTTAAAGAGTTGTTAGATAGATAAAATGTATTGAATAAGTCAATGGACAATAGCAAAAAAATAGTCTTTAAAAGTAAGGAAAAGCAAATCTAGAAATAAGAACATATAGTCCCCTGCATTGCATTACTTTTCTAGTCTGTTTTGCCACTGCTATAATAATACTGCTTTTAGCATATATCTCCACTTATTCAAACATCAAGGCCTCTATGCCATGCGTTACCTTAAGTGCCTGTGCAAGTGTCTTTTAGAACTGGTTCTCCAGAAATCACGACATCACTTGGTTTGTTTTATACATACTGTACTTATCCTTTTAGGCCATTTCTACACTAGACTGTTATAGCGCTATTATTCCACTTTCAATATCCTATGGAATCCTGGGGTTTGCACTTTAGGGAGGGGCCGGCTGGGAGGCTGGCCCCTCCCTAAACTGCAAACCCCAGGATTCCATAGGATGTTGAAAGTGGAATAATAGCGCTATAACAGTCTAGTGCAGAAATGGCCTTAGACTAACCTTGTTAAAATAACTTCATTTTTTTTCACTGAATCCCATTGGAGACATGCTGAATTACTATTAAAACGCATTTACACAATAAAGGGGAGTATATATACCAGAGAGATGAAAAAGCTAACACAGGTATTTTCCCTTAAATACTAATAATTCAGGTGCCAGACACTGGAAAATAAAGTAGGAGATCTTTTTGCAACACTAAATACACTGTAATAAGTTATTTTCCTGCAAAATCAATTAGCTTAATTAGGAATGTTCTGCCCTCCCTAAGGCCATGATAGGAACACAAGAAGCTGTCTTACACCAAGTCACATTGTTACTCCATGTAGCTTGGTACTGTTGATAGCAGGAGCTACTCTCCAAGGTTTTAAAGCAGCTATTTACATTGCTCTTATACAGAGATGTTTAGGATTAAATCTAGTCCTTTCTGCCCACAAAGCAGATAAAGCATTTGTCAAAGCCTAATAACTAAAAAAACATTTCTCTGAATTCTTTTGCAGATAGGGTTACCAGCTATTCCTTATTGTAAGTGATGTCCCCTACCTGGAAGCCAGAAAAGCTTGTCCCCCATAGCGTTGGCAGTTGTCTGTTTTCAGCAGTCTGTTTGGCTGGAAGGCTTTTCCTTTTATACAGTCTGAGTATTCTTTAAAAAAAATCCTGTATTTGGAGTGTGTGGGACTTCCATAAAAACAGAAATGTATGCATCATATAAGCTATGAATATGGCCAGTATATTAATTTTACTGAGAAATACAGGGCTAAGTGAACTGAAATCAAAAGTTTAATTGAGTATTCAAGAAGGAATGCAAACTTGTTAATAGCTACTTTCTGACTGTTAACCCTACATGTCATTCATTTCAGCTGTCCCCTAATACCATTTTGAAAACCTAGCAACACTATTTGTGGAGCATGCTGTATTTAGGGCATTTCCTTTGATCTGTGTCTCCACATTCAACACTGGTTTAGGACAACTGCAAGAAATGATGATGTCTGTAAGACTGGGGTTTACTGTGACTATACAACTGTGTTAATGGATTTTAAGTCTTGCCACAGACTAGCATATTCCACAAAGGAACCGGTACTCACTATTTATATACAGAACCAGGGATAAAGCTAATGTGTATTTAAAAAAAAATAGTTAAGAGTACTGGAATATTTAAATGATATCCAGGAAAGGTCTGCACTGAAACACCGTCTGTTTCTGCTGTAGCACTTCAGTGCTCTCACCAGAAACTACAACATTATGGCAAAGATCCACCTATGCCTCCCTACATCTTGAATTCCTGGGCACATTATTGCACCCCTCTCTTGTGCAACTCAGTGGGCGACCATGATGAACTGAGTAGACCCATGAACAGAGCAGTGTTTGAGCATCAAATTCCCTCAGTCTTGCACAATACATTTTTCTTACCCCCCCCCCCAAAAAGGAGGGGAGCGGCAAAGAACAAGAACCTTCTCTAGATTCACATTTGAATAATTTTGCAATTTGCTCTTTGAAAACAAGTATGGCTTGGAATGTCCTTGAAGTGGAGAAATAAAACTGACGAATGTAATTAGGATTATTCTAGGTAACTAGAAACTGGGATGATGGACACTGTTTTTTCTATCCTCTTCTGGCAGTTGCTCCAGCCCCTGGAAATGCTGGTGACTGGGGCTGAATCATAGTATGAGGATGTCCAAAGACCAAGCAGAAGCACCTTCCATACCAGAACTCTTTCGTCCACAGAAGACAGATATCAGATCCAACTCTAAGGGACCAGATCAGTTTAATGTATTTCAGTGAAACTCCATTACAATTAAGCATATAAATGTTCTACTCCATACAGTCAGAATGGTCCACCATCTGTCTCTGCTATATTCCCACTCATTCCAAAAGATAAAAATTAAACACATGAACTTCAGGGACCAGATTTTTTTTTGGGGGGGGGGGAATGTTGGAATAAAGGATAGTCAAAGAAATGTGCAATCTGTGACCTGGGAGAGTCATGGAACAGCCTAAATCCATCACCAAAAACACTCAGTGCCAAGAACTGCTACACAGAGATGTTTTTCTTGTAGGAAGAAATGTGTAGAAAAAATAGACACTTCCACAGTAATGTATGTGAGGAATGAGCATTTGGTTGGTCACAATTACATGTGCTATAAAGTCATTACACACAGGAAAAGAAAGTCATATGTGAATCATCCTTCAGACTCTATTAAACAAACACCCTGAGGCTTGAGCCTGTAATGAACAGTCTAAAACTGAAAAAAACTTCATATACTGTCTAGCACTCAGGAAATTAAAAACCCATAAAGAGTATTTGTACAGGCTTTGTCTGGGCACTTAAGTTACAGTTGTAGATGAACCAAGAAGTTTAAGAAAAGGAACAATAATATTTCCACCTCAACAGCGTACCAACTATATAATGATTTCAATTTTTTAAGCTGGGGAAAGGTTCAAAAGTTTTTCCGAAGCCATAACTGCAATGATGTTCAACCACTAGGTGGCTCATCACAGATGTTCTATGGTCATTTTCTCCTTTAGCATTCAGTAGGCAGTATTTGCTCCAGCCTTCACAAATACTAACGGTGCTTTTCTGCGCAAAAGCTGATCTGAAAGATCTCATCAACCAACAAGGATGTTCATCAAATGAGGACACTGTAGTGAACAGTACGTAATTCTTTTCTCAGATTACACACTCTTATGTGCCGCCCTTACATAATCTCTCCTATCCCTTCTTATTCACAAAAAATAGCCTCAATATTAACTGTTGCTGCTTCGTTTAAGTAACTGTTGTTGATTTTGGACTACAGTTTATGTTCTTTTTTTTTTATCCTGGCAGGTTACCAATATTTTAATAAACAAAAGAAATAATGTTTACTTTCACTGGATATAGGTAAATCAATAAGGGCAACACATAATGCTCACTGGATGGTAGTCCTGCAAGGCATACTCATGGGAGTTTCACAGGAGGATTGCAAAGGTCTGATAAAAGAAGTTAAAGGAGACAAGCTTCCTAAGCTCATAAAATTTTAAAAGGACTGAAAGGCTATCCAACGCAGCCACCTGGAGGCTCCCTCTCCCACTCGCTTATGCAATCCAGACCAGAGTCCTAAAATAAGTGAGGGATCATCAATCTATTTTTAATCAGATTTTCTTATGGATGGTGTGGGTTGAGGAGTTCTAAAACATCACAGGATTAGAGATAAGGAAACAGAAAACTGACTTTAAGCGCGGCACCCTTGGCTTGATTGTAGGGCACAAGGAGAGATGAATGCCTCGGATTGTTCACTTCCATCAGAAGCAACCACAACACTTATCCCTCCTTCACCAGATAAAGGATGCTGCCCTTCCCCATTATCTGATCTAAGAGGTGAGCCTCACCTGAGCTTCAGATCAGATCAACAGAGACTACCAGAGTCTGGGATTCCTCTAGCTATGGAGGTTTTCATTCATCCTATACAGTGAATGAAAGCTCCAGATGCTGCAAGCCGGATTCCCAGAGGATCTCTTCCTCTGACGCTGCGCGATTCAGATAGACTGAGAGAAGAAAAGAAAAGAAGGAAGGAAGGAAGGAAGGAAGGAAAAGAAAAGGTGGTGGAAAGGAGGAAGAAAAAACCCCAGTCATTCAAGAAGGGAAAAAAATACACCCTCCATCCCGGTCCACAAACTCAGACGATGCCGAGTTGTTGTCACAACAGCAAACAGCCGTTTTTTCAAACAGCCACAAAGCCAGAGATGGCCATCATGCCGCTGATCAGTTGTGGCTGAGATGAGTATCTGAACGTTTGTGGTGGTTGCAGCCTCCCCTTCCAGCAACGGACTCGTTTTGCAAATGTCATTACGCACCCACACACCCCACCACCACCGCTTACGCAAACGCCCCCCTCCCCTCTTTACTCTGCCTCCTTGTGCAGCGGCTGGGGAGACCCTTTTCGCAGGTAATCTGCAAGGTAAACCGCCTCTCTCCGCCTCGGTGCCCTTGCAGACAGGCATCCCTCCTCCTCCTTCCCTGGTTTTTTTTATTTTTACTATGATCTCACTTTAAGATCTTCCTAAAAGCCCCCGGAGAATTTGTTCTTGCAAACACTCCTACCCACCCACCCACCACTTTAGGGCATTCAGTCAACCCAGATTAGGATCCCACCGGCTCCAGACCCCCGACGTACTCGTCTGGGCGCGATCCGTCAAGGAATGCATTCGCAAGCCTAGCCTTCGTGTATTTATTTGTTTTGTTTTTTTTTACACGATCCGGGCAGAAATCACACACGGTTCTAAGGGCCAGATCAGAAAAGAGGCGGACCGGGGGTGGGGGAGAGAAGATCGATAGCAGATCAGCGTCCTACCAATACGTCGAAGAGTCCCTAGTCCTCTGCCTCCCTTTGGCTACCAAGGATCCAAATTCCTCCAGAAAAGGGGCGCGCTGCTGAAAACGCCGGTTTCCAACAAATGAAATGCACGCCTCGTGGAGGGGGGGGGTCCAATTGAACACAACTCCCCCCCGACACACACACACACACACACACACACACACGGTCTACATTTTCATCCCCACCATCACCTCTCCTCCGCCGGCTGCCCGGCACCGCTTCCCAGGCGGGCACAGAGGAGAAGCCAGGGAAGATACGCGAGCGGCGGAATCAAAGATGCTTCGCGCTGCCCCGCGGCTCCCTTACCTTCGCGGGCTTTGAGCAGCACCGTGTTGGCGACGATGTTTTCGAGCTCCATGGACGCTCGTCCGTCTGGGCGCCGCAGCGCGGATGCCAGCTGCGGGAGCCGCTCCCGGATCTTTCGCTCTCTGCTCCGAGACCAGGCGGCGGCGGCGGCGGCGGCGAGAGGAGCCCCCGGTCTCTAGTGCATTATTTCCCTTCCTTTCTCTTGCTTCTGTCGTCGAGTTCCCTCCTCGAGAAGGAGCCACCGCTTGCTCGCTCCCTCCTCCAGCCCTAACATCCACCCGCGCGCCCGCCCGCCCGCCCTCCTTCCTTGCCTGCCTGCCTGCCTTCCTTACGTATCTCGGTTACTCCATTCCCCGCGCCTACATGAGACGAGAGAAGGGGAGAAAAACCCACCCCCTCCTCCCTCCCCTTCTGATGGTTTAAGGTTTCAGATGCTCCTGCTGCCTCCCTCCCTCCCCGGGGGCGTGGCACGACCAACCTATAGCTCCGCAGCATTGCGCAGGCGCCACGCTCAACAGCTGGCTCGGGCTTTAGCGATGCGGTAGCAGAGCATGCGGGGAGATGTAGTCTCTGGGTGTGCACGCGAGTCCATGAATGATGTAAGTGCTGCATGTAAGACTCACGCTGTAGAAGCGATGCTTATTAAGTATTCCAGCACGTGGGTGTCTCTGCCTCCAACGAACACAGACGGTGCCATTTTAACCTTTCCTCTAGCTCAATACCAGAACAATCAGAAGTTGTTGAATTTCCATCTGGGGAAAAGTTGACAACTTCTATTCCCGCAGTCCCTTCAGTGGGACTTCTTTCCAAACAAGCATGACCAGGCTTGGGCTTTTAAGCACTCTGATATATTGGTAGTTGGGAACATTGGTATTTATTAGCAGTATTTGGGAACTACCCTTCCAATTTGTGTCAGCAAGATAGTGAAGTATGCAAGCATCCGGACCTCAGGGAGTTTCTTGTTTCACCACAAGGTCTCTGCCTTGTTATTAAAAAAACCCTTCAGTCATGTATCGTGAAATAAAAATACATTTCATTCTTGGCTAGGGATGTGATATGATCTTCCGCTGTTAGCATGCCTGTGACAATTAATAGTGTTGCAATACAGGCCAGTTTCTGCTAAAGAGAGACTTGCGACTTTTCCAACTATGTAACCCTATCCCTGAATAAAACTATTTTGCCTGGCTTGCTGCTAGCAGGGAAAGAGGGGCTGAGATAATATCCAAAGCTTGTGGCTTTAATTCTAAACAGCCTTGTTAGGAAATAATTCCGAATGAACAAAATGGGGCTAAGTAAGCATGCATCATGTGCTACATGATGCATGCTGTAATGATGGACTGTTGTCAAAAGGTTGCTGCAATCATCTGTCTTTTGCCAAAGCATTTGAAATAATACTCTGGGGAAAAGATTGACAATTGCACACTTAGTAGTGAGTAACTCCCTTTGAATTCAAAAGGAGTTACAGCCACTGGATAGGATCAAGATTCATTGGAAATACTCAGAAACTGACTTTTTGGAAACCACAGATCAGCTCAGGGCTGCTTCACAGAAGGGGTTCTTTACATTACAGACAAGACATAGTGAACATCCATGGTATAAATGTATGACAAGTCTTTGTAAGCCTGAAATGTACTGCAGGGACCTGGCTTTTGCTAAAACATGTGAAGTACCTTCTTGTTGAGGCAGAATGATGGCAATGCTGGGATCTTCTTAAAATGAAGCAGTGACGTTGCAACCTGGGTAGCATCAGAAGGGTTTTGCAATAAGCACCCACTAGTTTTGGCCCAGTATCTTAAACTGGGGGGTGGGGATTATACTGCAGTTAGTAGGTTTAATGGTGAGCCCCAGGAAACTCTGTGGTAGGTTTGCCTTACGGTCACCATAAGCCAGAACTGACTTGAAGGCACACAACAACATTAGTGCAGGAAGCTGGACCTTCCAGTTCCAATGCATGTTGCTTTATTACTATAGCATCCGCATTGTGTTAATGGTTGTTCAGTCAATGGATTCCTTTTGGACTGACTCAGCACAAATGTTACACAATGCTGGCATGGGCTGGGAGATTCTGCACAAATGAGGGTGAGCCTGAATCACATGGAAAGCAGCTCTGTTGGAACTGTTGCTCACGTCACATGGAACCAATCTTCAGTGGCCTCCCCATAGTGAGAGGCTATACTCTTTTATTCAACCCCCTACCCTTAGCTGATTGCTCTTGCTTGTATAAAATTAAATGTGTTTACTGTAAGTTCTCTAAGAACAATTACACGATCCCATGAGAAACGTGATTCAGATGCTTACAAATTGGAGACGAATGTACCCTGAACTTCTGTCTCTTTTCAGGGATGATTAATAACATCACTTCAGCAACAGCTGTGCAGGAGTCCACTCAGTTGACCACTGCAATGTCTAGGGTAGACCCTGAATTGTACCATGGTGCCACCTAGTGGCTTTATTAGAGATGGAGAAGAACACAGGCGGCAGCCTATTGCTTGATGTGGTTTTGCCTCTACTATAAGGAGCTAGAGAACAGGTGGCTGTGCAGTTGGAGAAGAGAGCAGCCCTATAATTAGGGTGGTCCTTTCTTACCCTATATATATTTTTGGACTCCAAATGCCATCATCCCTTCACCAGTGGCTATGCTGTCTAAGGCTGATGGGAGCTATTGACCAAGAACATCTGGAGAGCTACCATTGTCCATCCTGCCTTTAGAAAGTGTAGTGAAGACTCTGTACCTTTTTGTAGTCTCTTTGTCACTGATAGCCCAATTGTGCTTTGTTCCCCAATACTTCCGTGCATTTTTCAAGTTTTATTTATTTTGCCATCTCTGTCCCATCCCGTTGCCCCTCCAGATCTCTCAGCAGGACTTATAAACCTGTCAAAAAGAAACAGGTATTAATAAAATGTAGCTATGTAGCTAAAACCAAGCTGGCATTTTCTTTATTTAGTGGAAATGAAACAAAGCAAAATACATGTAAGAAAGATGAGACACATTAATTTGGCATATACTACTGCAAAACAGTATCTTAGAGCTAAATGATTTCATACAGTTTTAAATTATTAGTGTTATAACATGATAGCTAATTGAATTTTTTTTTTTTTTAATCATCAGGGGTTTTTCTTTCCTTTTTTTTAATGTTGTTTTAACTTTGCTGTAAGCTACTTTGAGTTCCATGTTGGAAGAAAGAAAAGAGGGTTAACTACGCTGGCTACAGGAAGCACACAACTCTCTTGTTGCAACAGCTCCACTGGCTTTCTGACCATTTCTAACCCCAATTCAAAGTGCTGGTGAGACGGTCCATGTTATTTGAAGAGCTGTACTCTCCCGTAGGAACCTCTGTGTGTTCCGAAATCTGAGGAGGCCTCTCCTTCTGTCGCATCCTCCTCCTAGTTACATCAGGTAGGAACACAGAAGAAGGCCTTCTCAGTGGCTACTGTGGAGTTCTGGAACTCCATTCCCAGAGAAGTCAACTTGGCAGTCTCCTATTTTTCTACAAGCTGGTAAAAACCTTGTTTTCCAGCAGGCCTTTGAAAACTGGCTTGTTTGTTTTTAAGGGGAACAGGCCTTATATAATGTGCTGGACCTTTTTTTTCCCTTGTGGTTAAAAGTTTGTAATTGGTTTTAATTTTATGATCACTTATAATTAATTAAGAAGAAAAATTAGTAGTAGCAGAAGAATTAGTAGTATTAGTAAAATAATATGTGAAATAAAGAAAGAAAAATGATAGTATTGATGTGGGATGGGCAACCACTATATGTCTATAGCCATTTCCGCACTAGACTGTTATAGCGCTATGATTCCACTTTCAACATCCTATGGAATCCTGGGGTTTGCAGTTTCGGGAGGGGCCAGGTGGCCCCTCCCGAAACTGCAAACCCCAGAATTCCATAGGATGTTGAAAGTGGAATCATAGCGCTATAACAGTCTAGTGCGGAAATGGCCTATAAGTCTTCTCTTAGGACCCACATGCCAAACAACAGCAACAAAAATCCTGAAGGTGGACTGAAGTCCATTTCTGCTTTTGAAAAACTGATATATTTTTATGTTAAACAGCACAGGGGAGGACTGCTCCTTATTTAAAAGGTTAATAGCTGCTCTTGGTGACTTCCAGGAGAGGCAAATCACTCTTCTTTTTCTTCAGACAGAAAAGGAAGAGTATAAGTAGCCTCTAGGAGTCAAGAGGTGCAATAATAGCCTCAGGGAGGCCATGGGCCCAGGTCTGCATTTTGCAGGCTATAAGGATTCAAATAAATAAAATAAGCAGCTCAGAATCATATAAAGCTAGATGCTCAAAAGTACTCTCAGGGATAGGGTTCCCAGATTAAATAAGGGATAGGGCTCTTCTCCCTTCAATGGTTGCACAAATGAGGGGATTTCAGTCACTTGTGTATTAGTTTTATTTCACCTAGCAACTTTACTCAGGAAAAGCCAGCCCAAAGAGATACATCTCTAAGACTTCTTTCAAAACATCTCATTTGGAAGCTAACTACAATTCATTTGGAAGAGAATTCAAATACTTTAGTCCCTGTCTCCTCTGCCTCCCAACCAAATTGATCTGACTGGCAGATATAACAGGGGCGGGGGGTCCAAAGCTAATCTTGTATGTATGGGCAGGATCATACTGGTGAAGATATCTCATTAGATAACCATATACATCCAAAACATTAGGAGCCTCAAGGTTAACACCAGCATTTTGAATTGGTCTCAGAAATGCCCTAGGGATCAGCGAAGAATTCGTGCGAGCAGCATTCTGGCACCATCAGTATGGGGATGGCTACTGAACCATCTTCTAAGGCAACCCCAGATACAGTATATTACAGTAGTCTAGCTTAGGCCATTTCCACACCAGAGTGGAGGAGCATTTCACCACGTGTTGTGAGCAGTGTTTTTTAACCCGACTTACTCCGATTTTACTGGATTGTTATCTGCACGCCCTCCGGTTTCTGTTGAAGTGAAAATCGTTTGTCGCTTCCACTCTGTCAATTCTCATGAAACTCCCATCCTCCTCCCACTCCCTCCCTTGCTCCACACCGCCGCCTCTGATTGGTCATTTTTTTTCCTTAAAAATACCCCATTGTTAAGTATCAGTGGAGGTACTTTAGTTCGTTCTTACAGAAGACAAGCCCCCACCTCCAGTTTGCTAGTAAAATTGCTAGTAAAATTACTGTGTCGTGAAATGATACATGTCTAAAAAGTGTGTGACCAACATGAAAAGTTTGGAAAGCTCTGGTCTAGATAGCCAGAAATTGAAAAGCAACTATCCTGAGGATCCCAACGAATTTCATTGTATTCCAGCGCCCGCCCTGCACTTGAGGGGCAGAGACAGGAGCAGATAGAAATGATGCCAGGGAAAGGTAGGAACGTCAACAGAGAGCCACCTCTGTGTGTACACCTTCCGCATGTTGTCAGAAACGCAGCCAAACCAGTTTTTGTGCTTTACACCGGAGTTTTTCCAGTTTTACAATACATTGGTTTTACGTTGATAGTAATCGCACTAAGAGCTCAAGCCATGCGAATCCACAGAGGAAACATTGATACTAACCGGTTTAACGTGCAAACGTAACAGCAAGAATATGATGCCAGTGCAATGTATTGCCCTTGTGCAGAAAAGGCCTTAGAGATAACTAATGCATGGATAACCAAAGCCAGGTGCAGTTGCTCTACATAAGGTGTTCCTCATCACCTTAACATCAGTGGGTCCAGGAACACCACTATGTAATTCATCAAGCAAAGTCCATCCCTATCCAGTTTCATATCTCTATCTGGATGAGGAATTTCCCAGCCTGTAAAACCAGTGTCTTATTTAGATTAAGGTTCAGGTTTTGGACCCTCCTCCATTCTGATGCCACCTTCAAATGCCCATTCAAGACTTCCACAATATCTCCAGGATTCATAGCTGGAAGAAAGAAATACAGCAACATGCAGTCAGTTTACCAAGTGTGGTCCACGAACCAACATGTTATAATTGGGTATATTTACATGATCAGACGTGGAAGCTGTGGGAGCTTGTTTAACTTAATGTAAAGATGCCTAGTTCTCTCCTCCCCGCTGTGTTTAGGCAGTGTCCATTTTGGAACATTCTTGTAATAAATATTTTTGTTGGGATAACTTTGAGCAAGGTGGGTGATTAGAGAAATTATCCTGTCTTATTATTATGAAGCTTTGTTTTGCTTTTAATAAGACAAAATCCAGGGAATTCTAATCTTACTTGCTTGTATTCCAGTTTAATATGCAATCTATTTATCTCAAGAAAGTGATTTAGCTGTTGCTTGGGCTTCTGGAGAAATAAGAGAAAGAAAAGCAATCCAATCTGAACCTTTTTTATATATGTATGTATGTATGTAGGGGGAAGTTTTTTTTTTTTAATTTTAAAATATTATTGTGAGGAAAATGCTTTCAAGGAACTGCTGATCCTACTGCAGCAAGAAAAAAGTGTGAATAACTAGTAACGCAACTCTCTGAACTAACAGAACTGAATGAAGCAATATCACTCACCTCCCGAACATGTATTTATGTAAATATGTATTTAAAAAGGGCTGATCCAAGGGACAAGGGGTAATCTTTCTTACTCCATGTGTTGATCTTCTGTCTTGTTTAACCAGCTCCTGATGTGAATACAGTGGACTGTACAGCTAAAAATGTTATCCTGCCCCCTCCATGTCGCTCATCTCTCTTACTGTCTCCCGCCACTTTCTGCACAAGCCAGGCTTCAACAGGCTCCACCACAGCTGATCTCTTTTTGTTTCTTTCTTCTACTAGGAAGGGCTAGAGTCTGTCCAGTCCCTTCTCTCTTCTGAATAACAGTAATTGAATGCAAACTACTTTTGCGCTGTCGTTTTGCATCAACTGAAGTAAGCTGAGGACAAAGAAGGAAAGTGGAAGGAGAAAAAGGCTGAGACATTTTAAAAGTACAGTTATCCCTCCACATTCGCTAGGGTTAGGGGCACAGGACCCTTGTGAAAGTGGAAAAACCGTGAATAACTCTAGGCCCTCCCAAACCATATTTAACACACAAAAAGGTATGATCACCATATTCAACCCACCATGGATTCCTCTGAGGCATCAGGGTTCCTTCGCAAGTCAGAAGTGGGTGGCTGGTGGGGCTGACTGCCACCTCCGCTACTGCCCCACACCATTTTTTAATAGGGACTTACAAGCCTTCTTCACAGTTTCTCAGTCTCACAAGGCTTGCACTTCCTATTGAAAATGGCATGGGGAGGCAGTAGAGCTGACAGCAAATAATCTATGAATAATCAAATCTGCAACTATGGAGGGCTGACTGTAGCTGAAAAAGAGGGATGGCAGAGAGTGAGCTGGGACTTTCCCTACCAGATTGAGACAACATGAGGGTATAAAACTCTCTCTCTAGCCACCTTTTGACATTGTTTAAACATTTTTGTCTGCTTAAAGTTCTGATTGTAATGACGATTACCCTTGCTGGGTTGAATATTAATTATGCAAATAAATCAATACTTAATTAATTTGTTCCAAGCTCTGATACTCCCAGGATTTTTCATCTTATATCACAATGTAGCCCTACTTGATCTGATTCAAGAAGAAAGTTACCATTTTCTGTTAATGGGGGAGAAACAAAGGAGGGGGTGGTGTCTTCCCGGGAGGCTCAGGCAAAAGCAAACTACTGCAGCTTCTCCTAACTTGTGTTGCTCATTAATAACTTTTGCCATATTAATTATACTCTGATGCTGCTTGCCCACATATGTCCCAATTTTCATCTGTGAAATGTTGGAGGGTATGTGTATTTGCCACTGTTATTTTCTATTTCTAGGAAATAAAGTTGCAAGAAATTCTGCCAGGAAGAGTATGAATTAACCTGAAGTTGCAGAACGTGAATTATTTTGTAGAAAGAGTAACTAGATATCCTGGGACCATAAAACGATCATCTTTTTAAAAAAGTTCATTTACTCAGAGTAACTGTTCAGTTAAATTATATTCTCACTTACTTATATAGCACCATTCACGTATATGACACATGGAGAAGTACAAGAGGACAGGTCCAATCCCTGAGTACAGTCTTCCCTCCACATTTGCAGATTTGACCTTTGTGAATTTCATTATTTGCAAGGCATGTGTATGCTTTCCTCCCCCGCCCCATTCTCCACCTCCCATTCCCTTGTGGTTTTCCAGACACGAAGAAGGAAGGCAAACACCCAAGCAAAAGGCATAGGAAGAGGGCAAGGCACACACACACCTTCCTCCTCCCCTCTGGAGCTCCCCCTCCCATTCCCTTGCCCCTGGCCCCAGCGCACAAAAGGCAAGGGAATGGGAGGGAAATCACAGGGGAATGTATTTGCAGTGTTTCCGCTTCTGCGAGGGTTCTGTGCCCCGAACCGCCATGAAAGTAGAGGAGCCACTCTATAAAACTTGACAGGAGAAACAAGAGAATAAGGAACTTGAAGTGGAGGCAGTAGTAAAAGCATAGATTACAAAGGGGTTGGGCTGGAAAGTAAGCCATTGATCCTGTTATTGAGGAAGAGCTAAATATAAATACTGACATTGACAGAGTATGCATATCAGCACCTCCATAGGCAAATATTTAATTAAACTATATCAATAATTGCTTAAATGATCTGACATGAAATGTTTACCTGGACCCGATAACAGTTTCTTGCTGTTCTTTCAGAGGAGATACAACTCTGTAGTATGGCATATGCTTTGGAAGCAGAAGGCTGGCTGGAAGAAACAGTGAAATACATTTCTGGTCTTTTAGTACCAACAACAAGGCCAGATGCAAAAAAGAAGGAAGAGCTTCAGCACCTTTGGCCATTATACTGAAGAGAGAATTTTAGCAATGTAAATTTGCAGGAGCTGACCTGCCATGAGGCAGCTTCCTGAATTCCATCTTCAGTATGTATCCTGAAGCATTGTAGCTGCTGCAGTCACAGACAAGAATCTAGCCAGAAACGTGTGCCAGTTCAAGAGAATTAAAGCACAAAGAACTGCATTATAGGTGGCTGTCTCATAGATATAGGATTACCTTCTGCCCAGACACTGGACAACAGGCTGGGTACCAAAAACATTTGTTTTTCAACACTTTTGAGCACTGCCAGGGTTGAACTGGTATAGCAGTAATCTATTAAATGTCACAGGTTTTAATTGAAAGCTAAAGGAATCTGTATTTTCCCTTTAAAGAAAATATTTAGAACGTTTGGCAGCTGACAGCTTTTCCAAGCTTGTTACCAATTGGATACAGTCGTAATTTATATTTAAGTAGTGATGCATTTTTGTTGTGCCTTATTGTAAGCATGTTTACTCTGAATTAAATTCTAAAATGAATTCTTGTAGCCTACTTCTAAGTAAGTATACAGAGGATTACAATCACGCAGTCTGATCTCATGAATACTTACAATCAAGTCCAGCTGTAAATCTTGCTTCTAGTCAAGTCTGTGTAGGACTGGAACATTTAGACGTTGGTTTTCAGCTCACCAAAGGAGCAAGAGACAAGAGCTCTAGTCTCCCATGTATTTTCTTTTCTGGAGAAGTTTTAAAAGACACATAACCTAATGTAGACTTCATTTGGAACTGCTTGAGGAAAATCTCTAAGCCTAGAATTATAAAGGTATAAAGTGGTGGTGGTAGGGAGTCCCGAGTAAAGCTTTAAAAGGATATTTCACCATCTCTTTTGAAGAAGGAAGGTATTTTTCTTTCACAGCTATGCAGGGACACTTCATAAAACACCTTTTGATCAACGCTGGCTGTCAGAAGAGGGAAAAATAGCCTTGCAGCCATCTTTCAGGGGCCTTTTAGTGAAACGCTGTTTTTTTGGTACAAAAGATGAAATTTAGCCTTGCAGTAGTAAGAAAAGAGGACGGGTAAATGGAGGGCTGTGTAACGAGCTCTTGCAGCTGATGAGTCACCAACTGAGTGGGCTTCCAGGTCTGCAGCTGCGAATACTGCAGCAACAGAGTGTCTCCTGTCTCAACAGGAGAAGATGAAAAATCATGATTTTTCAGGACAAAATTTCCAAAGAATCAGCCGCTTTTCTAAGGATTGTTCATGGGAGGTCTTCCAATAGGGTCTCCATTCCTCCTTCTGTATTTTATCATCTTACCCATTTATTAGGGGGGCAATAAACCACCCATTTATTAGGGGGGCAATAAACCACGCTAAGAGGTCTTGCAAACATATCTGTGTCATAAGAGAATGCTTTATAGAATCAGTTTTCATTTAATAATTTAGTTAAGAGTTTCAGTGTCAGAGAGGAAATGGTGTTTGAAAAACGTGGGAGACTGGTGCAACTAGCCCTTTTCATTTACTAAATTGACAACATTCACATTTGTGTGCAAATATTTTCCAAACTGAACTGTAATGAATGCTGCTTGAAGCCAAATGATTGCATCCACTCCATCTCAAGCTTTATTGAGGCTTGAGATGTCTCAGAAATTGCAAACCATTGATACCACGAAAGTGTAATTAGGTGCAGCATTCATGGCTGATGCAAATTGATCCATGTTGTTTTCATGTAAATTTTTAACTGGTTACCCAACCACATCTGCAAACTTAACTGCTATCCTCCAGCTTATTCTCCTTTTTCACTGTCTCCCTTGGAATGATCTGACTATTTGTCTGCCTTCAGTTAATTGCGGTGGCTACGATGAGGTTTTGATCCTACAAATTAATGTATTGTCTCAGCATTCTATGGTGTGTCATAACAGTGGTGTAGGATTATGCTGGCCTTATGCAAAACATCTGGCGAATGGACCGGGTATCACAAACTATTTCTACATGCTCCTTGCATATGGAAAGAATCTGCTGCCACCTGTCAGTGACAACAGGACAATGCATCTTGTTCTAAAAAAAAATTCTACGGGCACTCAAGCTTAGCATTTTATAGTTGTCAAATTGCGAAAGGCTTGCCTGTGAGTGTGGCACCCACTGACCATTTCCAAAATTCCTTGTGAAGTCATTACTTAATTTAAAGTAGTCACTGCTAAATGATTCCACTAGCAATGAAAAGGTCTTCAAATTGTTTCCAGAAAAGCAATCTGAAATGGACTAAGGAGGAAGAGAAACAAGATTGTCTAGTAGCCAAAACTTATAAGCTCCTGTCTATCATGTCAATGCTCCAAACATTTTAGTTTCAACCTGCAGCAAGAGGCTAGTGAAGGAGCAGACAGAAATACATGGTGGTTACATCTTCATGATAGAAGAATAACCATGTTGACCTCTAAGAAGTGAACAAATTAAGGAACCCTTACTTGACTACCAGCACTATGAGGAGAATTCATGTAGGACATAGGTGTGTGTGACTCTCCAGATATTCCTAGCCTACAGTTCCCAGCAGCCCAATCTAGAATAGCCAATTGTGAGGTACCAGGGAAATTATAGCCCCAAAGATCTGGAGGGCTGTGGTTGACTGACTCCTGGATGTGGGATTGGACCAGTTCACCTCAACCTTGCTCTTCATGAACAGAGAGAACATTACCTTATGGATCCACACTGATGAGCAGGAATGTAGGATTGACTCCTAAGACAGTTCACTTCTTAGATGTCAACTTGAAGGTTCTTATTCTATCATGAAAATGCCAAACCATATTCGTATCTGCTCCTTTACTAGTCCCTTTTCCATCCTCTTGCTGCAAATCAAAACTAAAATGTTTGGAGCATTTAAACTATACACTGGAGCTCATAAATTCATACATTCAAGGCAAATATTTCTTTCAGTGGTATTTATGAGTATATTGAACATCGGGTTTAAAAAGATTGTAGAATGTCCTGGAAGGGAATAATAAAGTATCCTCAGAATGCTGTACAGCAGGACATAGAGATGATTTTGTCCGCAATGGTACCTACAAGGACATTTTACATGCAAAATATGTACACTACCACTGAGGAATAGACACTGCCTAATCTGAATTAATTAGGAGTGACTTTGATAATATGCATAGTGCTTTTGTCTCTGAGCAGTTTACCAACTCACATACATACATTCATTAAATGTTACACTTTGCACAGTGTCTTCAGGCAATGTTTTTTCTTTCCTTTTTTTGGGAATAACTAAAAGTACCAGATCATGTCTGACCTTGGAAACTAAGCAGGGTCACTCCTGATTAGTATTTGGATGGGAGATGCCTCCCTCCTCAATGAATGCATTTTACAGGAAGGAACTGGGAAAACCAGATCTGAGTATTCCTTGGCTAAGAAAACCCCATGAAATTAATGGGGTTGCCGTAAGTCCACAGGTGGCTTGAAGGTACTTAAGCACATGTACACTAGCTCTACCAGCTGCAAAAAGAAGAACTCTACATGGATCCCTCCAGAAGGCCAGAACACAGAATTGGATTTCTATATAGAATGCTTTCGCTGTCATGCCCAAACTTAGATAATCAACAAGACATAATTTACCACACAGTCTCAGCCATGTGGAATGAGACGCCACTCTCAGAATGCCAGTCTCAGAAACAGTCCCAATATTATTATATAACAGGATGACAAAGAGGGAGCTGTAATCACATGAACAAGTCAGACTACATACAGGAGGCTGAGAGACAACTGTCCAACACTACATTTTACAGAATTACCTCAAAGATCCTAGTGATGAATATCTGAAGGAATACCACAAAATACTCAGAATTTTCAAACCCAGGAGCCCAACCCAGGCATCTTCTATCTACTACCCAAAATATTCTAATGAGGTAATCAAAGAAGATCTGTGGTCTCAAGCATTAGAATATCTGGATATATGGACTCAGTTTTCAGAACATATACCATCACCACTTCAAGCTGCATGAAAGATATAACTCATTTCCTGAGGAAAATATAGTCCATCCACAACCTCCCAGAGAATAGCATCCTAGCCACTGTGGACATGGAATCCTTATACACCAGTATCCCACACCAGGATGGACTATAAGTGATCAAGAATACCATCTTGAATGAGGCTACTGCATACCTAGCCATCAGATTCTGCCACTTTGTACTTACTGCTTCACTTTGAGGGATAATATGTACCTTCAAGTCAGTAGCACTGCCATGGGCACCCACATGGCACCACACAATGCAAATATCTTCATGGCTGATCTGGAACACTTCCTCAGCACACATACCCAAAAGCTACTCCTCTATTTACAATCTCTTGATGACATCTTTGTAGTTTGGCCACATGGAAAACAATCACTTAGGAAGTTCCACCAGAATTTCAGCAGCTTCTTTACTTTACCATCAACCCATGCCTAGAACAATCCACACAACAAATTTACTTTCTTGATACCACTGTGCAAATGCACAATGGATTTCTAAGTACTCCTCCTATTGAAAACCCACTGATCATTACACATACTTATTTATATATGTACATGCCTACAGTTTCAACCAACAACAAGTTACCTAATCTTTTGTTTGCAACCAGACCCTTCAATACAGCCATATCTGTTCGGATGCACAGGACAAGAAGCTCAAAACTTTTGGATTTACAGCAAAGATTTCTCAAACTACAAACTACAGTACCCCACCTGTGAAGACAATAAGGCCTGCTTTATCTTCTCTGAGACTGGAATGGCAGCTTTTCCCCATGTCTGTGAAAATGCCTTGCCGCTTTATTCACAGGTCTGGCTTTCCCTAAAAACACCACCTTTGTGTAACCAGGGTAAAATCTTTCATTTCTTAATTAAAACTCCTTTAATAATTTATGATAGCATGGTTCTGGTTGGTTATAACCACTGAGAATCATTCAGTTGAGAGGAACTTTATAAGAAAATATAGTATAATCTTTATTGAAACAGCAAACAGAATAATGTATTGGTTTTGTATATACGTCTAAGTTCAAACAGATCTTATGTTTAAGCAGTTTCTTAACTCTTTACAATAGCATAAAGGCACGTCTCTCCCTCTCTCTCACACACACAGTCCTCTTTACCAAAGGCTATGTTCCCAAATCTAGGCTACTCTCTCTGGCCAGATTTTACAGTGGGTTGATTTCTCTTCTGCCCCTTCTCTGGGCTTTCTCTGAGAAAACCTCCCTCTCATTCACCTGACTGAATGAGAACTCCTCTGGCTGAAGGATTCACCCTTCGCCCTTGATTTCTGAAAGTCTGATTCCTCAGTCAAACCAGTGTACCTTCTATAAATAGATTTCCACTCAAGCCTCCAACCCCTCCTTCCCAGTAAAGGGCTGGGTTTTCTCTGGAGTGGCCATTCTAGTTGCCCAGCAACCTGTTGCTCGGTGGCTTTTCTATCACTCAGGATACCACTCTCCCTATAGTCCATCACACCAACTAAGGAAGTGAAGAAAAAAATCAAGAAGACAAGAACCATTTACTACAAGACAAACCAAAGACACAGACTAACAGAACACCCCTAGTTGTCACCTACAGTCCCCAGCTGAGACTACTCAAATGCGTCATCAGTGACTTATAACTAATTCTGGAGAAACACAGTCCTTTCACAAGCTCTGGGAGGTAGATGTTTACTGACCTATAGACAACCTCCATATCTTAAACAACTACTCTCTCATAATAGGATACATAACATGGATGGTAACAGAGGAACAAGACCCTGCCACAAATCTAGATGCAACTCTGTCCCCACCAAAGACCATGCCTTCATGGCACATTACATGTATTAAGACAAGAGTCCTTGCTATTGCACATATAACAAAAGAAATCTTCTCAGAGAATTTTGAACCCAAACAGACTGATTTTTGGTAAGCAGTTTTATTGCTTCCACATATCAATATTAACTGACCATGGTAAAGATGTAAAATACCTGTATCACCTCACCCAGCCCTTTGAAAATTTAGTGCAAGGGACATGATTTGCATCTTTTTTGATCCTACTCCATTCCATCCTCTTCCATGTTTTATACCTGAGACTTTAATTTTACTTTGTACTGCATCCAAAGAAGTGGACTTATAACCAGCAAAGCTCATCTACTAATATATAAAAGTCAAAGTTTGTTTGTCTGTGTCAGGCAGACGAAAACCTCATTTGATTGGCTATATAAGGAGAAAACCTCATTTGATTGGCTGAATCCTGGGGTTTGCAGCTTATGGAAGGACTTTTAGAATTCTCAGCCAGGGAGCTCTTGGGCATGGCCAGTTGCTAAGGAGACAAGGCCTAGCAGCAAGGAAGAGGGCAGTGTATTTCCCTCAGGAACCCAACTCCTGTATATTAATAACTCCAAATACAGATTGGAGAATATGGGGAAAAGTTATAAGTACTGGACAAGGCAGTTTGGGGAATTAAAGACACAGGATCTCAAATCTTTCTAACAAGTATTATCTATGAGAAAATGAAATCCTGGGCAATGCCAGGGATATATGCTAGTGCTAAAATAAAAACCAGCTAGTCTTAAATGTGCTGCCCCATGCCCTTTCCCCCCTCCTTTTTACACACACTCCCTTTAACTCAGATTGGTAACAGCGGATCCAGAATATTTTTTTGATATCCAAATTCTTGCTGTCCTTCCCACTCTTTTTCTCATTGTGTCCAACAGGGCTTGTTAATCCTTGTGTAACCCACATTATTACAGTCTAAGCTTGTGAATCTAGGCATTTACCTTGGAGTAAGCCCCATTCAGCCCATTGCCACTTATTGAATATAGATACAGAATTGCACTCAAAATGACTCATGCCTTTTACTTGTTGAAGATTTCGTATACAATCCAGCCAGACAGTCGGGTGGGTTTATTCAGAACTAAATCCAACGGAATGCAATGGATTTAATGCTGAGGAGTATTTCAGAGGAAGGAGTTGGCAAAAACACCGGAGTATTTCTCGCCTAAGAAAACCCTATGAACTTCCCGGGATCGCCGTTAAATGGACAGACGACTCGAAAGCACGCGTATGTACAAACTTGCTGGCAAAGTTAAGATTAAAGCAAAATAATCCTTGTTTTGCAGAAGGAACCGCTGGGGACACGCGGCTATCCCCCGGGTTCAACGGAAGATTCACTCACGGAGGAGGACCCAGCTAAATCTGGGCTTTCCGAGCAGCCCTGTTCCGTCTGCGTCGACCGCACGCCCCGCCGCCCTGGGCGACAAGCTTTCGTCGCCCCGCCCGGCCCTCTCCACGTGCCAAGCGGAGGGCCGGGCCCACCCCTTCCATTCTCGCTCGGGAGCTGAACATGGCTGCTGCGCTGCGAAGGTTACTGAGACCCTCGGTAAGTGCGGGCTGGAGGCTCCGCCGTCCCGGGAAGCGACCCGCGTCTCAGCCGCCTTTGGCCTTGCGGTACCGACGCAGGGAAGGGATTCTTCTCGCCCCCGCTTCCCCTTGCATTTCGTTCCCTAACAGTCTTGCAGCCGCTTGACTTTCGCCAGCCAAGGCCCGAGCACGCCTTGCATTCCTGCGGTCTCGGCTCTTTCCCTCTGCAAGGGGGAGATCCAGCCGCCGGCGGTGATTCCCATCCCGAAAGAATCGGCGCTTGCTAAGGAGCCGTAACTGGCCCTAGTCTTTAAGGGCACTGAAGTCCCTGCGTACCCGCTAAGGACAACGGGGCCCGAACCTGCTTTCTGTAAAACGGGTTCCTTTTACCGGCCCCGCGTGGTCTCCAACCCTGAACTCCTTTTTGTAAAAGGGAAACGTCACATACTGTGAAAACGGCCACACTCCCCTTTATGACCCATCTATCCCGGTGCGATTTCGAACGGAGGAAATGGGTCGTATCAAAAGGCGGGGAGTGATCTGCCCTCTGCTTATGTTATTTCTTGTGTTTCTACGTGGGAAGATATCCCCCTCCTCAGCATCCGGCGCCTCTTCCAGGGCGCACCGCGTTGCAATCTCTCGTCCCTTTCCCGGATTCTCAGATGGCTCCTGTTTCTTTTCCAGGTCGCCTGGACCACCGCTTTCCCCTGGAAGGCGTGCGCCCCTGCGGGAAAACGCCTCCCTGCGTTTGCGGCTGCAGGCGGGCGGAAGTGCGCTAGCACGGGCGCAGCGCCACCTTTTCCTCGGCACCATTTCAGTACCAGTAAGTCCAACCTGTGGGAAGGGGTTAGGGGTTGCAGGGATTTGCTCTTGGCAACTTCTCCTCCTAGTGACCTTTGCTTGGGTAGTCTCTGGCTCCCCCTTCACTCCTTTATGAAGAGCCCGTAAATGCGTCCTATTGCATCTTCCATAAATGCATCCTATTGACTAAGGGCCGGGTCGGACTATACTGGCCATTTCTGCACTAGACTGTTACAGCGCCATTATTCCACTTCCAACCCATCCTAGGGAATGCTGGGGTTTGCAAACCTCAGGATTCCTTAGGATGTTGAAAGTGGAATAATAGTGCTATAACAGTCTAGTGCAGAATGGCTACTGTTATAACACTATTATTCCACTTTAACTGCCATGGCAACATCTTATGGAATCCTGGGATATGAAGTTTAGGGAGGGGAATTTAGAATTCTCAGGCCATTTCTGCACTAGACTGTTATAGTGCTATTATTCCATTTGCAACATCCCATGGAATCCTGGGATCTGCAGTTTAGGGAGGGGCTTTTCAAAATGGAATAATAGCACCGTAACAGTCTAGTGCTGAAATGGCCTCAGCCAAAGAGCTCTTGGTCTTCATTAAACTACAAACCCCAGAATTCCACAGGGTTCAGCCATAGCAGTATAAGTGGAATAATAGTGCCATAACAATATAGTGTGGTAGGGCTGTAAGGATGTATCTGTGCTACAGTTGTAGGAGTTTGATACCACTTTTCAGCTTCTGGTAGAGTAACTTCTCATGGAGAAGATGGCTGCAAGATGATTTCAGCAACTTGAATTAACAAATATTGGAGAGACACTCTCTCAGATTGTCCCAGAAAGCAAAACAAGGATAATAGAAGGGTAACCATGTATGAGAAAGTACAAGTGTAACTGTTAGATAGGTTCCTCCATTTCCACTGTGCCAAAGAGGCCACACAGTAATATGCTGTTTCTCAAAAGATGTTTCCAAGGAATCTGTTAAACTCCCTATCACTTTGTGTTAATTATAACTTTATAGGATCTATATATACTTTTTTTAAAAAGCAGGAGTGTTTATGTTGAGAACCAAATATAAACTCCATTTCAAGAAAAGTTGAATTACGCACAATGTGTTATTCTGTATGACATTTGAATTTTGCACCACAGCAACATACTTTGGTCAGTTTGCAATATACAGAATGTATGTGTATGTGTTTACTTAGTGTAACTCTTTCAATTTATTTGGTTTCAGCTAGTCATGGGGAGGGGCAAGAATAGGCCATTGAAGCTCTACCTCCTGATCACCTGAAAGCCTTTGTTCTCTGGAAGTGCTACATGCTCTTTTGATCTTGGAATTTTGAGATTTCACTGTGCATTGTCTTGCACATTGTCAGGCTGGTCTCTGTAATTTTAGGGATCAGAAGTTTGTTTTCTAAAAATGAAAACATGTGTTTTCAGGTAGACCCCGGTTCCTAGATGGTGAATTTGGAGTATAGTAGCACAAACGTTCTTATATTTGCAGTTTATAACCGAAGAGGATATTCAAGTTTTACGAAAAATCTTAGTTATGAAACAATGTTGGGATTTGTCCTAACTGAACTGTTTGTTCCAGGGTGCAATACAGTAAAGAAATTGGATTCTTAAAACTCCCAAAGGCTTCTACATGCCTTGACAGTTACCTTGGAGGGAAAGACTGATTTGACTCTATGAGGCATGTTTGACTAGATACTGAACAACACAAATACACCATGCAAGGCCCCTGTTGTCATCAAACGTTCTTGCTGCTTTTTTCTCAAAGGGACATGGTGAAGGTCCTGGGTTGTTTTTTTTTCTTATCCTTAGCTATGTCTATTTTTTCCTAGGTTCTTCAAGGTTTGTTCCTGCTGTCACTCAGCATGCTCCCTATTTTAAAGGTACTGCTGTAGTTGATGGTGATTTCAAAGAGCTGAGTTTAGATGACTTTAAAGGGAAATATCTGGTTCTCTTCTTCTACCCGTTGGATTTGTAAGTAACGTTTAGATATTCTATCTCTTAGACAGACTTTTGGCCTGCAAATGTTTTCTGGTGATAAAGGAATCCGTTAGTGAACTTGCTTCCACTTAACTTTCTGCCCTTTGGCGGAAAGTACTGTGTATCTCTTTTGTGTAAATGATAAAAAAGGACTGGAGGCAGTCTTATCATTGCTTTTTAGAGGCATGATCTGAGTGTATGTGAGAGAGAGAGAAAGAAAGAAAAAAAGATGACTGTTAAGAATTCATAGAGCTCCTATGTATGAATATCTTAAATGTACCAGATTCAGGGCCAACTCTGTTTAGTACTTGGATAGGACACCAGCAATGAATACCAGGTGCTGTAGGTTATATTTCAGATTAAGAAACTGGCAAAACCACCTCTTGAGTATTCCTTGCCTAAGAAAAGCCTGTGAAGAATTCATAGTGTTGCTGTAAGTCGACAGGTGACTTGAAGGCACATACACACACATTCATAAAAAGAAATTTTGTATAGATAAGGGATGGGAGAATATGCAACCTTCAAATGTTGTTCTGCTACAGTTCCTACCATCCCTCATGATGGAAAAATGTATCATTATTTCAGGGTTGCCATTAAGGGAAAGTCAAGGACATTGGTGAAAATGGCAAGGAAACTGTCAAGTAACTGATTTTTTTAGAGGCTGCTACAAGAGAACAGTCTGTACTTGTAACAGTTGAAAGAGGGGAAACAACAGAAAACAAATGTAAATAACAGTGTCCATATATTCCATAAAATTATATGATTTGAAAATGTTTTCAGAATCATATTATGGTTGTTAACATTAAAATAAATAATTCCTGTACATGATAGCATTATGTTATTATAGAGATACTGACTTGTTTATGCACCTGGAATTCAGTTTTAATTGATTTGACAAAGCAATTGTTTTGACAAGGGTCAATAAATGATGGCTTGCTGCATTTAGTAGCCAGCCAGCAATTCCTTCTAGACTGCTGTAAAGTCCATTCCTACCATAATTTCCTTACACTGTCAATAGTAAAAATGAGATTAGTTTAGACACTAGATATTTTTGCAGGGGGAGAGGGTGGAGTAAAACAGAAATTGAGATTCACTGTTGCATACAGTTTGGCAGAAACCTCTCTTTTTCTACAAAAAAAAAAAATAGAGCTGTAAAACTAGAACAAAAATGTTTTGTTATTTCTCAAAACAGTAGCAGTCATCTTGACAAAAAATATACATTTGAATGTTTGCATAGAGGAGAAGTTACAGAGAGAAAAAAATGCCTTTGGCAACAGTTGCTTTACACTGTTGGCATCCAAGAGAAAGTTAGATTGGTATCTTGGTTTTAATCACCCAGGGACACCAACATGGATGTCAATTACATTCTAACTTGCAAAAACTGCACCTGGTTTAATTATGACACTTTGCTATACAAAGTTTACTACAGTGTGTCCTCTGCTGGCACGAATGTGAGATCACACAAAGTTTGTGTCCCATTATTGTCAATGAATGCATTGAGTGCTTGCTGGCATATGTGCATGCATGTTGTGTCCATTGATGAGAACGGGACAGAACATTTATGTGTTTTGTTTTATGTGAGGGTTCCTGGAATAGAACACATATATTTCAACATGTTTTCATAAAGCTTATCTATTATAACGTCTACCACATCTTGATGTTGGATTACCAAATTTTAATATGCACAGTTTGGGCAGGGTAACTATCCTACTCAGCCAGTGATTTGAGCATTGGACTGTGAGCCAGGGTTTGATTCCCTGCTTGGCCATGGAAGCCCACTGGTTGACCTAGGTCACATCACACACTCTCAGCCCCAGAAAACCCTGTGATAGGTTTGCCTTAGGATTGACATAAGATGAAAACAACTTGAAGGCAAACAACAACAACTATCCTACTAGAGTGAAACACAATGAGACACAATCTTTCTCCTCCTGGGAGTGCTAGCTTCCTAAAATAATAATGACAACAATTATGTCAGGTTTCAGAGGCACTGAGGGGGAGGTAGGAGTATCTTGGTGGCACCATAAGGAGGCAGTCTGCAGGTCATCTTTACAATCCTTAGATTAGGAACGTGATAGCATGTTGTTTTAGCATATTCTAGTCAGATTTTTTTAAAAACTAATTTCACTGGGTGCCTTAATCCAAGTCATTTTCATAACACAGTGATAATTCCAGTGTATTGGAGAGTATAAAAAGGTCCCACGTCCACAGTTTTCACATGAGATGGAACATGTGCTTTGAGTAACTGCCAGTCTTCCTCCTTTGTTTTTTAAAGAAGGTGAACATCATAAATGTAGTAGATTTGCTGGGACCACTTCCACCCCAGTCATTTTTTGTCTACTGAAAAAAAACCACAAGCAAAAAAAAAAGTATGTGCCATGTGGCTATGCTTTACAACTGTTCAGATGACATTCTAAAATACAACAGAATGTGACTCTGGGAAATAGATGTCTTATGCTTGGTTAAAAAAGACTCTGATAAAAATGGGGAGGGGGAGGTAAGAGTTTCCATTTTGATACTTTATTTTTCAACATATTTTCTTGGTGAAATGATATTATTGTTCTGTGCTCTGACCTTTGAACTAAAAGCCTATGACTTAGAGGATTTATGAGTGTTCCTTTATACAAAATGTGCAAATATTTATTTTGTGTTCTCTGAACTTTACAGTGGAAGAAAGTCAAATTGTTAAAAAAAAACACATAAAAGCAACTGACCCCTGTGGCTAGTCCCTTATATTTTGCTTATGTTTGTTTCTACTAGCACATTTGTATGTCCAACGGAAATAATTGCTTTCAGTGACAAAGCAAATGAATTCCATGATGTGAATTGTGAAGTTGTTGGTGTATCAGTGGATTCTCACTTTTGTCACCTTGCCTGGATAAATACACCACGAAAGGTATGAACTTCTGTGTCCTAGCTGAACTGTTCCAAGCTGCTGTTTTGTTTCTCAGTAATATAGGGCTCCTACTTGGGTGTATGTGTGACATTAGCATGTTCAATTCTCTCAAGGAAGAGGGTCCAGAGACACTCATGAGTTTGCCTGACAGAAAATAAATGAGAGCTCACCTGAATTAAATGTCAGTTACTCAAGGTGGATAAATCTTGATAGGATTTTTAAAACAATTTTTTACAGTGTTAAATAACTTTTTAAAAATTGTAAATACAATGCTTTACTAAATCTCTTTTAAACAATGATTATGCTAACATTGAATCTGAATCTAAGCCCATTAGCCCAGCAGAAACATTTGTGCACTGAATCTGTTCCCCTGTCAGATACTTTGAGGTCAAAGAGGATTTTCTATGTGAATGTAAAGCTAGAGCTAATATTAACATTTCTCAAATACAAATTTTATTATTAATGTTATACTCTTATCTTTTCCTCCACATTAGGATGCAACACAGCATACCTTTTTCATTTGGTGACAGTAAACTGCTCTGGTTTAGCTGGTAACCATTGAGCATTAGATTAGCCTCCTAAGAATGGGCAGTTTAATAATAATAATAATAATAATAATAATAATAATAATAATAATTATTATTATTATTATTAATAATAATAATAATAATAATAATAATAATAATAATAATAATTATTTACTTTCCTTTTGTGCAGGTTAGTTTGAGCCAAAGACAAAGTGAAGTAGTAAAATTAGCATGGTTTATTGATCAAATCTGAGTCATTGTTAGGAAATATGTGCAGGAGTATCAATAGCAGATACTTTGTTTAAATTCATTTTTTCTCATGCTGATGTAAACCAGAGATTTAAATTGCCTTCATTTAACCAATGCACCATACTGTTACTGTTGTTTTGTGGTTTCAAGTAATTTCTGATTTATTGCAACCCTGAGACAAACCTATCACAGGGATTTCTGGGCTGAGAGTATGTGACATGCCCAAGATCACCCAGTGGATTTCCATGGCAAGCAGGGAATTGAACCATGGCTTTTAGGGTTTTAGTCCAATACTCAGACCACTACACCATGTTGGTCATCTTGCTGTTACTATTCTCTCTATCTTCCATCAAATGATTTGGAAATCTTGAACCAAATGGACCATACTTTGTGTTCTCCCTGTCTCCTTGCCTGATACCTTTCTACAGTAGGGATCTATGAATTTTCCCCCTACCTGCAACTAAGAACAGCTCTGTGGAACAATGGTTGTTTTGGGTTGTTCTGCATATACATATAGCAATTGTACCTTTAAATTTTCAGAGTACCAGTCCAACTTCATGTTTTGGCTACCATGCAGAGAGGTTTTTAAAATTTTGTTTGTTATAAATAGGAAGTGGATTAAAATTGATTATTACATGCATTTATAAACTTTGATTCATATCTGCCAACCTTCTAGTCAGTGAATCCACATGGATAAATTTTATGCATGTACAAAATCTTTGTGAAACTAAACTGCCAGTGATCACCCAAGGTTACTCAGAGAGAGACCATGGATGGACCCTGAACACTAATGAAACTTGTCAGCCTTGTTTCAAGGATAAGTCATTTATCTTCCTGGTTTGAGTGATGCTTTGCAATTCAATAGTAACTAACACTGCAGTGCATAAGCAAGCTCACACATATACACAGAGCAAAACTAATAGCAAAGTACAAAAATGATGGAGACCACTGAATGGAAGAAAAAAACACCTGATTTTATTTATTTTTCAGCTAAAGTGCCATAGCAAACCAAGCCTCTTAACAGTATTGCTTTTCACAAGACCTATTCCTGTGTGAGCATGTATGTGTATATATGTGTGTGTGTGTGTGTGTGTGTACATACATACATACACACACACACACAAGTTAAGAGGGCATTGTATAGATAATCTGCATCTCTTTTACTTTGTGCTTAGCTAAAATTCAAAAGCATAAGAAGATCCTTTCTGTAATTGACTAAATACCCAGTGACCTGCTTCTAACACGATCCAGCCAGCTGCTTAGGGAAGCCCACTAGCCAAGCGTGCAAGCAATTACAGTTCTCCCTCCACATTCATAGGTTTCACTTTCGCGAATTTGATTGTTTGCGAGGTGCCTGCTTGCCCCCCCTTCTCCCCCTCCCATTCCCTGGCCTGGGGAGGGGGCAGGAGGGCACAGTGAGGGTGACTGACCCTTCCCTGCACCCCTTCGGATGCTGTCGCTGGTGTGGGCGCACCCTCGGCAGGTGGCAGAAGGTGAGGGGGGGGCGCAACAGAGAGCCAGCAGAGAAAGAACTCTTTCCCCGCTTGGCTTTCTTCTGCATCCTCGACATGCCCGATTGCACGGTTGGGAGCCAGGAGAAAGACAAGCAGGGAAGTTTTTTCCCCACTTGACTTTCTCCTGCCCCCCACTCGCCCGATCCCAGCGAGGGGGAGCTAGGAGAAAGCCAAGGAGGAAAGTTGTTTCTCCACTTTGCTTTCTCCTGTGCCCCTCCACTTGCCCGATTGTGGGGGTGGGAGGCAGGAGAAACCCAAGCAAGGAAGTTGTTTCTCTGCTTGGCATTCTCCTATGCCTTTCCACTTGCATGGGTGGGAGCCATGAGAAAGCCAAGCAGGGAAGTTCTTTCCCTTCTTGGCTCTCTCCTGCGACCCTCTCGATGGCACGGGTGGGGGCCCACAATTATTTGCAGTTTTTTCACTTTTGTAGGGGTTCTTTTATCCTATCCCTCGCAAAAGTGAAGGGCCTATTGTGACTCAGTCCTTTAACTGCTCAATAAATGGTATTCAGTTCCAAATCTTACTATACAGTGAAGGTTCCATATAGTTTTCGTGAATCATATCAGTAGCCCTCACTTCCATAAATTTGTTTCATCTTCTAAAGCCATCTCAACCAGAGCTTGTAAAAGCTACTTTTAAAGCTATAATTCCCAGAATACTCCCTGGTACTAGCCATGATAGATGGAGGATTCTAAGAACTGTAGTCCAAAAATAACTCCCCAAAGCTGTTGTGTAAACTAGGACCTACTGTCATCTTGAGGTAGCCAATTCCATACCTTAATTCATGGTACATATTGTGAACAAACCTTTTCTTTTTGTCTGACTTGTATTTATTAACAATCAGCTACACTGGATTTTTCCACATTCTAGTGGGAAAAACTTCTCTTTATCCATCTTTTTGATGGGCCATGATTTTATAAACCTCTGTCTTATTCATCCCCTTAATCATTCCATTAGTTTGTTGTCTGGAAGGAAGATAGTTGATTGATGGCTTTAAAGTTGATAGAAAGGACTTAGGTGGTTAGGGGGTCCATTAGGAAGGTAAAACCCCTCAACAAGATTGAAATCTGTGGTAGCTCTATTGTATGAAGACAGTGGATTCTTTTCCCTGCAGAGGTAGAGGGTGTTTGTCCCTCTCCAGATGTTTTGGGTATCAACTCCCATTTTTCCTGACTATTGCTCATGCTAGTTCAGGCTTTGGGGAGCTGAAGTGCCTAAATCTGGAATGTCAAAGGTTTCCATTCCTGTTGTACAGCTTCTGATCTCTTTATTTTCTGCATGAGGATTTTAACTCTGTTTCATGTATTTTGCATTATAGTTTTTACTTGCTATATTGTTGAAGTAAGTTAGGCATGGAAGAGATGGGTATTTTGTGTCTTTAAGAAAACGAAAACTTTAGTTTAGCTAAACAAAGGACTGTCTTGAGTTCTGAGGCACCACTAGGAAAGATGAAGCAGCATATAACCTGTATTCATCTTGCATTCCCGGATTTTCTCCATTTGTTTGTTTAAAAATTAGTTTTAGTATAAACATATATCTGAAAAAGAGAGAACATGTCATGAAAATTTGTCTTCTATCCATAGTATCTCCATCTCAAAATGTTTTTCCTTAGACCTTACAGTCAGTAACCTTTTCAGCATAGAACTTCCTAGTTTAAACTAAGAATTTCATTTGAGTCTGTCCTCAATTGAAAACTGAAATGCCTCTTTTCTCTGTTTCGTTAGAATGGTGGCTTAGGCCATATGAATATCCCTCTTCTATCAGACATAACGAAACAGATCTCCCGAGATTATGGTGTGCTTTTGGAAGCACCTGGTCTTGCACTGAGGTGAGATATATCTTAATTACCATTAATATGTACATGGTCTGTCTGCACTAATGAAAATCAGTCCTAAGGTTTATTAAAGCAACTTGATTGCTTCAATCTGTTAATGTTGGAAGAAGGGGCAATGAGGTGTTTTTCTGTTTGCAAGCTCATTGAAAACAGTGTTGGGGAACGTGTGCTGCTCCAGATGTTGGATTTCATTCCCCATGTTCCCTCAGCATGGACTGGGGCTAATTGTGAGATGCAATCCAGCAACAGCTGGCAGACCACACATTCCTCACCTCTGTTTAAGGCAGTGTCAGATAATACTATCAGCCAGACCTCATGAGGCAACTTGACTAATCTCACTCTGACATGGTAGTTGAATGTGTAGGAAGAAAAAAAGATCGTATAGGGTATATCAAACTGTTTCCTTGCTTGAGACAGTAGTATCCGGGCAGTTTTGTTCATTTGGTTTAGTCTCAAGTCTTGTGTGCACATATATGTGTGAGAGATGGAGACTGACCTTACTTTCAGTACTGTGTACCACCTTATAGAAAATGGTTTCTGGCCAGTTTTTTTTTTAATGTACATATGGACATTAATTTTAATACAACCTAAAACCTTAAAATGTTTTGTTGGAATTCTTGCTACCATCCAAGTCTGAAGCTAATGTGAGAACTGGCCATTATCAGAGAAAAGATGCCTGCTTAATACAAGGCCTAATAAGAGGTAGAATCGAGAAGGTTTCTTTGGCAGATACCAGTTGAGTGGGTTTTTTCTCAAGTACTTGCTTTCTGTTACTCCTTTGTGTTGCCAGAGAATAAAGACTGGTGCAGTCAGCTCTCCACATTCGGTAGGGTTAGGGGCTCAGCACCCTTGCAAAAGTGGAAAAATCACAAACACCAAAGAGTGTGTGGGTCTGTGGGAAGGGGGCCGATAGATATTGCGGAGAAGGGACACCAAGGGTCCAAACCAGGTCAGGGAATGGAGGTGGCGTGGTGGCCCTATACTTCCTCTCTTTCACCCATCTCCTTCTTTGGGTATATTTGGGGGCACCGGGAGACAGTTTGTGGTGCTGAGAAATCGGGCTGCAGACTATCCTTATGTGGCCAAACAGTTGCTGTTGGAGGAGGACCACTAGAGAAGGATTTTTAAAGGGCTGCACAGCCTGATTGGAACTGCTGAGAGGGAAGGTTACCCTGGAAAAGAAGTGGTGAGGAGGGGTTGAAGAAACTTGCAAATAGTTTGACCATGAAAGTCAAAGCCACAGATGTGGAGGTCTGACTATACTTGTGTTGCTGATGTACATGAATTCTTCTCACCTTGTTGCCTTTATAATAAATCGTGCTGTTCTGAAGAGCTGAAAGCAGGCTATTTGCATAAAGTAACCATTTTAAAAAGATGTATCAGACACAAGGAATGATACCACCAGCTATAGAGATATCTATACAGTTAGAAATAACTCAGTTCTCTAAACAGATGAGAAGATCCATGTGTATAGCTGGAACACATTTTAAACTGAAAAAGGAGGAGGAGGTGTATTTTTGCATACCAGACCTGATTAAACTTATGTATTCTGCTTTATTTCTTTGAAGAGGTCTCTTCATCATCGATCCTAATGGAATTATCAAGCATTTGAGCATCAATGACCTTCCAGTGGGTCGCAGCGTAGAAGAAACGCTCCGCTTGGTGAAGGCCTTCCAGTTTGTAGAAACCCATGGAGAAGTCTGTCCAGCAAATTGGACACCAAACTCCCCCACGGTGTGTTAGCAGACATAATGTTCTGATGTGCAAATTTGGGCAAAGCTCCTTTTCTTGGTATAGGAGGGGAAATTCATTTCTAGGCTGATAAAAATTCGAAATAAGATCAATAAGTTAGTCAACCTCTGTATCAGAGCTTGGAAATATTATTTGTCTCAGAGCCTCTGGAGCAGGTACTTCACTTGTAATTAAATTGCAGGTCTCTTGTGCACCAATTAATACTAAAACCTATAGCGGCTGACTTCTGGCTAATTCTGGTCTTTTGTACCCCTGACCCAAAATTTCTGGGTAATTTTGGAAGTGAATGCACACCCTGGAGGATCCTTGGGGCAGAAAATGGGCCTCTGGATCTGCCTCATTTGCCTATCCCTGATGTAATAATATATTATAATTAGATTCCAAGCTGTTTCCAGGAAGTTTTTTTTTTAAAAAATTATTTAAAAGTCAAGGAAATTTCATTTCTTTAAAAGAAAAAAAAAAAGGAAGTTGCTCCCTTGTGATTCGGGTAGAACTGGAAGAGGAATCTTGATGGGCCAGTAAAATAATACAGATCATAATGATACATTTGTGCCATATCCTGTGTGCGCAATGCAATTTTGTCATAGTAGCTGCCCTGAGCAAACCTTTCATTGGACTTAAGAAAGCTATATGACATGAAATCCAATGTGTATCAGCAGAGTTCAAATCAGCATTTTTCCTTGCACTTCCACACCATTGCAAGATGATACAGACTTGAAAATATCTGTGATATTTGCTGCCAAGTCCAGCAAATACACTCTTTTCAGTGCATTACTACAAACCTCCCCTTCCATGCATTTGGATATAATCAGAGGCTATAACATGTTTCTTTAATTGTGATCTATGGAAAGAAAACAGGCAGAAAAGGAATGGAGCAGTTGACCCATATAGGAATTCCCATACTGTTCCAGACGTTAGGGTGGTAGTTAGAGTACAGGCTAGTTGACAATCCTGTCATAATAATCTTTCCTTAGAAGTGAGCTCCTAATGTTATTAGTGGGACTTAGCTTGGATAAGAATGTTCACTTTGGGTATAAATGTTGGTTCTATGTCTACCATGTTTATTTTTTTGCTTCACTAAATGTCACAAATTTAGCAGGGTGAGAGTGGTGTTGGGTGGAGAAACCATCACTGCCTAAGCCGTTCTGGGCTTGTGCTATTTAGGCCAGAAGGTGGAATTCTCCCTTTTGTCTTCAATTGGCTCTTTAGAAATTTCTTTTCCAGTAGTTTCAGTTTAAATACTTGTTCAGTTCCAGTTTAAATACTTGTGCCGGGTCCACGGCTGGTGGAGGTTTTTATTCCTTGTTGTGGGGGGGGGCTGTAGTGTTTTGGAAGAATGACAAGGCTTTAGGTCAAGTAGGTCCAAGGTCTACCCTGAGACTCCACTTTTCATCCCTTACCACTTTTGGTATAACAATATAAGGGTACATTAGTGCAGCCACAGGAGAGCCTATGACAGTGGGCCCTATTCTCTGCCCATGGACCTCCCTCTACAGCTAGAGAGAAAAGTCCAGAACTTCCATCCTCAGCTGTCCCTATGGGACTTTGGGATCTCTCCCTTCATTTCATTCTATAATTAAACAATGTGGAATGTTTCATTTTCTGTCTGGAGCTATGGTGTCTTAGGCTAGTAGATAGTTAAGGAAGATAAATACTTGAGATTTCAACTGATGATGTGAGTACTAATCAGTTTAGTGTTTCAACTAAGTTATTCAGTGCTGGCAGTTTAGAGGAGAATTTACAATACTTAATTGCTGCCTTGATTTGAATATATAATCTTGTACTGATCTTTTGTTCCGATTTTTTTCCTTTTCCTTTACAGATCAAGCCAAATCCAGAAGGGTCAAAGGAATATTTTGCTAAAGTCAATAAATAAGATCATGAACAATATAGAGTTAGTATCTTGTTTCCTCAAGCCAGAAGCTGACATCCTGTGAGAGCAGCCCTGATTGTAATAAAAGCGCACAATTATTTTAATATATGGTCTGATGAAGAGTTGGTCTATTTTGTAGAATGGTGGGGATGAGAGATTCTCTAGCCCCAGTGGGTTTAAGCACCACTGATGTCTTGAATGCCCTCTACATGTAATAGCACAAGCAGAAAATGTTTCTCCTTTTTCTAGAAAGAAAGCTATCTGAAGCAAAATAACTCTTGCCCCCTATAGTCAGTGTGAAGTGTCTTGGTGCTCTTTGATTACTCACAAAGTATTATACTGAAATTTCTCTTTGAGGAACTGGTTAGCATTTGAAAAACATGCAGTGGGTTTGGTGCACAAGAGCAATGTAACCTAGGGAAAGGAGTAGATTAAATGCTGAAAAAAATCATTTCCTCATTTACCCCCTTTCAGGTGTTCTTAATAGATGAATAGCCAGTTCACAGTTTCTGCTTAACAAGGCTTGCATTGGCTCTTTTTATTGTGTTAGATCAGCGTACTGTGTGGCCAGAGGACCACATGTGGTTTTCTTATAGGAGTGTCCCCATCTGAATTTCCCCTGTTTTCTCCCAAGATGAAGCTGTGAACCAAACCCCTTTGTTGGTAATGCTCCAGTAACTTCCATGACTTTTGTCAACTTTCTCTAGTGTTACTTTGACTGTGAACTTTCAAAATATACAAGTGGGTTATTTGTAATTTGTGCATAAAATTTGTCAATGATTCTGTGAATTAAAAAAGCTTATTTCTGAAAACGTCAGTAGTATCTCTGTCAAACTATGCAACAGTGAATTAAAGAAACTCTAGGAAAACAAAATGGCTTGGGTTATACTATAGTTATCTTCTAGATTCTGTAAGACAAATATCAGACATGATTGGCCTACTGGTTGTTTTCCTCTAATGATAAACTCATTTTATTGATGAGAATTTCAGCTTACTTTTTTTAAGTGGACTTCCGGCTTTTATGGCAATGAGTAACTCATAGCAATAGCAATTGCAGACACAGCTTGTCTAAACATTTGCTACCACCACATAGACAGTCACTTTGACTTGTACAATCCAGGTCAAGAAAATGAAGTTGGGCTCACAGTAGCTAAATGAAAGGCCCTATTCAAAGTAATTATTAGGCCCTATCCAGTAATTATTATCTTCTTACGGCCTTTGACAAATCATAAGTGTGCTGTTGTCCCACACACTTCTGAGGATTTGACTGCCAAAGTTTGGCAGGGGGCAGCACTAAGTATCTGAGTGAGGCCTATAACTCCACTGGGATTCCTAAAGGAAGGATGGAATATATTGTGTCCACATTTTATACATTGTCTTTTTCTCCATAAAATCCATGATGTATACACAACTGTGCAGAGAAAGGCAGTAGGGTAGTCTGCTTGTTAATGTGCCTTTTCAGATTTCTGTTTTTTGCAAGTTCTGGCTGAACTATGAATTAGTTTTACACTGACCATGCAGGACAGTCTGTTTCCAGCCTCTGTTTAAAGACTTCCCTAAGATGTGGGTGGAATCTGCTCTTGCCATTTGAATCCACTGGTTTGTGTATAGTCTGTTGAGTAAGAGAAAACAAGCTAGCTCCATCATCTATATAACATCCATTCAGATATTAAAAGATGGCTATCATATCACCTTTTAATCTTCTCCAAGTTAAACGCACCCAGCTCTGTAAGCCATTTCTCCTAGGGCTTTGTTTCCAGATCTTTTGCCACCTTGGTTGTCGTCCTCAACATCTTCCAGTTTGTCAATATCCTTGAATTGTGGTACCCAGAACTGGATACAGTATTCTTGATGAGGTCTGACCAAAGCAGAATAGAGTAGAACTATTACCTCCGTCAGTATAGACACTATGCTTCTGTTAATGCAGCTGGGCAGTGCACTGAGTTTTTGCTTGCTTCCTTACACTCATGTTTAGCTTGTGGCATACTATGACATGTTGCTCTTCTGTATTTGTGTGTTTCATGTTTCCTGCCTAATCTCTGATGAAAACAATTTTAACTTTGGCTCAGTTTTGCAATCTATTAACTCCACTTTCAAGTCTGAACTTGTCGTTTGAGGTATTAGCTTCCCCTTCTAATCTGGAATCTTCAACAAATGTGATAAGCATACGCTCTATTATTTCACCATCCAAGTCTTGTTTAAAGAGATTGAACAACACTGATCCCAGAACAGAACCCTTCTGGTACAGAATGGAGAAGACTTATTGGAGAGCGCTCTTTGGGTTTAGTCTGCCAACTGGTTAAAATTGTGTCCAACAGCAGCATTTTACCAGCTTATTTGCAAGACTATCATGGGGGACTTCATGTATTAGACTTGGCAAACAGCAGCGGTTGGTAGTGTTATGTTTCCTCAAGTATAAATCCTTTTACAGCATAAACAGAGGGAGGAGCACAGTGTAATGGTCTGAGTGTTAAGACTAGGGCCATTTCCATTCTGCACTGTTATGGTGCTTATTCCACTTACAACATTCTGTGGAATTCTGGGGTTTGGAGTTTATGGCGGCCGAAGAGCCCCCTGGCTGAGAATTCTAAATGCCTTTCCTTCAACTGCAAACCCCAGGATTCCATAGGATGTTGGAAGTGGAATAGTAGCACTATAGAAGTGTAGTGCAGAAATGGCCTAGGACTGATAGAACAGGGTCTGAATCCCTGCTCAGCCATAGAAACCCAATGTATAACCTTGGGCAAGTCACACTCTCTCATCCTAAGAGGAAGGCAAACCTCCTCTGAATAAATTATGCCAAGAAAAACCCATGGTAGTTATCACCCTAACTTAGAGAAGTGCCTTGAAAGGATCTAATAAACACAGTATCCATCAATTGGGGGAGGGAGAAATTTGCAGTCCTCCAGATGTTGCGGGATTGAAATTCTTAGCGTCCCTTGCCATGCTGGCATCAAGGGTGAAACAGAGGGGTTGTGCTTTGCCCCATCCTAGCTTTGGGGCCTTTAGTCCCTCCTGCCCCCTCTGTTCCGGGGTCCGTGGCTGCAAGGCCACTGAGAAATGCTTTGGTGCTCCCGCCACCCCAACTAGGACGCGAGGGGAGACACCGCACCCTCCTCAGTGCCCTGCGGTCTCGCAGGCAGCCATTCCCCGGCACGGGAGGCTCAGAGGCGCACGCTCGCGCGCAAGGAGTGGGGTCCGTTCCCGGGGTGGGGGGACCACGTTCCTCCTCGGCTCCCAGAGACAGGGCCAGGGCTAGCAAGAGTCAAGCGGCCAATGACGTCTTCGGCGAGGGGCTGAGCCTGAGCGGGGAAGGGAAGCGGGTGCCGATGGGTGTCTCCGCCTGAATTTTCCGGCCCAGACGGCTTCCGGCGTCGCGCATGGGGCTCCATGGATTTGAATTTAGAGTTCTGGAGAAGCGAGGGCAAAGTAGGGCTGGCAAGCGCCGCGCTCGGCTGGGGTGGCCGCGGATCAGCGCCGTGGGCCGGAGGTTGAGAGAGGAGAGGGGGGCACCCTGTCTCCCTCTTGGGGGCTGGTTGGAGTTCTCCTTTGCTTACATGGAGGGAGGAGGTTTCTGAACGCAGAGGTCAGGTGGGAACGAGGACGGGCTTGCAAAGCGGTCGCCGGGATTGTCACCTTGGATCGATTTGCTGTCCGTCCTCCGTTCTGTACGCCTTTGCACGTCTCTTGTTATATTGAGCGGTGTTTACTCTCGGGTAAACCTGGATAAGGTGGAGGCTTGAATTCCTGTGAATCGGTAAAGACTACGGACAAACACGCAAACTGTAAAACGACAGACGGACGGGGAGCATATAGCAACGCGTACTAAAACTCGTCCTTTATTTTATAACCCAAATAGGGTTCAGAAGGATGTATAAAGTCGTGCTTCTGACAGCTGGATCTTAAACCTGTTCTCTCGAAAGCAAACCCCTTCATCCCCGTGCGGTTTAGGCTGCATCCCAATAAGTGGATGTTGCAAGGATAGGGAACTTTAATTCCCCCACTACTTTGGACTTCAACTCCCAGACATCCCAGCCATTGGGTAAGGGATTATGAGAGCTGATCCAAAAAATATCTGCAGGATCTCAGGTTCTCCAGCCCTGGGATGTATGATTGCAGTGATAATAACATTCTGTGTCTGGAGTCAATGAGATTTGTGTGAGTTTGGTCCATCCCTAGGATGGTTATACTGTGAATGTAATCTAAACAGCAGGGGTTATGGTAGGAGTAGGCAAAGTGTGGTCATCCAGATGTTGGACTGCAATTGACATCGTTCCTTACCATTAGCTATACTGCCTGGAAGTCATGGGAGTTGTAATGCAGCATCTGCAAAGTTGCATTTTGCCCATCTCTGGATTACAAATCATTTTTCCCCCAAGGGTAGTTTAGGTGCTAAAAATCTCTCTCCTTGGACATTTGAGAAAATGACTTGCTGAATTGTGCAGAGGATTTTGCTTAAGAAATGGGTGCAAGAGACCTGAGAGATCAGTGAGGACATTGTCTATTCACCTAGGTAGACTTGTCCTGTGAATTGTCTTCTGTGTCAGCTTCTTCATAGGACATTTTGATCTGGGTTTACGTGCAAATTGAGCCTCAGTAAATATGTTCTGATTACAGCCTAGATATGTGGCTTAGAATTGGATTTTCATTTATTTCCTACTTGAAAACAAAAGTCCAATGCATATTAATGCAGACTTGTATCCAAGCAATAGCTGGGGAACCAATAAATGAAAAAGAACTGCATGCAGGCAAATGAACAGTGCGTGGTGGAGCACTTTTTACCTCCCCAGGAGAAAACTCTTCTCCATAAGTAGCATAGAAATGCAGGAAGCCAGAGGAGGGATGCACCTCTCTGTCTTTCTTTTGCCTGCTTCCAACAAACTAGTAAACATTTTTTTTCCAGTTTAGTGAGTTTATTTCCAGAGTTGCAGTAATGGTGGAGAATTTTGTCTGATGCACAGCCTTGCCCGTGCTTACTCAGAAAGCAACTTGCTCAGTAAGTCCAGTAGGGCTCAGTAAGTCCAGTAGAACTTATTGCTAGGTTCAAATGCACAAAATCATGGCATTAGTTCAACTTCCTGAACTGAAACAGAATTCAGGAAAACTCACCTTGCTTGCTTAACAGATTATGTCATGCAGGATGCAATCATTTGCTTTATTTAGGTTCCATCAGTGGAATACAGACAAGATAGGGCACGGTGTTTCAGGGGGATTATATCATTAAGCCTGTCACTGTAGGCCATACTCATATTGTGTGTCCTATTTTAGCAAGAAGAGTCGGCTAAATACATTAGATAGCAATTTAAACAATGGAAATAAAGAAGGATTTGCTGTACAGATGGAATTAGTGCTAGGGAAAGATTTACCGTCTAAACTTGGCTACCTTCAGGAATTATGACAGCACAAAATTGCTAAATCTTCTAATGGCTGAATCTCTTTCTTCAGACTTTTTTCCAAAGATTTTGTCATTGGGCTGAAATCTTGGACCCATTACTCTTACTTGCATCCAAGGTAAGTACCCTATACATTCCAGCTTTATGCATTTAACTGGGTACTTTGATTTGCATGTCTGGCAGTGTAAGACTGGAAGTCAGAATGGAGGCCATTTTATGGGACCCAAGATGGTTCAAAACACAGATCAAAAGAACATACAGCTCAAAAACAACTGTTACAATAAAAGGCATTTTAAGATTTAAACAAGTTATCCTATTGAAAATAGTAATTGAAAGCACTTTGAAAACATGACACAAAGTAAAGGTAAAGCACTCCCCGTTTAAAAAAAAAACCCTTCTGCAACAATCAGTTAATAGCCAAAGACTTGTCTAAATAAAGAAGTCTTTGCTTGCTTTATTAACTTTATTTAAAGACAAAGCTTAGAAATTAGGTTTGTACATTAATTTTGTAATGTTAAATATTAAAAACAGGAAAATTAGTCCTCTAATGTAAACCCTTGTTGCTGGGATTGGTTAACCTGTTAAGTTATTAATTAACTTGGCAGTTGAAGGTGTGGGGCCAGTCCATGAGATTTACAGAGAATGACCTGAAGGTGGTTACTATTGATCTTAGGGAAGCACAATTTGTTACTGTCTTCTTCAAAAGGACTCTTTTTTTCCCTTTTAAAATTGCCTGCCTCCAACATGGATTTTCCCCCACATGGACTAGGATTGCTGCATGGTATTGGTGCAAGTCCAGAATGTCTGGGAATTGTCAGGTTGGAGAAAGCTGTCCTTAAGTATGGAATCTCATCTTAAAACCTCTTAAATTCAGTTTGTTACTCAGCTGCATCTCCCTCCCCCCCAACATCAGGTACACTTCACTGACTTCAAAAGCTTTCTTTGTTAAAGTTTAATAAGAAGTAGTTTATTTCAGTGAGAGGACACTGATCCACTGTAACTTCAGCAGTAGATGTCTGTGGAGGACATTCTGAAAGTGCTCTGAGGGCTTTGGTCTGTTAAATGAACCAAATCACTCTCTCCCACCTCCATTCCATTCCAATCACAAATGCGGTTATATGACTTGGACTCCAAAAACTTCTCTCTTGCCTTCCATCCACTTTATTGTCTTTTCTAATCAATCACACAGATTAGCCTTCCTAACAATAGAGCCATGTGTCACATTTACTTCAGTTCTAATATTTCTTCTCCTGAGGCGGTAGGCCTTCATATTTTACTAAATATGACAGAGAGGAACAGGAACCTACCCTAATGAGTTTAATGTCATAACTTACTAAAGTATACTTCTAACTTCATCATCCATTTGGGAATTTAAGAGGTTAGGTGAAATCACTAGAAAATTTTGAGTGAATTTATAGTGTAATTAGTTATTTGATAAGTTAATCCCAACATCATGCATAGCACTCCCAGCAATTTCAGTGGAACTTAATCCCCAGTAAATGTGCGTAGGATTCCAGTTGCAAATGCTCATTCTTCCTTGAACTTGGAAAAGAATCTACTATTTACATTACCTGTGGGTTTGTTTGTTTTTTGGTGGAAGTTATAATTTTCTTTTATGCTCCCAAAGAGTTTTAATAATGGCCCCACATTCATTTTTAAGATTTGAAAAATATATGCACAAACTCTCTGTCCCTCATTATTCAGCTGCAGTCTTTACAATGCAGGATCTCTGAATCAGTCCTTAAAGGGGTTGTATCACTCTAGTTAAATACTCTAAAAGCACCAGATCCTGCTTTATCTTGGAAGCTAAGCCAGTCCAGTCCTGGTTAGTACTTTGATGGGAGACCACCAAAAAATACCAGGTGCTGTTGGCTGTATTGCAGAGAAAGGAATTGGTAAAACCATCTCTGAGTATTCCTTGCCTAAGAAAACCCTATGAAATTCATGGGGTAGCTGTGAGTTTCAGGTGACTTGAAGGCGCACGCGCGCACACACACACACACACACACACACAAACATTTCACAGTGGCTGTGTACACAGAGTGATAAAATAGCACCTTGAATGTTCTAGTGATTATAGTGTACATATTACTCCTGCACGACTTATTACTCTATGGGGGAAATATGGTCTACATCATCATCATATGTATTAAAACAAAATGATACAGAAAGAATTGATACTGGAATTGGGCTGCTACCTATGTAAACACAGGGTTGGAATTAGACATTGGAGCAGAAAAATCTGCACCAAAAGCATCAGTCCTGTGCTATCTGTTTTTCCTGTATTTTAGAGAGCCTGTGAGGTAGTATAGATTGCTGGACTGCAGTTTGAGAGATTCAAGTCCTAGCCCCATTAGAGCCATGTAACAGACTAGGTGACAGCCCACTAGACTAGCCACACACTCTGCCTGACCACCCTCACATGATTGTTGTAGGATAAAATGAGGATGAGGAGGGTTTTGTATACTGTCTTGAGCTCATTACAAGAAAACTGGATGGTAAATTTAACTAATTGACTAAATGCTTAGTGGTATTCCAGTTTGGCACATAGCAAGGAACATGATGGTGAGCTGCTATGCTTCCTAGCCCACTGTTCACCCTCATTGCTCATGACACATGATGGTGCTGTGGGACACCTCTTGGACCCCCCCCTCCGTATACCATCTTGAGCAGTGGTCATTCTGCCTTGTTTCCTTCATTAGTCAGTCCATTCATCAGATTACAGTTTCATTCACCAGTGACAATTTGGCCCTCAAACTCATTGGCACAATAGCCGAAGGCAAATTGCCAAAATGGCAATCAGATAGATAATCAGATAATCTATGCTTCTTCAAATACATCAAGCATGATTCTGCATCTGAAAATGACAGTCCTTTCTCTTGTTCTTCAGCACAATAACCCCTGCTTGAGTTTCCCAATGGAAGAAAGACAAGACATAAATTTACTGAATAAATGAAAATATACTGAATAAAATGTTTAAAGGAACATCACTTGCTGGGTATGACTTAGAGTAAGGGCATGGAACTTCCAGTTGTCCAGTTTTTGGACTTCATCTCCCAGCAGCCTCATCCAAAATAGCCAGTGAAAAGGTATTATGGCAGTTGAAGTTCAGAACATGGTGACAACCAAAGTTTCTGTTCTTATGCCTTAGGCATTGTGAGTGGGACAGGAAACAACAACATTTTCAGCTGCAGAATCATGCTTGCTGGATTTGAAGAATCATAGACCAAAGGAAAAGAAGAGGTGTTGTTCAATTAGTATTCAGCAGACAGGGTTCTGAAAGTCTGAAGCAGTTGTGATAGGAGCGTTGGTTCTGGGAGAGTGAGAGTTAACTCTTCCTCTGTGTGCTGATTTTGTGTTATAAACAGAGGTGTTTCTAGGGTGGGTTAAGGAGGGTATGTGCCCCAGGCACCAATGCCAGGGGGCACAAAATATGCCTGGTTGATGATTTCCATTCCTGCCCAGTTTTTGGCATGTAGACTTCAGCAGAACTCAAGGTGGCAGCTGCAGAAGAGACAGAGGCAGTGTCCAGTGCAAGGAGAGCTTCAGTGAGGCGATACTGGGGGGTTGGCCGCTTGCGCCAAGGAAAGCAGACAGGGAGCCTGGGCTAAAACAAGGCAAAGCAGAGCTGAGCTCTCAGAGAACATCCATGCCCAAGTTGAGCATGCTGGGTGGAGGGGAGGAGGGGAAGGTGGGCAGATGGGCTGATGGAGTTCACAGCTCTGCCTTGCTCATTTGCTCGTTCATCGTCTCAGATGTGTGCGAATTGCCTGGGCCCACTGCGGTGGAACAAGGCAAGCTGAGGGTGTGTGTGTGAGTGGAGATTTAAGCAGAACCTTTACATCGGGTGGGAAAAGTGGTGGAATAACGGGCAGGAGCCCCACAGGCTCCTGTGCATTTAATAGTATGCTGAAAAGGGAAATTCAGCAGGTGTCTCTCTAAACAAACCAGGTAAAAGCGAGAACTACTGAAATTCCCCCTTGTTTGCAATCTGCCATAGGAGCCCCATCCAGTTTTCCCTCTGGCAACCCTAATAGCAGCCTGCAGCCATTTCCTCCCCTTGGAGGGCAGAGCTGTGTGTGCCCCATGTGGCCTCCACTTCCCCCCACCTGCTCCCTACAGTCACTGTAGGAAAGGATTACCAGAGTGCAAACTAGGGAGGGCTCCTCTCCCTTTAATGGCCACAGAAAAGAGGGAAATTCAACTACCCTAGCCACAAGGTCAGCAACCCCTGCTGCTCTCCCAACTGGTTTCCCCTCTGGCAACCCTCCCTTCCTTCTGCTGGCAGCACCCCCGCCCCGCAAGAAGCCCTGGTAGATGCTGTACTGTTCCCAGGGATGGAGCAAAGCTCAAGGGCCAGCATGCTCCATTTTCCTGGAGAGGGGGCGGAAGGAGGGAGGAGTGGGCACCATTTTACCCTCTGCTGCAGGCAGCCAAATCATTTTGCGTCTGGGGAGATGCTCCAGCACCTTGCTTTGCCCCATGCCAGGTATCCACTGCAAATGGCAAGGCTGAGGCAAACATGGGCGATGGGTGGCTCTGCCCTCTGCAGCCTCTGGAGATTACTCTTGTGGGCTCTTTCAGCCTCTGGGGACAGGAGGAAACAGGATTGATGCTTGAGATTTTCAAGCCACACCGTCCACTTTTACTGCACAGTGTTTTTCACCATGATATCAAGAACTGAAGGCTGCGTTCCATTCGGATTTCGTTTGGTCCACCTTCCTCAGCAAGTATAGGCCAATCCTATGTACTGTTGACTACCGGATATTATTTTCTAATTTCAGAAGTCTTTTTTTCCCTATGGAATTTACATTGGTGGGGGGTGAGGATGGGTAAGAAGGTAGGGGCGCAACTTCCATGCTCACCCTAGGCACTGTTTACGCTAGGTGCACCACTGGGTCTAAATGCTTTGCTCAGGCTGCGTTGTGCTTTTCCTTTTTAAAATAATAATATAGGTCTAGTACAGCTACATCAGAGGAGTAATTTAGGTTTTATATCCACAAAACATACAGCAGAAGATTACTGCAGAATGGCTGTCTATATAAAAAGTTAACTTTGCTGTGTTTTTCTCGATGCTTCTTATGAATGCAGGAGAAAATTGACAATGCCAGAGTACTTTTATTGGGGAGAGGAGAAAAGGCTACAGAATCCCTACAGGACAAAAAGGTATTTGACATTTTTTTACACATATGTTGGTATATCACAGTGTTAATTATCTCTTAAATATGTAAAAAGCTTAGCCTCATATTTTCTAAAATCTGTTTAGCTAGGTTGAAACTGAGATGGGGAATCTATATCAAACCTGTCATTTTGAACCTAGGTCTTCATAAAGGAGATACAATTCTAGTTCTTTTTCAAAAGTCCATGCTCAGCACCTGGATGACAGAGGGCACAACAGTCCCAAGGGAGGAAATGTAGATAGTGGGACCAGCAGTATGGCCCCACTCCTCCTTTGACCCCTGACTACCTTCCACCATCCAATCCATGAACAGGGCTGCTGCATGGACCTGTCTTGTGTGGATGCGTTAGTTCCATTCATTTATGGAAAATGTCCAGTGATCCATGAGAATCACCTGTGCTTAGGGAGCAGCTTCTTTTGTACAAATGTAAGAGTGTTAAAACTGGCCATCTGAATTTGAATCACACAAAGATGCATGAAACTGAAAAGGAGCTTCTGCTTCTCTTGAAAAATGTCATAGATCCATTTGCAACAAAGCGCCTTATGGCACCTTGAAGACTAGCCAGTTTTGTTTGGCATGAACTTTTGCTGATCGCTTTCTGCTTCATCAGATGCAATGAGGTGTACTCGTTGAATTGTTTAGAGTCTGCAAAAGCTTATGCTAAATAAAATATCCAGAATTTAACATGCCACAGACCTCTTGGCTGTTTTGACTGCAGCTGAGTAACACAGTTCCTCCCCTACCCACCAATAAGCATGCATGACAAGTCAAGTTTTGGGAGTAATCCTGGTTTACTTGCATGGGTAAATGTGTTCAGTGCCTGATGAACTTTCATGAGCCTTAGAAATTGCTAGTCAGGCAGGATTCTGACTGGCCATGGGACAACATTTTTTTGTCCCACATACAAGTCTTGGTCCATCATCCTTAGTAACAAAAGCAAATATTAATTGAGTGACTCATTACAAACTCTCTTTAAAACTCATTCCATTACTTCTTGCTCACCTCATTGCTTGTATGTTGCTTAATTTGGGGGTGAAGAATTACAATCGATAACAGCATGCTTTTATAAAACAGGAAAAAGTTAGTTCCAAAGTTCTAAAGTGCCCTTAAAGGAATGAAAAAAGTAACATTAAAATGTTAGTCATTACACAGAGTAAAGTAGTGTTATTCCTACTTCTTACGTTACATTTGGACTGCATTGATTGTTACTCCCTTGCTAAAAATAGCATGTTGGAAAGAAGACATTATTTGTGAGCCTTGTTCTAGATGTAGGTCACGATAGGGCAGATAGTGTGATTGTTGGCTGTGGTTGCAAAAATGTAATGACTAGAAATAATTCTGGAAAATATAAATTAAGACAATTGAAATATTTCTAAAATCCTAATTTCTAATCGTTTAGATAAAAGAAGCTTGGCAACTAAGTCTGGTAAGTTTTTATAAAATATTATGAATTGTTTTAGCTTCTTTTCTAAAAGCTTTTCTAATCCTTTGGGGTTTTATGTTTTCTTTTCTTCCTGAAGGCCTCTGTACACTCTGGCAGTGGTGAAACAATTCCTCTCATATTTAGGCCACCAGGTCAGTGTCCTTATCTAGTTTTACTGAAAACTCTATAGAAATGCATTTATGACTTACTATGTGAATAATAATAATACTTTCCAGCTAATGAGTAATTCCATTGGAGCTCATGTTGGTTGCTGTTGAAATACTTTTATTAACTTGCAGCACATAACCTGCAAGAATTGTTGCATGATCCATCAATGAGGGTTTGTTGGGAGTTAGAGTTTCCCAGGGTGTTAGCACTTTGGGGGAAATTCTATCAAAGCTAAAACTGTTAGGAATCAGCCTTCCTTTAGCAGAGTAGCAGAAGAAGCATGTCCCAATCTCTGTGTGACTTTCATGAACTAAGACTGACTTAGAAAGCAAAACAAGGTATGCAGTTTCAGGTTACAAACTTATAAAAGTTTACTAATGAATTTTATAGTCACATATGCCTTGGAGAGCCTAGATCTTAACTAGCTAGCAAAAGATTAGGTAAGATTCATCCTTAACTCACCATTTTCTTGGTGGAGAGGCAAAGCGTGGTCAGAGAGACGGAAGGGCAAAAAGAAAAAGGTCTGAAAAGTGTGGTCTTTTATGTAATGCCAGTGACCCCAGGGTGTATTCTGGGTCACATGGTCTGGTCACCTGGATACCATAGCAAGGTATTTAAATAACACAAAGAGCAAGAATGAGGCTTCAGGTGAGAAGGCAGAAGACTTTGACATGAAAGGAAAAAGAAATTCTATGCTAGCTAAGCCTCATCTTGCCTTAGAACAAGAGGTGGGAGGAGAGAATGCGGAAATTTTCCAACAGGGTTAAGATATGAAAGTCTCAGTTTTAATTTAAATGTTTGTTGTCCTCCTGACTACAGTCATTAGTAACCATATGTAGGAAACTAGATATGAAGTATGTGAAGGCCATGTATCCCAGAGATACAGGAATGCAATCTTTTCTTTAAAATACTTTTGTTTTCTTTTGTGAGATAACGTACTTTTTAAATATCATGTGGCACAACTTTTAAAACCTGACTGGTGATTTTTGAAGGCTTGGAGTTGGCAATACTTGCTACGCTGTTGTTTGCTTCTTGTATAGAAGGAGATGTTTCCGAGCAAGAAGTGAAGGGTTTTGTGTTTCATTGTTTATCCACATGAGCACTTAATTTCTGAACTGTCACATAACTGGTTTAAATAACTCACTCAAATTGCTGATGATCTGAACAACTTTCACTTCTTAACTTGTGTGAGATAATGCCATAAATGGAATTCTTTAAAAGCAGTGAGTAAACTTATGAGAGACAGTAATGTAAATGTACACAAATAAGCTGTGTTGTTGTTGTTTGCTTTCAAGTGTTTTCTGATTTATGGCAACCCTAAGGTGAACGTATCACAAGGTTTTCTGGGGGCTGAGAGTATATGATCTGCCCAAAGTCACCCAGTGGGTTTCCATGGCCGAACAGGGAATCAAACCCTGGTCTCCAGGATCGTCCAGCGCGTAAACTACTACACTGTGCTGGCTCTAGTGCTCTGCAATTCATGAGCCTCTCTCACCATGTCATGCCTGGTATTTTGTACTTTCCTGAGATGGCAATACTTCAGTTTCATAGTTTTGTTGTTACAGACAAGAACACTCTGATTAATCAACATCTTTTGCGCCACATGATCAAGTCCGACATTTACTTAGCACAAAAAATGCACCCATCTCCATGTATGTGGTTCTGTCTGGCTTTGATGCTGCACTGTGTGCTGTTTGGATTCACTCCTGGTGGTTAAATTCTGTTTGTGCTTATGAAATATAGAGCCAACATAACGTAGATCCTAGATTTACACAGGCATACCTTTCATGAAGTCCTTCATTTACCTGGCATAACCTTTTGCTTCCTTTTAATGCAAACCACATTACCACAGGTCCTCTCTGAGAACAGTTGTCCTCAGAGCAGTTGCTTCCAATTAGTTTTCTTGCTATAGATGACTGCAAGGGTCACACTGCCCTTTGCGCTGAATTGTAGACTTCAATTTCATCAATTTCTGCTTGAGAAACAAGCTCAGGATTCATACTTTGTTGGAGTTCCTGGTATTCTTTGTTTGCTTTTTGCTGTTCATCCCTCAGGAACAATTTTTTTTTATTAAATTCATAAACAGGTTTATCTCTCTCTCTTTCTCTCTTTAAAGCTTTCCTGCCCTGTAGTGCTCCACTGGTGAGTAATGATGGAAGTTTCTAGAAGGTTTGCAGACAGTAAGTTGTTAGTTATTTCTTGCCATCTTGCAGAACCTACAGGTTCAGTGGATGCCATGTCGAAGACTCAGAATCAACTAAGAGAGAAATATAGCAAACCTCCTTACCTAGAAATTTGTTTTACACAACTTACACCACTTACATGCACTTTTTTCACTCATCTTTACAGGTTTACTGTATTTAGTCCATGTCTATAATCTGAGGGCACATCACTGTACAACAAAGGCTCTCCACTCCTTCCCAGTGAAAAAAGGATCACTGGCTATGTGTGTGTGTAGCCCTCAGGGCCAAAAGGGTTGTGCACTCCTGCTTTACGTGATACAACAAAACATACATCGCCTCCACTGTCTTGAATGGTTGATACTGATGTGTTTTTCTGATAATGGGTCAGTGCTGGCTAATTTTTGTATTAGTAAGTCTTTTTTAATATTAAACGGTTCTGAGGGGTTCCCAAATACTGATGGTTTTACTTATATCTCACCAATTGGGAGAAGTACCATTGCCTATGTAATAATCAGTCCCGAGTTGTTGAGCTTAATTGCCCATTTTGATATCTGTTGTAGGACTGAAAGCGATCACCTACCGTTACTTGTCTCCCTAAATTTATCTGTGTCAGCTTTGCTACCTTTTCAAAATGATATGGCTATGAGAGAGTGAAGCGCATCCTCTGGGACCCCAAAATGGAAGAATTTATTAGTAATAGTCTTAAGGATATGTCGGTTTTAAATTGTTTTAACGCCCTAGCAACCAGCTCTAAGGTAGATGATGCTCTGGCTCTGTTGGCATCCTTAAACATTATGACTATCTTTCAAAATAAGGCTTTTTATGTTCCTAATCGCATAAAAGGTAGAGGAACTTGGTTTGATAAGAGTTGTCTCACCTGGAAACGGAACTTAAGACAAATATTTCATCAGGCTTCGGCCAGTCCAGGGGCTAATTTGGAGCCCTATTATGAAGCCTGTAAAGAATACTTTAAATGGGCTGAGGATAAAAGGAAGCTATTTTTTCAACGCAAGTGGTTGTCTCTGGATAAAGCTCTGAAATCCAAAGACGTGAAATCCTTCTGGGCGGCCGTTAGGAATCATATATACAAGGAGAACTCTCTGGTTCCATCTGTGACATTGCCCTCGACTTAAGTTTCCTATTTTTCTGAGAAAATGAGTGCCTAAACACCAGAGGTTGATCTTATTAAAAACCCTCCTAACTTATGGAGTACAGTTTCGGCTGTGGAGATACACCAGTTGATTCTTAAGCTAAAATCTGGTAAATCTCCGGGATATGACGGCTTCCCAGCAGAAATTTTGAAATTTTGCCCTGAGCAATGGCCAAAGGCATTAGCTAATCTATTTACTCTAGTTAACAACTCTGGCGAGATCCCAGCCGCCTGGAAAGACTCTATCATAATCTCCATCTTTAAAAAAGGGGATAGGAAGGACCCTGGTAATTATTGTCCAATTAGCCTCCTATCAGTGGTAGGTAAATTATATGCTAGCTATTTGGACATGAAGTTACTGAGTTGGATGAACTCCCAAGCCCTGATTGGTCCAGAGCAGGCGGGTTTCAGAAGGCATATGTCCACTGTGGATCATATAACAGTGCTTTCTTTCTTGGTGAAGAAATACCTGTCACGCCCTAAGGGCAAATTTTACGCGGCATTCATTGATTTGAAAGCCGCTTTTGATTCAGTTCATCGGCCGCTGCTATGGGATACACTTGGTAAGCTTAATGTAGATCCTCGTTTGTTGCATCTACTGTGCCAACTTCACTCAAATAACCAGTGCAGAGTGAAATTCTCTGAAACTGGTCTATTAACAGACCCTATTCGCTCTGATATAGGGGTCAGACAGGGATGTGTGTTGGCTCCCCGTCTGTATAACTTATTTGTGGTGGACTTACCTGCTTTTATGACTTCAATAGACTCTCACCCACCTTCGTTGGGTAATCGGCCACTTTTTGTCTTACAATATGCCGATGACACATTGTTACTTTCATTATCCGATGTGAGCTTGACAAGAGCGTTGAAAAGATTTTTTGAATACTGTGACAAATATCCTCTGCAGGTAAACTATGATAAATCTAAAATACTGGTATTTTGTAAGCGATTTGTCCCAAGGACGTGGAAGTTCTGCAACCAGACAATTGAGCAGGTCAAGAGTTACGTATACCTTGGTGTACTTTTCCGCTTTAATGGACATTGGCATAAACAGAGGGATAAGGTAATTCAGGCAGGGAAAAGATCCCTGGCTGCTATACAATCTTTTTATTATAAAAATGGGAACCAGGATATTTTGGCGGCCTTTAAAATCTATAAAGCCAAATTAAGACCTTTACTACTTTATAGTATACCTACCTGGATTCCAGTCTTTAATAAAGAGATTGAAAGAGTGCAGGCACATTTTTTTAGGAGAATACTATCTGTTCCCCTATGTGTTTACCATCTGACACTTTATGCTGAATTGGGTTTGAACTCTCTTGAAATTAGTGCCTGGCTGATGATCTTTAAATTTTGGTTTAAGATCCATTTTAGGCCTAATAGATCTGGCCTCCTATGCTTTCTACTATCCAATGCCTACTATACTAGATGGGCTTCACTATATGAAAACAAAGTAATGTCCCTGGGCCTAGGGTTAGATTCTCTCCTTTTACTAACTGAAATGGAGTGCTTCAAAACTGTTAGGGCCTGTCTTTTGGAGAAGGAATATCACCTTCCATATCCATCACCCCCTAGGGTCTGTTCCCTGCTGATGCTTGGTGTGTCTCCCCAGCCGAGTAGAATCCCAGATTATTTTCAGACTCTTACGTTGCTGGTGGCAAGAAAGGCCTTTCTACTTGCAAGGCTGAATGTACATCCTTTGAATGTGACCAAGGGCAGATATTTACAGATCCCTTTCTTAAAGCGTACGTGCCGTTGTGCACAAGCTCCTGAAGATCTCTCTCATATTATATTGAGCTGCCCGTTGTATTCAAATCCAAGGGAAAAGCTGTTAAGGAGGCTATTGGAAATGAATATCTACCTCGATAGGCTATCTGTAGAATACTTATTGGATGACCGAAACCCGCAGGTTACTAGATTAATGGCTAATTTCCTGGTTGAGGCGGCAAATTTATGGTTTAAACTGTCAAGCAAGGATCCTTGATGTTTTATTGATGGGTATATGTTTATGTCATAATTTGCCTAATAAAGGTCAATTGAAATTGAAATTGAAATTATTGTTCCCAGGTAGTCGCTACTTCACTACTGCACAGAGGAAATAGCCAAGCATTTGTTTGGCAGGTAACAAGAATCCTATTTCTGTTTTGACATGTTAGCGTTTTGTTAAGTAATGAATTGAACTCAGCGCATGCTTGTGCAATCTCAAATCTTTTTCAGTTCCTTTTCCATGCGTACGTTGGTGGATTCAGCTTGGCAAATGGGAATGGTGGAACTGAAGCAACCAGGAATGCTACAGAAAAGGTTGAAGAATGTGTTGATTTTTGAAGGCCAGGATGGCACAAGTTGTCTTTGCAATGGGATGGATGAATATACTCTCATTTGTTGTACTCTTTTTTCCTTTCCCTTGTTTTGCTTTTAGGAGATTCCTTTCAAGCAATCACTTCTCATCACTGGAGCAATCTTATATTCTGCCTGTGTGGGAGTATGTATTTTTAAATTTCTCTTTGAATATATACTTTATCATACCTTTGGCAGCCTAGGGCTGGTGGGACTTTTACTCTGATGTATCTGCAATATACCAGGTTGGAGATATATTTTTTTTTTAAAAAAAATCAGGTCTTTTGAAAGGCTTCAGTTTGCTTACTGTGTGTAGGGTATACACACAGTACTATACCCTAGAGTGACAGTATCTCAGGCTTTCAGCCTAATTTGTTAATGCAAAGCTGACAATGTTGGTTTTCAACTTCTTTTGAACTTGTAGAAAACAAATGTATAGATATGAGAGGTACAGTCAGAAGACCACTTTATCAATTGTCTGTAAGCATGGGTGAAAAAGGATGCCTTGACATGAGTTTTCAGCTCCATCCTAATGGCTGCAGAATTGTAAACAAAGATAAGTAACTGTGGTTTGAATCCAGAACTAAATTAAGCTCTATTTGGATGTTATTAAATGGTACATATGGAGTGAGGTTATATTCACCAGGTTTGCCTGTCATTGTTGTGTGCTGGTTTCACCACTGATCTTCCTATTCTCAGTGGGAATGTCAGAAGGCGGATTAAGTGTGTTTACCTGAGCACACTTAGTATCTTACTTCTACTCTTCCAGTTGAATGTATGAAGGTTGGGGATAGAGTTGGCAAATATGGGATATTGGGGGTGAGGCTGTCATGTGCCGGCCTCCATTTTCTGTACAGATTTCCTAACACCTGAAAAGAGTTTAGTTGCAGTTAGTCCTCACTGAAATCTGTGAGACTTATGTTCTGACTTAACTTGTCCCTTTGATTTTCAATGGCTCCATAGTTCAGTTAACTTAAGAGTGTGAACCCAGCTTAACAGAATTCTGGCTCTTAAGATTTTTTGTCATGTTCTAGCTTTCTTTATGTCATTTTGTTTTGTGGTGCCCCTTTTTATGAGTGGCATGGAAAAGTGTGCCCATGTTAATGCATTTAACACAATTCGTTCTTTCTAGACTCTTCCTCACTACATAATGCTTCGCTATAAACCACAGAATCCTTCTATGCAACTTCTCTTCAGGAATGTGATACCAGGTCCACTTACAGGTGAGTGGATGAGAAGAACACAGGAGAGGGAAGTTTTTCTTTTGACTCTTTTATGGTAAGGACTAGGAACACGTTTTGGTTTGCTTCAGTTATGCTTGCCTAATTCCAGTCAGGATAGCGTCCCCTTAGGATGTAAAGTTTTAGCTTCTCTTCCCTTTGTGCCTCTTAGGTTTCTTTCAAAATAGCAGTGAAGCATCATAGCATAATTTAGTGGTGTGTACCAGAGTTCTTCATTGGAAACTGTGCCACTGAAAAAGAAATACAAAATTATGAGGCCTGTGCACCATGAAGTATGTTTCCAATGATGAAAGATTCTCATGTATTTTACTATGTTAACATTCAGTATGAGGGTTGGTTGTTGATACACCTTTTCCATACTTTCAGAGACCAGTTGTATACATAACTGTATCGGTTCCCCTAACTCTGACTTGGAGATCAGGAATGGTTTCTGGGCTCCTTACCCTTACGTTTTGCTTAGAAATGCCTCCTTTCCTTTCATATTCAGATCTATACATAGTGTTGTGCCTGCACCAGTATTTTAGCTAATTTTCTGCCTCCCTCTTTGTGTGTTAATCAAGGAAGTTGGTTTGTTTGCTTATCGTGTTGTATCGGGACTCAGCACCAGCAGCCAAAATTGTTGAATATCAGATGTAATGGCCAAGATCCTGCACTTCAGGCATACAGTGTAATGCTCCACATGCACAGCTCTGCATCTCTTCTCCTCCCCTCCAGCGTCAAAAGCCCTGGGAGATAATGCTACAATTATTAAATGGCTTTGGGGACGACGGGAGAAGCAACCAAATGGCAGGGACTGTGTCTGTTTGCTGCTGCATTTCTTGAGACGCAGAGGGATGGAACTCCGCACCTCTCCCAATAAATTACAGTGAGAAGTGGACAGTCTCTGCTGCTTGGTTGCCCCCATCTACCTCCCTGGTCCCTTAATGGCTGTAGCAGTACTCCTCAGGGCTTACTAAACACTTGGGGATATTTTAGATCGTATGCAGGGTGCTAATCAGAAGCCCCTTTTGTCTCATCCAGAAGAAAATACACACATGTGTAACTTTGAGCTACATGGATGTGTCACTAATAGAATTCTGCTGAAAATATATTAAATATGAGCATAAAAAAACAAAAAAAATCTCTTATTAGACAAGTACTGCTTTCCTGAATTCTTTAACAAATCATCTCCCCCCCCCCCTTTTTACAGCCCTCCTGTGTGCATTTAATGTAACTGTAATCAGGGCCACTGAGTTTGAGAATGGAATTAAGGTAATGGATAGCAAAGGCAGAGTCACTGGAGTGTCTCGGAGAGCAGCAGAAAAAGTAAGTGGAGCAATTCATCTTTCCACTAGGTTGTTTCTTCCACTGCAACAGTCTGTTCTAACTCTTGTTGTCTATACTGGATGACATCATTAACCAACCACCAGGTGTTTTTTTTACTTCTGTTTCAGTCACTTGTTGGGATGGGAGAATAGTCTTAGTCTGCTACCTATATGTCCAGCACTCTCTTCCTTACCATCTTATCAACTGCCCTTTATTACTTCGATGTCAAGCAGTGTACTTAGCTGGTTCTTTTATTTTTTTTCCTGTCCACACCTCCTTGGGACTCCTTCCTCCCAATTCCTTTTGCAGCTGACTTCCCACTTTTTTCTTATTTTGCTCTGTGTGTCCAGCTTCCTTTTAAAAGCGAAAGCATGCCTAAGGAGAAGAAAATCTCTTTTCCCTACTGTCTTGTAAAATGTCTACAATTTTATGGTAATGTCAAGATCTTGATTGCTTTCTCTGTATTTGATCATGTGGCTCATTTGCTAATGAGACTAGCCCTGGATATTACTTATGGTCTTTTGCTATTGTTTCCTAATGTGATCTTCCCATTTGCCCCAGGCTAGGGTTCCCTTATACCACATGTTTCAAGCAGGAACTGAGCATGGGATGGGGGAGCTCACCCCAAATATTAGTGTGGACACTCCCCCTGTTCCAGTTAAGAGCCACCTGGGCATGTAAACATTTAACCTTATAAAGGAAACTGAGATGGCATGGTTATCTGTATTCTGCTTAGAGATCAAAAGTTACTTTTCTGGACTCCTTGGCTCTGACAGTTATGGTCCAAAAAAAAAACAAAACCAAGTTTGCAAGCTCAGGTTCTGGTGCATCTCTCATGGCAAAGAACACCCAGTGCTGTCTTAAATCTGAATGTAGGACAAAGTATGTATCGAGATATAATAGTAACATCCTGCATTTCAAGACAGAGTATAATTCTCCACATCCACATTTTTTTTTAAATGAGCAAGTCTTGAGTGAAATACCTGACAGTAACATATGAGGGGTTCTTTTCAACTCTGTATGAAGCAAATCTAACAGAAACTATGATTTTTTGCTTGGCTGATACATCAAAATCCATGAGAACTGATGAGTTAGAAGTGCCATACTGAGACTTTATTATGTTAACCTTCCCTTATATCTGTGCATGTGTGTTCTATTTCTCATCATCTCCTAGGCTGTGAAAGAAACAGCATTATCCAGAGCAGTTCTGTTTGGTACAGCAATATTTATTCCAGACTTGGCTTTGCACTTTCTGAAACGGTAAGATATCTTCAGCATAGGTTTCTGAACAAAATGAACACCAAGAAAAAAAAAGGTGAAGGGTCCATTCATGTGATGGTACCTGTTCTCTGTGTGGCAGCCATTCAAGCCACAAACCAGTATGCTTATTTTTGCTGCCAAAGAGGTGATCTGCAGTGATTGCCCTACTTCTGGCTTTTAGGACAGCTTTTGCTAGCTTCTGCATAATGCTTCCTGAGATCAGAGAAGGTGGCTTCCTTTTAGATGCAGCAGCAGTTATCTTCTTTTCAGTCTCTATATATTTATTTCTGCAAAACATTGGGTTTTTCAGGGACATGGAGTATTGTTCCTTGAAGAGCACCACAACTTCAACTGGCAGTATAGATTCAGAAGTGGCAAAAGTTCAAGGAGAAATTTCTGGTCATATAGAACACTTTCTCTCTTGACTAAAATGTCTGGAGGGATCAAGCAACCTTCTTATAGTGCTGAGCTTGTGGCTGCAGCTCACAGATCTTTTCCAACACTGTTTTTTTTTCCAGGCCCCTGTTAGGGTGGGTGGTGTTGGTGCTGTGGTTGGTTATCAGTGTTTCCTATGTTATGCAATAATCTACCCTTGCATTCCTTTCAGCACAAGCATTTTGTTTCGAAATCCATTTGTTTGGACTCCATTGAGGTCTATTGTGATGATTTCAGTCTTTGGAACAATGATACCTGTTTCATTTAGTATGATGCCACAGGTGGGCAAGGTAATAATCCTTATGGTTGCGCTTTCTTTTTTTAATCTTTGCTGACTTTTTAAAGAACAAATGGCAATACAAAAACCTGAAATAACCCATAGGTTCAAATCTACTTGAGCTGGGTTTCCAGGCGCAAGAAATGCATGTGCGTACTTGGGACTCTTCTGCTAGCAGTTCCCAGCCTCGAATGGTTTCCCCAGATATAGCCAATCGGAATGAAATTTGCTGTGGACAGAAAATTGAAGAAAAGCTGGATGTGCAGGGATCACGGGAAAGAAATCATGATTTCCAAACATTATCAGATTTAGATTTGGCATAACAAGTACTGCCAGCACCAAAAGCAGAAACAAGATATGACACCTTTCTCCCCCCCCCACCAAAAAAAGGGGAAAATAACAAAGAACAAACTGCTTACCTCTAACTGTGGTTCTCTGAGTGGTTGCCTATGAACTCACGTATGGATCGTTAGGACCTGTGCAGTGTGTTGTTTAGAACAGAGCTGAGTGAGCAAGCCTTTCCCAAACTATGCACTGCACAGGCACCAGTAACCCCCTTTCATTAGTATCAGCACCACCACCACCACCACCGTTATCATCCTACCTTCTTCCCAGTCTGGGATTCAAGGGAGCTTACAAAGGTTAAAACAGACACAGCTTTAAAATTCATTGTACAAAAATTGAAAATACAATTAAATTAACAATAGAATGAAAGGCAGTTAAAAGTATGCCATCAAAAAGAAAACAACCAAAACAAAAACAAAATAAATCCCGGAATGTGTGGGTCACTGAGATCACAAAGGGTGAATAGGCAGTTATAATACTGGGACTAAGATCTTGCATGGTGAGACAAGATATAAAATTCCCACTGAGACAAAACTATGTTCTGTCTCCCCTTCCTCTCCCTAAAACTGACCTGTCTTTTGCTGCCCTCCCCACAGTATAGCTATTTAGTAGCAAGTGTGGGCGAAGGGGGGATAAGAAGGGAGGAACATTCAGTAATGTCTTTATAGTTGGATGCATTTCCTCCAGGACCTCCCAAAGGATGATGTCGTCATTGTGGGTTCAGTAATAGGGACATAGCTGAATGCTCCTCTGCTGTTTGCCACTCTCCGCTGGCTGCTAATTGGCTTTGGATACCAACAAGAGACAGGTGGGTGGGGTGGACTTCATTGCACGAGGGAGGTGTGGAATTCCTCCATTGTGCAACATCCAAAAAGATATGTCAGTGTTATACTGGCGTATGTCACCAACAGAATGCCAACCCAAGTTTCTCACCTATCTTATAACCAATGTGGGAATCATGTGACCCTCCAGAAGTTGATTTAAACTCTCAGCAGCCCTAGCCAATGCAAGGAAAAATTCTGGGAATTGCAGTTCACCAGCTCTGGAAGGCCGAAGAGTTGCTACTTCATCTTATTAAGAACTAGGCATTTGCTAGCATCTCTTCTAGAATGTAGTTACTAGCTGCAAAATCATCAAAATGTAGCATATTACTGAATTAAATTCCTTTCCTAAACACTTCTGTGGATTTCAAATGGATTTGTTATGTATTTTAAGGGTAAGGCTGTGGCTTTTTGAGTAATCCTCTCACCTTTGCTGATTTTACTTAAGAAATATTAATTTGAGATGCTAACATGCTATCAGCATCCTAGAACCAGTGGAGCTTGCTTTCTTTTGTATGGTGGTGGTGATTATACCATTAGAGAAGGTGTATTTGCAAATCTTGTGTACAGAGCTGTACCCAAGTGCACAAAGAATGTGTAAGAATGTCGTATCTGTGTATTTCAGATAAAAAGAAGTGAGCTTGAGCCTGAAGTAGTCTCTACCACTGAAGAAACAGAATTCTTCTACAACAGGGGAGTGTAACAATTTGGGAACTTGGTAACTTATTATGGATAGTATTCCTAGTATGAAGTTTTAATATTCAACCTTTTTTTGTTTTTAAGCTTAAATTAGCATTTTTGATTGTTATATGATGGATACCTCAGTTTGTTGAAACATACTAGTTAGCATCTAAGCAAGTCATTCTTCAAGTTTCTTTGTATTTGGATGCAAATGTGCATGTAAATTACAGCTAAATCATGTAGGATTTCCATTCTTATCACTGCGGCTTTTCCAAAATAAATAAATAAATGTTGTTATCTATCCATTTCTAACAATTAAAAGCCCACAAAAAACAAGAGTTCAAGTTTATTTCCCACTTCTCTATCGACGACTGAAATGGAATCACTTCAGGAGGAGACGTTCTTATAACTTCTTTAAAAAATCGAAGCTGCTGTATTGGTTTAAATTGATTCTTAGTTCAGCTTCAAAAGGTTATGGATATAGTACTATGGCTTATACAGCAGAGAGGACACAGTGTTTTGTTTTGCTTTTTAACTTCTGTGGCTAGCAGTCATCATTGCTTACAAACATCATTTTCTCTTCAACTGCTCCCATTGATGCTTCAGAGAAGAGGAAATCAAGCCACAGTACTCCCTTGGTGGAAGAAGAAAGCTAAAAACGACATCTGCTAAACTGATGTTATGATGCAAGAAAGTCTAGGATTCAGAAACCACAGACCAGACTTTCTAATGACAAATATAATTTAAAATTGCTGGACACATACCTGGTATTCATGTACACACACTTGGGCAGATGTGTACTGCTAAGCACTGTTTCAGAACTAAGTTTCCCTCCACGTATTTGGTTTTTAAGGGAGAGACAGGAGATTAAGTGGAGCAGAGCCTTGTCCTTGCCAAAGATGTCTTTTATCTTCCAGTATGGTTTAAATCTAGATAGTTACATAGTACCTATTAACCAAGGCTGGATATCAAAGCTACCAATGGATGCATTTTAGCTGTATCTGAAATAAGTCTTACATACCAAATTGTTTTGTATCTCCTCAGTAAAAGATGCCCTGGAGTTCAGAGATTCTATAGCCTGGCTTTTGTGGTTGAAAAAAAATCTGTGAAATTTAATATTCTGGAACTGTCATCCTTACCCGCCCCGCAGGGTGATGCCTTGAACCCTTATTCATCACAGTGTTGAAAAGCAAGGCTATAACACAGGCAGCTGATGCCCTTTTGGTAATGGTGTATACTTTTAAGATACCTAGAGGATAGCTCCGATGGCAGTTATTTGACTTTGATCTCTTATTCCTAAAGCTATAAGTCAGTGCACCCTCAGTTTCTTTTTTGTTGCCTCAAGCCCTCCAGGCTCCTTGTACCACCCTTGTTATGGCCCAAAAAGAGAGGTACCAGAAGCAATAATTATCTATAAAACATGTTTCAGCCCCACCAAGCATTTGGAAGAAGGAAAAAAAAAACCCTATTTGGTAAAACTAGAAGTAGACTTCTGGCCACTTCTGTTATTTGGACCATGTAGCCCTCAGAGTACTACTTTAAAAAAAAGGCAAAAAACTGGCCCCTGGACCTCCTGCAGCTGCTCACTTCCACTCTGTTATGGATAGGGCTACATTAAATTCATTCCTCTGAAGGTAAGGTGATCTGTTGTGTATGCCCACAAGGCTTCTACCATAGAACTACAGATGATGAACCAGGATGGGAAGCCTCCTGTCATGGGCCACATCTCAGAGCCATGTGGTCAGGAGGTACAGGCAGGGTTAGAGGCAAAGCCAGGCAGAATTCCAGACTAGGCTAGAGAGCCCATACAGCCTTGTTTCTGTAAGTTCATCACCCATGGAATAAACAACAGCCCCTGATGAAGACTCAACACTTACTCTCTTAACATACTACAGATTTATGGCTGAGGCTTAATTTCAACCATGTCAGTTAAGGCATATGGAATGAGATATGGTGTTTGATCTGGTCTGTGTTTTGTTTAAAATAAAGTTGCCCCACCAATGCAGACACTTTACCAGTCTACAAATGCTCAGTGTCTAGAAACAAAAGGCTTTCTTTACATGGGAAACAATCCAAACCACTCGATCCCCAGCATGCAGTTCCTTGTTGTCTGTAGCTATCAGGTGAAGCTTCCAACACCAGTCTGTATTAAATGTGTATGCTGACTACAAGAGGAACAAATGCACAGTAACACAGACAGGCCCTTAAATCTTTGTGAAAAAGACATACCGAAACTGAGTAAGAAAAATGTAGTAACTTGGCTTTTAGAGGTACACATTTTTAGATCAACGTACACTTTTGTACAAAAGAGAATGTCCCTGAAAATAGGGGAGCAGTAATCACGCTAACAAACTTACTAGCACTAATCTAGGTCTATACAATACTTGCCCATTTCCTCCATTTTATAACACATAATTCAGGTTCCTTTGTTCATAATATAAATGGAAGCCAAATGGTTCTCAAATTAATATTGAGCATAATGATGACTGTTAAATAACTGAGTACTATTTCAAAATGTGTTTGAAGTATGAACAAGGATTACTGCTTTAAAAAAGATTAAATATATACTATAGGTCTGGACCCAATTGCTAGTCCCAGATAAAGGTTAAAAAAAACCCATTGGTTCAATAGGATTTTACAGAAGCATTGACTTAACAAGCCCCATTCATTCAAGTTGGGGATAACTTGATTTAGTTCACAAGCTCAGTCACATGCTAAGGCAAACATATACAAAGGCAAAACTCATAAATGGATTTCTCTTATATGGCAAAGTGCTTCTTCAGCACTCAGACTTCTGCAAAGCTCTTGGTTTATAGTATCCATAGTCTGGTGTGAAAGGTCTAAACTATACAATAAACACAAACATATATTCAAGCATCAGGGGCAACTTCAAGGGAAAACCAGCTTGACTGATGAGTATTCACAGCCTTTGGAAATGTGTATAGACTCTTCCCTTCACTCAGTATTTGACCTGCAAGTTTCTAGGTTTATGCTCACTGTGGCACATGTGGCTGTCCCCCTATGAGAAAGTGTAGCTACAGAAAATGAGCAGGAAGGGGTGGAGCCTTTCCTTCCATTGGCAAGTCCTTCCCTCTTCCTACTGTAAGAAATAGCTTTTGGAGGTCTTAATACACACAGTAGTAGTATAGCCTTCAGGTTTTGCTAGAAGATCGATAATAGAGTTAGGACTACACCCAACCCTGTCCTACAAATGCACGAGACTGAATAGTGAGATAATACCCACCGACCCCGATACACACCCATGCAACATTAGTGAAAAGATGCTTGACACACACGTACCTATATGTGAACAGGAGTCCTACTTGCATCTAGAGACTCTGGGCTGATAGTTTCCTGATTTATGGAAAAATGCTATACACAGTAGGTTGCTCTCTCATTAATACTAAAAGCATGACTGCTTCGGCCGTGGTCAGCAAACACACAGCATTTGCAGTGTGTAGCCAATGGATGCCATCTCGTATGCTCTCTTGCTTATTTGTTGAACATTCAAAGGACTTCATCATATATACAGCTCCTCGGTGGCTGAACAAACAGTTGGACAAGACAAATACTCTTTCCAACTTAAATGGCTTTCATGTTTTTATCACTTATGAAGCTTTGTGTTTATATATCTTTTCAAATATAACTTCACCTCAAAGCACAGAAGACAGCTGCAGCTCAAAACAAACATGCCCTCACATCTTTTGTAGGAGGAATAGTAGATTTTGACTTCCCTTTAAAAATCTGTCCCATCTGGTAGAAAATTATTATGCCAGAACTACAAAAATGGAAGTGCATCCCACAGCACACTGTGGGATTCTGTGTCACTCAGACCCTCTGCATGAAGATAAAAATGCTGTTTTCTCTGCTAATTGCTTTACACAGATACGGGATAAAGTATTATGCCATAGAGTTTTCTTCTGAAGTGCTATAGTGAGGCTCATCCAAGACATCAGATCTTAAGCATTTGTTCAGCAGCTGCCAAATGATAGAGGAAATTTTCAGTTGCTGGTGGAAATCGCTTCTGCTTCAGTGCTTCAAAGTTAAGTGATGGCTTCTCACCATCATGTAGGACCTCTGTGAAGGAGGCCAGATTTGTCAAGATTTCCTTTGTCTTCAATGAAATGTCCTGCAGATATGAATAGTTTCAAAAAGAGCAACAATGAAATCAGGGTGGTCAGAAAAGCTTCTTAAAGACAACAGACTGAGGACAGGAGGATGAACAAGCATAGGTCACAGTTCTGATGGGTACCCCCCCCCCAATATTTACAATCTAATCATCCAGTGCAACAGAAGTATTTGTCTCTGTTAGGGAGGGGAGGAATCACCAAAGATCTGGGTACTGCCATCGCTAACATACACTACGCTTCCACTATCTGCATGCCCAGAAGACAGTGGATCCACTGTATTGACTCCAGTAATTATGTAGTGTTGTATAAAGTTGAAATTGTAGTCGGTTCTCAGGCTGGTATATTCTGTTATCCACAATGCCAAACACTATAGTATAGTTTTAAGTAGTACTGAGTGGGGTTAGACTGTTAGAACATACTTCTCCATTCAGACCACAAGTTTTGCATCCTCATTTTAAACATCTGTAAAATCACCCATATATAAAAGGGGTCCAAATTTTCTCTTATCAGTTTGTAGTATAATAGTCTTTTATATACATAGATTAGAACAAATGACAGTGCTCAGAGTAATTTGTCATGCAAAATTGCTACTCTGTTCTCAAAGGGGAGGAGGATTTTATCCTTTTCCCCTCACATGCAGAGAAGTAGCATGGCAGTCTATTGCTTGCCACAGCTCATTAGCCAGTGGTTCTTTATCTTTAATCCTCCAAACCCTTTGGACATCAGCTCTCCAAATCCTTGACCACTAGACAAGTTGGCAGCAGCTTCTGGTAGCCGAAGTCCAAAATGCTTAGAGGACCAAAATCTGAAAATCATTGACCTAAACCATGGCTCAGGTCAGAAGTAGGCAACCTGTGGATGTTTCTGAACTTTCACTGTCCTTGATTATATTACCCAAGCTACTGCTTGGATTAGACAGTCTTCAACCAGTGTTTTCTGATCTCAAAAGGTGAAACCACAGTACTTTAGAAACCAAAGTGCGTTCAAGGTTGAAATAATCCAAAAGAAGATTAACCTTAACAACTTGACTGTTAGATTTATCTGGATCTTCTGCAGACTGAACAATGAGTTGACCAATTTCTTTGTGCAGCTTTCCCATTGTCATTGCCTCTGAGGATAGAAAAAGAGAGAGAAGGAATACCATTCATTTTCACCAGCCTAGAAAACTGGTTCTGAACATTGGGTTCTTAAAATATTGTTGGGATCTAGTCCCAGAAGCACCAGCCAGTATAGAGTATAGCAAGGCATTCTGTGAGATGTAGTCCAACAACATCTGGAAACTACTGGTCTGTTGGGCTATGGCCATAACCACAGATACCATGTTCAAAGGCTCATAACAGCCCATACTATCTTAGAGAAAATACAGATGAACTTACTCTTCCACAAACTAAGGACTCTTCATACTATCATTATCATACTACAGCTGGGCTCACAAAAACCCATACTGTTATCATCTTGGAGTATCTAGCTCTTTCTTGCTTTAAGTGGTTCATTAGTTGCATTTCTCAGCTAAGAAACACCACTGAATTATAGTGTTACTTTGATCTAACTCCATTTATCCCAACTGACAACTGAAAACTCTAGAGTCAACATAGCATAGTTTTTAAAACTCTGACTCACCTTTTGTTATTTGTTACTATTTTAAATAACTAGAAAAAAGATACAACAATGAGGGTTATCTGCTTTGATTATCCTTGGAACATCATTTACTGTTTCTACCTTCACTGGAAATTAAATTTGGCAACAATAGCATTTGTCCTTTAAAGTTGTTAATTTAGATTGATCAATATATTTAGAACATATTGGACCCTCTCCTAGAATCCAGGTAATTTTAGAAGGGAAGTGTAAATTTTCCCTCACTAAACTCAAATCTACTTCTAACAAAGACAAACAAACTGAAGTATGAAAAGTCAAAATTATGTGCCAACAAACCTTTTGCTTGCTGTGAAATGGTAATTTCACTTTCAGCCAGATTCACATATACATCATAGAGATCTGGCCTGTTGCTCACTTCTGAATCAATAAATCCAGCAATATAACCTGATTGGAAAGATTTGACCATGATTACTTGAGCAAGATCTTCCGTTATTGGTTTTAACAAAAATTACAATTATTTCCTTGCTTTTAAATTGTCTAATGTTGATGCTACATTTTTTTCTGATTTCTTGGAAAAGTATTCAGGAAAATGCATGAATAAAATTCTATCCAACATTCTTCTACCTGCAGGGACTACAGGAAAATCACTGTGGAACATCTGCCATGGTTATATACAATGTCTGTAATATCTATTAAAATATTTCAGAAACAGTTCTGCACACAGACACATGTGCACACCAGGAAGAGGAGGTAGGGTTAAAAATGCTACAGCTCATTGCTTTTCACTTTAACTAAAAAAGGGCATATTGCCTGGAACTGACATTAAGGGACAAATAAGGGACATCTTCTTTATGGCTTGGGTATTTGCAGTATTATAAAGTTATGCACTACCTATATGAGAAGAGTATAGTACCTGCAAAATATAGTTTTAGGAAAACATTTTAATTTATTTAAAATATTTTATAAGATCTTTCATATTAAAATACCAGACCAACATACACAACGTAATAAAAACTCCTAATAGAGTACACAAAATGCAGGAAACATACAGTACAGTTTATGTGAAAAAGCTCAGGATACAACAAATTCAAATGCTTGGGTAAATAATTAAGAACATAACATTAGTGCCAGTAGCATCTCTCTGAGTTATTTGGTATTGCTTTCTGCTATTTGTTCCTATCTGGTTCCACTACAGCAATGCAAAAATTTAATCATTGTATTCAAGGTGATGAATCACAGCCTTTATTATTAATACCTGGACACATTTTTAATGCTTCCAGTTCATCATCATTCAGATGTACATAAGAATGAAGGACTGACCAATCTTGCCGATGCCACACCAAGGCTGGTAGAGTCCTAAAATTTAAATTAAAACAGTTTGACACTGACTATTTTAACATTATACTTAAAACAAAAAAAGAATGTGATTCATGCTTTCTCACATTTTCCCACTCATTGGAGTGAGAATAGAAGGGATATGGTAGCTGTCTCTTCCTTTGTGCTGTGTTCCTACAGCTGCTCACATACTGGAGGAAAGCATGTCTGAAGCAGGGAGCTTGCTGTATTTGTGTGAGCTCCTCACTGTAATTTTGAGCCACGCAGAAGTACAGCAAGGTCCCCTCCCTCTGCCACTGCAAGCATTTAGCCTTCTAATGCATGGACAGCAAGGTACATTCACCCAAACAGGGGGCAGCAAGCTTGATTTGGCTTCCCCTTTCAAGTGACTGGAACTGTATGAACCATAACCAGCACTTAGAAACATTTCATATTCACACGTTTCACTGACACATTTTGCTAAGTATACAGCTTACATGCTTCCCTTAAATTGTTCAGTAGGAAGACACTGTTAGGGTTTAGTTACTTCCACAGAATCTCTGCTACCACATATGGATTATTGTTATTTAAACAAAGACTGGTTAGAGACACTAAAATGATTGTTATTTTAACAAGACAGCTTCAAAACTCAAAACTATGATGTGAAGCAGGCTTGTTCTGAAACCAAGCAGAGTGTGAATAGGAACTGGAAATCCTAGTTTCTAAAAAATATTGCTGTTAGCTAGACAAGGCTGGTTCCAGCATAAGTCCTTGTGTCTCCTAAAGTGTCTCCTCCCACTTCTTTTAAATACAGTCATCTAAATAGAAATAAGACTTTCATTCATTTTGGCAGTACATAGTTTATCTCCAGACTAGCTCTGGGAAACATCAGAAGTTTGCCTTTTTTCCACTTTTGTTTCACCCGTGCGTTGCACAGCCTTACCCCATTCCTCCTGCTATTTTCCACCCCTACCCTGGGGTGGGGAGGGAACCATAGCCTATAGAAGTTTACTCATTTTATTACATTGTTTTCAGGCCATCTTCACATTAACTCACTTCTACTTAATTTCAAACCCTTTAAAACAGATTCAAAGAAGTGAGTAATACTAGCAGTGCTAGTGCCAGTCTGCCCAAACTTGCTGTGTTTCCTCTGTCTTAATTGTTAGAGTTCCTTATAAAAGCACAGCCTGCACTTCATCCAGACCCATTACTCTATGCTGCCATTTTCTACACAAACAGTAATGGCCTATTTTTTGAGAAGGCTGCATGAATATTTTCTCACATCAGGGAATTAGCAAGCAATGGTATCAAGCCACCATAGTGTTCTATTTATTGGCCCACGAAGAAGAGATACTCATCATGATATCATTCATGCATCTCCCCCTCACAAAAGTGAAAGATACCAGGGCACAGAAACAGATGTATGGAAAGGGCATTAATCTTCTTGAACTGAGTTTTTCTGAATTTGGTGGTAGAGGAGGTGATGGAAAAACATGGGAGAAGGTGCTTGGAAAAAGTGTGAGTCATGTAGATGTATTAATGGAAGTTACAAAATCCTGCAATCCAAGACAACATTTTGGTCATGATAGCCTCCCTGATCTCCTCCAAAATGAGCCAAGCTGATTGTGAAGCTGCTCCGTTAAACAAATTTGAGTTTGTTCTATATCTTAATGTCTTTTTCACACACAATAAGAAGGCAAGATTCTACAAAAATAAAACTGAGGCCATTTCCGCACTAGACTGTTATAGTGCTATTATTCCACTTTCAACATCCTATGGAATCCTGGAGTTTCCAGTTTAGGGAGGGCCCTCAAAGCTGCAAACTGCAAACTCCAGGATTCTATAGGATGTTAAAAGTAGAATAATAGCACTATAACAGTCTAGTGCAGAAATGGCCTAAGAGTGGCTGAAGATCTCCTCCTAGTGATGTGAGAGTTTGTGGGGTGAGGGGCACATGAAAGTCTAGGTTAGAGCTTACATATATAGCATTAAGCTGGAATTTAGCATCATGTGTGAACTGGACCATTCTGTGCTTCAGAGTCTAAGCACACAGGATCCAAACATGGACATTTAATGATCTGGGTTACAAATTAAGAAAAGAAAAGGCTGAATATAATTTCTACCCCATTGCTAAGAGACTATGGAAGAAAACAGTATGCTTGGTGAATATTTCTTTCATCTATGTGCCATACCTTGTAAATTCTTGGACAGCTTCTATTCTTGGGTGATATACTATAATTCTTTTCTTTAACATAAGTGCGGTATACAGGATGACTGTTTCCATTCCAAACTGAGTTATTATATCTTGAACAGAAGGGATGAAAGAAAGCAAGGTACTATGTGGCAACTGATAAAAATACAGATACCAACAACATAACGAAATATTATTTGCAATTACTCATTTGAAGTACTTTTCATGAAAAAGTTGTTTTATTGGAAGGATGCGGAGTTTGCCAAGTGGAATCTTTTTTGGAGCCAAAAGAAGCTATGGTTTCTATTACAGTCATCCCTCCACATTCGCTAAGGTTAGGGGCACAGGACCCTGTGAAAGTGATAAAAACATGAACAACTCTATGCCCTCCCAAACCATATTTAACACACAAGCAAAGTATGATCACCATATTCAACCCACTATGGATTCCTTTGAGGCATCATGGTTCTTTCACAAGGCAGAAGTGAGTGGCTAGTGAGGCTTAATGCCACTCCACTGCTGCTCCACACCATTTTTAATAGGGACTCACTAGCCTCATTTGCAGTTTCTCAGTTTCATGAAGCTTGCAGTCCTTATTAAAAATGGCATAAGGAGGCAGCAAAGGTGACAGCACATAATCCATGAATAATCAAATCCGCAAAAATGAAACCCACAAATGTGGAGGGCTGACTGTGTATTTTTAGTAAGCAAACTACCGCTTCCTCTGATTTTGCCCTTACACAATTTAAAACGAAACAACAACAAATAAATTTCAAATAAAAGTTCCCAGAATCTCAACATTCTCTCCTACCCTTTTAAGGAGAGAAGAGGTGGGGCAGTTGTGGTGCTTATTCAACAACTGGGAAATAAGTTAATAGGCTAAACCAATGGTGAGGAAAGTATGGCCTACCAGCTGCAGGCAGCCCACAAACCACACTTTTGTAGCCCCTGAATCCCCCTGGAGGCCCTTACCAATTAAAAAAAACCCTCAGGCTAATATTGGGATGATTTTTCACCTAAAAATAGCCCTATATGCCCCCAAACACATGTAAAGGGGGTGGTTTGGCTTGCTCATACTCCATAATCCCGAAACATGCAAAAATAAAAAAGTGGTGGAGGCATTGGCTCAAAATCCAAACTGTCACTGCCCTGTCTTGAAGAGACAGACAAAGTTCCATTGTGCCTAAACCCAGCAGTTGATGACAAGACCTCCATCGATTCCAATTGCCATTCTATGGCCTTGGAGGTAGAGAAGAAGAGATAACATCTGCCTCTCACATTGGCATCTCGTTTCCCCTTTGTTTCATATCTTAATTAGATTGTAAACCTGAGAGCAGGGAACTGTTTTGTTGTTCTTTTACTTGTAAAGCACCATGTACAGTGATGGTGCTAAATAAATAAATTATGATGATGACAACAATAACTGAAGTGATCGGAAGTTACGAAATGTCACGTCTAGTTCGTCTGAATGCACCAGTGGTGTGGTGTGTTTTCATGTCATTTCTGACTCATGGCAACCCTAAGGTGAACCTATCACAGAGTTTTCTTGGCAAGATCTGTTTAGAAGGGGTTTGCTTTTGCCACCTTCTGAAGTTGAGAGAGTGTGACTTGCCTAAGGTCACCCAGTGGGTCTCCATGGCCAAGCAGGGATTTGAACCTGGTCTCCAGAGCAGTAATTCAATGCTCAAGCCACTACACCATGCTGGCTCATGAATGCATGAATGCAGCCCACAAAAGCAAAAACAGGCCCCAACACCCTGCACAGTTCCCAACTCTTAGACACCTGACCTGTCAGAAAATGTTGTTCTCTTCTGTGTGCAATAGGGACATAAATACCCTAAAGGCACCACATCCTGTCCGATCTTGGAAGCAAAACAGAGTTAGCTCTGGTTACTACTTGGATGGGATCCAATGAATATCAGGTGCACTGTGTGCAATTCAGCACAATTGCAGTTTCAAACAAAAGCTAAGAGCAGAGCTTGGAAATGTTACTTTGAGGTATGTTATCATGCAACAAAGCAATACTTCCAAGCATTGGCAGCCAGCCAGTATAATGTGGTGGTTAGGGTATTGGAATGGGACTTACAATACCCAGGTTCCTTTAAATATTCAGCCATGAAACCTGCTGGATGACCTTGAGCCAATCATCCTCTTTGAGACTGATCTACTTGACAAAATTATTGTAAGGGTAAAGTGAGAAACTGGGGGAAAAGAAGCTATAGACACTGCCTTGAACTCACTGGAGGAAGAAACAGAATATAAATAAATATACCTCTAAAATAAAGATTTAGAAGAATTTCTCCCACCTTTAATTGAACCTGCAAGGTAAGCTTTTCGGACATCAAAATCTTTGCTCAGAAAAGAGCCATTTTCTTCACTCTGACAGATTCCCTTTGTCAGGACAGAAACATAACTCTCCATCATTTTCACAGGACTTCCGTATTTCAGGTATATTCTGAAAAATATCAGAAGATCTCCATCTTTTCAACTTTGTACTAACAGCAAAGAGAATTAAATACGAAGCAGTACAATCTAGGACAACTGTCCTAAGGAACATTTCACTGTTCATTTAATATACTAAACAGTAAACATTTTCACACACAAGTTTATTTGTTTTTCTATGTCTGACTCAGGACATTAATTATTAAATCACTGATATCCCACTCCTCTGTCAGATATCCTCAAGGCAGTTTTACAACATATTTTTAAAAAATGAATTCACAATTTTAAAAGACCAGCCCTAGGTTTTAGAAGAGAGAGATAAAAATGTCACTACAAAGTAAATAATTTGTATTTATTTGTAATTAATAAAACTAATGGAAGAAATGAGTAATCCTATGCGCTTTCCAGGGATTTCATGTTGCAGCCTACATGTGGCTAGTGAAAAAACCTTGTTATGAATCCCAACCTGAGAGATTTTATGAGGAAGGAGTACAATCAATAGACCCTTGGTTCTTTAATGGATTACACCAGAAGTCTCATAAACAGTATGTGGGATCTGCTTTCTTGTTTGTTCTTTAAAAAAAAAAATCCAGAAATTCAAGTCCCCCAAGTGGAACCTGCTATAAAAGACACACATTTAGATTTACAGGAGAGTCCTTCAATCCACAAGCCCTCCAGCTTTCATCACTGTAGCAGTGATCAAAAAGGATATTAAATAACCTACTGAACTCTGTAGCTGTAGTATAAAACATATCACGGATACCCACCTACAGAGGATTCGAGTGAAGGCTGCATACTTCTCTGGGTTAAAGTCTTTGGTGGTCAAGACAATGGAAAAATGTGTCACCTACAGAACATGTGGATAGAAAACATAGAGTTGCTTTACACCCCAGCATTCCATTATAACACTACACTGTATTACATATGCAAGATATTACAATACAAGGATAATCACTTGACTGAATCTCATTGGAATAGAGTGCATGAAACAAAATTGATGAATTTGGTTTTGTTCCATTTTCAGGAATTTGAGAGGCTGACTTGGTTATACAGGGCTGAAACCAGATTCAGTCATATTCACTGAATTCAACAGAATGTAAATCAGTCATGATTAATTTAGGTCCCACTAATTTCCATGGATCTACTCAAAATGTGACTAAATCTGAATCCAACCTTATATCAGACATGCTTTCTTACCCATCCTCTATTAATCTCACGAAATTGCTATAATCTCTTTATGACAAATGAGGAAGTTCAACAATATTTTAAAACTTTCAACACAAAGCTTTTCCAAAGCTGTCATCATATGCATGCTTCGGTCTAGCATTAAAGTTTGACAATGATTCGCATCTTGTGCCCCTCTTTTAAAAAACGGAAGTTTCAGGATTCAAAAAAGGCACTGAGGCAATTTCCATAATCATACATATAAAACTGATGTCAATCACTCAAGTGTATAAGCTTGTCTGATGTTCGGGTTACAAACATTTTAAACCTTCGGAAGGAAAAAAAAAGAGAGAGAAATAGGAAGAAAATTGGAGTTATAGGAAGCAGCTATACAAGTATCAAGGGGAATTTAAACCAAAAAGCATACTTCTAGAGAGAACAAGCAGGTGAACCATATTAAAATAGGGATGCACAATCACAACTATACTTTTATCTGTATTTCTCACTTAATGCCTTCTTATTCGACCACTGTATCACTCTCAGCACACTATTCTCACTTCATTTGGGCTGCTAAGCAGAGCTGTGTCTGGCTACTACCTGGATATGGCAGATCAGCAGGGACTATGAGGGATCTCCACACAGAGCTAGGAAAGCATACTGCCTAAAACCCTGGATAGTCCCTGCCAGTTAGTTGACAATAGTACGTTAGATGGACCAGTGATCTAACTCAGCATAGAACAATTTATTATGTTCTTATTCATTAGAAGTCTACAATTTTATAACTCTCTAAATTGCTGCTTTATTTTCTTCAACACTCCTCTTACTTCAGAAGGCCTCTTTATTGATAGTTCTTGAATCTGAAACAACCTGATCAGATGTTACACCAGTCATGGTTTTCTCAGGGATTACTGAGATCTGCTGGTGTTTAACTGCAACAGTTAGGACGATGCACCATAACTGCTGCAGTTAAACACCAGCATGAAAGATCTGGCTGATAATATTATAGATAATTAATCCACAGATTAATTATCTATAATACAACCTGATGCACATGTACTAAACACAGACACACAGAATCAGTGGATTCTGCTCCCAGGAAAGTTTGCCTAGGATTACAGCTTTAGATGATCCACCCAAAACCTCAAGCTTATGGCCAAATCATTTTACCATCAAACTATATGCTGGCCCATGAACACAAGAACATTGCCATAAACTGCCCAAGAATGGCTAGCTGGAAAAGACAGGTGACTTCCCTGGTCCCCCAAGTCACATTCATGGAACAATACGGTTCTTATATTCTCTTCCATGCAGATTCTTAACATAGCTTTAGATATTATGTCATCAACAGACTGATTAGGCAACAATTATTTTATGAACAGACATACAGGTGTACTTACAAATAATTCATATTGGCAGGCATGTAAAATACGTCTTGTTCACTAGCATTCATAACTGCTGTTTTTCTCACATTGGTAAGACCACTGTAGGCACACATACTGAAATATACACAAGATTAAGATCCCTCCACACCAAGCTCTTAAGAATTTAAATCCTACCTTTTTCAAAGCTGAAGAATCTGGAACCTCCATGGTCGTAATGTAAAACCATGTCATTCTGTACTGACCAAAAACGAATGTGTGAAGATGTTTGCTTTCATCTGTAAGGCAGCATTTTCTCAATAAGAGATCTCTTAAATCAATTGTCGTAGAAGGGTAACACCAAACCCACAGAGCATCTCCATTGGTATCTTTTTCTATGGTGGAAAGATGTTCACTGTGAGAATGCCAACAGCAGCAAGGAAGTAAATTGATTGGTTAATCCAGTCCATTTACTGCAATCACTTTAACACTCACATTTTACACACACACACACACACACACACACACACACACTGATTTCCGCCCATCTAAACCCTAAATTAGTGCTTCTGTTTTAACTTTATGTTACAGCATACACAGATGTATTATTTACCCACCCAAAAAAGATGCAGCGACGGATTATCCGTAAGGCTTTGTCTAAAGATTCTAGAGTAGCATTATTAAAAATAATAAACTATCCCCATATGCTGCAGCCAATGAACCTGTAACCAAACCTAAGCACATGTAATGAAACAATGACGAACATTCTTCCCCTGAAGGCCCTTCCCTCCCCGTCCTCTTTTGTTCTCCTTGTGTTGAATTTTAGACTGCAAATTCCTGAGAACAGAGACCTACCCTTTTCTACTCTGCATGCTCTTGTGCTCAGTAAATGATAATGTAGTACATGATGAGCCAACATGCTGCAGAGGTTTGAGTGTTGGACTAGAACTCTGGAAATCCAGGGCTCAGATCCCTGCTCAGCCAAGGAAACCCACTAGGCAACCTCAGGTGTCCCACTCTCTCAGCCTTAGAGGAAGGCAATGGCAAACCTCCTCTGAACAATCTTGCCAAGAAAGCCCTGCAATAGGTTCACCTTAGGGTTGCCATAAGTCAGAAATGACTTGAAAGCATACAACAACAGTAAATGAAACTATTCCTAAATCATTTCCTTGTTCAGTAAGAAGCACTGTCAGCCGATATGGACGTCTCTCATGGAACAATTAAACATTAGCACTTCAATTAGCCACATATGTTTACAAACCAAGAAGCATGTATTCATAGTGCAATTAGAAAGATACTTAAGCTGCTTAAACAAAGTACTGAACGTTAATTAACATTACAGGAAGGCATATTTACATATTTGGGTACCCATGATTTCAAGGTTTTTTGGGTTTTTTTTAAAAGTCAGCTGGGGACGTGAATCTCTAAGGCAGAGCTGCTGTTACACACAGGAAAGGTAATAAGTGAGTCCTAGTAAAGTTTTAGGGGCTGAGCGCACTCTTGTACACAGTAAAGGAGTACAGACAAACTCCCTCCCTTTCATTCAGAGCAGCTGCCTCCCTGTCACCCTGCCCATAAGCAATCCCTGCGGAGAAAAGGTGAAACAAATAAAGCCTTTGATCACTTCTCCATGCACTTGATTTTCCATGTCTGGTTATCTGGGCGCCAAAGTGCTTAGCATCATCCATCCAGGCGTAGGTGGAGGGTGGAGAGAAGGGGGAGAAAGAAAATGCCCTCTGTCGCTGCTCCATCCAGCATATGAACTTATGGATCCAGCAAGACGGTGGGGAAAAGAAAGCATACGAAGCTGTCCCCTTCCCTGCATTTTCCTGCAGCGTATAGCAAAGGACAGAAGTGTACTTACCAATCAGCCCCACACCCAGCAGCAGCTGGGTCTCCGCCTCTGCCATCTTTCTCTCTTCCTCCTCCTCCTCCTCCTCCTCCTGGATCCCGCCTATTTCCTGACAGCCTGGCCTAGTCTAGCCCCATCCTGGGCCTCATAGAGTGAGAAAAATTGAATAACACACGCCTCCCAGCTTCCGGTTTGCTTTGGGAGCTCCATTTTAGACAGAGTGGTGAAAGCACAGAGTACTATAGGAAGCATGCAAGTAAGAGCAGTTTCAGGAGTATGCTTCATTTAGATCAAGTTTGAGGCTGAGATTTGAAAAAAACATATTTTAAAGGCAGTGGTAGTTAAGTTAAATGCTGCTTTGTGGACCCCTGAGATATTTTTAGCATAGAATTAGAGGTCTTCTCCAAGGATTATCAGTACAGGATCCCTAGATGTTAAACTACAGCTCCCAGAATTATTGAGCATGTGGAATGGGGTTTCTGGAGCTGAAATCCAGCAACATCGGAGGATCCAAGTTTGGCAACTGGTTTGCTTAGTGCAGCTTCCAAAATCTCAGAGGCAACGATGGCCTCTTAACCAGTTTAAATACAAGCCAGTACGGTGTAGTGGTTCGAGCATTAAACTATGGCTATGGAGACCAGTGTTTGAATCCCCTACTTTGTCTTGGAAATCTACTGGGTGACCTTGTGCAAGTCACACTCTCTCAGCCTCAGAGGAAGGGCAAGCCAAATTCCCTCTGAACAAATCTTGCCAAGGAAACCATAACTGATTTTGCCTTAGGGTTGCCATAAGTCAGAAACAACTGGAAGGCACGCTATCACCTCAAAGGAGGTCTTACTCATCACCTCTTGAGGCAGTCTGTCCATTCTCAAAACAGTTCTCATGTTAAAAAATGAGAAACGCTTCCCTGCAGTTTCAACCCATTAGTCCCACTCCTGCCCTCTAGAACAAGAGGGAACAAGTCAACTCCATCTTGTTTCATGTCCCTCCTCGTATTGAAAACTGCTCCCCCTTTCCAGTACGAGGATTTTAATATAAGAACATAGTATATTGCGAGACTGTCAGTCACTGAACCTCCAATATCGGAATAACAGCATTGGGTTATACTGCAGAGTTTAGATAATTGCTCCTTAATCCAGCCGATGCAGGAGATGCAAATGCGTTTTTATTTATTTATTTATTTATTTTGCAATTACCAGTGACCAGCACCATATTGTGTCCACTGGCTAGATCTATTTCTTTCTCAAAAATTTCCTGTGGACTGACCACCAATGAGCGCCATTCCTGGACCACCACTTTGAGTAATACTTAGATCATACTCGATTTGCTCCCCTCCCATCTTTTGACATCTCTCAGGCTCACCTCTGGCCATCAGTAATATGGGGAATATGTCTCTTCAACTTGCATGAATAGTATGGGAACATTCCTCTTCTCCTTGCATGAGCAGCATATCCTGGACAATTTTAAAACATAAATTCTTCAAATACCTTATTTTTCCATCTCTACACAAGGGCACCTGATGTTGAGGAAACATAAGCTATTGTCTCTTCTTCTCCTTTGGGGCCATTGGAGGTGAGAGGAAGGTTCACTGGGGCCAAATAATTGCCACAACAAGGTGAAAGTTTCTAAACTTAATCAGCAACTTCTCAATCAGCAACTCTTTAAATGTTACTTAACTGGAAAGTCAAAGTTCCACCACTTGTGATCAAGACCAATTTCCACCTCGTTTTCAGGCTTGGGTTTGGGATGGATACTATGTTGATCACCCTGGTCAGTGATCTGTTCTGTGAGAGAGATAGGGAGTATGTCTCTGTTAATTCTCCTAGATCCCTCAGCAAATCCTAATACCATTAATTGTGGTAGACTCTCTTTCTAGACTGAGGATCAGGGATTGCGTTGCAGTAGTTTCATTTCTTCCTGGAATATATCTTTCAGAATTGGATGTTGAAGGACTTGTTCTCTTTGATGGGAATTGTTCTTCATTGTTCCTCAGGGTTCAGTCTTTTTCCTGTTTGTAGAAAGCCTCTCTGAATGATACTGGCTGGTTTATGGGGTTAGGTGCTGTCAGTATTATATACATTTCTGTTTCTTCTTTTAATCTGTGGAGGACTTTGAATCAGCATCAGTTTTGAAGTTCTATTTTTTTTTTTTAGTACATGTCCATCTCCTAAAATGTGCCTACCAACATGGTTGCTGACAGCATTGTGATAAAATGTGGTTTACAGTGGCGAGGAGGCTGGTGCTTGAGGTGCAGTGTTTACCAATAAGGAGTAACAAAAAAGTAACTTCTCCAAATTCTAATTGATATTCACATATGTCACCAACTCTGAAATATTTATGTGCTGCCATATATTCATTTCATGCAGCTTATGCATATGCCTAGACTACTAGTTCATTTCTGAGGTCAATCCAAAATGCTGAGTTCTCAGCATATGCGTTGAGATCCAATTGCCTCATGGAAGTTATCTGTTCTTCTGCTTTTAAGTGGTTCAGCTTCAAGTCAACTTCGACTTATGGCGACCTTACGGATGAGACACCTCCAGGTTACCCTATCATGAAGAGCCCTGCTCAGGTCTTGCAGACTCAGGGCTGTGGCTTCCTTGATTGAGTCTATCCATCTGCAATGCAGTCTTCCCTTTTTTTTGTAATGCCTTCCTCTTTTCTTAATGCCTTCTACTTTACCAAGTATTACTATCTGGTCGAGACACATATATGTCATGCAGCTTATGCATGTGCCTATGCTGCCAGTTCATTTGTAAGGTCAATCCGAAATGCTGACTTCTCAGTATATTATGCCTTGAGACTCAACTGTCTCATGGCAGTTATCTGTTGGTTGCATGAATGCTATCTTTTGTACAAGTCTGTGGAAGAGGTGAAATTTAAATAAAAAATGATTTTACATTTGCACTGCAATTCTAAATGATAGGTGTGTTCATTTTTTTTTTAATTTAAAAAGAAGAGGGGAAAAAAAGAAGCCTCGGCTTAAAGGTGCCACAGGATTCCTTTCTCCTCCTCCTTGTATGAAAAACAAATGCCATTTTTAGCTTTATATGTAAAGACATTTTTCTATAATTCATGTCTAATCAAGTTAGGGTACCAGTGAGATGTACCTTCAACATCATTAATTTCCTTACATTAAAACAAAAATCTGTATTAAGGCTCCTATTGTTATCACAACTGCTGTCTTCTTAAAGTGAGCATATTATTGCAGACTAGAGCATCCTCCAACAACTAGTTTTGTAACAATCAACAAAGCAAAGAAAACGTGACAAATATTAATATTGAACCCTTTTCTTCTAAGGAGCCTAGAGTGGCATGCATGGTTTTTACGTGTATGTGAGACTGTTGTTGTTGTTGTGTGCCAAGTTGTTTCTGACTTATGGCAACCCTAAAATGAACTTATCATGGGGTTTTCTGGGGCTGAGAGTGTGTGGCACGCCCATGGCCAAGCAGAAAATTGAAACCCTGGTCTCCAGGGTCATAATCCCATGCTCAAACGACTATACCACACTATATAGGTTGGACTAAAACATGGTGAATTTTGTTTGTTTTTGTCAAGGCCTACATTCCTCCTCCATAACCTGTGAGGTTAGCACCAGATGACAGGGCTAATGCAAGAAGTACGTGTCACACTCCCCATTTCCTTCTCTCAACTCCTTGAGTTATTAAGAAGTTGGTAGTGGGCCAAGTTGGTGTTGTGTAGTGACTATAGTGTTAAAATAGGACCTATGAGATCCAGGTTCAGATCCCCACTGAGCCATGCAATTCACTGGATGAAGCTAACAAGTCACTCCCTCTTGCTTTCTCACCATGACTTAAATTGTCAGGGAGAAGAGCCATGACTGCGGCCTTAAACTCAACAGAAAAAAAATATGGAATATAGATGTAAGCAATTAAATAAGCCAAGTGGGATGTAAGCAATTAAATAAACCAAGTGGGAATTTCAATCTGGTCCTCTGCCAGAGTGGGATCTACTTCCGAGTAAATAAAACAAAAGCTTAGGCGAGCGATTACACAAAAATGAAAGCTGGTTTCGAACCACCAAACAGAACGCAACAACGACCCCGCCTATTCCAAGACAAAGGACAACACCTATTTCTCCAGAGTTCCTTGCGGCGCATGCGCCTTTCTAGCGTGGCGGCCGGAGAGCCTCCCCCTGCGGGCAGGCAGCCGCGTTCGCTTCCGGACACGTCCGTGCGTGGGGGTCACGTGAAACCCTCTCTTTCCGGCCTCGCTTGCTGCCTGGCTGGGCGATCCTTGAGGCTTCTTGCCGCGTGAGGAGAAGCCGCCGCCATCATGCCGGTCTACTTTCAGCGGCCCGAGAACGCCCTGAAGCGGGCGAACGGTGAGTGCGAAGCTCTTCGGGCCGGCCGGGGTTAGCGGGGGCCGCCGCCATCTCCTTTTGTGCTCCGTGCCCCGCCCGGCTGGGCTTCGTTATACCTAGTAATGGAGGCCGAGGCCTAGGCGCCCGCCGCCCCTCCCCCGTTTTCCTGGCTCGCGGGTGGAGGGCGACCTCGTTGCTTTTGCTCCGGTCATCCAGCCAGCCAGGGTGGGGTGGGGGCTCAGGCGCCCCGCCAGCCTTTTAGTGCTGTTTGAAGTTTATCCTCGTAATTCTTCGGCGCTTCTCCTTGTTGTCCTCCGGGCCACGGCCTGTGTTCGGGAAGGTTGCGGGGGGGGGGAGTCAGTGAGAGAAATAATTCGCCACAACGACGTTGATAATAAAACGTTTTCGCGTGCTTCGTTTGTCTGTGTTGCGTTACGTTGGCTGTACTTTACGCAACGGAGCAAAAAAGCCTCCCTTTTTGCTCCTCGTGGCTCCTGGGGGACTTCATGTTTTCATCGTGACATTTTAAAGGGGCAAAAGCTTTTTCAGTATAACGTTTCCACAGACCGCTTAAGATTCTGGTCACCTTGAAAGTTTAAATTTCCACCACCACCCCCCTGCAGATTTCTGCGGAAATGCAGGTTGTAGTAGAATCTTTAGTTAATTATTGAATTTTGTACGTTGCAAGTCATTGTAGCGTTGTTGGATGGCAGATATCAAGGGGATTTTATTGAATTAATTCATTCCGTTTTTTAAGACTTGAAAGTGTGGGGCTGGCTATTCTGAAGTGCGAGTAAAATGCCCGACTCTAAACTTTACCATATACATGGGCCTAGCAATGGTAGCACATAAAACAAATTGTGGAACAGCATTTGTTCTTGGTTTCCACCAAAACTTAGCCTTTCCTATTGGATTTGTATCTGTAAAATTAGTCAAAGGTCTTGTTTGTCCTGGTTACTTTTATTTGCAACACTATGAAATGTTATTGTGTTCTTTCAGATTGAACAACAAAACAGAAATAGACAATAGGTTTAACTTCATTTAATAGTGCTTGTTAAGTGCGGAGTTGCCATCTTGTCCCCTCTCCCCTGTTTTGAGTCTTTTATGTGGCGAACTGACAATTCCAGTAGCACAGCTCATTGGGAGGAAGTAAGCACACCCACTTTTAAAAGCTAATTTAATAGGGAAAATTGCTGGTAAAAACCAGTTCTGACAGTAGGGCTGCCAGTAATATAAGAAGTCTCATGCTAAATATGTTTGAACACATTGTAATTTGAGTAAAGCAGGCTATAGTCAGTTGTAATGTATTGTTGCTTTGGTAAGAATCTTAAATTCAGTTTGAGACTATACTTTAGAAGTATTGGTCAAAACCCCATTTTTGTAAATATGCTTGGGTAGACCCAGCATAGTGTGGTGGTTTGAGTGTTAAGACTACAGCCGTGGAGACCAGGGTTTCATTTCCTGTTCAGTCATGGAAACTCACAGGGTGACCTTGGACAAGTCACATTCTCTCAGCTTTAGAGGAAGGCTAGGGCAAACCCTTTCTGAACGAATTCTGTCATGAAAACACCATGGTTTCCATTAATCAGAAATAACATAAGGGCACACAACAACAACAGACCCTCATTACAATACACAAATATAGCACTATGATTCTACTTTGACTGCTGTGATTCCACCAAATGGAATCCTGGAATTTTCAGTTCAGGGAGATGTGTTTAGAATTCTTAGCTGGAGGCCTCTAGAGCCTCAGTAAACTGCAGACCCTTGAATTCCTTAAGATGCTGCTGCTGTGATAGTTAAAGTGAATCGTATTTTTATATTTCTACAATGTGAAAGGGCCTATACAGTGGGCCCTCTACATGTGTGGGGGTTCCTGGAATGGAACCCCTACAGATACTACAAATCATGAATGCTTGTGTGCCGTTATATCCAATGCAGTGATGTATGTGTGGATGCTTCATTGTGTCTGTGCACTTGCTGCCATTTTTGATCTAGAACGTGACGCTCTATGGTTGCTCGAGATTGTGGATCTGGAGGTCACAAGTAAGGAGCGTTCAACACTGTAGCTTCATTATAACTATGTGACTTGAGAATCTGTTACTAAAGTTTTATCAGTTCTTTCATTATGAATTATGCTTTGTTCTCTTTAAAACCCTGCACCGTGAATACACGTCCCTTTTATATGTAACTGCCTGGGTCTGTTTTTTGCCCAAGCCATATTTTTCTATTTTTCTAACTAGGGTTAGTGATCTTGGTTTGAACCTAAGTGCTTTTGTAGCAAACAGCAAATTAGGCTTGCTGAAAATAAGTTTGGGAAATTGCTAAACATGATGTGCAGGTGAAATTAAATTAAATTAAAATTTGTCACCTTTTTGAAGGTGGAGGCATGTGAAAATTTACAGGTGAATGAAATATATCCATTCACATAAATCTAGACACAGTGCTTTGACATTAAAAGCATTGTTTACAATTACTAGAACTGTAGTATTTGCAGTGTTAAGTATTTTTGTAGGCCACTTTAGGCAGCTTGCTTAAAACAATCCTTCGCATTTTTACCTTGGAGGAGAACCAACTTAGTTTAATAGAGGTTACTCCCAAGTAACCCTACATAGGAAAGCAGTCTTAAAACTATACATGTCTTACTGTGTAGTTCTATACATATCTATTCGGAAGAAATCCCCTTTGAAATTAACGGAACTCACAAGTAAGTGTGTATAAGATTACAGTTTGCACAAGCAAAATTGTGTTCTGAACAAATTCTGTGCTGGGGAAATTGCTGCAAACTTGTAGTGTGTGCCCTTCTGTACTGAGATCTGAGAAGCAGGGAGAAACTTAAAAAGGAAAATAAACCCCCACAATTTTTAAAGTTTTAAAAAAGCACTCAAAATAGTCACGTCAGCTAGCATGTACCTGTGGATAACAAGACTGTAAACATCAAACTCTAGGAATTTTTAATGCAATACATTCCCTTACATTTAAAAATTATATTAATTGTATGAGTAAAACTTTTGTCTTGGCTTAAAAGCATTTTATTATTTATTTGTTCTTAAAATGATCCAGATGACCCCATTGTTTCCCCAAGTTTGCATTTTTTTTCCTCTTGGAGAACAGTGGCAGGGGAGGGACTTCTTTCTTTCTCTGGTTTACTATAAACTTTTGTGGAGCTAACTTCAATGATGTGGCCCTCTGTATGTTTACCTACAGTGTTTATTTGCCTAGCCAGAATGGTCATGGATCACGTAATACGTAGCCAGACGTAATCTAGAGCACCATAGGTCCCCTATCCCTATATTGTTACTGTGCATCTTCAAGTTGTTTCTGATTTATGAACCCTAAGATGAACCTGTCATGGGGTTTTCTGGGTGCTGAAAGAGTGTGACATGTCCAAGGTCACTTAGTAGGTTTCCATGGCCGAGCAGGGAATTGAAGCACAATCTCCAGGGCCATGATCCAACCTTCAAACCACTACACCATGTTGATTCACCCATCCGTAACTAGCTGTTAACTGTGTAGGTTGACAAGAGTGTACAAAATTTACTTACGTTTTGTTGCCTTGAACACTAAATGTTACTAATATAAAAACATTTCCAAAAGTAGATTACCAGGTTTTTGCTGATGATGGTTTGGAATCCATAGTTTTATGTTCGTTTTTGTGGAATCTAAGATCCTTTGAGCAAATCACTTTGAGGACATATAAGCCCCTTTGAATTCAGAACCTAAGACCATGGAGTGCTCATGCCTTTTGTGCTTCAGAGAAGAATCATATTTCATTCTCTTACACATGTGAGAATAGTAAACATAAAAATAGTAAGCAAGATCATTATTTACTGTGGGATACTGAAAACTTCCTTTGTGATCCCATGCCTGTCACCCTCTCTGAGCTTCACTTACTTTGCAGAGTGATTGCAAGGATAAAAACATGTACACTGTGTAGAGCTCCTGGATAAATGTAATAATAATTGTTGAATCTAGGGTTGGTATGCTGTTTCTCTTAACTTAGACATTGAAAATTGTGACATTGTTTTAATATTAACTAAAACTATCTTGCTATAACGGATTTCTGTACTTTTTCAGAATAATAGTAACTGACAAAATAATTCTTTATAAGATGGAAAGTAAAATGTCCAAATTTTGCATAGATAGGGTTCTGAACAAATTATATCCCTTCTCATGAAATACATGAAGTATTTCACTAACGTAGACTCTTCAGCTTACTCTTACAATCTCTATGGAAGTTTTATCTTGAAAAAAGCTAGATAGTCTTAAAAATTGTTAGCTGTTCATAATGTTTACTGTGTAGTTCTAAAAATGTGCACTGTTTGAGCTAGCTGGAGATGGACAATACAGAGATACCGAAGTGGGGATAGGGGCAACTTGGAAGTCACTGGGGGTGAGTATCTTTGTTAGGTCTGTTAGTAGGTGTTTAAGAATATGAACTGATCTTTTGAGCATTAATGAAACATTAAAGCCTTTGCCCAAGCTGCATTTTCCAGGCTTTGCACTGAGAGATTGAACATCGTTTGCACTCAGTTGCTATGTGTTAGAGCTAATAAATCTCTTCCAAGAGAGAGAGAAATTAATGCAGCTGGAGTCTTACAGGAGAAGATTGTCCATCCTTTGCATTAGATTCCTGAAACCCTTTTAAATGTTCCTTTGCCCAGGAGCTAAATGCAATTCATGAAGGACTTGGGTGGATAGATAATGGCATGACAATAGTGGTGGTAGCTGATATAATTCCTGCCAAATTGGACACTTTGCCACCAACGCTATAAGGCACATTTTAATTCTAAGTATGTCTATGCAGGAATAAGCCCTATTTTCTAAGACTGTAAAGCACAGTTCAGTTTAATGCCACAGCTTTCCCTTTAAACACACAGGGTCTAGGATTGATACAAATCACAGATCACTTAACAGGAGAAGAAAATTATGAGCAATCCAAGAAACTCCAGAGGCCACAATCAGTAAGCAGGCTAGAGATTCCCCGTTCCTGTTTTGAACCGTTGTGAATGGGGGAAGGAGAGTTCAAATACAGTAGGCCAAGCTGTTATCACTGAAGGAAAACTAGCCCATTTCCATCTGTTTAAGCAGTCTGTTGGATTTGGATATCCTAAAAAGGAGAGAAAATGTTAGTCCACTTGATCAAAGTTATTCAGTTGGGTTACCTGCAGGTGAGTCTAACCTTCCACATATAGTTAGGAGAAACAAGTCAGAGCTTGAGCATTGTACTTTGCCCTTGTTCCAAGATGTTGCTTTACGAATAATAAATGTCTTGTCTTGCAATATGTATTGAGAGTGCCTGTTAATCACAATGTATTTTTTAGAATTTCTTGAGGTTGGGAAAAAGCAACCTGCTCTTGATGTCCTCTATGATGTTATGAAAAGTAAGAAACACCGAACATGGCAAAAGATTCACGAACCAATTATGCTGAAGTATTTAGAACTCTGTGTGGACCTCCGCAAGAGTCACCTGGCAAAGGAAGGATTATATCAGTACAAAAATATCTGCCAGCAGGTAAAGGCTTTGTGGTTTTAATTCCATTAATCATATTTATTTATTATCTCACCTTTCTCCCAGTGTAGGACCTAAAGCTCTTAAACATGAACTAAAACTAAATACAGCTACAAACCAATAAGTAGTCATTCTTAAATGTTTGTTTTCTAATTTTCTATCCATAGTTGTTTTGGGGGAAAAAATAACCTACTGCTTGCTTACAGTATTGTCATATTTCTTCATAAAATAGTTTGGATTTGGCTAGACAGAGTCACTGATTCTTAATATTGGTAAGTTTCTGGAATCTATGAAGTAGAAGCAGAGTTCATTTGATTTTAAAATATGGTGCCACACTGCTGTATGTTGCTCTCATGTGTTGAGTTTTCTGTACAAATCTAACGTCTAAGAAATTTATTTATCTGCTCTTCTTTTGATATAGGTGAACATCAAGTCTTTGGAGGATGTAGTGCGGGCCTATTTAAAATTAGCTGAAGAAAAAACTGAAGCTGCTAAAGAAGAGTCTCAGCAGATGGTATTAGACATAGAAGACTTGGATAATATTCAAACCCCAGAGAGGTAGGTTGTGCTATGATCTTCTGATATGTGGTTAAACTTTGTCTGTATTAAGTATCCACCATATGAAAACATTTACAAAATGGAGTCTTTATTGGCTTATGAATGTCTCAGACAGATCATCTTTCAAGATGGAATGATGTGAAAGTTCTGTAGTCTACAAACAAAACAGCAAAAATAATTTCTGTGACCTTGAAAGACACTTTCTAACTGCTGTAGTCCTGTTGTTAGTGGTTGATTGTACTGAATCTTGGCAAGTGAAACAAAAATGAGAAATAGATGGCATAGAAGAAAATATTTCTCTTTGTTCTCAGTGTTCTCCTAAGCGCTGTTAGTGGAGAGGATACTCAGGATCGTACTGATCGGTTACTTTTGACTCCCTGGGTGAAATTTCTATGGGAATCATACAGGCAGTGCTTGGACCTTCTTAGAAACAACTCAAGAGTAGAGCGGCTATACCATGATATTGCACAGCAAGGTAAAATTGTAATTAATGTGATAACTTTTGTAGCCTCTCTAAAAGCGGGGTTTGGAAGTAGATATCTTATTGGTTACTTACCTTTGAGAAGCAGATGGATGAATAATTTTCTTCAGAAAGAAAATTAGCAAAAATTAGCAAAAAAGCAAAAATTTTAGTCTTAAAAATATTTTAAAGGGACAATTCAATTAATACTGGCTTCTTAGTAGGGAACTGAGGTGGAATATCAAACTCTTTTACAAGAGTAAGATTGGTAATGTTACAAATAAATGCTATGGTTAGGTTTCTGTGTATATATAAAGTTCGGCTTCTTTTTTAAGCACTAAAACATACTACATTTGGAATAATAACCTTGCAGCTTTCAAGTTTTGTTTGCAATATACCCGTAAGGCTGAGTTTCGCAAACTCTGTGACAACTTGAGAATGCATTTGGGTCAGATCCAGCGTCATCACAATCAAAGCACAGCCATCAATCTTAATAATCCAGAGAGTCAGTCAATGCACTTGGAGACAAGGCTTGTACAGCTGGACAGTGCTATCAGCATGGAACTGTGGCAGGTATGTGTTTAACGTATTGAGGCAACATTGTGTGTTTCTTTCAGTCTTCACTGTCTACATTCTTTAAGGGATCTACTAGCTTAGAGCTGCCACAGGTGTTTGATCACCTTTGTAGAACAATACTAAGTATATTTAGTTTATTAAATGTATTTAGTTGTGTTTTAATATGGTTTTACAGTTAAATATGCTTTGGCTTTCCAATTGGTATAATGGATATGTCTGCATGTTTATCAATAAATCTGTTGCTGCGTTGAAGAATGTTTGTTCTATCTACTTTTGTTTGATATAGCATGCATTTATTTTCTTTCAGGAAGCTTTCAAAGCTGTGGAGGATATACATGGATTATTTTCATTATCCAAAAAACCACCAAAACCCCAGCTGATGGCAAACTATTACCATAAAGTTTCTACGGTATTCTGGAAATCAGGAAATGCATTGTTTCATGCATCTACACTTCATCGTCTTTATCATCTTTCAAGGGAAATGCGAAAGAACCTCACACAGGAAGAGATGCAGAGGTGGGAAAAATTTTGAATTGACATTGTTGGATTTTCTGATTGGGATTATCAGTGCTATAGCTGATTTTCCAGTAGTCATTTGGAAGTTATAATTTAAAAGTTGTGAATTAAGCCCTTTTCTAAGATTTAGCCTCTTGAATAGATGGGAAAGCTAGTAAACTGTGTAAGACTGTGCAAAATAATAGTATTCCAAGCTTATTTCTTTTGATCTTTTTGTCTATAGAATGTCAACGAGAGTCCTTTTGGCTACTCTTTCAATTCCAATAACTCCTGAACGAACTGACATTGCTCGACTTCTAGATATGGATGGTATAATTGTTGAAAAACAGCGGCGACTGGCAACATTGTTGGGCCTTCAGGCGCCACCTACACGAATTTCTCTTATTAATGATATGGTGAGTAGAATTCTGTTAACCTTTTTAAAGGTTGGCACACTCAATTTATTACTCAAATTTTATAACCGTACAAACATTTTTGCAAATATATGTGAAAACATCAGGGTAAGATGACGTCCTTGATTGAAAGACACATTAGTAAAACTTACAGAAGATGTTCAGACCTAAAGATCCCACTCATTATTTCACAACTACTACTTTGTTCCTGTGATACCTGTGTGTCTGCAGGCTGCAGCATCAGTTAAAAATCCTTAGTGTTATACATCTACAACATAAGTAGGCAACTGTAGAAAGCAGGGGGGCCACATTAGTTCCTCAGAAGCTCTTGGAGGGCTTCACCTCTCAACCACAGAAATCAAAAAATTATTTTGCTCCCAAATACTCTGTGGGGGATATGGAGGCATCCTGGGCCATTTTACGCTTTGGAGAGGCTTTTTTTAACAACAGGAAGTGAGCAGAAGTCATTTTCTGTGTCCTTCTGGTTTCAAAAAAAAAAGTGTTCCAGCTTGTTTAGTGTTGTTTAGCTTTTTTAAAAAAATTTGTAATTTTTCATAGGTGAGATTCAATGTAGTGCAGCATGTTGTCCCAGAGGTAAAGGAACTGTATAACTGGCTTGAAGTAGATTTTCATCCACTGAAGCTATGTGGCCGTGTGTGTAAGGTAAGTACTGAAGTTTTATTCAGAAATACAGAATTTATGTGCAGGTGCCAGTGAACATAGATATTGCCCTAGAGTAAATGTGTGTAGTTTATTTTGAAAAATGGTAGACTATCTTAGGTATTCTGTGAGGTTTTTCGCAGTGCTTCCTGTTTGTTTGGTACAGTTGTTCTTACATCTGTCATGCTTGTTTGGAGTTTTAATTTCTGTGGGAATTATGTTAAGTCTTTTGCTACAAAAACTCTTGTGGAAATGCTAACTCTTCTGAGCACATCTTTTGAATACATAATTTTATGAGTGGTATATGAATCTGTTTCTAGTTTTTCTGACTGAATGAAAATGTTGGATGAATTTGTATTGATTATAAAAAAAAATGAGCTCTATTTATGGAAGTTGCCCTTTAGTTTTTGTTTGCTGGACTTGGAGAAATGACATAGGAGAGAAAATAAGTGCCTTAAGTAACTGGTGAAGGCTTAAAGATGGTATTGTAAAGCCAGAAAATAGAGTAACTCCTTGCAGTGCAGTGCTGTACATGGTTATCATAAGTTCTGTATGTTCAAGAACGTACAAGTGAAGCGTATTTCATTGTCTTTTTCTTAATACTTGGAAGAAGAAAGGTATTACTGCTTTCCTGGATAATATGGCAAATGTAATCATCACTTTCACTGACTTCAAACAAAATTTAACTTGACCTGCTCATTAAAGAATATGGAAAAATGCATTAGTCATTGAACTAAAGAATAGTTTTGTGATTTTACCATTAAAGCGAAAGTTCTTGGGAACACATTGTGTTGAAAACATTTAAGGGCTTGTTGTTGTTGTGTGCCTTCAAGTTGTTTCTGACTTACGGCAACCCTAAGGTGAACCTATCACAAGGTTTGCTGGACTTGGAGGCTGAGAGTGTGTAATGTGCCCATGGTCGCCCAGTGGGTTTCTGTGATCTCCTGGGTAGTAGTTCCAATGCTCAAGCCACTACACCATGCTAGTTCTCATTTAAGGGCTACCCTAGTTTATATTAAGTTGTGTTTGATTGAGCTTGCCTGTATAAATACTCATGAGTTAGAAACCTGAATCTTTTGAGAGTAGCCTTCAGAAACAACTAGACAAGGTCTTTCATTTTTCCCAAGTTGAGCTAGCCAAGATTTAGATATTTCCAAACATTTCTTTCTGCTGGAGAATGAGAGGATTGATATTGATACAATATATTGAGGAAATGTTTTGTTTTGAAATAGGTATTTTAAGGTCTCTGAATTATTTTGTACAGGTTTTAAACTGGGTAAGAGACCAATCTGAAAAGGAACCAGAATTGCAGCTGTATATTCCTCATCTACAAAACAACACCATCCTCAGACTGCTTCAGCAGGTAATGTTAGAACATATTGGAGTATAAGGTACTGTTAAAGTAAATCTTTATGAATTTGTAAATCTGTCAAAGATTGAAGTGCTTTGAGATTTCTTGGTCCTGTATCTCAGATTTTTGAGGAACCTGTTAGTGAAAGATCCAGGGAACATATTAACTGCCAGGATATGCAGAAGATTGAGGAGCTGTGTTTGTTCATTAGTATCTGCCAGTTGCGTGGAATGTCTAGCAGCTGTTTTTCACCCTGAGTTCATATGTTATCACAAGCAGCATGGTTGTAACAGAGTAGTTCTGGTAATACTTGCAGCTCCTATCCATATGATCAAAGGAGATCATGCAATGCAGGGAGCAAACCATGGGTCACGTGTTGAATTTGACCTCTCTCTCTGGAGACTTCCAGCTCCACAGACATTCATGCTGGCACTGGGGGGAAAAGAGGTAACAAGTATTCCTGTGGTAACTAGCATAGTATGGTTTGCACTGAAATTCCTGTTGACATCCTTCATACTACTGCTTCATATACTACAGCCACTATCAGAAGAAGACCTGTTGTTCCCAGTCTTCTTTGAACAAGTCTCAAGTGCTGTCTGCAAGATTTCTCAGGGATAAGATTTGAGTGTTTGGGGATAAGAATGGATAGTTGATGTGCGTGCATGTGCTCAATTGTGTGAATGGATGGGCGATATGAATGGATAGATGGTGAATGAGCAGCAGAGAGGGTGTGAAGGGTTGCTTTGCCCACCACTGCTATGAAGTCCCCAATTCCCCAAATAATGTAGATTAACCTACGTCACATAATACTATGGCTCACTGTATTGGCATTCCTTGTCTCATTAGTGAAGTCTCACAGATGTGGTGTGCATTTGCATGGTCTTCCCTGTAATTAGTAGATGATGATGTATTCAAAAGAGTTCTGTGGGAACAGCCCTGAGTAAGCAGCAGCCATGTCATATCTCTTTGAGTAAAGTAGCAAAGGAGAACAATTTTGGCAAATGGGTTTTCATGTTTACAACTGAATGCAAAAGGGGAAAGGTTACAGTTTCTCATTAGAATAGCCCAAATTCCAAAGCTACAGATGTTCACTGTGTTGTTTACACAATTCTTACTCATAGTGCACATTGTATGTGGTAAGGCTTTATACACATGGCTGCCAGCAGTGGTGCTGAAACATGATTTCTAATGCATGTACAGTTAATATAAGCATGTAGAAACTTTCTAGATAACTCAAGACTGTAAAAGTTGAGGAGACGCCATGGTGCATGTTCAGTAACATAGGTTACTGCAACAGTTCCACTTTTCTTTCGTTGTAATGCTTTCCTTCTTTCTGTGTGATGCTTGTATGTGTAGTGGTTCTGCTAACTGACATAAAACAATAAAATCCTATATAGTAAGGAGTTCTTTTGAGTGTAAGATGATTAGTGGATTTATGCATCCTTTATTCTGGGTGTGTTTAAGAGAGGTTCAGTATTTTCTAAATGCACATGTCATTGACCTGCTTCCTCTCCATTGGTAAGCAGTGTTATTTCTGATGTGCTAAAGGAATGGCTGAAGGCTAATTAGCAGTTTCACTTCATTTAGTGATACTGCCAGTCTCCTTCATACATTATTGATGTTCAGGAGAGAGAGCAGTTCTTTTAGTAAATACTGACAGGAGATAATGTGTTCCTCAAACGTGAATAATTATTAATGTTTAAGTTGTTTAATTTGGTTGAGCTCTATTTAAAAAAAACAGAACAAATGTAGGCATAGCATTATAATGATTGATTGAAAATAATTGAATATTCATGTATTGTACAGGTGGCTCAAATTTATCAAAGCATTGAATTTTCTCGCCTGACAAGTCTAGTTCCTTTTGTTGATGCTTTCCAACTGGAACGGGCGATAGTAGATGCAGCTAGACATTGTGATTTACAGGTATGTACCATAGAAAAGTGTAAAACATTAATATGTGTTCCTATCTTCAAGTAAACCTGAGTTTTCAACTGAAACTCAATAACACAAAACATGACAACTGTCATTTCTTTTGCAGAAGAGTTTCTGTTTTCTTGCAAAACAGTAGATTCTTATTCAGAAGGTTTCTGGGAATACAGTTGGAACATGGAAATTCTAACTTTTTTTTCATTATGTTGCTAGGTAGTAGATGTTTAAAGCTGTATGTTTAATGCAAGTAAGTGTAGAATGCAAGTCCTTTCATAGAAAAAGTATTCCCCCTGTGAGAAAAAGAAAATCCTTTTTAGATGATAATTAAAATGAAATGTATTTTTTTCTTTTAGAATTACTTGTTCTAATTAACATTTAGACATTTATTTGGTTCATGAGCAAAAACTTGAGATGACTGGGGACTAAATTTCTTTAGTCAAGAGACAGCTCTAATAGAAATAAAATCTTTTACATGTAAGTTTAGATAAGTTTAGATATTATTCTGTCCTCCACTTCATCTGAGAACTGTTCAGCAGTCTGTTGTATATTGTGTTGTGTCTCATGTTCAGGACAGTGATGTAAGAAAGGTAAGACTTGGTGAATAGAAATGTAAAACCACTGTAAAAATTAATTTGAATATTTCATCAAGAATTAATAATGGATTGCTGAATTACTCTACTTCTAATTTTAAAAGGTTCGCATTGATCATACTACTCGAACACTGAGTTTTGGGTCAGATTTGAACTATTGCACTCGGGAAGATGCTCCTCTTGGACCTCAGTTGCAGAGCATGCCCTCTGAGCAGATTAGGAACCAGCTGACAGCTATGTCATCAGCCCTTGCAAAGGCTCTTGAAGTGATTAAACCACCTCACCTATTGGTATGTTGTAAGGGTTTTTTTTGTTACATTTTCATATTGGTTGTCAGTATGCCTTTGATACACCTTCACTCAAAGAATATTGATGATTTTTGGGAATATTAGGCAGTGTCACTCAAGATTGAAATTGGGGTAGTTGGGATAGGTAGCTGTGGCGGAACTAGACCACACCTGTGCCAACACCCAAACACTCCATCTAGCCATTTTGACAAAGCCAGAAGTGATCCAGACGTTAGTTCTGGATTTTCAGAGCTGTAGTCTTTCAACAAAAACCTTGCAAAAAGCCTTGGCAACAATTCCTACCTTTGGCTTAAGTATCTTCCCTCCAATACAGGGAAGCTTTTGCCTGCTGTATTCAGTAAATTCAGTAATGACTTTCCAGGTATTTTCATTTTAAAGGGTGTTCTTTTGCTTCTTTAATTTTATACAGCTGGAGAAGGAGGAGCAACATCAACAGGCTGTTACAGCGTACTTAAAAAACTCAAGGAAAGAACATCAACGAATCCTTGCTCGCCGTCAGACAATTGAGGAAAGAAAGGAACGTCTTGAAAGTCTCAACATTCAACGTGAGAAGGAAGAGTTAGAGCAGCGTGAAGCTGAGCTCCAAAAGGTTCGCAAAGCTGAAGAGGAGCGATTGCGTCAGGAAGCAAAAGAGCGGGAAAAAGAGCGCATTCTGCAGGAACATGAGCAAATCAAAAAGAAAACAGTTCGTGAACGTTTGGAGCAAATCAAGAAGACTGAGCTTGGAGCCAAGGCATTCAAAGATATTGATATTGAAGTAAGAAACATAACACTTTCCTTCAGCGACTTGTTTATTCCTCTTGTGGTCACATATAGTAGAAATTCTAGATCCTGCTTTCATCCAGCCTCCCAGGAGTCCCATCCAAGGGCTCATTTAGTTCCTGGGAATGCTACCCTCCACTTTAACTATACCAGGAGGGAAGAAGAACGCCTGAGAAATTTGGTTGAGAATGGGTTTGATGACATTAGGTTTTTGAACATATTCCTGATGTCATTCAGCCAATGGAAAACTTGGAGTAGGGAACGCTGTATCTATAGCAGAGGAGCTATCCGTTGACAGATTGACTCATTGCTTACCTGGTGAGGCAGAGGATCATGTGGCCAGTTCTTAATTGTCAAGAGTAGATCACTGGCTCTTCCCTGCAAGTTTTTTTTTCTGTGTTTTTAAGGTAGAATAGGTCATATTTCTCACTTCTTCTGACTTTTTACATTTATTCCTGTCCCTATCTTTATTCCTCATGAATTATGTGTCTTCACGCCTTTGCAGTGCTGCCCCATTTGAGTTTACTTGTACAATTTACAAAAAGGTCTTTGTTAGCTTCCCGCCCTGTGCGTTGCATTCCTGATCCTGGTTTTCCTTTTTGTTCTGTGTTGTGGTTCTGGTGGAGAAAGTGTCAGTGAAATCATGGAAGGCTTCTTCAGTTTGGGCACAAAAATTGTCTTTAAAACACATTTGATCTTAAAAATGTTTGTATGCTGTTAACTGTCTTTCTGTGCGCTGTATAAAGCCGTGCTGTTTCCATATCCCTCATATCTGTTCTGGGTGCCACTTCACTTGCAGTGTATTAGCCGTAGTGTCCACATTTCTAGCAACTGCTTCCTTGTTTGAAAAAAGTGGGTTCCAGTCCAGGGATGAGTCTTCCATTGTAACAAACTCCAGGCAGCGCAGCAGTAAGGACAGAAGTTTGAAAGACAGGGATCAGGGATTGTCTTTGATGGTTTGGGGAAGAGAACTGGAAAAATGATCTTGGAATCCAGACCTTATGATAAAATGCACTAAAGATTTAAAGATCAGCCAGTAATGCCTCAGATGGAAAACTGTAAAGTACTTAAAAATCATAAGGATTTGTGTTTACCAGGATCAGTATGACTTTGTAACATCTTATGCTTTATTGTAGGATCTTGAAGAATTGGATCCTGACTTCATTATGGCAAAACAGGTTGAACAGCTGGAAAAAGAAAAGAAAGAACTTCAGGAACGTTTGAAGAACCAAGAGAAGAAGGTATAATCAAAAATATGGCTTGCTTACTTGCTGAGAACCAGGAGGAGAGAACAGTGCCTCTTGAAATAGATTTTTGTAACATCTAAACGTTATCAATCAACAATTATTCTTTTATTCAGATTGACTATTTTGAAAGAGCAAAACGCTTAGAAGAAATTCCACTGATTAAAAGTGCATATGAAGAGCAAAGAGTCAAAGATATGGATCTTTGGGAGCAGCAAGAAGAAGAACGGGTGAGAATTTTGAGCAAACCTACATGAGATGGAAGTAGACTTGTTAATATTTTGTCTCTCTTTTGGTCACTAGAAGTGAGATTATCAGTTTATAATAATTTGTTTTTGCCCAGTCAGGCAGCATTATTATCTGGCAAAATCTATGATGTCTAGATATGTTAAAATGAAGGAATCAAACTGCTTTACTTCCAGATTCTGACATAGCAGACTACAGGTCTCCTGACTGGAATAAATTATGCAATTTATGCCAGTAATTTTTAAATTGTTCATTTGAATACTTAGCAGTTTGGTGTAATGCCTAGAATTCTCCTCACATTGTTTATTTAGGAGCCATGCAAAGCAGTGTTTTCATGGTAATGCAGATAATTGAAGGCTTTGTCTAGAGTTTGTAAACACTATTTTCTGCATATGTAACAAATAATAGGTTCACCGATGGGTTTTTTTCAGTGTGTGCAGTTAGTCTGCTAAATATCAAATACTACTAACATCTGAGTAAGGCAACAAAGAGGCCTGTGGGACTACATAGGAAGGCATTTGGAACAAATTTTACATGTCAGTCTAATATTGATTTGGTTTTGCATATATTACAGATCACAACCATGCAGCTAGAGCGTGAAAAGGCCCTTGAGCATAAGAACAGGCTGTCAAGGATGTTAGAAGACAGTGATTTATTTATAACCAAGCTCAAAGCAGCAAGAAGATCAGTTTATGAGGTAAATTAGATTTTATGTTTGTTACATTTTCACGTATGGGATTGCTCCAGTTTTTCATAAGCCAGTGCTTTCTTGAAAATGTGAGTGAGGTGTAATAGAGACACAAGGCTGCCTGTATCACTCTGTCCATATCAGAACTCTGTCTGTGGAGAGTTGTTCTTTCCTGAGATATAAAGTTGTATTTTTATTTCCTTTATTCCATTTGTATTGCACTGTTCCTCTAAGAGCATTAGGTTATATTCTAAATTTAACACATTTTCATAGTCTCTACACAGTTCCACATATGATTTGCCTGCCTTTGCAGAACTCCATTTACAGAACTCTGTTTTAAAAAAGTATCTAAATGTAGACTGGAATTTGGGCAGGGACACCATTCAGAACCTGCACACACTTCAGAGGGTATGGGTTATGCATTCCCCTTCATTTTTTTTATAAATGTCACACAGCAGTTCAAGAAATGTATAGTTTAGAAAGAAAAAGAGTTTTTAATTTTCATCTACATGCATCTCTCAACTCCCACTTTTGGGGAAAAGATGTAAACTTGATTGGCGGAGTAGACTAGCAGACTCAATCAATCATGTCAGCGTTGAGCATCATGCTTACATGGTTTTCTTTAGGATGCCCTGGTGGATTGATTCTTTCATCGGTCCAGACTGAACCTAACACTGTTGTAAAAGTTTATAAGGAGTCAGCCCTGGAGCATCAGACTTTAGAGTGGTGTTGTTCCAGAGGTTATATATAGTTTATTCTGAATGTTCAGGTGTAGAAGTGGGTTTATCTACTTAATTGTTGCTCTAACCTCAGTGATGGCTTTGTTAATCACCAAGTCTCAAGCTCCAGCCTGACACTATTTAGCTATAAGAATCCACTTGTCACGTTTTCGAAGTTATCAGTTCTTGTGATGATTCTGAAATGCACAGGGTGCAGTATCATATTCTGCAAAGGTACATGGAGTGCCTTTTTGGCATACGGAGTTTTGGTACCTCAGTTTGTGGAGTATCACTACAGATGCAGTGAATTTAGAATTCTAAATTACTGCCTCAGGTCATAGGGTCTCTCCAGCTGGAGTACCTAGAGGAACTGCAGTAGGGAGCAAAAACCTGGCAAAACTGCTAGAGAGCACAAGTCTTTTTTCAACTAAAGTCACAAATGGTGTGAGAAATGATTTGCAGTGTTATTGCACATCTGGAAATATATCTGGCTTGAGCTGTTTCTTGAGAAGGACCTGTTAACTGGATCAGGGCAGGATTCTGAACTGTTGGCAGCCTTGGGTTTATGATCTGTTTATTTAAGTGGCCCTTCCAGTGGGCTTTCCACACCCCCCCAAAGTGTTTATCCAAGTTTCTTAACATCAGTAGAAGATGTGGAAGAGGACGAACACTGATGGGTGGTAGTATTGTTAGATACTAGGCTTCCTTTGTTGTTTTTTACATTTGCCAACAGAATTACATTTATCTGTTTTCTCTGAGTGTATTAATTGCAGTTTCTGCCAACCAGGATTGATTTCTTCTTTCTTCCCACAGCAGTATGTTTCCTCTTGAGGATGTTTTTTTTTCCTCACTTTTGTTGGAGTATTACTCTGGCAATATTTCTCACCAGTTCATATCTACCATTATGTTTTCATGTCATGGACATCCTTCTTGCTATGGATAAGAGTCATTTGTCTCTGATATAGTGTTGAGGCAATCTGAAAGCTGTACCTCTAGTATGAGGGTCTCAGCAAGGGAAAGCCAGTATTTCTCCCGTTGTGTTAACTTGTGGCAAGATTCCAGCTCTAGATACAGCTGGAGCTCATTCCACCACAGTAATCATGGCGTCTCTAGCGTCCCTGCAAAAGTGATAAAACTCTTTTGAAGTGTTGCCTTTTTTTCTGTCCTCAACTGGCTTGATTTTGGGCCTAGTTAGATGTCTGGTTTGGAAGGACAGTGCTAAGAATATCCAGTACACAGGCTTGCTACAATAGGTATGACTACATAGAGACCATGAAAAAGAATGACAGGTTGCTTCTGGGTTGCTTATGTGTAGCTGTTATTCTTTGAGTGGTCATTTATTCAGTCATACAGTTCACTTTCCTATTCAGATACAGGTACTGTTCTACCTTTTTTTCCTTGCTGTTTGCTTCCATGTATATTATTGTGGCTGTAAGGTGGAGTTGAGAAGGAAGGAGGGGTGGGAAGGGTGCTTCTGCGAAAACTTTAGCTCAGCTTTAGAAGTTTTCCTGATCAGAAATGAGATGATCTATATATTACCATGAACTACAGAACTACAAAGAACTACAGTTAGTGGCAAACAGCATCTTTTTTTTAACTTCTCTGATCTTAATGTGAATTACAGTAGCAGTTTCTGTGGGATGGTTACTATTTCTAGGTCTTATGTATTTTTCCTGCCTTTGTAATGCATGCAGAATCTAAAAAATAAGTATCTTGTGACCTGTGTGCTCTTAGGTGACATTGAGGATTTAGAACAATCTGAAATGTGTATTATGTAACAGAGATTTAAGTATTACATTTGTTTCATACATTAACAAAATTCCAGTATGATTTAATTATATTTCAACTCATCACCTTCACTTCTACACCCTGAAACACCCTAGGATTTAGCATGGATTACATGTCACAAAATGAATGCATCCAAGTTAAAATCAGATTCAGTGATTACTGCAGATATAAACTCTTATAAATCAACTCTTCCACTAAAAAACTTATAAAATCAACTCTGCTCAAAAAGAGCTATTCTTACTGGTATTATTGTGTAGAATATTTTATCAGAATCTTCATTTCAGATCATTCTTTGTGTGTAACAACATTCTGTAATGCATGTGTACGTAATGTTAGAGAGAACAAACAAACCTCGCTCCTGCTTCAAGGAAAAGGACTGTTCCATCCATTAAATCTTCCAGCTAAGCAGCGAACAAACCATGCTAATGATATTCTAGGTATTAAAAATAGGAAACACCTTGACCATGACATGAGCAATGGAATAATTTGTTTTTAAACCAGTGAAAAGGCTGCTGTTGGCATCGAAACCAGAAGAGAAATACCTTCACACAAGGTTTAAGGATCCAGTGCATATTTGTTCTGTTTGGAGAAACAATCTTGTCACATCTTGCAATGTTTTGCCATATGTCAGCTCACCAATGTGTATAACAGTTGTTACCCTGTATGATGTACTGTTGTGAATAGCCAGCTTGTTATGTGGTTAGAGGTCCCCATGTGTGGAGTGCTAAAACAGCTACCTAACAACAAATAGTCCTTTACACTCTGGCTTCGGTCGCCATGTTTGTCCGTTTCTGGTATTCAGAGTTAAGCATTTGGTATTCATATATGTATTTCAGGAGAAACTTAAACAGTTTCAAGAAAGATTGGCAGAGGAACGGCGTAACCGGTTAGAAGAACGCAAGAGACAACGCAAAGAGGAGAGACGCATTGCTTATTACCAGCAGAAAGAGGAGGAAGAGCAGCGATTGCGAGAAGAGAAGATGCTTAAAGGTAAATGCTGAAAGCCTCTTGCTGAAAAAACCTCATTATCGTTTGCTCATATAACCTTATGTTTCGTAACAGTAGTAGTTTTGCTTCTCTGGGTAGAGGTGAGCCATGGCTGTGTTAAAATGATTTTATAGTTCACTTGCATGAGATATTATGCGTATAGATTTAGTGAATGTGGTAAAAGTGGTAGGAAAGATGGAATGGTACTTTATTTATCTGAATCAATTGTTTGGGCAGAGCAAGAAGAAAAAGAACGTGCTGAACGTGAAAAACGTGAAAAAGAAATGCGTGAATATCAGGAACGTGTTAAAAAACTAGAAGAGGTAGAAAGAAAGAAACGCCAAAGAGAGATGGAGATTGAAGAGAGAGAGCGTCGCCGAGAGGAAGAGAGAAGAAATCTTGAGGATCCACTTTCAAGGAAGGTAAGCACTGTTACCAATGAACTGGGAAAAAGAACCCTTCTGTTTTTGAAAAGCAAAGATTATTTTGATGTCAGACAGTGTGGAGGTGGTGGTATACTGTTCTGTTTAAAAGGTGTATGTCGTGGGGATCACAAAAACAGCTGGGAGAGCTGCATGCAGCCTCAGGGCCTCACTTCAACCATCTTTGAGATAAAAGAATGTATAGGCTAGTTGGGCTCAAGATACAGGAGACAGCATTCATACCTTGGGGTAAGAGGAGTTCTTTGGATAAGAATGTTGCTTTACAGTGATGATGAGGTCACAAGTAACTGCTCTTTACTTGTTAGCAGAATTAGTAAGTCATAACTCTTTGACCTGTAATGGATAAATTCAATTAAAAAAGGTAAAAAAATAAAAATAATTTAAACATGCGAAGTTACACCACAGTTATTTCTTTTACACAAAAAAAACTTCACAGTTCTCCCTCCACATTTGCGGGTTTGACTCTCACAGGTTTGATTATTCACAGTGTCAGCGTGCCTCCCCCCTCTCTTGCCCCTCTACTCCTGCCCATGGCATCCAGCATGATTGTGCTGGCAGCAGGCAAGAGAGTAAACGGGACCAAAGATCTCTCCCCCTTGCTCTCCTGCGCCACTGCCCACACAGTTGTGTGGGTGGGGAGTGAGAGAGTGAAGGGAAGCAAAGATCTTTGTCCCCATCTCTCTCCTGTGCTGCTACCTGGGCAATCGCACAGGCAGGAGGGGGGGGAGAGAAAGTGCAAGGAAGGGAAGATCTTATTCTCTGCGCTCTCCTGGGTGCAGAGGAAAAGATCTTCTACCCCCCCCCCCCGCATTCTCCTGCCCACTACCCACCTGGGTGCCCTGGCAGTGGTGCAGGAGAGTGCAGGGGAGGGTATTCGTGTTTTGTTTGTTTTCCTTTTGCAGGGGGTTCTGTGTTAACCCCCACAAATGTGGGAGGCCTACTGTATACACACAAGACTGTAGGGAATCATTTTGCTGAATGATAGTAATTGTGAATACAAAATATTGGAAGTTGTCTGATAATTCAGATTTAAAGACATGGTTAGCAATGCTAAATATTGAGTTGGGCAGTAATGAAGTTTATGCTTCATAAAGATAATAGAAAATTAGCAAAATGATTTTATAGCTAACTGAGCATTTTTCTTTGAGTTCTGTAGAATCAGTAATATCTTATTTCTGTCTGTAAAGATGATATAATTGAAAGAATTGCTATGTTTTTATTCTTAAATGGATTTGTTGAGGAACATGTAAGTTTTATGTCTGTGCTATTATAATGAATTAAAATGTGAGCATGGGTTGTAAAAAGGTTTTATTTTGGCCTAATTTTTCAATTTAGGAATCCCGTTGGGGTGATAGAGATGGTGAAAGTACCTGGAGGAGAAGCACAGAGCCAGAGTCAGAATGGAGACGTCCACCAGTAGAAAGGTAGTGCTTAGAGTAATGCTTAAATTTCAGAACACTTTTGGATATAGATGAAATTATTTATGTGGCAGTTAGTGCTTGTGGAGATTTGCTTCACATTCTGTCATTTGGTCGTGCAAATGATGTACAGATTTAATTGTTCACATACTCAAAACAAATTAAGATTTAGTATAGCAAAGTGGTAATGCAAAATTGTATGTGGTTCCCACCCAACCTCAGCTTCTGTCCTGGGCAACAGATACAGGCTTGTGGAATGCCTGTTACTTCTGTTTCCTATCCCTAGGATCCTACTTTGCCTCTTGTATTTTTTATATGCATATTTCATCTGCTTATTTCATACCTAAGAAATCAGCTACTGTATTTATATCCTTGATACATTAAAAATCTGTGGGTTAATTATACAATCACTTTTTTAACATTCAAGGGAAAAGGCCATTGGATAAAATGAAAATACTGCTTAATAATTAAATTTAGGAAACAGAAACATGCTAAATAGTGTCACATTACCTTAGTATGTAGAGATTGGCAGAAGGAATTGGAATTTTTTCATAGGGACTTGGAGCTTCTGTACGTGTGGATAGGTGTGTGCTCCTGTATGCCTGGGGTCCATCTCAAGCAGCTCCTATTCCTCCTTGGACTACTACGCAACTAAAAGTTGCTGTGGAAACTAGAGAACCCTCCACGGAAGTATTTACCTGAAGCTCAAGAACTTGTAGTTAAGGAGAGAGTTGGAGAGTTTTGATGTATATTCATTAAGGCCATGCTGGTTGTTGATGCATATCTGCCTGTGTCCAACAAAAGACAGACAAGAATGTCATAGTGAGGTTAGTCTCCATCTTGAGTCCTTTATGCCATCTTCCCCTCCCCCTGAAAACCAATCACTTTCTCTTTTAATCATGACAGTGTGCTCTTTGTCTGGCATTGTGTTAGTTGTAAGAAAATGCAAATTGTGATTTGTGAGAGTAGAGAAGAGGCAGCAGTAAGTTCCACGTCTGATGGATGCATGAAAAGTGTGATGTCTGTAACCTATATATAGTTAATGACAACAGATTATAGTTTCTTGTTCTTACAAGTTCATATTCTTTTAAACATAGATTTAGTTTATCAATCCCTCCTCTCCCACTTCTGTGGTTTTGATAGAAAACCAATTACTTCCGTTGTATGTGTTCTTAAGTCAAAAAAAATTAAGAGCTACTGATGTGTGAGGCTTTTGCAGTGGTGTTACAATGATTTCTCAGAAACATCAAGCAGGTTTGTTAATTAATATAAAAGCATTTTAACTTTCTCTTTAAAAAAAAAGGTTAGGTACAGTAAAAGTAAGATACCATATCTACTTGTGTGTAAGTCAACCTCATGTATAAGTTTAGATCACGTTTTGGGGCCAAATTTATGAATTTTGAAATGACCTGTGGCTAGGTCAGTGGTCTTTGTGCAGAGAGAGGAAAACACTAGCAGTGCCTCATGGGCAGCTGCCCTCGCCACTGTTCTCACAGTTTTCCCATCCTGGCATTCCAAAAGGCCTTTTGCCACTCTACTCAGAGAAGGGAGTGGTCCACTTTTTTTGAAAAAAAGTTGCAGTATTAACTCATATTAAAAAAAGGAACCATTCCCTTCTCTAACTAAATTAAAATTTTGACAAAATTTTGACAAAATTTGACTAAACTGGAGATAGAGGTTTCTGCCTCCAGCCTTCCAGTATATGATACCCAACAGAATAGGAAGGAATGGGAGTAGGAAATGGAAAAATCTTAGGCACAAGCATTTATAAATAAATACCATGGCCAACGTGAATGGAAGCAGCTCAGGGAGGGTAGACGCTTAGTGGCACTGGTGTCTCAGGAAAACCTATGAAGTGGCCATTTTTTCCATCTGTCTCTGAAGCTCCTGATGGAATACATGTGACAGTGATCTGCAGTTGGCTGTGTCTCCTTAACGTGTGGATGATACTGCTAGTGAGAAAATAAGTGGAAATTGCGTGTGGACCTCAAAGATTGTACACAGCTTCTAACATAGAACAGCTTTCAGTGTGAGAAACAACTTTTAGTGGAACATAAATCATGTCACTGTGTAGGAGTAATATCAGCTGGTTCTTGAACAGTTAAACCTTTTCTGTGAACATTAACATTTTCTGTATTAAAAATTAACTTTTTGTGCTTGAATAGAGAATGGCGTCGTGGAGAAGTACGTGATGATGACAAACCTGTGCGCAAAGATGATTTGAATCGTCGTGGCACTTCAGAAGACAGAGCAGAGTCTCCTCATGAAAGAGCAGATGATAAAGTGTCAAAGCATGATCTTGATGATGACAAAGGTCCTAGGAGAATACTTGATGATGACAGACCAAGTTGGCGCTCAACAGGAGATGACAAGGGCCCCAGGCGTGGCTTGGATGAGGACAGGGGCCCCAGGCGCGGCTTGGATGAGGACAGGGGCCCCAGGCGCGGCTTGGATGAGGACAGGGGCCCCAGGCGCGGCTTGGATGAGGACAGGGGCCCCAGGCGCGGCTTGGATGAGGACAGGGGCCCCAGGCGCGGCTTGGATGAGGACAGGGGCCCCAGGCGCGGCTTGGATGAGGACAGGGGCCCCAGGCGCGGCTTGGATGAGGACAGGGGCCCCAGGCGCGGCTTGGATGAAGACAGGGGCCCCAGGCGCGGCTTGGATGAAGACAGGGGCCCCAGGCGCGGCTTGGATGAAGACAGGGGCCCCAGGCGCGGCTTGGATGAAGACAGGGGCCCCAGGCGCGGCTTGGATGAAGACAGGGGCCCCAGGCGCGGCTTGGATGACGACAGAGGCCCCAGGCGCGGCTTGGATGACGACAGAGGCCCCAGGCGCGGCTTGGATGACGACAGAGGCCCCAGGCGCGGCTTGGACGACGATAGGGGCCCTAGGCGTGGCTTGGATGATGACAGACCAAGTTGGCGCAACACAGATGACGACAGGGGCCCCAGGCGCGGCTTGGATGATGACAGGGGCCCCAGGCGTGGCTTGGATGATGACAGGGCCCCTAGGCGTGACTTGGACGATGACAGGGGCCCCAGGCGCCGCTTGGACGATGACAAGGGGCTCAGGCGCGGCTTGGATGATGATAGACCAAGCTGGAGAGCTTCCGATGAAGATAGAGGCCCCAGGCGTGGAATAGATGATGAGAGAATTTCAAGACGTGATGAGGATAGAGGACCATGGCGTAACACAGATGATGATAGAATGTCAAGGCGCGATGATGATCGTGGACCCAGGCGCACTGGTGATGATGATAGAGGTCCTAGACGTGGAGATGATTCCCGGCGGGGGGATGATTCCAGACCTGGACCATGGAGGCCGTTTGGTAAACCAGGTGGACTAATTCACAACATTTGGAACCATTTACTGGAGAATTTCAATAAATATCTGCTAGCATATGCTCTGAGTTTGTACAGAAAAAAGTGCATTATTTTAGATGACTGCATCATGTGTGTCATATGATGTGAATCTTACAATTGATTTCTGCATCATATGTGTCATATGATGTTATTCGTACAGTTCGTTCCACCAACTGAAGGTTTCAAAAAGACAAGCTTTTGCATACTGATTGCTGGTAAGAAATAAAGAAGTAAATAAAAACATCATGTCTTCAATGAAAATTATCAAAATTGTAATCTGAGTATTCAAAAATTAATTAAGTGTTAAGTATATTGATTAAAAGAAAGCAGTTTGCCTGATTCAGAGAAGAAGCAATAAACTAATGTATGTAGGGCCATATGTAAGAGAAATTAATATGTTCTGCTGCTGTTAGGTGGATGGAGAGAACGAGAGAAGGCCCGTGAAGACAGCTGGGGGCCTCCACGAGATTCCAAACCTTCAGAGGATCGTGAGTGGGATAGAGATAAAGATCATGATGACAATGAAAAGGACCGAGAATTTGACAAAGACCGTGATTTTGATCGGGAAGATCGTTTCCGACGCTCAAGGTTTAATTTTACTACTTTTAAATAATAAAGTCTGGTGTTGTCTCCCTTGAATAAGCAGAGTCTAATATCCATAAGTTACGGTGTGAAGTAGTATTTAATATACAGATCAGTATTCATTGCAGTCAGATACTGGGATTTTAGGGGTGCCGAATTTTAAGAACAATTTCTAATTAGTAGTCAGCAGGCAAGACACACCTTATCGTTAGCTGTATAGTCAACAAAATGCGTATTAAATGTTGCAAGGATAAGCCAGAGAAGAGCTTACAGTTTATATAACCAAGAATGTTTCAAAATACAGGCATACCTCAGATAACAGAGCCTCTGACAAAGAAGTTCCTTTTTACAAAGTCTTTATGTCTGCCCAGCTCCCCTTTTCCCTCTTTGTTCTCTGTCCAGTTTTTTGTCTTTTTAGCAGCATTGGCACTAGGTGAAGGAGGATTGGAGAAACACAATTTTTGGTGCTGGGTTGAAGCAGTATATCTGCTGTAAACAGTGCAATAAAGGCTTCAGGTGGGAACAAATGGGATTCTGCTGTGGCCTATCCTACTGTAGCTGTGTGTGCCTGCCTACAAGAAGCAAGATCAGTAGTTGCTGCCTCCAGAATCCTTACTGAATCTTACTGAATCTGCTGTGAACAGCAGAACAAGGAAAATGAAGAGAAGATACCCCTCCCTCAGCATCTATCCCGTCTTCTTTTTTAAAAAGTATAGATTTATACATTTGCCCACCAAAATGGAAGTCTTAAGAAAAGTGGGTGCTGATGAAAGGGAAAAAAAAAAGTAATCCCTGGATGTATTTTGGAAGAAGCCTTCAAATGGTCTCTAGAATGTTTTCAGAATGTTTGTTTGCTTATACAAGTCTTAATCCGACTTAGTTGTTTCATTTCACATGTGCATATTGTTTAGGGATGGGATGAATCCAGAATTTTCCGGATCCGAATCCCTGGCAGGTTCTGGGAATCCATGAATCTCACGAATCTCAAATCTTTTGAATCCTTAAAAAAAAAAAAGGTTTAAAAAGCAAGGAAAAGAAGGATAATGTTTGGCAAGACACATTCTCTAAGCCTTAGCAAAAGCATAGGCAAAGGCAAACCTCCCTCTGAAGAAATCTGGCCAGGACAATTGTCATAGTTTTACCTCAGTATCTCCCCAGACTGAAAATGACATGAAGGCCCTTTGTACACAGGCAGGAAAATGTGGATTAATCCCACATTTTCCTGCCTGTATAAATAGGGCCACATACTACAGTACAGAGATAATCCAGGACAAAACGAGATTTTCTTTGCATAGCTCCTTACGGCATCCTGAGGTTTGTAGTTTGATGACGCACCAGCACACTTTGGCAGAGAAGCCTGTGACACTTTGTAAAACTACAAGCCCCAGAATTATGTATGAAAGAGCTTTGCACGGGAGCTATGCAAAGAAATCTCAGCTGTCCTTGAAATCTCAAGAGGACTGTAACTTCCAGCCAATCAGGTCTTTGGTGGGCCCTGGAGGCACCAATTTTTAAAAACAATTTTTCCTTTCTGCTGCATGTGGTTTGTCACGTGGCTCATGAGAAACCATGGCAGACATTTCACTTCTCATCCTATTCTAGCTGTAGGGTTACAACCAGGCACTGGTCTTGTGGAAGGAGGTACACTGGCCTACATGTAGCAATCACTGGATGAGATTGTGTGACCTTGCCCTCAGCCCCACTACTTTTGATTGGCGTCAGACTCACTGACCCCAGCGTTGATACACGCCATTGACTTTCAGCACAGAAAATAGTGCTGAACTTTAATATATTTAAATTGAACATTTAATACAACCCCAGATGTAATTTCGGAAATGGTTAGCAAAGGCCATTATTACTTCAAAGGAAAAACTCACCTCCTTGCCATCTCCCCTTGTGTATCTAGTCTTCCAGGTTTTTAGGCATCCCGGTCTCCAACAAACTGGTTGGTTGGTGGATTTGAAAGATTCAGTTTGCCTATTTTGGCACAGGGATTCGGATTTGCGAATCTCAATTTCTTGCTGAGGGTTCGAGGATTTGGTTGGCCCATCCTTAATATTGTTAGTTTTGAATACAAGGTTTGCTAAAACATGCTGAACTGCTCTTAATTGTGGTGTAGGGTCCTGTCCCTGTTCTTTCCATGTTATTTCTGCATCTGGTTTCTAATTTTCTGTTAAAGAAATAATGTCCTAGAACACATCTAGGACATTATATCTTTAACAGAAAATTAGGAGCCAGATGCAGAAGTAATACCTGAGGTATTCCTGTACTTCTCTTTTAGCCAGAAATGGTAATTTGATTAAACAAGTCATGGTTTTGATTTTATATTTATATAGCTTGGTTGCATCTAATATTAAAATTGGTTTGAGTTTGCATAGTGGATTAAATCTGTTTTGTTGTGATAGAGACTAGTTAAATGCTTTTTCTTAGTACTAAAATAGGTTTTTCTGTTACTGAAGGGATGATGCTGGCTGGAGGAGAGGACCCTCTGAGGAAACCTCTAGCTGGAGAGATTCAGGGCGTCGGGATGAATGGGACAGAGGTTGCCGGGACTCTAGAGAAGATCGGGGTAGTCGTGATCTTCGAGATCGGCGTGGTGAAGAAAGGGAAAGGAGAGGGCCACCGCCTAGAACAGACAGGGATGAAGGTAGGCCTGTGTTCCATTGTTACTGTTTTTGACACATTAAACAGCCTACTGGGGAAACATGAAGAAGGGCACTTCTGTTATCTGAAGATGCATGTGCTCTGTATAATTTTGTAATTGTGCAGATTTTTAAGCATTGAGACATTTGTTCTAAGGAACAAGCTAGATGAGTACTTCTGCTGTAAGACTTCGAAAGTGTTGAACTTGCTAGTTTTGAACCTGCCATGTGGCCTCAGTCTTTCAGAGCTGTTGGCTAGACAAAGTTTTTTTCCCCATTCTAGTCTTCAATACCTGAGAATATCAGTAAAATGTATACATCATATTTATGCCCCACTGCATATCTATATTCCAGGATACTTGATTATTCTTCTCTTCTAAAAATAAGCTCTACTTTGAGACTGTACATTTATTGTTGTTACGTGCTTTCAAATCATTTCCAACTTATTGCGACCCTAAGGTTTTCTGGGGGTTGAGAGGGTGTGATGCATCCACTTGTAGTGCATGTCATGGGGAGATCTGGGCCATCCAGGGCTGTGGCAGACCAAGCCTGCTTTTATCCCCCTCCCCCCCGAAGCAGCACCCTTTTATATGATTACCACCCCCTGGCTGCCTCTCCACACTTAATCACTCTTCTGCTTTCCCAGAGACCACAACCCTTGTGGATATAGGGCAAAGCGTTTTCAGGTTCATCTCAAATGAATGTGTCAGTTGTGGTAGCGTGGGGGAACTGAGTTCAAATTAAAGAGACACTGCATGGAGGCTGCTCTTAAAAAAGTAGAATAAAGCCTTTCTTAAACAAACAAACAAGGGAAGGGTATTTGTCAATTAAATGTTATCAAGCAGGAAAGCACTTTCAGCTCTTGACGGGCAAACACTCCCCCCAACTCTCTCACTCTCTCACTGAAGGAACTCGCTCAAACTCGCTTTCTGGTATTTTTTTGTTCTGCTGACTCACCCACCTAGCCCCTCCCTCTGGCTATCCTGGGTTCTTTAGTCAGTGAACCAGTCAGATTAAATCCTCTCTGTTGCTAAGGCAGCTCTGCTGGATAGCCCCCCAGTCCAAAGCTCAAAACACTATATCACAGTCCAAAGCTCAAAACACTGTACAAGCTCAAAGTATGGCTCTCTCTTATGAGTTGGTTCAAAACTTTTGAATGGTTCAGATTCCATAGTAATTAAAGCATTTTGCCTGGATTTGTTTATTGTGTAGGGCCATGAATGAGACACAGTTGAAATACTGGCTTTTTATTTTTCAGTGAGCTCATGGAGACGTAGTGATGACAGAAAGGAGGAACGTGAAGAACGTGAACCTGTTCGAAGAACACCTGCTAGTGGTTCTACTTCTTCTGTTTCAAAAGATCGAGAAAAAGATGGTGAGAAGGAAAAGGGTACCTGGAGAACAGAAAAAGAACGCGAATCTCTTCGCCGCACTAAAAATGAAACTGATGAAGATGGTTGGACCACTGTGCGGCGTTAAGTTCAAAGCCGAAATGGCTTTAAGTTGGTGTTTAGCATTGATTTGATAACATGTTATAATATTGGTGCTTTAACACTCTGAATTGGAATCCTTTAACAAAAGTTTTCTAGGTGATGTGAAGGCATGAAACTCTCTTCTATGTAAACTGATCATGCACAGAACTTACAATTAAAAGTTGGAAATTAAATGCAGGTTATCTGAATTTTCAAATGTTGTATATGTCACAGATCACTTGGTGGTAAGAAAAAAAATGAACTCTGTAGTTATCTTTGAGTGGCATGTATATCTCAGTCAAAAATAAACCTAATTTTTATTTTAACTGGCTCTTCACCTGGAAATGGGTATTATCTGCAAAGCATATGTTTGAAAGTACACTTCTAGTTACTTAAATTGAAAACTTTCTAAGACCGTACTGTTTAAAGTAAGCATAAGAGAACATTTCCTATATTGATGGAAAAAGATTTTTGCTGGTGGTATTATATAAATTCAGTATGTTTTAATTTGAATTGCACACAGTAAATGTTACAAATCTCTTAGCTACACTGGGATTTTTTTGTAGACTACTTGAATGCATACACTCATCAAGCCATTTTTCAGTCTTTGTTTTCATAATGAATGCCACTGCAGTGTCAAAACAACAACAACAAAAGGCTTTTTAAACTTAAAGCATTTGAATAAGCATACTGTTAAGAATTGTCTGCTTTTTCTGTTATGGATAATTCATGCCTTTTTGAAGCATTTATATATAGTATCATATTTCAAATATGTGCTCTGGAGGAACTGCTCACTTTTCTCCTTCTTTCCCAATTTCTTGTCAGGGTAAGTGCTTTACCATTAAACCAAGTGCTTTGTAGTAAGGGCTGGGTTGACTTCAATTTTCGGGGTGAATTAGCAAAGTTAATGATTGTTTTTAATTGAAGCCAACACAGAACTTGCTGCTGTGTGTTAACTTCAATGATAAATAAACTTAACAAAATAAAGTGTTTTTTGTTGTGGCTTTTTAATTAACCTTTCAGCCTGGTGTAATGATAATCCACCTTTGGTCACTGTCCATCATAATGCTGTTACGGTTTATGGTTAGGAAGTTGGGTTTTTTGGATTTGAGAACTTGTTATCTTTTTCTGATTCCCTCTAATCCAGAAGATTGTGCCCTTTTTTAAGAGTTAAGGACCAACTGAACATACTTTATAACAAGATTTTCTTTTATCTTGGTCACAAAAATTCTCTGGAATTGCTTACGGTCATTTCTTCCCAGACCCTAATTTCACTCATCGGACTTGCATTAAAGATTGTGTGGCCTCATTATTTTTTCATCCCTAAGAAAAAGATGTTATCGCACTTGAACAGTGTATTTTGGGAAACACATCCCACATTGGATTATGTACAGAGTCTGTTGTTAATTCTCTTTAATTGCTAAATACAGTTTAGGGACATGACGCTGGTATGGTAGCTTTCAAGAGGGGTCATGTTGGATCCCACTCCGAAAAAAAGACGGTATAAATTTAATAAATAAGATTTTTTTTTCAGTTTGCATTTTCTTAATTGTTATGCATTCTTCAAGAATCTCTTACTCCCCCCTGCAAGGTTTTCTTGGGAAGAATAAATAAATTTGGGTACAATGGTTTTTGTGAGGTAGATGATAGGAGTTGTGAGCTGCTCCATGTAGCTAGTTGAAGTAGGTAGTAGCTTACTACTATGTAAGCTTACATTTAACTAATCTTGGTCAGAATTTTGCCCAATTATAACAGGATGCAACCCAGAGACAACTATGGTATCATAGGTGCATCCCAGTGTTAAACTAAGACTAAGAAGTAGCTTAACGTGGAAATAAGGCACAGATCAGCTACACTTTTGCTTTCTAAATTACTCTAGCTGAAGTTTATGTGAACATAACTTTTTTATTCCTTTCCATGCAGCTAATTCATCAATCAGTAATTTTGGTGACACCTTCAGGAATGAAAATTGCTGCTTGATAAACAGCAGATGGTAATGTTGCCATATCAGAGATTAGCAGTAGCTATCAGTATTTTATAAGTAAACTGCAAATCTAGAGCAGAATCTGAAGAACTGTTGTGTCCAAGATTTGAATGGATGTTTGTTGAAGAGTTTTCTACTTGGCAGCATTTTTGAAATGGCAAGAGTGTTCAATAAGACATAAGACTCTGCTGCATACAGAAGAAAATCCCAGTTGTTGATATGCACAAACCTTTGAATATGCTTATACTATCTCTTTCACTGTTAATGTGACTATCTGTGTGGAATAAACAGAATTTGGAATATACTGTGCTATTTTGTGAATAAAAGCCAATTAAGACAAAAATTATCTAGGTATAGTAAAAGTCAGCTGAAGCCATCTCTTTCATAATCTCTGCAGAATGTATGACTGAGCTGACTTTTGATGGTCATGGTTTACATTTATTTGGGTGGAAGTTCACACTTCCTAATTTTATTCAGATTGTAAGAAATGTCTAGACCTGAGTGCTTTCTCTGGTAAGTAAGTTAAAGTTTTTAACAATTGCTGTACAAATCTTTAACTCTTGAATACAACTGGTAAATTCTGCCTCCTGTGAACCAAGGTTTTGTTTTTGTTTTTTTTTTGGAGGGAAGGAGTTTGAAGCTGATTCAAGAGGTGTATCACTGATTCAGCAAAGTCCCAAATAATGAACTAAATTGTACTGAGCCAGACCAATTTGTGCCAACTCCTCATCAGATTAGATTGCCCCATTGGCTCTCACTTTCAAAACAGAATGTCTCAGTCCAAAATGGTGTGGATATTAGAAGTGGAAAAAGCCAGACAATGTGTGTCCAAATGATGAAAAATTGATACAGAGAGGGAAGAAACTGGGCTTTACCCATTAAACTATATTGTGCCACCTGAGGCAAGTATTTCACCAGTATTCCTCATACACAGTATTTGCAGGGAATAGTTATGTAGGATTATTGAAATTATATAATCAAGTCACCCTGGCCATCTCATCATTCATTTGCTAGATTTATGTCTTAGTAAGAATGAGTTGTAGTGAGGGATGGATGGGCAGTTGATTGTCATCAAGTTGGTATTTCTGAATCTCTTGAATTTTCTTTTCTCTAGTTGAATAGCCTAGCTTAAACATCTGTTTGCCTTTCTTAATTTGTCAATTGGTCTTTGAATGCGTTTGAGTGTTTAGGAAGTAAAACTTGCTCTCCACACCTGAATTACATCTAGTTTGTTTCTGTTAAGTATTATATGGAAGGTTGAGAATCTGAGCATTGTCTGGGATCGCTTTGATGGAGGAAGAGATCCCAGCATTGCTTTCTGCCTTCATTGTAGGGCGGGGGTGTCAAACTCAATTTCGTCTTGGGCTGTATCAGCATTTTGGTTGTCCTCAAAGGGCTGGTTGTATCTGTAGGACTATATAAATGTATCTACTCTTTTATCATATTAAATAATTGCCTCCACAATTGATTATTACTGGTTTTAGTAATAACTACCTCTGAAACTAGAAGTCCAGCAAAAATAATGGCAAGCAGATGTTCAAGTGTACAACTATTGTACAATTTATTGAAAAATGAGTTTTGAAAACAAAGTTATTTTTTAATAATCAGACAATTATTACCAAGCACTGTTTATTACTTTAACTTTTTGAGACACTCTCTGTGCCTCTTTCTGCTCCCCCCTTCCCTGTGCCTCTTTGTGCTCCCCTGCGCATCTCTGCACCCGGCGAGACAGATACCCAGATTGCGGGCCCCCGGCTGCCAGTATTCCGAAGAGGGGCCCAGCAGCCATTACTCACAATCTGCTTCTCCTTCTGACTGCTCCTCTGTCCAACTCTTGCAAGCCCTATGGAGTGTTGCCATGGTAATATGCGGCAATGCTCTGATAGACTTGGACAGAGGAGCAGTCAGAAGTATAAGTAGATAGTGCTGGCTGCTGGGCCCCTCTTTAGAATACTAGCAGCCAGGGGCCTGCAATGTGGGGATCAGGCCCGCCAGGTGGAGGGAGTGCCACAGCTGCAGGAGAGGTGCGAGGGCCACATGAATTGGCCTGCTAGGCCGGATTTGTCCCGTAGGCCTTGTGTTTGACACGTGTGTTGTATGGGATCAGATTAAGCAAGGCACATAGCATCAGCAGCCTGTTCTCGCATCTTAAGAGGCAGCACCAAAGGGTCTTACTCTGAATAGATGCAGAAAATTCTCAGCAGCCTGGCAGCAGGCAAATCCTACAGGCCAGGAAGAAAGAATGATGCATCTTTTACAGTCCTCCCTCCACATTTGTGGGTTTGACCTTCACGAATTTGATTATTTGCGAGGCACGTGCTCCCCCCCCCTTCACTTGCATTCCTGGGAGGCTTGTGTTTAAAATGGCTGTGTTTTCCTTTGGGTGAGTAAAGTCCCCTTCCTACTGCTGTGGAATGACTGCTGATCAGGTGCTCTCTTTGATTTCAGGAGGGCCACTGGAAGTACCGTATTTGCCAGTGTATAAGATGCACTCCCCCCCCTGAAAAATAAGTTTTGAGAATAGGGTGCATCTTATACACCGGTGAGTCTTTTTTCCCAAGCATTTTGCCACCGTGCATGTTCTCAGAACAGACCTTTCCTGCTTGTTTTTCTTTCCTATGTCAACCACCCATCCCCAAAGTATTATGCACTGATCATATTGTCTGGTTCAGTCAGGTTTAATTAAGTGACTGCCCTCTGCTTTAAAAGAAAAAGAACCAGCACAGATCGAACCCCTCCGTTCTTCTTCTTCTTTCTTCCTGTCTGATCTTTGATGAGGGATGACATGCTTCAATGTGTTTCACTCCCATCCTTTTCTTTTTTTAGATTAGTTTAGAAAGGATCAGGCTACTGCTATCTAGGAGTGTATTTCTTTAATAAATATTTATCTGGTTGAGGATTCTAAATTTATTTTTCTGCCTGCAATTTGGTTCTTTCAAACTCAACATCCGAAGATGGGCACCTCTGCTGTGAATGGAATAAAGACTCAAACAGACATTTCATTCCAGTCATAATCTCTCACAATCCTTCCCGTCTCACTTTTGCCACTGCCCTTTTTTGGATTGTGAAGTATTCAGACATGCCCATAGAAGAAATTGACTGTACCATACTAATGAGTTTTTAAAAGCTGCTGTTCGCGTAAGTTGAATGCTGAATCCTCAAGCAGCTGCTTAACTTTGTGTTCACAATTCAATTCTGTGTGTTGAACTAAGGGTGCAACATACAGTTGTGATTGGAGATAAGGACACACAAGGTAATAGTTATTGTTTATCGTGAAGTCAGAGATTGCTAATCAGCTGATTTTCCTTACTGAGGTAAGATGGCAAGAAATGTGACAATGCTGAACAATATATTTTGAGCCCCAGGCCTGATAAGGCAGTGAGGGAGGGAAGCGGCTCCATTGTGAGGCTCTTCCTTCCTTCCTATTTGCCTTCTTGGTGGGGCATGGCCAAATTTGAGAGCCAGATCTGGTGGGAGGCCTGGCTGCTAGGAGCTATGTGCCTTTCTTGGCCAAGGAATGAGCATCCGTCTCCTTCCTCAGCTGAGAGAGTGTGTGGGTTCATGAAGCCAGGCTTCTTATGCCTCTCGGCCAATGAAGGAGAGTCCCTCTCCTTAACCAAGAGAAGCACGGGAGGAGCTGTGTGCCTCTCTCAGCCAGAGAGGGAGGGAGAATCCTTCATCAGGTGAGAGAGGCAAGGCAAGTACAGCTGCACCTTGCCATGTCCCTCTCTTGGCCAAGGATAGAGGGAGTCTCCTTCCTCGGCCAGGAGAAGCACAGATATGCCTTATGGTGTGCATTTCTCAGCCTGGGAGGGAGGGAAGGAAGGAGATTTCTTCCTCCGCTGAGAAAAGTGCACAAGGCCCTGCTGCAAAGGGCAAGCTGGCTAGCGCTGGCAGCCATGGCACCGGAGTGGAATGTGGGTAAGTGAAACCATAGATACTGGTCTAGCAGATATCGGGGACCTACTGTATTCATTTAGCTACGCATTCTTTTTGTGGTAAGAATTCATCTATTCATCAGTACGTATTCAATGCATCTACCACTCACAGCATTAAATGCGCAGATCTGTTTATTTTAAAAGAACTTTCTTTCATGGAGTCATGCTTAAGATGCTCAACTCGCCCTCCAAAAAAGTCTTTTCATTACTAAATTAATACACAGATTTCAATAGTGTTTGGGATTTATGGAAGGTGAGCATGCAAGAATTATTCATTTTAGCAATGCTATTCAAGTAGTTTATAAAGCTTTAGGCTTGAGTATATGATTTTGCAATATTACCAAAAAAAAAAAAATACACCTCATCATCAGCATTTGTAATTATTTTCAGTTTATAGTAGATTGTGATGCCCAGTATGTGTACATAGAACTCATGAATATAAGACTAACAACTGCTATGGAAGCCTAAATATGAAAAGCATAATATTATTAAAAGACAACTTTCTACTTTTTTCAAGCCAAAACCCAATTATCAGGACTTTCTTTAAACTAGAAAGCAGCTTGCAAGTTCAGTTTCCAAATTCTGCTAGATGCTTCAGATTGTTTTTTTATTTGAAGTTAGGAGTTGCAAAATTGCAAAGGTTTCATTTTTACTAATCCAGTGTACTTTTATTTGGGAGTAACTCCTTTTGAACTCACCCTTACTTGCAGGTATGTCTAGGATCAGACTGCATGCTCTTAAATAACTTCCCTCTCCAGGATCTACTCCTGAACATTATGTTAGTTTTCTTCAGCATATTTATTACTGAGGTAGAAATAATCTGACAGGATATATCTGTAACATGTATATGATTAAAGAGCTTGCAGATCTACTCATTTGTATATCTTAAAGAGAATCCATTTGTGTTGGATCTTTTATTGAATTAAATGCAGTGGGGGGGAAAAAGAAGTAGGGAAAGTTTGAAACAGAAATAAATGTTACTTAATTTCTCTCTTTGGCTTTTTCCTGACTTACCCAGACATACCCTGGCCCCATTTAACTTAGTTGTGCTATGAGACTGCAACATCAACATATACAGCCTTGCTGCCTTTGGAGAAAAGCTCTCTTCCTAATCCAGGAATAAACCCTGTTTGATGATATTCTGTGTGTATATGTGTTCAAGGTTGCCTTGTTGGTTTATGGCAACCTCCTGAATTTCATAGGGTTCTCTTCACTGGTGGAGCTTGGTGTGTGTGGAGGGTAGGAGGGGCTACGGCATGGGAGCATGGCCGCGGTGCATGGAGGCTGTGGCTGAGGTGTGTGGCCACAGCGGGAGGGGGGGTTTGGCTATAAGCTGCAATGCCCCCCAAAAATTGCTGCCTGGGGCAAACCGCCTCCATCGCCCCCCCCATCCCTAAACAACTGGTACTCTTAGACAAGGAATACTCAGAGGTGGTTTGCCAGTTCCTTCCTCTGAAATATAGCCCACAGCACCTGCTATTCACTGGCAGTCTCCACACACAAAGGAAACACAGGTTCTTTCAATTTAGATTAAGACTGTAAATCTAAACGCACTTTGAAAGGCCTTATGGAACTGTGAGTGAACATGTAGGTAAAATATTGCTGCTTTCTTAAACACCTGCACTGGTCTGAGACCTTGAAATGTATTTACCAGCACAAAAATAGCCATGCTATTGTCTGTTTTCCCCATGAACATTGTTTTGGGAATTGCTGCACCTCATGGCTCTGGACTTGTCTCATCCCAAGATCTTTTTAATATCTTGCATGGGGCTCTACTTTAAATTGCTATAATGAATTGGCCTCCACCACATGCAAACGTTTCTCAGTGGAAATCTTCCCATGCTGGAGTTCTTCCTAAAAATACTCAGCTTTCCACAGAGAATTTAAGATTGTTTTCAGAGGATCTTTGGAAATTCACAGCAAAAAAGCCTGTTATCAGTGTCTTCAGTCTTATCTTTTGCTTCTCTTGGTTGGTCCCAGCTAGAGTAAACCCATTGAATCAACATACAGGTAAATCTCATTGATTCAACAGAGGTCCAATCACACTACTGAATTATAGTACCCTGATTCCACTTTAGCTGCTATAGTTCTGCTCTATGGAATCCTGGAATTAGTAGTTTAGGGTAATGCATTTGGAATTGTCATCCAGAGGGTGATAATGCCTCACCAAACTACAGGCCTCAGAGCAGAATTCTACAGGCATCCACAGGTTGAAACCATGGTACTTAAAGTGCAATAATGGGGCTATAATTGTGTTTTGTGAATGCCAGTATGATACAGTGGTTGAGCATGAAACTATGACTCTGGAGACCAGGGTTTGAATCGCTGCTCAGCCATGGAAACCCACTGGGTGACTTTAGGCAAGGCACACGCTCTCAGCCTCAGAGGGACGCAGAGGCAAATCCCCTTTTGAACAAATCTTGCCAAGAAAACCATGTGTTGGGCTTGCCTTAGGGTCACTGTAAGTTGGAAACAACCTGAAAGCCCATAACAACAATGGTATTGTGTGAATGGGTCTCAAGTTTACTCTAGCTGGAATTAACAGGGTTGAGGTGCTGGTTTTGGTTGGTTTGTATTATCTCACAGGTAAGTATTTGCATCTGAAGAGCAGCATATAATTTTAAAAATAAGAAGGTACATTTATATGGGAAGCTGTAAACACTAGGAGAGCCAAAACATGAAGGAGCCCAAGGACACCAAAGGAATCAGCTGCAGGCATTTAGTCTCATTAAAGCACTCATATAGTTCCCCTACTTTGAAACAGTCATCAGAAGCTTTTAAATTTTAGTACATTTTAATGGAACTTTCAGATTTGGACTAGAGATGCACATTTCAGCATTTGTACAGCAAAATGTGATCTAGGTCTATTCCATGTAGGTATATGCCTTCAAGTCACCTGTTGACCTATGGCAACCCCATATATTTCATCAGGTTTTCTTAGGCAAGCAATACTCCAGAGGTGGTTTACCACTTAATTCCTCTGAAATCTAGCCTTGAGCACCTGGCATTTGCTGCTGGTTTCTCATCCAAGTACTAACAAAGGGTAGCCCTGCTTAACTTCCAAGATCAGACAGCATTTGGTGCCTTTAGGGTATTTAGGCCCATAGGTCTACTCCACCAAATGGAATTTGAGTATTTTTTTACTGGAAATTAGGAGGGAGAAAGGAGGATTGCTCATTGGTTTGCTAGTTGGTTATTAGGTGTTAACATAATATTCTCTTACCTGTTGAAATTTTTCTCACCTACATCTTGGGCAATTCTTCTTTTCAATCCAAAGAAGATTCAGAGTTTGGAATCCTGTTAGTGACATGCACAAGAGTGTCAATGTGGCCTACATGCATGTATGTCTCTTTGGACTGGAATGCAAGGTGCTATTCTGTAGCTGTTTACACAATGGGTAACATACATAGTGTATGCCAGGCTGCAGGAACAGCTAGGGCTGCTGCTGGCGTCCCTGCTTCCTGGTAGGGAGGGGAGGAAGGGGGAAGCTCCGAGGAGAAGTGATAGAAGGGTTCACTTCATCTGTGAGCTCACTCCCATTTCTGTCCCTTAATGAGCCAATTCTTCAGTGTCATGATTTGCTGCTTCTCCCCACTGTTAAGCAGCAGAGGTGGCGGCAGCAGCCGCAGCAAGTGAGTAGTGGGTGGGAAAGTTTCAGACTGGGCACAAAGGGCTAAAAAGGAACCCCCTCTGCATCCCATCCAAAAGGAGATATGCAGGGAATGGAGACACAACTGCACAGGTAGAACATTACTCTCTACCTGCTTGAATGCTACACATTTGGTGTTAAAAGTTTAGCATTCACACGTCAAAGATACACATCTTTCTTTTTTTGTCATTTAATAACCGTGGGCCTGATTTCATTTTGAAAACATCAAACACAACGTGCGACAAGTAGTTTGCCTTTGTTTTCAAATTAGATACCATCTTTTTGCTAAATGACCTTAATGAAGCAGGGAGGGAAGGAGAGAGGGAAGGTGGGTTGGATGGTCACTGGGGACCCTTCACACTACAGAACCATAGCATTATTAATTGCCATGATTCTGTCCTATGGAATCTTGGGACTGCTAGTTTAGGGAGGAGCATTCAGAACGTTCTGGGGCCTCACCAAACTACAAACCCCAAGATTCCATAGGAGAGAACCATGGTAGTTAAACGGGACCACTCATGCTACAATTGTGTAGTGTGAATGGAGGAGCTCCGTAGTGATTTATACTGATTCTTTGTTTTTATGATAGACATTCTGATAACAGCCCTTAAATGCAATACCTGCCTCTTGCATTGTGTCTGTACAAGAGTCCAGAAAGGTATGGTTCAGGGAGTAAAAAACTCTGAAAGAAAGAATAAGCTGACATCGTATCTTTGTAACACCTTTACTTCCACTGTATAAAATCAACCAAGTCATCTCTGCTGGGCTACAGAAAGATAACTGAAATTTAAAGAAAGGCAAAGGGAATGGGTGTGTGCGAGAGAGAAAAGGCAGGTATGAAAAACTTTTCTTTTTGGAACAGCAAAACAAAGGCAAAACAAACATGCATTCAAAATAAAATCTGAATATGAAAGGATAATCAAAAAGTGATTCCTCTTTAGGAAAAAAAAATCTTCCAAACATGAACTGTAACCTCCTATTGCAACCTTTGTAACCAAATATTGCTTAGAGACATTAAAGACATCAATAGAAACAAATGCTAGTCCAACACAGTTAATTCATCAGTGCTTTTTCAAGCCTTGCCTCTTACACATGGTAGGACACCCCACCACCTCCCCCCATTTCAAACACACACCTAAAAAATAATAATCTTCATTTAGGTCATGTACACATCAGCAAGCCAAAGTTCATGTTGCATGGCTCTTTTCTGAATTCTGATTAAAAGTTCTCTTCATTCTTCTTCTTCTTTTTTTTAAAAAAGAGTGCTCTTTTCCTTAGTCAAGAGTTAATATTAAAGAAAGCTACATCAGTGGGAGCATACTCCTAAAGAATATCTTTTAACCCCATTTAAAAATTAGATTATGTTTTACAATAAACAAATACAGTACCTGTAAACGGCATGTTACCATTCTCAATTGAGTTAATTCAAGAGGCCAGGCTCCCTGGCGACTACGTATACAAACTAGAAACTATACTCGGATTATTTGATACATAAATCATGAACATTTTCTCGCTGTACATTCTACCGTCCTTGCGTTTAAATATATTAAGAGGAAACATCATTCGATTAAAGACTATTATTAATAATATTATTGTATTTTTTAAAAAAAATCCCAAGGGAAGTGTCTCTCTTTTCCCTCCGGTAGAGGGCGCCCGCGCGCAAAAACAACACCCGAGAAGAGGCGGAGGCGCGGGGGCTGCGATCCAGCGTCGTCCGCACCGCCCCTCCGCCCCAGCCCCGAGCCCCCAAGGCCTTCGGCGGCGGCGCCCCCTAGCGGAGCTTCTTGCCCAGCAGGTGCCGGGCGCTCTTGAGCGGCGGTTTCGGGCCGCCGCCGCCGCCGTGCATTTTCGACAAGGGGCAGTACTTGATCGTGTGCGCGTTGTCCCCGCTGGCGCCGCACAGCGGGCACGTGTACCGCCGCAGCACCGGGCACAAGACCCGGCCGTCGGGTCCCTTGAGGATGTGCGTGGTGTACAGCGCCACGGCTTCCTTGTTATTCCGGCAGAAGACGCAGACCTGCAGCTCCGGCTTCAGGAGCCGGGAGCCGCCGCGCGGCGGGGGCGGGAGCCGGCCGGCGTCGACCACCAAGCGCCCGTCCCACGCGTGGGGCGAGCGGTCTCTTTCCAGGTGCTCGGCGGAGCAGTTGAACACCACCGAGGCCGGGCCGGGGCGGCCGGAGAAGGGGCTGAAGTCGGCGAAGCGCTCCTCCAGCAGCCCGTCCCCGGGCTGGTGGTGGTGGTGGCTGCACAAGTCGAAGTCGCGCAAATCCAGAGAGGTCCCGAAATAAGGGGCGCCCCCTTCCTCCTCCTCCTCGTCTTCCTCCTCCTCCTCCTCCTCCAAGTCGTCCTCCTCCTCCTCCTCCTCCAACTCCTCCTCGTCCCCTTCCTCGGCCGCCTGGAACTGCTGCACGGTGGCCGCCACCACCACCGACGGCGGCCCCGTCCTGAAGCCCTTCTCCTGCCGCTGGCTCACCGCCTTGGTGATCAGAGTCGCCAGCCCCAGGTAGTCGTTCCACGAGTTAAAGGCGTTCCCGGCCGCGCTGTGGTGGCTCTTCGCTCCGTGGCGGCTGCCCGCGCCGGGCAAGAACTCCGCCGGCGGCTGGTGGTGGTGGTGGTGATGGTGGTGGTGGTAGTGGTGGTGCTTCTCCAGCTTGCCCGGGTGGAAAGTCTCCATCATCGGAGGAAAAACTTCCTTCGCATGCAGACGGGCCCTCTCCTGAAAGGGAGAGCGACGGCACTTGCAAGGCTCCGCGGAACCACAGCCTCCACCCAGCCCCGCTCGCCTCTCCTTCTTGCTCCCGCTTCGCCTTCTGAGCGCCTTTGAGCGCGCACAGCTGCTGAAATAGATACATTCGGAGGGAGGGCGAGCGAGCGGGAGAAGGCTCAGCCCAGGGGCTGCGCTCTAATTGGCCGGCAGCCAAAGCTGTCCCCCCCCCCTCCACCGCCCTGGCTGCTTGCTATTGGCTGCTGAGCCTTCAGTACCCTTTCGTCTCTTCCAGCTGGGTGGGGGTGAAGCGCTGGAGGGCTTTGATCCAGAGTCGGTACCGGGTCCGGCAGTGTTCGTGAAACCAAGAATGAGGGAGATGAGAACGCACACACGCTTTCTTAGACACAAACGGCATTTAATCCCGGAACCTGTTTTCAGAGGATTTTTATTTTCCCTCCTAAAAAAAAAAAAGGCTCAGCTTTTTCGGAAATCCACATTGAGGGGTGAAAAAAAAAAGGCAAAACACCATTGCCTGTTGGTAACCTGAAAACAATCTCCCTCTTACTGGCCGAGAACCACATCGTGATTGAGATTGTGCAGACAGTTCCTTTCCCGCCTAGACCCTTTGGAGTTTTCCTTGGGAAGCCATGAACCCAGTGGAGGCCTCAAGTGGGCGGAGGCTTGCTCGGCCCACCTCAAAGGCCCCTCCCCAGGACCCCATAGGATGTTGAAAGTGGAATAGGAGCACTGTAACAGTCTAGCGCGGAAATGGCCCTTGTCTTCTTTGCCGCGGCAAAGAAAGTATCAGCAGAAAGGCTTTGAAAGGGCTCGTTTTGGCTATAGGTGGAGGAGGGGCTACCTTGGGGCGAGGGAAAATCAAAGGGGATGCGTCTTTCCCTAGAGATGGGAAGAGGAGGTACCACCTGTTGGTCTCTCTGCTACTTACACAAAGACCCTCCCATCCATTAAAATGGTGGCATCCCTGGTCAGGACTTGCGGTCTTCGTGCTTCAGGAAGCAAAAGAAGTAATAGAGGCTGGTTGCATGTGCGTGCCTGCCCGCACATACTAGCAAGAGGGCTGCTTCTCCCACGCCTGCTTTGCGTACTGTTTGGAGTTCTGGTTGTTCTTTGCACATCCTGCTGTAAGGGAAACTGGAAGATCTCAGTGGCTTATGTGGAGGAGCGGTGGGATATGCAGGGGTGTATGTGGTTAGATGTATCTGCTGTTCTCCAGGATTGGCCAAAGGAAGGGATGGGGTTTTTTTTGGGGGGGGGGGAGGTAATCCTGAAGGAAATAACCCTCCACACTCCAGTTTCATCACTAATGATACCATATTAAACTGTTAGGGTGGAATATTCCCAGATTTTAACATCTGCCCCACTTCTTTCCCTGCACAGGTGTACTTGTTCATGGTGTGATTGTGTAAATGAAATGGCTCCTGAACAAGTCCCCCCCCCGGAATGCAAGATATCTTGCACAGTTGCTCAGCTCTTTCTATGGGCTTCCTCCTTGCAGGCCCCATTTCTCTGATATTTATGTCCCTGAGGCAAGATATCCCTGGAATTTTCTCCTCCCGCCCCCTTTGCTGCCCAGTGGCCTCTGGCATAAGACTAGCCCTGCTCTCCTAGGGAATATCTGTGTTCTGCAACAAATATGAGTTCTTCTAGAAGAATTTGCCTAGACATACAGCATAAATTAATTTACACAAACACAGATACATTTGGCAATATGTTTGTCTATAATGCTGTTGTGCGCCTTCAAGTTGTTTCTGACTTAGGGTGACTCTAAAACGAACCTGTCACGGGGTTTTCTGGGTCTGAGAGTGTATGACATGCCTAGGGTCACCCGGTGGGTTTCTATGGCCAAGCAGAGAATCGAACCCTGATTTCCAGGCTTGTAGTCCAACTCAATCCACTACACCAGAGCTTTCCAAACTTTTCATGTTGGTGACACACTTTTTGGACATGCATCATTTCACAACACAGTGATTCAGTTTTACTAGAAAACCAAAGCTTAAACAGTGGGAAGGGCAGCTCCTCCACCCGATCCTGGCTCACCGCCATTGCCCTTGCCAAAGAAAGACCCTGGCAAGGTGGCAGCAGTAGGAAGGGCAGCCCCCTCATCTGACCCTGGCTCGCTTCTGTTGCCCTCACTGAGGAAGGACCCCGGTGAGGGTGGCAGCAGTGGAAAAGGCACCCCCCCATCCTGGCTTGCTGCCGTTACCCTCATTGAGGAAAGACCCCAGTGAGGGCAGCGGGAGCAGGAAAGACAGCCTCCCTTCCTGATCCTGAGTCGCTGTCATCACCCTCACCAAGGAGAGACTCCGGCAAGGGCAGCAGCAGTGAGAAAGGCAGCTCCCCTACTTGATCCTGGCCTGCTGCTGCAATGGCAGCAGGAGAGGCTCGAGTGGGGAGGTCTTTCTCAGCCCAGGGAGGCGACACACCTACACACTTCAAGTGCACTAACATGTTCTGACACACTGTTTGGAAAGCCCTGCACTACACTGTACTGGCTCTCACCTATGATATAGCCTAGGCTGTTTCATCAGTTCAGTTACCCAGGCCCTATAAATGTTTGGGGCTCCTCTTACAGTTTTCAGTCTGTGACCCCCTCCAAATGTGCCAGGCCCCTCTTGGAGGCCATATGGCCCCTGCTGAGAATGGATGCTCAAGAGTGTGGAAAAATTATTTCAGACAATAGCTCCCAAAATCTCCAGGCAGCACAGCCACTTCCACTTTCATTCTAGTGCTCTCTCTCTAAACTCTCACTCAATATTAATGCTGGTTTTTCTCTCCATCCTGGTTCCATGTGGTGCTAATTGTTTCACCTGGTTTAGAGAATTCTTTGTTTCCCTCACTGCCTTGCTGTTACTTTCCTTCTCTCACTTTTCTTTCTTGTTGGCATTATCTCCCTCCACCCCAGTACTCATTTCTGCCTTTGCATCTATATTCTATGCTCTTTTTAATTTATCAGTTTATTAACAGATTTTTATATTATAACATCATCTCTGATTCCTCACCCCTACCTCAACAGTAGTACACAAATTACCTGTCAATTAAGTTACACAGTCGTCATACCAAGATAAAAGATGTCAAAAGTGTTTCCTCACACAGCCAGCCAAAAGGATTTTAATACCTTTGGAAGTTCAGCAATATCCTTTGCCCCCTATATATTCAATAGGGAATTCCAAATCACAGTAAAAATGCATTTTTTCTTCTTTCTTCTAGTGATTTGAAGTTTGTTAGTTAATTTTTCAATCAAGCTAATTGCCATACCTTATTATACCAGGTTGTCACAAATATCCTCTTTAAACTCTCCACCCATCATGGGCACCATGTGAAAGTGTCACTGTCTCTCTCCAGATTCTCAAAGATTCAGGTTTTCAAATCTAGCCAGCCCCATTTTCCATATTGTGCAGATTATTTTCTTATTATGAAAACAATTTACCAGCTCACGAAAGGACTGAGCAGCAGGTACAGACACTTCTGTGTTCCCACTGAGAAGGACCCCTTTCAAAGTTTCTTTATAGACAAAAAAACAGCAGGTAGTTTCTTAGATCCTTTGCCTATAATGCAGGGCTACAAAACCTAACGCCTAAGGTTATCTCCCTCATTGCAGTGCTGTTTCCCTCCCCCCTCTCCCTTAACAACTTTTTTTCTCCTCACAGACCTCCTGTATCTTTAACAGTTCCCGGTGATGCAAATACTCACTAAGTACCAGTGATGGGGATTTCATAAAGTTTGGGATCCTAATTGTGGCATTTAGTCCTTATGATCAGAGACATGTTTATTTGTATGCTACATTTCTGTAGTAAATCATCATGAAAGCAGCTTACAATAACATCAGAAAAAAGTTAAACACAGAACGATGTTTCTAGATAATTCAATAGCAGGTACAGCTCAAGATTTAAAGAATCATGCAATGCAGGAGGACAATTGTCCCCATTTTCAAAATAGGGAAAAAGAGGATCCAAGTAACTGTTGACCAGTGTTACCCTGATTTCTGGGGGTCCCGGGAGGGACACCTAAATGTGCTCGCAACAATGGGGAGGGAATTAGCAAAGAGCACTAGTTAGCAATGCGAGAGGCAGGGTAACATAGCAAGATCTTGAACCCTATGTCTATGGGGTCAGGCCAAGTCAATGATAAGGCAGAAGTTAATAATAATAATTGTTTTATTGAAGCACAGTCAAATACGTGTATGCAACAAACTCACACAAGGAACTATAGAAATAAAAGGTAGGAGTTGGATAGAGGGATTTTGAGAGGAGGTTTGGTATGGGAAATACTATACCTGTCCTGGAGCCCGGTAAAAGCAAAGAAGCTGGGGAGCGTGGATTCTCAGCACGTGGGGCTTAGGGGAGGCTCGTCAAATGGAGAGACGGCAATTCGGGAGGCAAGTCACGAGCGATCCGACGAGACGCTCAAAGTCAGGGGTTCTTATAGGGAAAACTGTGGCCGCAGGCTAGTCCATACTTGGGGATAACAGTGAGTTTTGGGCTGGAGACAAAGCCTCCGAAAGGTCAGTGCTTTAGATGATTGAATTATGACCAGATTGTCAATAGAGTAGCCAGTATGCAAACGTGGAGTGCTTGAGAGTTGTATAGTCCGCTTGGGGCAAGGGATCTTTTGTAAGTAGCATGCATACGTAATGTGGTACTTGCCTTGAGGTCTCCTGAAGCTGCATTCAGCAATGACTGGCCTGCCTGGATTAGGATTTGAATGGTTCGGCTATTGTCGGCCGCGTCTGTGTGCGTGCTTGTCCCGGGGCCTCGCAAGCATGTGGAGAGGAATGGGTACAGAAGGCCAAAGTATTGATATCAAATGATATCTTAATATCCCACAAGCTCGGGCTAGAAACAGCGGTAACACCAGTCTGTTTGAAGTCAATACCAGGAAAGGTTCTGGAACAAATCATTAACTGTTCAGCCTATGCACATTTAGAAAGGAGTGTTGTGATAGGGGTTTCTCAAAAACAAACTGTGCCAAATGAGTCATATTTCTCTTTTTTGACAGAGTTACAAGCTGGATGTTTTTGCAGGCCAGCTGGCAAAATGTGGGCTACAGAGTGCAGAAGCTACATTTATAATTGGTTGACAGACCAAACCCAAAGAAAGCTAACCAATGGTCCCTCTTAATCTTGGAGAGAAGTGACTAATGAGATGCCTCAGGGTTTTGTTCTGTGCTCAGTATTGTTCAACATCTTCATAAATGGTTTGGATGATGGAATAGAATGCATCGTTATTAAATTTGCATATGATGCCAAATTAGAAGAGGTAGTCAATACTGCAGAGGAGAGGATCAGGATTCAAAATCACCTTGACAGATTGGAGAGCTGGGCCAAAAGTAACAAAATGAATTTCAATACAAATCAATCTAAAGTACTACATTTAGGCAGGAAAAATGAAATGCACAAATATAGTATGGATGATAACTAGCTTGAAAGCAGTACAGGTGATAAAGATCTAGGGGTCTTAATAGATCACAAGCTAAACATAAGTCAATTGTGTGACACAGTGGCCAAAAAATCCAGTGTGATTGTTGCATCAACATGAGTATAGTTTCCAGATTGAGAGAACTAACTCTATTGTGGTTTGATCTGACCTCGTCTTGATTACTGTATCCAGTTCTGGGTGCCAGAATTCAAGCTGAAATATGTCCAAGGAGGGAAACTAGGGCCCTTTCCTCAGCACCCTCTCATCCTGCCATGGGGATGAGAGAAGGATGGGACTGCAAAGATGCTTCTGCATGACATCATCGTGATCCAGTCCTTCTCCCATCCGCAGGCAGCACCTGCAAATGCACCACCATCCTGCACTTACCTGACCTGTGGAAGCCCCAGAAGCATGATGGCTGTGCTTCCTGCCCCAGTGTAGCCTGGGAAAGTACCCAGTGCACTGCACAAGGAACAGGTATGGCCATCACACTCCCTTCCGCAAGGAGCCAGCCAGTGTGGAGGAGAGTGCTCCTGTCGCTCTCCCTGGCACTGCTGCTGCTGGGATCCCCACCGGAAGACTTCGCAAAAAGGTAGGGTGTGGAAAGAGCCTACACCGATCAAAGTTCTGGCAATCAAACACTATGAGAAATGACTTTGGGGTACATTTTGCTTGGATAAGAGAAGACTGAGAGGCGACATGATAGCTATCTTTAAATATCTGAAAGGATGTCAGGTAGAAAATGGAGTGAGCTTGTTTCTGTTGCTGCAGAGACTAGGACATGAACCAATGGCTTCAAATTGCAAGAAAAGAGATTCCAACTAAGCATTAGGAAGAATAAGACCTGTTTGACAGTGGAATAGCCTATCTTGAAGAGTGGTCATTTGGATGGCGATGTGTTAGGAGTGCTTTAGATGTGTATTCCTGCATGGCAGAGGGTGGGGCTAGATGGCCCTTGGGTTCTCTCCCAACTCAATGCTTCTATCCTGGTCTCCCTTCCAATTCTACAATTCTATCTGACTTTACGGTAATAAACATACAGTGATATTAAACAACCCACTAATAATTCACACAAATAGTTTAATTAAATGGCATATACCAAAATGGCAGCAAAAATACATTTTCCTAAAGTTAAATGCTGCCTCAGTCACAACAGCCCTTAAAGACAATCCCACCTGCATAGTCTCTAGATAGCGTTTTCTTCTTCTGCACCAGCGGGAGTCAGAAAGGGCTCCATTCTCTTAGGCTGGGCAGAAATGAACCTGATAGAAGACTAGAATCCAGATGTCCTTTCATACTGCACAATTGTGTTATTCCACATTAACTACTGGAATCTTGGAATTTGCAGTATAGGGAGAGGTGTTTAGAATTCTCAGCCAGGGAGATCTAGGGCATCACCAGACTACAAACCCCAGGATACCATAGGGTGCAGCCAATGCAGTTAAAGTAGTACCATTGTGCTATAATGATGTAGGGTGAACGGGCCCCAGTTCTTGCAGGATTCCCAGCCTAAAGTTTTCTAAGCACTTTCAACAGCAATAGCAGCACTTCTACTTGGAGTCTATCAAGGCCATGCCATCCCAGGGCAGATGAAATAATCCACGCAGAAGATCTCTGGTTGTGCTGGCAGAAGAATGATAGGAATTGTGATCCAAACAGTAACTTCTCCAAGCTGTGGCAAAGACACATGTGCAGAGCTGGGAAAAGCTCTGGCCATGCTATCTGGGAGATGTAATCTAAAAATTTTATTTTTCACAGCTCTGCTCATATAAATATTTATGAACACACAGACATACTCTAGGAGTCAAGAACAGGCAAGGATCACCAGGCAGCTGGTTACACAGTGCTCTTCCAGCAATACAGAGAGCAGAATTTGCAAGGTCCACTCTTGGGCTTACGCTCAAGCCTATCATTTTAAGGAAGCATTAACCCTAGACTTTCAAGATAGCCATTTGTTTAATTAGGTACACTATGCCTAAACACCCTAAAGGTCCCATGTGATCCTGGAAGCTAAGCAAGGTCAGTCCTGGTTAGTACTTGAGTAGGAGACCACCAATGGATATCAGATGCTGCAAACTATATTTCAGAGGAAAGAAGTTGCAAAATTACCTAAGAAAATCCTCTGACATTCATGGGGTTGTCTTAAGTTGGTAGGTGGCTTGAAGGCACATGCACACATGGGGTTCTTCCCTGCACATTGTCATTATCATCCCCACTCCCCTAGAACTCCAGAGTTCATCCTGTCTTCACACACTTAGAATATTTTTATTTACTTTCTAATAGTAATGGATGAAGAGCATTTGTTGTTTCTGTATTCAAGGTGAGTACCGTCCTTTTGGATGTTGTCTACAATACCTGAAGGGAAACATCTATCTCCTGCTTTCCCCCATAAAGGTTAATCTCAGTGAGGGTGCGTGGCTGAGATAGACCAACAGGTATATGTAACGCTCTCCTCTCTGTGGTATCTGGTGGCTTTCATGTCAGGGTGTAATAAATCCACTTTGGGATTTAGTCTAGACCAGAGCTTTCCAAACTGTGTGTTGTGACACGTTAGTGGGTTGCCTGCAGTGTGTAGGTGTGTTGCGTGAGCATCACAGGTGCAGGGGTGCCTCTCCCACTGCCCCAGGTCAAGGAAAACCCCGGTGAGGGCAGTGGCAGCGGGCCAGGCTCAGGTGGAGGGTCTACCTCTCCCACCACCATTGCCACCGTTTCAGGCTGAGGAAGACCCTGGCAAGGGCAGTGGCAGTGTTGGGCTAGGCTTGGGTGGAGGGGCTGCCTCCACTTACTGAATTACATACTGAATTACTGTGTCGTGAAGTGATGCATGTCTAAAAAATGTGTCACCAACATGAAAAGTCTGGAAAGCTCTGTTCTAGACTTTAAAGGAGCTGTCCAAGGCACTGAATCCTGTCCCCTAAAACAGATTCAGCAGCTTCGATAGCTGCTTTAAGTTCTAGGATAAAGCCCAGAGTGGATACACTGCACTCCTGGCAGGGAGAACTACTTGACACCACTATGGAGTGATCCCAACTGATTTCTGGATGGATCACAAATTGAAAGCAAGTCCGAATGCTATAGAGAAATAGATACCCTGTCATAGGAAGATATTCCTATTAATAAACTAATTCAGAAGCAGTTGCATTCTGTCTTTCTGTTTTAAAAGTTATACAGAATGCTCCAATATTCACTTTTTAGGTATTCATTAAGAATAAAAAAACAAGCCCATTGTATTTGTTTCACTCTTTGATAACGTCCTTGATTACTGCAGACAAACTACAACAACAACAACAACTACTACTACTAATTATTTAGTATCTACCTGCCCCTATGGATTGAGGTGGAGAACATCAACATATTAAGACACATAACATCAGTTAAAAGAGCATATAAAACCAATAGCTGTCAAAATAATTAATACATAATAAGTATGTGTGTATAAAATTAGTTATGACTTACTTTTCAGATCCAAGGTTCCCCCCATGTAACACAATAATTAAAAACAAACATTAAAGATATGTGAAGGAATGAACAGTAGAGTTGAAATTTAGGCAATTAAATACAAAGTCTGATTGTTTAAGGCTTTGATGTCTTCTAGGGCTTGTTTAGGAGAAGGAATTTCAGCAGGTGCAGTCTTTGTCACATGACAGCCCATATATCTGTGATCATTCTTCCATCATTCCTTCTTCTGTTATCAAAACCCAGCTAGGGTAAGGAACAATGAAAGAATTATCACAGATTTGGGGGAAGAACAGCCCAGAGGAAGTAATGTGTCCATAATAAAAAATACTGGGGATTTTGAGACTGGCTTCTCCTTGAGTTTTATTCTCAGGTCATTCAATGCCTCCCCTTTCTGTTGCTTCCCTCTCATATGACAAATTGCATCTTCCACACAGTTTCACTGTTGAGGGCTGCATTCAGTCAGTGGTGATGGCAGGGAATCTATCAGTTGCACAATTGTAGTGGGTAGGGCCAATGGGCAATGCTTGGGGAAGTTCCTTTTTGGGGGGTTACAACAAACAGAAGTCATCATTTGATATGGCCATTTGCCACAGCAGCTGGGGGATTCTGAGAGTTGTGGTCTAAAAAGTTAAAATTTCCAAGCTCTGAAAGTAAATGGAGATTTCTCTTTTCTTTTTGTCTGCCTCATCCACATGGCTGCTGCAGGAGAGACATGGGAGAGACAGATCATGCTGGTTACAAGTCTGAATGGATCACGTGCAGAGATCTTTTAAAATTAGGCTGAAGGCCACTTGGGGCCCTAAGACTGCTGTTTGTCCACTCCTGTTTGTCCACTCCTGTTATATATATTTGTTAAAAGTTACTAGACTCTTGTCCTACTGTACGGTTTAATCCTGCCCATCAAACAGCACCAGGAATACATACGCTAGTCCACCTACCCAGTCATGCAGACGTTTCTCTAAAATAATTGAAGACCAATCACAACATTGCACAGAGGAGTGGATTGCTTAATCAATTTATGCAACTGTAAGATGTGACTGAGAGAAGTGACTTGTAACAAAAAAGATGCCCTTTTATATTTCATTGCCATTATTTTCTCCGGCTGATGACATCTGGAGTATTGTGGAATCAAGTATGGTATAAGGCAGTTAGCCTACTTGAGTTGGATGCAGGGTAGATCTGATGGACCACTGCATAAGTGATAATGTCAGAGTGTGTTTATTATATGACAACTTCCCATACTTCCTCAACACAAATTCCTAACTACTCCACTCCTAACAGTTAATGAAAGTTGACCTCACTGTACTATGTGAGAATTTCTGTGTGTCAGTGCCAAATGGCCTGCAAATATTGTACATGGTGCACTTGCAAATAAAAATATCTTCAGGATATAGTTCTTAGCATATTAGGCTTGCAAAGATGCTTTCATTTTCAGATGATAATGTCCACAGGTCTGTGATCCCCTCCCCTCATGGGTGCTTCACTTGAACAAATAAGAATTAACATCATTGCTTTTATATTACAATGACATACATCAGCGTTTCCTAAATTTAGCCACTTTTTGAGTTTTGGGAGAAGCCACTTATAGCATCATAGATGAACTTCCAACTTGTGGATCTATGTATCCTTCCCCCACTCCCAAAAACTAAAAATGCAAGATCTATCAGCTGAAGCCTGGAGAAAAGGGATATACTTAGAATTAAAGAATTTGGAGCTCTAGAATTTGAATGTAGTAACAGAACTGAATGCAACTCACAGACCATCCATACAAAACACTACTTCTGGTTAACTCATACTCTCCTTGGTACTTATCACACTAATCAGCTGTTTTTGGTTGTTCTGTTTGAAAGCTGCTTCTCCTATACTCAGAAAGGTAGCAGAATGTCAATAAACTCTTTTGGATCATTGCTGAGCTTTTGCTCCAATGGCATTAGTTCCTGTGTTTTCTTTCTCACACTTGAAATATGACAATACCATTTACACCATCTTGTTTTCTTTGCTTCCTCAGCCATTATTTTTTTTTTAAAAAAGGGAAACTGTAATTGTATAATTATAATTAATTATAACTATTAACTACAATTATAATTATCTGATATGAGTATAATATATAATTATAAATATAATATATATCATAATTATAAATGCACAATTATATACAGATGCATTTACATAAAGATGCTATTATGGAACTACTTTCGAGTGACAATGTTGCAGACCACAATCAGCCAATCGGGGGAACACCAGGGACCTCTCACAACTAGTGGCTTTAATTCATCCTGATCTTCAATTTAAAGCCAGTTTACAGCCACTTTTTTGTCTTGGAGCTACAGAGAAAAGCCCAAGGTGACTTCACTCACTCAGTCCCTGGAGAATCACAATGTTGTGTCATGAGCATTAGACAAAGCTGGAACTAACAGTGCAATTGTAGTATAATAATGTCACATGATAAGCCCCTAGGTTTCAGGAGCATAATATGGAGAAGGTAGTGGTAAGTAATCATTTGTTGTTGCTGTTGTTTGATATCTGGGAAAACTTTTAAAGTTTATTTTTTGGGACTACAGCTTCCAAAATTTCCCAGCCATCATGGTCAGGGCATTTCCAAATCCTGATTAGTTGAAGTTAGAAATGCTTTCCAATTTACTTCAGATCACCCAAAGATTAGCCAGTACAGACAAGCTTAGCTAATACCCACTCTTGGCCTACTAGGTGCCATTGCCTAGTTGAAAAGTTTCTTACTTTGCATTGTTGATCATGGTGCTTCATGTCTGAAATCAATGGGAAATCATCTGGCTTCCACAAACCTGAAAAATTATTGCAAAAATAAAATTATTTACAGCACGTTCCAGTGCCTACTATTCACAAGTCCTGCTATGTTCCATGGATCTTTCCCCCAGGGATGTATGCATTGGATTGTAGTCTTAATCACAGCAATTGGTCTTACAACCTGCTTGGCAAACCTCTTGGAGCAAAAAGCATTACTTTTCTCTCTAACAGCTGGTTAGGTTTTTAAAAAGCTTGCCTTAACACTAATTTGACAATTATAGGGTTGGTTTTGTTTTAAAATTATACCCTGGCTTATGTTAAAGAAGCAATTCTTTTAAATATCAACCCACTTTTTAAAAATTCTGAGCATGGCAAAGGCTTTTATTTAATTTAATTTGATGTTTAATTGACTCCACTGAAAGGGTCTTGTCATATATATATATATATATATAGGTACGGTATGTGTAGTTCTCGGCAAAGCTTCCCGGAGGCAAGAAAACTTGCTAGGTGGGGGAGAAGAGTGAATCCTAGGGTCACATTCCTTAATCTGCTGTACCCTTCAACACTGGGTTGCTGTGCTGCCCCCTGCTTCCTCCATACCTGTGGCAACCATTGGCAACAATGTGAGAGCAGCCATAATAGCCTTCATTCAGAAGCTTAAGGTCTCTGGCACTGTTTGTCCTGGCCACAAACTGTTGTCAACTGTGCCAATGGTCTGGCACAGGCTAACTGAGCTGCCTGAGAGATGGATAGGAAGTTGGTGAGACTTGGCTCCCGAAAGGGATTTGTGGGAAAGGAGGATATACTCCAGAAGCCCATTTGTCTAAGTCAGCTTTCCTAACATGATGCCTTCTAGATGTTCTTGGAGTACAGTGGGTCCTCAACCTTCATGAGGGTTCAGGGTGCAGAACCCCTGTAAAAGTCAAGAAAACATGAATAATACTCCCTCTCCCATTCCCTCTTAGGGCTCCCCCTCCCATTCTCTTGCTTTATGTCTGGGCAGGTGTGCCTTCCTTCTCTGCACCTGGGTGAAAGGCAAATGAATAGAGAGAGGAACACTTCCCCCAGCTCCATTCTCCTGTCTGTTGCCCATGTGCCTGCCCTCTTTCTGCGTGCCTGGGCAAAAGGCAAGCAAATGGAGGGGGAAAGTCTTGCATGTATGCATGTTCAAAAGGCCAAGGAATGGGAAGGAGAGAATGTGGGGAGGAAGCAAGCGGGCACCTCACAAATAACCAAATTCACAAAGATCAAACCAGAGAACGTGGAAGGAGGACTGTATAACTACTGTTATCCATGATGACTGGCTTATAATGACTGAGGCTGATGGAAGTTGTAGTCTAATACATCTAAAAGATGTTGAGCTGAGAGAAATTAACTCAACTTCATAACCATTCACAGGGGTCCACTACAGGGTTTCTTGAGTCATGACTACTCACAATGGTTTACTGTAGGAGTTTCTACAGAAACTCATTATTCTGCTAGTAAATTAATAGTTTTGAATAGACTTTCTGTCCCTGTTGTGAACACAGCTAGCGACATCGTACAATATAAGAAGGAGACTAACCCCTGTCTCTCACCTCCAGGGTGCATGTCTGATCTGCAAAAAGAATAATTGTTGATCTCCAAAGATGACAGTGGCATTTTGTGAGTTTTGTAAAACCAAATTGGTGAGTTACCAAGAGAAATTTAAGCAGCTGTTTCACTTTACAGCCAAACATTCAGTCCCTGAATGGGACAGCTTTCAAGAAGAATGATATTCCTTAAATCCAATAGACATCTCTTTCTTTGAAAGCCTGCAAAGTGGTGGCCCCAATCTGTGGAAGAATGCTAAATTTAAATTTTAAATTTAAGGTCATTGAGCAGGGACTTCAGAACCCCGTTGGGGTAAAACCTCATCCCAGAGACTCTTTATATCTCACAAATTGCTACTCCACTGGAAAAACCCTATCCCGGGGTCTACAATTTTGATATTAAAATATGATTCAATGTGCCTGAGAGGTCACCCGGATGGGCATGTAGGCAGCAATGGTCAAACAATTGAAAACCAGGTTAGGCCAGTAAAATCCGCAGTCACGTAGCCCCAGGAGACCTCAAGCTGTGCAAACCCACAATAAACAAAGGGTCCTCAGCCCCCGAGAAGCCAACTTGAGGGGATTAGCGTGTTTGCCCCAAGTTGAGCAAATATCCTATCAAGCGAGGACCATTTACATGAAGTCACACCACAACCCAATGCAGCCAAAGATCCTGAGACTTTGGCAACATCTTGTAATCCCATTACGCAAAGGAAGTTACCATTATGGAGCTTCGCGCTTGCTGCAACACCCATTGTTCTCCCCGGGAAAGGATTAGTCCTTCAGGTACTTTTTCCCCTACAAATAGTCCCAGTTTTTGAGAGTTTATTTGGATCACTCCCAGTCATCCCAGCAGACTGTTTCTCTGTCCGTTGAGTAATCCCCTCAGCCCTCACCGTGCTGAGCCCCACTTCTATGCTGTTTTCCCAGACCAAGGACTTCGGGAAAAGGTGCAGTATTACCCCAGCTGCAACCTCTTCAGAACTCCCCTATCCAGTTTCCTCTCTTTTACTTCTTAATAGGTCTTGAGTGAGTGTGTGAGTGATTGCATTGGTGCGTGAGACTTTCATTCAATAAAATCATTTATTAGACATTTTCTGTTTGGTTTTTGGCTTGGCCTGATCCCATAAAAACTGGGTAAAAAGACCCCGCTAGGTTACCCTGCCTCTCGCATTGCTATAGCTCGTGCTCTGGCTAGTTTCCATTCCCTATCACGTGGAGCACATTGAGATGTCCCCCAAGGGACCCCAGAAATCAGGGTAACAAAATAATGCTTTATAACTCTACCTACTACATATAGGGCTTGCAGTGTCCTCTGTACTTGACATCATTTATACTTGTCTTTCTGCCAGATTATCCAATAATTTATTTATAATCACATATTTATAGTTAGCCTTCTAGTCACTGCCATATGAGGTTCATGAAGAGATATCAAATATAATAGTGATTGTAGTAGTAGCAGTGGGAGGAGTAGGAATAATAATAATAATAATGATAATAATAATAGTAGTAGTAGTAGTAGTAGTAGTAGTAGTAATATGAAAATAGCCCCCAAGCTGAGCAAGATTAGTGCGTACCAAAAGAAGAGAGAATGAAAATTACCAGGATTCTTCATGTCATAGATTAAAATGAAAACAACCAAATATAGTTCTGCAACATTACATGTGCAACACTGAAAAATACTGTGATTGCTTTCTAAATCAACTGGCTGCCTTGCCATTTAGAGCAAAGCCAACTCAGGCTGTTTTTTTTCTTTCAGAGGTGAAATTTTCTTTGCTGTTGCTAGGACAACCTTGATTCTGAGCCCTGACACAAGTGGCCCTTGTAATTAAATACAGATTACCGTCTATTATTCAGCTTTAATCGTCTGAAATATCAAACAACCTTTTTTTTTTTAAAAAAAATCACATCAACAAGAGAGAAAGAGTAAGAGTAAAATCTTCAGGATTCTGCTGAAACCAGGAGTTCTGCAGTAAAACAGGGTGGGCACCTTGCAACATTCCAGATTTGTTAGACTGCAACTCCTATCAGCCCTGGCCAAGTTAACCAATGTGGAGGGATAATGGGAACTGTGATCCAACAACATCTGGAAAGCCTCTACTTGATACTCTTTGCTGTGAAATCACTAGAACAGCCACCAGTTCAAACCAACTGAGGAGTGTAAATTAAACGGGTATGCTTTGTGTGTTTGCATGTTCACTGGAGCTCAACCTGCAGTTATCCGTTGATCCCCTTAATAAATTGCTTTGTCAATTCTGTTGTTTAAAGAAGCAGTGCTGCCCTTAGTCATATCAACTACCTTTGACTTGCCAGGCTCAGAAATGAACGGGAACCTAAGATCACAGATCTTCCCCCATTCACCTACTTTGGGACACTCTAGCTGGAAACCCTGGACAGAGCAGAGTGTTGGACGTGATGGTCCCTAGAGCCCCTTCCAACTCTACACCTCTACTTTTCTCTATGACTCTTTGCTGCCTGGCAAGCTATAGACAGTCCAGAAGTAGAGAACCTGTGGCCCTCCGGTCAGGGATGCTGAGAATTCTTGTTTATCAGTTCCCCACCCTGGCACAATCCACAGTTTGTGATATGCTTCCCCTGTATAAAACCAGTGCATTTTTGATTGGGGTGGATGACATGCTGCCTGAGTGATCCTCAACCGTTTTGCAGCTCCTCTAGCCTTGCTGATTTATTTTCTTTATTAAACCTCTTGGATTGGAGTGGGAATTGTGCAGACCCCTAGTTGCTGAACTGAAACTCCCAGCAACCCCACCCAGCATAGCCAGTGGAGAAGAATGTTGGGAAATCCATTTCAGGAACATCTGAAAGCCCACAACATTCTCATCCTTGCTCTAGGGCAGACATTCTCAACCTTTTTATCCAGGAGGAACCTTTGAAATAACTTTCAGGTCTTAGGGAACACCTGCTTTAAAAATTATTGTATACATAGTCTGTCTGTCTGTCGTTCCTTCCTTCCTTCCTTCCTTCCTTCCTTCCTTCCTTCCTTCCTTTCCTTCCTTCCTTCCTTCCTTCCTTCCTTCTTTTAAAAAGACCCCTCCCCACCCCCAGTCATGATCTTTCATGGTGCCTTTTGTGGAAGCCTAGGATTCCAGAGATCCATGCTTGAGAAATCTTGCTCTGGGATGTGTAGTTCACCTTTAAACCAAGGGGCAGGGGGCCATGCAACTGTTTTGCTTCTTCTGGTTTTCCAGATTGGCTTAGAATTGAACAGAACTGAACTGAACTGAAGGCACCGAAGCTATGTTTATCAATTTTTTAAAAAGAAATACTGATATGATGTTCTTCCTGTCTTGATCTTTTTCCTTGTACATTTCCAATATTAAAGTCCAGGGCTGTGGGTGTGTGTTTTCTTCTGTCCCAGGAGGTTCCAGTGCAGGCCAGGGTGAATGTCACTTGTCTGCATCTGTCGCTTCATTGAGTGGTCTCACTGATGACACACTGAAGGGAGGAATGATCTTTACCACAGAGATTTTCTGCTGGCCTTTTCCCCCTCATTACATTTCCTGTTACCAAAATGAATGTTTCTCCCTTCCCTTTCTTACAGTTACAAGTGCTCAAGTACAGAGCCAACATGGAGTAGTGTTAGTGCTGGACTACAACTCTGAAGACCAGGGTTCGATTCCCTGCTTGGCTATGGAAACCCACTGGGTGGCCTTGGGCATGTCACACATGCTCAGGCATCCAGAAAACCCCATGATAGGTTTGCCTTAGGGTCATCATAAGTCAGAAATTGCTTGAAGGCACACAACAACAACAACAACAACAACAAAGTGTTCAAGTGGTAAAGCATTTATCACTGTGACTGTAACATTTTTTAAAAAAATTAAATATGCAAGGCAGGGAACTTGGATAACTGTGGGACAGGTCTGGAGGGAGGTGTTCAATTAATTTAAGGGATGGCAGGGATGGAGTCAAACCGTGCCCACACCACTTAGCCACGTCACAAGTGGGAGAAAAAGGAAACTGAAAAGAAGCATCTCAATCAGGAGTAAAGTTAAAACCCACTACAACTGACGACACAACAGCACCAAAACCCCAGGGTATCTAGGGCGTGACTGGATACGAGAACAAAAGCAACTATCACAAGGTATTACAAAGCATGAAATTCCAGAATAGAATAACCAAACATTTACCAGGACTATTGGACAATCTTGAGAAGTCCTTTTAAAGGGCCTGTAAACCTGGAAATGGACTTCTTGGCTTTGTGGGAGGAGTGTTGCAGCCTATAGTGGATGCAGTGGATGGAAATTGGCCTTGCCTCCTCCAAAATTATCCATCTCTGCAGTAGATGCTTTCTTTCCTGGACCTCATGGTTTGCACTTGATGGGAGATGGTTTCTTTCCTACAGGGGAACAGGAACTTTTTTTTTTAAAGGGGGAGAAAGATCTGCCCTAACCCATCAGGGAAAAATGATGACTTTGTACGTACGCATGTATTGCGAAATCCCTACATCTAAAACATTTTCAGGGGCATTGTGCCGGTGTTTCTGCTTTCAAGATTCCAGAGAAGATCATCTTGCACTTTTGCCAGTTAAACTGAACTCACGCCAATGTAAGCAAAAGTCACTCTGAACTATCTCTCTTCCTTTGTCAACCTGAATATATCATGGCTGCATTTTTCTCACTGTCTCTTCCCATTTACACAAGTATTGATTTACAGTTGGTCTGGGAAGTGAATGAACTTAGGCATAAAAGTAAATAAGCTAGGAAAGAAAGATTTGTCACTGGCTCTTTGTCAATAGACAAGGAGCTGTGCAAAGAATACAGAGCTGCATAAAGACACCACTATGATGAAAGAGATGTTTTGGAAATACATATAGCTCATTAATGTTGACAAGTGCAGGAATAGCAATGGGCATGGACAAACTGAGTACATAGGAATATTATAAAGTTATTCCACAGATTCTCTCTACCTACATTTTTAATCTAATGAACAGACACAGGGGTGAATGATAACAAAGCTGGGAATAGTTACTTTTCTAGATGGCTGCTTCCAATCCCCTGGCCAGGATGGCTGACTTTTCTTGAGGTGTGAACAGGGATATTTGTTGTTGTTGGGTGTCTTCAAATCATGTCTGACTTACGGCGACCCTGAGGTGACTCTATCATGGGTTTTCTTGGCAAGATTTATTCACAGGGGATTTTGCCTTTGTCTTCCTCTGAGGCTGAGAGAGTGTGACTTGCTGAGGGTGATTCAAATCCTGGTTTTGGGAGTCATAATTGAACACACTTGAACCACTCCACCATGCTGGCTCTCTGAGCAAGAATATACATATAAGAGAAGACCTGAGGGATCAGACCGCAGGCCTAACTAGTCCAGATTCCGCATTAGCTATCTAGATGACTATGAGTAGCCCACAAGCAGGACATGATCCACATTCTCCCATTTATGGAGAGGCAGAGTATCCGCAATTCCAGAATTACCACATAGCCATTATGTCCAATAGCCCTAATAGCTTTATCCTCCATTAATGTGTCTGATCACCTTTTAAAGCCACCTGACAGCCATTGCCTGTATCTTGTGGTGGTGAAGTTTAACTGTGCATGAATGCTTCTGTTGATAGCAGTCTTTGGAAAAACATTATCCATTGTAAAACAGTTTCTTGCTAACTTGGAATGGGTATAAGTGTTAAAAAAAAATCTGAATGCAATAACTCAGTCGCATAGAGATGGGGGGGCAGTGGGGGTGGTTCGGCCCTGGCAGCAATTTTTTTTGGGTGTCCTAGTTCATAGCCATGCCCCCAAGCACCACGGCCATGCCCCACGCACTGTGACCATGCCTCCATACATGCGACCATGCCCCCACATCGTAACGCCCCCCCTCCTGCCCCCCCTCCACACACTCCAAGCTCCGCCAGCGCAATAACTCTACCCTGGCAGACTTCAAGATTGGCTGAGAGTGATATCAAGAAAATTTACAACAACAAGAATTTCAGAAGAACATCTTAATGTGGCTGAATGTCCCATGAGAAATAGTTGTTAGGGACAAAAAAAAAGTATGTTTGTAACTATATGAAGAAATAAGACAGTTTCCAAAACAGCGCAAAATATATATTAGAGAACATCTGATTCTTCAAAAATTAACATAACTTCTCTCATTTTCCCCCTTTTGGAATGAAAATGAGTAAATGGAACTAAACACAACTCCTGATTCCTATACATTTTTTCTCTTTCTTCTAAAAAAAAGCTTAAACTTCATGTGATCATGAATCTTTTTGTACCCTGTACTAATTGTTGGTCTCGAAACTATTTTGTCTCAATGCTATAATTTGGCAACAGTGGCTTATGCAAAGGCTAAAGCAGCCTTCCTTTACCTGGTACTTTCCATGTGTTTGGGATTATAACTCCTATTTTCCCCAATGAACATGTCCAATAGTCATGTGCTCTGGGGATGACGGGAGTTGTTCTATAACACACATGGTGGTCACCATTTTGGGAGTGGCTGAACAATAGCCTGATGCATGAAGTACTGTTAGCCTATCCTATCTACTTATCACTAAACATGAAATGAGACCATATACAGAATTTAGCAAGAATTTCAGAAGCACAATACTGCCATTTCTATAATCTTTGACCTCAGTGTTGTTCTGTTTTCTGAAGATTGTGCATTAGTTAGAAGATCCATATGGGACCAGTTTTAGGAAAGTTAACAGATGACATAAGCTATTGGAAATATAGCAGGTGCATGAAGCTGCCATATCTGGAGTCAGAACATTGATCCATCTGGCCCAGTGATGTCCACTCTGATTTGCAACAACAAATCTCTAAGGTTGCAAGCAGCCTTTTCTTCCTAGTCCAAGCTGGAGATCCCTTTAGATTCTTTAGTGGTGGTTATTTTCTCCGATTAGCTTCCAAAATCAGATGGGATTGGCTGTGTTCAGGATGATGTAGTGATACAATCTGGGAATGATTCTTTCTAACTTTGATCTGTGAGTTCCATCATAACCTTGGTGTTCATAGAGGCAGATCAGATTTTGAGGAAAAAGTTACTTTTTTGGGGGTTACAACTCCCAAAATATCCTTGTCACTGAAGATTTTGTGACAACCAAAAAACCAATTTTACTAAGTCCAGAAATGGATAATACCTAAGTGATATTCAAAGGGATCTTCTTGCACTTTTGAGACTAACTGAGCATCATGCTACAGACTTCTTTCTCTCAATTGCAAAGGTGCTACACAATCCCCTTTTATACTGCTACAGACTAATATGGCAATTTCTTTGAATAGGAGAACATACTTAAGTAGGAGGTTCTACAGAGGTCTGGCTGAGCCTTACCCATTAATTAAAGCATGTCTTAGGCCCTTTCCACACCTAACCGTCTTCCAGCGCTGGGGCGCGGGGATCGCACGAGCATCCTCCAGCAAGAGGCTCTCACGTCCTTTGGCTCCGCATGAGCTGCCTGCTTGAGCGAGAGACCCGCCTCTTCCTTCTGCAGCGCAGCCTGGGAGTTTCCCAGGCTGCCCTGGGGCAGGAAGCGCAACTGGCGCGGCTCCGGAGGCTCCGCACGCCAGGTAGGTGCGCCTGGGGCCCGGGAGCAATGCGCGATTGCGCACCATTTTTGGGTTCTAGCTGAAAATGAAAAGGTGCGCGATTGGCACCTGCTGGCCCCTGGAGCATCACGCGATTGTGAGTGCGTTGTGTGGATCGCTCCTCACAATCGCATGACACTCCAGGTCCTCTTTCGCATGGAAAATGCCATGCGAAAAGGGCCTTAGTTGAGCTAGAACTGAGTTTGAATTCCATGCAGATTAAGAAACAGGCCCGATCTGCTCTAACTGCCTTTGGGCAAGAAGAGGCATGCTTCAATTGTTAACTATCACCATGGAGCATGCTGGTTGGGAGAGGAGCCACTTTGAATGGCTCCCAAATGCCAACCAAGGCCAGTGAGGGGAAGAGATTGTCTGTTTTGTGTGCATACTGCAGAAATAAACCTAAAGGCAAGCCCCTGTAGATGGTTGTTGTAACATAGTGTTCATGGCATCCCCAAGTGTCCTCAGTTGCTGTTCATGGATGAGGCCAGACAATTATGTAAGCAGATACTTTTAGACACGGGACTTCACCTGCTTCTTCGCAGTGTCATACAAGTGGTTTTCAATCAGATAGTGGGACTCCCATTCCTCTCTTCCCTCCTGCCACCCCCCGCAAATACTCCAGAGGCATTCCCCAGAGATGGGAAGGATCCATTCTGCCAACAGTGTCCAATCCCACTGGTGTACAGAGAACATCGGATGCAACCCACTGAGAGAGTTTAGAAAAATGACTTTTTGGACTACAGCTCCCACATAATCCATCCATCATTTCCAACTAAATGCTGACTGTGGGATTCCAGGATAGGTAGTTCCTCCCACTCCAAAAGCAGCTTTGCTCAGCTCTGCCCATTGGTCTTCATCCCTCCAAAACACGAAGCTTGAGGATCCTCTTGCTCATTCTACAAATAGGACTCTGGACCACCGCCCCTAAGTCCTACCTCAGAATTCCTGAATGCAGCCCCAATAATGTTCAATAACCTCATAGGGCTTTCATACCTTTCTTGGCTACTGAGCAGTCTTGGCAAGTTGAAACTATGGATTTCCAAGGGAAGCCTATGTTATACTATTTGTTTGGCTTTGTTTAAGTTTATGAAAACTTAACAAAAACGTTTTTACATTATTTGGCACCACCACCACCACCACCATTTCCCAAGGTTGGAATTCAAGGCACCTTACACATTAAAAAGATTACAATTTAAAACATACAAAAAGTCAACGTTAAAACCATATTAAACTATTAATCAGATTAAAACCGTGCACTCTAAAAAGAATTTTAACAAGTTAAACAATACAATTTGAAAAAATGTAGTACTTACAGCCCGTTTGTTAAAAGCCTTCAGTTGTAAAAGTCTGTCTGAACAAAAAGAGTCTTTGCCTGCAGACGGAAGAACCGCATTCTTGCCTCTCTAGGGAGGGAATTCCACATTCTAGGGCAGAGGTGGGCAAATGTAAACAGGGCAAGTATAAACAGAAGGACTATTTTTCCTTCCTGTGCATGCATTTCAGCATGCCCAAAGTGATGTGGTGTCACTTCTGGATGCTATTGTGGTTGATCTTTGGCCAATATAGGGGTTTTTTTTGTATGTTTTTTGGGGAGGTCTTGAGGGTTAATGGGGGCTTAGCGGAGCAAACTTGTCTTTTTATGTCGTTTTGGAGATTTGGGGTGGTTTGGGAGAAAATGCCTCAAAATCATGTCAATTTTTTTTTATTTTGGCGGGGACAGATCTGTTGTGTTTGAGGAGCTTCTGGGTGGTCCCAAGAGCTGCATTTAGGGGTCTCAAGGGCCGCATGCGGCCTGCAGGCCACACTTTGTCCACTCCTCGGCCCTTTTCTGTAGGACATAGTCATCCTGCAGGGGGGACAGAAGGATGAGAGCCAGACAATGGTTCTGCATGACGTTGTCTGGGTCCCATCCTTCTCCCATCCCCAGGTGGTATGATCTTACCAGAAATCATTGATGGGTTTTCTCCGTCAATGACCTGCAATCATACAGCCCTCCTGCTGCCTGCCGATACTTACCTGGTGTGCAGAGGTGGTGGAAGCACAATGGCTACACTTCCTGCCCCGGCACAGCCTGTGACAGTACCCGGCTGTGCTGTGGAAGCAAGGGGCAGTGCCACCACGCTTCCTCCATTTGCAGAGGCAGCCATTGTGGAGGGGAGTGCTCCTGTCGCGCTCCTGTCGCGCTCCTGTCACTCTCCTGTCCCGGCAGAGACAACGCCGGGACCTGCACCAGATGTCTCCAGAATAAGATAAGCTGTGGAAAGGGCCCTGGTCAAGGGGTAGTCATTTAGAAGGCCCTCTCCTGTGTTCTCACCAATTGTGAAGGTGGCAGGGCTGAGAGAAAGGCCTCTCCTGTGGATCTCATGGTCCAGACAGGCTCATATGGGGTGATATGGTCTTTCAGCTAGCCTGGACCTGAGCTGTATAGGGTTTTATAGGTCATAATCAGCACTTTGGCAGCTAGTGGAGCTCTTGAAGCAGGAGAGTTTTATAAAACTTAAATATTTTTTTAAGAACCTGCCGAAACAGACAAGTTACCTTCATATTAAGCAGTTCCCTAACATGAAATATAGATAATTTCAAAAAGCTTTCTGGCAAGTAAAAAGGGATTTTCAGCCTAGGCAAATACAATACGCATTACAGACATTTAACAAGAGGGTATATACATTTTTGTCATCACACAGCCATTCTATAGTTTATCCAGCTTGCTGTGTTTTAAATGAAAAGACACAAACATGGGTTTTAAAAAGGATGATAGAATTTCATCTTATGAGTTTGAGCTGCTTTGCTGTGAAATGGCTGCAGACTAGAAGCTAATGTTTGTCACTCTTTAAAAAATAATCCTGGAGGATATTGTAACTGAGATAGCTTAGGGGTAAAGTGGAAGTGGCACAGATATTCATATATTCTCTTTAGATGAAACCAAACAGTCTTTCAAAAATTGAAATTTCGAAGGCATCCTCTATTTAAGAACCCATTGTGTGGATTTATTTTGCAGACATAGCAAGGAAGCAGCAATGTGACAAGTTCTATAAGGCTGTCAGTCCACAAATGTGAAAAAACGTTTCTCTGTTACAATAAAGCTGATCAGAGTATCCCATATAAACAGGGGATGTGAGCTCCCATCTGGCCCACCACCTGGTCTGCAATGAATTCTGGCTTGAAGCAGCTGTGTTTTATTTTCATATATTTCATATTTTTTTCCTCTAAAGAGACCAAGAAAGCATACCTATGTCTCCTGTCCAACCCCTCCGTTGCATCCTTACAACAATCCTGTAAGGTAACATAGGTAAAGAAAGAGTGCCTGGCCCAGAGTCAGTCAACCAGCTTCGTGACTGAACAGGGGTTTAACCCTGCTGTCATGCTAAGCCCAATGTTTGTTATTAGACTTGATATCATATTGCTGATCAACATACAATGACTTAAAAAAAACTTGCTCTAGTCTTTTTGGCCTTCATGTATCTGCAAGTAATCTGTACATTTGACCAAGAAGGATTCTATCCAACATTCCTTTCAACAGAAGTATAAGAAATCTTTTCCTGGAGTCACCTTTAAATCTCTCTCTCTTTCTCTCTCTCTCACACACACAGAGGTGAAACTAGATTTAGTCATTGTTAACACATATGTTTGCATCCAGATTTAGTCATATTTAGGAGAGACCAAATGAAATAAAAAGAACATAAATCAGTCATTTTAGTTATGATTAAATCAATTCTCATTGATTTTAGTAGGTCAACTTTAAGTATAATTAAAAACTGGATCCAAACCAGTATTCGTAATAATGGTTGTTGTTGTTTTCGTATGCCTTAAAGTCATTTCCGACTTATAACAACCCTGAGGCAAAACTATCATGGTGTTTTCTGGGGCTCAGAGCATGTGAGGTGCCCAAAGTCACTCAGTGGGTTTCCATGGCCAAGCGGGGAATCAAACTTTGGTCTCCAGGGTTGTAGTCCAACACTCAAACCACTACAACCCACTGGCTCCCGTTGGCTATTGTAGAATCTTACATATACAAAGACTATAAAATATGATAACATTCATGTACCTTCCATTCAAGACACAGTCTGGAAAAGAAATACCATAAATGCTTTTCTCAATGGAGGGTTCAGTCAAGGAATTGAAATAAGAAAAGAGTTAATTCTTTGAATTATGAAGATAGTGTCACATACAAAATCCTGTTTGTTGAGTGATTTCCAAATCTTAATTAAGGTCTTGTAAATATGACTTATATCTAATTTGGAAATTTGATTCACTTAAATATCGTCAGTGTAGCAATAACAGAACCAGGGTGTATGTTGGCAGCAACAATGGGAGAGTAAAGCCAGAGATTTTTGGACCATTATCACATGGCCTGCCATCCTTTCCTATTCCACCATATTTATTTAATATCCCACTTTTCTTCCAAAAGTGAAGTCCAATGTGTCTCACAATGGGTTTGAAAAACAGTACAACTAGAAGAATCTATCAGTTCCAACCTGTTCTACAGGAAGAGGAAACTTCCCAGTAGTATTATCAACACAAACAAAGAAAAAGTACTCAAGATGATTCTTGTGCATGAGACCATCTTTGTTGTCTCTGTGTCCTACAACTCCATCCCTTTCTTGTATGCTTTTGTTCATTCTCAGGTCATTGTAAATTGTTCCTTGGAGAGCTCTGCAAAGACATTCTATCCAATTGCATCATATATTGCTCTCTTAACTCTTGTTTTGACCCTTTCATCTACTACTTCACATCAGGACCTATATGTCTACTTTATGTGCCACTTCACCATAGAAATCTTTTTGTACCACCCCTGCACTTCAAAATTGGATTCCCTTTTCAAAACTGAAACCTGTGTAACAAAGATTGCCTGCCCAACAGTGGAACAACAGAAGAACCAGTGGGCAATTGCAAACAGGGAAGAAGTAACATCTGAATTAAGGTTTTGATTCTGATACTTTCTCTACTACTGAAAGGGTGGGAATTGGATTCAACAGAACTCTATTTCTCCCTCTTTCTGGAAAAAGAATGGAAAACCATGAAAGATGGGAACCATATAGGAAACAATGTATGAGCACCTGTGTATATGTACATATGTATATACAAGCACAGCCAGAAGTTCCTCTGGCCTTCTGGAACCTCATCATCTCTTTTTAACTCAAGCAACATTGCCCATAACTATGTTTTGCTTTTAAAGCTATGAAATATTAAAATGTTTTTACCTTGTCCTGAAAAAAAAACTCCTAAAAGCACAACAAGATTAGCACATTAAAACAACATTCACATTAAAAACAGTTTCAAAGCACATCAAAAGGGTAAGGAAGAAAAAGAAAAGTATACCTTTTAAAAGCCATTCTGCGTGGCCAGTCAGTGGCCAATAGTCTGTTCATTTTTTTCCTTCCACTCCATATAGTTTTTACTGTAAAAATGAAGGTAGGAATCACAGTCTTCTCAGAGACCGATCTAAATAATAGGGTTTTGTCTGGGGGCCACACATTCTGATCTGCAAAAATGCACTCCTATTCTGTGATGACTAATGTCATTTTGCACATGCTCAGAATTCCCCTACTATAACCCTGCATGGTTATAGTGCTATTATTCTACTTTCAACATTCTGTGGAATCCTGAGGTTTGCCGTTTAGGGAGGGGCATTTAGAATTCTCAGCCAGAGAGCTCTTTGGCCTCAGTAAATGACAAACCCCAGAACTCCACAGGGTATTGAAATTGGCAGAAGAGCACTGTAAAAGTATAGTGCGGAAAGGCCCTAGGACCAACCTCATGGGGGGGGGGCAGTCTGTGTGCAGCCTTGGTATCTCTCAATATACACCTCAAAGCCTCAGGAAACCCTGCCTGCTCCCCTCCAATGACCCACTGTCAGCTACCTATATGAGAATAGTATGGCTCATTGCAATTAGTGGTGGTGGGAGGACAGTGATTACCACTGAAGGAATTGGCAAGCAGTGATACAAAAGATTTGAACTTCAACCCCTGGCAAATCTTGCAGACAGATATATGTGAATGGCTATGCGTGCCGCCTCTGTTCACCCATGTGGCCTCCAAAGGGTTTTGTAGAAACTAACATGATCCTTCTTCCAAAAAAGGTTGCCTACTCCTGTTTTATATGAGTACCCATAATAATAACAATTTTTGCCGTGGTGGCAGCTCAGTATTCTTAACAGCTTTTCTCTGTCCTTTTGTGCTTCCTACAATTTCCGCATGATGTTGATACATTGTAGTAGCATCGAATTCTTATCCACTCTGCATGTTGTAGTGTTTTAGTGTCATAGTTTTCCTCATGGTTCTGCATGTTTTCAACTCCTAGAACAGTTCACTGCAACGAGAAATCACTGTATGTGAAAACCAGAAAAACTCTGCTGTAAATCTCCCAAACTGGTTCTGCTTCATTTTTCGCCTACATACAGAAGCGTAGCATCTATTCACAGCTCAGAAGTGGCTCAATATGGACATCCCCAGGCTGTCCCTTCTGTCATTTCCATGCCTATCTCTCTCCACCCATCAAAGGACAGGTTGCTGTCATTATTGTCTTCATGCGTTAAATGGACAGTGGGAAGAGAGTGGATCTGGTAATGGACTGTTAAGATGTGTTTTTTCTACATATCAATGAACATACATACCTACGCACAAACATAGCAACGCAGAAATGTATTTAAAATGTGTGTGTGTTTTTTTTAAAACAGACCAATCAGCGATGGGGGGGCAGGCGGAGGGAGGGGAATGGGAGTGACCAGAGACTTCCTGTTGCGGATGCAGCAACTGCTGTTCTCCACGGTAGTACAATGTAAATGGTGTGTGTGTGTGTATGTGTGTGTGCAGACAGCACAATTTTGGAATCGGAATATAAAAACACTACTCTTGACACTTGGTGAACCGCTCCTCCTCTCTCGTGAGGAAATAGGCTGTTTACATCACGGGAGTTTGTAATTTTTAAAAGTCTTTGAATGTGTTCCTTGCAAAGAACGGTTGAATGGAGTAATCAAATATCATTTTATTGATCTGTCCTCTATGAAAATGAGATCCTTGGAGTATTTCTGTGTGGTATAATGCTTAAATTGGGAGTTATTGCTACTGTTAGTTTCATACCTCTGTGAATGTAAATTCACATTTTTTTGGGTCTTCTGGGGCTGTGGCACAGATTTTTTTAGGTATGCATGACTGTTTAAATTCTGTGGAGACTCCTGCAGTAGTTTAAGTGGAACCAGTCAAGGTAAAGGGTGTCCAGAAGTACACAGACTTAGAATTCATTGCTTTAAAGTGTAACAAAGAGAATGCTTAAGAGCAGAGGGCCAGTTGGCAAACATAGCATCAGCTGGTACTTATAGGCAAAACATAGAATTAAATGAAGCATAACATTAAATTCAACAGGGGTTAATGCAGCTTCCTGTATTTCATGTAAATAAGTTCACGTAAATATGTCTATCTATTTCTGCTGTAAGTATCGGATGGAGAAACATGTGGCTTGACATACATGTTGAAAAGGAGCTCATATTTGCAGCTGAAGGTGGCAAAAAAGGGTAAATATGTTTTTTAGGCTGCATCAATAGAACTGTAGTTTGCAAGTCAAAAGAAGTAATAGTTCTGCTTTATGCTACAATAGTATGATCTTCTCTGGAGCACCCTGTCCAGGTTTGAGCACACTGTTTTATGAAGAATGGAGACAAATTAGAAGAGAAGAGGCATAGAAGAATGCAACAAAAATTATCAGGGGTACAGAGAACAAGCCTTATGGGGAGAAAGTATACATGTTTAGCATGGAAAAAGACAAGACTGAGTAGGGACTTGAAAGCTACTTCCATGTCTCTTTTTTGTTAAACTCCCACCAAAAGCCTTGTTGTACAAGGCGATTTTCAGGTATGTGTAGCTAAGGATAGAAGAAATAAAAATTCCCAATGTGTGTTTTTTAAAAACCCAAATCAACAACCATTCATTTCACCTTCTTTTGAATAAAAGAAAAACAGAAAGAGAGCTTGAGTACTTAATTCCAAAAAGAAGTACACAATGGACATATACTATGTACTCAATGCTAAACAAAAAGGTACAGACGTAGTAAAGATATCACCACAATGTGGATTTTGGAATTTTTCTTACGGCCAGAATTTAAATTCCATTAGCAGCAGTAAAGTAATTCCTCTTGGTGGCCAGGATGTCTCTGTCTTTTTTACCGCTTTTTCACTGCTGCTAATGGAGTTTAAGAGAGCCAATGTGGTGTAGCAGTTCGAGCATCGGACTACAAGCCTGGAGACCAGGGTTTGATTTCCTACTTGGCCATGGAAACCTTGGGCATGTCACACACTCTCAGCTCCAGAAAACCCCATGATAGATTCGTCTTAGGGTCACCATAAATCAAAAACAACTTGAAGGCACACAACAACAACAAAATGGAGTCGAAATTCTACTGTCTTTGTCTCAGGCCCTTTATGCTCCACCCTCCCGACTCGCCATAGGGATGGAGAATGATGGGGCTGTGACAATGGTTCTGCATGATGTCATCAGGGTCCTATCCTTCTCCTGTCTCCAGGTGGTGCAATCATGGAATAAATCATTGACGGGTTTTCCCCATCAATGACCCATGATTGCACCGCCATCCTGCACTTACCTGGTGTGCAGAGGGTCTGGAAGCACAACGGCTGCACTTCCCGCCCCAGTGCAGCCTGGGACAATACCTGGCCATTTCACTTCCTGGATCCTGGAGGCAGCCAGTGTGGTGGGGAGCACTCTCGTTGTGTTCCCTTCTGCTGGGATTCCCACAGGATGCCGCCAGGAATGGATAAAGTGCAAAAAAGGGCCTTCAGTTTCCACATGGCCAAGAAGGGAGTGGCCTGTGCCTGCACTGAGATCCCTCCAAACCAACTAAACAATAACAGATACAAAATGTAGGCCTGTGATTCCAACACTGTCACTTTTCTTTTCTTCTCCTGTATGATTTTTTTTTAAACAACTTTTGTGTTGAAGAAGCCAGCAGAGTTTCAAAAGCTTGCATGAAGTGTTTTGTGAATTTTGGTATCGCTCTTTTATGGATTTTTGATTTTGTTTTATTTTGCTGTATGGCTAACACTGTTACCCCTGAATATGTTCCCCAGCACCACAGTTGCACAAGCAATTATTTTACACTTTCATTATGATAATAATGCTGTGGGATTGCCAGCATGTGTGAGGCATAGGCACAGCTGGCAAAGAATGTTGTTGAGATTAAATATAAGCAGAGGTGCATTAAGGTTTTCATAGGCCATAGGCACTTTTGTTTTCGCCTCCCTGCCTTCCCTTGAAGTACCGCTAGGGATGAAAAGATAAAATATCTTTATTTTGAAATGTTGTTTTTCTTCCAAATTCTTGTAAATGTTTTTTTTTCTTCTGTTAACCCTGTTTATTTAGGCCCTACAATTTTTGCAGGCCCTGCGTACTGTGCCCAAAATGCCTAATAGATAAGATGGTCCTGAATATAAGTGATGTTCAAATCAATGTGTGTTTGTGTTTCTATTCAGTAAACTGTTAGATGTGTCCTCCATTCTGGAGAAGGACTTGAAACACCTTTGCAGCCTAGAGGTGTGTGTGTGTCCGTATGTCAGATCTCTTTGTGGAGACTGCATAAAACCTGCCAACTCTGCCATTGCAGTGCGTGATTGATGAATATAGGCATAGTCCTGGGACATATCACAACAGAGCAAGGAAATGGAAAGATGTAAAGTTATTTTATAGTACATTCTGATAGTCTGGAGTCTCATAATCTGTGAAGGTCAGAGTTATTGCTGAAAAGAAACAAATGGGATTTAATTAATTAATTAATTCTCCTTTAAAGAAACCAAATGAATGACACTCTTGATTCCAGTGACTGTCATCTCTTATGATGAGGATAAGCTCTTTCAATGTTCTTTACCTGGAATTTCTTACTGTTTGGAGAGATCTACAAATGATTTGAGATAAATATTTGAGTCTACATAAAATATGCATAAATGTCAGCTTCTGGCCATGGGACCTTTCTTGGGCTGTGCATGTATATGACGATGTTCCTGTGAGCAATACATATATTACTAGACAGTCTCAAGAACAGAAAATTATTCTTGATTTCAGTTGGTAATTTCATCCTTGAATTACATATATCACATAGTTTCACTTTCCTGTAGACACTCTAGGTTGTTCCAGATGACCAATACTCTCAGTGCATATCAGACTAATATGTTCCTAGGTTCCATGTCTCATAGCAGTTGTTTCTGCCTGTGCATCCAGTTGTGTAGTAAATATACTAGGGTTTTGTGTCCTGCTGGAAGTGTGGTGAGTAGGAGTGTAGGCAGGGTGTCCTTCCTTACCTATCCTCTTCTGTGCCAAATGCCATCAGTTGGACATAAGTGGGACACCAAATCAACCTTAACAGCCAGCTGCCATACAGAGTGATCGAAGTCCATTCAGCTGGCAATCAGGGTGCAGAACTGTGATGTTTCCAGCCCCCTGCCACCAGTGAGTTGGTGACAATCAGGAGCAGAACCCCTGTTAAAATTCCTCATTGCAGCTTCAAGCACTTCTGGGAGTGGGCTGGACGTGTCGTCCTCCTGCATCTCAATTGCCAGCTGAATAGACTTCCATTGCTCACTGTGGCTGCTGGCTGTTAACTTAGGTTGGGGGGAACTCAAGCCAGAATATGTTACTTAGTTGCATATTCATAATTAAAATGGGTGATGTAGAATATTGGTTAATATTTCTATTCCAGAGCTAGTGCAGTGTAGTGGTTAGAGTACTGGTCAAGGTTTCTAGGCGATCAGGGTTCCTATCGGATGACCTTTAGAGGAAGGGAACGGCAAAACTCTTCTGAACAAATCTTGTCAAGAAAAGTCTATGATACAGTCACCGTAAGTCAGAGTTGACTTGAAGGCACATACAACAAGATTTCTATTCCATCCAAATCCCAAAGTTCTCTTGATGGCATAAGTAAGTGGCTAAAATGTCACACCAAACTGGTGTGGGCAGATAAGGCAGATCTGGTTCATGTGATTTGCAGTGAATAAAAATAGATTTCTGATAGTCAGTTTTCCCCCACCAAATTTCACTAAATAAGAAGTTCAGCTGGGTTGAAACAAAGAAACAACCATGCTTTTTTTGCATGGAAGGACTTTGAGATCTCTCTTCACTTCTAGTTCTCAAAACAAATTCTTGGGCTTGGAATGCTTTATTTCTACAAGATTATCTGTCTTTTTATGCCAAGCTCCAGCTGGTGAATCTCTTTTAAAAATAAAACAACAACAACAACAAAGTAGATCTTGCAAATTTGAAGTCTGCCCAGCACTAAAAGAGACAATTACTATAAAGAATATTTCAGCATAGAGGTGAGTCAATAACAGCAGGCACAGGAAAGTCTTAGGCCCTTTCCACACCTTACCTTTTTTCGGCGCTGGGGTGTGGGGATCGCGCAGGCAGCCTCCAGCGAGAGGCTCTTGCGTCCCCGCTGCTTCAGCTCTACACGAGCTGCCTGCTCCTGAGCAGGCAGCGCGAGAGCCCCACCTCTTCCTTCCGCAGTGCAGCCTGGGAGTTTCCCAGGCTGCACTGGGGCAGGAAGTGTGACTGCCACAGCTCTGGAGGCTCTGCATGCACGGCAAGTGCATGCGGGGCCCTGGAGCAATGTTTGATTGCGCACCATTTTCGGCTGAAAGCCGAAAATGAAAAAGTATGTGAGCGGCACCTGCCCTACCCTGGAGCATTGCGCAATTGTGAGTGCGTCGTGCAGATCGCTCCTCACAATCGTGCAATGCTCCAGGCGCCCTTTCCCATGGCAAATACCGTGCGAAAAGGGCCTTAAATTTTAAGAGTTAAAACCTTAATAAACAACAGCTTCAAAAGCCTACACAACCTTAAAAGGGGCCTTAAAAACTCTTGAAAATAAAACATCTGACAGCCTGTTCAAACAGTATGAACATTTTTGGTGTAGAGGGAGAAATGTAATCCAATTATGATTGCAACACATATGAGAGCATCTCTGTTATTTCTTATTCCAAAGCCCTGAACAAGTTTGGACAAGCTGATCCCCTGCATTGTGAAACTGTGGTGAGATTCAGTAACAAAGATGCCAAGGAAGATTTTGGTTTATTTTCTTTTCCCTAAGATATGAGAAGTGGTCACAATAGATTCCAGACAGGATATACAGGTCTAAACTATGCACACTATGTTAAAAGTGCTGGCATCCAAAAGACAGGGACCATCCCATAACACAAGAGAATTAAATCTCCCACCCAGGGTGTATTTCAAGCTTTTTTCTTATTGTAAAATCAGCTAGAGGGCCAGTACCAAGAAGACACATCTCTCAAACCTTTTAGTATCATTTGTTATGTTGCATGATCATGCTGGGCATTGCAGAAAATGGCAGAAACCATCTCACTGAGACAACATCTGAAGTTACATTGGCACTGTCCTCGAGGAATGGTGGCACTCTGGAACCAACCAGAATTGACAAAATTTAGGTAATGATTAAAGTTATGACAAAATCTTGTGATAACACAGTAGCATTTTCTAAGTGCCAGTAAATCCTCCTACCACAGTGCAAAAGGAGTGCTGGATGCAGTTGACAAGGCAGAACACAGTCGGCAGAACACAACTGTGCAGAACACAGTTAGATGCAAAGCATTTTTCATGCACCTATTTTCCTTGGTTGCTGATGGAGCAGTCAGGAATATAGTCAACTCTCCACATGCACTAGGGTTAGGGATGCATGACCCCTGCAAAACTGGAGAAATAGCAAATATCAAAATGTATGTATGTGTCTGTGGGAAGGGGGCTGAGGCTCTGCAAGGAGAGTGGGCACACAGCATCCAAACCACGGAAAGGAGAGGAAAAGGGGGGGGTCAGCATGGTGCCCCTATATTTCCTCTCTCTTACCCATCTCCTTCCTTGGGTGTGGAGGAGCATTGAAACAGGGTTTGTGTGCTGAGAAATTGGGCTGTGAGCCAAACTTAGCTGGCCAGCCAGCATCTGTGGAGGAGGAGGAGCTGTGCAGCCTGATTAGACCCACTGAGAAGGAAACTTCCCTTAAGGTGGGGGGCAGGTGTTGGAGAAACTTGCAGATAATCAAATCTGTGAAAGTCAAACCTGCAGATGTGGAGGACTGACTGTATTGATAATGCACTATTAACATAAGATTATGAAGACTGAAAAGTAACAGCAATCATTTTATTTCTTTGTCTTCTTCTCTTCTATACATTTTCAGAAATAACCTTGTTACTGATTAAATCCCATATTGCCAGCTAGACAAAATCCTATTTCCTGCTGCACATTTTGCTTTCCTACTGCACAAAACGTGTCTAGCTGGGCATTAAAACAATGCCTGTTTCACCTATCCCCTAGATTCCTTCCTCACATGGGAAATCATTGTCATAGTCATTATCCATTGGTGCCAATGGAGACTTTGAAGAAAAGCCCCAGCATGGACCTTCAAGGGGCTCTCTGATAATACCTACAGATCTCATCCATAAATGTCAGACAAGGGATTTTTTTTTTTTAAAAAAAAGCATTTTAGCTATGTGGAATTAGCCCTTAGTGGAAGCCACTGCAGCTACTATGGAAATACTTGTCAAATGGGTTAAGTTTAAAAATAATAAATTAAACTGACCCATATTTTGAAAGAAAGAAAAATTGCCTGGAGGTTAAGTTGAAGGAGATAACGCTGGTAATCATGGCAGATTTCTCAAACAATATGTAATTTAGTAGGTCAGCTGCTAATATTGCATGCTTTTCCTGGAAGATTTTATCTGAACAGTGAAAAAGAAGTGTTGTGGTGAGCCAGTGAATTGAGACCAGCAGATAAGAAAACAAGAGTTTATTATACTGCGCAGGAGATTTGCACACAGCTCTTTCCTCTTGTCCAGAGGTGAGCCTGCCAAAACTGCAGAATTTGCACTCTTGTCTCCCACTTGGAGATAGATTGTGAAAGTGGAATCAATTTCCAAAAGACTGAGAGCCCCGTTTTAGGTTTCAGCACACATTTATACCTTCTAAAAAACAAGTACAGGAAATGATTACCATATATGAAAAGAGTCAGGTTACAAAAGTTTAAGTTTCGAAATGATGTATTACAGTTTCAAAAATGAAGTATCTCTGTACGAGGGAGTATTCTCTCTTGGTCGCATCGACTCCCAAACTCCCTATATCCCATGCATTGCCAAGCCGCATACCTAAGCTCTTGATAAGATAAGAGACGCATCTGCCTGACTTATTTTTCTCTATTTTTCTACTCAAGCAAGCAGTTTCTACAATTTAACCCCTTCATCAGAACGAATCTCTTCTCCTCCTTCTCTTGCAATATTCTAGAACAGTGGTTCTCAGGCTTTGGTCCTCTCATGTGTTTTGGACTTCAACTCCCCAAATCTCAGCCAGTATGATCAAAGCTTAAGAATTCTGGGAGTTGAAGTCCCAAAGTCTGAAGGACTAAAGGTTGAAAACCACTGTTCTAGCAGTTTGTTTAGTCAGCTTTTAGAAGTAATTCCTGAATCAGACAAAGCCTAGTAGGTGAGTGTTGGTACACACAACTACCTCAGAAGGAAGACTTGTGAACTATAGAATCCAGACCCTAACTGTATGTAAGTCAGGTGAACCTGTCAGATGAATTATTATTTTAATAAGCTCGGCCCAGTCACAACCAGGCAATAACGATCTCATTATTTCTCATTTCTCATTCATTTCAAAGGAAGAGTAAACTAGGGGAATCTCATATACAGAGGATAGAGATAACACCTATCCCACCATTTTCACACCACAAATTATTCATTTTTACCAGAACTACATACCCACCATACTTTCTTGTTTGGAAAGTAAGACAGTAATCTTAGCTAAAGGGACTGTTCTCACATGGATAAGGAACATTTATTCCAGCTGACTTTATCCAGCTAGAAGGTGGATAGAGAGGAGAGAGAAGGGTGAGCCCTGGCAGCACAATGACTGGGAGGTAAGGAGGAAGTTAACTAAGTACAGAGGCCCCTCCACTTTCATGAGGGTTTGGGGTGCAGAACCCTTGTGAAAGTGGAAAAACTGCAAATAACCCCCCTTGTGTGCTCCCCTCCCATTCCCTTGACTTTTGCCCTGGCACACTTGCCTTCCTTCTCCGTGCCAAGCAAAACATAAAGGAATGAAAGAAGAGAATATGGGTGGGGAGGAGAGGTACGTGTGTGCCTTGTGAATAATCAGATTTGTGTAGGTCAAACCTACGTATGTGGAGGTAGGACTGAAAATCTGTAGCCCCCCTGGGGAGTCTGTACAAGTTGTAACAGTAAATCAATTAAGCCTTGCAAACTGTAGCAAGCTGCTGGTCTACTTGATGTGCTGGAGATCTGCACACAGCTCTTTCCTCTTGTCCAGAGGTGAGCCTGCCAAAACTGCAGAATTTGCACTCTTGTCTCCCACTTGGAGATAGATTGTGAAAACTGGAGACTCAAGGCCAGAGCCTGAGATATGGCAACACTAGTGTCGATGAGTATCTGCCTGTAGAAGCTGGAGGTAGTGCTGTGTCTTTTATGCATTTGGTTGCATATTTGGTTGGACATTCACTTGAAATTTGGTTGTGGAGCATTGCCATTTGACAGAAGGGTCACCTAACAAAATAAATGCATAACCCTCTGAATGTGAAAATTTAGAATTAATGCAGAGCTCTTAGCCTATAGTTCCAAATTGTTCATGGCTGAGTCAAAAGTTCTTTAGTTCAGTCATTTATATTTTGTCCTGTTGAGACATGCCTTTACAATTTCCCTCTCTGGGTCAGAGGGACTCTGTTTGTTCTCATGGCCATGGGAACAACTTTCCAGAGACCCATGGGATTGGAGCTGCAGTCTGTTAAATTTTCAATTATATTCTGTCATTTTTGTAAAAAGGAAAATGCTGACATTAATAATCTCTTGCAATTAAATTATTCACCTTCTCTCCCTTGGGTATCTACACAGGAGCACTTCTATTATCACCTGAGGGATATACATATTTTCCTTCTTCCATACTGGAAATTTCTCTATAGAAGTCTTATGCTGCATTAGGTTTATCAGTGGTTTGACTGACGAAGCAGTTTCATGTAACGACAGTATACCTCAGTCAACAAAGTAGATATTTTGCAGGACATTACTTCTTTAACAGAAAATTTTGTACCACAGGTAGAAATAACAGGGAAAGAACAGGAAAAGATCCCAATATTACAAAAAGGAGAGCAGTTTTACATATTTCAGCAAACATTTTATTCAAAACTCACAATATACACATTTGAAATAAAACAATGAGGTCATGCAGGGTTTGCACAGGTAAACAAAAACATTTTGAACCCTCTAGAGACCATTGAAAGCTTCTTCTGAAATGCACTCAGCCATACCTTGTTCTTCACCAGCCTTCACTTTTCTTATGATTATCATTTGGAGTGCCAAATTTACAGGTCTATGTTTTTTTTTTTTAACATGCTGAAGGGAGCTGGTGGGGCAGACTAGTGTGTTTTCCCTCTTTTCTCTGTTTTGTTGTTCATACATACTCAGTTTGAGATTCTGGAGGCAGCTACTATTTACCCTGCCTGTTGTAGGCAGGCACATACAGCTACTTTTCTAGGACTGGTTAGAGCAGAATCATATTCTTTTTCAGCTCAAGCTTTATTGCATTTTTTTTTACTGTAGTCACACCGTTGCAACTCAACACCAAAAAATCTGTGTCTTTCCAGCCTTCTTTTATCATCCTCTCAATGCTCATGCTACTGAAAAACTTTCAACTGGATGGAGGACAAGGAAGAAAAACAGAGGGGTGAGGGGCATAAAAAGACTTTGTAAAAAAAGGAGCTTAGTTGTCAGAGGCTTTGTTAACTGAGATATGCCTGTATTCTTATATCCATTTTTTAAAAAATGGTCTTTTAAAAGAAGAGCTGTAAGCATATGGTGCCTTTTGTATGCCTCTGTACTGCCCAGTTTTTGGTTTTCTTGCTTCAGAAACAGCCTGCAAAGAAAACTCCTGGTCAACTCATAGCCCTAATCCTAGGATTGTGACAGCTTCCAAGCTGCTTATGAAAACAGAAAAAAGTAAAACAAAGAAAATCCATGTTGGCTCTTTGGTCTATAGAAAAGCAGAGCGAGTGAAGGGGAAAAATTGCTGAATGAGACAGCAGACAAGAGGGGCACCAAAACATTATCTCCCCACTTCAAAGGGATTGCCAAATGGATTTGAAAAATTAAACTCTTTTAAAAGGAAGGTCTACAGGTTGTTTTGACCTGTTGTAATTCATGTTAAATGGAGCCATATATGCTGGCACATGTGATTGTGCTAATCTTGGCCATGATTTAGTGTTCTTTTGGAGAGGCCTTTCTCATTTCATGCACTGGGTGATGGGTGAAAATAAAGGACACAGATAATGATTGAATCCATTTTTTTTTAAAGCAGAAAATGATTCCATATTGAATCTCTTCTGTAACTGAATCAGGACTATGGATACAGTTTCTCCCATCTGTTCTCCCACTATCCTGCTCTCACTCAGTCCTTCCACTTGTCCCTTCCTCCGCTTGGTATAGGATGCAGAACTTGCAGCCAAGTGGACAGAGGATGTGGATCAAAGGACTGATGGAAAAAATAGTGGGAGCAACCACAGGCACTGCTACTTTGGTGCAGATTTAGTGGTGTTTTAGAAGTTACTGCAGAAAGCTCTGGGTTACAACCTAAAGAATCTAAAATCAGACTAAATAAGTTTAATGATTCTTTCTCTGTATTTGCTTTCTTTTATAGGTGAACTGCCTGCTAGCTAAAGATTGCATAACATGCTAAAACCACAGGGCCTAGAAAGCTGCCCTATACTTAGTCAGGCTGTTGATCCATCTGCTTCCTGCTTGAACTGGTGGTAATTGGTCACCATGGTCAACTCGGATTGGCAGTGACTTATTATGCCAGTCTTCTCCAATCTGGTGCCCTAGAGATGTGTTGGACTACAACTCCCATCATGCCCAGCCAACTTGCTGGGCAATGGCCATTCAGGCTGAAAATGATAGGAGTTCTAGTCCAATATATTTGGCCTCTGGAGATTACCAGGCTGGTGACGATTACCATAGGATCTCAGGCAGACCATTTCACACTGCACAGTTATAACACTATGATTCCACTTTAAATGTCTTGGTTGCACCCTATAGAATCCTGGGCTTTGTAGTTTGGTGAGGCACTAGAGCTGTCTGAGAATTCTGGCTTAATATCTTAATGCTTAATATCCCTTTTTAAATGATTCCCAGATTCCCAAATCCCCAGATTCCGTAGGATGTTGCCATGGCAGTTAAAGTGGAATCATAGCATTAAAACTGCATAATATGAAACAGCCAGCCCTAATATCAGGTAGTGTTTCAGATGCCAGATGCTATTGGTAGTCACCCATCATTCCTCCTTAATGCCCTGGCCACAGAGATGATTTGTCAACCAAGTGAGTAGTGGCATCTCTCTCTGCAGTTGTGGGGAAGGCACTTCCCTACTCAGTTGTCAAACTGCCAATGCCTTATCATATCTTTGTGTCAGAGAGGTATGAGCAGGCAATGGCAGCTTGAGAACTGAAGAGGGAAGGGTCAGAGGACATAGCTACATAGCCTGTCTGGAATCTCCTAAATTAGCCAGTGAGCCCAGCATACCACTGCCAGTGTTAAAATAAGATACTGCTGTCCGTCTAGTATGTGGAATGCTTCTGTATGCCAACTGGTGGCCCACCAATTTATTCATTGCTTTGCACAGCAAAATGTCTTAACTCAGCCCTATTGACCACTGAACTATGTTCTTTCCAAATGTGTATCCCCACCCCAACAATATTCTAACATTCACAAAAATAGCAGAGATGATAATGGAAAGATTGGGTACGGTGGCTTCGGAACCTGACTTCAAGCCTGGTATCTTTAAAGAAGTTGATATGAGTGCAAACGATTTAGGACAGAGGGTGCTTTTGTGTTGCTGTTGAAAAAGGGGCTGTTTTGATTCTATAGAGAAGCTGAACTTTCCTTTCTATGTTGGGGCCCAGATTAGTTGCAAGTACGAAACATCACAAGATTTGGATTATAAGATTCCCTGCAGGACAGAGAAGGAAAAGGATGGCTGGTGATTAACATTCCTAATGAAAACCCCAAGTTCCATAAAAAAAGAAAACAAAACAAAAATTACAGAAAGCATGGAGGTGTCTATTATTCAAAGTGACAGGAGAAAGGATTTAGCTATAAATATCTGAAGTCTTTCCTAGCATCAGGGTTAGGGTCAGCTAAGACATTTTTTTCTGCCTGGGATGAAGAACAAGACCTCTCTACCCTCCCCACACACAAATTCTAGGTATAGAAACCAACTGGATTGATATTTGAATCTTAGGCCATTTCTGCACTAGGCTGTTATAGTGCTATTATTCCACTTTCAACATCCTATGGAGTCCTAGGGTTTACAGTTTGAGACTGGCAGTGCAAGACTATCTTCCGCTATAGCCACTACAAGAGCACAGAACTAGGAAAATATACTTTTACTGGCAGTGCTGGTTGGTGGACTCTTGTAGTTGAAAAATGTTACCTTTCCAAGTTCTGGGGCAGTGGGCAACTTTAGGGGTGAATATGGCACACGGAGTTATGTCTTCTCATATCTTTCTATTGTTTCCAGTCCTCCAACACTTGCCCCCTAAGGGAGCTAGTTACCTCACTTTACCTAATCGTAGGGCCAAACATGATCAAGGTCTATGGGCCCTATCACACTACACTATTATAGCACTATTCTTCCACTTTAACTGTCACGGTTCCATCCTATGGAACCTTGGGATTTGCAGTTCAGGAAGGAGCATTTAGAATTTTCAGCCAAAAAGCTCTTGGGCCTCACAAAACTACAAACCCCAGAATTCCACAGAAAGTTGCCATTGCAGTTAGAGTGGAATAATAGTGCTATAAGAGTGCAGTGTGATAGGGCCCTTTGTTTAGCAAAGTTGGAAAGCTGAGAGGTTCCTTCTATGAAACTGTGACTTTAAGAGCTACATGTGAAGAAGAAAATCAATGGGTCCAGCCTTTTTTTTCAGCCTGGAGAAACAGGGATGAAAAGGTTCACACCTGTTTCTCTCACACAGGTGTTAAGGGCACTGAGGTTTTCTCAGAAAACAAACAAACAAACAAACAGTCTCCGTAAACAGAGAAATGTGTTGCAAATCCACAGGAACATTTGACTTTGGAACTCTGTGTGTGGCTTGAAGAAAGGAAGATAACTATAAAACCCACTGAGGCCTGAGAGTGAAAATTAACCAAGTGGGAAGACTAAGAAGTATCTGCGGAAGAACAGATGGGCTGAAAATTAATAATGAGAGAATTTTCAGGTGGGTAATTAAATGCTGATGTGGTTCTTTTGGCCTTATTCTCTCTGGCTTGTGCATACACACCCACACCCACAGAAAGAGAGGTTGAGAGAAAAAGAAAAAGAGAGGCTTTTGAATCACAAGTGAGTTGAGGCAACATAATTTGAGTTGCTTGGTCTATGTGTGTTATGCTGCATCACACTGTTGACATGTCAATACACCAAAAAGACAAGAGGGAGGGGAGGGGAGGAGACTGGGGGAAAAAGATAAAATAAAGGTATACCCTTGGGCCAAGTGTGCCATTTGGAGCAAGGCAAGGAGGCACCTCCAATATCAGAGCAACATCAGAGTGTGGTCAAGAAGGCAGAAGTTATTAATGAGGAAGAACCCACAAGTGAGGTGAGGCTGCAGCAGCTTGCTTTTGCTAAGTCCACAGGGAAGGGAAAGTTTCTGCCTTTTCCCCTCCTCTCTGCTGAGTTGACAGAATACAAATAGAAGTTTTATCCTTTGAACTCAGTTTGCAGCAACTGAAGGAAGCTGAGGACAAAGGAGGAAAAGAGTTGGAGGAGAGGAAAAACTGGGATATTTTAACAGCAACTGAAAAAGTGGGACAAGAGACAACTAACTGGGATTGTCCCTACCAAGTCAGGACAGTTGGAGAGTATGGAACACTAGCATGATGACTTTCGTGTTGACCGAGTTCTGGGAGCAATATCACAGAAGGCTTTGGAGGGGAGGGGGAAAAACTCCCTGAGGTCTAGTGATGAGCGTTTAGTAAACACTAGCTGCAGCTACTGAGCACATTTGGCTACTCCTCTAGCTGCTCAAAATGTGCTTTGGTGTGTCCCCATCCCCTGCAGGCCAGAAAAATTCTTCCCCATCTGCCAAGCCTTGCTGGCTGTGCCACTGTGTATGACAAGGATCCAATCCTATGGCATTACAAAGGCCTGACCCATGGCGTCTCGTAGGCCTGCCCATCCGACATCAAAAGGAAGCTCACTGCCAGGGGATTGGCCACTGAAATGTCACAGAATGGGCATTACAGTAGGTAATCCTACTGAAAATCATTCATCAACTTCAGTCCTAGCTTGCTGTATCAATCCTCTGACCTCTTTTGCAATGGAAGCTGCAGTTGAATGAAAACTTTCAAACATTAAAACCTTTTATTAAAGTGCATTTTAAAACTATGGTTATGAAGAAAAGAAGCAGAAAAACGTAAGAAAAAGAAAAGAGTTTGGGAAACACATAGGATTTGAACGAGGGCTAGATATGTACATTAGTATACCATGATCATTTTTCCAAAAATATATTTTCTTGCATTTGGTCTCTACAGAATATGTGTTAATGTGTAGCTAAAGCAGTAAGCTCTTCTGATTACTGATGGTGAATGTTTATCCTTCCAACTCTGGAGTGTAAGTCCTTTTTGCAGCAGTAAAAGCATGCAAAATCTAACCAAATTTAACCTAAGTTAAATTTCACATCATAGGAATGTAATCAAAACAATTCGAGCATCTACAAATGCCAAATATTTTTCTAATACAAAATGAATACATTGTAACACATCCAATTAAAAAGAAGTAATCAATAAACATGTCCACATTGCATGCCACAAAGAAGCATTATCTTACACTGCCAGCACTTAGTTTAAGTGGATAGTTTCTTTCTGAAAAGACGTAATCGTATCCAGTACAACCGAAACATTAATTTTTTGCTGGACAAACATCGTTTTAGGTCTACAGCAGTTTTAGATATTGAAGCTAAGGCAATTTTCCATTTTGTTAATTGGCACAGAACAATCTAACTCTTTGTTCCACTCGACTCTAATTTCATTAAAATCAAATTCAATGTTTTCTAACAAACATTTACAAACTGGATTTGTTAGTCACTTTCTCTGAGGGTATGATTAATGTCTCCAACCTAGCAGGGGTAGCTAAAACACACTGAGTTGATGGTCCACTTAGAGATAGCAGAAGGTATTGCAATTGTAAATATTGTTACAGTGCTGCACCAGTGTTTGCTGAGTGCATGGCTTGATGAATCAAACTGTAACTGACAAGATATTGTATGCCAAGCTATTCTGTCAGCAAAAATGGAAGGGGGCACCGCCCCTTCCTTCCTTAAATGAACAGACCCCAAGGCAAGTCCATCCTGAAAGAAGTTCTAAGGATATTGACTCCTGCATTGCCAAAGGAGGAGTTTCTGCATTAGTGTGTTTGCCAGTTATTTATATAAGTCAGAAGATACTCCTTATGATCCAAAACTCAAGCATGGAATATTAAATCCTTCTTACAGTTGTATCATTTTGAGTGAGAAACAGTAGGGCAAAGACCCCCATATATCTTTCTAAAAATAGTATTGATTTTTCTGAAAGCAACCTTGAGAGCTATACAGTGAAATACCTCAGTACAATATCTGTAGCAAAACATTCATCTTAAGTATATTAACCTTATCCCAATACTTGAGTCGGGTAATTTCCACCCATCCAGATCCAGAGATATTTCAGCAAGCAATGCAGACAAATTCAGTTGAAACATTTAAATATTAACTCAGGGAACCAAAAGGCCCAAATGCATAATAGCGTCTGCACACCAGTGAATCTGCCAGTTGGCAAACAACACAGAAGGAGTATTAACCCCAACGGACATAGCCTCAGATTTAGACCAATTAACAGAACAGCCAGAAAGGACCCTGAAGCTATTACTTAATTTTATCAACTCTGATAAGGAAGAGCCTGGCCTAGAAATTAATCATCAGCATAAAATCTAGCAATTTCTAGGTTTATACATGGAAAGTTTGAATCTAGGGCAGTTTTCTATGCTGATGATAAACAGCCTTCAAAAAGCCCCACTGAACACAATGAGAATAAATTAATTAATTTTAATTGTTTTTTTTTTTTTTTTGGACTACATTCTTCAGAATCCCTCAGCCTGCAGTCCACTAAATGCTTAGCTGGCGGGGGATTCCGGGAGTTGTATTCCAAAAGGCTCAGTCCACAATTGAACAATATTTTCAGTTGTTCACAAAGAGCAGAGAAGTAGGCCATTTCCGCAGGACATTGCCATAGTGCTATTATTTCATTTCCAACATCCTATGGAATCCTGGGGTTTGCAGTTTAGGGAGGGGCATTTAGAATTCTCAGCCAGAGAGCTCTTTGGCCTCAGTAAACTGCAAACCCCAGAATTCCACAGGATCTTGAAAGTGGAATAATAGCACTATAACAGTGTAGTATGGAAATAGCCATAGAGTGAGCACAAAACAGAATGTGCAGTAGAACAGGTAGGGGAGAAGGCATTACAGGAAGAGACAGCTAGTGCCTGCACTTTCCATTCTATGATTTCAAAACCTTTCGAAAGGTTTTCACCTTTCAAAACTTCTTCATTGGAGAGTTTTTGTGCTCTCAGAGAATGATTGCTATCTTTCCATTGTCTCCTGGTTTTGGAATATTCTAAAACTGCTTTGGCTGCCTGATAACTGAGTTAAGGAAAGCTATTTATTGTTTAATTACAATTTATGCTCTACTATCAGTCAGATTTTCACAGTGGATCCCAAGCAAAGTATTTTTAAAAACACAGTAAGCCAAGCACATAAAATAAAACCAGCAAGCCAGCTTTAAAAGGGTATATGAAGCAGAATAAAAGAGACCATCAAATGTGTTTGTCTCAAGATCTAATTTAACTTTTAGAACACAGTATTTTAAACAAGAAAGTCGTCAATGACTTTAATAAGAACTCATTCCCGTCTGCTTAAATCCATACAGTTGTCCATTACATTGTCATGTTTGTCTATGTATGCATCATTCTAAAATAAGGATGAACCAGGGTCTGAGAGCAGCCACTAAGAAGGCCCTCTCCCTTATGCCTACAAAATGTGCCTGGAAAAGTGGTGGGACTGAAGGAAGGGGCTCTCATAAAATCGTAAGAGCTTGGGCACACTTACATAGGGGGATATGGTTCTTCACATATTGTCAACCTGAGTCATAGAAGGCTTTATAGGTCATAACCAGAACTTTGAAGTGGGCCTGGAAATGGACCAGCAGCCAATGGAGATGTTGCAGCAAGGCTGTTATATGCTCCTGTAGCCAGCCCTGGTTAACAATCCAGCTGCAGCTCTTTGGGCCAACTGAAGTTTCTGAGCACTTATCAAAGGCAGCCCCCTGTAGAGTGCATTACAGTAATCCAGAGTACTAGACCCCAGGATATAGGAAAATTTAAGAAGGAGGGACTGATCATGCATCTTGCCTTAGACCTATTGTCAGATCTCAGTATTACTGCACCTGAACATACTGCAGTACTATTTTTCTGACAGAGCTGGAATTCAGCAATGCTGAGCCATAGACCCTCAGCAGAAAGTGTCTTGAAATCCAAAGGAATCTGCTTTGTTGGTTTGGATTACATGAATTAACCTCACAACTTTAAACATTTCTAGGATAAGAGAACATGATTTCCAAGCAACTATGAGACACAACACCTACTGTTTTAGAAATTAAACATCAGTTCTACAATGGTTACTGTTGAATTAGAAGTTTTGGTTTAGAGAAATGCAGTAGAGATAAAGAAACTTCCTTCCTTCCTTCCTTCCTTCCTTCCTTCCTTCCTTCCTTCCTTCCTTCCTTCCTTCCTTCCTTCCACAGTTTGAATTCCTAACACACACAGATTCCAGTGTAAGTCACCACATTCATGCTTCAGTCAGCTTGTAGACCTATTGCATTAAGTAGTCACATGTTCCCATTAAAGTGCCAAGCCAATTTTTCAAGCATTGTGATTATTCACTGGAAAGTGGAATGTTGACTTAAGGTGTGGGGGGTGGAATAACTCCGTTGTCATAATGAGTTGATTCAGACTGGATAATCACGCTGGGATGGTAAAAGAATGTGCAACTATCCAAAACTTGACAGGGAGCTTATGTAACAAATGCTTTCAAGAGACTCTTATTTCTAAGAGTTCTGCAGGCTATGAACTTATCCAAGTCAAATACAAACATTTTGAAAAGGAGGAAGGGAGGGGAAAGAAAAGAATGTAGCAGCACCTTTAAAACTTACTGGTTTTTGTTTTAGCATGAGTTTTCATGAAAGCTATTACAAACATCTTGCTTAAGATTGATGTCAGGAAAAAAAAACTTGATAAACCAACAGTGATCTGGTGCTCTATGGATTTTGTGCACACAGTTGTCCTCTGGTTTGTAGCCATGTGGTTTGTGTACTTACACTACTGTAACTTATGCACAAAATCCACAAATCATAGCACTACATCTGTGAAAAAGCACAGGCAGTAACCATTGTTGTTGTTATTGCTGCTGCTCCTCGTCATTCTCTGTTTTTCATCTACCAGATATTACTGACTGGAATTTTGGACTATCAGTGATTCAAATCTTGGAATCAGTGGTGTATTTTTGGATAATGTGGCACATTGCAAGTAGTACTATTTCTGTTATGGTATTTTTTGTGTCATCACCCTCATAATCAAAATCATCCTGAACTGAAAGCAATACTAAAACACAACACAAATAACATGCTTTACGTGGTTGGGGCCAGACAATCACAGCTCAGGGAATGCTGTGAGGGGGTGCTATGGGGGAGAAATGATATAAAACTGAAATAGAAAAGATGGCCTAGAAATAGGGAAAAGACTGCAGAGAGATAGAGAGTCAGCATGGTGTGGTGGTTTGATTCTTAGATTATGATCTGGAGACAAGAGTTTGGCCATGGAAACCCACTGAGAGACCTTGGGTGTGTCACACACTCTCATCGTCAGAAAACCCCATTATGGTTCACCTTAGGGCTACCATAAATCAGAAATGATTTGAAGACACACAACAACAACAAAGGGAAAGATGTCTTGAAAACAGGGAAAAGCTGTGATAGAGACAGGACAGTCAGCCAAGTCAAGAATTGAATAATGTTTTGGGAAGCCATCAATGATTAAATAGTTATCTAAATCTGTCTTAATAAACGTCTATTTGTTTATTCCTTTTTTTGCACTTGTGTCTGGCTGTTCCTATTAGGTTTGCTAATTTGGTCACGCTTAATACAGTGAACCCACAGGACAACACAGCCACTGGTCCACCCAAGGGCTACCTTGGGGCCTATGTACCCAATCCACGGAAGGATTAAGAGGGGAAAAGGGGCAAGGTGAGTGACAGGAGCCCAAGAGTTGGAGCTATGGGACTAGCCTAGAGAGAGGATCCATCACAGGTGCTGCTTGATTTCCAAGATAGGTGTTAGGTAATTCTGGCAACTCTATAAGCTTTTTCTAATTTTGGGTGCCAAACCTGCCTCAATTTATTCATGAGACTGACTTTAAGTTGAGTATATATGGTAATATAAATACCAAATATCTCTACAGTTTTAAAGCCATTGCCCCAAAAGTGTGGATTAGGGTGGCAGGGGAACTGTGGCCACAGGGGATTCAAATCCACTCTGGATTTCACTGTCACGCTTCCTGCAGCTCCTTTGAGTTGAACAGGAGCTCTGCTGATTCTGGACCCTCGTTCAGTATCAACTTGGAGCAGCTGCAGGAAGAAACACAGTAAAATCCCTGATGGGCTCATCACCTCTGTGGGGGCTGTCCTGATGTGGCCTGTTCCTGTTTGCTCACTGGAAATTGTTGTGCTAAAAGGAGGCAAGAGGGAAGAAGGAGAGGAAGAAGTTGGCAGCGGAGGGATGCATCCACAGCACTGAACCCAACACCAAGGCATGAAAGTGATACTTTGCAACTGGTAGAAACTGACAAAGAAAAGGCCTCACAGTAGCCTGTTCTCTATTAAATTGTTGAGTTTATCATGGCATGAAGAAAACTGCTGTTGATGTCTGACGTCAGTGAGGCTGAATAAATTGGGCTAAGGAGTATATTGTTTTGATTGCCAGTAAGAAAGCCTGATGTCTCACATACAAACAGTCTTCTGGAGTGTGACAATTCCTCCATCTGATTTCCCCCTGGAAAAATTAGAAATCAGTAATAAAAACCAGCCATGTAATTTTCCTCTACCTCATATCACGTATAACAATGTAGTACTATTGACAAGATGGCTGGTGATTGAGAACAGACTTACCTGAACCCAGGTACGTGATCAGAGTCCCTGCCTTCAATGTCTGGCATGAGTTCCATGGGATATAACATTTTCTCTGAGGCACAAAGACTCAGTTATTTCAAAATTAGATGGCAGGGTGGTGGGCGAGCAAAGTAGTGAAAGGGAAGTGATGGAGGAGCTGGTGCACAGGTGATGTACTGGTATTGTTGAAAGTACTGTTTTCCATCTTCTGTGACACTTTAATGGAAAATCTTGATCCACCTCCTGGGAGCGGATGGGCTACAGGAATGGGAACACTATGCTGTACTCTCCATATGGAAGTACCATTTTGCACAGGGGATCAGTATTAGTTTGTGGAATTTGCTGCCGCAGGATGTGGGGATGACCTTTCATTTAGAGGGCTTCCAAAGCAGATCAAGTGGATTCACAGAAAATAAGACTATCAATGTATACTGATTAGAGATGCATGCCTGTGTTGCTGTATAAAGTGATGCTAGGGCTAGCATCACTTTAGCGCCTGGTACAAACTTGTAAGAGCCAGTGTGCTGTAGTAGTTTGAGCACTGGACTGTGACTCTCGAGAGCACTGTTCAGATCCCTACTCAGCTATGGAAACCCACTGGGTCACCTCGGGCCGGTCACACTCTCTTCGTCTCAAGGAAGGCTAACCCGCTCTGAACAAGTCTTGCCAAGAAAACCTTGTGATAGGTTTGTTTTAGGGCTGCCATAAGTCAGAAATGACTTGAAGGCACACAGCAACAGATAAACTTGTAGTGCAGGATGTGTTCACACTGAGACCCCACAATCCTTCAGCTCATGCATGTAACACCATCAGCCATAAAAAAAAAAGTTCATTTTAAATTTGAAACTACAGTCACATAGTCTGTTGTGATTGTTTCTCGTAAATCTCATTTAATATTACAAGTGGGGGTACTTCATTTCCTTTTCTAAAAGTAGAAATAATTTTTCTACAGGTGCAATACTCTGCCAGGAAAACTCTCAGAAAGATTTGTAGAATAGTTGTGAAGTAAACATTTAGAATCTTTTTCCAGTGTCCAAGGTTCTAGTGTAATACATTTTAGGAATGAAGAGTATATAAAATACATGTTATTGATTATTTTGTGCCTGTGTTCTAATGCACAGATGATGTTGTCCAAAGTTGCATTGAAATGGTAACTGTGCTTTCTTGCTACGGTATTTTGCTTTCCCTTTCCTATCAGGTGTTTTTCTTTATGGACAAGGGACTCTGGCATTTGTAGTTCTTGGTATGACACCTCCTTATACATGGACTCTTTCAGATTGCTGTTTTTTGCCAGTTTGTGCTGCACTGTTTACTGTCATTTTTTAATGGTTCTTGATGATTTATGTCATTTTTTGCCACTTTCCTATCCAAACATTAAAGCCTGAGGTTGCAAGGAGGATCAAAGTGAGTTTCAGGCATATATGGAATGGTTTTTGCCCATATAGAGTGCAGGTGACAGGGTTGGCTTTAAAAGTGGCTGCAGTCAGCCCCCCCTTGGCCTCTTCCTCCTTGGAGGACAGCTAGGAAAGTGAAAGGGACGGGGTGATGGAGAAGGAAAGGGTGAGCGAGGCATTCACAACACATCTAAAGCACTGTAGTGTTTTATTCTAACAGTAGGAGGTAATTAGGCACATGTGTTTATACGTCATCACAACCCACAGCACAAGCACACCCTAGGCCTGCTACAATGAAAACTGGAGAGTGCTCCTGTACCTTGAATAGCTGGTAGAGGGGAGAATTTCAAGTAGTGTTGCTTGTTACTTGGTTGTGTGACAAGTAACACTTGCCAAATTTCCCTCTTCTATACAACCATTAAAGGTACAGGAGCTCTATCCAGCTTTCATTTTGGCAACCCTGACACATAATATCGGCTTGGTGGAAGCAGAATACATCTCAAAGGGAGGGAAAATGGCCTGAAACACTCTGTGGTTAGCAAAACACCGTTTGGACTGAAAAGAAAGAGGCAGCAAATACAGGAAAGAGTACGACCATGTCCCAATGCATATGCCCCATCTGGAAAAGGCCCATGGCAGCGAACAAAATAAATGAATCAGTCTTGCATGGTCCTAGCATACACTGCACTAGCGTTCAGTCCCAATTCTAGACAAAGACCTTAGGCAGAGGCTGAACCAGAAAGCCTAGCAGTTTGGAGGGTTACTTGAGATTGTCTGACTCTGCTTCTGATCAGTTCCAGTAGAATTCGCAAGACCTGTTGCCTTTTCACAATACACACAATGTTTCCACTTTAATTACAGTAGCTGCATCCTATGGATTCATGGGGTCTGAAGTTTGGTGAGACACTAGAGTTGTTGTTTTGAGCTGCCTTGAGACACAGTCCAGAAGGAAAGGGACAAAAAATAATAAAATAAAATAAAAAGTGGAATGATTTCTCTTTTCCATTCTCCATTTAATTGATTACTTTTTGAGTGGCATTATTGTTGTAGTTTGATGCTTTCAAGTTCACTCTCCCTGATGGGGTCCCTTACCTGGGGCTTTCTTGGCAAGATTCATTCAGAGGAGATTTTCCATTGTTTTCCTCTTAGGTTGAGGGAGTGTGCCTTGCCCTTGGTCAGCCAGTGGGTTTCTGAGCAGGGGATGTGAAGTCTGATCACTGGAACCCTTGTATCATCCTGATTCTCCTTGCGGGGTGTAGGAATCAAGAAAATACAATAATGATCATATATGATCACATTATGTCATGTTTCCCCTCCCCAAGTTCCATGTTATCAGTCCATTGAGGATGGGGAGAGCCACAGCTCTGTGACATCAGTGCATCTCCCTGTAACATATAGTTTGGGGTTCATTACAGGACTTCTCTGGAGCAAATGAGACTACCTTTCTATGGATACCAGACATGGAGGGCAAGATGCTGTCATGCAAGTGAGCTTGAGAAAAAATGAATGGTTAAAGCCATATGCTTTAACCAATGCGTCTGTCAACATAATGCATGGGTCAGCCACTTTTAAGCAGAATAGACTTTTTAAACACAGTCTGGTGTAGGTCTTAGAGTGCTAGAATGAGACTTGGGCTGTCTAGGTTCAATTTCCCAATCAGCCATGAAACTCACAGGCTAACTTTGGGCAGCCACATTCTTTCAGTCTGAGGTACTTCACAGGGTTGTTATGACAATAAAATTTGAAGGAGGAAAGTCATGTTTGCTACCTTGAGCTCGTTAGAGGAAAGGATGGATATAACAATAACCAAAAAAGAAAAATGAACATTGCACAGCAATGGCTGGTTATTGTTTGTTTGTTTGTAGATGGCAAGGGCTTCAGATGCTCATTTTTATTATCCACCTCTTAAATTGGACCAGGTGGGATCCCAGCAACTGAACCCAGTGTAAGGACGACAAGCTTAATTTATAGAAAAGATTTGTATATTTAAGGGCAGCAAAATGAGAGCATCCATGCATGCTTAGTTGAACATGCTGGGAGTAATATGGTAACCAGCTTTCTAATTAAAGGAAGCAGAGGGAAAAATAACTGAACTGTCCAAAAAATTGCATCTTAACAATGAGCATTTTGCAAAATGGATATTGCTATTCTGAGTCATTGCTGTTGTGTAAGCTTTCAGCCTCACAGGAGGAATAAATCATTGCACCCATTTCTTTTGTATTAATAAACATGCGCAAGCACTTACCCAGCATAATGTGTCATGTGAAAACAACAACTTAATATCCCTACAGGGGAAATATGTAAAAGGAGAAAGGAGAGCATTTTGTACTAATTTGGCTTTTTGGACTAAAAAGGATTTGAAACATTGTTTAAGGAAGGAAGGACGGAAGGAAGGACGGAAAAAGATTTTTTTACCTTTTATTTCAAAACTCTTCCTCCTTTAGTAAATTCTCTCTTTCATTTCCTGGTTCCAACAAATTTCTTTGGAACAGCAATTTGCTTTGATGGGGAATGTACAGCTCCCCAGAAGTTGCTGCTGCAGCACCCATAATTCCTCATCATTGGCTGTGGCAGATCGGGCTGATGGGAGCTGCAGTCCGACAACTTCTGGATGTCCACAGTTGCCCATCCTTGTTTTAGAACAAAATATAATAAATGTGCATCCCTCAGCTCTCTTTACACTATTAGAGATATCTGGAGTAACTCTATTTTTTGTGACACTTCACTACAATTAGGGGGAAAATGTTTGCAAATGCAAGGAAAAAGTGTATGCAAGAGGAAGAAGAAGAACATTTGCTCTGCAATGTGAATGCACACAATTTCTTCATTGATATTACACTATAGACCTTCAAAGAATATATTGGTTCCTATTCTTTTGTCAAATACGTTGACTTTGGAAGCCTGATTCTTCTTTTTCTTCAAAAAGAAGGGTAGACTGGTACCAGCATTTTTCAGGAAGTACGTTGCTCTTCTCTGTCTTTTATTCACTAGAAAGTGCTGTCTACTTCAAAATTGTTATCTGCAGTCAGAACAAGAAAAATATCACAACAGATATAATGTTTCCTTATGCACTAATGAGTTATTATGCCAGGCTCTCACCTGGGCAGATAATAGGTCTCCAGAGTAGCATTCTCCTTTGAGCCACTGCATAGAGGTCATACTTTATATGAATATTGAATTGTGAAAATAATACAATGGTTGCTTTGTTTTGCAATTTTGCTTTCGATGGAGATGATGTCATTTCTGGCCCCTTCTGATTTTCTGTCATGCTGTGTTACTGCCCTGGCTAGTCCGAGCTTTGAGGATATTAAAAGATATCCTTTTGATATCATAATTCGGCTTCACTTATCTATTCCCTTCCACGTGCTTGCGAGGCCCCCGGACAAGCATGCATGCAGGCTCAGCTGATTATCGCCGTAATATTCCTAGACAATACAGGCAGGCCAGAAAACAGCCGACTCGCCGCTTTAGGAGACCTCCAGGCAAGTACTTTAATTAGGTATGCACGCAACCTACAAAAGATCCTCTGCCCCATGCTGGCAGCTTGATGATCGAGCTGTACAACGCTCAAGTATTCTGCGTTTGCATACTGGTTACTCTATTGAGAACCTCTGCGATAACTCAGTCATTTAGATTCTGACCTTTCGGAGGCTTTGTCTCCAACTCCAAATCTATTGTTTCCCCCCAAGTACGGCATAGCCGGCAGTCACACTCTCCTTATAAAAACTCTTGATTCCGAGACCTTCCTCGGATCGCTCCCGAGTTTCATCCCGCCTTGCTGCCGCTTTGCTTGGCGAGCCTCCCTTCAGCTCCACGTGCTGAGCTACATCGCACCCCAGCTTCGCTCTCTATTTTTCCAGGCTTCAGGACAGGTGAAGTATCACCCAAACCAGCAACCCCTCTAAAATCCCTCTATACCACTCAAACCTTTATTTCTTTAGTTATCTTGTGTGAGTGTGTTGCATACACTGTTTTGCTTGTGTTTGTAATAAAACATCATTTATTGCTTCAACTTCTGTGTGCTCCTTGACTCGACCTGATCCCGTAGACATAGGGTTCAAGATCTCGCTACGTTACCCTGCCTCTCGTAACGCTAAGCAGTGCTCTGAGCTGATTTTCCCCACCTTTAGTTGAGCACATTTTGGTGTCCCTCCCGGGACCCCCAGTACACAGGGTAACAGCTGTTATTAAAGAGATTAGTCAGAGTGTGGAAGTTAACTATTTGCAAATAAATATTTACTTATAATGAATTCCTTTTTGTTGTTGTTGTTGCATTAAATAAGGCATAACCAAGTCACACTGTGATTGTAACTTCAAGACAGAGATCCTCACTTCTTTGCAGTGTAACTGTAACTTTCCATTTACTCATATAATTACAAGTGTGTATGGACTCACTAAATAGGAGTAGAGGAATATAACACAGTTCAGTTTCTGGTTCATGCTGTGGCTTGTGTGGCTGCCTTTTGCTCTGTTGGTGTTGTTGAAGCAATCACAAAGAGAATGTGTGGGGCAGGCACAGAAGAATATGCTTTGTGTCACAAGCCTGTGAGCTCATTTCATCGCTCTGGCTTGCTTTCGTAAAGATGAAAGCAATAAGGCTGGTTTGATAGTTCATACTCAAGGTCACAGCCTTCATAAAAAACCCATTAAGCAATAATGCGAGATCTAAACAAAGAGATAATTTGTTTATTCTAGGGATTCTAAGCCATAACTTTCCATCAGAAGTCATGTCCCACATTTTTCTTCCCAAAAGCAGAGACTCACATATAGGATGTTTCTTAGATACTAAAAACAGAGAGAAGAAGGTCAAACGGTGTTACAAAAATAACCTATGACTACCAGAGAGGGAAATCTATGGCTTTATGTCTTTCCGGTCAATTCCTTTGCTCTTCCATGCATCAGATCAGACAACAGCACAGTATCAAATGTTAAGAAGATAAAATCAAATCTTTGCTGTATGGCTGAGGTTTGCTGGAAAACAGAGAGGCAGTCTGCAGGCCGAATCAGATTCCCTGTCCTTGGAAGCTCTTGCCTCACATACCTCCAGTTTTTTTTAAAATCAATTATACAAGCAAAATCATACCTTTTAAAACTTCTGAACTGAGGCTAAAGAGAGATATTAGGGTTTTTTTCCCCCCCTGGGGAACTGAAGGCTATGTCACAGAGCCATGAGCGGTGCTGGTGTGTACACTCATCCTATGATCATCCAGTTTCATGGGTTGAAAGGCTGGGTTGTGCTTCAGAGACCTGCAAAATGTATTTGATCATGGATGACAGCAGGGCAAAAGAATGACAATGTATAAAACCCTGGCAATAATGGCACCATCGCACTACCTTCAGTTCTCTTAAGAACAGTTGCCTAGGCCCTGCCTAAACCACATAGGGATGCTTTCAGGATAATGTTCTGCACAAGTGCTACAAATAACCTTTTAAAAGCATTCAGTCAAGGAACACCATCTACGAAAGGTGTGTGTGTGTGTGTGTGCGTGCGCGCGCGCACGTGAGAGAGAGCGAGAGAGAGTGAGAGAGATGACAGCAGGAAGGAAGGTGTAGCACTGGATTCACAAGAGGGCTTCTGTAATACTTTGTTCACTGATTCCATACCTTCCAACATTTCACAGAAGAAAACCTAGACTCATGAGGCCAAGAAACATCAAAGTGCAGTTAAGATGGCAAAAATTATTAATGAGGAAGAACACACAAGCAAAGAGAGGCTGCAGCAGTTTGCTTTTGCTTGAGCCTACTGTGAAGAGAATGATCCCGTCCCTGCTGTCCCTCCGTTGAGTTTTTGATGTACAAATTACTTTTGCACTTTGAACTCAATTTGCAGCAGTTGAAGGAAGCTGAGGACAAAATGGGAAAGTGGGACGAAGACAGGGAAACTGGGACATTTTAAATGCAGATGGAACCACAGAGGCTTAATTAGGACTGTCCCTATCAATTGGGACAGTGGGAGGGTATGGAAGGGGAGTCTGGAATATAGTTATACAGATGCCTAGTTCTCTGAGGAATTCTTCAACACAGGAGTGCTCACTTAATTGCTTTAGATCAGGGGCTGACATGCATGTGGCCAACCACAGCTATTTTTGTGAGAGCCTCCCCAATGTTGAAAATCTTTCCCACATGACAAAAAACAAAACAACCCACTGCTACTTATGTTCCCTAGAGGCCTCCAGGAGTGTTGGTTTCAAGACAAAACAGGGCAAAGGGGTCCTGAGTTTTTCCAATGGCAAAAAGTGAAACTTGGAAGGCAGGCTGCAACCATTTTCAGTTGTGTTCTGTTTTTCAGGATTTCTGGGGCCAGTACAGCCTGCAGCGGTCTTGGGACAAGAAATTGGCCCTGACCCACAGGAAGTTGTTCACCTGTCTTTTGTGCCGTTTCCGCACTAGACTGTTATATCCTGCTTAACGGCTGAGTTTTATATCCTGCCTTTATCTCCTGTCTCATGACCTGTTATAAGTCTGGCTTACGACTGCAATGTAAATCTTCTTAAACCAATCCATAACTATTATAATAAATACCATTTTATAGCTATAGTTCATTTAATGAAAAGCATCTCCATCATATAAGCACATCAGAAAATTGGGCAATATGCTTGGAGGATAATACAAGCATCTAAGAAAACCGTGAAGAAAATCTCAGCTAAGCCATAAACTTACTGAATAGCTTTAGATGAACGCCTGTCTTCCAACCTTTATCTTCCCACCTGAAAAGTGGGGGAAAATAGTACTAGCTGGTAAAGCGTGTTCTCCTGGATCCATCTGCAGAGCTCATGCTTTTGCCCCAAAGTGCCATCATACACGGTGGGGTGGGGGGGGATTTCTTGCCATGTTTATGCCTCCTCTGGAGCATTTTAGGCTTAGGAGAGGCCTTGTCTCTAACAGCAATGGATCCAGAAGTTGACTTCTGGGTCACTTCCTGTTGTCGAAAAGACCTCTCTTGAGTCTAAATTGGCCCATGGAGTGGCAAAATCCTCAACCAACGTGGAGGGCAATTGAAGGTATACATTTTTTTTAAAAATTTGACTTGTGAGATATGACCATGGGCATGGCCCTCCAAAGTCTGCTTGGGGGCCAATGCAGCCCTCCCTTGGTAGGTGCCTACTCTTAGAATCATGGAATCATAGAGTTGGAAGAGATCACAAGTACAGTCATCCCTCCACATTCGCTAGGGTTAGGGGCACAGGACCCCCGTGAAGTGAAAAAAACACGAGTAACTTTAGGCCCTCCCAAACCATATTTAACACACAAAAAAGTATGATCACCATATTCAACCCAACATGGATTCCTTCGAGGCATCAGGGATCCTTCCCAAGGCAGAAGTAGGTGACTGGTGGGGCTTACTGCCACCTCCACAACTGCCCCACATCATTTTTAATAGGGACTCACTAGCCTCATTTGCAGTTTCTCAGTCTCATGAGGCTTGCAGTCCCTATTAAAAATGGCTTAGGGAGGCAGCAGATGTGGCAGCAAATAATCCATGAATAATCAAATCCACAAAAGTGAATCCTACAAATGTGGAGGGTTGACTGTACCATCAAGTCCAACCTAAGTGCATTTGCAGGAAGGACAGGGAAATCTCTTGGCTGAAACTCTGGAGAACCCCTGAGACTCTGTGTCAGCAGTCCTGGCTTAGATGGGTCAATGTTATTCCAGGATAAGGCAGCCTCTATTATGACTGCAGTGGAGGCAAAAACAACACTTGTAATGCTGCTGAGTTTAAGCCCGTGAACTGCTCTGAGCATTTCAAATTAGCATTACAAAGGGCTAAACTGTATTATGAAAATACTTGATAAAGGGGTGCAATGATTTAATACTATCCTGTTTATCCAAGTCACAACATCCATTGTTCAGTTCCTGTGGTCTTCCAATAGATTTCTTGACAACAGTTTGAATATCCTTCAACATTTCACAGATGAAAACTATGACACATGTGCCCAAACAACATTATAGTGTGGTCAAGATGCTAAAAGCTATTAATGAGGAAGAACACACAAGCTAGGGTGAAGCAGTTTGCCTATTACTGAATCTACAGCGAACAGCAAGATTCTGCCCCCTCATTTCTTCCTCCCAAATTTTCTGATGGTAAACTACTTTTTTTTTTTACTTCAAATTCATTTTACATCAACTGAAGTAAACTGAGGACAAAGGAGTAAGTGGGAAAAGGAGAGAGAAGCTGGAGCATTTTACAAGCAGCTGAAAATTTGGGACAATGGAAAAACTGGGATAGTTGGAGCACATTAAATTATGTATCTCCAGTATTCCACATCAGTGGCATTCCCCATCTATTTTCCATAATCCTAACAAAATTTTCCAGTGGTGTGATTATTTCCATTTAACTGGGAATCATTGCAGAGCTTGCAAAAGTTATTTTTTGGGCTATAATTCCTAGAACCTCCCAGTTGACATGGATTGATCCCTGGTTGTGGTGGCTCAGATATTCTGGGCATTGTTGTTCCCCAAATCATTTCCCAAGCACCAGGTCTTAAAATCTGGAGAATGATGGTTTGTAGAATCCTTTTCAAAGCCTTCCCCTTTGCCCCTTGTGGTAGCAAGATTACAATGGGTGTTTTCACGTGGAATGCACTGGCACAAAAAAAGGCTGAGATAAAAGTGAAAACATTTAGGTTTGAAAAATCTCTGGCTACGCTGTCAAACGAGTCCCAGACCTGAAATACCAACTGGGTATAATGTTCCTGCTCTCTCTGGATGGATGCTGAGGCAATATAACTCAGTACTATTAGTCATTGTACCATTATAAATTCACCAGTGACATTTGCTGCAAGTTCTGAAGTATTGCTTATTAAGTATGGTTTCATTCAACTGAATGTTGACCAACCTGGTGTGAAGAAAACAAGTGCAGACTGGAGCACTGTTCTTGCTACCTAAAAGAAGAGTCCTAAATCTGATGATGACAATGTTTGTGCAGAAACTGCTCCTCACTTCTACCTTACTAGTTTTCCATTTTGATCACCTGGGAGTCTATAAATGAAAACAGGATGAGAGTACTGTGCAGTCAACAATCCATCTCTGGACCTACTTTCTTTGTGTTTCTTGTGGGCCCTTGATCTAATGTTTTCTTCCTTTGTTTCACCTTCTTGCTACTCTGCCTTGCCTTTAGCTCTTAACTGATTTCAAAAACATCTTGAATGCCGCATTTATCAGCATATATGTTACAGTCCATATCCTACCACTTTCTCAAGCCTGAGGCATGTCTGGACCCATTCTAAAACATACCTACTTTTGACTGTCAACCTTGATTTTCTGAATCCAGATCATCCCCCGAATTACATTCCAGATCTGTGATCCACTGAAAATGAGAGTTTGGTAAAATTTCTTTCCCAAACTACATCTTGCAGAATCCAGCATCCAGCATAGCTAGAGTTACAGCCGATGACAGGGTACTGAATTGTTCAGCCCAAGAGAGAAGGGCTGTGGCCCTTCAGTCTCTCCCTTACAGCAGCAGTAGCAGCACCTGGAAGAAGACACATAAACCATTTAATTTGCCCATTTATATCCATTTATTTCTAAAAATCATAATCACAATCTAGTTATATACAACAGTAAACAAAAAATATAGGATGAAACTATGTATGATTTGCACTTATTACAATACCTGATTTTGGAATGGATAAACTATGCACATGCTGATGAAGGGGTTAAATTGTAGAAACTGCTTGCTTGAGTAGAAAAATAGAGAAAAATAAGTCTTATCAAGAGCTTAGGTATGCGGCTTGGCAATGCATGGGATACAGGGAGTTTGGGAGTCGATGCGACCAAAGGGAGAATACTCCCTGGTACAGAGATACTTCGTTTTTGAAACTGTAATACACCATTTCAAAACTTAAACTTTTGTAACCTGTACTCTTTTCATATATGGTAATCATTTCCTGTACTTGTTTTTTAGAAAGTATAAATGTGTGCTGAAACCTAAAATGGGGCTCTCGGTCTTTTGGAAGTTGATTCCACTGAGATCCCTGTGCAGTAAAATAAACTCTTGTTTTCTGATCTGCTGGTCTCAATTCTCTGGCTCACCACAACATTTTCTAGTGCATTGGCCAGGAATTGTGAAGGGCTTTTGCCCACTTTGGCGGACGCCAGGGCGTCGGGACCATCGCCCCCTTCCTGATACAACCCAGGGCGCCCTCGACTTTCTTTTGTCGGAAGGATTGGTTCAGAGTGGGGCGATGGCTCTGGCGACAGCGTTCCAGCCAAGGAACCCAAGGTCGGAGCAGAAAACAGAACCCTCCCACGACTGTTGGTGAGTGACCTCCTCGCAAACTCGGGGGGAAGAGGGGCCTGATCAACCCCTTTCAGCTTTGCCCTAGTACCCCACTGTTGTTGTGGGTGAAGCCGCAGAGCTTTTGGGTGTGGTGGGAGGTTGTGTGTTGGTGTGAATGTGTGAAAGGAAGGTTGTGAGACGCCACAGTTTCCAAGTCATGCCGTTGAGTTTCTGGGTGCTTGGGTCGGCGTGAATCGAGTGGTGTCTCTCCCCCTTTGTGTCGATCCGTGGGACCCCTTAACCACCGGTCAAATCCCTTTTTCCTTGTGTGTGTTGTCCACTTTGGGAGGAAATGGGAGGGGGGCAGAGCCGACAAACCCCTTTAGGCTGTATGTTGAAAAACTTTAAGAAAGGATTTAGTGGGGATTATAGAGATCCCCGAATGACACCTGAACTGTTGAGGACCTTATGTGAAGTAGAATGGCCATCCTTTAAGGTGGGGTGGCCCCTGGAGGGGAGCCTGGAACCCTCACGAATCAGGGCGGTGTACTCAGTGGTGGTCGGCGAGCCTGGCCACCCTGATCAATATCCATACATAGATTCATGGGACACAGTGATCACTCAAAACCCCCCTTGGTTGCGGAAATGGCAGGAGCAAATTAGTAGGGCTATGGTAGTGATGCAGGATCGAACCAGACGAAAGTTTGGAAAAAGACAGATATTGGCGGAATCGGTTCCGGAGGAACCTAGTGCTCCCCCTCCCCCATATGTGCCACCGCAGCCAGCTCCGCAGCCACCAGCTTTACCCCCACCGCAGCCAACTTCGCTGCTGCCAGCCCAACCCTTGCAACTGCACCTCCCGGAGCAGGACGGAGCCACAGCCGGGGGACTGACGGATTCTAGCCCAGTCGCCCAGGGGATGGTGGAATCTCCTGAAGCCTATGATCTTAGAAAAGGGCTGAAAGAGAAACCCAAAATTAAGGAGTCCAAGCATCAGAAAGAGATGGATGAATCAGATGATACAGACGAGGAAAGTGGAGATGTGGTCGTACCATTGCGACAAGTTACTCAGCTGGTGGCAGGCCCCGATGAAGAAGGAGGATACTGGTGAGTACAGAGTTACCAGTACACCCCTTTCACCTCGTTGGATTTATTGAACTGGAAGACCCACTATGGATCCTATACTGAGAAGCCCCAAGAGATGGTAGAGCTGTGTACCAGCATTATGGCTACCCATCTCCCCACCTGGCAGGATTGCCAACAGTTGTTGTTGACTTTATTCACTACCGAAGAGAGGAGGAGAATACTGGAGGAAGTGGAGAAGGTAGCAGTGGCAAGAGCGGGCCCAGAAGTGCAAGATGTAAATGCCTGGGTGCGGGAGCGAGTCCCTACTGTGGACCCACAGTGGGATCCTAATGATAACCAACAGCGGGATAGACTAGCAGAATATCGGGCAATACTGTTGACCGGAATGAGGAGAGGTGTGAAGAAGTCTATCAATATGGCCAAAGTACAGGAAGTGACACAAGGACCTACTGAGGCCCCAGAGGAATATTTAGAAAGGTTGTTAAAAGCCTACCGGCAGTACACCCCCATAGATCCGGACGCTACTGAGAACCTCCGAATGGTGACTGCGGCGTTTGTGACAGGAAGCTACCCTGATATTCGGAAGAAATTACAAAAACAAGAAGGGTTTGACGGAATGAATCTCAGTCAATTGGTGAGCATTGCTCTGAAGGTGTACATAAATAGGGAGCAGGAAGAAAAGAGGGAGCGAGATAGGAGAATGCACAAGAAAGTGGAATTATTGGCCGCGGCACTAACGGCAAAGGAAGGATATCAGAAAGGTGGAAGAGGAAGGGGAAGAAGTGGACTTCCATTGGGACAAAATGAATGTGCCCTCTGCCATCAGGTGGGGCATTGGAAAAACGAATGCCCTAGACAGAAGGAATTGGCAAATAGAGGAAGAGGAATGGACCGAGGAAGAGGAAGAGGGGCAAATAGAGGAAGAGGAAGAGTGATGAATGGAAGATATGAGCCAGAGGTGGACGAAGGATTCAAGGACTTGATTGGGCTGGCTGGAATGGAACATTAGGATTAGGACAGACCGGGCCCCCTTGTTCTTGGCCCCGGGGAGCCTATGGTCACAGCACAAATTGGGGGCTGAGCCATCTCAATGATGGTGGATACGGGCGCTGCCAGTTCCGTATTAAATTCAGCAGTAGCTCCAAAAACTGAAAATGCCATAAGAATTGTGGGAGCCACCGGAAGAACAGAGCAACACCTTCTTTTGGAGAAAAGAATTGTGGATTTAGGGAGACACCAAGTTATTCATCAGTTTTTATATTTACGAAACTGCCCTGTACCTCTATTGGGTCGAGATCTGTTGGCTAAACTGAGAGCCCAGATTTCCATTGAAGAAGATGGGGTGATGGAAGTAAATTTTAGAGGACCAAAAAGCATCTCAGTAACCTACCCAATGGAAGAAGAGTGGCGAAGGTATCAGATCATGGTTTGTCAAGAACAACCCACTACCTTTGGACCCCCAGGGGTATGGGCCGAAGATAATCCGCCTGGGCTAGCCTGATTTGTGGCCCCCATAGTAGTGGAATTGAAGCCAAATGCTGTTCCCATTCATGTAAAGCAGTATGACTTGCCCAGAGAAGCCCTGGAAGGGATTCAGAAACATTTGGATCGGCTGAGGAAATACAACATAATTCGGGAATGCCGCTCTCCATGGAACACCCTGTTACTCCCTGTGTTGAAGCCTGGAACGAAAGAATATCACCCAGTTCAAGATTTAAGGATGGTGAATGAGGCTACAGTGACCCTACACCCAGTGGTGCCAAACCTGTATGTTTTAATGGGACTAGTTCCATCCACAGCTGTTCACTTTACGGTGTTGGATCTTTAGGACGCTTTCTTCTGTATTTGGGTGGCCCCACAAAGTCAAGAAATATTTGCCTTCCAGATGGAAGATGTTGTTATGGGCCAGAAAACCCAGTTTACTTGGACTTGCATGCCACAAGGTTGGAAGAACTCGCCTACAATTTTTGGGACATCCCTAAGTCAAGACTTGAGAAGATTCAGATCTGAGCCCGAGAAACGAGTTTTGTTGCAATATGTAGATGACCTGCTGTTGGCAGCCATCAGTGAGAAAGAGTGTAAAGAGGCTACAGTGGAGTTGCTGCAGCTTTTGTGGGAAGCAGGCTACAAAGTATCTAGGACGAAGGCCCACTTGTGCCAGACAGAGGTGCGGTATTTGGGATTCCAAGTGACTCAGGGAAAGCGAGCGCTAGGCCGAGAAAGGAAGGAGGCTGTGTGTGCTCTACCTGAGCCCCGGAGTCGGAAGATGGTGCGAGAATTCTTGGGTGCAGCTGGGTTTTGTAGAATTTGGATTCCTAATTTTGCAGTAATGAGTAAACCCTTATATGAAGCTACCAAAGGCCCGGAGAATTCTGAATTTACGTGGGGAACAGAACAGAAGAGGGCCTGGGAGCAGATAAAGAAAGCATTGATGGAAGCTCCAGCGCTGGGTCTGCCTGATGTGACAAAGACATTCACTCTATATGTTGATGAAAAAGGAGGAATAGCAGTGGGAGTACTGACGCAGATGTTGGGATCTTGGCATTGCCCTGTGGCATACCTTTCTAAACAGTTAGATCCTGTTGCCAGAGGATGGCCTGGGTGCCTAAGAGCAATAGCAGCAACCGCCTTGTTGGTAAAAGAAGCAGACAAATTAATCCTAGGCCAGAATCTGACAGTGAAAGTCCCACATTCTGTATTGGCTCTAATGGAGTACAAAGGCAATTATTGGTTCACAAATAGCCGAATGTCCAAGTATCAAGGAATGTTATATGAGAATCCTAGAGTAAAGTTGGAAACTTGCACCATTTTGAACCCCGCAACGTTGCTCCCCGTAGAATCTGAGGTCACACATCATGATTGTCTTCAAACCATGGATGAAGTGTATTCAAGCAGACCAGACTTACGGGACACCCCGTGGCCCGATCCTGATGTTACTTATTATACAGATGGAAGCAGCTTTGTACGAGAAGGAAAGTGAAAGGCCGGTTATGCAGTGGTCACAGCGGATAAGACAGTAGAGGCCAGAGCGTTATCCGTTGGTACTTCAGCCCAGAAGGCGGAACTCATCTCCCTTATTAGAGCTTTGGAACTAGCTGAGGGACTCATCGTGAATATATACACAGATTCAAAGTATGCTTTTACAACCCTACATGCGCATGGCGCACTGTACAAAGAAAAAGGATTAATCAACTTTTCAGGACAGGAGATCAAGTATGGAAGAGAAATAGAGCATCTATTAGAAGCTGTATGGGCCTCTCGTAAAGTCACTCTAATCCACTGTAGAGGACACCAGAAAGGATATGATCCAGTGGTTTGTGGGAACCGAAAAGCAGATGCGGCTGCAAAGGAGGCTGCGGAGAGGGAATTGGAAAATGAGATGGAAGATTTGCCCCAAGAATTGGTAACGCCACTCTTCCAAGTATCTTTGAGTGACCAGACCCCTAGGTACACCCAACAAGAAAACGAGAGGGCTGAAAAAGACCTGAAGGCTATGTTGGACAAAGACGGCTGGTGGGTCTTGCCAGATGGAAGGCGGTACATACCCCAATCTATGGGATGGTCAGTTGTGCAGAAGGCGCACGAAGCTACACACTTGGGAAAAATGGCGTTAGCTCAGCTATTAGAGAAAGATGTGTCCATAGACAGAATGAGCCGGTACACCACGCTAGCATCGTCGCGGTGTCAAACTTGTGCTCGGAACAACCCGCGCCAAGGACCAAGATTGGTGGGGGGAATACAATACCAAGGATCTACTCCTTTTGAATCCCTAGTGGTGGATTTTACAGAAATGCCACGGACGGGACAGTACTGGTACATGCTGGTAATGGTATGTACTCACACCGGATGGGTTGAAGCATATCCTACCAGAACTGAGAAGGCAAAAGAGGTAGTACGAGCTTTGCTTCGGGACATCATACCGAGGTATGGATTGCCCCTCCACATTGGATCTGACAACGGCCCAGCTTTTGTGCATGGAGTAATCAAGAATCTTGCAGAGACTCTAGGAATCACCTGGAAGCTACATTGTGCATATAGACCCCAAAGCTCTGGGAAGGTGGAGAGAATGAATAGAACATTGAAGACTCAGCTTGCGAAATTGTGCCAGGAAACGAAACTCAAGTGGTTAGATGCGCTCCCTATAGCACTTCTGAGGATAAGATGCACCCCCCCATCAGACAACTGGGCTAACTCCGTTTGAAATGCTATACGGAAGACCCCCGGCCATCCTAAAAGGACTAAGAGGGGATATTCGGGAGTTGGGAAGTCTGGCCCTTCAAGAAGAGGTGCAGGCACTAGGAAAGGCTCTAGAGAAGGTTAAAGCCCAGGCTTTAGAGGTTAGACGAGTTCCGTTCCTCACGAAAGCACATTCCTTTCAACCTGGGGATGAGGTGTGGGTTAAAGACTGGAAAGGAGAGCCCCTATCACCAGGGTGGAGTGGGCCGTACCAGGTGTTGTTAGTTACCCCCACAGCAGTAAAGGTAGCAGGACTGAAACCCTGGATACATTATACTAGGGTAAAATGAGGATTTACTGATTGGACTGTGATCTCATCACAAGAAAACCCTCTGAAATTGAAATTGTCCCGACGGAGAGAGGGGAGAGAAGGTTCGGACTAGACTCTGCTGTGGTCATACCAGGGAACTGACCACTCTATGCACAGTCAAATCCGCAACAGGTGAATGAAAAATCTAGGCTAGACCCTACTGCTGCCACACGTCTGGAGGCTGGTAGCTCTACGTACGGTCAGACCTAGCGACTGCAGAGGAAGGAAGACTGGGAGTAGGCCTTGCTATAGTCACTCTGGAGGCTGACTATTCTATGCACGGCCAGATCCTCAACGGAGGATAATGATGAGCAATGAGTGTTAGTGAACTAGTAATAACAGTAGTGTGCATACTCTTTGGAATTTTAGCTCTGGTGTATTTCTTGTATATGTATAGAAGCTACTGGTGTGGGATAAGTAGGTTTGGACCCCTGTTTGACTCTGAAGATGAAGCGGATAATGTTGATAGGAGTGTGGGGCATGATGTGTGGAATAATTGAGGGCAACTGGTTTAAGCAACACACTGCACATATGTTCCAACAACATGGACCCAATGTCACTCTAATTTATGAACACCCGCAGACCATGGCAGATTTTGGTTTTATGCGCTCCCTCATTAATGAACCGGGAGTGGTTGTAGGAGCCCTGCAGTCAGCATTAAAGGGAAATCCCAATATGTTTGCCAAAGTTGATGGTAGCCTAAACAACACTTGGTTTAGGCAGCTGAAATTTTATACTTATTCCCCCGGAATGTGTTTTTGTTGTTACCATAGTGGAAACTGGAATTCTAAGTGGAAAGGATATATACAGCACCCCTCATTTTATGCTAAATTGGGAAATTATTCGGCCTGTAGTAATAGATTTTATTTATATGGCTCATATAACAAATCCTATCAACCCGAGACAGATTTAAATGAAACCAGTTTTGGAGAGTTGTATCCGGAATATCCTATGTTTACTCCTAATTATACAGAATCTGGCAGTATATGCTCCTGATTGATGGCTCGGGATCCAAATTTATGGTTTTATTTTAATGGATGGGCCACCAATTATCACCCAGGGACTTATCAGTGTGTGGGAATTGGGTATATGACTATACCTGTTCAAGTTTTCCTTCCAGGATGACCAAAACGGGCTGTTAGAAGAAGAAGGAACCTGGTGGGACCACTGGGTAGCCAATGTGAAGATCTGGTCATTGTAGGAGGGAAATTGGCTAAGACTGAGGCTAGTAGAGTAGAAGGTGGACTAATAACGGGGGTCCTTACTTTGGGATCCTATCCAGGGATCATAGCTCAAGAAAATCGTAAAAGTATATTAGGATTGACTTGTAGATTGGAGAAAACTATAAATGCGACTGGGAAGTTGATATGGGCCCTTCAGCAAGAAATTGAAGAGCTCAATCAGTTATTGTTACAACATCGGATGGCCTTGGATTACCTATTAGCCAGAAAAGGGGGGTTTTGTTCTATAGTCAAGGGAGGATGCAAAGTCACCTTCCATGATTTGAACAAGACTATAGAAGATGAGATACAACACCTACAAGGGCTAATACAAAATAATGACAGTGGCATTGGTAATCCTTGGGATTGGTTGACTTCCTGGTTACCAGATTTTGGCTGGCTGAAAACTTTGTTTTTAGGCATTATAGTTTTGATTGTAGGAGGGTTTCTAATGATGATATGTATTTCCTGTGCTATGAAATGTGTACGGGACTCTCTCTCTGAAGCTATGGAGGGAAAGGCAGCTCATTTTGCTGTAATGGCTCAAAAGCAGGCTTAAGCAAATTATGCTCAAATTGCAATAGAATTTGGCAGAAAAGGGGGGAATGATGAAGTGGTTAAATTGTAGAAACTGCTTGCTTGAGTAGAAAAATAGAGAAAAATAAGTCAGGCAGATGCGTCTCTTATCTTATCAAGAGCTTAGGTATGCGGCTTGGCAATGCATGGAATATAGGGAGTTTGGGAGTCGATGCGACCAAGGGAAAATACTCCCTGGTACAGAGATACTTCATTTTTGAAACTGTAATACATCATTTCAAAACTTAAACTTTTGTAACCTGCACTCTTTTCATATATGGTAATCATTTCCTGTATTTGTTTTTTAGAAAGTATAAATGTGTGCTGAAACCTAAAACAGGGCTCTCGGTCTTTTGGAAGTTGATTCCACTGAGATCCCTGTGCAGTAAAATAAACTCTTGTTTTCTGATCTGCTGGTCTCAATTCTCTGGCTCACCACAACAATGCTTGTATGATTTCTGAATGATTTCTTATTTTTCACCCACTGAGAAGGCTATGTTATTGGGAAATGTGAGAGATTTTAGTGGGTCTCTCAAGCAGAGTATCTAAAAGTGCTAGGCAGAAGTTGAAATAGTAAATAGCCCACTCCACACCATGCACAGTAGCCAAACAGGGAAATAAATCAAACTTACTCCTCTTGGTAGGGTATATAAAATCAGTTTAATCACAAATGCTTTTGTATAATCAACACAGGTTCATCATCTTGAGGAAAGTAAGGAAAACAGAAAAGGTACTACATTGTATCAGGAAGTTGGAACTTCTCAGCTTGAGAGACCTCTTGGAAGCACGTGCTTCATGGTTGGCAGGCAGGAAGGAAGAGTTAGAGCAAATGAGACCCAAAGAACAAAAGGAAGGTGTCTATGTGATGCAGAAAGAGTGGGTGTGAACAAACAAACAGACGAGAGGTACACATAAACATGCTTTGCCCAAACTCCTTGACGGTAACATGCAGTCTAACTCCAGTGGGCATAAGGCATGTGAAGGTTGCAGCCCATATTTGAAATAATTAACACTCCATTGAAATCCTACCTAATGCCCCTCAAAACAGCAATGTATTTTAATAAGCTAAAGAAGCTTAGAAAAAAATTCATTTATTTTTAAAACTTCCAAGTTGAGTGTATTTTCTGTAACTCCATTTTTTTTAAAAAAACCCACTATTCTGTATTACTGATCCAAAATCTATATGCTAAAATTTTGAAAATTAATTATATTGCCTACAAAATGATCACTGAAATGACCTTTTACAAATTTTGCTCCTTTGCTCCCTTTTTGCTCACACTTTAAGAAAGTGTGACTTACCCAATGTCACCTAGCAGGCTTCCATGGCTGAATGGGGATTCAAACCCTGGTTTCCAAACTTGTAGTCCAATGCTCAAACCACTACACCATGCTGGTTCTCTTGGACACTTACTTTTTTTTTAAGTCTGTACAGTCTATCTTTGTTTCCCTTCTTTTAGGCATCCCTCCTTCTTTCTGTGTCTGTCTCAATCTCATCCCATCTCTTTCTCTCTTGTCTCATTTCTTGGTTTATATCCAATATTATCTTCAATCTCATCTCACACACTCCTGTTCCCTGCTCCCCAAAATCTATGATGGAGAATGGTGTTTTGGCCAAGAAAATTTAGGGGCTATCAGCTAAATTTAGCAAAAGCATACAACCTTTAATTTTCCCCTCTGATCTGAATAAATTGCTCTACATCACTTTGGATCAGGCAGATCCCTTCAGGAACTCAGTTAGGCTGCTCTGACCCAACCAGGAACTGATTGAAATATGTCTGAATAATTTCTGATTAAGAATTTACCTGGTGGTTGAACAACCACATTCTAGACTACTGAGACTTTTGAATAAGCCTCACTGAGTTCAATGGGGCAGATTTTCATGAGAGGATGCATATCTTGTGTAGCTTTGGTGTTTAAACAACAGCCATGGTTCTAATGAGTTATAATCAGTGACAAGAGCTAATGAATTAACATCAGTCAAACTGTTAATTAAGTTGGAAATTTGCCAACAAAATGGGGAAAATTAATAAAATTTGTCTTTTAATGTAAGTGATTGACTTAAGTTGGAATCTCAGCAGGAATGTTTCTCCAAAATTAAGTCATTAATTAAGTTATGCATCAGCTGAATGAGCCAAACTGCTAAAGAACCAACAAATTTTACATCACCCACTTGGTTCTTTCCCCAAAGCCTAGTTCTCTCAAATATTTGCAAAACCACCTCTTAGTTTTTGTAGTCCTTCAGGTTTAGGTCAGAAGTAATAAAAGCAGCTTGGAAGGGATACAACTGTTCTTTTTTTGAATCCACATGATCTTCCTGGAAGCTCCTAATTTTCCCCACGAAACTAAATTGTAAAGCTGTTAACCATGAGATTTTCACCGAATTCTTTCTCTGACAGAAGAACTGGCTCCTGTCAAAAACAAACTTCAGGGCTCGTAATCTCACACCATCAGTACAACTGATTAAACTGAGTAGGCCCTTCTTATAGAAGTAGGGCCCTATCAGCTGACATATTGCTCAAATCTGTACCTGTCCATAAATTGCAGTTGACTCCAAGGCACATAACAACAACTGTTTCCTTATGTGCAATGGCCATTTTACTCTCCATTGGTGTGTATGTACAAATGATGCAGATACAAATGAGAATGGGGAAGTAATATCTGATGTTAGTGGCATTGTAGTTATGGTCACTATGCCATGACAGCATGGGCTAGCACTATTTTATGGAAATAAGAGTATTTCAAAAAGCAGTGAAAATACTTTTTGACATTCTTCTTTTACCGACTAGCAGCAAAAAAACAAATGAAAACAAAAACACAAACAAAAAAAACAAAACAAAACAGTGGGTAAGTAGGTTTAAATGCATACAGGGTTTTCCCTTGTTCTTCCCTTGTGACTGATTTGCCAGTCATGCCTATTTATTTGAGAGAGAGAGAGAGAGAGAGATTGGCTGGTATGGCCATGAGCTGTTAAATGACACTTTTGATAATGCACTTTGAAAAGATTTCTACAAGATTTTCATCAATATTCTTATTCTGTAGCCATGAAGTATTGGCATTTTTGTTGTTGTGTGTGTGTTGCCGGAGGAAGGAGGGGTAAATGCAAGGAATTGTCTTCTCTGTTTCCAGATGGAACTAGCACAAAGCATCTGAGGTCACATCTGAGGTTACTAGCATAGTCAAACAATTAAACCAAAGCCCAATCTGCTGTCCTGAGATGAAGGACTCCTAGTTCATGAACTAGTTGACTTAACACTTGAGATGAACCGGCTGATTGCTTGGCAGGGTGATAGTGTGCCTCTTGCACCTTGATAGTCAGAAAGATACTCATTCAGACTTTGTCACAGGTTAACTAAGGGATATTAACTTGCCATAATTATAACGAGAAAACAAACAAAGCAATGATTTTCCAAGTGGGAGAACTTCATCATCTCAAAACAGCCGGGATGTGCAAGTATAGTTCTGCGTCCTTTTAAAATAATGATCCTTCTGGAACATCACTACCCATCTGGCAAAGCCTTCTTGTTATGCTCAAGTATACAAATGAAACTTGCTTTATTTGTTTTACTGTCTTTTGTACCTGGAACCCAGTGGAGATGGAAAGAAATAGAAATAGTCATAATCATACAGCGATACCATGAGACCACAGGATAGCACCTATATCTGGAAATAAGAGTGCTTCAAAAGGGTAATAATAATAATAATAATAATAATAATAATAATATCAGGTTTTACTTGTGAATCAACCAACAATAATGAAATCAAAACAGCAGGCAGGTGCTAGGAATGCAATTCTTCACTAATTTCATTCTTGAAAGAAGCAAAGGGTAATTTTGTCAGTTTTCTTCCTGCTGTGAAAAACCACATGGCATCTGAAGACTATTCACAGTTTGGGACTTATTCTGTGCAAAATTCACATTTTTCTTCTGCATGAAAAAACCCAGCATTTTCTGCACAGAAATGTAATATGTAAAATGCTTTCTGCCAGAAAAGCCACATGTAAATTTTATGTAGAAAAAATCCCAGGCTCTGAAGATTCTTGTCAGTCCAGGATTCCCCTTGTCAGGCTCTCCTGATGCTTAAGAAACATGTTTTTCAAAATTTTTTAATATTTCTGGATATGCTTTCCATCCCAAGGTTTATTTCATCCTATAGGTTGTTCTTTCTTTGTAGACCAATAGGAAGGATGTAACAAGGAATGAAGCATATAGATCATAGTACCATCCCCCCTTGTAAAAGAGTTTGGCACAGAAAGTAATATTTGTGTTCTTATAAAGTGGAATTCTTCTGCTAAACACAGTTTCTGGCTTGCATGCAGTTGTGCTTTTACTTCATTTCAGGAACTTGGATTGTGGGACTACTGACAGAGCTGGGGAACCCATTAACCTCCAGGTGTTGAATTCCAGTTCCTATCAATTCTAGCAACCAGACCAAAGATAAGGTAAGATTATTTTTGCCAAATATAAGGAGGTGTCATGTAATAGAGTTTATAGATGGCATTTTTCTCCCTTTGAGGCTCCTTCACTGCAATAGACAGAGGCCATCAGAATGCTAGCACAGATATAATGAGACAGGTACCCTTCTATGTATATGTGGATAAGATGTCCAGGATTGTCTGCATTTTGGAATCCAGTAGTTTCTTATGTATCTCAAATGACAAATACAACAGGCAAGTAATAACCAAACTCTACCAATAATTTATATTTTTTAAAAGGGAAAATTAAAATTTTCACCATGAAATTTTAATTAAAATCCTCTTAGCTATAGCTGGGCTGGAGATAGCTACACATTGGAAAGACTTTACAGGTCCCAGAGCTTGTAGTTAAACCTACAAGTTTGTGCTTTCTGACAAATGCATTCCCATATACGAGACAATTAAGATGGATTCCAAAGAAAGATACATGCACAAATGTTTGGTGTTTCTTTATTGTATTTGCCAGTGGAGATCGAATGTCATATGGACCATCTGAAGTTTTAAATGATATTTCCCATAAAGTTTCTAGGAAAACTAGGAAGTGATGAAAGATATAATGATCTATCTGTAAGATGTTCAGTCTTTTTTGCTTTGCATTTTGCTTCGGTGTGCTGTGTAATGTCTGGATTTTCTTTTCTTAAAAATAAAATAAACCAAAGTCTTTCCAGGCCATTTCTGCACTAGACTGTTATAGCGCTGTGATTCCACTTTCAACATTCTGTGAAATCCTGGGGTTTGCAGTTTAGGGAGTGGCCTCAAAGCAAACCCCAGGATTCCATAGGATTCCATATGATGTTGAAAGTGGAATCATAGTGCTATAATAGTCTAGTGCGGAAATAGCCCCAGTCTTTCAGCTACCTGGCCACCACTGCATTTGTGCAATGAATCTTTATATGCTAGGAAGCAGGGACTGTGAGTTTCCATCTCAGTAGTAACAGGATGTGCTTATTCAAAGGGTCACTACATATTAAAGCCGATTTGATGCCAATTAAGGAGTGGGGAAATCTGCTGCAGACTTAGTCCGAAATGCTAACTGTATTTCCAAAGAAGGTTCAGTACTTTGGGGAGCTCATACTAAAGTCCATACTAAAACCTGGAAAGAGATACAGTGTCCTGCTTACATGAAAGTCAGATGCCATTGTTCACATATAAAACATTATTAGATCATCTCCCTTTGATACTTTTTCTTTAGATGAAAACCTGCAACCTTGGACTTTCAGAAGGCAGCGTGTCAAGGAAACAGACAGAAAGGAAAAGCCATATGTTTGTTTTATGGGTTTTCCTGGGATCCCAACATTGAAAGTCTCCCAATACCAGTTACCAGGGAACATCCCTGCCTATCCCTGCTTGTGGGCTTCCAGAAAGCCTCTAGTTGGCTTCTGTGGGATAAGAATGCAGGAATATATAAGCTTCTGATCTGACCTGTATCATCTTATCATATGGATTGTGCTGCTTATGGCAACAACAAAAGAGTCTGCTGTGGCCCATTAATCTGAAGTTCTGCTTCAACATCTTACCTCTCAAAGTAGCTTTCTGTATTTTATTTTGCAGAGTCCACTTGTTATTAACACCACTGAGCAAAACAGTGATCTGCCTGAACTCAAGGAATGAATCAAGCTTGCAAAATATTACTAGTCTTCATTATTTCTTCACTTTAGCTTGATCATTTCCAGTGAAACATTATGGATAAGAGAATGAAAAAAATAATAATAAAACAAATGGGAAAGTCACTAAACAGCAAGTGTTCAGTGTGGCTAATGAGGCATCAAGAAATTCTTGCTGCAGCAACAGCAAGAAAAGTGCTGAATGATCTTGCTTTCTCTTCTTGTATGTATGTTCAGAATAAGGGTTGGGAGGATGCCTCTGACTGTCTAGCATTTCTAAAGCTTCCCAATTCCCTTAAAAGTTCCCTCCTTTCCTGAACAGTTAATTGAAAACTGTTAAACTGTTAAAACAGAAGACTGTTAAACTTAACAATGGTGGGACTGCTTATAAATAACTGCTTAAATTGTAATGTGACATGTTTTGTGGGCATATATGCAGTGAAGTTTTACAGAAAAAGTAGAGCTGGAAAACATTCCAGAAAAATTTTCCGTGCTCTAAAATATGTTATCTGACAGTTGGTTTAAATATAAATACTTAGACACATTCTCATTTTTATATAGAAATTATTTTATTGGAATTTTTGTAATAGTGTAAAGAGAATACCATATACTTTCCTCATGCAGTCTGTCCTCCACATTTGTTGGTTTGACTTTCATGGATTTGATTATTTGTAGTTTCTCCAACCCCTGTCCCTCCAATCTCAAGGGCTTCTTTTCTGAGGGAACCTTCCTTCTCAGTGGGTCCGATCAGGCCTTGCAGCCCTTTAAAAACCTGCCTCTCCCCCTCCTCCTCCTCCTCCAGTTACTGCCTGGCCAGCTAAGGAGAGCTCACAGCCCAATTTCTCAGCACCACAAATCCTCTCCTGATGCCCCTGACCCAAGGAAGGAGATGGGTGAGAGAAGAACTTTACGGCCACCATGCCAACCCACCCCCTTTTCCTCTCTTTTCCTTGACCTGATTTGGACTTTGGGTCCTATTCTCTCCACCATACTTTGGCCCCTTTCCTACAGACACACACACACACATTTTGATATTTGCGGTTTTTCCACTTTTGCAAGGATCCTGCACCCCTAACCCTAGAGAATGTGCAGGGACAACAATATTTAAGAAAAAAATGACTGTACGGCATCCTTTTTTTCCACGTTGCATACCCAAACAGAAGAGAACCAGTGTGATGTAGTGATCTGAGTGGGGGACTCAAACTTTAGGAGACTAGGATTCAAATCCCTGCTTAGCTATGGAAACTCACCTTGGATAAATCACATTCTCTCAGCCTCAGACAAAGATAATGGCAAGCCCTCTCTGAACATCCCTTACCAAGAAAACCCTGTGATAAGTTTGCTTTAACATTCTTTTTGTTGAAGTATAACTGTAGTACCTTTGGCTTCACTCTATCTCTGCAGTACTTATCAATTCCATTTCAAGCTGACAAAAAGCTGACAACTAGTTGAACATTTTATTTTACAACATGTTTTGTGAAGTAGAATCAAGCTTAGCAGTGCATTCATTTCTTAAGCCCTTTCCGCAGCTTATCTTCCTCCAGTGTGGTTGCACGGGGATCACGTGAGCAGCCTTTTCTGTGAGGCACTTGTGTCCCCTCTGCTCCATCTTTGCAGCAGCTGCCTGCCAGGCGGCAGGCAACATGAGGGCTCTGCCTCTTCCTTCCGCAGTGCAGCCAGGCATTTTCCCAGGCTGCGCTGGGGGAGGAAGTGTGAGGGCCACAGCTCCGGAGGCTCCACATGGACGGTGAGTGTGTGTGGGGCCCCTGAGTGATGCTGGCCAAAAGCTGAAAATGAAATATTGTGGGATCGGTGCCTGCTGGCCCCGGCAGCATCGCGCGATTGAGAGGACGTCATGTGAAATGCTCCTTGCAATCGTGCGATGCTCCAGAGGCCTTTTCGCATGAGAAATGCCATGTGAAAAATGCCTAAGTCACATAAACTACATAACTAGAATTTCATATCTTATACAGGCCATCATGTTGGGGGATGATAGGAGTTTCAGCCCCACAGAAATGCAGCGGAAAAACCAGAGGTCAGCGAGCCAACAGCAGCAGCCTTGTTCCCCAGTAAGGATACTCACACACAAAGGAGTTTCTTCCAAACAGGAGGCACTTTATCTTGCTACAAAGTTCCGTTATGTACACAACATGGAACAGACGGACAAAGGCTTGCACCAGACACCGGTTTGGTCAACAGACAAATACATACTGGGGATTGCTTTCTTATATACATATTTACAACCAATCAGGTAGAGGTTTGCACACCTCCCTCTACCATCTGCACACGACCCCAGTTTCTTATGCAACCTTGCAATTACCCACAGCTGGGGCATGATGCAACATCTTTGCAGTGGGCTGATCATTTTCGCAGGGTTCCCTGCCTGGAATCCCTGACACATCAGACATAACTGATTGGAGTACAACTGCCAAGGTACTGTTGATTATTGGTGATCCAGTGTGGTGTAGTAGTTTGAGCACTATGGTGTATTGGTTTGAGCACTATGAATACTTGAGACTATGACCCTGGAGATGAGGATTCAAATCCATGATTGGTCACGGAAACTCATTGGGTGACTTTGTGTAAGTCATACTCTCTCAGCCTCCAAGGAAGGCAAAGGCAAACCCTCTGTGAACAAATCTTGCCAGAAAAACTCACGATACATTTGCTTTAAGATGTCAATAAGTAAAGAACAACTTGAAGACACAACAGCCAAGAAAATTATGGGTAAACATATCTATCTATATCTATACCTATATCCATATCTATCTATCATATCTATCTGTCTATACACCCACATCTCTGCATATATGACATGTTCACTACATGTTTCGTTCAGAGACAAGTTCTAACTAGTTAAAAACAGTGGAGGTGTTAATTGCATTAGAAATTGTCTAACATAAGGGGGAAAAATTCTTGAATTTTTAAAACTAAAATCATTGGCTTAAGTTAGGATTTTAGCATTAACCTAATTCCAGAACTAAGTTATTAATTATATTATTTATAAACTAAATAACAGGAAGTGCTAAACAGCCAACAAGTTTTACATTTCCCAGTTAGTTTCCTGGAGCCTAGCTGTCGGAATTTCTTTCTTTCTTTCTTTCTTTCTTTCTTTCTTTCTTTCTTTCTTTCTTTCTTTCGTTCGTTCGTTCTTTCTTTCTTTCTTTCTTTCTTTCTTTCTTTCTTTCTTTCTTTTAATGAAAATTGCTTCTCACTTTTTTAATTCCTCAAAATTGGGGAATTACAATGTTAGGGCACAAGATCCAAGTCTTTGCTATTACTTCATGGTTAGAGTATGATGGTTTAGTTAATCCTAAAATTTAAAGATTTCAAACCAAGCAGTAGTAAGGTCTGGTTGGAAGGGGTGATCTTTTTTTTTGTAGCCAGATTATCCTCTTATTCTAGACTTCTCATCTGTCCCACAATATGGAATTTTAAAGCATTTAACATTGGAACTTTTCCTCAGACCCATGTGGGAATTAGTAATACGAGAGAGAAAATTAAGGAGACAAGATTATAATAGAAGAACAAAGAAAAAAAAGAGAGAAGGGTTTTTGGTGGGGTGGATAAGAAATGGGGTTTTCAAAGATGTATACAATGGTTTCCTTCTCTCTGATGTTCAAAACTGGAACAAAGATGACAGTGATGGGATAAAATCACAGTTCTCTTTTTAAAGCCTCTTTCTGGTGAGACTTTTAGTGCAGGCATTTAATTTAAATTTGAATGGCAGTTTAATATAAACCTGAGAGTTAAATATCCTCCCTCCAATATAAACACAACTGAATTAGAATTTTTAGCTAATTAGCAGCTAGTGTATCTTTCCGGCATTGCCTGGTATTTTATTTTCTCATAGGTGATACTTGTTAGAAAGATTTGAGATCCTGTGTTCCTAATTCCCCAAACTGTCTTGTTCAGTACTTGTAACTTTTCCCCATATTCCCCAATCCAATCTGTATTCAGAGTTGTTAACATACAGAGGTTTGGTTTCTGAGGGAATGCACTACTCTCCTCCTTGCTGCTAGGCCTCATCTCCACAGCAACCAGCCGGGTCCAAGAGCTCTCTGGCTGAGAACTCTAAAGGCCTCTCACTAAACTGCAAATCCCAGGATTCCATAGAATCTTTTCAGGCAGCCAATCATATGAGGTCTTCTCTGCCTGACATGGACAAACAGAAAAACTTTGACTTTTATATATTGGACTAGCGTATTTACCCGGCATTGCTTGGGGATTTTATTTTCCTCTTAAGAACTCACCAAACTGTCTTCTCCATTTTCTGTAACTTTGCTCCATATTTCTCAATGCAATCTCTATTCAGAGTTATTTACATACACAGTTTGGGTTCCTGAGAGAGTACGCTGTCCTCCTCCTTGCTGCTAAGCCTCATGTCCATAGCAGCAGGCCTATTTCCGTAGCTATAACTTATCCTCGTATTCCTCAATCCAATCTGTATTCGTAGTTGTTAACATACAGAGGTTGGGTTCCTGCAGGAATACACTGTCCTCCTACTTGCTGCTAGGCATCATCTCCATAGCAACTGGCCTATTCCAGTACCTGTAACCTGTACTTTCCAGTACCATAGTCCCAATCCAATCTCTGTTGTCTGGTGACATTGATGTACTGGCTTTTTTTTTCTTTCTGTTGAATTTGTGCCATGGCTTTATGTTTTTCTGGAAGCATTTTTTGTTTTGAATTTCAACTTTAAGATTCCTCACATACGGAGTCAATACAATCTACTATCTGAGGCGAAAAGACCTTGTAACTATGGCCATTTCTGCACTACATTCTTATAGTGCTATTATTCCACTTTCAACATCCTGTGGAATTTTGGGGTTTGTAGTTTATGGAGGCCAAAAACCTCTGTGGCTGAGAATTCTTAAATGCCCCTTCTTAAACTACAAATCCCAGGATTCCATGTGATGTTGAAAGTGGAATAATAGCACTATGACAGTGTAGTGTGGAAATGGGCTATGTTGTGTATGTCACTTTAATTTTTCTCACCTATGCCTCCCAAACGTATTCTGGCATACTTATTGATGGTAGGCCTCATCTCCATAGCAACTGACCTGAGGCCCAAGAGCTCTCTGGCTGAGAATTCTAAAGGCCTCTCCCTAAACTGCCAACCCCGGGATTCCATAGAATCTTCACAGCCAGCCAATCATATGAAGTCTTCCCGCTTCACTTAGCCAATTGTATGAGGTCTTCGCCTGCCTGACACAGACAAACAGACAAACTTTCAGACTCACAGACAAACATTTACTTTTATATAGTAGATTAACTGAATACATTAAACCCTTCCTATTACCTTTCCTGCCACTGGTTTAATTGGAGCAAGCATGATCTGCAGTTACCATTTTGTGGGTGACATAGAAGGCACAGACTGAAGGACTGCTCATGGCTGTTAAGGGCATTATTTTGAATGATTTAATGGACCCAAAACATTGGAAAGAGCTAACATATCATTCTCATATGAGCACTCATATCACGAGAAGTCAACATGGATTTCTCAAAAATAAGTCATGCCAGACTAATCTTATCTCTTTTTATGATAGAGTTACTAGCTTGATAGATGAATAGTTGTGGATGTAGCACATCTCGATTTCAGTAAGGCCTTTGGCTAAGTTCCCATGACATTCTTGCAAAGAAGCTAATAAAATGCGGGCTGGACGGGGCTACTGTTAGTTGGATTTGTAATTGGTTGACCGACCGAACCCAAAGGGTGATCACGAATGGCTGCTTTTCATCCTGGAGAGACGTGACTAGCGGGGTGCCACAGGGTTCTGTCCTGGGCCCAGCGCTGTTCAATATCTTCATCAACGACTTGGATGAAGGAATAGAGGGCATGCTCATTAAATTTGCAGATGACACCAAATTGGGAGGGGTTGCTAATACGCCAGAGGACAGGATCAAAATTCAAAATGACCTGGGTAGATTGGAGAGCTGGGCCAAAGCTAACAAAATGAAATTCAACAGAGAGAAGTGTAAGGTCCCACACTTAGGTAGAAAAAATGGAATGCAGAAATACAGGATGGGGGACACGTGGCTGGATGGCAGTACGTGTGAAAGGGATCTAGGAGTCCTAATAGACCACAGGCTGGACATGAGTCAGCAGTGTGATGCGGCAGCCAAGAAAGGCAATGCAATTCTCGGCTGCATCAATAGGAGTATGGTGTCTAGATGGAGGGAGGTACTGGTACCACTCTACTCTGCTTTGGTTAGACCTCATCTTGAATACTGTGTCCAGTTCTGGGCACCCCAATTCAAGAAGGACATGGTCAGGCTGGAGCAGGTCCAGAGGAGGGCAACCAAAACGGTGAGGGACCTGGAAGCCATGCCCTATGAGGATAGACTTAGAGAGCTGGGTATGTTTAGTCTGCAGAAGAGAAGGTTAAGAGGGGACTTGATAGCCATGTTTAAATATTTGAAGGGATGCCATGTAGAGGAGGGAGAGGGCTTGTTTTCTGCTGCTCCTGAGACCAGGACAAGGAGCAATGGATTCAAGCTGCAGGAAAGGAGATTCCACCTGAACCTCAGGAAGAACTTCCTGACAGTCAGGGCTGTCCGGCAGTGGAATATGCTGCCTCGGAGTGTAGTGGAGTCTCCTTTTTAAGCAGAGGCTGGTTGGCCATCTGTCGGGAGTGCTTTGAGGGTGTTCCTGCATGGCAGGGGGTTGGACTGGATGGCCCGTGTGGTCTCTTCCAACTCTACATTTCTATGATTCTATGATTCTGTACTCAACTACAAGTCTGGCATCCTTCTATTAGCATTCCTCTCAGCTCTAGTCATCCATGGCTCTGGATTAGAAAGATTTCAACTGGAATTCAATATTATTTGGTTTTGGTTTTTTTGAAGTGCATCAATATATGGGCCCGATATAATAGGATCAAGGTGGTGCACAATAAAATGTCACAATGAAAGCACTAAAATAGCGCTGGTAGAAATGTGGTTGGAACAACAAGCTTTAGCCCTCCTGTCTCCCATTTTCTTTTCTGGGTCTTTTAGGGTGAATTCTGCTCAAATGAACTTGCCTCTATGCTTGGCTCTGAACTCTGTTCTGTGTCTCTGAGTCTCTGCTATGAGAAACTTGGTTAGCCTACATTTATAAAAATGTAGGTGTAAGACACCAACTTTGTATAATTGTTTGCTCAATCTGGATTTTAATCTGTATTGATATTTTGTATTTTACCATGTAAACCACCCTGTGAGAACTTGCTTCTAAAAGGCAGTATACAGATAATTATATAAGCAAACACATATTTTTCCCCTGTCTTTCAGTGATTGGTTTTGTAATTTTCTGCCTGTCTGCCTGCTGCATGTTCTGCTTTCAAGTTAATGGCTCTGTTGCACTGATGATTACTTGCTTTATTGATTTATTGTTCCTTTTATTAGCATTGTCATCCACCATCAGAATTCTATAGTGAAACTGAAAATGGGATAGAAATATTTTAGATAATAAATGAATTCAGTCTACTTTTTTTCTAAACATAAGCAAAGAATTGAAACTGTGAACCTGAGGAGCCATGGGAAAGACAATAGTTCAGTGGTAGACTGGATGCATTGCATTCAGAGGCTCCTGAATTCAATCTGGGTATCTCCATTGTTTGAAAATCAGGAGAACGTCTGCAAATCAGGGTAGACTCTAATTAGCTAGATGGACCAATACTTTGATCTCATAGGTATTGGTTATCTACTTTCCTATGAGACAGCTATTCCTGTTAAAAATATTGGTATATGAGAAGCCAAGAACCTGCTTCTTTAGGATGAGTGCAGCTCCCTCCAAAACAGGAGGAGTATCACCCATCTGGACAGAAGAATCACCTACTAGTAGCACTTTTAACTTGATGGGATTAAGTTTCCATTTGACAGTCTTCATGCAGTGCATTACTCAGCTTGGCACTGATCCAGCAAACCCAGTGCCTGAGCTAGTTGGGATTAAAAAGATGAGTAGAGCTATGTGTCACCCATATACTGATGACAACCCTCTCCATCAATGTTTAATACTTCTCAGGTCGACATTTGCAGTTGCACATATACTTAAAGACTATTCCTCTGCAACTTGGAATTTAATCAGTGGTCAACATGGCTGGATCCTGTACATGTTACAAGTAGCAACTTAGCATGCCTGTATCCAGTAGCTGCAGGTTTCCATGTCTCTCTGAGTTTCGGCATAGCATGCATTCATGACATTTCCTGTGTGTTGGTCTTAGTCATGCCCTCTTTCTGTATCAGTTAGTCTGCAGTTAGTTTGAATTTCTTTGTTCTCCATTTTATAGTCTGCAATTCTTTATCTTTCTCTTCATGTCTGAAGAGCACATATTCAGAGCCTCTCACCATGGAATGCTATGAAACTTTGAGTATTTATAAGTCAAAGTAAATTAAGCCTGCTCTATTTCTCTGCTAGACCCTGTGTGTGTGATGTGATGTGATGGTATCAGACTGGTTGTTGTTCACCCTCTGCTGGTGAAATACCTTACTAGCTTTCACACTCTCCAAAACATTCCTCCTGACTTTTTCCTGTCAATAATTATACCTCATTTTGAGTGACCAAAGTGGATCTAGAAAATGTCACTAAATGTAAACAAATCTCTTAAGTCATTTTACAGAGCTCTTATTGAATAGATAAAATTGTAGGGAAGAAGCTGAAGAACACATAATTAAAAATGGCTAAAAAAAAGAGGTCTGACCTAAGGTAATGGACTTCGTCTGCTTGGCTTGACTATAATTAGTCAGTAGGGCTTATAATGTACATGGTCCGCACTCCTTTAGCTGAAGGCATATGTTGCCACCTGAAGAGCTTCACATTAAGGAACAGATTGCAAGAACAGAAGGGAATGACATATTATGCATGTCACAGCTTTAGCAGTACTTCATTAGAATATGTTGTTGTTGTAATGTATTACATTTAAGTTGCTATTTGTAGATATGGTGCATCTCACACATTTGTAGCATTCATAAAAAAACCAAAACAAAACTATTACTTAAAAGAAGAAGTAACTACTAAGCCTAGACAGAACAAAGAGTCCAAGATGAAACTTGCTTCATAACTCCCAGAATTTGGAACTCTCTGAGCTGTATTCCCAAAAAGGAACTTCTGCCAGCTCCAGAAATATATGAGTCACATCATACATATTAGTAGGCTAATTGTATCTATTCCAGACAATAAAGCCAACTCATATTTTTTCTTGTTTGTAAAATCATTTACAATATTTGCTGCCTTTTGAGCCTGAAAAGAGGCTCCAAAAGAACAGTTAAAAGAAAAGAAAATCAATGTAAGCCCAAGAAATCCAAAAGCAGAATAAATCCACAGCATAGGCAACATAAGAGAGCAAAAATTCAGACTAACCTAAAGAGTAGGAGAAGCAAAGTTCTGAACAGTTCTAGATCCACCTGGCTCTCTCCCTCTCTTCTAGGGAGGTCATTGAAAATTACAGAAGTTCAGGATAGAGAGTCCACAAACTTTTTAAGTGTGTTACTTTGCAAACTTTGTCAGCTTCATGGTCTCCCAAAACAGAGTTTATTTCCTTTAAAATGTAGCACAACCAACCTGGTGAACTGTGGTTAATATATGCTTAAACTTGTCAGAAACTTGGAATATTATAGTCACAAGATTTTTCCAGCATGGGAATTAGCCACTCTACTGAGTCTGCTTGCCTTATAAAAGCAGCAATATCTCCATTGTGTTGTTGTTGTGTTCCTTCAAGTCATTTCTGACTTATGGTGACTGTAAGGCAAACCTATCATGGGGTTTTCTGGGGCCTGAGAGTATGTGTGATGCACTCAGGGTCACTCAGTGGGTTTCCATGGCCAAATGGGGAATCAAACCCCGGTCCCCATGGTAGTAGTCCAATGTTCAAACCACTACACTGTGCTGGCTCTCCATAGCTTATACTCCAACATTTCACAGGTGAAAACCTGGACACATGTGGTCAAGCAACATTAGAGTGTGGTCCAGATTGCAAAAATTATTAATGATAAAGAACACATGAACTAGGGAGAGGCTGCAGCAGTTTGCTTTGCCTGGGCTTTTTGGGAAAGGTCAGATGCTGGCCCCTGCTCTTCTCTCACTCCAGTGAGTTAACTGAGGCCATTTCTGCACTAGACTATTACAGCGCTATTATTCCACTTTCAACATCCTATGGAATCCCGGGGTTTGCAGTTTTGGGAGGGGCCAGCCTCTCTAAACTGCAAACTCCAGGATTCCATAGGGTGTTGAAAGTAGAATAATAGCGCTATAACAGTCTAGTGCGGAAATGGCTTGAGTACAGACTACTCTTGTACTTTGAACTGAGTTTGCAGCAGCTGAGGTAAGCCAGAGATGGAGGGGGAGGGTGGGAGGATGAGAGATAAACTGTGACTTTTTAAAAGCAGCTGAAAAAAGTGGGACAGCAGAAGTTTAATCAGGGCTAACCCTGTTAAACCAAGAAGGAATGCCATTGCATGGGAGCTGACAATGATTTGTCTTTTTGACAGGCCTAAAAGTGTGGGCAGGGCTTGTTTAAATCAAGATGCATAAGCTTTTATCTCTTAGGCTCCTCCCTTTATAGTTTCTGTATGGGTGGGTCGCTCCTGTGGGGGGGGGTCAAACTTAAGGCCTTATGGGGTCACATATTGCCCACAGACTGTGGATGGTGCACATGTGCTTTAAATGGAAGTAACTTGTCATCACCTTGCCTTTTCTTCTTTTGCAATGGAAAAACTGTTGTGAATTATGAAGCTATTAGGCTGTTCTTGTGTGTTTTAAGAGCTTCAGAAACAGTAATTTTTCATGGCAAAAATGTAGCCTGTAATGAGTCCACTTGCAGCTTGGTCATTATCTCCTTTTTTTCTTCAGCAGTCTCTTACCAGGCCAGAAATCAAGCATTCAAATGTTTGTAATACTGTTTAAAATGTGTGTCAGAAATATAAATGCATTCTGTTTAGATGAAAGCAAGACCCATGATGCATCTATAGATCTCTAACTGTCCCATTTGCCAGTTGCCTTCTTATTCCCTCCCTCCGCCCCCTTTTTTCTGAAAGATTCGAATGGCTTTCATGTTGTTTACTTTAGGAAACGTTTTGAGCATTCTGTAATGAACCAAGGAGGAAATCTTTTACTTCCTCTATGCCTCCTAGTCAGTAAAACCACATCAATATGAAGCAAGTATGGTTTCAGTACTCACCCAGCACCACAGTTCAAAACATAGCTGCAAATACTTTCAAGATGTCTTTGAGTCAAACTGGTTACCAGGGGAAAGGGGAAACACACATCCACACATCTTGTCTTGAAAACAAATTCTTTGTACACATAGGCATTTTCTAAGTTGTACAAGCTTCAAATAATTGAAATGGAAAGGCAACCATCTTCTCTCAGCTTTCTCTGTGGCAGTACCCCAGACTTATATATGACTTCTTTGGAGCTCATGCTATGTGCACTGGTGCAAAAAGCATTCGTTTCGGACAGGATCATTTCGCATGAATAGAAACATCCCTTTGCCTTTCAGCGCAATGTTTAATCAAGCTAAATTCCTTTTATGGTTGTGGTGGTGGTGGTGGAGGGAAGCAAAGACCCCACTCTGTGTGTATTACATAAATTACCTGGAAGAAACTGTATCCTATTATAGTTGTTAAATGAAGAATATTTGTATAAACTTTCTCCAGTTCTTTTTTAAAAGTCAGTTTTGCAGCTGCTGATGAGCATGCAATGTGTACTGAGTAAAATGTTTGCTTTCTAATCAAGTTATGTTCCCAGGGACATTGCTGGAAAAAATAAGTTGACTGGTCCTATTTGTCCATTCACTGGACAGTGACAATGAAATTCCTACTAGTTTGCAGTAATTTTGGCCAGGTAGCAGTCCTCTTGTCGGGACTCTTGCAACTTTTCTGTTTTTACTTTCTTCAAATCTCCCCTTAAACCCCACCACTTTAGTAAAGTCTTCGGGCCGGCCATTTAGTTCCTATGCCTTACTGAAACACTAAGCTTATAATCAAGCCTCAATATGTGCAAACAAAACAAAACAAAACAAAACAAAACAAAACAAAACAAAATAGAACATTTTTTCTTTTTTTCCACTTTTCTTCTTTCCTTGGATCAGATCTTTGATTGTAAAGTTCTTGGGGCCTCTCCTTTACTTTCTCTTCTTTCCTTGGGTCACTTTTTAGATTGTAAAGTTCTTGGGGCAGGGACTTGTCTTTTTCTGTAAAATTCCAAACACAATGGTGCTATATAAATAAAGAAGTAAAAGTTAAGGGCTATGTCACACACAAATGACTTACATATGTTAAAATAAGCACCCATGTATCCTCTGTTGATTTGAATGAGATGAATATTCTGTTTGTAAAAGAATTCAAGTCACTTAAAAACAGGTAGCTAACAAACTATTTAGGTGGAGCACACAATGGATATAGCAAATGTTGTGGCAGGATATCTGCCTTGTCCCTAGTGTGCAATGGGTGTAGATGATTGGTTTGCCCAGTCCTTGAGCTTACTCTGGATTTGTTTAGTGATTACACTGAATGTGTGGTCTAAAACTGACATCACATTAACAGGACTCATCCAAAGTGCTGTTAATTTCTCACTTATGGAGACATTTAAACAAAAATAGCATTGTGGCAACTTCATTTTACATGAGTTAATTATCTGTTTTCAAATTACCTGTCTTCAGAGGACAGCTTTATATTTAAAAGCAAGAAGAGAAGAGTGAGAAGGCAGTCCCATATTGGAAAGAAAGCCTGCATGTGACCTCCGGACCCACTTTTGTGGGCCCCAGTATCCCTTGGTAGACCCCCCCTAAGATATTTAGGACTATTTTTGCCACAAAGTTGCCCTAAATGTTAAAAAATTGCTTGGTAATCCAGAGGTTTCACTTTCCCACCCACAGAATTCCCTGTGGCTGCTTTACCCCCTAGAAAACTAGCTTAAAAAAGCATCACCTGGTGCTCTGGGTTGCACTAGAGGAAAAACCTGCCACAGTCCTCTATGCAGTTGTGCATCCCTATTTGATGAAAGTGCTGTTTTTGAAGAGCTGTAGAGTCCAAATCTAATTTAAAGATAATAGAATCGTAGAGTTGGAAGATGCTACAAGGGCCACTGAGTCGAGTCCTCTGCCATGCAGGAATACACAATCAAAGTACTCCCAACAGATGGCCAGCCAGTTTCTGCTTAAAAACCTCCAAAGAAAGAGATACCACCACACTCTGAGGCAGGGTATTCCACTGTTGAACTCCTCTTACCATTGGTAAGATAGAATCTCTTTTCCTATAGTTTGAAGTCATTGCTCTGTGTCCTAGTGTCTGGAGCAGCAGAAAACAACCTTACTCTATCTTCCATATGACATCTCTTCAAATATTTAAACATGGCTATCACATAACCTCTTAACCTTCTCTTTTCCAGCCTAAACATACCCAGTTCCTTAAGGTGCTCCTCAGAGGCCATGGTTTCCAGACCCTTCACCATTTTGATTGCCCTCCTCTGATTTCTGTGTTTCATTTTCTGTAAAGCTCAAAATCTGGGGGCTGAAAGAAAATTTCATGGAGGAGCAGAATTCTTTTTGTGAGGGGGGAAGTCCTCATTTTGCCTCCATAGCCACCCTTCTGGTATGAATTTGTGTGTGTATCTCTCTCTCTTCTAACTAGTCTGAACTCCATCTTCTTAAGCTAATGTTGATGCACATGAAGGTGGGACTGGTCCTCATGTAGTGGGGCTAGCCAAAGCAAGGGCTTATGACAAATGGCTTCTTCCTTCTCCCTCCCCCCAACCCCAAAGCAGAATCTAGAAAAGATCCTCTTTAGGGTACACGGCCAGTCACCATGCTGATTCAGGAATTCTGGGAATTCTTGTCCACAGAGTAACTTTTCCCAAGATCTGCCCTAAACAGCACCAAAGGAAATAATACTCACTTTCATTGCTCAGTGTCAACAGCACAACAGCAGTGTGGCCAGGACACTTTTCCAGCATATCTGTCACAGCAACAGAACAGTAGAAGCAGTGTGTCTATTAATTGTCAAATTGACATACCTGAGAGCCAATATCTGTTCAGCCAGCTGATTGTGAGTGTAGAATTGTGTCCTAATGCATCTCTCCCCACCAGGCCTCTGCTATACTATAGCTATTATGGATTTATATCAGAGATAGGAACTATCCAAGTATCACATCTTGCAGAAACTTCAAAGCATTATTACAAAACATGTTTGCATAATCACCATACCAAGATCGATGTTTGCATCAGGGTAATTAAAAGGGTTTTTGTCTGAATAACTGCTCTCATGTAACTGCTCTTGTGTTTTCTTCTAGCTGAGTAATTAATTTCACAACACATTTAAAATAAATCAATATTTCACTATTTCAGTAAGTGATATTTTCAGAATCTCTGACAATAGCAACTGTTTTCCAGCCAGACTTAATGGCATAGACAAAGGATGTATTATTTGAAATGTGCAATTAGCGCATGGTTTCTACCAGAAAGATGTAGATAAATGCTTTGCAAGACTGCGATAGTATGAAAATCAATATTCATGGAAGATAAGTCTGGGTCAGAAATCAGATTTGGAAGATCACAGGGATGGTAGATAATGCTTAATTTTAGAAGAAGCAAAACCAAGGATACAGCTCTACTCTCTAAAATCATTGGGAAAGTTAATACACTGGTGGAAGGAAGTACATGTTTAAATGTGGAAGACTATATGAGTATGGAAAACTAATGGATATCTTTCCCCCATTCATAACATTGGTGTAGATGTTCAGAAGATTTATGTTCGTGTGTTTCAGACAATATTCCCTGCTTGACCATGGAAACCCACGGGGTAACCTTGGGTGTGTCACACACTCTTGGCCCCAGAAAACCCCATGATAATTTCATCTTAGGGTGATCATAAGTTGAAAATGACTTGAAGGTACACATCATCATCATCATCATCATCATCATCATCATCCACAACCTAAGACCATTAGACCTGGTTCTGTCCTCTGGAGCAGCAGAGAACAAGCCAATACCCTCTTCTTTGTTGCAGCCCTTGTGGTAGTTAAAAAGTATGACCATGTCACCCCTTCAGCTTTCTCTTCACCAAGCTGAACACTCCCAGCTCCTTCAACCTCTTCTCCTATGTTGTGTCCTCCATACCTCTTATTATCCTTGTTGCCCTTCTCTAATCTTGTTCCAACTTGTTTGTATCCTTCTTAAAACGAAGCACCCAGAATTGAATGCAGTACTCCAGATGAGGCCCAACCATTGGGGAATACAATGGGATTATTACTTCATTTGACCTGGAAGCTATGCTTCTCTTAAGGCAGGCTAAGTTAATATTTGCTGTCTTTGCTGCAGATCATACTGCTGAGTCATGTTCAACTTAAGATCCTTAATATTCCCAAGGTCCTTTTTACACACAGTATTGCTGAGGCCAAGTATTTCCCAGCCTATACCTGTGGTGTTTGTGGCCAAAATGTATAATTTTGAAATTTCCTCTGTTGAATTTCATTTTGTTAATTTCAGCCCAGCTTTCTAGTTTATCAAGGTCCTTTTGAATTCTGTCCCTGTCTTCCAGGCTGTTAGCTAACCTCCTGGTTTTGAATCATCTGCAAATTTGATAAGGATTCTCTCCACACCATCTCTAAATCATTGATAAAAACATTGAAAAGCCCTAGGACAGAACCCTGCAACACACAAGACCTCCTTCCAGTTTGAAGCACAGCATGACAACTCTTTGAGCATGGTTTTCCAACTACTTGTGGATCTATCTGATGGTGTTTCATCTATTCCATATTTAGTCAGTTTGCTAATCAAGATATCATGGGAGACCTTATCAAATGTTTTGCTGAAATCCAGATAAATGACACCCACATCATCCTCCATCATCTACTAAACTAGTGACCCAATTAAACAAAGATATAAGGTGAGGTTGGCAGGTTTTGTTCTTGACAAACCCATGCTGGCGCCTATTAATCACTGCATTGTCATCAAGATAGTTGCAGATGGACTCCTGTATAATCCTTTCTAATATTTTTCTTGATATTGAGGTCAGGCTGATTTTTACAGGGGCGAAGATCTTCTTCCTGTCTTCCTGTGTTTTCTTTGCTGCTGCTTTTCCCTTTTTCCCTCAAGAAAAAATCAGCTGGAGAAGAAAAAGACAAGATGGAAGAGCCACTTAGTGACTTTTGTTTTGTAGCTCTAGAGGCTATCTGTCTGGAAGCACTCGCAGTTTTAACAGATGTCGGCTTCTATGGCCCTTTCCGCACCAGGAAGTTAAAACGGGCCAAGGCATCCTGTCACAGAGGTTGTCCGCACCTTGGATTGGACTAAATTCAGACTATTTACCTTAGTTCCGCACCTTAGTCTAATCCAAGATGCCCCCAAGTCGTCCTCCAGTGCGCTAAGTGAAGACCGGAAAAATCCGGTCTTTCGATCTTCTGGAGTGCGCCATTGCGTTCCTCCTCACCTGTGCAGATGCGCAGGCTCGCACCAATGCGAGCCTGCGATCAGCAGAAGGCGGGCTGTGGGCGTGGCCAGCATCAGCAGTTGGTCTGGACCCATGAGGAACAGGAAGCTGCCATTTTCAGTCGGAGCAGTGCGGATCTACAGACCTCGCACTGCTCCGATTCACCCTGGACCAAACGGAGGAGCCCTGCAGAAGGGCTTAAGGGAGAGTCTGCGTTGCTTCGAGCTAAGAAGAAGCAGTGAGTAATGGCACGGAGCGATTAACTCGCCTCGTGCAGAAAGGGCCTATGTCAGCGGAATAGTGAATCTCATGGGAGTTGCAGTCTGGGGCCATTTCCGCACAACGGTGTCCTTGTGCATTGTCCCACGGCGGTCCTGGCATGGACGGGAGTACAACAGGAATGCTCCCCTCTGCACCTCACTGGCTCCCTGTGGAAGGGAGCGTGGTGGCCTCGCTTTTTCCTTCTGCAGAGCAGCCAGGCGCTTTCCCATGCTGCGCTATAGAAGGAAGCGTCGCAATCGTGCTTCCCTGCCCTTCCTCCTGTTGGTAAGTACAGGAGTGCTGTGCAATCATGGGTGCAAAGTGGATTTTTTACACTTTGTGAATACCACGTGAGCGCAACACTTGGGGACGGATGGCAGTGGGTTAGCAATAATATTGTGCAGAAGCACAACCAGCCGACCGCTGCCATCCTGCCCCCAAAGCAGCACAGCCCCATTGTGTGGAAATGGCCTAGATTTTAAAGGAAAAATCAAAGCACTTTGGATTGCTCTTTTAAAGTTTAGGCTAAAACCTGGGATGGTTTTATTGTCCCACTGAGACAGGAGCCACCAACAGCCACTGAGTTTTACTGGACAGCGGCATCCTTAAAGCACTTAAGGGACTAAAGAATTTCATTTATGTCATTTATTCCTGTATGGACTTGGATGCATTTATGTAAGACATGTTATTTTTATTTTATTTCTCAGTGAGCATACACTGAAGTCAAGTGGAACTTCTCCTTTTATATGGATTTGGGTGTTACTTAAATGGCAAGTCAAGTGGAATCAAGTGGAACTTCTGTTTGAAAAGAAAATTGCAAGGTTGAGACAGTCAGTTGCTTAGTCTAGGGATCCTTCAATACCAGGAGTCTCTGGCTGGGAATTCCAAATACCTCTCTCTCAACTGCCAATCCCAGATTCCATAGAGTGTCGCCATGGCAGTTGAAGTGGGATCAACACTTCGAAAGAATGACCTCTATAGTGTGAAAGGGCTATAGATCAGACACAGGAATCATGCAGTCCTCCAAATATTGTTGGACTACAGGTCACAGCATCTCTTACCATTAGTTTTCTGAGCTGATGGGAGTTGCAGTTCATGAAGAGAGGAAGGATGCATGATTCCCACCCCTAGTACAGATACGATTTTCGAACATATCTGTTCACACAGTATGGACTGTGGTTTTGCAGAAAATACTTCTTCTGAAAATGCTATTCGATTTGGTGGGGAATCGCTTATTTGGCTTCGGTGGAGAATTGATGGGGAATTCTCCATTTGGCAAATATAAGCTTCAAAGGAGTCATTTTCCTCAGGGCCATAACAAAGGGAAAAAAATTAATATCTCCCCTCATGCCTGTTGTGATCCTCATAATTGTCCTACCACTGCAGTTCTTTTTTATAAAGTATTTTTAAGGCCATCCAACCCCGCTTTTCCTTCTTTTCCTCTGTCCAGCTAGAGGGTTTTTTTTAGCAGCATCAGTATTTGGAGGATGGTGACAGAGGGCTTCAGTGTCAATTTTCAGCAGGGTGTCTCAAGTTAACAGAAAGGCAGCTGATCCTACCATAGCTATGTGTGCTTCCTATAACAGGCAAGGCAAGCGCCAGCTCCCTCCAGAATTCCTTACTGAACATATGTGAACAGCAAAACAGAGAGAAGAGGGGAGAGTTCTCCCCTCACCAGATCCCCCCCAAAAATGTTAAGAAAGCATGGATGTATAGGTCTGGCTAATACTATGGAAATCATAAGAAAATTGGTGGCTGGTGAAAGAAAATAAAATCATCCCTGGATACATTTTGGAAGAAATTTTCAAGTGGCCTCTAGAAGGTTCAAAATGTTTTTGATTACTTATGCAAGGCTCACTTGACCGGCTGGTTTTACTTCACATGTTTATACTGATAGTTTTGAATAATAAAAAGTCTGTTGAAGCATATTGAATTGCTCTTCTTTTTTGTGCTCCAGGACACTTTCCCTCTTCTTTCCATGTTATTGCTGCATCTGATACCAAAGTTTCTGTTAAAAAAGTAATGCCCAGGAATACATCTGCTTCGTTAACTGAGGTACACTTGTAGTTTGCTCAGCCTATGTACATGTTTATGTGTGCATCCTCAGCATGTATTGCTCAGCTTAGAGTTTTCTTTTGAATTCTAACTACTTGTATTCCATTAATAAAGCAACTTGGTTGAGCAGACTGCAGATCATCGACAAAAAGGCTGTAATTTAACAGTAAACAGAATGATTTCTCCCAATGTTCAACTGATTGAAAGCTTTGCAAATTAAACATCCAGAGAAGCGTGCCTCCATTTGGTGGGCATTTCTGTCTTTTGTGCTGTTGTTTCTTTCAACCAGCAGTCTGTCACAGCCAGGTACAAGACATTAATGGAACTGCTAGCAAAAGCTCCCCACTAACACCTTACATCCACACTCAGGCAGTAAATTAAAGGGAATCTATTTCAAGCATCAATAAATCTTGTTCCAAGTGAGCTGCCCAGCAGCTACCAGGACACAATGTGAATGCCTTCCATTTACAATTTGTTTAACATGTAATCTGATTTTTTATACATAGCCTTTCAATAAAAGCATTTGATTCTGCGGCCAGGTTCAACTGGGATTTCATTCATTTTTTTTTCTTATTCAGCTGAGCAGAAGCAGACTAAACCACAGTCCTTTCTATTTCTTTGGTGGAGTCCACACTAGGGTTCACCTTGATGACAATTTGGAAGTCCTAGGTGGTTCATAATATGTTTGTTCCTCTACCACTGGGTTGGAGGACTTACTGGAAGCACATGTTTGATTTCACACTGGGCTAAATTTGATATATAAACTAAGTGGCTTGCTTCCTAATGCAGATTCAATATTTTCCTAAATCCTAGAGTAATTTCTGAAGATATTATAGTAGTTCCTTCCCTAGATCAAATCCAAAGGCTAAAGGTAAATGCAAAATTTCTGAGTTACAAATCACAGCATTCTGAATGATTGGCCATGATGACTAGAACTGAGGGGAGCTGGAATTTGGAAGGGACCACATCCAGGTTCTTGGTCCACAATTTTTTAAATCCAGAAGTGGACTCTCAGCTGTTTTTTGGGGGATGCCTTAGCTGTCCATGCAGCTCATCTAGAAAACTGGACCCTGGGCCCACTGTAGTTGCCCACTGCAGTTTCATAATGCTATGAAAACAGAACAAAGTATGCAATAAAGGAAGAACCTGAAATACAAAGGCTTGTCTCTTTTCATAAAAAGAGCAGTGAAATGGTTGGAGGTAACATAAACGACAGCCAGTCTTGAGACAGATTTCATTTCTCCCGACACAGAAGTGCTATCAGTGTTGTGTGCTTGGTGTGTGGGAAGGTAAATGAAGGGAAGAGAGGGAAAGGGTCATAACCTTACCCCCATGGTACAGCAGTAGCAAAAATGTGTGCTATTTCAACAAAGCCTTCCATTCATACTGGGAAGCAGAACAGATTTTTTTTTTTTTAAAAAAGCTTTCAAATATGGCATTAATTCACCACAGGTTGTGTCTGTAAAATAAATTGACAAATTAACGCCCCACATGTACCTCGCTATATTTTCTTTGGCAATTGTGAAATGACCACCAGATGCTACATATTTGGTAAAACATTTCATAGTACTTGTCCCACACAGACTACCAGCATGGCATTGAACCCATTTGGTGCTCTTATCTGCTGTGCTGAGTAGACGTTTCCAATGTATTGGTCCAGTGCTTGGCTCTCCATACACTCTTCCTCCTCCTCCACATTTTTTTAACAGAGAAATTGCATTTTGGTTGCTGCAGTGAAAGGAGGGGAGAAAAAATTTACCAAGAGAGTGCAATCCCACCTGTATTTATGACATATATGTGTGAGCGATTCTCTCTCTGTGTGAAATCTGTTCATGAAGTAATGAACAAATTCGTACCCTTAACTATTCTACTGTGTCCTAGGCCATTTCCGCACTACACTGCTATAGTGCTATTATTCCACCTCCAACATCTTGAGGAATTCTGGAGTTTGTAATTTACGGAGGCCTTCTAAATGCCCCCTCTCTAAACTACAAACCCCAGGATTCTATAGGATGTTGAAAGTGGAATAATAGCCGTATAACAGTGTAGTGTGGAAATGGCCTCAGTCAGCAGTGTGGAAGCATTTCCCTGCACCTTCCTGGACTGCAATGGGAGGGAATTTATTTTCTGCCAGCTCCAGAAGGGGGAAGAGATGAGTAATGACAGAAGCTGGGAAATGTTGGGGGAAATTGTGGGGGTTAGGATGTGTCTTCTTAACAACAACAACAACAACAACAACAACAACAACAACAACAACACTTATTTATAATGTTCTTTTCACCAAAGGGCAGAATATCAAACATATGGAATCAGAGGTAAAGAGAATAAATATAATACTATCCAGGCTATTTGAAACATCTTCTTGTATGAATTTGCCCAGGCTCTGAGATCTTTGAAGGAGGCCTTTCTCTCAGCTCCATGACCTTCCCAGGCACGTTTGGTGGGAACAAGATGAGAGCCTTCTCAGTGGCTGCTCCCAAACTTTAGATTTAGCTCCCTAGGGAGGCTAGGATGGTTCCCTGTCCACAAATGAAAACTTTCCTATTATAACAAGCTTTTAGGAACTGACTCCAATAGGCTTTTATTATGTGTTCTTTTGTGGATTTTTGTGTTTGGTCTCTTAACGAATGTTTAAAAATGTTTTAATTCTGTAGATTGTTTTAAGTGTATTTTGAAACTAACTTTTATCTGTTTTTACTGATTTCTTTTTATATATTTTAATCTGTTGTTTGTTTTAATTTTTATAAGCCAGTTTAAGCCTCAGTATTGGGAGGAAAGTGGGATATAAATTAATAAAATAAGCCATAAGGTAGGCTTTGGCTGCGTCGTTTCGCAGATGTGAGAAATGAGAGGATGTAGCTTTGCTCAAAGCCGTCGGATGAATTCGCGGCTGAGAGGAGATTGGCACACGTGTTCACGAGGCACAGTGTCCCATGCTAGTTCTCCTGGGGGAAATGCTCCTTCAAGGTACGTTGAAGGGGCTCAAATGAGAAGCCTTGCCTTCCTGTGGTAAGCTCTGTACCAATGTAAATGACACTGGCAGTTACCATGGGAACAGGAGGAACTGTAGCAAAGACAGTACAGCTGTTTCATTAAAATGCATACCTTCAAGTGAAGTGGTGATGAAATGATAATGGTGCTGGGTACGCATGCAGTTTCCTGTGGCTGTTGACAATAGTGCTACAGGCACAAACTATATGAGTTTACTGGGGGTAACCAGCAACCTTTGTTCCACATCGGCCTTTAGCGTGACTATTTGATTTCCTTTTTTATACCAGTGGTATGAAATTGCCTTTTAAGACCATCGCATTGCTTGGAAAAGCAAAGATCCATGCTGGATTGAACCAAAGGTCTTCCCAGTTCAGCATTCTGTTCACCGAGTGAGGATCTAGAGGCCTATAAGAAGTTCACAAAAGTAGTGCAATAGCACCTTACCATTTGTACGATCAATGGGTATTGAAAGGCACTTTCCAGACCCAGCTCTACCATTAGGCAGAGTGAAGCAGCCATCTCAGACAGCAGATCATAGAACCATAGAGTTGAATGAGACCACAAGGGCTATCAAGTATCACGTTGAATTATACAACTAAAGCTCTCAAGAGACATGGCTATCCAACCTCAGTTAAAAAACTCCAAAGAAGCAGAGTCTGCCACGCTCCAGAGCACTTTATTCCATTGTTAAACAGCTCTTACAGTCAAGTTCTTCCTGATGATTCAGTGGAATCTATTTCCTTGTAATTTCAATCCATTGGTTTAATCCCATGGATTAATAATAATGAATACTCCCGCTCCCTAATTCCTCATATGACTTGATTTCTAGACCTTTTGCCATCTTGGTTGCTCTCAACTGGACATGTTCCAGCTTGTCAATATCCTTCTTGAACTGTGCTGCCCAGAAGTAGACCCAGTATTTCCAGGCGATGTCTAGCTAGAGCAGAATAGAATGGTACTATTACTTCCCTTGATGTGGACACGATATTCCTATTGTTACCAGCCTAGAATCATATCAGCTTTTTTGGCTGCTGCATCACACTGCTGACTCATGTTTAGCTTGAGTCCTACTAAATCCTTTTCACATGTAGTTCTACCAGGCCAGATGTCACCTATCCTGTATTCATGCATCTCATTTTTACTATCTAAATATAGTATCTTACATTTATCCCTGCTGAAATTCAATTTATTAGTTTTGGTCAAGACACAGAGGCATAAGGAGTGGGGGAAAGTGGCTGGAAGAGAAAGTGGTGTGTGATGTGAACCCTTCACTGCAATCCCTGAGCTAAGCTCCTTATCTTAGGCAGAGAGGAATACGTTGTCCTCACACCAACATTGAAGTTACCAATCTGGCCAGCTTCTGTGCACAGAATTTGGAGGGCTATTGTTTTGTGTTTCACTTGTATTTGTATTTCACTTCAGGCCTTGAGGTCTCTTAGGTCAATTCTGATACTTCTCCTACTGGATGTATAGCTATCATGACTAGAAACTGTGACCCTTTCCACATGTGTGTGGGGGGGAACGGGCGAAAACGTCCAAAAACGGAGCTTACCGGCAGCCGGGTAAATCCGTCGCTACGCGGGGCAGCGCAAGCTCGCTGCTCCACAGTCCTCCAGCGTCCCAAATGGTGGCTTCTGGTTGGTGGAGGCTTCTCCAACTGGAGAAGCTCGCCAGCTGGAAGCCCGCCCCCGGCAGATCTGCAGGCACACACTTGCGCGTGCCTGCAAATCCGCTTCGGAGCCGGGTGACGGAGCGGCGTGGGGCTGCGTGCTCTGTGCTTTTTAAAAACCTCGAAAAAGAGGTTTTTAAAAAACACGCAGCGCGGCTAGTTCCGGCCGCTCCTGAGTGGATGCTGGTGTGGAACTACAAAAAGTAGTCCACGCCAGTCCACTCTACGGTGTAGAAGACCTCCATGAGAGGTCGCTCTGCACCATTTCAGAAGCCCGGTATGGAAATGGCCTGTGATAGCCTTATCTTCCCTGAAAATACAAGAGCATACCAAACCTGATAAAAGCAAATAATTAACTTACTATTATGTTCTCATTAAATTTACAGGCTGTATAAATGTAAAATGTCTTCACTTGCTAACATAAATGAAAAAAAAAATCCACATGGTGACAAAACCAACCAGCAAGGGTGGTTTCATCACTACTTGGGTGTTTGTTTGACCATTGTCACTGCTATAAACAAAAGGTTGAAACAGGCAGGACTTTGATCGAGAAAAGGAATTTTAATTTAGGAAGCATTCCTTGAAGCTTTGGACCCCTGTTGGAGTTGCCATTGCTACCTCTTCTTGGTGTGGCTGATCAGGTGTACTCCTAACTCTCAGCACTAGCCCTAGCATTAGGCAAAGTGGGGCAACCACTTCTGGATGTAACTCTTATGACTGGTTTTCTTCTATTTGTAGTTGTTTGTCCAGAAGACTGCCATGAGTCAATTCAGTATACTCCTTATTTTCCATTTGTTTTGCTTGAAGCTCCGAAAACAGACTGGTGATGAGAAAAAGGCAAAAAGATAACCTTATTCAGACAGGTCTTTCTGTACAGTAGTGCATAGGTCTCTTGGAAAGTGCCTCTTGGAAAGTGCCTCCAGGAGAAGTCTTCAAATTGCCAAGTCTTCAACACTAAGAGAATGTCATGAAATCCCAAGGACCATTGTTACAGTGACAGCTCCTCCACCAAGGTCTTCTGAGTCTCTTAGGTATTCTCTCTGTTCCTATATGTGCTCCTCAGGTATGTGTGATACTCAGTCTGTTCTTTCCTCCATAAACTAGCTTACTGCCCTCAAGAATAGTGAAGAACACTGTTACATTCCCAGTTTTGAAGTAATACACTGACAGTCCATTTTGTTTTCTTACATAAAGGGTAGGCAACTGTTGGAGACTAGGGGTCTGCATTAGCCCCCCAGCAGAACTTGAAGGGCTGCACTAAAATGTTTCAGGGTCCCTAAATTGCAGCAAAATGTCCCCCATGCCCCCATAGGATATTTGAAGGCATTTGGGACAAAAATGTGATGATATTTACCCATCTATCTTTCTATCTATCTATCTATTGATGTAGATGTAGATATGATCCTTGATAATTGGTAGGCAGTTCTCTCTGTTGCCAGAGAGAAGAAGTGGAGAGGACTCCTGTACCTTTAATGGTTGTGTGGAAGAGGGAATTTCAGTAGGCATTGGTTGTGTACTAATCTACACCACTTGAGCATCACTTTTTTAAATACAACCAGTAAAAGATATAGGTGCCCTCTCCGGTTTTTAATTTGGCAACCCCAGCAAAGGGGCCATGGGGGGCATAAAGATGACTATGTGGCTCATGGGCCATACCTTGCCCACCCCTGCAGTACATGAAATGTAGTGAGGAGGGAAAGAGGAGAGGGCAGACCTGATCCTTTGCCTCTACCAGCAAAATGCCTTATTCTAATCCTGCCAGTGCTGCTTGTGTTCATTTTTTTTTGACACAAAGAAATGGAGTGAGGAACTGTTCATGAAATGATAATAAAGGAACTCTTTCTGTTGTTCATTTCCAGCCCTTGCATGTGCTTTGTGATTGCTGAGCTTGGCTTGCTATTTTCCTTCTGCTTGTGGAATCTGCCTGACGGTGATGAGGTCATCGTCTCATTCCTTTGCCACTTCATTCCTTTGCTGTACCACTTCCTTCAGGTACGCTGCTGCACAGCAGTCTGCACTGTTTTGACTTCTGTTCGTGGCTTGCTCAACAGGCAGCTATATTCCTGTGGTCCAAAACAGAACCTTTACCAATCGCTGAAAGGCTCTGCAAAGAGAACACTAATTCCTCCGAATCTTCTTATGAATGTCATTGTTGAACATTTTGACTCTTAACTAGATTGTGCTCGACTATATTAAGTTGAACCGTCTTTGGCAGAAAGTCTATTATTCCAGACTGAAGAGTTATTACAGAATCTGCAGGAAAGATTCTGGGGTTTGATTTCCTCTGTTTCTCCCCACTTAAAGCTATGAATGGTTTCATGCTTTTGAATTATTGCTCAGGCCTTCTCATTTGGTTTCATTTTGACCTTGGAGCAATTCATTTGCAGGGGTTTTTGCTAATGGCCTTTTAAAACTGATAGCACCAAGGTTTACCAGGTTCTTTGATAAGAGGGTTGGAGCTATGCTGCATGTTATTTTACAAATTCTCAGTTGCGATATCATTATAATTTTTTATACTTTCAGGTTCTGCCTTTTGTCACTTCTACACTGTTTCTCCCATTTCTACAAAATGCATTTCTCAGCCAGAGGTAATGTAATGACCAGACTTTGACCCCCATTTTTATGTTTCTCCTACTGTGAGGAGAAATTGAAGATGAAATGTATAGAGAACTAATAACTGCGTAGCCTTAGACAATCTAGCAAATATAAAGAACCCAGCCATGGGACACAGTTAAATATTAAAACTGTATTATGTGCTTTGAACAATTTCTGATGCAATTCCCAGCATGCTTTTAACAATCAAAGAAGTTATTGCATTATGTGGCTTTAATTGGAAAGTTCCCTCATTATTATTGCTATTGTTGTTGTTATTATTGAATGAAAACTTTTCCCTGATGGCATTCTGAGGGAAACTAGATAATCATTAACATTAGAATTCCTTTTCTTCTCTGTCTTATTCATGCATTCATTCTTTCCTGGAGGAAAGTGTATTTCATTACAATTGATCAATTGATGGATTTTCATGTTAAGCAGTAAATAAATAAACAAATAATTTTTTCCCCAGGAATGGCGGAAGGAATCATAGAATCATAGAATCATAGAAATGTAGAGTTGGAAGAGACCACACAGGCCATCCAGTCCAACCCCCTACCATGCAGGAATACCCTCAAAGCACTCCCGACAGATGGCCATCCAGCCTCTGCTTAAAAACCTCCAAGGAAGGTTTAAAAACCTCCAAGGAATGGCCAAGATAATAAGGAAATGGCATGTTGAGGATTTAATGTTCTTAAATAAAATTGCAATTCTCTTCCAAAACAGCTTTTTGAAAACATACCACTTTCACAAAATGGTCACTAGCCCCTTTGCAGTGGTATTTGAACAACATGTACAGTGGATTTGTTTTGTTTTGTACAGTGGAAGTTAAAGTGCTAACATACCGACTTCTTTGTATGTAAGAAATGCTACCCTAATCAGATTTCATGAATATTCGAAATAGAGTGTGTTGTGGATCATTCTCTCTCACTAAATTCCAACTTCTTTCCTCTTTATCTGTGATAAAGAATGCATTGAATGGCTAAGATCCAAACTATACACAATGGGATTAACCCTCCTTTTATTTCATTTGTCGCTGACTGAGGATTTGGATTGGGATCATGCTCCAGACTAGGACTCCAACAGTTGCTTCCCTCCCTTCCTCCTTGCATCCAGATCAAGCTTATATATTTTTCATGCATCAAGTAACTAACATCAAATGAAGGTCCAAATTCTGTTGTTATTCTTAACTAGAGAAGACCCATTGAATCAATGAGATTTGCCTATGGGCTGACTCACCATTCAATAATTGATTGAATGGGTCTCCTCTAGTTGGAACTAACCAACAGGATTCCAGCTGTAGTGTGAGTCTGAAAGATATCCATTGAACTGTCTCTGAAACCAGTTATTAATACATCTTGGGGCCTTCTGTTGAAATTGAATTATTAAGTCCTCTTTCATAGCTAACTGCTAGAACCCAGCTGCTTTTCATTCCTCAAAAAATGTTTCTGAGTAAAAAAAAGAGCATAAAAATTCTCTCTACTGAGTGCCCCTTTACTGACCTGGATTATTAGCGGCAGATCCATTGCCAGACAAGCCTATTATATAACACTATAGCCTGGAGAGCACAGCTCAGACTATCCTGAGCAGCGTTTGATGGCTGCATTGTTTATATTACTGTCCTTAGGTATGTAATGGCTAAGCTATGTATTCAGAGTTTATAATTGTATTTGTTCTTTGGAAATGTCCACACTGGGTGTTGGGGGGAGAGTTAGTAGTTACAAGGAGAAATCAGTTGCTGTGATTTTGGGTGAAGAAAAGTGAGACCTTATTTTGCCTTGGTTGTGAGAATTTGTTGGTGATACAAAGCATCCATATGAAAAGAAAATCCTATGGCTTCTGAGCTATATGAGGTCATCTGTGTGGCTGCACAATATGTGTACCATAACAGCAGGAGTAGCAAAGGTTCTTTGTTTGTGGGTACATCTAAGGTTTTGAGATGTTAGGGAACCTTGTCCCCAAGGCCTCAGAGCACAGGGAAGGAATCTCAAGGTGAGAGCACTGCCTTAGAAAGTATCTCTGTATATTACTGTTTGCTGCTGCTTCAGAATTTGCAGGTTGTTTCACCTAGTCATCTCCTCTACTCTGTTCTCCTTCACACAAAGGTTCTCAAACCACTACCTGCCCCAGGGCTTATTTGGGAGGAACAGTCAGCACCACTCAGTATTTACTGTGTCACTGCTGAATGCACTGTTACAGTTTGTATACATTCACTGTTAACTTCACTGTTAACTTTTCCAGTTCTCTTCCTCACCTTACCTGAAAGGTTTTAGATCACAATGCAATTTCCTTTCCCGGTTTAGGACACATGGTATGAATGCATTTGGTATGAATATTTTTCTTTTCCAGCACTGCTTAACCATTTGAGTCTCTTCATTTTTAATTCTTGATTTCACTTCTCATTCTTTCTTGTCCTCTTTTTTCCTCCTTCCCTCCTTCCAGCTCTTGGCTAGATGTCCTCTCAGTCCTTCTCATCCAATTTTTAGTTCTATCATCCTCCTTGTCCGTCTGTCTCAACTCTCATTACCTTCTTTCTCCTTCCCTGCCTCCAGTGGTGGAGCTTGGAGTGTGCGGAGGGAGGCGGGGTTATGGTGTGTGTGGGCGTGGCTGCAGTGTGTAGGGGCGTGGCCAGGGCGTGTGAGGGGCGCGGCTACAAGCTGGGACACCCCCAAAACATTGCTGCCCTGGGGCGAAGCACCCTCCTGCCCCTACGCCACTGCCTGCCTCTCTGTCCTTCCATTTCTTTCTCTTTCCAGTATGGTTTGCTTCTAAATGGACACACATAGGTAGGATTGCTCAGTTGGTCTCCATTGTTCTCCTTGCTCCATCATCATCACCATTATCTCTACTCCCTCCCCCAAATATCTGGTGATTATTTAAGATTATGATCATGATTATTTTGAGGATGAGGTAGGATTCCATAACCTGACCATAAAACAAACAAATGACATAGGTAGTGAAGTTACATTCTGAAACTCACTGAGAAGCGAATACTTTGGTTGGCTTATTCAGCAGAACACCAGCAAGCAAGGTGTGTGTGTGAGAGACAATGAGGCAGGCACTTCATCACTTTCTCTTCCTGCCTATATAGCATTTTAAAGCCAATCAGTTGTAGAAAATATAAGGTTCCTAAAGTGTAAAAGCTGTTTGTTTGCTACCCAGGGTTTGCCATTTTTTTCCCTGTCTTTGGAACACCCAACTGCACAGTTGCCATTGCTTTAAATAAAAACCTTCCTTGCTCTCAAGTTTGCTGTCTTGTCACTTTTTCTCATGCCAGGAGGGAATTTCACAAGACACTTAATGTATTGTGCTTATTGACATTGCTAGGCCTGCCTCCAGTGACATCTCTGGAAGGTGTACCCTTTATGACATCACCATGGGTCATCCCTAGATCTCAGGTTTTGGCTCTGGCATCTCAGAGCCTGGGGTGCTCTCATCCTGGCAACCCTAGATAATACATGATGTGCTGCAGTGGCTTTCCTGAGTCACTTTGAAGCCTCCAGGCCACCTTTAAATCAGGAGTGGAGAACTTCAGATTTTTGAAGTTAAATACTGCCTTCCTGGGGGCTTAATCTTGCTCCTCTGGGTCCCAATCCAGGCTGCAAGGTTTTTTCCGATGGACAAATTTCTTCCCCATGAGATTGTTGTTTGGCAGATTTCCAACTTTAGTACACCCTCCCCTTTGTAAAAAGTTGAACTACCTTTCTTAAAGCCTTGTTACAGCCAGAACTGCAAGACAGAATCTACTACTATTTTGATTCCATCTTTTGCTTTTTACCCACACACTATTGCTCATGGTAACCTCTCTGAATCTGTCTACTGAGCAGAAAGACATTCTACACACTTCGACTCAACACAGTGTAAATACATGTGAGTGCATATCTGCCAACATCTGCCAACATTTCACACATGAAAACCAGGACTTGCATGTCCAAGCAACATCAAAACATGGTCAAGTTGACACAAGTTCTTAAAGAGAAAGAACACACGAATTCTCTAGGACAGAATGCAGCAGTTTGCTTTTGCCCAAGTATACTGAGAAAGGCAAGATTCTGCCCTTTTTCTACTCTGCCTTCTGCTGAATTAATTGAGTGTAAATTATTTTTCCTCTTTGAACTCAGTTTGGAGCAACTGAAGTAAGCTAAGGACAGATGAGGAAAGTGGGAAGAGTGAAGAATTTTTAAAAGCAACTGAAAAAGTGGGATGATAGAGAATTAATTGGCATTGTCTCTGCCAAATTGGGACAGTTGGAGAGTATGGTGAGTAGGAGCATGGGGCCTGCTCCAGAGGGATGGCAATCCCATGAGTACCAGAGGGCCCATCGATGGGATAGTGGAGTTATTTCAGGATTAGAGGCAACTGAAGGGCTTGCTTCTCTGAAGTTTGAGGGACCCATTGAAGGTGCTGTGCCCAGTCCCCACATCCCCAAACCTTGAAACCAGTGGTGGCATTATGCATGATTGGTATATCACAGTTCCTCATAATGAGATTGGGGACAGTTGTGGAAAAAGGTAGCTGTAGAAGGCAGAGCAGCAGCTGATTGCTGATATTCTATGGGGAATTAAGGTAGCCATATTTTTGCTGTCTGTATTCCTTGAACCAGAGGTGTAAGATGGAAAACTTTTTCTGACATGGATGTAACTACTATAAATGGCTTCAGGAGCAAAAATGTGCATTAGGACTCTATTAAAGATAAGGAAAAAAGCTGGTGATTCTAAAATGAATAAATTCAGCAAGGAGGTTTTTCAAAGAATATTGGGTCTGTGCTGGTCTTCTCTTGCCATCACTGTCTTTAGAGTGGCTTGTTCACCTTTAATGGCATGTCCAATTAGTTGATTATATTGGCTGGTAGTATGGGATGGTGATGGCAATTGATAAGTGTGCTTTTGGCTAAAATGTGTATATGTTGCCTGTTAGCCTCCATGTTTTCTGATGTAATGTTTACAAAATTTCATACGGAATTTAATACTGAATCAGATTTCCATATATAACAGAGTGATCTTTGTGGGTTTATTGTCACACTTTTATTGTTAAAAGAGGTGTATGGCTTAGCTGTATTGTGTCAATATTGTACTCATTTTAGAATCCCATTAGCTATTTTGGGTTTCCTTACAGGCAGCAAAAGCAAAGTCCAAGAAACCCTGAATTGAACTGAAAGTTACATACTATCTCAAAGCTCCTCCTGAGGCATTCATAAACTCCGGAATTCTATTAAAAACATTTTTTGTTTTGTTTTGTTTCAGGAAACACCTCATGAAAAGCAGGGGCTACAGGATTTTACCTAAAGAAAAGAACTTTGTTGACTTGAGGTACATGATAAGCATTGTGGGAAAGTGTGTAGAGTATGGTTCTCTCTGTGCTGGACATGCCTCATCAGATTAAAGAGACATTAGTTTATTTCCTCTGATGGAAAACATTTATCCACTATCCTTTAGAAATGCTAATTTTTTTTCTAAAAAAACCCCCTGAGTCTTTTCATGGGCATAAGTCCAGCACAGACCATTTATAAAATTACTCTGCCTTTGGAATAGTTTGCTCTGTTTTAGATCTGATACATTCCTTCAGTGGAGAAAATGACAGGCAAACTAATCTCTTTCCTTTTCGCTTCAATAAGCAACTGACCTTCCCAACACGAGTCAAATGACTGCTGTCATTATGGCTCTTTTATGATCTTGCTAATGAAGTCCACAATTTATGCTTCTTGTCTGATTAATAATGCTGGAGAATTAATGAAGCAGAGATAATTCATTAGGCAAAGCAGAATTTTTGGCAAACGTATTGTTTTGTTTTTCATTAGTTCCAAATAAATAAATAAATACATACATACATACATACATACATACATACAGAGGACATTTTCATATCTGTGCAAGAGAGTTTGAGGCCAGTGGAAAGCTTTTAAATGTATGATGTGACCAAATATCTGCAAGAGAGTGACGAGTTTCCTTGGGGTTTACTAGGAATGGAGATGCAAGTAGAGGGTTTAGATGCTGGGCTTTGGAAGCACCCACAGCCCTTGTAATAAGGAATTGTCCCAAACTGAAACGAACCACAACAATATGTGCGCTCATGGATTTGGAATTCAAAACATGCTGCAATGCACTAGGAGAGGAAAAAATGCCCTCTTTAGCTAAACAGTGAAAAGTTACTTTATGGGATTTTTTTTTTAACCAGGAAATACACCAGGGGTATAGCTACTGGGAGGCAAAATGAGAATATTGCCCCCTCCAAGAATTCTGCCCCAATTAAATTTCCTTCAGGCCTCAAATTTCTAATGTTGCATCAATTGAAAACTCCAGTTGAGCATTTAGAAATACAGTGTAGGTATCCAAAACAAAGCGGTAAGCAAAATTACCAGGGAATGTGGGACACAGCACATATAAAAGTTCTAAGGATTTTCAGTGTCTTACTCTCTGCAATACTAGAAATTTGGATACTTAAGAAAATTTTCATAGGGCAGAATTGTTATTTGAAAGGTGGCAGAGGCCTCATTTTGCCCTCTCCTCCAAAACTATACCTTGAAATATGCCAGGACAAGGGAAACATTGCTTGGATCTCACAAACAAAAGCAGTAAGTACATGAAAACCATTGCATCCTACCAGATTTGGCATGTCTGGATGAACCCTTAGGCCATTTCTGCACTAGACTGTTATAATGCTGTTATTCCACTTTCAACATCCTATGGAATCCTGAACTTTGCAGTTTATGGAGGGGCCTTTGAGGCCCCTCCCTACACTGCAAATCCCAGGAGTCCATAGGTTGTTGAAAGTGGAGTAATAGCACTGTAACAATCTAGTGCGGAAATGGCCCCAGCCTGAAGGCTAACGTGATTACATCTCTTATGTCACAGTGAAATGACAAGGAAAGAAGATCAGTTATGTTATTGTGAGGTAGACAAATGTGGGCACAAAGATTGTTTTGAGAACATGAAGCAAACCTTCATTTCAGTGATTTCTTCATGAAGGGAAAGAAAAACCACACTGAATTGTAGTCTTTTCCCCTTGATACTTATATTTGAAGTTTAAAGATGAGGTAGGACAATAATTGGCCATATGACCATTGCTGTGTTCCTTAATATGGATTTTCAGTGTCATCTGTGCCTAATACTGAAAGTTCAAATTCTTGAGAGGGATCCCTACCATAGTTTTAGGAAACAAATGTCAATGCTTAGTTCCATAAATGGCACCAGTTACTTATCACATCATTTACACATCTCTAGTAAACAGAGATTATCCAACTATACATATGGAAAGAATACAACTACCAAGATAAAACTAAAACCAAAATGCAATTCCTAACCAATTTATTACGTCAGTTCCAGTCAAAGCATAGTACATTGGCTCCAAGAGAGAAAGGAAATAATGTTTTACGGCATGGCAACTGCTTTTTGTTCGGACCCTCTCCACTCATTCCTTTCATTCACCTCTACAGTTCTCTGGCTGCAGTTCCTTTCCATTACCACAGGGCATTGTTCTCCACAGAGATGCGCAAGGTATGTTAACAAGTGGGAAAAAAAAAACAGGTCCCATATTAGCATGTGTTGGAGTAGAAGCACTTTTTTGGACTACAACTCACCATTGGACATTGTTATTGTTAACTCCATTAAGTCAACTTCAACTTATGGTGATCGTATGAATGAGAGATCTCTAAATCACCCTATCATTAACAGCCCCTCTCAGGTCTTGCAGACTCAGGGCCATGACTTCCTTGACTGAGTCTATTCATCTGTAATGTGGTCTTCCTCTTTTTCTACTGCCTTCTACCTTTCTAAGCATTATTGTCTTTTCTAGTGAGTCATGTCTTCTCATTATATGTCCAAAGTACGATAGTCTCTGTTTAGTCTTCTTGGCTTCCAGGAAAAATTCAGGCTTGATATGCTCTGGGACCCATTTAGTCCAGGGCATCCATAGAACTACATTTGAAATAAGCTGATTTTCTTCCTATCAGTTTTCTTTTCTTTTTTTTTAAACAGTGACAAAATAACAGTAAGATCACAGTACCATATACAACAAATAATTAGGACAAATAAAGAAAAACAAAATAATAACTATCTACATAGCAATAACATGAACAGCAACAAAAAAAAGGAGAAGAAAGATGGACATCTACATTGAAGTTGAATTCTCTCTCTGTTGGAACTACAGATTGGGTAGAATCATAGAATCATAGAGTTTGAAGAGACCACGGGGACCATCCAATCCAACCCCCTGCTATGCAGGAACACCCATCAAAGCATTCCCAACAGATGGCCATTCAGCCTCTGCTTAAAAACCTCCAAAGAAGGAGACTCTACCGCACTCCAAAACAGCATATTCCACTGCCAGACATCTCTGACTGTCAGGAAGTTCTTCCTGAGGTTCAGGTGGAATCTTCTTTCCTGCAGCTTGAATCCATTGCTCCTTGTCCTAGTCTCCAAAGCAGCGGAAAACAAGCCCACTCCCTCCTCGACATGACATTCCTTCAAATATTTAAACACGGCTATCATGTCCCCTCTTAACCTTCTCTTCCGTAGACTAAACATACCCAGCTACCTAAGCCATTCCTCATAGGGCATGGCTTCCAGACCCTTCACCATTTTGGTCATCCTCCTCCTCTGGACACGTTCCAGCTTGTCGATATCCTGCTTGAATTGAGGTGCCCAGAACTGGGCACAATATTTCAGGCGAGGTCTAACCAAAGCAGAATAGAGTGGTACCATTACCTCCCTTGATCTAGACATCATATTCCTATTGATGCAACCAAGAATCATGTTGGCTTTCTTGGCTGCCGCATCACACTGCTGACTCATGTTCAGCTTGTGATCTACCAAGACTCCTAGATTTCTTTCACACGTACTGCTATCCAGCCACACATCTTTCATCCTATATTTGTGCTTTCCATTTCGTTCTTTTTATATACCCTTTCTTTTTATATACCCTTTTAAATTCTCATTTATAATTTATATCATTCTGTCATTGGAATATACTGGTATGAATTGTTTCTCTAATCACTCTCACAAATTATATTTTGACCCTTCGTTAATTTAATCACAATCTTGATAGAACTTCCTATGATAATAACATATGTGTGTTAATACCATTATCACAGAATGTTCTGATTCCATACTATCTATTCCTTGTCTCCTTGTATTAAGCTTTACCTAGTTCATATTTACAAAAATACATGTTACTCAATTTGTACCTTTTACATTACATTTTCCGTTACCCTTTGCAAGTAATTTATAAATGGCTGCCATGTTTGAAGAACATGGTATGAGCAGTTATGCGAAAAGTAATAGAGAAAAAGATTGAACTAGTCCCTAAGATGTTTCTATTGGGAATATTGGATCCAAATCTGGCAGCGGGGGTGAGCAAAGAGAGGCTAATATGGCATATGGTTACAATAGCTAGGATTGTACTTGCCAAGCATTGGTGGAAAGTCTCAATTCCATCAAAAGGGGAATGGTTGGGAAAATTATTAGAGGTGGTAGAAATGGACAAGCTCACCTACCTATTAGATAATAAGCCAAATCACAAATTTCTATCAGTTTTCTTCACTGTCCAGCTTTCACAGCCATACAGAGAAACTGGAAATACTCACTTTTGTATTCTTTTGTATTCTTTTGTATATTGTATTTTGTATGACGGGCAATCCTCACTTTTGTATTCAATGATATATTTTTTCACTTCAGAGTCTTGCCTAATTTCTTCCTAGATGCCCTTCCATGTCCTGGACCATTTCCGCACTAAACTGCTATAGTGCTATTATTCCACTTTCAACATCCTATGAAATCCTGGGGTTTGTAGTTTAGGGAGGAGCCTCAAGGCCCCTCCCTAAACTGCAAACCCCAGGATTCCATAGAGCGTTGAAAGTGGAACAATAGCACTTTAACTGTCTAGTGCGGAAATGGCCCTAGTCCTTTTGATTTCTTGACTGCAGTCTCCATTCTGATTAACCACTGAGCCAAACTATGGAAATCTTTCACTGCTTCAATGTCTTCATTGTCCACCTTAAAGTTATGTAAATTATCTGTGCTCATCATTTCTGTTTTCTTTCAACTGTTAACTTGCCTTTGCACTTTCTGCCTTGATTTTCTTCAGTTTTTGTTCCAAGTCTTTCCTATTTTCTGCTAGCAGTATGGTTTCATCTACATATCTTAAATTGTTGATGTTGGTCCCTCCAATTTTCATGCCTCTTTCCACTGAGTCTAATCCTGTTTTATGTTAAGTGTAATGTTCAGTGTACAAATTAAACAACAGGGCGATAAAATACAAGCTCTATGATGTCTCTATGAATGAAAGAGCTCCAGGCTGTGGATGTAGCATATCTCGATTTCAGTAAGGCCTTTGACAAAGTTCCCCATGACATTCTTGCAAAGCTAGTAAAATGTGGGCTGGACAGGACTACTGTCAGGTGGATCTGTAACTGGTTGACTGACCGTTCCTAAAGGGTGCTCACCAATGGCTGCTTTTCCTCCTGGAGAGAAGTGACTAGCGGGGTGCCACAGGGTTCTGTCCTGGGCCCAGTGCTGTTCAATATCTTCATCAACAACTTGGATGAAGGAATAGAGGGCATGCTCATCAAATTTGCAGATGACACCAAATTGGGAGGGGTTGCTAATACGCCAGAGGACAGGATCAAAATTCAAAATGACCTGGACAGATTGGAGAGCTGGGCCAAGGCTAACAAAATGAAATTCAACAGAGAGAAGTGTAAGGTCCTACACTTAGGTAGAAAAAATGGAATGCAGAACTATAGGATGGGGGACACGTGGTTGGATGGCAGTACGTGTGAAAGGGATCTAGGAGTCTTAATAGACCACAAGCTGAACATGAGTCAGCAATGTGATGCGGCAGCCAAGAAAGCCAATGCAATTCTCGGCTGCATCAATAGGAGTCTGGTGTCTAGATCGAGGGAGGCACTGGTACCACTCTACTCTGCTTTGGTTAGATCTCATCTTGAATACTGTGTCAATTCAAGAAGGCCATGGTCAGGCTGGAGCAGGTCCAGAGGAGGGCGACCAAAATGGTGAAGGGCCTGGAAGCCAAGCCCTATGCGGATAGACTTAGAGAGCTGGGTATGTTCAGTCTGCAGAAGAGAAGGTTAAGAGGGGACATGATAGCCATGTTTAAATATTTGAAGGGATGCCATGTAGAGGAGGGAGAGGGCTTGTTTTATGCCGCTCCAGAGACCAGGACAAGGAGCAATGGATTCAAGCTGCAGGAAAGGAGATTCCACCTGAACCTCAGGAAGAACTTCCTGACAGTCAGGGCTGTCCGGCAGTGGAATATGCTGCCTCGGAGTGTGGTGGAGTCTCCTTCTTTGGAGGTTTTTAAGCAGAGGCTGGATGGCCATCTGTCAGGAGTGCTTTGAGGGTGTTCCTGCATGGCAGGGGGTTGGACTGGATGGCCCGTGTGGTCTCTTCCAACTCTACATTTCTATGATTTCTATGATTCTAGGTCACCCTATCATCAATAACTCTGCTCAGGTGTTGCAGACTCAGGGCTGTAGCTTCCTTCTTTGAGTCTGCCCACCTATAATGTGGTCTTCCTCTTTTCCTACAGCTCTGTATCTTTCAAAGAGCTACTTATAATGGTCTAATGGTTACTACAATTGCTGGTGTCCTCTTTCTTGGGAATTGGAATGTATATTTAGCATTTCCAATCTGTGGGCCATTGTTTTATTTTCCATATTTGTTGACAGATTTTAGTTACAACTAGAATAGATTCTGCCTTTGTAGCCTGAAGCAACTGCATTTGTATGCCATCAGTTCCTGCTGACTTATTTCTCCCAAGCGCTCTGAGTGGAGCTTCCATTTCACTTTCTAAAACTGTAGGTTCATCTTCAAATGGTTATTCCTTGAATTAATCTGTCATGCTTTCATCTCTTTTATATCATCCTTCAGAGTATTGCTTCCGTTGTCTTTTTATTTGAGTTTGGTCATGTAATGTGTCCCCCTGCTGGTTGTAAAGCATTCCCACTCTTGGTTTAAATTTCCCTTTGATTTCTCAGATCTTGTGGAAGAGGTCTCTTGTTCTACCTTTTATGTTGTTATCTTTTATTTCTCTTCATTGATTATTATAGCAATTCTCTTTGTCCCTGCACGCTGATCACTGAACAGGATTAAGGGTTCTGACTCTATTTCTGTCCACTTTTACTTTTGCTTCTCATTTGTCTTTAACTGTTTGAAGAGTTTTGTTTGTCATCCATTGAGGCCTCTCTTTCTTTTCAGTGCCTTTTTGCATTCCTTTCTGTCAGAGTCCCTGGTTTCAGTCCAGAGTTCTTCTGGTTCCTGGTCAACTAGGCTTAATAGTGAAAATCTACTTTTGCCATTATCTTGAAATTCTACAGGGACATTCATCAGGTTGCATTTTGCACCATGGTTAGTTTAATGTTCTTCTTTTGCTTTACTCTAATTTTTGATTTTAGCAGTTCATGGTCTGTGCCACAACCTGCTCCTTGTCTTTTTTTGTAGAAATAATGGAACTTTTCCATCTTCGGCTTGTGTATTTGATTTCTATATTGGCCATCAGGTGATGTTCATGTATACAGTCACCTCTTTGCTTGAAGAACATGTTTGTGATGAACAAACTGTTGGCCTTGCAAAATTTAATCAGTTGCTCTCCTGCTTCATTTCTTGATCCTAGATTAAATTTTCTTACAATACTTGATTCTGTTCTCTTCTCTACTTTTGCATTCCAATCACCTACAGATAACAAGGAGTTCTGTTTTGGTGCGTGATCAATTTCCTCCTGGACTCCAGCACAGACTCAGTTTCTTCTTCTTCTGCATCTGTAGTTGGTGCATGAACTTGGATTATGGTTATATTGATGGGTTTTCCCTGAAGTCTTATTTATATTATTGGTTAGGCTTTGCATTATAATCTTCAACTGCTTTTGCTACATCTTTCTTAATTATTAATGCCACCCTATATCTTTTTAGATTTTCATTTTCCTGAGTAAACACTGGCAATTATCTGACTCAAAATCTTCCATCCCTGTCCACTTTAGCTCTCTCACCCCAAGTATTGCAATGTTTATACATTTCTTGTTTTACTATGTCTAGTTTGCCCTGATTCATGTTTCTCACATTTGCTGTAATTTGTGTCATGCAGCTTTGGACTTTCCTTTCACCTCTGAGCATATTAATGGATGAATGTCCTTTCAATTTGAATTCAATTGTATCATTAGCCACAGCATTCCTTCAGATGATTCTCTGCTGTACCTCAGTAGCTTTTTGAGTGCCTTTTGAATGAGGAGTCTCATTTTCTGGGAATTCTGGAAACTGTAATCTAAAAAGTAATTTTTTTCCAAGAAAACCATATGTCAGCAGCTAGTTTTGTAAGTGAACCACTTTGCTATCAGCACATCCTCATCTTACCAAGTATGAATATAATTCTTCACTAATTATCGTCTTGAAGGAAGTATTGGGTAATTTTAGCAATTTTCTTCCTGCTGCGAGAAAGTCTTAAAACTTGGAATTTCAGAAGCCTATTTTCAATTCAAAACACATTCTATGCAAAATTTGCACATGGTTATTTTGCGCAGAAAACAGCATTGTTGTTGTTATTGTTACATAGGAAACAGCATTTTCTATGCATAAAATATTACTTTTGCACAGAAAGAAGTATTCCTTGTGAAGAAATGCTATTTTTTTAACACATAAAAAGGGGTCACCTGCCTTAATACATTATTTTCTGTGCAAATCAACCGTGTGAAAATTTAGTACAGAGTAAGTACTGAACTACAGCATTTCATGTGCAGGAAATAACTTTGTCTAGAAAAGAATATGTTTTCCACAGAAAATGCTGTTTCCTGCTCAGGAAATGCTGTTTTCCATGCAAAATAACTATGTACAAATTTTGTGCAGAATAACTCCCAAACTGTAAAGATTCTTGTTAATCTAGGATTCTTCTCATCAGGGCGTCTTAGCACTCAAAAAAAATATTTTTCATCCATGTATTCATATTCTTGGATATTCATTCCATCCATATTACAGAATGACCTGTTTGCATTTTTCAATGCCTGGCTCTGCCTTATCTTTTGGCCACTTGTGTTCCTGTTGTTCTTCCATCTATGGAATACCACGTGTGGGGAAATCCATCCTCTGTCCTCTTTATATATACATTTACATATCAGGCTAAGATCTTCTGGCAGGCATGAGCTATTTTATTTCTTGCCTTTATTAATAGTTTTATTGCTAGTTTTTAAAAAAATCTGTAATATTTTTACATTTAATCCTGGAACTGGCTGACTTATTTGTTTAGATGATTTTATTCATTCTTTTGTGTTTTTATATTTGTGGATAAATAAAATAGAGGGGCTGCTTCAGCTCAAGGGCAGCCACTGGCTGTCCCTTACAATGCAACTATATCTGGACATGGATGATCTTCACTGCCAGTTCTGGAAATTTACTATGCATCTTCACACTATTCACACTACATATTTGTATTGGATTTCTGATGCTCTTTGAGCATTTATCTTCCACATGGCATTGCCTTGAGGCAATGCTCTGCTCCCTGACGGGTCTTAGCACTTCTTCTTGCCTGATCAGTGATATCTTCACAAATTATGTTAAAGATACCACGTCAGCGCACATGGCTGATCCAAGATACTTTGCTGCCTACATGCTCGCCCAAGCCAAAATGCTCTAAGTCAATAAGTGGATGCCGGCCTCTGTGCATATGAGTGCATGCAATCACAGGCTGAGGAAGAAGTGATGCCACCATCACAGCTTATAGCAAGGGTGGGCCAGGGGCCATTTTTCCTCCCTTTGGGACTCTCTGGTGGTTGCATATGCTGGCAAAAAGCAAAAAGAAACAAACAAATAAGCCAAACCCAGAAATGGCAGGAAGTTCACTTTCCCCTTTGAAAGACTTTTTTAAAAAAGTTAAGCAGTGCAAAGAAAAATGCTGCTCCCACAAGCTGTCATAAGCTTCCTCTGCTGGCTGCACTTTATCCACCAAATGCCGCCTCTGGAGCACCTGCCCCACAATCACCCAAGCCAAAATGCTTATTTTGTTCCACGTGCATCTCTCCCTATCCCTGACAAGTAAATAGCAAATTAAATAGCTAATTTGTAAATAGCAAATTAACGAACAATTCACTGCCTTTTAATGACATTTCATATCTGCTGCCTGAGGTGGTTGCCTCACTCTGCCTAATGTTAGGTCTGGTCCTGTCAGTAGGTCTCTGGAGGAACATCAGTAATATTAAACCAGACTTCTGATTTTCTGTGTGTACCAGGCAGGCCTTAGTCATTAGACACTTTAGGCACAATGCCTAGGACCTACAAAAATTTTAGGTCTTAGGAAAACAGGATTGACAAAAAAATTAATGGGAACTAGGAAAGAATACAAAATTTCAAAATAAAGATATTTTATATTTTCATCCCTAGTGGTATGTTGAGGGATGGTGTTGAATACAAGAGCGCCTAGGGCCTATGAAAACCTTAATGCAGTCCTGGTATCAGATGCTTTCATGGCCATTTAGGTGGACCAGGTTTCACTATAATGACCTCCCAGAAAAAAAGAGTGTTAATTCTGTAAATGACCCCACTCTGTTTCAGTGCCTAAGGGGTCCTTAAGCCCATTCACACTGCTACCTTGCTTCTAAATTATTTTCAGGCATCACATCAACACAGCTTCATTAGTGAAGGTCTCTGTCAGAAGGAATCGCCAAGGTATTGCTGAAGTTACCCAAGACATCTTGTGAACTTCCTGACCCTAGCTGTCAATAAAGTTCCTGGACTTGGAACTCTAATATGAAAACCATTAGAGTTAATGAAAGAGCTCTTGACCTGGTTGATGTCAAGGAGTCAGCAGAAGTTTACAGACACCTTTCCCTAACATTCCTATCATGCCAAGCAGCTTGGGAGTTTCTCACTTGTTTACCACAGGCTGATTAATGATAAATCTAAAGAAATGCTGCTGAGTCTGCAGAGATTTCAGTCTATTTGCGTGTGTTGTCTATTCCAATTTCCCCTGTAGGGTTCAGCCTTAAGTGCATATGTCTCATGGTTTATGAAAAATGACACAAATGTTTTGTTTCAGTTGAATCCCTCCCATTCATATCTCTAATAAGGATTCTTGTGCTTCCATTTTTTAGACAAGGTCCATTATCGCTGTTGTTGCTGTGTGCCTTCAAATCATTTCTGATTTTTGGCGATGCTAAGGCAGCTCTATCATGGGGTTTTCTGGAGCTGAGAGTGCGTGATACACCTGAGGTTACTCAATGGGTTTCTATGGCCGAGTGGGGAGTTGAATCCTGTTCTCCAGATCATACCCCAGTGCTCAAACCACTACACCACACTGGCATACATTACAAATACTAGCAAAGTATGAAACGTACCGTGCAAATTAGCTTTAGGCACTGAGATGATAACTGTTGAAATGATGATTGCTGTTCAGAAAAGGAATAACTTTTGCACACCCTCCAATATTTCATAGATGAAAATGGGAACACATGTGGCCAAGCAACATCAGAGAGTGGTCAAAATGGAAAATGTTATTAAAAAGAAATTCCACATAAGGTATGAGGAGCTGCAGCAGTTTGTTTTTGCCTGAGTCTGCAGGGAAGGGGGAAGATTCCACTGCCTCTTCTCGCTGCTGAGTTGTGAGAAGTCATTTTGCAATTTGAACTCAATTTTCAGGAATTGAAGTAAGCTGAGGACAAAAGTGGAAAACAGAAGGAGGAGCAATAAGGACTTTTAAAAGGAGTTTTAAAAAAATGTGGGGCAACAGAGGATTAATTAGGACTCTCTCTGCTAATTTGGGACAGTTGGAGGGTGTGTTTTTTGACATATTGAATGGCCACTTGGTAGCTCTGATAAATTTAATAATTCAAAGGTCGAAAAGTTCCTTTTGAGGCCCAGTTCCAGCTTCTGTCTTTCCCTGCACTGATTTTCTCTCCTTAATCCATATAAAATTCAGGGCCAGAGCTCATGTTACAGTTGTCATGGAGACACTGCCAAAAATGTTCTTTTCTTGTTAAGTAATATGCACATGACTGCCTATCTATGCTGTGGAGTATCCATGTCCCAGCTTCATCTGATATTCTTAGGAGATGTATCAAAAGATGAAAGCTAAAGTCTTGTCAACAGTGGCTAAACCAGTACAGTGTTTGGGCACAGGGCCTGCACTACTGTTAGATAGGCAAACTACATCAGCTATTTCAAGCAGAAGATTTTGGGGTTTCATATAGGGACAGCAAACAATTACTGTATTTTTATAGCCAGAGATGGGGAGAGAGGTTATGACATTTATTTTTCCTCACAGGTACCAAAGAACTTCATAAGCCTTCAGTACTGTGCACCTTGTGGGCACCAACTGCTGCTCTGCATCAGGTCTTGGTTGTGGTTGGTCAATAGATTGGTTCAGGTGGTTGTGGCTATTTTACACATCTATGGATCCTGAGTTGTGTGGATGATGAGCCCCATTAGGTGGGAGAGTGTAAAATCATTCATAGGGGGAAATCACTGTTCTGAGAGAAGCATGTGTAATATGCCACAGCACGATGAATACAGTAGGTCCTCCATATCCATGTAGGATATGTTCCCAGACTTAATGTACATGGTGAAAAAAACACATGGATAATGCCAAATGCTATATTTTGACTCCCAGGCAGGGTGAGGTGCTGAGGGAGGGAGGCAGCTCCACTGCCTGGCTCCTCCTTCCTTCCTGGCAGGGCTTGGTGAGCATTCTTCTCCCTGGGAGCCAAATCCAGCGGAAGGCCTGGCTGCTTGGAACCATGTGCCTTTCTCAGCCAAGAAAGGAGCATCTGTCTCCTTCCTCGGCCAAAATAGCCACAGAGGAAGCCGTACTGGGCTTTCCCCATGCCTTTCTCAGCTGAAGACGGAGCATGTATCTCCTTACTTAGTCAAGAGACTAAGTGAAAAGACAACTGTGCCTCAAGGAACAAGTGTCCATCTCCTTCCTTGGCTGAGAGAGGCACAGAGGAGCCAGACTAGGCTTCCCTGGTGCATCTCTTGGCCAAAGAAGGAGTGTCCAAACTCTTTCCTTGGGCAAGAGTGGTGTGAGAAGTCCGGCTGTGCTTCACTACGCACCTCTCTCAGCCCGGCTATGCTGAGCAAGGACTCCATCTGGTGATGACAGCCATGGCCCTGGAGCAGATCATGAGTGAGAGAAACATGGATACTAGTCCCATGGTTATGGGAGACTTACTGTATTCTCATAGGGATTTGATATATCCATGAATTCCTTGTCATGAGGCATTGTGGCAAGTCACGGAAATGGCTAGATAAGCTTCTAGCTTCTGTGGTACAAATGACTGTTCAGATTAGTTCTGTGGATTGATTTGCCAGTCTTACAGAAAACCTGAGAAGTGTGTTGGCAGTGGTAAATAGATTGTGATCTCTCAAAGTAAAAACACCTTTTCTTTTCTGGCAAAAAACCTTGCCTTAATTTTTCTGACATTTCATAAACCCAGTTACATCTCAGAGCCCAAGCACACAGTAAATTGAGTGGGCACTTGTCTTGAGTTAAAGGCTAATTTTCAAAGGGAAGGAAACCCAGCGGTCTGGCTTTTTGAAGGACAGGATGTTAGGTATAAAAGGCTCTTGTTTTTGTGAACTTGAGCTCTCAACACTTCTATGAGACCTAATTTACTGGAAAGAGAATAGCTTGTTTAACTAGGTTTCTGGGCTCCTGCTATACCCTTGAAGAACTCTCTCTCGTTTTTGTAGGTGAGACAGCAAAAGTGCATTCACGTGATAATTAGACAATTAGGTATATCGGGGGGAAAAAGGCCAGTAAAATCTGACCTGTCACAAGGTTAATAAATTCAGCAAGATGAAGGAGCCATCAAAATCAGAGTATAAGAGAAGTAATGCCATTTTAACAGTACTATCTAAACTTTCTTTCTTTTTCTTGTATTTTCTGTGCTATAAGCTGGCTGGAAAAGCCAGACTTTGGATTTGAAAATGGTCCACATGTGTGTGGCCTTTACACATACTCATTTAGATAAGCTAACATCAGTTTCTCGTTATGCACAACTTGACTCAACAAGTCAGCCAGTACTGTTGTTGTTGCTGATTTTGTGTAGGTTCAAGTTGTTTCTGACTTATGGCAACCCTAAGGTGAACCTATCACAGGGTTTTCTGGGGCTGAGAGTGTGGGATGCACACAAGGTCAACCAGTGGGTTTCTATAGCCAAGTGGGGAATTGAACCCTGGTTTTCAAAGTGCTACATTCAAACCACTACGTCATACAAATACTGACTACCCAATTATTAAGGAGCTACTTTAGACCTCCCTGTCAGGGCCAGAACCTGAGATTATTTTTCAATGCTTATAAACTGGTGGCAGCTGATGGCTTCCAGGTCAGGATGGTGGTTAATCCCCTTGGAGTTTTAATCTGAACTTTAAAGTAGCGCCATATCAGTAAGGTGGTGAATCTGCTCTGGCTTTTAGAATGAACTTCAAGGAGCTATCCTAAGCACTGAACCCTATCCCCAAAGTAGTTCCTTTAGAGTTCAGAAGAAAACCCAGGGTAGATTCAGACATAGGAGCCATCCACTGCCATCCTTGATAACATGGAGCACTCCCTTGACAACCTGGAACAGCATTTTAATATTTGCCACTGTATGATTCTACAGTCTCTTGGCAGTTATACTGATGAAATTAAAATGAAAGCAGAATGCGAATGGCATCTCGTTAGATGCTATAAACGTTTCCACTTGTTGTTTTATGAATGCTGAAAGAATGAAATTAAAGGTGTGACACAATAAAGAACAGGAAAAACACTTAAGTTCTTTGTTCTTGCCTTAAGGCAATGTCACTGTTATTAGTTTAATAGACATTGTCATGCATGTGCCAGCCACCCTGTGCTCTGAGATGATGTAAAATGCTGCAGACGCCGGTAAGAGCACTAATGTTTCTGTCTGTGTCTCTATAAATGTATTTCATGTGCTTATTTGCCAATTCAAGATCTGTTGGAATCTGTTGCTGTGATAAATATAAGTAGTCCTAGAATTGAAAGGGACTCCAGGGGACATCTAGTCTAACCCCTGCCAGTGCAGCAATCTGCAGTTAAAACATCGCAGAGAGGTGGAAATCTAAACTCTGTTTAAAGACTTCCAGTGAAGGAGAATCAACCAATTTCTGAGGGAGTCCATTCCCCTGCAGAATAGCTCTCACTGTTAGAAACTCTTCCTAATGTTTGGTCTGAATCTCCTTTTTTTGGTGATTTGAATCCATTGCTTTAGGATCCTGTCTTTTGAAACAGCGTTGAAACAAGCTCGATTCATCTTCTATATGGCAGCCCTTCAGATATTTAAAAATGAATATCATGTCACTTCTCAATGCAGCAGTTTTATAGTTTTTTTGTAGTTTATCATTTTGTACTGTGCTGCTTTCTCTTAGGTTGCTGTTTAAGAAATAAGAAACATTTCTTCTGAAAGAGGACCAGGAAGGATCTTCCATTTGGAGAGAAACTCTACGTACTGGGGATGGAGATAAGCAAAGGCCCTTTCTCCATCTTTCAGAATGGGATTGTCACAACTGTTATTTTCTTTATTTCTCTTCAAAACCAGTATGTGGCCCAATGGATTTGCTGTTCCTGTAAGTGTCAGTATACCTGTCTCAGCTTCCCTAGTTCTGAGCTGGCAATTATGGGGCTGGTTGGTTCCTCTTGGGAAGCCAGAATGAATTTAAGAGCTATTATTCGCTGAATTTGACCTCATGTTGGGGACAAAGAAGGCTGTCATGTGTAACAACATATTAAGAAATGAAGTGGCTAAGTTGGCCCCTTGTTTGCTCTTCTCTGCCAGCCTGTTTACTCAGGCCTTTGAGTGTTAACTGTACATTGCAGGAGATCTTTTAATTGGGATGCGTTGTATTTTTTTTTAAATCATTATTACTGTATATTAATGGCCGTTTAAAAATGTTTAAAATGAATGTTTTTAATATGGTTGTTTGGTTAATTTTTTTTAAAAAATATTTATATTATCCATTCTTTTAATTGCGTTTTGTTTTAACATATTACGAGCCATCTTGGAGGAAAGGCAGAATATTAAGTAAACAAATGTACATATTACATCTATAGGTATGAATAACCTAAAGATCTCTGGGCAGCATACAATAAAATGAACTTCAAAGTGATTTAAACAATAAAAATAAATTTTAAAACCTGAAAGCATATTAAACAATTTAACATGTTAAGACAGTTTAGAACCAATTAAAATGGTTTAAAACAATTGCCCATGTGTAGATTAGTATAAAACCAGTCAAGCCCCGAAGACTTTAGTAAACAACCATATTGTTTTTTGATGACAGAATGAAAGTAGCTTTGTTGTTTAAAGGACCGTTTTCCGTAACTGAGATGCTATATCAGGGAAGACCTCTTCCATGTCTCCTACAATGTATTGTTCTGACTAATGGGAAACAGAGCAGACCTCAGACCTTGGGCAAGAATTGTATAGGAAAATGTCCTTCAAGTTTGAAGATCCATGGCTGGTAGGTTTTGGATATCATTCCCCAACACTTTGAACTAAGACTCAGAAGCATATTGTTAACTAGTGCAATTCTTTTAAAACTAGTGTTATATGGCTTCTGCTTGGAGTGGGGTTCACAGCCACATTTTAGGTTGTGAATGACTGTGAAATGGGAACGCTGTTTTGCTGGGGGAGGTGGGGCAGTACGGAAGCTGAAGTTTGCTGTAGTCCTAAGGTCTTGGGAACTTTTCAGAGTTAATCTCCACTCCGAAGCCGGTTCTTTCAAAATAGGACCTATGAAATAAATCACTCAAATACCCTTACAGATTTGATGGATGAAGGCAGCGTAATAGCCATGCATATTCTCATCTTACTGAAGGAAGCATATTTCATTAGACGGCACTTCATGAGAAGGAAAACATGCGCTCGCCCAAGAGACAGCAACATAAAAGAAGGTACTAAAACACAATAAATGTTGCTTTTGCTATGACATTACTACCAGTACTACCACTGATAGCATCACGACCACCACCGCCGCCACTGGCATCGTCCTCATTTTCACAAATGCTACCATGATTTGTCATGATAATGATATGGTTGCACATATGTTTATGCCCCAGTTTGCGTGGGTGGGGGGGATCCAAAACATTAGAGTGAAACCGCAGGAGCCACAGGTGTTTTTACAATCTATTTTTTCAAAACTGTTTTACCACTAATGTTTGAAAATTACATTGGAATAAATCTTAAATACTTTAGAGCTTTATGTACAGGCAAACAGGCCATTAAAGATTAGTATTGCAGGTAATGATTAAAGCACATTATTTTATGGCTTTCTCTTTTTTTATCAGACACATTATGCTAATCATGCTGTATTCCATTTTTCAATAAAAGGTCAACAGTGCACTGTTTGTTCAGAATATGCAATTTAAACTTCATGTCTGTCATTAGAGATAATCTAGGTTTGCTGTATCAAGTGGGGTTGTCATAGTAACTAGACCTGAGATCTCTGTTTACAGCCTTTGGAGAATAAACATTTTCCCTTTCTTTTTCTTAGGGAAAAAAATACTCAAACAATTAAATAAGGTTTGAAAAAAAACCATAATAGCCCAGAAAGAAAGATGTCATTCGTCAAAAATCAATATACGTGATGCAGTCGGTACAAGTCAAAGCATTCAAAGCGATTGACTGACAGCTATAGAGAAATATTTCCCCTGGGATGGAGGAAGTAACTGATAATGTATCACAATGCCTGGAAGCAGAATTCATTTAACTTCGCTAATGGATTTTGTTCCAGCTATTATAACATTGAAGAATATTTGCTTAAATTTCCTTTAATGCCAGATAAAGGGTTTAAAAATGTTAAAAACATTAGTCGTCCATAAGAACACAAAGGGATTTTATTCCTGTTTTCTGTGGGATTCCTTTCTCCCTTCTGATGATCATTCAAAGAGCAATCATACTTACTGTGGTTTCCTGTGCTCCTTAATGATTTTACCTTGGCATTGTTTTTACACCCTCTCCTACATCACCACCGTACAAATGTGGGAAGATGTACAAGCATATGCCCTCCAGTTATTTCTACCAATATCCATTGACAGAACATGGCGCTAAATCACTGCAGTGCTGTTTCCTGGTAATAAGTTTGCCCACCTCCGATTTCTGAAATTCTGGCATACTGGGCAGTAAGTATGTGTAGATTGCTTTTGCAAGATTCTCCTTTTTAAAAAGAGCCTATACATGCTGCTACTGAGCATTCACAGACTGCAAATTCTTGACTTGGATGGCAAAATTGAGAACTGACGTGTATTTGGATTTTGAACAGAAGTCACAATGCACAGTCAAACTATAGAATTATCTACCACAAGATGTAGTAATGGCCCAAATCTTGGATGGCTTTAAAAGGGGATTAAATTGATTTGTGGAACATAAGGCTAGCTATGGTTGCCTTTTGTTGTTGTTGTTGTTGTGTGCCTTCAAGTCATTTCCAATTTATGGTGACTCTAAGGTGAACCTGTCATGAGGCTGAGAGGGTGTGATGTCCCAAGGTCACCCAGTGGGTTTCCATGGCTGAACAGGGAATCAAACCCTGGTCTCCAGGCTCATTGTGCAAAACTCACACAACTACACCACACTGGTTACTAGATACTTGTGGGTGTCCAGTAGGCATCTTGTTGGCTACTATGCAAAGGAAGGCTGGATTAGATTGGTCTCTGCCTCCTGCTATGTTCTGCCTACGTTACTATGGAAAGCCAAATATGTAGAAGTGTGGAAGTCTCACAAGAGATCTTCAAGCAGAGGCTGAACAATTGTCTGTCTAAAGTCATCATCCACTAGGGATGTTCCAGTTTTTGATTTTCTATATCAAGTGGAAAGGCTGGATTAGATGGTGTTAAAGCAAGTAGGGCACCCCTCTGCTTGGACCATGGGATGCCAGCACTTAGAAGGTTTCCTCTTCCTCTGTGATTCAATGAAATCCAGCTTATGGTGAGAATTGGATGCTAGCGAAACATATAAATTAAGATGCCTAGAATCTTTGAGTTAATTTATACGTTGCTTTACTTCCCTCCTAGCTCTGGCAATATGCAAAACCTTCCAAACCTCTGGTCTGGCTATATGGTAATATTACATCTATGCAAGCAACATATTTTTCAATGTCAAGGTGGTTGTGTCCTTGTTGGTAATATCTATTCCATTAGTACATTATTAGTTTGTGCCGATAGAGCTGTTTCCCCACTGTATTTATTTCCAAATGATGCCAAGGATGAAGGCTTTCTCAATTATCTCTTGTATTGCTACGAATGGCTAATGCCTTTCAGTGACACCGTCTTTTCACCTCATGAAAGAGGGTAGTGCTACTTTTGTTATTGGCAAAAGTTTTATTGTTGGGGGAATTACCTTTTAAAAAAGTTTTCTAGAGCCTTATATAGGAGCATATGATCAAACACCCTCCAGAACCAATAAAAAGTCTGGTTAGTAAAAGAAAAGTATAAAGTTCCCAGCTATTCAAAATTGGCTGAACCAGGCAGACAAGATATAATGATGCACTTAGGGCTCAGTGATGCCACATGAACTCCATCCTTTGTACAGTCACTGTTTCTTTGATAATTTGGCAACATAACTGCTGCAACTCACAGGATTCCTCATCCACCATATCCACTAACCATGTTGGCTGAAGAATTTTGTGAAATGAGTCCAAAAAGGAATGACAATTAGCTCTAGTCTTCCCAGAAAAATGGAACTGGGTTGGGCAGATAGTCATTCTTTTCTCTTAAAATGAAGTTCTTTTATGCCTCTCTGCTTAGAAGATCAATGATACTTTCTCCCAGAGAAGTGAGCACAAGCTTACAATGCAAGGCTGCAGTCCCATATACCCACTTACCTAGGCTGAAGCCTCATTGGATTTGATGGGACTTCTTCTCAGTAGACTTGTTGACTATAAGTAGGGATTTGCTAGCAACAGCAGTGCTTTCAGTATATCATACACAGAAGTGGTCACCCAGAAAATTACCTGGAGGGCCAAGCATCATTGCACGGGTGGGCTGGGGTGGGGGAGTCAAAACATGTAACATGTCCCCTTTCTAAATTGTCTCTTATCCCATACAAACAATCTCAAGTGACATGAAAAAAATGTTTCTCTGAAAAATGCCTGCCTTTGTTATTTTTGTTTAATAACAACCAAACTGACAGTCCTACAATTTGCTTACTATCTTGTAACTTTTCAATCACTAATAAAGAGATTAAGTAGGTCAATTAATACTAAAGTTTTATTTTTCTTCCCTTTTCATTACAAAATTGTGAATTACACCCACCAAAGTCAATTTCTTGATTTCACCCTCAATAGACAAGATGTCTAGGAGACTTAACCATTCTTACTCTATTGTAGAAGGCCTGCAGTTTTTGATGAATGTTGGCATGCTAAAACTTCTTTCAACTTCTGCCAAAGTTGCTGGCAGTGTGCAAGAAATCCATAGCACAACTCACTGAAAATCAGTAGTAGTTCTTCCTTGTAAATCTCATTTTATAATATAAATAAGGATGCTTCACATTCTTTTCCAAAAGCAGATTGGAAGATTTTTTTGGGTGTGTGTGCAAAAGTTCACATGGCAAATTCTTTAAAAGGTCTGTAAGGCAGTAGTAAAGTAGATGTATAGCAGCTTCTTCCAGTTCTTAAAGCTCTAGTGTCATGGCATGTTTGCACAGAAAACAGGATTTGCTGTGTATGAGACTGCATTTTCTGTACAAAAAAACACATATTTTTGTCCAGAAATATTGTTTCCTGTAAAGAAAATATTTCCTGATGAGAAAATGCTGTTTTCTGCAGAAAAATATCACATGTAAAATTTGTGCAGAATAAGTTCTGAACTGCAACAATTGTTGTCAGTCCAGGACTCTTTTCATTGGAGTTTCCCAAACCTTGAAAAACATTTTTTAACCAATGTTTTCAATTTTTTGACTTTTCTTTCCAACCCTAATGGAATATAAAACAAATAACAGTTGCTTCAAATCTGTGTTCTAATGACGTTGTATTAAAATAGTGTCTGTGAGTGAACTGGACACTTTCTCAAGGCCCTACAAATGGTGCCAGAGGAACAATGTCTTCCCATGGTCTAATGGTGCTTTCTTTTCCTTTTCTGACAAGCCACCTCTCATTCTTACCTATGCATACTCTGGATGTGTAGTTTTTGATATGACAAATGATATCAGATAGAGGAAAACAATCTTTTAGTCTCACACATTCCTAGTTTTAACTGCACAATGGCCCTCTGTTTATTTTGGGGCTGAGCCAGAAGGCCCAGCCATTCAGAATGTTGCTTGAGAATGCTTGAGCCAGTCACTGTTTCTGATGGCTTCAGCAGATCCCAGAAGGTCTGGATAATAGATGCATAAGTTTCTATAAACATGCATGAGCCTGCTCATGATAATTTTCCCTCTCAAACTAATAAGAAAATTACTGTATAGTTTTGGTCCAGGCTACCTGAAACACTGTGTCTCTTCTAAACATTAGGGGGAAGTTGTTTTCCCTCAATCCCAACACCTTCCCAGGCATGTTTGGTGAGTATGTAAGTGGGAGCCTTCTTGGTGACTGGTCTCAGGCTGTGAAACACCCTCCCATAGGAAGTTAGATTGACCTCTCTCTACTCTCCTTTTGGTAGGCAAAGACCTTTTTATTTAGATAGTTGTTTGGCCACTAACTGGTAATTACAGAAATTTGTTTTAACGAAGGGTGCTGTACTCCTCCTCCCTCAATTTGGTATGTTTTGAATGCTTTTAAAGTGTTTTAGCTGTTTTAAAGTCTCTGCTGTTTTAATAAAATTGTTATTTAACTGTTTTAATAGTTCTTAAATGTTATGATTTGTAAGCAGTATCCTGTTTTAAGACAGCAAGCATGATGTGCTTTGAGTGTTGGACTACGATCTTAGAGACCAGGGTTTGATTCCCCACTTGGCCATGGAAACCGACTTCGTGACGTTGGATGTATTACACACTCTCAGCCCCAGAAAACCCCATGATAGGTTTGCATTAGGGCCACCATAAGTTGGAAATGACTTGAAGGCACATAACAACAGAAATCCTGTTTTAATATACATTATAAACTGCCTTGGGTCCTGCATGGGAGAAAGGTAGACTATTCAACAAACAAACAAACAAATAAGAATTTAACCCTGGACTAGCCTATGCTAGCCTTCTGAGCCCCTCTGGGTCTCAGTGTAGTGTACCACTTAACATACTACTTAACACTCAGAAGCATTTTTGGATGTTATGTGCTATAGGGAGGCCTGGCAATTTATTTAAGAAGTGAATTGCAGTTCTTGGAGGATTCCAAGGTTCCTTCACACTATACAGTTATAGCACATCAACTTTATTTTATCTGCCATGGTTGTATCCTGTAGAATCCTGGGGTTTGTAGTTTGAAGAGGCCCTGGAGTTCTCTGCTTGAGAACTCTAAATACCCCTCTCTAAATTGCAAATGAGAGCCAGCGTAGTGTAATGGTTGCAGCGTTGGACTATAAACCTGACAACTAGGTTTTGATTCCTATCTCAGCCAGGGAAACCCACAGCATGACCTTGGGTGAGTCACACGCTGTCAGCCCCAGAAAACCCCATGATAGCTTCCCCTCATGGTCGCCATAAGTTCTCTTACGGTTGCCATAAGTCAGAAACTAAAGGCACACTACAACAAAACTGCAGATGCTAGGATTCCATAGGGTGGAACTGCAGCACCTAGAATGGAGTTTTACTGCTATAATTGGGTAGTGTTACATGGCCCCAAGAGTGGCAGTATTCTTGCTTTTGGCCAGAAAACAAAACAAAACAAAAAGAGCAAGCCAGGGAGTCTGGAGGGGTTGAAGGACACAAAAGCAACCCTAGGTTGGTGTGTTGGGGTGTGTGTGTGTGTGTGTGTGTGTGTGTGTGTGTAACCCCACTTTGCCTGCTCTGATTTAAACAGTAGTAAAAAGAATTCAACATATGCAACTGTAACAAGCCTATGAACATGTGGATAGAGTCAGGCCTGAACCCACTATGAACTATAGTGAACCCCATAGCTCAAGTGGTGTCTCAGCAGGGGCAGTAAACCACCCTACACTGGGCCTGCCATGCCTTGGTAGATCACTCTGATGTCTTCTTTTGCCACAGGATTGGCAAATAATATTCAGAATTTGTGCTCCAAGCAATATTTGAAGTTTTAGGAAACTTCATAGAATGTATCCAGCCATTGCAAGAAAGCAACAGTGCCCCGTCCCACCTTCCTTAGGTCATGGCACTGCAGACAAGATGGCCCCAGAAACCTTGAGAGTGATATTGCTGCTCCTGCCACATTAGCAGCAAAAATACCAGCAATCTCTCTGTCTGTGTTTTTGTGTAACAAGGAGACTTGATTTTGATGGCACAGTGTGCCTAGTGGAATAGGCTATTGGTGGGCCATTTACACACCATCAAAAAAAACAAGGATATGCATGATTAAATGAGGACAACAGAAAGGCACTGGTTTGGAAAACTCAACATGCTAACTTACATGTGTAGATGCAAAATGGGAAATTACTTCTATAATTTAAACAGAGTTACAGCAGATCTCTTCGAAGTGGGTAGTACTGCAACCAGGTGACTTGTGTTTCTGCTGGATCTGTTGGCCAGGTGTTAATGGAGGAGCAACTTCAGGATCTTTGATTACTCTTCTGACACTTCTCAATCTTTAAATCAGACATGGACTAGAAAGCCCTTCAAACAGAAAGCATCTCAAAAAGAGGACCACTCTATGGCAGCCTTTCAAAAAATGGTTGTCCTCTATAAAAGAGGTCATGTGGCTGCTCTATTCTTGGATGGAGGACATGTTTCCTTTGGTAAAACAAACGTACGTCGAGGTCCTTAAAGATGTTAATGTTTCAAATGCTCTGCTACTAAAACCAGGGTCAGGAAGACTGCATGGAAGACAGCACACACCAGTGTTGCCTTCAAATCTGTATGTAAAGCACTGCTCACATCTGTGCCGCCTGAATAATTAAGAAGAAACTTCCTGCCAAAAGTATGGATGCGCATGGCTAATGTGCTTGCATGGCTGTATCCACCTCAGCCAGGAGGTTCCTGGCACAGGGAAGGTGTGCAGATGCAGTCCAATAAAAATGACTGGCTGATTTTTTGACAAGCAGTTTAGCTTCTCCCTAAAGGAGCAAAATCTTCCTAGGTCTGATTTGTTTGTGCAACAGGAAAAAGGTGTCTGCTAATTATCTGCCCTGTTTGTAGTGCTTGACCTTGACTTCATTTATAGTGCTGGACAATTAGGAGGAGGAGGAGAGGCAGTGCCTCCAAATCAAGTGCAGACTTCTCAAACTGTTGCTTTGACAACTTTTGAATCTGGCTGAAGAATATTCTTTCCATGGTCTCAGAATAGAGTCTTCCACAGTACTACAGGGATTAAACCTGGGACTTTCTGCATATAAAGCACATGTTCTACCTCTGAGCTTCTGTCTGTCACTGTAGCACCACAACAACTATGCAGAAACATAACTCTGTCTGGAGCTTAGGATTGTTATTTTACAGTAGTGGCCTTACTGGCTATGTGATTTTGTGAACTGTAGTTTTTTTTTTTTAAAAAATAAAGTTCTGGCTGAATCTTCTTCAGAAGTTCACTCAAAAGAAGAGGTTGCCAACCCCCCCCCCCCGGGTTTTGGCTCTCCTGCAACAAATAGAAATTCATCAGGCAAAATCATGGAAGAATTCTCACCAGCTGAATTTCTGCTTGATACACAGTTGTTTATAGAATTGCCAGAGTGAAAACTGGAGAGGGATCCTGTACCTTTAATGGTTGTGTAGAATAAGAAATTTCACCAGGTGTTGCTTGTCATGCAACCAGATAGCTCACAACAGCTGGTGAAATTCCCTCTTCTGGAGCCCTTTCCAGTTATTGCTCTGGGTGCTCTATAAAGGAATAGGTCCTGCACAAGCTGTGTAGCTAAGATATCGTAGCTACACTTCATCTCTTGATCCACCCCCTAAACCCATCTTAAAAGACAGTCAGTCATCCTGAGCAGCAGCGTTCTATGGCGCTGGTGAGTGGGGTACTGGAGGATGGCATGACCAGTCCCTTCCCACTAGCAAATGATGGTGCAATGAATAATTGTGACAGAACCACATAGGGGTCCCTACTTCTACTCTTTCCATCATCAATCACTGGTGGAAAGGGGCTGGTGACTTCATCCTGCAGCACTCCATTGCCAGCACCACAGAACTCCACAGTTTAGGATGGCTCACTGGCTTTTAAGGTGGTTTCACGGGCGTTTGCAGTTGTAGTAATAATGCCATGGTTGCAAATGTGAATATGAAGCAGTTACAAGATTGTAAGTCTTGCATAGTCTGCCTAATATTATGGCAGGTCTTGTCTCCAATTTAAATCATTATTATCATCAACAATAACCAGTTCCCAGGCAGTTTCAGCATATCTGGAGGACACTAACTTGAGGAAGGCTGAGATTCTGAAGGGACCAAAACGATCCAAGTAGTGTGAGATAGTGACCCTTCCTGGACTTTCTCTGAATCAGAAAATTCTTACCGATTCTATAATTCAGCTTGTTGTTTGGGAACTGGAAGAAATTAAGCTGATTCAGAATTTTTTTTCTGTTCCTTTAGATTAAATCCTATATGAACAGAGTTGTCCATTTAGCCTTAATGGAGGGGCAGCCCAGGGACTGACTTGGTGGCTGACTGAGTTGGAGCCACATCTCCCCAGCACACAGTCTCTGAACCTGTTTTGAAAGTTGATGCCTAGAACATGGAAATAATAATGATAATGGCAATAGTAATAACACATTTATATTCCATTTCCCCCACGTCCCCAGTTCAGGACTCAAAATAGTTTACAACAGATTGAAAAACACATAAACTTTCACAAAACACAAAAGTTGAAAAGTGATTAAACAAAACATTTAAACCAGTTAAAATAGAAACCATTAAACATATGCACACACACATTCACCAGAGCAACAACCAGAAAAATACAGGACATTACTCAGGTGCGATGGGTCTTTTACAATCAGTCATCAAATGTCTGTCAAAACACAAAAGTCTTTACTTGTCTGTGAAAAGAAAATAGGGAGAGAAAGCAGGGAAACTGATAATAAAGAAAAGACACCTTGAGCAAATGCAAAATATTGCTCCTTAATAGCAAATTAACCATTGCCCAGAGCCTGGCAAGTTGCTTTTAAAAAGTTAAAAAAAAAATTAGTTACAGCTAGTGTTCCAGTCCCCCAAATTGTTAGTTACAACTTTCAAGGAAAAAAAAAGAACCTCTTTACTTTCCAGTTTTTAAGAACTAACTCAAATATTTAGACTATTGTGGCAGCTCACTGGACTGTTGTACAAAACATTCTCCCACCATCCACCAGAGCCATTTCCGCACTAACCTGTTATAGCGCTATTATTCCACTTTCAACATCCTATGGAATCCTGGGGTTTGCATTTTACAGAGTGGCCACTCCCTAAACTGCAAACCCCAGGATTCCATAGGATGTTGAAAGTGGAATAATAGCGCTATAACAGGCTAGTTCAGAAATGGCCGTAATCATCACTTCAGCATCCACAAAAGAGCAAAAGAGTAACAGTACAAGGCAGCCTTTGAATTAAGTCAAATTCCTGTTCCACCATTTAGTTGAGGTCACACCTTCATAACTATAACAACAACCAGAAAGGTACAGTTTTACTGGAAAAAGAGGGAAAATATCTATTATTAAGTTATAATATAATATAGTTACTGGAAAATAATTATTCTGCTGCCAGTTCCCTCACATATAGTGTAAAAGGCTCTTGGTGTCACTTTTTTTCTTTTAAAAACTATTGGCACCAAAGCCCTTTCCTTTTCTTTCTCCCTTTGCACATCTCCATGAAAACATACAGGACCTAAGCTGAAGTCCTAACCAAGATGAAGAAGTAAGGTCAAAAATGAAGCATCTCAAAAAGATCTTGAGTATCAAGATGTCTGGGCCAGCGTAGAGTAGCAGTTTGAGTGCTGGACTAGGACTCTGCAAGATCAGGGTTGTGGTTGTGACTCACTGGTCATGAGTAGGCATTTGAAGGCCAATCGGTGACCTTGGGCAAGTCACACTCCCTCAGTCTCAGAGGAAGGAAATAGCAAACCTCTGAAGAAACCTTGCTGAGAAAATCTATGATGGGTCACCATAAGTTGGAGTCAACATGAAGACACATAAAAGCAAAAACAAATTGAGACGTTTGCATTTGGTTTGCCAGCAATAGGAACAAAATGGAATTGGATGGATAAAGGCCCAGTATTGATGAAAGTTATTACTGTACTTATTGTTCTCAATCAGTGTCTCTCATCAATAGTTTACTGAATGAGGGCAAGCAAATTGAAACGTAATCCAGACAAGACAGATGTGCTTCTGGTCAGTCAAAAGGCAGATCAGGGAATAGGGGTTCAGCTGTGTTAGATGAGGTTACATTCCTCCTGAAGTTGCAAGTTTGTACTTCTGGACTCAGCTTTGAACTTGGAGGCCCAGATTTGTGCAGTAGCCAGGAGAACATTTGCACATTTAAAGCTTGTGCACCCATTTCTTAAGATGTTGATCTGGCCACCCGTTTGGATTACTGCAATGGGCTCTAGGGGCTACCTTTCAAGAGTTTCTCAAAGGATCAGCTAAAGGCTGCAGTCAGAATGTTAATCAGGGCAGGTTACAAAGACCATCCTACTCCCCTGTTACAACAGCTTCAGTGGCTGCCAGTTTGTTTTTAGACACAATTCAAAGTGGTGGTTAGGACCTATAAAGCCCTAGACAGCTCAGGTCCAGGCTATCTGGCACTCCTGGGCCCTGAAATCATGTGAAGAAGTCTTTCTCTCAGTCCAACCACTGCCACAAGCATGATTGGTGAGAATGTGAGAGAAAGGCTTCTTGATGGTTACTCTTAGGCCATTTCCGCACTAGGCTGTTATAGCGCTATGATTCCACTTTCAACATCCTATGGAATCCTGGGGTTTGCAGTTTCGGGAGGGGCCAGCAGGCCCCTCCCGAAACTGCAAACCCCAGGATTCCATAGGATGTTGAAAGTGGAATCATAGCGCTATAACAGCCTCATGCAGAAATGGCTTTAGACTCTAGAACTCCCTTCTGAGGGTGGCCATAATGACCACCTCCACATTGTCTCTTCATTAGCAGGCAAAAGCCTTTTTATTTCAGCATACTATTAATACAGAACAATGGGTTAAGGGGTGCTGCATTGTTTTAAACTCAACCGTTTTAATTTTAATTGTATTTTATTAAGTATAGATCTGAACTGTTTTAATAGTCTGACTAATTTAATTCCATTTTAATGTTCACTTTTTGTATGTTCGTAGTCGCATTGTTCTTTTCAAATTGCACCCTGCCTTAAGTCCCAGTTTGGGAGAAAGCCATGATACAAATAATAACAATAAAATAATATTAGTCTGTTTTAATGTGGACTGTTTTTTTACAAAAGGAGTGTGAGTTGACCTCACTACTGGGAGGTGGGGATGCTGTTATTCTGATTTAACTTCCCATTTTCTTTCCCAAATATCTGGTGTCACCATATGGAGCTGTGTTTGCTGAAAGACTGGAATGTGCAGTTAGAGAGGGCAAATGTAGGCAGCATCCCCAGGGCTTCTCATAAGTGGACCAGGGAAGTTGAATCTCCACAGGTGGCTCAAGCTGTGCTAGCGAAGATGCTTTTATAACAGCAGTGATGTCGAAGAGGATTTGGAAAGAAAAGGAAATGTGGATGAAGTGCCATTGATGTTTAGTGCAATGATAGCATACTGCTCATTTTTATAGCACCCAGAAGCACAGTTAATCTGCTGCACAATTTAATGTAATGTTTTGTCGCTTGGCCATTAAAAAAGAAAGAAAAAGAAACACAAACCCCTTCTCATCAATGAATGCTCACCCACCCAAAGCATTTCTGCAAAAGCTTAAGAGCACAATAAGCAAACAACAGCCAGTCTGTCATATTTTGAATTCATCAAAAGCACTTAGCAAGCCTACATGTCAAATGTCTAAGTGGCTATGCTTAGAAAGCTTTGCCCCCTTTTTTTTTAAGCTGAGCAATTTCTGTCATTGATGCATGTGTAGCAGAAAAATGTGAATCAGACATGTTAAAAGAATAATATTGGAACAATGTTGTGTTTAGTAGATTTGACAGCGGGAAACCACAGCTTTTTTGCAAGCTGTTGAGAGTCTGTTTCTGCTTGATTGATGACATCAGTGGCTGAGTACTATTTGTAAAAATGCTACAGAATGATATCAATCAAGCTGACCTTTTTTTGTGAATCGGTGTCACATTTTATTGGCACTTTACCAGCCACCTATGTTACAGTTCTGCTTACCTTACCAGAGGAGATTTGACCAATTGCTTTATTACGAAATCTTATGACTGTAGCCCAAAGACTCATCTGAGATTTAAAATGAAGTGTACTTGGTACCACAAGATCCTGGTGTGTAGATGTCTATTCCAATACAGAGAACCATTGAGGAAAGAATGCTTGGAAGGATCTACCTGCACCACAGTTTTCAGAAAAAGGGTGGTGGGTGAGAAGGTTTAATAAGTACATGAACAACTTGTCTTCAGTATTTTTCTGATTATTCTAAAAGATTTTTTATTGTATTTTCAGGGGGAAAAAAGCAGGAAAAAAATTGAAAGACACCCCAGCCCTTGCAATATTTCTATTCTTTTGTGTCTTTCACATTTTGTGTCCTTCACAAGCTTTTTTGCTGCCTTCAGGTCAAGTATTAAATGCCTCTCCCATTGGTTTCGGAACATACCACTGCAGCAGGTACCATCTTGTCCCTGGTCTCGGGCAGCAAAATGTCTTGAACCAACCCCTGTAAGCCCATTAAAACAATAGCTGTCTGTTTTTGGCAAGGAACATGGAAGAGAAAAATAATGAACTGTAGATTTTAGATAACAGAGCTACCTGGAGCACAATAGTACATGGGGCCATTTTTTCGGAGCTTATTATTTTGTAGTATTTTGTGATGTTTGATTGTACTTTTGTGTTTGATTTGACAGCACTTTGGATTTTTCTTCAGACAGAAATGAAATATGTAGCAAGGTTAGGTATGGAATGATTTGAGCTATTTATGGTTCTTTTCCTTCATAGGCAGAAGAAGATCTCAGCAGGATTCCTGTTGTCCCAACTAAACCCATTCAGCAGTTGTTTAATCACGAGTCAATACACAGGTAAATCCAATATATTCAATAGATCTTCTTTAGCAGGAACGATAGGATTTAGGCCCATCAGTGTTAAGTCTTGAGCTGAACAACAAATCAGAGAAATATCTTAAGTTGAAATTATTGCAATAATATATAACTTGAATTACCCTGGTAACTGGGGAATTGTATGCAATTACTCTAGGTAAACGCATGTTTGAGTAATGGCAAGGAGGCAAGATTTCTAGTTTCTCTAATGACTGGCCTTTAGAAGAGTTACTCCTGGAAAAAGTCAGAAGGGAGAAGACTCTGGATTTAAGTTACTCAGGACCTAATACAAGAGAAACAGAGTTGGACAACAACCAAATTGCTATCAAGGGCAACATATATGAACTTTGATTGGACATGTGCAAGGAAGTCTACCTCAATCACATATGACTTCAAAAAAAGGAAACTTCTGAAGAATGTGATTAATTGAAATGGAGAGTCACAGGAGTCTAAAATGCTTGCAGTCTGTTTAAGAGAGCAAAAACACTGAGATTTCAGAGATGATTCGTGAATTATTTGCATTTGTCTCCACTGCTGACAATGTAGGAAGGACTTTTTCAGGAAAAGTATCTTGAGAAATTGAGTCAAATAAAAATGTCAACAAGTGAAATTATAGGGCAGGGATGGGCAAAGTGCAGCTTGTAGGCTGTTTGGGGCCCCACAGCATCAGTTTTTAGCCCCTGAAGCCTCCCACCAGTCTCTCAAATTAATATCTGCCCTCACAATGTTGTAAAAACAAATTTGGCACAATTTGGGGGCTTTTCACCTGAAAGCAGAAAGTCTCCCAAAATGCAAAGTCACTCTTTGCACTCTTTCTGTGGGCTCACACAGAAAGGCCCCCAGAATCCTCAGCACCCCAAATACCTCTATTGCCATTGGAATCTCTCTCAAAATGGTGACAGGAAATAAGACCATGTCACTTCTGGGTGCCATTTTGGGAAAGACTCAGACAAAGATAGAGGTTTGAGAGAACTGTGGAGGAGAGGTTTATGTAGGGTGTTGGAGGTGGGGGAAAAATAGCATCTTTGCCCCCCCCGTTGCCCCCCCCCCCATTAAAGAGTGTGTTGATAAATATTAAAATGAAAAATGGGCGTAAGTGACATTCATCTGAGAATTCTTAAAGAAATGAAGTAAACTGCTGCTTTCCAAACAAAAACTTGAAACTTGTCCTTAGAACCAGTGTACTAAGGCAAGGAAAGCAGCCAACTTAACATCAGTTTTAAATTAGGGATTTGGGGAGTGGGAGGTTCTCGAAATTGCAGGCTAGTTCTGGGGAAACTAGTGGAAAGTGTTGTTGCAGTTAAAATTATCAAACATATAGAACAACAAACTTTGATGAAGATGAGTCACCATAGCTTCTAAAAAGTTAAGTTTTATCTTAGTATTTTAATGGTCTTTCAGTGTTTCATTCTGTCAAGCGTTGATGTAGCATCTGGCATTTGTGAAAAAGATAAATTCCATGTTAGGTATTACTGAGGAAGAGACTGCAAATAAAACCACCAATGTAGCCCTGCCACTACATTTTCATATAATGTGATCATACTTGGAATACTACAAGTTGCGAGTTGTTATTGCTGTATCTTTTCCCTGTGAAAATATGAGATGTGAAGGTCATCTTTCTGGCCTTTTCGTGCAAACAGAAGTATTTCTTCATGCTGTATAGAATCAAATTAAAGAATTCACCAGTGCATACTGTGGTTATGACCAACAACTTAGATAGTTTTAAAATGTGTTTATGCATATTAATAATAATAATAATAAAAAGGCAAGACAGAGCTAGGCTGAAAACCAAGAAACTGAGAGAAGAGTGAGTTTAAAGGTGTTGTTGTTGTGTGCCTTCATGTTGTTTCTGACTTATAGGAGAGAATGCTGGAATGTACTGATATTTACTTTGTTATGTATAGGGTATTATATATGGGATTGATATTTTATTATTTTGCTTTATTTATTTTGTTATGTGTAGGAGGTTATGTATGGGATTGATATTTGTTTTTATGTTGTTATTGTTGAATAAAAAGAATTAAAAAAGAAAGAAAGAAAGAAAATGCCCCCCACATCCCTAGGAGCCTTTTAGGAGAAATAATTTTTCTAAAAAAATTTGTAAAATTTTTTATTTAATCTCTGGGGGCCCCAAGGAACCTCCAAACATGTTGTCATAGAGGGCTTTGGTGGATATTTTGGAGTATTTTTGAGCCCTGGGAGCCATAAAGATGGCCCTGGGGGCTATATGCAGCCCACGGGATGCCTTATTTTGTTGTCATGTGCCTTCAAATTGTTTCAGACTTAGAGCTGCCCTAAGGGAAACCTATCGTGGGATTTTCTGGGCAAGATTTGTTCATAGTGGGTTTGCCTTGCCTTCCTCTGAAGTTGAGGGAGCAGGACTTACCCAAGGTCACCCAGTGGCTCTTCATGGCCAAGTCGGGATTCAAACTTGGGTCTTGAGAGCTGTAGTCCAATGTCCATGCTGGTGTAACCACCTATTTATTCTAAAAACAATAAATACATATCAGATGTAGGCAACACATGGTCCATGGGCCCTGCAACCTTCTGCCACGACTTCAAACAAGATTTTATTTTTATGCTTCAAAACAAGGAGAACCACACTCTGAGAAGCCTCCAGGAAGGGTAACTTCTTCTAGCTTTAAGGCCTTCCTTCAGTGTAAAGCCTTAACTGCAGGGAACATAACAAGTCCCTTGTTGCAACAGCTCCACTGCTTCTAGGTGAAAGTCAGAGTACTGGTTATGACCTATAAACCTCAATGCAGCTGAGGTCTTGGCTATCTAACAGACTGCATCTCCCCATGTGAGCCTACCTATGTTTTGAGCCCTTCTCTCTCCCCATCCATTCTTAAAGGTAGATCTAGAGGCAATGTAGGCAGTTGTATAGGGACAGGGGGGGCGATGGGGGCAGTTTGCCCCAAGTGGCAATTTTTTTGAGGTGTCCAAGTTCGTAGCCCCATTCTCTCGCACCATAGCCCCGCTCCATGCACTATGGCCACAACCGCACACACCCTAGCCATGCCCCACACCCCACGGCCATGCTTCACACACCGTGGCCACACACCTTGCCCACCCCCCCTCCATGCACTCCAAGCTCCACCACTGAACATAAGAGACAATCTTCTCTGCTCCCAGGGTCTGGCTCTTCCAAGAGAGGCTAGGCTGGTACTCTCCTTACATAGACAGGTTAATATTTTTATTACTCTTATTTTGGCAGGACACGGAGAGCTGATTGCTCCAGGGAAAAGGCCTTTTTGATGTACTGTATTGATAATATTTGTAGTTTTTCTTTTTAATGGCTATGCTTTCAATTCTGTTGATAGTTTAATTGTATTTTAACTTTTTTATGGTGTGTACTTTTACTATATCTGTTTTAATCTTTGTAAACCTTTGTAAGCCATTCCAAGGCTAGGAACAAGGTAAGAAATAAACAATTACATAAATAAATATTTTGTGTGCTCCCTCCAATCCACTCACTGAAAACTGAATTTGTAATCACCTCTGGTTCTGGAATTTTTTTTTTAAACCACACGGGCAGGACTATAGTGGTTTAGGTGTGTGTGTGAAAAAACTGGAGGAATACATACTCCTCATCAATCAAAATCAAGAGGAGTATGTGGCCATCCAACAGCAAAGACAACTTAAAAAAGTTCTAAGACAAAATTTAATTTATGTGTGGCATGGAAAACTTAAAACCCACTTCCTCTCCCAACAAATTGTTCTTCCTATTCACGTATTTGTTCTATATGTGCAGCCATGTGGATTGTAGAGTCTCAATGGGGCCCACATTAGGCTGCATTGGTATGTACAATGCTTAGGAGTGAGTCCATTTCAAGTCAGTAGGACTTATTTCTGAGTGGATCCACAGAGGATTATACTTGGGGGCCAACATAGTTTGAAGCAGTCTGCCAGTGCATATGATGGGGATGGGGTGCTCAGATACAGTGTATTCAGTTCCCCAAATTAGATTGGCCTGAACATGCCCTAAGTCTCTGTAGAAAGAGGTAGAATAATAATGAAACACTTTCCATTACATACCAGCTTCAGAAAAAGGCAGTTGCTGAAATTAACAAGTAAAAGAAAAAAATAGAGGCGGGAAAAGAGTGTTGCAGTGTGGATAAAGAGAAGTAGAATCACAGCACTGCATCAGACAATTTAAATAAAAGGCAGGCAGAGGGACCACAAAACCATTAACCAATTATAGAATATGGATGATGAAAGAAAGAGATGAAATCTAATGCTTGATAAAGATCAAAAGTGTGGCAATTAGTACCACAGCATTTGCCGGAAGCCTTACTGTAATTATCATCAAGCTGCCATCTTGGTTCATGGAGTCTGGGTATAAATTACACCATGCCACTGGGGAAATATCTTGTTTTTGATTTGATTTTGAGTTGTCATAAAGTCCATTTTTGAACTACAGTAGAATCTAGCTCATGATGAGTGTAAATAGCTTATTTCATCCAAGAGAAACAGTCTCTGGCTTTCCATCAGATTCCCAGCATGTGATCAAGAAGAGTTCACTGTGCAGGGATGTGTTTCTCAAAAGCTATTGTAAAAATTTAGTTTGCAATAAGAGCATGAGATGTTAGGCAATGACTGCATAGTAGCAGCATAACTGCCCATTTAAACAAGGATTATATTGCAAGAGGAAATTTATTGGGCCAAAATCAAAGCAGAGATAAGAAATTTGGAGAAAAATGAAACTTCTCATTAATCACTAAAAGAAAAAGGAAACTCTTAAAACTCATGTTGATCACATTTGCATTGAAAGGAGGACATTTATAAAACATATGTTAATTGAAAGTTTAAATTTACATTATGCTACAGTACTAAAAACCTCACCAGAATGAAAGTAAAAACATCCCTGTTAGTCATCCCACCCCCACACTCGACCCACCCTGTTTTGAGTGTAGAAGAGGAAGTAACTGTGAATTTTTGAAAATCCATTTTTCACCCACTGAAAGGGAATGAATGAAATTAAAAATATGGACATGGAGGGATGCATGAAACAAAAAGTGTTGCATATAACTTTTATCTATAATCTTTTCTGCAGAGGTGAGACCCACTCCGCCCCTGAACAAGAATGCTATTTGTGTGCCTTCAAGCCATTTCTGACTAAGGTGAACTTATCATGGGGTTTTCTCAGGCTGAGAGTGTGTGATATGCCCAAGATCAACCAGTGGGTTTCCACGGCTGATTGGAGAATCAAATCCTGGTCTCCAGCACTCAAACCACTATACCATGGTATACACAAGAAGAATTCTGAGAAATATTTTAAAGAAACAAATTACTCCCACATATAAGTACAGGCATCAAAATGTTGAAAATAAGTGCTATTACATTTGCCCCCCTCTCTCCTTCTTTCCTGGTTGCTCATTCTCTTTTTCTCCCCTAACATCTCACCTCTTTCAAATTCTTTTATCATTTCTGCTACTTCCACCCTGCATACGTTTCTCCTTCCTTGGTGTTCTTCACCAGTATTCTGTGACCCTTTCTTCTCATTTGTCTACTCTGCATCTGTTTCCTTCTTAGGTTCTCTTTTGTTTCTCTGTGTGTCCATCCATCTGTCCATTCTTGTGTCTTTCTATTGGGAATGAGAGTTTCTCAGGGTGTTACCCCTATTGGGAAATTCTATGGAAGCTAAAACTGTAAGAATTCAGCCTCCTTTTTTAGCAGAGTAGTAGAAGAAGCATGCCCAAATTTGTATGTGTCGCTTTTCTTATCTGGAACTGGTTAAGAAGACAAAACAAATGCAAGCAGTTTCTGGTTATAAACTTAGAAAAGTTTACTAATGGCTTCTATATTTACATATGTATTGGGGAACTTACATCCTAATCACCAAATGAATAGTAGTAGCTTCGTTGTTAACTCACCATCTTCTGATAAAGATGCGAAGCATTGTCGGAGAGGAGGAAGACAAAGCAAAAATGGAGGAGAAGAGAGAGGTATCAAGGGAGATCTGAGAAGGGGTCTCTTTCTTTTATAGGACTGATGACTCAAGCAACAATCCTGGGTCACATGATTTGATCACCTGAACACCAAAGGTATTTATGATCATGCAACTGAATGACACAAAGGCAAATGGTGGAACTTTGGCATGCAAAACAGAAAGGAAGCCCTATGCTAGGTATGCCCGCTTGCTCTAAGAAAAAGATGCGGGGGAAACAGAATGCTGGAATTTTCCCAACATTTTCCCCTCTTTTCCCCACAATTCCTTGCCACTCCTCTATCCCTATCTCTGGTCTCCTCAGTCCATCATTTCTTCCATCTCTCTTTTTTCTGTATGTCTTCTTCCACATTTTGTTCCTGTCTTTCACCTTTTTATCATACCTGCCCTTTGCTCTGCTTGCTGTCTCTATGGGTTCTGTCCCCTGTATGCCTCTGCTCCATGGAGCAGTGGCCCTGGAGGTGCAACTTCCATCAGCACAGAGGCATATCTAGCATAAAAAACACCTAGAATAAGCATGGAAGTTGCAACTCCAGGGCCATTTCCTTCTCCTCCCCTGCTGCTTCTGGCACTGCTTTTTTTGACCGTCTTGATATTAGCACCCAGGGCATGTGACCGACTTCCCCCATCCTAGATATGCAGCACTTCCTGCTCCTCCCTTCCTCCTGTTCTTCTTCATGCTGGCTATTTCATTCTACATGTAGCCACCACCACAGAGGGAAAAAACGTCAGGGTGGTAAGCAGTGGAAGATGGCAAAGAGAGAGGGGGCAAAACATTGAAACGAAAGCATGCATAGTTACCAGGAAAATGCCATAAATTACACTGAACCCTGTTGTGACAAAAGGTACTTTTTCTTAAACATTTTTAAAGATGATAACTTCTAATTTAATTAATATCAATGTGCTGTTTCCAAATTTTGGCTGAAATACTATTTACATGTGAAAAGGAAGCAAGAGCAGAGCATTTTGGATTACAGCTTCCAGAATACCCCTTCTCATATGGGCAGTGTTCATGTTGGCTGTAGGATTCTGAGAGCTGTAATCAAAAAAGGTAATTTTACAAGCTCTGGACAAGCGTCACAAAATTTGGTTTAGGCCAGTTGCTTCTCAGGGTGGGCATCTCAGTCCCCTCACCTTCTTTCACTATAGCATGTGACATAGCCATATACATATTCAGATGGGTGAGTCCCACTTTTCTGACCATGTATGTGAATATGACAATCATGTTGGTGAGGGGGGTTGCACGAGAAATACTCCCTTCTCCTTTAGCTTTTATCCAGAAAGTTATGAATAGGGATGGGATGAATCCAGAATTTTCCAAATCCAGATCCGAATCCCTGGAAGGTTCTGGGAATCCACGAATCTCTAATCTTTTGAATCCTTTTTTAAAAAAGGGTTTAAAAAGCAAGGGAAAGAAGGATAATGTTGCGGAAGACACACTCTCTCAGCCTCAGCAAAAGCCTATGCAAAGGCAAACATCTCTCTGAAGAAATCTGGCCAGGACAATTATCATAGTTTTGCCTCAGGATTTCCCGAGATTGAATTCACATGAAGGCCCTTTGTACACAGGCAGGAAAATGTGGATTAATCCCACATTTTTCTGCCTGTGTAAACAGGGCCACATACTACAGTAGAAAGATATGTCAGGTCAAAACTGGCTTTTCTTTGCATAGCTCCTTATGCCATTATGGGGTTTGTAGTTTGCTGATGCACGAGCACACTTTGGCAGAAAAGGCTGTGACACCTTGTAAAACTAGAAACTCCAGAACTGTGTATGAAAGAGCTTTGCAAGGGAGCTACAGAAAGGAATCTTTCATCTGTCCTTGAAATCTCAAGAAACCTGTCCCTTCCAGTCAAGTGCTGAACTTAAATATTAAATGTTCAATTTAAATATCTTAGAGTACAACCCTGGGTGTAATTTCTGAAATTATTAGCAAAGGCCATTATTACTCCAAGGGAAAAACTTACCTACTTGCCATCTCCCCTTGTGTGTCTGGTCTCCCAGGTTTTCAGGTGTCCTAGGCCCTTTCCACATGTGGGGGGGGGAAACGGGTGAAAACGCCCAAAAACGGAGCTTACCGGCAGCCGGATAAGTCCGTCGCAACTCGGAGCAGCGCGAGCTCGCTGCTCTGCAGTCCTCTGGTGTCCCAAATGGTGGCTTCCGGTTGGTGGAGGCTCTCCACCAAACCGAGAAGCTTGCCAGCTGGAAGCCCGCCCCCGGCAGATCTGCAGGCACGCATTTGTGCGCACCTGCAAATCCGCGTCGGAGCCGGGCGACGGAGCGGCGCGGGGTTGTGCGCTCGGTGCTTTTTAAAAACATCGAAAAAGAGGTTTTTAAAAAACACGCAGCTTGGCTAGTTCCGGCCGCTCCTGAGTGGATTCTGGTGTGGAACTACAAAAAGTAGTCCACGCCAGTCCACTCTACAGTGTAGAAGACCTCCATGAGACGTCGCTCTGCACCGTTACAGAAGCCGGTGTGGAAATGGCCCTAGTCTCCTAGCTTTTCAGGCTTCCCAGATTTTCAGGCGTCCTGGTATCCAACAAACTATTTGGTTGGTGGATTTGAAAGATGCGGTTTGCCTATTTTGGCACAGGGATTTGTATTTGCAAATCTCAAATCCTTGCCCAGGATTTGAGGATTTGAGGATTCGAGGATTCGGTTGGCCCATTCCTAGTTATGAGATTCATTCCCTTCTCAATCATGGTGGTAGTGGTGAAACTTAGGGAATGATTAACCTACTGCTATTGTCTCTCTACAGGTGTTCATTTGAAGGTCTATTCGATGCCATTTCCATATTAATCTGCAAATGTTTCATTTAAATATAATTTAAATACAGATTTTAAGCATATCTTCTTTCATTCTCTACATTTCTAAATAGGCTTTCTGTAAGTGTGCATCTCTCAATAGATTTTAGGATTGTTCTGGAGCCAGGAACTGCAACAGAACATTTGAGAAAGTGCAAAAGATGCTGGTTAACTATATTGCAGTGGCGGAGCTTGGAGTGTGTGGAGGGGGGGCAGGAGGGGGTGGGGCTACAGTGCATGCAGGCGTGGCTGCAGTGTGTGTGGACATGGCCAGGGCATGTGGGGGCATGACCGTGGTGCGTGGAGGCATGGCCAGGGCATGTGGGGGTGTGGCTATGAGCCAGGATGCCCCCAAAACATTGCCACCTGGGGCGAAGCACCCCCCCCCATTCCTATGCCACTGCTATATTCTGCTCCTTGCTTTAATGTGGGTATTGTAGATCAGGTTAATACTGTATTACAGTTCACAGGGATGAAGTCTCTCAAGCATCTCCAGGGCAAGTATCAAAACTGAGTAGTTTCCACACTCTTGGTTGCGCAAATAAATAAACAATACATTTGTGAGGCTGCCAATAATTCTTGCACAACAAGATAACAGAAGCAACCGCTCATTAGTATGATGCAGGAGTCTTCCACATTTGTTACCTAAGCTTATGAGATATAAAACACAATATAGGGAAAGATGTCAGCAGCAAAATTCTTTACTTGGGATTATCATTCTCACACTATACTATATTATAGTATACTATAATTATCCCAGTTTGTTTAAGCAAAACTTTCTGTCATATGCAAATTTGTTCTTTTCGTCTCTGGAAAGAATGAACAAAAGAGCTGTTTGGTAGGTCTGGATGGTGGAAAAGCTGGCACCCTTAGGTATACTTTTTGCTGGTCTAACCTTGAAGTTGTTTGGGCTGACCCCAGGCAAGCTGTCACAAGAACATAAACTGGATGAGAACTAATTAGCTGTCAAAACTCAGGGCAAAGGGCTATAAACTCTTGCTTCACCTCCTAGTGGGCTTTAGCTTTTTTTTCTTTGATGTGACAAGTTGTCCTCTGTTTCTTCTGCAAACAACTTAGCACAGGAGAGGAAATCCAATATACCATCAAGCAATCACTTATCAGCGACAGCAAATCAACATGAAAAATGGACTTTGGAACTCTAAAGGACAATGACGAGGGAGCCTTCTTCTTTCATCCTAAATCATTATGTTTAGTAGTTGGCTGGAACACTGTAAGTTATTTATAAATGTCTTCTCTGGTTAGGAGATGGATGTTTTTTCAGGAGAGATAAATAAATGTTTTTAATCAGATGATAAACGTATGTGTCCTACATAAAAATAAAGCCCCTCCCATTTCCAACACTGTGACCATGTATGGTAGTTGACTGAGGAAAACATTACCAGCTTGAAATGCACTTGAATTCTGCCAGTTTTGATGTTTTGGCTCTGCTGCTGTTTGCATTGCTGGCCTGCTCAAACTCTGGAGTGAAGCGTAATAAAGGGAAATTACCAACCTTTTCAAAGGACTGGAAAGATTTGTTCTTTTTCTGCCCTAAGTAACAAGGGAAGATTTGGAGTCACTTGCAGTGTAATGTCTTGACCTTCTGTAAGGTTACTTTGAACTGATTGACTGAGATGAACATATTTGGAAGTTACTGTTTCTTTCATTAAAAACACCCTTTTGCTTTATTTTGGACCTTGAGAAGTTGCAATACATGTATAAAAGAGGGGGGAAATAAAAATGGAAAAGAGTTACAAAATTTTGGAATGGAGATAAATCAAAATTGCATTTGTGTCTCAAATTTAGTAAGAAAAACATCAAATACACTGTGTATCATAGAACTGGGTATTTCTTGTTAGGAAAATAAAATTTGTTAATTAAAAAAAGGGGGCAATGAAGAGTCCAAGCATGTATATTCTACATATTTAGTGGGACTTAGAACTCTAAGCTGTTCTAAAAAATTCTTCAAAGGATCCATGTATTATTAAGGACAGACCCATTTTTCTTAGCAGTTTTTTTTAGGATGTTTACTGGAGCCTGACATCATTCTCAGTTGAGCAGGGATATTATTCATTGTTAGGATGTCCCAGATTATAGTACACAGTCCCCTGTTGGGGGTACTTCTTAGAATTAGTTTATTGAAATATTTATATTCTGCCCTATATCCAAAGATCTCAGGGCAGTGCACAGTAAAATCAACTGAAGCAAGTTAAACCAACTTAAAAATGCCAAACATAATTCATAGTCTTTAAAAAAAAACCCACACCATCTGAAACACTGAAACAAATTAAAAACAGAACCATCAACGTATGCAAATTGGATAAAATTCTTAGACCTCGGGGGCTTTAATAAAAACCATGGTTAAAACTGGAGTGGAAATAAAACTATCATTGGTGACAGTCGGGCATTTAAGGGAAGGACACTCCAGAACTGGGGTGTCAAACAGAAAATGGTCTTTCTCAGGACCTCATAGAATGTGTCTCCCCTGCTCATGTAAGGGAGAACCTTCAGCAGACCTCAGTCCCTAGGCAGTCATACACAGGGAGACAAGCTCTTTCAAGTATCAAGGTCTCAAGCTGTTTGTATTGCTTGTATAGGCTGCATGATAGTTGCCAATATCCTAGAACAGTTACTTGGTTATGCCTGCATAACTAAGTGATGCCTCTTGGCTCAAGCACCTCACAGCTCACCTTAAAAACTGGCCATGGGATTGAGTGAAGGAGGTCCATTGAGCTGCTGACTGAGGTGGAAGGAGGAAGATGTTTCTACTGCTCTCCTACCAGTGAGTGAAGCTGCAACAAGGACTTATGACGGGGGTCCAGCTTCTGATTGTTACAGGCCCTTTCCACACGTGGGGTGTGAATCGGGCAGAAACGGGACTAACTGGATTTCTTCTCCGGGCGAGTCTGTCGGGATGAGGAGCAGTGCGAGCTCGTCGCTCCACACTGCTCCAGCGTCCAAAATGGCGGTTTCCGGTTGGTGGAGAAGCTCGCCAGCCTAAAGCCTGCCCCCGGCAGATCTGCAGGCACGCACTAGTGCGCGCCTGAAAATCTGCACCGGAGTGCAGTGACGAAGCGACATGGAGTCGGACGCTCTGTGCTTTTGAAAAACCTCTTAAAAGATTTTTAAAAAGCATGCTGTGCAACCAGTTCCGGTCGCTCCGGGGCGGACTGAGGTGCAGAACTACGAAAAGTAGTCTGACCCAGTCCACTCCACGGTGCAGAAGACCTCCGTTGGAGGTCGCTCTGCACTGTTTTAATAGCCTGGTGCAGAAATGGCCTCAGTCTCCCTTTCTGGTGGGATGGCAGTAGAAATGTCATGCTTCTTGGTTCCTGATTGGAAGAACTGGCTGCTGTCTCTTAAGGTAGACGGGGTGACATTTATTTCAATCAACATTAAGACTACATAATATTAGTGAACAGCAATCAGTTATGGATCCATAACTATTGGTTACAAATCCAGAACTGCAATACTGAATATCAGTCTCTTTTTACAGAGTCACCTGGTATAACAATAGCAATAACAACAAAATACAGTCCCCGGCCCCATGGAATCTAAATTTTTTACAGCAGGAGAGCCAACAGAAGGAATAAGGTGGACATGGGATAATAAGTGGGAAAGGGAGATGAATAAGCAGCTTATTATTAAGGGAGCAATCCTATGCTTTCTGCAAGGCCAGCCAAGGAGCTGCTGGAGGCGGCAAACCTCCATCTCTGGTGGCAGAGAATCTCTCTGGAGGGCAGTGGAATGTTCTACTGCTGCAGCTGTCCCAACAGTGAGGAAAAGTGGTGTCCCACCAGTAATAAGGGCAAAAATGGAACAGCATGGGTGTCTTTCAGGGATGCAGGATCCTTGACTTTCTTGGTGCCAGGACATCCCCCAATACAGAGTCAGAAGTTATGGCAGCCTGAGAGTAAACACAACTTTTTCAATATTATAAATAATAAAACAGTAAGTAAACAAACAAAAACCTTTCATTTACAGGGTTCAGAACAGTAAGTGGTTTATTTTTTTCTGGAGAACATTTAGAAGACGTATGTTGAATTTCTTCCATACTGAAGACACCTTTCTGAAGGTTTAGCTGAACCGAATAGAGGATTTCCCAGCCAACTGTTTCCATTGATAGAATCCAGTAAGTGAAATTGTATTTCTACAAGGGATCTGCTTGTTTGCTCTCAGATTTCAGAAGAGTTTATACTATCCAGATGTATTTTGAAATTTGAGATATCTTAGGCCATTTCTGCACTACGCTGTTATATGTGTTATTATTCAGCTTTCAACATCCTATGGAATCCTGGGGTTTGTAGTTCAGGAAGGAGCATTTAGAATTCTCAGCCAGAGAGCTCTTTGGCCTCAGGGAACTACAAACTTCAGCATTCCAAAGGATATTGAGTGTGGAATAATAGCACTGTAACAGTGTAATGAGGAAATGGCCTTAGACATATTAACTATCTCTAATTCTCCTTCAGCAAGTACAAGACCAATTAAATATTTGCATGAAAAGTCTTTATATTAATAAAAAAATTAAAAAAATTGGTTATACATTTATACACTCATTTTTCTGGACATTCTAATTTGTAATTCTGCAGATATATTCTGCAGAAATCCAGGGACAATCTCATCATGAATATGAAAGAACATTTGGGGCAGCAGAATCCAAATGAAGGTCTTATTTTCTGTCCTGTATTTTAAAAATTTCTTCTTCCTATTAAAATAAAGGAGTGCAGTGTGGTGTAGTGGTTTGAGTCTTGGACTAGGATTCTAGGAGACCAGGGTTCGAATTCCCACTCAGCTATGGAAATCCACTGGGTGACCTTGGGAAAATCACACTCTCTTAGCCTCAGAGGAAGGCAATGACAATCCCCCTCTGAACAACTTTGTCAAGTAAACTTTATAGGCCCTTTTCGCACTGCGTCTTTTAAGCAAAAGGGCCCCTTGAGCGTCGCGTAAATGTGAGGAGCAGTCTGCATGATGTGGACTGCTCAAGGGACTGACGCGGAGCGCACACGGATTTTTTCATTTTCGGCTCTAAGCCGAAAATGGTGCACCATCATGCCCTGCTCCGGCACCCCGCGCGCACTTATGTGCCATGCGAAGCCTCAGGAGCAGGGCCAGTTGCGCGTCCTCTCCTCAGTGCAGCCTGCGAGGTCCCAGGCTGACTGCGAATGGAAGAGGCAGGGCGCTCACGCAACGAGGAAGCAGCTGCAGACCCGAAGCAGCAGGGACGCGGCAGGGAGGCAGCAGCTTTCCTCCTAAGCCTTCGTGGGCAAGCCGAGCAGCCCAGCACCGGTAAAAGGTAAGGTGCGAAAAGGGCCAATGACAGAACAGGTAAACTGGAGTTAAACAGAAGTCACATAACAAAAAATTAAAATAAAGACCTCTGGATCCATCCAGAATAAGGTGGAATATCATTTGGATCTTTGCTTCAGAAGAGTAGGAAAATGTCTGATGCCAAGCCTGTACAAATTCCTGTAGATTTTCTACTTTATGTAATCTTTTCCATATGTGTTCTTTGGGGTAGAAAGTAAAGGGGGCATGCCTCAAGAAAGTATGTTCGCAAATATCCAAAACAGGTGTTTGAAAGGAATGTGCTGTCTTAGATCTGATACACAACTGCTTTTGGTGTTAAGGAGAAACACAAAGTAAGTCTAACATCGTTCATATATTCAACCGGAGATTCACAGTCAGTTAAGGAACACAATTTCATCATTCTCTCCAAAGTAGATTCGATATTTGTAAATATTTTCAAACTCTGGCAGTGGGATGCCAGTCTAGTATCCATTTCAGAACAACTTCTATTCTGTAGCAATCATTGCACACACATGAATTGATATTCATTGATGGATATGCAGGCCTTGGCCTGAATCCTACTAGTTAGTTCCAGCAGAGAAGAATAGATTCATTGACTCCGTTGTTAATAAATCCCATTGATCCTATAAGTCTACTGTAGATGGAACTTAAAGAAGATTTAGGACTTTGGAAGTAAAGTATTACAAGTTAGCAACATTGGACAGAATTCTACATTGCCGACTTAGTTATATACGTGCAACTAATTAGATACATGTTGGGCCAGGATGTGTAACTCCTGATCTGACCCCCCACAACCTATGTTACTAGGCAGCTGCCAGTTCGGATGAAGGAGGTTAGTTTAGTTGATGATTCAGGCTCAAAAAGGATATTCTACCCTCTTTTTTAAAATCAAGAAAAAATAACACATAATTCTTAAAGTAATGATAATGCATATTGAGTAATGCCTTCCTTCAGAAAAATAAAGGCTGATGTGTCTATGTTTTAAAAATAGCATTCTAAACTCTGCTATTATGACACAGAAGATTCATAAATAAGAGGAGACAGTGTTTGGTTCTTTGGAACTGAGATTTTGCTCTTGAGACTGTCCATTCTTCAGTGTAGAACTTCAGCATTGTACATGTTTTAGGAATAAGAAGATTTGATAAAATAAATAGTTGTAAACTCTGAAGACCTGAAGGAATGTTTCCAGTTGATGCTTTAATGTGCAGTAAGTTGTTGGCTAGCTTATTCCTGATCCATGTGACCATCACTGGCTTGCCTTCCAGAAAACCTGATTCCTGGAAAACTTGTAATGACTATTGCCAGTCACATTTTTTTTTTGAACAAGGTGCTCCAGTGGGTATGAGCAGTTCAAGCTTTTTTGAATGAAGCAGGTCATCTGGACTCATTTCAGTCTGGCTTTAGGCTTAGTTTTGGTACTGATTAGATTAAATTTGTTTATTGCATGTATTCGTTAGACCATCACAAAACTTTTGATAAAAGGTATTATATATCTATGTAAAAACATATTGGCATGAAAATGAACACAACACCATAAACTGGATCTCTAGTTAAAATAAATAAAATTTAAACAAACTGTATAATATCATGCTGAATCAATGATGAACTTCACATTCTGAATTTCCCTTACAAGGCCAACATTCTCTTTTAAGAATCTCCCCTTGAACATCAGTTACCACAGAGAGAAAATGTGCAGTCTTGAAGTTAGATATCTGTATTACAAAGCAGATAACTTACAGTCCCACTGATGGACATCTCTACATTTCTTTCTAAAACCTGACCAAATACTGTTCCTTCAGCACACTTACAAGGGTTAGTATGTAATACTAAGTACAGAAAGCTTCTGGTTCCTTTAAACTACCAGGACAGGATAATTAAGGATATGCCCTGTTCCTATATTTCAGAATCTATAATTCAGAAAAAAAGAACTTTTCACAGTGACCATAAAAAATATTTTTAACTGTCTCCAAGAGGTTTACATTACTAGAAGCTCACACCTAGGCCTCATATGGAAGTTGTGGAGTTTCTTATTATACCATTGTAGCTACTAAATGTCCACCTCCTGCCTTATAAAAATGTAAAATACCCAAAACTGGTTTTTTTTTTTTTGGGCTACTTTCTAAATTGTAGATTCTAAATTTTGTGACCAGCTTTCTGTTTGTTAAAATACTACTCCTAGTTGTCTAACAATGTTTCTTAATTCCAAAGAAGTTTACAAGGTCTTTTAAAAAGCACAACGACACCACAGCCATTTTGTTTCTTGAGTTTTGACATTAAAGGCCCTTATAGAGGCCCTTATAGATAATCTCTGTGGGAAAAACTGTGATATTCTGAGACTGAGACCAGAAAGAAATATATAATAATTGTTCGATGCATTATTTGGGCCAGTTCCAGATGGTATCAAGAGATGCATAATGGTTATGCTATCCTATGATGCCTTTCTTGCACCTTTTATTTTTTAACATTTATACGAAGCTGCTGGGGATAAGGTTTGGAATAAGGTGCCATTAATATGCTGATGACAGCTGCTCTGATTTACCTTGACTGGGATCCTGCATCAAGAGTAAGTCTTTACATATGGGCCATTTCCATACTAGACTGTTATAGTGGTATTATTCCACTTTCAACATCCTATGGAATCCTGGGGTTTGCGGTTTATGGAGGGGCCTTTGAGGCTTAGTTTTGGTACTGATTAGATTAAATTATTAGATTGAGGCCCCTCTCTAAACTGCAAACCCCAAGTTTTTCATAGGATGTTAAAAGTGGAATAATAGCACTATAACAGTCTAGTGTGGAAATGGCCATGGATTTATAGGTTACATCTTTACATGTGGACAGTGTTATGCAGCCTTTGTGTTCAATGGCAGTGATATGCACCCAGATAACAGAATGCTCAACCAAATGCACAATCAAATGTGCATGTGCAATGTGCTACATGCACAACACCACTACTTGGATTGAGGACTGAATGTGGATGTTGTCCATTGGACAACAGTATCCAACCACTTCAGTAGAAAAACTTACACACATCTAAGACATTAACAGCATTCAAGTCCTTATCTTCTTATTAAAGTGAGGCTGAGAAGATGCTGAACAGGACTCAGTCTTTGTAATGGAGTTGATAAGCAACAATAACCTGAAACTGAATCCTGACAGTCATCCCATGGGTATATTGTTTATGAATCTGGACAGTACATGTTCTGAGAAATGGTTGCCTTCCCTTTGATTAATTAGTTTTGTAGCTAGAAGTGTCCTCCTAGATGCAGCACTGTTACTGGAGTCCCTGTGGCACTGATGTTGTGCAATTCCTTTCATCAGTTTTTGGACTCTTTAGCAGCTTTAAGCCCATTCTGGGCTGGCATAGTTTGGCCACAGAGAATCATATTCTGGTAATGCTCCAGATGGATTACTATAATGTGTTGTATGTGAGGGTGTCCTGAAGATGATGTAGAAGCTCTGTTTAGAGTAGAAGATGACCAGGGTTTCAAGTAGTAACTCTAGATTCCTACACATTATGTGAGTATGTACATAAGTTGTCTGTCAACTTATGGCAATGAATTTCATAGACTTTTCTTAGGGCTTTATCGCATGAGACAAGTAAATCTCACTTACAGCAGGATAATGATGTGTTTTTTTGGCTGAAACTTACACATTACCTTGGCCCTATTCTGTTCCATAATGACCACTTTTGTAAAAGAAACACTTCCCAAACAATTTCCCATCCAGAGGACAACAGAAGAGGAGCTACGACTTGTGTTAAGTCCCAGCCAAAGCTGCTGTTATCCTGCTGTGTGGTTTACCTGCCTTGTGTGATAAAGTCCATAGGCAGGTTTTGCCAGTTCCTTCCTCTGAAATATATAGTCTACAGCACCGGATATTAATTGAAGGTCACCTATCCAAGTACTAACTAGGGCTGACCCTGCTTAGCTTCCAAGATCAGGTAGGATTTGCTGCCTTCAGGATGTTTAGGCCATATTTCCTGCATATTAAACTTACATTAAAAATCGTATTGTTGGCTGTCCACTTCTAGCCAATACAAGGTGGCAGTATTAATATTTAAAGTCCTAGCAGCTTGGAACTCAAGCATATGGCTGATTATGGAATCCATATCCACCTCAGTGCTCCCCATGGAATTCTCTTCAGCCTTGTAAGTATTGGTCTAAATGATCTACCCATGAATGCTGCTTGTCCTTCAGCTACTGAAAAATGTGTTCAGTCTGATGCCATGTTCTGTGTGGGACTGAGGAATGGAGATAGGAAATAAATAGGTACAGTAAATAGACTATTTTTCATACTATTTCTTTTGTGACAGTGTTCAGCCTTGCCTGACCTCCTTTCATTGCAATTTGGCTCCTTTTACCATTAGGTCACTGTGGTGCAGAACTGGAGGAACAGTGCAAAAGAATACATTATTGAGCACCAGTGAAAGAAGCGTTACAGTATATGAATCTCATATAGATATACAGTCGGCCCTCAAATTTTATGGGTTTTGCTTCTGCTGTTTTGATTATTTGCAAGTTTGTAGCTGCTGTGGCTGTTGGCAGGAAAGGAGATGGAGAGGAAAATGAGTGGGGCAAAGAAGACAAGAGTTCCTAGGAGGTGGAGAGGCCTGCAAGATCTGGTGTCATGGTGCCAAGGTGGAAAAGGGAGGTACAGGCCAGGGCTATTGGTGGGAAAGTAGTCTGTAGCACGCATGTGTGTGTTTGTGTGTGTGTGTCTTAGGATATTCACATTTTTTCCACTTTCATGGGGATCCTGCACCCCTAACACCCATGCAAGTTGAGAGCCAACTTTGGATGATGAAGTTACTTCCACACGGCACCGAGTGTCTATTCTGCAACAGTTTTGTTGTTACAATCATTCTAGTAATTTTTAAATATTCTGTTAACCTATATGAATTTAGCATGTTCTAATACCAAATGTATTAATTTTCCCACCTCTGTGGTGTAACATTGTGTTATTTCTCATTCTACAAACCATGGGCCTGTACTGGATACTTATTATCTTCCAAGCAGTTTCTGCGATGGTGACTAATATATATTCTAAATTTCCTTTGAGTTTAATGAGAGTGTAACCAAATTCTAAATATGCCTAAGTCTCATGGAGATCTTGTTAGGTCATGTATCTTGTTAGGATGATGAAAAGACTTCACATATATGTCCAGAGTATCTTAGGGCCTTTCTGCACTACAGTGTTATAGTGCTATTATTCCACTTTCAACATCCTGTGGAATTCTGGGGTTTGTAGTTTACTGAGGCCAAAGAGCTCTCTGGCTGACAATTCTAAATGCCCCTCTCTAAGATGCAAATCCCAGGATTCTATGGGATTTTGAAAGTGGAATAATAGCACTATAACAGTGTAATGCAGAAAGGCCCTTAGAGTGATCATATCTTACAGAGAGCATATCACTGAATAGCAACTATTTGAGCAGATTGCAGCATAAAGAAAAAACAAAGAAGGGCATTCAACAATTTTGTTGCTGTTGTTGTGTGCTTTCAAGTTGTTTCTGACTTATGATGACCCTAAGGGTTTTCTGGGGCTGAGAGTGTATGACACACCCAAGTAGGTTTCCACGGCCAAGTGGGAAAAGGGTAAATTCAGTGGCTGTGGTGAAGTGGCTCAATGGGCACCATTTTAGATGCTGTGGTTGCTGGGCTCTTCCTTCCCAGAAAGCTTTGTGGTTTGTGGGGGCTTTGGAAAGGAATAGCACCCAATGAGAAATGGGGCCATTGACTGCTATGTGGGACTAAAGTCTGTCTGCAGGCTGCATCCTGGTTGGGTTCTGGGCTATTTAAGACAGTTCTCCATTTCCAGTGTCCTTTGGTTCTGAAGGGTTGTGTCCAGCTTGGGAGCATGTGGCCTTGCCCCACTCCCAGGTGGCAGGGGAACACACAGTGATGTCCATTCATGTGGAATCCTATATCTGTCATCCCAGGTGCATGCCTGGCAATTGGGCTGGATTACATGACTCATCAGCCAGAAGATGGGGGGTGGGTTATGCCTGGATTTGGACCCATGTGGGTTCTATCCTGTTTGCAGCTATAACCAATAAAGTTGTGGTCTGCTTCACTGCAACCGGCTTGTCGATGTGTGGTCTTTGCCAAAGAGTCATAAGCAGGACTATTCCAAGGAGCAGCCAATGTTCCAAATATATGTATGTATAGGAATGTCCACCCCAACCATTCCAAAGTAAAACACTTCCCCACTTGGACCACAGGCCACTGATAGCTATCCTAGCACTTCTGCTGAGATCAGGTGCATTCGATCCTTTCTCAATTGTTACATAGCAGGAATCATTCCAGCAGGCTAACTAGACTGTTTCCATAAAGCTGTTCATTATGCAAACTGAACTCATGTTTTCCCTCTTCCCTTTCCTTTGCTGCTTCTTTGTGTATTATATCTCGAATTCAGATTGTGAGGGAGAGACTATCATGCTTATCTTTGAAAGTGGCATATCTTTGTAAGTGGCATTCAGATCCTTTTCGGCTGAAGAGTTTATAAAATAATTAAAACAAAACAAACACTTAGTAGTAGATCTGTGCTAAATTATGAGGGCTTACGCTGGAGAAAATAGCCTAGATGTAGCTATGATGATGGAGCTCTATCATTGTAATTACATTTGATGATGCCACTCTGCAGAAACTTACCTCTTAAGCCAAGCAATGCCCCAGTCAAAAGATTTTTGTGGCACTGGGAAATGACAGCTGCAGCACTCTCCTAGTTATGAGATGCTGTCATGCCCTGCCTTGGAGATTGTGGCAGTGAGGAGGAGGACTCTGACTCCGAGGCAGAGGCTTCCCCAGAGGCTGAAGTGTCCCCAGAAGTTGGTCCAGAGGGAGATAATACACAACAACAACAAGTGCCTGAGCCAGGGGAACAAATAGAGGAAGACACAGCTGACACACCTACCTTGCAGCAGAGACACCGTGAAAGGGAGAGCTTGTGTCGCTCGGCCCGTTTAAGTAGCAAGCGAGCTCTAATGAGGGAACACTTGTGGCAACACCATCCATAGATAAAAAGGGCTCCAGCTGGCCTTTCCTCCCAGGGTCAGCAACTGGTCTCTTTGGCTCTGAAACCCTGTGCTGTGCTTTTAGATCTGATCATCTTGGAACTCTTCCTGTTTGGACTACAGTTTGGATTTGCCCCTTTGGATTTGTTTGCTCTAGGCTTCTTTTCTGTTTGGACATTCTTTGACTCTCACCTTGTAAGTAGGAGCTGTGCCACTTGTGATTTACTGCCTGCTCTGCTGCAGACATGACAGATGCATTCAGATAAATAGTTCTGGTTGGACCCCTGGGAGGTCTTTCTGGCTGCCCAGCCCAATGTGCCTTATGAGAGCTGCAATCATTATTTCCCAGCATTCTGGTCTGCAGCACCTCAGAATCCCTTCAGTTGGAGCGTCACCTGGCTTAGGAAGTAGGTTTTTGGAGTTACATTTTTTCATTAATTACTATAAACATGAATCCCAAAAGTTCTGAGATCATAAGTCTAGTTTATGACCTCATAAATATTGAAAAGGATGCCAGTTCTCCCTTTCCTTAACTTACCTCATAGGATAGGAAAGAAAAAAACTGTTGTAACCAATGAGCACAAATAAGGTTCTGGTTGCTGGTACATTAGAAAAAATGCAAGTCCCCTGCATCAGATAGCCAAGAAACATTGATCTAAATCATGGATGGGTAAATCATGGTCATTTTTTTGGTACCCCCTGCAAATATTTAATTTTCCCTCAAATGCCCTCTAGGGACTGTGGGTGTGTTCACCATGTCCCCCCCACCAAAGGCCATTTTAGGCACAGGAAAGTCCTTCTGAAAACTGGAAGTGATTTCTAACCATTTCTTTCTTTGAAAAAAAGCCCACTCCTGGGCCTAAATTGGTCGCGGGAGCGGCACTAAAAGCATAGCAAAAATGTTTCCTGCAGGTCCTAGAAGGCATTTAGGGGCAAACGTTGTTTTTTGAGGGGTGTGTGTGTGAGGGTGTGGCCTATCCAAGAACTTCAAGGTGGCCTAGCCACCCTCAGTTAGCCATTTCTGGTCTAAATTAAGTGGCTTTTTAAGGCATTGTTAGATGTATGTTTGTGGTGTGTGGGTATGCGTGCCTCATTGGGCTATATTTTAGGCTGCAAAATGTCTTGGGCCAGTACTGTTAAATGATGGTACCATACCTGCGGTTAAAGGAAGCAAATTTACACCTTGCTTAATATATGATGAAGGAACTAATTATTTTAATGCTTGCTCAAGTATGGGCAGAAAATGACCCACTGGCAGAAATTTAATTTTATTTCTATTCTGCTGTAATCGTATCTAGAACTCTCATCTCTCAGTCACAGAAGGCATTACTCAAGAAATAGGTCTCTTAAGCCTCTCCTCAGTTTTAATGAAACACTACAAAAAAAAAAAAAAGCCTTTCACCAGTGGACATCAAGTATCAGTTGTGCTGCGATTAACATGCTTTTGTGACAAGTTTGCCATTGTATAAGATGCTCAGTTACTTAGCAGCCTAATTTAAGCTGTCAAGAGGCAAATAGCTACAAAGACAGCATTCTTGCCCTCACTGACATTACAATAGATGGCTTGTATATCTATAAACACTGAAATTATTTGAACATGATATTCCCCACCCGCAACAAGATGATGGGCATTACATGTAAGAACAAAATCGCAGCCATTACAACTTCACTTAAAAGGGATACACTTTTCACATGGCATCTTTAATCTATATCTAACCACTAAGAATACACGTGTATGAGAAACATAGTTAAAAATAATAGAACCTGCTCATTGGATGTGTTTTGAGGGAATATTTTCATTTGTGTAGTGAATGTAGAGATTCATTGGAACAGCAATGATGCCAAAGTCAAATAGTTGTTTGAGGAATAGGTCCATGTGTCTAAATATATCTTTCTTTTACTTCACTGCCTTGAGAGATGAAACTAAAACTTTCAATAGATGTTTTGTTAGCTTGAGCTGAATTCAGTTTATCTTCTCGTCTTTCCAACCCAATCTAATGTGACTCCTTTATTGTTGCTTTGAACCTCATGGCAGCTTAAAGCCAAGACCAGACATAGCCTTCTTTCTGAAATATGATACTGAGAGGCCAAAACCTTTCATGGAAGTAAGTTTATTTTTAGCTCTTTTGTAAGCTAAACTCTAGAAAATATAACAACTTCCAACTGGCTTGTGGAATTAAATAGAGGGGAAAATGGAGTTCAAGAGAGCACACAGCTATCTGTGTCAATATCAGTATTCCATCTAAAACACAAATAAGCCTTAAACCAGAGGCACACAATCTGTAGTTTTAGATAATGTAGAAAAATAGAACATATTTTAGTTCTCTGGAGGCAATAGTATCAGTCAATAGTACAAGTGTAGCTAGCAGAATTCTGATGGTCACCTGATGATTCTCTTCTGACATCAGCCTTCCAATTAGTTCTGGATGGTATCTGTAGCTTCCCTTCTCCTCCTTTTATTGACACAACAGCCTTTGTAGAGATGGGTTAGGATGATTGATCATGACTGCTCAACATTACCTTTTAGACAATGCAACCTCAATCTCAGTTGTCCAAGTTTGCTGCCATGACTGAATCCCATCCTTCAGAAACATGACGTTTTAATGTACTCCTCACAATTTGGGGGCATGTACATTGAGCTTGATTCATTGAACATACCTTTAAACTTTAAAAACCACAAAAGCTTGGAATTAAATACTTATTGAAGAGGATAATCAATTCCTGTATAAAAATGCTGATCAACTTCAGAGACCATTCTTTGGACATTCTGCTCCACTCACTGAGGATAGCCTGGGGGATACTTGTTAGGGACCCATTTTAGTGGTGATATTCTATCTGTGGAACATACTGTCCCCAAATAGATTTGAGGCATTAAGACTTTTTTATTTGTACAGGCTTAACATTTAATGGCTCATCCAAGCTAGGGTAAATCAACTGAACCAACTGCTAACTGATAGCACAACCCTTAAGTAAATTGCATTCATTCAATTGAGCTACTCTAGTTGAGGTGAGTAATCGTAAGGCCTTTCCGCATGAGGTGAAGGAATTGCTCCGTGCCGTTACTCACTGCTTCTTCTGGGGTCCGAAGCAACGTGGACTGTCCCTGAAGCCCTTCTGCAGGGTGCCTCCTTGGTCCAGGGCGAATCGGAGCAGTGCAAGGTCTGTAGATCCGCGCTGCTCCGGCTTCCAAAACGGCGGCTTCCGGCTTCCGAAACGGCGGCTTCCGGCTTCCGAAACGGCGGCTTCCGGCTTCCAAAACGGCGGCTTCCGGCTTCCAAAACGGCGGCTTCCGGCTTCCAAAACGGCGGCTTCCGGCTTCCAAAATGGTGGCTTCCAGCTTCCAAAATGGTGGCTTCTGGTTGGTTGTGGGTCCTGACCAACCACTGAAGCTCGCCACGCCTAAAGCCCACCCTCCACAGATGGCAGGCTCGCATTGGTGTGAGCCTGCAAATCTGCACAAGAGAGCAGGAACGCAATGGCGCGTTCCAGGAAAATAAAGACCTGTTTTTTCCAGTCTTTCAAAAACACGCTGGAGGACCACTTGGGGTCATCTTGGAGCAGACTGAGGTGCGGATCTCCAGTAGGTAGTCCGCTCCTAGTCCACTCCAAGGTGCAGACGACCTCCGTGCGAGGACGCATTGCCCTGTTCTAATTGCCTGGTGCAGAAAGGACCGTATTTTGGCCTAAGGCTTAAGATTGGTCAGGTTGGCAGCGACTGTTAGGAACTGGCATTCAACACTGGGAAGGCCCTGCTTTAAAGATCCCATATAAATCATGATGACCTGAGAAGATGTTGAGAAGCTACTGGGGATATATATTAATGATCATAATAATCTGCTTAATTGAAATGACAGGGTGCTTAATCTCAGCACTGTTCCTCGAATAATTGTGTTTGTCTGACTGATAAGACAAAAAAGAGAGAGAAGTTTTCATTACCACTTTGAAGAAACTGATGTGACTATTTATTCATCTCTTTGCAGTATCTTCTTTCCTTTTTTTTAACAAACAAAAGGACCCTAAATATCTACATGCAGACTCAATAAGGGCTTGTACTGAGTTTCTTACACATTTCTCTGTTTTGTGCAGAGCTTGGAAATAAATGGTTACAAATAATAACTTATCAGTAATCAATTCCTTGTTAAATAGTATGATAATAGCTTCATGATCATAACTTCACAAGGAATAACTTCATTCTTTGTGTGTTGCTACAGTTATCGTTTTAGCCACGTGTCTTGTCCCAGGTGGACAACATCACAAAACGATAGAAGAAGAGTATTGTATGGTTCAAGTGCTGGCTCGTGCTGTGCTGTGTGGTGCTGCTTAATGCATTGTGGCAGGTGCTGAGGCAATGATGGGCAGGACACAGGCAACTGGAGTTTGCAGAGGCCAGCAGCTTGATGCAATCAGACGTTTTTGTTAAAAGTGACTAGAAGTAACTGTGAACCAGCATGGGGTAGTGGCTTGGATGTTGGACTAGGACTCTGAGAGACCAGGGTTCAAACTCCCACTCTTGTCATGGAAAACCACTGGATGATCTTGGACAAATCACACTCTCTCAGCCTCAGAGGATGGCAGTGGCCATCCTCCTCTGAAGAAATCTTGCCAAGTAAACCCTATGATAGGGGCAGCGTAAGTTGGATTTGACTCAGAGATGTGCAACAGTAGCAACACAGCTCACCTTTTTGAGAGCTAGTATAGTGTAGTGGCTGGAGAGTTGGACTAGGACTTACGAGAGTAGAGTCCAAATCCTCATTTGGACATGGAAACTCACTGGGTAACACTGGTAACACTGGGTAACACTTAAGAAGAAGGCAAGGGCAAACCTCCTCTGAATAAATCTTGCCAAGAAAACAGTATTATAAGCTTGCTACAAGTCGGAGTCCACTTGAATGCCCATAGCGACAACAAAATTGCAAGGCAATCTTAATTGGCTAAGAGAAATGGGAAGGTAAAGAATTACTTTTTTAAAAGTAAAAAGTTGGAAGAATCCTATTATATTAGCCTGAGGTGTGTGTGTGTGTGTGTATGTGTGTGTGTGGGGTGTGGTTACTAAATGGCTACTAAATACCTTTAAAAAGTGATTTTCCAAGCAATGCTAGAGAACAGATGGGTACTTACAGTTTTGGATCCTGGTTCAAAGGAGCCACTGTCTAAGTGACATCCTTTGGGTTTCCACTAGTTGGTTGTTTCCTCACCACCACAAGCCGTGTGGCAGCAGTGGGTGGTCCTTGGAAGCTGTTTGCTTTTTTTAATTTCCTAGAATGTACTCTTGGGGCCAAGGCAGGGTTCCAGTAAATGCTGCCCCCGTGTAGTGAGAAGCCTAAGGACCGATCTATCCCTCCTCTATTCAACTTTGAACTGTCATGACCTTTCGTCTCTATGATGAAAGGGACATCTTTTCTTTCTCCTTAACCTACTGTACTGCGAAGTAAACCAGGTTACAGGGCAACAGTCACTTAACTTCTGCTGCTAGTATTAAACTAGTTTTCCTCAACTTGGTGTTTTCCAGATGTGCTAGATATACCTTTGTTCACCCTATGGCCTGTATGACTATTATATCCGGAAATGATGAACGTTGACATCTGGCACATCTGGAAGGCAGAAGCTATGCTGCAGCAAAACACATTATGGACCAGTAGGAACCACAAATTGTGCTTCCATTTATTTGAGAGAAGCAGGAATAGGAATAGTAATCTTTGCCAAATTTAGTGAATCCAAAATCTCCTCTTCTTGGAAGACTACAAAACTTTTTACTAGTAGCTTAACCAAGTATGTTGGGGGATGATAGGAGTTTCAGCCCCACAGAGATGCAACGGAATAACCACAGGCAGCGAGCCAACAGCAGCAGCCTTGTTCCCCAGTAAGGATACTCACACACGGAGCAGTTTCCTCCAAACAGGAGGCACTTTATCTTGTAGCAACTTTCCGTTATATACACAACATGGAACAGACGGACAAAGGCTTGCGCCAGACACCGGTTTGGTCAACAGACAAATATATACTGGGGATTGCTTTCTTATATACAAATTTACAACCAATCAGGCAGAGGTTTGCACACCTCCCTCTACCATCTGCACACGACCCCAGTTTCTGATGCAACCTTGCAATCATCCACAGCTGGAGCATGATGCAGCATCTTTGCAGTGGGCTGACCATTTTCCCAGGGTTCCCTGCCTGGAATCCCCGACAATCCCCTCCAAAATGGTCAGGCCACTGTGTAGGACATTTTCACTATCCATACATGTTATGCAATACACATTATATGATGCATACATTCAAGGGTACAATTCATCTTCCACCTTACACCTTGGTGGCAAGGCCCAGTTTACCTGCCAACTTCTCATGGCCTACGACTGGAAGTGCCTTTGTGAGCAGATCCACAGATGGACAATACTGCAAGCACAAAATCCCATCCTGGATCATTTGCCTCACATTTTGATACTATACCCCAATGTAGTCCTACACTGTAAGTATTCTGTTTCAGTCACACGGGACAACAAAATACCCTCCTCCTGACCTTTTAGGGATGAGCATAACTTTGCTCCCTGGCTTAGCAAGTTGGGTACTTCCTGACCCACTTTTACTGGAACCACTACTGGAACTGGTGCTGGCCTCAGTGCGTGGCTCTTGCTTGACCCTAACCGCAGGTTTAGCACTAGGTGGCAGCGTTGAACTCCTTGGCGTGATGTCGAGTGAGACTTCTGGCTTCTCCTCCTCAGTACTTTCCTCGGTACTTTCTTCATCATCAGCCATCACCGCCCCTCCATCTTCAGAGCTTTCAAGTGGATCCGGGACACCATCCTTTTCTTCCTCAGACATTACTGCCCCTCCACTTTCAGAACACTCAAGTGTATCCGGGACACTGTCCTTTTCCTCATCAGACATCACTGCCCCTCCATTTTCAGGAATTTCGGGAACACTTGTCACACTTTCCCTCAGGGGAATCAAGACCTCTTGATCACAGTGCAGTCTTTTCCCACTTTTCCCACTTTTACCCAGGTTACAGTGCAGTCTATCCCAACCTGAATGGATTTCGAAGTTTGCACTCCTGGAATACACTATTTTGCCAGCATGGTGTAGAAATCTATATTTGTTACCTTCATATCCCACAAACCATAACCGTCTAGATTTCTCCTCTCCGGACCTTCTGAAACATGGGGGAATGTACACGCTAGCAAACTGACCCCAAACACGTAGATGCTTCAGGTTTGGCGCCCTACCATACAATAGGTAATATGGAGTTTGCTTCACACTTGAGCTCCACAACCTGTTTATGTGGCAGTTTGCTGTCTTTATTGCTTCTCCCCAAAGTCCTACTGGGGCTTGGGCATCCTTCATCATACAGTCCTTCATTTGTTTTAACAGCCCAATTCTTCTTTCTGCAAGACCATCCTCCCCGGGAGATGCGGGGTTGGTGGTTTTATGCCTTATGCCTTTCTTACGCATCCAGGCTTGCAGGCTATTGGACAGGAATTCTCCCCCTCTGTCTGACACAAGACTGGCTACTTTATCAGGAAATTCCCTCTCAACAGCATTCACCCACTCTTGGAAATTTTCAGCTGCTTGGCTTTTCTCTTTCAGTAGATAGACATAGGAGTACGTGGTGTGTCTGTCTACAATTACCAGGACATACCTATTTTGCCCTTCAGTTGGCTTGAATGGCCCAGCCAAATCTGCATGTACAACCTCAAAAGGACGTTGGGTGACACACTTGCTTTTCTTGGCAATGGGATAAGACTTTACCTTAACTTTTTTGCATACAGAGCAATCTAGAAACTTAGGGCAATTTCTGACTTGTAACCCAGGGCATACCTTTGCCAACTCCTGCAAACTTTTGTAGCTGACATGTCCCATCACTGGGTGTAGATAATGTACACACTTATCATGTAGAGGTTTGTTACACAATGGGTTAACGTTTGCCACTTTTCCTTTGGGCAACATGTGGTACAACCCCTGCTTTTTCACCCCTTTTGCACAAAACACATCATTCTCAGTTATTGTACATTTCTCCCCTTCAAACACCACTTTGTAACCCTCACTGGTCAGTTGGGAGATACTCAAAATACAATTCTGCAGGTTGGTAACACACAACACATTATTGAATGATTTACCAAAGCATGGCACATATGCATTACCCATCTTCTGCACCTTGCTTGGTGCCCCATCTGCAAGGGAAATTGCTGTTATATTTGCATTTGTTACATCATTCAACAGCTTTAAATTGTTCACCATGTGGTGAGTTGCACCACTGTCTAGCAACCACACACCACTCTCAGACTGTTCCTTTGCCATAGACACATGGCCTTCAGCCTGTGACGACACGCCCCTCCGCTTCTGGGCTGTCTTCTTCCCTCTGCTCGGCGCTGGCATTCTGCAGTCCTTCTGGAGATGGCCGACCCTCTTGCATCTGTAGCAGCGTCTGGCATAGCTGCACACTCCTTCTTCTTCCTCAGGAGCCGCCTCTCCCTCTGACTGCAGTCTGGAATCGAACTGCTTACGTTGGAGTTCCTCCAGGATCCTTCCGGCTACCAGGTCTACAGTCAGCTCCTCCTCACACACTCCCTGCAGGCTGTACATCAAAAAGTCCCACTCCTTAGTGAGGCTTCCCAGCAGAATAAAACTCCTTTGCGTTTCTGGAATTTTTACTCCCCTTTCGGCTGTCTCTTGGAAAAGCTGTTTCATCAGCGTGAGGTGCTCTCTCACACAGCTTCCGGGACATAACTCTGTGTTATACAGCCTTTTTGTCCATAACATTTTGGACAAACACGAGGAAAGCTGATGCACACGCTTCAAAGCCTGCCACAGCTGATATGCTGTGTCTGCAGCAGCAGCGTGAATCAACTGGGAAGGACTTAAAGTAAGCAAAATAACTGCTTTGGCTTTCTCGTCCGCACCTCTGAACGCAGCTATTTGGGCAGCAGTTGCTCCTTCTGGGGGCTGTCCCTCATTTTCCATAACGTTCCACAGGTTCTCCTTCGTCAAAGTGGCTCTCATGTAAATTTGCCAGTTTTGATAATTGGTGTCAGTCAATTTATCAAAACGCAGATAACCTCCTTCAGCCATGCTGCTGCCTTTGTAGGGAAAAATTCAACAAACAAAGCAGCTGGCCGCAGTGACCTTGATGAGCTCCGGACTGAAGATTAACTGTCTCTCTGCCAAAACACAGACTCCCAAGGCACCAGAGAGCCAGGCAAACAGTCAAAAAACAGTCCCAGTATCCAGGGGAAAACAACCACAGGTGCGCTGTGGATGCTGTGCACTGTGGGTCTGGGCCCATAACCACTGTTGGGGGATGATAGGAGTTTCAGCCCCACAGAGATGCAGCGGAAGAACCACAGGCAGCGAGCCAACAGCAGCAGCCTTGTTCCCCAGTAAGGATACTCACACACGGAGGTTTCTTCCAAACAGGAGGCACTTTATCTTGTAGCAACGTTCCGTTATATACACAACATGGAACAGACGGACAAAGGTTTGCGCCAGACACCAGTTTGGTCAACAGACGAATACATACTGGGGATTGCTTTCTTATATACAAATTTACAACCGATCAGGCAGAGGTTTGCACACCTCCCTCTACCATCTGCACACGACCCCAATTTCTGATGCAACCTTGCAATCACCCACAGCTGGAGCATGATGCAGCATCTTTGCAATGGGCTGATCATTTTCCCAGGGTTCCCTGCCTGGAATCCCTGACAAAGTAATCTTGAACCATGTGAAGATTTAAATTAAAACACATGGACGGACACACACTTCAAGCAAGTGGAAATGTGAATGGGTTACCTGCAACAGATTTACAGTGTTTAGAATGCACAACAAATTACAAGTCTTAGTTCAATAAATACCACCTCACCCCATAGTACTTGCCCTGCAGATGATTTAATACGATAGGCACTTATTTTAATCACTCACTGGTTTCTCCTTATTGGATAGATGGGTTGGCAAGGTTCCACTTTAATTTCTCACACAGTGTCGTAGTCTGACACTGTCTAAGAAATTCTGGGAGTAGTGGGGAAGGAATATGGTAGCCTCGAGCCATTCTCAGAATACTATTGTTACAGCCAAATTAGCATGAGGTACCCATTAGGGTTAGAGAGTGCCCCCTGTATATGTTCTCAGGGCTCCCTTGGACCTGGAGTCAATCTTGTTTCAAGCTGATTTGCTCCCAGCATGTCTTAGACACTAAAAGTAACCTCACCAGAGGGTGGGAGGGAGCTGGAGAAAAAAAGTGGGAAGAGGAGGCAAGATTGGATCCAGCTCTTCCCTCCCTTAGAATCATAGAAATGTAGAGTTGGAAGAGACCACACGGGCCATCCAGTCCAACCCCCTGCCATGCAGGAACACTCTCAAAGCACTCCCGACAGATGGCCACCCAGCCTCTGCTTAAAAACCTCCAAAGCAGGAGACTCCACCACACTCCGGGGCAGCATATTCCACTGCTGGACAGCCCTGACTGTCAGGAAGTTCTTCCTGAGGTTCAGGTGGAATCTCCTTTCCTGCAGCTTGAATCCATTGCTCCTTGTTCCGGTCTCTGGAGCAGCAGAAAACAAGACCTCTCCCTCCTCTACGTGGCATCCCTTCAAATATTTAAACATGGCTATCATGTCCCCTCTTAACCTTCTCTTCTGCAGACTGAACATACCCAGCTCTCTAAGTCTATCCTCGTAGGGCATGGCTTCCAGGCCTCTCACCGTTTTGGTTGCCCTCCTCTGGACCTGCTCCAGCCTGACCATGTCCTTCTTGAATTGGGGTGCCCAGAACTGGACACAGTATTCAAGATGAGGTCTAACCAAAGCAGAGTAGAGTGGTACCAGTACCTCCCTTGATCTAGACACCATACTCCTATTGATGCAGCCGAGAATTGCATTGGCTTTCTTGGCTGCCGCATCACACTGCTGACTCATGTTCAGCTTGTGGTCTATTAAAACTCCTAGATCCCTTTCACACGTACTGCTATCCAGCCACGTGTCCCCCATCCTATATTTCTGCATTCCATTTTTTCTACCTAAGTGTAGGACCTTACACTTCTCTCTATTGAATTTCATTTTGTTAGCTTTGGCCCAGCTCTCCAATCTCTCCAGGTCATTTTGAATTTTGATCCTGTCCTCTGGCGTATCAGCAACCCCTCCCAATTTGGTGTCATCTGCAAATTTGATGAGTATGCCCTCTATTCCTTCATCCAAGTCGTTGATGAAGATATTGAACAGCACTGGGCCCAGGACAGAACTCTGTGGCACCCCGCTAGTTACTTCTCTCCAAGATGAAAAGCAGCCATTCGTGATCACCCTTGGGGTTCGTTCGGTCAACCAATTACAAATCCAACTAACAGTAGCCCTGTCCAGCCCGCATTTTACTAGCTTCTTTGCAAGAATGTCATGGGGAACTTTGTCAAAGGCCTTACTGAAATCGAGAAATGCTACATCCACAGCATTCCCTTCATCTATCAAGCTAGTAACTCTATCATAAAAAGAGAATAAGATTAGTCTGGCATGACTTATTTTTGAGAAATCCATGTTGACTTCTCGTGATTACCGCGTTGCTTTCTAAGTGATTAGAAACTGACTGCTTAATGATCTGCTCCAGAATCTTTCTGGGTACTGATGTCAGGCTGACTGGGCGATAATTACTTGGGTCCTCTTTTTTTCCCTTCTTGAAGATGGGGACAACATTTGCCCTCTTCCAGTCTGCTGGAACTTCTCCTGTCCTCCAAGATTTCCCTTGTGCTGTTCTTTAAGTTTCTTGACCATTGGCTTTGTATGAACTCATACAACTAGCACTGATTTGCACTATGTGGCCTAATGCCTATTTTTCTCCTTAGAATGCAAGAGCTTAGCATTACCTCTTGGAAGGCTGACAGTGCTAGATTGCAGCTACTGAGGCAAACCTTGTGTGGATGTTTACCCCAAATTCTCTTGGATTGTGGACATCTTATAGTTAGGTGGGCTAGGTCCTTAAGGTAAACAGATGAGAATAGGTAAATGAATGCTTTTTTTTTCTAAATAAAAATGGCCCCTATAGAGAATTTTAATTATAATGTAAAGTTAGGAGGAAATTGAATTAAAACAAAGCAAAACAAAATCTTAATGTCTCAGTGGAGCAATTTCTGGCTTTTGGCTTTAAGTAAGTCACTGTACTTTAATCTATCCCAGTCAGGGGAAATATTTACTCAGCTCCATGAGACAGAAGGTATCACATTATCAAAAGGCAGGGACTCACCACCACAACTGAGGTAAGATCCTTGATCTTGATATTTGTATGAGAAATATTTTGTAAGAGGCCAGGAGAAGATTAAAAGCAGAACAGAGAAGATTAGAAACAGAGCAGGGAAAGATAAGTCTTTTAACTGTGATTACAAGTTTTTTTTTCTCCCAAGTAAAACACAAAGGACATGTTTTTCAGAAGGCACATGATTTGGAGACATCATCATAAGCACATATCATATTGCCAGGGTTAGCTGTACCACTGGTCAAGGTGAGGCAACATATTTGAAGTACTAAGGAAGGGCTACAAATGTTCTTTAATTTGTTATTTCTGCGATTTTATTTCCAAGGAGGGAGGAGACAGACTTGTGGGGTTTTCTGCCTCATGTGCCAAAATAACATGGCTGGCTTGGAATATCGTGCACCTCAATTTGTTTGACTGGAGGGCACCATCTGCTGCTGTGCCTGAGGCACCAAACTGTTTTGTGACAACCCCACATGTCACTAAACAATTGTGTTTGTTCTCCCTTTCAGTTTCAAGATTCCTTTTGGAAGGAGATAGTATGAATTTATCATGAGTGTGTTGCTCAATGGATAAAGGAGAAAGTTTGTAGTTTGCAGCCTGTACTTGCGAGGACGTAGAAGATGAAGCTTGGTCTGCTTCTTGGTTGCTGATGTCAAATGTGGCATTGACAGAGTCTTCTTTACAGTTGTGGAATTCTGCTGGTGGGTGGACTGGGGCCATTTCTGCACTGCACTCTTATAGCGCAATTATTCTACTTTCAACATCCTTTGAGGCCTCTCCCTAAATTGCAAACCCCAGGATTCCATAGGATGTTGAAAGTGGAATAATCGCGCTATAAGAGTGTAGTGTGGGAGTGCTGTGGGATTCCACATGGAATGTCAGTGTTCCATCAAATTCAGTCTGCTCTCCTTTTGTCCTTGCCAGCTTTCTGATATTACTTCTCCTCCCTGCACCACTGAAGCAGTTCCAAAGTAGGGTTTCAAACAGATGTGCTCATTTGCAGACACTGGATACCCAGAATGGGTATAAGCCCTGGTGGCTTTTTTCCATGGAATTCGCATGCAATTTTATTTCTCCCCTTATCCTGTTACTTATTTATTTGTAAATAAGGTACCCCATTGTATATCAGTCTCTGCAGTCTTACGGCTTCAGGTTTTAGCTTACCAGCAGTATAATAATCACATTAATCAATCGTTTGTTGGCAAATGTAGCCACTAGTTCAAAGCAAATGATAACTATTTATGTAACAGCTGAAATATGAATACTGCAAAGATGGATCATAGATTGAAAGCACCATCTTTCTTAGTCTAAATGTTTTTCTAGCAAAAATGCCAACTGATCCTGTGACCTTTGTGTGGCATTTAATATACACTACACACACACACACACACACACACACACACATATATATAAAAAAATAAAAATAAAAATAAATACAACAGAAAGGTAAACATTTCTCCAGTAGGACTGAGGGAAATGTTACTTTGCCCAAGGCTCAGATTGCCTGAGGGCTGTAAATGTTATAGAATGTTTGAGCATCAATCCATCAAAATTACTGAGCAAAATAAATAGCAGAAAAAAGCAAGATCTTTCAGGTATGTTCCTGTGCTTACCCAAACATGGATCTCATGCCTGAGCCTGTAGTTCTTCTGATAAAAGCTTTGTCTGTACATTTTTGTCTTTGTGTTCAAAACTAGATGATTTTCTCTGTTACTCCATTTAACTGGTGCGGACGTGGGCGTATCTTTCTTAATGCACCCTTTATTTTAATTATTAAACTGAAAAAAAAAGAAAATAAATAATTTGAACTAACTTATAGTCACATGGTAGCAGACCTAGGAAAGGTTATGTTTTTGGATGATAGTTCCAGGAACCCACAGCCAGTGTCCATGCTGGATTGGCATTCTGGGATTTCTAGTCTGAAAATAAACTCTTCCAAGAGCCCAATGACACTTCAGTTATAGCACCTTTATTCCATTTTAATTTCCATGGTTCCATCCAATGGAATTCTTAGACTGGCACTTAGGTGAAGCACTAGAGCTATCTAGTAGAGAATTCTAATGCCGCTCCCTAAGCTGCCAATCCCAGGATTCTATAGGATGAAACCGTGGTAGTTAAAGTAGAATAATAGCACTATAATTCTGTAGTATGAATGGACCCTAAATCCTGAATGGCAAGACTAGACCCACACCTGAAATAACCCATGTAATTCCCTCCACAAGCGGGACCAATCTTTTGAAAAGTTGCACATTCAACATTCAAATTATAGGAAACCTGAACAAAGTACTTTTCTATTTTTGAAGCAAGAGTGGGAGGAAAGCTATGTGCCTGATTCAGTGAAACAGTAACACATGAACTTTAAAAGCAGAACAGTTAGAGTTCTGTTCAAAGAACTGCAAAGCAAATTCCCTTCTCTCTCTCAATCTCTCTCTCTCTCTCTCATTCTCTCTCTTAAAATAATAAAAGCATGCTAGGTTTTATTATATAGAATGTGTCACAGCACCCTCTTCATTAGAACTGAAACAACAGACTGGATTGCTTCCAAAATGGCTGGCTCCAAACCTGCATTCCTATTGACCTGAAATGTCAACTGCAATTATATTCTGCTGACTGCCAATCACCACAGTAGCTTTGTAGAAACAATCTTTTGTGAAAGAAAAGGAGATGCTGTCTCAGTGCTGCACAGCAGTGTCCATGCAGTATGAAAGTCACGAGTAATGATAGCCACCTTTAATTCAAGGCCACCTCTCCTTCTGAGCAAAATGAATGGTTAATCTCCTGGCTATTCATGTTAGAAGAGTGCTTTCTCTGCAAGGCACTATTGTATTTGTTCTGTCCAGAACTCCACTTGACCTTTTCCCCACCCTGGGCTTTGCTACAGACAAAGAAAGAATGGATAAGTACCTCTTAATAAGCACCCTATCATATAGAAGTTAACTTGTTCTTAAAACAAAGCAGGCTACTATTGTTATGCAGAACCCAGGGACATGTTATTAGTTTAATCTGTGAAACTACCCTCTTTGAAATTGTGCTGATCTGTTCTTTCCACAGCAGTTTCCTAAACCCTTTCTTCTTTGACAACTACCAGCCTCCCCTTTCTTTTCCTGCCTTCTCCTTGCCTTCCATGAATTTGCTGTAGAATTGCATCTGTCCCAGAAGAGATAAAATATGTCAATTTGTGTGTTACACAAGGAAATAAATTTAAACGTAGAAAAATTTAAATCTGTCTACCAGGGCTGACCTCAAGGATTTTGCAGCCTGAGGTGTAAGACAAAAAGGCACTTCCCTATTCCAGATACAAAAACTAATTGGATGGTAGTTAACTCTGACTTCAACACAGGTTGAGTATCTCTTCTTCAGAATTCTGAAATCTGAAATGCTCTAAAATCTGAAACTTTTGGAGCTACAACCCATAGTACCTGTATTGTATTTGCAAGACGGGAGAGAGAGGCGAGGATCTGTGAAATAGCAGGAATCCACACCTCCCATCATTTCACAGATTTCTCACATCTCTCCCCAGCCAAAAGAATGACTGCACCTGCTGCTTCAAAAGTGGAAGCAGGTGGCTAGCAGTGTTGCCATAATCACTGTTGGAGGTGTCTGCAATTATTGGGTCCCATCTACAGAAGATGTGGGGAAAAAAAGGAACTGAAATTGGTTGAAAACCAGCTAATCTGATGGTAAAACAGAACAGGAGCCCTCCCCAACATGGCAAAATAGCTTACTCCTGCCTCTTAGGACCATTTTTAGCTTAAAAAAAAAGGCAAAATTGAGGGAGGCAATTGGGGAGGGTCCTGGAGGGGTTCTTGAAGAATTCAGAAATGGACTTGCAGGTTGCATGTGGCCCATGAGCTGTATTTTCCCTATCCCTGTTCTAGCACATGAAAATTATTGGAAAACAAAGAAGGATGAAAGTTTAGCTTAACTATAACATTTAAAAGCACTTGCTTTGTGGAATCCAGTCAATGTACTATAGTTCTCTAGTCCCAACTATGCATTTCCAATAGATGCACTACGAATTTTAGTGGATCTGCCTATGTGCCACATCAGAGTGATGATATGAAGGTGAGGGTGACGCTGATAGTAGTAGCTGCATCCATAACCCCCTGCTACCCAATAGCATACCATCCAACATTTCACAGATGAAAATTAGCCAAGCAACATCAGACTGTGGTCAAGAAGGCAACAGTTATCAGTGAGGAAGGACACAGGCTAGGAGAGGCTGCAGCAATTTGCTTTTCTGTGAGTTGACTTTCCTAGGGCTTAGCTGTAAGACCTTTAAACTAAAATATGCTGTTATTTTTGGTCCCATCCTGTCACCTTTGGACAACACTCTGCCCAGACCTCTATTCTTTCCCCCTCCCAAGATAACTGTGTACAAAGTACTTTTTCCTTTTGAACTCAATTTGAGCCAGTTGAGGTAAAGTGAGGATGAATGGAGAAAATGGGAACAGGAAACTGGGAAAGCAGTTGAAAAAGTGGAGCAATAGAGGATTTATTGGGGGTGTCCCTGTCAAACTGGGATTCTTGGAAGGCATGCAACTGGCATTGCTAATATGGTATATAAAATGTAACAAATCAAAACTCAGGCAATTTGCAGTTGACCCAGGCTGACCTGCATCTAAATCCAGTTGTTACTCCCAACTACAGTAAACCTATTGAATCAATGAGAACCTGGTAAATCAACAATTATGTGTTTCATGGGCCTACTCTATTTGTGCTTAACAATAGGATTGAGACTTAAGCTGGGGAGAAGTACTTTTGGACATAAAAGCCCACCATTGCCTTTCTTGGCTGTTAAATGACATAATGGAAGGAAAGTGTTTTAGAGGCAAGCATAGCCAAATAAGGGATTATACAGCATAGCTGTTGGTAAGATGCAACACATGTTAATGGGAAGCAGGTTCTGGTGGATGAAGCCCATGACTAATCACTGACCTTTGAGGGATGAGGAAAGTGGTGCTAGCAGGGACTGAGCATCCACAACAGCTCTGTGCAAATAATGTGCAAACAGACGAGGTGTTGACACTGTGACTTTTTGCAGATGAGTGTTACTTTTACATGCTAAGGTTACCCCAAGGGAAATTTTTGGTTAATCAAAGAACAGAATGCTGATCCATGTTATTAGGAAATCCTAATGTTTCACAGAAATGGATCTGCTGCCAATTTTAGAAAGACAATCAAACATCCATTATATTTTTTGAGGGGGAGGATGAGGCAGGAGAGGGGAGAGAGGGTTTAGGTCAGGGATAGGGAACATGTGTCCCTTCACATGTTATTGGACTGCAGCTCCCATCATCCCTCACCATTGGCTACAGGTGACATAAACTGCAACATCTAGAGGGACACACTTCCCCTTCCCAGTTTACATTTTTGTGCTGGTGCTGTTACTTCATGTGTTCAGTGAGTACTCAAAAGCCCAACACACATCAGAATCTCTTGTATTAAGGAACAAAGACAGGGTTAGAAACAAAACTGGCAAACCTCACTATATGAACATTAAACACACACACACACTGGGCCATTTTTTGCTCTCCAGACCTATTAGCCCTGGTGGCACAGTGGCTAAATGCCAGTACTGCAGCCACAAGGTGGTGAGTTTGATCCTGCCGGGCTCCAGGTTGACTCAGCCTTCCAGCCTTCCGCAGATTGATAAAACCAGTACCAAGCTTGTTGCGGGCAATTAGCTAAACACATTGTAAACTGCTTAGAGAGCACTTAGCTGATAAGCAGTATAAAAATACACATGCTATTGCTACATGCTATTGTTATTATTGCAGTGCAGTTCCCAGTGTTGACTGCGCTGTCTAAGGCTAATAGGATTTTCAGTGCAACAACATCCAGGGGACTGTAAGTTGCCCATTCCAGCTCTGGGCCAGCATTAGGTTTATCTGTTTCCCTGTCTTCTCCCCCAGACTATTAAAGACATTAAAGGAGAGCCGAATATCAAAGAGTCAGATCATTGTATTGCATGTGGGGTGAGGGGCATCATCATTCCCTGGCTCAGATGCAGAGTAGAGTGATCTTAGATTAGTCCCTGGCAAATGAACTCAAAGAAGGGCACTCTTCTGTCTGCACCTTTCTGACAACTTTTTACTATTTGGCACCTCTCTTGATTACCTTGCCCAGTCCTTCCTTCAAATCTGGCTCCAGTTCTGTAATGATGTTACCTTTTAGAGTGCTTCTCTTGTGCTCTTTGTCACTGCTACCTTTCAAGATCTCATTCATTTCTCTCTTGATACTTAAGCCTGTATTTTACACAAAATTATTACTCCCCTGCATTCACCTTGTAGGAGAAATTTGCTAAGCCTGAGTTTCAAGTTTCTTCAAGCCGCACTGAGACTTCCAGTATGAAAGCAGTCTTAGCCATTGTTTACCTCAGCTTCCCGTAATGGATGCTTTATCAAATTGACAGAGGTGAGTGAACTGGGTAAAGCCATCTGAGCAAGATACATAATGCAAAAAGCTTAATCATGATGCATTTCTATTCAAATACAAATCACAAATTCTTTGAATAAGGACCACTTTCAGAACAAATGCTTTAATTGAGAAGCATTTTAAACATAAAGCTACACATCTATTCACACAAATCCACAACATATTTCTGAAATACAAAAAAAAAAAAAAAAAATCCCTCTAACAGTTTTTTATCAATGCTAAAATGATGCTGCATATTTGAAACTGGTATTGGCTTTTGTTGGTAGATTTCAAATATAGCTGGTATGTTATTGTTGCTGTGTGCCTTCAGGTCATTTCCAATTTACATAGTCCCTAAGGTGAACCTATTATAGGGTTTTCTGGGGCTGAGAGAGTGTGTGATGCACCCAAGATCACCCAGTGGGTTTCCATGGCTTAGCAGGGAATAAGAACACGATTTTTCTTTGTTCTGAAGGCTCTCCATCCTGATTTGTCTGGCTCCTTAAATCTTCAAACCTACTTTCTTTTTCTTAATATTTATCAAATTCTTCCATCTCCTCCTTTTTTCTTTCATACTTTTTCAGTTTTCTTTTTCTTCCTAACAAGTGGTGTAATGGTAAATTCTGTCATACAGTCTCCCATTTTGACAGTCCTCAAAAAGTTCTAGTAGTTAAAGGCCAGAATGATCTTTGTGAGCTATGCTAATGTAACTATGTCTGTATAAGTGGTGGTGACAGAAGGAAACAGCCCCAAGTGCAGTAGCTGTGAAGGAAGTAAGGCACTGGAAAAAAGAGGCTGCTAAGGGCTGGCATTTGTTTGTCTGCCTTTCCTACTACTGTTGTGTGGCCCTTGAAAAACTGTAGTGCACCAGCAGGATTCTAGTCTTCATCTGCCCCAGGCACAGATCTTTTATAAAGCTAGTGGTTCTTAATTTGCCATTTGAGATCATGCCACTCACCTTCTCCCATTACAACAGTGGTAGCTCAGAACAATATACAATGTCCCCTCCACATTTGCAAGTGTTTGGGTTGCAGAACCCTTGTGAAAGTAGAAAAACTGTGAAAAACTCCCCCTGCAATCCCCCTCCTATTCCCCTCCAGAGCTCCCCTCCACCCATTTGCTTGCCTCTGGCCTCGGCGCTCCCAGGGGAAAGAAAAAAAGACAAGGCAAAGGGCTTACTGGTACTTTCCGCTCAGATGGAGAAGAGCAGGGTGCTGAGTTCTGACATTCTGAATACTTCCAGTCACCATCCTGAGAAAGGAGATTCATCCCAGAAGGGAGGGTAGGAGTCAAAGAACATCTGATCAGTCAGCTGCTATTACACAGCAGAATGTGCTGCCACATGGCAGAGAGGTCACATAAAGGGAAAATGTCTATTTTAAACACAAGGCTTTCAAGTTGGGGTGAGGAATTGAAAGGGAATGAGAGGAGGAGAAGGTGGGGGGCAAGCACCTGCCTTGCGAATAATCAAATTTGTGAAGGTCAAACCTGTGAATGTGGAGGGAGGACTGTATTGCTGCTGGAAAAAATCAGTTTCCCACCCCAGATACCATAAGGACTGAAACTAAACTCAGAGGCCCAAAGTCAAAATTAGTCCCAACTAAAATAGATCCATTGACTCAATGGGGACTTGAAAAGGGGGAATAAAGGAGGAAGGGAAAAAAGAAAAAGTAATGTAGCAGTAGTTTTAAGACTGTTTTTTATTTTTGCATGAGCTTTCGTGGATATAAACTCCCTTCTTTGGATGCAGTACCTTTATGTAAGTTCCGTTATTTAAGCTCTGTTATTTTTGAGTCTACTTTAGTTAGGACTAATACTTAGATCTAGGCCAGAGAAAATAGGGGAGTCTGAGAAGGGGGGAGCAGATGGTGTCATCGTCTCTGCTAATCAAAAACTCCTGAATGGTGACATTCATGGAAGATTAGATTGTCATGGTTGCTGAGTTATCCGAAATGCCCAGACTAATGTGGGTCTTAAAGGATAAGCCAATGGAAGATTTCTTGAAAGTTTGGAAACCATTTATGGACTTTTTGAGCAATAAGAAATCAAATGATGCAGTTTGTGGATGTAGTTATTGGCAGTTCTAGTAAGATTGCTTACTTGGATCTGTAATGGCAAAACATTATTATTTTCTTTCTCTTTTTAAAAATCTTTTCTCTTTCATTACAGTTTTAGTGGGAGGGTCAGAGCCCTTTTATGTTTTAGTAAGTTAGTGTTTAGTTAGTAAGTTAGTGTTCAGTGAGTTAATGTTTTTAGTATTTTAGCATTGTGTTCTAATTTTAGTCTCTGTTAAAAATGTCACTTTGTGCTTATATTACTATGTGTTAAAATTAATAAATGAATATATATTTTAAAAATCCTGGAATATTGGTCATGTAAACCATGTCCATACCAAGGCAGTGAGTCATTAATCACCTAAAATAGACCAAGGACATAGCTTGGGGCAAGGAATAGAAACAGTACTATGCATTGCCACTGTTCACTCTTCTTTAAAGAATCCAGGATCAGGCCAAGTTTGCGATATTCCCGAAATAGACATGATGTAGGGTACATTGATCTCATAGACTGCTCCCTCTTTCCCACTGCACAGGCAAGGGGGAGGAGTATAAAGTGTGTATAGTGGGCCATCGGTTTCTGTTGGGGTTTGGTTCCAGGACCCTCCTTGGATACCAAATTTGCCGTTATGTCCCATTACGGCCGTTTCTGCACTGCACTGTTATAGTGCTATCATTCCGCTTTCAACATCCTATGGAATCCTAGGATTTGCAGTTTAGGGAGGGGCATTTAGAATTCTTAGCCAGAGAGCTCTTTGACCTCAGTAAACTACAAACTCCAGAATTCCACAGTATATTAAAGGTGGAATGATGGCACTATAAAGAGCAGAAATGGCCTATGTATAATGATGTAGTAAAACGGTCTCCCTATATAAAATGACAAAATCAAAGCTTGTTTTTTGGATTTTTTTTTTAAAAAATATTTTCAAGCCATGGTTGGTTGAATCCGTGGATACAGAATCTGCAGATATGGAGAGCTGACTGTATGTATTTTCCTCATTTGGTGTTTTGATTTCAATGGCATACTCTGTGCAACTGTGTTTGATACTTAATGCATCATGTGTAATGATTTCAGCAGTTGCTACTCCTTGTAACATCACCAGGGCTCACTTTCTGTGACATCAAGATCCCCTGAGTGTCAGATTTTGGCCTTGAAATCTGAGGACCTCAGATAGTCCTGACCTGGCAACCCTGGATCCAGATGCACAGCTACTGGATACATAGGTATGGATCTCCCACGTTCCAGTCCTGCAGGTTCCAGTCCCGGAAATGAAAGTATTCCATCCCAACTTCAGCTGTGCTAGAAATTGTAATGATAGTTCTCTCCCCAGAACTGTATGGAAGTACAGTTGTCCTTGGTGCCATTTTCCTGACTATGAGTTTCACTGATAACAGTGGGTGAACAGTTGGAGAACACATTTTCCTCTCTACTCAAGGTTGCCATCAGATGACAGTAAAATACACAAGGGGAACAGTCAGCTGTTTGTTGGAACGAAACCCACAATTACTCTCTGATGTTTTAAACAAAGGTGGAAGGAAGAAGCAGGGGAGAGAGAGAAATTGAGGCAGAAAGACACACACACAGATGTTATGACAAAAATAAATAAAGGTATACCCATGCTGAAGTCACTTTTTAAATGCAAGGGTGTTTGCCTCTCTTTGCATTATGGATGTGTCACCTGGACAAGGAAATTGGATGTAAAGATGAGCTGTCATTAGGCAAGAGTTGCTGCTTGGCTAAATTAAATATTTGATATACCGTTCTTTTCCTTATTGCTTAACTAGCATTTTGGGGAGAGGGAAGGAGAGAGAGAGAGCACGAGCACTCTTGAGCCTGCTGCAAGCAAGTATTTCAGGTTATTTAGTAGGAAGACAGGTGTTATTCAGTGTGTTATAGGAGAATGAAATAGTACATGTCAGCTCTTCTGGAGCAATTTGACAGATGAACGTGAATGAAACTGCTGCTGAAAAATGTAAAGTGACTAGTGAAAATGGAATTCAAATGCAAAACTTCGATTAGAATTTTCCATCACATGGACATGTCTTAACAGAACAGAATACATCAGTGTTAACATCTGAAAAAGTGGGTATATATCCACAAAAGCTCATGCAAAAATGAAAACAGGTTAGTCTTAAAGGTGCTGCCACATTTTAATTTTTTTCACCTCCCCCTTCCTTCTTCCTTTTTATGCTGCAAGAAAGTAATACAGCTACTTCTTTGAAAACTACCCAGCTGTTTCAGACAGCATATTGGCTGCTATAGCAAACAAGTACCAAAATACTAGAGCCAGTGCTAGAGCCATCAAATCACAAGAGCCAGTGGGATGGGTGTTGAACTGAGAGACCAAGGTCTGAATCCCCATTTAGACATGCAAACCCACTGAGTGACCTTGGGGATGTTATATTCTCTGACCCTAAGAGGAAGGCAATGGCAGAGCTTCACAGAATAAATTTTGCCAAAGAAAAACCACCATAGAGATGACTTGAAGGCACATAGCAACAACAAACAGCATTAAAGTACTCACTGGTGTTCCTATTATCATGGGAAGTATGGGGAGGGAGCTCAGGCTTTGAGGCTGAATCTGGAACTCCTGGGCTTCCTCAGATGGCCATGGCACCCACGTCATTGGGTGATTTGCCAGTGTTTTTCCCCCAGCTTTTTCCTAGCAGTCCTCTTCCAGTTTTAAAAGGTTGAAATACCCCTCCTAGGGCCTAGCAGTAAGACCTTTAAGTTAAAATATACTGGTATTTTTTCATCTCGTCCTTTTGTCTTTGGCTATGTTACCCTGTTTTCTGGGGGTCCCGGGAGGGACACCAAATTGCTATCAAAATTACACAAGTTGGGGAAATTAGTTCAGAGCACAAGTTGGCAAAATGAGAGGCAGGGTAACTTAGCAGGATCTTGCAACCCAGTGTCTATGGGGTCAGGCCAAGTCAAGAAGCAAACCGGTTGGAAAATAATGAATAGTCTTTATTAAATACAGGCACACAATGTAAGCAACACAAGCACACAGATAACTAAGGAAAATAAAGGTGTGAATAAGATAGCGGGATTTTCAGAGGGATAGTTGGTTCGGGTGATACGAAACCTGTCCTAAAGTCAGAGAGAAAATGGAGAGCGAAGCTGGGATTCGATGTATCTCAGCACGTGGAGCTGAGGGGAAGCTCGCCAAGCAAAGCGGCAGCAAGGCGGTCTGGAACTCGGGAGCGATCCAAGGAAGCACTCAAAGTCAGGGGTTTTTATAAGGAGAGTTGTGACCGCAGGCTAGGTCAGACTTTGGGAAAACAATAGATGTGGAGTTGGAGACAAAGCCTCCGAAAGGTCAGAATTTGAATGATTGAATTAGAGCTGAATTTATCAATAGAGTAGCCAGTATGCAAATGCGGAATACTTGAGCGTTGTATAGCTCGATCGTCAAGCTGCCAGCGCGGGGCAGAGGATCTTTTGAGAGTTGCTCGCATACCTAATGACGGTACTTGCCTTGAGGTCTCCTAAAGCGGCGAGTCGGCTATTTTCTGGCCTGCCTGTATTGTCCAGGAATATTACGGCGATTATCGGCTGAGCCTGTATGCGTGCTTGTCCGGGGGCCTCGCAAGCACGTGGAAGGGATATGTGAAGCCGAATTAGTGATATCAATGATATCTTTTTATAACCCCAACGCTCGGGCTAGCCAGGGCAGTAACAGCTATGTTCACCTCTGGGATGTGCCTTGCCTTCATACTTCACTGAAAATGAATTCTGCCCTCTGACTGAAAGACTCTTGAGCCTGGACCAGCATTAGTGGCTCCTAAGTCTAGTTACAGTATTGAACAAGCACTTATGTAGGCAAGAGCTTCACAATCCATGGAGCTCATGCACCAGAAACAACAGCATGCTTGTTTCTGCTTTTAGAGAAATGGAGGAGTGCTAGGCTCCAGACTTGATGACTCTTCTTTTAAGACTTTTCACTTCTCAGGAAGTAGTTAGTGGAGGCCAAGAAGGGGTTTCAGGACTGGAGTGTGAAAACCTTCAGCCTGCTCTCACAACTTATTGAACCAAATTGTTCACTTGACATTTCCTTAGGTGCTGTGACAACTGGCCTGTCTTGCTGCCCTGAGCCCCAAGCTTCTGCCACAGGCCTGGATACAACAAAAGGAATGGATGAAGGATCAAGCAAACAAATTCAAAAAAATCCAAAGTCTGCTGGCATGTATACGTCCATACATAGGCTAGTATCCTGTTAGAGACATGCATGTGCACAATGCCACCCTGGGTTTGCATGCATCTTTTTGGAGGTCATTGCAGAAGCTGGTGTTCTCTTCTACCTGCTGCAATGACCAAGCCTCCCTGATTCACCATTGTGCCATGATACTGCTCCCCTCTGGCCATGTCATTGCTGGTGGAGAGTAGAGGTGATTGGAGAAGCATCTGGCTGTTGAGAACATAACCAGATGCAGATCAAAGTCATCTTCTGCTGAGATCCACAATAGTCCTTTGGATATCTCAATGAATACAGGGATGCCTTATCCATTAGGCACTTTAGGCAAGTGCCTAGGGCCTGTTAATATTTTAGAGCCTATGAAAACATTCCTAGTGATACGTTGAGGCAAGGCAGGGAGTTGAATACAAGGGGACCTGGAACTTATGAAAACCTTAACATGGTCCTGAGTGGATGAGGTTATTGTATGGTTATTATGAGGTTATAATATGAGGTTATTCCATCTTGCTATGGGACCATAGCCAGACATTTCTTTGATATTCTTTACTCTCCACCAGCAATGGCCAAGGGCAGGGCAGGGCAGGGGCTATTGCTGTCCAACAGTGAGCCTCTGTGGGTTGTGACAGGGGAGTTGTAGCAAAGTCCTGTGTGCAGAATTCTTGCACTACACTTGATTATATAGGAACTTGGCCATTCTCTGTAAATATATGTTGTTAGCATATGATTAGGTCCTTGAATAGTCCCTTTTTTGGAAGAAGGGGGAATAAGTATGGGGTCATAGGGCAAATGCTTTCAAATTCTTTTAGAGAAAGAGAAACGGCCAGTAAATGCAAAGGAGCCCCATTTGTGCTGAATAATTATGAATTAATCTTAACAAAAATTCAGCAATTTTGCTTCCGATCGCATGGCGTGTGTGAGCGGCAGCTCGGATTGAAGGTGCACAATTGTACAGCTCCGAACTGTCACCCGCTGGAGTCCAGCCACTTTTTTTTGACATCTAAAGCGGCTAGACACCCCTCCGGTAAGGGGGATGCAGAAGAGGTTCGAAGGGGACCCCAGAATTGGTGAGTGGCTCTCCCCGAAGGGATTTTGCCCGAAGGGGAAGAGTGGAGCCATCAAGGGATCGCAGGACCACGACGGAGCCAGCGAGATTGCCGCGAGAGCGGCACAAGCGCCTCCGCCGATTTTTAAAAGAAGAAGCCTTTAAGATTACAGTAAGCATCTGATCTAGGGATCTATTTCAAACATATCATGCCTGGTTTTGACTTGCAATGGTGAGCAGAAGCGGAGGAATGAAAGGACCCAGACGTGAAGTGAGTACATTTTGGCTTTGAGTTTCTCTTAAAGGGGCGGCTGCCTATTTTTGAAGTGACTGCCAAATGCCTTTTCTGCTTGTTTAACAATGACTGTGAACTGGACTGATTAAGGAACAGGTAGATCTGAGACTTTAAAAATTTTCCCTTGTTTTGAAATCATTTTTGAAGGGGAAAGGTTTGGAAGAGAGTTGTATTTGAACACTGGAACCTTGATTCTGGATTATGTTTTTTTCCTGATTGGGAGGATAGATTTACTGGAACATTGAATTCAGCTTCTCTTTCTTTTTCTTTCTTTTTTCCCTCTCTATTTTTTATTTTTGGACTGTGGTGAGTAAAGAATAAGATTGTTTGGACTTTTTAAGGAACTTTTTTGCTGTGGAATTATTCTTGAGGGCAAGGACTTGGAAGAGAGCAGAAGAGAACTTATTTGGGATTATAGTTTTCTGTTTATGGTCTTTATTAGACTGTGGGGGGTTGTTTTCTCTGCTTTTTTAACTTGGACTTGATTTGGATATATTTCTGGATTTTTGGATATATTTCTGGATTTTTAGCTTGGACCTGATTTGGATATATTTCTGGACTTTTATTTTGAACTTGATTTGGAAATATATTTGATTACATGGGTTTTGAGAAGTCTGGCAAGCTGATTTTTAAGAACCTGGAATTTTGATACTTGAGGGTTATGAACATTGGGAAGTGCTTTACTAGCTCCTGGTTCCTGAGAAATGTTTTTCTGCTGTGATTGTTGAGACTAGAGAACCTGTGGTGGAAGGACACTGTAAGCTGAACATCCTCACTCCCACGAGATGGAATGGCTTGGAATGTAAATGATGGCTGAGATACTGAAAGATCTTCGAGCAGCCTAGTGAAACTGAAGTACAGTGAGCCACAGTTGGGAGGGGGGAGTGGGAAGTGGGCCTAGGCACCGGGGTTTGGAATATAGGAAGTGGATTAACTTTCTGTAATAGTAACGTGTATATAGTTTATCTCTAAGCATTTATATAGCTATATTAGTGTTTTATACATACCAGTATATATTGATTTTTAATAATTATATGTATTGATTTCAATAACTATTATTCAGAGAGACTTTATAGTACTAAGTATTACTATTGTTAAGCATTATTAAGTATATTTGTATAGCTTGCATATTGTCATTTATACAAGTATTTTAATAATAATACACTGATATAATTTGTTGAATGTGACATAAGACATAAGCATTTATAGAACTTATTTGACAAGGGAAAGACAAATCAGGGAATAAGATATTGTTAACAGAATGGAGTCCAGGTCAAAAAGAGGAGCAGCTGCAGCAGTGACAACAATTCAAACTGCCAGACGAACATCAATTGATATACCACAGAAACCAGACTTTATGTCGCAGATGATGGAAGAGATAAAAAGTATCAGAGAAGATATCAGAAAAGATTTAAAAGAGACAAGAAAGGAAATGAGAACTGATATGAAGCATGGAATGGATAAGTGGGGAAAAAAACTAGAAAACTTGACTAAGGAAGTAACTACGTTGAAAAAAGACACTAAAGAACTAAAACAACAAGTTAAACAACTGGAAGCAGTGACCACGGAACTGAAAGTTAAACATCAAGTGGAAGAAATCCAAATTACTGCACAGGAATTGAGATATCGTGAAAGATGCCTATGCTTTAGGGGAGTCCCTGAGGGAACTGGGGAGGACCTATATGTGAAGGTGTTACCAGCATTGGCAGAATTTATTGACATTGAAGAGGAGAAATTGGAAATGTATATAGACAGAATGTTCAGAGTAACCTCCAGAGTGGCCAGAGAGAGGAAACTCCCAAGAGATATAATCATAACATTTACCAGGACGGTAATCAAAGACAAAATACTGCAAAGAAGCTACAATGGACAGCTGAAGATTGAAGATAAAGATGTGAGAATATTTAAAGATATACCATTTCAGATCTTATAGAAGAGACAAGAATATAAGCCATTGGCAAATCTCCTGGTAAAGTATCAGATTAATTATCGATGGAAGAAAGTCGAGGGCATCTCTTTCATGTATAAACAACAGAGATATAGAATTAATTCAATGCATAAGGCGAAGGAAATGATGGAAAGATTGAAGAAAGACTTCCAGAAGACGAGTTCGGAGGAAGGGAAAGAAGAGGAACAACCTCTAGGAGAAGAAGAGGCGAAATCACAAGAAGAAGACGATGAGGATGAAGTACAACAAGAAGAGGAAATTCAGCAGGAAGAAGGGGAATTAACAGGAGACCAAATAAAAGATTGAGCCGATATTAAAACTATAACATTATTAACAAAAGGGACAAAATGGACAAACGGGATTTTAGGATACATTCTTGGAATATTAAAGGATTTAACTCTGAATATAAAAGAAGACAAATATTTCACTATCTGGAAAAACAAAATTTGGATGTAATTTGCTTACAAGAAGCTCGAATCAGGACTCAAGACTTGAGATACCTTCGTAACCCAAAATTAGGTAGCTGTTACGCAGCAACGATTGACAAAAAGAAGCGGGGAGCGATAATATATGTGAATGCAAGGTATGGAGCTCATCAAGTTTTCCAGGACAGCAATGCTCGATACCTAGGCATAGGAGTTACAACTAAACAAGATAAGATATTGATAGTCGGAATCTACGCACCCAACGGGGCGAAGGGTGAGTTTTTTCCTAAAGTACATGAGGAGATACAGAAATATATGAGTGACACTGGCAATTTGAACATTGCTGTACTGGGGGACTTTAATGGAGTTGTCAATCCAAAATTAGATAGATCGGTGCAGAAACTGATCCCCCGAAACAATGGAAAATTACCTAAGAGCTTCTTTAATATGATGGACGATTTGAACCTCTTCAATGTATGGAGGTATAAAAATGGACAATTGGAAGGATACACTTTTTTTTCAGACAGACACAAATCAATGTCCAGAATTGATATGACGCTGGTATCTAAAGCATTATTGTTGAAGGCTACAGATATAGACATTTTTCCGAATTTATGTTCAGATCACAACCCACTGCTTCTTAAGATGAAGATTAAGGAAAGGGAAAGGACATGGTTATTAAATGATGAGATCTTTAATAAAGAGAAATACATAAATGAAGCGAAGAAGTTAACTATTTCAGTGAAAATATGAGACCGGATTTGACGATGAGGACTATTTGGGATGCAAGTAAAGCAGTGATGCGAGGCAACTGTATCAGATGGTCTGCAGAAATTGGGAAAGAAAGGAGAAATGCTGAGCAGCAAATATTGGACAAAATGAAAGAAGTTGAGAAACGGATGAGGAAATATCCTTTTGATGAGAAAATCAGACTACAGATGAAAGTTTGCCAAGCTGAACTGAATCAACTTAACTTGAAAGAAATAGAACAAGTACGGCGAACAAGACACAATTATTTTGAGCAAGCAAATAAACCCTCAAAGCTTCTCTCCAATCTGTTGCGGAGAAGATGGACTAAGAATATTATATCAGAGATTTTACAGTAGCTCAGAATTTGAAAGAGAACTATTATAAGCTATTCCATAGATGGTACATGACACCAGATAAATTGAAAAAGATATACAAAACAGGTAATGGGCATTGTTGGAAATGTCAGAATGAGGTTGGTACGATATATCATATGTGGTGGACATGTCCAAAAGCTAAGAAATATTGGAGTGAAATACACAAAAAAATATGTGCATTAATGAAAGTTCAGTTTGTTAAGACACCGGAATTGTATTTATTAAATATGACTGATACATTAGAAGATGCCGGTATAAAGAAACATTGGACAATATTGCTCTATATGATAACAACAGCATGTATTGAATATGCTAAGTTATGGAGAACTCAGCAAATACCTACAATAGAACAATGGTGGGGTACACTTATTGAAAATAAAAGTGCTGATATGGTCTCTCAGAGATTAAAAGGGAAATCAGACGATGTGATACAAAGAGAATGGCAATTGTAAACAGTTGTGGGTAATTGCTGGGTAACCAGATGGAAATCTGTAATTCATGATTTAAGATAAATTAGGAGGGGGCTACAGTGTATATATCATGAGGCGGGAATATGGAGATGAAAAGGCAAGAATCAATGAGTAATATTAGCAGTTAAATGTAGTACAATATTATAAGCATGATAAGAAATACTGATAATGAAAACTAGATCAGTGTGGAAGAGCAGAAAATTTCAATTAAGCTGTCAGTTACAAATGTATGTTTTATATGGGAAATTGAATAAAATGATTAAAAAAAAGAATATTATATCAGAGATAAAGACTGGAGAAGAGAGAATTACTAAACATGAAGGAATAAAGCAGGCATTTTATAAGTATTATGAGAAACTGATGAGCAAGATTTCGAAAGTGAAAAAACAACAGGAACTGGAAGAATTCTTGGATAGAATAAATAAATTAAGATTTACTGAAGATCACAGATTGATCCTGAATAAATCAGTTTCTATGATGGAAGTAATGGAAGCTATTAAGAACCTTAAGAATGATAAAGCTCCGGGTCCAGATGGCTTTACAGCAAGATATTACAAGACTCTACAACATGAGATTTCAATTCCATTGCAAAGTACTATAAATGAGATTATAAAAGTAGGAGTACCGGACATCTGGAGAGAGGCAAATGTGGTGCTAATTCCTAAAGAAGGCAGAGACTTAACAGATGTCAAAAATTATAGACCAATCTCACTTTTGAATATAGATTATAAGATTTTTGCTTCAATCCTTGCAACGAGACTTAAAAAGATTTTGGCTGAGCTTATTCATGAAGATCAGAATGGTTTTATACCAAAAAGATATTTAAGAAATAATATAAGAACAGTATTGAATATAATTGAATATTATGAAAAACATAATGAGAAGAAAATAGCCATGATATTTGTTGATGCAGAGAAGGCTTTTGATATGATCAGTTGGCCATTTTTGAAAACAGTAATGAAGCAAATGCAAGCTGGAGATAGATCTCTTTTATGGATTGAAGCAATATATAACCAACAAAGAGCTCGATTGGTTATTAACGGAGATAGAACTAAGCAGATTGAATTGAACAGAGGAACAAGACAGGGATGTCCTCTGTCCCCTTTGTTATTCATATTGACAATGGAGATATTAAATAATAACATAAGAGAAGATAATGCTATCAGAGGAGTCCAAATCAAGAATTATCAATACAAACTTAAAGCATTTGCTGATGATTTGGTTCTGTTTCTTGAAGATCCTAAGAGAAGCATACAAAATCTTATTCGAATAATACAAGAATACGGAGAATTTTCAGGATTTAAGGTAAATAAAGAAAAAACAGCTTTGTTAATGAAAAACATGACAGACAAGGAGGAGAACGAATTAGCACTTGCAACTGGATTTAATAAAGTACAAAAAGCAAAATATCTAGGTGTCTGGATAGCAAAAAGGAATAATGAGCTGTTTCAAAATAACTATGAGAAAAAATGGAAAGAGATAATTAAAGACTTGGAAAGGTGGACTTCCATGAAATTGTCTATGTTGGGGAGAATAGCGACTATCAAAATGAATGTTCTTCCAAAGTTGAATTTTTTGTTTCAGAATCTCCCCATAATAACAAACAGTAAACCTTTCATACAGTGGAAAAAAGACGTGACCAAATTTATATGGCAAGGGAAAAAACCAAGAATTAAATGGAATATTATGACAGATCAAATACTACGGGGAGGAATGGGAGTACCGGATTTTCAATTATATTACACAGCTGCGGCATTCATATGGTTAAAAGACTGGATTGATTTACAAGATACAAGAATGCTTGCACTGGAGGGAGCAGACCTGAGGATGGGATGGCATGCCTATATGTTTTAGGATAAAGCAAAAATTGACAAAGATTTTTCGCATCACTATATCAGAAAATCACTTCTGAAGATATAGAATAAATATAAGAGTAAAAACATAAGGCAGCTACCCATGTAGGTATCCCCTCAAGAAGCTTTCTTTGGAAGATGGAAGGGAACAGAGAAATGGCTGAGATATGAGGATATATTAGAGAAAACAATGACAAACACTTATAAGATCAAATCAAGAGAAAAATTGGAAAAGGAAGGATTGCCATTAAGTTGGTTTCCGTACAGGCAGCTAAATGAGAGATTCCAGATGGACTTGAAAACTTATGGAATAGAATCCAAAGAAAGGACAGGAGTGATTAAATGGATCTTTGACAATCCACCACATCTGTTAGCCCATATAGATCAAGAAATATTAACACAGGAGGAACAGGAGGAGACTGTGAAATCTGCAATGATTTTGTGGGCACAGAATATTGGGCATTCAATTCAATTAGATGAATGGGAACAGAGCTGGAAAAGGGCACAAAAATTTACAATGGCTCAGAATCTTAAAGAGAACTATTTTAAAATGTTTCATAGATGGTACATGACACCAGACAAGTTAAAAAAGATTTATAATACAGGTACGGGAATGTGTTGGAAATGTCAGAAAGAGGTGGGAACAATATTTCATATGTGGTGGTCATGTCCCAAGGCAAAGAAATATTGGAGTGAAATACATAAAAAGATGTGTGAAATACTGAAGGTTCAATTTGTAAAAAAAACCTGAATTTTATTTGTTAAACATGACAAATGTTCTTGAATACTAACATTAAGAGGCATTGGAGATTAATATTGTACATGATAACGACAGCTCGAACTGAATATGCCAAATTGTGGAAGTCTCAGCAAATACCCACAATCGAACTATGGTGGGGGACATTTATTGAGAATAGAAATGCAGATATTGTCTCACAAAGATTAAAGGGGAAATCGGACGATCAGATAAAAGCAGAATGGCAAATTGTAACGGGTAATTGCTGGGAACTGCCAAGTGAAAATGTCTGAATTATGGTTGAAATTAAAGAGGAATAACTGTAACATAACAGGAGTTGATGAGAGAAATGCAAGATCAAGCACGTAAGATGAACATGGAATTGTGAGGCATAATTTTTTATATGTGAGTAGATATCTAGAAAATGAAAACTAGATCAGAGTGGAAGAACAAAAACATTACATGTAAAAGTACAATTTGATATGATTTTTTTTATTTGTGGAACTTAATAAAATTATTTAAAAAAAATTCAGCAATTTTTAAAAATTTGTTATTTATATGAAACTTTTATGTATCTCTCATCCTGACAGGGCTCCTAGGCGATGTACAATAAATGAAAACATTTTAAAAATACATGCATAAAAAACCCTCAAAAAGTGGCTACAAGCATTCATTAAAAATAATTTAAAACTAGATAGTTAAAAGAGCCAGAGCAATTTCAAGGACCAAAGGCCATGTGGATCAGCACTGTCTTAGCTGTATGCCAGCTATGTTTTTTTCTATTTCTTAAAGTCCACCACTTCTAAGGACGAGCAAGACAGTCTTTGATGGAGGTGGGTTCCCCCCAAGCAATTTTTCATCATGTTCGGTACGTGTGCGTGCGTGTGTGTGTGTGTGTGTGTGTTTGTTTTCCCCACTCTTTTGAACTGAATGTTCCATTCACATGGAGAAAATAGTGAAAAAAGAATGATTTGTTCCAAGCAGATTTGCCAGCCTAGGTAACAACACTTAATATATGAGTATTTTCATGTCTCCATAATATATTGAACCCTGGATACTCTTTTTAAGAAGCAAATCCAGACTTTAATGTATTGGATTCCTTTTCTGCTCCTTCTACAGATAACTAGACTGCGCTAGACTGGACAGAAGCAGCAGCCACAAAATGAAACATGTTTTTTCTTGTTGTTGTTCACAGTGGAAGCTTTCATGCATACTCTTGTTCTGCTTAAAAAAATGTGGAGAAGAAATATCTGGAGAGCCCTCCCAGCTTGTTCAATTTTTGTGAAAGCAAGTGTATAATGGCTTTCTTTTGTGGAACCAGATCATCATTATTCAAAGCATTTCTTTGATACTGGAAGGCAGAATATAGTTTCTCTAATGGCAGAGAGGAGACTTTCTCTTGAACCTAATGTAACTTAATGCACTCAGATCATAAGTAGATTCCAAACACAGTATCTTTATTTACTGCTGGCTGAAAGACTTCCTGTGCCTTTTCAAGTGTCTCTGAAAACTCAGAAACAATCTTTAGGGTAAAAAGCTTGTTCAATATCAAAATATACCTTGAACAACAACAGAGCTGAGAGTTTGATTCCTTTTGTGTAAGCTGATAGCAAATATGTACTTGACTGGATGCTCTATTGAGCTGGATGCTCTACTACGTGTAACATTTCCATTAATAAAAAAGGAGTGCTTTAATTGCAGGCCATATTAATTGATGGATGAATGGATGCTTAACATGCATTCTGCAATCATGTTTAATGACTTTAATCCAAAGGAAGTTATGGCAATTTGTGTAAATGTTAAATGACATTGTCTAACCCTTTCTGAATGTTGTGATTCTCTGTTTCTTTACTTAAAAAGCAGAACAAGTACTGGAGGCTATACACCAGAGTGTGGACATGTTACTTTTTAAAATTACAACTCCAAGGATCCTCCAGTTGGGGATTAGGTAGCTCTGGAAGTTGTAATTAAAAGAGTAACTTTCCCAAACTCTACTAAAGAGAGGTTGCTTATGCCTCACAGCGTCTGGGACCCAATAACTTCATTTCTGTGTACTTGAAGGTTTCTTCTCTTTAGTTTTGTTAAAAATTAGCATGATGCTTAAAACACACACATTTTTTATTTCTAATACTGTAAGATGCCTTCTGCCCTGAACTAGGAAAAAGGCAGAATGGTGATGATGATACCATCATCATCATCATCATCATCATCATCATCATCATCATCATCATGCTTATGAAAATAAGGATTATCTGCCCACGTTGCTTGCACTATTGTGCTCAGTTTGATTCTATGAGTGCCTGCTGCCTCCATCTTTGCATGCCCTATCTAGAATCTTCCATTGAAGCATGAGAACATGGCAAGATTATTGTGAGTGGCCTCAAGTCCCACTAGATGGTCCAGTCCCCCAAAGATTGCAAATAGCTGTTCTAGGCCATTTCCACACCGGGCTTCTGTAATGGTGCAGAGCAACCTCTCATGGAGGTCTTCTACACCGTAGAGTGGGCTGGCGTGGACTACTTTTTGCAGTTCCACACCAGAATCCACTCAGGAGCAGCCGGAACTAGCCGCGCTGCGTGTTTTTTTAAAAGCTCTTTTTCGAGGTTTTTAAAAAACACGGAGTGCGCAGCCCCACGCTGCTCCGTCACCTGGCTCTGACGCGGATTTGCAGGCACGCATAACTGTGTGCCTGCAGATCTGTGGGGGGCGGGCTTCCAGCTGGCTAGCTTCTCCGGTTGGTGGAGAGCCTCCACCAACCGGAAGCCGCCATTTGGTACGCTGGAGGACTGCGGAGCAGCGAGCTCGTGCTGCTCCGCGTTGCGACGGACTTACCCGGCTGCCGGTAAGCTCCGTTTTTGGGTGTTTTTGCTCGTTTCCCCCCCCACATGTGGAAATGGCCCTAGAATCCCCAGCAAGAAACTGATTGACTGTCTCTCCATTGCTGATGACCAGAAGAAGACCCTCTAATGGTCACCTTTCTAATGGAAGTGATGTATGATCTTATAGAATCATAGAATTGGAAGAGACCACAACGGCCATTGAGTCCAACCCCCTGCCATGCAGGAACACACATTCAAAGCACCCTCACCAAATGGCCATCCAACCTCTATTTAAAAACTTCCAAAGAAGGTTTTTAAAGGCAGCATATTCCACTGTTGAACAGCTCTTACCATCAGGAAGTTCTTCCTGATGTTTAGGTGAAAGAGAAGTTTCTGTATCACATGCTGATGTCTTGGCTTGTCAATTAATTCAGAGATAAAGTTTCAGTCAGAAATTGGGAATTCAGAAACCTTGATTTGTGTATCAAAACTATTTTGATTGTTTTAACATCTGAAGTTTATGAAATTCTAAAAGGTTGGATCTAGATTATGATAAATGACCTCTGGTTCCATAAAATTAAAGGTCACATGCCTCACATTCCATTATTTGCATAAGAAACAAGTCCAGCTAAGTCTGGATCTAGCCCACAAAGTGTTCCCTAACTTTAGTTTAAGAAATTGCCAGAAGACATATCAAGTATCTTTCCTCATGCCTCTGACAGAGAAAGATTACAGTCTGTGGTGCTGCTGATGAAAAGACTTCATTAGATTGCCATTAGTTGCTAATAATACATCATAATTATTCTTACAGGGTTAAGCTCATCTGTTCTTCTTCCACCTGCCTTGCAGTGATAACCTTTAAAGAACACTCCAAGAGACTATCAGGCTCTCTTTCAAAAGCCTTTTCTCTAACTGAATTTTCCAAACAATTCATTATCTACAAGAGATTTGTGGGGGTATAAAGATATTGACCCTAATTCCTGCAGTTTATGTTCTTGTACAACTGCATTTTGCACCAGTAGTCAGAATGGAAGAATTTAATTTCTTTATTATTATCAGGCAAGAGTATTTTGTATGCTAGTGTCCACCTTCTTTGTACTTAGCAGCACAGAATACAGCAGCCTATATTTATGAGATTTGCCTGTCATACTTAAGACTATCTACAGTTTTAAAGAAAGGGACACTGGTGAAGAAGGCAGCTTTTTATCAGTCAGAATCTACCTTTAACTGAAATTAAATAATAGCTTCTGAAAGAAAAATTATTTGTATTCAAGAGGGGTTTATTGTTATATTCTTGAGAAGACAGTGCTTCAACATTAGTATGGCACTTCAAGGTATCCAGCACCTTTTACATACATCATCTAGTTGAAGTAGAGTTTCAGGTAATCTTTAAGAATAACCAATTTATTCTGGCTCATTCTCTCATGAACCTGAATCAGCTTCCCCAGAATTAACAGATCTTCTGTTTGGCAAAGGTAGGCAAAATTCTGAGAATGTGTATGTGTGTGTGAGAGTGTGTGTGTGTGTGAGAGAGAGAGAGAGAGAGAAAGAGAGAGAGAGAGAGCAAGTGAGTGTGAGAGAGAGAACGGGGTAAAGCAAAAAGCTATTTTTTTCTAGCTGAATTAGACATTGTGTTTGTGTACATATGTGTGTGCACATTTGCATGTGTGTATGGAGACTGTATATGCTTTTATGTTTCTGCATGTGTGAGTTGACACCAGATGGGCATATTGAGGCCATGTGGCAGCAGTAGGGATGACATCATCCATTTTAGGATATGACCCTGTCCATTCTGATCTGTGGCCCTAATATACGGTAGTTGTCTGAAGTTGATTCAGCCCTTAGACTGAGAAAATTTCTTTAATCTTGCAAAGGGGAAGCTAGTGGATGTGCTATCATGGGGGCAGTGCATCTGTTGTGGATTTTATTACTTCTTTGCCTTCAGTTTCTCTGAGTTGCATGTGAACTATGCTGGTACTGGACTCTAGTTTGGCATCAGCAGAACTGCTGTTCGACCTGTGGGAAGAGTGGAAGCAACATCCAGGGTTGACGTGGAGCTCTGACAGCATTTCATCCACTGCTCCAGCTCTTGCTGCGAGTCAATCAATATTATTATCCTCCATGTTGCTGATTGGACTGTAGCTTAGAGAGAGTAGATTACTTGCCTGAGGATATCTGGTAGTTTCATGACAGAGGCCATCAAACAGGGCACTTCAAAATCCGTAGCTCCACCTCTAAGCCACTTTGTTATGGCTCCTAAATATCATAACAACTCGTTACAAGCCCTTATCGTATGGATCAGAATCCAGAAATGGCATGGCAGGGTGTTATCTGTCCAAAATTAATAAAGACATTTGTCCCAGGAGAGTCCCTGCCAAAGACAGATATCACAACATCAACATTATGACATCACAAATGTGACAAGGACCAGACAATAAGGAGAGATGGCTCAGGGCTTGGGCCACAAAAAGCAGGTGAACAAAGAAAGATGGAGCCAGATTGTGAAGCCTTTAAGTAGACCAAACGAAGTCTAAGGAGCTTCTCAGGATCTTATTGACATAGATAGAAAACTATTGGGAAAGAGGAAGAGCTAGGTGATATATTATGTGAATGTTGGCCATATGTGGACTTTATGGGGGATGGGCAACTGTGAAGAGGGGTGTGGTACATTCCCCATGGCTGCCTGCTAGGCCACTGCAGCACATTTTAGGCACACTAGAAGTAACATCACTTCATCACTGCTGCCACCATATCGGCATTTCCCCCGCTTTGGATAGTTTTTTGGGTTGGTAGAAGCAAACATATGCAGGCAGCTACATTTATCAGTTGGAGGTGGGGGGTTGGCCTGGTTTTCAGGTGAAAAAGTGCCAATAAATGGCCTCCCCCAATTTAAAATTCTTTTTTTTTTCTTTGAGGAACTAGTGTGTTTGGGGGTCTTTGTGGGACACACTTAGGGGTATTAAGAACTGGATGCAGCCAATGGGCTACACTTTTTCCACCCTATGATAGAATTTGCCTCAGACAAAAGCTATTTGTTTGGATTTCTAGCTTGCCTTTCTGCCAGAAGAGGATCCAAGGCAGTGTCCAATCTTTTAAAAGCACAATACAACAGAAAAGCTCCTTGCACAAAAGTTGAAACACAATTAAACCAACCTTCAATTAAAAAAAACCCAAGTTATAATGCAAATTAAGAGCAGTTCTAAAAACACATGTAAAACATAATAAAATAGAAACTACCCCATTAAAAGCTCTATCTGCTGCAACACTAAGAACCAAATGCCTCCTTAAATAAAAAGATCTTCATTTGCCAGTGGAAAGAGAGCAGAGTGGGGGCCAACCAGTCCTCCCAAGGAAAAGAGTTACACAACTTGGGAGTGGACACTGATAAGGCTCTCTCAACAGCCATGCCTGGGATGGTGGTGGGACCAAAAGAAAGCTCTGCTCTGCAGATCTTAGAACTTGGGTTGGCTCATATAGGGAGGTAACACTTTTTCAAATGGTTTGGACCCAAGCCATAAAGGACTTTAAAGGTGACAACCAGCACTTTGAATTCTGTCTGGAAACAGATTGCCAGCTAGTGGAGCTGTTTTTGCAAGGGGTTTGTATGAATTCCATAACCTGCCCCAGTCAGCAACATGGCTACAGCATTTTGGACCCACTGAAGTTTCCGAACAATGGCAGCCCCACATATAGTGCATTTCAGTAAGCCAAATGAGATGTAATCAAGGCATGATTTTCTCTTTACCCCTCATTCTGATGATGTGCATCTGCTTTTCCTGCAAGTTTGCAAAGGTCAACCTATTTACTGCAGAGTTAGACATAACAAAATGTCACCATGTGACAATGCAAGCATGTGGAAAGCTGGTCATCTGCTGCGAGTCACACTCTACTCTTCTATGGTTTATGGCACAGTGGCACCACTCATCATGAACATAACATGGAATTATAACCACCAGTGGTGAATACACAGTATGTGGCCACCTAATTACACCCTTGATGGCGTGGAGTTCACAGCTCTCTAAGGGCCATAGATTAAAACTTTTCATGTCTCAAAACCAAAATTTAGAGATCTCTGGGTATCTTAAATAGGAACTGGGTGACTGTATTACCAAAATAAATTAACTATTACAGATGTGGGTATTGTCAGATGTCAGTTGATAATGAAATAAATTCTGCTTTCACAGTAAAACCAGATAGTTTAACTGGGCCTAGATTTAAATAGAACACATGCTACAATCCCCTAGTGATTCAAAATGGTTTGCCAGTTTTTGGCTCAGCTGGCTCTCAAACAGAAGAGCAGCGCCTAACAGGTCAATAAAACAAACAGGTGTTGGAGTAGGGAATGGAGGTTGGAAACACAAGTATAGAGATATTTTGGCACTTTTCACAGTCAATAGCCTAGTATATTTCATAGCTCATAAGTACCAGTAATGAGTATAATCACAGTCACAGCTCACCACCTGCTTACCATTTATTTTTGAAAAAGGGTGTTTTATTACGTATTAATCTCCAATTAAATCATAGCATGCTCCTAATCACTATTAATTCCACTGTTGCTTATAGTTGGAGGTTATAGCCTGGAGCTGTTTTGTTATACCTCACAAACACAAGATCACATTTGAGTTAATTTATTCAAAAAAAGTAACAATTTGAACATATCCTACTGCTGCACTTAACAGTCACTCAAGTCTGGTTCACATATGCCTGATGATCACTTGATGACTGCAGCCTCAAACAATGTGTTTCCTGTATGAAGGGACTTTCAGAAATCAAATATGTAAACTCGGGTATAACCTCAAAGGCACTGCTGTCCAGAGGTATCACTTCACAGTTTGCAGTGAAATTATCCTACGGGTATTAAATAAGTGAGACAAAATCAGATCAACAGCATGTTCTGCTAACCTAAGTCAAGTGAAGGACAAAATTATTCTCTAGGGGGCATGATCACAAGGGAAGTATGTGGGTATCTTGCAGACATTCTGATGTTGGGCTGTAATTCCCAGCAGGCCTAATTCCAGTCAGCATAGCCAAGCCTGAGGAATGCTGGAAATTGCAGGCCAACAGCATCTGGAGGGTCGTATGATTCTTATCCCTGGTTTAAGGATATTCCTGCCACTGGTGGCCTGTGTAATGAAGGTGGAAGGAAGGCCTTTATTTCATCACCATGGGATAGGACTCTACCCAGTTAGATCACAGACTGCTGGAGGTTTCCATCAGGCCCTGAATCTTATCGGTGATCCCAACTACTGACTGACTAAATAAAATATTCATACCATTAATAAAAGATTATTTTGATGGACAGACATGAAAGTGACTGAGATTTCTGATGTGTTGAATCTGTCAGACTTATATAGATGCTGAATGGTGACTCAATATAATATAACTGACTTGCATATCCTGCCCAGTGCCTCTGCAGCCTTCCTTGCCTCCCTCTTCTGTTAATGTTATGAATATGTACTAATATTATGAATATTAATGTTATTAATATTCTATTAATGTAACATATATTTGTGTGAATCTACTCCAGATGGCTTCTTCAGGACACATATGAGTAGAGATGGGATGAATCCCGAATTTTCCAAATCTGAATCCCTGGAAGGCTCTGCGAATCCACGAATATAATGAATCTCGAATCTTTCGAATCCTTTTTTACAAAAAAGTTTAAAAACCAAAGGAAACAAAGCACTTCTACTGAAAAGCGTTTTGAAGCAGAATTTGAGATCTTTGTTTAATGAAAAACAAATTAAATAATAGTTTTCACATTCAGGAAAACATACCCATATACTTCTTATTAAGAATTACATATAATTTGCAAGCAGCTCCAGATGTTGGAGGATGCTCAAGATGATGCCATCTCCTGGGTTGACTATTACAAAAAAGGAAAAAGAGCAAGCATAATCTTGAGAAAGACACACTCTCTCAGCCGTAGCAAAGCCTAGGCAAAGGCAAACCTCCCTCTGAAGAAATTTGGCCAGGACAATTGTCATAGTTTTCCTCAGGATCACCCCAGATTGAAAATGACATAAAGACCCTTTCTACACAAGCAGGAAAATGTGGATTATTAATCTAACATTTTCCTGCCTGTGCAAACAGGGCCACATACTACAGTACAGAGATAATCCAGGTCAAAACTGGATTTTCTTTGCATAGCTCCTTCTGGCATCCTGGGGTTTGTAGTTTGATAATGCACCAGCACACTTACCAGTCAAGTTTCAAGTCCTGCAACAAGGAAGGCACTTTAAAAAACACAAAACCACCAGCCTCTAACCTGTCAGTAAAGGTTGGACCAAACCTGTACAAAATATTTTGTGATGTGGGTCGTTAAGCGCACCTGTGGAGAACCATGTGACTTTAGCTGAATCATGCTGATGAGCAACCAGGGGAGAAAGTTGCATCAGGTGTGGGGAGATTGCAAAGGCTGGCAGAATTGCATCAGCTAGTGTGAGTATAAATGTAGCTGAGAGCTAGCCAGCAAGTTGCATATGGTGCCTGATGTGTCTGCCAGAAAGAGCAAGCAGAGGGATGCTGGAATGCTTTCTGGAGAATCTTGCAACTCAAGAATAAATTGCCTCCTTGATGGAAGAAAATAATTGGCGTGGGTGAGTTTTTCTGGCTACAGTGCATTGCTGCTAAGGTATTCTCTGCTGCTGGGCACACTTCCAAAGCTGTGGGAGCAATCTCTGCTATATTTTGGGCGTGAAATAACCCAGTCTCAATTCTCTACCCTGATGTCCAGTCTCAACTCCTAAAACAAGGAAGGCACTTAACAAAAACAAACAAATACCAGCCTCTAGTCCAGTCCCAATCCCTACCTTCCAGTCTCAAGTCAAAAGAATAGGAAGAAGAGAATAATTACCCTGCAGAGGGAGGCAGCCACAGGGGCAGGCAGCAGGAGCGACCTTGATCCAGGGCTCTCGTGCCGGTTCAAGCCTTGTAGCATGTAGGAAGGAGGCTTTCACTGGCCCTGCATGCCTGCGTGGGCCTGATCCAGGGTGCTCAGGCCCTGGGGTGTGCAGGGATTTGAAAGATTCAATTCGCCTGTTTTGGCCCAGGGATTCTGATTCGCGAATCTCAAATCTTTCCCAAGGACTTGAGGATTCGCAGATTCAGTTGTCCCATCCCTACATATGAGTAACTTTGCCCCTAAGCTATATCCTTCCTTCATTTCTCCCTCCCTCCCTTCCTTCCCTCCTTCCTTCCTCTTCTTTGTTTTCTTTTGCTAAAACATGATTTCAAAAAAGAAGAAATACAAATGACCTGCAGCTTAGATTGTCAACCCTGGAAGTCTTTGTTTTGCAAAGAAGGGTTAGGGCAAGGGGTGATCCAGCAGGATTCTTGAGACTAACTGATGTATTTCAGCATAAGCTTTTGTGGAGTCCAGTCCAGTTCATCAGATCAGTTTTGCGGAGTGACCAAGTCTATTGTTTCTTGGGATCTAAGTCCAATCTTTGTGTCTCCTGTTTTTGTATTCCTATGTTTTGTGGCTCTCCCTGGACAGTCTCAGGCTCTGTTCTGTTTTTGTCTTTCTTTGGTGTATTGAGACCCTGCTCACACTCTACTTTACACTCTTGCAGAGCTTGGAAAATTATTTTTTGGACTGTAACAACCTAAATCTGTGATGACCAATGGTCATGTTAGCCATGGAATAATTGGATTTGCAATAAAAAAAATCCTTCAAATATTTCCAAGGTCTGTTTTCCAGTCAATATTACAGTTCAGCTGCTTGGCTTTGTACCTAGTCTTAGCTGCATTCCTGCACACAGTTTGACTGTAGATGGCTTAATGGAGAGGACTGTAGCTGTAGTTTCTGCCTCTCTCTGTCCCCAGACCCTGTTATTTCACTCTACATCCTTGAGCCTTTTGGGCAATGCATTTGTTTCCCTGTATGAAATGCCACTGGATTTGCGACTTGCCTTGATCTTGCCTAAATAAAATCTGGAGAATCACCATGAGACATGTATGCTGTTGAGTGGCTGTTACATATTGCCAATAGTGTTATTCTTTTCCTCTTCTTTTAAAGCAAGAATGTAAAGCAAATGTTCATTTATGCTGCAAGGCAATACCTATATTCTCTGAAGAATGAGAAGACATAAAAACAGACCCATAAATGGTTACAATGCATTCTCTCTCTCTTTTTTCTCTCTCTGCACACACCAAACAGGGATGGTGGGGAGAGTCTGATTTGCTCATTGTTCACAAACTTAGTGTCCTTAGGAAGGGACTTCATCAGCAAAATCTCAGCCATTGATCCCATGCTGGGAACTGCCCAGCAGAGGAATGCAAGTTCATTAGGTTTGCTTAAAGCGGTGCTGTTTTGCAATGACAAGAGAAAGGCAAAGTCTGGGAGACTTGGCAGGAAGTTGAGTCCCACTGTATTATTTTTCACATGACTTGGTGATGGTGATGCTAATTGAAAATTCTGACTTTCTTTCTTTCCCTGAGATGAAACACTCTTAACATTGCCCAGTGAGGTTGCTCTGTTGTATGTCATTTGACAAGCACAAGATTTTACAGAAACTCCTACTCAATGACCTTTTAGAATGTCTGGGAACTTTCTTGGCAGCTGGAATGTTGCTATTAATAAGCAAGGTATCCCATCTGAATATGTGAGATGGATTGAATTGTGTGCTGCATTCTGCCAGTTCCCCAAATGGATAGCAATATGTCAAACCATGTTTATCTTTAGTATCTCTGATTTCAAAGTTGCCCACCCCTATGGAAAGAATCTAGATCGTAACAGTTGGTTCTCAGTGATTTGGAAAGAAAAGAGAACATCTTAGTGGAATCACTCTCATCTTTGTCCCACCTGTACCCCACAAAACCTCTTCAACTGGGCCAAGGAAAAGAAGAATATCTCTCTTACTTCATACATTTCAGCTGTTGGGATGGGCATAAAGTAGGTGATGACTCATAGTAAGAAGGAACCAAATGAATCAACAATGTAACATGGCAGCCATAAGAGCTAATGCAATTCTAGGCTGCATCAACATGAGCTTGCTGTCCATATCAAGGGAGGTAGTAGTGCCACTCTATTCTGCTCTGGTCAGACCTCACCTGGAACACTGTGTCCAGTTTTAGGGACATGTTCCATTTTTGGAACTGTGTTCAGATCTAGGCATCACAGTTCAAGAACAATACTGACAAGTTGGAACACACCCACTAAGGCAACAGCAATAGTGTGTGTGTGTGTGTGACACTGGCAGAGGATCTTTCCAGAGACAATGGCAGTGGTACCTTAGCTTATACTTGTTAGTACTCCACAGAAAAAGGTACAGCAAACCCCTTTTGAATGTCTTTTATCGTAACTATGATGAGACAATCCAAAATAAAACAAAAGATAATGCCAGAAGATGACAGACCCAGGTTGGAAGGCACTCAGCAAGCTCCTGGGGTACAGCAGAGAACAATTATGAGTGGCACTATGGCTAATGACACAACTGGACTCAAGCTGAAAAGACATTCAGCTGTTGACATGCTCAGCGGTGTAAGGAGAGCCTAAAGCTACACAACCCATATTATAGGAAGATAGAATGTGAGAATCAAGGGAATCAACAGAAGCTAGACATGGAACTTATAAACATTTAAATACATGGGGTGAGTGAGCTAAAATAGACAACAATGGGACATTTTATTTTCTATGACTTTGAATCCATGAAAGCAAGAAACAGGCTTCATTGAACATGTTGTACCAACTGTAAAATTCTCTGCTAGAATGGGACTGATGGTTTGCACTATTGTTGAAACTGTTTGTATACTGTAATGGAGGTTTGTGGCACAGATGTTCTGAGGGCGGTGAATATGCTCTGAGTTTTTATCTGAATTTTAAAGGGCTATCCAAGTTTTTAGGGGATAGGATTCAGATGATTTAAAATTTTGACTAAAACCTGGAGTAGATTCCCCATTCTAGTCACATGAGAAGCAGGGGTGTAGCTACAAAGAGAGGGGAATGAGGGTATTGAAGTCACACAAGAATTCTGCCCTCTTCCAGTGAATTTTTCCTTCAGTCCTCACATTGCTAGTATAGCTGTAACTTAAAACTTCAGTTGAGGATTTAGAAATAGCAGTTTAAGCATCCAAACAAAAAGGAAAGGCAAAATCACCTAGGGAATGCAAACGTAGCCAACATAAATCTAAATGTAGCCGATTTCTAAATCTGAACAATTGTCAAAGTTTTACTCTCTGCAATGCTAGAAAATTGGAAACTGAAGGAGAATTTCATTTGGAGAAGAGTTCTTAACGGGGAGGGCAGTGCCTTTATTTTGCCCCTCCTGTAGCTATACCCCTGTTATTAACTTCCACTGGCCCACTGTTCCTAGGGCAACTTCAATGTGCTTCATCTCATTTCTCATAAATAACAGGCAACCTCAATTCACACAGAAAAGTGAAGATATTCTCTCTGCTTGCATTTAAATACAGAAAGCTTTTTTGATTTTGCTCTTTTCGTTTTAGTTCCTTACTTTGTAATATAAATTTAATAAATGCTTCACTTGCAAGCTGTTAATGTCATGTTGCTTTAGTAAGCTGCCTCTGAGGTAAATTCTCTCTCTTAACTGTCCTTTGGATGGAAACAAGCTTGTCCCCAGGCAATGAGGAGCTACACACAAACATTTTCACACACAGTCCATGCTGCAAGAATTCCTACATTTAGTCCTGAGCTTTGGAAAAGATAGAGGTACAGTTTGAGTGAGGCTAGTGGTGAGGTCCCCAACATCATACTTTCCTCAGGCCCCATAAGCCTTCAGTGTATAACCCATTTGTTCCACAACAATTCTAGTGACTTAAATCTTTATTCATATATGGCTTGAAGTTTATGTGATTTTTGGTATCTATGAATAAATCTCAGACCTAGGCTATCCTTTCTCCCCATTTCTGGCCTTCTCTCCATTTCTCACTCCTTTTTGAGCACCAATCATAGTTTGTTGATAAGTCCTAGACAATAAATGATGGTTTGTGGCTGCCCTCAAAAGCTAAAGTGTAAACCACATTTGAACCCTGGTTTCCAATTTCCAATTTACACTTACAGATTCATTTTAGGTGCAGTGAAACTAAAATAAGGGTGTAAAATGTAATGCTTAGCAATAGTTTGATGTGATATATGAGCTAATTCTATAATAGAATGTTCTTGTTTGTTGTGTGCGTTCAAGTTGTTTCTGAATTAAGGAGACCTTGGCCATTTCCCCACTAGGCTGTTATAGCGCTATTATTCCACTTTCAACATCCTATGGAATCCTGGAGTTTGCAGTTTAGGGGGTTTGCATCTGGCCTCTCCCTAAACTGCAAACCCCAGGATTCCATAGGATACTGAAAGTGGAATAATGGCGCTATAACAGTGCAGTGCGGAAATGGCCCTTAAAGTGAAAGCATCATGGAGTCTTCTCGATAAGATTTGTTCAGAGAGAGTTTGCCTTTGCTGTTCCCTGAGGCTGAAAGAGTAGAACTTGCCCAAGGTCACCCACCCAGTGGGTTTCCATGCCTGAACAGAGTCATAATCCAACATTCCAACTGCTATACCATGCTGGCTGTCAGGCAGAACTCTATTTGCACTGAAATCTGTGGGCCTTAACTATGCCTAACCCTCTGCACGTTTCCCTTGACTTGTTTTGAAATAAAGCATAGCCAAAGATACAGTTCCACAAGGATCTCTCCTCTACAAGGCATACCAAGGCTTCTTGAGTGCTCTGGGACAAAACCATAGTTCTTCTAGCAAAACAAATTGTGGGAAAGGAAGGTGAGATGAATAGATGAACTGACAGAGACACATAGTAACTGTGCCCCTTCCCCACTCTACCTTGTCCTGTTGTGCTCCGGTAGTGATCCTGGCAGTGGCTCTGCCGGGAAGGGAGCACAACGGGAGTTTTGTTGCGGTCCCACTCTTCTCCTGTCCTCACGCTGGGACAACAGCAACCTGTGGAAAAGGCCTGTGTCTTGTCTTGCTATTTCTGGGATTTCAAGATATTTAAAGACTGGTGCTTCTGAGTGTTCAAAGGATGGAGTTTTAAAGGTACGCAAAGGTTGATGTTTCTGAGCATTTAAAGATAATTAAATGTTGGTGCTTGGGATATTTAAAGTCCCATATTAGCTGCTTTGAGCATTCCACTATGAAATAGAAATAAAAGATATAAAATATTCTAAAAGGTTTTTTTTTCTTCCTGAGAACTATTTTTAAATTGATTCGCTCCTGATTGTATATAGAGCTGGGGCTGGTGTCTTAATTCTTTTCAATCTAACATAATGATAACCTTTCAAAATTAGAGTAAAATAATGAAATGTCCTAAATGCTGCCATCTAGTGACAGAAAAATTCAATACTCACAAAATTAGAGGTATGTGACATCATCTAATCGATGTAGCCCAGCAGGTCTCATTTAAGTATCTAGCTGTAGAGATTAAATAGGCACATTCAAGAAAGGGAGGTGCAGTTCAGTAGGTCAAGATTAAATAGACTGAAACCCTTTCAGTTTTGCTTCTGCTGTCAGAGGAAGAAGAAAGGCTATGTTGAGATTCTTCTGCAGACTATCTTATGGCTACACTTTGGTTCTACTGACTGCCACAAGGTGTGTTGCAAGCTAGTGGACTATGTAACAGACACTGGCACAAAAGAGAAGCAATTTTACTGAAGCAGTTTTACTGAGCTGCGGTTGTCTTCCTCACTTAGCTTCCCTTAAGGGATGTATGTCTTCAATTGTTTCATCTTTGCACGTAAGGACAAAAAATTGGGGAGTTTTCTTCCCATTGTGGGAAGAAAATGAATATTTGTCTACAATATTCTCCCTACCTGTAAGCAGCCCAGTGTTGTGGAGGAATTATTCTGAGGAGAAAAAAATACTTATTTTTAATGCTAAGCCTCTGTTTGCTGCACAGAAAGTAGGTTTCTTGCACAGAAAACCACTTTCCTGCACAAGAAACCCATTTTCTGTGGCTGGTTCTTTTTATCAAGGAGCCCATAAACATAAGTGGCAGGTCTCACTGCCTCGCAGGCCTCTTGACTTAACTAATTATTCCCCACTTGTGAACGGAGATACCAGCATCGCTGGTGGGCCCTCGTGGCAGCCACATTTTGGAGTAACAATTGGAATGAAGGTGGCCAGGTTTTGAGTGAAGGCGATCAAATTCTCTGTAGGAGAACCAAGGGGGAAAAAAAATCCAAAGTCAATCTGAATGGTCAGAAGACTGTTGTAGCCTGTCTGCTATCTTTGTCATCCTGGCCATCCATCAGCCCTCCAACACGCTCACTCCTTCTTTTTCCTTCTCTTAACATGGTACGGGGGAAGGTACATGGAGACAACAGTGATTCCCACCCCCTCTCCTACATGGTCTCTCTCCTCTGTACTTTCTCTGTTGCTTCTGCAGCTGCCAAGTTAAGAAAGGCAGTGAACATTTTTTGTAAATGTAAGTGGTACAGAGATAGTTTGGGCATGGGAGAGGATGGCAGGCATAGATGGGGCTAAACTGGGAATCTTCCTATCTGTCAGATCAAAGTGTGAGCTGCAGGAAAAACTGGGAGCCTGCAAAGATGTCCTTGGCTTTTTTTTTTTTAGTTTATTTCATTACAAAATTTGAAATCCATTTTAAATCAAATCCAAACTCCTTCCTCATGGAACTTTATTTTATTGGCCCATTTGCCTCCAAAACTTACCTTTTCAAGGTTGGGATTAGTGATAGAAAGGACTGGCTGAGCAGTCAAAACCCCATCTTTGCTTAGAAGATGCTCAAAAGGAACATTCTCTGATACTGGTGATCCAAGGAAACATAATTTACAATGCCTCCTGGACCATCAAAGGATTTAGCCAGGACGCCCTGGGAACTCCATTTCTCATGCTGTCTGGTATTAACACTTCCAGAAGTTAATGGACCCAAGGCATACTTCTGGTCAACCCACTGGCAGTAAAGGAGACTTGGAAGCAGAGACGAATCCATGCATGTATAAAGTGGGAGACAGAGCAGTAGGGAGCGAGGTAATCCTTTTTTTTTTCCTTTTTCTTTTCCTCTGCATTTTGTAGGATCTGTGTATTTGAGCCCTTTGATTTCTTTTTACCTGTTGAGACCACATCCCCATTCTTCAAGAAGCTGGATAGCTTCTTTGTTCTCTTAGAGGAAGGAGCAGCCTTGGGATGACAATTCCAATCATGATTGCTGGCTTACCGCCCACACAGGGTATCTTGTAATTAAATTCAGTCCAGCTCCTTTGGCTTATCTCTTTTCCTATCCTAAGGGTGGATTTCCTGAGACAATAAATGTAATTCTTCTTTTTTACCTAACTGAAACATCTTGAGTAGTTACCCCCGTTTCTGCATAAATTGATCTTTCACTAAACTTACTGCACTCTGCATAACATTAAGTACCAAATATTCTTATTTATTTTTATGTTTGGAGGAATGTGGGAGTGAGGACTAGTGATGGTTGCTGGCTGGAACATTACTAATGTCCTGCTCTTAACTTCAGACAAGATTCAGGGTTCCCAAGTCCAAAGCCATGGAAGCCAGAGGTGTCTGATATCAAAACAGTCCAAAGTTAAGAAAACCATAAATCAGAGACTGGCTTCCAGGGAGTTGCATAGCTGAGTCATTAAACAATCCAAGGGCTGTAAATCTGTAAGGTGCACTTGCATAAGCTGAGCTGTTGAGAGGAAGACTGCAATTGTACTCAGCAAGGTGGCTGGTGAATGCTTCTTCCTTATCTAGGCAATATGTTCAGCTAACACCCTGATCTCTAGCAGTATTTAGGGAGAATATCCCACAGCTATGCTTCTCTGAATGCCTTGTTTGCAGCCTTTAACTCTGTCTGCAGGTGATAGGTTGAGCCAGACACCTGAGCCTCCACCTTTTTCTGGAATTTGGGGGCTTTTCCTGCTCTGAACCTGATCTGACCCACTAAACCAAAAGAGAACTTAACTGGCTATTGGGTGTCTGCTGTAGCTTCTCCAAAGGTAGGTCTGGTTAGTCTTCATTGGAAGATGACCTCAAAGGGGGAGGGGCATGCCAACTAGCCATATAAAACTTGTTATGCACCAATTACGATCTAGCTAGAAGAGTTTCCTCTTAGCAACAGAGGGAACTGGCTTGTCAAGTTGAACCATTTGGCTCCATAGTGTTTACTCTGACTGGCAGCAGCTCTCCAGAGTTATGAGCAGACCTACCTATCTTCAAGAAGGGAAAAAAGAGGATTAATAATTATATTCCAAATAATTATTGCCTGGTCAACCTGACATCAATCCCAGGTAAGATCCTAGAGCAGATCATTAAACAGTCAGGTTGTAATTACTTAGAAAGCAATGCCGTAATCACTAAAAGCCAGCATGGATTTCTCAAAAATAAGTCATGCCAGACTAATCTTATCTCTTTTTATGATAGGGTTACAAGCTTGACAGATGAAGGGAATGTTGTAGATCTAGCATATCTTGACCACAGTAAGGCCTTTGACAAAGTTCCCCATGACATTCTTGCAAGGAAACTAGTAAAATGTGGGCTGGCCAGGGCTACTGTTAGGTGGATTTGGAATTGGTTGACTGACTGAACCCAAAGGGTGATAATGAATGGCTGCTTTTCATCCTGGAGAGAAGTGACTAGTGGGGTGCCACAGGGTTCTGTCCTGGGCCCAGTGCTATTCAATATCTTCATCAATGACTTGGATGAAGGAGCGGAGGGCATGCTGATCAAATTTGCAGATTATACCAAATTGAGAGGGGTTGCTAATACACCAAAGGACAGGATCAAAATTCAAAATGACCTTGACAGATTGGAGAGCTGGGCCAAAGCTAACAAAATGAATTTCAACAGAGAGAAATGTAAGGGCCTGCACTTAGGCAGAAAAAATGGAATGCACAAATATAGGATGGGGGACACGTGGCTGGATAGCAGTATGTGTGAAAGGGATCTAGGAGTCTTGGAAGATCACAAGCTGAATATGAGTCAGCAGTGTGTGCGGCATCCAAGAAAGCCAGTGCGATTCTTGGTTGCCTCAATAGGAGTATGGTGTCTAGATCGAGGACAGTAATGGTACCACTCTATTCTACATTGGTTAGGACTCATTTGGAATACTGTGTCCAGTTCTGGGCACCTCAATTCAAGAAGGATATCGACAAGCTGGGACATGTCCAGAGGAGCGCGACCAAAATGGTGAAGGGTCTGGAAGCCTATGAAGAATGCCTTACGGAACTGGGTATATTTAGTTTGCAGAAGAGAAGGTTAAGAGGGGACATGATAGCCATGTTTAAATATTTGAAGGGATGTCATGTTGAGGAGGCAGCGGGCTTGTTCTCTGCTGCTCCAGAGACTAGGACAAGGAGCAATGGATTCAAGCTGCAGGAAAGGAGATTCCACTTGAACCTCAGGAAGAACTTCCTGACAGTCAGGGCTGTCCGGCAGTGGAATATGCTGTCTCGGAGTGTGGTGGAGTCTCCTTCTTTGGAGGTTTCTAAGCAGAGGCTGGATGGCCATCTGTTGGGAATACTTTGATATGTGTTCCTGCATAGCAGGGGGTTGGACTCAATGGCCCCTGGGTTCTCTTCCAACTCTATGATTCTATGATTCTATCTGCAGAACTCCATGATTTACAATCCATCATAGGGTCTTTCTACCCTACACTGTTATAGTGCTATTATTCCACTTTCAACACCTTGTGGAATTCTGGGGTTTGTAGTTTACTGAAGCCAAAGAGCTCTCTGGTTAAGAATTCTAAATGCCCCTCCCTGAACTGCAAGCTTCAGGATTCCATAAGATGTTGAAAGTGGAATAATAACACTATAACCGTGTAGTGTGGAAATGGTCAGGGACTTTCTCCCCCAAGTTTTCTTAGAGAGTTCTATTTTTAAAAATATCTGCATGTCTATAGTCTGAAAAACTGATCCAGTTTTCAGGGGAGGTTTTCTGTCATTAGTACTCTAGAAGGAGGCTTGAGTCTGTTATTTTTTTTTTTTTCAGAAGGATTAACCCTTCTCCCATCATCAAAAGAGCATGTTAGAAATACAAATACAGAGACACAATCTAATATGCTTGACACTGATTCACTATGATTTATGCTGCAACAAATACCAGAGAGGTAACAATTGGCATGATCGCTTTTTCATTAAGGGTTACAACGGTGACGGTGATCAGACTGTAAGCCAGAAAAGTCCAGAGACTAAAGGCTGCATTCCAAAGGGACACGTCTGAGCACAAACCACATGATGGAAGATCTCCTTTGCTCAAACGCAGTCTGGTCAGGTATAAACATACACACTGTAGGAATAAAAAGAAGAACTAAACTTGATATGAAAGGGTGGAAATAAGGTGGCAACAAACTGAACATTTTTAAGTTTCACTTTACAGTCTACTCAGGTGAATTCCGAAAAAGCAGCCATGCAAATTCACTCAAAGTGCTGGATTTTGCAGTTAAAATCTGAAGAACAGGTTCAGTTCATCCTCAAAATTAGTTTTTGAGCCTCTGAAACATTTCATTTCCTCCATTAAAAACAGAGCTGTAGCACCTGCTCTCCTATTCTGATTTTCTAGTGGAAAAATGTCCTTGAAGTATATGTATGGGGCAGGAGAAGAGAACCATTTCTCGACACACACACAGACACACAGTGACACCCCCCCTTCAATCCTGTACTCTTTGTGTTTCCATTAATTGTTGGTGATGATACCATGCTGCTATTTGCTTAATTTTTGAGACAGAATGAAAACATTTTGCATCTTCACAGTGTTGAATATTCTGTGTATACCAAGTGGGAACAATACCAGTGAAATCCATACCCATTCCAGATTGAAATGAAACAAAACATGGAAAAGTCAAGTGTGTGTGTGAATACTTCTGCAAGGTGGAAGTATCTAGAAGCTTCCTAGCTTTGTAGGAGTGGCAATGGGAAAATAGCTACCTTGATATAAACTGTTGCTCATATGCTTGGCAGCCAGATGTTCTTAATTCATGGAAGAGAGAAGCCTTCCTCCCCAAAGCTGATGTCCAGATGTTGTAGCTGCTAACTTTGCTCTTCCTTGATAGAAGTGTGGGCAATGAAAAGAGGTGTGGTAGTCAAGCAGATGCCTAGTTCTTTAAGCATTCCTATTACAAATAATGTTGCTGCTGCTCTCCGGAGCACTAGATTGTTTTGAATTTCTATAGCCAGAGTCTACTGCATCCTTCTCTAACCCAATGCCTCATGTGTTGGATATCAACTTACTGTTGATCGTATTTGTTGGGAATAGTGGGAATATATCTGTAGGACACTGGTTGGAGAAGGCTGATCTACTGTATTTGGTGTTCATGGACTTATCAGTGTAAAACTAAATTTAAAAAAATCACAAATACAGTTAATCTCCCCAGTAGGCTACACGGGAACAAAAGCTAGTAAAATACCAATTTCATTCCAATTGCTATGTCTCTCTGTGTTGTTCAGTTCACTTTCTATTAATTTTAGGATCAATAGAAGGAGTTCCTTTGTAGTTCATCTCCTCAACTTGTCCAGGACACTGCACTTAATGAGGTTTAAAATTCACTTGAACTACATCAGCATCTTTAATTATGCTTTGCATTTAATCTTCACTGTACCACTTAAATCACCAGATCTAAAATTAAACCTTTTCAAGCCTAATCTAATAATAAACGCACATGACATTTTGTGGAAAAATGGGCAAGTCTGATTAGAGTGGCAAACTATTTCAACCATCTGAAAACAACAAGTCCTGTAGAATAATCTGAACAGCCGTGTCCGTGTTAGGCAAGGTACTTGCCTGGGAAATAGATGGATCTGAATCCTTTTGAGGTGCCTGTCTTTTATTTTACAAGGGTTTTGTTGTTGCTGTTGTTTCTTTGTTTGCAGGAAAAGGCTATCAATATGGACTGAGCAAATCGTATCCACAAACCTACAATTAATGGAAATTTCCTACTGGTGAGAACCACTGGCTTCACTGATGTGCTTAACAGAAACACCATTTAACCAGCTCAGTGGCAATTTCAGGCACGTGAAAGCAGAGATTAGTGCTAGAGCAGAAGCAAATATAGTTTTCCACTTTTGCCCAGGAAATAATTTCACAAATGTAGACTGTTTGTGTGATCTGAAACTGAAAGTTCCCCATTGATGTTTGCTTGAAATGGTTAAATATCTTGTCATTGGTATTTTACCAGTAGGCATGGCTGAATAAGGCCCTTTCCACAGCTAACCTGGGTCCATGGTGATCCCAGTGTCATCCTGGCAACGGCTTTGCCAGGATGGGAACGCAGATGACAACGTTCCCATCTGCACTAGCTTGCTCGCTGCAGAAGGAAGTGTGATGGCCCCACCTCTTCCTGCTGCAGTGCATTCCGGTACTGTTTCAGGCTGCAGGGGGGGAGGAAGCACACCCATCGCGCTTCAAGTGCCTCCACAGCTAAGCTAAGTGTGGACACAAGGCAGGATGGTGGCACGATTGGCAGTCGTTGAGGGGGAAAACCCATCAATAAATTGCAGTGCGATTGCATCACCTGGGGACTGGAGAAGGATGGGACCACAGCAATGTCATGCATAAGTGTTGTCATGGTCCCATCCTTTTCCTGTTCCCACGGCAGCTTGGGAAGATGGAACAGAAAGGGCCTCTGACCTGTGCTATTTTTGTCTGTGTTTACTCAGAAGTCTATGCCATACAATTTCCAAGTCAGTCTGTTGTTTTTTAACTTCATGGAAATTTCCTTTTTTCTTCTTCTTATGAACCTTTTCCTGATTTATGCATTTGAACTGAAAACTGCCTAGCAACTTTCATAGAGGTGTATAGTACAAAGAATGACTGCGTTCCAGTCTCCAAAGTATGAATTTGTTTAATTTGCTTAAAAATGGGGACTAGTTGAAATTCTTCCCAATCTCTAGCTACCAATATTCAATAATCCAATAATTTTAAAAGGAAGAAAAAAAAATCAAAACAGTGGCATTGATATTGGCCTAGATCCAATTCCTAGTCCCAATTAGAGTCAACTTGTTGAAGTAATTAGCTTTTTATATGTGTTGAATTACCCCTCAGCAATTCAGCAAAGGGTCTACTTTAGCTGGGAACAACTGCTGGGAAAGCAAAATTCAAAGTACTGGAGGTGAATCGGGATGAAGGACTACAGTTCTTTTGATAGGTTGATGCATTTCTAAATGATGAGAATATATTTTGGAAGAACCATAGTTTCAAGAGAGGTTGGATGAATTTCTGGAATGTCTTTCCTAATTTGCACACCAGTATGTTAGACGTGAACCACCAGGCCACCAGGAGTTTCCACCTGCCCTATGGAGACTCTATAATGGATGCTGTTGAAATGGACCCCTTTGGTTTCTCAATAGCCTCAAGTTATTTTTGGAGCACAATTCCCACAAGTATTCTTAAAAGTAACTTTACCAAGCAGTGGTTGCAGTAATATAAAGTAAGTATCCCACAGCTTCTCAAAGCTTGGAAAGGGTAACAAATACAAGTTTTGTGTTATAACCATGGTCCCTTTGCTGATATGGTTACAAGGAACAAAGTTCCTAGTAGTCATAGCAGCTGGTAGGGCTTCCAGCTGGATTTTAAAGGCTCCACTGGGTACATGACAGTCCCCAAGAACAGTCCAGTCTGTTGCATGGGCATGCAGCATGGGTGCAGTCAATGGGGGACAGTGATAGAAACAAGAGTCCTGAGGGATAAACAGCACACTATTCAGAAATGCCTCCCTTGAGAGCTTTTTGCATGGCAAAATCTTGCTGTAACAGGGAGTGACCTATACCCTTGAGATACCAGAAGCAACAATGGGCTGGCCTAAGGGGAAATAGAAGACTCAGATTTAGGCCCTTTCCACAGCTTGTCTTATTCCAGAGACATCTGGTGCGGGTCCCAGTGTTGTCTCTGCTGGGAAGGGTGTGCTCCCCTCCGCACCAGCTGCCTCTGAGAATGGAGGAAGCATGATGGTGCCACCTCTTTCTTCTGCAGCACAACTGGGTACTGTCCCAGGCTGTGCTGGGGCAGGAAGTGCAGCCATTGCACTTCCAGGACCTCCACACACCAGGTAAGTACAGGCAGGTGGCAGGAGGGCTGCATGATCACCTGTCATTGGTGGGGAAAACGTATCAATGATTTGCGGTGTGATCGTGCTACCTGGGGATGGGAGAAAGATGGGACTCAGAGGACGTCATGCAGAAATGTCATCAGGGTCCTGTCCTTCTCCTGTCCCCATGTGGGATGACGATATCCTGTGAAAAAGGCCTGATGTATAGAGATGATTGAAAGTGGTTTGTGAAAAGCATAACTGCTCATACGTGGGCTCTTATATACCTTTTGCTCCACTGTCCCACTGGTTAGACAGGTTTAGCAGTTTTTCAGTACAACACTCGTGCAACCTATTCCCTACAGGGAGAAGTGGGATGTACATGCTCAGAGCTGTATTCCTTCTCCCCAATTGCTTCCCTTTCTCTGTGCCATCCACCTACCTCTCCGCTTGATTGCCATAGGGCATTCACAGTTGGATGTGGAGTACGTTCAGCTACACTTCAAGGCTTAAAGTTTAAACCCAGTTTAGTAAAAGGTGGTGAACAATGAGTGCTTTGAGAACCTGCTGTGATGTTCCTTGCAATCATTATAACAATAAGAAAAGGAAAAGAAGAAACTCCTTCATCCAGGAGTCTGAGCTGCAGGATTCAACATCCTCTAGGTCAAGGCAGATCACTTTGATCATTACAGATGAAAGGCTGATGAAATCTCTATTGGGCCACCAGGTTCTTACACCACTGTATTTTTCTGCCTAAGCTATGCACTCCTTTCAAACACATTTCTGTCTTGATAGTAATTAAATAAGAGAAGATCAAAGGTACACAAATCTTTTATCAATATTAGCAAATTTAAAGGTAACAATTCTTTATCATTCATAAATAATTTCTTTCTCTTTTTCTAAGGATTGAGAAGCAATTGCTTTGGTTCAGGATCTTTGCAGAAGCTGCTACCTCCAAAGAACCTCTATTGTAATTACTTTAAAAAGGTATTGATGCCATCCTTTAGGTACGCTAATAATGATGGCTGGGCCAAATGATGTGTAATAAAAGAAATATTTAAATATCTACCCTTGCTTCCACATTGTAAGGCCAAATTGACCTCCCTCTGCATATGTGAAAAAGAGGCCGGAGACAAAATTATGTTCATGATCTATTTTTATTTGAATCTTTAATTATGACAGACAAGATTGCTTCACTAATAGGTAGCCCACCTTGAGATCAACCTTGAAAATGGAACTGCTCGACAACAACATTAATCTGGTCTGAGAACAAGACTGCATCATCCACAGAGGCATAGAGATGAGACCCGGGAAGAGAGAGAAGAGGTTTGGCATGTCTCCCTGAATGTGGTAAGACCAGGCACTATAGTTCTAGATCAAGGCTGAAGTTTGGAGTTTGGGAAAAGGGGCAATGACTCTTAAAATAAATATTGATATATACTAATAGTATTAAAATTTACTAATAATTTTTGAAGATTAATCATTATTTTAATCATCATTGCTTATTACTGGTCTATATAGTACGATTATGATACTTATTTTACAAATATAAATAAAGTTAAGCATAGCTGAAATACATTTATTGTTTTCGATCTTTTTAAATTAAACTTTGAGGTTTGACACAACTGCTTAGAACAAATCTAACTTAAAATAACAGAGTAATGTTAACAAGTGATTTGTTATTAGTATTGGTTTTTTATTTTTTATGAATTTTTATGAATTAAGAGTTTTTTTTGTTTTGTTTTGGGTTTTTTTAGTACGTAAACAAGATTATAACTACTACCAGCAGCAAGAATTAACTTTGATTTTAATCAAGGAGTTAGGAGTTGTTTGCAACAAGGGCAGGAACCAACTTTTTAATTTGTAGTCTTTTTTAGTTGGTTGTAGTTTAGTTAGATATTTGTAGTTTTGTTATATAGTGTTTGTTCTTTCATATGTATTTATTGTTTTTTATTTTTAATTTTGTATATTGTCATATATTTTTATTATTTATGTCTGATTAATAAAAATTCTTTAAAAAATACTGATTTTATTTCATTTATACTCAGCGGCAAAGCATATATCCTCCAGTTGTCCCTATTTGGCAGGGACAGTCATGATTAATCCTCTGTTGTTATACTTTCTCAGTTGTTTTTAAAAAGTCCCAGTTTGTTTCTCTTCTTTCCACTTTCCCTCTTTGTCTTCAACTTACTTCAATTGTTGTGAACTGAGTTCAGAGTGCAAAGGTAATTTGCATGCAATTAACCCAGCAAGAGAGGAAAGGAGAGGAGGGGGGAGGAGGGGGGAGGAGAGGGGAGGAAGATGTGAAATCTTGCCCTTCCAAGTAGGCTCAAGCAAAAGTAAACTTCTGCAGTCTCTGTTGGCCTGCATGTTCTTCTTCATGAATAACTTTTGTCATCTTGAGCACACACTGTGGTTGCTTGCACACATGTGTCCGTGAGGAAAGATTGGACAAAACCTAAGTCCAAATAAAATATATATATGATGTACATTAAGATTTGCACCTGGGGAAGACAGTGGATGATGCAATCCCATGTAATACCTGCATGAGTCAGTGGGTTGTGTGGCTAGAGTTGCATCAGAAATGTATGTATACAAGGGGGGGTGTTCTAGCCAACTGTGCCCTCTTGATGTCTGATAGAGTGGCCGGAGGCTATGTTGGATGCATATCTTCGCATGCTGTGCTGAAACTCCGTTGGAGGACTGCATATATGTATGTATGGTAACTTGGAAGTAAAAGCCTCCTGTTGGAAGACAACATTGCATGGGAGTATTTTTTCTTCCTGGCTTCAGGGCTTTGCTGCTACTCTGTTGGGACGCTTCTAAGCTGTGTGAGTAAAACTCTGCTACATGGTTTTTCAAACACTTTACTCTGGTAAGCTGTTTTGCCAGAGCTCAGTGCTGGAGGGAAGTGCTACCGAGGTTTTTGTGTAGCTCCCATCATCCACCATCCCTCTGACAGTGTCCTGATATTTATCTGGAAAAAGTTGGATGGTAAGATCCTTTTCTTTGGGCAGCTAAACTGTATTTCTAAATGCTAAACTGAAATGTTAGAAATTTGGACACTGAAGGAAAATTTCATTTGGGGGAACAGAATTCTTATTGGGAAGAGGCAAGATCCTCATTTGGTGCTAGTCTCTGAGCCATCTATTGTTGGTTCCTGAAGAGCTTCCAGGAAAGAAAGAAACAATTGTAGCCAAAGGGCACAAATATAGTGCCTAGTCCCTGGCACATTGGGGAGGGGGGGGTTAGGGCCCTGGCTCACAATAACTGTTTTGCATGTGGATTTGATTCGCTGTTTCAGAAGCTTCACTACTTACCTTTTAATCCAGAGCTTTCCAGACTTTCCATGTTGGTGACACACGTTTTAGACATGCATCATTTCGTGACACAGTAATTTCACTTTTACAGTAGGACCCCCTTATCTGTGGATTTAGTTATCCGCAGTTGGCTGGGATCGGCCGGAGGCAGGCAGCAGGAGGTGGTGAGAAGCGTGATTCCATGCTTCCCATTGTTCTCCTGCTGGCTGCTGCCGCAATCAGGCCTGGGGCTGGCGGCTAGGGTTGGGAAAACAGCTCTGCTGCCTCGATCGGGCCCCTGGGGCAGGCAGCAGGAAGTGGGAAAACAGCGGGGAACACACTCATTTCCTCAACAAATATTCCTGCAAAGGTGTGCAACTGAGGCCATTTCCGCACTAGACTGTTATAGTACTATTATTCCACTTTCAATATCCTATGGAATCCTTTGAAGCCCCTCCCTAAACTGCAAACCCCAGGATTCCATAGGATGTTGAAAGTGGAATAATAGCACTATAACAGTCTAGTGCGGAAATGGCCTGAGAGAAAGCCTTCCCACAAGGATCATAAAATTTCGTTGGGCTCATATGAGGAGATAGACTAGGATGTCCCCTCCCTATTGCATTTCTTCTGGCAGGTTTTTGGCTACTGGCTGACTGAGGAATGGGCTTTTAATGGATGATACTATACTTTTTTTTTTTTTAAAAAAAACACAGTATCTTTCTATTTTGCTTTAAATTCAACTGTGTATTTTAATATTAAGTTTGTATTTCTGTAATTGTGTTGTCATAGATCCATAGAATCACAGAGCTGGAAGAGATCACAAGGGCCATTGAGGCCAATTCCCCCTCATGCAAGAATACACAGAATATATTTTACCCTTGCAACTTTTCCATTTGTTTCTGTTTTGAACCTGGTAGTAAGCCACTTTGCAAATATAGATCAAACAGATAAATATGCAGGTATACCTCAGTTAATGAACGGGGTATCTTCTTGGCGTTACTTCTACAACAGAAAATTTGGTACCATAGGCAGAAATAGTGTGAAAAGAAAAGAATAGAGACTGGTCCCTACATCACAAAAAAGGCAAACTTTTGCATGAATAATCTTTAAGAGATCACATGAAGTTTTCTTCTAAGAACTCTTTTTATGATCTCCATTTTGGTGGCAAATTTTATAGCTGTATCATGTATCAAAATGCTGTGGGTATCTGATGAGGCACGGTTATTTGCTTTTATCTTTTCTCTCTCTTTTGCTGTTGTTCATGATCCATAAAGGATTCAGTAGGCAGCTGCTATTTACCTTGTGTGCTTCAGGAAGGCACAAACAGCATCAAAAGGCTTGGCAAGAGTAGAATCCCATTATTTCTAAGCTCAAAGTTGTTGTTGTTTTTTGCATTGTTTACAGCAGACATTCACTGAAACCCAACATCAAAGGTCTCTGTTATTCCAGCTTTCCTTCATCATCTTCCCCATACTGCTAAAATATGTCAGCTAGACAGGGGATAAGGAGGAAATAGGAGGTTGGCCAGGCATAAAAAGACTTTGGGCCTGTCCATACTAAACTGTTACAGTGCTATTATTCCACTTTCAATCGCCTATGGAATTCTGGGGTTTGTAGTTTACTGAAGCCAAAGAGCTCTCTGGATGGGAATTCTAAAGGCCGTTCCCTAAACTGCAAACCCCAGGATTCCACAGGATGTTGAAAGTGGAATAATAGCACTATAACAGTGTAGTGCGGAAAGGCCAACAGTCCTGGTATGGGGAGGGGAAAGGAGCGGTCCACGAGTTGTGCTTTTGCATGATGTGATCGTTGTCCTGCTGCCAGCCGCCTGTTGCGATTGTGGGATATTTGCTTAATGAAATAAATCCATTAAGTGCCTGTGATCGTGTGACGCTCCCATCCTTCCTGGCCTTGCGGAAGAGCAGGAAGCAGGATAGAGGTGCTCCCTTCCCCAGCACAGCACGGGAAAGAGCCCAGCTGCACTGTGGAAGGCAAGAGCACGCTGCTCATGCTGCCTTCTGCAGGGAGCCGGTTGGGTGCAGAGGGGGCATTCCTATTGCTCTCACTTTCTGGCAAAGGAGCTGCTGAGATTGTGATGCGAGGACAACAGGATCAGGTAGGGTGTGGGAATGGCCTGAGAAGCATGGAGAACAGCACACAACTTATTCTGCCCCTTTGCCCCTGTAAGGAAACAGACTGCAATAGAACTAGTCTTGCAAGAACCACACCTATGCAAGCTTTGCTTCCTTTTTATTAACCACATTATAACCACCTCAGCTTTAAAATGGGCCTCACTGTAGGCCTCTGACAGGGTTCCTAGTCCTGGACCCTTTAATAAATGCCATGCCGTGCCATCTTTGAAGCATGCTGGCTGTTTGTTCTGACAGGCACTGCTTCTCATTCTTTAGCTAATCAGTGTAGAGAATGGAACAATGAACTACAGGTTCCAAACGACTGGTAGCAGCAGTAAATTTATTTTGCCACTAACAGCCTTTGTAATGCTCAGACCGACTTTATCTCGTTCTACCATGGGTATGCAGAGATAATTGCTGTAGTACTTTGTTAAAAAGAAAAGCTCTCTGCCTTTCCATTAACTCCCTGCATGGTGCCTGTTTCACTTGAGTGCACTAGGTACCACTTACAGTTCAATTTTACAGCCATGATGGACTGGAACATATCAACCTGCTTTCTCTCCACTCTGCTAATTGCATGCATTAATAAACAGGAAGATTTAGATGATTTTTAAAGCATTCTTATTCTCTCCCCCTCATCCCATTCTCCTCTCCTTTTGTGCTGTCTCCTTTTACAAAGAAGAGCAAGACACCAGTGCCAATGAAATCCCAACTGCCACAGGATTAAATAAAGTACCTTCTTACCACAGCAGGGTGTAATAAGTTACTGTTTGGTGGGAGCAAATCAACCATACAGAAGCTGTTGCAAATTAAAACAATAACAAAGGCGAGCATTGTATGAGGTAAATCTACAACATGCATGTGTTTACATAATCATGTTGGAATTTGCTTTGAAATTTTGCCTGGAAAATGTATTAAGTCTGCAAGGGTGAAGACTGAAATATCTGAGCCCACAAATTGCTGAAACAAAGTAGGGGAACTGTAGGGTGGGGTGGCAAAAGAACAGAACCAAAAAATGACAAAAAAGGAAGAAATCCCTTTTGCAACGGGTCAAGGCTGACAAGGCACTCAAAGGCTACGATGCAAAATAAATAAACAAGCTGTCAGAAACACTAATGTTGCTAGTATTCCTCTCCTTTCATTACTTTGTTAAGGTGATTAATTTTTGTCTTTTAAGAAGCACGGCTTTTGAGCATGACTTGTGCTTGCCTCTGTTTAATTGTCTCTGCTGCTCACACAGAAAACGAGAGACCTGTTCCACTCACCATGATGTACTTTAAAGCATGAGATAGAAATTGGAAAAAACAACTCCTTTTTTTCCTGCCAAGAGTTCTTTTGTCAACTAAAGAGAAAAACATGGCTATTTTCTCCACACCTGCGGCTATATTTTGCAGCACTGATTCCCAGTGAATAGATCGTACCAGGATATTCTTGAATTCAACAGCAGTTAAGACGTAAGTACTGCTGTAAAATGTCAGCTGCTAGGCCCATTGTAAAATGAAGACAGCACATACTTCAAACTTCACAGGCATATTATGAAGTGTTTGCAATTAAAGGATGGCAGAAGACTGTGAAGTGGGGAAGAAAAGCTGTCTGTTTCAAGTGCCTTGGTACTCACTGCAAAACACAGGCCTTTTCCGCACTGGGCTATTAAAACGGTGCAGAGCGACCTCCAACGGAGGTCTTCTGCACTGTAGAGTGGACTGGGGTGGACTACTTTTTGTAGTTCCATACCTCAGTCCACTCCGGAGCGACTGGACCTGGTTGCGCGGCGTGTTTTTTTAAAACCTCTTTTTAGAGGTTTTTAAAAAGCACGGAGCGCCCAACCCCGTGCTGCTCCGTTGCCCGGCTCTGGAGCAGATTTGCAGGCGCGCGCAAATGCGTGCCTGCAGACCTGCCGGGGGCGGGCTTCCGGCTGGCGAGCTTTTCCGGTTGGTGGAGAGCCTCCACCAACCGGAAGCCGCCATTTTGGACGCCGGAGGAGTGCGGAGCAACATGCTCGCACTCCTCCTCATCGCGACGGACTCGCCCGGACGAAGTTAAAATCCGGTGAGAAGCATGTTCCGTCGTTTCCCCCCCCCACGTCTGGAAAGGGCCTCAGAATCCAAAGTATCTGAAAACAAGTCATCAAGATTTATGTGATGTATGTTTGAAAAACGTTGGATGAAGTCACAGGATTGGGGATACATGGCTCAGCTGTTCTATATGCAAAAAGGACTTTGGCACTCTTTTTGATCATTAGTTGAACGTGAGCCGGCAGTGTGATGCTGCAGCAAAGTACGTGAATGCTATTATTGCCTGCATTAATAGTAGCATAGTTTCCAAGTTGATTGAAGCAATAATTCCACCATATTCTGCACTGGTCAGGCCTCATCTGGAGTACTGCATTCCATTCTGCATGCTACATTTTAGGAAGGGTGTAGACAAGTTGAAGTTGGTTCAGAGAAAGGCAACAAAGATCATAAGTGGTATGAAGAACAAAACATATGAGGAAAGGTTGAAGCTGAGAAAGTTTAGCTTGGTGAAGAGAAGACCGAGGGTTGACATGCTTGCACTCTTTAAATACCTCAGGGGCCGTCACAGAGAGGAGAATGCAGGCCTGTTTTCTGCTGCCGCTGAAGACAGAACCGGGTCTAATGGTCTTAAGTTACAGAAAGGTATATTTCAATTGAAGATTAGAAGGAACTTCTTGACAGTGACAGCAGTTTGGCAATGGAACCAAATGCCTAGAGAGGTAGTAGGATCTCCTTTTCTGGGTGTCTTCAAAAAGAGGCTGGACAGCTAACTGCTGGGGATGCTTTAGCTGGAGATCCTGCATTGAGCCGGGAGTTGGACTCGATGGTCCACAAGCCCCTTCCAACTCTATGATTCTATGATATATTATTTTCAAGTCCAAAACTAATGGAACGTTATCTGTTTGGCCCACAGTTTTGATCATGTTACTCCATTTTTGATATCTCTTCGTTGGTTGCCTATTCCTTTTAGGTTCCATTATGAGCTTCTTGTTTTAACTTTTAAAGCCCTAGACAACCTAGTTCCCCTTGTGTTTCAGTCTTCATTTCTCTTTAACAGCCTGCTCAGGACTCTTTTTCTATGAATTCTACGTTTCTCTCCCAGTCAAGGATCTTCTCTTCTTTGGTTTGGCTTTATCCTTTTCCATGTGCTACTTTATGTTCTTGGAATTGTTTCCCTGAATATTGAGGCCTACTCCTTTTCACGTTGTTTTAAAATCTCGGTTAAAAACAGTCTTGTTTTTCAGAAGTTTTGGAATTTAGTTTAATTTAGTTTCATACTCCTGTATATTTTGATTATATGTATCTGTTAGCTTGTTTCACATTGTGTCTTATTAGTTTTTATATTTGCATTTGTGTAACTTGGTTTATAATTATATTGTCTTCGTTTTATATCTGTATTACTCTCTTCTCCCTCTCCTCCTCCTCCTCCTCCTCCTCCCTCTCCTTCTCCTCCTCTAAATTAGATTGTATGCTTTTGGCAGGGCTGGATGTCTCTTTTATTGCATCATTCTGTAAAGTGCCATGTACTCTGATAGAGCTATATAAACTTTATATAGTTTAGACTATATAAATACTATTAGGATGGGTCAACCCAACAATTTCATAATGTCTTTTTGGATGAACAATGCACATCTCTACAAATAATGCTAGAAACTAAACCAGCCGTTATTGTAATCCAGTTATGATGAACTCACTCAAAAATCACAATTCAGCTTTTGACATAAGTCAACTCAGGATCCAAAATTGTTTCTCTTAGAGGAGAAGTTTTGGCTTTCTAGAGTTTGTTTTGGACCACATCTCCCATAATCCCTTACCACTGACCATTATTGGTGGAGCTGATGGGAGTTGTAGACAATGGCAGGTGGTGGACCAAGGTAGGGGGGCACCTTACCTTGCCATTTTACGGGAAGATGTCATCCCCATTCAGACATGGCTCAGGTTGTAGAAAGAATTGGAAGATCAAACTTACCTCAACCTGCCTCTTAGTTATAGATTAATTTGATGTGATTGGGATTTTTATCTTATATTTTTAACTTGCAATCAGCAGAGCAATTGCTTTGATCAAGCTACAGAATTGTACAATAAAGCCAACCATTTCAGGTGGTTTTGAATATCGGAGTTTGGAATAGTTTCCCTCCACACACTTTTTTTGAAACCACAGTTACCAAGATCTGGAAGCTGTAATCCCCTCCGAAATAAATTTTCGAGCTGTGTTGAATGTTTTAATACAGGAAAGCAAACTTCTGCATTCTTTTGTTTTGTAATAGGTAGCCAGCATGGTGTAGCAGTTTGAGCATTGGGCTACTATGCTGAAGACTAGGGTATGAATCCCTGTTCAGCCATGGAAATCCTCTGAGTGACCTTGGGCAAGTCACACTCTCTCAGCCTCAGAAGAAAGTAAAGGCAACCCCTGTAACAAGTTCGCCTTAGGGTTGTCATAAAATGACTTGAATGCACACAAGAAGAAGGAAGTGGTAGCTACTTCAAGGAGAATGAAATGGTTGTTATGTTGTATGTTATGCTTGAGCAACTGCATGAGAAGGGGAGGGAGGGGGGGAGAGAGAGAGAGAGAGAGAGAGATTTACTCCCAAGAAATGTTACCTGTCCAGAAAGCCAATTTGCCTTGCTGCTGTGATGAACCACCTGCAGCATACAATGGCAAGATATGATTCATCTTCAGATCCGTCGCACTCTTTTCAAACTGGAGCTAAGGGAATCTAATTACACTCTTAGAGCTAGAAGACACTAATATTTTGCAGTTCCTTTTGAAAATGACATGTTACTGTTTGAAATACCTTCATTACATCAAGCTGTCATGTTAAGGTAGGCTTAACTCTTTGGCAGATAATGACATAATTCCCATGTCTGACAAGACACACACTGTTTGTCTTGTCAGAATGAGAATGCTTGGGATGTTGTGAAATGTGGGGGCAGAAGAACGGGAAGTTAACATCTGTGGTAAAATGCATTAGCTACAGAGAGACATGCCCATTAGTTTTTCCTGGAATGACTCCTGTGTCCTTAATGGTATATTTTGAGAGCAATTGTTATGTATCTTTCTCTCTCTGTGACTATAATTCATAAGGCACAGAGTTACAAATATTGGGCCAACCCTACCATTAGGGAGAGTAAGGTGGCAACTCCAGAGCACCATCAGGATCAGAGGAAAATGGAAGCAATGTTGGCAAGGTGTTTGAGGAAAGATCTTCAGGTGTTGTGTGGCTTGTCACTCCCACATAAATGGGACAATGAACCCAGTCCAGGATTTCATCCAAAGTTAAACGGAGATATAGCAGACCCTGAACTTTTGGGAGGGACAGCTTTTGGTACCTTGGAGAGATCTGTTAAAGTTCACACTGGAACCCAGAGCAGATTCACTGGTCTTGACATCAAAGCCACCGGTCTCCACTGATGCAATCCGCTTGTTCACCTGCTGCTCACTCTGGCTAAAGTAACAGTGGTAGTTAGAAGGCAGTGCAATAGAGATCCCTGCTTCCTGGCTTATTGTTTGGCAAACAAGCCAGTGGTAGCAATGTGGAAGAGGAGAAGGAAGTGGATTGTCATCATCACTGGTTGACCTTAGATCTGTAACTCTTTCTCAGCTTGACCTCCCTCACAATCTCCCTGTTGTGAGGATAAATTGAACTCAGTGCAGGAAAGGCAGTGTAGGAACACAGGTAATACATAGTTCAGGAATGGATAACACATGACCTCCGGGTGGTATGCAACTGCCATCTTTTTTTGCAGCTCCATACTGCTACCGCTGCTGGAATTTTGTCTTGTTTTGTGCAAAATAGCAGAGTTCTACACCTGGAAGAGACAATTTCCTCCCCAAAGCAAGATGCAACTACTACTTTATTTTTTTTGGGGAAAAAAAACAGAATTCAACTTTTGGACACTTTTGTGTCTTTTTAAAAAAAGTGGGGGGCACATTTTTAGAAGGCATGCAGTCTGTAGCAAGTCTGCAGGGAAAATGAGTTCTTTGCCACTGAAATCTAAGCTCTTTGCCACATTCACCCCCAGATCTACTGGAGTTTGCTTGCTCCTCCAATAAATAAAGAAGCAGGAGATGGTGACGATGGTAGTGAGAAGGTAGACTCATAAGGTAGACCACAGTGGTTGTGAGAAGGTAGACTTACTGTCCTCAAGGTTGAAATCGTCGTCATCATTATCATCATCATCTATTTATTTATGTAGGGTTGGAGGAGAGTTCTAGGGCTATCTTGGACTGCTAGAAAAAACAAATAAATGGGCCTTGGAGCAAATTAAACCTGAATTCTCCTTAGAAGCCAAGATGACTAAACTGAGGCCATTGAACTTCAACCATATAATGAGAAGATGTGACTCACTAGAAAAGACAATAATGCTTGGTAAGATAGAGGGCACTGGGAAAAGAGGAAGACTGCATCACAGATGGACAGACTCAATCAAGGAAGACCCATCCCTGAATCTGCAAGACCTGAGAAGAGCAGCTGAGGATAGGATGACCTAGAGGTCTCTATCCATAGGGTCACCATCAGTTGAAGCTGACTTGATGGCAGTTAACAACAGTAGCACCATGGTGCTTTACAAGTAAAAGAACAACAAAACAGTTCCCTGTCTTCAGCTTTACAATCTAATTAAGACATGACACAAAAGGAAAAGGGGATGGTAGTGTGGGAGGGGATTGATTCCAGCAGATATTGCTTCTTCTTCTCTCCCTTCATGGCCAGGACAGTGGCAGTTAAGATGAAGGGAAGGCCTTTCCTCTGATTCTGGGCTTAGGCATGATGGAACTATGCCTGTGTCCTTCAAAAACCTGATCCTTGCAGTGATTCAAGCAAAGTAACCTTTCTGGTGCCTGAGCCAAATGCACTGCCAATGTATCAGGCCCTTTGCTGTGCCCTTCATCTTCAAAGCCTTTCTGCACAAACAAATTCCAGACGAACATGAGTTGGAACAAGCCCCATTGGCAAATGGCAATGAGCTAAGCAATGGCAAAGAGCTAAGCAGTTTCCATAAATGGATTAGACATTTGCTAGACTAATAAAAACAACATTAAAACTGGCTTACTATTTTTTTTTTTAAAAAAACAAAAATCATAAGGAAAAGCAGTCTTCATGCTTGAAGCCATAATCCAGTTACTGTCTGCAGGGAAAGGAGGCATCAAAGCCAGTTTCCCTAATAAAGCAAGCTTTGCTGCACCATCTTTGTTTGCAGTCTAGAGTGTAGTTGACCACATAATTGCGACAACTTCCCAGGTTTAAATCCAAGCATCCAGAAGGCTTTGCAGTTGCCTTGATTATGCTGCCACCTGGAATCTACTTCCAGCATTAATGCTGTGCATCCTATGCATTCCAAGAAGAAAGAGAAGCATCCTTCTGATTGGCTGTTTAGATCCCTCCATAGGGAACCTCCAAAAGTTAACCTAAAATTGCACTGGCAGTCGAATTTGAGATGAACTTGAAGGATCCTTTATAGACATTTTAGATAAAGCTAGATGAATCTTTGACTGCACGCCTGAGAAATTTCTCAGGAATCTTTTGCAGAATTTAAGGTTAGTTCTGACTGTCTTGATGAAGCAAAAAGTCAGTGAGGTCTTTGAGGAGAGCTAACATAATTTTAATACGTTTCGCAAAAAATTTTCTAAGTCATTTCGGATATCTTTATGAAACCTTCCAAAGGAAACAGAAAATGACTGGGATTTCACTAACAGGACTGTAACACCCATTCATGTATGATGTAAGCCTTATTCTCACATAAACAAATGTTGAAGAATATTTTCAATCTGTGGTACTTTTTTCTCTATCAGTCTGCACGGTAATCCTTGCAGTAGAGCAGTCAAAGTCCATGGCCAGCATGCTAGTGAAAATTATTCCTTTTCTAAAAGTTTCTGGTCCTCATGTTTGCCAGGAAACGCCTTCTAAGATACACCAGCATTCAAAGGTGTAGCAGTTCCAGCGGGCCCAAGTAGCTCATCTCTCCTTTTTTTCCTCACACTTGTTCAGTCACATACTCTGTACATGCCCAGCCATACAGTACTTTTGTTGTCAAGTCTGATAAATGTATGTTGTCTATTCCTGCTCCAAAATATCTTGAAAAAATGTTTTGGAGCATTTCCCCCCCCGAACTATTTTTATTAAATTTTACAATAAAAATAAAAAAGATAACCCTTCCTTCTTTTTTCCAATTGTATCTGCTTGTTTATCATAATACATACATATTTTCAACTTAACAATAATCATACATTGTTACTCTTACTTTGTTACATTGCTACTTATTACATATCTTTTACATTATTTATTATTTCTTTATCCAATTCAAAACTTCTCCCCATTCTTTTTCAAAGTTCTAGATAGGCTTATTTCTCAATAAAAATGTTAACTTTTCTGTTTCTGCTATATCCATAACCAACCTTAAGTTTCCATTCTTTTATATCTACATATTCCTTTTTTTCCCAATATTGCGCATATGTCGATCTTGCAGTAGTTATCATATATAACAATATCTTCTAGTGACATCTTATTTCTCTTTGTTGTCCTAACATATTTAACAGATAAAATTCTGGCTTCATTTCAAAATTAAATCTGTAAATTCCTTGCATTTCATCATGAATTTCTTTCCAAAATTTCCTTGCTATCTTACAGGTCCACCACATATGCAAAAAGGACCCCACCTTTTCCTCACATTTCCAACATACTCTGGTTTCTCTTCAGATCGTATAAATCTTTCGCCTTTTTGTACAACTGCTTATAAAATTTCCCAAATTATAATGCTATTTTTGTTTTTACTGTCTGTTTTCATGGTTGCATTTTATGGTTTTGGATTCCCCCTCCCCATTTGTTTATTTATTCACACACACACACACACACACACACGCACACATATTGATTGTTAGTTGCCTTGAACTGCTAGGAAAAGTGAAATATTAATCTGTTTAATAAAAATAATGAAATAATAATGGAAATAATGAAAACCAGTAGTTTAACAATCAACAAGATACTCTGCTGGTGTGAATACATTTTTGTAACGATCCCTGAAATCTGTTGCGGCTGGTCATGTGACATCCAAAACACTAACAAAATTGTTGTAGCACAAGCAGCCTGCTGCAACAGGCGTGTTATTGTTAATCTTTATGGTGCCACACAAGGCTTGCCTGTTTTTGCGTTTAATGCTCATAATCTTCTGTTTATTGCCCAGTCTCTTGTTGTTCTTCATTCCTTCATCAGCTTTGCCATTCAACATCTGACGTGAACTATTTTCTCAGGACTATGGATTTGCATCTCCATTTCCCAGATTCCAGATTATGAATGCCTATTTAATGGAACGCATCTAGTGCAGAATTTCCTACAGATTTTATTCTGTCTTTTGCCTATGATATGAACATTACCATCACACCAGTACATTGTGCAAGCCACAATGCTATTACTTGAATGCACAGTTTAAACCTTTTAATTCCCTGTCCTCCCCAAGTTTAATGCCACATACAGATTCTACCTACCTTGGTGCCAAGACAGCATTCGTCATACTTGCAGTGGCATCTCATGAACTGTCTCTTTAATTATTTTTTCTTTCTAGATATTCATGGCAATGCTGGGTCTCCTGGGAAGTCCTGTTTACTGGGTGGCTCTTACAGGGCCCTATCTTGCCAACTCCATATAATTATGGCCATCTTCCCTGACGGCCTTTTGTCTTTCCAGCTGTTGCAGACTTTTCTCTTTGCCAGTGAAATCTGTTTTAGCAACAGAGAAAGTTGCTACAGTGAGAATGCTAATCAGAGTGACAAGTAATAAAAATATGCTAATGATGCTTAAGCTAGCCATCTTTGTAGCGAGTGAGAATTGGCTCACAGCTCATATTTGAAAACTCTTCTGTGTTGTACAGTGGGAGACTGAGAGGGATCCATCACATAATCTGTGGTTAAAGCTTATCTTTAAAATACAAACCTGAACAAAAAATATATAATAATAACTCATCCCACACAGTGCAAAGAAAGACTCAGTGTATGTTTAGGATTCAGTCCTCTAATAACTATAATTCTTTCTTTGTTGACTGAATCGTCTTTTGTGCAGTGGAATATGGTCCAGCAGCATTACAGGAAAAACTGAAGGACTGAATAATAGATTAAATATTTCCTTTCAGAAATGCTCCCAGCCTATGGGTTCATGTGATCACTGAATAATGAGCTATCTCATCTTGCTCCTAAAGAGCAGGAAGAAACCATTCCAACTCAGGGCAAATTGAAAATGTGTGGCTTTAATAAGATGTATTATGTTAATTTCTTTCAATTTTTTTCTAAATCTGAGTCTGATGTCCTGCCAAGGTACCTTGGCAGAAAGATCATATTTTGATTCCGCTACAGCAGTGTATTCTGGTTGTTTTTTTTTTTTCATTTTCTCTAGCTGAGCATTATTTTGTGTACTAGGAATTAAAAAAAAAGAAGAAAAGAAAAAGAAAGAAAGAAAAAGAAAAAAAGTTAAGGATAGCAAGTAAATGTTCTGTGTGGTATCTCATAAATCCTAAACAAATAAATAACATATCCACCAAAACAGATGCCTCCTTTTATGGTTAATGTAGTATACAGTTTCTAATTGGACCAACTACTACATAGTGTTAGGGTATCATTTTCTAGATTAAGAAACAGATACAGCTAAAGAAAAAAGAATAAGTTGTGAAATTAAAACACAATTAGGTGAAAATCCTCAGCTAAAACCAGCTAGGCATATATTTGCTTCACATAGACTTATATTTACAGCAGGGCAGGACTAAGAAACCTGTGATCCTCCAAATGTTGATGAGCTTCTACCTCTTATAATCACACACCAGTTAGCAGTTACAGTTCTATATCGCTTATCAGTGCTGAGTACTCCCTAAGTGGCTTATAACGTGTTAGCTAATTGCCCCCCACAGGCTGGGCACTCATTTTGCCAAACTACAGAAGGATGGAAGGCTGAGTCAACCTGGAGCCCTGCAGGATCAAACTCACAACACTGTGGCTGCAGTACCCGCATTTACCCACTGTACCACTACTGGCTCTGTTGAATGGAGCTGGAGCCCAGCAACATCTGAAGGCTCAGTCATTCCCTAGTTCTGCTGCAGGTGCAGGGCAATGAAGTATCAGTTGACAGAATCATAAAATCATAGAGCTGGAAGGAACCATCTGTTCCAACTGCCCCTATGCAGGAGTCCACAGCTAAACACTCCTGAGAGATGACCATCCAGCCTCTGTTTAATAACCTCCAGTGAAGGAGGGTTCATTTCCTTCTGAGCCAGTCTATTCCACTGTCAAACGACTTTAAATGTAATGAAAGTGTTCCTAACATTAAGGTGCAATCTCTTTTCTTGTGGTTTAAATATATTCGTTTGTGTCCTAGGCCATTTCCATCTGGGGTTTTTAAAATGGGGCACAGCGTCCTCCAGGGAGGATGTCTGCACCTGGGAGCGGACTGGGTCAGACCTACTTAACGTAGATCCACACCCCAGCCTGCTCCGGAACGACCCCAAGTGGTCGTCCAGCATGTTTTTGAAAGACCACTAAAAACTGGTCTTTCAAAAGCACGGAGTGCGCCACTGCGAGCCTGCTCCCTTATGCAGATTCACAGGCTCGCATTGGTGTGCACCTGCGATCTGCTGGGGGCAGGCTTTAGGCTGGCGAGCTTCAGCGGTTGGTCGAGACCCTCGACCAACTGGAAGCCGCCATTTTCGACGCCGGAGCAGTGTGGAGCGACGAGCACGCACTGCTCCGGAGCGGTGTGGACCGGACCGGGGAGCCTTAAAGTCCGGTAAGTAGCGTCACGGGGCGATTCCCTCATCCCATGCGGAAATGGCCCTAGTCTCTGGAGCAGCAGAAAACAAGCTTGCCCTATCTTCTAGATGTCCTTCCTCCAGGTATTTAAATATGGCTATTATGTTAGTTTTCAAACTTCTCTTCTCCAAGATAAACATCCAGCTCCTTAAGCCATTCCTCATGTTGTTGTGGTGTGCCTTAAAGTTGCTTCTGACTTATGGTGACCCTATCATGGGGTTTTCTTGGGGCTGAGAATGTGTGATACACCCAAGGTCATCCAGTGGGTTTCCATGGCTGAGCAGGGAATTGAACCCTGGTTTCCAGGATTATAGTCCAGTGCTCAGAACACTACATGATGCTGGCTCATTCTTCATAGGCTTGGTTACATGTACTTAAGTTTGTATTTATAGTAGGTCAGGGCTGAGAAATATGTGGCCTTTCAGAAGTTGTTGCACAGCAGCTCCCATCAATTCTCTCCACTAATTATACTGGGTTGGTTCTTGTGGGTTTTTCGGGCTTTGAGACCATGTTCTGGTTGTATTTTCTCCTGATGTTTCACCTGCATCTGTGGCTGGCATCTTCAGAGGAATGGTGAATTGGAAGTGGAGTGGAGAATATATATGCCAGTCTCCTCCTCCAGAGGGGAGGGAGCAATTAGCATAATAGTCCTATTGTGTGTATTGAATACTTGTTCCTGGAGGGAGACTTCCTGAGCCCAGGTGGGGCTTGTTAGGGCTCATTAGTATCTTTTGTGTTTTGATTTTGGTGTTTTTCAATACTGGCAGCCAAATTTTGTTGACCTTCCGAGTCTCCTCTTTCCTGTTAAAATTATCCAAGTGCTTGTGGATTTCGATGGCCTCTCTGTGTAGCCTGACCTGGTAGTTGTTAGAATGGTTCAGAATTTCTGTGCTTTCAAATAACATTCTGTGTCCGGGTTGGTTTATAGTGTGTTCTGCTACTGCTGACTTTTCTCCTGGATCAGCCTGCAGTATCTTTCGTGTTCTTTGATTCATGTTTGGATGCTGCGTTTTGTGGTCCCTATGTAGACCTGACCACAGCTGCACGGTACGCAGTAAACTCCTGCAGAAGTTAGGGGATCCCTCTTGTCCTTTGCTGAGCGAAGCATTTGCTGAATTTTCCTGGTTGGTCTGTAAATTGTTCGCAGGTTATGTTTCTTCATGAGTTTTCCTATTCGGTCAGTGACTCCTTTGATATATGGTAAAAACACATTCCCTTCAGGTGGCTGTTTATCCTTACTCCTGTGGTTTTTTTGGGGTGTTGAGGCCCTTCTGATATCTGAGCTGGAGCACCCATTAGCTTGTAGAGCCCAGTTTAAATGATTCAGTTCCTCATTTAAGAAGTGAGGTTCACAAATTCTTTTTGCATGGTCTACCAGAGTTTTTATTGTGCTCCTTTTTTGTCCTGGGTGGTGGTTGGAGTCTTTGTGTAGATATCTATCTGTGTGTGTAGGTGTTCTGTACACCATGTGGCCCAATCGATGGTTGGGTTTGCGGGTGACTAGGACATCCAGAAATGGTAGTTTTCCCTCATTTTCTTTCTCCATGGTGAATTAGATGTTTGGGTGGATGTTGTTTAGATGGTCCAGAAACCGGGTCAGCTGTTCATCACCGTGGCTCCAAATGATGAAGGTGTCATCCACATAACAGAATCGTGTAGTGGGCTTTTTTGGTGCTGTTTCCAGGGCTTGCCTTTCAAAGTGCTCCATGTAACAATTTGCTGGGTTGGTTCAATGGAAGTTGCAGCCATCAACATCATCTGCAGAGCCACATGTTCCCCAGACTTGGTATAGGAACTAATAGATCATGCAAAGCCTTCATAGAAAAGGTGGTATGGGTTTGAAGAAGTTTTAGAGCATCAGACTTTGAGGCAGCTTGTGGAATCATATGAGTGAAGATGAAAGACAGGGATACAGCAGGAGAAAGACAGAGCAAAGGTCTAAGAATTGTCCTTGACGAACCTCAATGTACAGAGAAGGGAGGAAGGGGGAGACCTTCTCCATGTGGTAATGCAGAAAGAGTAAGCCAGGTAGGAAGAAGACTAATGATAGAATAGAATAATGTAAGGACATTAATCCCCTGTGTGTGTGTGTGTGTGTGTGTGTGTGTGTGATGTTAGGGGAGAGTGGCATGCAGAGGTCCACAATGGTGTCATCACAACTTGTATGACCTTTACTCTTCAAATGGTATGGAATCTCTATAAGCACAGTGCTTGTGTCACATTTCACACATCCATTATTTCTACAGGTACAACAAGTCAGCCTTGAGTCTCCAGATGCTGTTGGGGATTGCCATCCTCAGCTGTGCTATCTGGAGATGATGTAGAGTGTAGTCATGGGAGTCTCAGGTTGGGAAAATCTGCACTAGGGGTTTTCTGAGATTTTGTCTGACAGCATAGGCATTTAAGGAGCTGCCTTATACTGAGTCAGACTATTGAACCATTTAACCTGGTCTTCTCAACAGTGGTTTAAGGCAAGATTTCTTCCTAGCCCCACCTGGACATTCCTGGTATTCCCTGGTGATTACCCCATCCAGTACTAACCAAGACTGACCCTGCTTAACTTCTAAAGTCAGATGAGATTGGGTGGGTTCAGCTTGGTATGGCAGATCCAGCAGCTCTTTATATTGCATCAGAGGTATAGACCTTGAGATCAGCCATGACACAAACCTGCAATCAGAGAACTTGCTACAGGGACAGGGAAGGCAATACTGGGGACCCAGATACCAGACAGGTGTGACAGGAATCCATATAGTAAGTTAAGCTTTATAAGTCACAAGAGGTTTCATAGATCCTTCTTACTTTTATAGCTGCTGAAACTATTTTTAGAACATTTCTTTTCTTAAATATTGTTCTTTTATTATGTGATTGCAAGATGCTTTGAATAATGCAAGTGCATTAGAAAGATGGGATATAAATCTCTGAAAAAGGAATTGATAAATAGAGCAAGGCTTTGTGTGTGTGTGTGTGTGTGTGTGTGTGTGTGTGTTTTAAAAAATTAGACTGAGCTATATGGATTTGCCATGACTCCAGATATAAAAGACATCAACATTTGCCCTCCAAGCTGGACTTGTGGAATAGAAACAGAACCCAACAGACTTATGTTGATGAGGCCAATGGATCACACAGAGTTGCTGATCCTTAACACAGGTCAATAAGCTATAGGAGTTTCACTGAGTTTTGTCAATAGCAGACATGACACTCAGAAGTGCAGGTTCCGGAAAAGTGGAAGTCCTTGAGTTGACTTATTGAATATGGAGTTCTTTCTTTGTGTGCTTTTGGTGGTTGGCCAAGTTCTCTCCAAATATCTTTCAGATGACCTTTCCAGTAGTGGCACCTTATCTGTGTAATGGGTTCACCTGGTACCAATGCTTGGTCTTTTCAAATACTCTTGTGGAATTACTATAGTGCTTTTAGACCTCTGCACTATCTTATTTTTTTTCTTTTCTATTTTGATGGTGGTTTTACTTTGTTCTTATTAGGTGCTGCATTGTTTTTTACATCCTGCTGCTGCTTTTACTTTGCAGTATTTGATCTTATCTTTGTTTTCTTCCATCCCTCCTTTTCTTTTTCCACACAAAGAAGGGTGATCTCATAATGCAATACATACATTCATAAACATCAAAATGTCTCCTAATTTTATTAGCAGCCTTACATTGCTGAACCATGTTAAACTTTGCTACAATGCATGAGGAACGTATAATCCCTTCTTCCATTAGTTCTGGGCATTTTGGGTTGTTTTATAACCTTTTCTTTAAAAATAGGCTATTTGGCATTACTTGCTCTCTTTCTGTCAGTATACAACAGATGAGAAGCTTGAAGCCCAGGTGTTTTCTTAAAACATGGCTGCTCTATATTTCTCAGGAAAGTAATTGTGTACTGTGCTCAGCTGCCTTGCCTACGTGTTTTAGAGTGGGAATAAAACACAATAGGGCCAGCTATTCATCTGAACAAAGTAACTTTGACCTATTGAAATACTGTGGGGAAAAAGGAATGTCTTTCTTATTAAAAAATAAGCATTTTGAGTCTTTCTCTTGAGAAACCACAGAATATATGGTACATCTGCATGTTCATCCTTTTGCCACGTGCATTAAAAAGTGAAGACTTCAGCAATCCAGTCCAAATACAAAATATGAAAACAGAATTGTTGAGTTGGAAGAGACCACAGGGGCCATCCAGTCCAACCCCCTGTCATGCAGCAATGCTCAGTCAAAGCACTCCCAACAGATGGCCATCCAGCCTCTGTTTAAAAGCCTCCAAAAAGGAGTCTCACATACTCAGGCTTCTACTGAACAGCTTTTACCATCAGGAAGTTCTTCCTAATGTTTAGGTGGATTTTTTTCCCTATATTTGAAGCTATTGCTCAGTGTCCTAGGCCATTTTCACACTAGAAGCCATTAGTGTGTTATACCATTTATAATGGCAGCATTGCCATTCATGCGATTCCGTTGGATTAGGGACGCTCTTTTCCGCACCCTTTCCCCTTAAGCGGATGAGTAGCAGTATTGCCACTGCTGTTCCTTCTGCATTACAGCATCCTTGGCCACTCCTGTGCCCCATCTTCAACCTGCCCCACGACCTCTGATTCTGTGGTGATTTTGTTTTTTTATTTTGGAAGCTGTACTAATGCACCAATGTTGTAACAGCATGACGTGCCAGTATACTATTGCACTTTTGCCCTATACTGTTTAAAGATGTAATCAAAAAATAAAAAAGTTTTGACTCAAAGGAGACATTTAAAATAAACAGAGAGAGATGATAGAAAGTTACCATGCCACGGAGTTGGGGAGGGAGGGATGTGCTGGGCACACCCACAGCCCACTCACTCCTGGATCCAGCATAACAGGAAGTGCTATCAAGTGCTATAACAGTACTGCACTGCAATGGCTGACAGGATTGAAGCACTATAGGAGGCTCTTAATACATTTTTTTTCTAAAAATAGAATATGGTGAAATGGTCATGCCTGGGGATGGGATAGCAGCTGGGTAGTGATGACATTGTGCGGAAGCACAGCTCCTGGACTGGTAACAACCAGCTGCTATAGAGTTATAGTGATGTTGTGCAGAAATGGCCCTAGTCTCTGGAGCAGCAGAAAGCAAGCTTGCCCCATCTTCCATCCGACATCCTTTCAAATATTTAAACATGGCTGTCATGTCATCTCTTAGGCCATTTCCGCACCGGGCTATTAAAACGGCACAGAGCGACCTCCAACGGAGGTCTTCTGCACTGTGGAGTGGACTGGGTCAGACTACTTTTCGTAGTTCCGCACCTCAGTCCGCTCCGGAGCGACCGGAACTGGTCACGCAGCGTGCTTTTTAAAAACCTCTTTTAAGAGGTTTTTCAATAGCACAGAGCGCCCGACTCCGTGTTGCTCCGTTGCCGCGCTCCAGTGCAGATTTGCAGGCGCGCACTAGTGCGTGCCTATAGATCTGACGGGGGCGGGCTTTAGGCTGGTGAGCTTCTCCGGTTGGTGGAGAGCCTCCACCAACCGGAAGCTGCCATTTTGGATGCTGGAGCAGTGCGGAGAGACGAGCTCGCACTGCTCCTCGTCCCGACGGACTCGATTGGAAGGAGAAGAAATCCGGTGAGTCCCGTTTCTGCCAAATTCACACCCCATGTGTGGAAAGGGCCTTAAGCTTCTCTTCTCCAGGCTAAACATACCCAGTTCCGTAAGCTGCTCCTCATAGGGACATGGTTTTCAGGCTTTTTACCATTTTGGTCACCCTCCTTTTCTTTCCATGTTCTCTTGGTTTTAATGGAGCTTGACTACACTGCTGTCCCTTACACATCAGGGCCATGGCACATCAGCCACACTACTGGCTATCATTGTACTACTTATACTGTACTGTATGCTACAACATCATGGCAACCTACAGGTGAATACAAACATTACAAAACTATTCAATTCTATTTCCTGCACATTTAAGTCTACTTATGAAGGCATCAATCTCATGCTGAATTCCAGCTGTTTTTTTTAATCTAAATACTCACACCATACCATGGACTAAGGAATGGAATAGGGAACACCATGGCTGTACAGTTATTACGTAACTTATTTAATCTACATCCTTACTCTTCTGATGGCTTGCAGTAGCACTTTCCATGCTTGCTGAAAGAGACCAGGGCCCTTTCCTCATCTTACTTTCTTCCGGTGCTGGGGTGTGGGGATCGTACGAGCAGCCTCCAGTGACAAGCTCTCATGTCCAGGGTCCTTCGGCTCCGCACAAGCTGCCTGTTCGTGCGAGAGCTCCCCTCTTCCTTCTGCAGCGCAGCCTGGGAGTTTCCCAGGCTGCACTGGGGCAGGAAGCGTGACTGGTGCAGCTCCGGAGGCTCCGCACATCAGGTAAGTGCACGTGGGGCCCGGGAGCAATGCGCGATCCCATACCATTTTTGGCTTCTAGCCAAAAATGAAAAGGTGTGCGATTGGTGCCTGCTGGCCCCTGGAGCATCGCACGATTGTGAGTGTGTCATGCAGATCGCTCCTCACAATAGCGCAACGCTCCAGGCCCTCTTTCACATGGAAAATGCAGTGCGAAAAGGGCCCCCATCAAGAAAAGACTTTGGGTCATAAATCTGAGGTCCCACTCAGCAGAACGATCAGGAGGTTTCACGAAAAGAAGCAAGGTGGCCCCATCTCATTTTTGCTGAGTTACAAAAACATATTACTACCTAAAAAGGCAGAGGCGTGCTAAATGTGGAAGTGCAGAGTCTATAATTATCTAACAGCTCAACTGCTCACTACTGCTGCAAGTTTTTCCAGGATGAATGATAACAAAACCAGACTGGTGCTAGGCAAGGGGTGGGTAATGTGTAACCCATTGGGCTTACTTTTGTTGTGGGCCTCATTTTAATTCCTCACTACCATATCTCAGTTGCAATCCAATATCTTCTCCCTGTACCTTAAATACGCACATGCACAGATATGTTGCACTAGCACTGCACAGCCCCCATTCAGAATAGCAACATTGTGCCACACATCTCAATGACTGGATGCTGTTGTGCAATGCATAATGCACAATGTGCAACCACAATGTTCATCACAATGCACGTGCACAATGTACAATGTGCAGGGTGTAACTGCAAGGTGCAATGTTGCTGTTGGTGGCATGTGTCTGCTGCACCATGGTGAATAATTCAGCCCACATATGTAGCATGCCTTACATGTGTGTATCTTACTAACAGAGAGCAAGCCTTCCTCACCTCATTTGAGATGCTTCATTTGAGGTGTCTCAGCTGGAAAAGGAGTGGGGGAAGGAAATAAAACCAGTCAAATGACCTGATAAATTGATCCTTTCATACTCATAGCAAAATTTATTTCTTTGTGATTTAGGCAATCGGTTTAGATCTCCAGAGAAGAAGAGACTGAAACCACTAAAGCTGTTTATTACCATATAAATCTGGGAAGAAAACTGAAAGTCGCATTTAAGCTTAACTAGCTGCAAAGGCAAATAAAGAAAACCACAGTATTTCACAAAGTCATAATCCAGTGCATTCAGATGGCACTTTGCCTTCTTATGATGTGGAACAGTGTGATTAACTTTTACATTTTTTCAAATTTATGTTCTATAAAGTTTTGGAAATACAGTATCATAAAAGAGGTACAACATCTACTGTAAAAAAAGTGCACAACAGAAATTTAGTCAGAATAAAATAATACCATGAGCTAAAACTGTTTTTCTTCCTAACAGCTCACAGTGAAGTGGCAGCCAATAGCATACCCTTCAATATTTCACAGATTAAAACTGGGTCATGCATGGCCAAGCAACCTCAGAGTGTGGTGAAGATGGTAAATGCTATTAATGAGGAAAAACACACAAGCAAGGAGAAGCTGTAGCGGTTTATCTTTACCACAGCCTACTGGGAAAGGCAAGATTCTGCCCCCTCCTTTCTTCTCCACCTTGCTAAGTTAATTGAGTAAGAACGATTTTTGCCCTTTGAACTCACTTTGCACCAAACAAGAAGGGGGGAAAGTGAGAAGAGGAGATTAAAACCAGGACATTTTAAAAGCTGCTGAAGAAGTGGGACAAAAGAGGATTAATCAGGGTTGTCTGTGTCAAATTGGGACACTTGGAGATTACACAATAGCTCATGGAACAGCACTGGAAAATGGACCACTAAATTGTGTAGCACTGTCTTAGAGAACAATCCAGTTCCTCAACAGCTCCCTCTCCCCACCCCACATCTGCTATGTGGATTTCCTTGCAGCTGGCTTATTGACAGTTGGCATCTCTCTGTTGCTTCCTCAATATGGGTTCAAAGCAGTTTGCAACATGAAAAATGACCTTTAAAAGCACATCACCACAAATAATGTAAAATTAATAAAAACTAAAATTAAAGGCAGAACAAATGCAGAACAAACACATTCAAAGTATATAACAGCCAACTAGGGAAAAGCAAGGAGAAAAAAGAAGATGCTACAATAATATGAAAGCATGACAGAACAGTATTTCAGACCTAAACAAAGATGGCCATTTCCGCACTAGACTGTTATAGTGCTATTATTCCACTTTCAACATCCTATGGGACCCTGGAGTTTGCCGTTTAAGGAGGCGTCCCAAAGGCCCCTCCCTAAACTGCAAACCTCAGGTTTCCATAGGATGTTGAAAATTGAATAATAGCACTATAACAGGTTAGTGTGGAGATAGCACTATAACAGGGTAGTGCGGCCACTTTTGTAGAGACCCTGCTTTAGAAGCAAGTCTCAAAGCTTTGAAAAATTACTTGAGAAGCAAGAGATCCCAGATTCTCTCAAGCAGCATGGCCAGGGTTCATGCTGGCAGGGGAATTCTGGGTACTGTAGTAAATTTTTTCCCCCAAGTTCCTGTCATCTCTTCAAAATGCCTTTTTCTCCGTCTTCCCTTTTTCCTTATTGAAGCAGAAGTGCCACTGTGTGGATGGGAAGCCTAGTAATGTGGGATTCCATGAAGAATATGTACTTATCTGCACTGATCAGAATGTGGGTTTCCCTACACGCAGGCTCAATATTCTTCTGTCTATATTATTGATCAACTACTGACATTATACAACAGTAATCTTTTTATATGTGTATTTGAACATGAGCAATTAAACATGAGCATAAGCATGTGAAAGGGATCTAGAAGCCTTGGTAGACCACAAGCTGAACATGAGTCAGCACTGTGATGCACAGCCAAGAAAGCCAACGCGATTCTTGGTTGCATCAATAGGAGTAGGTGTCTAGATCAAGGGAGGTAATGGTACCACTCTATTCTGCTTTGGTTAGACCTCATCTGGAATACTGTGTCCAGTTCTGGGCACCTCAATTCAAGAATGATGTTGACAAGCTAGAGCATGTCCAGAGGAGGGTGACCAAAATGGTGAAAGGTCTAGAAGCCATGCCCTATGAGGAACAGCTTAAGGAGCTGGGTATATTTAGTCTGCAGAAGATAAGGTTGAAAGGGGACATGATAGCAATGTTTAAATATTTGAACGAATGTCATGTTAAGGAGAGAGCTGGCTTGTTTTCTGCTACTCCAGAGACTAGGACATGGAGCAATGGATTCAAGCTGCAGGAAAGGAGATTCCACCTGAACCTCAGGAAGAACTTCCTGATGGTCAGAGCTGTCCGGCAGTGGAATATGCTGCCTCAGAGTGTGGTGGAGTCTCCTTCTTTGGAGGTTTTTAAGCAGAGGTTGGATGGCCATCTGTTGGGAGTGCTTTGATGGGTGTTTCTGCATAGCAGGGGGTTGGGCTGGATGGCCCCTGTGGTCTCTTCCAACTCTATGATTCTATGATTATATTCTATGATTTAGCTTCTTACTGCCAGTTTAAAATGAGTCAAGAGAGCAGATGATGTAAATCAGTGTCCTTCACTGATATCAGTAATGACATCTCATACCAGTTTGTGAATTTTGTGCTAATTTTCACCACTAATGAGTTGCACGCCTGTACAGAATATTTTTCAGTTAGTTTTTTTCCCCCAATTAAAGACTCCCTGGTTATGACTCAAAGACACAAATAATACAGCCCAAAGCAAAAATGTGTAAGTCTGTTTAACGAGCCCTTGTTCATAATTTTATATGGAAATTCTGTGGCTTTCTTTTCCTGGGACTGCTACAAATGTCAGGGCTTCTAAGCGCTATAAAACATGGGAATTATAAAGCATCATTGCAGAACAGCGTATCAAATGTATAATATATAAACTTGCTGATAAACCATATAAATGAATAACGGGCGATGTGCACGTTTTACTGATTGGAACAGCAGAGATGGCTGCATGCTTTGATCTTTGCAGATTGGATTATTATATTTCAGGTTGAAATATTATAGTTCATACTCTTTATCACTTAATATTGAAAGAGCTTACTGGCTGATGTATTTTTTGTTGTTGTTGCAGGAGGGGTGGGAGACTCATGATCATTCTGGTCCTCTTTAGAAGATATAAATTATTGTGACCTACTCCACAGGGTTGTTGCAAAGATAGACCCTCATGCACTCTTCCAAATGTTGTTGCATTGTAATTCCTCACCATTGGCTGTGGTGGCCAGGCCTGCTGGCAGTTGCAGTCCCAATCTCATCTGAAAGTCTGCATGACAGTGTGTATACATTTCAAGTCACCTGTTGACTCACAGTGCCCCCATGAATTTCATAGGGTTTTCGTAGACAATGGGTACTCAGAGGTGGTTTTGCCACTTCCTTTCTCTGAAGTATAGCCTATAGAACCTAGTATTCCTTAGCAGTCTCCCATTGACGAACTAACCAGGCCTGACCCTACTTAGCTTCCAAAATTAGATGAGATCTGATGTCTTTAGATATATGTTACCACCCCTGCCTTACAGAAAAGGAAGTCCTTTGCACAGTAAGACAGCAAACATAGAAGCTATAAAGTTGCTTTTTAAAAGTAATTCATTCCTATTTCCAGTTAAAATGTTTTAAAGAAAACCCATTGCCATTACGCTCTGGAATGTTGAAAATAAACATTATGTTACTGTTTGGGCTGCTTGTTGCTTTGCTATTTCCACTGCTTTTTTGAGATAAAAGACCAGCATAAAAAGACTAGCATTTTAAGTTCCTGTTAAAATGCCTCTGGAAATATAATTTAAAAGTTACTTTCAAGAGTAACTAGAAATGGTTACTTAATTCACCCATACAGTAACTGAACCCTTGCTTGTTTATTTTTGAGATGTAACTTTGTTATGTTCTCATTACGTGAAATAACAACTAAGTACAGGTAATTTCCAAGCTGTGAAATCCAGCATAAGTCCAGACATTGTGCAAAAATGATAATGGTGAATCTACTTATACATTGCTTCTGAAGCTATCCGATGTGAGCAATTTTTCCTACCACTGTGCCAGTCACTGATACCACATTTGTGTCATGTTATTATCATACACTTAACAGTTTCCTGCAAACTTGCTGTGGACTGGCAGCTGATATCTTGTGGGGTGGCACTGGTCTGTGGGCCACCACTTTGAGTTGCACTGTTCTAGTGTTAATGCTAGCCCATTTTTAAACATTACATGAATGTACAGAGGTGAGAGCAAACCTACATGTGCCTAAACTAAAATTTGAAATGAACGCTATTCTTTTCAAGTGTAGGTGATATGTCTAGGACTCAGGGCAAATGGGCAGTCAAACATGTGCCTACTGTAGGGCATTTGGATTAGGCCTTAGTGCCTTCTGTTGGCTCAGCTCAGAGAAAAGATGCACCAGGAGAACTGATCAGTTTTCTAAGATCTGCCAGCCAAAGAGCCCCTCAAAAGAGGGCAAAGAAGGGATGAGGTAATAGAGGATTTGAATTATGCTAGATCCAAACGTCCTCCAGTTCAATGACATAGCCAACATACCAGCACAAAGTTAGATCAGAGTGAAAGTAATCCTAAATACTCTCCAACACCCTCGTTTTGATTCAGCACCATTTCAACTGGCTTAGTGTTCAGCTGACTTAGTGCTCACTCAAGCCAGTATGGTATAGTGGTTTGAGCATTGGACTACAACTCTGGAGACTGGGGGCTGAATTCCCACTCTGCTATGAAAACCTCACTCTTGTTTCTTATTAGCACTCTTTTGCTTCGTTCAATGGCAGTCAATATGCTACTGGGGTGTGTGCTTGTGGGAACATCTGCACTACATAGGCCCTTTCTGCATGGCAGTTGCCACATGAAAGGGCGCCTGGAGCATCGTGCGATTGTGAGGAGTGATCTGCACGACACACTCATAATCGCGTGGTGCTCCAGGGGCCAGCAGGCGCCAATCACAGCCCTTTTCATTTTCGGCTGGAAGCAGGGCCCCGTGCGCACTTATCTGGTGTGCGGAGCCTCCGGAGCTTCCTGCCCCAGTGCAGCCTGGGAAAGTTCCAGGCTGCCCTGCAGAAGGAAGAGGCGGGGCTCTTGCATGAGCAGGCAGCTCGCGTGGAGCTGGAGCAGCAGGGACCCGAGAGCCTCTTGCCGGAGGCTGTTGACACAACCCCCACACCCCAGCGCTGGAAAAAGGTAAGGTACGGAAAGGGCCTGGGATGTGCAGTTTGATGGGGATGCTTATTCTTTGCCAGAGAGTTCTACATATCCCAGGATGCCATATGATAGAGCCATGGAAAAGTGATATCAGGCCATTTCCATACCAGGCTTCTGAAATGGTGCAGAGCGACCTCTCACAGAGGTCTTCTACACCATAGAGTGGACTGGTGTGGACTACTTTTTGTAGTTCCACACCAGAATCCACTCAGGAGCGGCCAGAACTAGCCACGCTGCGTGTTTTTTAAAAACCTCTTTTTCGAGGTTTTTAAAAAGCACGGAGCATGCAGCCCCGCACCACTCCGCCGTCCGGCTCCGAAGCGGATTTGCAGGCGCGCGCAAGTGCGTGCCTGCAGATCTGCCAGGGGCGGGCTTCCGGCTGGCGAGCTTCTCCGGTTGGTGGAGAGCCTCCACCAACCGGAAGCCACCATTTGGGACGCCGGAGGACTGCGGAGCAGCGAGCTCGCACTGCTCCACGTGGCGACGGACTTACCCGGTTTCAGGTAAGCTCCGTTTTTGGGCGTTTTCATCCGTTCCCTCCCCCATGTGAAAAGGGCCTCAGACTGCTGTAACAGTACTTGGAATTGATGTGCCATGATGAGATGGCAAACCTACTTGCCTAATTAATTTTAAAAAGGTGTGTGTGCAGGTGTGCATCTCCTTTATATATTCTTATTTGTTATAATAAAATGCAAAATTAATTCTCATTTCATTATATCAAATAACTACTTTTTTTTTAGGAAAGAAGGAAGGAACAGTGACAGAGGAAGATGTTACTGCTGTGGGTCGAAGTATAGGAATATAGCTGTTCTACCACCACCATCCCATCCTCTACCAGCCAGCAAATAGCCATGTTGAGGGGCATCCAGCAGCTAAAAGCAGGGCTTTGAGTAGTTCTGACAGTTGGGTGGTTGGTAGAGATTTCTGATCTCTGCTATGACTGAAAATATAAGTTACGTAGATGAGAGCTGGATTTATGTTTGGGTATCTCACTACATGATGCCAACCACTATTTCATAGAAAACATTAATCTACAATTGATGTGACAGTGAGTTATTCATGAGCTATGATGCTAGAAGTTAACCTATATGGATTTCAGAAATCAGCCTCCTGTTTCACAGACCTAAGGGCAGCAAGTACTGACAGTAATGATCATACAAGGTTTCCTCTAGATGAGAAGCATTTTGAATAGTCCTGTGAGAAGAGTGATGGAGGCTTGATTCACACAGATGGCTTCGTGGAAAATTTCCATGGTTACATTTAAATGGCTATAGTGCCATTGGCAGCATGTGTGAACCAGGCCTTGCACAGGACAGCTGGGGTTAAGAAGTACAGTGGCATTCTCTGACTTCTTTAATATGCTGTGGGAATCAGGAAACAAGACAGAGCTCTGCTTGGGACGAAAGCCAAAGGTCAAAAGGAATAGCACATCATAGTTTGCCTCTCGAGAGGCCTCAAGGAGCCACCCGCTGAAGAGAACACCATGGTGATGACAGTATCACAAATGCCTACAAAGGCAGAGCAAGTTCGCACAGCAGTTCTTGAAAGCCCAGTTTGAATGCCTTTATAGCATACATGTAGTGTTGCTTTGGAGATAAGCTAAACTGACCTATAAAATTCTCAGGGACAGAGCAAGTCAATTAAGCCATAAAAAGGGCTGCCTGGGGAATTGTTTTGGTGTTGATGAGCTCGGCCAAGAGCAGTCTCTCTGCTGTTCATGTAAGTAGGTACCACCGTGTGGGATCAGAGGCAGAGAACAGAAAGGCGGCCCCAGGAATAAGAGAAATGGCTGTGTTTGTCCCTGGCAACAGGGAACACAGCAGGTTTCCCCCAGGCATTAAGCAAAGCCTGCTCCTTAAAGAAATATTCTAAAGAAAGTTATCAAGTTTGTTTGGCAGTGTTTGATATAGGAAAAAAGAATATAGCTTCTTTTCTGTTCAGAAATGACTTCATAGCTTAGAAAATGCTTTCTCAGGATATTTGGTGTCAGTGGAGGAAGGCTTCCTAATGACAAAAGAGATGCTTTGGTAACATGCTGCTTTTTGGCAGCGAGGTGTTAACAACCCACTGAGAACTTATAGATGAAAATTGTATATGAGGAGAAACAGCAATGCTGCCTTTTTGTCTTCTTGAAAAAATTAATTGCAAGGAGGAAGACAACCTGAATTATCTTTGTTTGACAATGAAACAAAGGAAACTTCTTCCTGCTGGTCCACATCAACTGCAAAATGGCTCCCCCTACATCTTCTTGCCCATCCTATTTAAAATCAGGGATAGGCAGAGGTGATCTGTGACCTACTTCTTAGAAGTACAAATAAAACCTTTATAGCAGTAACAATGGAAGGGGTTCTATTCAGATGGGAAGTTGCATGTCCCCTGCTTGGGTGATGAGTTCCCATCATTCTTTCAAATGCATTTAATCCTTTCTGTGCATTCTTTTCACTGACCTGCTAAGCACGGTGAAAAGATTTTGAGGTTCCAGTGGGAAAAGTATAGTTGTTGCTCACATGGCAGTTTTTTGCTTCTGCTGTCTGATAAATTTCTGCAGCTGAAATTTGACTGCACAGGTGCCACTAGCATGGCAATGTGCTTCTCTGTGTTTATTTTGAAATCCTAAAGGAAACCGTGCCAACCTTTCCACTTCACCATACTGCTAATCACCCAGTTTTGTTTATCTAAGGCCATTTCTACACTACATTGTTATAGTGCTATTATTCCACTGTCAACATCCTAACGGAATCCTGGGATTTGTAGTTTAGGGAGGGGCCTTTAGAATTCTCAGCCAGAGAGGTCTTTGGCCTCAGTAAACTATAAAATCCAGAATTCCACAGGATGTTGAAAATGGAATAACAGGATTATAACAGTGTAGTGTGGAAATGTCCAAAAGTCTAAGCAGCCTTCCCCAACTTCTGCCCTCCACATGTGTTAAACAGAATGCCCATCATCTCCAGGAGCATGGGGCAATGGGAAGTGTAGTGCAAGCCATCTGGAAGGTAGCTGGTTTGGGTTGGCTTGTAATAGTAATAAAGTCTTTGAATAGGATAAAAATTACATAACTTCAGTGTCTCCAAGAAAATGACAATACCTTGTTTCCATGATTAAAGAGTTGAAATATTGATGCTACAGATCAAAACAGACGATGCAAAGTAAAAACCTTTGTAATCTAGTCTCAGTTCAGCTGATACTTTTAGATGCATTAGTCATAAGACTCTTCTTAGCTTTTATCTTCAGGTATACAACTTACATATTCCTCTAGATATCTGATTTTAAGAAGTTCACCTACAACTAATTTTTTTACTCTGGTCAGATTTGCACAATGATCATGATGATATAAGCCCACCAAAGACAGGGCTTTTAAGAAGTCAGAACAGTCCGAATTTGTAAACTATAATTTATTTTGATTTAATTTATCTTCTTTGAAAAATAGCAAGATAGCATTAACCTTGGTTTAAAAAAATGCAGGAATTCAGAACTTTAAAAGTTTGTTGAAATATCCACATTTATATTCTGAGATTTTAGTCAGACAAGCTCTGAAACACATGAGTGAAGTCTAGAGACGTAAAGAATACTTGCAGTTTTTCTCGTTCATCATAATAAGTAGTGTGTCTCAGGACACTGAGGCCAATATACACATAGATACTTTAGACTCTTTCTATAACTGTGAATGCTCCAGCATTTTAAAGAAATGTTTATTGTTGTTATTCCTCATTTCATATTCCCTTCCACTTTAACAACACTGTCATCTTTTCCAATGAGTCACATCATCTCATGATATGTCCAAGGTACAACAGCCTCATTTTAGGTCATTTCTGCACTACGCTGTTACAATGCTGTTATTTCACTTTCAACATCCTCTGGAATCCTGGGGCTTGCAGTTTAGGGAGAGCCATTTAGAATTCTCAGCCAGAGAGCTCTTTGGCCTCAGTAAACTGGGATGGGCAGTATCCTCCAAACCACCACAGCTGATACTTTAGAAAGTACAGAATCTGCTGTGTGGCATACCAAGCTCTGACCTCTGGCAGAGGGGAATAGCTGGAAGATTCGTTTGTCCCTGGCAAAGAGCAGGGATGCTACTCTTGTTGCCTACCATTTGCCACCTGATTCTGCCAAATTCTGCCTATTGATAGGAACAGCACTGAGTCAGGACTAAGGTCTATGGAACAAAGTCAGTAGTGATGACCAAAGAGGAATTCAGGACCAAAGAACAAACCAAAAGTCAAGAATGAAAAACAATTCAGGACTAACTGAACTGGAACTGCCTTCTCTCAGGAAGGCCATGTTCACCAGGCAATGCCTAACTTGAACAGGAAAGCCTGTTTCAGTTTTCTCTTGTTCAGGCAGATCAAATGGCCAACCTGGAAAGGTGAAACCAGACCACAGACTGAGCTTACTAAGTTTCTCAATCACCCTTCCCTAACCCAGCACCATCCATCCCAAAAAAAACCCAAAAAACATAGTGGGTGGAGATGGGAGCCATTGTCCAATGCATGTAAAGGAAAGTAGGTTGGCATGTAGTTCAGTAGCTCACCCAGGGAGCAACTGGACTTGAACCCAATGGCTACTACCTCAGCAGTGCCATTTCTTAGATGGGATCAGGAGGTGTGGTTCCCCTCTCAGACTGTGTTTGGGCCAACAATTAAAATATTTTATTGACTCCTAATTTTATAAATGGAGGAGCAGCAACTGGCTTCATTGTTAATAAGAGCTTGCAGAAGCATTCTTATCTTTTATTCTCAAGTGTTTGATCTTGTAAGCTAAGAAGGTTCAGCCCAGGTTAGTACTTAGTTATCAATGAATACCAAGGCCCTTTTTGCACACCACCTCCAACCCACAATGGCCACAAGATTGCCATGGGATTGCCACAACAGTTCTGCATGACATTGTTGTGATCCTGTGGCGATGCCGTGGCCATGTTTTCGAAATCGCAGATTAAATCATTGACGGGTTTCTCCTGTCAATGACACGTGATTGCGCAGTCCTCCCGCCTCCCTCCTGCACTTACCTGTCATGCAGAATGACAGGAAGCACAATGGCTGCGCTTCCTCCCCCAGCACAGCCTGGGAAAATGCCAGGCTGTGCTGTGGAACAGAGAGGCGGAGCCATTGCACTTCCTCCCATCCAGTAGGCAGCTGGTGTGGAGAGGAAGCACTACAGAAGTGCTCCCCTCCCAGGAGAGGCTTTCTCTGGAACCCAATGCAATGGCTCCGAGAAGAGATAAGTTGTGGAAAGGGCCAAAGTGCTATAGGCTATATTTTAGAGGAAAGAACTGGCAAAACCATGCCTGAGTTGCCTAAGGAAACCCTATGAAATTCAGGGGGTTGCCCTAAAGTTGACAGACACATACACATTATTGAGTGCCTCTGATGACTGCATTTCTGTCTGATGGAAGCTGCATATGCATGTCAGAGCTCATCCTGACACCAGCTGACCTATGCCTCGTTATTATTTTGCACTGTTGTTTTTCCTCATTCTTTCATGTTGTGGAATTCTGTGCCTGCTAAAAAAAAGGATTGCAAATTAGGTTTCCTCTGTCATTTGAAGGCTCTTGTGATAATTTGATTCCACCGTTGTGCATGGAGAGAGGTCCAGCATACCTCAGTTAACGGATCCTTTGACGAAGAAGCGCCATTTTTAAAACAAAACCCCACCTTTCCCTCTTTGTCCTCTGTCAAGCTAGAGTTTTGTTTTGTTTTTAAAAAATCAGCATTAGTATTGAGAGGACGGTGAAGAATGGCTGGAGGAATACAGACTTTGATGTCAGTTTGCAGCAGCATGTCTGCAATAAAGCTGGGAAAGAAGGGGATTCTACTGTAGCTGTGTGTACTTACCTACAACAGGCAAGGTAAAAAGCAGCTGCTTCCTGCATGCCTTAGTAATTCAATAAGTAATTCAGTACGTGGAGGCAGTCCTTCCAGCTGAGCCCGGCCCACTGCAGCTGTTGCCCTCATCAGGGCCTTCCTTGGCCTGGGGTGGCAGTGACGGTGGTGGGAGAGGCAGCCTGTCTACCCAGACCTGATCTGCTTCTGCTGCTACCACCCTCCTCTGGACCTTCCTCACCCTTGGGGGGGGGGGTTGGCAGCAGCAAGCAGCAGCGGAGGCAGCCCCTCCACCCAGCCCTGGCCTGTTGCCACCACCCTTATCAGGGTCTTTCTCAGCTCTGGGTGGTGGCTGTGATGGGAAGGGCAGCCCCTTCACCCAGGTCTGGTCCACTGCAGCAGCAGGAGAGGCAGCCCCTCCACCAGTTACATTCACGCGACTCACTTACACACTGCAGCTGACACACTAATGTGTTGCGACACACAGGCCCTTTTCACACGGCATTTTGGAAGCGAGAGGGTCCCTTGAGCGTCACATAAATGTGAGGAGTGGTCTGCATGATGCACTCACATTTACACGACGCTCAAGAGCCTGACGCGAAGGGGGCATGCACCTTTTCATTTTCGGCTCAAAGCCAAAAATGGTGCACGCTCACGCATCGCTCAGGGGCCTCTGCCGTGCAAAGCCAGGAGGCGCCAGCCTGAGCCGCGCCGGTCGCATTTCCTGCCCCAGCGCAGCCTCCAACTCCCAGGCTGCACTGCGGAAGGAAGGGATGGGGTGCCGGCTGGGCCCTTGCGCGAGCAGGAAGGAGCTGTGGAGCTGAAGTAGGAGGCTTGTGAGAGTGTTCTTCCCAAGCCTTCTCACGTGAAAACCCCAACCCAGCAGCGTGAAAAGGTAAGATGTGAAAAGGGCCACAGTTTGGAAAGCTCTGCCTTAGGGAGTATGTGGGACCAGCAAAGCAGAGAGAAAGCTGAAAGAACATTACCCTGCCTCCCTATCAACCCCCCGAGAACATTAAATACTCCAAAACCATAAATCTATCAATTTGGCCACCATAAATGAAATCATACAAAAAGCAGAGGCTGGTGAAAAGAAAAAAAAAATCCCTGAATGCATTTTGAAAGAAGTCTTTAAGTGATCTCTTAGAATTTCAAATTTTTTTTCCCCAATGCAAGGCTTACTTAACCCGATTGTTTCATTTCACACATTCATATTGTTAATTTTGCATTAAAAATGTGCTGAAAACATGTTTAACTACTTTTCTTTTCAATGTTGTAGGAACCTATTCCTATTCTTTCCATGTTATTTCTACCTCTGATGCTGTATCTTCTGTGAAAGAAGCAAAGCACAGGAACACATCTATTTTGTTAACTAAGGAATAACTGTGTAAATCTCTTCTGTCTCCTTCTTGCATCTGATGAAGTGAATTCTCTCTCATCAGTAAAGGTTTTATGACATAATGGATGCGTTCGCTTATACAGTGACAGAAGATCCATTGTCTGTTTGTTTGACAGCTAGCTTCTTTATCGAATTTATATCCTGACCTTTTCCTGAGATAAGATTCAAGGCAACTTACAATAATTTTAAAATAATTAAGCTAAGGCATTAGTTTACAAAGGTTTAAAAAAAGAATTAAATAATAATAATATTTAAAAATAATTAAAACATAGGCCATTTCCGCACCAGACTGTTATAGCACTATTATTCCACTTGCAACATCCTACGGAATCCTGCGGTTTGCAGTTTTGGGAGGGGCCGGCTGGCCCCTCCCAACACTGCAAACCCCAGGATTCCATAGGATGCTGCTAGTGGAATAATAGTGCTATAACAGTCTGGTGAGGAAATGGCCATAATTTCAAGTAAATTATAACAAGACAGCACATCACTTAACGCACACACTACTCTTCCCCTTGGGCTGTTTTTAACCACAAGGAAAGGTGTGGGTCTAATGTGTGCATGGTGGCTCTCCCCTCTCCCTGTCCATGCCCTCAAATTAAAGCATAGTCCAATCACACAGGACAAGTAGATGCCAAAGTTAAATCCCTGGAACCTGTATCAACTATAGCATTCAAGTCGGAGTGAACCTGAGCAATTCTATCCAGAGAGTGCTATGGGCTGCCAATTGGTTTATTGTTGCAAGAAATGGCTATCTTCTGGGAGAGAGTCATTTCAGTCTGATAAATTGGTAGGCAAACATATTCTATCCCTGCAATGTAAAAGATAATAGAAACTGGATATTTGTGGTCAACAGCTTGAAAATCTAGGTGCTGTTTCTTTCTTGCCATGTGATAGGTAATTCTCGGAAGAAGCAGTGAGGTGGAAGCATGGTTAGTTCTTCCCTCACCCATTCTTTTCTTTTGCCACTGTATCCCACTGTTATTCCATGATCCCTGTGCCTGAGTCAGTGTTCCATGATGTATACCTGTCACATCAAGTGAGAAAGTAAAGCTGTGTTGATGCAGAGAAACACATTGGTAGAGGGGGATGGATTAACCACTTCCTTCTCATTGTTTATACTAGTGCCTGCTCCAGGCTTTTGAGGACCATTGAACACTACACCCTCCATGGTCCTTTTCCTCTCTGTGTTATTTCCTTACTACCATTGCCATGAACTGCAGTTGGTGCACTTCCCCACCATGGATGCTATTTGCTTGAATGGGCAGAGACTGAGGCCCAGCCTCGCATTTGCCATGCGAAAGGGTACCTGGAGCGTCGTGCGATTGTGAGGAGCAATCCACACAATGCACTCACAATCACGTGACGCTCCAGGGGCTGGCAGGTGCTGATCGCGCACCTTTTCATTTTTGGCTAGAAGCCGAAAATGGTGTGCAATCGCGCATTGCTCCCAGGCCCCGTGTGCATTTACCTGGTGTGTGGAGCCTCCAGAGCCTTGCCGGTCACACTTCCTGCCCCAGTGCAGCCTGGGAAACTCCCAGGCTGCACTGTGGAAGGAAGAGGCGGGGCTCTTGTGCGAGCAGGCAGCTCGTGTGGAGCTGAAGCAGCAGGGACGTGAGAGCCTCTCGCTGGAGGCTGCTTGCACGATCGCCACACCCCAGCCCTGGAAAAAGATAAGGTGCGGAAAGGGCCTGAGTAAGGCATCAGGCTGCAGTACCAATAGCTCCTTTTTCTCTCAACCACTCTTTTCTTGACCAGAGTGAGTGGCAGCTAAACAACAGCATTTGTATTTCTATACCGCTTATCAGCTAAATGCTCTTTAAGCAGTTTACACTGTGTTTAGCTAATTTCCCCCAACAAGCTGGGTACTCATCTTACTGACCTGTAGAAGGATGGAAGGCTGAGTCAACCTGGAGCCCTGCAGGATCGAACTCACAACACTGTGGCTGCAGTACTGGCATTGCACCACCAGCACTCCCTGGGCTCCCTGATGGTGCGCTTGTGAAGAGAGGGAATGGGTTTCAAAGATTTTTCTCACTAGTACTCTGCAATGCTGAGTGGGAGCTCTTGGCAGGAACCCCAGTATGCCAATGCTTGATGAATGCATTTGCTTGTGCACAGAAAAATAGCCCACCTTCTTGCCACTTCACAGTGACACCCTCAATTTTCTCAGCCTCAGTTGCCATAGCCTTTGTAGTTACACTCACACTTACTGGGGACCTTTTATGCCACATAATTATAGTACAATGATTCCACTTCAGCCATCATGGCTGCATCCTATGGAATCCAGTGTTTATAATTTTGTGAGGCACTAAAGCTCTCCGGCTGAGAATTCTCAATGCTTCTCCATAAAATGCAAATTCCGTGATTTCATAAAATATTGCTATGCCTTTTAAAGCAGAAGTATAGTGCTATAACTGTTTAGTGTGAAAGGGTCCCCTTTCTCTCCCTCCTCTTGCAGCCAACTGCATGCAGAAATATATATTCTCTCATTCCCCATCTTTTCTGGGAAACTTGATTCTCCGCTGGATTCTTTTTCTTTTTAAAATCCTTTCCCCTGCTTTTAATTCCCCACGTCCTGGGCCGTGACTGTTTTCACTGACTATTTTCATTCCAACCTGGCATGAACATTAATCACATACATTTTCATGAATAAGAATTAGAGTACAAATTCCAGAAGATCTTTTGGAGTTTTCTCTAGAGCCGCTATCTAATCCCAAATCCTTCCTGTTGAAAGCTTGCCAGCTTTCTCCCAGTTTGTTGGATGCTTCTGTGATTGTTCTGTTTCTTCTGCATTTGTAAATACAATACTTTTTTGTATAAGGAATTCCTCTGGTTTTTGCCCCCCCTTTCATAACCTCTGTAAGGCAATATTTGTAGAATTTTTTTTATGCACTTTGGAATGTTGGCAAGGGAAGAAGTGAACTGAGTTCAATTATTGTGGAATTTAGCACAACCTTCGCCCCCACCCCATGTGTGGCTGGATAGAATTTCATTTTGCCTTCCAGAGTGAAATAAAAAGAGACAAGGGAGAAAACTGTAATTCAGAGGGGTGGAAAATGTCTTGTTTCAGAAGTGACAGGCACATTTGAGAAATGGGGATATTTTTGACAGGGTAACCATTTCTTTCATTTTATTATCTGCCTTGCGTTGGTTGACATTCACTATAAAAGGTACGGGCATTTTTGACACTGAAATGATCATAAAGATAAAGCTATTTGCTTCTATACAGGGAAGGCAGTGCATGGAAACATTACTTTAAGATGTACTCACATTACTTGATGAGGAAAAACATTATTATTGTTGCTGATCATTGGCTGGTAAAAAGTTATACGGCATTACATTACTTGTTAATAATGTGTTACCGATGAATTAAAAACTAATGTTAAAACATCTAAAAACAAAGTAAATCAGACAAAGGAACATTATGAAGTAACAGGTAAATGGGATTCATTACTCAAAAAAATGGAATGATCTCTAGTGTTGTCTTACTTAAAAATGAAGACAATGGGACTTTTTTTTTTTTAAAAAAGAGACAAGTGGGGAAAATCATATAAAAAGGAATGATGTTGTGTTATTACCATACCTGACCACTGTGTGAAGAGGAGCCCACTTTAGCCAACACTGTCTACCAGCTTTGTCTGAAGTTCTCTTCTCTTTGTGCATATATGTGTATGTATGTACGTGCCTTCAAGCCACCTACTGACTTACAGAGACTACATAAATTTCATAGGGTTTGCTTAGGGAAGGAATACTCAGAGGTGACTTTGTCAGTTCCTTCCTCTGAAATAAAAGCCTACAGAATCTGATATATGTTAGAAGTCTCCCATCTAAGTATTAACCACGGCCAACCATGCTTAGCTTCCAGGATCAGATGGGATGCCTTTATGATATTTAGGCATATAACCATATTATACCATTACTGAAAGATCTGCTCTGGTGGCAAGTATCTTAGGCCATTTCCTCACTAGATGCCATTAGCCCACTGTAGCATTACAGTCCTGGCATCACCATTCATGCAATACCATCAGGTTAGGAATGCTCCTTTCTGCACCCTTCTGCCTTAAGTGGATGGGTAGTGATATTGCCACCAGTGTTCCTTCTGCATTACAGTGTCTTTGGCCACTCCCTTTCCCCTGCCTTTGCCCCACCCCACCGCCCCGATTGAGCAGGGTTTTTGCTTTTTTTTGATGCTGTACTAGTGCAGCAATGTTGTAACAGAATGACATACCAGTACACTATTGCACTTTTGCCCTATAATGCTTAAAAATGTATTTAAAAAATTAAAAGTTTTACTCAAAAGATAAATTTAAAATAAACATGGAGAAGTGGTAGAAAGTTATCATGGCATGGAAGTCACTCAGGGAGGGACAAGTTGGGCACACTCACAGCCTGCCCACTGCTGGATCCACAATAACAGGAAGCACTATCAAGTGCTACAATGCTATTGCACTAAGATGGCTGATGTGATTGAAGTGCTAAAGGAGGCTCTTAAAGGATTTTTTCTGGAAATAGAATGTGCCGGTTTGTCAACGCTTGGGGCAGGATAGCAGCTGGATAGTGATGATGTCATGCAGTAGCACAGCTCCTGGACCAGAAACAACTTGCCCCTGTTGTGCTATAGCGACGTTGTACAGAAATGGCCTTAATGGGATGGGTTCAACATCATGGTACAGTAGAGTCTCGATTATCTGACATAAACGGGCGGGCTGATAGTCGGATAGCTGAAAATGTCGGATAATCCGGAGGGTCTAAGAAAAGTCTTGAAATCACTATGAATTGCAAATGAAAATGTAAAGAAATCACTGATCAACATTGTGATGTACAGTATAAACAGTTCAGTCTTAACATGTATTAACATGTATGACTGCCATGCTGTTCCACCATTTACACTGATATATCTGATTGCCTTTTTAGTTGCAGTGTCCTGCCTTTGGAATTTTTTCCCCTATGCCATAAAATAGGCATGACCTTCGATGACGTTTTGGAGCCTGTTAAAAATTTAATTATTTGTACAAGGGATTCCTGGTTTTAATACTGTGCAATACTCTGGAATTTTGATAACGAAGGGCCTTATTTAATTCATAAGCACGAGTTCTTATGATACACCTTGAGTTTTCTGGTTATTGCTGCTTCTGTATCCACATGTTCCACTCTTTTGTTTGTAGTGCAGTGGCGGAGCTTGGACTGTGTGGGGGGGGTGCGGGAGGGGGGCTACAATGTGAGGGGCGTGGCCACTGTGCGGGGTGTGTGGCTGTTTGGCGTGGGAGGGTGTCCAGGGCATGCAGGGGCATGGCTACAGGCTGGGCCACCCCTGAAACATTGTCATCCTGGGTGAATCAACCCCCCGCCCCCACGTTCCTGTGCTACTGTTGTAGTGATTTCTTGAATAGATCTTCCAAAGTTTGTAAAAATTGGGATATGATTTGCTAAAGTGTTGCTATGATCTGAAGGACAAATTTTTTCCTCAGAATTTTTAAGAAGTTTTTTTCTTAAGAGTTTTACAGTGAAAAAAAAATCACTAATGCATTTATGTAGTACAGTATTATAGCCTGGAAAAAATATTAAAGAAAGAGGGGAGAAATAGAGGAAAAGATTTTTTGTCCCAGTATATGTCATCATCATAGTAATCACCATCATCATCCACCTAAGGATGGGAATAAAATGTCACAACTTGTTCCAGAAATTGCCAGAAAATAGTCCAGGAGACCTTTCCCACTACATAATTACAAGGCAATGATTCTGTCATGGCAATAGCCTATGGCATCCTGGAGTTGGTACACTAGAGCTTTCTAAATGCTCCTCCCTAACCTTTAAATCCCAGGATTCCATAGGATGAAACCATAGCAACTTACGTGAAATCAAAGTGCTATAACTGTGTAATATGAAAACCCCTGGTCAAGAGAAATATTTTTTGGATATATATAATCCACCCTCCCAATGAACTAAAGCTTCAAATAGTGCAACTGCTGAAGCATTTGCTCTGACTAGAGGAGCTTTAATATAAAGACAGATAGATATACAAGTAGACATAGACTTCTATGTGGCTTGAGGCTACAATCTTGTAAATGTTTATGTATTAGTAAATTCCAGTCCCATCCAATGGGATGGATTTCTAATAAAGACAAATAGGATTGCACTGCAAATTGATAATAAATAATCAATAATATGACAGTTCAAGGGGGTTATCAGATCCCCTGCTTAATCATATGCAGCAGAATTTATGGACTTTCTCCACTGAAAAACATTGCTTGATGATGCAACCATCATCAGGTGATGAAAATGCACATATGGATTCATCCACAATCAAGAAATACAGAGTACAAGTGTATATTAGTACCAAAAAAGAGCAAAGATTTTTTTTAGCAGGCAGCCAGATAGTTCTGTATTATTCCTTGTATTTCAGTCTGATAGGGTCATTTTTTTCCATTAACACCATGGTGGAGGGCTTACAATAAATGATTGGCAAAAAAAAAAAAAAAAAAAAAAAAAAAAAAAAAAAAAAAAAAAAACCCTCCAAGATCTCAATTATCTAGGTTGCCAGGAGAACTATATACACAAGCAGGAGCATTCTCAGTAATCTAGACTTAAAAAAAATTAAATTAAATTAAAAATGCACAACAGAAAAAAAGATTAGATGAGTTGAAGATACAGGCACTGAGAATGACATCAAAGAATTTTAAATAGGTGTAGTATGTTTGTGGCTAACTCTATATTCCTCTTCTAGCAATCTATGAAAGCAAGCCCATCTTTCTCCACACCATGTCTATTTTCTGTCTGCCTTTCTCATTCTTATGTAAGTGTTGCCATCATGTTGCCTTTGTTCCCATTCTTTAGTCATAGTTTTTTAAAAAAACAAACAAACAAACTTGTACCTCATATTTTCATACCCAGTATTTGGCATATTCAGTTCATATGGCATTTATGAGAGTAGTTTTCTATCTTTTATTGCTATATCTTTTGCATACACGTGAAGTAGAAAAGTAAAAGAATCAGAATCAAGCTTAAACCTTTGTTGGAATTTAATCATTATCTTTAAAAAAAAAAATCCAAGAAGTCGTTACACGAGGACACACTTGCTGCCTACAGATGACAAGGGCATCTAGAGAAGTTTCTATTGACACTATCCTATGAAGTTCTTAGGCAAAGTGTACCATACAGTGACTGTTAGTAAACTAGAATTCTGCCGTACTGAGGTCTGTACTAGAAGCTGAATGCAGTTACATGGAACCAATGGCAAATGGCAATTATTAAATAGAATGCTGCTCAGTGACTTCCATTTTAGTGGGATGGTAATTATTTTACGAACTTTAAAGGAGCTATCCAAGGTGCTGAATCCTAGCTGAAAGATGGGCTCAGACATTTGGGCACTTCCGTTAAAGTTCAGACTGACACTCAGAGCAGAGTCACTAACAGAGGCCATTTCCACACTAGACTGTTATAGTGCTATTATTCCACTTTCAACATCCTTTGAGGCCTCTCCCTAAACTGCAAACCCCAGGATTCCATAGGATGTTGAAAGTGGAATAATAGCACTATAACAGTATAGTGCGGAAATGGCCATAGAAGCCACTGGTCACCATTCCAGTAGCAGCTGCCATGCTTATTCCTTGAAATGAGGAAAAACTTTTTCTGATGGGGCAGTCAGGGCTGGAGGAGAGAATGAGGCAGTCATGTACCCTAGTTTGTAGATTACTGTCCTTTGTTTTAAGGCTCTTTCTATTTGAGGAGCTGTGCAATGAGAATCCAGTTTAAAGAACCATCGGGACAGAGAACAGGGAGGGAGCCCATCAACATTCAGCAGCAGTGGGACTGCAGAAAGAGCAGTGGGCACACAGGTCACCTGGTCACATTTCTCTCTCCACTATGTATTTCCATTTAAATTATAGCCATTACTTCTAAATTTGCATCCACCTATCTACAAATTAGCATATGGAATTTTTATGTACATTTGTGTGCTCCTTCGTGGTTCTTTTTAGTGATTTGTTGTTATTTGCTGTTATGTTGACTTTGACCTATGGTGCTCCTGTGCATGAGAGATCTCTGCAACACCCTCTCATCAACAGTCTTGCTCAGAGCCTGCAAACTCAGTGCTGTGGCTTCTTTGATTGAGTCTATCCACCTGTAGCACAGTCCTCCTGTTTTCCTACTGCTTTCCACTTTGTGAAGCATTACTGTCTTCTTCCAATGAGTCATGTTACAGTGAGCCATGTGATGTCCAAAGTACGATCACCTTCATTTAGTCATGTTGGCTTCTAATGAGACACTGCAGTGATACTTTACCTCTTTGGGGTTATTCCTGCTTCTGAAATTACCCCCTGAATTTACCCTCTGAAACCAGTATCCCAACAATGTTTTGTTGTCGTTGTCGTTGTTGTTGTTGTTGTGTGACTTCAAGTCACTTCTGAATTATGGCAACCCTAAGGCCAACTTTTAGGGGAGTGGCCCTTGGCAAGATTTATTCTGAAGATTTATTGCCTTCCTCTGAGGCTGAGAGAGTGGGTAGGTTTCCATAGTGGACTGGGAATTTGGATCCAGTTTCCCAGAGTCCTAGTCTAACACTCAAACCACGGTCTCACACTGACTCCCTGCAGCTCTTACCCTCCTGAGAATTTAAAGACTTCATTTGATGAGTGCGTCTTGTGCTTTTAACCTTTTTAAAATGGGCCTGTCTAGTAACCTTAGATGTGTGGGATGTTTTTGCTTTTCTTCTATGTGGGAAAAGAGGGAGAAACCCTCATTCTCCTTCTTGTGTGTGCTGACAAATCCAAAGGGTACCAGTAATTGTAAAGGCTGAATAGCAATCCAATTTGTATGCTGGTCAGGGATAGGATTTTGATACACTTTATAGAGAGGGACTTAACAGAAGTTTGAAGAATGGACTGGTTTTATGGGGTTGATTAAAAAAAAACAACAACGCTTAAAAGCAATTGAACTTTCCTTGTGCAAACACCCAGTGCCACAATGGAATCTTCCCTATAGTTGTTGACAGACTTTGGCTAACATTGCAGCTTGCTCGCCGTTTTCTGCCAGTACAGCAACATATTGCAGATAAAACCTAATGAGCTGAATTTAACAACAACAACAACAACAACAGCAAAAGTGCCATGTGGCTTTCTTACAGTGATGCCCATCTGTTGGCTTCAGCAGTGTGCTGCCGCAGCTGTAACTCTTCTCTCTCTCTCCCTCCCAGGCCCCCTCGCTTTTGATTAAATCAGAAATAAAGCTGTGCACCCCAGAGTCAGGTATGATGAACAGGCCAGCAAATTGTCTGACATGGGTATCATACAGCTCCTTATCTATCTCACTTTGCAGAGCTCCATAACCAGATGGCTTCTAAAAAGTAGGCAAAAATATTTCCCCATCTCTGCTTTTTTGGCACAGAGCTGGAAGGACGAGATTCAGAAAGTCTGCTGCCCAAAACAAGAGCTATTTAAATCAAACTGAGGCTGAGATTGCAGCCTCCAGACAGAACTTTGGGAAACTGTAAAGCTACTTTCATTTGGGGGAAGGAAATGCCGATTTAGACCAGGGCCTGGTGCAACAAAGAGGACACATATCCTTCCCTTCCCTCAATCCTCTCCCCTGACCAAAGAAAGGTTTTGTGAACAGCCCCCTTTCACACAAGAATAGCCAGCCTGGCTTCTCTCCAGCCACCATGCTGGTTAGTGAAGCACAACAGCTTTCCTTTTCCTCTTTGCAACAAAGATGTTATTTCTGGATAACAACAGAGCCTCAGAGGTGGCTTGGCTCTTTTGCTCTCTGCCTATTTGCTTCTAATGTGAATGAATGCAAATGTGGGAAGTAAAAGAATGCTGTGCTGTTAAGGGGAAGCCGTTAAAGATGGTTAGGCTGTACAGGTCAGCTCAAGAGTATTTTTTTTATTTATTTATATTTTGTCCAGCTTCTATCAGGAAATCAGACGGTTAGGCCATGGTCCCCTGAGTAACCCTTTATCCGCTATTAGGCGTCTTTGCACCCCTCCTCTAAGCTCCATCTGCCATGCCAGGAAAACAGCTACATTCAATGCTATCAATGTTTTTCTTTTACACCAGTAGCAGGCCGAGGGAAGCCCATGGGGCATATGTGGCCCAAAGAGCCATTTTTGTGGCCCCTGGCACCCCAGATGTCAAAGTTTAAAAAAACAACAACATTTGCTCTAGAATGCTCCCAAATGCACACTAGGAGAACTGGAAGGTATTTTCCTTATGTTTGGGGGGGGGGGGGGACAGCTTTTGAAATTTTTCCAAAAAAAATTAGTTTGCCCTGAAATGCTCCAAATTGCCCATTGAGGGCATGGGGTACATTTCTACCATATTTTGCAGCCCCACTGGGACAATTTAGGCCTTTTTTTTTTTTTTAAATTCAAAACATGGTGAAAATGCCCCTATACACCCAGAGGTCTATTGTTATCATAGGAGCAGTGGTGACTCTGAAAGATCTCCATGGGGAGATAACCTTTCACAGTTGCCACCCCTGATTTAGACACAAAATCATAAGTCACAAAACACATTAGGACTGGGCTTGTGGTAAAGAGGAACTGGAAGAAAAAATTCTCTTACATTGCAGACTATATGCAAGCTGATCTCTTTGAAGGCTACGGGAAATTTCGTAACTGAAAGGTGAAATCAGGGGACATGCCCTTGTGAAGTCATGAGGATAGGCCCCTGTATAACAGCGGGAAATAATTCATTTCTGCATGCTTATCAAAGACAGCATGTATGAATGAGACAGACAATGTGGATTTCCTACACGATACAAAATTCTACAAAATTGATCTTACAGATGTATGGCCAGAAGGTCTAGTCCTATGAAAGCTAATACTACCAATACTAACATATACATACTAATCACAGTGTGCCTAAGGAGCTGTGGATCAGAGATACAGTAAAGTTTTACATGTTATCATCTGAAAAAAACAAAAAAACAAAAATAAAAATAAAGCACTCTTAAAAGATGGTAAAAAAAAAAAGAATGATTTAGAAATGATTCAATTGGATCGGCATTGCATTTGTTCATTTTCTGTTGCTAAAAGGACATGGGCACTCAGGTTTTAAAGTCATCTCACCTAGTAAAATCAACCTTTCTTCTCAATTGCCATTATTCCTGTACTGTGTTACCCTGCTTAGACATTCAGAGGAGCAGAGCTGTCAGCCTGAGATCTAGCCACCTTACCATCAGCCCTTATTCATGTAGCCTTTTTGGAAGATAGGACTGTGTCTACTACATGACTTATCCTGAGAGTTTGCTGCTTTCAAGGAATGATGGAAAATGTTATCCCGTCACTGATACTAAAGTAAGATTTAACTGGTTGTGCAGTTAGCTTCTGTACCTGAACCAGAAGCAAGATCAGCAGCAAAATATCATGGGTCAGCCATGATGAGCACAGCTGTTGTCACTGGTAGCCTGTGGTGATCTGTAGCTGGCACAGTTCATCTACAGTGATGAATTGAGGCACCCCCCTGTTTGGACCAGGGTCTGCTGGTAGCTGTCATTAAGGCCATTGCCACACTACATTGTTATAGTGCTATTATTCCACCTTCAACATCCTATGGGATCCTGTGGTTTGCAGTTTAGGGAGGGGCATTTAGAATTCTCAGCCAGAGAGCTCTTTGGCCTCCATAAACCCAGAATTCAACAGGATTTTGAAAGTGGAATAATAGCACTATAACTGTGTAATGTGAAATGGCCTAAGTCATGTGAAAGCAGAAGAGGTTTGGGAAATGTGGTAAAGAGAGGAAAATTCTGCCCCAATCAATCTGCTCTCTTGTTCATCAGCCAGAACTAGTCCTGCTGTTACACAGAGTGAGATCACGTTTAATAATGTTCGTAAAAGTACAGACGTCCTTCAAGAATTTCATAGAAAGAACTCCTGTCTGTCTGTCTGTCTGTCTGTCTGTCTATCTATCTACTTTGTTTATTAGAGGGAGGGACTTCTTGGTGGCTTCACCAAGATTTTAGAATGCTTTGCATGTGAGGTACACTTTGCTTCTTCTCCCATTGTTCTCAGAGCCGTATTATTCTCACAGGTTCTTCTTGTATGTGCCAGTTAATGTTATCATGTTTTGCTTTTAACAAGTGAGATGGTTTCTTTGATTCATTGTTTATATATTGTCTCTTTGAGCAAACTGTAATTTTTAAAGGTTGTAAACTACCCTGAGTGATGCTCTTGCAAGAGAAAAGTGGTATGTAGATGCTTAAATAAATAAAGTCCCACAGTAATAAGATTCTGATTATCTTTGTCTCCCTGTGGTAGAGATGGAAACAATATTAAAAAAAAATATTAAAAAAGGTCAAAAAGTGTTTTTTGAGTGTCAAGAATCTCTGATGAGAAGAATCCTGGACTGATGAAAACCTTTGCATTTCAGGACATATTCTGCACGAAATTTCATATGGCTGGTTTGTTTATGCAGAAAACAGCATTTTCTGCACAGGAACTTCATTTTCTCTGTAGAAAGTAGTATTTCAACACAGAACTTTTAATTTCTGCACAAAGAAATCCTGTTTTCTGTGGAGAAAATGCTGTGATTGGAGATTCATTCTGTGAAAATTTTGCATATGGTTAAATTGCATAAAACAGCATTTTCTGTGTGGAAAAAAAATAGGCATGTTGATTAATATTTCTGCATTGAAATAGTTTTTTTCCACACAGAAAATGCTGCTTCATACATAGAAAATGCTGCTTTGTACACAAAACATGACCACATGTGTATTTTGTACAGAATAAGTCCCAAATTGTAAATAGGCTTCAAAAATTGTGTGGTCTTCAAAGAATTTCTTGCAGAAGGATTAAAACTGCTGAAATTACTTGTTGGTGCCTTCAAAAAGAAATTAATTTCTACACTGCAGCATTGCTGATGTTCCCTGTATTATTTTTCTCCCAAAGCTGTTTTGACACTTCAGGTGAATTCTTGCAAAACAGTTTCATTGCAGGAAGCAGCAAATGCAACCAGGGTGCCTATTGAATGGCTGTTGACTCTGGTATGTGTCATTTTTTTCAAATAACATTGATGCCATCATATGGCAATATGATAAGTTAAACTGTCCATAAGTAAGCTGTAAGATATCTTGTCAGCAGTGTGTGTGAGGAAAACTCATCTCTCAGAAAAGCAAGGAAATTATGGCAACTGTACAAATTGTCTTTTGATATGTTGCTAATGGTTTTATGGTCACACATTCTTATCAAAATTGCACTGGTTGTCAGCAAGGCTAAAATATTTTGACAGGAAAGTGTTACAGTGATGAACCATCCAATAACACTTATCATCTTATGTCCAAACTGAGATAAACATTCTGTTGCTACAATAGTAATGTTCTCTTTATGAAAAAAGCTTTTGCACCACATGTGCAGTGTCTGAATAAACACTTAAATTTCCGCAAGATAGGAATGGGCAACTGGCAGAAGCTAAGGGAACACAGAAGCCTTTCAGAAGACTTCAGAGGAGCGACCCTAACAAATAAAAATTTGAAAAAAAAATGTTTTGCCTACAAATGCCTCTACAGACCCTTTGGGGTTGTTGTTGTTAACTGTTATCAAGTTGGCTGTGGCTTATGGAGATCCTACGCATGAGAGACCTCAGAGTCATCCTGTTACCAACAGATCTGTTCAGGTCTTGCGAACTCAAGTTGCTGGCTTCCTTGATTGAGGCCCTTTCCGCACCTTACCTGTTCATGGAGGTGGGGGGTGGTGGTCACACGAAAAGCCTCAGCAGAAACGCTGCCGCTTCCCTGCTGCTCAAGTTCTGCATCGGCTTCCTGGTCTTGCAAATGTCGTGCGAACACCCTGCCCCTGCCTACCGCAGCGCAACCTGGGAATTGCAGGCTAGCGCTGAGGCAGGAAGCGCGACCGGCCCGGCTCCCGACACACCACACAGCAGGTAAGTGCGCGCAGGCCCCGGGAGCATTGCGCGACTGCGCACCATTTTCTGCTTAGAGCCGAAAATAAAAAGGTGTGTGTCTGCTCTGCATCCGGCTCTTGAGCATTGCATAAATGGGAGTGCGTTGTACGGACCGCTCCTCCCATTTACACGACACTCAAGGGGCCCTTTCGCTTTAGAAACGGCGTGCAAAAAGGGCCTGAGTCTGCCCACCTGTAATGTGGCACAGACCACCTTTCACAAAGGTTTGACCTTTGCAGATTTGATTATTTGCAAGGTGTGTGTGTGTCGTCCCCCCCAATTCACCTCCTCCATTCCCTTGTGCTTTCCCTGGCATGAAGAAGGAAGGCATTGTTTTGTTTTCTATGTTTGTTGACAGATTTTAGTCTGAACTAGAATAGATTCTGTCTTTGTAGCTTGAAGCAGCTCTGTTGGTATGTTATCTTTTCCTGGTGATATATTTCTCCCAGGTGCTCTGGGTGTAGTTTCCATTTCATGTTCTAAAAGTGCGGGTTCAGCTTCAAAGTTCCTTTTTGAATGAATCTGTAATCCTTTTTTTTTTAAAATAGTTTTCAGTGCACTGTTTCCGCTGTCCTTTTATTTCCTCTTGATCATGTACTGTACTCCCCTGCTAGCTGAAAAGCACTCTTGGTTCAAATTTCCATTTGATTTCTCATATCTTTGGAAGAGGTCTTTTGTTCTACCTTTTTTGGTTATTGTGTTCTATTTCTCTGCATTGATTACTATAATAGTTCTTTTTGTCTCTGTGTACAAATCACTGAATAGTTGCATTCAGAATTCTGGCTCTATTTCTTTTACTTTTGCTTCTTGTCTGTATTTAACTGCTTCAAGAGTTTCATTTGTCAACCAATAAGACTTTTCTTTCTTTTTGGCTGCAGGCAAAATCAATTTGCTTTCTTCCCTGACAATTTCCCTGGCTTTGGATCAGAGTTCTTCTGGTTCCTAGTCAATTAGACTTAATAGTGCAAATCTGTTTTTTACATTATCTTTAAAGTGTAAAAGGATGTTCATCAGGTTATATTTAGGCACAGTGAGTGATTTAGTGTTCCTCTTTAGACTTACTTTAATTTTTGATTTTTGCAGCTCCTGATATGTGTCACAATCTGCTCCTGGTCTTGTTTTTACAGAGAAAATGGAGCTTTTCCAACGTCTGCTTCTGACTATGTAGTCTATTTGATTTCTATGTTGGTCATCAGGCAATGTCCACGTATGGGTTATTTGAAGAATGCATTTGCTGAGCATAGACAAGAAAGGGAGTACTTGCTCCAATCTCAAAGGATTAATAGGAGACAGCAATTACTTAGGCGGCAGCTGTGTTAAGCTGCTGAGCTATATAGGCACTGCTCTTCTCCTCTAGGATTTGTTGGATGTTATCTGGCGTTCTTACTGGCCTATTGTATTTCTTGGATCATGAACTATGGACTTATCTGCTGTGTATTTGGATTCCATTGAGCTCTGTTTATGCCTTTGGCATTGGTTACTGAGTAAAAGTAAGTGACTGGTTTTGAGCTGTTTCTTTGTTTGCTATTTTGCCTGTGTTATCTCTTGGTTATCAGCTGTGCAGCTCCCAGCTCTGGCTTGCTGCCAGGATTAAGAAGGGACAGGTTCTTAGAATTACCATATGTTGGAAACAACTTGAAGGCACACAGCAACAACAATATGAAACTGTTTAAAATGATATTAAGTTTGATTCATATATGGCCTGGGGGGTTAGACAATGACAATTGACAGAGGTTTATCTTTTTTTGGAAATAGCTGTGGAAAATTGAAAAGGGAAAAAAGTTGAGGTAAAGTTTTTTGAGAGACACAGCTAGAAGGATGTTAGAGAGAGGGGGAAACAGCTGCAAAAGAATATATAAAACTGTTTTAATGAAGATGAAAATATTTGATATTTTGCATTATGACAGATTGTTGTTTAATTAGGATGGGTGATAATTTGTTTAGCCTAATTTAGAGGAGGAGTTATTTGTTAAAGGAGGAGTCATTTGTTAAAGAGTATCAAAATTTTATTGATTTTCTGTAAAAATATACAGAAGATTATGTTAGTTTGGATTTAGATATTATAGAAAGGTGAATGAAGAATTATTGTGGTAGAGCAGAGAGGTTTAGATTGATTACATGCTATCATAACTGTTGAAGAGCAGATTGGAATTCACTCTTTTTTCTCTGTTCTTCCTTTTCTTTTTTCTTTTCTTTATTATCTGTTTCTCTTTTCTTCTTTTGTGTTTGTTGCTTTTTTAAAAGGTTTACTGTATATGAAATAATCTCAACAAAAAATTATAAATGGAAAGTGCATAAACACAAAGTGAGTCTATAATGGCAGTTATGGTCTGTTATAGAAGGAGAATTCCAGGGCCTATCTGAAGGTACTTAATACCATTGCAAGGTCCCATGTATGATGGCTTAAGAGCCATGATGGGTAGAGATCAGAAGAGAAATGAACCATCTAGAATAAATCAGAGTTTTGAAAAATTGCTTATTTGAACTGCAATTCCTAGAATTTCCTCAGCCAGTACAGTCAGAAAAATAACTTTTCCAAGCTTTGGAATGCACAGATAAGTAATACAACTATTGGTGAAGGGATATGCACTTGAATATTCTCTGTTCCAACCTTAATGTTATGTTAATGTTCCATATTTCATCCCTGAAACATTGTAAGACCATGGAAAGCCTTCTGAAATATTGAAGGGCCCTTAGGAAACCAGGCTCTTTATATATAATTTGCTTAAAAGCTGGTTGAACAATTTGACTTCTCTTGTAGTATTTTATTCATGACTGCAATATCTTTCCTCTTTTAGCCGAAGCAGAGTTAGAAGAGTCAAAGGCTGAGTTAAATATAGCACTTGGACTGAAGGATAATAGACTGTCCTGCGTTCATGTCATAAAAGAGACAAGAGATTGCCTCTGTGAGGATTAAGTGCTTTCTCAAAATAAGGAGGCTGTTTGAACAGCATTTAAGAAAAAAAGAAAATCAGAGCAACGCTATAGAATTGACCAAGTAAATTAATTTGATGGCTCAGCAACCAGCCTAAATGTAAAGATACTTTCAGGATTACTGGGGAGTGTTGGAGTATTGTTTAAGCATCCCAAGGCATTCTTTTTTTGTCTGGATATTTCCCTGCTACAGTTCAGTGTTATTGACTTTGCATCCATCAGATCACCAGTACCACCTGTGTTTGGATGATGTCCCACAGGCCACAGTTGGCAGGCAGGGCAAAATAACATGAGGCACCTACAAGACACACATAGACAAGTGATAGCTTAATTTAAGCACAGTCTCTGAATGGTTTTGGTCAGTGCACATTGGCCTGAACCATTTCATAGGGTTCATTCATTGGTTAGAGTAGGGGTGGGCAACTGTAGAAGGCTAGAGAGCTGCTGCATTAGCTCCCGAGGAGACCTTGGAGGGCCTTGCCTGGTTCCTCTTCTCTCCAGAATTTTGCCCTCAAACACTCTAGAGCAGTGGTTCTTAATACAGGGTCTGTGAAGCCCTTCTGTTGGATACCAACTGCTGCAACAGGTACTTCCCCAAAGTCACCCAGTATTGGAGTGGGGATTTGAATCCCAGGCTCTAATTAAAGCAAACAGACAAATAAATAAATAAATATTTGACTATTTAAATGTAAGTTTAAATATTTAAATCTTGAGTTAAGTTGTGGGGGTCCTTGGCAACAAATTACATTTATGGGGGGTTCCCAATAAAGAAAAAGTTAAGAACTACTGCTCTAGAGGGCATGGTGCATTTCCATCATGTTTTGGGTTTCAAAAAGGGCCTCTCCTGGGCCTGAATTGGACCAGGAGGCCTGCAAAATGTAGTAGAAATGGAGCTCGCACCTCTTAGTGGACCTTTAGGAACATTTCAGGATAAAGTAGTTTTTCAAAAAATGCAAAAATTATTTTTGGCCCATGGGAGGTGGGGATCCTCTAAACATTTTGGAAATGCTCCCTGTGCCCTCTAGAGTTTACCTGGGGCATTCTGAAGAATTTTTTTTTTTAAATTGTCATTATTTGACCCCTGGGGTTGCTGGGGCCACAAAAATGGCCTTGAGAGCTGCATGGAGGCCATACTTTGTCCACATTTGAGTTAGAGTCATGATATAACCAGTTCTTCGTAAAAGAACACAAACCTTTTTTGGCATTCTTGTCTGGTAATTTGATTTGTGTTTTCTGTTTCCTTTCTTTTCTTTTGCTGGAATTTCTCATGTCTTAACAGTTGTTCTTCCATTTATTTCCTCATACGTGTCCACAATGGCCTCGGTAGCATTTTTTCTCAGTAGAACCACCAAAATGATGATCTCTGGTGGTCTTCTTACACCTTCTTTTAAATGCTGCTATTTCCTTGGTATTTCATGCTGACCATCATTCAGATTCCATTACTTATGCATTTCATTCTTCTCACTGGCTTTCTCTTATCCTCACCTTCTTGAACTTGCCTTCAAATTATAAATCTTTTATAGACACGTCATTCAGAACTATAATATCTTACAATACAGTATCTTTTCATACAGCTGACAGTATCTTACAATAGAGGAATTCCACTGGGTTCCTCTTAGAGATGACACCAGATCCCATCTGATCTTGGAAGCTAAGCAAGATCCACTCTGGTTGACACTTGGATAAGAAACCACCAATTAATATGTGGTATTGTAGGCTATATCTCAGAGGAAGGAATTGGCAAAACCATCTCTGAACGACCTTGCCTAAGGCCCTTTCTGCACCTTGCCTTTTCTCAGCGCTAGGGTGTGGGGATTGCACAAGTAGCCTCTTTTGAGAGGGTCTCACATCCCCGCTGCTTCAGCTCTGCAGCCGCTGCCTGCTAGTGAGCAGGCAGCATGAGGGCTCCTCCTCTTCCTTCCACAGTGCAGCCTGGGATTTTTCCAGGCTGCGCTGGGGCAGGAAGCGCAAGTGCTGCGGCTCCGGAGGCTCCGCACGCACAGTAAGTGTGCGTAGGGCCCTGGAGCGATGCGTGATTGTGCACCATTTTCAGCTAGAAGCCGAAAATGAAATAGTGCGCAATTGGTGCCTGCCAACCCTGGCAGCGTCGCTCAATTGCGAGAATGTCATGTGGACGGTTCCTCGCAATTGTGCGACACTCCAGAGGCCCTTTCCCATGTTGAATGCCATGCAAAAAGGGCCAAAGAAAACTCTATGAAATCCATGGGGTCACCATAACTTGATGGGCAACTTGAGGGTACACACACATGCACACACTAGAGAAATTTCACATATTCTGCAGTTATTTGAAGAATTTAAGAGAAAAGCACATCTATTGGTAGCTGGCTAGCTAGATGCTTCAAAACAATTCAAGGTGTGTAGGTTCAACTATATCACTATAAATATCCCTCAAAAATAAGCTTCCAGTATATAGTTTGTAGGGAAATTTCTCTAATTAAGCAATTGCTTAATGGAAATTTCTGGAACCTGTACTATACTGATACTGCACTACAGAATGGAGTTATCTGTCAGTTGGAGTTATCTATCAGGCCTAAATGTGTGCTGTGGACACATATATTAATAAACAGCCCTGGAGTGTGTGTTCTTTGGCTTAGCGCTACCCCAAGTTTTGGTCTTTTGAGGAAAAAAGAAATGATTATAACCAATGCACACTAACAAAGTGCTGATTCCTGGCAGATTGGAAGCTAATAATTGCCAGCCTTTCATATCAGATAGCTTGAGGAGCACTGCTCTGTACTATCAGACAGAAACCTCTGTTCTGTGAATGAGACAAATGTTAAGTTTTGGTCTCCTGCTTTTGATATCCAGAGCTGAGTCTTCATAGGGCCTGCTGATTGAGATATGGTATATCATTATGAGGCCCAGTCAGAGAAAGTGGGGCTCCTGACACCTCTGATAGAACTGACTTAATGGAATGTTATTTGATATAAGCTCTGTGTGTATGTGTTTCCTTCAAGTTGCCTGTTGACTTATGGGGACCCCATGAATTTCATAGTGTTTTCTTAGGCAAGAAGTACTCAGAGGTTGCTTTGCTTGTTCCTTCCTCTGAACAGCATTTGGTATTTGTAGGTGGTTTCCCATCCAAGTATTAATCAGGATTGACTCTGCTTAGCTTCCAAGATCAGATGGAATTTGGTACCCCCCTTCTAGGGTATTTAAACCATACCCATAGCTTACTGGCTGGGATTTCTAGCAGATATAGCCCAAAAAAGTAACTTTTCCCAGCGCTGGTCACATCCATTTTGTGTCAAAGGTCTGGCTAAGAACCACAGTTTTATAGCCATCAGTTAAAATAAAGGACATGGGGAGCGGGTAATCTGTGTGCTGTATCGTGTTCCTATGCATTTTATTGACTTACAAAGATCTCTTATATTTTGTGAAGCTGAGGAATCACTCACCATCTGTGAACCATATAGTAAACATATGGAAGTTAGATCTATTGTAACTCAGATCCTGAACTTTGAAGTCTGGATTAGGTAGGATATTAAAGTGTTGAGCCACCAGTGTGTACAAAAGTCTTGCGGTCATCCAGGTGTATCCTTCTGCTTCTTCCTCATAATTGAATGTGTGTTTGCCAAAGGCTTTGTTGTTAGCTCGCTTTCAGTGCTAAAGATGCTACAGTGCAGGTTAGTTTATTCAGTATGCCTTGCTGAGAGCAATATTGGTTATAGGGAAACAGCTTCAGTAGCTACCAAGTCATTTTCCAGGCAGGATTCAAAGTGCTGGTTATGACATTTAAAGTCCTACATAGCTTGGGTCCATGCTATCTGAAATACTGTATCCCCCTGTATGAGCCTGCCTGAGTTTTGAGATTTTCAGGGGAAGGCTTTCTCTCAGGCCATTTCTGCACTAGACTGTTATAGCCAGTCGGCCCCTCCCTGAACTGCAAACCCCAGGATTCCATAGGATGTTGAAAGTGGAATGATAGCGCTATAACAGTCTAGTGCAGAAATGGCCTCAGTCCCACCACCATCACAGGCACATTTGGTGAGGACGCAGGAGAGTGATTCCTCCATGGCTCCAGATTGTGGAACTCCATCCATTTGAGTTTTGGCTGGACCCCTCTCTCCTTTTTTTAATGTCTGCAAGCAAAGTCCTTTTTATTCAAGCAGATCTTTGGCTGCAAATTCACATGACAGAAGTGTTTGTGGTGTGTTTTTTTAAAATCATGATGAGTGTTTTTCTATTGTTTTAAATCTTGTTTTAAATTGCACTGTTATTTAATTCATTTAAAACTTTTGAATAAATGATTTTTAACTGCTTTTTTAAAAAGCTGTAGGGTGCTTTGGATCCTGCATAAGGGGACATTGAATAAATACATAAAATGAATAATAATAGTTAAATACTGATTCATATTACAGAACTCCTAGTGGTAGAAGAGTCAAATCCCCCTATTTAGGTCCAATGTCATAACAATATCCACAGATTTGGATGTGAAACCATGGATATGATGCTGAATCTGGGTTGTTTTCAAATGATTTCTTCCCAATTATATTCTTTAGCTTCATAGTGTCCAAAATCTGTTTGAAGCTTTCTCAGATGAGAAGGTCAATGAGAAGATTTGCAGTTGCAGATTTCTTGGAAAGATAACTTGTTCATACTTATTATGTGGTTTCGAACGTCCCAAAGAGAAAGCATTCTGTGTGCTATGTCACTTTGTATGAGATGATGGAGAACTTGCTTGAGAGAACTTTGTGATACTTTTGGTGCATGTGCACCGAATAGCAGGGAAGAGAAGTCCTCTCAGTAGCCCCTCACCAGTGCCAAAACTGCCATTAGAATTTGCTAGTTTGGTGGCAAATTTCCTCTGAAGAACAAGGCATGTGGCGAATTGTGAACCTTGTTCTCTAACAGTATTGCATTCCTGGAAGCTTATAGGAAGGATGATTATATCTGTAAATAAGTTACATGTATGTTCTTGAAGGGAAAAAAAACCATATAAGTTTTTATCTTTTATTTAAATGCTGCTGAAGCACCAAATTTTGGTAGCAAATTTAATCTTGCAGTGGTAGTAAATGCAACCTCTCCTGGGTTCAGGGAATGAAATTTGACCTCTGGAACCACAATGTTGCCTACCTTACCATAGACCATACCTATTAACTCAAAAGGATCCCAAAGTACATGACAAGTAAAGTGGACCTTGGCTGAGCTTCAAGTTATGCTAGTGCTAGGATCTGGTTCTGGGCTCTTCAGGCAATTGCACTGACAAATGTGCTGTTGGCAATCAGGTTCCAGGTTCACGAAGTGCAAGGAGGAAATGTGAGAGAGATTATATGGCTGCTTAGTTGGTCTAGATGCTTGAACCTAGGAGCTGGTTGGCATGTCAGGGCTTCATATGGTGAAGGCTTTATAGGGCCTTGGTTTCTGAGGTCTGCTAACAGTGTTTGACTAGAAGTGCCGTCTACAGGGCACCCTTTACTTCAAATCTTCATTTGTCTAGTAGACTGGAAAATGACAGTTTTGGTGGTACAGAGGTAAAGCACCAAAACTGGTTGTTAAGAAGTCCTGATTTTCATCCTTTCTCTCTCAACCCCTCTTCATCTCATATGAGGAAGATGCTATGAGGATCCTATGATGGCAGAACATTTGAAAAACTGCACTTTAGTTTAGTGCGCAGTTTTGACCACAAGGAGTTCAAGTCACACTGTCCCTAAGCACATGGTAAAGCCAGGCCAACAATGTCAGCTTTGAATAACACTTCTTGATTTAAGCAGCATTTTTTTTATTTTAAAATCAGTCTGATCTGAAGAAAATCCCTTGACTCCCAAGAAAAAAGGTACAAAAGTTCATGCTGACATTTTGGTTTGGTTGTCTTTGACCAAATGATCAAATATTCATGTAAGTGTCTTGGTCTTGCTGTGATGGCAGCAGACACAGATCACTGAGAATGTTTTGTTACAGCTGATAATTGTCCTCATAGAACCTTCTTTCCTCATTTCAATCTCCCTTCAATGAAGCAACGTTTCACACCTAACCAGGCCTGCATTTTCCCTCATTGTACCTGTTCAGTGGCCTGTAACTTTTTAACTTCCAACATCTCGTTTATTGTGTGTTTTAAAATACATTGCACGTGCACACACCCACACAGCTTATTCAGTGGAGAGAGTTGCCCTTTGCCTATAATTTTTATGAGACTATGTGTTAATGTGTCCCGCCATCTTCTACAGAGTTGACAATTGTGTTTTTTTTTCTAGAGATGCAATAAAAAAGCCCGTTCTAGCCATGTGTCCCATTCATTTCTGCTGCTGCTAGTCTTGTTTCTCTTACACACTCTCTTAGAATAGACTGAGGCTGGGACTCATAAACTGCAGTAGCATTTTACATATCTGCAGCCAACTAGAGTTGATTAGAGCCCTTGAATTCTGCTTAATATCAATCAATGCGATACAAAAGAAGACTAATAGTTGCTGTTAAAGTCTCAGTTACATAATGAATGGGCTTCCATTGACAGTGACAGGTACAAATACTTACATTTCTAAACAATGTGCAGATCAGCTTCTGTTCCTTTCCTGGAACTAAGAAAGCTCTGCCTTCTTTTATTTTAATTTTTTTTTTAAGGTGAATTCCTGAGAAAATTAAACCTCAGTTGAAGATTGAGATTGCCATTTCTTATGTTCCCTTAACATTTGCCCAGCTGGGATAAATTGGGCCAGAGATCTCAGCCATAATGTCCTTCTGGAAGTGTGGGAAACAATTTGGAAAAATAATATGGTATACTCTAGATCATATGCCCTTCAAGAAAATATGTTGAAGATGGCGTATCGGTGGCATTTGACACCCAACAGACTAGCCAAAATGAACAAGAATATGAACAATCACTGTTGGAAATGTGAAGACCAAATGGGTTCCTTTTATCACATGTGGTGGGGATGTGATAAAGCAAAGAGATTCTGGTATGCCATATGAGCCAGTATGCAAAAAATTTTGAGAACAAAAATTGAATTAATTTCTGAAATTTTTTTATTGGGAATTTTTGGTGCAGATAACAGTACGGGTCACTGTACCAAAAGATTAGTTTGGCATTTGATTGTGGCAGCCAGACTTGTCTATGCTAAATACTGGAAACCGACTTACATTCCCATGGTTGATGAATGGTTAGAAAAAGTTACTGAAATTGCACAGATGGACAAAATGACTTATAGATTGGAGAACAAGATGGATAGTAAGTTCTATAAGGCCTGGGAGTTGTTTACAGTATTTCTTCAAAATAAGAAAATTCCAACCAATGGTCTGGAGTGAATAGGGGATTCCATTTTGGACTTAGTTTAATTAAAGTCTTACCTCTAGTTTTATGGGGGAATATGCTATATTTCAAAATACAGTATACCCTCAAAGAATAAGTAGGAATAATGTAATTTATTGTTGAAATTGTAATTGTAAATTATTGACGGTAAGCTCCAAGTAATATTGTGGAGGGAGGGGAAGAAGAAGTTTTGATGTGATTGGTTTTTGTTTGACAGAACAGGGATGGGAAGGAATACCATTAATATTATGTGTGAGACAATAAGAATATATTGTGAATAACGGTATTGTTACTATATAACTATTATATAATCAGAGGCTGATGTAGATCTGTAATATTCAGAACATTAGTTTCTCCCTTTCTTATACGGGGAGGTATATTTCATGATATTCTAAGAATATAATAAGGCTGTTTCTCACTCAAGCGGGAAGTTCTTTATGTTTTTGTCTATAATCATGTAATTAGTATGTAGTAATTGTACTATTTGTATATCTTGTAGTAGCATGTTTGTAAGTGATTATGTGTAGATTGTATGTTGGAATGTTGGTATGTAGTCTAATAAAAATATTAAAAAAAATAAATTTGCCCAGCTGGGGATGAAGGGGTAACAGGGAATCTTTCCTGTACAGTCCATCATTGTGCCAGAGAAAGGGTCAGAAGGTGAATCTCTGTCTACTGTGCGACTGTTAGAGATATTGTCTTGGCTCATAAGAAAAGCTAAAGTTTATAAAGTTTGCAGAAGGGGTGTTCCTTGTGTCTCCTACCCCATGTAATTCCCTGTAACCCTCACAAAGATACTTGGCAGTTGTGGTCAGAGCAGTAGTGGCTGGAGGCTTTAGAATCAATGGGGGCAGTGAATCTGGTTTGGATTTTAATCCAAAGTTTAAGAGAGGTTGCAGATCTTCAGTTACATTAGGCACCTTGGATAGCTCTTTTAATGCTTAAGTCTAAAACTTGTCATCAAACTGACATAAGAGCCACCAACCTCCTCTGGGTCAGGGCACTCCTAAATAAGATGGGCAGGTCACACAATTTTGTGTGACACCTTTTGCCACAACACCTCCCCACTTCTCCCCATTGCTCAGGAGTGATCCCCAAATTTCAAAGAGGTTTGGGGAGCAAAAGTGGCAGAAGCAGAGAAGTAGGGAATGCATAATTATCCTCCAGTAAACCTTCTGGACAAAGCAGTTTTGTGGGGAGGGAGATGGGAAAACTGAGAATAGAGGAACCCAATCAAACAATGTTTCTGAGCTGATTCTTCCTCCCTACCCCCGGTGGACATTCATAATAATTTAAATCAGACATTTGCCTTTTTTAAATTTGCCAAAATAGCCTTTTTTCTGCAATTAGAGAATTAAAGGTGTTATTCATTTTCATCTTTCAACATTACGAACTGTCAAAATGGTGAAGTATTTTAACACAATTCACACTTATGATATAGTGTTGTGTTTTAATTTAAAATAGATGGCAAGTTACCATATTGAAATATATAAAATTTTATTTTAAGATAGTTTTTTTAAAAAATTGACTTTCTAAAGTGTTTGAGCATGAGAACTGAGTTTCAGCTCTTTTCCTCCATATGTCTGGGTTTGTTTGTTGATACAGCCAGAAGAAGAGCTGGCTAGAAGTTTTGGAGAGATCCTTTATGGATTTGGTGACAGCTATCAGGAAGAATTGGAAAATACACTGAACCACTTCATATTAGATAAATAGCTAGGGGTATGCTAAAATTACACACATTTATGAATGCTTTTGTCTAACTGCCCCCAGATCATCTTTACTTTTGGTGATTATTCAAAGGGGAGACTGATAACACACTGAGTACATCCTGAGTCCAGTTGTAGATAATATAAACAAACTGTATAGAGCTGAATCTTGGCTTTTTTTGCTGCCTTCCATCAAACTGCATCAGCCATTGTACCTTCTAGGAATTCTTCTTGGTCATGTCTACTCACATCTCACAGTGTTGATAGAAGCATTGTTGTTCTCATCCCTTATCTTACTTATATTCTAATAGGCATTTTGTCAAGACATAAGGTTCTGTTAGGTTCACAATAATACATAGACATATGTTCTAATATATCAAGTCTTCTGTCATATTATACCATATGTACTATACTCTTATACTGTTCTTTTTGTGTGCTTTCAAGTTATTCCCAACTTGTGGCAACCCTAAAGTGAACTTATCACAGGCTTTTTTGGGGCTGAGAGGGTGTGATACACTCAAGTTCACTCAGTGGGTTTCCATGGCTGAGCATGGTCTCTAGGGTTGTAGTCCCAACACTCAAAGCACTATACTACACTGGGACTCAAAGTGCCCATACTCCTCCTGATAGTTCCCATAGTCACAGCCCTAAAAAGAATTTTAAAATGCATGCAGCTTTGTTGATCTATCCACAAGCCAGTCCTAGCAATTTTCATTGCCACTGGGTACAGGTCTTTTGTAAAGCTAATGGATCTTAATTGCCCATTTAAGATCAAGCACTAATACAAGGGTAGCTCACAACAACGTAGTGTTGCTGGCAGAAATCAGGTTCCTCCCCAAGTTACTGAAAGGCTTGCAACTAAGCTTGAGAAAACCCTGAGGGGATTGCAGATTATGTCATTGTTCTTGCTAATCAAACAATTCCAGCAGTCTGACCCCCTAAGCCATGAGTGATGTTTACTGTGTCAGGGCCCCTAATCTTCCAGTGCTTTCTTTCTCAGTCAAAGGAAAATCAATCATATAATACTGTCCCTTGATACTTCACATCTTGGAGAAGTGCATAACAATATTCTTTTAATCCCACAGGGGTTGTTATTTAAGCAGCTGCTTTGACATTTTCAATGAAAGGAATAGGGTATGGAAAGAGGAAGGGGGAGAAAGCAATCTTTCCAAACCACCTTGACAGAACACATTTCTTGATAGTAGCCTCCAAAAGATAGTTCACATGTAGCCATGATCATCAGCTAATGACTGTCTATTCAAGGCAAGACTTAAATAAATCAAATGACTGTCTTAAATCAAAGCTCCCTCTGGGACAAGAGGCTTCATATTATTTCAGAATCCCTCTGATAACTAATGCATAGGATAGGCTGTATTGTTTCTTAATAAGTAAGTAAAATTCACTGTGCCTTTTCATGGATTTTGCTCACATTGTATCGCAGGATGCGACCCGAAGTCGTGTACGTGAATGCATGCCAGTCTCCATACAGGTTGCTATACCAGTTACCATTTGCTGCAGGTACCTGGAGGACATTCTTCCATTTCTCTTACCAGCACTGCTAACTCTACTCATTCATTCTCCTCAGCAGCCTCTATGGGTAAGAAACCAGAGGAACACAGAAGCCACTGTGATGCTTTCATGGCAACTTCGTCTTTTCAATTTTTTGCTGGACCCAAAATGCTGAGGACAGTGTGCTGATGAAGGGAGGCACAATCAGTGGGGCATGGATGAGAGGGCTGGAGCCAACACTTGGAAAAGCAAAGTCAGACTTTACAAAAACAGATTGGCACAAGGGCAGCAGGATTTTATTTTTTAATGTGTGTGTGGTAGGGCATGGAGTTAGAGGCTAACTGAATAGCAGTGATGTAGACTCGAGTCGATAGACTCAGACTCAAGTCGGACTTAAGTTGCTTCAGTGACTCAGCTTGGACTCGACTTGGCCGGAAATGATGCACTCACTTGACTCGACTCGAGACTTGTATATATTTAATGACTGACTTGATGCCCTTGCTTCAGTGACATAATGCATTCATCCAGAAACCTTACGACTTTGAACAACGCCTCCATCTCTTTTTGCCTACTGGTCACATGAGAACCTCTCTCAAGCCCGAAAAGTGGGTGCATTTCTCAGAGGGGAACAGCAAACAGGTTAGGCAAGGGGCTTGAGGCAGGCTTGAGGTCTGCTCAGCAGCCTATCCCCACTGCACATCGGAGGAGCCTTCTAAAATGTTTCCTAAGAGCCGAAGACAAGACTCGCTCCCCAAAGTGCAAGGTGCATTTCCCAGAGGGGAACAGCAAGTGTGTTAGGCAATGGGCTTGAGGAAGAAGGATCCTTCCTTTTAAAGCTTTTGAATCTTAAGTAATGGGGGGTAAGATAGGATCCTATTCCTCAATTCTGAAGCTACAGATGGCAAAATTGCAAATGTGGAGAGCCAACTCTGCTTAAATTGTTAAAATTGACTTTTCACTCTGTCCAGAAATTCAGGAATACAGGTTGGGGTATGAAGTTGGCTCCCAGACTTGAGAGTTGACTCGAGACTTGACTTGGAAGTATCTTCAAGGACTTGAGACTTGAAGGTAGAGACTTGAGACTCAACTTGAGACTTGGAGTAAAAGACTTAAATACATCACTGCTGAATAGACCTTTACTGCATATCTTCCAACTATCCTGATTTATCCAGGGCAACCCTATTAATTTTCTGTCATTTACTTTTTAAGCTGATTTTAAAATGTCCCAGTTTCTTTCTCCCCTTCCCACTTTCCCCTTTGACCTCAGCTTTCTTCAATTGCTGCACACTGAGTTCAACATTCAAAAATTAGTTGCGCTGATAACTTAAGAGGAAGGAGGGGAGAGAAGGGAGTGGAATCCTGCTCTTCCCAGTAGGCTCAGTCAAAAGCAAACTGCTGCCCCCTTTCCTAGTTTGGCTGGCTGCTTTTCCTCATTGATAATCTTTACCATCTTTACCCCACTTTGCTGTTGCTTAGCCACACTTGTCCAGTTTTCATCTGTGAAATGTTGGAACATATGTTTTATTATTAGTGTGTAAGAGGTTTTCCAAAACCCAAAAAGTTCTTAAAATTTGTGGAATGAACTACATGCCAACATTTGTGGGTGGGAAAAAGTCACTTCTCTCCTTCAAAGAAACTTGTCAAGACACAGATAGAATCTATTCATCCCTTCTATCCTGGCATAACTTTTATAAGGTTCCCAGTGGAAAGATTTATTGTCCACAATTTGATGTATCTCCTTTTAAAGCAGCCCAAATCCAAACAAGTGCTCTCTTTTTTGAATGTGTTTAATTTACTTTGAGTAAGGCAGAGGTATTTTTAGCTTTTGGCTTAGTTTCTAAAATAGCCAACTTCCCTTTCTTCCTTCCTCAGATTCTGTTGCTGGTTTATCAAATTTGCATCAGCCAGGGAACAGGGAGCAGTAAATAGGCTCATTTTGTCCAGATAAAAAAGGAACAGTTCACTGTTTTTCTTGCCATGCAAGAAAACTGTGAAGAGCAGCGTGTGAAAAGGGTGCTTGGAAAATAAGAGCTTGGAAAAGTGGTCATACTAGTTGTGAGAATCTAGGAGTACTAGATTAAAAAAATTAACTTTTCCAAAGTTCTGCTGAAGAGGAACCACATTGTATGGGAATGAGGAAGTAAAGGAGTAAAAGCTGATTCAGCTTTTTTTTTTAACCTCTACCCCATCTCTTGAGGGATAAAACACCAGACACAAATACACATACACAGTTCTCCCTCCATAGTCACAGGTTTGACCTTCACAAATTTGATTATTCACGAGGTGAATAATCTCTGCCTACATGCTCTGCCTCCCATTTCCTGACTTTTTGGCCAGGCGTGTTGCCTTTCTTCTCTGTGCCCCATCAAAAGGCAAGCGAATGGGAGAGGGATAGGTTCACGTGCATGCAAGCCTTTTCCCCTCCATTCTCGTGCCTCTCGTCTGTGTGGGCAGGAAGAAGGCAGTGTGTGCAGGGGATGGGCAAGCAAACCGAGAAAGGGGGGAAGTTTTTTTTCTGTTCCACTGGCTTGCCTCTCATGTGTGCGGCAGGAAGAAGGCAGTGTGTGTGAGCGGAGGGGGAAGTGTTTTCCCTTCCACTGGCTTCCCTCTCACCGATGTGGGCAGAAAAAAGGCAGGGCATGCAAGTGACAGGAAAGACAATGGAGGGGGGAGCCCCTGGAGGGAATGGGAGGGGGAGAATTTCCTCAATTATTCATGATTTTTTTTTTTACTCTCATGAGGGGTCTGTGCCTCAAACCCTCACAAAAGTGGAAGGGTTACTATAGACAAAAATACATCTTCTTGTCAATGATGTAAGGCTTCTGAGAAGAGAACCCCTACATGATAACTTTTATTTTCTTTGAAGAGTATAAAGTAATGTTAAGTGTAACTGCTCAGTTCCCTGCCTAAAGGGTTAAACTTCTCGTTCCTTCGCTAACCTCGTAGCCATAGTAACGGCTGAGGAATGTCGCTAGTCAGAGAACTAGATAAGCTACTGAAACTTTCCCAAAACAACTGCAGATGTTATGACTATGAACTCTGTTCTCATTCGCTTCTTGTTCTCTGTCTCTTACTGTCTGCCTGTCAGCTTGTTGTGCAGACACAGACTGAAAGATGGATTTTACCTAGTTTTGCTTTCTCATGTATTCCAGCTTTGCAATAAACACATAGTTTAGCATATTTTTTGGCCTCTCTCTCTGGTCTGTTTGGATGTATGCTGTTTTGATCTACTTTCGAAGCACTGGTGGACTGTGGGTCATGCTAGCTTCCAGCATGCCCCCTGGAATTCCTCAACAAGTAAAACATATGACAATATGTGGGATTGAGAGATGAGGGCTGTACCTCCTCTAATTAGGATTAGAGACTGGCAAGTTACTTTAAAGAAATAGTTAGTAATATTTGTAGCTCCAAGGCCTCTCAACGGTAACGAGTTGCTGTTAATAGTCGCAAATTTGACAAAACAACTCTAACTTTCCTGTTTCCCAAAAAGTAACCAAAATAGTTACCTGAAATAAAAGCCCTGAGTGCTTCCAACCTCTGCACTCTCCATCTGTGTCATCCCCTCAACATCCACAACATTTCACAAAGTAGCAGCATGAAGCAGCACTGGGACCAGATCTCCATAAATGTAAAACTAATATTACAATTACATTTGGTCTACCAAAATGATGTTATCTGTCATTAAGGCCATTTCCGCACGCGGCGAGGGAATCGCTCCTTGCCACTACTCACCGGATCTTCTGTGTGTCTGGTCCAGTCCGGAGTGAGGAGGAGCAGCATGTGATCGTAGTTCTGCACTGCTCCGGCGTCCAAAATGGTGGCTTCCGGTTGGTTGTGGGTCTCGACGAACAGCTGAAGCTCGCCAGCCTAAAGCCCGCCCTCCACAGATTGCAGGCTCGCATTGGTGCGAGCCTGCAAATCTGCATCGGAGAGCAGGCATGCAATGGCGCCCGCCAGCATTTTGAAAGACCTGAAAAATCAGGTCTTTCAAAAACACAATGGAGGACCACTTGGGGTTGTTCTGGAGCGGACTGAGGTGCGGATCTACGGTAAGTAGTCCGGATCCAGTCTGCTCCAAGGTGCAGATGTCCTCCGTGGGGGACTCACTGCACCGTTTTATTTACCCCATGTGGAAATGGCCTAAGTTACAACTGCAAACCCATGCAGTTGTCTTAGTTATTGGGGAAAGACATAATTCAAAAATAATGAGTTATTCGTAGCTAGATGCATCCAGGCTCTGGTTAGAAGCACTGACTAAAGATACAGCAAGAGAAACAGGCCGTTCCTGCACTACACTGTTATAGTGCTATTATTCCACTTTCAACTTCCTGTGGAATTCTGGGGTTTGTACTTTACTGAGGCGAAAGACTTCTCTGGCTGAGAATTCTAAAGGCCCCTCCTTAAAATGCAAACCCCAGGATTCCACAGGATGCTGAAAGTGGAATAATGACACTATAATAGTGTAATGCGGAAATGGCCACAGGTCTGCTCTGAGTCTTTGTGTGTATCCTTTTGAATACATGGAGCTCCTGACATCAAAATTGTCCTCATTGTATGACATGGCAAAAACAGCCCCATACTTGGGCCAATGCCACATGGAACACACAGTTTACACCTCTTCTATTGAAAGCAAAACACTTGAGTAAGGATATAAATTCACAACTGTACAAATGTGAGAAAGAATAATTATTGCAGATTTTTCCTCGGCATAGGTGAAAATAAATATTACTCTTCAGTATTCTCCTTGTATTCAAATGTCCACAGTATTCAAAGTACTGCGGAAAAACTACTCAATGAAGAAGAATGTGGGAATTTGGACACATCCCTCTTCTGTGTAGAAAATATGTTTCTAGCACTGGAACAGTATTTTCTGCACAGGAAACCTGTTTTCTGTTTTAACAACCCCCTCCCTCCAAGTTTCTTTTCTCTGCAGAATAATTCCCCCTCAACACTTTGTGATGTTGAATACAAGGAGAAAATTGTTCAGAATTCTTGCTGGTCTACAATTCTTCCCAACTAGATTTCCTGGCTCTTGGGAAACCCATTTTTTGAGCCAGGCATGAATAACTGTGAATATTCTTTCTACTCATACCTTTAGGTGCACAAAAAAACTCCATAATGTTTACTGAAGCCTCCTTACATCTTTAAGAAGCCTTTGGATCAGACGGTTTACCTTCATATATCAGAAAATGCTCTGGACCATGACATTCTGAACTGAAGGTATGGTGAGAAATGAACAAAGAGGGAAAGCAGAAGCCAAGAAACTCACTTTTTCTAAGGAGAAATAAATAAAAAAAATGTTATCCAAGAAAATGGGAACAGTGAAAAAAATTTTTTTTTTTTAAAAGGAGTTATCTGATTTGATTGTGTTCACTCTTGAAGGCTGGGGGACAATCAAAATGGATAACATTAATAAGAATTGCTCTGATGAAGGATTGTTATAATTAAAAGGATCAGAAATGCATTCCAATAATCCTTTTTTTTTAGTCTTGCCCATTGTTTGTTTACTCTGTGTAAAATAAAAAAGGTGGCAATTTTTTCTCTTGACTGAGTAGAGGCTGATTATAAAGTGTTTGGCTGAATAATGCAAAACAAATTAAACCCATAATAGCAATTTAAGCATGACAGTTATCTTATAAAGCAGCAGGTAGACGCTCACTTACACTGTATGATGCTTCACATTTCACCTCTGTAGAAAACAATTTAAGAAAAACATATTAAAGATAATTAGATTTGATTTAGATTTCCTGCTGCTTTGGTACCTGATTGGCATGCTTTATTGTTGTATTTGCTTCCTATGCTGCATAAGGTTTCATGCTGAACAAATTGGCATACATCTTGTCCAAAATACTTGAACAAAATCAGTTTTTTTTAAAAAAGGAACAAATTCAATTTATGTATCAGAATTTCTCTTCTTGTTTAACAACTAAACAACAATTTAAAGGCTTTAAGTCAATTAACTGTTTTAGTTTTAAAAGGTGGAACAGTTTAAGTAATTGATTTGAAATGCAGCAGTGATGGGCACAAAGTGAAGACAAATTTGGCTTTATAAAATAGGATTAGCCTGCTAGATGAGCAGTGCCATGAGGTCAAGATAAATAGTTTGATCTGCAGGTTCCCTTGGACAAATCAGTATATTACACCTGTTTTCCAAAGAGGAACTGAGAAAAAAAAAACAGAAAAAATATTCTTCTGAAGTATTTTCCCCATAGTCATCTGTCACAGAAGTTATTCTGTGGGAAAAAACCGTTTTTTGCACAAAAAGGTGTTTTCTGAGCAGAAAACAGTTTTTGGGTGTGTGCAAAAAAGCTGTGTTTTCCTCTGCGGAATAATGCTTGTTCAGGATATTGAATATAAGGAGAAAATCATACAAGATTCTTGCTGCTCTATGACTTTTCCCAGTGAGGTGTCCTGGCTGTCAAGAATGCAGTTGTTTTGACCTAGAAATGAGTCATAGCAAATATTCTTTCATTCTCCCCCCTTCCCCCCATGAAGTTTTGAATTTCCATGCCAACACAGTGTTCAACTGTCAGGATTTGTGGGGGCTGAATCTTAAAACATCTAGAAATGGTGTTTAACACTGTACATGAGATCTCTTGATAAGGTCATTTGGTGCTATTAGTATACATATGTTTACCAGTCTTGTTTCTTTTTCTAAGAATACCACAAGAAGGCAAGGGGTATACCGAACCGATGTTTGCAATCAGTGAATTGATATAAGCAAATATAGCTAATTTTATGCATTGTGCTTTATATTTGTTTGCATAAAAATGAAAAGGTTTCTGTTTTATTTTGGCAAACTGATGCACAAAAGAGATAGGACACAGTTGTGCTTGAAAAAAATGTAAACATTATAGGGAACAAAACAGACACAGAGTGCATGTAAAATAATGTGTGACTATTAGTGTGAAGGGGCAGTGGCTGTTGGTGGCTTCCATGCCAGTCCAGTGCTGAAGCTGTTTTGAGTTTTAGTGTACAGCAGTTTGGATTTGGATTGTGCAGACGCGGATGCAAATAAATTCTCACTCATGAAGTTCAGGCATGAAGCTTTCACTTTCTAAGCTATCTCATGGAAGGAAAAGGGAGACATGGGGGAAATGACGCATACTTACTTAAATTACATGGGAATGGTATGATATAATGCAACTAAGAAATAAGTAGCATATCAAGACATTTAGTAAACTGCAGAATTAGAAAGTTAATAAAGAAAAATGCAATTATTAGGTTTAGACAAGACTAGGTAATATTTGGCAACACCGGGAACAAAAATCTCCTGGATGATGTTTAAATCCCCATTTTGATATACTCATATTAAACATTGCCACAGGTTTAAGTAGATGGCAGGCGCCTGGGTCATTTCTGTACGATAATGGTCCATCGCTTTGTTTCATTGCAGTCCTGGCAGGGAAGGGAGTGTGTCAGGAATGCCCCCCTCCGCACTTTGCCCGGTCACTGCGGAAGGGAGTGTGCTGGCCCCGCCTGTTCCTTCTGCAGCACAGAAGGCACTTGCCATTGCTGCGCTGGGGAAGGAAGTGTCTCCAGCACGCTTCCGCCATTCTGCATGGCCAGGAAGAATGGCAGCGCTGCGCATGGTATGTGTAAAACAGATTTTTTCTCTTTTTTCAAATACCGCATGCATGTGATCCATGAGGACAAGATGGCGGTGTGACTGTGACACCATCATGCAGAAGCACGACCCACAGAATGCTGCCATCATATCCCAACTGTGGGGCAGCCATGCTGTGCAGAAAGGGCCCTAATCTCTTAAGGTAGGGAAATGTCCAGAAAATTAAAATCTAGCTGTGTTATGATTTATATCCCCCTCTCTCTCTCTTTCTCTCTCTTGTGGATATCCAAAGGATTAAAACTGTTTTGCAGACAGTTTTCAGTACCTTGGACAGCTACTTTAAAATTCATACTAAAACCTGGATTGGATTTGGCACTTCACTGACACAGAAACCACCAGTCACATCTCTCTCTCATTCCTTCCCTCTCTCTCTCTCCCTCCTGCCCTCGCCCCCACACTGCATATATTTACATTTTAATGGATTCTTTCAGGTAGACTGAGCATAGCATAAACTTAATTGTGGCTGTCTATTAAGAAAAGTGAAATGGAGTTATCTAATTTATGTAATTATCACAGATCATTTGTCAGGACAAAATAAATGAAAGAAAGGAAATGATAATAATTTTCCAAATTGGGTTTAACATTGCAAAATAGTTACTACCAACACTGAAAGCATTACCTGAAATGATTGGACCACAATCCAACTTAAGTTAGTCATGACTAAGTCCCAATGAAATCTATAGGATTTAAATTATCAAGGACTGATTTGGCCCATTGGTTTCAACGGGAGCAATACTTAACTTTGGTTACATTGGTGCCTTGATGTCTCAATTCCTCCATGCATGTTCAGAAAAGAATATCTTTTTTCCTTATCCATATTTTAAAAATTATTTTAATGAATATTCTTTTCTTAACCTCTAAATATAATAGACTGAATTCTAAGAATTAGATGGAACAGAAATAACAAGCAGTCCTTTTTCAGGAATACTGGCACAATGGGAGTGTAAGAGTTTGCACAGTGGTGTAATAACTGGTTTTTTTGGAGATCTTGGAAAAGCTACTTTCTTGTGCAAAATGAGCGGCCAGGGGATTCTTGGAATTTCAGTCTAAACAGGTATTCCCTCCCTTCAAGCTCTGGTTTTGTTGTGGGTTCAGGCCTTTGCTTTTACAGCCTCCTGGGAGTGGGTTTCCCTTTGAAAATGAGTCACACACGTCCCATGTAGCATATAATTTCCCAGAAATGTGTGACTTTTTTTCCCTTTCTGATGCTGCCATGGGGTACAACCTGCAGAGGGTTCTGAAGGGATGAAACTGGACTGCACTCTTGTTGAAGCTGCCCACCCTTCAGGGTATAGCTACAAGGGGAGGGGGCAAAATGAGGACATTGCCGCACTAACTGAGAATTCTGCCCTTCCCAGTGAAATTTTTCATCAGTCTCCAAATTTCTAGAATTTCAGTAATTTAACACTCTGGCTGAGCATTTCAAAATAGATTTTAGACATCCAAAGAAAAGAGGCAGGTACAGTTACCAAGAGAATGAGGACACAGGAAATATAAGAGATATAGACATGAATTATATTTAATGTCTTACCCCTGCCATACTAGAAATTTGGGAACTGATGGAAAACTTCATTGGGGGAACCATTCTTTCTTTTTTTTTGGGGGGGGGGGATTCTCTCACTTTGTCCCCTCCCCCATGGGTACACACCTGCTGCTTTTGCTATAGGTAGTGACTGATACATATCTTCCCCTAAATTATCTCTCTTCATATTAGGAAGAAGGGTAGGTTCCATAAGAGAGTTCTTGTAATCTGGAAGATTAAGCTATTTTTCTCTTTATGATAATGCTAGTTGTAAATTGTTTCCATCACCTTTCTGTAAAATTGCTAGCTTTTTCATGGGACCTGTCTCAGAAACACTGGCTGGTTATGGACTTGGTTAAAGTTGCAAAACTTTTTTCAAAATCAGAATTTCTGCGTACTGCTAGAATGAAAGGAAGAGCTGAAGCCAAATTTGGAGATATAATGTGGAGTAAAGGATGAAAAAAATGCTGAAGAACTTAGAGAAGTGACTGGAAAATAGAGAGCGAAAATAGGGATTTTTACAAGCAGAGCTTGTAAAGGTTTTCTGAACATGCTCTGAAATGGAATTAGAACTAGGTTTCTAAAGACCTTTTCGGCAAACTGATTGGGCACAGTTTATTTCTTTCCAAATCCAACCCCAAGCCTGTGTGTTTTGGGATGAGTTCATTCACCCCTCACTCTTCTGGAACTGGCAGGATTTGACAAAGAATATTGTCTCTCCATCCCCACCCCTTGCCATTAGGCCAGGATAAATGGGAATGCAAACTTTTTGAAGAGCAGGCCAGTCAGTGTGACTGGGAATATAAAAAACAATGTGAAGTCTCATTTTAAAAACAGTTGTATTATATGCATGAAAATGATCCTTCCAAAAGAAAAATCATCTCAAAGCTTTCATCAGCACTGTGGTGCAGAGAAAGAAATGAAACTGTACAGAGCTTGTCAAATTTAATGCAATGTGTCATTTATGCTGTTTATTTACATTCCTTTTGCAAAATGAAACTAGATTACTCAGTTTTAGCCCTACTCTTCTGCTCAGTAATCTTTTGCTCAGCCTACAGAGGAAAGGGGATGCTTACATGGAGATCAAAACCACCACAACCACATTGTTTTTCTTACTGAAAGTTTTTAAAAATGTGATTTAAAAAAAATTCCTTCATGTTGCTATTTTAAATATCTTTCAAAACAAAACACAAACCAGTGCTTAGAAAAGTTAATCATTTAGATTCCATCTCTTTCAATCCCACAGTCCTGGGAGTTGTAGTTTTGTTTGTTTGCTTGTTTTTTTTTAAAAAAGATAGTTCCCAAGTTTTGACAAAAACACAGCCCAAGTGAGATCCAGGTAAGGCTTAGGTCATTTCCCTGGCTCAGGGAACTGGGCACAGTTTCAGAATTGGGCTTGGAGAAAGTAATTCGGGAATGAGCAATCTGATTGCGTTCTTCAGATGTTTAGACTGAACTCCCCACCAGGCGTGGGACAATGGTCAGGGATCATGGAGGTTATAGGCCAAAGCATTCCAGTTCTAGAACTTCTCACTCTTCCCCCCCCCTTTTTAAAAAAATTTATTTCCCCCAAAACAAAATAAAACAATTGAAAAGACAATCAAGATGACAAGTCATAACACAGTCAGTCAAGTAATACTGACATTAATTCTAAAATAGCTGTATGCATAAACCTTACACAAAGTGCTTTTAATAGCACAATCAACTTAAAATGATGAAGCTCCAGATGATCACTGATGTGATAGTGGACTGCCCTGTAACTCTTGCTCAGTTAGTAAAGCGATGAAGGCAGCCCAAACTGTGGTGAACATATCTTTTGTAATTTCTCCTGTAGTCATTCTAATTTTACAGATCAATTTTTCTGAAAAGGCAAGTGCCCACATGCAGAAACAGTTAGTGAAAATAAAGCTCTTCCAGGCCATAATTCTTGATGTATTCTTTTTCCTCTGCAAATCAATTACTTTATTTCAAATACCTACCACTTTTGGGAATTGCAACCACATATGATTTATTGTTCCAGGAGTTCCAGAACTTCTCATGCCCCAGCAATGTCACCAAGAACATGACCCCTTCAGATCCCTCCTCTTCAACCCTCTGTGAAGGTCCAACACCCATCTTTATTTCAACCTCAGTAAGATTTGGTTTCTCAGCTGTACTCAGATAGTGCTGGGCCATATCAGCATCTCATGCTTTATTTTCCATCCCCTTTAATTGCTTTTTAATTTTCAAGGTTTTGTTTCAACAACCATTTATGAATAATGATCTTTGTCTTAGCTTATTCCTAATCTTGGAACTACTATTTCAGAACTGAAAACTAGTATTTTTATCTGGATTAGTGACCAGTTGAATAGGCCCCATTTGGACCCCCTAACCTTCTCATCAACCTAATATGCCCACAGGTGTGAAGCTCCTAAATGAAGCCTTTTTGAAAGCTATTTTGGAATCCAAGCATTTTACCCAGAATGTATCCCCAATACACATCTATAGCAGCATGACACCGCTGTAATTGTTTGTCATGGCTCCATTCTACAAAGTTCTGGAATGTGCAGTTTGGTGAGGTACTTAGAAGTCTCTGCTGGAGAACTCTGCTGCTGTTGTTCAGTTCAACAGAATGCATAATATTTTTTAGGAGACTGTTCTAAGTACATCTCCAAACTACAAATCCAGAAATTCCATAGGATGGAACCAGGGCAGTTAAACCAAATTAATATACTGTAACCACATCACAAATATACATCCCTAGTCTCTGGATCCAACGGTTGGATCCTACTGTTGTGGAGTTTGTTACCAACTACAATTTCCTCAAATACATTTTAAACAAATGAAACTAATTCAGACTAGAGAGTTCTATGCCTTTTGGAGGACATAATTTCAGTTTCTATCTTGTTTACAAAGAATGCAAGTGTAGTTTGAAAAAGCTGTGCTAGCAGATTGTTATGCCAACAAACACTAAATTTCATTTACAAGTTATCAAGATTATTGCTCCAGCAGTAGGGTTTTGGACTCAAACAATTTAGTGCTTTTACATCCTTTATTATTAAGAAACTGTGAAAAAATGAGAGACTTAATGATATCAAGGAATAAATGACTTTCCTTCCCCACAAAAGGTTCAGTTTCCTTTCTGCTTTTAATCAAGAAAGACTTGTATGATAAATGGAGGAGCTTTTGAAAGCTCACAGTAGTCCTTTCTCATAAATGCAGGGTTAGTAAAGGTGAGAAAGATTACCAGGAAATAATGGTATAAGTAGCATTACAGAGAATGATGCAGCATTTGAATGTTGTTGTGCTCAAAGCTTGGAAACGTTACTTTTTTGGTCCACAATCTCTAGCTAGCATGGGCCAAAATAATCACAATCATAATTTTCTAAGCTCTGGTTTTAGTCATCTATCTTTAGCCTCAGCAAACCAACCAGCCAGGGCCATGATAGCCTGAGTAAAATAGGACAGGATAAAAGTCTACTTCTGTTTTTCTCATTCTTCATAATATCCACAAAGGCTTAGCCAAATGTTCTTACTAATTTTTGCAAACATTTTAACTAGTGCCAAAAATATCATTTTTATTTACTGATTGTTTTTCCCCCATATATTTAAATTGCTTCCCCTTACTCTCACCCCATATTGTCCTTATTATTTAACCAGATCTGATGGGATATGTGGCATATTGTGGAGTCCTCCCATTCATAGCTTGATACTGATTGGGTGGGATCATCAGTGTGATTAATCTAGAAAGTATGAAGAAATAATAGTGAAGGGTGCAAGAAGCAGAGCAAGCAATAAAGACCACTTTAAAAAAAGAAGAAGAGGAATGTGTTTTTCCCTCCCAAATAGAAATGCTCATTGTCTCAAAACTTCACTTGCTCTCATATGTCCTCAGTTATGTCATCATGTAGGGAAATCTGATCAGATACATAGCATATCCATCAGTGGTCTAGTTATCCTACAGCAGAGCTTTCCAAACTTTTCATGTTGGTGACACACTTTTTTGACATGCATCATTTTGTGATACAGTAATTCAGTTTTACTAGCAAACTGGAGGTACCCAATGGTGTATCTAGGGTGGGGAAAGGCAGCCCCCCATCTTGGCCCACTGCCGTTGCTCTTGCCAGGGAAAGGCCCCAGTGAGAGTGACAGCAGTGGGCCAGGCTTGGGTGGGGGGTTCTTTCTTGGCCAGGGAGATGACACACCAACACACTACAGGTGACACACTAATGTGTCACAAAGCACCATTTGGAAAGCCCTGCCCTACAGGAAGTAGATCCTGTCTGATCTTGGAAGCAATGCAGGATCAGCTTATTGGCCCTCAGTATAGAAGAGGACCAGCCCTGGTTAGTGCTTGGATGGGAAACTATCAATGAATGCCAGGTGCTGTAGGCTATATTTTAGAGGAAGGAACTGGTAAAACCACCTTTAAGTATTCCTTGCATAAGAAAAGGAATCTCCCTGAGCACACGGTCTGACTAACGAGGGGGAGGAGCCACCTAGGGGGGAGGAGTCTTATTAGGAGCTCCCAACTGCCTCTAGCTCATTTCCCAGAGGAGAGAGCAGAGCTGGGTCTGTGAAGACATCTTTGACCAGGTGTTGTTTACAGGCTTGTGGGGCTGTGCTTGCTTGCTTGTCCGTTTGTTTTTGTTGTTTGTCTCCTTGTGCTGGCCGTATGCTCTCCCTGAGCACACGGTCTAACGAGGGGGAGGAGCCAGCTAGGGGGGAGGAGTCTTATTAGGAGCTCCCAATGGCGCGCACTGAAAGTGAGCGCAGTTGAAGCCCTCTTCAATCCTTCAAATTCAACCCTTGGCAATCAGCAGAGCAGACATACCTTATACAGCTGAATTTGAGAAACAAGCCCGGTTATTCTTTCTAGACCTACTCCCTGTACTACTCTCTGTAGTATCAAGGACGGAAGGTGAGGGAGCTGCTGCGGTCACCTGTAGCACTTGTGGTATGTTTCTTTTCTTGCCACAAGATGTTGTCGGGTACACCTGCACCAAGTGCAAGCTGGTGACCTTCTTGGAGGAGAAGGTTCGCCAGCTGGAGGCACGAGTTTGTAATCTTCGTCTTATTAGGGAAGGTGAGGAGTTTTTGGATAGGGCAGAGAAGACCCTCCTGAAAACCGAATGCGCAGGGGAGCTGCCAGATCAGGAAGTCAGCACACTGGGCCAAGAAACAGATGCTTGGAGGAATGTCACACGGAGGAGTAGAAGGACCAGGTGTCCGCTCCCAGGCCTGGTAGGCAGCCTCAAGAGCCGGTTAACAAGTCTCTCGCAAATAAGGCAATGAATCAAAGAGCCTTCCAGGCGAATGGCAAATGAATAGATAAGGCAGCAGTAAATAAAAGAGCTTCTGGCAGCAAGGAGAGTCCCTGGCTGTTATGTCACAGCCGGGTTCTCAGTGAACAGTCTGAGCTAGCTCAAGCAAGAGAAGTTACCAGGGCCGGTCCGAGATCCAAAGGAGGCGATGTTCCAGCGGGTCGGGCAGCGTTCCAGGAGGCAAGGCAGGGATCCAAGATACCCAACACGTAACCCCCCAAACGGGACGGTTGTGAGCCAACAACGACCCAAGGCTGAGTGAGTGCTTTTATAGGCAGATCACTCCTCCAGGTGTTCTCTCAGCTGGCCCCTGATTGCCTGGCGTTTTCTATTTAAACGCTCTGACCTCCTGAGAGCACTCTTTTGCTCCCGATGCTGCTGGTAAATAGGCACCTGCTCTTGAATCTCACTATCTGACTCTTCTGGCTTGGCTGGGTCTGAGGCAACCCCTGGCTCTGTTGCTGGGGCTACTGGGGCCAAGGGCTCTGTGTCTGGGGCAGCCTCTGGGACAGGCTGTGTTGGTGCCGCAGGCTCCAGGGCCTCTGGCTCAGACTCAGAGCTTGTGTCCTGGAGTTGCAGGGTCCTGACACCAGGAAGGAAACAGAGACTCTTAATCTACACAATCGCTTCAAAGTTCTTGGCCTTATGAACGATGAGGAGCACCAGGAGGAGGGAACAGAATGTCAACAAGAAGGAATCCAACTTCGGCAACAGGAACTAGATCAACACTCCTAGCCTCAACAGCGCGCCCCGGCAGTGTTAGAAGAACCTGCTCATTGAGGAGCCCTGGACAAGCCTCAGAGCAGGCGAGTTCTGGTTGTTGAGGACTCCTTGCTCAGAGGAACCGAACCGGCAATTTGCAAACCCGACAAGTTCAATCGAGAAGTCTGCTGTCTTCCTGGGGCCAAGATCAACCACATAACAGAGAGGCTAACCAGGCTGGTCAAGCCCACTGACCATAAGCCCCTCATTCTGGTTCATGTCGGAACCAATGACACTGCGAGGCGCAGCTTTTACCACATCGCAAAGGACTACGAGCTCATGGGGACAAAGCTTAAGGACCTTGGTGCGCAGGTGGTCATTTCGTCTCTCCTCTCTGTTCAAGGATATGGCGTACGAAGGGAAAGGGCAATAGCAGAGGTCAACAACTGGCTCCGCACATGGTGCCGCCGGCAACGGTTTGGGTTTTTAGAACACGGCCTGAATTGCCATGAACGTGGGCTTCTGGCAAGGGATGGTCTGCACCTCACGAAACTTGGCAGGAATGTTTTTGCAAACAGTCTTGCATGCAGGATTAAGAGGTCTTTAAACTAAGTTCCGCTGGGGAGGGAGACAATATCATTCAGGGCAAGGACTCGGCGAGTGCAGGGGGAAAAGGTCCAAATGATATTGACCAAGTAGTACAAGCGTCCAATGGTGGGAGGAGTAGAAACTATAGTACAGGACTTGCAGGAAGGGCCCGGGGATTTAAGTGTCTCTACACTAATGCACAGAGTATGGGAAACAAGCAAGATGAACTTGAACTCCTAGTACAACAAAATAAATACGATTTGATAGGCATCACTGAGACCTGGTGGGATGAGTCTCAGGATTGGAATGTAGGAATAGAGGGGTATAGCCTATTTTGTAGAAATAGACCAAACAAGAAAAGAGGAGGAGTAGCCTTGTATGTCAAGGATGTTTTCACCTGTGAAGAGATCCATGACTTAAACCCAGAAAGCCAGGTCGAGAGCATCTGGGTAAGAATTAAGGGAGCGAGAAACAATAGGGATATTCTGGTGGGGGTTTACTACAGACCTCCAACCCAGACTGAGGACCTTGATGACGCCTTCCTCAACCAAATGACCGTGCATTCAAAAAGGAGAGATACAGTAATAATAGGAGATTTCAATTACCCGGATATATGTTGGCAGTCAAACTCTGCCAAGACAGCAAGGTCCAGCAAGTTTCTTGCTTGTCTTGAAGACAGTTTCATGGTCCAGAAGGTGGAAGAGGCGACAAGGGGATCAAATATTCTAGATCTGATCCTGACCAATAGGGATGACCTTGTTAATGAGGTAGAAGTGGTTGGATCTTTAGGGGGGAGTGACCATACCCTATTGGAATTTGGCATTCAGTGGGAAGGAGAAGATAAGTGTAGCCAGACACTCATCTTAGATTTTAAAAAAGCGGACTTCTGTAAACTTAAGGAGCTGCTGGCTGAAATTCCGTGGTCAAGAATAGTGAAAGGGAAAGGAGTTCAGGAGGCATGGGAGTTCCTTAAAAGGGAGATACTGAAGGCACAGTCTAAAACTGTGCCAATAAGGAGGAAAAATGGAAGGCATCTGAAGAAACCAGAATGGTTGACTAAACAACTCTCAGCTGAGCTAAGCGTTAAGAGAAACGTGTACAGGAAATGGAAGAGGGGGGAAACCACCAAAGAAGAATTTAAGCAAGTAGCCAGGAGATGTAGGGAGGAGGTCAGAAAGGCTAAAGCACAGAACGAACTCAGGTTGGCCAGAGACATTAAAAACAATAAAAAGGGCTTTTTTAAATATGTCCACAGCCAAAGGAAAAAGAAGGAGGTGATAGGGTCGCTGCACAGAGAAGATGGCGAATTACTAACAGGGGGAAGAGAAAAGGCAGAACTACTTAACATCTTCTTTGCCTCAGTTTTTTCCAAGAAGGATACAAGCATTCAACCTGGCGGTTGGGGAGCAGGGGAGGAAGCAGGGGAAATGCGGCACATAATAGGTAGAGAGGTGGTACAGGAATACCTGGCCACACTAGATGAATTCAAGTCTCCAGGGCCAGATGAATTGCATCCTAGGATATTAAAAGAACTGGCAGAGGTCATTTCAGAACCGCTTGCTATAATCTTTGAGAAATCTTGGAGGACAGGAGAAGTTCCAGCAGACTGGAAGAAGGCAAATGTTGTCCCCATCTTCAAGAAGGGAAAAAAAGAGGACCCAAATAATTATCGCCCAGTCAGCCTGACGTCAGTACCCGGAAAGATCCTGGAACAGATCATTAAGCAGTCAGTTTCTAATCACTTAGAAAGCAACGTGGTAATCATGAGAGGTCAACATGGATTTCTCAAAAATAAGTCATGCCAGACTAATCTTATCTCTTTTTATGATAGAGTTACTAGCTTGATAGATGAAGGGAATGCTGTGGATGTAGCATATCTCGATTTCAGTAAGGCCTTTGACAAAGTTCCCATGACATTCTTGCAAAGAAGCTAGTAAAATGTGGGCTGGACAGAGCTACTGTCAGGTGGATCTGTAACTGGTTGACTGACCGTTCCCAAAGGGTGCTCACCAATGGCTGCTTTTCATCCTGGAGAGACGTGACTAGCGGGGTGCCACAAAGTTCTGTCCTGGGCCCAGCGCTGTTCAATATCTTCATCAACGACTTGGATGAAGGAATAGAGGGCATGCTCATCAAATTTGCAGATGACACCAAATTGGGAGGGGTTGCTAATACGCCAGAGGACAGGATCAAAATTCAAAATGACCTGGACAGATCAGAGAGCTGGGCCAAGGCTAACAAAATGAAATTCAACAGAGAGAAGTGTAAGGTCCTACACTTAGATAGAAAAAATGGAATGCAGAACTATAGGATGGGGGACACGTGGCTGGATGGCAGTACGTGTGAAAGGGATCTAGGAGTCTTAATAGACCACAAACTGAACATGTGTGATGCGGCAGCCAAGAAAGCCAACGCAATTCTCGGCTGCATCAATAGGAGTATGGTGTCTAGATCGAGGGAGGTACTGGTACCACTCTACTCTGCTTTGGTTAGACCTCATCTTGAATACTGTGTCCAGTTCTGGGCACCCCAATTCAAGAAGGACATAGTCAAGCTGGAGCAAGTCCAGAGGAGGGCAACCAAAATGGTGAGGGGCCTGGAAGCCATGTCCTATGAGGATAGACTTAGAGAGCTGGGTATGTTTAGCCTGCAGAAGAGAAGGTTAAGAGGGGACATGATAGCCATGTTTAAATATATGAAGGGATGCCATGTAGAGGAGGGAGTGGGCTTGTTTTCTGCTGCTCCAGAGACCAGAACAAGGAGCAATGGATTCAAGCTGCAGGAAAGGAGATTCCGCCTGAACCTCAGGAAGAACTTCCTGACAGTCAGGGCTGTCCGGCAGTGGAATATGCTGTCTCGGAGTGTGGTGGAGTTTCCTTCTTTGGAGGTTTTTAAGCAGAGGCTGGATGGCCATCTGTCAGGAGTACTTTGAGGGTGTTCCTGCATGGCAGGGGTTTGGACTGGATGGCCCGTGTGGTCTCTTCGAACTCTACATTTCTATGATTCTATGATTCTATGAAAACCCATTGAAATTCACGGGGTTGCCATAAGTTGACAGATGACTTAAAAGCACACACATGCAAACACGTCTTTGCTTGTGTATGCGTGCGTGTGCGCACACACACATCCATCCATCAGCTCCAGTGATGAACAGTGAATGCAGTTGTGGCTTTTATGTATCTTCTGTTGTCTGAATGCTTTTTTTAAGAAATTAAACTATGTATTTTTTTAAAAAGTGTTTTTTTTCTAAAAAAAATCACACTACATGTGTTGATCCACTCACCAGTACAAGAATGCTTACTGCCAAATTGAGGTTTTCATAATGGTCACTGTTAATTTGTGATAATACTTCATGCATGTCAGTCTAGTGGTTTGAGTGCTGGACTAGGGTCATTTCTGCACTACACAGTTGTAGTGCTAATATTCCACTTTTGACATCCTATGAAGTCCTGGTGTTTGCAGTTTAGAGAGGGCCTTTGAGGCTCCTCCCTAAACTGCAAACGCCAGGATTCCATAGGATGTTGAAAGTGGAATAATAGCACTATGTCTAGTGCAGTAATGGCCTAGGGCTCCAGGAGACCAGGGTTTGAATCCCAGATGAGCCATGGAAATCCACTCTCTTGGGCCAGTTACACTCTCTCAGTCTCAGAGGAAGGCAACAGCAAACCAACCCCCTCTGAACACATCTTGCCAAGAAACCTCCCTGACAAGTTGGTCAGAAATGACCTGAAGGCACACAACAACAACGAAACACTTCATGTCCTTGGTGGATAGGATCTAGAAAAACTTATTCCATAATATATTTGTTAGTCTACAAGATGTCCCAAGACTCATTGTTATTCTTAAGCTTGTGAAGAATGCTTGCTGAATACAATGAAAAAACTTGATTTTATTTTTTTAAAAAAGCACAGTGTTTTGAGATTTTTGAATTAACAACCTGAGTAGAAATGGATAACTTAGCAAACTTGCCAAGCTCTCATTGAAGTTGGACGTTAGGGCTGAAATGACATATAGATGTAGGTAAGCCTCAGTGGAAACAAATGGGTGCCAATAATTTATTCCTCCAGAACACAGGTGGTGTGCATTATGCAGGGAGAGTGAGCCAACTCATTTTGTTCGGGCAGGAGTGTGTCTAAGCCAAGCATCTGACAGGCAGAGAGCTAGGCTGGTAGAGTGGAAATCTAAATGAGAAACTTACAACAGGCTGAGTTTTAGAGCTGCTGATTCAGATGAAGCATCAATGCAAACAGCATAATATAACCACTTTAATGTTGGATGAAAATGTTTGTGAAATAAAGGCCAACTGCAGAAGGGGGGCAGGAGCAGTGGAAGCAGCAGAATGTAAACCAAGAGGATTTTTCTTTCTTCCTTGAATATCAATCATGGTATGTGAATTCTCTGGTCACAGAAAGGTTTGACTGTATTTATAATCTTCAGCACATTAAGCTTTATTTAAATACTTAAAATATTTAAATATTAATAATATTAATAAATATTAATATATTTAAATATTTCACAATACTCACCCTACCAAGGTCCCTCTCCCTCCTGTACTGAGATACTTACAAAGCATTAAAAGCTACACGGTAGCAATGACTATGTCTGGTTCAAAATGGGTGGTTTGGAATCTCTGATCACTTTACAGCAGTGGTGAAAATTGACTTCCATGAGTCAAATGTGGCCCTTTGCCCCTTTCATTTTGGGCCTCTGCAATCTCCTCAGGCCACACCCCACCATCATTCCCATTCTGTTGTTGTTGTGTTCCTTTAAATCATTTCCAACTTATGGTGACCCTGAGGTGAAGCTATCACAGGGTTTTCTGGGGCTGAGAAGATGTGATACACCCAAGATCACCCAGTGGCTGAGTGGGAAATCCAACCCTGGTCTCCAGAGTCATAGTCCAATGCTCAAACCACTGTACCACACTGCCTCTCTAGTCAGAGGCCCTTTCCACATGTGTGTGGGGGGGAATGGGTGAAAACGCCCAAAAACGGAGCTTACCGGCAGCCGGGTAAGTCCGTCGCGACTCGGAGCAGCGCGAGCTCACTGCTCCGCAGTCCTCCGGCGTCCCAAATGGTGGCTTCCGGTTGGTGGAGGCTCTCCTGGGAGAAGCTCGCCAGCTGGAAGCCCGCCCCCGGCAGATCTGCAGGCATGCACTTGTGCGCGCCTGCAAATCGTGCTTTTTAAAAACCTCGAAAAAGAGGTTTTTAAAAAACACGCAGCGTGGCTAGTTCTGGCCACTCCTGAATGGATTCTGGTGTGGAACTACAAAAAGTAGTCCACGCCAGTCCACTCTACGGTGTAGAAGACCTCCGTGAGAGGTCGCTCTGCACCATTACAGAAGCCCGGTGTGGAAATGGCCCCAGTCTAGTGTACTGATATTATTTGCTGCATCTTTCTTTGTCCTCCCAACTACAAAGCTGATGGAAGGAATTTGTACAAGTTGGGGAAAGAGATTTCTTGGACACAAATGGCTATTTTTTGCCCATTGCATACTAAACAAATGTGGGCATCACAACTATAAAGCCACCCACTTTAAGCTCAGCCTATGCCCACTGCTGGCATACAGATTCCAATGGGCTCATGTCTCTTGCAAAGTGTCTTTTAGTAGTTAATGTGGGTAGTATTTGGAGATGTTAATTTCTGAGACTATAATTCTCTGAATCCCCCATCCAGTATGACCACAGGCTTGGGAGAGGGAGTGTTGTAATGCTTAAAAGCTCTGTATTTTGGATACCCTGCCTGTACATATCTCCACAGCAGTTAAGTGGGAGTGTTGCTTTTCTATGGGGTTGTTTAAAGTCCTACAGATAAATGGGCTGGGCTCATTGCAAAAGTATGAGGATTCCTGCAGCAGGATCAGGTATGATAATTCTGAGGTAAATGTTTCTGCACTTGGTCATGGCCATGTTTCTGTGAAATTTTCAACACAAAATCTTTATCACCAGGATGAATCCATACTTTAAGAAAAAGGACAAATCTACTGCTGTAATATATCAAGGGTACCTTTCTTTAGCCCTGCTACATCAGATGTTAGCACTGAATGTATGACATTCTTGTCATTTTTTAAAAAGCATGCCTTTGGAGAGTTCTTATACTCTCCATTCTGTTACTTTTCATCAGCTAGGAAGCATTGACAATTGCTGCTTTGTCACTGGTACATGGCTTTTAGGCTTTATGGATAAAGGGGAAAAAAATCAATAGATAAAGTAAAGAAAGTAGTGAATGAAGAGGTGAATTATGGGGCAGAATCAAAGATGAAGCAACCAGAGGAATCAAAGAAATGTGCAAACTGAGAGCTCCTACCTGTGATAACGGAACCTGCCTAAGATCAATATATCTTGCAGGAAGATAGATCCATCCCACCATATCAAATGCCAGTATGGCATTTTCAATGCTTAACACTCCATGGCCTACACAACTACACAGACCTTTAAGAAAAAGATACTACCATGTACATATAGGGTAGCCTTGTCAACTATAACAGAAATGTCAAAATCTAGATTTCAAAATAACAGCTTTATTAGGTTAACCAAAAGACACAATAAACTCTGTGCAAGTCTCCCCTTGGTTTTATATAACAAGAACAATACTAAATTTAGCAGTTTAGCCATGGGAATCTACATGAGAGAAAGAGAAGTTTATACCCCTCGAATAGGATTTTGTTTTCTGCAGGATCATCCCCTGCATCCAAAGGTAAACCTACCCATATTGGCCTCTGTTGATTTCCTTAGCCCAGAGTAAGGTAAAATATGTGTCTTCAAGTCACCTGTTGGCTTACCATTTGCTGTTGGCTGCCTTCAAGTTGTTTCCAACTTATGGCAACCCTAGGGTAGACCTATCTTGGGGTTTTCTGGGGCTGAGAGTATATGGCGTGCCCAAGGTCATCCAGTAGGTTTCCATGGCCAAATGGGGAATCAAATCATGATCTCCAAGGATGTTGTCCAATGCTCACCTCCTGACACCATACCGCCTCTCAGCTTATCATTTTCTTGGTCAACGAATATTCAGAAGTGATTTGCTATGGACTTCCTCTGAATATATCCCATAGGAACTAATATTCCCTGGTGGTTTCTCTTCTAAGTACTAACCAGAGTTCACTCTGCTTAGCTTCCAGCATCAAATAGCATGTGGTGCCTTGAAGGTAATTGGGCAAAGTGTCCTTTGTCCAATCCTAAATTCATCTTCAGCCCCAACAATATTAAAATGCTGCCTGCAGAAATCATCTACAAAGAGGCCTCTTAGCTTCACAATGAGTAGAGGCACAATTGAGTTGTTAAAGGAGTTTTGCTTTGTGTTCTCATGTTTTATTGCCTTTTTGAAATTACCTTTTCTGTTTTGAGCAAGGAGGAATTAGGGTGTAACCAGGGCTCCCTTTACACTACAGAATTATAGCACTATTATTCCACTTTAACTTCTATAGTTCCACATCCTAAGGGCTCCTGGAGTTTGCAGTTTAGAGAGGGATGTCTAGAATTATTAACCAGAGAGCTCCTCTAGTGCCTGACCAAACTACAGATGTTAAGATTCCTGGTAGTTAAAGTGGGGATTGGTAGTTAAAGTAGTTCTGTAGTGGGGATTGATCCCAGTGATCTTAATCTGAAAGTCTGCCAACCTGTCCTTCTACACTGCCTCTAGACAATATGCAGACTGCGTGCGTAGTCTATAAGGCTGTGGTTCCAAAAACTACCACAGAGATTTGTGTGCCTTTTTGGTTGGCCTAATAAAAGTATTCCACAGTTTGGATTTTGGATGCCATCAAATTAATCTTTTAGAAACAGGCACATGACAATCTCTTTTTAAAAGTGAAGGAGTGATTTTCAAAAACAAAAACAAAAACAAAAAACAAAAACAAAACCTGAATAAATAATGTTCTCCTGTGTCTAATTAGTCTTATCCATTAGAAGAAACTCCATTCAAGTCATCTTGTTTTCATCTTGGAAATCATTTCAAGACAGCTTCTTGTGGTGTCAATCCTTATTAGGACCCTGGCACATTTCCAAAGGAGCATAAGCTATCCAAGGTTTTTACCCCTTTAGTGACACCTCAGAATACCCTTAAAACCTCCAGAAGATTATTGCTTTTTTCTGTTACAATGCAAATATCAATAATTTAGAGTGTGAATTAAAGTAATTCCAAATATTGTTATGGTATCATACCTGTCTACTCTTAATTAAGCCTTGTTCTCCCTGTCACCTTTCTGCTGTCTATCTAAATTGCTTTATAAGCTATTTTGAGCAAGACTTCTCTCTTTGGTAAACTAGGGGCCTTTCCACACTAGACTGTTATAGTGCTATTATTCCACTTTCAACACCCTGCGGAATTCTGGGGTTTGTAGTTTACTGAGGCCAAAGAGCTCTCTTGTGAGAATTCTAAATGCCCCTCCCTAAACTGCAAACCCCAGGATTCCAAAGGATGTTGAAAGCGGAATAATAGCACTATAACAGCGTAGGGTAGAAAAGCCCTGGGTGACACACTGACATACCACACATATAATTAGCAATGGCAGCAATGCAATGCAATCATTAGCAATGGCAGCTACATATACTTATTGTGACTAGGACCTTCTTGAGTAATTTCAGCAGGATAACACTACTTCCACAAGGATCAGCAATCCTGTCCCTTTTGAAGTCATCATGTATCCTAAAAAAAAACTTATTTCAGAGGGCTGAGAAACCTCTGGGGTTGATTTTAAGACTTCATGGGTAGTGGGGTTGCACAGAAGAGGTCAGGTTTACTTGTTTTGGTGGAAGCAGCATAATTTACTTTCCATGCCCAAATGGATGCCTATGTTACTGGCTAGTCCGAGCTTTGGGGATATTAAAAGATATCCTTTTGATATCACAATTCGGCTTCACTGCTCTATTCCCCTCCACGTGCTTGCGAGGCCACCGGACAAGCACGCAAACGAGCTCGGCAGTTAATTGCCATAATATTCAAACAACAATACAGGCAGGCCAGAAATAGCTGACTCACTGCTTTAGGAGACCTCCAGGCAAGTACTCTAATTAGGTATGCACGCAACCTACAAAAGAGCCTCTGCCCCGCGATGGCAGCTTGACGGGTTAACTATACAATACCCAAGTACTCTGCGTTTGTATACTGGCTACTCTATTGAGACCTTTCGGAGGCTTTGTCTCCAACTCCAAATCTATCGTTTTCCCCCAAGTATGGCATAGCCTGTAGTCACAATTCTCCTTATAAAAACCCTTGATTCCGAGACCTTCCTCGGATTGCTCCCGAGTTTCATCCCACCTTGCTGCCGCTTTGCTTGGCGAGCCTCCCCTCGGCTCCACGTGCTGAGCTACATCGCACCCCAGCCTTGCTCTCTATTTTTCTGGGCTTCAGGATAGGTGAAGTATCACCCAAACCAGCAACCCTTCAAAAAATCCCTCTATACCACTCAAATCTTTATTTCTTTAGTTATCTTGTGTGAGTGTGTTGCATACACTGTTTTGCTTGTGTTTGTAATAAAACATCATTTATTGCTTCAATTTCTGTGTGCTCCTTGACTCGATCCGACCCCGTAGACATAGGGTTCAAGATCTCGCTACGTTACCCTTCCTCTTGTAACACCAAGTAGTGCTCTGAGTTAATTTTCTCCACCTTTAGTTGAGCACATTTTGATGTCCCTCCCAGGACCCCCAGTACACAGGGTAACACCTACCAAGAGACATCGAGAATGAATGCAATTGGTCCATTTAAAAAGTCCTGCATCTAGTTGTTGTTGTGTGCCTTCATGTGATTTCCAACTTATGGAGATCCTAAGGCAAACTTATCATGGGGTTTTCTGCAGCTGAGAGTCTGTGATACACCCAAGGCCATCCAGTGGGTTTCCATGGCCAAGTGGGGAATTGAACGCTGGTCTCCAGAATCATAGTCCAGTGCTTAAATCATTACACCATGCTGGCTCTGTAGCATGAATTGAGAGCTCTAGCTGACAATGATTTGAATGCATAGTATTTATGAAAAATGAAGACAATGTTTAACAAGACACAGAATTGTATATAGTGTGGTAAGCTAAGTGCCTTGTGTTTTCCTGGCAACGTAGATGATGTAACCCCATTCTGCTTCAATTACGCAGTTTTTAGATCAAGGGTTAAATACTTGCTGAATCTTCATACCATCTTTATCTCTTTCTTATGGTTTACTGGTGAAACACTTCTTGCTCCTAGCAATTCTTGAGGCAGCGACCTCAGTCTCAGGGCTCCGCCTTCTAATTCATATTTGTTAAGTTTCTTTTTCTGACTGTTTCTTATCGCCTTCTCTCTGCTGAATAGAAAGCTGACATTCTGATTGGGGAAAGAAGCACTGAACGGAAATGCACATGAAAAGGAATATCAAATTGAAAAAACTCCCCCGAGTGGATGATGTATAAATTGTAAGAAAAATAATCTCAAAATGCAGCCCTTGGGACTTGAATTATTTACACTCTTTTAATCCTCTTAACTTCAAATCAAGATCACTCATATTGCTTTGCAGTCAGGCTTTCAATTGTATTATGCGTTCAGGAACAATTTCCTTGTCAGTCATTGCATTTAACACATTCATAATCTTTCTACATGTATTTTGGGGGCCTTCAACTTCTCATCTTCATCCCTGCTTACTTTTATCAAAATCATATTTTCGGGTTATTTGCACAGTAAGGAAAATAACAGGAGTACTCCTGTCAGCCAAGAAGAGGAAACAGAATATATTTTCCCCCTTTTATATGCCTTTTTGGATGTGGAACAGTAACAAGGTTATAGAAAACAACCTTGAGAAAGTCTGGGCATTTTGATTTGATTTTTCCTCTTTAATTAAAGGGGGAAGGAGTTGCTGACAAATAGTTAAAAATGTGCTGCTCACTTCCTATTGCCTAGGGGAGAGGGGGGAAGCCTCAGAAATGATCAAACACAGCTGCTTCCAACCTTGTTCCCTGTGGATTAGACTACAACTCCCATCATTCTCAGATAGCACACCCAATGGTCATACTGGCTACAGATAATGACTATTGACCTACAATACATCTAGAGGACACCAGGCTCAGGCCAGGTGATTTAATCAATTGGCTGCCTTTAAAAGGTTTTAGATTCCTCTTTTTATTTGGAGATTTGCATGTTTTATTATCTAGGATCAAAACACAAAAATACTTTTTGGTATTTACTGTAGCAATGGTTAGCAAAATGGCAAGATTAAATACCCGTTATTTATGATTAGGATTAAAAGGGTTTGCCCATAGTTTTTTTTTTAAATAATGATCACTGATGACCACAAGAAGTGTCCTGATTGACTGAGTACATGGCTTTCAAGTATACACCTTCTGTTCTTAATGTGACATGTGTATGTAAATCAAGCCAGCAAGCGAATTGCATTAAATGCTGATTTTTTTTCGCACAATATTATACCAGAAATTTAATATCCCACTCATTGAGATAAATGGAAACCACTTATGCATATGGAAGTAAACAGTGGATTCATTCAAGACACTGTTATGTAAACCCAGTTTTTTCTCTGCCTCTGGAGATCCTGGCCAATGATAGAGGCTTGTTTCTGTCTGCAGGGCAAAACCACTTTGCCTCTGCAGCCTCTTTCTAACTCTGTGTTAAACATCGGCATTGGAAGAGTGCTCAGGTCACACTGCTCCCCTTTTCTGTTACAAACTCTTCCTGTGTATCCAGGTACAGGAATGATATCCCTGCTCAGAGCTTGGAAAAGTTCCTTTGGGTTAAGGGAATATAACCTCTAGAATTCACCTGTCCACAAAGCCACTAGCCATGCAGGCTAAAGAGTTCCAGGAGCAATAATCTAAAAAGTTACTGTTCTAAGCTCTACTCCAGGTGCTTAATATTGTTAAACTTTCTCTCTCTCTCTGGCCATTTCTGCACTAGATGCCGTTAGTGCATTGTAGTGTTACATTCCCACTATTGCCGTTTGTGCGATGCCATTGGCTCTTTTCTACACACTCCCACCTTAAGTGGATGAGTAGCAGTATTGCCACCAGTGTTTCTTCTGCGCTAGTGTCCTTGGCCACTCATTTTCCCCACTGGGAGATTCTGGGAATTATAGTCCAGTGTTGTCCAACAGACCAAAAAGCATCTTTTGAAACTGTGGGAACATCACTCATGGAGATATCTGCAGAGAAACTATGGTTTCAATCTACTCTTTGGTCTGAAGGATCTTGTCATATTTTTCTAATTTTTCTTCTAATTTTTGGGGGGTGTTGTTTCTTAATTCTGGTTTGTATTGTTTTGATCGTCCTTTTAAAAAATTCTCTCGGGTAAGCTTCCTTGAACAGGTATGATGGAAAATCAGAACATAGGTTTAAAAATCTGCAATATGCACTCTAGCATTTTACACTCCCCAGTATATTCACAGGAGAAAGCAGGCTCATTGAAATCTGTGGACTTCTTTTTGGCAAACAAGCCCAGAATCAGGCAGAAGGGCAACGCATTTCTCTAGCCCGTGTTAGAACACCAAGAGAGATATACACTTGCCATTTTCAGAAAGCCTCTAAATCTTCCTTTGCTTACCAGGAAGAATGTCAGAAACCTCGTCTGTGCATCACAATGAAGAGACACATAAAGACATAGTTCATTATGTTTTCAAAATGTTTTTGTTTTCTGTGCTCACATCACTGCTTTGAGAACCTTGGCAGCTCAGGATAGATTGACTGATCTGAGGACTGCAAATGAAACAATTTCCTAAAAAGCAGGATTCATGGAGGAGGGTGAAACTTTCTGCTGTTCCTTATGTCTATCTATTTCAAACACCTAATAAACGACACAGAGATTGACAACCAGCTTGGCAGTATGGTGGTGTGATTGCTTTTCTTGCAGGTGAATAAAATAAAATGCTTTTTGATAGCTGTCGAGAATGATGGACAGATTAACATACAAGGCTTTGTAGGGACTAAAAACTATGTTAGAAACAGCTTTTTGGCTGAGATTCCAGACTTTTAGCATCCTTTCCAATGGGCTCCAGTGTTGCTAAAAGCAGCAGCTCACCAAGAGAGCAGTTTTTTTTTTTAATGAAGCTGATACTAGACAAAGGCAATAAAATGTTTGCTCAGTTTCGTTTCCTGTGTTGAAGTTGGGGTTAGCAAGTCATCCATCATGGCTAGCCACTGGAGAGGCAGCAAATTAATGTGCCATGCTGATGTACTCTTTTGTGGATTTCTTCCTGTGAAAAGAGGTAGCAGAATGTGATGCCACTCTATTTATGAGCGTATGCACACTCAGATGCACTTGGCAAGAGCTTCTGATTACATTGAGACACAATCATTTTACTCCCATTCCTATCCCAGATCTAGGTACTAGTTATGTGGGGCTCCACAGAAACTAGTAGTAGTATGGCAATATTCTGTTGCAAGAAGCAGGAGAAATTCACTTTTATCTCATGACTTGCTCCTGGGGATTGGTTGCATGGCATAGCACATAAGGGCTACATTGCAACTATACAGTGATTTGCCTGTCGTTTTTATAATTTACCCATCAAATTCAGGAAAAAAACAGATGCAGACTATTATTAGTAGACATAAACTGAACATGGCCAGCTTGGTTGGGGATAACTAGTGTTACAGTCCACACATCTGGAGGGCATCAAATTGAGAGAAGCTATTGGACCTGAATTTGAATTCAGGTCCAACAAAATAGAAAAAGACATTTTATAGAAACTAGCACACCTTGCTGTAGTTAAATGCTATTAAGTTGATTTCAGCTTATGCTGACCCTATAAATGAGAGACACTCAAGTCACTGTATAATCAAGAACCTTAGTCAGGTCTTGCTTGCTTGAGTCTATCCATCTGTAATATAGTCTTCCTCTTTTCCTACTGCCTTCTATCTTACCTACCTTACTGCCTTTTCTAGGGAGTCATGTCTTCTTATGATATGGCCAAAATATGACAATCTCAGTTTAGTTATCCTGGCTTCTAGAGAGAGTTCAGGCTTGATTTGCTCTAGGACATTTATTGGTCTTTTTAGCAGACCATGATATCTGTAGAACTCTTTTCCAACAGTACATTTCAAATGAGTTGATTTTCTTCTTATTAGCTGTCTTCACTGTCCAGCTTTCATAACCATACATAGGAATTGGAAATATAATGACATGTACAATCCTCATTTTAGTATGCAATATCTTCATACCTCAGGATCTTGTCTAGTTCCTTCACAGTTGTCCTTCCAAGTCCATGTCTTCTGATTTCTTGCGTGCAGTTTCGATTCTGATTAATGACTGAGCCAAGGTAAGAAAAATCTTGAACTATTTCAACATCTTCATAATCTATTTTCAAGTTATGTAAATCACCTGCGGTCATTATTTTTGTTTTATTAATATTTAACTGTAAACCCACCTTTGCACTTTCTTCAGTAATGGCTCCAAGTCTTTGGTGTTTTCTGCTAGCAATATCTTGTCATTTGCATCTCTTAAATTGTTGATGTTCCTTCCTCCAATTTTCATGCCTCCTTTCACTTAGTCTAGTCCTGTTTTACATATTATATGTTCAGCATACAAGTTAGAAATTATTCCATTTCTCTGATGGTAGCCTCTTGTCTTGAGTAGAGGTTATGAATCAAGACAATCAGATGTGGCACACCCATTTCTTTAATAGTGATTTGTAGTTTTCATGATCTATACAATCTGAGGCTCTGCTATAATCTATAAAGCACAGGTTTTATTTTGAAATATTTTGATGTGATCCATTATCCAACATGTGTTTGCTATATGATCCTTAGTGCTTCTTCCCTCCCTGAATCCAGCTTGGACCTCCAGCATTTGTTGCTCCATATATGGTAAAAATAATTGTTGTAAGATTTTGAGTATCACTTTGCTTGCATGGAAGATTAATGCAATGGTCCTGTGGTTACTACAATCTTTGGTGTCCCTTTTCTTGGGGACTGGGGCCACTTCCACACTTAAGGCCTCTCCCTAAACTACAAACCCTAGGATTCCATAGGATGTTGAAAATGGAATAATAGCACTATAACAGCCTAATGTGGAAATGGCCTGGAATATATAATGAATTCCAATCTGTCGGTCATTCTTTTGTTTCCCATATTTGTTGACAGATTTTAGTTAGAATTCAAGTAGATTTTGTCTCTGTAGCTTGAAGCAGCTCTATTCCTATGTCATCTATTTCTCTAAAGCGCTTTCACGTCATCTCCTAAAATTGTAGGTTCATCTTCAAATTATTCTTCCTTCATTGAAACTGTCATCCTTTCACTGCTTTTATGTTGTCCTTCAGTGTATTATTTCCATCATCTTTTTTATTTCTTCTTTTTTATTTCTACCATAATGTGTTCCCCTTTTGTGTGTAGAGCATTCCCACTCTTGGTTTAAATATCTCTTTGATTACTCAGATCTTGTGAAATATGTCTCTTGTTCCTCATTTTTTGTTGTTGTTGTCATCTTCTATTTCTCTGCATTATTATAGTAGTTTGCCTTGTCCATGTACACAAGTTGTTGAACAGCTGCATTCAGGGTTCTGACCCTATTTCTGTCATCTTTTACTTTTCCTTCTCTTCTTTCCTTAACTGCTTGAAGAATTTCATGTATCATGAAGGCTTCTTTCTTTTTTTGACTGTAGATAGTGTCCTTTTGCATTTCTCCCTGACAGTATCTGTGGGTTCAATCAAGAGTTCTTTTGGCTCCCAAATACGCTTAAGAGTGGAAATCTCTTTTCTACATTATTTTTAAATTCAACGGGGATATTCTTGAGGCTGTATTTTGGCACAATGGTTGGTTTCATGTTCTTCTTTAGCTTTACTCTCATTTTTCATATTAGCAGTTCATGGTATGTGACACAAATTGCTCCTGGTCTTGTTTTTTGCAGAAAGAATGGCTCTTCTTCATCTTCTGCTTCCAAATTATGTCGTCTATTTAATTTCTGCAATGGTCATCAGGTGATGTCCATGTTTACAGTGACTTCTTTTGTTGCTCGAAGAATACATTTGTAGTGAACAAATTGTTGACCTCACAAAATTCTATCTCTCTCCTGCTTCATTTCTGCATCCTAAACCAAATTTTCCTACAATCTTGGATTCTGCTTTATTTCCTGCTTTTGCATTCCAACTGCCTATGGTAACAACAAGTACTGTTTGGGTGTGTGATCAATTTCCTCCTTGACTCCAGCATAGAATCTTTCAATTTCAATTTCTACTTTCAATTTCTTCTTCTTCTGCCTTTGTAGTTGGAGCAAAAACATGGATTATGGTTGTCTTGATGGGTTTCCCAGAAATCTTATTGATATGATTCTATCAGACATTGCATTACGTATGTCCTTTGTTTTTGCTACACAGCTCCTCACTAGTAATGCCACCCCATTTCTTCTCAGATTTTAATTTCCTGAGTAAACACTGTGTAGTAATCTGACTCCAAATGTATAGCTCACTCACCCCCAAGTATTGCAAAGTTTATATCTTCCATTTCTTGTCCTACTATGTCTAGCTTCTCCTGATTCATTTTTTTTCACATTCTGTGTTCCTAATAACATGTGTTGTGCAGCTTCACCTCTGAGTACATCAAGAGCTGAATGTCCTTTTGGGCTGAGTCCCATTGCAAGATTAGCTACAGCACTACTTGTAATTGTTCTCTGCCATACCCCAGTAGCTCACTGAGTGCCATCTGACACGGGAATTTAATCTTTTGGCGCCATCTTTTGTTTCATTTTGGATTGCTTCATCATCGGGTTTTCATGGTAAAAGACATTCAAAAAGGTTTTATTGTCCCTTCTTCTGTGCAGTACTAACAAGCATTACATATGGTTTCACCTCCGTTGTCTCTTTGAGATTCTCTACCAGTGTCACCCCCACCAGTGGCAGAGCTTGGAGTGTGTGGAGGGGGGGGCAGGGGGGCTACAGTGCATGGGGCGTGGGCACAATGTGTGGGGGCGTGGGCAGGGCATGCAGGGGCGTGGCTATGGATGCCCCCAAAACATTGTCGCCTAGGGCAAAGTGCCCCCCCTGCCCCCCTGTTCCTATGCAACTGACCCCCACTACAGCTGCTGCCCAGTAACTGTTTGGCACATTTAGTCTGACTCCTCTGCACAAGCCTGTCTAACAGGACAGACTCTACCAGCAGCACTGCTGGCATCAACATAGCCTCTTGCCTGACAGGAGCATGCAATCCCACCATGATGGAAAGATACGGCCAAGCCCCTAGCTACACTTGAATCTCACAATTGTTTGCCATTTTTTTCAAAGTATCAGGAATAGGAAAGCGAAATACATTAAGAAAACGTAGTGTACTGACTTTCACCACTAGATGGAAATGTTTCCCAAAATGGGTGGATAAACAAATTGCAGACAGCAAAAATTGTCCGACTCTCCCACACCCTTTTTCATTTTGCTTTCCAAGCTCTTCACTGTTTTGAGTAGAAACATGCCTTTGGGAAAGGCTATCTTTGACCTTATGAATATTTAACAGGTTTTGAAAATGTAGATGCCGTCACAAAGATCAACACATTCGGACTTGCCCATAAAGTAGCAACACAATAACCAGTCATGCTCTCTAATGGCAAACTCAGGAATTGAAATGAAACAGGCCACCTCAAATTAAAACAATGGGTTTTAATACTCAAAGAGGACTTTTCTTGACATGCACTATGTAAGTTTTGTAACTGTAAAGGAAAATTAAAAACCCCCTCCAAAAAAAAAAAACAAAAAACAGCGTGAGTTGTGACTTTCAGATGTTGGTGAAGTACTGGTTTTGCATTCTGGGCTGGGGTACCTCCAATTTCTCCAAGCCACACTAAATCTGTAGATTTTTTTTTAAAAAATTTACTGCTCAAAGTATTGTAAGTATTTGTACTGCTCACAATGCTTGGTACTGTTGACTCAAAGTAAAGCCCTGCTGTTCTGAGTTTTATCTAAAACAAATTATAGCTAACTGGAAAATGTGGATGGGGTCAGCAGAGGAATACTTTAATGCCAATTGATCAGAGTTAGTATTTGTGGTTAGTATCTAAACAACCTACGATTACAGTCACTTTTAAAAAAAATAGCTCATTGGAGGCAGTACACTGAAAAATGTCATCACTGAGCTCAACTTTGCAGTCTGCTTAGCTCAGTACTCAGGATGAGTTCCTGACCAGTTCTATGTTGATGGCAGCTGGGCTTATAGAGGAAGATGAGGATATATCCACAAAAGAATTAGAACTCAGACAAAATGTAGTCCTGGTCAGGTACTGAGCTACGTGGATAAAGCAGGAGAGGGCCAAGTGTGCTAGCTTCATCCAGTGGGGGTTGAGGACTCCAATATCACTAGGGCAGTGAATCCATTCTAGGTTTGGGGGCATACGCTTCCCCAGTTAAGTTCAAACTGAAATATGGAGCCGATTCATTGCTCCCTGACATCAGAGCCCTTATCTGCTACTGTCTTCACCCCTAGCCTTGAAGAGGTGGGCTATTCTAATGTATTTTGCTGCCTGAAGTAGAAGGGACCCCATCCCATCCCAGATGCATAGTACTCAAAGCCAGTCAAGTTATTTTGGCCCATGAGGCAGAAAATCCCATAAGTACCTCTTAAAACACCCACCCACACACCCCTGGTAATGAAAGTACAATAATAGTACAGTAATGAAAATAATTAACCATCTTTTCTATTTTCATCACACTCCAAAAGTAAATTCTTCTGCACTCTGTCCAGCAGTAGGGTAGGGCCTGATTTTCATTACGTCCAGTTTCACCATCAGGAACTTTGTGTGGGAAGGAAGATGGACTTGGACTTGGGACACATGCCCTGCTCCTCCTTACTCCTGGGTACAATTTAAGAATGCCTGAATAGGGTTGCCCAATCTGAAAATTCATCTTTGCAACCCTTGGAAGACTATAGTGAGCACATATGGGGGAGATGAAGGTTGGGATGCGGATGCCTGACTGATGGTGATGCTCCCCCCACCTCTGATTAATTCCTGATTAATTCTTTGTCCTCCCACTTTTTCAGCTGCTTTTGAAATGTCCCAGTTTCTCTCTCTTCCTCCAGCTTCCCCTCTTTGTCCTTAGTGGACTTCCATAGGTGCAAAATGGGTTCAAAGTCCAAAACTATTTTGCACTCAATTAGCTTGGGAGAGGGAGGAGGCAGTGGAATCTGCCCTTTCCTGAAGACTCAGGCCATTCCTGCACTACGCGGTTCTAGTGCTATTGTTCCACTTTCCACATCCTATGGAATCCCGGGCTTTGCCGTTTAGGGAGGGGCATTTAGAACGCTCAGCCAGCGAGCCCTTTGGCCTCAGTAAACTACAAACCCCACAATTCCACAGGAGGTTGAAAGTGGAATAATAGCACTGTAACACTGCCGTACGGAAATGGCCTCAGGCAAAAAAAAAAAACCCTGTTGCAGCTCCTCCTAGCTTGTGGGTCTTTCCTCCTCAAGACCTTTTGCCCTCCTGACTACACTCTTGACGTTGCTTGGGCAAACATCCCAGTTTTCATTTGCGAAATGTCGGCGGGCCTGCTGATTCTGGACCCTGGAACAAGAGCACCTATCCGAAGAGGGAGAAGGGACGCTCTGCCGCACTGGGGTGTAAAGCCCACGCGTTAATGACATCACTGTTCCTCTTCCTGTGCATCAGATCAGGTCGCGATGAATTCGAGAGGGTGACAACCACCTTCCGTGTCGAAGACATAAGCATCAGAGGAGCTAACTGAAATCACAGTTAGATGTCTGGGGGCTTTTTTTTTCCACCACACCCTGTTTTGTTTTGATTATATTTTATTTGCGGGTGTTAGAGCACTCCTGGCTCCCGTAAGCATTAATAGAACCCATCGCAGCCAGTTGCCCGTTCGTTCACTGACCGAAGTTTCCTTTTTAAGAACCGTTGCCTCTGGTGTCATGGCGTCACCGTCGCGGGCGGACGGGAAGAGGCCGCGCAACTACAGCTCCCACAATCCTCTGCGACGGTAAGTTCCTTCGCGGGATGCCGTAAGGCGTTTGCCAAAAGCGAGAAAGAGATGGAGCGCAGAGGACCGTTTTACGGCAGAGAGTTGCTTCCGCTTCCGGCAGCCGCCCGTCCGGAGGCTTTGGCCGCCGCCGTCGCGCTGTGTGGAACCCGGCGATGTGACGCCTCCCGCTCGGCGATGGGAGGCGGCCGATTGTGACATTCCCCTCGCTCCCTGCCCGCCCCCTCCTCCCTGGCCCGGGCAGAGCGGCCCCCTCCAGGCCTGTCGGGATGGAGGAGGAGAGCATGGAGGAGGAGGGGGGCGGCGGCGGGGGCGGCGGTGGAAGCAGCAGCAGCAGCAGCTACGAGGCCTTAATGGACGACCAGAACCACAACAACTGGGAGGCGGCGGGAGGCGGAGGAGGGGGTTACGGGCAGCCCCCGCCGCCGCCGCAGCCTCCTTCGCCTTGTCCCGGCGAGCTCCGTCGCGCCTGCGGCCACAGGGGCTCGTTGCCGGCCCAGGAAGAGCTCGAGATGCACATGATGTCCGAAGCCGCCAACGCGGGGCAAGGGAAGAGCTGCGAGGCCGCGCCGGGCAAAGGAGGGGCCGCTGCCGCCAGCATCAACCTCAACATCAACCCCTCGGCCTCCAAGTTCTGTGAGTAAGGCGCCCCGCAGCTCGCCCTCTTTCAGATCACTGCGCGGAAGCGAGGGCGATTCACCCCCTCCTGTAGCGCCTGCCCTTCTGTTGAGTTATTGGGAAGGTGGTCCTTAGGGGCAGGCCGGCGACCCCCCCCCCCGCCCCGCCGGCCACGGTTTTCGCCTGTGAATGGTCCACGCCCTGGCGACGCTCTTGTCATATCTGCCTTGCTCGCACCAGCGGCAGTCAGGACCAGTTCATGGAGGATGTCGCTGTCAGTGGCTGTTCGTCACGATGAACATGTATTTTTGCCCCAGTAATAGGTTTATGTGTATATACACATATGTAAATATGAAATGAGGCAGCTACACACGTTGTTTTTTTCTTGTAAGCTTCTGGTTGGCCACTGTTGGAACAAAATATTGCGCGATTTAGATGAGGCTTGGGCAACATGTGGCCCTTTTCTGTCTTTGTAGCCCTCAACCGCTGCAAAGCTTTCTCACCCACCCTTTTTCTGTCCCTTCCTCTGCAAGCATTGCTTCTCCTGGAAGTCCGTAGACCACAGCTCTTGTCCCGGTGTCTAACATTAAAAAAAATCTTTGGAAAAGCAGAAGTGAATTTTTGCTTACTTCTGCTTTGTGTTTTTTCACTTTTCAGCACTTTTCCTGGGTAGTGAGGGTGACAGGGGTAGAAAATTGGCCTGCAGGCCAACCATAGTTGTCCACCTCTAGTTTAGGCCTTTGGTCTAACCCAGGAAGGCTCTTCTTATGAGACCTGTGGTACTGGATTTCACTCTTCAGTTTCTAGTACATTTGTGCTAAGACATATGGGATTGTAGTGGTACAGCTTTAATTGTGGCTTCGGTCTCTACTGTATAAGCTGCTGCCAACCTCACTTGTGGTTTTCAAATGTAGTCCTATTGTTTTCAAATGTAACTTAGCACATGTAGTTTTGAATAACAACTATACAAGCCCTGTCTGACCTCTGGTGAAAAGCATGTGCATCCTGGACACCCTTGTCAAACATGTCTCATCCCTGAGGTGATTCCACCATATAATATTTAACTGCAAATGGCACTTCTCAGTGCTTTAACTACAATTTAAGCATATGTTATTCCCCTGATTACAGTATGTATTTTAATTGCCTACCCCTTCCTTCTGTTTTAATATATATTGTCTCAGTAGCTGTGCCATTCCTTCAAAAATGCAAACTAGACCTTCTGCTTGCAGGTGCTGTTGCCTTTCAATCTTGCACACACCTACTTGTGAAGGTGGAAGTATAAAGTATGTGAGGAAGATCAAAGAACTTGCTTCAGAATTAAATTTATAAACAGACACATTAAGCTTTTCTCAGATCTGTGTGTGTGTGACAGGAACCTGCAGAGGTTGTTTGATCTTGGAACTTCCTATGTCTAGAGAGGAGGTAGAATCTAGGTAGCAATTTTAAATTGGCTTCTGGGAAGTGCAAAAAACAAAACAAACATCACAACACCAGCAACATGGCTTCAGTGTGCCATCTGGCTTATTTTGCGAGGCAAGTGGAAGTACAATTTTGATATTGCATGTTTCACAGTCTGCTGTGACATGATTGAAATCTGGTTTGTTGTGGTGTGGGAACCTGCTTCTACTAACTAGCGACAGTTCATTAACCATGCATGATTGAACTGGGAATGTGTGATTTGGTGTTGACTTAATTGTTTTGATGCCCAAATTCACAGCTGATGTTTGTTCCTGGCCTGTTTCTCCAGCTCGCCATCCTGAAATAAGAACTAAGAAAAAGAGTAAGATTGAAGTACACTAGCAGTGGGGAAAATAGGGATAGTTTGTTTTCATCTGTGTAATTAACAGCTTATGCAACAAACACTAGTTAACATAAATCATAACATACAAATTGTAGCTGCCCATTGTAGATACAGTGGGGGGGTCCTCTTGTGAGACCTTCCCACACATGTATGCAAGGTCACCCAAAGCATCACATCACATTATAGTCAACATGTGTGCATGTTGCGTCCATTGACTATAATGGTACAAGGTGCTTCATTTTTTTTTTAAATTTATTTTACATGGGGGTTTCTGGAATGGAACCCTAGAATATACAGCAGGCACATTGTACTTAGGTTTGCTCTGCAGGTTTTCAGAGTGATTTATGGGAAAACAGAGTCAATAAAAATAATGGCAAATCAACGAAGTAATTTAAAAGCAGAAGTGTTAACTCATGCGACATAAAAAATTAAAACATGCAGGTACCCTTACATGTTTGTGCATGCATACATGTAGATGCATTATATCTCTCATCTTAGTATTTTCTTAGCATAGACATAAATACTTGAGAAGGTAGTTATGCAATCATCTGGTTCACTCCAACATTTGTACATTCTGCAAAATGAATGAATGCAGAATTTGTTTTAATTCAGTCTCCAAACTCTGGAGTTGGAGGGGGCAGTGATTTTGTTTCTCTTTCTATAACTTTATCCTTCTACTCTGGAAAACATATTCTTCACAGTTCAGATTACTAATAGTTTGTCCATGTTTAGTATAATATTTGTCTCAAACTGATAAAATTAGAGCTTCACGTATGCTAATTTTACTTTAGTACATGTACCACTGTTTCTGGAGATCCACAGCCTCAGTAGAACAGCTTTGAGGTGTGATCATTGTTATCTAGATATCAATATTATAAAATCGCACCCCTAAATATTTTTGTGCTAGATAAAAAGAAATTCAGGCAGGAATGTGCAGTCTCCCTCTGTTATTCAGCAAAAATATACAGGCCAAAGTGCCAGTCTGCTGTGAAAACTTTATCTCTATATATGTCTCATATTTCCCTTCCAGAACTATATACGCAGTGTAGTCTTATGCATATCTATTGAGGAGTAAGGCAAACTCTGTTCAGTGAGATTTGCTTCCATGCAAAATAGTATATGTTTGGGACAAATAGAGTACATAAATGCTTTACTTGGGTCAGAAAATTACTGGGAAGTATTTTTTTATAGTTCTTAAATGTTTAAAAATTTGATTTGTGTTTAAGAAAGTTTTACACATGGTGCCGATCATGTTCATTCTGTTCATTTATTATTCTTTTAAGCCGCATGCCCAAGTTCAGCAAGATCATATTTTCTTTTCTTTAGTAATGAATGTTATAACAATAGAAGACTATAAGAGCACATACTGGCCAAAGTTGGATAGTGCCATAGATCAGCTTTTAACTCAGAGTCCTGGTGACTACATCCCCATCTCCTATGAACAAATATACAGGTAAGGAATATTATAAAAATAGTACATTTAAAGGTGGCTATATCAGTTATATATCTTGCTGTCGGTGACTGTTCTGAATGAGCCAATATTATGATCCTAGATGCAAACATTAATTTTAGGATTAAATTCTGTAATAGTTTTAACACTTAAGATTGAAGAAGCAGTGCCTATAAGTAATAAATAAAACAAGTAGCTGGAATTTTAAAGCCATTGATCGATTGATTGATTGAGTGCTTTTCTTCCAGTACAAGATTCAAGGTAGGGTCCACATCCTTTATGGCAGGTATCTACATCCTATTCATTCATAATGGGTTATATAGAATACAGCCTGTCCAGCTACTTCTGGATTGTGGGAGAGGCTTTAGTTGCCTGTCCTCTCAGTAACTCCAGCTGGTATTCCAGTAGGCAGCCTGTATGTAGAGACTTCAACTGCTGGGGCTGGGGGTTAAGATTTTAATGACAGGGCAAACATGAGGACCATTCGCACCTCCAGGGCTCACATGAGGGCTGTGAGTTGTGCACCCATTTTACATAAAAACAAGGCTAACAGGGTTCACTTATCTCTCTCCACTCTTGTTGGAAAAATAATAGGCATGAATGATACTAGTGCTTTAAGAATATTATAAATTTAATTTTTGTAATTTAAGAAAATGTTACTTTTGCTTTTTTGGAACACAGAACAAACAAGTTTTGTTTCACGTTTTTGGTCTGTATGGGTGAAGGCGGTCCTGGGGACGTTGTCAATAAAACAGTATTTTGAGATGTTAACTGATCTAGGAATTTTTCTGCTGTTTTCATCTAGCTCTAGAAGAGCTTACAAGACGTTAAAGTTACAATGAAACAAATGTTTACCTGTATTAGATACTTTCAGATTCCTCTCAATGCAATTTACGACGCATACAGCGCCAACTATAACCTTTGGATTTTGAGGAAGAGTCTAGCATATTAGTGGTCACCACATAAAAGGCCTAGTACCATCAGTCTTAAAGGTGGACTATTCAGCAGGGATTCTGATGATAGACTCCAAAAGTGAGATAAGTTATATGTGCACAGTTGATCCTTCAAAAAATGTGACCCCAAACTTTTTAAGCTTTGAAAGTTCAAAACCAGCGCTTTAAATTGCTTGTGAATGCACCTGTAACCAGGGCAGCTGGTTCTGACTGACTAGCTGCAGCATTTGAATATCTGAGTGGCCACATTCTTACATTTATCTTTATCATTTTAGTGAATCTATGAATGGGATGAGGTGTTGCCGTATCCAGTGTCTGGAATGATAGAGATATAAAATAGTTGGAAATTTTGAAGCCATGGAAGTACGATGTGTTCTCACATCTTCACCCAGGGGAAACTTAAATGTGGAGAAAATGGTAACATATGCAATACTGTCATAAAACCCTACCTATATGTTACCATTTTAATAACATGACAATGATTCATTCTTCATTTGATTCACTTAAGAATTTTTACAGTTTTCTACAGGAAAGAAATTTAAAAATGCAAAAGCCTTAGTGTTGTACAAACAAATTGTGGATATATCCTGTACTAATCAAAAACTGAAAACTATTAAACTCTATGCTGCTGAAGCATATGTAACTTAGTTTATGTCACATGAGAAAGGAAAACAGACACCGCCAAATTAGGAAGGAGTGACAAAAATGTGTTATTTGGACAAAAACGTCTTATGCCGTCAGGAAAGTTAGTCTAATGTTGAGTTAAGCATTGCAGATATCGAACTCCTCAGTGCTGTGTTATCATACCCATTATATGGTACGTTAGTTGTACACTGGACACATGGTACTTGTGTCTAGTAACTGCTTCCGCAGTGGAACAGAGATCACCAGAAAATAGCAAGTAGCAATTCACAAGCAGTGCAGGACAGTTGTGTGCTTATCTTATAAAAATGGCAGCCCCTATTAAGTGTAGAAATACCCCTTGGATATGAGTATTGATATGTCACCTGTGTGCCCAAGATTTATACCTCTGTAATTCTGTAGACTGTTTTGCATACAGATATGTAGTTCTTGTCAGATGGAGTGAGCAAAACTATCTTATTCATTTCACTCTTTGTTTTGTTGGGATTTTTTTCTCTGTTACCCAGAGTTTCCATTGGAACAACTTAAAATTTGGGAGGGATTTTTTTTTAATTTTCCAGTTTTTTCCCCCAGGTATTGATAATCCATATTGCAAAGATCTAGTAGCTTAGAGATTTTGAACCCCTCTAAAAATTACAGAGAGTACTTCTCCAGTTTGGGGTAGTTATGAGCCTAGATGATAATATATTCCCCAGGTATGGTTAACGAAGAAGGGCTCTGGTTTCTGTACAACCTTGTTTAGCTCTGCTAATAACTGTTAATACGTAGTTGAGGCCTGATGCATGCTTTATGCTGCTCTAAGTGGGAGTGTTGTTGGATTCCAGATGATCTCCTGTCGGGAGTGAAAGCACTTAAAGCAGATATTTGTGTTCCCTTTTAGATTCTAATCTAATTTTTTCATATCTTTTGCTGATGATGTGTGAATCATTTTCACATGTCATCTAACAAGTGAAAGGTAAACATCCTGAAATCTTTAAACTGGCTCAGTAGGAGGTAATCGATTTGTGAACTTTTTTAAAAAAAATTGCTTAGTTACAGTTATTTTACAAGTGGAAATATCAAAACTGTGGCATTTGGAAACACCTGTTATTTTACTGTTGACATAAATCACATACTAGGTGAGTTGGGAACTGTTTAAAACACAATCCAAAAAAACAAATTACAGTGGCACCTTTATTAGACCAACCAAAATGTGCAAAATACATTATGTAGGTTTTCAAAGCTCACAGGCTCCTACATCAGGCATAATGTTAAGCTGTGGTGGTGGTGGGGGATGTAACTGTAGAAGGCCACAGAGATGCATCTTTCATGAAATATTAAGATATTGGTGGAGTGAGGATGTGAAAACCCTCGGAGTAATTCTGGTTTTTGGATTTTATTATATTTTGCTGCATGGCGAATATGGATACTCCACAGATACATTTTCCGAAGCTGTTTGTTAGAGTGCTCAGATGCAGTACATTGGAAAGAAGAATAGTATTGAATGATGGTATAGATGTTAGGTACCTTATCAGGACGGTAGTCTATAAGCTGTCACCTTGGTAGTTGGTCTTACATGGTACTTTTAGTTTCAGAGGAAACACCTTGAAACAGTTAGATGAAGCCCTTGTTACTTTTCTGCATTAGCCCAGACACTCTTACCTTACTAATATCTTAAACATAGTTGCAGGGTCATTTATTCCTTGTAAAGGTTTAGGGAATACCCAACTCCTATTTGAATAATACAGTTAGCATATGTTCAGTATTCATAATGCATAATGATGTATCAAGAGAAGGCCTACGAGGCTTGATCTACCATGGGCAGGAATTGGACCTGCTGCTGTCTTTAACTTTGGCTCTAGTAATAGAGTTCTCACACAGACATTTGGTGTGTCAGAGGAAGTGCGTTGAAAATTTTAATGCTGTTAAGCTAGAAGACTCTGTGAACTGAAGTTGTAATAGATAGTAAGCTTATGTATATTTTATTCTCTTAATATAGAAAATATGGATTTATCTTTTAATCTTGATCCATTTGACTTTCTAGTTCAAGACAGAGGGCCATTTTTATACTGGTAAATCATTTGACTGATTTCATCGAGTTTTTAATACTGAGTGGTCAAAATATGTATGTGATAGAGAAGAGCGCTAAGACATCTGCTTTTTTGTTACTGATCATCTTAAGATAGCTGGCCAATTCCAGTGCTTGGAAGGGTTCCATTGCCCCCAAGAATCCACCAGTGCCTGTATGCACCTACTGCCACCCCCCAAAAAAAGTTGCTTCTTTTATCACTATCAGAATTCATTGATTTTGGTGGGAAATATGATGTGTGAGAACGTAACACCTTGTTTCCTAGCAGATTTGGACTCCTGACTACCCCATAGCTAGATGATTTTGTTGAGAAGCAAAGCACAAGCTCCACACTTGAAATGTTTTGCAAGGATTGCTGGGACAGGACTAACAGAACCAGCAAATATCAGGGATGTGTTGAGGGGCAGATGTCGGGGTCTGCAGGGAGCCTGAGGCCTGTTCTGAAAAATGTGGACTAAGGGAACCATCATTACTCCTCAGAAATAACATCTCTTTTCCAGTAACAGGTGGTACTTAACTTTGTTTTTTAAATTTGCAGCTGCTTTTTCTTGGAAAGCTGACAGATAGAAATTAGTTTTCATTTAGATATTATATAGAACAAGCAAGACTAAACTGGATCATTTAGTGATGCTTAAGCCTTATAGAAACCAATAGGATGAGTTGGTCACGAGCCCCATTGATTTCAGTGAGACTAAAGCTTAGCTAATTTAGTCTGGATTCAGCGTATTAATTTCTTTGGCTTTGAAGGGAATATTCTTACTCAGTTAATGCAATAACTTCACATTAATGCCTGAAGAAGTTCTGTAGAGTAGTACATTGTTGATAGGAGTATCTGTGTATTTTAAAATACAGAACTAAATCTAATTTTTAGTCCCAACTAGAGTATATTATTTAATTAGTGGGAACATGGTAAGTCAGGACTTAAGTTCCATTGGTTATGTGAATCTATTCTAATTGGGAGTAATAGATTTAAATCATGTTCAAGGCAGCATTAAATGTGGGTGAGTTGTGTGGTTGGATGAAGTACATATGGCAGTTTGACGCAGCCAGGCTATTTGTGGCAGCCTTAACTTTATAGACTTAATTGTAAGTCTGTGGAATATTTTGTCAGGAACACAGATTAACTGCTGCAAAACCTGTATGGCAATGGAATTTTTGTTTAAGTTGCATATGGGTGAAGTTTCATTTTAATTTTTTGAAAGTTGAATTTCTATCAGTTTAATATTGTTTTTATACCTTCATGCTGCAAACTGTTGTCAATTCATCACTGTTCCTGTATTTATTTCTGCAGTTGTGTGTATAAATGTGTGTGCCAGCAGCATTCGGAACAGATGTATAGTGACCTAATAAAAAAGATAACTAACCACTTAGAGAGAGTCTCAGAGGAGCTGCAGGTAAGAAGCTGTGCAATTTTGTTGTGGGAATTTTACTGGGAGTTAGCATACCATCAGTCACTTGAATTTATTATCACAGCTGCTACCTATGCAATAGTCAGTTAACTCTGATAGCATTATGGAGCACTAGCCCTTGAATAATTCCTTTCCATGAAAATCAGGTTTAATTTAACATATTTAGGTTATATTTCGAAGACTAACACGAACCAAATGCTGAAAAACGCATGGTAGACCTGAAGCCTAGGCACATCTGGATTGGACTGAATAATATAAAAGTGAAACAAAAACCAAGACAACTATTGATGGTTGTGTGATTTCTTTCTTTAAAAAATAAAAAAATAAAACCCTTAAATGACATGTCCTCATTGGCAGTTGGTAACTTGGACATGTTCTTTAAGGGTTTTATTTTTCATTTTGGTCAAAGTGAGTGCATTGCTTCGTATTGTTCTGTCAGCGTTCTGTCAAAGTGAGCAAACATTGGTTGATTCTTGTTGAATATATCTTAAGTCCTTTCTCTTTGTCTCTCTGGAGTTGGTCCCAAATCCATCATCGAACTCTGATCCTGATAAACTGATTTGTAAAAAATGTTACTAGAAGACTGGCAATTCAAACTAGTTCTTACTTACCAGCCCAGACAAGCATAGTCATAACTGGATAATTTGTGGTCATGTTGTCAAGAGGAGGACCCTGTTCATTTTTTAGTTTACAGATGTTTGTCTGCCTTCTCATTTGAAGTTGGATGTTTATTACAGGGGAAAAGCTTTGCTTCATGTGTTTTGGCCTATAGTTTCTCAACAGTCTCCTATCATTGACCATAGGGATTCTGGGACTTGAAGTCTGAAATATCTGGACTTCAAAACATAGGCCTTATGTTGTGGAGCAAGCATTTCTTTGCAGGACCTGTTAAGACAGTATAAAATGTGTGTAGTTATTTAGATTACTGCTTAAAGGTAAGATGTGCCAAGGAGCACATCAAGAACAAATTTTTTTTGGTGGAGAGAGTAAAGACCAAATAGGATTTAAAAAAAAAAAGATTAGCTCTGGGTGTCAGAAAAATTGGGCTTTACATTTCGTCCAGCCCTGTTTTGTTGCTGTCTGTATTCAGCTTTTAATGTGTGGCAAAACTGTAATTTTACCTTCAATTCATTTCCCTCAAGGCAGCAAATAGATCTCAGGAAAGTGTGTTTTTGCTATGTTGCTGGTCTTGTGGTGATAGCACTATACTACATTTGTAGGGCATGCTAGTTTGATCAGTTTGTTCCTGCTCCAAAATACTTTAATGAAACTCCAGTTTGTTGGGATAAGGGTGGATAGTTTTCTATTATTTTGCTCAAGCATCCCAATAAATCATAAAGTATCCTTTGCCTTACAGGTCCAGCTTAAAATAATGGCTCAGTTCAGATGTAACAAAAACACATGGTCTGGAGTTGCATGACTGAGTCTGAAATTCATGCACTCACTCTTCCATGGCTGCTTTTCACTGTAAGCAATCAACCATAGTTTGTCACTGCATGCACATTCCACAACCTGTGTTTGTTGCTACTGTAGGAATCTGGAAGGAGGAAGTTGGTATGCCTGACTTGTAGATTTCAACCAGCCCATAAATAACTGAAGTTCATGGTTGCAGCTTTTATTCGGCCATATGTGTTTTCCAGAAGAAGTAGAAATCTTTAGATCATTTTCTAGTGTTCTAAATAATGTTATCTGATTGAGTATGTTTGCTTTGAATGTTATATTCAATCAACATCACTATACAATTTCTCTGTGTAGAAATTGTTTTATTGGAATATTTGTAATGTAAAGAGAATACGTTGTATTTCCTTTGTACTGAATAAAGATGACTAGGTCTGAAACAATACTTCTTCAGGACACTTATCTAAAGAGAGCTATACTTGATATACTTTATATCCACAATTTAACTTTCTTTTGCTGAGGTATGATTGTAGTACTTTCAGCTTTACTCACTAACTCTGTTCACTAATGATCTATTCTATTTCAAGCTGAGAAAAGTCTGATTAAGTACAACTATTTGGTCTGTTGTTGATTGCAGTACAACAGTTCAGGCAACTGTGGATAAATGTAGGCATATATATGTGATGTGGAAAATTTTCTGTGGCAAAATACAGCATTGAAAAATTTTCTATTTAAGAATATTTTCCACTCCCTACCTCTTGTGTTTACTGCAAGTCACTGCAACATACCTGTTCATAATCTAATGAGGTAACCTAGATAAGAATGCAGTGGTATGCTCATACCGTTTCAAATGCACTAGCTTTAGTACACTGAAATATTACAACTGTGTCTTTATGTAGCTTTCATGCTTTTAGTGTCTGATGTTAAAACCATTATGTAACACATTATTTAGGTAGGTCACCTTAGTATGGCCTTCTTCTCACCCTAGGAGTGCACTAGATCTGTACAACACTCAACACACCTAGTGAAACATTTCTGAAGAGCACTGTGTTGGGGAAAACTGCCCAGTTGACTGAACTCCTTTTTGCTTTTCCTTTGCTTTGGGATTGACTTTCAGTGGCAGGATGCAAGGTTCTGGGGAAAAAAGGTGGATCCTGCTTTCTGCAGTTGGCTCATCCCTGATTTTCAATATAAAACATGTTTGTTCCATACATACCTTGTTCTGCTGTTCCTTGATCTGTTAGTCTTTCTTGAAATGGATAAACTGTATCTAAACTGGGATGGCCTTAGTTAGAGGGAGATGTAGAATCATAGAGTTGGATGCTATCTGAAGGATTATCTGGTCAGCCACCACCTATGAAGGAAATCCACATCTGAGGCAACACTGAAGGAGAGCCACCCAAGCTCTGCTTAAAAATCTCCAGCCAAGGATAGTCTACCATCTTCTAAGGTATCATAAAGTTCTTTCTAATGTTCAGTCAAAATCTCTCCCTTTGTAATTTTGAATCCATTCATCAAAGTCCTGCCCTGTGGAGTGTCAGATGTTTGCTTCATCTTCTACATAACACTCCCTTAACTACTTGAAAGGTAGCTGTCACATCAACTCTCTCTAGTCTCTTTTTTCCAGGCTAAACATTGTTTCACTTGCTCTGTGGTTCTTCATAGGACTTTATTTTCATATCTTTTGCACTTTTTTTTGCCTTCCTCTGCATATATTTCAGCTTGTTGATATTTTTCTAAAATTGTGGTGCCTTGTGGGTCTGTCTCTGGTCTCTTCCTGTCTGATTGCTCAGTTACCCCCATGGAGTTGAGAAGATGAACACCATCTCCTCCCAGCTCCTTAAGTGTATATGAATAAATCTTTATTGCTCAGCTAAAAGCCATTGCAACTCCCCACAGTCAGACAAAATACATCTAAATAACAGAATAAGACATTACAAATGGTAAGAGACTCACATAAAAGCTAACATACAAGAACAACGTATAAGGAATAAATGATCAATGTAATGATTTTAAAAAATCGGAGCAATATAAAATATAAAATATGTCTCTAAGATGATATAATGTAGTCCAATGTAAAATTCAATATAAAATTATATCATATTATATAAAATATACAATTTAAAATTACACTTATGTATTCTATAAGACCAGGATCAATTACTTTTATCACCTCTGTATTATTTGTGGGGATAGTTTTGATATCTAGATCTTATCTTACTTGCAGCCAGCGCAAAATTTGCAACCATAACAGTGACATAGGGGTCGTTATCAGCTAATAGCCCACAAATCTGCTCAAGAGGTGGTCTATTGGAAAGGGAAGAGGAGTGGAGGAAGCAATTAAGGAACTTTTGCCTGGGAGATGTATATAGAGGGCAGTATAAAAGGTAATGTTGGATGTCCTCTACATCCCCGTTCTCACAGATGCAGAGTCTTTGGTGGACAGGGATATTATCATATCTTCCCCTCAAATAGGCAGATGGCATACACTGAAAGCATAAAGCTGTGAATGCTTTTCTAAGTGGAGCGAAGGTAAGGTTTAAAAGATATTGCTCCATTCCAAAATATGTTTTATATAATGGGTACCATAAGGAATATGCTGTTCGGGAGAGCAAATGTAGGTCACCCCATTTAGAAGCGAGGTAGATTTTTTCTTTAACCAGTTGTTTAATTTTTTTGGAAGAATAGGTGGGTAAGGCTTCTAAATTGATCTCAAAATAGAGGAGTATAGGCCTTATGAAATTTGTCCATGAATTTTGGAAGGGGGACTGTAATTGCTCTAGAAAACATTTTCTGGGAAGCCTATTGTCGCTCATACTGGCCAGCTTCAGCCAATATAAAGCTAAAGCCACCTGTACTCCAGCTTGTAAAGAGGCTAACCCAGTTTCCGCTCTTAAGATAGAAGCAGGGGTACCTTTTGGAGCAGTCAACAAAGATTTCAAAAAAGCATTCTGAACTGTTTCTAAAGGAAAAGAGTTATCATATCCCCAGATCTCCGCACCATACAATAATTGGGGAACAATTTTCTTTTGGAAGACCTCAACAGTGGGAGCAACCAAATTCCCCCCGTAAAATTTATGAAATCTCAGTAGAGAATTAATAGAATGAGAGGCTTTCAGCTCAACTGCCTGGAAATGCATTTTCATTGACAATTTTGAGTTAAAACCCAAACCCAGATATTTAAAATAAGTTTGCTGTTCTATGGAGTTTCCATTAAGTCTCCAACTATGTGGTTTTTTCTTCTTCCCAAAAACCACCACTTTGGTTTTAGTATGATTTACTGTTAATCGCTCTTTTAAACAAAAAGCACTCAACTTCTTTAGTAGTCTCCGCATCCCAATCAGAGTGGTAGCGATCAAAACTATGTCATCAGCATATAGGAGAATTGAGAGTTTAACATCTTGAATGGAAACTGGAAAACATTCTGGGCCACTCATCTCTCTGACAATATCGTTTATATAAAAATTAAATAAAAAGGGCGCCAGAAGGCATCCCTGACGAACTCCTCTGTCTGTAGGGATATTATCAGACAAAAGTCCATTTGCTCCAAGTCTAACCCTAAGGGAGGTATTAGTATGTAACAGCTGGATTAGAAAAAGCAGTCTTCTGTCGATATTAGTGTCAGCTAACTTTTGCCAAAGGCGATTTCTATCAATAAGATCAAAAGCAGAGCTGAGGTCCACAAAAGCAGTGAAAAGTTCTTTTCTACCTTTTTGGGAATATTTTTGAATTACATGGTGAAGGGTGAAGCACTGATCGATCGTAGATTTGCCCTTCATAAAGCCTGCTTGTTCTTCTGCAATAATATTGTTATCAATGGCCCACGACTTCAACCTACCCAATAAGTACTTAGTATATAATTTGGACACTATGCTTAATAAACTAATAGGTTTAAAATTTTTTGGGTCATCCTTAGAACCTTTCTTGTGAATGGGAACAACTATGCTCACTTTCCACCCCTGGGGAATTTTCCCATGTTGGTTAATATAGGTGAAAAGTGAGGCAAGGATTGGAGAACACCAACCAGGATTTGATTTAAATAGTTCTCCAGGAAGCATATCTTCTCCAGGTGCTTTTTTAATAGGGAGAAAGTTAATCAAAAAGTTAATTTCATCGGGAGATACTGGATCCCATTCAGGACAACAAGAAAGTACAGGGATGACCAACCTGGGCTTCAGAGTGGACGTAAAGATAGTATGGTTGAAGAGGGTGAAGAAGTGAGCCTGCCATTGAGCAGAGGTGATTTGGTTAGCAGCTGAGTCGTGTACGCCCCTTGTCCCTTTTGTCACCATGGCCCAGAATTTAGTAGAATCCCTTTCTGCAAGTGCCTGGGGTAGCTCCATCCAAATCTGCTGTATGTATCCTGCTCTTTTTTCTTTAAGTAAGTTTTTATACTCCCTGCGAAGGTGTATATAGACCCTATAATTTTCTTGTGAATCTTCGTGTCTTAATTTTCTTATAGCTCTTGTGAAAAGACGCTTCTGAATACCACACTGAGTGTATATGTAATTGGTGATGCTTTTGCAAGAGTTAATTATTTACGGCACACCTAATCTGTTGTTGTAATTATAACATTGCACAATTTTCTCGGCAATGATCCATTGATCTGAACATACATTCTGAAAGACTGTTTACTAGAATGCTGAATCCTTGCTGCTGGATAATGCAGTGTCAAACTGAGTGTATACGTGTGGAAACACAATGGGAGATGTAGGTGTGGGAGGTGACTGCATACAGCTGTGTATATGCAATATGAAAACGTGTAAAAGCTTCTTTGATAACAGTTGGAACAAGGATCCTGGGCTAGATGGGCCTTGGGTCTGATCAGGTGAGACGAGTTAGTTCTGTAGTTTTATCTGTCTTGATGGGAACATATTCTCACATTGCAGAGTTCCTCGGTAATATTCCTTGTCTTTCTGCATCGTATGTGTGGTTTTGTTCGCTGCTGTCACAGTGATATAGATTGTTGCACATTTTGCAACATAAATGTGCTGAGTAGCAAAATTGCCCTTGAAGCCTTTGAATCTCCCCCAGTACCAATATGATTAGCCAATACTTTCTCCCCTTGTTGATGAACTCCTTGAAAGTACCCTAGGGGAGGTAGAGGCAAAGCCTGCCTTCTACCATTCCATCCTATTTAACCAAAGCATACTGCTGAAATATGCAGTCCTTATGTTTAACTTTACAGTAGTTGCTTTAATCCAGGGATGGGCAACTGTGGAAGCCTAAAGGATTCATTACTGCCCAAGGAGACCTTGGAGGGACATATCTGCTCTTGAAAAAAAGTCTCTAGGGCATATGGGGGCATTTTCACCATGCTTTGGGTTTTAAAAAAGGGTCTCCTGGGCCAAAGTTGACCCAGGGGCCTGCAGAAGACAGTGGAAATGAACTTCATTCTCTCAGTGAGCATTTTGGGGCATTATGTGTATATGCTCTGTATGTGTGTGTGTGTGTGTGTGAGAGAGAGAGAGATTGTGAGTGTATGTATGTAGCAAAAATGTTTTTGACCTCTGAGGGGCCCAGGGGGCACCAAATGGGTGGAAGTGCCCTACACGCCTTCTAGAGTGCATCTGGGGGCATTTTGACCCTTAGGCTGTGGGTCCAATGAACCACAAAAATAGCCCTGGAGCAGCAAAATGTGGGCCATATGACTGTAGGCCACAGTCATATTTGTTGTTACTGTTTCAAAATGTGGAGCGCAATGGTTGAATTTCTTAATGGTTATTGTTGATCATAGATCATTTAAATGATGTAGTATAACATTGTCAGGATGCTATATTTTAACAGTGCACTAGATTAGTGCTTCAGTGGTCTTCATAGCAAGTCTATATTGGCACTAGAAATTCAGCCTTTGCACTCCACATGTTGAAGTAACTACTACAAGTATCAACAGTTGAAAAGCAGTGGCTTTTGCTAAACTAACAGGAGGAAGCAATGACAATTACTCAGTTAGCAAACAACTCAGTAACACTACCTAATTTCTCTTTCCTGCCTCAGCTTTTGAAATTTACCTGAAGATGTTCAGGTGAACCAGGAGTTCTAGGTCTATAAAGCTTTGCAGAGGTTTCAAAGAGCATTTGGAGATCAGACTTTCATTCTACCCCTCAAGAGAATCTCAGGGTTACTGCTTGGAAGCATAAGAAAACGTTGATTGATTGTGATAGCGAAGATGGTCAGTTCCTTACCTTGTGAGAGCTACTTATCCCCCTTCCTAGTATAGTAGATGTTTTCAGTTCAAAAAGCCTTTGATCTCCTTTTAGTTAACCCCCCCCCCATTTTATTTCTATTGGATTAACATTTTTGCTTATATTTGCTTTGAGATACATAAGGTTTTTGTCTTACTGTATCTCAGCTAAATCTCAGCAATCTCTGGCTATTAGAGTGGAAAGCCAAGTTACAAATCCTGTAATATTGTTGCCAGGCCTGAACAGAGCAAAAAAAAGGACAGGGTGGAAAGAGTACAGGCATGATGCCAAATGTTTTAAACAGCTAATTGTTAATGGTCTTGATTCCTTTGAGTCTGAGTTCTCTTCCCAATTTCCTCTTTTATAGTCCTACCCCCAGCACTAATGAGAACAAATGAATTTGACAGAGGCTGGCTTGAGGATGGAGGGGAGAGGAAGTGTGCAGACAATCTGTTCATTATTTGATGTGGAGATGGAGTTCTTCCTCTGTTAAGGGTATTTTGTTGGTGAAACTATGTAGCAAGGAGCTGCTGGAGGGGGACAGCAGGGATAAGCAGGACAGAACGGTGTGTTTCCTTGTCATAAGCTGATGTTTGATTTGTTGGCAGTTGTGGAGGAGTGTCCCAGTTTATCATGATTACATGATTTGAAGGCAAGGCTTCCGAAAATCCTTTCTCTTCTTTAGTTTAGCACCCCAGGGAATATTCCTATGTTTGTCCAAATGGATTTTGGTTTTCTTCAGCTAACCTTAACATGTCCCACGTTACAAGAAGCTGTCAACATCCACAAAATCAAAGTGTCTTGGGGAAAGAGAGGTCTCACCCTTCTGCCACTATTGCTTCTCTACATATTCAGCTCCTCTAATAAGTTGGCATAGATCCCTTCAGTAACTTTGCTTAAAAGCCCAAGGCTACAATAAAAATGTGTACATTCATCAGAATACATAGAACATAGCATTGTAGTCAGTTAAGTGAACAAAATGTTATTTTTGACTCCTGAGGCTTGTGTACATGGCGTTGAAATACCAGTTTCTTTCTGTGTTGAATAAAGAGAACATGTGTGTCAAATGAGGTTATCGGAATTGATGATGTGGGGACATGTGCCTTCTAACAGTTTAGAGACATTCCCATTCTCCATTTTATGAGGTGTGCTGTAGATGGCAGCAAAATGCTTTCATCAGTAGAGTACTTATTTTTCATACATAAAGCCATCCAAAGTTTAGAAGGAAAATAGATTAATTTATTGTTCTGAAAAACCTGTGGCTGGCTTGTGGACCAGATCATAAAAGTTTCTTAAATTTCAGGCTACTTCCTTTCCTTCAACTTTTATTTCTCATACGCGCTGCATAAAGAATTGCACAGAGAATGATCCCTTTTGATTTTTAATAGTTATATGTGTCTAGCTAGGAACTCCATGGTTATACGGAATTTGTTATGTGTGAGTGACCGTTCACCAGGTGTGAGGCATAGGAATAGATTCCAATCAGGTATGTAAATATTGAAAATATTGCAGAAGTCTGGTGGGAATATTGTATTGTGTAGATGCTTATGGAACCTGTAGCAGTGTCTGAGGCAGCTTTTGGGGATTGTTTGCTGTGTACATTTCATCCAAGGTATAAAATGTCATGTGCATGTGCATGAGATTTGACTGTTTTTGACTTGCATCCTTAGCTCCATGCTGTAATAGAGGATCCAGTAAAGATTCTGCGTTAGAGGACCCCTCCCTGGCCAATTCCCATGAATACATTTTGGGCACCTATGGAAGAGTGGAATTTCTTCATGGGTAGTAGATTTTCCCTTTATTTCCATAGAATTAGATATTTCAGATATTTCCCTGTTCCTCCTCCCTTAATTTATACCTTTAGGTTTCACTCCTGTCACTTAGTTCCAGATAGCAAAACACACCTGTCTTTATTTTGCTATGTACTGGTTATTTTCATTGTCTTGCTGCTTTGTTATACAGGGGCTTCTTTATTTGTTGTAATAAAGACAGAAATGAGGCTTCTCAGTGGCTACTCCCACCCTACGGAATGCCCTTCCACTGGAGGCTGGGTATGCCCCCTCCCTGCACTCCTTTCACCGGGAGGCGAAAACTTTTTCTTTTCCAGCAGGCTTTTACATAAACCGGATAGCTTTATTTGTTAACTTGCTTTAAACTGAATATTGTTTTAAGTGTTTTATGATTTTATAGCCTTTTAATGTTTTTTAACTGTTAGTATCACATATCCACTGGCAATTGCAGTAGTCATAGTTGCTCCATGCCTAGTGTACAAACATGCTCAGAGGTGAGCTTGTAAATTATAACTTGGATTAACTGTGGCTGATCAAATTTCACTTGTTCTCTTTTGGTTATGGAAAGTATATGAGAAATGACCATGTTTGGTTTGGAGTGCTTAGACCACCATTTCCTTGTTTGACCATGATGAGAAACTTCATTTTTAAAGAATGTAGTTTTTTTTTTCTTCCTTGCACATACAACTTTTGTGGCAGGAAGGAGAGGGAGGGGGTGAATTGTGATTGTGCCAGGATGATTAGATTCGAACTGGGCTTTTATTTGTAGCCAAGTGGCTTTCATTTCACAATTTAGCAAGTTAAAAGTACCTTTTTCAGATGGAAATGGGTCAGTGCTAAACTGAAAATGAATCATTGTAATCCATTCAGCAAGTTGAATCTTGGAGGAAAATAGAGCAAAATGTGGCAGCTAGTTCAACATTATCCAGATGAAGTGACAGTATTTTAAATGCTTCCTTTAAATAAAAAGAGAATAACTTATTAGGAATAAAAAGGGAATGAGGTAGGGGGGAAGCAGATAGAATTTTTCTTTTTTTTCTTTTATTTACACAAAAGGATCAGAGAATATTCCCAAAACTGGCATATATCCTCTGCAAACACTATGCTAAGAATATTTGGCTGCAAGGGAAAATATGACACAGAGACTTGTAATTAATTTCCCAGTTCTTGAGGAAGAGGAGTTTAGTTTGAAATAACATCAGATGTTTGAATGTTCACAGTATTCTTCTTGGATTCAAAATTCAGTCCTGATGGTTGTTCTTCACCATGAAACAAGACTAAACACCTCACATATATACGATAGGTCATTGGGAAGAGAGATTAAGATGAATGTCAAGAGATGAAGATCTTTAAGAAACAAAAGATGGTCATTGATTTAAATGCACTGTGAAGGAATGAAGACAAAAAAAGAGAGCTCTTCCTTTAAGCTTGTATTTGTTGCCTGTGGTCCAACAGCACCAGGCTCTGAGACTCATCATGACTGATACTTAGGGTAGGGAAGCTTTTTGAACTTGGCGTGACCTCGGTTTCAGCATGTGGTTCTTGTCATGATGATGAAACCCCATTCACAGTTTAATTGATTTAACACACACGTACATAATGGTGTGTGGATCTGTGTTTACTTATTTAAGATCACTTAGCTTCCAAGCCTGTCTGAATGCTATCCTGTATTGCAATGATTTTTTTTTTGATGCCTGAATGATGTATTTATCTATTTAAAGAGAATTAAACAGTTTTCCTGTACTTAGGTATAAGAGCACTAAAACTCTTCTAAGTGAATTTACATTTAGTTGCAATCTTATTTAAGGGTTTGATACATGTTCATATCGTATTACAAATGGGGGAGCGGGTGATATAAGGTTTTAAGGTAGTAGTTGTTGTTATATGTACCTTCATTTCTAATTTATGGCAACCCTAAGGTGAACCTGTCATGGCGTTTTGTGGGGCAGAGTGTGTGTGATGCGCCCAAATCTCCCATTGGGTTTTCATGGCCAAGTGGGGAATTAAATCCTTATCTTCAGGGACTTAGTTCAGTGCTCAGACCACTGCACCATGCTGGCTTTCTTAAAGAGGTACAGCAAATTACAGATGCCAGAAGCATTTTTAGGTTAGTGAAATGTGCCAGCAAAAATACACAGGTGTGAATGCAAGGGAAACGATTGCTCCATAGACCCCATTGCTGAAAGTCTTTGCTGAACCTCCTTCACTGCCTTTCAGTTTCATACAGTTTGTTGTTTCTGCTGTTCCTAATAATAAGGGGAGAGCAATCTATAGGAGGATCTCCTTGAGAGTGCATTTATTCATTTTCATTTTTAAAGTATTTATGCCTCATTCTTCAGGGAAATAGGTTTGACTTACAGATAATTAATTTGACAGTTCCCTGCCCTCAGGCTTACAGTCTAAATAAGAGAGAACTGATAAGGGAAAGGGAATGGTGGTGTGGGGGGGGGATTACATCCTGCAGATACCGGCTGCCCTTCTGCCTCCCCACCCCGGGCCAGTGCAGTGGCAGTTGGAACATGGAGGGAAGGCCTCTCACTAGTGTTTGGTCCAGGGCACAATCGTGCTGTTCCTAGAGGCTCTTCTGTCCCTCAGAGACCAGAGCAAGGGCAGTGGCAGTGAAGGGAGGGCCTCTTACCAGCTGCTGGAGAGTTTTCTTTTTTACTTCTTCCTCCAGAGGCCCTTAAACACTTTCTGTATTAAGGGAAGGACTGGAAGGAACTCTGCACAGTCAGCAAGAAAGAAGATTGCTGAGTTGACATTTATGTGTATGCATAGATATGCAGAAACTCCCCAACCCCTGAGCCAGCATCACATGTAGTAGTTAAGATCAAGAAGGTTGTGCGCCTCTTTTTTAAAACAGTGGTGTTTTAGAATGCTGTGGGGTTACCTGCAAAAAATGTTGGAGTGTACAGGTTTCTTGTTCAAGGTTCCTAAATGCTTTCTTGTTCACCTCCTCACTTTATATTCCTCTAACCAATACTCTTTTTTTTTTTTTGGTGGTCACAGAACTTGTTCAGTCTTTATTGTTTGGATACCCCCTCATTCTCCTGTATTAATTTTATTGTGTTTTTGCAAACATTAAGTTGCCTGGGGCTACTTATGTCTCCTTCTTGGACATGATGGCATGGATGGTACTTCTTTGGCTACATAAGGATCCATTATTTCTATTCTTTTTGGATATTATTAATTAGTATGCAGAAACCTTTAGGGGGCTTTTAGTTAGCAGAACTGAATTAATCACTAAAAAGTGTAAAATCTCCCAGTCTTTCACATTATTTATTCTGGAGACATATTTTACTTTGACTTGCAAGCATAATCCAAGACAGACATTTGTTTCATTTAGTAAGGCATCTAATTTTTTCTGTTTTACAGGCCAGCCCTCCAGATCTCTACATTGAAAGGTTTAACATAGCACTTGGACAGTATATGGGAGCATTACAGAGCATTGTGCCTCTTTTCATATATATGGTAAGTTCTTAGAACAGTTGTTCCAACAGTGCATTTGTGCTGTCTGGAAGAGAAGTGCTAATACTCAGTGGCTGAGCACATACTTTGAATGCAAAAAATCCCACAGTCAGTCTGTGTCATTTCTACCTAGGGCTGGCAAAACCTATGCCTGAAACTCTAGAGTACTATTACAATCCACAGTCAGTACTGGGTTAGGTAGATACATGTCTCACTCACATGTATAAGACAGCTTATTCTGTTTCAGGGCAAAAGCTGTGATAATGTTCAGACTTAACAAGATTCTTTTGTATTCTGTGTTATAGTAAACATGGGGTGATAGGGCAACTAACTTGCCAGACCAATAGTTTTGCTCCTTTTATTGCTTTGATTCTTTTCAGAGGCAAAATATTCTTCATTCAGGAGGCCTTGTCACTAAGTGATACATCTAAATGTTGTGACTATCACAGTTAGTTGCCCAGTTTCTTGCAGCTGTGTGCCCCACTCTTCTGTCTTCCTGTCTCTTCCAACTGTTTTGCTTCTTTGCTTATGCTTAGTCTATCCCCTAGGGAACTGTACCTGAATGAAGGAGTCATATGATCATTACATAGCCTGACTGTTCAAAAACCTGTTGGAATAACCACTCGAATCTTTTGGTGACTGGTAACAAATGGATGAATTGGATACAAGTAAACTACTGTCATTCTTCTGGAACGGAGATCACCATAGTTCATACTGTATGTCAGAATTCTGTTTTTATGGGTTATATAGTTAGCCCTCAGTTTTGTGGAGCTTAGAGTCTCAGTACCCCCACAAAAGTAGAAAAAACACAAATGAAAATTAGAAACACTTTTTTTTTCACCTGACAGTACTTCTCTAGGTCTTCTTATGTTATTCTGTGATCAGCTTCTGCAGAAGAGGGCCATAGAGTCCAAAGAAAACATACCTTTTTCTGTGACAGGGGCAAATAATTTTTTAAAAATTAATTAATTAATTAATTAATTAGCACACAAATAAATCAGCAAACCCTGAACCTGTGAAAATGAAGGGCCAACGGTATATACTGTAGTAAAAATTAGAGGTTCAGAAAAGGCTTTCACTTTGTCAGGAAAATAGTTGCTAATTAATTACTGCATTATGAGTTTAGCGATTTGTTTGGACATAGCATTAAGGTGATCATAGCATAACTACTATACATATGCTGTTCCTAAGGAATATACACTTCTCCCTTCACATTCGTGGGTTTGACTTTTGTGGATTTGATTATTTGTGATAGCGCTGGCCTCCCCATCTCCTGCCGGAAGCTGCCAGCGCAGTTGTGCTTGCAGGGGGCAACAGAGTGAAGGGGAGGGATGATATCCCCCCCATGCTCTCTTGTCCCCACTGCCCACCTGATAGCGCTGGTGGGGGAGGTGAGAGAGCCAGTTGGGGAAGATCTTTCCCCGGGGGCTCTCTCCCCCCTGCCCCTATTCGTACAATCGCCATTGCACTGCTGGGGCTGGCGAGAAAGCCAAGTGGGGAAGATCTTCCTTGCCATCTCACTCCTGCGCCTCCACTCACAGGATCACCATCATGAGGGTGGGGGCCTGCAGTTACTCACATTTTTTTCACTTTTGTTTCCCTGTACCCCACGAATGTGGAGGGCCTACTATACCATCTTTCTCCTGATAGCTTCACCTTGTTGAAAGTTCATTAGTGCACAGAGATAAACCTGGCAGTGGAGGCCTAGTTCTTTCTGGAGTAGGACACCTGTGTCTAAGCTGTACTACTACAAACTGCACATTATAGGGAACATATTAATCCCTTGTTCAACCAGTTTCACTGGCTACAGGTCTTTGTCCAGGCACCATTCAAATGGTTAGTTACCACCTGTGAAGCCTTTACACAGCTTAGATCAGGACTGTCTGAAAGTCTGTATCTCTCCATATACTGCCAGAGTATTACAATCTGAGCTTTTTCTCTGTCTTACAATCCTCCCATGTTTTTCTGGTGAGGACATGGGAGCTAGCCTTCTCAGTGGTTGCTCCTAGGGTATGGAATTCCCTCTTGTGGGAAGCTTAGTTGGCCCCTTCTCTGTTTTCTTTTTTTTCTCCCAGCAGGCAAAAAGATCTTCTTGTTAAACAGGCCTTCAGCGTTTAACTGGTTGAGGTGGAAGGATGTGCTGTGGGTGTGCTGTTTATAAATATGTAGTAAGAGCTTTGTGTGTTTTAATTGTTTTAAATTAATGTCTTAAAGTAATGTTTTATTTGGGTTGAGTACCTAACGCTTTCTTAACTTTTGTACTTCATGTTATTTCAGCTGTTTTGTGTTGTAAGCTGTCTTGAGTTGAATTTGAGGGAAAGATGGGATATAAATCAGATAAATAAACAGTGTGACTGAGCACTTCTTGTACAAAAGCATCTTGACCACATGAAAAGTAGCATATCATAGAAAACGCTGATGTGAAAGTTTTTTCTATGTAGGGAATTCTGAGTGTTTTGCATGCAGTAATATGAACTCCCACCCAGGGCTTGGACACACTATTGTTTTGGACATCTCCCAGAATCTCTTGGTGTCACCACTTTTCCAAGCCCTGCACCCACCTATAATCTTAGAGAATACAGGGTGAACACAGCATCACAATATCGAAGTTGTAGGGTAGTCAGAGATCTCTTGGCTCCCTCCACCCGCTGCTGCAGTTTTAAAGACCAGTGTATGCCAGGGATGAGGAAAAGATGCAGAATTATTTTCCTGTTATCAAAACAAACATTATGCAGACTTACGATCTGTGACTACAACACTTTTCCCTCCTCCATGAGCTCTGTATTATCTTCAGCTGATGAAGCCAGGGAGCTTCAAAAGCTAGCATATTTTGTGCCTTCTGTTTGACCTAATAAAGTTGTCACCTATGTGTATTTTAGAGTTTGAAACTCAAACATGAGAAAATGAGTTAAAGTCTTAGGCAGTAAAAATCAATACACTGAACTGAATGCTGCTGACAGCTAGATAAAAGGGCCAAGGCAAGTAGATTTGATCAAAGACTCACTGAAATAAAGAGGTTTTGCAGCCTTTTAAAAGGTAAAGACAGGAATATACTCTGTCCCTGATGGGGAATTTATTCTGCAGCCTTGAAGCCCCTACAGTGAAATGACTGCTTCTAGAAGTATACATTTTACATAAGGTGTGCACTGACCTTAACGTTCAGGCTGGACCCAGATGCAGGGGATCAGAAAACAATCTAATGCACTTCAGACTGATTTGGAGACTGCCTGATTGAATTCCAGAGGTGCAGGGAATCCACATGTCAGTTTGGAATTCTGAAGCTTTATACCTTCTCTTGCAATAACTTAATTTTTTGGTGCTTACCATACTTTGATTAAAGTTGTGACAGCATAAAACCAGACACATAGATGAGAGTGGCATTGTGCTAAACATCTTTGCATTTTGATTTTTAAATAAAACAGACCGCTGGTGGCAGAACTGAATGGGTATTACAATCATAGTTGCACTTCCTGAGGAGTTCAAGCCAGTCAGTTTTCCAGTGACTGGGTACAAGGATGTCCATCCAATAATATCCTTTTGTTGTTTCGGGTTTTCCAGAATGGCCTTAACAAGGAACTCTGCACAATTTTGGATATATAAGTGCGGAAGATTTTATGGAAGGGATTATTTGGTTTTCCCCCACCATGTGAGGAGCAACTCGTACAAAAATAGCGTATGAAGCAGAATTATCCCTAGGCAAGAAATCTGCATAATTTCAGGAGAATTGGTGCAACATTTAGGTGTTTAGCATAATAAAATAGTTTGGGGATGTTTTTGTGTTCTACTCAGATTGTCTGATTATCACTGCAGCTACTCCTACATTTAAAAAAGTATTTTAAGTCTTTAGAATTTGTTAGAATACAGGGTGTTTCTCTCTTCCTAAGGTAGAGTAACATAAGAGCACTTCAGAAGGAGGAGGATTAGGATTGGAGGAGGTGCATCATATGGATTTGTACTGGCTAATTAGTTATTTTAATCTGCCAGCTGTTTCATGGATTTCAGGAGCAAGGGACTGGGTAGGCTAAAAACAGTGAGCCCCTGCCTGGAATGAAGAGATGGAATACAGGTGTACAGGTGAACCATTTTCTGAGCAAGAGGCCCTCAGTCATGATCCTTTCAGAATGTCAGGTCCTTTTGGGCTGAAAGTGAATTTCTTTTTCCCCTCACCTTTATTATCTTGTATAGACATTACCGGAGTCTTTCTGAGTATTTTTCACACCATACCCCTTCCCCCCTGTCTTAGCTTCTTCAGCCTGCTGCTCTTCCCTGCCATGCTTGTTTCAAACCACCGTTTCCTGTGCTTTGAAGGGTTTGTTCGGGGCTATTAATGAATAGTTTCGGTGCAGAAAAATACAACTAGTTAAACCCATGCCCTCCTTCTATTCTGTCCATTTCCATTTTTTTAAAAAAGTCCTATGCCTTCTTTTTTAGGAGTAAGTTTCATTGAGTTCAATAGGACTTAATTCTTAGTATACATTATTAATTGAGATTTTGGCCACACAGGACCAGAAAAGCCACACTACTGGGATAGATTTTTTTGAGCCGTTTTAACAACAATTTCTGGGTCACTTTGATTCTTTCTTGAACTTTTGCTGCAGACATTTCACTTTTTTCTTGTGAGACACAGACAAAAAATGAGTATTTACCAAAGCACTTTATTTCATTAGCCTTATAATGCAAGGTTAATAGACTGGAAGAAACAAATATCAAGATAAGATAGTAAAAGAAATTATGAGCTTGTTGAATACCTGGTTTTTTAAATGGGAGATACCACAGATTATATGTACATCCCTGATAGCTGCATGTAAAACATGAGTTCTGTCATTGATCTTTGCAGACCATATTAAGTTGCAGTCATTCAGTTGTACAGAAAAATGTTCCACATATGCTCAGATGCTGTCAAAATATTTGTGGTTAAGATTTCTCTACCCTTGATTCACTGATCTTTGTAGCTTAATGCTGTAGTTGTAGTGAACTAGTATCATTTAATGAAATATGCACATGATTCCTTATTCGCTTTTAACTTCATTTCTTATTAACCATTAACAACAAGGCATTTGAAAGGTAAGTAAAAAGTGTACGTAAGAGGTGCAAAGAAGAGGAGAGAGGTGCAGAACACAGAGGAAACAATTGAATAGGTTGTAAATTTAAGTCTCATACTTTTGGACAGCTGTTCCCAACCTGACATGTTGGACTTTGACCATCTGCAGTCAATAACTGTATTATAGGATTTGTAGTCCGTGTGAAGAATGTACTAGGATGAGCAAGAAAAATTTAAAATGACAAAAAGAGCACTTTGAAAGAGCCAGTAACAAAATGTACCCATAAGAGTCAATATTAATCCCAGTGCCGTTCTTTGTAAATCACATGGTTTGATCCGACAGCAGAATGAATAAAGCAGAAAGTTAACTAAATGTAGTTCACACAATTTTTTAAAAAGAATAATTAGTGCTGATAGCAATAAATCAGCAATAAATAACTAACGGAAAATATGTGTGTTAAAACCTAACATTCCAAGGTCTTTTTCTCCTGTTTCTTTCCAAAGCCTTATTTTTCGTGGTTAATTACTTTTTAACGTCTGTATCTTTGAATTTTTAACTATTTTTTAAAATCTATTGCAAGCCTCCTTGAGTCCTGAACTGGGAAAAAGCAGAATATAACAGTAACAACAATTTAGTAATTATTAATCACTAACTATTAATAAATCTGACAAGATTTGGAAAAAAAAGAGTATGAAATATTTTCTTTGAAATAAAGAATAAAAAAGGTTGTTTGTGTATTTATTTCCCCACTTTATTTCTAAAAACTGTGTAGCACATAGACTTTTATGTAAGGCTGTATAGTAGTGCATAGTGGTGTTCTCTAGACCGATAGCAGTGCATGAGCCATTGGCTGCCAGTTCTTGGCAGCTCAGGTGTTCCTTGCAGTTCAAGACGTTGTGAGAAAAAAAACACCAAGTTTTGGAAAGTAAATTGAATTTGTAATCATTTTGAGTAAATCATTTTGCTTTTAATATACTAAACATGATACTTTAATCATTTGCAGTCTGTAAAAGGTGCTTATAATTGTGTTTTTCCACCACCTCCCATCCCAGGAAGACTATTTTTTTCAATGGCTTCAAAAATTTCTGGAAATTTTGTATCTCTAGTAAATTCAAAGCACATCTTTAGCACTAATAATGTACAGACAAATTGCAGGGCCAGTATCTACAATCTGTGACTGGTCTTCTTGACCAAGCTGAAGAGTGCATTTGGAAGCCCACTCAAAAGAAAGGTTGAGTGAAGAAGGCTTCTGTGAAAGGGTTCCGCCTCTTGAAGATACATAGAACATCCTTGGGCAGCAGCATCCAAAGCACTCCAACTTTGGCTTTCTTGGAGAACCTGGAAAGTAGAAGTAAGCATTGTTGGGCTCCACTGTCCAAAGAGTGGATGCACGGCTGATGAAGGGCGGGTGTGAAAAGATTTGTGATTGGCCCTGCTTGGCTGAGGTTCAAAGTGCCTTCATTAAACAAGCTCAGTCTTTCACTCAGCTTTCAGACAGAGGAAGCAGTTGCTTGGATACTTCTCTAGACCAATGATTCTTAACCTGTGGATCCCTGAGGAACTGTAGTGTCCTCACAGGGAGTCCACAAAGGCTGGAAGGCTGCTCAGCCTGTCTTCTCTTCACAATAGAGCATAAGCCCAACAGGAACCAAGGCAGAGGTAGGCAGGCTGGCTGGGCCTGTGCATTGCCTGTCACGCGCATGCTCCGTTGCAGAGAGGAAGTGGGCTAGTAGCTGAGTGACAGTGGAGATGACAGCTAATCAGCCAACTTGGAGAAGAGTGAGATGCGAGAACGAAAGGATTTAGTTGACAGTGCTGTGGAGAGCTGCCAGACCCTTTGCTTAGTAGTATACCTGCTCTTTCTTTCATTCCTTCCCTTCCTCTGCCTGTCTTGGTCTCTCAGTTTCTCCCTTGCCTAATTTTTCCCCTAAGCTAGGGCTGCAAAGGAAGGCTGAGTTATTGCCAGACCTTTTCTGTGTGCTCTCCTGCCTGTGGTCTCTATGCCTGGTCCTTCTCAGGCAGTAATTTGGTGTGAAAGTTCACATAGAGTGGGCAGATGGGTGACTTCTTCAAATCACAGCTGTTTGCCAATGGAGGGTGGATTTTGACACACCACAGCAGCATCAGTTTTGTATGAAAACCATCAAATCCATGTGAACTGTAGCTTTGAATAGCCACCAAGGAAGGATCCAGGGATGGAGACCACAGGTGGGGAAGAGTTCTGTTCCCAAGCTTTCACGGGGTGAGGGCCCAGTGAGAATGACTTGTCCTTCCTTTGCTTGACCCTGTTTTTCCTCCATCCCCTTCCTCCCCTCTCTGCCCTGCCCAGTGGTTTGGCAACACATCCCTGGCTTGGGTGGGGGAAAATGTAGGCCAGGAATTTGACTCCAGCAGCTTGACTTTGCAGGACTCCCTACTGCTGCTTCCCACCACACCAGAGCTGGATGAAACCCAGGGGAGGAGGCAAAGGGTTCCTGCCAGAGACCCCTGGAAATTTATTATTTTTTATAAAAATATCCCTGGTGCCATGTCCACCCAGCTGAGCCTTCCTTCTTCCTGTCCTGCTTATAGGTTTTTGGTGACCCTCTAAGTTGCACACACTCCCTCCCCATTCCCCCATGCCACTAGCTGTAGTCTGTCTGCTATCAGAAACATTTCGGCCCCCCTCTTCCTTTTTTGCCAGGTGAAGGAGGAAGGCAAGGAAAGAGAGAGCATACTAACAAGCAAAGGGTCTGGCAATTCTCCTCAGCTAAATTCCCTCCCTCCTCCCATTTTGCTCTCCTCCCCTCCTGATGAAAAAGACAAAAGAAGGGGGCAGTCAAGTGTTTACTGTGGGGGACTGGACTTCTTCCAGCTCAAAAAGAAGAGAGGTAAAGGGAGAAGAGAGAGAGAAGGGCAAAAGCTGGCTGGCTGATTGTCCCTGCAAGTTGCTGTTCAGTCATCTCTAGCATCAGAGGCACTGGAGGGGGAAAGACAACTTTTCTTCAACTTTCTCCTGCCAATGTGCAACTGGAGCAAATTGAAGGGCAGTGCTCAGGCCCTGCCAGCTGGTGCTTTGGCTCCTGTCATATGCTGCTTTGCTGTGAAGATGCGGTGGTCTGACCCACTAAGTGACAGCAGAGTGGCCATGTAACAGGAGGCAAGGTTGGCTGCCTGCCTCTGTGTGTTGCTGTTCAACCCACTTGAACCGTAAACTGGTAGGAAGAAGACTTCCCCTCCAAGTGCTTCTGAGGGAGGCACAAATTCTACTAATTTCTCCCTTTTCTCCCTTCTCTCCCAGTTTGAAGACTCTTGATGAGCAATTTTAAATAAATATTTGATGAACATTAGGGTTTTAAATCTTGAGTTAAGTCTTGGGATCCCATGGCAACAAAAGATATTTAAAGAGTGTCTCTGGTAAGGAAGAGGTTAAAGAACCACTGCTCCAGACCACTGCAGCTTTGAAAGGAGGAGTGCTGCCCATCTGTGAAACATGCCAGAGGATATCACCACATGTCTCATGGCGACCGTATTTGAAACCTGGTCTATAGCACTTTACAAGTTAAGAAATACATTGTGATGGAGATTTTCATAAGCTCGAGTCTCAGGCACCAGAGTATTTGAAGTGCTAAAATCAGTTAACAGGTTGTATTAGTATCTGTATTAAATACAAATACTGCTTCCTCCAATACCACCTGAATTTGAAAGATTACCATCTGCTTCAATCCCTTGCTCAAAAACAAAACAACTCCAGCTATCTGACTGAATGTTCTGGGATTGGAAGGCACTGAGAGGTATTGTCAGACCAACAGGAAGAGATTCCTGCGCTCTTATCTACATCTATCTTCTTAGAGGACTTTATCTAGTTTGCTTGATGGATAAATGCACCTCCCAGCCCTTCATGTCTGATTGTTTCTCTAGTGTTTGTGTGGGCTGTTAATTCGGAAAATGGAATGGTGGAAAAAGCAAAGCGTCATGCATGCTAGAGTGCTCTTAAGATGTTTCATAGGATATAATGTGGGTACTTAGAGCTGAACATAATCCTAGTCTATTTCTAAAACCACGTTTGCAAATGTGAACAGAACATAAAGTTCTCACAAGTCCTTGAACTGATTGTGGAACTATTTAGTCTTTTTGGCAATGTTTCTTTTTTTGTGTGTAGGGCCAGTAGTCTCAGTTGTATAGTTTTATTTGAGGTATTTCTGTGCCACCCATGGCCATATGCAGCAATGAGACAGAAACACATTCAGTAATTTGTAGAGAGCCAGCATAATGTAGTGGTTTGGGTGCTGGACTGTGATTCTGGAGACCAGGAACTGAATACCTGCTTAGCCATAGAAACCCACTGGGTGACCTTGGGCACTTCATGCTCAGCCTCAAAGGAAGGCAAAGGCAAACCCCCTCCTAATAACCCTTACCAAGAAAACCCTGTGATGGATTCACCATAGGGTTGCCATAAGTTGGAAACAGTTTGAAGGCACACATCAAATTTGTGCTATAGAATAGTATCAGGAGGTGCATACTGAATGAATTCCTATACAGTCCTGGGAATCCACTCTCAGATGCAGTGTCAAACTCAATAGATCTGTGGGAATGAGGCATCTGGTGAAAGGGATAGAAAACTACTGGAGCACTGCCTTTCCAAGTCTTGCCTCCTGCTCTGCAGAGAATGAGGTAGACAGAGCAAGGAGAGATCATCTCCCCCAACCCCACTTCAGCCAGCCAGGTCCTTGGCCTTTTCTGTACTAACACTGTTATAGTGCTATTATTCCACTTCCAACATCCTGTGGAATTTTGGGATTTGCAGTTTACTGAGGCCAAAGAGCTCCCTGGCTAAGAGTTCTAAATGCCCCCCCCGAATTACAAACCCCAGAATTCCACAAGATGTTGAAAGTGGAATAATAGCACTGTAACAGTGTAGTGTGTAAGTGGCCTCTGATACAGACCAAGCTAATGTATACTCCTGTAGGGTCCTGGAGAGTTGTTACCCCCCTCTCTGTTCACCACTGTGGCTTTCAGCACCAGTATTTTCAACGAGGGGTGGAGGAGGAGAGACTTGGCAAGGTGATTCAGGCTATTTAAACTGGGACAGTTTAACAGGAACTAGTACCCTACAATTCTCCCTTCTCCCATAGTGATACTCCCCGTTCTCTCTGTCTGCCCGTTGTAGTTGCAATGAGGGTTCATTTCACACACACCCTCCCCAGGTAACTGTTAGATGTTTCATCATTCATGATATGGATGTGCTTATAACCACTTCAACCTGGAGCCAACTGTTAGCAGAATTCTTGTTAAATATAGAATGGAGGAGTCAGATTATAGATTTAGCAAACTTTCAGTCTTAGAAAAAATTGTCATAATTTAAAGATTGCCATACTCTTGAACTGTATTTCTTTGATTTCAATATCTACACCATGGATATTTATTTATCATCCTTCAAATTATGTCATCCCTGGCTCTAAAACACTTTTACTGCACATGTGTATTTCTTCCCCTTTCCCTTTCCCTTTTTCTTTTTCTTTTTGGGTGGGGGAAGGAGAGTTTGTCAAGATATATGTGATTACCTTTCCATGTACCTTCTCTGTTTGTCAGAAAAAAATGTTTGCCTGTTATCATTAGTAAAATTGCTTTTACAATATATCCTACAGGCTGTGGGGCACTGATATACACATTTATAGCCATGTGTAGAGTAGTTATACTGAAGAAGGAGTGGGTCTGTTCTCTGCTTTTTAGTCCTGCACCCCATATTAACATCTCTTTCTTCTGACATCCACATGTTGTGTATCATTGTTCACAAAGGAGCTCAATTGTGCAGTCAGCTGCTCCATGTGATCAAGAAGCCATGGGATGTTCTGATGGTCTGATCTGATTTTGCTTGTGCCTTGAAGCTTCTCTGTAGATGACCGTACTCATGGCATAAATGTGAGAGGAAGGTCTTGTGTGCATGCATGACTTCGAGTGTGGTGGAAGACAATGTGCTGCTTCCTAAGTGAACCAAAAGGGGACAGCTTTTCCTGGAAGCTGATTTTGTGGTTGGCTATCACTCTCCTTAGACTCAAAATTCATAGATTACTGTGATTACTTTTGTAGCTAGAATGGCACAATAATTGGATATTCTCAGGTCTGGGGAGGCAACACAGTGCAAAATTTTTGCCCAATGACCACACTATATCCTTGCCCCTGTGGATTAAGGCGCCTACCGTTAGTTGGACTTGTCCCAGTATATCTTTAGAAACTGTCCATGACCTTTTTTTCAATTTTTTATTTTCTTGCTATACTTTCTGGATTATCCATGTGCCTTTTCTCACATAAACAGATGAAAGACTGCTAATTATGAGAGGGAATACAGACATTGTATACAGTGAATAATGATGTTTATCTGAGAAGTTTCACAAGTCTGTGGTTCATAATTTGTGTGATTACCAAAACAAGTGTTCTTTTTCTTTTCAGAATAAGTTTTACATAGAGACAAAGCTTAACCGGGACTTAAGAAATGACCTTATAAAACTGTTTACGGAACATGTTGCAGAAAAGCACATTTACAGCCTGATGCGTAAGTAAACTTCTGAGGCTCCCTTTTTCCAAAATACAAAGTTAATTAGATGTTGTGTAGTCTGATAATATGTGTTGTGGAGTTTCATAATGATGTGTCAGTATTGATTGGAAAGTGGAATAGATAGAAGGGCATGCTCAACCCTTTCTAAGTGTTTAGAAGAAAGGTAAGCATTTTCATACAGTACTCACAGTACTATGTGAAGCCAGTTACTCTTGGACTATTTGGGAAAGTTAAATGTGGTAGAGTATTTATTTCATTAAATAGACTTAATATGCCAAGGAGGAAGTGTGAAGTATCTTTTTATTGTTGCCTGCATAATGTAGTATTACAGTGATCTTAAATCACTGGACAAAAACCCATACACTTCTATCTTACTTTCTTACTGAGATTATTGTTCATTTTTACCATAGCACCCTATCTGTCTGTTCCATAGCTTTTTTAAACATCTGCAGACCTATTCAGATGATAGTGTTGTCATGGAGAAAAGTGAAACTATTTCTGCATGGCAACTCACAGAGTAACACCATAAAAACACGCTTGTGTTGACTTTAACCTCCATTGAAATAATTTTCTTTGTAATTAGATACCATAGTCGATATCCTATTCTTCAAACATTTCTGTGAAATATGACCCCCAGTTTCCCAGAGATCTCTCTTTGTAAAAATGCAGTCTCTGGCTGTGTCATTGACAGCATACGGAACATTCCTGTGCAGATGTTAGTTTCTTTGTAAGAGCATGTGAATGTAAGTGTGTCTTGCTGACCCAGCTAAACAGTATGTCTAGTCCAGTAAGATGTTTCCAATAGTTACCAACCAAATATTTCTGGGAAGTCTTAAAGCATGGAATGAAGGCAGTAATGTTCACTGTTTGGCGTACCATGTATGAACTTGAAAGTCCTATGTTGCCATCAGGACTAGTATCAGCTGATAGATTTCTCTGTGCTGAATATGTATAATCCTTTCCAAAGCCATTTGAACTAGTGGTCTTCACTACATTGTGTGACACTGAATTGCATACATTGTATACTTTAAGGAAGATTGTCGTACTATATTAAACTATATTAAACATGTTCCTGGCCTTTGAAGTCTTTTTCTGAAAATGTGAATTGGTTTTATTTAAGACAGTTCTATTTGAGCTTATGATCTCAACCCATCCTAGATCTAGAGGTATAGTCAAATCCAATAAACAGTATTTATGTAAAAAAAAACACCCTGTTATGTTTCTTTAGCAGACTATGTGAATAATATAACCTTAATTCATAGTTTTTTATAGCCAATTAAAGAAAGCAAGCACTCCTCCTGTAATCTCATAAATGAATAATAGTATTAGTATTGACATTTTACCAGTTTTCTACTCTTTCTTTCTTTCTTTCTTTCCTTTCTTTTTCTTTCTTTCTTTCTGTCGAGTACATTAGGTAAAGGGGTTTATTATCTCACCATTTACTTGTGAATGGTGAAAATTTTTGTATTTGAAGCATACCTTTCCAGTGTACCTTATAATTTTAGTGGGATTGACTCATGCTTCTGATGTATGAATTGGCAATAGTCTAGACATTTTGGCTTAAAGGTCATTGTTCAAATCAAGAGGTAATGTGATATATTACTTATATTACTATTCAGTGTAATTGGAAGACTTGAAATAGTAATAACAGAAACTTATTACAGAAAATACAAGGGCTTTTTGAGATGAACAAAGACTTGGACACTTTCCTGAGGAAGAAAGGCTGCAATATTAGGAACTTTTAGTTTGTGGGTGAAAAAAAAGACAACTAAGAGTGACATTTTATCTTCCAGTTTCTCAAGGTACAAGACTTGGTTACCCAATTAAATAAGTTGGCAGTAGATTGAGAAGAGCACTTTTCACATAGTTGATAATTAATTTACAACATTTACTGTCACTAGCTAAGTTACTTTCGTTGGTGGTTTATCACATTCATTGCGGATAGGACTACCAATGACTGTTAGCCGTAATTGCTTAAATGGGTTGTTCCTTTTCAGAGGCTGCTTATTGATTAGTTCTCAGAACCCCAGACAATGTAGAAATATTGTTGTCATGTTGTTTATTAGATGATCTGGCTCGTTGCTGTTGAAAGCTTAAGAGAGGGCTGGTCTGACCTAGCAAGGCTGTTCTTATCAATATTTTGTCACAGTGAGAGTAGTTTGCATTATCCATTCTCTACTGCTGCATAGATAAAGTGAGAGAACTTAGATTGTATGGTGCAATAGAAACACAGCACTTCAGAAGGTGGAGAACCTACCAAATTGCTGTGTGGAACTCCAGGTTGTGCTACTTTTCACGTTCTTGTTGTATACATTTTCAAAAGGCATAGAACCCTTCTTCGGATGAAGTTTTATACTTGCTAAATTACCATCTCATTTGATTTGTAAAAGGCTTAAAATATTTTTTAATCTTAATTAACTTACTGGGATATTTTTTGCCACCTTGAAATTTTCTGTTATGCTGTGTGGGATATCAGCACATCAGGAAGAAGTTAGTATTTTCGTACCACAGTGGCCCTTCCACTTTTGTGAGGTTTGGAGCACACTTCCGTCACGAAAGTGGGAAAACTGCAAATAACTCCCTCTGCAGTGATCCCCCTCCCATTGGCTTTCAGGGCTGCCCCTCCCATTCCCTTGCCTTGTGTGCTGGGCCGAGAAGCAAGGGAATGGGGGGGGACTCCCCTCCCCATTTCCTTGTCTTTTGTTCAGATGCTTGTCTGCCTTCTCTGTGCCTGGCAAAATGCAAGGGAATGGGAGGAGGAGAGTGGCGGGAGGGAGGAGGCATATGCACTTTGTGAATACTCAAATTTCTAAAGGTCAAACCTGCAAATGTTGAAGGAGAACTGTATATCATAATCTTTGGTCCAGTAATTGTATTCTGTATTTGAGAAAAAGTTGAAAAACAGGGCCTTCTTCAGTCAGTACTGAATAGCGAAAACTGATGTATAGTTCATACAGTTCTGTATTCTGAAAAGGTCATGTGGATGCCAGCACTACCTGCTGTCATGTCTCAGGAAGAGGATACTACTGTTGTGCCTGGGGAACCAGGACACTTTTTCCATTTGAACTTATTTTTCAAAGTTCAGATTTTCACATAGAAATGTGAGTGTTTTTTAACTCTCTAACCCACTTCTTGAAGCATTGAAGTAACTGGATTTTCAATATCTGTTGGAATAAAAGATGCAGAGAAGAGAGAAGAGATATTTTAAATTAAAAATGCCATTGATCTGTCTCAGGTCTTCTGGAAGGATGGATAGTTTTTATCCTATTCTGAAGAAGCATGATTATTTAAACTACAAAAATTTGCATTACAAAAAGTCTGTGAGAAGTAAGAACTGGCAATTCTACACTGACATACCTGAACTTAGGTCTTCACCTTTATGATATATCTAATTCATATAACATTCCCTGGAATTTCCCTAAATCTAAGCACTTAACTGATTACTAGTGTCAGAGACAGAGAGCAGAAGGGGCTTAAGTTGATATATTTTATAAAATCTCTGACTGTTATTTTTGACATGATTCTAGCTAACCAGTTTGCAAAAGTACATGCCATTCTGCATGGCTTTCATTAGCTCATGAGCTTTTTCAGAAGCAAGATCACAAAACATAGGTTCCTTGTACTGCTCCCCAGTTGCCTCATCTATGAAATAGATGTCATCTTGTAAAAAGCAGAAATGCTGCAGGCATTTCCTGTCTTATCAGAAAGAAGCACCAAAGGCATAAATACAGAGAGCTGAGCAATTGGCAGAAAAAAGGTCATGTGCAGTTTTGCACACATGTTCAAGGATTCTCTGGACTGCTATCCTATTTCAGTGCCTTCAAAACATGCCCTAGCTGTTCCTGGATGTTGTTGAACCCTTTGCAGAAGCATTAATGTGGTGCAAGCAGATGCAACCAGAAAACTAACTAGTTCCATATACTGAGTTGCCCAAGCATAGTCTTTCTTTGTTCATGATGATTCCAGATTCCAGCATTAATTTTGGATTACTGAAGTCTTATTGGTCAAGTTTGTAAGAGGGTAGGTGTAACACCTCTTACCTAAGAATGTGAATACAGCCTTCGTTACAACTTGTGTTCCTATATTATAGTACAGCTTTCTTATTTTTCCAATTCATTTAACTCTTCTTTCCTGATAAAAGTATCAGACACCTTGGGCTTTTCTAGTTTTGTCTTGTTGCTGCTTCAGAAAGCTATTGTCTTCAAGTAGTTAGGTGTGTAGTTAGTGTTAGGTGTCTGAGTACATTTTATAAGACAGAAGACACAAAGAGGAGCACCTGTTTGCATTTTTCATTTAAGTATTCATAAATAAAGAGAGTCATAGAATTTATATATGTATGTATGTATGTATGTATATGTATATATATATATGTTTGTGTAACTGCTCTTAATTTACAGGCTGATCCTGACTGCCACAGTAGAGTCAGGTTCATTAGATGTTTAGCAGAATTTTATTAAATGTAAATTTACTTAACAGTATTGAAGGAGAAATGCAATATGGAACATACAGAGGAGGCTTTGGCAATGCAGCTGAACTTTGGTGATGCTGATTGTGTTTCTCATTACTGTTGACAACAGTTGTCCCAGTGGTAGGCAGGGAAACAAAAATAAGGAAAATGAAAATCTGGGAACAATAAATAAATGTCAATCACTTTAATATACTGTAGTGTGAATATTAGCACTGTTGTTTCAGAGACTGAGGATATCACTGTCTTCCCTTTGAACTGAGGCAGTTTTGTTTGTCTCTTTTTAGACAGACATACGTGAAGAAATCAGCTCTTCTTCCTTTGCTCCTCAGTTTTACTCTCGTGCTCAGAAAATTAAAATACATTGACCCCTGTTTTAGTGAGATCATTTGACATCTGTCCTAATGTTAAGGAGAGCCCATTCCTTCTTCGGAAGCATTTTCATTGATACAAGAGACACTAAAAATACTGTGGTTTACAGCATGTATTACTGTGCCATTTAAATGTCTTACTTGAATATTTTGGGCATTATAGTTAGCTCCCTTTTAGGCACCTCTGGAGAAGCTCTCAAGCATTAATTAAACTAAACTGCTTCCCCATCCCCATGTTACTTTATGGTCTTATCAGAGTTTATACTTTTCCTCTCACTAATTGTTTATAACCTAGTTCATTGACGTACAACAAAGGGTTTCTTATAAAAGCTTATAGTAGCTTGCATGTAGCTGGCCAGTGGAAATTGCATTAATATCAGAGACACCTTTATGAATACTCTTTCACACTGATAGTGTAGCATCAGTGTAACACTGAAGTGCAGTCAGAGTTAGGAGCATCACTTAAAAATACTATTGTGTTAATGTTAAATTGACAAAGAAAATTATATTGCTGACATTAAAGCCTCAAGAGATAATTCTAGAATTTTTATGTTAATCATCATTAGTTTGTTATTTCATGACTAGAAAATAAATTCACATTACTAAAAATGATTCATCTGAGTTCATACTGCTATTATGCATGGAATTTTTAAATTGTTCTGCTTTAATTTTTGTTTTTATTTAAATCCTTTTCCTGTTTAGTCTGATTAGAAGACAGTTATTTTTAACATTGATGTATCATGTCAATAAAGGACTATTTCAAATTACTTGAAAATAATAAATCTGTGAACTACTATTCAGTAGTTTTGAGGATGGCAATTGTGATGTAGACTATGACAAACCAAATTACTGAAAGCAGTTTGCCAAGGAATCCATTGTTTTCTCTGCCAAATAACCATATCTTCAGAGGGAGCTGACAAGATGTGTTTACAATACAGTTGGCCCTCCATATCCATGTGTTCTGCATCCATGGATTCAACCAACTATGGCTATATATGTAAGGTTTGCATTTTGGATTATATATGTGTGTGTGTGTGTGTGTGTTTGTGGGTGGGTGTGTATTTGCTGCACACTGAGCACCATGCTGATGTGTAGGCATACCCTGTTGTAGGCTCCCACCATTTCATATATGCTCAGGCTGTCTCTGAATCTAATTCATGGATTAGATTATTTGTGAGTTTTCCCAACCCCTGCCCCTCCCAACTCCAGGTCCTCTTTTCCAGGGGAACCTTCCCTCCTGGTGGCTCTGAGGCTGTGCAGCCCTTTAAAAACCTACTTCTGATCCTCCTCCTCCACCAGCCACTGCCTGGCCACTAAAGACAGTTTGCACCCTGTTTTCTCAGCACCATGAACCCTCCCCTGATGCCCGCCTACACCCAAGGAATGAAATGGATGACAGAGAGGAAGTATAGGGCCACCATGCTAACCCACCCCTTTCCTCTCTCCTTTCCCTGACCACGTTTGGGCTCTGTTCTCTCCACTGTGCTTCAGCCTCCTTCCCATGCAGACATTTTAATATTCACAGTTTTCCCACTTTTATGGGGGTCCTGAGCCTCTAACCCTAGCGAATGTGGAGGGCCAACTGCAATGGGACTTGGATTTTGGTATCTCCAGGGGTCCTGGAAGCAAACTCCAGCAGATACCAAGGGCCCAAGGTATATTAAAGTGAGTTCAACAACAGTAGTACTTGTTTTTTCCTTCTCTGTAATAATAGAGGTAAATATCTCAGATAACAGTATTGAAGAAATAGTGGAGAAGCACTACTACTATGTCTGATGCACAGGAGCTACTCAGATTTAAATTTTGTTTAGGCTACTGTTTTTGAAAACGGAAGAACGGGTAAATCCGTTAATGTTGTGTGATAATTATTTTGAAAATAGCATATCCTCTGCAGCATGAAAAATCTTTCTAAATGGTCCTAGTATTCAGAAGGGTAATACTTTCAGACAGAAAATGTTTTAAAAGTCTTCTGTGTCACTTACACTGAGTTGTTTCAGGTCAAATACTGTAAGTTTTTGTTTTTATTAATGTACAGTTCAGAGAATTAAGTCTTTGATAAAAGTAGTGCTTGACACAGAATTAATTTTTAATGAATTTTCTCTCATTTCAGCTTTACTTCTAGAAGCCCAGTCCACACCTTTCTGGATAAACCCTTCCACTATGGCAAATATTGTGAAAGGATTATATATGCTTAGGCCAGGTAAATTCTTCTTTTTGGAATAGTCTGTGGCTTATATTATGGTACCAGATAGTTTTGAAAATCTGATAGTTTGTGTGCCGGAGCTACTTCTGTGCATTGCACAGTGGAATGCCAGTGGAATGTTGTAACGTGGTTTCTGCTTGTCTTGTAAAATCTTACACATAATAAATTTCTCAATGATATCAGATATAAGTGTCAAGCCCAATTGGTGATGTAAGAGATTTTAATATTTGGCCCTGTGCTTTGGTTATAAGTTTTTGTATATGTATGTGTGTGTGTGGTTTTTTTGTTTTGTTTTTTTGAGGCTGGACTGTGGGAAGGGACTGAATCATACAGCATTTTCACAGATGATAGGAACTTGATATGTTTGAAGAGGATATGATTCTTCAAGGTCTCCCATGAAAGTTCTCTAAGGATTTCTTATTATAATCCATGTATTTTCCTTATAATTTTGTGCACGTTGCCCAAAAAAGATGTTCAAGTGCATTCATCTTAAGAATTCTTGTTGAAACGTGCTTCTTGGCCTAGTAGACTTTTAGTAAATGTGATTGTGAGAAAATGTTGGTATTTCTGTGCTTGGTTGGAAACTAAAAAAAAAAAATCGTTAGCTGCCTGAGACAACTTTAATTCAGTGAATTCAATTGCATTATACCAGAGGGTCCTCCAGGTACTCTTGCACTGCAACTCCCATCATTCCTTACTATTGACTCTAGTGACAGGAATTTATGGGAATTGCAATCCAGGCACGTCTAGATTTGCTGTCCACATCAAATTATATTTGGAAAGGGGGCACTGATTCTTTTATAGTACGTTTCTATGATCAATAGGTCAGTAATCAGTTTGTTGCTGCTTTTTCAGTGCTCATTTGTGGAGTCAAAATCTGGGCAAAATCTAGCAACATCATTCAGCCCTTTCTCTGCATGCCACAATGTAGGATAGAAGTGAGGAGCAAATAGCTTTCTTGATGCTATTATACTATAGCTCTCATTGTCCCTTATCACTGGCAATGCTGGCTATAGCTGACAGGAGTTGCAGTCCAGCGATGTCTGGAGGGTCACATATTTCTGCATCCTTGCTTTCTTTTCAGCTGCTTTGACAGCTGTATCATTAAGACATATCTGCATAGTAGGATCTGCTAGAAGGTAAGTATCTGTGTTTGCTGAAGTCCAGTCACACATCTATTTTAGCTAGATCTATGACCTTTCTAAGAAGCTATAGACAATGACAAGTAAAATACTAAGTGGTCTGGCAAACTGGGTACATTTGTGGTAATCTTGACTATGCACACATTATGGGTATGGTGCTCCACTGGGGCAGTACCCAAATGCCATCTTGCTCCCTGTGGTTTATTTATGTTTCATTAAATCAAACAGTCTTTATAAATATATAAATATTTGTAATATCAAAGCTTGTTAAGATTTCCATATGAAATAGTGTCTTTAAGTAAATCAGCGTGGGTGTTTTTGGGTGAGAAAGATCAAGAGAGAAAGCACGCATGTGTGAGTGAGCGAGCACACGGGAAAAACTTATCATATTTAAATCACTTAAATTGATTTTGTTTCACTGGCTGTTGCTTTCCAGAATGGGTTCAGATGGCACCAGCTTTATTTTCTAAATTTATCCCAAACATCCTCCCTCCTGCTGTAGAATCTGAGCTTGAAGAATATGCTGCTCAAGACCAGAAACTTCAACAAGAGCTTATTCAGGAAGGATTTTCCAGGTAATAGCCTTAACTTTTTAAAATTTGGACCAGGCTTTCCAATATATGTATTTAAATATGCACTGGATACCACACAACCATCTGTCTATCTGTCAACTGTTGCAAGGAATTAGGAAGTGTAGCTGGGTTAATAATAATTTCTTGCTGAACAGGACTGTGCTGGGATGGTTTTTGTTATCTGAGGTAGAGGTGAAAAGGTTGTCTTGACTGTGAACAAAGTAGAAAACGATCAGCAGTATTTTTTTCCTGGTATGCGTTACTGTTTGTGCAGCCAAACACCTCATGTACAAATAATTCTTGCCTACAATTCTGCCTTCTCCCTTGCAGATTCTTTTGGTCCTTAAGATAATCTGGAAAGGCTCAGAAATTTGTGAGCTCTGTTCATCAGTCTTTGGAGCAGGGCAGTACCTTCTACAAACTAGTTATGTGATAACATTATCTCTTTATATAAACAAGGACATTTCGACAAGAGTTTTCTTTATGGTGTAGATATGACCAGTAGTTTTTAAGATTTACTTTATGAAAAGAGAAATTCATTCTTTTTATATAGAAAATATATTTGCAGTGTTGATTTTGAGTGTCATGATGGAGGAGCAAATGGAATTGTAATTGTTTGTGTTTTGTTGTCAAGCTTTGCTTCTTATTGCCATTGTCTTCATTGCTCTTTACTGCCACTGTCATTGCCTTCATTCATAGTTTTTGCCAAGATAAGTGGTTTTTTCCTTTTCCAATATCCACCTTAAAAGGTTCTGACTTTGAACCTTCCAGCCTTATTGGTTGACTATAGGCTTCTTGCTTGCCAATGAAAATACCTGACATTATACTTAATAAGTTAAATATCAAATTATGATTAAACAAATTGCTTCATTTTAATTTGGAATTCTGAATTGCTTTCCCCTCGTAACTCTTGATAAATTAAGCCTTAAGGTTGGGATTTAACATGGGCAACATTCCAGGAGGATAGGCAGGGCTACAGGTCACTTATAATAGAAAATAGTTTAAACTAGGATGTGTAATTTTATGAAAAAATATTAAATGCAATCCTTTGATGCACTGTATAGAGTGGAAACCAACAGTTGTCTTCTTGATAGCATTTATTTCTATAGTTTACCAGTGTTATTTAAAAGGTACTTAGTTAAGACATTTATGGACAGAGAAAATTGGAGGAATCTCATCACTCTGTCAAGCTACCTGGCACCTGTGGCAGAAGTGCCAAATGAATTTCTCCATCATGGTAAAAATGGTAATTGAGAACACTGGCAATTTGCTACTTTTTAACACTATTCAAAGCTTGTCGCTAGAAGAAATCTATCTACCACGCTGGGCATCAAGGCAAGACTAGCCCTTGAACCTCTTAAGGCTAAACTAGAGAATACACTAAATATCTGTTTGATTTGTGCTATGCTAAACAATACAACAGGAGTCTGGTCCTGTGATCCAAGCAGAATTATCCTCTCCTCAGAATTATAATTTGCCTCTGGAAGTAAGGTGCCATAGACAACAGTCTACATATCTTGTGAGGTTCATACTTCTGCATAGGCATGGGAGGCATGATGTCATGCTTCCCATGCCAGTATTGGCATACAGCTGCAATGAAACGTGGTGCTGGCAAGGGATATAACCACATCAAATGCCCATCACATGTAATTCCTCACTCCAAATATTACTAGTCTTGAGTAAAATGTGATCATACGGAAATGGTATTTGGCCACCAATGTAACAGAAGAATTGACTCTAAATTTTTGCAGATAATGTTTAGCATTATGCATGTTCTACTGATTTCTAATTAATACTTTTCCTTGGATTATTTGCATATTTTTTTCTCCAAATGATATATGGATATTGTTTTTTTAAAAAACAGTCTCCACTGCATTTCTTTTGAAACCTAGGTTGATACTGGGCTTCATGTTAACTTTCTTTAAACTCCTTCTCCATTTTTTTTTAGAGGTGACCAGTCACGTAAAAGAGCTGGTGAAGAATTAACCTACAGTAAGTAACTTAAACTATTTTGTTAATAGTGGTATACTGTACCTTAGTAATAAGGATATACCTATATTTCTCATGCATGATTGCAGAGAAAAGGTCTGGACTTTTTACTGTAGCGACTTTTACAGAACCAGACACAAACATAGTGGATTATGTTTGAACTGAAATTGTGAAGAAATCAAATACAAAACTATCCATGATATCATTTTTCTCCACATCACTAATAGTCTGAGACCATAACACGTTAAGAATGGGATGTGCATCTTCTTAAGGAGAACTTGAGTACGACCAAGACATTGTTCAGGGAATTCTAAACTTAACATGAGATGGCTGAAATGATTTGTTTTCTAGAGGTCAAGTTTATTTTCAGGTTTCTCATGAACGGATGCTCTTATAGCTGTCAGGACTAGATACACCAAAGTGACTAAGTGAGCTTGAAGGTCTGCTGTGCAAAGTAGTTCAGTGGACAGTTTTGCATGTTTCTGCCTATGAAATTATTGCAGTATGTTGTTCAGTATGGTTTTAATGGAGAGTTTATCACTTAGCATTAATCTGTACCTCTCCTGGCAGATAGGTAAGTGTCTCTGTTTCTTAGGCCATACACACACACACACACACATATGTAGAGAGAGACAGACAAAGAGAGAGAGAGAGAGAGAGAGTGTAAGGTAGGTAATGTCTTTTTGCTGTCCTTTTTCACCTTTTTTTTTTTTTAGAAATAAAAATTAAGGTGAGAGAAAGCAGAGTATGCTTCCAATATTTTTTTGTTGTCTTTTCAGATGGTTCAGCCTCATGTGCAAGCTCAAGAGGATGCAGATAGTGACTGCATTAGAAGTATTATATTCACAATAGGAGCGGACACCAGAACGGCATTGGCTGGGAGGGTATCCCGAGGCTCATTTCAGCCCTGCTGATACTGAGGTCCTTTGGTGCAAACTATACCTAGAAGAGGAGTTTGGACTTATTTCTTACTACGTAATAAAGTGTCTGTTTGCTGCTATTGTGGGGCTAACTTGGAACGATGTGGCTGGTGTTGAAAAGTTTGGCAATCCTGGGAAGAATATAACTTTTTAGTTCTTTTTTAAAAAATTATTTTAAATACCATTGCTTACTAGACAAAACGAGCAGCTTTTTTTGAAAGAAACATTTGCACTTTTTTTTAAATGTGTGGACATTGATGAGTTAAAGCCTGTGCCCGTTTGGTGTGGTCCAGAAATTTTGCTCAGTAAACATTGACCACCTCACAGTATTTATTTCCACAAAAGCTTGCCTCTGAGAGTTGGTCTCATGCAGCTGATCCTTTGTGTGAGTGAGCTCAGATATTGTTCAACTGTTTTTTTCCAGATCACAAAAATGTCTCTTAACCAGCAGTTTGATTATACAGTGCAGCAAAGTTACAGGATCCTCCTACATACATTGATCTTTTACAAAATAGGCTTGAGAAAGCTGCACTTTTTCCTCATTTGCTTCCCTAGAGAAATAATAACAAAAATAGTAAAGCTGATTGTATGTTGTTGGCTTTAATAATGCCAATAACATTATTGCTTGCAAATGCTTGCAAAGACTTATTGCAAAGACATTATTGCTTGCAAATGCTTGCAAAAACTTAAAAGAGAATGCCATTCTAACATTCTTGGTTAAAATGGTAGTAAATAACAACTGAAGGATTTTGCAAAAGGTTGTGGGCCAGGGTGTCTGTTCATGTCTACTGTGTTGTCATTTGACAGTATGTGGAAGTGTTTATCCTGATTTAAAATAATTAGCTCATTGAATATCTTGCTGTTGGACTGTTACAGTAGATTTAAGATGTTGCTGAAACTTTGCTTGTACTTCTGGCTTCTGAGCAGCAAAGTACTTGAAGTCAATTTGACACATTGATTGCATCTACCTTTTGAAAGAAAGTGGAGGGGATTGCAATATGATTCACACTTAAAAGGGTTTTTTTTTCAATCTCAGCTCTTTTTGATAAAAGCTTGAACGTATGATTTTAACAAATTGCAGTAGTTTGCACTGCACTATGGGTATGAATTTATCTGCAGCAATATGTACCTCACAAGGAAAAACTGGATCCTCACTTTCTCTTTCTGGTCTTGGATCGGCAGCTAATCCCAAGGTGCTGTCCCCCCCCCCCTTCTATTCTCTGGAGAGTCATGCATGTAGGGCAGCAGCAGCAGGCAACTGTGGCCTTCCAGATGTTTTTGGACCTCAGCTCCCATAGTTGTCTTTGGCGGCTAGAACTGATCGGATTTGGAGACCAAAAACTTTTGGAGGGCCACCTTTGACTGTGCTGTGGACACAATGTGATTTTATGTAGAAAGGGGAGAACTGTTCCATCCCATCAAAGATGCATGTAGGTGAGTTTGTGACTGAGCCAACAAAGCTGAACAGAATGCAGCTGTCAAGAGAAGGTGGTGCTCCAGGAAACCTCAGTGAGACGTCTGTGTGAGCCCTCTGTCCAAAGAATACCCTAGAGAGGAAACGTTTGTGTTTCTGGTTTTCCATTTTCATAACCTGAACATGTGACCTAATTCTCCTGCTATCAGGTACTGACCACATGTAGACTATCAGGGCTACCCTGCACAGTTTTCAGAAAATGCTGTCTAGGGCTCTTGAGATGCAACTATCTATGGGAAGGTGGACAGCTCAAGCCATGTGTGGCCCCCATTGCCTGATTTTGCAACCTCACTACTCCATGCGGCCAAAATTGCTACCAGAATTTGGAGGTATTGTGGAAGCAAAAAAGGCCACATCTTCCTCTCAGAACAAGACATATGGGAACATGCACCTTGTTTTAAAGCGCAAGTCATGTATCTGGAATCTTCTTGAAACTGCAGTGGTATTTTAAAACAAGATAATTTCTTCACATGTTTTGTTCTTAAAGAGAAATGCAACTTTTTCCTGTTCGTTTCGGGGGTGGGGAGTGTTGCTCTTGGTCCCGTGGAAATTTCCCAATAGCAGGTTATGTTGTTGAGATCACTATTCTGAATAACACCACAACACCTGGTTGAGTTCTTATTTCTACTTGATTTTTTTTCTAGAAATATTTGACCATGTGACCATTTAAGCTAATTCCAGTGTTATTCTTAGAACCTTGATCCCCATGAAGATGGATAGTTGTTCCAAACTGGTTGATTTTGGAAGAGGTACAAAAAAAAAAAGTTAAACCCTTGTGATGTTAAAACCCTTTTGACTTGGTGGAGAATTGTATTCTTTGTTAAGAAAATGTGTTGGTTCAAAGAAAATACACCTGTAGCTGTAGCAAGAAAAAGCCTTTCTGTTTTTAGGCAGGTTGTCCTTTCCCCTTTTTGATGTGTAAATACAATCTCCTCTGGTTTTACTGAATTAGTTCAGGATCCCCTATACAACTGGAAAGAGTGCTACTACAAAGAAAAGGAATCACATAATTCATCTCTTTCCTTATATTTTAAAATTAATTCATTATGGGAATATGATTTGTTGAATTTTTAAGAGAAACAAAGGGAAAAATACTAAGCGAAGGAGAGGTATAATTTTGGAGCAGACTCTGGAAGGAAGGTTGCTAATGTCCATTTTTTATTTGCTCAAGAAATATTGGACTGTTTAATGCATTTTTAGCATTCCATCCCTTGAGAAGTTTCATCCATATGAATATCTAGTGTAAACATTGAGTAGCGCCATTTCATTCTGGGTCCATAAATTTGCAGATCAAATTGCAGATCAAATTATCAGTAATTAGTTGTGATCAGTGACTTGAAGTAATCAGTCTGCATTATCAGTCTGCATCTTCTTCAGAATGGGATTCCATCCACTAGAACCTAGTTGCTCTTGGGGACAAAACAAGACTTCGTGGAGCTATTCTGATGTTGAAATAGCTGTCTTGGTTATCCATGATAAGAACAGCACAGATTCCTGGGTTAATGTATTGATATATCCATATTGCTGTCATTGCCATTCACATTAGTTCATCAGTATAGATCTGGATATGGAAATTTGGATGAGGAAAAAGAGAAAAAGGTTTAGTAGGTACCAAACATAAATTCAACTTTTAAAAAAAAACAAACAGTGGGGTATCTTTTGGTGTTTAAAATATTTACAGAGTTTGATTTTTTAAAAAATGTATTAAAGGTGGGCAGTTTGCTATATCCAGGTGGTTCTTTTGGCTGCAGTGTTCTTCCCATATTCCTTCTTTGAAGCCTTTAGCTAATGTGGCACAAGATGGCAATTGCTTTACCTCATTGGAATTTATTATGGAATGAGTGAGGTATTGAAACACTGTGCCTATTAGTCACCTCATAAGCAACATGGTACTTGGGCATTTCTGAAAAAAAAGGGCACTTGGGCATTTCTTTCTTTCTTTCCTTCTTTCTTTCCTTCTTTCTTTCCTTCTTTCTTTCTTTCCTTCTTTCTTTCTTTCCTTCTTTCCTTCCTTCTTTCTTTCTTTCTTTCTTTCTTTCTTTCTTTCTTTCTTTCTGTCTTTCTGTCTTTCTGTCTTTCTGTCTTTCTGTCTTTCTGTCTTTCTTAAAGGACTCATCTTTTAGGATAGTTAGAAGGCTAGATTCCTCACTCCACATCAGCCCCAGTTGCTTTTAGAATATACTTAGGGGCAGAGCAAAGATTCTAAAATCTTTTGACAAGGGCACTCAATAAGAAAGTGTTCAAGGTCAGTGACAGACTTTCTCCTAGGCTCTTCTACTTTTTTGCCTCTCTTTTCTGATTTAAAGAGGTCCAAGGCAAACCAACAAAAGCATGTGAAAGTTGTTTTTTTTCCCCCCAGCTGTAGCTGGAAAAATTAACAGTTCACATGCTTTGTGTGTAAGGAGCATGCCTTGGCAGTGAAATCATTGACCAGAGAGGCCATAAGCTAGTCCTCCCCTCACACCTTGTGCCATCTTGAGTTTATCCATATACCCAGATGATGATGCACAGAAGTATTGGTGACTACTGCATAGCCATTGAACTAACTTCAGTGGGAGACCTTGGTATAGTTGGAGCCTGACTATCTTTGGGAAGAGTTTCAGTTTGGATTGGCCTCTGACCATTCTGATACAGGTTTTGCTGTTGTTGTAACTACCACAGTCAAGTTGACAGGATGGAATGGAAATTTAAAATGAAATGCCCTTTGGATTGCTGATTATATGCAAATTTTATTATGCACTTAATTTGTGAGATAGTTTTTATTTTTAATGCTTCATTTTTGGGCTGGAAAATGTGTGCTTCCCTCCCTGCCAGATACTGCAACTCCCATGGGCCCTAATCTGCATAGCTAATTGTTAGGGAGGATGATAGCTGTGATGCTACAACATGGGGAGGGGCACATTTGCTAACCCTGCTTTACTGAGTTGTGTCTTGTAGAACACGCACATTCTTTTTCCACTGATGATTTTATTTGTTGAAATTTGAGCCATAAGAGATAAACTCTGAAAACAATCTTCTACTGTTTTAGGACAAAGCATTCCTTTAATGTGGTCAATGTTCTACACATCTTTTCTAAAAATTTTTAGCTGTATGTAGCAACATGCCTGAATAGGAAGCCTGAGAACGTCTTGTAAAAATAAAATTAAAAAATAAAAATGCTGTATTATGTTGTAAACTAGTATTAAGATTTCTGTATGCTTTGGCATCTCATGCTGAAATCGTTTGTTTTCCTATCTTCAAAGGGTTTTATCTTTGTGACCTGAGCATGAACAAACAGAACTAAACATATGAAATAATGGTTACTTTGTAAACAATTTTTCTTTAAAATTTGGTGACTTAGTGTATCCGGTCTCTGGCGCCTTGACTTTAACCAAAGCAGCGTGGTCTTGACTATGGTGCTTCTGTAAATCAGATGACTTACCACTTGTGTGTACCTGTGTGTTTTCCACCTGCAACCTAAAGGACAAAGTTTTATGCATTGGGTGTCATCTTGTATATCAAAATTGTTTCCTGGGAAACTTGCTCTATTAAAGTATTTTTAGATAAAATGCCTTGGTTCTGAATTTGCCATTTTTACCTAGCATCCATTTATTGTTTTGGACTGCGTAGCTGAAAGACAGCCTTGAGGAATTGACATGGCACCTACTCAGTTTGTTTCTACCTTTCTACCTTGAAAGCAAGAATTTCTAAGGAAAATAGTATCTTTTTTTTTTTTTGGAAGAACATATCTGCAAAACTAGAAGGATGCTGATCAAGTTACCCTAAGCCTGCAGTCCTAGATTCCTGTGTTCATACATGCACATTGTATTGGGTTGTATCTTGTTTAGATTCTAGGAATTGTATCTTGTGTGCCTCATTCATTGGCATGAAAGCAAATTCTCAGCATCATACTGTCACTTAAAAATTGGGTCATTTAATCACCTACCAGCAGGATTTTGAGCATGAATGAGAGCGCTGAAAAGTGATTTGGTATGCAGTGATCTTTTGATCTCCATTTCCTGAATCCTACTTCATCTGCCAGCTAGAATAATGCTAGCTTACATTAGCTGATAATGGAGTGGCAGATCATGTTTAGGACACCACAAAAAAGCTTCATGATCTAGCCACTTTCCTGCCTAGTAGCCTGTTTGCTCATCCATTTTTTCCCTCTGTAAAACACCTCATAATTTCTGAAGTGCTTTTGATTTGTTCTATCACAGAAATGTATTGGTAGAAGCCTTTTATTTTGACAATACCTGTGTTAAAATAGAAATCTGGATAGACTAGGATTGCTCTACCACCTCCAAAAAGAATGCCCACAAACACATTATGAAGAAAATGTAATTGTACATCACTGAAGAGGATACAACAGCCCTCCAAAAGCATCTCTCATGTGGTGATGTTAGGGTTCTTTTAATTGAGCAGCTAAACTACTGCTTTCCAAAAATACGATGGCATTGGCTTACATCATGCCATGGATCAGAACTTGGAAGTAACTTGTTAAATAACTTATTAAGCTGTTGATAGGCTGGGATTTTATAGTAATTTTCCTTAACTCACAAGCTTCCCCAATTAATGCTGAAGTTAAAAATGCTCCTTAATGAATTGAATTGTTAGAATTTGTGAGGTAGGTGCCTTTGTGCCACATTCAGTCTGCTGGATGTCTTTGGGAAGACAGTAGGGCAGGAAGCAGGAGAGAGGGAGACCTTTATGGAGTCCATATTGCAGTGGAAGAGCTGGGTTTGGGAAAGAACAGAAAAGAAGGGTGAAAAATAAGTTGAATCATGTGGGTTGGAGGTGTGGTTTGGTTAACAGGAGATCAAGGATTTCATGAAGTTGACCGTTTTGGAATGTCAAGCCCTTTAGGCTGAAGGGCAGTTTCCCTACCCAGTCAGTATGGAAGGACATGTTTAAGAAGTGAAAGTGCCTTGCAACTCCAGTAGGTTCTCCTTTATTATGTCCTGAATTAATTTCTATTGTATATTATTCTGTACATAATCTTGTGTATTTATAATATGCAATCTTGTGTAATATTTATGATATGCTATGATCACATGGTGCTATGCACTTGGGCAATTAAGTGAATTTTCCCCCTCAAATCCACCTTTTTCCTCCCCTGTGGCTTCTCTCTCTGTCTCACCAACCTTCCCTTTCTGTTTTTTTTCCTCTTCTTCCTCTTTCTCTTCCCCCACCCTTTTTCAGTTGCACATTTAAGATAAGATGGGTGCACAGGAGAATGGACTTGCTAGATATGTGATAAACTGTGTATGCCACAGATAGCAGAGTTACCACAGTTCTTTGCACACAACATTTCCTGATTGGGAGCAGGGAGACAGAAAATATGCAGTGATTCAGTGATGCAGAAAAAAATGTTCTACATATGCTGTTAAGCTCTAAAAAAATTTCAGGTTAAGAATTTTCCACTTTTGATTCACTTTGTGCTTATCCACTTCTTAACTGTATTTAACTGAAATAGCTCATTGGTCTGCACTACATGGGCATGTAGATCAGGGTAGGGATTGCACAACCCTCCAAATGTTAATGAACTGCATTTCCTAGCAATTCTAGCTAGCATAGCTCGTGGTGAGGAATGTACAAGGGTGCAGTTCAACTTCTTTAACTGAAATAGCTCATTGTTGTTAACTGTTATCAAGTTGATTTCAATTTATGGCAACCCTGTCCATGAGGGATCTCCAAGTCACTCTACCGTCAACAGCCCTGCATAGGTCTTCAGACTCAGGGCAGTGGCTTTCTTGATTGAGTCCATCAGAATACAGTCTTCCTCTTTTCTTCCTGCCTTCTACCTTACATTATTGTCTTTGCTAGTGAGCCATACCTTCTTACGATACTTCCTTTAACAAACATGGAATTTGAAGAGTGAATGAAATAAACATGTTGGTAGGATGGAAAGGAAAGAGAAAAGAGACGTGGATGAGTGACAAACTAAACTGAGGTTGTAAAATGAGACCCATGCTTTGGCATGTGACACTTTTCAAGTACGTAACGTCCATTTCTAGACAACAATCCTATTATGGGCTTTGCAGCCAAGTGGGGAGGGGGGGAAATCATGGTGAAGGGACAGAACTTTAAAGGGCAAAAAGATACCTTTTGAAGGAGCCTTTAACAAAATGTGCTTCTCTTAAAGCCAGCAGTGACCATCATCATGCCATTCCCTGAAAATTTCACTTCAGTATTTTAATCAAGTAAATTAATGACAACACAGGCAATTTCAATTAAATATGTTTATGCTAGTGAATTAATTTTCATATTCCTAATTTTGAACATCAGTTTTCAAACTTAAATCTTCCAAGCTTGACTCTCTGGACTGAGAATTGTAGGGAAATGGCTTTTGGTCACCTAAAACTTTGAGACTTAGGAGGTCCTTGATACATGGCTACTGATGACATTCAACAGATTCAGTCCTCTTCTCTCTTGTTCTCCCCATTCTGCCTTTGTACATTTCCGTATACCCATGAGGTACTGCTGTTATCACTGTTTCATTTGAGGCTTGCTTCTAAAATCAGTTGTACCTCTAGACTCTCTCTACAAGGGGGGATGAAGTTGGGCGTGAGAGTTTTCAGAAATAAGATCTAGACAAGTGAGAGCTGCAACAAGGTATTGCAATGGATTATCAGTATCTTGAGTTACGTATGGATATGGATTGGTGGCTGGGAAGCTTCTCTTCAGCATGGGGTGGTCAGCGGTAATACATTAAGTGACAAAGCAAGGAAAGTGAATGTAGCGTGAAGGTATGTGAAGGCTGGGCTCCTGTCAGAAGGAATAATTCAAGTAAACTCTTGAAGTCTTTGGCAATGTGAGTAGTCAGCTTAACAGTCAAAAATAAATAATGCCGCAGTCTGCATCAGGGTGGAAATCGTACTGGACTCAAGGTGTTGAACTGCACCCTTGTACATTCCTCATCATGAGCTATGCTAGCTGGAACTTCTGGGAAATGCAGTTCATTAACATCTGGAGGGTTGTACAATTCCTACCCTGATCTACATGCGTGTGTAGCCTTTTGAACATAGCAAAGCTTAAGTTGAATAAATTTGCTTAGACCTTACTCTTTACTAGTCCCAGAACTGTGATCAATCCATGCTCCTTTTCCTCTTCTAAAGTAACATCACCACCTCCTTTCAGCACAGCCAACTTTGCTCCTTCCTCCTGGAAGGAACAGTGCTGCCGTTACAACTAGGGATCTGCTCAAGACCTGCTGAGGTCAACTAGGAAGCTCATACACTTCTGTTTGCTTCAGTGTTCTCTTACATTTGCAAGGCTCCCCATTTTGCTTATGTGTAATTTCATTTTGCATCCAAACTGAACTGGCACAGTAGACCACTTTATTATTACAGAAAGAATTATTTGATCTAGCCACAAAGCCTTTGCTCACAGTCTTCTTCTCTCTAACCCACTCTTAATATAGTGTAATGGCATTAAAAAAAACCCCATCAGGTGAGATGAGAAAGCAACAATATTTGTAATAATATTTGACTTGTGTTGCTTTCATGATAAATGATAGTGTCAACAGATATAAGATAAAATGAGTAGGTTGCTCAAATAAGCAGATACTTTGCTGTCTCTGGAGCCATCAGCTGACTCCTGAAATATTTGTTAGCTATGACAAGAGTTTATCAAAAGACAGAAGAGGAGAAGTCCACAGCTTTAGTTCACTGCAGAACTGTTCACCCGAAGTTTGCTAGCCATAAGAATCCAAGTGTGTATTATACTTTTTAAAAAAAAACAGATGCCTTGGGCAGTCAGTTTTGCAGGGATGCAGCTAATGGGCTGTTTTGATTTTACAACCGTAATAAATACTGTGAAGGAATCTTGATTTGTGACAAGTATGGGAAAAACTGTACTGTCTACATGTATGATATGATAATAGTTGTCGAATACTAGATGCTTCATGATCATATGGGAAAACCAACATGCAGCTTATGTGAGGCTGCCAATGAAAAACATTTGGAAGTTACAGCTGGTTCTGAATGTATCAACCAAGATGCTTAAAGATCCACACTGATTTCCCATAATTTCCAGACAAAAAAAATTCATGTAGCAGTATTGAGCTACAACATGGATAAAACCATATAACTTTTTTTTAATTCAGAAAAAAAAAATCAATAGCAATAAAATAGAGACAGTTGGGTTTCTCCATTTGAAATTACATTCAAAGAGGGGAGTGCTTTGCAGAGAGCCAGTGTAGTGTAGAGTTTTGAGAGTTGAATAGAGCATTAGGAGACTAGAATTCGAATCCCTGCTCGGCCATGGAAACCCACTGTGCGATTTAAGGCAAGTCACATTCTTTCGTCCTCAAAGGAAACAAAGGAGCAAACCCTCTCTGAACAACTCTTGCCAAGAAAACCCCATGCCTTTGGCTTGCCACAAGTCAGAAATGACTTGAAGCAACACAAGAACAAGAAATGCTTTGTAATCTCAGACAGAGAAGCCAAACTACCTCTACTTTACTGCTTTTGTTCCAACTCAGCTTATGACCTGGGAGGGCACTTTCCGTAGAATCAGAGTGTTTTAAATTTTACATAAAGCGTATATTTAAGGACACCCAAAGTGCTGGAGGAAGGCAGGATAATCATGATATTGCTGTATACCAGAGCTTTCCAAACTTTTCATGTTGGTAGCACACTTTTTAGACATGCATCATTTCACGACGCAGTAATTCAGTAAGTAATTCAGTTAGTGGAGCCAGCCCCTGCGCCTGAGCCTGGCCTGCTGCTGCTGCTGCTGCCACCACCCTCACCAGAGTTTCTTTGGCCTGGGGTGGCAGCAGCTGTGGTGGGAGAGGCAGCCCCTCCACCCAGATCCGGCCTGCCACTGCCACCCTCATGAGGGTCTTCCTCAGCCCGGGGTGGCAGTGGCGGCAGAGGCAGCCCTTTCACCTGGGCCTGGCCTGCTGTGGTGGCAGGAAGAGCAGCCCCCTCCACCCATTATGTTCATGCGACATAGCTACACACTGCAGCTGACACACTAATATGTCGCAGCACACAGTTTGGAAAGCTTTGCTCTATACTGTGTGCAGGCATACCTCTGATAACAAAATCAATGTGTTTCTGGGCTTAACTTCTTTAACAGTCACTTTGATACGTGAGGTAGAAATAATGTGGAAATAATAGGGCTAGGTTCCTGCACCACAAAGTTGAGAAGAGCAGTTCAAGATGTTTCAGCAAACTTTTTCTTCAAAATTAACTTTTTGCCCATCTGAAATGAAACACCCCAGGTAGGAAAACCATTTTGAATCTTCCAGAGACCACTTGAAAGCTTCTTCCAAAATGCATCTTGGGATGATTTTTCTCTTTCAACAGCTTCCACTTTTTGTAGGAGGTCCATTTTGGTGGCAAAAACTGATAGAGGTATGCTTTTTCAACATGCCACAGTAGCTGATGAAGGAGATTATTCTGCTTTCCCCTTTTCTTAATGTTTGGTTCTTCACACATGCTCAGTAAGTGGTTCTGGAGGCAGCTGCTTAGTTTGCTTGTTAAAGGTAAGCACACACAGCTACAGTACGATCACCTAGGCCATTGCTGCATTAGACTGTTATGGTGCTATTATTCCACTTTCAACATCCTGTGGAATCCTGGGCTTTGCAGTTTAGGAAGGGGCCTTTAGAATTCTCATCCAGAGAGCTCTTTGGCTTCAGTGAACTACAAACCCCAGGATTCCATAGGATGTTGAATGTGGAATGATAGCACCATAACAGTCTAGTGTGGAAATGGCCCTAGATTAGAATCTCTTTCTTTCAAGCTTTATTGCATTGTCTACTGCTGACATACTGCTACAACCCAACATTGAAATTCTTTCTCCAGCCCTCCTTCATAAATCTTCCTACTGCCAATACTGCAAAAGAATTCCAGCTAGACAGAAGACAAGAGAAGGAGGGGCTGGGCTGGGCTCTTATTAAAGAGACTATGTAAAAAGGAGGTTCTTCATCAGAGGCTTTGTTAACTACGGTATGGTGTATTCAACGTCATGTCATTCTGTCATAACCACGTGCTGCTAAATTAAAAATCCGAGCAGAAAAAAAAAGGCACTATCTTGTGGCATTAAATAATGTAGTATAAAAATGTGCACAATATATAGCCAAGCAAGATACTTCAGAAAATCCACTTTGCAAAGTCTTTCATAACTATAATGCTTCCTCTTATGAAAAAGATCCCTTGCCAAGCACTTATTTCATGCTGTAATTTTAGCACTGTGGGATGTAGGTAGTCCACAATTTTTGAAGGTATTTTACCTTTCAATCCCCTGCATAGAACTTGCACAGATTAAAGCTGTTGCATGGAATTCAGCTGCACTTTGCTAGCCTTATAAGTTGTTGCCCTGGAGTTTATTCCTGAGCAGACATTCATAAAATTAGATCCCATGCCAGAAGAAAGGTGACATAAAAATAAGATAAGATAAAAGATAAAGGTGATCCTGAGCCATTGAAAGCTATTCCAGCAGAGTACAAGCTCTGGCATATTTTACCAGGCTAATAAGATTTGAGTTCCCTTCCTTATGCCGGTGGTAAACTGCATGTTTGACATTTTGGGACCAGCCTAAATACAGAAAGGCTCCACAACAGATGGATGCCCATCAGGCACTGAGATGACTGTAGCAGCTATGAACACAATGTTAATGTAGAATAGTTGTGAGGGACTAGCCACAATGATTAACTTGTCATTGTGTGCTTTCAAGTTGTTTCTGACTTATGGAGACCTTAAGACAAACCTGTGATGGGGTTTTCTAGCGTTGAGGGTGTGTGGTGCACCCAAAGTCACCCAGTGGGTTTCCATGGCCAAGCAGGGAATTGAACCCTGGTTTCCAGAGTCCAGTGCTCAAACCAGTGCTACACTATGGCCATTTCTGTACTAGACTGTTATAGCGCTATTATTCCACTTGCAACATCCTATGGAATCCTGGGGTTTGCACCTTCGGGAGGGGCCGGCTGGCCCCTCCCAAAGCTGCAAACCCCAGGATTCCATAGGATGTTGCAAGTGGAATAATAGCGCTATAACAGTCTAGTGCGGAAATGGCCTATGCTGGCTCTCTGATGAATGGCCAAGGTTAATCATCTCATGGGCAACATCAGTAATTTCTTCGGTACATTTTATTCTGATGTCCCGCTCCAGATCACATGCCTGGAGCTGTGAAAGAATCTCAGTAACTGAGCTGTAGCCCTCGAAAACTCATATTACAATAAGTCCTAAAAGACTCACAGGGCTTTTTGTTGTCCTCATCTGCAAAATACACAGCTACAAAACAGATCTTCCAGGCATAAGAGGGCACTAAAGCAGAGAAAGAAGTTATAAAAAGGGTGAGAGGGAAGTTCATCCAATACAGGGGTCACCGTTTTGTAGTGTGGTGGTGAATAAAGATGACAAGTGGGAGGAAGGAGACTTGAGCGGTCGTGATGGGAGATTTAGGATTATAAGGAAGATTTTTGCCTTCACACAATTTGTTCCATTATAAATGGACCAGTACACTTTTGATCCCTTTTTATTCTATTCTAGGCAGCTGTGACAGCTGAATAGTTCAGATAACAGATTCTGTAGGATTCATTCACATTCACTGAAACATTAAATAGGCAGCCTGTCATTTATAGGAAGATGTCAGGAACAACAAGATGTCATGTTGCCGGCTTTTTCAGGGTTTTCTGTGAGAATCAGTCATCATTTTATGCTATGCCTTACGTAAACCCAAAATGACGACCCTCAGCTACAAAATTTTATCATTATCCTGAATCTTCCTTGAATTTCAAAAACATGGCCTGTTTAGGTATGAATTAGATAGTTCCATTTAAGTTCATTCTTCAATCAGTAACCATATATAATATGACACTAATTGGCTATTTTCAGATTTATTTTATTCTGTCTGTCTTTTTCAAGATCATTCCCAATGTAAAATGTATAGTGTACAGGTAAGATTATTAGACAGCCAAATAACAGCGATTCTATTTCAGAATCAAAAATCCATGGTGCAGGTTATTTTGCTGGCCAAAAGCTTCGTTCTCATTCTATGATTATGGAATTAGATGTTGATGAAAGATTAAAGAGTAGAGGATGTTTTCATGTTCACTCCATGCAGCAGGGATTACAAGACAAATCTAACTGACGTGTAAGCTTTAGCATTAAGAAGCACTCTCTTTTGGTGGCAGAAAATGTTTTCATGATCATTCAGTTAGGCTGGTAGATCAGAGTAAACTTGGGATACAAACAATGGAGCGTCATAAAGACTGACTTTGATGCTGCCCAAACTTTCTTACAAATATCCTTCATGAGCAGGGCTGCCAACTGGCAGTGGAAATTCTGGAGACTTTTTTCAAATTGAGATAAAAATTTCTACAGGTTGCTTAACCTGTTTGCATCTACGAATCTCCTTTCATCTCCATCAGGCTCCTTTACTGGAAAACCAGACCTTTAAAGGCCAGAGAACATACTCATTTTATCTATTTCCCTTTTTTATTTTATACTATTTCTGTTCTTTTTTGTGTGTTTTCTTCTCTTCTTAGTGTATGTTTTCTTTTTGCATGCCATTTTGTTGTCCTTCTGGAGGAGAAGAAAAAGAAAAAAGAAAATACTTTAAAATAAAGTCTTTCTCTCAAGTCTTAGAGACAGTTTCCACATACACTAGTGGAACCCATTTCTGTTACCTTCTCAGCTTGCTCTCTTCTCCCTCTTTGTAGTTGGTGGCTAGCATGACAACTTCATACCAAAAGTTTACGTGTAATGCAATTTTTCAAAAACAAATCTTCAAGCTGAGTTGGCTTGTCCTTAATGTCCTGATTTTGAAATATTTGAGGTGGCCTCTTGCTATTTTTAGCTGATCTGATCTCTGTTGTTTTAAAAAAAAGAAACCAAGAAACTCTGCACAGGTCATAATGATGTTCACTTTCACCTGCACCTTAGCCTTCGCAAACCTATTATTTAGCCTGCTTCTGTCCATGCTCAGCGCTTGTGTTGTTAAACTGAAAACTCTCTCATAGTAGGTGTTAGACACAGGAAAATGAAGTGTAAAAGAGACCCGCTTCTTCATATGGCTGTCAGTTCCCTCCGGCATTTGTTTGCAGACTCCACCTGTCTCTGATCTGTCTTCTGTTCCTTAGAGACATGTGTTATAAAACACAGTACTCATCATAAAGTTTGTCAATGTCAGTCACAATGGGAAGTGCTATAGAAAGACAGTAATTCTGCCAATTTCACATCATTTTGAAGTGACAGCACTGATTTTTTTTTTGAAGTGATTTTTCAACAGCACACAATTCTCTAATTATTCAATGCATCATGTCAATGTCTTTAAGGCTTCCTATCTGAAGTTTCTGTTGTCAGTTGGAGACACATTGCCCAAAATACCTAGCCCTGATCTTCCATAGAATTTGCCCTTTCTTCTTTTTGGTTTTGAATGGAGGCCTCCTTGATACCATGAGGTTCTGTGCAGTTGACATCACAGTGTTCCTGTTTCTTCACATTCTCTTGAAAGGCTGCCATGAAACTGTACCTAAAAGTAAGTACGGCAAAGTAAACATTGAAATGATTGGAGTCTACTCCCAAAGAAGCCTACAATGAATTACCGATTAATTTAAATCTGTAGGACTGTGAGAGCATTTGCTTTTCATGCAGTATTACAATACTGAAGGTGGTGGTCATTAATAAACACCTCTTCTGGGCTTCCTTAACCTAAAGAAGCTTTGCTTTTTCTCTGATGCTTGCTAAACTGCTCCTGTTGTATTTTGACAAACTAAATTACATGTGAAGAGGAACAATACTTTTTCCCCCCTGCATTTATTGAGACTTTCTTTTGGGTTGCCTTCTTAAAGTAGGATCATTATATACCATTTAGAAGTTTAGTTTTGATTTTTGATTTACTTCCTAGCGACAAATCAAACCCTTTGTGTGTGTGTGTGCATGCATGTGCATGTGCACATATTTGAAAACCATTATCATAAAGCTTTGTGCAAGTCTGATTGACTTTCCCAAGGCTATCTGTGTTAGCCTCTGTATGGCAGGCAGTTAAGATAAAAGGCTTATTAAATCTTAATTGAAAGTTTGTTCTTATGAAGGAGTTAATGACTGCCTATAAGCAGCTGTCTGCATTCAGAAGTCTATTTTGAGAGAATCGGCGAAATTGCCACTTCATAAAGACATATTAGAAACAAAATGGTTCTCCCTAGCAAGCAATGTCTTGTTGCTTTAGCAACCATTTTTCCAAAGGGAGCTGGCTCTATACACCTATTGATGTGAAGTAGCCAAGGGCAAACCTACCTTGCTTTGCTGAGACTTTACATAAATCTTCAGTTCAAGTGAATGGGTAATACCATATTTTAACTGATTTTCCATTCCTTAAGAACATTTGTCTTGGGTTTTGTATCAATTAGAGAAGGACAGAGTATTAAAAAATATTTGAAAATTGGTAGAAAAATTTGTTTCTTAAATGTTGAGAGACCATAATGAGAAGAATCTTGGACTAACAAGAATTGTCTACACACAGAACAGCATTTTTTGTGCAACTAACATTATTGCTGTTTTCTACACAAAAAAGTGTTTTTTTTTAAATAGACTGTCCACAACTACAGCATTTTCTGGGCAGGAAACAGCAGTTTCATTGCAGAAGATACCTGCTGACAAAATGTTGTTCTTACAAAACGTCACATACAAATTGTGCACTGAAAAGATCCTGAACTGTGAGTAATCTTAAAAAACTACATTTTTCAAAGACTTGCTCACAGTGAGAAGAAAAAAAATGCTAAAATTACTAATTTCTTCCTTCAAGAATAAAAAAAAAAACTGTAGTGAAAAAAGAGGAGTGATAAGAAAGCAAAATAATATTATTTTAACCGTTACAGGTCCAGCAAAAGCAAAACTACTAGTGGTTGTACCCACAAACTGTTGCATGTTTTGATTCTTATTGCTCATGAAGTCCATAAAGAGTTTCCAATCTTTCAAAAAATCTTCAATTAGTTTATCTGTTGGAACTCATTAATTTAGCGATGTGGGATATTTCAATGGCCTTAACAATCCAACCTCTACTGCCAGTTTTTCAGTCTGTTTCCAGATTTGTGTTAGAATTTATGTTACTTTAGCCATGTGGGATATTTCAGTGACCTTAACAATCCAATCTCTATGGCTGGTTCTTCAGCCTGTTTCCAGGCTTGTGCAAACAATATTCTTGCAGTTGTTGTCATGTAACAACAAAGGAGTCCATATTTATTATCCAAGTTCTTATCCACTACAAAAACTACCTTTAAGGATTTTTTTTTTGCATTAACATAGATATCTTATATATGGTAATATATATACAGTATATACATACTGTAGCTTTTCACCTTTTTACAAGTCTACCACATGTGGAAAAAAACCTCTCCTTATCTTGACCCCACACCCAGAAATGCTTTGAAACATTTTTAGATATTTTTGTATGTTTGGAGTTAAAAATCCTCTGTTGCCCATTTTACTCATACTTTCCTTTACATTAGTACATATAATACATTTTGTATATTTAGACCATATTTCCCCCCAATTCCTCCAATTGCACACTGCATCCAAAATTTTGGGCCCACCTTATCATGTATTGCTTCACAGTCTCATCTTCTGTCTCTAGTTTCAAAAGACATTTATACATTTTTAAAATTATATGGTCATCATCCTTACACAGCCCTAAGTAAACTTTTTTCCCTCCTAATTCTATAACACAATTCCTCTTATCATGATTAAATCTATCTTTAAGTTGCATGTGAGCAAACCAGCCCCAAGATCTTTAGCTTTCTTAAGAAGCATGTCCTTTGTTTTAAACTCCCAGTTATCCCATTCTAGATGTATGAGATACTCATAACACAACCATCTGTTTTTAACCCATTCTTTCCTGAAGAACATTTCCTGTGGTGAAGTAGCACATATTATCTTAGGGAAAATATCTGTTTATAATTACTACAATAACACACACACACACACACAGAGAGAGAGAGAGAGAGAGAGAGAGGAGCTTTCCTAATACAATGACTTTTAAAATCAGCATGTACCTTGACTTTATCATACCAAAGATAACCATGCCACCCGAATCTTTAGTCATAGCTTTCATGATCCAAAAGTCTGTTATCTCTGATTGTTATCCATTCCTTCAATTACACAAAACAGCAGGTTTTGTGTTATGCATTCTCAGACTACCTATTTCTTTCACATCATACAGTGTTTTAAGTCTCATTTTGGGCTTTCTTGCCTGTCACATAAATCTGCAGATTTCTCTCTTTCTCATTTCTCATTTTGCAGATAGGGTTTTGTTCCTTACAATGGAGATCATCTGAAAATAATATAAAAGACTTGGCAAGTCTTGGCCAGTCTCTAAGTCTTAATTTTTTCCAGACTTTTTCATAATTATTGTGAAACAGTTGACTTTTATTCTTCATAATTGTGACTCTCAGATATTTAATTTCCCCCTTTCCCCCCACTTTAAGGTTGAACAAAGAAATTAGTTCATTTTCTTTTTCTGCAGTCATGTTTTTGGTCAACTGTTTCATTTGATCACATTTGACTTTAAATCTGGAACATTGTCAAAACATCTTGATTTGTCGCCAAAAGAGCCTTCATTAAGTCCAGTGAGTTTGAATCATTATCACAAAATCATTCTCATAAGGTCTCCATTTATACTGACCTTTTAAAATCTTCACTGCACTTACCCTGTCATATTGTTCAATATCTCTCAATAATGTCTCCAATGCCAAAATAAACAATAGGGGTGAAAGAAGACAACCTTGTCCATTTGTATACCCTTTTATATTTCAATCAGTGTTATTGAACTGACATTTACCAAAATCTGAGCTTTTTGCCCTAAGTCTATTGTCTTTATAGCTTGAATAAAATTTTCTCCAAAGTCCATTCTCTCTAATACCCAGAATAAAAACTGCCATGGAATATTATCAAATGCTTTCTCTGTACATAAGAAAAATCAGAGCTAGCCTTTTATCAATGTAATGTTCTAAATATTTAGTGATGTTAAGAATAATTCTTATGTTGGCCGTTAATTCTTTTTGGTAGAAATCCTCTCTGATCCTCATGAATATATTGAACAATTTGCTTTCTCAATCTTCTAGCCAAAATAGAAGTAAATATCGTAGTCATTATTGAATAATGATGTAAGTATGATTCTTTGTTGAAGTCTCGTTTGTATGTTCTTTATGAATCTCTGTAATGTAAGCATTTTTCCATGAAGCTGGCATCTGACCTCTTCCTAAAATCTCATCACATAACTGTATTGGTTGAAGTAGTTCCTCTTCATCTTTCTTGTGGCAGAGAATCCATTTGGTGCTTTTTCTGCTTTGAGCTTCTTTATTGCTTCAGTATGTTCCATAGTTCTCACAGGTCCATATAGGCTCTGCTTTTGTTCCACAAGTTATTTGTCCAGTTGTAGCCTATCTGGATAGTCTTCCATATCTGAAGTCTTTTAGTCACCTCTTGTAGATAATACTGTATAAAATTCCTCAGAAATTTTTAGTGTTTTCAAACTGTCCATTTCATAGCAATCTCCCTTCTTAATCTTTGCAATCATTTTTTTTTAATCCTCTCTTGTTTCAGGTTGTAAGAGAACCACTTCCTAGACTTATTTGCAAGGTTCTTTTCCTTTCTTGAATATTCATTCATTTCTTGAATATTAAAAAAAAAAAAAGAAAACTGTTGCTGAAAAACCTTGAACTTGATTCTCTTTATCATTTTTTTCCTATGCTTCGCTGGCAATTTACTCTTTTCTCTCTCTCTTTTTTTTCAATCTGGAGTGATGTTTTATAAATTGTGCTCTCAGAAAACCATTTAGATGCTTTTGATGGAAAAACATTTTTATGCTGATAGAAGTTTCCTTTTAAATTAATGTTGAAGCTAATAGTGGCTAAGTGCTGTAAATTCATCCATCTCTAAATAATGATAATATTTTTATAGAAATAAAAGACCATCTTGAGAGGCCAGATCCCGTACATTTAATCAATACATTCAATAAATAAACACTGATTTAATTTTAAAAAAATTGAAAATGCTTGGCTGTTACTCTGGCAATTGGGTCTCTAAGCATTGTCAGTTACCTAACATACAAGCACACCTGCAGAGAGACAGGCTTGAGTTCTGAACTTTGTCTGTAGAAATGATTCTGCTTTTGTTATTTACCTTTTTTCATATAGGAGAGAATATGTGACAGACCATATGTAATAAACTGTTCCCCACAAGTTTTCAAAGTATTAATAAGGAGTTGTTGAAGTGCCTGCTATGACCTTGAACAGAAGACAACTCAATTCTGTTCGAAAGGAGAAGTGAAAACAAGTTCAACAACAACAAGAGAGTAGTGGTGGGTGAACTCCCTATAGCTTGACGCTGAATCAGGTTAGTACTTAATGACTTTTCTTAGTGAACATAGAGGAAATCTCTGTTTTTCCAAGAGTTTCCTTCAGGATATTAATGTTGACACATGTGTGCTGATGGGGCCACATACTCTTACCTTATTGGATTGCTCCAAGAAACTATGCTAAGTCCACAGCTGTAGAGATGCTTAAGGGTCTTGTTTGAGCCATATTTTTAAGTAGATTAATCCCATTTGGACTTCCCAGAGCCAGACCAAGGACCTTAAAAGCAGTTATTGTTCAGCTTTAAAATATGCCAAAAATGCATATTTATGGCACAGTGCATACAAAAATAATGGAACTGACTGACTTAATTTTATTCTTGCATTTATCTAACCTTCCTATGACAAATTGTATGGGTGGCTCGGAAAGAAACATAGTATTAAAATATAGTATGAATGTAAATTATTCAAAATAAAAGCACAATTACATTTTTTTTTAAACTGAGAAGACTCTGGCTAAGGAATGGTGTGAGAGAGAGAGACAGGGAGAAAGAGAGAGAGAATCCGGGGCATATTTAATCCTCAACAACAACAAAAGGCCAAAAGGAGTAGGCATTAAATAAATATAAATGAAGAAAATAAATCATATATTCAGAAAGGACACATAACTATAATCAGAAGGATAACTGCGATATCTAAATATGATTACAAAAACAACTTAAAAATACCCAGTGTAACCTACATAAAAAGGAGAGGGGCTGAAGAGAACTAAACACACATTGTATTATGTTAAGGAGAGAAAAAAACTATATGAGAAAACTTAAGAAAAGCAAATCAATAAACGTAATAGTGACAAAGACACAGCTGGAAGTCTGTAAAAACAAGTTAAGAAGTTCTAGTCCATGAGAATGCAGCCAGTGGAATGAAGACTGTGAAATTAAACACAATGTGAAGGTAACTCTAATAACCACACAATCAGACAGAGACTTTAACCGACAACAATGCAACTTGTGGAATGTTGACTGCACAAAGATTTACTATTTCTATAAGGTAGCATTTCTAAGCAATGTTCATGATAAAGAATCACGGAATCATAGACTCATAGAGTCCAACCTCCTTTGCCATGGAAGAATATACCATCAAAGCATTCTGGAGAGATGGCCATCCAGCATCTGTTCTAAAACCTCCAAAGAAGGAGACTCCACCACACTCTGAGGCAGCACATTCCACTGTTGAACTGCTGTTACTGTCAGGAAGTTCCTCCTAATGTTTAGGTGGAATCTCGTTTCCTGAAGTTTGAAGCCATTTCTCCATGTCCTCGTCTCTGGAGCAGCAGGAACCAGGCTTGCTCCATCCTTCATATGACATCCCTTCAAATTTTTAAACATAGCTATCATGTCCTTTCTCAATCTTCTCTTCCCAGGGCTAAACACACTCAACTCCCTAAGCCAATCCTCATAGGGCATGGTTTCCAGGCCTTCTACCATTTTGTTTTCCCTCTACTGGACATTTTCCAGCTTGTCAATATCCTTCCTGAACTGTGGTGCCCAGAACTGGACACAATATTCCAGGTGTTCCTTAATTATTGAGTTGGTCAATAATTACACTGTTATACATACACATAGAGCCGGGCTAGAGATTCTGGCATGCTCCTTTGTGGGAAGAAGTCTCCCATTGAGCAGATAATTGGTTCTGACAAATCGGACAGAAAAAATGATACCCAGACTAGGGAACAGGCATCAACATTTATTGGCATTAAAAGCCCTACATCACTCAGCAGATGCATGCATTGTCCCAGTCTAGCAAAGGCCACCATATGCATGTATACATATCTTTTTACTGCCAAGCTCCTGTTAAAGATTGGAGAAAATCATTTTGCTATCAAGCACAGCACTCAGCTACTGTTATACCAGGAGTGATGCTCAGTTACACTCTCTATAAATATCCTTCTCCCAACTTTTCTTCCTTAAAGACATTTTAGCATAATGGCTATAGAAATATGAGTCAGTCTGACTAATCCATACATTTCAATTCCAGTATTTTTTTTTCTGGAATGTTAATAATAACTCTTGCATTATGATCACAACAATCTTTTTTGAAATGTTAACTGAAATGGCTAGTGACCAAATTAAACAGTTTTCCTCTACAGAAATCTAATATGGGATGGTATTTCAGGGAGAGATATGCATGCAGCAGTGAAACATTCACTTTTGGAATTAGAAGCTGGGAGCCAACTTGTGATTGCCTACCTGCCAGCCTGGCCCAAAGCTAGAAAAAAGTAAAGCAGTCACAGTAGCAGAAATGTTTTTTTGAAAGCTTTATTTTTAATGGGAAACTATAATAGCAGCCAACACTTCTTTGCCTTCCTATGTCCTGTTTGTCAGAGGCTTCATGCCGTTTGATAAAGATGACACATCATTACCCCTTCAAAAGTGTTAAAAAACTCATTGCCATATAACTGGCTACTTTTGGCAGGTATTCATGTCATTTTCCAAACTGGTAGCCTTGTTAATCTGTTACAAGAAAACCAGCAAAGATCAGGTGCATGAAATGTCATCCAGAATTTTAGGTGTATATGTAGTGTACAAGAGCAATGTGATAGAATGGTTTGAGTTATTTCTTCAATCAAACAGATGAGACAAAGATAAAGAAATAGTTTTTTTTTTTTAAAAAAGCTGCTGTTATCTTTCCATCATCATAATCTTGTATTAATAGCTTATAATTTGGACCAAACATCTGACTTCTCCATCTGTAGCCAAGATGAATATACCTAGGGAGATATGTCTAGCTGCTCTGGAAAAAACTGTGTGCCGCAGGTTATTGTCAACTGCATCCATCACTTCTTTTGCACCACAACTACAGGGTTCTCTGGCACCCAAAAAATACTTTTTTATTACTTGATTGTGTAAAGACTTTCACCATCACATCCATGTTGTCCATTCTGGTCCAGTCCACAGGGCCTTCATATCTTATAGACAAGTCCATTATAGCTTCATTTGATGTCACAGTGAGGCTCTTTGTCATTTTCTACAATGCACTAAAATAAGGTGATGGAAAATAATACATGGCATCAGGTAGATGAATGAGAAGTGTCTCCTAAGTACCAGGCATTTGGCTTCTTACACAGTAGTAGGACAAGGAAGCCTAGAATAACCCCTGATTTTTATTGTAAATCACCCACAAGGCTTAAGATTGTGAAGGAGCTGCCTTGAGTCCCACTCTGGGAGAAAGGCAGAATACAAAATAACTGACTAACTAACTAACTAACTAACTAAATACAAGATTGGGAATATTTCAGGAATCTGTTTCCGATCTGTAGTTCAATAGATTTGACTAGAATCCTCAGGCTGATGGCTGGCTGTTGGTATCTCAAGAATGTGCATATTTGTAAAGTATGCAGAGAATAATATGTGTATGAAGAAATACTGCTTACACATACTTGAGGAAATCAGGCATGTATACAAGTAATATACATGCAAATTAAAATATTTTTGCAAACATGCACATGTTTGAGGGAAGAAAAATAACCAAGAAATGCACCGATCTTGTCTAGTTTTGAAAACGGCAGCAACAATAGCACGAAGCACAGATAGGATATGGAGGTGAGAAAGAGAGGATGTTCATGGATATGGACCTTTTTCAAGCCCTTTTTTTTCAGACCCACTTTCTGAGTTTCTTTTTACCACAAAATATGAGGAGGTGAGATTGGGCTTTTCTACGTGTAAGAGAAGAGATGTCTCACTAAATCAGGAGGAGAGAAACTGAAGCTCCGAAGTTGTTGTTGGTTGATGAGCCTCATCACTTCTGATAATTGCTCGTGCTGGCTGGGACTGGTAATATTTGGAGTCAACCATATCTCAGTATCCAGAACTTCTCCACCTCTACCTAAAACAATGGCTTTGAGAAGTTCCAGGAGATCATTCTTTCTGTCCTGCCACCCTTGGAGGCACTTTTGATGGACTTTCTCAGTGGCTGCTCCCAAGCTGTGGAACCTCCTTCCGAGAGAAATTAAGTACGTTTTCTGCTTGATGTCTTTCTGTTGGCACGCCAAGACACCTTTATTTTAGGCAAGTTTTGGCAACTGACTGGTTAGAAAAGAAGGTGCTTTTAATAATAGGTCCTAGATTTCTTCATTCTTGAGTTTTTGTATTATTAAAAAAAACACATGATATTCTATATATTAATGTTAATGTTCCATTGTGTTTTAATATTATAATGTGTTCCATTCTGTTTTAATATTATATTTTTGTGTGTTTCTGTATTTTTTTTTAGTTAATCTTTTTGTGAGCCACCTTGAATCTCAGTCTTGGGAGAAAGTGGGGGAGATATAAGTCAAATAAATGGCATGATTTAAAAGTAGCCTCTCATTTCAAAAATCCCGCTGTACAGATTTCTTCCTTTTCTGTTCACTAAACTTTTCCTACTCATTCATTCTAGTCAACAGTGTCTCTACAATATTTTTTCTCACAGTGTTTAATTTCCTAGAAAACTGTATTACTGAATGTGATACCAATTAAATAGATATTGTGCCATTTAATTCTTGGCTACAGTGTGATGTGAGAGTCATTATGGTGTAGTTGCTTGATTGTTGGACTAGAACTCCAGGAGACCAGGGTTCTAATTCCTGCTCAAGTCTCAGAAACCCACTGGATGACCTTGGGCAAGACACACTCTTTTAGCCTCAGGGGAGGGCAATGGCAAACCCCTTTGAACAAATCTTGCCAAGAAGTTTGTGATAGGCTTGCCTCAGGGGTGCCATAAATTGGAAACAACTTTAAGATACATGACAGACACAAAATGTGATGGAGGCTCCATCCTGAAGATAAGCAGAGCTGGGTCTCTACAAGTTATCTGAGGATCCCCCTGGGAACCTACCAGGTCTCCACGATGGAATAAAGGTGAGGTGGAAATGTAGAGAGATCAAATGGGAGGGAGGGGATATCCATTCCCATGGGACTGACTATTTTGCCTAAAACCCAAGCATAACATTTGCACAACTCATTGATGTAGACATCTTTACATATATTCAGATTTATTTGTTTTGTTTTTAAAAAATTCTAAGTAAACAATCGCAACTGTGAGGTTTTACATTCCTTCCATTGAATAATTCCTCTTTTCTGACAAGAATATCTGTAGTTCTCTCTTTTTAAGAGCTGAGTCATTCCAGGAAGATATGTGAAGAATGCATTGCCCTTTGACTCTTGAAAGTATCTTCCTATAATTACAGGGTGAACAAAGTGTTATCTTGGGGCCTCATGTGGCCCCCCAAGGGTTTTTTTGTGGTGCTCTAACCCCCCGTCCTCTCCCAAATTGTCAATTTTTCTGCTGAAAAGGGGAAAATGCCTTTTCTGGAAGCCATCCGCAGCCCCTTCACCCTACACAATTGCAGTGCTCTGGTTCCACTTCGGCCACCATGGTTGCATTCCATGGAATCTCAGGATTTGCAGTTTAGAGAGCATTTAGAATTCTCAGCCAGAGAGTTCCAAAGCCTCACCAAACTACAGCATTCCATAAGATGTTGCCATGACAGTTAGATTGGAATTATAGTGCTATGAGTGTTTAGGGTGAAAGGGCCTCAGGGGAAGTTATTCACTTTTCAGTAGATGTAGTGTCATAAGGCCCCCTTGCAATGTTAACATCAAAAATAGGAAGCGAACCTCTGGTCATTTTAAGGTCCCTTCCAACATTTTTTTTGTGCCCAAAGGATCTCAAGGTCAGACAGTTGCCCCCTAAAGCCACCAAAGTTGCTCACTCTTGCTATAATGTAATGGGTAGTTAAGGGATGTGTTTCTTGGCTCTTCAGGAGATTGAAGATTAGGTTTTTCTATTCAAGAAAGACACATCGTTTAACACAATAAATGCCTTAAAACAACTGGAAACAATATATTAAGAAGAGTGGTGCTGTTGTGAGTCTACTGGGCTTTTTTTTTTTAAATAACCAGGAGAAATAACTTTACATTTTGCTTCTAACTTAATAAGGCCCATGCATCTGCTTGCTCGCGCTCTCTGTCTCTCTGTCTCTGTCTCTCTCTCCCTCTCTCTTTCTGGCATAACGGTGACAAGAGTTTTGACTTGTTGCTTCATTTTTATCAGAGATTGAAGGAAAGAATAGAATTAAAGCATGTCAACATTTTTAAGTGGTATCATCTCTGTTTTGCAGCTTTCAAAAATTCTCCATGGAACAGAAATGGCAGCTAATGTTTTCATGGAATAGGAGCTCTAGCTGCAGATTTGTAGAGGGGTTTTTTTTTTTTAAGGAAGTAATGATTATTGTGTGGATTAATATATAATGCATCAAGATTTTTCACTATTGTCAACAATAACAAACTACTTTGAGAGGTCATTACATACAATTAATTAATTTTTAAAGTACAGTAGAGTCTGGATTATCCGTCCTTTGGTCATCCGACATTCCGGATTATCCAACATCGCGGCTGCTTGGGGGCGTGGCTGTAGGCATTTCCGTGCCCCCAGACACACCCCCAAACATGGCAGCCGCGACGGGCAAGGAGAGAAGGGCGAGTGAAGCCTCGCCCCAAAACACGGCCCCAAGCGCGGCGGCAGCAGCGGCGGCAGCAAGCAGGGCGAGTACCTCCAGGCCCCAAAACAAGGGCCAAAGCATGGCAACGGGGAAGGCGATGGGCACAGCATCATCTGTTGAACCTCTCACAATCTCGCATGGTGATGGAGTTAGGGCTCTAGAAATCGCAATGAAGTACATCGAGCAACAAGAAGAAGCTACGGGGGTCAACATTATGATGCTGCAAAGATGGCGAGACTTGGCTGCGAAGAAACAGCAATCGTCGGGAAAGCAGAAAAGGATCAGTGATTTCTTTAAATTTTCAGAGGACTGAACTGTTTATACTGTACATCACAATGTTAATCAGTGATTTCTTTACATTTTCATTTGCAATTCATAGTGATTTCAAGGCTTTTCTTAGACCCTCCGGATTATCTGACATTTTCGGCTATCCGACTATCAGCCCACCCATTTATGTCGGATAATCGAGACTCTACTGTAACATTTCAAGTTTTGCTTTAGAATGCCAGGTCTGTCTGTGCTCTAGAACATGAAAATAAAGCCTGTTATCCTCACCAGTAGTTACAAGATCGTAAGCAGGACTTAGGATCTTGTAACTGCTCGGGATCCATGTTTACAGTCATTAAGATCCAAATGTGATCCCCCTAAACCTACACTTTCTGCCTGTCAGTGCTCCTGACAGATTTCTGGGGTGGTGGGAAATGACAGCTCCAGTACATTCCCAGCTGTAGTGTGTTGTTGAGACAAGCAGTTGTGGCAAGACCCCAAGGGGTCTCTCCAGCTGCTGGTTCTTAATGTACCTCAAAACTGGGATACCACTGTAGATGTAGTGTTCCAGTGCCCGAATTTATGGGACACTGACAATGTGACAAGGTAGGGTTTGGGGGAATGAGCGCCATCATTGTACTTACATCTGACAATGCAGGATCTTGGCCAAAATGATTTATAGACATACATTTCTGGACAAAGCAGCATACAGAATTTTTTAAAACAAGGTTAGCCTTGCAAATGCAAAAAATCTACCGCCTTTGGTGGTGGTGGGGCACTAGAAAAAGTAGTTTAGATGGAGGCTCACTATTGTGCTCAAGAATTTATGGAGACTCCTCAAGAAAGTCAGCAAGATTAGAATGAGAGTAAGTAGTATGGGTGAAGGTTGTGCAATGAGAAAGATGTGGACTCGCTGTTTGATTTAATCAGAGCCCTTTGAAAGAAATCTGACTTTTCTGAAAGAGTTCAAAGGAAGCAATTAAAGTAAAATTAAAAGCTATTTCAAAATGTTGACATTATTCAAAGGCTGTAATTTTTCTACTAAGTGTTTGGGAATGTCTCTGATCAAAATGTTTTCAGTGACTGAGAATAACTGTGGTCGGTAGCAACCCATAGGCCAGGCTGTTAAGTGAAGTGGCTAAATTTAGAAAAGAACTCAGGTCAGAAAGAAATTGCATGCCTCTTGCGCAGATGAAGCAGACTATAAAAGGAATAGGATGAAAGGAAAGAGAATTTGGAGATGGCAAGAGGAAAGAAGGCAGGACTGACATGGCCTAATGGCTAACAGACAGGCCATTTGTGCACTAGGCTGTTATAGTGCTATTGTTCCACTTTCAACATCCTATGGAGTCCTGCGGTTTACAGTTTAGAGAGGGGACCTCCCTAAACTGCAAACCCCAGGACTCCATAGGATGTTGGAAGTGGAATAATAACACTATAACAGCCTAGTGTGGAAATGCCACAGAGTTATGAATTAGGATGTTGTTAGTCTGGATCTTTTCTTTGCCATGAACTCACACAGTGGCCTTGGCCAAGCCATATTGTCTATTTGTGCCTCAGTCCATACACCTGCAATATGGGGAGGGGGGTAGTAATACTGACTTAAAGGATTATTTTAAAGCAGGGGTAGGAACTGTGCAGAGAGCCAGCATAATGCAGTGATTTGAGCACTGGACTATGATCCTGGAGACCAGTGTTTGAATCCCCATTTGGAAATGACTTGGAAAGTATACAACAACAAATTATAAGTTGAATTTCTCATGAAAGACCCTCCATTTTGGCTTTGTGCACACACATAATCCCTGAAGCCTACACCATTTTTCAGTACTCTGAAGGCATTAGATGCTGTCTGATCTCAGAAGATAAGCAGAGTCAGGCCTGGCTAGTACTTTGATGCACCAAGGAATACCTGCTGCTGTAGGCTATATTTCAAAGAAAGACAATGGCAAACCACCTTGGAGTACTCCTTGCACAAGAAAAGTGTATGAAATTCATGTGGCCTGCATAAGTTGACAGGCCATTAAAGGCACATATAGGATCAACCCTAGATGCTAAAGGAGCTTGCAAAAGTTACTCTTTGAACTAGATCTCTCAGAATCCCTAAGCATGTGCAGCCACATTTCCAAGCTCTGAGGTACAAGTGGACTAAGGACTAAACTACACATTACCTTTTCAGTCTTGGACAGGTGCTTTGTATGCAAAAAAGCTACCTACTTACACTTAAGGCCAGAGCTATGCAGCCATGGTAACATTAATTTGGCCTTATGTTGTTATGATTGTGATGTTTTTATAGGTATATACCTGGCAGCAGTGGGTTTCCTTTTGAGTATATATAAACAGGATTGCACGATAAGCCTTTGCTCAGATTATCATGACTGTAATATCTCAGTTTCTAACTGATGAACTTTTGATGTGATGTGGTGATATTACCATAATGTCAAGAGCTGTGATTACTCTTCCCAGATAATTGAGGAGCATGGCAATCTTCTCTAATGACTCCATAACCTTAGTACTCCCCAGAAATGGTTTATTGAAGGATGGGTCTGAATGAAAAAAAGTATTTAAATATCAGGTACTTTGGACTTTGTGTATAAATTTCCTGGCTAGGTGGGAAAGAATTTAACCGTGTAATCTGACCTTTCAGTTTTACGACCTGGATGATGATGGTGATGATGATGATGGTGATGATGATGATAGGATTGTCACTAAAACATTAAAGGTGGCATAATTCTGTACTGCACTGTGCAATGATGTTACACAAATATGTCACTTTCAGTCAGTGTACGTGTTCCAGTGTGGTGGGATCAATGGTGTCACTAGGGTTGTTGACACCTAGAGCAGTAACTCATGGTGTCACCCTCATGGACCTCCCCCCTTACCAGATCATACACAATCTTTAGTAATTTTTATTTGTACTAATGTTACTTGTGAATTGTAATTCCCATATTTCACTGGATGTAATGGCAATAGTCAGTGACATCTTTTAGTCTTTTACTCCAAGTCTCAAGTCAAGTCTCAAGTCTTTACTTTCAGGTCTCAAGTCGAGTTTCAAGTTCTTGCAATATGCTTTCAAGTCAAGTCTTAAGTCTGGGATCCAACTTTATACCCCAACCTATATTCCAGAATTTCTGGACAGAGTCGAACAAAGTCAGTTTTAACCATTTAAGTAGACTCAGCCCTCCACACCTGTGATTTTGCCATCTGCAGCTTTGGAAGTAGGGAATAGGATCCTTCTTATTCCCCCTTCCCCAAGCTGGAGGATTTTGCATTAATAGGCATAAAAGAGTCCGTGGCTTTGGAAGTGGAGAATAGGGTCCTTCTTACTCCTCATTATTGAAGCTTCAAAATCTTTAGAAGGAAGGATCTTTCCTCAAGCCCATTGCATAACACATTTGCTGTTCCCTGCTGAGAAACACAACCTGCGCTCTGGGGCGAGTCTTGCCTTCTGCTGTTAGGAAAAGTTTTAGAAGGCTTTAGAAGGCTTCTCTGATATACAGTGGGGGAAGCTGCTCAGCAGATCTCAACCCTGTCTAAAGCCTGTTGCCTAGCCTGTTTGCTGTTCTCCTCTGAGAAATGCACCCGCACTTTGGGCTTAAGGCAGATTGTCATATGACCAGTTGGCAAAAAGAGACGGAAGTGTTGTTCAAAGTTGTAAGGTTTCTGGACAAACTTGTTACATTACTGAACCAAGGGCAGGAAATCTGTCACTAAAAATATGCAAGACACGAGTTGAGTCAGTGCATCATTTATTGCTGAGTCCAGTTGAAGTCCAGTCATTGAAGTGACTTGCATCTGACTGGAGTCTATATCACTGGCAACAGTAGTGACATACATAACTAGCAAAATTAAAACTATACCTTTAAATTACAATATCGTATGCACAACCTAATTGTATTTACACTTATGTAGTTTCATGTGCTCATGATGCCACTGCTCTCCACCCCAAATCTTCCTAAGAAGTGTCCCATGCTCCAAGTGAGAGAAGGTGTGCTTCATGAACTGCCAGTCAATCACAATGAGATATTTACGGCAGGGATGTCTTTCCTTCTGAATTTCCAAATCTGAATCATTCCATGCTTGTTGCCAGCTACGCACAAGAACAGAGTGGAAGGTTTTTCATGAAATAAAACCTTTGGAAAAAAAAAGAGTTCCAAAGATTTTGTTACAGTAGCTGTAATAATAGCACATGAAAGGGGTATTCATATGCTGTTACTCAAGTGACTACTTCTGTTACTACCATTTTGTGAATTTACTCATAGATTTGAACAGTAGGCAAGAAAGGCAAGTAGCGCATTTAACAAACATCTTTTTCTTTTCCATGAGTCACGTTCATGCCTCACACACAAGAATTCATTTTTTAGTCCAACAGACTAAACCGTTTGTTTCCCAAATTCTGTTTGGGAAAATGGCCTAAAGGCACCAGATCTTGTCTGATCTTGGAAGCTAAGCAGGGTGAGGCCTGGTTAGTACCTGGATGGGAGGCTGCCAAAGAATACCAGGTGCTGTAGGCTATATTTTAGAGGAAGGAACTGGCAAAACCACCTATGAGTATTCCTGGCCTAAGAAAACCCCATGAAATTCATGGGGTTGCTATAAAGTGACAGGTGACTTGAAGGCTCATATACACATAAATGTTTGTGCTTGGTCATCAAAGCATGAGAATGTGTGCATAAGGGAATTTGGATCAAAAAAAGAAATGTTAGCAGGTGACATAGTTACTACCTCTTCCCTATAAGGCCTCACACTTTCAGCATCTCAGTAATGATGATGACAGAGCAACTTTTATAGCTAAGAAAGACAAAAAGCTGGCAGTGGAGCCACAGATACAAGTTAGTAACTAAAGGTCTAAATTACCTAGGCTAGGAAACGGGGAGGGCAACATGACTTTCAGCACCCCAAAACCAATTATGACCATTGGCCATGCTGGCTGGAGATTTCTGGCAGGTATCATATCCCCGAAAGGAACTTTCCCATGCTTTGGTGGTGTTGACCTTTTGTTATTAATGCACCCATCCTCTACTGCTCCCACTTTGCCTTTGATCTCTACAACTATTTGCCATCTCCTCCTCCTTGCTTAGGTTCCTATCTTCTTCAAACTACTGCGTACCCTCAAATGTTTCACAGATCAAAATTGAGGCACACATGGCCTAGCAACATCAGAGTGTGATCAAGAAGAGTCAACAGGTAGCAGATTTCCAGTGCATGGCCATGATCTGTTGAATTTTTTCCCCTCATATAACTGTTAAAATAATGAGATGTTAAATACATGGGCAGGAGGAGAGCAATAAGAACAATATTAGTATCAGCTTTTATGAGTGGTTCAAGAAATGTGAAAACAAAGAGATTGATGGTAAAGGTATAATGTGTTGGAAAAAGATTGCTGTGACCTTTGTTCCAATTAAAAATACTATGATGGGCATGTGGAAAGCACCTGGGAATGACTGTGCAAGTATGAGGTAATTCCCATGTGACAATAAGGCTGAGTCATAGTGATATGAAACCTGGGCAAGGGGCTTCATCAGCCATGGTGACATGTAATCCAGGCTGGGGTTACATCAGCTACTCTCTGTGTATATAAAAGAGGTAGGCTCTGCTAAGCCTTTTTCTCTCGGTCTCCCTGCTTCTGGCCAGAGGCTTTGCCGGAGCATATCTCTACCTGATATGGTGATGGAATGCTGAACCTATGTTGAACGATCTGCAAACCTGTACAGATTCATATATTGGAACTGAAGAATAAAGAGCCTCCAGGTATATTTTTGGATGACAATACTGTGTGCTAGTGTTCTTAGTGGGCAGCTTTTGGGGTCAGAGCAGTGCTGCATGATATACTCTGCTACACATGCTTCTTGTTGCTGTGTTTTCAACTCTGCTGGATGTTTTGTTTTGCTTGCCTCTGAGCCACGTTGGTCAGAGCACAGCGTTAGGAGGGAGGATTTAGTGCGGTCTGCCTAAGTCCCATCATCCACCTTCCCTCCACATAATGGGAGAGAGAAAAAACTGTTGTGTTATCTGCTTTGTACTTCTATCCCACCCCCGCCCCCAAGAAAGAGAAGCTCATTCTTGAACAGCCAGGTGGAAAGGGAGAGCAGCCAGGAAAGCACCCACAATTCTACTGAGGAACAGGCTGGCTTGTGGTTGTTGAGGCAGTGGTATGTGCTGTCATGACTTTCACAAAGGGGCTTCTGAGGCCACACTCCAGCACTGTGGTGGTTTGAGATTTTGCTGCCAGTCTTTAGGCCAAAGGCAGGGCTGAGGTTTCACTATGCAGGCTTGAGGGCTTTTCTGCCACTGAACCCAGGAAACAGTCCTCATTTATTGATAAGAAAAATGCTGAGGGGAGGATTGAAAGCACCTTGTGTGTGAGAGGGGTGTGGGTGGTCCCACCAAAGCAACGGAAGAGTGTCTGGGGCAGAAGAGGTGCAGCATTCACATTCAGGGATGTCACTAGGGTTGGCGTTACCCTCCTCTGATGCTGTTACGCAGTGTGGTTTGCTCTCCCTGCACATACATCCTGTGATGCCACTGAGTGGGGAAACTTCTTCAGAGCTAGGGACTATTTTTCTGGCTGGCTGGCTGCTGGACCACTGAATGTCTGAAGAAAGTGTGGTTAGGGGCGTACCCTCTAATGTTTCACAGATCAAAATTGAGGCACACATGGCCAAGCAACATCAGAGTGTGATCAAGAAGGCAAAAGTTATTAATGAGATAGGACATCCAAGCTAGGACAGAATGAAGCAGTTCACTTTTGCTTGAGTCTACTGGGAAGGGTAAGAGTCCATCCCTGCTTCTTCTCTTTTCTTCACCTGCTGAGTTAATTGAGTGCAAAATGCTTGTGCACTCTGAACCCAGTTTGTACCAACTGTAGTAAGCTGAGGACAAGAAGAGACAGTGGGAGGAGGCCAACAGAGGATAAATCAGGACTGTCCCTGCCAAACTGGGAAAGTAAGAGGATATTTAAGGGAGAACGGGTACAGTTCAGTAGATTTTTTTAATTCATAAAATGGACAAAAATAGATATAAATGAGGTAAAAATGTGTAAAAAAAACCAGAAAAAATATATTTATGTTCTTATAAACACTTAAGATATATTTATTTTATTATGCTGCTTGTTTTGTATTAAGAAATAACATCTCCTAACCCACTGAGAATTACACTGCTATTTGAAATGATTAATTTATCTTAAAGAATTTATTACAAATACACTTGGCCCTCCACATTTGTGGGTTTCACTTTCACAGATTTGATTATTTGTGAGTTTCTCCAACCCCTACCCCTGCCCACCTAAGGTGCTTCTTTTCAGGGGGAATCGTCCTTCTTGGCAGCTCTGATCAGGCTGTGCAACCCTTTAAAAACCCTCTGGTCCTTCTCCTCTTCCTTCTCCTCCTCCATCTGCTGCCAGGCCAGCTAAGGACAGCTTGCAACCTGATTTTTCAACACCACAAACCCTCTCTCAAAGTCCCCTCATACTCAGGGAAGGAGAAAACACAGGGCTACTATGCCAACCCACCCACTTTCCCTGATCTGGTTTGAACCCTGGGTGCCCATTTTCCCCACCATACCTTAGCCCTCTTGCCACAGACACACGGACACACACAACACATTTTGATCTTTGTGGGTTTTCCACTTTTGCAGGGGTCCTGTATCCGTAATCCTAGAGAATTTGTAGGGCTGGCAGTCATTCATTATAGCGTAAATTATATTCATTACAGAGTTATTTTAAGTCATTACACAATCATTTAATTTCTTTCTAATAAACTTGAGAAACCGTGAACTTTACATTAACTTCCTATGGTAGCATTGGCAACAGAAGCAGCAAATTAAAGGCTTCCTCTTCCAATTGACTGGGGAAAGGCTTTTAAATGCTTGCAATGCCAAGCCTTCTTCTGCTTGACTGGTAATTGATAAGTTAATTATGTTAGTCAATTGAACCATGTTAGTACATTTAGTAGTTTGAATTAAGACTGGTAATTGGAAAAGTAATCTATCATGATTATCAATTGATCTTTTAGTGTTAGTGCATTTAGCAGTATGCTGCCAATTTTGGGTGAAAGACTGAGTTTTTTTTCCCCTGTAGGACTTGTGAGTGAAAAAATAAGGATTGGAAGCCCCATGGGATCTGTGGACTGTTCTTTGCTTGCCCCACGTAAGACAATTGTAAGTGCTGCTTCAGGGCACTAGGATGTGTTGAGGAAGATCACAAAAGTGGCTAGCTTTGTTTAAATCTTATGTTCCCTTGTGAGTTGACCTTGTCCTGATCTAATGATGCACTTATAAAATCAGTAGTCTGTATATAGGTTGCCAGATCTCAAGGCCTAGCCCTTGAGGGTGCAAAGTCTACAGTTTTATGGACGCAGTTCCAGGCAAAAAGAAAGGGCTCTACTATTGAAGCAGCAGTTTGCTACAGTTTGCAAGTCTTCACTAATTTATCACTGGTGCTTGCAAAGACTCTCCAGAGAGAGTCTACAGGTTTACTTAGTTTTCAAAGACACATCTGTGTTAAGCTTTGGTGACCAACCATGAAATAATGAGACCAGACACAGAAAATTAGGTTACATAATGGCCACTTTATTTGACCTAACCTATTTAAATTGTGTTGGCCTGGAAATGGAGTGAGAGGGAGAGAATCCCGATGTAGGTCTGGCTGAAGCTCAGGTGTCAATCCCTGTGATAACCTCCTCAGCCTTTCTTTGGGCAAAGCACCTAAGCCCTGGGGCCAACCCAAATAATATGGGTTGCTTCCTGGTCCAGCTTAATCAGAAGGTAATCCAGGGATTCCCACCCAGACTCTAAAAATGAGAGCCTGAATTTCAATTTAGCCACCAGGGTAGGCTCCTTCTCTACCTGCTGGGACACAGGACCCTAAAAGGGCCTCCAGAGCCCTACACTACACCCACAGAGTGCCAAAAAGTGATCACCAAATTCTTAAATTCTCCCCCTGCTACCTGCCAGAAGGAAACCTATTTAGAGGCATCACCTTGGGACAATTGCCCAAGTCCCGCAGATACAGTATGGGAGAGGGGAAAAAATCCTAATTGGCCAGGAAGCGACCAGACAAGTTTCACAGTGCACTGAGGGTGGGAGGGTGGGTTGTGCTGGAAAAATCAAAGCACGATCAGGCTTAAATAGCCTAATGCCCCACCCCTATCCCGTGCGATGATCTGGCACAGGATGCCAATCAGTCAACATTTTGGTGTCTTCCATGGAGACCACCAAATGGTTATCTTCCCCATCAGTGACACTAGTCACATACATCCAGGAAGCACTTGCAGCACAAAAAGGAGGAAGGGGTTGGAGGAGGAATGTAGCAGCACTTTTAAGACTGACTGGTTTTTATTTTCGCATCAGATTTTATGGATAGAAACCCACATCTTCAGGTGTAGTGCAGAGTGAAGTTTCCTAAAGGTGCCGCTACATTCCTTCCCTCAGTCCCTCCCTTCCTCCTCCCTTTTGTGTTTAGATAGCTAGCTTGCTCCTGTTCTTCCAGTTGTTGAAGCAGCAAGATTCATCCTCTATTTCGCTCTGCATCCACCTTCTCACTCAAAGCAAGCAGGCTAGGTTAAATGCTCCTTCCTCCCTAAAGAGACAGGAGTAATCCCCTCATTTCATCTTGCTCTAGGAAGATCCCCTTTAGCTAAGGTCGACTTAGGTCCTTTCCACACCATACTCCATTAGCATATTCTTCCATTGCAATCTCAGCATTGCCATTCATAGAATGGTAGCAGGTTAGAAACGCTCTCTTTTGCACCTTAAGTGGCTGAGTTGCAGTATCGCCACTGGTGTTCCTTCTGCATTCCTTCTGTTCCTTCAGCGTCCTTGGCCACTCTCTTTCCTCACTGTTATCCTGCCCCACTGCCCCTCATCGGTCAGGGTTTTTTTTTTTTTTGGCAGGGGGGTTTTTCTTTTGGAAGCTGTCCTAGTGCAGCAGTGTTGTAACAGCATGACACACCAGTACACTATTGCACTTCTGAACTATAATGCTTAAAAATGTATTTAAAAAACAACAAGTTTTAACTCAAAGGAGAAATTTAAAATAAACATGGAGAGGTGATAGATTTCAGAGTTACCACACCATTGGAGTAGCTTGAGGGAGGGACAAGCTGGCGTGCCTACACCCTGCACACTCCTGGATCCAGGAGGACAGGAAGCACTATGATAGAACTGGACTGAGCCGGCTGATGGGATTGAAGTGCTAAAGGAGGCTCTTAACGGATTTTTTCTGGAAATGATATAAGGTGGTTTTTCAATGCCTGGGGACGAGTTATCAGCTGGATAGTGACAATATGCAGTAGCATGGCTCCTGGACTGGAAACAAACTGCTGCTGCTGTGCTAAAGTGACATTGTGCAGAAATGGCCTTAATTTTTAAACAGAAAAATATTCTCTCTCTCTCTCTGTTTGAATAACAAGCTGCAAGAAACTGTGCTTGGTACTTAAACAACATCTGAAGGGCGTGACCTTAGGTTTCAGGTTTGAGGCTGTAAACTTTAGGCCTAGGACAATCCTGAATTGGCAACCCTAGTAAAAGAGGGCATGCTGATCAAATTTGCAGATGACACCAAATTGGGAGGGGTTGCTAATACCTCAGAGGACAGGATCAAAATTCAAAACAACCTTAATTGGAGAGCTGGGCCAAAGCTAACAAAATGAATTTCAACAGAGAGAAATGTAAGGTCCTACACTTAGACAGAAAAAATGGAATGCATAAATATAGGATGGGGGGCACATGGCTGGATAACAGTATGTGTGAAAGGGATCTAGGAGTCTTGGTGGACCACAACCTGATCATGAGTCAGCAGTGTGATGTGGCAGCCAAGAAAGCCAACGTGATTCTTGGTTGCATCAATAGGAGTACGGTGTCTAGATCAAGGGAGGTAATGGTACCACTCTATTCTGCTTTGGTCAGACCCCATCTGGAATACTGTGTCCAGTTCTGGGCACCTCAATTCAAGAAGGATGTCGACAAGCTGGAACGTGTCCAGAGGAGGGCAACCAAAATGGTGAAGAGTCTGGAAGCCATGCCCTGTGAAGAACGTCTTAGGGAGCTGGGTATGTTTAGTCCGCAGAAGAGACAATTAAGAGGGGACATGATACTCATGTTTAAATATCTGAAGGGATGTCATGTTGAGGAGGGAGTGGGCTTGTTTTCCACTGCTTTGGAGACTAGGACAAGGAGCAATGGATTCAAGCTGCAGGAAAGGAGATTCCACCTGAACTTCAGGAAGAACTTCCTGACGGTCAGAGCTATTCGGTAGTGGAACATGTTGCCTCGGAGTGTGGTGGAGTCTCCCTTTTTGGAGGTTTTTAAACAGAGGCTGGATGGCCATCTGTTGGGAGTGCTTTGATGTGGGTTCCTGCATGGCAGGGGGTTGGACTGGATGGCCCCTGTGGTCTTCCAACTCTATGATTCTATGATTCTAATGCAATACTTTGGGCTTTTGTTTGTTTGTTTTGGAAAAGTCTTTTGAAAATAGAGTTGGGATGTGCTAAATATTCCTGGATTTTGACATCCATTAACTCCAGACAACATGGTCAATGGTCAGGAGTGATTCTTGGATGGTACAAGTTGAAAATTATCAATTTCTATTGGGGAAACCAGAGCCAAAGTTACATCCATTGGGCATGTACCAACTACAGGGTTCAAATCACAGTGGATCCATGCAATTTTATCTATGAAGTACCATGCAGATTGACCACAATGGTCACTTTAAGTGGCTGTTTTGTAGGTAGAAGTATAATTGCTATGATGCCTAAATACTCAAAGGTGCCAGATCCCATGTGATCTTAGATGTGAAGCAGAATCAGCTCTGGTTAATACTTGGATGGGTGACTGCCAATGAATACCAAGTGCTTTAGACTATATTTCAGAGGAAGGAAATGGCAAAACCATCTCTGAGTGTTCCTTGCCTAAAAAAAACTCTATGAAATTTCTAGGGTCACCATGAATTGACAGGTAACTTGAAGGTGCTCAGGGACACACACAATATAATTGCTATGTGTTGGGTTTCATTTTCCTCCTACACTTTGAAACAGAACACAGTTCATGCTCAGAACCCTTCAATTGAATGAAATGGCCCACCAGCCCACACACTGGAATTGTTTCATTTCCAAATATAGTTCATAATTTTGGTAAAAGAAATAGATGTCTCCGGTGGAGTGGCATGTCTCTAAGCATCAGAACAATCTTATACAACAATTGATCTGAAAGATAGAGAGAAAAACAAAACAGTTTCTCCTTCTGGAATCTGTCACATGCATTCACCTTCTCTGCATACAGCTAGCCCTTAGATTGAATCTCTTATGCCTCATTCAGAGGTCCCTGCCCTCCATGACCTGCATGTCTTTTTCATAAATATTCATCCCACGGAGGTAATCCCTGCAGCATCTATTGAATTAGAAGGAAAGAAAACCTTGGTGGAGAGGGTCTCGGCGGAGAGAAAAACCCTTTTGAGAGTATTAAGACGCTGCATGCATGAATAGACTGTCAGTGTGCTAAGTAACTACAAGATTGTGGTAACAGGGAGAGCAGTACAAGTTAAGAAATGGTGGGAATTCTCAAGACTCTCTGCCAGCTGTTTTGCCTGGGTAAATGGAAAGAGATAATAGCCTTTTCCTAGTTCACTATAAACAATAAAACCCCTCATTTCTCCCCCTTGCTTCCTACCTTTGCAAATTGTAGAAAGATGGCAACAAAAAGGGAATAGAGTATAAAGGGAGCTGATAAATGGGCAGGGTTCAAATCTGGAGCCAGAAGTGTTCAAAAAGTCACCACATGAAAGGTTTCTCCTCTTAAGCATCAGTCAGCCTACATAAAATAAAGAGTATCAGAGTCAGAGACCAGGGATTTTAAAGAAAAGGGGAGGAACCCAGTGCTGTACTATCCTGGCGTAACGACAGTGGCATAGGCAGTAGCAGCACAATTTCTCAGAGGTGAAGAGAAGATAATTTGCCATTATCCAAAAAGTTTATTTACTTCCCCTGTACCAAAACAGTACTCTGGCATACCCTTTAACATTCCCATTTTGGAAGAGACGGTCCAAACTAACTGCCTGTGCCCCCACTTTTGATCCGTTTTTAAATGTCTTAGTTTCTCTCTCATCCTGCCAGTTTCCCCCTCCGTCCTCAGCTTACTTCAGTTGCTGCAAACTAAGGCCATTTTCCTCCAAACTAAGGCCATTTCTGCACTACACTGTTATAGTGCTATTATTCCACTTTCAACATCCTGTGGAATTCTGGGGTTTGTAGTTAACTGAAGCCAAAGAGCTCTCTGGCTAAGAATTTTAAATACAAACCCCAGGATTCCAAAGAATGTTGAAAGTGGAATAATAGCACTGTAACAGTGTAGTGCAGAAATGGCCTAAATTCAAAGTATACTCAATTAACTCAGGATGGGATAGAAAAGAAGAGGGCCTTCCCTGTAGTCTCAGGTAAAAGCAAACTCCTGCAGCTTCTTGTAGATTTTGTGTTCTTCCTTAATAACTTCTGCCATCTCAGCTACGTTCTGATGTCGCTTGGCCAACCGTGTCCCAGTTCTCATCTGTGAAATGTTGGAATATATGCTTTGGTGTTCTAAGGTTCAGAAGGGATAATTTCTGGCTTGTACCCAATCTTTTATATAAGACTTGCCTTAAAGAAAATTACAGCTAGTTCCAGTATTGATTTTGGAAATCCCTTATTTATTACAACTGTAAAGGGTACAGTTTTTAATTAAATATGCTTTATATGCTGGAACTCTAAATCTGTCTTGGTTTTATGTTTGCAAGTTAATCCTGGTTAACTACAGTGAATGCACGCTTATACATCTTGGGGTTTTATGATGTCATTAAAAAAAAAAAAGATTTGCAGCCAATCCCAATCTATTTTCCCAGTCTCCAAGAGGTGGTGGAGGAGGATTACTGTTAGTACGTAGCAAAGTTTGGAAAAATTACCTTTTGAGTTAAGAATTCCTCAGGCTGCATGGAGGAGGGAGAGGGCAATGGCCATGCAGGCTGGGAAATTTTGGGAGCTGTAATTCCTCAAATTAATTTTTCCAAGCTTTGGTACAGAAAGTTATACTAGGGTATATTCACATTACACAGTTATAGTGTAGTACAGTACCATATCTACTGAAGTTGTACTATATAGTACTATTAACTATGTAGTACTATTACTCAGTATAGTAAAATTGACATGATATTCACATTGTGCAGTTACAGTACTTTGATATCACTTTTAACTGCTGTAGTTTTATCCTATGGAATTCTGGGATTTGTAGTATCATGACATACATGCAGTTTTTGACCAGAGAGGTCTAGTGCTGCAGTTCAAGGGAACAGACTACAGAATTCTAAGTATCTCATGGAACTACAAAGCCCAGAATCACAGAGCATGAAACCATGGAAGCCAAAGTCATATCAAACTGCTATAACTGTTTAGTATATCCTAATCTAGATACTTGTTCATCTTGCCTGGGGTGACTATTTTGATTAGCACAGCTCCCCAGCTTCTTAGTTTGGGGTGTTTCTCTGCAGCTGTAATGAAATCCTTCTGAAACTGAAGAAAACAGGGACTAGATCTGGAATTTTCTACATGTAAAACATGTGTTGTGCCATGGGGCTGCAGATCCTCTCTAAACTGCTTATACTTGCTTAACAAGGGTGAGGACCTACTGGAGTAATACTGAAATCCATGGGTTGAAGATATGAGGCACAGCCTTAATGTTAATGGGAATAATGATGGCAGGAATATATGTAAGTATATATAATTAAGAGAACCCCACCTCCACCCCCACTATTTTACAACTTGAAAAAAAAAGCAGTTAGTTGGACGCTTTCTGCATGTGTACTTAAAATTCTTATATGGTTTTAGAAGCAACTCAAAGTCTGGGTAAATAAAAAAGTACCAGAAATAAATCATAGAATCATAGAGCTGGAAGAGACCCTAGGGGCCATCTAGTCCAACCCCCTGCTATGCAGGAACACACGTCAAAGCATTCCCAACAGATGGCCATCCAGCCTCTGCTTAAAAACCTCCAAAGAAGGAGACTCCACCACACTCCAAGGCAGCATATTCCACTGCTGGACAGCTCTGACCATCAGGAAGTTCTTCCTGAGGTTCAGATGGAATCTCTTTTCCTGCAGCTTGAATCCATTGCTCACAGAACAGAGTTCCAAAGTCAAGATGCTACCATCCTGAACTGTCCTTCTCACAAGTATTCATCTATGCAACTCCTTTGGGGAATGGATTTTGGAGTCCCATTAGTATTTGGGTGGGATACTGCCGAGTAATACCACGTACTTTCTTTCAGAGGAAAAGAATAGCAAATCACCTCTGAGTACTCCTTGCCTAAGGAAACCCTATGAAATCCAGGGAGTTGCCATAAGTTGCAGGTGACTTGCACATAAACACACAATAACTGTCAGGAATAGAGTAATCACTTATGCATCATCCCTTCCCATCTAAGAAAATTTATCACCCTCCAAAGAGAAAAAGGAATTCAATTTGCATAAAATTTACATGTGGTAATTTATATGCATAAGTGCCAATTTAGAAAGTATTGCTATCATTTCAACAATAATACAATAGATCTCACTGTAGGCAGAAGGACTGCAAACAAGTGGCCTTTGTACCTGTTCCTTAAAATCTGCTGCCCAGATGCTAACAGTGGAAGGGCAGCTTCAAAACTCCACCGGCTCTCCCTTCTTATGGTTCTATATCTTTAAAATAGATTTGGACTTCTAACAGAAGAAATCTTCAGAGGCAGGACTTTGCTCTGTCAACCTTTCAAACTGGTGACTGTTTTCTCCAGCAGTATCTTTTTCAACATGCATCTTTTGTTTTCTTCTAAAGTACATTCTGAGGTCCATGAGCAATAGGTATTCACAGCATAGACATTTGATGGAACAAATTGTGCAAATCATAGCTGTTAAAAGCTTTTATAGAAAACATTGCATCTATGTAAAAATGTCCTGGCAACTACTAAATGCAAACAGTGTCCTTGGACAATGTATAAAGAATAGGTTTTTTAATAAAGAAAAATCTGAGTGCCTATTCTGGGAGGAATAAAAATGGTGTTTTTCTAAAAAAGAAAACAAAAACAAAATTCTGGTTTTTTTTTTCCTTTTTGTACTTTGAAGAAAATGGAAGGAACAGTAGCAATGTGAACTTGGCTTAGGAATCTTGCAATGAGTTATGACTTCAGATGTCCAAGAGACATTCAGAAGTTTTGCATGACTTGCCGAAGGTCACTGAGTGGGATTTCAGGTCTGAGCAGGGATTCAAATCCTGGAGTCTCCTGGACCCCTAGTCGAACACTCAAACCACTAGACCATGCTAGCTGTCTATAATTCAGGCGTTACCTATCTGGAAATAGCAAATGCATAAAGAAGGGAAACTGGCGACCCCATCCTGTTACCAGTTCTTTTGATTGTTGTTGTTTTTGTGTACCTTCAAGTAGTTTCTAATTTCTAGTGACCCTCTGGTGAAGCTATCATGGTTTTTTGGGGTGGTGGTGGAATGAGAGTGTGTGACATTCTCAAGGTCACCTAGTGGGTTTCTGTGGCTGAGCGGAATCAAAACCTGGTCTCCAGGGTCATAGTCCAGCACTCAAGCCACTACACCATTCTGGCTCTCTTCTTTTGTTTAAAGAATGGCAATTTGAATTTGAGAGCCTCTTAGTAGGCTCTTTAGGCAATTGGGAGTCTTAAAATTCACTTGGAGGGTCTTCATGGACTACAGAATCTCTCCTGTTCAGCCTGTTGAAGTTTAGACTTGGAACTGGAGATGAAGAGGAGCAACCTAGTGTGTTCTTGAAAACTCTTCATTACAAGCACTTCATTCATGAGCACGGTGGAAAACCCATAATGATGTGTAATGTGCAACCATTGTCAGACACTTTCATCTTGAAGTTATATATCTGTGAACACTGGCTTCCTTTATTTCAGGAATTAAGAGACTGAGAGCTCCATTTTTTTAAAAGTCGGCATTTTGATTTTGTACCAGATAAATATTTGAGGTATTTTATTCTGAGGCAATTATTACAACGAACATTATACCCAAACCTTTGAAGTCTTTACATTGCCTTAGGATAGCATGTTGCACATTCTGTCACAGATGGTATTCCTGTGTTTTCTGTCAGGTTTCCTGGCTCAAGGATTAAGAACAGAAAACTTCTTTCTTCTGATTTAGATTTAATGGCTAAAACAGGAGAAAGCCTTACTACATCCTTGTACACATATTGTCAGTTTATTCTATACTATAGAGAATAAATTCTCTGTTGTCTTACTATAGACAGCGAAATGGATAATCATGGCTTCAAAGAAGTTAATTGAAGTTGTGTCCTGAAAGAAAGTGATGGCTCTGTTGCCCTGTCATCCGCCAAAATTTCTAGTGCTATGGAAAATGTACTTGTTTCATTTGAATCATTAGTGGAAATAAATGTCACCACAAAATTGTCTCACTAGAGGATCCAATCTGCTATTTCATTTGCCATGGATTTTTAACAATTATATGAATGGACTGCCTAATATCTAATCAAAACGTGGCCCTGCTAGGCCTGTTCCGATTCAGTGTTTGGTTTAGCCAGAGACACAGAAAAGACACAGCTTGGAAATGCACTGCAGCCACAATGCAATCTCTTTAATCACCAAGGTGTTTATTCTCATGTCAGTGATCCTAGTTGACTTGCATGTGATGATTGCAGTTTGTGGAACTCGGCCCTATCATTCAGTAAGCCATAAATAACACACCAAGAGATAATACCTGTGGTGCTTAGTACAGCTATCTTTTTGCCTAGTCTAGTTATGAATGTTTCCTTTCAGGACCTAAAGTAACATGTAAAGCTTGCTGTAGCTGATAATAGTGTGTGAATGGTCAAATATATTGAAACTGGTCCATCAGTGATGTGTATTACATCAAAGCTTTCTCAAGTTACTTAGATGAGCATATGTATAATTTAAAACAGGAGTGCACAGCTACAATAACTCTGGGGTCAGTTTTCTATCCTAGAATCCTGCCAGAAATGTCAGAAAACAAACCATTCCAAAGCAGAAATGGCTGGAAGTTTCTTTCTACCCAAGGATGTAGCAATGAGTGGGTGTGTGGGAATGAGGGCGGTGAATACCACAGTAAGATTCTTACCCCCCATAATATTTTCCTTCCGTCCTTGAATTTCTAGCACTGTAGTAGCACTATAGCATTATATTTGAGCGTTTAGATATTCAGACATCCAAAGAAAAGAATATGATAGCATACTGCAAAGATCCTGCACTAAGACCCTTTCTGCAGGACAGTGGCCTGGTATGGGGACACAAGAGGAGCAGGACCATGACAACACTTCTCTGTCATGTTGTCACGGTCCCACACTTCTCGCGTCGCTAGGCAGCACAATCATGGGGTATATCATGGATGGAAAAAGTCCATCAATGACCCCCAATCATGCAAGACTTCTGTCGCAGCTGGCCATGCAGAAGGGCTGGAGGCACAATCATATGCTTCCTTCCCCACTGCAGCATGGGAAGAAGGCTGGCTATAGCGGGGAAGGAAGAAGTGTGTCCCTGCACTCCCTTCTGCAGGCACCTGATCGGGTGTGGAGAGGAGCGCTGGGTACACACTCCCATCTTGGCAGAGGTGCTGCCAGGATTGCAATGGGACGAAGAGTGAGAGCATCATCCTGTGGAAATGGCCTAACACTTACTAACATTTACTAAATCTTTGTAACTGTACCAAGAAACTGTTCCACACCTGTACTCTTTCTATCCTGCATGGCTCTCCTTTGGTACATATACAACTGTGTGTGGAAATTCATGCTCAACTTTGTCACCTGGGCTGACACTGTATAGGTGTTCAATGCTTCCTCAGAAAGAAGCAAATCTAATAATTTTGGTGTTTGAAAGTAACATATATGAAGGAATGACAAATGGTTCATAGAGAAATCATGGTACATTAGACTGAATAATAGTTCAGATCATTGTAGAAGGATTTCTTCAATGTGCATTTACTTCCTGACCATGTTTTTTTTTTTACACAACTATTTTCCGTTGTTGAAAATGTTGGCTAGTCTCTTGTTCAATATTCATGAGATTGTAATCCAGACTTACAATTTTATAACTTTGAGGATTCACATTTGAGGTTTTGAATGAATGAATGTGATACCAAAAACCTACCTTTTAAATCAGATAGTTCCCCAATTCTCTTCAATGCTCTTCCGGTTGTGCTGTGCATTGAGACAAGCAGCTGCAGCAGAACACTGGGGGTTCTCCAGCTGCCTTTTTAGAAACATCTCAACATACCTTGTAAAAGAATTGAATATTTGGGGTATTTTTATCATTACCCAGGGCTGCTTTTTTCCACAGAGCCTCTCTTTTGGGGATTTATGGCCAAACTCCCCCTCCACATTTTTAGTTGCTACCCCTCTGAAAACTGTTTTACTATACCCCTACATCTAGCTTTGAAAGAAGGTAGTGTTACCCCAAAATATGAGTGACTCTGGGTCCACTTATGATGCCAGTACTTCCATTCAAAGGTGGGGAATTATTAGCTCAAAATCAGGAAGGCTGTGGGGGAGTGGGAGATCTTTCCACCAATGTTTACAGGGTCTACACAGGGAAGAGCCAGCTAGAGATCCAAAAGCGAGCAAAAATGTATTTTATTTAGGGAATTGACAATCACACTCAAGACACAAGCACTCACACAATCACAGGAGGCTAGCTGAAGGAGAAAAGGAGGAAAATTGTTGATAGCAAAGTGTAGGGGTGATGATCATATTTACTGATCTGGAGAGCAGCAAAGAAACACCAATGTGGCTTAGACTGGTGCTTAAGGACAGTAACCATTCGGACAGCATGGCATTCAGCGAGCGAGATACTGTGCCTGACTACTCAAAATGAGGGGTTTTTATACCCAGTTTCTACCTGGAGGGCATGGATGTGAATGGCTCTCTGGCTGATTAAACAATGAAGGTTTCAGAGCAGACAATGAGGTCTAGACTGAGTTAACAATCTTAGTGTTAGGTGACAAAGAGTTAATGGTTATTGTGATAGCTCTGTAATGGTAGACAGGTGTGTGGACAATGCGGGAAAGGCACAGATTAGTGGGAAGAAGGTTTGAAACAATCACTGGTTTGGTGGGAGCTTCCCTGTGGCTATTGTCTGAAAGCAGAGTTGTTACTGCTTAGCTTAAGTCTATTATCTCTGGAGTTACCTGGTGATTTCCTGACTGAGCTGGCTATGCCTAGAGGGGATCTTTGACCTACTTTGCAGTGCACATGTTCAGCCAGTGTTTTTCCCCTTGTCCAGCTTGTCACATCAGGGTCCATTTTATATCAACGTCAATTAATATATCTTGCCAATGAAATCATACTCTGCCAATTAGACCATGTCAAAGTGTGGGGGTATATGGCCTGGTAACTGTAGAACTTGGGTGTTAAAGCATGCCAGTGCCCCCTGCAACTTTTTTAAAAGGTGAAGTGTTGTTCTCGAAGATGTCCAGAATTGACAAGTCATATTTTTATTTTTGGCTAGATAAAGGGTGGTCCAGAGAGTCATCATGTGTAGTGCTTTTAGAATTAAATTATGAACCTGGAGACTAGGGTTTGATTGCCCACTTGGGCATGGAAATCTACTGGGTGACCTTGAATGTGTAACACACTTTCAGTCCAAGAAAACCTGGTGATAGGTTTGCCTTAAGGGCCCCATAAGTTGGATATGACTTGAAGGTACACAACAACAGCAGCAGCAGAAGCAACAACAACAACAGGTGGTCTGGCAAACTCCAGAATCTTACTTTGTCCCTCTTGATTTAAAAATCAGAGGCATTAAAAACCTGAGCAATCAAATTGTGAGGTAAAGGAACAATAGAGGATCCAGCAGAGATTATCGTGATAATAATATAGCCAGCACACAGTTGTGTTATTGTAGTTCCTATTTGAAACATGGTATAAATATTTGAGTGACGATTGTTAGAAATCACACAGGACAGTGGCCATAACATTAAAAAAAGCATAAAAAACCCCTCAAACAAATCAAAAAGTGGCCTTACACAGTGTGTAAAACATATGTTGTCTATATAGAGAAGAGGAAGTTCACTTTAAAGGATTTATGTAGACATTCAATGAGTAGCATAATAAATCTGCAATTATCTCCTTGGTGACTACGGTCCCCATCCCCAAATTAGCAGTTCTTTCATTAGGCTATATATACTTTTTTTTTTTTACCTCAGGGTATTATTTTTAGATAAGTGTGAAATGAAGTTGTCATAATGAAAACTTTCAGAGACCATGAAAACATTCCCTTTCAATCATTCTTTTTCAGGGAATCCCATGAAAGATGATAAAATGGTCCACTCTGCAGAGTCAGACCAATAAGGAGTTCCTCCCCATAAAACTGACTTTGTGACATTCTCAGCCAATTCTGATTGACTAGATGATATATGATATCTTAACATCAACATGTTCAAATTGTGGTCTCAACTGGCTGGGAGGACTATTTGGAGTGTGCAGAAGCACATTTCTTGCCTTACCAGGAAGCAAGTTTATGGTCCTGGGGCATGGCAGGGTGGTAGTGCCATGCCAGCCATGACACTGAGCTGGGTTTCTTCTTCCCAGAAGCCTGTCCATCTTTGCCTGGGCTCTGGGAAGGCTGGGGAATGCCAGCCCATAGAATCAAAGATATTGGCTGGCTGGCAGGACCTGAAGGAAACTTCTGAAAGTTTAAACAAGCTCTACAGCACTGTTCATTAGATCTGTCTCATCCTCTCTCCCTAAGTTCTTAGTACTCATCTTGCTTGTATGACATTGTCATACCTTTGCTCTAGGTGGTTAGGTATGAGGTCTGGATGCAGGAAGATGGTATTTGAGAAGTTGGTTGGTCCAACAAACAGTGGGGAGGATCCTCTTACAGGATTCTGACAGTGTGGACAGCAGGACTAATGCCCTGCTGGGAGGGTGTTTGCTTCACCACGCCTCCATTGTCAGCAGAAATTATGAAGTAGTGTCTACTCATGTGGAATCCCACAGCTATCTTTCCTGGAGCTGCCCAGTAGGTTCTGGGCACAGGGTCATCAATCAACAGGTGGGTTGGCCAATATATAGTTACGGTCCCACGGCAATGCAAACCTTTTGTGCAGCTGCAATCCATTAAACTGTGCCCTTATTTTCTCCACTCAGGTGTCTTGGGTATTTTATTGTCTGTGGAGCTAGAATTGCCCCTTGGATCCACAGGAAACATTTAAATGAACTAAAAAAACAAATAAAACAACAACAACAATAACAAAAAAACAAAACTAAGCAGCCAGTCTGAACAATAGAAAGCACAGAAAGCCAGTGGAAAAAGATGAGCAAGTATCTTCCAAGTGCTTTGGAAGTTCTTCTTTTGTGCTCTCAAACAAAGCAGCTTACTGTAGTCCTGAATCATCTTATAACTATTGTTGTTAACTACCATCAGAACAACCCCCGTGAGAGACTTCCAAATCATGCCTATTATCAGCAGTCCTACCCAGATCTTTCAAACTCATTGATTCCTTGATTGAGTCTATCCTTCTATAGTGCAGTCTTCTTTTCCTACTGCCTTACCAAGCATTATGTTTTCTTCAAATGAGTCATGTCAAGGCATTACCCGCTCAGTTTAGTCATCTTGGCTTTTAAGGAAAGTTCAGCCTGATCAGCTCTTGAACTCATTTATTTGTCTTTTTGTCAGCTCGTAATATCCGTAGAACTCTTCTTCAGCACCACATTTCAAATGAGTTGATTCTCTTCCTATAGCTTTCTTCACTGTCCAGCTTTCACAACCATCCATAGAAATCACAGATATGATGACATGGACTACTATGATATATCTTGACATTTGATGGTCTTGTCTAGTTCCTTCATAATTGCATTTCCAAGTCCTAGTCTTCTTCTCATTTCTCAATTGCAGTCTCCATTTTGATTAATTACTGAGCCAAGGATTAGAAATCTGTAGCTATTTCAATGTCTTCATTGTCTATTTTAAAGTTCTATAAGTCATATGTGGTCATTACAGTATTATTGTTTTCTTAATGTTCATCTGTAACCCTGCCTTTGCATTTTTTTCCTTGACTTTAGTCAAAATTTGTTCCAAGTCTTTGCTATTTTCTGCTAGTAGTATGGTGTCATCTGCATCTCTTAAATTGTTGATGTTCCTTCCTCTAATTTTCAAGCCTCCTGTCTCTAAGTCTAATCCAGCTTTACGTATGACACATTCAGCATATAACTTAAGAATATAATGCTTTGCCTGGCCCCCTTGACAATTGGAAACCATTCTGTTTTTCCATATTCTGTCCCAATGATGACCTGAGTACAGCTTATGCATCAGGAAAATTAAATGTTGTGGCACACCCCATTCTTTACGATCAATCTATAGTTTTTCATGATCTATCCAATCAAAGGCTTTGCTATAATTTATAGAGCACAGGTTGATTTCTTTCTAAAATTCTTTGGTGCATTCCATTATCCAATGTATGTCTGCAGTCTGGTCTCTACTGCCTATTATTTTTCTGAACCCAGCTTGGATAACTGGCATTTCTCACTCCATATACAGTCCTCCCTCCACATTGGCGGGTTTGACTGTGAATTTGATTATTTATGAGGCACATCCATGCCTTCCCCTCACCATTTTCCTCCTCCCATTCCCTTCCATTCCTCACCTCAGGCTTTCAAGGCTTGTGTTAAAATGGACATTTTTTTCCTTTTAGGTGAGCAAAGCCCCCTTCTACTGCTGGAGGTGTGCCCTTTTGTGGCTGCATGTTCTGCAGTGTAATAGCTACTGATTGGTCAGATGCTGTCTTTGCTCCTACTACCCTTTCTCAAGATAGCTATTGGAAGTTGCTGGAACCCCAGAACTCAGTTCCTCAGTTCTGGGAATGCTGGGGCCAGAGACCAAGGAATGGGAAGGGGGAAGCTCTTTGCAGGGCGGGGGGAGTTATTTGTATTTTTCCACTTTTGCAAGGGTTCTGTGCCCAGAACCCTTACATATGTGCAGGGGTAAGTGTATGGTAGAAGTCTCTATTGACAGAATTGTGGCCATTGCTTTGCTTGCATGGGAGATTAATGCAATGATCCTGCAACCCCTTGTGTCCTCTTTCTTGAGGAATGGAATGTATATTGAGTGCTTCCAATCTGTGGCCTTTATTTTGTTTTCCATATTTGTTGGCAGATTTTTTGTTAAAATTTGAGTGGATTCCTTAGCTTGAAGCAGCTCTATATATATGCCATCTAATCCTCATGGTTTATTTCTCCTGTGTCTTGAGTGCAGTTTCCACTTCACTTTCTAAAATTGTGGGTTCATCTTCAAGTGCTTCATCCTTGAATGAACCTGTCATCCTTTCATGTTTTTTAGGTAGCTCTTTAATGTATTATTTCCGTCATCTTTTTATTTCTTCTTGATCATGTACTGTGTTCCCTTGCTGGATATACAGCATCCCTCCTCTTGGGGATGTTCTCTTTGATTTCTCAGACCTTGTGGATGATTTATCTTGTTCTATCTTTTTTGTTGTTGTCTTCTATTACTCTGAATTGATTATTATACTAGGTCTCTTTGTCCCTGTGCAGAGGTCACTGAACAGTTGCATTCAGGATTTGGACCCTTTCTCTGCCACCTTTTACTTTGCTTTTTGTGTATCCTTAACTGTTTGAAGAGTTTCATCTGTGGTCCAGTGAGGCTTTTCTTTCTTTTGGCTGTTGATAGTGCCTTTTTGTGTTATTCCCTAAAAATGTCCCTGGCTTCCTTCAAGAGTTCTTTGGTTCCTGATATGCAAATCTGCAAATCTATTTTTACAAGTTTTTTAAAATTCTTCAGTGATGTTCGTCAGGTTGCATTTTGGCACAAAGATTAATTTGAAGAGTAAAACATTGTATAGTTATCTAACTCAAAATGTTCAAATCCTGTCCATTTTAGCTCACTCAAAGTATTGCAGTGCTTATAGGTTTCATTTCTTGTTTAGCAACATGGACAGCCAGCATGGTGTAATGGTTTAAGCACTGGACTACAACCCTGGACACCATGCTTGGATTGCCTCTTCGCTATGGAAACTCAGTGGGTGAGCTTGGGTGTGTCACACATTCTTGGTCCTAAACAACCATGTGATAGTGTCTCCTTAGGGTCACTATAAGTCAGAAACGATTTGAAGGCACACAGTAACATCAAGCTTCCCCTGATTTTTTATTTCTCACGTTCCATGTTCCTATAATATGTCTGATGCAACTTTTGACATTCCTTTCACCTCTGAGCACATTAACAATTGAATGTCCTTTCAGCTTGAGTCCAGTTACTGTGACAGATGATGATGCTGTGATTGAGGAGCAACTGATTGTGCAGGGGGCTGAGCCAGTGACTGAGCAAGTCAACCTGCAAACATCCCCTGCACTGGAAGGTCAAACAGAGACTGAGTTGCCCCAGCCAGCTCAGGACAGAGAGGGAACCAGCAGTGATGCAGAGGAGTTGCAGCCAGCTGTGCCCATCAGCCCTCAATCATGCAGAAGGCTGAAACGGGTTGCGGAGAGGGAGGCTGCTTGGACTAGGCTGAGGAAACAATAACGAGCAGCACCTGCTCACAGGGGCTATTGAAGTCTGCCGGCGTGGCTGCTCCTTGCTTGCAGCAAATTATTAGCAAGCCTTCACAACCTTTGTGTCTTCTGCTCCCTGAAACCCTCTGGATGGATCTCTGCCTCCTGAACCTCTGGACTGGACTTGACTTGACCTGGCTCGGCTTGCGTTTTCCTGGTGTTTGGTATATTCGGACTCCCCAAGTGTTCCTGGCCTCTCTCCTCCCTTGCTGGCTGCGGCCCGGCAGGGAGAAATTCCTGACAGTTACATTATAACCTGCAGCACTACATGTAATTTGTTCTCTGCTCTTCCCCAGTGGCTCATTGAGTGTTATCAAACCTGGAAATCTCATCTTCTGACTATCTCTTGTTTCATTTTGGATTGTCTCATCATTGGGTTTTCATGGTAAAAGACATGCAGAAGTGGTTTACTGGTGTCTCCTTTTGTGCATTAGCTATGGTGCCACTGCCATTTGTCTCTGAGTGATCACTACTCCTACTGCCCTGTAGCTGTTTGGCACATTTAGTCTAGCCCCTGAGCAGAAGCCTGTCTGACTTGGGAGACCCTAACAAGAACTGTACTACATTAATGTAGAGCCTTGCCTCACAGGAGCACTAAGTAAAGAATGTCATGATCACTAAAAGTCAACATGGCTTTCTCAAAAACAAGCCATGCTGGACTGATTGTGTCTCTCTTTCTTGATAAAATTGCAAGCTAGGTAATGAAGGGAATGGTGTAGATGTAGCTTATCTTGATTTCAGTTAGGTCTTTAACAAGGTCCCCCATGATATTCTTACAAACAAGCTAGTAAAATATGGGCTAGAGTTACTTTAGGTGAATTTGTAACTGGTTGAACGACTGAACCCAAATGATGCTCACCAATGGCTCCTTTTTATCCTAGAGAAAAGTGACTAGTGGGGTGCCACGAGATTCTATCCTGAGCCCAGGGCCATTCAACATATTTATCAAAACTTGGATGATGCAATAGAGGGCATGCTTTTCAGTTTTCAGACACCAAATTAGGAGGGGTAGATAATACCCCGGAGGACAGGATGAGAATTCAAAACGACCTTAACAGATTAGAGAGCTCAGCCAAAGCTAACAAAATGAATTTCAACAGGAAGAAATGAATGAATTGCAGAAGAATAGGATGGATGACACCTGGCTTGACCACAGTACATGTGAAAGGGATCTAAGAGTCTTAGTAGACCACAAGCTGTAAATGAGTCAACAGCTAAAAGTGCCAATGCAATTCCAGGCTGCATCAATAGGAGTATCACATCTATATCAAGGGAACTAATAATACCACTCTATTCCGCTTTGGTCGCATCTCACCTGGAGTAGTATGTCCAGTTCTGTGCAGCATAATCAAGAAGGATATTGACAAGCTGGAATACGTCCATAGAAGAGTAACCAAAATAGCAAAGGCCTGGAAACCTTGCTTTATGAGGGGCAGTTTAGGGAGCTGTATATAGAAGTCATATGATAGCCATGTTTAAATATTTGAAAGAATATCATACAGAGGATGGGATAAGCTTGTTTTCTGCTGCTCCAGAGACTAGAATATGGAGGAGTGGCTTCAAATTACAGGAAAAGAGATTCCACCTAAAGATTAGGAAGGACTTCCTGACAGTGAGAGCAGTTTGACAGTGGAATATGCTGCCTCAGAGTGTGGTGCAGTCTCAGTCTTTGGAGGTTTTTAAACAGAAGCTGGATGGTCATCTGTTTGGAGTTGTTTGATTGTATATTCCTGCATGGCAGGAGGTTGGACTGGATTGCCATTTTGGTCTCTTCCAGTGCTATGAATGTATGATTCTAGGAACATGCAGTCCTACCACCAGGGAAAAGTAATGATGTGGTGGGCATTTTTTCTACATTTTGGGACTTACTTGTGAATATTTCATTTCAAGAAGAACTAATGGTTTTGGGGGTTTGTTCTGAGGATTCGTTTTTGCACAAACATCAATGTTTTCTCCAGAACACAGTGTAATTTGCAAAGAAAACAGTGTATTTTAGGAAAGCATTGTGCACAAGTATAATTTTTGCCAAATGTGAATAATCATTTGAAAACATCAAATGACAACTCCCCCTCATTTATCACATCCAGTAGTTAGAAAACTTTTGGAATTCTTCATTCTTGCATATGAGAAGGAATTGTGTGGAGATTTACATTTCTAATCGCAGTAGCCCTCCCCATATTAGGCATAGTGACATGCACTGGGATTACCCTCCTCCCCTGAAGGACTTCCATTTTTAAGAACTTGATATTTCACAAAGAACACTGAATAGGACACATCTAGGCTTGTTAGGCTATCAACTAGAGATGTTTGAGTGTTACAGGGTACCAACAGAGGATGCATCTATTGTATCCCTATCCCTGCAGTGCATAGGTTCAGTACATGTGGTCCTCCAGATGATGCTAGATTGCAGCTCCCATTTGCTCTACTGGGCTTCCTAGCTAACAGTGATGAGTCATGGGAGGAGCAGTCCATAAACATCTGGAGGGCTGTTTATTTCCCACTGTTTCTGTAGTGCCAGTCTTTGTCCATCTTTCCCTTTTGCCTATTTTAGCAAGCAGGGCTAACAACATAAGATGTGTGAAAGGAACAGAAAAGGATGATAGTGATGTTTATACTGGCATGCTATTTGTGACTTCATGTTTTAAATAATTGGCACCAGCCTGAAATGAGAACTAGGTAACTCAGAAAAAGTGTTCTTTCACAGTCAGATGGAAAGGGAAGACCACCCCTTTTTACTACATTGCAGCAACCTGAGCTACATACATTTCCAGTTAATACCACAAATTAATACCTTCATATGAGCAGCTTTTTGTTCAGTTTTCAAAAATACTGCATTAAAAACCTCATTTACCTTCAGGAGAATCTGTAATGGCAGACACTGTTGAATAGCAGGCTGTCAGAAGACATAATTAAAGCTTAAGTGAGAAGCTCATCTGGAAACAAAGAGTTTTCGGAGAAACGAGTGCTGTGCAATTTAATTAGCTAGAGTCAAACTTCACAGTTTTTCATAGTATGTGCCAATCAAATTGCAAGATGAGATGAAGAAGGGAAATTCTTCCTGGTGTCTTCTGGGCTAGATGTCTGATTGGCAGTTGTTTTTCACTTCAGACTGGCTCAAGATCAGGGGACGTATCTGTTTGTAAAAGGCCAACTTGGAGTGGTGGTTTGACTGTTGGACTAGGAACCTGGGAGATCAGGGTTTGACTCCCCCCTCAGCTGTGGAAACCCCCTAAGTGCCCTTGGGCAAGTCACATTCTCCCAGCCTGAACAAAAGGCAATAACAAATCTCCTCTGACTAAGTCTTGTGAAGAAACCCATAGGATAGGGTCGCCATAAGTCAAAGTTGACTTGAAGTCACACACACACAATATCAAATCCTTGGACAACTGCCCTCTAGTCATTATGTCTAGCCTGCACATAAACACCTTATAGTGAGTGGCTATAAGCTGCCATGTAAAATTCCCTATAATGCCTAGATCACCTGATACAGCAGTGTTCCAGGGTTATGATGGATATATTTTTGCAACATGGTGGGAAACGGCAACAGGAACACCATTTTCTGCTCTTGAGACACTGAGGAGACCACATAGATCGCCCAAAATGACAAAAAATGAACCTTCCCTGAAGTGGCCAGAAGCTCACATCTGGTTTTGAAAAACTAGCATGTTAAAGACTGAGAACTCTGATTCTGAAATTCAGGAGAGTACATGAGAGAATTCTAAGTACTTTACAAAGCTATAGATCTCAAAATTCCACAATGTGGTCCCATGGCAAATAAAGTGGTATCAAACTATTAGAATTGTACACTGTGGGTTCACCTGTGGAAAGTAATGAAGATGTATCTGTTATGTGTTGAGGCCATATTGGATCTTTCAGTGACATTTGAAGTAACTTGAAGATGTTGGTGATACAAGAGCAGGACTTAACAAGTGCTGAAGGCATTCTACTTAGATACTTCTACTAATTCCTGACAGAAAGATCTTGAAGGGTAGTGATAGGTGGATGAATAGAGGAAGGAAAAGATGAAGTAAGTGTTCTTCATCTCTTCTGCATATCAACTGGGGAAAGACTTTTCAGATTTTTCTGGCCACAATCTGTGTAATGTGCTGTGCACAGAACAGTGGTTTCACTAAGGTTGGTGTCACCCAGTCTGGTAACTCATAGTGTCACCCCCCTGCATGGACCTCCTCCTGTACCAGACTATACCACAGTGTTATAGCTAATATACCACAAAATTTGACAAAATCAGTGACTATAAAAAAAACAGCAACAACAAAAACAAGAGCATGTGCTTGTTTTGCATGCTGGTGAAACCATGTGATTTGAAGTATAATTGTAATTGGGTAATAATGACAGCCTTGACCAGAGTGTATGTGCATTGGAAGGTTAAAAAAAATAGCTTAGAGTTTTAGCATTTTATCCCCATAGTGATACCATTGGTTTGAGTGTTGGACTATGATCCTGGAGATCAGGGTTCGAATCCCTGCTGGGCAATAGAAACCCACTGGGTGTCCCTGGATAAGTCACACTCTCTCAGTCTCAGAGGCTAAACGAATCTTGCCAAGAAATCCCCATGATAGGTTTGCTTTAGGGTCACCATAAGTCAGAAACAACTTAAAGGCACACAACAACAAACATGGAGAGGGTTGCATTGTCGCCTTGCCACATGAACACTTGGCTGATAATAAGCCCCACTAAACCAGTGGAACCAATTTCTAAATAAGTTGTGCATGTGTTTCATGAATAAGGCTTTCCAAGTTAGAATGGAGCATTCAGCTCAACTCTCATGCTCTCTCAGTCTTTCCAGCTATTAGGAAAGAAGGCAGTCATAGGCAACCTGGTCACACAAGGACTTACCCATCTGCTTTTCTTTGCAAAAGAAGTTGGGGTGGATGTTTAATTCCACCACATGCGTCTCCACCCACTGCCTTTCATTTGGTTCTCTGGGAGATGTGTTTAAGGTCAGAGTTGGGCTCTTGAGTTTTATTAGAATGCGAAAGTGCCATACTTGGAGAACAAGAAAGGAAAGAAAGGAATAAAAGGAAAGAAATGTGTGGTTACGAGTCGGTCAGTCAGTCAGTTGGTCAGAAAGGTGTGTGCTTTCACGAAACTCTAAAAACACCAAGTTTCAGGATCCATCACTGGCACTAGTGTTCTGTGGTGGTGAGGTTGAGTGCTCCTGTGCAGACAGCATCAGTGCTGCTGGTAGGGTCTCTAGTGTCAGACCAGGTTTTTGTTGAGGAGCCAGACTAAATGTGCCAAAGAGCTACTAGAGAGCAGCAGTACTAAGGGGTGGCAATGGTGGAGTTAGCACCATAGCTAACACTTGTTAGTACTGCACAGAAGGAGGCACAATAAACCTCTTTTGAATTTCTTTCACCATGAAAACAATCCAAAATGAAACAAGAGAGTCAGAAGATGAGACTCTCAGGTTTGATAGCACTTAGTGAGCTACTGGGGAAAAGCAGAGAACAAATTACATGTACTGCTGCAGCTTATGATGCAACTGGATATTCAACTGTTAATATGCTTAGATGTGAAAAGAAAGTTGCTGCACAACACATGTTACAGGAGCATGAAATGTGAGAAGTATGAATCTGGGGAATCTAGATATAGTAAAACTGGAAACTGGATGTATAAGCATTGCAATACTTGGAGTGAGTGAGCTAAAGTGGACAGGAATGTGAGATTTTGAGTCAGATAATTGCACAGTGTTTTACTCAGGAAAGAAAAATCTAAGAAGAAACAGGTGGCATTTATAGTGAGGAGAGAGATAGCAAAAGCAGTCAAAGGGTACAATGTAAAGTCTAACCGAATCATGTCAATATGATTTCAAGGAAAACCCATCAGTATAACTATAACTCAAGTTTAGGCTCCAACTATAGAGGCAGAAGAAGAAGAAACTGAAAGATTCTATGCAGGAGGCCAGGAGGAAATTGATCACACACCAAAACAAGACTTCTTTTTGATCCTAGGTGATTTGGAATGCAAAAGCAGGAAACAGAGTAGAATCAAAGATTGTGGGAAAATTTGGTCTAAGATCAAGAAACGAAGCAGGCGATTAACCAATTGAATTTTACAAGGGCAACAATTTTTTCATTGTAAACACATTCTCCAAGCAGCCCAAGAAGCTACTGTATATATGGACTTCATCTCATGGCCAATATAGAAATCAAAGAGTACATAATTGGAAGCAAAATATGGATAAGGTCTATTCTCTCTGTAAAAACAAGACCAGGAGCAGATTGTGGTACAGACAATGAACTACTAATTGCAAAAGTTAGAGTAAAGCTGAAGAAAAACACTAACCCAGCCATCATGTTGAAATACAAACTGAAGAACATCTCTGTAGAACGTAAAGATAAAATGAAAAATAGATTTGCACTATTAAGCCTAACTGACCAGGAACCAGAAGAACTCTGGACTGAAGCCAGAGACATTGTCAAAGAAGAATACAAAAAGACACTATCAATAACCAAAAAGAAAGAGAAACCTCATTGGATGACAGATGAAACTCTCAAGCAATTAAGGACAGATAAGAAGAAAAAGTAAAAGGTGACAAAAATGGAGTCAGAACCCTGAATGCAACTGTTAAATGACATGTGCGCAGGAACAAGGAGAACTACTATAATAATCAATGCAGAGAAAGAGATGACCAAAAAAAAAAAAAAAAAAAAAAAAGGGGGAAGAACAAGAGATCTCTTCTACAAAATCTGAAAAATCAAAGGGAAATTTAAACCAAGAGTGCGTGTGCTCTACAACCAGCAGGGAACACGTTACATGGATAAGTAGAAATAAAAAGGCAATGGAAACAATACATGGAAGAACTATATAAAAGAGATTAAAGGTTGACTGATTCATTCAAAGAAGATCCACATGAATATGAATTGTCAATCTTAGAAAGTGAATAGAATTCTATGATTCTATGGAATCACAGAATTGGAAGAAACCACAAAGGCTGAGTCCAACCCCGTGCCGTGCAGAGATACTTCAGCTCGGAAACACTCAATATACATTCCAATCCCAGTAACCACAGGGCCAATCTCTCATGCAAATAAAGTCATGCTTAAAATTCTACAACAAAGACTTCTACCATATATAGAGAGAGGCATGCCAGATGTCCCGATGACTCAGGAAAGGAAGAGGCACTAGGGATCATATTGCAAATACAGAATAATAGAATCATAGAATCACAGAATCATAGAATCACAGAATCAAAGAGCTAGAAGGGACCACAAAGGCCATCGGATCCAACCCTCTGCCATGCAGGAATCTAAGCATTCCTGACATACGTTGAATAACAGAGTACACAAAAGAATTTCAAAAGAAAATCAGCCTGTGCTTCATAGATTATAGCAAAGCCTTAGACTGTGGAGATCATGAGAAATTATGGATTGTTCTTAGAGAAATAGGTGCAACGCAACATTTGATTTCCCTGATATATAATCTGTACGCAGGACAAGAGGGTACTGTTAGAACAGAATACAGAGAAAGGGAATGGTTTCCAGTTGGCAAAAGGATCAGGCAAAGATGTATTTTATCACTCTGTCTGCTTAATTTGTATGCTGAAGATATCATACGTAAACCAGGATTAGACTCAAAGGAAGGAGATGTGAAAACTGGAGGAAGAAACATCAAGAATTTAAGAAGTGGAGATGACACCATATTACTAGCAGAAAACAGCAAAGACTTGGAACGATTACTGAAGATGGTTAAGGAAGAAATTTCAAAGACACGGTTACAGTAGAGCATCATGGAAACAAAAATAATGATCACAGATGCTTTACATTAACTTGAAAGCAGACAGTAAAGACATTGATGATTTCCACCCTACATTGTTACAGTGCTATTATTCCACTTTCAACATCCTATGGAATTCTACGGTTTGCAGTTTAGGGAGAGAACTCTTTGGCCTCAGTAAACTGCAAACCCCAGAATTCCACAGGATGTTGAAAGTGGAATAATAACACTGTAACAGTGTAGTGTGAAAATGGCCTAACATTCTCTTCACACAGTGGTCAAGCAGTTTCTAACAAGAATCCCACTGGCAGAACATAACTGTATCTTTATCCACCATCTTGCACCCTTCAGCAACCAATATACCGATGCCTCTGATACTGGAGTGAAATATAACCACTCAGTCCTTATATAGCCATTGATAGACCCACCCTTCATGAATTTTTCTAATCGCCTTTTAAAGTCATCCAAGTTTGCAACTTTGTCTCACTATACCTTGTGGTAGTGAATTCCACAATTTAATTATGTTGTGTGTTTGCTTTTATGTGCCTGGAATTGCCCACCTTTAAGTTTTAGTGGATAACCCTGCCTTCTAAGATTGTGAGAAATGCATAATTTTGTACATACATGTTTATTATGTCTCCATTTATTTACCATTTTCTTACTAAACAGTCCCAAACATTTGTTTTCACAGGTTTGTTGCTAGAATCCTTTGGTCATTTTTGTTGTCCCTTTCTGCACCTTTTGCATTGCTACAATATCCTTTTTAAGTGTGATGAACAGAGCTGTAGGCAATATTCTGAATGTGGCCATGGGTTTGCATAAGGGCAGTATAACATTAACAGTTTTATCTCTCATTCCTTCTCTAATTATGCCCAACTTGGAATTTGCTTCTTCTTTTCTTTTCTTTTTTCGTCATACAGGGTTGACATTTTTATAGGGACATCAACCATGACCCCTAATCGCTCAAGTCAGTTGTTGCCAGCTAAAATCCCATCACTGTATATGTGAAGCTGAGTTTTTCCCCAATACCATCACTTTACACTTTCAGGACTTTCAATGAATTTTCATTTACCATTTTAAAACCCATTATCCAAGTTTAGAGGGGTTCTTTTGGAACCTGCTTTTGTTCTTAGCACCCTTAAAAATTTATTGTTATCAGCAAACATGACTATCTTATGATATGCCCCTAATTTCAAGATTTTGCATCAGGAGATTTTCTACACTCTCAGCCCTAGTAGATATACATTCTTTTGAAAGTATTTAATTAGCAATCCTGTATTCTCTAACAGATGTCCACAGTTTAAACTCTTAAAGTAGTGTACTGGAAGAGGCGGCGGGGTTAGGAGACTCTACAGGCACTTTGCATTCCTTTAAGAGAGATGTTATCTGTTGTTTTCCCCATGTTTGATATAGTATTCTCTTTAAATTTACTCAGCTTTGTAATATTTCATGTATTATTTTTCCATTGCCTTCACGCGAGTCAGATTATTCCTGCTTCACCTAGTATATTATTCTTATTTTTATTCTTGGCCTAAATATCATAAGGGTACCAGATCCTGTCTACTCTTGGAAGTTAAGCCAGGTCAGGCCTGGTTAGTACGTGGATGGGAGATTGCCAATGAATTCCAGGTGCTATAGGTGATATTCCTATATTCTATAGGAACTTGCCAACAAGGCGTATCTAGGGTGGGGCAAGTAGGGAACATGCCCTGGATGCTAATGCTCTGTGTGTGGTGTGTGTGCAAAAAACCTCTGTGGGAAGGTATAGCAGCAGAGAAGGAGGAAAAAGCAGCCCCAGAGATAGTAGCACAACTTCCCTAAGTGCTGTTTACACTAGATATCCCTCTGCTTACCAAACTATCTCTTGCCTAAGAAACTCCTATGAAATTCACAGGGTCACTATAAGTCAATAGGCAACTTGAAGGCACATAGATGTACATTTTCTGTGTGTTCATTGTTTTATAAAAATGTACCTGCAAAGAGGAAAAATTAGTAACTGTTTTGTACCTGGTAAATATCCACATTAAAAACAGTCCTGGGGCCCTTGGTTATTAAATGATAAATATTCATGCTGATTGCTTATGCCTGCTCCCTGTGGATAGTATTAGGACTTATAGTGCCTTGTTGACTGTCATTAGATTCAGAGTTTCAGGGTTCTTATGCCTCTCTAAATTCTCTAACCCACCCCAGGATTTCCATTCATTAAAAATTAAGTATTTCAAAGCTGTTTCCTTTCTGGTTTTGTAATGGATAGCCTATAGCTTTCCTTTTTTAAAAAAATCCAGAAACAGAAGCCACAGTCATTATGCGCTGTCACTCACACAGAGAAACAGTTGTTGACTGCTTGTATGTTCCACTTCCTGCGCCCTTCTGCAGAAGTTACCTCAGCTGTCCCTTCTTGAGGAATAAGGCACCCACTGAATCAAGAAAATATATCTGAGGTTCTCAAAGAACTCTTAAAGTAAGAGAGAGAATTAAGAACATGGAAAAATATAGCCTATGAAGAAGCATAGCTTTGGGAAGAAAGCTAAAGCTTTATCTTGTCTAGGGAAAGAGTAACATAAGATAGACATCTTTTTCCTTTTTAGGAAAAGTTTCACACATCTACATAACATCTGTAAACAGGCCAAAAAGTGTGTCTGAAGACAATAAAATGTACCCCTATATTTTGGTTCTTTATTCATGTAAAACCGCCATACTATTCAAACCTTTTCTTGTGGCCCCTTTGGTCCTCTCTTACTGATGCTGTTAGGAATCTCCTCCCATGAAAAACCTCTTCTGTGTTGATTGATTATGCTATTGCTATGATTACAGAAAACAAATTAATTTTAAATTTGAAAGAGACAAAGAGCTCATGCATAACATAGTAATGTCCAATACAGTCTTCTCTTGCCTATATTTTGTGCACAAGATCACTCAGAGGACTGGCTTCGAGTCTGCTGCATTCTGCTTTGTTGAAGACTTTAAGCAGAGGTAGGATGGCCATCTCTCAGGGAGGATTTAGCTGTTCATTCCTGCACTAGCATGACAATTGGTAACTCTTCTAATTCTATGGCCATTTCTGCAGGACAATGCTCTTGCACATCATCCCATCGCAACAATGGCAGCACATCTGCTGGGATAGGACTGTGTCCCCAGCACTCCTCTCCACACTTGACTGGCTGCCTGTGGAAGGGAGTGTGAGGAAAATGCTCCATCCTTCGAGATTGCAACCAACCTTCTTCCCATACTGCAGTAGGGAAGGAAGTATGTAATCACACTTCTCCTTCTGCATGGCTGACCATGACAGAAGGCTCGCGTAATCAGGGGTCATTGATGGAGTTTTTCCATCAATGATATACCCTGCGATTGCACCAGCTGTGTCCTATCTCAGTCCTGGCATAGCTGATAAAGCAACCAAAACAACTGAATAACTCCCAGCTTGTTACTTACTTCCAGGCAGTAAGCACAGAGACAAACATAAAATACATTATAAACAAAGTCAGGCAGGGTTCATGGAGACAGAGTGTCCAAGTTCAATCCAAGCATTCATCAAGGCATCCAGGAAGGTAGCAGGCCAGATAAGCTCTGATAACTCCTGGAGGGGAAGGATGCCAGCTAAATAGGTCTGAAGTCTAGTGCAGCTGTGCCTTGATTGATTGTTGCTGGTTATAAATCCTGAAACAGTGACGCTGTGTCTCTCTTTGCTGTCTGTGCTCTGTGAAGCTGGGTCTTGGTAAGTGTTCTTCTATATCTGAGGAAGCATGACTTTCTGTTGGAGCTGGCACCACCTCTTTTTCTATTTTGGCATTGTAACCTCTCTCTGTACAGCAGGTCCCGGCATGCCCCTGTCTTAGACTCTGAGTCAGAGTCCATGCTCTGGAAGCAGGGCATGACAAGGTGACAATGTGAGAAGGGTGGGATTGTGACAATGTCATGCAGAAGCATTGTTGCAGTCCTGCTCCTCTCGTGTCTGCATGCCAGGAGGATGCTGTCCTGTGGAAGGGGCCTATGATTCCATGATTCAGATCTGAGCCCTCAGTGTGCCAAAGCCATTGAACAGGGAACTCTAGCATGGCTTCACATGTGATAACCCCCAAAATGTTTGCATTTCTGTATCTATTTGTGTATCCTGGTACTAGGGAAATTCTTCCAAAAGAACAAGCTGAGATTTTGAAGATTACATAGCATATGTTGTTCTCCATGATGCCAAGAGAGGGGAATGTTTTATATAGCAAGGACTGAAGAATGGTTGTTTACCTTTTGTTGTTGTGTGCATTGTTTCTGACTTAATGGTGACCCTAAGGTGAACCCCTCACAGAGTTTTCTTGGCAAGATTTGTTCAGAGGGGGTTGGTCTGCGCCTTCCTCTGGGGCTGAGAGAGTGTGACTTGCCCAAGGTCACCTGGTGGGTTTCTATGGCCTTAGGAGGCTGTAAATAACCAACTGATGCCAAAAGTTTTTGATTTCTATTGACTTCATGAGCTTCATGGAATTTTCCAAGCACATGTCCTTGCAGTAGTGATTTGTCAACTTTGACAAATTGTGTTAGAATGTAAGAGCTCAGGGCTCAGGACTCTAATTCTTTTCAGATATAGGGTAGAGGACAGAAAACTATTTCTTTATCCAAATAAAGTTGGATCCTTGATTCATCAGCATGGCCTGCTAATCTTTCTTAGTGCAGCTGAGAGAAACCATTCCATTTAATCTTAAAGAACTGAGAGAAACTAGCTTCGGAACATATGAAGACAAAAATAAATACAGAAAAAGAACATACTTTGTAATGCTACATGCTTCTTAAGGACATTTCTGGCTCACAACGCTGCCTGTACTAGTCCTTTCTTCCTAAGATTTTTGCCCAAAACACATAGTAAAAATGGCTGTGGCAAACTCCTCTCCTCCATTTGTTCATTCTGGGAGGTAAAACCACATTTGGCTCAGTGAAACAACTATAAAACAGTGTAAATGTTTCTAAGGGTCACTGAGAACAGGACTATCTGCCTCTTGTGTTTTAGAATCTCCAGTCAGATGGTCACAACAGCTATCATAGTGCCTGAGAACACAGTCAGGGAAGAGCAAATTAATTCTATCATCTGTTATCATTCAGCTATTACTAACTATGAATAATCACAATATGTACTTAAAAGTCTGTTCCATGTGTTCAGTGTAGCTTATTCCCAAGTAAGTGTAGATAAGATAAACTGTACACACCCTCCCCTTTGAAATATGAACTGATAATTGTGTTTAACTGTTTGTAAACAGTTTTTTTATTAGTTAAGTAAATAATGTAAATTACATCAGTAGTGTGTTACATCATGACAGTATAAAAACTTTACAAAACATTGCAAACATTACAAACATTACTAAACCCCCTGAACAAAATACAATAACTACATCTATTCTACTGTTATTGGAAGTAAATGAAACTGTGAATAACAGTAAGTTTATATATCTATATAGACATGGAGTTGAGGTATAAGTCAAATACTTACTCTTGCTGGTCTATAATTAACATTCTCAGAAAGAAAGAATTCACTGCAAACAATGAATTGATAGTTTTTGCATTGACTATTGTTTTAAAATTAAAAATTAAAAAAAATCCCCTGCAATAGCTATTTTAATAGTTGTTTGTGCTTGGTCATTTTATTCATTTCTGATTGATAATTTCAGAGGAGTTCAACTATTCAGGAGTGTTGGTGGTCCAATTTTGTCTGGTCATTTCAAGGAGAAGTTCAGCCCCTTTCTCAGCCTAGTCTTAGGATATATTTGTTTTGTTTTTAATTTTTTTTTACTAAATAAAATCTCAAAGTTAAAACACTGTATCTTCATATTACATACATAATTATACATTCTTACATATTATACATAATTTTACCTATATTTCCATAGAACTTCATATCATTATTCTTTAATCATTTATATCATACCTTATTTCATATGTGTCTAACTTTTATATCCGACATAAAACAACCTTTCAAACATACAAAATAAAATTTATATACCTACCTAATAACCTTCCCTTATTTCTACTTTCTATTTCGTGGTCCGCTATAGTTATCTGTCACATGACCAACAAAATTTTCCATTTATTTAGTACTTTAACATTTATCCTCTACCTCAAATCATCTTAGGGTATATTTGAGTCTCCCAGAAGCCTCCCCTACCCCATTCTGAGGTCCATATTAATATCCCTTGAAGAATGGGAGTAGTATAAAACACTGAAGAGCTGGTATGGTGCAGTAGTTTGAACATTGGACTACAACTCTGGAGACCAGGGTTTGATTCCCTGTTTAGGCATGGAAACCCATCAGGTGACGTTGGGCACAACACACATTCTCAGCCTCAGAAAAACCCATGATAGGCTCACCTTAGGGTCACCATAAGTTAGAAGCAACTTGAAGACATACAGCAGTAAGAAGAACAACACTGAGATGACATTGGCTCTGACTTTACAACCTCCAATAGATGGAGGAGACCAAAAGAATATAATTGGCCTATGCTTGTATTGAGTAACTCAATTTGCAATTGTTTGCATAGGACCAAGAGCTTGAAACATTTTGTTTACCACAACTGAGAGTACAGTAATCATGGCATATGTGAAGTTACTTGGCTAAACCAAAAATGACAATTAGAAAAATGGGTTAGATATAGTTTCATATCACACAAAGTGCAAACATCTTAACACTCACCTTTTGAAGGTTTTTGTTCTATAATGTTTTAGAACACAACACACTTCACAACTGCTTCTTTAGGTGCAGTTAAAAAAGTGAGTAAACACTTTATTACTCTACTGCTGGCTTTTAAAAAAAAATTTAAAAAATGTTAAATTGATGTTTACAAAGGAGCTTGGAATTCACAATAAGTAGTAAAATATTGCAGTTACTGTTGAAGCATCCTCCTTTGACATGATTATTATTTGTTGTGAAAGGAAGGTTAAAAAAAAAAGGGAAAATAATAATATCTTCAAATTATTCAAGGGGCTGAAATTCAAGGAAGAATGGAAAACCAACCAAACTTCTATATGATTAATTTGGGGTGGGCAACTTTGGCAGGTCAGAGAGCCAATCTTCTACCCTTGGGACTCTCTGAAGCCTGCACAGATTTGCCCCAAAGCAAGAAAACAAAAGGAAAACAAAAGTGGAAGTAGTCATAAGTCTTTTTCTAGTTATAAGACAGAGCTTTACTTGCTACCAAAACAGTGAACTCTCTTGCAACATATTTAAAAGCTGAACTGCTGTCCCTGGAGGCTTCCTAGAAAGACAACTCATCCTTTTTATGGCCAGAAAAAGGGCAATGCAGGGAATTTGGAGAGGTCGAGGGCCACAGAAACAACCTTGGGGACTGCATGCGGTGTCAGGGCTGCACCTTCATTAGAACTATGTCCTACTCAATTTAGCGGCAGTTACTCCCAAGGAAGGAAGCATGGTATTGTAACCTCAGGCCACAATTCCGTGCATGTTAATCATTGAGCTCACTAAGATGTACTTCTGAATAGAAATACTTAGATTGCTGTCTTGGTGATAATAAATGAACATTCCAAAGCAAAGTGTATTGTGCTAACATCTTTGTCCTGATGCATTTACTCAGAAGTATGTGAAGTTGTTCCTGAAAATGAAAGGCATTCTAGGTTCTGGTTCACACATGTATGCATGACTAGACCACAACAAGAATAGTGACTTGTGGGCATGTGAGTCTGGATCTGAAAACTGGTCCTCTATCAAATGACATTCTTTTCAACAGAGTCACTTTGCATGTTCACTTGGAGGTTGTTGAGTATACACAATAGTGCAGAGAAATCAATGAATGTAGTATAATACTTAGTCAACACAAATCGCTGGCTTCTGTCACACTATGCAATTATATGATTATGATTCCACTTTAAATTTCATGATTCCAGCCTATAGAATTCTGGAAATTAATAGACACGCTTAAGAAATCAAGCAGTCTCATGAACCATACAAATCTATTGAAGGAAAAGGTGAGAAGAGGTTGGATAGAAAGAGATTAGGGTGGAAGGGGTGACATTTATGGCTCCTGAAGCAGAAAATCTGCGTGGCTCAAACAGCAGTTTGAGGGCAACATAGAGGAATGGGAGTCTGGGATGCAGTGTGATGCCCAATGTGGTAGCAAATTACCTGGACTGAACCTGGGGTTTTTATACCATATTTCCTGGCCTTAAGGAGAGCATGTGGACAAAGCAGTAATTGCTTTCCTACGCATGGACAAAAAGGGTCTTGGAATGAGCTGATTGTCTTAACTTTACAAAGCATTGGTGGAAGTCATGAGAATCTCTTAATGTCTTGGTTGGGCAAAATAAACTGGAAAGGTCTCTGTAGGATATGCTCGCAGCAGGGATGCTCAGCTGCTTCACCTGGTAGTTTTGTCTTCTATGGTATTTTGAGGTCAGATCATTGAGAGGATCGCAACCCCATTAACGTCTAATCCTCTTGAACTTATGACCTGGCCGTACTGAGGTCATCCTGACCTAGCACACACTAATAGCCAGTGTCCTGCTACCACATGTTTTCCAGCTATAAGTGTCTAGTTTTATATGATTTTTTTTTTACCAATTTTGCTGTCCAGCAGGGTGTGAGATGTAAGGTATGGAGCACCCAGGCCATAGAGACTCTTACCTCTCATAATAAATTACTCTATATAGTTTAATGAGAACATCACCTTCACCCCCTCTTTCTTTTTTAAATTTTTTTTAATTAAAAACCATTACGAGTATGATGAATAAAAAAGTTTACATAATGTAGAGACCAAGATGATCAAGACAGTAAAAAAGGAAAGGGAAATAAGTAATACAAAAGAATAAAGAGTTGAAAGAGCAAAGAAAACAGAAAAATCAACTTCCTTTTGCCTTCAGCTATGGACAGTGTTCGCTAATGTTTTATCAAAACTCCCTATTTACCTTTGATTCAAGTAAAATCTATAGTTTGAATTCATCTTTCCCCCCCAGTCTATCCTCACATAACATTCAGCTACTGGTATCTATACTCATTTTATACTGTCTAAGGAAGAGGGATGGGATGAATCTAGAATTTTCCAAATATGAATCCAGATCCAAATCCCTGGAATCCACAAATCTCATGAATCTCGAATCTTTTGAATCCTTTTTTTAAAAAAGGGTTTAAAAAGCAAGGGAAAGAAGGATAATCTTGGGCAAGACATTCTCTCTCAACCTTAGCAAAAGCCTAAGTGAAGGCAAACCTCCATCTGAAGAAATCTGGCCAGGACAATTGTCATAATTTTGCCTCCGGATCTTCCAAGATTGAAAATGGCATGAAGGCCCTTTCTACACAGGCAGGAAAATGTGGATTAATCCCAGGTCAAAACTGGATTTTCTTTGCATAGCTCCTTCTGGCATCCTGAGGTTTGTAGTTTGATTATGCATCAGCACACTTTGGCATTGAAGGCTGTGACACCTTGTAAAACGACAAACCCCAGAATTGCGTATGAAAGAGCTTTGCAAGGGAGCTATGGAAAGGAATCTTTCAGCTGTCCTTGAAATCTCAAGAAGCCTGTACCTTCCAGTCAAGTGCTGAACTTAAATATGAAAAGTTCAATTTAAATATATTAGAATACAACCCCAGATGTAATTTCTGAAATTGTTAGCAAAGGCCATTATTACTCCAAGGGAAAAACTCACCTACTTGCCGTCTCCCCTTGTATGCCTGGTCTCCCAGGTTTTCAGGTGTCCTGGTCTCCAACAAACTATTTGGTTGGTGGATTCAAAAGATTCGGTTTGCCTATTTTGGCACAGGGATTTGGATTTGTAAATCTCAAATCCTTGCCCAGGATTCGAAGAATAGAGGATTCGGTTGGCTCATCCCTAGTAAGGAAGTAATTGAAATAACATAACATATATATACATTTCTGTTTCTCCATATGCAGAATATCGGTTACACATTGTAATAGTAATGATATTTAAAAGTAATTAGAAAATATGTGTACATATATATTTTACATAAAATTTCAAATCTTGACACCCCATCTCTTACTTGTGTATGTTATTACTGGCTGCCATGGTTATTCCAATTTATTAGTTTGTTTTCTGTTTATTTAATAAGTAGGTCATAGTCTTTCATCTCTATTATTCTTAGTAGCCATTGATCTATATCTGGAATTTTTTTGATTTTCCAAAATTTCATAAAGTTGACTCTTGCTAGAGAAACCATATAAAGTAAGGTTTGATTGTACATTTTAAGAAAACTTTTATCAAACGTGTGTCATATTTAACAGAAAAGATTCTGGACTTAAAGGGAATCTAATGTGGAATATCTCCATTATGAGTTAGTGTACATTTGTCCAGAATTTTTTAGTCACCGGGCAGGTCCACCAAAGATGATAGTAAGAACCAGTCTTTTCTTGACATTTCCAACATCTGCTGTTTCCAGTATGGTAAATTTTATTATTTTGTTCTGAAGTGAGATGGTACCTGTACATCATTTTTAAAAAGTTCTCTTTCAGATCTTGTGAACAGGTAAATTGGTTGGTATTTTTCCAAGCAGTTTCCCAGTTTTCTAATGGTATTTCATGTTGCAAATTGTTGGCCCAAATCACCATAGCGTCCTCAACAGTTTCATCTTCTAAGTGACGGGTTAAGAAGTATTTGTAAAAGTGAGAATTTTTTTGCTTTTTCTTTGTAAAGATTATTGTTTCCAATTGATTGTAAGTTTTCTGATTTATAAACCCTTCTAGTTTAAAGTCCATGTGAAACCGTTCTTTTAATTGTAAATAGGGGAACCAGTTTAATTTAATACCTTGTCTTTTGAGTTCCTCATGAGATTTTATTCATAGCTCATCTTTGAAGTCTTCTATTATCAAATCTGTATATCTAATCCAATCTTTCTGGTCATCTACCCATTTACTGAAGAAGGTTTCTTTTGGAGATAACCAACTTCGTGTTTTGTTTGCTTATTTTTAACACCAGTCCATATTTTTAATAGGGCTTTCTGACTAAATGGTTGCAGAAGTCTTTATCTATCTTCACCTTTCCCTACCATAAGTATGCATGGAATCCAAACCTGAGATTTGAGCCTTCTAATGTTAGCGTTCTCCTATCTTTTAATGTAATCCAGTCTTGGATCAATGTTAAACCATTGGCATACTAGTAAAGTTTTAGGTTGGGAAGGTTTCAACCTCCTCTTTTTTAATCTGTTAGGAGTTTCCATTTGATTGTCGGCTTTTTTCCTGCCCATATGAATTTAGCTAGCTGTTTCTTCTGCAATTGAAAAGGTAATAATTGGTAATAATTGGAAGGTTTTGAAACAGAAAGTTGAATTTCAGTAGTATGTTCATCTTAATTGCTGCTATTCGACCAAGCAAAGATAAATGAAGATTTGTCCATCTTTTCAGATCCCTTGTTATTTCTCTCCATATCTTGCTGTAATTATTATCAAATAGATCTTTATTGCTTTCTGTGATCCATCACCCCTCTTTCACATGTTGAAAAGGTATCCAAATCGGTGGAGCAATTCTTGCTCCTTTGACTAGTATACATTCTGATGGCTGTGTTAGGTATCAGGCAATAGCAAAGCTTGAAAGAAGTAGAGAGAAGTTAGAAAAGGAAGTGAGGCCATTTCCACACTACAGCCCCATCCTGTCATGGTGACATATTGAAGCTGGTCCTTGACGTGTGCCACTGTGTGACATCATCGTGATCCCTCTCCTATCATGTCTTCAGCCATCGCGACTGTGTGTATACTATTACTGAAAAAAATCTGGTAATGGCCCCTTTCACGTAATGATCGCATCAGGTGGGGCTGTGTGGAAAGGGTGGAAGCTCTATCAAGCATTTCCTTCCTCATTGCAGTGCTGAAATAGTCCAGCTCACTGCGGAAGGAAGAATCTTGTCCCAAATGCTATCCATCTGCCAGAAGGCAGTTGGATGCAGAGGAGGGCATTTGAGACACGCTCCCATCCTGGCAATGGTACTACCAGGATGACACCAGTAAGTCACAGGATCCAGGTATGGTGTGGAAAGGCCTTGAATGTATGAATAGCTTCCCACAGTAAATTTATTTTTATTGCAAATTATCAGTTCATACCTCTGCCAAGAACAGTATCTCCTTTGTAGGAATCCACTGAAGAAAAAACAAGTGAATGAAGGAGAAATCAAGAGAAAAAGATGAAAGGCATTGAATGGGAATGAGCATAAGAGAAATGTATGCCATCTCCTACTAAAGGAGCCATGCTCAGCCCTGGTCTTTTATTTCCTTCCCATGAGGAAATGTGCCCCCTAGCAGAAAATACTAATGAGCTCTCTCTTTGGTCCCAAACATTTATCAAGTATTGCTCCTGTGCTGTCATTCTACTGGCAAATGTTTTTTGGGCTCATCCAGTGCCAAAAACTGATTGCAAAAGGCTTATGAGCCAGAATTTGCAGCCACAGAAGTTCAGAATTTTAGGATACTGAATTCTGCATGCAGATCAAACAGCATGATCAAGGGTTCAGTCCTGCTTATGTACAAACAAGTTCCAAAAGTTTTGTGCAATTTCCAGGGATCTGTTCTGTGATCATCCTTTCTATATCTCATACCTACAAATCTTTTTTGTTCACATCCTGACCCAGTGGTTCATACAATCTTGGAAAGCTATGTTACCACAAATGTGCTATATCTCTGGTCATATCATCTCAAAGTGCTATTGATGTTTTAACATGTTTCCTGGCTTGCCATAAAACATTTTGCATCTGTCTGACTGATGACCCATCAGCATTCCAATGCAATTGTCTGTTTTGATAATTTAAGAAATAACCATCATTGTAGACTGAAAAAGCTTCAGGCAGTTCAGAAGCAGTTTCAGAGTAAGCTGGAGTATGTATGCTGTGTGCATGAATCATTTTTTTCTGAGGACATTTTCCTCCCTTTTGCTTAGCCGCATTGCAGTTCTGTCAAAGGAAGTATGTGCTTAAGGTCAATGTGGAGCTATGCTTAGTAGGGCCTGATTCAAGATGGGGCAAGTGATTGGCAATTTCAGACAAAAAGGTCCTAGAGCAATTTCAGGGGGTAAAACAGCAACAGGGACTGAGAAGGATTTAGTTCAGTATAACACATGCCTCAGGGATAATGGTCTGTCTGTCTGTCTGTCTGTCTGTCTGTCTGTCTGTCTGTCTGTCTGTCTATCTATCTATCTATCTATCTATCTATCTATCTATCTATCTTCTTGTTCTCATGGTGAGCATAGGAGCAAACCTAGTGATATATATAAAGAAAATCAACAGAAACAATCAATAATACCCCTATTTGTGGCTCTTTAGCCAGAAGAAAGCAATTTAAGGAGGCCAAATAGTTGAAATACACACAAAAAGTTCATTGGAAAATGTATAGGGGTGTTACCCTGTGTACTGGGGGTCCCGGGAGGGACACCAAAATGTGCTCAACTAAAGGTGGGGAAAATTAGCTCAGAGCACTGCTTGGCGTTACGAGAGGCAGGGTAACGTAGCAAGATCTTGAACCCTATGTCTACGGGGTCGGGTCGAGTCAAGGAGCACACAGAAGTTGAAACCATAAATGATGTTTATTAAATACAGGCAAAACAGTGTGTGCGACACACTCATACAAGATAACTAAAGAAAATAAAGGTTGGAGTGGTATAGAGGGATTTTTAGAGGGATTGCTGGTTTGGGTGATACTTCACCTGTCCTGAAGCCTGGAAAAATGGAGAGTGAGGCTGGGGTGCGATGTAGCTCAGCACGTGGAGCTGAGGGGAGGCTCGCCAAGCAAAGCAGCAGCAAGGCGGGATGAAACTCGGGAGCGATCCAAGGAAGGTCTCGGAATCAAGGGTTTTTATAAAGAGAATTGTGACTGCCGGCTATGCCGTACTTGGGGGAAAACAATAGATTTGGAGTTGGAGACAAAGCCTCCGAAAGGTCAAAATCTGAATGATTGAGTTATCGAAGCAGTTCTCAATAGAGTAGCCAGTATGCAAACGCAGAGTACTTGGGTATTGTATAGTTTACCCCTCAAGCTGCCATCGCGGGGCAGAGGCTCTTTTGTAAGTTGCGTGCATACCTAGAGTACTTGCCTGGAGGTCTCCTAAAGCAGTGAGTCAGCTATTTCTGGCCTGCCTGTATTGTAGTTTGAATATTACGGCTATTAACGGCCGAGCTTGTTTACGTGCTTGTCCGGTGGCCTTGCAAGCACGTGGAGGGGAATAGAGAAGTGAAGCCGAATTATGATATCAAGAGGATATCTTTTAATATCCCCAAAGCTCGGACTAGCCAGGGCAGTAACAGGGGTTTGTGTGTTAATATCAGAAGACTCCAAACTAAATTGGTGCACATATGTGTGTTTGGATTTAAATGTTCAATATTTGGGCATATCACACACTCTCAGGTCCTGTGATAGGTTCACCTTAGGGTTGCCATAAGTTGGAAACAACTTGAAGGCATGCAGCAGCAGCAGCAGCAGCAACAAAATGATTCTTTTTTGTGTATGGGGGGAACTGCCACACTGCTAGGCAATGCTTCCACCTCAACTCCTGCATGTTGTGCAAAGATTTGCTTAACTGCTGTTACATCAACAACATTTTTAACATATGGAGCTACTTATGTATCAGGGGTTATATTTGCATGATATCAACCCCCTTCAAACTTTTCTGGATATGAGTGAAAACCGTCCCTTAAATGAAAGTTCCACACCAAATATGCTGAACTCCAGTATCATGGCAAGAGGAGAACTATATTAAATCTGGATTTTAGCCAGAGGTGCAGCTACCAGGTGCAGCTAAACTGTCTTCCACCACATGGGAGCTGAGCTTCTTAACAGACATCTTCCTGGATACCTTTCATCGGTTGGCAAATTCAGCCAGCTCAATCTAGACTGCAGAATTAGACTGCACAAAGAAAGATAAAAGAAGAAACAGAATTCAAAAGCACAGTCACTAACAATCAATAGCATGTTGGAGGACAGCGGTAAACTGGAGAACCACTTTGATGACAGTAATGCTGCCTCCTTTCAGTTATAGGAACTCAAGAAAGTAGGGGTGTAATTCTTCACTAATTTTTTTCTTGAGGGAAGCAACAAGCAATCATAGTACTTTTCTTCCCTCTGTGAGAAAGTCTTTAAATACCACACAGTTTTCAAAGCTCATTCGCAATGTGACATTTAAGATGTGCAAAATTTGCTCATCTTTGATTTGCACAGAAAGGATCTCAAAATGTCTGAAGCAGAAAACAAGTTCCAGAGTCACTGATCATGAACAGCATGGGCTCTTTGCTTATTGATTTTAAACAAGAAAATTAAAATAAGAAGGGGGAGGCAATCAAATATTAAATATTAAAAACTTAATAGTTAACAATTATTATAAAATAGCTTTGAAACAATTATAATTAAGCAGCCTTTCTCTGTATTCTCTTTCCAAGGAAATGTAGAAGCACACCCATATCAGAGTCCTCTAATTTCTGATTAAGCCAATTGCAATGGAGTCTCCAAGAATTAGCTGCATCAAATGAATTATGGGTGCAGGTAGTCAGTAAAAGATATGTTTAAAATTTTAAAACAAATCATTGGAGTGTTTAAATTAACTGAGAAGAGCCTGGCCATAGCTTCATAATTCCTTTAGTTCTCAGTAAGGAGTTCAAATAATTAAATCAGGACACCTAAGCCCCTTTCACACTACACAATTGTAGCACTATGATTCCACTTTAATCATCATTGCAGCATCCTATGGACTGCTGGCGCTCATAGACCATTTCTGTACTAGACTGTTATAATCAGAAATGATCCCAGTCTGGTGAGGCACTGGAGTGCTTTGGCTGAGAACTTTAAATACTCCTCCCTAAGGGTATACTGGTTTGAGCACTGGACTACAATCCTGGAGACCAGGGTTTGATTCCCTGTTCAGCCATGGAAATTCACTTCGTGACCTTGGGCACATCACACAGCCTCCAGAAAAGCCCATGATAGGTTTGCCTTAGGTTTGCCATAAGTTGGAAACAACTTGAAGGCACACAAAAACAACAAAGTGTAAATCCTAGGATTCCAGAGAATGAAACCATGGCAGATAAAGTGCAATCTAAGTACCACAATTATGTAAGTGTGAAAGGGCCCTACTTAGAAAACAAAACAAAGTAAAAGTAATTGAAAAGCTTACATAATCCTGCTGCTTGTTATATGCTATCTTGATATAGAAAGGCTGAATTAAATGGGGAGATGACCTGAGTGTAGTTTAATGCTCATAATCAGTTTGTTTCCTGTAAAATCAATAGAAGTGGTTTACAGAAAAATAAATAAAGAGAACAGAAGTGGGGGAAAAATCAAATGGTAGTAACCTCCAGAAAATAGCAGTATAGCAGAGCATATACTAAAACTGAATGAGGAAAAGGTCCTTATTGGCTATAAACATCCTGACATTTCACTCAGGAAGGGATTTTACAGTTTTGGCAGCAGTACTAAAGATCCTTTCTAGCCTGCTTCATCATACAAATTGGACACAGTAAGAGCTCTGAGGGTACTGGAGAAATACATAACAGAGCAGGCAGTTTCTGAGACAGTTTAGCCCCAGATCATTTAAGGCTTTGATATTCAGCACTATAGACCTGCAGAACTCTACATATGTCTAGGAAATGAAGTCAGATGCAAGAGCTCCAATTTACCTTTCGCTCCTTATTTGGTCCTCAGTCCTTGGGACTTCCTTGTTGCCCAACTGTCTTCTGCTACGAGTAGTATTGGTAGCCATGAGCAAGAATCCCATTGGGCTGAAAATAATATTGGTGAATGCCAGGTTGGGAAATGGTAAAACCAACACTATCCAGGACTTGATTTTGGATGAACATGCCAACCTGGCGTCCTGGTTGTATGAGGCTGGGGTGTGTGTGTTGATCTCTCTCCTCTTTGCTCACCAGAATTTATGTGCATTAGGTGAGGCCTAGGGGACAGGGAACTGGAGTTTCAGTGTTCTATTGGAATCCCATCCTCCTGCCTTTTCTCACAGGGACAAAATGGAGATTCTGCTAGTGCAAAGTCCACCTCTATTCTCAGCAGTCTCCTTTTTTGAGCTATCCATAGTGACTTGAGAGTTAGGAACTATGATATGATTGCCCTTTCAGGAGTGGCTGAGGACTTCATGGTTGCCATGACAACCATGGCTCTTTTCCAAATAATATCCTGACCCTGCTCATACTGCTGGGTGCACTCTAGACCTTGTATTTTGTGCTGGATGGGATGACACTGATATGGAAGTGGAGGAGCTTTTTATTGGTCCATTGCCATGGGCAGATCACTTTTTGGTCAGGTTTAGACTAGCTGGAATTCAGAGCTTCTGTTGGGTATGGGACTGATTATGGTGGCCTGCCCCATGAATCTGGTGGATTTGGATGGCTTCCTGACAGCTCTTGGGGATTTTTCCTGTTGCCTTGGTAAGTAATTCTGTCCAAGCCCTGGTTGATCCCTGGAATGGAGAAATGGCCAAGACAATGGGCAGAATTGCTCCTAAGCTTACTCTCTCATGGTATGGAGCTAAAACAGACCCCTGGTTCTGGAAGCAATGAAGCTGGTAAAATCGTGACTAGCACAATAGTGGCAGAAGACTTGGTGTGAGTCTCACTGAATACATGCTAAAGCCTATTTCAAGGCCTATGGTAGGGCAATGAGGGTGGCAAAAAGAACTTTTTCTCCCTACCATCATTGCATCTGCAAAAGAGCTATTTAGCAAAGCTGCTTTGAATGGTCAGGTGTCTGTTACAACCTGGTCCACAAAAGAATTTAAGCCACTCAACAGCTGACTGTGAAAAATTTCCCAGCACTTTGTAGATAAAATCATCCTGATTTGTTCTGACTTGGATGCTACAGTTGGTACAGGACTAGTGGATATTACCTTGGCTCCTGCTTGTACGCTGTTAATGCATAGTTTTTAACTTGTACAGCCCAAGGATGTGGACAGGATCCTCGGAGAAGTCAGAGCCACCACATGTGTGGTAGATCCTTGCTCTTTCTGCCCTATCAAAGAGGCCACAGGATAACTGGCAGGGTGGCTAATGGAAGTGTATAATGCTTAGCTCTAGCAAGGCATGGTTCCAAAATGTCTAAAGGAGGCAATTGTAAGGCTGATGTAAAAAAAAAAAAAGTTAAAAAATCTATTAGATCCTTACCAAGTAGCCTCGAATACTCCATTTCTGGGCAAGATGAGATGTATTATCTGGATCCATTTCCATCGGCATTAAGCCCGATTATGGGATAGAAACAGCTTTTATCACCTTGGCTGAAGAGACATTCAGGGAACTGGACAGGCAGAGTTTGTTCCTGTTGGTTTTGCTGAGCCTCAAAGGCTTTCAATATCATTGACCGTGGTATCCTTCTGGGCCATCTCACTGGCATGTGACTTAGAGGAACTGTTTCATGGTGACTCCATTCCCTCCTGGAGGGCTGAACCCAGAAAGTGGTCCTGAGGGGTTTCTGTTCAACTTCTTGGCTGTCTGCCTGGAGGGGGGTCTTGCAGGATTCTATTTGGTCCCCCATACTCTTTAGCACATACATGAAATCACTAGGAAAGGTTGTCTGAAGGTTCAGGGTTTGGTGGTATCAGTATGCTGATGACACGCAATTCAATATCTCCTTTCCACCTCAATCCCACAAGACTGTTCCAGTTGTAATCCAGTGTTTGTAGGCAGTAATGGACTGGATAAAGGTGAACAGGCAAAACAGAAGTGCTGATGGTGGTTTGAAATGGAAATCAGGAAATAGGAATTTAGCCTGTGCTGTACGGGGTTACACTCCCCCTGAAGATGCGGGTTCACAGTTTAGAGTATAGAGAAAGTGACTGATAGATGGACCTCACTGTTTGTGACTTGCTTAAGGGTCTGGATTTTTGCTCATGACCCAATAATGACAATATGGTGTAAAGTGGGAAGAGAATCCCAGGTCATTCTGCATTTTTACTGCCTCAGTAGAATGTCAAACAGCATCAGAGTAACCACTATGATTGATGGGAATCCAGTCCTCTGTCATTAAGGAAGCAGTGGCTGATAGTTCCACTCTCCATTATGTGAGTGATCTCTGGTGTGAGGAGGAATTGAATCAGAGTCCTGCTTCTGCCTCTTGTACTGCAGATCACTTAGGGGAAGGAGTATGTTTGGCAGCTGTCAGACATAGTGGCTGCTTCCCAGTAAATGGGGATTGAGGACATCGGGCAGGACTCACCGTATAGAACTGTAACTACAGTGTTTATGCATATGTAAATCCCCAAGAGGATACAAGCCACAATTTCTTAATTTAAATGGATTTATTTTCCTTTATGTTTTTAAAATATATTGTTATCAAAATAAATACATATAAAAAAAGAAAAAGAATTATGCCATGATCACTAAAAGTCAACATGGGTTTCTCAATGATACAGTTACAAGCTTGATAGATGAAGAGAATGCTGTGGATGTAGCACATCTTGATTTCAGTAAGGTCTTTGTCTTTGACAAAGTTCTCCATGACATTCTTCAAAGAAGCTAGTAAAATTCGGGCTGGACAGTGCTACTCTTAGGTGGGTTTGTAATTGGTTGACTGATGGAACCCAAAGGGTGCTAACCAACGGCTGCTTTTCATCCTGGAGAGAAGTGATTAGTGGGGTGCCACAGAGTTCTGTCCTGGACCCAGTGCTATTCAACATTTTCATCAATGACTTGGATGAAAGAATAGAGTATGCTGATCAAATTTGCAGGTGACACCAAATTGAGAGGCCTTGCTAATAGCCCAGAGGACAGGATCAAAATTCAAAATGACCTTGACGGATTGGAGAGCTGGGCCAAAGCTAACAAAATGAATTTCAACAGAGAGAAATGTAAGGTCCTACACTTAGGCAGAAAAAAATGGAATGCACAAATACAGAAATATACATGGCTGGATAACAGTACGTGTGAAAGGGATCTAGGAGTCTTGGTGAACCACAAGCTGATCATGAGTGAGCAGTGTGATCTGTCAGCCAAGAAAACCAATGCGATTCTTGGTTGCATCTATAGGAGTATGGTGCCTAGATCAAGGGAGGTAATGGTACCACTCTATTCTGCTTTGGTCAGACCCCATCTGGAATACTGTGTCCAGTTCTGGGGACCTCAATTCAAGAAGGACATTGACAAGCTGGAGGATGTCCAGAGAAGGGTGACCAAAATGGTGACGTGTCTAGAAGCTATGCCCTATGAGGAGCAGCTTAGGGAGCTGGGTATGTTTAGTCTGCAGAAGAAAAGGTTAAGAGGGGACATGACAGCCATTTTTAAATATCTGAAGAGATGTCATGCTGAGGAGACAGTGGGCTTGTTTTCCGCTGCTCCAAAGACTATGACAATAAGCAACAGATTCAAAGTACAGGAAAAGAGATTCCACCTGTACCTCAGGAAGAACTTCTTGATGGCTAGAGCTATTTGGCAGTGGAATATGCTGCCTCAGAGTGTGATAGAGTCTCCTTCTTTGGAGGTTTTTAAGCAGAGGCTGGATGGCCATCTGCTGGGAAACTTTGATGAGTGTTCCTGCATAGCAGGGAGTTGGACTGGATGGGCCCTGTGGTCTCTTCCAACTCTATGATTCTATGATTATACATTTACACTAATGTTGAAACATTTAAATATATATAATACTTAGTTGTGTCAAAAAAAGTACAAACATCATATTTTACCATTAGAAATTATTTGAACTTATTTTACATCCTGTTCAGAGAAAAATCCCTCACTTCCTATTCTAAGTGTTTCACTGTCTTTTCTTGTGCCTCTGATCTGAATCATGATTTCTTTTTTCCAGTTACCCTACAATATTGGAATCAATTGTGATCATAAGGTAACATATAGTTTCCATCAATCTTGAAGCCTTATTTTACATTTTTTAAAGAGTTTCTTGTCACTGCCATTGCAAATCTCAGACCTTCTGAAATATTTTTATCCTATACAGTTTAGTCAGTCACTGCAGCTGTTGCTAATTTCCTCCTGGACTTTTCCCAAAAGGGGTTAATTATTTTCCAAATATTCTGAAATTGTTTAGTAACTTATTCAATAGTATGTCTGTTAATTTCTCCAGTTCTGTGACACTGTAGAATTTCAGCAACCATTGTTGTATTGCCAGTGTAGTAGAGTTTTTCCAATTTCGGGCCAGTGTTAGCCTTGCTGTAGTAATCATGTATAATATGGCCTTTTTTTTTTTTTTTTTTGGATTTTGTTTAATTGGCAGAATTGCTGTGAGCTGTCTATCATGTTAAGGAGATAGATTTGGGGGTATAAAGGGAATTGGATTTGCATTGTCTCTGTTATCTTTATATGGACTTGTTTCCAAAGTCTTTTGATTGGAGGGCATCTCCACCAGACATGAAAAAATGTACTATTTTGTCACATTTCCAACAAGTCGTACCCTTATTAAATTGCACTGGAGAAAGATACCACCTGTATAGTATTTTATAATAGTTTTCTCTTAGGTTACTGGGCTTGACATATTTCCAAGTAGTGTTCCATGAATTCTTCCAGATCTCTAGGTGTATTTTCCTTTATATTAAAGCCACCCTTCTCTTTATTTTTTTACAGCTGTTATGGTCTATTTACCTCTGCAGCAGTCCAAGTAGGATGCTCCTGATATATTACAGTTGGCCCTCCACATTCACTAGGGCTCACCCCCCCAAAGTAGTAATCCCACAAATATCAAAATGTGTGTACATGTGTCCATGGGAAGGGGGTAGAGGCATGAGGTTTTTGGCATGGTGGCCCTATACTTCCTCTCTTTCAACCATCTCCTTGCTTGGGTGTGGGGGGACATCGAGAGAGGATTTGTGTTGTTGAGAAATTGGGCTGTGAGACATCCTTAGCTGGCCAAGCAGTGACTGGTGGAGCAGGAAGAGGACCAGAGGTGGGCTTTTAAAGGACTGTCTAACCTGATTAGAGTTGCTGAGAGGGAAGGTTCTCCCAAAAATAGAAGCACATGAGGTGGAAGGGCAGGGGCAAATAATCAAATGCTCAAACATGGAGGGCCAATTCTACATTTGCCTGATATTGATCTTCAGAGAGTGTCAGAAGAGTTCTGTCAGCACTCCTTGGCCATTTCCACACGGGGCGAGGGAATTGCCCCGTGACGCTACTCACCGGACTTTAAGGCTCCCCGGTCCGGTCCACACTGCTCTGGAGCAGTGCGTGGCCGCCACTCTGCACTGCTCGGGGGACGAAAATGGTGGCTTCTGGTTGGTAGAGGGTCTCAACCAACCGCTGAAGCTCGCCAGACTAAAGCCCGCTCCCAGCAGATTGCAGGCTCGCACCAATGCGAGTCTGAGAATCTGCATAAAGGAGCGGGCTCGCAGTGGTGCACTCCGTGCTTTTGAAATATCTGTTTTTAGCGGTCTTTCAAAAGCATGCTGGACGACCACTTGGGGTCGTTCCGGAGCGGGCTGGGGTGCGGATCTACATTAAGTAGGTCCGCCCCCAGGAGCAGATGTCCTCCCTGGAGGACGCTCTGCGCCGTTTAGAAAACCCCGTGTGGAAATGGCCCTTGTTTCTTCTTGGCCTCATGACAGGCTGGTTCAGGAGTCCATAGGAGATAATATAAGATATCTAATAAGAACCAGGAAAACAGACAGAGAAGCACAAGGAATATTTACGTTCCAGAAATGGATAGTGATGCTGGAGCTTGGTGCTGGTGACTTGTGCTTGACAAGATGTTGCAGCCTATATCCAAACAGCAAATTCATTCCCTGGGTGTGGACCCTTATGTACCTGTAACGGCACCACCTATACTCAAGTGGGAATATCAGTGAGCTTTGCAGAATCTTGAACTTTACAGCAATGCAGATCTGCCTTTCCCTCTCTATGTTTAGCAAAAAAGCAAAGATTGAGCATGCTCAAAGGACTTGGAATAAATGAAGAGAGGCTTGTGGGAGGATGGAAAACCAAACTTTGGAGCTGGGAATATAGAAAGGAGTGTCTTCGAAAAGGGCAAGACAGACTCGCTGGGACCTCTAATAGAAGCCCTCTGTGCTGTAACTGAGCCCTTTCTGCTTGATGCACCCAACCTGCACTGGGGACAGGAGAAGGATGGAATCCAGATGACGCTTATGCACAATGTCATCCAGGTCCCATCCTTCTCCCATCCCCAGGCAGCATGATTGAACTGCAAATCATTGACAGGTTTTCCCCATCAATGACTGATTATCACACCACCTTCCCCCTCATGCACCTGTACTTACCTTGCTTGCAGAGGTTCTGGAAGCGTAATGGCTGCACTTCCTGTCCCAGCACAGCCGGGGACAGTACCCAGCTGCTCTGCAGCAGGAAGAGGCATTGCCATTGCACCTCCTGGATCCCGCAAGCAGCTGGTGCAGATGGGAGCACTCCATCATGCTCCCCTCCCTGGAGAGACACTGCTGCCATTGTCACCGGACACCATTGGGACCAGGTAAGGTGCGGAAAGGGCCATAGAAAGCCAGTATGGCGTACTGATTTGAGCATTGGTTTGTAACTCTTAAAACCAGGGTTCAAATCCCTGCTCAGGCATGGAAATCCACTAGGTGACTTAGGTAAGTCTTACTCTCTCAGCCTCAGAGGAGGGCAACAACAAACCCTCTCTGAACAAATCTTGCCAAGAAAAAGCCATGATAAGTTTGTCTTAGGGTCACTATAAGTTGGAAATGAGTTGAAAGAACACAACAAAAACCCCAAACATGCTGTAACAGGGAAAAGGTGAACTCCGTGTTGCACTTCTACTGTGCGTATGTGCCTTCAAGTCACCTGTCAAGTTCTGGTGACCTCGTTAATATTTTATAAGGCTTTCTTAGACAAGCAATACTTAGAGGGATTTTTTACAAGTTCCTTCCTCTGGAATACAGCCTACAGCACCTGGTATTTATTGGGGGTCTCCATTCAAATACTAACTAGGCCTGAGCTGGCTTAACTTCCACAGACTAGTTAACACTCTTGCAAAGGCATTATTCCAAATGAACTTTTCAGAGTGCCTTGGGAAAGCCATTTTTTGGACTGCAGTTCCCAAAATCTCTCAGCTAGCATGTTGTAGTCCAAAAAAAAAAGAAAAAAAGAAAAAAAAAGATGGGGGGAGGGGAATGTTTCCAGCTCTGGCATATTTGGGAACCAAGTCTACACATATTGTTCCACCTGCAAATGCTAGCTACATTTATTCTAATTTTTGTCCCTGGCCTTCTTTTAATTTCCTGTGGAGACTCTCAAAGCAGATTAAACCGCCAAGCCACTTTTTGATCAAAACTTCCCTAGCAAAAGAACACTATAAATGCATTTTAAACAGCAACAAAGAAGAGAAGAATTGTATTAACAGCTTTATATAGTTCCTATCTCAAGAAAGCCTGATGGCAGAGAACTATTGATTTGTTCTTGTTTTTCTTGGAGCATAGTGGGAGGATCATATTCAGAGAAGGCTTGATGTTCTTCTCTTAGTAACAGGACTGCAATTTACCCATTACTTAAGAAACTAAATGCATCACCAAAAATGAAGGAGAAAAAGAAGGATCAGATCTGGAAAAAAAAAAAGAGGGCTCTTTCTATGTATGGACTCATAAAGTCTTAGGCCATTTCTGCCTTACACTGTTATAGTGCTATTATTCCACTTTCAACATCCTGTGGGATTCTGGGCTTTATAGTATATTGAGGTCAAAGAGATTTCTGGTTGAGAATTCTAATGGCGCCTCCCTGAACTACAAACCCCAAGATTTTATAGGGTGTTAAAAGTGGAATAAGATACATTGTAGTGCAGAAATGACCATAGAGTTGGAAGGGGCCTCATCCTATACACTGGGGCAGCAGAAAACAAACCTGCACCCCCCCTTTCTGTCACATCCCTTACACATTTAAAGGCTGCAATCATGTCACCCCTCAGACTTCAGCAGGCTGAACATGCCTACCTCCTCCAATCTTTCATCATATGTTCAGTTTTCCATACCATTTATCATCCTTGTTGCCCTTGTTTGAACCTGCTCTGACTTGTCTATATCCTTCTAAAAAATGAGGCGCCCAGAAGTGAAAGCAGTGACTTCCGGTCTGGTCGAGAGCTGGAAGACGCGATCTTCTGAGCTCTGCGAAGAACATCGCCGCCGCTGCTGGTTACTGGACGAACATTATTCTATGATCCGGTTCGTTCTGTGCCTCGGGAAGAAGAGGACGGCCAGAGGAAGACGAGCGACCAGAAGACAGGTTGGACCCGCTGAACGCGATCAGACAGACCGTGGAAGTGAGACAACCAGACTGTCGCCGCCATTAGATCATCACCGCAGCAGCAAGGGGCAGAGGGAGTAATATTCCCCTCGGATGACTCCAGCCGACAGACTTTTCCATGATAGAAAACTGACTGAGGAGACCTTGTTTTGGGGTTTGTATTATACATCGGAAGACCTTGAGTGAGAGCAGTATGCATCCTCTGACTAACTCCTAATTGTTTCAACCTCTTTGTTTTTAAAATTGTGGCAAATCCCCCCCCCCCCTTTTCTGTCTGGATGAGTATAAGTGCGTCTGGGACTTTATGAAAAGGAACACTTTGTGGTTGTCGAACTGTGGACTTGCAAAATTCTCTATATGTGGATTTTTAATGGAAGAGCAATATTAGGATCCATTTTACTTCTTCTTGTTCTCCTGTTTTCTCCTCCAGCTCTTCTCCTCGGATTCTTCCTCATGGACTATTTAAATAAACCTTAATACTAAAATATTAAACTTTGGACCAGTGATACGAGACTCTAATTTACCATTTGCAATTAATTTTTTGGGACCTGGTTAATTAAAGAGGACTTTAGAGCGAAGCCGAAGCTTGGAAAGAAGATAAGACTGAGTATGTTATAGGCTTGTTTTAGTTTAGAAGACCGAGGAGCGGTGTTTTCAAGGTTAAATGAACTTTTTTTTTCTAACTGGCAACTGGAAGGAAATTAACCCCTTTTTAACTGAAGAAAAGAAGAATGAAATAATACTAATGAATTTGCACTAATGGTGATTGACTGTATATTATTTATTGTATAGTATTATTAACTCCTAATTAGTAAGTAAATAATAAGCATAATCAAGAAATTCATCTACAGATTTGTGAGAATAAGTGATTAATTTTGGTGGATATATAAATAGAGTTGTAATATATAAATAACGCCTTGAATGACTTTAAAGACACAATTAAGTTAAGATGAGGAGGGGGGATACTAGGGGATAAGTACTCAGTCAATACAATTATCAATTTATTATTAGAACTCAATATTAATTCTTAGAACTTTATATAAATATAGAATAAGAATATAAATATAGAATAAGTCTAAGAATCTATTATTTATTGTTTTTGCAATACTGTCAAGATAATTAATTAGCCTAGTGATAAGAGACTACTGATAAATTTGTGGAAACTGTGAATTATTTTTTTAAGTATGTATTGAATATTTTTGCTAAGTGAGCTTATAAGTAATTCATAATAGTAGTGAGATATTTCTATAGTGAAGAATTGTGTTGGCAAATTAATTATAATGCAAAAAACAAGATCAAGTAAAGCGCGCACAACTGCTTCTACTCAAGATACACAAGGAAGATGTGACTTCTGTGATGAACCACCTGATTATCAGAAAAAAATTTATGGAAGAAATGAGATCATACATGGTGGGAATAAAACAAGATTTGTATGAATTGAAAAACCAAGTCACAGAAATGCAAGACCCTTTAGAACAAGTTAAAACAGAAGTTAATGCTAATAGAAGAGACACTGAGGTGAATAAGAAAGAGATTTCAACTTTGAAACAGAAAATGTCTTCGTCAACAACAGAAATGGAAAAACAGTTAGACCGAATGGCCTTAATTGAACAAAAACAGATGGATTTGTGGATACGTATAAGAGGTCTAGATGAGAAGTTAAATGAAGACATTAAAAAGAGAATGACTACTGGCCGAATCTTTGGAAGTAGAAGAAGAAGATATGGTTACAGAGATAGAAGCAGTTTATAGAGTAAGTTCTGTACCGGCTAAGAAAAAGAATGTGCCTAGAGATGTGGTGGTACAGCTCACTAGAAAATCAACGAGGGACAAAATTATTGAAGAACATAATAGATCTCCATTAATGGATCAAGACAAACCTCTAATAATACTTCGAGAAATACTGGTAAGAATATTGAAGAAACGGAAGGATTATGAATTCTTGGTTTCAAAATTAAAACAAAATCAGATAAGATTCAGATAGGATCGTCTCGAAGGGGTGATTTTTACATTTAATGGGCAACGGTATAGACTAAATTCTGTAGAAAAAGTGCAGGACTTTCTTCACAGACACAGATTAGACTTAGAAAAAGTAGAAGTGCAACAATACTCACAAAAACCCAAAGAAAGAACCTTTGCAAGTACGCCAATAGAATAAGAAGTTGTGATGGGGAACTTAGAGGAAGAGACAAGAAAGATAAAGGATTTGACACAAATGGAAGCTTTGGTACAGACTACAAAAGAAACTGTGGAAAAATGCAAACCACAAGAGACTAGCCTGATTGATTTGGACTTGGAAGAGATGGATTTGATTAAAACACAGCAACAATTAATTGTACTATTATATCATGGAACACAAATGGTTTGAACTCACCCATAAAAAGGAAAAAGGTTTTTCACTACCTCTGTAAACACAATCTGGATGTTTGTTGCCTGCAAGAGACACACATAAAAAAAAAGATGGTAAAGTGTTGGAGGCTCCAAAATTAGGTGAAGTATTCATATCAGCAGCAACAATCAAGAGGAGTGGTGCTCTATGTAAAATCAACATTGTCTCCCAAATTATGATTCAATGATGAAAAAGGAAGATTTTTGGGTGTTGAATGTATTTTAGAAGGTAAAATATTATTATTAATTGGAGTATATGTGCCATGTAATGAAAACAAATCCTTCTACAATGACTTAAAAAGAGCAATACAGAGTCAACCCTATGAAGAGGTTTGTATTATGGGTGACTTCAATGGAGTGGCCAATTTAAAATTGGATAAAAGTTTCACATCAACCCAAAAAAGAAGTAAAGGGAAGTTAACGGAAGACTTTCTGCATCTAGTCAAAGAGTACCAATTTTTAGACGTGTGGAGATTCAAGCATCCCAATGAGAAGGATTTTACATTTTTCTCTAATCGACATCAGTCATGGTTGAGAATCGATTATATATAGTTGCCAAGAAGTTGGCAGGGTTATATAAAAAAAACAGAGATCTTGACCAAGACATTTAGTGATCATAATCCAGTATCCTTAATATTGGAAGGTCAAAATAAAAGATGGAATTGGAAATTGAACGAAGCCCTCCTAATGCAAGAGGAAATTGTAACAGCATGTAAAATAGAAATACAAGAATTTTTTAAAAGGAATTTGAATAATGAAGTTAAGACTAGAACAGTTTGGGATGCATTTAAAACTTTCCTTCAAGGGTCCTTCATTCAAAAAAATATTGAGTATGAAAGGAAAAACAAAAAGAAGAAAATGGTGAATATAATGGAAAATATTAAAGAACTGGAAGGGAAGCTAAAAAGTAATCCCTGAGACAAAGAGTTATTATTGAACATGAAAGTATTACAAAAACAGTTGTCGATACTGACAATGGAAGAAATTGAAAAAAAGATTCATTTTTTTAAAACAAAAACAATTTGAACATGGAAACAAACTGGGTAGATGGTTGGCGTATAAAATTCGGAAGAAAAGAAAAAAGGGATTAATATCAAAAATAAAAGAAGGTGATCGTATAATTACAGGAATTCAAGAAATAAAGAAAATACTTGCTAATTATTTTAAGAACTTGTTCCAAGTTAAGGATGGTAAAAACATAAAAGAATTGGAAGAATATCTCCATTTACAAAAGCTCCCAAAAATATATCAAAATTTTCAAGAGATGTTGAACAAACCAATTTCTATAAACAAAATTAATGAAGTGATAGAGGGAATAAAATCCAATAAAGCTCCAGGTCCGGATGACCTAACAGCTAACTTTTATAAACATTTTAAAGAACAATTATGAGGACCGATGCAAATTATGATGAATGAAATTTTGGGTGCAAATACAGTACCAAGAAGTTGGATAGAGACGAATATAACATTGATTCCTAAAAATGATCTTGATGCCCCCACATGCAAAGATTTCCAGCCTATATCGCTTTTAAATGTGGATTATAAAATTTTTACCTCTATCCTCGCAAATCGTATGAAGAAAGTCTTGCTAGAATTCATACATGAAGACCAGAGTGGTTTTATTCCTGGGAGACAGATGAGATCCAACATTTGAACCGTGATAGATATAATCGAATTTTATGAATCTCATAATGAAAAAAAAGGCGCTGTCATCTTTCTCAATGCAGATAAAGCTTTTGATAATGTTAGCTGGCCATTTTAAATAAAGGTTATTGAAGAAATGGAATTTGGAGAAATATTTACAAATTGGATAAAGGCCATATATGATGAACAAAAGGCTCGTATAATTATCAATGGAGACCTTTCAGAAAATATTGCAATTTTAAAGGGAACAAGACAAGGCTGTCCATTGTCACCTTTATTATTTGTACTGGTGTTAGAGGTGTTATTACGGCAAATAAGGAAGGAAGGCTTGATTCAAGGAGTCAACATAGGACAAGACCAGTTTAAATACAAGGCCTTTGCGGATGATGTGGTGATATTTCCAGAAGACCCCCAAAATAGAATTGATAAAGTGAATGAACTATTGAATAAATTTGGTAAAATGGCTGGTTTTAAAATAAATAAAGTTAAAACCAAGATCCTTCTGAAAAATATAAAGCCGCTGGAGAAAGAACAGATTGAAAGGAAAGTGGGTGTTCAATGTGTCCAAAGAGTGAAATATTTAGGAATAGAAATTGCCAATAATAACAATCAATTGTTCAAGAATAATTACCTAAAGACTTGGAGCCAAATTCAAAAGAAACTAAATATGTGGAAAAAGTTGGATCTCTCATTAATGGGCAGAATATCAGTGATTAAAATGAGTGTCCTCCCTAAAATACTTTTTTTGTTTATGATGATACCAGTTATGATAACCAAGAAGTGGTTCCAAGACTGTAAAAAAGAGTTATCAAAATTTATATGAAACGGGAAGAAACCAAGAATGAAATATAAGTGGTTAACTGATATGAGACAGCGAGGGGGCTTTGCAGTACCAGACTTGGATCTATATCATGAGGTGGCATGCTTAGCCTGGATGAAACCTTGGATTCTCCTGGACGACAGGAAACTATTAGCCTTGGAAGGACATGCTCTTCATTTCGGCTGGCACGCATACTTGTGGTATGGGAAAGCAAAAGTCCAAAAGACTTTCAAAAAGCATGTGATACGGAAAGCCCTCCTAAAGGTATGGGAGAAGTATAAGTTCTATTTCTGCCCCCAAAAAACCATCATGGATTTCGCCAATGGAAGCGCTCTCGATTAAAGGTTTGAGAAGACAGGGTAGTTGGTGGACCTATAAAGACTTACTGAAGCAAAGTGGAAAGGAAATTCTAATGAAAGATCAAAGACAATTAAAAGAAGAAGGATTTGACATACAGTGGTTTCCCTTTATGCAGATAAAAGAAAGATTTAAAAAGGATATACAAGGAGAAGGAATGGACTTAAGACAAAATGAATTGGAAGAATTGATGTTAAAGGGAGAAAAAAAGCTACTTTCAAGATTGTATAAAAAATTGCTATCCTTTAAATTAGGGGAAGAGACAGTTAAAGATTGTATGATAAAATGGGCGAGAGATTTCAACCATAATATTCTTCTAGAAGAATGGGAAAATATTTGGAAAAACAATATGTTATACACCAGATCCTATACATTACAAGAAAATGTGTTGAAAATGGTGTACTGTTGGTACTTAACACCTAGCAAACTAGTGAAAATGAATAAGAATATGAATAATCAATGCTGGAAATGTAAAGAACAAGTGGGATCCTTCTACCATATGTGGTGGGGATGCGATAGAGCAAAGAGATTCTGGTACGCTATATGAGCAAATATGCAAAAAATTTTGAAAAGGAAAATTGACTTAATCCCTGAATTTTTTCTATTGGGACTTTTTGGCGCAGATAGCTCGATGGATTTTTGTACTAAAAGATTAGTGTGGCATTTAGTTGTGGCAGCCAGACTCGTTTATGCTAAACATTGGAAATCAACTCACACCCCAACAGTGGAAGAATGGATAGAAAAAACCATTGAAATAGTACAAATGGATAGATTAACCTACAGATTAGATAATGGACAGTAAGATTGATAACGCGTGGGAACCATTCACAGAATTTCTGGAAAATAAGAGAATTTTAACTAAAGGTTTCCAATCGTGAAGAGAAGTTGGAAAGTGATAATTGTTGAAATAATGAGGGATAAGCCCTAGATTTTAATGTGGAGGGAGGTAGAAGCAAGAGAAGAGATGTTGATGCAATAGGTTTACTCTTTTTAGAAAGAAATGAAATGTTGAAATAGCTAATAATGTAATGAGGAAAAAATTTGTAAACAGAGTTGAAAATAATGAGAAAAAATGAATAATTGATTTACTTCTTTCTGACATACAGAGGTAGTTTTTTTTTAAAATGACATAAGGCTGTATCTCATGAAAAGGGGCAAGTGCTCTATGTTTGTGAGAATATGTCAGCAAGATATGTAGTTTGTTATATACGTGTACTTGTATGGTTTGTTTGTTAGATGTTATCAAGTTTGTTATGTTACAAATGTAATGTCTGTTTGTTTTGTTTCTCTTTTCTCTTTTTTATTGTTTTTAATAAAAAAAGATGAAAAAAAGAAGAAGTGAAAGCAGTACTCCAGATGAGGTCTGACTGGCACTGAATATTACTTTTCTTGATTTGGAAACTATGGTTCTATTAATGAAAGCTAAAATATTATTAGCCTTCTTTGCTAATAATCACACTGGTGGTGGTGGTAGTAGTTGTCATTTCTTTATTTATACACCACCATCTGTGTACATGGAACTTTACAAGTAAAACAACTGAAAACAGTAGGTCCAGCCAAATGCCTACATTCTAAAATATACGTATTTAAGCACAGGCATAGAAGGAAGGGGGGAATCATGAAACTATACTATAAACTGTAAAACAAATTATCAGCTAAAAACCAAAAAAACAAGAAAACAAAAAATCACCACTCAACAGTATAATATAAACCAAACTGACAAGTACATGTAATCAAACTATACAAGATTACAAAACAATATTAAACTAAAAGTCATGATGCATGTTCAACCTGTGATCAATAATCCAAAGGTCTTTTTCACATGTACTGTGGTTAAGCCAAGTATCCCCCATCTTATAAATGTGCATTTGGTTTTTAGTGGCCTAAATGAAGATATATGCATTTCTCTTTGTTGAATTTCATTCTGTTAGTTTCAGTCTGGTTTTCTAATATATCAAGGTCCTTTTGAATTCTGTTCTCATTTTCCAGTGTGTTAGCCATTCCTACCAGTTTTGTGTCAACAGCAAACTTGATAAAAGGTTCCCTCATCTAGTCATTGATGAAAAGTCATTGATGTTGAAGAGTAATGGCCCTAGGGCAGGACCCTGAGGAACTCCACTTGAGACCTCCTTCCAGTTTGAAGCATATCCATTGACAATGACTCTTTGAACACAGTTTTCCAGCCAATTATGGATCCATCTGATGGTGTTTCCATCTTTCCATCTTTTCCACATTTAATCATGTTGCTAATCAAAGTATCATGGGGGACTATATCAAATACTTAGCTGACATTCAGATAAATGATATCCATAGCATTCCCGCTATCTACTAAACTAGTGATATTCCCCTAAAAGGATAAAAGATTAGTTTGGCAGGATTTGTTCTTGACAAACCTGTGCTGGCTCCTACCAATTACTATATTATCATCCTTATGCTATCTCGGTTTCTTAGCTGCCATGAATCCCACCCCAGCAGAAAGACAGGGTATAATTTCAATAAATAAATAAAAATACAAAAAATAGAGGAAATCTGAGCTCTCTTTTTGGTTTTTAAATCCTATAAATCTAGATTTAGAAACACTAAAGTTTAAACAGAAAATTCAATATAGCTTACCAAAGTGAAGAAAATTGTGACCGAGCAAGGATAGACAGACAGATGGTCACACAGTGATCTCAGAGAGCAGGAGACTTTTGCTGATGATAAACATCATTTGTATTCAGTTTAATTACAAAATCTCAAACTGTTCAAAAGTTAAGAAAATAATTGTTTTATAGCAAAAAAATTACTCAACATTTGCTACTTCTGCACATTGTAGGAACATGCAAATGATCGAGAGAGTGGCTGAGAGAAAGCTTGTGGCATTTTTTGCTACTAAACATATAGCCAGAAGCCACCTTTATAGCTGCACTGAACTCTAGTGTTGCCTACATTGTGCCACCACATTCTCGAAATGTCTATTGCTTCCCAGAAGTCTATAGCTGTGTAAAAATGTTCTCTAAGAGATTTGTGTATAAAAGTAAGAACATTTCTGCATGACACTCTTATAGCGCGATGATTCCACTTTCAACCTCCTATGGAATCCTGGGGTTTGCAGTTCCGGGAGGGGCCAGCTGGCCTCTCCCAGAACTGCAAACCCCAGGATTCCATAGGAAGTTGAAAGTGGAATCATCGCGCTATAAGAGTGTTGTGCGGAAATGGCCTAAGATTATGTTCACAGGAAGAGAGAGTTGGAGTCAGTCAGTGTGAGTGAGTGTTGAGATGCACTTTGGAATGTAACTGAAAATGATTGTGTGTCTTCTGTGATTTATGTGAATAAAAGCATTTGGTTATTTTTTGGTAAAGTGACTTTTTGATGTTATCATAGTCAATTTCATAAAAATACATTTTGGCTGGACCTCAGGATGGATTGCTGCCTAAATTTTAAATGTAAAAATACTGATGATAGTGATGAGGTTGCATTCTGTTCAAAGCAAAATGAAGCGTCTTCCAGTCATCTTAAAAAGTGCTGCTATTATAGTAAGGAATATTTGTTGATTAGCTTCATATGCACAGGCTTAGAAGACAAACAACTACCACAGTGTGTTTTATGTTATGACATATTGTCCAATGAGGCCATGACACTGTCAAAACTGCATTGACATCTCAATACTAAACATAATAAACATGCCATAAAGATCACTATTTTTTTTTCAGAAGCAGGAGGTTCAGGAAAGTAAGAAAATGGTAAAAACAAAGGCAAAAAACCCTACAACTGTTGTAACAATGAAAATGGAGTGAGGACCACATTTGAAATTTCTCAACTAATACCAAAAGCTGGAAAACCATACCCAATAGCTGAAGAACTTATATTACCTGCTGTAAAAATAATGGTTATTGCAATTGATCAATGAGAAAACTTCCAAGAATCTTTTCTTAATACCTTTGTTAAATGACACAGTTAAGAAACAAATCAACAATTTGTCAGCCAATATCAAAGAACAGTTACTAGAAAGAATGCATATGTCCCCCTATTTTGCTCTGAAACAGGACAAAAACATAGATATAAAAAAAGCAAAAGTAACCTTATTGTACTATGTTAGATACGAAGATAAGAGAAATATTTTTGAAAACTTACTGTTCATCTTTTTGTTGGTACACACTGCTGCTGAAGACATGTTTAATAGCTTAAATGAGTTTATAACAGCTCAGGACATAGACTAGTTGAAAGATGTGAGAATTAGCACTAACAGGGCATGAGCAATGTCTGGAAAGCTTACTGGACTTGTAGCATAGATTACAGAAATCATATCTTTGGTGACTTGGTACCATTGCTGCATACATAGGGAAGCTCTAGTTGCTGAGAAGATACCAGAAAAAAAACTAAAACAGACCTTAATGAATGAATCTGTCAAAACTGTCATTTATATAAAAAGCAAATCACTGAATTTAACACTTTTTTAGCAGCTTTGCAAATATATGAACAGGGAACACCAACAACTTTTCTGACACTCTGAAATTCATTGGCTATCACAAGGTAAATTTTTGTCTCAGTTTTGGGAGTTGAGAGGTGAGATAAAAATTATTCCTCATAGAGCAGCAATGTCACCTCAGCTATCATTTGACATATTTTTCCTGGTAACTGAAATTAGTATATCTCTCAGACATCTTCACCCATTTAAATAGGCTCAATTTAAATCTTCAGGGAGAAAAAGTCACAGCTGCAGATGCAGACAAACTCATAGAAATGTGCATGGATGGTGCTCTGAAATTGTAGTTCAAGGAACAGTCCTTTCCAAATTTCTGGATCAAAGAGGTCTATGAAAGTGATGATAATTTTTGTAATGACAAACCTGTGTGAAAAATCATTCCCTTGTCTTGTTTATCTTTAAAATGAATATAGAAACCATTTTTAAAATGTAGAGTCAAAACTCGAGATACAAATTTCAGCTAGTAAGCTTGATATAACAAGGCACGTAAGGGAGATGAAGCACTACCCTTCTCATTAATTAATTAATTAAAATTAACAAGTACTATTAGGCCATGGTTCAGTGTTCAGGTACGATGATGATGATGATGATTACTATTTTAAGTGTGTATGGAACCATTCCAATAAAAATATTGTAACAGTAGTGTGTGCATTTAGTTATTTCTGCCTTCTCTCCAAATCTGAAGATACTTGATGAGCAACTTTAAACAAATATTTGATGCACTTTTTAAATCTTGAGTTAAGTCCTGCTGGTCCATGGCAACAAAAGATATTTAAAGGCGGTGGGAAGGTTCCATAGTAAAGAAAAAGTTAGGAATCATGGAACAAGGCAAGGCACAAGGGACAAAGCAATCTAACTTACATTACTAACTAATATTTCCGTATGGGGTATTAGAAACGGTGCAGTCCGTCCTCCAGGGAGGACGTCCGCACCTGGATGCGGACTGGGTCCGGACTACTTAGTGTAGTTCCACACCTTAGCCCGCTCTGGAACGACCCCAAGTGGTCATCCAGCGTGCTTTTGAAAAACCTGTTTCTTGCGGTTTTTCAAAAGCACGGAGCGCGCCAGTGCGAGCCTGCTCCCTTGTGCGGATTTGCAGGCTCGCACCAATGCGAGCCTGCGATCTGCCGGGGGCGGGCTTTAGGCTGGCGAGCTTCAGCGGTTGGTCGAGACCCTCGACCAACCGGAAGCCACCATTTTCGTTCCCGGAGCAGCGCAGAGCGACAAGCACGCACTGCTCCGGAGCAGCCTGGACCGGACCGTGGAGCCTAAAGACCCGATAAGTAGCATCACAGGGCGATTCCCTTGCCCCATGCAGAAAAGGCCTTAGAAGCACTTAGATTTTAAAAGGGTGTCACCAAACAAAACTAGTTGTATAATTTTCTAGAAGAAGGTACTCTTAATTTGTGACAGCAATAACATCAGAATCTTCCCAGAAGCTTTGGGACAGTATGAATACCAGTACTTACTTCTAAGTCAACATGATTAGGATTAGACTGAAGATCTTTTATCATTTTTTAAAAAATGATGGTTCTGTGCTTGTGCTACTGGAGAGTATACTACGTTTCTGGAAAGAGCCTGAGAATATTACTCATTCTAGAAGTTATAGTTCAAAAAAGTAATGTTCCCAAGTGCTGCCCACCTTCCTGAAATTACTCTAAAGTATAGGCTGTATATTCTTACTAACTAAAGTGAGAGGCAACTTGCCTAAACTATAACTGAAACTGGAAAGAATACTTGTTAAGACTTTTAAAATCTGAAAGCAAGAATGAACCGTCTCTGGGTTATTGTATATTTCACAAAAAAATTGAAGAGGAAAATTGAACTCTGGAGTCTAGGCAATTGCATAGTCTGGGAGTCTCCCAAAAGGACTAAGAGAGAAAATGATCTCATACTGTAATTTTTCCTTTTGTCAATGACCCTGACAATAAAGCACTATTCAGTCTGTATTCTATTTGAAAATTTTCACTAAACTCAACCTTGGCAGAAAGGATGAAGTGTGAATTACATATTGAGGCAGATATGTAAGGAGCAAAGTAGTTAAGGGGATATGTAATATATTTTGTATCAAACATTTTTGAAAGAAAAATACAAATATCTCTTTTCTTTGAAAATATTGTGTTAATTCAAAAGAAAAGGCAATGATAGGAGTATAAGAAGCAGACCAAGGGTAGCACAGACTAAGGATTTCTCTTGGCCAGCATGATAATACTGGAGAACTTTTGATTGTTCAACATCCTTTTTTGTTCAGAATCCTTCTTGGATAATATGCAGATCAACATATATTTATCGTTTGAATTGCTGCATGCTACTCTGAATTTTCCTATGCAATTCTTGGCTCCGAAACACATATTTAATATTGGTGCGCAAATATGCATATTTTTTGGGGAAATGTACATCAAAATAAGTACGTGAGGAAAAATTTAAATGCAATTTTTATGTTTTTTTTAAAAAAAAACCAGAGAGAGATGCAAAATCAAAACAAAAGTATGAATGAATGCGTAGAGAACTAACCCACCCCAAGCCAGTATCTGATTTCTAAAATGGGCCAGGATGAGTCCATAAGCAAAGCATAAATAATAAGACTGTGTTCCTGATTTGACTGAATCCTGAAGTGAAGCAGGCCAAATTGGACTGATTTATACCAGATTGGACTGATTTAGTTCTGGAACAGAAAGATACAGTCCAAAGCAATGTGGGAAGATGCAGAGATCTGGATGTCAAAAATTGGGTAAAGGAATAGATAGCATGCTGAAAAAATCTGCAGATGATATCAAATCAGGAAAATTTGCTAATACCCCAGAGGACAGGATCAAAATTCAAAATGACCTTGACAGATCTGAAAGCTGTGCCAAAGCTAACAAAATGAATTTAAACAGAGAAAAACGTAAGGTCCTACACCTAGGCAGAAAAAATAAAATGCACAATTATAGGATGGGAGACACCTGGCTGAACAACAGTACGTGTAAAAGGGATCTAGGAGTCTTAGTAGACCATAAGCTGAACATGAGTCAGCAGTGTGATGTGGTGGTAGTCAAGAAAGCCAACACAATTCTTCTCTGCTTCCATAGGATTATGATGTCTAGATCGAGGAAAGGAATGGTATAGAGTTCTGATTTGGTCTATAGAATAGAGTTCTGCTTTGGTCAGACCTCATCTCGAATACTGTGTCCAGTTCTGGGCACCTCATTTCAAGAAGGACATTGACAAGCTGGAGCGGGTCCAGAGGAGGGTGACCAAAATGGTGAAGGGTCTGGAAGCCATGCCCTAGGAGGAACTGCTTAGGGAGCTGGGTATGTTTAGTCTGCGGAAGAGACAGTTAAGACGGGACATGATAGCCATGTTTAAATGTTTGAAGGGATGTCATGTCGAGGAGGGAGCAGGCTTGTTTTCTGCTGCTCCAGAGACTAGGATAAGGAGCAATGGATTCAAGCTGCAGGAAAGGAGATTCCACCTGAACCTCAGGAAGAACTTCCTGACGGTCAGAGCTGTCCGGCAGTGGAATATGCTGCCTCAGAGTGTGGTAGAGTCTCCTTCTTTGGAGGTTTTTAAGCAGAGGCTGGATGGCCATCCATTGGGAGTGCTTTGATATCTGTTCCTGCATAGCAGGGGGTTGGACTGGATGGGCTCTGAGGTCTCTTCCAGCTCTATGATTCCATGATTCTAAATGTGTGAAAAGCCAGAAAGTGTATTTCTGATATGACCATATGAGGAAAATGCCAGCGTGGTGTGATGCAGTCAAGGAGCTGGGAGCTGGATTTACCTGATTGACAGATCTAATGTGCAGTACAGAGCAAGAATCTCATAGCACCTCCACAATCCTTATGTGAAAACACTGCTATTACGTAGTCAACTATCTCCGGCATCTCTTGGTTCATTTCCTAGATTTAGCTATAAACAGCAAATCAATAAAAAAGCTGTCATAAAGGTTTGCATGTTTGGTGATTGTCATCTGCATTTAGTCTCTCTCAGTTTTTTTTTTTTTTTGGGTGGAATCCCATTTCTCTTCTTTATAGTTTAGCTTAATCCTCTGTTTGGATATCTTGTTAATTTGCTAATTTGAGTAGTATAGTAATATGAGTCTGTATATGTTTTAGGCAGACAAACATATCCCTCCGGCTCCCTAATTCCCCCAGCTGTCATTAGGAATCTGATTTACTTTCTCAATGTGATCACTGAGTGTAGAACAAAAACAAAACAATCCTTCTATTTCTTCTGTCTATTTAGTTGAGCAACAAAACCATTAAATTTAATTTCCACTAGATCTTCTCATTTCTCAAATGTATATGTCATTTACAGTTTTAAGAATTATAAATAATACTATTACATATGGCATAAAATAAAATATGAATCAGTCGTGACACATGTCCAGAGCAGTCATGTAAACGTCTCTAGGGACAGAGGAGTCAGACTGGCTTGCCTTCATTCCCCAATAACTTATGTGCTTCCCTCTTCGTGCGTTTACAATGGGGGTGAGTAACTCTACAGAGGTGGGGCAATTTTTACCCCTGCCCTTTCTGCAGGCTGCACCAGTGTGTTGTGATACATCAAAAGTGACATCACAACACTTCTGGTTGGGAAAAAATCAACTGAAAATAAACTTTTGAGGAGTGTTGGGGATTATAAAGGTAAACTGCTGTATCAGTGCACAATTTGGGTGCTTTGGGAACCAACACAGTCCAAAACTAATTTTGGAACATTCACGGATTTTGGAGGATATGCAAGTGGGGATTTATGGCTTCATGTGGCCCACGGATTTGTTTTTCTCCATCTCTGGTTTATGGTATGCAGTTTCAGAACGTCTGAAAAAAGTTGGGTTGTACATATTTGAATACCTCTCTTGAATTTCAAAGTGTTAGGGCCACAACTAAGTAAGCTTTTGATCCCAATACTCCAAAACCTATCTCACAGACGAAGATTACTTCCAACAAAGTCTTTATTAATCTAATCATAATGAATGGAAGACCTCATATGGAGCCTTATTAATGGGTTGCCAGACCTTCAATATAATATGCTATGAAAATGGAAGCACAGGAGAAGGTAAAGGCAAGACAGCACATAGGTAGAAATGAGAAAACTGCAGCCAGATCTGCAGTGACATCTTATTTTATATTGCTGGAGAAGTCTTAAGTGTATTGTGTTTTATGGTAATAAATCCTCTGTTTTATAGTTTTAATGCTCTGTCCTGCTTTGAGAGCCCGTATTCAGCTAGTCATATAACTAGTATGATTATTAGAAGAGATAAAAAGATATATTGGCTGGCATCCTGTTCAGTATTTATGATATCGTAAGCTGGACTTATGACGTTGTAAATTTTGAAATTCACATCTTTGATCATTGTTCTATTGCAACAAATGAAAGTGCCCACCAAACCCACCTTTCTTCAGTATACCCCCCCGCCCAACAGAAAGATTTCTAAGGAACTGTAGAGTAGTATGCAATGATATCTCCAGCCCTCTCCTGGCATTCAGGAGCTTTGTGTAGGTGCCTGTGGGAAAGTACTTCATTCTCAGAATATTTTCAGAGGCACCATTCCACACGGTCGCCTCTCCACTGCTCCAGAAATCCTTCTGTTGGGGTAGGTTGCACCCCAACAGAAAGATTGAAAGTGTAGTTGTTGTTGTTTTTTTTGTGGTAGCATCAGGAGATGTAGCTAGTAGCATGGAACTCTGTTGTCATAGCTACATTTCCCAATGAAGGATCTGGGCTGTTATTTTATGTGTCAAAGGACAAATTGTGGTAATACCTTTATTAGGCCAATCAAAGAGTCACAGAATTATCTGTGCAAGCTCAAGACACATTTTCAGTGATCATGAGCTCATTGGATACTATAAAAGCAAAAAGAAAGAAAAATAAAAAGAAGAAAAAAGTAAAAGTAAAAAGAAAAAAGAAAAGAATTTGGCTTTTCCTATGAAAACCATCATCCATCATCATCATCATCATGATCCATCATCATCCTTTGAAAACTCAAACCTGTCCCTATGCAGTGTTAAGCTCACATGTTTACTCAGAAGTAAACCTTATAGATATTGATAACTGTTTCTCAGGAGGTATGCTTAAGATGGCATCATTAGATAGTTCTAATAGCTATATTCAAATTAAAGATTATTTTAGTTTGTTGGTTTTCTGGTTTCTTGCCAACTTGCAAAAAAAACTTATTTTTTAATTTGTTGAAAGCCAACTTAAGTTCTGTACTAACAGAAAGGCAGGATATAAATTAAATAAGTAAATAAATAATCAGCCCTCCCTATATTTTTCTGTAATAATGGGGAACTTTAAATAGATTTTTTTTTCTATCAGTATTAATGCAACTAGGAGGAATGCTTTATCTGACAAAGAGGACTATAATCTCTGAAAGCTAATGCTCAAATAAATCTGGTAGTTTTCAAGGCACTATAAGACTCACTGTTGCTTCATCTGTTAAAAATATATTTCATGATGGGAGGAGCTCTCAGGTGGCAGAGGAAGGAAAGAAGGAAGGAAGGAAGGAAGGAAGCAAGGAAGCAAGGAAGGAAGGAAGTATAGACAAGTGGAGTAGATGCAGAAACATGTTAGTAACTCAAGAGACAACAGGGTTTTTTTTTTCCAAGAGAGAAATCAGATCAAAGAATCTGGAGGAACCCCCAAAGGACATGTAGTCCAATCTTCTGTTAAGGTATGAATCTACAGTTAAAGCACTAATGACAGATGGCCATTTATCTTCCATGTAAAAACCTCCAGTGAAGGTTCACTGTCTTCCAGTTCTTCCAGAACAGGTCTTACAGTCACGAATGTCTTTCTAATGTTTAATCAGAATCTCCTCTTTTTTTAGTCACTTGGATCCATTGATTCAGGTCCTACTGTGTGGAACACAATCATTCACATGTTTAAGGATGGATATTGTATCACTAATCAGTCTTCTCTTCTCCAGGCTGAACCCTCAATCATTTTCCATAAGATTTGCCTTCTAGACCATTGGACATCCTGGTCACCTTCCTTTGGACACTTCCAAATGTAAGAATCTAGAATATGTAAGAGTCTTAAATTTTTTAAAATATGAGACCATGGGGACCATTTTCTTGAATAGAAATAATAAACATACTGACTGTTCTGGTGCCCTGTCCTTTCCCATTTTCCCTCCAGTGTCAGTATTCAAATGTCACAGTTAGTGAGAGAAGCAAACTTTCGTGAGACTCAGGGTCATGTTCCTCACTTCTATATAGAATGCATTGCAGGAGAAGAAGGGAACTTCAGCTTTCTCTTTAGAACAAGTTTTTATATAACATTTGAACTTGATGGATTGTGGTTCTCGGTGGGGGGAAAAATAGGGAAAGCTATAACTTCAGTCTTGCCTTATGTGTGTGACTGCAGTGTTTAATCACCTCATGGTTTAATGAGGAAAAAGAAACATTTTTCCTTGGTACAATTAAACACAGAGACACAGTTTTCTCTGCTTGTATAAGACTGCAGATCTGAAGTGTTTTGAGATACCCACCTCTAGCAAGCTTCTTACAAGCAAGCTAAATGCCTTTTTTTTTCTTCCTTGAGAAAGTGGTTGTTTCTGCCTTTGCCTTTAATTAGAATCTATTCTTTTGTTACTCCTGAAATGTTGGCATAGCTTAAGGAAAAAAAGTATTTAGTGGCAGACACCAGAAATGGCACATTTACTGAGCACTGAATAATAAAAATGTTCTAGTAGAATGAGCTAATGGGAATGAGGAATATAAGTGGTGGATGGTAATTGGCTGATATGTTTTCCACTGTGTGTGAACAGCTGGATGAAAGGCAAGTAAAAAATCAAGACTAGCTAGATGAAGGGATTTTTAAAAGGTTGAATCTGTATGAAACAGAAGTACTGAAACTGTGTTCATATGGCTGATGGATTTATTTTCATAGTTACAGAGAGCCAGTCACAAGATTCTGGAGACAATATTTAGGTTCTGATTGTGAATTAGCATTATTATTTAAGGCCTGTACATTTTGGGGCACTCTGCTGTAAACCTAAATAGCCTGAAAGCGTGATGTTAATGTTACAGCTGAACATTAAGAAAACAAAATTAATTACCACATATGACCTACATAACTTTAAAGTACACAATGAAGATATTGAAATAAAGAGTTTCCATACTTACCAAAGTAATTACTTAGAACTGGAACTGCAGTCAAGAAATCAGAAGAAACCTATTACTTGAAGGGAAGCTATGAAGGAACTTGACATGGTCCTGAAGTGTAAAGACATGTCACTGAATACTAAAGTTAGGATGGTTCATGCCAACCTATTTCTAATCCTATTTCCAATTTCTAGGTATGGATGTGAAAGTGGAGCAGTGAAGCAAACTGCTAGGAAGAGAATAGGAAGAGAATGGGTCCTTTTCATCCTGGAGAGAAGTGACTAGTGGGGTGCCACAGGGTTCTGACCTGGGCCCAGTGCTATTGAACATCTTCATCAATGGCCCTTTCCGCACCTTACCTTTTTCTGGCGCTGGGATCGCACGAGCAGCCTCCAGTGAGAGGCTCTCGTGTCCCTGCTGCTTCAGCTCTGCATGAGCTGCCTGCTCGCGTGAGAGCCCTTCCTCTTCCTCTCACATTGCAGCCTGGGAGTTTCCCAGGCTGCGCTGGGGCAGCAAGTGTGACCCGCATGGCTCCGGAGGCTCCATATGCCAGGTAAGTGCATGTGGGGCCCGGGAGCAATGCGCGATCGTGCACCATTTCCAGCTTCCAGCCGAAAATGAAAAGATGCGTGATCAGTGCCTACTGGCTCCTGGAGCACAATTATACGATGGGAGACACCTGGCTGGACAACAGTACATTTAAAAGGGATCTAGGAGTCTTAGTAGACCACACGCTGAACATGAGTCAGTGGTATGATGTGGTAGTCAAGAAAGGCAACACAATTCTTCTTTGCTTCAATAGGAGTATGGTGTCTAGATCGAGGGAGGTAATGGTACCACTCTATTCTGCTTTCATTAGACCTCATTTGGAATACTGTGTCCAATTCTGGGCACCTCATTTCAAGAAGGATATTGACAAGCTGGAGCGGGTCCAGAGGAGGGTGACCGAAATGGTGAGGGGTCTGGAAGCCATGCCCTATGAGGAGCATCTTAGGGAGCTGGATATGTTTAGTTTGCAGAAGAGAAGGTTAAGAAGGGACATGATAGCCATGTTTAAATATTTGAAGGGATGTCATGCCGAGGAGGGAGCGGGTTTGTTTTCCACTGCTCTGGAGACTAGGACAAGGAGCAATGGCTTCAAGCTACAAGAAAGAAGATTCCACCTGAACCTCAGGAAGAACTTCCTGATGGTCAGAGCTGTCTAGCAGTAGAATACACTGCATAGAATAGTGGTGGAGTCTCCTCCTTTGGAGGTTTTTAAGCAGAGGCTTGATGGGCTTCTGTTGGGAATGCTTTGATGGATGTTCCTGCATAGCAAGGGGTTGGTCCCTGGGGTTTCTTCCAACTCTATGATTCTATGAATCAACTCATTTGAAATGTGATGCTGGAGAAGAGTTCTATGGTGCATTGCTACCCCCCCTCCGCCCCCACAAATAAATGAGGCCTGGAACAAATCAGGCTGAACTCTCCCTAGAAGCCAAATTATTAAACTGAGACCATTGTACTTTGGATGTATCATGAGAAGATGACTCACTAGAAAAGGTGATAATGCTGGGGAGGGTAGAAGGCAGTTGGAAAAGAGGAAGACCATGTTACAGATGGATAGATTCAATGAAAGAAGCCACAGCCCAGAGTTTGCAAGACCTGGTCAGGGCTGTTGATGACAAGGTGATTGGGAGGTCTCTCATTTATGGGGGTCACCGTAAGTTGAAGTAAACTTGACACCAGTTAACAGCAACAATATTCAGAGGAAGACAATTACATCCCACTTCTCAGTATTCATTGCCCAAGAAAACTATGTCAGATGCATTGTATGGCTATGGTTTGATAGGTACCTTGAAGGTACATATTACTGCTACTGTTTTCAACAGCAATAAAGAAAGGCGTTTGTAATTGCACTTCTGAAGACAGAGTAGTGTTGTATGTGGTAACACCCAAGGAGCTACAGTTTCAAAAGTCTACAACTCCTGGAAAACTCACTTTTGGAGCTGGAACTCCCAGAATCCCAAGTATTGGCCATGCTGGATGAGCTTTTTGCAGGCCTTTCCCCTAAAATAAGTCTTCCGGGATCTGATTATGAAGAATGGAGGGATGTCCTGGTACTATTATCCAGTTAAAAAGAATGTAAGCACTTGACAAGCTTCATCTAAAGTTTTGTATTTATTTAAACAAATTTTATGTGTACCCTGTTCTGGAGACAGAAATATAATTATACATGTAAATATGTCTAAATGATTGTACACTTTTTTTCCTTAAGTGATATTTATTTAAAACCAGCTGTCCAATAATTAGGGTTGCCAGTAAGGATGGATGAATGCTTTCCCCCACATTCAAATATTCTAAAACACTGAGTTGGTTCCATTAGCGTTCTGAAGAAATTTGTGGATTTTGTCAAACCTTATTCCTCATGAGCTGAATAGAGTTCATAGAGTTCATTTGGACTTCACAGATTCAACCTACATGTATTCTCAGTATGGGGAGGATGATGTTGTACCTGACTCCTATGTAGTGGTTAAAAATAAGCACCCTATCAGAAAAAAAGAAGTGTCAATCCAGAGTCAAAACCACAAACGTCAGTGAGTATTTACAGAGGGATTCAGAGCCAGATGTTTAAGAGCAAAACACTCAGAATCCTCTGTCTGGAAGGTTGTGTTTGTGAGCTTGCCTTCTATCTGTTTTTGTCATGACATTCACATTTGTTTAAAGTCAGGTTCTTTCTGTTGTATTTATGAAAAAAACTTCTCACCATAAATGAATAACAACAACAAATCATTACCCATCCCTTGTTGCCCAGGTTTGCTGCCTGGTCATTTAACTGGTCTGGTTTTCCAGCTTTCAGTTTAGATAATAAAAAATTTCTGTAAATATTTAGTTTAGGCGTGGGGGCATCCTAGGCATATGGGGGCTTATTATTGATCTCTCCAACCCACCAGTGCTCAGAAAACTGCCTCTACCCTATGAATTGGTACCACTTCAGTTACTGCTGAAATTCAGAGGCAACTGTGGTAGCTTTCTATGGTGTTAAGAACAACCATACCTGATGACTCAGTCCAAGTTGGAAAAAGGCGGCCCTCATTAGTGATGCCATGAACAAGAGTTCCAGTCAGCATCTGAATACTCACAAATGTTTCAAAATTAGTGCATATCCAAGGGTTGCACAACTAATTTCAGGTCAGATGATCCACTTACCGGTTATACTTCCATCTCAAGTGAATTAAGCTGCAGCATGCTTTGTCCCACCCAGTCCCACAGCTTCATTAAGGTTTTCGTAGGCCCTAAGGACTCTTGTATTCTACTTCCAACCTTGCCTTAATGTACCATGGTGAAATCCTGTTTCTGTAAGCTCGAAAATTTTCATAGGGCCTAGGCACTCTGCCTAAAGTGGCTAATGAATAAGGTGGCCCTGCCCAGTCCCTCATAGACGCTACCCATTTATTCAATAATTCTACAGTCTCTCTAGACTTCCATGAAGTGAGAAATACTAGTGATTTCACTGCCCCAATGACTGGATAACCTCACCCTCCCTCAGCTACTTGTCCCTCCCTCAGCTACTCCGAAGGAGATGTCTGCCCAATAACCCCCAGACAAATCATGACATGTGTGACGAACCTGATGGGAGGGGGTCTTGACAACAGAGCCTCCTTGGCAACTGAGAGTGTTTAAGCTGATTGGCTGGTGAAATGGAACCTTGGATAGCCCAGGGGAGGGGCTGGTGGAAAGAGGAAAATAACAGATCTTAACTGTCTGGAGAGTGACTGAAGAGAGGAGTGTGATTTGTGGTGTGTTTGGGAGAGGTTGGAGATTTGGAGAGCTCTGTGGGAGAGAGAACTGAGAAATTGGGTGTAGGAAAGAGAGTGAATGAATTGAGAGAGAGAGAAGAATGGTGTGCTGTTTATAAACATTTAGATACAAAACACATTTAAAGCAACCGTGTTACAATAAATGTTTGAAGTTCTGTGTTCCTTAAAACAGTGTCTCAGAGTCTTATTTTGAATCCTGGGATATACACGCTACCAATAATATCATCTTGACCTTAGTGCCAACAGTACCACAGTCTTGGAAAATATAAATCACTGCTGATCTTTACCTCTGGGAGAAGGGCAGATTTAGGGAAGGCAGTAAAGGGAGAGAGTCCTGAAAGGAAGAAGCCAAGGGGAGAAAAGAGTGAGGAAGGGACTGCATTCTCAGAGAGGGAGAACTGAGGCAAACCTGTTTGTCCTGGCTCTGGCTTGATTCAGAGATCTCCCTGGCTGTTCAGACCTGAACACAAAGAGGTGTCAGGCTGAGTAGGCCTTGAGTGTGAGGTTTGGGTGCACCTTTTGCACTCAGACTCGGCACTGACGGCTGGTGGTTTCCTCTACGCGTTTTACAATGTGTGATGTAGGGGAAAAGGTCTCAGCAGTGAGTCTGTCATGCAGAGGGAAGAACAATGTGAATGATGCTACTCATGCACAGATGTTGAAAGGGTGCATAGAGAGTGTCAACAACCTGATACCATCATGGGAATGGCTACAGTGGGATTCCAATGGAACAATGTGCTATTAAGGTATGGGGTGATAAGGCTGCCAGTGTTTTCATGCCTATGTTAAAAAACATGGGGAACAAGATGCAATCCTGTGGAACTGCTTAGGCTACAGACCAACAATGCTTCCCCAGCTTTATCTTCACCAGAAATGAATGGAATCCATTTAGTACTGTACTGTCAATTCCCATCTTGTGCTTGTACAATCAATGTGATTTCACTATTCCTGACTACCTCTTGGCATGATTTATCCACTAAAATAACCAAGGCAGTCTTTTTTTTCATCTTCTAGTGTAGTACTCCCAATCTGTATTTATTTGGAAAAGAGCCAGCATGGTGTAGTGGTTTGAGCATTGGACTAAGACCCTGGTGGCCAGGATTCAGTTCCCTACTTGGCCCTGGAAACTCACTGGGTGACCTTGGATATGTCACATACTCTCATCCCCAGAACATCCCTTGATAGGTTCTCCTTAGTGTCACTGTATGTTGGAAATGACTTGAAAGCACATAACAACAACAATTTATTTGGAAAACTTTGTAAGATCTTTTTCAGTATGATCATTAGAAGAAAAATTTAAAATTGAGTGTTTTTTTTAAAAAATAAATGAATAGAAACTCCCTCTTTGTGGAAGAATTTTTTTGGAGACATTTATTTGAAAAAAAATACTGTAAACAACACTGAATCATTGCTCAATTGAATGCTATCTTTTAGATACTTAGAAGATAACAAAGAAGACAAAGGAGAGGAGTAATTTGAATGTCAAAAGTGTTTTCTTTGGGAGCTTTTCCTTTGAGTCATGAGTCTCTTAGGGGAATGTGTTTAACATGCTTCTAGTGCTCTGCTCCTTGACATTTCACTTTTTATGTGCAATCACCTCCAGGTTATTTAGCCTTTCAGGAGGATGTAATAATTTCCATTGTGTTGTTTGAATATTAAAATGTATGTTAGGAAATACAAATGCTTTAAAGAACTGCTCAGACTAAAATCCAAGCTCTTTCACTGCAAGTTTAGGAAGTTTCTGCACACATAGACTATAAAACAGTGAGTAATACCACTCTCAGCATGACGCTACCATACCAGGGGAAAAAGAGGTGGGAGGAAGGAGGCGCTGCAATTGGTTTCTCCTGCTATTACCAATTGTTTTTGATTTAAACTCTCTCCCCCCTGCCACTGTTTTTAGCTCAATGGGATTTGAGACCCCAGTTAGAAAAGAGTTCCATGGTTTTGGAACACCAGCAGGGAGAAAAGAAGCTTTTATAGATTATTTATTTATTGGTCCTGAAACAGTCAGATTCATAGTTAGAATCACACTTACAGTTACAGTCAGAGAAATACATGTTCAAAGAGGAAGAAAAGGAACTAAAACTAAAATGCAATACTAGCACACTAAAACCATTTCCACATTAGACTGTTATAGTGCTATTATTCCACTTTCAAGATCCTGGGGTTTGAGGCCCCTCCCTTAACTGCAAACCCCAGGATTCCATAGGATGTTGAAAGTGGAATAATAGCACTATAACAGTCTAATGTGGAAATGGCTTTAGTGTGGAAATGGTGTAAGCTAAAACATAGAAAACTGAAACAGTAGACACTAACCTACTAAAACACAGAAGGGCTCTGTCCCCCCACACCAAACTGTAATGAAAAAAAAAGTTATTCTACAGTTACAGATCCAACTAAGTAATACTACTATAATTACTAGTGGCCATAGCCACAAATTATTGCATCAGTAGATTTCTTATTGCTCAAAAATTCCATAAACGGTTTCTAATCTTTCAAAAAAAAAAAAAAACTTCAGTTGACTTAGCCTTTAAAATTCATGCTAGTTTGGCAATTTGGGCTAACTGAGCAACTTTAACAATCCCAAGCTTTTTTTGCTGTCTGAGGCAAAGGAATTGCACACCTGCAATTCCAGCAGTTCTAGCAGTTGAAACACACTTTAACAGTGCATTCAAGGATAACAGAAAAGCTTAACATGTGTAGGTCCAACACATGGCCTGTCATCCACCAATGAACTTCCTTTCCTTCGCTGCTTCATCTTCCTGAACTTGCCACCTCCCTCTGGCTTATGATAGAACTAGTCCTAAAATAGTCTTGGAATAGTCCCATTCTTCTATAACAGCTCACCTCTTTTGGATTTTGAAAGGAGCCTGGGAATGAGTCTCCATCACTGGTCAATATGATAGAGCTACTTGTTTTTTTTATGACAGCATATGAGGTGACATATTTTGCCTCTGATCAGCTAGCAAGTTGCAATCAAGTAGCAAGCTCACTATGAATGAACAGACATGTTCCTAGAAATTAGTTTAATTGTTTTACCTTCCTTTCTTATTACATGACCTTCCAAAAGAACCACTCCAACAGATTTGTGTAGGCTACTAGGTAGACAAATTTATACTTCTACAGCTAGCTCTGTTTCATTGCTTGTTGAATTCATCTAATACATGTACACACTTCTTCTCTGCCAGGACATTCAAGACAACTTGCCCTTTTTAAAGCTCTACTAGTAGCTCTTCCTATTCACTTGTCTGGCACCAGTTATCTAAGGCACTGGGCAATTTCCCCTCTAGGGCACATGAATTTTGAGATCATACCTGCAAATCTTAGCATATGGGGTAGATAGGATGATGGGGGTGAGAGCAATGAGGATAATGATGTTGATTCCTCAGAGCAATAAGAGAAACAGCTAAAGTCTATCATAGGCAGTGCCTCATATCACCTGGAAACCAAAGCACACAAACACTAGGAAGCCACAAGTAAGTGTTACCCTGGTTTCTGGGGGTCCCTTGGGGGACACCTCGATATGCTCCATTTAACAAAGGAAGAAAACTTAAAGGAGCACAAGCAGTGGCAATACAAGAGGCAGGGTAACCTAGTGGGGTCTTTTAACCCAGTTTTTACGGGGTCAGGCCAAGCCAAAAAACAGTCAAAGGTATCAAATAAATGATTTTATTGGATGAAAATGTTCTCACACACCAACGTAATCACTCACACACTCACACACTCACACAAGACCTATTAAGAAACAAAAGAGTGGAAAAATTGTATAGGGGATTCAGAGAGGAATTGTAGATGGGGTGATACTGCACCTTTCCTGAAGTCCTTAGTCCAGGAAGCAGCACGCAAAGCGGAACTCAGCAAAGAAATGGCTGAGGGGATTACTCAACTAACAGAGAAACAGTCTGCTAGCATGGTGGGGAGTTATCCAGAGAAATTCTCAAAAACTAAGACTGCCTGTAGGGGAAAACACACCTTGAGGGCAAATCCTCTCCCAGGGAGAACAATTGGCACCGCAAAGGAAAGGAAGCTCCACAGTGGCAACTGGTTTTGCATGATAGTTTTATGATGCATTGCCAATGTTTTAGAATCTTCAGTTGCAAGGGGTTGTAGTGTAAATTTATGTAGATTGTCCTTGCCTTGGATGATTTTTCCAGAATCAGAAGTGCTCAACTTGAGGAAAACATGCTAATTCTCTCAAGTTGGCTCCTCTATGGCTGAGGACCCTTTGTTTACCATGAGTTTGCACAGCTTGAGGTCTCCTCGGGCTACGTGACTGGGGATTTTACTGGCCTGGCCTGGTTCTTGGTCATTTGACCGTTGCTGCCTATGTGCTCATCCGGGCAACCTCTCTGGCATGATGAACTATATTTGATATTAAAAATTGTAGACCCTGGGATAGGGTGTACCAGTGGGGTGACATATGAACATCCTTGAAAAACATAGTGGGAGAGATTGAAGCAACAACAACAGCAGCAGCAGCAACAACAACAACAACAACAACACATATTCTACATTGCCCAATTAGTTAGAAATACATAACTAAGAAGCATCTCCTGGCCCCCAACATACTTTAGCAGGTGGCAGCAGCATCAAGCAAAATAGGTCTGTTCAGCTGCAGATCAGATTATAGGAGGATGATATCTTCACCAACCTCCCACCAGTGAATGAGGCTGTGACAATCGGAAGCAGGACCCCATCTCAATTTCTTGTTGACTTCTCCCTTGCTGGTGGAAACCTCATCCTTCTGTACCTCAATCACCAGCTGAACAGCCCTCCTTCTCTTGGTGCCTGCTAAAGTAGGTTTGGGAGGGCATTTATGATAAAGACAATAGTGACAATGTAGTGTATATGGAACAGTTATGGATCTGCAACTCTAAGGTACAAATGCAATAACAATAGTAATAATAAATGTAAAAACAACAACAGCAACCACAAAAATATCCACAGGACAACACAGAGTAGCACTCATTGGAGTCCGCCTTTGCCAATGTCAGTAGAAATAGTATTGAAGTTATTGGTTTATTGGAAGTCTGCATCTATAGATTTTAAGAATTTAAAGTTCTCTAAAACATTGGTTCAGTTCTCATGATATTATTCATTTTGCGATAGTTTAAAAAGTGTTTTATTCCTTACTAACTAGAAAACTGTCCAAACAATGCATAATCTATTACAAATGTTCATAATGGCCTCCAGCTCAGGTGTTTTGGCAAGAATCACTGCATAAAGATTTCTTATTTTTCAAATCATACATTTACATGTATTTAAATGCATTTTAGATTGCCCCAGAGGCAGGACATTCTGGCCAAGATCCTGCACTGGGGGAGGCAGCTATGGATATGTCTCTGTAGTGACCACTCCCAATGCCAACCTCCCAAACCAACCTTTTAAGCCATGAACCCAGCCGTTTCTTTATTGCCCGAGAATAGGAGGATTAGCATGGATGTACTCCAACAGGAATCTGCAGAGATCTCCCCACAGATAGCTGTCACAGCACGTTCAGCTACAGGAAAAGAGCTAGATACGTTTCTGCTCATGCCCCTGCTCTCAGGCAACATGGAAATGGCCATGTACAGGAGGGAGGGAGAGGCTGCACTGTTTATAATGTAGCTGGGAACAGGGAAGACTTTTGTTTGTTGCATGGTGAGAACAGACTTCTGAGCTGTGCAACAACTGTAAAGTGAATTGCAATGGTCTGAGTAAGACTAACACCATCGTAATTCATGGACGGGCTGTCAAACAGCATTTCCCAAACATGTCAGGGTTGAATATTTTGTTTGTTTCTTTGTTTGTTTTGCACACTACTGATGATATTTTCTTTCATTCTCATATCCTTTTCCATTGAACATTTATATATTTATTTAATTTTTCATCTCCTAACCTGCTCTGAGATACAAAGTGGCTTACAAAGATTAAAACAGATAAGGGGGAAAATGCTCACATCAGAAAAAAAAATATGGAAAGTTAAGATACAATTAATCAATTTCATCAGTGCAATGAAGGAATATGAAAATGTGTCCATTAAGAAGAAACAAATACAGTACAGTGCATTATTAGGAGCCCTTTCCCCATAAACATTCCCCAAAGGTCTATCAAACCTGCCACTAGAAAGACACCATGTAATGAGCCAATCTTCTCTGTTTAGAAAGAGAATTTTGGTGACTGGGAGTAACCATTAAGAAGGCTCTGTTCTATGTTTTAATTCATTAATTAAATGATTAAATTAAGTAAAAAGTAATTGAATAAATAAAATAAGATAAATTAATTAATATCCTGCCCTTCTTCTGAATGGGACTCAAGGCAGCTCACACATGAGTTAAAACAAGTGGATGAATTAAAAATTAGTATTAAAAAAAGTTTAAACACAATTAGAATCATGGAATCATAGAGCTGGAAGAGACCTCAGAGCCCATCCAGTCCAACCCCCTGCTATGCAGGAACAGATATCAAAGCACTCCCAATGGATGGCCATCCAGCCTCTGCTTAAAAACCTCCAAAGAAGGAGACTCTACCACACTCTGAGGCAGCATATTCCACTGCCGGACAACTCTGACCGTCAGGAAGTTCTTCCTGAGGTTCAGGTGGAATCTCCTTTCCTGCAGCTTGAATCCATTGCTCCTTATCCTAGTCTCTGGAGCAGCAGAAAACAAGCCTGCTCCCTCCTCGACATGACATCCCTTCAAACATTTAAACATGGCTATCATGTCCCGTCTTAACTGTCTCTTCCGCAGACTAAACATACCCAGCTCCCTAAGCAGCTCCTCCTAGGGCATGGCTTCCAGACCCTTCACCATTTTGGTCACCCTCCTCTGGACCCGCTCCAGCTTGTCAATATCCTTCTTGAAATGAGGTGCCCAGAACTGGACACAGTATTTGAGTTGAGGTCTGACCAAAGCAGAATAGAGTGGTACCATTACTTTCCTCGATCCAGACATCATAATTCTATTGAAGCAAAGAAGAATTGTGTTGGCTTTCTTGACTACCACCACATCACACTGCTGACTCATGTTCAGCTTATGGTCTACTAAGACTCCTAGATCCCTTTTACATGTACTGTTGTCTAGCCAGGTGTCTCCCATCCTATAATTGTGCATTTCATTTTTTCTGCCTAGGTGTAGGACCTTATGTTTTTCTGTGTTTAAATTCATTTTGTTAGCTTTGGCACAGCTTTCAGATCTGTCAAGGTCGTTTTGAATTTTGATCCTGTCCTCTGGGGTATTAGCAAACTTTCCTAATTTGGGGTCATCTGCAAATTTGGTCAGCATGCCCTCTACTCCTTCATCCAAGTCACTGATGAAGATGTTGATTAGCACTGGGCCCAGGACATAACCCTGTGGTACCCCACTAATCACTTCTCTCCAGGCCTCTGGGCCAGCCTAAGGACTTGGATGAGGCCTTCCTGGAGCAGATGACCACACATTGAAAAAAGGAGACATGCAGTAGTAATGGGAGATTTCAATTATCCTGATCTTTGTTGGTAGTCAGACTCTGCCAAGACCATGAGGTCCAACAGGTTCCTCGCTTGCCTTGCAGACAATTTCATGGTCCAGAAGGTGGAAGAGGCAACAAGGGGATCGGGCATTTTAGATCTGATCCTGACCAACAAGGATGACCTTGCTGATGAGGTGGAGGTGGTGGGATCCTTAGCGGGGAGTGACCATGCTCTTCTGGAATTTGTCATTCAGTGGAAAGGAGAAGCCAAGTGTAGCCAGACACTCATGGTAGACTTTAAGAAAGCTGATTTCTGTAAACTTAGGGAGTTACTTGCTGAAATCCTGTGGTCAAGAATACTGAAAGAGAAAGGAGTTCATGACAGGTGGGAGTTTCTGAAAAGTGAGATACTGAAGACACAATTTAAAATTGTGTCAATAAGGATGAAAAGTGGCAGGTGTCTGAAGAAACCGGAGTGGTTGATGAAAGAACTCTCAGCTGAGCTAAGTGTTAAAAGAAACATGTACAGGAAATGGAAGAATGGTGAAACCACCAAAGAGGAATTCAAGCAAATAGCCAGGATATGCAGGAAGAAGGTCAGAAAAGCTAAAGCCCAGAATGAATTCAGGCTTGCTAGAGACATTAAAAACAATAAAAAGGGCTTTTTAAGATATGTCTGCAGCAAAAGGAAAAACAAGGAAATGATAGGGTCATTGCATGGAGAAGATGGCCAATTACTAATGGGGGGAAGAGAGAAGGCAGAACTACTCAACACCTTTTTTGCTTCAGTTTTCTCCCAAAAGGATAGAAGTAATCAACCTGGGGGGTGAAAAGCAGGTGAGGAAGGGGGTGAAATGCAGCACAGAATAAGTAGAGAAGTAGTACAGGAATATCTGGGTAAACTAGATGAATTAAAGTCTTGAGGGCCAAATGAATTACATCCAAGGATATTAAGAGAACTGGCAGAAGTCATTTCTAAATCACTTGCAATAATCTTTGAGAACTCTTGGAGAACAGGAGAACTCCCAGCAGACTGGAGGAGGGCAAATGTCATCCCCATCTTCAAGAAGGGCAAAAAAGAGGACCCAAATCATTATTGCCCGGTCAGCCTAACATCAATACCAGGAAAGATCCTATAGCAGATCATTAAACAGTCAGTTTTTAATTACTTAGAAAGCAATGCCGTAATCACTAAAAGTCAGCATGAATTTCTCAGAAATAGGTCATGCCAGACTAATCTTATCTCTTTTTATGATAGAGTTACAAGCTTGATAGGTAAAAGGAATGCTGTAGACCTAGCATATTTTGACTTCAGTAAGGCCTTTGACAAAGTTCCCCATGGCATTCTTGCAAAGAAGCTTACAAAATGCAGGCTGGGCAGGGTTACTGTTAGGTGGGTTTGTAATTGGTTGACCGATCGAACCCAAAGGGTACTCACCAATGGCTGTTTTTCATCCTGGAGAGAAGTGACTAAATAAGTGACTAAATTAAATAAGTTACCACCAGATCTACTTATTCCCACCAGAGATACTTGTAAGGATGGTGAGACAGAGAGGAGTTCCTCCCCTGAAAATTTCAAAACCTGGGCAGGTTCAAATAGGAGAATACAATCCTCTAGATTACATAGATCCCAGCCACATAACTCTTTATAGATCATAACCATAATATTGTAACAAGGGAGTCAGGCGTACAAACAACTCTGGACAAGAGTTTGACTGAGTTTCCAAGCACCTCTCAAAAGCACTATCATGAAGAGTGCATTACAGGAATCCACACAGGATATCACTAAAGCATGTGTCACTGTGACCAGACGAGACCAGATGCATCTAGGAATGGGTGAGTTCAGATGATGGCCAAATTTTCAATGTGGAAATGCAGTCTAGGATACCGTAGAAACTTGGGCTTCCAGGAATCCAGGACTGCACCCAAGTTGTGAACCTGTGTCTTCAGGGGCAGTATAATTCCATACAGTAAAGGCTGAATGCCTATTCCCTGATCTGCCCTCATTAGGAGGGTGGAGCTGTCAATTCCATGAGAAAGATTCATAGGCTTGTGCACTTCACTGATTTGATTTGATTTGACTTATATCTCAGCTTTCTCTGAAAGTAGGACCCAAAGCAGCTATTTGATTATTGGGTTAAGAAATGCCTTGCTGTTTTCATCAGTTACAGTTATTTCTCAAAGTCCCATATATTTTTGGCAGAATATTACTTTTTGACTACAGCTACCGGGATCCAGGGACTGTAATCCAAAAATGAATATTGTCAAGTTCTGCTCTTTGTACTGTTTTGAGTCACCTTCATGTACATAAAGATTAGCTTAGGTTCAATAGAAATAAAGTTGCAGAATAATATATACAAAACCATATTAGGATTTAAAAAAAGAGTGGAAAGCAACAGGCAGGGGAATCAGTACAGTCTTGGAAGTGGCCTATGGATGTTGCCTTTCTACTTGTTAAATTCCCTGTTAAACATAGAGCAAAGCTGTTTTGGTACAAGATGTGACATGGTGTTTCTCAAGTGTCCCTGCTTACAGAGCCTCTTCAGCTTGTAGCATGTACTAGCTAACACAGACTGTACAATGACACAAATCATGCAGCTATTCTAAGAAGGAGTGACAGAACAAGGCCATCACCTACGTGACAACCCTTCAGATATTTGTAGACAGAACTATGATATTGCCTTGTACTTACAATCCTAACATCAGAGTGTGGGTGGGAGAAGAATGATGGGATCAGAACTTTACCTTGGATGCTCTGTACCAGCCAAAAGAACCTCTAGCCACCCCCACCTACCCCCCCCCCACAGGTGACCATAGTTGCTACATGGTGCCAGGAAACAGGAGGAGCCCCAGTTAATCTTTGTCTGTTCTTTCTTTCCTACCAAACTGTTCAGCAATGATGTGCTTTATCCACTTAGATATTTCCTAAGTTGTTTGAGCTGCTTCTTGGCTGGCTCTTTTGCTTATCACATCAAAACACCTCTTTCCAAGCCCTGCAGCATTGCCACCTGTTGAAAACCAACGTTTTAGGGGAAATCGTATGACACAGTGCAGTTCGGTAAGAGATTGGCATAGCAATTTGGCCTTCTGTCTTGCCAGGATCATGCCAGTTGGTATCATGGTTACAAATGTGCTGTTATAGTTATCTTTTTGTTTGGCAACCAGTGAAGGCTATTGAGCAAATAAAAGACAGAAAGCAGGCGGGGGAGGGAAAGAAAAGAATTGCTCTCAAACAGCAGGTAATTTTCAGCTAATCACAACATTCACACCATGCCAACAGCCCAAAGCAAATATACTCCAACTGTACACATCTTTGTTACCTATCAAACGTAGAAAGGAACTATCTCCGGCAATGGTGTAATGGTGGGACAGTTCACAGGGTTAAAGCTCCTGGATTTTTCTGGAGGGGTGGTAGAAGTAATTTTCCTAGCAACACTTTACTGACGGGAGCTTTCCCTGCTAAAAGGCAAAGTAGTTTGAAGTGGCAATAGAAGAACCAATAGCTTTACAAATAAGCTGCTCCTGCTGGTGATTAAAAACTGCTTGAACTGTTTGCTGAGGCGAGTCGACTCAGCTCCTACATTTATTTGATAGTTTTGTTGCTTACACAAATCAGAACATATTTCTACAGAGACAGCCTTCTTTGTAGGGACTGGGTTATCTATTTGTGTAGAACATGCTTCCTCACAAGATAGGTGTTTCTCTTTTCCAAGCTGCTATGTTTCCAGTTTCCCTTTGTTCTTTTCAGATGAGGATTCAACATTGTGTGGCTGATACCACTCTGGAAAGTGTTGGATGCCTATGACTTGCTACCTATAAAAAAAAAATCCATGTCTTCTCATACATTTCTATTACGTATTCGCCTTCATGCACTTAGACTTTGACAACCTGCTTGGAGTACCATAATCCTCAAAAGATCCTTGCACGCAAGGATGAAATAATTGAAGATTTGCATTGCTCCTCAGTAATAAGAAAATGATTTTATCTGTGTTTGGAAAGCATCTGCTTAGATACCAAGATATTAGAAAATTTTGGCCTATAATGATCCTGGTTGCTGAATGTATTAATTTGAGGTGTGGCAATATTTTCTTATAAATATAAGCATAGTTTCTGCATAGCTTCTTTATTTCATTGCTACCTTCCTAGGTCTTCTATTTTGTCTGAGCAGATACCGTGATCTCAGTACTTGTTTTGATAGAAGGGCCAAGGATATGCACTGGTCATATCTGAAATTTAGGAATTTATTTTGGCAATTCTGTTTTCCTAATTGCTCAGTTTAGATAGTTATTATTGTATTTAGCAGCTTAACATGCATTTCTATATGTGCCTTCAAGTTCCTGTGCATTTATGGTGACTGCATGGATTTCATAGGGTTTTCTTAGGCAAAGAATACTCTGAGGTGGTTTTGCCAGTTCCTTCCTCTGAAATATAGCCTACATCACCTGGTATTCATTGACAATCTCCAATCCAAATACTAACCAGGGATGACTCTGCTTAGTTTCCAAGATCAAAGGAGATCTGGTGCCTTTAGGACATTTATTATACCTCCATATAATTTGGTATTCATGGCTGCATTCATAGGAATAGCTTAGTTCTAAATACAACTGCACTTTGCTTGGTAATTGCAAATGAAATTTTGAAAATTGGCAAGGGATTCTAGGGAACAGAAAGTGCAGGGTTTTGACCATTTCTCCAGAAGCCTCAGGGATATCTTGATTCATCTTTGACAGCCTGCTCTCCATATCTCCAAGTTTGTTAATATCCTTGACTCTCAGTGCCTAGAATAGAAGATACATTCTAGACGAGAGCTGACTAAAGCAGAATAGAGCCGTGACATTTTCTCATCTGGATGGTACACTCTGGTGGAAATTAATTTTGTTAGTTTGGGTTCATTTTTTTCTTCATTGTTCCAAGATAATTTTGAACATTGGTTTTGTTTTCTAATGTCCTGGCTGCCCTATTTAGTTTGGAGTCATTAGCAAATTTGAGTTTCCCTTCTCTGCTTTCCTCTAGTTAATTTAAAACTTGTTGAACAATTCTAGGCCTCGGCAGAACCCTGTCTTAGGTCTTTGCTATCTAAGGACTATCTGTCCTTCAACAGGAACATCTCCAGGTGCTCAGGAGAGGTCTCTTGAGATTATTCTTGTCTGCCAGCTTCTGCCTGACGGGAGAGAACTTTCTTCTGGGCTGTCTGCACATTATGAAATGCCACCTCATTCGGGTTGCACTGAGTCCCTGTTCTTTTTGCCTTTAGGAGGAGCATGAAGATGCATCTTTTGAGTCTGGATTTTTGAACTGCTTTAATGTTTATTGTGATTAATTACATGCTTTACTTTTTCAATGTGTTCTCAGAGATATTTTATCCATCTTATTATTTTTTTTAAGCAGTAAAGTGGGATAAAACTGTAATAAATGCATGTATCTTGTGTTGTATGTTGAGAAGCCACTGCATGTTGAAAACATGCCTGAAAGTAAGTGTACATGTACAGTTCTCCCTTCACATTCACGGGTTTGACTCTCATTGATTTGATTATTCATGAGGCACCCTTGCTTCCCCCTCAATTCTCCTCCTCCACTCATTCCCTTGCATTTCCCTCCCATTTTCTTGCCCCTTCGCTGGTGCTGAGAACTTGTGCCAGGGAGAAGGAAAGGTAATGGGGCAACAGAACACACACACACATGAACACACTTTCTCGGTGACCTGGAGCAATCTCCTCCCATTTCCTTGCCTCTTCGCTGTGCTGAGAACTTGCATGAGGGTGAAGGAAAGGCAATGGGTTGGCAGAACACAAACCAATAAACCTAGAAGTTAGGAAAGAAAGTATAGTGTATCTTCTGAGGAAGTGGAATTATATATAATGAATTTTTGTCTGAAATAAATTTTTTATGTATTAACTGTTCACTTAGTGAACCAGATCAAAAGTAATCTATAACAAAATGTTTAAAACCATGATAAACATACAAAATTTACGATAAAATCTTAGTGATATAAAAGGGCAGAGCTATTATGATATTTTATCAAATAATTACTACACAACTTCCAGTAGGAGGAAGAACAATGTTGGCTACTTGGGTGGGTAGTCCAACAGCATAATTAAACAGTCACAGTCCTGTAGATAGTCCAATGTTTGTAAAACCCTAGTAAGATAGCCTCTGGTGAGGAGGAAAAAAACTTGGGCCCTTTCCGCACCTCACCTTTTTCTGGCACTGGGATGTGGGGATTGCGCAAGCAGCCTCTAGCGACACGCTCTTGTGTCTGGGGTCCTTCGGCTCTGCACGAGCTACCTGCTTGTGTGAGAGCCCTGCCTCTTCCTTCTGCAGTGCAGCCTGGGACTTTCCCAGGCTGCGCTGGTGCAGGAAGCCCTACCAGTGCGGCTCCGGAGGCTCTGCACACCAGGTAAGTGCATGTGGGGCCCAGGAGCAATGCGCGATTGCGCACCATTTTCGGCTTCCAGACAAAAATGAAAAGGTGTGCGATCAGCACCTGCCGGCCCCTGGAGCATTGCAAGATTGTGAGTGCGCCGTGCAGATCGCTCCTCACAATCGCTTGACGCTCCAGGCCCTCTTTCGCATGGAAAATGCTGTGCGAAAAGGGCCTCAGTGGTTCTTCTTAGTTGTAATTTCAATTTTTGGTTCAAACAGCCAACTGCCAGACACGTTTCGATGTTGCCATCTTCTTTAGTGGCAGTATTTTTCTTCAAATTCCTTATGCCTCCCTTTGTACACAAAAAACCCCATATGCTATAGTTCTTGGCAAAAACATTCATCTAAAATGATAAAATAATAAGGCAAACACTCACCAGAAATAAATTGTGCAGCTGTTGAAAAGAGAAGGAATCCTCCTACACTTCTCCAGTGATATCATATCTCTTACCCAGAGTCTGGTTTAAATAGCACCACTAGCCCACCCATTGCAGTTAATTAAGGGAGAAGGAAAGGCAATATGATGGCGAAAGATGTGCACACATGCTTTCCCTGTGCTCTCCAAGCTCTTCCTGACATTGCTTTGCCTCTTCCCCACACTGATAACTTGCACCCAAGTAAAAGATAAAGCAGTTGGAGGTGCACAGTTCCTTTCTTCTCACCTTTGGAGCTCCCTCGCAACTCCTTTGCCTCTGGGCTAGGTGTAGAGAAAGAAAGCTCCTGTGCCAGAGACTGGGAAGGGAATGGGGGGAGGATGGTGGGGTATTCATGATTATTCCACTTTTGCGGGGGTTCTCTGCCCCATCCCTCATCGATATGGAGGGCCTACTGTATTTCATATGTTACATTTCATAGAAATGTTGCATTTCAATAACCAAGATACCTCAGGAATTGTTTTCTACCTTCTATATGATCTTCTCTGAGACTAATGGTCTGTTTCTGAAATCCTTCGCATTGCTCCTTCATTAGCTGCTGTGACAGAGGGGAAGGGTCCCATTCAAAATGGGAGAGAAATTAATTATGCAGTTGTTAAGTCCTATGAACTAATTTGTTTAGTCCAACTAGAGATGTGAAATTTCCAGAAATTTTGAAGCCATTGGAAACAAGCTATTTTTCCAATTTTTAAGAGGGTGAGGAGGAATGGAAGTTTTCAGAAAAACTGAAGAATACTTTATTAGCAGCTTCTACATACTGATGCATTACTAATCACTGCATTAGTTTAGGCATGTGAAATTTATTATGTATATTATGTACATTAAAAAAGGAGATTTATTCAGACAGATGGAATGGAATACACGTTGTTGTTGTTGTTGTTGTTGTTGTTGTTGTTGTTGTATTATGGCCTGCCGGAGGAGACCCGGCATATTACCAGTCTGGACTGCTTTAAAAAAGCAGTCAAGACTGATCTCTTCCAACAGGCCTTCCAAGATTAGCATTTTCATTGCCTCCCATCAATTGTCTTCTTGTTTTGTTAATAGTCAACTGCTTGTTAATTGTTGTGTGTTTTAAGGGGTTGGTTTAGGTGGGTTGGTGGATGGTGAGGATTGGGTATGTTTTTAATCTCTTTTAATGTATTTAATGTATTTTATGTTGTTCACCGCCTCGATCCTTGTGGAGAGGCGGGATAGAAATAAATTTTATTATTATTATTATTATTATTATTATTATTATTATTATTATTAGTAGTAGTAGTAGTAGTAGTAGCAGTAGTAGTAGTAGTTATAAATGGAGCTACAAGTTCTAGAACATTAAGGAACACCTAAACTCTTTGGTTTTGCCTGTGTATGAAGAGCAGGAAAAGAACAGTAAAAAGAGAAGACACAATCAGCATTAGCAACCCAACGAAAAGCGTTTTGACTCTCCCAGTCCTCCATAGGATCACATAGACATAAAACACTCATTTTCATAAAAATAACTGAGCAACTCAAACCAAGGCCAGGAATTGCAACAATCTGATCCTGTACATAGTCATACAAAAAGGTCACCTGCTTCCATAGCTTTTAGAAATAATGTTAGGAGAGTAAACATTTGAACATCTTGTCTTATGCATTTAATTATAATTCTAAATGAAAACATCCCACAATTAATTTTTTTTTACATTTTTCCCAGAAAAAAAAATGGATCAATTCTTTTTTTCTTGAATTTTTCCAGTTTTTCCCCCTAGGCTTTTACATCTCTAAATGCACAAGTGACAAACCTTGAAGGAAGAGGCTGTGCTGGTCAGATTTCATTTTAGATTTGAAAATGTGGGTGGGCAACTGCCAGGGGATCGAGTACCACATTGGACCCTTGCAGGAATTTGGAGGGCTACCCCCCTGCAGCATCCCTATCCTAATTTTTTGTTAACTTAAAGAAACAAATGAAACATGCAAGGGGAAGGAGGAAGTCAAGGAGGGAAAGGAAGAACCCTCTGAGGGGAAAAGACACAGCGCTCCGTGCTGCCCACAAAGACAAGTCGAAGGTGAAGACAAAGGTGATGGCAAGGATACTTCTTCCTCTTTCTTCTCCTTTCCTCCCCACTCCCATGATGGGGCTTCCTGCCACAGAGCTTCCCACTCAGACCCCAGGTAAAGCAAAGATAAAAGCAAAAACGCCTCACTCCTTTGGGCAGGACTTTGCCTTTTCTCTCCACGAAGTACTACCTATCTACTCTCCACTTTACCGAGAACCAAAGCTGGCTGTAATCAGTTGCTTGCAAATGAACCTGTTTCAGCTTTCTGTTAAGCAGGAAATAGTTCTCAGTACCATTCAGAGACAAAAGGCAAAGCCCTATTAACAAGATGTAGTGGTGATGGTGGTGGTGGTAGCGGCAGTGATATTTTTGCCTCCACCTTAGTGATGCAGGGTGTTTGTGTGTTTTTCAGCAGGAAAGCCTCATCAAATAAGAGGGAACTGGTGACAAAAACACACACACTGCCTCTTCCTCATTCCAGCAATTTGTGTAGCGAACCACTCAAGATGAGATCACATTGCCAATTTTTGGCAGCAGTTCGGTTTGTTCCAAGTGAAGGAGTGAGGAGGCTTCAAAATGACTGCCTATAAAGCGGGGGGTGGGTGGGTGGGGGGAAGAGTCTGGAGGGCCATGTGTTGTCCATGGGCCACTACTTGCTGTGTTTAGAAAGAGAGAAAAAGTGTGTTGCTGGAGAGGAAAGCAGCATGAATTCAGGCCCTGGCCACCTCAAATTAGGTCGGGGTAGGCAACTGTGGAAGGATGGGAGTACATTAGCCCCTCAGAAGACCTCTCAGGAGGACCTCACCCCTGCTGCTTCTGCTCCTGCTCTTGTGAAAAGAAAATCCCTTCTTTTGGATCCCATAGTCCTCTAGGAGAGATAGATGGCATTTTCATCATGATTTGGGCCTTCCTGGACGATTTTAGATCTGGGAGAGGCCTTTTCTAACAACAAGAATTGAGTGGAAGTCACTTCCTGTTCGTGCCCTGTTTCAAAAAAGACCTCCCTGGGGCTTAAATAGCCTGAGGGCCAAAAAGTGGTGTAAAAAATCCCTCACATCCCCCACAGGACATTTGGAGGCATTTTTTTGGAAAAAAAATCTGAATTTTTTGTTTTACGCCCGGAGGACCCTGGGATGGAAATGCATGGTGGAAATGCCTCCACATCCCTTGGAGGGCATTTTGGAACAAAAAGCTTTGTGAAAAAAAATATTTTGACCTCTTGGGGCCACAGAAATTGCCCTGGGGGTGTCTGTGACTCACAGAAGTTTGTTGAACCCTGATTTAAGATTATAGCATAGTACTGGGGAGAGTGAATTCTTCGTATCTGGCCATGTGTTATTTCTGTAGAATTTTAAACTTTTTCTTGTTAGAACTATTGGGTTTTGTGGGTGGACTCACAAATGAGAGAATGTTCTGAGGTGGAATCCTTGTCCTTGGGAGTGGACTTTGAGGAACACATCCTCAAGCATCCCCTGCACTGGTACCTGGTTTGTTCACTGAAAACATGTATTATCCAGTTTTGGATATATTTGGATATATTTGCATTCTTTCTCTTTTTGCTTGGTGTTTTAAAAAATTAAAAATAACCTTGCTTGAAATACGTGTTTAAGAAGTTAGTCTTACAGAACACATGGGAGTGGTACACCAGTTCCAGGACTGATGGAATTCTTCTCCCATTTTTCCGAGAGTGTAACAGCCGTGGGAAGGATGTACATCCTGATGTTTCACTATCTTCCCCATCTTTTTGTCTCTCTCCGTGCCAGTGGAGCAAGGTCTGTGGAAGTCTCTGTAGACCTCTCCCTCTGGTGTACCTCAGGATGGACTCCTTTCAAGGAAGAGAAGTAAAAGAGTCTAAGGACCACAGTATTACATTTATGCTAGGGCATAAAGTCGTACAACCCTCCTGGCATCCAGTGCTGATATAGGAGTAGATTCAACATATGGAATTTTCTGCAATATAAGCTAAACACATTTCCAAAGCTCTTCACAGTTGGGTTTGGGTCTCCTGATAGAGCAGACGTCTGCTATTCAGGGAGATTTGTGTTGAACTTACTTATGATCCCCTTTCAGATTTTTGTACTGAAATGGTTGAAGATATCTGCAAGAGGCTGGATGCTCAGGGCTTGCATGTGGTCCTATATATCTCCTTTGCAGTTAAATACTTTGTGTGTTGCAGAAAAATGCCCTAATGGGTTGTAAGAAACAGGATAAATTGAAGCTTCTGCTTTGAAACATGTGTTTACACACAATGTGCTTGGCTAAAAATGTAAACTGGGAAATGGCTGTACCAACAAAGATGAAGCAAGACGTAAGATCAGTATGAAAGTTTTGCAGTAAATTGTTTTTAATGTTAATGCTGTTTGTTTCCATAGTACCTAAGTTGTACCTAAGTTGTGTAATTTTGCAGCCTTGATTACAGGAATCAAATATGTATCTGAAGAAAATGAAGCTTGGAAAGATGTGGCGAGAATGAATGACTCATCAAGAGGCAGCAGCAGCATAACAGAGCCTTGAGAAATGAAAGTAGAAACCTTGGGCATGAAATTACATGTTGCTTGTTATTTTTTATTTTTTTAAAAAATCTGTTTTTTTAAATTGAAAAGTATGTAAATTTTTCAAAACAACAAAGAAAAATGTGATGCCTAAAAAAGTGACACATTTGCTAGGGCATATACTTTTATGGAGAGGCAGCATGGTGTAGCAGTTTGAGCACTGGACTACAACTCTGAAGACCAAAGTTCAAATCCCCATTAGATCATGGAACCCCACTCGATACACTGGGAAAGTTGCACTCTCGCAGCCTCAGAGGAAGGCAAAGGAAAACTCCATCTTAACTGATCTGGGCAAGAAAACCTCATGACAGGTTCACCTCAGTGTCATCATAAGTCTGAAATAACTTAAAGGCAAAAACAATACTTTGTGAACTAGACTCCATAAAGTTCATGCACGTGATAAATTTGGCCCATAACAACTTACAGTAGTCTGTGCCACAAAGATGCCCAATTAAGAAGGTTGAAGCCCTCAAACAGTTTCAAAAACTGGGCTCACTTTGTGTATATATATGAAGGCCCCTCCCTAAACTGCAAACCCCACAATTCCATAGGATGTTGAAAGTGGAATAATAGCACTAGAACAGAAATAGCCTGAGGCTGTTCTCTCAGAGACAGCAGTGCCAAGGCATCACCCACCCCATTATTTGTGTTGTAGCAGAGAAATGGGGATGGCTGGGTGGAATGGAAGGGCTACCAGGAGAGGTGGGGATTCACTGATTCTGGCAGAAGCAGCAAGATCCAGCAGAAGACTGGATGCTGGTCTTTGTCCTACACTTTTTTATATTGCTCTGTGGTCTTGAAGAGTCAGCAAACAATTTCTGTTGAATAGGGGAAAAATGCGATTTTGCATTTTTCCACCAATTTATAATTTTTTGCACGTACGTGAGTGTGTGCATAAACCATCCAGCTGACAATATGCTTAATCCACCTAATGTCCACAAAAGCTGATTCCAAATCTGTTGGAGTTTCAGGTGTCAAAAGACTCAATTTCAGTTCCCTTCTAAAAGAAGGCAATGGCCAACACCTCAGAATAACTCAGGCCCTTTTCGCATGTTACCTTTTCGCGCTGCTGGGTTGGGGTCTTCGTGCGAGAAGGCTTGGAAGGAATGCTGCCACTTCCCTGCTGCTTCCCTGCTGCTTCGGCTCCGCAGCTCCTTCCTCCTTGCGCGAGTGCCCCGCCTCTTCCGTTCTCAGTGCAGCCTGGGACCTCGCAGGCTGCACTGAGGAGAGGACGCGTGACTGGCCCCTCTCCCGAGGCACCGCACACCAGGTAAGTGCGCATGGGGCCCGGGAGCATTGCGCGACGGTGCACCATTTTCAGCTTTAAGCCAAAAATGAAAAGATGCATGCCCGCTCTGCGTCCGGCCTTTGAGCATCGCGTAAATGTGAGTGTGTCATGCAGACCGCTCCTCACATTTACGCAACGCTCAAGGGGCCCTCTCATTTCCAAAACGCCATGCGAAAAGGTCCTCAGTCAAGACAATTGGTGGCTCATATACTTATCTGATAGTGTCAGTCTCTCTTGTGATTTTACAGGGGAAGAATAATGAACTTCTAAGAGAAAATGCATAAAAATGGATATCTCCTTTGGCTCTAAACAGCCATGGGTAAGTGATGAGCTTTATCTTTTGCTTTAAGCAGTTGAGTTTCTCACAAGAGCTCTTTTTATGCCCAAACTATCCACAAGCACAGGTAGGATATTATTTTTACCTGTTCTTAAGCGCCATCTCCATGAACAAGAGCTCAAAGAAGATGCAGCAGTTGCCCTAAGCATTATATATGGGTGCCTCAGTCCCAACACTGTACTTCTCCAATGACATCAACATGTCATCATACTCATTCTTCTTGACAGGAACTTTTTAAGTTCCTGCATCTGAGATGTAGTGCGGAAAAGGTACTGGATAAAACTTTTTCAATGGTATTACCCTGATCTATAATGAGCTCCCCCAGATGGCATGGATTTATTTGCTCCCTGTAGATGTAGCTGTTGAAATTGTGCTGTTTGTCATGTGTTTGCATTTGTAAGATATAAGGACAATTGCCAAGCAGAGGAGTGGTGTGCAGGAAGGAAGGGACAGATCTTTCCCTAGCTTCTTACCTAGATATGTTTCTCCATGTCAGGTTAATTTCCAGTCTTGATCTGTGGTTGAGAGAAAAATGTCTGGGGAAGAGAGCATGTATTAAGAAAATATAAGTGTGGAGATTTACCACCTTTCTTCTGCTTCCTACTGATTTTTCCACTTTTTCTAGCTCATGGTTCTGCTCCAGTATCACACTTACTTAGTTGTTGAGAGGCACTAATGACATGTTGATTCTTTTCTTCCTCGTAAAAGAAAAAAAATGTTTCAGGATTAAGGTGCACCCCTCTCAATTCCAAATGTAGACTCCTCTTTGAAATATGAGATGCAGGAGAGAAAGCAAACAGAAAACTGAGTTAAACAGCATGCATTTGTTTTCATTCTGGGCAAGACTGATATAAAGCTTAATGGGAATTGGATTGATTTCAGTAACCTGAAGAAAACTATCCCATTCATAGATTGATATGTTTAAGGGATATACTATAAAATGCAAAGATATGAGTTGACTTCCTGTGGCTGCAACATAATGCACTTTTCATGAACAGTAAGATATCATTACTTATGAGTGTACATGGTCTATATTGAGCTGCCTTTGAGGGCAGTGCTTGGAGATATTGTGGAACACTTTGAGTGTTTCTGCAGAGACTGTATAATGCAAATTTTTTTAAATCAATTATACCTATTTTTCTCTCTTTAAAACCCCCGTGCTTTTGTCATTGACTAGAGAAAATGTCAGATTTATAACTCTATAAACCGCATTAGCTGTGAGCATAATTTTCACTTTTTCCCCCTCATGTTGTTGCAGGAATACCTCCTGAGGCTTTAAGAAGCTATTAATGGTTCTCTGAAAGGTTTCATGAAGACACAATCTACGTATGCATTATTCTCTGGGGCCAGGGACGCATTAATGTGCTATTCAGAATTACTGCTGGTACAAAGAGTGTTTGCTTTGCCCCACCTAATTTCAGATGCTAAGACTATCTTCAGCTATAAGGCAAAGGAAGATTTGGATCATATCTTTTTTTCTCTTTTGTATACTGAAGTCCAATTCTGCAGAAGGGGAGATATTTACTGACCATGTGTTCAGACAGAATATTTGCAATCTGATCTTAGGCACGTTAACACAGATTGAAGTATTGCTATGCTCAGCTGAACTTATTCCCCTGTACATATGTTTAGGATTACAGCGCTAGCTATTATTTAGCAACATTGTATTTGGTAAATTACATAGTTAAGTGTGTGTGCATTGTTTTGTATCAAATAACTATCAGGACAATATACAAAGCAGTCCAAAATGTTCATATATCCCAAAATACTGTAGTACAAACATAAAAATTAGGGCTGTGCAGTTCAAAATGGCCTCCCAGTTTGGTTCAGAGCCTGGTTTGGTTCATAATGAGTTGGTCCCAGTCCAGCGTGTTATGGAAAGTTACAGAAATGGCTGTAATTTTTTAAATATACAAATGCATTTAATTTGGGGATGTTGTAGCCACTTCACAGTAGATATCTCTGTGAAACTGGGGGTTTACACTTCAAGGGTTTATGTTCTGGCCACCTAATTTGATGTCAGCTTTGCTTTTTGCAAAAAAATGAAATACAGGTCAAGTTCTTCTCTGATAATCATAACTATGATGGCAGAGCTCTACCATCATAGCTACGATTGATAATCTCCCCAAACCTACCATCTCAGCCTCGCAGCACCCCAATGGAGGCATTTCTGGGGTGCTGAAGATTGTAGCACTGGGAAATTATGTCCCTAGCACTCCCAGTTGTAGAGTGCCTTGAGAAGAAACGGCTGAAGAAATTCTTCATGGTCTGCTGAAACCGCTTGTCCCAAGGCATCCAACAACTGGGAGTGCACTGTGACCTTCATTTCCCAGTGCTCTGATTTCCATTCCTCAGAAATCAGCTGGGGCTTTGCCTGACTGAGAAGGTAGGGTTTTGGGGTCATATTTGGTCATTCATGACTGTAAACATGAATCTCCAACAGGTGTGATATTGTAATGCTGGACAGGCTAACAGCCACAATTTTTTAGAAGCACATACCATCATTTGACTGCTCAGTGTTCCCAGTTTGTGATGCTTTCTACACTTTAATCTCAGTGCTGTATGTGTATGGCTTGTGCAGTAAGAGAGAAGTAAAGCATTCTGTTACCCTGCTTGCGTGGGGCTCCCTTGGGGGGTCCCAAAGGCTGTCAAATCGTCTCTTGTGGGGAAAATTAGCTCTGAGCACTGCTTTAGCAATGCAAAGGGGGCAGGGTAATTAAGGATCTTTTAACCCAATGTTTACAGGGTCAGGCTAGGTCAGAAATCACAGCAACTGTTCAAATTTAAGTATTTTATTGGCATAGATGTTAAAATCCATACAATCACTCAGCTGCACTCAGTCCGACAAGCATACAAGACTACAGAAATTTAGAAAGAGGTGAAAATTAAGAGAGAGAGAGAGACATAAGGGTTTTAGGTTAATACTGTACCAATCTAGAAGTCTTCAGCTGGGAGACAACGATCTCAGCCATGCCTGTTGAGGCTGAGGGGAGCTTACCAGCTTCATGGTTTGCGGATCTGGGAGAACTCCGAAAAAAAATGAGAAAAAGGGCCTAGTTATAGAGCTGACCCATGTCCTGGGGAACAGATGGCTGCATTTTTATGAAGATGGATTTCGGCTTTGTAGTTCAACGGAAATATAGTCAAACATCCTTGTAGTTTCCTGCAAGATGAGTATCTCATCCGGGGATGCATACCTCAAGGTGTCACATTCCAGGCTGTTTGCATTGTTTATTTGTTCCCAGAGAGTTATTGTCTCCTGATCACTGCTGAAAATCCATTCAAGTGGCCTTTGAGCCATTTGCAAGATTACCCAGGATGTGTGACAGAAAACAGGCTACTCTTTTATCTATTTCCATAGCTCTACTGCCTACGTGTCCTTTCAGTACATCTCTATGGCTCACTACGGTCCTTTCCACATGTGTGTGTGTGGGGAAACGGGTTAAAATGCCCAAAAATGGAGCTTACCAGCAGCCGGGTAAGTCTGTCGTGACGCGGAGCAGCACGAGCTCGCTGCTCCGCAGTCCTCCACCGTCCCAAATGGCGACTTCTGGCCGCCAACCGGAGAAACTCGCCAGCTGGAAGCCCGCCCCCAGCAGATCTGCAGGCACGCACTTGCGCATGCCTGCAAATCTGCGTCAGAGCCCGGCGACGGAGCGGCACGGGGCTGCGCGCTCCATGCTTTTTAAAAACGTCGAAAAACAGGTTTTTAAAAAACAAGTAGCACGGCTAGATCCGGCCTCTCCTGAGTGGATTCTGGTGTGGAACTACAAAAAGTAGTCCACGCCAGTCCAATCTATGGTGTAGAAGACCTCCGTGAGAGGTCACTCTGCACCATTACAGAAGCCCGGTGTGGAAATGGCCTAAGTTTGATATAAAAAAATCAGGACCCTCAGGACATAGTTTTTAGGTTAGGTGGGTTAGGGGGCTTACAAGTCCTTCCAAGCACATGACTGTTTCTTATGCCTGAAGTTCAAAGTTCAAGGACAGTTGCATCAGAGTACAGCTGGCATTCTGTTAGTATTTCATTCACACTTATATTTTCCTACACATGTGATTACCTTTTTTTCATCAAAGTGTAATATTTGTATTCAGTTCACAACTGTGTAAGCAGAGTTGCACAAATATAATGGTTGAACCTGCTGTTGCATATCCTTGGGTGGTACATAATTACTCATCAGTGCCTTCCGGGTACTACTTGACTTACTGAATTACAAAAACAGCAAACACATTTGTAGATAAACAATTGGTTGCCAAATGTTGATTTTCAGCAGAATGGAGTTGCACTGATGTCAGTTCACAGTTGAAACTGGAAGTAATGTTTCAAATTAAGTAGTGCACTGAGAGTAGGAGTGGAAAGCATACTCACAATTATTTAATTCCTGGCTGAAAAAGTGGTCTTCCTGATACCCAGGAAGCTCACATCAGGAAGAATAACACAAAAGTGAGAATTCTACAGTTTTTAGAATCATAGAATCATAGAAATGTAGAGTTGGAAGAGACCACACAGGCCATCCAGTCCAACGCTCTGCCATGCAGGAACACCCTCAAAGCACTCCCCACAGATGGCCATCCAGCCTCTGCTTAAAAACCTCCAAAGAAGGAGACTCCACCACACTCCGAGGCAGCATATTCCACTGCCGGAGAGCCCTGACTGTCAGGAAGTTCTTCCTGAGGTTCGGGTGGAATCTCCTTTCCTGCAGCTTGAATCCATTGCTCCTTGTCCTGGTCTCTGGAGCAGCAGAAAACAAGCCCTCTCCTTCCTCTACATGGCATCCCTTCAAATATTTAAACATGGCTATCATGTCCCCTCTTAACCTTCTCTTCTGCAGACTAAACATACCCAGCTCTCTAAGTCTATCCTCATAGGGCATGGCTTCCAGCCCTCTCACCATTTTGGTTGCCCTCCTCTGGACCTGCTCCAGCCTGACCATGTCCTTCTTGAATTGGGGTGCCCAGAACTGGACACAGTATTCAAGATGAGGTCTAACCAAAGCAGAGTAGAGTGGTACCAGTACCTCCCTCGATCTAGACACCATACTCCTATTGATGCAGTCGAGAATTGCATTGGCTTTCTTGGCTGCCGCATCACACTGCTGACTCATGTTCAGCTTGTGGTCTATTAAAACTCCTAGATCCCTTTCACAGGTACTTCTATCCAGCCACGTGTCCCCCATCCTATATTTCTGTATTCCACTTTTTCTACCTAAGTGTAGGACCTTACACTTCTCTCTGTTGAAATTCATTTTGTTAGCTTTGGCCCAGGTCTCCAATCTATCCAGGTCATTTTGAATTTTGATCCTGTCCTCTGGCATATTAGCAACCCCTCCCAATTTGGTGTCATCTGCAAATTTGATGAGCATGCCCTCTATTCCTTCATCCAAGTCGTTGATGAAGATGTTGAACAGCACTGGGCCCAGGACAGAACCCTGTGGCACCCCGCTAGCCACTTCTCTCCAGGATAAAAAGCAGCCATTCGTGATCACCCTTTGGGTTCGGTCAGTCAACCAATTACAAATCCAACTAACAGTAGCCCTGTCCAGCCCACATTTTACTAGCTTCTTTGCAAGAATGTCATGGGGAACTTTGTCAAAGGCCTTACTGAAATCGAGAAATGCTACATCCACAGCATTCCCTTCATCTATCAAGCTAGTAACTCTATCATAAAAAGAGATAAGATTAGTCTGGCGTGACTTATTTTTGAGAAATCCATGTTGACTTCTCGTGATTACCGCATTGCTTTCTAAGTGATTAGAAACTGACTGCTTACTGATCTGCTCCAGGATCTTTCCGGGTACTGATGTCAGGCTGACTGGGCGATAATTATTTGGGTCCTCTTTTTTTCCCTTCTTGAAGATGGGGACAACATTTGCCCTCTTCCAGTCTGCTGGAACTTCTCCTGTCCTCCAAGATTTCTCAAAGATTATAGCAAGCGGTTCCGAAATGACTTCTGCCAGTTCTTTTAATATCCTAGGATGCAATTCATCTGGTCCTGGAGACTTGAATTCATCCAGTGTGGCCAGGTATTCCTGTACCACCTCTCTACCTATTATGTGCCGCATTTCCCCTGCTTCCTCACCTGCTCCCCAACTGCCAGGTTGAGTGCTTGTATCCTTCTGGGAAAAAACTGAGGCAAAGAAGGTGTTAAGTAGTTCTGCCTTTTCTCTTCCCCCTGTTAGTAATTCGCCATCTTCTCTGCGCAGCGACCCTATCGTCTCCTTCTTTTTCCTTTTGCTACGGACATATTTAAAAAAACCCTTTTTATTGTTTTTGATGTCTCTGGCCAGCCTAAGTTCATTCTGTGCTTTAGCCTTTCTGACCTCCTCCGTACATCTCCTTGCTACTTGCTTAAATTCTTCTTTGGTGGTTTCCCCCTTCTTCCATTTCCTGTACATGTTTCTCTTAACACTTAGCTCAACTGAGAGTTCTTTAGTCAACCATTCTGGTTTCTTCAGATGCCTTCCATTTTTCCTCCTTATTGGCACAGTTTTAGACTGTGCCTTCAGTATCTCCCTTTTAAGGAACTCCCATGCCTCCTGAACTCCTTTCTCTTTCACTATTCTTGACCACTGAATTCCAGCCAGCAGCTCCCTAAGTTTACAGAAGTCCGCTTTTTTAAAATCTAAGATGAGTGTCTGGCTACACTTATCTTCTCCTTCCCATTGAATGCCAAATTCCAATAGGGCACGGTCACTCCAATAGGGCATGGTCACATACTTTTTACATAGTATTTGCACATTCCAGTTTTTTGGGTGATAGCTTTGCACAGAAATACATGTGTTTTTTTTTTTCATAATACATGGCCTGACATGTTCAATAGTTACAAGATCATAAGCTGGATGTATGATTTTGCAACTGCTAGGAAATTCATGTTTATGTTTGTAAATGATCAAATGTAACCCCCAAAACTGATGTGGTCTGAGATTCTGGAGACTGGAGCACTGAGTAAGAATGTCTTGTGACACTCTCTTGGTCATGCGAGTTACGACAAGGCTTCAGGAGGTCTCTCCAGCTGTTGGTGCTTGATGTACTCCACAACTAGGAGGGCATCTCAGACACATTTCCTGGTACTCTGATTTCCAGAACCTTAGATATGCTTTGATTGGGGCACTGTCAGGCCGCAAAGGGGTTTTTTTTTTGGGGGGGGGGGATGGCATAGGTAGATGTAAATACAATGATGGAGCCCCATTGTCATAGTTACAATGACAATGCATGATCTCAGCAATCGTCTTTTTGTGCAAAATTGTGCTTTTTGTGCAAAAACATAATTATTGGAGAAAAACCTGTGTACATTTCCACAGTGATTTTTTTTGGTGCAAAATAAAAAAAAATGCTGTTTGCAGAAATGTACTTCTTAATTCAAGAATTGTGGGAATTTTTTTGCACAGAGAAGTTGTGTGTGTTTCTAGAAGCAGTGTTTTTTCTACAAAAAACAGATCCCCCCCCTCCAATCCCTTCCCCCATGCACACAGTTATATCCTGAAACAAATCAGGATGTGTAAATTCCATACAAAAACTGTGCATAAAGATTAGACCCCCCCCCCCCAATAGAAAGAAAACTATGGAAGTTATTTGTCTTCCCTTGTGAGGGTAAAATAGTCTAAGATCTCTCAGATTGAGCGGCAAGGTGGTAGACAGTGGCTCGGCAGTTAGCAATAACAGTTTGCCAATACCAGTTTGCAGAGGTGGGCAGGGGGAACACAAACGTGCAATCAAACATTGAATACAGTTGAGAGACTTCACACCATCCTTTCTTCCCGAGCACTGTGATTGGTCAGTGCTGATGGAATTTTTGCCAGGAAACAGAACCTAGAGCTGTCAATGAAAAAAATTTAGCATTCCTCCACCCTCGGTCCATCACTTCACCGTGGTATTTTCCTTATTGGATGTTGAAGGTATACTACTTATTTTTTTTATATAAATAATGACTAGTTTGGTCCACAACACTTTGGCTCACCTCGCACCAGGTTAATTGGCCCTGGATCCAAACTGGACTGATTTATCCTGTTTTAGTTCTACTCCAAATTGCTCCAAATCAGCCTAACTTGGTCCAGAATTCAGGATTTGTCCAAACCTGCTGTACAGCTGTAATGAAAATATCATTCAATATTTTTTAAAAACCACAGGCAGCAAAACAGGTTTTCTCTTTGTGCAGAAGATAACAGAGCCAATCACAGAGGACATTTCTTAATCAGAGTGCCACTACAGGGAAGGCTCCTCCTCCTCCCTCTCCCTGTACTTCTTAGGAGAAGCAATGATGAGTCTTTTAAATACCATGCTATGCAGTGAATTAGAAATAACAGACGCAAACAAATGTCATGGAGGAGTGACTCCCTAAGGTGCAGCAGATATATGCATTTTCCTGAAGAAAATAGGATTTATCTTTGGGTACTTGTTTTCTTTAAAGCTGGTTTCATGAAGCTTGCATTCTCTGCTGACAACTGTTCATTAGTTTTTCTTTGCCTTCTGTTCAGCAATGATTGGATTTTGGAGAGTGTGTTATCAAAGCAACTGTTGCTCATTATCATTAATATGAAGTCTCATTTGGCTCAGCTTCTGGACTGTTGATCTTTCCTAGAATATATCTCTGTGATTTTAGCAAAGACCATTTTTTCCCCATTCATTAGTCCTTAAGAGTGACTGTTTGTTGTGCCTCTGGAGAATAACTTGACACAGCTTCAAAGAAATAAAATGAGCAGTGTTAAAAGAGCGCCAATTTCTGTGTTTTTGACTTCAGGGTTAAAGACTATGAGATACTAAATGTATCATGGGAATCTTTGCTCTAAATAACTGTTGCGGTGGGCAAGGAAATAAGCAGATATTGGAAAAAGTTACTTTTGGGGACTACATCTCCCAAATTAACTTTAAAACTCAGGGATCAGGGTTGGACTCATGATGTGTGGTCAAGGGCAGCTTAACTCTTTCATCTTGCATCATGGTCCTAACAGCCATCCTCTCCTCCGCTGGTATTTGGCTCAAATAAGGCCACCATCAGAACCTGGCGTCTTTGGACAGTGCTGGGACCCCAACATTTTGGCAGGGCCAACCACTGGCTGAGCTGTCCCCTTTAAAACAGAATTCTGACTTGACTGCCTATGCAACAGCTTGTAGCTGAATCTAGCCGCCATTTTTAGTTCCTACAATGCTCCCAACATAGCATCACAGTGAAGCACTGTGGGAAATTCATTAAGGCTACAGTGTGAAAGGGTTGACTCCATCTTCCCTCTGTACCATATTGTGGTCTCAGTATTGACTGAGACCCCCCCACCAGCTGATATTTATAATGCTTAAAATAGATGAAATTTTAGTCATCATAAATGAGAAGTCCCTCGGGGCAAGATTGCTTTAAATGATCAGCATACTCACTTCATGACTGAGACTGTGTAATGCAAATATAAGTTCTCTATGGCCTAAAACTTAATGATGGGGTCTAAATTAGTCCTTAATAATGGAACACATGCCATAAAAAAGAAAAGACCATCACTGAGCATGCATAGGGTATATTCCCCTGCCCACAAGAGGACTATAGGAAGCCCCGAGAATTCTGGGATTCATTGTGCAGGATTTAAGTCAGATGGAATGTGCTCTTTCATTTTATGCATCAATCCTAGCCTTTTCATTGTAGAACTAAAATGGCAACTGCCATAGAATTCTAGATTTTTGGTTGGTGCTTATGATTTCTGATTTCTACATTCTAAATCAGATCACATAAAATTACACTGCATGCAATGTTATCATATTATAGGATATTATCAGGAAAAATATTCATCAGGCAAGATCCTGAATTGTTAGACATAACTATGAGGATGGATCCCCCTCTCCAAAACCAAACAAAACCAAACAAACAAATAGCCTTTGTAGCCTGACAGTACCCTAACTGAAGTGTTTCCAAGGTACTGGAAATTGGAGCACTGGGAAATGACACCAGTAGCCCTCTCCTGGCCATGGGACATGCCAAGAACAGACAGTTGGAGAGATTTCTACTTGGATTACTCAGACCTATGACTGGGAGAGCACTGCAGACCTCTTTTCCCAACCCCTCCCCCAATCTGGAACACCTTAGGAACTCTTTGGATGAGGTGCTGCCAGACTGAAAAGATGGGGCTTGGGGGTCATGTTTGGTTGTTAATGACTGTAAATAGGAATCCTAAATTGTTATGAGATCCTAAGTCCATTTTACAATCCCAAAACTACTGAAGAGCATGTTGGTCACCATTACTCATTTCCTGGCTGAAGAATGAGTTTTTTAACACTTGGAAACCCAGCTGGGAAGAAAAATACAGAAAATCCTTGCATCCTGAGGTATTCTGTGAAATTGTTCTTTGCAGAAATATATATATGTGTGTGTGTTTGTGGGGGGGGAGGGAATTATGAAGTTTCTACAAAAAACAAAACACTGTTTTCAGACAGCCGCACGTGGTCTTTTTTGTGCAAGATTGCTCTTTTCTGTGGAAAAAAGCCCCCAGCAACCTTGTACACCAAAAGTCTTACGCAAAAAGTCTTGTGTAAAATCAGCAATCTTGCACAAAAAAGCACATTTTTGTAGCACAAGATGGTTGCTTTTCATGGAAAACTTTTTTGTGCAACTCTTCTGGGATTTTTTCTTCTAGAAAAATATCTAACTTGCACAAAAACTATATGTGGCTGTCTGAAACCAACGGCTGCAATCCAGTATGGAACTTACACCTTGATAAGTGGCCTATGGTCTGTAGGAAATAGAATTAAGCAGTTTTGCAACATCTGTGTGCAGCAAGGGACTGCCATGAAGTCTTCGTGCAGAGAAGACAGAAAAGTGACTGTTGCACATGGGAACTGATGCACATTGGACACTTACCATGCACATCTGGAAACAACTGGGTATTGCCAACGTGCATCGATAGAGCCTGATATCCATTGGGACACTGCCTGAAATGTACTGATGTGCATTTGTACAGGCTGATGCAAAGCAAGCATGCTTGCCAACATCCTGATACATATCTTTGCAATTGGGTAGCAGGGTTCCATAATGCCTTTGCCACTGAGCTGAGTATGCATAAATTTACATGACATAGACTGTGACATATAATCATGGCCAAGGTCTTTTGTGTTAAATCTCTGAATTTTCATGCAACAAACAAAGAAACAAAGAAAACAATCTCACATAGAATAATTTCCCCAAAGATCTCAGGATGTTTGAATACCAGCCAAATACTGTGCAGAATTTTTTTTTCTACAACAGGGAGAAAACAGCAGAAATTATTTGTTTACCAGTCCTCCTATAATATATGTGATCTCATGGATAAAATGATAGACTTGGACCTTGAGATTTTGTTAAGTACCTGGTCTGCCATGAGATATTTTGTCTTGACTTGGGGGAAGGAAAGAAGCATGGGATTGTGATAAAATGGGATAATATGATTGCCTGATCTCCTATTGGAGGAATGACTAGACACAAAACATTGTCCTTCAGAACACATAAAACAGTTGCATTGCCATATAGCTATTGTCAGAGACATATTCTTTAGATAATTTTTTTTCCATTGGCAAGATGTGAAACAAATCAAATGCTGTGGAAGCACATTCTGAGTCAGAAACTGTGAAAAAGATAAGGGGAATAATATTATTGAGAAAACAGGGCAATACAATATTTCTTTTAAGTATAAAGTTGCTCTAAGTCCTGAATCCATATAATAGTAGGGTATTTTATGAAATGCAAGATGAAGAATGGTTGTTGTCATGTTGCTGTAGAGACAAGATCTCTTCATTATGTCTGATTTTAATACTTCATTAAAACCTACTTGAGTGCAGGCTATTATTGAGCACAAAACATGTTATTTATCATGGAATGCAGCAGAAAATACCCTCTGGCTTTTTGTATCTCTCCTTTAACATTCATTATCTTGGGAAAGAATGTAAGGCATGTTCAAAATATTTCTCAGAAGTTCAACAAATACTTTTATGAAATATTTTGAAGATGTATTATTCTAACATTCTTCTACAAGATAATAAATATGATAAATAAGAGGCCAGAAGGAAATTTCAGCTGGCTTCTGATACAAGTAAGATGTTTTATGTTCAATAATATTTTGTGCTTACTGTTTTGATAACGTACTGAAATGAAATATAATCTACAGATTGGAACATCTTGTCACTATGATGACATTGTGACAACTATTCTTGCATTTCCCATTTAGCCTATTGTTGTGTACGTTCAGCATTTATAGTAGTTTTGTTATTTTATTGATAACAATATTTTATCAGCATATTTTCTCAGTAATTTCCAGAGACATGATGGTGTTAACTCTGTCACAGCATAAAAAGGAAAATGGAGACAATGGAAAGAACAAATCTAGTAGCACCTTTTAGACTCACTGGTTTATATCACCATGAACTTTAATGGGTCTTGAGCCCCTTCTTCAGATGGACTGGTGGAGTGTAATGTTCCAGCCCAAGTTTTTAAACCCAGTTACACAGTTGCAAGAGAGGGATCAAAATGTAGCAAGATAAAAATTAAATAATATATGATAAAAATTGTGACTTTGGGTTCAAAACATAGTCTAAGATGATAAAGCTCTTTCAAGTAGTTGATCTGTAGTATAAAGGTGTGAAAGCAATTAATCTGCTTACCAAAAGACAGGTTTTTTTGGAGTCAGAGACTCCTCTGAGGAGAATTCTTTCATTAAATTGCAGTCATGAAAACTTGTATGGTAGTATATGTACTGTGCTGAGAAAACATTATCTCTATTCATGCTCCTGCTAATGGATTGGCAGATTCAATTCGGCTGTTTTTCTTCCCCATCTTCCACTGAATTTTTGTTTCTTTGAAAGCTACTGCTTTTAAGTCAGAGATTGCCTGTTGAGGAAGGTTGAAATGCTCTGCAACTGGTTTTGGGCTATTGACATTTCTAATGTCAGATTTGGATCTGTTTATGCTTTTGTGTAGTGACTGTCCTGTCTGTCAGTTCTCATTACTGCATGACAAATAGAATTTGTAGAGTGTGATCTGGTCCATTCAAAGTATGTCCTTTCTACCTTTCTGATCAATGCTACTTTCTAATCAATGCTACTGTTTAGAAGGATTATTATGGCTTTGAATATGATGCATGCTATCTTGCCCCTTGTCTCAGACAGGAAGGGGGCTTGGTCAGCTTTGTTAAGGCTGATGGTTTTACAGTCATATACAATAGAAGAGGAAGGAGCAGGAAAAAAAGTCTTGAAGAATGGCAGTGCTGCCTTTATTCATTGCTCTGGTCTAGTAAAGAGTTCCTAGGTCACCTAATAGGGCACCACTTTAAGTTCATCTTGCTCTTTTCTAATGTATAAAATGGGTGGAGCAGTGACTGTACTGTAGAAGCACTCTGGATTCTAGGTAAGTCCTGTTCTGTGTTAAATCCCTGATTATATGATTGTGGTTCCATAGAACTGGAAGTACAAGTGCTTTGTATGGTTAATTAACAAGTTTCTAGTTGTGCATGGTACCTCACAGTAACACGTTACAGAAACCACATTTTTTACTTTGAGGTCTCCTTTCACGTGTCTCTCTGTCCTCTGACTGATTTGCTGTTATATATATCTCTCAATTCTGTTTGTTATGTTCTCCTGAAGCCATTGGCTGGCCTGTTCTTACATCATCTGCATCACTACAGGCTCAGACAAGGAAAAGTGACACATCTGTTCTAATTTCTGTTACATTTCTTTTGATAATTATGCAATACATTTTTTAAATTTATTTTTATAAAACTATACATACATCATATCACATCATATCGCATCATATCCTATCAAATACAGCATATCACGTCCTCAAAAACAAACCACACCCAAACAAGGGCTCCCCCCACAGGGAGGGTATGGTTTTTTCTTAATATTATTACTTCCACACCCTCATATATAAGATGAGAGAAGCTTGTAAATAACAAATATAGCATGTATAACAACCAAACTTTTAGTCAATCAAAATTTTCTACTGTCTTTGCTTGAAATCAAAAAGTAATACTATAAATCTCTCCACTCATAACTCAGTGGAAATTTTCATTTTTGTGAATAAGATCATGCTAGTGCACATTTTTTGTTGTCAAAGTTTTATACTTCTACTATAGTTTTTCAGTAATTCCTCTGCTACTCTTGATATCCTAAACTCTGCTTTTAAGATAGTCTTATAATGGCTGCCATATCCTTGAACATTGGTCATCAGATTTATTGTCTAACGCATGTGTTAATCTATCCATTTCTGCAACTTCTAGTAATTTTTCCCACCATTCTTCTTCTGTTGGAATCATGCTACTTTTCCAATACCTAGCCTAGACCATTCTGGTTGAAGTTATCATATGCCACAGAAGGCTACCTAACCTTCCTTCCAAGTTTCTATCCAAGTTGAAAATGCCAAGTAGAAAAATTTCAGGTTTTAACTCAATTCTTATATCTAGCATTTTTTGCATTTTTGATTAAATTATATACCAAAACTTCTTTGCTTGATTGCACCCCCATCACTGATGTATATAAGAACCCATTTCCTTTTCACATTTCCAACTGTAATTCTTGGCATTTTTAAACATATTAGCAATTCTCATTGGTGAAAAGTGCCATCTGAACAACATCTTTAGTACATTTTCTTGGAGCATATATGATCTGGTACATTTTCTATAGTTTTTCCATATTGTCTCCCATTCATCCAACTTAATTATACGCCCGATATCTTTAGACCATTTTATCATGTAATCTTTAGCAGATTCATCCGTAAGCTCATATCTTAACAACATATTGTACAATCTGGATAGCAATTGTTTATCTCCTTTAAGTAATAATTTTTCAAAACCTTTCATTTCTAGTTCTATACCTCCTGCTTCTAAATCTTTCTTATATCTTTCTTTAATATGTAAATAAGGAACCAATGTATATTAATACCTTCTTGTTTCAATTGCTGCTGATCTTTCAGTAATACTTGTGACCCTTCTTGTGACCCTATAGCAATTCTTTATAGGTCACCCATTCACCTTCTCTTCTTATGGTTCTTATTGACATTTATTCAGCTGGGGAGACCCAAGATGGTAATTTGGGGAACAGGAAATATTTATATTTTATATAAGGATTTCTGTATTATATAATTAAGAAAGGCCTTTTGTACTTCAGCCTTACCAAAGCATAAATAGGTATGCCAGCCGAAGTATAACTCATGTCCCTCTAACATTAAGAGCTTACAGTTATCCAATAACACCCATGGCCTGATCCAAACTAAACACGATGCATGATAATTTAAATTTACATTTAAAGAGTGTGGTCTAAATTGAGTTGCTAGTCCCAGATAGAGTAGGCTTACTGAATCAAAAAGGGTTATGTAAGTGTTGACCTACCAGTCAATGAGCTTATTCTAACTGGAAAAAGCAATTTAATTTAGGCACATAAGTAGATCCAGACTTAGAGCAGACTGAAATCAGTGCAATAATGACTAACTTGAGTTCTATTGGTTTCAGTAAGAAAGCTCTGAGTATAACCATGTCTGCTTCCAGCCCATTATTACTGCCTACATAATAGAATTAGCCGAGGACACAGTCCCAATGCCTCTTAGACAGAAAGGCATTCTGTAGGCATGGTAACACCAAGGAAAAGTCTTTGCTAAATGTTGAAAATAATATAGAAAAACAAGGACAGAATAATGTTCCTGTATTACCAAAAAGGACAGCAGTTCAACGTGTTGCAGCAAACTGTTTTTATCAAAATTAAACATATGGGAAATGAAATAACTAGGTCAGATTAGTCTTCTGTAATTAAACAAAAATATTTCAAAACTTCTGCAGGCCAGTTAAAAACTTCTTTCAATGTTATCTGAGGACTTTTTGTTTTGTTTTGCTAGTCTCCACTTATGATTTCCATTTTGTTGGCCAATCATAGAGAGCTGTGCTTTTTTTTTAAAAAAAAACATGCTGAGGGTAGCAGGAGAGGTAGAGTTAACTGCTTTTCTCCCCCCCTCCCCCCGCCTTGTTTTCCTGTTCATGCATGCTCAGGAAGGGATTCAGGAGGAAGCTGTTGTTTAACTTGTAGGGAGGCAATACATAACAATAACAACAACAACAGCATTTATTTATAATGCCCTTTACATCAAAGGGTGGAACAACAATGACATATACAATTAGAGACAAAGACATTATAGCAATAGCATGTACATTTCTATACCACTTATCAGTGCAAACACTGTCTATAAACAGTTTACAGTGTGTAAGCTAACTGCCCCCAACAAGCTGGGTACTCATTTTGCCGATCTACAGAAGGATGGAAGGCTGAGTCAACCTGGAGCCCTGCAGGATTAAACTCACAATGTTGTGGCTACAGTACTGGCATTCAACCACTGCACCACCAGGGCTACAGCAGATTCATCTACAGCAGAATCTAATTCTTTCCAATCTTAAGCTTTTTTGGCATCGTTTACTGCAGACACATTGCTACAGCCTGACTCCCAGAGCTGGTGTTTCTCCAGCCTGCCTTCGCCCTCCCCTCAGTGCTGATGCTGCTAAAACAAAACAACAACTGAGACAGCAAAAAAACAACCCCCAACCCCAAAATCTTCCAGCTAGACAGGTGACGAGGGAGAAAAGTGGCCAAGTAGGCACTGAGCAGGGGGTTGGAATCAATGGTCCATGAGACCCCTTCCAACTGTATGATTCTCTACTTTATGAATCAGACAAGTTTCAACATTACACTGAGAGCAGGGATTGGACCCTTGTAGCAGATGTTGTTGGACTGCAATTCATATCAGCCCTCACTATTTTAGTGAGTACAAGAGAATCCTGCAAGTTGCAATTCAACCACATGGGAAGAGTTTTATGATTTCCACTCAAGCTTAGATAATCTCCTTTTCTCTTTTATGTCCAGTAACGGATGGAACCTGTAACAAAATTATTAGGGCCAAAGCAAAACAATTTGCTGACTGAGGCAAAGGTGACACCCTCTCCATATTATTTACAGAAGCAGACTGGATTAGCAACTGAACTTTACTTCAGCACCAGGGTGGGATAGCAAACCTCCACCATATGCCAGGGCAGTGGGCTAACAACACATGCAGAACAGGCTGTGTGGCACACAGCTAGTGAAGTGCTGCTACTGCCCCTGGCACCTGCTGCTAAAGTGCTTGCTTTACAATTTAAAGATGCAGACCCATACCAATTTCTAGTAAGGACAACTAAATCATTAGACTGTTACACTAATGAAGCCAAGTCATTAAACAGGCTTTGCCCCCTAAAGTCATAAATATATTCATATACAGATAAATTCATATTCATATTTTAAAACTAATTAAGGCATCCTTATCTCTAATGGCAGAGGTATCAAAATCAAGGAACTATTTGAACTGATTTCCAAAAGGTACACTCCTCCAACTCAAGTTAAATATACTCATAATGTCTCCTTTTCCCTGCGGGTCCATTCACACTCAGCAATTGTAGCACTATTATTCCACTTTAAGTGTCATGGTTCTATCTTATGGAATCCTGGGACTGACAGTTTAGGGAGGAGCATTCAGAATTCTCAGCCAGAGAGCAACATGATCTCACCAAACTGATGTCCTCCAGATGTGCTGAAATAGCCATTATTTGCAGGCAGACATTTTCTCAGTACAGTCTGCTGCATTCTGTTTGCTCTTCTGGAATGCTGCTGAAGATCACAGTGATAGAAATTGAGATCTTGTAAAAACATTTACTGAACCTTCCCCAATCTAATGCAAGATAATAAGTCTCAGAATTCCCAGCCAACGTTGACAACGGTCTGCATTTTAATAATTATAGGATTTGTAGTCAAAAATATCTGGAGGGCTCTAGGTTAGGGAAAGCTACTCTAACCAGATTCAAATTGCTCCCTTGTGTGTGCATAATTGAATTTAATGACTTTACAAGCACATAATTTCTTCCCTTATTTAGTGTAATTCATTATTCAGGGTTTCTTTTGATTGCTCTCCTTCTACTGTAGATCAAGAGCACTATTTTTTTTCAGATTGACAATCTGTTCAGTTTTGTGTTGGTCTATAACACAGCTAAGCTACTGTGGCCCTCCAGATGTTTTTTGATTACAGCCCTCCGGCTAGATCTTAAGTTGTAAGCTGAAAATGTCTGAAGTACCACCTTTCCCCATGCCTGGTTGCTTCCCCTTTCCTTCTGTTTGCAAATCTTCCAACAATCCATCAATCTTCTGCTGTTGCAGTGATGTGAAGTGGTAGTATTTTACAAGGTTGTAGGTGAGGTTGTAGGCATTGTGACTTTTGCTTGCAATTTGTGTAGAGTCTATTAGGAGAGAAGCTTTTACCATATGTTAAATCAAATCAACTTGTCATCGTGTTTTCTACAGAAAAGAGGTAAAGAAAAGGAAGAGAAGAACCACTTATTTGGTTAGTGCTTAGTGACTTTTCCTTTCAACAGAAAGCTGAGAGTAGGTAATGGCAATTGCATAAAAGTGGCTCTCTACTCCCTAAAGATGCAATCTTACACTCCCTCCTAAACAAAGGTAGTTGATTGACCATTAATAAAAGTGTTCTTAGTTGACCTAATATGGATTTTGAATCTGCTTATTATGGAAGAGGCCCCGCAGAGTGCAATGCAACTTACATCTGAGTAGACATGAACTGCTGGCAGGGAGCTGACGAGGGAGAACTAGGTACCAATTCAATACTCCTGAAGTGGATCACCACCACCACCATCCAGCCTTTTCCCCAAAAGTGGTACTCAAGAAGGCTTATAGATTAAAACAAGTACAGAAAAAGAAAGCAACATTAAACATGCAAAAAACCAACAACAATAAAATGGAAATAAACAACTAATAGCACTAAAATAGTTTAAAAATACAATTAAAATATTTAGAATCTGTCTAAAACACATACAACAATTAAATCAGTACAACATGTTCTTAAAGGCTCCTTCTTTAAAAACCTTGAGTCCTCAAAAGTCTGTCAAAATAAAAAAGGTTTTGGCTGCTGATGGAAGGACAGCAAGCAGGGAACTATCTTTGCCTCCCTGGGAAGGGAGATTCATAGACTAGAGGCAGCTACTGAGAAGGTCCTATTACATGTCTCTGCTGAACATGCCTGTGAAAGTGGAGGAATGAAAAGAAAGACCTCTTCTGAGCATCTCAGGGACCAGACAGGTTTGCATCGGGAGACACTGGCTGAAATTCACTAAGGCTGGTTCGTATTCACACTTCCTACATGGTTGCAAGTTTAGGAAATAAATAAGGACTATGAATGTCCCCCAGTCTCCACTTACTGGGCAGCAGCAGCTGCTATTGTTTGGGATCTGTTGCTCTGTTGATCAGGAAGTAGCTGACTGATGTCCCCACCCCACCTCATGTGAATGATCTCCAGTGCAAGGGACGACTGCAACACAGATCCTGCTTCTACCTGTTGCACTTGAGATCGCTCATGAGTGAGACCATCAGTCAGCTGCTTCCTGACTGACTGGAGAACAGACCTCCACTGACTGCAGCAGCTGCTGCCTGGTAAGTGGAGATTGGGAGGATTTGGGCTGGGAGATACTACTTAGCTATCTAACTAATATGGTTACATTACTAATTAGCTGGTACAAAATTGTGGACACAGTCTTATGTCCAGATAGCCTGGACATAAGCTATATGGAGTTTTATAGGTCATGACCAGCACTTTAATTGTTCCTGTAAATGGACTGGCAGGCAATGGAGCTGCTGTAACAAGGAAGGAGTGTATTTCCTTTAACTACACCCAGTTAACAACCTGGCTATAGCTCTTTGTGCCAACCAAAGATTCTGAATACTTATCAAATATATCCTGTTACCGTAATCTAAATGGGATGTAATTTGGGCATGGGTTACCATGGCCAGATAAGGTATGTCCAGGAATGGGCACAGTTGATGTACCAGCTTTATGTGTACAAAAGCAAGCCTTGCCATAACAGAAACCTGGCACTCCAAATTCAAGGCTGAATCCAGTGCTATCTCCAAAATGCAAACCTATGTCTCCAGGGGAATTAAAATCCCTACCAGTACAGGTTGAATCCCTGTTCCTTCATCTGCCTTTTGAATGACTAGGAGTGCCTCTGTCCTGTCTGAATTGAGCTTCAATTTGTTCATCTTCATCCAACCCATTACTGTTGCCAGAGACCCTTTTAGAACTGAAGCGGCTTCTCTGGATTTTGCTGAGAAGGAAAAGATTTCTTGGCCCGTGGCAGAGAATAAGAGAGGAGGAGTGAGTGGTGCAAGTGGTGGAGTGCAAGAAGCAAGAGCAGGGTACAATGTGGGAGTGTAAGGTGAGAGACAGTGGGCGGGGGAGAACTGTGTGAATGGCAGAATACAAAAAAGGAGGGAGGGTTGCAATTTGAGGGTTGAGGTGAGGTGAGGTAGGACATAGGAGGGAAGAGTGAGTGGTGGAATGTTAGAAACAAGGGAGGGAAAAATTGCAAGGATGCAAGTTAGGCAAGAGAATGAGTAGGAGGGAAAAGGGAACGCAGCGAGGAAGGGGAAGAAGGCAGTGTGAGGGACAGTGGTAGGGGGCGAGGAGTAAGGCAGATTGCGTTGCAAACACAAGAGGTGAGGCAAGGGCGCAAGATGAAGCAAGAAAGGAAGGAGAGAAGGAGGAGTGAACAGCATAAGCTGTGGAGTGATAGAAACACAGACCATTTCCGCACTAGACTGTTATAGTGCTATTATTCCACTTTCAACATCCTCTGTGTAATTCTGGGGTTTGTAGTCTACTGAGGCTCAAGAGCATTCTGCCTGAGAATACCAAATGCCCCCTGCTAGGCTGTTGAAAGTAGAATAATAGCAATATAACAGTCCAGTGTGGAAAGGGCCACAGAGGAGCTCAATGTGCAGAAGTAAGCTGAGTTGAGAGGATAAACCAGAGAAGAGCACTTACATAGTTACTTTTGTTTGCATCTTGCCCTGTGCATCAGAGGGCAGTGATTCTTGGGGTCTTCCTGTGGTATTTTTATTGAACTGTAGGTTTTTGCCATCATTGAAAAACTAATGGCAAAAAGGTGATCTGGTGAAAATAATACTGGAAGTGTTTGTGCATAATTATATGCTAATATTATTTTTTGTTGTTGTTTCATCTGTACTGCGTTAATAATGTATGTGCACACTTTGCTTGGTTCCCATCTCCCATTAATCTCCAAAACAACCCGTTACTCTATACTGGTTCTCTCAGATCTCAGATAACTGTAAAAAAAATGGCATCAAGTTTGCAATCCCATTGAAGAAAAAATGCAACAATTAATGTGCTGAATTTTTACAATTAACATACAAATCATGGTAATTTGCATAATTAGAACAGTTTGTAAAATATGTAAAATAGATGATCAGATTTAAGGAAGAAAAAGAATCATAAAGAATGCTCAATCATGCTTGAAAGAGTTGCACAAGACAAAGGAATGTTCTACAAGATCCTGGGAATTGTTTTAGGATGTTAACTCAATTCATGTGAAGCAGTTGCAGGTCTCAGAAAGCTGGTTTTGAGACTACAGCTTCCAAAATTCCTTACCAAGCAGAGAGGATTCTGAGAGAATAACTTTTCCAAGCTTTGCATTGGCTAGACACTAGGAAATGAGCTGCTTCAGGCCAGGGTTAGAGACAATAACCAGATGGAAAAATAGTACTACTTGCACCAAAGCTTTGTGTTCTGGGTTACTGACAACCATTTCATTCACTGTGGAACATGTGGTTTGTATGTATAAGGTTGTGGGGTAAATCTTTTGATACATCCGGTTAAAGACCTTACCAGCACTAGGAAAAGTTTTTGGTTTAGACCATCCTTTCTCAACTGGTACCTTCCAGAGGCTTTGGACTGTCACTGCTACCATGACCAAAGCCAGGACAGTGAGAATTTTATCATAAACTGTGTGAAGGGCATCAGGCTGGAGAAGCTGCCCTACCGTGCAAATCTGCTATAGGAGTCCATTTGATTGGCCTAGCTGTCCAATATTCTGTCTCATACTGGTCCAAATGATAGCTGTAGATTACAACTGGATGGGTAATGAGCTAAATTTTACTGCTTCCTTATTGGAACCAAGAGCTTGAAAAATTGGCTCCCTTTATTCACCATTATTTACCATCATTCCCCTCCCCTTCCCCCTTCTCCTTCTTCTCCTTCTTCTTCTTGGAAAATTCCCCCCTCCCTCCTCTCTGTTACCCTGACTTCTGGGGGTCCCTGGGGGACACCCGGATTTGCTCCAAAAATGACATAAAGATTGGGGAAATTAGCAGAGCACTGCTTAGCAAAGCGGAGAGCAGGGCAACACCACAAGATCTTTCATCCTATGTCTACAAAGTCAGACCACACAAGAGCCAGGTCAAATGTCCGATTATCAATAGTTTATTTAGCAGAATTGGCAAAATTTATGTACATACCCACACAGCGAAGCAGTCACTCACACTAGTGCAAAAGGACTATTGAATCGGAAAGACATGAAAATTGGGGAAAGTGGAGGGGAAGAGAATGGTTTATAGTGTACCTGATCCTGTAGTCTTCAGTTTGGGAAAAAGCAAGGTGAAAAAAGCTTGGATAAGGAAGAAGAATACTAAGGGAAGCTCTCGACTAGTAGAATGCTGGTGGGAAGCTAGTCTAGTGTGAGAGTTCTCCAAAGAGAGTCCCAAAAGGGGATTCAATTATAGTGCAAAACATGCCTCAGGGGCAGACTTTTTCCCTGAAAAGGCTAACAGCTGCATCATTCAGATGGACCTGGTCTTTGTCTTTATTGCTGTTGCAAGTGTTAATCTCATCTGCAGGACACTCAATTTCCACCAAGGTGTCAATGCTGTTACCGGTCCATGGTGTGTGTATGTGCCTTTCCGAGGTTTCCCTCTTGGAGACATGACTGGGGGCGTGTTGGCCTGACCTCGCTAAAAATGCTTTGGTTTTTAGACCCAAATGTCTACATTCCTGTCTGGTGAACCTCTGGCTTAATAATTTTGATATTAAATATTATGCTTCCCCGGGACTGGGTCTGCCAGCAGAGGTTACACCTCCCTATTACTTGTTTATTGACTCTGAATTTTTCAGCCCCCCCCCCAGCAATATTTGAGCTCTTTAGAATTAGCTTCTACTGAGTGCTACATTTGGTAATTTGAAAAAGGCTACCTTAACTTCAAAAAGCATATTCCTTTCTAGTAATCATAGATAATTCACAGATGCAATACACACAAAACACACAAATAATTCAGATTATGTCTCATCTTTCTGAAAGGTGCACTGTGGGAAATGGACCAGTGAACTGACTAGGTATGTGATAACTGCTATAGCCAGATGTATAGGACCTCCCATATTTCACCTGATGTAGATTTAAGAATATATCACATCAAGAGGCAGACTCCTGGTATTTACAGCTAATAAAAATAAAAACTAATAAGGCAGTTACACTGAATTAGTCCTGAATTAATAAGGTAGTTACAGTGAACTTTTAATCAGTATGCTTTTTAGACATTAGCATGTATAACTGATCTTCTGTAAACCATCTCCAGTGCTCATAGGGACAGAGTAATCAACTTTTTTTTAAAAAAATAGTGCTGGATTGAAAGTGTTTTGTTGCTGGGATTCCGAAGAGGTTCAAGTGCTTATTTTCATGTGGTTGCCACTCAAGTTCAAAATGATAATTATGTAGGTAGGAAGGAAATGTCAATGGTTCCTCCAGAAAACATGTGGACGCATGCATTCAGAATACGCAGAAACACAATATTAAAAATAGAAAGGCATTTCAGAACTTCTTTATTTGGTGGTTTCAATCCTGCTTTAGCTGGCCTAATTCCACCCAAAATAGAGCCTCTGAATCAATGGAATTTACATAAGTATTGATGTAACATTCAGGAATCAATTAAATGAGTATATTTTAGTTGACACAGGATTCAGGCCAATGGAATCATACAGTTGGAATCATAGAATCCAACCCCCTGCCAGTGTAAGAATCCATCACTAAAGGACTCAGGCCAAGATTGCCGAGTGTTAGTAGCACAATTTTCATGTTCTTTCTAGCTTTGCAGGATTTATTATTACCTTTAAGTGTATAAAGAAATGGAAGTCTCTTGGATAACCCCTCATCTCTCCAGTGACAAGTGCTTGAAAGTGAAACTAAGTGCTGAGAGAGATGAATAGCATAGTGGTCAAAAATTGAAGATTAAATTAAGTGGCAGTTTGGACTGGAAATAAGCAATAGATTTGGCATCTTCAAGATTCAACGATTAAAATGTACATATGGAAGCCATGTTTCAGAAAAGAGGAAATAAGTATTGTCTCTGATGCCTTATTTAAGCTATTAGCATATTCAACTAAATAATGACTCCATAAACATGACCACCAGAAAAATGTCCAGAACTGGGCTCGATGAAACTGACTCTGTGCTCCCTAAAATTCAAGTTTCAGTATCCAAGGTGTCTAATCAGATTTTAGATTTGAATAAATGTGTGATAGAAAGTAAGGGGTATTTAGAGCAGAAACTGGATTTTGTTAGGATTAGTGATTACAGGACAAGAAAACCATTTTAAAGTTCTTGCTGAAAAACAGTTCAAAGAGATCACAGCATTGGCCCAGAATCTCACAATGATTACAGACAAACATGAACATGAAGTGATAGTTTGAAAGGTATGGATATTTTATGGCAGGATTTAGAAAAAGCACAGGATAGAAATTGATAGAACAGAAATATGATGATGGAGTTAAAATCAAAGGAAACACAGATTAGGTTGAGAGGTATTGAGAGGTGTACTGGAATTGCTGACTGACTTAAAACAGGTAGTTTTAAAAGTTTTGGTGGACATTCCAGGCAGCTCTGGCGAAGAAAAGAAGATTTAAGTAATATATAGGCAAAACTCTGCTTATGAACATAGGAAAAAAGCTTACAATAAATGTGGTAATGCATTTCACACCTAAAAGCACCAGAAATGAAATGTTGAGAGCACTCTTTAAGAAAAACCTTAAAATAAATGAGAATTAAATAATTATGTTTGAAAAAAAAACCACAGAGAGTATACATTATTGGTAGTGGTGCTCAGAAAAAAAGATCCAAGCTTTTGCTGGATAGTCTGAGAGGGGTTGATAACCACTTATGCAGTGATCAGTACATGATATACTCTGGAAAGAACAAGAGATCTGTTCAAAATGTTGAAGGAAGATGCCCCAGAAGAAGGCACTTAAATGGTTGAGAAGTTGTTTAGAAGAAATAATAATTAAAAAAATTATAATGAGATATCTTAATACAACAACTAAAATGAATCTGAAAATAATTTTATGGAATGTAAATGGACTGAATTTGCCCCAGAAAAGGGGAAAAAAATCCCAGATATGAAATTATATGTCTTCAAGAGAGTCATGTAAGAAAAAAAAGAGACTGTAGACTTTTACAGAATAAAAGTATGGACCTAAAGTTTGTGTCTGCAAACAAGAACAAATGAAATGAAGTAATCTTTTACATAAAACAAACATTACAATCCAAACTGATTTTTGAAGATGGGTAAGAGAGGTGTGTAATCATGGAAATGAACTGGAATAGCAAGATAAAGCATTTAATGGGTACTTGTGACTCTAATAATGAGAGATAACAATGTTTGATGAAAATTTGTTGAGAAAGAGATCTGAACTAGTCCTACAAAATGAAGATAAGATTGGGCATAATGTCCATAAGGATATATGGGAGGAGTGTGGTCCAAAGATATAAAATTTACTTTGTGCAGCAATTTAAAAGAAAACCTATATAAGATGATATATTGATGGTATTTAACCCCAAATAAGCTGTTGAAAATATTCCAGAATGTTTCAAGCCAATGTTGGGGATGTCAAAATAAGGATGTCTCCTTTTTTCATCTGCTGTAGACTTGTAAGAAGGTAAAAAGTTACTGGTGTAAGATTTATATGTTAATCCCCCCCAATTTTTTTTGAAGACAGATTTTGTAATGTTTCCAGAAATGCTTTTGTTAGGTATTATGAATAAAGAACTGGAGAGTGAATATGGATTATTTCTTAGATATATAACAGCAGAGGCAAGAATATTGTTTGCTCAGACATGGAAATGGATTGAAGAAATGATGATGGAAGAATGGATTTTTAAAATTACTGACTTAGCCCAAATGACCAAATTAATATGGGTTCTAAAAGATAAGCCAGCTGAAGACTTTTTGAAACATTGTAAACTGTTTACAGATTTTTTTGAGCAATAAGAAATTGAACTATGCAATAATCTGTGGTTATGGTATTAGTAGTTTTAGTAGGATTATTTAGATGGATCTGTAATGGTAGAATTTTTTCTCCCTTTTTGTTATGGTCTGGGTGGTGGGGGGCATCAGAACACTTCTGTGAATTAGTTACATGTCTTTTTTTCTTTTTTTCTTTTCTCCCTTTCTTCTTTCTTTTTTCTCTCTTTTGCTTCTTTCTGTTTCTTTATTTTTTTAAAAATGTATACTATTCTGATTGTAAACTAGATTATTTGTGTTAAAAATAAATTTAAAAAAATGGCAAAGAAATCTATCACTACTGTGCCTCTGAGAGACTGACTACTTCAAACTTCCAGTAAAGGATAGCTCACTATCTCCTGAGTCTATTCCATTGTTGAAAAACTCTTATCCTCAGAAAGTTCTTTTTAGTAAGAATCTTACTTTAGTCAGAATGTTTACTAAGAACCTCCTTTCTTGAAATCTCAGTCTGCTGATTTGGATCCTATACTCTTAGAAGCACATAACAAGCTCACTCCATCTTCCATGTGACAGCACTTCAGATATTTGAAGACGACTCTCATATCACCTCTTAAGTGTTCTTTAGTTCATGCTAAAGATGGCCTATATTGTTGAGGGATGATAGGAGTTTCAGCCCCACAGAGATGCAGCGGAATAACCACAGGCAGCGAGCCAACAGCAGCAGCCTTGTTCCCCAGTAAGGATACTCACACACGGAGGTTTCTTCCAAACAGGAGGCACTTTATCTTGTAGCAACGTTCCGATATGTACACAACATGGAACAGACGGACAAAGGCTTGCGCCAGACACCGGTTTGGTCAACAGACAAATAAATACTGGGGATTGCTTTCTTATATACACATTTACAACCAATCAGGTAGAGGTTTGCACACCTCCCTCTACCATCTGCACACGACCCCAGTTGCTTATGCAACCCTGCAATCACCCACAGCTGGAGCATGATGCAACATCTTTTGCAGTGGGCTGATCATTTTCCCAGGGTTCCTTTCCTGGAATCCCTGACAATCCCCTCCAAAATGGTCAGGCCACTGTGTAGGACATTTTCACTATCCATACATGTCACGCAATACATGTTATATGATACATACATTCAAGGGTACAATTCATCTCCCACTTTACACTCTGGTGGCAAGGCCCAGTTTACTTGCCAACTTCTCATGGCCTACAACTGGAAATGCCTTTGTGAGCAGATCCACAGATGGGCAACACTGCAAGCACAAAATCCCATCTTGGACCATTTACCTCACTTATTGATACTATACCCCAATGTAGTCCTACACTGTCAGTTTTCTGCTTCAGTCACACGGGACAACAAAATACCCTCCTCCTGACCTTTTAGGGATGAGCATAACTTTGCTACTTGACTCAGCAAGTTGGGTACTTCCTGACCCACTTTTACTGGAACCACTACTGGAACTGGTGCCGGCCTCAGTGCGTGGCTCTTGCTTGACCCTAAACGCAGGTTCAGCACAAGATGGCAGCGTTGAACTCCTTGGCGTGACGTCGAGTGAGACTTCTGGCTTCTCCTCCTCAGTACTTTCCTCAGTACTTTCTTCTTCATCATCGGCCGTCACCGCCCCTCCATCTTCAGAGCTTTCACGTGTATCCGGGACACTGTCCTTTTTCTCATCAGACATCACTGCCCCTCCATTTTCAGGAATTTCGGGAACACTTTTCACACTTTTCCCCAGGGGAATCAAGACCTCTTGATCACAGTGCAGTCTTTTCCCACGTTTCACACTTTTACCCAGGTTACAGTGCAGTCTATCCCATCCTGAATGGATTTCAAAGTCTGCACTCCTGGAATACACTATTTTGCCAGCATGGTGTAGAAATCTATATTTGTTACCTTCATATCCCACAAAGCGTAACCGTCTAGATTTCTCCTCTCCAGACTTTCTGAAACATGGGGGAATATACACACTAGCAAACTGACCCCAAACACGTAGATGCTTCAGGTTTGGCGCCCTACCATACAATAGGTAATATGGAGTTTGCTTCACACTTGAGCTCCACAACCTGTTTATGTGGTAGTTTGCTGTCTTTATTGCTTCTCCCCAAAGTCCTGCTGGGGCTTGGGCATCCTCCATCATACAGTCCTTCATTTGTTTTAACAGCCCAATTCTTCTTTCTGCAAGACCATCCTCCCCGGGAGATGCGGGGTTGGTGGTTTTATGCCTTATGCCTTTCTTACGCATCCAGGCTTGCAGGCTATTGGACAGGAATTCTCCCCCTCTGTCTGATACAAGACTGGCTACTTTATAAGGAAATTCCCTCTCAACAGCATTCACCCACTCTTGGAACTTTTCAGCTGCTTGGCTTTTCTCTTTCAGTAGATAGACATAGGAGTACCTGGTATGTCTGTCTACAATTACCAGGACATACCTGCTTTGCCCTTCAGTTGGCTTGAATGGCCCAGCCAAATCTGCATGTACAACCTCAAAAGGACGTTGGGTGACACACTTGCTTTTCTTGGCAATGGGATAAGCCTTTACCTTAACTTCTTTGCATACAGAGCAATCTAGAAACTTAGGGCAATTTCTGACTTGTAACCCAGGGCATACCTTTGCCAACTCCTGCAAACTTTTGTAGCTGACATGCCCCATCACTCGGTGGAGGTAATGTACACACTTATCATGTAGAGGTTTGTTACACAATGGGTTAACTTTTGCCACTTTTCCTTTGGGCAACAGGTGGTACAACCCCTGCTTTTTCACCCCTTTTGCACAAAACACATCATTCTCAGTTATTGTACATTTCTCCCCTTCAAACACCACTTTGTAACCCTCACTGGTCAGTTTGGAGATAAATACAGTTCAAAATACAGTTCTGCAGGTTGGTAACACACAACACATTATTGAATGATTTACCAAAGCATGGCACATATGCAGTACCCATCTTCTGCACCTTGCTTGGTGCCCCATCTGCAAGAGAAATTGCTGTTATATTTGCATTTGTTACATCATTCAACAGCTTTAAATTGTTCACCATGTGGTGAGTTGCACCACTGTCTAGCAACCACACACCACTCTGAGACTGTTCCTTTGCCATAGACACATGGCCTTCAGCCTGTGACGACACGCCCCTCCGCTTCTGGGCTGTCTTCTTTGCTCTGCTCGGCGCTGGCATTCTGCAGTCCTTCTGGAGATGGCCGACTCTCTTGCATCTGTAGCAACGTCTGACATAGCTGCACACCGCTCCTTCTTCCTCCGGAGCTGACTCTCCATCCGACTGCAGTCTGGAATCGAACTGCTTACGCTGGACTTCCTCCAGGATCCTCCCCGCTACCAGGTCTACAGTCAGCTCCTCCTCACACACTCCCTGCAGGCTGTACATCAAAAAGTCCCACTCCTTAGTGAGGCTTCCCAGCAGAATAAAACTCCTTTGCGTTTCTGGAATTTTTACTCCCCTTTCAGCCCTCTCTTGGAAAAGCTGTTTCATCAGCATGAGGTGCTCCCTCACACAGCTTCCGGGACATAACTTTGTGTTATACAGCCTTTTCGTCCACAGCATTTTGGACAAACACGAGGAAGGCTGATGCACACGCTTCAAAGCCTGCCACAGCTGATATGCTGTGTCTGCAGCAGCAGCGTGAATCAACTGGGAAGGACTTAAAGTAAGCAAAATAACTGCTTTGGCTTTCTCGTCCACACCTCTGAACGCAGCTATTTGGGCAGCAGTTGCTCCTTCTGGGGGCTGTCCCTCATTTTCCATAACGTTCCACAGGTTCTCCTTCGTCAAAGTGGCTCTCATGTAAATTTGCCAGTTTTGATAATTGGTGTCAGTCAATTTATCAAAACGCAGATACTCTCCCTCAGCCATGCTGCTGCCTTTGTAGGGAAAAATTCAACAAACAAAGCAGCTGGCCGCAGTGACCTTGATGAGCTCCGGACTGAAGATTAACTGTCTCTCTGCCAAAACACAGACTCCCAAGGCACCAGAGAGCCAGGCAAACAGTCAAAAACAGTCCCAGTATCCAGGGGAAAACAACTACAGGTGCGCTGTGGATGCTGTGCACTGTGGGTGTGGGCCCATAACCACTGTTGGGGGATGATAGGAGTTTCAGCCCCACAGAGATGCAGCGGAATAACCACAGGCAGCGAGCCAACAGCAGCAGCCTTGTTCCCCAGTAAGGATACTCACACACGGAGGTTTCTTCCAAACAGGAGGCACTTTATCTTGTAGCAACGTTCCGATATGTACACAACATGGAACAGACGGACAAAGGCTTGCGCCAGACACCGGTTTGGTCAACAGACAAATAAATACTGGGGATTGCTTTCTTATATACACATTTACAACCAATCAGGTAGAGGTTTGCACACCTCCCTCTACCATCTGCACACGACCCCAGTTGCTTATGCAACCCTGCAATCACCCACAGCTGGAGCATGATGCAACATCTTTTGCAGTGGGCTGATCATTTTCCCAGGGTTCCTTTCCTGGAATCCCTGACATATATACCCTAAAGGTACCAGGTCCCATCTGTACTTGGAAGCTAAGCAGGCTCAAACCTGGTTAGTACCTGGATGGGAGACCACCAATGAATATCAGGTGCTGTAGGCTATATTTCAGAGGAAGAAATTGACAAAACCATATCTGAGTATTCCTTGCATACAAAAACCCTATGAAATTCATGACATCACCATAAATTGACGGGCAACCTGAAGGTGCATACAAACACAAGTATATACAGTTCTTACAACTGTTCTTCCTAGGGCTTGCCTTTCAGGCTGTCTTGGTTGTTCTCCTCTGGATACGTTCCAGCTTGTCAATATCTTTCTTAAACTGTGGTGCCCAGAACTGGACACAATACTTCAGATGAACTCTAATCAAACCAGATTAGAGTGGTCCTATTATTTTCCTTGAGCTGGACATTACACTTTGGTCGATGCTTCCACAACACACTGTAGACTTATGTTAAACATACGCTCTACCAAAAAGTCTAGATCCTTTTTGCATATGTTGCTTCTCAGCCAAGTGTCACCCATCTTATATTTGTGCATGTGGCATTGGGAAGATGGTGAAGGAGGGCTGGAGAAAAACAGACTTTTAGTTGGGTTGCAGCAGTGTATCTTCAGTAAACAATGCAACAAAGCTTGATCTGGAAAAGAATGGGATTCTACTCTAGTCGATCCTACTGAAGCTGTGTGTGCTTACAGACAAGATCCAGAATCACTTATTAAGCCTGTGCAGAGCAAAACAGAAAGAAAAGGGGAAAGCAAATTAGCCTGCCTCGCCACCTATCCTGGAATATTGGAAAAGCATAGATTTATATGCTTTACCATCAAAATGGAAATCATAATAATAGTGGAGGCTGTTGAAAAAAAAAATCCTGAGATACATTTTTGAAGAAATGTTCAAATGGTTTCTAGAAGGTTCAGAATGTTTTTGTTTACTTATGCAAGGTTTATCTGACTTTTCATATGTGCATACTGTTCATTTTAGGTAACAGGTTTGCTGAAACTTGTTGAACTGTCATTTTTTGTGGCAGGGAAGCCTATCGCTATTTTGTTCCCATGTTTTTTCTATCTTTGTTAGTTTCTGTTAAAGAAAACTTCTTTCTGCTAAAAAAAAGTCAAGCCCAGGAACACATCTACTTAATTAACTGAAGTATATCTCCATTTTAAAACCTGATTCTTTAAGACCAGAGTTAAGGCTATCTCATGTTGGCTTATATCTCATCTTGGCTTAAATTCTATAAAGGCAGAATACTGGAGAGATATATCCATAGTCAGTAATAGTATTAAACAACATCACAAACTGTGCTTGCTTATGGCTTACCTTCCATACAGCTTATCCCCACTCCTCTTTTAGGTGGGGAGAAGGATCCTTTTGGAAATATAGGCCATTTCCATACTATGCTGTTATAGTGCTATTATTCCACTTTCAACCTTCTGTGGAATTCTGGGGTTTGTAGTTTACTGAGGCCAAAGTGCTCTCTGGCTGAGAATTCTAAATGCCCCTCTAAACTGTAAACTCCAGGATTCCATACGATATTGAAAGTGGAATAGTAGCACTATAACAGTGTAGGGCGGAAAGGGACATAGTAAACTCTAGATACTTCATTAGGCCATACAGGGCTGGGACTATGTGGCACATATCCTGCCGGTGAGTGAAGGACTGTTCTAGGGTGTTGACCCATGAAGTAACCATATCATGTAGCCTGACCTTGTGAGGTCACATTCCTTAACCATTCCAGAATCAACCTGCTAGATAGAAGCTCCAGGAAACATGAGAGTACTGCAAGATTTCTAGCTTAGAAATAAAACTGAGCATGCATGACACAATCTTACTAGCAGTTGTTACCATAGGCAGGGATGGACAACTATTGAGGATAGTGGGCCACATTGCCTCCCCCAGGAGACCCAGGAAGCAATGCCCACCCCGGCCCCCAAATCATTTATTCATCTTAAAGGGAAGCATGGGGACACTTTTTACCACCCACTTGCTGTTTAGGCCCAGGGAGGACTTTTTTCTAACAGGAAGTGATCTGGGCATTTGGAAGCAAAAAAGTTTGGAGTGGGGTGGTGGGCATAAAAACAGCCCTAAGGCCTGCATGCCACCCACAAGCCACACTTTCCTCACTCTTTTTATAATGGGACAGGAAAATCTTAATAGCTTTTCAATTTCTGCTCAGAAATTTACCAAGTCAATAAAGGATCACCAGGAGAAGCTTGAATAAAGTACATCAGTAACTTTTACCAAAAATTGACAGAAGTTTACTGTATGCCTGTCTGAAATTGGAATGGAAAGTATGTGTCAATTTTCAGTACTTTTAACTCGCTGTATGTGCAACAATTTTTATTAGATAGCTTTGACATTTAGCACAACTGTGGAATCCATAAGAGAATGTCAGGATTTAGTTTATTTGCTCAATTCACGCCATTTCTTTGTGCAATAAATTTTGGGGTTTATAATGACGGAAACTTCCTGCCAACACAGACACACTTGCCTTAACTTGTGCCACTTGAATTATCATACAAAAATTTATTCCAAAGATTGCAAATCAAACAAATTTTTACGCATGAAGAACATGGCAAAAAACAATGTACTATAGTTGAAATACACATTTTCACAGCAGAAAATTCTGTGATCCAACACCCATTCATACACAGATGTTCATTGCTTGGTTCTCACACCCCAGTTGATACTCGATGCTATAGAAATTAAATAACAGAAACACATCTTGCATGTTTTTTCCAGTGTATGAGTCATTTCAAACATTCATTTTCAAAAGACATCAAGAGTTGAGCAATCAAGTGATAAGCCTTTTGGACATTGGCCGCAACAGAACTAATGTTGACCATAGCTTGTTTGTAGACAAATTACACAGAGTTGTTGTTATAACCACTTCTGTGTAGTTACATGCTCTTCACATAAGGCAACATTTTAGTATCTGAGGATTGAGGGACAATTCATATCGGGCATACATTGTAACAACTTGCATAAAGGAAAGCAACAGAAATGGGGGAGTTAATTCTACATTAGGGTGGGAATAGGTAGCCTACCAGATGTTATGGGACTGGAATTCCCAGCATAACAAAGGAATATTGGGAGTTGCCAACCAAGAACATCTGGACAGCAAGTTTCTGCATGATTCCCAACTGTGTTTTGTATACTCAAATAACACTGTGGAAATTATTCATTTTGGCTTAATTAGGAATGAGCTAAGATGAATGATGCTTAGATCTCTGGGCAGTGAGCAGGGGCAAGAGTGCGAGTCTTCCCCTCATACATAGAAATGTCTCATAGTGAAATATGAGACAGGCCACTACATCTGATCTGGATCCTATCTGTGTGGGTACCACTTTAATGTTATACTTCCACATGAATAGCTAGCAGTGTTGGAAGCAATTCAGCACCCTTCTTTACCAGTACACAAAGTGGAGCAATCAGAAAAACATCTGATCTGATCCCCAAATGAGTCATAAATGAGAGGATACATTAAAACACAAAGAAAAAAAAAATCCGTCGACTCAAAATTTTTTGCTAATACAACTTATAATGGAAATAAAGTTTGCATCCAATAAGAAAATTTTCCTCTAATTTGTGGCACTACTTTGCCCAAAGGACATAAAATCCGAACATAATTTTCAGACATGGTTTCATTTTTATTCACAAATCCAAAATCAATATACATATGTTAGTAGGACCTGCCTATTCTGTGAAGGAATTTCTCCCACTAATCTGCTCTTAAGCACCAGGAATTTGACACGGTCATTACTGTTCATCTAACTGTGAAACTGCTTTAGTGGGATCTGTCAAACACACTACTGTGTGTTTCTTCCTATACATTTTGAAGTATAAAATAATGGAATTATTTTATGGAATTATAATGGAATTATTTTATAATTATTTTATAATTATAATTATAAATAATTATAATTATTATTTTATATAATGGAATTATTTTATATGCCAGGGTGGGCAAAGTGTGGCTAATGGGCCACATGCAACCCTCAGAGACACAAAGTGCGTGACCCTTGCTACCCGTGGACCCCAGACCTCTTTGGAAATGAGAAAAAAAAAAAAAAAGGCCTAGGTGATTTTCACCCAGTCCCCTCAACCAATGGCTCAACCCTCTGACAAAATGCAGTGGTTTTGTTTCTCCAACCTCTTAAGCCTCCCATATGCCTTTATCTTCTAAAACCTTCACTGTAAGTTGCCCAAAACCCAGCCAAAATTGAAACCAGATGGGACGTCCCTGAAAACGGTATGGCCTGTTGAGGAGGGCTTGGGGACAAAAATTGCCCCTTGCAATTGACCATCCCTGCTATATATACCAATGTAACAAAGTAAGTCACAGTATCTTCACCAGTAAGAAGTCATACAATGCTTTGTTGCTGTCCTCGTTTGCAATTGTATCCTTTCATCACAACATGGAAAATTACTTTTTAAAAAGTGTTTACTCCCATTACTTGTTGGAGTGGTTAAAAAGTAACATTTTGCTCTGATAAGAACAGTGATGAGAACCAGTACCTCATTAATTTGTTGCAATTTTTATTACTTTTCTATTACTTTCTGATACTTTCTAAAGGAAAAAAGTGATAACAGAATGGCATAAAACTTGAAAAATTCCAGTGAAGATGCTTCTAAAAATACTTTTTGAAATGTAATCAGAAAATTTTATTTATTGTGCCAGTGAAGTAACTTTGATCTCACTCATTGTGTTGCTTCTGCAATGTGGTTTTGCTACACTTTTGTTAACTCCCATCCCAAAGTAACAGACAATGTCTTTGCTTCTAAGTCATTACTTCTAAGGCCATTTCCGCACTAGATTGTTATAGTGCTATTATTCCACTTTCAACATCCTATGGAATCCTGGGGTTTGCAGTTTGAGGCTGCTCCCTAAACTGCAAACCCCAGGATTCCATAGGATGTTGAAAGTGGAATAATAACACTACAACAGTCTAGTGCGGAAATGGCCTAAGCTCTACCTTTAATTTCCTCTTGCCTTACTAATACATTTGCTTCTCCTAATTCAGGAGGTGCTGGCTGATGAAATAATATTGGGATAATTTGGCACAGGCCTAAAGGGCAAAGACTGTGCCCTTCTTAACATTCTGTATCAATACACTATATGAAACCTGGAAGCTTTTATGAATAAAATAATAGCAATCAAAACTGATAGAAAATACAGGAGAAGAAAGTGTGAATTAGCCAAGAACATTGTGTCTGATGGAAATATAGTCTGAAAGACCAGACAACCTTGACTTTGAATCTTATTCCATTTTTTTTTAACAGCCAATGAATGTGTCATTTCGGTGGTCATAAGCTGTAGTCCTTTCTGTTCCTGCCTGTGAAAGAAATAAAGCTTTAATCCAGGGTTTTGACCATAGCACTGATCACCACCCCAGAACCATAGATAGATCAAGGTCAGAATGAGTTCCAGCATTTTGCCTAATTTATATTTATGTGAAGTCTACTGTGGTGAGGCACAAGGTCCCATTTATAACTTGTAAACATGGTTTCTGACTTCAGTGTTAACAGAAACAAAATGAAAAGTGACATAGACTATCACAGTTCTTGCACAGGTGTGAGGAAAGCATTGATCAATGTATTTCAATATCTCATCCAGCTGAACAAGGAAGGCATCCTTTTTTGAAAAAAAAGTCTAATCTGGATGAATTTACATTGCAAATGAGTTTCACTGTTATAGAATAAATGCCAAAAATCCAGATCAACTAGGGAGCCATTTCCCAATATTCCACTTTTGGGCAAAGTTCTGGAGCATGTGGTAGCCTCCCACTTCCAAGGGCTTCTGGATGAAATAGATTATCTGGATCCATTTCAATCTGGCTTCAGACCTGGTTATGGAACAGAGACAGCTTTGGTCACTTTGGTGGATGACCTACATTGGCAGCTAGATAGGGGGAGTGTGTCCCTGTTTGTTCTGCTGGACCTCTCAGCAGCTTTCTATATCACCAACCATGGTATCCTTCTGGGCCGACTCTCTGGGATGGGGCTTGGGGGCACTGTTATGCCTGTGGAGCAGCCAGTTGTTCCTAGAGGGGATAACTCAGAAGGTGATACTGGGGGACTCCTGTTCAACTTGCTGGCTGTTGGTTTGTGGGGTCCCTCAGGGTTCTGTTTTGTTCCCCATGCTGTTTAACATCTACATGAAACCACTGGGAGAGGTCACCTGGAATTTCAGCGTTCAGTGTCACCAATATGCTGATGACACCGAACTCTATCTCTCTTTTCCACCTGATTCCAAGAAAGCTGTCTCAGTCCTGAATCAGTGTCTGTTGTCAGCAATGGACTGGATGAGGGCAGACAAACTGAAGCTTAATCAACAAGACAGAAGTGCTCCTGGTCAGTAAAAAGGTAGATCAGGGAATAGGGACTCTGCCTGTGCTAGATAGGGTTATGATCCCCTGGAAATCTAAGGCTTGCAGCCCTGGTGTTGTCCTGGACTCAGCTCTGAGTCTGGATGCCCAGGTTTCAGCAGTGGCCAGGAGTGCATTTGCACAGTTAATATTTGTGTGCCAGCTGCACCTGTTCCTTGAGACATCAGATCTTGCTACAGTGACACACAGCTTGATTACATCTTGGTTGGACTACTGTAATACATTCTACGTGGAGCTGCCTTTGGAAACTGTTTGAAAATTCCAGCGGGTTCAAAATGTGGCAGCCAGAATGCAGACTGGGACAAGTTATACTGAGCACATAACTCTCTTCTTAAAACAGCTTCACTGGCTACCTGTTTGTTTCCGGGCTCAATTCAAAGTGCTGGTCATGACCTATACAGCTTAATATGGCTTAGGTCCAGACTGTTTGAAAAACTGTATTTCCCTTTATGAACCTGCTAGAGCTCTTAGATCCACACGGGAAGTCTTTCTTTCAGACCTGCCACCATCCCAGGTTCACCTGGTAAGGACATGGGAGAAAACCTTCTCAGCAGCTGCTCCCACACTGTGGAACGCTATTCCATGGGAGGTTAGACTGGCCCCTTCCCTACTTTCCTTTTATAGGCAGGTAAGGACATTTGTTTTTAAGCAGGCCTTTAATGTGTGAGCTGGAGACCTTTTTTTATTCATTTTTAGCTGTTTAAAAAATCTGTTGTTATATAGTTTTATATGTTTTTAATGTTTTAATTATTCATATGCTTTTAATGTTTTTATCTGTTGGAAACCACCTTGGGTGCCATCTTGGAAGAAAGGCGGTATATAAATACAATAAATAAATAAATAGTGTCAATATTCAATGGCCTTCTACCTCAACTATGTGAGCATCTAAGGGAAGAGAGCTACCACCTGTACTATTAAGGAGGTACAAAGACAGAGTTTAGCAGTTCATAGGTGGATTGATGTCTCTCCTATATGCTCTCAGAAGATGCTGACAGCTTTTTCAACTTCATCAGAAACACATGTTGGGAATCTTCTAATCTTCCTTGGCTGCCTTAAGCTTAGGCACAGTTAGAAAAGAGAGGAAGTAAAGAAGTACAAGCATTAAAAATGTGGAAAATTATACTCAAGCCAACTCTTGATCATTTAATGAATTTTTGTGACATTGCTTAGTAATGATAAGACATAAGAGTGGGAGTGATTATAATGTTGGCAAAAAAAAATGCTGTACAAAGAGATGGTTTATATTAGGCCATTCCTACTTAGATGTAGCTCCCAAGAATCTCAAGCAGAGTCTTTTCTCATTCTTGTTATAAAAGTTTATTTGAGTGGAAGCTCTGGGTGTTGAACTTGAGTCACTCTACATACAGCATGAGTATGATTTTCATCCTCCCAGTTCACACTTTGTATATGAAATGTGGTTGTCCTATGGGGAGATGAGGCTCTATACAGTGATAATAATATATGTAAAAGGGATACCCCTGCAGTCCTTGGGAAATTTATCCCTGCAGATGTCATTGCCCCAGCCCCAGGACTCAGCTACAAACATAGACATGATCCTCCCCAATAGCCACAACACACACATGAACAGAACAATACTTACTATAGCCCAGCATAGATGAAAAAGGGAGAGCCCATGAGACTCAGAGCACTTATATAGAGAAGATGCATTATTTAGGCAAACAGCTGGGAGAGGCTGTTGGCTAATAAATACAAGAGAAAGGTTTGAGAGAACTCCGTTGCAGACAATGGCATTTCTGGTGGAAGCAACATGTTCTTCTTCTGATCCTTGGATTGTGTTCCTGGAAAACCTTGACCCTCACTTTGTGTGCTGACTACATTGCTGGATACTCCCTTGAACTGATACTCTGAATTTGTTACTGGCTTGGACTCCTGAAACAAAAATGGTAACTGACTAATAAACTTTTGTAAACCTTCTCTGTGGATGCTACTATAGACTCTATAGGAGGTCTGTGAACCATGGCTGGCTTTCTAGACAGGACACAGATATATTAGAATACAGCTACATGTATCCCTTACTGTTGGTTGTGCTGTGGGCTATCACTTGAAGTTAGTTGTAGTTAAACGACTCCTAGAGAGCCACATATTCTCCAGCTATTGGTTCCATTGCATCAAGGCCCCATACTAACAGACATTCCCAACTGCATGTAATCTCAATAATTTCTTGGCTGTTGCAGAACTTGCTGGAGGAACTGTTTTTTGCAAATTTATACTTTTCTTTTACATGACTAGCCAATCCACATCAATAATTTGATGTCCTTGATACAGGGAAACTGACTTTTGGTAAGTACATTTATTGCTTTCACACATCGACATTAAATGAACACTGTAAAGACCTGAAAGACCTGTATCATCTTATACAGCTCTTTGAAAATTTAGGGCAAGGGTCATTATTTGCATCTTTCTGATCCTATTGTATTCTGTCCCACACCCACAACTATATAAATATGCTTTATAAAACCGGAGGCTTTAATAGCACTTGGTACTGCATCCAAAGAAGTGGATTTATATCCAGGAAAGCTCATGAACAAGTAAACAAGTACGTAACAAGTAAAGTAAACAAGTAAATAAAAAAGTTAGTCTTAAAGTAAAAAAAAGTAAAGTAAAAAAAAAGTTAGTCTTAAAGGTGCTATCATATTTTTTCTCACTTACCTTCCTCCTTTTCATGCTGCAAGAGGCTGACATGGATACTCCTTTGAAAACTATAACATTGCGAGGATGGGAAAAAGATGGGAGGATGGGAAAAAGATGGTGTAGCGGACGGTTGTCACTTCGCACAGCTGTGAAGAGGACAATCGGCGAGCAAGATTGGGAGCCTGTTTCGGAACTACAGAAATGGGACAAATTATTCCCTTGGCAAAGGGAATTTGGAGGGCCTCATTTCAAGACCGATTCCAGCAGTCAGTTCCCGAAAATAAACCTTGGAAAGGAGTGTGGGCACAGACGACACTGATGGGGTCGAGGAGCCACCATACCTCACTCAGCCACCAAGAAGCGGTTTTAGCTTCGCCACAAGTATGATGAACAAATAGAGTGATATTTAACAAGTAAGTTGTCATTTACCGAACCTCAAGAAGAGAGAAGGTTTCACCTTCTCATGTAAATCACTCTGGACTAATTAGATATAAAAGCTAAACAGTTTAAATTACCAAAACTTGCTCAAAGTTGGACGTACTGTAGTACCAAGAAATATTTTGAAGCAGCATACTAGAACATAGAATGTAGATCAAGGTGACACAAAAAATTTGATCCCTGGAGGAAGGAGTAAAGGAGTAAAGGATTCTGCTTCAAAGAACCGGAGGACTTTGCTATAAACAACATTTAGACTGATTTGATTGCCCCAAGGTTGGGACTGCAGTTATAATCCATCCTTAGAAGACTTTTGTTTCATTTGTTCCAGTATTGACTCAGCGCCTCTGAATCTCAGCACATAACTTATATTGGATTATAGTGAAAACCATAAGATTGCAGGTGATTTTTGCCAACAATCTGCTGTCCTCAGTCATTCATGTTGGAAACACAAGAAATCAAAAAATGTTACTAGTGAAAGAATGCTCTAATAATCTATCTGTTCCTTTGATGAAAGTAAGCCTGCAAAATGCATACTGAGATAATTTTCTCCAAGAAAAATATTGGCTGTTTGGCTAGTAGAAAATGTTGTCCCTCATGTATGTGAGAATATCTTAAGAGCTATGTGATTTGTCTGTTTGTTTCATTTATATGCCATCTTTCTCCCAGAGTGAGATCCAAGTCATACCAAAAAAATGGCATACAAAAATTACAAAATTAAGGACATACCTTAATAAGAAGCCTTCCTGTGAGTGATCAGATATTAAAGTCTGTTTAAACAAAAAGGTCTTTGCCTGCTGGCAAAAGGGAGGGGGACAACCCAGCCTCCCACGGAAGGGAATTCCAGAGGATAGGAGAAGCCACTGAGAAGGCTGTCTTTCATGTCCTCACCAAGAGGGCCTATGATGGTGGTGGGACTGAGAGAAAGCCCTCCTCTGTGCATCTTAAGATTGTGACAGGCTCATATAAAAATATATTGTCTTTCAGATAATCTGGACCTAAGCTGTAAAGGGCTTTATAGGTCATAACCAACTCCTTGAATTTTGTTATGTACTTTTATGTTACATGCTTTAAAAGAGTTCTCTCACCACAAACGTTGCTTCCAATGTTTCCCCTGCATAACATGAATAAAGCAATATAGTTCAATTGACCACAGAAAACAAGTACCTGGTTGTGGGTGTTTAAGAACTAAGAGAAACACCTCTCCTTCTCTTCTCCCAAACTCTGGGATGGAAAAGGGAACACAGTACAAAACACAGGACAGGGAGGGAGGGAGGGAGGAAGGGAGGAAGGAAGGAAGGAAGGAAGGTGGAAAATGAGATTATAGCCCCTGTAAAATGCTCAGTGTATTTCAGTTAGCCATTCTTCAATAGCACACAAACACACTATACTTGGTGAGACAACACTGCTTCATTTTCATAGTCTATTTTCCAGTGCTGTATTGAGGTTTTACCTCCTCTTTTTTTTTTGTTTCCTAGAATTCTGACAGCTTTAAATGCATCATAGCTGTATCTCATACACTGCAGACTCACTGTAGGACTGTGGTGCTGCTGAGGTTTTCAATTAGTACATTGTTTTGCTTTGCAGTTAGCTTGGTGAAGGTGGTGAGCTACTTATGTAACAAGAGACAGAAAACCTTCAACTCCCTTCTTAAGGAAAGGTGAACTATAACCCCTTCCTCATGAACCAATATATACGAATGCAAATTACAAATAGCACATTTAATATGTATAATTTAATCACAGAACAAGGATAGTCCTGCACAGAGGCAAAGTGGATACATTGATAAATGTATGAGCTATGCGTAAAGATTTGCTATTTAATATATGTTGTTCAGGAATTCACAAAACTTCCTTTTTCTTTCGTTTACGTGGACCAAGAATATTAGGATTCCCATTTTCAATAATAACAGTAGACATAGTTATATGTATCTGCTAAGTTTTTGAGTAAAACTGATGCTAAAGAAGTGTAGTCAACAGATTCAGGGCTCTTTCATGCTACACAATTGTAGCACTATGATTCTATTTTAACTGATGTGGCAACAGGTTGTGGAATCTTAAGATCTGTAGTAGGCAGTATGGAATCTTTCAGCTTGTAGCCAAGAATTCCAAATACCCTTCCCTAAATGGCAAATCCCATAATTCCATAGGATGGAGCCATTACAGTTAAAGCAGAATCATAGTGGTATAGTTGTGTAATGAAAGGCCCCTAGTGATGTTTGACAGAGCAAATTCCAGTGTACAAGCTAAAAACAGAGGTTCCAAAATGAGGAATAATGGGAGGCATATAAATATAGGCATGATGTAGAGAAAGTAGATACGAAGAAGCTTTTCCTCTTCTCTCATAATACTAGAACCTGGAATTATCCATGGAGCTGAATGGCAAGAGATTCAGGACAGATAAATACTTCTTCACTGAGTGCACACTTAACTTGTGGAATTCACTGCCACAAGGTATCATGATGGTTGCCAGTTTGTATGGCTTTAAAAGGGAATTTGATACATTCATGGAGATTAGGGCCATTAATGGCTACTAGTCAGGATGAACACAACACTGAGGATACAATTGCATTCATTTAGTGTTTGTGGGCACACTATAGACAACTCATTGGCCATGCTGTGACCAGATTGTTGGACCAGAACCTTGCTCTGCACATGGTTGTTCTTATGTTCTTAGGATTTTTCCTGAAAACGCTTGGCTATAATTAATCTCCTAGCATTCTTAGCCATTCCAGAATTAATGAGATGAGGCAACAGTTCCATTTTTTCCCAAAAACATAATTTCTACAACAACATTATAACAATGATTCCCAATACCTAAGTAAACTTGTGCCTCTGTGTCAGGTTTAAGGAAACTTGGGCTCCACGGGTGTTTCAAAACATCAGCTGCCATCATTCCTCACTATGGGCCATGAAAAATGGGGTTGATGGAAGTTCAAAGTAACTGGAGTATGAAACATGCTCTAAGTAGCTGTGGGAAGATGATTAAGCCACTTGGCTTCACCTCTTGTGAATGCTGAACATTTCTGTGGTACTTTCAGCACCATGGATAACACTCACAATTTTGTCTCCTGAAACTGCCTCTCTTAAAATTTCAGAAGGCTGACACTTCTTGTTCCCATAGCATTATAAGGAATTGTGCCTCACTGATGTTTTCCATCTTTTCCTGGGAATTCAATGATTAGGAAAAAAAAATCATTAACCATATTTGTTTGCTAGTCCTCGATATATCATATATTTCAGTGATCCTACTTAATATCTCTTCATATTTGAAAAGTTTCACAATACACAGCACCATACATTTAAAGAAGGTGAAAGATCAGAAGAATATTCAGCAGTTTAATAGATGCAGATCTGTTTTGTTGAATAAAGGTAGAGTATTTTTTTAAAAAAGTGACGTGGAAGAAATCAGTTACCTAACAGAAATCAAGAGGCATGGTATCTAAGGAAAAGACACAACACTCCAACTAACAAGCTTTGACCATTTATAAATTAGAGGGGGAAAGGGGAAGATATTGACATCTTATGCCAGCAAAATCAATCTCTGTTCCTTTAAACTCCTGATCATCAAACAGTTTGGCTGATTTTACAAGCCAGGCACAGCATATTGACTCACGAAGACAATGATACCAGACCGAGGACTGTCTCCTCTTCACAGCAGGTAACACAGATCATCCAAGTAAAGGTAGGGAAAAGAATATGATTGTTGTAAATCCCACTTAGTCCATTTCTGATGCAAAGAAGTAGATATTTGCTGTTGATGTTTGTTTCTCAGTTGTATGTCTAATGTGCCTAAGTATAATGCTGTTGTTCATGGCCACCGGAGTCTCTTTTTAACATTTATTGAGGAAAGAGATTTATGCAGTTAATCAATATGTATCATTTTAGTTAATCCTAAACCTACATCAATTAGGATTGTCCTTACAACCTGCATTGTCTTCCTGCTTTTTATTCTTTGTGTCAACTCTAGAAGAAACATATGTTGCCACTTACAGTATTGTTGCTCATTATGTTTTTCCACTTTTCCCTTTGGGAGATGTATTTGCAAGATATCTGTATTTAAGTAGTCCTCTCCTCCATTTTTACAATTTCACCTCATGGTTTCTGTACTTTAATTGTATTTTAAATCTGTGTGTCTCAGAGGATGAGGGCTGTACTTTAGCTTGCATAAGAGCTGTTGCTCTTTATGAGAGGCATTTACTGATATTACACAGGATATTCAGCTAATTATACTTCAGCTTATTATACATTTTAGCTGGTTATCCTGTGTTTTATTCTCTAAACATAGAGTCCTGATAAGTTGACCAGATGTGGATTCCAGAATATGTGATGTGAGGGGACATGCTTAAAAGAGGAAGAGGAAGGAGAAATCAATATAGAGTTATTGATGATTTAAGTTTTATGTTTGGTTCCAGTCTCCGAAGGAAACTAGCAAGCACACTTAGTTCTACCTGAAGGAGCTCTCTCCATTCCCTTCAATGAGAGAGGAAGGCTTTTTACACATATTCCATTAGGTTCTGTGATAAATCCTTGCCTTTTCAAGCCAGATGTTTCATACTCCCTCCCTTCCCTCTCTCACGTAACAGAATTTAGGGATATGTCCTCCAGGCATTCATGTACGGGTCAGAGCAATTTTTGGCATATCACAGTCAATTTCAATATCTAACCAGTTCTACCAAGAACAGACAAAGCATTATCTCCTCAGTTTCCTTTGAATGACAGAATGCAGGACAAGTCATCTACAGATGATGCTGTGTCTACTGGTGGAAATTAAATTAGTTCTTTCCCCAGTAGTGAAGATTTTCCTGGATTGGGCTTGGTGGGAAAGGATATTGGAGAACCTCATACATTTCTCATAAATTCATCTATAGATGATTGAAACAGGAGGGGTGTACAAGTAGCCACAGCTGCAAACAGCCCCACCTTGGGATGACAAAGATCTCAGTACACATGATTTAAGAGAAGCCTGATGTTCTTCCAGATAGAGCAATCTTTCTTTTGACTAGAAGATGACATGTAGCTGAGGAAATCAATTTTCACTAAGAAGAGGATTTTGCAGGCTGCTCTGCCATTTTTCACTCTTTTTCACACTGGTCTGTGAGCTTGTTTGAGGGGCCAAATATCTCCCTTGAACTCACTTTCATTCATCCTGCCTTCTACATTATTAGATGCTTGTCTAAAATCTTTTTGACCCCAAACAGCTGAAAGCCAAACAACATATGACATTAATTAATTGGCTTGTTCTTGGGTACAGAAGTTGTGCTTAGTCAAAATTAGTATGAGAGCATGGAAGGCTGAGGTTTTAGCTTTTCTGCCCATTATTTCTCCATTGTGCTCCCCAAACTGGATAAGCTGCATGCTTTTGAAGAGCCTCAGGTCTTCTTAATTAAAAAGAGAATGAGAGAGAGAGAGAGAGTAAATTTACAGCTCTTGTAAAAATACATATAAATGTATATATACATATAAATGTAGGGGAATTTGTTTTCTAGAGGCTCAGAAATCAGGGGTAGTCTAAATTGATTTTTTTAGGAGAATGGGTGGGAATAGGAAGAATGAGGTTTATCATCTTGCCTTTCAAAAACCATCACCTTTTTATATCTTCTGCCCCCCCACCCCGCGTTCTTTTTGGCCTTTTCTCCTATAATTCTTTGTGTCTCTTCCCATTCTGTTCTCTCTTGCTGCTGACAAAAACAATCAATCAAACAAACAAAAACTGTTGATGATTGAATTATACTGTAAAGTGCATTTTTTTACATTTCCCCACACTGGGAACTTAATATTAATCCCCTTATAAAGGCTGCAGATACAGAGGATTGGAAATCTGAGCTACAAATTTTCTTCTTTCACCAACCATTGTAACAATTGATCTGCATGGACAGAAAACTCATTAACATCTGTGGCTTATTATGTTACAGGTCAAAATGCCTGAGTCCTTTGAAGGTTCTGGAACTATCCCTACCAACTGCACCACAATAACCCCCAGCTCTGGTATGAATGGGACCTCAATGGTTTTCCAGGGTTTGCAGTTAGTCCAACAGCTGAAGTTACTGATCATCTTTATGTACACAGTTGTGGTTCTTATTGGGATGGTGGGTAACTGCCTTTTAGTTCATGTCATCTTGCGTGTAAAGAAGATGCACAATGTCACAAACTTCCTCATTGGGAACTTGGCTGTTTCTGATGTGGCTATGTGCACCACTTGTGTCCCACTTACTCTTGCTTACGTTTTTGAGCCACGTGGCTGGATTTTTGGCAGCACCATGTGCTACTTTGTCTACTTCATGCAGCCTGTCACTGTCTATGTCTCCATCTTCACCTTGGCCACCATTGCGGTGGATCGGTACATAGTCATTATGCACCCATTGCGACGTCGTGTCTCGCTGCAGCTCAGTGCCTACATGATACTCTTCATTTGGATTCTTTCCTGCTGCCTGGCATTGCCAGCCATGGCACACACCTATTATATAGAGCTGGATCAACAGGGTGTCACCCTGTGTGAGGAATTCTGGGGGGAGCAAGAACGCCAGAGACAAACCTATGCTTTCTGTTTGCTGCTCATCACCTACCTCTTTCCTTTGTTGGCCATTTTGATATCCTACATCAAGATATCTCTCAAACTGAAGAACAGAGTAATGCCAGGGAGTGTCACTCAGAACCAAGCAGACTGGGACAGAGCAAGGCGGAAAAGGACTTTCTGTCTGTTGGTCATGGTAGTAGTGGTCTTTGGCGTGTGTTGGCTTCCTCTTCACACCTTTAACTTCATACGGGACATCAACATCAGTGCTATCGATGCCTATTATTTCAGCCTGGTCCAGTTGATTTGCCACTGGTTTGCTATGAGTTCAGTATGCTACAATCCCTTCATATATGCCTGGCTCCATGATAGCTTTAGAGAAGAGCTTAAAAAAGTACTTGTCTGGCATAGGAAAGTAATTCCTTCTGGGCAAAGTGTGACTGTAAGTGTTGTTATCTGACTGCCTCTCGTACATCTGCTCTTGTGATAGGCATTTGTCTAGCTTGAGCTTCTAAAGTTAAATGTGCAGAAAGATTCAGACCAGCAACTAACAATGTATTTTTATGCTTGCCCAAAGCATACTTCCATACAAAATATATTCATGGCATACTCTGAAATGAATGCTTTGAATGAAATCTATTTGAAAGGGAAGAAAATGAGAAATCTGCTTAAAAATGCTATTCTGTATAAGATTTTCCCTTCACTCCCACCCTTCCAGTATCAGTGCTGGTGTGCTGGTGCAGGAATTTTATTTTTTCCCCCTGACATAACACAGCAGAACATTTTTAGTATGCGATATGAATGAGATTAATATCAAACATATGTGTTTAAAACATTGTATAATGTTTAATGAATTCAGACTGCAGTCATACTGAGATGGTTACATGTACATGCAAATGGCACAAAAATGTCAAAGTCAAGCTATATTTTGTTATATATATTCCCACGGGTCTTTGAAATCCTTGAAGTTTAATATTGTCAAGCCTGTGATTGCCTGGATATATAAAATGCTCTTACTTGTCAAATAAATACATCAGAAACAATCATATATAGGAAGAGTTTGGATGTATTTTTTTACTGGATATTAGCATACATTTTTTTTTCCTGCTCAGTATTGTATAAATGTTTGAGTAAGGTACAGTTTTATCTAATTGCCCATTAGATGACACTTCACATTCCTAGGATATGACATAATAAGGGATTAAGATACATAAATTAGTTTACCAGTGTCAAGATGTGTTACAGGTAGCATTGCATTAGGAATAGCCATTGTGTTTCTTTTGCATACTTTAATATAATTGTCATGGTTTAATGTATATTTTACATTTCATTTGTGTTTGTATATACCTTCCAGCTGTGGAAAACACTTCATAGATCTGATGGAGTAGATTTAATTCCATGAAAAGTTATGCCCAAATAAACCCATTAATGTTTCAGATGTCACAAAGACTCCTAGTTTTTTCATCAAAAGACTAATTCTACTTCTCCCAGGAAAATGTTTTATTTCCATTTGGAAATTGTTTTTTACACATTCACTCAAATGTATTGATCACACTCAGATCCCTTATCTGTCCAGTGTTCTCTAGGGGTTTACCTTAAATAAGCCAATATTACCCTCTACAACCCCCCATGACAGCAGATTTACACATTCTCAGATAAAAACACGATATATGTATACACACACACACACACACACATGTACACATACATACATATATAATGCTGTTAAAATTGTTCATTCAAATACTCTTTGACTGAAATGTGGATTTACCCATCAGTCATTTCAACTCCAGGTGAAGATTTTATATGCAAAGTAGCCACAGCGGAAAGCCAGGGTGGTATAGTGGTTTGATTGTTGGACAAGGACTCTGAGAGACCAGGGTTTGAATCCCTTCTCCATGAGCCTCTGTAATTCCCTCATGTTCCCTACAGGAAGAAGGCAAGTAGAGAAGAATTGATGAAAGACTAGTTTCTGCCTTTCAACCTATCCCACTTTCTGACAGTGCTCAGGTCCCTAACCCAACAGATAAGTGGGGAAAGCCTGTATAAAACCGTCATTTTTAACTTGCTGATTGTAACTGGTGAGGAAGGCCAGTGGTTTCTCTCTTTCTCTCTGTTTTGTTGTTCATGCATGTAAGAGAATTTGGAGGCAGCTGCTGTTTCCCTTTTCTGTTTAGGCAGGTACACACATCTACAGTAGGATTATGCCACTTCTGCACGACACTGTTATAGTGCTATTATTCCACTTTCAACATCCTGTGGAATTCTGGGGTTTGTAGTTTACTGAGGCCAAAGAGCTGAGAATTCTAAATACCCCTCCCTAAACTGCAAAGGATGTTGAAAGTGGAATAATAGCACTATAACAGTGTAGGGCGGAAAGGGACATAGTAAACTCTAGAAACTTCATTAGGCCATACAGGGCTGGGACTATGTGCACATATCCTGCCGGTGAGTGAAGGACTGTGCTAGGGTGTTGACCTATGAAATAACCATATCATGTAGCCTGACCTTGTGAGGTCACATCCCTTAACCATTCCAGAATCAACCTGCTAGATCCCTTGTGTAATATAGAAGCTCCAGGAAACATGAGAGTACTGCAAGATTTCTAGCTTAGAAATAAAACTGGGCATGCATGATACAACCTACCTAGCAAGTGTTGCCATAGGCAGGGATGGACAAATTAATAATTTGGATGAAGGAGTGGAGGGCATGCTGATCAAATTTGCAGATGATACCAAACTGGAGGGGTTGCTAACACACCAGATGATAGGATCAAATTTCAATACGACCTTGACAGAGTGGAGAGCTGGGCCAAAGCTAACAAAATGAATTTCAACAGAGAGAAATGCAGGGTCCTGCACATGGGCAGAAAAAATGAAAGTCACAAGTATAGGATGGGAGACATGTGGCTGGATAGCAGTATGTATGAAAAGGATCTAGGAGTCTTGGTAGATCACAAGATGAACATAAGTCAGCAGTGTGACGTGGCAGCCAAGAAAGCCAACGCGATTCTTGGTTGCATCAATAGGATTATGGTGTCTAGATCGAGAAAGGTAATGGTACCACTCTATTCTGCTTTGGTTAGGCCTCATTTGGAATACTGTGTCCAGTTCTGGGCACCTCAATTCAAGAAGGATGTTGACAAGCTGGAACATGTCCAGAGGAGCACGACCAAGATGGTGAAGCGTCTGGAAGCCATGCCCTATGAAGAACGCCTTAAGGAGTTGGGTATGTTTAGTCTGCAGAAGAGAAGGTTAAGAGGGGACATCATAGCCATGTTTAAATATTTGAAGGGATGTCATGTTGAGGAGGGAGTGGGCTTGTTCTCTGCTGCTCCAGAGACTAGGACAAAGAGCAATGGATTCAAGCTCCAGGAAAGGAGATTCCACTTGAACCTCAGGAAGAACTTCCTGACGGTCAGAGCTATCCGGCAGTGGAATATGCTGTCTCGGAGTATGGTTGAGTCTCCTTCTTTGGAGATTTTTAAGCAGAGGCTGGATGGCCATCTGTTGGGAATGCTTTGGTGGGTGTTCCTGCATAGCAGGGGGTTGGACTCGATGGCCCCTGGGGTCTCTTCCAACTCTATGATTCTATGATTCTATTGACGATAGTGGGCCACACTGCCTGCCCCAGGAGACCCAGGAAGCAATGCCCGCCCCCGGCCCCCAAATCATTTATTCATCTTAAAGGGAAGCATGGGGACACTTTTACCACCCACTTGCTGTTTAGGCCCAGGGAGGACTTTTTTCTAACAGGAAGTGATCTGGGCATTTGGAAGCAAAAAAGTTTGGAGTGGGGTGGTGGGCATAAAAACAGCCCTAAGGCCTGCATGCCACCCACAAGCCACACTTTCCTCACTCTTTTTATAATGGGACAGGAAAATCTTAATAGCTTTTCAATTTCTGCTCAGAAATTTACCAAGTCAATAAAGGATCACCAGGAGAAGCTTGAATAAAGCTTGAGTTTGAGTAGAAACCTATTTTTCTGGACTAAAAATTTTTATTACATTTTTTACTGTGAACATGCTCCTTCAGCATGTCACTGAAAGTTTGTGTTCCTCCAGCCCTACTTCACCATCTTCCCAATGGCAATACTACTAATCATCTTCCAGCTAGACAGAAAAGGAATAAAAGGTGGGGGAGGGGGGCTGGGCAAGCATTAAAAGACTTTGTAAAAAGGAGCTTCTTTGTGAGGGGCTTTGTCAACTGTGGTATGCCTGTGCGTGCCTTTGTGAATGGGCATCAAAATAAAAATCAAGATTTCTGAAAATGTAAAAACTGCACACAATGTACAATGAAACACATTGTAGTGAGCAACATCTCTAATGCAGTGTCCCAATAAAGCCAGTTTTTGGATTGGCCTGCAAGCATGGACCACTGACTGAAATGTAAAAACTAGGGATGGGCCAATTGAATCCTCGAATCCTGGGCAAGGATTTGAGATTTGGGAATCTGAATCCTGGCACCAAAACAGAGAATCGAATCTTTCAAATCCACCAGCCAAGTTTGTTTGTTTCTTTTTAAAATTGGTAACTCCGGAGCCCAGCAAAAGCTTGATTGGCCAGTGGGCCCCTGGGTGAGCAAAAATCGTGGCATAAAGCCACCCCTGCATGCCATGTCAGGGATTCCAGGCAGGGAACCCTGGGAAAATGATCAGCTCACTGCAAAGATGTTGCATCATGCCCCAGCTGTGGGTAATTGCAAGGTTGCATAAGAAACTGGGGTCGTGTGCAGATGGTAGAGGGAGGTGTGCAAACCTCTACCTGATTGGTTGTAGATATGTATATAACAAAGCAACACCAGTATGTATTTGTCTGTTGACCAAACCTGGTGCCTGGCGCAAGCTTTTGTCCGTCTGTCCTATGTTTTGTACATAACGGAACTTTGCTGCAAGATAAAGTGCCTCCTGTTTGGAAGAAACTCCTCTGTGTGTGAGTATCCTTACTGGGGAACAAGGCTGCTGCTGTTGGCTCACTGAACTCTGGTTTTTCCGTTGCGTTTCCGTGGGGCTGAAACTCCTATCATCCCCAACATGCCAGAGGCTGCCTGTGGTCACTCGGGCTGTGTGTTCGGGCTGTGAGCTTGCCTGTTCAGGCTGCCTGCCTGTACCTGCTCATGCTGCCTCCCTCTTTAAGATGATTATTCTCTTTTTTTCCTTTTGACTTGAGACTGGAGGGTAGGGATTGGGACTGGACTAGAGACTGGTGTTTTTGCTTTTTTTAAAAAGTGCCTTCTTCTTCACAGGACTTGACAGTGGACATCAGGGTAGAGCAAGGCTTTCCAAATGGTGTGTCATGACATGTTAGTGTGTCACCTGAAGTGTGTAGGTATGTTGCCTTTCCCGGCTGAAAAACAGCCCCCCACACCTGAGCCTTTCCTGCTGTTGCCATTCTTGCCAAGGTCTCAGGGGGCAGGGAATGTTGGGAGCGCCACTCTAGCACTCTTGTGCCCATTTGTGGGGGAAGATGGAAAGGAGCTTGCTTGCAACTCCGTCCCTGCAAAGACAATCAGAGGGATCCAGGCAGCAACCGCGCCCCCCTCCACTTCACTCCTGACTCTGGCTTGCTTGGTCCTCCTCCGCCCTCCCTCCAGCCCCAGAAAAGTTTGACTAAGTAGCTACCAGCCCAGCTTGAGTGAGAAAGGAGCAGTAGCGCCGAGGGGTTTTCCTGGGAAAAGGACCAAGTGAGCCCCTGGAAGGGCACAAGCCTAGCTGAGGAGAACGTGATAGAGCTCCAGCCAAAGGCTTCAGAGATCAAAGCAGTGGTGGGGCGAGACTGGAGGATTCTTCTTTCTTGACATGCTCCTGCCCCAGTGCTCCCCCGCCCCTCGTACCACCCACATGGCCCTGCTTTCTTGGGTGGCTATTAATTGTTTTTAAAAGAACTCATAGAATCAGAGCCCAGTAAGCCCGTGCATGCAAAGTTTGTTTGAGGATGAGAATGTGGAAGGGTGTATTTTTATTTTTCCACTTGTCAGTAATGCAGTGCTTAAAACAAACGCGCTGGCAAAACCACAACTGCCGAGGTCTCTGGGATTTCATTGCGCCAGACGTTCAGCCAGCACCTGGGAGCATCTCTGCATCTCTGCCTCCCTAGTCCTTTGGGAATTTTGCGAAAAGACTCTCCTCCTGTAGCCTGACACTCCTCCTCCCCCGTTCTCTCTTACACCTTCCCCCTCTCTTTCATACAGTTTCCAAGGCACAAATGTGCTTTTGGCAAGCATACACACATGCCTTATACAGCCTCCTGCCCTTTACAAACACACAATCTCTTTCTGTCTCTGACACGCATTCCTCTTTCATGCACGCGCACGCACACACACACACACATACACCCCTTCAACACACACAAAACTTCTTGTTTCATTTCTCACACACTTTCCTCGGTGAGGGCAATGGTAATGGGTCAGCACCACATGGGGGAGGGCTTCGTTTCTCTACAGTAGATACACCTCTGGGTACTGTGCTTATGTAATCAGTTAGTTTAACCTCTGGTTTGCTAGTAAAACGGAATTACTGTGTTGCAAAATGATGCATGTCTAAAAGGTGTGTCACTAACATGAAAAGTTTGGAAAGCTCTGGCCTAGGTTTTTGCTAAGGCTGAGATAGTGTGCCTTGCCCAAGATTATCCTTGCCTTTTTGTTTTGTTTTATCTTGTAATTATCAACCCAGGAGATGGCATAATCTCAAGCATGCTCCAACATCTGGAGCTACTTCCAAATTACATGTAATTCTTAATAAGAAGTATATGGGTATGTTTTCCTGAAAGTGCAAACTATTATTTAATTTGTTTTTCATTAAACAAAGACGTCAAATTCTGCTTCAAAACACTTTTCAGTAGAAGCGCTTTCTTTCTCTTGCTTTTTAAACCCTTTTTAAAAAAAGGATTTGAAAGATTCGAGATTTGTGAAATTCGTGGATTCGCAGAACCTTCCAGGGATTGGGATCTGGATTCGGAAAATTCTGGATTCGTCCCATCCCTAGTAAATACTAACCACCAGTGAGAAAATAAAGACAAGACACTAGTGAGAAGAGAATGATCTTATTAATGAATGAAAAAATTCAAGCAACTTCTTTCTCTTTGAAAACACTCAATAGTTGCTTAATCTAAAATAAAAAAGGGACAATTATGGTTTATAGTTTGCTGGAGAAAGCAGTTAGTAATGTCATCACCTTAATAAAGCACTTGTTGTGTGCAAAATGCATATTATTATTATCATTATTACAACAATATTGATATTCTCTCTGTCCTTCCCTCCCTCTCTATTTCAGAAAATAACATGTAAGTGAGAAAAGAGCCACAACACTTATTGTCTTTTTGTCAGAGACTTACTTGAACAAAGATGAGGAAAATAATTATATTTACCTTAACTGGTCATAGTGATGAGTTCTGAAAACAAACTGTGGAATTGGAAATATATCATAAGTGAAGATAAGAGGAAGAGAGACCCAGGTGCAATATGTCAGGGGTGCCTGTGCCACCTTGGTAACAATATCAATAACTTCAACACATGATCAATACCATACATGAGAACATCAATGTATCAATAGCTTCAAAATATGAATACCATATATGAGAAGGTGAACTTTCTCATCTCTCTCTCTCAATCACAATGGAAATAAAGGAATGCATATGTATATGAGCTTTCTGGACTGTTAAGAATTGCAATAGATATTAACCATTGCCAGTATCCATCTGACTATTGATGGACGCTTCTAATTTCTTAAAAATGTTACAACTTACATATAGGGTCTACTTAAGGACATTTAGACTATCTAAAGAAACCTTTCCCAGCTTGGTGCCCTCCAGAGATGTTGGCTACAGCAGGGATGTACCTCAGGCTCTGGAGATGAATCTGACCCTACAGAGATCCTAATCTAGCTTTCTAGTTCTTCAGATGGGCAAAAATTACTTCCCATTCTAACACTGGAGGTTTTCCAGGTTTAGCACTCCCCTATTCTGACAGATTGAGATGCTTTTTTAAAGATTTAGTTACTGGTGAGAAGAATTGTAAGATAAAATATGTTGGTCCCACCCTTTTTGTCTTTGTCCAATATACCATAAGAATGCAGCTGTCAAGGACTTCAGTGAAACTGAATTCGCCCCTTTGTATCAGAAAGATTATCCATCATTTGGTTATGGTTCCCATTGTACTGTCAGTATGATATTGTCTTCTTGACACATTTGGAAGGCACCAGTTTGGGGAAGGATGGTCTATGAGATGTTAGCAGAATGTTGGCTAGCATCCTGGTCAATATTTATGATGTCATTCACAATTTTGTAAACATTACAGTTCACCTTTACAGTGCTTGTAGCATAGTCATGCTACAATGCAAATGCCCTCCCGCCAAACCCACGTTAGAAGCCAAGCAGCTGCACTAAGTTAGGGATTTTGAGGTGCTGGTGAGCAGGGCACTAAAGGATACTACCAGCAAGCTGTGGTACGATGAGAAGTTGTTACAGGATCTCTCAGGTCTTCCTGGCAGAGAGGGGATAGATATATCATCCTTCAGTGCCCTGTAGACCAGTATCCCCAGTTGATATGGCTGTGTGGCTTCTAAGGTTTTTCTTTTGGGGAGGGGGTTGACTCAGGAGACAGATTATAACTGTGTGATGGTACTGATAGAGAAGCCTGGAAGCCTGAGAATGACGGGACTTAACAGTAGCATAGAATAGTATAAAGGAATCAAGACCAGGCCTCTGCAGAGTTTCCCCCTGTGCCCTTTGAGCTACTAGCCTGCATTGTTATTAAGAGCTATTTATAAAAAAGACTTTTAAGCTGGCTCCTGGAAATAAGGGTACCAGCCTTGAGAAGCAGCAACTAGACCTGGGAGGCATAAAGGCACAGAGAAACGGAACTGATAACAAAGGAGATGGTATTGTCAAGCTCCCAGAGTACAGAATCTAAGCAGGCCTCACTTTAAATAAAGAACAGATGGGTGCTAAGTGACTGATTGGTGGGGGTCTACTACATAAAAAGGCCAAAGCACATGCGCTGATACCTGAAACCCACCAGATTTTACATAGTGGTGTCCCTTTTCCAGGAAGAGGACAAAGGATGAATGGTAAATAAATCACCATAAAATTGAGCAGGTGACCTCCTATAAATACTTAGGAATAATTTTTCGCTCACATTGAACCTGGAGGGTAGATTCAAAATGTGCAATTACAAATGTGCAGAGAACTGTGAAGGCACTTCTCTCCTTTTATAACAAGGGAGGGCAGCACATCCCCTCAGTAATCCGGGTTTTTAGGGCCAAGGTGATATCCCAGTTGTTATATGGCTCAGAAGTATGCACTTGATAACTTTGTCTCTCTGGAAGATGTGCGGACTAAATTCCGAAGGACAATACTTGGCATCCCGAGCTGTGTTCCAAATGCAATTATCTTCTTAGAAGCAGGACAAATCTCTGTAGAGGCCTGCATATGGTTACATAAATTTCATTTCTGGTTAAAAATGATGTTTTCACCAGTTGGACTGGCTCCACTTATACTAACCAATTCTTATCAAAGTGGAAAAAGTCATTACTTATGAAATTACAAACCTTAGGTTTTTCAATAATGGCCATTCAAACCCTAGGGTATACCAAAGCTAAAATAGCTATCTCACAGAGAATTCAAGACACTGAATTTCAACATCATCTAAGCCAAATGGCATTATATCCAGCTCTTAGGAATAATAGAAGGCCATTTATGCTCCCAAATTATTTGATAGATCTGACCATTCCTAAATTCAGAAAGGCATTTACACTAGCCAGATTCAATGTTTTACCATCTGCATTGCTGGAAGGTAGATATAGAAAGATCCCTTACAGTAAGCGGGCTTGCCCATGTGGGATGGGAGAAGTAGAGACAGTGGGTCATGTCCTACTGCACTGCAATTTTTACCAAGATCTAAGATCTGATTATATAAACCCAATCATACAAACAATCCCAGGTAGGCCTGAGGAATTTTATTTAGACTATCGTCTGTCAGACTGGAATCCTAAGGTCACAAGTACAGTGGCAAGCTTTTGCGCAGCAACCATTAACCATCAAAAACAGTTAATGGGTTAATATTTTTATATTCTTCGCAGATGGGTTTGCTGTTCTTCTCCCATGGCGGCTGTATGTTTGTTTTTTAAATATTTGAATTTTAGCTCTATCTATTTGTTTCTAATGTCAATTGTATTTTATGATTGAAGTTTTTATCAGTCTTTTAATTTTAACATAACTCATAGATAGGTTTGTTATCTTCAAGTTTTAAATCTTATAATCTTAAATTTTACACTTTTAACTCCACTTACTTGTTGTTGATTGTATTTTATGGTCAATGCTTTTAACAACTTTTAATGGAATCTACTATTGTTATAACTGTACCTTTTTGTTGTTCTAATTTGTAACTTCTGCCGGTTGTTTGCCGTAATAAATGAAATGAATGATACCTGGAAGTGATGTAATTTAGTATGCTAATTCATTTTCTTATGGAAAGTATAAATGTGCATGCCTTTCTTTGTTCTGGCATGTCTGATTTGTGGAAATGTCAAAGGTTGTTAAATCTTTCTTTTGGCCTGGAGTGAATAAAAGATTTTTTTTTTATCTTAAATCTCCTGCTGGAGTGTAACTTATTGGCTTTGTTGGGCTCCAAAGAAAACCTGTCCACCGTTGGTATCACTACCTATGTTTCCCATACAGGATCTCCGTCTGAATTTTTAAAGGCTTACTGCTACTAGAGAAAATCAAGTTTCCACTTTCCTTCCTCTTCATACTGCCTCTGCCAAGTAATCAAGAATTGTTTGCCTAAAAATGACATGCTATACATATTTTTTTTATAGTGCTCTCTTCATGAAGTATTCTTGGAAGAACTAGTACAGGAAAGGAAAAGAGAAATAAAAGGTACGAATGACTTTTGTTATAAACATTCACTAGGCTACCATAATATAGGACTTGGTTTTCAGAAGCACTTCTGAGATATAAATTTCTGGCAAGTCAAGTATTAAGTCAAGCTGTACTCTCATCCTTTCCACATGTACATTACTCACTTCTGGGACTGCTCGCTTGGTTCCTGAATTATTATAATGTTGGGCCTGCTCTTGACATTGATCTGAAACTTTGCAAGAAGCACTTCAGTGGTGGGGGCTGGGCTGGGAACGTAGAATTTAAGAATAAAATATACAGGGCTGGACACATGGCTCAGACAGTCTAAATTCTATTTGGGAGCTCAGTTCTAAAGAGGTCCAGTTTGGACTATGTTAGGCCAAATGAATTCTGAGGAGCATAATACTGCCCCGAGTTGTCCATATCTTTTCATATCTCACTAGAGTAACTGACTTCTTAGTGCATGTATGGTGGTCGTGGGAAGAAGTCCAAGAAAATGCTTCCCTCCTCCAATGTAGGATGCTTCATAGTAGGGAGGCATGGGAAGGGTTGGAGTGGAGCTGTACCTTCCAATCTGTGGCAAAAGTTTCATTTGCATTTCCTGACAGCATTTGCTGGGAGGGATGTCACTTAAGCCAGGCGTTCCCCCGTTTCCTGATTTTCCCTGTTACCTAGCTTAGGGTCTCATCAGGGCTACTTAGAGACACTAAAGAGTGCCTAGTTGAAAGTTCTGCATGTGTGTATCTGGTCTCTTGGGCCCTTTCCACAGGATGTTGTCATCCCACACTGGGGACAGGACAAGGATGGAACCCGGATGACATTTATCCATGATGTTGTTCAAGTCCTGTCCTTCTTTCCATCTCCAGACAGCATGATCACATCATAAATCATTGACGAGTTTTCCTCATCAATGACCAGTGATTGCACTGCCCTCTCACCTCCTGCCTGCACTTACCTGAGCTATAGAGGGTCAAGAAGTGCAAGGGCTGTGCTTCCTGCCCCCGTGCAACCTAGGCCAGTACCCAGCTGTGCTTCAGAAGCAAGAGGCATGGCCATCACACCTCCTGTGTTCTTGCAGGCAGTTGGACTGGAGAGAAGTGCTCCTGTTGCTCTCCCCTCCTGGGAGAACCTCTAATGAGAACCCCGTAGGACGCTGCTGGGATCAGGTAGGATGCGGAAAGGGCCTTGGTTAGATTAAAGAAGTGAGGGAGATTACTCATTCTTTTCTTCTGGAACCACTAGTGCCCGTGTTTTTGCCAGGGATAATTTAGGAGAGTTTTTATAGGTTGTTGTGGGTTTTCCAGGCTTTGAGGCCGTGTTCTATTAGTATTTTTCTCCTGATGTTTCGCCTGCATCTGTGGCTGGCATCTTCAGAGGATCTGGTGGCATGGAAGTGAGACAGAGTATATATACTTGTGTAGTCGCCAGGCGGGAGGGAGCAATTTGCATGTGTTACAGTTGGCCTGTGTGATGGCCTATTGTTACATGGGATATCCCCCAGGGTTGTGTTGTTAGTCAGGGGATATGCATAACAGTACGTTAATTACATTAGCCATCCATTGTATAGAAAAGATCAGCAATCTTGAACTCAAACCCAGAGACAAACTTGATGTGGTCTCACTGCTCACCAAAGTTCCCATAGCGGACACCACTGCACTCATCAACCGAATTTTTCCCAAAGACATCACAACCCTGTTTCAACATTGCCTCACCACAAGCTACTTCCACTGGGACAATGAGATCTACGAGCAGAGAGATGGGGTTGCCATGGGAAGCCCGCTTAGCCCCGTGATAGCAAATTTTACATGGAACACTTTGAAAAGCAAGCCTTGGAAACTGCACCAAAGAAGCCCACCATATGGTTCTGTTATGTGGATGACACTTTCACCATTTGGAGCCACGAAGAAGAAGAACTGACTGTGTTTCTGGATCATCTGAACAACATCCACCTGAACATTCAATTTATCATGGAAAAAGAAAATGAAGGAAGACTACAATTTCTGGATGTCCTGGTCATCCACAAACCTAACCAACAATTGGGCCACATAGTTTACAGAAAACCTACACACATTGACAGATATCTACACAAAAACTCCAACCATCACCCAGGACAAAAAAGGAGCACAATAAAAACTCTAGTAGACTGTGCAAAAAGAATCTGTGAACCCCACCTCCTGAAAGATGAATTGAACCATCTAAACTGGGCTCTACAGGCCAATGATTGTTCTGGTTCAGACATCAGAAGAGCCTTAAGACCCAGAAAAAAACCCACAGCAGTGACGATAAGCAGCCAACCAAAGGGAATGTGTTTTTTAACCATACATCAAAGGGATCACTGACTGTATAGGGGAACTGATGAAGAAACATAACCTCCAAACAATCTACAGACCAACCAAGAAAATCCAACAAATGTTATGTTCAACAAAGGACAAGAGGGATCCTCTAACTTCTGCTGGAGTTTACTGCATACCTTGCAGCTGTGGGCAGGTCTACATTAGAGACTATAAAATGCAGCATCCAAACACGAATCAAAGAACACTAAAGACACTGAAGACTGATCCACCCAGAAAAATCAGCAGTAGCAGAACATGTCATAAACCAACCTGGACATAGAATGCATTTTGAAAGCATGGAAATTCTGGACCATTCTGACAACTGCTATGTCAGACTACACAGAGAGGCCATTGAAATCCATAAACACATGGAAAATTTCAACAGGAAAGAAGAAACTCAGAAAGTAAACAAGATTTGGCTACCGGTACTGAAGAACACTAAAATCAAGATTCAAAAATATGCCAATGAACACCACCTAGACTCTGGAGGTCCCTCTACAAGAAACAATACAATGGATGGCTAACTTAATTAACGCACTGTTATGCATATCCACTGACTAACAACTCAACCCTGGGGGATATCCCATTTAACAGTAGGCCATCACACAGGCCAACTGTAACACATGCAAATTGCTCCCTCCCGCCTGGCGACTACACAAGTATATATACTCTGTCTCACTTCCATGCCACCAGATCCTCTGAAGATGCCAGCCACAGATGCAGGCGAAACATCAGGAGAAAATACTAATAGAACACGGCCTCAAAGCCTGGAAAACCCACAGCAACCTATGGATTCCAGCCATGAAAGCCTTCGACTTTACATAGGAGAGTTTTTGTCCCCACATTTTTCTTAGGATTAACAGTTCTTGAACTCCATATGCAATGCAACTTGGATGCCTAGAGGTAAGTGATGGGCATAAGTCAAATGCTGAAGAAGCACTGAGGAGTTGCTTAACTGCCCCCTAGGTAGACCTGACTGAAGCCTATGGCTTTCAGTATCTACCCAGAGAAGTCCATAGTTTTCAACAATCAGCTCTCACTGTTGGTTAGTTTCCTAGAGGCCCACAAAAACATACCTATGGGTGAGTGGCTTAGGGAGAAGATAGCAAGTCTCTACTGTCTCAGCCTCTCCATTAGCCTGCAAACAGACCACCCAAGAAGACTGGGGGTCCCAACTCATGAGACAAGAAAAGTTTTTCTCAGTCTTCTTAGGTTTAAATAACGGTGAAGTCCAATGATCATCTGGTTTTGACTGGTTTTGCTCTTTAGCAAGTGAGATGATGTGTGTTATATGGGTATATAAGGAGCAACTTTTAAAGAAGTTTATCTTCAACTTTCCTTGCCACTAATGCATTCTTTATTTCCTTACCACTTGGGCAGGTCATTTCAGTTACATTCTTTCCGTGTTCTCCATGTTCCTTCCCCCTATACACAGTCTGGGATCCTGTTGTTCACTGAGAAGCTTAGTCATGACATAATAATAGTTTGCAATCCTGGATTAATATATCAGTCAAAAGGACAGACTCAGACAGCCTTGTTTGTTTCCTAAAGCAGAAGACACAACACACAAAAGTTGCTCCTGCATATTTTATCTGAGTTCATTCAGAAGTAGAGTTTTGAACCTGAAGCAATTTTCTTCTTAAATGGAGATATTTGGTCAGCGTATCCTGATGCATTCTTGGCTGTATCATCAAAGCACTCAAAATCGCTCTCTCTCTCTCACACACATACACACACAGAATTATTTTGATGAAAAAATAACCACCAAGAGAAGGATTGTTTCTGACATTCCTGATGTTTAGTGTGTGAAGAGAACCATACAGCTTTACTATCACTACCGTCCTGATTATTTGTTTGTGGTTAGGCGGGTCCTTTCAGTTGCTATGTTCTAAATTTGGAGGTAAATTAATTCTCTAGAACTATGCTTCATGCATCTTTCATTTCTTGATTTTACTACTATCAAAGTAGCCAAGAAGGTGTGGGTAGCTAAGTGCTTGTCAACATCCTGTCTCACACAGTGTTTGGCATTGGTATTGGTCGAAGGGTTAAATGGGTCTATTCACTTTCATTCTTCCCCACAATTAGCTTTGTTGGTGAGTTAATAAAAACCATCTCACTCATTTCATTATCTCAATACTCTCAGCAATACCTGCTGAGAAGTGAATTAAGGAGCACAGCCCTTTGATTGCTGGTTGTAAAATTGATGGTTTGTTATAATATAAATAATCTACATTTCCTTTCCTGTTCCCACACCACTCAATTGGTCTTTGCAGTTGGTGATGGTGAGGAACAGGCCTATCTCCTTTCACTCTCCTTTGGTTTGTTATATCCTGTTACTGCTACTAATAGTCATACTTTAAAAACAGAATCTGAAATTAAGAAGCCTTTCAATGTCTTGTTTCTCCTAGGAGGCATACCCTCCAACATTTCACAGGTGAAAAGTGAGATTCATGTGACTGAGCAACGTCAGAATGTGGTCAAAATGATATAGGTTATTAATGAGGAAAAACACACAGCTAGGCGAGGCAGCTGATTTTGCTTGAATTTATAGGAAAGGGCAATATTCTGCCTCCTCATTTCCTTTCCTTGCTGCTGAGTTAACTGAGTGCAGACTATTTGGGCACTTTGAATTCAGTCTGCAGCTGTTGAAATAAGCTTAGAACATAAGGACAAAAGTGGGAGGAGGAGAAAGAAACTGGGATATTTTGAAAGTTCTAGGCAAAGTGGATGGCAGAGGAATAAACGGCACTTTCCTGGCCAAATTGGACATTGGGGGATGTGAGAAGGGTCTCAGAGCCAGGAAGAGACATACTGACATGCTGGAGTTTCTCTTCCCTCCCTAGCACAAGAATGTAAAGGCAGCAATAGGCTCAGGGTTATGGTGTCAGTAGCAGCCATGATGAGTTTTCTATTATCAGGGATTCCAGGCAGGGAACCCTGGGAAAATGATCAGCCCACTGCAAAGATGTTGCATCATGCCCCAGCTGTGGGTAATTGCAAGGTTGCATAAGAAACTGGGGTCGTGTGCAGATGGTAGAGGGAGGTGTGCGAACCTCTACCTGATTGGTTGTAAATATGTATATAAGAAAGCAATCTCCAGTATGTTTTTGTCTGTTGACCAAACCGGTGTCTGGCGCAAGCCTTTGTCCGTCTGTTCCATGTTTTGTACATAACGGAACTTTGCTGCAAGATAAAGTGCCTCCTGTTTGGAAGAAACTCCTCTGTGTGTGAGTATCCTTACTGGGGAACAAGGCTGTTGCTGTTGGCTCGCTGCCCTCTGGCTTTTCCGCTGCATTTCTGTGGGGCTGAAACTCCTATCATCCCCCAACATCTATTGCAAGAGAACCTTTATTTCATCGTTCTAAAGAGCAGAGGCAGAGTGATGCAGTAAGTTGAATTCTGGCCAGGATTCCAGGGGCTTGAGTTGCCTCTCTGTCAGGGTCCAAGGTGTGGGCAGCAAGGGCCATCTGATACAGGCACCAGGGATGGGTCTAGGGATGGGCGCTAGATCAGGAAACTGAGGGTCAGGGCACAACAAGAGTCTAAGACAGCAGTTCTCTGGATAGCAAAAGTCCAGGGGACCAGAGGCAAGAAACAAGTCCAGGAGACAGGCAGGAGGTCAGAGCACATGAGAGTCCAGGGCAAAAGGATCCTTCCAGGCAATAGTCATACACAGGGCCAGAGGCAGGTCCAAGAGACAGGCAGAAGGTCAGGGTATGGCAAGGATTCAAGACAGTAGAAGCCTACTGGGTAACCAGAGTTCACAGGGCCAGAGGCAGGGCCAGAAAACAGGCCAAGGTCCAAGTCCAGGGTTCAACTACCAGCAGGATCAAGACCACTGGAGAGGCTACAGGGAACACTGACAACCATGTTGCTGTGGCAAAAGCTACAGAGTAACCCCAGCCCTTATTTAGCTGCTCCAGCTGGCCTGCATCTGAACAGCCAGCTGCGTCTGAGGTATTGGGCAAGATTCTGCAAAGAACAGAGTCAAGGGCAGGATCTTTGCAGTCAGAATCCTGAAAGGACTTAGTCATGGACCTGAACCCTTACACTCTCAGCCACTGGGCAAATCATAGTCTTAGAGGGAGGCAATGGCAAACCTTGCCAAGAAAAATCTGTAATAGGTTCACCTTAGGGAAATGACTTGAAGGTGTACAACAAGAAAACAAAGACAGACAGGAAGTCGGAACAGAGCAGGAAGCTGGAAGAGGTAGAAAGCAACAGTTTAGTACATAAAGGAAGAAAGGTGGTAGTGGAGTGAGAACAGAGAGGGTGGTTTTTCTGTAGAGGTCTTCTTTTTCTTCCTTACTGGAGTGCAGAATCCATCAGCTGTCAGGAGACAGAGTTATCCATTGTGCCAGATGCCTCCTCTAATGCCTGAATTGCCACAATACAGATGACTCTCAAGATGAAAGGCAAGCCATCTGATTCTCCATAGAACAGGCAGAACATTGTCTGGTAGGGCTTTGAGTTTGGTTCTGATTCTCATACAGCTTTCTGCCTCACAGGTGGCCATGAGCAAAGATAAATTGATTGGGTATTGTAGGGCAAGCAGTCTCCCTGTATATCTTAAAAGGCATTACCAAGGGGCCTTGTTGGGGACTGCGACAGAGGCCATTTCTGCCCCACGTTGTTATAGTGCTCTTATTCCACTTTCAACATCCTATGGAATCCTGGGGTTTGCAGTTCAGGGAAGGGGACATTTAGAATTCTCAGCCAGAGAGCTCTTTGGCTTCAATAAACTACAAACCCCAGAAATACACAGTGTAATATGGAAATAACCAGAGAGGTTTAAGCAGCTGGGAGTAGACAGAAAGGATAAGACTCACAGGGCAGCATCCAAAAGCACAGTCAAATCCCTGGGCAAATGCAACAGCCCTCTACAATCACTCCCAAGAGGTATGGGCAGCCATCTACAGATGAGCGGACATGAACCAGATATGAGACTACAAAATGAAAGTTTCTGATGCCAGGCCAGCTCTCAATATTCTTGACTTTTTAAAATTAGTTGTACAACAGTTTCAGGTGGATAACCCAATTTATTACAGTCATTATATTAAATATTCTTCTGAGTATAAAAAAAATTATGCCCAAAAGCCCTGTGTTGATGATGGGCTTTGATTCACTCTATTTCCAAAACCTAAGATATAAATAGACTCCATGTCTCTGCAAATTTATCTTTTGTTATTCCTCCAACTGAGATTTTATTGTCATTATTTCTGCTAGACTCATCCACCAGAGCCTATTTGGCCTGTGTTGGAAAGATAACTTTTCTGTATTTTTCCAAGATCTTACCATTTTGGCTCAGGCAGGTTCAATGATATTCATAAAGTGACTCAGTGAGATAAGTGGAAGGTGAACAGCCTTTCAGTTTTGGGGAGAACTTGAACGTCTCTGAACTTCCTTCCTAGAGAGGTTAGACAGACAATGGCACCCTCCTTGCTACCTGTTCATAATCAGGTGAGGACCTTTTTGTTTCAACAGACTTTTGAGGGCCAATGGCTAAGGAAGAAATAGCCTTTCATGCTCGGTGTTGTTCATATTTATTGTTCTTTTAAATGGTTTGTTTTTAACTTCTTTTAACTTTATTGATAGTTTAATTATGGCTGACACCTTGTTCTGCAGGTTATGGATTCCCATTTACAGTCATTAACAACCAAACATGACTCCTAAAATCCATCTTTCCACCTTGGCAGCACCCCAACTGAAGTGTCTCCAAGGCACTGAAGATTAGGGTGCTAGGAAATGACATTTGTGGTACTCTCCTGGTTGTTCATTGAGCCAAAAAGTTGTGGCCGGATTCTGAGGGGGGTCTCTCCATCATTGTGCCTTGATTCCAGTGGCTGATGAAATACCCTCCCTCCATCCCAGCTGCCAATGCTGTGACTTCTGAGGCTGAGTAGGACAGCCAGCATCTCCTGGACTTAATCCCTTCCCTTACTGCCACCCCTTTTCCTTGTCCGTCCTGCATTTTCAGATTGTAAGCCTGAGGGCAGGAAATTGTTAAATTAACTATTGTAAACTCCCATGTGAAGTGCCATGCACACTAAATATGCTAAATAAATAATAATGACAATGACAACAACAGCAATAATTCTCACAGCAGAAAGAAATTTGTTAAAATTACTCATTGCTCCCTTTGAAAAGAAAATCAGTGATGAATTACTTGCCTAGTCACAACATATTAAGCAAGATAGTGGTGCCATTTCTTTGACAGTTAACTAGTGGAGAGCCCCAGGGAGTGAGGCAGGAGTAGCAGCATCCAGCCCATTAAGGATCCGGAATGAAGGGGATCAGTGAATTTTCTTTCATGCCAAAATATTGCCAAGTCCCACCTGGCAGTGAGATAACTATCATGAATAATAGTTGTGAAGTCATTATATAGTGATGGATACAGGATGGAATATGGTAAAGGTGATGGGCATATGGCTACATGAGAAATCCAACCTCTTCTGCATTTTCCTCAACAAAAAAAAAATGCATTTTATACTCATTCCAGACTGAAATCCCAGAAATCAGCTGGTATGCAGACTTTGGTCCTCGCAGGATATTGTTTCTTCAGTTTCAATTTGCTTCTTTGGGGGCAGACTGATCCCCAGAGGTTGGGCTGTACCCTTAGTTGTAAAGACTTTCCTTTGTGCTCAAGTGGCTGGCAAGAAGCAAAGATAAGGATAAGACAAACTCAGAGTCAAGCTTATTATCAAGCTTCTGGGATGATGTGGTTAGCAGACTGACTTATTGTTTGAAATGACAGAATATTAATGCTAGAGGGGACCAATCTGAGATATGGTTGGCACACCTATAGATGGTATGGTAAGGCTAAAATTGATAAAGATTTTCTTAACCACTACATTAGAAAAGCCTTTCTGAAAATCTGGATTACCTACAAGAACTCGACCTTTAATAAAATCCCATTGTGTATCTCAACCTAGGAAGCTTTATTTGGAAAATGGAAGAATATACCTCAAGACTGGCTGAGATAACAAGGATATAATAGAAGTTAACTCTCTAGGGAAATCTACAAAAAAGAGAAGAACCTGAAGCAGAAGGAAAAAGTCTCAACTGGTTCCCCTATAGACAATTAACTGAAAGATTCCAAAGGGACTTAAAATTGGAAGGTTTTGAAACTACTAAAGAAAAGAAAGAAATAGTGAAACTCCTCTTGGAAAGTCCTCCTCATTTGAGGGCTAAAATATATAAGATCCTCTTATTAAGAGAGAGAGAGAGAGAGAGAGAGAGAGAGAGAGAGGCCATTTCCACACGGGGTTTTTAAAATGGGGCAGAGCGTCCTCCAGAGAGGAGGTCTGCACCTGGGAGCAGACTGGGTCGGACCTACTTAACGTAGATCCGCACCTCGGCCCGCTCCGGAACCACCCAAAGTGGTAGTCCAGCGTGCTTTTGAAAGACCGCTAAAAACAGGTCTTTCAAAAGCACAGAGCGTGCCACTGCAAGCCTGCTCCCTTATGCAGATTTGCAGTCTTACCCCAATGCGAGCCTGCGATCTGCCGGGGGCGGGATTTAGGCTGACGAGCTTCAGCGGTTGGTCGAGACTCTCAACCAACCGGAAGCCACCATTTGGGACACCGGAGCAGTGCGTATCAACGAGCACGCACTGCTCTGGAGCATCGTGGACCGGACTGGGGAGCCAAGAAGTCTGGTAAGTAGCGTCACGGGGCGATTCCCTCGCCCCGTGTGGAAATGGCCAAAGAGACAATTAAAGATGTCACGATAGTGTTCACAAAAGTTCAGAGAGACGATCTAGTTGGAGCATTGTGACAGCAATTGGAAATTGATGCAAAAATTTACTGTGGCTCAAAATTTGAAATAGAATTATTTGAAGATGCTTTATAGATGGTATCTGATGCCAGAAAAGCTAAATAAAATTTATAAAGTAGGCATGGAAATGTCATGTGGAGACTGGGATGATGTACTACATGTGGAGGACGTGTCAGAAAGAAAAAAAAAGAATGGGGAGATATAAATCAATATCAGTAATTTTTCAAATAGAATTTCTTATGTCTCCAAAACTTTATCTACTAAATATGATACATGAATTAGATATGAACATAGTAATGAAGTTTTGGAGAATTTTGCTTTACATGGTTACAGTGGCAAGAATCATGTTTGCTAAAGCCTGGAAAAGTGAGGAAGTTCCTGATATTGAAGAATGGTTCCATGAACTTTTAAAGATGAAAGGTCTTGATACTCTAACAGAGACTTAAATCGACATCTGATGATAAAGTGACAGCAGAATGGGCACCAATAGTAATTTTTCCCCATAAATAAATAGCAAATGATTAGTCTAATAGACAGACTATCTAAATAAAAACAAGATGAGATAAGATGTGATGAGAAGAAAAGACATAAAGAGGGGTAATACGACAAAAATGAGAGAATGTAATTCATAGTATGGATTTTATGTAAGATTAGGAATTTTTATAATACAAAAATGTTTTCTATGAAATGTCAGGAAAAGACAATCAGAGAAAACATTGACATACAATATGCAATAAAGTAAAACACTCTGTATCTTAGGAGGGGAAGGAAGGAAATAAGGAAGGAAATAACGTGTTTTTCTATCATTTAAATATGTATAATATGTATTGGTGTTTATATGTTTCCATTTTATATAGTATATATATTTATATGCAACATTTTGGATATCAATATTATGTTCATGTATATAGGCTGATTTGATAAAAAACAAATAATAAAAAAGATGAATTGCATTCCTAGTTGCTTCCAGGTAAGACAGTTCATCTTGTTGTTGTTGTTGTCACTGTCATTATCCAGAAAAAAAGACAATCCAGGGATCTGGAGAAGTCAAAGGGTACAAAACAGTCTTGGGAGGGGTCCACATTCATCCTCAAGGCTTCATTTTATCAGCTCCTCATCGGCTCAAGAAATCATACATAAACTGTGTTTTGGAGCCACAAACTAGTTGTAATGCTTTCTGTTGCAGAACTTTCATGAGCAATAAAGCTATGGTTTTTGTCTAAACCTAGCAACAGTACTGTGTTTCTTTGTTCTTCGATCTGCAGGGAACATTAAAACTAACCCACCAATTTTAGCCTTTATTTAGTGAGTGCTGGCTGGTATTTTGCCTGAACGGTTCAAAGCAGAATAATTGTATGCTGTAAGGAGAGGGGCACAACAGGTGGTATTTTACCGTTACAGACTAAAGTATTTTAAATCCTCATCATAGCACAAATCTTAGTTGCAACAGCTTTGAAAGTCTCTTCATGGCAAGGGAAACTTTCAACTCATGTTCACTATTCGATCTAAAGGATCCAATGTCACACTGTTTATCTCTTTTTGTAAATATGAACCTTCCAGCCTAGTCCTCCAGAAAATGATGACACACAAAACCACATATAAATACAGCTGAAATTACACTGGGTCTTGTGGTCATAGAAGATCAATACCAGAAGCATACAAAAGGAAGGCAGGAACTGGTTGCATAGGCTGTAGTCTGTAGTTCTTTTCTTATTGTACCAGCAGAGTAACTACTGTTTGCCGTCTCCTGTTTCTGAAAGATCTGATTACAGGACGAGGTTTTCTGATCATCACCATCAGTGTAATAATACAACCAGTTATGAGAAATTTGAAGCAGATGTGTTCAACACTGATTGGAAATAAAAACAAATTACATAACACTACAACATACCAGCGCCAGTCTTGGGTTGCCAGAAGAGAGACATTCCCTTCCCCCATCCTCCTCCACTAAACTTTAAATTTTCAGACTCAGTTGCATTAACTGAGGGCTCATTCACACTACACAATTATAAGGTTATTGTTCCATTTTAACTGCCATCTTATGGAATCCTGAGGTTTGTCTTTTGGTGAAGCACTAGAGCTTTCTGGGTGAGAATTCTAAATGTACCTTCCTAAACTGTCGATCCCATGATTCCATGGGAGGGAACCAGGGCAGTTAAAGTGGAATAATTGCAATACAATACTGTGCTATGAATGGGCCCCTAAAGTAAGAGTGAACTGTGTGGGATCTAGGAGCCATTTCCCTGTCCCAGCTCCCCTGCACACAGCAAGCCTTTAGGTTTCCCTGGTAGTCCCTCTAGAAACATTAACACTTCTTGTTGCCATTTTTTTGGGGGGGAGGGCTGGGGTAGAAAATGAAGGTTTGAGGGATAGTATGGGGTTCTGGGGGGTGCTTGTGAAGATGGGCTGAGATATTTTAGCATGTTTTCAGACACTGGGAGAGGAATTCTATGTCATTTGGGGGTAAATATTGCCCAAAAATTGTGCCAATTTTTTTTAAAAAATTGAGAGAGTTGGGAGACTTTGGAGAACTGGGGGTGGGGGGTTTAAGTGCCACAAAAGTTTCACTTAAAGGAGGTATATGCCATCTACAGGCTATGCTATGTCCTTGACCTAAAGCCAAGGCTTGAATCCTTCACCTTATGGACCACATCTGATCATTGACCAGTTTGTGAGGCTTGCAGACATGTCCCTGGGCCACTCTCCCTGGAAATGGCAGGTTTTTCTACTAAAACAAAGTGTACCTCATACCTTGTTTAACACACACAAAAAAAGAGACAGTTAAAAAAGTCAAAAGTGAACTTCCAGTCATTTCCAGTTTTCTTTTTGTGGGAATGGTGTAGGATGTGGTCACCCAGGGGGAGAAAAACTTGGACACAAGATCCCATCCTTCTAGAGCAGGGCTTTCCAAACAGTGTGCCACGACACATTAGTGTGACCTGAAATGTATAGGTGTGTCACCTACAATCTTGGAAATGTACGTTATTCTTTATAAATCATATATTTTTAAAAATATATGAAAGGTTTTCATGAGATATGTTGTGTCCACATATATTTTGTTATTACAATTTATATATGTGTCTGTATCTGTTATAAGGAGCTGGTTTAACCTCCGGTTTGCTAGTAAAACTGAATTACTGTGTTGCGAAATGATGCATGTCTAAAAAAGTGTGTCACCAACATGAAAAGTTTGGAAAGCTCTGCTCTAGAGTTTGCCCAGCCCTGATAAACGGATAAACAAATCCTACTGAAGCTGATACAGCAGGGGTGGGCAATTCACAATCCAAAGCCAATGAGTAGACTCCCACTGGGTCAAAAAAGAGAAGGGATTATTTCCAAGAGTGGTGATTCCCTTCTGAACCAAATCTCAGGGCCTTCCTTATATGTGTGTGTCTGTCTTTTCTCGATTTTTTTTTTTTGAACCAGAAGTGAATTTCCTGTCGCTTCTGATTTTAGAAAAATGTGTGGAGTTTTTTTTTTTTTTTTGGAGGGAGGCAGGACATTGCAAATTTCAAAGGTCTGATGGCAAGGTTGGGTGGAGCGAGATGGAATTGATCTCTGGATTACCTGAAATGGCCCTGTGGTAAGGCCTGCTTTTTTACCTCACAGACTTGTATGGCAGCTCCCCCGGCCCCAGTCTGCTAAAGCACCCTGCTTTCCACTCAGCTATGCCTTCCCCTTTAAAACACCACCTTTGTGTAAAATTGGTAAAGCCTTTCAGTTATTATTTTGAACCCCCTTTATTGATCAATGGTAGTGTGGTTCTGTTTGGTTATAACTACTGAGAATCATTCAGCTGAGTCAATGTTTATAAAAATATGCTATAATTTTTATTAAAATGGTAAACAGAATAAAGTTGGGTACTCATAGATATCTCCAAGCTCAACCAGAATTTCAGAATGTGTTTAGCTAGTTTCTTACATCTTTACATCAGTGTAAAGGCTCAGGTCTCTCACATACATATCCTTCTGGTTACCCTTTTGCAAAAGACTCAGTTCCCAAATCTATGTCACACTCTCTGACCAGATCAAAAAATGGGTTGATTTCTGATCTGCCTCTCTCTCTAGGCTTTCTCTGAGAAAACACCCATCTCACTCAATCCCCCTGGTTGACTGGGAACGTCTCTGGCAGAAGGACTCACTCTTAGCCCTTCCTCCCCGAAGTCTGACAAAACTCAGCTCAGTATGCCTGCTATATATGCATTTTCCTTTCAGTCCTCCAACCCCTCTTGCACACTAATGAGCTGGGTTTCTCTCTGGAATGGCTATTCTAGTTGCCTGGCAACCAGTGGCTAGGTGGCTCTCTACCACTCAGGATAGCCACTCCCCAAGAAATCATAGGCCCAAACATATTTCTCGACTGGAAACTGGAGAGGCTTCTAACACTACTGTATTGGCTGACATGGCAATGACATTGTGGGACTATTCATTCAGCTACTATTGGAAGAACAGGGCAGTGGCACATGTAAGAGGTATAGGACTGCATGGGATAGCCTTGCCCTCTGTGTCACTCAACATTCCAGTTCTGCCTGTTTCACTCCCAGCCTGTTTGTACTGAGTAATCTAAGAGAGACTTCTAAGAGCATTTGCTTGAATGTGGAGATAAACCACAAAACATTCAGGAACTGCTCCAGATAAAGCAGTGTTCCAGACATGTAGAAGCCTCCACAGAAGTAAGCGTATGTAGACTCCTGTTCAGGCATGCAAACACATTGAGGACTATGAGGGCAAGGAAACTGGAGCAGGGCCAGCTGTGCCTATGACACACACTGTGATTGCTCTCTCTCCTGCACTAACTTCACAGTTCATAAAATCTGTCTATCTCTTTAGCTCATTTCAGTGATTTAGCATTTAGCTTTTAGGAGGATGGAAAAGAGTGATTGTGAGAGGTTGCATTAGCCTCCCACCCACTATTTTTCAAAACTTTTTTTTTTATTAAAAATAGCCACAAATGGCATTTGACATATTTGGGGGACAATTTTGGGCCCAAGAAAGGCCTCTTTTGAAACAGGAAATGAATGACAGGAGCACAAAAAGTGGCGCTTTTTTTTTTGGAAAAATGTTTTCAAATGCTGGTATTGCTGGAGCTCTCAACAGCAGTCATGCAGCCCATCGGGTGCATGGACACATGGACACAACCCGATGGGCTGCATGGACACATGCAGCCCATCGGGTGCACTTTCTCAGCTCTTGCCAGAAAGGAATTCTCATTCTCCACCATCCTGTGCATCTTTAGACATTCTAGAAAAATGGAGGAGCAGGAGGAGATGTTCATGGAGCATGGATAGTAAACGAGAGCATCTTGGGAGGAAGAACTGCTGGATATGAAGGCAAGAAAGAACCCCTTTTACTCATGATGTGTTTGTTTTGCAATCGCCTAGCAGCAGAGGTATTTCTACTGACTTGAGGAAAAGGACAGTGTGATATAATCGACAGAATGTTGAACCTAAGTTTTTATCCCTACAGGGTTGCCATATTGTGCAGTTTGGTGTTTTTTTATCAGGAATCTAAACATCCTACTGTGCCTGTGTGCACCATTACCTAGCCAGGATTCCAAACTTTTATTTTTTTCTTTTTATAGGCAAGTCACTAGCCCAGGAGTGTGGTCTTTGGATTGCACTTTTTATGTGGTCTTTGAAGGTCACCATCAGCCACCAAAGTTTTTCCAGCCCCATTTTTTCTTAAAAAAAGAATGTGATTTCCAGGTAATTTTTACTTCCAAATTACACAGAAGGCCCTTAAATGTAAGAAAAAATACAAATACTTCATCTCACTCCCATAAGAACCCCAGTGCCCTGTGCTACTCCAAATACCTCCATTTCCCTCTGCAGTCCCTCTCAAAAGTGACACAGGCCCTTTCCGTGCCTTACCTTTTTCCGGCGCCGGGGTGCGTGGATCGTGCAAGCAGCCTCCTGCGAGAGGCTCTCGCATCCCTGCTGCTTCAGCTCTGCATGAGCTGCCTGCTCATGCAAGAGCCCTGCCTCTTCCTTCTGTAGTGCAGCCTGGGACCTTCCCAGGCTGCGCTGGGGTGTGACCAGTGCAGCTCCGAAGGCTCCATATGCCAGGTAAGTGCATGTGGGGCCCGGGAGCAATGCATGATCGCGCACCATTTTCAGCTTCCAGCCAAAAATGAAAAGGTATGCAATCGGCACCTGACGGCCCCTGGAGCATCGCGCGATTGTGAGTGTGTCGTGCAGATCGCTCCTCACAATCGCGCGAAGCTCCAGGCGCCCTTTCGCATGGCAAATGCCGTGCGGAAAGGGCCACAGTGTTACTTCCTGTTGCCATTTTGAAAGAAACTAGAGAAAATGGAGGTATTGGGGGATTGTGGAGGAGGCAGTTTGTGGGGGGACTGGGAGGAAAATTGGACCTTGGTCCCTATGTGTTTGCACAGCTCTGCTCTAGTTCTCATGGCGGTCAAGATATGAAACAAATTTGTAGCCCCTATTCTACTCAAAAGATGATGCACTGGTTTATTGCAATGCACTCTCCACCCCTTCCTTCCCTCTCCTTTTCCACCTTATTTCAAAACTGAGACAGTGTGTTGCTTAAGCACTAAAACTTCTATATCCTGGTTGTATGCTTGCCAGGGATTAAAATGGATGGGAATTACTTCTGAGTAAACATCTTTTCACAGGATGTTGTCTTTGCACCATAGGGATAGGAGAAGGAGCGGACTGTGACAATGGCTATGCTTGACGTCGTCGCAGTCCTCTCATTCTCCCATCATCAAGCCGAACAAGCTCAACTCCTTTAACCTTTCCTCATCAGTTTTATTCTCCATACTTCTTATCATCCTCTTTGTCTTTCTCTGAACCTGCATCAACTTGATTATATCCTTCTAAAAATGAGGCACCCAGAGATGGATGCAGTATTCCAGCTGAGGCCTGACAAACAGACGAACAGAGAATATAGTGGGACTATTACTTCTCTTGATTTTGAAGCTATGCTTCAAAGTCTTTAAGTTTTTTAAGACTTAAGTTCAAGTCTTTAAGAGTGTTTTTTCCAGACAATTATGGATTCATCTGACAGTGTTCTCATCTATTCCACATTTAATCAGCTTGCTAATCAAAGTACTATGGGGGACCTTATTAAATGCTTTGATGAAACCCAGATAAATGACATCCACACCGTTCTCACCATCTACTAAACTGGTGACTTGATTGAAACAAGATAAAAGATTAATTAGGCAGGCTTTGTTTTTTATAAACCCCTGCTAGATCCTATTGATCACTGCATTATCATCAAGATACTTGCAGACAGATTCCTGTATAGTTTGTTCTAATATTTTTCCTGGTATTAAGGACAGGCTGACTGGTCTGTAGGTTCCTTGATCTTCTGTGTTGCCCTTTGAAGACAATGGTTGCCCTTGTCCAGTCCTTTGGCATCTCACCAGTTCTCCAAGATTTCTCAAAAATTATGGAAAGTGGTTCAGAGAGTACATGCTCTGGGTTGCATGGTAGAAGTGGTACTCAGCTGGATCATAAATACAAGTCCAGATCATTTTAAAGCAGAACTCAAATATAGCTGTTTGAGAGAGAGATGGTCTGCTTCACCACTGCTATCATGTTCTGTTGGTCCATGATCAAATTTGCAGATGACACCAAATTGGGTGGGGTTGCTAATATACCAGAGGACAGGATCAAAATTCAAGATGACCTTGACAGATTGGAGAGCTGGGCCAAAGCTAACAAAATGAATTCCAACAGAGAGAAGTGTAAGGTCCTGCACTCAGGCACAAAAAATGGAATGCACAAGTATAGGATGGGGGACACGTGACTGGATAACAGTACATGGGAAAAGGATCTAGAGTCTTGGTATATCATAAGCTGAACATAAGTCAGCAGTGTGATGCGGCAGCCAAGAAAGCCAATGCGATTCTTGGTTGCATCAGTAGGAGCATGGTGTCTAGATCGAGGGAAGTAATGGTACCACTCTATTCTGCTTTGGTTAGACCTCATTTGGAATACTGTGTCCAGTTCTGGGCACCTCAGTTCAAGAAGGATATCAACAAGCTGGAGCATGTCCAGAGGAGAGTGACCAAAATGGTGAAGTATCTGGAAGGCATGCTGTATGAGGAGTGTCTTAGGGAGCTGGATATGTTTAGTTTGCAGAAGAGAAGGTTAAGAGGGGACGTGATAGCCATGTTTAAATATTTGAAGGGATGTCATGTCGAGGAGGGAGTGGGCTTGTTTTCCACTGCTCTGGAGACTAGGACAAGGAGCAATGGATTCAAGCTGCAGGAAAGGAGATTTCACCTGAACCTCAGGAAGAACTTCCTGACAGTCAGAGCTGTCCAGCAGTGAAATATTTTGCCTCGGAGTGTGGTGGAATCTCTTTAGAAGTTTTTAAGCACAGGCTGGATGGCCATCTGTTGGGAATGCTTTGATGGGTGTTCCTGCATGGCAGAGGGTTACACTCGATGGCCTCTGTGGTCTCTTCCAGTTCTATGAGTCTATGATTTAGCCCAGGGCTGGCTGGATAGGCAGGCTGGTGACAGCATGAAGTGAGGCAAATTGGGGTGAAGGAGGAGAGATGGAGCAGAAAGAAGGAAGGAAGTTCACTGGAGGGTCCAAGGTGCACAGTAGGAGTAGGGAGATGAGGAAAAGAGGAAGGGATGAGGCAATATGAAGGAGAAGAGATGGCTTATGTAAGGCCAAACAACAGTAACCGAGGCCCCCAAGAAGGAGAGAGTGGAACAATCCACTCCTACTGGATAGCTCATTCTGTCTAACCGATGGACTGGCTATACTATACTATGACTGAACTATAGATTTCCCATTTACTCCTATCTCTTACTAAAGACTAATTCTCATAGGTTTTGAACTTAATTAATTTGCTACTTGAAGGACCAACAGTGAGGATCACACTTTTGATATCTTATTCCACATAACACTTCGGTCTCTTTATTTCTGTTTCATTATACGGTGTTGAAGTTTTTGTGTGAATACCTGTGATTATTGAATTATTCCCAAGTACAGTTGTGTATGGATTCTACTTTATACTTGAAGTTCAGCAGTCCAATATATATGCAAGCTTATATAAATTTAAATGTTATAGAAGTCAACTATACAGAATGTGTACAAGGATAAAACATAATAGATAAGAATGAATGATAAATCAAAAACATCACACAGTTGGAAAAAAAACTTGGAAAGAGAAGCATGATACTATTATCTGATATTAGAAATAAAATGCCATTATGCTGTCAGTTTGATAGTCTATGGTGTTCAAAATTAGCCCAAAGGGTTACACACATGTTCAATCGAGATTCAGAGGATCCTGTTGAAGGATCTCTGTTTGTACTTAATAAAATTAACCCGAACTGACTAAAACTGTCTATATGTTTTGAGTAATCTCTTAAATCCTGTGTCAGTTTCTTTATCATAGATAGTGACCAAGCTCTCTTGTACCAGGTATCAGTGGATAGTTAGTGGGCTGCAATCTTTCAATCCTTTCATTCAGCAGGATTTGTGGGGGTGGGGGAGGGAATTAGTTCTTTACGTAACATTGTTGTATTAATTCTGGAGAGATATTTGAGAGCATCAGTTCAGGCATAAGGAAAAGTGTCTCTTTCAAAAGCAGACTAATCTTGTATTGCACCACTAATGTACCTGGTCACTGTACATGGTTCTCCTCTAAACCCTCCTCCTCTAGGTGGTTGAGAGACAGAGACAGGTTGAAGGTCTCAAGTAAGCTTCTTGGACATTTGTATGTGAATGAGGTCTCCCTGTCCTGGGACTAACACAGTAACCATCACACCATGCCAACCTTCTCTGGCCAGTGCTTACTATAGAAAGAATTCCAAGGCCAAAACATGATGAAGGAACATGATAGAGAAGCATGCCAAGGTTGATGTGTGACCCTTCCATATTATGCAAAATAAGGCTCCCTAGATTTGTAAAACTGGAATATGGTTGACTTCTCTTTTCATAGCCTTCTTCACAAGATTTTTGTGCATATTAAAGAGTGGGAACCATGAAACCCTCTTAGGACTTGGGAAGAATGATGAATGATATTATAAATTATATTATTATAATATTATGATAATTTATTTTGCATCCTTGGATATCTATTCTATCAAAACCAGATTTTGCAGCCTACAGAGTGACAGTGAATCATTTGAAAAAGGCAAAGGGGACATCGTGAATTCAACTCAGTTATCACAGTGTCTGGGGGAACTAAAGTCCTTCCCTCTCTTTTGACTATAACAATTTCATATCAAAGAGGAACATCAGCAAGGCTTTGTGGCCTGGAGAGACAGAAACAGATGTGATAATTGAGTTAAAGTGCAGTGGCCTCCTTTGCAGTCAGTGGAAGAGGAAACATCTAACAGTAGAATCTTATCAATCAGTGTTTTCAATCTCTTTCAATTTCCAGCCGACTTTACAATATGTTCCTTTGCAAGATGTAATAGTTACAATAGTGACATTTTTTCATCTGATTATTAATGTATCAGTGTATAGCACTAACAGCTGAGATCTAGGGGAAATACCTTTTTATTAAGATTTGTGTTTTTTTCCCAGAAATTTAGATAACAAGCAGGGGATAGTTTGGGAGTTAAACAGTGAGCTTCATATTAACAATTGTTTTAATACAAGGGGTTGTTTTACACATGTGAACTGGCTGCGAGATCCCATCTGTATATCAGGATATCTAAGGAGACTTCAGTGTAAGGAGGACTCTGAATAACTACAACCCATGATCACAGAAATTATTCACAGTTTAATCCAGAATCCAGTTACAGAATATTGCCTTTAAAACAATTTATTTTAACTGAAGTCCAAAGGACTAAAAAGAGCACAGAGTCCAAATCTTCCAGTTTGCTGGTGGGTGTCCCATAGCCAGAGGTTCAGATACTGTCAGAAAGAGTTATTTAGTATTTTGAGAGGATGAGATAGCATGAAAATTTCTGATGCAGCATGGCACCTGAAGAATGGTGACATTTGGAACATGACTGGAAAATAAATACGATTTGGATATTTTGCTTCCCTTATGGAGATATTTAGTGAGGCAGTGGTTCTTAGCCTGGGGTCCAGGGACCCCTGGGGGTCCATGGAGCCCTCACAGGGGGTCTGCAAAGCCCTGCTGCTGGATATCAAGAGCAGCAGCAGCAACAGGGACATGATAGTATGTGTGTGTTTAGGGTGGGTGGATGTGCTGAAACTGCTTCATTTGCAAACAAGGGAGTAGTTCGGGCACATGCACACACCTGTTGCTATGTTCCTTTCATCAGGAATGCAGGAGCAGGGGGTAAGGGCAATGAGGGACGTGTTGGCAGGGCTGTGCGCACACCGAAACTGCTCCCACATTTGCAAATGAGGGAGCAGTTTGGACACCCACACACACACACACACACTGCCACATCTCTGTTGGAAGGAACATCGTGGCAAGCATGTGTGCACGTCCAAACTGCTCCCTCATCTGCAAACAAAGGAGCAGTTTCGGCATGAGTGAATGGCTGCTGCTTTGTCTCTCAGTGCCCACACCCTCTGCTGCCACCTTCCTGATGAAAAGGATGAAGCAGCAGGCCTCTGTGCGCATTCATACTATGATTTTGGAGAGCAGGTTTTGGATGCCCACTCAGCAATGGAAATCCACTGGGTGACCTCAGGAAAGTCACATTCTGTCAGCTTCTGAAAAAGGCAAAGGCAACAAATCATGCCAAGAAAACCTCCATGATAGGTTCTCCTTAGGATTGCCATAAGGCAGTTTTCAAAGGAGAGAAACATGATGCCCTGTGAGCATCACTTTGTAGTTGTGTGCCTTCGAGTAAGTCCTGACTTATGGAAACCTTAAGGTGAACTTATCATAGTGATTTTGGGGCAAGATTTGTTCAGAGGAGGGTCGTCTTTGTCTTCTTCTAAGACTGAGAGAATGTGACTTGCCCAGGGTCACCCAGCATCTGAGCAGGGGTTTGAATCCTAGTCTCCAGAAACTTTAAACAAACAAACAAACAAACATTTGAATACTTTAATCTCAAACTAAATGTTCAAATTAAAAAAAATCTAAATTTAAATATTGAAATCGTGAATATTGAAACCTTAAGGCTTGGGGATCCCCAGCAATAAAGTATATTTACAGGGGGTTCCTGGTTAAGAACCACTGGAGTAAAGTGTTTTCTGCAAATATACTGCTGTAATGCTGTGGTACGAGGCTAATGTGCTGTTTCTATTAATGTGCCGAGGTCATTTCTGGAACAAGTCATTATGAACATGTACACAGTACTTTTCAAGATTAGACTGTATTTCTGTAACATCATAGTTTGAAAAAAAGAATTCTGGGAGTTGTCTAAACTTTTTGTTGCACAGTTGTTATCCAGTAACTTTTCTAGGTTCTGATATTAGAGAATCTGCAATCTAGGTTGTGGCTACTATCTGTGAGATTATGGCTCTAAATCAGAATCCTACTTAAAGGTAACAATATTGTGGTGCTGAGGAGCCTTGATTGGCCCTTCATAGCTAGGTTGGAGCTGTGGAGAGCCATCCATCTCAGAAGCAGAGCAGAACAGGAAGCGGGCTACCTTTCATTTGTAGAGCAGCACATGTTTGCAGGGAACCAGACACTAAATTATTCATAGGCAACCTGATTCTGGCTTTTGTACATAGCAAAGCAGCTTTCTTGTTGTTAAAGTTTTTGTCTTGGCCTCCCATGTGGGGGACAGCAGGTGAGCATGCAGGCCCCTTCGCAAAGTGGGAGACACCTTGGTGCAAAGGATGTCCAGGCTTCCTTGAGAACCAGGGTGGTGTGGTGGTTTGAAGACTGGGCTACAGCTCTGGAGACCAGGGTTCGAATCTCTTCTCAGCCATAGAAACCCACTAGATAGCCTTGGGCAAGTCGTGCTCTCTCAGCTTCAGAGAAGGCTGAACAAACCTCACCAAGAACATCTTGTGATAGGTTCACCTTAGGGTCATCCTAAGTTGGAAATGACTTGAAGTCACAAAACAAGCATCTAATCCTGAGGAATACTGTGTCCATATTCAATACAGGATATTCCAGCAACAATTCTGGCACAGTTGTGGTGAGTATGGGGAATGGGACCTCACTTGTTTGGAATGGGCTAAGAGCAAAGTCAAAAATGGGCTAAGGACAGCTCTGGAGAAGGAGTCTGGTCTTAATTTGGCCCCACCCAGACATTGGATTTGAGTATCCGAAGTTATATAGGAGTGATGGGTTGCACATTTCAGACTTAGGTAATCACAGTTTCCCCTCAGATTTGCAGAGGGCCCTTTGGACCATCCTGAATGGCTTTGTGGGGCAAGGAGCTAATTTTTGTTCTAGCTCTGTTGCTGTGACAGATATTGCAGCAGTAGGCAACTGTGTGGGGGACAGGGGACAATTCCCCCTAACCTCTCCATAGGTTGTATCTTCCCCCCATAGAAGGCCCAAATACTTTCTTGTCACCATTTTGAGAGGGATCACGGGGAAAGCAAAGGTATTTAAGGGCAGTCTGGGGATATAGGCAGATTATATGGGTGGAGTGTCTTCATGTGCTTGGGAGATTTTCTGCAAGATTTGCAGGCAAAAGTTGCCCCCAAATCATGTCATTTAAAAAAAAATATTTGGGGGATCAAGGGACTTTGACTGGGGACTCAAGGGCCACCAAAGTAGGGGTCAGGGAGTGCCGCCTGAAAGCTACCCCTGCCTTAAAGTTTCTGGGTGCTGTTCACTGGGCAGGCTGCTTCATGGGAGATGAGCTACCTGGTGTTTGTAGGATTATTGCTGAGCATTGGGACTGTGTATCACTTAGAACAGAGAAGGAAGGTACTAGGGAGTGGAATGCCTTTGCCAGTTGTTCTGCACTAGGAAAGGCTCCATTGTAAGACTGGTGTGACTTATAAAGAAGTTGTGGGTCTAGTTTACACCCACCACTTTGTGATCTCTTTATTTCCCAGTTAGGGGTGGGGGTAATCCTGCCAATTGCCTGCACAAAGGGCTACAATAGTCCCCACTGTCTGATGACATATTCCTCAGTTCATATTTGGATGCAATGTGTGAAGGGAACCTCTACAGTTCATCAATTCCATGGAAAATATCAGCCAAATTCTCCGATCAGAGTTGTTTATGGTTATGTGCATGGGCATATCTGCGAACTACCATTAATCAGACTAAAGCTATTTGTGCATCTAGAGCAAATACAGTAATTCAAACAGAAAATAAGGAGTGAGAGAAAAGAGTAGCGATTTGATTATGATTATACCTGCAGAACTATCGAAATCCATTACACTGATGGATAAAAACTAAAACACATTTAGTGTGCCTGACCTGTGAGGATGTGGTATTGGGGCACTACAGGTAGATTGAGAAGAAACATACCCAATTTAGACCCATTACAAGAAGAAAGAATGAAAAAGGGCTAAAGTTTATCATCAATGCAGCTGAGATTCTCTAATATCTATTTCATTTTCAAATCATTTTCAAACTGAAGAAGGCAGAAGGAATAGCTATGTGACTACCAAAGTATTCCTAATGCTAAAGTACTACACATATTACAAATGAAACACAGACTCCGCTTAATGTAATGTAACCAAAAATCTGTGCTCAAGAGCCTAGATCTGTAGAAATGAAAAATGCAATTCTATTTTGAGAAGTGTCAATCTGTCAGACACAAAATGTAATTTGAATATTCCCTTAGCATTGCAGATGCACTGATAACATGTAAACAACGAAGATGAGAGAATTTGGGCTTTATATTTGAGCCTTACAATTAGAGAAACTGGCACACACTTGTGATACTTTCATAATTAAACATGAATCAATGTTGTACACAGAATTCTTAACTTTTACGTAGCTGAGTCCCTCTAGTGGTATCAGCATTTTCAGCACTTTCACATTTTATTTCTTAAAAGTCAGCAGTGCCAAAGCCAGGATTTTCCAGTTGATCCTGCAAAGATTCCTTTCAAAACGATTTGGACTCCAGCTTTTTCATATTTTTTACGGAAAAAGTTCTATTGTTTTTGTGACACAGTGCTTCAGAGATGGTCTGGAAGACAAGGACAGAAATATGTGACTTATGAACCATAAATGATTTACTGAAGGAGCAGAATGACACATGCAGCCAATGGACATACAGCCTTTCACATAAATTCAGGATGGGTAAGGAGTCAAGACTGTCAAAAGCATTGATCGCTGCTGTATAATATATAAAGTGCAGTTTGCTTGAACACATTTTCTCTCTGCTCTTCCTCCCTCCCTCCCACCACTTCCCCCTCTCTCTGCCTCTGTCTTTCTCTCTCTCTCTCTCTCTCTCTCTCTCTCTCTCACATATGCACACAGTCACATGGACAGACAGAGCTGGCTATGGCTTTTAGGGGAAAAGAACAAGCAGATTTAAATTGGCACACAGAGGGCAAACCAACTGACTTCTAGAGACAAGCACTGTAAGTATAATACTTGTTTCAATAATTATCTACTAAATAGCATGCTTCTGAAGTGATTGGGATAATATGGAGCAAGAGAGGAAAATACTGGTAGACTGATTGCATCTAGCCATTCTTAAGAAGAAAAATCCTACAGCAGAGACTCATGTCTACTTCTTCTCCTCTTCTGCAGATGAGCGTATATTCATTTCATCCAAGATGAACTCAAGTAAATGAGTGTAAATATCTGTCTTTCTCCGTGTGTGCTCAGATTAACCCAGCTGGCAACAAAAACCGTACAGGAGAAAGACAATGAGTCCAGAGAACCTAACCTCTCAGAACTTGCTTTCAGCAGTCCACAGCAACAAAAGCAACCTCTTCCTGGGGCTTCAGCTTGTCCAGTTCTTCAAACCGCTCATCATCCCTTGCTACTCCCTTGTGGTTTTTGTTGGCATCATTGGGAATTACCTCCTCATCTATGTTATCTGCAAAACCAAAAAAATGCACAACGTCACCAACTTCCTTATTGGGAACCTGGCATTTTCGGACATGCTTATGTGTGCCACCTGCGTCCCCCTGACCCTGGCATACACCTTTGAGCCGAGGGGGTGGGTCTATGGACGCTTCATGTGCTATTTTGTATTCCTCATGCAACCAGTCACTGTGTTTGTCTCTGTCTTCACTCTGACTGTCATAGCTGTGGACAGATACCATGCCATGGTTTATCCGCTCCGGAAGAGGCTCACTATACCCATTTGCGCCTATATTCTGGCTGGTATTTGGCTGCTGAGCTACATTCTAGCTGCCCCAGCCTTGATCCGCACTTACCACACAGAATTCCCAGAACTGGACTTTTCTATCTGTGAAGAATTTTGGTTCCATAAGAAGAGGGATCGCTTAGCTTATGCTTATAGCACCCTCATCCTCACATATGTCCTGCCCTTAACAGTCATCTCTGTGTCCTACCTGAGGATTTCTGTCAAGCTGAAGAACCGAGTAGTCCCTGGCAATGTCACCCAAAGCCAAGCTGAATGTGACCGAGCCAGGAGGAGGAAAACCTTTCGCTTGCTGGTGTTAGTAGTAGCAGCATTCGGAGTCTGTTGGTTACCTCTGCACATCTTTAATATCATAAAGGACATAGATATTAAACTGATCAACAAACAGTATTTTAACCTCATTCAGCTCATTTGCCACTGGTTTGCCATGATGTCTGCTTGCACTAATGCCTTCCTATATGCCTGGCTACATGATAGCTTTAGGGGGGAACTGAAGAAAATGTTTACCTGGCGGAGGAAAAAGACAGGACCAGTCCCCAATTGTATTGTGGCTAGTGGGGTCCTGTAAATGTGGGTTTTTTTCTTGTTGCATTGCTGCCTCTCCAGTGAGGAGTATTAAAACTATCTCTTGTGCTGTAACTGATGTGTGAGTTATCTCAACAGGTGTGAGTTGCTGAGTTCAATAAAATCTAGATGATGTGACATAAAACTGTGCATTCATTTAATGAGAATAAATTCGATGAATAAAAGCAACTTGCACACAATTTCTTACTTTCCACAATGCACCTTGAAAATGCTGCTGCAGCAGCTAATAAATACAAGCATGATGAGTTCCTCAGGCTGGAACTGGAGTGAAGAGTAGAGGAAGGAAGGAAAGAAGGAAGGAAGGAAGGACGGAAGGGGCTAAGCAACTTTTTAAAAGATGGAATAGGGGTATACAGGAAAAACTGTGATGAAAAAGAAGCTAACCTGAAAATATGGAATGAGGTATTACAGTGCTAGAAGAGACCCTGCAGTCTAACATGTGGTGTATGCAGGAGGTGAGTGAATTTTGCATATCCTTAGATTGCAATCAGATTTTTTCCAAAATTAAGCATGTGAGCTGGATTTGTAAATTTTAGCTCATCTGGGAAATATTGAGAGAAATGAAGACATTTGATAAGGCTATTTTTAATTGTTTAATACATTTCTGCCACCCTTTAGCGATGAAATTTAAGGTTCCATACATGAGAGTTCTTAGGTGGTCTCCCATTTCTGCCTTGAGTGAGATGTGTTTAGATTAATTAGACTGAAATTCTTCAGGCACAGTATAATGCATATGGATTGAAGTTATCGCCCCACCAACATAGGAGGATACAGATGTATAAGACGTGTGTGTGTGTGTGTGTATGTGTGTAGCGTGAAGATAAACACAATGTGTCTCATCACAATGCTGTGGCCGAACATGATATTCCACCTCTGTACAAGCCTCTTTTTGGGGGGGGCTAAGTTTAAAGCAGGGGTGGGAAATATTTTATCTGTAAAGGGCCAGAAAGCCACGTGGGGGAACACAGCACACAGATGGACAGACTGTCAGCAATTGAAGCTTTTCTGAGAACAGCATTAGCTTAAGCATTATTAGCTTAAGCAAAGTTTAAGTTCTCCTCTTCCAGTGCAGTCATTAAAAAGAAGATGATAGATAGCTAGAAGAAAAGAAAACCACCAAAGTTTCATGAGGGGTGTAATCCTCAGTCTCTCAACTACACACTCACCCAACAGAGTTGACATGCATTTGTGTTAGCACAGTGTATTTTTTTTTAAAATTTACGAACTGCAAAGGGATTGCCCTTGTATGAGATTAAACCTGAATCAGAAGGAGTATCAGCTCCACTCACTGCATCTAACTCTTTTCTTTTGAGGCTGTCACATTCTTGTGAGTTACAGCTAAGTTAAAATCTGGAACACCTCAGTTGTTTTCTATGTGCAAATATCACTTTTACACTGGGGAAGGAAAAAAAACACAGCTGTAAAATGAACTGCTTTAGTTTCGTCCTGAGGCAATAGCTGGATATGTGATTCTTAAATGGGGATGTAAAGAATACTCACAGAGGGTGAGAAAGGGTGTTTTGACACATTTAAACACCCTACTGAGAAAATGATCAACTGCCACAGGATTTTTGTTTCATTTCTGGAAATTTGCGGGGGGTGGATTTGTGCAAATAAAAAAAATGAAAAAAAAAGATTTTTCTTGGTAAAGCATTTCTTGCATTTTGTACAGAATACACTGTTTTATGTGCAAAGATTTGGTTTGCTCAGCAGGAATTTTTTCTCCAAATTAATTTTGAGGAAAAAAAGTTCCATCAAAAATGTGAAAAAAAAAATCTTGTATTTTTACTCACGATAGAGAAAACTTCCAAAATTATTCATTCTATCATAGAATAATGAAATAAGCAAAGATATGCATCCTTTCTCTTAACCTCTCTCTATGCATAGTTTTTCTAAATCCACAGCTGTAACTATGCTTACCGGCTGAAAAAATAAGCACTGAAAGGTGAAAAGGAGCTCATATTCTGTTAGAATATATACTGTATTTGCTGGTGTATAAGACTCACTTCTTCCCTTGAAAAATACTGTTTGAAAATGGAGTGTGTTTTGTACACCAGCAAATAGTATTTGCCAGTGCATAAATGAGGTGTGTCTTATACATGGGTGTGTCTTATACGCCAGCAAATACGGTATTTTGCTTTCTGTCTATCGTGCATCAAAGAGAACATTAAGAACCTAGTTTTTCTATTGACTGCAAGGCCCAGTACCTCAGGTTCATCTGCCTTCTTCTGTCAGCAAACCTTCCTGAGACCATGCCTGGAGACTGGAGTCAACTCACTGATATTAATTATGTTTAGGCTTACCTCTTCCTCTGCCCTCCCTCCAAAAGTCCTAGGAATGTAAAGTATCTTCTGTGCCCAAGTACCATTCCATGCAATTTTAAAGTGTTTTCCTTTGAACAATATGTAAATAGCATCTTCATTTGCTACATTGTTCCCCCTCACCTTGGCACCTTCCTGGCATCTTCACCACAGTTTTTAATTCTGTGGCAGGTGGTGGCAGTAGATGCGGCAGTGAGCAGCATGAAGTGCAATGAACAGCAAGAAGAGCAGGGGAAAGGGAGAAGCAGGACCAGGAAGCCCACAGGGCCAATGTACTTCCTCACAGTGCATCGTGGACAGCAAGGAAGGCCGATGGAGTGAGGGAAATGGATGCGCAGTCAAAATGAGAAAAAAGAGAGAAAGGAGAAGTGGAGAAATAAATCAACCTGAGAAAAAGGGAGCAATGACCAAAAAAAAAAAAAAAAAAAAAAAAAAAAATGACAGAAGAGGACTGTAGGAGGAGGTGCTGACAACACACAGTCAAACAAAATGGAATCTGGGTCTGTTTCCTCACCTCACCTGATCCCGTTGTCCTCCTATCACAATCCCAGCAGCACTTTTGCTGGGAGAGAGTGGGTTTGGAACACTCCCCTCTGTACTCGACCGGCTCCCTGCAGAAGGGAGCCTGAGTGACCCTCTCCTGCGTTCCGCAGTGCAGCTGGGCTCTTTCCCAATCTGTGCTGGGGAAATAAGCTCTTCCATCGCACTTCCTGCCCTTCTGCATGGCCAGGAAGGATAGAGCATCACACAATCTTAGGCACTTAATGGATTTATTCTGTTAAGCAAATATCCTACAATTGCAATGGGAGTGAGTGGGATGACAGCAGGACCATGACAATGTCATGCACAAGCATGATCTGTGGACCGCTACCATCATATCCCCAAGCCAGGACTCTGACACTATGTAGAAATGGCCTAAGAGGGGAAGGAGATGAAGAAGATGATAAATTTGTAAAAATGATGGAATAAACAGGACAATGGAGATGGATAGTGACACGGACTTTAACAACAATGTTAAAGACAAATTTGAAGAGGTGAGAAGATCTTAAGAGAGAGGGGGAGAGAGAGAGATTGATCAGCCAGTTGGAAAAGGTGGGAGAAAAGAAGATTCAAAGGTGAACTGACCAAAAGGCAACAGGATTCATAAAATCAGGATTTGTATATAGGATTTATACTGATTTCCAACATTATAGCAAGTGACATTTCCAGGTTTTCCTCCTCAGTGAGTGATGAAACTCATGGGGTGACCTTGGGCCAGTAACCATCTCCAGACTGACCTAACTCACAAAGTGTGTTGTTAGGAGAAAAGTGCCAAGAACCATGTGCTAGCATAATATTGTTGGAGGAAAGCTGGGATAAAAATGTAGACAATAAATAGCTCCATAGTTTATATGTGTTAATAAAAATAAGGATTTTTTTAATCTCACAAAACAATTGAAGGTGTATTTCAATATCGGATTAATTACAAATGTAGATTACTTTACCAAAATGTGGCTTGAAAATACCTTAGGTCACCCTGAAAAGGAAAAGGGGAATAAAGAAAGGAAGACTGTAGCAATAGCAATAAGATTTCTGTACTGCTTATCAGTGCTAAGCACTCCCTAAGAAGTTTGCAGTGTTTAGCTAATTGCCCCCGACAAACTGGGTACTCATTTTACCAACCTGCAGAAGGATGGAAGGCTGAGTCAACCTGGAGCCCTGTAGGATCAAACTCACAATGTTGTGGCTGTAGTACCGGTATTTAAACACTGCACCACCTGAGCTCTTTTGTAAAAGGTCCTTTAAGATTAACTCATTTATTTTAATACGACCTTTTGTAGAATTCAGTCTATTTTAGTTGCACTAATACAGAAAGATGCAATTTGTGGCACTGGATATATATTTTTAAACAGTTGTGTTAGGAGATAAAGCCTTTCCTTGATTTTAAACATCAGGCAGGTTTATACTGGGAGATATGATATTTCACGAAGACTGCACCCAAATCATATAGGGTTTTATAGTTCATATCATTTTTAATATGCCTGAAAACAAATTAGTAGCCACTGAAGCTGTTTCATAGAATCATAGAATCAAGAATCATGGAGCTGGAAGAGACCACAATGGCCATTGAGTCCAACTCCCTGCCATGCAGAAACACACACAACAAGGGAGTCACATATTTCTTGTCACCAGCCCCAGTCAACATTTTGGCTACACAATATTTTGGATGCACCAAAGTTTCTCAACAGTTTCCAAAGGCAACTCTACCTAAAGTGTGTTATAGTGTTAGTGACTGAAATGGGATGTAATCAAAGTATATGTCCCTGTGGCCAGATCTGACATCTCCAGGAATGGCCAACTGACAGACAAGTTTCAATAGCATGGGAAACAAAACTGAGCCCTGAAGAACCTCGCAGTCTAATAGCCAGGGTGTCAAACAGACATTCCCCAGCACCAACCTCTGAGGTTCACGACTCCAGAAACAACCAGAGACACTGTAGCAGGGTGCCTCCAAGCCCCATCCCAGAGTAGTAGTCCAGAAGGATACTATGACTGATGATATCAAAAGCTGCTGAAAGTTCCAGTAGAAGCAACATGGACATATTCCTCCTGATCAGTAAGTACATAAATAAGAACAATTTGCTTCCCTTACATCACACTGTAAATTGGTTATTTGAAAGTATTGATTCACTCTGTTTAATAACAGAACCAGTCATATTGCTGTGATCCAAAGGAAAATCCTTGTTCTGGAGAAGATATCTGATATTGGGGAAATCCACCATTAGCACCACACAAAATTGCAGTATTTTACATTCCACATTTTCATCCATCTCCTAGTCCTCAAGCTTGTGACTGCAAGTCATGCTACCCAGTTATCTAATTTCATTTTCTCGTTCAATACATAAAGAACAGTCTAGGCCAGTGGTTCTCAAACTTTTTACCCTCTGACCCTCTTTACATCAGCATGCAGATATTGCTCAATGGGGTAAATGAATAAAAATATTTTGTTTGTTTAATGTACGTATTTTCACCCACACATGTAAGTATACGTTAACATATATTACCATTATATAAGGAAATCATATAGTTCAAATTAGAACAGTTTTATTAAAAAAAATTAAAATAAATTCAATACCTAACTCAACACAATCTCTAGAAGCAGAGAATCATAAGCACTGTCCAAAAATGGATGTGCATATGGAAGTCAATAACGTTAACCCCCAGAAGGGGGGGGTCACAAAGAGCTGTCTAAAAAGGGATTCCTGCCATCTTTCCCTTGTGTCATTTTCTCAGTTTCTCGCTTACTTGCTCCACGTCCTCTCGTTTCATACAGGGAGGTTGCACATAGCGGGTGTACCCCTAAGTGTGCCTCTGATTGCATGGTCTGCATTGCATCATGGAAGCAGGGAAGTTTTGCAAGTGATGGGCATTGTGGGGGGGAAGAGAGAGGTGAGTGGATGTTTGTGCTTGTGAAGCAGTGTGGGGGAAGGAGGAAGGAAATGACCTCAGAGCTGGCACTGGAAATCTGAAGCATGTTGTGAACCAATCAATGGAGAAGAGCCTCCTTTCCTTTACCACTCCCTCCCTTTCCCTAAATTTCCATCCCTCCTCCCACTCCCTTGTCCCATCCCCTTACCCCCACATCCAAGTGAGTTAGCAAGGGCCGACTGTTATAAATTAATGTCAAAAAGATTTTGTGCCCCCCCCGTGCAATTATCACAGCCCCCAAGGGTCCCACTCCATAATTTGAGAACCACCGGCCTAGGCTAGTATTTTTAGCCTTTTGATCCACTGTGTTTTGATCAGGAAAGGTTGTGATACCAATACATAGGAAGCGTGAAGGAGTTGTTCAAAAAGCAAATGTACATTATTGTTCAGTTCTAGAAAGCCTTGGTTTGGATCTCTGTAAACTCCAGCACTTTTGTGCTGCTAGAGTGGGATTTCCACCTCCTTATTCTGACTGGATCACATCTCTAACCACTAAACCACTGAATTTGTATTCAGCATTGGGTAAGAACTTGCCCAAATTTGCAAATTTCTCCATAAATTTGACAGAAAGCACTTGAGATGTAAACAGTCCAGAAGTGGGAGATGTCATGTTTCAGATGAGGAAGAGAACGAGGATAAAGAGGCCCAGCAGGAGTAATCAAAGAGGAGCAAGAGACTCTGCTCCTCAGCCCCCCTCTGGGGCAAATGGGAACTAAGGCAGAGACTGAGGCTTCCAATAGGGATACATCTCATCATCCCTGGATCAAGAATATAATTTGGACACTGAACTTCCTCATCTTTTGGAGTTAGCTGGTCAGAAGCAACAGCTTGAAAGAAGCCAATTGTATCAAAGTGTGAGATTTAGAGAGAGCCTTAGAGGGCAGAACCTGTTCTGTTCAGCACCAGCAGCACTCTCCCTGACAATTGGGTATAAAACATTCAAGCCAAAGATATGGGATTGTTAGATTAACTGTATGTATTTCTCACTTGTGCCATCTGTTTCCAGCACTCCTGCATTCCAGATTCTTGAACTCCCGTGGCTTTTTTGGCTCTGGTGTATTCTCAAGATTCCTTTTTGGCTTGTTTCTTGATTGCTTCTCCAAGCCATAGCGCTCCTCTCTGTATCTGACCTGACCTTGGATTGTTCTGACCTTGGACTGCTCCTTGACCAATTTCTTTACTCACTCCTTTGACCACTAGCACCTCATAGCTCACAGTGATTTGCTTTAGCACTGCCTCCTACACTGTTCGTTTGTCCAGTGTAGAGCTGCTTGCCACCTGGGAACCGGAGAGGAAGAAAGAAATCTGATAGATCTGTCCCATCTTGTTTTAAAGTGATTTGTTATGGAAAGGTTTGTTGGGGATGATAGGAGTTTCAGTCCCACGGAAACACAGCAGAAAAACGCAGCAGAGTTCAGCAAGCCAACAGCAGCAGCCTAATTTCCCAGTAAGGATACTCACACACAGAGGAGTTTCTTCCAAAACAGGAGGCACTTTATCTTGCACCAAAGTTCCATTATATACAAAACATAGGACAGATGGACAAAAGCTTGCGCCAGCACCAGGTTTGGTCAACAGAAAAAAACATACTGGCGTTGCTTTGTTATATACATATCTACAACCAATCAGGTAGAGGTTTGCACACCTCCCTCTACCATCTGCACGCGACCCCAGTTTCTTATGCAACCTTGCAATTACCCACAGCTGGGGCATGATGCAACATCTTTGCAGTGGGCTGATCATTTTCCCAGGGTTCCCTGCCTGGAATCCCTGACAATCCCCTCCGAAATGGTCAGGCCACTGTGTAGGACATTTTCACAATCCATACATGTCATACAATACATGTTACATAATACATACAGTACATACATTCAAGGGTACAATTCATCTTCCACCTTACACTCTGGTGGCAAGGCCCAGTTTACTTGCCAACTTCTCATGGCCTACTATTGGAAGGGCCTTTGTAAGCAAATCTGCAATATTGTTTTTCAGATACCATACCCCAATGTAGTCCTACACTCAAAATTTCTGCCTCAGTCACATGGGACAGCAAAATACCCTCCTCCTGACCTTTTAGGGATAAGCATAACTTTACTTCCTGACTCAGCAAGTTGGTACTTCCTGACCCACTTTCACTGGAACCACAGCTGGAACTAGTGCTGACCTCAATGTGAGGCTCTCTCTTGACCGTAAATGCAGGTTCAGCACTAGGTGGCGGTGTTGAACTCTTTGGTGTGACGTTTATTGAGATTTTTGGCTTCTCCTCCTCAGTACTTTCCTTAGTGCTTTCTTCTTCATCATCAGCCATCACTGCCCCTCCATCTTCAGAGCTTTCAAGTGTATCTGGGACACTGTCATTTTCCTCATCAGACGTCACTGCCCCTCCATTTTCAGGAATTTCAGGAACACTTTTCACACTTTTACCCAGGGGAATAAAGACCTCTTGGTTACAGTGCAGTCTATCCCATCCTGAATGGATTTCGAAGTTTGCACTCCTAGAATACACTATTTTGCCAGCATGGTGTAGAAATCTATATTTGTTACCTTCACATCCCACAAAGCGTAACCGTCTGGATTTCTCCTCTCCAGACTTTCTGAAACTTGGGGGAACATACACACTAGCAAACTGACCCCAAACATGTAGATGCTGCAGGTTTGGCGCTCTACCATACAATAGGTAATATGGAGTTTGCTTCACACTTGAACACCACATCCTGTTTAAGTGGTAGTTTGCTGTCACTATTGCTTCTCCCCACAGTCCTGCTGGGGCTTGGGCATCTTCCATCATACAGTCCTTCATTTGTTTTAACAGCCCAATTCTTCTTTCTGAAAGACCATCCTCCCCGGGAGATGCGGGGTTGGTGGTTTTATGCCTTATGCCTTTCTTACGCATCCAGGCTTGCAGGCTATTAGACAGGAATTCTCCTCCTCTGTCTGATACAAGACTGGCTACTGTATAAGGAAATTCCCTCTCAACAGCATTCACCCACTCTTGGAACTTTTCAGCTGCTTGACTTTTCTCTTTCAGTAGATATGCATAGGAGTACCTGGTGTGTCTGTCTACAATTACCAGGAAAAACCTATTTTGCCCTTCAGTTGGCTTGAATGGCCCAGCCAAATCTGCATGTACAACCTCAAACAGCCGTTGGGTGGCACACTTGCTTTTCTTGGCAATGGCACATACGCAGTACCCATCTTCTGTACCTTGCTTGGTGCCCCATCTGCAAGGGAAATTGCTGTTATGTTTGCATTTGTAACATTACTCAACAGCTTTAAATTGTCCACCATGTGGTGAGTTGCACCACTGTCTAGCAACTACACACCACTCTCAGACTGTTCTTTTGCCACAAACACATGGCCTTCAGCCTGTGACGACACGCCCCTCCACTTCTGGGCTGTCTTCTTCCCTCTGCTTGGCACTGGCATTCTGCAGTCCTTCTTACATTTGTAGCAGTGTCTGGCAAAGCTGCACACTGCTCCTTCTTCCAGGTCAGATGCCTCCTTGGGAGCTGCCTCTCCCTCCTGGTGACTGGCTGTTCTCCCCTTCGACTGCAGTCTGGAATCGAACTGCTTATGTTGGACTTCCTCCAAAATCCTCCTGGCTACCAAGTCTACAGTCAGCTCTTCATCACGCACACCCTGGAGGCTGTACATCAAAAAGTCCCACTCCTTAGTGAGGCTTCCCAGCAGAATAAAACTTTTCTGCATTTCTGGTATATTTACCCCTCTGTTGGCTGCCTCTTGAAATAACTGTTTCATCAGCACGAGGTGCTCTCTTACACAGCTTCCGGGACGTAACTTTGTGTTATACAGTCTTTTCGTCCATAGCATTTTGGACAAACACGAGGAAGATTGATGCACATGCTTCAGAGCCTCCCAGAGCTGATATGCTGTGTCTGCAGCAGCAGCGTGAATCAACTGGGAAGGACTTAAAGTAAGCAAAATAACTGCTTTGGCTTTTTTGTCAGCAACCCTGAACACTGCTATTTGAGCAGCAGTTGCTCCTTCTGGGGGCTGTCCCTCATTTTCCAAAACGTGCCACAAGTTTTCCTTCGTCAAACCGACTCTCACATAAATTTGCCAGCTTTGATAATTAGCGTCGGTCAACTGTTCAAAATGCAGATAACCTCCCTCAGCCATGCTGCTGCCTTTGTAAGGAAAATTCAACAAGCAAAGCAGCTGGCCGCAGTGACCTTGATGAGCTCCGGACTGAAGATTAACTGTCTCTCTGCCAAAACACAGACTCCCGAAACACCGGAGAGCCAGGCAAACAGTCAAAAACAGTCCCAGTACCCAGGGGAAAAACAACTACAGGTGTGCTGTGGATGCTGTGCACTCTGGGCCTGGGCCCATAACCACTGTTGGGGATGATAGGAGTTTCAGCCCCACAGAAACACAGCGGAAAAACCAGAGTTCAGCAAACCAACAGCAGCAGCCTTATTCCCCAGTAAGGATACTCGCACATGGAGGAGTTTCTTCCAAAACAGGAGGCACTTTATCTTGCACCAAAGTTCCATTATATACAAAACATAGGACAGATGGACAAAAGCTTGCACCGGGCACCAGGTTTGGTCAACAGACAAATATATACTGGCGTTGCTTTGTTATATACATATCTACAACCAATCAGGTAGAGGTTTGCACACCTCCCTCTACCATCTGCACACGACCCCAGTTTCTTATGCAACCTTGCAATTACCCACAGCTGGGGCATGATGCAACATCTTTGCAGTGGGCTGACCATTTTCCCAGGGTTCCCTGCCTGGAATCCCTGACAAGGTTTGAAACAGATGTTTTCACTATAACCTCAAAACTCCAAACTGAGGTTGTTCGGCCCTCATATTACTACATTGAGCTACTGTACTATCATCTCAATGAGAGAAATTTCTGGTTATGGAGTAAGAGGAAAGGCCAAATGGAAGAAGTCACAATAGAGAGGCTTTGGTCATTTCTTTGTACAGAGAGTTAAAAACACAGTTCTTCGTTTTGCCATCTGTATGAGTTCTTAGTGGAAGACATCCAAAACTTTGGTTAACAACACACAGCTATGTCAGCTTCAGGCTGAGGTAATATGAGTTCCAAAACGCAGGGACAAACTAAATTGGGTCTTCTTTTTCCAATGTGCCTCAGGATATTTTCCCTCAACCTAGATATCTGAAACCCATGACTTCCTCACTCCACTTATGTAATGACATGCATTACGTCTGTGGAGGGCTGTAATGACTTTTAAAAATTGCATTTATTTAGTTTTGCCTCTTTGTTAAAAAAGAACCTTTTAACCTTTTTGTTCTGTTTGTTTTGTTGATGTGCAAGTTGCTTCAAGACCCCAACTGACTTTGTAAAGTGGAATTACCTTATTAAAACAGTTAGGTATATTAAAACAGGCAATAGTTAGGTAGCATAAGTAACCATGGGGAAAGTGGAAAGTACACAACAAAAAAGTGCTTTGCCACTCCCACCCTTACAAAGACTGACCTTGCTCTGTATTTCTTCCAGAACAATCATAACTTCTACTTGAATCAAGAGTCTATTGTCATGCAGAAAGCTGATCAATTTTCTAACTGGTTCATGCTGATAGCTACTTTCAGAGGAAATTAAATTCTTGGAAGAAGGCATTCTAGAGGTGGTATGTTCTTTGTTCAGACTTTGCGAACTTACTCTTGAAGCCTGGGAAATTTAAGCTCTCACCATCAAGCTTCATGTGTCCAGTGAGTGGCTTGTACACCTTGTGCTTTCTATAAAAAGGCTATTAACAAAGAGTTCTATCAGTCTCTTTTACTTCCAGAGCTACTTATTCCCAAGCCACCAACCTCCTAATATTAACTGTGCCACTCGATTCTCTGAGTAGCTCAGGGTGAGAAAACTAGTTCTAACTCCTATCAGCCCCAACTGACATGGCCAATGATCAGAAAATATTGGTACTGGAGTTCAACAAAATCTGGAGGGTGATACCACAGATACTGCACATATCCTCATGGCTCCTGCTAGTTAACAGCTGTTGGCTCCAAAAAAACAAAAGGTCTAACATGTTCTACCAATATTCTGCTAAGCCACTGCTGTCACATTTTTCCTGAAGTCAACCTATCCTATAGCTCTATCCCAGATGTCTCTACCGTCAACAGGGCATTGGAACCTTTACCTTCAGAGGCAGTATTTTCGTTGTTGTGTGCCTTCAAGTCAATTCCGACTTATGGTAACTCTGTCGTGGGGCTTTCTCAGCAATATTTACTCAGAGGAAGTTTGCCACTCCCTTTATTTTAATTTGATAGGGTGTAACTTGCTCAAGGTCACCCAGTGAGTTTCCATGGCTGATTCAGTATGTGAACTCACTCTCCCAGAGTCCTACTCCAACACTCCAGCTACTCTACAGCACTGGCTCTCTACACTACACAGTATAACTCTGAAAATTTTGCCATAAAATAAGATCATAATAGATCACACTAGACCTACTTTGACTGTACTGAAAGAAGATACCACCAGTCTGTTTCACTGCTGAATATCTTTCAGTATTAGAAAGTCTGACCCAGAGCTTGAAGAAATTAGTTTTTGGACTAGAGACCCTGGAGAAATATCCCCCTCCCTGCTGCACAAAAGCTGACTGTTCATAGATTTTTCTTAATCGCTACCTCTCTCTCTCTCTCTCTCTCTCTCTTTTTTTAATATAACCTGGTCTCCTAGCCAGTGGGAAAGTAAAGCTTACTACAGAGAGAAAAATCATCCCAATCAAAAACAATTCCATTTTCTCTCTACCTACACTTCTTCCTAGAGGGCTACAATACTTCATCTTTAATGCCAGACTTTTTCATGAATGACACCCAAGGCATGGTTATCATAATCCCTGACGGAATGTGCTCATGTCAAGCTATAGCTGTCCAAAATCTGATTAAAGGTTCTAGAATAGCACTCAGAAAAAGCCCAGTGGCATAGCTGTCATTCCAAGATGGCCTAACCTTAACACACGGGGAAGCAAGAGTATGTCAAGAAGCTGAAGGAAGCAGGATGTAACCAAGGAGGGGTCCTTGCATGGCCACTAAAAAATGTGTGTGACAATAAGAATGAGAGAGAACAGTTAGAATTGCCCAATGTTTTGGAATTTTTTAAAAGCAATTTGTTATAGGGCCTCTCCGCACTACACTGTTATAGTGCTATTATTCCACTTTCAAACATCCTGTGGAACTCCAGAGTTTGTTGTTTACTGAAGCCAAAGACCTCTCAGGCTGAGAATTCTAAATGCCCCTCCCTAAACTGCAAACCCCAGGATTCCATAGGATGTTGAAAGTGGAATCAGAGCACTATAACAGTGTAGTGTGGAAAGGCTTATAGTTTCAAGTCCTAGTAATTAACTACAGTTACAGTAATTTCTGAAGTAATTCTTTACTTTTCCATTATTTGAGAGAAACTAAAATAGTTAAATGTTTTTGTTACTTTGAAAAACTTCAGAGACACTGAAACAGCAAGGCCATATACATGCCCTGCAACTATAAAAGCAGCTGAAACAGTTACCATACCACTGAATGGAGGTATCCTTTGTTGCATTACGATTCCAACTTAATTTACATATATTTTAATTACTCGGGGAAGGGGGGATAATAATTGCAAATTACTTTTTAAAAATTAGAACTAATGACATAATAAAAAAATTAATTACAAGTAAGTCCAAACTCTGAAATTAATTTTTTCATAAATTAGCAACAGCAACAGTAACCTTACAGAATATGTTAACAGACTTCCTCTTTTCATTCAGGCTCTAAAATGTTAGGAATTGAGACAATGTGCACATGGTATGGTATGGTATGTGGTGGCTTCTTTCAGCTTCACCTTTCCTTTGGAGTTAGTTATTTATCAATGGCAGAATAGGATGTGGGGCTAAGTTCAAGATTTGTCTGTTCACTGGAATAGTAAAGTTTATGCAACTGAAGCTATAAACCAGAAAGTAAACAGCACTATTCCCTGTTCAGAAGTAGTTAGAGGTAGGATAGAACTCCTGTTGCTCTGAGTCTCCCATGTTTTCCCCTTGCTTTTCTTTACCCCTTGTTTGCCCCATGTTATCATTTGAGTGGTCCAGTCTTCCCCTAGAAAGCATACGCCAGGAATGGAAACTGTGGCCTTTTCCACACGGCGGTTTTGAAACGGTGCAGTCCGTCCTCCAAGGAGGTCTCCACTTTGGACTGGACTGGGTCGGACCTATTTAAGGTAGATCCTTACCTCAGTCCGGTCCGGAATGACCCAAAGTGGTCCTCCAGCATACTTTTGAAAGACCTGACTTTTCCGGTCTTTTAAAAGTACGCAGTGCGCCACTGTGAGTCTGCTCCCTTATGCAGATTCGCAGGCTCGCACCATTGTGAGCCTGCGATCTGCCCGGGGGCGGGCTTCAGGCTGGCGAGCTTCAGCGGTTGGTCGAGGGTCTCGACCAACCAGAAGCTGCCATTTGGGATGCCGGAGGAGTGCGTATTGACGAGCACGCACTACTCTGGAGCGCCGTGGACCGGAGCGGGGAGATGAAAGGTCCACTGAGTAGCGGGGCGGGGCGGGGCGGTTCTCTTGCCTGGTGTGGAAAAGGCCTGTGTTGCCCTCCAGGTCTTTTGAGATTACCACTCTCAGCCATACTAGCTAGGATAGCCAATGGTGAGGAATGATGGGAACCATAGTTCAACAACATCTGGAGAACCATACAGTTCCCACTTCTGGCATACATCTTTGCCCAAGGAATCCATCCTCCTAGCACTAACCAAAATAAGAACCATACACCGGCGGCATTAGTCACAAAATCATAAGTACCAGGAAGAGCTATCTGACCTGGACCAATAGAGCCTTTCTCTTCTCCCACAGTGGAGAGTTTGTGATTTGTTATATTAAATCTACTTTCTGCAGAAACAGGATGTTCAGCAGCCATGCATGGTAATAGTTCAAAGAAGGATGTTAAGTGAAAGCAGTGGTGACGTTTCCAGGACAAATGAAAGGATAGCTGCTCAAGAGGGATATTAGGATTCATCTGTAACAAGTATTTTTGGAACAGCTTCTGGTAAATTAAGACCTTTTCTGCATTCAAAAATGCTGGTTAATTGCACTGCTTTATTTACTGATGTAAATGATGAATGAAAGGCAGTTCAGTTTTTTCGAATGATGCATTGTGGATAAAGATTAATTAGCCAAAGGCTGAATTGTTTGCAAGAGCAATTTAAATACTGAATGAGCGGTGTCGTTGGACCATAGACTATAAACTAAGGGTGGGACGAATCCAGAATTTTCTGAATCTGAATCCAGATCTGAATCCCTGGAAGGTTCTGGGAATCCATGAATCTCGAATCTTTCGAATCCTTTTTTAAAAAAGAGTTTAAAAAGCAAGGGAAAGAAAGCATTTCTACTGAAAAGTGTTTTTGAAGCAGAATTTGACATCTTTGTTTAATGAAAAACAAATTAAATAATAGTTTTCAGTTCAGGAAAACACACCCATACTTCTTATTAAGAAGATACAAATGCAATGGACATGTTCATCTACTATATGAAGTACATAACTCTCAAGTCAAAAGAATAGAGATTATTACCTTGCAGAGGGAGGCAGCCCGAGCGGGCACAGGCAGCCTCCCACATGTGGCTTTATGCCATGATTTTTGTGCGCCTAGGGGCCCACCGGCCAGTCAGGCTTTTGGCAGGCCCCGGAGGCAGGCCCCGGAGGCACCACCACCTTCTGCTACTCGCCCCAGGCAGGATTCAAAAGATTCAGTTTGCCTATTTTGGCAGGGGGATTCAGACCCCCAAATCTCAAATCCTTGCCCAGGATTCAAGGATTCAGTTGGCCCATCCCTACTATAAACATGGATTCACTTGTGTTGTGTCAAGCAGAGGAATGTTGATCACTTTTTAAAGCATAAGGACTAGTTGAACATGTGCTCCCATAAACCTCCATGCTATTTGCAAGTGGTAAAAGTGGATGCTGGCATGTCTTCAAATAATTTTGAGAGGCAGAGATGAAATTCTCCAATAGTCTACCTTGGAAAAGTCTCTTCAGAGAGACTGCAGCTCTCTTAGAGTGATTTCCTAACTGGAGAAGATGGGCAGCGGCCTGCTGAGCTAAGAGTAGTCCTTTTGGGCCTGAATCCAACATCCCCCAATCCCTTCTAGAGATGTTGGAACTTATTTCAGATTATCCTCAGCCTGGCCTAAATTTGTCTCTTTCCACTCCATTTCGTTATCCTGCCACAGTAATGGGTTGTTCCCAGTCCAGGAGCCTTGCTATTGCATGACATTGTTTCTATCCAGTTTCTATCCCATTCCCAAGCGTTGTAAATCAGCCCTATTTCATTTCTAGAAAAAAAAAATCTGTTGAGAGCCTCCTTAAGCTCTACAATACCTTCAGCTGTATCAGTATGGTTCTGTAATAGTGCTTTCTGTCATTGAGGATCCAGCAGTGGGCAGGCTGTAAGCGCGCCCAGCTTGTCCTTCCCTCAGCTACTCCCATCTGTGGTGCAGTAAGTTCAAAATCTATCATCCTTCTGTGTTTATTTTAAATTTCTCCTCTGAGTTAAAGCTTTTTAATTTTTTAAAATACATTTTTAAGCATTATAGTGCAAAAATGCAATAGTGTACTGGCGTGTCATGCTGTTACAACATTGTTGCTCCAGTATGGCTTACAAAAACAAACAAACAAACATGAAACCCCAACCCATCAGGAGCTGTGGAGTGGGGAAAAGGCAGGGAAAAGGACTGGCCAATGCTGCTTTAGTGCAGAGCAAACACCGGTGACAATGACACTATTCATCTGTTTAACGTGAAAGTGTGTAGTAGATAGCATTCCTAACTCAACACCATCACTGTTGGGTAGTTATTCTGCCCTGACATATGATGATGGGAGACGTAGTAGTAGCAGCTTGTTAGCCATTAGATAAACAGTGTCTGGTACTGAGGAAAGGAATGCAGCTTCTTGAGATGAGGCCTCATTCCCATGTGAACCACATAGGGAAGGTAGAGCTTGATGCTGCTTAAAGGCTCTCACATTCTTTTTGCTTTAGTTCGGTCACTAACGTCATTACATGTATCCAACCATCAATAAAGTGTAGCTTTTGACTCTATCTTATGTGAGTGGATTCTATTCCTGACAATCACAGAAATGGCAATGCTGGGATTGTAGCGGAACAATGCACTATTGAGGTATGGTACAGAAAGGGCCTTTGTGTCAATATTGGGGTGTGTCCACGGGCGACATGAACTTTGGATCTGGATTAATTTGGCTCTTCCTTTATCCCACCCTTCTTTTACCCCCTTTTTGGATCTTCTGCCAGTAGATTTTAGGCAGCAGAACAGCTCTGCCACCAGATCACGCTGTCAGAAGATCTCTAAAATAAAGACACTGAAGAGGATTCCACTGGCAGAAGAGGCTTGTGCCTAATGCCTACAATTATGTCAGATCCTCACAGCAATACTAGGAATCATATAGCCCTTCATACATTGTTGAATTACATCTCCCAGCATTCTTTACCACTGGCTATGCTGCCTAAAGCTAATGGAAGTTGTAGTTCAATAACATTTGGAGATTCATACACTTCCCTGCCATGTTTCAGTTAGGATTGTACTGGCAATGCTGAATGAAAATTTAGTTAGTTCATATGGATAGATCAAAAGTGGCAATAGGCTAACAGAAGAGCAATGGGAAATATGTCTGTGTCCAAGCTATTGTTTCAGTTAGGGTTATTAAAATATTAACTTATATTCAAATTGACCCTAAGATGTGTTTGAAGTTCTCCATCTTGTTAGTGGATAGCAAAACTGGGGAGGTGGTTTTGTCCAATAGCATCCAGTTCTTTAAGAGCAGCTTGAAAAAGAACAATTTTAAAATAAAAGTAACAATAAAAACAATAAAATAACATAAATAATTAAAACATTAGATCTACACTTGTTATCTTAGACAGCCACATGCGATAATTTGTGGTAATATAAAATATATGTTTTGTGTGTGTGTGTGTGTGATAGAAAGAGAGAGAGAAAAGATAACATAAGATAGAAGGAAAGGACTATTGAGGAAATTATCAAGGTGCATAGAACTGTGTGAGTAATAATAAAGGCACTAAAGGATTACAAGTGGTCGAGTCTAGTTCACTTGAAATAATAATATAGAATATGCCACAATAATACATAGAATCATAGAATCATAGAAATGTAGAGTTGGAAGAGACCACACAGGCCATCCAGTCCAACCCCCTGCCATGCAGGAACACCCTCAAAGCACTCCCCACAGATGGCCTCTGCTTAAAAACCTCCAAAGAAGGAGACTCCACCACACTCCGAGGCAGCAGATTCCACTGCCGGACAGCCCTGACTGTCAGGAAATTCTTCCTGAGGTTCAGCTGGAATCTCCTTTCCTGCAGCTTGAATCCATTGCTCCTTGTTCTGGTCTCTGGAGCAGCAGAAAACAAGCCCTCTCCTTCCTCTACATGGCACCCCTTCAAATATTTAAACGTGGCTATCATGTCCCCTCTTAACCTTCTCTTCTGCAGACTAAACATACCCAGCTCTCTAAGTCTATCCTCATAGGGCATGGCTTCCAGGCCTCTCACCGTTTTGGTTGCCCTCCTCTGGACCTGCTCCAGCTTGACCATGTCCTTCTTGAATTGGGGTGCCCAGAACTGGACACAGTATTCAAGATGAGGTCTAACCAAAGCAGAGTAGAGTGGTACCAGTACCTCCCTCCATCTAGACACCATACTCCTATTGATGCAGCCGAGAATTGCGTTGGCTTTCTTGGCTGCTGCATCACACTGCTGACTCATGTTCAGCTTGTGGTCTATTAAAACTCCTAGATCCCTTTCACACATACTGCTATCCAACCACGTGTCCCCCATCCTATATTTCTGTATTCCATTTTTTCTACCTGAGTGTAGGACCTTACACTTCTCTCTGTTGAATTTCATTTTGTTAGCTTTGGCCCAGCTCTCCAATCTATCCAGGTCATTTTGAATTTTGATCCTGTCCTCTGGCATATTAGCAACCCCTCCCAATTTGGTGTCATCTGCAAATTTGATGAGCATGCCCTCTATTCCTTCATCCAAGTCGTTGATGAAGATATTGAACGGCACTGGGCCCAGGACAGAACCCTGTGGCGCCCCGCTAGTCACTTCTCTCCAGGATGAAAAGCAGCCATTCGTGATCACCCTTCGGGTTCGGTCAGTCAACCAATTACAAATCCAACTAACAGTAGCCCTGTCCAGCCCGCGTTTTACTATACACAGTAGAAGCAAAACATAATTAACAGTGAAAGAGATCTGAAGGGAGTCGCAACATCTCACAGAAAGAGTCCTAATATCTTATTCTAATATCTTCTTTCTATTCAGACCTATCGGTTGTAGGCAGGGACCCCAGTTTTTCAGACCTAAAGGGTCTGACATCCTGAAAAATCCATGACTACTTCAAGTCCTCAGTCTTCTGCTGACCAAACAAATCACCCCCTCTACCCAACACTGCATTCTTCCAGGCCAAGTCAGAGCTCACTTTTTTCTTTCCTCTGTTTTTCTTCATTTCCTAATTCTAGCTTTTCTGTTCTCATGCTCTAGAAGTTTCTGTTTCTCTCTCTCTCTCTCTCTTTCCCCTCCACTTCACAAACAAAGCATGTGTCATGGACTGAGATTTTTGGTCCGTTTTATATCCAGAGAGAAATTCAGCCACCCCAGGCTATAGGATTCCCAATAAAAGACACACAGGAAACCAGATCTGGATTTCAAACACTATTCATGTAACATTTATTAAGACATGAACTACAAAATCACATTTGTATCAAGAGCTCTTGCACACACACATTCACACAACATACTCACAAACAGTCCTTTCGCTGAATGTTGATCAGGCGTCCTCAAAAGGGTGGATGACTCCTTGCCGGTATCAGAGCCATAAACAGGAGCTGAAAATCTTCCGCTCTTTATACTCATGTTTCTCACTTCTTGGGGGGAAAAACATGTTCTGACGGTTGCCAGGGTTCCAGGACTTTCATTGTGTAAAGGCAATCAAGCAATTAAAAAGAATACTTCATATCATCTTGTACTTTACTATTAAAAGGTTGCTTACAGAAGAAGTGGTCATATATCATGTTGTCAGGAGATGTACTATACATCAAATGCCTCAGTGGTTTTCGGCCATGCAGGGTAGGGTCAGAAAAACATCAGCGCTTGCCCGTCTGAAGGCTTCAAGCTACACTCCTGGGTCCGTGCAGCTCAGAAGTACGCTCTGTTTGTGCCAAGTCCCCATTGTTTTGCAAACTTACTTCTCCGGCCAAACCAGCATTCCTCGTATTCTCCCGTCACAGCTCAAGGAACCCTCGCTCCACAGCTCCAAGTCCATCCTACAGTAATGCAATGCGCGCAGCCATTTTCTTTGCTTCAGGACTGTACTTTCAACTGGAACTCATTCGTTCATCACACATGCAGATTAGGCTGCTTAGTTCCTAAGATCTCCTTGTTTTACTGTTTTAGTGAATCTGGCAGAGGAAGAGCTACCCCTTCCCATTGAATTCTAATGGCCGAAAGTTGGTCAACTCTGCACAGGATTAACTCTGGTGTTTACTCAGATATCTAGTGACTATAGTCATATCGGAAGAAAAAATAACAAACCAATAGCTTAGTAAATTATTTAACTATATATTTGCAAGCTCTCCTCATAACTATACATATTCAAAGTATATGTATAGTATATATCATTTGACTATATTTTGACTGCAAAAATGATGACAGGTTTACAAAACTAATATTTAAACTTACAGTGTTCAAATAATTAACACAGCTCAATCATCCTATATCTCATAAGAACCATAGTGAATGCGCTCGAAATATTTCTATCTGCACCTAAAATGTTCCACCTTCACTTATAGAGCCCACATACAAATAACTGCAAAAGGGTTGCCTCCAGATCTACACATACTTACAGAAAGTTCATTGAAATCAATGTGGCATTAAGTTGAGACTGCCTGGACCATTAAGTAGAGTGAGATGGACCCCTCAGGTGGCAGATTTTGGGAATCATCGTGCTAAAATGCTTATGGGATTTTTTTTCCTGTCCTGATGTGCCAAAAACAACTTGATTGATTGTGGGTACCATCTACCTTGATGAGAAGGAGGGATGTACAAGTTGCCACTCCACCTCAGACATCAAAATGTCTTGGTTCTGACCTGATTCAGTTTTATTTGTTATTAATTTAAGACACTTTATTTTCAGTGGGTATTCAAGTATGACTAAGTCTGGTACCAATTCTGTTTAATTTCATATTCTTAAAATAATGAATGGTATAAACAAGAAAAGAAATATGACAGTATATACTGATTCCTATAAAGTATAACTCATACAAGATCTATTAATCTCCATCTCATCTCCAGTCAATTAATTAAAAAGATCCTGGTTCAAGGAAGCAGGAATGAGTCAGGCAGCAATGAACAGAATCTCAAGCTGGAATCTGGGCACAGTTGCTTTACATTTCACTTCTAGCTTCCCTTTTGAATTTGACTTCCAATTCAAAGGTCAAGGCTGAAAGACACTTTGTCAGATCTGCATTAATTTAAGCCTGATGTCAAAATGATGCACTGCATTTCTTGAAGCCATAGAATTAAAAAAAAAAGTATTGGAATGCAGTAGTTCCTTGTACAATGTTAATTTCAGGAGTGATTTCTGTTTTTTAAAAATCAAGATGACTGAAACAGTTTAATGAGGATTTGGAAACAGTTTAATGGGGATTTCCACAGTGCCCCAAGACAGCATAATTGGTATCCAAATCACAAGAGATTTGAAAAGAATTTCCAGAAGCAAATGTGTGCTTGAATATTCAGCATCAAAATCCAGAAAGTCTTTTGAGGAGAATTTCAGGATTCAGCTACACATATGTACAGCAAGAACAGGTACATGTTAATTCAACCTTATTGCTCTTCCTATTACATAGGAGCCATAAAATTGCATTGGACTGTACTACCATAATAAGCTAATACAGTAGGATCCCTGTATCCGTGGGGGATTGGTTCTGCCCCCCCTTGCAGATACTGAAATCCACAGGTAGGAGCAAATGCCCTGTCCTCTGCCTGCCCCCGGCCGATCAAGGTGGTGAGGAGTCGCTGCGGGAACCACGATGGCGGGATCACGCTCCTCACTCCTTTCCTGCCCACTACTGCCATGATCAGGTTCCGGGCAGGGGCAGGAGATGGCGAGGAGCATGATCGTTTGCTGCTCACTCCTTTCCCACCCACTGTCACTGCAATCAGGCCTGGGGCAAGGGGCAGGAGGTGGTGAAGACCACGATCCCACGCTCCTCGCTTTTCTCCTGCCTGCCGCCACTGCGATGGGGTGTGGGGCGAGGGGCAGGAGGCAGCGAGGAGCGTTCCTTGCTTCTCTCCCACCCACTGCCACCGCAATCGCAGCGGCGGCGGGAAGCCAACCGTAGATAACTGAATCAGTGGATAAAGAATCCACGAATATGGGGGACTTACTGTATAAACTGATCTTCTCACCCATGAATTTAATCTAGTTCAGGAATCAAGACAACAGTTGATCTGAAGTGCTAAGCATAGGTACTGGCCATCTTAGCTGGAGGATTCTGAGAGTTGTTATCCAAAAAGTAGTTTTTCCAGCTCCGAGTTGATTTTGGCATGGACTTTTTGTTCTTTTGATAATGACATTTAAATTCAATTTTTTCTGTATAGAAGATCCATAGCTTTCATCGAGTCCTCAAAAGCGTCCATGGTCTGAAAAAGAAATAAGGAACAATTGCTGTGGTAATTACATCCTGCACTCGGTATGCTGTATTCAGCACGAAATTGGACTAGATCTCCTTTAGTGTTCTTTCCAACTCTAAAATTCTGTGCATGAAATGATAATATCATCAGTCCCATGTGCAATTTCTTCTTCCACGTGCAGGTCCTTACACTGCATTCAAGGCCACTCCAGGGAATCACCAAACTTTCATAAATGAATTGTAAGAGTCAGAAGGCATTTAGAAGTCTATGTGTGGATGTTTTGCACCAAAGTTCAAATTAAAAGGGCTGCTGCGGGAGTACCTTTTATATTACATTTCTCAACTATTGCAGAGAAAAGTTTTCTTTGCAGAAAATACTGTAACCTGCACAGAAAATGCAGCATTGTCTGCAAAAACAGTACATAGAAACGGCAAAAATTGTGGTTGATTTGCATACAAAACAGCTGTTTCTGTGCAGAAAATGCTGTTTTCTGCACAAAACACTCATGTGTGGATTTTGCACAGAATAAGGCTGGAATTCACTAAATGCGTAAGCCAGAGTTATGTCCTTGTATCTGCTTTATATTCACAATCCCTGCATGTTCTCTATTTTATGAGATACATAGGGACGGTGGAAGCTCCACAATCCCCACTTAGCAGACAGCAGCCACTGTCACTGATGGGTTCCCCTATTAATTGGGAAGTGGGTGACTGATGGGTGCATTTCGCCCTTTTGTGAATGATCTCTGGTATGAGGGGGAATTGCAGTAAGAACTTCCTGACAGTCAGGGCTGTCCGGCAGTGGAATATGCTGCCTCGGAGTGTAGTAGAGTCTCCTTCCTTGGAGGTTTTTAAGCAGAGGCTGGATGGCCATCTGTCGGGAGTGCTTTGAGGGTATTCCTGCATGGTAGGAGGTTGGACTGGATGGCCCCTGTGGTCTCTGCCAACTCTACATTTCTATGATTTCTATGCTTGTTTTCTGCCGCTACAGAGACCAGGACAAGGAGCAATGGATTCAAGCTGCAGGAAAGGAGATTCCACAATGCTTTGGTTTGTTGCACTGGAGATCACTTATGGGAGAAGGTGGAATCATCAGTTACCTGCTTCCCAGTTGAAACTGAACAGACAGTGGCTGCTGCTGGGTACATGGCGATGGGGTAAGATGGGGCCAAGAGTCACTTTGTGGTTACATAATTACTGACATGAATTCTGCTCTAAGTCCCAAGCTGCAAAGATTATTGTCAGTCCAGGGTTTCTCAACATTCTTACAAAACAAAGTTAATTCTTGAAAAAAGAAATCTTGACAGTGTTTTTTAAAAAAACCCTCAAAACTCAAATTCATTTTTCAACCTTTCCATCTCTGCCTTCCCTTATTCACTCTGAGAAGTCTGCTCCTCACAGAGCATTACTCATAATTTTTTTCTCTGTCTCTTTATGATATGCACAGCTCAGTCCTTTTCAATATTTTTAGCAGACAAAAAGTGAATATCACAGGATCCTTGGAGTGTCTTACTTGCTTGTTTCCAAGAGCTTGAGCTAAATATAATCATGTGCCAATGTTACCACCGAACTTCTTAGAAGAAGGTTGTATCTTTAGCTACTATCAAGTCAGCACTGTTGGGTGTCAGTGGTTTATTTACACATACTGAAGGTCCATCCACACTTTCTTTACAAAAGCATTACTGCTCTGCAGGAGCAAAGGTCTACTCAGGTTGAATTTCCATCAGTCTGATAAAACTGTGTTAAATGTCATGGTAAGAAGGTGTTTATATGCTATCAGCTCCCCACAAGCAAAAGTCAGCAATGGATTGAGAGCAAAGAGATGGCTGTGAGAAAGCAGAGCACTATAACTAGATGAATCTCACCTATACCAAGCAAATCATATAAAAGTACAATACACAGTGGATGAATTGCAGTTCTGTTTATGGAGTGAGCATGATGCAATATACAATATTTTGTTGATTCAGGCAATACTGCGTTACAGTGTTGCCTTCAAGTTTTGGGAGGACATTCCAGTCCAAATATCCTCAGTGCAACCCCTCATGTGACACTGCTTGCATACTTGAAGCACAACTCTAACTTTAATATCTATAGTGTGCTTTCTTGAGTCTAAGTTCTTAAGAGCAGTTATTGGCCTACAGTCTTGTCCTTGCCTAAGCACCACGCACGCTGTAAGTAACTCGTCCAACCTTCTTGATCCTCCTTCCACTACTGGGAGGGTCTGGTAGTGTGCCCATCTACAGAGATAGGGGCTCTAAAGTTAATCCCTGCTGTTGGCCATGAAACACTTAAAAGCAAGACCTTTTGTCACTGACAGCCAAGTTTCTGTTCTTGCAAAAGACTCCTGAAGCATGTGTATGCATCGTAGCACAGGCTGGGATCACTAGAATCCAAAGACAAAATACAGGTCAGTGCATCTTCTATCAAACTACCAGACAAAGACAGCAAGGGAAAATGGAAATTGTAGATAGATTAGGAGGAATCTTCTCAGCATCTCAGAGAGCATGAAGCGTAGTCCTAGACTGCTTTCACATTTGTTATCTCTGCCCTAATGTGGATAGGGACATCAGTGAAGTTAGCTGTTTATACAGTTGAACGAAAGGAAATCCTGAAAATAACTATGAATGCTGTTATGTTTATTTCTAGAAATGACGTGTATAACTGAAGCAAATAATACCAAGATAAGCAAATAATAAGAACAATTAATAAATGCACCCATCTCTCTGATAATGCACAGCTTTCCTGTTACCCCAAAAGGTAGTGGACCTTGAGGTCCTCCAGCAGTGTCAGCGTATCCTTGGAAAGATAGGGAATTGTAGCTCAAGGAGGGCTGCAAGAAGAAGATAACCATGGGACCTTTTCACCTGTGAACACCAGTACTAACTGCAGGACACCAGTTGAAGAGAGAGGTAAAATCTTTCTGATCTCCCAGGAAATTTTTGAAAATTTGGAGTTATTACTGTGGAATGGCTACCTTGATAAAATAGACAAAACAATAAAATATGGTCAAGAGACTCTATTGCTACATTTAAACATCAGCAGGTGCACTTCTCATAAGGCATTTTTTTATATATATATATCCACTTTCTGAAATGGCAGTTGGAAGCACGTTAAATATGCTGCAGTAAAAGCAGATCTAAATTTAGGAACTGTTAATTTGGTAAGATAATTTGGGACAATCAAATGATATCTCCATACTACCCGGTATTGGAATGCTTCTGATCAAATTCTGATGTTTTTGCAGTTTGATATCCCATATATGCTGCCTCAAAGCTGATTTGACCCTTGTATATTCCATTTATAATAGAATGTTCTGAGAAAACCCCCATAACAATAGTTTTTTTTAATAAACTGTTTCCAAGAAGAATAGTAAGTATCTGCTATTGCCAGTGGGCCAAACCACATGGTATAAACGTGAACTTCAGCCAATAATTGCACATAAGAATCCAAGCATGAGTCTCAACAGAAATTAGGTCTGCCTCATTTCATATGGCTGCATTAGAGACACAGCATGGAACTACAAAAATACTTCTCAACAATTTAGCTTGAATGACCTCAAACATATTACAATGACTGTAAGCACCAGTTGGGTACTATATAATAAAACAGAAATGACTTCTTGAGTCAAATACAAACCTAAATACAATTGCCAGTTCCAACTAGAACAGACCCATTGAATCAACTAATAAATGGTAAGTCAGTTACAGCAACAAAACCACAATCACCTCTGATTAAAAATGAAACTACATAAGAAAGGTATACGAATAAATTTGTGCCAATAGAAACAAACTGTGCAAATAATGGTTGACAAGATATAATGATATAGTCAACAGTAGACAGACATATAGTTCCTCAAATTAAAGAGCCATGATAATGTAATCAAGGAGAACATATTCCACTCTGAAAGTCCATTTAAAAGAAATATAGTAGTATAACTAGAATCACAGTGGGAAAGTTCAAATGCAACTACTGCAAAACCATGTAGAAATAAACTCTCTGCCAAATAAATACAGTCACCCAAAATGTTTTCGAAGGAATAACCAAACAAACAATAATACAGAAGATCTTGAGTTTTAAGCTTCCGATTTCACTAAATAAGGCTTCTTCAGTTGAATAAGTAAAATTCCATTGTATGATTATACTGCATGGGCTCAGTGCTGTGTAGTTCAAGTAGCAGATGGAATTCCATTGATTTGTAAGGCTCACTGCGGTGTAGTTCAAGCAGTAGACAGCTAAAAAAATAAACATGGAAAAAGGTCTAACTATAACATACAAACATAAACTTGAAACTTAATAATAATAAATATATTGTACATTATCACAATTCCACTGTTTTGTTAAAATGGCTGTAATCCTTGCCCAACATTTTTCCCAACACAACTCCATGGCACAGATAAAAGGAGATGATTACTCAGCTAGGCCCAACGTGGTTGAAGCAGAAGTTGCTATAACTATTCTTCATTACTCTGTTACAGAACAGAAGCAGGTTGTAGGTACTTATTGTGAACGCAGAAGCTTTCTGTCAAGCACTTTAAAGATCACTGGAGAAAGCACTGGGGATATGGACCCCGGAGGAAAGGTTGCTGTTCAAGTCCCACTTGCTAAAGTTTTCTTATGTGACTGTGGGAAGGTAATGCATCTTAACACTCATGCAGTCTCTAGCATGACATTTCTATCTATAAAAAATAGTGATCTACCTCAGAGGGGAGTGGCAAAAGTGACCCAACTGGCAAATAATAGTTTTAATTATGAAAAGTAAGTGAATAGTTCCATCAGATTCAATTCTGCAACCAGAGCCTCAGTTTTGTTTCAGAACAATTACTTTGGAAAAAGCTGCATCAGATGACAGTGACCGACTAGCTAACTGCTCGTAATCATAACAATGCATCTGACAAAGTGAACTGGAGTTGCTGGAAACTAATACCAGAAATTTCTTTTTCTCAGTTAGTCTCAAAGGTGCTGAAGGAATGCTTTATATCTCTTTATACTAAAACAGATTGACACAACTATGGCCATTTCCACACCTTACCGTTTTCTGTCGTTACCCTGGTGTCATCCCAGTGTGCCTTTGCTGAGATGGGAGCGTATCCCCAACACTCCCCTTCGCACCTGGCCAGCTTCCTGTGGATAGGAGTGCGAGCAACATGTGCCTTTCTTCCACAGTGAAGCCGGCCTCTTTCCCATGCTGCACTGGGGAAGGAAGTACCTAGATTGTGCTTCCGTCCATTCCACATGGCCACCAGTGATGGGAGTGTCAAGTGATTGCAGGCCACTAACGGATTTTTTAATTAATAGAATATCCTGTGATCATGATGGGTGGGGACGCATTGGCAGTGGGACATCATGCAAAAGCATGACTCATGGACTGCCAGCAATGCATCTCCATCACAGGACAGCAATGTCATATGGAAATAGCCTATATCTTTGAATGTTCATAATCAGTGAAACAAACCTTGAGATCTTTTGTTTGGCAAGCTAGACAATCTGTTCTTTTACAGTCTTAACCCATATTCTACATCACTTGTTTAGTTATGTACATGTGTATAACTAAGTAACATCTCTTGGCCTGCCCGCCCCCCACTGTGCCCCCAGAAGATTTTCTGAGTGATGGAAGTCTGTTCAGCTGGTATAGGGGGAAGACCATTCCACCCTTTTCCCACTAGCAAATGAGGTTGCAACAAGGAATTACAACAAGGGTCCTGCTTCTCTTCATCCTGGAGAGAAGTAACTAGTTGGGTGCCACAGGGTTCTGTCCTGGGCCCAGTGCTATTCAACATCTTTATCAATGACTTGAATGAAGGAATAGAGGGCATGCTGACCAAATTTGCAGATGATACCAAATTGGGAGGGGTTGCTAATACTCTAGAGGACAGGATCAAAATTCAAAATGACCTTAACAGATTGGAGAGCTGGGCCAAAGCTAACAACATGAATTTCAACAGAGAGAAAATGTAAGGTCCTACACCTAGACAGAAACAATGAAATGCACAAATATAGGATGGGAGACACCTGGCTGGACAACAGTACGTGTGAAAGAGATTCTAGGAGTCTTAGTAGACCACAAGCTGAACATGAGTCAGTGTGATGCGGCAGCCAAGAAAGCCAACACGATTCTCGGTTGCATCAATAGGAGTATAGTGTCCAGACTGAGGAAAGTAATAGTACCACTCTATTCTGCTTTGGTCAGACCTCATCTGGAATACCGTGTTCTGGGCACCTCATTTTAAGAAAGATATTGACAAACTGGAGCATGTCCAGAGGAGGGTGACCAAAATGGTGAAGGAGCTGCTTAGGGAGCTGGGTATGTTTAGTCTGCAGAAGAGAAGGTTAACAGAGGACATGATAGCCATGTTCAACTATTTGAAAGGATGTCATATTAAAGAGGGAAGTGGCTTGTTTTCCACGGTTCCAGAAACTAGGACAAGGAGCAATGGATTCAAACTACAGGGAAAAAGATTTCCCCTGTAACCCAGGAAGAACTTCCTGATGGGCAGAGAGTTTGGTAGTGGAATATGCTGCCCTGGAGTGTGGTGGAATCTCCTTCTTTGGAGGTTTATAGACAGAGGCTGCATGGCATCTGTTGGGAGTGCTTTGATGTGTTTTCCTGCCTGGGAGGGAGTTGGACTGGATGGCCCCTGTGGTCTCTTCCAACTCTATTATTCTACAAGTCTATGATTCTGATTGTTGCAGCCTTGCTTACGAGTGGGGAGGGGCTGGAAACATCATCCTCCTGCAATGTGATAACCAGCTGAACAGAATTCCATCTCTCAGTGCCACTGCTACCTGGTAAAGTAGGTTTGGAAGGGCATTTATAATTATGGTCATGGTGCTACGATCGTGCCTACATAATGTTAATGCATACAGAACAGTTACGGATCCCTAAGTTTGCATTAGACCTTGTATAGTTAGAAGTACATGCACTTACTCAATGTGTGATCACAGGAAGAGCATCTTCAGATCTGCCCTTTTAAAACACAGAAAGAAACATCTACTGCTTGATTCAATTATACTTATATAGACCAGCTCTTTCGGACATGAAATATCCTGCATGCAGGCAAAGTGATTACTGAAGCAGTTATACATCATTGCCAGTATCAATTACACCTTGCCAGAAACAAAACAACCTATCTGATCCTGTGGGTTCACATTTTTAATACTTTCATGTCCTTCACATGCTTATCCCAATGATGAGAGGTCAGTGTGATGCCATTGCAAGGAGACGAACTATAATCAGGTGTTTAGTTTTAGTGCGCAGCTAGACACAAAATGTGAAGTTGGAAAAAATTGTGCAGATGGAAAGCTAATAGACATATGGAGAAATAAAGCTGGAAAAAAATGATGAAAAATAGACACATGTTCTGCTTTGGAGAAAGTGAGCATTGCAATGGCTATTTATATCAGCACAAGAATACAGAAACCCTCACAAAAGCTTCAAAAGCTTCCAGGATTATTATGAACCTGGTGGGGAAGGAGTGGGAATGGTATTTGAGAGATACCAATTTGGCATCAAGAGTTTAATTAGACAGCAGAAGAAGATAGATAACCTTATTATCAAACTAAGGCAGAATCATAAATGAAGTTGTTCTTTCTGTAGAGAAGGGTTACTGGCACCTATGAAGAAACCAATACTGAGAGAGGATGCAAGCAAAGAGCAAGCCACATTTTGTGTTTAATTTTTTGAACATGGTGGATGTTGATGGGGAATTTGTGCACTTGAAAAATCTGTTTTAAAGAAATCCTGCCGTAGCTCAGATGCACACAGAAGATGTCAGGTTCAGTCCTTAGCTTCTCTATGGGAAGCTGGGAAAGCTTGGAATCCTTTCCTGTCTGAAATCTTGGAGGCCTGCTGCCAGTCAGTGACAGCAACGTTAAACTAGTTGGTCCAAAGATCTGGCTCAGTTTCCTATGATTCAAATCTGCACGTCAGGGAAGCATCTAACTTTCAAATCAGCTTCCACTGGAAATGAACAAAAATTTCACAGTTTCCTCAGAAGGTTGCTTTGCAAAGAGTTGCTGTTTATTGCCTGCTATTTACTAAATAACAATTTGCCCTTTTCTCTTCACATGATGTTTCCTAGTGAAGATTTGTTTGTATGTGGGAAAACAAAAAACAAAACAAGTCTTTTTCTCCCAAGCATGATTGATGTTCCTCATATTCTCAGCAATTATTATTATTTGTTCCAAAACTACATATGCTTTTACTACCATCTTGTGGATATGAGAGGTAGTTTGTTTTAGGAATCGGCTCAATTTAAACTTAAAACGCTAACACCAACCCATGTGACTGGGGAACTAATAGGACTTCTGGGAAATGTGAGGCCTCTGTTGGGGTGGGACTTCTTTTCCTCTCAATGGAGCATTGATTGGGCTGATGTCATTGACTGAGGATGATGTCAACCGATCATTTGAATGACATATGCACAATGGCATGATACAGCTCTAGTTGTGGCCACTGCTTGTCTTCCTTTTACAAGGTCTAAGTTGAAATGGCTTGGCCAATTTATATTACTAAACATTGCCCACCAATTAAGTGACGAATATGCCCCCCCTTGAGCCCCCTGTTTTCCTGGCTACGAATTACAGTTCAGTTCAATTCCATGCAATGGCTTTCTTGCCTACAAAGCACTGTTTAGTTCCATGCAACAATTCTTCTATCTGCAAACTGCAGCTCAGTTTTCCTTAAGGTATTTAAAATATAAATACCTTTAAGTACCCTCATATTTCCCATCTACAATCATTGATAAGAGCAGGAGAATAACTTTCAGGCCAGATAGGAAGCATTGATAGACTGCATTTGACCTGTGGTTCAGAAGTCCTTCATTCCTCCTTCTTCTGTCAGCCACCTGTGCTCCATATGACTTACTCATTTGAGGTTTGTTGGTTCACAAGTCTTGGCTATATTGACCTAGTATTTATTGAGCTCTGTCACAACTTTAGGTGGCGATAGCGCAGACCTAGGTGAGACAGTCAATTGGTAAGCATTTGGGATTCAGAGTAGTGCCTTATATGCAACTTGTCTTTATTCTGGGCATGAAGTCAAAGGCCATTTCTTAGATTAAACAGAATACACAGTGGGCCCTCTGGATCTGTGGGGGTTCAGTTCTAGGACTCCCGACAGATGCCAAAAAATGGGAATGACTGCATCCCATATTATTAAATGGAGGTGACATGTGTGTGGATGCTTCAGTACTTCCATGTTCACATCACCACCCTTTCATATGTAGGATGTAACAATCCACAATCTGTGGAAATCACAGATCCAGAGCCTGCAAATCTGGAAGGACCATTGTAGACATTCTGAGCTGGGATGCCACAGATAGATGAGGGAAAGAGCAGGAATAAGAATGCCAGCTTCATCCCTTCTACCAACAGCCTACTTCTGCATGTTTTTCCCCTTTATTGTAAATCGCATACTTAATATAAATGAATATATGCTATAGTACAATATTATTACAAGGGAAAAAAATTAATAGTTGCTTTCTCCAGCTATCCATCTCCTCATCCCACAAATGGCTGACAGAGGATCAAGATCCCTTTTGTATCAAGAAACATTTTCAGTGATATGGGATATAACCTTAATCAACTTTATCACATCTTCATACCCTGATTTTTCCTTTGCTTTCTCAATCACCAATTTCCAATTATCACTCCATGATTCTTTACTATATTCTCCACTATACTTTAATCTTCTTTCCCTAAGGAAATCAAACAGTATAGCTTCTTTTATATTTTAATAAATAAAACTCATTCCAATTTGATTTCATTTTCAAATTTTACTTCTAAAGCAATAAATGCAAGAGTAGCTTTTAAAATTTGTTTTATTACATAACTTTCATCCCTGTTTAGACCGGTTATCCCTAGGTCAAGGGTTAAACAATTTTCTTTACTTAATTGAACCTCTCTCCTCTTTCTGCATGTTGAAGATAAATTTCTGTCCATGAAAAACTAGGCTCTGAAAGACTTAGACTGCCCCTACATCATGTAGGAGCCCACCATAGATGCAAAAGAATAGAGATGGGAAAGAAACTTGCTTCATTTCTGTTTTTGTACAGGTGTGAGGAGGTGACAGTGACTGCAGTGTTGCTGTCCCAAGACTCAGCTGGGACTCAATGGCTGACAGAGCTGCCAGCTGCTGTGATGATCAGAAATGACAAAAGTGTCATATGCTATGCACATGATCAATCACCCAGCAACAGGAGGAGGACACCAGAAATGTAACTGGCTAGGGAACATGGTGAGGCAGATAACAACAAGTGAGCTAGCAGAGGAAGCTGCCAGGACCCAGGGTGGTAATAGATTTGCTGAAAACTCAAAGGGCGTTTGCAGAAGGAGTCAAGAGCAGAGGAGCAGAGCAGAGAGAAAACTGCTGACAAGATAAAATCCTTGCCATAGAAAGGGAAAGGGAGCTAAGGAGGCCCCATTTATCTGAAGACTGGGCTCACACCAGCTGGAGCCCTAGCTTATTTTCCTCTCCACGCTAGCTCCAGAGAGCTTTAGGAACACTTCCTTTGCCCCAGTAGGAATATACTTGACCCCCCACTTGGAAAACATTTCCACAATGTAGAAGATAAGACCAGACTACCTGTTCAGTGAGACTGTCAGAATTACCACATTTTGTTTCAGACTGGTTAGTTGAGGGGGCTCAACTCAATTTCAATCTAGAAGACTGAGAGCCTGTTAGTGTCCTATCTGGTACTTATCTAAGGGGCTGATTATGGCAATACTTACTGTTGAATGAGTCTGAGGGTCTTTCCACACTACACTGTTATAATGCTATTATTCCACTTTCAACATACTGTGGAATTCTGGGATTTGTAGTTTGCTGTGTCCAGAGAGCTCTCTGGTTGAGAATTCTCAATGCCTCTCCCTAAACTGCAAACCCCAGGATTCCACAGGATGTTAAAAGTGGAATAATAGCACTATAACAGTGTAGTGCGGAAAGGCCCTGAGCCTGTTTTGATTCATGGTCCTTCATGGACTGTATTTTCATGATACCCACACTGAATTCTAGTCCTACTTATGTGTGTCATCCTGACTTACACAAGATACCCAATGCTAGGAGTCATTGCTAGCCGAGTATTATAAAGGGACAAGGTGCAGAAAAGAATGGTATCTAAGCCCAGTATAGAATTGGTGCCTATGAGCCCCAGAAACATGTCTGTGTCTTTTTGGAAGGTTATGGATGCCAAGAGCTGTGGTATGCCTCGCTCCCACCATGGAAGGAATGGGCAGAGTCACAACAGGAATATTCATTTCATACCTTCTGAGACTGGCAGTGAAACAGAATGTACCTTGCTGTGGGAATCTACGCATTTGCAAAATTTGCAATACAAAAAATTCACAGAACCTTAAAAAAAGGAGACATTGGGAAAATGCCAAATCAAAATCAATGGAAAATGCATGCAGAAATGCATATATTAGGTAAATGTGTACAAAAATGTGTACGTTTTGAGAAAAATGCACCAAAATTTTAATGGAGGAGTAAAGGGAGTCTTACTCCCTGATATATATAGAATAATGTTAGAATGAGGATGTTGGTGAGATACTGAGAAAATGAAACAAGACTGAAACAGATTTTCATATCCATACAAATGACTTTCCACTGAAGATTTTCAGCCTTAACCTTTAGAGGGTAACAAGAACAGTGGTGGAGGGAATAGAGAGAGCAATTTGTCCTTTTCCACCCTTGCATGTTCTTTTAATCCTGAAGCAAAATGAATACCTATGTCTGAAATGTAAATAAGCCTATTTATTGGTCCTTATTATCTCAAAATAATCAGGAGTACAAATGCAACGGGCTTGTTTGTGTGTGTGTATTTTATTAGATTCAACGCAGTTATAAAATAGTGTGATGTATGAAAATTCTGTGTTTGAGGCACCAAGTCAACTCAGAAGGTGAGATGGAAATGTGAGGCTTGATAGGGGACGATTTGTTTCTGCTGGCCTGTTTTTTAGCTTCAGTAAAATATCTGTCAGTTCTGTTTCTAGGTTGAAATATAGTTAATTCCTTACTTTTTATAGGTTCCTTGGTACCTGGAAAGGCAGCACAGAAATTATACAAACAAACAAAACAGAGAATATTGAGCAAAATGCAGAGTGAAGAAACAGCTGTAAACAGCTTGCTCTTGAGTACAGGCCACTTAAAAAGTCATCTATCCATCTTCTGTCTGTCTGTCTGTCTAACATAACCCATTTCCTTCTCTTTCCCTCTTACTCTCCCCAAATACAGGAGATTGCAGTTGGTCCTCTAGAAACTGTGTTCAAATAAACTTCTTACTTCTTACATGTGAAAAATCTGTTTTTCTCCAGCAGATGTCAGTGAAAGCTGTAAAACTGGAGAAAATAAGATCAGTGATTCTTATTTACAGGAATGTGCTACAGGCCCATGGGCTTCATAATCCTTGGCATTTAGGAAACAAATACTTCATTATCCTAAATTCAATTGCTAGTCTCAACTAAAGCAGACCCTTGAATCAATTGCTGCATGGTAAATCAACACTTTTGTAAATTCCATTGATTCATTGGGTCTACTCTAGACGGATCTAGTAGTTAGATTCAGGACTTTGCATTTAATCATAAGTACATTGCTTTCTATGGACAAAATGTTTCCTAACTTTCAGAAGGTTAAATCTAAATGGCTTAAAATTACTTTTGTTATTGTTATATTTTATCTAAATGTAATTCTAACAGTCATCAAATTTGAAAATATAAATGTGAATGCTGTTGAACACAAACACTGAAGTCTGCAAACCTATACCCCCTTTATTTACGAAGTTAGGTAGGGATGGACAAACAGGTGAATTTCACTTTCTTTTACCTTTATTTTAAATGTGCAAGAGTTCTGACCCTTTTAAAGAAATTTATGAATTTTGTAAGTTTTTAGCCAAAACTGAACCAAACAAAATTTTCATGCAACCTGCCAAATTCAAGGTACATATTATTCACAGTACAGAGAATACTGTGTTGTTCTTGTCTGCCAGCAACTGGTAAGGATTATAAGTCTTTCAGAAAATTTCAAGATATATTGTCCTTTATTTTTTTTTAAATGAACCGTATGAATATCTTGCCCATCCCTAGCTAGTAGACAATGGCGCTCAACTGAGTGGAATTGCTTCTGAGCATACACACATAAGACTGATACGTATAAGATCACACCATGAGTTCTATGGATCGTAATGGGGCTTTGTTTCATATGTTTAAGATTAAATTAAAAAGTTACTATTATTATTATTGCAGAGCTGAGGTGTAAAGTAGCAAGAATATTTATAGCAGATGATGGGAAATACTAAATGATTCCCAGTGTGGCTGATCGAATGACTATTTGCAATAAACTTTGGTTCTGAAAACCAACACAACTTTATATCAAATAGATTTATTGAAATATGTCTAATTGGCTATCATACTGAAATTTAAAGACAGACTTTGTTTCCCTGTACCCTAACCCCCCCCTCCCAAATTGTTGAAAATGCCTTTGCATCACCATTATAAGGAAGGATATAATTTACTGAAACTTAAATCACGTCAACAACAAGTACAACACTTCTGCCTGGGAAATATTTAAACAATGGAATTTTTTTGCCTAAGTTGGATGTTTTAAAGGGAATATTGGAAATCAAACATTACATAGGATCATGGCAACAAATTCCTTGAGGCTCAGATCCCAATTATGCACCTCTGTAGCTTACAGAAGCATAGTACAGAGTGATGTCAAGTAAACAATTCTCTAAACAGCAGGTGTAACAATGTGAATAGAAACTGAGCCCAGAAAAATAACCCCTGCAGAAAATAATAAATAGCAAGAAGTGAGGAACAAGAATAGGTTCCACTGACCTTGATCCAACAACATGCTGATGGCCATCTGTAAGTTGAATGGGATTTTCCTTTCCTTCCCTTCAGTCTCTCCCTCTGTGTCATCTGAAGCCTGCTCTATAGGGGTTTTCCAGACCTCTGGAACAGGTTTTGAGGGAAGACAGAAGGTGCAGAGGTTTTGGGAAACAGGAGGAAACTCCTGGGTTCTGCTGACTTAAGTAGTTCGTCAGCTGGATCCTGACCAATACAAAAAAAGGGTACTAGATCTAAAGATGCTGGTTTTAAGTTCCCTTAAAACTTTTTATAAAAAGGATAATGGTTATATTTAACCATATTACAGACACAGATACATTGGTTCCTTTTATCTTCTATGTATTTGAGATCCTCCACAGCGGATTTTGAAGGACACAAGAACCAATATTTTCCATGTTTTTGAATCTGAGGAAATCATTTAGGAGTGAGCGTAATGTGTGTATGGTAATGTAATTACGACGCATGTTAGTGTAACCTTATTTCATTATGCATTATGAATTTGGTGCATTTTATTGATCTGTATGCAAGGACATCATGAACTGTAATTGCTCTATTTTGTTTTTGTCTTAAAACAAGCCAATGATCTTCCGTATGTAATTTAGTAAGGATAATTATTTGAGGCCTGCTGGGTGGGGGTTGCTTCTGCAGGTAGTTTTTTTGCTCACACAAGTGGCTTTTGATCACACAAAAACCACTGGATGAAAACCATGATTTTACACACACACACACACACACACACACACATCATTTACAAATAGCAAAATCATTAGATGGCTGCTGGATAGGGGTGAGTGATTTCTGTTTTTTAACATTTTTTGAAGATGTGAGAGATATTATTAGATTATTAGTGGTGTTCTTCTATTTTAAAAATTATTGCATTACTACAAGTAGTCATCTTAGGCTCTGCATCATAAAAAGAAGGAGGGAAGGAAAGGGGGAGAAAAAAAATGAGGGTTCCAGGACCTTTATGACTTATTGGCTTTTATTTTAGAATGAGCTCTTATGAGTCTGAACTCACTTCTTCAAATGCAGTACACAGCAAAGTTAAAATAATCTGAGGCTTCAATGCTATCAGAAGAAGTGGGTTTATATCCACCAAAGCTCATGCTAAAATAAAAACCAGTTAGTCTTAAAGGTGTCCTGACACATTCCTTCTTTTATTCCCTCCTCCACTTTACATCAGAATTATATGTCACAGCAAAGGTTTGATTTAGAATATTTTATTCCCAACAGTTTCCTCTGATGTTGGGAGAGAAAAATATTTATATTTGAACACAGGATCTTGGAATTATCTGCAAGACATTAAAAATCCCTTTCCTTTCTCTCACACACATTCTCTCATTTTCTCTTCCCCAATCCTGTGTTCTGTAGATTTTTGGAGTTCAGTTCCTATAAGTCCCAAATAACATGGGCAATGGCCTGGAATTCTGGAAGCTGTAAGTCTAAAACGTTTGGAAAGCACCAGACTTGGAGTAGCAGAATTTAAGTGGTAATAATTCCAAGGAAGGAGAAAGATAGGGGGAAAAGTGACAATAACATTTCATTGCAATCAACATGTAATTTCTATAGAAAAATGTTATCAGGAACTTCTTGAAAGTTTTGCCATTTTTACAGAGAAAACTTTGATGCATTCAGTCTCATCTAGCCTTAGATGAGCCTACCTTCTGCAAATAAATCTGTGATTTCTGCTTAATAAGTAGATCTGCATACAATTGAAAAAAAAACTTTTTTCTATGGTTCTCTATCAGTTAATCCATTTAATTTTCCAAGAAAAGCAAATACTATTGAAAAGATTGTTCCATTACTGAATACTTAAGGTACTTGTGACTGTATGGAAGTTAGCTTCTTTTTAATATCATTTCTTATGGAGAAATATGATTGCATCTAACTATCATGAATATCTCTATTTTTCCATTTGCACACTCAAAAAGAGAAACTGTCCCAATCTTTTAATCTCTGCAGTGAGCAACTCTACTGAGAAGTACTAACAATTAGATATATGCATCTATCTTTGAACATTTCCATTGGGAGTGTCAAACCCTGTAATTGCAAGGAGCAATTCTCCACCCAAAAAGGCCAGACACCTCCACAGAATTACTGTGGGTGACAATACTAGGTTCTAAAAGCAATTTAATGCTGTGCCCCCATAATCAAAATGTTTGGGGCGATCTCTGAATTGGAGAATGAAACCAGAACAATATCCAGAGTGGGAGTGCTATAATAGGTGAACTTCAAACATTCTTATACAGACTGGATAAATACACATTTTCATTGTGACAAAAAGGTACATTTTCTAGATACCACAAATGACTGCACCCTAAAATAATTAAGCATAGAACCAACAAGAGAGGATGTAATCCTAAGAAGCACTTGGGACCTAGGCCATTTCTGCATGTTTCCTAATCCCATCATCCTCTGGTTGTCATCCCAGCAGTGCCTTTGGTGGGTAGGGAGTGCAACAGGAACTCTCCCCTTTGCAACTGTCCAGATCCCTGCAGAAGGAAGCACAAGGGACACACCTCTTCCTTCTGCAGTGCAGCCAGGCTCTTTCCCATGATGTGCTGGGGAGGAAGCGCCTCCGTCGTGCTTCCTGCCCTTCCGCATGGCAAGGAAGGATGGGAGCGTTGCATGATTGGGGGTCATTTACCCCTCAATTGTGCCGGCTGGTGATGGAAGAAGGGTGGGACCATGACAATGTCATGCAAAAGCATCGTTGCGGTGCCACTCCTCTTGCGTCCTCAAGCTGGGACGCAGTCGTTGTGTGGAAAGGGCCCTAGTGTGGGATGTTACTTTTGTTGAATTGGTTGAAAATGACTCACAGTGGTAACTATTTTGTGTGTTAAGTAGGAAATTTCCAACACTATTTGCAATAAACATATTTATCTGCATGATAGAAAACTTCTAAAAAACAAGGGCATTAGTAAAAAGGATACAAAACAGAAATCAGGGCTCTTCAGAACACATGGAGGTTACTCAAAATTAGAATTACACAAGTTCAGCTAAAATTTGTGGCACAATCAGGAAAGGTACCACAAGATGTCACTTGCTTGGTTAATGAATTGTGTCAGGGAATTTAATGGAAAATAAGTATTTTGTCTAACTGAAGAGATGGAAAAGGAATGCAAACTTGCAAACAAGATTGCAAAAAAGACAATAATGGATGCAAAAAAAAAAAAAAAGAATTTTGTGGAGCCTATCACTAATAAGATCAATAATACACAATTATGTAAATGCCTCAGAAGCAGGAACATGGACAGTTAGTCTGTTGATTGATAATACTAAGAGAAGATAAGGAGATTTCAGAGAAAAGAAATGAATGATCTGTGGTTTCCTCACTGCAGAAAATGTGGGAAGGTAGCCATGAGTGAACTGATTTTTTTTTTCATGAAGTGAAATTGAGGAACTATAGGACAAGAGATGACTTTAGTGGCTGATGGGGGGAAAAAAGTGCTATGTCCAGATATTATCCATCTGAGATTTTGTTAAACAAAAAGTGCAAAAATGACATTCCTGAAATTTCTCACTGGACACATATAATTTGTCTTTAAGACCATCTTCTGTGACAAAGGACTACAGTCTGGCCAATGCAACTTCAAATTTCAAAAATGGACATTACAGTCTAGTTAGCTCAATGTATCTTCCAGCTATATTAATCGAAAGCTTTATCAAGCACAGAGAACACAAGTCTTAATGAAAGAGAATCAACCTAGCTTCTCCATTCATGTTCAGTGACCTTTAATTGCTCTTAGACTGCATCAATAACCTGCTGCATAAAGGTGATCTGACAGATATTGTTTACTTGAGTTGGGGAGTGTATTTTAATGGTGGGTTTGGGGTTTAGTCAACATGGCTCTCTTTGTATTTTTTCAACTTGAGAACACCTAATGCAGCTGCAAAGCAGGGAAATCCTAACTTGAAGACCATGAGCTGTTTGTCATCTTGTACAGAGACCTGATTCTCAAGATGATTCTAATTGGCTTCACTGGCACGATGACTTGTCATACTAGCTCAGTATTTCTGCAGACTTGACAGCCTGGGGTCTTCCTGATGTGCTCTGACATCATAGCAGCTTTTGACTTTATACAAGCAGGGACAGACCTGGTCTCAGAGGTAGATACTTCATAGCATCCATGGAGAACTGAAATTCTATGCCCTCATTTTCTGCCTTTGTTCCTGTCACTTCTTTGCCTCTCTTTTTCTCTGGCAGCGGGTAGGGGGGGAAGGGTCTAAACTTTTTGTCTACCTCATTCTCATCATATAATCAAAACAAACAACATGCAGATCTGAAACATGTAGATACAGGCCCTTTCCGCACGAGGCTGGTTAATCGGTTTGTGTCGTTTCTTACTGGATTTTCTGGGCTCGAAACAAGGTGGACTTTCCCACATTTCCTTCCGCACAGCTACTGCTTATGTTCCATTTTGATTCGGAGGAGTGCGAGTTCATGAATCCATACTGCCTCCACCGTGGCCGCCCCTGCTACTCCCCTCACCCAGCCCCATCGGCTGTGATTGCCCCCCCTTTTTTTGCATGGTTTAGTATGTCATTGCGTACGTGCGTACGTACATAAGCCCATACTACCCCCTGGCTCCTCCCATGAGCCCTCCCCTGACCACGAATTTGCATTGGCGCAAATGTACGTGTCTGCACCACTGTGAAAGTACGAATCGGATTGATCTGGAAAATTGGAAAACCGATTTCTTCCAGTTTTCAAGTAGCGCACTTTACCACCACATGGGGGTGCATTTAGTCGGAATTACGTGCGGAACGAAGGTAAATAAACCGAACCTAGTCCGCTCGAACGTGCAGAAGACCTCTGTGGCAAGACGCATTGGCCCGCCTTAATAACCGCATGCGGAAAGGGCCTGTGTCATCACTGCCCCCAAGAAATTTTGTACCATCTTTGGCTGAAGAAGAAGCCACTGAGTTTTGAACGCCAGTGTAATTAGGGAGGCCTAATAAAGGTGTCATCGATGTATGTTTGGGAGTTTTGGCTGCTTATTTGTTACTATATTCAAGGTTCTTTTCTTGACCTACAATACCTAGAAGTCCACCATGCCCCATATATTCCTAATCAATCTCTGAGATTCTCACTGGAGGCCTCATGGGTTGTCCCACAACCAGCAATGCCATTACCTATCATTGCAAAGATGGAGATTTGGAATGCTGTTATGTCATACAATCTAAGATCTAGAAACTCTGATGGGAACTCTCTTTAAAACTCTCTTTAAAAACCAATTATTTACACAAGCCTTCTCAGATCAGTAACAATTATTTCTCTTAGTCCATTTTTTCCATTAACTGTTGACATATTTTCAATATCTCGTGGAAGGATGAAAACAGTCAGTCCCCCAAGATTCTGTATTGGAACTGGTCTCTTCAACTACTGCATAAATGCCATGACTGGTACATAATCTGCTTTGAAATTGTTCTGCATTATCTTTTTGTGCTATATTACATATATTTTAGGTAAACCACATAGAAATTTATTAACTGGTACATAAATACCATAGTTTGGTACTAGTTACTAGTTTGGTTTGGTATGAGGAATTAAATTGTTTTAAAGTGCTTCACAGTGTTTTAAAATATTTGAGCTTGTTTTAGATTGTTTTAAGATGTTTTTATTGATGGCTAATATACGGCAAGTTATCAGTACTTAAATTTATACATTCATATATGTAAATGCTTACATACAGATATATCAGTGAGAACTTTTATGATAAAATGTTGGCTCGTCTCAAGGAGATAACTTTTTTTATCTCTTCAAATGTTAAGATGTTACAATGCCTAACGCTGATTTCAAAAATTTCACGCTTGGAAAAGAAACAGCAAAAAATACCATGATTCAGAAAAGACACACAGTAAATGACATTCATCTATTATTTTTACTTGGAAAATGGCTTTTCACATATAGCGGGGAAATAGCTTCGTTCGCCATTCAGACATTTGTGGCTCAGCCGTTGTGTGTGGCCTCGCAGTGGGATTAGAAAAGCCATGCAAGAAACTATTAGATCCTGTTAACTGTTGAATGTTTAGGTTTTCATTTTAGCCCACTCGCTCAGGTAATGAAGTCCCAGTTCCAATCATGGCAACCCAACGGACTAACACCACACAAATAGGAATATGTTTTTCAGCTCTTCTCTTTTCTTTCAGCATGTGACTCTGATTATCTGCAGATCCTTTGAGTGTTTGCGATTTCAATCAGCAATTTGTTCATTCACTGCCTTTTTGTTTATTGATTTATAAGCCCTTTAAAGCTGTATCATTATTGCCAGCATTTTCCTCTCCATAGGGGCGAAACAGTATTTTGTTAATAGTGTGTTAGAAGCTATTTGAAACTGACAGTGTGTTTTGAAGTTGGGTAAGAGAGGTGACATATTTATATGAGATTGAGAGAAGTGGTCATGAAACATAATTACTGTATCTGAAGGGGAGGAAATCTACAGGTACCAGAGGGAGCTCCTCTGTACTGTTGAGGCACCAGTAAAATTGCTGCTCAGTTCCACATAAATAGAGAACAACTAGAAACCTTCCTGGGTAGATCTGGCAGCAGCATAATGCATCACAAAGATCTCAACAAATCTGTAGTTTCCATGGTTGGATCTGATATATGCTCACTTAGTGGTCTAGTTTGTAAAAGCTTGTATAGAAATTTATAGAATTAGTTTTTCACCATTGTACGTTCATTTTGTTCTTCCATGATGTTTTAGAGGTTCTTTAGACATCTCATTAGTTAAATTTTAAACTTCTTATATTTGAATCCTACCTTTCCTACCAAAGCCTCAAGTGATACACTTCCGTATCCTGATTTAATCCCTCATATCAATCTTTGTGTCTCTAAATAATGGTGTAAAAGCTGGATAGTGAAGAAAGCTATCAGGAAGAGAATCAGCTCATTTCAAATGTAGTGCTGGAAGAGAATTCTATGGATATCATGGGCTTCTGAAAAGACGAATGGATGGGTGTTAGGGCCTTATCACACCAAGGCGTCATACCATCAGAAGAATGCATTATTCCTGGTTCAAGATCAGTCCTATTGGACAATTTGGTTGCTCAACAGCAGCTATTGCATTGAAATCCATTTGAAATGTGTTCTTTTTCATGCTGTAAATAATCTGGTTATGTCCCTCTTTCTTATAACAATCCAGTTAGTTGTGGGGTTGTGGTTTCTTCATAGCACTTCCTTCTGTAGCTGACCCAGTAGTGGGCATGGTGTGAGCATTCCCAGCTTGTCCCTCCCTCAGCTATTCCTAAGGAGATCTCTGCCCAGTAACCTCCAGACCAATGATGAAGTAGGGGGCAGGGGAAAGGACTCGGCAATGATGCTGCAATGCAGGGGGAAGAACAGTGCGAACGATGCTATTCATCCGTGCCTATCAAAAGTGTGCAACAGAAAGTGTTAATAACCTGATACCATCATGGGAATGGCTACAGTGGGATTCCAATGGAACAATGCGGTATTAAAGTATGGTGTGATAAGGCTCTTAGAGCAAATCAGGCCTAAATTCTCACTAGAAGAGGGTTTTTAAATTTTTTTTTAAAATTTAGGCTTTTATCTTTGGGCATATCAGGAGACAACAGGACTCACTGGAAAATATGATAATGTTTGGTAAAGTGGAAGTCAGTAAGAGAAGAGGAAGACAACACTACAGAGGAGTTAATTCAATCAAGGAAGCCACAGTTCTGAGTTTGCAAACCCTGAGCAGGGCACGTGATGACTGGGACTCTTAGAAATCTCTCATTCATAAGGTCAACATAAGTTGACTTCAACTTGATGGCAAATAGCAGCAGCAGCAACAACAACAATTTTTTGAGCTACGGTTGCTGGTGAGATTGTGAATCTGTTCTAGATTTCAGTCTAAAGTTTAGCAGAACTATCTAAGGTGATGAATCCCATCCCTCAAAGGATAGGGACTAAACCCTGGACAGTTTCCTTGCCCGACTGAGATGGAAACCAGAAACCGCCAGTGCCTATGAGATACTCTAAGAAAAACTGACTGATCATACAATGAGCTTTGTGGCCAAGAAGGGAACTCCCTTCTTGGCCACAAAGCTCACTGTTTCATTAGTCACTTTTTCTTAGAGTATCTCATAGGCACTGGCGGTTTGTGGTTTCCATCTCAGTTGGATCTCATTCTGGCATTTCAGTCTATTTACCTCAGTAGCTCTCTGCTGTTGGACAGCTTATTGATTGGATTATGTTTTTAGGACTCTTAACAAGAGGACAGACATTCTTACAGAATCTAGACCTAATATAGGTCAGAAACAGGTTGTAGTCTGGATGAAAATCAAATGTGATAGCTTAAGATAAAACAAATTTCTAACTAGAACTAGCTCTAGTTCTAGCTAGATGAAAGCTTGATGCCAGGATATGGACTTTGCTTGGTTCCTTGCCTGCTTCTCCCCATACCTTCTTTCACTTAGGCTTGCTATGCCACCGGTTGCATCTTCTCCCTTTCCCTGAACCTGTTTTCTTTACAGCACTGGTAGCTGTGCAATGAAGGAGCTGAGAACACATGGTCCTCAAGACGTAGTTGGACTGGAACTTCTATTTTTTCTCACTCTGTGTTGGTTAGAGCTGATACAAATTAGCAATTTAACAACATTTAAAGTGTCACACACTCCCCTTATCACTGCTGTAGTGGGTCTGTAGCCAAACAAATGGCTAGCTCAGGTCCCATTAGAGTGCTGCCATAGGGTAAGGCCACAAGTAAGTCAGAAAGAAGGGGCAGATGGTCACTTATCTTTCCCCCTGCTTGTAAGGTTAAGAGCGATGCTGGTGGTGGCAGCACCATCAGGAGTAAAACAATCAACAGGGAGGACATGGGAACCACAGTTGGGCTAGGGCCCTCCCCACCAAGGACACTTGCCCAAGGTCTCCCAAAACCTGTAGCCAAGCCTGTCCTGATAGTCTAAAAAAGGTGGTGGGTAATGTATGGTTCTCTATAGGCTGTTAAAAACTGGCTATGGTGAATAGGGCTGTTGGGAATGGTAGTCCACCTACATTTGGAGAGCCATACCTTCCTCACTCTAAAAGCACGGTCAGTTTACTGATAGTCAGAGTGAGTGGAAGAGGGAGTGAAAACAAGCAGAAAATCAATGGAAACAGGGTTTCCCAGCTCATCACAGCATCTTTCTTCTATTTCTGTATAGCATCACATCACTAGAAATGGGACACACCAGAGCTTGATGTAAATTAATTGGCCTATTTATTTATTTATTGTTCCACATTTCTCCCAACATAGGACTGAAGATGTCTCACAGCAAAACAAACAAGCAAAATAAAAATAAAAAGTGATTATAATAAAAGTTTTTTTAAAAAAAGCATACAAACAATAATTTTAAAATACCACTTAAAAACAGTTTAAGTGTGCTTATATCACTACAGTGAGCAAAAAGTAGAGCACACATAGCTCATTGAAAGACTCTTCTGCACCAGCCAGTTCGTCACTAAAAGGCTATCTAAATAAATAATAGAAAGGCCTTTGACAGATAGGAAAAGGACAGTAGAGCAGGGGCCAGCCTAGCTTCCTCTGGAAGAAAATTCCACATTCTAGTAGCAGCCACAAGGAAGGCTCTTTCACAGGTGTGTTTGTGATGGTGGTAGGACTAAGGCCATTCCATAGGATGTTGAAAGTGGAATAATAGCACTATAACAGTCTAGTGCAAAAATGGCCTAAGAAGTAGCTCAAACCTGAGGAGTTTAAATCTCAGGCAGGCTCATATATAGATTTTTCATATAATGGACCTGAGCATCACAGCAGAGTTCACATACCTTGAGATCTAGTGAAGAGGTGGTATGAACAAGTGAAATTACACTTTTGTGACATGGCAGGTTCTCCCTCCCCCTTCCCCCGCCACGTTTAAAATTTGGGCATTCCCTTTACCAGACAAATAAAATACGTTTAAGCTTGGCTTCTGCTGAGTGAAGAAGGGTTGTATGGGATGGCAGGTACATTGGAGGAAAACATATAATGGGATGAAGTGAGGCAACAAAGACATCTGTTTGTGAGGGGTAAGTTACTGTAGTGATGTGAACCTTAGCAAGGCTTGGGCATCTCTTGAGTGGGACAAGGCAAAAAGAGTCTTGGGTACTTTTATTGTCTTAAGAGGGATTAAGTGTTGTTCTTTGGGCTGTTATACATTTTGACAGCTTCTATAGATCTGGTTGACCTCCTTACAATTCTCTTCTAAGCCCCAAGCATGGTGGTAGACAACCTCCTCACAGAACTTAGAAAAGTCATTTTTGAACTATAATTCCCACAGTTCCCCAGAAACCATGATCAGTGATGTGAGTTCTTGGAATTCTAGCCCCTAAGACTAACTTTTTTAAGCTTTTTCTACTTCTTTAAAATTAGCTTTATTCCTGGTTTAGATTAAATCCATAAGCAAGATGATCAGTTTGTAGTGAGGTTGTTCCATGTGATTGCATTGTCTTGGCTGAATGGGAGCAATAAATTAATTGACATCATCTGCACATTGGTACATATAATTGTGGTTTATGTACAGCTGAAATGTACTTGCTTTCAAAAATTCTCCTCAGAAAACTTTGTAGATCTTGATTTTGAATACCCTCTGCTGACCTTGAATACTTGAATAATCTTTAAATTCTAATTTTTGCTATCTGTGTATGAGACGCTCAGGAATTTTCTAAATATTTCACTTCTGAGAGAAGAATTTTATAGTGTATTCTCATTTGTTATAACCATTTGCAAGTTTCACTTCAAAACTTTCCCACAACTGCTTTTTTAAAAAACAAAACAAAAACAAATTCTAAACTGCAATATAAAACAACAAAAATCCATAGAAAGGAATACCATCCAAAAGCAGCAAAATCCATTTAGAATGTGTGCCAGTGTATGAAAGTAAAGGACAAAAGTCTTCAGTGCTGCCATGAAATCAAGATAATTTAGGGCAAGTTGGGCTGGTGAAAGTATTATGCTAACAGGGTGTCACCCCCACCACAAAGATGTCTCTCCCGAATAGCCACTAGCCACATTTCAAATGGCAGGAATAAGGGCATCTATTCAGTATTTGAGTCAAAACATGGAAAAGTTACTTCTTGGACTAAAACCTCCAGAATCTCCAAAAGATAACATTTTAACCTCTCTTTACAGTGTACTGTCAGGCATTTTCTGCACTGATATATGACAAGAGGTTTCTTTGTATCTCGTACTAAGCCAATGTACACTGCATGTATTTTAAGGTGCCCACATGGAATATTGCACAGCTCAGCATTGCCCACTGTGACTCTGAGAGTGCCCTGCTACAGACCCACACACACACATCTGCCCACAGTATGGGAAGATGGTGGTAGAAGGCATCTTTCCCTTTACCGAAGAAATCAGGCCAACTTTCCAAATAACTCAGTTAGAAGACTGCTGCTACATCATACTTGCCAGTCTTTGAACACTAATGCACAGTAGCATGAACTGTTAGCTAGTATTTGTAACATAAGGGTTGTGACTTACACAGCCATAAGTCCTATTTACCCCTGTGTAAATCATTTTTTTAGTCATTACACAGTTATTACCAAGCTACCTCCCAAAACCTCACTTCTTAGTTGCTGCAGAATTGCTGCTGAAAGCTAATTCATTGGCCAATGGAAAAAGGGGAGTAGGTGAGAAACAGGAGGTGAAAAATTGATTTTTGTATGATAAGCGACTTTAAAGCTTGGAAATTTACCTTTATCCTTTCCCAGCTGCTACCAGAGCTTGCTGGTTTAACTTCAAGTTATTTGTATGTGTGTTGTACTTGTGCAATACTGGGTGCCCAAAAGACAGGAGAGAGGGAAGGGAACCCAGGAAGATGAACCCAGGGGTGCATGCATGTGAATGCATCACATCATTTGGAGCATGGCAGGAGGTAGAGGGCCAGTATTGTGATTCCTCGAGACTTCTTGCGGCAGCAATAGCACAGGGTCTGGAAAAACTAACCCCCAACATCTGGCAGTAACTTTTCTACAAATCCCAGCAGCAGCATAGGGTGTGGGTTATTTCCCAACATGTCACATGTGCCATAGATATGCTCACATATGATACAAAAATAGTGGAAACTGTTGTAGCCACTGATCCACCAAAAATGGCTTGGATTTTTCTCTCCAGGTTTGGGTTGCCACAGTCTCTGGTTAGACCCATTTGCTTTTGTGCTAATTCCCACCACCAGCTGGCCCCAAACCAATTCTGCCTGCCTTGAAACTTACCAGGTCTGCTCTATGACACTGCACGCACCTTCTTTCTGCTCTTAGGTTTTGACTCTGAAACCTCAGGGAAGAGAATAATGCTAAACTTGACAACCCCAGGGTATTTGTGAAAAGTGGCTCTTGGACATCTCATGCCTGTTTGTAATATATTAGTCCTGCAACACTGAAAATTGATCTCCCTTAGAATTAATACAACATCCCAGGTAAGTGCTGAAACGCTGAAAATGGATCCCTTAGAATTAATACTGTATCCCATAATAAGTGTTGGTGCCCCTACGGCTGCTACCTCCTTCCCTGCCATATGTGTTATGTCTAAACAAAACAATTTGGCTCAAGACTTGCTGAAGAAGTCGTTACCCACACTCTGTGGTCCCAGAAAACCATTTGGCTGGAGTAGTAGGAGCCCAATAAAATTTGATATACCTGTACCGTATATTATGGAGCCAGTTTTTAATATGATGATGTGCTATAACCTGTCAGTTAACCAGGAAAGGGGGCCAGTTTCTTGGGAAGATGGAAATCCTGTTTGGATGCAACACCACATGATTCTATTGGTTTGCAGTGAGCTAGAGACAGCTGGATATAATCAAATTAAAATTAAAAACTCATTGGAAGCAATGGACAGTATTTTCACAGATTGCCTATAAATCTACAGTAACTAGGTCTCCCTGCTTGTAACATCAAAAACATTTTTAGTGTCTCATTAGCAGGGAAATTTATTGCTCAACTATTGAACTATGTCAATTTTCAAAAACACTGTGTGACTAATTCCAGAAATCATGGGTTTGATTTGTATTCATTTTGGGCTGCCAGAAAGACTGAGCCAAGTTTTTCCTGCCTTATGAAATGACACTAATCATGAAATTAAAGGACATTGCATGTCTTCAGTATGGAAAATAAAGTTATTTTTTATATAAATATGCTAGCACCCTTCTTTTTCAATAAAAGGAAAAAGCCATTGCATCCCAAAGGATTTCCTATCCCAGCTGTGATTCTTTTCATTTTTATTTTTTGGTTTTAAATAAAGGACTCAATGACAATTCTATAGAAGAAGAGATTATTATTTTATACTGGAGTGTGGTTTCCATCTGTGCTCCTTGGAGTAGTTTATCACAGAAGTAGTTGGGAAATGCAATAGTTCAATCATTCTCAATGAAGCACACATGGGATTGGGGGAAAATATTTCATAAGCATATGTTTTGCATGACAGATTATGTGATATTGATGCTTAGGGAGCTCTGCTAAGAGTTAGCAGCCCAAAATAGGGCCCACTTGCATGAATTTTGTCTTGTCTCCAGGTAATTTCTATCCGATCCTTTAGCAGTGAATATCCAAACTTTATTAACAAACATTGCTAGGTAATGATGAAAATGAGAAAACAATTCATTATGGTGCAATCCTAGATGTGCCAGCTCAGAAGAATGCCCTACTGAGTTCAATAAGGCTTCTTGTTATTGTTGTTGTCGTTGTCATTTCTGACTTATTGAGATCATAAGGTGAACCTGTCACTGGGTTTTCTGGGGCTGAAAGTGTGTGATGTGGCCAGGGTCACCTACTGGGGTTTCCATGGCTTATTCCCAAATAAATGGTTTTGAATTTCTGCCTTAAGATATTTTGAACCTTTGTTTCTATATCATATTTCAAGGAAACTGTTCTAGGTGGAGGGCCAAAGGTAGACAGAGCATAGACTGCAAGTAAAGCACCTGCTTGTCATACAGAAGATAAAATCCACTCTCTGATATGTTCGGTTAAAACAGAGTAGGACAAAATGTGGGTGGCGTACAGCCCTCCAAGACCATTTTTGGGACCCTAGAACACCATGACAGTGGTGGCAGGAGAAAAAAAAGGGGGGAGCACAGAAGGGACAATATATCTAGGTGGGTGAAAGATGTGCCACATTGGAGGCAAATTCAATTAAAATAAATAAATAAACCAAAGAACTGCAAAAAGGGGCTTTAGTATGTAGCCTATGAGATTTATAATAAAAGTGAGGAGTTATCAATACTTGTCTTTTGAATTATGATTTGATCAGGCCTGGCAACAGCACTTAGGACTTTAGACAGTTGCCAGGATCCTAGCATCCTGGCAAGGCCTTACCTGTCCCGATGCTTGCACTCTGTATCTCTGCAGAGAACAATTGGCTCTTCAACCCACCATTTCACACAAAGCCAGGAGTAGTACAGTAGTTTCATGGCACATTTTAGACAGCAGGTTATTAGCCATCTGTCACCATCACCAAGCAAGCCTATGTTTCCAGCTAATGAAGAGTGGAGTATCAGTAAAGGACATTTTGTGAAGAGCCCACTAAAACCCTCAGTTAGTCCAATATAGAATATTCAAACCAAATCAGAAACTCTTATATGTCTATTTAATGTAAGACACATTAGAATTCTTGTCAGATTGTTGTTAGGCTGTATTTCAGAGATTTCATAGTTACTTATTACTGCTACCTTAACTGATTCAGATATTATATTGTTTACAATCTACTGAATGAACAAATGAATTGAATGAAGAGATGCCAATGGATAATATTCAGCAGCACCATCAGAACTAACAATATTTTCACAAGCAACAGCTCTAATTAAAATTCTGTGAAAACTCAACATCTTAATGTTAATGAAAATGACAGTCCTGCCAAATAAAGCATCTTACGGCTGGAAATCCATACAGATTTAGGGTGTATTCACAATGCACAATTATAGCAACTTGATACCACTTTAATTGTTATGACTGCATCCTGTGGAATTTTGGAATTTGTAGTTTGGACAGGTACTTATAATTCTCTTCAGAGTGTTCTGATGCTATAGGTATAAGGAATGCACTAGAGGATTCTATGTACTATAACCCCAGGATTCCACAGGGTGGAGCTACAGCAGTTAAAGTGGCAATAAACTTTTATAACTGTGCAAAACCCATGCACCCTTACGTAGGAGTAAGCCTCAGTGAGACTTTCACCTGAAACACTCATTTAATTCCATACTGGATTCAATGGGAGAGATAAAGAACGGAGCAATTCCTCTTTCCTATTGTAATCAAAGGGTCTTGCTACTCTTTAACATTTGACTGGATTAAATCTACTGACTTGCTTAAAGACCAGACAGGATCTCAAAACATTTTCTTCCCATACCATTTTGATTTTGCCTGAAAGAAATGAATAATTAGTAGGGAGGTAACGGCTTGACATTTTAAAAACTTTAGAGAACACCTTGTTGGCTTATTAATAAAGACCTCTGAGCACATCTCTAGATGATACCAGCAGTACTCCCTCATTCTTGTCCAGCTGTGGAGAAGCAATCTCTTTCCAACATTGACACACCTAATGAGAAAATGCAAGGAGAGCTTTGCTTGCTTTTCCTTTTTTTTAAAAGGTGAAATTTGTCTTCTAAGACAAAATGGAAAATAAGCCTTCTGGGAAACATTTTTTATGTAATAAACTGGATGGAGGGTTGGTTTTTCCTATAATGGTTCCAATTCTGGAATATGAACAAATTCAGTTGTTTCAAGAAAACTGAGTAATGGACTGGATTCATCCTGGTCAGATCAGCAGACAATAAGAAAAAAGACTTTTTTCCCCATTGCAGGCCAGGTTCTTAAATGTTCAACCTGGAACAGATATCAAGGCAAAAAATTTCAAGATTTCTAGATCCATGTTTGCATTATCTGCATTATTCTTGCAAGGTAAATAAGAGAAGTATAGATGAAAGGCATGTGAAAATTGATAGAGATTTCATTGCCCATACAGTTCCTGACAAGCTGTCTAGCATTTACACCTTGAGGCCTCGAGCCTGAAAAAAATAATGACTTTTTTGGGAAACAATAACCAGTGTTTTTCCAGCTGGCTGGACAGTTCTGGGAGCTGTACTCCAAAATAATAATAATAATAATAATAATAATAATAATAATAATAGTAGTAGTAGTAGTAGTAGTAGTAGTAGTAATTTTTCAAAGTTCTGAATTAAGTTTTCTTTCTGATATGTCTCAGTTCTTTGAGCATGTATCTTTGTACACAGAAGGTACAGCCAAGAAATATATCAGTCTAGTCACATGAATGTTACAACAAGTGTGTTTTTAATTCACTGAGAGTCCAATTCTGTCTAAAACCATTTTCAGAAAGTATCAAGTGGAAGCCAGGCTAGTCTGTTAATGGGTCCAGTTGGGTTATGATTGTAGCGTTGGCTTAAAATATACATGAGGGACGTTAGAAGATTCTCAATTGCCCTCTCATTAGTATGATTAACAAGAATATTAACTGCTTCTATTGACCAATTATATGAATAACTTTTGTTTTGTTAACTCCTGTATGAAACTATTATTGCTGAAATCGGGAGCACATTTGTTACATCAGTGATAGAGTTGTTTGCGAACATTATGATAGTTACAGATAGTTATACACTGCTCTGTTCTTCCAGACAGCTGACGAAAGAGTTAGATAAGAAATAACAAGTAGTCAGTCTTAAGTGAAATACTAATCTTGCTGATGTATGTTTTATTCTGCTTTCCTAATCAAGAAAACAGCATAAAAACGTGAAGCTTGAAGAATAAAGTTATCCTTCTGGATCACTACTGCTAGTAGGTTGGGCTGAACACAGTTCTGATTGTCAGCAGGATCCTTTGGCCAAAGAAACTCTTTTGTTTGTTTTATTGCATTGCATACTTTGCATTCTGTGTTGCTGCCTCACTTCCTACCTGGTTTCAGAGCTCAGCCCAGCTCCGTGTCCAACCGGTTTGGATATGGTGGGTATGAGATTTTGACCCGCTCACAGTAGGACCGAGTTGGAAGTCTCACTGTCTCATCTGGAGAAGAGACGGCTGGTTGGTCTGCATGCTGGTGGTGTGGTTTATGGGTTGTTCGTGGATTTCAGACCAGTATTGCCCTTCAACACACTGTGGAGAAGTAGAGACATTTAGCAGTGGAGGTACAGCTTTCCCCCTGGAGAAGGGAAAGAAATGGTACAAATAAAATGATATATACCTGTTTAAGGCAAGTCTGGATAGACAGACTGAATTTCCCAATAGACTACTGACTTGTGAACTTACACACTGAAAAACTCAAGCAATCTGCCACTTGCTATTTCTTATGCTGTACTCCAAAGCTCAGTCTGTTTGCTTTTTTCTCCGAACTTATTGACTCTAAACAGATAGATGAAACTCAACTCCCTTGAATGTTCTATTTTCCCAGTGTTCAGGGCAATGGAATATTTGCCCATTTCCTCCAAACAATGTTCCTTTGGGAGGTAAGCACATTGGCTTGCTTGTGAACAGGCATCAAATATTAATTGGAACAATAACATAGTAATGTATGTTATTTCTGGGGAAAGAGATGTATGTTGCCTTGTTGACCACAGGGTGGCATCTGTTCTACCCATTTATGCAGAATCCTTTGCTTTCCAGTTCCAGTAAAATAGCTCAAATAACTCAGACTACAAAAATTAATCCAAACCCCAGTGTAGAAATGTCAATCTAACAAAATAATTGTGTATCCCTTCGGAAATTTCAGGAAAAATAGCCAAGGAAACCTTGCTTTGTTTGGACAGATTGTTATATATTAAGTTATGCATTTATTTAAAAGCTTGCCAAAATGTACATTTTGGCTTATCTCAGTGTGCCTATCATGGATTTTTAGTGAATGTTGGAAATTTATATTTAAAAAAATCAGTACAGATTTATTGACAGGTTTGATACAGAATAAAGGAGCTACGCTTTGTGAGTGCAAATGAGTAGAAGAACCTGCACAAAAGGTGGGTTTAGGGAGGGGCCTTTAGAAGTCTCAGCCAGAGATATCTTGGTCCTCAGTAAACTATAAACCCCAGAATTTCACAGGATGTTGAAAGTGGAATAATAGCACTATAACAGTATAGTGCAGAAAGGTCCTGAGTCTATTCCCCTGCTTATTATATGTCTGGACACCTCTGCCAGGTACTTTTCACCACATCATCTCAAAGAGGTTACAGTTTTGTGGAATGATTAGAAAGAAAGTCACTGGGGTTTATGTGCAGAAGAAAGGATTTAAGGAGACAGCTCTAAGGAGGCAATTGTCAACAGAAAGGAAACACTGTGGGGGAAGTGGAGCACCATTATGATGAATGGTTGCCTTGAGTTTTTAAAAATGTTAATTAGCTCTTTTAAAAATGTGATAGCAGCTCAGTATCAGAGCAACTTGTCAGAGCAGACACTCACCAAGTGTCTTTCTTGGCTTGTTTCTGAGCCTGTCCACTTCTGAGAATAGAGAGAAGAGGCAAAAGAAATCCAATTGTTGCTTTAGACAGTTCCTCTGGCTTTAGCTCTGTGGTCTGCTGTCAGACAGAATGAACCTATCACACTTTTGTGTGCTGTTACAGCAAAGACTGCAGTGCAGAGCTGGGACCAAGAGCACTGAGGATTACAGAAGGAAATGGTTTAGGCAGTGAAGAATTTTAAAGTCTAAGAAGACAAGCAACACGCAAAGCAGGACAAAAGGAAGGGATATCATCAAATATATGTCCATTTGCTTTTTTCCTCCAAATGTATTGCTTTATTATTACTACAAAGAGATAAGGGAAGTGGCTGGTAAGTAGGTCAGTTCAGACTGCCTGTCAGAATGAAAAGGAGGAGGGTGGTAGGGAGCTCTCTGCCAGGGGAGCACAAAGGGAGATGTTTATGTCAAGACCTCACTTCTCATCACCAAAATGCTTTGGATGAAAGGTAATATGCCAGACCTCAGTAGTGATGTCTAATGATGGACATGTGTCATACTGTGTCTCATTCTAGTGCTATCATTCTTGAACTGTGACAAAGACCACCCATGTAGGGATGAGGAATTCTCTCAGTTTTACTTTTCAGTTCTTTATATCTCAAGCCCTTTCCATCCTGGATATGAAAATAATCAGTACAGTACACACTCAAACAATGCAATAAAATAAGACTTCCCTCCTTTGCATTGGCCTAACCCAGTGGGTGCCTGTGTTCCCAGCACTGAGAAGATCATGTTGTTGCTGTGTGACATATAGGTTAAGGATGAGGAGGAAACAAAAACAACAGAAAAGGCTTCACAAGGGAGCCACTTCAAATGCAAAAGGTGGGAGCATGCAAAAAGTTTCCATACTTTTGGCATTTGGGGGTACAACTTCCCAATGTACAGATCCCCTCTGGCCTTGAATTTATAGCCTGCTCTCATCCAAATGAGGGATTATGCTTTTAGAAGACAGAAAAATGCAATTGCAATTTCCTTTCCTCAAGGAAGAGTGTGGCAATTATCAGGATATTTGGAGCGGGGCACATTGGCCCTCTCTGCCAGTCCTACTCAAAGTGTGGTCCAGGGCACCGTGCTGGTCCCAGAGTCATTGGCTTTCCTCAGTGAGCTTCTGGGGGGAGTGGGGAACAATTGTAGTGAATAGGCACAAATATGGGACTGGTCCTGGCACATTGGAGAAAAATGCCCTCCGTCATTGTTTCACGGGATCTCTGAGGGCTGTACCCCTCTGCTCCCTTCATAAGCCATGCCACACCTGATTTTTTTTTTAAAAAAAATAACAATCAAGAAATCATTTTGCAAAGAATGCCAAAAAAATGGGGGGGGGTGTCTCCTGGGGCTAAAAGGACTCATTCGGCACCAATCTGTGGCATAAAGACCTTTTTAATCCCAGGAGAACCTTTTTTTCTTTTGGCTATAGTAAATCAACTGGAATTCACCTAGGCCTGGAATGGCCTAGTGGGGCCACAGAATACAGCCAAAATTACCTCTCATCCATCCTGTCATGAATGGGGAGCCATTTTTTCAACAGTATTTTTAGCATGCTTGGGGCCTCATGAGCCATGCTTTTCCCACTCCTACTCTAAGCTATCCCTAAATTTGATGTCCTTTCCCCAGAAATAGAGCTGATGTGCTCACTTTTAAAATGAAGTTAAGTTCATAACATCAGTCCAGCAGTCTTAAGCACATACAACAGGACCTCAACTTCAGGATACAAAGGGCTGATCCGTTGCTAGTGCCAATCATAGTAGACATGGTTGACTCAACTGCTGAATGATAAATCAACACTTAGGTAAATCTTGTTGATTCAATAAATTTACTGTACTTGGGACTAGCCATTGGATTTAGGCTGAGGTATAGTCATTTGACTATGACACTGGAGACTAGGGTTCGATTCTAAGCTCAGCTATGGAAATCCTCTGGGTGATCTTTAGTGAGTCACATACTCTCAGTTGAGAAAACCCTGCAATGGATGCACCTCAGGGTCACCATAAGTCAGAAATGACTTGGAGACATTCAACAACAACAACAACACAAAAGGTAGCCTTTCAAATGTTGTTGGATGTCAACTCCCAGCAGCTGTAACTGGCATAGGAATGCTGGGAGTTGTGGTCCAGTTACACTTCGAGAACCACCCCTTGCCCACTTTTGATTTAAAGCAAAGGCCTTAGATTGAATTGCTAGTCCAATCTATTGAATCAGCGGGACTTACATAAATTGGGTCTATGAGAGTTGGAATTAATATCTGGATATATGCCCCAAATCGTAACACCCTTAAGAAATACTTGTGTTCAAGATTATTAAAGATTAAATGTTATATTTGTTATAGTATCACTGATTTGTTTGGTGTCAATAACTTATCAACCACCAGCAGTAAAAGATAGATAATTTATTCCCTTAAAGTTAAATAAGACCTAGAGAGTCCTCTCAATAACAGGTATAAGGAAAATGCCCCACATTTAACTTGTATCCCAAGCTACTGACGTCTCTAGATTTTAGCTATTAAGCACTTTTTGGTGTGGATGAGGTTTCAGTTGCATATGGACATCTTCCAGCATCTAGAGAGACATATGATTCCTATCCTAGTGCTACAGGGGCATTTACCCCCTCTAGTGCAGTGCTCTTCAACTTACTTATTAATTTTCATTTTCACAAGCACATAGTCACGGTGATGAATACTGATTTCAATGTTTGGTCTGATTCCACACTGCTATCTACCTACCTACTTACCTACCTACCAGTCTACCTACCTATCCATCTATCTGCCATCTATCTATCTCCAGGTAATTTGTTTGGGAATCCCATACCACCCCCTCCAAAAAAAAAAAAAAAAAAAAAAAAAAAGGCCCTGCTGGCTTGTGCACCTTTGCTGCACATGAGGCCACTCTCAGACTGATTATTTGATGAATTAGATGGTTTAGCTGCAGAAATTGGGTTTTCAGCCAGAGACATGTGATGGAATTGGGCAAACTTGCCTGGCTGGCTTAACTCTTTCCACACAGTTATTGTGAGCCCCTTCCTCACCAAGGTCTGGAGCCTAAGGGAAGGTTTAATTAAACATTTCTTCAAAATACCTTCCCAGCTGTTTTGAGCTACTGTGTTTCAAGTAGCCTGGTGTTTTGCCAAGGCAGGATCTAGGCATATATTAATGTGACAGGTACGAAAGATAGTATGCTGTTTCATTTTCATATATTCCCACTGATCTGTGTGCTTGTAAACCCACAAGGAAAATGTTCTTTTAATTTTTTATTTAAAGGATTGATCTCTTGCTTTGGTTTAGTTAAACTACCTGCTGCAAATATCTATTGTTCAGGATTGCTTTGAAAGATGCTACCTTGATTTTGTTCATGGTACTAGATTTCTACTCTTCATGCAAACACTTGTGCTGCATCAATCTGTCCTGCATAGTGATAACCACATATGAGCAGCTGAATCTATTTGTTTCTGGCTACAGCAATGGTTATAAATGGCAGAATCTGAGGCAAATCATAAAAGCATAAAAGTTATTTTTCTGTCAATTATAACAGAATGGCTACTGAAATTTCTAGCATACATATCTTTTTGTTTATATTTGTTTTCTGATAAAACACTCCAACAGACTCATAGGTCAGTGGCAGAGAGTGTGTTTTGTTTGCTGGAGGCCCCAACTTTAACCTCCATTTAAAAGTGTCTGATTAGACATAATTTAATTAGAAGCAACTGGTTACAGATAAATCAGCTACTTGCAATTAATTTCCTTTTTACAATAACTAAGATAGAGTGAACTCACGTTGCAATTGTAATGTAACTAGGGATAACTTTGTTCCTTTTGCAATGTAAACATCATTGTTTTAGTTATTTTTAAGACACAGGATATTTGCAGCCTCTCTACTTAAGTGTATTTTATAGCAGAGGACAGTGACTTACACTAGAATGCTATGCTTCTTATTAGTCATTTTAAAAATAACAAGTTACTTTTAAAATTACTTTAATGGTAAATGTGACTATTGGGGTAAGGGCTTGGAACAGTGATTATAACTGAAGTGATTAGTTTTTTCAAAGTAACTTGACAAGTTCTGGAGGTGATAAATCCCTGTCTGAGACTCTGGAGGGCACATGGCTAGCTACGTAAGATGTCAGAGGGCTAGACAGACAAGAAGCCTGACTTAGTATAGGGCAGCTTTTTGGGAAATCCTGAGGCCAGGTTATGTTAAGAATTTGTGACTTGCCTAAAGAATTGAGCTTCCTAAATGAGTAGGAATTTGAATTTGAATACCACATACTCAGCACTAGCATGCTTTTGATTATAGTATCTTCCTTCTGTGTGGGGAAAGGCTTTGCTCGCAGGAGGGCTTCTGTCCAATATCTATAGATCCCCCCTTTTCAATAGTTTCTCCTATTTAGCAGAATGCTTATGGGATGGAGGGGTGAAGAAGCAAACTTCCACTAGCTCAGTTTCACATACCCAAATTTGAGCATACTACTATAGGATTTTTTTGGCAGCCAGGCAAGCCCACCATGGCTAGTTGAGGGCACACTAAAATCTATAGTAGGTTCCACCTGTCCATCAGGTCACCCTTCTATGCCTGGAAGCTTGAGCTTCTAACTCCAGCATATATTTATGTTGGTAGGACTGTCCTGTACTAATTCTAGTTTGGATGGATTCAAACAGCTAAACTTCCCATGGCATAGTTACATTTTGGAAATCAGTGGCTCTGCATCTATATGGATTGCAGTTATAGGGAAAGAGTCCAATATAAAATTGACTTTTTGGCCATCCTGGAAGTTTCACATACCTAACTTTGGTGGTAATGCTGTAGGATTTTTGGCAGCCAAGCAAGCCCACCATGACTGGTTGGGGGCACGCTGAAATGACTTGACATTTGCTAAAACTGTGGTGACAAAACAGCCGCTCTCATGCTACAGTCTCTTCCCACTTATACTCTACCAGCAAACAAGAAATGTGACTTTTGTGAATTTCCTTGCTCTGCCTACATGGGAGACATAAGTATTTCATGTACTATTACGCTTAACTTCCATAATTAGGGAAAAGGTTAAAGACTGTTAAATTTTTATAAAGTTCTGAAAGTTTCAAAATCATGAACTTGGTATTGTGAGACTCTCACCACAAGAAGAGAGGGGGTATAACATAGACCAGTATCCCACTCTCTCTAAAAGTAGCATCTCTGAACAATTTTCCCCCCAAAATGCTTTGATTATGCATTCTCAACCTTCCATTGATTTCCACCGATGGTTGTCTTCAACTAGCTGGCACTAGTTCATCACCTGATGATGAGCATCTCTGCTTTTGGCCAGGCTGGTCCTCTCTCAGCAGATAAATGGACTAAATACAATTGCTAATCAGGACTAAAGTACACCAGTTGAATCAATTGCTGAATGGTAAGTAAATACTTACATAAATCTTGTTGCTTTAGTGGGTCTACTCCAGTGGTTACTAGCAGTTGAATTTAAATAAATGACTCTGCTTGTTAGAGTAGATCCAGTGAATGAATACCTATGTGTTGACTCCCCATTCAACATTTGATTCAATAGGACTACTTTAATTGGGACTAATAAATAGGATTTAACAACAAAACTATAGTTGAAGTCTTTCTGGGGGCCAATATAGAGTTATGTTTCCAGTTTAACTCACAGGGTTGCATGCTATGAAATCCTGGTGTTTGTTGTTTGGTGAAGCACTGGAGCTCTCTGGCTGAAAATTCTAAATGCCCTTCCCTAAAATGCAAATCCCAGGACTCCATAGGACAGAACTACAGCAGATAATATGAAAGCACAGTGCTATAAATTGTGCACTGTGAAAGGGCCCCAGGTTGGTAGAAACTACCAAAGTTAAAGTCCCACTGGCATAATTTTCAAGAGCCAGGGGTCACTTGCCTATCATGATGAGATGTCAGAGTAGGACTTTGTGGAGGAGATTAAACCCACAGTTAGAAGCTACTGGAATATCTCTGGATTAATTAGAAAAAGTATGTATCCCCCCACCAGCTCCTGGCCCAGGTATTCAGCTCTTCAGTCATTAAATGCCTTTTACTCCTCTTGTTCTGAATCCCCTTTGTTCTTCTTCCAGAGTCTTCCAGAGATAAGACACCAGCAGATTTTAAGGCTTTTGCATAAGCAACAAATGGCCAACAAGGCAGTGTAGCTTAAATTCTGTTATTCTGCTGTAATCTGGAATTTATCAAAGGTTAACAGTTATTTTATTTCTGAAGGGAAAAAAAAACACAATTGCATGTTGGCAATTATCCCTGCCCTGGTCCTCCCTCTTACTTTATTATTTTTCTGAACCAATAGGACTGAGTAGATAGTTTACTCTGGTTCAGATGATTTCCCAATGATCTGCTTCTTAAGACAACAGATGTCAATTGTTCTCTCTACCCAGTCACTTAGTGCTCATGAATGGTCTGATTAAGGTTTCCTGCTGGTAGATAAATGCCAAGAGAAAGCCTCAGCATTTATGGAAAATAAATGCAGATGGGAAGCAGAGCCATCTATTATCAGACTGGTAATAACAGAGAATCCTGTGAACATCACTCATGTAATTATACAAAATGATGCATGTGAAGAACTAAATTAAAAGAGAAGCCAGGGTTACAATGATCCCTCTGTTTGTGTAAGGCATCCTGGGATCTGAGTTCCAGTGACCTATGTAATTATTATTAGCATTTAGGTATAGGGCAGAAACAGGAGAGTATTTTATTCTCTACCCAGAACAAGCTCCAAAATGTGCTGTGTGAGCTACAGAAATACAGAAAACAAATATCCTTATATATAAATGCAATCAGAATAAGTGCAACATGTGCTAGCCAATACTGATAAGCATGGCTGGAATAAGCATAACAGATCCATATTTGGAAAGCCTACATATCCACAATTGTGGCACTATTGCTACAGTTGTAGAGGTGTGAAAATCAGAAGCAGGTTCCCTGTTGCAATTCCTCCTCATACTAGAGAGCACTGGTCAGAGGGGGCATGGAGAAAAGATCATTCTGCTGTGTCCTGATCAAGAGGAAAATAAACATCTGTTACTTGTAGCTGATGCCTGTTAAAGCAGGACTAAGTAAAAAAGGCCATTTCCACACGAGACTGTTATAGCACTATAATTCCACTTTCAACATCCTATGGAATCTTGGGGTTTGCCGTGGAATCTTGGGGTTATGCCAGCCTGCGCCTCCCTAAACAGCAAACCCCAAGATTCCATAGGATGTTGAAAGTGGAATCATAGCACTATAACAGTCTCGTGCAGAAATGGTCTAGATAGTACTTAAGTAGCTGATCTAGGATCTTGTTTCATGTTTGTACAGAACTCAAACGAACCATGTACCTCTTTTTCACTGGGCTTATTTACCTTACACAGAATGATTCTAGGTAGGTTGGGGCGTTTGAAAAGTCATCCCATTTTCTGGAATCCTCCTAGAGCAGTCATAAGGTTGGGCCAATCCAGGCATCACTAGATTTTGCATTTTGTCTAAAGAAGAGATGAACAGATTTATAGTTCAGTTTTTGGATAGGATCCTATTGATGCACTCTGCAAGTGATAGATGGTGTTTGCAGGAGGAAGAAGGCTAGGAGGGGGTACTGTGACCATGAAGAAAATAAAGCTTGGATGAGTGAGGGTGATCTGTCTGCTGTTTGTCACCCACTAGGGATTGATTTGGCTGGCTAGGTGGGTAGCCCTTTCCTCCTTTCCATTCTACATCGTCCATCCCAAAGCTGCATGCTCAGTGAAAGAAGAACATTCATCCCAGATAGGAGTCTACGATCACTTTGGTTATGAGTATATGATAGCTATGCTCTCTGACAGAACCTTCAAACAATATGTTTATTGTCTTTTTTCCCTTACTGTATATATTGATGTTCCGTCCTTTGGTTGAAAGGGCATTATAAATAAACATCATCATCATTTTTATTAAAACACTGGAATAATAAGATGCTCAAGGCTGCCAGATTTTGTGCCAGATTTTGCCAACCTTCTCTACGTCCTTTCCTTGCCCAAGTGCATAGGAAAGCTAATGATTTATGATACAGTTGTGGAGTCAATGCATGAAAATAGCACCAAACAAGATGTATACTGAAGTATTTAACATCACATCACATCTCTGTGTTTTCAAATAGGAAGGAGGGAGGGAGGGAGGGAAGGAAGGGAGGAAGGAAGGAAGGAAGGAGGGAGGGAGGAAGGAAGGAAGGAAGGAAGGAAGATGAATAAAGCACACCCGGACCATAACTTGTGAGAAGGAGAACTTTAATCTATTCCTGCCTTCCCCTCACATATCAGGGAACTGACTAAAACTCCCTTCCCAACTGCTATGAGGGATTGGGAGCAGTGCAGAACGGCTTCTGGGTAGGCTGGTTGTAGAAATGAGCATGAAAGCAATCCAGTTTAAATGAGCACAGAGTGTGAGTAAAACCCAGCTAACTGGGGGTATGACAATCCAGAATTGAAGGGAGGTGTTATTTGATGGCCCAGGATTCCTAGATATCGGGAGCTGCTCCCTTTTCCCTGGACCTCTGGGAAAGGGGAAGAATCATAGGGCCCGAATGTTACATTGACAAGAACGGTGTTATTTTTAATGTGCTGCTGGCCTCCACTGCTGCCAGCTGCTTCAAAGCAGTTGTTGTAAACTCTTTAGGGGGTTTGCTTGGCTACTTTCTCCTCTTCCCCTCCCCTGTGGCTGGCACAAGCTGTCCAGTAGGAAAAATATTGTCCTTTCTCAGCTTTTGCTGCCCAAGGAATCAGTGAATGTGGCATTACAAGATTGCTGCTTTGCGGCTTTTCCTAATTTATTATTAACTTTCCCAGTTCTATCTCTATTTCCACATTTCACCCTAAATGGTGACCTTAGAGTATAATTTTCTTTCTTTGTCTGAGGTGGATGTGGGTTGCACCATTATTAGCAACCTCTTTTAATTCTTCTTTCACCCCATCTCTTTCTTGTCCTCTTTCTCCTCCCTCATCTACACCTCCAAAGTGAATGTCTCCACATTCCCTTCCCCTTATCTTCTTCTTCTGCTCCCCACAAACTTTTGTTGTTGGGTACCTTCAAGTCATTTCTGACTTATGGCAGAAACCCTGTGACTCTGTCACAGGGTTTTCATGGCATAATTTGTTTATAGGGTGTTTGCCTTTGCCCTCCTCTGAGTCTGAGAGAGTGTGACTTTCCCAAAGTCAGCCAGTAGGTTTTCATGACTGAGCAGGGATTTGAATCATGGTCTCCAGAGTCTCATTCCAACACTCAAACTAGTTCATCATGCTGGCTCTCTTCCTCACTTGTTACTCCTGGTGAAATGCCTTCCACTTCCCATCTGTCTCATACTTTCTTTCTCCTTTTCCTCACTTCCCAAGTCTACTGGTTCCATCCATCTTCTGTCTTTCTCCCTAGTCCCCCTCTCTCCTTCTTGTTCCCCTCCCCAATTCTCCTGGCTATGTTTGTCTTTTCTTTCCCTCCCCATCCCTTTCCTTCTCTTTCTCATCCTCAGTTTACTTCTACTCCTGCTCCATCTTCTTCTTTCTTCCTCTTTCACTCTCTATTCCTCTAGCTCTTTCTCCTTTACCTTTCCCCCTCCTGCAAGAGAATGCTGAAACAATAGCTGAGATGTGTTTGATTCTCAGCATTTTAAAGCTGGTTGAGTTTTGTTAAACTTAGTAGGACTTGCTTCAGAGTAGACGTGCATAAATAATCTTGTTGGTCTCTATTGCCCTATTGGTCTGTTGTTGTTGTCGTCATCATCATCATCATCATCCCAAATTATTTGATGACAGTAGCAAATGACAGAGGATTCCACAACTTGGCTGAAAAGAAAACCAGTGAGGTATATGGATGAACAGAAACATTCCATTAAAAATTTGGAAACTTTCCTTTTTGCTTCAAAAAGCTGCATTGGTTGGACTAAAACTGTCATGTGGTGTTAACAGAAGTTCTTAAAAAATGTGAAAAAACAGAGCTGGAGAAAAATCCTCCCTTCCCTGATTTAATGCAGAGAAATTTAATTTCCAACCAGAGAAATATTTTCTTGCTTGTTAGGCTTTGTGTCCATTATCCGAATGACATGCTCTGACTCACTATCTCACTGCAATGTCTCATGACTCATGACACCCCCAGGCCCTCAACTGTGCCCAGTAGCTGCAGCACTTATGCCATTCCATCACCCCCTATCTACAGTACCCCTGGCACATGAGGAATTTTCCCCACGTTAGGCTGCTGCTCACTGCCTTACAACAGGATTTTCCACTACGCCCTGTGCCATTGCTGCTAGAGCTTGTACAACATTGGCACCCCATCCCTTCTTTGTCCCAGTTGGCATGGTGGGCCCACATGTGTGCATCTACCATACCTCCCCAGTTCCTTGCTCTTGACTTTTTTGTTTGTTTAAGTTCAACATACATATAAACAATTTCATGCTGAAGCAGAGAGGCCTAGCACCAGCTGGGAATGGATAGGGGTGGATGTCCAGGCAGTTCACACACACAAATGCACACATAAGAATCAAACCTTCTTCTTCTCTGGTGCTCTAGTCCTCCTATTTAGAAGAGCTGGAGAAGCCCAACAATTCCTTGAGTCTTCAGCCAGCCTCCTGAGACCTGGCAACCCTATCTAAGGAAAGTACTGAATGAGAACAGATCTAGCCACTACAATTGTTATTTCTTCTAGTACTTCTGAGTGCTATGTCAGGATCCAGAGGCACAGTGAGATAGAAGAAAGTACAGGTTTCAAGGCAGCTACTTGGTTTGGCACTGCTATCAGTGCCAGGCTTTCTGATGAACAACAGCATATGGTGTTCCAAGCCAGCCAGCCAGCTAACATTTCCTAAATACATAAATTAATAAAATAAAACCAACTATTACAACCTTATTTCCTAAATTCCAATTTTATTCTATTTGCAAACAATAATGGCCCATTATGATAACTCCCAGCATGGGGGAGGGGGGAAATCTCTGAATAGTTAGGAAAACTCAGAATTAATTTCTATGTCTGGGTAATCATTTTCAACTTCATTAAATACGCCAAGTCCTCCTAATACATTATCCTTATCTTGATGCTAAATTTTAATTGCATGAAGTCTGCTCCCTCAGTAATTAACACATTGTATGTCCCCACCTAATTCACAAACTAATTGTCATTTCCTAGATCTTAATATTATTTGCTAATTCTGCCAAAGCAAAAAAGAATTTTACTGTCAAAATTCCAGAGAAACTGACATTCCACAGGCACGGCAATGACAAAACAAGTTAATTTATTGCAAAGTCTCTGAAAGATGAAGCTTTATAATTGTATATTTGTTACCTTCGTTAAAAAAGGTAAATGGCTCTTCAGTTACATATTTGCCCATTTCTTACACATTAGAAAAGTGTTAACGAGCCAGATTAAAATTAATTGAAAAGGTCTAAGATCTTCAAAGAGATCCTAACATCATCAAACTTCTAATTGAAGATAAGAGGGAGAGAGATATAAATAGGTTATTTAAGGAGAGAAAACGGAGGCAGGCATGTTAACTAAAGCAAAATACAAGAATGTGGGCTTAAGGGGAAAAAAAAAGATCCAAGTGAAACACTATATGGATTAGAATATATCAAATCCTGTTTTTTCTCCTACATAGTTTTATGCTTTTTTTCCCCCTGTTACAAGAAGAAGAGAAAATATTGTTTCATAAACAGACCGTGACTTGAGAGTTCTGGAGCCCTGGCTCTTTTTTTGGCTGCTCTTACTTGATGAATTGGCCCTTATCCCATTAGCAGTTAGGGCAAATGGCTGCTCATAGTCTGCTTGGAATCTTCTTCCAAACCCAAGAAAAGTGGCTTGTAAAGAGTTAAGAATATTACTTTAAATATATATTCCCATTACTCTTTAAAAGTAATCTATCCATTGTTTTTTTCTTTACAATGTGTGTGTGTTTTTAAAAGTAATTGTGGTTCAGGGTTGCCAGATGAAGGGCATCCCATTATCTCAGATTTCAGGGCTAAAACCTAAGAAGGGGAGGGGGGAATAGGTTTTGTGATATCATAGGGATGGGTCCTTGTGATGTTGCAGAAACAATGGACATACTGTGCAACTGTTCCAATTTGTCAGGGATATTCCTGATTAATCCTCCATCATTCCACTTTTTCAGCCACTTTTAAAATGTCCCAGTTTCTCTCTCTTCTACTTTCCCCCCTTGTCATTGGCTTAGTTTGGTAGCTATAAATTGAGTCCAAAGCACAAGAGTAGTTTTCTCTCTGTTAACTCAGCAGCAGATAGCAACTTGCCTTCTCAGGTGGTGCAGGCAAAACTAAACTATTCCAGCCTTTTCTAGCTTGTCTGTTATTCCGCATTAATAACTTTTGCCGTCTTGACCACACTCTGCTGTTGTTTGGCCATACATGTTCTGGTTTTTTGTCTGTGAAATGTTGGAGGGTGTGAAAAGAATAAGGGTTGCCAGATGTGCAAGAACTGATTGCAGGTCAGCTGATTGTAAAAGATATGAGCGCAACATGGGCATATGGGTGGAGAAGTTTGGTGAAACCCAAATAGCCAGATGACGTGAAGATCCAGATCTGGGCCATGGGGACATCTCTTCTTGACTACAGAAGAAGCAAAACTTCTAGGGGTTGTAGCCATTTCTCCTAAGACTTGCCATGAAAAAAATAGAAGAAGTTGGGAAGAGGAAAAGGGAATTTCAGAAGGATTTGCATATTACCTGGCTGCACACCAAGCAGCACCTGCTGAAATTAGCTCTTCTATCCAACTGTTGAGGGCCAGTAAGGTTTAGTGATTTGAGGAGACCTGGGTTGGGTTCTCTGCTCAGCCATATAAACTCACTGGGTGACCTTGGTAGCAGCACATGCTCTCAGCCCCAGAAAACCCCAGGATAAATTCACCTTAGGGTTGCCATAAGTCAGAAATGACTTGAAAGCACACAACAGCAGCAACAACCAAACCATTAAATGTACAAGAGCCATCTCTAGTTTTCACTCTGGCAACCCTACTTGCAGTGAAGTCCTTTGCCTATATAAAATGCTGTAAGTCCTATTGACGGTAATAGACTTACTGTTGGAGAATGCTGGCCCTTCGAAAGGTTTGGTCTCTTCACACTGCATGTAGAACAAGGCATGTTCTGTTGTTTCCTCTATCCTGCTGTGGGTTTCTGCTTCACACTAAAGGCAATACAGCCTCACTTGCATTGTTCTGTGACAGTTTAATCTTATTAGCCCTATTTGTTGCATCTTTGCTAATGACATACACTAGTTATCTTGTTACCACTCTGTACATGTAAAATAAGAAATGAACATGTCAACTATTCATTTTTTTGTGTGTTTTGATTCAATTTAAATTTCCAAATGGGGAAAAAAAAAGTCATTTCTTCTGGTAATTCTGCTGTAACTAACTCATTTTGATATTGGTTCTATTAGCCTTCTAATAGCATGAAAGCTAAAAAAAATTAAATCGTTCCACTTTTCCATTCATAATTATGTGCAATTAAAATCTTTACATACCCAAAAGTCTTATATGAAGCCCTGCACCCTTCAACTGTCACTCTTCATTATCTGTGAGTCCAACAATTTTACAGTGACACACTGTACTCAATGAGATGTGCTAAAAAGGAAATATTATATTTTACTGATGTATGTGTTCTTTAATTTCTCTGAATTAGCTTTTTGATATGGATGCTAATTGTTTTCTTTGAAAGGAGTCACCACAGATATGTGATTTCTCTAGGCCTGTTGTTCTTCAAAAATAGAGTTAATTGCAGGAAACAGGAATTTCTTTTTTTATATAAATAAAAAAGTAATCAGTAGCATATCAAAGGAGCGAATCTTAATCCAACTTTCTGATAGCATGTTAAAAAGAAACCTTCTATGGTTCTGATCTGCATAGACGACTTGGTGACTTTTGAAGTTTTTCCCCTCTGAATTTATGCATGAGGCAAGATTAATAATTTAAAGAGTGAGTTTGGCTGAAATTAGCCTTTAAAAAAAAAGCTTGTCAGTCCAGTACATGATACTTAAAAGTTATGCTGCTAGGCCATAATCCCAGACTGTGGCATTTTCATTTTTTTTTTTTTAATGCAATGAAGAAATCATAGATGTGGCCTATATTGGGATGCAACCTTTAGTGGTTAGCAATCAGCGTTACAATTAACAGAAGCATCTTGCAAGCACATTCCATGCTTAGATTGTGTTATGTGAGAAAAGTGGCATAAGGATATTTCTCAGTGATTCTGACCTGAGGAATAAATCTGTTTTGCTAGTGGCTAGGGTTCCTACTAGCAGAAAAGATTCCAAATTCAGTTTTGGCATGAATTCTTATCTTCAGAGGTCTAAATGTAGGGGTAGATGGTAGACTCCATGTTACTGGGGTGGTGAATCCATTCCGGGTTTTGGATCAGCCATTAAATGAGCTGTCCAAGGTTCTGAGCTCTGAAAAGAGAAAGATCTGGCCCAAAAATCATGCCTTCTCAGTTGCCAGTTGTAGCCAAAGCAAAGGCCTAAATGAGGTGGCACCCTTGATGGAAATTTTGCAGAGAAACCTCTTCCTAAACAGAAGAATGGAATTTATCCCTAGCCTTACTTTTAGTGCAAGAAGCTTGGAGAACATGTTACAATGACTCAGATATAAATAGTCTGATTTTCCTTCCTAAAGGTTTGAGAAAAAACTATATAAAGGATCTTTCCACACTATCCTGTTATAGTACTATTATTCCACTTTCAACATCCTGTGGAATTCTGGGGTTTGTAGTTTACTGAGGCCAAAGAGCTCTCTGGCTGAGAATTCTAAATGCCCCTCCCTAAACTGGAAACCCCAGGGTTCCACAGGTTGTTGAAAATGGAATAATAGCAGTATAACAGTGCAGTGCAGAAAGGCCCAAAGTGTCCTGGTCTTCCTCTTTACCTGCACTCTTGTATTGTAAAGGAGTCCAGAATATGTTCCTAAAATAAACAAGTTTTCTTTCTATCAGCTTGGTGTATCTTGCTTCTCAGTGAAGGATGGGAGGAAAGTGGCTTGGACTTTTTGAGGAAATTTCTCTTCCATTCTGTTCCAACACTAAGTGCTGGAATGGTTTCCTCACTCCTCTTCCATGGAAGCCACTAGCCGTCACAGCCTTAATTACCTCAGGCCCAACTACTTGAAGGAGCTTCTTGTAGCAACCTCCTTTCATTTCAGATGTCTGCTAAAGTGCTTCTCCAGCTATGTTCTTTATTAGAAGTTCAGCACCAGCCTAGAGAGCTTTCTTAGTGGCGGCCCCTCGGCTGTGGAATGCTTTTTTAAAAGAGGTGTGCCTTGTACTCACATATTTTCAGCATCAAGTTAAGCCAGTTTCATCAGTTTTATTTTGGGGGGCATTCTAATTTGTTTAGTTGCTGCCTCATTTTTACTATGAACATTTTGATTTTGCTATATATTTTTGTTTGTTCTGACATGTTTTTTTATTACCCTGGTGCCTATTTGATGGAGGAAAGTGTATGCATTTTTCAAGGAACAGAGGAAAGATCTTAGGCCTCAAAGGTGCCTCCCTAAACTGCCAACCCCAGGATTCCATAGGATGTTGAAAGTGGAATAATACCACTATAACAGGCTAGTGCAGAAATGGTCTTAATTACATCAATCAGTGGTTCATTTAGCATACTCATCTTCAGTAACTACCTCAACAGTAAAGAATAAAGAACATGGTTGTAAATATTTTTATTTTATCATTCCAGTTATTTTCTTATGATTAAAAATTTTATCCACTTTTCCATTTAATTAAGTCATACTTGCTGTAGTACTCAAGTGGTTGTCATTGTCATCATTTAAAATGTACTTTTGTGTGTCTGTGTGTGCATCTTGTGTGCATCTCCAGAGATCCACTTTGGTGTAGCGGTTTGAGTGTTGGAATTTGGGAGACCCGGGTTCAAATCCTCACACAGCCATGGAAGCCTATTGGGTGATATTAGGCCAGTCACACTCTCTGAGCCTCAGAAGAAGGCAATAACAAACTTTCTCTGAGCAAGTCAGGCAAGAAAAGCTCTATGATAGGGTCAAGTCAGGGTTAACATGAATCATAGTTGACTTAAAGGTACCCAACAGCAACAACAAATATTTCTCCTAATAGCTCCAATTCCACATTTTAGAGTAAACTCCAATGATTCCAAGCTGAGCATGTTTATGTAATATTTAAAGCAGCTTTCCCCATCCTGGTTCCCCCTGACTACTTTTGGATTGGCTCCGATGTATTAAGAATTTGCCAACTGAAAAACCCCCCAGCAACAGCTACAGTACAAAGAAAGCCCCTGAAGTTTGCTTATTTGCTCGTTCATTTAAAGAACAAGGAGAAAGGTCACAGCTCAGCCCTCTCTCTGTTGTATTGTAGTGAATACAGCTAGCCTAGCAATTGTGTAGCTTAAAATATGCCAGCATAACCGCACAGAAGTTACCAGAGTGCATTGTAGTACAACCAATTATGCAATAGGCAGTATGATTATGAAATCCAGTGTGGTATAGTGGTTTGAACATTGAACTAGGACTCTGGAGACCAGAGTTTGAATCCTTGCTCAGCCATGGAAACCTGCTGGGTGACCTTCAGCAAGTCACACCCACTCAGCCTGAGAGATGGCAAAGGCAAAACTTTCTCTGAACAAACCTTGCCAAGAAAACCCAGGGACAAGGTCACCTCAGGGTTGCCATAAATTGGAAAAAAAAAAAAACCCTTGAAGGTATACAACAACAGGATATTCTATTGGTTTCTGCTGCCATAGTATATTGGAGCCAAAAAAACATTAAATGAACACAGTAGCACCTGTTCACAAACATTATTCTTCTGTGATAGGTTCTCCTTAGGGTCTCCATAAGATGGAAATTACTTGAAGGCACGCAGCAGCAGCAACAATGGTAACAAGTATGATTCTACGCTCTCCCATTGAGCAATAGGCAATCCAGCTTCTCACCCAACATAGAAGACTACAGCGATGGACCCTCCTGAACAGTGCAGTCATTGGCTCAACAGTTGAGATTGGTTTAATAGGGCGCACAGCTCCCCTGTGTAGGAAACCAGATGAGTATGACCTCTCAGAAAGGACAACAATGGACATTGTAACGGCATAACAGCATTTACACCAGCATGAAGCCACAAAAGGATTCGGGCCCAGGTTTTCTACCCCTAGATATATTTTATTGTAGATGGGCATTCAAAAGTGATAGATTCCTGACAACAGCCTGAAGTTATACAAATTTAGAGACCTCACTGGGAATGTTGAGAGAACCTCCCATAGCCAGCTACCTTCCAGATGTTGTTGACGACAGCTCTAATAACTCTCATAACTAGTATGACTGATGCAGATTGTGGGAACTGTAGTTCAAAATATCTGGATGGTAACAGGGGGAGAAGGTTGATTTAAACCTAATTGAATTTTTTTCATATATTTTTATTGATTACACAAATGTTTCCCTTTTCATACAAGAATGTATATACACACATATCTAATATATACAATGCCATATTCAATGTCCTAGGTATCTAGTTTGTACATTTCCCATCTGATCTTGTTACTATTTAAATTTAGATTTTCATGAACATCCTAAATTCTGTTATTTATTTTAAGATAATAGTTATAAAATAAATATGTATAAATAAATAAAAAAAACCTTCTTGAATTTTGTAAGGGGGAGGGCTTTAAACAGAGATTGGATGGCTGTCATTCAAGAGTGATGTACCTGTGTATTCCTGCATGGCAGGGAGTTGGGCTACATGGCCCTTGTGGTGCCTTCCAACTCTATGGTTCTGTCAGCCATTGAGGCACAATCAAAATAATAGGGCAATGTTTATAATAGAACAATATTCACAATAGGACAGTTGGTCAGTCCTGTCCTCAGCTTTATAATCTGAAAGACATGACATGAAATAGGTTAATGTCCAGGCTTTCTGCTCCTCATAGGGGATCTGTATTGGATGCCCCTCACTGAAGAAGAGGGAGGAGCACAGCCCCCATTGAAAGCAGCAGGGAAAGGTACCTAACCCTAAAACATTTCACAATTGAAAACTGGGACACCTGTGGCCAAGCAACATCCGTGTGTGGTGAAAATGGCAAAAGTTATTAAGGAGGAAGAACAGACAAGCTAGGAGAGATTGCAGCAGTTTGCTTTTGCTTGAGCCAACTGGAATGGGCAAAATTTTGAGCCTCCTTGCTTCCCTCTCCTGAGTTACTTGAATCCAAACTGTGTTTGCACTTTGAGCTCAAGTTGTAGCAACTGAAATAAGCTGAGGACAAAGGGGGAAAGTGGAAGGAGGAGAAAGAAACTGAGACATTTTAAAAACAGCTGAAAAGGGGGAGGGCAAAGGATGAATCGGGACTGTCCCTGCCAGATCAGACAGTTGGAAGGTATGAGTGTGTTGCACAGCAAAGACCGATGTTTGCTGTGATGTGTGTCTGCAGCTGCAGATACATAAAGTAGAGTGCCAGAAGATTAGAAAAGTAGGAAGGATTAATAACAAGAAATATTTTCAATAACCTGATTCTTGAACTGAGTTTCCCAACCTGCAATAGGTTCTTGCATCCTTGGCACATTTGATTTTCAGAAGCGTTAGATCAATCCCTACCTGCACCTGTGTGGCAAACAACACTGCAAGGGAGGGTGATAATTTGATGGCCTTGATGAAAGAGATCAGGGTGTTCTGTGACTGATGCTTGGTGCCAGATAACCAATGACAGGGCAAGGCTGTAGGCTGTTTAAACCTGATCACTCCTTCACATCCCATCTGGTGATTTTGTTTTTGTTTTGTTTGCCTACCCCATATGATATCTGTGGGACTTGGACAATTGGCTGTCATCTTGCAGGTAGCGGGGGAACGGGAGAATATAAGACTTTGGTATACGCCTTTGTACATCTTTGGCATTCTGGAACTCTCTCTTTAGGGTCTTGTGTCCGACGGGGTGAGGAAGGGGGCTATACTTGAGGCTAACCTGGGATTTGGGCTCTTGCTTGTAGACATCTGTAGCTTGGATGGGAGTTCTCTGCGTTTCCTTCCAATTATGGTCAGCTGGGGAGCAATGCAAATATTTCGATTGCCATCGACGCTGAGGTGTTTCATCCAAGGGAAGGCTGAGGAGGTTGTCAAGGGCTGAAACCTGGCCTCTGCTGGACCCACATCAGGTTGCTTCCCCCTCTTGCTCCATTTCCAAGCAAATACAAATAAGTTAGGTCAAATAAAGTGGCCCTTATTTAACCCAATTTTCTATATTTGGTCTCATTATTTCATGGTTGGTCATCAAGAGAAAATTCTTCATGGCTCCTCTTCTCTTTTCACTGATTGTTCTTTTGCTTTACGGAGAGGTGATAAGTTCCCTGTCCTTATTTGAGAACATAATGTAAATAAGTTGTATTAAGTGGCTTCTAACAACTGCACTTATTCTGTTCCATCGTCATTAAAACACACTCTTGGAAACTGAAGTGGTTTCCCATTTATTAGTGAAAGTGTTATCCTAAGCAGAGTGATAATGAGATAGAAGCACTAGGGAATCAGGAACACGTGAAACACTCCATATTAAAAGGAAATGGTTTCTCCCTCCTTTCTGTTGTGCAAAAACCGAAATTAATACCATGTTCCTAAATACATTCACTTAGAAATATTATCAATAGGTTGATTTTCAGTTGCAGGAATTCCATTCTTTCTGACCTGCTGCTGTCAAAGTGGGTTCTCTTGATTTCAATGAGATGCAAAGGTTCAGTTATTTCCTATGTCTGAAGATAGTTCAGATGAAAGAGGGCCCAGCCTTGATTGTTTGCGAATACACTTAAGTGGTTGCTTTTTTCTAGGTCCAGTGTGTTCTGTGGTAGCCACTGCTATAATGGTGAACTACTAATGCTACCATAGACTACTGACAAGCATTCTAGCTGCTGAGTGGGAAGAACTCAGGAAAAGGATGTTGACAGCAGCTCACCCAGTGGTTGAGAGGCTTTCAGTAGAGTTTGGAAGTAATGGTTGCAAGTAAGATAGATAAAGATAAGGAGTTACTCTTGGGCAACAAGGGTATAGCTATGGCTGACATCCTGTTTGTGCATTATGATGGTGTAAGTTGGACTTAATGACATTGCTAGTCCTTTTTTTTATTTTTTGCTTGTTGCAAAGGTTGGAATTCTGTTCTGACCACACAACAACCAAAATCCCCTCTAAAACCTTGTAAGCAGAACAGCCCCCCCACCTGGTATGGTCATTTCCATGTTGTTGGGGAGTAGGGGGATCAGTGGGAAATATCCAGTGGTTTTCCTGTGGCTTGATACATCATAAGGACATCATCCATATGGATGTCCTGAAGAGCCACAGAGGTCTTTGCAGATGCCTGTTGCAGTACATCAAGCTACGGGAAAATAACTGGATGTGTCTCCCACCCCCCCCCACCCCCCACTCTCTGACAACAGGACAAAGTTCCAAACTGCAAAATGCCAGAAAAAAAAACTGAGTTGTGGTGGCACAAATCCAACTTACATCATTATAAGTCATGAACAGGATGCCAGCCAATAATAATATCTGGAGAGCCACAGACTGCCCCCCTGGCATATATAATATTTTAGCACCTCTATCACAATTGAACATCTAAGTTGTCAATAGAGCTGCCATTCATTTTGACTCTTATCCAAACACCTGTCATAAAATAGCTGTATGTAATTCCATTGATGTTTACTGCATTTTCCCCCTTTCTTTCTGTTTGTTTATTTGCAGATTACAAGGATCCAAATTAAGTAATTGGAGTTGAAGTGTAATCATCTTGATAGTTCCTTGGAAGATTTTCATTATCACTTCATTTATATTTATGATGATGAACAGATGGTGTTAGCATGATAGTTCAGCAGGCATTGTTGCCCAAAATACGGTAGAAAGCATCACCCAAAGAAAGTGATACGAATATATTTTTCTACTGATAAACACAGAACATTTTCTATTCCTGTCATGGAGTTACATAAATAAATGCCTGCTGACATATGTTAACATATTCTGATGTGCCTCTGTTCCAACTCATGCCTTATTTGACAAAGTATGTGTGGCTGTTCAAGCACGTGCCTGCCTGCATTCATGGACACACAGGGGACTCATATAATTTGTTTTATTCCTTGGCCTTTGATCTATTTATAAGTTCTCCGGGTGAAGCTAGACATGACGTTTGTCACGTCATTAGTCATAGAGTGTGGGCACTGAAAAAAAACTCAGCATGAGGAACCCAATCTGAATCATTACCCTAATATGGGTAAGTAGGAGGGGATAGAGTCTTTCCTTTACACTTTATGTCCTATCATGACACTGCTTTGACCTTTCTTCCATCTACATGGAAGTGGAGAAATTCCCATCTGGAACTAACAGAAGCTCTCCTCCCCAATCCTGTTGGCAATTAAAAAATGTGTAAGGCACCATTTGGACTGGAACCATAAGAGACTGGTAAAAAGTGAAAACCCGCTTATCCAAGCCAAAGTCCTGATTTGGATTTGGACTCTACTCTAGCTACCGATGCTCTTTTTTAAAACCTGCATGCTAGGGCAAATCGCACCACAAATTTTCCAGCTGCGTGGACCCTCAGGTGCAATTTATATCATACCCTCTAACATTTCACAGATGAAAAGCAGGAAATATGAAGCCAAGCAACATTAGAATGTGATCTACATGACAAAAGTTATTAGTGAGTAGGAACAGTCAAGCCAAGAGAGGCTGAAGACATTTGCTTTTGCCTAAGCTTTCTGGGAAGAGCAAGATCCTTTCCCTTTGGTGAGAGTGCAAATTATTTGTGCACTTTGACCTCAATTTGCAGCAATTAAAGTAAGCAGAGAAAAAGGAGGGAAAGTGGGAAGAAGAGAGAGGAACTGGGAAGTTTTAACAGCAGCTGAAAATATGAGACAACAGAGGATTAATTGAGACTGCTCCTGCCAAATGAGAACAGTTGGAAGATAATTATATTTTTCTGACAAATGCACAAGGATGTATACAAACTACCCTCTACAGCATCGCTGCTATTTTTGTGGATAAGGAAGCAAGTCATATGAATTCCACAGTTCACAAAATCAGTTTGATGATTCTAATCAATCTTCTTCAACTTCATCAAAACGATACCAAAAGCCACTTTGGAGTTTGTCCTGCATTATTTTGCGTTATGCATTAAAGGGAAATAGAAACTGGAGGGGAGAATTTTGTGCAGTCTTAACACAGGAGTATGTCCAACTGAACACAGCATACCTTGTTGTTGTTAACTGCTGTCAAGTTGACCTCAACATATGGTAGCCCTATGAATAAGAAACCTCAAAATTACCCTGGGCATTTCTGCACTAGACTATTATAGCGCTATTATTCCACTTTCAACATCCCATGGAATCCTGGGGTTTGCAATTGAGGGAGGGACCTTTGCAGCTTTTGAGGCCCCTCCCTAAACTGCAAACTCCAGGATTCCATAGGATGTTGAAAGTGGAATAATAGCGCTATAACAGTCCAGTGCAGAAATGACACCTGTCATCAACAGTCCTTCTTAGGTCATACAGATTCAGAGATTCCTTGATTGAATCTATCCATCTGTAATGTGGTCTTCCTCTTTTCCTACTGCTTTCCACCTTACCAAGCATTATTGTCTTTTCTGGTGAGTCAGGCCTTCTCATGATATGGCCAAAGTATAATAGCCATAGTTCACTATCTTGGCTTCTAGGGAGAGTTCAGGCTTGATTTGCTCTAGGACCCATTCATTTGTCTTTTTAGCAGTCCAGAATATCTGTAGAACTCTTCTCCAGCATTACATTTCAAATGAGTTGATTTTCTTGGTATCATCTTTCTTCACTATCCAGCTTTCACAACGATAGAAATCGGAAATACAATGGCATGGACAGTCTTAACTTTAGTAGTTTACATTTCAGGAATTTGTCTAATATCTTGACACTTCAGGATCTTGTGTAGTTCCTCCGTAGCTACCCTTCCAAGTCCTAGTCTTCTTCTGATGTTTTGATTGCAGTCTCCATTCTGATTAACAACTGAGCCAAGGTATGGAAAATCTTGAACTATTTCAATGTCTATTGTCTACCTTCTATTGTCTACATCTGTGGTCATTACTAATTCTTGCTAAATTATTTGGGGCTATCCTGAATAACAGATGAGAACCTAGCTTAATGCAGCCCTCAGGCCTAATTGCATATGGCTTATAAAAATATGGCATATCTGAGAAGTGAGAATAGGTCAGAAGAGGAAGAGATCCTATAATTTCACTATTTGTATTATGGGCTACTACCCAGTAAGCATATTGGTTATTTTGAACTACCTTTATCCTGAGCCACATTACAAGGTTCTTGCAGGCAATATACTGACTCTTTGGAAAGAACTGTCGTGCCTCATCAACACCCAAGTTAACTCTTTAGCATACAGATGCAGAATAGCACAATGTTTCTGATTTGTTCTTTTGCTGTTCCTCAGCAAACACAGAAGTATTGTGATGAACAAAATAATCAAACGTGTTCCAAGTAAGCATGCTATAATTTTATTCAGAATTTGAACAAACACATACCAGATCCCAGTCCCCAAATTCAAGGAACACAGACTGTGTTAAATGTCTAAGCATTGGCAAGCATGAGAGCATGAGCAAGAGAGAAGCAGACGGACAGACAGAGGGACAGAGAGAGAAATAGATACAGAGATCTGATTAAAAATGAATATAAAGTACACAAGAATGCACTTTTCAAGGCATGGTGCAATCACCTTCCCTCCTTCCTTCCTTCCTTCCTTCCATTCTTCTTTTATGTCCTGCCTTTCTTCCAGTGTAGAATTCAAGGTGGCTTCTGCAAAATGCACAATCTTATGAAGGCTGTAGATTTCTGCTTATGTTGTTCTTGTGCAAAAATTAAATAAATCTTGAAGACTTTGTACAATTACAAAAGTTTTCTCCAGTTTGTGTGAGAATATGGAAGTTTTGGAGCATTTTCCAATGACTCTTAGCCTTTTTAATGAAAAGGTTTAATTGTATAAAAAAGGTTTTATCAGTATACCCTGTCTTGAGCAAAACCAGAGATTTTCTTTGCAGTGTGCCCCCCCCCCCAAATTTTTCTTGAAGTATAGCTTTTACTAACAGAGAAAATTCAGACATGGGGCAAAAAAAACTCACAGTGGCTAACAATTTTTTTTTTGAAGGGTGCTTTCATCTATCAAAACATTATTTTCTCACTGAGGATGAGAACATTTATAAATATTCTTTACACCTCTAAATTCTGCCAATATAATTCAGAGCTCTGAACAGAGTTGTCAGCTAGCTCAACAAAAAATACCATAGGCTGGGAAGGGGCGATCTCTGAGTCCAATAAACTTTGGAATTGGCTTGTTAAAGTTTATTTTTTAAGGACTGTACCATTCCACCAAGTATTTTATATTAAAAAATAGTGGTGCGAAGGAATGGCAATAGACTTCTTAATGCAGATACCTGTTCAGAACCATGCATCTTATATCAGTGGGAAGGTTGCCAAATGTTTTAAAAAAAGGTGGTGGTGGTGGGGAGTGACCAGAAATGAGGAACTGGACTACAGTAGGGCAGGACAAAGCCTGACAGAATTATTGATATCTGTATTACTAGTATTATTAGATGTTGTTGTGTTATTAGGCATTATTATTAATATAATAATATATTATTTTAGCTACCAGTATCTAGTATTAAAAGCAGGATTAAAAACATTTTAAAAAAACAAACAAAAAAACAAATGCTAGCCAGCTCAGCTTCCCTTGAGAAGGAGTCCAACAGCTAAAATGCTGCTACAGAGCAAGGCTTTTCTTATGGACTCACTAGCCGAGCCTCTTGGAATGATGGGACATACAACAGGGACTCAACTGGATGTCTGAAATTTTGGAAAGGCTCATATACATGGACATGACCTTTCAGATATCCTGGCCTAGAACCAGTTGGTAGGTCAAGCAAAGTAACAAGTGAATTGGAACAAAATAAACTAAAGCCTTTTTTGATAGAGTGGCTCTCTGATTTATTGGACTTTTAAGTTTTCAACCATCTAAAACAGAGTTAGCTAATAGGTGGAAGGACTTAGTTCTTCCATGGTTAGACAAACTGTAGGATTTTCTTAGATAAAACAAGAGTGGTCACTGATCATTATGAAGCTTATATACTCTCCCAGAACCAATGGGAATCTACTTCTGTATATATCTTTCTGGGAAACATGAGCTGGAGAATGATGCTGTACTCATATCCTTCTCCTAGACTCCTTGTGGACAATTGGTTGGCTGATATATAAATAGATGGACTGAGATAAGTATTTGGTCTGATCCAGACTAGTTCCCATGTTCTTTCACACTAAGGCCATTTCCGCACTAGACTGTTGTAGCGCTATTATTCCACTTGCAACATCCTATGGAATCCTGGGGTTTGCAGTTTAGGGAGGGGCTGGATGGCCCCTCCCGAAACTGCAAACCCCAGGATTCCATAGGATGTTGTAAGCAGAATAATAGCGCTATAACAATCTAGTGCCGAAATGGCCCGAGTCTCCTTTGCACAAAATGTAGATAGTCTAGGTAGCTGTCCTTTTGCACTTTCAGTTCTGCTGGGCATTATACTTTTGTTTTAGAATCCAATTATTTTGAGATGTGGAAAACACTTTCTGAATAAAGTTTGCTGGATGAACTTTATTTTTCAAATGAGAATACTTTGTTTTCATTGCCATTTTGCCACTGACAAATAGATTGCTATTAAAATTCAGCAACAGAACTTTGTGCATAGTAATACACACAAAATCATCACATTTAATTTGATTGCCATAATAAAAGTACAAATGAGCATTTCTAATTTATACAAGGAGGTATGGGAAATAGGTCTTTCAGTAAACTCAGAGTGAGAGAGGATGGAAGGTAACTATGTTAGGAAACATTTAAAAAAGAATGTTAGAGTCTAGGGTAATTTTTTTTGCAGATACTTTCTTATATATTTTTATACTTTAAGATCTAAGGTAATGCTGGAAAGAAAAACAGAAAATGAGACGTTAATAAAGATTAATGTAGACTTTTTTCTTCTTACAAGCTGCCCACAAACAGATTGTGTTTCTCTCTCCTCAAACTGGCTGTGAAAATTATTTGCCAAATGAATTGCTTTCAATGAATCAAAAACTAAAATGTGGCTGTTTATTAGATTGATATATATAAGTGATATATATAACTAATAGATATTGTTCTGTGCAGGATGATTTAAATTAAAGTGATGTATAGATAAAGATTGTGAATACATATTTTAAAAGTAATTAGCTACCATTAGAATTCTAGCTTCCAAAAGTAGTTAGCTGAAATTATCGTTACTGATTTTAAAGAGTAATTCTTTACTTTCCCACTTCTCAAAAATGACTGAAATAGATGGGTTACTTTTTAAAGGTAAAAGAATGATAGAAGCTGATGTCATCCCTTGCACCCCAACATCACCTCAACACCCACAAGAGAGACTAGGACTCTGGGAGATCTGTTTGTCTATGAACATCTATTAAGTGACTCTGAGCAAGTCACTCTCCCTCAGCCTATGAGGAAGGCAATGGCAACTCCCCCTTTGAACAAATGTTGCTGAGAAAAACCCTCCGAGAGGTTCACATAAGGCTGCCATTAGTCAGAAATGAATTGAAACACACAACAAGTGCATCAGTGAAACAGCACTTTTCCATTACAACTCTATTACTCCAATAATAATAACATGTATATATCTTTCTGGGAAACATGAGCTGGAGAGTGATGCTGTACTCATATCCTTCTCCTAGACTCCTTGAGGACAATTGGTTGGCTGATATATAAATAGATGGACTTAGATAAGTATTTGGTCTGATCCAGACTAGTTCCCATGTTCTTTCACACTAAGGCCATTTCCGCACTAGACTGTTATAGCGCTATTTAGTCCACAGTAGTAGTAGTAGCAGTAGTAGAAGTATCAAAGAGGAGAAAATTTGCCTTTGAAACCATAGAACTACCTCGGCAAATTATTTTCCAGATTTTTTTTAAAAAAAATCTTCAGGAGCCCTCCAGCAGATCCAATAAATTGTTTCAGACAACCCCCACAAAGAAAGGAACAAGTGGCTACAGAGGTGACAACAACAGGCAAAACCTGGCAAAGGACCTAAACTGCAAGAACTCACATAGGAGCCCACATTTTAACTAGATCTAGCTTAGCTACCAGCTAGATACCATCCTAATCAGAAGGGCTGATGAGAAGCTTCCTATGTGGCAGGTACTTGATAAACAATAAAACGAATAGCAGGATGTATGCTGAGTACTTTCTTTGCTCCTTGTATTTCCCACCCCACCTTAGTAACATGATGATCACCAAAACAGGTTCAATTGCTTGGATACCTCCTTTAAAGTTTAAACTAAAACCTAGGGCAGTTTTACTTCCCCACTGGTATGAGAACTACCAGCTTCCACTGATTCATCCTACCTTGTCCCTAATTCACTGCTAGAGCTGGTCCTATCATTAAGCAGAATGAAGCAATCCTTTCAAATGGCAGATGCCTCTAGGCAGTTACTCCTGCACCAGACAGTGGTCCATAGGTTGAAATGATGCCTCAGGTGTACTGGATGACATGCTTTCATTGCCAGTGGTGAAGTGAGATTGAATTGCCAGTCTGCCATATCTGAACATGTTTGGAATGGAGGATGGGGCATAATTTTGTCCTTCAGCCCAAGCAGTAAAATGTCATGGTTTCTGACCATTTCCCAGCCCTTCTGTCTCCACAAATATTAACGGCCCAAGTCCCACCCAACTATAAGCAGTGTTACTACTAGTCCCACAAGCAGCAGCAGTCTGCTCCTATGGCGGCCAGGTTTACAGGTACAAACGGAAGGCATGTCATACTCTTCTGTGGTGCTTTTGATTGTCCAACACAGTGGTTTTTAACCTTTTCTTTACTAGGGACGCCTGTAAATATAATTTGTGGTTGGGGACCCCCAAGACTTAACTCAAGATTCAAATATTCAATTTTTTTTAAATATTCAAAAAAATATTTGTTTGTTTATTTATTTATTAAAGCCTTCCGGAGACTAGGATTCAAATTCCTGCACAGACACTGGGTGACTATGGGCAAGTCACATTCTCTCAGTGTCTAAGGAAAGCAAAGGGAAACCTCATCTGAAGAAATCTTGCCTCCAAAAAACCCTGTGATATGTTCACCTCAGGGCTGCCATAAGGCAGAAATGACTTGAAGGCACACAGCAACGAAGTGTCACTGACAGGGGAAGATTCCCCTTTGACAGCTGACTTATGGTGACCCTATCATGGTGGTTTTCCTGGCAAGATTTGTTGCCTTTGCCTTTCTGTGAGGCTGAGAGAATGTCAGTTGCCTGAGGTCACCCAGTGGGTTTCCATGGCTGAATGGGGATTCAAACCCTGCTGCTGTGCCCCTTTGGTCAGGAATGTATACCAAGGGGTGTGAGTGCTGGAACTGCTCCCTTGTTGAAACTGCCCCCTCGGTATCCACACACACCCCTGCTGCCATGTCTCTGCTGCTGCTGCTGCAGCTGCTGTTGGTACCCAGCATTAGGGCTTTGTGGACCCCCTATGAGGGCTCTGCAGACCCCCAGGGGTCCCTGGACACCAGGTTAAGAACCACTGGTTCAGCACATCAGGAGCCTGCTCATTCTGTCCACCAAGAAGAGATATAATTAACAATTTTTAGGATCCTGCAGACAGCCAGAGTGTTGGGTTTCCTGCCTTGGTTGTTCCTAAGTGTAATAAAAGAAAGTGTGGCATTTCCTGAGCAAGTTGGTAGGGTGCTGTTGCAAGACACACTAAAGTCATGACTACAGTCCCCTGCAGTAATCAACCATTTTAAAAAATATTAAAATTAAATATCCAGTCTCCTGTTGATAGCTGACCCCTAGATGGAACTCTTCATTCCATTGTAAGAAATGAATTCCTTTTTACAATGACTATGAGAGGTTTGCAATGGCAATGTGAGATGCTCTCTTGGGTATAAATAGAACATTTTTCTCCAGGCTCACTAAGTAATTTTTAATGACACCCTTAAATCAACTTTGTGGCCAGATCATTTTGAACAGGAACTGGCATTCCATTGTGATAACTGAAGGCTGCATGTTACTTGATACAGGGTAATATACCGTAATTATGCATCCATTGCACTTCATGACACTACTGTAATAGGCAGCAGGTCAATGTTTGAGTTGCTGCTGCTCAGAAAATTGAGCTGACATTGATACTATGATAGGAGTGATAGGGGGAAAAAAAGTCTCATGCAAATAGTTTGAATTAGCATTGAGTCAATGTGTTTTGAAATGTAATATGCAACTCAGATCTGGGCACCTGTCTTTTGGTTAACATTTTTTTTCTCTTTTGGATACAATTAGAGAATCATGAAATAAATTAGTCGTTATGCCTTCTAAAAGGTCATTGAAATGCCAGAGGGTTTTAAAATACCACTGAGCTGTATTCTAAGACGCCTCGGTGAAGACTATCTGATGGTGGCTTTATTTAGATCAATCATCAACATACATTATTTTTTTTTAAAAAAAATACAAGAATAATAAGGGGATTTGATTGTCTGCTTCTTATTATTAGGAGAAAAGCCATGCACATCAGAACTAGGTTGCAAGGGACTGGTGAAGTGGTATGGAAGCTTTAAAAATTTCCACAGCTTTTCATATGAGAAAGGGAATATGATTTGGGATGAGCTTTCTGAACTAGATTAATAGGATAACATGGCTTTACCAGTACATTATGCTATCTCATTTATTTCACACTCAGTTGGTTTACAGATGGAGAACAACAGTTTTATGTAGCAAAGATTAAAACAAGAATGGAACTGTTCTAGTCAAGGTAAGCTTTGCAAAAGGTCAACGTCAAATTGGTTAAGAAAGACAAGAGTTAACAGAGCTCTAGATCTACTTGGTTTTCCCAATTAAAGCAAACCTAATGGATCAATGAAATTTACTTAAATGTTCATTTAGCAAGTTCCCATTGATTCAATGGTGCTATTTCAGTTGGAATTAAATAACTGGATGTAGCCCAACGTGAACATAGTCACGTAGCTAAACTTTTTGTTGACTTAAATCCATTTCATCAGATACAGTGGATCCTTGTTAACAACACATTATTACACCAGGGCTGAGATCCTATATATCTGTATGTAGATCCTGTAGATATGTGCAATTCCAGCATTGTCTGGTGGTTTTCAAGCTCCGGACGAACTGCTGCTGCTGTCGCTTCCCAGTGGTGGAAAGAAGGAGGCAATTCAGACCATGGAGAAGCATCTGGTCTCAGCTCATTCAGGGGAAGGAAATTGGGGTCTGGTTTCAAATGGAATGCACCCTCATTTCTTTTCTCTGAGTGAGCTGAGACCAACTGCTTCTCTATTTTCATTCCCCATTCCCTAGTCTAGAGCAGCTGAATCTTCATGGTCTGAATTGCCTCATCCTCCCTCAGCTTCATTGCTGGGGCCTTGCCATCTGCTGGGGTGGTGGGAGGTTTTTGAATGGACCAGAAAGGCAAGGGAGTAGCCTTCTGTACACTGTGCGAAAAGAGAGTTAACCCAATGAAGAAGTCATTAACTGGATGCTAGCTAAAAATATCTTAGGCCTAATTCCTGATCTTAAAAAGACAAAGGAATGAACCATCAAGCAAATTAAGGCCCTTTCCAGACGTGTGTGTGTGTGGGGGGACGATGGAACACGCTACTCACCGGATTTTAACTTTGTCCGGGCGAGTCCGTCGCGCTGAGGAGGAGTGCGAGCTCGTCGCTCCGCGCTCCTCCGGCGTCCTAAATGGTGGCTTCCAGTTGGTGGAGAAGCTCGCCAGCCGGAAGCCCGCCCCCAGCAGATCTGCAGGCACGTACTTGTGCGCGCCTGCAAATCTGCTCCGGAGCCGGGCGACAGAGCGGCACGGGGTTGAACGCTCCGTGCTTTTTAAAAACCTCTAAAAAGAGGTTTTTAAAAAACATGCCGCGTGACCAGTTCCGGTCGCTCCGGAGTGGACTGAGGTATGGAACTACAAAAAGTAGTCCGCCCTAGTCCACTCTACAGTGCAGAAGACCTCCGTTGGAGGTCACTCTGCACCATTTTAATAGCCCGGTGCGGAAAAGGCCAAAGCCTAACCTCTCACTAGAAGTGAAGATGACTAAACTGAGGCTGCTGTACCTTAGACATAATATGAGATAGAATGGCTCGGTGAAAAAGATAATAATGCTTATTAAAGTGGAAATCAATAGGAAGAGAGGGAGACCATACTACAGGTGGATTGATTCAATCAAGGAAGCCCTGAGTTTCCAAGACCTGAGTGGAGTGGTTGATGAACAAAGATCTTGGAAATCTCTAATTCATAGGGCTGCCATAAGCCAAGGTCAGCCTGATGACATTGCATTGATACAGTAGGTCTACTCTAGTTGAGATTAGCAATTAATCCTTACTCTGCTACCAGATTCCTTATGGCCTTTCCACACTACATGTTATAGTGCTACTTTTCCACTTTCAACATCCTGTAGAATCCTTGAGTTTGCAGTTTAGGGAGGGGCCTTTAGAATTCTCAGCCAGAGAGCTTTTTGGCCTCAGTAAACTACAAAGCCCAGACTTTCCACAGGATGTTGAAAGTGGAATAATAGCACTATAACAGTGTAGTGCAGAAAGGCCCCTACTTATGCTGCAACAGCCTGTCACAGCTATCATTTTGAAAGCAGAATATAGAAAGATAAATGACCAGAAAACACTTCTGTCTTTAAAAATCTGGCCCTTCCTGCTGTGTGCCTCTGAACATTAGCATTCTTGCCCTCCCATACAGGGAAGTCACTTTCATTTCTTTGAAAAAGTTATTTTTGTTTCATAAAAAGGAAGGGCCTAAAGACAAAATGCCTCCAAACTAGACGTAGAGTTTCAAAGGAACATATACTTAATCTGCTCTGAACTTTTCCAGATGCACAAGGGAGATTGACAAGCTACATGTGATCTGTAAGTCTGCCTGCCGAGAGGGGCTGGCTGACTGATGTCCTGAAATAAAACAATAGAATCGTTTCCTTCGGGAATGAGGCCTTGTCTCTGCTCTGGGCTGGCTCGTCTAAGTGGCAGGGGAGGTTAACGCATGTTTGGCATTGTGCCACTGAAAGAGGACCAACTTAAGTGACACCGCTACCCTTTGTGTGCTCCTGGCCTCCATTATTCCACAGATAAAAATGAGGATGCCTGGAGCTAATCCACATGGGAATGTGGTGCAAGGTGGTAAAAAGTATTATGAGGAAGAACACACAAGGGAGGAGAGGCTGTGGCAATTTGCTTTGGCCTGAGTCTACAAGGAAGGGTCAGACTCCACTCTCGTTTTACCGCTCTCTCTCCCAGTTAACTAAGTGCCAACTACTTTTGCACTTTGAACTTTTGTTTGCCCCAAAAGAAGGAAAACGAGGATGTAGGAGGGAACAGTGGGAGGAGGAGAGAGAAACTGGGACATTTTAAAAGCAGCTGAAAAAATGGGAGGACAGAGAATTGATTGGGATTGTCCTTGCCAAGTGAGGACAGCTAGAGGTTAGGGCGCCTGCTTTAGAAATAGTGCAGCCTCCTTTCTGCAATGCCCTAATATTCATACATGTTCGTACTATGAGAGTTCATGAAGAGACGGTAACAGAAAAATAGGCATTTAGATGTACAATTAAAGATATACAAGTATGTGTGTGTAGGAGATACACAAGTGTTTGATTTTATACCATTTAAATTATTTTATCGTTTTTATCTGGAACTAGCATATATAGACTAAACTTCAATGATTCCAAGCTGGGCGTGCTGCTTTATGTAATACTAGCGTATATACCTGGCGTTGCCCATGATTTTATTTTCTCATAGGTAATACTTGTTAGAAAGATTTGAGATCTTGTGTCTCTGATTCACCAAACTGTCTTGTCCAGTACCTGTAACTTCTGCCCATATTCCTCAATACAAGCTGTATTCAGAGTTATTAATCTGCAGAGGTTGGGTTCCTGAAGGAAAATACTGCCCTCTTCCTTGCTGCTAGGCCTCATCGCCATAGCATCCTGCCTATTCAGAGTTCTGTGGCTCAGAATTCTAAAGGTGCCTGCCTAAACTGCAAATCCCAGGATTCCATAGAATCTTCTTAGACAACCAATCATAGGAGGTCTTTGCCTGACACAGCCAATCATATCAGGTCTTCTCTTGACACAGACAAACAAACAGACTTTGACTTTTATATATTAGATTGTTTTAAATTGTTTATCTTGTTTAAATTGCCTGCCACCCTCAGATTTCATGATGGGGTAAGGATAAAAATATTTTAAGAAACTGAATAAAATAAATATGAGTTTCTGGATATACTACATGCACACAAATTGAGTGCAGAGGAGAGAGTTAGGGAGATTATTGTGAGGCAGAGACTATGAGAAAGGTAATCTTTGGGACATATGCATTACAAAGCATGTGAGTAATAACAGAAACTAGTCTTCCTTTGAGTGATTGCAATCCAATGCAAAGCTGGTATGTTGTAATTAGAAACTGGTGCATACATAGACTGTTTCTATATACATGTGATATAGGCCAGGTTGTATAGTCAGTACCAAGAAAGTGGGACACAAGGAAATGGTGCTAAGAAACTTCCATGTTAGAATGGTACATGTATACTTCTGATTAGCAGATGATTATGGCAGGATGGGGAGTTCAAGCCCAGCTTATAAACCTTCCAGGCTCCCCATTCTGAAATAATAAACAAACAAAACAGAAAAATCCAAAACAAACAATGGTCCAAACAGCCCAAGAGGATACTGCATGTACAGTCGGCCCTCCACGTTTACTAGGGTTAGGAGTGCAAGACCTCTACAAAAATAGAAAAATGTGCAAATATCAAAAGTGTGTGTGTGTGTGTGTGCATGTGTGCATGCGTCTGTGGGAAGTGGGGAGAGGCATGGTGGGGAGAACAGGCACCCAGGGTCCAAACCATGTCAGGGAAAGGGGGTGGGATGGCATGGGGGCCCTCTCTGTCACAGGTCTCCTTCTTTGAGTGTGTGTGAGGGACATCAGGACATTGTTTGTGGTGCTGAGAAATTGGACTGTGAACCATTTTTACTTGGCCAGGCAGCAGCTGGTGGAGGAAGAGGAGGACCAGTGGTGTTTTTTTAAAGGGCTCCATGACCTGATCAGAGATCCTGAGAGGGAAGGTATGTTTCCCTGGAAAAGAAGCTCCTGGGGTGCAGGGGTGGGGGTGGGGGCAGAGGTTGGAGAAACTTGCAAATAATCAAATCCATGAAAGTTAAACCCACAAATGTGGAAAGCTGATTGTACTAATAATTTTTTTTAACATAGAGATAATGTAGCTAAGTTACTATCTGTTTTGTATCTCATTCATCCCTATTTTTTGCTGAAAATATAATTTGGATTATTGTACAAAGAAATAGCCTGCTGATAGTACAGTGATAGTGATAGGACCAAATATGAGAGTAAGGGGGAAATTACACACACACACACACACACACACACAACTCCCCAGATGTGTCTTCCCCCCACATGCTGTTTGGGAATAAAATGTAAATCGAGTTAGCTGGATAATTTGCTAAAACCCGTGGATGCAATCATTCTTATGTTGTTCGAACACAGAAAGAAAGTAGGAAATGTTAAGGAGAAAGACAATGTGCAATTATGTATGAATGCTAACACCCTAAGGGACAAATTACCGACAATGACAGCAAAATGCGACAGACTCCTCTTTGTGCCACTACATAATTGTTTTGCAGTTCCACTAAATGAGAACAGGGAAAGGCTCTGCATAGGAGGAGAGATTTTTACAAGCTCCCAGGCTGTCTTTCCTGCAGTCTAGATTTATGGTGTTTTGCCATGCTTTATTTTCCTGCCATTCACAGCATAAGGCTAACTTAATGACACACATATTTTGGGGAAAAAAAACACTAAGAAAGTCCACATTTTGCATTCAGAACAATTCCGGTTCTTGTCAGATGCTCAATGAATGCAAGGGAGGGGGAAGTCATATCAGAATTGTACCCTCAGTTTGACACGTTTTTAGTTCCCCATATGTTCATCTGTCTGAACAGATGTCGTGTATAGAATTGTACTGCTATTTAGTTATTAAATACTTACCAAGTATTCATTATTAATAAATAATAATGCGTATTTAATATGTATTATTTTAATATTTTGTTGTTGCTGCTGCTGCTGTGTGCCTTCAAGACATTTCTGACTTATGACAACCCTAAGGCAAACCTATCACAGGATTTTCTTGTCAAGATTTCTTCAAAGGAGGTTTGCCTTTGCTGTCTTCTGAGGCTGAGAGAGCGTGACTTGCCCAAGGTCACCCTGTCACTTTCCAGGGCTGAGCAGGGATTTGAACCTAGTCTCCAAAGTCTTCATCCAACCCCCAAACCACTACACCGTGATGGATCTTTAAAATATCTATGCCCCTGTTACTGCCCTGGCTAGCCCGAGCTTGTGGGATATAAAGATATCTCTTGATATCAATAATTCGGCCTCACATACCCATTCCCCTCCACGTGCTTGCGAGGCCCTCGGACAAGCACGCATACAGGCTTGGCCAATAATCGCCATAATATTACAACACAATACAGGCAGGCCAGAAATAGCCAACTCCCAGCTTCAGGAGACCTCAAGGCAAGTATCTCAATTAGGTACGCATGCAACTTTCAAAAGATCCTCTGCCCTGCGCTGGCAGCTTGATGATCTGACTATACACCGCTCAAGTACTCCGCGTTTGCATACTGGCTACCCTATTGACAATTTGGCTATAATTCAATCATTCAAATTCTGACCTTTCGGAGGCTTTGTCTCCAGCCCCAAATCCATTGTTTTCCCCAAGTCCGACCTAGCCTGCGGTCACAATTCTCCTTATAAAAACCCCTGACTTTGAGCGCTTCCTTGCATCGCTCTTGGCTTCCATCCCGCCTTGCTGTCGTTTTGTCCAGTAAGCCTTCCCCTCAGCCCCACGTGCTGAGATCCACGCTCCCCAGCTTCTCTGCTTCTAACCGGGCTTCAGGACAGGTGAAGTATCACCCAAACCAACAACTCCTCTAAAAATCCCTCTACCCCACTCCAACCTTTATTTCTTTAGTTATCTGTGTGAGTGTGCTGCATACACTGTTTGACTGTATTTTTAATAAAACCACATTTATTATTTCAGCTTCTGTGTGCTCCTTGACTCGGCCTGACCCCATAAACATAGGGTTCAAGATCTCGCTACGTTACCCTGCCTCTCGTATTGCTAGGCTGTGCTCTTGGCTAATTTCCCCAACTTATATAATCGAAAGCGCATTTAGATGTCCCTCCCAGGACCCCCAGAAATCAAGGTAACAGTCCCACTCTATATCATAAGGTATACAGATGACTTTCAATAAAATCAGTTGAAACAATTTAAAATTGAAAACAATAAAGGTAACTTAAACAACTCAATTTATAAAGTTAAAACATTTTAAAATCATGTATACATACACATTTGGATTAAATCATTAGGTCCCGAAAGTGTTAATAAAAAGTCAAGATCTTTTACCTAGGACCAGAAACAAAGTTGGTGCCAATCAAGCTTCCGAAGGGAGGACACTCCACCTCTGGGGTATCACAGCTGAGAAGGGCCTCTCTCAGCAAGAGGGAAGGGCAAGATTCTATCTCCTTCTCTCCTCTCCTCACTCCTGAGTTGAGTGCAAATGATCTTTGCACTTTGAACACAGTTTGCAGCAACTGAAGTAAGGTGAGGACAAAGAGGAAAGGAGGAGGACCAGACAGAAACTGGGACATTTTAAAAACAGCTGAAAAAGTGAGAGGACAGAAGATTAATCGGGATCTGTCCCTGCTAAAGTCAGACAGTTGGAGGGTATGATATTGTTGGATTGCAGTTCTCATCACCCTAGTCAACAGTGAAGATCTTGGAAGCTGAAGTCTGGAGGATCACATCATCATCCCTCGCCTACAGGCTTCAGCTGCCATTTTAAAGCCTTGTTTATTGTTTATCCCTAGATCTGTCTATTCTACAAGTGACTCAGGGTTAAAAATCAGTCCTCATAATTTCAAGTAAATGGGTATTTTCTTCTGACATGCTGCATTCTCATGTGAACAGAAAATATTTAATTATCCGCAAGAAGAAAACAGATTACAAGGTTAGAAGTCCTTGCTCCCACCCATCTCATCCCCAAATCTTCAGTGCACTTATAAGATGGCCAGGCACCTACTGATCTGATTTTAGCCAATATGGTTTCTCTTGTATCACAGAGAGATACAACATCTTATCTGATAGTGGCTCCAAGGCATGAAATCATCTTCAAAGATTAAAATGGACAAACCAGGAAGACTTGTTAGTGACTCATTGAGAACACAAATATTTCCCATTTGAATCTCTGCCCTTATCAGATTTGCTGACCTTCTCAGTCATTCTTACCATCAAAGTACAACCTGATACTTTCCTTCAAAGGTCTTCTTGGTTCTATTTTACTTCTGTTCTCTCTCTTGGAGTTAGCCATCCTTTCCTGCAGTATATGAGAGACTTGGAAAATGGTTCTCTTGGACTAATCCTCCCAGTAATGGAAGCCTGTGGTTCAAGAGAATAGATTCACATTAACATTGCAGGGGAAGGTGCCCCTGTTCAGACCACTGGTCTACAACACCTTCTAGCTTTTGTTTTCAAGAGAGCTAATGAGTTCTACAGCAGAATTCCTTGCTCATCTGCTCAAAAGTAGGTCCCTTGCACTAATCTCAAACTCTCCTGATCCTTTGTCATCCTACTTTTTCAACAGCTTTTAAAAATGTTCCAATACCTCTCTGCTCCCCCAGCTTTCCCCATTCATTCAGTTTATTTCAGTTGCTGCAAACTGAGTTCAAAATGCAAAAGTAGTTTGTACTCAATTAATGTTGAGCGATGATAGGAGAAGAGGGGGAGAATCTCACCCTTCCCAGTAGGCTTAGGCAAAAACAAACTACTGCAGCTTTTCTTAGCTTGTGTGTTTCTTGTCATTAATAACTTTTGTGATCTCAACCACACTGTGATGTTGCATGGTCACATGTGTCCTAGTTTTCATTTGTGAAATGCTGGAGGGCATATTGCATACTCCTAGATAAGCATGTATTGGGTTGCAGTCATAGCTCTATATCCTTAGTCCTAACTAGGAAAGAGCCATTGAATCTTATCGGATTTACCTATGCCTTAACTTACCAATCAGTGATTGATTCAGTGTGTCTACTCCAGTTGGGACCAAGCAATTAGATTCAAGCCATTGTCTTATTTAGCAGTTGTGTAACTGGCACATCATCATTGTCAAAGCAAGTCTGCAGTGGAATGGGATTCCCATCCAAGCTAGAAATCCATTTTCTTTCCCTACAAAGGGAAATGTTCTAAGCACCAACATGAGCATGAGTCAAAGGGCAGTTCGCACCTAATTCTGAAAAATGTGATTTCCTGCTCTGTTTGAGCTGTGGAAGCTACAGATGGTTAATGTGAGTTGGAAAGCAAACAAGAATAATTTTAAATTTTAAAATGGAATAATTATAGCCAGTGCTATAGTTTTACATCTCCATTATGTTTTTAAGCGAAGACCAGTTTAAGCAATATATGTACATGAAAATACTATAGCTTAGAATAGTTACTTTAGGGGAATAAAATTACAGAATCATAGAGTTGGAAGAGCCCACAGGAGCCATCCAGTCCAACCCCCCGCTATACAGGAACATACATCAAAGTATTCCCAACAGATGGCCCATCCAAACTTTGTTTAAAAACCTCCAAAGAAAGAGATTCCACCACACACAGAGGCAGCGTATTCCACTACCGAACATCTCTGACTGTCAGGAAGTTCTTCCTGAGGTTCAGGTGGAATCTCTTTTCCTGTAGTTTGAATCCATTGTTCCTTGTTCTGGTCTCTGGAGCAATGGAAAACAAGTCTGTTCCCTCTTTAATATGACATCCTTTCAAATATTTAAACATGGTTACCATGTCTCCTCTTAACCTTCTCTTCTGCAGACTAAACATACCCAGCTCCCTAAGCCGCTCCTCATAGGGCATGGCTTCCAGACCCTTCACCATTCTAGCTTGTCAATATCCTTCTTGAAATGAGGTGTCCAGAACTGGACACAGTGTTCCAGATGGGGTCTGACTAAATCAGAATAAAGTGGTATTTACTTTCCTCAATCTGGACACCATATTCTTATTGATTCAACCAAGAATCATGTTCACTTTCTTGGCTGCCACATCACACCACTAACTCATGTTCAGCTTGTGGTCTACTAAGACTCCTAGATCGCTTTCACATATACTGTAGTCCAACCAGGTGTCTCCCATCCTGTCTTTGTGCATTTCATTTTTTTCTGCCTAGTTTGTAGGACCTTACATTTCTTTCTGTTGAAATTCACATTGTGAGCTTTTGCCCATATCTCCAATCTGTTAAAGTCATTTTGAATGACAATCCTGTCCTCTGGGGTATTAGGAACCCCTCCCAATTTGGTATCATGTGCAAATTTGATCAGCTGGCTGTGGAATTTTGGGAGATGCAGTCCAAACAAGTAACTTTTCCAAGCTCTGGAAAACACCCTAAGGTTTTTTGCTATTTTAAAACTGTATTATGTTGTCTTAATGCAGCATCCAGTACTGTGTATGTTTAATTATTTTTGCTCTGCTTCATTTCGCTTTGGGGTATTTTTTCCCCTGTGCATCATTTTACACTGAGGATTGGCCATCCTTTTAATTAGGCTTCAAGTCAAAATGTCCCTGCATCTGCCCTCCCCCTCCATGCACAGAACAAAACAAAACAAAATAGGTATAAAGAAAATATCAAAGAGCTCTGGTTGTAAAGGAAGTTTGGAATAAATTAGCCTGTCACAACAATGGATCATTTCATGTTGGATTAGATCCCAGATTAAGCTGCCACAGGCTTTTTGGGAAGAGTCTCTTCAACCAAGACAGATAGCTAGCATCTTAGATGCATGAACTTGCTTAACTGATCTCTTCCTGTCCTTTCTCTACCATTGTGTCCGACTCAGAAGTTATGCATTCATTGTCAAGGTCATTAGTGGTGAACCCTCTCTGAGAGATGTACAATGACTAGCTGTCAGATGTACTGATCCTCAGCTATTATGAGAGACACCACAAACTCCGTTACCACTGTTTTTTAAGAATGCATAGTCAGCATCCAACTTTGAGTACTAACATGCTCCTGCCCAAGACTATTTTTTTTTAAAAAAAGGTTCAAAACAAAACTTGGAAGAAGCCTATCTCCTGCCAGTCTGATCTTGGCCCACTAATAAATTGAATGATATACCTTACACAAGTCTTCCAATGCCATTTCTTAAAGGTCCTCTCAGATTCAACTAGGATCACTGAGGCTGGTTTGCTGATTTTCCTAGTGCCGAGCTAGGACACTGAAGATGAGATCTTCCAAGTACCAAGAGGGCTGCACATTCATAGGGTCTCCATCCAGTGGCTTAAGAAAAAGCACATGTGGTTGTGAGCTTGCACTTCATGCCCCACAGCCCAGTGGTTCGCCATACTTACTGGGAGATTCTGGGTGTTGCACTCCAAAAAAGTAAGATTTCTAACTGCTATTGCACCCAGTGTTCTCTTATTCCCATGTCCAGCATTTTGGACAGACTATTGACTATTGACCTTGGCTTTCTGTGGACCTTCCACGCTGTATGATTATTATGCTGTATGGCACTTTAATTGTCATGGTTCTATCCTATGGAATCCTGAGATGTGCAGTTGAGGGAGAGACGTTTAGAATTCTCAGCCAGAAAGGCCTCTCCAAGGTACAAATTCCACAATACTATAGAATGCAGCTGTGGAAGTTAAAGTGGAATGGTAGTGTTATAACGGTGGCCCTTTTCGTACTGCGTTTTTGAAGCGAAAGGGCCCCTTGAGCCTCGCATAAATGTGAGAAGCGGTCTGCATGACGCACTCACATTTATGCAACGCTCAAGAGCCTGACGTGGACCACGCACGCACCTTTTCATTTTTGGCTCGAAGCCAAAAATGCTGTGCGGTCACGCATCACGCCGGGGCCTCGCGCACACTTACTTGGCGTGCGGTGCCTCGGGAGCTGGGCCAGTCGCGCGTCCTCTCCTCAGTGCAGCCCGGGAGGTCCCAGGCTGCACTGCGAATGGAAGAGGTGGAGTGTTTGCGCGAGGAGGAAGGAGCTGCGGAGCCCAAGCAGCAGGGACGTGGCAGCGTTCCTCCCAAGCCTTCTCGCGTGAGAACCCCAACCCAGCAGCGCGAAAAGCTAAGGTGCGAAAAGGGCAAGTGTGGTGTGAAAAGGCCTGTGACTTTGATTCTGATACTGATTACATTTCTGGTTCCAGCTGCAGTTAATTCTTAGCACATGTTTCCCAGACTGGAGTGTCTCTGTGTTACTAGATCAGAGATGGGACTCATGTGGCCCTCCACATGTTGACCTGTTACTCCCAACAGCACTATCCAACATAGCTAAATGTACAGAGTGTTGGGAGTGGCACTCCAACAAAATCTGGAGGGCCACATTATCCTCAACCCTGCTGTAGATGTTGGCTTGCCCTTGATTTTACCTATGGGTCTGCTGCAGCACTCATATTTCCATCACTGTGTGCTATGAGATTGGCAAGGATGTGGGTCAGTCACAGCCCTTTTAGCAGTGTTCCCTTGGGCGCTGGAATTCCTTCTCTAAAAAGATGCAATCTCTGCTTGTTCTCCCTCAGAAAGGCCTCAAAGACATTTGTGTTTCAATGTCCCTTTGGTGTTGGATTTTCTTTTTCTTTTTCTTCTCTTTTCTCTGGCCCTTTCCACAGGAGGTCTGTGTCTCGACATGGGAATGTGAGGGGAATGGGATCATGATGACACTTCCACGAGATGTTGTCACAGTCCCGTCCTTCTCCCGTCGCCAGCTAGTGTGATTGCAGAGTAAATCATTGACGGGATTTCCCCATCAATGACCCCTGATCGTGTGATGGTCCCACACTTACTTGCCCCGTGGAAGGCTGGGAACCATGATGGAGGCACTTCCTTCCCCAGCGCAGCATGTGAAAGAGCCCAGCTGTGCTGCGGAAGGAAGAGGCATGTTCCTTGCGCTCTCTTCTGCAAGGAACCTGTCTAGTGCAGAGGGGAATGTTCTTCTTGTACTCCCTTCCTGGCAAAGATGCTGCTGGGATCACAACCGGAAGACTTCAGGAAAAGGTAGGGTGTGGAAAGGGTCTTTGGTTTGGCTAATGATTTGATATTTGGTGTGTTTTATGCTATTTTTTAAAGAAAATGTTAAGGGTATAGATGCTTTTAAAAATGGCTTATTATTTTAATGACTGGAGATTTTTTTATGTTGTTTACAATTTTTTTCTTTAAGCCATGTTTGAGAGAACATTGCCATAGATATCTCTTCAACAAATAAATCCAATTCCAGCCTGTATCCTATCAATACAGAAGCCTCCATCTACATAGTCCCAAAGGGCAAAATAAAGGTGTTCCATTGCAAGGAACATTCAAAAAGAACTACTCTAGGAAGGAAAAAGTCTTTTTATGCTTGTTTGTCTGTTTGCTTATGCAACCAAGGCAAGAAATACAGGCAGCGATTGTGTGTCCCTCCAGGTACTTTTGGACTGCAGCTCCCAGCATTCCTTACCATTGGTTGTGCTAGCTAGATATGTGAGAAATGATAGCCCAACAACCTTTGGAGGGGCACATGGTTTCTTTACTGATTTAATGCTGAAAGAGTTGACCAAAAAAGAGTATCTAAAGGGAAGTTGTAGTTAGAAGTTAAAAGTCTGATCAAGACTTTTCTGGGCCATGATTTCAGTGCCAAAACCTGAGACTTCAGAGTGACTTCTTGTGATGCCAAAAGAGTTGGGTCCTGTGATGTTACAATGGGGAGCCCCTGGTGATCTCATTAAGCAAGAAACAATAAGATTCCTCCTGTTCCCCTTGAAAACTAGATCAGATGGGCCATGCCCTGCAACTCAGGCCAGACCTTGAGATCTGGGAACCTTTGCTGTAGTCATAATTCCAGAGATGTCTGTACCTGGAAATGAAGGCCCATTCTTCTAAATAGTTTTAGAAAACTGGATACCTGCTCTATGGATGTGAACTCCATGTAGCGCTACAATTAGGGATGCAAGAGGAGTCCAGATTCAGTCTGTCGTTCCATAGGTTTGTCTCAGTCCACACTTCCCAGACTGTCTGCAGGGTGGACACAATATGCCATACAGAATCTATGTGTTGACAGCTGGCTGTGGAGACATTTTCCCAAAATGTGAAAGTTGGAAAGTGTGTATAGAAAACTGTAATATAGAAAGTGTATATAGGAAAAACACTGCTCAAAACATTTGCAGATCATAAGTCCATGCTACATTGTAAAATGATCCTAGGGATGTTTGCACAAATTAAAGTCCCACTAATTTCTATAGGAGAGAGCTAGTATGGTGTAGGGACTTGAGTGTTGGACTACAACCTTGGAGACCAAGATTTTATTCCCAGTTTGGCCATGGAAACCTGCTGGGTGACCTTGGGCACATCACACGCTCTCAGAAAACCCCGTGATAGGTTCATCTTAGGGTTACCAAAAGTTGGAAACAACTTGAAGGCACGCAACAATAACAACAAAGTTCTGTAGGATCTATACCAAATACTGGAGAACGAATTATGGAATCTTCTGTACGAATTTTTGGAGCTAGGAAAAGAGTTTTGACTTAGAACTTATACTGTGCTGAGAAATGTAATCATTTTAAAAACAATTCTTTAATTCATTTTGAAATTCAAGCTGGCCATGTTCTTGCATATGATAAGTTCTTTAGGAGGATAGTTGAATGTTTTAGAAAAGAGGTCTAATAAAAAACTGGGGAGCAGTAATATTACAAAAACAACAACAACAATAAAGACCCCAAAATAATTCTGAAGTTATTTGAAGCCTGTTTGAAAGCTCTGCAAATATAACATTGCTAAGTCACTCATTTCAGAAACATTGGTGGATAACACGAGCAGATTCCAGACTAATACAGCTGCACACCCCTCTATCGCTCAACGGCCAATTCCCAACGACGTCTGCAATATACTGACAGTAATGGAAAGCAAAATGATCTCTAAATAATGGTTTAAGATGGTTACTTGATAAAGGGCACCACAATAATTATGATCAATGGAGCATGGATTCAATATATATTGCCCATTTAGATGCACTAGATTAGCTTAACAGCTTTCTTTAATGTTCTGAGTAGTGTGTGTGTGTGCGTGTATGTGTGGCTGTCAGTGTCAGAAAAGCAGAGGGAGAGAGAGCAGAAACAGCACACTCACTGTTCTACTTGCTTAATATTAATGAATATAGAATATAAAGGGGAAATATGGTGAATAGTAATAATAATAATAATGATGATGATAATAATAATAATAATGCTAAAGAAGGTCATTCCCTCCCCAGCAGGACTTTTCACTGTTTTGTTAAGCAAACTGAGATGTTTCGGAGTTATAGAGACCTGCAGGACAAGGTGTAGTCTTCTCCAATATATGAGAAGCCTATATTGTCTTCTCACTTGAGTCTTTTCTTCATTCCCACCACCATGCACAGAAATGACAGCTGAAAAACAGCAGTGTAAAAGCTGAGTTTAATTTTTGCCTCTACCCTGTATGAAATTTCACCCACACTTGGAATTCCAAAATAGCAACAACATCTAAACATCAATTAATGTTGAGCATTGGGGAATGAAACTTCATAAAGAGGCCCTTTTGTTAATGTTTTGGTCTAACCAAAGCAGAGTAGAGTGGTACCAGTACCTCCCTCGATCTAGACACCATACTCCAATTGATGCAGCCGAGAATTGCATTGGCTTTCTTGGCTGCCGCATCACACTGCTGACTCATATTCAGCTTGTGGTCTATTAAAACTCCTAGATCCCTTTCACACGTACTGCTATCCAGCCACGTGTCCCCCATCCTATATTTCTGCATTCCATTTTAAATGGCCTTTTTTAGGGCAAAGCAGAGCCACTGGGCTCCTCCAGGTGGGGCAAATGTGTCAGGATACTGTGGTATTTGTTGCTGTAGTTCTTGAGTTTTTAAAAACAACAAATCAACAATCAACAAAACCCCAGGGGAAAAAACAAACAAAGAAAACATAAGTGCACCAATCTGTAAGAAGTTACTTTTCTATTCCTAATGGAGCTGAAACTTTATTAGGTCTGTCTTTTTTTCACCCTTTGTCCCTAGGCCTCAGATGGCAAGAAGGAAGTGGCCTCTGCTTGTTTTGAGATCCCTCCAGATCATCTTAACTGGCAACAGAAGTAACATCTGAAATAGAATACAGTTCTCCCTTCACATTTGTGGCTTTGACTCTCGCGACTTTGATCATTCGCCTGCTGCTTGCCTCCCCTCCATTCTCCCCCTCCCATTCCCTGGTAGGCAGTGAGGGAGGGTAAAGAGGAGGAAAAATCTTCTCCTCCCCCTCACCATCTCCTGCCCCCTGCTGCCAGCGCGATCACCCCCGCGAGGAGTGGGAGGTTGAAGGGGAGGAGGAGATCTTCTCCTCCTCCTCCCCATCTCCTGCCTGCCGCTTGTGGTGTGATCACCCCAGTGGCTGGTGAGAAGGTGAAGGGGAGGAGAAGATCTCCGCCACCGCCCCATTTCTGCCTGCCACTCAGGGAACAGTCGCCCCAGTGGCTGGGAAGGAGAAGGGGAGGAGAGAATCTCCCCACCTGTACTCTCCACCCACCACCAGCCTGGGGGGAACAACAGGAGAGCGGAGAGTGCAGAGAAGATTATTCACTTTTTTTCACTTTTGTGGGGGTTCTGTGTCCCTATCCCCCACAAATGTGAAGGGCCTAGTTTATAGGTCTGTGACTATAAACATCATTGCTTTTCTTCTCCTGTATGATTTTTAACATCTTTGCCTGACGAAGAAGCCAGTGAAGTTCTGAACGCATGTATGATGTAGTTTATGCATTTTGGTTGACCAATAAAGGTACCATTCTTTTGTGGATTTTGTGGCATTTTGCTGCATGGCCAACATAGCTACCCCTTGAATATGGTTCCTTGCTATTTAGTTCTTGGTACTGTAAAAATGCATGGTTGAAATGATGAAACTATGTTGAGGTGTTCTAATGTAGCTGTTCACATAAAGTGTGTAGTACTTTTAAATCAGTTTTGGTAAGTCACAAGTATGCTGAGTGACCCCAAGGGGGTAAATTATAACTTGGATCTCATACCTTAAGATCCATAAATTTGCAGCTTGAGAGATCATTTAGATGTTAAGAAATAGATATACGGATGATGACTACAACAATCATTTGTATTATGGCAAAACCAAGGAAGAAAGGAGAAGGAAAATGTTGAAAGGCACTGAGGAATGCTCTATTGCATTTGTTTCCTGCACAAGAGAAAAGGAAAGTTAGTATAAGGGAGTTAATGTTGTTTAATCATCAATAAACTAAACTAAAAAAAAGGCTACCTCGACTCAATTATATTAACATGAGAAGGAGGGAGATTTAGCTATTTAGCAGATGTAAAATTGCTACTTAAAATTTAAGATAAATGCCTACAGTAAAAGCCTACTGGAATGAAGTTGAAAATCCCATCCATTTTTTTTCTCCCATCCCCTCTCTGTTTTGAGCACGGGGGTGATCAAAATAGCTCCATGAATTTTTGAAATCTCCATTTTTCATCCAGCCCCTTGCTTCCTCCTCCTCCTTCCCCTAAAATATAATGTTTTCACCCCATTCCTGTTAGTTTACTTATTCCCATGTGAATCCTAGCAATAGTCCTAGAGATAAGAGCTTCAGCATTCAGTTCCTGGGACTAATGAGGAGCCTCTATGCGGTATCCAGTGTAGAACACAGGAGGATAATTTGTATGCAGAAGAGACCATTCCCTTCGAAGGTGTCCAAACCATTTAGGTTTTTTTTTTAATGGCCAAGATTCTAGATCAGCTGCTTAGTTATATATACAGTCAACCCTCCACTTTTGTGAAGGTTAGGGGAATAAGACCCCTGTGAGAGTGGAAAAACCATGAATATAAATAAAAATTATGAATGCCATTTTTTTTTAACCTGAGAGAACACTTCTCTAGAAATCTCTAGGTCCTCCGGTGTGACTCTGTGTTGAACTTCTGGTGGAAGTTGACCATAGAATTGTTCTGGAAGACCTAGAGATTGCTAGAGAAAACACCTAGGTGTTTTCTTTAGAAACCTTTACGTCTTCCAGCATGAGTCTATGGTTAACTTCTGGCAGAAGTTGACCATACAATTGCACTGGAGGACCTAGAGATTTCTAGAGAGAACATATTAATGAAATCAAATCATCAAGTCCCTTAAAGGCAAATCAACAAATGTGGAGAGCCAACTGTACTTAGCTAGGTAGTGTCTCCTGACCTGATGCCCCACCTCTGCATCCTGACTTACCAGGCAACAGCCTCTGTGAGTGATGACAGTCTGTTGTCCTGTTGATCAGGGCACAGGGACTGCTGCTCAATAGGTCAGGACTGCTTGACTTGTACAATCCCTATTAATTCCCTGTGTTTGTAGTCATCTTCAAGTCGCCTGTCAACTTATGGAGACCCCATGAATATCATAAGGTTTTTCCTCTTGCAAGGAATACTCAGAAGTGATTTTGTCAGTTCCTTCCTCTGATATATAGCCTACAGCATCTGGTATTGGTTGGTGGTCTCCCATCCAAGTAGTAACCAGGGCCATGCTTAGCTTCCATGCTCAGCTTCCAAGATCAGATGAGATCTTGTGCCTTTAGGGTATTTAGGCCACTATTGAATACAAAGGGTTCGTGAATACTAATCAGTTATGAATGTGTAACTCTATGTTGTACTTGCATAGTTGGGGGTCGTGCATTCTAGGCCACAACTGTCAAATTAGCTAAACCATCACACTGTGATCACAAATTAAAATAAGTGGACAGCTTAAACCAAGCATTGCCTTGCCTTGCATTTTAAAAAGTGATCATGTTGCTGTCATGAGGATGGTTCCAGTGAGATGTATAGAAGTCTGGAAGCTCTACCCTGGAACTATTTCAAGTAGAATCTGGCCCATCCCATGTGTCTCCTGTAGATGAAGAGAAACTTCATCCTTCTAAACACTGTGGAGTAATCACCAACTACAAAACAGCAGAAAAATCCTGGGACAGCCTTGAAAGGAACACTTTCAGGTGATTAGGACAACTGTCTTGAATTAGAGCTGTCCTGAATTACAGCTATCTATAAATTAGCACGGCAATGGTTGTTCTTTTGTTCTATATAGCTCCCAAATCTCCGTGTGGCCTTGTTTGGTGCTCCTTGATCTATTGCTTTCTGGAGTTTGGCTTTCTCCTTAGGTTACTCTCCTTAGTTACCAGCTAACAGGCATAGGACCTTAGTTACTCTCAGGCTGCCTGTTATGCCTCAGCCAAAACTGCCTTCACCATGCTTCTGTTCTTGCTGACTCTCCATGCATGACCCTTTTAATTTCCTCTTGATTTTCCCCTTGGCACTTGCTACCCTTGAACAGGACCAATGCCCCTTTTTTTGCTAGAAAATTTCCAGTTAAATTGATAACTTAATTGCTTTTCAATAGTTCCTATCTCTGCAGTGTATCATTGTCTGTTTTATAGTGAAAATTTAAAAATTTTCTTCAGTTGACTGTTAATATGATTCCATTGTTAGTATTGTTGTTGTTTGCCTTCAAGTTGTTTCTGACTTATGGCAACCCTAACATGATCCTATCATGTTTTTTTTCCCTTGGGGCTGAGAGTGTGTGACTCACTCAAGGCCACTGAGTGGGTTTCCATGGCTGAACAGGGAATTCAACCCTAGTCTCTAGGGTCACAGTCCAACACTCAAACCACTACTCACACTGGCTCTTTGCTACTATGCCATGTCTTAATAAAAATTGTACAGCTGCATATTATATGGACAGTTATTGTCATATTGTCACATGCAGAGGGAAGACAATGTACATTTTTTCAAATCAGCTATAGATTTGCAAGTCATTAGAATGGTGCAGTCTTCCTGATTCTTGAACAATATTGTATGGCCAACATTGTATGATAAATAACATATTGCAAGTGTAAAGAATCAAATTCACAAGAATCAAATCCAGAATAAAGAGGAAAGAGCAGGGTAGTGGTACCACTGGCAAGCTTTTCAAAGGTTTCTTTGTGCATATTGATTTTTGTTTTCTTAAATGATTGCAAATGATACCAAAGCATTCATGATTAAATAAGGGGTTTAATGCCATACAGTTCAGCATGGAGTTGGGAGAAGAATAACACATCAATATTATAGTGCTTTTTTGAAATGTTCAGGCTTTCCTAAGAAACTCAGATATGCTAAGAAATATTTCTTTTAATGCACCAGTTCTGCTATGTGGTTATAGAAGCAAAGCAGGGGGTGATTTGACAAATGATAGTAATATATGATATACAAATATTTTGGATGAATTATATAATCGGTTAATTGGTTTATTAAATTATAAAATCTTTGTTTGCTTGAAAGAGCAATAAAACTAACTAAATGAATATTCACCCTTTTGAAGACTTCTTACATTAATTATGTTTATGCATCGCTTGCAGCAGTAATGTTAGACAAAGGCAGCTTTATCTTTATGTGCCATAGCTACATTGTATTCTGGTACAAATGATGGTACCGACTTTGTGTCTACATAATTACTGAAATCTTATCCCTTTTGTGTTTGCACATCATTTTCCGTTTTTTGGAATAGTTAAACTCCATTTTACTTTTTAATAACATTTTAGAAATCATTCTGATTCAGGTAAACAGAATTTGATTGCTTTGATGGATTGAAAATGGTTAGCTCAGCCAGAGCTTATTTGATTTGTTTCTTCAGGGATTACAAAGAATAGGATTTTATCTCCCAAACTGACAAAAGAGGCAATCTCTGCAAAAAAATTTTTTCCCTATGAAATGGCAGTTGCACTAAGCCACAGTGCCTTCAACATGGGCAAAGTATTAGTCATGGGGTTGCTTTTTATTCATCTGCAAAGTTTTTATTCCATATTGTGTAAGGTGTCAAGCTTCTTTGCTCTTACAAATTAATCTTGGGGGGTGTTGAGGAGAGTGGAAGATAAAACAAAATGCTGTCAAAAGCAGCAGTGGCCCCATAGATTGGTAAAAGATATTAAAAACAAACACATCCTGTTCTTGCTCATAATGGTCATTGTAGGCAAATGCTCTATGGTTTAAAACTGTGGGGTACTTCTTTAAAAAAGAAATACACACACAACAACAACCCTGAAGTGCCATCAGACTGATTGCTTGTCCAAGTTCACCTTGAGGGTTCTCATGTGGTTTTCATGAGAGCTACAATCCATGACCCAGTCAGATTACAGGGCTTCCTTGGTGCCACTTTTCATTTTATCCTGTGTGACATGACATTTGTAAAGCAGAAGGAGTCAAGAAAATGTCAATATACAATATAGAGATGATACAAGACACCTCTAATAATATGTTTGCAAATCTTCTTACACCATCGGCCACATGCGCTGAATCTTCTTCAGTGATGCAGCCTGCATTGCTGAATATCTTATTCTCAATCCCTTTGTAAGGTCCTACTATAAGGCTTACCGTTTTTTTTATTTTAAAGTGCTGGTAAATTTCAGTTGTGATCTCATATACCTTATTTTCATGCCTTTATGGATATAAGCCAAGAAGTGGTCAGTCTGAGAGAATTGTTATATTCTATGTCAAAATATACAGAAAACTAATCCCTTTGCCCCATCCATGGCTATACAATCTGGCTAGTGGTTTGTGTATGGATATTTGAAACAAGGGCCTACACAAAGGAGTTTTGACTGACTCAGTGCATCTACTCCATACTGTAATTTTCTGGTTCATTAAGAGATGCTTGATTAGATGAGTACCTCTATTCAAATATTACAGTATCAGTCTGATCAAGAGAATGCACAGCCCTCCATCCATCCCTGACCAGACCAACTTTGATTGACTTTCATTGATTCATACCTTACACATTCTCCATCTGCTAAAGCTCTGCTTGTTTCTCTTCTTGATGCGGAGGACTAGTAAGGGTTTTTCTCCAATGTGCCATAGACCACTATCATATTTGTGCCCATTAAGTGCAACTGTTCCTTTATTTCTTGGAAACTCACCACAGACTGGCAGCAAATAGTTCATGGAACACCGCCATTCATGGACCACCATTTTGAGGATTACTATGCTAAGGTACACTGACAGGGATTTTCATGCCTCTTTATGGTTGGAAGTGCTGCCTTGAATCTCATGCCTCAAATGTCATGCTTGTACCTTGTGAGGTGCAGTTGGGTAGGGGTTAAAAACGGTCTTTGAGTTATTTGGCATCACATGATAGCCAGCTGAGCACTCGAAATGTTTGGGGAACTCTGTTCATTATTGGTGTAAATCCACTTATATCAATAGAGTAACAGTTTTTGTACATTTGTATGATTTTTGGTGTAGGGGGGATTTGGGGGCCTTTTTGTAAAAATTATGTTTGTGCAAAAAAAAATGGTTTTGTGAAAACATTTGCACAAAATTGTTTTCTGTGAATATACAATATATTTTTGGGACATGTCACAAAAAGTCCTGACATGTGAAAAATCTCATGACTGTTGATCAGTTTTTCAGTGAAATGTTCTGAAGTGTCAAGACACTCCCCTCCCCCACTTTTTTTTGTCAACATGAGAAAACCTGCTAATATTCTTTACATCCCTACTCCTTAAAAGATATCTCCTTTAAGGAAAAGTCAGAGTAACAGCCAAAAAGATCATGCTCTTTTCTTGTGCGGTGGGAACAGTGGAAGGAAGAGCTCACAAACCCATTTCAGTATTGTGAACAATTGCATTGAGCTTCTTGGTGTTTGGTGCTCAGAGATCAACTTGTCTAAACCCAGTGTATCAGCAAGATGATTGGAGTAGTCATCATCTCTCCCAAGCTAAGATGCAATTAAGAATGCTTCTTACTGAGGGATGTTGACAGTAGGGTCTCTCATAATGCTGCTTGCTTTGTGCTTGAAGCAAGGAAGATTCATGGGAGCTTTGTGCAAACTTGTAAATCAAAATGCACTTTCCAAATTTGGTAGGAGCTTGTTCTAAAGTCCCCTGGGTCACCAGTGTTTTTGGGATGCTGGAAGCAAACATTGGTAATACCTTTACATTGTAAATTCATCTTATGCATCCTGTATGTATGTATGTATATGTATATACTATTTATTTTCTTTGCATTTTTGTATCATTATTAGGTGTATTGCAATGGCCTTGGTCACAAGCACTGAACTGCTACAATTTAAGAAAGTAGGTTTAAAAAAAAAATCCAAAAATTGACAACTGATGATAGTTGAACCCCTGTGAAATGCAAACAATTTCAGCTTTGAAAGGATAAGAGTTTGGACAAGTTGCTTTTTTGGATTACAGCTGCTAAAATGTCCTGGTCAGTGAGTCTAAAAAGGTTACTTTTCCAAACTTCAAAAACTAGTAGAGTTTTTCCCCTTTCTGGAAAAAATGCAGGGCGGAGACAGACAGGAATTGACAAGCTTTCAGTGGTCTAAAGCTGGCTGACTCTTGACAATGATATATACATTGCTGTCATTTCCGTGAAAAGCCATCTCATCCTGCAAATGCCTCTGCAGCTTTAATTGTAGATGGTTATGAACCTGCAAGTGCTATATGGTAATGGACTAGTGGAAAACTCTAGTACCACACCCCTGATAAGGACTGCCAATACCATCACAAACCCAAATAGGCTGAGGTAGCCTAATTCCAGTGGAGAATGAAAAGGAGATGGTGGTTGCACTCCGTCTCAGGTGCAAAACATAAGGGGTGCAACAGCAGCTCCTCACTCTCCCTCCCTCACTAAGGTGATAGAGAAGGGAAGAAGGGCTTTGAGGTACGAGAACTGAGCAGCAGAGCCTTGCAATCTGCCTCAAGGCAAACTGATTTCCCCTCTTTTTCTCCCCTTTCCCTTGGGATTTCTTTGAGTAGGGCTGAAAAGAAGGGAGGAAATCATGATGATGGCAGGTTCCACTTCCTTTTGGAAATTAAACCATCAAAAAAAAAGTAGTCATACCAGTCTGTGGTGCAGCAGAAGGAAAAATGGAGGGGGGTGAAGAAAGAAATCTAGCAGTCCCTTTATGATTAACTGATTTATATTTTAGCACGAGCATTTGTGGATATCAATGCACTTTCTCAGATGCAGTTATTGAAGAAGAGAATTGATATCCACAAAAGCTCATGATAAAATATAAATCAGTCTTAAAGGTCTATAGATTTGTTTCCCCCTCCCTTTTCCTTTTCTTTTGTCCTCAAATGAGAGTTATAATTTTCCTTATTCAGCATCTTTTCTTCTCTACAGAATGGTAAGTACAGTGGAGATTTCAAAAGATTTTTTTTCCAGGGTGAGGGAGTTATTATCCAAGGCTCATATTATAGGGTGCCCATATGAATGTATTGGCAGGATTAAATCCAGATTCTAGATATGCTATCTGGTACTCGTTGGGGTCTCAGCTAGCCAAGATTCTAAAATTTCATGTTTTTTAAAAAAGTAAGGACGACATAGCCATAATCTAAGATTATCCCCTACCTACAGGAGGAGAAAATGAATGATTCTGTATGGGAAATGATCATACACCCAAACAAGATATGCTGATAATCATAGGTGATTGGAATGCAACAGTAGGAAACAGAGCAGAACCAAAAATTGTTGGGTCATTTGACCTAGGATCAGTGGCGTAGCTTGGTGCGAGCAGGGGAGGGGTGGAGGGGAGGGGTGGGGCAACAATGAGCAGGGACAGGGCAATGGCATGCAGGGTTGGGGTGATGGCGCATGAGCTGACAGCACATGGGGGGCAGGCAAGGAGTGGCGGTGCCCCCCCAAATGCCACCCAGGGCGCACTGCCTCCTCACCCTCCCCCCGTCCTTGCATCACTGCCTAGGATCAGGAAATGAAGCAAGAGAAAAACTGATTGAGTTTTGTGAGGCCAAGACTTTATTTGTTGCAAACACATTCTTCAGGCAACCAGAGAAACAACCGTATGCATTGATGTCATTGATGTCAAAAAATGATTTGAAACTATTGTTCTAAATTTAAAAGAACCAACATTATTAATAAGCCACATTTTAAAAGGCTATGAAATAGGATACCAAAAAAGTTTGTTAAAATATTAAATATTTATTTTGAAATGGCTAAATATTTATTCTGAAAGCAATACACACATTCTATTTGGAACAACAGCATTTTGCATGTAAGTTGCCTTTTAATGTTAGAGTCTGTAAACAAAGGACTAGAAAATGGTGCCAAGCTGTGAAGAACTACAACCACAGCAAAAGAAGTTATGGTTGTCTGCATTGCAGCCCTTTAACGTATCATTTTTTGTGTGTGCTAGTAATGTCCTATCTTCTACTTCTACTTATCTTGCTGTTTCTTCTTCTGTTTCTGTAGCTTGAAACAGATCAATTGATATGTCATCTCCTTCTGGTGATTTATTCCTCCCAAGTGCTTTGAGTGCAGCTTCCGCTTCTCTTTCTAAACTTGTGGGCTCATCTTCAAATGTGTCTTCTTTGAATGAATCTGTCATCCATTCATCTTATTTCTATACTTCTTCAGTGTACTGTTTCTGTTCTCCTTTTTGCTTCTTCTTGATCATATAGTGTGCTCTACTGCTGTTCACATAGAACTTCCACTCATCATTTAATTTTGATTTGATTTCTTAGATCTTGAACAGCCCTCTTGTTATATCTTTTTGTTGTCTTCCATTTCTTTCATTGACTATTATAATGCTTATCTTCGTCCCTGTGCACAAATTACTGAACATTTGCATTCAAGATTCTGATTCTATTTCTGTCACCTTTTACTTTTGCTTCTTGTCTACCCTTAACTATTTGAAGCTATTGTTTTCTTTCTTTTTGGCTACAGATAGTATATTTTTGCATTCTTCCTTCACCACATCCTTGGCTTCAGTTCAGTGTACCTCTGGCTCCCAGTGAATTAGGCTTAATAGTGTAAAACTATTTTTACATTGTCTTTATATTCTACAGGGATGATTTTCAGGTTGCATTTTGGCACGATGATTGATTTAGATTTCTTCTTTAGCTTTATTCTAATTGTGATATTACCAGTTCATGGATGGTGCCATAAGTGCTCCTGGTCTTGTTTTTGCAGAGAGAATGGAGCTTCATCTTCTGCTTCCAATTATGTAGTCTATTTGAGTTCTATATTGGCCATCAGTTTCAAATTATTTTTTAAACAAGTACCTTTACCGTTGAATGCTTTCAGGTTCTAAAATTTACATATACGTCAAATATTATTAGTGAAAATCTGAAAATGATTTAGTGTTATGGCTGAACATTTTAAACTTGCTATGCTTTCATTCATGGCAACACAGGCAGTGATTGGTCAGACTAGTATCTCTCTCCCTCTCCCTCTCCCTCTCCCTCACACACACACACACATTTGCTTAAATGTAAATTCCATAGAGTTCAGTTGGGTTTACTTCTAGGTAAGTTAGTATGGGATTGAAGTCTAATAAAGCCACAGTGATGATGGAAGGTGAAGATTCTGGTAGGCTCAGTTGCCTTAAGATTCTTCTGCTTCAAGAGTGCGAAACTAGTAGCCATCCAAATGTTGCTGGTCTGCAACTCCAGACTTTTCTCTCTATTGGCTATGCTAACAAAGGCTGACTGAATCTACAGTCCAACAATATCTGGAGAGCCATGAGCTGTCCACCCTCTATTTTGTGGAAAGATTAGAATGCTGCGGCACACACTGTTCTGTCCTCCAACAAAGGGGAATACCTGATGACAGAAGAACAACAGCTAGAAATCTGCTGCTGCAGACTTCAAGCATTTGCTGCTTCAAGTGGCCTTCTCTTTGCTTGTGGTTGTGTTGGGATGTCCCTGGGCAGCCAAAGCTCTGTTCTGGTTCATTTACAGTTGGATCAAGATGTATGATTGTAATACCTCATTAGAAAACCTAGTGCTCATGCTCTAATTCCAAGCTGTTTTCTAAAACAAAACAAAACACAACAAGAAGGCCTGAAATTAATTGCTGGACCATGGCTCATGACTCAAGTGGCTGCCAGAAGGAGATAAACGAATGGCCACTCAATCTAGCTGTAGCTGTGGCATCCTGGCAAATTAAAGCCATGGCCTAATTCTTGATAGAACATACCCTTTAATATTTCACAGATGAAAACCAGGACACATGTGGACAAGCAATATCAGAGTGTGGTGACAGTGGCATATCTAGTGTAATCATTGCCTAGGGCAAGCGTGGAAGTTGCGCCCCAATCTTATTATCTCTAACCCCACCTCCCACCCCTACATGCACGGATTTTTTGCTCCCCTGATATTGGCACCCAGGGCACATACCCTACTTGCCCCACCCTAGATTTGCCTCTGTGTGGTGAAGATATAAAAATTATTAATAAGTAAGAACATACATGTTTGGAGTGGCTATAGCAGTTTGCTTTTTCTTGAGCCTAATGAGAAGGGCAGGACTCTGCCTTCTCCTCTCCTCTCACTCCACTGAGTTAAATGAGTGCAAACTACTATTTTGCACTTTGAATTCAGTTTGTAGTAACTGAAATAAGCTGAGGACAAGGGAAGAAAGTGGGCTAATGAGAGAGAAACTAGTACATTTTGAAGGAGGCTGAAAAATTGGAATGATGGAGGATTAATTGGGACTGTCCCTGCCAATTTGGGACAGTTACAAGGTATAAAACTGGGATCAGGGATCAGCAGCAATATTAGGCATATGTTAGTACCTCTGCCCAAGGAGGGGGCCTTTTGCTTTTTCTCTGCTTGGCTTTTCTTGTCTATTCACTTTCCATGTCTGAATGAATAAACAGCAAGAGGAACAATAAGAATCTCTCCATTTTTCTTGTACTTATGAAGATAATGCCAGCTAGATCCACAGGAGGAACCAAGTAAACAGGAAGTGACATGGATTTTTCACCTACCTCATCAGGCCCAGAAAATACTATCACTCAACAAGTGTATGTATGTGAGCCAGTCATGGTGTAGTGATTAGAGATCAAGAGCAGAAACCAGTATGGCTCAGTGTAGTAGAGTAGTGGAACTACACTAGAGCTAGCCTTTGACCACCACCTGGACTGACCATAAACCCGCTGCAACCCACTCCCAGATAGAGGATAGAGTATATTTAAAAGTCCAACACATCCATTTAAAATTATCAGTATAAATAAAAAGTGCAGGTTTGCACAGATACTTTCACAAAAATACACATATGCAACAGTTATATTTGATTGTATACTATCAATATTAGAATAATCTTTTTTAATATTTTCATTCAGCACATAGGACAGCTTGGCCAAAGTCCAATTGCTAATTTCAACCAAGTACATTGAATCAATTGCTGAATGGTAAGTCAATACTTACAGAGGTCCTAGTGCTTCAGTGGGTTTGATGCGGCTGTGACTGGAGAGTCAATCTAGTCCCTTATATGAACAGACCCATGGTATTAATAGATATAGTAATATGAACAATGGTTTAATAATAGTAATAATAATGGTTCTATTAACCATGGTTTCCAACCCAAAGGAAGTAATAGTCCCACTATAATCTGCATTAGTTAGGCCTCATCTGAAGTACTGTGTTCAGTTCTGGACACCTCATTTTGAGAAGAATATAGAGAAGCCCAAGCAGGTTCAGAGAAGGACAACATATATGGAGAATGAAAAAAACGAAGAAAGCTTGAGGAAGGTGAGCACATTCACCCTAGTGAAGAGAAGACTGAAGGTAGCATGATTGCACTCTTTAAATATTTAAAGGGCTGTCACAGAGAGGACAGTGCAGGTTTGTTTTCTGCCTCCCCAAAGAGTAGAACTATGTCTAATGGTTTGAAGTTACGGGAAGGTAGATTTTGATTGAGCATTCAAAGGAACTTCTTGGCAGTAACGACAGTTCAGCAATGGAACCAATTGCATAGTGTGGTGATGGGGTCTCCTTCTCTGGATGTGTCCAGAAAGAGGCTGGACAGCTGCCTGTTGGGAATTATCTAGCAGGAGTTCCTCCACTGAGCAGGGAGTTGGACTCAGTGGCCCACAAGGCCCCTTCCAGCTCTATGGTTCCGTAATTCTATGATTTTACAGTTGGCCCTCCACTTTTGCGGGGGTTGGGGTGCATGTCCCCTGCAAAAGTGAAAAAAAAAACCCCACAGTGAATATTTTGAGCCCCCCAAACCATATTTAACACACATTTAAAAAGTACCTTTTTTACTGGCAGTATGACTGGACTCAATCGCATATGCTTTCCCTTGCTCACTCACCCACTTGTGTGGGAGGAGGGGAGGGAGGGAGGGAGGGTCTGGGACGGGGGAGCAGGTGGCAGGAGAAAGGCAACACCCATCCCCTTACCCCTTTACCCTGCATGTGAGTGAGTGAACACTCGCACTCATACTCCTTCCATCCCATCCCTTTCTCCTATCCTGTCCACATAATAAGCAAACATGTGTGCATGCCCCCTCCTGTCCTGTCCCATCCCCTTTCCTTCTTGCACCCACACATGTGAGTGAATGCATGCACTTCACTTCCTCTCATCTCCACCCCTTCTTTCCTTCTTGCCCACATGAGTGAATGAGTGAGTGAATGTACGCGAGCCTTCCTCTTATCCCATCCCCTTCCCCCTCCCCCCCATATGTATGAGCAAGTGAGTGAAAACATGCACCCTCCTTCCTACCATCCCATCCCCTTCCCTCTCCTGCCCACAATAGTGAACAAATGAACGTCCATGTGTACCCTCTCCCCATCCCGTCACCTTCCACACAGTAATCCATGAGTAATCAGATCTGTGATAAATATGTTGTGATATATGTTGTCCTTCTCTGAACCTGCTTGGGCTTCTCTATATCCTTCTCAAAATGAGGTGTCCACATGTAGCGGGTTGGCTATCAAGACAAATGAATAGTCTATCTAGCTCAGCTCTTACTTGCATCAGTTCTCCAATGTTTCAGAAAAGTTGTCCTTGCCCTATTTAGTGATACCAGTGAATATTTGGAATCTGGGACCCAGGGGCAGCTAGCGGACTTTTTGCTGCAGTGTGTGGGGGATCGATCCACTTTAACAGCAACTTCTCCTATATCTTCCCCCGTGTTGGATCTTATCTCAGCATAGAGAGGGCTCATAATGCTCTGAGCAACTGCAGTGTAAGTGACCATAAATCCAAAACTGGTTTCACCATTCCTGTAGCAAAAGATCCACTGGTTGCCACTCCTGAGACTTCCTGCATGCAAAACCTGAGCTATTATACTTGCCCAGCTCTAACAGAACAAGCAACAATTCTCTCCATTTGTGCCTAAACAACTTGAATCAAATCTTTTAATAAATTTTAATTCAGACATTTTATCATGGAAGCTCAGTTTAAAATCCTTTAGCTGAAGAACAGCAAATTCCAGGTCAATTTATACTAACAAAGAACACTTTGGTATTAAGACTGATGATGTGGGAACTTGTGTGATCAGTGCATTCCATCTGATTATCTATTTCTTTTAAGCCCACTCTTGAAACCAGCTGCAGGTAAACAAAAACTGAGTAGTTTATGAAAAGTTCCTGTAGCTGTGTTTTTATTTTAAAATGTTCATAAGCACGTCAAGCAAAACCATTGAAAATATCCACAATGAGACTCACCTGAAATGTTGATTTCATTGACACAACACTGGGCTTAAGTTTTGGCACTATCTGTTTGTTCCTCACTCTGTTGTTTTTTGCCCCACTACACCTGATGAAGAATTCTGGTGAACATGAAAGTTTGCAAGCTCTCCGGAGGCATTTTGATTGGCTCCAGTAGAGGTATTGGCTGAAATATGTTCTTCATTATTGAAATTGTTTTATGACACAAGCATGCATAATAATATAAGCTTTCAATGGACTTTGAAGGAAAGCACCTTTTATAGTGTAGTGTCCAAAACACTGATTCCTTGATAGTATCACTGAGTAAAGTCTCACTAAAAAGAACTTGGACAAGCTTCATTTTCAAGCAGGTGTGGGAATCCTCAGCCTTCAGATGTTAAACTGCAAGTCCCAGAAAGCCCTAGCAATACTGGGAATTGAACAAACACTGGAGAGCCACTTGATTCCCATATGGAATGTATGGAATTTTAAAAGTGGAATAAGTCTTGAACAGGACTGTTGGCTGGCATTAAACTGCTTTGACTTGACATTCCTGCCAGCCAGCAGAAATGTAGGGGATGCTCTAGTATTTTCTCTCCAGGTCTTAAAAATAAACTACCACAATGATCATGACAGCAACAGCAACAATATTCTCAAAATAAGTGGTTATTGCCATCAACATCGTGATTGTTATTGTGTGCCTGCAAGTCATTTCTGACTTAGTTGAAAGAGAAAGGCAAAGGCAACAAATCTTGCCAGGAAAACCGTTATAATAGGCTTGCCTATAAGTCAGTTTTCAAAGAGGAAAGACATGGTGACTAGAAAGAACTTCTCTGTGTCAGTGGCACCTTGTTGTTGTGTGTCTTCAAGTCACTTCTGCTTTATGGCAACCCTAAGGTGAACCTATCATGGGTGTTTCTTGGCAAGTACTGTTCAGGGGGGTGCCTTTGCCTTCCTCTGAGGCTGGGAGAATGTGTCTCACCTAAGGTCACCCAGTGTGCTTCCATGGCTGAGTGGGGATTTGAATCCTGGTCTCCAGAGTTGCAGTCTAATACTCAGACCACTACACCATTCTGGCTTTCTTGCCATCATGATTATCATTCTTATCCAACAATAACAATTCTAATAATACTGAAGTTTGAAAACTTAACCAGTATTCACAGAGGTCTATGATCTTCTTTGAGCATATTACCTCATATTATATTCATCATAAATTATATTGGAAATAAATAGTATAAAGACATAATAGGAAATCAAGAGCATAAAGACATTAGTAAATGCCTAATAACATTAAACCTTAATATTAATATCACTTATGTGCCTATCATTGTGGCAGTAGGTGGTTTGATTCATATGAATCTATGTCAGATCCAATTCTAATTCCAGTTCTCTCACCTTTTTGCTCTATCTTCATGTTTCATTGGCCAGGGGAGTCAGCCCACACCTTAGATAAGGCCATTAGGAAAGTTGCAGTGTTAGCTCAAAACATGAGTACCACACGGGCCCACCAACAATACCAGTATCCCCATTTGAAAGTGGGGAAATAATTAGCTCAAAAATGAGAGGCCTGCAAAAGGGGAGTAACTTAACAAGATCTTTTCTACCAATGTTTATGGAGTCACACAGGAAAGAAACAGATGGAGATTTAAAATGTAGACTAAAAATGTGTTTTTGTTAACAAGATTCATATAAGTACACAAAAAACTCAAACACTTACACACTTGCACAAAGACTAACCAAACAAAAAGAGAGGAAAGTTGTGATAGAAGGCTTTGAGGGATTTGAGAAATATTTACTGGTCCAGACAGCAGTGAAGAGAAGTGGTGATGTGGCTTAAGTATGCACCTAAGGACAGTTCTTATTCAGGAACTGGAAGGACAGTGTGGTGTTCAGAATGGTGAGAGACTGCAATGGACAGCCTGAAATCAGGGATTCTTATACTTGAAAAAATATCCTGCAGGTATGAGTGTGAATCACTCTCCCAGCCAACCAGACAATGGGAGTTGGAACACAAACAATAATGTGCAGACGGAGCTAGGGTATAAGTGTTTAGGTGATGAAAGGATAAGGGCTGTTGTAATAGCCAAATATTGTAGAGAAGTGGGGAAACAATAGAGAAACATCCAGGTGTTTAGGGACCAGGGTTGAAACAATCACAGTTTGGTGGGAATTTCCCCATTTAACTCTGAGGAGTGCAGCTTGCTAGCATAAGCCTATTGTCTCAGGAGCAGGCGCACTATTAGCCTGACAATGACTCGGTTCCTGCCTAAGAGGTAGGTGCAGCTGACCTGCTTTGCCATCTTACGTTTACAGTCAGTAATTTGCCTCTTCGAGCTTGACCTTTCTGTCACCTCAGATATCATTTATATTAATGCCAATTAATATAGTACCAATCACATAATATTTGCCAATTAAACCATGCCAATTGTGGGGAGTGCATGGTGCTGTAACTGCAGCTCTTCTGAATATGATGGGATCTTTGTTGTAAGGTAGACATTTGATCTTGTAGTGGTCCTGAGAAGAATTTGTTCCTAATTTGAGATGATGAATGTCAGGTAAATAAATAGTGAAAAAGATCTTCAATTTCACTTAGGTTAAAATGGGAGAGACAAGACTGATATATCTCATATTGTTGAATTCCTACATTAGCTAGAAGCCTGCTGGACCCCTAAGCCAGCATAACTATGCTGGTGTAAATGGCAACAAGAGGAGGAAAAAGGTTGAAGTGACCATGAAATTAGTCAGGCAGTGGGGAAACAGGCTGCTTGGAGCTGGAAGATTTTGTCTGTCATCCCTCATAACCTGCATGCAGCTCTGGAAAAAGTGAAGCCAATACTGTAGAATACCCATCAGATTCAGACCAGTGTTCAGATGTATGTGTTCATGCTTTGAATTATTGCAATGGTTTCCTTACAGGGTAATTCCATTTCTCTTCAATAGGCCCAGTTTTCAACAGAAGAGATAACAAGGGCTCCATTTCGAAGAACAGCCAGCTTGGCCATGCAACTCCCTTTGTTTTATAAGGGCAGCTGAGCTCATTCATGAACATCAGTCAGTTCATCAGTGTCTCTCTCCACCCCACCTCCACCACTCCCCACAACTGTCTCTGTTTAAACCTGAGATTTTTGAGTTGCAGACTTCTTTAGTTTAATCCTGTATTTAATTAAGTGAAGGTCAGGATTGGGGTCAACTTGACTAGTGAACTTAATCCAAGACCCACAGGTTATACAATAGTTGCTTTGGGGAAAGTATAATTGTAGATAGGAATCGAGAGAAGAAAAGACAATATAATTGAACAAGTTATATGATAAAGGTGGAGGTGGAAGGTGGGCTGCAGAATTATCAAGACTCTCTTAAATGTATTTAACAAAGCTAGCCACTAGATAGCAGAATAATCACGGGAGTCCCCCTTGCTTTGTTGGGTGGAAAAGAAAGGTAAACAATGCCTCAACAGATGAAAATACAATATGTATGACTGTGTACAAATGGTTCATAGGAGGGAGAGATTTTTTTTCAGCTGCTATTCAGTATGTTATTTTCTGCTAGTCTTATCGTAGCCTGAACCTTTTTTTTTTCCAGCAGGGTAAAAGAGGAGCTTGTTTTTGAAGGACAGAGATTACACCTAGTCTCTCCCACCTCCCTCAACACGAAATACCTCTTAATGAAGAAACAGTTTGAAAGGAAAATCATGATGAGTAACTAAGCATCAGTAGTGGCTGAAACTGGTGCTAGTGGGGTAGCAAATTTGTTGCTGCTGTTGCTGTTTCTTTTCCAATAGCCTGTCAATCTGTCAACACATGGTGTTGATAAACCTTGCTGGACTGGGATGGCCTAGAATATAGCTATGAGTCAGTGTAGCAAGATGCCTAAGAATTTGAGTTGCAAGCCCAAAAAGGTTAAATTTGTGGTCAGGTCATAACATGGAGAGGGTCAAACATCAAGACTCTGTGTTTTGGGGTCAAGGTTTTGGATCATGTCTTTATTCCAAAACTGGCAAAACCTGGGAAAGGTGAAGAAAGGATTTCTCAGGACACTCAAAATTCAAAAGGAAGTGAATGGAAAGAAAGATAGAGCTCTTCTAAGACATGCTCAGTTCAAATTATTTTGAACTGAAAGCCAATGCAATTCTCGGCTGCATCAATAGGAGTATGGTGTCTAGATCAAGGGAGGTACTGGTACCACTCTACTCTGCTTTGGTTAGACCTCATATTGAATACTGTGTCCAGTTCTGGGCACTCCAATTCAAGAAGGACATGGTCAGGCTGGAGCAGGTCCAGAGGAGCTGGAGCTCTCACCTCTCAAAATGGTGAGAGGCCTGGAAGCCATGCCCTGTGAGGATAGACTTAGAGAGCTGGATATGTTTAGTCTGCAGAAGAGAAGCTTAAGAGGGGACATGATAGCCATGTTTAAATATTTGAAGGGATGCCATGTAGAGGAAGGAGAGGGCTTGTTTTCTGCTGCTCCAGAGACCAGAACAAGGAGCAATGGATTCAAGCTGCAGGAAAGGAGATTCCACCTGAACCTCAGGAAGAACTTCCTGACAGTCAGGGCTGTCCGGCAGTGGAATGTGCTGCCTCGGAGTGTGGTGGAGTCTCCTTCTTTGGAGGTTTTTAAGCAGAGACTGGATGGCCATCTGTCGGGAGTGCTTTGAGGGTGTTCCTGCGTGGCAGGGGGTTGGACTGGATGGCCCGTGTGGTCTCTTCCAACTCTACATTTCTATGATTCTATGATTCTATCTGGTTGACTTTAAACCACATTTTATCAAGTTCAGTGCTAGGGTGATGGTGTGACCTCTGTTTGAAGGGCTGTCAGAAACAGTCCTCTTTGTTTACAGATTCACAACCTGCCTCCCTTGGGCCACATATGGCCCTTGATTGTGGGCCCCATCCTTATTCTCCCCCACATCCCAGTTGACCAGCTGGGCTTGAGCAAAAAGGCTGCTGCTGTTCACAGCTCTGGATTACAAACTGGATCAGAGAGAAGATTCCAAGATAAGGGTTATTTAAAGGCATTTAATTTTAAATACCCTGTTTTGGAAACAGTGAATTTAAACTTTAAATATCCAGTTCTTTACACTCTTGAGCATGTCTGGAAGCTGTTATATTTACTTGTTGTTGTTAACTATCTTTCACATCGACCTTGACTTTTGGTGACCCTGTGGATGAGAGCACTCTGTTATCAACTGCCCTGTTCAGGTCTTGCAAATTCAGAGACATGTCTTCCTTGATTGAATCTATCCATCTGTAATGTAGTCTTTCTCTTTTCCTACTGCCTTCTACCTTACCAAGCATTATTGTCTTTTCTAGTAAGTCATGTTTACTTATGATATGACCAAAGTACGACAGCCTCAGTTTAGTCATCTTGGCTTCTAGGGAGAGTTCTGTTAGACTTATTTCTGAATAAATATGAGCTGAAGCCTGTGCTTGTGGTAACAAAAGGTCCGTATTAGTAAGAATCACATTTGTGTATGCATATACCTGTGTCCACACACATATCTAGATGTGTATGTGTGACTTTGTCCCAAAAATGAAGGGGGAGGGACTACATTCTTTCCATGCAAAAGGCCCCAGTTTCAATCCCTCGTATTTCCATATAGGGCTCTGAAGGAACCCTGCCTGAAAAGCAGTTGCTAAATAGATGGAACTTGGCTAGGTAGATTAGTGGTCTGATTTTATCTATCACTGCTTCTTGTGTTTTCACAACTATAGGTCATATGGTCACAGTCTGTCCCACAGTGGTGAGAAGTATTGTATTTCCATATAAACTATACTATTTCTAAATTTAAATTATACACAAACTAGTATATGCATAGTTATGCTCTATTGTAAGTATGCATTACCTCTTTGTTGGTCATCCCTAAATGGCTACCTGATTCACTCCTTCCCTTCCATTTGTGATATAATGGAGCTACAATCTTGATGTAAAAGTTCTAAGAAGTCCAGTGAGCAAGACCAGTTAAAAGAACCAGATAAGCCTATGTCAACTTTCATGTAAGCTTTCAGATAAGCCTATGTCAATCAATCTGACACTCTTCAAATATGTCAGGCTACAGTGCCCATCATCTGCAACAACTGGACATGCTCACTATGAATGATGGGAATTTTCACTATTGACTGTGGCTTGAGCTGACTGCATAAACTTACAATATGTAGGGCAGTATCTTCATTCCTTGTCTTCTTTGTCTTCCCTACCATTATTTTGAGTAGAGTCCACTCTCTCATACTCAGGGGTCAGTATTCCATGGCTTCATTGTTGCATATACCTGTGGTCCAAAGCATTACAATAAGGCTGTAGATCAAGCATGAGAGTTGTATGGTCCTCCAGATGTTGCTAGATTGCAGCTCCCAGCATTTCTTGCCATTAGCAAAGGCTGGCTAAAGTTACTGAAACTTGCAGTCCGGCAACATTTGGAAAGTCACATGATTTCTACCTCTGCTGTAGATGGATCTTCTTTAGAAACTTCCATTAAAAATGATAGTTTATGTAAAAGAGAAAGACCAAGACAAAACAAATGTTGGAAATTAATACCGTGATCTTACTGTTAGAAAGGCCTTGTGTCCACCCCAGACCTGTATCTTCAAAACATTGACAGCTGAAAGGCAGAATTATAATGCATCACATTTTTATTGCATAATGATAGTAGTCCCATTCTTCTGTTTTGCAATACATTGGCTCTTCACCTAATAGTCTTCTCATTCTCATTACATAAAAAGCCATTCCTGTGTCAGTGGGTAGAGAATGAACCCATGCCATGATATCTTAATTGCCATGTGAATGGGTCATGCCTGGGTCATCTGGATCCAACCTAATAAAAGAGATCATAGGAGTCTAACCACAGATATTTAAATCCTTGTTCAAAAAAGTAAATATTTGTGTATGGAACACACTTGGAATATGCTGGCCTTTATTCATTTCCTCCCCTCTTTACTTTTTGAAAGAAAGAATGAGACACACATGGAATCCATTCTTTTCCAGATCATTCAGAACCTGTGATGTGAAAAGATGCAGAATTACCACACTTCATGAAAGAAAGGCAGACAGGAAGAAAGAACATTAATTATAATATCATTGCTTCCCCCCACCATGACACACACACACACGCACGCACACACCTACAATCATGCAGGACCATCAGAAACCGCATAATGTTTCTCAGTTCAAAATGAATACCAGAACATTAGGCTGCTTCACACATTCTGCCTTCAAAGATATATCTTTAAGTTCTTTGAAGTGTATGCCGTAGAACCACAAGGGTGTACATTCTGTGTTTGCAGCGTGTATGTTGAACAGGTTCCACTATTCAAAGGAATGCTCCTTCAGCCCTTTTCAAGTGTCCATTCAGGAAAGAAAGACTATATGAAGGGAAGCAGCCAGGCAGACAATCTCCACCCCCAGCCTATGAATATTTATTAGAATGCCTACACAGCATGGGATGGGCAAGCTGTGGTCCTTGAGACATTATCAAATTTCCATTCCCCCCTGCCCTCATTATCAACAACATCTGGAGAACCACATGGTACTCACTTCTGTCATACAGAATGCCAACACATGCAACATTATTCTTGGTTGCTCTTGGAACATGTTGCTTTTTTCTTCCCCTAAAAGGGTTCTTTCTGTTTTTGTATTTTTTTTTTACCTTATAATCATATGTGTGTATCTTGAGGCAGAGACCTCTGTTCAAAGGCGTTAATGACCATATCTAGATTTGGGGCCAGAATGAATGCATTAAGAGAGTTACTTTTCTGAGGGCAAGTATGGTGTGTATCTACCCTAAACAGCAGCTCAGTACCATTTTCCTGGTCATATTTTGATCCTATAGATTCCAGGGCATTTGTAGTTTGGCAAGGGATTTGGAACTAGACAATGGGTACTTCTTGTCATTGTTATTTGCTGTCAAGTCAGCTTTGACTGATGATGACCCGATGAATGAGAGATCTCCAGGATCCCCAGTTATCAACTGCCCTACTCAGGTCTTGCAAATGCAGGGCCCTGGTGTCTTTGATTGAATCAATCCACCTGTAATGCAGTCTTCCTCTTTTCCTACTGCTTTCTACTTTACCGAGCATTATTGTCTTTTTCAGTATGTCATGCCATCCCATGATATGGTCCAAAGTACGACTGCTTCAATTTCATCATCTTCACTTTTACAATCAATACTGCTACTCAACCTCCACCTCCCACCTCCCAAACACTATTGAGTGTTTAATAATTGCTTATCTCTGGTTATCTATGGTGCTATCTAACTTAATCTTTGTATTTGGCATTCATTTTTGAAATGCTACACTCCACACCATGAATAACTCAGTGGCTGATATTGACTAGCTTCCCATTGTAATCTGAACTTCAAATTGAATAGAATTTTGTTTGAAATCGCAAATGAACTTATTTAAGTCATCTCCTTCTGAACACACATTCAAGATTAAATCTGTGCTTCTTTAAAAAAAATACTCCATTATATTTACTTGCAGGTGCTTGCGGATTTCTTTCTAGTATTCCCTTATTTTCTAACAGAATATTTGATATAATATATTCAAAACTTCTGAAATAGTGGTCTTGGGAAACATCTCCTTTTTTCCCCTCCTGATTCTTTAATGTGGATCTTCCCACTCCCATTCCATGTCTCCAGTTACCCCTCTCTCCTTGTACCCATGTCTGGTTTTTTGTATAACATTAGATGAAAAAGGGAACTTACAGAGCAAAACTTTGGGCAAGAGACAAAGAACCCATGGAAAACCACCAGATCCAAGCCCAGACTCACTCTGCCAAGTACGGGTGTTTCAGGGGCATCATTTTCTTTCCAATTTAACTTCCCCCACTCCACACACTAGTTTGTCATTTCTGTGCTTTTCCTTCCCACTGTGAGGGAAGATAAACATGTCAGTTCCAGTCATACCCTCTAACTTATTCCAGAGCTATATTAGGGAAAGGGAAGGGCTTTGAATTCAGTGGATCTAAATCCTGTCCAGATCTTCCATTGACACATGGAACTAGAGCTGTTTCCGCACTATGCTGTTACGCTGCTATTATTCCATGTTCAACATCCTGTGGAATTCTGGGGTTTGTAGTTCACTGAGGCCAAAGAGCTCTCTGGCTGAGAATTCTGAATGCCCTCTCCCTAAATTACAAATCCCAGGATTTCATAGGATGTTGAAAGTGTTGATGTTGAAAGTGGAATAATAGCACTATAATAGTGTAGTGTGGAAATTGCCAAAATATTTCACTAACAAGCAAAAACAGAGCAGAAAGGCCTGGGAAGGTTTTGATACTCTCAATGATGGAGGAGAGAGAGGCTTACACCCATGCCTTTGGGGTGGGGTCTAATTTACTTTTAGATGTACATGTTCATGGTGTCAAATTGTTGTAGCTTTTTAAGCTGTTTTAAGCTGACTTCTTTAATATATTTTTATCTTCTTTTAATTATGGTACTGTTTCAATCTGGAATTAGATCAATTATTTTAAATGGTTTACAGCACCTTATTTATATTCCTCCTGCAGATCCCATGATAAAGGAAAGGATATAGATATTTAAATAAATAAATACCTCTTTCTCTATCCACAATCTGTTCCCCATGGGCAGAATCTACCATCCTAAGGCACTTGGGTTGTCCTTCTAGGCACTATAGGACTGTAGCCTAAAAGACATCTTACTCTTCAGAAGCCACATATTCAAGCAAATGGAGTTGCCATCAATGTTAGTTCACCATTTGCAAACTAGGAAAATAGGGCTGTTTCAGCAACTGAACAGTCCCCATGAAAGTTCCTGGATCTTAAGTTAAGGCAAGACAAGCTCAAGAGGAACACCACACCAACTATGCAAATAGAGATGAATCACAGGGAAAGGCTGTTGTGTCATTGCATTCCTTTGAATGAGAGGTGTGTTTATCCTCTGCTGCTCTTCATGCTGCATGGATTTGATCCAAGCCTGTCTATTCATGAGAAGGAGTTCAAAAATGGCACTGGCAATAGCATTTGAACTGCTGCTTTCTGCTCCTGTGTGCTGGAAGGGGCCATGTTAAAGCACCACAACATTTTACTTCCTAAATCAAGTCAAGCTTCCACTCAAGCTAAAGTTTAATGGTCAGTATAATTTTTTAAGGAACAGTGAATGTGACTATTCAAAATTGTGGCACAGAACAGCCTCATAGATCAAAAAGCAAACAAACCCAGTCTTCTCACCATGACCACTAAAGTTGTTTCTTGGTGCTATATGGAAGCGGACAAAATTCAGTTTCCCTCTTGCTGTAACTAGCACATTCAGGGGGTATTTCTGAGAAAAATAGCAGAGGACCAATAGCTTAAAATTTTTCCCTCTGCTCCATAGTCCCAGCCCAGATTCCTGCCCTCACCACTTGCTAATTCCTTTTTCGAAAAACACCACCACCACGCTAGGGCATATTGTCAGATGGCCACAGATTATATAATATGTTTGCTATTTCCATATGAGGTCAGTACATCATAGGCCATTTCTGCATGGGGCGAGGGAACCGCCCCGTGCCGGTACTTAACGGACTTCTTGGTTCCACGCTTGGGTCCAGGTTGGTCCGGAACAGTGCGTGGCCGCCTCTCCGCACTGCTCCGGGGACAAAAATGGTGGCTTCCTGTTTGTCGAGGCTCTCCACCAACCGCTGAAGCTCGCCAGCCTAAAGCCCGCCCCCAGCAGATCGCAGTAAGCTTTTTATTTTTATCATGATGGGACACATATTCTTTGCCAGAGTGGTTGGTGGGATTTAAGATATAAAAGCATTGATCCATACCGCAGAAATGCTTGTTTGAAAAAATAAGTAATACTTTCTTATCTGTCACACAGAGGGGGGAGAGAGGGAGGGAGGGAGAAGCCCTTAGAGAAATGCCAAATATTGTAATAGATAGTGGGTGCTGAACCAGGATTCTTGTGGTTATAAGAAATCATGAGAACTGACCCATTCACAAAAGGAGAAACAGGAAACCCAAAGTCCTCCAGTCACTCATTTTTCTAGTTGGTGTGAGCCTGCAAATCTGCACCAGAGCGCGGGCACAGAGTGGTGCGCTCTGTGCTTTTGAAAGACCTGTTTCAAGCAGTCTTTCAAAAGCACGCTGGACGACCACAAAGTAGGTCCGACCCAGTCCGCTCCCAGGTGCAGACTCCCTCCCTGGAGGACGCTTTGCACTGTTTCTTTAAGCCCGTGCGGAAATGGCCATAGTCACCTTGAATTCTTATCCTCCCATCTGCACATTGAACCATTTGAGCTTTGTGGTTCTGCACATTTTGAGCTCCTAGAACAGTTCACTGCGGTTCACTGTTTTGAGAAACTGCTATATGTGAAAAACGGAAAAACTCTGATGTAAATCTCCCAAACTGGTTCTGCTTCAGTTTTCGCCTACGTGCAGAAGCGTAGCATCGATTCACATTGCAGAAGTGGCCGGCTATGGGCGTTCCCATGCTGTCTCTTCCATCATTTCCATCCCTATCTCTCTCCACCCATCAAAGGACAGACTGCCGTCATTGTTGTCTTCATGCATTAAGCAGACAGTGGGAAGAGAGTGGATCTGGTAATGGACTGTTAAGATGTGTTTTTTTCCACATATCAACAAACATACATACCTATGCACAAATGTAGCAATGCAGAAATGTGTTAAAAATGTGTGCTTTTTCAAAAAAACAGACCAATCAGCAATGGTGGGGTGGGGTGAGGGAGGGGAATGGGAATGGGACTTGCTGTTGCAGATCCAGCAACCACCGTTCTCCGCAGTAGGATGATGTAAATGGGGTGTAGACAGCACAGTTTCTGAATTTCTGAATTCAGTTTCTGAATCAGAGTATAAAAACACTACTCTTGACACGCGGTGAACTGTTCTTCCCCTCTTGTGTGGAAATGACCTGTGTTTCATCGAGGGATTCCCAAGCTTGGGTCCCCAGGTATTGCTGGATTAACATGAGAAGTTCTGAACATGGTCTGTGTTGGCTAGGGTTTCTAGGAGTTGCAGTGCAACAACATCTGGAAACAGACAGGAGCCCTGGTGGCACAGTGGTTAAATGCCAGTAGGTACTGCAGCCACAAGGTTGTGAATTCGATGCTGCCAGGCTCCAGGTTGACTCAGCCTTCCATCCTTCCGCAGGTCAGTAAAATGAGTACCCAGCTTGTTGGGGGCAATTAGCTAACACATTGTAAACTGCTTAGAGAGCACTTAGCTGATAAGCAGTATAGAAATACACATGCTATTGCTATTGCTATTGCTATAAGTTGGGGAGCTATTAGAAATATGGTGGAACTTATGTAAATGTTTTGGGTAGCTTGTGCTGTAGCTACAGATCTCCCAATGGCTATGCCTTTGTGTGTACACAGCATGTAATGACTATATTGATGATATGATGCTCTGCATATACACATGACCAGCCCTAACATTGGGCAGAGTGGATGATGCAGTGTAGAGAGACCTGGAATTGGTTTAACTTTGGTAGCATGCTGAAAGCTACCTTGCTGCCCCTCAGACATAGCAGAGGACTATATTGCCTGTTACCAGTATTGAAGTAAAATTCACTGGACAGTTTAGATAGCTTTTGTACATGGAATCTGTACTGAGGAGGGAGGTATCATCTGGGGAGGGAGGTCCTTTGCCTCTGGCAGCAAAATGTTTTGGGCTGGCTCTGCGTACAAATCCCTTCTTGAAGCATACTGATGTGTAGGACATTGTCTGGGGTGAGGTAGCTCTGAGATCAGTTTGGCAAGTAGTTTAGAATGTTTCCTGACTGAGGTAATACAGGAGATCAGCAACTTCCTGAACTTTGGTTGATAAAGGGAAACTTTTTGGTACAGTGACCTTGTCAGTTTGCATGAATAATTGTATGGAATAATGATTGAAGCAGAAAATCCTGCAAAGCTGCAAGCAACCATTTTCCTTCTCTAAATTGTCAATTAATAGGTTATACGAGAACATAATTTTAAAGGTCCAAACTCGTGCTTCTTTAAAGATTTGAGATGTTATTTTTTCAGTGAGTCTTAAGAGTGCAGCCAACTGACCTTTTCATAATGCAAGCTGGAGAAAAAATATCATTTCTTCAGTGCACATGCAAATCAATTTAAATAAGCACTAAAAATGTTTTCCCTAACATCACACAATTTAATCTAATAATAAGTCTATGTGGAAGATGTTGATATTATAAAAATTAATTTTGTTCTCCAGGGCAGATTATATATTTACCACAAATTTAATCATGACCATAATTAAACTGGTTACAGCAACAAGAATTCAGTTGTTGTTCTCTTGACTAATCAAATAATTTTACACGTTCTGATTTATTCCTATTTATTTTTAGGGTCAGGTATGTTTTGGTGTCATTGATCTTTATAGTCTTATAATAGTAAACCAAGCTCATGGTAGTGATATTAAAGTGTGTGCTTGCTTTTGCTGAAAGAATTTATTCACTTGTTTACCTATTGCAATGAACAAATTAAACAAGCCAAGGAAAACTCTGGCTGGTATCCAGTATTGCAGTTACAAATTCATAACCTAGAGTTATGGATCTGTAGCTGATCTATTATTCAGTTTTCAAAGAAGTAGATGTGCTAGTCTCTTGCAGCTTAAAAAAGAGGAAGGGGGGAGGGAAAAACAGAATGTAGCAGCATCTTTAAGATTAATTTTTTTTTTATTTTTGCATGAGCTATTTCTAGAAGTGGGTTTATATCCACAAAAGCTCATGTTTTTTTAAAAAAGTTCATTTTAAAGATGTTGCTATATTTCTTCCCCACCCCACCCCATCCCTTACTCCATTTTTGATCTGTATTCAGTAAGACTCCATACTTACAGCTGCAGCTATCAGAATCAGGACCCCTGTTGCAAGTCCTTGTTGCAGCCCTGATTATTGGGGGGCGAGAGTGGAATCATTCTCCTCCTTGCATCCTGATTGGAAGCTGTACAGTCTCCCTTTGCTTGATCCAGTTGCTGGTTGTCAAGGCGGACTGGAGGTTGGGGCTGGGCCAGGAGATAATGGCCAGAAACCTGTTAGGGATTTATGTATGCTAAAACACTGTAGTTCCTGTGCTATTATCCCCACCCTCACAATCCTCACCTACCAGGAAGTAGCCACTGTGGTCAGCGGGAATCTGCTCTCTTGTCTGTTGGGAAGCAGCTGGCTGACATTTCCACCCCTTAGTGCAACTAATTTCCAGAGTGACAGGCAGAAGCATGACCTCTTGTCACAATTTCCCCTTGTACCAGAAACTGCTTGCATGGGGGGTTCGGAAACCATCAGCCAGCTGGTCCCTAATTGAGAGGGGAACAGACCACCATTGATCACAGTGGCTGCTCCCAAGTAAGTGGAAATTCATGAATCTCCAAGTCATGAATATGAAACAGTCATAAATGTGTAGCTCTAGGTCACACATTCACAACTGCCTGCTCAGGATTCTGGCTGTTACTTAGTTACAAAGGTATAACTAAGTAGTTGATCTAGGATATCAGCATATATTTCTTTGCATTACTTTCCTGAAACTGTTGTAGGTGGGCCAGTATCTCCCATCAGTCTTGATGTATGGATATCAGTAGATAACAAATATTTTATAGCATCCCTTTTACCTTCATATTTGCCTCTCAATTAACTCTATAGGCTTATGGCCTTAAAAAGTAGGGACCAGATGGCCTTCTCAAACTCTTTCAGTGCTGTAGTTTTTTTCATGATCCAAAATATTTGTACCTACAACCTTCCAGATTTTGTTGGATTGCCACTCTTAACATCCCTGCTATTGTTCACCTGACTTCCAGATGCCTGATTTTTTTTCAGCATTGGTGGCTTATGGACAAACAAGAGGGCTCACCCCAAAATGGAGGAGGGAAACATTTCCCTTGGTCCATGGGCTGTCTATATTTTTCTTAGTTCTGATCAGACAACGGACAATTTGTAAACAAATAGGCTGTCTCAACATGATTGGTGAGGTTGCCTTCTATGTACACATTGTGCAACCAATGTGTACATAGTTCACCTTCACGAAATGCTTGTAACAGGACCTGCTATTGTGATCCTACTCAACCTTCATACCATTCAGTCAATCTTGTTTTTTATCTGAATGGGACATGCATTGTACATGCAGTCCATCACTATCCATATCTCCCACTACCCTCATCTAAAGAAATATCTGCCATTGGGCACAGGCAGACCTTGATAATTTGCTTACAATATCTCTGTATCATTTAGCAACATCATGTGTCACAGACAGCATTATCTGCCCAACTGGGAAAAATGCTGTTAAAAGTAATTAGTTGATAGTTGATAATTCCTTGGGATGGCCCCAAGGTAGATAGCTAGTTAGTTAGTTCCTGCTGTGGTTAACTATTTTTTAAAAAGGTAACATTATTTTATGTTTCTCAAAAGAACCTAAGACTGGGAGGTCTCTGATGTTGCTAAGTGTAATAGCAGCCAACTTGGTTGGCTTGAGAGGGGGATTGGATTAGATAAATACATGGAGTATAGGGCTACTAGTCAGGATGGTCATATGTCTGCTCCTATATGGGAGGAAGGTACACATCTGTGTATCAGTTGCTGAGGAGCATGAGATAGAAGTGACAGTTGCACTCTTCCTGGCAATGGGCTTCTCATGGGCAAATAACTGGCCACTGTGTGACCAGAATATGGAACTAGACAGAACTTTTGTCTGACACAGCATAGCTTTTACATTCTTATGTGCATATGGGATCTTCTACCACATTCTTGCCAGAATAGGACTTGGGCTATGTAATGCTCTCCTCAGAAACAATCACCTGTGCCTACCTTGATGCTATTTTGTTACAAATAGCTTTTATGTTCCCAACCTTTTTAATGATCTGCATGTTGCCTTTATGCTGTTTTGCATTCAGTTTTAATTCTGCTGACCACCTTTTTTCCTTGCTTATTTAAATACTGAGGTGTACTAATTTGATGATTTAAGCAAGCATCTCTCTAGGTCAGGGGATGGAGAGGCTGTGATGAATGAATTCACATTCGTACTGGACTCATGGCAGGATGGAAGGTACAGAGCACTGCATTCACACTGCCGTTGTTGTTGTTTGCTGTTGTTGATTGTTCACAGTTTTCCTCCCACCCAGAGAAACAGGAGAGATACTGAGACCTAAATCCTACAGTTAGTGCCAACCAAAGCTGAACCATTGAGTCAATAGGAGTTAGCTACATATTGACTCACTGTTCAGCACTTGAGTCAGTGGATCTCCTAAAGCTCAGATAAACCAGTAGGAATCAAGCTTTGAGCATGCTGGCTCAAAGAATGGTATATTATGGGAAGTCAAGTATATCAGAGGAATGGATCTGACCCTGACACCTGTCCCTGACGTATGCCAGAATGTATCATTTTTGCTTTCTCTGCAATCCAAACAGCTATGGTGGAGGAACAAGAAAAACAGTGGATCATTCTGCTGGAGCTAAAGGGAAGCCTTTGTTCAATTTAAGGTTTTTGTTGTAGTTTGTTTTATTGTAAGTTGAACTTTTTGTAAGATGCCCTGGGTGTCTTGGCATTCAGGGTAGGGCATGAATTCTTTAAATGGATTAATTAATACTAATAAGCATATATTAATACATGTTTAGGTATTCACTGAATATTCTGAAGTAGTATGTATTAAGTTAACAATTATTAATTAATAAACTTTTTCATATTTTGAAATGAAAAATATCCTGCTTCTCTTCCTGAATGCTCGTTTCTCTCTTTCCTTTTACAGCTGAAACATTCCATCAATTTGAATACCAATAGATGAAACAGGTACCTATGAGGAAAGTGAATTTCTTGGGGAAAGTCACAGAGCTGGCCTTGGTTCAAGAACATTGCATCTTCAAAATGATTTTGGAAGATTTTCCACCAAAGATGATATTGCAAAGTCTGATTAAATGAGATAACATTTAAGATATGTGTGATGGACCATGGAGGAATGGCTATCCTGGAGGAGCAACAGGTTGCCAGGCAACCAGAATGGCTACTCCAGAGAGAGAAGCCCAGCCCCTTAGTGAGAAGGAGGGGCTGGTACCCTAAGAAGGAAATATATCTATAGCAGGCACACTGAATTGGTTTGGAGTCTGACTTTCAAGAGAAAGGGCTAAAACTCCATCCTTCAGCTAGAGAAGTTCTCAGTATGGTTTGGTGAAAAAGGTTCTTAAGAGCCCCGTGATCATACTGATGTTAAAAGAATGCAGGATAATGACTGCAATTCAACAAAAATACCTAAAACTTCCTGGATGAATGTGCAGGGGAATAAACAAGGCATTGCAGTGCTTGGTACAGCATCAGAATATTATTTAGAGGCGATAGGATTGTGGTGTGCAATCTGAATTGCATTGTTATTGAATTTCAGCTGCCGCATTAACCTAGATGGAATAAAAGCTCATCAGCAATTATTTGAAAAACATAACACATGAAAAGGTCTGTATTTAGCTATTGGGCTTTCTGTAATACTGCTACATAAATCAACACACAGCAGAAATTAATCACTGGTGCACCAAAGTGTAACCTGTATTTCATTTATGGTTCCTAGACTTGGAAAACTAGATTGGGACATAGTAGATATGGAATCTAGAGACTATGGCCTCACTTGTAATGCACTCCACATACTTATGAATACATGAACATGCTACACAGAAAGCAAGGGCCTTCCTTCTACAGTGCTAAGTGTCTTAGCAGACATATTTCTTCACGACAAATACACAACACCTACAAGTGTGCTGAAATGTGTTCTGCAGTTGAGTCCATGACGAAGTAGAGATGAATAATTTTTCAGCAGAGGCCAACTTTTCCCCATATTATCAGTGGCAGTTGGCTATGTTAGAAGGCTGGTAAAAAATTTCACGCATTTTGAAAAAGCGAGACTTGAGCAGTTGAGCCTCCCTCCGGGTATCTTCAACTTATACATCTGGAATCTCCAAACATTGTGTTAATTGGTCCTGAGCACTGCTGGTATTTAACACATGAATCTTCAAGGGAAAAAAATCTCTGTTTCAATAGAGCTCAGTAACCTGTTTCCATTCAACCCATACAGCAGGTCTTACCAAGTGTACATGTATGTAATGGTAGCTCCTCCACGTTCCCCATTTAGTTAAACACATATAAACATACTGCAGAGAAAGGTGATAAATATGACATTAAATGTGATTTAACATGATTTATCAACAACATATAAATAAATAAATAAATAAATAAATAAATAGGCAACATACACACACAGAGACATATACATGCAACAGTAGCAGGAAAAGCAGCAGCAATACCATATGTTAAGAATGAATGAGGCAAACCTAAACACATCTTTCACAATCCTGCATGTATAAACACCAGAGAGAGAGAGAGAGAGAGAGAGAGAGAGAGAGAGAGAGAGAGACTCATTCATGTATTGAGTGGAAACACATGAAAGGCTATCAGGAGGAGATTAAATAGAAAAAAAAATCCCTGCATTCCAAAGTCAGTAGTTTATATTTTCTTACTGTTTACTACCAAAGACACACATGTATTACATGCATCCCAACTATATACTAAGAATTTTTTGGGCTTCTGGAAATCCCCCCCCCCTCCATACACACATCATATAAATGTGGAAGACTTTATATTAAGTTTTTTTCCCATGAGTAGTAGAGGACTTTTCAGAAGAGTCTCAAGTAGGGACTGTTTTACACTTAGTTCTTGGTCGTATGAATGTCTTTTGCTTCATTACTGTTCTTTCTCTAGCAACACATTTGGCATTCTTACATTGGACATTCTATTAGCCCTTCTACTGAAAAAGCATATTTTCAGCAGTTTAGCGGTAGAACTCTCATCAGAAATTCACAGCAGGATGAAAAAATATCTCAGCCCAGGAGCTAATTACTTAAAAACATGTTCTTGAAAAATCCATTTCTCCCCTTGGGGTTGTGAGTTAAAAAGAATATCCTTGTATAAGATTTCTACCTCCCTCCCTATAACTGAAATATAGCTCTGTTACAGAGTTCAATAAAAAAAATTGCAGGCAATTTTAATCCATAATGTGTATCAATTACTGTTGGTAGTTTGGAATGTTTTTAAATGATTATGTTGCAAAATGATTCCTCAACCAGTTCAGGCTCTCCTCAGCATGAATTTTGTAAAGGTTTTAGCAAATCATATGAAGGTAAATGACTGCAAACTGAGGTAGATATTGTTAGCATCTTCCAAGAAAACCATACTATGGCCATTTCTGCGCATCCATAGGATGTTGAAAGTGGAATAATTTCACTATAAGAGTGTGGCACGGAAATGGCCTGAAACACACACACACACACATACACACACACGGCCCAGTGCTGGTAAGATATGAAAAATTTGGAACAGGGAGCCTTTACTCAGTTATGATGTCACAGAGTTACTTAAGGCTTAAACTAACTCTCTGTCAGCTTAAGCTATCTAAACGGTACTGTTTCTTTTTTATTGTTTGTTATTTGTTTGTTAAACTTGTTGTAATTTGCCACTCATCCAGTGACTTCAAGGTGGCCTACATGGCTTATAGCTCTATCACACTCTGCTGTTATAGCACTATCATTCTGCTTTAACTGCCATGGGAACATTTTGTGGAATTCTGGGATTTACAGTTTAGTGAAGCCCAAGAGTTTTCTGGCTGGGAATTCTAACTGCCCCTGCCTAAACTGCAAATTCCAGGATTCTATAGGATGTTGCCATGGCAGTTAAAGTGGAATAATAGCACTCTAAGAGTTCAGTGTGATAAGGCCCTTAGACTCTGTTCTCTCCACTTTCTTTTCATAAAACCCTAAGAGAAAGTAACTGGCCCAAGATTACCCAGTGACTCAGTGAGGAATAGATGTCCTGTGCCATGCTGTACCACTTCTGAATTCCCCATGGCCCAGTTTACCACTATAACCACTAGCTCTAAAAATGTGATTTTCACTGCATGTAGCTTCCTGAGAAAATAAATAAGACCCTGGTCTTTGAAACAGAGGTGGGAAAGATGATATCAGTTCTGACCAATGCTATCTTATTTAAACAATGACTTAGTGACATGTTGAAATTCATATTTCAAGAGAAGAAACCTAAAGTAAAGTATAAAAATTTACAAGATACTATAGAAAAAGGAGAACTGAGACTGGCAGATTTTCAATTATATTTTTCCGCATGTTGTCCAATCTGGTTGAAAGCATGGATCATGCTGACAAATAAGAGAATGTTGCAATGAGAAGGGCATGAACTGAAATTTAGGTGGCATGTGTTACTGTGGTATGAAAAATTAAAGTGAATGTGGATTTTAATCATTATGTGAGAAATGTCTGTTAAGAATATGGAATAGATATAAATTAAGAGTATGACTGAATACACCCTTGTGGGTGTCATCTCAAGAAGCAATTTATAGGAAGGAGACAACAGCAAAAGAAAAATGGGCAACTTGGCAAGATCTTCTAGAAATTGAACAATAACATCACAGAATTAAATTGATCGAGGTCTGAAGGTTACAGTTTTCAATGGTTCTCTTACAAATGGTTAAAAGATCTAAAATGGATTAAAAATATGACTTTGCATTGACTATATCTAATTTTGAAAAACTATTGTACTCAGATGATGAACATTTGATTAGTTAGATGCATATTTTTTAGTTAGAGATGGAACAAGAATTGTTTAAAGATTATTATATAATTATTATATAGTCTTTAAACAATTCTTGTTCCATCTCTGACTAAAAATATGCATCTAACTAATCAAATGTTCATCATCTGAGTACAACAGTTTTTCAAAATTAGATATAGTCAATGCAAAGTCGTATTTTTAATCCGTTTGGGGCACAAAATATTGGTCATAATATACAGCTGAAGCAGTAGGAGAAAATGTGGTTTGAGGGAGTTAAATATACATTGTATTATGATTTCAAAGATAACTTTTATAAGATGATGTATTGTTGGTATTCGACACCAGAAAAACTGGCAAAAATGCATAAAGAGGTTTCAAATAGATGCTGGAAATGTGAGCAACATATGTGATACACATGTGAAAAAGCCAAAAAAAAAAAAAAAAACCCATCTGGAATCAGATACACTCTATGTTGTATCAAATTTTGAAAGTTAATGTTCAATTAAAACTTGAATTATATTTATTAAGATTAGCAGAAGATCACCTGAGAAACAATATGGTAAGCTACTAGGAGATACAACTACCACAGTGCAACAAATATATGAACAGAAATGGAAGAATATAGACACACCAATGAAAGAGGACCAGCTGATAAAACCATTGGACCTATATGAAATGGACAAATTGATGACGTTGATAAGTCAAAAATCAGTAGTGATTTTGTGTTGTGTTGTGAAAAAAAATGGAAACCTTTAATTTGCTTTTTGCAAGAAAAAGAGTACAATACGTTAACTATAGGATTTGACAATTAGCATTTTTGGATAAATAGTTGAAGCTTTTGAGTGGTATTTTAAATTAGAGAAGTTTCCTTTATATAGATATATCTATAATCTGCTTTAGGAAAGTTTGAAACCACTTTTTTAATGATTTTTGTACCCAGTTTTTAGTATTAGGTATACAGTATTTAATAGGCTTGTTTTTCTATAATTTTTGTTTATTCTCTTTTTAAATTTCCTTATTGTTGCAATTTGTTGTTGATTTTAGTTTTTTCTTCTTTGTCTTGTTTGTGTGTATTTTTAAAATAAAATTATTTTTAAAAAACTGGGTGGGAAAAGCATGAGCTCTATCAAGGCTGCTTTTGCAGTCCTTTGAGCCTCCAGACTCTCCCAGCCATTCTTTTTCTAGTCACAGAGCATGAATGGCTTCTCCTGAAACCCTTCAGGAGCAACAGTTCCCTCTTTTAACTAGTTTGCAAGGGATATCTGAATTATTTCACACACACACACACACACAACTGCTTTCCAAAACTGGAGGTTGACTTTTGGTCACTTCTGGTATGGGTGGGAGGATTTTTTTGGTAGACACGTCAGCTATAAAATAATGGGGCTATATGTTAGGTTTCCAAGTGATTTGTGTATTTGTGGGTTTAAAGTCACCAAAATACATCAAACTGAACCGTGTGCTGCCTAATCAAGCCACTGCAAAATGACTTCAGACCATTTTACATTGCACAATTGTAGCACTAATGTTTCACTTTAATTGCAATAGTTCCAACCTATGGAACCCTGGGATTTGCAGTTTGGGGAGGGTTACTTAGAATTCTCAGCCAGAATGTTCTACTGCCTCACCAAACTACAAACCCCAAGGTTTCAGAAGGTAAAGCCATATGCAGCAAAAGTGGAATCATAGTGCTATAAATGGGGCCCTTTCAGCAAAATGGTCTCTCTATTCTCTTAAGAATTTCTCTCTTTTGGAGGACTACCACTCCCAGAATCTCCCAGCCATCATATCCATTGGCTTTTCTAGGCTTCTGCAGTAGCATCCTACACTTAGGGCAGCTTTCCATATTAACAAATTGCATAGTTTAGTTCCTGCTATACTGAAATGCAGGGGAAAAAAGCCTTATAAAAGAGATGGACCTTGTTATCCTGTGTTTTGTGCAACAATCTGTTCTTTGGCCTTTCTGTGTATCTATAAATCTTTCACATGATGAGCCAGACAAGATCAATATGCAGGTTGCAACTACCCTCCCTCCCTCATTTCTCTCTATCTCTTTGGGAACACCTTAGTTTCAACTAGGCAGACAACAGGATTCACTTAGTGCCAGGCAAAATAAGCCAAGCTGCTGCAGCAAGACAGCTGCAGCTGTTTTGGAAAACTGCCTTTGTTATTTGAAACTCTTTGTTATCATCATGTATTTCCTTCTGCCATTGTTAGCCAATGTATAAATAGCTGATCCATTTATCTGAGCACCTGGTTTTCTAAACGGTTGAGGTCCTTGCCTCCCTGACTCCCTTTTCCAGTTGGATAATTGATCTTGGTCACTACTTGCTTGGAATTCTTAGAGGATGACCAGCCTTCTGGATCGCCTTCAAAAGACAGTGGAAATCTTATTAAGGACAATCCAATTAGTCTTTGGAAAATGTGATCATTATTTAATTATCAGTGACCTCTAACATAGCCCTGAGGATGTAGCAAGAATTTTCGGTTATCTCCATCTCCAAGGAGTGGGCTTTATGGCACATAATAAGAATGCATTTGCCCCGTTGTTAGCCCAACAACTTCCTTAAGTTGAACTGAGGTAAGGGAGCTTGTTCAGAGTTAAAAGGTGAATAGAAAAGCCATACAAATTCCAAGAACTCTGTGGAACACACTACATAGAAGATGAGACTGCAAAGAGCGGGGATTTTCAGCATGGGGAATGAACAGAAGAAAAACATACATGCAAACAAAGGGTTTATCCACACTGCACAGCTGATACCAGTTTAAATGTTCTGGTTCTTTGCTATGGAACCCTAGGATGTGCAGTTTGGTTGTGTACTTAGAAGTCTCTCCTGAAGAGCTCTAGTCCACTCAGCTGTCTCTCAGAGTATTTCATAAAAACTACAATTCCCAGAATTCTCTAAGATGGAGATATGACAGATAAATTGGTATCAAATTTCTATAAAGGTATAGTATGAATTCACTCTATAAACTGCTTTTTAAAATCATGCTATGCAGGATTCCTTCAAATCCTCCTTTTCTATACTTGACTCCTTTCTTCTTAGTAATGTCTAATATAACAAAATAGGTGTAGCAGCAGTATCATTGGATTCAGTGCTTTATTGGAAATGGAAATAAATGTTGAGGAATTAAGAGGAAATGGGAAACAACTGTTTTACTTTTTTGTGGTCTGAGATAGCATTGGGACTGAGATCCACAGGAATGAAAGAAAAAGAAAAGAAAACTGACATTAAGCAGCCTGTTTTTTTTTTTTTCATGGAGCAGAAAAAAATGTTTCATCATTTAGAATTCTCATTTTAGGGCTCACTTGGCACTATTCAGGGCCACATTAAGACAGGCTGAGGCCTTAAACCAAGTTAAGTTTAAAAGAAACCACTACACTATCTATTTATTTATTTACCTATATATCTATCTAACAATAACAATACTAATAGTAACAATATTTAACCCATTTTAGAGTGTGTTTCTCATGTTGCCCTAATTTTTAACTAATTGTGTAAAACTTGAAATACAGTCAAAGAAAATGTAATTTTTTTAAGAAACCCGTATAGTCTGTGGTTCTAAGATAAACTTTGCTTAGCTTGTGCTTAATCCAACTCTGGCACTATTGTCAACATAAATAAGAGTGCCAGAATTTGAGAAAGCACAGCCAAAAAGGAGTGCCTCCAAGTGATACAAAGACAATAAAGCAGCAGTTGAGGGAAAGGATGGTTAGGGTAAGAGTTGGGAAGGGAATCTGGGTGTGAGACTCATGCAGTCTTCTACAGACCATCTCTACGGGCATCCTCCAATACCCACTCTCAACAACAGGCTTGGACCAGGACACTTTGCTGTCTTCTGAGCAGGAAACAATGCCATGTATGCACACCCAATCTCATACTGTCTAAATTGACAGTAACACTGATATCTTCACTGTGGATAGAACATGATCTTCCACCATATATGATCTTCCACTGGCTGGCATAGGGAGCAAAGAACAAACTGTGCAGTATACAGACCTCTGCCCTCCAACTGATGTGAAATGGTTGGGCAGCTCAGGAAGAGTGGCGTGGTGAGGGCTTCTGTCCTCCCCACCCCTCAGCACCTGAAGTTGCAGACAGTTATCTCACTCAGCTAATAGTAGGACCAGCCCTGACCATCCTTTGGTGGACATCTCCCCGGTAACTCATTTCTATAAATTGGCACAATTTATTTCTTGTTGCAGTCTTTGGAGATTTATGGCACTTAGTGGTAGCCAAGACATAGGGCAGAAATGAAGTAGCTAAACAGAAATGGGACAATTTCCTAGTGAGTAAAGTTATTTCACACAGCATAATAATATGCTGGGAAATGGAGAAAGCGACCATCAAGAATTATGCTTCACTGCCCCTTGAAGAATAGGCAATGTTAAATTGGAAAGAAAATCAAAAGGAATTATTGGACACAATCTTAGAGCTAAAACTTGGACTATAACTATTAAACACAATTTCACAGCTTTTAATCATTCTTAACAGAGAGCCCTGGATAACCCTCAGTTGTCTCATTATGCCACTATTAGATTAATTCCTCCACACTGTTTCATCCAGTGAAATACGACATTTAGTAATACGAGTGGTGAAGAAGACCAATTGCTTGTTTCTATGGTTAGCCATGGTATGATTCAATAAAATATTGGCAGCTTGGGATACAGAGAGGGGAATAGAGAAGAAAGGTTCTCAACCCTTGAAGTAGGAAAGCTTGTAATATGTAAGGTCTTTCAAAAGCCCAGAAGCCAAAGGCAGTTTTCTCTCTTTATGTGTAAAACTAAATTCACACTCTGCTGCCACACTACCTTTGCTAAAGGGCTTTACCATCCCATCATTTTCCTACTATCCTAGTTCTTGCTAAAGTTTTTCCAAGTTCTATGAAAATCACCATCTATAATACATATGATACTTTGAAGGTGGGGAAAGTTATAATCAATAGCCCTCTATGTACTCTGAAAGCTAGTTATGGTACATAGTCTGTTTGTGGCTAAGCTGTTGGTAGAGTGAAAGGTTCTGCCAGTGAATTTATGCTGTAATCAGGAAGTGCAGGGGTAAGACTGTTTATTCTTTCTCACATTCTTCTCAGTGCACAGCAGTACTGAAGGGTACATGTAGGTTTGTCCCATCAGCCACCAATGGACTACAGCACGGGTGTCAAACTCAATTTCATCTTGGGCCACATTAGCATTATGGTTGCCCTCAAAGGGCTGGTTGTATCTGTAAGACTATATAAATGTGTCTACTCTTTTATCATATTAAATAATTGCCTCTGCATTCGATTATTACTGATTTTTAAGCTACCTTCCCTCTGCATCAATTTTTCGTTTCTTGGACATTTTGGGGCTATTTGATTGTAGTTTATGGTCCCTATACCTCTGTAAAGTGACATAGAAGTGGTCAGTATATCCAAAGTGTGCCACTTTCTGCTCCCCAGACCCACTCTGTGCCTCTTTCTGCCCCCCAGCCCCTCTCTGAGCCTCTTTCAGCCCCCCAGATCCTCTCTGTGCCTCTTTCTGCCCCAAGGCTCGCCAGACTAGGGGAGTGCTACAGCTTCAGGAGAGGTGCGAGGACCACATGAAATGGCCTTGCGGGTTGGACCCGTGGGCCTTGTGTTTGACACATGTGGACTACAGGGATTTGTCCAGGTACATTATAGCTGCCCTTGGGCACCTGGAAAAGAAGGAGAATCCTTTATCCCCAGTGTAAGGCTGTTCTCTCTTCCTCAGGTATGTGAAGTTAGCTAGAACATACCCAGGCATGTCCCTGCTGCTAAATGATGGCTAAGGGGGCAATCCTGTATTCATTTTTTAAAAATATTTTTTATTAAAAACAGTTTTTAAAAATAGATAAAAAAAAAATAAGGAAAAAAAATACACATCTGCTATCTAAACACCCCCCCCACACACACACTATCTAAAAAACTTAATACAAACACAAAGGCATCAAAAGGGTAAAAAGGATGCACATATGACTTCCAACTCCCCATAAAAAGGTTATTTATAATTTCTTAATATACTTCAAAGTATACCTTTCAATAACATAACTAAATAATCTTATTCCTAATCTACAAAATTGATTATATAAAATTTAACTACATTTGTACTTAAATTATTCTTTTCCTTTTTAAAATGTAGTAAGACAATCTTCTGCTCATGAGCACCTGGATGTTGTTGCGTACCTCCTTTGGCAACATTGCAAAATGCATGCATAATCATTGCTGGAGGCTGTGCCTGCACACACTATGGAGAGAATTCTAGACTTTGTATACAAGGCACTAGGCATTTCAGGTGTTATAAGTCAATGCTAATGGCTGAAACCCCAGTCTTCAACAATCTTTGAGGAAAGTTTATAAACTGCAGTCAGTCTAAAATACAGCTGCAAGGCTGTTAACTAGAAGTAGGCATTATGATCACATTATTTCTCAGTGCTGCTGACTGCTCTGGCTGCTAGTTCCTTTCTAAGATCAAGGTTCCTTTTAATCTTTGAAGTCCTTACTGGCTTGGTAGTGGCATACTACCAAGTATGTGGCTTGGTAGCACGTAAGCCCTACTCGCTTATCTTCTCATATGCTGTTTATATGCCAACATCTTCTACAGAGGTGCCCTTACCATCTAGGATGTGGCAGGCAGTTATGGGACAAAAAGCCTACTTGATGGTAGTACCTTGAATGTGAAATAATGGCCTAAATCTTATTGTTAGTTCCAGTCAAAGTAGACTTGTTGAATCAATTGGATTTACCTACATATTGGCTAACTATTCAACAATTGATTTAGGGGGTTTACTCTAGTTGAGACTAATCAAAAGGACTCTAGCCAATGTCTTTTTTCGCAGAGGCAAAGGCCTTTCCATAGTGGCACCTTTGTCAGTTCCATGTCAGTGGGGTGGTGAATCCACTCCAGGCTTCTTGAGCCTGAACTTTAAGGGAACTACTCAAGGTGTTGAACCTTTTATTACAATAGGATTCAGCTCCTTGAATTAATCCCTTAAAATACAGGCTAAAACCCTGAGCAGATTCACATCTCTATTGACATAGAAACCCTTAGCCTCCAAGGCCATTTTGTTTTTCCAAGATTTTTAATCCTTTGCATATTATTTTAATAGTGCTTGATGTTTTGATTTTTTTTATTCTACTGATTAATTCTATATTGCTCTTTTGAATTTAATTTCCTTGATTTTTTTCTAATCAGTGGCCCCTTCTGCAGTAGCCTCCCATCCAGGCATGGGGATGGGAGAGGAGTGAGACTGCAACAATGCTTGTGCATGATGTTGTTGTGGTCCTGCTTCTCTCCCATCCCCTGGTGGCGTGATCACAAATTAAACCATTAACAGGTTTTCTCCGTCAATGACACACGATTGCGCCACCATCCTGCACTTACCTGTCTTGCAGAAGCCCCGAAAGCATGAGGGTAGTGCTTCCCACCCCAGTGCAGCTTGGGAAAGTACCCAGCAAGGGGGGGAAAAAGCACTAAATATCTGGTGCCTGCAAATTTAGATTATTCCACATTTTGTGGCAATAATACAATGTGGTATCACTAGCAACCAGCACCAGAAGGCACAGTGACATGTTTTGTAAGAGCTGTAACTTTCAGAATATCACCAAGGGAAGCCCCATGAAAAACGGAATGTCTGTAGTCAAGTATAATCACACACACACACACACACACACACACACAATGTACACTGTGAAAAGAAGAAAAAATGCATATGTGATGACACTGTGGAACTATAGTGCAGATACCACTTTTACCAAAATTAAATGGTGGAGTCCAGAGTTGGTAAAAGAAATTGTACCATTTGAAACTGCAGATGGGGCATTCTGGGTTTGAATGCTCACCCATATTACACCTTCAACCTCCCCATGCCAATTCACTTAATCTGGAAAAATAACATATGAAAAAGAAATTATGAAGCACAGTCTTCTTCCTATTGTGATGAGTATTCTACTTCCAAGGTATTATTTTTACCTCTGAAGCACAAAAAATGCAATTCCCTGTCTGCAGTCTGAAGTGATATAGCCCACGTTAGTGAAAGTGGAATAACAGCAGTATAACAGTCTAGTGTGGAAATGGCCATGGACTTTACCAAAATAAGATTGGGCTAAAATGTCCCCTTAAACTGGTCAAAGTGCCACTATTCTCATTCAGAGTGAAGACGATACCTTCTTTCATTGTGGATTGGCTGGTCACACCAAAAAAACAAAAACAAAAACAACCCACAAAAAAAGTCAACAAAAATAGAATAAAACCATCGACAATATTAAAACAATTCAAACCATACACTTAAAAATGATCGAAAAGCAGTAAAAAACACAGCACACTCTTACAAGCCCCTTCATTAAAAGCCTTAAATTCTTAAAGCCTATCAGAATAAATAAATACGTTTTCTCCTGAAGGACAGCAAGGAGGGGGCCATTCCAGCCTCCCTAGGAAGGAAGTTCCAAAGTCTAAGGGGCAGCCACTGGTAAGACTCTGGCTACTTCCACACTAGGCTGTTATAGTGCTATTTTTCCACTTTCAACATCCTATGGAATCCTGGGATTTGCAGTTTAGGGAGGGGGCCTATCTGTGAATCTCAGGATTTAGGCAGGCTCATAGGGGTTGATATGGCTGTTAAGATAGCCTGAACCTAAGCCATGTAAGTCGTAACCAGCACTTTGAACTGTGCTCAGAAACAGACTGGCAGCCAGTGGAGCTGCTGGAGCAGGGAAGTCATATGAGCCCTGTTACCAGCCCCAGTTAGCACTCTGGCTGCTGCTGTTTGTTACCAACTGAAGTTTCTGAATATTCTTCAGTGGTAGCCCCAGTATAGTGTAATACAGAAGTCCAAATGGGATGAAACTAAGGCATGTGTCACCGCGGCCAGCTCATGACTCCAGGGGTAGACGTAGTTGGTGCAAAATCACTCCTGACCACAGCCTGACCAGGCTAAAGGCCGAGACCACGAGTATATCCAAACTACAAACCTGAGTTTTCAGGGAGCTGTAACCCTATTCAGCACAGGTTGCATCCTTGTTCTTTAATCTGACTTTTGACTTCTAGGGACACCTCTGTCTTGTGTGGATTGAATTTTAATTTGTTTGCCCTCATTCAATCTATCACTGATGCCAGACACTGGTTTAGAAGTGGACCAGTTTTCACAAGTTACCTATCCCTGGGTTATACAATGCTGGCAAGTAGATGATTCAGGAGGAAGGCAGGACGTATTGTTTTCAGTCTGAAATGACTTGTGACATTGTTACAAAGCCAGATCTGATTGACTACATGGTACCAAGATGTTATCATGTTCACTACATGGTTCATGATTGACTGCATTTTTTTTTTTTTTAAATGGTGTAGAAATAGAAGTTGATTGGGACTGTGGGCAGACAGTGAATAGCAAAAGAGAAGATAAATGGGGGTCAGTTGATTAGGGGATTTCTTGGAGTCCCCAAAGTCTAATATTCAATGCAAAAAACGGTTACTAGGAAAATAAGCAGCACAGTACTATAACAAAATCCCATAATTGCTTTTTAGTAACCATCTAAAAGCCAACCACCCTTCCACAAACTAAAAAAGGTAATAAAAATCAGGCATCTAAAATACCTTGAATTTAGCCCCTTCCCCCCTATAAATTATCCAAAATGTGTCATTCACATGAATGGCCTGGAATGGCAGTTGCCAGCTGCAATATAAAGAACAAACCTATGGAAACTGAGAACTGGTTATGGTAGATATACTGTCAAAGGCATGATTTATAATCTGGAAATGTATGCAGAAAAGAGAGGCCCACCGACCAGGGCTGTATCATCTGAAGCAATCAAATCCCACAAATATAAAGCAATTTAGCATTACCATTTCCAAGTGTTCCCCACAATAAGGACTCTTGTGTGCTGAAGTTTAATATTCAGAGCAGAAACCACAAACTCTAACAGCCGCTCCTGGTCAAGATAGCTAATAACAGTTCCCAGGCAATAGCACTTTTGTAATACTTTTGCTCAAAGCAGCTGGGGATTTACTTGCATGGCAGCTTCTACATCTAAGAGCCAGAAAACGATAACTGGCCATCCATCCATTTGCTGTGTATATTGATATAATTTCATCTGAATTTATGGTGTGGGAATTATTGCACAGGTAAGAAATGTAACTTAACCTTCATCTCAAACAATGTACTACAGATATTACATTGCTGAGAGCGAGCGCAAGAGAATACTGACTTGTTGAGTCAGATTACTTCACGTGCACTCCTATGGATTTCAACATTCACTCATACGAATCTGTGCTACTTATTAAAGGTATGGGGTCAAAAGAATTTGTTGACCACACATTCTCCCATTCCATAAAACACAGAGATCCATTCTGTTCCTTCATTTTATGTCCTAAAGCTTTGCCTTAGACAACAGGATTGCTGTTACTCAGTTCAGAATACTTTTGCATTGCCCTTCCAACACAGAAGTCTTTACCTCAAATATTTAACATCATGGGCTATCGTTGCACTCTTCAAATTAGTGAAAATGAAACATAAGGGGTCCTTTCCCATAATGTACTTTTCACCAAAGATAAGCACTAATGTGGGAAACTGAAATGTGTGACTTGCTAGCCAGCATTTGGCTTCTGTTTAAAATGTCCTGTTCAGCTTCCTTAACTTCCACTTCTGCTTTAAAAATTGCAGAAAGTTAGTTTAATCCAGCAAAGGTGAATAAATGAAAGCCAACTGGAGGCTCGTATGGAATCTTCTCTGTTTGAAAATTACTATTTATGTGAAGCAGACCTGTAATACAAGATTAATTAGTGAGGAAAAGATGCTACATGGAAAATAACAACAATACCTGGGCTAAATCCAATTACTAGGCCTAGGTAGAGTAGATCCATTTGCAGGGGGTGGGGGTGGGGACTTACCCAAGTGTTGAATTAGATTTAGCCCTTAACATTTATTTAGTATCATTTGGCATCACTGTTCCTGAAGGCTCAAAGAAGTCACCAACTTCTGTTTATCAATTGGAGAGAACATTTATTAGTTCCCTTTATATCTTCCCTTATTCCAGTGTGCTCAAGGCAATGTACATGACTTTGTTCCTCCTCCCTAGTTTAGGGAGACAGCCTTGTTTGAGAGAAGATCTTCCGAAAGCTGTGGAAGAAAGGGCCAAAGAAATATTGAGAAATTAGCAATATATAGTACATATAGTCAAGCAGTAACAAGAAAAAACAGTTGTTAAGAGTGGATAGAAGGACTGGATCTTGGTGAGGTCTAAGGCCATTTCCGCACTAGAGTATTATAGCACTATGATTCCACTTTCAACATCCTATGGATTCCTGGGCTTTGCAGTTTCGGGAGGGGCCAATGGGCCCCTCCCGAAACTGCAAACCCCAGGATTCTGTAGGATGTTGAAAGTGGAATTGTAGCACTATAACACTCTAGTGCGGAAATGGTCTCACTCACCAAGAAGTGACAGAAGGGTGGCAGGGAACATTACTTTTAAGGAATGATCAGTTAGAACGATTTTCTTATACCCCCAAATTACAAATTACTTGTTTTTTTGTTTTTGTTTTTTAAAAAATAACTCTACCATTTTCCAAAACTAACTAAAACAGTTGTTTTTGAGCTGTTATTATAAAAAACAAACAAAACTCCAATAGGTACAAAAATATACCTTTTAAGAAGTAATTAGTTAGAATTATTTTCTCAATCCTCCCCCCCAAGACTTAGTCGTTGCAATTCTTTTTAAAAATGTAGCTCTACCTTTTTTCCAAAAGTATCCAAAACAGTTATTTTTGAGCTGTTATTATAACAAAAAAAAAGTACAAAATATACTTTAGTAATCTGAGACATTAGAATTAGAGGGTCACATCCAAGAAAGACCTCAAAAAGAAAAGAAAAGAAAAGAAAAATCATTGAATGAAAAAGAGACTGGCATGGGAGTATTTCCAGAACCACATTGTTAGGACTCCCATATATTTTATCAAAGAGTAGAATGCTGTGCAGAAAAAGAAAGTTCAAAAAACACTCCTCCAAGCAACCCTTTCATGTATCTACTCCATACTGAACACCTGCACAATACAGAATTCGATTTATATATACCCACAAAGAAAGTATAAAGGACTCAGGACAAGCATTGGGCATCACTTTCTGAAAGCATCAGAAATTCACTCCTTTTCAGATATGAGCAACAGTGATAATGGTGATGATTAAAAATTAGAGTTACATCACAATGAGGAGTAAGCTTATCCCCTGTTAAGTTACAGCCATAATGAAACTTGGTTTGATGTTAGGAAAAGGAACTTATTACAATTCACATGTTATTTATAACTAATTAGACCGAGCTCTGGGTTAAAGTTGCCATGAGAATGAGTTAATTATCTTGTCTAATCATGTTTAATGCTGTACTATAGTTTCATACTTGATTATACAGGATGTCTTTGCAAGTAGACAGAGGCTTCCATTCCTGGAAAATAATATTTCAAGTGTTTCAGAAAGCATATGGCACTTTTGCCCTAGTTAATTTTATTTATTTAATAAAATTGTTCATTTAAGTAAATTTATGCAAAACTCACACTTAGTTGACATTGAGGCACTAAGTAGGAAATGGAACCTGAGTAAGAAAATTCAGTGACTCTACATCTTTAATATAGGCACCCATCCACACATGGGCCATTTCCACAGGACGGCGCCTTCCCAACATGGGGACATGAGAGGAGTGGGACTGCAATGATGCTTTTGCGTGCCGTTGTCATGGTCCCACCTTTCTGGCATCCCCAGCCAGCGCAATTGCGGAGTATATCACTGACGGAAAAACTCTGTCAATGGCCCCCAATCATGTGAGGCTTCTGTTGCCACATGCCATGGAGAAGGGCTGGAAGTGCAATCATGGAAGGCTGGCTGAAGTGCAGAAGGAAGGGGCATGTCACTTGTGCTCCCTTCCACAGACAGACAGCCGGGGGTGCAGAGGGGAGCATTGGAGACACAATCCCATTCCAGCAGAGGCACTGCCAGGATTGCGACAGGACAACACAGGAGAGCATCATCATTTGGAAATGGCCATGAACACAAAGACAAATGCATGTGTGTATATGTAGGCAGAAGTTGCCCACATGAAATGGTAATTAAAGATATGCTTTAAAACAGAAAAGAAAGAAAGACTCTACATTTAATTGATGTCAGAATATTTTTGTATGATAAACCAGCTAGATCAATGCTAAAGCAGAGCTCAGAAATTATTCATGAGATCTTATGCAATTAAATGGTTGGTTTCTGGCATCAATTGCTTGTACTCTATTGTCTACATTGCTTTCCCATTCCTGAACTGCAATATGTCAAATCAAAGCCAATGATCTTCTATGACATTTCGGGGAAATAAAGAACAAACCTATTTTACATGAAACTAGGTTTGCAAAATATGGGCCTACTTCTGAGATATCACTTCCATCTAACATGTTGGGAGAAGTGAAGGGACCCTGCTGGGATCCAAAGGAGCAGACCGCTAAATGTCTTCTTTTACTCCATTGACTGAATGGTGAGCTTTATTGCAAATCATTCTAAAAACTAATGAAATTACCCTTCACCTATCTTTAAGGATTAGCATTAATGCTCAGAACAAACTGCATGACTGCTAATCTCTTAATGTCCCCTAAGATATGTACCAAATGAAATTTATAAATAATAAATGAAACCCCACTTTTTAAGAAACAGCAAGCAACTCTCTACTTTTAGTCTGCAAAAATTCTGCTTCTTAAAAATGATGTTGATAAACCAGTTGATGTTTTCGCCAATCCAGTCCAATACTGGTTAGAAAGCCACACCAGGTTTTATATGCTGGGGTCAAATTTTCCTCCTGTGACTAGTATACAAGGCATAAATTTGAGAACCTTCCTGCACTTACCTTAGACAAAACAGGAATCAGCGCATAGGTTCATATCTCCTCTGTCCCTTTTTTGGCTAAATACTCTCCATTGGCTTAACCTGATTGCTGACTTAATCCTACATTGCCATGGCCATTTCCGCACTACACTGTTATAGCGCTATTATTCCACTTTCAACATCCAGTGGAATTCTGGGGTTTGTAGTTTACTGAGAATTCTAAATGCCCCTCCCCAAACTGCAAACCCCAGGATTCCATAGGTATTGAAAGTGAAATAATAACACTATAACAGTGTAGTGCAGAAATAGCCCATGTTGTCTTGTGTGATTGTCAAAGTCAGTTACAAATAATATATGCAGTCATTCTGATTTGGTCCATTATGGTCCCACTATAGGCTTGTGAAAAATAGCATATCCAGTCATCCAAACATTTGGTTATCTGGATAGGGTACCATTTTGGACATCTCATGTTTTGTTCATAGTGCAGAGATAATTCAGCAAAACTTAGGTGTAATTGGCTATGAGATTCTATACATGTTGACTCAGAAATAAATCCCATTCAGTTCAGTTGGGCTTACTCCCAGGTAAACCACCTCCTATTGTAGCCTATGCTCTAATGAAAGCCATGGAAAGAAGTTTTGATGGACTGAGCACTTCAGTTGGGCCAGTCAATCCAAAAATGAACTCCAAGTGGCTGTGTATGACTAACAAGTAACAAGTCCCATTAATTTCTGTGATATTTCATCTTTTAATTCAACTATTTTTTTTCAGTTGGATTGTACCTTCTCTCTTATTCTCAATCCTTTTTAATATATCAAACCTCTCAAGCATCACCACCACCAGCTCCATAAACAACAACAACACAAAAAGCAGCCAGATAAGAAGGAAAGCTACAATATCTAATTATCCCTAGCTTGGAAACACCTGTGTCAAATTTCTGCCCAATTTTTGTCACAGTATTATCAACTTTTTCTTATTTATGAATTACTGTCACAAGAATTACTGTCAGCTTCTTGAAACAAACACTAAATATACATAGACATATTTGACATTAAGCCGTCTTCAGAACAATAACATTCTTCTGAAACTTTCTTGTCACATTCCTTTCCAAAGGGTTACATTTATATCTGCAGCAAAACGGATGGATGGGGCATGTGAATTGCACCTTCAAACGATTCTTTTCCTCTTCAAGAGAGAGAGAGAAAGAGAGAGGGAGAAAAAAAAGACAAGAACCAGAAACTTCAATCAATGTCTCATACCCGAAAACTATGACACTGTCAAACTGCTGTCATTAAAGCTAACTAACCATATTAAACGAATATTAAAATATAGGTTTCTTTGCATAACATAATGAGCAAAAGTGCTTTTAAGTTTTTCCCTCTGCTTTGAGGTGTAGGTGGCATTTTCATTCCAAAACTTTGAAGTCAGAACAAAAATGTACAGGTAGAGGGTACTAGATCAAATAATAATCAACTTCAAAAAGCATTTTGGCTGTTAGATATCCCAGGGCTAATTTCCTCTAGACATTTTAAATGTAAATGTCTAAACTCATTTAAAAATTGTAAATTGGTCTAGGTTCAATCAAAACCCATCCTGACACAGAGCAGGGAGAGTGGGCTAATTGTCATTTGTTTGTCAAATGAATTCCATTTGGAAAGCAATGAAACCTCGAAGCTAATTCTTTTAAGGTGAGCTGGTAGTTGTATTATCAGTTAAATGCAGTAAAATGGATAATCACATGATGATAATGAAAACTGAGCCTATGTTAACATTCGGGCTTAGTCTGCCACAGGGTGTATAGTGATGGAACTTAAGTACTGTAATGTTCCATTGGGCACAATGGCACCAAGTCTGCTCTTTAGCCGCACAGACACTTTCTTTGCATTTTAAAAAACTTTATCAAAGCACCGTGGCAATGTAGAAAATGTCAAAGTGAAATGCACTGTAGGCAAATTGTGATTTCATTAAGTTTAAATTTATTGCTTTTGACTGATGTATTACCATGCTTGTTAAGAACCAGTAATTTAGAATATCTGCCTGCCTGGTAAAATAGCTTTGTCTCCTTGCATAACACTTTCTGAGCACTTTGAAAGCCCACCATAATTCAAAGGAAGTGGGGGCCCATTTTATTTTTCTAAAGAAATAATTTCAAATATTCAGCAGCAGTTGACCTTGTGGACAGATAGTCTTGTGCATTGATCCTGAGTGTTTTGTTAGTTTCCTTGGTAGTTAATTGCAGCCTTAATGTATGTTATTTTTGCTACTCTTGGATAACTACATTTAGTGCACTGACAATGGAAACTTAGGAAGAGCTTAATGTTCCCACTTGATGTGCTGCTCCATTGAGCATGCATATTGGATGTAACTGAAAGCAGTTATAAGTAGAGTTGGCCTAAATGTGAACATTTGGGGTGAGGGGATTTAGTTGGTTTATTTAGTCTAAATGTGAGCTCTCCAAATAAAGGTTTCAAAGGCATTAATTGTACAACATGGCTTTGTACAAACAGAACAAAATGGCTGACTGGACATCCTTGAAATATATAGAAAGAAACCCAATTGCTTAGGTCCAGCACACGTTAAAGCCCACTTACTCCTGGGCCATCCTTAATAATATTTTTAAAAAATAGTATAAAAACTCTTCAAAGCATGTTGTTTATTTAAAAAATGGGAAATGAAAAATTGGCCTACATAGTCTTCTATTCCCTTTGTCATGCTGTCTCCTGAAACCAGCTTTTCCAGTGAATATTTTGTTATTTCAGTCAAAAATCTGATTGAATTATGAACTGGGTATCTCAATATTTGAAAAACCTGAATACTGGTTTTTGAAATGCCCAAATGGTGAGTATTACAAACACATAAAAGTCTTCTATGCAGTAGCTAAGTGTATCCCAGCTCTCCTGTCCAGGAACATCCATTTCAGTCATACTAACAACTAGTGAAGCAATGTAAAATCTTCTAATTTCTGAATACTGGTTTTGGCGGGGGAAGGAGGGGTATGCTAATAGTGGTGGAGGAATAGGTACCCGTGGTAATAACATGGACAGAGACAAATGAGGTGGTGGCTCCAATGCCAGCTATAGTTGCAGCAGGAATTTTAATTTCCCTGTTGCATCTATTTATTGCATTTTCTTCCATTCATCCTCCAAGTTGCTTATATATTGGTTTTCCATCCTCACAACAACTCAGCAATTCCCGTTAGGCTGAGAAACAACAACAGATCCAATTCTTTTAAATTGTTTCAAAGAAAGATCATAGATTGCTGTACCTTATCTTGAGATCTGGTGGTCTATAAGACAGACTATGTAACAGTGTGCACCCTATCACTAAGTTTTACTAACTCTAGAGTAAGCATGTAGGAATAGGTTTAATCCTTCTCTTCTAGCTCCTTCATGAGGAAGCCTCCCCCCAACATGAAGAGGAGGGAGGGACAGCCACTTCCTCATTAGGTTGCACTGTGGAATATGTAAAAAGAAGGCATGCTTTGTGCTGAACATCATATTTAACTTGACCCCCTGTGGCTTAAGATCATCCAGTAAAGTGGGTGAGAATATGAGGCAAGGTCTTTTGGGTCCCAGTCTGACAACTGATCCAGTATATTGGACCAGTTCTCATACAGGAAAGAGGAAAGTTTTGGCTGAATTTGAAATTACCCATATCTGTATATGTGTGGCTTCAAGTCACCTGTCAACTTATGACAACTCTATGAATTTCATAGGGTTTTCTTAGGTAAGGAATTCAGAGGTCATTTTGCTAGTTCCTTCTTCTGAAATATAATGTAGAGAACCTGGTATTCATTGGCAGTCTCCCATCCAAGTACTAACTAGAGCTGACCTTACTTAGCTTCCAAAATCAGACAGGATCTGGTGCCATTAAGGTTCTAAATGACAGACTTTGTTCAAAATATTTTGCCACTTGAGATAGACCAGCAAATGATGTCCTTCTCTGCAAAGTTAGGGTACAAAGCATACCATGTTATTTTGACACATGAGGCAGAAAGTCCCACAAGCACGTGTCTCCATCTCACACATTAAAAAGGCATCAATAAATCCACGATTTACAATTGGATAGAGTTTCATGATATCCAAATTCTGTCTACAGTGGCCACCTCATTCTGCCTAGTTGCAGGCCAGTGCTGCTTAATGGTACTAAGCAGCCTCTCCTTCTCCTAAAACAAACAAACAAACAAGCAATCCACGTACCCTACAAAATAGCCCGTTAAAAGAAGCAGGATCATTATAAAAGGATGATTAGGATAGTTTTTCCTCCCCAATCTCTGGTGAATTCTCTCTCCAAGGAGGCTTTCTGATACATATTCTATCTCTGTGATTCTTCAGGTGCTAAACAAAATCTTCAAAGCCCTAGAACTGTCCCTGAACTGTCAGTGGTGGGGAGGGGGCTATTGTAAGTAAACAGATCCACCAGGCTAAACAGATTGGCAACTCTGCCATCATCACTTGCTGTTCTGGGAGAAACAAAATGTTGAGTCTCGGTATGAAATAAGAGACTTGCCTCCTTATTCCCTCACAACTCCATTCAGAATGGCTCCATCCATGGAGCAACATCAGCCAGTTTAAATGAGGTCCACAACAGAACAGCCTTGCTGAATTCCAAGTAATGCAGCCTTGCATTTAAAGCACGTTAATCCATGCACTGATGCCCTCATATGCAGTGTTTCATGCTAGTGTGGCTTCTTCTATACAAGGTACAGATCAATGGAAATGTTAACATTACTAAGAGGAATTAAGAGCATTTCAAAATGGAGTCCAAACCATGTGCAACCTTGCTCGGAGAATTTTGAAAATCTAAATCAGCCCAGATTCATCATCTAATGCAGAAAGTCTGATTTTACTACAGTATTAAATGCAGGATAATTGAATAAATTAAACAAATAGAAGCACTGTTTATATGGGACTACATTATAAGGATCATAAACTGAGACAAAAAATGTGAATATATATGGACAGATAAGGCTTAGGTTATTCAGATATGGAAAATGGGAGTTCCATAGTTTTTTATTTCATTATGTCTTTTGAATGAATAGAAGCAACAATGTGATAACTGACATTGGAATCTGACTTTAAGGTGCTGAATAAAGTTAGCATCATGCTGTGAGCCACTAGCTGGAGCTAAAGACCTGTAGACCTATATTTTTGAAATATAACATGAAATGAATCTATAAGCTTTCGTTGCCTGAAGACAGAGGCTTAAACCGAGGCAGTTTCAAGCAAACTTCAAATGAGCTTTGGACAACAATTTTGAGGTGCTGACTTTTCAGATATCTCTCAGAAGACAAAAGAGATTCTCAGAATATGGCTACCTTTGCTAGCTAGCTAGAGATCACCATCCGTAGCAAAAGTAAGGAAACACAGATGTACTGCACAATAGGAGAATGACATACAATTGTGTTTGAGATTATTTCTTTCTAAAAAGAAAAGGGAAAGAAGAAATAACGACCGTCCTTGCCAGCAGCAGCAGCAGCAGACGACGACAAACAGCAGACAAACGATGGCTTCTGCATGTAAACACAAGTCACAACAATGAATCAACACACTTACTTGAAAATCAACCTTTTGATTAAAAAGCGGCTAGAAACTAGAACATGCTGCTGAATAAAAAGAACACTCCAATAATTATTTAGGCAACAGTAGCTAAAATTATATCAACTCAGCAGCCAAAGAAAATGCATTCAATTTTAAGAGCTGTTCTAAAGATCTGTAATGGCCACAGCTCAAAACAAGTGCAGAGTGGTAAGGTGTTTCATCCAGGAGCTTCTGATCCCCTGGGATTGTTGATGGCATAATTCCTGATCCTGGTTGCTTGCTCATGTGTGAGTGACCAAGGTCAGGATAATCACATCTGCCAACAATCACAGGGTGATGAGGACCTTCAGCCAGGAGTTGCTGGCAACCCTGGGATTGTTGACGACATCAATTCCAACCCTGGTCACTCAGTCACAAATGTGTGATCAGGATTGGGACTACCTCTGTTGCTGTGTCCCTGCCTAAGCTCCTCCCCACCTTGTGATTGTTGAGGTGAGACAGCAGCAAGTTCTCCTAATGCCCCACCTCCAGGGTGTCAATGTCAGGTGGCGGCTAAGCAGACACAGAGGCAGGAGCTGAGTTTATGGCTTTAGTAATAAAGAAATTAAGAGGTTATGTCACCAAAACAAACATCCAAGTCCCAGAAGCAGCAAACCCAAACAGCAAGGTGTAGCCTGGAACAGAAAGCCCATGCCACAGGACGCAGATTCCCGGTTGATAGACGGTTGTTGCCCCGTGCCCAACTCCAACAGCGCCTGTCTTAAATACACAGTCTTTAGCCCAGCTGGGGCTGATCAAATGTCCACTGGCCCAGCTCACAACTGGAGCCCCTCAAGACTTCAGGGCCGATTCATCAGACGCTTCTCCCACAGCCGCTGAGACCTCCGAACCACCCCCTTTTCCAGCCGCCTCTGGAGGAACATGGGGGGAGGGTCTGCTGCAAACTCCGGGCTGGAGTCAGAAACACCAGCCTCTGTTGAGCCAGAAGCACTAGCCTCTGCCTCTGGAGCAGAAACATCTGCTGCAGGTACTGGCTTGGGATCCGTGCCTGGGGCAGCTGTGGGGTCGCTGGCAGATTCCTCCCTAGACTCTGAAGGAGCCCCCTCTCCCGAAGGCCCCTCCAAGGGATCCTCCCCCGGCTGGGAGTCCAAGTCTAAATCGAAGTCCAAGTCTGAATTGGCAGCACACTTAGCCTGGCTTGTGACATCGGGAACCTGTGAGATATCTGCTTTACAGGGGGCAGAGGCCTTGCCTGGCATCTGAGTCTTTTCTCTGCCTTCTCTTCTGCCCTGGGACTGCTTCTACACTGGATGTAAGGTAATTTAATTTTTAAAATATTCTTCCACTTTTCACTTCCAGTAACATTAAATTTGTGAATGCTGAGCTCATGAATACCATGGGCCCACTGTTCAGCAAAAAACAATTTGTACAAATAAGTCAGAAGGGAAAAGAAAATGTGGAGGTAAAGGAAAAGAAGCATTCAGAAGAAGCCAGAGTATGCCATCCAATTAATGTACTTCATGTGTTTAGTTAATCCAAGTATTTAGGCATTCTGTTTATTAACTTCAGGTACTATTTTCATCATTCCTAAGTAATTATGTTGATTGTGGTAAATTTGTTTCATAAATTGTTTAATAGTCAACTTGAATTACTTTTTGCTCATTGAATCAATTTCGCACAGGTGGTAGCCACTTTATAAACACTGGCACTTCCTTTCATCTACCTGAAAAACCACATTGTACTTGCTTTGACAAAACGTAAAGCTCTCCCTCTAAGCAAGAGAGACAAACACATTTTCTCTTCATATTAGAAATCTGACTAGAATGGATTTATTTTTAGGCTCTCAAGGCAACCGCTTTATGTACACTTTATGCTTTTATATTTCCATGCAATTCTATTCCTGTCAAGCTCCTACAAATATGAAATTTGCTTTAGCTTGTATGACATGTTACTTTTTTTGCGAGGGGGAAGCACTCAAGCAAGATATACAGATACATTCAGAGAGAGATGGAGATACATCAAATCAACACCATCTGATGAGATTTTCTTTGATTTACCATATTGTATGAAGCAAATGTGTAATATTTCTGCAACACTCCAAGAGAACAACTTTTCTTTCCTTTCCTTTTCTCACAGGGAAAAAGAAAGATGCAAGTTTTTTGAAGAGAACATGGGTGGGTCTTGGATTTCTGCTGACCTCCTGGTATCCTGACAGTTACGTATCTATTATATATCTATACAGATATAGATATATAATATTGAAATAGAACTTCATCTGAAAAGAACACACTTGTTCCACTGGGACAATACAGTCAATGGAGTTTCTTGCTACTCCATCTCTTAAGTCCTGTACCCATTAAATTTGGCCTATACGAAGTTATTACTTACTTGGAATCAATATTACAGTCAGCCCTCCACATCTGTAGATTTGACTTTCACGGATTTGATTATTTGCATGTTTCTTCAACCCCTGCTTCTCCCATCTCAGGTGCTTCTTATCTGGTGGAACCTTCCTTCTTGGTGACTCCAGTCAGACCACACAGCCCTTTAAAAACCCACCTCTGGTACTCCTCAACCTCCTGCTGCCTGGACAACTAAGGACAAGTTGCAGCCCAATTTCTCAGCACTAGTAACTTTCTCTCTGTGCCCCCACTATACCCAAGGATGGATATGGGTGTGAGAAAGGAAGTATAGGGCCACCATGCTAACCTCTTCTTTCTCCTCCTTTCCCTGAACTGGTTTGGACACTGGGTGCCTGTTCTCCCACTGTGCCTCAGCCCCCTTCCAAAAGACACACACACATACATTTTGATATTTACAATTTTTTCCACTTCTGCTTGGGTCCTGAACCCCTAACCCTAGTGAATATGGTGGGCCAATTGTGTATCCTTATTAAGTACACCAATTTTACTAATACAAAAACTAAAAAGCAAGTGGCGGGGTGATCTGTTAGGGGGGCAGAGTTTGGTGAGGACACAACATTAATTTTTTATTTCTTTTCGATATTAATCCTCAAACTGAAAAAATTTTGCAAAAAAAAAAATCAGACTTGCACACATTAATGTGCTGATATCCGTAATCAATACAAAGGCCATTTCTGCACTAGTCTATTATAGTCTTTGAGGCCTTTGAGGCCCCTCCCTAAACTGCAAACCCCAGGATTCCGTAGGATGTTGAAAGTGGAATAATGGCACTATAACAGCCTAGTGCGGAAATGGCCAGAGTCTTATCAGTGGCTGCCCCTTAGACTTTGGAACTTCCTTCCTAGGGAGACTGGAATGGCCCCCTCCTTGCTGTCCTTCAGGAGAAGACTTATTTATTTATTCTGATAGGCTTTAAGAATTTAAGGCTTTTAATGAAGGGGCTTGTAAGAGGGTGCTGTGTTGCTTACTGCTTTTTGATCATTTTTAAGTGTACTGTTCAAATTGTTGTAATATTGTTGATGGTTTAATTCTATTTTTGTTGACTTTTTTGTGTTTTGTTTGTTTGTTTGTTTTTGGTGTGACCAGCCAATTCACAATGAGAGAAGGTGTGGTCTTCACTCTGAATGGGTTAACACATTACAGATGAGAATAGTGGCACTTTGACCAGTGTAAGGGGACATTTTAGCCCAGTCTTGTTTTGGTAAAGTCCATGGCCATTTCCACACTAGACTGTTATACTGCTGTTATTCCACTTTCACTAACGTGGGCTATGCCACTTCAGACTGCAGACAGGGAATTGTATTTTTTGTGCTTCAGAGGTAAAAATAACACCTTGGAAGTAGAATACTCATCACAATAGGAAGAAGATTGCTTCATAATTTCTTTTTCATATGTTATTTTTCCAGATTAAGTGAATTGGCATAGGGAGGCTGAAGGTGTAATATGGGTGAGCATTCAAACTCAGAATGCCCCATTTGCAGTTTCAAATGGTACAATTTCTTTTACCAACTCTGGACTCCACCATTTGATTTTGGTAAAAGTGGTATCTGCACTATAGTTCCACAATGTCATCACATATGCAAATGGCCAAAGTGTTGTTCTTGTCCTAGGTCAGAGGTTGAAACCATGTGGCCCTCCAGAGATTGTTGGGCTGAAAATCCCAGCAGCTCTAGCCAGCATAGCCAATGCTGAGGAATGCTGGAAGTTGCATGCAACAGCATTTGGAGGAACATGTAATTTCCATCCCTGTGTTAGCCTTGTAATTTTCTCATATATTAGCAGTTGTGGAGCTGGTGGAAGTATACTCCTGATAATGTCCCTGAACAAATCAGCTGCTCGCTTTTTCACAGATCCACCATAAAGCTATCTTCAAAATCTACTGCGTTTCCAACAACAAATTTTCATATAGAAACCACCTTATCTTTCAACAATGAAACAAGCAGCAGTTTTTAGTCATCATCTTAGGGCAAAATGTCTAACATTTCTGAGGCAGTACAAATTTGACAGTTTTTATGACAGCACATATAAGGTGCTCAGTAGTTCAGAGAAACATTCCTGTAATTCAGAACGGATCTCTCTGCTCTTGCTCACAGGGCTGGACCTGCCACTATGAAAGAAAGGCAGCTACCTCAGGCAGCAGAAGCTGGAGTGACAGAAAACTCTGAGGGCAGAGCTCTGAGTTTGTTCCATGAAGCCTGCCCTGTGGCACATATGCTATCTTGCTGTTCTCAGCAGTGGTGGGGAATGCTCTGCCATTGTCAGTGTCAAAGAATGATTCAGTCTGCCTGGAATGGGAGGTGGTGCTATTTTGTCCTTTACCTCAGACAACAAAATCTCTTAAGCTCGCTCTGATCATTCACTTTTTAAAGAAGGTTTGGGTGGGTGGAGGAGAGGAATCACTCACTATGGCCATTTCTGCACTAGACTGTTAGAGTGCCATTATTCCACTTTCAACATCCTATGGAGCCCTGGGGTTTGCAGTTTAGGGAGGGGCCTTTACAATTCTCAGCCAGAGAGCTCTTTGGCCTCAGTAAACTACAAACCCCAGAATTCCACAGGCTGTTGAAAGTGGAATAACAGCACTATAACCATGTAGTGAGGAAACAGCCTTAGCCATAGTGTTTTCTCTGCACAAGATTTGGTGTTATTCAAAACTACATGAACAGAAGCCTTGTGAGAGAAGGTATCATGAAGAGATAAGCCAGTTTGGTTTAAGGGTAGAGAGGCAAGAAGCTATGTCCAAATAAAGAGCTGGGAGAAATACACTCTGCAAGGTGACAGTAGGGGGTACAAAATAGATGATAGATAGATAGGTAGATAGGTAGGTAGATAGATAGATAGATAGATAGATAGATAGATAGATAGATAGATAGATAGGTAGGTAGACAGACAGACAGACAGACAGACAGACAGATAGATAGATAGATTTATTAGTAAAAGTATTAACCATAACAATACTATAAAAATATTAGACTCAGGCAACCAGGTGGCCAGGAGTAAGCAGTGAAGTGGCCTTGTTTGCTAAGGGCACCAAATAATTCAGAGTGGTAGACAACCACAACAGCAAAAGGACAACAAATTGTTATAAAGGATTCTCTCTAAATCGGGAAGATTGGTATTAAAATGGCAAATGTGGTTTAAGTAGATAGGCCTTTTGTCTAATCCAGCAGGGCTTTTCCTATTTCTTTATGTTCTTATGGGCTCATTTGGGCCTGAAATAACTAAAATGCACAAAATCCATCAAAGCTTCACTGGTTTCTTCATTGGGCAAAGTTGCTAAAAAATATCTGATAACAGTACAGAGACTTCTTGAGAAATTCAATGATCTCTGCCTAAGGGGCAGTTAACATCATATGGGACAGAATTTGCTTGGATCTCAGTGGAAATTACTTTGCTGCTGCTTCTGCTAATGGATATGAAATTTTATTGCCAGTTTTTTTACTTCTTTTGTCCCTGGCCTTGCATGGCTGGGAATGGGAGTGGCCTCTGTGGCCCTTACCACACAACATGGTCATCCCACCAGAGCAACATGTTGCTCCTGGTTCAAGATCCATGCAATCACATGATGTCATCGCAAAGCAGCTGCTGTCATGTCACCATCCGTGGGAAATCCACCCCCTTTCCCGCCACAACCCTGCAGGTGTGCGGTAAGGGTCAAAGTGCTTGAACTCACTTCCTTCTGCAGTACAGTGCAAGAACCGACCAATCATGGGTTGTGGGGCAGGGAAAAGGTAGAGAGAGGGACTTGCCATTGACACTGTACTGCAGAGGGAAGTACAGTGTGCCTAACACTACCCATCTGTGGAAGCTGACAGGGTGCAGTGGAAAGCGTTCAGGTCCCAATCCCATCACAGAAATGGCAATGCTGGAATCCCACTGGAATGATGTGCTATTGGGGCATGCTTTGAGATCCCTCCAGACCATCGTTAACTGGCAACAGAAATAATATTTCAGACAGAATGTAGGCCTCTTAACAGACACTCTTCTTCTTCTTCTGTATGAGTTTTAACATCTTAGCCTAACAAAGAAGCCAGTGAGGCTTCAACAGCTTGCATGATGCATTTTGTGCATTTTAATTGGCCCAATAAAAGTATCACTATTTTGTGGATTTTGGATTTTTTTTTGCACGGTCAAGACGACTTGCTGTCTTCAGAACAATAGGTAATGGTGGGAGGTTTTCTGTGGGAATGTTAGGTGAAGTCTGGATTCAGTAGACCAGAAAAGTGATTTATTCAGTAACATTTGTGTGCCAGGGCTTTGTGTGCAATCTGCATATATTGCTTTGCTAAAGCCTCTGAACGATTTGCCCCACAGCCAAAGTTACTCTTGATATATTTCTAGCTAGGTATCAAACATGGACCACCGTGGTCATGAATGTCCACAGATGAGTTGTTAGTCCCATAAGGGGGGGCCAACCCTTTTCCTTACAATTACATTGGAAGAATTTGATGCTAGATTGTAAGGTATAGCAGTTTCATGTGTCCTTCATGCCTGTGGCCCATATTATAGAAATAAGCACATGGCCCCAATCTTGAATTAAACTGGGAAGGTAGAAAGCCAGAGTGGTGTGGTGGTTTAAATGTTGGACTATGACCCTGGAGACCAGGATTCAGTTCCTTGCTCAGTCATGGAAACCCACTGGGTGATCTTGGGTGTGTCACACAATCTCAGCCCCCAGAAAACCCTGTGATAGTTTCACCTTAGGGTTGCCATAAGTCAGAAATGACATGAAGGCACACAACAACAACAACATCTTTTGACTGTCAGTGCCATTGGTGTGCACCTCATATTGAAGTCTGAAATAGTTCTAAATCCCATTGTGCTAAGTAAGGCCATTTCTGCACTAGACTGTTATAGCGCTATTATTCCACTTGCAACATCCTATGGAATCTTGGGGTTTGCCTAAGACTGTGGCCATTTCCACATGACGACACTCTTCCACGTCGTCTCGCTGCAGTCCCAGGTCCAGAAGGGAGCGTGTCAAGCAACGCTCCCCTCTGCACCCACTCGGTCCATACAGAAGAGAATGCAATGGCGCCACATCTTCCTTCCACAGCACAGCCAGGCTTTTTCTATTGCTGTGCTACGTAAGGAAGCATCGCCAATGTGCTTCCGCAGCTTCCACATGGCCAGAAGTGATGGGAGGGCCGTGCGATCGCAGATGCGAAACAGATTTTTTCTGTTTTGCTAAAACTGTACAAGTGCGACGGTCTGTGACAGGATGGCAGCGGGATGGCGATGACATCATGTGGAAGCGCGACCTGCCGACTGCTGCCATCCTGTGGCAGAAACAAGACAGTGACGTCGTGCGGAAAGGGGCAGGGAAACAAGAGCAGTTCTAGGATGGTTAGCTGTTTTTTAGCATAGTGGCATTTGATGGTCAAGAGGTTCTAGATGTAGCGCCTTAACAAATGAGGCCAAAGCCCTGGGAAGCAACAGCATCAGGTATAGCCATACAAAGTAGCACCTAACCTACAAAGACATAAGAATCACTTACATAGTTCCATCAGTGGCGCAAACTGGCTCCTTGTGGAGTCAGACATTTGGAAACAGATAAAGTCCATAAAGAATGCTTCCTTTCTCTAGGAGAGATTAATGTAGATGTGAACACATTAGTGCTGTTTAAGGGAGAGACTACTTTTTGACAGATAACTGGGATTGGGAATATTAGATTACCAAATAATGGGCCTTTTAAATTCTGTCATCATGACTTATCAAGTACATTAGCTTCAAACCTGCAATTTTGAGTGTGGTGTTATTGAGCTTTCAGAAGGTTAAATTACTGGACTTTTGTTTGTGAATGTCTCTGTGAAATTTCCTGAAAAGGATAGTCGTCCTCCTCTATTGTGTCAGCGTGAATGCCAAATAACAGACTTTACAGGATATTTATAGACATACAAATGATAGTACTAATGCACCTTAATGTCTGTCTACCTGAGTGGAAAATCAGAGTGCGATTAGATAACACTCCTACTGCGTGCCTTTTATAAACCTGTTCAGAGAGGAGACACTACCCTTCCCTGCTGTAGACTCTTCTCAGTCTCCCCATGATCATCACTACTGTTTTTTAAAAAATTTAAAGCCTATTTCTAAAAATTATGGTAAGAAGTTCATTCACAGAAGGTTTGCTTTTCTTTTAATCATTTGGCAGTGTGTGTGTGTTAGTTTATGCACACGTATCACTAGGACTGCATTAAAGAACCATATTGACTCTATGTTTGTCTGTTGGTTGGTTGGTTGGTTGGTTGGTTGGTTGGTTGGTTGGCTGGTTTTATATCCTGCCTTTCCCCCAGTATGGGACCAAAGTGGCTTACAATATGAGTCAAAGCAGAATACAGTTAAAACAAGGTGTAATGCAAGTTTTGAAACCATCATTATATTAAAAGAAATACGACAGTTTAAAAAGCAGTTAAGACATATTAATTATGATAAAAAATATAACACATCCCAGTTAAAAGACCTTCCTGCACTGACTAATTATATTTGAGTTCGAACAGAAAAGATATTAAATAATTATTCTGAGAGCTCTTCCTGGACCATACCTCGTGTGAATGTTCTCACTTGTAAAAATCACAGCAGCAGCAACAACAACAGTTCACTGCACCTGAAAAGCTAGCATGTCAAGGTGAATTAATTTGTCCTTGATCTACTGAATTTATATCTGTGAGGAGATTGATATATATATATATTTTTACAAGGGGTGGCACTGAAAGATGCATTGTACAGTGGCAAACGAAACTCCTTCTTCTACCTGAATCTGCTTTGGAAAACTCTCCTCAGTGTCCACTCACCATCAGGGAACACCTAAAGACATAGGTGTAAGGGATAAGATCCTCCTAGGAGTGGGGAATAGATTGTGAAATGTCATCCCTGGCTCCTTTTCTGCTCATATTAGGCATGTGATTGTCCAGGCAATTCTATATACCATTACACTGCTCTCTCTCTCTCTCTCGCTCTCTCTCTCTCTGTCCGCCTCTGTGGAGATATTGGCACTAAGCCAACAGAATGGGGGCTGTATCATATACCTGCTCAATCTTGGAAGGAAAAGAAAGCACACAAGACAGAGAAGGGGCAGGGAGCCAAAAAACTAAGGATATAAACCAAAAAAAAGTACAATTTTTCTCATTTTTGATGAGAAATGGTATCATGGCACATTCAAACACACTGTGAAGAGGACTGTCAAGTGCTACAAGAAATTTCTCAATTTAGGACTGGCGGGGGCAAAAAATTCATTTGAGCACAAAATATGTTTTCATATAACACCATGTATTGTGTGCAAAGTACACTGCTTTCTGTGAAATGCATTAATTTCTGAGCAGAAAAAGTTTTTTTTTCTTGGAAAACCCAAGGTGTTTTTTGTTTTGTTTTTTGCACAAATTAATTATTAAAAAAGTCTGAAACGTGGAAAAAATGCAAAATACACAAAAATCTTGTAATATAACCAAGTAGGGAAGAAAAGTTTACAAATTATTTATCCTTCTGCACGAGAATTAAATAAGACAAACTTACTACTAAAAGCTAAGGATATGTTCAATGTCACTGAAAACAGTGCACAGCCTACCATTCAGCATCTGTGCTGGCAATGAAGTCCATATTTTGCTCTTGAACAGAGGCAGCTGAATCCTGCTTGTATTAAACCCTTATGAGATACCTGAAATCTTTTTGTATCTTCCCATTGACTGTAATGAAGACACCAACCAACAGCATTGTTATAAATGACTTAGATGATGGGGTGGAGGGAATCATTATTAGGTTTGCAGAGGATACAAAACTGAGAGGGTGGCTAATATATTGGAAGATAAGAACAGAATTCAGAAGTGCCTAGATAAACTAGAAAAATGGGCAAAAATTAATAACATGAAATTCAATAAAGACAAATGCAAAATTCTACATTTAGGCTATAAAAAACAAATGCACAGGTATACAATGGGGGAATAAGTGGCTCAGCAGTGCTACATGTGAAAATGACCTTGGAATTATTTTTAAGCATAAGTTGAGCATAAGCCAGCAGTGTGATGATACAGTAAAGAAGGTGAATGCTATTTTAGCCAGCATTAATAGAAGGATAGTTTCCAAGTTGAGGGAATTAATAATCCCACTATATTCTGCACTGGTCAGACTTCACCTGGAATACTGCATTCAGTTCTACATGCCCCATTTTAAGAAGGATATAGATGAGTTGGAACAAGTTCAGAAAAGAGCAACAAGGATGATAGAGAAAGAAACATAGAGAAGAAAACATAGAGAACAAAATATGAGGAAACGTTGAAGGAGCTAGGCGTGTCCAGTTTGGTGAAGAGAAAATTGTTGGCTGGCGTGACTTCTTGACAGTAAGAGCAGTTTGGCAATGGAACTAATTGCCTAGAGAAATGGTGGGGTCTTTTTCTCTTGACATCTTCAACAACAGTCACCTGTGAAGGATGCTCAATGGCCCCTTTCAACTGCATGATTCTATGATTCTATGATTCTATTATTTCCTTTTTGGAAAGGCTTGCCTGTAGAAGGCTCAGAAATATATCAAACTGAGGGCTTGAAAACTAAGATGACAGATGTGGATTCATAACTTCAGGTTCAGCCTAAATCACTTCAGAAAGGTTGAGATAAGACCCACTTCGCTGTCTACAAAGTGCTATTTTACTACAATATTCAGGCTTTCACCAAAGCAGATACACATTTCTTATGAGGAATGGGTTCAGATGCTCTTATGTGGTTCTTGACTACTATTCTAGCTCACAACAGGCAATGGGAAAAGAGAAGATCCCACAGTCCATGGCATGTACATACCTCTCTTTGCAGCAGGCCTTTCCTGGGCAGGTAGGGCAGCAGACAAAGAAGTGAGTTGTGGATAGGCAACAATGAGAACCACAACCACAAACTTGGTAGTCATTGATAGCCACTGACAGTGGACTATCTCCAGAGTTGGGAAAATCTAGGGATGTGGACTACATTAACCGTGCTGACTGTAGGATTCTGGGAATCATAGTCCAAAAAGTAATATTGTCAGCTTCTGGTCAGGGGCAGTGTGGCATTTAACATAATTATTTTTAATTGTAATTAAATGGGGATCTAATTGAAGTCAATAAGAAGGAAATTTCTCATGTCAAGTCTGGGGCTGATGTAAATAGAGACATCAATGTGGCACAGTCGCAGTTGGGCCAGTTCAGCTATTGTATGTATCTTCATAGAAGACCAGATAAGCCTGTGCTGTGTTCTACCAATGTATCTGGCATGTTCTACCTGTCAGGGGTTCCAGGCAGCGAACCCTGGGAAAATGATCAGGCCACTGCAAAGACGTTGCGTCATGCCCCAGCTGTGGGTAATTGCAAGGTTGCATAAGAAACTGGGGTCGCGTGCAGATGGTAGAGGGAGGTGTGCAAACCTCTACCTGATTGGTTGTAGATATGTATATAACAAAGCAACGCCAGTATGTATTTGTCTGTTGACCAAACCTGGTGTCTGGCGCAAGCTTTTGTCCGTCTGTCCTATGTTTTGTATATAACGGAACTTTGCTGCAAGATAAAGTCCCTCCTGTTTTGGAAGAAACCCCTCCGTGTGTGAGTATCCTTACTGGGGAACAAGGCTGCTGCTGTTGGCTCACCGAACTCTGGTTTTTCCGCTGCGTTTCCGTGGGGCTGAAACTCCTACCATCCCCAACACTACCTGTTAACCCTTTTTTCTCAGTGGCAGATCCAGATGTGTAGGAATGGAGAGGGGTGGGGAGGCGCTTTGCCCCAGGCAGCAATGTTTTTGGGGAGTCCCGGCTCATAGCCATACCCCCGCATGCCCTGGCCACACACCCATGCACCACAGCCATGCTCCCATGCACTGTGGCCATGGCCCATGCACTGTGGCCACACCCTGCGCACCGTAGCCCCCCCTCCTGCCCCCCATCCACATACTCCAAGCTCCGCCACTGGGCAGATCCTCACATTCCTCTAATGTAATAGGAGTTCTGCTAAATCTTGTGCCCCTTCACACAGCAAGTGTAAAGTTGATCTTCCTGTGACAGCAGACTTTTAATCTCTTCGGAGGGTTGTGCCACACTTATTTATAGAATCATAGAATCATAGAAATGTAGAGTTGGAAGAGACCACACGGGCCATCCAGTCCAACCCCCTGCCATGCAGGAACACCCTCAAAGCACTCCCGACAGATGGCCATCTAGCCTCTGCTTAAAAACCTCCAAAGAAGGAGACTCCACTACACTCCGAGGCAGCATATTCCACTGCCGGACAGCCCTGACTGTCAGGAAGTTCTTCCTGAGGTTCAGGTGGAATCTCCTTTCCTGCACCTTGAATCCATTGCTCCTTGTCCTGGTCTCTGGGGCAGCAGAAAACAAGCCCTCTCCCTCCTCTACATGGCATCCCTTCAAATATTTAAACATGGCTATCAAGTGCCCTCTTAACCTTCTCTTCTGCAGACTAAACATACCCAGCTCTCTAAGTCCATCCTCACAGGGCATGTCTTCCAGGCCTCTCACCCTTTTGGTTGCCCTCCTCTGGACTTGCTCTAGCCTGACCATGTCCTTCTTGAATTGGGGTGCCCAGAACTGGACACAGTATTCAAGATGAGGTCTAACCAAAGCAGAGTAGAGTGGTACCAGTACCTCCCTCGATCTAGACACCATACTCCTATTGATGCAGCCGAGAATTGTGTTGGTTTTCTTGGCTGCCGCATCACACTGCTGACTCATGTTCAGCTTGTGGTCTATTAAGACTCCTAGATCCCTTTCACATGTACTGCTATCCAGCCACATGTCCCCCATCCTATATTTATGTATTCCATTTTTTCTACCTAAGTGTAGGACCTTACACTTCTCTCTGTTGAATTTCATTTTGTTAGCTTTGGCCCAGCTCTCCAATCTATCCAGGTCATTTTGAATTTTGATCCTGTCCTCTGACATATTAGCAACCCCTCCCAATTTGGTGTCATCTGCAAATTTGATGAGCATGCCCTCTATTCCTTCATCCAAGTCGTTGATGAAGATATTGAACAGCACTGGGCCCAGGACAGGACCCTGTGGCACCCCGCTAGTCACTTCTCTCCAGGATGAAAAGCAGCCATTCGTGATCACCCTTTGGGTTCGGTCGGTCAACCAATTACAAATCCAACTAACAGTAGCCCTATCCAGCCAACCTGCTGGGGATGCTTTAGCTGGATATCCTGTATTGAGTAGGGGTGTTATCCTCAATGGCCCATGAGACCCCTTACAACTCTATGACTGTACAATTCTATAATTCTCTATTCCCTGTGCTTGCTTTACTTTTATTATTCCCAAAGCCATGCTCTGATAAATTATTTGTTGCTTTAATTATAGTTTGATAAGTAATTTGAAATATAATTGGGAATAATGCATGAAGGGCTATATCCAGGAATATAGGTAAGGAGGGACTTGGACATTGCCCTTCCAAATAAGAATTCCACCCCCCCAGTTAAGCAGTAACTTAAACTTCAATTGAGGGTTTAGAATTCTGGATGTGACTTATTTTCAGTGGTTCACTCTCTGTGGAGCTGGTTCCCCCCAGAAGAACCAGCTCCACAGAGAGTGAGCCATTGAAAATAAGTCACATCCAGAATTCTTTGCACCCAGAATGCTATGCTTGCATTCCCTTGGTAGCTTTGTCTACCTCTTTGCTTTGCATACATAAACTGTATTTCTAAACCCTCAATTGAAGTTTTAAGTTACTGCAATGCAGGTTGAGCCTCTCTCATCCAGAAATCTGAAATCCAAAATGCTCTGATACCAGAATTTTTTCCTGCCAGCTGCGCACTTCCTCTTTCGAGAGGGTGGCTGTGGCGCACGTGCTCATTTGTCTCTCAGGTCCTCTGTCTTTTTGCTGCCAGTTGTCCACTTCTACCTTTGAGGCAGCACCAGCCATACTCCTGCTCCTTCACCTCTCAGATCCGAGGAGTGCCACCTCCACCTCAAAGGTGGAAGCTGGTGACTGATGGCAGAAAGAGAGAGACTAGGTATCTCTGAAATGGCGAGAGCACTAAGCTTGGATTCCTGACATTTCACACTCAGTCTCTCTCCAGTCTTATATGTCATACGTGACACAGGTAGTGAAACAAATGAGACATGGAGCTATTTCACAAGAAGATATTACATTCCGATTTTTTTTTAAAAAAAATCTGAAATATGGAACACTTCTGGTCCCAAGCATTTCAGATAAGGGATATTCAACCTGTACTAGACATTAGAAGGCCAAAGCAATGTTTCATTAGGAGGCAAGATTCTTATTTGAGGGCAGTGCTGTCATCTTACCCCTCCATAGCTGCATCCCTAATTGTTGTTATTAACTCCCGTCAAGTTGACTTCAGCTTATGGTGACCCCATGGATGAGAGACCTCAAAGTCATCCTACCCTCAACCAGGTACTCAGGTCTTGCAGATTCAGGGACATGCCTTCTTTGATTGAGTCTATCCATTTGTAATGCAGTTTTCCTCTTTTCCTGCTGCCTTCTATCTTACCAAGCATCATGGCCTGTTCTCGTGAGTCATGTCTTCTCAGGAGATGGCCAAAGTACAACAGCCTCAGTCTTAGTTTCTAGGGAGAGTTCAGGCTTAATTTGCTCTAGGACTCATTCATTGATCTTTTTAGCAGTCCAGGATATCCACAGAATTCTTCCCCAGTACCACATTTCGAAAGAGTTGATTTTCTTCCTATCACCTTTCTTTACTGTCCAGCTTTCATAACTACACAAAAAACATTGGAAATACAATGGCATGGACAATCCTGACTTTAGTATTCAATGATATATCTTTACCCTTCAGGATCCTGTCCAGTTCCTTCATGGTTTCCCTTCCAAATCTTAGTCTTCTCCTGATTTCTTGACCTCAGTCTCCATTCATGACTGAGTCAAACTATGGACAATCTTGAACTATTTCAATGTCTTCATTGTCTATTTTAAAGTTATGTAAATCATCTCTAGTCATTGTTTTTGTTTTCTTAATGTTCAGCCCCCAACTGTTCCTTCAAATGTCAGCAGACCATTATTTCAGATGTTTTGGACCCTATCTGACTAGCAGGTGCTAAATCAGTGCTTTTATTCCTATTAGTAATAAAGTCCAGGAAGAAAGGGGGGAAAAAAACTTTTTGGGAATTCTGCAAACTTCACGGATTTGCGTGCCAAGAAAATATGCTGCATGATAAGTTAATCAAGTAACTGTGACAGTTATATGTTTATAAGAATACATGTTTATTTAATTAGGTAGATATAAATGCTGCTCATAAAAACATATCAGGAGAAGAGTGAAGATATAGCAAAGACTCTCAATTCCACATTAGGCTCCCTGTGTAGGCACCTCCCACAATCAAAGTACTCCAATCACTTGGAAACAGTTTAAAATACATTTTGTTTTGCTGGTTTATTTTTAATGTTTTTAATTACCATATTTCTCTTCCTTCTGAGATAAAACCTGTTGTATTTGGGTGGCAGACTTCAAATAGATGAGTGTTCTGAATACGTTAAAAAGGGAAGAATTCATTTCAAAAACAAGTAAATGCACGGTTTTACGGATTCTTCTTTTCCTCTCTCCCTTCTGACTTGTTCCAAACCAAGCTTCTTCCTTTCACTGATTGTACAAAAGTGGATTAAAGAAAAAAAATGGATACCTACAGGCCTATTATGAAACCATATATATATGTTTGTATATGCACACACATATCCAGAGAGCCAGCATGGTGTAGTAGTTTACCCACTGGGTGACCTTGGGTGCGTCACATACTCTCAGCCCCAGAAAACCTTGTGATAGGTTCGCCTTAGGATCATCATAAGTCAGAAATGACTTGAAGTCACAAACAACATACATGTGCACGCACGCACACGCACACACACACACACACACATATAGGTTAATAATTATTCCTTAATACCAGCAGTGTCTCATAGATATGTCATTCCTCCAAGCACTGTCACACATCCTTGGGGTATCGGTAAAATGTCCATAAACTAGAGAAATTGCTCTTTGACATTCCCTTCCTTATAGATATATTTCAGTTGGTTTACTTAGCTGAGGCAACAAACTATCAAATAGCATTTTTATGCTCTGTTTGCATGCAAATACAAAAGATATTGGCTGGCCTCCTGTTAAATATTTATGAGATTGTAAGCCATTCCTGTGATCTTATACCTTTTGGATTCATGTTTACCACCATTAGTCATCAAATATGACCCCAAAAATCTACATCTTAAACTAGGCAGCACCCTAAACAAAGGGTTTCTGAGATGCTGTAGATCAGAGCACTGGGAAATGATGAATGTGGCAGAGCGCTGAGTTGTCTATCTCAATGCACCCTGTGACCAGGAGAGCACTGCAGTTGTCATTTCACAGCACTCCAATCTGCAGTACATCAAAAAACTTTCAGTTGGGCTGCCTAGTTTAAGACATAGGTTTTTGGGTGGTAGCATCAGCAGAAGTAGTTATGACAATGGTGTTCCACTATCATAGCTATGTCTGCAATTCAGGATCTAGTCTGTAGGTATTAGGTTTATTTTTAATTTTGAATGATTGATTGTAAAAGGATAGGGTGAGTTAAAACCCTAATAAAAGTAGCCTTTATTTCATTTATATGAAAATGCAAGAAAAGTATCTGCTATCTGAGTCTCTTGTTCTATTAACTATTGTGTTAAGATAGTTAAGATAGTTAACACAAGGAGTTAAGGTGAGGAACTTTACGAGTGAGGGTACACAGGCACATTCCATGTTTAATGGCCCCAGTTACTATGTCAGCTGAAAGCCATGAGAATAACTCTGTTGTGTGCAATGCTCATGCCAGTGGCAAGCCCCTAAATGAGAAGTTCAGCTGGTCAGGTGGAGGCAGTTTTGGATTTGCTAGTTACAGGTCTCCAAAGCAGCTTTCCGAGTCACATCAGCATTGTCTCTTCCTAGGAATGTCAGACAGTGGTCTATCTAACTCTGTATTGGACTAGCCCAGTATTGGTTCTTCTAGCTCAGCGTCCCCCAAAGTCTGGTCTTCCAGGTGTTTTGGACTTCAGCTCCTATAATCACTGATCATTGGCCAAGCAACTGGGACTTCTGAGAGCTGAAGTCCAAAACATCTTAAGGACTTGAGTTTGTAAGTCACTGATCCAGTTCAATACTGTTAATTCTGACTGACAATGGTAGCCCTCCAGAGTTTCAGGCAGAGTTCTTTTTGAGTCCTACCCATCCCTATTTAGTAGTCAGGAGCTTAGATAGTTAATTACCCTTATTTTTGGTGGGTTTTTTTTATGTCTATGTTTTTAAAAGATTTGCCAGGTCTAAGCTGATGAGAAGGAAAGATAAGAAAACTTGGCTGCCATATCTCTTGCCCTGGCCAGTATCAATAGTTGGGCTTTGGACATGGTGCAATATCCACCACTTTACTCTTCTCTGCCAAGATAGCCCCAATCAGGAGGGCCAATAAAACAATCCCAACCTTTATCTCAAAGAGCTCAGACACTGAAATTACTGCAGGAAGCTCTGCTAGAATCATGCTAAAAGGGTGGGAATGAAGATGGAACAGCAGTTCTCCTATATTTTCCTCACTCTGGCCATCTTTTTTACTTATCTATATCCTTCCATTGAAACCAACAGGAAGCAATTAATCTATGCCAGCTGTAGGGTTGGTACATGTTCTGGTTTGAGAGTTCTTTAGATAAAAGATCTGTAATTGTTTCTAAGGTTGGGGGCTCAACTTTGGCAGGTAGGCTAGTCAATTTTTGATTAATTCCAGGTATGTTCTTATAAAATAGTGAAAATGCAATACATTCCATTAAAATCATCATCATCATCATCATCATCATCATCATCATCACGTTGCAGCAATCTGAGTACCATAAAAGCTGTATCAAAATATGATCATCTGGTTGATGATTCCTGAGAGTGCTCAGGAATTATCAGGAGTTTTGGTGATCCAATTTTACCTGTTCATTTCAGGAGGGTCTTACCTCCCCCAGGCTAATCTTGGGAGAGGGATGCTCTCTGTTTTGGGGTCTGTGCTTGGGATTCACATCTTCTCCTAGAATATACCCCATAGACATCAGCACATCCTCTCTTTCTCATCATCTAACACTGGATTTCCAGCTTGTGAGAGAGAGCATTCCGTGATGGAATTCTTCTTCAAAGGGCATTCCTCACTATTCTCAGAGGAAAAAATCAACATCTGTCCTGCCGGCCTCTCTATCCTGATGGCCTCTCACTGACCATTTGGTTTATATAATGTTTTTCATTTCTTAAAGCTCCTTGATTTTATGGCTGCTGCCAGAGCTGACACCTGTAGAGTAGTGGTGCTGGTGGATTCATAGAATCATAGAGTCTCATAGATGGAATAGACCACAAGGGCCAACTGGTCCAATGCTTTGCCATGTAGAAATATACAACTAAGGGCAAAAGATGCTCATGAGTAAAAGATTAGTAAAAGATGAGAAAAAGATGCTCATCAGTAAAAGATGAGTAAAAGATACTCATCTAACCTCTGGATAAAGACTTCCAGAGGAAGGTCTCCTCCTCTGAGGCAGATTAATCTACTGTTGAACAGCTCTTACAGTAAAGAAGTTCTTCCAAGTATTTAGGTAGAATTTCTTTTCTTCTTTTCTTCTAATTTTACTCCATTGGTTTGTGTTCCAATCTCTGGAGCAGGAGAAACCAGCCTCACTCCATCTCTTCATGACATCCCTTCAGGTGTTTAAAGATGGCTATCATGTCACCCCTCAGTTTTCTTTTCTCCACACTAAACATATCCTGCTTCCTAAGCTTGTCAATGTTGAACTGTGCCTTGCAGAATCAGACACAGTATTCCAGGTGAGGTCTGACCAAAGTAGAATAGGCTGAGACTACTACTTCCCTTGATCTTGACACTATACTCCTCTTGATGCAGCCTAGAATTGCATTGGCTTTTTGACCATCACTTCACACTGTTGACTTATATTTAGCTTGTGGCTTACTAAGACCCCTAGATTCTTTTCACATGTACGGTCAGGTGTTAACTATCCTGTTTTTGTGCACTTCGTGTTTCTTGTCTGGATGCAGTTGTTGTTGCTGTGTGCCTTCAAGTTGTTTCTGACTTATGGTGACCCTAAGGCGAACCTATAATGGGATTTCTGGGGCTGAGTGGCATGGACAAGGTCACCCAGTGGGTTTGCATGGCTGAGCAGGAAATCAAACCCTGGTCTAATGCTCAGACCACTATACCATGCTGGCTCTTTCCTCTTGGAATCAATTTTGTTGCTTTTTGCTCATCTCTCTAATCTGTCAAGGTCTTTTTGAATTCTGCCTCCCTAATTTTGTATTGTCTGCAAATTTGATAAACATGTTCTCTATTCCATCATCTAAGTCATTTATAAAGATACTGAACAACGGTGGGCCCATTGGTTCTGTCCCAATGGTGGGACAAAACCCCACTATATAATTCTCTCCAGGATGAAGAGAAACCATCAACGAGCACTCTTACAATTAACCATTTCCTAAAAAAATCTTCAGAGGTAAAAGTGAGGAAAAAGTTTGCCAAATCAGGCCTTAAATCCAATTGTTAGTCCCTATTAAAGTAGTAAGGACCAATTGAAGCAATGGGTTTTACATAAATGTTGACTTAGCATTGAACAATTGATTTTGTGGATCCATTCTGATCAGGATTAGCAATCAGAATTAGGCCCAATATTGCAGGTTGAAACCGTTCACCCTCGTTTAATTATAAAACCACATGATTAATCACCACCTAATATCGCTTAGTAGAATTGTAATTTTGAGGACAGTGGAAGGTGTATGCAAAGGTCATGCTTTATTTATTTATTTATTTATTTATTTATTTATTTATTGGTTAAAAATATGAAAAGTTTACTCATAAAATCTTGTGCATAGTTTACACAGGTTCAAATTCTTGAAGAAAGGTAAGAAGAAATTAAGCAGTCACATGCTTACAGGGAAGCATGCTTGCCGGAGGATTGGAGACCACATGCTTGCAGGGAAGCTGAAGAACGAAAGGGAAGAGGAAGAGAACATGGAAGGGGAAGTGGGTGTTGACCAAACAACAGGAAATTTACTCTAGGCAGTCCCCTCTATGCCTACAATAGACATCCAAATTAACTAACCAGTTAATTAAAGCATGCAAAGGTTACCACTCCCAACAGGTTGAGCATTTTTTTAAAATGCAGTTCTTTTACAGCAGAATTGCTTGTTGGGGGTCATATCCTCCAAGCAGCTTACTGACAGCTGCATGGTCCCCTATGAGAAAGCAGCAGCACCTGGAAAGGTGGCAATATTTGCAAATTTATGCTGAGAAAGGGCATGGAGAATTATTAACACCCATGAACTCCCAAAATGTTGTTATATTTTGAAGTGACCTTCTTCATGTCCAGAGCAGGGATCTTGCAAACACTCATCCCAACAAATCAAACATTTCCACCCTGAAAAATTCACTACTTTTATCCAAAGTTTCTTTTTTTATTATTTTTTAATCGAAAAAATAAAGTAATTTTGAGAACTTGAACAAATTAAACTTGAACACGGTTATTCTCGATCAGCTAAAGTCTTCTAGTAAAAATCATTAAATATTATATTAGAGAAATAGGGATACTTTCTGATACTGCATTAGTTACATTATTATAAAACAAAAAACAAAAAGAAAAGAAAACCAAACAAAACATATGTATATATGATACAACATTACTTCCATTAGTTAGAATTTTACCTCTTCTTGAAAAATATCATAGATTTACTACATATCACTTAAACTTCCTCTCCTTATATAACCTCTTTCTGTTTTCTCTGTGCTAATTGATATTGTTCCTCCTATATGTCCATATATACTCACACTATATAGATATACATATACACACACAAACATACATCATTATGTGCACATAGACTAACCTTTTTACAGAAGTATCTGTGTCCAATCAAAATGATGATGTCTATAAAAATCACTACAAGTCCCATGCTTGTTTGTAAGTTCATTTGTTTTCCAATCTCTCTAAAATGTGTTCAAGCTTGTTTAATTTATTTGATTTATTTTATTCAATAATTGAGTTACCCCATTTTTTACAGAGAAACATCATAATTGGGTCCCATTCCTTCAATATTTTATCAGATTTCCCCTTAATTTTACAGGTAAGCTGATCGTTTTCTTTCATTTCCAATATTTTAATCATCCATTGCTCTAAAGTGGGGATTTCATTAGTTTTCCAACATTTAGCTATTAATATTCTAGCGGCAGTAATGAGATATAATAAAACTCTACAGTGTTTCTTTGAGATTTTTGAGTCTATATTTTGAACCATATTTAATCAATAGATTTCTGATATGAGAGGTATCTGGGTTTTGAATATTTCCGTCACAGCTATACTCAGCTGTTCCCAGAATTTTTTAATTTTTTGGCAACTCCACCACATGTGTATGAAAGTTCCGATTTTCTCTTGGCATTTCCAACATTTATTTTGGTGCGTGTTATACATTTTATCCAATTTGGCCAGTGTTAGATGCCATTTGTAGAACATTTTCACATAATTTTCTTTAAGATCTTGGGATAGTGTAAATCTGTGGGTTAATTTCCATGATGTTTCCCAATGTTCTAGTTCAATTGTGTGACCTAGGCTGTTAGCCCAGGATATCATGGTGTCTTTGACTCTTTCCTCTTCCAATTTGTAATTTAATAAGAAATTATAGAATTTCAATATATCGTGGTTTGACTGACCAAATGTAATCTTCTCTAACTCTTTAGGTGTTTGCTTCAAACTGAATCCTTCTAGCCTTAAATCTATTTTATATCTCTCATGAAGTTGTCTATGTGGAAACCATGAAAGCTTAAAACCCATTTGCTCCAGTTTTTCTCTTGTTCTTAACTGTGGTGTAAGTGATTTGTCTAGTTGTAGTAGGTCTTTGTACATCAACCATTTTTCTTGAATATCGATCCATCTCCCAAAAAAAGCTTCCTGGGGGGATATCCAAACTGGGATTTTGTTGTAAGTTTTTTTCTTTATTTGTATCCAGATTCTCAATAAAGATCCTCTTATAAAGTGATGTGTAAACTCCCTACCTATTTTTGCCTTATTGTACCAAAGATAGGCATGCCAGCCCATTCTGTTATCAGCTCCTTCTAGCGTTAATATTCTTCCATTCTGTAACCTGATCCAATCTGATATCCAAGCTTACCCGCATGCATAATAGTATAGTTTAAGATCTGATAAACTACATCTACCTTTTTTTTTTATTTATTAAATTTTTCCAATTTATCCTTGGTTTTTTCCCTTCCCAAATAACCTTGAAAGGTCTTTTTGCCATTCTTGAAATGGTTTATCATTTTTTATTATTGGTAAATTTTGAAAAAGGAAGATCATTTTAGGAAGGATGTTCATTTTCACTGTCACAATTCTGCCGAAAAGGGATAGATGCAATTTATTCCATTTTTCTAAATCTTTCTTTATTTCTGTCCACAGTCTTACATAATTGTTGTTGAAAAGCTCTGTGTTTTGCCTCGTGACCCAAATACCTAAGTATTTTAGTTTCTTTTGAATCTGAAAACTGGATTTTTTAATAAGTTGTTCTTCTTTCCTGGGGTACATATTTTTTGTTAAAATTCCAGTTTTCTCTTTATTTATTTTAAATCCCGCACTTTCACCAAATTCATAAATGATCATTAGAAGCTTGTCTATACTCTCAAGTGGTTCTTGCAGAAAGATTACCAGGTCATTGGCATAGGCTTGCAATTTATATGCCTGTTTTTTAATTCTAACCCCCTCTAATTCTAACCCCTTTAATATCTGGATCAGAACGAATCCTTCTATTTAATATTTCCAATACCTAGTTAAATAAAAGAGGTGAAAGAGAACAGCCTTGTTCTGTTCTGCTCTTAATATTTATTTCTCTAGTTTTTTTTCTCCATTTACTATGACTCGGGCTGTTTGGTATGAATATATTTCTTGAATCCATTTTACGTAGTTATCTCCCAGATCCATTTTTTCCAAAGACGCTATTAGAAATTTCCATCTCACCTTATCAAACGCTTTCTCAGCATCTAGGAAGATCATTGCCAATTCTTTTTCGTTATGCCTCTCAAAGTGCTCTATAATATTTATCACTGTTCTTACATTATTTCTTAGTAATCTATTTTTTATATTTATATTTTATATTTATAACATGGGTAGTGTTCTGGCAGTGCAAATGTACAGTGATGCTACTGAGGAGTAAGTAGACGATGTTAAGTTAAAGGCAGTTTCAGGATCCCATCTTGTTTTACTCTCATAACATTTTCAGAGAGATTATCTGCAAATTAATTTTTTGCATTATAACTGTGGCCTTTTCCAGTTCCCCAAATACCATTTCTAAATGGACCCTAGTGGCAGGGGCCTATTCAAACACACAAAACAAACATGCAGAAAGCAAGATTTATTTCAGAGCTTGAACAGCACAACAGACTTCAGAGATTCAGACTGAGTAAATTATCAGAGGCAGCAAAATATAACATTTCACTCCTTCCTACAGAATTCAGTAAGGTTGACCTTGCAGCTCCTGTCTTGAGGTGGTTGCCAAGTTACTATCTTTTTGAAGCTGGGATGTTTTGGGAACGGTAGCAAATGAATGCAAGAGCAATTGACATCTACAGCAGGCAGGCCAGCTACATGAACTTCAGGCCTCTAGTACTACAAAGCCCATCCCGTATGCCTCCCCACATCTACAATGGAGAGTAATCCCGACACCTAGGATACTAAACAGTTTCTAGAGTTCTATCTTCAAAATGCTTTTTTCCTCAGTCATCAAAACTTTACTGAGCATATTGGGCAGAAATACCTTTAAGAGTTAGCTGTTACAACCTCAAGAATGGAAGGCCAGTGTGGTATAATGGTTTGAATGCTGGACTATCTCTCTGGAGACCAGGGTTTGAATCCACACTCAGCCATGGAAACCCACTGGGTGAATGTTGGGTGATTCCTCAGCATCAAAGGAATGCAAAGGCAAACCCCCTGAACATATCTTGCCAAGAAAACCTCATGATAGGTTCACTTTAGGAATACCCTAAGTTGGAAACAACTTGAAGGTCCACAGACAACAAATTGAAAGAGTACTTCCCTTCATGTAGGAACATCTTGTTTTGATAACATCATTGGTTTGGAGTGGTGTTTTCCAACACTCTCAGGCACACATTAATGGCATCAATAAAACTTTGGGTTCCTCCAGACAAGGCAAGTATTGCTGGAGGGTGCAGTATTTGCAGCTGCAGTTCTCATTTTTAAGTAACCATGATATTTCTGTTGTCCCAGACTATTTTTTGGCAACTCCCAGCACCAGTAACAACATTGTGTTCCCATTCAAAGGTGGGGGGGGTCTTTTTAATTCTGGAGTTTAAAACTGGTTTAAACCAGGTTTCTTGACCGCTGTTCCTCCTTCCCCTGCAGTTTAATCAATAGATATTATAGTTTTCTGCTCTTGTAAACTGCAGAAGTTGGAGAGTAAATTTTCATGGTCATAGAATCATGGAGATGGAAGAAGCCACAAGGGCCAATGAGTACAACTTCCTGCCATGCAGGAATATATAATCAGAGAACCCTTGAGAGATGGCCATCCAGCCTCTGTTTAAAAAAACTCCAAAGAAGAAGACTCCACCACACTCTGAAGCAGTATATTCCACTGTCGAACTGCTTTTACTGTCAGGAAGTTCTTCCTAATGTTTAGCTGGAATCTCCCTCCTCCCAACCCCTCTCCATGCCAGTTTCATAGTCAGAACAGTGGCCCCATGAAGCCTGGCTGTGCGTGGACACAGAAGTGACAACACCCAGAAATATCTGATAACAAGGAGGGAACTCTGCTGTGAGACCTCTTGCTTCTCAGGCCCTTTCCACACGAGGCGAGGGAATCGCTCTGTGCCGTTACCTACCGCTTCTTCTGGGGTCCAAAGCAAAGCGGACTGTCCCTGAAGTCCTTCCACAGGGCTCCTCCTTGGTCCAGGGCTAATCGGAGCAGTGCGAGGTCTGTAGATCCGGCTTCCAAAATGGCGGCTTCCAGCTTCCAAAATGGCGGCTTCTGGTTGCTCGTGGGTCCCAACCAACCGCTGAAGCTCGCCACACCTAAAGCCCACCCTCCGCAGATCTCAGGCTTGCATTGGTGTGAGCCTGCGAATCTGCCCAAGGGAGCAGGAACTCAATGGCACGTTCCAGGAAAATAAAGACCTGTTTTTTGCGGTCTTTAGAAAACATGCTGGAGGACCACTTGGGGTCGTTTTGGAGTGGACTGAGGTGCGGATCTCTGGTAAGTAGTCTGCTTCTAGTCTGCTTCAAGGTGCAGACAACCTCCGTGAGAGGACGCACTGCCCCGTTCTAACTGCCTGGTGCAGAAAGTGCCTCAGTCTGGAACAGCCCTTTGAGAGTTTATTTGTCCATCTCAAAAGCAACTATAGAAGCATTAAGTATCAGACTGGAAACTGCTGCAATGAATGCAGCTATGGATTTAGAGAATGAAAACCTATTTTCGAAACCTATTTTACTTGAAACAAAAATTGACAACTTTTATTTTGTCGATTTAAATTTGTAAGTAAAGAGATGTTCCTCTTCCTTAAAAAATTAATGAAACAGATGACAAACCATTTTTATAATTATATGAAACCAAAAATGAAAATTTTATCTCTTAAACCAAAATTTATTTGTAAACTTTTTCCTTTCTGTCCTAGAATGCCAGAAATTTGTTTTTAGGACTCAAGCCAGTGCACAGTCCTTCTACATCCAAATCCACTTCTGGTTATTGTTGTTGTTGTTCTGTGCCTTCAAGTTATTTCCATCTTATGGCAAATGTAAGAGAAACCTGTCACAGGATTTTCTAGTCAAGATTTGTTCAGAGGGGGTTGCCATTGCCATCCTCTAAGGTTGAGAGGGTGTGACTTGCTCAATATCACCCAGTGGGTTTCCATGGCCTTATCTCCTAGAATCCTAGTCCAGCACTCAAACCACTACATTATGGCCCTTTCCGCACGAGGTTAGTGAATCTCTTCGGGTCATTTCTTATCGGTTCTTCTGGGTTCGAAACAGGGTGGACTTTCCCTTACGTCCTTCTGCAAGGCTACTCTGTATGTTCCATGCCGATTCGAAGCAGTGGGAGTTCATAGATCCACACTATCTCCATGGCTTCCTGTTGTTTGTTCGGCGGGACCAATCGTTGCAGCTGGCCACGCCCACAGCCCACCCTCCACTGATCCCCAGTTCACACTGGTGTGAATGTGCACATCTGCACAACTGCGCAGGTACAAATTGGCGCGATCTGGGAAATAGAAAAACCTGTTTCTTCCGTTCTTCAAATAGAGTGCTGGAAGACCACTTGAGGTCGCATTTAATCAGACTTAGCTGCGGAACAAAGGTAAATAGTCCGAACCTAGTCCACTCCAAGGTGCAGACAACCTCCGTGACAAGATGCTTTGGCCCGTCCTAATTTCCTCATGCAGAAAGGGCCTATGTTGGCTCTCTGGTTACTCTAAACTTTTCAGCAGTGTAATTAAATACTGGGGGGAAAAAACTGATTTAACATATTAAAGCTATTCCCATTGGTTTAAGTTATAATTCCATGAGATTGGCACAAACCCAATTTACTAATACAAAAGGAAAATGGAGAAAAATGCTTTATGGACTCAAGCCACCCTCACCACTGTGAGTTATAATACTGAAAGTTAATACACATCTAAATCAATACTGTATGGAAACATTAGTAAATAAATTAAAACCATGCTACTGGACTGGGAAATGTTAGAATATACAGAAATAAATACAGTGAGCACAGCAGGTTAAGGGGTACATTGTGTGGCACAGTGGATATTTTAGTAGAAGAGGGTTTAGTGGTACAAATGCTTTACTGGTTGATGTAGAAGACTTCCGTCCAGGTCTCTCTTTTGGTTAGAACTGCCCAAATTCATGACTGAGGATCAAATTAGAGAGTGCATTCCTGTAATTAACCCATTTTTCTTTCCACAACAGAATTTCCTGTATAACTCAGCAATCAGACTTGTAAATTGGCTCATGTTTACCTTTCAATGACCAATCAAAATGCAAAGCAAGCTAAATGAAAGATGTGTAGGTAAGGAAAAACATGTGCTATGACAGACAGATGTTTTTCACAACTTGGGGATCACCTTCGCACATCCAGTACTTTGATCTCCATTTCGTCATCTCTCCTTCCTATTGAGTCTAACAGCACAGGAAACTTGGGTACTTATTATAATGTAAATATTTGTAAAAACAAAAGCAAACAAACATTTTTCAAGTTACCCTGTAGCAAATATCAATAGTTTCAGCTTTTTTACCCCATTATATCTCAAATTATGTATCATGGACTGTGCTGGGCTTGCAAGTGGTTAGATAATTCCATTGAGGTTGTATGGAACACAATTTGGTCTGGCAGCCATTAAGTCTTGCCAGATTTTTCGAGATAATCATACAAGAGTATGATCAGTAGTGTATTAGTTACATTCTATTACTGAGCTTTGAGAAAATAGTTCCATTGTTAAGTAGAATGAGGGATTCCACCTTTGTCACAATTCTAGTATTCTAAAATTTTGAGCTTTGTTACAGCTTGTCACCAAGACATACACATTTTGAATTACTGATACTGAGCAGGTCATTTATCTGTTGGTGGACCCAGTTGCCTCAGGCTGGAGATGAAGTAGTATAGGAAGGAAGGGGCATATAACAGACAGAAAAAGAAATTGTGGAGAGGGTGGGGGGGCACAGCAAAACATGGTTTTAAAATATGATTGTAGGAATTTAATTAGAAACTTTCATTAGGAGATTAGATAGCTAGAACAAAGAAGACCAATGAAAAGGCTTCCTATTAATACTGGTAGCTCTGTAGAATATTGATAATGCAACAAAGGAAAGAGTGGATATGCATATCAAATTACTAAAGGTTACAGATATATTTCTAAACACTCTCGGTCTGTCTAGTTAAATATACCTTAAGTCCCCTGGTAAAGTGCATTGCTGTACCAAAGCCATATAGCTCCAACACTGAGGAATGTAGTATCTCATTGCTTTTGACAGCAACATCTCAGTAATATTGTCCAAAAGAAAACATCCAGATAGCTTTACATATTCTTCAACCGCAGGTGACTTGTTGCTGTTGTTGTTGTGTGCCTTCAAATCATTTCTGACTTATGGCAACCCTAAAGCAAACTTATCACAGGGTTTTCTGGAGCTGAGAGTGTGTGATGCACCCAGAGTCACCCAGTGGTTTTCTATGGCTGAGTGGGGAATGAAACTCTGCTCCAACACTCAAACCACTGTAGTCCAGTGTGCAAATCATTGGACCATGCTGGCAGATGACTATGCCCACCAAAACCAGCCCTTCTTTTTCTCTACTTGTTCAATATGATATTCCTGTAATTCTTTATCTTCTTCTGTCTGTGTTTGATTCAGGGATAACTTCAAGGGAAACAGAGGAATAGTGAGTGCTTTCCCCTGCTGTATCTTTTGCTAATTCATTCACTCATGCAGTTTTCAGGTATAGCACATTAATATCTTATATCAGTTTATCATATACCCTCTGCGACCTTTATGACCTTTCTGTGTCTTGTGGGGAGTGGCAGGATTGGAGAAGTGTCCAGTTATGTTCCACTAGTCAGATGTGAAATGATTATATAAGTACTGAGGCCTCTGGAGGATCCTAGTGGGTCTCAGCTCTGTTGTAATCATTTTATGACTTCCTATGGGGATATAGCTAGATGCTTCTCTGATCCTACATATCTCTGATGAGGCATGGAATAGCCACGGGGAGGTGGCTTCACAGGGTGTATGGTAAGCCTGAGAAGGTATATAGCTTAGTCTGATTTGCTTGAGGAATGACTACTCTACACTGAGGTTTGCTGAACTGCAGCCCTTGTGTGTGTTTGACTGTAATGATCTGTAGAGCCTGATCCACTCAAGTCCTACTCAGCTTAGGTTCAATGGGTACACTGTAAGTAAAACAAAGCCACTGGTGGTATGAATTAATAGATTTATTGATACCAGATAGGTGGAAAATGAATGCAGCAACAGAAATAAAACAAAGAAAAGGTTCTCAGGTCCCTTCAGCCAAATTCTGACATAGCCTGACATTCTGACATACCCCTGGGTATTCGTGAAATGTCTTAATCAGCTCCAATAGGCCTCTGTAGTTCTCAGACAAGGCACAAGCAACCTCCTTTTTGAGCAACCTCTTTTCTAGACCAGGACAAAGAGATATTTCAAAAGTGTGGGTTATATACCCTAACAATGGGGAAGGCAACTGCACAGCTCCAAGGGCCACTTTTATGCCTCTGGATCTTCTAGGAGCCACCTGATCTACTGAAAGGTAACACACACGCACAAGGTGGCCAGAAGACTACTTCAGACTCTAAAAAAAAGGTCAGTCTGGGTGTTCTGCAGGTCCTGAGGCCCACAAAAACATCCTGAGAGATGTTTGTGGCCCCAGGGCCACATTGTTGTTACCCTTCTCCTGACAGGACTGGCTTTCTAGAAATTATTCAGAGGTTGGTAGTATGTGTAGTCCCCCTCTTCCTCCTCCTCTCCTGAGCATGAGAGAGAGGGAAAAAATTCCTGTTCCCAGGGAGAAATGCTCTTATTAACACAAAGGCTGACAAAGCTGAACACCAGTTGCACATTTGTTAATAGTTGTACCAGTTGATTCCTGGGTCCTCTCTACCGCGTATTTAACGTTCAAGAAGAGTACGAGTAAGTCTGTGGCCCTTTCTGCAGCACTCTCCCATCCTGCCATGGGAATGGGAGAAACACAGGACTGCGACAATGCTTCTGCATGACGTCATTGCGGTCCAGCTCCTCTCTCATCCCCAGCTGGTGTGATCACAGGTTAAATCATTGACAGTTTTTCCCCATCAATGACGTGATCACGCCACCATCCCGCACTTACTTGGGAAAGTACCCAGCTGCGCTGTGGAAGGAAGTGGTGAGTCTATCATGCTCCCTTCCCATGCAGAGGGGGGTGCAACCGTTGTGCTCTCTTCCCAGCAGAGCCACTGCCGGGACCACAGGACATCACCTCAAGAAGGTAAGCTGCAGAAAGGGCCTGTGATATTAACACATATAGGTCTTAAAGTAAAGCTGACATAAACCATAGAACAATATAAGATGACTGAGAAGCCCAATCACTAAACTATTTGCCACTTGTCCACAGACACAACCTACTACGTTGCCCGTTGTGTGTTTGGAACCTACACGTGTTAACGAAAGCAGAGACTGGAAATGTTACTTTTTTGAACTACAATTTCTAGAACCCCACAGCTGGCAGAACCTGTGACCATGCTGGTGGCCAGGCTGCCTGAGGGAATTTATGAAGTGTTCCAAAAAAAGTAACTTTCCAAGTCCTGAGCCTAATTCATCAGTCCTGCTTTTGTCTTTCTCATATTATGTCCAAACTTTATGAACTTTTTTTAATCTCTATATAGTTATCTTCCTACATAAATAAATAATTGATCAGGAATCAAATATATATATATTTTCTTTATAGGTTTAAATATATCCCAGTCTTCACTGGATGTAAAGGTCTACATTACTATAATTTGAGGTTATCCTGATATGTGCTAAAATTCAAAGAACTGTGGTTATAAGCATATCTGTTTGGTCAGAGCAAAAAATTATGCAGGAGAATTATATTGTAAGATTTTTTTTAAGAGTTACAAAGTGAAAGAGCTAAAGGAAAGGAAAGAAAGCTGATTAATAACTGTGGCACAATACTTTAGCAACAGAAGTGTTCAGTCACTAGCTAGTGAAAGGTTAATCATTTTTAAATTTCTGAGAAAATCTAAGGGTGCTGGTAGATAAAATGATAAATAGATGGAAGGATGGGAACTATGGAGAAAATTGCTGCGTGCATTGCTAAAGGGCAAAAGCAAATTGCAATTATTGCCTTTTGTTCTCATGAACCTAGAGCATTTTTGCATAGTCTAGCCGTGGTAGCATAATACATACACACAGCACCGTTATGTATGCAAAACCCAATTGCTGGGTCCTATGTTCCATTAGGTTTATATGGGTCATGAGTGCATCCTTTGAAAATGTTAGTAAACTGTGCTAGCATTTTTCAGCATGCTGAACTTATGAAACATTGAATGTCATGTTTTAAAAACGAAATTTTAAAAATTATCGACTACAAATGTGTCAGAAGTTTGTGATATTTGTTGCTATAGTTTTCCGGGGGTTTTTTGTTTATTTTTTTTTTAATCCAAACAATATTTCTGTTGTGCTAGACTATTTTCTGGCCATTCACAGCACCAGCAGCAAAATTTTATTCCCATCCTCAAATAGGTTTCTTTTTAATTACAAGAGATACCAGAACAATATATTCTGTTATCTTCAGCTCCTTTGCCCTTGAAACCATAGACCACCTCAGAAAATTATGCTCCAATTTTTTTAAAACAACAAACAAATTTAAAGACTCCTAGTGAACTTCCTAGTAGCTGCTACAAAACAGCTCCCCATCAAAAGATTGAAATGAATGGATACGTTGGCAACAACCACCAGCAAACCCCAAGGAGCTATACTCAGAAAATTCATTCTTCTTTAGGGCAGTTTGAAGGAGTCCTTGGCTATTTCCGCACTACACTGTTATAGTGCTATTATTCCACTTTCAACATCCTGTGGAATTCTGGGGTTTTTAGTTTACTGAGGCCAAAGAGCTCTCTGGCTGAGAATTCTAAACGCCCCTCTCTAAACTGCAAACCTTTTTTGCAGTTAAAAGTGGAATAATAACACTATAACAGTGTAGTGTGGAAATGGCCCTGAACTGGATGTATTTACATATCTTTAGAGTCTTTCTTCAGTGGGTAGATATTTACCATCTAGATACAAATAACAACTTGTTGGGACATGTGAATGTAGCACACAACAGCTTGCCCAAATCATGTCATCAGACAGGATTTAATGGTGGTATTGCATTTTTTTTCACTGATGACATTTTGGTTTTCATCTTAATGCTATGCAGCTCCTGGACTGCAATATGAAAAATGATGGCCTTTCTGCCATCCTGCCTTTCAAATCTTCTGAAACCCAAAGGGTTGTGGCTCAGTATGTGGCTCAGTAGCAGAGTCCTTGTCTTTCCTAGCTCCACAACATACAGTTTCGCAGCTGATAAATTAATCCACCTCTTCCTTATTGGCATTGTGTCTGATCCTAGTGGGATGCCACTGTGAATGTATCTATATTGCACAGCTGTGGCAGTTTGATAGCATGACTGCCACAACTGCATCCTAGGAAATCCTAGGTTTTGTAGTTTGGTGAGGTGTCTAGAAGTTTATGCTAAAGAGCTCTAATACTGCAGTTCATAGGGAGTAAGCTAGAGCTTTCTAGCAGGGAATTCTAAGTACCTTACCAAATGGAGGGGGCATTTAGGTGCACTATTTTTTTTCCTGAAAGGCAACACCTGTCTCCCAATGGTTGACCACAACTGGTTTAGATCTGCTCTAAACCAAAGGGACTGGAGGGCACAAGAAAATGCTCTTCTCAGGTCTGCTTTATTATTTAGAGCAGCGCTACTTAAAATGGTGCTCTGTGGAATAGTGGTTGTTTATAAGCCATCATCTGCCAATCCATGGTGAATTTCCAAGAAAGAAAGAAAGAAAGAAAGAAGGAAAGAAAGATTTGTACTGGTGCCTGGCTGTAGGCTATATTTCAGAGGAAGGAACTGGTAAAACCACCTCTGAGTGTTCCTTGACTAAAAAACTCCTTCGAAATTAGTGGGGTCACCATACATTGCCAGGCAACTTGAAGGCGCATGCGCACACGCGCGCGCGCACGCACACACACACACACACAGACAAATGGCCTAGAACATGAGGCCTAAATACCCGAAAGACCATAGATCTTCTCTGATTGGGGAAGTGTAGTGGAATCTGGCCTGGTTAGAAACTAGATGGAGGACCATGAAAGAATACCAGATGCTATAGTCTATATTTCAGAGAAAGGTAATGGCAAACCACCTCTGAGTATTCCTTGCCTTAAAAAAATCCTCTGATATTAATAGGATTGTTGTAAATCAACAAGTGAATTGAAGGCACATATACACCTATCCTAGCATATTAGGATGAGAAATTGCTGGGCCCCCATATAAGATAGCCTGAGAAGCACTGGGCCGAGAAGCACTAAGAAGAGGCTTAATCCTCGAAAGGCTGAAAAAATGGGTTTATAATTTAGTTGAAAAACTGAAGGCTCAGGTCCACAACAATTAGTTTCAGTCACATCCACTTAGACCTGAAACTGGATCAACACCAATTATGTTGGCAGAAACACCACTGCTAATTGCTCTTTTCTTTCTGACTTGCTCCATTCATCAGCTCCAAGGTGAGTAACCCTCCCCTCTACCCCTGGCTACTTCAGAGAGTGAAGAACTACCGCTAACTTTATGGAAGATTAAACTATGTACTATTTCATGGTTCAGAGGGAATATATAGGTCTTTCTACACTACACTGTTATAGTGTTATTATTCCACTTTCAACATCCTGTGGAATTCTGGGATTTGTAGTTTACTGAGGCCAATTCTCTGGATGAGAATTCTAAATGCTCCTCCCTAAACTGCAAACCCCAGGATTCCATTGAATGTTGAAAGTGGAATAATAGCACTATAAGCACTATAACAGTGTAGTACAGAAAGGCCTTATATCAAAATACCAGTTGCTGGACAATGACTGGTGAAGAAGACATTGTCTTGTCCTATTTGTGGGCTTCCCAAAGGCATCTGATTGGCCACTGTGAGAAAAAGCATGCTGGACTGACTGGACCAGACAGTATCTGAACTGCCATGGCTCCAGTTGTGTCCAGTAGTTTCCATGTCAGTGGGGCAGAGAATCCATTCCAGATTCTAGTCCAAACTTCCAAGATGCAGAACCCTTCTCTCAATACACTGAGCTCTCTGGATAGCTTTTGAAAAGTTTAGTCTTAAAGCCACAATGAATTCATTGCCCTGCTGACATGAAAGCCTTCAGACACTACTGCTCTTGTGGTCTTTTAATGTTCACACAATGCCTTATAATTTAAGTACAGAATCCAGTATTTGCATCAGGTCATTAGGGACACCTTCAGAGGGTTTCCCTCACCCCAGGCTTGCATGAGGCAATCAGAATTAGAAGAGCCTGACCCCACAGAGGTCAGCTGTCGAAAGAATTTGCAGCCAGTTCCCTCCAGTGGGGAGATGACCCTAAAGCATATGTGAAACCTGACAAGTCTAGCTGATTTAGAAAGCTTTGGGCCCCTCTGATCTTTTGGGAACAGCTCCCTGCCATTTCTAGTTAAAGCTACTCAGCTAGGTAAAATGTATTCCCTTAGCCACACAGTATCTCCTGTAAACTTATGTTTATATGGTAATATTTAAATTATGAAGCACTAGCCTTTCACCTCCAGGATCTTGCCTTGACGAAAGTTCTCATCCTATGGGAAATGAGTTTGGTGGCCTAAGCTGAGTCTCTAGTAGACAAAAGTCCTTATCTCGAAACTCCAAACATCAATTCAATGCAACTTGGCATGACTGGAAGTCCCTGCACAGCCAGCAAAGACAAGGAATGAACATGTGTCAAAAGGAAATTATTTAAGTCATCCAATCAGTAGTGAATTCAAAGTAGAAACATCACAACTGGGGTGCACTAGTGGCTGCAGAAGCTGGGGAGGAGGGGAGAGAGGGGGAAAGGGCCTGTTTAGCAAGTTTAAAAATGGAAAATGTCATTTAGAGCAAGTTAAAGTACAGCAAAAAAGGAGTAGGGTGAAAGAGGTCAAAACTGCAGTGTAGCAGATGCTTGAGAGCCTTAAGATGCTTGAGGGCTATTTTCACCATTGCTATACCAAGATAGTGGTTTTAAAAATGACAAAGCCAATAATCCCAAAAAGTTTACAGACAGCTGCTACTGTCTGAAAAAAAGAGAGAGAAAGAGAAGAGGAAAGGGGGAGGAGCTCCGTTTTGCAGATGCAATCCTTCAAGTGTATATCCAGATCTGGCTTCTAATGGGAGGGATTGGGAGTCTCCCTGTTTGTGTTTCTAATAAGGATAGATATTTAACAACAGCTACTACTCAGAAACAGTATAGTTACAGGTGTTCAGAACTTTTCACACAACGTGCATATATACAGTACATTCCTTACAACAATCCTCTAAGGTAGGATGCTAAGTTCTGAGCCTCTTCAACAGGGGTGGGTAACATCTACAGATCCAGGGGCTGTACACACCCCCTGTAAGAACTGGGAGGACCACTTCACTCTATCCCAATTTTTATTGTTATTTAAAAACAAATATGTTTCGCAAGGTATTGAACTTCTCTGCCCTGTTTGAGGTCTAGGAGAGAAGATTACTCAAAGTCATTTCCTGTTTTGGGGGGAAAAAAAATTCCTCCTCCAAATAGTTTTCAGGGGCAACAAAACCTCAGTGAAATTCCTCCTGTGGCCCTTAAAAGCTGCAGGAAGGGATTTCTCAGGGAAAACATTAAAACGTTTTTGTTTGGGATAGGGCTCATGGATACGGAGCACGGATCTCCAAGGGGCTGGATGCAACTCATGGGCTGCACTTTGTCCCTCGCTGCTTGAAATGTTGTTCCACTGCAGCACCTATCATTATCCACCAATGGCTGTGCTAGTTAGTGCTGATGGGAACTGCAGTCCAAAGACACTTGGTGAACCAGGTCCTGCTTACCCCTGCTGTATAGTAAATCAGTGTTATTCTTCTCCCACATTGAAGATAGGCCAAACAGAGGTTGAAAGAGAGCTCTTGAGGTCCTTTCATACTACACAGTTGTGATTCTACTGTGTAATTCCACTCTAACTGCCATAACAACATCCTATGGATTCCTTCAGCTTGCAGTTTAGGGAGGGGGGTTTAGAATACTCAGCTTTAGTGCCTCAACAAACTACAAGGATTCCATAGGGTGTAGCCATGATACTTAAAAGTAGAATCATCCTGCTATAATTGTTCAGGGTGAAAGGGCCTTAGGCCTAAAGCCACCTACTGTGCTCATTTCCTGCCTTGCAGTCCAATCTCTTTGCCAGTTTCTTGCCACTTGGCAGCATTCTGTTTATTTAACCTGTCCAGGACAGCAAGTGAGTGGGACAGAATCAGAAAATAAATCGTCATGTAAGAGCATGGGGGATTTCACCTCCCACTTGAACAGTACTCTCCCCACCTTTGGTGCTTATTGGGACTGCTGGTCATTGGTGGAAGGTGCCACAGTACATTAGATTCTTTCCATGCACAAAATTTAGGTTCATTAAATTTGGGGGTTGTGGTGTGACTGTATATCTTTTGACATATCAGAAGTGGAAGTGGCTGGGATAGAGATGCCGTCGTTTCTCTCGTATACAAACCTGAGAGCTTCTAAAATGGTTTGCCTTGGTTGAGTACAACAAAGATACAGATCCAAGGACATTTGTTTTCCTTCCCTCATTTTGCCTACAGAGACAAAAGGGCAAGGAGATATTTGCTGTCATTGTTGCTAGTTGTGAATATCTTAGGTGTTATCATGTGTCTGCCTTGGGAATTCTCCTGTTCTCATGCTACAATAGTTTATTTCACTTCACTGGCACTGTTCACTATTTTTGCCCGACCAGTTTTAACTTAATTCCTCCAACTGATATTAATAGTGTTCGTTTAAATATGGAATGGCCCATATAAGTCTTGCATCTGAGCAACGACCTTGATGTCCAGATCATGAAATTGTCTTTAGAATGAAATGTGAAATATCCCTTCATCCCCCTCCATTTTCCTCCAAGGAGCTCAAGGGGGCATTATTGATTCTCCTTCCCTTTTCTTTTCACAACAACCCTGTGAGCTTGTTTATGGTCACTGACTAGTGAAGCAGAAAAATTGTTAACAAAATGTGGAATTGCAGATTTCTTCATGAAAACATACCTTGTGTCCCATGCAACCAATGTTATTGCTATTGTGTTTCTGCTTGTTCTACTTTTCTTCAGGTATTTTTTTTCTTTTTTATAATCTATAATATATAATAAAATAATAATAATAAAAATAATAATAATAAAAAAGAAATAGTGACTCATCTAAGGTCACCTAGAAAGTGTGAGAAATAGTTTGAATCCATATTTTCCAAATTTCAGAGATACAGTACTTTGTAAACACAACAGCACACTGGCTCTAGAAATCAAACATTTTTAGCACTCAAATTCTGAGTGGAAGGGGAACATAGCAACCCAAAGGAGCTGCATCTTTGCTATGGTACTGCCACTGCTGCAGGAATTCAGAGTCAAGTTCTATGACTCTCCTCTGTGATCCAAGAAGATGCTAGAGTAACCACCCTCATCTGCATTATCTTTGCAGCAGTATCTCTGATTTTGGCAGAAATGTTTCACCAGAACTGGTAGCAAATTGGAAGTGGTATGAGGGCAGCAAGGGCTTTAAAAATAGCCTTGGGTCCAGCTAAGGACCTTCCACATGACATAATTCTATGATTCCACTTTTACTACCATGGCTGCATCCCTAGGGTTTGTAGTTTGGGGAGGCATCAGAGCTCTCAGGCTGAGAATTTTAAATATCTCTCCCTAAGCTGCAAATCCCAGGATTCCATAGGATGTCGCCATGGTGGCTAAAGTGGAACACAGCACTAGAATTGTGTGATGTGAAAGGGCCTCTGACTAGGTGGAGGAGTGACAGAGGACCAGGCTAGATTTTTACTTAAAAGACAGCACAAAGCTATGTATCTTGCTTTGACTTTAAGTCATTACAGGTGCAGTGGAGATCCTTACTGCGAATACAACATGAGCAGAGGGAAGGTTTATCTCTTCCCTTTCCAACAATGGTCAAAACTGACAATCCCCTCCTCTTGGAACTTTAAAGACAAAGTTCCCAGTTACATGTATGGGAACTTTTGTCACCCATTAAGCATTCTAACAATGTGTTTTTGAGCAATTTTAATTCTGATTGCTCTTGGGGGGGAAGAGATAAGTGTTCCATCCCCCTGTACTGAGTTGCCTATATAGATCATGTCCCTCATTGCTAAAATTAATTAAAGTAAGAAAGAAGACGTACAGTAACTATATAGCTCACATTAAATGTAACAAATAGTTTGTTCCTGAGTGGAATCATGCCATGAAACATTTTCATAGAAGAAGGGGCTGTCAGGGATTCTCTTTTCCTCATCTACTTCCCTCCATTTTACATCTCCATGCTTCATCTGAGATATCCTGATTAAATCATAAAGAGATAATTTTAATGCTTTGTTTTCCTTTATAGCTGCCTACCCCATATATTGCCTAAAATGCTACAAACAGGAGTTCTGAAGCAGGCAGTGCAGAGTGTGGAATAGTTACGTTGCTGTGGTACAACTATCAGTCTCTCTCAGCCAATATTTCCTCTGGCCATGCTGACTGGGAGATTCTAGGAGTGATAGTGTGATCTCTAATGCCATGTAACATCTCTCATTGATCACAAATGCTGCAGACTACCCTTCTCTCCTTTGGCCATCCACAGTACTTTCCCAGATCTGACATACTAAAGGGCAACAGCCAGGTAGCCAAACAGGAATTAAAATACTATACAAAAGTAACTTATTGCTTGTCATGTAAAATATTTTCTTTTGTTCCAAAAAAATTTTTTGGTGCCAGTCTGAGTGCTGGGATGATGATGATGATGATGATGATGATGATGATGATGATTTCTTACCCGCCTCTCCCCATGGATCGAGGCAGGAGGACAACAACAGATTAACACATATTTCATTTAAAAACAGAACATCAATTAAAAACAAGAGTTAAAATTCATAATATCAGCTTAAAAGAACAAATACAAATATCTAGTTAAAACAGTCAGTATATATTTAAAATTCATTATTAAAATTCAAAACTTAAAATCATCTGGATAGGCCAGCTGGAAAAGACTGGTCTTTAATGCTGTTTTAAATTTGGACAACATATTCAGCTGTCGAATTTCTTCCAGCAGATTATTCTATAGTCTAGGGGTGGTTGAAGAAGAAATCCTCTGTGTGACTGTTGCCAGTCTAGTCCTGACCAGTTGAAGTAAATGTCCCCAAGAGAACCTGAGTGAGTGGGGCAGAATATACAGGAGGAGATCCCATAAAACATGTAGAGCTAATAGCCAGCATTTTGTACTTTGCTTGGAAACTAACTGGCAGCCAATGGAGTGACTTTAATACTGGTGAAATATGGTCACTCCTAGATGTACCAGTAACCAATCTGGCTGCTTGAATAACTTGGTACAGATGGAGCCCAATGTACAGCGCATTGCAAAAGTCCAGCCTTGAGGTTACCAGCATGTGCACTACCATCTTTAGGTCCTACAACTCTAGGAAGGGGTGTATCAACTGAAGCTGATAATAAGCCATGGCATCTATATGAGCTGTCATTTGGAGCAATAAATCCAAAAGCACTCCTAGGCAGTAAACACAGTCTTTCAGGGGGACTATAACTCCATCCAGGACTGGGTGACACACTTCAAAAACCAGGTTAGGACCCTTGACAATAGGCACCTCCATCTTGTTTGGATTTAGCTTGTCTGTTTTTCCTCATCCAGCCCATTACCTCCTTCAAGCATTCATTCAGAGGAGACACACAATCCTTAGCTGAAGCTGTTTTTCAAAGGCATGGAGAAATATATTTGGTGTCATCAGCATACTGATAGAACCCTGCCTCATGCCTCAGGATGTTGAATAGCAGGGGAAATAGAATGGCACCTTGTGGTATGCTATATAGCAGCTATTTTTCTGAGAGCAGCTATCCCCAAGCAGCACCATCTTGAATCTACCTGAGAGAACCACTCAGGCATTCTAGATGAATACCATGGATTAAAACTCTGAGAGACCAGGGTTTAAATCCATGCTCAGCCATGAAAACATACTCAGAGACTTTATGCAGGTCATCTTCTCTCAGACTCAGAGGAAGGCAATGGCAAATCCCTTCGGAACAAACACGATAGGTTCAACATAGGGTCACCATAAGCTGGAAATGTCTTGAAAGCACACAACAATAGATTCTTCAGTCCTTTACTGCAGAATAACATGACTAATGTCAGTAGAATTATTCTGGAGTAAGCCGTAAGAAGGATTGGAACTTTATACTGTTGTCCAGACCTTTACCACAAGCACACCTATCTGCAGTAACTTCGTAAGTGCACTAGTACAGTAACAAATGCTGTGATATTGAGACAGTGTGATACTAGATCTTAGCTATGGAGGGGAAAACTCTTTCTTGGCCAAGGTACATAGCAATTGATACTAGCTCCTGCCCTATATGCTCCCTTCTATAATCCTAGCACTTGCTCCCAAGAAGATGGATGGCCATTTTACCACTGCACCGTGTCTCTTGTCAAACTTTGAATTACTAATCTCAAAGGACTATCAGTTCTAGTTTGAAGGGCTGTTTGAGCAGCACTCCTTGTTTTTATCAGCATGACTGTTTAGTGCAACATACACAAGGTGGCGGGGGAGAGGAACAGTGGGAGGGGAGGTGTGGGGAGGAAGGAATCAAACCTGGCTGAAGAGCTATGAGTTTGCAATACCCTACCCATACAAACAAGCTCCGACTGCAGTTATAGACGGCAGAAATAAAAGGGAGCTTTTTGGCTCACAGCTATAAAAAAATTATCATAGTGATGAAGTTCCTCTGCCATCAACAGAGCTGTGATAACGTTGTTTGATGATGATTTTCCCATGAATGTTAAACAGCTGCCACTGCGGAGGGAAAGGAGCTTATCTGCACCTAATACTGATCTCTAATTCCTGCCCTTCTTGAACCATCCATTTTCTAACAGCATTAACTGGCAAATTTACATCCCATCTTAATGCTGCTAAAGAGGACAGGAGATGAAGAGTAAATGACAGGAGTGTAATGAGGATGGCTTTTTTCTCCTTTCTCTTTAATGGCTGAAGATTTACACAATTGTCTGTAAGCTTATATAGAGAGCTTACCTGAACCTTTTGCCAGCATGGATTCAACTTACAGGAGCTTTTGTTAACTAAATACACATAAATATTTTTAAGGAGGTTTAATATTGTGACTTCAAAGAAAGCCAAATGACAAGATGAGAGACAAAATTATTTTTTTTAGCATTGTGAATGTAATTTTTTAAAAAATCTATTTTTATGTACAAAAGCTAGCTGCACACACACACGCAGAGTTTTACTTAATAATAAACCATAAGGAGGGCAGGACTCAGAATTCAGGTTACAAAATTTTCAACAGATTTATCTCCCAACCTCAGCAATCAATGGTTATCCAAATACATTATGGAGAGCTATGTTTCATGTCACCCACAATGTGGATTGCTTTCTGATCATGTAGGCATCATCCAAATATGAGTAGAAGAATGGGATGTTCTAATCCATAGCAATGCAGCTGTTCAGGAAGAGTACCTGGTTGAATAAATGCAAGGTGGGGTGGGTTTTTTCCCCCCTCTTTTTTCTTTTGTTTCTTCTTTTTTGCAAATCCAGTTTCAATTTCATCTGAAACAAAAGTGAGTTCAAGATAATATCTTTTAAAAGGAAAGAGATTTTTTCCCCCCTCTTTGCAGGTGATATCAGATTTTGGTGGAGTTTTTTGAGGGGAGCAAGGGAGAGTGTTAACTAATTTACTAATCAAACCAGAATTTGATTCAAACCCAAAGCAATGCTATCTGCAAACAGGTAAGAAATATAAATGATCTCTGTGAAAATAACAGCTCCATTTTGTGCATGAGCAGAAGTCAGGTTATTGAATATGTGGGACTGAGCCTTAGTCACAGTTGCGCTTACATTTTAGAATCCTCTTTCCTGTTTATGTGGTTTATTGGGGGTTAGACTGAAGTAAATCACAAAATCCTGCATTTGGAATGTGAATGGGTAGCAGCTGGTGGCTTCTGTGGCAGCAAATCCGCTGCAGGTTATAGTCTAAGGTTGTTGTCAAAGGTCATGAAACATACTCCCAAAATAGGTTCAGCAGTTTGGATAACTCAGTTAAAGTTCAGATTAAACCCAAGAGTGGGTTCACCAACTCACTCACTGAACTGGAAGCTACCAAACTGCCACTGATGAAAATATTCTTATAAAACTAAGCCTGGAATCCTGTTGCTATCTTACACACACATAAGGTCCTCTATAGAAGCCGTTGAACTTTTTTTGCTAGTGTGCAATGTCAGAATTCAGTTCAAGGTCACAAAACGAGCACTATTGTGCATGCATTTGCAGCCAGTGAGTATCCATCTGCTGCTGCTGAATTTCTCAGTAGTGCTTCTTCATTTTTTCTCTTGGTCACATGTTTGGTAACTCATCCAGTTGTGGAACACTACCATTTAACAAGTGGGTGGCATAGCACAATCAACGTTTAACTGCCTTTTCAGAGATTTATGCTACAAAACCCCACATAGGATCTGATCCTTTATATACTTGCTTTATTTCCACTTTTGATGAATGCAGTTAGTTTTTTCCACAATTTGATCCATTTTCATCTCTTAGGTCCAAAACCAGACTATATATTAAGAAAACTAACATCAGTCCTCAGCCATGAATCACAACAGGACTGACAGAAGATAGATCAGAATCTAATGGCAGGCGAACTGCAGTAATTTCAGCAAGGACTTCTGACTCCTAGCTGACAATATAAGTTAATAAAATTATGAACCTACTTTACTTGGTGCTCTTGGGTCTCATCGCATTACCCAGGAGTACATGGAAATAAACTCCATAGAATTTAATGGAAGTTAGTTCTTAGGAAGTGTGCTGGAAGTTAAAGCCAATTAGTGTGTCATGATTTTCTGAATCACAACTGTCTTTTAGGCCCTGATCATGTAAACAAGATGAAACTTCCTTTCTAAGCTATCCGTATCCATTAGTTTGGCCATTAACATCTGTGACACTTCCCATGTTTGTGAACTGAAACTGCCACAATCTGTCTCCATTGGTTATGCTGGCTAATACTGATCAAAGTTGTAGGGGAAAAAAAAATCTGCAGGGCCACAGCTGTCCACCCCCGCACTAGCTAAACCAAGTCCACATATCCCAACCTCAAATCTAGCTTCTCTCTCTGGAAGTACTTTCATAGATTTTCGCTTTATGTCTGGACTGAAAGATATGGCTGCAGCTGCAGGTAAAGGCTGGAAACTTCCATGCCGGTGGAATCCATACCAGGTTTTAGGTGAACATTCAAGGAGCTATCTAAGGTGCTGGATGCTATTGCCCAAATAGGTTCAGCACTTTGGATAGTTCCTTTAAACTTCAGGTAAAACCTTGATTTTATCTTCCCATTGACATGATAGCTGAGAGCCACCACTGGCTGCAGGAGCTCTGACAGGTTCACATACAAACAATCTCCATATAAACAGGATTGTTTCACCTCATTGTAATTCCTGGAACAGTTTATGCTTCATAGAGGACATTCCCAAGAAAGAAGGAAGTGCAGGAGGTCTGGTTCATACGTAGCTCCTGGAACCATGTAAAGCTCTGGAATGAATTGCATATTACATTTACTGTGATTGTATAAGTATTTCTCTTCTTTTTATTAATGTTATTACAGTCACAGGGAAGATTTGGGGTGGGAAGAAGGTGTGGAGGTATAAGAGACCCATCACTTCGCTCTACAACTGTGACCCAACTGACAACCTATGCAGGTTCAAACAACAGTGAAGAGAGAAAACAAGGGGGCTCATTATTTTCAGTGGAGCGATTTTGAGCATCACCACAATGGCCTGAAGGGAACCACATTTCAGAAAGTCATGGCTGGGGAAATTCTTGGCTGAGGATACACCCCCCCCCTTTCTCAGACATTGTGTTCCAAAACCACCTCTTCCATCTTTAATTAGCTTTAAGAAAAAAGATGGAGACACATTAGTGGTGGCCTACTGGTGCTCAGTAGGGCTGGTGGTATGGATGGTGGGGTCACTTCAGGAGGACCCAGAACATGCACATCAATGTAAGTATCAGGAAGGCAAACCAGAGGTTGGAGTGTGGAGTTAAAAACCAACCAACCAAACAAACAAACAAATATCCATTTTAAAAAGAAAGGAACTCTTCTGCCAAAGCAGCAGAAAAAACATAAAACAGGTAGTCAGTTCCCCCTCCCCCCACCAAAGTGTGTGGGGAGGAAGATTCCTAGATACAACTAGCCTTTCTTTTATAAAACTCTCAAAAAGTAAGAAGCATTTGATCCAGACTGAGACTGCTGGAAAGAAAATCTAAACCAGCACCAACCATTTGCTTTCAGATATTCCCTTTACAAAGGTTGAGGAAAACAGAACAAAGTCATCTAAAGGTATCCATCCTCCTACCATTTTTTTATAAAAAAAAAATGAATTAAGCATGTAAACCTTAATAGCTATGAGCAGGTTGTTTTTTTCTTTATGACCACAGTAGGAGGTGTTAGTTTCAAGAAGCAAACAGTTGCAAGGTGGTTTAAATATCTTCCCTGGTTTGATGTTGTTTGTTTGCTGTGTGCCTTCAAGTCATTTCCAATTTATGGTGACCCTAAGGTGAACCTAAGAGTGTGTGACATGCTCAAGGTCACCCAGTGGGTTTCCATGGCTGAGTGAGGAATTGAACACAGGTCTCCAGGGTTGTAGTCCGACACTCAAGCCATTACACCACACTGGTTCTCTGTTTGGCACTCCCAAGCCAAACCAACTCTGCATGCCTAACTCTGCCTGAAATTTCAAGTAATCTTTCCTCTGACCACTTCTCTGCTCAGTTTTTTTAAGACTTCCAATACCCACAACTATACTGGTCTGATCAATGATTTTTCTGCCAGTTCCTCCTCTGACAAGAAAAAGCTTAATCACAATGCAAGTGCAAAAACATCTTTTTCAAAAAAATCCAAATCAGTGGCACAGCTTAGTGTGCAAGCAGGGAGATGTGGCACCCCCCAAAAAATTGCCACCGGGGGCACACCTCCCCCATCTCCCCCCCCCGTCCCTACGCGATGATCCAAATGACCTCACATAGTGTTTAGTGGCCGAGTGTGTAGAACCAGATTAGAGTCATTGTAATGCTGGACGTCCAACCAGTACTGGAATCAATTAGCACGCACATGCTGGAGGGATGTGAAAAATATTCACACTTTTTAAAATGCTCAGTTAGAAAGTGTGTCATGACATATTGAGAGATGGTCAGAAAAAAATGTGAAATGATTTCCAAAGTTTTGTCCCATGAGTGAGAACAAAAAGATAATGATTTTTAAAAAGCATCACTACCAGCACCAGCAGTAGCAACAACAACGACAACGAATATTGTGTAAAATCCAATTCTGTGCACAAAAAAATCTTAATAAGTGAAAAACTGATTAACTCTCACCCAGCAAAAAGCAAACTTTGAAATTTTTTCATTCCTGCATGTAAGAAGGAAAAATAAGCAAAGTTAGATCTCTGAGAGGCATCTGCCTTTCTGCCTCAGCTCTCAGGTACAGAACCCATGAAATCACTAAAAGAGAGCCAGCAGACCATAGATCACCCAAACAATGGGAAACCTGAGAGAGGGAGTTGAAATGAAAGCAAATGGTCAGTAACTGCATGAACTCGGGTGGGTGGGGGGGAACAGTCTCACAGTTGAAGGAGACAAAGAGATGGTGGTTGTCCTACCCACAAACTTCCTCTGAACTACATGCCAGATTGTGAGCATAGGTTGACCCTTTAAGTCATAGTCAGGGTACATACACCTACTTTCAGCCATAAAGGAAATTACCCTCATATAGGAAAACATTTGCAAATCAGTGGTAGCATTGCTGTAGCTTGCCTTGCCTTGCTAGGCCTGTGTTACAATGTGCTATAGCTCTTCTTTAAAAAACAAAACAAAACAGAGTATTGTGATGAACCCTGTTGGGGAGCGGGCTGGCTAGTAGAGCAGCCTAGTAACAGAGGGTGATATAATCTGATTGGATCTCTGACTGAAGATCCCAGCCTTAACCAGAGGGATGGGCTTTCCAAATAGTGTGTTGCAACACATTAGTGTGTTGCATGAAGGGTGTGGGTGTGTCACCTTCCTGGACTGAGAACAAGCCCCCTATCCAAGCCTTGGAGATGTATGTTATATGTTATAAATAAATCATATATTTTTAAAAATATAAATGAAAGGTTTTCGTGAGATATACTGTGTCCTCATACATTTAGTTATTACAATTTATGTATGTGCCTGGATCTCTTATGAGGGGTTAGTTTACCCTCTGGTTTGCTAGTAAAACTGAATTCTTATGTCACAAAATGATGCATGTCTAAAATGTGTGTCACCAACATGAAAAGTTTGAAAAGCTCTGGTCTAGAGAGAAAGACAGAAGAGAGACCAAACTAATATTGAGTTAGATCATACGGTTTCACCTATACTTGGGAAAATAAGCCTGTGAGGGGAAGGAAAGCCAAAGGCCTGTGAATATATGAAAGTTTTGTGTCTATGTATATGGACTGAACTTTTGTGCAGTTTGAAATTATTTATTTACTCACACCTTTCCCTTGTTTGCTCTTTTAATAAAAATCACTTGTTATTTTTATAACCTCTAGAGTCATTGGAGTACTTTCCATTTGATTTAATCCATTTACAACATGATCACAGGTTACCCATTCCTTTTGGGGTAACCTTTAAGATATATTGCCTTTTATCCACAATGGTTGTGGGTTTAGGGAAAGCAAGGGTGTGATTAAGTGTTGGGAGGGAGCCAGAATGTCATCATTATAAAAAGAGATGCTGTTTCTCTAGGGAGGAAGAAAAGAAAGCAGATCTAGTCTGTCCCAGCCCTGACTGGCTCTACTTCTCCACAAGTATTAATTGGATGAAGCCTCAAAAGTGAATTGAAAGTGCTTGCCTTTCAAACATTTGGGTTTTGTTTCAAAGACAGCACCAAAAAGTGGTATAACCATAAAGAAATCAATACAGTCTATTCTGGATAGGGTGGCATTTTCTCTGAAAGTTAAGGTTTGCTGCTTGGGGAGCCTTTTGAAGCTGACATTGATCCTGGAAAATAATGAAGCTCATGTGGTCAAAAGTGTCTTTGTCCAATGTCGGCTAGAGCACCAGCTGTGACCCTTCCCAGGAAAGGTGAATTTAGCAACAGTAATGCATGCCTTAGTTACCTTCCAAGTGGAATATTGTAAAACATTCTATGTGACACTGAGAAAGGGTTTGGTAGCTATAACTAGTGCACAGTGTGATGGGCAGACTGTTTTCTGGTGTGTACTTTAGAGACCCTGTATCACTGGTCTTGTACCAACTGCATTGGCTTCCAATTTGCTTCTGAGTTCAGGGTGCTGCTTTTTGCCCTACAAAGCCCAAAACAACTTGGAACCAGGATATATAAAGGACTCTTCTTCCCATATGAACCTGCACAGAATCTGAGACGCTTAGAAGAGACCCTCCTGTATGTCCCACCAAGAGGATAGGCTACCTCGAGACAGGTCTTACTCTGTAACATCAGCACCTTGGTTGTGGAATTCTCTCCCAAAGGAGGTCAGATTGGTTCCATCTCTCCTGAACATCTAGCAAACAGCCAAGACAGTATTGTTTCATATGACCCTCCTTTGTGCTTGAAACCAAGATTGGGTTTTGGAACTGTTTTGATGGTGTACGTGTTTAGCTTTACAAAATTTTTTAAAATGTGTTTTTCCTTAAGGATTTTTTAAACATCCGTTTGCATCTCTTCTGCATTGTCCAAAGAACTCTGGCACAATGACAGGCAATAAACAACTAAATAAAGAAATAATAAGCAAATAGCTGACAGATCACCTCCTCCAATACAGACCTGTTCAATCTCCGTAATCATCAAGGGAGGCCTTGCTGGTTGGTCCAAGTCCTGCTGATTGTAATCTAGTGACACCTCAAAGTGAGCCTTCTTTATGGTAGCACTCAGTCTTTGGAATGCTTCCTCCCCCTGATACTCTGGATGGTGTGCCAACTGTGATGTGTTTTAGGTGCCTACTGAATATCCACCACTTCAGTTAGGCTTAGCTTGGCTGATCATGCTGCTGAATCTGTGAATTGTATTGTGAGTTCTTGGTTCTAACTGCTTTGAGGCATTCTGGTTGACGATTACTAAGTGCTTTGATCTACAATCATTTGCAATGTTGTATTGTAGTTATTGTCTTCTTTTCATTAACCTTTTCTGTATGACATTTTGAGATATTGTTTATTATGTGGTAAATTGTATATTGTTATTGTGGGCCTTCAAATCAGCACTGATTTTTGTTGACCTTATCATAAGGCTTCATTGGCATGATTTATTCATTGCCTTTGGCTGAAACAAAGAAAGTGTTACTTGCCCAAAGTGATCCAGTGGGTTTCTATAGCTGAGCAGGGACTGAACTCTGGTCTCTCAGCACAGAATCATAGAATCAGCTAGGCAATTGGTTCCACTGCTGAACTGCTCTCACTGTCAAGAAGTTCCTTCTAATGTTCAATCAAAGCCTACCCTCCTGTAGTTTAAAACCAGTAGACCTGTTCCTATTCTCTGAGACAGCAGAGAAATAACCTGCCCCCTCCTCTCTATGACACGCATTGAGGTATTTAAAGAGATTAGTCATTCCACTTCTCAGTCTTCTCTTCACCATACTGAACATGCACAGCTTTTTCAACCTGTATTTTCTTCTCCATACTTCTTATCATTCTCATTGCCCTTCTCTGAACTTGCTTCAGCTTGTCTATATCCTTCTTAAAATGAGGCACCCTGAACTGAACACAGAAGTCTAGATAAGGCCTAATCAGTGAAGAATATAGTGGGACTATTACTTCTCTTGACTTGGAAACTATGCTTCTACTAATGCAGGCTAAAATAGCATCCACCATTTTTGCTGCAGCACCACACTGCTGGTTCATATTCAACTTATGATGAACAATAATCCCGAGGCCGTTTTTGCATGCAGTACTGCTGAGCCATGTATCCCCCATTCTGTACTTGTGCATTTCATTTTTATGTCATAGATGTAGAATTTTGCATTTGTCTCTATTGAATTTCATTTTATTAATTTCTGCCTGATTTTCTAATTTATCAGGGTATTTCGGAATTCTGTTCATATTTTTCCAATGTGTTAGTCACCCCTCCCAGTTTTGTATCATTTGTTAACTTGTCCTGTCATCTAAGGGCCTTTCCACCCTACATTGTTCTAGTGCTATTACTCCACTTTCAACATCCCAGGAATTCTGGGGTTTGTAGTTGACTGAGGCCAAAGAGCTCTCTGGCTGAGAATTCTAAATGCCCCTCCCTAAACTGCAAACCCCAGGATTTCATAGGATGTTGAAAGTGGAATAATAGCACTGTAACAGCGTGGTGCAGAAACGCCCTAAGTTATCTAAGTCTGGTCCAACATTCAAACCACCATCCCATACTGGCTCCAAAACCAGCATTGATTGCAATGAAACTTTTTAGAACAAAAGAAATTATTTTATATGACAAGCAATAAATTATTTCTGTATAACATTTTATTTTCACTACACCACACTGGCTTTCAAGTTGTATACGTGTGTGTGTATGTACATTAAATACTTAATTTATATTTATTAACCATTTAAGTTGTCAATAGCTTGATTAAACACACAAGACTGGTATTGCAAAAACACTTCCCATGCTCTAATAATTGACATTATTACACATGTGTATTATATTGTGAAATTTATAGACTCTGCACAAGAAAGTTAGTAACCTTTTTACGTTCTAACAAGAAAAGGTGGGGGGGAGAGGTTCTATACATTCCTCCAAAAGGAAAAAATTGTGTTTTTTTACATGTGTATTCACACACACAATTCATTCTGTCATCTTTCTTCCTAAATATCTACCCTAAATTTACTAATCCAAGTTCTATCCTAAATCCAACCACACATCTTAGCTATTTTGTTTTTGAAGGAAAAAAAGCACCATAGAATGCCAGCAAAGGATGATCTTGTTCATATAGTAATAAATCAATGGATTGTGAGGGATGGTATAAATCCATCAGTAAAATGTGGATGTGCTGTAACATATTTTTGCAACATATATATATATATATATATATATAAAATTGTGTGTATTTTTTAAAAGAGAACTCACTGTATGCTTTGATGTTGTCTTCATATAAATCATGAGTAGGTTGTTTTGTGCACACACAGACAAAAATCTTGTCAAAATACCAGGAAATGAATCGGTGCCTTGAGCAACATATTTCCTCTGGAAAATAAACCTCAGAGATAAGTCTTGCAGCTACAATATTTCTGTGGGGTAAGTGGAAGAGAAAGGAGACTCCTTTAAAGTAAAACAAAACACTATAAATAAATAAAACCCAGGTTCAGATGGGAAATGCTGACACACCTTGAAGCACAAAATCTCAAATGCCATACAAATTGCTTTAGTACACCCTGGTGTCCCAGATTCTGCTGTTAGTATTAAGCCCTACAAAGAGAGTTGAGAAAGATGATGTAGCGTAAGCACAGTTAATCAAGGTGAATTCCCTCCATCTCCCCTTCGCTGATTATGAAGTGAGGATAGATTTCTCTAGCCTTATAGGAGAAGAAAGATACTGTGGAGATAACATCTAAACCCATAATAGGAAAAAGAGATTATGTTAACTGTTGCTTAAGATGTTCCTTTGTACCAGAGAAACAAATAAACTGAAGGCTTTGAAAAATCAAAGGGCAATTTAATGTTGCAGTTCTGTGCAGACACAAAAGAATCTCATAAAGAGTGGCCTCCTCCTGTTGCAGGTAGATCACAGAACTCTCACTGTTTTCAGCATGTCAACAGTGACGCCCTGCTACAACCACCAAATACCAGCACTGGGGATAAATGGCTGTCAGACAGACTTTATCTTTGAAACTGGATTAGAGGCAGGTTTTTTTGTAAGCTTTACACTGAAAGGGAGAGAGAGGGGTATTACAACAGTTCTGTTCTCCTGGAAGATAACTACTCATGTTACCCTTTCAAAAAAAGGGGGTAGGGGAGAAAACAAACTCCAAAATGTAGGCATGAACAATTATTTTTTCATGACAGAAGCTTGAGGTTGGATTGGGTCAATATGTAATTGTGTTATTCTCATGCATATGACCCTTTTCCAATGGGAGCACAGCACGGGTTTTGCTTGCTGAGGCTGCTGGGATCATCTTGCTCTTCACGGTCCTGCAGTCCACCATCTATTTAGTGAGGTGGAAGCATGGGTTTGAGAAAGGTGCACAGGGAGATAACACTTAACTTCCCTTTCTCTGCATGCCAGGTCTCATGTGAATGGGTGTTTTTTGAGGGATAGGTGGGCAGACAGACAGACAATCCATGTGCAATTGGGTGAATGTTGTGAGGCGGGCCTAGGTCTTACACATTTCCAGTTCCAACCTCTGATCCACCATTGCATATAGTCTCCCGTGCATTGCTAGATTGCAACTCTCATTTGCCCCAGCCAGCCTAGCCAGTGGTAAATGATTCTGAGACCTGCAGCCCAACATCATCTAGAGAATCTGTGCTACACTATTATAGCCGTTCAATCCCATTTTAGCTGCTATAGGGGTATCCAGCAAAACCCCAGGATTTTCAGTTTGATGAGACAATTCTATCTCAGATTTCCTTAGTGTAGTTGTTCATGAGAGTGGAAGTATAATTCCCAGGATTCCATAGAGTGGAACCATAACATTTAAAGTTGCATCAAACTTCTGTAACTCTGCAGATTCACTCCTGGAGGGCTATACTTTGACTACTCCTGTTTTAGTAGGCCAACATATATGAGGAATAATGGAAGCAAGTACAATTTTTCAGAGAACACATCTGTTTCAGATTTCTGAATGGAGAATGGTGGGGAATAATATGACCTAACACTGCTTTTCACATAGTGATATGTCAAAAGCAGGAACTGGGATTCTAGCCTAGGCCCCCGGTCTTAAAGCCAGCTCTGTGTCATATCTGTCTTTCCTTCCATTTTGTTCCCAGAAAAGGAGAATTTAAGGAACCACAGGGCACAGCCAATGAAAGAGAAATCTTTGAGACACCACTACTAATCCACCTCCAGCATATAAATGATTCTCAGTAGGTCATATTTAATCATTTCCCTAATTCTGTTATTTGGTTTATTGAAAGGATAGAAAAATAACAAATGAGGGCTAAACGAAACTACTCACAATTTGTTTGTGAAGATTTTAGCAGTTTAGATAATGTCAGTATTCTTGTCAATTCTGGTACTCCTTGCAGTACTGTTTGCCTGTTCATTACATTGCCTCACTTTGTCCTCTCTTTCAATCATCCTCAGTAGTACCTTCTCAGAGCTGAGTTACAAAGCTCCATGTCATCATTTCATTCTTGACACAGTGGTTTTAGGAAGGGGCAACATGGGGCGAACATTGCTCCAATATTGTTCTCATAGCAGGAGAGATGATGTAATTTGCCAGAACAAAAACAAAAATCAGAAATGGGTAATACACTTTTAATTAAGAATATTAATTAAGAGTATTAGAGTAGTGAAGTCTAGATACCTTAAAGGCACCAGATCCCACCTGATCTTGCAATCTAAACAGGGTCGGCTCTGGTTACTACCAAAGAATACCAGCTGGTGTAGGCTATAGTTTAGAGGAAAGAAGTGGCAAAACATCTCTGAGCATTCCTTGCCTAAGAAAACCCTATGACATTGGTTCTTAACCTTTTCTTCACTATGGATCCCCTTTAAAAACATATTTTGTTATCATGTAACAAGAATTAACTCAAGACGGCTTCTGGCTGTATGTGTGGTAGCAAGATATGTGCTTTTTCTCAGCCATTCAGCATCATTCACTTGTGTGCAGAAGTAGCAAGTGCTGAGTACATTTTTTGCTATCAGTTTCATAACTTTTGAATGGTTTGAAAAATTGAAATGAAACTTTGTACAAATGATGTCTGTCATCAGCAAGACTTCTGCTCTTTGTGATTCATGTACGACTACCTATCTGTCCATCTGTCTGCCCATCTTTCTTTCTTTCTAACTGTAAAAGCTTATAACATTTCTTCAAGCGTTCATGGACCCTCTGTAAGGACATCGCAGCCCCCTGGCAGTCCGCAGACTCCAGGTTAAGAGCCATCGCCCTGTGAAATTCATGGGGTCACCATAAGTCAACAGATGTCTTGAAGGCACATGGACACACTAGATTCTGTGAAACTTGTGCATGTGCTATGACTTTTCACATTCTCCAACAGTCTTCATCAATCATGATGATATAAAAATTAGGGAGTAAGAGACAGACAAAAAGTTCAGAAATGTGACTTGCTGGGTTGACCATTCTGTGTATCTACAAGTGCAAGATGGATGCTAAAGATTCAGTGAAGAACAGTTGCATCAAAGTGTCAGCTCTCAGCTTTTTGATATGAACAGTTAATGAACTCCCTCCATTCCCACTGACAAAAGAGCTAGCTGATATCCTAAGAACTGTTCACAAACTCCTAAACTGATTTACTGTAGAAGCACACAGCAATATGACTGTTCTTTTTAATCAGTAAATCTGGAGATTAAATTTAGGTGATATAGCAGTGAAAGGGTCAACTGAAAATTTAACCTTATAGTTTGATAGAATGCTGTTTGTTGGTGTTGGAAGCCTGGGGATAGGGAGGATAGCCTGGAATATTATCATTTTGATAGATTGGCTTTGCTTAGAGAGTAACCAAAATCACCTCAAAAGTTCATAGTTGATCAGGGATGTCAACCTAGGTCTTACCAGGCAAAGTAATACAATAAACACTATGCCATTTTTTTCCTTTTCACCATTCTATGCCTATCAGATAATCCTCATAATCTGGGTATTTTGCTAAGTACTAGTCCTCTTTGGGCTATATAAAATGGATCAAAATAGCTGCTTGCATTTTTGGGCTCTTTGGGGGTTCATGGCTATAGAAGCTGAAATGATAAATTCCTGCACTTCAATCTCCTATCATACCACCAGAGATGTGGAATCTCTGATTAGCTATAATCACCTGTATAACTAATCAAGAAGGCTTTAATTTGCTCTTACTTATCTTCAATGATGCTTTGCTATTGCTGTGTGCCTTCATCATTTCTGAATTACAGCAACCTTAAGGCAAACCTATTACAGAGTTTCCTTGACCAGAGTTGTTCAAAATGGGTTTGCCATTGTCTTGCTCTCAGGCTGAGAGAGCATGATTTGTCCAAGGTTACCCACTGGGTTTCTATGGCTAAATCAGAATTCGAACCATGGTCTCCCAAGGTCTTAATCTGACATTCAGGCCAAGACACTTTGCTGGCTCTGCTCAGTGATGCCAGCACATATCAAAATCTTACCATATGTAGCACTGTGAAGTCATCCCAGTTTAGTAAGCTATTACTGCTTGGCTAGGATCTCCTGTATTGCTAATCTGGAAAGTAGAAGTGAAGAATCAAACAGTCCTGAAAGGGCAACAACAAGAGGAAGTAGAAGCAGTAAAGAGGATTTTAAAAGGAATATTCACACAAGAAGGGTCACATGAAATAATTGTATCCTAGCAAAAGTACTATTTTCTGATAGAGAATTGAAATTGGGCAACAATTAGTGTGCTTTAACGTCAAAGAACTGACCAAATTAGTGTTCTACCTATAACCATAAGTATGCTTTTTAAAAGGATATGAAACAAAGTATAAAGATTTAAATGAAATACAGTTCCCAGAAATTTGATATTGAAGATCCTTACGTGACAATCTACTCAGTCTTAACCTAGCTGTAGCTATGGCTTTGTTAAATTAAATCTTGGCCAAGCTTTTTTGTTTTTTGTTTTGTTTTCCTTTTTTGTATTTTGCTCTTAATGTATTACTAGTGTGTGACATAATGAGCTCCTCAGTTTAAATAATAGTAATAATAATTTTAAGTATGCAGAAGAATGAGAGCAAGGTTGCAGCGTTGTGCTCAAAAATGATGTCAAATACCAACACGTCAATGGTTGATGTCCATTTATACATGGTAATCTTTATAAATGTGTCTCATTTTCTTTGCTTGTCATTTTACAGCTTTTTTAAAAAGAGATAGCTGCTGAACAGAACATATGGACATTAATGTTAACTATATCCTCGCAATTCACAGTTTGTTTGAGACATACACAGACTATGGGTTATTTTACTGTGAATAATATTACTCTGGTAAAGACTATGGGTGAATGAACGCATGAAGGCATTATTGACTGCTAAAAATAGTTTTAGGTTGTAACTTTCTGAACTTGAGGAAAAGAAATGTTGCTTCTGCATGAGAAGTTGTTGTTGTTGTGTGCCTATAAATCAGCTCTGGTTTATGGTGATCCTATCAAAGTGCTTTCTTGGTAAGAATTATTCAGAAGAGGTTTGTTGTTGCCTTCCTCTGTGACTTTGCCCAATGTCATCCAGTGGTCTGCTATGGCTATGTGGGGATTTAAACCATTGTGTCCTAGATTTATAGTTCAGTTTTCAAACTATTATACCATGCTAGCTCTCTCTGCATAAGATAGCTTTCCTCAATCCAACATGCCCAACTTTAGTCACCTCCAGGCATCATGACCAATCGGCTGTTTTTACAGACAATGAGACTGTTTTCAATGATTTCCATTTAATTCTATGGAACAAAATAAACAGGGTATAGTTTTGGGCACAGCTAACATGTGGGCAAAATCTAATCACCTGTGCTTTATTCAGGCATTCTGCTGAATGTGTGGAACACTAACTGTGCAATGGGGATGTGGTCATGCATATAACACCCATCTCCATATATTCCCATGTGCTCAGTAGCATCAGAAACCTTGATGTATTGAATGTGAAGGTCTGCCAAGGTCTTTAAAACTGTATTTGGCTGAACATGGTTATAGAGCCCCTACAATAGGGAAGTCTGATAAGACAAGGTTCCCGGTCATGAGAAGGAAGGTTCAAAAACACATTGTTATTGTTATTCTTGCTGCTGGTGCTGTTACACTATTACCATAACAGAATCATAGAATCACAGAGCTGGAAGAGACCACAAAGGCCATTAAGTCCAAAGTCCAACCCTCTGCCATGCAGGAATACACCATCAGAACATTCTCAACAGATGGACATCCAGCCTCTCGTTAAAAATCTCCAAAAGAAGGAGACTCCACCACACTCCAAGGCAGCGCATTCCACCTTTCAACTGCTCTTACCATCAGGAAGTTCTTCCTAATGTTTAGATGGAATCTCTTTTCTTCTTCTTCTTCTTCTTCTTCTTCTTCTTCTTCTTCTTCTTCTTCTTCTTCTTCCTCCTCCTCCTCCTCCTCCTCCTCCTCCTCCTCCTCCTCATCACCAAAATCCTTCCTTTTTCCCCATAATGAGAGCTAACAACATATTTAAGACAGCTAACAACATATTTAAAACCAATATAGATTAGAAACTATACAAAACTTTGATAATAGTATGACTATAAAAGTGATTTTAAAAGCAATCAATTTATAAAGTTAAAAAACTAAAGAGTAAAACATTAAAATTAATTAAAAGACTATACAAACCATAAAACAGCACAGCATATCATTAAAAAACACATCCTATTCAGTTTCTGAAAGCCAGGTAGCACAAGAATGTTTTAGTTGCCAATGGAAGGAGAGCAAGGAGGGAGTGATCCTGGCATCCCCAGGAAAGGAGTTCCAAAAAAATAGGAGCAGGTGATAGGGAAGGTGATGAGACAGAGAAAAAAGCTTCTCCAAAAGATCTTAGAATTCTAATGGGCTCATATATACCACCTTTTCCGCTGGGACTCAAAGTGGCTTATACAGTTAAGAGATACTGTCAAACAAACAAACATAATTAAACTATCCATAAAATCAAAACCAATTTGAAAAACATGACTATTTACAACAGCAATGAAGGTTCATACTCAATGTCAGGTGTGTAAGGAAGTGTGGGGAACAAGGCATCTGTGTGCGTCCACATTCCCACCACCTAGTTCATTCCCCACCATGCATTCAAGTGAATTATGCCTAAGCACAGCTACACACACACACACACACACACACACACACCCTGCTCATATGTTCTAATCATTATGGAATGACTACTATATACGTGGGAAAAACAAGTAAGTTCTAGCAAGTTGAGGCAGGGTTGCAAGGAACAATGGAAGCCATCCACCTCTCCTGGTAGTGGGTCCACACACTCTTCTGAGAGGCAGAACTAGACAAAACATTTTGCTGCCTGAGGTGAGTGACAAAATGATGAATCCTTGCCTCCTTCTATTCTGTGAACAGAAGCCAACTTATTGGCAGCTGACTGTTATTACTTCTCAGCAAAGCTGGTTGGCTTAATGGAGAACAGAAGGCTACATGGTACACATAGCCTTCTGTTCCACGAGAGACCAGTGCCTTGTGGTTCAGAAGAAACAGATAGTGGGTCACTACTACTGCCTTCCTCAAGCATCTGCTATGTGAGATTGTTGCCTCCCTCTGCCTAATGATGGGGCCAGCCCAGCTGAAAAGGACTGCTTAAGTTGGAGTAGGCACTGTTTCGTACATGAGCTGCATGATGCCCTGGTGCACCACAGAACCCTTTGAACCATACCTCTATGCCAGGAGATTGGGGATTTTTTTTAAGTGTTTCTGTTCCTGGAGGCCTTTTACTTTTTTTTTAGACAGGTAAGGCTTCCATCTGCAAGACCCCCACCTCCCCAATTTCCCCCAAGTCAAAGCTGGGGGAGAATGTCTGGCTACTTTCTGGACCTGTTTAGGATTTCTGTATGATAAACGCATGCACAGACACATATGCAAGCCTGCTACAACTCATGGGCAGGTGCTAGAGACTAAGGTCATTTCCGCACTAGACTGTGATAGCGCTATGATTCCACTTTCGACATCCTATGGAATCCTGGGGTTTGCAGTTTCGGGAGGGGCTGACTGGCCCCTCCCGAAACTGCAAACCCCAGGATTCCATAGGATGTTGAAAGTGGAATCATAGCGCTATCACAGTCTAGTGCGGAAATGGCTTAAATCTGACTTCTCTGCTCTGCTCAAGTTCCTCAGCTTAGGTGCATCAACATGGTGGCTGCCTCCCCCTCAGGAATCCCTGCAAGACAGGCTCCTTTTTCCACACACACCTGTCCATCAGAGCACCAGGTATTTTGCTAGTTAATAATAACATGAGGTGACAACAGAGACAGCAATTAATATTGCCTGTACTTGTGATTAAAACAGTTCCTTATGAAATTGGAGGAGGGCAGTTCTGAAATCCTCAGCTTGCAAGACATGCTGGGTGAAAATATTTGACAAGCTAAAATAGTTTTTTTTTCCCCTAATGAAATAGTGAGGAGGATTTCAGTCCATCCAGCTCAGGGTGCAACAGCATGTGCATGGTCTGAAGCAAGTTAGAAACAGTTGCCCCCATGAAAAAGGTGCCATGAAAAGATTTACCACATCAGTCTCTCCAATTGGTATACAGGCAGCTCCCACTGTTTCTGCTGATAAAGGTGAAGTGTCTCCACCTCCATTGCTAACATTAAGCTGACAAATCAACTTCTAGCATCCTTGGAGACTCAGCCAAACTCTGGAGAGGCACAAAGGCTACTGAGGTTTATGTCACACTTCAAAATGCTCTCATTTTACCCAGGGGATACAAGAGGGGAGAGCAGGATTAATTCCTTGCCACCACACACACAGCATTTGCATCCTCTGGGGCAACATAAATAAATATATAAAAATCAAAGCAATGAATCTCTTTCTCAGGAACATGCTCTATTCTGTAGTGTAAGCTAAGAAACTACATTTTTTTAAAAAAAAAAAAGCAATAGAAGTGTTGCAAAAGATAGAACCTTAGTTAGAAATAGGCTGGCGCCCATTTTTCCAAAACCCCTAATCCTTTCTTCCTGACAGATTGTACAACATCTACAGATGTAAAGGATACTGACAGATTTTCTTGTCCTTGATGAGAAAGGATGTCTCAAAAAATCTAGAAATCTTGTTGGGAAAGAAATGGTCAGCCACAGAAAGGTGTTGTTGTTGGCATTTTGGAGGGCAAAAAATATCATTTGTGTAAAAGGTGAAAAACAATGCTTTTGCACAAATGGTAATGTTTTGTGCAATAGGAAATGCCTTTCAACAGAAAATAGTGGATTTTGTGCAAAAGATGTTAATTTTGGAAGGCACTGGGTTTTGTGTAAACAAATTTTCCTGAAATAAGTTTTGAAATGGGAAGGAAGGAAGGAAGGAAGGAAGGAAGGAAGGAAGGAAGGAAGGAAGGAAGGAAGGAAGGAAGGAAGTGCAGAAATACTCATTATCATACCCAAAGGGAGGGAAAAAATGACATTCTTTGTTTTTGTGTGAAAAATGAAATAAACAGAATTTACTTCTTGCATAATATCTAGAGAATTCCACTGAAAGAGTTAAATAAATGAATGTGGGAAGGGATAAATAAACCTTGACATGCAGCTAAAGGTTCCATCATAGGAGATTACAATATTCACTTTTAAGCAATATTATTGTGTAACGTATTAATATTTTTTTCTATTTGTGTGTATGTGTTTACAGTTCAGGGCTTTCCAAACTTTTCATGTTGGTGAGACACTTTTTAGACATGCATCATTTCGCGACCCAGTAATTCAGTTTTACTAGCAAACTGGAGGTTAGACTAACCCCTTATAACAGGTACATACACATACGTAAATTGTAATAACGAAACGTACAGGGACGCAACATATCTCTTGAAAACCTTTAATTTATATTTTTAAAAATATATGATTTATTTATAACATATAACATACAATTCCAAGGCTTGGGTGGGGTGCTCATTCTCAGTCCAGAGAGGTGACACACCTAAACGCCTCAGGTGGCACACAAATGTGTTGCGACACACCATTTGGAAAGTCCTGGTTTACATGATAGAGGCCTGTGGTGTTAGATTTTTAAGCACCTGGGGCCACAAGACAACACAAGAAAAAGAGATTACAGGTTGGATGGGAAGCCAATTGAGATCTAGTTTCAGTTGTATGTTAATATGATGTTCAAGATCTTTGCTAACCTCACAAAGCTACAAAATAATAAAACCAGTTAAAAATACTGACAGGTTTTTTTTTAGTAAAAAGTACTAGTTAGTTTGTTAGTTTCCCAAGTAATGCATTAGTAATTATTTCTTTCATGTTACTGAAAGAGTAACCTTTTATTGGTGCATTACTAACACTTTACTTTCTCATTACTTTTTTTTTCTTTATAAAACATTTAAAATACAAAAATGGCCAAAACTCTATTCAATAGCCCCTAAAACACAGTGTTGTAGAAGTAAATTTTATTTAACATGGCTAAAAAGTAATTTCCAAGAGTAACATTGTTGCATCCTCATTATACTAAAGGTTAGATGTTACACATAACATTTTTATTTGCAGTATATTAGTTTCAAGTACCTCTTTTGGGGAGATGTACAGCAACCATCAATTTACACAGTGCCTATGATGAGTGTCAATATTGATTCATCTTTCCACATTTTAGCACACATTTAAGAATCAGACAAGCTGTCATATGTGGCTACGTGGTAAACTGGTTGAATTCTCTTCCTCTTCCTCCTCATTTATACCCCACTTTTTTTTCCCTAATAAGGACTCAAAGCAGCTTACGTGAATTTTAAAAAATAGTTAAAAAATCACAGAATACAAAAGGTAAAACACAAATTAAACAACCAAATAGGAATTAAAACAAAGTTAAAATACATAATTAAAACTCGTAATTCCGCACAGTTAGCAATAGCCAGCATCTTTTACTAGACAGCCATAATCATACTTTGAATGCCTGCTGGAATAAAAATGTCTTTGCTTGACTATGGAAAGAAGGGAGGGAGGGTGCCAATCTGACTTCTCTGGGACAGGAGTTTCAGAGCCTGGGAGCAGCCACTGAGAAGGCCCTCTCCCATGTTCCCACCAGATGTACCAGTGAGGTGGTGGGATGGAAAGAAGGGCCTCTCCTGTAGATCTCAAAGCCCAGTCCTTCAAATAACCTGGACCTGAGCTGTGTATGGCTTCAAAAGTCATCAGCAACACTTTGAACTGTGCCTGGAAACAGACCGGCAGCCAGTGGAGCTGTTGCAACAGGGGGCTTATGTGATTCCTGTAGCCAGCCCCAGTTAACAAACTGGCTGTGACTCTTTGGACCAACTGAAATTTCTGAACACTCTTCAAACATAGAACCCATTGTTTAATGAACATTTATCAGGTGATTTCCAAACTACACTGTTATAATGCTATTATTCTACTTTCAGCATCCTGTGGAATTCTGGGGTTTGTAGTCTACTGAGGCCAAAGAGCCCTCTGGCTGAGAATTCTAAATGCCTCTCCCTAAACTGCAAACCCTAAGATTCCACAGGATATTGAAAGTAGAATAACAGCACTATAACACTGCTGTGTGGAAATGTATTTAATATACAGTAGGCCTTCTGTATCTGCTGGGGTTTTGTTCAAGGAACTCCCATAAATAACAAGATTCACAAATATTTATATTCTTATTGTATTCAATGGCAGCAATGTGCCCACACATATATCACTATTTCCTGTGGACATCACTGCCATTTTAAGTATAGGGATATTACTTTTTGTGCAAACACGAATTCGTGTGTGCACTGGCTGTCAGTGGCCATTTCCGTACTACACTCTCATAGCACGATTATTCCACTTTCAACATCCTATGGAATCCTGGGGTTTGCAGTTTAGGGAGAGGGCCAATCGGCCCCTCCCTAAACTGCAAGCCCCAGGATTCCATAGGATGTTGAAAGTGGAATAATTGCACTATAAGACTATAGTGCAGAAATGGCTAGTGAGGAGGGCATACTGTACATACAAGGCACATGTGTTTAGAAAGACAGCCTTACACAAATCTACATCTTTGTACGAAGGCTGTATTAGTCACTTGATCCCATATAACAGACTGTCTCCTTTGGAAGATTATTGGATACTTCAGGCAGGGGGTGAAGGCTCAAGTTGAAAGTGTGCAACCCTCAAATGGCTGGTGTTACCCCTTTCAGAAGTTAATATAAATTATGACCTCTTCATTTGTTTCTTTTGTTACTCCTTCAAAGACCTTCATCGTATTCAGCTGACAGGATTTACTCTTGGAAAACTATTCCTGATCTTAATAACTGTTTCCGTTTTAAATACCAAGCCCTTTCATCCTTAATGATTGATTCACATACCTTTAACTTTTGATCATATATCTGAGCTAGCTATCTCCAGGCCTTGTTTGTATTCCAAGGACCAGAAAAGAACAAAGTATTCTCTCTCTCTCTTTTAGGTAAGAGGAACCTATGGAATTTTTCTTTTAAAATCTGAACAATCTCAAGTACAGAACAGCTATTAATACATAGAGTTCTATATATATCATGGATTGATAAAAAAAAAATAAAAGATAATAAATTGGACCTACAGCAAATCAAACCTAAACTCTACCTAGAAACCAATATGACTAAACCAAGCCTATTCTACTTTGGACATATATAATGAGAAAATATTGAAAACAATTGTCTTTTCATTGGAAAAGACAATAATACTCCATAAAGTTGAAGCCAGTAGGAAAAGACAAAGATCACATTGGAGATGGACTGATTCAAAAACAGAAGCCATGTCTTTGAGTTTGCAAGATTTGAGGAGGGTTGCTGAGTTCCAGGAGATCTCTCTTCATAAGCTGAAGCCAACTTGATGGCAATAAGAACAAACAATGTGTTCACCAGTCATTGTAATACTTGAGGCATATGGAATTTTTCCCTGGTAGCTCTGAATCAGTCAGTTCAGGCTATTACATGGAGGGCTTTATTAGTTAGAAACTTGGAAGGGGAAAAGCATCTGAGTATGTTTGGAGTCCTTTTGCTTGTATGTAAACCTGGCAAATGGCTTGTATCTAGAAGCTAAACTATACAACATGTTACTAAATAAGGTGTAGTGTAGGATAACTTTCTTTTTGAATGCATGTGCAGCTCTAACCTGGATAGGGACCACCCCAGACGGGTAGAAGAGCTTTTGAAACCTTTACTCAACTGTTTCCCCTGCCCCCCAAAATTTCCTGATATTCACAGTGGCTTAAAACTAGGGATGGGAGGAATCCAGAATTTTCCAGATCCGAATCCCTGGAAGGTTCCGGGAATCCACAAATCTCACGAATCTCGAATCTTACGAATCCTTTTTTTAAAAAGGGTTTAAAAAGCAAAGGAAAGAAGGATAATCTTGGGCAAGACACACTCTTTCAGCCTTAGCAAAAGCCTAGGCAAAGGCAAAGCTCCCTCTGAAGAAATCTGGCCAGGACAATTGTCATAGTTTAGCCTCGGGATCTCCCCAGATTGAAAATGACATGAGGGCCCTTTCTACACAGGCAGGAAAATCTGGATTAATCCCACATTTTCCTGCCTGTGTAAACAGGACCGCATATTACAGTACAGAGATAATCCAGGTCAAAACTAGCTTTTCTTTGCATAGCTCCTTCTGGCATCCTAGGATTTGTAGTTTCATGATGCGCCAGCACACTTTGGCAGAGAAGGCTGTGATACCTTGTAAAACTACAAACCCCAGAATTGTGTATGAAAGAGCTTTGCAAGGGAGCGATGCAAAGAAATGTTCAGCTATCCTTGGAATCTCAAGAAGACTGTACCTTCCAGTCAAGTCTCAAGTCCTGCAACAAGGAAGGCACTTAAAACACACAAACAAACAAACAGCCTCTAGTAAAATCTCAATTCTGCACCCTGCAGTCTCAAGAGTCAAGTCTCAAGTCCTGCAGCAAAGAAAGCACTTAAAAACATACACACACACATACACACAAACAAGTCCAGTCAATTCTCTACCCTCAAGTCCTACAAAGGACACTCAAGTCAAATCTCTAGGCCTGTCTCAACAATTCCCAATCCCTACCCTCCAGTCTCAAATCAAAAAATAATACAGATTAATGCATGCTCAATAAACAGTTCTGGAGGCAGCTACTGATCACCTTGTTTGTTGTAGGCAACGCACACTCCTCCTATAGAATCGGCTAGAGTAGAATTCCATTCTTTCCCAGCTCAGGTTTTTTAGCATTCATTGTTTACCACAGACATGCTGCTGCAACACAAGACCAAAAGTCTGTGTTTCTCCAGCTCTCCTTCGCAACCTTTTCAATGACAATGCTGCTTATAAACTTGCAGCTAGACAGAGGAAAAAGAGGAAAAGGGGTTGAGAAGCATAAAAAGACTTTCTAAATGGGAGCTTCAAAACGGGTTAACTGAAGTATTCATGTATTCAAGACACAGAAATTAAGAGAGGAAGTGGCATCATTACAATCTTAGTCCCAGAATTGACCAAAGAAAGCTGGTGAAGGGAAAAGTATGGCTGGCTTGCATGGAACCCCTGAACCCCTTTTTGCAGTCTTTGGAACCCCCTGGGACATTCCCACAAGCTCCTAGACCCCCACACAAACTCAGTTTTGCTCCTCTGTCCCTCACCTCCCAATCCCTATCCCAAAATTACCTTGCAGAGGGAGAGGCAGCACTAGGGGCACAGGGAGCAGGAGGGAGAAATGGCGGCCTCCAGGGCATGCGAGGCTTTGTGCTAGTTTGCTGGCCAATCACCCATGCCCACGTTGGGTGGGGAAACACATGAGGAGTGGGATCCCATCCTGGTCCCGAGTTTTCAGGCGTCCTGGTCTCCCAAGTTTTCAGGCGTCCTAGTCTCTCACATTTTCAGGCGTCCTGGTCTCCCAGGTTTTCAGGTATCCTGGGCCCTTTCCGCACCTTACCTTTTTTCGGCTGTGGGGTGCGGGGATCGCACAAGCAACCTCCAGTGAGAGGCTCTCACATCCCCACTGCTTCAGCTCCGCACGAGCTGCCTGCTCCTGAGCAGGTAGTGCAAGAGCCCTGCCTCTTCCTTCTGCAGTGCAGCCTGGGAGTTTCCCAGGCTGTGCTGGGGCAGGAAGCGTGACCACCATGGCTCCTGAGGCTCCGCACGTGCAGCAAGTGCGCGTGGGGCCCTGGAACAATGCGTGATCACACATCATTTTCGGCTGAAATACGAAAATGAAAAAGGGCGCGAGCGGCGCCTGCCCTACCCTGAAGCGTCATGCGATTGTGAGTGTGTTGTGCAGATCGCTCCACACAATTGTGCGACACTCGAGGGGCCCTTTCGCATGGTAAACGCCATGCGAAAAGGGCCCTGGTCTCCCAGGTTTTCAGGCGTCCCAGTCTCCAACAAACTGTTTGAGTGTTGGATTCAAAAGATTCCGTTTGCCTATTTTGGCACAGGGATTCGGATTCCCGAATCTCAAATCCCTGCCAAAGATTCAAGGATTCGAGGATTCAGTTGCCCCATCCCTACTTAAAACACATACATGCACACGCACACACACACACACAAATCATTGTCACCCATGGAAGCCCACCCCCATTTCCCAAGCTGCTTCACTGTCAGTGGAATGGGAGGGTTCTTGGGAGAGGTTTAAACCCCTCTCTCCCATGCAGTGGTACTGACCTGGATCAGGGACATAAAACCCTTCCTTATGAATACAGAAGAAATCCTAAACTGCTTTTAATATGCTGTACAGTTGACTCCAAAGCCTAGTTTTGGATCTGGCCTAGGTTTTGGCCTGAACTTTTAAAAAATTGTCCAAAATGCTGAACCTTGCCTCCCATAAGCTCAACACTTTGGGTAGTTTCTTTAAAATTCAGACTAAAACCCAATGCAGATTCACTACCCAATTCACATAGAAGCTACCAGCTGCCATGATCCAAACCTCTGCTTAGTTAACTGCCCTGAACAAAATGGAGATTGGGGGTGATCAGTAATACTGTAGTGCTAGAAAGTGCCAATATAGCTATAGAACCTGTTTGGAGAACCGAACCCATTTCCGTGCCAGAGTGTGATAGTGCTATTATTCTGCTTTCAACATCCTATGGAATCCTGGGGTTTGCAGTTTAGGGAGGGGCCTCAAAGGCTCCTCCCTAAACTGCAAACCCCAGGATTCCATAGGATGTTGAAACCGGAATAATAGCGCTATAACACTGTAGTGCAGAAATGGCTCGAGTGGCCCTTAAGATTATATAAATTGGCCATATTTGTTTGAGAGAGAGAAAGAGAGGAGAGAACTATTAACCACAAATTTATTTATTAGACTATAGTAACTGAAATACATAAATTATGATCATTACAATAAGAGCTATATATAGCCTTACCCCCCCCCCCCAAAATAGTTTTGTCAGGGGTCACACATTGTCAGCTATGAGTTATAAGTAACAGTTTTTTTAAAAAAGGTTCCTACTTCTCCCTCCCACTTTGGATTCTTCAGTGGTATATTGATAAGCAAACTTCACTTAGCCTGGAAGTCAGTTGCTGAAATTTTGACTGATACCATGCATGAAAATCACATTAGCTTGCTTGTAAAAACCTGCTCTGACTACCTGTAAAGTATAGGATTACTTGTAAAGTCCTAGTTATTAACTTACAAGACCTTAAATTGACTTGGTGTCTGAATACCTCAGAGACATTGTGAGACCATACATCCTCGGCCATTTTCCTCTGGCCTCAGTCAATTGGATTAGTCTTTCTGGGTGAAGACATTGAGCCACAGGGCACTTTTAGCATGTGGTTCCACCATATGAAATTCATTAACCATGGAGGTCAGAGTGGCTGACTTTCTGATATGCTCTCAATCAAAGATCAACTGGTACCATTTCTAGATTGCTCTGTAGCTTCAGTAAACCTTCTGTGAGCTTTTATTTTTTATAAACTGTGGTTTGGTTATCCTCCCCCACCCCATACCAACTATAGCTCACTCATGCTGGCAAAGTATTAATTTCCTAATTTTCTGTCTTGCTTTTGTATTGAAAAATGATGAAGACAACAGTTTATTAAGGGATGAGACCCCTAAGGGCTAATGTGCAAATAAGGAAAACTGGAGTCATTTAGCTTTGTCCCTTGGACTGCGCAGGACTTCTAGTTGTGTAGAAGGGGCTACAGAGTAAACATGGTTACTAGTCCCAAAAGAGCAGAGCCACTGGGTCTATGGGAATATGGTAAGTCAACACCTATCTAAATAGCACTGATTCAGGGGGTCTACCCTAGTTGTAGGATAGAGGCCTTCATAAGTAGAAATGGCTCCTCTTCTAATCTATACAGAAGCAGAAGCAACTGTGTAATCTTACTTTCTCTTATGAGCCCTTCACATAAAAAGTGATCCTGATTGCTTGTCTCAGGTGTCTGTTAGGAAACAATATCACAGTTGGCCCCCCACATTTGTAAGTGTTAGGGGCACAGAACCCCCCTCCAAAGTGGAAAACCCACAAATATCAAAATATGTCTGTCTGTCTGTCTGTCTGTGGGAAGGGGGATGACGCATGGTGGGGAGAATGGACACCCAGCATCCAAATCAGGTCAGGGAAAGGAGAGGGAAAGGGAGTAGGAAGGTTAGTGGTCCAATACTTCCTCTATTGCCCATATTCTTCCTTGGGTGTGTGTGGGACATCAGAAGAGGGTTTGCGATGCTGAAAAATTGGGCTGTGAGCTGTCAGACGGTGGCTGGTGGAGAAGGAAGAGGACCACAGGAGGTTTCTAAAGGGCTACACAGCCTGACCAGAGGCACTGAGAGGGAAGGTTCCTCCAGAAAAGAAGCTTTTTAGGTACAAGGATTAGCAAAACTTGCAAATAATCAAATCTGTGGAAGTGACACCCACAAATGTAGCTGTATTTACTTCGTAAATTTATTTGTTGGATGCGTATGCTACTTTTCCTCCAATGACCTCAAGCAGCATACATGGTTCTCCTCCTCCCCACTTTGTCCTCAGAGCAGCCACCTTTTAAGGTAGACTGATAGAGAGCCATAGACCAAAGTACATTTCATGGCTTAGTGGGAACTACAGCCTGGATGCCCTGAGGGCTCTCTCAACAGTCTGACCACTACACTATAGTGGCTCTTAATTAAATGTTTAGAACTAACTTAAGCACTTTCTTTAGGTGTACTATTTGGGGGTATAATTACTACTTATACTTTCATATGGATCTACATGTGAATGGCAACTTTCTGAATGGAAAAGCCTCTACTGCCTGTGAAGGCCATCCACACAATTTATACTACATATTTTCATGCGTTCAAATCACATGGGGGAACCTCCATCTAGAGAGGAGGCTTTCTCATTCAGAAAGCTGTTCTTCCTAAGTATGAGGTGATAGAAAACATGAAGGGGGTGGTACTTTTAACTGGTTGTAAGCCACCTTGAATCATGCGCTAGGAATAAGGTAGGATATTAATTACTTAATTAAATAGTGCACTCCTGTTTGTCTCATTTTTAAACCCAGAAATGGGATATACAAAAAGTGGAAATTTGTACATATATCACCCAAGAATCATGATTACTAGAATGAAATGAAATGGCACATTCTACAATATGAAGTATGAACTCTACCTCAAAAGAATAGAGAGCACTCAAGCAAAACTTCAGCTTTTGCTGCACTCAGCATGAACAAAATAACTCTTCAGACATATTATTGTCTTACAGATCCATTAATTGTGATATTAGAAATAGGCCTCAGGACTGTACATCCTAGTCAGTATTACTGTCTGCTGGAACAATCTGGACTTATTTATTTGGGTACTATTAAACAATCCTATTAAGCCAGTTTTGAGACTGACAGCAAAATCCTGTCCATGTTTCCTCAGGAGTAGGCATTTAGAGAGTTCAGTGGGAATTATTGCCACAGAAGTATACATTGATCCTAAGTATATCCTAAAGTATATCCTAAAGTATATCCTAAGATTTTTGCCAATGATACCCTTATTATTAGGACAAATCCCAATGATTCAGATTCCAAATTCTGAAGTGAATTGATCTGATTTGGACAGATCTGGGAGACATCCAAATTGAGGTGGGATTCCTTCAAAGCATGCCAAATCTGAATATGAACTCTCCTGAAGATTAATTGGCAATTTGGATTCAGGGCTGGGAGCAGAACCCAAAACAGTATTCCTCCAAAACTTGATAGATTTTCCCCCCAAGCCTTCTATGTAAGGAAAATGCCTGGGTACAAAAGGAGGAGTGAGAGTCAGGACCGTACTTTTGTTATTGGCAGCTCTAGCTTCTCATCACAATGAAAGGTTTCACCAGAACTTTCTAATTCCAGTGCTTTGAGGGAGAGATATGTTTTAACTTCTGAGGACAGTAATATATGAGTGTTTATTGCTACCCCAAGAACAAAGATGTTAAATCTATTTTTTGGAAAAGTCTGTGGGACTTGAGAAATTGGCTGCTTGCTTAGGAAATGCTGGACTTATGTGTCCTTGTGCTTCTGCTACTGTCTGTTCCCAATCTATCTTTAAGTGTATTGTATTTTCTATGGTCTCTTTCATGCTACACAATCGTAATGACTTGATTTCAGTTTAACTGGCTTGGCTTCATCTTGTAGAATCCTTGCATTTACAGTTTGTAGTGGGAACTATTAGAACCCTCTAGCTGAGAATTTGAAATGTCTCACAAAACACCAAATCCCAGGATTCTACAGGCTGGAATCATCACAGTTAAAGTGGTATCAAAATAGGTTAGTTGTAAACTGTAAAAGAGATGACATACTTTAGTGACAATTGAATTGAAGAGGATCTGTTTTCCATTCATCATAACTCCCTGGCCATTTCCGCACGAGGTTGATACATCGTAGTAGTGTCGAATTCTTACCCTCCCATCTGCACGTTGTAGCATTTTAGCATTGTAGTTTTCCTCGTGGTTCTGCACGTTTTCAGCTCCTAGCACAGTTCACTGCAATGAGAAACCACTGTATATAAAAACTGGAAAAACTCCGATGTAAATCTCCCAAACTGGTTCTGCTTCATTTTCTGCCTACATGCAGAAGCATAACATTGATTCACAGCACAGAAGCAGCTGGCTGTAGATGTTCCCAGGCTGTCTCTTCTGTCATTTCCATCCCTCTCTCTCTCCACCCATCAGACAGGCTGCCATGACAGTGGGAAGAGAGTGGATCTGGTAATGGATCGTTAAGATGTGTTTTTTTCCACATATCAATGAACATACATACCTACGCACAAATGTAGCAATGCAGACATGAGTTTAAAATGTGGTGTTTTTTTTTAAAAAAACAGATCAATCAGCAATGGTGGAGGGGGTGAGACAGGGGAATGGGAGTGGCCAGGGACTTGCTCTTGTGGATGCTGCAACCACTGTTCTCCGTGGTAGTACGATGTAAATGAGGTATGTGTGTGCAGACAGCAGTTTCTGAATCAGAGTATAAAACACTGCTCTTGACACATGGTGAACTGCTCCACCCTTCTCATGTGGAAATGGCTTCTATCTCCTGTTTCTATCCTTCTGACATTTTGCAGGTATCATGCTGAGCAACACCTCTACAACATCTGCCCCCCTTTTTTTTGTTCAAACGATCAAAACAAAATAAAAACTCATTGAGACAATTAATTTCCCTCCACTCCACCAATCCAACCATTCCTCTTCTAACAAAACTCTGTACCTATCCCCTCTGAAATTTTGAATGTTTCTTAGCTAGGGTTCCCCTATGGAATATGAAATTTTCATAACAATTTGTTTACAAAACACTCAACACCAAAATTTTGCAATTATGATCCACTCAGAAAGGGTTTCCAGCTTTTGTATGGATTTTCCGATTCCAAAAGGATGAATGACTTCTGCTAAGATTTCATCACCATCAGTAAGAGCTTCAAGTTAGAATATGCTTGTGTTCTGTTTTTCTGCTTGGTCCCATTCACAATTTGAACATGGTCCTTGAGAACTTCTCTGAAATTTCATTTGGCCTTGGGCTGATAGAAGTTTCCCACCCTGGAATATAAGATGTATTTGCCAGAGGCAAATGCTGAAAAATGCTGCACGCATGCTGTAGGTAATTTGCAATGTTGTTCACGGAGAGTGTTATACAACCAAGAGGAAAAGAGAGGGAGAGAAGGAAAGAGGGAGGTAGAGCGGCTTCAACTTCCATGGCTGCATTACATCTGGGTGTAGGATTTCACTTTCAGTTTGCAATATATGTTGGCATTCTGCATTAGGAAGGCTTTCTAATTAATAATTGCCTGAATAGCCAAGATGTCATGCTTAGACTTAAGCACTTAAAAATACTTTTTTTGAAAAAAAAAGTTTAAGTCACCTCTAGAGACATGTAAGACATATGTAGGCTTTCTGGTTTGAATTATTTTTGAGTGGTTCATGATGGAGAAAAGAGAAGAGAGACATTTTAATAAAAATGACCCAATCAAGTCTCCCTTGCCTGACCAACTTTTCATAGCACTAGTTGACAGGGTATTAAGGGGTTCTTTTGTGACTTACTGTATATGAAAAGGGTCACAACATCTAGATTTAGTAGCATCCTAAATAGATACAGTAATTTATTCTAGTTATTCCATTATGCTCTGTTTCACTGGGAATGTGAGCCTTTCAGAATGGTTTCCATGCAAATGGAAACCAGCTGAAAAGCTGACCATGACCAAGATGTAATTTAAGATGGCATTTAAGGCCCTTTCTCTTCTCTGTCTCTGGAGATATCATCATCAAATATAGAATCCATCAGGTAATGTTTTTCCTCATTATTCAACAGCACAATTCTGAAGTGGGAAAGATAATTAGACATACAGTACTGTCGACACAAAGTTTATGAGGAGATTCTGATTAATTAGCTATGGTAAAAAGATTTTTATGGAGTCATAATTAATTTATATTTCAGGAGAAATAGGCAAACACATTTTTATTATTTTTCTCCCAGCAACAGGTTTTTCAAAGGTGTGCAGATATTTCTGATGATTTACTCCTTGAGTTATCTCAAGGATGTAATCTTCCAAAGAGGCAAATGTAGACTGAATGATATAGTCCTGTTGATGTCATAGAAGAGAGGTCAGTTGATAGCTGTTACCAGTGTGAACCAACTTGGGACTACAGATGGAGAAGAATTTTGTCAGGTCTTTTATGAACTGCCCTGATTTGCCCTTCTCAGACTAAACTGCAGATTGGAACACAATTACTGCATTTCTGACCCACTAAGAAATGATAATGGATGTGGGTTCATCTGTGAACTTTATTTAATTATTTCAAATGAGATATGCAAGAAGAGCTGCCCAATGCAGGCTCTAATTCAGGAATGGGTCCCAATTGCCAGCCATTCAACCAGTCGTCTGTTAAATATATAGAGGAAAAGACTTCCCAGGGCACTTCCATCTTCATGTCATAAGACTCAGTGTGCAGAGATGTGCTCCTATCCAAATCTAATCTCCTTCCCTACCCCTGAGGCTTGCAAACTGAGGAGCAAGTTTTTATATATCTGTTCTATTTAGGCAAACATTTCATAACCAAAACCATACTGACATCAATGGATTGCATCTAGACTAAAGGCCATTCTGCCCCACGTTGTTATAGTGCTCTTATTCCACTTTCAACATCCTATGGAATCCTGGGGTTGGCAGTTTAGGGAGGGGCCTTTAGAATTCTCAGCCAAAGAACTCTTTGGCCTCAGTAAACTACAAACCCCGGAATTCCACAGGATGCTGAAAGTGGAATAAGAGCACTATAACAGTGTAGGGCAGAAAAACCCTAAGTCATGTGCAGTAAACCTATTCAATTAGTGAGACTTATCTTAGCTACAACAAACTTGAGTCCCATTGATTTCAATGGGTCTAATGTAAGCCTGAATCCAGGCTCAATACATTTGAGTTTGGGGCCAACTACAGACCTTTAGAACATTCTGCTCTACTGTGGAGGTACAGTTTTGCTCCTTGAACCTGGATGCTGAAATAGATAAAGTAAATGTTAATGCGTACATCTTCTCTGGAAAGCATACCTTGTGTAAGAAGTTGGCTACAGTCATAGAGTAACAGAATCATAGAAATGTAGAGTTGGAAGAGACCACAGGGGCCATCCAGTTCAACCCCCTGCCATGCAGGAACACCCTCAAAGCACTCCCGACAGATGGTCATCCAGCCTCTGCTTAAAAACCTTCAAAGAAGGAGACTCCACCACACTCCGAGGCAGCATATTCCACTGCCGGACAGCCCTGACTGTCAGGAAGTTCTTCCTGAGGTTCGGGTGGAATCTCCTTTCCTGCAGCTTGAATCCATTGCTCCTTGTTCTGGTCTTTGGAGCAGCAGAAAACAAGCCCTCTCCTTCCTCTACATGGCATCCCTTCAAATACTTAAACATGGCTATCATGTCCCCTCTTAACCTTCTCTTCTGCAGACTAAGCATACCCAGTTCTCTAAGTCTGTCCTCATAGGGCATGGCTTCCAGGCCTCTCACCATTTTGGTCACCCTCCTCTGGACCTGCTCCAGCTTGACCATGTCCTTCTTGAATTGGGGTGCCCAGAACTGGACACAGTATTCAAGATGAGGTCTAACCAAAGCAGAGTAGAGTGGTTGTCAATGTCAGGTGGTGGCTTGAACAGAAAACAGAGGCAGGAGCCGAAGTGTATGGCTTTTAGTAATAAGTAGTAAAATAAACAAGAGGTTACATCACCCAAACGAAAGGAGACAGCAAACTCGACAGCTAGGGCTGGCCTGGAACGAAAAATACAGGATGCAGATTCCCCGGATGGAAGACAGTTGTTGCCCCGTGCCCAACTCCCCCCAGCGTCTGACTTAAATATCTAGTCCTTAACCCAGTTGGGCTGATCAAGCGTCCGTTGGCCCAGCTCACAGCTGAAGGCCCTCAGACTTCAGACGCTTCTCTTGCAAACGTTTTGATCTGCGAACCACCTCCTTCTCTCGCCGCCTCTGGAGGAACGTGGGGGGAGGGTCTGCAGCAAACTCCGGGCTGGAGTCAGGAACAGCCGCTTCCGTCGAGCCCGAAGCACTGGTCTCCTCTGCTGCAGGTACTGGCTCGGGGACCGCTGTGGGGTCGCTGGCAGGCCCCTCCCTTGCCTCTGCAGGAGCCCCCTCTCCCTCCCAGGGATCCACCCCCGCCTGGGGTTCCCCATCTAACTCAGAGTCCCCGTCTGAGGCGCCAGCATGCTCAGCCGGGCTCATGACAGTGGTACCAGTACCTCCCTCGATCTAGACACCATACTCCTATTGATGCAGCCGAGAATTGCATTGGCTTACTTAGCTGCCGCATCACACTGCTGACTCATGTTCAGCTTGTGGTCCATTAAACTCCTAGATCCCTTTCACACGTACTGCTATCCAGCCACATGTCCCCCATCCTATATTTATGTATTCCATTTTTTCTACCTAAGTGTAGGACCTTATACTTCTCTCTGTTGAATTTCATTTTGTTAGCTTTGGCCTAGCTCTCCAATCTATCCAGGTCATTTTGAATTTTGATCCTGTCCTCTGGCGTATTAGCAACCCCTCCCAATTTGGTGTCATCGGCAAATTTGATAAGCGTGCCCTCTATTCCTTCATCCAAGTCGTTGATGAAGATATTGAACAGCACTGGGCCCAGGACAGAACCCCGTGGCACCCCGCTAGTCACTTCTCTCCAGGATGAAAAGCAGCCATTTGTGATCACCCTTTGGGTTCGGTCGGTCAACCAATTACAAATCCAACTAACAGTAGCCCTGTCCAGCCCGCATTTTACTAGCTTCTTTGCAAGAATGTCATGGGGAACTTTGTCAAAGGCCTTACTGAAATTGAGAAATGCTACATCCACAGCATTCCCTTCATCTATCAAGCTAGTAACTCTATCATAAAAAGAGATAAGATTAGTCTGGTATGACTTATTTTTGAGAAATCCATGTTGACTTCTTGTGATTACCGCGTTGCTTTCTAAGTCATTAGAAACTGACTACTTAATGATCTGCTCCAGAATCTTTCCGGGTACTGATGTCAGGCTGACTGGGTGATAATTATTTGGGTCCTCTTTTTTTCCCTTCTTGAAGATGAGGACAACATTTGCCCTCTTCCAGTCTGCTGGAACTTCTCCTGTCCTCCAAGATTTCTCAAAGATTATAGCAAGAGGTTCCGAAATGACCTCTGCCAGTTCTTTTAATATCCTAGGATGCAATTCATCTGGCCCTGGAGACTTGAATTCATCCAGTGTGGCCAGGTATTCCTGTACCACCTCTCTATCTGTTACGTGCCTCATTTCCCCTGCTTCCTCCCCTGCTCCCCAACCGCCAGGTCCTATGTACAGATACAAAGGAATAAGCCTTACTGATCCCAATGGGATTGGGACATACTTCTGAATAAACATACATTGAATTGTGAAGGGAAAAGACAAAGTTTTTTTCTATCCTCCATGTCCATGTGCATATTTCTGTGTGGAATGGGGTCGGGATGTGTGCATATATAAGTGTAGTCTCCTGTGTGCAAGATCATAGTAGGTGTTGTACTGGTGAAACCTAGTCAGTCCTTCATTTGCACCAAAAACACACTCAACATATGCATAAAGAATGTTTTCAGACATTGACATCTTCTAGCATGTTACGATATCCTGCTATTATGCTGAAATGTTAATTGCTGCTTATGGAAACTATAGTAAACCCTATTTCTGTGGACTATTTTGGTACAATACTGGTGGGAGCGATAGGAATATTTATAAAGTGTGCCCAACACTTGCTTCTGTTTTTTGAGCACGGGTAGTAAAGACTAGAGAAGAAAAAGGAAATTAAGCTGCAGAGCTATTCATATTATTCATTCAAGAACTGGTTATGCATATTGGATGTGTAGCTTTATGCAAAATGGTTTGAAGCTATGGGGAGAAAAAGGCTGCAATACTCAAGATTCGTGAATAAATAATTCTCAATTAAATGTAAGCACCTAATTATGTTAACTTATAGTAATTACCAATGCAATTATGAAATTGAAGATTAACCTGAAATTGTAGGCTGGCTTATTTCTTTTTATAATAGCTAGAACTTTAATGGGATGTGTAGGTTCTGTCATTCCAGGTATACTGGGGTTAATTTAAAGGGGCTAATAAAGGTCCAGAACATCTTACATACTCTAGCAAATTCTCACATGAATGTGGCCTCAGAAGAATATTCCCAGCTCAGCCATTATTTATCTCAACATTTCTGTGTGATACAACATAGAACAATGCTTTATTCTACATCATGTTATAGCTCCTCTTAGTTCGGTACTGCCTAGGCTGGCTCACAGTGCAATCTTTCCCACACCTACCTGGAGACATCAAAAATTGAGGGCTAAATCCAGTATTAATCTTATCTACAGCAGACCCACTGAAATCAAGAAGACTGAGGTGAGCTATGATTCACATGTACCACTCATTTCAATGTGTCTATTTGAGGGAAGGTTAATATTTCATTTAACACTGAATATGGGATCACTGGACATGCAAAGCATATATCCTTCTGTTAAAACTGTAGGCCTTCCCTGCTACACATTATGCCAGGGCCTCTCTGCTGGCAGCTCTTTACATTTGGGTTTGTTTTATTCATGTACTGATTGTTCATTGCACAGTTACAATACACACATACCATGAGCTGCAGAGATACAGTGAGGAATAATAAAAAGGAAGCCTAATCACTTGCAAATGATGTTAAATCTCAAGATGCAATCACCTACAGCTTGCTTGAAAATCAGATAGCCACACCACAACTCCAGATAAATTTTATTCAGTGGAAGGGATGGATAGGGACAAAGTCTTGTATGGTATATCCATGTAAACTTTGTGAGAAAACATCTCAGGTAACAAGGCAGTTCTGTGCTAATATATTAATATATCTGAAAAGTACTCCAAAAACTGAAGTGAGTTCCAGGCTTCGGTGGCTCTGTGGCCTTTACTTGCTGTCTCTGGGCCCATAGCTGGTGCCTAGTGCACTGATACTGTATCCTTTCTGGCCTCCACAACAAGAGATCCAGTCAGGCAGCTTGGGGCATCTTCCATAGCTGTCACCTTCCCACTACAGAGTTGAGCCAAGCAACAGCTTCACACTTACAATAAGCATACCTGGGATAAGCATGAGGCAGTGGGGTTGGTGCTGAGTGATTGGTGGCAGCCGCTAGTATGACTCTGATGCTACAGGGGCTGTTGGAGCACTGGGTCCAAGGGACAAGGAGATTAGAAAGACTGGAAATAGCAGGTACCCAGCCATGCCAATCTCTGATGCTGGCCCTGTCAAAAGTGGATCCCTAATAAGGCACAGATCCCAGGATAAGACTCTTGCCTAAATACCCTAAAGGCATCAGATCCTGCCTGATCTTGAAAGCTAAGCAGAGTCAGTCCTGCTGGCATCGTGGATAGGAGACTGCTAATGAACAGCAGATCTTGTAGGCTATACAGTGTGCCTTCTTCTGGCATGACTGTTACCCTGCTTGCTGGGGGCCCCTTTGGGGGATTCCCAATGCTTGTCAAAATTATCACTTGTGGGCGAAATTAGCTATGAACACTGCTGTAGCAATGCAAAGAGGGCAGGGTAATTAAAGATCTTGAGCCCAGCTTTATGGAGCTGGATCACAAAGAATCAGGCTAACTGTTCAAATGTAAGTATTTTATTGAAATAAATGTTAAAATCCATACAATCACTCAGGTGCATTCACTCCCACAAGCATAAAAGGCTACAGAAATTTAGAAAGAGGTGAAAATTAAGAGAGAGAGAGAGAGACATAAGGGTTTTGGGGTAATACTGTACCAATCCAGAAGTCTTCAGCTGGGAAAAGACAAACGAAACGCCCAACTCAGCCTCAGGAGGCAGGGCTGAGGGGAGCTTTCCACTGGCAGAGGCTGTGATAACTGAAGCCCCTGTCAGAGCTGCTGATGACGAGCAGCAGCTGTTGGTCCCTGTGGCTCTGGCTGGAGATGACAAGCAGCAGCTGTTGGCCCCTGTGGCTCTGTCCTGCAGCTCAAGAGCTCCCCCTGCTGCCATGGACCAAGCAGGTGCAGACATCCCTCTGCCTGCTCCTTTAGAGCAACAGGGATCCGATTCTGAAGAGGCTCTGGAGCCTGGTTCAATAAGCCCCCAATCAAGGTGGAGACTCAAGAGAGCTGTGCAAAGGGAGGCTTCCTTGGCTAAGTTTAAGAAGTGGTGACTGGACACACCTGTGTCTGGGCCTATATAACTGCCTGCCTGGAAGCTTCCCTTTGCTTGTGGCAAACTTCTTACAAGCCCTCCTCTTGCCTGTACCTTGCTCTCAGCACCTGGTTCCTGATACCTTGAATTGATCTCTGGACTCTTGACCCTTGGCTTTGGAACTCTGACTACAGCTTCACTTGGTGCTCTGGTAAATGAACTTCCTTGAGTAAGTGCTTGTTTGTCTCCTCCCAGCTGGACTTTGCTGGCTCTCTCACTCTCTTCTCTGGGCTAGCTTGCAGCCCAGGTCTCTGACCTTGACAGAGGCATTGTATGTGAGTCTGGGAGAACTCCAAAATGGAGGAGAAAAGGGGTGCTAGTTATAGTGCTGAATATGTCCTGGGGACTGGATGGCTGCATTTTTATGAAGCTGGATCTCAGTTTTGTAGTTCAAAAAAAAATACAGTCAGATATCCTTGTAGTTCCCTGCAAGATGGCTATCTTATCTGGGGATGCTTGCCTCCAAGGTGTCACATTCCTGGCTGTTTGGAATGTTTATTTGATCCCAGAGACCTCTTGTCTCCTGTTGGTGCTATTATTGCTGGAAATCCATTCAAATGGTCTGTGAGAACCATTTTGAGATTCACCTAGGATGTGTGACAGAAAACAGGGCTATCCTTTGATCTATATCCATAGCTTCAAAGCCTATGTGTCCTTCCAGTAGATCTCTATGGCTTACTATGTTTGATATAAAATAATTATGATCCTCAGAACATAGTATATAGGTGGGGTAACGTGACCTCCACATTCACAAATGTGAAGTCACACGAAGTATTGTGTCCTATGTAAATGTAAAGCACTTTTAAAATTTCACACAACCAAAAATATACTGGAGTATGTTGGCATTTCTCTGAGTTAGACATATGGATAACACTAAATGTTTGTCCTTTTTCTTTTCTCTGATGGGGTTGCATGCTTATTCTTTTTAAGTTAATGTGTTAGGCTCTAGCAGCAGTGACAGTAATTGGCTCATTGCTGCGCAGGTTTTAGAGAATGACAGATGGCATGCAGAATAGATTTGATGTATTTTATAAGGTTAATTCTGTTTAGATGGAACAAGTAGAAGAGCATTCTTACTGCTTTACCTAAACAGTGGATTCAATTTAAGACATTACTTGTACAATTTTGGATTCTACTGATGCCTTACCATTTTTACTATACAGAAAGTACAACACATAGCTTATTAAATCATTGATTTAGTCTCTGTTGGGGAGAGGGGGAATCAAGGTCACCTGACCTGGGGCTGAGGTTGAATGAATAAAATATACCAAATGCATCTTCTGCTTCTGTTGCCAGCTTGATGACTGGGGGGAAAATACACCAGAGTTGGTGTAGGGAGGCATTCTTAGTAACTCTTCCTCAATGGAACTTTTCTCCTATGATGATGTGCTAAAACATTTGATCACCGAGATTATATACTGAGGTCATTTTAAACACATGGGTCACAATACATCACAAGGTTAAGTGTTATGAATACATTTCAGTGGGCTTAAGTGTTCTCAAGGATATTTCAGAAAAGACAGTTCTAGAAAATTGTATTCTGAATGGTTAGAAGAAGATACCATTTGTGAGCTTGACTTTCACTTAGCTTAAATCTACATCAAAATACAGTTCTGCTGCAATGCAAAAACAATGCTATTAGTGTCTCATCTTTGTTACATGATTGGGTACTGGCTGCACGGGGAACATCCCATGCACTTCTTTATCAATTAGACATAAATATTTGTTGCTGCTACTTCTCTGCCTTTCCCCCAAAACTGGGACTAATGGAGCTTACAAATTTAAATGAGTATAATATAGTTAAAAACATACAGAAACTTGACATTATGATAGAATTGAACTATTAATAATATTCAAAAAAATTAAAGCATACATTAAAAAATGATAAAAGACATTAAAACCATACAATTATCACAGTACAGTAATTTTGTAACAGCCCTTCTTTTAAAAACCTTCAGTTCTACATTTTTTTTACATAGTAAAGATGCACTGAGCATATGTAAAGTTGCTCCAGTGATCCTAGCCCAGGCTTATCCCTGACTTCAGTCAAGACAGGTGAAGGATGAATGGTTGTCCAGAGTGAAGTCAAAGGGAATGCATCAAATCAGATAAATGTTGATCCTACCTTCCAGAAAAGAGGCCATACAAAGTTTCCTGCCTTCTGTCAGATGCCCTACTTGGAAATACTTGAAGGATAGGGAGACAATAAAGGGGAAATGCACATTTTGCCTCCATATCCATCCACCTACTAAAAGCACTCCAGCTGTGATTACTAAACTCAGATACTGATACCAATTTGCTGATGACTTGGGACAGAGTTGGGGAAATGTTACCTATCATACAATATAATAAATTGATATTTGTTGATTGTAGAACCATTTGATAGATTAAGCAATGTCACAGCTGATGGTTGAGAAGCAGCAATGGGCTCCCCACAAACTTTCACAGGCTGTCCATTAAGAATTCTTATGGAATTGGAGACCTATACAATTAGCATGACACACAGATAGATTAGTGGATATGGAAGGCATGATCAATCCATTACAAGCATCCCTCATTTTTCAATAATACGCTCCTTTTTCAATTACAACCAGAACCCATATATTTGACATGTGATCCACTCTTTCGCATATTAATTGAAAAGGGTCAAAAGAGCAGATAATCAAAAAAGGGGCCACAAGCTGCTTTTTCTTCCTTCCATGCAGAACAAAAAAAAAAAAGACCTCTGTGCAGGTGGAGAGGAGAAGCAGCAGCAAGAAAAAGGCTAGTGTATCTGACAAACTTCTACTTTCTTCCTCTTCCTGTGCTTGAGAAGCTGCCCTGTGGGCATGTGTGCATGCAAGGCATGCTAGACCTTGGTGATGGGTTGTGTGAGGGAGAGGACAAGAGACAGAGAGTCCATGGTGGTGCCTCCCTTGCAGGATCTGTAGGCACTGGAGAATGGAAACACATGGAGCCAGAGTAAGCAGCTACATGCATGCCCATGCAAGCAGCAGCTCAAATCTCACCAGGCATAGCCTATAGTGCAAACAGGAAGAGTCTGATAGGCAGGCCTCTCACTGGCCCTCACATACACCACCACCCATCCGCCAACTTTAGCTTGCCCTGCAACGGCATGCATTATCAAAGGGGAATTTGTGATGGGTTGCACCTGCCTGCCTGCCCCCTCTGCCACTCACGGCGAGGGGCTCCAGCAGCTGGGTTACAGGTGCCTCTTCTGCCCAGCAGGGATGTTTGTACAGTGTGCCTGTGGATGCTTCTGCCTATCCCTTCCCTCTTTCTGCCAACCCTTCCCCAGATTCAACCCCCATACACACACACATAAACCTGCTTAGTAGGCAGCCTAAAGCTGATGGAGGCGGCAGCACAGCAGGAAGGAACAAACACGACAGCCCCGGAAAGAAAGGGATGGTGCTGAGTCAATTGAAAGACACCCATATAGATACATTTTAATGTTTTCTGCTTTTTGACAGTGCCCTGGTCCCTAACCTGTCAAATAAGTGAAGAACACCTAAATTCTTCTTTCCTGGTTTTCCCAGTAGACAAACCAGCCAGGTTTCTATCTTTAATAGTCTGGCAACTAGTAATATCAGATTGTCTCTTCCTGTTTTGTGCTATATGTAATTTGTGCTATATGTAATTTGGAATTTGTATGTAATTTGGAAGCTATATGCAATAAAGCTTACTGTGTACACCATGGATGAGACTTAATGTAGCTTTCCAGATGTTGTACCACACCTCCCATCACCTTGGCCACCACAGCCTATAATGAGAAATTTCTGGGGGTTGTAGCTCAACATTTGGAGAGTTGGAATTCCTACGCTGGGTGTACAAACCTTACAAACCTTCTTCCTGAGGACATCCAGATACTGAACATTTTGGTAAGAGAGATTATTTCAACATTTGTTTTGCCTTCCCCAGTGTATCTTTCAATACTTGGATAGGAAGAAAAGCGAATTCCTTCATGCTGGGATTTTAGCACGTAAACAGCCTGCATACAGAGAAAGCAGGTTGGGTGGGTGGGAATGGCTGTATCCTGCTTTCCCAACATGGCTATACTTGTGAATCCGCTCAGCCAGACTAGCTGTAAAAGAGCAGGAGACAAACTGTAAATCAAACAGTAAATCACTTGACTGTTAAATAAGGCTCCAGATACACAATCTCTCATCATCCAAGGAGTCTTGTGAAATCAATGCTGTTTAAACCATCTGTAATCATTTATTTACTTATTGTTTTCCAATGAATATGGATAGTGGTCTGAAAGCTAGGGACAATACGTCGTTTCAGTTGTGCCGAGTGTTCTGCAATACATGCCTGAAGTAACAAAGCACCAGAGATTACTTCACGTGTACAGATTATGTGTTATTTGTGAGAGTGTCACTTGCACCGCTCTTTCTTTTGCAAGCGAAAGTATAAAACCATGTGATTAGCTATGACACTTTATGTGTTGGGTTTTACCCAGATAAATGTCAGATTTAGATAATCCTACAGAATCTACACCGCATACTCTTAGGAACATGCCTCTCTCTGAAGTTTAAGAACAAAAGAGTTTTCTCCATTCCAAATTTCTACAGTGGCGCAACAGCATTACGGGATCATGCAAAAGTTTAAGAACTTTCTGAGGTTTGCACCCCAAATTACTGCAGATTAAGATAAGAGCAAGTAGATTATGTTCAGCATGGAAAACCCGACTGAGCCATTTGAGAATACCAGTCTCTTGCTTTACTCATCCCAATGACAGCCTGTTACATCCTCCATTCTGAGAAGCAAATGCATTTATTATAACATGTTGGCAGAGACATCTGGATGAGCTGCTAGGAAAGGAATGAACCATGCTACGGAAATATAGGTTGTTAGCATTCATTGATAATGTATTAATAACTGATGAGTTAATTATCATAAATATACTGCTTCCTGTAGAGAATATCCTTTCAGTATGCAGCCCAATTTATATGCTTATGAAATTTTTACCTCTCCATCTGAGAAGTGAAGTCAAGCTGATGTCCAGTCATGGTCAAGTAGCTGGATCACCCAGCTCAGTCCTAACAGTGTTTGCCTGGACTTTATATAAATTTCAATTTTAACTTTCAAAAACAAGATGAACAAGTAATTATAAAACCCAACTCACTACTTTTAGATTTTGAAGGATTGTTTCTAGCTGATTGGATTGTGGATAGAGGTTTGATTCCTCGTACTGAGGATACCATGAAACACTGTAGCAATTTGACATGTTGGACGCCTCTCCAGAAACTGTTATTTGCATATACCAATGCAATGGGGAGATGGGATGAAAATGTGAGGGCTGAGTATACAGCACATCTTTCTTTGCAATAGACATTTCATACATTCTGATGACCTAGAATTTTACTTGTTTACCCTGAATTACTTGATCATTCCAAAATTAAAATGTTTTTTGAAATATGAACAGTTTTATTAGGAATGTTTACATTCTAACTCACACTAGCGTAGCTTTTACAGCAAAGGAAGATGAACAAGACTCTGACAACATAGAAAAGTGATCTATTTTAGAGGACTGCTGTGATTGGGGTTAAGCAGAGTTTTATCAATTTCATTCTTCCCTTCAAACTTAATCTCAGTTATCAAATGTTCCCAAAACCAGTTCCTTCATGTACCCCATTCATTAACCTGCTTTTTCTTCTTTCATTAATTAGAGTCAGAATATCCCATGCTGTATAAGGATGGCACATTAGAATAGCACTTCAGGCATCTGATTTACTGTTGTTGTGGTGAGCTTTCAAGTTGTTTCTGAGTTACAGCAAAACTAAGGCAAACTTGACACAGGATTTTCATGGCAAGATTTGTTCAAAGGGGCGTTTGCCGGGTTTGTCCTTCCCCTCATCTGAGGCTGAGAGTGTAACTTGCCCAGATTCACCAAGTGGGTTTCCATGGCCAAGCAGGGATTCGAACCCTGGTCTCCAGAGTTGCAGTCCATCACTCAAGCCGCTATATTTAGCTTATTAACTACCTATTTAAATAATTTAACTGCGCCAAACTATTGCATATTAATTACTAAGGCCAGATGCAATGCTTTTCCCTCAGAATTAATTTTTGGTAGATATGCTGGGTTATCCAGTTCTACAAGACTTTGCCCCCGCAGGTCACAAGATGTTGAAACAATGTCACATATTTTGCTATCTTGTACTTTTTATAGTCAGAGTCACAATCAATCTCCCTTATTAAGCTGTATGTTGGACTGTTTGGAAAAGTTTTATGTAAAAACCCTGCTGGAGGACTCATATACAAACATAACCCTATCAGTTGCCAAATTTCTATCAGATTTCTATAAGATCAGAGAGAGAGAAGCATCAAAACTAGATCGGGATACTGGTAACATGCTATAAAATCAATCAATCCAATTTTATTTTGTTAATGAGATGGAATTAATGAATGCCTATATTTTACCTAATAACCCATACTGTTTGCAATTTTAATTTATTTTATGCATTTTTATCTTATTTTTAGTAGGTGTACCTTTCTTATACCTATATTGTACAGTTTGAATGGTTCATTATGTTGGGTCTATGGACCATAAAATAAAGTTTGCTATATTATAGCTCATTAACTAAAATGGTAAGGTCACTCACGGTGTTATGGGATCCATATAGCTCTTCTTTAATTCTTCCAACAGTGTGTGTTGAGCTGATGTATCAGAAGGATATAAGCTGACTGTTAGTTTCCTCGTCAAAACCAGCTTGACACTAAGGCTGAAGCAAATATTCTTTCTGCTCACTTCTGACATGTCATTTTGTTAGGGATTGAGAAAGTTACAGAAATTGGCTACTAAGTCCCCCTCCATTCACTCATGCAGCATTTGGCTTTCTGTTTGGAGACGTTATGTGCAGGGAGTGGAACCCATTGAAATGTTAGTCTCCATGGACACTTGAACTGGTTGGATGAGAAAGCAGCTGCTTTTGGCCCTCCTTCAACTGTCCCCTTGCAACAACCATTCCATCAGCCCATCTAAAACATTTCTGTTTCAGTGGGGCTTTATAAGAACTATGCTTGAGCTTGTTTTCCCTCCCTCCCCTGCCCTCTTTTCCTCATGTATGATATTTTCTGGATGTAATGGCTCATGGCAAGGGCTATCTTAAAAATGATTTTGTCAGTCAGTCTGGGAGCATTCTCAGCTAAATAGCAGCTGAGAGTGCTTTAAATAAATAATGTTACCACCTGGCCATTGACACCTTTCTGTCAAGAATGGCTCCAAGGCAAGGTCTATTTACCCTGTTTCCATGTGGGCTGGGCAGTGGAAATTCACTCAGTCTATGACGGAGACAAATCTTTCTACCATAAATGGATTTTGGCTGAGTTGTTGGGTTAAAAGTTAAGAAAGTCTGTATTCATAATTATCCACAGAGTGTCTCCGTTGTGCTTGTATGAGATCTTTAATAAGGCTGAAATGGGCTGCCCCTTCTCATGGTGGCACCCACAGATCATGCATTCTATCTTAACAGGGTCCCCACTTTTTCTTCTATGCTCCTTTGAAGAAACTCTGCTACTACCTGAGCTACCCAAAAGGCAGAAATTCAATAGGCAGAGTTTCTCTATTTCTGCATTTTTGTGATGATGAACCCATATAGCATTTGTATAGCAGCTCTGAAAAGGAGGAGTGGTTCTAATTTCAAACATGAAAGATCTGTGATTCAAACCTACCTAAAATTCACTCTTAAAGGTTAAACTCATTTATTCAAAAAGAGATTTAGGGGAAAGAATGTGAACTGTCTGCATTTTTTTAAGGACTGGCAGTAAAGGTTGCAGTATTTCTTTGATACTGAAGTGAAAATGTTCTGCATTGCCGAGACAACTATGGCATCACTTCTAGGCCAGTGGTGGGGAATTTGTCACCTTCCAGATGTTGTTGAACTCCAGCTGCCATCACAGAAAAAATCACAGACTGTTGGAATTACTGTTAGGGCATTAGGATAGAGAAGTTATCATGCATAAATATAGCTGTGGAACTAGAATAGCAGCATCCCTTAGCCTATGTCACACTGAACATGAAAATGAGGAGTGATGAATGAAATCATATTTAGAGATCTGTTTGTATGACTAAATAGAACCTATGTGCCATCTAATGATGTGTGAACTTCCTCCTCGGATCAGGAATTTTAGTGCTTGTGATCCAGGAAGCTAACCATTTATTACGCACATCTCTGAAATATCCAGGGCAAGACTTTAAACTGCTGCAGTTATCAAAGCAACCATTCAGCCTTGTTCATTCCTGTGTTTTTCGGATGATGATGATGCAGCAATTAACTACTCTGGCAAGCAGTGTCGATACTAAGAAGATCTAAATGCCATTAAATTGATTTAACTTTGATTGTGCTATTAGGACTACCCTGAATTCCCCACACACAATCATTTTGGCATCCCATTCACTGGTGCCAGAGGGCATTTGGGAATATTGGGCTGAAAGAAGGGCTTCCAGTTGCGATAGCATGGATATTCCTTGAAGGTGGTATCTGCCATTTTGGCTGCATTTTCTCTGGAAGCTATGCCATATTTTCTCCTACAAATAAAAATGGTGGCCACAGCCCTGCAAACTAGAAACAGTATCCCCACCTCCATCTTGAAAGGGAATATCAGGGAGAATGTTTCCCTGTAAAACTAAGAGTTACTTTGGTCTAGTCTTAATTGTCAGGAAACATTTTGCTCAAAGGCACTACTGCTGAAAAATGCAGGAAGTTAAGAGACTGCTGCTTATACATTCTTTTTTGTTATCATGGTGACTGATCTAATTGCTAGATGCATACATATATTGCAATTTTTTTGAGTACGGGATGGATATGCATCCAGCTCTGAGGTACACCTGTGACTTTGTCCACAGCTGCTCTGTGATCTGTCTCCACCTGCTTCTGGTGATTGCAGGATTAGTGGAGCAGCTGGAGTTTGCACAGCTGGATCCACCCTTTCAGCTGCTAACTGGCCTTTTCTTTAAAAAAAACAACACTTAAAAAAACATGCAAAAGTTAAGCAACCATTCCAGAAGAAAACTGCATTTCTACAAAGTAAAATATGTTTACTACATCCCTCAAGAAAAATCCAGATTACCCTCTATATGTGATTCCATTCTGCCCTTTTGTAGCAAGTGCTGGTAGCAATTAGTGGGTAAAATGATTTATGGTGAGGAATTAAAAATTACAACTACTTGCTGCAGTGAAAGCCAGCATGCTGCAGTGGCTTGAGTGCTGGTCTAAGGCCATTTCCGCACTAGACTGTTATACCGCTATTATTCCACTTGCAACATCCTCTGGAATCCTGGGGTTTGCAGAAACTGCAAACCCCAGGATTCCATAGGATGTTGCAAGTGGGATAATAGCGCTATAACAGTCTAGTGTGGAAATGGCCTGAGAGTCTGGGAGACCTGGCTTCAAATCCCCATATGGCCATGGGAACCCACTGGGTGCCCTTGGGGAAATCACATGCTCTTCTCCCCAGAGGAAGGCGGTAACAAATTTCCTCTGAACAAATCTTGCTAAACAAAGCGTGATACAGTCAACCACAAGTCAGAAATGAGATGAAAGCACACATCAGCATCAAAACTTGCCACAGTTCAAACTGCTCTGATAGATCAGTGATTGGAGCAACTGTTATACAGAACAGTTATACAGAACAGTGGTTACCTCAGGTTGCAGGTGCTGTGATGTGGCAACATGTGAGAAGAGAGGGCTATGTGCCACATAGCTATCACTGTTTCTTCAACTAGCCTACTGCCTTTGGGTTCAGTAAGATAGAATCATAGGGTTGGAAGAGACCCCAGTGGCCACCCAGTCCAACCCCCTGCCACGCACGAACCCACATCAAAGCACCCCCAACAGATGGCCATTCAGCCTCTGCTTAAAAACCTCCAAAGGAGGAGACTCCGCCACACTCTGAGACAGCATATTCCACTGCTGAACAGCTCTGACCATCAGGAAGTTCTTTCTGAGGTTTAAGTGGAATCTCTTTTTCTTAAGTTTGAATCCATTTCTCCTTGTCCTAGTCTCTGGACCAGTGGAAAACAAGCCCGCTCCCTCCTTAACATGACATCTCTTCAAATATTTAAACATGGCTATCATGTCCCCTCTTAACCTTCTCTTCTGCAGACTATATGTACCCAGCTCCCTAAGCCACTCCTCACAGGGCATGGCTTCCAGATCCTTCACCATTTTGGTCACCCTCCTCTGGACATGCTCCAGCTTGTCAATATCCTTCTTGAAATGAGGTGCCCGGGACTCAGTATTCACAGATGTTGTTGCTCCACTGTCAGGATGCTGAGTGAAAATGCAATTGCTTCTCCAAGCAGCATCTATAAATGGAATGGAACGAGGCATTCTCTTGTCGATTGCATCTATCAGCTAAGTGTCTTGTGTAAGTTCTGGTTGTGGAGACTCCTACTCTGCGCCCAAAATATGTATACACACCTTTCTTCCTTCAATGGTTTTTTTTAATTATTATTGTTATTACCATAGTGACTACCTCTACTATAAACATTTCGCCCGTCCTGCAAAGAATTAATAAAAAGTCGATACTCTTCAAACATGAATACTTTTTTTTTAAGACTACCACTGGAACCCAGATTGCTCTAATTCAGATCTTAAAAAAACATACCAGTACCACCTCCTTAAGATGGAATGTTCCTAAGACATGAAATGTGACAGGCATGGCTTTTAATTCTCAGAGACCCTACTTTTATTCTTTTCAAAAAGAAGAAGAAGAAGAGGGGGGGAAAAAAGAAGCTTACCTCTTTTGAGGTTGGATTATGTTCCTTGAAAGCATAATCTGAATCAAGCAATGATGTGGGGGCATATCACTGTTAGAGAAGCAATTAAGGAAAAAAATACATAGAGGAATTTGCATATGGTCAAGTCTGTAGTCCAGATCAGTGGACTTCATATAACATACAGAATGCTGTCGAGTTCAGAGCAAGTGGAGAGTATTCAAATACTGCACTTCCTAGGAAAGGCCTCGTTCACCACTGCTAACACTTTCAAATACTGGTTTTAACTCATGTATGTGATATTAGGTACTAATTAAAGAATTCTCAGTGGAGCTCTCAAATCAGGAGAAAAGATGGAGCTTTGTCAGCATCTGTCAGTAGTCTCTCCCAAGTCAGTCTGGAGACAAAGGAAGACCTCAAAGAACAACTGTAACAGCAGTAGTGTGATACAGTAACTACATTTACTGCACTCAAATGCCACTGAATCTTGATGCCTACTGTGTTGCCTCGCACTGTTATATCCCCATGTACTTTCAAAATATTAGCTGCATCAAGCCAACGGTGTAGTGCTTAGAGCAGGGTTTCTCAACCAAGGTTCTCTAGAACTCTCAGGTTTCACAAGAGGTTGCTAAGAATTTCCTGAGATATCATGATTGAAAAAAATAATCTTTTTCTAGCTGAGATATAATAATTTTAATACAAGGATTCCTTGGGAACTAAAAATTATTTCAAGGATTCTTCCAAGGTAAAAGGTTGAGGAACAGGAGGTTCCATTACTGGAAAAAAATCCGGTAATGGCCCCTGATCACACAACACTCCCATCACCAGCAGCCACGCAGAAAGGGCGGAAGTGCAATCTAGGTGCTCCTTTCCCTAGTGCAGCACAGAAAGTGGCTGGCTGCACTGTGGAAGGAAGGTGCGTGTCCCTTGTGCTACCCTTCTGCAGGGAGCCGGCCAGGTGTGGAGAGGAGCGGAAAGGGCCTAAGTTTTGATGCAACATATTCCCTTGCCAATGGAACATCTTTTCCCCAGGAAGTAGGGTATCTTCCTCTTCTTCTTTCTTACCATGCACTTGCTGTTTGTTCACTTCATTATCTATGAGATATGGTTACCCAAATCTGGCCAGTGCTTAGAGATGTGAATCCTTGACTACTTTGTCTTCTCATGTGGGAGCAAATAATTATGCTAGATTTCTTACTTCTGTGAGAGAAAGTGAACATTCCTGTGCCAAACTCACCCCATATCCAAATATCCCGAAGATTTGCAGGAGAGTTATTCTGTGTAGAAAACTATGTGGGTTTTTTTCACAAAACACTGTTTTTTGCACAGAAAAAAAAAAAGGTTCCTGCAGAGGAAACTGTGTTTTTACGCAGAGAATAATTAGTTCTTAACACCTTGGGACCTTTGAATATGGGAAGAAAATTGTGCAAGATTCTCACTGTTCTATCAATTTCTTGGAATTTTTCCCCTGACTTTCAGGAAGCCCCTTTTGCAAACTGAGAAGGTATAACAATGAATACTCGTCCTATCCCTACTGCTGATTGGTAGTTATCTGGCAGTTTTCCTAATACATGTGTGTTCTATGGATGATTGCACCAGCCATCTGCTGGAGTGCCGGGAACCCCAGCCAGTGAGGAAAGAAATCCATCCTACCGCTCTCCTGCAAACCAGTGTTACATCTCACTATGTCAGGAAATCATCTCCTAATTTCTGGGCAAGGAATTTTTTTGTAATAACAAGCAGAGGAGAACATGGAGCTGATCAATATATGCGTTGCATTTCCTGGACTATATCAGGAGGGGCACTTTTTTTGGTCTTGATGGAGAATGCAACCTACAGAATTATGACTGCTCAAGCAAAAAATGATCTTTTAGTCCAAAAAGACTATATGGTACGTTAACACATAGATACAGAGTGTTAACCCCATAGGACTTCAGAAATGGAGGCGATCAAGTTCCTAATGGAAGTGAAAGCTATGTTGGGTAATCTATCTCACCACTTAATCTACTGCACAAAGAATATGTTATAGAGAAAAAGTGGAGGCAAAGATCTTTATATGTTGTCTTGAATTCTTTGAGGAAAAGGTGGATAGAAATGAAACGTATAAAATCCTTCTTCAAATCACATTCCTAGATGCAGACCTACTGATCAACAGTTCCACTGACAGATCATTCTTTAAACTCCAGATCTCAGGGTCTACTGATGGAGTCATTGCTTTTTGATTTCCAAGGAGTGAAGGCCTCATCTTATGTTATTTTCTAACTGTACTGATTTCCAAGTTGGTTCTACCATAACAGCAAAAATGATGTGATCATTCAAGTTTGCCAACCACATGGTTTGGTGGGACAATACAATGTGGCTGGAACTTGTAGAGGCTTCCACCCTGTTGAGGGGTTCAGGAACAATAAACACACAAGAAGAGGGAGCACCCAAGGCACACTGCCATCCATACAGAAGGCGGCTTTCTCAATGGGGGAGGCTCCTATATCTCTGGAGGTTCTCCTCATAATCTGGAACACTAGAAAATAGCACATAAATTGTGTATAGAGCCTCCAATGATACAGAAGGCTCTCCCCCTTTTCAGAAAGCCACTTTCTGTAGAGAGCAAAGGAAATGATGGTAGTAGTGATAGTGAAGTATGTGTGCTCCCCACCCTCATACTCTTATTTTTACGCAGCTCCTGAATATCTAAATATAAATAGTGTGCCATTTCTAAAGTATTTTCACCCTGCAATAGAAGAAACTATGTTCACTTTGCTAGGTTACAGAAGAGGAAGCGAGAGTCTCTAGATTGTTCCAAAAATGTAAAGCAGGATCAGCAGAGAAAGATGTTGAAGTGGCAGCATTTTCCCTGAGATGCAGCCAACTTAGAAGTGGGATGTGGATTAGTGTCATCAGAAGCTGCTGAAAGAGCTGTGGAGGCAAGCTTCCGATGGGGGGACTTTTCTTTTTGCACAGCCTGGAAACAACAACAGGGCAGCAGGATTGTGTAGAAACTTCTTTTGAAATGTTTTCCATCTGCCTCTGCTTCTAAATCTTCTCTGTATGTTCAAGTGATAGGAAGATTATCATAAGCATGCCATGCATTTTTGTTGTTGCTATTGTTCCATTGAATTGAAAGATGAATCAATTAATTTGAGCAAATAAATAGATGCCCTGAGTTAACTAGAAAGCAGAATGGCACTTTTTCCCCCCAAATAATAATAGTTTAAAAAAGGGATGGGAGTTCCATCTTAGAGGAGGCATTCTGTTCTACATGTGAGAGAAGTGGAATGCCTCTTTTAAAATAAAGATGAGTTGCAAAATGTGTCCACTGTTTACCAATGGAGCTTTTTTTTTTCTTTCTCCTTAGAATAGTTTTAAAATTGGTCAACTGTAAGCCACTTTGAGTTCCAGCCTGGAATGAAGACAGGAGGAAAAGGAAGAGTGCAAATTTATGAAAATTTCAATTTGGTTGATTGGCTAGTCAACAGAAGCTCATATTATGAAAAGTCTCAGATTTATTTGGATGACAGCCCTAATAAAATAATAATTAAAATAATATAATAATAAAATAATGGATTGTATCCAACTTATGTGGGATTTATATACAGAACAGGTGGTTTTCAGCAGTTTCCCCAGTGTGTCTGTCATTTAGTTCTCTGCAAATCTGCTTTAGAAGATGGAAAAATCCTCTATAAAAGCATGGGCAGTGGCAAGGAAGAAACTGTGTGATGCTATAGGATGTAGAGGGTATTGTCAAAATTACTTCCTTCTGTTTCGCTGATGGAAGCCACTGGTGGATCAAAGAACTGTTCATCTGCGGAAAGATACCTTTTGCGCAGAATCCAATGAAAAATCATTCAGTTGCACACAACCATTTTATAGGCCTTACTGAATAATAGTCATGTGATGCGGGCCCATAATATTTCAGCTTTGCAGATAGATTCTGGCTGAGATACAGCAGGTAAAGCAAATGGATGACTATAGGGTGGAATTGTTGTTCTGTGCCTTCATGTCTTTTCCAGTTTAAGACAAAACTATCATGGGATTTTCTTGGCATGATTTGTTCAGAGGGGATCTGCCCTTGTCTTCGTCTGAAGCTGAGAAAGTGAGACTTGCCGTAGATGGGTTTCCATGACCAAGCGGGAATTTAAATCTTGGTCTTCAGAATTGTAGCCCAATGATCAAACCACTACACTACGCTGGTTCCTAGGGTGGGATTACAGCATTTTAAAAGGAAATAGTAACCCTTGGTGTTTTCCCTCCTCTTTCATTTAAATTACAAAGGAAACCAAAATTTTAAAAATCAAGATAAAAGTCACATACCTAGCTTCTTGTTCCTGAGACTTTATTTAAAGGTATTTTTAGCTTTGCATTTCGTATGAACAAAAAGAGTTCAAGGAGATTGCCTTGTTTATGACCAACTGTGTGATTACTTGGGAAGTCTTGCCCATAACAAGCTCATCTGAGAAATGTTAGGAAGCATTTATATAGCATTGTAAGAAATGTACAATACTTTCTCTTTTATTATGTAATTATTAATGCATAGCTTCTTTCACAGGATCAAGGAGTTACATTCCTTCCTCTTCCTTTAGATGATATAGACCAAGGTTTAATTATGTGCACCAATTCTTGATAATCACTAGCTTTCATGGAATGTCCTTATTCTAAAGAAGAAGGAGGAGGAATAAAAAAGAAAGTGAAATAATCCAAGTGTATTCTTAAGAAAGGAAGCTTTTAATGTAATACAGAACTGGTGGTAATTTTAAATAGCCTTCAATGTTAAAAAACATGTTTCTTTGATGCCTACATTCAGTCCAATCCATAATTGCATATCACACCTGTTCTTCCTGAGCTGCCATAAGAAATAAATGAGCCCAATATTTTGAGCTTCAATAACTGAAGTCAAGTGAATCCTACTTCATTTCTTGAGTACGCAAGCAAGTTTACAGCTTTACCTGAACCATTAAATCTTCTAATATTTGGGCCATTTTTGTTTGTGAGTTTGGTAAGGCTGCAAATGGTAGATGTGGGCTTTTAAATGTCACATAGGGCCTTTCCAAAGTACACTGTTACAGTGCTGTTATTCCACTTTCAACATCCTGTGGAATTCTGGGTTTTGTAGTTTACTGAGGCCAAAGAGCTCTCTGGCTGAGAATTCTAAATGCCCCCTCCCTAAACTGCAAACCCCAGCATTCCATAGGATGTTGAAAAGTGGAATAATAGCACTATAGTCACCTCCTCACTAAAGTCTATCCAAAATACAGCAATAGACATACAGAGGAAAACTGCCTCTGTGCTGCAGACTGCAGAGAATGCATATCCATCATGACTTGCAACCTCTGATAGCCTTATTATTCATAATTAATCTCTGCAATTCTCTGCAAGTACATCATTCAATCCTCTGCAGCTACAACAGCTGTTATTTTGGGACTGTTCCCCTCAGAATGTGGGCAAGAATTCTGTATTTGAAGGTTCCTCATTAAAGAGAATTCTCATTTCATAAGACAAGGATCCAGGAGAGCACTTGGATCTCTGGCACACTAACACTGGAATCAACTTGAAGAGACCCAGGCCATTTCCGCACGAGGCGAGGGAATCGCCCCGTGACGCTACTCACCGGACTTTTGGGCTCCCCACTCCAGTCCACGCTGATCTGGAGCAGTGCGTGGCCGCCGCTCCGCACTGCTCCAGGGACGAAAATGGCGGCTTCCAGTTGGTCAAGGTTCTTGACCAACCGCTGAAGCTCGCCAGCCTAAAGCCCTCCCCCAGCAGATCGCAGGCTTGCACCAATACGAGCCTGCGAATCTGCATAAGGGAGCAGGCTCGCACTGGCGCGCTCCGTGCTTTTGAAAGACCTGTTTTTAGCGGTCTTTCAAAAGCACGCTGGACACCACTTGGGATCATTCCGGAGCGGGCTGGGGTGCAGATCTACGTTAAGTAGGTCTGACCCAGTCCGCTCCCAGGTGCTGACGTCCTCCCTGGAGGACGCTCTGCACTGTTTTAAAAACCCTGTCTGCCCCAGACAGAGGAGAGTCAATTGTTGAATGCTGAGCCTACATGTAGGTAAACCCCATTGCTTCAATGGCTCTACTCCAGTCAGGACTAACGATAGCATTTATGCCCCCATATCTACAAACAGAGAAGATGAGTCTACAAACATATTAAAATGGCTTAGCAGACGCGATGCATGAACATTTGAAGATCCATGGTGCAAAAGCTTTCCTAAAACTGAGCAAGTTCTGGTCTGATCAGAGACTGGCTGGGCACAACACAACAAAATAAAACAAAACAAGCACTGCCATCAGAACCATAACAACAGGAAGATGGGATGGAAAATGTAATAAATAAATATCTGGATACAACAATTCAAGTTAAATTCATGTTGAATGTGTCCTGGTAGCAAAGAAAAAAGAAAGGAAAAGGAAAAATCAAGTAGACAAAGCCTGAGTGAGAATTTGATAATTTATAGCATTTGATTCTGAGCTTAGATTTGTAACTATATTTTCCCTCACTTCTGAAAATTTATTCATATAGTTATCTGACTTAGCCATCAAATCATAATAAATGCTAACTCCAAATTCAATGACAAGTACTGCATTTGTATCCAGCTATTCAGCACAGGCAGGCAAGTGCTCAAAGGCCTAATCTTCCCTCTTCACTTTAGAAGAGGGGGCTGCCCATTTATTAAAGTGAATTCACAGAAGCCCCTGAAACTCTGAACAGGGAGTACAGCAAGTTGAGTCTAAACAGTGAAGCAGTAACCAAATTTGTAAGCAACTTAAACATGTTTATTCACAACTGTCGCTCTAAATACAGATTTAATTTTGGCACACTTGGTACCCAGCCTCTTAAAATACTTACAGCAAAGTTGTTTTGAGAAGCAAAAATTTGCTAACCATGTCCAATGCTCTTTTTGATATATCTGCTAATCTATCTCAGGCAGATAGATTAGCCCAGCCATTTTGTGCTATGGGTTACTTGCATTTCTTTCTTTTCTTTTTTTTTTCTTTTAAATAATAATGGGTTGAGTCCATATTCTGCCTGAGATTTTCTTGTGCATGGGGCTACCTCTATTGGAATGATCCATAGATTTTCTTTTCAAGATGAAAGGGATTTAAAATAATTCAACTATTTCTATTTGTTTTTGTACATTCTGCATTTTCCTTTTGCGGAAAATAGGGTGACGGTGGGAGGAATCAAATATAATTGTTATATACTCTTAAAATGAGCTAAGCTTTAAACAGTCAGCTAACCCATTTTGTTCTAACATTCAGCAAACTCCAAGAAAATCTCTTTTTACACAATCTTTTGGATATGTCATTTGCCATTTATATTTGATGGCCTTAAGGGGAAAAAAGTTATAAAAAGGTATTAATGCAAGTAGATAATAAAGCTGCATTCTATAAATCTATAGCAGCTTAGAGTAATCATTAAAGCATGCAAAACTCTTTCATCTATTCAAAAATATGCAGTGCACAGAAAGCCTGCTAAGGTGCATGACAAGTCAGAGTTAAATATATATTAATAAATGAATTAGCTTCATAAATAATAGCCATAATGACATTTTAGGAGACAATAAGTCTGAGGATTGTCAGAAAATGGTTGATGTATGAGCTTCACGTCTCAGTGATTCTTCAAAATGAATAGGCTTTGTGGAGATAGTTCAGACCCGCGACCTGCCTATTTCCTTGAATAATTTACTTGTTGTCAATTTGTACAGCCACATTACACATGCAAATTGTGTTGCCTATGCAAACACCACTTTGAGATGATAAAAACAAATTTACGAAGGCTATAGAGGAAGGATTTATTTCACTTTCTCGCCCAGGTCAAGCAATACATGTATCTGACGATTGTGTGTACCCAATTTTGTTGTAATTATATCAGCAAATTATTCTTTATAATCTTATTATTTTTAGCAGTCTCCTTGTGCTTGGGATAATTAGCTTTCTTCACTCAGTGTAAAAACAATTCAACTTGCCAGCGAGGCAGGGCACAGCTCCATTATCTGTTTTGGGTTTAAATTTATTCCCCATATTCTTGGACACTTTGTGTAAATTAAAAATTTCATAGTCCCTAATACTGTACACGCTGTTCATTCAGTGATGAATTAAGGTCCCTAAACCTCTACGTTTGCTATTAGATATCTCACCCACTTTATATGTTAATCTGTGCTAATGAATTCCACAACCCCTAGCCACAGCGAGATGACTAAAATTATTACCACTTACAGAGATATGCCTTTTTCATTTAAAGTTCAATTCAAATTGCTCCCATAAACAGTCTGCCACACAAAGATACCTCCTTTAAAGGAGAGTTACTTACCTGTAAGTAGAGTCTTCTGAAGGTAGCATTATCTTTGGATACACATTCCAGAATCATGTGACCATCCTGGTTTCATGGCACAGGGAAAGCATGTTGTGAGCTCAGCAAACATACTTAACCAACTTGTGGAAATCCAAGAGGAGGAGATTTAGACCCCTTCCCTTGCCTTTGAAGGCTCCACCCCCTGCCCTTAGTACTTGACCTAACATGAAAGGACATACCGTAATCTTCAGTATTGGTGTTGTTTGTGACATCATAACTTGTTGTAAAAAGTAAAAACATTAGCATGTTACATAGTGACATGGTTCAAAACAAAATGGTAGGTTTAAGAGAATGTTAGTTATCCTATTCTGTACATCTTGAATTAGGCATTTCCTATGAGACCTATTTGTAAGACATAACGTCATCTACTCACCTGCACAGAATTCGTTGTTTTCTCTTCAGAGCTTTGCAAAACACGCTTTAGCTTATTGCTTTATTACAAATTTTTGTAAGGCTCAAGGGCCACTGTAAACCAAAACATTTAACAACATACGTTAGTTCCTCATGCAGTTCCTTGCAGAGATGCTGAGCTATATTTATTGTTGTTGTGTACCTTCAAGTCATTTCCAACTTATGCAAAGCCTAAGGCGGACCTATTATGGGTTTTCTGGGACTGAGATTGATACACCCAGGGTCATCCAGTGGGTTTCCATGGGCGAGTGAGGAATTGAACCCTGGTCTTCAAGTCATAGCCCAACACTCAAACCACTACATCATGCAGGCTACTGTACATTGCTGATTCACTTTCCAGTGCATCAAATCAGAGCATACGTTGCAGAGTTTTTTCTTGATTTGGCAAGTTCAACTCTTAGACAGGCTTTGTTTCAAATAAAATTGATAAATGGGCCCTTAACAATAGTGAAATTGACTGGAAATGACAAAGTGCAAAGTTGTTAGTGTGTACTTTGTGTACTTCAAAGTTGTTAGTAGTGCTTTATGTACCCCAAAAAGGGTATTCTTGCTGGTAATTAATTCTGTACTGCGGAAAGAACAGCATAGTGTCAAACTGAAAATAGCTTTGGAAATTTTGGAAGAGTAACTTCTATTACCCAAATCCATTCTAAACCACAAGACAGCCTATCAGATTAGGAAAAATCAGATAAAGTTACAGGAAGAATAGTAAAAGAGATCAAACAATGAGGCTATATTCATTTTACACCCCCCCCGTGTGTGTGTGTGTGTGTGTGTGTGTGTGTGTGGTGTTAACAAAGAGTAAAACAGATGCCTGTCCATAGCAGAGTTTTTCATTCATAAAATGGTAACCAGGTAAGATGAGGTAGAAATCAGAGTGGTGATGATGATGATGATGGAAGACAAGATGTGTGCACTCTAATGTGGTAGCTGGTAGCATCTCATGGAATCCTGGGGTTTGCAGTTTAGGGAGGGGCATTTAGAATTCTCAGCCAGAGAGCTCTTGGGCCTCAGTAAACTACAAATCCCAGAATTCTATAGGATGTTGAAAGTGGAATAATAGCACTATAGCAGTGTAGTGTGGAAAGGCCCTTAATCATTTAACCTTACTGAAGGGCTGCACCACAATTTGTGAAATAGCACTGATAAACAAGGACCTGGATTTCATTTGTTTATTGTGTGTGTATGCACCTTCAAGTCTCCTGTCAATTTATGGTGACCTCATGAATTTCATATGGTTTTCTCAGGCAAGGAATACTCAGAGGTGGTTTTGCCAAATGATGGCAGTAGAAACCATCAGGGCAAGTTGCTGAAGGTCCTTCTCTCCCGCTTGTATGCATGTATCTGCCTTCAACCTATCTTTTCCAACACACACAATTTTATCCTTATAATTATACTATAGGTGGGTTAGGCTAAGAGCTCTTGACTGGTTCAAGGTCATTTGGAACCTGGAGCTGTTGACAGGTTCAAAGAACTTGGACCTCTCCAATCTTTAGCCACCCCAACATAAATCTAACACTCTGTGATTTTGCTGTTACACATTATTTACCTTACAGTACTTCAGTGGTCTACATGATATTTGAATCCTATTACATATCAGTCGCAAATACAGAGAAAATGATTTAAAGAGCATAAAGTCTCTTTAAAAGCTATCTTTAAATGTTCAGTTGAAAGTTATTATTCCAAAGGATTAATACAAAATAAAACCTGTCAAGTTGGGGATGTAATAAAAGGGCAGCAAAATTTTAAAGGTCATTTTATTGTCTTTGCATCTCTTTCTAAAATCATTAGTATTCCTTTTCAGCAGTTTTTTCTCTTTTTTTATTAAAACACAATCATGCTGGAGAATTTCCCATTATGTTCACAAAAATGAATACAGGGTAGATACTATACTAACACAATGACTGTAATCTACTAATACAATAAGTTCTTCAAAGTGTGTTTAAACAAGAACTCCATTCTTGATTATTTCAACTTATTTCCAAAACACTATCTAAAATGAAGAAAATTGATATTTTCCTCTATATTTGTGAGTGAAAATAAATTCAGATTCATTCAACATACTGTCAAGAGCATCTAGTGATTATTTAGTTAATTTATCTTAAATATACATTTTAACATCAGGATTATATAATTTGCCTTCTTTTGTGCAAATAAGTGCATATGTAAATTCTGAAGGACTTTTATTCCTGTCTTAAAGTCTCCAAGCACTATTTCAGCCAAACTTTTAAGAAGAGCTAAGTTAAGTTCAGCACTTAACTTAGCTCTTTTAAATGCTGAAATTAAGTGCTGAAAAATCCAGAATATACCTAGTGGTTATGACATTGACATCCAGGAACTGTAAATACCAAAATACCTTCTTTAGATGCTATTTCCCATCTCATTCAAGAATAACAGCAAAGTACTCTGTGATTTTCTTAATATCATGGCTTTGTTAAGTTCATCAACTTTTCCAATATAATGTACTCTAAACTGCAGAAATCAAAACAGGAAGGCCACTTCCGCACTTTCAACATCCTATGGAATCCTAAGATTTGCAGCTTAGGGAGGGGCCTTTAGAATTCTCAGCCAGAGAGCGCTTGGGCCTCAGTAAACTACAAATCCCAGAATTCCACAGGGTGCTGAAAGTGGAATAATAGCACTATAACAGTGTAGGACAGAAATGTTCTAAGTTAATTGAGGCTGCATTCCTATATCCATTAACTAACGTATAAGCCCCCTGTATCTACATGGGACTTAGATACAGATAGGCACATATAGCACTGCACTGCAAATTACTTTGTTAATTACAGAATGAAATGCCATTTCTCAAGTGATGAAGTTGTTCATCAATAAAGCATATATTGATAGATCTATCAGTGATAGACAATAGATCCAGAACTTTGATTTCTCAAAAGTTGCTGCAGGAAATTGGGAAGCTGCCATAAGCAGTTTGATAGCATTTTAATTGCCATTGTTCTATCCTATGGAATCCTGAGATTTGCACTTTGGTCAGAGACTTAGAATTCTTTAGTGCCTCTTGCAGAGAATTCTAAGTACCTAAGTACACATTTCACATTTCAGGATTCCACAGAATTTCCATAGATTCCATAGAATGGAACCATGGAAGTTAAAATGCTACCAAACCACTATAATAATACAGTGTGGATAGACCCTTCTCTGGGAGGAGGGGCATTTGGGATGCACCATTCACTTCTTTATGCCAACTGGATTTACTTCCTCTGGATTTTTCTTTCTTGGTTTATTTTTCTCCAGCAGGGTATTTAGATGCAACATGTCCCCCTTACTTTTGATAGCTTGCCAAAAAGATGTGGTCTGAAATGCTAATTGTGTTTGCAAGGGCCATACATTCTGTCCTGGGGCGGGTGGCTGAAATAAAGTACATACTCAGACAGATTTGCACAGCTTTCTGTTATAGCAGACATAGGATTCATACAGCCCTCCAAATGTGAATTGCATCTTCCCACATTCCTCACCATAAGCTATGCTGCTTAGGGCTGATGGGAGCAGCAGTGGAACAACATTTGGCAGTCCAGACTTTTCCCACCCTTGTTTTATCATTCACTACATTAATTTTTGCAATAATAACACAAATAATTCTAATCGCCTACAGTTTAATTACTGATCTTTCTAGCTGGTTTATGTTCTGGAGAATCCCCAACATATTACTCTTCTCTTCGTACTAATTATTGTTTGGACAGATTCCAGGACAAGAATCTAAGTGAGAAAGGAAGTTAACTTCATTGAGTTCAAGGAATAAATCAAATGTCAGTTTAGAGACAAGGTATGAGACTACTGGCATGAAAGATATACAGACCCTGGAGTAACTGGAAAATAAAGTATGATATGGACTGAATATGATCCAGATTTCATTCCCATAACTCCCAGAGCAGAACCACTGTGCACAGTTATATGAGATCATATAATGCTATACCTGTGAACTCAGATTAATCTTGTTTATGAAGTCAGAAGGCACAGTCATCAAGGTCTACTTCTAAAAGGTGGGAGGATCTTAAATTTTGGTTCTTTTGAGTTTCTCCACAAAGCCTCCAAACTGAATCATAGCAGAGAAGAAATGCATTCATATACAGTGTAATCTACTCCTTGAGTTACACCCCCTGGGCAGGTATAGGATAATTTTATTTTATTTCATTTTATCTCTCTTTCTCCCAACACAGGATTACTGCTAATTACCTTGTGCCAGTAAAACAGAGTGTTCTGCTGGTGGAAAGCCAACAGTGCTGGCATAGGAATCAGTCAGAAGCTATCATCATGAATGGAAGTCTCTTCCAATTTGGGGAAAAAATAGATCTAAAACAGTTTGCCCCCTGAAAACATGGAAAATGTTTCCCTCATGCCTGTTAAAAAATATGAGGGGCCCTTTTAAACTAAAAAAACTGGGGGACACAGAGCACTGGGGGAACCTGGGGGGCTCACATGTAGCCAATGGCCTGCACTGTGCCCCCCTACAACTAAACATTCTGCCATAAAATGGAAAATAACACAAATGGATGTTTTGGGTGTCCTAAAGAAAGCTCAGTCTCAGGACATTCTATAGATATTGAGAGTTGGAGAATGGTATGGAAAACAGATTTAAGATTTACATTAAATTTGAATTTAAGAGAAAACTATTATAAAATGTTGCATAGATGGTATATGACGCCAGAGAGATTACAAAAAATTATAAAGAATGGAAATTCAAAATGTTGGAAGTGCGGAGAAAAAGAGGGAACATTTTATCGTATGTGGTGGATATGTAAAAAGGCGAAGAAATATTGGAAAGAAATACATGATGAAATTCAAAGAATATTCAAAATGAATTTTGAAATGATACCTGAATTATATTTATTGAATATAATAAAACCAAAGGCAGAAATTAGAAAGCATTAAAAATGTTATATTTAGTTACAGCAGCTAGATTAACCTATGCTCAACACTGGAAACAAGATATTAAAATACATTTAAATAAATGGAAATTAAAGGTTATGGATATGATGGAGATGGAAAAATTGACAAATGCATTAAAGAATACATCCATTCAACAATTTGATAGAGAATGGAGCAAAATAGAAGAGTGGCTACAATTGTAAAGCTAATGATTATAATGATATAATTTGATAAAAAAGGTAAAAATGTATTGACTGGTTAAAAGATAAATTATGACTGTTACACCAAAGATTTTATGTATAGTGGATTGGACTCCTTGTATTGTATTATATTGTATTTTTTGTTTGACTTAGCCGGGCAAAACTGGAGAAGAAAATTTGTTATGGGAATTGAGCAGGGAGAACATTTAAAAGAAATGTTCCCATTTTATACTTTCTTTTAGAAATTTTAATAAAAATATTTGAAAGAAAAAAGAAAAAAAAAGAAAGCGCAATCTCCTCAACAAAGGCTAACAAGAAAGCAGAAATGGCAGTTGTCCTTTCAGAATCCCTACAGGTACCTCACCACAGTTCTCCAGATGCAAACAGCACCTAGGAAAGCCAACCTCACTAAGGCCCTTTTCGCACGGCGTTTCTTAAGCGAAAGGGCCCCTTGAGCGTCGCGTAAATGTGAGGAGCGGTCTGCACGACGCACTCACATTTAAGCGACGCTCAAGAGCGTGACGCGAACCGCTAGCGGATTTTCTTATTTTCGGCTTCAAGCCGAAAATGCTGCGCGGTCGCGCAACGCCCAGGGGTGTGGCGCGCACTTACCTGCCTTGCGCAGCCTCCTGAGCCGCACCGGTCGCGCTTCCTGCCTCAGCACTAGCCTTCAACTCCCAGGCTGCTCTGCGGTAGGAAGGGGAGGGGTGCGGGTGGGGTGCTCGCGCGACCGGCCAGCAGCTGCGGCGCTGAAGCAGCAGGGACGCGACAGCCTCTCGCAAGAGGCTGCTCGCGTGATCCCTGTGCTCCAGCACCAAGAACAGGTAAGTTGCGGAAAGGGCCAGAATCTAGGCCTACAAGTAAAAGAAATCCTAAACAGGAAAGCAACGGAGGGGAACTCGTATGCCAAATGGGAATAAGGCACACGCTCCACTATTCATTTTATTTCATTATATAATTTCTGCAACTTATCAGTGCTATTACAGGCCAGGGTGATATATAGTAAGAACACAAACAAAACACAAAATCAAAAAATCAAAAACAGTAATCAATTAAAAGCCACAGAAGCTAAAATAACAGGCATCACAACAGGAAGATTTACAAATACCAAAGGAATAAAACTACTTATAACATAGTATCAACAGATGATTAAAAGACCAGAGAAATAAAAAGGTCTTGCCTGGTGCCCCAAAGATAAAATTAAAGCAGGTATCAGAGGAAGGGAAACACGGCATATACTTTCTAGCTGGTCATGATTGCATAGACACCTAAGATGAGCACAGTTTTGTCCTGGTATTTACCACTCATAGGGTAAATATTTTAATCGTGTTCTGGGTGGAATTCAGGATCACCACACGTTGCCACACACTGTGCTCTCCCAAACGCTCATTCCACTCAACTGTCCCAAGTTGTTTTGACTGTCTGCGAAATAAGTGATGGTGGGGAGACAAAATAGTTGGCTTATCTGTTTCTAAAATTGATCTGAAGCCACCAAGAAATGTGCAGAATAGAGCTTAAAAATGAAATTGAAAATGAGAGCCCTGGAGAAAGCATTCTTTTAGAGCCCTGACCACTCCAAGAAAGTAACGAACATTTAAGAGAAGAGTGAGAACTGGTAACAACAACAACAGAAATGTATTTCTGTTAGCAGGACAAAAATGTTAACTCTTAAGTTTATGATGAACTGACATTTACATTTAAGTCCAATACCTGTGCTAAAAGCCATGCCTAATGAAGCTGAAAAATGCCACCTATTATTTTACTCCCCCAGCCTCCAGCTTGCTATTTTGTGATTTAGGGACAAGAAACATTTACATAAATTCTTGAAAACCCTTCTTCTCATCCACTCAACCAAAACCTCTTATATTACTTTCTTTCTGTTCCTTATCTCCTCAAACCATTGCTTTTTTCTTTATCTTACTACAGTACGACCCCCATATCCGTGGATTCGTAATCCGCGGATTCAGTTATCCATGGTTGAAAACAGCTGCAGGCTCAGAGCCCGATCACTGCGGCGCCCGCAGGCCCAGGTCCACAAGCCAGGACCTGGTCACTGCGGCACCCAGCGGGAAAACAGCAGGCAGCGCGAGATTGCGCTGCCCAGTTTTCCTGCCTCCAGACGCAGGCCCTCAACCCAATCACCATGCTGCCTGCAGGCCCAGAGCCCCATCACCGCGGCGGCTGCAGGCCCAGGGCCCAATTGGCATGGGGCCCGCAGGCCCTCAGCCTGATCACCGCAGCGCCCGGTGGAAAACAGTGGGCAGCACGGGATCGCACTGCCTGCTGTTTTCCTGCCTCCAGATGCAGGCCCAGGGCCCGATCGCCGCAGGGACCCGATTGCCACAGGGACCCAATCGCTGCAGAACCCGCAGGCCCTCGGTCCAATTACTGTGGTGGCTGCGGGCCCAGGGCCCGATTGCCATGGCACCCGCAGGCCCACGGGCCGATCGCCACGGTGGCCACAAGCCGAGGACCCAATTGCCGCAGGGCCCAATTGCTATGGCGCCCAGTGGGAAAACAGCAAGCAGTGTTGGATCGCGCTGCCCACTGTTTTCCTGCCTCCAACCGCAGGCCCAGGGCCCACCGCAATCAGGGCTGGGGACTTCTGTACTATCCGCAGACTTCTGTATCTGCAGGGTGATCCGGAACCAATCCCCTACAGATATGGGGGTCGTACTGTAGTTCCCGCGTGGATCGCAGAAGACGACCCAGGCTTAAGAGACTGAGATCATCTCCACACTACACTGTTATAGTGCTATTATTCCTATGGAATCCTGGGGTTTCCAGTTTAGGGAGGGGCATTTAGAATTCTCAGCCAGAAAGCTGTTTGGCCTCAGTAAACTACAACCCCAGAGTCCCACAGGATGTTGAAAGTGAAATAATAGCACTATAACAGTGTAGGATGGAAACAGCCCGAAAATTCAGTTTCCTAGGACAGATTTAAAAAACTATACGCAATTATGGTATAGAACATAGGACAACTAGGATGCAAACAAGACTATTTTCTTCTAAGCTGCCCTTACTACTTGTTGGTTAAAATCTTGTAATCTTGGTATTAACTATCATTCTTTACTTATGAACTGAACTAAATGGTTTGGACAGATCCACCTCCCGTCCCTAATATCAGGATCCTCTTGCTCCCATCTGCCATGATATTCTTGCAAAACAGCCTTTCGCAGAACAAAATATGGTTAATTCCAAATTTCAGCATTTTAGTTATTTTTTACTTTAATTCCCCATATATTTCTTCTATGTAAAGATGGCTAGGATTTCACAGAAAACTGCTTTAAATACTTTGGATCCTAACTTTCTATCTAGCAACTTACTTTTTCACTTGTGTCTGCAGCAAGAACGGGCTTACTCCAAAGCTCAGGGAACCAGTTTTTTTACTTATCTGCAACCCTGGAGTGCCATACAGCTATTTTGTATGACTGGAAGTGACATCATCACTCCTGGTCACTTTTTTTTTTTTTAACATGCAAAACATATTTATGGGGACTTAAACAGCATTACAGAGTGTTTTGAGTTTAAATGATGCTTTTTGCTGACAAAATATTTGGCTGTGCTTGGGGTTGGGAAGGCCTGAAGAGTCACATGGAATTCCCCAAGGGCTACTTGCCACATTATTCCCATACTGCCCTACCTCATCTATATCAATGTATACCATATCTGCTGACTCATCCCCAGTACTTTCTAAAGACAAAATATGCTTTTGTACTAGGCAGGCAGATTGCCATCAGATCAGTGTGGCCATTACAAACCTATCTCTCTGTGTTGATCTCCCTCTACTATAAGCCGCTCACCAACAAAAGCCTAACCCTGGAATGAAAAGACATGAACTTGCCCCAGGAAAATGATCCCTTCTATGAGATAATATCCCTTTTCCTCAAAGTCTTTTTCAGATAATTTCCTTATTCCTCAAGACTTTCTCAAGACAGCTAAGGAGTTATTGCTCTAGAAGCAGGATATTGATACCACATCCCTGGATACCTGATCCACAAATCTCTCTGACTCACTCAGCTTTTCCAAGGGCCCATCCACACTACACAAGCCATGACTGCACTATGGCCCAATAGCACTTCATCCCGGCACGATCCTGGCAATGGCATTGCCAGGATGGGATCGAGACGTGAACACTCCACCCTGCACCTGGTCAGCTGCCAGTAGATGGGTAGCATTAGGGACATTCTTCTTTTATCCGTAGTATAGCATGAATGGTGGGTCCCTTTCCCACCTCTTCCTGTGCTGTACTGTGGAAGGAAGTGCTATCAAGTGCTTCTGCCCTTACTGCACACCTATAGCTGACAGGATCATTGCAGGAGAGGGGGCCATTACTGGATTTTTTTCCTGCTAATGATACATGGCATGTGTAAGACAGATGGGGACATGATGTCATGAGCTGCTTCCAGAACATGTACTCTGACTCAAGAGTCTGAAACAGGGGGCATGCCAGAGACTGAAACAGGGGACATGCCAAGATCTGCTGAACAGGAAGAGGTTACAGTGCCACAAACAGAACAGGGTGCAGTGCTGGCTCCAGCAGAGAGTCCTGCCTCTTCAGAAACAGAAGGAAACTTAGCTGTACCTACCTTTGCCTGCTCTGGCCTCAAAAGATTTATAGAAGACAGCAATTATTTAGGTAACAGCTGCATTAAGCTCCTGACCTATATAGGAACTGCCCTTCCCCTCCAGGAGTTGTCAGAGCTTACCTTTCTAGCTGCTGGTTATCTTCCTGAATGCTGTACCTGACCTTGGATTGTATTGACTGACTTTGGACTCATTCGCTTTGCCTTTGATTCTGTAGCACTCTATTTATGACCTTGTGCTTACTGAATAAAAGTAAGTAACAAACTGTGAGCTATTCGGTTTGTCTACTTGAGTTATCAGTTATGCTGCCCTGACCTCGATAGGACACACGACAGCATTTGGTCAGCAATGATGTCATGCAATAGCATGTGTCCCAGATCGGGAGTAATGCATTGCCATGCTGAGATGGTGGCGTCGTGTGGTAAGGCCCACAGTTATAGTGTTATTATTCCACTTTAAATGTCATAGTTCCATCCTGTGGAATCCTAGGACTAGCAGTTTAGGCTAGGGCACTAAGAATTCTCAGCCAGAGCACTTCCATGCCTCACCAGACTACAAATTCCAGGATTCCATAGGACTGAGACATGGAATTTCAAGTCGAATAATAGTAGTATAATTCTGCAGAGTGAATGGGCCACAGGTCACCTATACTTGCCTCAATAAAACAAAAATCCATGAGCATCTTGCATGAAATCCCCACCAACAACCTTTGTCTAGGAAGCATGCACTGGATAGGAAACATCTTCACCTTTGTAACTATGGATTGGTTGGTTTGCTTGGCTGATAGGTTAACTTTTTTTAAAAACTAGGGAGTAGTAGCATGATTATAAAAGGAGAGAACTTTGCTGTGTCATGAAACTTGCATACTTACCTTTCTTATCTGCTTACTATAACAATTTACAATTGGGATGCTGTTCTGGCTGACTTATACCAACTTCCTGAGCATGGAGGTAATGAAGACTCTGAAGAGTCCATTAGACAAATGGATCAACACTGAACTGCAGTTCAATGAACCCTAATACGTATCTTATTCTTATTGTTATCTTAATGTATGTTATAGTTTATCTTTGTAAACACTGGCTTGGCTTGAGTTGTATGCAATGTATACATTAATATGGAAATTATTAAGAGGTCCTAAATAAACACTGAACACTCTTATCCTTTTAACACAAAAATGGTGTTATAGCAGGGGAGGCAGAGCTGTGTGGTAAAGGCAGGGCACCTTATCAGATTGGGAATTGCCATACCAGTCTAGGAGAAGTATTGGCCTGTCACACACACTCACCAAACTTATCAGTCATGTCAGATTAAATGAGGGTGGAGCAAGAAACCACAAAAATTCCAAAGGAATTTAACCACCTTTTACCTCTTCCAAGCAAAACTTCTGTATTCTGAGAAACAGCCTGGAGCCCTCACTTTCTAAATATCCATGTCTTAACAAATTCACCAGTTATAGAGGATTACACGGGAACGATGCAACAAGCCACAAAAAATCCATAGGATCCATCTTCTTGTACCATTTTTGACAAAACCTGTACTCTAGAAAGCTGGCTGGAATGCTACACACAAACATCCTTCTTAAACTTTGCCTTTTTATCTAGCCAGCCCTGTAAACATTACCAGGTACATAGGATTAAAAGGACATGATTTTAATAACTGTTTCTTACAAAACAGTTCTTGAAAATAGTTATGCACTGATGATGAACATTAATTACTAAAATATGTAAGTTACTGTTGAAAATAGAGACAGAGGAGGAATAAATTAAAGCCTGTATTATTGTGGGCTCAAAATATTGGTCATCAAATTGAATTAGAACAATGGGAAAAGATGTGAATAAGAGACATTAAATTTACTTTGAGTTATGATCTCCAAGAGAATTTTTATAAAATGATATATAGATAAGATTTAACACTGGAAAAGCTGTCTAAAATATATAATGTCTCCTCTAACATTTGCTGGAAATGTAGGAAACTAGAAGGGACTTCTTTCCACATGTGGCAAGTGAAGAAATTTCAGACTGACTAATCAATTAATAGAAGACATGTTGAAAATCTAGATCAAACTAGAGCTGGAGGTGTGTCTACTGGAACTGATGGATGATCAGATAAATACAACTGAAAGAAGAATTTTACAATATGAGTATATGTTCACTGCAACTAGATTACTCTTGGGGTAGAGGTGGAAAGACACAGAGATTCCAACATAAGAAAATTGAATGATAAAACTTCTGGATTTGGTTGAAATGGACAAATAAACTGCATTGTTGAAAGATGTATCTATGAATAACTTTTTAAAAGTTTGAGATATAGTTATGACATTTTATTTTATTTTTATTGGGGATAGTTTTTTAAAATTTAGGGTTTAGATACTGATAGTGAGTATTTTAGCAGAAGTATAGTCTTTAGTTCTATAATATTTCAACACATTACATTTTTAGTATCTTTGAGGAAGTATATTAATAGTTCAGTTTCTAACCACCATTTTACAGGATGTCATAGTTATCTTACCTTTACGTAGTTTGGCGTAGTTATAGTTTATTTGAGTATAGTTTAGGTTTTTTAGGTGTTGTTTTAAATATATGTTTTTTTCTTTTCTGTTTGTGGTTTTTGTATATTCTTTTGTATATTTTTTGTTTTATATAACCAAACTTTGTGTGTTTAAATAATACTTTTTTAAAAAAGAAATTAGTTAAACGTTTGGGTTATAATTTTGATATGTGGTACATCTGAAGAAAAAGAATTAAAAAAACAGACCACTGAGGAAGAAGGTATTATTGTCAAGATGTGTTTGTCTTAACTATGGTTATCTCTTTCTTTTGTATGTAATAATTTGCTTTAGAAAATTGAAATACATTTTGTTCATATGCATTTGATTTTTTAAAATTTTAATCATTACTAAATTTTAATCATTATGCCTTTATAACATGTTGTTTCACTGACTTGCTGTCCTCACTCTTTGTTTTTACAGCTTTGACGTGGGAACAGCAATTACAATTTCCTATTTCCTCTGCCACTTGATTTCATTCCTTCCTATTTTATATATCTGCTTGTTACATTTTATCTTTTATGGGAAAGGAAAAGAAAGGAGAGGACAAGAAGAGACAAAGAGGTGGGAAGACAGAGAATGTTGCATACTTTCAATGTATCTCAGTCTGTCAATTGGTTCTTTCTTCTTGTTATACATTTGTTGTTGTTGTCTTACATTTCCCTCTGCTTTTAGAACTGAAGAATCTATGGTGGTAACAGTATTGTTGTAACCGCTTTATTTTGTGCTCTTATACTTTTATGTTGTTCTAAGATACACAGACACACAACTTTTGTTACTGTGATTTGTATTTCAAAGTGTATTTTGTAAACAAACAAAAAACATAGCTAAAGGTGCTAACTTATTTCTTAAAACAATCAAGAACGTTTATTCCAGAACACAGATTCTTCATAGATATATTTAATTATACCTAATAGCTGAAGTATACAGACCTGGACACAGTAATCCAAGGGATTACAAGGTATGTTCTTTATGTGCAGTTTTTGCAGGTTCTACATATTCGTAAGAGTTCATCATTGAACCTAATGAAAGTGCCTTGCACTGAGTTGGGCGACTGGTCTAATGAGCTTTCCATTATCTACAGAATGATAGAGCCAGACAAGGAGGACACAAAATATACAAGGAACTATTGCTTGTTTAGCTTGTAAATTATCTGGAGGGTCCTCCCACAACTTGAAACGATCTATAGAGGGTCACTTATACTTTCCTGCTTGCTGGGATCTTATTTTAGAATGGTATTACCATTCTATTACTCAGAAAGCCAGATTCTAGAAATGTTATGTGTTCAGATTATTAGCTGGCCTAGATTCCAGCTAACGATCTGAACATTTTTTAAAAACTACAGTACAGTGGCTATCTGGAGTGCCAGAGCGGCCTAGAAACAGGTTGCCAGGCAACCAGAATAACTCCTCCAGAGAGCAACCCTGCCCAGTAGTTTGTGGGAAGGGCTGGTGGCTGAGAGGAAATAATACATAAAGGCAAACACTGATTGTCTTTGGGGGAGACCTTCAGTGAGATTTCTAGCCAGAGAGAACTGTGGAGTAAAGTCCTCAGTTAGCGAGGGAGGGTGACTGTGTGGGAAAAGGTTTAATTCTCAGTGGAAGCCTAGAGAGAGGCAGAAAAGTAATTAACCCATCATAGAATATGGTCCAAAAGTGTGACCCAGATTGGGGGTTGAGCCTTTCCTGAAAGTGTAGCCAAAGGGCTGTTTATGATGCTTATGCTTTATATGAGAGTCTAAGGAACTATTTAAAAGTACACTGAAGAAATGTCTAATTTTGACCTGCATATGAACTCTAATACTTTGTTCTGTATGTTATCTTAAAAAATATTACAGTTTATTTTTATAAATACTGACTTGGCTGAGTGGTATACAGTCTTTAAAATAACACAGAAAACATATGCTTCCATAGAACTATTAAGGGGTTATAAATAACCATTGAAAGCCTTCACCCTTTTACACGAAAATGGTGTTATGAGGGGGAAGGCAGAGCTGTGTGGAAAAGACAGGACACCTTATCAGATTGGAGAACTCCATACCAATATGGTATGGCAATGCCCTACCTCCTTTCCATGTTTGGTGAATGTACTCTCACAACTTCATCGAGATTTAAATTAACCATCTCCTTGGTAAGCACTGCAATCTGAAGGGAAAGTTCAGTCTCTTGCACAGAACTGAGTTCTTTCTTTCTTTTTCTTTTCACAGAGCTACATCAATTAGTGCATAGAACAGTCAGGCCATAGAAAGGGGTAAGGGGGTAATACAAATGCATGCAGTAGCAAGGTATATCAGGGGGGAATGCGACAATAAGATGATTAGTACCCAACGATGAGCACCCATGTGTAGTTTCTGTGGAGTTTTTAACCTTGTTGCATTACGTCTGACTGGTGAACTCATTTGTTCAGCCAATCTAAAATCAGTGTTATAGGCTCTCTTTCTGAATATGGAGAAGATTGGTACTGCAGTGCAGTTTCTATGGAGATTTTTGGCTTGTTCCATCACCCTCATCTATTTGTGATACGTAAATTTGGACAATGTGACTAGCTAGAAAGATGGCATTTTGGGCCATTTTCCTGAATATGGATTTTTTCCCCTATGGAATGTGATTTCTGTGGAGGTTTTTTTGGCTTATAGCATCATACCCATCTAATCAGGTTTTACTAGTAAACTTGGTTTGTGTGGTCTGCTCAGATATTGGTATTTCAGTCCTTTCCTTCCAAAATTTGGATATTTTGTGTATAACAGGTAGCAGAATGCAATTTTTTTTCTTGTTCTATCATATCTTTCTAGATATGTACAACTGGAGAACTAGGTCAATTCAGCATCCTAAAATTTGGCATTCCTGGTTACACACATAAAACCAAACTCACCAGTCATCCATGACTAAAGCCAAAAATATCAACATAAAACCAGATTCCAATACCTGATGTATATCAGTATTCCAGAAAATGACCGTGAAGGGCAACTTTCTTCCCAGCTGCACCAACCAAATTAACATTCAGACCTGATTAGATAAGCATGCTGCAAGAAAGTGAAACCACATTCCATTACCCATTTCAGACACTCATTCTAAAAAACATTTCTGAGTCGACAAAGTGAAGCAGATTGTTTCATCACAGATGATGGGATGGGAGTGATAAACCAAGCTGAAAAACTGCCACAGAAATTACATTCCAGTACATGTTCTGGGCCAAAACAACTATATTCCAGAAAAAATGCTCAATAATTCTCAGTTGACTACATCAACAAAAATCACCAGCCACACTCAATTAGATTGTTGTGACATGCACCTCCTTGCAAAATTGCCATAGAAAACACTTTATAGTACCATTTTTGGGCATAACATTTCTGTTCTAGAAAATAATATGAACAAAAGCTTTCTGGTTCACCAATCGCACAAAACTAGATGTCAATGGCCACTTCCATACCGGGCTTCTAAAACGGTGTAGAGCGACCTCTAACAGAGGTCTTCTACACCGTAGACTGGACTGGCGTGGACTACTTTTCGTAGTTCCACACCAGAATCCACTCAGGAGCGGTGGGAACTAGCCGGGCTGTGTGTTTTTTAAAAACTCTTTTTTGAGGTTTTTAAAAAGCACGGAGCGCGCAGCGCTGTGCCGCTCCGTCGCCCGGCTCTAAAGTGGATTTGCAGGCATGCCCAAGTGCATGCCTGCAGATCTGCCGGGGGCGGGCTTCCGGCTGGCGAGCTTCTCCGGTTGGTGGAGAGCCTCCACCAACCGGAAGCTGCCATCTGGGACGCCGGAGGAGTGTGGAGCAGCGAGCTCGCACTGCTCCGCGGGGCGACGGACTTTCCCGGCTGCGGGTAAGCTCCTTTTTAGCGTGTTTTCACCCGTTTCCCCCCCACACATGTGAAAAGGGCCAATGATGCCACAAGCAAAATAAAAAATACAATCCATAGATACCATGCCCCATACATTTTTTAGAAAAACATCTGCACTTCTGAGATCTGGCCAGAAGACCATATTTCCAGCTAGCCACACCCACCAAATTCACTAGTAACTGATGACTTGTGAGAGATAATGCAAGTCAAGAACCCCCCACTGAAACTACTTTCTGGTACTTCGTGTTTACCTGGAAAGAATTCTGAAATCTGTCTATGACAGGCAACAAAATGTGGTTTCTCTGCAAAGTTGTCAACATGACACATCAGTCCCATGTACTTATGTGTGACACATGTATTTGGGATGGTGCTGCTACTTGGAAACTTTGCATTCTGGGTTGTTTCCCAGAATATGGATTTTGTCGTACAGAACAGGTAATGAATTGTGTTTTCTCTGACAGTTTTTTGGCTTGCTTCATCTCCCCCACCATGTGTGACTGTTGAATTTGTTAGGGTGGCAAACTGAAAAGTTGGTCTTCTGGTCATTCCTTCAGTATTAAGATCCTATTGGTTTTTGGGTTTTTTTGTTTTTTTTTGTGGGAGGTAGGGGTCTTGTTGCATCATTCCCCTTTAGTCATGTATGACTGGTGAATAAATCTAGTTGGTGTACTAGGATGTTCTGAGCTATTTTATTCTGTGGGTCACAATTAAAGAACAAAACAAAACTTCCAAACGTATCTCCAACTGTATCCAGATCTACAGCTTCAAAGTGGAATCCTAGCATGCTTCAACAGAATATCCTCCTAGTAAAGTGGGCAAAAGACTGCAATCACTGCTACTCCTGTTTTGAATATTTGAAGGGATGTCATGTCGAGGAGTGAGCAGGCTTGTTTTCTGCTGGTCCAGAAACTAGGACAAGGAGCAATGGATTCAAACTACAGGAAAAGAGATTCCACCTAAACCTCAGGAAGAACTTTCTGACGGTCAGAGCTGTCCGGCACTGGAATATGCTGCCTCCGAATGTGGTGGAGTCTCCTTTTTTGGAGGTTTTTAAACAGAGGCTGGATGGCCATCTGTTAGGAATGTTTTGATGTGGGTTCCTGCATGGCAGGAGGTTGGACTGGATGGCCCCTGTGGTCTTTTCCAATTCTATGATTCTATGAATACAAGGGAACTTCCTTCTTTGGCAAGCCAATCCAACATGTGGTAACAATTTAGAAAAACATCCCACTGAATCTGAAGGATTTGGGCTACAGATAACCACACCTAGATTCCTAATAAGACTCTGTGTTTTCCTTATGTTTTCTTCACTTGAAAACCCAAGTCTTGTTGGAGGAAAAAACAGTTAACAGTTGCAGAAAGAACAGAGTGGACCTTCCTTCCAAAAATTTTTGCATGGCTAGAGAAATTTGTCCTTCCATACGTCATCCTCATGAAGTTCCTTGCAATTCAAGATTGCTTTCTGATGGAGAAACTTGCTACTCGTTCCTGAAAAACATGTTTTTATGTGACAAAGGAAATGATAAAGTTGAAAAAAAGAACCTTTCTGAACTTTCAGCACAAATTCACTGATTCTGGTGCTCTGCCATTGAGGCTACCTGCCCTGTCCTGAACCTGTAGTTTGAACCCATGCTAAACGTATGCTACTGGTGAATTTGGTCATTCTGGTCATCTAGAAAGTTGGTGTTCAAGCTTCTTCAGGAATAGATACTTTGCCAGAAGCAAGTACAAAAATGTGGTTCCTATTGAATTTTTGTGGCCTCTCACATCATTCTCAGGTAATCGTCCAGAACCAGTGAATTTGATGGGCATGGCTATTTGGAAAGTAGGTGTGTTCCATTGTGTTTTCTGGAGAGCATATGTTTTACCTATAACAGGTATGAGAAAATGGTTCTTGAAGAGTTTTTGCAGCTTTTGCATCAGTCCCATGTAATCTTATAGGACTGGTGAATTTGATGGCTGTGGCTATTTGGAAAGTGAACATTTGGGTCTCTTTCCGAGACTATAACAGATGCCTGAATGAGTACAAGAAGAAGGATGTCTCTATGGAATATTTCTCGCTTGTTGCAGGGGCCTCTCTGTGCTACACTGTTATAGTGCTATTATTCCACTTTCCACATCCTATGGAATCCTGGGATTTGCTGTTTAGGAAGGGGCCTTTAGAATTCTCAGCCAGAGAGCTCTTTGGCCTCAGTAAACTACAAACTCTAGAATTCCACGGGATGTTCGAAGTGGAATAATGACACTATAACAGTGTAGTGCAGAAGTAGCCCTAGTCTTTTGGTGAATTTGGTGGGCAGCACAATTACAAAAGTGGGCTTTCCAGGATGTTTTTTGGAATACAGGTATTTTGCTCAGAATAGGCACAAAAATGTGGCTCCTGTAGAGCTGTTGTCAAACCCTCTCACGTTTGTTGTAGGACATACGAGTCTGCAGGGAATAGATTCCTGGAAAGTGTTGTGTTCTGGCGCTGATCTTTTCTCCAGAAGAGGCATTAGAATATGGTTCTTGTGGAATGTCCGTGGCTTGTTGCATCACTCCTGCCCCGTTTTGTGTGAATGGTGAATTTGGTGGAAATGGTCCATTGAAAAGTCACTTTTCTAGGTCATCTTATTTTGTTCCGGATAGTTTCTGAGCATTAACAACAGAAAAAAAATCTGTTGTCAAGCACACCCTACACATCCCAATGCATTTGGCATGAATCTCTCTCTCTCTCAAAAGAAAAAACAAAAAACCGAAACAACTGTACAAGCACTATACATTCTGGCCATTTCCGCACTACACTGTTATAGTGCTATTAGTTCATTTTCGGCATCCTGTGGAATTCTGGGGCTTGTATTTTTACTGAGGCCAAAGAGCTCTCTGGCTGAGAATTCTAAAAAAAACCTGCAAATCCCAGAATTCCACAGAACGTTAAAAGTGGAATAATAGCACCATAACAGTGTAGTGTCAAAGTGGCCCTGATTTTCACCCTGTCCTGTGAAGACATGAAGGTCTCAAAATTCAGAAGCCTGTTATGCGGCACCAGGGAACCTGGGCTGTCCAGATGCAGCTGGATTCCGTTTCTCATTCGCTCTATCCAGCCTGGTCACGGTTCTAGGATAACGGAAGAAGCAGTCCACGAACATCTCGAGGGTCACAGATTCCCCAGCCCGCCGTCCCCTACCCTCCTTGAACGGTTAACGGATACGTAGAAATCCAGCTTGTAAGACCTCTCTTCATCTGCGCACCTCCTGCACCTTCGCCTATCCCGAGGCGCTTCAAGCGCGGTATCCGTCCTTCAAAGTTTCTGTCCAGGGGAGACCCACCCTCAAAGCTGCGCCGCGAAAGGAAGCTTTGAACCATGCCTGCTTTATTCGTATTTTTACATTAACGATCGGTACTTGCCCCGCGGATGAAGGAGCCGACTACCCGCAAATGGGAGCCGCACGTTTCCACGGGAGGTCATTCAGACTGTAGCTCTAAAGTGGAAAATGAACCGGAGCTCGGTTGCTATGGTGACCTACGAGCCTGGCGACTTGCCGCCGTTCATTGGCTGAGGGGGCGGAGTCAGCGCTGGCGAGGGGAGAAGGCTCAAGATGGCGGCGATGTAAACAAGCCGCGGCGGGTGAGTGAGGTAGGCGCGGGCGAACGATTTCCTGGGCCGGGGAAGGGCGAGGCCAAGCGAGGCCGGGGGGTGTAAGTACCTAGGGGACGCTGCCCTTAAGTTCCGAGTGAGGGAAGCCCTGGGTTTTGACAGTTTCTTCGAAGAAGGCTTTGCTCGGTAGCAGGTTTATTGCACAGGAAGGAGGCAAGACCTCAGTTCGTAGGGTGTCTTTACTTGTGAAGACATTTGGTGACTTTTAATAAGGCTTATGTCAAAAGTACTTGAATTCGCCTTTCTTCTTGGTACCCAAAGGGCATAGGATGGCCCCCTGAAACGACTGTTGTTGCTGAGAAGCAGGCTCCTGGTAGAGCTTCAGTTTTCTCCCTGTTTTTTCGCGTCCTCTTTTAGCCTTGTTTTTAGTTGCGGGGTATGGGCAAGTTGGGAGCAATCCATCAACAGAAACTTGTGCCAAAATATGAGGAAAAAAATCGAAATTGAAAAATCCTCAGCGTATCATGCCATTGCCCTTTCATGGTTGTGATTCTTGCTCTTTAGTTCCAAGAGAGACCATTTGTGAAATCTCTAAAACCAAGTATTCCATGGCACTGCAAATTGGTTGGAAAGGACGAACTGTATACATTTACACCCCAGAATTACAGGAGTTTGATACATTTTTAACTGACCTAAGTCTAGTCCCATGGAATCATGTGGTTTACAGTATAGTTCCCTCCCTCTCTCTCTGTCTCTCTGTGAGTACTTAAAATTCTGTCTAGTGCACTCCATGCCCTACAGTTTTAGAACTTTCTGGTAGAAAATCCATGAAAATCCCAATTCTATAAAACAGAGCTATGGTATTTAAAATGGTATTAAAGTGCTGTAATTGTGTAGTGGGGATCCTCCCAACTAAACAGAGCAGTGTTGAGTGGTGTGGTTTTATATGAATCTTATGTCTCTGTTTGACAAACTTGAAGGGTTGGTTATCAGTAAACTCGTAATATAGGAAAAGATTAAACCTGTAATGGAGTAAAAGGCCTCAGACGCTGAAACAGTGTTTTGGATTCTCAGCAGAACATGGTGCATCTCTTAGAGTAAGTCATGTTAATTTTAAGAGGATTTGTGTTCCAGTGATGTGCCAAATTTTTTTCAGTGAGGTACAAAGTGATACAGGGACTAGCATAGTCTAGCGATTATAGCGTTGGACTAGGACTCTGACAGACCACGGTTCAAATCCTCTTTTGGTCATGGAAACTAACTGGGTGACCTTGGCAAGTGTTACACTCTCAGCCTCAGTGGAAGGCAAAGCTTTCTGAACAAATCTTCCTGAGAGAAAAGAAAAATTTGATAGGGTTTCTGTAAGTTGGAAATGGCTTGGAGGCTGACAGCAAAACAAAGGAAGTGGTATGGCCGATGCTGAACTCTAAAAGAGGAGTGGAGATGATGATGAAGCATCTCCATTGCTTATCATCCTGCTGTACCTTTTTCCAAATGAAGGCTTCTGGGTGCCAGTATGCAGCTAAGTTATCTTGGAGTAATGTTAAAGGTAGTTACCTGAGATGAGACTGGGGTCTGTATGCCTGCCCTACCGATCACCTTTTGCTCTGAAAGTAGGACTCCTCCCACTTTGGGCCTCAGTGTAATGGTTTGGGTTATACCACAAAGATTTGTTTCTGTCACATCAACTTTGGCCCTGTATGATGGTATATGAAAGCAGAAAGATTCTAAAATCTGTCTTACTCCTTTGTGAATAATCGTAATTATCTTTATGTTGCAGCATCCATATTGGTTGTTCTTTGCACTATCTACAACTGGAACACCAAAGTAACAATAAGAATATGATTTCTCCCTCTTCTGTGATCCTTTGCAGTTTATCAGTCTGTTTCCAGTTGTTTTATATGAAAGATATTAGTAGGGGCAGAAAGGTTTCTGAACATTCAATAAAGTAACTTGGTCAAGAGCATCTCAGAGTATGAGGCAGAAATTGTAATTTTTTATTTGTGTATATAAGTGCATGTCTCTGCTATATTCAAGTAGGGAGTAATAACTGGCTAATTACAGGTCCAAGATTTGACATCAAAACTTAATTTGGTTAAAGGCAGTTTTCATATTTATTACTATTTTGCCAAAACATTAGCGAGAGCTTCCTGATGGTAAGAGCAGTTCAGCAGGGGAACACACTGTGTTGGAGTGTGGTGGAGTCTCCTTTGGAGGTTTTTAAATAGAGGCTGGATGGCCACATGTTGAGAGTGCTTTGATTGTGTATTCCTGCATGGCAGGAGTTTGGACTGGATGGCGCATATGATCTTTTCCAGTTCTGTGATTCTAACTGAGAATGAGTAATGAGACCAATGTCAGTCATTCCATGACAGGAATTATTTTTATTGCAATTTTTAAAGAACAGCAAATTGTGAAAAGATCCACATTACAGCTGAGGTACACAGAGCCCCAGATAGCTACATCTTACAGGGAAACAGGGCAGTAAATGCACAAAGGATAGTTACATATCTTTGTTTACATTATGTTCTTGGCACTGCAATACACAGTAAGAAACTCAGGCTAACAACTAAATCTTATGGATTTTCTTCAGAAGGGAGTGATTTCACAGCAAATTGCCTCTAAGTAACTGCATACAGCTTTAGAAGCTGAATTGAAAAAATTCATACAAATAGTAGAAGATTTGCTGTCTAGAATCTTATTTTGTTGAAAATTACTGTTATTGGAGGACTTTTTAACAAGACATCTACCAGCATAGATATAGTGCTTTATCCCTCTACTACTGACTTGCAAAGATTAGTTGCAGGATACACAGCTATACTTTGGTTCACTGTGTTTAATTTCTATAAAAGGCAAAATAAAACACAAAAACAAATAAAAATAGCATGCATTGTTGTGAGATTGGCAAATTGTGATACTAAAATAACAGGATGGGGCAAAATCATCTTAGGGTGGGGAATATTAAGAGACAATGGACAGTCTGAAGAACTAGAAACAGCAGCAATATTGGCATATAGTCCAATACTTCATATATATGAATAGGAAGTGTGTTACACCAAAGGGAGAATCTGGCAGTCCATAGTGCGGACCAGAAACAAAATCTTCAGAAGGGGAACTCTGACAAAGCAGTACTAATGAAGGAGAAAGACTGGTCATATATATGCATATTATTGGAAGTGTAACCTTAGCATGCAGCTGAAATGAAAACAATTAATTCCATGCTTGAAAATTCTCCAGTTTAATGCCGTTGCATTTTCTGGATCCTCCATCTGATGACAAGGGGAGTCATCCTTGCAACCTACCACATTCTGATCAATCCAAGGTTGAGCATGGTGGAACAAAATGAAAGATGCTATAAGGCACAGCAATGGCTGAACTGCTACCAGTGCTGCTATAGCTGCTGCTTAAGGTCACCTGAATTGGATTTATTGGAATTAGGAGGCCTTGGGTTTCTCACAAGAGGCTACCAGTCTTTTGGACCACATACAGGTATAGTTTGCCTCACTGAATTTAATGTTGTCGTGGTGGGAACCCTCTCCCAATCTCACTCATCTTCAGAGCCACTTTTAATAAACTCTTTCTGTGCTGCCTTTTAGCTCCAAAATGACTTACAGAAGAATAAATACCACTCAATTAAAACAGCTTCAAAACTAAGAAGAGCAGAGGGAAAGCCTTCCATTTCAAATTCAAAACCACTAAAAGCCAGGAAGAATAAAAATATTTTGACTGTTTGAGTGTTGAGACATATGGAGGAATTTCAGACTGTAAGAACGAAGTTGGCTTTATAGATATTCTTGTTCTAAACTGTTAAGATTTTAACTGTGAAATGAAGTCTATTGCTGTGTAGATATTTGAAGAAGGATCTAGTGTTCTTAACAGCTCTTCCTTTTACAAATTTGGATCAATAGCATGGATGCATAGTACAATATCATCCCTTAGATGTTCTGGCTCCTTACATAGTTTAGTGTGATTTTTTTTCTTTGTATTCACAAATACTTTTCATGCATTAATATGTGAGATATGTTTAACAAATTATGAATATTCAGATATCTCTTGATGCACATTTTAAAAAGATGTGTTCAAGCTTAAGTACCTATTCACACATTGTAGAACCTCTGTAGCTTGTGGGATGTAATAGGAATCTTCCATATTGACAGTCCTATGACATGCATTTGAGCTTTTCGTTTTGTGCATGCTTGGAAGCTGCAGGCTTCTCTAGCTTCTATAGAACCAGTGTGTCCAAAGAGCCCTCTGTTCTCAAACAACCTTCCCCAACAACAATGATCCATTTTCAAAAGCTCTCTGTCCTATTAACTTTTGAGATCAGAGGGATGATACAAGAGACAGGGCGTTTTCATTAGTAGTGTTAAAATATGGGAGTCCCTTCTCCATTTGCTGGACTCCTATTTATATATATTTTAGGTAGATATTAAGACTTGTACAAGTTTGTAATATTTAACTATATGCTTCTTTTAGGAACCATTTTGGGCAGCAGCCAGCACTGAACCTCAGCTGATGCAAAAACAGTGTCCAGGAAAAACAGGAGCTAGGTACTCTTTCTACAACAGTTTCCCTTGGTTCACAAAATCGTGCTCTGGAGGAGCTAAGAAACCTACCAGAGCCAGTTTTCGAGCATCTCCGAGGCCTAAAGGGGAGAAGGCCAGAGAAGAAAGTTCTACCCTGCTGGTGGTACAGCATCACTGCAACACTAGATTTGGGCTGCTGCTTTTAAGAGATTTGTCTTGTGCTTTTCTGTTTCATTGCTATTCTGTTGTTTTACCTTTTTTTTTAAAAAAAAATATATTTGCTTTATTATATGCAGGCCACTTGCTGACAGAAAAAAATAATGGTCTTAATAATAATAACAGTATACCACTGTTGTTGTTTTCCATATATCTACACAGAAGAAATAATTTTAAAGGGCACAAGACGAAAACTATATATAGACATACATTGCTGAACAGCATGTAGGGAATTTAAAGAACTGTTCAGAAAATTAATTTTTTTAATCTAGGTCATTACATATCTGAGTTATTTTTTTCCCCTTCTTATGTCCCTTAAAACTGGCACATGGCCAGTGCCCTTCCTGGCGCAATGCAGTGATGGCCACTGGAAATATTCTTGGATTATTACCGTTGTTCAGTGTAGTTGTGTAAACTGCTTGTTTGATAATATTATGATGTGAGACATTAATTCTAATAAGCCCATGTAAGCCACTTAAACTTCAAATAAAAATGATTATTTTTGCAATATTGTATTTTTCTAATTCTCTTTTTATGTCCAAAGGATTTGTTTTCGCATCCATTTCCCTTGGATCTTAGCAAATCTGAATTCACTTTGACACTGATGAATTAATATTTAAGATGCATGAGAAATTCTTACACTGTTTTATAAATGGTGAGGATGCTCTAAAGACACTTTTAATAATTTTGATTTAGATTTCTGTGTAATGATATAAGCATTTCATCTGTGTTTTATACCTAGAGATGTGGAGTGGTTTGTTACCTCCTGGTGTGAATGAAAGTGATGTTGACACAAATTCTGATGAGGAGGAAACATTGGATGATCCTGGGCCTATCTTAAAGGAGCAAAAAGAGCAAAAAGATTTCAAAAGCTGTCAGATTTTGGAGACTCAGGAACCTGAAAATGCCAGAGAAAACAAATTGACTTCTGCAGCAGTGGCAGATGAAGTACAAGGGTCCCAAGCATGTCCTCCTGGAATTTCTTTAGACATATGGAATGTAGGTTGCGTTACTGCCCTGTACGTGATGAAAGTGTTGAGGTGTAGTTGGGTAAAACTTTTTTTTTTTTGGTAGTCAGGCAGTACTTTTTTAAACAAAAATTTAGGCCAGTATTATTTCTAAGAAAAGCAAGTTCACACAAGTACAATTAATCTGAATGGAACCTGTTCCATGTCATTTTAAGCTATGCAGCTATGGTGAAGAAACTTGTGGGTTTTTTGGTTTAGTATTGGTTTAATATTTAACAGGTTTCTGTCAGGAAGACGTGCTTTGTTTCCTCATATGACTTCTTAAAAACTGCATGGAGTAGCCCTCTTTATCAAGATATGGTTTTACATCTTGAGTCTTCATTTAGAGAAAGAGAACTTGAGAGCTTGAATGGATAAACAGGCCAGGTTTGATAATTAGCCTTATGGATCTTCTCAAGAGTTCCAAAATTCATCAGCCTTTTATTTTGCTGCATCAGTAGTGAACTCCACAGAGTTGTAACCTGTTCATCCATGGGAATTCTTACTACATTTCCTGAAAATGTTCATTGTGTCTTGCTTCAGAAAATGGCCTTAGTTCTAAATGTCCACATGGGCTTTGGATTTATATTTCATGAACAGCATCCCCTATGGCACACAGCAAATATGGTGCTGCAGTCCTAGACTCACTCATTTGGGACTGAGCATGATTGGGCTCGATGGGAATTGCTTATGAGTAGACACAAATAGGAGTGGAATTTCAAAAGGAGTCTATGATAAGGGCTGGCCAGATGTTCTATTTCTAAAGCGAAGCAAAACAAAAGGTATAAAATAATCCCCCTGGATTGTCCAAACATTTTGGCATACTAAAGGTGCTGTTTGGATCTTCGCCCCTATGTAGAAGTTTGGGATCAATGTCTGAATATAATTTCTGCACAATTTATAATTCAGGAAGTGTAAAGTACTCTAGAGAGGCTAGTGGAAATCTTATCAATTGAATCCAGAAGGCCCATGCAAGTGTGGGAGCTGAACTGAAAATTAAGAGTTAGTATTTATGTATAGGCTCCCATGTTCACTGCCGTGTTTTGAAACATCGTGTACTTTTCATGTATGCACATCTCCCTTTCATTCATGGACCAGCTCCATTGGACAGGGAAATCAATGCTCATTTTGTGCATCACACTACAGAGTCTGTAGAGTTTAGGATATGTTTCTAATCCTTGCAATTTGGGATTTATAAATGCAGCTTTAATAAAATAGGAGCATTTGGTATAGTAGATCCTGAATATGTCTGTTTTGTATATAACATGACTTGAATATAAACAAAAAATGCCCACTCCTCTCAATTCTCATTTTTCTCTTTCAACAGAAATTTCAGAGCCTGCAAAAGAAAAACTTTGAAATGAAAATCCAAGTAAAAAATCAGAGAGACAAGGGACAAAAGCGAAAGCGTTCCAGAAAAGGTGTTCTGTTTTCAATTAATACCAGTGCTGGGAAATGCTGTTAGTAAATGTTCAGTTGAAAACAATGTGTGTAATCATGTTCCAAAATGGTTTAATGTGAGAGTTTGGTGGGAGCAGTGACACAGACATTTTGTGGTTTGTTGAAGTTCAGGATTTCAGTGATTTGGTTATGTTCCAATTGTATAAAAATAGATACAATTATTACTATGGTCAGGATCCAAATAGCTGCACAGCTACTTCCAGGTACCCAAAGGGGTTTTGACAGATTTCTAGAACAGCAGCCCCTCTGCCACATAGCAAATCATTTATTGAATTTGAGAGGATTGTAAAAACCCTTCATAATAAGGCAGGAGAGCCTATGCTTCAAAGAAGAAGTCAGAGGCCTTTGGGCATGCCTGAAATAGCTCTTTGAATTTTGGCCCATTTATATCGTGCTTTTAATATTCCATATGCTTTACAGTGTTTGTCATTTATTTTTTTCCCTGACCGTATTACATAGGTCATTCTAGTTTTATTAGAGAACTGAAGTGAGAGATAGTGACTTGCCCACAAACTCTCAGTGTCAGTGACTCAGCTGGGATTTAATTTTAAGTTTCGGTCTAGTACATGACTAATTGAATCTTGGAGATTCTCCTGTGTATTTTTGATTGTAAGGCAATTCAAAATTTAAATAATTAATGAGTTTTCAGGGTATCTGAACTAACATTTAGATTATTGTAGATTCTTACATGATTTAGCTCTCTTGTGCCAGAAGTGGTGTTAAACATCCTTGTCTGTACCATAAGCATTCTGTGTGGAGAAACAGGTATACGTACATGAATTATCCCTTTGGGATTTTTGTTGTGCATATAAAAGGCTTCTGTAGAAGTAGTAAGTTTGAGGTTGCTTTACATGTTTATTGATATGCTGACAGTGATCAGTGCTGTCAGCTCAGATAGTGCTGATTTCGTGTTCAGAGATGCATGGATAACCCTTTTGCCCTCTAGTGATGAGATTATCTTTGGATTGGGGCCATTGTATGAAGGCATGTTTAGCTGAAGCATGCTTCTGTTATAAATAATTTGATTTGGTTTTAAAGGAGATGTAGAAAGAATATTGAATGAGTTGTATTACAAGCCTCTGTGTGTTCACCCAGAAGTAGGTTCTTTTGTATCTTGTGAGGTTAGGTAAGTGTGCTTAGAATCATCATTTAAGATATACCTAAACTACTAAGATTTCTCTTCTGTCCAACAAAAGATATGGCACTGGATAGACGGCTTCCCATAGCACAGGAGTGGAAAGTGTGTGATCCTCCAGTGTTGTCGAACTGCAGCTCCTGCCAGCCACTCCATTGAATGGTGGAGAATGATGGAAGTTGCAATCCAACAATATCTAAGTCACCACAGATTCCTTATTCCTGCCATAAGAAATAATAAGTGCATGTTCCTCACTCTTATCTCCACAATGCAAACGTACAGTTACTCAGTGCACCCTGTTGTTCTAGGGCTAATGGAAGTGTGCATAAGCTTTTCATCCCTGTAAAACCAGCCTTGTGGGCAGTGTGTGCCCAAGTATGTTCAATGCTGCAGAAGGGGAAAAATGGTGTTCTGTTATGAGGACCCCTTTGTGTTGGGCATTCGTTGCTGGACTGGATTGAACTCTGAATCATTCACATTGGATTGTCTAATCATTTATAACAAATATTGTTTTCTTCTCATTTCAGCTAAATTGGCAAAGAGCAGTCAAGAAATAACTGAAAGGTATTTGAAAATTTGCCATAATGATTTAAAATGCATCTTTAAGTATGTGCCTTTTCAGTTCTTCTGTGCAATTCCTTTTATGGTCTAGTAGTATTCTTTATGCACATAAATGTGTAGTTGAGACCACCAGGATTTTTTATTTTGTTGAATAAACATGGTATAAAAATAGAAAAGAATGTATTCCATTTACTAATACTAAACATGTAAGAGGTTTTGACTTCATGAAGTAGATTGTCTGCCTTTATATATCAAAGGCGCAAATATAAATAAAACTTGATGTAACTGTTTCAAAAGAGAAGACACAAGGGTGTCGTAAAAGATCTTTTAGCTTTAAAAATACTAAAATTAAGAATATGTTTGTATTCATTAAAATAACACATAGATTTTTTTTTCTCCTGAAATAAGAATCTCATGAGATTGTTTTGTTTTTCCTTTCTTTTTTTATTCCAAAGCCAGCAATTGATAAAGGAAAACCACTTGAAAGAGCTCACTCAGTATTTTGGAATCAATGACAGGTTTAAGCCACTTCCAAGCAAGGAAGCCCCTCCAAAGGTAACATAATGAAATCTAATTAGTTATTTAGATTTGTGACTTATTTTTCCTCAGTCATCAGACAGCTTTCACCTGATTGCAATAAAATAAAGTAAAAACTCATCATTCCTGAATGGTGATAGAGTACATGCCCCTACACCTCTTCAGACACTGAGCAAGTGATAGTTGTAACTGCGTGCGCTTTCTAGCAGTGAAAGGAGAAGCAAACTCTGTGTTTAGCCAGTGGTAAGAGATAGGGTGGTGTTCCCTTATCATGACATTCTCAAGAGACATGTTGGAAACTTTCAGTGTCTCTTGGTCTTCTGCCTCATGGTACAGCCCAGAATGTGTTTTCCTTCAGTTCTGCAGACTCAGAGCAGTGGGCATTTGAAGCTAAATATTCTTTCTTATAGATAAACAGGAAGCAAACTTCCAAGAACAACTGCTTCCTGGCCAATGAATGAGGCTACGTTGCTCTTGCATTTGGTATGAGGCTCTTGTGTCTGGGAGGCATTAAGGACACAGGCCATGGTGTGAGTCTTTTCAGTTTTGTGGTTCTGGGTCTACAAATTCTATATACAAAAAAATTCTCTATACTAAATTTTTCACTTTTCAAATGAAAGTAAATTGAGTATGATACTCAATTATATTGTATCATATGAAAATAAGACAATGGTGCAGTGTTTACAAAACTTTGTAAAATACTGCTTGTAAGCTTTCATTGGTCAGGAGCCTATATATATATATATTTATATATTTGCATAGAATATGCTAGCAGTTGTCCAGGATCTCATATTGTGCAGTAAGTTGTGCAGTGGCCTTGAGCTCATCTATTAGTGCTCCACCCACCAAGTTAGAATAGCAGGAGCTCTGTACCAATGTTTGCAAAGTAATAGGGACCACATGCAACCTCTGAGAAAATGCAACTGCTTATGCAACTATTTTAATGCTGGCATAGAGCCGTAACAGGATTCCAGCTATTTTTTATTTGCTATTTTTGTCTGACACAAGTCCTAGAATATTATCTTTGTATGAACATGTCTTAATAGCAAAAAAAAAGTGATATATTTTCCTTTATGTGTACATAACAAAGTGAGCTGCAAAGATATATAAATATGACTGTTATCTAGTGAACAAAGTAGAACTTTATATCTAATAACTTTTATTTAATTGGACAGTGACATGTTTTTAATAAAGTATTAACATCAGTATCAACTGGTAGTGAACATTCTGTTTCCTTTTTTCTAATCTTCAGATATATTAGAAGTAGACTGTTCAATGAAGATGAACCAAGAGTTTCAGGGCAGAAATCTATTACATTATTATTATTGCATTCATTAGTGGTCCTTCATTTGTAAATGTTAACTGAAGACAAGTTAGGATTTGCCTTTATTATTAAGGCTTTTTCTTATTGCTTGTTTTCAGATATTCAAAGTGTAGCCCTCTCGTCTTTTACACTTGACAATTTGCAAGCTTGGAATCAGTAATATAGTAAAAGAGTGGAATGGCAACAAGCCAGAATTCACTTTTTGGATATAGATAAGATCTAAGAATTGCAAAGACAGTGGTAATTGGCATTCTTCGTATTACTTGACACATACACATCATATTTTATTCAGGGAAGCTCCAGGGATAGAATAGATAACTCAGATATTGAGATAAAATTTCATAGTGACAGGCGTAAACTAGTCCATGTAATTTTTTAAAAGTGCAGTATTTATCCAACACATAAGGTGGAACTGATACAACAATTTATTCTCAAACAGGCATTCTTGAGAATATTTAATGATACTGTCCTTTAAAATACACTTCTTTAAGTGATTTGTTATACATGAAAATTTCAGCTATGAAAATTATTATTGTTTTGCTTATGATTTTTTTTTATTCAGTACATGTTTACACCGTTCATTGCTATTCTTGAAGGAAGACTGATCTGTCTTTATTGTTATTCTTCCCAAGTCTGGTCTTGAAATCAGCATAGATAGATCTTTGGCTGAAGGAGACATTGAACAAGCAGAAGAACTTAGTGATAGATTAGCTACTCGGGAGGTAAGTTAAGGGTGTTTTTGTGTATATTTCATAGTATGGATAATAAATATAGTTATGCAGTGTCTTAAGCATACTGGTTCCTTATTGCTTTAAATAACATATTCTTTTCGCTATGTGTTCTTTGGGGGGTTGGGTTGGCTTCTTCTTCTTTTTTTTAAAGTGCTATGGGTATATCCAGTTGTTAGAACAGAACTTGCCCTGTATTTGGAAAGAAGTGGAGAAACCCTGAAAACAGAAGCTTAGGAAACAGTATAGTGTAAAACAAAACAAAATGTGCACACCTTTGCATGAATGGTGAGATGTAGTGGGCTCCATGGATGAATGGAGATGGGAACTCTACGCCACCTTAGCAGTCACAGTCAAGATAATTGTCTCAGAGCTACTGATAGTAAGTGGTAACTGATTTTCTTTTCTCCACCACACAACTCTTACCTGATCAGCTGGACACTGGATAAAATGGGGCCACCTGGAGAGCAGTTAGGGGCTATATTGCTCATCTGTGATTAAGCTAATTACAATTCTTGATTCTAACATAAGAGCATATTGTAGTTGGTTTCAGTCAGCAAGTGGATGTTTCCAGTTTTCTTGTGGTTGTACTGAGTTAAAAAAGGGAAAGAAATCACTGATGCCCAAGGCTTGAGTAGTTTGTTCCTGTGATGCTCAACTATGGTTCAGGAAGATACCTGAACTGGAGACAGAATTAACCACCCTTGGGTTTTAGAAGGCTGCTGCCATGGTGCAAATTACAGAAGACATTCAGCTGCTAGCAGCCTATAGTTGAATCTGTAGACTGGCTGCTTGTAGGAAGGGCACATTAGTTAAACTGTGAGGACACACAGGACCAAATAAATGCAGAGCTATCTGTTTTTTATTTCTGAAGGAGGACACTAAGAAGGAGGACCTGCAAACCTAACAAGGGAAGAGATGTTATTTGTAGTGAGGTCAAGACTTGATGGTCAAGGTATTTAGCAGACCAAGTAGGAAAAAGACTAAAGGTTATTTATCAAAGATGTTTATATGCCATCTTTCCAGTTAATAATATATGAGATGCAGATAAAATATTTAAATCATAGAATATTTAATCATAAAATAGTCAAAATGAAGTGTGGATTGGCCTGCATTGAACGCCTATTTCTTAGAGCCAGGGGGATGGAGGGCCAGTAAGAGAACTAATCATTCACTGGTGAAACTCCTAGCGTGTTCCTAAATCCTTGTCTTGATGTGTGGGGTTTGGAACAAGAGCATGCTCCCCTTGTCTTCGCTGCACTGAAATTTCCAGTATAGGTAACTATCCTTAATACTATGTCTTTGTAGAACTACTTTTTAATTTTTTTTTATTACTTATTGTTTGACTGCAGTATAAGAGAGAATGCAGACATATCTCAGTTAACAAAGTCTCTGACAAAGAAGCTTCTTTTTACAAAGTCTTTTTCTGCCAGCCACTGTTTTCTCCTTTGTCCTCTGTCTATCTGCAAGTTCTTTTTAGCAGCATAGGCGTTGGAAGGGTGGTGAATGGGAAGCCTAGAGAGACACATACTTTCAGTGCAAAGGCGCAGCAACATGCCTATAGCAAACAGTGCAAAAAAACTTGGACTGGAAAAGAGAGCAGGATTCTCCTCTAGCGGATTCTACTGTAGTTATGTGTGGTTGCCTGCAATAGGCAAGATAAACAGCAACTGCTTCCAGAGGTTACAAAGCATGTATGAACAGCATAACATGAGGGGGACAGCAGATCAGCCTTCCCGACCAGTGAACAGCAGCACAGTAAGAAAAGGAAAAAGAGCATAGATCCATAAAAAATGACAATTGTAAGAAAGGTGGAGGCTAGTGAAAGAAAATGGATGCATTTTGGAAAAAGTCTTCAAGTGGTCTTTAAGAGGATCAAAATGTTTCTTGTTCACTTATTCAAGGGTTATCTGACCTGGCTGTTTCATTTCATGTGTGCAAATTGTCAGTTTCATATCAAATGTTTGCTAAAAATCATTGAAGTATTCTATTTTTGTGTGGTGTAGGAACCTATCCCTGTTCTTTCCATGTTAATTCTGCTGCTGGTTCCAAATTTTCTGGTAAAGAATTAATGCCCAGGAATACATCTACTTTGTTCGCTGAGGTATACCTGGACTGTTCAAATGCCAACTTGGAAAACATGAAAATGATTACCTTACAGCTGGAAGTTATCACACATTTTATTTCAAAATTAATACAAAACATGACTTGATCTCCATTTGTGGGTGCAGCTATTTTGGAGTGTGATAGAATGGGTGTTCAGTGGGTGCCTGTTCTTTGGAAATCAGGTGTATCGGTTTTTGATAAGTGAAATTTTCTTTTTTCAAGAAGCAGTAACTGGAACCTGCTGATAAAGCCTTTGCTGTAAGGCACAGATCCCAGAGTTCTCAGAGCTGTTTCTTTATTAATAAGTGCAACAAATTTTTGATGTATTACATTTATAAGCCTGTGAGACTGATAGAGAAGCATTAGTATTTAGCAGGGGAAAATGAACCTCAAAGTAAAGAGGTGGCTAAGAAGAGGCTATGAAAATGTGCCCTGAAAAGCTAGGGAATGTCAAACATAACAGTCAGTGCACTATTTTTTTGTCTCAAGGAGAAGTTATCTTTATAGAATTACATTGCCTTAGAACTAAGGATGGATTTAAACTGGAAAAAGACTGAGTAAAATGAGAAATACATATACTAGAAGTAAGAGTGATATCTTTGAAAGGTTCTTTATTATGGGACACTTGGTGCAGACAGCCTTTCTACTGCTGTGCATTTTAAAGATGGTGGGACACGATATGTTAATAAATGGATTGGTAGGCATTACTTTATGTTACGTGGATTCTTTACTTCCTAGTACTTGAAAGATTGTTAACTGTTGTGAACTTCTCTCTGGGCTTTCTGCTGTAATCCTGACTGTGTAAAGCTAATTTCTTTTTCTTCCTGATATGATAGGGAATGGATAAATCAGGGGACTTGTGTAGGGTACCTCACACAAACAAGTTGTTGGTTATCTCGCTCTCGAGAGTTTTATTGTACAAAATTATTTGTGTCAGTAGGAGTTCCAGTCATATCTGGAGAGCCATCAGATTAATGTCAGATTTGTTGGTGTTTGTTTTGGTGTATCCTGTGTCAATATAGTGTAGTTATGGGAGTGTTTGGTGAGTGTCTCCCTCAAAAGTTTTTTGTATGTCCCGATATATAATGCATACTAGTATGTGGCTTCCTTCCAACTTGACACATTCAAAGAATTCTAAAAGCAAGGGTTTTTTTAGAATTCATATTTGTTGTTCCATAGTATGGTTTGTCATTTTAGCTTTGGTAAAACTTTCCACCAGTTTCCTGAAACAATCATAGAAATAGTTATTTGCATTTCATTTTTGGGGCCTGTAATGTCTCTAGATGGAACAGTGTCCACAACTGTAAAATTATCTGGCTCGTTTGATGATGACTGCATTGTGGAGGTTTTGGTTTTTTTTGTTTTTTAATTTCAAATAAATCACAAGATACAGGAATTATGCAATAAAGATTGAAATGCAAGACACCTTTGAAAATGTACTTCACTCAAAAAACTGAACTGATTTAATTAATAATACTTTGTGAAAATACATGGTTTAAAAATTCTAGGTTCATCTTCTAATCTAGGTTATAATGGCTTAATGTCTATATATATGCCTGAATTTAAAGATAAATAACTGGAGTTGTGTTTGCAAACATTCCTATTTTTTTCCCTGTCCACTGAACCTTCCTGCACTCATCCAAAAGCCACTCATGAGATGCTGTCCAGAATAGGATAGTATTGGATATGAGGGACGGCAGTGGAAGTTAACTGGTGGGAATGAGGGGCTGTCTTGCATTTGTGAAAGTGCCTCCTATTTTCACAAGAGTACCTTTGGGTTCAGACTAACCAATGCTTGATTAGACTATAGATAAATAAAATAGGCCTCCTGTTAAAGTTATATTGAGTGTCACAGGTAAACACAGTTTCAGATTTTTTATTTCTGTTATTATTCCTTTGGACATACTAAAAAGAAATTGAGAATTCCTGTAACATTGGTCATAAATAATATCACACTTTGCATCCTGAAGAAAGATTATAAAAAGTTACTAATCAGTAACTGTATCACAAGATACACTACTTAAAAGTTACTAAAACTTTGATTAGCTTTACATCAATTTATTGATCAAGATTATTTTTATATCATTGAGAAAAGTAAGTTGACATTCAAAAATTCATGTATTAATATTGTATTAGTTTTCAAAGGACTAATTCCCAATCATTTGAATTCATTTTCCACCATTCTTTAAGCAACCCTCAGAGCTGTGTTGTGGCCCCAAGGGTTCCACAGTGTCCAAATTTGTTGCCTCAAAATGCCTCCAGATTCTTTCTTGAGAGTGTGGAGGCAATTTTGCCACTCCCTGATTTCTGGGTCTCTTCTTGTTGGGAAAAAGGGTTTCCTCTGTCCTAAAATGGGCCAGAGAGGGCCAAAAAATGGCAAAAAATATTCCCTATCCCCTAGGAAGTAACTTATGGGGGGGGGGGGATTGATTGGTTGATAGATTTTAGTAAGAAGGATATGGTGGTAGTACAGCCCTGGGGGTCTGATATGGCCATTTAAACCTGAATAGTTGCTCATCTATGTTTTAACCAATATGTATTTTGTGAACATTTTGTTCTTTATTTGTTTCTTCAGTAGTATGGTTATATCTTCTATTTGTGGTGAGTGTCCCCCAACAACTCAATTCAAAGGGAACCACAGTTAATTTGGACTGTGTTTGGACTGAGGTTAAAATTAACTCTGCACCATCACAGTCCCAGTGATGCTGACCAAGAACATCTGGAGGGTCACAAGTTGACACACTGGCATGAATGTCATCAGATGCTCAAAAAGGCTTGGAGATCTTTCAGTCTCAGTTCTTCTCCTTGGGTACCTCTCTGTATCGCTATTTCCTAAACTTATCCTAGCAAACGAGGCTGCCAGGTTTGGTGGTGCAATTGGTGAACAGAAGCTAACAGATTACGCTGGGCAGCTCTTGGAACTATGATTTCTGTTCTTAGCAGCAGTGGAAGAGTATGCAGGCATTAAGCATGAAGCTTCTGAACCTAGGAGACTCCCTTATAAGAGGAAGTTTGAAAAAAAAAGGGGGAGTGCTAGTGAAAAATATTTGCAAGAACCAAAGGACTTGAATCTCTAGTAATGCCATCAGGACCCAATGGGACTCCATTTCATATGGTTCCAAATGGGGGCACTTTCAGTGCTACACAGTAAGCAGTCTGAGCAGTTAGAGAACTTCAGTAAACTGCTAATGAATTCAGAGTTGTATTACAGGCTTGATAATTTTGTTCTGTCACTTTTTTTCCCTCAGCTTCTCAATATTTAAAAGTATGGTTTTGTTTTATTCGAGAAAAATATTATATTCTTTCATGGGAAAATTGAATGTCTTGCCTAAAATCCAAGGAATAAAATAAACTTTTTTAAAAAACGAGTTTTATACTATGAACATTTCTTCTCTTACTATGTGACATTATTACTTTGCTCTGTTGTCTTAAGAGTACACTACCCTGAGGGCAGTAACTTGAAGAAGAAGAAAGCCCTGAACACACTTGATGTTCTTGTCAAAAGAAATTGAAAATAGCTGACAGCAGAAATACTGAAAATTAACACCACAATCCTGTACATGTCTACTCAGAAGTAAATTCCACTTAGTTCAGTGGAACTTGCTCCTAGGAAAATAGGGCCAGTTTAATAATACCAGGTCTATCAGGACTGCCAAAGTGTTAGTCCCATAGTTTCCAGCAGTTTGGTGTGAGAGGCTTCAAAAGCTACATTTCCAAAGAGTGGGTTATGTTCTTGTTTAAACATTTAAAAATGAATCTGTATAATTTAATCACTGGCCTTTTACAAAATGATGCTATCATTCTTGTACTATGGCCAAACTGTTATGTACATTCTTCCATCATTCTAAATCTGCTCCACTGATGTCTGTGAAATCTGCTCCCTCCTCACTCTGTTAATTCTTAAACAAACCATAATTTTAAAAGAGGAAATTCAGTCCAAATGATGGTGCATGCCAAATATAGAAGTATGGTTATTAATGTTTATTAATGTTCATATTCTCATTAATTACCCCTTCTGATTTTTTAAAATTTCCTATTTAGATGGAATTAATAGTTATAAGAACTTAAAAATATCCCTTTGATAAATGAACTGATGGGGTACGGTCTAGAAGCTCACCTGCACTACCCCCAAATGCAAGCAAATGAGTATGCTCATGTACACTCGTTTCCATAGCACTTGGGTAAGAGGAACTTTGTGGCACATCATATAAATAGATGCTATGACATGCAGGAAATTTTTTTGTGCTTTTAAAGCAATGGTTTCCAAAATCACGTACAGAATTGTATTAGTATTTTAGGTGTTCAGAGGATTCAAGGGAATAATGTAGACAAGCCATGCATAACTTCAAAATTCCTCTTAATGTTTATATCATGGGGAGGGAATGCATTGTAATGTTTCTCTCTCTTTCTCTTCCTATTGAAGGTGTTTCTCCTTATGGTGGTTGTTTTCTCTTAACCTTTACTATATGACAGAGGTTATCACCTAGGATTATATTCATATATTCCCTTAATTATGTATATCTTCTTTTTAACAAACCTTAAAAAAAGATTTCAGATGTTACAAGTCTAATTAAAGAGACAAAGCACAGTTTATACTGTAGATTTTTTTCTGCAGTTCAATTAATCAGCATGTTTTCTCTTTTAATTAAAACCATTTTAGTAAATTAAAGCCCACAGCAAAACACATATATAATTTGTTTGTAATTAGCTCTTAATTGGTGGTAGTTGAAGCTTAGCACCCTTGGTTTCTTTCTTCATGATTGCCATTTTATTAGCAGCCAGTCATTAATTAATCTTTTTTTCTAATTAGCTTATAAAACTGTTGATGGCACATTATTGTAAATGTGATTTTAAGTTCAAAGCTTGTTAATAAGCTTTCTTACTTAGAAGAACAGAGATAAAGAAATTGCTGAAAACAGTACTACAGTTCTTTTTTTTTTTTTTAAACAGCCTTTCTTACAAGGGGACTGTGTAAAACATCTAACAGCTTATGGTTAATTTTAATGCTTTTTTTATGAATGGAAGAATTTACTTGCATATAAATATTTGTGTCTAAACCAAAGCTCAAATATAAGAACACATTTTATATCCATTCTTTATAGCAGTGTTGTCTAATAATTTGATGTTTTAATACTCAGCAATAGGAAACCCAACAAAGGTATTACAAAGTATTTTGCAGTAGAAGTTGAACAAATCACTGATAGAAGATCATTCTCACTTTCAAATCCACTCAATATTCTTGTTTGCTTTATATATTTAATATACATCAGCAATGGATAACATTCCATAACATAAAAGGAGAAAATCATTGCCACAGGCAGAACCTGAAATAACTAGATTCATATTTGATGAGAAACTGTAATATAGTATTAAAAGGCTGTTTGGTTTCTCTGATAGACCACAGGATGCTTCAGGACCTGTTAGAATAGAGATGTTTTGTTAAAACCCCTTTGGGTTTAGCCCTTTATAGAGCATACCTATATGTGACATTTCTGAATCCAGCCTTGAATGCTCTGTCGCATTATTCATATCCTAGAGAGTATGTATTTTACAATAGGGGTTTGAAATAAATCTTTATCTCTTTTTTGGAGGAGGGGGTAGTTTTATCCTGATGGCCCAGAGGCTTGAGGTAGTTCTCAAAAGGTAAAATACAATTATTCATAAGCCCAGCCATAAAATGTAATAATAAAAAGCACTAAAATGAATATATGCAACTCAAAACAGAGATTCAGTCATTGACCACTACAGGCCAGACTAAGCAAAATAGCTTGTTATTAGCTCCTCACTCCCGAAGCAAACCAGGCTTGCGTTGAAGGACATTTCCAAAGAAAATGGGTTCCATGGCCTGTTATCACAACAGAAGTAGCTTACTCACATGCCCTTTGTGTTCTACCTTGGTTCATGAATGGTATCTCCATTGGATTTCAAGGGTCATGGTTGATCACAAATGGTTCCTCATTAAATAGTTCACCAAATGTTTCAACTTTTGGGTTTGATTTTTTGGGGTGTTTTTTTTGGTGGGGGGATAATGTTTGCTGAAAACTGGAATAAATATCATCTGTAGCTGACTAAGGCCATATCAAGACCTTTCCCCTTCCTCAACTTTATTTACTATTTCAACTTCAGTCATTTCTTTGCATTTTTAAAGGGTTTTATGATGCTGTGCAAGAAACACTAGAAAGGGATAGCTGACAAGGAAAAAATTAAAAATTGGATAAAAAGTAAATGAATAATGTCATATTACTAAAAAGATGAGAGGCTAATTTGTGCCGACTTTTTGCTAATTTTGTTCAAGCCTCAAAATGAGGAGCTGTCACCCGTTCTGTGTAGCACTGATGACAGTGCCAATGATCCATGAAATAAGCTGCCGCTGGCTTTGTTCTGATAAGAATGAACAAATCTGCACAATGTACGGCTCCCTGAATCTCATTTTCATACTTGCATGCAGGCTAAAAGAAATAAGCTGTTTGCAGGCTTGATTAATCAGACATTTGAGGGGGTTTTGTCTCTTTGATCTCTTTCGTCTCCTAGGTAACTTGCTTGACATTAATGTTGAGCTTGAGTAAAGACAATCAGGAATTGTAGACCAAACTGATATAAAAATTAAAGACCTTAGCACTTTAAGTACTTCAGTAATGGTTCCGCTTTACTTCAGAAAACATCTGTTTTCATTTAATTAAAGAACAAAAGCGAATAGCATAAATATTTTTCATAGAAACCTGTTATTTCACAAAAAAAGTTTAAGTATGGTAATTGGCATTTTTTTTTTAAAAAAAAAAAAGTGCCTTCACACTGTTTGGACAGAGATGAAGATTTGTTACCAGGTATCCTTGATGGCTGTACATATTTTTTTTTCTGAGAAAAATAATTGATAGGAAGTTTGCTGTTATGCTGTATTAAGCTGCAAGAGCAAGATTTTTGAAATGATTATCTGTGTACTTCAAGAGGAATGATTTTTGCCTCCTAGAAAACTTACTTGATTAAAAAAAGTTTGTCTCTTAAAAAATTTCTACTGTGTTACAAGGATGAACCGTTATATCTACATTACGTCCCAATATGATTTACACACTTTAAACCTATAAAATTGAAAGGAATTAAAAAAAAATGTCGCAGTGCGTTTGCTTGAGGTTATGCAGACGCTTTTACAAATCTTCCAAGTGGCTGTAAAGATGAATGCCTCAAGGGTCTAGCCAGGGCCCTGCTTTTCCAACCAGCTAAAGCCCTTATCTTAAATCCAAGCAAAGTACCATTAATCTTTTTGAAAGACCTTTTATGGCTTTTAATATATCCCAAATTAGAACATTTTACACCCTTGGTTCCTGAAATGTGGTGATAAAAAGCCTTTAGAGCTTAATTTTCCTTACTGCGTGCTCTGACCAATTTGCAGTTCTTTGTGATAATGTTTAGACACCTTAATTAAAATGCAGCAAAATATTGGATGTTCTATATGGAAAATGCTGATACTTTGACTACACAAGAAATTGTTGTATGTATTTTTATTCATGTCTTACTGCTTCTTATAACATTGTATTTTGCTGTATAATCTGATGACCTGAAACATTTTTTTTAAAAAAATGTAAAACCTATTGACCAAGATTTCAGGGTCTTCTATTAGGAGGGAAGTGCGGCTGTATATGAGGGTGTTTATGGGAGGGCAAAATACTTTGGCTGAATCAGATATGGTTGTGTTGATTTATTCACAACACTTGTCTTTTCAGAGTTGTATTCTGCAGTCAGTGCCATCCTTTGACAATCGTATTAATACTGCAAAATGTTTTTCTCTGCTCCTTCTACAATAGCATGGGTGATTTGAATCCTTTTTCAGATCCAAGACAGGATGAGTTATTTTACTATGCAACTTAGCCTGTGTCTCATTTTTGGTGAGGGAGGGCAAAGATATTCAAATCAACTAGTAGTCAGTAGATAATAGTAGGACCTCTATAATCACAGGACCTAGAACAGAGGTGGGAATCAAACACCCCTCAGATGTTCTTGCATTGCAGCTCTCAGCATCCTCACCTATGGCTATGCTAGAGGGAATGCACAATTCTCACCCGTTTCTAGAGACTGAGGTCCAGCGGTATATGATAAGTACTTGGGTGGACTTTGTAACTGTTTTCTGCATTGAAGGATATGAAAGACATTATCTGTTGGAATTGGAAAAAAAATCTTTCAGGGTGCAACCTTACAGTTACATTCCTACACTGAACTCGGTGGAACTTACTGCTAATAGACATGACTAGGATTTGTTGTTGTGTTGGAACACGTGTTGTCATTTGCTGATTTTCTACATCATTAAAATATAATTGATTCTTTGGAATGTTTCTTTTCTATACTCATTCATTATAGCTTTAGTTATCCCTCAGTAGTCTAGTTTCTGCTTCCCCCATTTGTGCTGTCATTTTAAATATCTGTTGCAGAATGTCTTGAAGAAACATGTTTCACCTAACAAAAATGAGAATACATGGCAACCTACAATATGTTTTAATTAGCTGATAACAGCTAATTTTATTATAATGGTGAGAGGATTCTTACTATTTTGGTGAGAGGATTACTTGAGATGCCAAGGTTTTGAGATTTTGGTTGTTTATAACCTGGAAACTTCGCATGTTTAGAATCTGTGTTATTCTTTTTTACTGTTTGAAGAGACACTTATTACTTTGCTACTTGTAGGACTACCACTAAAACTGAGGAGAATGGGTAACCTCATTTTGCATGGAGTTCAGAGTATGCTTCAGAGCCATCAGATGCCAAAACTACTGGAATGAGGCAAAAATTTATCCCAAGCGATTTGATCCATCAGTTTCATGTAGCAAAATACCAGTTGGTTTTTCTGTATTTATGAAGCTACTGGGATAGGTCAACTACTATTTTACAGTTGTCAAGAGTCGAACTAGACCTCTATTGTTTAAATGATGGTTAGAGTCTTAATTTTCTCTAGTAAAGTGCAATACTAGTTCTTCAGTCCTGTTGTAATGAATGTCAAGATTATAACAGAGGATCAATCAAAGATGAAAATGTCTTGATCTGGGCAGCTGATATAAAGGAAGCGAGGCACCCACCTGTTGTATTTACTGTAGTAGTATTTACCTACCTGATAGTATTTACTATAAAAGTTTGTTAGTTTGTCTAACATAGAGTTGATGGCCTGTGACCTTCCAGATGTTGTTGGTGACAAGCCCTAAGATTTCTCATAATTTGTTATGTTGGCTAGATCTTTGTTATGTTGGGTAGATTACTTCTGTAATATATGTAGGACCACAAATTGCCTGTCTGCAATCTAGATTAATGTAGATAAATGGTAAGATTAATTAGAATTTCCAAGGCAATGGTAGCATACTTAACATTTTGAATAGTAGGTATTGGCTGCCATTTCCTAAGATAGTTAAGCTTTATACATAAAGTGCCTTGCCCATTCTGAAAGAAATGAGAGTAGGGAGAAAAGAAGAGATCATTGCATGCATGTTCACATATAGTTAGCTAATGCAATCTCTCCTCCTCATCTTGTGGCATTGTTTTTAATCTTGCCCCATACACTTGTTTCTTGTCACAATTTCCTCTCCCCCCTCTTATATCTTCTAGCCATAACCATCTGGTTTGCCTCTACCAGAGTTAGAGCCTGAGAGGAAGGGGGTTGGAAGTTTTTGCCTGCAAGAACATCTGAAACTGTAGAGTATTATGTGCTTTGCAACAGGAGCTTATGTCAGGCAGTAGGCTCACCCTATCATTTCAGGGTGAGGAACCCCTTCCTAGACCACAGGCCACCCCTGATGTCTTCAATACAGTTCTATACATTTAATATAGTTTCATTGGGTTCTTAAAAGCATTTGTCTAAGTTTTACTTTGTCATCTTAACAAAGGAAACATTTGCACTTCATTATGCTATTTTTTTCTTGGCACAAACTGCAGAATGACCTCCACCTCAGTAGTGTTCGTTACTTCAGGCTTCTGTTTTCAGTAGTGAGGAGACATAATCTATCCAAACCACATTGAGGTGTGCTGAAACAAATGATGTAAGCAGTCTTGTGCCAGTTCTATTTATGACAAACTGGCTTTCATTATAGTAGTCCCCAAATGGTTGTTTCCTCTGGCAGTTGGGCCAGAGGGAGGAAAATTCAGGATAAAAATCAGGTGGTTTGATCTGGTATCCAGACCTCATACCAATCCAACACTATACAAATTCTTATTTGACCATCTGGAAGTTGCAGTTGAACCATTGTGTATAATCAGTCAAAGAGTAATTCACTGTTATCCATTTCCATTCAAATATTTAGGAAGAAGCCTTATCTTGAGTCTGACTGTAGATCCATCTAGCTTAGTACTATCAACTTGACTTATAGTGATTCTTCACGTTCTCAAAGAGGATTCTTTCCTAGCTCTGGCTCAATAGCTTTGAATTCCCTTGTGGCTTTACAGCTAAATAGTCCAGTCCCAACCCTACTAGCTGCTGACATCAGACAACATCAGATACATTCAGGGTAATATGGTGGTGTTTCCTTTCTTAGGGCTTGTAAGCAGCACTCTGAGGCCTTGTGATGTCTTTTCTTCCCTCTACAGGAGGCTTGAAGAGTAAGATAGTTCAGCCATTGCTATCTAGTCCTACATATGTGCCTAAATGACAACTCAAGTGCAGCTGTGGCTTTAGTAGATAGGATGTCTTGTTGTTACAAGATCACAAACGCCTCATTTCAAACTACCCAAACTAAATATGTCTAATTAAACATAATTTTAGGTGGCTGACAGTAAAACAGCATATTCACATGCTGTTTCTGATGTTATGCTGTGTATGTGTTGTGGAACTTTTCTGCTTAGACAAATAGGTTTTGTTCCATAAAAATCACCATGCTTCCACCTGTTCACTGAAATCTTCCATGGTGGATGCAGGACAAATCATGTAAACAAATTTAGAAGGTCTTAAGAAAACTTGTTTTCAGTTTGTCTTTAATTTCTCCTGTAGGTTCATTTGTTTTTGTTTTCTTCTTAGCTTGGTGTGAAAATTGCCAAAGCAGTTGCATGCCGGAATTTTGTGAAAGCAAAGCAAGAGGCAGAGGCTTCTCAAGAAACCAGAAAGAAAAAGAAGCTTGCTTGGGGGTACGTTGTTGGCCTTCTCTATTTAAAACTAGGAGAGATTCTGAGTTAAATGTGTTCTTCCTTCAGTTTGGCTTGCACTAATCCTTGTTTGTTTAATTTGACCTTGGCTTTTTCCTTGAGTAGTGCATCTGTTTAATGTAGAGTCTTTACCACAACTGATACATTATTCAAATGTTTATACTTTCCCTTTTGTGATTGGTAGAGTATTAAAAACCTAGTTCCAATTTAGCCATTGCTGTTAAATGAAATTTGATTAAAAACTCCCCAAAGTGTACTCCAGTGGATACTGACATATGTTTGTATTTCTTTTCAGGTTTGAAGCCAAGAAAAGATGGGAAACAAAAAGCAACATGGGATACATGTAGTCAGTTGTGCCTTGGAAGAGGAAAAATATTTTAAAACTGAGGAGGGGAAGTTTGTTAATACTGAAGATACATAAATTATTTTTTTCATTTTTTTTTACGTGCATTATTTGTACAGCTGGATGAATCACTGTGGGGCTGTTCAGGCTTCTATTCCATATTTTGTTAAGTCTCCCTAGGATATGTCAGATATTCTACATTTGTCCTTTTGACTTTTCCCAAGTGTATTCCCTTAGCAGTGCCTGAGGATTTCAAGTTTCTTGTGTTCCATGGAATTGCTAAAAACATAATCAGGGAAAGGGACCTTTTGTGTGAAGTTACTCAATTATTTACCACTATCAAAACCAGTTTTTCCAAAAAACCAAAACATAGTATTTGCAATGTTTGTATCTTTAATAAGACCAGGTTATGATAATATTTCCTCAAAATAAAAATAGCAGGTAAATTAACCTCGTTTTCCTCTGAAGCTTCTACAAATGTCTGTCACCTGGATGAGAGCTGAACTGGTAAATTTCACTTACTGTTAAGCAAGATGAAATATCTGAGGCGCAAAGAATGATTTTAGCCTAATGGTGATTTATTGTATTTGAGTTCTGTGAACTAATTTTTTTAAAAAGAAATAGTAATTTCAAGATTTGTGACAAGTCCCAAGTCTTCCATCTTGATATCAAATAGTTCATTCTTGTTTTGTAGCCTGAAGGATGTTTGATTCTGCTCCCCCCATGTAACACTATATTTCACAAAGATGAGAGTTTGCAATACAGTAATCTAAAGTCAACTGTAATTAGTTATATTGACAGGTAAATATACAGCAAAGTCTTTAAATCACTGGCCAAACAGGTTTCTACCACACAGCACCATAAATCTGCAGATCTTTATTCTATACACAGAAACTATTCAGGGAGAGGGTTTTTTTGTAGCAAAACGAGGAACAAGTATTGTCTAGCCTCATAATGTCAAATATGTGTATTTTTGTGCAATATTATTATTATCATAAAACAAAACAGACATATTAATTTCCTTTCTTATAGTAATAACATATTATCCAAGTAATTCTTTCAGTTTCACAGCCACTACTAAGAAGAGCAAAATGAAAAGAATATTCGGCACCCCTAGTTGTCAGCAAACTAGCTCTTTTGACATGTCACAGTGATACGTTTTCCCCCAACTGGTTTTCCAAGGCTTAGGCTTGCAAAGGTATTGTGTACCTTGCATGTATGTTCAGAAGACTTGGTAGATGCTCGGAGGACTTTGTAATGATTCAGGATATAGCCATTGTGTTGATGTCCGAAGTTGAATACTTCACTAATTGGACTAATTGTGTGGGTAGCTCAAATGATTGCTGCTGCTCTTATCAGCCTACACCAGCAAGGACAGAGTTATTCCATTAAGACCAAAAGATAAAACTTAAATGCATAAACAGGTTTCTTCAACTTGGCAAAGATTTGTTAAGATCTTGTTTCACTAAACTTGGAGCTCAAGATATTATGTGTCCACGGTGGTTTCTCCCTGGAGGACATGAGAGGTCAGTTTACATATGGTTGACTGCTAACCAAACAGAATATGGTGCCACAGCATACTTGAAAAGGCTAATGTGCTACATAGTTGAGATTTAAGTGATAGATGTAAGAGGGACAACAATAGAATACCACCATTTTATACATAAACTAGGGTCCAGAAAAAACAAGAACAAAATCTACAAGCCGCAATACTCTCTTTGGGCCAGCTCCAAAGCGTAAAAAGCAAAAAAGGTATCGCTGCTTGTGGATTTTGGATTTTGTTTTATTTTGCTGCATGGCCAAGATGGCTACCCCTGCATATCCCCACCCCACCCCCCGGATTTCAGGAATACCAGATTTAGCTACAGTTGGGGAAACCTAAACAAAAGAACCAAAGGACTGGGGCTTAACTCATTCTGGTTTTCTACCTCCAACAAAGGTAAAATTCTTTCACTGGACTACAGTTTGGGACTACAGATTTCACAGGTTTTGCCTATACAGCACCTAAAAGTTCTTTTCGGATGTAACAATACACAGACTCCATGAAAATTTCAGTTTTCTCTGCCTAAGAAAGGAGCAGTTAGCTTCACACGGGACAGGAATAGCTGAATCTCAAGAAAAGTTACTTTTCTGTTTCTAATGGAGTTGAAATTTTATTACCTATCTTTATTGCTCTTTGGACCTAGTTCTCACAAGGCCAATAAGGGGGCCCCCTTCTGCAGTGGAATCTCTCAGTACTACCTTTAACTGACAGTACATAGGCCTGTGACTCTAACATCATTGCCATTTCTTTCCTGTATGATTTTTAGCATCTTTCTTTGATGAAAAAGCCAGTGAAGCTTCCAAAGCTTACGTGATGTATTTTATGCTTTGGAGTTGGCCCAAAAATGGTATTGTTGCTTGTTGTTTTTTGTTTTATTTTATTTTGCTGCATTGCCAACATGGCTACTCCTGAATATTTTTTTGACTTGAAAAACAATGAAGATTTAATATTTTACAGAAACATTCCCTATAATCCAGATGTGTCAAACACAAGGCCCACGGGCCAAATGTGGCCCACCAGGCCATTTCATGTGGCCCTTGCACCTCTCCTTCAGCTGCAGCTGGGGGACAGAAAGAGGTACAGAGAGGGTCTGGGGAACAGAAAGTGGCACACTTTGGATATACTGACCAGTTCTATGTCACTTTACAGAGATACAGGGACCATAAACTAGGATCAAATACCCCATGACGTCCAAGAAAAGAAAAGTTGATGAAGAGGGAAGGCAGTTTAAAAACCAGTAATAATCAAAGGCAGAGGCAATTATTTAATATGATAAAAAAGTAGATACATTTATATAGTCTTACAGATACAACTGTCCCTTGGAGGACGACCATAATAGTGATGCAGCCCAAGATGAAATTGAGTTTGACACCCCTGCATATAATCCCTTCTTTCAAATTGAAAGTTTTCAACAGAATTCCTTGGCCATTTCTGACAATCCCACAAAGAAAGATGAAGTTCTTTTCTGATAAATATAATGACAGATGACTTGTCCTTTTTCTTGTTCATGGGTTCCCCAGTGAAGGGTGTGGAAAAGTTAAGAAGATGGTGATTATACTTAGTAAACATTGCTGTTTATATTGCTTGCTATTGTAATTGACATGTTCCTTGTTGCTATGCTGCTAAGATGTTGCCTATTGTTTAACAGAAGCCATATAAATTTTGTGAATCAGGTAATTACAGATTTCATAACTTAGAGAGTTTAGTGGCTCTGCTTACTTAATAAATGAAATGTTTTGTGTATTTCTTTCACAAAAATGAAACTTCCACAAATTTAAGCTGCAGTCTCAAACCCACTTGCCTAGGAGTAAATACCAATGAACTTTTGAGTAAACATGCCTAGACCTGTACTGTACATATTACAGAGTTTTCTGTTCATGAAAACTGACCAGTCCAGAAATGCTATCATCTTTAATTGGGGGTTTTAGTTTTAGGCAGGATGTAACTATTGATATAGCAAAACTATTCATTTGCATCACAAAGTCAGTGGTATTTATACTAATTTCATAGGGAAACAAACTTAAGCTTGATTATAATAGTAGGTGTTCTGTACAGTGTGGGCTATATGATTTTTTTTAATCTTTAAAAATAACAGTGTTTAATAGTTTACATTAGTGGCAGGCAAGTCATGGGCTGCATGAAGATGCCCAAAGCCAAAGTCAAATAACTCCCTGACATCTCTGGAAACTACACAACATATCAGGGATAGGTTCCACCCATGTATTATTTATTTATTCATTTAATATCCTCTTTGCAAAGTATTAAATGGTGCATTCAATTAAAACACTTATTTTTAAAACATTAAAATGTAAAACAAAGCTTAAAAAACACTGCACACTCCATCATACTTCACCCTGGTCAGCCAAGGCTGAAGGCCTGTTTAAATAAAAAGGCATTTGCCTGTTGTTGAACAGTGAGGGAGTAGATCAAACCTTCCTTGGGTAAGAGTTCCAAAGCCTAGTAGGAGCCACCAAGAAAACTCTTCCATCTCACCACCAATCAAGCCTGAGAGGGTGATGGGGTGGAGAGAAAGCCTTCTTCTGAAGATCCTAAGGACCTCATCACACTATTATAGTGCTATTATTCTGCTCTAACTGCCATGGCAATATCACATGGAATCATGGGATTTGTAGCGTAGGGAGAGGCATTTAGAATTCTCAGCCAGAGAGCTCCAGTGCCTCACCAAACTACAAACCCCAGAATTCCACAGGGTGCAGTCAGGGCAGTTAAAGTGCAATAATAGCGCTATAACAGTGTAGTGTGATAAGGACCTAAAACTCAAAACAGAATTGTTTGGGGAGATCCTGCCTTTCAGATATTCCTGATTTGAATTGAATTGAAATTGACCAATGAAACTATTTAAGCAAGAAAGTTATATGCTCCCTATAGCCTGCCCCAGTATGTGCCTTACAGAGTTCTCAATTTTATTTTGGAGTTTTCAGTTTTCAAGTGTGCGTCGAGCTTTTCTGCATGCCCAGTGCCCTGCTCTCTATGTAGTTTCCATTCTGGATGGCAAGCCTTATTCGGCTTCCTGGTCTCCACAAGTTGATCTCTTTTTTAAGACTGTTTTATTAATTTGCTGTCAGGTATAGGTTTACTGAGGACAAATTGCTAATGGAAAAATTCTGCATTTGTAATTAGACCAGTGTGTGGCATAATATGGCCCAGCTACCATTTGTGTGTGCCATATATACCTGCCACCTAAATGATTACTTATTTATCTCTCAGAGGAAACTGAAGAGCAGAGGTTACAAGACCTTAGATTTAAAGATGTCATTCGCTAGAAGTAAGGGGGGAAAATTGACCTATACAGCTCTAAAAATTTTGAGAATGCATGTATGTATTTTCCCAATTGTTATTGGTACTTAAGAGTTGAGGCCGATTTAGGTTTTTGGAGGCTGAAACTGTTAAAAGTGCATTTACTTTACTATTCTATTGATTGAAATTGAAGTTCATGGACTCCTTGCATTGTATTTAAAGGCATTGGCTTGTCATTATCTTGCGGAGAAAGACCATTTATATGGAGAGTCACTTTTAAAATTAAACATACGGATTCAGTGTCGAGAAGAGGTACCATCAAGTCAAATTTCTAATCTTTCACATACTTTATATCTGGGAAAAAACTACAGGAAGTTTATTCTCTTACATTATAACAAGCATTTGTGCCGTTCTGCTTCCATTTGGTGAAATCTAGTAGAAACACTTTAACATTGCCCCCTTCTAAAAGGATTTGCCCATACGCTGTGGAGTGGTTGAAACCATACCATGTTATGTCATTGTATAGAAAACCCTAAAAAGAGAGGTGATGGGTTATTCATTTTATCAAATGCTGAATGGTGATTCTAAAAATGTTACGATAGAACTGTATACAACTGCTTACTTGGGGTGGGTGCCATTGAATTCAGTGGATTAGCTTCTCATTGGACACATGCCAGTAGACATATCTAGGCTTTTTCAAGTTACTGTTATATTAAGAGAGATGGTATACATCTAGATTTGTTAAATTGCAAGTGTGATGGGCCACAATTGTTGGCATGGACCACACTATTTGTTTTAGTGTTTTCCTGTTTTGTATGTGTTCATTTGACTGAATGTCTATTTTAATGGCTTTAGCCATAGAGTAAAAATTGGCATGACTTGACTTGATGTCCATCTGTTCAACAGGTAATTGAACCTTTCACAGAAAAAAAAATTACAACTGGTGTGAATCATGGGGCCCCAACATTCTTGACAATTATTTCTGTAGCAGTTGTTAAACAGGCAAAACAGCATTCTAAATTGTCAGTTTTCTCTCTCTGCAAGACTTTCCCAACATTTTATGCTGATTAGAGGAAGTAATTTCTGAAGCCTTGATTTCAACTATAATCAATCAATATGTTGACAACATATGCCATTTTGAAAGGAGCCTTGCAGAGAAAGATTTTAAATTTCAGTCAAACCATTTCTTCATTTTGTACTGCTCATGCAAATCACAACAACACAAATCACTATAAAACACTCCCGTTATTTACTCCATAAGATCTCTCAGACAAGTCATTGAGACTATACTCAGATGTTTTGTTAATACCTTTTTCTCAAGTCAAAGTTCATTCTTAGCTGCTTAAAAATAAATGATTTTAAAAACATAGTTTGAAAGCTACAGACAGATGTTTCTTAGTTCTCTGTATCCTTTTCACTAGAGGACAAAACTGGCAACTCTTCAAATATATCACTGTTAGTTGAGGAACCATCTTGCTATAGAGAAGTTTGATAATACTGTGCCATGAAGTCAAATATCAGAATCATTGGTCCTGAACCAATGTCTGTTGTCAGTAATGGACTGGATGAGGGCAAACAAATTAAAGTTCAATCCAGACAAGATAGAGGTGCCCCTGGTCAGTCAAAAGGAAGATCAGGGAAAAGGAACTTTGCCTGTGCTGGGTGGGGTTACACTCTCCCTGAAATCTCAGGCTTGCAGTTGTGGTGTTGTCCTCGATTCAACTCTGAGCCTGGATGCCCAGATCTTAGCAGTGACCAGGAGTGCATTTGCGCAGTTAAAGCTGGTATACCAGCTGCACACGTTCCTTGAGATGTCAGATCTGGCTTCAATGACACACGCCTTGATTACATCTTGGTTGGACTACTGTAACATGCTCTATGTGTGGCTGCCTTTGGAAACCGGAAACTTCAGTGGGTACAAAACACGGCAGCCAGAATGCTGACCCGGGCCAGTTACAGTGAGCACATAACTCCCTTTTTATATCAGCTTCACCAGCTACCCATTCATTTCTCGGCACAATTCAAAGTGCTGGTTATGACCTATAAAGCTCTCTATGGCTTAGGTCCAGACAATCTGAAAGACTGTATTTTCCTGTACAAACCATCTAGAACCCTAAAATCTGCTGGTTTGGCTGGTGAGGACATGGGAAAGAGCCTTCTTTGTGATTGCTCCCACCCTGTGGGACACCGCTCCACAGGAGGCTAGGCGGGACCCTTCCCTGTTTTCCTTTCACTAGCAGGGGAAAATATTTCTTTTTTAACAGGCTTTTATGTAAGCCGGGGAGCTCTGTTTATTAACTTGTTTTAACTGAATTTTGTTTTAGTTTTGTCCTGATTTTATATGTTTTTAGTGCTTTTAATTATTTTAACTCTTTTAATATTTTAATTTATTGTTGGAAGCTGCCCTGGGTCCCATTCCAAGAGAAAGGCGGCATACAGATATAATAGATAAATAAATGGGAAAGGAAGAAGGGAATCTTGTCACACCATTAAAGCTACCTAATTTTAGCTTTTCATAGGTTACAGTCCACTTCATGATATGCACTGGTGGAGTATAGTACTCAAAACTTAAGTATAAATGCAATTATATCACTGGGGATGGCAGCAGAGTGAAATGAGAAAAGGCATACAATCATGAATGCTGAAAGAGCTTAACACCCTCTGACACCCTCAGACAAATGCGCATATTTGATAACTGCTGGGTTGTTAATTAACTCTGAATTGTGAAAGCATCCATTCTCCTTTTAAGAAAGTTGGTTCTGTTGAAGGCAAGAGTCTGCACTTGGTCAGATACTCTAATGTAGTAAAAGCCACCCTATTAATATATATAACTTGCTAATAAGCCATTATTCCTGTTCAAATTCCTGTTCCATTATTAGAATTTGCAGATTCAGCTGTTTCCCTTCCCAATTTTCTCTTGACGTTTCTTTGCTCCAGATCTGTAACTTGAAGTCAGCAATTGATTATCTTGGGAGACAGAAATGTTTTACCACTGGCTTTTACATATTTCTAATGTTACCTATGTGTCCTTTTATTTTCTAGATTAGAAATTTCTTTTTCTTTATGTAGAATGCAGGGGGATGTTACTGACAGAAGATAGTATATATCGAAAAGAAAGATGAGCAAATAAATGCACTCTTGATGTGGTTGAACTTACTAGGACCTGTGATGATGTTGACAAGCGTAGAGGTGGAGACAAAGGACATCTGGATTTCCAGCAGGATTTAGTACCTTTCTTTCCACCCATTTGTGTGGCCTCTGGTACCCAAGTTATATGTTAAGGTTGGGGGCTGCATAAGCCTGTCACCCAGAACCCATGAGAGGGCTGTGCTATGTGTTATAATACACTGATGATGTGTGTGAGTGGTCTCTGAATCATTCTCTTGATTACTTTGTAGCAAGCAGGGAAGTAATCAGGAAGAGAAGGAGAACTCATGTGATTGATTTTGACTAGATGTATTCATGTGGTGGAGTGGGCTTTCTTACTGCCAGCAATTTGTCTGAGTGGCCTCTTTCTCCATTGTATTCCAGCCTTTTCACTTGAAAGGATTGACATCCATCGTAACTCCCTGGTGCTAGATCTAGAAGCTCCCACTCCTTATTAATGCATGCTAGATTTCTTCCCTATACCTGATAGTGGGATCATGGCAGCTTGATAATGCATCTCTAAGCTCTTGGATTTACTTGCCATTATTCTAGCCAAAGTTAGCTAATTAAAACAAACAAACAAGCAAGCAAAAAACTAAACTGTAATCAGAACAAATTTCCAAGTGCTGGGATAACACCTCCTAGCTCTTCTCACATAGCATATATTCTAAAGTTACCTAAGGTTTTGAATAACCTTGTCCAGCTTCGTAAATAAAGCACAACTTCATTTCACAGTGTAAATCATTATAATGAGGTCTACTCTGTAAAGAAATGGTTCTTGACATGAAATCATACTCAAAAACTGTTATGCTGATTTGTCCTGCTATTTGGACAACATTTGGATTTACTTTAGGAAGGATATCTAAGAAGTACATGTAATTCACTTCAGTATAAGAGTCATATCACAGCTGTTTATGAGTATTCTAGTGGCGTGTGAACAAACCAGTTTGAATGACGTTAATGCTATGATTTGGGTTTTGAAAAGACAATGAGGTTTTTTTTTCTTTTTTTCTTGAAAGTAAGAAAGTAGAATTGTGGTAGAATGTTGTGATGTGATGGTAAAAGAGAATAGTGGCTATCAAAAAAAGTAGAGCCTAATAATTCTGTTTGTTTTATTCTGTGTGATGACTGAAAGGCTTTATGTGAATTCTTTCATCTTGTTTTTTCTGCCATGATTTTTATTCAGGACTAATGTGGAAGCAATTTCCAATATTCTCTCTCTCTTTTTTTCCTATGGAGTGGATATTGTAAGAAAAAAAAATTCAGAAGAGGATTTAATTTAAAGAAATGTGGAAGCATTTAAAATGGGGCTTTAAATATGGTATTTTAATTTTTCCAATACAAGGTCTTCCTTCTTTTAGCTGCTGTGTCTTATAATGATGGCTTGCATCTGCCCTTTTAGAATACTAGCATTTTCAGCAATATTGAGGGCCAAATGAGAAACGTTTATCACAAAGTTTGCTCTTGCCACACTTCCAGCTAAAACCAAACAGCACCTTCCCCCTATGTGTGCAGACACACCTAATCCATTGTAGTTTCTGTCCCATTCTGAATGACAGCTCCATCTGGACCATGGGCAGGGCAAAAGATTAAGCCCACACCCTCCAAACCATAGGTCTATCAAACTTATCTGCCCTAAAAGCATCATGCAAATAAATTCTGTGCACACAGCTCCCCCAGTTGAAATATCTGAAGTTTGATTGTGCAGCATCCATCAAAGTTTCTAAAATAAAGCTCATCATTTGTTATCAGGTAACAGTGAGACACTTCTCCTCCTATTTAGTTTGGCCTGGCTCCTCTGAGATACATAGTAGGCTATAGAGAGCTAATGCCGATGAAGGTTTTATATTGTAGACATTCTCTGAATTCAGACATGTTATGCCACCCAATAATAGTTGGGTGTAAACAATGTGAGGGCTATTGCTTTTATAGCTTGCTTGTGGAATTCCCATGTAGTTGGTTGGCCACTGTGGATATTGAGTTAACTGAGTATTAGATGAAATGAATCATTATTCTGATCCCGCTAAGCCATTTTGCTTATATATATTGCATTAATAATCTAATATCTTGATGCTATGTCGTGGTTACATTTAGGCACTGAGCAATTGGGCTGGATGTCCTTCAGATCTCTTCATGCCCTATGAATCTAAGATTCTTATGATTTTAAAAAATCCTCTTCAGTATATGGATGCTGGCTTGACACACACTTAACGCTAAGTCTGGCACATATCAGAGCCTTTCATCCTTCAGTTCCATGAGAAGTGCAATCGCTGAAAATTAAAGTAAAACACAACAAAGTAATTAATCCTGTATGCAAGTTCAAACATTTCTATGACTGGTTTCCCTCCCTCCCCCAAGACTCTGCACTTCCTCTGTGTGCAATCCAAGAATCTTGGTAAAGTCTTTTTTTTTTTTTTCCGGTCTGAGGAAACAGAACTTTCAAATAACTGTGATTGTGCCATGATACTTTTACCTGAATCCTTTTAGATAACATGCAACATATTGTATTTGATTCATTTATCTCTGATCGAAGAGCACAGGAGCACAGAAATGTTGCTCAAGAAACACACTTCATAGGCAGTTTATGATAGTGAGATTAAGGAGGGGTTCTAAAGAGAAATTCATCTGGAAAGCAAGAGAATTGTATTAACAGTAACATCCACTGTGTTACCAAAAATAAAGTCAGAAAAATAAAAAGATTTATGTGGTAATAAAAGTACAAGTAGCATTCCAAGAATGTTGTTCTGATTTTCAGGGTTGTGAAACATAACCAAGCAGCTCAACGCTCTACCTGTTTGCTAAATGGAATACTGGAGATCGCGAAGGTATCCATTTGGAGGGACTTGGTCAAGATTTGGCGCTGAGCCCCATTGCCAATATGATGCACTTTCCTTTCCTTTTTTTTTTTTTCTTCATATTTAGTGCTGAAAGTTGTTTCAGAACCTTACAGAAATTTTCTTGATACTTTGAACTTGGAGCTAAGAATATAGGAAGAGGCCTGTTGGATCAGAACAAGGGTCTATTTAGACCAACATTCTGTTCATACAATGGCCAAACCAATTTGTTCATCTTTTTAGAGTATGTCCTGCCCTTCAGCTGAAAAGGTGCCCAGAGCACACCTTCTACAAGATTTATTTGCCAGTTCCTTGCCATCAAGCTTACAACTAAATTGAGACATAATACACAAGGAAAAGAGAATGGCAGTGAGGAGGGTATTAAGTCCAACAGATGCTGGCTGTTCTTTTCTCCCTCACAGGCCAGAGTGATGGCAGTTGGAGTCTGAAAAGAAGGTCTCTCACCAGCCACTGGGCCAAGCCACAAAGGAGCTGTGCCTGGCTGCTCTTCTTTCCATCAAAGGCCAGAGAAATGACAATTGTAATCTAAAAGGAAGGCCTCTTGCCAGCGGGGGTCAAGGCCAGTTGCCTATGGAAAGTCCATCAGCCCAACATGAATGCAGCTGAACCTTCCATTTTTTACCCCCAAGACTCTGGCACACAGAAGTGTACTTTCATTGACAATGCAAGTAACATACAGCTGTCCTGGGCCATTTCCGCACGAGGCTGTTATAGCACTATGATTCCACTTTCAACATCCTATGGAATCCTGGGGTTTGCAGTTTTGGGAGGGGCCAGCTGGCCCCTCCCAAAACTGTAAACTCCAGGATTCCATAGGATGTTGAAAGTGGAATCAGTGCTATAACAGGCTCGTATGGAAATAGCCCTGATTGCTAACCACTGGTAACCTCATCCTGCATGGATTTATGCTATCTCCTATTAAAACCATCAAAGTTGACTCTTGTGGCAGTTAATCCTACACTTTGACTCTGTACTGTGTACTTCCTTTTATCTGTACAGAATATCCCACTGTTGAATTAAACTGAATGATCCTGGCTTCTGGTATTTTGAGAGATGCATAATTTTATTCATCTCTTATGTCTGCCCTTACTCACCTTTTTCCCAAGCATTGCAACCTATCCTTATATATTTCAGTCCTTTAACCATATTAGCTACCCATTTCTACTTCTTTTCCAACAGTGCAATATCTTTTGTAGGTATGGTGACCAGATTTTTTACACAGTATTCTCTATGTAGTTATACAGTGGATTGATCAGCATGATATTGCAGGTTAGATTTCTGATTCCTTTCCTAATTATGCCCAATATAGAATTCATCTTTTTTATATATAGTTCCACACTGAATCAGCATTTTCCCTGAATGATCTGTCATGACCTCAAGATTGGTCACTGCCCTCTCAGATCCCATCAGTACTTATATGAAATTTGGTGGATGGGATTTGGTCCCAATATGCATCAGTTTGCCCCTTTTTAAGACTAAATTTTCATTTGCTATTTTATCATTTATTCATTTTTTCACTCACTCATTCATTCATTCATTATTTGGTTATTACTTCTAGATCCACCAGGCCCCTAATATACAATGAGTAAACACTTATGAAATAAAGATGTAGTAAAACCATTTAAAAACAGGTGAAAGCTCCTCTGTAAAACAGTTTTAAAACCACAGACAGTTAAAACAGCCTGGGGAGCCCCTCCCAATTTCAAGGACCAAAGGCCAAGCAAAATAATACAGTCTTAGCTGCCTGCTGAAACTCAGAAGGGATGAAGTCAGCTTGATTTTCCTTGGAAAGAAGTTTCACAGAGAAAGCACTGTTACATGTACCTGTCAGACTAGCCTAATAGAGTTGTGGGACATCCAACAGGGCTTTCTCTGAGGATCCTAAATGTGGAGCAGGTTCATATGGGAGGAGGTAGTCTTTTAGCCGTCATGGTCCCAAGCTATTTAGGGCATTGTGAGTCAAACCGAGCACCTTTCACTTAAGCTTGGAAGCAAACTGAAAGCCAGTGCAGTTACAATTACAATAAGTGGTGTTACACCACCTCTAAAACACACCTGACAACAGTTTGGCTGCTGTATTTTTACACAAGCTGTAACTTCTGAACCCTTTTCAGGGCACTCTTAAAGCATGTTACAGTTGTCTGATCGGGAGTCTAATCAGAAGGCAGTTTTAATGCCTATCCCCCCAGGCTAGAGATAACATTTTGGATCTCTTTGGAATCTGTTTTTGTTCTTATCACTCTAAATAATGATGCTGTTTCTGGGTACAATAACCAGCAACATGTTTCTCAAGTCTTATATGGCTTGAACCCAAACTATCCGATAAAGCTCCCACATCTCCCAATAGGGAAGAGCTTTCACTCAGTTCTACCACCATGGCCATTTCCACACTAGCCTGTTATAGCACTATTATTCCACTTTCAACATCCTATGGAATCGGAGGGCCAGGCCCCTCCCTAAACTGCAAAGCCCATGATTCCACAGGATGTTGAAAGTGGAATAATAGCGCTATAACAGGCTAGTGCGGAAATGGCTCACAGCAGTTTCATTTGGTGAGGACATGGGAGCAAGCTTTCTCGGTGGCTACTCCCAGGGTCAAGGCGTGGAATTTCTTGCATTGCACGGCTAAGCTCTCTCTGTTCTTTTTCTACCTGCAGGCAAATAATGTGCTGCTTCCCCTGACCTTTGATTTTTAAACTAGTCATTGTAGAAGGTCTTGTAATGGAGATGTGCTGTATATGTTTATTGTCATTATTACATTTTAACTATTTTTAAATGCTGTAAATAAATGTTGTTAATATAACTGTTTAATTTTTTAAAAACTTTGTATTAGAATGCTGTTTTGACTGTGTTGTGTTTTAACCTATATTGTAAGCTGCCTTGGGAGAAAAGCGAGATATAAATACATTAAAATAAAATTAAATCAAATGCCAACTGTGGCCACCCATGACTCACTCTCATTCTTGAGTCTTGCTTCAGGAGGTTCATTGTACCTCAAGCTTGGTAGATATACATGTTTTGCATTTGCTTTAGAGTCTTTTGTCTGCTGTCCTTTACATGCTATCTCCACTGCTTTTACTCTTAAAACAGTTTGTTGGAAGGGATTGTGTGTTAGGAGACTTTATAATCATCTTTGTATTCCCTTAATAGTCTCTCTCTCTCTCACTACACACACACACACACACACACACATCTTTCCCTTTGTTTGATATATTAATGTTACTCTTTAGTCAATACTGTGGTATTTCATTTATCATTCACTTGTCATGGCCATTGTCTTCATGGTTGTTGCATTGTTAATAGCCTCAAGTGATCTTCTTTACCTCCTCCTCCTCCTCCATGTGTCAATGGTGAGCCTCCCAAACCTTAAAACAGTTCCAGATAACTGCTTGTTTCACAAACACACAAACAGAAGTGCCTCACTGCAATAATGTGTACAGATAAGCTTTATCTTCTTCCCTTTACATCTGTAAGTCTTGTTTACTATAGCTTGCTCTTCCATTATATAGAACATGACCTAACATTTTCATCCCATTCTGTGTGGGCTGGAAACAAAGAATCGACAACTATATCTTAAGTACAGTTGTCAGTGTGGATGCATATATGTGTGTGTGTGTATACACACACACACATACACACATATATATACAGCATATATATATATATATATATATATATATATGTTGTGTGCATCAATTGATTTCCCTCTCTTCCGATTGTTTCTTTTCAGAACGTGTGTCAGTTTCACATCAATAAATTTCATTCCCTAAGCCAATCTTTCTAATCTGTTTTAGCTGCATGCTGTCCCCAGACTAGAACTGTTATATGAAAATTAGCAGATTAATTTACTGATACAAACCCTACTTTTTTTTCCTCTTCCCCAGTGTGATGGAGTGATCATATGATTCTTTGTAAGTACAGTTATTGCTATAAAAATAGCACATATCCAAATAGCACCAGAAAGGGAGGATTTGGGAGAAAGGTATCTTTCTCCTCCCTTTCCTCCCTCTGTTAAACCAGCCGGCCTGTAACAAGTAGTGGCTAGTCAGTCGTTCCCCATGTGACTTCATAAAGACATGAGATAAACCCATGAACATCTTTCTATCTAAGCAGAATAAGCAGTAGGGATGTAAAAAGTATTTGCCATTTTTTTTTCATCACATTAAGGCACCCCATTGAGAAAATGACCAACTGCTGGTTGGTTTTTCATAATTTGCACAAAATCTGCATTTTGCACAAAATCTGCATTTTGCCAAAAACATTTTGCTTTCTGTGGAAAAATGTTTTACAAAGACAATCAATACGGTGTGTGTGTGTGCAAATGAATTTTTCACAAAAAAGGCCTGGAAATGCAAAGGAAAAAATTGTGTGTCTTGTGTGTATGTGTATATGCACACACACGCACACACATGCCCACACACACAAAAAAAATCTCATACAGTTGAGATGGATATTTTGAAATTATTTATTCTTGTATACAACAATGAAATAAAGTGAAGATTTATATCCCTAGTAAATAGAACAAACCCTCTTGTATCCATGTCATTTTATAAGTTCTTCCATGTTTCATAAAGTTCCCAATCTTTACAAAGGAAACTGAAAGGGATTATAATTCAATGCAAACAGCAAAGAAAACTAAACAAAAGGTATGCTATAACTCTCACTTGATCATCCTTGTGTTGCATTCAGTGTCATCCTTCCTTTCAAGGAACCCAAGCTGACTTTGAAAAAAGTTTATTTATTAATTTTTTTATCCCACTTTTCCACTAAAAATAGTGCACAAGATGCAACATATCTCAATAAAAACAAACTAAATAGCTAAATAAAATAATATCTCTCATCACCTTTAAAAAATAAATATCAAAACACTCTGAAAGATTGAAGAGATACATCTTCACCTCCTTCAAGAGTGGGAACTGGTCCCACCTTTAAGGGAAGTGCTTGCCGCAGTCTAAATGCTACAGAGGAGAAAGTCCTGTCCTGCATGTGTTTGAGCAGGCCTCCATCACTTTGAGGTGAGTGCAAAAGGGTCTTTTCTGAAGCTCTTAATTTCTGGGTAGGTTTGTAACAAGGGAGGTAGTCCCTTAGATGTTTTATCCTCATCGCAGCCCTGTGAAGTATGTTGGGCTGCTGATAGAAGACCTACATGAGGAGTATAGGAATATCCTTATACCAGATCACATTACTTCTCTGTTCTGATACTGGCTACTTTGAGTGACAGTGACTCTTCAAGAGTCATGGAAGTCTATTTAGATGTCCCAATGACCAAGGTGTCTCCTAGCTGTCTCTATCTGTTTATTTGGGCAGCATTAATGAGGTGCAAAAATGTGTGTGGAGGAGGAAAAACAGCTTTGATTTGTCTTCTACTGTTTTCATCTGAGTGACATGTGAACTGGGTCTAGAGAAAAAGGCCAAACAATTTAGTACTAGTTGTAGCAGTGAGTAGGCTCAACAAAATCTGACACTGGCAATTTCATAGTACTGCAGTATGGACCATTAAACCTACATGCATGTCCAAATTCCATAGCAAGGGTGGGCAAAGTGAAGTGCCCCAGATGTTGCTGGACTGCAACTCTTAGCACCTCTAGACAGCACACTCATTAATGATTAATACTGGGAGGTGCAGTTAAACAACAACTGGAGGAGCACACTTTGCCCACCTCATTCTTATTTCCTTGTCTGTTGGAAGAAATCTTCAAATTGACGTTATACATACAGATTTGTGATGGGTAGTTTTATGGGAGCCAATAGTTTGTTTTCTTTTCCTTCCAGAAATGTAACATATGGAAATACTTTAACACATGAAATAGGCTGTGAAACCACTGCTTTTAAATAGGAAGTAAAGAATGCCTGCATAAGTAATGTTGCACTATTATATTTTTTTTTACATTATAATATGGCATGTATTTAAGCTTTACCACCTATGTCACAAACTGTATTTTTTGGATCTCATTCCTATCTGACATATTGACAGTTTCTCCTCATCAATACCTGTGTGTTGATCCTTACAACAAAGGATAACACTTTGGGAATCTGCAAAGTCTAACCATATTTTTGTTTCATGGTGCAATACAAATGTGCCTTTTCTCTCACAAATATTCCCGTTCAATCCCATCCAGTTTCATGATTTGTATTTTTAGACTGATAATGGCAGTGTGGTGTGCATGAGTGAGAAAGAAATGGGGATGTTTATTGGATCCTGGAAATTGCAAGCAACATTGCCTCCCATTGTGCAGGGGATCAGTGCCCCTGATAATAGTGCTTGTCCTTTCCTCTTTCCAGATCTCCCTCCTTCCTATCTATCATATGCAATACTAAGGTCCTTTCTGCACAAGGAAGTTAAGACGGGCCAATGCATCCTGTCACAGAGGTCGTCTGCACCTTGGAGCGGACTAGGTTTGGACTATTTACCTTAGTTCCACACCTAAGTCCGATTAAATACACCCCCAAGTGGTCCTCCAGCACACTACCTGAAGAATGGAAAAAAACGGTTTTTCAATTTGCCACAGCGCGCCAATTCATACCTGCGCAGTTATGCGGATGAGCAGATTCACAAACCGGTGATCAGCGGAGGGCGGGCTGTGGGCGTGGTCAGATTCAGCAGTTGGTCCGGCCCCACAAACGACAGGAAGCCACCATTTTCTAAGCCTCACCAGTGCAGCTCTATGACCTTGCACTGCTCCGAATCGGCATGGAACAGACATACAGCCCTGCGGAAGGGCTTAAGGGAAAGTCCACGTTGCTTCAAGTCCAAAAGAACCGGTAAGGAATGGTACAGAGCAATTCACTGGCCTCGTGCAAAAAGGGCCTAAAACAAGTATTTCTTGAAAGATACATCACATATAAAACACAGCTCTTTCTCTCTCTGTCTCAGGCCCTTTCCACATGTGGGGGGGGGGGACGGGCGAAAACGCCCAAAAACGGAGCTTACCGGCAGCCGGGTAAGTCCGTCGCTACGCGGAGCAGTGCGAGCTCGCTGCTCCGCAGTCCTCCGGCGTCCCAGATGGCGGCTTCTGGTTGGTGGAGACTCTCCACCAACCGGAGAAGCTCGCCAGCTGGAAGCCCGCCCCCAGCAGATCTGCAGGCATGCACTTGCGCGCGCCTGCAAATACACTTCGGAGCTGGGCGATGGAGTGGCACGGGGCTGCGCGCTCCGTGCTTTTTAAAAACCTCAAAAAAGAGGTTTTTAAAAAACACGCAGTGCGGCTAGTTCCGGCCACTCCTGAGTGGATTCTGGTGTGGAACTGCAAAAAGTAGTCCATGCCAGTCCACTCTACAGTGTAGAAGACCTCCGTGAGAGGTCGCTCTGCACCATTTCAGAATCCGGTATGGAAATGGCCTCAGACTTCTAGTTTAAATATATAATATGCACTTTCTGTTCTAGAGGCAGACTGGGGGCAGCAGTTTGCTGTTTGGAATGTGCCCTATTCTGCTCTCTGAACACAGGTTAGCTCCAGCTAAGTTCATACCCACAGTTGGCACACAGATACCAAGAAAAAAGGGTTTCATAAGTATCATCAAACATGATGTACCATCCCCCTCTTTTTTAAAAAAAATCATGGTAAGGTGGCCTCAAGGGCAAATAAAATGCATTCTTCCTCTCCCCCAGTGCCTGGGCCCTGCACATAGATTTTAATCCCTGAGAGATAGTGCTGTTATACATGTAATAGTCATTGGCATGTCTCCTAACTCTTCCTTTTTAGAGTATATGACTGTTTAATATAGGTCATAATGAATGATGCTGTTGTATTTTGGATGCAAAATGGACAGGATTGTTAAAATCATGTGAATTATTGAATGAACCCAAAATATTATTCTTGTAAATATGAATAGATGATATAGTCTTTCTTTAAGAACAATGTGAGCAAAATATTAGATGAAACTGCTGATGATCTCATGAGAGTGTAGTTAAGGCAACAGCCAGGGAATGCTTTGTGTTACTAGTATTACACTTGGAAAGAAGAGCACATTCCAAAATCCCAATAGTCTCTCAATATCAGAAAAGACCATTATTTACAGAATAGCCCTATCTACATAATACCAGTGCAAGCTGGTTTCTAAGTTTCATATTAATGCATATTAGCATCCTAAGGAACCTATCTGATAATACTTATACACGGAGACTTAAGGAGCTTAGCAATGTTCACACCTCCATGAAAAAAATAATACAGTTTAAGTTCTCCCTTTAAATAAACTTTATAAGCAAGTCTATTAACAGTTATCTATTATCTGCCACAAGGGGAAACATGTAGACAGTTCTGAAGTGTCTTCTAAATCTCCGGCTGCTGAGCATTAGGCAATAAATTACATGAGAGCAATAGAGCTGGTTTTATTGGATGCTCTTATTTTATTTTACCACATGGGCATGTTTAAGTTGAATACAAGGGAAATTATCTTCATCCCCAAGAGCACTGAAAATAACACTCTAAAAACTAAGCCTGCCGTGCACACAATATATATTGAAAATGTTTTCATGTCATAGATCCATTGAGATCCTCAACAAGTATACAGTAGAAGCCACATTAGACAAGACTCCTGGTTATCTAAATTCATGAGACCTTCTGTATATATCCCAAAGTTGGATGGTCCAAAAATTATCCATCCTGTTTGGATAAATGAGAATAAAGATCAAAGTAGCCCATGCTGGAAGCCGAAAGTAGTTTTAAGAGAGCTGAATATGGTGTCACAAAACTACTTTTGCTCTTGGCACATATATCTTGTCTCATTACTTCTTCAGGGATGTTGTTATTGCTACAAAAAAAGCAGGTTCTCAACCTTTAGAACCTGTGGCCTTACTAAAGCTTGCAAGCACTTATCCCTTACCCAAAGGGATAAGTTCTATGAGTAAAAATACCATCTTATGTGAGGGAAAATCTTCCCTTGCCATTTTTAGGCCTTCTAGGTTAATGCTCAGGCAAATTACTCAGCCAAAACTGAATACACTTTAGATAAACTTTTCTTGGTATATAGTTAACCAGTTCTTGAAAATTAAATACTAACACTTGTAGTGACCGTCTGGAATAGAAACAGCAGGAGGAGGAAAGGAGACTTATAAAGCTGGTCTCCTGTTTCCTGGCTTCCTGTACCACAAAAGCTGGGAAGGTGCCACCCACTAGATGGACTGAAATGACTAGCATGCTTTACCATTGGATATTCTGACTTGGATTGCTGGAAGTTACAGTCCAACAACATCTGAATGGCTCCATTTTGACTCCTCTGCTCTACAGCCTCATGGAAGGGGTACTATCTCATGACCCTTGACGGAAGAACCTGCTGGTCTTTGAGAAGGGCTGATATGGCAGTCCTGCTTTCCGTCTCCCTTGATGGAATGGCTGCTTTGAGGTGAACACCACACCACCTCATTTTGCTTGTTTAAAGGCACCAGATTCCATCTGATCTTGGAAGCTAAACAGGGTCAGCCTTGGTGAATACTTGGATGGGAGACCACCAATGAATACCATGTAGGCTCTATTTCAGAGGAAGGAACTAGCAAAACCACCTCTGAGTATTGCTTGCCTAAGAAAATCTTTTGAAATCCATGGGGTCACCATAAATCGACATGCTACATGAAGGCACACACACACAAGCTTATTCAGTCAGATTTCTTAAGCCAGTGGCACCCACAATTGCTCTGTATTTAATGAAGGAATAGTTAACATGAACTATTTTTGCTGTGTGCAGAAGAGACATTTTTTCCACAGCAAAAAGTATAGTTGATTTAAATGTTATGTTTGGGTTTTTTTGTAAATATCAGAAGAACAAGCATGTAAATATGCTATTATAATAACAATTTGAGTCTGAAGGGCCAGTTACCAAATTACCAACAACAAAACAAAAGGCTTTGCTAAATTTTAAGTGTTTTTTAGAAGTGGCGTTGCCATAACAACTTGATGCAAAAAAAAAAAAATCTTTGGTGGTAACTTTGTGCTAAAACCTATTGAAACTAAATAATTCTGCTCTTCTGTTACTACGTAGCCAGACTAAAAGATACTATTGGTTGTAGAAAATTAAAACTTTTTAAACGGGGAAACTACTTTTGCTGAAGTAAAAGAAACCTCTTAAATGTAAGTGTTTTTCTTCTCTTTCTCTGAAAAAAAGCATAATTTGTCAGACATTAAAATAACAAAAGGTCTTTGAAAAAGGATTATGGCTTCTGATGTTTCGCCACTAGAATGGATTTACATTATGTCCCACTGATGTTGTAATCTTGAATTCTGAGGTAATGTTTTAGCCCTTTCTTTTCACATAAATAAAGATTTCAGTGATAGCACTTCATTTCTTCTATGGAGCGTTCCTTTATTTTTTTCAGACTCCTCATTTTCTCTTGCTTAAACCATTTCATCAGAATAACATACAAATTGGATACAGTCCTTTATTAGGAGAGGAGGGAAAGAGTTAGAACATCAATGTATTTCAACTAAATCAAGGTAGTTTTTGAAGGGATAATTTTTGTCTTATTTATATTGCAGGCCTTTCTTCAGGGAAAAACTTTCCAAAATTACTACTTTTCAGGGGTATTTTTAAACCCTGCCCATTTTTCACAATTATGTTCCTCTTTGGATTTTCCATCCCTAGCCTCCAAACACAATGAATAGAGGTCCTTCCCTACAATGCTGAAGTATCAGCCACTGGTTGTGGAACTTAAAGCCCTCTGTTTACATGTTAAGTGGTTTGTTAATCTGATCAACTTCATTTCCCTTTGAAACCCAGTGGCATGGATTTTGACATATCTCTCTCAGCAGCCTAGATTTAATTACTACTAAACCTCTTTTTAGATGCTCAACCATTACCACCCCATTTTACAACTGTATAAATGAAACAGTATTTTGTTTTACATTTCCGGGAGGGTCAGAGGCAGAAACAACTGTATGCAAATAAAGAGCTGTTTATCAACAGAGTGACAAGGCAATCTTCTCCATTCCACCTCCTCCGGTTTTGGACTACTAAAAAAAAAAAAAGAAGTCTCCACTTTACCCTCTTACCAGATTGGAAATTAAGGTTATATCACCATGTCACAAGCTTCCAGACATCCGTCTTTCAAATAAATATGTATGTTTATATGGGTTCTCCCCTCATCCACATACACACACACATACACACACACACACACCTTTTTTTTTTTGAGGAAGAAGTATTGACGAAGAAGTAAAGAGTGAGAAATTTTCTGTTTCAAAAGAGCCACCAGCAAAGAAATACACTTTCTAATTACATCAAACAAGCAGGTCATAAAGGAGACATCCTGAGGAAAGAGGGTTTCACGAGGGCTCACTTGATGAAATGTGGGGAAAGATTTTGGCACTCCATGCTACCACAGTCCATGTTCGCAACATTCCATGTCTACAACAATTTTCAATAATTTGGGTGCACAGAGTTGTTCTGCCTGTCTGTTTGCAGTCCATTAGGATGAAACAACCCTTACCAAAATTGTTAGCTAGAGCTTAGCTTTGTTCTGAGTTCTGCAATTTAATTTTTATCACTCCAGAAAATAAGCAGTTTAACCTTCCCAAGTGTAATCAAGCCATAACTAAGATGGTTGCTTGGCCTTATTGACTGACATCCGTAAGCCAGAGGACTGCATATTTAAAAGTCTGAGGAAGAAACCGAGTGCCACTTCTCTCTTTCATTGGGTTGTGATACATCAATCGGAATATACATAAAATGAATTAGCCAGGATCTGCTCTAATTTTCCTTTAATTTGAAAAACATATTTTCACATGGAGTTCTTCTCATCTTGTTGTGAAACACCTCAAGTTCAAAAAGTTCAGCTGCTGAAAAGTGAATAGCAGAACTGCAAAGTCCACAGTTCTCAATTTCTAAATAAAATGCCATGCAAGCAGTTAGCTCCCGGATGAGGTACATAAATAACCTACATGTTGTATACCATTTTACTGTGCCTTGTTGTCTATCAGTTTAGTACATTAGTACATTTTTATATATTGCTGTTGTACATTGTTTGTTGTATATAATTTTTGTTGTTCCAGTCTACCCAGCAAATAGAATGGAATGTGCTGATTTACTCCATTGAATACCATTGCATTTGAGACATGTTGGAAATTGGTGGGGGTTCTAACTTTTCCAAACTATCATGCCCTATTGCAGTTGCTAAGCTCACATCAAGGAGTCCCTTAAACAGGGAGATCCAGTGCCACTTGAATTAATATAATTGCAGACATGAAATCAATTGTAGGAAATAAACCATACCATCTACTTAAACGAGGAAAAGACTGGCAACAGTCACCCAGAGGACCTTTTCGTTGGCTGCCCCTAGACTGTGGAATGACCTGCTGGAAGAGATTTGACGGCAATATAGGCTGCCTGCATTTTAAAAAAGCGCTAAAGTCCTATCTCCTCTGGCAGGCCTCCTCAGTCAATTTTTAACTATGAATTTTAAATTGATGTATCTTAAATGGCTTTGTGTGTTTTCAGTATATTTTTAGTGTATTTTAATATATGATGTGTTTTTAGTTGTATTTTAATCTATGTTGTAACCTGTCTTGAGCCTTGGGGAGAGGCTCGTAAGAAATAAATTTACCATCATCATCATCATCATCATCAAGGAAAGGCAAGGCTAGTGAGGCCTAGTCAGTATTTTCCACACCTGCAATAAAGAGTCAGTGGCCCTCTAAATGCAGCTGAACTCTGGCCATTTCCACACTAGACCGTTATAGCGCTATGATTCCACTTTCAACATCCTATGGAATCCTGGGGTTTGCAGTTTCGGGAGGGGCTGGCCGGTCCCTCCCGAAACTGCAAACCCCAGGATTCCATAGGATGTTGAAAGTGGAATCATAGCGCTACAACGGTCTAGTGCGGAAATGGCTTCTGTCTTCCATTAGGGCTGTCCACTAGCTACATTGGCTAGAACTTATGGCAGCTGCAGTCATGAAATAACTAGACAACAAGACCAGCCATGCTTTGCAATAAAAGGTTGGAGTGCAGACATTTTAGTCTTTCCCAGTCTTATCTGGAGAATCCTGTGATTGAAGATGGGATGTATTCAGGGCAAAGCAGGGGTAGGTAAAGTCCAGTCCAGCAGAACCCACTTTTGCAGGGCCTGAAGTCCCTCAAAGCTCACTCAACACTTCCATTTTTAAAGAAAAGGTCCAATTTGGGGGGTGAAAATAATCAGAAAATCACTCCTAAAGCCCTCTCAAGATGAACACAAACACATAAAACTCCATGCCAAACCCCTTCAGACCACCTCCTCAAATTTCTTCTTTTCCGCCCATCTCTCCTTCAAAATGGTGACAGAAAGTGACAAAACACCATCATTGAAGATGAAATAGAAGGAAAACAATGTATGTTGGCACATTGGGCGGGGGGGAACTGGGGAGTGACCGCTGCACAGTTGCCTACTCTTGATGCAGAAGATATCCATTCCCATTCAGCTACAGCCCTTCTATATTATAAAAAAATAAATAAAAAGGACCTTAGTACAGCAGGCCACATCAGAAGGTAACACTGGGGAATCTCCGCAGCCACAGTCGCTCAGCTACTTCTAGTCCAGCCCACTCTGACCAAAACTACAATTATCACAAAGGCATGGCTATCGATTACATGGAGTAACTGCTTGAAATTATTGGATTTCTTATTATTGTTTTATTTGTTAATTTAATCATAGAATCATAGAAATGTAGAGTTGGAAGAGACCACACGGGCCATCCAGTCCAACCCCCTGCCATGCAGGAACACCCTCAAAGCACTCCCAACAGATGGCCATCCAGCCTCTGCTTAAAAACCTCCAAAGAAGGAGACTCCACCACACTCCGAGGCAGCAGATTCCACTGCCGGACAGCCCTGACTGTCAGGAAGTTCTTCCTGAGGTTCAGGTGGAATCTCCTTTCCTGAGGCTTGAATCCATTGCTCCTTGTCCTGGTCTCTGGAGTGGCAGAAAACAAGCCCTCTCCTTCCTCCACATGGCATCCCTTCAAATATTTAAACACGGCTATCATGTCCCCTCTTAACCTTCTCTTCTGCAGACTAAACATACCCAGCTCTCTAAGTCTATCCTCATAGGGCATGTCTTCCAGGCCTCTCACCATTTTGGTTGCCCTCCTCTGGACCTGCTCCAGCCTGACCATGTCCTTCTTGAATTGGGGTGCCCAGAACTGGACACAGTATTCAAGATGAGGTCTAACCAAAGCAGAGTAGAGTGGTACCAGTACCTCCCTCGATCTAGACACCATACTCCTATTGATGCAGCCGAGAATTGCATTGGCTTTCTTGGCTGCCGCATCACACTGCTGACTCATGTTCAGCTTATGGTCTGTTAAGACTCCTAGATCCCTTTCACACGTACTGCTATCCAGCCACGTGTCCCCCATCCTATATTTATGTATTCCATTTTTTCTACCTGAGTGTAGGACCTTATACTTCTCTCTGTTGAATTTCATTTTGTTAGCTTTGGCCCAGCTCTCCAATCTATCCAGGTCATTTTGAATTTTGATCCTGTCCTCTGGTGTATTAGCAACCCCTCCCAATTTGGTGTCATCTGCAGATTTAATGAGCATGCCCTCTATTCCTTCATCCAAGTCGTTGATGAAGATATTGAACAGCACTGGGCCCAGGACAGAACCCTGTGGCACCCCGCCAGTCACTTCTCTCCAGGATGAAAAGCAGCCATTCGTGCCATTCGTTACAATTTAGTTGTAATTAACTTCATTATCATTTAGCTATTCATTATTTACCATATATTTTAAATGCAAAATGTCCTGAGGGAATAATACAGTGTTAATGGCCTGCCAGATGCTCACTAAATATGGGGCCAGTCCATCTTCCCTCTTGCAAGGGAGCTCCATGGTTTTGGTAGAATGCTCTGTAATGTATATTCACCAAAGTTAGTTTTTAGAGTGGTGGCGCACACAGCTATACTTCTGCTGAAGAGACCAAATTCCAAGTAAGGCCAGTTCCGTACTAGACTGTTATAGTGCTCTTATTCCACTTTCAACATCCTATCGAATCCTGGGGTTTCCAGTTTAGGGAGGGGCATTTAGAATTGTCAGCCAGAGAGCTCTTTGGTCTCAGTAAACTACAAACCCCAGAATTCCATAGGATGTTGAAAGTAGAATAATAGCTCTATAACAGTCTGGTGCAGAAATGGCCTAAGTTCCTATGAGAGAAGGCAGTCTTTCAGCTATCCTGTCCCTAAGCCATTTAGAAGAGAGACAGCATGGTGTAATGGTTTGATTGTTGGACAATCACTCTGGAGAACAGGGTTTGAATCTGAATCCCCACTTGGCCATGGAAACGCAGTGGATGACCTTGGGCAAGTCACACTCTTTCAGCCTCTAAGCCAAAGGTAGACCCCCTCTGAACAAATCTTGCCAAGAAAACCCTGTGATAGGTTCACTGTAGGGTCACCATAAGTTAGAAACAACTTGAAGGCACACAACGAGGCCATTCAGGCTTTTTTGGGGAGGCCAAAACAAAGATTTCAGTGGGAGGCCAGATACAAACTAGAAGCCACACCTATTGGTCCAGCAGTCAGGACCAACACATAGTCTCTAAAATGCATACCAGAAAACAGTCACATTATGCACCAGTCCTAGGTTCTGAATGCATTTAAGGGCAACCCGCATAACATACTAAAGTGTGGAGAAGACCTGTCTCCCACAAAAAAAGGGTGGCCTGTTACTGTAGTCTGCTAAAAGGGTAAAACTACATGTTTCCAGTATTGGCTGGAGCTGTTTTACTTTCAAACACAAGGGGGAGCTCCCACCATGCCAATCTCTGATATTTTACCCTCTCAAGGCGATGACACAAGATGGACATTCTGCTGGCACTACAAACTGTTTCTTATTGTACTGTCTAGAATGCTTAACTTATTCTGGGATTGCCAAGGACCATGGCAACAAGCCAGCAAAGAATTTCTTTTGTAAAGAACACTGAAGGCCCCAGCTCTCTGAAGAGCTGCCCAGCAGGCTTAGAGCTGCAAGCTTCAGTTGCAGGAGCCAAAGCCAAGCACTGGAATCCAAGGCAGGCAAACAATCAAATGCTGGAAGCCAGCAAAACTCATGGAAGCTGCATTGCCACACTCATTAACAAGTGGCTCCAACTAGCTATGCTCTGACCGTTGTTATGTAAGGAGCCTGGATTGGCTCCGTAGGTCAGCTGACTGAGCTTGGCAGGCAACCTGCAATTTTTCTTCTAGCCACTGTCGATGTGGTGCTACAGAGCTCAGGGCGATGGTGCTCTTGTGACTATTCGTAGTTCGACTCAATGTGAGGTAGCTGCTCATGTAAGGCCACACAGGGTAGCCCTTCCATTCAGTTGCAATTCCCTCAATCACTGAATCAGCAAAGGGTTCCAGAATCAAGTCTGCGAATGTTATTTACTGGCACTTTTGAAATGGAGTGGGTGAAAACTGCGTTTTTTTCGGGATTACCACTTTTGGAGGTCGGGGTTGTGCTAAGATATTCACTGTTCTTCTTTGGGCTTAATGATTCTCTGTGTCTGAACTGATAGCTTTTATTAAAGGCTCCGCATAGGCCCTGCTGAAAGGTATTCTTGTGTGGTGGCACACTGGTGTGACGTCCGTAAATGCATTTTGTCTGTGTGCCAGGTTAAGGTTGTTATTAGTTTAATGTTCCTATTCAAATCTTTCACTTTGTAATCTATTAAGAACCTTAATTGCTCTATTGATTCTAGAGAAAACAACTCAGATTAAAAAGTGTCTAGAACTTTCCCTTGTCTTCAAACACTAAAACTTTTAAAAGACAATACCCTTTTTCACTGTCAAGATCATTTTCGGTGTACCCCTCCTCTGTCTCTCTAATCAGTAATAATTTTAAAGACAATAAGGTTCATTTGAGACTGTTAGGTTTGTCTTTTCGATACATCCTTTCTCTTTTTATTCCTATCTTTGTTGTTTTTTCCCCTCTTGAGATGTATGGCAGATTTATTGCTCCTAATTTTTAAGTACCAAGTGTATCTAGTGTTATTATTACTCCTAATTAATGTGAGAATAAAGAATCAAAGAGGGTATTCCTCCAATGAGTTGTTTTTGAAGAGTGACAAATTAATCCCCTTGGATATGGCTGAAGCCAGGAAAGATCTCCTCTGTTTTGTTTCCTTAATAAATTGCAGCAATTAGATGTGTAAAACTACAGGTCTTATTATTTTAATACCTGTTCTGCTCTCCTTTCCCATGCTAGAATGGTTTCAGTTTGGAAGATGAGACCATCTTCAAGATAACCAAAAGATTAAAGGTTATTTTTTTCAAACAACTGAATTATATTCATTATTTTCATCATCATTCTTTTGGGAGTCAAGCATTTCCCCATACCTGGAGCAATCAAGTTGTAAATAAGACTCAAAAGACAAAGGAACTAGCCACTGGGATAAACAAAATGTTTCAGAACCTACCAGAAGTGAATGTTTCAGAACCTATAAAACTGGTGCAACCTGTCCACATCATGAGTGAGTCCATCCTGAGTTTCTAAGGAAAAATCAGAAGAATATACGTGAAGCAAAATAAATTATAACAGCTATCCAGAAACTGGGACAATACCTTTCTATCACTGTCCAAAGAAAATGAGCCTAGCTATATCATGATGCAGGAATATCCCATAGTAATTTATGGGATGCTATAGCAGTAACTTCTTTTGGCCTAGTGGTTAATTTAATCTGGAATGATTAAGAAATCCCTGCCTTTTGTGATCTCTTCACTCTGTATTGGTTATACAAACCATATTAACATTTAATTATTTATATGAAGGTCTATTGAAACATTCCAAAGGCAATCATTCCAAAGGCAATGTTGACTGCCATTAAAAATTCGATTTTCCCCCTGACAAGAGCTAAATCCAGCAGGGAAAAAGTGGGGAATAAATGTTTTGCAAAAAAAAAAAAAAAATCCACAATCCTTTAAAAATGTGCAGATACTCCTGTAATGCTGCCCTGTAAGAGAAAAAAAAACTTTTAAAAAATTATTCCATGGTAGAACAAAATAAATGAAGATTGAAATCCTTAGTCTGTGACAAATCTACAGACTTTGGGAAAGATACTTATTTATGGACTCCAGCTCCTTATAACCTATCCAAGTTCACTGCGTTCAGTGTTCTTGTCTGTTTACTTATCTAGATAAAAGGAGTGTGTGTCTGTTGCAAGAAAGTCATAAACCTTTTCCCACTGTTTTGCTGAAATTTTTCCCACCTGTGGCTGATGGTGTTTACACTGTCCTTGCTCTCACCTTTTTCCTGCCCCCCCCCCCCCGCCTCGCCACCTTCACAGAGACGGAAGTTGGGTAGACTGCCGTGCAAAACACTTATCACTTTATTTTCTCCTAGGCACAAAAAGTGGGAAAAACTTCATCTGGTGAGCTGAACCCAGCTCTAAGTGCTAAAATGTTTACTGCTTTCCATCTGCCAGGAAGGGCACTCAGAGCAAAAGTGCTGATTGGCAGCCCGCTGGCTCACGTTTGCCTCCAACTTCCAGGCGGTTGCCACAGCCCGGCACCTGAAATGGTAGAATTTTAATTATCTACAGGAAAGGGATGGTTCTGCAACCACTTCAGACGATTTTCTATTAACATTTGACAAGATCTGAAAGCAATTGAAATATATTTAATGAGATTACAACATTAGACTGGGGTCTGAGAATTTCTGATCAAATTCCAGTTTGCCTAATTAATGCATTCCAGCACCTACTTAACTAGATTCATAACAACAAATCATTTCAGGCTATCGCCACTGCGATGCACCCTGCCTAGACAGTGGATAATGGATAAATGCATATATGTTTACGTTATTTCAGTGGAAAATCCATGGGCTTGTTGGTAATGAATTGAAGGTTAAGTGACAATTCCTCTCCACAGCCACTCATGTCTTACACTTTGTGAACTGAAAACTGGATTAACCTTTAATTACCCCCAGTGACCTCTCAACCCTAAAACAACTTTACCACTCCTACCCATATTATTTGCATATACCATTTAATGAGAGAAACATCTGTTTGCATTTTTGGTACCTCTAATATTATGCAGATGAGCCAACATTGTGCATTGCAATAGGCAATTCTGGGAGGACCTGGCTTGCTTTTCTTTCTCTCTCTCTTTCTCTCTCTCTTTCTTTCTTTCTTTCCTGGGATTTGTTTTATGTTTTTTGAGGGGAGATTCAGTCTTCGTTCTCCCACTGATTAAGCCTGACTTGTATTAATTAGAACAAGAGTAGCCTGGTGCCAATAGCATTGAATACATAATAGATACTTGATGAGCCCAGTGACAGCAAAATAATATTTGGGGCAATTCATCCTCTGTAGTACCGTCTTTCTGTTTCATTCTGCTGTAGCACATTCTGTTTTGTACACTTTTACCAACACATTCAGCAGCACTTTGCTTCACCCCTTCATCCTCTTCTAAAAATAAATGACCAGCAGTTTAAGACACATATTTCAATGATATGCCTCTAATATAGTTTGTTCACTTCAGAGGTCAGGAAGGACAGTTTTATTTTCTCATAAATATTCTGCTTTTCCTCTTCCTTTATTCCATGGAAACATCTGAGACAGATGCAGTGGGAAAGAAAGTTGGTGTACTCAGGAAGAGGTTCACAAGGGTTGTGATCTTTTCCTGTGCCTTTTCACTCAGAAAGAGTAGAACAGAGATAAGGCAGAGCATGTGCAGACGGCATAGAAAGCAGCTCCTCCACTTTTTTCCCTTGTGCCATCTAACAGGGGACCCGATGTCACTGTATTGAGCTTGCAAGTCTTCTTCGTTGGCTCCTGCCTACAGTGACATCACCGTCACTTGTTAAGATTTCCTTCATGTTATGAGGAGACCCTTGGCTGCTGTGTATTTTATACATAAGGCAAAAGTGGTTTTGTTTTTAGTTCTTTGGTCATGGCATTGATATTCATTTTAGAACATTTTGATCACACTCTTCATTAAAACAAAACAAAACTTCCAAAGCAGTTTATGATGTAAACAAGATACAGTATGGATCTGATGATATGGGTTTGATGATGACAACAATGACAATGATAGAGTTAGAAAACAATTAAAAAGCCACAAAAATAATTCATTAAAAATTAGGAGGCGCTGATACCCTTAGTTAGTCCAGACTGTAGTCCAGTTGCCGCCAGGCTGGCATACTAATGGCAGCCCACCATAGCTTAACAACGCTACTCATGTGGCCCTCAGGACCCCCAATGAATCGCATTTCCACTCTTTACACTTCAAAAGGTTTTAGCTGTAGCTCTAACAAGTAAGAACCAACATTGGGAGGATTTCCAAGAAAACACAGAAAACGGTAGAATGCACTAGACCAATTCACTTTGAATGTTTATTTTTCTGGTCCTTTTAATTTCAAAATATTGAATTACCTCCTCAAAGTCTTGCAAATTCACTGTGATTAACAAAATATCTAAGTGGCATAATCATTCTTGCACCATAGGAGAATGTCTGGTGTTTTTGATGTGAGCTAGGCCAATGAGCCATCTTTCAGATTCTGCCACATTCACCTGGTATGGGCAAAATTACAGAGCTGTATGCACTTTACAGAAAATTAGTTACAATTGATTTTTTTCTAACTTAATTTAATACTACAAGTATGGCTGTTTCAACATTTTATTTGCTTTTATTACTTAAATTTGACTGAGATTCAAACCAAAGTAGTGAAACAGAAAATAGATATTGAAAATTGTTATGTAGAGGAAAAAAAAAAGAGATGTATATAATCCAACCAATGCCTGTCATGGTCAAGTTGGCTAAAGAGATAAAGTAATTTGATCTTTGCCAGTTCTAATAATTAATAAGGAGATACCAGGTTTCTTAAAAGGATTAAAAAGTATTTGATTGGCTGTCCCATCACGGTTTAAAGAATGTAATTTTAACCATTTGTATATCATCTCATTGTTTTCCCCACTCATTCATTGTTAGGATGTATGTTCATTATGCTGCTTTTAGGTCTTAGCAAATGCAATGCACCATTTCACAAGGAAAATTTTCAGACTGGCATGTGTATGTGTGAAAGGGAGGGAGGGAGAAAGACATTTGGGAGAGGGAGAGGGAGAGAGGCGTTTTGTTGTTCTTATTATGCAGCTTCAAGTCATTTCTGATTTATGGCAGCCCTAAGGTGAGCCTGTCATAGGGTTTTCTGGAGGCTGAGTATGTGATATAGCCACAATCATCCTGCGGGTTTCCATGGCTGAGTGCGTTTTCAAACCCTGGTCTCCAAGATTGCAGTCCAGTGCTCAAACCACTATACAATGCTGCCTCCATAGAGAGACATTTATTCAAATATATTTTGTGCGGGTAAATTCTACTAGGAACACTGTTTGCCACTACAACTGGGATTATTGCCACTGCTTCCTACCATGAATTGTCCTCCTTATCAACTGTTCTTTTTTCTTGCCAGTGCTCAAGGAACTCTGGAACAGGTAGTTCTTCAGAAAACATGCCAAACAAAGGAAGGAACAAATCTCCAGGTCTCTAAAACTAGGTTTACTGTACAAGCTAATTTTGAAGGCACACTTGGACCAGCCGGCCACCAATCAAAATGTTGCATTTTCTGCTCAAAGCGTGGATGTGACCATCTGAAGCAAGATCTGGACAATAAAAGGATGCAGGGAAACAGGTTGCCATAAATGTTCTTAAACATGATCTACAATTTTGCCTCAGCCTGACCGTTTCTGCTCATGGTAATACACCTGTAGCCTGGAGTCAGCTTCCTTGGATCTCTGGGCTTCAATATGCTTTATTCCTGTTCTCCCCACTCCCTCCACCGCTTGTGCTTGGGTCTGCACAGGCTTTTTTATACCCAAGGAATACTGTGGAATAACATGTACAAAATCTGCTCAATGAAATTGCAAGGTGGGGGTTCTGATATGACATGCAGCAATGGGCTGAAGTTCTACTGTTGTGATCATGCATCTCCCCCAAGGACATAATCGAAACATTACTTCCACCTGTTATCTTCTACTTATTTGGCACACCAAGGAGAAAAGATCCAAATATACTTCTGTATTTGTGGCTGTATGGAACAATCATTCAGGCCTAAATACCGTTGCTGGTCCCAATTACAGTAAATTCATTGAATCAACAGAACTTCCATAAGTGTTGACTTGGTTTTAGGCCACTGAATATATCTTTTTCACTGTTCCAAGTGCTATTTTATGATGGGAAGGTCACATTTCAATATTTTTAATAACTCTTTTTTAGATGGCACAAGATAACATCAATTAATGTAACTGTATGCAAATCAGCATGTCTTATTTCAGCAAACATTTTGGATTTAAAGTGTGGAAAAAAATCTCACTTTAGTACAAGCTTTTTTTTCCTATATCTCCACAATAAATTAGCATTTTAAAAGTACTTTTATCCTGCTGGGATGGATCATTCTGCTAATATGGGTAACACCATGGACTCCAATAATTAGTGTAAATTGCCTTTGAATAATACAGAGCTGGGAACAACTTTTCAGTGCTTAATGCCCCTTGCAAGTACATGATGAAGAGTCCTTAATGGGTCTTGGAAAAACAACTAATACCTATAAATCAAAGAAGAAAAGCTGTGTTTTTTTCCCCCTGATGCATTTGTCTGAGAGTGAGTTTTAAACTAAATTGTTAACACTCCTTCCTGCTGTGGGTCATGGATTAGTGAGGGTGGGAGTTTCTTAAAGGATCTTTCACACTGACCAGGGGAGGCAGTGGGTTTCAAATACAAGTGTTTTCTTAACCCTAATCCTTACCTTCCTGACCAGCATCACTCCAAATTTCTCTCTAATTAGGTAAAGAATTAGGAGATGGATAAATGTGTTAGGGGGTGAGGATAAAGTGATTAGTTTAGCCCAGTCTATGACAGTGGAATTCCAGGTGCTACGGAATTAATTTCATATCTAATAACTTTTCCCTCCTCCTCCAGAAGCATTAGAGCAGTGTATGCTCCAAAGCAATAAGAATTTATCTTCTCTTAATCTTACAGCTGTATATTCTACTGGCAGAGTTTAAGCCTCTTCCCCCATAGCTTTATCTCTAATGGTTAAGAAGCAGCCTTTCCCAATCTGCTGTCTTATAATACTGTATCTAAGCAGGCTTCATAAACCAAATCAAGATATAGTGATCTTCAAGTGCTACTACAAATTTGAGGAGGATGGGAGATTGTATGTGTCTATGTGTGTGACTATGTTTTACAAGATAGCTGAGATTAGATGTTGCTTTAAAACAGGTACATCTGTTTATGAAGGCTTGGGACTGAGCCCCTCCCCACCCCCGGCAACTCAATCAATTAAGGAATTTTGGTTCGTTCAATTTGCTTAAAAAATATTTAAAATATATTTTGATGAGAGACACAAGCTCAACTAAGATACTGATGCTTCATTTATTACTTCTCCAAGTTCTCTTTCATCCAAATTAACCAGTTGCCTCCTGGTAGAAAGCGCAAAAGATAATGTATACTTCAAATTATTTGTTTGATCTGACATTGAGGGCTATGGTAATGTTTATTTTTAGCATCTATATACTACTTTTTTTCAAAAACATTACTAAAATAGTGTACAACAAAAGAAATCAATAATATGTAAAAACATAAAACTGATAAAGACCTTGATCATCAATGCATATGAGAAAACAAAATGTCATCACATATTACCAGGCTCACGTGGAAAAGTGTTTGCATGAGATGAGCCCATCAAACACTCTGTGATTTAGGTTCACTCCTTCTATAGAACTGATAGGATAGTTACACCAAGCATTTATGTGTGGGCATGTCTTCAAGTCAACTTACAGCAACCCCATGAATTTCACAGGGTTTTCTTAGGCATGAAATACTCAGAGATGGTTTTACCAATTCCTTCTTCTGAAATACACTGTACAGCGCCTGGTATTCGTTGGTGGTTTCCCATCCAAGTACTAACCAGGCCTAACCCTGCTTAGCTTCCAAGAGTAGATGGGATCTGGTAACTTTAGGGTATTTAGGCATTTATACCCTGCCTTTTATCCAAAATGTTGCCCACTTGTCAAACAGTTTAATACAACTGTCCCTGCTCTCATGCTTAACAGTCTAAATAAGATATGATACACAAGGGAGAAGGAAGGAAAAGGAACAAGGGAAAAATTAAGTTCAGATGCTTCAAATTCAGATGCAGCATGATAAAGAGGTGGCTGGCTGCTCTTCTTTTCCCTCTACGCCTAGGGACTCTTTCTCACTATACACATACCTCTGTTAACAAAGCCCCTGAGAAAGAATCTTCTTTTTACAAACTTGTTTTATGCCCATCCTATATTCCCATTTCCTACTTGTCCTCCACCTAAGTAGGCATTTTTAGCAACATCAAGCGTTGGAAGGAGGGATGGAGAAAGCCTTTGGATATCAGGCTTCAGCAGCTTCTATGCAGTAAACAATGCAATATGCCTGGCTTGAGCTGGGAAACTCTACTCTAGCCTATCCTACTGTAGTTGTGTGTGCCTGCATTCAGCAAGAAAGATAAACAGCAACTGCCTCCAAATCCCTTGCTGAGTGTGCATGAGCAGCAAAACAGGGAGAAAAGGAGACAGCAGAAAAACCTGCTCACCAGCTGCCCCAAATATGTTTTAAAAGCATAGTTCTGTAAGTTTGGACACCAAAATGGAAATTATAAGAAAAGTGGAGGCAGATGAAGGAAAAGGTCATCCCTGGATGCATTTTGGAAGAAGCCTTTCAGTGCTCTCTAGAAGATCCCAAATGTTTTTGTTTACTCATGCAAGGTTCATCTGACCTGGCTGTTTCATTTCACATGTGCATAACGTTAGTTTTGAATAAAAAAAGTTTGTTGTTTGTTGAATTCTTCTTTTTTGGGGGGATAGGTGAAACTATCCTTATTCTTTCCATGTTATTTCTGCCTCTGGTACCAAAGCTTCCGTTAACGAAGTAAAGCCCAGGAACACATATACTTAGTTAACTGAGGTATACCTGTACACAGGCATAGCATAATTCCACTTTAACTGCCATGGCTGCATCCTATGGAATTCTGAGGTCTGTAGTTTAATGAGGCCCTGGAGTTCTCCACCCTGCAAATTCCAGAATTCCATAGGATGGAACCATGGCAGTTAAAAGTGGAACCATAATGCGATTAACTGTGTAGTGTAAAAGGGTCTCAGAGCAATGGCAGGTGGAATGCTAGAGGAAGGCACTCTCACCATTCCATTATTGTATTACGAGAATTTTAGCATCTTGAGGATCTTAGTGTTCATTTGACAAAACCCAAGATATGCCAAGCATTTTGAGGTAGGTCACAAAGACAAAAACAAAAAGGAGCCAGGAACACAGAGAGCTGCTACTAAAGAATCAGGAAACCTGAGCAGAAGTTTGAGCTGCAGAGGTCCTCAAGGCAAAGGCAGCACAATAATATCAAAAACTAGAATATCAAAAGGTGGGCGATGGCCTGCAATTTTATGTAACAATTCAGGTAACAGACCAGCCTAACTGAATGCCAGTCAGAGTTTCAATTACTTCAACATCCAAGCAATACTTCCTCACCAAGGCAATAAACCTAATGGAATCAAAGTGTGGCAGATGTTTTTGCCTATTTTAAGCCCCACTTTTCTGCTGTGGCTGACATATTGTATCTTGTTCTTGACTTTATGCATGCTGAATTTACATTATCCAAATTTCTGTTGTTTCTTGAGCTTATCTTGTTTGCTTTACAAGCTACAAGACAGCCTAAATTTGATGTACTTAACTTGAGGAAGCTGTTCTTACCAAGCACAGAAATTAGTTATCTCTGCCCATCCCATCCCCCACATTAACATTATAGTTGAACCGACAAGAAGGAAGATTTCAAATGCTGGAGAAGGAGGAAACCTGCTCATAAAACTGTCAAAATACATTTTTCCCTGAAGGCAGATTTATCACATTAAAAACCAGATACCTGTGTCATAAGGCACATCCTATTCTTGAGTAAGCTAGGCTGTCCAAATCAGAAAGATGATAATCAGCAATTCACGGGAATGAATCCAATCTTTAAAGATTTTATACAAACACATAAAAAGATTTTTCCAAAAGATTTTCTAAAAGAAATGGGATTGACTGTCCCAATTCATAACTGATGCTCTGGACAGGAGGCCATGGTCAGGACACAATATGGAGAAACAGAATGGTTTCCCATTGGCAGGAGGAGTCAGACAAGGTTGCATTTTATCACCCTATCTATTTATTTTATATACAAAACATATCATATATAAAACAGGATTAGGTGCACAAGAAGGATGTAAGAAATTTGGGGAAAGAGCAACAATTTAGGATATGCAGGTGATACTAGCAGAAAATATCAAAGACCTGGAACAAGGTGATGAAGGTTAAAGAAACAGTGCAAATGCAGGCTTCCAGCTGCATATTAAGAAAACAAACATTATGACCACAGATGATGTACGTAACTTAAAAGTCAATGATTAAGATATAGAAAATCTTAAAGGCTTTATACAGCTAGTTGTTGTTGTGTCCTTCAAGTAGTTTCCAGCTTATGGCAACCCTAAGGCAAAACTATCAGGGCCAAGGAGGGAACTGAACCCTAGTCTCTGGGGTCATAGTTCAACACGCAAACCACTATACCACAATAGCTCTTACACCTAGGTTCTCTCTTTAATCAGTAATGGAGACTGTAGTCAAGAAGTCAGAAAAAAACTAAGACTTGGAAGGGCAGCTGTGAAGGAACTACGTAAGATCTGTAAGTCTAAGGATAATGTGATTGAATATCAAAGTGAGGATCATCCATGCCACAGTACTTCTGATTTCTATGTCTGGGCAGTGAAGGAAGATGACACAGCGGGGGTGTGGGGGAACCAGCAACTCATTTGAAATCTTGTGCTGGAGGAGAGTTCTGCAGATACCGTGGATGACCAAAAACAAATAAATGGGTCCTACAGCAAATCAAGTCAGAACTCTCACTTTAAACCAAAATAACTACACTGAGGCTATCGTTTTGACGTACTGTGAGATGACCTAACTCATTAGAAAAGAGGATAATGCTCGATATAGCAGAAGACAGTAGCAGCAAAGGGAAGACTACAGCCATTTCTGCACTATGATGTTATAGTGCTATTATTCCACTTTCAACGTCGTATGGAATCCTGGGGTTTGCAGTTTAGGGAAGAGCATTCAGAATTCTCAGCCAGGGAGCTCTTTGGCCTCAGTAAACTACAAACCTCAGAATTCCACAGGATATTGAAAGTGGAATAATAGTACTGTAACGGTGTAGTGAGGAAATGGCCTATGTTACAGGTGGACTAAAGCAAGGAAGAAACAGTCCTGCATTTTGAAGAATTGAGCATTGATGTTAACGACAGGGTTTTTTGGAGGTTTCTCATTGGCAGAGAACTGCCATAAATCAATGCCAGCTTGACAGCACAGAACAACACAATGCTAAAAGGTTTTACTTAGAAACATAAAAATATATTCCATGTATATAAAATACATTTTATTTTTAATAAAATATTTTATATATAAAATACAAAACCTCAGATGTTATATTGGGAGAAAAGCAGTGTTTATTAATCGTTCTCCTTCCTGTTAGTTTATACCTCCAGCATTTCAGCACTCTTATCTATACTCAGTTGTGAATGTGCTTAGCATTTCGTATTAAAATGTCTCTTACTTTTTCATTTTTGAATAAAATGTTTCATTTAAATTTAAATACAATATAATGCAATATAGAAATTTAAATACACACATGTGGAATGTATTTTATATATTTTTTTGTACTGTATATAAAATATTTTTAAATTGCATGTGCAAATTGGTGTTATCATTTATTTTTTTTGGTTTGGAGTACTGTTAAGTATATATATATATTGAATTGCTTATATATAGATTCAACTAGGCAGATATATTCCACCACCACCCCCCAAAAAACCTTGGCATTCTCACCTGAATTGATCATGTCTTTGTATGCAGTTGAATGACGGTTGAGCAACCCAGCTGAGACTGGGGCACCAATACCCTTAGAACAGGTACTAGAAAATTTAAGTCCCTTGGAATTCAGTGAAACTTACTGCTTTGTGTATAGAAATGATCTATCTGTCTATGTTCATGGTGTTCTTCTAGCTTTGCACAAGCAATTGGAGATATAAAGGCTAACACATTAAAAAGTCGTATTAAAAAAAAAAAACAAGAAAAAATGTGCCTTCTATTCCCAAGCCACTGAAGCCAAGAGGATTCATTATAATATTCTGGAAAAAGAAGATAGGCTTAAGAGTTTGTGGCCAGAGCTAATGTCTTTCTACTCTGAGGGAAAACTATTAAAAACACAACTATTCATATTAAATTCCCAGTGACTTAGACAATGCTCAACTTAAACATTGACAGTTATAAGTTTTTCTTCTTCTTCTTTCTTAAATTTGGCAAAGCTGTAGAAATAATGAGAGACTTATTTAGCATTGCAAATTGAAAAAAAATCAGTAATTAGTACCCATTTCAGCACCATCCCCCGCCATTCTTCATTGAACAAACGCAGAATATTAGACAAACATTATTAACTGCATAGTTGCAGTGAGAAATTGGACAACAGAATTCCATTACAGTATTTATGGTCAAAATCTGATATGATCAAATAATAGGTCTCCCAATAGAAATGTCTGTGAGTCAGGGAGTAAACTTGATAATTGCAAGAATATAGTTAATGCAGTCAAATGAAATACCAAACCAGAAGATTAACATTTCTGTTATATAATTACAAGTTCAAGGAGTTCAGCGTCTTATCATACTATAGTAAGTATAGAATGTAGAAGTGATCCTCTTTAATTTGTAATTATTTAACTGAAATATAATGTCACCCAGTTTCATTCTTAGGCTCCTGCACTGAAGACATTGGTATGCTGAATTCATGCACTAAGAAATAGTAGTACACTATCAGAGTAGGACATGTTTGATTATTCTTTAAAACCAACTAAGAGAAGTTAATCTCATTGAACTTTTTATTCAATAAAAGAGTTCGATGTTTCTAAGTCTAATAGGACTATAATGTTCATTAAATGGACTTCTTTACACCTTTAAATGGATTAGCTGTACATCTTCCCTGTCTAATTATGCAAGCCATTCAAAATAGAATCACAGATAAAACTTACACAACTGCAGCATCGCAGTTTCTAAGTCCCAAGAAGAAGGTATTTGAGCAGTAGAGGGCAGGGTGGGGCAGAAATCTCAAATTATATATTTTTTTCTTTACCTACATCTTTTACAAAGTGAAAAAAGGGAATGTGATCACAGAAATAAATCCCGATGGAACTTTGTTTAATTTCTGTATAATATGACTTGTATTAATACTCACAGAGGTTTGTGAAGTGTCCACACAGCTTGTCTGACCAGTGATCATAAACCAACTAATTTTAATAGAGCTCTTCAACAATCAGAAGGCATCTACACTACAAAAGTACAGGGGTCTGATACCACTTTAACTGTCATGGCGCCATCTTATTCTAAGAGAGACTCCTTAGAGCACTCTTGTGCACTTTCCTGAATTACAGTACTGGAGCAGAGAATTCTAAATGCCTCACCAAACTACAGATCCCAGCATTCCATAGGATGGACCCAGGACAGTTAAAGCGATGTCAAACTGCTGTTAAGTAGGTAGCGTATATGCATACTTAGGCCATTTCCACACGAGGTTTTTAAAACGGTGCAGAGCGTCCTCCAGGGAGGACATCTGCACCTGGAAGCGGACTAGGTTGGACCTAGTCAACGTAGATCCGCACCCCAGCCCACTCCAGAATGACCCCAAGTGGTCATCCAGCGTGCTTTTGAAAAACCTGTTTCTTGAAGTTTTTCAATAGCACGGAGCGCGCCAGTGCGAGCCTCCTCCCTTATGCAGATTCGCAGGCTCGCATTGGTGCAAGCCTGCGATCTGCCGGGGGCGGGCTTTAGGCTGGCGAGCTTCAGTGGTTCATCGAGAGCCTCAACCAACTGAAAGCCACCATTTTCGTCCCCGGAGCAGTGCGGAGCGGCAGCCATGCACTGCTCTGGAGCAGCGTGGACTGGACCGGGGAGCCCAAAAGTCCGGTGAGTAGCATCACAGGGCGGTCCTCTCACCCTGTGCGGAAATGGCCTTAGTTTATACTGATAACCAAAGCACAGCCTGCAGCCTTAGCATGTATTGGACTACAGATTTTCTGTAGTCCAATACAGAAAGATCCAAAAACCAAGGAGCTATACTTATCAAGCACAATCAAAGGGCTAAGAAATGCAAAATGAAATGAATATAGTCCTATTTAATAAATAATCAAGAAGTACGAAGTTTAATTAACACTAACGAATGCTGCAGAAAATACTATTGTGTACATATATGAGATTAAATGAAGTCTTCTGTGAGTCTTCTGCAGAAGTTAAAGGCAATCCTAAAGATACAGAGGGCACAGCAGATATAATCAGTATGAATTCAAATTCTACTCCCAGCAAGACTTGAATGTAATTTTGCAGAATGGTTTGTTTTAAAATAAAATGATGAATTTATCAACCTCATAATAAAGCTTGGCATAAGGGCATGAAAAGATTCAAAATGCCTGTCACTGTGGAAGATCAAACACCAGATTTCTCCAAAAATTGCTGCAACTAAAGCCCTAGTAGAAGCAGATGTGGGTATTCATAGTGGGGGATGGTATCTTCCCTGTTAGTGAGGTGCTGAATCTGCCCTGGGATTTAGTGGGGAGAGGGCTCAGCAGTTAGCAGTATCTCCTTCAAAGCTCAAGCTAGATGCTGGAACAGACTCACCACCCCACTGACATGGAAGACCACAGCTGCCAGTGGATGCAAGCATAACCCTGGATCCAAGCACCTCAAGCTGGAGGGTGTCCAGAGGAGGGCGTCCAGAGGAAGGCAACCAAAATGGTGAAGGGTCTGGAAGTCATGCCCTATGAGGAGCGGCTTAGGGAGGTGGGTATGTTTAGTCTGCAGAAGAGAAGGTTACGAGGGGACATGATAGCCATGTTTAAATATTTGAAGGGATGTCATGTCAAGGAGGCAACGGGCTTGTTTTCTGCTGCTCCAGAGACTAGGACAAGGGGCAATGGATTTAAGCTGCAGGAAAGGAGATTCCACTTGAACCTCAGGAAGAACTTCTTGACAGTCAGAGCTGTCCAGCTGTAGAATATGCTGCCTGGTATTATGGTGGAGTCTCCTTCTCTGGAGGTTTTTGAGCAGAGGCTGGATGGCCATCTATTGAGAATGCTTTGATTTGTGTTCCTGCATAGCAGTGGGTTGGACTGGATGGCCCCTGTGGTCTCTTCCAACTCTATGATTCTGTGATTCTATCCCTGCAACACACCAGATTTCCATGTGTTCAGCACAAAAATCTGTAGGGTTCTGAAACCATGTCCATTTCAGAAATTGCCTTTCCATAGCTCTTAGTCACTGGAATTATAATGTAACTGGTTACAGAACTCTATACTAATCTCTGTGCTCCTCATGGGAACTTCTAGAATGTTGCCAAGCATGCAAGGATGTTCAGGAGGGAGGCTAATGTGTGCAGCCATGTATGCTGGAACCCTTATCCAGGCTGGCCCCACAGTTCCTGACCTTGAGCTCCTGTCATTCACTTTGTCCTTTTATCCTCAGGATCTCTCCCTGGGTCATGTACTTGGGCCTCAAGATGACTACTGGTCAGGATAGGTGGCTGTGTTGATCAGTGGGTTCAGTGAAGTAAAGCATATCTTTCAATTCATAAATTAAAACAGTCAGACATGGTTACAGAAAATAAAACCAGTAAAGATTCATCATATAACAATTAAGTCAAATATGAACTCCCCAAGCTGCTTCCACATTCCAAACTCACAAAATCAATTCCTCTTCTCTAACTTGTCTTCACTTTGTCTCAGATTACCCTAACTAACTCTTCCACAGGCAAGCCTCTAGGTTGTAGATCCCCTCCCTGGCCCCCTTTACAGCATTCCAAAGGCTTTGGTTTGGCTGGCTCTCACCAACCTTGCCCAGCTTCTCCAATTCTCCACCCCCATTATAGACTTATATTTAAACAGTTATTATTTTAAGACATCAGCCTAGTGCATCCAAAGCAATACATCTGGAGGGCCAGAGACTGTGGAAGGGTGAGAATAATTTTCTTTACTATGGTTTGGCATCCCCGTGTGTGGTTCTTCAGGAGCATGGAATAATTTGTGCTTAGTTGTGCATAGAATTTAAGGTGGGAAACACAGGCTAATAATCTCTGAAGGCTTTCAATGTAGTGCAGTGGTGGTTGCTGCCTTCCACGTCAGTAAGGTGAGGAATCAGGTTTGAGTGCTTTATCTGAACTTTCAAACTGTCCAATATATCAGACCCTTTTCCCAACAGCTTCAGCACCTTGGGTAGGTCTTTTAAAGTTCCACTGTTAATGGAAGCCAGTACCCATGATTGGTAAGTGCACTCTAAAGAGAAACGTATCCACACATTTGTTGGTTGCTTCTCCATAGAACTCTTCCCTTCCATCCCTCCAACCTAAAACAGTAGATTAGATTCACTCATTTTAAATGAGTGAATTTAAATGCCACTCTCATTCAACTTTTCCTCCTTTCAGTGGCTTTTCTAAATTACAGGGTTATTTTGCACTATTTAGTTTTAAAAGGAAAAGGTAGACTGTGCAACATCCTCCTTCATTCCTGAGAAACAGAAAGGAATGCCTAGAGAGTACAGCAGTGCAGACATGTAGCTTTCATTCACACAAATTCCTCAACCTAAATTCAGCTGTTAAACTCTAAGTCATCATTCTATTTTCAGTCCAAGTAATTATCCAAAACAAAGCTTTGTCAATTCTTGCCTTGTGGGATCACCTGCCTCTCTTTTTGAGTCTCTCCTGTGGCCAAGTATTTGATGCTGGTAAAAAATAAATATCTGTATGCAGGCTTCCTGTCCTCTTGAGAGGAGATGCAGAAAGAGGAGGCAGCGGGAGGAGGGGAATCTATTTCTTTTTTGTTCAGGGGTGGGAAGACTGTTAAAATAAATATTTGCTCTGCTTTAAGAACCTGAGGCTCTTTGTCTAAAATGCCCATGGCAGGCATATTAGGCGGCAGAGAAACCAGGTATTGCTCCACAATCATTTACTTGGAGCTAGTCTTGACTGCTCAACATCCACTGTTCCAATTTGACAATTTGATTTACTCACAAAGGCAGTACCTCTGTACCCCAACCCTCCTGCTCCTGCCAGCTAGCTTTCAATGTGGGGAGGCTGGGCTTGCTAAAGTCCTGGGGTCAGGAATGTAGGGACTTGAGTTGTTAAAACACTCTGATGCTGCTGCTCTGACTTTCTCTCTGTGAACCAGGGTGTTGTCGTAAAGATGCAGAAGATGTCATGTCTAAACCTATTTTCATGACTTAGCTTCTTCAGAGAGTTGTTCCTTTCACCCACCCCAGAATTTTAAGAGTAGGTATACTCTAAAGGCACCAGATCCCATTAGATCTTGGAAGCTAAACAAGATCAGCCCCGGTTAGTACTAGGATAGGAGATATCCTGTGAATTCCAGGTATTCTAGACTATATTTCAGAGGAAGGAACAGGCAAAAACACTTCTGAGTACTCTTTGCCTAAGACAACCCTGTGAAATTCATGGGGTTGTCATAACTGTACAGGCAACTTGAAGGCACATACACACACATCACTTAAAAACTTTGTCAAGAGCTTCTTTGCAACCATTCAGCTGAGAACAAGCAATTACTAGGACATTCTAAAATGGAAGCCCGTAAGAAATCCCAAGAAATCATTGCCTTTAGCTGATGACGCCTCAGTTGAGAAATAGCTTGGCCACAGTAACACATGTTCTGTTATCCTCCAAGCTGGACTCCTACTAGCTAATGTAAGCAAAAAACAGGAATGAATCAACTCATTGAAAGATTTTCTTCACAGTACAGAAAAGTTCATAAGCAATCCAAGACCAGAAAAATTTGGGCAGGGCATTCTTGGTGCTCCTAATCAGGTGATCCAGATTTGGGTGTGAAAGGCCAAAGGGAGGGTGCTTGGAAGCTAAGATGTAAGCAAGGATGATTCATGACATGGCACAACATCATTCCTCTTCTCAAGACATGCCTGCAGTCTGAATCCATATCAAACTGAATTTCACCCATAAGTGATACGATTTCAATTTGCTTCCATTATCTGCCATCAAGCTGACCTTATGAATGAGAGACTTCTAAGTCACCCTGTTATCAACAGCTCCACTCAAACTTTGAAGACTCAGAATCATGGCTTCTGTGATCGAGGGTCCTGCCGTTATGATTCCACTTTAACTCATAATATGGAATTCTGCGATTTGCAGTTTAGGGAGGAGCATTTAGAATTCTCAACCAGAGAGCTCTTGGACCCCACTAAACTACAAACCCCAGAACTCCATAGAATGTTACCATGACAGTTAAAGTGGAATAATAGTGCTATAACAGTACAGTGTGATAGGGCCCTGAGTCTATGCATCTATAATAGGGTCTTCCTCTTTGTCTCCTATATTTCCAAGAATTATTGTCTTTTATAGTGAGTCATATCTTCTCATGATATGCTCAAAGTACAACAGTCTCAGTTTAGTCATATTGTCTTCTGGGGAGAGTTCAGACCCAATTTGCTCTAGGACCTATTTATTGGTTTTTTTAGCAGTCCATATAACTCTTCTCTGGCACCACATTTCAAAGGAGCTGATTTTTTTCCTATCAGCTTTCTTCACTGTCCAGCTTTCACAACCATACATAGAAACTGAAAATGCAATGACATGTGCAGTCCTAACTTTTGTATTCACTGATATATGTTTATGCTTCACGATATTGTCTAGTTCCTGGATAGCTGCCCGTCCAAATCCTAATCTTCTGCTGATTACTTGACTGCAGTCTCCATTCTGATTAATGACTGGACCAAGGTAGGGAAAATCTTGAACTATTTCAAAGTGTTGTAAATCTTTAGTCATTATTTCTGTTTCCTTAATGTTCAACTGTAAGCCTGCCTTTGCACTTCCTTGGCTTTCTTCAGTAATTGTTCCAAGTCCTTGCTGTTTTCTGCTAGTAGGATGATGCCATCTGCATAACTTAAATTGTTGATGTTCCTTCCTCCAATTTTCACTCCTCCTTTATTCTGAATCTATGGTATGTACAGCATACAAGTTAAACAAGTTAAATTCGCTTCTGCATTTATATTACTTCTTAAAAAAAAAAAGCTCTCACAATGACTTTGCCTTGTTGAGATTAACATCTGGCCATGGCTATCTGCCCAGGTAAGGTCCTAAATAGCCTTTTCTTCTCAGAATTAATTCTTATATCATGCCCACCATGTGGAGGCTGTTTGAAATGTATTATTGGCTCTACGAGGTGAGGATCATAATTATTGAATGAGCCCTAAAATGCTCAAATTCCATTCAAGTTTCCATAGGCAACAGGTTTTGTTTAACAGAAATTTTTTAGTTGGAGGTTCCACATTCATCCTTGACAAAATATCAACTAGAAAAATGAGTGACTGGAGGACTTTGGGTTTCCTGTTTTTCCTTTTATGAATGGGTCAGTTCTCATGATTTCTTATAACCACAAGAACCCTGATTCAGCACCCACTATCTATTACAATATTTGGCATTTCTCTAAGGGCTTCTCCCTCCCTCCCTCTCTCCCCCCTCTGTGTGACAGATAAGAAAGTATTATTTTTTCAAACAAGCATTTCTGTGGTATGGATCAATGCTTTTGTATCTTAAATCCCACCAACCACTCTGGCAAAGAATATGTGTCCCATCATGATAAAAATAAAAAGCTTACTTTTCTAAAGGAGAACATTTATATGTTTACATGTATTATGCAACTACATTTATCATATATGGGCTCTTCCAGATTAGTGCAAAGAAGTGAGAGCTCTTTCAATAGAGTTATTTGTTTGTTTATACTGTTGGTGTGTACCACTCGGCCTTACCACTACATTCACTTGCAGTCTCTCCAGTCTTTTTAGTACATGTAAAAGGCAGTAGGGATGGAAGGAATATTCAAAAATAGTTGAAAACCATTTTATCCAGTGTTGAGAACGCCTGAGAAGAATAATCCTGGACTAACTCTAATCTTTGCAGTATGAGACATTTTCTGTGCAAAATTTTCATGTGTGTGACAGGGGGAGGGAGGGTTCACAGAAAACAGCATTTTTTCTGCATGGGTTAGAGAATTTTCTGCCCAGAAAATAGTATTTCTGGGCAGAAATATTATTTCTTCCACAGAAAATTCTGCAATGAATATGCTTCAAAAACCATATAGTTTTCAAAGATTTTCTCACAGTGGGAAGAAAATTGCTAAGATTATTCCTTCCTTCCTTTCAGAAGAAAATTAACGAAGAAGTGTATCCCTAAAAGACAGCCAAAGGGGGAATGAAGGAAGCTAACTGACAAGCTAGGGACCTTAGCCAAACTCTTTGTTGCCTTTGATCACTATTGGCTCTGGATATTGTAAGACACCGTATGGGCATTCCTTTTACAGAAAAAGTAGCTTAAAATGCTTTGTGCAAACTTGCAAGGTAGCATCACTGCTGTCATGGAATCATAGAATCATAGAGTTGGAAGAGACCACAGTGGCCATCCATTCCAACCCACTGCTACGCAAGAACACCCATCAAAGCATTCCCAAACAGATGGCCATCCAGCCTCTGCATAAGAACCTTCAAAGAAGAAGACTCCACCACACTCCAAGGCAGCATATTCCACTGCCAGATAGCTCTGACTCTCAATAAGTCCTTCCTGAGGTTCAGGTGGAATCTCCTTTCCTGCAGCTTGAATCCATTGCTCCTTGTCCTAGCCTCTGGAGCAGCAGAAAACAAGCCTGCCCCCTCCTCAACATGACATCTCTTCAAATATTTAAACATGGCTATCATGTCCCATCTTAACCTTCTCTTCCGCAGACTGAACATACCCAGCTCCCTAAGCCACTCGTCATAGGGCATGGTTTCCAGACCCTTCACCATTTTGCTTGCCCTCCTCTGGACACACTCCAGCTTGTTGATATCCTTCTTGAACTGAGGTGCACAGAACTGGACACAGTATTCCAAATGAGGTCTAACCGATGCAATACTGTCAGTTCTCTCCCTTCCCCCTCTACAGTAGCAGCAAGGAGAAGTTAATGACCAAAGAATCTGGTGTGAACTCCAAGCACTGAACTACACAAATCCTATTGATTTTTTCCCCCCTGATATGTCCTGGAAGGTCGGGGAAGAGTTCCTTTGAACTACTGGGGTGCTCCACTAGTGTTACACATAAGAATCACTGACATAGCTAATATGATATTTACTGAACACTTAAAATGCACTCTTTAGTTTCTGGTAAAATGCAGTTGTCATCACATTCAGCTAATAATGCTGACCAGAATTCTGCTGAAATGTAATGGAGACAACGTGTGATGAACATCACAGTGATGATTAACTCCCAGTGCCAAGGTTATGTTGTCTTCAGAATCAACTATTGCCCTACTGTACATCTCAAATGCAGTTTTCGTATCATTCACAGGATGACCCAGGGGGATATTCCATTTAACAATAGGCCATCACACAGCCCAACTTAACATATGCAGATTGCTTCCTCTCACCTGGGGACTACACAACTATATATATTATGTCTCACTTCCATGCCACCAGATCCTCTGAAGATGCCAGCCACAGATACAGGTGAAACATCAGGAGAAAATACCAATAGAACACGGCCTCAAAGCCCAGAAAACCCTCAATAACCTATAGATATTGTTTTTGTTGCTACCTACCATAAAGTCAACTTCAAGTTATGATGACCCTATAAATGAGAGACGTCCAAAAGCCCTGGTCATCAATAGCCCTGCTCAGGTCTTGCAAACAAACAGTTGTGGCTTCCTTGAATCAATCAGTCTGCAGAGCAGTCTTCATCTTTTCTGAGACCATTTCTGCACGGTGCGAGGGAATCGCCCCATGCTGGTACTTACCGGATTTCTTGGCTCCCCGGTCCGGTCCGCGGTGCTACGGAGCAGTGCGTGCTCGTCACTCCACACTGCTCCGGGGATGAAAATGGCGGCTTCGGCTGGTCGAGGGTCTCAACCAACCACTGAAGCTCGCCAGCCTAAAGCCCGCCTCCAGCAGATAGCAGGCTCGCACTGGTGCGAGCCTGCAAATCTGCACCGAAGCGCGGGAACAGTGTGGCGCGCTCCGTGCATTTGAAAGACCTGTTTTAAGCGATCTTTCAAAAGAACGCTGGACGACCACTTCGGGTCATTCGGGAACGGGCTGAGGTGTGGAACTACACTAAGTAGGTCCAACCCAGTCCGCTCCCAGGTGCAGACGTCCTCCCTGGAGGACGCTCTGCACCATTTCTTTAAGCCTGTGTAGAAATGGCCTGACTGTCTTCCACTTTACCAAGTATCATTGTTTTTTCCAATTAGCCACATTGTCTCATAATATGTCCAAAGCACAACATCCTCTGTTTACACATTTTGGCTTCTAGGACTCATTCATTTATCTTTACTTTTTTTTTTTTTTTTTTTGCATTTCATGGTATCTGTAGCACTCTCCTCCAGCACCACATTTCAAATGATGTAGCCTTTTAAAAAAGTGGACTATTCTAGCAAGGCTACTCAGACATTTTATAGCAGCAATGGGCTGCACGCAGTTCTTCTAGGGTCATTTTGTGGACCCCAGGAATTCAAAAATTCTTCTTTTTAAAAAAGTCTATTTTTTGTCCCCAGTGCCTTCATGGGATGGTAAGGGGAATTTTTTCACATTTTTCCCTCACCAGGCCATTTCAGACCAGATCTAAAATAGCCTGGAAGGCCTACAAACACTGTGAAAATGCTCCCGTGCCCCATAGAGGGTATTTGAGAGTTAAAATGTTTTTTTGATTTCATTTTGTTGGGGTAGGGTGAGGGTGTGGTGAGGGTATGGCCCACCAAGATCTCCTGAGGGGCCAATGCAGTTCCCCTCCTATAGCTGGCCATACCTTTTTTTAAAAAAATGCCCCCCCCGCCCCATTTGATAGACCATTTCTTGTTGTAACTTTTTTAGTCATTTGGAGAAAGGGTGCTTCCTCCCTCTCTAGCACAGAAGCATGCATCAAACATCTTTGCACAAGAATATGCCTGGTATTCTGTGATCAGCTAATACAGATATGAAAATCTGTCAGTCCCATTTGTGTCATCTTATCCTACCAGCGTTCCCTGTTCCATCCATTTCTGTACTAGACTGAATGAAACTTCCAGTTTTCTCACTTTAGAGGTTTGCATGTATTTTTGTGTGCGTCATCCCTAAAATGTATACATTAACGTACAATCTCATCTACACTCCTTGACTAAAACTTGTTTATATACATTTGTGAAATGTTGGAAAGTACTGGTCATAGGCATTTAGTTGACAGCAGAAAAAGAGTACTAGTGGAAAACTCAATTTTTAATTCACTGGGAAGGGCCTAATCTGTGTAATTTCACATCAGGAGCATAAGGAGACCTTTCTCAATGAGTCAGATGACATGGTACACCATAAATACCATTTCCAATAAACTGCCACTCTGTGGAGTTGGAACAAGTGAACTGCCTCTTCTGTATTTTTATTGCACCAACTGCCTGCTGTTGAAATAACATTGGCACTGCATTTGTAACTGATCTCAACAGAGATGTCAACTCAATTAATAATACATTAGCGCTACCCATTGGATAACGCTAGCTGGGAGCCGATGCTAAGAGTCAAGCCTAGGCTTGTTGTCTGCTACCTGACAAGCCTGGAAGAAGATTAATGCTAAATATAAGATAATTTAATTAACTCCTCCTTTCCCTGAAGGCATACTCAAGTGGGTTGGATGCCCAGAAGCTATCTAGCAAACACAATGAATATTTCACCTTGTAACATCATCCTGTGTTTTAGAAGTCAGACATTTTATGTCTTCTTGTTTTGTTGTATAAGTGAAATCTTTATAATGTCGATTGTTAACATTCTTGCATTTATTGATACGTATATGTATGTTTATTTAAATTTTTATCCTGGAGCAAATAGTGGGATAGTTGAATGATTATCATAGTCTTATCAGCACAAAATAGATGGAGAATCATCAAAATGTTAGGACTGCTAGAAATTTGGGCATGAATGGTAGGCAGGGTTTACATAAAATGATTTTGAATAGGTATCAGGATTAATCATTTATCTTTAAAAGTATGGAAGGGCTCGTAGGAGGCAGTCTCTTGCCCTGTCCCCACTACCCACACCTTGCTGTTTTCAGAAGGTGGCACCTGGAACATTCGTAACTGCTTTGTACCGAATCAGACTGCTGGTCCATCTAATTCATATCAGCCTCAATACAGTATTGAAACTGATACACATAAGTGAAGCTATGTTACACCACTGGAAAATCCTGTCCCGGGGTCTACAATTTTGATATTAAAATATGATTCAATGTGCCTGAGAGATCACCTGGACGAGCAACAGGCAACAACGGTCGAACGATTGAAAACCAGGTCAAGCCAGTAAAATCCCCAGTCATGTAGCCCCAGGAGACCTCAAGCTGCGCAAACCCACAGTAGACAAAGGGTCCTCAGCTCCTGAGAAGCCGACTTGTGGGGATTAGCGTGTTTGCCCCAAGTTGAGCATTGATAATACCAGGCAAGGACCATTTACATAAAGTCACCCCACAACCCAATGCAACCAAAGATCCTGAGACTTTGGCAACACCTTGTAATCTCATCATGCAAAGGAAGTTAACATTGTGGAGCTTCTTTCTCATTGCAACACTCTATTGTTCTCCCTGGGAAAGGATTAGCCCTCCAGGTACTTTTCCCCCTACAAATAGTCCCTGTTTTTGAGCGGTTCTTCGAATCACTCCTGGTCATCCCAGCAGACTGTTTCTCCGTCTGTTGAATAATCCCCTCAGCCCTCTCCGTGCTGAGCTCCACATCTCTGCTGTTTTTCCCGGACCAAGGACTTCAGGAAAAAGTGCAATATTACCCCAGCCACAATCCCTTCAATATTCCCGCTATCCAGTTTCCTCTCTTTTGCTTCTTAACAGGTCTTGAGTGAGTGTGTGAGTGATTGCGTTGGTGCGTGAGACTTTCATTCAATAAAATCATTTATTAGACATTTTCGTTTGCTTGTTGGCTTGGCCTGACCCTGTAAAAACTGGGTAAAAAGACCCCGTTAGGTTACCCTGCCTCTCGCATTGCTATTGCTCGTGCTCTGTCTAGTTTCCATTTCCTATCACGTGGAGCATATTGGGGTGTCCCCCAAGGGACCCCAGAAATCAGGGTAACAGCTATAAAACTTGATGACAGGCAACAATATGATAAGTCCTAGGAAAGAATCAACAGTGAAAAGAACTGGACAGGCTGGCTAGAACTTATGGGAACAGGAGTTTGGATGAATGGTATAAAATTATTTCATTACATAAATCATTATTAATGTGTCAGTGACTCAGTGCTATGGCCGCAAATGGCCAGTCCTCAAATTACTTCTAAAAGGTAGTGTAATGAAAAGTAGCATGATGTGGCAGCCAAAGAAGCCAAGGCAGTTCTAGGCTACATCAACAGGCAATAGTGTCATGATCAAAAGGGAATAGCAGCCCCATTGTATTCTAATTTGGTCAAACCTCACCTGGAACACTGAGTCCAGGTCTAGGCATCACAGTTCAAGATGGGTCTGTCAAGCTAGAATGTGTCCAGAGAAGGGTGATCCAAGGTGGTTAAAAATCTGGAATGCAGCAGATTCCTCTGAGGCATCAGGATTCCTTCACAAGGCAGAAATAGCTGGCTGGTGGGGCTTACTGCCATCTCCACTGCTGCTCCGCACCATTTTAAATAGGGACTTACAAAACTCATTCGCAGTTTCTCAGTCTCATGATGCTTGCAGTCCCTATTAAAAATGGCATAGGGAGGTAGCAGAGGTGACAGCAAATAATCCGTGAATGATCAAATCCTCAAAAGTGAAACCCACAGATCTGGAGGGCTAACTGTATATTCATCACTGCAACAGTTTATATGTTAAAATAAGACATCCAGAGGCCTAAATCCAATTGCCAGTTCCAACTAGCAAAACTCATTAAATCAATGGGGACTTGGTAAATCACTTACATCTGTTTCATTGATTCAGTGAGTCTGCTCTGTTTGAGATTAACACTTGCATTTAGGTTCAAGGCCTAGAAACATTAGTTGGGGTAAGAGCTGCGTGCCTTTCCACCTTTAAAATGGACCTCTAGAACCTGACAGACCTTCTGGACACGAGAGGGCCTATTTATCTTCCTTTGGAATGTACTATTTCAGACAATAACACCTTCCCCAGACAAAATGAGTAAGTACAAATCTTTCTGTAGACAGAAGTATCCCTCTCACCTTGTGAAATTTTAGAACAAAGAGACACAGTTCCATTTTTCTAAAAACTACTGAGCATCAATGCAGTGTGTTTTGAACAGCATGGTACATTTTGAAAATGAAGCTTATCATCTTTGCCCTAATTAGTTAGCTAAATTTTGTTCAGTCCTTTGAAAACTCAAAGCACTATGTAAGGGCTAAACAAGTATTACTGAGGAGCCACAAATCCTCTCCCTCTCCCTCTCTCACACACTGTATGTGCATGTTAAACTTCTTGCATTTACATTTGATTTTCAAACACACTTGCTGCCCAGTTTTGCTAATTGCTTCCTTGCTTTCACTGAATGAATTCACAGTGACTGTAAATGCTTTTCATTAGTTCAAAGCTGGGAAGTTTTCACAAGTGAGACTTCAATGCACCTTACCTCCCTTTTCATGCTATTTGGGCAACGTGTAAATGCTGCTGGTGTGGAACAAAATATGCAAGAGAAACCAAGTGTTTAGCCATACAGGGTCTACATTCACATTGCAAAAGGATTTAAACCATAGATTATTTCAACCTGTTTCAAGCCAATATAGAATGGGAATTATCTACAGGGGAACATTCCCGGTGCAGCTGAGTGAAAGTGGTCACTTAACAAAGGGGATGGACACATCATGGCCATAATTCAGTGAGGCAGTTCAGCACATACAAGTACAGCTGCTCTGCTTTTGGTTATAGCAATTGAAAGATCAGGAAACCTGCCAATGGCTTGTGTATGTAATGGATGGCAGTGGCTGAGACCCAGATACAAGGAACACTGGACTGCAGCTACTGCCTTCAAGTCTCCTGTCAACTCATGGCAATGAATTTCATAAGGTTTTCTTAGGCAAGGAACATCCAGAGGTGGTTTTGCCTGCTCCTTTCTCTGACATATAGCCAACAGCACTTGGTATTCATTTGTGGTCTCCTGTAGAGGTACAAACTTGGGTCGACACTGCTTAGCTTCCAAGATCAGATGGCTTTTGAAAGACCTGTTTTAAGCGGTCTTTCAAAAGCACGCTTGACAACCACTTGGGGTCATTCCAGAATGGGCTGAGGTGTGGATCTACGTTAAGTAGGTCCAACCCAGTCAACTCCCAGATGCAGACATCCTCCCTGGAGGATGGTCTGCACCATTTCTATTAGCCTGTGTGGAAATAGCCATGGTCAGAGTCCCAAGGTAAGGGCTTGGGGACCACAGAACAAGCAGCTTGACATTTTCTGTACTCACTTAGACAGGTAATGGTGGCAATGATGTAAGAATTGATGTGAGAAGAAAAGATCGACTCCAAGTCTTCAACAGACTTCTTCAATATCTTCTTCAATATCTGGTTTCAAAGAGGTCCTTGGCACCATGGAACTATGTCAGGGTAGCTTAGAACTTTGTGTGTGGCCAGAAATTCAAGAATTGCACGGCTTAGGAACCCAAGAAACAGGCAGGTTGTGGATGGGTGTCTCTTTCTCCCACCACTGCCACCTTTGACTTCTTCCCTCTTCGGCATTGTCACCACAACCTTCTCCTTCACCGCTTTCCATGTAACTGAGTTAATAGCATCTACACCTTTACTTTCAAGGTACCTAGAGAGGACATTGTCCTACTTGGTGGCTTTTTAAAAAAACTGATGGTTTTTCAGGGAAAAGAAAAAGAAAAAAAATCTACTTTACAGAATACATATGGAACAGGGAATTTGCTCTTGTATGGTGATGGCTTCTGGTTTTAAAAGAGAGGATCAGACAGATTTCTAGAGGTTAAGTCTACGAGCAGGTATTACACTTATAAACCTCTATATTAAGAGCCAGTGGCTGGAAACCTGTACGGGAGATACGTGTACATACACACCATAGTTACGGTGTTACACAATGAATCACAGCCCCAATCTCCCAATCCCCACTTACTGGGAAGCAGTACTGTGATTGACATGGGTCTATTCCCCTATTGCTTGGGAAACAACTGACTGCCATTTCTACCTCCTCTCCTGAGTGATCTCTGGTGCGACAGACAGGAGCAGAAACCCTATCACAATTTCTCCTTGCATTGGAGATTGCTAGCATAATGGAGAGGAGTGGGGTAGAAATGTCAGCCAGTTGCTTCCAAATTGACTGGGGAAGACACCCCTGTGGATTGCAGGGACTGCTGCCCAGTTAGTAGGGACTGGGGGACATTCAGAGTCCCTATGTATCCCCTAAAGTAGGGAATATATATGATCTGTGAATATGTAAGTCATGAGCTTGTAATATATGACAAATTCATAACTGCCATAAAGGACTAAGGCCAGTGTGTCTGAATACAAACTGATGCCTTTACTATTGCTTCCTATTGGCATCTCATCGCCCTGGTTAGGAAGAAGATGGTGGACAAAACAAGGACTGGAGAAGCTGTGTTGTTCCAGATTTTGTTTGATAGCAGTTCTCATCAGCCCTGGCCAACATAGTCAAGAGTAAGGGATTAGGAGATCATCAACATCTGTATGGCCATACATTCCTATGGAAATTATGGCCCAGATGACAAATGAGGTAAATGAAGTAGGACAGAAAATAAATGATCAATCATGAGTGTGTGTGTGTGTGTGTTTGTGTGTGTGTATGAATGAATGAGAGAGAGAGAGAGTTTAGAGAGGAAAGAAGAGAATCTCATGAACCAGACAAAACTTTGCAGCATCTTATCTCTTGCACAGAAGAGTATCCAGCTGGCAAAGCAGAGGGACTGATAGCCCTAGGTCAGAATGGCAAAAGGATATTATGCAATGCACCCACTTTCAACCAGGAAATTAGTGCTCTATTGCTGATGGATCACAGCTTGATTTATGGTGCCCATCCACCAAAGAAAGAAGTCATGTTATTGAAACAAGCACTAAATCATGCTTTGGAAGGGAAGGGAGGGGTTCTTTGCACACATCTCACAGGGCTTAGAGCAGAGGGAAGGAAAAGCTGCAAAAACTAATATCTGGGGAGGAGTTTGAGAAGAAAAGCATAATACTCACAGGAATGGAGTCAGTACCAGTGCAACTTCTGCTGGAATAAGATTTATTCCAACACACACACCAGTCACACCATTTGTGTTTTTACTAATTCAGAAAAGGCCTGAGACTATATACAACAGCAGAGTTAAAAAAAAAAAAAAGAAGGAGGAGGAGGAGGAGGAAAAGGAAAAGTGTATACTTCTCATATGGTTAAGATCCTTTATAGGAACCTCAGATTCTGCCAGCAAAGTTATGGGTCAATGCAAACAAATTAAAAGTTCATCTCCCAAAGTGAGAAGATTAAGGCACAGGAAGCTGTTCAATGGCTTAGACACCAACTAGTTACCTCCTTCCTCAAACCTGAGTTGAGGTGAAGGAGGGTTGACACTTATTTTAAAAAAATAACTAGAAACAGCCAGTATGGGAAATATCTACATACCCTTTAAAACAATTCTTCCTAGTGAAACAGAATTTTAAGAAAGGTTGACAACCAAAATGTTTCTAGTTACTGCATGAAAGCCTCATGTTACTTATTCAAAAATAATTTCTGTTTGCAGGTCTTTTGGTTTTGCAGGAATGCAAAACAAAAACCCAAACATTTTTGTGATGCCAAGTTATGTACGTTTTGGGGATAAGCTGTGAGAAGGGAGATTGATGATCTTTTCATACAAGAGCAAAAACAAAAACTGGAAAGCACGTGTCTGAATCAGCAAAGGAGGAGGAGAATAAATCACATGTGCATGTAGATGGATCTTTTCATACAGCCATCAGAGGCTGTTTTCAAAGAAATAGCCATGTTAGTCTGTCATGGCAGAAAAAAGGGAAAGAAGGAGGGGAGAAGGAATTGAGTAGTACCTTCAGGATTAATTTGACTTATTTCAGCATGAGATTTCATGGATATCAAATACTTGTTCAGATGCACTGATGGCATAAAATATTTTAATAGCCAAGGGTATTTAAACATAATTACACAGTTGTGGGAATAGGATCAGAACATAATAGGGTCCAGAAAGATGCAAATCACGACCCTGGCCATAATCCTTCAAAGAGTTTTGTAAGATGATGCAGCTCTTTTCAGCAGATGGTCTGTTCACTGAAATGTGAAAACCATCAGTCTGCATGCTTTCTTGAAGACAGAAACCTATCCATTATTGTGTGGATCCATATATTAATACATGTAATGTAGCCAAGAAACCATTATCTCTGCTAGATTGGAATTTGTGCATATATCTAGTTCAGCTGTTTTGCTTCCTAATCTTCCTTTGATTATTTTGTTGGTTCAGGATCTGCTGTTTGTAAGTAACACTTCTAAGTATACATATCACGAATGCTTAGAGACTTTCAGCCACATTATCATGCACCGAGCTGACCATTTCCTCCTTGGCTTAGGACTTTACCCCTCTTCACTATGTGATCACAGCCAATCAGAGATCACATTCATCCTAGTTACACATTATTATAAGTGAGCAGGGATGTCAGGTTGCACTCCAGTAACCTTGCCTCAATCTGATGCATACCATGTAACCTCACTCCTGATGTCCACACATTCAGGTTAAGAGCTGGTATCACAGAGGTTAGCATTAAAAAGTTCTGCAGGTGGATCTATGTCAGACCATTTAGCTACTGCATACATATGCACACATAAATACATTCATGTACTGAAGAAGTGCCTGGCTTGTATTTCCTGAATGGATACACACTTTTCTTCGTTTTTTTGGAAATATTCCCTGCCTCTCAAATAATGCTGATGGAAAGATTTGTTGAGAACCTTGTTTGGAACAGAGTGACCAGCAATATGTCAGAGCAAAAATGGTGTTTGAAATAAGCAACATATTCTACGAGCAATTATTATAAAAAGTAAGAAATAGCTTCATACTCAATCTCCAGTGATGTCCTATTCTCTACTATGCTGGGGAACGCTCCACTCGTGCATCCATGGATCCCATGTAATTTCTCCCCTACAACTGAACCCAACAGAGTTGTGGCCTGATTATGTAGAGATTAATTTGCACATCATGTTGCATCCTGGAAGATAAATCAGCTTGGGTCCAGGCTATCTGAAGGACATTCTCATAGGAGCTGCAATGTCCTCTAATATCTTCAGGAGAGGTCCTTCATAGTCACATCTGGTGGAAACATGGAAGAAGTCTTTTCCAAGGTTGCTCCTAGACTTTGGAACTCTCTCTTTAAGGAGGCTAGGCTAGATATCTTCTTACTGTCCTTCCACTGATGTGTGAATTTTTTTTCCTGTTCCAAGAAGCGTTCATGAACTAGCAAGGAACTGATTTCAAAACATATATTAGTTTTACTGATTTTAATCTCTGAACTTTTATGGATTTGTTTCCAGCAGTTTTAATTCTAAAGACACATCAATTACATTTTAACAATAACTTTTTGTAAATTCTTTCTCACTGTGCCATCTTTGTTTTAATTTTTGTAAGCTGCCTTTGGCCCCAGTTTTGGAGGAAAGATGGAATATAACTAAATCAATAAAAACAACGCTATCTTTTATATGAGAAGAACAATTGACAGTGCTTTAAAATAACATCAGTGAAGACATTGCTGGTTCCAGGAGCCCAAGTCAACAAGGCCCAAGAGGTCGCCTCACCAGTAAGGCAGAAGGGGGTGGTTGCCTCACACAGCAGATATTGGGAGTGAAGATGAAGGATAGAGTTGAGTACACCATGAAACCTATGTTGCAGCTCCCTAAGGGTGCCATCTTCACACCCTCTGACTATCCCAAATTGGCAGGGATGGTTCTGATTAACCTTCTGCCATTCTACTTTTTCAGCTGTTTTTAAAACGTCCCAGTTTCTCTCTCTCCCTCACATTTCTTCCTTTGTCCTCAGATTACTTCAGTTGTGTAAAAGTAGTTCTCACTAAATTCAGTGGGGGAGAGGACCAGATGAGGCAGAATCTTGCCCATCTCATTAGGTTGAGGCAAAAGCAAACTACTGCTGCCTTTCCTAGCTTATTTGTTCTTCCTTATTAATAATATTTGCCATCTTGACCTCATTGTGATGTTGCCTGACCACAATCTGTGAAATGTTGGGAAGTATATATCTTGTCCTTCACCACATGCAGCAAAATGCCTGGCTTTCTGGCTCGGCCCCCTAACTGGGAAGAACTGGGATATACGATCTGAGAAATCTTTTAGGTCTCCTTGAATATTCTGATCAAAACAGATGCACTCTTAGGACAGCAGGTTCTCTGTCAGTCTTGTTGCCCCACAGGAAGCTAAATGGCTATTCCTCCAAGTCAGATGCTAGAAATTACAGGTGGTTCAAAATCACACCTGTTAGGCCCAGATGACTCTGCAGTAGATAATACAGAGGATGTGAAAATTACTTTCTGGAATACAACTTCTAAAATCTTCAAGCCAGAGTGGTTGCTGGCCATGCTGACTAGGGGATTATGGGAGTTGTACTTTTAAAAAATTACTTTTTCAAACTCCAGGCTAGTAGCCATTTTTTTCTTCTCTGCTACTGGAACTGCCAGTTCTACTCCCATACTGATGAGTGAAAATAACTAAGGGATACAGAACTTCCTCCTTTTAAAGGAAATGTCCAATTTGGAAACAATTGTCATCTAGCTCTAAACAACCACCCCTGACTTCTAACAGCTTTGCCAGTGTTTGAGCTAAAAATCACAATGTTTACTTTCAACTGTGCTTCAATAACTTGTGGCCTTGCATTCACTAGAAAAACAAAGTGGGGGGGGGGCAGGGTTAGCATCCCTCCAGAATAAGAACAACCCAGGCCCTGCTGTTCTTTTTAGGGTAAGAGGGCTGCTCTCAGAAAACCCCCAGAATGGTTCCTTTTTGTTCCCAGAGAGGGACTATCTGTCCAACAGAAATCCACCACTTGCCCAGCCCAAATGGCCCCGTTTAAAGCTGCCTTTCCAAAACAACCTTTATCACTCCAGCTCGAGGAAAGTGCCTGCCATTAATTAGATTCCACACCGATGCTTCTAAGAGAGCCACCTGGGAAATAAAAGAAAACAAGACAATACTTGCCTTAACCAAGAGAGAATTCGGGGAATGGCTGGAAATCATCTTCATAAGTGCCTGTAATAAGTTTAACTATATACTGTACAGTAAATACAAACTGGTCTGTGGAGTGGCAAAAAATAATGAAGTAATTAGGTGAACTATTATCAGCACCTGTGACACTGATTAGCTCTCGCACATCTCAGGCCTCTGCTTGGGCTTTTTTTTCTTTTCTTTTTTGCCAGATATAACAAGTAACCCCTGCTGTCCCCAAGATACAACAATAAAAGTGTTTTGAAGCTCAGCAGCTTCCAGGAATGACTGGGAGAGAAGATCCTCCCTTCCCACCCCTTCCCTGGCTGCCATCTCTCCTGGTGAAGAATTCTCACGGAGGCTGGAGTGAGAAAGTGAGGGAGCAGGAGAGCCCAGCCGAGTTTGTTATTCCGGTCTGCCTTGTATAAATAGAGGTTTTCTAAATTAGATCCACGTTCCAATCCATTAGGGTTAATGCAGTTTTAATTAGCAGCTGATTTGCAGCTGAGGAGAGATACCATTTCACATCCCTTTTAAGAGCTTCTTTTTAAAACACACGCACACACATAGAGTACTGCATGGAATTAAAGGGAAAATGAGACTAGGAAAGCTTTTTTTGCCATAGTTCCTCCCCCACACCTAGAAAAAGATATTTGGATTGTGCCCTGCATTTCTTCTTTTCTCTCTCTTTTGAGATTTCCCTCCCCTCCCCTCCCCCTGGCAGTTTTTAGGATGGGAGGGGGATCAAAAAAAGAAGAGAAGTAATTGTTTCTGTTGGACAGATGCATTTCCCATCATGGAAAACCCTGGATGTTTCTCTTGGGGTTCACTCTACAAGCAGGTGCATCTACCAAAGGGCCAGCTCTGGCTTGTTCCCCCCTCCCTGAGAACTGATGGCAGGAAGCCCAAGGACCTGATTTAAAGGCCCCCAAATCAGCTGCAGTGCTTGTGTTCCTTATCTCTTCTTACAAGCTTTACAGGAATAGACAACTGTGCAAGGGAGGGCAGGAAGAAGGGCTAACTAGTCCACCACAGCAGATGGGTTGCATACAAAACTCTCTGTAGTGATTCTACCCATCCTCAGAGCCAGTTATGAGGACGACAGACTGGTTTTCCTTTTTCTTTCTTCTGTAAGTTTGCATCTCCAGATGGACACTCACTGTCACTTGTAAGCACTACGCACAAGCCAAACCCATCCCTGCTCCATGAACAGTACAATCTTAATTGTGTCTGGACAGGGGAAAGGCCCACAGAGTCCCACTGGACATAGTCCAAGGTACCTGGGTCTAGGATTCCAATCTGACAATAACAGCCTTCCTGCATGTGCTGCCTTTCAGATGTCTTGGTGTATACTTTCTATTACTCCCAGCCATACTGGCTTGGGACAATGGGAGATGCAGTTCAACATATCCAGACAGTGACAGGTTTAGGCAAATTAAACTAGAGTTCAGCCTAGGGGGGTGACAGGTTCAGGAAAGCTAGACTAGGGTTCAGCCACAGTTAAACTGTTGTAAGTGTGGTTTCACAAGAGATGAGAGGAACTTTTCCAGGCTAGCATCAAAGCCATCTAAATGCTCTGAAGGGCAGAGCATGATCCCATGAGGAGCCATTTCGAGAGACAGTGGGGTGTGATGGAAAGGAGATAGGATTTTACCGGTAGTGAAGTATGCTCAATGCCCCACTCATCCTCGAAGTTTATTAAGCAGGTTTAGCCCAAGATGTTTTTTGCCTGAGGTCAATCAGGAAATGTCGCCCTCCCCAATTGGGGCAGCTCATGATGAAAACAGCTGGGGGTACCTCACCTCCAGAGTTCTTTTGTGAACCATGGGCCACCTGTATGCAAAATCTGTTGACTGTTTTAAATTAATGATATCAATATGATTGTTCATTTAATTGTTTCTAACACTTGTGTTATCCATTGTTTTAAACTGTATTTTAAAATATTGTGAGCTGGCTTGGGTTCCATATTGGTAAAAAGGTGCAATATTAAAACATAAATAAAATAAATCTAGGAATGTAGTAACTAAGACTGGTTGAATAATTTCAGCACCTGAAACAGGAAATTCCACAAGCATTTCTCCCTCATACCATCGTAATCACCATCACCATCACCACTGAAGATGGTTGCCAGAATCCTGTATCACCTTTTACTTCATGTAACTTTATGTTTATTTAGCTAAGTAGCAGAGACACTAAGAAACCCTCTTAGTGAATTCAAAGATGCATATCAGGGCAATGGCAAGAGTGCCTAATGGGCACCAGGAGATTAGGGAGCAATGTGCACCAGGAAATTAGTGCACAATGTGCATTGGGCACTTTGCTGGTTCTACTAGGTACTAATGTTAACAGCAACCCTCTACTTGACACGGGTGTGAAAATGACCAGTTCTAATTGCCACATAATAAATTCACCTACAAAGACATAACTCCCATACAGAATTCCAACTGATATCATCCTTTACTCCTCTTTTATGTTAGCCAAACCTCCGTTTTCAAAGGCAACTACACCTATTTGCCTAAGGACAGGACTGACCCAATTGGGGTGAATTTGGGCCAATCATAAAATTACAGCTTAAGCTCTCTAGACTGCTTCATTGATTGCAAAGTGGGATAACCTATGTAGATCGCCTGTCACTCCTAAGGTGATGTGTGGTGTAAAATGTTATAAACAAACAACTAAATGTTCAAGACACTAAGAATACATCTCAAACCAACGGGCTTGTCCACCACTGTGGGCAGTGGCAGCAGAGCTATGCTGTTTCAGGAGATGGAAGCTAAAATTATAATAGTAACATTAGCAATGATGACAACAACTGGAGGAGGAGGGGGAGGGGGAGAGGAGGAGGATGGGAACAGTGCAAAAAGAAAGATATGAATGAAATAGCTATAGATAAGATCACAATAGCACAATTGCAACAAAGGATAGTACTTGAAGTGTGCCACATAGTCTGATAATATCTGACTTATTCTTAGAGTACCAGATAGAAACCAAAAATTGATGGCCTCAAATTCCAGTCCACATCATCTGATAGACTGTGAAACAAAGCATAGTAATAGTAGTAGCGATCAACAATAACAATCACAACAACTTTTTATGATGTTATGCAAAGTGGACTCAAATCTGATTTAAATCCTTGAAAACTCCTGTTTCTAGCCTTGCCTCCATGTGAGTGCTCAGGAAAATAATGACTACTGTTTATGCAGTGGAGAGCTATTACAAATGCTACCTTGGCTGATATATTAATATATGTGTATGTGTCTGTATGTATGTCTCTGTATATGCTGTTTGAGAAGCTTCTGCTAATATCTCAGCATATGCAGTCCATTACAATAACAGGGCAATTGTTGTCAAATATATTTGGGCACAGCGGCAGCTGAAGGAAATTATTTGTGAGCCACTTTGGCAAGGTCAGAGGAACCTCAAAGGTGGGTCACCAGATTGCCAGTGGTGTTTTTTTGCAGAACTAAGAGCTGAAGGCATTTTACTTGCAGATCAGGAGTTAACCAAATCGGTATATCACAAAGAAAGGGCCAACGACATAAAGCACTGAGTTGTTGAGCAATAAGCTGATTTACTTGATGGGAATGCTTCATTGATAGATATTGTATTCAAAGAAAAAGAAAGCTGTAGCTCTGATAACTAACCTATGAGGACATGTTCATTTAATCAAGCTGTTATTGACAGCGGGAGTTATCATTTGATGAACCCAGTGGTATGAACTGGTTCTGTTTTCTTCCAGTGGAGTAGCTGTGTTGTTATAGGAGACACAGGGGAGAAGTCAACACACTTTGCTGCCTGAGATGAAAGGGTGAATGTTACCATTTCATCCCAGCCAAGATGCACACTACTCAAAAGCTGAATAAATCCCACAATCACCACTCTCCCTCTCTGGTAGTAAAAATAGTACAGTAACAAATTAGATCACCAACAATTTGCTGACTTTTCTTGACATTCAAAACTGACTGCTTGGGGCAATTGCCTCACTACGTTCAATGGTGGGGTTGATGCACACACACATGCCTTCCAACATGTTAAGGATTAACCAATTTATTGTGACTTAGAGCTGAGAAATGTTATCTGTTCAGATGACAACTCCCCTAATCCTACAGCTGGCATGACCCCCAGAGTGGCTGGGGGATCTGGGGAATTCTAGTTCAAAAATAGTAATGGTCCTAAATTCTACAAAACTTTTTTGTGGTCTGGATAAGCTTTTTGTTTTCCTTAAATGTGCCCTGACTGAGCTTGCCAGTGGAGGCACTTTGCTATCTCTAGAACTCCTCTTATTAAAACCCAGGAAAGCAAATAATCTCTCTATCAGAGATGTGGAGCCTGTGGCCTTCCAAACGATACTGGGCTACAACTCCCACCATACCTGATTATCACCCATGCTCAAGGATGATGGGACTCTGAGTCCAACAAAATCTGGAGAGCCATAGTTTCCCCACTTCTGCTGCAGAGTGACATGTTCTCCTTGCCTGCACTCTTGATACTCAGGGATCACGACATTGATAGAACACCATAAAGTATGTCAAATTTTGCATCGAATTTAGACAAGAACATTTAAATCTGGCAACACCAGCAACAAATATTCAGAGCAACACTTGTAATTGATCAATTAATACAAAACATGTATTGGATGTCATCTTAATTTGTAGGACCTATCTCCTGTGTCTAGAACATGCTCATACCCCTGCTGCTGTTGTTGTTGATTATGATGATGATGACAGGAAGAGTTAGAGAGAAGACCAAGTATTGTGATGCTGTTTGAAGTTAGCAGCATTGTGATGGGAGAATGCAGCATTCCCACAAAACATAGCTGCTGTGGGTATATGTGTGTGAAGAATTTAGCCCCAGATCTATGTATAACTAGGAGACCAAGCTATAGGAAATAGTTTAAACATCAGCCCATTGTCAACGTGGTAACACAGAAGTGGGAAACATCCAGAGCTCCAGAAGGTGGGCTAGGAAGTTCCAGCTAGGATTTTGGAGCACTGACCCTGTTCACTGTTCACATGCACACAAACCAATTCTGCCAAAAATTGTCAGTTGGAGGCATTTTGCAAGTTCTGCTGAATGGTCATTTCCAGTTTTGAGAAATGATCTTGATAGGCCAAAAACTGGATGCGGACTGAAAATGGGATAAAATGGTTGATTTGGAGGGAGTGACTGATGGGATTATGATATTACTTGCTTGGTTAGATTTTACCTGGAGTCTAGGGATGCTCCTTGGTGTTCATTTGGACCATCACCTTGCCCGCATTCCAAATTTTAAATTTTTTAAAAAGCAAGTCTCCAGCTGGAATATGGGACAAATGTGTAGTCACTACTCTGTTCAGTGGTTTTCTGGCTGCTACTTCTGCATTTGAGTTTGTTTAGCCAATGAATGACATCTCATACCTATGACTGGCATTTACAACAGAATTATAACTGTAGACACAACACATTGTTTCCCAATTCTGATTCCCAGTTTCCTGGGTCAGTGTTTCAACTCCAGTAGAAAGTTCAGCTTTTGGAGGAAAGTCTGGCTGAAGTCAGTTCTGCAAAGCATCCTGCAAAGGTTGCATAGAAAACAGTGGAGCCACTGGAATGAAAAGGAAGGGGACAAAGTAGGGTAACTGCTTAGAATTTAAAGTTCCATGGATTCTGTTCTTTTTCATCACTTCTTGATATAGCAGTATTATATATTTAAAATGAACATCCAGAGCAAACTCAAGTTCCCTTGTCTGTGTGGCAATTAGTGTTCTCCCACTGTCTGATGTGGGGGGAAAAGGACCACTATATACAGTCACTGTTACCTGCCTCTGCCACCTTCTTCCCCCACTGCTGCCCCTGTTACCATTCTCTCCAACCTCTGGCCTTCCAGCAGTGGTACTTCCATTGTCTTTGCCTGCCTGTTAACAGGCAACACTATCAACTTTTAAAGCAGTGCTGTCAGCTTTCTTCAGCTGTTCTTGTTACTGTATGGCTTCAAGCCATTCCTGTGGTCAAATGGGGATCTGAACCCTGGTCTCCTAGAGTCTTAGTATTGAGTCGAACCACTACGCCACACTGGCTTGTGCACCTGTTGCTTGTTTAACTGGACAGCAGGCATCAGCATGAAGTGAAGCAAATCGTAGGGGGAAGAAAGAGAGGGAGGGAAGTATGGTGCAGGGAAAAGGTGAGGAAGAGCAAGGAAGAGGAGGGGAGGACGTGTGGCAGTTGGAAGTAAGATCTAAGAGAAGGGAGGTGTGACAGCACTGATAGGAAAGTGTGGGGTGAAGGAAGGAAAGGCAAATGATAGGTACAAGTGTTAGAGAGTAAGGCCATTTCCACACTATGCTGTTGTAGTGCTATTATTCCACTTTCAACATCCTATGGAATCCTGGGGTTTGCAGTTTAGGGAGGGGCCTTTAGAATTCTCAGCCAGAGAGCTCTTTGGGAATTCCACAGGATGTTGAAAGTGGAATAATAGCACTAGAACAGTGTAGTGTGGAAATGGCCTATGAAGCAAGGGAGGGAGGAACTGTAGGAATGTGAAGTGTGGGAAGGGAGAGGGGTACCATGGCAGGGAAGAAGATGCAAAAGAGTTGGGCAGGAGGAAATGTAAGCAAGAAAGGCGTGGTGGCACAAAGTAAGACACGGAGGCAAAAGAGGATGGGAGGGACAGTGGCGGAGTACAAGAGCAAGAGAGGTGATCATTTCAGCAACATGAGGTGATCTAAGAGAGGGAGAAGAAAGGGGGTAGGTTAAGTTAGGAGCACAGTAAGAGAGGGAGGCAAAGCAATAGCATCAGAAGTTCTTCAGGAAGAGGCGAATGGTGCAATCCAGTCATTCCCAGCATTTTGCAAGAGGTGAAGACAGACAGAAGCTTCTTGAGGTTGATGCTTCATTTTTGCTTTCTCAGAATCCCAGCTTTTGCTTTCTCTTCAACCCCACCAAGAAAATATTAGGAGACCCAAATATCTATTTTCCCATTGTCATCTTGTCTAGCCTGTAATCAGAGACTGAACAACAATATCACCCTCCAAAATTACTCAAAACTTTGAGGTAGGAATCACAACCTATGGAAGCTGTATATTTGTATGGCAGCTAGTTATGATGGTAACCTAGTGGCTAATGATGGAGCACTTGGAGGACTGGCCCTATCGTTAGGAAGAAGTAACAGATGCTGAGGAGAAGCAGTTGCAGACCTCTGGCCATTTCTCCTGTGCTCCCAAACATTTTTCTCTTTTGGAGAACAGAACTTTGTAATCTAATCAGTTGCCTTTAGGTGTTGGGAGTACTCTGTCCCATTGTGAGCCTTTTAGCTTAACTTAACTGACAACCCAGTATGTAGAATGAAGGAGATGCACCCATCTATTCCCTGTTTCAGGTAGCAAAACATGTTTGTACAGCCCTGGATACATCTGAATAGTTGAAACAGTATGATAAATATGATGTATAATCAAGTGGGACAACGAACAACCAAAGCAAATTCATCTTCCTAAGGTGAAGGGATATTGTGCCCCAGACTTTACAAACCACTGTGTTCCTAGACTGAGATTGGTGCTAACCTCTTACAAGTATGACAATATCTCCAATCTCTGCAAACTTTCTAGGAGGTCCTGAAACCAGATTCTCTGAGGTCAACAAGATTGTTCATCAGTTCAATTGACTGGGTCCTCTGAGTGTTGCTTTATTTTAGGGAGTGTTTGGTCCCAGTAGAAAGAGTCTGGGGTTGGGGCCTTTATATAACTTTAATGAATGAGGCCTTTCTGTATTTGCCATACAGTTTAATTAGCTTCCTGCAAGAGCTGTTTCTGTTTGGAAAACAAACTAGGTTTTCCCCTCCCCTTTCTGCTTCCCACCACAGTTGCAGACACTCAGGCTCCCTGTTGTATTTTCCCCCCATTAACCAATGAATTAATCATAATGGCTGCCAACCTATTAAATGCCACTTAATCTGAAAGGGAATGTGGCATTAGACAAATGGGGCATGCCAGCATGGATAGGGATGCTTGGGTTAAGTGGTCAGATTATTTTAAGGTTACACTGAGCTGTGAGTAGTGAGAATTCCAAGAATTTGTCAAGACTCAGATAACAGACAGCTAGAGTGTTGCAGACTGTATTATATGGATACATGAAAGGCCCAGATCAGTACTGTCCAGGCAATATAAACACCATAAATTCCTCTGGCTTTCTCTGCTGATAGCATCTCCTTCTGTAGATGGAAAGCAATAGAATAGGTTATGGTTTCTCAAAATGATCCAAGAAGATCTATAATTTTGGTAACTTCCATGTCTGCCTCTATGAAGGCTGCAGTCATAGCCCTTTTCATCCACTGAAAATGTTCCTGCTGACTAGATTACAAAAAAGTATGCATTATGGCAATATTATAAGCACTAATCCAATTTAAATGGATCCCATTTCTGACTGCAGTTTCCTTTCAAGCCACTAGATGGTGATTAACAACCATTTCTGTTCCTCTTGTTCTGAAAGCTTCCCCTGACAACCTAAATCTCAAGATGCTACCTACTTGTTCGTCCAATGAAAGATATCTTTTTTCACATTGTGGGAAAAGATCACTATGTTCAGCTTAGACATGTGAACAAAACATGGAGTTAAAAAATGGACTGTGAAGAAAAGTGATTCCCGTGACACCCAAACTTTGGAAAGAGCAGCAGATGGTTGAAGCAAAAAAGTATATCATTTTCATTCAAATTTGGGCTGGGCCTGTGCTTTCTCAAATGCGCCTTTACTTCTTCCTGACTCTTATCCCAAACTCACCTTTCCACTACAAAGTTCTTAGAAAACTTTAGACTCTGCATTTGGAGAAAATGCCAATGCTTGACAAAGCTATGAGGAATGAGATCTGATTAGGAATTCTATGCACGCACAGAGATCCAGTTTCAAGACGTGTTAAGAATGGCTACGGTCTGTTAAGGTTACTGCTGCACAGAGTAGACCTGCAGAGTACCACACTGCTTAGATCACTGCTCTCACTAAGCCTCTGAGCAAACCGTCAGTTGATTTTTCATCTCCCAACTTGAAAAAAAAGCTTGATTAGTCATACCAAAAATAATTCACATTGACAAGAATCAGTACAGTAAATGATTTCTGAGGTCCATTCTCTGAAGAAACTATATCCCACGTGAACCTTGCCCATTCTTGGAGATCTTCCAAGGGAAGACTTACATTGGTTAGGCAACCAGAGAAAGGGGCCACTTAGTCTTAACTCGAGTAAACCAATTGAACCAGTGGGATTTTCCTCCATGTTGCCTCACAACTCAGCAATTGGTTCTATTCTAATTGGGAATAATTAATAGAATTCAGGCCAGGGTTGTTTGTGCTGCGGCGCCTCAGCTGCTGAATCTTCTCTCTGTTCCCATGGATGTTTGATTGGTGCCTGTCCCATTAAACTTTCAGAGGACAGGTTAAGACATCATTAGTTTCTTGAGTTTTTAACAGATGCTGAGCTGTAGCTTTACTTCTGCTACAGTTGTGATATTGCTGTAGTAGTGTCTCTATCCCAGTGTGTGTGCCTTTACTGTTGACTTATGGTGACCCTATGAATTTCATAGAGTTTGCTTAGGCAACGAATACTCAGGCATGATTTTGCCAGTTCCTTCCTCCGAAATGTAGCCTATAGCACCTGGTATTCATTGGCAGTGTCCTATCCAATACTAACCAGAACTGATCCTGCTTAGCTTCCAAGATCAGCCAGGGTCTGCTGCCTTTAGGGTAATTCTTTATCTCTACATCTTAATTAATAGTGGGTCCTTATCTGATAGGGTTACAAAAGGATCCTTTGGAATATTTTGGAAATAACATAATGTCATGCAACTCACTATGCATGACACAGCCTATAGGTGAAGGTACAACAAGATGATAAAATAAGTGGAACAAAGTTCTGGACTGTTGCAATCACCAGAACTTAGGCTGTCAGGAGGACTGTACGTTGCTTTGGATCCTCATTAGAATCCTTCCTAAAGTTTTACTCACAGCATCTTTACATTTTGACTTCAACTGTCATGTTCAGTGGAACTAAATGGGTATTAAATCCTAAGAATTCTATCTAAATTGGGTTGCAGACCTATGTCAGAGTCTGCCATTGCTAAAAGCAAAGTCTGACTTCATATGGAAAGATGTATGGAAAGTTATTGTTGTTTTTTAAATAAATAATTTGTTATCCGGTCAGCTTTCTTTGTTAATGAGGACATCACGTGTGTCACTCTGTGAAATAAATGGGCAGCAGCGATTTGAGGAATGGCTTATGATGAAGAGTTCATATATTTTCATGCCGCCTTTCCTTCAAGTGAAAGCATTGTGTCCATTTTTAATTCACAACCTTGTGAAGTGGATTAGGGTAACAAACAAATAGTGACTGGCCCAATTTTGTCCAGTGAGCTTCCTGGCTGAGTCTTTATGGCCAAATGGGGATTTAAGCCTGAACTCCTCAGTCCTCACCCAGTGTTCTAAAACTACAATGCCTCCAAGGAGCATCTATCCCTCAGTGACTTGCAATAGGAAATTTGCTACAGGCACATTTGGATCTAGACTGATGAAAAACTTCAGACCAGATACAAAGTAATGAGCAGCCAACCATGGGATTGTACGAACTGTGAATCAAGAAGCTGTTCTCAAGGACACCAAATATGAACCCAAAGATTCAGCAGAGGTTTTGAAAATGGAAATTAGTTTTTTTTTTAATCTGGAGCTAAAAAGAGAGAAGGAGAGAGAAAGGAAAAAGCTATTTGGTTTAGCTCTGAAAAAAAGCAAGCAACATTCTGAGAGTTAGCAATATCGAAAGAGATGAAGAATGGAGAATCAGAGTTAAGCTTCAGATGGGAAAACGATCCTGTTGTCACACCAAAACGGCTGCAAGGTTCTGAGTGGCTTTTGGACAAATCGTGCCCTGGCTAGCAATTCTCCTTCATAACAGGAAGTGATAAAAAACTCCATCCACATAAAAATGAGGTGGGGAACCAAACAAGTGAGAAAAAACATATTACAGCTAGAGGTATTTCTGTTTTCTACAGCAAATACTTTTGAGCGTGTGTTTCTACTTATGTGCAGCTGTACCTGTATCAATATTATAACCATGGGGGCAGGATAGCTCACCACACATTTTTATTGGATCTCTTTCTATTCCTAATTTTATGTCTGCAGAATTTATTAATTAAAGTGTTCGTTAGAATAATTGATTTTTTTAAAAAAATACCCTCTTCTAATAAATGTTAAAATGTGTTTTTAACTGAATGGATTGTAGATAATATTGAAGATGATTTAATGGTTTCAGCTTTCCATATGTTTCTGCACTACAGCTCCTGTAAGCCGTAACCAGGTTGGCTGGGGCTGACACAATTTGGAGCCCAACAGTAGCTAGTGGGCCACAGTTGCCAATCACCAGTTTATTGAAATAATCACAAATAAAGAGGCAGTTTCCCTTCCTGTTATAGTTGGGTGAAAAGGCCTCGTTGTAGATAATGACCATTACATGACCAACTTTCATTACTTATAAACAAAGTTCTTTCCCCCTGTAGCATTATCATTTTATTAACATCTCAGGTCTAATTAAGTTATTTATTGATTGACTGATTAAAATTCATTCACTTAATTGAATAAGATTTCTCCAAACCATGAAGCAGCAACAGTGATTTATTGCAAAAGTGTGCATTTTTTTAAAACCCTCATGCACGTTTAAAATAAACCTAGTTTCTTCAGCAAAATGGACGACCTCACAGATGCATTTAGGTGAGTAGGATATATTTGCAGACAAAGCGCTGATATAAACAAAACCTAATTGAACACATTTCTCTTTATGCACTTTGTTAAAAAGCTGCTGTCCTTGGGTATAATAAATCTCAACTTACTTCTCTGATCTCGAGGCATAAACTGTGTTCGGTGAATTGTGTTACTTCTTGTTGAAAAGCACTGATTAAAATTTGCCTCACAGGCAGTGCAAAAAACACAGAAAATGCAAAATAAAAATAAGGTATTAATCAGTCTAACGGGCAACTTAAATGGAGAGCTGTCTTCTGTGTCACATTAAAAATAATGAGGAATATTTCACAAGGCAATATTTAAAAAGGAAGAGAGAAAAAGGAAATGTGTCATGCAGACTTCTCAATCTATATCTGCCTTGTAGCTTTATAGAAGCAAACTGTATGACAGGTTCTGAAGTTGGTTACCATGGCTGTCTTGCCTGGGGAATACCTGCATTTCATCATAAACCTACACATAGCAAAACAGGTGTTGGGTCTTCCATTGCCCCGGGACAGCAGGGATCTTGTCTTTACAAATATTTGCATGTTGGCTGCAACAAAGTTTTAACCAAATGTAATACACATCCTTTTGGAGAAGGGGAAGGGTGGAGGTGGGAGTAAAATATCTTATTACACATGGTTATGTTGCAATCAGAAGAAGTTTGGAGAAACCAGATTATTTTATGATCCATGACATATACACAGAAATAGCCTATAGGCAAAATGCTGGTGTGTTGTTTCCTCATCACAGGAAGCAAAGCAAAGAAATGAACAACTATGAAGCTTTCCTGTGGGGTCTCTTATATTCTGCAAAGAGGGCTGCTTTTCCTCATACCTTCAACCGGCTTCAGACATGAGCTGAGATCCTGTCTTGTTGGGAATATGAGAGATAGTGGTGGATCTCTCAAGCAAAGTAATCTGTTGGCAAAGCAGAAATTGAATTGCAAGTAGCCCCACATATCCCCACAGCATCTAGCAGAGAGAGAAAGAGAGAAACAAGCTTAGTTTTCTTTATAAATCATATGAAAGTACCTTTACTTACAGTATGTGTGCATAATAAAAAACAAATCTAATTGATGTGACAAGGGAAGAAGAAAATGGCTGCAGGTTAGAGTGATGTAGGAATAGTGAGAGAGTATGGAAAAGTAAACAGACAGAACTCATACAAAATACATTCTATAGGAACTCCTATAGAATGAAATGCAAGCTAACAATTAGTGAGTATAGGCATGGAAAAGTTGCTAACTCTAACATGTCCGACACTAGCAGAGAATCTAAAGTTCTATGGTGTACTTACTTGAATGATCCAGAATGACAGAGACAGCAAAAATGTTCTAGTGCGGTTTCAGGCTGTTCAGCTGCTATTTCGGGGGTACAGAGCTCCCACATTGAGAGGCTTCTGGGTTGGGGTAATGCCCCAAAAGGATTCTGGCCCTTGTGTGGCAGGGGAATGGAGCATTTGAATTTGGAAAGGAATTGTTACAATTTCAATAGAAATAGAATGAATCTCACCATCACAGGGAAGGCTGTGACTGGTTAACTTGTGTGCCTCCTTTGTCTCCTGCCAAGGTGCTAATGGTTAATGAATGATTTCACCTTTCCCCCTTTTGGACTTCTGTATCTATATAAACAGGATTTGGGTTGGAAAACTGTTTGTAGATGACACCTTCAAATGAAGGGCTGCCCTCTGGCAGCCCTTTGGAGATAAGACAGTCCTGCATAAATTAGGAAACATACTTCCCTAAGGGGAACGACAAAGAAAAGGACTGTGGTGTACTCAGAGTACTGAAGGGAACAATACAGTGAAAGTGTAGGGATCACGGCTGAAATTATGATGAAGAGGTGGATGGGGGCCTTCAGAACTCTATATGCCCTACCCCTGAGTCTTCTCAAAATCACCAAACTCGAGCTGCATCACTTCCTTTATACCTTAAGTGCCAGAATTGGGAAAATGAAAGCATCTATCTATCTATCTATCTATCTATCTATCTATCTATCTATCTATCTGTCTATCTATGGAATATAACCTCCTAGAAACAGTAGCTACAGGATGTAGCTAGGCTCCTTTGCTCCCACCCCCAAGTTATTCAAGCACTGGAACACCCAGTGAACAGAGGAAGATAATAGAGTTCCAGGCAGGAGGAGACCCTCAGTGTCTTAGGAATCTGACTGACAATGCAGACACAGCATGTATACCTTCATGTGTTCTGTGGTCCCAGTGAGGCTCTACTGAAAAGTCCTGTTCTCTCCATTTAAAACAATCCAGCAATAAGCCTGTTCTCATTTTACTATCTGTGTCATTAAAATTTCAGCAGAGATTGGATGGCCATTTGCCAGGGATGCTGTAGCTAGGGATTTCCTGCAGTCGCAGTGGGTTGAACTTGGTGATCTGTGGGATCCCTTCCAACGCTACAATTTTATGATGTTACGCAGGCTTATTGAGACTAATGGCATGTGTCATAATTGTAAACATTTCAAAAAAAGTGTATCAAAAAGAAAAGACAATTTAACTGGGGTGACCAGACTGAAAGATCTTTTAAAAAGAGAAATGTGTAGGCAGAACACCATGGGGAAAATCCTGAGAGGTTAAGGCTGAGGGTTAACCTCTATCACTAAAGTTAATAATATCTTCAATGAAAAAGGGCAGTCACTGGCCAAATCCAAAGCTACTGTCAAAAAGTGAGTTTAAAATGTTTCAGGAAGAGTGAGTCCATCTTAACAGTGATACAGACCATGTGTGTCAGGATCATGAAAGAGTTCAACACATCATCTTTCTCTGATGTACTTGGGGCCAGATTTTTTTCTATTTCTCCTCTTAATTGTATACAACTTAAACCACCATATCTGAGGTCAAGAAGTCTGTCTGCACACTAGCTTCCAGTATAAACAGTTACAAGAAAAACAAACCCATGTTCCTGCAATGCATGCAGCAGCATCTGTGAGCCTCAGCCTCTGGTAAGGTCAGGCAAGAACAAGACATAACAGAACTAGGCAAGGTTTCCTACTGGACATTCCTCAGCTTAGAAACAGAAGAAATAAAATAACATAAACTTGAAGGGCAAGAGTAAAGGGCATGGTTTAGTTCAGGGCTTCTTTGGTCGATATGTTGGGCTTGCTTTTTCTCTTTCATTAAATTTAAATGAGAAAGATAAATGCCATAGGAAAGCCAAGTATGTCTGTTTCACTTGTATTCTTCTAGACTGGTCTATATATTCAGTAAAATTGCAAGACTGCCATGCTGGTTTTCTTGGACCACAGGAACTTCAGAATATAGATGGGGAAAGACATTTTTCAAGCCTCCCTCTTGTAAAAGCTCCACAGATGTACATCATGAACACAATGGGGGGGGGGTCTAGCATAATACCGTTCCTGATGAGTCAACCTTCTTCATCCATTTTGGATGGGGGAGCATGAGAAAATGTGCTTCCTTCCAGTATGCGTTAATATACTCTGAAGAGCACTTTGTACCATTATTTTTCTGAACAAGCTGCTCTATCCATGGTTTCATATCCATTCCCATTGTTTTATTTTAAAATGCTTTTCTTCGATTTTACAGTACGATCTTAATAAGATAGTTCATCATTTCTCTAAAGCTAAGATAGTTTATCTAATAGTTTTTAAGACTTTTTATCATCATTGTTTTGTAACTGTACTTTGTTTTAAATTATGCTGTGAACTGTTGAGTCTCAAATTGGGAGAAACACAGGTATAAATAAAGGCTGAGATTCTCCATCATCAGATATAGTTATGGTGACAGAGCTTTGTATATCTCTGGACCCAGCCTCTGGAAAACCTACCATATAAGCCTGGCACCTCTATCAGTTGTGTGTTTTCTGAAGCACAAGAGAGCAAGGTGCTCAGCAAAGAAACTTCCACCCCTCTCCCAGCAGCAGGGCACTTTGCAACAGAAAGAAAGAAAGAGGAGAAGGAGGAGGAGGAGGAGAAAGTAGAAGTTGAAGTCAAAGTTGTTCTCATGATTATATGAAAATCTGAAGTCTGAAATGCCTCCAAAATCCAGAACTTTTGAAAAGTGGAACCCAGTCTTCTTCCTGTAGAGGGCGTGGGGGAATTACAGAAGCTTGCTTGGGACCACACACACATGTGTACATGCTACTTGCAAAGTCTCTCATCTGGTTGACACCTCCCCCACCTACCCTCAACTCACTTTGCAAGCAGCACACATGAGCTGGTCCAAAGTGAGCTTGAGAGAGGAAAAAGGTGCCAAGATGACTGAGAGACTTTAAAAGCCAGGCATGAGTGTGCAGTCCCAAGCAAGCCTTGGTAATTTCCTCATGTTCCTTCCAGGAAGAAAGCAAGAGGAGAACAACTAATGAACTGATGAAAGAGCAGATCACCCATCAAAATAATGGTATATAATCTCTTTATTTATATGCAAATATTCCAAAATCTGAAAAACTCCAAAATCTAAGCACTTCTGGTCCCAAGCATTTTGAATATGTGATACTCAACCTGTATCAGCTATGCAAACATAATGTAATGTTAGTGTATCTGTATTACGCCATCTTCAGAACCATGATTTAATCCCATCTTTCAAGTTCCATTGCCACAGATGAATTTAGCACAGAGTTTTAGTCTTCTCCAGCAACAGCAACGCAAGGACAAGAATGTGTCAGTTCTTAGTGTAAAAATGGGGATCCACTCAGCAGCCAAGATTAGAGAATCACCTGGTGTAAATCTTTCCATGTGGAACTATGCATTGATTATGCTACATAACCCTTGTGATGAATGGCAGTGTTGTGCAACTGAACACACACAAAAAATGTGTAATTGAATGCACACCCAAATGTGCATGCACATGTATGTCTGAAGATGTAGTTCACTGCATGTACAATTCTGTTTCTGCAGGCTTGAACTGAATATGGATGTTCTACATCGGTCAAAAATGTCCAAGTATTTCTGTGGGAGAGCTTAAGCATGTATAACCAACATCAACAGGATTTTAGCCTTTATTTGTCATCTACATGTATTCCAAATCACTTAGATATTTAGGATGACCATAGTTAGGAATGCTGGAAAACAATTGTTAGGCATTTTAAAATGAATGAATCCAATATACACTTTCCAAAATAAGGGATTGGGATGTACTTAATCTTTTAGGCAACAGATGCCTCTAAATGGCAATTCTTGGCTCAAAAGTGAATGCACTGAATCCAGAATCCGGTTGTTAACCTCCACTAGATTAAACTCAGGGCATCAGTTGGTGAATAGTAAAGTCAATGCTTATGTCAGTGCCATACATTTGATGGGTCTTGTCTAGTTAGGACTTACAAATAGCTTTAAGCCAAAAAAGCCAAGCAACCTCAGAGTGTGGTCAAGATGACGAAAGTTATTAGTGAGCAAGAACATGCAAGCCATGACAGGCTCCAGCTGTTGGCTTTTGCCTGAATTTACAGAGGAGGACAAGATTCTGTCTCCTTCTATCCGCCCACTGACTAAATTGAGTGCAAACTACTGCTGCACTTTGAATTCAGTTTGCAGTAACTAAACTAAGTTGAAGACAAAGGAAGAGAATGGGCATAGGAGAAAGACAGAAACAAGGACATTTTAAAAATGGCTGAAAAAGCAGGACGACAGAAGATTAATTAGGACTTTCCCTGCAAAATCAGGACAGTGGGGGATATGGGACAACTAACTTCCAGTTGTCTTGCCCTGTTTCTCTGTAAGGCCATTTCTACACTACATTGTTATAGTACTGCTATTCCACTTTCAATATCCTGTGGAATCCTGGGGCTTGTAGTTTACTGAGCTCTCTGGTTGAGAATTCTAAAGGTCCCCCTGTAAACTGCAAACCCCAGGATTCCATAGGATGTTGAAAGTGGAATAATAGCACTGTAACAGTGTAGGGTGGAAATGGTCTAAGTGGTGTTTATGGACAGAAGAGACCAAGCAAACTGATAGTGGTCGCAGCAGTGAAGATTGGGGGGAGGAGCCCACTGAAGGAATTTTCCCAGGGGTTCAACATAACCTGGCACTGACAGTTTTATAGTTCTAGAACATCAGTCGCACAGGAACGGGGGGGGGGATAGGGAGTGCTTCACCCTGGGCGGCAAAGTTTTGGGGGCTTCCTGGCTTGTAGCCATGCCCCCGCATGCCCTGGCCACGCCCCCACATACCACAGCCACGCCCCACACACTGTGGTCATGCCCCCATGCACTGCAGCCTCGCCCCCATGCACTGTAGCCCTGCCTCCTCTAGCCCCCCCCCTTCACACACTCCAAGCTCTGCCACTGTGGAACATGAGCCATTAACTTAACACACATGTTCAGACTTCATCGAAGGGTTGGGAAAAGTGCAAATTGTATTGCTCCTGCTAAATCAGGATATTTCAGGGGTATGCGAAAATTTTGGGGGGGGGGAATGCATATAAAGGTTTGTTTTAGGAGGAATGTATACAAAATATTAATTTTTTTGGAGTGAGAAATGTGTTGGTAAAAATTTTCATTTGTAGTGAGAAATGTGTTAGCAAAAATCAGCAAAACCAGCAAATAACAGATTTATGTCTGAATACCTGAAAAACCAACACAGACCAGAAATAAACTGATCTGTTCCTCCCTTGCACCAGCCACTGAGTTCGTTACATTTACTCCAGGAGGATTGGGGAGTAAACTGTTGTACAGTCTACCAAGAGCCATTGCTGAATAATTGCAATTCATTTTCGTGGAAGATTCTTAGAGGTTCCTTGAAGACACGTTGCTGCATCTCATTCATATTAGCAGATTGAAACTGATATCATTTGCTAATGGGCATTTTCTTAATCAGCTGAATGGCTCTTGTAAGGCAATCCCTTGTACAAGCAAGGAATGTGTTTCCTGCTAGAAATTTCTCTGTTTTAGCTATACAAAGTGTGAATTACAGCTCACTCTATCCTGAGCACCATGTATGCAACAACACATGCTAAGGCGTGCAATGGAAATGAGATGTATTGTAGGACAATCCATTGTGTGGGGAAATAAAAGTCCAAAGGTCAGATCAGTGTGTGTGCGTGTGTGGGCGTGTATTTTTCAAAACAGGCAGATAGGAAGACTTAAATATTAATATGCTATGACACATATTATTGTATTTCTACTGTAAGTAACACTACATTTCTTTTAAACAGCACTATTTTGTAAACTGTGCAGCACTGCAAATTTCACTTGTTTATACTGTTTACATTTATATTACAGTTTTGAGATTTCTGCCTATAATTTTATTCCAACGTGCATTTTTTAATTTGAAATGACGTTTTTTTCTATGCACAATTATCAAAGCTGACATTTATATGTGTATTATTTCAAATGTATACATAGGCAAAAATCTTGTTTTTAGTCTAGGGGGTTGTAGACCCACTGAATCATTAGGATTTACCTATGTGTTCAGTCACCATTCAAGAATTGATTCAGTGGACTTATTTTAGCTAGAACCAGCCAATCAGGTTTAGGCTATGATGGTCTCATCCAGTTTTGTTAGAGTGAATGCCTACAGAACAGGACATGTGTTCAATGGCGAGTTCCACACTGACCTACATGGGTTTATCTGAATGTCCAAAAAGACTCTATGCTAATAGATGCGAGTTGTATTTCAGCAAAATCCAGATGATCATGTTTTGCCCCACCCCTTGTCTGTGCTCCTATGAGCCAGAATGTGGAGATTAATTTTGGGGACTGCAACTGCTAGTATTACGTGGCCATTCTGGCTACAATGGATGGGAAGCCTGGAGATTCAGTCCTCCTTATAGTAATTTTTCCAAGCAGTGATATGAAGCTGTATACACAAGCAGTAAAAAGCTGCATTCCTGATAAGAGGAAAGGTCTCCAAGGGGTTACATTTTCTCCTGACCTTCAAATGTTCCCCTTCTGCACACACTCATTGCAACCAATGAGAAGATCTGCAACATGCTCTTATCTCCAGATCATGAAGACGTTTAATCCTGCACTGATCCCAGGAATCACTGTGACCAACAAATAGTTAAAACCACCCAGGGCTAGGGTGTTGGCTGATATTGTCAGTTTTAGGAGCACAAGCTTCTGTTAGCAACAGCCCGCAGTGGTGTCACAGTCTGTTATTCCCACAGCTGCATACCATAAATGAATTTTAAAAAAAGCTGCATACACTAATGATGATTAATTGCATTTTTCTCATATCTTCATATCAATTAGCTGGGAATGTGCCTTTGTTTAAATAATTGTCTTTTGTAAATAAATGTGTAAACACTACTTAAAGCATATTTTTGGTCTAATGGCACTTATCTGAAAGTTAACAGATTCAAGATGTGATGTGCGTTTTAATTGAATAGATGTACAATAAAATGTGGCGTTGGGTGCTAATTTTTACAGCAAGCACATTAGAGCTTCAATCAAATTATACATGGTTTAAAACAATATGAGCCCACATTAGGCCAACCCACTTCTTCAGTGTACACTGGCATTATGGAAAAAGGACAAACACTGCTTGACTACCAGTGGAGACGAGAAGACCACATGTAAAGATGTTTTGTGTCATTTCCTTGATGATTTGAGAAAGTAAAAAAAAAAAAAATTCCATTGCCCCTACAACATCTTCTTGCTGGTGATGGGTTTATGAGGGATGACTAGAGGAAAACGACTGCCTCACTCCACCAAAAAGCCTTTTTTTTAAATCAGCAGTTGCTGCTAAAAACCACTGGTGTACTTAAGCAATTTTAGACTCAGTGGCATTATGGGTAATGGTATTGCACACCACTTCATCTACTTCAGAAAGTGATAAGCCACTACTGATGTATTTGGAGACCCTCTTGCTTGTTCTGCTTGTAAGTCAGCCCAAAGTTCTGCTCTAGCAGCCACCTTGGCCAATGAACTTTTATTTGTGATATATGAAATAATTTCACTTCCTGACATATTCTTTGTGATAGGGAGATGACAGAGTTCTTCCCACCTGATCAAGAAGACTGTTTTTCTGTTACTTTTCACGTTCTACTTTTGGCCAATGAGCTTAGTCCTCTCTTGCCAGGACTATGTTGTCCTTGAGATGGACCAATAGTTGCAGTAAATGTTGGACTTTTGTCCTTTCAGATTTCATACCTTGTAATGGTTGTCCATTTCCCCTCCTTTGTCAGGTGTGTTTAACTGTGGTTTGGGCAGGGCTTCTTTTCCTCCCTTGCATTTCCTCCGTGAACTCAAGTCCTCTGCCCCTGCTCTTTCCTTAGTACAGAAACTCTGAGATCCTCTGATTGAGTATAATTTATCACTGGGATGGAGGAATCCTGTTCTCTGTTCAGCAAATGAGACAGAAGCATCTAGCATGATTCTACTCTGCCTGGAACCTAGAGGGACTACAGCTCTCAGAATCCTCCAACATCCAAGAAAGTGGCCATGCTGAGTGGGGGATTCTGGGAGGTGTAGTCTAAAAAAACAAACAAACAATGTTTCCAAACTTTGATTCTATTTACCATTTTTAAAAAAAACAGTTCTCCCTGCAAATAGAACAGAAGTCAGCCCTAAGGCTAAATTGGTTGTCTTCTGAATCATTCAATGGCTATTGTGTTCTTCTTACATATTAAATTGACATAAAAGGCAAGTCCCAGCAGAGAAATAACAAAAGTTTCATTAGTATAGTAGGTGGGGTATTATAGGATGTTCAACCTATTTTTGACTAGAATTTATGAAAAGTTCAAATATGGAAGAAAGCAAAACTGGCAGATTGACACATCTTCAGCTTTCACACATATGCATTTCCATGTGAAGAATCCAGGGCTGTTTTCTTAAAAAACTACTCTACATGGTGCCTTTTGAACTGTGCAAGATTCAATCTTAGGCCATTTCCGCTCTATGCTGTTATTGTGCTATTATTCTATTTTCAACATCCTGTGCAATTCTAGGGTTTGTAGTTTATGGAGGCCAAAGAGCTCTCTAGCTGAGAATTCTAAATGTCCCTTCCTAAACTGCAAACCCATAAGATGTTAAAAGTGGAATAATAGCACTATAACAGTATAGTGTGAAAACGGCCTTAGTCTAGGAGGTACTTGAAGATCAGAGGACAGGTTTGCCTTTCCAAGTTTGATTGTAATGGTAAAAAGAGAAATGCAAATAAATCAGGAAAATAAAAGAAACCATTAGTGCAGGAAACATAATCAGTCAACTACTCCCACCCTAAACTGTAGAATTTCTATTGGAATCTTGGCTGAAACGAAATTCCAAATCTGCTCCATGCTAGAGTAGGTAGAACAGCTGTGATAAATAAAAGTGGAACTACCCATGTAAAATTCATACCTAGCTTCAAACATTCTATCCCTGTTGTCACTTCTGAATTAATTATCCTTTTCTTGACTAAAATGTGCCACTGGATCTTAAAAGCTTGTCAGAATGAAGTGCAATGCTTCAGATATGTTTACATTTCCAACAGGTTCCCCTTTGATATTTGACAAGGTTCTCATGTCATCTGGCCTTAAAGTAGCTTCAGCACATTTCCATGGACCAATTTGGGGGATCTCCAAGATAATGGGAATTGCTCTGTATTCAGACAGCTTGCCCTTGGGACACCATTGAGGATTACCACCTGTTAGATGGAGAGAAGTACTCATAATATGAAATTGCTTTCCTGAAAAAAAAAAGCTTTAAAAGAATCAAATCAAAATTGCAGGCTAATAATATAATTTTCCTTATGATTCTAGAAATAACCTCTGACCTGAAAACTCATGTAGAATGTGTAAAAGTGAGGAGTATGTAAAGCATTAAACAGAGCTCTTTGAGAAATGAAACCCATTTTTATTGTATCCTTCTAGTAAATATACTACAAAATATTTTTAATGAAAGTTTAACTAATTTATAAATATTACAAAATTTTCCCTTTAAAATGCAGTGATTGGAAAATTGTAACTTCATGATGCAACTTTTGGCATGCCCCTGATATGTCTTATTATCAGCATTTTCTCCAGATGATCACTGCCTTGTGGCATTTTTTTCCACACTTGGAACTATACGTTAGAGAGATAAGTAAACTTCAAAGGGCTAAATAGCAAAGGAAGGCCGGAATATGGCCACACATAAAGCCACTCTGCTCCTCCAAACCCCTTTAGTAGTCAGACAAGGTCACTGATCAGGGTAATTTGCAGGAAAAGTCAATTTCTCAAGTACTCAAAGCAGGTGTTATGCCATTCTAGGACAATTTACTGAAACAAAATTGAGGAAGTTGAAAAAAGCAAAGGTCACAATTCACAGGAAGAAGTGAGGAAAGTAAATCCCTTTGACTGTATTCTTAACTCTTTTTTCAACCACAGCATATTTACAAACTTGGGACTGTTTCCACTTTAAAGAAAACTACCTTTTGGTAACTTTAGAAGATGGGGTTTACAAGAAAGGCAGTGGTAGGGGTGAAACACATTCCTCCTTGCCCTATGCAATGCAAGAAGTGTGAGGTAATACAGTTGCAAGGTTTGCAGCAAAACAAAGCATTATTAAGTTGCAAGCACAATCCTCAAGGGGGAATATCTTCTTGATCAAAGAGTTCAGACTCAATATTTGTTCTTTGCAAAAAGTTTTTAAAAAAATAAAGAGATGGATCGGGATCAGCACAAAGAATGAATGAAGTGAATAAAAATGGAGATGCATCTTAGAAGAAACCAGATAGGAGGACTTTTCTGAAATCCAGGAGCTCTGTGAAAGCCTGAGTACATATCTCTAATATCTATGATTTGGTGAGAGTTATGCTGAGAGTTATCAAGAGACATTATAGCCACTCTCCTGGCTGTTGAGATATAGCAATATTCATTTTGTAATGGATTATTTTTTCCTGTCCAGGTCCACAGAGGCCTGGGATACAGACCTCCTTGGATACAGACCTCAGGGAATTTACCTCCTTAACCACTCCTAAACTCTGTGCAGAATAATAATAAAAAAGGCTCCACCAATGCCCCCACCCGAGTAAACAGGCTTGCAACTCACACAAGTTGGATTGTAAAAGTCCACTGAGCTGCATTGTCACCATGCTGGCTGAGGATTTCTGAGAGCCACAGTCTAACTCATCTGGCACCAGGTTAGGGAGGGCAGGAGGTTAGGGGGCTCCATTTTTTTTTCTTTGAAAAAAAAGAAAGAACAAGTGTATCATCTAGATCTAGCATGTTTACTACTGAATCTTTCTCCAGCAGAAGTTATTTGCTTCAGAAGCTATTGTATACATTAAACTCTATCACACACATTTAATCATGTTTCCATCCTGTAAGCTTCTAAAATAGTGACTAAGGTGTCTTGCACAAAGGGCTCCCTCTCCCATAGGCTAAATGGAAGGCAGAATTATTGACTTCCTTTCTATGCTGTCACAGCAATAGTTCCCAACATCCATTCCCCCTGCAGCTGTTTGCCTATATATGATCCCACGGACTAATCTGATAGAATGAACCGGACTGTTAAACTAAGAATACCCATCAGTCACAAAAATGTTAAAGGTTCTACAAATTCCTTTTAAAACTGGACAGGAGAGAAGATACCAGTTATTCTTTCTATCCCAACCCTGGAAGTTTTTTTACAGTTCGTACACTTACAATATTCATGTTTATTCCAAAATCAGTCCCACTAACTTTGATGTTGCTTTCTCCCAACTAAGTGATTACAGGATCAAAGCATTTAGGATGGCATCTTACATAGCAGGGGATGGACAAATTATGGCCCTCAGAGGTTTTTGGCCTACAATTTCTATCAATCCTAGCTAGGGGAGATGCAGTCCAAAAATTTCTGGAGGGTCATATTTGCCAATCCCAGCTATATACATTTGGGATTAATATGGCTTCCTTCTGAGTATGGGCCTTCCCCCATTACACTGTTATAGTGCTATTAATCCACTTTCAACTCCCTGTGGAGTCCTGGGGTTTGCAGTTGAGGGAGGGGCATTTAGAATTCTTAGCCAGAGAGCTCTTGGGCCTCAGTAAACAATAAACCCCAGAATTCCGCAGGATGTTGAAAGTGGAATAATAGCATTATAACAGTGTACTGTGGAAAGGCCCTTTGTGTGGGACTGGTCTGTGACCTGTCAACAAGTTTCAGTGAATTCAGCTGGACTTCTTTTTGTGTAGATAGAATTAGAATTTCAGTTAGAAAATATTCAACTCACTAAAACGATGCCATTATATAAATCCAAATTATGCATTGATCAGATCTGTAAAATTGTCTTCATTTAAGAACAACAAAATTGTTTGTCACCTCTGCATACTAGCCTAAGACTAACAAGAAATATTAAACTATCTGAGGAATTCTTGATTAGCCCCATGATTTCTTTTTCTTTTCTATCCTCTCAGCTTCCTTTCAGTAAAGTGTGGATACATCCACATTCCCACTGCCTGGAAAAACTAATCCAGCTGTTAATTTTTTGGGCAACATTTCTTCCTCTCTCTCTGTACATTGGTGTCAGTTACATCTGAAGACTGGAAACAATCTAGACCCTGAATAGCCAATATTTTCAGACTGGTAAATCGGAAGATGAGTATGTAACAACTTGGCTTGATTAATCAGACAAATAAACAAACAAAGTAAAACACACAAATAAAAGCCACCACACCTGCAGAAATGCTAGATATATTAAAGGGGGTTGCATCCCTAAGCGAAAGGATGCCGGTTCACCTTTCATCACCAGTGACCACGTTACACACACAGCTGGTGACATTACCTAGCCTCCAGCAAGGTCAGGAGCACAGAGTAAAGTGCACACAGAGTGAATTGTTCCAATGTTTGGAGCAAAAACATGGCTAAATTGGGGCTGGGCAGCAGCTGCAGCTTGGCTCACTCCAGAATAACTCTCAGGCTGCTGCTGACATTCAGTTTCCAAAACAGACCTTGACAATGTTTCCTTTTGAGTTACAGTTCCCAGAATCCACATGCTACTTAGCGGATTCTGGGAGCTGTAGTCAAAGGCCAAAATCTCATCATTAGACCCACTGGATCAATGGGAAATTTGTTACTAAAGTGTTAAGTTTCATTGACTCAGCTTTAATAAAAAGTTGGAGGCTAAAAATTGGATGTAGCCACCTCCAAAGGTAACTTTTCCAGGTGTATCTGTAAACATACTGAGTTGAATCTAGACTTCAATATTGTTGGAGGAGTTCCAGTGCAATTAATGGGACTTATTAGCTTAAATCCCAATGATCCCAGCATATAGCAGGAATGAGGAATGTATAGCCTGTGGGCTGCATGGCTTCCCAGGCTGTTTTGAAGCTTTTGTAATCCTTCCACAACATCCCCTCTATATTTCAGAAAAAAGGGGGGGCATGGGAAGGGAATTCCATCATATTACTGGCCTTCATCTAAGCCAGAGTTTTCCACACTGTGTGTCATGACACATTAGTGTGTTGGCTGCAGTGTTTACGTGTGTCACTGCTGCTGCCCTGGGCTGAGAAAGACCCTGGTGAGGGTGGCAGCAGTCAGCCAGGCTCAGGTGGAGGGGCTGCCTCCATTCACTGAATTACTCACTAAATTACTGCATCACAAAATGAAGTATGTCTAAAAAGTGTGTCACTGACATGAAAAGTTTGGAAAGCTCTGCTCTAAGGTATTGTAAGACAGCCTCCTTTTGAAGCAGGCCTGCAGGGTCACAAAAATGGCAAAATCTCCCCCCCCCCCACACACACACACATGCCCTGGGGATATTTGGGGGCAAGTCTGAAGAACTGGGGATGGGAGTACAGTGAGTGGAACATTGCCTTTCCTTAAAAGGCCAATGGGGTCTCCTAGCCCCTGGCAGTTGCTCACTTTTTGCAGATAGTAATGTTTGGATTTAACCTATTGAATAGTCATAAGCTGGCATGGGAAAAGTGTAGCTCTGCAGTTGTTCTCAACTGCATCACCTGTAAACTGTAGTGCCAGTAGTAAGGCATTCTGGGACTGCAGCTCCACAACTTCCCCCAACTTGTCATAACAGCTGCTGAAGAGTAGAACTCTTTCGCCTCCCTGACTCGTCGGCTGATACAGCTGAAGTTCCCCTCTTAAATGCTGAAGTAGACTTTTCTGGTACAACTGTGTGAGAATCTAGGGCCCCTTCTGCTCAACGCACACAACCCATACTGGGGATGGGAGAAGGATGGGACCCAGATGACACTTATGCATGACGTCTTCTGGGTCCCATTCTTCTCCCATCTCCAGGCAGTGCGATCATGCCACAAATCATTGATGGGCTTTCCCTGTCAATGACCAGTGATCGTGCTGCCCTCCCACTGCATGCTCATGCTCACCTTGCTTGCAGATGTCCTGGAAGAGCAATGGCTGCACTTCCTGCTCCAGCACAGCCTGGGACAGTACCTGGCTGCGCTGTGGCAGGAAGGTATGGCCATCGCATTCCCTGGATTCTGCAGACAGCTGCGAGAGCGGTGCTGCGGCCATTGTCACTGGATGCCGCTGGGATGCAAGTAAGCTGTGGAAAGAGTCTAAGTCTATAATGTGTAGAAATAAATTAGATAAAGTTATAAAGTTGTCTTTTTTTTTTTTTTTTGCAGTAGGGTCCCTCTGGGCTTTATACACCCCCCCCAGATGATGAATCAGCTCCAGATTTTAGTCTGAACTTTTAAGGAGCTGTCAAAGATTCTGAGAGATACAGTTCAGCATTTTGGATAGCTCATATAAAATAAGACTAAAAATTAAAATGGATTTGTAGCCTCACTGACATGACATCTACTAGTCACCACTGCCCAGATAGAGATGTGTAAAACCAGCCACACATGATAGAGATGAATATCAGTTGTGTAAAGACCATCTGTTCTTGAAAAAGTTACGTTTTGAAACAGTGGCCATGTTGGCTGAGGATTCTGGGAGCTATGTACCAAAAAAGTAAGTGTTCCGTGCTCTGAAGACAGTAGGCTCATAACCTTTTGAATGGGAAGGTGGTGATAACTTGAGAATGAAGTAATTCAGCCTCAGATAGAGGAGTAATTTTTGGAGGGGGAAATGACTATGGAACATACGAGTAATATCTGAAGGCCACTGACAGTCTTAAAGGACTTACATAGGTCCATGCCACTGACAGTCTTAAAGGACTTACATAGAAGCTCACAGGCATTGTAATTAATGTCTGTTTTTATTTTAAAATCAGCTGTTATTTTTCGTCTTTTTTTAAATGTAGAAGCTTTGTTCTTTTTATTTTTTAGCACAGAGATTGTTTCAGAAAAGGATTGATGAAAATCTGCTTTTTTAAAACTAATTTTTAATTTTTTTAAAAATAGCCATCATTGTTCACTTCTCTTCTTTACTGATGTAATTTAATTATCATATAGAAACAAACATTTGCTCCACTACTGGGCGCTTCACATCTGTTAGCAGAGATTTGATTAGGGCTACACAAATGTGCTAGATTAGAGCATCTCGTTGGTAGAATTCAAACCACCTGGCTATTTTAGCAACATCAATAAGAATAATTCTCTTTTTCCAAATCAGTAAATCCAAGCTATATTAAAAAGAATTAATTAATGAGTACCAGATAGGCAAAACAAACATTTGACAATGAATCATATTATCAAAGTGTTTGTGTGAGATCCCTCCCAGCTTATGTTTAGATGTCAAATTATATTACCAAAACTAAACAACCAATTCAAATGATTTCTAAATGCAATAAGTCTCAGTGCTACATACACTTATTTCATAGGTTAGGATGATAAATACTGACAGAACATTTTAACTACTGCATTATGTAAAGGCACAGGATGATAACGTTACCTGTGCAAATTTTTAAAAAGCGTTTTACTGTTTGAATTTTTGTAGTTGTCATATAAACCACAAAATGAAAGAACCTCACACTAAAATAGTCATCAGTTATTAGGATTATATCTATATGATTATACATAATGGCATATAAAAAAAAGGGGATGATGACTAGAGATTCCCAACCTTTCTGTGGTCAAAAGGTGCATCTAGACTTCTTTTGCAACCTTATCAGTCATAAGTAACATGTATGTATGTAAGTAGGTATGTAATTGATTCATAGACCTTCTTTCCCCTGCCCAATGTGGATTCATAGCATACCCAACATGGAGTCCACAATAACATGAATCAGTTAAATAGCGGCTTAGAAGATAAAACATGTTCATTAAAATAAGCCACTTTAAAGCCATTTCTGCATTATACTGTTATTGTGCTTCGGTTCCGCTTTCAACATCCTGTGGAATCCTGGGGTTTGCAGTTTAGGGAGAGGCCTTTATTGTCCTCAGCCAGAGCGCTCTTTGGCCTCAGTAAACTACACATCTTAGAATTCCCCAGATGTTGAAAGTGGAATAATAGCACTACCACTCTGTAGTGTGGAAATGGCCTAAAAGTCATTGCTTGGCATGCTCTTAGTAGTATATGCAGGCATAAATTGCACCATGCACGTGGAGTGATTGTTTGAACAATATGCAGTGTTCATATACATCAGACTTTAGGACAAACAGAGATGTGCATATGGGATTGTTGCACATGTGGTAGCACATTAAAGCACATGGAATAGCATTGGAATATGCACTGCCTCAATGTATTGCCTTTAAGCATTGTGTATTGTAGTTGTACAATGTGTTGTCAACTATGCGCGATAAGCATTGATTCACATACATTTCATGATGTTGGCATTCAGTATAGGGGTTGTGTAATGCAACTCCACTGGTGATTATTTACACTATTATGGTTATTCATACCTTTTTTTAAAAAAGGGCAGCACCCAGAGGAATCAAGTTCTCCTTTGTGGAAGTCCTTCTGAAATGAGAGATGCGTACTGGGGAGGGGGGGGGTCTTTGTCTACCAGCAGAAGAAGAAGAAGTACAAGACCAGACCAGACCAGACCATAAAGAACTTTATACCCCTGGTTCAGTGACTGAGAAAGCCTATGGAATGCTGAAAGACACAAAGCACAGAGGTGTGCATGCCACTCTTTAATATAAAGAAAGCATGCTACCAAGTTCCTACTGGGTGGTGTGCTACTGTTGCAACAGCTTCATCTAAAAGTAGGGATCTTTGGTGGGACCATGCAGCAGTATGGGAACTCTGGCACATGGCTGCCGTATTTGTCCTGAGGCCCAGACATTCAGGTCATGCCTCCACTACTGCAGTATGAAGTCCAGGTACCACTTGTGGGGTAGATTGGATGCTATGCAAAGCTTGGTATGTCACTAGGAGCACTGTTCAAGCTTGAAGAGTGTCAAATTGGACAAGTGAACCACAATTTGCAGTTTGAAACAACTGGAGCTCATTCAGACTAATCTGACTTGTTCAGACTAAACCAGACTGTGGCCCTTTCTGCATCCTGCCTTTTCCCGAAGTTGTCTGGTGGGGATCCCGGCAGTGGCTTTCCCAGGCTGTACTTTCCCAGGCTGTGCTGGGGCAGGAAGTGCAGTCGTCAGGCTTCTACGGTTTCTGCAAGTCTGAGAGGGTGGTGAGATTGTGTGTCATTGATGAGGAAAACATGTCAATGGTTTAATCTACAATCACACCACCTGGGGACAGGAGAAGGATGGGACTGCAATGACGTCATGCAGAACCATAATTGAGATCCTGTCCTTCTCCCGTCCCCATTGCAGGACGGGAGGATGCTGTGGAGAGGACCTGTGTGTCTCCAAGTACACTGTATAAGGAAAACACCTTGATGGTGGAAAAGGGGTGAAGAGGTGGATAGCTGGACAGATTTAGTTTCCAATCTAGGGATTGTTACCAACACCTTCCAATCACTGTGTAAGGAGGGCTGAGCTCAGTGAATTGTTTATAGTAAATTCTCTCCATCAGGTTTGTACTGTTTTTATAGATTTAGCTAGAAATCAGCAGCAACTCTCTGCCTGCTCACCCACCCAGTGCCCATCATTCTCTGTCTTTTAATGCACTACTTTACCAAAGTAATATATTTTTGACCATTACTTCTTATCCTCAGTAGTGCTCCTCGGTGTAGCTGTACTTGAACTCTGAACACTGGGGATGCTCTTAAGAATACTAAAATAGTATCTCAAAATAATGAGTGGGGGGGCAGTGTCCACCTGAAAAGGACACCTTACTTTTTTTCCCTTTCACTTTATTTTTTTCTTGCACCTGCAGCATGTGTGTGTCAACTACACCATCAGTCTTTTACTGCACAAACAACAGGCAGATATCAGACAGCAGAGTGCAAAAAGCAGGTGAACTGGCAGGGCTGAACATTCATCTGACTGGGGATGTTTTAAAAATGTATTTCATTTTCTAATAAAACAAAAACAAAAACATAAAACATGGCTAGCACAAAACCACTGGAACTACCTATCTGCAACATGGCAGGTAGTTGCTCTGAAGGAGCTATCATGTCTGAAAATTTCATGCCCTTCTGTAAAAGAATTGAAAAGTTAGAGCTGTTTTGATTTCCCAGTAGAGGTTATTGGGACACTCAATTCAGAGTTATTTGGAGATTCATATCTCCAGCTCAATTTGGATTGAGTCTCAACCTGTCCAAATCAAATCAAGATACAACCTAAACAACCATAACAGACTCCAAAGTGAATTGGGGGCCTTGCATAGCTGTAGTTTAAATATACTATCCAACAGAATAACTAGTCTGAGTGGGCCGGTATGTATTGGGTCTATCAGATATCATAAAATTCAAAACATGAAAATAGCACTGGTAACTTAACAGTGAGCTTCCGTATGATTTATTATTAAAAAAATTTATTTGGCTAATGTAAGTGAGAATAGCATATTAGAAGTTTCCATGTGTCAACTGAAGTAATACCAGGCTGACAAGCCATCACAAGAACAAGCCCGCTGAAAAGCTTCCTCAAGCTATATAATTAATTATGCTATTTAATTATTTACACAATAATTAAATTACCTCTCACAACAGAACAAATGAACAGTGGGGACAATGCACATTAATCTTTATTTAAAGAATTCTCCAAAGCAACTCTCCTGTGGGGATAGAGGAGAGAGGAACACATTTTTGATGATACATAGTTTAACTCTCTATGCCATGGTGACAACTTGAGTGCAGATAAACGGGAACATATTGGTGCTTTCCTTGATCTGTGGAAATCAACAGACTTTTATCCTCACTGTGTGCTTTGGCTTTTGCTCAGTCCTATTGAAGATGGTTATTGTCAATTGCCTAAGCTTGACAGTCATTGAGATCTTTCAGAACTGTAACCAATGGACATCACTGCTGGAATGGATTCTTCCATACTTCTGCAGCCTCTCCCCACCTCCCACATGTTAAAGGGAAATGACATCCCATTGTCCGCTCATTTGATGGTAGATACAGTAAAAATAGCTAACTGAATAAAATTAAATAAGTTATCAATTAGAATTTTTCTAGCAAAAAGGGACAACTTAATTAAATTTGTTAAGTTAATATAATTAACTTAAATTGGAATTTAAGCATTAACATAATTTCAACATTAATCAATTAATTAATAATTAAATGAAACCACACTAAAGAGCCAACAAATTTTACATTTCCCAGCTGGTTCTTCAACCCCACCCCCCCAAAAATGAAAAATTCATAGTGGGTTACAATAAATTAAATTAAAACTACTTACTCAAGAGTAGTTCCAGTGGGATGAATTGTGTTAAGGGTTGTGGGGCTAGAAGTCTCAATAATTGACCCCCCCCTCGTTTATAAAATGAATAAAGGATCCAAATTACTAAAAACAGGTATTTCTTTATATTTATAAAATCTGGAAGACTTCAGAAAATTGAAGAAATACTTAAAATCCATGTGAAATAAAGACTGGGGAAAAAACCCCTATAATAGTTAATTTTCCCTTTCTAATATAAATCTAATTGAATTAGATTTTGAAGGTTATTATCCACTGATTAACTTTTGCTGTAAAAAAAAATTAAATAACCTGTTGCAACAAAACTGGATCGCAGCAAACCTGACCTAGAGTGACATCCATGGAGTGACACTCAGTGGCTGGAATTCTGTTAGCAATATCTCCATGTGAATTTTGCCTTAAGAATGTAGAGGTCCTTTTTTGAGCATTGAAGGGGTTGGTATTCATTTTCTCCTTCTGCAGTACATAAAGCCACTTCCCAACTTACTGAAAAGTCTCTGAAGCTGCCCTGCACAGCCATTCCATGCTTCACAGTGGGCAGGCAGGCCTGGAGAAGCATCTGGCTGTGTCTCCATAGAGCGATGCAAAACAATGACATCAGCACTGAGATCTGCCAGTGTCTTTCAAGGGGTCTCAGCACTGCCATGATCATTTAGCCTCTGGCTATGAGGATGTAGCAAGATGCTTCTCTGAGCATGCCTGTTCACTGCAAAGTGAACAGAGTGTATCGAGTGGCTTCAGGACTTCTGAGTACGTGGAGGGGAAGCATATGGCTCAATGTAGTGTAGATCCACATGCGGATATTTACACAACACTGAGGAGATGTAGGGTGGCAGTTTGGTACCCACATTAGAGCACTAGAACTTTTACATCCCCTCACTGTATGCACAAATGCACCCTTATGGCCTTTCTATACTACACTGTTTTAGTGCTATTATTCCACTTTCAACATCCTGTGGAATTCTGGGGTTTGTAGTTTACTGAGGCCAAAGAGCTCTCTGGCTGAGAATTCTAAAGGCCCCTCCCTAAACTGGAAACCCCAGGATTCCATAGGATGTTGAAAGTGGAATAAGAGCACTATAACAGTGTAGTGCAGAAAGGCCCTAAGTTTTCAGAATACTGGAGCAGATAGCTGTGTGTGCCTCAAGTGTGGTGAAGGATATTATCTTGAAATAAAATTAAGAAGCCTATTCAGTTATCTTCTGCAGGTGCACAGGACAGGGTGTTACTACCCTGGCTAGCCCGAGCTTGTGGGATATAAAGATATCTCTTGATATCAATAATTCGGCCTCACATACTCATTCCCCTCCACATGCTTGCAAGGCCCCCGGACAAGCACACATACAGGCTTGGCTGATAATCGCCGTAATATTCCAACACAATACAGGCAGGCCAGAAATAGCCGACTCACAGCTTCAGGAGACCTCAAGGCAAGTACCTCAATTATGTATGCACGCAACTTTCAAAAGATCCTCTGCCCTGTGCTGGCAGCTTGATGATCTGACTATACAACGCAGTCCGCATTTGCATACTGGCTACCCTATTGACAATTTGGCTATAATTCAATCATTCAAATTCTGACCTTTCGGAGGCTTTGTCTCCAGCCCCAAACTCATTGTTTTCCCCAAGTCCGAACTAGCCTGCGGTCACAATTCTCCTTATAAAAACCCCTGACTTTGAGCGCTTCCTTGGATCGCTCTTGGCTTCCATCCCGCCTTGCTGTCGCTTTGTCCAGCGAGCCTTCCCCTCAGCCCCACGTGCTGAGATCCACGCTCCCCAGCTTCTCTGCTTCTAACCGGGCTTCAGGACAGGTGAAGTATCACCCAAACCAACAACTCCTCTAAAAATCCCTCTATCCCACTCCAACCTTTATTTCCTTAGTTATCTGTGTGAGTGTGCTGCATACACTGTTTGATTGTGTTTTAATAAAATATCATTTATTATTTCAACTTCTGTGTGCTCCTTGACTCGGCCTGACCCCGTAAACATAGGGTTCAAGATCTCGCTACGTTACCCTGCCTCTCGTATTGCTAGGCTGTGCTCTTGGCTAATTTCCCCAACTTATAAAATTGAGAGCGCATTTAGGTGTCCCTCCCGGGACCCCCATAAATCAGGGTAACAAGGGGACCAACTTATCTTTTGCCTCAGATAGCAAAATGTCTTCAACTAGTCCTACTCAACAAATGAATGAAGTAGTACACGTCAAATGCCTATTAGCAGTCATCAGTAACATTGGATAAAACAGAAAAGATAATTTCCAAAGAGGTAACCATAGTCTTAAAGGTGCCACAAGATCTCTTGCTGTGTTATGCTATCCCTCTCTGGTCTGATCTGGATCTTCAGAAAGAAAACATATATAAGGCAATTAAGAAATCATAGAGAAGCGAGTTGGTAAAGATAGTGTAAAGGACGTGGTTTCTTTATCTAACTAGTGAAAGCATCAACTAAGCACTACTATGTAAGATCCACGAATTTTATAAAAGTTAAATAATATATATACTTAATGTTCTAATGTACTTTGTAGTCCATCTTAAAGCAGGTAGGTCTTTAATGTCTGCAATGTCTTTAAATCAGATACATATGTCATCATTGCGAAATTCCAGTTCCTAAATGACAGGAGATCAAAGATACAAATGGTTGAGGGATACCTCTAGCCTCGTTAAAATGTAATACTACTACAAATCATATTTCAAGTCTGTCTTTATTTCAGCCATTGAACTGAGAAGTGGGCAAGGGCTTTTACTTTAGGAGGAACACATTGTGGGCATTTACTACTTCTGCTTCTGATTCACTGAGTTTATTTACTGGTAAGAAAGTAGCACACAGTAATGCAAATATTTACTAAAGAAAAAAATGAGAAGATTGAAGGATGAGCTTGGGCATGTTAATTTTTCTTTGTATGGTCCTTTCCGCACGAGGCTGGTGAATCGGTTTGTGCCGTTTCTTACTGGATTTTCTGGGCTCGAAACAAGGCGGACTTTCTCTCATTTCCTTCCGCACAGCTACTGTGTATGTTCCATTCTGATTCAGAGGAGTACGAGTTCATGTATCCACACTGCCTCTGTCATGGCCACTCCAGCCAGTCCCCTCACCCACCCCGTCAGCTGTGATTGGCCTTTTTTTAAAATTATTTTTGCATGGTTTAGTACATCATTGCGTACATGCGTACGTGCGTAAGTCCATACTACCCCCTGGCACCTCCCATGAGCCCTCCCCTGACCACCAATTCGCATCGGCACAGATGTATGTGTCTGTACCACTGTGAAAGTACGAATCGGATTGATCTGGGAAACCGGAAAACCGATTTCTTCTGGTTTTCAAATAGCGTGCTTTACCACCACATGGGGGCGCATTCAGTCAGAATTACATGCGCAACAAAGGTAAATAAATCGAACCTAGTCCGCTCCAAGGTGCAGAAGATCTCTGTGGCAAGACGCATTGGCCCGCCTTAATAACTGCGTGCGGAAAGGGCCTATATGAAACCATTGCCTAGTTCATAGTATTCATCACCCAACTGGAGAGCACCAAGCTGTAAAAGGCCAATATCCCTATTGCTATAGAGAGATAGATACCCATACCCATACATACACATGTCTCAATTTTTTGCCATGAATTCAGAAATCCAGTCTTGTAGCCGTTACTTCATAATCAGGTTTTCAGGTTATTTGAGGATAGCAGAAAGTGTGTACAGAAGATAAATTTCTTGTTCTGTTTCCTCCTGAGTAGAGACCTTTGTTGTATCTACACTGCACAATTATAGCACTTTGATACCCCTTTAATTGTCATACTTCCATTGTATGGAATTCTGTGATTTGTAGTGTCATGAAGTTCTTCGACTCCTCTGTTGGAGAGCTCTAATGCTGCAATTCAGGCATGTTCATTAAAACGACAAGCCCCAGGATTCTGTAGGATAGAGCTATGACAGTTAAAATTGTATTAAACTGCTTTAATTGCACAGTGTGGCTTCACCCTTCCTTCCTTCCTTCCTTCCTTCCTTCCTTCCTTCCTTCCTTCCTTCCTTCCTTCCTTCCTTCCTTCCTTCCTTCCTTTCTTCCTTCCTTCCTTCCAACCAACCAACAGCAAATGCCAAACAGAATTACACAGACCTCTCTAAACCATAAGAAATGACCAGATGTTATATATAAATGTGTATAAGATATACTGGACTTTGTATGTGGAAAAAAAAACATGGAAGGCCTTGCCTGTAATATAAATTTTAAAAAGCGAGGAAGGGCACTCAGAAAGGAAGGAGGGAAACTTTGCACTTGCTAGGCGAGAGAAACCTACACAATAATAACCCAACAATAAGAAAAGAATCAAAGGAACGAAAAACTAGAACATCATCAAGAGGAAAACACCAGAGAGAATAAGATGAATTTTTAATAATTCCTTAAAGCAGGACAAAGAGGAAGGCGGCCAAATATCTAACGAGGGAGCGTGAGTCCTCCATGCATAAGGGGCCACGAGAGAGAGAAGGCAGACAGACAAGAAATAGCACAAGGGAGTGGAGGTTTAGTAAGAAGATTAGTATTTAATGAACAGAGGGCCTGACTAGGAGAATGAGAGAAAGCAATGAAGATAGATAAGAAGGGGCAAAACCACGAGGAGACTTAAAGGTTAGAAGAAGTATAAACTGAATGTAGAACAATAGGGGAAGCCAGTGAAGTATACTATCATTAAAGTAGGAAGAGAAGAAAAAAAATTAAGAGGTTAAGGCTAGAGATAATGTAATTAAACTGTGAGAGCCAAAGACCAGTAAGGGAAATTAAGTACATTTCAAAGTACATTTCCTGTAACAAACAGGACCTTCAACAAAATGTTGCAGTGTGGAGTGCTGTTCACAATGAAACCAATCAGCTAGTTATGCACTCCATCAGAATACTCCATTCAGTTTCACTTCCCGCTGATTTACTCTATTTACTGTATTTATACAGTTAGCCCTCTGTGACCAGTGAGGACATTCTTTAATGTTTTGCTCCCATTCAGAGTAATGGAAATGAAACAGCTGAAATGGGAGAAGAGTGGTAAGTGCCACTCTTCCTTAGGGATGTGAACAAAGCTCATCACTGCTGAGATTCTAATTGAGACTCACCACCTCAATATGGCAAGAGAATGGTGGTGGAGCTTGGAGTGGGGGGGAGGGGAGGGGCTACAGTGCAGGGGTGTGGCCACTGTGCATGAAGGTGTGGCAGCGGTGCATGGGGGAGTGGCCAGGGTGCGTGGGGGTGTGGCCACGGGTCGGAACGCCCCCAAAACATTGCCGGCCAGGGCAAACCACTCCCATTACTCTCCTGTCCCTACACGACTGCAAGAGAACACCTTGAGAATTTTCCAAACCTCTCAAAGGAACTTACCTCCATCATGATAGAAAGGCATCACTGTTTTTGCTTCTGCAATTTCTACAATTTGCACAAAACTAGTGTCTTTTCCTCCTTTGTGAAGCTAAGCACACACACGCACAGAGCAAGTAAAACAGAATGGACTGTTCCTTTGTTCTGCTTTGTGATTCACAGAAGCCCAAACAAATTACCCAGTGCTACTGTGTTTACTACAAAACATACAAAAATGCACTGTAACTACTTTTCAAGATGTGCACAATTTCATTGAGACCAACACATAATCAAAACTCCATCATTTTGAGGTGGCTTGCATAAATGAAGAATTTTTTAAAGTAATCTTGTTTATCACATGCTTAGTTCCCACTACACCCCACCCCACCCCATTTCCATCCATCCTGTCCTTCTAGCAGGAGCCTGATACAAACCTCTATACAGGTTTGGAACATTATCACAACAGTAGGGTGACCTTGTAAAAGTGCTTTCACGTATACTACCTCTTTTGCTGATATCATGCAATGCCATTTAGAAAAGGCAAAAATATTTAAATTCTTCTTTCCTCCGTGATCAAAAAATTGTCTCTACATGTCAAGACATCCTGAATTTTTTTAAAATAAGGCCAACCACTTTGACATTTTTTGTCCGTCAGTGAGAGTAAATGACCGAAACTTTTCCCACTTGGTTTCCTGTGGGTTTTACACAAATGAAACTACCCCTGCCTCGGAAAAAAAAAAAAAAAGCTTGAAAATTCCAAAAAAGTCATTGGCAAATGCACAGAGACTTTCATAAATTCAGCTAGAGGGGAGAGAACTCTTGAATTTTCTCCACTCATCTTATGTAAGAATGAAATAAGTAAAAAATTACATTCTTGATGCCATTAATCCTTCACAGGGGGAAGAAATGTATTTTAGGCGGAGCACAGGGCTCATCCTAAGGTGGTCCACTATTCCTTGAAATTATCTTGACTTCTTGCTCTGGAACTGTCCTATTAGTGTAAGGTTTCTACTAGTTGTAGTGTCTATCAAAGCACAAATTTAACTGTACTGATAAAAATTCAATACAATAGAAGATCTTTGGCATCTGACAGTTCTGATGCCATCCTGACCCATAATGGACTGGCCCTCCATGTTTGTGAGTTTGATTTTTACAGATTTGATTATCTATGAGTTTCTCCAACCTCTGCTCCCCACCTCTGACACTTCTTTTGGGAGCAACCTTTCCTCTCAATGGCACTAATCAGGTCATGCAACTCTTTAAAAACCCACCTCTGTTCCTCCTCCTCTTCTTCCACCAGCTGCTGCCTAGCCAACTAAGGGCAGCTTGCAGTCCAATTTCTCAGCACCACAAACTCTTTCCCAATGCTTCCTCTTCCAAGGAAGGAAATGGGCAAGAGGGAGGAAGTATAGGTCCCCCATGCCAACCCACCCCCTTTTCTTCTCCTTTCCCTGACCTGGTTTGGACCCTGGGTGCCTGCTCTTCCCATAGTGTCTTGTCCCTCTTCTCTCTCTCTCTCTCTCTCTCACACACACACACACACATGTTTTGATAGTTGCAATTTTTCCACTTTTGTGAGGGTCCTGCTCCCCTAACCTAGCAAACATGGAGGGCCGCTTGTATAAATAAAAATAACTTCTACTGTAAAATTTAAACTTAAGAGACTATATATCACCACAGTTGTCTTCTTAACTTTTTTTCCCTCTTGAACCATTGAACATGAGAACAGTTGATCTTGCTTGATAGTAATTTAGTCAGACAGAAATGCAGTTGGCCTCCCAGTTTGTGGTTCATTATGGTAAGCTCCTATCTGTAATTTAGTCTTAGCCACAATGGAAAGGGGAATTCATTTCCAATGTGTGTTGCATTACACAGGGTTACATGTCATGTGGTACCATGACACAATGTCATTTTGCAGAGCCAGATAAAATGCAACACATTGTTTCAATGTAGCATGCACAGAATGTGGCAGCATATTTCCATCAAGTGAGTGTGCGCCTTTTAAAAAAGAAGTCCTGAGTCAGCAAGACTCAGCCAAGCTGCTCTCAAGTTGCTCGTTCCACATTTCCAAAAGAAGAGAGACTTGGGAGACTTAGTGTCTGCACTGTGGAATTACATAGGACTGGAGGTGCTCAGAAATAAGGAATTCTTTGTGTTCCTTTGAACTGAGGGATCCTGAAATCAACGTCTCTTGAAAGTCCCCTAATCCACCCTGTGCCCACTGCAATAAGCAATTACAGCTTCTGCTTAGATTCCTCTAGTGGAAGAACCCATTGCCTCACACAGCTGACAGTTTCAATGTCAAACAGCTCTTTCTTTGCCATTTTTTCCATATTGTTTAGCCAAACTCATCTTTCTTCAATTTTGAGCCATAGTTCTAGTCCTGCCTTCTGGCCTGAATAGGGAGGAGGGAACTCCAGTAGGGCTAAGGACCCAGGATGTACCATGAGTGGGTCTTGGATCTGCTTGTTGCACCTTGGCTTGCTGGTGGAAGGGGGCTCAATGTGTCACCCTTCAGCAACCTGCTCACCAGTGCTACAGAACTCCTGTGGTTGGTGTGGCTGCATAGCTTGTAAGGTGGGTTGGTGGGGGAAGGCAGACATTTGCAGTCATGACAATAGTACCACAGTGGTAAATGTGAACAGAAAAAATTATGAGGTCATAAATCTAGCTTGTGACATTGCCAATACTGAACAGGATGCCAGCCATTATTAAAATATAAAAAAGCCTCTCCTGATCCTAAAATGGCCTAGGGGGTCCAAAAAATACGACAAAATTGCCTCCCCAAGTTTTTTTTTAGTGATGCCACCCCACCCCAGCCATAATTGCCCACACATCTAGAAACTCTTGAATCTAGCAGGCCAAAACACACTGCAGAACCTTCCCAGCACAAAAAGGGATATTGGAGGGCTACCTCCTATATGGTGGGATTTGGGGAGGGCTTTTCAGGAAAGGCCCCACAACAACCTCTTTTAGGTAGGCTAGAAGCCTTCGTTGCCATAGTAAGGCACTCACACTCTTGTTAACCACTCAGCCATTCCACTCTGGCTGCTTTTATGAGCCAGAAAATTCATGGATCCAGCACGCATGTGGTGGCTCTCACTTTCCAAAGATCTATCCACATCGTCAGGTTGCATAAACAGAAACATATTCCATAATACACAATAAGTAGCAACCAAAGTTATAGCCACAAGATCTTCATAAACTACAGCATGCAAGCCAGAGTGGATCTGAGTGATTCTATCTGTCAAGTATTGTGTAAATTCTTCATGGTGGACCATAAACTCATCTGCCTTTTGTTCTTGTGGATCAATTTATTAAGGATAGGATGAATCCAGAATTTTCCGAATATGAATCTGGATCTGAATCCCTGGAAAGTTCTAGGAGTCCACGAATCTTTCAAATCCTTTTTTAAAAAAGGGTTTAAAAAGCAAGGGAAATAAAGATAATCTTGGGCAAGACACACTTTCTCAGCCTTAGCAAAAGTCTAGGCAAAGGCAAACCTCCCTCTGAAGAAATCTGGCCAGGACAGTTGTCATAGTTTTGCCTCAGGATCACCTCAGATTGAAAATGACATAAAGGCCCTTTCAACATAGGCAGGAAAATGTGGATTAATCCCACATTTTCCTGCCTGTGTAAATAGGGCCACATACTACAGTACAGAGCTAATCCAGGTCAAAACGGAATTTTCTTTGCACAGCTCCTTATGGCATCCTGGAGTTTGTAGTTTGATGATGCACCAGCACACTTTGGCAGAGAAGGCTGTGACACCTTGTAAAAGTACAAACCCCAGAATTGTGTCTGAAAGAGCTTTGCAAGGGAGCTATGCAAAGGAATCTTTCAGCTGTCCTTGCAATCTCAAGAAAACTGTACCTTCCAGTCAAGTGCTGAACTGAAATATGAAATGTTTAACTTAAATATCTTAGAATACAAGCCCAGCTGTAATTTCTGGAATTGTTAGCAAAGGTCATTATTACTCCAAGGGAAAAACTCACCTACTTGCCATCTCCCCTTGTGTGTCTGGTGTCCCAAGTTTCCAGATGTCCTGGTCTCTCAAGTTTTCAGGTGTCCCAGTCTCCAACAAACTATTTGGTTGGTGGATTCAAAAGATTCAGTTTGCCTATTTTGGCACAGGGATTTGGATTCACGAATCTCAAATCCTTCCCCAGGATTCAAGGATTTGGTTGGCCCATGCCTACAATTTATAGAAGGCGCCTAACTACTCAAGGCAGCTCCATTGATGACTTTCTCATCTTTTCTAGGTTCAGTCACATATGTAGTAACACACCAGATACAGGCAACTGTGCTAGGAGTGGGCATCTATTTTTCATACATCTGCCATATCCTAGCCGGGATTCATTATGGCAAAATAGGAACTATCGTGACATCATTTCTGGTTTTGGTTTTGGCCATCTTGGTTTTGGTCATTTTGGGGGAAGTAGAAAGGAAGGAGCCTTTGGGTGAGCAAATCCACTGTATTTCACCCTAATTTTGAGGCCCCAGATATCCCAAGCAATAAAAGTAGGGGGGGTTGGACCTTGTGGAGTTGCTCTGAGAGGCATCAAGGGCTGCAAAACAAAACAAAACAAAACAAAACAAAAACAAACAAAAAACAAAAACCTTCAGGGATCAAATAAAACTTTGCAGGGAGCATGCTTTTCCCAGCCATTTTATATACAATTAGTGAGGCTCCCAAAATGAATTACAATAAATTCACTGAACATAATAATAAAACATGCAAAAGAAAATGAAACTATTAGACCATATTAGACACAAGATATAAATAAGTTAACTTTTCATCACTTCATAAAAGTTTACTCATTTTGGACTGTGATGTCCAAATGTGGGATGCTGGCATTCAAAATTCAGAAAACTAAGCTTGAGAGCCAGCAGGCTACGGTGGTTGGAACTCTGGTTGTGAACCAGCTACAAAGCTCATATCCCTATAGGATGGCCCAGAAGAATCCTTGATGGGTATGTCCCACTCTTACCTCTCAGTTTAACCTACCTCACAGGATTGTTATGAGATTAAAGTGAGTGGAGAAACTACGCATGTTGTTCTGAGTTTCTGGGAGGAAGGGTGAAGTACAAATGTAACAATGTACTTTGATCTAGAAAGACTGTACTGTACTTTGATGCAGAAAAGGGATCAAAGGATTTGATATGGCAGAGAGGAAGAGATTAGCTTTGCTTGTAGTATGAGATGTTTGATGGTACATTCAGAGAAGAGAAGCAAGGAAGGTAACAATGCAAGATGAAGAGAGGATCCCTAAGGTACACTAAGGTATAATTAATTATGCCCAACATCTTTCATTTATGATCTTCATCAGGGAATTGTAAAGCAAAACAGCACTTTGGTCAGCATCTAACAGCAGCAGGAGCTGATGGGTTCCCATGTTAGTAGGGTGGTATGTCCAATTCATATTCTAGTATAGTATAGTATAAAGAAGCTATCCAGGTTCTGAACAAGAGACTCTTTTAAAATTCACATTAAAATCTGGAGTAAATTCACTGTTCCATTGACATTGGAGCCATGAGCTGCCACTGCCCAGTGGTGTCATTCCACTAGCCCAAACTGTATTATCTTTACCATTCTACACTCTGCAGAATGGGTGGGGGGATCCAGCACAGTTTCCAGTTTTGCAGTAGAACTGAGAATCTGTCACAGAACCCACTGCCCAACCACTTGCAGAAGCAATAATGTGCCTAAGGACCACAGGGACAAACACACTCCTGCTTACACAACAGGGAAAACTGTTACATATCTACAAGCACAACTAGTTTTCTTTGCTAACTTTGCATTGGACTAAGTGTTGCCTACATTCTCTGTTACAAAGCATGGCAGAATAATTTGTGATTTATAAGCCTAACACATATGGGCTGGATTGTGTTGCTAGTTTTGAATAGAGGAGTCCCACTGAATCAATGGGATTTAACCATTGACTCACCATTCAAGAACTGATCCAATGAGTCTATTTTGGACTGACCAACAGGAATCAAATCATGGAAAGCGCCAGCTTGGGAAAAGCTAGTCTAGAGGTACTAACCTTCTCTAACTTGATGCCTTCAACATGTGTTAGACTACAGCTCCCACAGCTGGTTGTGAGGTCAGGGGAGTTTTAGTTCAAAAGATTTGTGGAGAGAATTAGTTAGCAGATGGTTCATTCATTCATACACAGGGAGCACATGGTGATGCTGGCAAAACCAGCTGTGAAACAGTGTGCATATTAAAATATATTTTCTTATGTTTGTACATATTTTTGCATTTATACCTTGAATGTATATAATCCTATCAAAACATAAATATACTAATGTTGTCACCACATTTTACTTATTTTTTATTCTGAGGTACAAAGAATAGTGATCTGCTTTGCAACTGATGCTTGACATGAAAAGCTCCTTGGGGAAGAATGGATAGACAATTTTTTTTTTGTTTTAATGTTGAATGTATGATGATACTTATGATAATAGTATATTATTGTTCCAATCTCTAAATGTCTAAATGAGGCATTAGAAATATTACCCATCTTTGTGCTGAAAAGAGGGCATGTATTTTAAAGTATCACTGTGTGAATTAATAAAGATAATATTAAAACACTTGTAATGTTAAAAATCTTACATGTCTTCTCACAGGACTGAGACATACCACTCAAGAGGATTAGCTTCTAAAAGTTAGATAATCCTCACTGTTGGGATAAAATATATCTTACAGAAATTCTTGTAACATACGCTACATAGGCATTTCCCTAAAATTAAATTAGCTACCAAAATGGAATTCATTTAGATAAGTTTTTTTAAAGTTTCTTTAACAATCTGCTTCAAAGGACTTTTTAAATAGGTCTAGCTTAAGATTATAGGACAAAAAACAATTTAGGAGTAAATGGGAGGGAACTGGAAGTGGAAACTTGGGCCTTTTCTGCACTATACTCTTATAGCGCGATTATTCCACTTTCAACATCCTACGGAATCCTGGGGTTTGCAGTTTAGTGAGGGGCAGGCCGGCCCCTTCCTAAACTGCAAACCCCAGGATTCCATAGGATGTTGAAAGTGGAATAATCACGCTATAAGAGTGTAGTGCGGAAATGGCCTTGATGTAGTTACTATATCTTAAATTTATAACCATATTGGACAAAAGAAGAAAGTGGTTTTTTTCTCCTTGGAAATTGCATTAATTTGCAAGATGACAATAGAGTCATACCTCAGTTAACAAAGGCTCTGACAGTGAAATTCTTTTTCACAAAACTTTTATATGCCTCCCCAGTCCCTCTTTCCTCCTCATCCTCTGTCTAGCTGGATGTTATTTTTAGCGACATCAGGGTATGGCTGAAGATTGTGGAAGGACTGTGAAGGTGGGCTGGAGAAACATAGAGTTTCAATATCAAATTGCAGCAGTATATCTGGGATTAACAACACAATGAACAAAATCTGAGCTGAGGAAGAAAGTAATTCTACAATAGCCAGTTCTGTAGTGGAGCGTACCTTCCTACAGCAGGAGAAGTAAACAGTAGCTGTTTCCAGAATCCCTTACTGATCATACATCAACCACAAAACAGAAAGACGGAGAGCAGACAAGAGTGCTTCACTAGCTAGCTCCAGCATGTTAGAAATAGATGTATAATTGGTCCACCAAACTAGAAATCATAAGAAAAATGGAGAATGGTGAAAGAAGATATCATCTCTTGATGCATTTTGAAAAAAACAAACAAACCTCCAAGTGCTCTCTAGAAGATTCAAAGTACTTTTATTCACTAATGGAAAGCTTGTCTGACTTGATTTTTTTCATTTCACATACACAGATTGTTAGTTTGGAATAAAAAGTTTGCTGAAATGCTGCTCTTCTTCCTATCCCTATTCTTTCCATGTTGTTTCTTCCACTGGAATGAAATTTTCTGCTAAAGAAGTCATACACATCTACTTTAACTCAGGCACATGTGTACGATTAAAAATACCTATAACGCAGCTAACCTAGCCTGTCCTTAAACATTAATGTAAGAACATGGCTGTTGGAAGAAAGATGCTCTGATGGCAGAATTTCTGCATTTGTGAGTATGGGTGAGTCATTTCAGTTGTGCTAATGGCAAATCTAAGGGACTGGGGGTGTATTGAGTCTATATATTTCATCAGTTCTTTGGCAAGTATCTGCTACTAGCTTTGTATGCAATCCCCATTTCATTAGACTGTCTGTGACTTGCTTTGAGTGGACTGGACTGCTCCATTTGTGATCAAGATGGCAACCCTATACGTTTGGTTTTTAGCCCTGTGGAACTGGTTTTTTAATAATCTGGTGACAGGGTTGGTTGTAATATACTTGCCTGAATCTCATTGATAGTCTCAATTAAAGTAGACCCACTGAATCATTGGAACTTACACAAGTCTAAAATTCCCATTGATTTATTGCAGGGGTGAAGAAAGTTCAGCCTCTGGGGCCTCATTTTGCAGCCCTTAGTGTTCACAAAATCTACCATACCTTTAAAGAAAGAAAGAAAGAAAGAAAGAAAGAAAGAAAATGGCCAGGCCAGAAATCACTCAAACCTCTGCAAAAAAGAGCCCCTCCCTAGCCCCATAGACCCACAGCCCCCCAGCTGCAAAATTCTACTGAGGTTCATCTCCTACCCAGAACCAGCAGTTCTAGCTCTGCTGGAAACAGTGGTGCAAGGCACTATGAGGCTGCAGGGGGAGGAAATGACCCACCACCCACTTCTTAGTTGTTCTTAGTTGCCTACCTCTGATTTACTGGATTCACTCTGTCTGGAATTAATAGTTAGATTTAGGCTGCTATCTATTAGAGGATAGGAATTGTACAGACCTACAGATAATACTGATGTGGAGTTGATCCCAGTATTCCAAGCAAGTCTTGGCAATAGTGAAGGATGGAAAAAGCTTCAAGTCAACGCCAGTGACAGGACCACACAATTCCCACTCCTGGTCAACCAGATTCCCCATCATAGTGAAGAGGAGACAGATTTCCAGTATGTAACAGAAATAAACTATGCCGTTCTTCACACAATCCGTTACTGGCTGAACAAGACCATTTGTTTGATTTTGTAAACTGATCCTTTTGCCCCAAAACTGCAAAGACACAGAATCCTGTGGCAGCTTAAAGACTCACATAGCTATTATAGCATGATCTTTTGGAGACTATAGCCTGTTTCAACCACAAAAGCTCATGCTGTAATAGATTTTGAAATGCTGCAGGGTTCTCAAAGGGCTTTTTGTTGCTTTTGCTGCAAGAAATTAAGAGCAGTTTCCCACTATCCAATTATAGCACTCTGATGCCACTTAACTACTGTAGGTGCATCCTATGGAATCCTGTGGTTTGTAGGTTTGGAAGGTAATTATAATTCTCTGCTGAAGAGCTCTAGTGCCTGCCTACAGTGAATTTTAGGTGCCTCACCAGTTGTGTTCCTATAGCTGGATTCACAGCAGCAGGTATTCTGTGGGACCTCAAGGGAATCTTTCGAAGGTCTCATGGGATAAAGTCCTTGCTGTTGATTCTAGCTGTAGGAACAAGCTGGATGCTTCTCTGTCCCCTCCATTCTATACTGGCCAGTAAATGGCCATGCTGGAGTGGAGGCTATAGCAGCTAAAAGGTGGATAGAGGGACAGTTTGGTTGTTATGTAGTCAATAAAGGATTCTGACTTTTGCAATGATAAAAAAAAAAGAAAAAGCGGGGTGGGGGGTTACACTAACTCAGTGACAGAATTCTAGCTGATATGTCCATTGAAGAAGAAAATAGTAACCCTGATGATATGTTATGTGGTTCCCTGCACCAAAAGCAGTCAAGAAAAATGAGAATTTTGTTACAATGACATAAGGTCATGGGGTAAATATTATTCCATTGTGGGAAACGAGAGAACTCCCCATTTGAGGTTACAATTTTGAAAGCAACTTGTGTTCATTTTTATATAAGTTGTTCCACTCTGCCTTGAAAGCTTGAATGCTCTATCACAGAAGAGTATACTTGTTCCAATCAAGTATCGCTTTCCATGTATAAAAAGATAAATAATCTGTTGTCGATTTGGCAAACAGCCTTAACATCATGAACATACAACAGAATTATTGCAGATAAATCAGTATATATAATATTATCTATTATTACCCAGGCAATCACATAAAATTGGAAACAAGAGGGATGTTAACAATGAAGAAGGTGTTTGCAGTAGATAAAGTTCCCTGCGGGATTTAGAAAATTCATGGGAGAGTGTACAGGCAAAAAGTTGAATACAAGCTTTGAGTTAAAAATCTGGAATATGAGAAACAGCTTTACAATAGAATCAGTGCTGAAGGGGAAGAAGCATCAGACAGACATTTTTTCAGAAACTGAGACAACAGTGTTGATTTCTTACAGAAGAATTGAACCCATTCTGCTGGAAGACTGTGGTCACTGATATTTCTAGACTGGTAGACTCTACTATTAGGTAGGATACAAGTTTTGAGCTGACCACAAAAAGCAGCAACATAACAATTATTGATTTCTCTTTACAGCTAAGAAGATTTTCAGACAGACTGCCTCAGGGGCACAAAAATATTTTGGGCTGCCCATGTTTATATATACCCTGCAGAATTTAGCTGAAATAGTCAGAAATTAGGAGACCCTTTCTTGAGTTACAATAGTCCCTCCTGCGCAAGGTGAATATACTAGATAAGAGCCTCTGTGCTTATGTAGAAATTGTGGGACTCTATAAGGAACATTCACCTTTTGCTCCTCCATCCATTATAGAGAGACTGTGGGAGTCTGAAAATTAAACATATAGAAGGAACATGTTTTCTTTTAAACATCTCTTACCATGCTTGCATAAGATAAGAAAAACGTTTTCTGGGAATCAGCACTAGCCTACAATATTTCCAAAGTCTTCATATTACTGTTCCACCAATATGCAGGACATTTCTAGGAGTAAAAAACAAACAGAGAAGTTTGTACCCTGCAGTTTGGATGAGAAAGCAATTAGTTTGATTCTGGGGAGGGGGGATTAATAAGAATTTAGCATCAATTCCTTCATAGTTCTGTTGGAAAGTACATGGAATTTTCAGAAATTAGCACGCGGGAGAAAGAAGAACTGACAGATATCTTACTCAGACAGAAGATTTTGAGTGTTTAACTCTTTGAAACCTGACTCTGGATCTGTGTGTATTCAACCAGACTGGTGCTGAATTAGGGTTATCACTTTTTTTTTCTGATGGGCTTCTAGGCCATTTCTGCACTAGCCTGTTATAGTGCTATTATTCCACTTTCAACATCCTATGGAATTCTGCGGTTTGCAGTTTAGGGAGGGGCCAGCCTCCCTAAAGGAATAAGAGTACTATAACAGGTTAATGCGGAAATGGTCCTAGTCATGAAGAGTATTCAGCACAGTCCTACTCAGACTACAGGCAGGAGTATAGTGGAGCCCAGGCTTGTGGGATGGAAGTTCCAAGATGTTCTGATAAGCAGAAACCATGCCATTGTCTGCCACTCATCTTGGATTCCCTCTTTCTTTTGAGCATAGCTGCAAACTCCACAGCAATTAGAAGGGAAATGAATTTACAACACTAAATAGCTGTACATACGGTTGACAATTTTATTTAGCTTACTTTTGCCAAAGGGGAGAGGAGAGAAGGGAGTAGAGTCTTGCCCTTCCCAGTAAGTTCAGGCAAAAGCAAACTACTGCAGCCTTTCCAAGCTTATCTGTTCTTTCTTGTTAATAACTCTTTCTTGACAATACTGTGATGTTGCTTGGTCATATGTGTCCCAGTTTTCATCTGTGAAATGTTGGAGGGTATAGGATTCTGTTCCTCCACTTGAGACATGAAACGCATTAGGTGACTTCGGGTCATTCACTTTTTCAACATGAGCTGCTTCATTAAATTGTTGTGAGCGTAATGTGAGAAGGAGGAGGAGAGCCACGAGCTTGCTGGAGAAAAAGTTAGATATTTGTGCAATAAATATAAAAACACAAAACACAAAACCAGTCTCTTGGAAATTGAACTTTTTAAGAAAAATTATTTATTTCATGAGTGTCATCATATTTGTTTCCTTGGAATGGTTTCATTGAATATATTTCATCTAATACATAAAAGACAAAGTTTATCTGTTTGTCTGTGTCAAATGAAGACCTCATATGATTGGCTGTGACAGGCAAAGGCCTCATATTATTGGCTGCCTTTAGAATTCTCAGCCAGAGAATAGGCCGGTTGCTATGGAGATGAGGCATAGCAGCAAGGAGGAGGACAGTGTATTCCCTCAGAAACCCAACCTCTGTATGTTAATAATTCTGAATTCAGATTGGATTGGGGAATATGGGGAAAAGTTATAGGTATTGGACAAGACAATTTGGGGAATTAGAGGCAGAGGATCTCAAATCTTTCTAACAAATACTACCTATGAGAAAATAAAATCCTGGGCAACACCGGGTATATACACTAATATCAAATAAAATAATAAGCAATGGAAGAGCCAGGTAGTGGCAATAATGGTGGGGGAAGAAAGAAGAGTGTATTATGAGCACTTGAAAATGATAAGCTGCAAATCATTAGTAATTTGTAACAATTCCTTTCCCAAATAACAAAGATGTGACTACATTACACTACAGTATAACTTAGGGAAACGGGAGATGGTTTCACTACTTTTGTGGTGTAACTGTAACATTTAGTTACTTCTGTTGTTACAGCTATAGTTACAGTTACAGTTACAGTTTAGTGAGATGTACTCACTAAATAAAAAAGAAGGAAAATCACATGGTTCTAGTGCTGGCTCATGATGTGCTTGTGCTGCTACCTTGTTCCCTGTTGTGAGGTGACAGTGAGACAGATGTGAGGAAAGTGTGTTTTGTATTACAGATTTCTAGCCTGTGGAATTCAGATGTTTCTTTTTAAAGTAGCTAGAAAAACTATTTTGAAAAACAGGTGGAATAAATACTTACTCTTTAAAATAAAAACAGGTGATTGTAGAGGTAAATAGTTGTTTTTGTGGCTTGGAGCTTTAGTTCTAACCAATTGCTTTTGAAACGTGTGATTGTGGAGGTAGCTGGCTATTTTATTATAGCTTAGTTATAACTAATTACTTTTGAAAAGTAACTTCCAAAGTTCCAGATATAGTAGGAATAGAAGCAAAATTATTTATCTTTCTAAGTGGCTTTATTGGGATTGTTTGGTTTGATTTCTAAGCCAAGGTGCCTAGCAAAGAATGAGGCTCCTGACATCATCTAGTTCTAGCACAATACCAGTGCAAGTATCCATTGGGCATTGATCTCTTCTAAAATGCCTATTTGCTCAGCATCTCTACCAGGCAATGATCTGTCGCTGAAAGTATTTACAGCCTAAGCAATAACATGAGTGATTAGAGCAGCAAAAGGCATTGCAAATGCCAGGGTTCTTGGAGCAGCGACAAACGATGGGATTGATCTCTTTCAGTCATGCAGCCAGTTCTCTGATGTTCTTCCATCTTCTCTGCTGTATCATAAATATCATTCCAGTGGGACTTGAACTCCTTGGCATCCTGCTTTCAATACCCTTGGGCATTAACACATTGCTGGATTCAGTCTCTGCAGCTTTTGCTTCTTGGCAGAGGAGACCCTCTGCATACCACGCCAAAAAACCAGCTGTTGAAACACTGTCTGGGCTTTTCTGAAATGCCTCTTCTCACAGTCACATATTTTAAGGTAGGCAGTTTATCCAAGGGAGACCTATAAGTAGGCAAGGCTTGCAACAATTATGCTTTGGTCAAGAGTCATCAGGAGGGATGAAGTAACAACAGGCATCAAAGTAGAGCAAGGAAGGGGAAGAACCTGTGGCCCTCTGAATGCTGTAAGACTTCAGTTCCCATCATCCTTGATCATTGGCCATGCTGGCCAGAGATGAAGGGAGTTGCAGTGCAACCATAGCTATAGGGCCACAGGTTGCTCACCCATGAGCTAGAGAATGGACAGTTTTGTCCCTGGCTTGTTAGCACTTACATTCACGGACATAGCTGGCTCATTTGGCTGGATCAATACTGCCATGCAATGAACTGCTGTGTTTAGTGCCATAAAACAACTACACTTATTTTGCACTTGCAAAGACAACTTACACAACTTGGACCACTAACTGTTGTAAGATGATATCTGAAAATAGCCGGTGCACTGCAGAAGGAAGTCAGCATATGGTGAATCTTATGAAAATACACTCACACAAGTAAGTCAAACGGAATGCTGCTATGGAATGATGCAGTATATCATTATGGATTGATGCAGTTTGGTAGACTGACTACGGCCATTGCAGAGTGATACAGCATGGTATATTGGCTTGAAGGAAGGATTGGGACTTGGGAGATGCCAGTTGCAAACTCAAGCATGAGCCACAACAGCAATTTCAGTCTGGCCTACACTCAGGGCTGTTGTGAGAATAAAGTGGGGAGGAAGAGAATTCTGCATGCCATCTTAAGCTTACTGGAAGAAAGACAAGATATAAAAGTGATGAACAAGCACAGAAAATATAAGCTCCTCAGTCTTTCTGATCCCACCTACAGCCATCATAAACTGGAAACTCAACATGGACAATACCGACTCCACACAAGAGGGCCTCCCTAGAGCCTATGGACCAGTCTGACCTTGGGTGACTTCAAACAATGCGGGGCGGCAGCCTGTCCCATAAGAGTAAACTACTCCAAGTAGAGAATGTGCAGCTGATCTTGACTTTCTTTGGTTTACTTACTTTATTCTAAGTAAATTTGTCCAGACCTCATCCAGAGTGGGACAATAATGTGCAGGTAAGGGAGTTTTAAATCACTTATCCCTGAATTCAACCCTCTGTACACATAACTTTAAAAAAGGTGGGCTGCCATGGTATCACCGAGCCTATGGATGGCAACTTGTTCTGATTTTTGGAGTTCACGGAGATCATGATGTCAAGGATACTGTGTCCGGTTCTGGGCACCCCAATTCAAGAAGGACATGGTCAAGCTGGAGCAGGTCCAGAGGAGGGCGACCAAAATGGTGAGGGGCCTGGAAGACATGCCCTATGAGGATAGACTTAGAGAGCTAGGTATGTTCAGTCTGCAGAAGAGAAGGTTAAGAGGGGACATGATAGCCATGTTTAAATATTTGAAGGGATGCCATGTAGAGGAGGGAGAGGGCTTGTTTTCTGCCGCTCCAGAGACCAGGACAAGGAGCAATGGATTCAAGTTCAAGTTCAAGTTTATTGCATTTTAGCAGACAGCCATTGCACAAAAATGAAAAAATAAAATAAGATGAAATGAGAAAGAATAATCCAGCCAATTTACATGTAACACATAATCAACAATAAATGAATCACTTTCCATACCCCTCCTTGTTCTTTATAGCACGTAACTGTAAGGCCCTAACAAGAAATTTAGATGTTCTGAAAGACACATATTTCACAGTATCAGATAACAGAAAACAAACTTTCGCAAAAGAGGAATTTCCCTTAAAATACTTCAATAAAGGAAAAATATACTTGCTCCTGAGATCATTATAAATAGGGCACTCAAGTAGAACATGAATTAAATCTTCTATTGAAACAGAGTTGCAAGCACATACTCTGTCCTTCATAGGGACATGATTGTACCTGCCCATCCGAACTGCCAGTGGGAGAACATTCAGTCTAGCATGCAGAAAGGCTAACTTCATTTTAAAAGTTGGAAGATCAACCAGATAATGAGGAAGGGGTGAATTCAACGGGATGTAAGAAACAAAAAATGTATTAGATTGGCAGGACTTAATCTCAGTCATCTGGGATTGCATTGCTATATGCTTGAGTCTTTGGAGTATAAGTAATTTTGCTTTATCATACCCTTGAGTCAGAAAAAAAGGAACAGAGAACCCCAGATTCATGACAATCAATTGCATTTTATGCATCCATGAATTTGGACCAGGCTCTTCGAAAGACATCAAAAGGAGCTCAGATACCTGCTTAAAAATAATTTCCAACCAGAAAAGGAGGGCTAATCTAAGAGCCTCTGTTTTAATTGGCATTATACCTAACTCTGCACGGAGCAATGCTAATTTTGTGGAAATGGGAACTGCCACAAGTCTGCGTAGAAATTTATTTTGTGCTCTCTCTAATATATCTAAATTGGTCAGAGCCCACAGTGGCGCTCCAAATAGCAGTTTAGGCAGGACTCTGAGCCTATAGAGTTCTAAAGTGGGTTGAATCGTATTGCCCCCTTTTGTGCGATAGAATCTTAAAAATCCATTTAATGTTCTTTCAGCTAACAGGGTACTTGATTGAACCTGTGAAGACCAATTACCAGTCCAGTGAAAGACCACACCAAGATATTTAAAAGAGGGGACTTGTTCCAATTTATTCCCGTCAAGTAGCCAATTATAAATTTTTTTGGATTTGCCGAATACCATCACTTTTGTTTTTTGATAGTTGATGGACAGTTGTTCATTCTTACAATATAAACTAAACTGATTCAACAATCTACGCAGGCCTACTTGAGTATAGGAAATCAGGATAGCATCATCTGCATACAATAGGATCGAATATTTCCGATTTCCAATTTTAACTGGGAAAAATTGGTCACCTTTTAAGAACTCAACTACATTGTTTATAAATAAATTGAAAAGAAGGGGAGCAAGCAGACACCCTTGTCTTACTCCTTTAGAGACAGGTATCGAGTCTGACAGGTGTGTACCATCAACTCTGACTTTCAAGGATGTATTTGAATAAAGGGATATTATACATTTTAGAAGATTCTTATCAATACCCATAGTTTGTAATTTAACCCAAAGACGTTCCCGTGAAATAGAGTCAAAAGCAGCCTTCAAATCAATGAATGCTACAAAAATATGCTTTACAGTTCCTGCCAGATATTTATCAATAACATATTTCAACATAAAACAGTTATCCAAAGTTGACCTGCCTAAACGGAAGCCAGCCTGTTCTGGGGCCAGCAATGCATGCTCTTCCACCCAATCCTCCAATGTATCTAAAAGAGACCTGGCATAAATTTTCCCAGAAACATCCAAGAGACTAATGGGCCTATAATTTCCTGGATCATTTCTAGGACCCTTTTTGTAGATAGGAATTACAATAGCAGATGACCAATTAGGTGGTGTAACTCCTACATTATTAATTAAAGAAAATAATGAAGCAAAAATTGGAGCCCACCAGTCTGAAAATGCAATATAAAAGTCTGGTGGAAAGCCGTCTTCACCAGGTGCTTTACCTTTCTTTTGTCTTAATATTAATGAATTGGCCCTATCTATAGAAATATTTTCCCAGCTGTGTTCCCATCTAGGCCCAGTATAGTCTGGGGGAATAATCTTAAGATGGTCTGAATCATTAAATAGCTTTCCAAAATAGTTTTCCCAGTTGTTTTTAGAAATAGTTCCTTCTAAAATTGGAGATGACCTTTTTTCGAGCTTTGCAATTGTATCCCAGAATTTCGATGGATTCTTTTGCAGGAGTGCTAGGCTTAGTTCCTGCCACTGTTCCCTGTAATATATCCTTTTTTTCTCACTAATTAATCTTTTGTATTTTTTACGAAGATCATAGAAATATGAGGGAATTTCAGTGGAGTTAGTGGATCGATATAATTTGATGGCTTTTCCCATTTGCCTTTTTAGATTCCTGCAGTCTTTGTCAAACCAAGCATTATTGCTTTTGGTTTGGCAATTTTCTGAGTGGGATATCTTTTTTATAAAAAAGGGTCTGAGGGAGTTTGTTAATTGTGTATACAACTGATTTGCAGACTCGACATTAGATGCTTGAATCAGATCTTTCCTTAATTTCATAAATTCCTCAGAGTAAAGTCTCTGTTGCAAATCTGATTGCAACAGGGGATTCCATTTGATCCTTTTATCAGAGGTTAATTGGGCTTGTTCAGAATTAAGGTGGTGAGCAGTATTTATAACAGTACTGTTAAACCATTGCAAGGAAAATCTAAGTGGCTGGTGATCACTACCAGCAACTGGGTCAACTGTAAAAGAGAGAAACAAGGATCGATGCTCATGTGAAATTAACACATAGTCAACTGTACTTGCTCTAGCGTTATTTATAAAAGTAAACTCTCCCTTAGAATTATCAAGATGGGAACCATTTATTAAAGCTAAATTTAGTTTTGTCAGTAAAGTAAAAAAAATGCGGCCAAAATCATTAATCTTCTTATCTTTAGACTTTCGGATTTCCAAACCTTCCCACAACTCAGTTGGGCCTCCTACAGCCCTAGCAATATCTTGGTTAGATGAACCTATGCGTGCATTAAAGTCACCGACAATTACCAATGGAACTAAAGGAAATTCATACTCTAACTCGCATAGATATTCCTCTAACTTATGCCAGTAGTTTGAATCATAATATGGTGAGGTGCGGGGGGGAACATAGATGTTAACAAAAATATAAGAGTGGTGTACATTTTTAATAAAAATGGCCATGGTGCATGGAGCTAATCCTTTAAGAGGAATAATTGAAGCTGAAAGAGAAATGGATATCAATATAGCCAGGCCACCACTCGGTCTACCACCTTTAGAAGAAGAATGTGCGGTATTTGAGTAGGCCACATATCCAGGAAGCCAAATATCATGCTTTAGCCAGGTTTCTTGGAACAGCAGGACCTGAAACTGCTTTATATAGTCTAGAAAATCACAATCCTCTAATTTGTTCCTCCAGCCTGCTAAATTCCAGGACAAACAGGAAAGTCCAGATGTCGAATATATTGATTGTCATTGTTGTGTCAAAACCTGGATTTCATTGGTTTCCTCTGAAATTACCACTGACCCATTTATTTGTGAGTGAGGGTTACAATGTACTTGATGTATATCTGCAAATATAGTATCTTTGTTTTTAGTCTTCCTTTCACCTAATTCATGAGGCTCCAATTTCCTCATCTCTAACCAATTCGCTGTTGTTTGGCGTGCTTGACTCGAGATAATATTTCTATTACTGGGAGGGGATTCAAACATTATCAAATCATTCTGTTCCATAGGAGCTGAGGCTAAATCGAATTCTTCCCTACTCATCACAGTTAGCCTTTCTCTTAAGACACCCAATCTTGTTATGATCGCTTTTTTTTCAGTCAGAGGTAAACATTTATAAGAGTCTATTAATTGCTCTTCTTCACTGGCCCTAGAAATATTAAATGGGTCTTGTGGACAGCCTTTCTCAAAAGAGTTTATCAATACAGGGTGTTGCTGCATACAGTGGAATTCTTTATTAGAAGAGAGCAAGGGTGGAACTTTTAAACTACAATTTTCAAACTTAAAAGTTGATTTAGAACCATGCTCTCCCCAAACCTTAGAATTATTCACTACTGAACAGGGTAATAAAGGTTTCCTCACTGTATCCAGAAACACTTGGGTAGGTACCACACCCAACCTAGAAACAGAAACTTTCCTCTTCATAAAGAGGGAAGGTATTCTAGCTGACCTAAATACTAGGATAAATTTTTGCATTTGAGAAGGGGCATATAAAAAATTGATAAATGAAAGATCAACTGCCTTAATTGGTAAATGTAGTATAGTACTAATATGCTTCCTAGCACAGCTCATTGTATTCCACCGAGGAATAAATTGTCTATAAGGGAATATACTTAAAGCAACCTGATTAACCTGAAGGGAGAGATTCATATCCTTTAAAAAGCTCTTAGCTACAGGGAATGAAGGAAGCTGGCTTGTAGGAATGGTATTTGTAACTTTGATACCATCCTGCTTCTTAATGATCATTTTTGAAGGAAATGTATGACTTTCCCTTTTTATAGTGGAGGTAAGGCAGTCTAGTTTGTCTGAAATATTTCTTAATTCACTATAAACACTTTTTACAGTTACCGCCACCAGATTATATTGTTTTTCTAAAAGCATCCTATCGTTAGAAGAAGAAATAATCTCCTGAAAGTCGTCATGTCTACTCCCATCTACTAGGTTGCTTTTAGATATATTGTTTCTGCCTTGTAAATACTGAGACTCTAAGCTTTCCTCTTCTAGAGCATCAAACCTATTAGAGGTAGGAATTGCAGATTTAAAAACATCTAATGGCTGCCTATCAGGTTTAAAAAACTCATCAATCTTGGGCTGCTTAATTTTAGGGGGAGAAGAGTAAGTAGGACTTCCCCGAACTCTCTTTCTAGAAGTCATATTAATTAGCTTTCCACTAGAAATAAAAAAACTGAATTAAGTAATTAAATAACTAAATAATTAAATAGCTAAACAGATACACACACACACACACACACACACACACACATATAGACTATAAAAATAGAAACATATAATCGACATATATCTGAAAGTCTAAAAGACACAAAAAGGAAAATAAAATCTAAAAAAACAAAAAAATACTGTTTTCACAAAAAAAGCAGTGCAGTTCAATTTTACAATCCTGAAGCAAATAGGCTGGGTAGCATATAGAACCCAGAGTGCACCTCTTGAACTCAGATCTGCATCCAGACTGTTGTAGGCAGCAGCTGTTTAGGCTCTTCTTTCGTCTTTGTTCACAGGCTTTATCAAAGTTTCATCAGAACTCCCCAGAGGTAATTCCTCACACTCAAAAACAGGGGTTATCAGCGTTTATTATTGTCAATATTCACTGCTAGTTCAGTCTCTTCTCTACCAAACGCTGAAGGACCCTCAAACAAAGAGATAACAAACAGTTCGCAGTTCACAGCTTGTTGTCCCACATCATCAGTCAGACCTTCATAGGATGGTAGATGATAGATGGTAGAAGGTCCTATATCCTCCCTTCCTCCTCTTTGTCCAACCAACAGGTCAGTGATACAGCCTCAAGCCTTTGCTCACCACTTTAGCATTCCAGCTGTGAGTTCCAAATTATAGGCAAATAAAGATGGTAGAAACAATGCCCAAATTGCAAACAGCTATGGAAAAGGACTGTAGTATATAAACTTCTTCAACTTGGGTGAGTATACCATCAGTGGTCCACAATCCAGACGAAAACAGCAAGACAACAGATCTTAAGGAATAGTAATAAATAGAAGTGCCTTCTCTGATGTAAACAACCCAGCTGTAATTTGCCTGGGCTCCACTCTACCAGCACTCAGTTATCCCTCAGCTGGGCTTCCAAAAGCTTCAGGTAGGTTAATTGTCAAATGATCACAGCTGCCCAAATAAAGTCTTAAAATCTTAGAATCTTAAATAATTAAAGCCCTAAGTAATAAAAACTTTGGGGTTATTAAACCTCAGAGCTATACAATTTAATGTTTAAAAGATCCAATGTTAAAATGCTAAATATTAAAAATGTTAAAAAGGTTAAAAGGATTAAAAAAAAAAAAATCAGCTTGCTCACTAAAATCCGAGTTAAAAATCACCATTAAGGACTAAAAACTACCTCACACAACAAGTTATTCCTGCAAATCCTGATTAACAAAGGCAATGCTCTGGAAAAGGTCCAGAGTTCAGTAGCAGGACATCACTTTTCTTTAGCGGGACTGCTAAAGCTAAAACCAGACAAGAGCTGAGGATAAATCAAAACCTTGACCGAAAACAAGCAAACAGGCAGGCAGGCAGAGAGAGAGCGAGAGCAAACTCCTCGCTGAAATTAAAACCCCTGTAAGCCCTTGCAAGAGAGACACTGTGAGAACAATGGATTCAAGCTGCAGGAAAGGAGATTCCACCTGAACCTCAGGAAGAACTTCCTGACGGTCAGGGCTGTCCGGCAGTGGAATGTGCTGTCTTGGAGTGTAGTGGAGTCTCCTTCCTTGGAGGTTTTTAAGCAGAGGCTGGATGGCCATCTGTTGGGAGTGCTTTGAGGGTGTTCCTGCATGGCAGGCGGTTGGACTGGATGGCCCGTGTGGTCTCTTCCAACTCTACATTTCTATGATTCTATGATTCTATGATTTAATGATAATAGCAGTTATTTTTCACTGCACCATGGTCTTGCCTGCAGTGAATGTGAAAGCATCGGTGTGGGTGGCAGTAAATCTACTCTGGGTTTTACTTTAAACTTCAAAGGAGCTACCCAAGGTGCTGAATCTGCTTTGAGGCTAGGGCTCAGCACCTAGGACACATCCTTTAAAATTCCAGTTAAAACTCAGGGTGGGTTTGTGAGCCCACTGATATGGGTGACACCAGCTATCACTGCATCTGAGGGGAGGGCTGGGTTTTCTAACTTATGGAGAAGAGTTTCCTCATGATGTGGACAAATAATGCCTGAAGTTACAAGAGAAACAAGGACTGAGGGATCACAGATACATGTATTTCCACTTTCAGCTTTCTTTTTTTCTACATGGGCATCCTTGTTAAGATCTAACCAGCTCTCTGTTTTGTTTTGTTTTGTTTTTTTAATTGTGGGGAGCAGTTGCATTATAATACTAAGAACAGTGCCATCAGCAAGGCACATAAAGACAACCTTTTCCAGTGGAACACACATTAGGTAATGAAAATAAAGAGAAAACACATGGACTCAATTCTCCTCGGTATCAGTACTCAGCTGCTAATCACATGCTGCTACTTGCCTGCATGAATCTAATAAGTTTCTCACACAATTCTGTGATGGATGAGCGATCCCTTTTACTCACAGAGAAAACACATCAAAGTAGAGAATCCCATTTGTATTTCTTAATGGTGTTATTTCCCCAAGACTGAGGTAGTGTCCACCTATAGTTTCTTAGCACTTGATGCAGGAGGTACATTTGATTTAGTAACGTGGGGGATTTTGTAGATTCTCAGAAGCCGAGGTGTCAGTATGTGTCTTGGTGGGTGAGCTGGTATAGTCTGGCTTCCAACACTTCATCAGAGCTGCTGTGTCTCTTGCACTTTGGCACCAGAAAGACAATTGTGCTTGAAAATATTTAGTAGGCATACCCTCTCCGCAATTAATAAGTAATGATAACCAGTGAAATAAAACACATAAATCCACCATGTACATGTGTGCATGAGGGAATGCTGTTGCACATGAATACAGGGCAGAAAGGTCTAGGTAATTGTTGTTGTGTATGTTCAAGTCCTTTTCAACTTATGGAGACCCTAAGGCAAATCTATCATGGGGTTTTCTGGGGGTTGTGACATGCCCAAGTTCACCCAGTGAGTTTCCACGGCTGAGTAGTGAACCAAACTGTGATCTCCAGGGTTGTAGTCTAGTGCTCAAACCACTACACCATGGTGGATCTAGGGGACAGCCATGATTTATACATTCTCCCCTTCCCCCACAATAAATGAGCCACCCAACAAAATAGGTTTCCATATGCTCACAAAAAAGGTACATATTAAAAGAATAAAACACCACCTGAAAATCACAAAGAATCTTGTGACACTGCTTTGTTACTTTTGCTTTGTTGTTTTTGAGTCGAGTTAAGCACGTGAATAAAGTGACTTTCCTGCCTGATTTATTAACATATCATGCCACATATGTGATTTTCTTTCTGAAATATATGAAAGGAGCCTGCCGCTGCATAATCCTGTATGATCTATGTGTCAAAAAACATGCCTCAAAAACCCATTTTAAGACACAAGCATACTGTAATTTGTTATGGTTGAATTTTAGGCTCTAGAGGATAAATCAGTGGAGCCCTGTCTTCGCAATGGCTCATTCTATACATTCTGTTGATACTTGGATTCCTTTTGAAGAGCGGTTTTGCTAACGCAGTTCAAATGGCATTTAGGAGAACAGAAAAGTTTTGTTTTGAACTCTGTCTGTTGTTAAAGGCACACTATGTGGCACTGTAGTGACGAGTATGTCAGAAAAATGTGTGGATTTACATTTTAAAAATATCAAAGCTTTTTTATGTCTCAAAAAAAACCCCCAGTTACATAGATTTTAAAGATGAAGAGTACATATAACAAAATGTGTGTGTGTTGCTTAGCATTTATTTTGCAGGCTTCCTCCTTTGTGGTTTCTTATGTCATATGTAAGCAAGCTTCAAAACACTATCTAGCTCAGCCCTGAGTTCTCTTGCAGGCATGTATTATTGTTATGCATGACATGGAAGGACAAAAGAGATTCAGCATTCCAACACCCTGCTTTCTACTCCTGTCCTTCCACTGTATCCCCCAAATAGAGCACAAGTACCACCTGGGGCCATTTGACACAGCTGGCATGATTGAGCTAGGTGTATTGGATATTTTAAGGTTTACAACAGACCAATGTCATATTTACAGGATGGACGAACCCTGGCTTAACATCACTACATGTGAAAAAAAGACTGTGGCCCTTTCCGCTCCACACTCCCAATCTGCCAGAGGGATGGGAGAAGGACAAGAGCGTGATGATGCTTATGCCTGTCCCCGCGGCTGCCTCCCTCTGCAAAATAATAATCTCTATTCTTTTGACTTGAGACTGGAGGGTAGGGATTGGGAATTATTGAGACTGGACTAGAGACTTGACTTGAAAGTCCCTTGCAGGCCTTGAGACTTGACTTGAGGGTAGAGAATTGAGACTGGACTAGAGGCTGGTTTTTTGTTTTTTTTAAAGTGCCTTGTTGCAGGACTTGAGACTTGCCAAATTCTGCTTGAAAAACACTTTTTACTAAGTACTTTCTTTCCCTTGCTTTTTAAACCCTTTTTTAAAAAATGAATTCAAAAGATTTGAGATTTGTGAGATTCATGGATTCCCAGAAGCTTCCAGGGACCCGGATCCGGATCCAGATTCAGAAAATTCTGGATTCATCCCATCCCTACTTTCTACAGAGCAAGCTTTATAAGAACTTGAATGGCATAAAGAACAGGAGATATAATAACGGGCTATTTGTACACTATGCTGCGTTATGTTTATCTTAAGTTATATCCGATGTTGTTATATTTAGTATATAATACATATTATTTAAGAGAAAGAGAGAGAATGAGAGAGAGAGAGAATGAGAGAGAAATAAGCGAAAATTTACATCTCTAAAACTAGCTGATTCTGGGGTGGTTGTCCAAACAGTAACCAAAGAGAAAGAAAGAGAACAGTGTGGGCAGAGTATTCGATTGCAATTCAAGACTCACAAAGCACTGGATCTCTTTTATCTCCTGTGCTCTTCTTCAGCTCACCTGACACATCCCTCCACCACAAGCAGATTATTCTCCTTTTCCTTGTTCTTGAAAGGCAGAGGCCATCCTATTTCCTGTGGAACAATTTCACTGAAGAGTGTCTCCACAATTTAATCATATTTTGGCTTCTACAAGAACTAGATACGTACTTTAAAAAGACTCCAAGTGAAAGAAAGCTTGGAGTCCAGACTGGATGATGGTCCAAATGGACATTCTGCCTAGAACCCAGGTTTATACCCAGCTAAACCAAGAATATGGCAACCCTAACAGAGCTTGGAAATTTTTACTTTTGGAGGCCAAGCTGACTGGTGGATTTTAGGAGCTGTAGTTTGGAAACATAACATTTCTAGGCTCTGTTCACGACATACCTCTGAGCTTCATGCATTCCAGCTGGTTGACCCAAACTCCAGAAGGGGATGGAACAGTGATCTGATCTAGTAGGGCTCTTATAAAGTTCTTATATTAGGATGTCCTCCATCAACCTGCATTTAACAATACAAGTGTGGGAAGCTTTTGGTGAAGTCAGCACTGTGAGGAGATAGCACCTATAGTCCTGGCCAATGAAAGAATTGGTGACAGGGAGGTGGAGGAGGCATACAAAGTATTAAGGTCTGATAATCTGGAAGGGGGCTTAGGAACTAATTGTGTTGCATTTATTTTTGTCTTTTTTGGTAGTACCATTATTTGTCTATTGTTTTTGTCATCCGATCTAAAAAGAAAAAAATGCTATACAAAATTTGAACTTCCATATAATGATATTTAGCCAATACACCAGGAGCTTAAAACTGCCACTGAGCAGGCCGGGAAAGAAAGCCAGATTCCTTGGGAGTCACTTCCACTGTTGCCAAGTGAAGCAGCCTGACCATGGCAGCAAAGGAAGAAAGTCCTTCTGTCTCCAGCTCAGCCAGATTCCAGTCTACTTGAAGCACTAGAGATCTTCTCCTGTTTCATAGATTCACAGAATTATAGAGTTGGAAGAGACCACAACAACCACTGAGTCCAACCCCTGCCATGCAGGAACACACACTCAACACACCCCCAGCAAATGACCATCCAGCCTCTGTTTAAAAACCTCCAAAGAAGGAGACTCCACCACACACTCCAAGGCAGCATACTTCACTGTTGAATGGCTCTTACCATCAGGAAGTTCTTCCTTATGTTTAGGTGAAATCTCTTCCTATAGTTTGAATCCATTGTTCCATGTCCTAGTCTCTGGAGCAGCAGAAAACAACCTTGCTCCATCTTCAACATGACATCCCTGCAAATATTTGAACATGGCTATCATGTCACGTCTTAACCTTCTTTTCGTCAGGTTAAACATACCTAGCTCCCTAAGCCGCTCCTTATAGAGCATGGTTTCTAGACCCATTTTGGTGGCCCTCCTCTGGACACGTTCCAGCTTGTCAATGTCCTTCTTGAATTGTGGTGCCCAGAACTGGACGCAGTATTCCAGGGGAGGTCTAACCAAAGCAGACTAGAGTGGGATTATTACTTGCCTTGATCTTGGCACTATACTCCTATTGATGCAGCCTAGAATTGCATTGGCTTTTTCAACTGCTGCATCACACTGTGATGTCTACTATACCAAACAGTCATAGAGGTCTTCCCCATGCCCTGTTCAACTCCTTTTCTTGCCACTGGAAATGCTTCAGGCACACCCACGAGGAGGTCCTCTGGGAAAGAAGGAGCATGAGAAAAACCCTTCCCCTTCATTCAGAGCCAGAAACCCCATCTGGACCGGAGCTAGCTGATCAGCCTATGTTCTCCCACTGGCAGCCCTGTCTACTGCACAGGGCTGCTGTTGGTGAAAAGCTAGGTGGATAGACTGAAGAAATTTTTTCACAGGGGCCTGAACTCACTCTAATTTTTTCCTGATTATGGTAGAAGTGGGAACTGTATGGCTGGCAAGCCACATGCTGCCCTTTAAGGTCTCCAATGTGCCCTTTGGCCACTTAGTCAACACACCCTCCACAAACACCTGACACCACCAAGATATTTTCGGTAAAACAAAGCCATCTTTCACCCCCCCTCCCTCCAAAACACTTCCTAGGAACAGATTCCAGTTTAAAAGATTATTCCTTCAAAAACAAGGGAGAAAAGGGACTCAACTAGAGTGATGGACAAACCTCAAATGGCAGCCTTCCACAAGCTCAGAAAAATGAATAATAACTTTCCAACCCTGGACTGCCCCTCCACTGTCATTATAGGGCCTAAATCCAGTGTACTGCCAGTAGTGGAAGAAAAAAAAATGTGCTAATGGAGTTTTGCTGGACTTCCAATTGTGCATGCAGTCGAACAAGCTTGCCTTTGTGGGCCATCCCAGTATTAGACATGACAGTCTGCATCGGCTGCTTGCATAAGCTTCATTTTCCCTTACCTGCAAGCATATTCCAGTATTTTTTTTAATTCATGTGTGTAGTGTTTTTTTATTGGACACCAGTGGGGAGGGGGAAGGTACTACTTTAAGACTGTCCAGCTGAAAATTCCTCTTCCATATAGCCTAGAATGTTAACTTGGTCAGCACCATGCTACTTGGACTTCAGGAATGACACCACTGGATGCTGGCCATATAGTCCATGAAATATGCTACCTTTAAAAGCTGGGACTGTGAAAAGGCCTTTAGTTCCACTAGCCATATACTACCCCTTTCTACTCCTGCTATCTTCTTCATATTAACTTTTGTTGTAGAACACAAAGGGCACAAGGCCTGTTTTTATTTGAAAACATTCTGAATCTGTAAGAAGTAGGATCTTTCAAAGGACTTTATAGAAAAAATGGGTTGTCTATATCGGTTTTTGTTTGCTTATCCTTTGATTTGGGTTTGTGTCCATAAAATTCTCATGGGTGGGGTTCCATATGCAACATATGGAAGAAGAATTGTATCTGTTTTAACTGCCAAAATGATTTTATGGAGCAAAGTCCTAGAAGAAAAGTCATGTTCCTGGTAATCTTGAGGTTTAAATCTTAGGGGGAAAGCTAGGGATTGGGCTTAGATAACTGGTTTTATCCAACCAAATTCTTTCCATAAGGCTGATCAAAAGAAGAATCTTTTCACCAGGGTTTAATTCCTTGCTGCATCTGAAGTTCTGTGCACTGCTTCAACTTTGCATCCATATTACTGTCATCTTTAATCAACACTTACCAGAGTCAAATGCTTTGCAGCAACTGGCAGGGGAAAACCTTGCTAGCTCATCTAGTGTTTTATGCTACTTCCTTAGATATGCACACATCATTCACCTGATCCTTTTGAAAAACATTGCTGTTGTTTCCTTCTTCTCCTTCTCCCTCCTCCTCTCCTCCCCCCTCCCCGGGGAAAAAAGAGAAAAGAGAAAAAAAATGCTAAATTCATGTCTTGTCAAACCTTCAAGGAAAGAAAAGACAGTTCCCTGCAAGGTTTTCCCATGGGAGATCTGGGAAGGGGTTGTTATAACTGAGATGGGACTCAAATGTGTCTGTTACTATACGATCTCTTACAAATCTCTCCTGTCCTGTGCAGTAACCTCAGGAGACAATTCTCTGAGATGTGTGGACTATCAAGGGGAGGGGGCAGCAAAGATGGAATCATTCCAAACATCTGGATTGCAGAGATCAGAGGTGCTAAAAACAGTTCACCTGATTTTGGAAATTAGAACCATCCAGCTGTACCATCCTGGGGGATCTTGTTTTATTAGAGTGGGCCTCAGATTCAATAGCTGGGCTTTCTTTTGTATAATTTCTTTCTGTGAAGAAAGAAAAAAAATGTCACATGACATAACTGTCTTAAATGGATGCAGGCACATGTTTAATATTTTTCTCTGGTATATGAAAAAAGGAGATAAACACTTGCCTTAGGGCCTATATATATATGAACTGGCACCACATGGAAACTACTCAAAGTTGCTCATCACGGCAGTTGACTCCATGCTGCAGGTTGCTGTCAGATGTTGAAGCTCCTGCATCTACAGTCAGCTATTTTCCTCATGCTAACACAAAGCTTTCTAGGACAAATGTGGGAAGAAAAATCTCTGAATCTGTATGATGTAGAAATGCACATGATTACTGGGTTGGTTTCAACTGGAAACAGTTGAAAATGGAAGCCATAGAGTCAGCTGCTAATGAGGCCTAGTTCTCAGAAATAGATGCTTGTGCCAAGACATTTCCAAGTGAGTCCTAATGTAAACACAAAGGACCAGCCCTGTCATTAGACAGAGTAAGGCAACTACCTCACCCATAGAGAGGGGCAGAGGAAGCATAAAAAGGCAGAAGTTTCTTAATTAGTTTAATTTCTTATTATTATATTTTTAAATGCCAGGTAGGGAAAGAAGTGTTATGGGATCTTCCAGTGGTTTTAGAATAATATACCTTGATGGCAGTGGCATATGCTGCTTTGCCTTGGATGGCAAAATATCTTGAGTTGGCCCTGTAAACAGCCACCTCTTATCACCATAAGAGCCACCATGATGTAGTGGTTTGAGCATTGGACAATGACTCTGGAGACCACAGTTTGAATTTCTGCTCAGCCAGAGAACCCCACTGGGTAACCTTGGGAAAGCCACACTCTCTCAGCCTCAGAGGAAAGCAAAGGCAAACCTCCCTCTGAACAAATCTTGCCATGAAAACCTCATGACAGTTTTAGGGTATCCATAGGGTTTAGGGTATCCATAAGTTAGGAAAGACTTGATGGTACACAACAACAACAGCAATAATAGCCAGCATGCTTACTGACTATTACTGACAGGAAGGGTGTGTGCCTAATGTTGTTCTTTATTAATTTCTTGTTCCAGATTAATGTGCAGCCTTGTTGACCTAAATGGCCTGAGAAAAAATCAAGCTGTCAGATGTTTGGACAATAATATCAGTCTAATACAACCTGTTAAGAATGAAAAAGAAATAATGGATAGCCATGATTTTTGATCACTTGTCTTCAAGTTGTTGTTGTCGTCTGTGTGTCTGTGCATGCACACGCACGTTGTTCTTAGGCGAACCAAGCCCCACAGATATGTCTTAGTCAAAGCAAATTTCATTTGGAGATTCAAAAGCATAATATGAGGAAAATGTGCCGCAGTTTCACTCAGCTGTACAAACAGGATTACATGAGTAATCTTCAAGTACTGTAAGGAAGAATCCTTTTAGCTTCCAATGAATTAGATACCAAGGAAGCTTTCATTTGCTACCAAAATACACTTGCACTTCTGTTCTAACCTCTTTTACTTGCACAAACCCAGAAACATCTGGCTTAATTCCAGTTCCAGTTCCTGTTGGTTAATCTCTCAATGATATGTTTTCTCCTAGTTGCTGATCACTTTATTATATAGTGTTATCTTCATACTCTCATCCACTAGTAGCAGATCAAGATTACTACTGTTATATATTAGTGTATTAATGCTCAGTTACTAATAGTACATTATTACTACTACAAGAACTTTTTTGGAACCATTACTAAAGGGCAGTATCTTTAAAATCTTTAAAATGTTTTAATTAAATGAATTACTACTATTCCTTCTACTGATGGAGTCCATGGCACATTGTAATTTTGTAAAACTGACATATCACCATTCCAGGGGACCTGATAATTGAACTCCTTTGAATTGACTGTTATTCTACAGTGAGAAGATGCTGGATGGGATTAGATGCATTTATCACAAGCAAGATTTATTGTGGCTACTATATGTTGTAGTCCTTAATTCGGGCAGACAGAGTGATAACTATTCAACCAGCTTTATTTCATGTTTGCTACCTTTTCATCATGTCAATGTAGATGTAGGATAGATGTCATTCCTGCCCCTGAAAATCTAGGCCATTTCTGCACTATATTATTATAGTGCTATTACTCTACCTTCTACTTTCAACATCCTGTGGAATTCTGAGGTTCGTAGTTTAGGGAAGGGCATTTAGAATTATCAGCCAGAGAGCTCTTTGGCCTCAGTAAACTACAAACCCCAGAATTCCACAGGATGTTGAAAGTGGAATAATAGTACTAATGTAGAAATGGCCCTAGTATGTCAAGAAAAGTGTTCTGTTACTGCCCTTCTCCTGAAAATGGCAGAAAGTTTGGATACAGAGGTAATTTGGCTCAAGCAACTACCATCTGAGTTAAGAAGCAGCATAGCTTCAAGAGCCTCAAATAGTGTGGGTCCCACCCTACCACCCCTGAAAAATGCATTGACCCCCATAAACAAGGCTATTTTGAAATGCAGTGCTACATTTGTGTATCTCATAGGGTTTGGCTTCGATTCTGTATTTATAATCATGAATGTCCACATCCCATTTTAAAATTATAAGTCAAGAGTAGATATTTTAGCCTGGTCCCTAAAGACATTATGCACCTGCTTGCTACCATACGATCTAAATTTTAATTAGTCATTTGGCATGGTCTGGCTTTTCAAACTATGTATTTTATTTCTCCATTTGACAAGCTTTTTCCCCCTGGGAGATAAGGGGGAGAGTGATTTTCACATAAACGGGAACAGTTTCGCAAACATTTGATGCCTGTATTCCACTAATTTTGGTAGTTTAATGTATGTGATGCATTTGAAAGATAATCTATCAGATATACTGTAATTAACTGGGAATATGCAGTATATCTTCCATTGATCAAGAACAGATAGAGAATGTAGAGACATGCAGCTCTGTTGTTTTGGACTACACATGTTATGACTCTCTATTGACACTCCCCAACTGTCGGAGGCAGCTGTGCTAACCTTGTCTGAACAGAGGAGACATGAAGAAATTCCTTACTCAAGCTGCAATCAAAAACCACAGTTTTCAACAGGTATTCCAAGCTCCTGCATTAAAGACATATACAGCAAAGGCATGTTTCGACCTGTGTGCATATGCATATTTCCTCTTCCTGTTTGTTATTTTGTTTTTATTAATAGAGTGGTTTTTTGCCGAGAACTCGAAAAATGATAAAGAGAAAGAGATGAGGAATAAGCAGGGCTTGGAAACTTATTTCTAAAAAGTAACTGTTGGGAAAACACAGCATTCTCTCCCCTACGCCCCTTTATCTGGCGTAGGATTAATTTCTAGCCTCTCAACTGTTAGTATGTGTATATTTTAAAAATTATTGGCTGTAGCATCTGGACCTTACACTCTGCTGTCTGTGATTGGCTCAGCTTAGAAGGCCATGCCTCTTGCTTTCTAAGAACTCTGTTGTCCTTTGCATATATATTAAATAACTGTCAACTGCTCTCTACTAAATATGTGCTACTTGTAACTTCTCCTTTATACTAAGCAAACCTCTGAACTTATTAGTTGTTGAGTTTAAATGAGGACATTATTTTTTCTCAAATACTTAAATAGTTAGGATCAAGTTTCTTCAATGGATGTATCATTATAAAGCACTGAAATTGGGAAATGCTTTTCCTCTGCAACTCTGCTGATACAAATCTAATTCTTAACAGTTTTAGTTTTATAGAGTTCCCATAGGACTAATATCTTGTGTAACTCTCAACTCCCAAGAGTAACTAGCATCAATTACAGTTCTAAGTCAAAACAGAGTTCCTTACTATTACAGTTAAATTTACCAAGACTTTAGTTTTCTTGTAATGAAAAATAGCAACAAAAATAGTAGCAAAGTAATTTTTTTAAAAAAACATCAGAATGTTTTAAGTTCTGGCTGGTAGAGCAAAGTATAACTGAGCAGTAAGGCTACTCCCCTCTAAATATGGCTAAAATCCATGGGTACTTGCCTCAGACCCCATGCATCTGACAAAAATTGGGAATAACTCATACTGAGTTACTTGTAATTAATTCCCATTTCCAGTTACTAAGACATATTAAGTCAGACGACTCCTTTGATGGTGTGATACACCTTCTTTTAATTACCTTTATTGGATAGGATCCAACTGGGTAATTAAAATGAATACCATTGTTTATCCCATTAGCAGCAAATTCTAGTCTTTCCTTCATCCTCCATATACAATACTCTAAAAATTTCAGAGCTGAGATACTCTCTGGACAAAGTGCTGTTGTTGTTGTTGTCACCATTCATTTATGACCCACCTTTCCCTCCATACTTGGATTCAAGGTGGCTTACAAATTGTTAAAACCAGTACAAATCAAAATTTGCACAAGCATCAAGAAATGTGTGAGAGTATGTATATTGTTCTACAAAAACAATTAAATGGTCTATAAAGGGATGCTTGTCTTACAGAAAATATTCAGGCTGTAGGAATTTCTGACACTGGATCAGATTTTGGAAATGTACCTTTTATGGACTATGACTCTCTGGCCAAACTGGGGGATTTGTAATCTGAAAAAAATATTTTCCAAAGCTCTGCAATGGATCTATGTGCTCCATTTCTGTTCTGGATATATGACTCTATCTGGTGAGAATTTGCTGGCTCCCTGTTTCCAGACAAGTGTTAACCTGGCAAATGAGTCATGTTTAAATGGCACTACATTTCTGCAAATATCAAGTATCTGTGAACAAGCAAAAGGGGTCCCTTCACTTAGTCTGCAGTCAGATGGTTTCACTTTGGAACCAAAGGTTGGAGGTCACAGCATGACCTGATCAAATTAGGCTCAACGGAGAGAAATGTTTAGCACAACAAAAGGAAGTAATCTGAAGTACATTAAATGCAAATGAGAGTGCCATGTGCAAACTTTCACTTAAAAAAAAAAAGATCACCTGATACAAGCAAACACTGTTAGCGTCACTGATGGAGAGATGAGGTTTCAGATTTTGGCAATGGTTCCAATCTTGCAATCCATTTTATCTGAGGAAGGATGAATATTGATCTAAATGATATACAAATGCTTACACTACCCTTATGTTTCAAGTTTTCCATGATTCCCTGGAGGGATTAAGCTGGATCAGAGTTGAACTTTGGTGGCTACTCCCATCTCCTTTAGTGGTTTGGATACCGAACAGATCTGGCCAAAGCAGTCATTTGCTTTGGAATATGAAACAATCAGTCACTATTAATCCAGGTTCATGAGGTTAATACAGCCATGGGCCTCCAGTTTCATTGTTTTTCCTCCTAATATTTGTTTGAGAGAGCTGAGAATATTTTTCAGGGCTACATCCTGCTTTCAGGGTAGATATAGAGTACAACGCAGTGGGAGATCTCCTGTGAAAACCTGCCTGAGATGAACAACTGTTGAAATGGGTACTAAAATGCTCTTGTACTACTCTTTTTCAAGTCAATCATATTTCTTTCTTAGAAGCCATTACTAGTTATCACCAAGATAGGACAATGATATCTGCTAAAGGACTGATGGCTTCTTCATGAATCTGCCCACTGAGGCTCTTCTCCAGAAGATCCTTCATCAGAGGCTAGATAGCTGAAGGTAGACCAGAGAGCAGTGACTGACCACATGCTAGGTTATCTATCATGTGGTCCAAGTTACTAAATGGACCATATTTTTCCATATGAAAATGCCTGTGTCTTGAGATCTTTAGAGGTGGCCCTACTCGCTGTCCTACCACCCTGACAGATACTTCTGGTGGGAACATGGGACAGGACAGTGGCTTCACTCAGGCAGAGAAACTCCTTTCCTAGAGTGGTTCAACTGCCACACTTTTTGCTATCTTTGCTATCCCTCTGTTAGAAGACTCTGTTGAAAGGACGGGCCATAGTACTATGGCATAGCAGATGTTTTGACTAGTTCAGGGTTCACACTCTGATTCAATAAAGGTAGAAGCAACTCCTGTCTGGAGAATGATGGCCTTTCATACACCGGGCTATTAAAACGGTGCAGAGCGACCTCCAACGGAGGTCTTCTGCACCGTAGAGTGGACTGAGGCGGACTACTTTTTGTAGTTCCATACCTCAGTCCACTCCGGAGCGTCCGGAACTGGTCACACGGCGTGTTTTTTAAAAACCTCTTTTTAGAGGTTTTTAAAAAGCATGGAGCATGCAAGCCCGTGCCGCACCATCGCCCGGCTCTGGAGCAGATTTGCAGGCGTGCGCAAGTGCGTGCCTGTAGATCTGCCGGGGGCGGGCTTCCGGCTGGCGAGCTTCTCCGGTTGGTGGAGAGCCTCCACCAACCGGAAGCCGCCATTTAGGATGCCGGAGGAGTGCGGAGTGACGAGCTTGCACTCCTCCTCGTCGCGACGGACTCGCCCGGATGAAGTTAAAATCCGGTGAGTAGCGTGTTCCGTTGTCCCCCCCCACCCCACGTCTGGAAAGGGCCGATGTCAGTTGGTATAGAACAGGGGTGGACAACTGTGGAGGGGCGTGGAAACCATTTTATTCCCTCAATTTCCGAGGTTCCAATATGGGCAGAAGTGACATTGTATCACTTCTGCTTTCAAAATTTGGGAATTTTTGGCTGATTTTTTTTCTGCCTTTTTCTCCATGTTTAGGGCTAGGGGCAAAATGGCTGCCTTTTGCAGTGGTTCTGATCTATTTGAAGCTGGTTTGTGGATGAAATTGCCTGAAAAAAATGTGAAAAACATTTGAAAAAAAATTTGAGGGTTGGGGGCTTTGGAGGGTTTCAATGGTTGTCATTCAGGGCCCCATGGGCCACACTTTCCCCATCCCTGATATAGACTTTATTGAATTAGATGGACCAATGATCTGGTTGGTATCAGACAGTTGCTTAAGTGTATGGTGCTCCAGGATCTCCTAAGAAGAGATCAGCCAGCAGAACTGTTGTTTTGGCTTAGAACAGCCAGAAGAAGAGCCAAAAAGAGATGGAGAAGAAGCAGAGGAAGAAAGGAATGGAGCTACACTAATGTTTCTACCCCAGGACACAACTCCAGCACAAGGGTAGGAAAAAAGGAAGGACAATCTTAAGTAATTCCCAAGAACCCTCAATTTAAGAGAGGTTTGGATTCAGCATAGTTTCAGCTGGCCTAATATTGGCTCAGCTGGCTTTTCATCATCTTGGCCAGTTAGGATTACATGCAGACTTGACTTGTTGATAAAATGAGCTTACCAAGTGCTTAATTTGTTTTCTGAACATCAGATTTTTTTAAAAAAGGTAATCAATAGTTACTTTCTAGGGAGTATTTTATATCTTGTTATCAACCACCAAGTATAATTCCCACAGTGTATTTTTTCTCTGTCTTTTTGCTCCAAGGAGTATCAATAGTGACAGGGAGTAAAAGTCTTATTTTAATGGAACTGGCTTATGATGCAAGGCTGTCTGATCTCAAATAATAGGTCTGTTTTCCAGATGCTTAAACTGCATGAAAGGAATGTAGAGATGGCAGCACCATGAAAACAAAAGTGTTTAGGGGGAAGAGAGCAGGGAAACAGTGGAAAACTGTCACTACATAAAATGTGACTATTGCCTTCTACATTACAGAGCCAATCCCTACAGCTACAAGAGGCACCTGCAACAAGGTTTTGCAGCATAGACAGGTCATGTTCAGGATTCTAGTTACTATATTGCCTTCTCTCTCCCAAAAGTCCTTATCTCAACATTCAATCAACATTGTATAGTTACTGAGGAAGTCCAGACTTCAAGGGTTATGATACAGATACTGACCTAATGACCTATACTAGGCCTTGAGGGTATGTCCTTCAGACCATCAATAACTTTGATTATAAAATGGCAACAATAGACCAAATGGTATGAGTTCACAGATGCCCTCCTCCACAAATTGGAATGAATAAGGAAAGACAACTAGTGTTCTTAATTTCACTAATACTATTCAAGGATAGCTCTTCTAAAACATTATTTTTCAACCCTAGAGGCTGAAAAAGATGGTGAATGACATGTAATTGTGGTTATATGTTGTTATTAATTTGTTTTGTTAAATACAGGATAACTATCTTATATGGATTCAAAGTTTTCTACTCCCATTCCTTTCACCTCTTCAGTCCCAGAAACGCAGAGGCAAATCCTTTAGAGCATGTATAGTTTTCACCCTGGTTTGAATTGTGCAGGGAGCGAAAAGAATATCATAAAACAGTGCTAGATAATGGTGGTGCTAAACCCAAGGACAGGGGATAATGGGTGTCAGATGGGCCATTAATGAGTTGAGCAAAGTGTCTCCTGTACCTGTTTTATAGTGTCCTGCTCTGGTACCACTAGTCCTGGCTATGAGTTGACAGTGCTACTTGCTATGATCCCACTCTTTTCTGAAACACCCTGGTGATGGGGTGTACATGGTGTCAGCAGTGGCAAGAAGCCTCAGATTCAGTGCCTGGGTACTTTCTAAATGTTGTTGTTTCCCGCTTTTCTGAGTATTGGCAAATATTCATTGCTGACTGGAAGCTTGGAACATACTCCCAAATTCAAACCATTCAACATGTGCAACCAGCAAAGAAAAATGGAATCTTCTATTTGCCATACTCAGAATTGCTCAGAAGCACCTAAACTAGATGAGGCTTCTGTTTAAGCTCTTTACCAGCAATTCTGGCCTCTTTTCCCTCTCATACCTTGCACCAGGGAGAAAGATGGCATACAAATATAATTAATTAATTGATTAATAAGGTCTATTTGGAAGGAAAGAAGACTGGTGGGAAAAAATGAGGTGTCTTCCCTTAGCTTTATGAAATTTCTTGCGGGAAAATATAAAGAATCACAAGGCTCTCACCCTAGAATCCTTTTAGAACACTTTATTTTAAAAAGGCTTTATTTGAAAACAGTAAAATAAATAATAATAAATAATAATACATAAAAAATAAAAATCAATTAACAAGGCATGCTAAGGAAGGTGTTGTTTCGTTGTGTGCCTTCACGCCATTTCTGTCTTACGTCACTCTAAGGTGAGCCTATCACTGGATTTTCTTGGCAAGATTTGTTCAGAGAGGGTTTCCCTTTTTCTTGCCTCTGAGAGTGTGTGACTTTCCCCAAAGACACCCAGTGGGATTCTATGATTGAGCAGGGATTCAAACTCTGGTCTCCAGAGTCTTAGTCCAATGTTCAAACCACTATAGCACACTGGTTCTAAAGCTTACCAAAGGTAATTTGGAGTCAAAGGGAAAGAATGAGTGCAGGGGGCACCATGGACGGAGGGAAAATAAATGAAAAGCAAAAGAGGAAGGAAATGGCAAACCCCCTCTCAACAAATTTTTCCAAGAAAACCCAGAAGGTGCTTTATGTTTGGGTCCTCATATGAAAGAAATGACCTGAAGGCACACAACAACAACAACAACAACAATCCAAAATACTGACAGCAGAGGAAATGATGTATAGATTAGACTACAAAGATTTTTTCACTGCAGATGAAGGTAAAAGGTGAGTTGTAAGTCTGGTTTTGAAACTCGCAATGTCAGATGAGTAGGATGCTGATACACCAAAGAACAGAAGGACAGGACACAGTTCTCAGGTAGCTAAGCTGGCCAGACGCAGAGATATCAAGTATTTCCTCTCCCAATAGAGCTCTGGGTATATTTGAATTCTTAGATGAGTTTATGAAGACATAAAACCAGTCACCATTTTGTAGACAGGTAGGCAGTCTCATAAGCAAGCAAGTTCAGGGAACAAGAAGAACAAAAACAAAAAAAAAGTGGTTAGGATTCAGAGTTTAGGCAGCACATCTGGCTGCAAGATGCTCTACGCAGTTTGTTGGGAAAAGTCGCTTGGTCCAAAGAGGTCATAGCAGGTTCATTTGCACTGCCAAGAGTGAAAAACAGAGTGAATGTCAACAAAAATGGTTCTGAGGTCTCCAGTTTACCCGAGGAAGGAGAAAATGGAATCATTTCTTGTGGGGAGCAGTTGGTCTCCCACCTCCTCGTGGTCATGGGAAGCTTAACTTAGTGCTGATTAAAATCCAAGAATTTGCTAAACAGAATTGAAAGAAAGCTTAAACAATACCATTCGGATTAGGAGGGAAAAACTCTTTGAAGCTGTGTAAATTGGTTGAACTTCTTAGATTTGACTAGGCAAATGCAACAGTAGACCAAGGCCAGCCTACAAGGTTTTGCTGCCTGCACCATCCAAATCCCATCCAAATCAAGATGCTTAGGTTCTTTTCGCATAGGAGGCAGAAACTCTCTCAAGCAACTGTCTCATTCTAGAAGTAAGGGGGAAAAAATCAATGAGAACAAATTTGGTCACTAACAGTTTGCTACCCACTCTTCACTTCAAAATATGCTGCCTGTGTTGGTCACTTCATTCTATATAGTAGCAGAGCTGGGCCTGCTGTAGGCAGTCAAACGTCTCTGAAGTTCCAGTAGAAAAACCTTGGAAAATCACCTTCCTTTCCTCCCCATCACCACATCTCCTCTGGAAAGGAACATGAGCAAAACTCCTTTCACAGGATCACCAGACTGATCACTGATCAAAGGTACTTGAACCTTCAAAGCCATGTTCTTTTTACCATACATAAAGGCTTTTAAAATCAGCCAGTTCAACTCCTTATTTCCACACTAAAAAAATATATGTTTTTTAAGAATCAGTAATTTAACCTTTTCTTTTTGCTACAGTTGCTCTTTGTTAATCCATAACCCATTAAAAGACAACCATCCCAGGCAAGAGGTACATGTCTGCTTCCCCAGCAATGTGAAGAATGAATAAATCTTAAACCCTAGCCTCACAAAACTCCATGGATTTTAAGAGACAAACTAATTTTGTCCCATTTTTGCAAAAGCTTAAGACTTAAAAAAAAATAACATGAAAATCTATACTTTTTGGTGGTGATTTTCCCTACAATATATGTATTTCCCCTAATGTTGCCTTTCTTCCAAGCATTTTACACTATGATAGTGCAGTTTTCTGCATACCTTCTTAACATGTAGATGGATTTTTGCGTTACTGTTCTCTCATTTTGTGTTCATTTTTCTCAAGATAAGTTCACTGTCAAAGTTCACCAAAATGTGAATTTCAAGATAGAACCTGGACCTCAGTTTGGCTTGCTCAAAGGCCTGGGAAGTGCAAATTGGGTAAATCCATTGGAAAGACTCCATGGAACAAATGTCTCATCCATCTCTAGGCAGAGCTAGAATCCAGTTTGCTCTCTTGCCAGCTTTGGAAACCGCTAATCCTTTGATCAAGTCCTTAAACTATTAGAAAGGTTATATTTTATTTAAAATAATATTAATAAAAACAGTGAAATTGTTTCATTTAAAATCAGCTGTATTTCTCTGCATAATGCATCTACCTGTTTCGTGAACATAAATTAGAGCTAGATATCCTTCCCTGTGAAAAATACTACTCTTTCAGAATATCTAATGTACACTCCTCTGCTTATTATTAAAGCATGGGATAAATTTGTCTAAAAATTATATTTTCTGATGAATAAAACAAACCGCTTCTCAAACGTCCCCAGCTTTTCCTCTTAAATGAAAAAATAATGAACTGTCTAATTTTTTTTCCCCTATAGTTTGTTGTCTTCCAATAGTTCCAGTGCAATTAGGAAGATGTAAGTGACAAATACAAGAAGACGAAATGTATCTGATCCTGGCAGTCTAAGACATGACAAGATAACCTAATCATTCCAGTATTTCTAGTGTTATGAATAAGATGTTGGAGACTCTTCAGCAGATGTTGCTGCCTTCTGAAGTTAGAAGAAAAGGGGAATGGCATACATTAATAAGAAGGATGTTTCCATGCCTAGGTCGATTGGTTGGTTACTCAGTTGGCTGACTGATTGATTTCCAGCATTTAGATGCTATTTTTCATTTTACAACCCTAAGAATAGTTCACAAGATAAACAGATATAGCGAAACAGTGTTTAAAAGGATAAACTGAAAACACAATAAAAACAGTGAAATCCATTAAGCCAGTCATTAAAAACCAGGGGTAGTTGATAGGGCTGACAACGGCTGAGTATACAGGTAGGTCTTCAATGAACAGTTAAAACACTGAGAAGCCTGCCAGATTACAATGGGATGACTATTCGACATGGTGGGAGCCATCATGGAGAAGGCCTTTCTGCATACCAAACAACCCTCACTAAGGTGAGGTACAATATACAAAGCCTCTCTCATTAGGATGTAAGGTGGCAAGGTGGTCTAGACAGGAGAAGGGAGCCTTTCAGATAACTTGGACACAAGCTGAAAGTTTAGAGCAGGGGTGGGGAAAGTGTGGCTCCCCAGAAATTGTTGGGCTACAGTTCTCAGAAGTCATAGAATCATAGAATCATAGAAATGTAGAGTTGGAAGAGACCACACGGGCCATCCAGTCCAACCCCCTGCCATGCAGGAACACCCTCAAAGCACTCCCGACAGACGGCCATCCAGCCTCTGCGTAAAAAACCTCCAAAGAAGGAGACTCCACCACACTCCGAGGCAGCACATTCCACTGCCGGACAGCCCTGACAGTCAGGAAGTTCTTCCTGAGGTTCAGGTGGAATCTCCTTTCCTGCAGCTTGAAACCATTGCTCCTTGTCCTGGTCTCTGGAGCAGCAGAAAACAAGCCCTCTCCTTCCTCTACATGGCATCCCTTCAAATATTTAAACATGGCTATCATGTCCCCTCTTAACCTTCTCTTCTGCAGACTAAACATACCCAGCTCTCTAAGTCTATCCTCATAGGGCATGGCTTCCAGGCCTCTCACCATTTTGGGTGCCCTCCTCTGGACCTGCTCCAGCCTGACCATGTCCTTCTTGGATTGGGGTGCCCAGAACTGGACACAGTATTCAAGATGAGGTCTAACCAAAGCAGAGTAGAGTGGTACCAGCACCTCCCTCGATTTAGACACCATACTCCTATTGATGCAGCCGAGAATTGCATTGGTTTTCTTGGCTGCCGCATCACACTGCTGACTCATGTTCAGCTTGTGGTCTATTAAAACTCCTAGATCCCTTTCACACGTACTGCTATCCAGCCACTATATTCCTACTATATTCAGCATAGTTCAGTCCTAGCTCGCACTGAGGAATGCTCAGAACTGCAGTCCAGCAATACCTGGAGGATCACACTTTGCCCACACCCGGTTTAGTGAGGCGCCAGGACAACATATATGGGGGCATTAGTGAAGGCAACATGTAGTTCTGGCAGAGAGAACTTTGCCCCAGGTATTATATTTCCAAAAGAAAAGTAACAGTATATTTCACAGTCACATTTGCATCCTAAGCATGTCAGACTTAATGGTTTCGGTGGAGGAAATCAAAACTTTTCAAAGGCAGTTCATTCAGAGTTTCAGAAGAATCTGAGATGGTGCCTCAGGGTGGGTAAAAAAAAATCTCAGGAACTATTGAGATTTTCCATTTCTCTTTCCATCTGCACATTCATAGATTTTCATCCAGCCTCTTTCTTCAAGGCCCTTTCCGCACCTTACCTTCTTGTGTGGTCCTCTGGTGGTGATCCCGGCAGCAGCTCTGCTGGGAAGGGAGGGCAACAGAAGTACTCCCCTCTGCACCAGACCAGCTCCCTGGAGAACGGAGCATGATGGACATGCCTCTTCCTTCCGTGGCATAGCTGGGCACTTTCCCAGGCCTTCCGCACTGTGGCAGGAGGCGCTGCCATCACACTTCCTGCCCTTCTGCAGGACAGGTAAGTGTAGGATGGTGCCGTGATCATGAGTCATTGATGGGGAAAAAAACCACCAAAAATTTAATCTGCAATTGTGCCACCTGGCACAGGGGAGGAGCAGGACCAGAACGACGTCATGCAGAGGTGTTGTTGCAGTCTCGCTTCTTTCCCATCCCCATGCTGGGATGGGAGGACAATGAGCAAAGGGCCTAATAAATGTCATAGTTTTCTTCCCTTAGCCCTCTCTTCCTCCTTTCCTTTCCCCTGATCATATGTCACATCATGTAGTGATTTTCACTAATTTCCACTGAACATTTTTGTTGTTAGAGCAACTACTACTATTCAAAGTGCTAAAGTACTTCAGCGATACTATACTAGTTAAGCGTTAAGACCACTTTTTCCCTCATTGCTGACATTCCTCTTTCCCTTGCTTGATCTCTGTTGAATCTGCATCCTGGAAAGAATAGCTATGTTTGGTTGGTGATGGCCATCCTTACTACTTCTGAGACAGTAGGAACACATGCACAAGCTCAGATACATTTCATTTTAGAAAGTACTAAGTTGATTTAAACCAGAGTGGGAATGAAATGTCTTTAATAATGCCAGGCACCCCCCCAGAAATATTTTGGGATAAAGAAAATAGGAACAAAACCTGGGAGTTCCAGAGATTTTTTTCCCATCTGAAGGTGACCTATAATGAATTGCTCTTATTTTCTTTTTTTTTAAAGTCCTCTGTTTTGAGCTAAGATGTCGTTTATCATTTAGCAGTATTAGCAATCATGGAAGATAAGGAGGTTATCTTGTTGGCTATGTTTGTGTCCTTAATATTTAAAATGTGAAGAATGGAACTTCAAATTGAAATAAATTAGGTGTCATAGCATTGTAGAAATACAAACAGACAATGATAAAATAAGCAACCGTTACTATGGAAGCATGCAGGGAGAGGAAGGGAACAGGAAAAGACATTAAGGTTGAACTATAAAAATACAGTACTCCAGTGAACTTCTCCTGTTTTCTCTCAGTAATGTCTTCAGGTGACACTTTATTTAATAACACAAAAGACTCAGATCTGCTACTTTTAAAATTTCCCTTAAAGTCCTGAGTGATGCATTTTCATCACTTGAATTTATGGGAATATCAGTCCAAATAATTTATGAGTTTTAATTTAAAGAACCTGTTTCTAATAAAAATCATTAAATCTTTTCTTCAACTACCACACACATTTAAGCATTTGTTCTTGATAAACAGTATTTGATATTACAGTTGTTGACTTTTCAAAGCTGCAGTAGGCCAGCAAAGGCTGTCTTAGAATGACAGAATGGAAAATGTTTCAAAACAACAGAGTTTCATGATTTCACCTTAGCTAAAACTAAGGGATTTATCTCCGTCAAACTTACATACATACTCCTGTCTGTATGCCTATTCTGCCACTCTGCAGGCAGTCTTCAAGTGTTATTGAATGGAGGTTGTTTTTTTTTTAAAGGAATCAGTGGTCTCTACTGCAAGTACAATGTGTGCAATTTATGTGAGTAGCATTTGCGCTGGGGCTAAAAAATTGAATCTTTAGGACTTTTTTTGTTAATAAACATACAATGTTTTGGGAGATTCCTCCTTCCATTCTTTGTCCCCTCTAGGGAATAGTGCTGTGATTACATCTCTTGTAATCCAAAGTATTTTAATTTAGGTTTGCCTTCAATAGACAATTAAGATCTATTGGTTTCACAAAAGACCTGATTTGTTGCAGACAAAAGCTACTAGAACTGGTTTGCTGCTACTGATCAATTCAGTGAGTCAAATGTTGATCAAATGCATATAACAACTATCCCTGGAATCTTCTTGAAGACTTATTGTTGGGAATTAGAGTTTCCCAGGGTGTTAGCTCTCTTGTTAAATTCTATGGAAGCTAAAACTGAAGGATTCAGCCTCCTTTTAGCAGAGTAGCAGAAGAAGCATGCCCAAATTTGTATGTGTGGCTTTTCTTATCTGAAACTGACTAAGACGACAAAACAAACACAAACAGTTTCAGGTTACAAACTTAGAAAAGTTTACTAATGGCTTCAACATTTACATATGTATTGGGGAACCTACATCCCAACTAGCTAATGAACAGTAGTAGCTCTGTTCTTAACTCACCATCTTCTGATGGAGATGCGAAGCATGGTCAGAGAGGAGAAAGAGGAAGCAAAAATGCAGGAAAAGAGGGAGAAGAGAGAAGGGGTCTCTTTCTTCTATAAGAATGATGACCCACACAACAATCCTGGGTCACTTGATCTGATCACCTGAACACCAAAGGTATTTGTGATCATGCAATTAAATGACAAAAAAGCAAATGGTGGAGCTTTGGCATGCAAAAGAGAAAGGAAGTCCTATACTAGCTATGCCCACTTGCTCTAAGAACAAGATGGGAAGGGGTGGGGGAGAGAATGCTGGAATTTTTCCAACACTTATGTGGATATAACTTTTGATTCCATTGGCATTTCAATTCTTTAGACATCTATAAAAGGAGACATCCAATATCCACTTATGAAAACCATGTTCCTCCTCCCCTGGTGTGTGGGCATAGCACCTATCGTCACCACCAACCAACCACAAGAACTTCACTGGAATAACTTCTGTCATACCATCACTTGTGTCACAGGCATTACCTCCACTGCAGAGAACACTTCCCCCTTCCAGGGTGTGGCAGAAGGCCATAATGCTGCAAAGGCAGGGATTATGGAGGGTTGTGGGTGGTATGGAGAAGAGGAGCTTGCTACCACAGATCTCCACCAGCATAGTGTTGTGCTGATGGTGGAGGTTTGCCTGCTGCCCTTCCTGCTTCACTTCCTGTTTCAATCAACAGTGTAGAAGCATCAGGACCTTGCAATCGTCCAGGAGATCTGAGCCACTGAATGAACCATTTTCCTTCTTCTCACTCTGGATCAGGACCTTTCTGCATTTTTATCCTCTTTGAAAGAGGACACAACCTCCAGCTACCTGATTTCACAGGGACAGTCCCAATTAATCATTCGTCCTCCCACTTTTTCAGCTGCTTTTTAAAATGACCCAGTTTCTCTCTCCCCCTCCCACTTTTCCTCTGTCATCTCTTTACTCTGGTTGGTGCAAACCGAGTTTAAAGTGCAAAAGGAGTTCATACTCAATTGACTCAGCAGGGAGGAAAGGAGAGGAAGGGGCAGAATCCTGCCCCTTCCCAGTCATCTCACACAAAAGCAAACTGCTGCAGCCTATCCCAGCTTATGTGTTCTTCCTCACTGATAACTTTTGCCATCTGGATCACTTTGTGATGTTTCTTGGCCACATGTCCCAGTTTTCATCTGTGAAATGTTGGGGAGGGGTATGGGAGAGAGTGGGGAGCAAAACTGGCAGATTCCGCCTCCTGCCACATCGCCTGATGCAAGAGAAGATTCTGTCTACCTAAGTTCATCTGTAGTGCTTTAAGCTTTGCCAGTGTCAGACAGCATCTCTTTCCAAGAGATTAACTAAAGTTTATGTTCATTTGGAATTTATTCTATTAAGGAAAAAAAATAAGCATGGGAAATTATCAGACTTAGAGGGTTGGAGCAATACTTGGAGCTGACCCACTGAAATGAACGGCCACTCAGTTACTTATGCTTAATGTGAATCCATTTTTCACTGGTTTGCTCCAGGTATAGAAATCAACCCCCTATTTCTGGCCATGCCATCTGGTCTTCTGGGAACTGTAGTCAAAACAAGAACCAAAAAAAAAAAAAAAGGTTTTACACACCCTTCTTCCAAACCTCAGGAATAGCAGCTTAGGAAAAAGGAAGTGAGGCTAAAGAGTACCTGTTTTATCTCATGTCCTGTTCACTAAATTACTGCTTCGGGGATCGGACTTGATGGCCCTGGTGGTCTCTTTCAGCTATGGCCGTTTCTGCAGTACATTCTTATAGCGCAATTATTCCACTTTCAACATCCTATGGAATGCTGGGGTTTGCCGTTTCGGGAGGGGCCGAAACTGCAAACCCCAGGATTCCATAGGATGTTGAAAGTGGAATAATCGTGCTATAAGAGTGTAGTGCAGAAATGGGCCATATGATTCCTGCAGATTGGAAGAGTGAGAAAAAAGGAAAGATGGGTAAAAAGGTGGTGCCCTTTCCTTTTCCTGGCTCTGAAGTAAGAGTGTATGGGCAGAAGTGCTTTACCTAAAAGGAAAACACCAATAGATGTAGCCCTGTGGTTTTCAAAGATCAGTTCTGAACAAGGAGTGGAACACTTACAACCAGCATTCTTCAATAGAGTAACTTAAGTGATCCTGACAGCACTTCTTCCTTTCAAATTACATTAATCTTTTTTTTAAAAAAAATTATTAATAAGCAGAGATCGTAACTGAATTCTATATGTAGAAATATATGAACTGTAGTGTTTAAAGAACATTTCATCATTGCATTTTCTTGTTTAGGATTAGCAGTTAAAAGACAAAAGACACTGGTTCCAATTAACTGCTGCTAAAAATTAATTTAAGTTGCCTAATTGACAACTTGCTTTAAGCTACATACAGGCTAGGCATAAAAAACATTGTCAAGGGGGAAACGTTTTGACTATTACTCTATTACTTCAGAACAGATGAAAGCATCGACCAAAGTGTACTACCTATAGGCCATACATTAGATAAAAACGACAAAAGATTACAAAATCCTCATATGGATAAATCTAGACTTTTTTGAAAGTATACTAGGGCCCTTTCCACATGTGTGGGGGGGAAACGGGAGAAAATGCCCAAAAACGGAGCTTACCGGCAGCCGGGTAAGTCCATTGCGACACAGAGCAGTGCGAGCTCGCTGCTCCGCAGTCCTCCGGCGTCCCAAATGGCGGCTTCCGGTTGGTGGAGGCTCTCCACCAACCGGAGCTCGCCAGCTGGAAATCTGCCCCTGGTAGATCTTCAGGCACGCACTTGCGCGCGCCTGCAAATCTGCGATGGAGCCGGGCGATGGAGCGGCGCGGGGCTGCACGCTCCGTGCTTTTTAAAAACCTCGAAAAAGCGGTTTTTAAAAAACACACAGCGCGGCTAGTTCCGGCGGCTCCTGAGTGGATTCTGGTGTGGAACTACAAAAAGTAGTCCACGCCAGTCCACTCTACGGTGTAGAAGACCTCCGTGAGAGGTCGCTCTGCACCATTTGAGAAGCCCGCTGTGGAAATGGCCTAGGTTTGAACATTTTCTTGCAAACTCAGGATAAACACAATTTTTGCCATGTTGCATGCAAAATTTAGGAAAAGGAATCAGTGGTCTTCCAGATACTATTGGACTTCAATTTTCATAGTTAATGTCCATTTACCATATGATTCAAGAACATAGCTCTGTTAGGCAATTTTTCCCCCTCTTTCCAGTGATTTACAATATGAAGTAAGAGTGTATTTAGAGGCTGGGAAGGTGTTGCTTAGAGCTGAGCTGCACTGTTGCATGGAAATGAGCAGGCAGAAAATCTTGTTCTCTCACTGGGTGGAATGAGGCAGTCAAACTGATTTTGCATGTCATGACAGAGTAGATATTCATGGGTTGCTGTGTTGGCCACTCAGCAAATTACAACAAAATCCAAAATCCACAAAAGAGCTGTATCTTTATTGACCATCTGAAATCCACAAAAATACATCATACAAGCTTTTGAAGCTCCACTGCCTTTTTCATCAAGCAAAGATGTTTAAAAACTGTACAGGAGAAGAAAGGTGACGAATGGTAGAGTCACAGGCCTACATTTTGTCTCAAGTGTTATGTCTGTTGTCAGTTAAGATGGTTTGGAGGGATCTCAAAGCAGACAGAGGCCATTCACCATCTTGGCCACGGGAGGATCAGGGACAAAGGGCAATAAAAGATAGGCAATAAAATTTCAATTCCATTAGCAACAGAAAAGTAATTTCCCTTTCAACTCAGGTTGTCCCTCTCCTGTAGGAACCTAACAGCTCCTTTCTTAAGCAGAGAATGTTGGATTTCTCAAGAAGTACTTCCACTGTTACATCTGGAAGATGCAGGATGATTTACTTTATACTAGGTGTAGTACCAAATGTCATTCAGGAAAATGATAGTATGCACCAGAGGAGGAATGCCTATCTTTTTGGCTCTTCATGCTGAGCATCCCTTGCCTGTGAGAGAGCACACCTCTCCCAAGTGGCTGACAAACACACTATTATATAGGGATTAAACAAGTAAGTTGTTTTCCCCCAGACTTGAAGACATAAACAGACACAGTAAAACCCAAGCAGATTTTCTGTACACCACATAACCTATATGCTAAGTCAGATGATCCCAAATATATCCTCCAAATCTGGGGAAAATCTATCCAGATGGTTTTACATGATGTGGCAACAAACCAATGAAAGCTTAATTTTATTTACATACATTTTTATTTTTAGGAAAGGCGTGTATAGGATTGTCTATCTGCCATACCAAAATAATATGGCCATCCTTAGGCATATGAATTGCACTGGCCATCCTCAGGAAGTGGCAACTGGTGGTTCAGATGTCAGTGGGGCATTGAAATCCACTATGGGTTTTAGGCAGAACTTTAAAGGAAATATCCAAGGTGATGAACCCTATCCCCAAAATTGTTTCATCATCTTGGATAGCTCTTTTAAAGTTCAGATTAAAACCCAAAGCAGAATTGTAGCCCTGCTGCCATCAGAAACAAAAGCTGCTGCTCCAGGCTTTAGATACTATGCATTTTGACTGATAGAGAGGGTATGGCTGGGCACTGTTTGTTACTCTATCTAGGGAACAAAACGTCTTGGACCAGTCCTGACAATACAACAGCATTAAGAAGATTCTTTCACTGGATTCCATATTGCTATGAGAACGATGACACATAAGGAAGGGCAAGAAAGTGGCCTTTTTTAGCTCAGTACTGAAGTCACTTCTTAATATTTCACATTAGAGGTTGGTGGAAGGGAAAAGATGGTTCCTGTGTAGGGTTGCTAGGTCAGCAACATGACGTTCTCTCAAATTGTAGGAGCAAAACCCAAGGCCAGAGGAAGTTCTTCATGACAGTATGGGATGGACCCCTGTGAGGACACAAAAAGAGGGCAGGCAAGGATTCACAGCTGGGCCGGAACTGCGTCTGGGCCAGCTAATGTGATAGACATGAAGGGAACCCAGGTAAAACCTGACTCCTTAGGGAATACAACAGTCCAGAGCTGTGGGGAGAGAAGAAGATGTCTCTGATGGCCAAGAACGCATGAAAAGGCATCCAGCAACTGTAACTGTTATCTCCATTCCTGATTTTCAGAGGGAAGTTTTTCCAGGCTCTCCACTGCTGCTGGAAGGTCCATTTTCAATCCAGTCCACAGGAATTCCCCACCCATGCACCCACGCCTGGCGTTGGGAACAGGACCTAGGAAACAAGGAGGCTGCTCCTGGGCCCAAGTGCATGCACTTCCCAGTCCCCCTCTCTCAGTCCTGGCCTTTTTGGTATGTCAGTGTTTTACAAGCATAACTTTTCCTTACAAACACTTGCAAACCAAGCCAGTAAACCCTGGTGTCAGCTGGAAAGAGGAGGAGATGGGTGCCCAGGCTTTTAAAGCCACACCACACACACACAAATCAGACTTCTTTGGCCCTTTTCGCATGCCAGTCCTGTTGTGAAATGGCCTTGGGAGTGTCGCATGATTGCGAGGACCGTTCCACATGACGTCCTTGCAATCGTGCGACACTCCCGAGGTCATTAGGTGGCGATCACGCATTATATCATTTTCAGCTCGTTGCCGAAAATGATGCGTGATTGCGTGTTCCTCCCATGCCCCACCCGCATTTACCTTGTGTGTGGAGGCTCCGGACGCACAGCCATCACACTTCCTCCCCCAGTGCAGCCTGGGAAAGTACCTGGCTGCGCTGCGGAAGGATGGGGCAGAGTGCTCACACTTCCTTCCGGCCAGCACAGAGCTGGTGCAGGGGGGAAGCGGAGGGGACATGAGTGCCTCTCGCAAGAGGCTTCTCACGTGATCACCTCATGACGACACCGGAACAAGGTAAGGTGCAAAAAGGGCCTTTGTCTTCAAATACCATTTGCCCTCAGATTTGTCATCCTGTCTACAGACCTTAGTCCTGAAAGAGGAGGAGGGAAGTAGTAGTAGTAGTAGTAGTAGTGGTAAAGAGATTTATATCCCACTTTTTCCCACTCTGGGACTCAGGGCGGCTTAAAACGTTTAAAAGAAACATAGCTTTTAAAAAAATCAAATAAAAAAATCAAAAAAATCAAATAATCAATCAAACATCAAAAAAACAAATAAAAAGTTAAAAATATCATTAAATTACCCATAATAATAAAGCTAATTTCTTTAAAAATGCTATTAAAAACAAAAACAAAAAATAAACAAAACACGGATAGCACAGCTCAGTTGTAAAAGACCCAGTCCACTTGTTCACTCAGTTTTCAAAGGTCAGCCAAAAGAAAAGGAAAAAAAAAAAAGGAAAAAGTGTTAACCTGCCTGCAAAAAAATAGCAAGGAGGGTGCCATTCTAACCTCTTGCAGAAGGGAGTTTCAGAGTCTGGGAGCAGCCACTGAGAAGGCCCTCTCCCTTGTTCCGGCCAGGTGTGACAATAAGGGTGGTAGGACAGAAAGAAGACCCACTGCAGAGGATGCCTGGACAAGCTCAAAAGAAACAAATAAAATGGCCAAGATCTTGACACTTTAAAAACTAGATACTTTTGCAAGACTTACTCACACTACTAAAATTCCACCTAACAACCTATCTTTAAGGCATTTAGCCAATGCCCCAGTAGGGAAAAAGAAACAGCCATGAATTTGCCTCAAGACCTATGAATGTATCAATGCATCACACAGCTTGCCGCACAAGAAGCTAATATAATCTAAGCCTGTTCAGTCACACACTGGTTCAGCTACATTACATCTTTTAAAATTACTGTAGCAGCAAGGTATTTCCCTGGTTTAGCCCCTTTGTTGACTCAAAAGGGTGTTCGCAAAACGTAAGCACCCAGGCTCAACCTATATTGTCTAGGTGCAGTTCATTTCAGTAGATCACAAGCTGCCAACACAACCATATCATTGCAATTTTTCAAGCACTTGCTGTGTGTGTGTGTACGTTTCATATATTGGGCAAGTCCCATCTCCCCTAGGCTATTGGAACAAAGCTCAGCTAAGTCTCAGACATACTGATGTGGTGGTGGCGGAGAGGGGGGAGGGAAGAGGTGGAACTGCTCAAAAAATGTTAATGGATGCAGATGGGCATTACATTTACAGATGCTACAAGGCTTCTCTGAGCCACCTGTACTCACAGAGAAGGGTTTATCTAGACATATTAGACTTATTATCATTTATTAAATGTGTTTATCAACTGCTTTTCTGCTAACCAGGGCTCCCAAAGCAGTGTGCAATAAAACTGATATAAACATTATTTAAAGCAAGATTTTTTTAAAAAAAATGTTAAAAAGCCATTTTTTAAAATCAGTTTTAAGAACCAAAGGCCATAAGAAATAATATAGTTTGTCTACCTGCTAAAACTTATCAAGGATAAAGCCAACCTGAGTTCCTTTAGGAGGAAATTCCACAACTGAGGTGCTACTAGGGGAAAAGTCCTGTCTTGTATACTCACCGACTTAACTTGTTGGAGTGGTGCGATACACACTAGGGCCTCTGCTAAATATCTTGAATTCTGGGCAGTTAATAGAGGAGAAGGTAATCTTTCAGATATCCTGGCCTCATTTTTTTTAAAGATCAAACCCAGCACCTTCTACAGATATACCTCAGTTAACGAAATAGATGTGTTCCTGGGCATCACATACTATTTGAAAATTTAGTACCAGAGGCAGAAACAAAATGGAAAGAATAGGGATACTTTCCTATACCACAAAAAAGAGGAAACATTCAACAAGTTTCAACAAACCTTTTATTCAAAGCTAACAATATGGATATGCGAAATGAAAATATCCAGGCAAGTAAGCCTTCCATAAGTCAAGAAAAACATTTCAAACGTTCTAGGGACTACTTAAAGGATTCTTCCAAACTGCATCTAAGGCCATTTCTGCACAGGCTTAAAGAAACAGTGTAGAGCGTCCTCCAGGGAGGACATCTGCACCTGGGAGTGGACTGGGTCAGACCTACTTAGCGTAGTTCTGCATCTCAGCCCGCTCCCGAACGACCCGAAGTGGTCGTCCAGCGTGCTTTTGAAAGACCGCTTGAAACAGGTCTTTCAAAAGCACAGAGCGCGCCACTCCGTGCCCGCGCTCCGGTGCAGATTTGCAGGCTCGCATCAGTGCGAGCCTGCGATTTGCCGGGGGTGGGCTTTAGGCTGGTGAGCTTCAGCGGTTGGTGGAGAGCCTCGACCAACCAGAAGCCGCCATTTTTGTCCCCGGAGCAGTGCGGAGCAGCAGCCACACACTACTCCGGACCAGCCTGGACCGAAGCGTGGAGCCAAGAAGTCCGGTCAGTACCAGCACGGGGTAATTCCCTTGCCCCATGCAGAAATGTCCTAAGAATGATTTTTTTTCTTTCACCAGTCTCCACTTTTCCAACAATTTCCATTTTGATGGCCGAACTATAGATCTTTGAGGGTTTTTTTAACATGGGATTGGGGAGACAACTGGTGAGGCAAGTTCATTTGTTTTCTCCTTTTCTCTTGTTTTGCTGTTCACATATGTTAAGTAAGAGATTCAGGAGGCAGCTGCTGTTTACCTTACCTGTTGTAGGCAAGCACACATGACTACATTAGGGTCAGCTGGATTAGGCGTGGCTAAAATAAAATCCATTTTCTCCCAGCTCAAACTTTATTGTGTTATTTACTGCTGACACACTGCTGCAACCAGACATGGAAAACTATGCTTCACAAGGTTTTGCCATCCTTCCAGTGTGGATGCTTCTAGAGAACCACTTTCAACTAGACTGAGAGCAAGCAGGAAAGCAGGGGCTAGGCTGGTATAAGTATTCTTTGTAAAAAAAAAAGAGCTTAACTATCAGAGACTTTGTTAACTGAGGTATGCCTGCATTGACCTTGGAAACGAAATGGAAGCCATTGCAGTTGGTCCAGAATCAAGTATCTGATCTCTGAGGCACATGTCAGATAACAGCCTGGCTGCCACATTTTGCATTAGCTACAGATTATGGATTCTTTTCAGAGGACTCTACTGTGAAACTATCTAATCAAATATCTTATGAAAATCAATTTTAAAAAAAGAGAGAGAAATCTTCCAAAATGCGGCCTGAATCTCCATAGACTTTGCTATTCACAATATTCTTCTATGTGTCTTTTTATATGAGGTGACAGGTGTTTATGCAGAATGCTATTCCACTGTGTATAGAGAATTTCCATATTTACTAATGCATTCACTAGTTTAAAGTTGTTGCTACCTGGAACACATCTGTGTTTTTTACATGTATAAAGTCTGTTGCATGGAACTAAACCGTACATTCCAGACAAGAAAGCCATTCCATAGTCCTTTTATGGTATTCTGCTATGGTACACCACTATACCACTACAATTCCACTGTAACTGCCATGATTCTGTCCTGTGGAACCCTGGGATTTGCAGTTTAGAGAGGGTTATTTAGAAGAGGAGAGCCAGAGTGGTGGTGTGGTGTGAGTGTTGGATTAGGACAGTAGGAGATCAGAGTTCAAATCCCTGCTTGGCCATGGAAACCTACTAGGTGAGCTTGGGCAAGCCACACTTTCTCAGCCAGAGAGGAAGGCAAGGCCAAACCCCATCTGAACAAATTTCGCCAAGAAAACCCTGTGACAGATTCATCTTAGGACTATCATAAATCAGAAATTACTTGAAGTCACACAATAATTTAGAAGAGAGCTCTAATACTGTATCAATAGAAAACCCCAGGATTCTATAGCATGGCAGTTAAAGTAGAATCATAGCACCATAATTATGTAGTATAAAAGGACTCATTGCCATGTTCACAGGCAAGTGTATACAAATGTGAATGAATTGTGTGGGCAATAGCATAGGGAATAGGGGCAATTTTCACCCTTCTCACACTGCACATACATCCAGATGTACCAGAAGTGAAGTCATGTCATTTCCAGTTATTATTTTTGCTACTTTTTTGGCTTTTATAAAACGTTCGGGGACAGTTTGGGCGCTTGGGGGTTGAAGTAAACTGCTACATTTGCAGTCAACTTGGTGGCATTTGGCAAAAAACTTCAGGCCAAAGACTGTCCAAAAATCAGCCTGAAAAAAGTTAAAAATTTGGAAGGGATTCAGGATCTCAGGGGGCCTCCAGAGGTGCTTTGGGGGGAAATGAAGTGGGGTTGGGACCACATACAGCCCGTGGGCCACACTTTTCCCACCCCTATTTTATAAGTAAAAAAGAAGAGTGGGAAAGGACAATACCGGAGTGGTGGTTGGGTAGGTTGTGGGCTAACAATTTATTGTATGAAAAATTAATAAATTAAAAAAACAACAACAGAATTTGGCTCATAGACTCCCTCCAAAGATCCACACAGCATCTTGGCTTCCAGCAATTAATGTCTGAGCATCCTCAGAGATGGTACTGTTGAGACAGACATTCATATAGAATGCACACAAAAACATGCTTGGGTTTGAATTACAAAAGTATTAACTTTTTTTTTTTTTGAGCAATCAAGGTTTGTTATACTTTCAAGATGTGCAAAGCTACTTGACTGGATTTGTAAACTAACTTCGAATTTCAGGAGCATCGCTAGTTATTTTTGCTATCCTTCAAGCATACATACTTCGAAGTAATTTCTGCTGAAACTGGTGGGAGATTAATTTGAAGAAGCACATTTATGGAATACAGTAACAGTGAATGCATCATTCCTCTATTTTCAATACTATGCAAACCTTTCTTAAGTGGTATAAATCTATGGACATGCTCTAAAGTTACATGGGGTGATTGGAACAGATGAAGCCTGTGACTGTTGTATGAACTGTGGACTGCCTTTCCAGATTAATTTAACCTTTAATTTAATTTAATTTTATGCTGAGATTTTATGGAACCAAAATTGTTACAGGACATTGGGCTGTTATTCTTCAAGGAGGACTGCAATCCCGATTTTGACAAGATGGGCCATTATAATTCTTACTTGTCAGAGATGGGCTTGACATGGAAAGGACACAGTTCCCATTATGTCTGAAACATGTCATCTTCCAGATCTGTATTGTTCCATATTCCATGATCAACAAAAGAAGTCCGCTCTGTATGCCAAATTATGTTGTTGTTTGCAGCTTCTCAGTGGTGGAAGCATCTGCCCAATGCATCATTTGGGCTTTGGAGGAAGGAATAGGATCCAAACCAAAACCACAACTTTTCACAGAAAGTCATTGAAAAAGTCACCAAGTGTGAATCATCACATCTGCATCAAGTTATGAAAAAAGTGGGGCTTGTTAACCTGCTGCTTGAAAACCAGAACACTTTTATCAGTTCATATAATTGCTAACCCCTTATTCACTGTTCCACACTGAAGGGTTCTTTGCCTCCTAAGATCCTACTAATTGCTGACAGATTTGATTTCTCTGTGACAGCGGGAGTTCTGTTGCTGGCCTTTACATCAAGTAATTGCTTTATTTTTCTCCCTCTGCTCTCAAAAACGGAATTCCCTTCTCCCCCTGCTTGAACCTGCGTAATGACTTCTTTCTATGTTATTAAATCCTTGCCATTTAAATCACATTTAGAGATGTTTTGAATAACTGATTCCAATTACTAAGGCTCTTACTAAGAAGCAGCTGAAAACGCAAGTCATTACTTGCCCGTAGCCAAGCAGCTCCACCTTGCAGGGAAATCTCTGGTGGATCATATTGTATTTCTGCCCTGTAAGGTGCAATTTATACTCACAGGGGGCTGGTATTCAACAAATATACAGCTGCTAGCATTCTCTTAACTTGTCATTTGTGCAAGAGAGAGAGAGACATTAGATGGTATATTTATTTTATAAATAGCGCTATTCCTTAAAGAAATCATCTTGTTCTTCCCATGGTGTCTCTGTAAGGGTGCTTAGAACAACAGTGGAGATGAGCAGTGGACCGCTGAGTGACCCAAATAAACTATTTATTTGATTAACCATGTGAATGAATTTTGCTTAAGCCTTAAAATGGGCAGTCACTACTCTACTCCTAGGCTTATAGTTGCAAGAAAGAGGCCTGGAAAATAGAAGGTGAGAGGAAAGACAATCATGTAAGAAAACAATGAATCTAGAAAGTTCTTGAGCTTGATGGTGTTCAGATCAGATGTACAAGGCAGGGTCTTCTAGAAACTGACATGGAGCAACTAAATGCAAGGCATCTGAAGGCACATTAGAGGGAAAAATCTGAGGGAAAGTCTGGTAGGTGATGAGCAAACAGTGGAATACATCTGTTTGTTAACTTTTTAAAATTCATATCCCATTCTTCTGTCAACAAATGGCACTCAAAGCAGCCAACAGACATCAAATGAAATAAAAATGATAACAATAAAACCTTTTTAAAAGGTTTAAAACATATTTAAAAGCAGCTATAGATAGAAAATGACATAATCCAACCAATCAAAACTCCCTTTAGCAATGACTCAGCTGTCTGAATGGCCTGTCTGAATGAAAGGTCTTTGACTGCCACAGAAGGGAGGGAATCACAGCAGTCCCAGCTGGTAGACCCCGTAAGTTGCCACCAAGAAAGCCCTTTGTAGGTTTCCCAGATCTCAGGGCCTGTCTAATTCTCCAGCTTACCAGTAAGGGGAAGGAATCTCAGAGTGAGAGCACTATCTTGAGAAGTATATGTATATGTAGTTTCCTCATTTTATAATGGCTTTTTTGATTTGAATTGTCCTGCCCAAAATATAGCAGAGATTGCTTCCACAGCTTTGTTAGCGTGCCCAGCAGCAGAGAATACCTTAGCAGCAATGCATTGTAGCCAGGAAAAACTCACCCACGTCAATTGTTTTCTTCCATCAAGGAGGCAATTTATTCTTCAGTTACAATGTGTACATATTTACAAGAAGACATTCCAGCATCCCTCTGCTTGCTCTTTCTGACAGAGCCTCCAGCAGACACATCAGGCACAGTGTGCAACTTGCTGGCTAGCTCTCAGCTACATTTATACTCACACTAACTGATGCAATCCTGCCAGCCTTTGCATTTTCCCCATACCTGATGCAACCTTCTCTCTCAGCTGAAATCACATGGCTCTCCACAGGTGCACTTAACGACCGACATCACAAAGTATTTTCTACAGGTTTGGTCCAACCTTTACTGACATGAATGGCATACTCTGAGTAGCTATGGTTGATGGTTAATGTGCTGTGCTTAATGACATCACCAGGAGCCACCTGTTGTCACATCAACTTTGTCACATCACTAGAGCCTGCCTTCTGTGGCAGCACAAGTCTCTAAGTATGAGATTTTGGCTCTCATATCCTGGGCAAATGTGCTTCTGAGAATGGCACAACAGAGAGAAACCTTCACCACCACTACCCAGAACATGAGCTGAACAGTCTTATAGCCTGGAACACCATCTGGTCCAAAATCACATAGGGCTTTGAATTGTACTTAAAATCAGAGCAATAGCCTGCAAAGCTGTTGAAAGAAGGCCTTCACATACTACCTGTAAACAGTCACAGTCAACAGTTTGTCTGCAGGATTCTGGACCAACTGATGTTTTCAAACACTTTTCAAAGGCAACTTACAATAGAGCATGTTAAAGTTATGGTGTGGTTTACTGTGGTTAGATCCAGACATTCCAGGGATGCTCACAATTGGTACATTAGCCTTAACTATGCAAACACATCCCTGCTCCCACTGAAATCTGGGGATTTGGGTTCAGAAGGAAAACTAGAAATACAACTGAACTACAAACTCAACTATTCAAAAGAAGTGCAGTCACTTACAAAACAGGCTGAACTCTTATTTCCTGGTTTATGTTTCTGCAGACCAGGAAAACCCCTGGTTTATATGTATTAAGTTTCTCTTTGTTCACTTGTATCCAGGTCATTGTTAACCTCATAACTCATCCAGAGCTAAATCACATTTCTCAGATTTAGATGTAAAGAAGAGATAAATGTTGGTTTTTTCCAGGATACTGGTGGCATTGATCCGCTAAACTCTGAAGACCTTTCCTGGTAGTTCCATATATGTTAAATAGCAAGCAAGAGAAGACGGAACACTGAGAACTTATATCATTATCTCAATGCAATATCCCACGATGTTAAGATCTTTCATTTATTATGCACTTTTCACAACTTACCTTTTCTCGGCGCTGGGGATCAGGGATCACGCGAGCAGCCTCTTGAGAGAGGCTCTCGCATCCCTGCTGCTTTGGCTCCGCACCTGTTGCCTGCCAGCCGGCAGGCAGCATGAGGGCTCCGCCTCTTCCTTCTGCAGCGCAGCCAGGCATTTTCCCAGGCTGCGCTGGGGGAGGAAGCGCAAGCGCAGCGGCTCTAGGGGTTCCGCACACACGGTAAGTGCGTGCGGGGCCCAGAGTGATGAGCAATCGCACACCATTTTCGGCTACACGCCGACAATGAAATAGTGTGCGATCGGTGCCTGCTGGCCGTGGCAGCATCACACGATTGCAAGGACATTGTCTGAATCACTCCTCACAATCACACGATGCTCCAGAGGCCCTTTCGCATGGCAAATGCCATGCGAAAAGGGCCTTAGTTAACCTAGTACCACCACCATTTTGTTAAGAATCAGAAGATGTGTCCGCACAATGGGATCATTTATGTTTATGATCCCACCTTTATTAAAACTTTATCCACTTTGACGCATCATATAACTTTCACCTTTTTATTGTATCTTATCCTTATTATGGGTTTAGTAGCTGGCACAGGACAAAACAAGTGAGAGGTTCATCCAGTGGCGTAGGAACTGGGAGGCAAGGGGAGCGGTGTGCTCTGGGCAGCACTTTTTGGGGGTGCTGACACTCCTCGCTTGCCCCCTCGCATGCTGTAGCCCCTCTCCTGCATGCCGTGGCCCCATCCCTGCATGCCATAGCCCCTCCCCTGTGCAGAGTAGTCCCTCCTCCACCCCTCTGCCCCTGCTTCAGAGGCACATTTTAGGAGGCATTTTTAATTATTGCAATGGTATAATCATTGTAAATGTGAATTCCAATAATCATGATGTTGTAACTCTGGCTTGAATACTGGCCAGGATATTGGTCTATCTGTTCCCAACTCGGAATAGCTATGGAGATATAGTTCGTTTGACCTTGCCAGAAACATATAAATGGCCGAGAAATAGGAACATCTGAGACAGGGCAGTATAGAAAAGTAAGATGGATTATTTCTTCTGTAGAAAATATAGCTTTTCCTTTCTTATATTTATCTGCCGTTGCCTGCCATGCTTGCTATAGAACCATAAAAGTCCTCCATCAGTGTTCCAAGTGGAGATTGGAAAAGTTATTTTTGGAAACTATAACATCCAGAAGACCTCAACCAGCACAGCCAGGAACTATGTTAGCTGAGGATTCTGGGAGCTATAGTACAAAAGAGTAACTCTCGTAGACTTTGATTCTAAGAAACAGTGAAACGCTTCTGTGACCACAGAATATATTAGGCCCAATTCCTAATCATAGTCCCATTACAGTAGAGTCACTGAATCAATGGGATTTACATAAGTGTTGAACAACCATTCTGCATTTAATTCAATTGAGCTGCTCTAATTAGGTTTACCTTAAGATCCGAGTCTTATTCAATAAAACAAGAAACAAACAAATAAAAAAATGATCAAGCAGTCCAAAACACAAATGCAGACCTTCTCATAAAGGCTGATCAATACTGGCACTGTTTGTTGCTTTACAAATATTGTCATTTCTTATATTCTAGTAAAGGTGCCCATGCAACAGAATTTTCATTCTAGTTGTATTATTATATACAACTAGCATGTTCCCCTTATATTTTTAAAAAGTATATTACTGGCAGACCTATAATTTCATTTTAGGGAAAAACCAAAAACAAATCTAAGGGATTTGATTGGAGAACATTAGGAGGGAATGCCTTTTATGGCACTCTGCAAGTGCAAAGAGACTAATGAATGAAAGCCCTGTTGGCTCTTAGCAGAATCCGTGTGTGGAATCATCATAATCTAATGTGGTCAACAAGTGTCAGATGCCTGCAACTCTAGAACACCTGTCATTTCCAAAAACCTTAGCCTGGAAGGATCCTAATAACTCTTTCACTTAACCTCCCTCATTTTCCTGCTATTACAAGGAACTCTTAGCTCTTTTTATCTGTTGCCTGCTTCTAATTGTCCCTTCTCTTTAAGAACCTCAGTGTAGTCACTTACCAATGGCAGCTTTTGTCCACTGGATGTGTCTTGTATTTTGTTTCTTTGAAATACATTAGCCTTTATAACAGAATGCACCCACAACAACCAAACACATTGTTGGTCACAGCAGTATCCTGTGCTTTCTTTAAGGATCCTTAAGGGAAGGCACCTTGGATTGGGGTTGTTTTATCCTTGTTAGATTGGGCATGCAGAGAACGGGTGGCTGCCAAAGGGCGTATACTGAGTTTCAAGAATGAAAAGGGATTTGGGGATCAAGTTTAACTCTATCCTCTGACTCAATTGATTGCTAAAACACCACATACTCTGTGACAAAAGGTTTTCTTCAGCTATAAAAATTGGACACTGAAGAGCCACGTGGAATGACACCAAGGGCCTTATCTGGCCACAAAGTCCGTTCAGATAGTGCCCAACAAGCAGATACAAAGACAGGCTGGTCCTGCGAGGGCCAAGCTTCTCGTCTACTAGCCAATCATGGCTGCCAGACATTGTCTGCCCCATCCTCCTAGTGTCTGCTATGGAAGGAGGAAGAGAGGAGAACAAGGAACAGGTGGCAGTTCTAGTAGAATACCAAGAGACAAGTGCTCTGCTGCTGTTGTCTTCTCCCTTCCTCTTTCCATGGCAGAGAGAATACAGAGGCAGAGGGATATGTGTGACAGTGCAATTGTAACAGCTGCTTTTGGGGTATCAGAAAGCAACTTGGCAGATCTTGTTATTGTTCATTTTTAGCAAATTGGTTCATTCCCAGCTGCTGGGTCACTGTACAAAAGAAGTTGCATTAAGGCTAATTACAAAATGGTGACTGTTGTGGCTCAGTTTTGGGGTGTTTTACAAATTAGCTGTTTCTTTCTAAATGTGGTACGTTGCTTTTGGTTTGATGGACAAATTTATAAAATTTGAGTTGCTTTAAAGAAAAGAGATGTCTGAGCCTTCATTATGTTTGAAACAATCCATCTCTCTTTTTTTTTTAAGAAAGCTATTATCCATTATTATTGTCATGTCATTTTTTTTAACTGAAGAAAAGAATGAATATGCAAGTGTTTAGGTGGGCTATATATTGTCTGGCAACGTGGTGTACCATTGTGCTCTGCAAGTCAGTTGATGGGTTCACATGCCAAGCCTGGCAAGGACCAGAAAAAACAGTGATGCAAAAGTCTTAATCTTTAAGAGATGGATTAGGCTGCTCAGCACTGTGTCATCTCCTGCTGTTATTACCCAGGTCAGGCATCAGGTGGAACAGTAAATTGTATAATGAAGGCAGATTTTTAATGGAAGGAGAGAAACAGGCATCCCATTCCTACCTTTGCTCTCAACAGGGAAACCACATGTTCTATTCTCCACTTGAATCATCTAGTAATCCCACCCACCTATTGCTTCTGCTTTTCAAATAGACAAGACAAAAAGACAGCCTATTTTTTAACTCAGCATAGTGATTTCATAAGCATTTATAATCATAGCCCTATCACCAGGAAAAGTGAAGTGGCCCACACCAGGCAACAGGGTTTGTGGTACTGTTAAAGGAAATCAGCCAAGTTTTCAATTACTGTATTTGGTGTCTTGTTATATTGTATTTTAATCACTGTTGTAGGAGAAATACTACTTGGCTCTTCTTCCTCAAGCGTTAAAGTGTCTTGAGACATCTCATAATTCAACACCATCAGCAATCCAAGGACCTCTCCATACTCCTTGGACCATAGACTATCAGTTCAAAGTCCTGGTAAGTACTTTTAAAACCCCTAAACATCTTCAGGCCCAGGTATTTTACCCAGCCTGTTCCAACCTTCCATAGCATGCCCTGGTGCCCTGCCAGTGGGTTGGACTATAAGCACCATTATCTCTAACCCTGATTTCCAACATCTCAGGATTCCTAACAAAAGCAGGGCAGCGAAACATGATGCCCAAGCTTGTTTTTTTGTGACCTCCAGGAGTCAATTCAATTATTTTTCTTTTTTCCCCCTCCTCCTCCTCCTCCTCTTTCTTTCTTTCTTTCTTTCTTTCTTTCTTTCTTTCTTTTTCTTTTTCTTTTTCTTTTTGGCACCAAAATGCCCCCAAATGCCTTCTAAGAGGTGTGGAGGACATTTCTACCATGTTTGGGACTCCCCTGCTCCCCCTCCTAAGGATCAAACAAGTTTTATTGCAATTTTTTTCCAAAACAATTTTGGAGCCTTAAATGTCCTCTAGGGTGTATGTGAAGCATTTCCACTATATTTTGGCTCCTTGGACAGTTTAGGCCCAGAAGCCATCTTTTTTTTTGAAATATAAAGTGAACACGAAAAGACTTTCACTCACTTCCTGTTCTTAAAAAAGGCGTCACCTGCCCCGGGAAGCCACAAAACCATGTTGGAAATGTCCCTATGTCCCCCAGAGGGCATCGGGGGGGGGGGTGATTTTTTTTGTTTTGGCAGAAGGCGGTGCAATGACAGGGTTCAGCTGTCCAAGTCTCCTGAGAGACTAAAGCACCTCCTTGTTTTTCCACAGCTGCCCATCCCTGTTCTAAAGCCTTACATAGAGATGTCAGCCAGGGCCTGAAACTGGGATCTTGTGGAGGACATATATGTGTTTTACGGATGTGCTATGTAGCACTTCTATATGTTGCACAGAGGGAGTCTCCAAATCTGTCTGTTTTCTGCCCCTCTCCTTTATCTGTCTAATTGGTTAGCTAGCAAGGTAGCTAGAGATCAATATGGGCAACCAAGGCCCTTTCCGCAATGCACCTTTTCATGGAGCTGGGGTACAGGGATCACGCGAGCAGCCTCCAGCGAGAGGCTCTCGTGTTCTGATTCCTTCAGCTCCGCAGCTGCCACTCGTTCACGCAGTCCTCTTTCTTCCACAGTGCAGCCTGGGAGTTTTCCAGGCTGCGCTGGGGCAGGAAGTACAAGCACCACGGCTCTGGAGCTCCGCACACATGGCAAGTGCGCGTGGGCCCCCTGAGTGATGCGCGATCAAGCACCATTTTTGGCTCACAGCCAAAAATGAAAAAGTCCGCGAGTGGTGCCTGCCAGACCCTGAAGCATCACACGATTGTGAGTGCGTCATGTGGACCACTCCTCACATTCGTGTGATGCTCAAGGGGCCCTTTCGCATGGCAAATGCCATGTGAAAAGGGCCCAAGTTTGATGGACAGTGTAGGAATATTTTAAATAAATAAATTCAAAGATACAGACACACATACACACACAACACACGCACATATATAGAGAGAGAGGGAGAGAGGGAGAGAGGGGCACACAACTTGAAAGCACGAGGAAAACCATCAAGTTTCTATACATCCAGCTTTAATGGATGTGTTATTGTGTTAGCTTCTTATGGGACTGGGTGGCCACCTGTCAGAGATGCCATAGGTGTATAATTCTTGTACTTTACAGGAGTTGTACCAGATGGACTCCAAGATTCCTTCCAGTTCTAACATCCAAGAATGCTTTTATCTCCTCAGTCTGCTGGGAACTGGCAGCACCTACGCAACTGATAATACTGGTTGAAAAGGGTATAATTTTATTTTGAAAAGTTTTATTTTTCCTCCAGCTCAAATATCTAGTCACTATAGCCTTCCTTCGTGGAGCATTAGATAGCTGCGACAAAAACAAAACAAAACAGAAGAGTTGATTTCAGATCTACTTAAATGAACTCTAGCAACCATATTCAAAACCTGTTAGACTACAGAAACTCCTTTGGCCTTCCTAGGGGCAGCAGTAGCAATTAAAAATAAAAGGAATATAATCATTAAGTTATTGAGTCATCAGTTTTTATTATGTTTCATTTCTAAACGGAGAACCTTAATCAGGGTTGCTTTGCATTGCCCAATGGAGTGGAAATACTTTTCTATGGACATAATCGTGTTGCAGTAATTCATTACCCTTGGGCCTCATTAATGTCAACTGACATGATAAAAATTTCTCTGGCTTCTTCATCTTCTTCTTCTTTTTTTTAAAACTCATATTCATTACTGTTCATGACCTAGGCAATTTTTTCATTTCAGTGCTTGTTTAATGCTTAACTTCACTCTTGTGGCAGAACCTCACGTTATACCATTGCTAGAGTAGGGGGGAATAGAATGAAACACAGAAAAATGGTATGAAGAATCGACAGCACAAATGCAAATAACTAAGATTCATGCTGTTTTGTTTCTTCAGGTTTTATCTATGTTCATTTGGGCCACGTCCTAATTAGGAAAAATGCATTGCAAGGAAGATTAAAGGCAGAGACTGAACTATGACTTTCACAAACTTCATTTGCTAGTGATGTATATGAAGGTGATTCTTACAAGCTGCTTGTGGGTACAGAACACAGCACACATTTAGCACACTTCTCAGAGAGCATACCAATGTCCATTCTCAAGTTCTGTACCATACCCATAATTTGTATACAACCACTACTAGCATTATCCACCAGCATCATTAAATCTGTGCAAGGACCTTGGGACTGTTTTTAAGTTGTGTTTGTTGGGAGGTGCATGGAATCTAGTAGAAGTTCAGCAACACTTAGCATTGAAGAGTCGAGAATACCTCAAAGTGGGCAGTAGTAACAGGGCTAGATAGTTTGAGTCAACCAAAGTCATTCCCTTCTTGTCTACCTATCCCAACCTCTCTGTGACCTAACCGACACTCTTATAGATGTTTCTTCACGTCTTTTCTTTCCTATCAGTTCTCTCTCAGATCTTCCCTAGAATGAAACTAGAGTAGACTGAGGCCATTTCTGCACTAGCCTGTGCAGAAATGGGGTCTCAAAGGCCGCTCCTTAAACTGCAAACCCCAGGATTCCATAGGATGTTGAAAGTGGAGTAATAGCACTATAACAGGCTAGTACGGAAATGGCCTAGCACCCTGAGTAACTTTCTTATTTCTGAATGGAGTCCCTGTAATAAACCCTTAGTTTGTTTCTCTAAGCCATTGGTTTCTTTGCTCCTTAAATCAGGATCTCTGCCCACTGCATGCATGTACCTTTGATCAGGATCAATGCTGGCAGTCTGGTTGATATTCATCTTTCCTACTTGCAGAGGAGGGCAAATTATTTTTCTCAGCCATTATTTTTCAAGCATCCTTAAATATGAAGATCTTGAAAAGCACACTGTGTGCACAGAAGTGCCCTCCATATGTTCAATATAGCTTTATTGTTTGTTGTTCTGTGCCTTCAAGTCAGTTCTGACTTACACTGACCCTAAGGTGAACCTATCATGAAGTTTACTTGGCAAGATTTGTTCAGAGGGGGCTTGCCTTTGCTGCCCTCTGAAGCTGAGAATGTGACTTGTCCAGTGGGTTTCCATGGCCAAGCAAGGACTTGAACTCTGGTCTCCAGAGTCATAGTCCAACACTCAAACTGCTTTGCCATGCCACTCTCTCAATTAGTTCCAAGGAACTGCACACAGTATAGATTGCAGGCAGCCTGTATTAGGGCCTTTCTGCAACTCACCTTTTCTCGGCGCTGGGGTGCGGGGATCGTGCGAGCAGCCTCCAGCAAGAGGCTCTAGCGTCCCTGCTGCTTCAGCTCTACACGAGCTGCCTGCTCCTGAACAGGCATCGCAAGAGCCCTGCCTCTTCCTTCTGCAGCGCAGCCTGGGAGTTTCCCAGGCTGTGCAGTGGCAGGAAGCGCGAGCGCTGCAGCTGCAGAGGCTCTGCATGCATGGCAAGTGCACGTGGAGCCCTGGAGCAATGCGCGATCATGCACCATTTTCGGCTGAAAGCCAAAAATGAAAACGTGCACGAGCGGCACCTGCCCTACCCTGGAGCATTACGTAATTGTGAGTGCATTGTGCAGATCGCTCCTCACGATAGTGCGATGCTCCAGGCGCCCTTTCACATGGCAAATGCCATGCAAACAGGGCCTTAGTCATGGGAAAGCTCAATGGCAATTCGCTGTCTAAATATTTCTAAATATTTCTTGGTGCTTGATCATTTAGTATGCTTCTGAATGATAATTCCTGAGGACACACATCTTGGTGGCCCAATTTTGCCGGCACATTTCAAAGGGGATTAAACTGCCCCCCCCCCCCCGCCAGCAGGAGCTTACTTGTGGAAGGGCTTATGTTCCTCTGCTCTTCAGTTCTGGAGTCCATAAATCTGTGTAGCATTTGACCTGTAAAGAATGGCTTCCACACAGTGATTGTGTGAGATGTGACTTCATCAAATCCCTATTGTCTTGTCCAGATACACCACCTGCTCACATACATCTATAAATTTGCCCACACATCCATACTCTTCATACACATTAATACGCACTCTTTTTCTATTCACACACATCTCTCTGCCACTCTATTCCTTCACCTTCCCTTTCTTATCTGTCTTCTCTCTCTGCTCTCCATCTCTCCATTTGCCTCTTTTCTCACCTGCCCAGTCCTCCTACTTCCCAGCTGATCCATGTAAACCAGCTGAGAAACAATGAAATCAAGGCAGCGGAGAGGATGGGTTTGTGGCAGATCCTCCCCCCCACCCCAAATGGCCCCACAGGTCCAACCCTTGGGTTCCTATCACTCATCTTACCCTTTTCCCTTTAGGATTTCTCCCTAGATCAGGTCCTTAGGCCCTAACGTGATCACTATAATGGACAAACAGATGTGTTTTTGTAAAGTCGAAGGCTTTCATGGCCGGAATCCATAGGTTGTTGTGGGTTTTCTGGGTTTTGAGGCCGTGTTCTATTAGTATTTTCTCCTGACATTTCTCCTGCATCTGTGGCTGGCATCTTCAGAGGATATCCTCTGAAGGTGCCAGCCACAGATGCAGGTGAAATGTCAGGAGAAAATACTAATAGAACACGGTCTCAAAACCTGGAAAACCCACAACAACCTACAGATGTGTTTTTATTTTTTCCATTGAATTCAGTTTGTTAATATGTGATCAGTTCCCCCGCCCTTAATCCTTAAATGAATTTATGTACCACAGAGATGTAGATAATGAAACAATAAAGATTTATTGTGTAACAAATAAGTTAAGCATCTAGCTCCCCTCATACAATACAACATAACAGTTTATTTAAAACAAAATAACACTTTTCCCTGAACTCTTCTGAATTCCTCTCACACTATGGGCATTTCCCACCTAGTAAGAATGTTGCCCCCCCCCCCGAAATTTTCCTTCAGTCCTCAACTTTCTGGCATTCCAGAGAGTGAGACCTTGCAAATTGCTAACACAGAGAACTCCTATATTTGCTGTGCTTCCATTCCCACCTTATATCTGTACATTTCATTTTTTTTTCTGCCCAAGTATAGTACCTTACATTTCTCTCTGTTGAAATTCATTTTGTAAGTTTTGGCCCAGTTCCCTAACTTCTTAAGATCATTTTGAATTCTGACCTTGTCCTTTAGAGTATTAGCTATCCCTCCTAACTTGGTGTCATCTATAAAATTAATGAGAATGCCCTCTCTTCCTTCATCCAAATAATTGAAGATGTTGAATAGCACTGGGCCCAGGACAGAAACCTGGAACACCCCAATAGTCACTTCTCTCCAGAATGAAGAGAAGCCATTGGTAAGCATCCTTTGGGTTTGGTCAGTCAACCAGTTACAAATCCACCTCATATACCATTGTCTAGCCCACATTTTGCTAGCTTGTTTGCAAGAATATCACTGGGGACCTTGTCAAAGGCATTACTAAAGTCAAGATACATTATTTCCACAGTGTTCTTTTCATCTACCAAGCTAGTGACTCTATCAAAACAAGAGATAAGATTAGTCTGGCATGATTTGTTTTTGAGAAATCCATGTTGACTTTTAGTGATCACAACATTCCTATCTAAATGCTTACGTACTGTCTATTTAATGATCTGCTCTAGAATCTTTCCTGGTATTGATATCAGGCTGACTGGGCAGTAATTGTTTGGGTCTTCTTTTTTCCCTTTTTGCAGAAGGGGAAAGTATTTTCCCTCATGAAGTCTGCTGGGGCTTCTCCCATTCTCCAGGAATTCTCAAAGATTGCTGCCAGGAGTTCTGAGATTATTTCTGCCAGTTATTTTAATACTCTTGGGTTTAACTCATCCAGCCCTGGAGACTTAAATTCATTTAGAGTAGCCAGGTATACCTGTACTCTCTTAACCTATTTTATGCTGCATTTCCCCTACCATATCATCTGCTCCATTTTCCCCAGGGACAGCATTGTTTTCCTTCTGGGAGAACACCAAGGCAAAGAAGGTGTTCAGTAGTTCTGCCTTTTCTCTGTCCCCAGTTAACATTTCACCATCCTCTCCACACAAAGGCCCTACCATTTCCTTGCTCTTCCTTTTTCTATAAACATACCCCCCTTAAAAAAAACCCGTCTCATTGTTTTTAACAATAAAAACAATATATATACAGTTTGTACGTGTCTGCATATGTAATTTTCCCTCTCCCCTCCAAGCTGTTACACGAAAGAAACTGTGCTGTCTTTATAAAGAGAAACCCATGAATGTGGGGAAAGCACACAAATGCGCAAAGAATCTTTCCTTTTAATGGCGAAAAGTAACAAAACTTAAATAAACATTGTGAGGTCGGCGGAATCTAAAACAATTGTGTGAGTATCCCATGCACATTTTCTTTAGCTTTTTATCCACTAAATCAAACTTTTCAGTCATTTGGTTCTAAACAGAGTGAGACTTTGAATTCTTCAACAGCAACTGAACAGCAGAAGATGAAAACACGTTCTTTATTGAGCCCTGGTTTTCATAAAAATATATCAGTTTAATAAGTGCATCTAAAGGAAACCAGAATGATCATATTAAGAGGCTGCCAAATTTATAAACTCTGACAGTCCCACATACTGAGATGAACAGGCAAATGTATTTCATCTGAAATAAAAAATATTTTTTTCTCTTTGCATTTGCTGAAATAGAAAAGCACATACATCTGTCCTAAATTCCTTGGAAGGAGCGGAATGGTTATCAGTTAATAAGATATCATGACAATACCTCTTCTCTGCCCATGCTTTGTTCAGCTATATTTACCATTCCAGTGTAATTTTATTAAAGTCCAAAATCCAAATAAATTTTATTGCAGATATGAAAACAAACACGTTTTAGGTTGACTCCTATGCTGCAAGGACATAATTCATTCACTGGCATGACTGTATACCACTTTCATATCTGAAATCCATATGACTGGTGTTTTAATCCTTGTGGTCATTAACAGATGAGCTGGATCAGCTGGAGGAACAGTATTGCTACTGACTGTCACTGCATCATTTTTTTTTAACAAATACTTAAAGGAAATTATTTTAAATTACCACACAAACAAGCATATATGCGCACACACATACCTGTTATAATATGTTTGGTCTGGCCTTAATCATACTTAAAGTTATTCTTTTGTGTCTTCAAAGTCGTTTTTGATTTATAGTGACCTATCATGGGGTGTTCTTGGCAAGAGTTGTTCAGTGGGAGAAGCGGGTTGCCAGTAAGACATAAGTAAGGATGTACTTGTTTGAATTATTTGTTCCTACAGGGAGAACCAATAATTTGCTCAATTTTCTCCTTGCTGTAGGAATATCTTCAAAAAATATGCCATTTTTAATGACTTTATCACAGGGGAGAGAAACACCCTTGTTGTTGTTTTGTGCCTTTGAGTCATTTCTGACTTATGGTGACCCAAAGGTAAACCTATGATGGGATTTTCTGGGGCTGAGCATGTGTGACACACCCAAGGTCACTCAGTGAGTATCCATAGCCAAGCAAGGAATCAAACCCTGTCTCCAGGGTCATAGTCCTGTGCTCAAACCTCTACACCACACTGGTTCTCAGAAAGACCCTACCCCAGGCTTACCATTTTCCTCCCCTTCCCCACAACACATTCATGATTGTCATTGGCTGTGTTGCAATAGCAGTGCACAACGATGTCATCCTCTTAGATCTTCAAAAGACTTTTAGGACTCCCTCCTCTCCCATGGTTTTTAAGTGTCCAATATTGTTGCTGAACTGAAAACTAGAAAGAGTTCCTATATCTTTAATGATTGGGCAGATTGGGCCTAAACACACTAATAGCATCAGATCCCATCTGATCTTGGAAGCTAAGCAGGGTTAGCCCAGCTTAGTATTTGGATGGGAGACTAGCAATGAATACCAACTGCTATAGGCTATATTTCAGAGCAAGAAACTGGCAAAAACATCTCTGAGTGTTCTTTGCCTAAGAAAAGCCTATGAAATTCATGTGGTCACCATAAGTCAACTTGAAAGGACATACACATAGGGCCTTTCCACACAAAACTGTTATAGTGTTATTAGTCCACTTTTAAGATTCTATGGAATCCTGGGGCTTGCAATTTAGGGAGGGGAATTTACAATTATCAGCCAGAGAGCTCTTTGCCTTCCTCTTAGACTCTGAGAGAGTGTGACTTGCCCAAAGTCACCTAATGGGTTTCTAAGGTTGAATGGGGATTCAAATCCTGGTTTCCCGCTGTCCTAATCCAACACTCAGAACATTACACTGGTTCTTAGAATGTAAATGTACTAAAGATAAATATATTTTCTAGTGGGACAGAGACAATGAATGTGCAAAGGCATTGGTGAAATCACAGCTTTGTCCCACAGCTTCCCCTCATACACAATACTGGGTGTCAGAGTTAGCCAGAAAGGGTTGCCCTGATAAGAATTCAGGGTCTTTTCCTTTCAGCTGTACCAAGCTTTGCTTTTGAGCCAGGTCTGGAGCATTTTGTGCTGAATATTTCCTTCCAATTGATCGTGTTTGCTGTCCCTTTGCAATCTGTGCCAGACACAGAATTCCTGAAAAGCAGGAGAATAGTTAACAAGTGCTGTTGGCTGCCAACAAGATAAGTTGCATGGGCACAGCTTAATGGAAGGCAGTTGGGTGTTATAAACAAAACAAAACGGGAAACTATTGTCTCCAGGCCTGTCGGATGAGGCCAATCCCTCTGTTAGGCAAACAGCAGTGGGAAGAAAACAGTGAACTATAAAATAGTGAGTTACACTGAACCCAAGGAACAGGCAAGCAGCCAAGAAGAACTAGCCAAATGGAAGGTATTATGTGGCTTCTTGTGTAAGACAAAGGAACACAACACTTGTGGGCAGATGTTTTGTTGTTCCTTTTAAACACCATTTAATTAAGGAGGCAAAGAGGAACATCAGGATGCCAAATACAGATTTTCTGAAACAAACAGCTCCTCTTTATTTTACCTGCAGAGAGTCCCAACGTTGTGTGTACATGTACCTTCAAGTGGCCTGTTGGCTTCTGGCATTTCAGGAAAGGAATCTCAGAAAGAACTTCCTGACAGTCAGAGCTGTCCGGCAGTGGAATATGCTGCCTCAGAGTGTGGTAGAGTCTCCGTCTTTGGAGGTTTTTAAGCAGAGGCTGGATGGCCATCTGTTGGGAATGCTTTGATGGGTATTCCTACATGGCAGGGGGTTGGACTGGATGGCCCCTGTGGTCTCTTCCAACTCTATGGCCCTTTCCGCACCTTACCTTCTTCTGGTGCTGGGGTGCGGGGATCGCGCGAGCAGCCTCCGGCAAGAGGCTTTCGCATCCAGGGTCCTTTGGCTCCGCACGAGCTGCCTGCTCACGTGAGAGCCCCACCTCTTCCTTCTACAGTGCAGCCTAGGAGTTTCCCAGGCTGCGCTGGGGCAGGAAGTGCGACCGGCACAGCTCCAGAGGCTCTGCACGGCAGGTAAGTGCGCGTGGGGCCCAGGAGCAATGCACGATTGAGAACCATTTTCGGCTTCTAACCAAAAATGAAATGTGTGATCGGCACCTGCCGCCCCCTGGAGCATCGCGCGATTGCGAGTGCGTCATGCAGATCTGTCCTCACAATCAAGCGATGCTCCAGGCGCCCTTTCACATGGAAAATGCCGTGTGAAAAGGGCCTATGATTCTATGACCCCATGAATTTCATAGGGTTTTCTTAGGCAAGGAGTACTTAAGGGTGGTTTTGTCAGTTTGTTTCCTCTCAAATATAGCCTACAGCACCTGGTAGTTGTTGGCAGTTTCCCAAGTACTAACCAGGGCTGACCCTGGTTAGCTTCTAAGAGCAGATGGGATCCGGTCCCTTTGGCCTATTTAGGCCCTGCAGTTAAACCCGGGGCAGTACCAGCAAAGGTTTTTGTTTTGTTTTTACTACAACCCTCAGAATCCCTTCCCCAGCAACTAGCCATACTAGCTAGAGATTCTGCAAGTTGTAGTCCAAGAAAGTATTTTTCTTTCCTAAGCCCTAGGCTATCCATGGCCATTTCCACACCGGGCTTCTGTAATGGTGCAGAGTGACCTCTCACGGAGGTCTTCTACACCGTAGAGTGGACTGGCGTGGACTACTTTTTGTAGTTCCACACCAGAATCCACTCAGGAGCGGCCGGAACTAGCCGCGCTGCGTGTTTTTTAAAAACCTCTTTTTCGAGGTTTTTAAAAAGCAGAGAGCGCACAGCCCCGTGCCGCTCCATCGCCCGGCTCCGACACGGATTTGCAGGCACACGCAAGTGCGTGCCTGCAGATCTGCCGGGGCGGGCTTCCTGCTGGCGAGCTTCTCCACCAACCGGAAGCCGCCATTTGGGATGCCGGAGGACTGCGGAGCAGCGAGCTCGCGCTGTTCCGTGTCGCAACGGACTTACCCGGTTGCCGGTAAGCTCCGTTTTTGGGCGTTTTCGCCCGTTTCCCCCCGCACATGTGGAAAGGGCCCATCATATTAAACATTGGTTTAACACTGCATGTATCTTTTTGCAACAAATACATAGGAATTTCTGAATGGAACAGGGGGTGGGGAGCACAGGAGCTACAAAAACAGCTGGGAGAGGGTCTATGCCATCACCAGGGGACATGTTACCCTTGAAAATTCTAGTCAGCAAAGTAGGTACCCCAGTGGAAATGGTTACTAGAAAACTGGTCCTGAGCAGAGACTCCTGATCAATCCTATAATAACAAACATTTCATTATTAATTATGCCTGATAATGTACCTTGAAATACCAGAAAGAGACTGTGCTTTTAAAGTTGGTATAGGCCGCTGCAGGTAGAAACATGCCTATGATCCTATAGCCCTTTTCATTCTCTTTGTTAGCCACTAACTCACTTAATTTTGTGTAGTTTAGCACATTACAAGATTGTTCAAGAGTGCCATAAATTATGTCAAACACCATCAGTAACCACTTCAGAAAATCATTGCCTGTAGCCAGATCAAAAGGTGAACACCTGGAAACTAGCAGTGCTGGGAAAATAGAATAAATCATTTTTTCTCCTTTTCCTCTTGAAGATTTGTTAGTTTTTCTGTAAAGAATTCAAAAGGTTTATTTACAGCTTTCCAAATGACCCCTAATTTATTTAGAAGAAACACAGGCAAGCAAATCCATCTTCAGTGTAAGTCTACCACAGGCATTAAGGAGCTGTGTGTATGTGTATGTGTATGTATGTGTTTGTGTGTGTGTGTGTGTGTTTTCCTTCCCAATTGTTCTTATAAATACTGTGACAGATTCTCCTGTCATCTTTTAAAGAAACATTTTGAGAAAAATTCTACAGTATTGCTTTATTTGGTTATCTACTGTCATCTAGCTTGTTTTTCTCTGCTTGGAGTATACTCATAAATGCTGGAATAATAGATATCTGTTAGTTCCATCACACGCTGACAACATAATTAAATCTCCCATTAGTACTTCCACTTTAGGAACATTACTGTGTTTGAAGGAGAAAGCCTGGAAAGTAAAAGAATGTACGTTATTACTATTACTATATCATTATTATTAATGAATTAGAAATAGAAGCTTCAAAGCAGGTAAAAGAATGACAGTAAATGGGAAGGAGAGAAAACTGAGAGTAATACAATCATATAAATAAAGGTTGAGATTGCAGTTTTAGGCCATTTCTCCACTACACGGTTATAGTGCTATTATTCCACTTTCAACATCCTATGGAATCCTGGGTTTGCAGTTTAGGGAAGGGCATTTAGAATTCTTAGCCAGAGAGCTCTTGGGCCTCAGTAAACTACAAACCTCAGAATTCCACAGATGTTGAAAGTGGAATGATAGCGCTATAACACTGTAGTGCAGAAATGGACTTAGTTGCACTCAGTGGGATTGTGTGCAGATTGCTGCTAAAATGAATTGAATTGAAGGTCTGAAAAGAATCCCAGTGGAATTCCATCTTCTTTATAGAACCAAGATCCATGGCACAGAACAGCAGCATCTTAGGCATGCTTACTCAGAAGTAAGTCCAGTTATCCCCAGTGGGTCTTAGATCGTGTTAAGCAACCTGAAAATCAGTCCTATCCAATGCAGTCCTATCCATATTTTAGACCTGTTGAATCAATGGGAACTTGGCAAGCCAAATTTAAGTGCATACTGCTAATTCAGTCTTTAAGACTAACAATTGGCTTTAGCCCATCTTCTCAGATCTCCATTTTCTTCAATGAGGCTTACTCTGAGAAAAGTGTGAAATGCAGCCTGTAGTAAGCAACAAGGCCTACTCTGAAGAAAGTCAGTATAGGCACATCTTAGTTAACAAAGCCTCTGACAAAGACAGCTGCTTTTTATGAAGTCTTTTTATGGGAGTTCAGCCCAGCTCCCCCATTTTAGGTCATAACCAGCACTTTGAATTGTGCCTGGAAATGGGCCAGTAGTACTTTGAGCACATTGCTAAAGGAGAAGTATGTAGGTATAACGAACAAAAATTAACGGCGCCTATTCTCCTTTTGAAAACTATCATCTTGTATTTTTGTAGTCACTGCAACCTAGCTATAAAATGTCCTAAAGTATAACCAAATGGAGACATAAAATAAAATTTGTATAGGTAGAAACTATCACCCTGTACATTTAACATTTGAAAAATTTGAAACATTTGAAAGGTGCTTTGAGTCCCCTCGGGGAGAAAAGCGGGGTAGAAATAAAGATAATAATAATGTGAAAGGAAGTGATGAACACAAATCTGAGTTTTACAGCAGAGGTTTAAACATGTTTACAGAGGAATACATTCCAGTCTAAAGAGTTCAATAAAATGTAGTCTCTAAGAAGTGTAATTATGATTCAAACTACAGCCATACAGGTGTTATATGTACCATGTGTCTTAGATGCCCTTCAGACCTGGTACACTGCAGCAATGTACAACGGCTCTGCATTAGCCCCATGGAACCTGCATTTCCTAAATGAAATGAAATAGGCCTTTTCCAGCCTGAAAAGATACACTTAGGCCCTTTCCGCAGCTTACCTCCGTCTGGCGTGATTGCGCAGGGATCACGCGAGCAGCCTCTTCCGTGAGGCTTTCGCATCCCCGCTGCTCCTGCTCCGCAGCAGCTGCCTGCTGGCCGGCAGGCAGCATGAGGGCTCCAATTCTTCCTTCCACAGCACAGCCGGGTATTTTCCCAGGCTGCGCTGGGGAGGAAGTGCGAGGACCATGGCTCCAGAGGCTCCACACACATGGTAAGTCCGTGTGGGGCCCTGGAGTGACACGCGATCGCGCATCATTTTCAGCCAAAAGCCGAAAATGAAATATTGCGCGATTGGCGCCTGCTGGCCCCAGCAGTGTCGCACAATTGTGAGGACATCATGTGAAACGCTCCTCGCAATTGCACAACGCTCCGGAGGCCCTTTCGCGTGACAAATGCTGTGCAAAAAGGGCCTAAGAACCATTTATTGGATTTCAGCAAACTTTTTTTTATATTTATGTGTATACACACACACACACACACACACACACGCAATTTATTTATTTGAACATTTATTTAAATATTTATATTCCACCTTACATCTGAAGATCTCAGGGCAGCTCACAGCAAAATCAATTTAAAACAATGAATAAGAACAATCATTTTCAAAGACTAAAAATCTATGTCTCACTTAAAAACAAGAGCATTTACAACCAGTTAAAACAATTTAAAATAGTACAAATCATAACAGTATGTGCAAACTGGATAAAATCAATTAAGCCTGAAGGCTTTAATAAAAAGCCATGTTTTGAGTTGGCTTTGAAATGATGCCAACATTGGTGTTGAGGGTATTCTACAGCCACAAAAAAGGCTCTCTCCCATGTCCTACTGCAATGTATTACTCCTACTGATATAGTCCATGAGTTGGCAAAATAACAACCTTCAGATGGGAGGGCAGCTTCCATCAGCTCCAGCCAGCATAGCCAGAGGCAAAGAAGGCATTCTGACAATATGTGGAAAGGTGCACATTGCCCAAAACACCCCCATTAGTCCAGTGCACTTACACACAGTAAATTCCAATGCTATGTGGGCTCCAGTGAGATCGGCATCCCTAAAGTCATAGGAAACTGCTTCATTCCAATGGCATACAGAGTAACCCTCACAGTTATCACTGTTTGGAGATAAGAAAAGAGATTCTTATCCATGGTAGTATATAGGGGGTGGGGGTGGGGATTTTGAGGTTGGTGGGACAACCATCGCGGGCCAGAGTTCGGTGGTGAGCTGCCAGCTCCTTTGCCCTTGGATGAGAGAACTGTAACCTTAAATAACTAAAAATCTCTAGTGATGCTCCAAGCCTAGCACCTGAGACAGTGGTTTTTAGCATAAATCTATTTATATTTGCTGTTTATGCTGCCAATTTTACGGATATCTTGTTAGACCATGGATTGGCAAGCGTGGCCGTTCCAACATCTATCCAGTATAGCCAATAGGGAGGAACTGTACAGGGTTGCAATCAAAACATCTATAGGGCTAAAGTTTCTCCAACCTTCTAATAGAGAGAGAAAAGATTAATACAGTACTGAGGCTAAAATACATGAAGACAGTTGTGGTATGCCTTCATGTAGACTTATGGAGACCCTAAAGTGAGCATATCACAGGTTTTTCTTGGCAAAATTTCTTCAGTGGGGGTTTGCCTTCCTCTGGAGTTGGGAAATTCAGGTTTGGCCAAGGTCACTCAAAGGATTTCCATGGTTGAGCATAGATTTGAACTCTGGTCTCCCGAGTCCCCTACGTTAAAAAATATTAGAGACACTGGAATATAAATTGCTGAGGTAGTAGACTATCTCAACCAATCATAATCTTGTATTCCTGGGTAAGTTTTCTAATGAAACGAAAAGTATTAGACAAATGAAATGAAATGTATTGGACCTTTTTATTAACTATATCATATCTTGCAGCTTATATCAGGGGAGTATTTATTTCTTTGTTATATCTTGCCTTTCTTCTCCTATTTATTGGAACTTCCTTCTTTTCTGTTTACTCTTAAAGTTCCATGTGTTGTCTGTAGAAAGTGTCATTTAGTGTTTTTCTGCTCTATCATCAAGACCATACTGCACTGAATTATGCACGTCTGCATTCATTAAAATAACAGGTTGATTCTCTGAAAGGTCCAGAAGCTTATAATGAAATACAATTCAGCATACAGCTTGGGATTTTTAAAAGTCTATTTTTTTTCTTTTTAAAAAGATTTGTCTTAATGAGAGTTTGATGTCATAAATAAGGCAAATGTAGATTAATATTTCATATTGCACTCAGCATGACTAACCTGTATGTATCATTATTACTGCAAAATACATAGCTGTTTTAAATGTTTGCTCCTGGAGGTATTTTCTTGAACTTAGGCATAAGTTATCTAAACAGTTGAAAAAAGATTTATAGTTATGAAGAGACCTTTATGTCAAGCAAAGTTTTATGATATGTTCCATAATAAATTAACAATAAATGGATACAGGTGACTGTGGAATTTATGGTCTTTAATGTTTTAATGCTCCACTAAAGGAGAAAAAAAATCCATTATTAAGGTCTAAGAGGCTAATACAAGAATACCATCTACAAATTGTCAAATTAAATCCTTGTTAGGTAACTGAGCTGGAGAATACTTTAAATTAGGCTAGCAGCAGGAAAAGAGGGAAAAACAATGTACAGAAGTCATCAGTTTAACAAAAACAGAAAGAAAATTACAAATCATCGTTCTGCCCTATCAGCAAGGTTTAAATTCCTAAAGCCCAACCTCTCAAGCCATCTGATGGAGGATTTTAGTTGCAGAGTCTCCTCAAAGGGAAACCAACATTGAAATCCATTTTCTAACAACATAGTTGTCATATAACTGTACCATTTTGGATTTTGGGTGGGCAGCTGGTATGTTTGAGTGACATCTCATGAAATACGGCCTTGCAAGGAGAAGCAAAATGCTTAAGTTTGTAGAAGAGGGAATCTGAACATATAACCCTCTCTAGATTCTACAGCATGAAGTGATACAGCCCAACAACAGTTTCACCCTTTTACTAGATGCATAAATTGGAGCCACTACCAGATTTGTATAGAGTTCAAGTAAACCAGGCGTCACTCTGTCAGTGAGATAGTAGGGATGGCTACCAACCTAAAGCTACATAATGCTTCAAAATATTGGGGTTCCACATAGATAAGGTCCAAATAATTTTGTGTTTGTGCGTGTGTAACTCCACTGACACATACAAATGGCAACAATCCAGCCTATTGTGTCTCAAAATTAATTTGATTACCATAATAAAAAGAAAGAAAGAAAAAAGAAAAAAATCATATTCAGGAGCACTTAATTTATTTATGTTTATTTATTAAAATATTTATGTCCCACTGTTTATCCTAGGATTTCAGAGTAAATGAAATGATGAAATAAATTTAAAATAATAAATAATTATAAAATTTTCAAAAGATTAAAATATCTTAAATAGCTTCTTAGTTAAAAACAGGCAATTTAAAGACTTTATAACAATCTTGAATTATATAACCATGAAACATTTGCACTCTGAATAAAATCAGTTTGGACCAAAGACTTTAGTAAAAAGTCAAGTTGATTTCAGCATTGGTGCCAGTTGGGTCTCCTGAGGGAGGGAATTCCACAACTAGGATACTACCACAGAAAAGGTCCTCTCCCGTGTCCTACCATAATGTATATCCCCTACAGATGATATATGGAGCAGGACCCTTCCAATAGATTTCTATTCTTGGGCAGACATATATAGGCAGAGGTGCTCCCTCATATATCACAGGCCCAAGCTATTTAGAGCTTTATTGCCAGCTCCTTGAATTCAGAACAGAAATGTATTGGCAGGCAGTGCAGTTCTTTCAGAACTGGTGTTATATGGTATCTGAATGGAACACTAGTGAGTTGTCTAGCTGCTGCCAGACCCAAAACTCCTAACAACCTCTCCCTTAAGTTAATATAGGCATGTAGAATTGGATTTAACTTTACTTAGGGAATAAAATTATGTTCCAAGACAATAGAGTCTTCTCTCCAGTCTGTTTCCAGGCATAATTCAAAATGATGGCTATGATTGTGTTATTGTAAAATGCCTTCAGGCCTACTCTGGACTTATGGCTACCATAGCACAGGATTTTCTTGCCAAGATTTATTTACAGAAGGTTTGTCATTGCCTTTCTTTAAGGTTACTCAGTGAGCTCCTGTGGCTGACCAGAGATTCTAGTTCAACATTTCAACTGCTACACCATGCTGACCCTTGGCTATGACCTTTAAAGCTCTATATGGCTCAGGTCAAGAATGGCATTCTCCCATATGAATTTGTTGTGTCTTGAGCTCTTCAAAGGATGCCTTCTTTCTATCCCATTATCTTCTCAGGTACTTCTCATGGGAATATAAGAGAAAAGCCTTCTTGATGGCTATTCCCAGACTCTGGAATTCCATTCCTAGAGAGGCTCAGCCTGGTGCTTTTCCTAGTGTCCTTTTAGAGGCAAGCAAAGACTTTGGCCTTTTTCACATGGCATTCATCATGCGAAAAGGCCTCCAGAGCATTGCATGATTGCAAGGAGCGTTTCAGATGACATCCTTGCAATTGCGTGACGCTGCCAGGTCCAGCAGGTGCTGATCGTGCACTATATCATTTTTGGCTTTTAGCCCAAAATGGTGTGTGATTGTGCATCGCTCCAGGGCCCCACACACAGTTACCATCTGTGCGGAGCCTCCAGAGCCACAGCCCTTGTGCTTCCTCCCCCAGTGCAGCCTGGGAAAATACCTGGCTGCGCTGCAGAAGGAAGAGGCAGAGCCCTCACGGTGCCTGCCAGCCAGCCAGCAACTCCTACAGGACAGAAGCAGTGGGGACGCAAGAGCCTCACGGAAGAGACTGCTTGTATGATCCCTGCACGACCGTGCCAAACGCAGGTAAGTTGCGGAAAGGGCCTTTGTCTCAACAGGACTTTGAGATCTAATTAATGATAAAGAAAGAGCTTTTCACATGGTCTCATATGGTTTGTATTTATTCTTACTGTTCTTTTTACTGGACATGTTTTATATCGCTTTTAATTCTATTTGTAGCAGTTTAACTATATTTTAACTTTTGTGTATCTTAATTATGTGGAATTTTATCTGGGCTTGTTTTTACTTTTACTTTTGTTTCAACTTGTAAGTGGTCTTGAGTCTCATGGCTGGCGAAAAGACAAGATATAAGGAAATAACTAAAAAATAGTCAACAACAACAACAACAATAATCAAAATAATAATAACAACAACAACAATAGATGATAATCTCCACAGACAGAGACTTCTCCTGCAATGCAATAGTTAACCTGCTTACAGATGTTCTGCAGGTGGAAGGGGCCAGAAGAAGGTCTCCCAGAAAGCTAGTGAGGGATTCACAGGAACCCCTTGCCACCTTGACATTTAGAGTTGTAGTTCAGGATCATCCAGGCCCTGTGGTTTCTGGGCCAAAGCCTGAGACTTAGGGCAGCCTTCAGTGAGGTCAATCAGCATTATGAATAACAACCATAGTTTTTCAAAGCTTGTCATTCGAGCCTCCTCATTTGAACCCTCAGTTCCCACTTGGAAATGATCGATGAAAACTGGAGACTCCAGGTCAGACCCTGAAATAAGAAACCCTACTGACATTACCTGAAAGAAACACCTGAAACTATTCCACTTCTGTACACATGAATATACCTGAATATCACAAGCTCTCCTTGCTCACAGCAGCTAAGACAAGTTCATGCAAGGGGGGATGCTGATCGTTATTGAGTATCTCTCCTACTATTTTTTTTTAAATACTCAGTAAAAAGCAGTGTCCTCCCTTGCGTGGACCTGTGAGCAAGTAGAGCTTGGGTTATTCATTACATTACCTTACCTTTCTATCCCACTTTTCTTCCAGGTGGGGACTCAGGGTAGATGTGTTTGATGCCACCTTCCTAAATGAGTCATTAAAAACAAGGCAAAACTAAGTGGAACTGGATTGGGTAAGGGCTGTAAGTTGAGTGACTGAGAACCTTTTAGCCAAAGTTCCCCTGATTCACTCAACAGAAACTCTTAGTAGGCTGGGGAAAAAGCTTCCTGAAGGGCTGTGTGGTCCCTGCTGGGGCTATAGGTCTGGGAAGGCCATTGTCCCTCCAAAAAAACTTTTCCTTTGCTTCTCAAATTTCTAGCATTGCAGTAACTTAAAACTTCAGTTGCACCTTTGGAACTACATTTTAGGTATCCAAAGAAAAGGGGCAAGCAAAGTTACCAAGGTTATGTAAGCAAGGCAAATACAAGAGTTCTAGGTGTGAATGATTTTCAGTCTCTCTCTCTCTCTCTCTCTGCAGTGCTATAAATTTGAGTAACAAAGGAACATTCCATTAGAAAGGCCAAAACTTTTATGCGGGTGCAGTATCCTCATTTCTCTGCCACCTTATCTACACCTCTGGTCTTTGCTGGGCAGTTTAGGCAAAGTTGAGCTTATGGGACTTGGTGCATGGTGTATCTGTGTGTGTTTTCTTGTGTTGGATTTAACCAGAGTTTGGAAAAGTTTCTGTTTTGGGTTTTTTGTTTGTTTTTTCTTTGGAAGAGAGAGGGAACTACAAACTCCCAGCATTGTCTATGCTGGCTGATAGGTTCTGAGAGTTACTAATCCTCTTGGAGTAAGTTTTTCCCAATCTCTGTATCTAAGACTGGGAATTTTATCCTTTTCTTACCAAATCTGAGATAAAATTTATGGGAAATGAAGAGAGAAGGGAAGATAGACTACCTGTAACAAACCCCAGGATGACACAGATGGGCAGTAATAGGACATTCGTGCCAAAGCTAACAGGTTCTGAAAAGAGGGAGCTGAAAAACACAGTCTATTTGGAATAGCCTTTTCTCTCTATCTGGGCTTACAGATAGGCAGCAACTGTGCCTCCCGCAGATGCAAGCCAGATACATCTGGGGTGTGCTGAAGGAAAGGACAAGGCAAAAATTACTTTAAGGGTATGTATCAAATACATTATTGCTGTATCTGCACATTAACACACCAGTACAGAAGTGGAGCATTTTAAAAGGCCTCTGATAATACCACAATGGCATTTAACAACTAAAAGAAACCACATGCCATTAAAGCCCTTTGCCTAATTGGGAGAGACATTTATTTTAAAAGAATCTATTCTTTTGGAGGCCTGGCTTTTAAAGCTAATAACTCACTGTGTTAATCTATTTGATCTACTGGACTGATCTGCTCCAAGGGTCAGAGACCATGCCTTCTTCTGTTTATATAGCTCCAAACATTGTTTCTGCTCTGCAGATAATAATGATACTGGTAATGATACTCCATCAACTTGCTACAGACACCAAATAAATCTTTTGTGTGCGTAACTGGAGGCACAGATTGTAGCTGGCTGTGGATCACTGGCACACAGTAAGACAGTTTGTCTTATTGTTCTCCCCCAAAAAAGCATCCCTGTGGGGTGAAGGCAAAGTTGCAAAACAATCACTCATAGCTTCTGTATCTGTTTACTTCAACTTATTTTTTTAAAGATTTTTAAACTTCAGAAAAGCAATACATTAGTCAGTATTTCTGCCAGTTCCAAATCCAATGACTGCAATGAAATTTAAGAGAGGAGTTCAGGCATATCTAACTTGCACACACCCTAGAACACGGGGATAACCGTTTCAGGGGCCTGCTTCATTGTCTATGCTATGTTAAGTAATACATACTCTCCAACATTTCAAAGATGAAAACTGGGATGCATTCTCCAAGCAACTTCCAAGCATGGTCAAAATGGCAAGAGTTATCAAAAAGGACAAGCAGACAAGCTAGGAAAGACTGCAGCAGCTTGTTTTGCCTGCTTCTATTGGGAAAGGTAAGAATTTGCTCTCTTCTGTCCGCCTCTCATTGAGTTGAGAACTACTTGTGCACTTTGCACTCAGTTTGCACCACTGGAAGTAAGCTGAGGAAGAAGAGGAAAAGCAAGAGGAAGAGAAAGAAACTGGAATGTTTCAAAAGCACATGAAGAACTGGGACAATAGAGGATTAATTGAGACATCAAATAGGGACAGTTGGAGGCTATGTTAGCATGTTACCTTACCGTGTCCTTTCAACATCAATCTTCTTTCCTCTGAAAACTGGGGCCAACACTGAAGCTGAGGTCAACAGGTGATATTGTAGTAGACATGCCTTTAAAATTCCAAAATTTAAAATCCCAGAACGGACAACACCGCAGTGTCAGAAGGGATATTTGATTCCTACCTACCTACCAGACGCTGCTGAAATTCAGCAGCCATCTTCAGTCTTGCCTTCAGCATGTGTGTGTATGTGCCTTCAAGTTGCCAGTCAACTTATGGTGACACCATGAATTTCATAGGATTTTCTTAGCCAAGGAATACTCAGAGGTGGTTTTCCTAGCAACTTCCTCTGAAATATAGATTATCACACCTGGTATTAATTGTTGATCTCCAGTCCAAATACTAACTGGAGCTAAGATCAGAAAGGATCTAGTTACTTTAAGATATTTAGTCTGGGACTGCCATCAGCATACTTGCTTTTAAAATTTACTGGCATTTCGAACACCCAGAGATTTGTAGACTAGCAAGTTAGATTGTCTGCTTCCTGTCTAGAAGGGCAGGTGAGAAGAAAGGTGTTGTTTTTGCAGGATTGCTGAGTTTCGGTGATGTAGTGCTAACAGGAGGAGCAGATGGAAGCAGTAAGGGCTGCAAAAATAGATAGCTGTGTGTTGGTAAAAGCCAACCTCTTGCACAGTTTATCTTTAAGCTAAAGAGCACAACTGTGCATGTTTATAAAGCATCCCACTTTATTGTGGATATAAATTTAAAACTTTTTATTAATTCTGACAAAGCTACACCATTACACAATAAGTCCTTGGCTCTTTACTTGCAATGGAAAAGGATTAAGACTAATGCCATTTCCACACGACGGGGCTGTGCCACTTCTGGGACAGGATGGCAGTGGTCGTCAGGTTGTGCTTCAGCACAATGTCATTGTTGGCCCACTGCCATCCCACCTCCAAGTGTTGTGTTCACGCAGTTTTTGCAAAACAGAAGAAATTTATTTTGTGTCTGTGATCGTGTGGCACTCCTGTCACTCTCGGCCACGTGGAAGCCATGGAAGCACAACGGTGACGCTTCCTTCTGTAGCACAACAATGGAAAGTGCCCAGCCATGCTGCAGGAGGAAGAGGTGGTGCCATTGCTCTCCCTTCTGCATGGACCGAGCAGGTGCAGTGGGGAGCCTTGCTGAGGCGCTCCCTTCTGGACCCGTAACTGCAGTGAGATGACACAGAAAAGTGTTGTGATATGGAAATGGCCTGAAAGACCAAGGAAAGGTATGGAAACAAACCGTACAGGAGTCCAAGCTGTGAGACAGTATAGAATGTTCTTTCTACTGTTTTCATGGTAGGAAAGCAAGAGCAGGATTCTTCATGTTTAACTGATATGCTTGACCTATTAATTTGTACATGTCCTAACCTTTCCCTGGAAGCAAACCTGCTTCATTTGCATTTTGATCCTCAATTTTGAGGGAAAGAAAATTAATCTGCTACTCTTAGGAAGAACTTTCACTGAATGTTGTAGGACTTACTGCTGAATAAAGATGTCTAAGGTTATATTGCCTGTTAATTGTACAAGTCATTTGGGGAGAGGAGGAAGAGTAAAAGAATGCCTGCAGACATGAGCCTTCTAGTCACACCTATACTTTAAAGAGGGCAGAGCAAGACATTTGACTATTTGAGGCAGAATAGCCAACTGAAGCCTTCCCAAAGTCAAAATAGAGAGTATCCTAGGCCACTCAAGCTATATTAGAGTTTGAGACAAAAAAAAATCTCAGTAGTGCCCCCACTTTCTTCCTAATATTCAGGTGGATGTTTGTAGGTCAGGGACAGAACCTGCTGCAGTGAGCCTATCACTGCTCTTTGCCAAGTCACTGAACAGCAAGTAAAAAGGCTACTTCCAATCTCCTTTTAAGCCTTCTCTTGAAGCTCTTGACTCCCTAACCTGATATTTTGTATCAGGTTTCTATCCATACTCCTAGATTCCTTGTATTTTAAACAAAACCTCTTTTATTTTAAGCCCCTGATGAAAAGACAGACAACATGTCAGTATAACCTATTAAATATATTGGTACAGAATAAAGAAGACTGCATGAGGAACAAGGAACATAAATAACCACTTCTAAATTGATACCTGTTTCTGGAAGAAACACACTGGATATTGTCAAAAACAGTATCTTGGCAAGGAAACGTAAGTCTCTGGTTGTCTTTCCTTCCTCACACTTTGATCTGTGCAGAATAATCAGGATGTATTAAAGATTTTCATCTTTGTGATATAGAGGTGGATAAACTCAAGTATAAAGATGTCAAATGTGGATGAAACTGGAAAGCATAAATTTTTCATGTTATCATCAATGGGGGAAACGGGCTGCCATTTGCTGCAGTATGCAGTAAAATATGGTTGCTGCTATTTGCATACATTATCCCACATACCTGACATGGCATCAAGATATGGGAATCCCACTATACAATTCAGTGTCTTGCGACAACCATTCCTGCATAGTTGCTGTCATTGCCACACATATCCCTGATGTTTCTATTAAGTTAGAACAGCAAGCCATTATGCATAGGAGAAATAGCACCATAATGGATGAGACCCACATTTGTCATCATGTGGAACCATGCACAAACGAGTGATAAAAGAAATGAAGTGCACTGGACTTTGAGTTGGCACAGTAGCGGTCTCTACACTGAGCTAATACATCCAGCCTACCAAAGTCACAGATCAGACATTTCGAAAAGGCACAGTCAGATTGGGAGGAAAGTTCAGTAAATATATTATTATGTTATATTTCCTCCAAATCACCAGGGGTGAAATAAATGCAGTTAATATGTTTTGGGGGTTGATATAGGGAACAGAAGAATCCTTCTTTATTAATTTTTTACGTATTGGTGGAATTAGGAAATCATCTTGCTGCCAACTATAGCCCATTAATAGGAAATGGAATGAGATCAAATGGTCAACAATAGCAAAGAAGGGGAGGAGAATAAAAAAGAAAAAAAATCAGTAGCATCAGGAAGATAGCTTAAATTATCAAAACAATAGTGGAAACATTTCTGTTTGGTTTGATCTGGTTTTGCATCTGAAAGTATTGGGTACTTTCCACATGTGATTAGTGTGATATTTTATTTTATCAGTACTAAAAGAGAAAAAACTTCATTATAGTTACAAGATCAAAATCTGCAGATGTCTGAAACACTAAACTGTTTTACAGTTTTGGCTGCCCAAAGTTATTGATGTCCCAGAACGTTAAAAGCATGTTCAACTTTATCTGGTCTGCTGGAGGATTTCCCTTATATGGGTATCTAATGTAAAGGCATCATTATACCAGTGCTTTAAACAGTGTGCAGAAATGGTTTTATGGGTTTCAGATGTGTTTAAGCTTAAAAGTAAAGCCAGTTTGTAGGGTGGGAGAGATGAAAGTAGGCAAGTGATGAATACAGAATGTGATCCAATTACCATACAGTTAGTCACATTAAGAAAGGAAAAAGACTAGGAATCCCTTTTGCCTGAGTATATCTTTCAAAACTTTTGTCCTTAATCAGGCGAAAGGTATGTGCACCCTTTCAGATGCTGGACTGTAATTCCCATGAGCCCTAACCAGGATAATCATGGTTGTGGATTGATGACAGTTTCAGTCCAACAATATCAGGAGGGCCATACCTTCACGATCCCTGACCTAAATGCGACTGAGGTTAGTGTCCCTCACACTAAAGTCAAAGATCAATAGGACTTTCTTTCATTTGTTTCAATGGTAGAGCAATCTATGGAGGTCATGATGGGAGGAGAGTTTAGGCAAGGCTGGACTGAGGCAGGTGGGGACTTGGAGAAGTCCAAAACCCATGTGTGCCACATAGATGAGTCATTCTATCCACATAAGTGAGCCATAGAAATTAAATAAACTATATGTGTGTGTGTGTGTGTGTGTGTATCTCACAAAGCACAAGAGAGCTGCAGAAAAACCTCCATGTGTTAACTCAATTTGAGCCCTGCGGATTCCATGAGACCGACAGTCTGATCCCATGCATTTTTCAACACAGTTGCTCAAGTAACGCACAAAATATGGACAACAACAGAAACACTGAGAGATTTAGGAAGCAAGTGAGGAAGAAGAATTGTCAACGATACCTTTTCGCTTCAGCATTGTGCCTCCCACAGTACCTGGAGCAACTGCTATCAGATGAAACTTTGCTAAGCTCTCTCTCTCCTTCTGCGTGGTGTGTGTGTGTATGTGCATATGCTTACAAGCCTTCAAATGACCTTTCATGGGGCTTTCTTAGGCAAGGATTACTCAGAAGTGGTTTTCCCAGTTCCTTCCTCTGATATATAGCCTACAGCACCAGGTATTCATTGGTGGTCTCCCATCCAAGCACTAATCAGAACTGACCCTGCTTAGCTTCTAAGATCAGACAGGATCTGGTATCTTTGAGGTATTCAGACCCTGCTAAGATGGCCCTGAAGTTTTGGGTCTTTACAGGCTTTCACCCAGAGCTTGGAAACATTCCTTTTACAGTCATATTTTTCAGAGATCTGCAGCCCGTGGTTGCATGATTATCTAAATCTGTACCTGTGCTACCCAGAACAGAAAAGGAGAGAGCACTTTATCTTCTCTTTTTGCCCCTTCACAAATTTTAATTTTTAAATTAGCATTTGTCACTCTCCTGGTTCCAAACTAGCTTTTCCCATACCGTCAAACAAAAAACAAACATGAGTTAGTGCAGATTAAATAATGGACGGTGGATATACATGACTGGTTGTTCACAACCAGCTATGGGCAGTTTATTCCCCTGCAGTCATGAAAGGCTGAAGTGGTACTTTAGGCATTTATTCAAATATTTTACACATATTTCAGTTGTTAATCATGAAAAATAACATGTTGATACAGTTGTTGATGTGCTCTTGTAGTATTTTTTTAAAGTCCCCACTTCCTTCTTTAAAATTCAGTCTCATCAGAATATTGGAAGCAGGCAAAGCCCATTTTGATATGTTTAGATTGTTTTCAAGGTGTGAAATTGGTGTGTGCCAACAACAAAGGGAAATATTTCTTTTAATATTGCATTTCCATTCCACTTGAAACAGTACTGCTCTTTGGCACAAAACCAAGAAAACGAAGTGAGAAATTTTTCAGGGCATATGACTATAATAAAAAATATACTTAATCCTGGACTAACAATGGATTAAACTAGTGGGACATCGTTTGTATTAGATCACAAGGAAGAGTATCAAAAATCGAGGCAATAGTTTTGAAACAACAACCAGCAGTGAAAAGTTTACTTTTAATATAAACCAGACAGTCCAAAATAATTTGTGGGGTTTTTTTTTAATTCTTACCCTTCCTCTTGTGTTCTTTTGAGTAAGTCAAAGCCACATAACAGCAGCAGCTGGTTTCAATTTCATTCTGGATCTTTAGTAAGCTGAAAACTCTAGACAGTGTCTACAAAGGTTGGTGGGGAAAAGAGAAGTCATTTTTGTAAACAGAAGTAAGTGTTTTATATAGTAGGTGCATTTGGGGAAAACATGCTAATATATTAGAATAAATTACTCTTCCATCTTTATCTCCTTATATTTGAGCAAACATCAATTGCATGCATGCCATGTGAAAAGAATGCCTTTAAAATGCATGGCAAGTGTGCACCCACACAAAATCACTACTGTAACAAAACCAGCTGTGTGTAATAGAAAGCAAATGATTTACAATGTTACTTAAGACACTACTTTATTTTACATTATCATAAAAAGAACAGAACTGAGAATTTGCATGACAAACACAAGGACCTAGAAAATTCCAAATCATATCATTTGCGAGGGTATGCATGTGTGTTTGCATTAATAGGTATTAAGTTAAGAAGGTGGATTGTTAAGTATTAAAAGAATATTTTTCAGAGAGTGCAGTTTAACTACTGGATGAAATTCTAACTTATTTAGAGAAAGCAAGGCGATATAAGCATATAGTTTTGCAATCATTTTGAGGATTTACTTTTGTGACAGTGAGAGTATATTCATAGGTCATCATTTTTTAAGATTATCATCTACTCAAATCTTTCATTGATCTTCAGGCCCCATACAAGAATGAAGTGGTAGTCAAGACTAGTGGGAAAGATCTCAGAGGTCCCTAGACTTCACCTATTGATCCCATGAATTCCCATCCTGACTACAACTAAGAAGGCCACTTCACTGACATCTGGTAATGAACACTTCATTATCACATAGCCTGTGGAAATGAAAGCTAGGTAGTTCTCTCAGCTGCCTAATATATGTGCCCTCTGCTGTATAATATTTGTATTAACTACAGATGGCGTATTAAGAGATCTTTTCAATTTTTGCTGTTGCCCCATGATTATTACAAATGTCATACAGATTGTCATAAAAGAACCCTTCCATCTCAAAGAAACAATACGTACAACCATATGCAGATATACTAAAAATGAAATCCTATGCAGATTCTCTTGAGAGTAATCCTGTTTAGAAGATATTGACACTTCTGAACAGACACACATAAAGTGTTGCCAATCAAGGTGCAAATGCACACACATAGTTGAAAGCACTAGGCTCTGGTGCCATGAGGAAACATCAAGACTACCTGAATTACCCATTTCCCTCAGAACTGAATGCAGGCAAGAGGTCTTGCAGCACACATGAAAGACCAGCTTCTGAACAAACTTTAGTGTGTCATTTTCTCCTTGTTTTTTTTTCCCCCTTCTGTCCTCAGCCACTGAAAACCTTTCTTCTCACTCCATGCACATACAAGCTTACTCTCCAGTAGGACTATGTCATTTTCTTCACCTTCTCTGCCAACCTATTTTTCCTTTAGTTTCTATCCACAGTCTCTCCCTTCCTTCAGTCTTCCAACTTTTCTCCTCCTTCCTCTCCATCTTCTTCTCTGTTTCTTTAGGCCATTTTAATGGGCACTTCACTCCTTCACCCCTGGGCAGTTTCATCTGCTACTTTATCTGACTTCCAAGCCAGAAAGTGGCATTCATACGTGATGTCACTCAGGCCCCTTGCTGCCATGAGGCTAGGTGATTCCTTGGTCAGCTGTGAACTCAGGACTAGCAAATTTGTTGGTTGCCACAGCTGGTGGGCCCCTGATGTTCTTTGTGCTGATAACTTGCTCTACTTCCCATGACACCCCTTCTCATTACTGTCAGGCTAGTAACCCTCACAAAATTGTCTGGAGAAAACATGGGAGTGGTCCTTCTCAGTGGCTGATTCTGGAACTTCCTTCTACAAAGTCTCTGCCAGCTTCCTTTTTGGCATCCTTCTGACAACAGGTGATGGGCTTTGGGGAACTGAACATTTGTGGTGAAAGGGCTTTTGATAGTCTGCTGTACTTTAAAAATACAATTAAAAATAAAATATGTTTTGTGTTTCTAATAGGTTTTAATTCCATTGGTTTAATTCTATTTTAATTTTTCCCAAGTTTTTACTGATGTGTACAATACAATACAATCTGAATCCATTTTTTGTTTTCTAAGCTTCTTGAGTTCCAGGTATGAGAAAAAGGGAAGAGAATAATGATGGAGACAGTGATCATTATATACATTGTGTTTGTGTGCGTGCATGTATATGTGTGTGTGTGGATATATTTATCATTGATTAAATATTTTTATTATTTTTATTATTGATTAAAATACTTAAATCCTACTCTTTATCATAAGATCTCAGTGCCATACAATAAGATCAGTTTAAACATTTTTTTAAAAATTAAAATGATAAAACATAATTTTAAAAGTTTAAAGGCATCTTAACTTAGCAATTTAAAAGAAATAAAGACTCCAAAGGCTCAGATTTAAAAGGCCATGTTTTAACTTGGCACAAGAATGAAAACAGGATCAGTACAAATCCAGCCTCCAATAGGAAGGTCTTGCACAACTGGGGTACAACAGCAGAAAAGGCCTTCTCCCACATTTACATCAAACCCACTTGTGGGACACAGAGGAGAGCCTCTCTATGTTACCCTGATTTCTGGGGGTCCCAGGAGGGACACCTAAAAGTGCTCACAACAATGGGGAGGGAATTAGCACAGAGCACAAGTTGGCAATGCGAGAGGCAGGGTAACGTAGCAAGATCTTGAACCCTATGTCTATGGGGTCAGGCTGAGTCAAGGATAAGACAGATGTTGAAATTAATAATTGTTTTATATAAGCACAATCAAACAAATGTATGCAACACAATCACACAAGATACTAAAGAAATAAAGGTAGGAGCGGATAGAGGGATTTTTGAGGAGGTTTGGTATGGGAAATACTATACCTGTCCTGAAGCCCGGTTAGAAGCGGAGAAGCTGGAGAGCGTGGATTCTCAGCATGTGGAGCTGAGGGGAAGGCTCGCTGGACAAAGCGACAGGAAGGCGGGATGGAAGCTAAGAGCGATCCGAGGAAGCGCTCAAAGTCAGGGGTTCTTATAGGGAAGATTGTGGCTGCAGGCTAGGTTGTACTTGGGGAAAACAATGAGTTTGGGCTGGAGACAAAGCCTCCGAAAGGTTGGTATTTGAATGATTGAGTTATAGCCAAATTGTCAATAGAGTAGCCAGTATGCAAACGCAGAGTGCTTGAGCATTGTATAGTTCGATCATCAAGCTGCCTGCGCGGGGCAGGGGATCTTTTGAAAGTTGCGTGCATACATAATTGAGGTACTTGCCTAGAGGTCTCCTGAAGCTGCGAGTCGGCTATTTCTGGCCTGCTTGTATTTGTTTGGAATATTACAGCGATTATCGGCTGAGCCTGTGTGCGTGCTTGTCCGGGGGCCTCGCAAGCACATGGAGAGGAATGGGTATAGGAGGCCGAATTATTGATATCAAAAGATATCTTTAATATCCTACAAGCTCGGGCCAGCAATGGTGGTAACATCTAGCTGATCTCAATCCTTGAGAAGGTGTATATAGGAGGGACATTTTTATTGGCACTCATACGTGATGTCACATATGAGTGTAAGTACTGAAGTCCCAAGCCACTCCTGGCTTCTAAATATCATTGCCAGTCTGAATTAAGACTGGAAATGTATTGGGAGGCAATAGAATTCCTTCAAAATTAGTGTCATATGGTTCCTATATGATGATATTCTTAAATATTTTCTACGGCTTGAATCCAATTTAATGCTTGCAGTAGCACAGAGATTTTCAGCCACTCCTCATCTACACCTTTCCAGCACTGAAAATTTCCAGTCCCTTGGAGCAGGAGGTTTTACATTTTTATAGGGTTTGGGGGAGGTTGTAGGGCATACTGTGCCCATGCCGCTTGCACTTGTGCTAGCTGTTCTGTGGGCTCAAGGGTGTTGTTACATACTAACCTACAATAGCTTTCGTTATTGTAAGAATACATACCTGGACTCACATGGCATGAGACATTGGAGGGGAGGGTACAGATTTTATGCCCTCCATGGCAGAGATCCAGGTGCTCTGTGGTTTGTGCTTGGTGCCAGGGTTCAGAATGTGAGAGGAGCAGGGTGTAAATTGCCTGCCCAGCATTCACATGCCTCTTTGACTGTCTTCACGCAAATGGATCATGCCTACTCTTGGGTTCAAGGATTCTGCTGTGTGCTTTTCTTAAGCTTAGGAAGGCCACGAGTCTCAAGAGCTTATTGGACAGGGCCATTTTGACAGGTCTTTGTGATGTTATTGCAGGTGTATGTAAGCTTTATAATAGGACTGGATTGTTGCATATTATAGTGGAGGACTTGAAGGTTTGGCAGCACTTTCTGCGGTTCTTTATAGAACCTGGTGGTTCTATATGTTTTGATGTTTGTTTTAGAGGCCACTAGTATACTCAGGCTTGGCCTCAGAAGTGGGCTAGGGCAGGCATGTTATCTAATTCGATATTTTAAAGATTTTTTTCCCAATAATCGTGGCAGTCCAGATTTAGGCAGAGGAGTTGGCTAACTCCTCTGTCTATTTCTGGTGTGATAGCATGGCTGCAGTCCATTGTTAAATCTGTTCTGTGTCTTCTAGGTCACCCAGTATTATGTGCCTTGCTAAGACTTTTGTTTTGCAATGATTGTGTTATAACATCCTGTTTATGCCACTCCATGCAGCTGGTGTGGATAATGAAATTGCTGAGGCTCCTTCAGGTCCACAGATGGAGTGCTTCAGACACCCTGCCCTGGATTCCTGTCTCGTTCTGATGCCCGCAGACCTGTGCAGCTTTGGAGGGGTGAGGCTGTTTAAGCCATTGGTCTCTCTCTAGCTCCTAGTACTTAAAGGAGTTATCACCATGCAGGGAGGGAGGGAATTTGAGAGTTTCAGGATGAACAATGGGATATGGGCAGCTTGCCCCATCTTTGTCAACTACATCCTGCATTACAGTGGAATGGCTTGGGAGAATAAGCTTCCAGTGGAGTAGTTTGCAGCCTGTGTCACAAGCACTTCTCAGATTTGTTTTTGCTGCAGAGTTAAACACAATCCATGTTTACTCACAAGTAAATCCTCCCAGTTTCTATTGGATTGGCTCCCAAGTACATCCAGAAAGGACTGCAACCTTTACTAGCTTTCTAATGAGCTAACTGAATTTTATGCCCCGAATGGAACAGAAAGATCATTAATGTAAACCTAGTTTTTAGGCAAAACAAATGCTTTTTAACAATTATGATAAAGGATATTCTTCTTTTATCTTAACATTTTCCATTCAGTTCCTCTGGACTATTTCATTTGGATAAATAGAAGACTAATATTGGTTAGGTCTGAAGGTACATCTCAGACACTTCCTTTACATTGCTTTATAATTATAAGAAACTATGTGTAGCTATTCATTTAATTGAAAAAAAACTTTAAGGACTGTAAGGCCATCAACAGGCGGTAGCTATGCAGAAAATTTAGATTGTATCTCTCATTCATCTCTTAATTCTAAAGGCTGCAATAAAATTACTTCTTTCTTTTTAACAAACACCTCACTTATAAAAGTAAAGTTAAATATTGGATGGAAGAATCTGACAAAATGTGTTATGGAAGTACACCAGATACATAAGATTCCTGTTTCTATGACAAGGTAGTTGCCAATGGAGTGTAACCAGGATTTGTTTAGAACAGCAATCTCTCAAAGTCCAGGGACAAACTCAGTTCACACACTTTCTTTCACACACTATGCAGTGCGCACAAACCAATCATTTCCACCTTTTGTTTTCCTGCTGTGTCAGGATTTTGCAGCAGCAAACTTATTACTCTGTTCACTTCTGCTATATGCTTATCTGATGTCTGGATGTATCAGAGCAATCTTAAGGTGCCAGCCAAGGACTGCAGGATTTACTGGAAACCTTGCTAAGTTGTTATCTGTGGCACAGATGCAAATGGTGCCTTTGGGGATCCAGGTCAAGAAACATAGCAGCCCAAACTCTTGGTTCTTGAGGCCAGAAATCACAGCTATCTCCCCCTCCCTGACAGTTACACCAAAGTAAATAACTAACAATTTGCTGCTATTTCATGACACCTGCAATATGCTGCCTGAGGCAGTCATCTTCTTTTCTCTAGTGGTAGGGCCAGATCTGAAGCCTGTTACACCAGTAGATCCTGCGGTACACCTCTGGCATGAAAGACATGCCAGAATGATTATGCCTAAATAACTAAATCAATAGTTAACAAATTATTAACTATTTCTTAATTATTAATTAAATAATTATAGCTAACTAGCTAATTGAAATGATATCTAAAGTAGTGTAGATGGGGGCAGGGAAGAACACACTTGGACCTCACAAGCCATTGTCATGCACTTGTTAATAATGTGTGCCAAGCCTGGACTTGGCATGAGGAATACACCTTACAAAGTACAATGGGAATGGAACAACTTAAAATCCAACACCGTCTCAGCAACTACATTACCCACACAAGTTATGGTGTAGTTCAGGACCTAGTAACAGCACAGCGCCACCAATTTGTGTGAATCTCCCACAAAAAAAAACTTGACTCAGAAGATAAGATTTGTGGCATGGTGTTCTTCATCTCTGGTCCTGTGTTCTACACACACTGAACTCACAGATGGGACCTTTGGTGTCAAGGGAAGAAAGGGTACTTTACACATAAAGGGAATACTTTGTACATACCACCTATCACCAGAAGGCATGTGTGAACATGAGCATATTGCCACTCCTTCTGTGCTTAGAACCCTAATAGGCACTTCACCTTGTGGCTCAAGAGACAACATCCAACTGGAACCCTCACTCTCCTCCAACAACTGAGTGTGCTCAGACCAGAAATGCAAAGTCCTGGGGTGGGGGGCTGTAAAAACTGGAAGAAAACAAGAAAAATGGGGCAAAGGCAAAATGGATCATTTTCGATTTACGAATAAAATGTTTAGGACAAAATATTTAAGGCTTCTCCAAAATTGTTTCTAAAAACTATGTAAGAGGAAGGGTTTTTTTTAGGTAAGACACAGTATCAGATACTTGCATTTATTTGTTTCCTTTTCTTAATTCTTTTTACATTGAATGTTTGACTTTTTAATTATGTATTTTAATTATGTATTTATGTATTTTAACACTGTTTTAATTCTTTTTTGATTGTTTAATTATATTTTAACTTTTGTATTCTATGGGTTTTAACTATGTCTTTTTAATTTTGCAAGTCACTTTGAGTCCCAACCTGGAAAAGGGTGGGGTATAAAATAATAATAATAGTAATAATAATTTTTATGCAAAGAATATATAGTGTCTGCTTGACATTATGAAGCCTGAGAGAAGACAAAATAATTTTCTTTGTTTTATTACATTGATAGTTTCTTTTATTTTTTTCTTGTATTTTATTTGGCTTATTCCTAATAAACTGGCAAAACCAAAGACGTTTCTTTAAGAGGAAGAGTTTTTTTACAGTTCAGGACTGTGCAGCTCCTCTTCTAACATAAGCAGCAGCAACAACAGAAACAACAAAAAACATAAGAAAGAAAATTCAATTTGTAATCATTTTCTCTTTTTTAATTATTTTTACTGAATAATAAAAAGAATAACAAAAAAACCAACAAGAAAAAGAAATCCCACAATAACAATACATAAGACAAAATAATACAAAGGAGAACAGACTATGAAATAACCTACACCACAATAAACTAAAGCAAAAGAATGCAAAACTTCAAATATCTTACTAAACTATGAAATAATGCACGACTACATGTAACTAGGAAAGTGGTTCCTGCCCCTGCCGCAGACAGTGAATAGTAATCCAACCATAACAACTAATCATTAAATCATAAATTAAATTTAAGGTACATATTTGTGGTCTATTATATATCTTCATAATGAATCTAAACTTACAGTATGTAACAGTAATTAATAAATCTAAGTACATTATATATTTGTTATCTATTATATATCTTCATCATGAATCTAAACTTACAATATGTGATAGTAATTAATAAATCTAAGTACATTATTAACAATAATTCTGACTTAGTTTTAAAAATTTTATTAAAATGTACTAACTAATTAATCATTAGAAACCTATTTTTATTCAATTTTATATTAAAAATTAATAGTTCTTAAAATAATAATTTTCTATATAGTAAATATTAGTCCTTTTAAAAAACAAAGAAAGTAAAACTGTTTTCCAGCTACTCTTCTTGCAATAGTAATGAATAATGAAATAAAATTGAACAGTAATTTTTTAAAAAACCTATCTTTCATCATCAGATATCCTCAATCCCTTCATAACTTTTACTTCTAATAACTCATAATCATAAATCATCTTCATAAACAATAAATCATTTTCATCATCAGTTCCCCAAACAAAATCATGTATAAGTAATCATTAATCATTTACATAAGTCATAAATCATAAACCATTTTCATTAAAAAATCATTTTCTCAACAAAGGGTACTTTCTCAACAAAATGTACTCATGGTAATTTTATGGCAAATCGAATTATGTGTAATATATGTTCCTCAGATAATAAACTGACTTTCAATCTGCAAAGGGTGTCAATATTGCATTTTTTTCCTCAGATTTCCCCCCCGCCAAAGAACTCTGGTTTTTGCCTGGAAAAAAGTTGAAAGTTTTCTTTTCCATGGCCTCAAAATTTCCAGAAATTTTACATCTCCAGCTAAGATGGTTACCCAACACCTGGTGGCGCAGTGGTTAAATGCTGGTACAGCGACAAGGTTGTGAGTTCAATTCTACCAGGCTCCAGGTTGACTCAGCCTTCCATTCTTCCATAGGTCGGTAAAATGAGTACTCAGCTTGTCAGAAACAATTAGCTAACACCTTGTAAACTGCTTAGAGGGCGCTTAGCTGATAAGCGGTATAGAAATACACACGCTATTGCTATTGCTACCGTCTAATACATAGATTACAGATCATATGAGGCTTGTCTTGCACAGATTACACTGGCTGCTAGTTATTTTTTTCTAGGTCCAATTCAAGATTTAGGTTCTTACAATTTAGGATTAGGGTATCTGAAAGGCCACCTCTTTATATGCCTGTGAGTTACAATCTTCTTCAGCAGCCCCAGCCTCAAGAGAAGTTAGTTTGGTGGGAATATGTGACATGGGGCTCCTCTAGATGCAGCAAATATGTCAGGAGGTTTTGGCATTTGTAAATAACTACCAATAGCCCCCTCTCCCAAAAAGGAATGGAACAAATTGATTCAGAGAAGACAACAACCCAAAAGAGTACTGCAAGGAACAGTCTGGAAGAGTCATTGGACTTTCGGGTAGGAGCACCCCAATTATGGGTCCCTCTGCACAAGGAGATAACACTGGCGTCATATTTGCCAAGCTTTAGATGGGCCAGGACAGCTACTTTGGCTGAGGAATTTTAAAGATGATTGCTCTTATTCTTATGCTGATTGTTGTTCTGTGGGATTGCTTTTTTATCAACATTTGGGCAAAAAGGCACTTCATAACTGTTTTATAAAGTTAGCAAATTTATCTGAGCTTGATATTGGTGAATTTGCTTATGATTTAAAGGTAGCAAACATCTAGTCATTACCTTTGTTTCTCACCAAGGTCCATGTGAAATGGACCAAAAACAGCTCGTATGTGAAAAAGGCCGATATGTGCAGATCAGTCCTGCACGTGTCCAAAAACTGGGATGTTAACCTTGGTCAAAATATCAAGTTTGGTCAAAACTGGTTCATAAGATGTATACTAGAACAAGAAATACAGAGATGTAAAGTATGTATTCACAAACTCTCCAAAGTAGTAAATGCATGAAACCTTACTACTATCTCTGTTTTTGTCTCATTAGATAATTCAACAAGCTTGGTGAAACTATGACCCAGCAGTTGGATTTGGGTAGCATGACAGACATTTTAAATTATGGTATGAATACATGTATATAGGTTTCCAGCTCACTTTCAAAGGCTGGACTTGTAATATCATTTAATAGGTAGTAAATTCAACAGTCCAGTGGGAGCAAGAGTTAGTAACTGAATCACTGAGTGAGAACTCTGTGGTTCTGTCAGATGTGTGAGGTGAGCAGGAGTGACAATTTTCCTCCTTTGCCATATGTCCTTCATTCCAGAAGGCTGCTCATCCAGCAGCCCGCACAGTAAAGGCCAGACATTTCCTGGGCTGGAAAGAGGGAGTAATTTTCCTTTTGGTCTTCCTGGTGGGTATAAAAGCAGCAGCTCTGCCATTCCCACTGCAGACTTGTTCCAGAGCCAGTGGACCTCTTCCCACATGCGGACATTGTGTGGTCTGATTTGTTAGTGTAGTACCAACCGGAGAAGATTTGAGGACCCACGTAAGTTTGACAAGGTAAGGAAAAGAAAACATTCAGGGTATCAGGATTTTGTGGAGGAGAGGGGTGGGCTGGTCATCCATCACTTGGATATTTCCTTTTGATAGACAGCCCAGACAGAATATATCTCTCAGACTGGGAACAGGATAAGTGGCTCTATGGGATCTGGTTTGGTCTGACGAGATGGTTACAATTTGTATAGGTTGGCAGGAGGTGTTAGTTCCCATCTTCCTTCTAGTGGTGGTGTGTCATGAGGGCTAGGTCCGTGCGGGAGAAGAAACAGGGCTGAGGCACTTTGCAGGTTCTTCCCTTTATAGGGGCCCCTTTACAGGGCCTTGGGTGTACCTTGGAACCAGAAGGGCCACCAAGTGACAGAGAACTGCAGTTTTGCTCATATGTGGATTCCATAACCATCAATTTGGTTGTCTCCTCTGACAGTTGGCCAGAAGGAGGAAAATTCAGGTAAAAATCAGGTTGTTTGATCTGGTATCCAGACCTCATGCCAATCTAATGCAAACTAAAGTTGTGGCCTCTTTGTTCCCAGGAAAGTTTGTGTTGTGTTTCTGACTCCTGTTTCCTATGTCCTATGCACAACAAGGTCCTATGTTGTGCAAAATGATAAGGATGCTGTTGTTTGTACAACAAAATCCAGAGACAATTTGGATGAATGGATAGCTCTTTGGTTCTAAGATGGAAAAAAAACCCTAAACTGAGGCTATAACTCTCCTAAGTACAATTCTAAAATCTATTTTAAATGGCATCAGAATGCAATGGTTGCTATCAGGAACTTAAACGAGAAGGCACTTCTTCTCATGATGGAATCATGACAATAATGCATGAGTTGGACTTAGCCCTATTATGCATCCCAAATTAAGTCAGTAAGGACTAATAAATGTTTAATATTAAATTATGGTTTTTGAAACTACATGTAGTAATCGAAGGCCAGGTTTTTCTCTCTGTCTTTCTGGCCCAAATCCACGGTAACTCCATCATTGGCTTTCAGTGAAAATCTTGAGATTTATGATAATATGAATAACAAGAGGATTTGGCCCTACTGTAGAAATTTATTGGCCCAAGGCCTCAATTAGAATTTCCCAGTTCAATCTCCACCTAATCTGCCTAAAGCTAATTTATATTCATACAATAAGACCATATCCAAGAATAGTTTCCAATATTCTTGTAACACTTGTGAATGCCAAAGTAAATCCAGACAATTCCCATGGCCCTTGCAATCATTTTTGATTTCAGGGGTCAGGAAGAAGATGCTCAGCAATCCATTTGGAATGAGTGAAGCACTGGCTCATTCTTATCCTGGCAAATAATGAGACACTACATACATGTAGCCAAAAACTGCAATCATCAATTTATGTTCAAATTTAACAATCTTCTGCGCAATACACTCACAAATTAAATCACAGTTGTAAATGTTATGTCCATATAGCAGAATCACAGATTCCTTGGCATATTCTGAGATCAAATAGGCATCTACAATTTTCTCTTTACACGCCCACTTCTAATTCAAACAGAATCAGCAACACTGTTACTTTGTAATTCTTCTAGGTATGTATGATCCTCTCATAAATCCCTTTAACTTTTCATAACTGGAATCAAAGCTGGTCAGTTTTAATATATAGACACACATCTCAGTTTAAAATGCCTCTGACAAATAAGTAACTTTTTACAAAGTCTGGTTATGTCTGCCCATGCTCTTTTCCTCTGTCTATCTGGAAGATCTTTTACCAGCATCAGCATTGAGAAGATGGTGAAGGAGGACTGGAGAAACATCTACTTTTGGTTCTGGGTTGCAGCAGTATGTCTGTAGGAAGCAATGCAATAAAACTTGAGTTAGGGAAGAGTGGGATTCTACTCTAGCCGAACAGGCAATGTAAATAGCAACTGTCTCCAAAAACCCTTATTGAGTATGTGAAAGGCAAACCAGAGAGAAAAAGGGAAAGCAAATAAGCCAGCCTCACCAGGTACCCCTTAGCATGTTTTAAATGGCGCAGACCTATAAATTTGACCACCAAAAATAACCACTAAAAATGCAAAATATAAGAAAAGCAAAGGCTGGTAAAAAATCGCCCTTTGATGCATTTTGGAAGAAGCATTCATGTGGTCTCTAAAAGGTTCAAAATGTTTTTACTTACTTATGCAAGGCTTACCCAACCTGGTTGTTTCATTTCACATGTGCATATTATTAGTTTTGAATAAACAGGCTGATGAAATGGATTACCTTTGCGGGGTGGGGGGTGATACAAGAACTTAACTATTCTTTCCATGTTATTTTTGCCTCTGCTCCCATCTTTTTTTTTTTGTTTTGTTAAAGAAGTAACACCCAGGAGCACATCTCCCTCATTAACTGAGATACATTTGTATCTTTTTTTTCCCAAAATCAGGATTGTTGCTTGACTGTACTTATTCGCACTTGCCTTCAAACATTGCTGAAAGATCTTCACTATACATGATACTTGCTTCTGTTTTCTTTTACAGAATGCTGTACCTGATTTGGAATAAGTATTTTACTACCAGTTCAGTAGCAGCCTCAGAAGTGATTATAGGAGAGATTCGTTCAGGACTGAATTGATTTGATTTCAAAATTCTTGACTCTCAAGATATTTATGTTTTATCCCAAAATTTAGATTAATAAATATAATGTTTAAACTGGCAGCAGTTCTGGCCATTAAGACAGTTGTAACTCAAATGTTCAGGATACAATTCAGCAGAATTTACTATTTGGGAAGGCACTTATATGTGCTGGGATGGTAGGAAATCTATTTCTGAGCAAACACATTACTAGATTATATATAATTGCAAATATTACAAAGAGTAATAATTCTACTATTTGCTAATCAAATAGCAAATAAATTACCAAACTGTCTCATTAATTCCCTCCTCAGCTGCTTACCAAGGGGGAAATTTTGGCTCACTATGTTTTATATGTCTTCTCCTTGAACCATCAGACAATAATATGGAATGATAGGTTTTGTTGTTCAAAAGACCTGGATGGCAAAAGATTCTTTACCACTATGCTAAAGCTTGATGGATGGATGGGGGCGGGGGGCATACAAAACTAGGCCTATTGAAATCTCCTCCAATTCCAAACACGCAAGTTTTCTGTTTGCAAGTACTTCCTGCTCCTCCAACTTCATCCTGTCATTTTGCTTTCTCAGTTTACACTCACAGAGGCACAAAATCTCCAAGCAAAGAGGATAGCAAGATGTCTTAGTAACTTGCTTCCCGTTACCATTACTGATAATAATATTGAAGTGTGATGAACGTTCCTCTAGGAGAGCCAGTGTGATGTTGTGGTTTGAGTATTGGACTATGACTCTGAAGACCAAGGTTTGAACACCTGCATGGCTATGGAAACCCACTGGATGGGCTTGGGCAAGTTCCATTCTCTAAGCCTCAGAGGAAGGGAAAGACAAACCCCCTCCGAACATATCTTGCCAAGAAAACCCCATGTTAGTTTCGCTTTAGGGATGCCATAAGTTGGAAACAACTTGAAGGCACATGTTAACAATAAACATTCCTCCAAATGCTATTTGTAGTGCTAGTAATATTTCAAAATTTCCCACAAGGAAAGTAATTTCCCCCCTTTAAAACAGAACAATTGCAATAGTTTCTGCACATAGGACATTATAAAAATTTCCAATATTTGTGCCTGAACAGAATTGTTGTTGTTGTTGTGTGCCTTCAAAGTTGTTTCCAACTTCCAGTGACCCTAAGGCAAACCTACCACAGGGTTTTCTGGGGGCTGAGAGAGTGTGTGATACGCCCAAGGCCATCCAGTGGGTTTCCATGGCTGAATGGAGAATCTAATCCTACAGTCACAGTCCAGCACTTAAACCACTACACAGTCCTGGTTGTCACTGAACTGACCAGTACTACAAATTTAGCTCCAGATTTAGACTATGTCTAAAGAGGTTATTTTTTTTTGTCCTTTTAATAGATTTTCTTTTCTTTTTGTTTTTTTTACTTTTATATAACAACATTTTAGCTGTTAATTCATTTTTATGTGTTGTAAACCACCTTGGGTTCCATGTGAGGATAAAGGCTGGATGATGATCAGGATGATGATGATCATTAAATGTGAATTTATTGAAACTGCTTAAGCCAGTGATTCTTAACCTTTTGGCCTCCAGATCTTTGGGACTCCTAGAATCTCTTACTGCTGACCATTCTGGCTAGAGCTGAAGTCCAAACCATCTGGAAAACCAAACAATGAGAATCACTGCCTTAGATAAGTCATGACAGCCTAAATAGCTGATGCTGGGTCATTGTTTAAACCAGCATTGCAGAGAAGCCCATCGGCCAGGTTGAGGCACATAGTTGGTATGAGCATTAAAGAGAAGATTCTCTTGGTGCATTATACTTCTCATAACCTCTATCCTTTCCAATTCTGTACAAATGAGACTGTTATTCATGAAATCTGGCTAAGTTGTACTCAGAGGCTCCTTTCCTCCAGCAGAAAGAGCTACCTTCTTAAGTTGCCTTCTGAAGAATGGAACATCAAAATTTAATCTGTTATCTACAGTTTAATGCTGTTTAAGAGTAAATAATGCCTAATCCAGTGGACTGTCCCAACTAGAGCAGAATGAATCAAGCATATTTATTTGTAAGCTTAGCAAACTCCCATTGATTCAAAGGTCTAACCACTGATATGTTTATGCCTATGATTTTATCCAACAGAAATATATCACCATTACCAGGTATTATGCAACTTTATGTGATGAACTTTTCCAAATATGAAAGCATTTTGGTAGAATATCAGTTTGGTTGGTCAGTCTATATTCTGCTCCTAAGCATGAATCCTCTACATATAACAGATTCTGTGTTGAAGTATGCTGATATATTCTTTTTCCTTGAAGGGGTTCAGGTCTGGTTAAGTTATAAAGGAGAATCTTTCCACTCATTTAGTTAGATTTAAACCCTTGATCTGGTTCTGCACTTGCTCAGCAGTTCAGCAGGTTAAGGCTATGGTTTTGCACAGAACCAAGATAAACCTCATTGTAAAGTTGAAGGCTTTCACAGCCGGAATCCATAGGCTGTTGTGGGCTTTCCAGGGTTTGAGGCCGTGTTCTATTAGTATTTTCTCCTGACGTTTCGCCTGCATTGTGACTGGCATCTTCAGAGGATCTGATGGCATGGAAGTGAGACGGGGTATATATACTTGTGTAGTCTCCAGGTGGGAGGAAGCAATTTGCATGTGTTACAGTTGGCCTGTGTGATCGCCTATTGTTAAATGGGATATCCCCCAGGGTATATTGTTAGTCAGAAGATACGCATAACAGTGCGTTAAGTACATTAGCAACCCATTGTATTGTTCCCTGTAGAGGGACCTCCAGAGTCTGGGTGATGTTCACTGGCATATTTTTGAGTCTTGATTTTGATCCCATTTAACAATAGGCCATCACACAGGCCAACTGTAACACATGCAAATTGCTCCCTCCCACCCGGGGACTACACAAGTATATATACTGTGTCTCACTTCCATGCCACCAGATCCTCTGAAGCCGCCAGCCACAGATGCAGGCAAAATGTCAGGAGAAAATAACAGAACACGGCCTCAACACCTGGAAAACCCACAACAACCTGTAAACCTCATTACCTGTATATCACTTAAGTGTGCCCAGGATTCAACTGTGGTTGTCCTTGTATACATTTTGCATTTTTAACTCTGAGGGAGTAAATCAGGAATTGTCAAGCCATAAACTCAAGATTAGTCATTTAGAAGTCAATGAGAGATTGTTTTTTTTTTTACAGATCCAGTGGTTTGATTGTAGAAACATTAATCTGAATCACACTAAAATGCATAAACAAAAACTATAATGAGCCAGATACGAAATTTATATGAAAATATACTTATTTATATACTGTAAACTAAATCGATCCTTTGCTGGCTTAAAGAGATTAACAGATGGCTTGAATATAGCCTGATGTTTTTTGATTATGCCCACATTGGGGGCAGGGAACCAATTCACACTGTTATTGGATATCTCCAGTGGAGAGGTTTCAATGTCAGCTGGATCAGCTCTTGATGATTATGTGCCAGGAACTGTCCTCTCATACAAACTGGAGTGCCTTTGAAAAATCTTAATGAGCTCCAGGTTTTGGGAGCAAAAATGAAAAATTATGGTCTTTCAACTGGATAATATTGCTTACAAAACAATATGATCAGATAATATTCCTATTCTCTACACAATGTCATATCAGTCTCTCTACACTCTGACACATATTTAATATAGTTTTAATTCCCTGTTCTGATTTATGGACTATCATACCATGGTCAAGTGGCTTCAGAAATTAAAATTCCATTACAGTACCTAAAATTAACAATGGGGGGGGGGAGTATGCCTTCCTCCATCATTCTGGAGTGAGATGCCCCACCTTGGTGGAGCACCTCTGATTAAGGAAACTACCACACCAATTTTTCACTCTTAGTAGTCAAAAATTCCACACAAAAATACACAATCACAACCTTTCAGAATCTTTGTACCTCAATTTGTGCTCCTTAGTTTTTCATACTCAGAGCAAGAAATGTGTAAACCACCATTAACCTTTATGCATCTTCATAGTGTGGTCATATTTCAGTCCGGGAAATTATAATCTATTTGGATTTTCACTAGGTACGTATCATTGTTTACTGCAAAGTGCTCCTGGCCCATTATAAATCTGCCTGGGAAACAGAAGTAAAAGCCCATCCCACCATTTTTATTCTCTGTATTCTGAAAGTTAAGATTTTTGTTTATGCTGTATTTTGACTACTGGCTTTTCATTTTCGCTTTCATTTTGGATGGTTACCCCATTATATTCATTCCCCACCTTGACTCTTCCCATGGCCTATGCAAGTCTGGTTCCTTTTGCGCTTCAGCTCTTGTGAAGGAGAAAGACAGGGTATAATTATTTTAGCTAATCAAGGTATAATTTTTAAAAAACTATATATTCAGACCCACGGAATTCAACCAACAGGAGTTTTAATTCGAGTCAGAGCTCAACACCGAGGCAATTTCCGCACTAGCCTGTTATAGTGCTATTAATCCGCTTTCGACATCCTATGGAATCCTCAAAGTCGTCTCCCTAAACTGCAAACCCCAGGATGCCATAGGATGTTGAGAGCAGATTAATAGCACTGTAACAGGCTAGTGCGGAAACGGCCCACATCAAGAAGCCAGTTTTTGGAAGAAAGTAAAAGTCAATAAAAAACGGAGGATCCCCAGTCCCTATGACTTTCCCCCTCAAACCAGCCTCATATCGGGGATTTTCACCTCAGAGCTCAAGTCACCCACGTGAATAAAAGAAAATAACTTCGGAGTATGTGCAGACGGTCTACCCTTCACGCCCGCGTGTTCCCTCTTGTTGGGTAAACGTACCCTGTTGTAAGCGAGTAGCTGTTTAAAGCTTAACCACCGGGTCAAAAATTGCCCCGCAGGGGTTGCGAGGGTGTTTATTCGGTGGTGCCCAAAATACCCAAGAATCTTGCGGCTTCTTGCAGGCTAACAACTTCTATCCGACTGAAACAAAATTGGCTGCAGACAAGTAAAAAAAAAAAAAGCTTTTTCTTTTTTAACATCACATGGCGCTGAAAGTAAATAACCCGCCGGGTTGCCGAGGCGCCCGGGACTTTCGACCGACAGCAGCGCGGTCCTCCTCCTTCACTTCGCACTCCAGTCATCCCGCGGAAGGAAGGCGATGCAAACGCCGCGCCCGGCGAGGCGCTCCAGGGCGGCAGCGAAGGGAAGGGCGACAGAGGCCCGCCCGCCTGAACCCTGCCCTCCGCCCTCTGACCGCCCAGGGAAAGAGGCGGCGCCGTCCGCCCGCTCCCACTCAGCAGCGCCCGCTCAGGCAACATGGGGAAGGCGGAAGTGGTGGCTTCGGCCTGGAGGCTCTGCCCGGGGAAGGCGGCCAAGGCAGCGCGGAGTCTCCGTCTGCGCCGAGCTCTGCAGGCCCCGCGGTAGGAGGCCGCGCTGTCGTTAGCCCCCCCCCCCTCCGCGTCACCGCAGCGGCCGAGAAGCGGCGGGTTTGCCTCTCTCGCTCCCCACCTATTCCCGCGTCCCTTCCCCGTCGCCGCTTTGAGTGCCCAGAGAACCGAGAGAGCGAAGGGGGGAGGCCCGGTAGGGCCCCGTGGAGGGCTGGAGGTGCCCCTCGGCCGGAACGCGTTCCCCCCGTTTTCGGTAGACGCGAAATCTTTCGCGCCGCTTCCAGCCGCGCTCCCCGCTCCGCTCAGGATGTTCTGGCTGCCTCGGAAGTGATGTGAGGAAGCCGGGCTCCTCAGGCCGAGCGGGAAGTTTCCCTTCAGGGGTCTTCGCTTTGGTGGTCGAAAGCCTTCCTAGCTTGGCTTTCAGAAAGGCGGAGTTGGGGGAGAAGGAAAGATGGAAAGGGCGGCCCCAGCCAGAGGACTGGAGTTAAAATAAATTTCTTTCCTTAGCGGAAGGGTGGTGGTGTGATATAAAACTGCAGGACGGGAATGAAGGCTAGTAGGAAAGGAATTTATAGGAAGAATCAGAGCTAGGTTAGGAAACACCTGTTCACCTGCTATTAGGACCCTGTCCAAGGGGCAGGTTAAGACCCTGGCATGTGTGCGCATCAGGAGTTTTGAGTGAGCCTTGCCACCATTAGGTGTACCTTTCAGCTTTGTAACCACCAGCGTCAAAACCGATACTATGTTGGCAGAACAGACCCAGAAGTGGTTCCCAACTCATGTGCAGGTTACTGTCCTTCAGGCCAAAGACCTGAAGCCTAAGGGCAAAAGTGGCACTAATGATACCTATACTATCATCCAATTGGGAAAGGAAAAGTACTCCACTTCAGTGGCTGAGAAGACTCTGGATCCTGTATGGAAAGAAGAGGCCTCATTTGAGCTGCCTGGGTTGCTGATGGAAGGCAATCCTGAGAAATACATCCTGTACCTGATTGTCATGCACAGGTCTCTTGTCGGGCTTGATAAATTTCTGGGACAAGTGGCAATAAACTTGAATGAAATCTTTGAGGACAAGCTTAGAAGGAAAACAGAGTAAGTTTTATTTTATACATATTATATAATTATTTATTAAAAGCAATCTTACCCGAAAGGTTTACTTTTACCTTTCCAGAAGCAGACAGAATATCCTCCAAACCAACAACCTGTACAAATTTAACAGGTGCATACATACACTTTGTTTTGTGCTTATCTGTGGGATGCTAGTTGGGATTTTAGAAGTGAACACATGCAGGGATAGTTCATTATTAGTATGTGGCCACATGTAATTGTTGTTTGCAAATGTTAGGAAAGGGGCCACCAAAGAATTATGGGCCTTTAGTGCATAGCATCTTCATACCTCCTGTTTTTCTAGTCAGAAGTTATGTTTCGTTACCATGTAATATTTTACCAGATGTGCGTGATTACATGTGTCAATATTCTGGAAGTCTATTCATTGCATAACATCCCACTGAATGGAATTCATTCCAATAAAAGGAGTCAATTCTGTTCATTTTGTCATAGTAGCCATTTAGTCCCATTTTGTGGAGAAAAGTGTAATTTGTAAATCAAGTAAGTAAATAAATAAAATCATGAAATGGGGCTGTATAATGTATACTTGGGGGTGTGGTAACCAGCTACAAACCCTATATAGGTACTACTTTATTGGTATGATTATAACATCTTGCAATATCTGGTTTTTTGTAGGTAGCTATGAGTTCCACACCGTAAAGTCCAAGCAGTTTTCAAAAGTGCAGTAATCCCTCTACATTCACTAGGGTTAGGAGCATAGAAACCCCATTAAAGTGAAAAAAAAAAAGTTAAGTATGGTTTGGGAGGGCTTAGAGTTATTAACACACAAAAGAGTATGATGGCCATATTCAACCCACCATGGATTCCTTTGAGGCATCAGGGCTCCTTCACAAGGCAGAAATGGGTGGCTGGCAAGGCTTAACTGATATCTCCATTGTTGCCCCACACCATTTTTAATAGGGACTTGCAAGCCTCATTCACAGTTTCTCAGTCTCACGAGGCTTGTAGTCGCTATTAAAAATGGCATAGAGAGGCAGCAGAGATGACAGCAAATAATCCATGAATAATCAAATCCACAAAAGTGAAACCCGCAAATGTGGAGGGCTGACTGTATTGCTATTAAAAAAATTGTTCATGCATATTAATATTGGATTGACATGTTCCTCATTCATCCACATATCAACAAAATGCTCATTCTTGCTTTCAACATGATAAACTTGTCTGTGTGTGTGTGTGTGTGTGTGTGTGTGTGTAGCTGAGGTATTTAGGAGGCAGTGAAGTGTATCTAAATTAATTTTTTTAAGGTGCAGGTCTACATACACTTTCCTGTATATAAACCCCCTTGGAATTCGGTTAGATGGACTTCTGAGTAGATGCGTGTAGGGTTGTATCCATTGATATTCTGCTTCTTTCAGGTAGAATTCTGGCCCTCAAGAATATGAACTAATTGATGTCTTAACAGAAAGGCAAATTATTCAGTCATTGAGTAGTTTCGTTTTCACAGATTATGGCACCAAAAATTAATGGAAGAGTAGCAGAATTAGTTATTCAAGAAATCATACAATGTAATACATAGTAGAAAGGCCTAATTACACTAAAGGCACCAGATCACATCTGATCTTGGAAGCTAAGCAGGGCTAGCCCTGGTTAGTGCCTGGATGGGACACCACCAATGAATACCAGGTGCTCTAGGCTATATTTCAGAGGAGGAAAATAGCAAAACCACCTCTGAATTTCTTTGCCTAAGAAAATTATGTGAAATTCATGATGTTGCCATAAGTCAACAGGTTACCTGAAGGCACACATACACGCAAATATACACAATGCACAGCGGGGCAAACTGGTATCATAATGAAAGCCAAACCACTTAATTAGAGATAAGTGATCCACTTTTTGTACAGTATTTTCAAAACCATTTCATGAATGTGTTGAAATGAAAATGACAAGAGCATGGTGTGTGAGGCTCCATTTTACAAAAGGTATTATGTTCTTTATTCCGTTTTTAGAAAATAAAAAGGAGATCACACTCTTAAAGCTACAAGTGGAAGAATAAATCATATATGTATTGAGTTTCATTTGTTATGCTCAAGACTGATTCTCCATTGTATGTTTCTTGGTTCCTTTGATACTGAGTGAGAAGACTCTAACAGTTTACAAAATTCAGTCACAGAATTGTGTTCTGAATGCAAGTACATGCAATAACTCAGTAAGATCTTGGCTTATTCCAAAACTTATAACTATTGGATAAAACAAAAATCTACTGAAGTAGAGCGGTGTAATCGTGGCCTGTGCAAAGGGCTCTGTGCAAATCAAAAGATTTCTTTATTTTTTAGCTCAATAAGTCTAGGTATGATAATATGAATGTAGTCGTTATGTTGCAGAGATGCAACCAAAAAAAGAGCGCCATTTGGCTATATTAGCAGATTTCAAATGGGCACACTGGAATTCTTGGGCCTTGAGAAGACTGAAGCGTGTTTCTTGAAGGAGAATGTTCCCCCCAATGCCAATTGTCTTTTGCTGCGTGCAACCACAGGAAAGTATTTACAGTATGTTACAATCATTCTTTGCTCACATAGGATGGTGAAGAAATCAAAAGACCTTGGTATCTTGCATAGTTGTGTTTTCAACTGTACAAGGTGGTTTGGTGGCAGAAGTGTAGGGGCTCCTCAGAAGACAAATCTGTGCGCAGAGAGAGAGAGAGAGATTAAAGCTTTTGTCTATTGTCTCTCAAACCAATAGATTTCTTAAGCCATGAACAAAGGCTGAAATTAGAAAACTTATGTTGCTATGATTATTGTTTACTCCCAGGAAATTGTTTGCCCCCAATATCTAGTATCTGTGTATTATGGGAAAATGTTTGACATTTAAGTATCATGTCTGAACTCTATGTTTATGGCTAACAGCAAACTTTGTATTGTAATTTAGTTGGTATGAGACTGAGGGAACCCCAGCCTTGTAACTTTTGCATGTTTACTTATAGGCTAGTGGGATTTACACTCAAATACACGAATATTCTATTACAGCTTAAACATATAAACTGTCTGCTTCAGGCACAAGTTTTTTTTCCATATGAGTATATTATGAAGTGAAAGTGAAATTGTTACTGATAGTTCAGTGGGAATATACAATAGCCCCTCCACATTAATGAGTTTGACCTTCATGAATTTGATTATTCATGAGGCACGTGCTTTCCCCTTCACTTTCTTCTTTCCATCCCTTGCATTGCTCACACCTGGCTTGTAAATGGATGTTTTTTTTCCTTTTGGATGAGCAAAGCCCCCTCCCCCTGCTGAAGGGGGTGGCCTCTCTGTCATGTGGTTGCACATTCTGCCGTGTATTGGCTGCTGATTGATCAGGTGCGTCTTTCTCAAGATGGCCACAAGAAGTAACTCCAGAACTGCCCCTTCTCTGTCTGAGGGGAAAGTACTGGTAAGCCTTTTAGGTTGTCTTTTTTCTCCCCCGCTAGCATGCCAGGGCCAGAGGCAAAGGAACGGGAGGGGGAAGCTCCAGAGGGGAATGAGAGGGGAATTGTGGGAGGGAGAGTTATGCCTAGTTTTTCCACTTTTGGGGGGATTTTGTGCCTCAAACCTTTGCAAATGTGAAGGGGCTATTGTAATGTATTTAACTGCAAGTACTAGTTGCTAAATCACAACATTTTGTTATTGGGAAAAAGTACTTTATATACCTAGTATATTCACTGTTGTTTTATCTTTGTTATGATTCTATAAGTATAATAGAAGCATCTCTTGCTGAGTGCATTTGTAATTGCTTGAGACATTTGACAAGTCTGTACTCCTGTTTCTGCCATTAATATGTACACAGTGTTAAACTTGTAACAACTAGTTTAAAATTATTTTTGAGGTATCCGAATGAGTGCTTTTCAATGTGGCACTCTTGTTATTTCAGTGTTTTTATTAAACATTCTTCCTCCTCCACTGCATTCTAATGAGTATCAACATATAACTTGTTACACCCTTTTTGTGTGGTATCCATGCACTTCGTAATGATTCCCCATTTAAATATGGTTTGTATGTTCAGACCTCTGTGTTCGTGATGTAGATTGTACAGTTCTGTTCTATGTGTGTTAGGCACTGTGTATACATAGGCTTCCAGGTGAAACATGGTTTCCAGTGTGCCCAGTAGGGCTGTGTTTCCTTTGTCCCCGTGCTACATCTACTTTAGAAATGTTAGCTCAGGTCTTCACTGTTACTGTCACAATGTTGAACTAGTGCTCTTCTAATACCAAGTAGTGGTAGGTAAATCATATATGTTTTCTTCCTCTCTGTCTTCCAACTTGCTGCCTGGAAAGCCCCACACCTAGCTCTTGAAGTATGGAAAGGGCTGTGGTTATGGATGCCCACTTAAGTACTTGTGTTGTTTTACTCTGACTGTACTGTGGGTAATACACCCCCACCCTGTACAGAATGATTTTATAATTTTGAAAATATGACAGCTGTGTAGCTATATATGCTTAATACCAGAAATGAACTGTCTTCAAGGATAGAAAAATGGTGAAAATTTCATTACTGTGCTGATTATACGTTTGACAAGACATCTGAGAGGTAGAAAAAATACTGATTTTTCAGATAGCTTTGCTATACAATTATCCTGTGTGTATGGTTTCTCTGAACAAACACAACAGGTTTGGAAACATGCAGCCCAGTGTCTCACTTCTTTAAAAGGAAATTAGGAATCCATGATCATTCTAAGTCCATGTTTTAAAACAAAAGTTGATACCTCACTATATTGATTTCTTTCAAAGTTGCTAATAAATATAATTTTTTTTATTAAACAGTGTTTTCTTGCTTTCGAATGCATTTAACAGACCTAGAGTATTGTATCCGAAGTGACTTTCTAACATTGATATAACTTTAACATTGCTTAGCTTGGATAAATGAGATCCAAGTATTTGATGAAGTGTCTTTATTGGTAATATTTCTAGTTTTTAATATATTTAATAGCTTCCTCCTTCCAACACAGCTGTACATATGGTTCTCTGAGAGACAGACTTCAGAGTCACTAGAGTATTACAAAAAAGATATTTAATATTCTGCACAATGCTGAACCTTGTCAGCAATTCCCCTGTGTGTGTTTTTTCTTGTAAGAAAAATGAAGGATACCAGCTGATCTAGAATTCCTAGGAAGACTTCAGAGCATGCAACATGCAGGCTTTTCTTTTTTTATCGAGGAAATGTGTTTGCCAGTCCATTGTGGCTTTAATGATGTATTAGGCCCCAGACTAATAGCCTCTTGAACGTTAACACTTTTAAGTTGCAGTCACCTGATCACCTGATGTTTCTTATAGTGGTGAAGTCTCTTACAGCAGTGGTATTATGTGAAGGCCTTCTCCATCATGTATTTTAATATCTTCATTCTGGCACAAGATTTAAGGAATGAAAACAATGGCTAATATAGTTTGGCACATAAATATTTTTATTTCAGAACCCTTTTCCTTTTCATGAGCATAAAAAAACATTAGCTGTTGAAAGAAAGGAGAAAGGGTTATTGAAACTGTTCAGACCTGGAGCAGGTGGTTGTCTCCAGGGTTTTATTTATAGCCCTTGTGTTGTTGTACCCTCAGGAACATCCACCCTATTCATAATTTCCTTCTTCTTGATTAGATATTGTTGTTGAGTGTGGCAACATGTGACAGAATAAGTTACTAGAGAGAAATCTCAGGCTGCTGTAAACCTGGATATACAAGCGGGCCCACCGAATCTGCAAGGAATTGGTTCCAGGACCCCTCACAGATTCAAAAAATAGTGCATGCTCAAATTAACCCTGGGAAGTGAGCCTTATATGATAACCCTGTACTACAAATGACATAGAGCAGCTGTGGAGGCAGCAGCAAGCCCCTGGCTGCCAAGTGTGCCACATTTTTCAGTGCCCCTCGGGGGAGCCTAGCTGATGTGCTCCCCATAGACGAGGGAGCCCAAAGAATGTTGGGTGCCTGACAGCCAGGGCTTGCTGCCACTTCTGCAGCTGCTCTTCGCCATTTTTGATACTGTACAGGCTTACTATGAAAGCCTTGCCTTGCAAGGTGGAGAGAGACTGCAAAGCCTTGCAAGGTAAGGTTTATACAGTAGGCCTGTACACTATCAAAAATGGTGCCAGCTGCCCACTTCAGCTTTACAGGGAAACCCCACTGTCTTGAAGGAAGAATAAAGACAGCTAGTATACTCCTCACTACAGATTCAAATGTACAGTACTGTGTATATTTGAATTCATGGTAGGTTAAATTTGTAGGTTCTGAGATCACAGATACAGGAGCCCCCTATATCCATGTTCTTATCAGTTAAATAGTGAACCAGATTTTACAGTGTACCACAGATACCACATTAACAGTGTATTCATTTGCATGCTTACTTAGAAATAAATCCCACTGAGTTCAATGAAGCTTACTTCCAGATATGCAGGTATATAGTAGCAGACCATTTCTGTTCCCAGAAATAAGTGAGTTTGGATACCACACTCAAATAGTTGGTATGGTACAGTTTGTGTTGTTTTTCCTCCCGTTTGTCAAAGGGGGAAGACTTGTACTGGATTGACATTTCTCACAAGAAAGTGAACATTATCTTTATGAACAATATTGAAAGCCCTTTGATGTGTTTTCTAATTCTTGTATTTGGAAATTTCTCAGGTATCTATAAACATCTAAACAGAATGTTGATATTTCCATTTTGTGTTGTGTGAAAGGAACCATAATTAAAAACATTATTTTTCATCACTCAATATATGTTTTTTTGATTTTATGGATATGAAATTCTCTTAAACACTATAGCCACCACAATATATGTTTGTAAACGTGTTTTTAGCCGAGTGCAGTTTTTTTCCATAAAGCAAGATTTCATTACATTTTTTAGGGCTAAATACAATTGTTAATCCCAACTGGAGGATGCCCACTGAAACAGTTGCTGTATGATAAGTCCCGTTGATTCAGTGATCAGCTCTAGCTGTGACTATCAATTGGATATGTCCTATTTTTCTCAGAAGTCTAGGTTTAGTTTTTACTTACAAATATCTTTTAAAATAGGGTATTGTAGCCAAGTGGGCTTTGTTTTCTGTACTTCTGTATCCTTGCAGTGGTTGTATATGTAGGGAGTGGTAGAGTTATGTAGAATCCTTTCATGCTGTGCAAAAGCAGTTATGCTGAAGCATTTTGCTTGATACTGTTACCCCAAAATGTGGGTGCCACAAGGGTCAACTTGTGATGACAGTACCTCCATTCAAAAAGTGAGGGATGAAATAGCTCAAAGTTTAGGGTTCTTGCAAGAGGGGGGCAACTTAGTGAGACCTTTCCTACCAATGTCTATGGGTTCACACAGGAAAAACACCAGCCAGAGAGTAAAATGTGTGCTAAAATGTGTTTTTATTGAAATAAATTCACTCACACAACAGTTCAAGCACACACACAATCACACAAGGACTAGCCCACGAGAAGGGGAAGGAAGGAAAGTGGGAAAGAGACTGTGAGGGACTCAGGCAATAACTACCGTGTCCGTAGAGAAGTGGAGAAAAGCAGCAGTGTGACTTAGGTAAAGAACCTAAGGACAGCTCTTGTTCAGAAGACGGATGGACAGAGTGGCATTCAGGTCTGTGAGACACTGCACTGGGCAGCTTGGAATCAGGAGTATTAGTACCCGAAAAATAGCCTGTGGCAGTGGAAGATATGTACAGTTCCAGGTGCAGAACAATGGGAGTTGCGGTGCATAAAATGGACTATTAACTCAGTAATGTTCACAGTGTTTGGGTGACAAAGGTATGATGGGTGTTGTAATAGCTGTCTGTTGTGGGTGCTACAAGAAAAGAGGAAAAATGGGATGGGTATAAATCAATCATCATCCTGTTGGACTTCTAGCTATTGTGTTCTCTGGGAAAACTCCAGCTTCTACTTAAGCTTATTATCCACAGGAACAGCATTTGTTTGCCTGACAAATGACCTAGTCTTGCCTGGAGGATGTTTTAGGTTGACCTGCCTTTCTTTCTTATGTTCACAGTCATGAGGTCAGTTTGACCTCCCAGTCACATTCAGGTTTGATTTTGATATCTGTGCCAATTAATGCGTGTTGCCAATTAAATGTGATGCCAATGGTGCCCATCCGAACCATACCATTACTGATAGCCAGACACGGGTCCTCACAATACTCCAGCTTGGTTCTTCCCAGCAGGAGCGCTTTCAATAACCAGCAACTCAAAAACAGGAAAATGTTTGGCATGTTTTTGGAACCCAACTCCTGATTTGTCTGTCCCAAACAGAATTAATGTTCCAGTTTCAGTCATTGGCTAACAGATGTTGTGTTGGTTCTAAGTTGGCAAAAACATTGGGATCCTGTCAACAAACCATAATCAAGCTGGGCTTGTACTAATTTCCTCCATCTCTGTTCATGGGAACTGGTTTACTTACATCCATCTGCCTCACTGTGAAGTTTCCTTACACTTTCTGAAGTGTGGTATTTCTTTTTCAAAGAGTTGATTCTTCTTTGTGGTCTCTGTGACTCACACAGATGGGATTATCTGTGCCTGCGCAGTACTGACCTCGGAAACTTCTAGCGCTCTAGGCCTAGCATTTTGGTGGGAACTCCACCCCCTTCCCCTGAGGGCATATAAGGGCCCTGACGCGCTTGCCATTAGTTCTTTTTTTTTTGCCACATCTGCTGGCTTTGGAGCTTCTATTGAGCGTCTTCTCTACTGCTTCTTTGATATTGACCCTGCTTCACTTACCAGTACATGACTTTGGATCTCCCTTTTATGGCATTGACAGTGTTTTTCAAACACTGTTGTTCATGTAATGCAAAGATCCCAGATTGCAACAGGCACTCCAGGTGCCTCGTCTGCCTCGGGGAAACTCACAATGTTGCTGCCTGTTCTCATTACCAGGCATTCACTCTGCAGACTCAGAGGAACAGGGAGGCTAGACTTTGCAACATCCTCTATGAGCAGGCCCTGAAACCTCCATCGGCCCTATCTGCATTGGCCGCTTCAGCAGCCTCGATGCCTCTGAGTAGCAAGACCACATCTAAAAGATCTTCCAGAATGGGACCCTCGAGAACATCCTCTCATTGTTTCTCCTCCAAGGAATCGTCCCACAATCCCTTGTCGAAGGAGGCGTAACCTGATCGGTTGACCTCAGTACCATTGCCCTCTTGCTTGAAACATCCTACAACATCAACTTCGAGTAAATCAAGGCCCCCGGCTGCCAGATCAGCAGAGGTGGAGGTACCCCTTACCCCAGGCCGCTCACTCGAGAAGCACCTTGCTAGATCCCATAGGAGGAAGAACAAAGAGAGACCCTCCATCCAGGAACAGATCAAATCAATGACAGTGGTGACTATCTCTGAGACGGACATTGCCTTGCAGGAACAGACCCCACAAAGACGGACCCCCCTCTGCGCGCATCCGCACTCGAAGGTCGACCTCCTTCCGCCTCACCCATGGGGAAGTCTCAACCTTCTGATGGGGATATAGTCAAGCACACTCCACCTTGAGATCTTCCGCGAGAATTGGGAGACGACATCTAGACAGAGAGTGCGACTGCTTGAGAGAGATCAGCTGGGGTCCACCACCCCTCCCTGTACAGCCTCTCCTAGGTCCTCGGCTCACGGGTCCAGGAGCAACCGATCCCGCTCCTCTTCGAGTTTGATGGCTGTCTGACATCGATGAGACCGTTGGAGCTCTCATCAAAGACAGTCAGTGTCCAGGTCATGTTCCTCCTCTGGTTGATCCGGACACTCACGGCACCAGAGATATGCTTACCGAGACCAGTCTCGATCTCACCATTGTTGTACCTATGTGTACTATTCACCATCCAGATCATCCAGTGAGTTCTCCGAGGAGATATACCTACCTTGACGTCGTCATAGGCACCATGGGTACTACGAGGAAGTTGTGTCTCAGCATCGACGTCGCTGTCTCACCTCGACTGACTCTTTCTCTAGACTCTTGCCACCTCTCAAACAGCCTTGATCCCACACAGCCAAGGAGACAACTGCCCAGCAGCCTCTGCCTCTAACCTTTCCCCGACCTTCGGACAGAGCTACGCTTGTCACCCGGACACAAGGAGAATCTAGGGGTGGATTACCTGACTTACCCAGCTGTCAGTCTCTATCTTGGTCTTTGACTCTTTCCACCAACTCTGTGGAACACAGAGGAGAACAGACCGTGGACACTGCTGTTTCCCAGGGTGAGCCTATCTCCCTGTCCAGTGATGTCAGAGCTTTTTCCGACCTGATATCTCAGATGGCAAAGAATCTCAACTTCACCACTGAGGTGTCCAAGGAGACTATAGATGATCTGGTTTACCACCAGCCATAGGAGCAGGCCCCGTCAGTATCGGCCATCTCACTCTTGCCCTACCTGCTTCACATTTTTAAGAAACCATAGTCAGCCCCTGCCTCTGCTCCAGCCACCTCAAAGAAATTGGGCTCTCTTTACAAAGTCGTTGACACAATGGAACCCTGGCTTCAAAATCACCCCAAAGCCAACTCGGTCATTGTTGATGCGGCACAGTGAACATCTCACAGGCATTACATACCACCTCGCCAGACAAGGAGGAAAAACGATTGGATGCCGCAGGCCACAAGAACTACTCCAATGTAACCATCGTATTTAAAATGGCAAATTACTCAGCATGGATGGTGGCATATGATCAGTGGCTATGGGACAAGACCAAGGTCTTTGTCTCCAGATTGCCGGAGGAGGAGAAACGTGTGGGAGTTGTATTCCTGGAAGAGGCTCGATGCCTCACTAACCGACAAATCACGACGGCAAGACATATTGTTGACTCCACTTCAAAAGCCTTTGCCTCCTCAGTGACTCTCCTACACCATTCATGGCTTCAGTCCTCCAGACTCTCACAATCATCCCAGACCCTGGTCGAGGATCTTCCCTTTGATTTGGCTGGGTTGTTCAGCAGTGCCATGGATGAGAAACTGGAGCACACACACAAAATGCACTCCTTTATGACCGCTGCTTCAGACCCAAGTATCGCTATCGTCGGTATTGACCCTCGACTCACCATACCTATAGCCCTTACTTGTCCCAATGCTCCTCTCAACCTCAGCCAAGCCAGCCTTCTCGCTGACTGCCCCAGCGCCCACAGAAGGTTGTCTACAAGAAGAAGAACGACCTTCCTAAATGTCAAGTTTGACAGTTTCGAGGACGACCCCGATTTTTTCAAACGCTGCCTCCACGGAGTCATCTTCTGTAGATCCACCCACCACTACAGACACCAAGGTGGCCGTAACACCAGAGCCACCCATATACCATCTACCCGACCTGTTCTTTGGGTCTGGCTCAGAAAGCACTTTGATGCCTGGTTATCAATCACCATGGACACCTGGGTCCTCGACTTTGTGGCAAGAGGGTACGCGATCGAATTCTTCTCAATTCTTCTGGTTGGGTGCATCCGCGTAACACCCCCATTGACTCCTCTTCTGGAAGAGATCCATGTCCTTCGGAAGAAGGTCACCGTAGACTTGATCCCCTTTTCTGCCCTTCGAACCAGCTTCTTGTTCAAGCACTTCACGGTCTACAAAAAAGGGGGAGAAGTTCGTCCCATCCTAGACCTACAGGGAGTGAATCGCTGCATCAGGCCTCGCAAGTCCCAGATGGTGTCCCTCAAGTCCGTTCTTCCCCTTCTTCGGAAAGGAGACTGGTTTGCCATGCTGGACCTCAGAGACACTTATTTTCATATTGCCATTCAATGAGACCACAGGAAATTCCTTGCCTTCGCGATTGGCAGGAAGGCGTTCCAGTTTTGAGTGCTTCTCTTTGGACTGAACACAACTCCGTGAGTGTTCACCAAATGTATGTTGGTGGTAGCGGCAGCTCTCTGACAACATGGGGTCATCCTCTTCCTGTATATAGACGATTAGCAACTTGTCTCCAGTTCCATGTCACAACTTGTCTATGACCTTCAAATAACTCTTCGACTCCTCAGGAAACTGGGCCTCATAGTCAACCTGGACAAGTCACATCTCCATCCAACTCACCACATAAGCTTCATCGGGGCAGTTCTTGACTCCACCCGTCAACTTGCCTTTCCTCTACAGGACAAAGTCACCCGACTCTTCAACTCAGTATCGCGATGGCAAAGAAACCGGTGAACCTCTGCTCAGTTGATCCAGGTCCTCCTGGACCTTATGGCTTTGACGATGACTGTTGTCCCATTTGCGAGAGTGCACATGAGACCCCTGCAGAGCTGGTTTCTGTGTGTATTCAACCCTCTTCTCAACAGCCCACACCTCCGTCTTGGTTCCGAGGCAAGTCCTCCAGTCCCTCACCTGGTGGAAGGAGCCACAAAACATCCTGAACAGCATGCCATTCCATCTCTTAGATCCCTCAGTGTCAGTCACGACAGATGCCTCCCTAGAGGGCTGGGGCGCCCACTGTCAGGAATCTCTCCCTGCTGGGCTGCAGCCAGCAAGGGAGGAGAGAGGTCAGGAACACTTGGGGAGTCCGAATGTACCAAACACCAGGAAAACACAAGCTGAGCCAGGTCAAGGTCCAGTCCAAAGATTCAGGCGGCAGAGATCCGTCCAGAGGGTTTCAGGGAGCAGGAGACACAAAAGTTCTGAGGGCTTGCCAATAATTTGGTGCAAGCAAGGAGCAGCCATGCCAGCAGACTTAAATAACCCCTGTGAGCAGGTGCTGCTCGTTATTGTTTCCTCAGCCTAGCCCAAGCAGCCTCCCTCTCAGCAGCCCAATTCAGCCTTCTGCGTGATTGAGGACTGATGGGCACAGCTGGCTGCAACTCCTCTGTATCACTGCTGGTTCCCCCTCCGTCATGAGCTGGCTGGGGCAACTCAGCCTCTGTTGTGCAGGGGATGTGTGCAGGGGAAGTTTGCAGGTTGACTTGGTCAGTCACTGGCTCAGCCCCCTGCACAATCAGTTGCTCTTCAATCACAGCATCATTATCTGTCACACCCACTCTTGGAACCAAACAGTTAGAGGTTGATGGTCGAGTGCATTCAACACATGCCGCATCAGTGCCCCCAAGATGCTAGCATTCATCAAGGCACTCAAAGCCTTCGAAGATGTACTCACCAGCCAAATGGTGCAGATATTGACAGACCATGGTCTATTGACAAACCACGGTCGCATACTAAATAAACAAACGGGGCGGTACACGATCGAAGTCTCTTCTAAGACTGGCCCTCCAACTGTGGAACTAGTGTCTTCCCCATCGGGTTCACCCTCTTGCTCTCCACCTTCCCGGCATGCAGAACACGACAGTGGACCACCTCAGTCAAACCCCAATGATAGCCCACGGATGGAGACTCGAAGACTCTGTCCTTCAGGAAGTATTCGACATGTGGAAGACCCTGATCATTAATCTCTTTGCCTCCCCATCCAATGCCCAGTGCTGTCTCTTTTGGTCGAGAAGCGGACTGGGATAGGGATCCCTGGGAGATGCATTCGTATTCCACTGGAGAGGTCCAATTGTCTATCTTTTTCCACCATTCCCTCTCATCACAAGAATGCTGGAAAAAATTTACTGAGATCGAGCCTCAGTGATCTTGATCACCCCGTGGTGGCCACGTCAAACATGGTTCACCCCGCTACTGCTGTTGTTGAAGTCTTGGTATTGGAGGCTTCCACCCAGACCGGACTTGCTGACTCTGAACGAGGGAACCATCCGCCACCCAGATGTCACCAGTCTCAGGCTCACAGTGTAGAATTTACTCCTGTGACATCTCTGCCTCCTGCTGTTAGATGAGTCATAGAGGCAGCCCACAAACCATCAACAATCCGTGCTTACTCCTATAAAATATTGAAGTTCATCGAGTTCCTTCACCAGCTTGATATCGACCACTTCGATACCGTACACCTTCTCAAATTCCTTTTCTTTGCTAGCTGAGAAAGATCTTTCCCTCTCATCGATCCGATGCTATTTACCAGCGATATCTTCTCTCCTGCAGCATATGGGTAGACCCTCAAGCTTTGCAGACCCACCAGTGTATACGTATCTTAAGGGGTACGAACACCTATACTCCCAGTACAACCACCAGTACTCCCCAGCTGGAACCTGTCATTAGTACTTTCCCAGCTCTCCAGGGGGCCCTTTGAGCCAATGGGCACGTGTGACCTCAGACTGCTCTTCTGGAAGACGGCCTTTCTTGTCGCCATCTTACCTCCATGGAAGGCTAGTGGACTGTGCACACTTAGAGCTGACTGGCCATACCTTCACTTTCATCGAAATAAGGTGGTTCTCAGGCCTAATATCACATTCGTGCCTGCAGTAGTCTCAGCCTTCCACATTAATCAGAATATTGTCCTCCAAACCTTCTTCCAGAACCCATCCTCGGATCTGGAAAGATCACTGCATGTCATGGATGTCCACCGAGCCCTGGCCTTCTATACCCAATGCACTGCAGAATTTAGGAAGTCCCAGAGACTGTTTCTCTGCTATTCTTCTACAAAGAAAGGACTGCCTGTTTCCTCACAAAGGCCCTTTTTACACCCTACATCTGTCTGGCCTGGCATGCGAGGATCACGCGAGCAGCCTCTTCTGTGAGGCTCTCACATCCCCGCTGCTTCGGCTTTGTAGGAGCTGCCTGCTGGCCGGCAGGCAGCATGAGGGCTCTGCCTCTTCCGTCCGCAGTGCAGCCAGGTATTTTCCCAGGCTGTACTGGGGGAGGAAGCACGAGGGCCGTGGCTCCGGAGCTCCGCACGGATGGTAAGTGCACGCGGGGCCCTGGAGCGATGCATGATTGTACATCATTTTCGGCTAAAAGCTGAAAATGATATAGTGCGCGATTGGTACCTGCTGGCCCCGGCAGCATCGCGCAATTGCGAGGACGTCGTCTGAAACGCTCCTTGCAATCGCACGACACTCCAGAGGCCCTTTCACATGACAAATACCATGCGAAAAGGGCCAAAGACTCTCTAAAATGGTTGGCCTCCACTATTAGACTTGCTTACAAACTGGCAAGGATGGATCCTCCTCCTCAGATTAGGAGTCATACCACCAGAGCCCTCTCAGCCTCAGGAGCCTTTCTGAGAGGAGTTCCGCTGCATGACATTTGCAAGGCTGCCATTTGGTCACAACCCATGACATTTATTTCCCAATATATGATTGACCAACGCTCCTCCAGTGATGCTGCATTTGGGAGGGCTGTCTTGTTCTCCTCAGTTCAGTAATATCACCCCATGTGATAATTGTTGTTCTTGTATATGTTCTCTTTTGAACCATTAATGCCATATGTTGATACTGATTCTTTGCACTGATTATGATAAACCTCACCTAATTTGGTATTTGCCTAGCATTTTCTTGGTGGGCTATTCTGTAATGAGATTGGTTTGTTCTAGGTTCCACATGGCACTCCCTCTTCTTGAATACAGCTTGCTAATTTCCCATCTGTGTGAGTCACAGAGACCATGAAGAAGGAGGACAGGTTGCCTGCCTGTAACTGGAGTTCTTCGAGTGGTCATCTGTGAACTCACACAATCCCACCTGGCCTCCCCTCTTCATGCCATGCCTTCTTCCTGGCGCCAAGTGTGCTGTGGTGGTCAAGAAACTAACGGCAAGCATGCCAGGGCCCTTATATGCCCTCAAGGGAAGGGGACGGAGTTCATGCCAAAATACTAGGCCTAGAGCTCTAGAAGTTTTCGAGGTCAGTACTGCACAGGCACGGATGATCCCATCTGTGTGAGTTCATAGATGACCACTTGAAGAACTCCAGTTACAGGTAGGCAACCTGTCCATCAGCTAATGGATGCATGCTGGCTTTGTGCTTTCTTTCAACTTAAATATCTCTCTCTTGCCCTTTAGGAACATGGGGTCAATTTCACCACTTCCCTGTAAGCTTTTCATAAACTGGAAGTTTCTCCCTGAATCCCTAGTGGAAGCAGGGTTCCTTTTAACATTATAGTGGGGTGCCAGTTTCAAGTTCCTGGGGAGGAGTACACAATCCCCAGATGTATAGAAGTTGCCTGCCCTTGATATGTGCGCTGCCCTTGATGTGTACACGTATGGTACACTTAAAATTCACCAAGAATATATGTATAAAAAGACTAGATTGAATATGAATAGTGGTACAGTATGTGCTTTATTAAAGTTCTAAGAGGCTGCTTTTCTATTTTTGTTTTATTTTCCCTTTGAAAACTTATTTCTGTATTAAACCACATATTCTGCAATTTCATGTGTGCACTGCTTTTCCAGATTCTAATAAAGAATCATATAATTCCAATCACTCTGAAGAAGAGATTTAATCAAATACTCTGATTGTAGTCTAAGTCATGCATCTTTACCATGAAAATTCCTGTTTAGGTCCTCATCCAGGGAGTTTGCAAAAGGAATTAGTGCAGTTTATTGTGTGTGTGTGTGTGTGTGTGTGTGTGTATGTATATGTGTATATAGCGCAGTGTTGTTCTTTTCTACAAACAACGGTGAGTGAGCAAGAAGTTGATAGAATTATTTTCCCCTTATTATTTACATTCCACTTGGTGATCTTGTCATGACATCTAGACAGGTTGGTTGCAGCAGTGCTGTTCAGAGTGGTCCATGGACTGGTGCCAGTTTATGAGCCATCAGCTGTCAGTTCATGGAGAGTTTCTGGAAAGACAGAAACAGCTTTAGTCAATGGACACAAATATGATGCTGATCCCCAAGACACTGGGTAAAAACACTTAAGATAGCTTAAGAAGGACTGATGTACACCATGTATTTAAGGCTGTTGAATATAATACAGTATAATTGTATGTACTTCTATATTGTAAAAAAAAATAACTGAAGCAGTAATAAAGCTGTGGAAATTCACAAAAGAACTGAGGAACTACGACCCAGCAAACATTTTTAAAATTGCTCAGTCATATTTTGAGTCTTAATTTACCAGGCTTAGAAGAACATATTTGGTAGCAAATACTTAAGTGTGGATGTCTTGTCAGGTTTAGCTGGGCGTTGAGTACCAGAGAGCAGATGACGTAAGATAAAACACAGTCCTTCCCACCTCATTTCTAACAGTGGGGTATCCAGAGCTGATTTTCTACAGCTCATCTTTACATATTTTGTAGAAGAGCTGGAAGCCCTTAAATTAACATGGTTCCAGGAGGCTATTGATGGTGATGGTAATAAAGGTGAGACAGACATTATTTCTTTGTTTATTTTGTTTCACTAATAAAAATAGGCAGAATGGCAATTAGTATAATCACAAAAATCATATGACACACTTGGTAAAAGTAGTAGCACAGTAATTAGTGTCTAGAACCAATAATAAATAACATGCAACAGTTTGCTGCAGCATGGTATCCTCCAATTGTTTTGAACTAAAACTCCTATCATCCCCTACCAGCATGGCCAGTAGTCAAAGGATGATGGGAACAACAGTTCAGAACATTTGAAGGGTACCACATGACTGACACAAAACGAGGGGGGAAAAAGAAAAATAAAAACTAGTAAAATAGCAGCAGGAACAAAATATGTTCATTAAAATTCACAGCAACAAAATTAGATCAGAGTGATAAAAGTGTCAATTTAAGACAAAAAGAGGAACCTCGCAAATGCCTCTCATGCTCACTTGCTAGATTTTCTACGATGGTACCAAAACTAAGTCTTTTGGCACTGATCTAAATTCCTGAGTAGGTTTATAAGTCAGCAAACATTGATCTTGAATTTTACAGGTCAGATCAGAACTCTGAATTGCACTTTGAATTCTGTTGATTCAGTCTGTTAACAATTGCAGATCTTTAAGTTAATATGAGCAAATCTGCAAACCCCAATAAATAACAGGGTATTTGCATTTTGAACCATTTCAAATTTCCAAACAGGTAATCTAACATGTAGGACATGAAGGGAATTAACTGATATGTTAACCAAGCTGTGAATAACCATAACCTGCTATGTTGAGGCAAGATAAACGTTCTAATAAACCTCCTTTTTAAAAGAAAAGTAGCTGTTATAAATTCACAATACTGCATAAACTTAAAATCATCATGGTTCACCAAAAATAATGCCCCCTATTTACATCTGTTATAATAGATTGCCTTTTTAAAGGAAAAGCAGCTATTATAAATTCACAATACTGCATAAATTTAAAATAATCATGGTTCACCAAAAATAATGCCCCACATGTATTTTATGTTTATGGCCCTTTTCTGTTGCCCTAGTAATTCTTGAATGTTTTGGATTGTCTCCCAAATGTACATGTTTAAAGAATTGTGATAATTTCATCTCACAGAGAGAATCTTAATTTTGTCAGCTGTATTCATTACACGTTTTTTAAATGTTTGTGCTCTGATAACTGACCCTGTTGTTTCCTTACCTTCAACTCTTGAGAGTACAGGTGTATCTTGGTTAACAAAGGCTCTGACAAAGACACTTCTTTTTACAAAACCTTTGTGTGTCCACCCAGCTACTTTTTTTCATCCTTGTCTTCTTTCTAGCTGGACATTTTTTACCAGGATCAGTAGTGGGAGAATGGGAAAGGAAGGCTGGAGAAGTACAAATTTGATGTCAGGTTGCAGAGGTATGCCTATATTAAATAATACAGTAAACAAACCTTGACCTGATCCTCCTATAGCCATGTGTGCCTGCCTACATCAGGGAAAACAGAGAGCAGCTGCCTCCAGAACTTTTTACTAAGCGTGCATGACACAGTAAACCAGAAAGAAAAGTTGAAAGCAGATAATCCTGCCTCGTCAGCAACCCTCCAGTGTATTTTAAAAAAGATAGATTTCTAGGTTTGGTCACTAAAACTGTTCCCAAAGCATAAGTGGAGGCTGAAGTTAAGGAAGGTTGTAGAAATACAAGTTTTCTGTGTTTGGTTGCAGCAGTGTGCTGGCAGTAAATAATGCAGTAGAGCTTGAGCTGGGAGAAGATGGATGCTGTTCTGGTCAATTAAACTGTAGTTCTGTGTGCCTGCCAACAACAGGCAATGTAAACAACAGCCGCCTCCAGAATCCTTTACTTAGCATGTGTAAACAGCAAAACAGAGAGAAAAGGAAAGAGCAAACAAGCCTCCCTCATCAGCTCCAACCCCTCCATTAAAAAGCCATAGATGTATAAGTTTGGTCATCAAAATGGCAATCATAAGAAGAATAGAGGCTGGTGAAAGAAATCTCATTCCTAGATGCATTTTGGATGAACCTTTGAAGTGGTCTCTAGAAGATTCAAAATGTTTTTGTTTACTTATGCAAGGCTTATCTGACCTGGTTGTTTTATTTTACATGGGTATATTGTTAGTTTTCAGTAAAAAAATGTGTTGAAACATGTTCTGCATTTTTTTTGTTTTTTGTTATGATGGAATAGGGTCCTATTCTTATTCTTTTCTGCCTCTGGTATCAAATTTTCTGTTAAGTAACGCCCATAAGCACATTGACTTTGTTAGCTAGGGTTTACCTGTACCAAGTTGCTGAGAAGACCCAGAGAATATCAAGACAGGCTATTGATTGATGTGGCGGCTGTAGAATCCTGAATTGTTTCTGACTGTTGGTAACGGCATCTCTCCAAAGAAATCAAATTCCCATATATGAGGACTGTTTCCATATATAGCCTTGTATGAGGCCCAGTACTGGACAAGAAACTTAGGGGACATTAACTCCTTCTGCTTTACCTGCTCAAGTCATTTTATAAACAGCTGACATGATGCCAACAGTACACATGTTCACTTGGGGGGACTACAGCTCCTAAAGTTATTAAAGCTGAAAGAGGGACCTGAAGAGAAAACAAGTTTTAGAACTACCTTTCAGACAGTCCATGCTGTTACATTCAGGAAAGCCCCCATCATGGCAATAGCTGCTTCTACATGTTGGCTTCCCATGAACTGTTTATGAGCCTGGAAATTCTATACTGCTGTCATGGCTAATAATCATTGATAGTTCTGTCTATTTCCAGGAGTAATGCTATTTCATGTGTGAGTGAGAGAAAGAAGCTGACTTCAGAAGTATAGTGAGAATGCAGCAAGTTCAGTGTTCTCCATGTTAAATTTGAAAGGGTATTGTACCAAGCAGGACTAGCTGTAAAATTATTGGAAATATTTGTAAAAAACAGAAGGGAAAGGTTTGGTATAAAAAGATACATTTAAATATCGTGTGACAATTATACTGCAGACCAAATAAGAAATCATACACAGGAACTGAGTTCTGGGGGTCCTGTTGTTTTTTTAAAAAAATATAATAACAAGAAAAGCCTTCGAGATGGGAATAAAGGGAAGAAAAGACAAAACACCAAATCCCAAAGAACAGTGCGAAGAAAGCAAAAAAGAGAGGCAGTATATCAGAAGTCAAAGAATATTTGTTGATAGACAAATTTTCTTGATTTAAAACTGGGAAACCAAAAAACTGATATTGTTTACAAGATTTGTTTATTGGATAACAACAAAAGACAGGCTCAAATAAAACAACAACTGAGTACTATCTTTTATTTCATGGTTTCAAATTCACCAGGTTTTACATTTTATATTCCATCCTGAAGTTAAGTTTATAATGTATCATCCATCAACTAAATTTGAGTCATTGGTATTTCAAAACAACTCTGGATTTGCTTGATTAACATAAAAAAATCTAGCAATGGGCAATACTTATGGTAATGTAATGGGTTCAGAAATGGTCTTGGAGAAAGATCTAGGGCAGATGTGTATGTGTACGTGCCTTCAGGTTGCCTGGCAACCCCATAGGGTTTTCTTAGGCAAGGAATACTCAGAGGTGGTTTTGTCAGTTCCCTCCTCTGAAAAACATCCTATAGCACCTTGTATTCATTGGTGGACTCCCATCCAAGTACTTACCAAGTAGACCCTTCTTAGCTTCCAAGATCAGATATATTCTGGTGCCATTAGGGTTGATAATAGAAGCTAATTTATGGTCCTCTGTTAAAAAGCAACTTCAGCTGAAATATTTGAACAATGTTTAAAAATGATTTTATTGATGGTATAATATTCCACTGACACTCAGTTATATAAATAAACAAATATCTGCCAAATGTTGGAGAAATTGTAATACTATAGGTACTTTCTTTCACATGTGGTGGTGTTGTCCAAAGATTTGGCCTGGAGGTTTTCAGTGAAATTGAAAGAACAGTAAATCATAATTATACTTTCACCAGTACTGAATTTACTCTTTTTGTTTATAGAAGAAAATAAAATTCTTATTAGTGAAAAACTGGTATCATTTTTTGTCTAGCGGCTCAAAAATGGAAAGGCCTAACAATTTCACTTTGGACCATTAGTATGAGAAGTTATGATTTCTTTCTCTCTTGTAAATACTGACATAACAGGTTTGCAACTCAAGAAATGAACTCCATGATGACTCCTTTATTACAGATTGGTTTCCATTTATCAATTTATCTTTTATTAATAGACGCAGAAGTAATCTAGATCCACTTGGTTCTCATATTGGCCTTTGGAATCACGCGTTAACTGGAAGGCTACAAAAAGAAATGTGTATATGTACGCATTTATTATATTAATATTTATAGCAGAGTATTCAAGGCACATTGTACACAATTAATAATACAATATAATGTAATAATATAATTTTAAAATGTTATGTGTTTTCTTAAGGAATGCTGACAGTCTGTAAACTTTACCTTGTTCTGTTGAATTTTGTTAAGTTACATTTCTTTCAGCAGAAAAAATTAAAAATGAATATTCAAGAAAGACAGAAATAGAAAGGAGCTCTCATGACCTCGCATATTGAAATTTCACACAGCAGTATGAATAAAATTTTAAGATTGAAAATTGGACTAGAAAGATTAAGCGAGTAATTAGAAGGTACTGGAAGTAGATAGCCATATAAATAATTTGAAAGAGATGGGATTGCCCATCTTTGTGTACCTTAAAATCAAGCAGAAATTAATTTTGAATTTATGCACTGAAACAGGGTATTTTTAGGCTGATATATTTTCTCAGATTTAAAAGAGCTTGTGTAGTGGCTAACATGTTATCTTCAAATCCTGAATCAAATGTCATCTCAGCTTTTAACTATCTAGGTGGCCATGGACATGCCATTGTGAATCTCAGACTGCCCCAGCTGTTTAGCGTAAGAGGATAATGACTCAGGGTGATAGTTAAGATTAAGATGTAAATTTTCTAGTAGCTATAGTTTCTTCTAATTATCATTACTTTGTTTTGTGTACAATGTGCCATAAATAGTCTGCTATAAATATGCTAAGGTCCTTTCCGCAGGATGATGTTGTCCTGCACTGGGGACAGGAGAAGGATGGGACCCAGATGACACTTATGCATGACATTGTCACGGTCCCATCCTTCTCCCATCCCCAGGTGACGGAATCGCACTGCAAATCAATGACCGGCAATCACGCAGTCCTGCTGCCTGCCTTCCTGCACTTACCTTAGGTATGGAGCACAATGGCTGCACTTCCTGCCCCAGCGCAGCCTGGGACAGTACCTGGCTGCGCCATGGAAGGAAGAGGTGGTGCCATCAAGCTTTCTCCATTCACGGGGGCAGCTGGTGCAGAGAGGAGCCCTCCTGTGGTACTCCCCTCCCGGGAGAGGCTCTACTGAGATCCCTGTGGGACACTGCTGGGATTCAGTAAGCTGCGGAAAGGGACTAAAGTATACTTGCTGGTATATCGCAGCTTTCATCAATTTTTATTTACATTTTTGGACTGCAGGAGAATTGGGAGTCCATTTTGACCACTTAATATTAAGGGGTTATATTATAAAATGAAGTATAATTTTTTTAAAAAATCTGACACTGGCAGATACTGTATCACTGTTGTAGTTTTACACTTTTTAAGTGGGACTGAATGAAGTTAAAATAAGATGTAACTATAATGGCCTAAATCCCGTTGTTGGTTCCAACTAGAGTAGATCTGCTGAACATTTTGGAATGCTGAGAAGTCAACGGTTACGTAACTAATGTCTACTCTAGTGAGAGCTGAAATCAGACCATAAGACCAAAATCAGTCCATTCAGTGCTATGCGGTTGAAGTGTGCTGTTTTCTCTTTCAGGTGGTTTAATCTAGAATCCAAACAAGGAAAAAGAACTAAAGATAGAGGAGAGATAAAGGTAAATATCCAATTTATGAGGAACAACATGACAGCAAGTATGTTCGATCTCTCAATGAAGGACAAGACTAAATCTCCTTTTGCCAAACTAAAGGACAAAATGAAGGGTCGCAAGACTGAAGGGACATTTTTGGATACGTCCTCTGCTATCATTCCAAGTACTCATATGCCAGAAACTAGCACTGTAACTTCCATTAGTGAACTACAGTTAAAATCAAAACCAAAAAAGCCTTTTCTTTTGGGACCTCAGCGACTGTCTTCAGCTCATTCAATGTCTGATTTAACTGGTCCTCATGTGACCTCAGAAAAAATTAAATCAGGCACAGTTGGCAACACATACCTCTTCAGGCGTCAGCTGGAGTCTGTTGGTTCTGTGGATGAGAGTGGTAAGTAGAGATGCCTTTTGTAAACAATGAAAATTATTGGAGTTTGCTTTAAGAAACTTTGTCAGACTTCTGCCTATTGCTCCTGATCTGGAATCTTTGCATCTTTACTCTTCAAAGAAACGTGTGGTTATGAAATGTACAGAGTATGCTGACATAGTTATAGTGCAAGGCAAATGGGGAAGATGAGTTACACATGTCACTAGTGATCTAACTTCAGTTTGTTGAAGATAACACGGGCAGATCTTGGAATATTAGGTTTGAAGATTGATTTGTCAAAATCAGTGATTAGAAGTGGGTGATTAATTTGTTACCATCAACACTAATAACTGAAATGTTTAAATATCTGAGTTATTGTTAACTAACTTATTGAGAGTATTGATTCTTTTACACACTCTGAGATTTACTGCAGCAAGTAAAGCAATAATAGATAACTATACCAAAAATTTTAAAATGGTTAGCAGAATTAAAAGGCCTAAATCCAATTGTGAATTCCATCTACAGTCCTGGGCAGACCTGCTGAAACAATTGCTGAGTGATAAGTCAACATTTACATAAATTATTTGATTCAAGAGACTACTCTTGATGAAACAAGCAACAGGCTTATTTTCTCTGCTAATGGCCTGGGACTTCAGCTTTTAAAGGCCCTGCAAAACCAAAAGGCTTTAGAACTGCTGCTTTAGAATAATTTGTCTATAAATATGGATGTTTTCAGTGAATTGATCATAACTTTTCCACTGCCAATATGATGTACATTAATTTGTGATGGCAGTGCAACAGAGTACATTATGGTGTGATATCATCCCTTTTGTCTCAGCCTGGATACTAATTTTGTGATTCTCTATCTTTCTGAGCTAAAACACACATTCCTGTAGACATAGCTGCCAGCTAACTTCCTTTTCTTCATTTTTGTTCTAAAATAAATTCAGGAATGCTGTTTTAGTTTGGGATCCCTTTCTGAGGGTTTGAGAGCTTAAACCATTTATTTATGCTGTGGTATGGATTGGGAACCCACGTGCCTGTAATTTGTGTTCTGCAAAAAGTATTCTTCCCCCATTGGTCAATTTTTGGCATTGTAAATTTCAGGTGGGGAAAACTATAATGGAGGGCAAAGAAGCCTATTCCCCTTTTAGGGTCAACATCTAGATCAGCTGCCCTTTGCTTACTCTAATGATGAAAGGGAGAAAAAGGTAGAGCTGTATAGATTAGTGGTTCTCAAGATATCTGATGTGATGAACCAGCAGGTTTTTCCCCAATGTGCCCGGGACTGATGGTATAGTGATTTGAGTGTTGGACTAGGATTCCACAGGATCAAGGTTTGAATTCCCACTCTGCCATGGAAATCTACCGCCCTACTCAGCCTCTGAGAAAGACAATGGAAAACCTCTTTTGAACTAATCTTGCCAAGAAAACTCCATAATTGGTTTGCCTTAGGGTTGCCATAAGTCGGAAATGATTTGAAGATACATAACAACAACAGGCACAAGTACCTTATTTGCACCTGTTGGCTAGTTAGTCTCTCTGGGAGAGTAGTTTCAGAGCCAAGGAGCATCCACCAAAAAGGTACATCAGCCTTTCTTTCATTCCCACCAAACGTGCTTGCAATAGTGGTGGGACCAAGAGAAGCATCTGCTTCTGTACTTTCAATGCAGAATGATCCTGAATGATCCCAAAGGTAACTATGATATAGTGGAAAGTGGAGATGGGCAAACTGCAGCCTGCATACAGTTCCCATGGCCTTTTTTTGTGGTCTGCAAACCCTTTTGTCCCAAAATGTTTTTTTAGTAAAGAAGGTCTTAAAAGGGTCCGTTGTTGCTCCTGGAAGTCTACAGTGGTGGCTGATTACCTTGAAACTACCTGAAATCCCTCCAGACCTGAATGACACTTCCAGTTGTGAATTTTGGCTTATTTATATCTTGAAATGGGATAGTGGCACCCATCCCAGGTACGTGGAGGTGAAAACTGACCCCTATTATAGTTGCTCACTCTGAGGTAGTCATTCCAAGGTATTGAGAAGTACCAGATTTAAATTATCATTCAACAGTGTTGCTCAAAGTAATCTAGGTCTGTGCGTTTTGAACTTGAGCTTCCTTTCAGGGAGCGTTGTTGTGATAACAGAGCCATATATGTGTCTATGCTCCTTTGAAGAATTATGTATATAAATGAAATCAAGAATATCATAAATTGTTTGGACTTCTTAATAACTATATTTTTTGCCATTTTATTAAAACTCAAATAAGCTGTATTGACCTCTATCTGAAATTAGTTTTTGACAGCATGCCAAAAGCTACTTCAGGGTATATAGAAATTTATAAGAAATCCTAGCACAGACTGGTGTTGCAGTTGAAATCTTAAAAATGTCCATTCTCTTTGAATCAAATGAAGTTGAAAATGTATAGCTGTGGCTGGATCATTCTCATGTTTTAAAAATAATTTAATAATGATTTGAATAAACCAGTTGCAGTTCATCTGAAAGTTACATGGACGCTGTTTCTTCTTGTATCACCAAATTTGATAACATATGTCTGGTTGTCTACTGATAACAAAATTGTTTGCAGGAAATCTAAAATCTCCACACAGACGGACATTAAGTGCAGATACAAGTAAAGTGAATCAGCTCGACAGTACAGTTGATGATAGTGACTCAGCTTTTGGAGCACAAAATGACCCTTTTACAAATGTGAGTGCTACGTTGCCTCAAAAGTTTGCCACATTGCCAAGGCAGAAGAATCCATTTGAAGAAAGCTCTGTATCGTGGGACCAAAATATAGGTCTATTTTCGAAACCTGCTGAAATAAAAAAAGACATTAAAAGAGAGAAAAAGGAGAAGGTTAGTCTCTTTGAAAGAGTGACTGGAAAAAAAGATAGTAAACGGTCAGATAGACTTAGCAACGGAGGATCAGATGGCTCCACTGATTTGAAATCACCCAGTGCTTTGGGAGAAAATCATCAGGACAGTTTTGATTTTGATTCAACTAATCCCTTTATGACAAACTTCAAGCCAACCAGTATGCTGCCATCTTCTAGGTAAGTTCTGAATTCAGATATAGTACCCTGTAGTCAGTTACATAGAAACAAACATTATTTATTTATTTTGCTTCATTTCATTAGGACTTTAGTTTGTAGTATTCTTTTAAAAATATTGTGAAAGTATTAATTAACCTCAGATGGATAAATATTGTAAATGACCTACCTCTATTGGACAAGAAGTTCTGTTGCCTTTTTGCTCCAATAACATATTTTTGCGTTTATCATATGGAGACCAGTTCTACCCTTAACAGACAGAATTCTATAAACAACAAAGGCACACATCCCAAATGTTTCCTTCCCTGCCCACACACACTTTAAAATCACAAGGAGAGGCCCTGCTCCATCTGCCCCTGTTATCATAAGATTGGATGGTGTCAGTCCAAGGTAGAGATGTTTTTCAGTTTAGTATTTGCCCATAGAAACCTACACACTCATTTCCAATTAATTTTTTTGAAAATTAATGCAAACCTACATAGAAACTATTTGTTGAAAAATTGTTTAGTAATATGCAGCTTGTTATTTAGTTCTACCTTTATGTTGTGTATTTTTTTTAAAAAAAATTAAGTCACTTAAGTCTTAGCAATATGGGTACAAAGTATAAATTTAAGAATTATAAACCATCAGCATTGGTACTCCTTGATTTGTGGTCAAGATTTTTTTTTAAAAAAAAACAATAGATATTTATGTTCTTGATAAACGTAAAGTCAGTCCATGCTTTGGGGCTACAGGGATAAACTTTCGTTGTGTGCACCCTCCCTTTCCTCTTATGCTCTGACTTTTTTCTCTCACATCTATTTAATTGATTAAACCATCACTTACCATTCTATCATAAATGAGTGAACTGTGGTTCATCAGTAAATTGAAAGTGAGAATAAATTAGAGTACATCAGTGGTGGAGGCATGGAAGTATTTGAGCACAAGGCTTGTACACATGTTAACGTAAAAGCATGGTTTTGGTATTAGATTTGAAATAACCTAGTCTTTGCAGGCTCCTGAAAGGACTAGAATGTGATCTGAATGGATTGTCACTGAATCTGGGCAGCTTAATTTCCATAGGCATTCCATCACTGTTGTAAAATCATTAAGAACTATGCCAGTTACTAAGGATATGTGAAGCTATCTTCCCAACAATTATGCTGTACAACACTAAAGACCCATGCTTAGTCTGTGGTATTAATGACATTCTGAAGTTAGTTCAGCCTAGCAGATCAGGTGACAAAAGCTACTAATTTACAAAAAAGTTTATTAGCCTATAGAATCTTACTTTTAAAAGCATGCTTTTTTTTAATTTAAAAAAAGGTTTAGAAAGATCTCCCATTAGGGAAAAAGCAGTTTAAATAATCATTGCTATATCAGTGGTACTATTTTTAAAAAGAGAAGATCTTTTTGTAATTGTCTCCCCCATCCCCTCTTATTCACTCTGATTTCATTGGAACATTATAGAAGGGTGATGACCCTAGTTGCTAGTTTCTCTTCAAGTTCTAAATGATCAAACACTAAAGAGCTCCCATTGACCATAAATCACTACAAATTAGAAAAATAGTCCAGGCAACACAATTTTAAAAGCATGAACAATTTTAACGCCTTTTAAACCTGATAGCTCATTAAATTTTTTGACCATTTTTTTATCATCATGTTTTTAATTGTATCTGCTTTTCAGTTTTTTTGTAAGCTAGCATGAGTTCTTTGTCATATGAAAAGTGAGATATAAAATTATGAGGTAAAAAAAATAGGAATATAAAAAGTTACACAGCTGTCACTGGTGTGACTTTAGAATGGATGCTGTGAGACCACCTTTGGGAAAAGCATTCCAGTGACAGAATTCCACCTATAAAAAGGCCTTTTCCCAATATCTATCTCAGTGCCTCAGTGAATGAAGCGTACCTGGAAAGGGGCCTCCCAGGAAGATTTGAGCTGCTGTATATGCTGCCTATCATATCTTTCTGACTTATGGTCAAAAGTTGTGAAGGGCCTTAAATATAAAAATAGCACTTTGGGTTGAGTCTGGAAATGGATTGGGAGTCCATTTAATGATTAAAGCACATAAGCAATATGATTGTACTGATTGCTTTAAATTAGTAATCTTTTGGCTGTTTGTGAACTCATCTGAAATATCCTGATTGTTTTCAAGACAGGCCTGTTCAAAAAGTATTGTAGTAATCAATGTAGAAAGTTTTTAAGACATAGTTACTTGGTGCATCAGGCTAAGCTGCTGTATGGTGATCCATGCGACAGAGATTACTCCCCATCCCCACCAAAAAAAGGACCAAGAAGCGACCAGCCATTTAAAGCTGGCTGTTTGAGAGGAATATAGACCACTCCCAAACTGCCTGAATACTAGAGATGAAAAGTTTTTTGAAATTTGGAAGATGAAGAAAGCCTTTGTTTTTCTACAGCCTTTTGCAAGAGGAGGGTAGAATTATTAGGGAAAATTGAAATATGTTCACTATTTTCGTGTCACATGTAAACTTTTTTTACTGCAAAATTTAGACTATAACATGGTATAGATGAACCTAAGACATTTTTTAAAAAAAGAATCTTATAATTGCTAATATATCTCAAAGAGAACTGCAGTCTTCTGCACCCTATATGAGGTACTTCTAATTTGCCTTCTGAAAAGTAGGGGAGAAATTAAAACAGATACTAGGCTAACAGCCTCTTTTGATACATAAATAGTATATTGATGATAAGCAATGAAGGCCCCTCTTCTGGATCTTAGATTTCAATTTTGCATGTCTACAATACAAACAGAATTATTGTTCTTTAATTTTGTCTACCATTTGTGCAAATGTTCATACTGTGAGATTCTTGGCATTGGTAAAACCCTGCCATAAAAAGCATTTTGGTCATTCCAAAAGGGGAAAATATTTCATCACAGTATTTTTCTGTGTTCCCCAGACTCTTTTATTTTTTCCACTTGCAAAACACTCTTATTTTTTCCAGATCTTCCCATTTGCCCCTTCCTCTCAGCCACAACTCAAACAAATGTAGAAATTCTTGAAGGGTTTTATAAATGAAGTTTTATTTCCTTCCCTATCCTATGCACCCACACCTAGAACTCTGACCATAATTTAATTTTGCTGATCAGCCCCCACTCCAGAATGTGGAAAGTAATAGATGGCCTCTGGACATTAGAAAAGTTTCCATTGTATTTTGAGTAACCATACACAATCTTGCACAGCCCTAAGATTCTATTGAAAATTAGTCTTCAAGCAGCTGCAGGCTTTGCAAATGCAAATAGTTCATTAGTATTCAGTTCACACCTTTCTTTCTGAATCAGCCTCAGGGCAAGAAAAAGGTAAATAAAGACAGACCATATTATCAGAGCATGGATAATCCAGTGACCGAGCCTCTGTCTTAATTTATTGGGTTTTGATTGGGCACAAAAAGGATGCAAAGGGGGAAGCCCTTTGCAGAACACAGACCAGGAAGCTTCTTGCTCAGATCTAAAACAATTTTGTTTTGAAAGAACTTTAGAAGATGAGGATTAGGATGAAAAGATACAACAAAACCCTGTTTCCACTAAAGGATAAGGTGCTAACAAAGAAGCTGGTCATGTTGGTCGTTAGAAATTGCCCTGAGGTGATTCATAGAAATTGTTGCTGTTGTTGTGTGTCTTCAAGTCCTTTCTGATTTATGGTGACTCTTAGGTAAAACTGTCATGGGGTTTTCAGGGGCTGGGAGTGTGTGGCATGCCCGGTGTTTATCCTTTTTATGCCCAAGGTCACCTAGTGGATTTCCATGGCTGAGCAGGGAATCGAACTCTGATGTCCAGGGTTGTCTTCCAGTGTTTAAACCACTGTGAGGTAATTATCATGGAAATCCACTGGGTGACCTTGGGCAAGTCACACTCTCTCAGCTTCAGAGGGGGCAAAGGCAAACTCCCTCTGAACACATCTTGCAAAAAAACCCACAAACTTTCGATATTTCACCATAGGATCACCGTGAGTGAAAAAGGGTTTAACAACAACAACAAATTCATAAATAGTGGATTTATTTTCAGTGTTTGCATGCTGCTGGGGAACCATCTGACAGGAGGAGACCCTACTCGGTAGAACAGTACCTGATCACAGGTGTGTTCAAGCCCTCTGTTTATAACAAACCAGTGTTAGGCCCCAGTAGCACTCTTTCTGCTGGTAGTAGAGTTATGCTGTGTCTTTTAATCCTGATATAAATCTTTGAAAGTTTTTCTTATAAACTGTTTGAATGCTTCCAAAACTCTAATTGCATCCATTCATTCTAATGACTCACAAGGAGTTAATCTGTACCTCAGTGCCATCCTGAACAATGAAAATACTTAAGGACAAATATAAAATAACTAGTTATACGCTCAGTATTTCTAGTAAAAAAAAAAAATGTTTGTTTTTTTTAAGCTATGCTACAGTAGGCTAATACACTTATGTGTAAATTTCTCAATTTACAGCACTTGACAGGTGCTAAAAGAAAAGCATCTTTAATTTTAATGTGTTGTTAGGCCCTCTTTAGGGGGATTGTGCAAGTTATTAACAAGGTCCTCTGAGACAGGAGACGGGTAATTAACAAGACCTATAGAAAGAGAGTTTGGGTAATTAACAAGCTCTTAGGCACTGGACACAGGGTAACAAATAGTCCAGTAGTTAAAGGCGACAGGTTGTTATTAGCATGATCAAATGCCAGATTTGAGAATATGAATAGATAGGTGTCTCAGTGAGGTGTCTAATTAGTGTGTGTGTGCGTGTGCACGTGCTCGTACACTTCCTTTAGATTCCATTTTTGTAATGTAGCACTCATGGTAATAGCAACACCCCTCCCTTTGAGATCCCTTGTACGTTTAAAATTGTATTTCAAAATTGGCAATGTATGTCTACATTTATAAAGATTACTTAGGCAGAACAGCTAAACTACCTGCCAGTGCTGCAGGAAAGAACTGAATAGAGGGAAGAAACCTGAATACTGTAGCGCTGTTAGCTTGCAACTGCACTTGAAAAGGCAGGATCAGGTTTTCCTTGTGGAGGGGAAGAAGCCAGATGTTGCAACAGGACAGATAGAGCACATGGAGTCCTTCTGTCAGCTTTCCTTCCTCCGTCCTAAGAAGCATCTGAGGGAGGTGACTACGGAGGACATGAGTTAGGAAAAATATGGAAGTGTCAGATGGCTTTTTCATCACTACCATAGATTGCCAATTCCATTAGTGTGACAGGATCCATGTGATAGAGGGTACTACAGAGCTTGCAGTATTATACTACACGGTACTGTCCTGCACACTGCCATACTGCTTTCTAAATCCTAGTTTAGTTACTACACACTGCTTTCCTATATTGCCTTAAGAGAACAGTAGTGCTTTCTCTGTGTGGGCAGCTGGGAAGAAGTCGTTGGCTCAGCTGTGCCGGCTAGAGACAGTACATTCCCTTCGTTTTCCTTTCCATGCAGTCATAGGTAGTGTGTGGGAACAGGAGCAGGAACTAGTGCTGTTGAAACTCAGGAGGTAGAATGTATATACTATATAGTCCCTCATTTACACATAGGCTTTTTGGTGGGGAGGGAAGCACTGGCTGCATCAGCCATGATCACTCCAAAGAGAGGTCTTTCTAAATGACCCAAAGGTCATATATCTAGTTTGCAGCTTTGCATTTGTAACAGAAGGTGCTGATTGTTGAGCAGAACACGTCAAAAAGTTTAAACAAATTATATTTACACAGTCTTCAGACTGACCTTACAAACAAAAGTGGCAATCAGGCTTGAAATTCTTCTCTTGTTTTCATCTTTCCCCAACACATAACATGACTACACTAAATGTTTTCAGTGTTTTATTCTTAGCCTTAACATTGTCTGAATTTGTAGTGTCAACCAGATTTTAGACTCTTTAACCATAGATTCATTTTAAAAGTGTGCTTAGCGAAATGATCTACTGTCTCTTCACATAGCCTTCATTCACAGGGTCAACTTCCCATTGGAATTTTCTCCTGTAATCACACACACACCATGTAGACTGTTGCATTCCCTATACCGTTGCCTTACTTCATTGGCTGAATTCTTGCCGCACTTCAGAATGTCTTCTCTTTTACCAGTATTATCAAGCAACTGACACAACTGCAGAAGGACAGGAGAAACAAATTTGTTAAAGTTTGCTTTGCACTCCAGAATTAACTTTGATACTATTTAGCACAAAACCCTATATACAAGTCCCTCTGTAGTTCCTAATCAGGTACCCCGAACATCTGGTAGATTCAGAAAGTCTTTAAACTTGTTTTAACGAACCCAAATCCTTACACTGAAATTTGGCAAGTTTTGTCTCCACAAAAGGGACAAGTATGCCTGTAGATTTTATCTAATTAGCAAAAATGAATAAATGGTTATAGGGACTTTACTTTAAAAAATGATCCACCTTCCATACTTATTTCCTGAAACGCTCAGTACTTTCAGAAGAACTGGCTGTGTCTTTAAATTTCATCTAATTTTAGAGCAAATTTAGAGACCTTGATGATTTCCAGTCTTGGTCCGCAATGCAATGTGAATCTTGCTTCAGAATTGTCTCCAAGTTGAGTCAGTCAGCCTCCAAGCTATTTGACATGAATCAATCAATCTCCAGAGTCTGAAGGAAATCTTGTGGTCATTGTATACCCCTTAGTAACTGCTATTATTGAGTGAAAGTAAGATAATCTAATCTTCTAGAACATGCCAGCGTGGTATAGTGGTTTGAGAGTTGGAGACTCCAGGAAACTGTGCTTTCAATCCCCACTCAGCCATAGTAACCCAGTTGTGACTTTTGCAAGTCACACTCAGCAAGTCACACTTCCTTAGAGGAAGGCAATGGAACATCTCCTCTGATTCAGTCTTGCCAAGACAGCCCTTTGATAGGGTCACGATAAGTTGGAGTCAACTCAAAGGCACGTAACAGTAAACAAATCTATTAGAAACTTAACATTCTCATTCATTTGCCCATGTGAAAACTGATGGAAGTTTCTATCTAGATGACTACTGAGGATCCAGTATGGTTACATTTCAGCTTGATCTTTTTATGTATATTTTAAAATAATCTATACTAAACTTGATGCTTAAAAGGTGCTGCTAGAATGTACCACCAACAGTGTTATATGTTTGGCACACATTCCACAGCGATACCCATTGTATCTCTGCTAGAAAGTCCATACTATATCTTTTAGACATTTCTCTTGCCATCTACTTCCAGGAAAAAACGAAAAAACAAGAAACAGTGTAATCAGTAAGACTTCATATATATTAATATGGGTTGCAAATAAGAATTGTTGTTTTCAGTCAGTTTTGAAGCCACTCTGCTAAGTACCGTCAGGGCTCTGTTTAAAATATATGAAGATATTATGTAAAGAGAATAAAATCACAAAAGCCTCAGAAAAACAGAAGTTGGTGTAGAACAGGGTTCATATTTGGTGGAGAGCAAGCTTCCCTAGAAACATTTTTCATCTAAGGCATTACACAACCCATATAATCCTCCAGGCCACATGTATCTAACTTCAGGTCCCAGGAGCAGTGTATCAGATGAATAATGAAGGATCTGAACTCATGTGGAAGAAAATAATCCTTCAAGTAGAGATATGTAAAGTTTTTGGGAATTTTGAAACCCTGGAAATGGAGATTTTGGGAAAAGTTAAAATAAAAACAATACTTACTGTCATTATCAAACCTAAAATAATTGAACTGCTTTCACAAGATAAAATGCTTTATTAGATATTAATTATTTATTAGAAAATACATATTAGAATGCAAACTTGCATGACTTGACATATTAATGAAACTTAAAAATATAAAAGCCTTTATACAAGCAAAATTGTGAATATATCCTATGCTAAGCAGAGAGTTGGTATACCCTATGCTATCAGAGCGTTTGTTATCTTAGTTTTTGCTGTTTGAAAATGGAAGACAAAAATTTTGTAATACAGTGTGTTTGAACAGAATCACTTTCTCGCAGTTGGCAGAATATTTGGATATAAAATTTTACTCAGCACTGGAAATAGTGAACTCCTCATTAATGAGTGTGGTTGTATAAGTATTATGTAATTATAGTGAACTCCTCATTAATGAGTGTGGTTATATAAGTACTATGTAATAATAATATAATGTAATTATGCTCATCATCATACACATTATAGTATATTAATTGTGGACAGGAGATGCACAGTACTTTCCACCAAATGAGAACAAAAGGGCACTAGGAAAAGGCAAACAGCAATCCACAAAACGTAAAGCTCCCTCTGTATGCTAGCTTCTTGAATATGGAAGCACTTGTTAGACACGGAAATGCATGTTGGAGTTCCCTGTTATATATGTCTACAAGAATGATCATTCTCTGATTCTGTAGATCTGTCTTTCATACAACAAAGTATGATTACTCTGCACAGCTGGTTTTACTCTTTCAATGAAATAAACTTTTGTGTTAAAAAGCACTTCATTCCAAAAAAGGACAATATCCATGAATTTTTACCAAAATCTCCAATTTTTGACCAGACAAGAAAAGCTGTTTTTTTCTCGCCACCCCCACTTTTCACATCTGTCCATTCAGAGAGCTGCCCAATAAGCTTTTAGAGGCTTTATTGGTTACAACTCACATGTTAAATTGCATCCGTTTGTGTACTGGATAAAATATGTTCATTGTAGGCAAATGCCCATTATGTTTGCCGGATATTGGCTTCTTGTGGAGGGATTTCTTTCTGTCCTACCACCATCCCAAGTACAATTGGTGAAGCCGCAAGAAATAGCCTTCTCAGTGGTGGCTCCCACACTGTGGAGCTCCCCCTTGAGATGTTAAATTGGCCTCATCTGTGATTTCTTTTCACCAACAGGCAGTGACTTTTTATATTTAACATAAGCCTTAAATTTTTAACTAGATGTGGCAGAAGGGTCTTTTGATGGGGTGTGCTGTACCTTGATCTTATGTGTTGTGATTATTTTAAACTGTACTTTATTATGATTGTATATTTAAGGGTTTTAAAAAAAACCCTTTGTACTGTATATTGTCTTAATTGTATTTTATATTAATCTTACACTATAAGTCTCCTTGGGTCCCACACTGGGAAAAGACAGCATATAAACAAAGTTTTCAAAGGCAGCCTCATGTACAGGATGTTACAGAGATGTTAGTAGATAGTGGATCCCAATGATATGAACTATTTAAGATGGCATTGAAAGAATACCACATTTAAAGTGTGGGTCATCTCAAATGTATTGAAGATTGGAGCAAAAAGAAAAAAACAATTTATGTGAAAAACAATTTATGTGATAAGGTCCAAAATGTATTCATTATGTATGCTCCCCAAATGTCAAAGAACTACTTTTCCCATTAATTTTCCTCATTGGCCAGGCTCTTTGGGAATGATGGACTCCAAGAACATCTGGAAGGCCACAGTTTCTGTAAACCTAACCTGTCTTTGTCATTCATTATGACTAAGTTCATAATTTTACACAGGTCATAAAATATGCACCTGTGATTTCTTTTTTTTCTCCCACTTCCTTCTTTTTGGCAACCTCTTACTATAACAATACAAACAATTCTTAAATTAACTCAGTAGTGTTTGATAAATCTGCCAGTTTGAAATGAATTAGAGATGTGCATATTCTCACAATTGTAAGGTGTTTTTATATTTAAGATATCTTTTGGAACATCTATACCTTATTAGAAAGGGATTGTAGTATTCAGCCTTTGTTTTATAATAAGCTGCTCTATTATTCTGAGGAAGCACTGTAATTAATTTAGAGATCCTAACTCCTAAAAAAGTAACTAGATGGAAGCAAAATGTTAATCCTAGTGACATCAGAAGTTTTATAAATAATGAAGATATAAAAATAGGTGATTTTTAGCATACTGAAATATTTTTCAATGTGTTGTATCATGGTAAATAGAAGCAAAGCAGGTTTGACTTGTATCTTGTAATCTATATTGACAGCTTATGTTCTGAAATGTTCCTTTGCTACTTCAAACATTTTAAAAATCACAGCTTAAGGAAAAATTAAATGTCTTAAGTAATCTCCATCTGTTTTGTTTATCTTTCTGCTTTCTTGTTGTCTGGCAGTCTCAGCTGCAACATTATTTGCCTCATCTGTGAATTTCCATGCTTCTGCACGCTGATGAGATTTAATGTTCAGGCTTGGCTGCTTTAGGGTGTCAGACATTAACTTGGAATACCTGTTGACAACAACGTAGGTATTTGTAAAGTTTCAAACAACATTAATATGTGCATTGTTTTCTGTCTTGGGACTTGTTTTTCCATATTTGCAAAGCATGGTTATTCCCGCTTTTTGCTAACTGTTTTTCACCATTTTTGCTGCGTCCAGTGTCACTAATCAGAAGAATGCTGGATGTACAGCACAGAATTAGGGAGGATATGTTATGTTATAATCAACCAAAGCATAGAATGGTATTAACTCTTGTGAGGTCAAGATTTCAGAGTGTTTGGTTCATCTATTAAGTGAAACATAAATTTTTCCTGTTTTTCATGCCATATATTGATTGCAGGATTATAGTGACCAAACAATTATTTTGCTTCATTTAGACAATAATAACATGTATGCTCCTGGTTCATCCAGTGTTGATGAAAGGTCTTTATCACCCATGGAGTAAAAGCTTACATATATCTTATATCATTGATAGGCATTTTATAAGATAGTAAGCTCATATATTCAGTTTAATTGTCAGATATGTCTTAATAGTTTATTTTCTTCATATTTTTGTTTTAATGTAGGTGGTAACATTTGTTTTCCACTTGCATTATATTAGAAATAGAGAAACAAACTAATCAACCAGGTTAAATGAAAGTGAGAACAACTTTAGTCAACTTCTAAAAGGTATGGGTAGTCCAGTCCTAAAATGTTTTTAAAATTGAGTTTTAAGCTTTTTAAATTTGGGGGAACAATCTCTCATTGTATCATTGTGGCATGTTCTGTGAGACTGTTTGTTGTATCTACGAAATATGTATGAAAGTGGGTAATCAGCAAGACAATTTTAATTTGTTTATTTTGAATTGGTCAGTGAATTATACTTCGTGTATCTGTGTGTTTGCATGCACACACACATTATCTTTCATTTGTGGTCTTAGACATGTAAAGGAATTCTAGTATGGTTTCTTACATGTGTATGGATGTTCTTTTACTGATTAAAATATATCCAGTACATATTTAATCTTATGGATTAAAATATATCCAGTATATCCTTCAGAAGAGCTATGGACTAATATTCAGCTGTTTTGTTATCATGGGGTGGGAGGGGGAATGAAAAATTTCTACGGTTTTCTGAAATATTTCAGAAATATTTGTTTTCTCCCCAGAAAACTGTAGAAATATTTTGGGAAATTATTAAATTATTAAATTATTCAGTGCAGAAATGCATGGGGGTTTTTTTGTTGTTGTTTTTCGTTTGTTTCTTTGTTTGCCTGAGAATTGTGGGATTTCTCTCTTTCTCTCTCTCTCTCTCTTTCTCTCTCCTACACACACACATATACAAACATTGTTTCTAGCCATCTATATGTGTTTTTGTGCAAGTTTGCTGTTTTCTATGCAGAAAATAGCATTCTTGCACAACAAAAATTATACACACACACGCACACGCACGAATGTGGTACAGAAACAAGTAATCTTTTGCAAAAAAAAATAGGAATGGTTTTGTTGTACAAATTGCTGGTTTGGGGATCTTCTTATTTTTTATTTTATTTGTTTATTTTTGCATAGAGAACAATAATCCTGCACACATAAAAAGGGAAGGAAGGAAGGAAGAAAAGAAAAAGAAATACATGTAGATGCCTGGAAACATTTTGACCCCCCCCCCAACCATCCGCAGAGGGGGGAAAAAGCACTTCACAACTTGTTAATGCTGGGTGAAAACTCTGAAAAATTTTCCCCACTATATTATTCTTCCCAACTAGATTTCCTGAGTTTTGGGAAACCAATTTTTCAACTGAGGAACAAAATATGGCCAGTATTCTTTCCATCCCTATTGTGGACATATAGTGGACTCTATCTTGAATGGGTTGGTTCCAAATCAGTAGAGACACGGATACAGTGGCAAGAGTAATAGTGAAGCTTCTAGAGGTTATCGTTATCTACCTTCATATGATTAAGGGAATTTAGCATGGCGTCTCCTATCTTGATTAACTAGTTGTCATTTGTAGTACATAAATCCAAGGCAAAAAATGATTAATAGTAGCAAAGAAAGTTGCTTCACTTATTCTTTATTTAAGGTTCACTCTTCACTCTAATGATGTGCAATTCCTTCAGTTTTCTCTGTTGATCACATTGGCTTGATTTCAAATGGCTACTGGCTTGGAGAGATGACTTTCTAGAATTATGCCAAGTTTGGAAGAAACCATCCATAAAACAATGAACAAAAAAGGACAAAAACCATGCAAACTTTTGAAGCTTCACCGACTTCTTCATAAGGCAAAGATGTTAAAAATCATATGGGAGAAGAAAAGTGTCAATGTCAGAATCACAGGCCTTCATTTTGCCTCAGATGTTAATTCTGTCTGGAGGCATATCAGTGCAGATTAGGGCCACTCCCCCTCTTGTCCATGTGGTGACCATGACAGGCAATAAAGTTATGGAGGGGGAGGGATGCTATAGTACCAGATGTTTATTTTTATTTGATCGCACAGGCACAGCACAATTATTTGGAAGATTTCAGTGGCACAAACTACATGGGGCTACAATTTGATAGGTTTGCCTTAGGGTTGCCAGAGGTTGGAAACTTGAAGGCACACAACAGGAACAACACAATTTGTTTAAAATGAGAAAAGTATGAATGTGTTCCCATTTTGCAAAGGTGGATTAGTTTTAAGAACTATCAAGGAATTTATCTTGTTTTGCATTTTGCCTGTACAGAATAGTAAATGCATATGAAGAGCATAAAATATATAAATTTTTGAAAGGCAAATGCTGAAATTATTTTGCTAACACAGTCTGAGTGGTAGTGATTTTCAGTAATCTGTGACGCTAATGTTTACTTATCTTTTGATCCTAGTACCTCCCACTAGCACTATACAATTAGAATCTTGTCTTCCATAAAGGCAGATGTTGGTTTCTTCCATAAACTGTTATAGAAAATTACATTCTACAAGGACATCTATATTTTTAGATTCAAAAAGGCATTTAAATTATCTTGTAATTATTGGAGTTGCATAATTAATTGCAATATGGAGATAGTGGTAATTATACCAAGAAGTGTATCTGAAGTGCCAAAACATATCTTAAGGCTTCTGTATTTAGAGCTATCCCTGTGAATTTTTCCATAGTCATTCTGAGAGAGGTAGGAAGATTGATCTACAGTTCTTGTTCTGCTAACTCTTAAGAAACTGTCTTGTAATTTAGAGTTGATGATGCCTCGAATTCCAGGACGTTGGAAATGATAGCCATTTGTGGATTCTGTAAAGATCTTTATTATAGGTTTTCCCTAGAGACAGAGAGCTGTTATATTTTTCATCCTTCAGGATTATTGCTCCTATGCAATTTCTGCTTTCTAAGAAGAGGAGGCCAACTAGCTAATTGACTCGTCTCAGGGAACTCTGAGACCAGAGGTTTTTTCCTGGCTGGGAAGAAGAGTCTTACTGGAGCTCTGTAGAGCCCACCAGTTAGGATTATTTCTCCTCTTCTTCCTCCTTCTCCCTCCTTCTCTCCCCAACATATCTGAGCAAGGAACCTAGGGCTCCTTGTGGGTTAGAGTTATCTGCCTCCACTACAACTGGCCATCATGCTTGTCATATGGGGGTAGAGCATAAAGAGTAATTTTTGAGAACAGTATCAATTCTTTTAGATGACTCACTTTCAGATAAGTATTATGGCTGTGATCAAATATGTTAGCCAACTTCTGTGTTCCCTCAGGGCTGGACAACAGGACTCTTTGCTCCTGCCAGAGAGAAAGCCACTGAAATCAGAGCAGGCCAGCAAAACCTGCAGCATGTGGCTTTTTGTTGTTGTTGTTTTTTTAAATGCTCTGTCCCTCCCCTCCCCCTGCAGGACAGCATGTTGGGTTAAGAAAGTGTCTTGCTGTCTCTTTGGTGTAAAACCAGCTGTGCAGAGACAAGTGATTACACAGAAGAGAGGCTTCATTGTGGCACCTCTCTTTCTGTGCCTACTTTTCTTAAGCTCCGCTAAAAGCTTAATATTTCCAGACAGCACTTTTTATGGCTGTGCTCCAGCTGCTCCCCATTCAATATGTTTGTAGAAGAGATGTTTTCCCAGTAGTAAGGACAAAGAAAACCTTATTGTTACATTATACATGTCTGTTTTGTGGAGGAGAGGCTGTTTGGATCTGATCTGAAAGAATGTTTCAGCTCTCGCAAACCTATGGGCACAAACTAACCAGACATCTACAAAGTTTTGGCTATTGCCTGGGTATATGTTAATATTTACATATTCTGTCCATGTGAAGTATGAATTGTTAGCATGTATTTTTGAACGCGTGTGTGTGCGTGAGAGACACTGCTTGGCCTATGTATGGAATACAGTTAAGATAGCATGCAATATTTTAAAATACTGTATGCTGATATGTATTTATTATATATGTTTTTGGTTGTTTCCTTAGTTTTAATGTGAATCCTGTAAACACTGAAGAACTCCGGAAAGCAATGGTAAGCAATATTTATTCTCTTCCATGTCAAATTTAGTTTACTCCTTCTTAAAAGCCTTGGAAGTTTTTAGATAACTGATGCAGTTCTGTTAAAGAGTGTTGGAAATATTTGATTGTACCGTATGCATTGAAGGTAAGAATGACCTTGTTGGTTCAGCCCCAAGATCACTTTAGTCCAGGATCAGGCAAATTCCAGGGGCTGGGGCAGGCTGCACCCCCCACACAAGATCCTGAAGTTCCACTTCTTAATTTTATTCCTCAACCCATGTCCATAATTAGAGTGTCAAGTTTGTTTTCATTTCATTCCTAAATTGTCAAATACCATCCCAAAGCCTGGAGGGGGCAGGATTTTCTGCTGGCTATTTTGCAATTTGGAGGTGCTTTTATATTTAACAGTGGCTAGTGACTAAGGCTCTCAGAAACAGGATGCTCTTCCCTTTTTGCTTGCTCCCAGCATCTGGTATTCAGAAGTCCAATGCATATGAATAGATAGGTTCTGATTAGCTGCTGTACCTGATAGTGATTAGTAGACTATTCGTTATAGTCTGACTTTTATTTTTAAAAACTATTTGTGGTAGTAGAGTAACGATTTTCAAAAAAGTACCCATGTTAGTCTGTTTTTTTGTCAAAAGGGGGACCTTTTGGCACCTTTGAGACTTCTAGATTTAGTGAGTTACCCAAGTTGTCTGATATCTTTTTCTGTTTGTCTGGACTTACTGTAGTGAGCCTTCTGCTGATGGGAGCTCACCACACACAAATGTGAAGTCACACAGCCATCATCAGTGGACACTCTGGGTGCTTGCATGATGCATCCACTGATGATAATGGGACAGAGCATTCATGTTTTTTGTTTCATGCAAGGATTCTTGGAATGGAACCCTGCGTATATAGAGGGCACACTGTACTGCTCAATTTAATTTAGGGATCTGTAGTTACAGAAGTACTCTACTGAACCCTCACATGCATTCAGAACATTCGTGAGGGGGTGCAGAGTAGATTCTCCCTTAGTTGGCATGAGAAGGACTCCTGTGTATGTTTTAAAGTATACTTGGGAATGGCCTCCACATGACAGAGTATTCTGATTGGCCCGAGATACACCCACACGTAAAGGAATTCTGTGAATGTCTCTTGATAAGCATAGAGGCTCTCTTCTCGTGCTTGTTGAACATGCAGATGGTGGAATGTGTGGCATGGCAGACATGTTTATGTGGAGCTTTATGGATCCTCTCGCCATTATTCTTCTTAGGCCTCTTAAGTGGGGAAAATGTGGCTTCATTTTCATGGGCCCCCAGTTTCCTCCCAGTACCCTGAAGCTCCCCTGCAACCCTGTTTATTTATATATCAGCTCAAAATGGTGAGACTGAATCCTCCAGTGCACATCATGAGGGTGGCACTAGAACAAAAACTGGTGGCTGTGCAGTTCCCCTGCACTGTCTTATAGGCAAGGATAAAATTTTTCATTTTTAATATTCATTCATAATTTAAAGAACAGGTGTTGCGTTGCCAGCTTAGTTGTCTTGCTTTGTAAATTGAACAAATCTCCTTAGCATTTCCCTGCAGGAATTTGCTCTCAGTAGTATTCACTATCCTTTGCCAATTATATGATACCTTTTTGAGTTGGGTAACCAGAGCAGCACAAAAATCTGTTGCACTATAGACTTAAATAACAGCCTTATGGGCATTACACTAGCCACTGCAATAGCCTTCTGTCCCTTTTTCCCCCAGTTGAGTATATATTCTAAGCAACAGGTTTGTTGGAGTGCATAATTCCAACCAGTCCTTTACAAATACAGGTCCCATGAATCTTATTAAGATGTTTTAGGTGGTTTTACCAAAGTAAGAGTGCTAAGTTGATGGGTAAATATACTGAGGTTGGTAATACAAATAGCAAATGAACTCCCACGAAGACTAAAACAACTCTCAAATGCTGGATCTGTTTTCTTTTGGAATATTCATCTGACCTCCAAAGGAGAGAAGAATAACCTGTGTTCTGAGAACTTTAAGAACATCCCTCCCCAAATCCCTGTTCAGTTAGAAATACACTGGTGTTCCAATCTGTTCTATAATAATAGATATTTAAAATATATTAGCTTTTCATTCATTTTAAAAGATATTGTTGCTCCAGATCTGTACATAGGCTGCAGTCCTGCTGCCTCTCTCTCTCTCTCTCTTTTTTTTTTTTTTTTGAGCAAATCCTATGGGACTCATTCATGCTACTTGTGTGTAAATACACATTGTTCATCCCACTGGCATAAAGATTTGAGTACCCTTTCTGCAAGATTGCTCCCAAACCAACTGCAAAAGTGTACAGAATAGCGTGTGTGTGTGCAGCGTGTGCATATATGTGCATTTTGCTTCATGCCCTCTTGATTCTTTATAGTACATATTCATGATTTTGTAAAGAAATAAGTTTGTGTCTTCTTCTGGAGCAAAATAAATTCAACTAATCTCTTGCCCTTTTAAGTAATACATTTTAAATTCTTCTGCCTGCTTTGGGATGTGTTCTCATGCAGTTAAGTCATGACCTAAGACCATAAGACTGTACACTAAGTCCCATTAATTTTAAATGGACATGCAGTCCAGTGCTATGTTCATTTATTTGGAAGTGTTTCCTACTGTGCTTGGTAGTGCTTCTTCCCAGTAAATGTGCATATAGTGCCTTCCTTGGCCGTGGTTTTCACTAGTTTCTACAATTTGATATACATTTAATTGGCCTTCGTGGATTTTAAAATTAAATACAGAATTTGATAGTAAAAGCTATGCTAGATTTTAAATGTAGTTTTTGTTGTGGAAATTAAAAGTGATAAAATCCATTTTTGCCTTGTTCTTATCTTGGAATAAACTGTCCTGTTGTGTTAGTTGCTGGTTTGGAATACATTTAGTTGAAAACACAATTATAGTGGCAACCACATTAGTTTTATTTCAAGCTTACTTCATAAAATCAATGTAAAAATTCAGATGTTACAAGATTATTCTATAAGTAGTTTGAAGTAATTTAAATGATGTACCTTAAATAATTTTTTTTCCCTCCCATGGAAGTAGTGTTTGGTAATTAAGTTTATATGCCTTGTGCTCTGGTGGTGCCAACACCTGTCTCTGAATGAGCAGTGCTTAAAGAGGAGCAGTAGCCAGTTGAAAGGGCAGCAAGAACTCTTTAAAGCCTAATTAGGAACAGAAGAGGAGATAAAGCAAATAGAACAAGAGATGTGAAAGTTGCTCAGATGATATTCCCAAAGCAAAGTTCCTCATTAGAACAATAAACAGATGATCAAAGAATGCCAGGTTTTCATTTATCTTTCCCTTTATCCAGTAGTTGTGACTATCAGTTTGTACCCAAATAATACTTAGTTTCAATATTTTCTGTACATGCTTACATATTTGAAAGGTTACCTTCATCATTGCTCATTCCTAAGGTTGCGGTATTATAGTTATAGTATTAGAAAGTGTCAATAGAATATTTATTTTAAACTTGTCTACAGTTGCTAGACATCTTTCCAATTATTTTTAAGTACTATAAACATATTATTTTCAATAGGCTACAACATTGGCATAAATGTGGGCATTTTACTTGAAAGTATGCATCATTTATTTATAAATGAGCATCTTAAAAGATATATCACACTGAGCTGCATGGAATATAATATATAATTAAAAATGGTGTAACTTCTGCAAGTTATTCTTGAATACGTACATTAAAAATATGGCAAGCTTTTTTTTGATTCTCAGGTAAAAGTTTTTTTTTTACAGCTTATGTGTTTATTAAACACTTCATTTTTAGTTATTAAAACTATTTCTTCTGTAATGCAGGGGAAAATTAATTATATCTGAATCAATAGAAAATTGAATTGGTTCTGAATTATATTTCTACATATAGAAATCATATTATATGATAAATTATTCCTAATCAGATACATCTATGAAGAGTGGCATTTTTAGTGGAGGTAATTGATAAAAAGAGGTTAACTGGAAAATAAACCAGATAAAAATACTTCAACTTTCAATTAGTGTAAAGAGCTCAAAAAATTAAACAGTTGATTGACTTGCACCATTTATTCTGGCTTGCTAGCTTACCCTTTCTAATTAGCCTCATTCCAACTCTGCCACCTGCATATTTTAATGATGTGATAGGTGCCAAAGTATAGACAGAGATAGCTGAAGTGAAAGGGAGTGAAGCTGAATCCCTGCATATTTGATGTGGTATGCTTTTGAAATTATCAGTGTTTATCTTCCTTAATGATAGGCTTCAGATGTAAACAGAAAGCATCAGTATGTCACCTTACCTCAGTTTAAAGTTTGATTTAAAGGCTGGCTGATAAGTAGTCAGATATTTCATGTGTTAACTGCCTCAAGATCCAAATTTTTCTTTCATGGGTGTCCTGGCCCAGATTATGTATGTCCCTGGTTCTGCCAGTGCATCAGTTTGAAGGTTTTTGTTCAAGTTTATTTTGGCTGCGGGAGGTAGGACTTGATTTGGTTCTCTCTGCATGAGCAAACTGATAATTATTCACACACAACAAAAATGACTACTGTTTTATACTCATTTTTTGTTGTTGTGTGCCTTTCAGTCATTTCTGACTTATGGTGACCCTAAAGCAAAAGTTTTCTTGCCAAGACTTGTTCAGAGGGGGTTTGCCTTGTGTTCCTCTGAGGCTGAAAGAGTGTGACTTGCCCAAGGTCACCCAGTGGGCTTCCATGGCTGAGCAGAGCTTCCATAGTTTGAGTCCAATGCTGAAACCACTATGCCATGCTGGCTCTTCTATTTTTACATGATTGATTTTCATTTTAAACTGTTTTCAAGTTTCATAAATTTATTTTTTTTATTATTAGTTATTAAACCCTGTGTGTATTTTTCTGGGGAAACTTCTTTTGATCATAGTGGGACTTACTGAGTAAGCACATGCAAGATTGTATTCTGTATTGTTTAAATTCACATATCACTGCTCAGTAGCCCATCAAAAGTTTTTTTTTCCCTTTTCATGAACTATCTTGAAATTCTGTATACAATATCAGCAGCCCCAGAGGTCAGTTTTAATAGGTTTTTATTACCATCTAAATGGCGTGTTACAATTATAGCATATTTCTTACTGTGCTTAAACTCTAGATGTTGCGGTGCACATTTGGCGGTCTGGAAAATGAACATAAACATCCTGATCCATAGACTACTTATTCCCATTGAAATCTGCTTAAATCCAAGTGCTCTGATTTTTGTATCACAGCCACAGAAGGACTAGAATGGGTAATTAGACAAACAAGACTTAAGAAGCTACATAAATCCTTGGCTGCATTCCTAAAGGTTGAATTGTGAAAGGGAAGGAGTTCAAACAGTAGTTTTTGGATATGCTTTGCTTATACAATTCCATTCTCCACATTCCCATGGTAGACAAAGCTTGGCATTTAAAGTGGTAAAGATGAATTACTGAAAAAATGGAGCAAATAAGAATGTAGGTTCTCTCTCTTTCTCTTCTCCATCCTCGTTCAGGGATAGGATTAGGGCAGGGGGGTCAAATTTAGAAAGATAAAAAAAGATACTGATTTGGGATTGCTGTCTGGCCCAGAAGAATCTGCAAGCTTTCCAAATTGTACATGGATTTTTTTTCCTATCAGTTATTCATTGATCCTGCTACAGCCATAATACTTGGGATGGAACTGTATGGAATCCAGAAAATGCTTATAAAATCACTGTCCAGTTTTGTCCTCTAGGCACTCTTTGTGAGTCCAGTTATTTTGATTTATTTTTAATGTCTATTTTTATTATTTTTATTAGTGTGACAATTTTAAAAGACAAAAATGTGTGTTCATGCATATTCATCATTCAGTGACTTCCAAAATCAACCTATTTGCATGTGTGAATGGGCATCATAGATCAGTCCAGCAATCAGAACTTTCTTACTGCCAGACTTCACCTCAAATACAGTACTTATCAGAAGATCCAGTTAACTCATTCATTTGTAGGTTATTGAATGATCAGTGATATGTGAATGTATGAATTAGCCCCAGGTTCCTATTTAAATATAGATGCAGACAAATCTTAAAATAGAACCTGAAGTCATTAAAAGAGAAAAAAAGTGCAGAAGAATTATCACTGTTGGAAAGCAACCAAGAAATGTTTTTGAACCACATCTATTATCCATTTTAATCGTTTTGGATTCTTTTCAAATATAGACTGGCTCCCTTGCAGCATCTTCTGCCAGGAAAGTGGGAATTATTCCAGAGAAATGTTCACTTAATAACACTGCACTGTGTGTCCCAGATGGAGGCCTGTTTCCCTTAGATCTCAATTACAATCTGCTCCTGCTTTTGCTACAGACCAACAGTGAGAGCTTGAAAAGTTGGTGTACTGTAAATTCCTCAGTATTTATATTTTGTTGCAACTTCTCTTTCCTTTCTTACTGAAGTGATGCCAGAATTAATCAGCAAAATCATCTTTATAGTTGCAATATTCTTCTATGGCCATGCCTGCTTTTTGAATTTATTACTTTACTATATTTTTATCCCACCTTTCAGACAATTATTTTCTCCTAAAGGGTTATACAGCAAAGAGAGTTCCCTAAAGTCAGACATACAGTCTAACAAAGACAAAGCACACAGGGAAGGAGGTAGAAAGAAAAGCAAGATGAAAGAGGTTAATTCTTGAGTGTCAGAAGAAAGTGGTGAACTGTGAATGAGTATTTATCTCTAGCTTAGGTCACACTGATTTCCCTTATTGATGTTTTTGCTTGAGTAGCAATTTGTGGCTCTTAGGAGGCCACAGTGGTCTTTCACCTTACTTCAATTATAGTCAGTTGGTTGCTCGTGGCTCAAGGTGCCCTGAGCGGAGAAGCCAAATTTCTTTCTGGTCTCCAGTTCCAGACAGTTCTACTCTGACCCATGAGCCAATTGGCCTATGTATAATTTTTGTTTAAATAGTCTGCCCTGCACATTCACAGGTTTAACTTTCACGAATTCAGTTATTTGCAAGTTTCTCTAACCCCTGTCCTCTACCTCAAGTGCTCCTTTTACAGGGAAACCTTTCCTTTCAGTAGCTCTGATCAGGCTGCGCAAACCTTTAAAAACCTCCTAGCCAGCTAAGGATAGCTCACACCCCCATTTCTCAGTACCATGACCCCTCTCCCAATGCCACCCTGCACACAAGGAAGGAGATGGGTGAGAGAAAAGAAGTATAGGGCCACAATGCTGAATTTCCCTCTCTTTCTTTCTCCTTTCCCTGACCTCGTTTGGATTCTGGATGCCTACTTTCCTAACCATATCTTGGCCCCCTTCTGACAGATATAGACACATATTTTGATATTTGCAATTTTTCCACTGTTGTGAGGTCCTGCACCCCTGACCCTAGCAAATGTGGAAGGCCAACTGCACTTGAATTTGTTATATAGTAAAGTTGTTTTTTTAGTCTTTTTTTTAGAAAAAGGAAAAATATCAATCAGTGATTCAAACCATGCTTTCATGTGGCTAAACAACTTGTGTTAAAAACCTGTCTGTGTCAAGGTCAAGGCGACAGCGAAGCAGACACAGAGGCAGAAGCTAGATTTAACAGCTTTACTAGTAATAACTCAAAGAGGTTACTTCACCAAATGTCAGCGTAAACAAACAGCAAGTCTCTGGAACAGCAAACTCAAAGCAGCTAGGTTCGACTGGAACCAAGAGCCCACAATACGGGGCGCGGATTCACGGTTGGTAGACGGTTGTTGCCCCGTGCCCACCCCCCACAGCGTCCGACTTAAATAATCTGTTGTAGCCCAGCTGAAGCTGATCACCTGTCTGTTGGCCCAGCTCACAGCTGGAGCCCCTTAAGCTGTTGGGGCCGAGTCATCAATTGCTTTTCCCGTAGCCGCTGAGACCTCCGGACCACCCCCTTCTCCAGTCACCTCTGGAGGAATGTGGGGGGGGTCCGCTGCAAACTCCAGACTGGAGTCAGAAACACCGGCCTCTGCCCCTGGAGCGCAAACGTCTGCGGCAGGTGCTGGCCCGGGCTCTGCTCCAGGGACCTCTGTGGAGTCGCAGGCAGACTCCTCCCTAGGCTCTGAAGGAGACCCCCCTCCCGAGGGCCCCTCCAAGGGATCCTCCCCAGGCTCGGAGTCCAAGTCCGAATCAGGAGCAAGATCAGCCTGGCTCATGATAGTCTGCTTAACACAGTCCAGTCCATTTAAACCATACTTCCTTGTACTGGGCTAAAACTTGGAAGTAGTTCCCATGTTAGTGCTAATTACTAAGGCAATGCATAGCTTGTATGGAAAATCTACATGCAGTGAGAGTGCCACATAGGGAGAAGTTCTCAAATATTATGACTGCTAAAGCTTTTCTGGTAGTTTCCAAATTACAGGTGTAACATGAGCATTAGTCTTGAATTCACATTAGTCTGAATAGCACAAAGGAAATGTAAAGAGAAAATAGAGCTATATTCTGATGCTTGTTTAGCATTTCTTTGTATCAGGAGGTCATAAGGATTGAGAATTCTGTTAAAGCAAAGCTGTTGTCTAGTTCATGCAGTTTGTGATCCACTGTATGTTGCCCCTGAGCAGAAGAACTGAAGAGGAGCAGTGTTTGATATAGTACTATCTAGTGTGCCATGAATGGGGTGGGGAAGCAGATTACGTAAGTCTTTTGCTATATTTTCTAATAGTTTTTAAAAATTCTGACACATCATTGCTTTAAGGCAATTGTGAATCTTCAGCACTATAAAAATTCATTTACAGTGTGTATGCAAAAATATTTGGATGAGTCATGTCGATATAAATTATATGAATCAGATAAACAACTTGTCTAAGGTCAGTGCTACAGGTATTTTTTGTTGTTCCTCTTTACTTAAATTTGCTGTTACAATTCAATACAATATTGTGATGGACTAAAAGAAATTGCCATATTAGGTCTCTGATTTATACTTTCTTTTCTTGGTACTGTGCTACTACTGTTCTATAATTTAAAAAAAAAAATGTTTTCCAGGAGGGAAATCCTTTTGATGCAGCCTCAGGATACCGTAATCTTACATATGAAGAGATCTTACAGGAATTAATGAAACACAAAGAACAACTTAAGAGGAAGGACACTCATATTCGTGAACTTGAAGACTATATTGACAATCTTCTTGTACGAGTAATGGAAGAAACTCCCAGTATTCTCCGAGTGCCATATGAACCTTCTCGAAGAGCTGGCAAATTTGCAAAAAGCTAAAGTAATTTCAGTATTCCATGTTGTTTCTTTACTTAGATAGACTTTTATTGAAATCTTTCAATATCTTAATTTCTATTTTCCACTCTTTTCATCCTGAAAATTTGACTCCAAATATCAGCTGGTATTGCCAGAACTGGCAGTTTGTACATGAGCTGTATAAAAGTAAAATATTAGTTCCAACTGCTTTGAAACACTCCTTTTAACTTAAACATTTACCTGCAAGCATGTTCTGTTTTTTAAAAAAAATATTGTAGTTGCCTTGTATACCAGTCTACTGCTACAATCCCATACTCTTACTTGAATATTTATTTTGTACTTCAGTCAAACTCTTTGATGTTATGGCATGCTGTCAAAGTGGATGCGCACAAGCAGGATGTGTTTTGCAGCTATGAAGGAAAATGTGATAATGTAGGATTTTATTGTTGACATTCTGTAACTAGGAATCACCAATACATACTGATTAAGTGGAAGTGTCATGTGATGTTTTTGCATAAAGATGTTGACAGTATTGATTCTGGAATGGAGTGTGTTTGAGCAGTTGTGTTTAATCTCTTTAAGAAATGTGGGCCTTTGAAATGGCATCCATTTTTATGGATGTAAAAGGAGCTGGAGATACAAGGATACAAGAACATATACAAGAACATGATCAATTAATACCTCATTTACTTAACATCTATATAAATTAGGAGGAGATAAAGGCTGACAGGGTCATAATATTCTGAAGAGTTAGCATGTCAGCATATACATATTTCCTTAGTGTCTATCAGTTTGAGTCAGGAAACTGAAATGTTGTGAATGTTGTGCTTTTACCTATCTAGGTGATTAAATAATAATAATAATAATAATAATAATAATAATAATAATAATAATAATAGAGGGTTGTTGGGAAGTTTTCTTTTCTATATTCTGTGTCAGATTCAAATATTGTCATTCATTTGAGAATGGCAGGTATAATTGATTATGCATGCCTGTAATGAGATAATATTTGTGTATAGTGTTGTGCATCTATTTCAAAGTGGCAAAATGCAATGGAAAACACTGCCATGAAGAAAAGATTTGCTTACTATACTAGTGATGAAAATGTTATTTTAATTTGCTTTATAGAAGACTTCAAGCAGGATGTTTGGTGCAGCAAAATTCAGCGTAGGCTTCAACATGATCTACGGAGTGGTAGAAAAGGGCTTTCTACTTTAGAATAGGGAGTTGTTTTCATATTTTTTTTCCTTCTAATTTAATGGGCATTTTTTTCCAAATTTGGACACATTAAACTTTTGTGAAGAAGAGAAGCTGCACATTTCCTTTTTTCCCCCACTTACAAGGGTTATTAAATAATTTTTGATTTTAGCTTTTCTTAATATTCCAAGAACGTTCTTAATTTAAACTCTTAAAACTAGAATACAATAGGGCAGAACTGTTTTCAAAAAAAGATAGGTTAGGAATGTCTGTATTCTTAAATATCCTCAGCCATATTAGACAGGATAATATGCCATATACAGAGATGCTTTTTGCTTCAGTGAGTCTCCATCAGTTTCATCTGTAGTTAGGTAGACCCTAATACATGAATAAGTATTAATAATATAAGAACTGGTACTGTGCTGCAGAATATGAAGGATTTCACACACACACACACACACACAAGATTCAAGTCTACATGCTTTCACTTTATTTTATCGTATCTAAGTGCCAAATGATACAATCTAATCTATTCTTCAGACTGTAAGACTGAATAGACTATAGTCTAAGCTATTCCTTGTGCTTTAAGGTCAACTTCTGCATTTGAAGTAGATGTTTACCTTCACTGTTGATACAAAAATGTGTTTTTAAAATGTATTGCCTGTTTAAAGCTTTCAGATGTTTCACAGTACCACAGTTAATGACTTCCACACATGATATTGGAAACTACTGGGCCATTGATGTTTAATTTGAACTTCCATTATATACAAGTTCATTGTGCATCTTCAGTGAGTGTTCTTCAAGTACAACAGAAGAGCATAAACCACAGAATTTTAAGCTCATATTGTTATGAACTTTTAATATGTACCACCTTTTGAATTACATCTTTCAGAATCTAAATGTGAAAGATCAAAATGCTTGACTATGAAACTTTTGACATATGCAACAGAGTTAATAAGAACTTCAGCTGAGTGTTTTATGAAGCACTTTCATATGCTTTCTAGTCCTATATCCTATTCAATCTGTAAATGAATTCAAGGACCCCTTTATTTTCAGTATTTAACTGCAAAGATGCATCAGATGTATTGTAACAAAAATAGGCATAATCCAGTGTTTGCAAATAGCAAAATGCTTCATAATTTGAGTGTAAAAGTGACTACTTAAAATAAATTCTCTGTGTTCTCTTAGCAAATACATGTTGACATAGTCTAAGTACACAATCACAGAGGCTATAGTTCCAGCTGGTGTAGAAATGAGAAGACGCTGCCCAGGATAGCAAAGCAGTTGTGTCTTCAGTAGTGAGATGACACTCCAGTATTAGTATATCTTCAGATTCTGTTATTCTCTTCTAACTTTACAAGATATTCATTGTAGAATGAAACAATATTTTCTCTCAGAGAATATTCCATACTTAGCTGGAGTGTAGTTTGTGCTGCGTTGTTTTAGTTATGAAAATTTAGGTGCTTCAGATCCATTCTCCCAATCCACATATTCCTCATTTCCTAAGTGGACAATATGGGGAATGTACATAGTTCACACATTTTTGTGTATCTATCTAGTTGAAAAATTAGCATGAAGGATGTATTGGCAGTCATAGTTACTCTGTGTTACTCTAGTTACTCTATTTCATTTGAAATAGTACCAGAGATCAGGAAAAAATGGGTAGCTTTGTATAAAATATGCAAAGGTCATTTCTAATGAAGTGTGTGGTCTGGATCCCTTTGGTTAGTCCCAAATAGAGTAGGCCTGAATTGAATCTGGAACAGGAGGTCAACATGCAGGTAAATGTCATTGATTCAGTGGGGTCCCCTTTATTGGGATTCAGGACATTATCATAAGAGTGCTTAATATTGTGTTATTTTTGCTGCTGTATTTTAAAATTATTATATTGAGCTTTATTTCCACTTATGAAAGAATGTAAAATGATCCATAGATTATACTTAACTATCCATAGATTTTACTTGTCTGTTGTGGGTGATTCTGAATCAAGTATTAGTTGTAATATCGCAGCTATGAAAATATTTTTTTGTTGTAGGCATTATTGAATGGGATCATATTTTCAGTTACGCATTTTAATGACGAGTTGTTCTCCACTTCAAGCTTTTTGCTGAATTAGATTCTTAGAAGAGAGAAAGCATACGTCTTAAAATACATAGATGTATGACTGCACTGGAATATGATTTGCAACTGTCTCTTTTAGAAATGTAATGTAATCCAAGACCCTTCCTATAAGATGAACTCCATGTATCTCCAGCAATTGTAGAAGTGCTAAAAATGAAAATGTACATATATTTTGAAGTATATTGATTTATATCATATCTTTGCTTTAAAGTAATTGAAGGAGGATCGCAGCATTGGTAGATCAAATGGTTGGTTGTAAGTTCTGTTACAAAAAAAAAAAATATGTTCTAAGGGCTGAACATAAACAAGTTGTGCAGCAGCATGAGTTGCATTCCTAAGTTCCCTTTTGTGCATCCCCAGTGGTTCTAAATTTAAATACATTTGCTAGCAGTATTTAGTATACAACAGCTATAGCACTTTAATTCATTGACTTTTTTGGTAAGGTTTTCTGATTGATTTTTGTTAAACGAGGTACCTGTGCCTGAAGTGTTATTGGCCCTCATTTGATCTTTCAGATTTTGTATTCAGGGAGTCTAGTATATAAAATATGGATGGTTCCAGATCATGTTTGTTATGATACGTATGCTACAGATTATAGCATTGGATAGCAAATCTGAAAATATGAGCATGTCTTGGACAAAAGAGGGTTCATTTGTTTTTGTGCAATGACTCATTTTTACTTTTTTTTAAAGAAAAAATTGAAAGTCACAAGTTCGTGACACCTGTCTGTGTAGAATGATTAAATGCATGAATAATCAGTTGGTAGGCTTAAACACTTTTTATTTGATTGAAGTTGTAATCTTAATCTTCATTTCTTTTCAATAATTGTTGCATGCCAAGCACAAATAAATTGCCACTGTGCACCCTAAACTGTGTGGTTTGTCTTTCTAGTATCTTTAGAATTATGTCAGTTTGCATATATGATGGTTGTGCTGATAAAAAATTAATGTATGGTCATTTGCAATGGCCATTGTAGTACCACTGGGTGTCTTAACTGATCCAGGACCCTTAGAAATAACATATGTACTTGTCCTTTCCACTGTGGGCTGGCAAAAATGTTCATAGGCAATAATTTTTCAAGAAAGATGGTGATGGTGGTAAGAATAGTTACTGAGTACACCAGTCCTCTAAAACAAGAACAATTCAGATTTATATTTATATTTCTAAATGTCTTTAGCACAGTGGATACCCAAGATATTCAAGAAGAAAGGGAGGAAGGGGGAATCTAGCAGCACTTTTAAGATTAAATGGTTTATTTTAGCAAGAGATTTCATGAATTTTAATCCACTTCTTCAGAAGCACTGATCAGACTACTATCAAACCACAGGTACATTAGCAGTCACAAAATTGTGCAATGTGAGTAATAGGATACAGAAAAATTCAGTTTTTGACACTGACCATGACTTTCAGACAATTGAGTATGATACTGGTCTGTCAGGCTGATTTGTAGTTCTGAGATATGAAAGCAGTCTGTGTACCAATAGTTACTTTCATTGAAATAAAGGTATTTAATGCAAAAAAAGGGGGTAGGAAAAATTACTTTTTTACATTCTTAGTTATGAGAACATATATATTAATATATATAGTATGGCAAGAAATCATTATCTGTGTTCATACCTCTACCTCTGTATCCCAATACAACTGTACTCCCCCTGCCCCCTCTTTTTTTTTTAGTTCTGCTACTTGTAGGTCAGAGACTGCATGTCCAGGAAGATTGTTGTGATCCCTTCCCCACCACTGAGTAACTGCTAAAGTACCTCCCATTTGTTACTAACTCTATCACTGTGTCTGAAAAAGTAGATTGAAAGCCACAAAAACTCATACTCAAATCTGCTGTTCTTTAAACTGTTGCTAGGTTTTTCCTTCCTCCCTTTTTTCATTTTAATGCTATCACAGAATAAGTCAGCTATGTTTTTGAAAACAAGTTCAGAGTTTTCTCCTCAATAGATCTGCATGTCATAAAAAACCACTTCCATAGTTGGGTGTAAATATCAAGCTGTCCATGAAGCTAACAGGAAGCCTTTGTACACTCATCAGTTGTATGCTTCCTACATGTACATAATTGTTCTTAATTAAAGTTTATGGCTAGAATCGAACCTTTTAAAAAAAGACTGATTGGCTTTAACATTATTTTAAATAGTTGCTTCCCTGTGCTTCATTGCAACATATGTGTCTTTTGCAGCAAGCATGCATTTAACGTTCCATTGTTCCACTATAACCTTTGTGAGCACCAACACAACACACTTCAGTTAACTGTATATCAAGACTTCAGTCCATTGCATAAAAATGGGAAATTAGTCTGTTACCCAAGAGGTGGGGGATTTTGAGGTCCACCCGCAATGTCAGTGTCTCCTTAGAATTTGGAGAATTATAGCTCAAAGGCACTCTGCAAAAGGATGGTAACCGCAGGATCTTTTCACCTATGTATACCAGTATTAACTGTAGAGAGGACTCCAGTTAAAAGTTAAATTTTATTTGGATTTATTTATTTGGATTGTCAAATCACACAAGAAATCAGACACTCTCAAGAATCATACAAGGCTATTGGAAAGTGAAGCGAGGAAGGTTGGATAGAGAGAGATTGGGTGGAAGAGGTGATAGTTGCCAGTCCTGAAGCAGAGGGTTGAAGTAGAGTGACTCAGACAGCGCCTGAGGGTAGCACAGGGGAACAGGAATCTGGAGCTGTGGTTTTTATACCCTATTTCCTACCCTGAAGGAGAGTGCGTGGTCAAAACAGTAATTACTTTCCCATGGGGTTGACAAAGGAGTCAGGAATGAGCTGATTGTCTTAATGAAACATTGGTGGGAGTCACGACAATCTCTTAATGTCTGGTTGGGAAGGGGGTCTATTTATTTACAGTTACAATGTACAAATTTGAAATAACAGCAACTATATTAATTACAAATATGTTCCTAATATGAGGGGTACAACTGAGGGAAATGGTATACTAAGGGTACACAAGTGAAAAAAGGTTGGGAACAACTGTTTTAACCAATCATTGAACTGTAAGTCAGAACAGACATAAATCACATTCATCCTAATGGATCTACTCCACCTGGAGATAACGGTTGGGTTTAAGCCTCTGACATCTCATAATAGTTTAATTTTCTAAGTCCTTTCAGCCATATGGGTATTCTAGGAGTTCAAGTCTCCTACTTCCCCTCCCCCATCTGTTTCAAACAATAGTGGTACTCTGAGAATATTTTTGAAAGTTTGCTAAAATTTTAGCAAATCTTGTATGATGTCCTTGGGATAACAGAAAGACAAAACTGCCTTCCTTTTTCTGATAACCACTGGTACAGTGTGACACAGTACTGTACTTTTGAATTTAGAAGTGTGTACAGTGCTTGTGCCCCAATAAGTTCATTTTTAGTACTTTTAACAAATAGCTTTTTGTAAAGATTTGCATTTACAGAATCAAAAAATGCTGATATTTAATCTGGATGCAGGTTTTAATGACATTAACATGTAATCAAACTCGTGTAATTAGCCAGTATTGGCTGTGTTCTGTTTTGAACATGGCCTCTTGTTTTAAAGACAAGAGAACAAACACTGGCTACATTTCATGATGAAGATTAAATAGTAGTTATTAAATTGCCTGTATAATAATTTACTGCAGGGGTGGGGATCTTTTCCAGTCCAGGAACTGAATTGCTGCTTGAGTGAGCACGTGCCATCAGTGGGACCAGATACAATTCCTACCAATTGAACAGTTTTCTGACAAAGCTCAGCTCATTTCTAGGCATGTCTACTCATACATAGGACCTGATTTAGCTTCTTTCTCAGTTGCAAAACACAGCTCATAGGCTGTAAACAGCTTCTATCTTAGATCACTGCTTTGAGATAACTGCAACAGAAGCTTGTTGGGATTTCCTCATTGGGGTTCTTCATCCTCAGTTTATAGCAAAGATGTCCCGCACCCCTAAACTTGAGATGTCACATTAACATCCTTCTCTGGCTGCAAGTAAGATGGCATACTCCATTTGGATATATGTCTGCTTCCCAAGATGGGTTCCTTCTTTTATATTTCTCTTAATTTCAGTGGGTCCATTTTTTAAATTTCTTCCAAAACTTTTGCTTTCTCCCTTGGCTTATCCAGTATATAAAAACCTCCCTCCTAACCTCCCAAATTATATTTCAACTTCCCTCCTTTCCTGATCCCTGCTTTTCCTCCTTTTGGTCTTACTTGCCTTTCAGTTTAATCATATGGAAAAAAGGCATGCCCGTTGTAGTACCCTTTAGTTCTTGTCTAGCTGTGTAAAGTTACTGATGTTGTGGAAGTTGGTTTTGAAGCCATTTTCTGAGCTCACATGCTCACCTGTGTGTACTTAAGCACTGTTTTGCTAAGTATGTTTGTGGGGAGGGGGGAGAATATGCCCTGAACTACTCTGATTTCTCATACAACAGCAGCAGCAAATGTTCAAAAGTTTAGCAGATGGGTTAGCAACCAAGGGGCTGGCTGTCCAATGTATGTCAAGACAAATGGATTGCTTCAGCCTGCTGTTGCCTCCCATTTTCTAGGTCTCTGAGACACTTTTCTAAATCTTTAGGGATTAAACAAACCAATATCAGCAGGGAATGTCTTAAGAAATCTGGTGTCGCAGGCTGACTGTGGCAGACCAGATTGCTTCTATTGTTGCCCCATGTAGGTGCCTGTCGCATGGTGCCAATAGCTTTAACAAGGAAAAACACTGCAATGTGTCATTTCACCTCCTCCTCTAAATGATTCATGCAGGCCTTGTTAAGGTGATGTGGGCCTCATTCTCAGATATCTGCGGTTTCCATTAGGAATTCCTTGAAAATTGACTCCCCAGGACACCTTTAGAGGTAACTTCAAAGGGTCTCATTAATGAATATCATGCCATTTATACAAGAGCTCCTAACAATAGCATTAGAAAAAGCTGTGTTCTCCTTGTACTGTGGTAAAGCCAATGTATTAGCTCTATAGCAGGGCAAAAAATACAAAACACAGACCTGCTTTAACCAGATGTGAACTGGTTATCAGTTGTTCAGCCATTGTGTAGTTGCGAGGTTTTGCTACTAAAACAACATGGTAATCTAACAGATAATTCTTAGAGAATACACCAAGAGAACAACTGCTTTCACCTGCTGTGCGAACGTATGTGGGTGAAAGAGGGGATATTTCCCAAAATAGTTTATGGACAAAATCTTGTGCTATTTTATTCATAAACCATCTGAAATATCATTTTATTTGTTAGAGCTTTGGTGTTCCAAGGAGTACATAAAATACACAGAAACCGCTTTCACAATAGAAGCATGAGGTTTATATAAATGTCTAGCCACTCTGATTTTTTTGTGAAGAAAAGTGGGATATACATCAAATAATTGTGGAAGGTAGTTTGTGTGTTCTCTTAAGGTAAATATAAGATAAGCTGTGCTGGTACATTACAGCAGAGATCTAGCTAGTCCAATATCCTTCTTTCTCACAGTTGCCATCCAGATGCCCTGGAAAACCCACAAGCACAAGTATGAATGCAATAACTCTGCCTTGCTGTTGTTTTCTGCATGCTGGGCTGAGGAAGAACTATCCCGTTCACTCCTTAGGCTGTTTTTTCCCCAGTTTAAACTGTCCCTACGGTGTGTAGGAATAGATTAATCTGGTGATTTGGTTCGCTATTTTTCAAACAAGTTCTTCCACTGCATTGATGAAGAAATTCACATATTGTCGTCAAAAAAGTAATCAAATAAGATTCTGAACCATCTGCGTTGGCTAAATTCACTGGTAAAACTATTCTCAGTATGAAGACAGCATTGTTACCACCTGATGTTAAAAATGAGGATTTCTTAGAGGAAAAGGATGCAACTGTAATTCAACCTTACTGACAGGGTTGAATAGAAAGGGATGGAACATGAGACTTTTAAGAACTTATTTTTGCATACATGGGTAAAGCTGTTAATTTCATGTTCTCCCTACATCCATTAGAAAAACCCACATGTTCTTTCTCTTCAATAAAAAAAAAGGAAGTTCTTAGATAAAAAAGAAACCAAATGCAGTTCTATCCAATCACTTATTGTGTCTTTCTCCATTGTTTATTGCAGTTCCAGGGTCATGGTGACTGATTTTTATTGAGAAATATACAGGTGTGAAGAGTTAACATCCCCCAGCCAAACTGCTGGCAAAGTAGAAATTACCACGCTCTACAGCTGCTTCCTCTCTCTCTCTCTCTCTCTCTCTCTCTCTTTTTAAAGTGCTATTAGTGAACCGGAATGTGTTTGGTCACAAGCTTTGTTTTCCCTTTGTAAAACTGACTGGTGATAGTCGCTCTAAAGAAAACTCACCGTTGAGTCTATTCATACTGCACATTTATAGTGCTATGATTCCACTTTAACTGCCATGGCAATATTCCATGGAATCTTGGAATTTGCAGTTAAGGAGAAGTATTTAAAATTCTCAGCTAGAAGCTCTAGAGGCTCCCCAAACTACAAACCCCAGGATTCTCTAGAATGCAGCCATGGCAATTAAAGTGGAGTATCACACTGTTATTATGTAATGTGAATGGACCCAGTGTTACAACAGCCACACTTGCTTTTTTTATCCCTTTCAACTCATCCTCCATAATATCTTCCTTGTGTGCCAGAAATGTACAAGAAACACTAAACTACCAAAAATGGTGAACAATCCCTATGAATTAAACAGGCATATGGGATAGAGGAAGAGGCCATGTGGCCACATATGCTATCATAGCCCATATTTGGCATGCACGTGAAAGGACTCTCTGTTCCATACCAGTGTATGTGCTAAGAATTATTCTGTGCAGGAAATGGATCCAGATTGGCCACCTGTGGACAGCTATTTCTTTACACACACTACATGTTAAATGGTGGGGTAACCCTGGCATGTGTGATCCCCTTCAACTGAGCCCTCAGCAAATTATGGAGGGGTATTACCAGAAGTCAATGGGAAGGCACATATATGCGCACATTGTTTTGAATACCCCTGCGGGACAAGATGATAAATCTCACTACACAGAGAGGAGAAACTGACAAGAGGATTTCTGTTTTGGTGGCAGTGTAACATTTCTTGTCATGTTTAGTTCTATCTTGAGCGTCTGTTAAAATCTAACAGTATATAGCTAGACTGAAAGAAAGCTAAAGTTGTTATATCCCAATCTTTGGACTATCACAAAGCTTAGGATCATTCAAAATGTCACCTATCTTGATGGCTTTATATTCCATTTTTCATAAAAGTCCTAACCAGAGGGACAGCCTAGAAACTTTTTTGTTTAGGAAGTATCAAAGCTATTGGAATTTCATTTAAATGTGGGTTTGAGAGCTACAATTTGGCAACATTCAATGTAGCAGTATAACTTTCTTAATCTGGTAAACAGAAGGATGATTTTCATGAAGACAGCAGTACACTCCTGGCTGTGTTGTAACATGTTTCCTCCATTGATAAACAAAACTGCAGAACACCACTTTCACCCACATTTAGAAAGACATCCGTTCTGCTGAAGAATTCATACAATGCTCAGGGCAAGTTACTGCTGGCTTAAACAGCAAAATCTTAACTAGTTAAATGACTTATAAAACTACTATATCAGTGAAGCTTTTCAGCAAAGTTATTCAGTTAAAGAAGATTTGTACTATTGCAACAGTGATTATGACAAATTCTTGGCATTTTAAAATTTAAAATAAAATTTAGAGAAGTGTTACAGAACCTTCAGTACTCCAGCTATTGTTGAACTTCTGCTCCAAACATGCCTCATCATTGGCCAGATAGGCTAGGGCTGATGGGAACTGGAGTTCAGTAATATTTAGAGACCAACCAATTCAAAAGTTTTGTTATGAAGCATAGTTTTCACTGTCCCCTCAATTCTGCTTCTGACAGAGATACAGAAGGTAAGGAGTAGGAGATACATATAGTTCAGCTAAGATGGCCATGGTTTAACTAGCTCCCAGAAATAATATCAAAAGTTTAATGAAACAAGTGGAAAAGAGAATGATCACAGCAATAGTTGATAACTGCTTCCCACAAGTAATCACCATGTGCTATTCAAAAGATGAATACGGGCTCCGTTCCTTATTTGGTGCTATATAGATAGTCCCAAACAACTCATAGCAATGAGGGAAATGTCATTATGATCTTAGCCAACTATGTCTTCTCCCACAACACAAATAAAATTAAATAAATAAAATAAGCACCAAGAAGTAGTACACTGTTCAAAATGAGACTGTAGTCAACAGAATAGTTCAGCCAACAGAAGAGCAACTACCTCTGAAAGTCACAAAATCCTCCCAGACAGGGGTCAAATTCTTTGGACTTGCGGTTACAATCATCCTTTCTCTGGGAAAACACCAGGCTACACACAATGAGAAAAGGTGTTGTTTCAGTGAAAACAGGCAGTTTTATCAATGGATAGAAAGACTGGCTAGAAAATCCATGGCTTCTCCAGGAATATGTTTTAATTTCAGCTGTGGGAAGCATCCTTGTGTGAGAACATTTAGGATGAATGGTGAGGAGAAGAAAATGGCACCAAGGAAGCAAAAAAAACCCAGAAGCTTTAGCAGCAAGTTCACAACACTGACTGTGAAAGGAAAAGAACAAATTTGAGTTCTACCCCAGTAAGGTAAAAACTCATCCTCCACAAAGTAAGATTGGGGGGGAAGGGTAACAGGTTGCAGCCATACCTATATGGACCTACCTAAGCCTTGTGATCCTGAGAGGAGGACTGTCTCTCAACTCCACCATTGTTGCAGGACCATCTGGTGAGAACCCATGAGAGTGTCTTCTCTTCACAGTCTGTGGAATTCCCTTTTGTGGAGACTATGCTAAATCCCTTTCTACTTTCCTTTTGCCAACAAGCAAAGATCTTTTCATACAGATGGGCATTTTATATAGAAAGTCATTTGATGCTTATAAAGAGACATTTTATGGTGCATGCATGCTATATTTTTATCTTTAATGTTAACATTTTTAATGATTTCACACTTTTTAAAATGAAATATATTTTAATAGGATAGCTTTTGTTTTAACTTTCTTATTGTCAGATTTTAAATTTTAGCTAGTAGTAAACTGCTCTGGGTGCTATGTTGGGAGAAAAAGCGGGAACTAAATAAATAGATACATACATACACACATACCCAAGGTCACAAAAATGAACTCATGATAATAGGCAGGACTTTGTCCATGAATGACTATGATCTGGACCAAGAAAACCATTTTTCTAAGCCTCCACACACCTATGTCTTTAATCTATTCCCTAATGCACAGAGTTACAAAAGTGCAAGAATTATAATTATTTAATGTTATGTCATATCAGTTATGCTTAGTACAGGATTTTTTTTGGGGGGGGGGTATGTCACTATCCAACCAATGAAATATACTTTACAAAAGGCAGATGCCTTCACAATTACAAATGCTTTGGGGATGACAGCAGGGAGGAGAGATGGTGTACTGTACTGTGCACTGACTGGATATATTCATGTCTCGTTCAGCTCACCAGCAGAAGCAGTGGTGCATTTGGGAAGCTTGAGAGGGAACCCAAAATATCTAGAAACAATTTATACTCTTGATTTGAAAACTGAAAGCAGAGTATATCTCACCACCCTTGCACGATAATGTTCTGTTTTCATGGGATTTTGAGAGTAAGCAAGAAGGTGCTTACTATGTGTGCAGGCAAAGATGCTGATCTTAATCTCTTGAGCTCCATATTCTACTGATAAATGTTGCATTGAATTTCTAACCAGCTTTTGCTAGGTGGACTTGACGCTGAAACAAACAGAGGTGGTTTTCAAGTAACTTGACTTCACAGGCATCGAGGGTTGCCTGGTTATTTTTTCCTCATCAATGCCCCCAGATGTGGGGAAGAAACACATCTGTTTTTGAAACTGTCCTTGTTCCAACTCTTTATTTTATAGAAAATGGGACTGGAACTTAAATAAAGAAAAAATAGAAATTTTTGTACCTAGAGGAATCCTATCTGTGGTTTATGGTTTTATTTTTTGTTAACATACAGAGAAACCTCAGAAAAGTTGTGTGACAGAATGTACTCATCTTCACTTAATTCAACGACCAGTGACTTGTGCATAGCCAAAATATGATTTTGCTGTTTCATGTCTAAAAATAAATATGCCAAAAAGGATAGCATTTAATCTACAGTGCAGCTTTTGCTTCTTGATTTTCAGGCTACCTTCTGTCATTTTGAGTGAGACTGCAGTCCTGTGCAGATTAAGTCCTATTAAACTCAGCGGACCCTCTGCATTTATTAACAAAATTTGCCTTCCCCATCTTTAAGATCTAAGCAGCCTGGACAATGGATACCAGAATACCTCCTCCTGCACATTTCTCCCCAGGTACTCAGACTGAGAAATATGGCTTTCCCCCCATATTTCCCCTTTTCCAAAAATAAGAGAAGCTTTGACATGAAGAAAAGTCTATTGTGTATCAGCACCCATGCCAGTAGAAAACCAACTCATAATTTTCATTAAAAAAATTCAAAAGGAAGTATTGATCAATATAGAAAAAAAATCTTGTGATATGCTGTGGCACTGTTAGAAGGGAAGGGAAGTCCTAAGTATCTATGAAAAATGAATGTGCAGAAAATAACAGGTTAAAGCAACAGAGGTGTACCTCTCAATACAATAATGCAGTATCACCTCTGAGTAGAGAGGAATTAGAACTTTGGTCCATGTGTTGATGCAAACTTAACTGTGTCAAAATCTCCAAACTTATAAATGAGAGCTGTTACATTCTGAGAGCCACATTCCTGTGAATTTATTGTGCTTTTAGGTATCATCATCAGTTTAAATGTTCTGTACGTGGTGGTGGTGGTGATGATGATTGACTTATACCTCACCTTTTCGCCAAAATGAGGACTCAAGGCTGCTTATAATTGAAAACAAATACAATATAACTAAAAGGGTACAAAAGTCAACTTTTTTTCAAACATTTTTCAAAAATCAAATGATCACAATATTAAAACAATTTAAACCCTATAGCTAAAAAGAATTTTAAAAGTAGTTTAAAACAGTTAAAACCATTCAGCACCCACTTAAGCCCTTTCTTTAAAAACTTTAATTGATAAAAGCCTATTTGAATAATAATAATAAAAAAACTTCTTTACCTGCCAATAAAAGAATAGCAAGCTGGGTTCTTCGGGGCTCCCTGGAAAAGGAGTTCCAGAAATTATAGAAGCCACCAAGAGGGTCCTAAAATACACATATGGTTAGGAAAAATTGTGCACATGTTAGTGGGAAGTATGTAAAAGTTACATGTATGAAGGTGTACATAGAGGTGTGAATATAAAAATGAGAATATTTGGAGAAATATGCATGCAGATATGCTCATGCACATACAGGATTTGTAAATCAAAAATTACAAGTTCATGGAACAAGAAGATGGAATGAATGTAAGAGTGAAACTCCAACAAAATGAGCCAAAAGTGGATTTTGCAAAAATCACCCATCTCTGCCTGAGATAAATTACATCTATGGGGTCTTGAATGGCTCTAATGAAGTTATACTGGCAAGGAGTAAAATGGCATGGTAGGAAGCTATGCTATCAATTGTATCAGTGTGCAAATAGTAGAAACTACCTGATTCTCAATTATCCAGCAAAAAAAAAGTTGTCAAGCTTGATTCTGCTGTGCCCCTTACTTATTTCTTCAAGGACTAGGCTTTTTGCTCAGTAGTAGAGTGCACGTTTTGGATGCAGATGGTCCCTGGCATCTCCACCTTTTTTTTTTTTTAAAGTATCAAGTAGGAGGTAATGTGGAAAATTTCTGCCTAAGATCCTGAAGAGTTGCTGCCATCTGGAGTAGTTAATGCTGGGCTAAGTGCATGGACCAATAATCTGAACTGGTATAAAGTAGCTTCCTACACCTGTTTTTCACAGTAGTAACATCTGCAGTTGGGAACCACAGGGGTTACCGTTTATAGATTACAACAAAAAAAATCACACTGGAGCTGGATTGATAGCTTAGCATGGGACATTACTATGGGAGCGTGAAAACCAGATGTTGAAAATGTAACTGAACTGCAGTGGTTTTTATGCTGCAAGTTGATTAAGATGTTCAGATAATATTCCCAGTAAAACTCTGTAGTTCATATAGCAAGACCAAAAAAAGGCCTTACCGGTTGAGTGATCTGTTGGTCTTTCCTCTTATATTTGGAAATAACGCATGCATGAAGCAGTCTAATGAGATTCCTTGTCCTCACTTTATATTTTTGGTGGATGCTGGACAGAGCATAGAAGAGATCCACAATGTGATGGGACAGGCTAGATCATTCTCATCAATGTTCTATAAAAACTAAAGGATCTCTGACTAGAATAGGCCTTAATTAGTAGAAAATGGTTTTGCTAGCAACCCATTCTTGATCTGTTAAAAGAATCATCTAATGATTGGGATATTAATACTATTGTAATTATGAAATTAAAAGCACAGGAACCATATGTTAGCTAATTAGAATGTAAACAATGTATCAGAGTTTTTTTAATTAAAAGGCTGCTTATGCTTTAATTTGATTTTTTTTTCTTTAAAATACCATCCTTAAAATAAAAAGGATAAATTGCCATGTTAAGTTGTGATCACAAAATTGTGAAAGTTTTATGGAAGTGCTCTGTCTCCTGCTTTTCTTTGGAAGGAAAAAACTGAAGAATGTTTCTAAGAGTTAAACTTGGAACTTTTGATATTATTCCTGAATCCTGGGGAGGATATCAAATTTTTTTTTAACGATCTTTTACTTGGAGTGTTTGAAGAAAGGAATTGAAATCATTAAAGTTTTTATCAATATAGCATGTTGCTGAACATCTGGGAACCAAATACCAAATTTTGGTCTACCAGATAATCAAAAACAATGCTGGATATTGATAAAACTCTGTCTCAGATGTTTGGTTGGATTTCCACCCACAGTCACTGTTAACAGCTTGAAAAGTCATGGAATTGGCCTCTCTAACACATTGATCGCTAGCATGTATTCTTTAGTGTAAGCTTTGGGGTAAAGAAGAGATGGAAATACAATTCAATGAGAGTCTGTGAAACAAGATCTATTCCCTTTTTGTGAAAATAGTGCCTTTTTGCAACAATTACAAACTGTAATTGAAAATGATGTCTCTTAACATCAGAAATGTTTGGCTAAGCAGAATTCCTTCAACAGAACTACAATGCATCATATTTATCAGATGTCATTGTCAATTCTTATGTTGTACATTTCTGGAGTGATATTTTGCCAAAATACTGTCCCAATTGTGTAGTTGAAATAGTTAGTATAGTGTCCTGGCAAACTAGCAAGCTCTGTACACTAGCAAATCATTAGGTATTTACAAAAAGAAGTACAGTTGGCCCTCTAGGGTTAAGGGCACAGAACCCTCATAAATGTGGAAAAATTGCAAATATTGAAATGTGTATGCCTGTGGGAATGGGGCTGAGGCATGGTGGAGAAAACAGGCGCCCAGGATCCAAACCAGGTCACGGAAAGGAGAGGGAAATGGAGTGGATTGGCATGATGGCCCTATATTTCTCTGTTGTCCATCTCGTTCCTTAGGTGTGAGGGAGCATTGGGAGAGAGTTTCTGGAGCTGAGAATTCAGGCTGCAAGCTGTCCTTAGTTGGCCAGGCTATGGCTGGTGGACCAGAGGTGGGTTCTTTAAGGGCTTCACAGCCTGATTGGAGCTGCTGAGAGGCGAGGCTTTCCTGGGAAAAAAAGCACCTGAGGTGGGGGGAACAGGGATTGAAGAAACTTACAAAGAATCAAATCCTTGAAAGTGAAAACTTGCAGATGTGGAGGAATGAGTGCAAACAACAAAATCTTGGAGCTTGAACTACAACTCAAAATCAATGAATGAACCATACTGCTTAGGGATTCTAGGAACAGGAGCCCCAAAAGTAGCTTCTCAGTCTCTGAATGAGGTGCTGCAATTGCTCAGTAAGGCTCAACCTCTTCATTAAAGCTAAACAGAGAATTCACTGCTTTCCAGCCCGTTTAAAGAGAAGAGATGAGTGGCAGAAGAAAGAGTGGATGCAGATGATCTGCTTTCATTGATTTCTCCATGCATCTGCTCCTGATATATAGCAGGTTTCTCCATGCCTCTTGACAGGATGATAGATGAGCAATGGCACTGTTAATACAGTACCTGGGGAGGGGGATGTCTAAATTCCCACTCACGGATGTGGGAGCATTCACAGTGACTTTTTTCCCCTTCAAGGGTGTCAATTGCAAACTGTGTTTGAAGTGATATCCTACTGTGCAGCTGTAAATGAGCAAGACCATATTCATTGCCAGTGGGGGTGTCCAGAATTTTTCCCCAGGAGGTCGTGCTTTGCTCCATTTACTTCTCATCTGTGTTCACGCAAGATTTGTTTTGGGAGCCTATTGTACATACAGGACTGTGACATTTCAGAAAAGATCCCTGGAAAAATAGCTCCATTCTCTAATCTTCCCCTGGACTCAGGGAAGAAGAGGGAGGCATAGTTCCATCATGCCTAGGCCAGAAGCAGATGAAAGGCGCTCCCCACTTCATCCCAACTGCCAGTGCCCTGGCACTGGAAGGAGACAAGTAGGAGACACAGGTCCATCATGCCTAGGCCCAGAAGCAGCGGCAGTATCTGCTTGAATTAATGCACACTGCCATTTTCCTTTCCTTTTGCATCACGTCTTAATTAGATTGTAAGCCTGAGTGTTCTTTGACTTGTAAAGTGCCATGTACAGTGATGACACTATATAGATAAGGGGTGGGGCAGTAATAACAACAACAACAACAACAACAATAATAATAATACAGACAGACAGCAGAGGAGTTATAAAGCCATTAGACTGGGCCTATCTCACAAGAGATGGGGAAGACCAATTGTTTAGGTAGTGGCAGCAAGAACAGGAGGCTATAACCCAACAGGAGAGCTGGATGGTGGTAATAATGGTGGCACGAAAGTCATGCCTGTGCCCTGGAAACCACTGGACACTGCTCCTTTTTCCTCAGCTAAATCCCACCTTCCTATTTTTTTCCTGCCTTACAGGATACATATGCCATTTGAAGAATACAGGATACATATGCCATTCGCCCTTCCTACTCAAACTCTTTGATGTGGAATCTACATTACCTTGCTGCACCACTGTAAATGACCAAAGTACCCTGGGATGAGAAGGCTTACCCAGAGGTAGTTTTGCCATCAGGATGTACAAACAGAAGGCTTGGGAAGAGGAAAGGCTCATTTCATTGCAAGATGCTGGAAGGAATATGTTGTTCTCTTTTAGCATGTTTTTGATATAGTCAACAATTAAATAATGATATGGCTGAAATCCAGAACTGTTAACTAAAGCTGAGTTCAAAATTAGTGCCTGGGAAGATTTCAAAATGCAGTAGAGAAGGAAAAGATCTCCATGCATGATAGATTCTACTGATTGACTTCTTCAGTGTCTTAATCTATTATGTTCATTTTAAGCAAACATTCAGATTATTACTACAGGAAAGCTAGTACTGTTTACTCAGTTCCATAGGAACTGAGGTTACTGCATAAAACCAAGGCTGGGGAAGTACGGCAGTGGGCTACAGGCAGCCCCTGAAGCTCCCTCTGGGGGACATGAAACTCGGATAAATATGCCAGCTCCCCCCAGCCTCCCCCCCTTTTTGGCAGTTTTTGGCTGATTTTTTTTCTCCTGAAAATCCCTCCAAACACTTCAACTTTGCCTGCAAATGTGGAAGTGAGCCTCATTCTCCCCCCTTCAATTCACCTACCAACACTATAAGAATTTGCCCCAAACTGGCCAAAATGGGAATTGTAAGTTATATTGTGTCACTTTCAGTGTGCTGCTGATAAGCCAGTATGGTCCTGGCGGGGAAGTGTGAGAGTAAAACTTGGTCCCTGCTGTTTGAGCATTTGACCACCATGGTATAGACAGAGGAGACAGGCTTGGTTTGGATCATGTGATCAAGCAGAATAGTCTAGAATTCTGTTTTATTAAAAACAAAGAAGTACAGTGGTACTATTGCCTCTGTTGTATGAAGCAGTGGTTAAATAAGCCACAGCAATACTTCTGTGGGTTGTTTATTATGACATCTGAACTCAGCCTTCTGCTAAGTTTCTTTTCAAACAAGCCAGAGAGATGAGACAGCTAGCTCCACATTCCCAATTCTTCCTTTGCCTAGCTGTCTGGATGCGCCACTACCTTCAGGGGTTGGCACAAGCACCATATACTTAATTGATATTTAACTTGCCTGTACAGAGGTTTGGTGATGAAGAATGATGCCTAAAGGTTCATTCATTTTCATTTACATGCCAGGTTTACCATAAATCTAAGTGCAGATGGTGCCTCCAAATTCTAGAACAATGTAGCTTTCATGAGATATACATTCCTCACACCTCTCCAGGAATCAACGTTTATAACTGCACCATTTCCCATGCCTTACACTGAGTCAATAGGTGAATAAGTGACAGTAACAAGAGTTATGGCCCCACTCCTGCATTGCATGATCTTTTGTCATTGATGTGGTTATTCATAGCTGTCTGACTGTCTGTGTGTATTGTGCTAGAATTAAGACAATATATATCAGTGCTGAAAATCTCATGGCAAGGTGTCAGTAGTTTGGCAGCAAGATAGAAAGCTTGTGATATATAATTTGGGAGGCATCGTTCACATAGCAAAACTGTACTTTATCTGGCCAATTGGTGGCTTGCAGGTATGAAATGATGATATCACCTACATGTTACGTTCTAGGAAGGGAGTCCCTGTGGGAGAAAAGTGTGTGGTAAGACAGTTTGTGGGGAAAATAAGGGGTGCATTCTGACCATCCTCTTGGTCTGTCCTATCTCAGTCCTGGCAGCACAGCTGATAATTCAAACAAAACAATTTGAATAGCTCCCAGCTCGTTACTTACTTTTATTCAGTAAGTACAAGGTCAAAAATAACGTCCAACAGAATTTGAAGGCAAACTAGTCCAAAGTCAGTCAGAGTCAGGCACAGAGATCAGCAAGACACCCAGCAAACAGAAAGGTCAGATAAGCTCTTGAAACTCCTGGAGGAGAAGGGCAGCAGCTATATAAGTCAGCCACCTAACACTTCTGTTGCCTGCGTAATTGCTGCCGGCTATAAACACTCTGGGATCAGTGTAGGCTTTTTCTTTGTTGTCTGCACTCAGTAAAGGTGGGTACTGGTAAGTTATCTTCTGTGTTTGAAGGGGCAGGATGCTCTGCTGGAGCTGGCACCACCCCCTGTTCTTTTTGTGGCACTGTAACCTCTTCCTGTACAGCAGGTCCTGGCATGCTCCCTGTTTCAGCCTTTGGCCTGTTTCAGACTCTGAGTCAGAATCCATGTTCTGGAAGCAAGGCGTGACATGGTCAGAAGCTCCCCTTTATATGTATTTGGTGAAGATCTCAGTTGAAAGGCACATGAACTTTGTAGTACAGTATGATATTAGTGTATCATGGGAACAGCATAGCCCTAACATGGGAACAAGAAGTGTAATTATTCTGAAAATGCATAGTTCACTTTTCCCATGGCTATGTTGCAAGCCTCCCATTTTCAGCTTTCTCTTCAAATGTTTACACACAGGATATCCATTAGCCAGCTCAATACAGACTGGCAGGACAAGGCAAATGATTAAAATTCTACAATCCACATAATTTCATTAGCAGCTCAGCATGCGATTACAATCAAAGTGGTACCATCTGACAAACCCACTTCATAATCCTATTGAGAAGAAGTTCTCCAATCACATCACAGAGAATAATCATCTTGCCAAATTCTCCTTGGGGTCCCCAGCATAAAAGTCAGGAGCCTCCCATGTTAATAAACTGAACAAGATATATTTGCATCTCAGCTCAAATTGCTTTTGTTGGTTGCATCTGTAGTAAAAATATCTTCTGTCCACAGCTAAGCAACACAAATGACTCTAATGCATTTACAGATCCGATGTTATATGACACAGTCAAACATATAGCATTTACCTGCAATGTATCACAATCATTATCCATCACTTAGCTCTGGACAGAAGATGTGCAGGTCTTATAAGTGACAAGGGATCCTGTTGCATTCCAGAGCTTATCTTGTGTGCACTTCAAGGATCATCCACAAGGCAGGTACAGTTTGTGGTTCAAAATCCTGATATACAGATTTGTCTGGGGGAAAAAAGGGCACATTTGAAAAGTACATTAAAAATGTATATATTGCAAAGTGCTAATTAAAACCACTTTGATGCTTATTCATTGATGGCAGGCAAATGCAGCCAAACCAAAACAACCAAATAGGGAAGCAAGGTAGGACATAAGAAGTTAATTTTCACTTATTCTGTTCTCAGATGGGAAATACTTTAAAAGTTTTCTTCCTACTGGACAAGATTATAAGCCTTTTTTTTTCTTGCAATTTTCAGTAATTTTCCACATTTGGCCATTTATAAATGAAAATTTTGTTTGTGCAAAAATTAATGTTTTTGCAGAGAAAGTATTGTGTTTTGCATATTGTGTAGTGATTATTGCATTAAAATATTAAATTTTGCACCAAAAAAAAAAAAAACACCAGAAAATGGGGGAATAGATTAAAAAGGATATCTTTTTTATTTTTATTATCACTGAAAAATAAAACAATCTCACAGCATTTGACAATCTTTCCAGTGTCAAGACACCCTTTCTTGCTGAGGATGGGAAAATTTGCAAATATTCTCTACATCCCTGCTCCTAATAATACACACACAAACACACAGATGAAAAACCCCAATCCATATAGGAACTAGGAAAGCAAAGTAGATGCCTCCTTCCAACCTGCTAGATTTCAATCCAGATTATATACCCTTACCAGCTATTTAAAAAAAAGCAAAGAGCACTCATGCAATTTGTAATTGTATGAACTATATCTTGTCTAATTTGATCCTCAGCCTAATTATATCTATTGATATTAGGTACTTAAGTGACCCTTCCCTACCAAGACATTTTTTCATGGATTCATTAGTTACAACTTGATTAACCCCTGCATTATCAGAAAGACTGTTTGTCACTTATTGCTATTACATTATGTTTGCACAAACTGTCATTTGGGAAAAAATGATTTCTTGATGTGTTTATGTAAAATTAGATTGAATCATGTATTTTAAAACCTTGGATTTTACAAGGCTGCGAGTCTGTTGGTTTGCAGTGCTGAGCTGAAATGGAGCCCCTGTGATCACCTGCCATTTGGCAATAATGTCATTTTCTGTTGGATTGAAGTGTTTCTCATATTTCATGTGGCAATAAATATTGAATTTCGGAGTGTGATCAAGCCTTCAGTTGCAGGTGAATGTAAAAAGTTTGCTCCCAGTAGCACGCGCCAAAGCCTTTTGTACTCTTTTGATGCTGCTCAGTGTGTTTGCAAATGTTGTTGCTCTTTCTCTATCCCAATGGGGTTTGATCTGCTGCAGGATTTTTAAGGTTCAGGACATGTTAATAATGCTCTGCCTGTGTTCAAACAAAACAAAAGGCCCTGAAAACAAGAGTGGCAAAGGCAATTTTTCAGCCCCACTGTTGCCTCAGATACTTTGGAAGCTAGGCAAGGGTAGGACAGCGTTAGCTGTGAAGCTAGTTAATCCATGGACTTTTACAGCTATGGTGCTTAGTTAGAGATGGCTCTGGGGCAATATCTAGAATACCCACATCATACTGGGGATATCTCTTTAGACCATGTATCTTCCCTTCAAAATCCTCTTCATAGATGTGCTGGATTTCATTGCAAGCTTTCACAGAGTCAGCCTTTTCTACTATGTTCAGTAAGCTGGCCAACTATGCATAGTGCAAAAAATAATACAGTCATCCCTACACATTTGCAGGTTTAACTTTCACAGATTTGGTTGTTTGTGAGTTTCTAAAACACCTGCTTCCCCCCCACCTCAGAGGCTTCTTTTCTGGGGGGAAATTTCCCTCTTGGCAGCTCCAATCAGGCCACACAGCCCTTTAAAAACCCATCTCTGGTCCTCTTCTTCCTCCACCAGCTGCCCACTGGATAGCCAAGGATGGCTCACAGCCTGATTTCTCAGCACCACAAACCCTCTCCTGATGACAACGGACCCATGAATGCTGTTCCCAGCAAGGATTACCACCATCTGCATTTTGTGTGGCTATAATTACTAGTATATTTCAGTCACAATGGACACATGGATCAGCATGGAATTTGTGCTTTTCTCTTGAATTTATTAAGTTTTTATTGTCACGGAATACTTAGTAGCAATTGTGAAACATGACAAATAGCGTGCTCAGATTACTGAAAGAATGAATTATGTCCCATATTTTTTCCAGAATGAATTCCCATGCATTATAAAATATATACAAGTACACATTCTGATGTTTGTTCTCAGACAGAAAACAGTCATGTAACGTGGAGTAACACCATCAGAATCAATAGTATTCCTTCGAAATTTACCCGTGCACCTGTTGGGAGAAAATGTTCTCATGTTTTTGCTCTGTAAGACTGTACAGATGGGCTAATTGAAGCTTTACTCAGTCTATTTAATTGGACGAATGGCCCTCAAAGCTGTCAATAAGTGGTGTGTTCACAGTGAGGTAATTAATAACACCATTTCCTTCTGGTAGACATATTATTACCCATTATTTCTTGAACCATGACATTGATGTCTTTATTCCAAGAGGTAATTGCAGGTTTCTGGAAAGGGTTATGGCTTACCCACCAATTCCCTAAAAAATGACATCATCCTTGAAAATTAAAACTGCCCAAATCTGTTATTTTTGAATTAATAATTAGGAGAGCTTTTGAATAGCAAATATGTCCTCCACTGAAAGACGCTTTTGTGTGTATGCATGTTTACTCTACACAGAGGATGACTAGAGCTTTTGATGGAAGAACATTTTGAACCTTAGATAGTAGTTTTCAGTTGGTTTAGTTGAAAGTTTCTTCACTGCTGCCTTACTGACCTTTCCTGTAAATGCTGTGATGTGAAGCAGCACCTGTGCTCTGAAAATACTTTGTATTAGCTTCTCCAAGATTACACAACTCAGAAAAAGCAAAATAAAAATACACGAAACTGGAAAAGAACATGCATGCTGCAATATTTCCTTTTCTCTTCTGTAATTATGATCATGATTATCATCATCTTAAGAGGACACGAGGGTTAGCATTGTGCAACAGTAATGCAATCTTGTGCTCTAAAATTTCAAACTCAAAGCTGATTTTACCATTGCACAGTGCCATCACAGTGCCATCTACTCAGAACTATGCCCCATTGAGTTCAATAGGATTTATTGCCAGCTAAATGAGAATAGTCTTGCCTCAGAATATTCAGATAGCCTTTGGGTATACATTGGGGAGGGGCACATGCATGAATGTTGCTCCACACATAATTTGTACCTTGAATGTACAAAGATAGCAAGTTAATGAGGAGACCTTCCTCCAGATTGTTTATGAACAGCCTGCAACTTTATTAGAATTCTGCCATTCTCAAGTGTCATTATTTAAAGTACATACATAACCCTTGTGGTATTATGAATTTGTCTGAAAGTACAACACTGCAAGAATAAGGAGCCTGGTATAAAACTGTCAATATGAAACCCTTTTTTTTTTCTGGTTAAAACTTCAAACTAGGGGATTTTTGAATCTTTTTTTTCCTCCAGACCTGAATAAGGAGCCTAGTATTGCTAAATAAGAATATTTTAGAATAAGAGAAATATGTAAGCTAATTCTGATAATTAGGAGAAGAAAAGCTGACTGAGAGTTTGCTAAGAGTTTTAGATGTGGTAATAAGATCATATTTAGTAACAGTAATAGATTAAATGCAATTAAAAAGTATAGAGTTAAGAATGACATTATTATAATAATAATGAGTATAATGAGAATGAGATCTAGATATAGGTAAGCCAAGTATGTAAGTAGTGTGATATAGAATATGTTGAATAAGTATATGATTGTAATTGAATTGGAGAGAAATAACAATGTAAGCTTGTTTTTGTTGAAATTCCTTTTGTTTTTTTCTCACTGTTATGTGTATCACATGGTATTTTTCTTTTTTTTTTTCCTTTTTTGTTCTGTTCTTTTCTTTATAATCAATAAAAAAATAAAATAAAAAAAGAGTTTTAGATGTGCAGGTTCCAAAACTTGCCGCAGCATTTCTCTGTGAGCAATCAAAAGAGTGAAAAATGACCAGAGTCCATCCGTGATTCACAAAACAGAATGGAGGGCATTCTACTCCTGGAATTATATCTCCTCTTCTCCTCGACAGATACGTTGTTAGTCCAAATCTGCTAGAATTCATATTCCATCTTCTTTCAATTTTGCATTGGTTTGTTTTGCTTTGATTTTTGTCTCTTCTTTCATTGTCTTGATTGTTTTACACGAATTTTCTTTTCACTGAAAGAAAAAAAATATTTAAAAAACTCAATATTAACAGTGTTCAGCAGAGCATTTGACAAAGTCTCCCATGATATTCTTGCTCACAAGTCACTTAAAATATAGGCTGGACAGTATGATGGTTAGGTGAATCCATGACTGGCATGTGCTTTGAGATCCACCAAACCTTGCCTTCCAAGTTGAACTGGCCTTACGTCAAAGATTCTAAAGATGTCCGAATTGAAGCAGAAGTTATTCAAAGTATCCGGATCTGGATCCTTCTGAAGCTACATTAGTTATTTGGATTTGGAGGGAATCAAAGACCCAGGTAGTTAGATCTATAGAAACAGATATATTTATACCCAGGCTTTCCATATAAGGAAAATGGCTTGGTGTAGAAAAGAAGAAGGGTTTGGGGGTGGGTTGTTCTTGTTTTTTGACTAACCTAGTAGAAGAGCTACACCTTTATGTGGTGCAGTATGTCTATTTGCCATAGCACATGAGTTCTCTCAGCTGTATTTAGCATTTTTTGTTCTAATGTTGGTCCTTGGTAGGTTAACATGGACTTAATGTTCAAGCCTGATTGGCGAGGCATATATCTCCAGCTGATGGGTGATCATAGAGAATCACACAATGAGTGACCACAGGGAATACAGGTTCTCATCAATGTCTAGTTTAAGCCTTGTAATCAGAGTGGATGGCTGTCTCTGAACTCTTTACTATCTCTACATTGAGGCAGTGTTGTTATTGCTGTCTATCAAAGGCCTATTTCAGTATGCAGTGATCATTTCCAGTTTTGTCTTCCGAGAGAATCATAGCATCATAGATTTGGAAGGGAGTACAAGAGCTATCTAGTCCAACGCCCTGCCATGCAGGAATACACATCTAAAGCACTCTTGAGAGATGGCCATCACTCTCTCAGGCAGTCTGCTCCACTGTCAAAAAGCTCTTACTGTCAAGACATTCTTCCTGGGCCATTTCCGCATTAGACTGTTATAGCGCTATTATTCCACTTGCAACATCCTATGGAATCCTGGGGTTTGCAGTTTAGGAAGGGGCCGGCTGACCAGCCCCTCCCAAAACTGCAGACTCCAGGATTCCATAGGATGTTGTAAGTGGAATAATGGCGTTATAACCGTCTAGTGCGAAAATGGCCCTAATGTTTAGGTGAATTTCTTTTCTTGTAATTTTAGTCCAAATTATTGATTTGAATATGGAAACATTTAAAAAGTTCTCATGAAGTCTGTGGAACCAGGGAGGGTACAGCATTAGGTGCTTGCTCAAGGGCTGAATGTGATGCATACAGTATTTCTCATTCTGAAATTTCCTATATAGAATGGGCTGAGGGATTTAACAGCCCCCACCTTCAGGCTGACTGTGCAGATCCTATGAGCTATCTTCAGAGCTTCGAAAAGTTGCTTTCCTCCCCCTCCCCTCCCCCTCTCCTTTCCCCTCCTCCTTTTTTGTTCTACAGCCCCCATTAATTCCACAGCCCACTTGGCCAGCTGGCTGATAGAATCCAGAACTGTGGCCATGGTGCCTGGAGATTCTGGAAGCCATAGTCCAAAAAAATAATGTTTCTAAACTTGTTCCTCCCCAACAATTTTCTGAAAATAGGGCATATCTACATTACATAGCTTCGTACTTCTTTTACTACCATTGGTTGCTCCCATGGAATCCTGAGATTTGTAGTTTGATGAGATGCAAAGACTCTTCTGTTAAATTGCTGTAGTGCCCAGTTCATGCAGAAGTCTAAGGTCATTTCTGCACTACACTGTTATTTTCATATTTTCAACATCCTGTGGAATTCTGAGGCTTGTGGTTTACTAAGGCCAAAGAGCTCTCTGGCTGAGAATTCTAAACGCCCCTCCCTAAACTGCAAACCCCAGGATTCCACAGGATGTTGAAAGTGGAATAATAGCACTGTAACAATGTAGTGCAGAAGTGGTCTAAGTATCCAAATCACAGATCCCAGTATTCCATAGGATGGAACCATGCCAATTAAAATAGTGTCAGAGTGCTGTAAGTGTGTAGTGTGGATTTCCCATAGAATGCTTGAAAAAAATGCTGAATGCTTTGTTCTTTTGCCTCTGCTAATTTATGCTTAATACAGTTAGACTACATTAACTGAACTCTATTCAGTTACAAGAAGTAATAGTGCTTATTCTGCACTGGTCAGTCACTACCTGGAGTACCACATTTTGGAACATTTGTCAACAAAATGGAATATGCCTGGAGAAGGATGATTAGGGTTGGTAAGGTATCAGGAAACCATATAAATAGGTATGTCAGCTGGGTATGTTTACAAAAGGATAAATATGGAAGAGGTCTATACAGCTGATGGATGATTTTGAAAAGGCTGGAACAGACTTGTTCTCTGTTGCTTCAGATGGCACGAGGAAACCAATACGTGTAAATTTCAGGCAAGCTGATTCTGGCTGAGCATTAGAAGAAACATCTGAAGAGCTGTTGGACAGCAGAAGCATCAGAAGGTGATAGGTTCTGACTCATTGAAAGAAATTAAGCAGAAACTGAACAGATAATGTCTCAGAGCTGCATTGTTGATCCTTCACTAAAAAGGGGGAACATGGTGGCTTTCAAGGTTTATCCCAGCTCTGTGTTTCTTTCATCACTATATTGATGAATATAGTGTGCTTTCATTGCCTAGCATTCCTAAACACTACAAAGCATATTTTCAGTATAGTAATTTCACATTTTAATATGATTTGATACAGATCTGAATGCAGTGTGCATTAACCTAAAATCTAGCTAGCAGTGATTTTGGACCCAAATATCAACTTGGCCTCAGGCACAAAACACTGGCAATTAGGATGAGATGTGAGATCAGTTCTCCAGCAGTTATGCAAAGGTTTCTGGTGTGCCTAATTTGTTTGTTAACGTGAGTGCCACTTTTCTTTGTTGACATGCCTGTGTGGATGTGATGGGCAAATTATGAAACACTCTGTTCAAGGAACCCCTGTTGTGCATAGAGGAACACTAGCTTGACCTGGCAGCATCTTCAAAGAGATAATGGAAAGGAATACTATAGCCTTTGAGGTAGGAAGAGCAATGGAGGATTTAGATCCATGATATCTTTCCCTAAATAATAAAAACGAGTCTTCAATTATGGTGAAGGAGCAGCACAGAGGTCCTCAGCAAAGATTGTAAGTCAAGGCCAAAGGGAGGAAAGCTTTGAAAATGTTACAAACCAGCACAACCATAGACAAACCTGTACCACATGTAACATCTCCAAAATGTCTCCATCATATCAATTGGTAGTAATGGATAGCAGTGAAGAAAGGCAGAGGCATTGTCACTCACAAAAGTAAATCATTTCAACAGTTTTCTTCCAGCTTACACAGATTGCAAAAGTTTTTGCAATTTCTCTATTATTTGGGACTTTATTGCAAATGAAAATCCTATCTTGGGAGAAAGGTGGGAGATAAATCCAAAAGACAAACAAATACATAAAAAAAATTGTGCAAATTTTTTTTTTGTAGATGAAAAGTCTTGTGTAGAAAATATTGGCCTGAATCCTGTATCAGCTTATCCTTAATTAACTTCTCCTAATTGTAACTGTTTCATATTCAGAATTACTGCTTAGTCACAATTTTGACACTATTACCATGATCATTAACTCCCCCCAACCTAATTTACTGGGCATAGATGCAAGAGGAGAAGGAGGTCCATTCTACTGACAACCAGAGCATGGCTGAATGATGTCTCCATTAGGTTTGGAGGGGCTGGGCCAGGAAAAATTACTTAGTTAAGTACTTAGTTAAATATAAGCTGATATAGGATTCCAGGCTTTAGATTTTGCATATAATATACCATTTCTCAGCACATCTGGGTTTTTGCACAAAGCAAAAGTTTTTTACACTTTTTTTTCCAAAAAAGTCCCAAAATGCAAAAACTCACATGAAGGTTCACAATTTTTTCAGTGAGGTATTTTGCAGTGTTGAGACATTCATTCATTGAGGTTGTGAAAATTGGTGAATATTCCTTGAATCCCTATGTTTCATCCACATACGGTTGTACATAACCCAAAACAATTGAAATTGCTCAGTTCTAAAGGCAATAGCTTTTGAGTATTATGCTAGTGATGCTAAGTAGTCAGAGTCCCCTTCACACCGCCCCCATAACCTAAAAATGTGGCTTTGGCCACCATTCCACACATTACACAATTATAGCAGACCGAAGTATTAAAATTCTGAACTGTACAACTAAGGAGTGCAGAAGAGGGAAGATTTTTCACCCCTGTGTAAGAGTGGAAGTCAAGAGATTAGATTTGTTTAAAAAAATAGCAACAAATGTTTCTTTGTATGTGTAAAAACATTGACTATTAATTATTATTATCTTTATTTGCCTAGAAGTCACTATAGCAGTTATGAATGCTTAACCCAGAATCAGCATGCATGGCAGATTCATATTTGTGATCATTCCATATTCAATAGTGTAGAAAATACATAGGGAGTCCTGACTTACTGGGCAGCAGCTGCTGTGAGTAACAAGAGTCTGATCTTCCCACCCTCCTCCTAAGAGCAATTACTGGGGCAAGGAGGAATTGCAACAAGGATCCTGCTTTTGGCCGTCACACCAGAAATTGCTGGTAGCAGGAGGTGAGAACATCAGTCTGCTGTGTCCTGACTGATAGGAAACCAGACCACTGCTACTCACAGCAGTTGCTGCCTAGTAAGTGAGGACTGGAGGATCAGGCTGGGAGATGCTGTTTAGCTATATAACTAAAGTAGTTTTGAATATTAGCAAGTAACTAAGGTAGTTATGCAGCTGATCTAAAATACTGGCCATTAACTTTTATAACTTTATCCACAGGGGAGAAAATTTTGAAATTTTTCATTCTCACTGGTGAGAACAAAGCAAACAAATATTTATCTTTTTAGTCCTAGCATTCAAACTGAACAATGTGGAGAAGGATGACAGATAGGATAGGAGAGGTAGTCATGACACTGCAAAGTCATGCAAAAACATAGCTTGAGCATGGTTGAGCCTGCACATTTTGGGACAGCATTTGTTGGGTTTCTGAGGAGAAAACCCTATTTACTATACCTGCTAACTCTCCCATTCACAGCAGGAGATTTGATTTTAAGATGCTAACTTCCTTTTTCCTGTTTTGAAATTTGATCTGTCTACCTTGTTTTTGTTTGATCAACATCAACTTCCATGAAATTTCCTGAATTTTTCTGACAGATAAGGTAAGCAGCTGTGCTGGTTTGATCAAAGTGAAGCACTTCTCAAGAAAAAATTAAAATATTACTTTATAAAGCTACCAGATCAAAACTAAACTTGCAAAACCTCAAGCCATTCAAAGGTTAGATAAATAGATGCATTTTCCTTAAAAGCGTGCCTTTTAAAATATCATACATTTTACTTGGATATATTTTAATTATTAATTATAATCTTATATTAATACTTTATTATCTACCTCAAACTTTTTTTTATGGAAAGGTGTAGTATAGATTTAATAATAAATGAATGAATAGATAGATAGCTAGGGTTGTGGAAGCAGACTTCAGTATTAATTCTATTGTTTAGGGCTTTAGTCTGTTACATAGTTTTAAAACTCAGCAATAGCAAATGATTTCGTAGAATCTTATTGTTAAAACTATAACCTGAATGAATAAAAACATTAAAACATATCCAGTGTTATTCATTGGTTTACTTTCATAATGAGCTGGATTAAAAAAGCAACCAAATGAAGGCCAAGGGGAGAAGAGTCCATGGAAGTAGAACCAACAGTTCCTAAGACATTCCAGCTTTATGCTGGCCAGTATAGAAGATTTGATGGTGGAAGATGTCTTTCTTTTCCTTTTAAAGTTTTCTCCCTTCTTCTTCCCAGTTTTCTTTTATTTAATGTCCCCTACCATTGGGTCCAAGGAGAACCTGCATGGTATAGTGGTTTGAACCAGACTAATCTTATCTCTTTTTATGCCAGACTAATCTTATCTCTTTTTATGATAGAGTTACTAGCTTGATAGATGAAGGGAATGCTGTGGATGTAGCATATCTTGATTTCAGTAAGGCCTTTGACAAAGTTTTCCATGACATTCTTGCAAAGAAGCTAGTAAAATGTGGGCTGGACAGGGCTACTTTCAGGTGGATTTGTAACTGGTTGACTCACCATTCCCAAAGGGTGTTCGCCAATGGCTGCTTTTCATCCTGGAGAGAAGTGACTAGCGGGGTGCCACGGGGTTCTGTCCTGAGCCTAGTGCTGTTCAATATCTTCATCAACGACTTGGATGAAGGAATAGAGGGCATGCTCATCAAATTTGCAGATGACACAAAATTGAGAGGGGTTGCTTATACGCCAGAGGACAGGATCAAAATTCAAAATGACCTGGACAGATTGGAGAGCTAAGCCAAGGCTAACAAAATGAAATCCAACAGAGAGAAGTGTAAGGTCCTACATTTAGGTAGAAAAAAAGGAATACAGAAATATAGGATGGGGGACACGTGGCTGGACAGCAGTACGTGTGAAAGGGATCTAGGAGTCTTAATAGACCACAAGCTGAACATGAGTCAGCAGTGTGATGCGGCAGCCAAGAAAGCCAATGCAATTCTCGGCTGCATCAACAGGAGTATGGTGTCTAGATCGAGGGAGGTACTGGTACCACTCTACTCTGCTTTGGTTAGACCTCATCTTGAATATTGTGTCCAGTTCTGGGCATCCCAATTCAAGAAGGACATGGTCAAGCTGGAGCAGGTCCAGAGGAGGGCGACCAAAATGGTGAGGGGCCTGGAAGACATGCCATATGAGGATAGACTTAGAGAGCTGGGTATGTTTAGTCTGCAGAAGAGAAGGTTAAGAGGGGACATGATAGCTATGTTTAAATATTTGAAGGGATGCCACGTAGAGGAGGGAGAGGGCTTGTTTTCTGCTGCTCCAGAGACCAGGACAAGAAGCAATGGATTCAAGGTGCAGGAAAGGAGATTCCACCTGAACCTCAGGAAGAACTTCCTGACAGTCAGGGCTGTCCGGCAGTGGAATATGCTGCCTCAGAGTGTAGTGGAGTCTCCTTCTTTGGAGATTTTTAAGTAGAGGCTGGATAGCCATCTGTCAGGAGTGCTTTGAGGGTGTTCCTGCATGGCAGGGGGTTGGACTGGATGGCCCGTGTGGTCTCTTCCAACTCGACATTTCTATGATTCTATGAACACTGGACTACAACTGTAGAGAATAGAGTTTAAATCCCTGCTTCCCCATGGAAACCCCCTGGATGACCTTGGGCAAGTTACACTCTCTTAGTCTCAGTGGAAGGCAAAGGAAAACCCTTTCTGAACAAATCTTGCCAAGAAAATCCCATAATAGGATTACCTTAGGATTGTTGTAAGTCAGAAATGACTTGAAGGTACACCACACCACCACCACCACCACCACCACATTCATTGGTTCCATTGAAATGATAGCAATAGCTATGTCAGAATGTCACAGGCTTTTTTCTTTGTGTGGGGAGGGTTGTCTACCAGGAGGTGCAAAGTTTCTGCTGATATAATCCTCAAACGTTTCTGATGAAGCAGAGTTTTCCACTAACATTAAGGGAAGAACTTCTATGGTGAATCTCCCCCTTTTGTCTGTATAATGGGAGTATACAATATCCTATGGTTCCAGAGACATCATCCCAAGGTCTGTAGCACCTGAGATTTCACAGTCAGAGAGTGAAACAGACTGAGAAATCTGTTTCTCAGTATTGCCTCATTTGGGTATTGCCTCTAACTGTTGATATCGTTCACTTTCATCTCTGCCAAGGAAGGCACTGCGTATCCTGAATCTTTGGCCAGAGACAGTAACAGATGAAATAGGAATTAACAATTTGTGGCTTAGTCCAGACAAGACTGAAGTACTGCTGGACAACAGAAATGCTTATCTGGGACTGAAAGTATTGCCTCTTCTCGATGATGCAGCACTTCTTCTGAAGGATTAGGTTCACAGGCTAAGGATGCTTCTAGGCTCATTGGGTCAGGTAGCTGAAATGGCCAGGTGAGCGTCTATCCAGCTTGGACTGGTAAACCAGTTGTGACCTTTTCTGAAGAATACCAAGAATACCAAGAATATTGACCACCGTGACTTCTACTTTAATAATTTTTTGCAACATTGTGAGGCTTCACTTGATGACTGTTCAGAAATTTCAGCTAGTGCAAATTGTGGTGGTCAGGTTTATTTTTTTCCTCACACTTTGTTGACCATGTTGCACTGGTCTTTCATCAGTTTTATTGACTGCTCCTTTATTTCTGGGAATAATCCAAGATAGGCTATAAAGCCCTAATCAGTTTTAAGTCAGAATATTGGAAAGACCATCTCCTTCTATATGTATCTTAGCAGAGAATGATGAGGAGCTCCCTCCACTTGGACCACAGACCACTGGTGGACTCATCTCATGACTTGTAAAAATAAATAAATAAATAAATGTATTGGCTTCACACTTCTTAAAGTTTCTCTTCTGCTCTTCACTCTGTTGTTTGTGATACTTAACACTGTAATTGCTTTTTAAAAAACAAAAAAAGTTTTGAAATTGTTTTAACCTTTAGATTGTAGGTAACCTTGGGTCTGTATTTGGGCCAAAAAGATGATCCAATAAATAAAGGTCTATGTGTCTCTGTGTTTCAGTAGTTGATTACCCTGCATGATTACACTTATTTTGTGTTTCCACAAATGGGTAACTCATTTTCCCAACTGCAACTCCCATAAATGTTTTCAGAGCATGAATGTCCCTTGAAATTAAGGAAAACCTCCCCCTCTTCAAATTAGGCAGTTGTCAACCTCCTTTAATTCTTTCCATGACTTCATGTAAAGTTTGCTATGTGGTATTTAACTTAAACAAGCCAATAATTGCTGAATAAAGTTTGCAAATGGAGACAGGTTTCATCTTTTCTTTTTGGCTTTATCCTGCCTGATAAAAATCAGAAACTTGTCAGTCCTTCAGCTTTTTTAAGTAAGGGGAGGGTGGTGGAAGAGAGACTAAATTTAGCCCTCTTTGCCTCTCGCTGGGTCTGCTGACCCTGAACCAAGTGACTGTAGACTGTGCTAACAAGAGACCCATTGTCCCTTTCATTAACCAAACTCACTGAGCCACGTAAATCTTTAAGCAAGATGAATGGGCAGAATTTTAAAGAAGTAAAATAATTCACTAGAATTTTGGATGCGTTTCTCTTTAATTAGATGAGCACAAAGTCAGGGGCCTTGTCAAACACCCAGCATCAGCCTCATGATATCAGGTGAGGGGGAATGAAAGTGAAGGATCATAGATAGGCAGGTGAAACTGGCCAAATAAGAGAAGCCTTTCTGTTGCAGTTTTTCCTCCAGATGGGAGGGGGAAAAAATTACCACAGTGATACTCCTAATTATACTTGTCATTAGGATACTACTGTAGCGTGTGTAGCCCTGGCTCTTTAGACAACATGATCGAACAGAAGATGCAGGAATAGGTGGTGTTTTACCCTTTGGTAGTGAAAACAACTTCTAAATGCCTCTCTTTTTAAAATTAGTATGATGTGAGATGTTCCTAAATATTTTGCAGAATTTTTCTACCACTGTTTTCTTCATAGCATTTGACAGAACACAGTAAGTGTTTTAAGATAACAGAACAGGCATTTAACACACCTGTAACATACAATTCCACTGGGTCTCCTCACCTGGTTGCTAACCTGTATATATGGATTGCTCATGTACTGCACTTACATGAATTGTATGGCTAATCTGTTAAACTACATGGCTCCCTTCTGCCTGTGGAATGGGGCTGCCTTTGAAGAGTGTTCAGAAACTTCAGCTGATCCAAATAACTGCAGCCATATTATTAACTTAGGCCATTTCCATACCGGCCTTCTGAAACGGTGTAGAGCGACCTCTCACTGAGGTCTTCTACACCGTAGACTGGACTGGCGTGGACTACTTTTCGTAGTTCCACACCAGAATCCACTCAGGAGCGGCCGGAACTAGCCGGGCTGCGTGTTTTTTAAAAACCTCTTTTTAGAGGTTTTTAAAAAGCACGGAGCGAGCAGCCCCGTGCCGCTCCGTCGCCCGGTTCTAAAGTGGATTTGCAGGTGCGCGCAAGTGCGTGCCTGCAGATCTGCCGGGGGCGGGCTTCCGGCTGGCGAGCTTCTCCAGTTGGTGGAGAGCCTCCACCAACCGGAAGCTGCCATCTGGGACACCGGAGGAGTGTGGAGCAGCGAGCTTGCGCTGCTCCGCGTGGCGACGGACTTACCCGGCTGCGGGTATGCTCCGTTTTAGCGTGTTTTTGCCCGTTCCCCCCCCATGTGAAAAGGGCCTTAGACTGGTTATGAGAAGCATACAGTTCCCTTGCAACAACAGCTCCACTGGCTGCTGATCAATTTCCAGGCACAAAGAGCTGGTTATAACCTATCAAATCCTATGTGGCTCAGATCCAGATTTATCTGAAGGACTGTATCTCCATTTATGAACCTGATTTTTTCTTGAGATCTTCAGGAGTGTCCCTTTTCTCTGTTTCACCACCATCACAGGTACTTTTGATGGGAACTCAGAAGAGGGCTTCTTGGTGCCAGCTTCAAGCTGTGGAATGCCCTTCAGAGAGAGGTTAGATTGGCACTCTCTTTGCTATCTTTCTGCAAGAAGCTGAAAACTTTTTTTTTTGTTTCAGCAGGCCATTGAAGACTCATTGCTCAAGGAGAATGGGTCTTGCATAAAGTGCTGGACTGTTTATTTGCCCATGTTTTTGATTGGTTTTAATTTTATTGCTAGTTTAATTACCTTTTTTTAGCTTTTATATGAAGTAAATTTTTAGCTATTTTTGTTATAAATGTTGTAAGATCTGAAATAAGGAAAAAGAATACTGTGCTACCTTGTAAGTGTTCTCACTTTGGACAGACAGCTAAATGCAATAAGAGTATATGTAAATCTTTGTTGATATTAAATCAATATTAAATTGTAGAAACTCAATAGGACAGCATTTGACTTGCTCTTTATACCTACAACCACATTATGAGCTACAGACGCTGCCCAAGACATTTTGCCACCTGCCAGTAAAAAGGACAAGACCCAGTTCATGCACAGAAACTGACTGAGATAGCAAGCCCCAAGGAGAGAGGGGTCTGGTTCTTTCTCTCTCAAGCTAAGCAGGGCTTAAGCCAAATATCATGGGATGGCCTAGAATGCTAATGCTCTATATTTCTTTAACTCAGTTGCCTCTGTTACTTGCATCCTATACAGTAACAGAACAAGGGCTCTCTTCCTCCTCTGCAGGGGAGGAAACTGCATTCCCTTACATAAGGGGTTCCTAAACTTTGGTTCTCCAGATGTTTTAGACTTCAGCTCCCAGAATTCCTGACTGTTGGTCAAGCTGGCTGGGGCTTCTGGGAATTAATTTCCAAACCACTTGGGAGACCAAAGTTTGGGAACCACTGCCTTAGATGTTTCATATCAGAGTGAGGGGATTCCTATTTGGCACAATACACAACCACTGAATCCTACACTATGTTCCCATCTGTCTAGGAAATGTACTGCGAGGTAGAGCACCTGCCTATAAATGGCCAAACAAGATTTATTTCTTACTAGGTGGCAGCAGTTCCTCTGTCCCCTACACTTCTACTTCTTGAAATGTTGAATCAACCCCCCTCCTGCTGATAATGAAATAGTTATGGTGAAACATACCATGTCTGTACTCTGTTGTTTACAGAATTAGTTGTTTCCTTGATCTGAGGATCAATAATCTGAACAAAGCTGGACCAAGAATATCCTCAGGATTTTGGACCATGTGCTTTTCTTAATAGAAGGTGAAGATTGGCTCTAATGTCCTCGGTCATATTTGACTCAAAGAGAATAAATTGTTACAAAACAATTATGTCAATGATAACAATGGTAGTAAAGTACTATTTATATTTATTTATATTTATAAATAATTATAATAAATATGATATTTATAAAGTACCTACCCCCACTCACTCTGTGCCAAAACTAGACTCCAGACACCAATGATGGGCTCTGCACAACCAGCTTTCTCATGTAATTGAGAGAAGTGCCAGAACGAAAACTGAAACATAGAACTAAACATTGACAGACAAAGGAAGGGCAAAAGCAAATACTCATGAAAGTGTTGACCATTATTTTTGTGATACAATTAGATAATTATAGTCCCAACTCCTCTGGGGTTTGTTTAGGTTCTGCCTAAACTGTGGCTTACTGGTGTGGTAATAAGCTCTTTAAATTGATATTACAATCCATTAGGCACTTTGGAAGACCAAGTGAGGTCAGCAGGTCTTACTTTTGAGGAGACATGTACAGAATTTTTATGTCATGCAGCTGGTTACTCATTTGTGTTCATTTAGTCTACTGAAGAGCTTTTTTAAAAATAGAGTACAGTACTTTTTATTCATTACTAAAAATAATAGATACAGGGCATCATTGTTTGGTAACTTTGCCCTATTTTAATTGTTATGGAATAAAGGTGGTGGGGAGAACGCTAACATTTACCTTGGGTAAAACCTGAGAGGTACAAAGGTATAGCTAGTCACCAATCCCTCCTCTCCCATCTTGGACCTCTTTTGCAATACAAGTTAATTAACTGGATTTAGATATTTGCAAGATGATATATTTAATGGGATTATGGCTCAAATAATGTTCTCTGTGACTGATTTGGAATCTAAGCTCAAGGAACAGAATACTGGATTTCCAGCTCTTTGAGAGTTAATGTTGTGTTGAAGAAAAGTACAATTTGAACCTCATTGTTCATGAATAGCTAGGTTATTCAAGTGAAATAGAGCTGGGCCTGTACAAGGGCGATGCCAGGCAGATGCATGAACACAAGGGTACAGAGTCTGACATTCTTGCAGCTGCTCAAAGTGCAGATATACCCACACCTGAACTCCTGGCAAGTTCAAGGCAGTTGTATATCTCATGAAAATATAATAGGCCATTATTTAGGGTCTGTCTCACAAGTGGAATCAGTTCAGAGCTGTGGTTTACAGGTTAACAGATAAATATTCATTTGTTTAACATGTTTATACTACGAATCTAAGCCCCTGTATATTCAAACCAGGTCAACTCACTGTGGCATTTGAATGTTTTCACACTGCAATTTGTATCCACTTGTAGACCTGATTAGAAAAGTAATTCATACCTGAATCATGGACGATGTGCATGCATATAAATGCTTCTGATTTAAGCTTCTGACACACAGAAGAAGTTATGGTCTAGCATAGATTGTGGCTTTGAAAAATGTTTCTAGTTCATTTGTATGTGTGAAAGAGAATGAGAAAGTTGGAAAAAAGAGGATGAAAAAGAGCATTCCTTTCTTCATTTTGATACACAATCACTGTGTAGTTCTCTGCTCCTTTCCATCACTTTTGAGCTTTTGCTTCCACTGCAATGCATAATGCAATATCATTATTATAAGACAGCAGCATGGTGCAGCATTTAGAATGTCTGAACAAGAACTAGGAGTGAAGTTTCAAATTTCTATTTGGCCGTGAAATTTACTGACTAACCTTTTTTCTCTAAGCCAAGGAGGACCATTAACATCATTGTGAGCTCCATGGAGGAAAAGTGTAATATAGAGATAAATTATTAAGAAAAGTTATCTGTTACAATTTAAACTATAAAACTATAAGTTCAACATTTGAGACTTATTTCTACTTGACATTAATAAAGGAACAAGGCAATGTGAAAAGGAATCTAGAATGCAACATCATAATTTCTGGATATCCCAATTTGGCAAGGACAGACCCAGTTAATTCTCTGCTGTCCCACTTTCTTAGCTGTGTATAAAATGTCCTGATTTCTCTCTCCTTCTTCCATTTTTCTCTTTCATACTTAGCTTACTTCAACTGCTACAAACTGAGTTCAAAGTGAAAAAGTTTGTACTCAGTTAACTCAGCGGGAGGCACGGGAGAATTGGGGTGGTAGGCTCATTCTTTTTCTTTTATTCAGGCTTTTCTAAACTCAGTATATAAATACCATGGTTTCCCCCCTTAAAAAGTAGGTTTGTGTGTTCTTCCTTTTGGTCTCATATCACCTGATCATACCATTTGGACCATACTTTGATGTCTCATGTCACCCATGTCCCAATTTTCACCCGCAAAACATTGGAAGATATAGCCATGTATTTTTTCTAATAACTTCACTTTTTTCTACTAAACTGTTTTTTTTCTTTTTTAAAAAAATTGATTTGGTTTTTTGTGTGTATGCGTTATTCTAAGCTACTTTGATTTTTTTTTCTGGAAAAAGGTGAGTTGTTACATTTATTTATTTTTAATAAATACTAGGGAGGAGGAGGAGGAGAGACAGAATATAGAAATTATCTTTTGGAGAAACACCAGCTTTGTATTTTGATAGAGCTGCTGAGATTTGATGTTACTCCCCTTATTTATTTATTTTTTTAAAGAAGAATACAAATAACCTCTTTGACTTACTCTGGACAGCCAACACAACCACAGAAAAAGATACCTCTGTGTAAACCCTTTTTCTAGAGGCACCTATATATTCCTTGATATATACAAACCCTTCAGTGGACCCAGTCATTAGAATTCTTGTATATGGGATACATGCACAGTCTAAACCAACACAATAACTCTATGAGACAAAATTGTTTTTTTCACCTTTGGGAGATTTTTGAAGCTTTGACTAAAAAGTTATGTTAACTAATGCTATAGTCCTTGGCTCCCAACAAATGGTTTCTGATACAGGGATTTTTTAAAATTTTTATTTTTAATTTTTTTTAAAAAAATCTATTTACATTCAAAAGGGATCTCAGTTACATACAATGATATTCCCATATAACAAAAGCAGAAAACTATAAGCACGAAAGGAAGAAAAATAAACATGTTAGTTTTAAGTTTGTGTAAAAGTTGACCAAATGTCCAAATATAAGTCAATTTTTAAATTTCATCTGTATATCATTCCTTCAAACATTGAAAGCATTGCTACCTTTTCTATCCATTCGATCACAGATGGAGAAAAATTATCTTTCTTGTAACAAAGTATTAAATCTTTAGGAGACAAAAGGGTATGAAAAATCCACTGTTACAGTTATAAAAAGTAACTCTTGCTTTTCCTGATAGTAAATGTAACTAAATTGATTACTTCTACTTATTTTTGACAAACCTAAATGTGCTGCTGGCCTGGGGTACAGAACATACACCTTTTCCCATCCATTCTGTTGTTGCCTGAACAATCACACCAGAGTGTGAAGCAGCAGCTTAACCCGATGTTTGAACCACACGGCATACCTATTTCACCATTTAGTGAGGCTCTGCCTCCATAACTATATGAAGTAACTAAAAGTTACTTGCTATTTTTGTCTGGTTACTTCCAAGCTTGATAGATAGCAAGTTTTCAGGATAAGGCCCTTTATAGGCATGAAACAAAATAGGTCAGGCAGGTGCAATTTCATAATCTCAAGGCAAAGAATGTTAGTACAGCTTAGAATAGTGTGTCTGCATGTGTAGGTCTTCAAGTTGCCTGTCAATTTACGGTGATCTCATGAATTTCATAATTTTCATAAGTTTCATAAGGAATACTAGAGATATTTTGCCATGGCCTCTCTCTGATTACAGTCTATAGTACCAAGTATTCCTTCTGGTCCCCCATCCAAGTACTAACCAGGCCTTACCCTGCTTAGCTTCCAAGATCAGGTGGGATCTGGTGCCTTCATGGTACAGTCCTCCCTCCACAGTCATGGGTTTGACCTTCATGAATTTAATTATTTATGAGGCACGTGCTTGCTTCCCCCCATTCCCTTGCATTCCTCACCCCAGGTTTGCACGGCTTGTGTTTAAAATGGAGGTTCTTTCCTTTTGGGTGAGTAACGCCTTCTCCCACTGCTGGAAGCTTGTCTTCTCCGCCATGTGGCTGCACTTTCCTGCTGTGTAATGGCTGCTGACTGGTCAGGTGCTCTCTTTGCTCCTACCCCTTCCTTTTCAATATGGCTACCAGAAGTAACTAGAACCCAAGTAGTCTGCTCTTCTCCCTTTGAGGGGAAAGTACTGATAAGTCCTTTACTGTGTCTTTTTTCTCCCCCCACCCCATGGGGGCAAGAGGCAAAGGAATAGGATGGGGGAACTCTGGAGGGGACTTGCAGGGGGGGTGTTGTGATTTTCCCACTTTTGCAAAAGTTCTGTGTCCCCAACCCTTGTGAATGTGGAGGGGCTACTGTATTTAGATTTAAGTAAAGTGATGGCATATAAAATACAGTAGCCAGGCTGGTGCAGTGGTTTGATTGCAGGAGTAGGACCCTGGTAAACCAGGCTTATCTGGTGACCTTAGGCAAGTCACACTCTCCTCTTAGACTCAGAGGATGGGAATGGCAAACTCACTCTGAACAAATCTTGCTAAGAAAACCATATGACAGATTTGTCATATAGTCACCATAAGTTAGAAATGACTTGAAGCATGGAGACACCAATATAAAATAAAGACGAGTTGAACCATCTAGCTATACAGCTAAATTGTAGCTTACTTGGACAACATGGGCAAAGTTTGTAGATGCTCAGGTTTCTGTTCTTGTTTTCCATCCAAGGACATGCGTATACACAATTTTTCTTTCCTCAGCCATTGTATTTTTAAAGTGATTCTCACAGCAACAGTTCCAAGAAGATCTGTGCCTCAGTAGTTGAGCGTATGAACTGATTCCACTGAAAAGGGTTGTGTTTCAAGTGATGTTGAATGATATGAAAATACGTCTCAGAATTAGAGTGCTCATGGTTCATTCACACAGCTAAGCCATTGGCTGCAAATCATTTGCATGCACATGTGAATGAGCTCTAACAAGATTATCTGACATTTCCCTATTCCTTGCCCTTTCTTGTCTTCAGTCTGTACTATGCAGTTCCACATTGTTTGTAAACTGGAAGTTTCACATTGCAGGAACCATGGAGATATGTTTTGTTTTGTTTTTCCCAGACTGGAGTTTCAAACTATATGTTGACACAGGGAATTCTAGCCACATCTGTAATTAACACATGCAAATCTCTGAGAGAAGATCTACAAACAAAACAGGGCAACAGATTTAATAAGTAAAAAGGCACGGTGCACTGGCTTGAATTTCAAGAGTAAAGTTACAGGGCTGAAGCATCAGGGAGGAGAAGATACAAGAACCCCCTCTGTGCACTTTTGTCACGCTGCATGTTGAAACAGTGTACAGTATTTGCCTGTGGTGACATTTGATACGGGATCCAGGCTGGTGTAGTTGTTTGAGTGTTAAACTAGGACTCTGAAAGACCAGGGTCTGAATCCCATCTCAGCCATGGATACTCAGTAGGTGACCTTGAGAAAGTCACACTCTCTCAGCCTTACAGAAGGGCAATGGCAAATGGGCTCTGCATAAATCTTGCTGGGAAAACTTTGTGATAGGGTTGCCTTAGAGTTGTCCCCACAAACACAGCCATTGCCAAGTTGTTGAAGAGTGAGGAGACTGGGGAAAATGTCTCTGGCTATTTTCCTGTAGCTGGATGCACTATGATAGGCACTGGCAGGCAATTCCAGGGGGTCTCTGGGCTGTCCATATAGATGATGTCCTTACAGTGTGTCCAGTTAAAGAAGAATAGCTGGACGTGTCACTACTGATCCCCTTGCTCTCTGAGAACCTGGAAATGGCAATCTGTGTGGGTTGGGGGGAGTGCATACCTTACAGTGTGGAGGGGCCACATTGGGTTGTGTCACAGTTGGAGCAGAATTCCGACCTATACAACCTGAAAAACTGAGTTGTGATGTCATAAGCTCAGACTTACAACGTTTTAACTTACTAACAGGCTGCTGACCTTAGCCTTATGAAGGAGAAAGAGGGAAAAAGAAAAAGGCTACAGTAATGCAGTAAGAGACAGGGTGTGGGGAAAAACCCTAACAATTAGGAAGTCACGATAAGTACATGCTGTGTCTAAATTTGTATAGATTAACATGCAAACTAGTAATTAGGGAGTATGGACATGCAAAGTTTGTTAATTCTAAGAATGTCCTCAATTCCAGCCACACGCTATGTACATGTTTTCCTACAATCCACCCACAAAAATGCTTTTCTGCTATTGAGGTACTCTGTTTTTGTTTTTTCTTTTGGACTTGGCTAGTGTTACATGTTGAGACAAAAGAAGTTCCACGCCAGTTTGGGTGTAAACCACTATGCAGCAAAGTACAACTGATGCATTCCATTTGTCAGTAGGCTGTCTGTCTTTTAATGGAAACTGAAATTTCTTCCACTGGAAAGCCCTGGGGATGCACTGAAATATACCACAATACAAGATGTATGTACTTTATTTTATTTTGGCTATTTTTATTTTACTTGCATTGTGCATTCTGACTCTGGTTGGAAACCACTTGTCCTGTACACATAAACACTCCTTTGGACATGGGATATTTTTATATCTCATAATACATTGGAGTCTTCAGTGGGTCAGAAAATATCCCACAGTTCAGATATTACAAGGGTATATGTATATATTTTTGAATCCCAGCATGTTAGGGGTAATAATAATGAGCCCTTCAGCGGTCTTTATGAAAATTTACACAACTAAGTGACAGAACCATTTTATAAAGATGCTATCTGCCAATAACTAAAAATAGATATATCCAAAACATGCATGTACATTAATGGCACTAAATAAATAAATATTAGTAATAACAATACTAACAACAACTTGTCACTGGTGAATATTTTTCCACACGGTTGAACATGAATGGATGGAGGAAATCATACATAACTAGCCACTGGCAAATGTAGGCCAGGTAGACAAAAAGGTTCTCCCAGATTCTGGGTGGAAGTAGGAAAACACCTTCCAAATGTGGTTGTGTGAGTTGCTTGTGAGGGAAGTCATGTTTCTGATAACACCCAGTTCAGCTTTCAGGGGTTTTTGTCCATGTCAGACAGCTTTGCCTAAATTAGGGATGTGCGCGCACGTGCACAGACACACATACACACACACACACAGAGACACACACAGCGCAATGCTTCTACAGAGACAGTTTTGTAGGAAATATATTTTTCAAATAATGAATCTCAAGAGGCAGTTCCCAGTCCAGGTGAGCACGCACACGTTGAGTCATTCAAGGAGAGACTGAAAAGCTCACATTCAGGATGCATTAATCTGAAAACAAGTGTACTTTTGTGTCTGGGGAGTATTATTTTCATTGCCATCAATTTAGTACATAGATAGACTGCGATTCTAGACTTGCTATCAGGTTGCCCTGAAGACTGGGACCCCTCACCAGGCCACTCTATTTAATTTAGACTAATCTACAGCTAAGTGAAACTTTGTAACCTCTCTGATTTCCTCCTATCATCCTGAACACTCTTATTTCCCCTTCCCCTAAATGACCTACTCTGAGTTTTTTTGAGGGGGGAACAGACAGAGGAAGGAGAAGAGTGACTGCCAGGTAATATTAGCAGATATTTGGGTCTACTGACAGCAATTTAGCTGAAGACAGAAAAAATTAACTAGTTCATCCCTGTTTATTTTAATTGTGGCAAACTGATTTTTCCTTTATACCTATTCTCACTTATTCCTGGGGGAGAAACAAGTTAGTTCTCACATTTCATGAGGATGTGATAAGAAACTGTTTAACGAACTATACAAGCAAGGACAAAGTAGGCCAGTATCTATGACTGAAATCCTGCACACACTTGCTTGGGAGTAAGAATTTAATAAACTGACACCAATTTGCCATAGATCTTTCTTTGGCTTACCATATATAGTTAGCCTATTTACTCAACAGTGGCAAAACCCATAAAACTCATTCAGAACAAAGACACAGAAACTAGCTTAATTTGCCATTCCTGATGACAGTGACGTCAGCTAGAATTATGATGTCCAGGAAGGAGAGAAAGTCCTATTACATTTTTAATGAATGGCACCAAATCAACAATAGATCACTTAGAAAATAGCTGCAAGCAGGTGTGGAAAAATGCATGAAAAAAATGGATCATGTTTTTCCCAGGTTTTTTTTTTTGTTCCGTAGAAAGCTTGCTCTCTTGCTCCTTCCACCTGCCCACAAAATGTTGGCCAGCAAAAATTTGGCAGTCCACAGCCTAAGATTTTATCCTGACCTATTTGTTTTCTCATTTATAGCTGACACGATGAAACAGCTTTGTAAAACCACTGTTTGGACTAGTAATGATTGAAGTGATGAAGGAAAGAGTTTCCAAATCTTCCACACCACCAAAGCCCAAGCTGTTGGCAAGGAGAATAGGTAAGTATGTGAGTGACACATGAATGGTGCAAGAGGTCATTTGGCACTTTTATTAAAGCTGGCTACTCAATAGCCCTGAGCTCAGGGACTCAATCACTGTTTCAGGTGTGAGAGAACCTGTGTTGATAACACTGGTTTTAACACCACTTACCAATTCACTCCAGTGCACTTGTGGTACTTCAGCAGTTTCTCGGCACCTTGTTGGTGCGCGGTTTTGATGTTGTCAGTTCCAGTTTAGGATTCATTCTTTCAGCACGTTCAAAAGAACAGGCTACTTTGATGCCTCCCCCATTCATCTGAACAGGCCTTGCGTTATGAGCAGATCTATCAAGAATTCAGTCCTCGGAAGTGATGAAGACATTTAAGAACTGAGATGTGGCTTTAAATATGCTTGGCAAGGAAGTGTTGCTCCTTTGTGTGTGTTTCTTTGCGGCTACAAATGCTATCTTGTTGCACTCTACCAGATGCCTTTGACAGAGTGAAATAAGATTGCAACAGATCTTTTCGGAAGACCTGTTACCCTTCAACAGATTGATGTCTGAGTCAGACTGTGAGCCGGTGTTGGCAGCTGAGCATGTGCAATAAAGCTTAAACTACTATTATCTCTGCGCCACAATTAGTATTATGTTAGCAAATATTGTACATTTGCTATCTTTAGTCTTCTAATGCAGTGGGGTGGGGGTGGGGAGATGGAATGCAGAAGGAGAGGGTGAATATGTGATTTTTCAAATACCCTTCTCTCTAAGCTTGATTTTATGGTCTGACTGAAAGAAAATTAAATTTTACCTAAGCACAGTAGGTAATGCAGACAACCCGAACCAAAGGATTAGTTTAAAAGTATTTTAAAATATTATATGAAAGTTTTAATTACATGGGGAAAACATCATAAAACTGTCCAGTAATTACAGCATATTGATTCCATTTTCTCCCCTTGAAATGCTAAGACCATTTCAACACAGGCAGAATCAATAAACATAATTAAAATATGAGCTCATCAAAACAGCAATTAAATGTACTTAACAGCTTTTGTGGCTTTTTCTCCATATGGTTACTGTGGGAGTGTGAATCTGGCTTGCTAGATAAATGTAACAAAATGAAGTAAAAGCCTAGGAAAAGATTACCGTGGTATCATAAGCAAAGGCAATAAAGTTTAGCTCTATAATAAGTTCCAATAAATCAAAAGTTGACAAAACAAGCAGTGTATACAATTGTAAGAAAGAAAATTCTGTTTTATATTTCTATGAGATTAGCGCTATAATGGGCCTTAAAGAAAGCAAATCAAATCTCTCTCCAATCATACAAGGTCCTGAAGCATGACAACATATAGGCTGCCTTCTCCTCTTTTTAATCACATCTGTGTTTAGGAATTACATTACACAAACCTGACATTTGCTAAGGCTGTGATCCTAAACACACCTGTGAGGGAAAGAATCTCTGTTAAACACAGGAGGGCTTACGCTTATGTAAAGGTACACAGGATTGCAGTGAGTGTGGCTTAAGTGTTGGACTAACATGCTCGGAGACCAGAATTCAAATTCCATCTTAGCTGTGGAAACCCACTGGGTGGCCTTGGACAAGTCATACTCTCTCAGGCTCAGAGAAAGGCAATGGCAAGCCTCCCTCTGGACAAACCTTGCCAAGAAAGTCCCATGATAGGTTGATTTTAGGATTGCCAGAAGTTGGAAATGACTTAAAGGCACATAACAAGGAAAACAACTTGAAAAGATCTACAGCACTACATTGTTGATATATTATGGATACCAGCATTGTTGAGCCTGTCCAACCTTTAAATCCCCAAGGGAGCCTCTTCTCTGTCTCAATACCTTCTCAGGTTCAGTTGGTGGGAACAAGAGAGAAGCCATCTTGGTGATTCCTCCTAGACTTTGTAACTCCTTCCCTAAGAAAGCTAGGAGGTCTCCCTCCTTGCTTTCCTTTTGCTGGCAAGAAAAAAAAAAACTTTCTTATTCCATCTGACTTTTAAGAATTGAATGTGATGGGCTTTTCATGGTATGCTGTGCTGTTTTGTTGAATTTTTATATTTTCTTTTAATGAATTTTAAATGGTTTTAACTCTATAGATTAGTTGTTTATAATACATATATTTTATATATCCAGTTTATGTTTTCAGTGTTTTTAATCTACTGGTTTTAATAATCTGTAAGATGTCTAATATCCCATCATTAGGAAAAAGCAGGATATGAACAAACAACAGCAGCAGCGGCAGTACGAACAGTTTTGTAATAGGTATCACTGATGTGCTAATGGCCATTGTGCTAACACCCTGGCATAATAGGGTTGTTGTTGTTGTGTGCCTTCAACCCATTTTTGACATGGTGATCCTAAAGCAAACTAATTACAAGGTTTTCTGGGGCTGAGAGTGTGTGACACACCCAAGCTCACCTAGTGGGTTTCCATGGCCAAGTGGGGAATCGAACCCTGGTCTCCAGGGTAGTAGTCCAACACTCAAACCACTACCCCATGCTGGTTCTATTCGTACCAGCCATAATATCTCAACATATTCAGATAGCCTGAGTCTGGGTGACCTCTGTTCCTGCTGCTCAGTCTGCTATCCATGTAGAAACTGTTCATTCAGAACTCCTGCTTTGTCTCCATATGGTGCTTTCTGTCTTTAAATCAGATGTGGAATGAGTTCGATTTCAAACAGAGCAAGGCTAGGCTTCTGCTACTTTTCAGGTTTTTGGACTTCAGTTCCCAGCAGTTCCCAGTAGTCTAAGTAAAATTGAGAGATAGTGGGAATAGTAGTTTATCAACATCTTGAGGGTCACATATTTTCAGTGAACAATGAGAGGATACGTTCAAACAGAGGACATCAAAGTAGGGCAGGTGACTGCTCTACCCAAGTTTTACTTGTTTTGTCCAGTTTGAGTTACAGGTGGAGAGCTTTCATACCTATACCTCCATATGTGTGTGAGTATTCACTATTACTAAAATGGCCTCCATCTACCTCTTGACATGGAAATTCAGCTCAATTACAGAACAGAATCTGAAAACAATACTATAAGTAATAACACCCCATTCAAGGATCCAAAACAAAACATGAGGAAGGAGTCCTGCCCCCTGCATTGTCACATTGATTGCAGGAAAAACAATTATTCTGAATCTGTCTTTTCTACAAGTGCAGTTCTGCACATGAGCCAGAACCCTAGAAAAGCTGCATTCTGACTAGGGTCGCCAGACAACAATATGGGGAAAACCCTCTCTCGCATGACCAGCTCAAGACTGGGTGGTACAAATGAGGTAAATCTATATAAGCCTACTGAAGTCTCATGAGGAGAGGACTGGAGAACTCACAGAAGCCCAGAACTGTCACAAGAAAGTCACCTGCACAAGACTTGAGGGAGGACTCTCTCAGTTATCTGTGGAGCTGAGAGCAGGAAAAGATGTCACCAGCTATGCTTGCAAGAGATGGACCACTAACTGAAGCCATTTTGCTGCCCATCAAAGGCTCCAGAATTGGTCTGTTGTGAGCAAGGTTGGTACCTGCTTTTAGAAAAAGTGAACACTAGGTACACTCAACGAACTGATCCTGGAGTATTTGATACAGAGCAATGTATCAAATAGACGGGGGTCCACTGTGAACATGGCTAGTGCCCTGCAGAGCACTGCAACTGGCCGGATGGGGTGAAAACAGGAGACTTATGCCACACCAGCTGTGATCTCAGCTGATGAAACTCCAGCATTTGGTATGTAAGGCCATTTTGCTGTGTACCAAATGCTTATAGGTTGGTTGCACTGTATTCAAGGAATACAGGATTTGAGGTGTCCCATACAGCCCCAGTATGGGGCTAGACTTCAAGCTCCAAAGTGTGGAGAATCCCGTATAAAATGAGACATGTGGGAACCTTAGTTCTAACTCATGGGAAAACCATCCACATATAGAAGGTCACTCAGTGGTTTCCTGTCAGCCTAGTCTAGTTCATGTGGCTATTGGGAAGCAATCCTAGGAGAGTTCTGTGCACCCTGAACTCCTTGGAAGAAGGGGGGGGGGGATCTGATAAACACATATTACTACCTCCCTGAGGAAGCTCACTGAAGAAGCTGGAGTAGGATTTTCTTCAGCAAGGAATATTTAGAGGTGGTTTTGCCAGTTCCTTCCTCTGACATATAGTCTATAGCACTTGATATTTGTTGGTAGTTTCCCATCCAAGTAGTAACCACAGCTGACCCTGCTTAGCTTCCAAGATCAGATGATTCTGGGACGTTTGGAGTATTTGGGCCAGTTCAGCTGTACCTTGTTATAATTCTTGTCTGATCCTTCTTGCATTGCATTCAAGAGAGACTTGGCGGATAGAAAGATAGATAGTAAGATAGATAGGTAGATAGGGCCCATTGACGTAATTTCTTCTGCCCATGTCCTCAAGTCATATCTTTAAATCAGAGCTTAAAAGAGCAGTCGCTTCCATCTTGTTTGCATGGGAGAAAGGGAAACTGATCAACATTCAAGTGAGTTTCTGAATTGGATTTCAAGCACATCATCTTGTCCAAAGCCAAACAGCACTTCTCAAGTCACTTTTGTCTACTTCTTCCTCTGTCACAAGTATTCTGAGACCTCAGCAGAGGCCTTGCATATTCTGAAGCTAAGCAAAGCCAGAGGTCTTGGACGTAGAGGAAAGGAAACCTACAGCATGAGCACACTAATGCTACAGGCTCCTCCAGCTGGTCGCGAAGCAGTAACTTCCTGGCTCTTTCTAACCCTTCTCTCTATTGTTTATTATGACGGTGCTGTCATGATGGAATATACAATATTAAATTCTAAACCTAGCACACTACAGTGGCCACATATTTTACCATGTTGTCTTACGGGAGGCAAAATGTCTGGCAATTATATCTGCCTTTTAAAGCAGAAAATTGATTTGAAGAGTGCCAAAATTCAAAACAGACGATGAATGACCAAAATATATCTAGTAATAATAAACTTTTTAATTTTATTTTGATTATTTGAAATTAGGATGCAGATAGAGTTCCACCATCTGAATAACAACAGCAAGGAAAAAAAATACTGGAAGCAGGAAAAAAAGAAATAATGAATCATCCACTGTATTTCATAGGAAACAGCCCACTTGCTCTTAAATTTCAGAGACTTGGTGGTTTCTGGATGACTCAGCAATTAGATTGTCCCAAAACTTTTAAACCACAAACAGCAGAATCAACTATTCTATATGATTAATTCAAAGGATATTTAACTGGTCTGCTTTTCTGGCATCCGTACTTGTGATACTTGAGGGAGCTTCCCAAGAAAAAACAAAATGCAATAGAAGAGACAGTATAGGTATGCAGCTTCACACTACAAAGACTGATTGTGAAGCCTGTAGATAGCAAGGGAAGCCACTGGGCCCATTCACACTACAGAATTATAGTGGTATTATTCCACTTTAACTGCCATGGTTCCATTCTATGGAATGCCGGGATTGGCAGTTTAGGGAGAGGCATTTAGAATTCTCAGCAAGACAGCTCCAATGCTTCACCAAACTACAAACACCGGGATTCCATAGGATGGAAACATGGCAGTTAATGTGGAATACCATGCTATAATTTTGTAGTGTGAATGGGCCCGTTGTTTTCACGGAGCTAGACTGAGCCTGCAAAATTATTTTTAATTATTTTTTATCCTCCCTTTTTTCAATTTGGGGCTCAATGTACAAAGTACATTTCAAACTCCCTTCTTACTATTCAGATATTAGAAAGATGTGTATCAGGTGCTGGTTTTTTTCCTTTCCCACTTCCATTTTTCACGGAGCAGTTCTATGCATATCTGCTCAGAATTCAGGGGGATTTACTTCTAGGTAAGTGTACAGAGCAAAGATTATGACTTCATAACATCACTTAGCATCATTACTGTCTTTCCTATGTCTTCCTAAAAGCAGAACTGAAACAGAATTCAAAATAAAGTAGTCAAATGTCAAAAACTTGTGCAAGGAAAACTGTGCTGAAGATTGAAATCCTGAATTTAGGGATGTGAGACCGTGTGTATTCTCAGCTGCAGGGCGGAGATGACTGCGGGGTGTGTATGTGTGCGTTTGTGTATGTACAGCTACTGAATGCCACTGCCTCTTAAACACTGAATGATCTAGGTGGATAACCCGTCATGGATTCAATGATGAAGAGTAATATTTCAGTTTCCATTATACCAAATAATTGTAATTACACTAAATAATGATTCCCATTTTACCAAACAAAAGTGTAAATGTCCATATCCAGTTTAGATGTTTGATGCTTCTAGAGAATCTTCCAAACAGAGGAGTAGAAATTCATCAAAAGGCTTTACCAAATAACAATATGGTTTGTGATGATGATGCTTTATTTCTTTTGAGAAATGCTGTCTGATTACATATTTCCCCATGGCTAAAATGCAGGAACAATATGAAGCAGAATTGAATATTAATTGAATACTGAAAAAAAAAGAAAGAAAACTTCTCACTTATATTTAGGAACAGATTTCAGTTGTAATCCCATAATTACCTGAGAGTAAGTCTTATTCTTATTTCTGAGTAGATATATAGAAGATTGTACTGCTGAGCTGTTTTCCAACAGTAATAGGAACAAAGAAGACCAGTTTCCTGTGCTGATTGCTTAACGTGGCCTACATTGACTGGTAGTTATAGTTGTCAGTGCTGTTGTAGACTAAGAAAAAAAAATCGTCATGCTTCTATATCTGTATGTGAAGCTGATCATCTGAAAAATAAATCTGCAAGGAACCAGACAAAGTGGAATATTTTAAAGTTGTAAGAAGACAGAATGAGACTAGCAGTTAAGGTCCAATTAAGAAATTAATCAACCATGTTGCAGAAGAGCTGCCATATCAGTTTCCATATGTAAACCTATACCCTACTGTAAGCAGTGGGAATTGGTTTAGGGCCTAAATATAGGTTGGAGAAGCCAAGAATAAAAGGGTTGGATCAATGACTGGATAGAAACAATTGGCTGAAATGCAGCCAAAACCAAACTATTGGCTTAATCGATGACATCCGTACCAAACAGAAACTTCACATGGAGGCTGAAGAATGAATCCTTTAAATAATAAGCCAAAAATGCTAATTAGCCTGAGAGACCTGGCAGTATATGAAGATTACTACTCACAGATAATATTTTTTTTCATTTCTTCCCCACCAATTGTCTTAAGCATTCAGAGAGTCTGAAGCAAAAGTTTATTTTTGTTCTGTCATTTCCTTCCCTCCCTCTCCCTTCTCTCACCAACCTCAAAAGACTAATTATCAAAGTATTAAGCATGTTTCAAAAATACGACTGAACCCATCATCATAGGCAAATGTGCTGAAGAATGTACCCCATTATTTGAAATGACAGGATGTATATAAAGCCCATATGTTTTCAAAAGCATTTCTGTCAGTATTAATCAAAATGTTGGCAAATTTATGAACACACTGAACAGCATGCCTGCCATATGGGTAATCTCTCTCCTTTAATATTGGGAATTTGAATTAATAATAAACACTGTAGAGCAACCTCAAATGAGACAGAACCAATAATGCAAAAGCCAGAAAAAATAAAGTAACGTATGAACTTGATTTTGCAATGTTTACTCTTAGTCTTCCCTCAGATGATCTCTCCTAGTAATTCTGGATGCTTAGCTGTATCTGTGGCATGGAGCAGACATGGCTTTATTATACCATGCCATCAAGCAAGAAAACAAGGCTGCCAATATGACCATTTCTAACAGGTCTGACACCAATATTGGGTATCCTTGGGCAGCTGTCAGGGCCCCAGAACCCTGGCAGAACTTGCTGCTTTGATCCTTTCTCCATTATTTTTCTGGCCTTGCAGATTCAAGATCAAAATGGCTTAGGTCCAGACTATCTGAAAGCCTGAATCTTCACATATGAGTCTGCCAAATCTTACAGTTTTCAGAGGAGGGTTTTCTTTTGGTCTCACCACCCTCACAGGCTCATCTGGTAAGGATAGCAGAGAAATCCTTCTTAGTGAATAGTTCATATAAACTGTTGTTAACCAGTGATCAAGTCTACTTCTACTTATGGTGACCCCATGAATGAGAGAATAGATCTCCAAGCCACCCTGTCATAAACAGCTCTGTTCAGGTCTTGCAGACTCAGAGCCATGGCTTCCTTGATTCAGTCTATCTATCTGTAATGCAGTTTTCCTCTTTTCCTACTGTCTTCTCCTTTACCAAGCATTGTTGTCCAAAATACAACAGTCTCAGTTTAATCTTTGTGGCTTCTAGGGAGAGTTCAGGCTTGATTTGCTCTAGAACCCATTTATTTATCTTTTTAGCAGTCCATGGTATCCATGGAACTTTTTTCTAGCACTGCATTTCAAAAGAGTCGATTTTCTTCCCATCAGCTTTCATCACCACGGAAATGTAGTGTCATGGTGGCTTAAGTAAGGTTAAATAAGCTAAAAACATATTAAACAATATAATGACTTAAATGACTTAAAACAGATTTTTAAAAATTTAGAAGTTTTTAAAACTATGTATAATAGTCTTAGGGTTGAATTAATGAAGCCCAAAGGCTTTGGTGACCAGCTAAGTTTTAACTTGGCATCTAAATGATGTGAGTGTTGGTGCCAGTTGGGCCTCTAGGGGGAGAGCATTCCACAGTTGGGATGTCATGGCTGAGAAGGGTCTCTCATGTCCTAACACAGTACAGTGACCTCACTGGTTGGACACAGAGGAGCCCCCCTCAGCATGTGTTAATCCTCAGAAAAGTACATATGGTTCTTCTTGTCCATTTCCTAAACTCTTTTTTGTCCATCTTCTAAATTTTTATACGCCCGTGGCTATAATTTTAGTTCTACCAGGTATTGACTGTGTCAAGAAAATTTTTCCATCTCTCACCAGAAATTGGGCTGGTAGGGGTGAGGTTAGTGGGCTTTTCCTCAACCTCTCTTGAGGCTTTTAGTTGATTTAGCAATAGCATGTATATTTCTATACTGCTTATCAGCTAAGTGTTCTCTAAGCGGTTTATAATGTATTTTAGCTAATTGCCCCTGACAAGCTGGGTACTCATTTTACTGACCTGAAGGAGGATGGAAGGCTGAGTCAACCTGGAGCCCAGCAGGATTGCACTCATAACTTTGTGGCTGCAGTACCAGCATTTAACTACAGTGCCACCAGGGGTGTTTGACAAAGGGATTTTGTAGGACCTTTGAAACTAACTGAGGGAAAGAGCTTTGTAGCATAAGTTTTTGTAGATTCTCTCTGCTTCATCAGATGCAATGTCTATTTGATCTTTTATTTCATGTAGTACTTTTACACAACCCACGCACTATTTTTATTACTGTTGACTATACTGGAAGCATCATATTCTGACTGCTGGTATTCACCTGTTTATTCCCTCATTTCACATCTGAAAATAAAGAAGTTTGGGAGGGAGAAGAGGCTTTAGCCTGATAATTTTGCTTCAGTAATAGTTGCCTTTTACATGTAAGTGGATATTAATTTTAAGGTCACTGTTAAAAATTATATGAAGAGAACTACACTAGGTCTGTTTTAACCTGAATTGTAATTGTGAAATTCACATGCCATGAAAAGGAAGTTTTACTGCTAATCTCCTTCACAATGAAAGTTAAACCCTACACACTACAGTAGAATTTACTTCCAAGTGCACATTGACAGAATGGTGTCTTTGTAGTGATCTTCCACTGCTCCTTTCTGCACATCTAAATGTTTTCAAAAAATCATACGTGTAGAAATGTATCAACATATTAAGGGCTTGCTAGTCGAGGGTTGGTGAATTTGTAGGCCTCCCCATGTTGTTGGGCTGCAACTCATACTAGCCAATGTTGTGGGATTACGAGAGTTGTGGTCCATCGGCATCTGAAAGGCCAGACACTCCTCATTCTTGATAAAACCATAATCTATGATGTGCCTGCTGCCCACTCAGATCTAGAAGTGAATACAGAATTGTAGCATTCTGAAAACCCCTTGTGACCTACCCATCCACTTCTCTAAGATTTATCTGTGGATTCCATTATATTGTACTCTATGTCATGGGTCTATTCCATACAGAGAGCCAAGAACCTTGTCACGTCCATTATGAGCACCTTCATTATATTAAAAAAGTCAAATTTGATCATGCATTTTGATACAACGTGGGGTGTATTTAACCTCTAGAGGGGACTACCTCTTTATGAGGACCTATAGCACACTTTGAATAATACAACATTTTCCATCTGTGAATGAGTTCTGATGATAAAGTGATGATAAAGTAAAGAAGTTCTGAAAGAGAGGAAAGAGACTAAGGTTCTGGGGTGAAAAAGTAAGGAAAGGGAGATCCCAATCAATAAAATCTTACAGAGTTTGAGAGAGAAGAATGAGAGACCCTTATTTTGCACAGTTTCTGCAAAATTGCATAGTATGTTCTTGTATTTTGTACTGCTGCTGCCCTACAATAGTGTTTTTAATTATCTGGGGTTTTCCAATATTCTACAGGAAAAACATAGTAAGTTATGAGTTGAGTATCTAACCTTCTACCTTGGAAAGGCTTTGGAGACAGATTTGAGCCTGAGATTTCCAAAGGTTTACAGTGAACACCTGTGAGTCCAGCTCTCCCCCACAACAATTAATAAATCAACCAAGCCCTCTTCTTATAAAGACCCACCCTTTGATGTGCATGTCTTCCAGGGCTAATGCTTGTGTCTTTCATCTTGATTCAGCTGTTGTATAATAGATGACCCATCTGAAAAAGATAATGCTGGTTGCTGGGAACATGGTATATGAACTTAACGCTGCTGGAATGCCAACCACACTGGCCATGTTAACAATGAAAGCTAGGATCCTTCTGGAGAAATATGATGTTGATTTTGACCTTAGAGGGAATCATTCCTGCTCAGTGCAGTGATGATGGCAAATATATGGAATTGATTAAATGAATAAATAACCCTATTGTTTAGTTTTGCATGAAAATATGTGGCACCTAGGTCAGAGCTAATCTTTAATTTTTTTTCCTATGCATAATAGATTCCAAAGTGTAAACATAACCACTAGCATGAACCAAACTAGATGCTCTGTGTCAACAGTCAAAGGTGTGATTGTGAACTTGGAAATAATGTTTGTGAATATCTTCAGACTACATTATGCTAGAGTTTTTAAGTTGATGATCAGAGCTGTTTGTAGGAGTCAGGCCTGTTATTCAAAGGAATCTGAGATAAAATAAGTTTTTCCCCCTTTGAGTTGCCTTTGTCTCTGCTTTTACAGGTTAATTTTACACAATGTTAGATGTTGCATGAGGACAAACATCAAGTGAACAAGATGAACTAATGTTTTACTTTGCCGGTTTCCCCAGTGGCAATTAGCTTCATCAGAAACAGCAGCAACAGCAAAGGGCGGGACACCTGGTAGAGTGAATTGGTAAGAAAGTACCATAGAAATATTTGTCTGGAGGAAAGGAAAATGATGGATGGCCCCAACATGTATCTCTATAGTCTAAACCATGAGTAGGCATATTGTGAAGGTCAGAGGGCCATTTTCAAGCCCTTCTGAGCCTTGGTGGGCTGCATGGTCACTATTTTTGCCAGCCTGGAAGTGACATTTCAGGACCCAGAAGTCACTTCTAGGTAGTTTGAGTGCTGTTTTCTGCTCTGATTGGGTGGGTCTCTTAAAATAGCATTTCAAAGGGTGAAAGCATCCTAGAGTGATATTTTGGGCTAAAAAATGGGTGAGACATGAACCAAAAATGGGGGAATCAGGGATTTGCAGGGTTGTTGTGATGCAGGGTCCCTTGAGCCATAACGGAAGGCCTAGGCAGCATGAAAGCCTAGGCAGCATGTGGACCAAGTGGAGGGATGCCTTTCAGCTCTGCCCCGCCCCCCAGCTCAGTCCACAAGTCACCATTGTCTAAAGATATATCTAGTCTACAGATTTACAACTAGTTTAGCAGTCTTCCTTCATCCTGGGAAATTCTGGTGATTGTAGTTCTGTGGGTACAGGGATGCATAACAAAGTGAACTTCATCAAGCTACAGTTCCCAATATTTTTCACAGAAAGCTATGTCTGGGATGCTGTATAACTAGAGGTATGCTTGTAGTGGAGACCAAACAGGATAGGGCTCATTCAGAATGGCATGATGAGTCTCACTACTATATTTGTATAACTTCTTCTTGTAGAATGTAGCCCAACTTGCTTAATCTGTGTCTAAAGACATTATTTAGTCTGTGATTCTGAAATAACTGAATCCAAACATGGAATTAGTTACTGGTCACAAAACCTTTTTTCTAAGAATCACTTCTTTTCCATTTCTGTGAAAAGCAATTGCCTAACAATTAAAGTTGAGAATGTAACTTTGAAAGTGCTGTATTCACTTCCAATGCATTGTAGTAGACATGGGAAAGGGAAACTTGATAAGCAGGACTTTTAGTAATCAAAAATGGCAGCTTTGATATATTCCACAGCTCTGTACCATGGCTTAGCTGAAGAAATTGGTACAAAATGGGTAAATAATAATGTTGGTCTTCTTCTAACAATATATGAATTACGGAAAATCCAGCTTTTCTTATGTAGAATTTGTAGGAAATATGTAGAAAATATCTTTTCTATCTTATAGCATCACAATAGAATTTAGTCTATTATACTCATAGACTGAAACTTTGCATTTCTTTTCTTCAGCAACAAACAGGGCCAAAGTAAGCAAAATGTTAAAATGTGGAGTTTCTGCATTTTTTGTGTCAAAATGGAGGGCTTCTTCCTCCATAACCGTTTCAGAAGAGAGAATTTTCTCAAGACTGAAGTCTACATGCCTATTCTAATCCCATTATCATCCACCTATCTCCCTACAGTCCACCCGCCTTCCCACTGCCAACTAATGCAACGACTATGTTAAAAAATTGGCAACCCTGAGCGTAAGCTTGATGTAAGCCTGCATTTAACAAATTTAACATCATGGCGAACATCCTGCTCAGCATTTAAGAGATTGTAAAAGGAACTTAATGACCCTATAACTTTTGTGATTCACATTTAGGGTCGTTAAAGAATGAATATGACCCCAGAAACCTACCTCTTAAGTGGGGCAGACCCCCATCCAAAGGGTTTCTGGGGGCCTGCAGAATGGGGTGTTGGACAATGATGACCGCAGTACTCTCCTGATGGTGAGGCATGTTGAGACAAGCAGCTGCCGTTGGACTGTGGGAGGTATTTCCAGTTATCCGTGTGAGGCTCCTGGTCCTTATTCTACCACTTTTGCTACCAGATGTGAGGTTCTGCCTAAATTTCTACTGCCACCACAAGTGAAGACTTCTGCAAGCTCACTGCTGCCACTAAGAGTGAGGGTTTTCCTTTAACCTCATCTCCATCACTGATTCAAAGACCCCTTCCTGTCCCACTGCTGTGCCCACCACTGTAGGCCTGCTAGATACCCTCAAGGCATTGTGTGCAATATTATCCAACTTCTATCCTCACTTGATGCCAACTCTCTTTATCCTCTGCTGCCATCACAGACAGTGATATTATGCAACTTCTATCCTCACTGGACGCCATCCTCTACTGCCACCACAGACACTGTGTCTGAGCCCAGTCCTTGTTATACATATATAGCATTTCTGGAGGCCAAAAACGTATGAGATGCAAAACAAATATCTTGTTAACAGAAGTTGATCAAAACAAAACAGACTAATACTTTAATACATTTAAAACAGACATTTCACCCTCACTCACATTCTTCTCTACAAAAATTACTCACATTAAACCCCACTCATCATTTCCAACCTTGACTGTCTTAACCCTAATCCTCACTCATTCACCCCACGCACTGCACAAATCTCTCCCAACCAATTTAGCTATTTAACTATACCAACAGTTAATCAATGACCTTGTTCAAAGTCCTTCAAACATTTTGCCAGTCACCTTCACTCTGAGCATACCGTTTAATCACCCGCTGCTGCCAGCTCCTTACCTTATCATAACAGCTAATACATAAAACATTTTTTTATAAAAAGTTCATGACATCACAGCCCGTTTCAATACACTCTACAACTGGGAGAGCACTGGAGTCGTCACTCCCCAGTGCCTTGTTTTGCAGCACCTTGGAAGCCTTTAAGCTGGGGCTCCACCTGGCTTAAGAGGTAAGTTTTACAGGGTGGCATCGGCAAAAGTAGTTATCACAATCAAACTCTGTCATCATAACTATGTTTGACAGTGCAGGATATCAGTCAATGTATTGTTTGGCTTTGAAATACTAATTTATTGGGCAAGAAGTAATACTTAAAGTCAAAAGCTTTTCAGCCGCCTGGCTTTTGAGTTGGGGGAGAGAGAGTTAACCAACTTTTGAATCCTGGAGTCCCTTTTTTCTTAAAGTATCAGAATGGCATGGGCCACGAGTTGCATGGGACACAGGGCTGATTTCTCAGCCCTGCCTTCTCTCTTTCATCCTACTAAAGCAATGCCTTTTTCCAGATCCTTACATGTGGAAGAAAAGAGAGGCTGTGAAGTGAGGCTGTTCCTGATGTTTGCAGAACTCTGCTCTCCCTGCCCTTCCACATGCCCCAGCAAATGGAAGATCTAGTAATGAAAGTAAATGTAATGTTTTGCAAAACCTACAAAGTCAACTGGTTCATGCATATTTTAACAGCATAATAATACCACTTAGCTCACATCATTTATTTTAAATGACGCATGGGTCATTTTTATTCAAACAGTTTTGAGTTTTAACAGTGTCAAAAATTCACTGAAACTCCTATCATAATTTGTTGTTAGAAATGAACAATTACTTTGCTAGATAAGGCCAAATGTCCATCTAATCTGTAATTCTGTCTCTAGCAGAGGAAGACATATAAAAAGCTCACAAAGAGAAGATGAGTAATCGCTAGCCCCTGTTGTTTGTCTCAGCATATGAAAATCTCTGAGTTCATGTAGTTTCTGATCCTGATAGGATCAGGATCAGGTAGGATAGAAGGGAGGTTTTTTTCAAATCTGTAATTCTCAATGGAAACATCTATTTTGTATCTTCTAAGATTCATCATGACATACAATGCAATCTCCTTCGGCATCCCACATTTTCTGAGGTTTACTGTACATTTTGAAGAAATAAAATAGATGCAAAATCATGCATACATTTAAAATGTGAAAATGGCTAAAACGGGTATATCTAAAAAATACAAAGAGATATACTTTAGTCAATGTATATATAAAAAGTGTATACAAAATACATATATAAATAGTGAATACAAAACTGTGTGTATGTTTTTAAAATGCAAAACTCCCCTTAATGCATAAATTCCCTTGCCAGGAGAAAAGCAAAATCCTGCAACCCAAAACAAAAGAAGGACAAGACAAGAACGCAGTGGAGATTTCCAAGAACGTAAAGAACTTCTATACACAGCAACAATATTTTTTTCTTATGGATAAACTTATCATCCACTTTTGGCCCCTTTTGTGTCCAAATGCAGTTTGCTACCAGTGGTAACTGGTGGCTCCAATGTCAGTGAGTTAATGAATTGAATTTGGGTTTTAATGTGAACCCAAGCTATACAAGAGCTATCCAGGATCCTATCCCCAGAACAATCTCTAAATTAAAGTCTGAAACAGATTCACCACACCATTGCTGTCAGAGCCAACAATTATCACTAGCATTTATCCCAAAGATCCCTGAGATGGTTTACAAATTATTGTCCTAATAAACTAAAGGGACAGAGCAAACGGGATCAGAAATATTGCATGTAGGACAAACAGGCACTGATTTATATAAGCTGAAAAGATATTTCCAGAAATCAATGTCTTTTGCAAAGTCTGGCTCATCATTAAAAACTCCTGCCAGGGTTGGCCCAAAGACATTTCATAATCTGAGGTCAAGGACCAGATTTCCCCTGAGGCTAACAGTATAGAAGAGGGGCACACGGACAAACCAGGTTGCAGAGGAGGGAGAGTATTATGGGATGTAAAGAGGGAAAACCTGAGGGCATAATGGTGTGATGCCCAATGCTGAAAAAGGGGGTAACTGAGGGATGGGGTACAAAGAAAGAGATATGTAAGAAAGAAAGAGAGTGCTTCTGGGATAAATAGACGGAGTAAAGATGGGTTGCACAGAGAAAGTGAGTAGCAAACCCTAAGATACAAATAGAAAGCAGGGTAGTAAGGAATCAGCATAGTAAAAAGATGGAATGCATCTGTGTTATCATAATTGCTTTCATCCAGTGCTATTACTGCTTTGCTCCACCTCTATTAAGCTTCCTCCCTATGGATTTGATGGAAAATGCAGACTGGGCACCAGCCCTGAGCCTCCTCTTCTGGGAGAGGGAGGGAGGGAGTGAGCGAGAGGGCTCAGAGCACATAGAACCCGGCATCAAGCTAAATTATTCTGCTGTACTTTCTGAAGTATAATTATTTTTTTAAAAAACTGTGAATTGTTTACTCTGATCAAGGATCTACTTTTTCCAGAAGTAACTACCCTAAATGGTAGTAGTTTACCAAGTTGTTCCCCTACCATGTTATCAGATGGAAACCACAATGAGAATAACCTGCATGCCAACTACAAGCTCCACCACTGAGTTGTAGACTTTCCTGATTGACTGGGTTAGTAGCAGAGCTTGTAGGAATTGCTTTTTTGGACTACATCTCCCAGAATCACCCAGGCGGTATTGTCACTGTCTATACTGGCTGGGGATTCTGCAAGCTGTAGTCCAAAAATAAATCTCCCATGTACTGTCTCCTGTCTCCTGTCAAAGCTATAACAAAACTAAGATGTTGCTCATTTGAAAGAAAACCCAGTCATTCTGAGCAAATACCCTCTGAGCTAAGTTCAAGCCATATCAGGAACCATCTGTGACATAATTCCAGAGGTGTTGCTGGAAAGAAAGTCTATGTTACCATCAGTATGTTAGTCTTCAATAATGTGCCACAAACCTTTGTTGTTTTAGAAATCATGTGTGTGGCACTACTCTGCCATAATTTATGAAGTGGATATATGTAGTATTACATTGATGAGAGAATGATAGAGATCTGGATAGATATCTGGACAGCTGAGACAAATATTAGGAAAGTAATGAGCTTTTTTTTTTTTTTTGGTTTAGAATTTTAAAATAAAGGAAGAATTCCAGTTGAGTTCTGAAGCTCCCCTGCACAGCAGTGAGAAGCCCCTCTCAGTTAACATTTTATCTGTGTATCTTTCTGAAATTTTATGATATAAATAATTTCACAGAATCATAGAATAATGGAAAAGACCACAGGGGCCATCCAGTCCAACCCCCTGCTAGGCAGGAACACACATCAAAGCATTCCCGACAGATGGCCATCCAGCCTCTGTTTAAAAACCTCTAAAGAAGGAGACTCCAACACACTCCAAGGCAGCGTATTCCACTGCCAGACAGCTCTGACTGTCAGGAAGTTCTTCCCAAGATTCAGGTGGAATCTCCTTTCCTACAGCTTGAATCCATTGTTCTTTGTCCTAGTTTCTGGAGCAATGGAAAACAAGCCCATTCCCTCTTCGATATGATTATTTGCTGTAGCGCTGAATTGTTTTATTGATTGTAGGGAGGTTTTACACTGCAAATTGTCCCAGATAAATATTTTTGAAGGCAGGCATATGAGTCTAATAATAATGAAATAATGGTGGACATTGAATAACTCGAATGCAGGCTCACATCTTTTTCTTCTTCCACTACCCCATGAATAATTTCATAATGGAAAAATGTACATACTGCATTGCCCAACTCTATGAAAATAACACTGACCTCATATTTTTGTATGTTACGATACAGACCTGGAAGAATTGAGCCCTGTACCAGATCGGTGGGTTGTTCACTGCTGATGCAACACTGAGTTACCATTGGGTACAATTGGCAAGGGTGACTGCACTAGTCGGTCAAACATGTAATAGAAGCACCCTAAAAACCACAAGACTTATGGTAGCTAATACTTGGCAAATCAGATCAATGGTCAAAACCAGTATAAAGCAGCTTCATGTGTTTAGTGTTGATCTAAACTAAAAGTCATGGCAATGTTCATAATTACTTGGTCCAAGCTATGTTTTTTTTCTGGCATAGAATCATAGAGCTGGACAAAACCACAAGGGCTGATGAGTCCAACCCCCTGCCATATAGGAATACACCCTCAAAGCATTCCTGACTGATGGCCATGCAGCCTCTTTTTAAAAACTTCCAAAGAAGGAGACTCCACCACAGTCCAAGGCAGTGTATTCCACTGTCAAACTGCTCTTTCCATCAGGAGATTCTTCCTAATGTTTAGATGGAATCTCTTTTCCTGACTTTGAAGCCATTGCTCCATATCCTAGTCTATGGAACAGCAGAAAATAGGTTTGCTCCATCCTCCATATGAACCCAACTATGTAGCAACTATGCAGCATCCTCCATATGAACTCAACTATGTATGACTGTTACTGACATGTGGTTTTTAAAAACCTCTTTGTGTTTGCTTCTTTACCTCTGTGTGTTTCTTGTAGGGATAGAAAGAATATTTTAAAATATTCAAAAAAATTGTTGAAAAATATGTTTCTCGAGTGTCAGGAAGCCCTGAGGAAGAAAAACTTGGGCTAACAAGACTCATGGTTTGGGATTTATTCTGCACAAAATTTGCACGCTTTTGTTTTTGCACAGAAAAATGAGAACCCTCATTTTTTTATGTGCAGAAAACCTTGTTTCCTATACAAAAATACTGCTTTATGTGCAAAAACACCACCAGTGAATTTTGCATAGAATAAACACTGAGGTGTTCAATTTTCAGCTTTCAATGATTTTCACTCAGTGGGAGGAAAACTGCTAACATTATTTTCAGAACCAAATTAACAAGGAATGACAACCCTAATATCTGTCAAACCCTTTATGTAGTTGGTTCCACTCATTAAGTCTAGAGTCTTTTCTTGTTTCCAGCTATCATTTTTGGAGCATCTGAATTTCCAACTAGCAATCCACCATGGCTAATATATCATAAGGCTCATACATGCTGTAGCCTCATTTTACATGATCCAAAAGTTATGATCAGGAGAAAAACAACTGAGCCTTCCTGATTGTTGATGAAAAGAGCTTCTGATGGCCTTCACCACTTAAAATAAATTACTTTGATCTCAACTTTATATTACCTCAGGGAGGATTTCTCAGCACTATTCTATTTATTGAAGTATCTACTTTTCTAATTCCTCTAATCTCCAATGTCACCAATTAGTTATTCCCTTATTGATCTTTTACCAAAGAGTGAGTAGGTTTAAGCTGTAGGACAGACAGAATAGGAAGTTTAAACTGAAATTTATGGATAATATTATATCAAATATCAAATAATATCATCATTACTTTACAGGGTAGATATTAAAGAAAAATATTTTTATTTGCATTATAATGTTACAATTACTTTAAAGAAGTATTCTTGTATTGCTTATCTTTCATATTCCAATCTAAGCCAATAGTCAATTGCTGTCATCCTCTCCTCTCCAAGTTAAAAGTGTGATCTAAGGTTGAGCCTTTTGTGATACTGATGCTTACATGAGGGTTTCCAGACCAAAAGGAACTGTCTAAAAGAAACCAGAACACGATCTCAAAGCCTGAAAAACCCACAAGAACCAATGGATTCTGGCCGTGAAAGCCTTCGACTCTACTTGTCTAAAAGAACTTTGAAGAACTGTATTAGTTTCAATCTGTATATGGACTTGACTTCTTTGTTCTGTTTATTATTTTAATAACGCTAATGGTTTATTTTTTTATAAATTTTGACTCATCTGAGTAATATACAGTATTTAAAACCTAAATAGAAAACACACTGCCATAAAACTCTAAAGGGGTTCTAAATAACCATTGAAAAACCTCTCTCTTTACTCGGAAGTGGTGTTTAAAGGAGAAGACAGAGCTGTGTTTGTGAATGGACAGGGTGTTTTATCAGATTGGGGAGCTGCCCTACTCATCTGAGAGAGAAAGAAGCAGGCCCAACTGAAAAGTATCCCAAACCAGCTATGGTAAGACCAATGAAAAATAAGACAATTCCAGCCTGTAGGGTTGCAGTCTAAAAGACATGAGACAGAAAGAAAAGGGGACAAGGAGATAATAAGGAAACAAGCCAAATCTGTCACTAGTTCCTAGGTTTACAATAATGAATGTCCAGCTGGAATGGAAACATTTTGGAAGAGGAGAGATCAAATGGAAGTGCTGCCTCAGCAGAGGCGATGGAATAGCCAAGCCATCTTTCCCTCAGCCACAGCCTGCTTCTAGGTAACAATGAAGCAACAGTCAAAAATCAGCTAGCAAATGGAAACAGTATTCAAAAAAGTAATGTTAATGTTAAAATAATGTCAATATTTTTAAAAACGGGGGGAAAAAACTAACATGACATCTCATGTAATGTTTTTGCAATTGCAACTAAATATTACTCATTGGGAAAAACTGTAGTATTTATGTCTTCATTGGTAACTTAAAAAGTAACAATGCAGCCCTCCATTACTAAAACAGTGACATAGCATAGCTAACCATGTTGCTTTTAGCATGTTAAACCCAAGCTTTGGTCTTAGTAGGTCTAATGGTGTGAGCTTGGGCCATTTCTGCACTAGACTGTTACAGTGCTATTATTCCACTTTCCACCTTTCAGGCCTCTCCCTAAACTGCAAACCCCAGGATTCCATAGGATGTTGAAGGTGGAATAACAGCATTGTAACAGTCTGGTGTGGAAATGGCCTTGCTTTCCATCTGTCCTTCTGCTGCAGTCTGACTGATCAGTGTATTGGGATATCTCTGTGAAAGCAGTTTGATAACTGCAAAGCACAAATCTGATTTGTGCTTTGCAAGGCAGTTATGTTTTCCATCAGTGCAACTGACTTTAAATGGGAAGTAGGAATCTGCACTAGTCATAAAATAGCTGTTGGTGCAGATGCAATCCACCACATCCCAGTGACCTTTGTCTGCTGCTTGCTTTGAACCAGGCATCTCCTCTATGTGTATATGTGAAAAATCACCACGTCCATATAAAGTGGTGAATACCCCTTGAGTTCTACCACCAGGCGAGTGTGGTAGTAAAGTAAGTAACCATTTTCCCCACTAGAACATCATAATCTTCAATACGCAGTTCCATAATCCTTCCAAGTCAATAGGTTTCTGTCCCAGAAATCATTCAATTAAAGGTAACTCTTTCCTGCATTGTTTGTATGCTGTTCTAATTCTGCCTTGTTATATAGTGTGCATGTATATATAGTGTGCTTTGAGCACCTATGCCTTGATTTCAAAATTCCTTTCAATATGTCTATTACATAAAATTGCAAGCCTTTAGAAAAAATGTCTTTACATTCAAAACTTTTGGTGGTGGGGGGGGTCTACTGCAAATGAGAGTTTTTTCACATTTCAGTTTTTTAAAAAATTTTTAAATTTCACAAAAGGGATTCCTACCACAAAGTATGCTTCATGTAATATACAATTGTTAAGCTCCTGCGCTGGAGACACTGTAATGGGCAGCTGTAGGGCAGAATCCCCAACTACTAGAAGAGGGCTGGACATGTCATGGTTCATTCCCCATCATTCCCCAGCAACTGGGAAATGGCTATGTGGAAAGGGACTGTGTGGCTTAAAAGGTAGGTTTGAGGAACATTTGATCATTATGATGCTGCAATGACTGTAAAAATAAATTACAGTGTTGTTAGTTAGATTTATGTCATCGTAATTGCTGAACAGGATGACAAAGCAATGTTTCATACAAAGTATTGGAGGTTTTGGTGCCCCCATTTTTTGCAAATCCCCTCCCATGAGAAAAATCATCAAAGATGTGCAAAAACAAACTCTCAGAATATCACCTGGAAAGAGAACACTTTCTGAATTCTGATATTCTTTCTGTGTGGGAGACCAAGAGAAGAAAATAGTTCCATCTCTGTTGTAAAACAGCTTTTTGCTGTCCCATCTCACTGACCCAAGCTAGTTGTACTCCATAACTACAAACTATTTTGTTAGTTATGGAACAAACTACAAACGCCAGTACAAAGATCTCCTCCAGCACCAATATCCTCTGTGGAGACAGCCTGAAGATTACCTAGTTTGGTGGTCTTTTAGTGGGCTTCTATGGGATTCAAGAAGTCTGAAACACCCTGCCAGACCAGACCAGACCAGCTCATCATCATTGTGGGCTGTCACTGTAGTAAATAGATGGCTGAAAGCACTCTGCATTTCTCTGTGTTTGTATAAACCAAAGCACAGACGGACAACAAACAGGATAAATCGCTACCATATACTTGCCTGATGATCAAAGGTAACTAACTAGAGATCCTCCCATTGGTTGCTTGTATTAAATATGCAAATCTCCTTTCTTGCTCAGCCATTCCCAAATACATTTCCAAGACCGTTGATGTTCTTTCCTTCACTTAAATATAGATCAGAAATACTGACAACTATTTTCATTCAAAGAGTTTGATCGTTTCTAGATTACTCTTCATGCCAGTAATTAACCTCAGCCAATACCCTCCCGTCACACTTTCAAATGCACTTCCTAGCCAAACATAAAGTTTCATAAATATGCACTAAGTAACCTTAAAGCCCTTTATGAATAATTATGAGTTTTTTAGTTTTTGTGAATCTGCATATTAATTCTACTCCATAAATAATACATGAAGCCAAATCCAGCTTGCTTGGTATCTGGGGACAGAGGAAGCTAAGGGAGGGATAATTATCAGTTTAATGTGGGAACGTACTTAACCTAAAAGATTATCTGGAAAACTGATGACTCTTTCAGTTTGTTCTCTTAATGTTTATCCATACATTTGTATGTATAAATACCACAACATGAACAAAACCCTCATCTTGTCATTAATAATGTAAAGTTTGCTTTCTATATGGATTCCTGATGTTCTCTGTAATGAGCAAATTGCTCTAATTTTTCTGTGCTGAAGTTGAGCACAATATAGTTCCATGCTTATATCAATGTACATTTTCCCAAAGGCCACCAATTAATGAGAGACTGCTGAATGAAATGGCTTCACTATTGCCTTCTGTGGGACATTATGGATTTAAAAGATAAGAGAAAGTGCTGCAAGTCCAGAAAACAATTTCATTTCATTAATCCCTCGAGTGCCTCGGGAGAAACCGTCCATGTCCAGAAGAGGTGGAGTCATGTAACCCCTTTTGTACACTCACCTACATCATTTTTTTAAACCAAAAAAAAAATGTAAGTCACCAGAGTAACCCTTTGCATGCCACGCTCTCCATCACTGATGTCAACCTGGAAATGGAATGGGAATGAAAAATGGCTAGGTAAAGGTACTATGACACTCTGTTTATGTAAGCTGACAATAATAGGAATTCAAGTGTTTTATAGTACTAGCTTTAGGCAACTGAAAAGATGTACTTTTCACAATGTTGTACAAGAGTGGGAAGAAATATGGAGTTTTAAAATTACATTCCCCCCACCCCCACAGGTAAGAATGGGAAGAAAAACACACACAACTACAACATAGGAACATAGTCAAAGCTCCCGTTTATTTTTAACCTGCTTCTCTGAAGGCTTAGGAGTGACATGTCAATTACTTTAGAATTCATAGTCTGAGCTCTCCCTCCCTCTCTTTCAAAGGACTACAGCAATGAAGGAAAAATGCTTCTATATGAAAGGCTGCCTGCTGACTTAGCGATTTTCATTTCCCCCTGAAGAATATGATATAGATTGCTGTTGTCTGAAACCATTCTGGTAGCCCAAAACTTACTGTATGATGCAGTACCTCTGAAGTCTAGTCTTCTTTGCTTTCATTGACTAATAAGGGTACCTGCTTCTCTTCCACATTGGTGGTAGTGGTGGTGGTGGTGGGAAAATTTTCATTCAGTCAAGATATGGTTGACAGAATGCTCTGGTATGTCTTCACTCAGAAGTAAATCTCCTTACGGTAAATGGGGCTTATTTTCAGGTAAATGGGTAGTCTGCTCCATTGTTGGATGAGAAAATCTATAAGATGAATCTCAGCCCCGTAGACGTGATAACTAAATACATCTAGTCAAAATCAACTTGGGTGTGTGAGGATACCATATTAGCTATTAATGGCACACAGACAGAGTTAGAGCTTGAATTAGGGAAATCTGTACCGGGATACTAATTTGGGAAGCTACATGCTGTGCTACATTTTTAATTATGTTATGACTTACTAGTATCTCTCCCAAACTTCAGCCAACATTGTTCTAACATCCAGTATGTTGTAGAAGATATTTGATATTTAGTAGCACATACAACTTTTTTGTTTCAACAATGCAATGAATCTGCTTAATTTACTCTAGTTTGAGTCTCTCCTGCTTTTTCTCAGTGTCACTTGGAAGGGTTCAAATGACCCTTGCTGCCTCTTGGGCTCACACACACTTCTTTTTCCTGTGTGGTTCTGAAGAGACATTTAGTTTTTCCTGCCATTTTTAGAAAATCTACTACAGATAGTCCTATTCTCTCGATGTGTACAATGCATGAATAACCTCAAACATGCTTAGTGGAAATAGGCCAACTTCAAATTATAGTTTATTACATTTGCTTGTTTCCACTAACCACAGTTAAGATTAACCATGGTTTTGGATTTAGAGTAAAACAGTAATTAGTCTTAAGTTAAAGCAGAAATTTCTGATTTCCTTAAGGATACACTGAAAGATGAGAGAAGGAGATCTAGGAAAAGGCCAGATTCATTATCTTTACACTAAATCATGTTTACATTCAAATGCAGACACCATGCTATTTTTCCTATCTATATTCATAACTTTCTTGTGTTTTAAGTAATTCCACAGTGATTATTTAAATCTTAAAAATGAAATAGAAAGTATTGCTTCGGTGAGGTAACATTTTATCTAGTGTTGCTTGATTTTGCACAAGAGTTACTATCCTCTCTCTATCTTTCCCTATGCTGATTCTTCTTTATTGCTTCCAGGCCGTTCCTTTACAGGCCTACTCAAAAGAAAGTCCAATTGTATTCAGTGGGGCTTCTTTCCAGGCAGATCTTGGGATTTATTAAAAAATGACATGTTACCTATATTGTTAAAATATTAAACTGTGATTTTTAAAGCTGCTATTCTAATTATTTTAATGCTAATGATGGTAAATGTCTGACTAACAATTAACATGCCAGTTTAAATTCACTTGTTGCTTTTCTGAGGGTAATTTACATGTCTAGTAATATTCTTGGTTTTTTTAAAATTCAAAAGCAATAGGTCACTAAAGTTTTCTAATATTAAAAAATCAAATTTATTCCAATGAATTTTCAAATTAATGTTAACGACTTCCAAGCTCTACTCCCAGGTACATGGTATAGGATTGCACCTTTAGATTAGCAGGTAAAAACCTTGTGGGTGTGCTGTATGCCAGTGCGCCAAACAGCTATTATTTTAACTAGTATTTGGCAGAATCCTGTATGACCACTACATAACTACAATGCTACATAGTGGATTACATCCAAACCCTTCCCCCCTGACCCCACTTACCAGTAAGCCGTCATTGGGATTTATGGATGCCCATACCCTTATCAATTGAGAAGTGGCTGCCTGACATTTCCATCCCCTCCCATGAGTGATCTTCAATGTGACAGGCAGAAAATGGACCCCTGTTGCAGGTTCCCCTAGCACTGAAGATCACTTGTACAGGGCAGGTGGGAATATAGGCAACTACTGATTGTCAGGGCAATGAACCTCCACCAATCTCAGTGACTGCTTATGGGTAAGTGGGGTTTGGGGGACTTTCACAGTCCCTACATAGCTGTAACTATAGGTTACATATTTGTATGTACCCAACAGTATTCTGGCCACTGTCGTTTCACTGCCAGTGTCATTCACACCTATAATTGAAGATACATCTCAGTTAAAGAAGCAGATATGTTCCTCGGCTTCACTTCTTTAGCAGAAACTTTTATAACAGAAGTTGAAATAACATAGAGAGCGTAGTGATAGGGTCCTACCCCACAAAAAAAGTGATCAGTTCAACAGGTTTCAGCAACCTTTCTTCCAAAACTAATTTTATCCATATATGAAATGCAACAACTAGATCTGGCAAGCCTTGCATCAGTAAACACACATTTTGAATGTTCTAGAGACTACTTGAACTTCTTCTAAAATGCATTCCAATTAGTTTCCAAACAAAATACAAAGTGTTCGTTATTACTTTTAAAGCCCTATGTGATTTGGATCTGGATTATGTATAAGATCTCCTTCTCTGGTATAATCTATCCTGTACACTCAGGTCCTCTTGGAGTCATCTACTTCAGTCAGCCAAAACTAGTCTGAGTGTTGCCCAGAGGACATTTTCTTTAGCTGCCCCCAAACTGTGGAATGACCTGCTGGAAGAGATTCATCAGCTTGAGTTTAAATCAGCAGTAAAGACCGGTCCCTTCCAGCAGGCCTATCCAGATTATTTTCAAATTATTGATGGATATTAATATGCGTTGGTTGTATATACTCTTGTAACTGATGTTATGTGTTGTATTATTTGTTGTTGTTTCCCACCTCAATTCACAGGATTATTGATATAATCCCAAATCCACATGATTTCCATCTTGGTGCTGAAATTTCAGACCTATTTTTTTTTCCAAACATGTCTGCATACCTGGTGAGGCAGGCCAATCTGTCCCCCCCCCCTTTTCTTTTTATTGTTTTGCTCTTCATGCATGCTGAGTAAGTGATTCTGGAGGCATCTGCTTATCTTGCCTATTGTACTTAAGCACACAGCAACGGCAGGCATACCTAGAGTTACCTTTCTCGGGCCAAGCTTTATTGCATTGTTTACTGAACACATGCTCCTGCAAGCCAATACTGAAAGTATGTCTTTTTCCAGCCCTCCTTCACCATCTTCCCTGTGCTAATGCTGCAAAAAACTTGTGGCTAGACAGAGGACAAGAAAGGGGAGGTGGGCTCTTGTAAAAAGTCTTTGTGAAAAGCAGCTTCTGTGTCAGGGGCTTTCTTAACCAATGTATGCCTGTATTACATCTGCTGTGTTTGCTTTCCCTTGGTAACTTTGCTTGCTACTTTTCTTCAGATCTTAAACTGTTTTAAATTAAATGCTCAACTAAAATTTTAAGTTACTGAATGCTAGAAGGGTGGATACTGAAGGAAAATTTCATTGCAGGGCATGAAATGTTGTCCCCCCACCTCATAGATATACTCCTGGAGAAATTGTTCACTGCCATTTCATTACTAATAAAACCAGGATTTCAAAATATCTTTTGAAAATAGATTCTGATCTCTGTGTTGCACAGAATTGGAAAGCTCTATTTAAAAGAAGATTTTTTAAAATCCTAAAGTCAAGTCTTCCATTTTGGTAGACCATATTTATCCGTCAGAATGTGAAAGCTGATTCATAGAATATACCAATCTTTAGCCTAAATCACTGGATAAAATGTGTTCAAATCAAAGCTTGTCTAAATTTGGAGGAAAACCTTTGCAGGCCAGCTGCCCAGACAGCAGCTAGAGACCCTCATTAGGTGTCATTTGCATCCTATTAACCACAGAGCTGTGGGTCATTCACTGCCTGTCAAGCAGACAAGCCATTCCTTTTGTGTTAATTAGTAGAGAAATAAGGAGTTAATGAAGATCTTATGATCTGTGATGATTCATCTTTGTTGTTTCAAATGAATCCCTGCTCTCTAAACACGTTGGTGAGCTCCTACATGTTGAATAATAGAGAACCAGTTGGGAGAGAGCTCACCGAAGCCTGTAGACCGGTGGTCTCCTGGGACATTTTGCATGGTGGGCTTTGTTAGCTAAAGATTAGAAGGAGTTAATTGCTTCAAGATGGCTAGCAGATTAGGTTACAGGGTGTGTAGTATCTGTGTAAGCATATGTCAGGTCTCGTTAAGAGATAGGATACGCTTATTTTAATAAAATTATAAAGGGAAGAATTAATTTGTCATTATGCTAGAAATCTTATTTATCAACTTAATTTGAAAATGTACAGACAGATGAAGCACTTGGTCTTTAAAATCTGTGGATCTCTTTTAAATGAGGCTGAGATAGAATTGCAGTGGGCAGGATCAGTATTTTAGCTTTGTAGACCCATATATGCAGGGTTGCCTCTCCTTTTCCATGTGTTAGTTAGATGGAGAATGACACATGTTTAATATGTGCTTGCGTTTGTGGCTGATCATAACACAAGCTTCTAACTGTGTTGACTATAAGTAGATATCAGCATTTATAAGAAAAAAGGACACACTTCCAAACCTCCGGATGTGACCTCAGCTACCATAACCAGAAGCCCAAAACAGCTGAGGATGTGTGTTTACAAAATAAAGGATGGTGTCCTACAAAACATTTCAGACCTCAAGGGTAAAGATCAGCCTTAATTTGGTCCCTAAGGGGAGAAAAGTCCATTAGTTGATGATTCCTGGATGACTTCTTCTAATATTTTTTTCCTAAAAAGCCAGCTGCATATTTTGTCTTGATTCTCTATGGGAAATTAATTCTGAATAAATTAATACAATATGCAATGCGATGGCAATTCACAGACCTTGTGGAAGCCATTCCAGGACAAGAGCTGAGAATGGATACACATATTGTGCACATGAAAAGATTGGATCCTTCACAAGGGGTCACCATCTGAAGAGAAATGATGTACTATTTTCCCTCTCATGCTGTTTATGAGTCCCAGGCTTCCAAACTATTTGACTCATTTCAGTTTTAAATAAATAGTAATTCTCTTTCCAAGAGATTAAATTGGCAAAGAATAGCATAAATGCTGTTCACTTATTATCCCCTATGTATATAACAAATGTACGGACGGGGAAAGGAACCATCTCTATTACTCCAGCTGCAACATCCAGGCATACCCTAGCCCTTTTTTCCTAAATGCTCGCATGCTTTCTGGAGACTTGAAACAAAATCAGTGAAATTATTTGTCCACTCGATTCCATGTTGTCATGAATTAAAGCTATGTGCCTCTATAGCCTGGCTATAAAGCCATCTATAGCAGAGTCTAGAAACAGTGGCGGAGCTTGGAGTATGTGGAGGGGAGATGGGAGGGGGTGGGGCTACAATGCAAGGGGCGTGGTCACTGTGCATGGGGGCATGGCTGTGATGTGTGGGGGCGTAGCCAGAGTGCACAGGGGCATGGCTACAGGCTGGGATGCCCCAGAAACATTGCCACCCAGGACGAATCGCTCCCCCTGCTCCCACGTCCCTACACGACTGTCTGGAAAGGATGTTTTCAGGGGCTACAGCTCCCTGAATCCTCCAGCCATTGGTTATAAAGCTGGGAATATTCTGAGAATTATCATGCAAAATGTAACCTTTCCAAGTTTAGAATGATAGTCACTATTTCCAAGGAGTTTTCTTTTTGGGAATAACAGAGAAACTTCCTCAGATCTGATGGTCTAATTTTAATGACCCACTTTAGCCATGGTACTATGAGCAACCCTGAAAATATTGAGTAATGGTCTTTTCCATCATTTTTTCTCCATATTTCTGAACATCTGCCTAAACACTACATATAGTTTGGGGGTAATTCAGAGGTAAAATTTTGTATGGGAGATTTAGTTTTGCTACTTGAAAAAAAAGTCCTAGGCTTAAAATTCTTTCTTTTTCATGGGGAATGCTCTGCTCCAGTGGATCACAAAGTTCTAGTAAAAAACAAACAAAAAAACAAGATAAATCCCACAAGTCTCAAATCCCCCTGCTGCTGTATTACATAGGCATAGTGAAAAAAGCTGGAGATTGAAAGCGGGACCTTCTCCATGCTAAGCATGCCCTTTGCCCCTATGCTACAGCCTGTTCTAGGCATGTATCCCTACCACAAAATTATAGCAGTTTTATACCACTTTAATTGCTATGGTTCCATCTTATGAAATCCTAGAATTTATACCACCAGTTATTTAGAATTCTCTGTCAGAGAATTCAGAAGCTGCAGTGCCTCACCACATTACAAATACCAGGATTCAACAGGATGGAGCCATGGCCAGTTAAAGTGATATTAAACTGCTATAATTCTGCAATGTGGATAATGCCCTTTAGCAAATGTGTCAACTGCCTGTTTCCTCTTGGTGTGGGCAATCAAATCTTTTCATTTCTTTATATTTGGACAACGATCCTTTGTAAGTTGCATCTAATAAGTGCTGTTCCACACCAGCAGCTCTTTTAACTTTAATTGCTCTGGATGAAGGAGATATTACTTTTCTGAGATGCTGAAGAGGGAAGGAGTGGGAGGGGGAAAAGAATGCTAGCACACATGACTTCTAGATTTCTTCAGAGAGAGATAGAAGAAAGAGCAATGTAATTAGGAGAAAACATTGAGAAGACAACATCAGATCTGCAAAGCCATTCCATCCTTCAAAAAGAATTTTAAAGCTACTGTTGACTGAGTAGCAAAAGCAGAAACCTTTCCACCAGCCACCAAAGCCTGTTTTTCCCAGGTTTCCCCTACTAGCAGCAGCGGCAGTGGCGGCAGCAGCAGAAGTACTTAGAGAAAACATCCTATAACATCAGTAGGGGAAAAGCTGCCATTTGAGCATAGGGAAGGAGAGATAGAGAAAGGGTGGGTAGGGGGAATAAGCAGAAGTAATTTATTCGGGATCTTTGAGAGGATAATAGCCAATTATTTGTTTATAACACTGGTTAAATTTTCATTAGGCAGATTAATGGAATATCATGTACTGTCAACATTGGACTGAGGGGTGGTCTGTAAGAGATAAACGGGCAAACAGTCGATGTGTCTCCCTGAGTAAATTAGTTTTTGCTTTCCTGTTTTTCATATGAAAATGGAAAAGGTGGACAAGGTGGTGCATTTTAAAACAGGTCTCAAGATGGGCCAAATCAGTTAAATATAAAAGCAATCCCAGTAATAAATACATTATAATAACTTAGCATCCTGCCTATAATTTTGATTTCATGAAAGTCGGGGATAATGTCAGTTTTTAACCTGCTCTCTTAATACATATTCCCTCTTCCTGAACCTAGGCGTCTCTTGCTGTGAGGTGAAAGCATATTACTTTTTCACCCCCTGATTTGTCTGTGTAATCTGTTCAGCATTACAGCTGGTAAGTGCTAGAGGCTCACAGCTCTTTCTTGTGAATTCAGGTATTATCATATGCCGGATGGCATGAGCCATTTCCTCTAAGTAGTGTATTATCAGCATCAGAACTCCCCCCTGAGCAGTTCGAGTTGCCTATCATACTGTTTTGAAGTTGGAACATATGGGGACTACTTAACATTTGTGGATGGGATTTTCAAAGCACCTTAAAGAGTTTAGGTACCTTACTTCCATAGGCTTCCCTCCAAATCTCCATCCAATTTATACCATAATAAAAGGAGACTGCTGTGGTGACTGGTGCATAGAGACATCTACGCAGCAAGGGCTATAGAATGTGTCAAGCCTTAGAAATGACAAAATACAGAATGTCTGCATTTTTCTGCAGCATTACCCCTTTGTAATGGAAAAGCGTAATTGGCAACTTTAAGAAAGAAGTAGTGGAACTATTTCAGTTTCCATCTAATGCTCTGGGGGATAGAAGTAGTTTGCTGTTGTTGCTGCTGCTATATTTATTCCTAGAATACTGCCAAACAGCTTTCTGAATTGGCTGCAGTTTCATTTAAGAATATTGGTTCCTTTGGATGTGGCACTTACAGGTATCACTCAATTAAAGAAAGTGTGCCGTATCACACTACAGTGTTATAGTGCTGTTATTCCACTTTCAACATCCTATGGAATCCTGGGGTTTGTAGTTTAAGGAGGGGTATTTAGAATTCTCAGCCAGAGAGCGCTTAGGCCTCAGTAAACTACAAACCCCAGAATTCCACAGGATATTGGAAGTAGAATAATAGCAGTGACAATGAGGTGTGATATAGCCCTATGTTGAGACCCCGATTTCCATTTGGTTTAGAGTACATGGTTTAGAGTACGCACATGGAAGCCACTACTTGTAAAGCCACCCTTTGCCTCCTTGCCTAGACCACAAAATGTAATTGAAAGCCAAGAAAAATCAGGAGTGGCACACAGTCCCGATCTCCCAGGTTTCAGCTGAAAATTATCATTGGCACAACATCCAGTCTGAAGTGATTTCATTAAGGTACTTTACAATAGCTCATGACAAGGCATATTTGAGCTTTGTCAACTCAGCTAGGCAAGGTCAAGTAGTACTGCAGGTGATGAGACTTTTCAGTGTTACCCTTTCATTTCTTCAAATTTTGAATATTTTTAGAAAAGATTCAAAAAGATTCCATTTGTAGCCCTTGCACTTCGTTGAAGCAAGATTTGCATGCATGTCTTGTCTCCTCTCATACAAGATGATATTTCTACATATTGGGAAATTTGTGTGTGGCCACAGTTACTCACAGTAGTTGGATGGGCACAGATTGAGTTCAGGCCTATAATGAAGCAGAATGAAGCTGCTGCCTCACATTTTGGACACCATGAAGGAGCAGCAAATTATTAGTTACCTGATTCGTAGTTATTGTAACATGTACTGCCATGACAGGGAAGGTGCTTGTGGGATTTTACGCTTCAAATGTCAAAATATTGTGAGTGGCTTTGGTTACTGTGCATATTGACTTGGGTAGCTAAGGGGTATGGTTTGCTCTTGTAACTCATGAAGCAAAATTTTTGGCACTGGTGGCAGAAATTTTCACTGGATTTTTTAAAAAAAGGGTAGGAGAGGCATGACTGCAACATGGATCATGCAGACCAGTGCTGCCAGGTTTACAAACAGAGATTTCACCTCAACAGGCACATGCGTGGATGCCTGTAGTCATACACATACTCTCTGGGACTGTGGGTAGTCACTTGCTCCTAAATCCATCTCTAGGAATAATATAGCCCTTGCACAACAGAGCTAATAAGTTTGCAGGTGAGGTTTCAGCAAAACAAACAGTAAATCAGTAGTTTTCCCTCACAACAAGTACAAAACATTTATAGCAATTTTGCCAAGCTCCAAAGTTTCTTCCCAGATGGACTGAAATCCTGCTTTCATAATGGGGTCATCATTTCCTTCTGCAATATTCTTATGCTCTGAGGCAGCCCTCTCTAATTTGCACCCAGCTCCAGATGTGCTGGTCTACAATTTCCGTCATTTCCAGACAGATGGGCAAAACTCACAGGCAGGGAAATGTGCCCTAAAGTTAAGTTTCTTAATTGTTGTTGTGTGTGCCTTCAAGTCATTTCCAACTTATGGCAACCCTAAAATGAACCTATCATGGAGTTTTCTGGGGCTGAGAATATGTGATGGACCCTAGGTCACCCAGTAGGTTTCCATGGCTGAGTGGGGAATTGAATGCCTCAAGCTCAAACCACTATATCACACCGGCTCTCAAGTTTATTAATAAGCTTCCTTAAATGCTCCATCAGTATTATTCATGCTCATGCTGATTTATACCTTGTGCAGTGAATTCTTTATATCACATATATTTGTACCATCACATTGGTTAATGTGAAGGTGCTGATCACAGAATGCACAAAATGTACTTTACAGAATTTTACAATGTAGGTGTGAACATTAGCTAGTTATCAAATAATGATGCAGTTTTGGAAAGTGTTATTTCCCATTCCATCTTAGCCCTGAAGTCATACATTTTATTATTTGCTGCTATAGGCCTTTTCAGATATTCCTTTGATAATTGTCCATAAAGACAACAAAGGGATTATAAACATTTTGGATATATTAAGAATTTTGTAACGCAAAAGAGAAAAAGTTTTATTCATTTTGGTTTTCCAAGCTTACAGGAAAACCTTAAAATGATATTATATCTTGTAATATTATAATATTACTTTTATATTATTACACCAGAAATCGATCAATTAATATTAAAAGAGTATTACCTTGACATTCTGCCTTTGAAAAAAAGTCTACATGATGCCTTATGAAATTAAGAAATACAGTTTAAATCTAGACTTAGGGCCTTCCCACACTATACTTTTATAGTGCTATTATTTCACTTTCAACATCCTGTGGAATTCTGGGGTTTGTAGTTTACTGAGGCCAAAGAGCTCTCTGGCTGAGAACTCTAAATGCCCCTCTCTAAACTGAAATACCCCAGGATTCTGTAGGATATTGAAAGTGGAATAATAGCACTATAACAGTGTAGTGTGGAAAGGCCCTTAAGTCATATTTGGAGAAGACCTGTTGGAATCATGATTAACCTTTCCCCTTGACTTCACTGAGGTCATGTCTGCACTACACTGTTGTAGTGCTATTACTCCACTTTCAATATCCTATGGAATCCTGGGGTTTGTAGTTTAGGGAGGGGCTTTTGGATGTTGAAAGTGGAATAATAGCATTATAACAGTGTAGTGTGGAAACGGCCTGATTCTCCTCTAGGTATGTCTAAATCTGAATCCAACCCATAATTTAAAAAAAAAAATATTGCAAAACATAAAATAGAAGAAAAGGTAAGATTGCTAGTAGATAGTTCTGGGCAATAGTAATGGGAAAGAATTTAGAACTAGCAATTAACTGTTTAGTACACTGCCAGAGGGAGCCAATTCATGTGGCTGTCCAGATGCAGTCTGACTTCAGATCCAAGTACTTCTAGCACAGTCAACAGTAAGGAACACTGGGGATTGCTGTCCAATAACATCTGGTTCCCATCTCTGGTTTAGCAGACATAATTATGTCTTGCAGCCAAAAAAGAGAGAGAGAGAGAGAGAGAGAGAGAGTTAAGTAACTGGGGCAGACAAAAGAGACACACACCCAGAACAGAGATCAAGAGGATGAGGCAATCTATGAAAATGGGTAAGTTCATAGGACGGTATTAGATAGAATAACATGGAGGTAAGTGGTTCTATCCAGGTATATTATATTTCTTTGAGGAGACTGCAGCACAGAACAGAGATGGGGAACCTGCAGCTGCCTAGAATTTATTCAGCTGAAACTCACAACATATTTCAGCACGAGCCAGGTTGACTAGTGCTGAGAGGAAATTGGATATTCAGATGAACACCATTTCCCCAGTTGTAGTATAAATATTGATACAAGGTACACAGCAGTACCTTGAAGTACTTGTTAAAATCTATTCCTATCTGGTTTCTAGTCTTGTCGTAGAAAAGAAATAGCCTTGGTCACTCTGGTGAATGATATGGGTGGAGTAGGAGCACTCAATAACTTTTTGCAGGAAAATCACAAAGGAGTATTGCAGTAGCTTAAAAATTAACAAATTCTATTTGACATTATCTTTCATTGATGGCATTGCCTCTAGCTGTCCTACTGTTTGAAGTCAGAGTAGAGGTACCATGTGCACCAGATTCACCAGCCACACAAGACTAGGTGGGAGAGATGGTGGGAGCTAATTTTTACAGGCATGATTATAGATACAAAATTCAGTACAAAATTCAACATTTTCACTGTCTGCATTTCTTTTCTGGCCATTATTTTTGTTATTATTATTTCATGATTATTTCTAAATGTAATGTTGTTGCGAGGTGTTTAAAAAAAGTATGCATACCAGGTTTCAAATATGCTGGGTATGTGACTGGCTTGTGTGCAAACAACTAGAGTGTGGGAAAGGCTGGCCGGCTGGCTGGCTTTCTTTCTTTCCTTTGTTCTTGGAGAACAATTCTAGAATTCTAGAATTCTGCAGCCAGCATGGGTACTGGCCTGCTCGAGGATTCTAGGAATGCTACCTAAATAAACAGACAAACAAAAACAAATAAATAAATAAATATCCTGCAAATGACTTGAGTGTGTGTATTAGGAATGTAATTCTTTGCTACTTTTCTTCTCAAGGGAAGCAACAAGAGCCAGAATTCACTAAGGCAGTTACAAACATAACCACTGTGGTTACGTAGCTAATCTGCCCCTCCCGGTACAATTCCCTCCATCCTCACTTACTGGGCAGCAGACATTGCAAGCTAGGGAGGTCTGTTCCCCTGTTGATTGAGAAGCAGCTGACTTATGTCCCCCCACCTCTGTGGGCAATCTCTAGTGTGACAAGCAGAAGTAGGATACCCATCACAATTTCTCCTCCTACTAGAGATCTCTTGTTTGGGAAGACATCGATCAGCTGCTTCTGTTGGGCCCGAGGCCCTCTGGGTAGGCCCTGTGTTACACACTCACACATTTTAGTTCAGCCTGCTTTCACACTAACGAATATATCTTGGGGGTTAGTTCATGATGTTGCGTTGCTAGGTCAGGCTGCCCTATATGCTGCAGTCCTGTGAGAATAGCCAAGGAATGTTAACAATGGGTGCTTCGCTCCCTGCGCCGCCCGGTATGGTGAGAGGAGAGCGAAGCCTGATTAGAGTCCGTCTGCTGCCGTTTCTGGCAGGTGATGAGATTTGGCCAAGAGCCTATCATGCACCTGGCCCATGGGTACCTCAGTAATTGGCGTCCGAGGTGGGATAGCCCCCTCCTGCCTGTTTCGGCATGGTGGGTTGATGGATTGGCAGCCTGTTTTGCCACTCGCATACGAAAAGCCTATATAATTTGTTGGAACAAAGAGAACCCTGCTGTGTTGCCTGCTTTGCCTTTCCGACGGAGTCAGAGTGTATGTATGCTTGTGCGCCTTTCGTTTTTCTTTTCACTTCTTTGCTTAATAAACTGCATCCTCAAAGACCAGAACTGGCTTGGTTCTTGTCTCCCAGCATCTTCGAACCTTGCACGGCCACCCAATCCAGGGAGGGTCGTGTGTGCTACAGCTTCCCAGTTGGCAGGGGAATTGACCTCTCTTACATATTGCAGCTGGTGCCCAGTAAGTGGAGATCAAGGGATTTTCATGGTCCCTATATATTCCATAAACTAGTGAGTATATAGAGATCCTGAAAATGAACAAGTCACAAATGTGTAACTTAGGTTGTTCATTTGTAATTGCCTTAATGAATTCTTGGGCTGTAATTTTAGCATTTTTGTACCCACTGCAAGAAAGTCTCACAATTCAGGGCTTACACTGTACAAAATTTACAAGTGGCTGTTTTGCAGAGAAAGCAACATTTTCTGCATGTAAAACAGCGTCTTCTGCACAGAAAAAGCTGTTCTCTCCATAGCAAATGCTGCATTATGTGCAAAACAACAATGTGTGAATTTTGTACAAAATAAGTTCCAAAGTGCAAATATTATCCAGGATTTTTCTCATCAGGGTTTCATGGCAATCAAAAAACGTGATTCCCAACCATTTTTTTCCCAAATATTTTTGAATATTCTTTCTATCTCTAGTGTGCATCTCAATAGAATCTACCAATATGTGCGTGAATTCTAGTAAAACCCAGTTCCATCAAATATGCTTAGGATTCTGGTATAAAATATAAGTCCACATTTTTAAGCAATGTTTTTCTCTATTTCTCCAAGTGTACCCTAAAAGATACACATGCATCACTTGTTTTTGCTATGTTTTGTTGCCTGCTGTTAATTCTATATCACATGTCTTTAGGGAATGTTGTTTAATATAAGAGATTAGTCAAATGTACAAACACAAACTATTACTTAAAGATAATGCTGCAATATATGTTTAGCTGCAATTACAGCTTGTGTGATCGAGACCTCACAATATCCAACAGTATTTATTCAAGCTAAAATCCAACATTAATTTATTCAAGCCCCTCCTCAAGGCATTGCAAGATATATATTTTGCCCCGATATGGCTATACAGTTCGCTCTTGGCACAGCATGACACCAAGAGGGTGGAAGGGTTCTTTCTGGAGAGAATCTCATAGAAGTGTCTTCCTTTTACAAAGGAGTGGTAATCTGTGAGCCAAACAAGTGTAACAGAAGGTATCCATCCAGTTGTTTCTTTATCTCCCCAAGGCTTCATAAATGTATGATGCTTGTCAAAATATTTTGCCCTCAAGCAATTGGTTGACATGTTTCCTGGCCTACAACTATTCCATCATAGGCAAGACCAGAACCTCTAGGCTTGTGTTTTACAAGAACTCCAGTAATGTTTTCATATAGCAGTTAGATTTTCTTACATCATAAAACAGCACACTTTAAAGAGGATTAACAGATAATCCTTCCCACATATTCTCCCTCTGATCACTTTCTTGGACTAGGCTGAGTCACTGTCACTCCAAGATTTTACAGTGCCTTCCCCCTGGAGATCTGCCCGTCTCCTTCATTGTGTGCTTTTCACTTGCATGTTTTTAACTGGAGACATTTTTCCTTTCAACAAATTTTTAACGTTTGATGACGTGCTGGTATTAAAGCAGCCATGCAACCTACTTTACAAAGATTTGGAGGGTTGCCTGTCTAGTCCTATTTCTGGCCAATAGTCTGAAGGGGGCAAACTCAACCTGTAGTGTTGGAATGAAATATACCCTCCCACTATGGGCTGCCACTGCCAACACAAATCTGGTTTCAAGGTAAAGAAACCTAAGAAGCTGAGTGGCAGCAACCTTGAAGATGCCAGTCATCAACACTAACAACAAAAAACCTGGACCAGGAATGAGAATTGTGTGGCCCTCTAGACATTGTCAGACTGCAACTTTCAGCACTAGCTATGCTGGCTAATACTCAGATTTGGTGTCTAGAAAAATTTGGAGGGCTGGTTGTATTTCATCTCTGACCTAGATAGTGGCACATGCTACCTGGGCACAGTCTCCAATGTATGGGGAAATCTTTCTATAGAAATCATAACAATCAACAATTTTTTCTAAATGTGCATTTGCAACTTGGGTACAAACCAGAGTCCTCTTTCTTTGGTACTGCCATTGCTAGTCTGCCGCCTGCCTGCCTGCCTGCCTTCCTCCCCCTCTTTCTCTCTCTCTCTCATACATTAAGTGGGCCCTAAGTTGTTTTTAGTACCACAACTGTATTAACTTATAGTTTCCCAGTTTTTCTTATCGTGCTTGAATATATTTGTTTTATTTTAGATAAATACTGTTTGGGGTATTTATTGATAGAAAAGCAGAACTGAACTTGATAGAAACAGATAGAGTTGCTAGGTTGAAAACTGAATAGGGCTCCTGTACATTTAATGATTGTTCAGAAAAAAGAATTTCAGCAGTTATTGCTTCATACCTGGTTGTGTGATAAGCAACACTTGCTGACATTCCCCCTTCTACATAGTCCTTAAAGGTTCAGGAGGCATCCCCAGTTTTTAGTCTGGCAGCTCTAGTATTACCCCAAAACGTGGGTAACTCAGGAGTCCGCCTACGATGCCAGTACCTCCACATGATAGAGGGGAATTAATTATCTCAAAATTAGGAGGCCTGCGAGAGGAGAGTAACAACGAGATCTTTTCCACCAATGTTTACAGAGTCTTGCAGGAAAGAACCAGCCAGAGATTCATAAGTAAACGAAGGATATGTTTTATTGAGAGAATTCACTCACGCATTCATACAAGATACAAAAGTCACACATTCACACAAGAGCTAACTGAAGGATAAAGGGAGGAAAAATTACGGATAGAGAGGCTGAGGGTGTGATAACTGAAGCCCCTGTCAGAGCTGCTGATGACGAGCAGCAGCTGTTGGTCCCTGTGGCTCTGGCTGGAGATGAGTCCTGCAGGTCAAGAGTTCCCCCTGCTGCCATGGACCAAGCAGGCTCGGATGTTCCTCTGCCTGCTCCTTTAGGGCAACAGGGATCCAATTCTGAAGATGGTTTGGAGCCTGTGCTCCAAACCATCTTCAGAATTGGATCCCTGTTGCCCACAAACAAGGCGGAGACTCAAGAGAGCTGAGCAAAGGGAGGCTTCCTTGATTAAGTTCAAGAAGCAGTGACTAGCCACACCTGTGGGCTATATAACTGCCTGCCTGGAAGCTTTCCTTTGCTTGTGGCAAACTTCTTTCAAGCCCTCCTTTTGCCTGTTCCTTGCTCCCAGCACCTGGTTCCTGCTACCTTGAATTGATCTCTGGACTCTTAACCCTTGGCTTTTGGAACTCTGACTATGGCTTTTGCTTGATGCTCTGGTAAATGAACTCCTTCGTGTAAAGTGCTTGCTTGTCTCCTCCTGGCTGGACTTTGCTGGCTCTCACATTCCCTTCTCTGGGCTGGCTCGCTGCCCAGGTCTCTGACCTTGACAGAGGGTTTGGGGTTATAATTACCAACCCTGAAGAGTAGTGAAGAAGCAGCAATGTGGCCTAGACTTGTGTGTCTAAGGACAGTGCACAGTTGGGAAGCAAACTGGCAGAGAGACATTCAGCAACTGGTCAACTGCAAAACTAGTTGCCCAGAATTGGGGATTTTTATACTCTGTTTCCCTCCCTGAAGGGGTGTGAGTTAATTGCTCTCCCAGTCTAGTGGACAATGGGAATTGCAGCACTGACAGTGGGGTCTGGATGGTGCTAATGGTTTCAGTACTTAAGTGACAAAGAGATAATGATTGTCATAATAGCCATGTACTTGAGGAAAGGTCAGGACAATGCAAGGAAAATGCCCAAGAATGAGGTAGGAGGGTTTAGACAATCACTGTTTGATGGGAATGTAGGCTTGACCATTGTATTCCAATTGGAGAGATTTTGCTGTCGCTTAAGTCTATTATTGTAATCTGCCTGACAATGACTTTGACTTCACCTGAAGGTGAGTGTGGGCTGACCTGCCTTGCAGTCTCATGTTTGCAATATTTTCCCCTGTCCAGTTTGATCTTCCAGGCATTTCAGGTCACATTTCATATCATTGCCAATTAATGTAGCTTGCCAATTAAGTAATGTTTGCCAATTAAACCATATCAATATTGGGGGGTGCATGGGACTATAACATTAGTACAGAAATAGATATTGGTGGTGGTGGTGGTGGTATTTTGGGTGAGGCAGGCCTGTCCTCTCTGACCAAAGCTTTTTAAAAATTGCTGTGAGGATAGGAGAAGATACATTCCCCTTGTCTTTCAGAATATAGTAGGCTATAATTCCTTATGAATGCATGTTAGCTGTTTTCTGAAGGGTGGGTCTTTGACTCGTTAGTTCTTGGGCAATGTTCAATGTTCATAATAGACCTGATAATTATTCAGCTTGGTCCCCTAAAAAGAAATTTTAAGGTAGAATTTGGCCCAGAAATTATTCCTGGACCTTTAAAATCCTAACTGTGATTTCTTGCCTGAAGGCACATTCCAGTGAACTGCAATGATGCCTTATACCAATGACTCTCCCTTCCTGCAGAAGAGGTGAAATTTTAAAGCATGGGGATGACTGTTCTCAGTCTGATGCCTTGTTATGCCAAGTTGGAGCACAGAAAAAAAATTTTTTACAGCTGAGTTATAAACCCCCTGAAAATAGGTTTTATTATGGAAATGCAAACGCAACCATAGCTATAGCAACATGAAAGGCTCTGCTATAATAATGCCTAGATCCAACCCTTTGTGTACAATTGGCATAGGAAAAATATGTGATTTTTGTCTTTTTCCTTGACTCTTACATGTCAGTGTCAGTTCACAGTTGGTCTCTGTTTGTAGCAAAAAAAAAAAAAAAAAAAAAACTTAAAAAATGTGAGTAATCCTTACTTATGGCTAAGGACTCAAGGGCACCATATCCAGTATTACCCTACCTATCATACATAGCTACAACATAGCTACCGACAGTTGAAATGTTTTTCCTGAGAGGAAAGATTTGCTGTTCTCTGTAAGCTAAATCCATCAAGTACAAATATCTATCAAAATTTAGTGTCTTGCTAGTGGTGCAGACTCCATGGCTTAGCTTTCCCTTTGCTTGAAGGCATCATAAACACACACACACGCACACACATACACACACACACACACAGAGGAAAAGGGGAGGATAAGATAAAGAAGTTTAAGGCCTAGTTCTGAAACTGAGGGCTAAATCCAACAGTATGCTGGTGAATCATATAGAACGTTCTTCCCCTTTCCTCCTCCCCCCTCCATCCTCTGTGCTGCTCAAATACTAGCTCCAGAGAGGTTCCCAGCCCTCCAGTGCTGGCTTTTGAACCTATTTTGAGGTTATATTGGGGAGGGAATTACCTACCCTTCCATTTCCACTGGATTCCACCATTGTGCCAGTGGAAGTCGATCCATGGATCCTATCCTTGCACACATTTATTTATTTATTTATTTATTTATTTATTTAAAAAATCTTCCTTAGTAATTTTATTCATTCCCAAATTCACCGCAGAATGTAATTTAGATTGGTTACAAAAATCATTTCTGCAGATTTTAGCAAGTGAACACATACCCCCAAATTCCTCTTTCTTTGATTGGGATAATTTGATTTCCCCAAGGACTTGAGGAACAGACGCAGATAAAGTGGGTTTCACTATCTTCATGATGGTTCACAATGCGTGAGAAACTCTATCTTTTATGACACAATTTGATCTGCACCTCCTGGATTAATGCAGAGATTAGAATTTAGCTGTCCACCAGATTTTCACTTCTCAAGTATTCTGATTCTCAGCTCACACAGAAATGTACACTCAAAGTGAACTTTAAAACTATTTTTGAGTGAAAATGTGTTAAGAAACACACATTCTGAGAAGAAATAAATTTTAAAATACATTCTGTAGTACATGTGAAAATTTTGTGGGGTTGTTGTTTTTTAAACAAATTCGCACATCACTGCAATAGATTGGTCCACTTCTGTGACTGCATGGATGCCTTAAACACTTAAACACGTGGATGCCTTAAACACTTTTTGATCAGAGCCAATCCTTTCATTAGGCAGAAGGATGCCCCATCTCAGATGATGGAGTGAAAGGAACCTAAGAGAGGCTCTTGCTGCTGCTCTAGAAGACTCTAAATGCCTCACTCAGAGGTATCTTCATAGATAGGCACAGGGGCCCAGACTGCTCCGTGTTTTGTGTGACACTCAGAGTGAGACAAAGGGGGAATGGTAGTGATTTGAAGACCATAGTGGTGGTAGACCTCCTCCTTGGGACCTTCTGTTTGTCATCCTGTAGTAGCTGGAATTATTTCTGCAAGTCCCACTTTGACAATGGCAAGAAGGCTCATAATACGTTCCTAGATGTGGAACGTGTCTTTGGTCCCCGTATGTCATTCTTCTCCCCCAGCAAATGTATTATGTGGAGACAATGGGGTTTCACTTGTTGTAACCACTCTCAGAATCATATTTCCTGCCAGCTTCATGTCACGGTCCCCTTATTGGGACTGAAAATCTGAAGCAGGGATCTCATTCCAGCTTTTACAAATCCAGAGTTTTTTTCTTTAGGAAACCATCTAATTTAAAGTCTAGGTTATTTTTCTGCCACTGTTTGGGGAGGAGTTTTAAAACAATCCTGCTGTTCCACGTACACAAGTCTAGTGCATGTACCCTTCTGCTGTTCCAATTTCGCAGAGGCAATCCTGATTAATCCTCCACCATACCACTTTTTCACCTGCTTTGAAAATGTCCTAGTTTTCTCTCTCCTCCTCCCCATGATTTCCCCCTTTGTCGTTAAACTTACTTCAACCTCTGCAAACTGAGTTTGAAATATATAAGCAGTTTACACCCAGTTAACTCAGCAGGGAGAGGAGATGACAGTGGTGGGAGAGCCAATCTTGCTCTTCCTGCTAGGCCTCAGAGAAAAGCTGCCGTAGGCTCTCCTGGCTTGTGTGTTCTTCCTCATTAATAACTTTTGCCATCTTAATGGCACTCTAATGTTGGTTGGCCATTTTTCATCTGTGAAATGTTTGAGGATATGTGTTCTTTCAGTTTTGGGATTTTATCTTGTTCATTTTCCAAGTCTTGGAAGCTTTGCTGATGGTTGACAGGTAGATACTTTACACTGGGATAGGGTGGGTTTTTTTCATCCCCTGGACCCCAGCAGGTTGTACTACCAGTCAGAAATGAAACCAGAAGTAATGTCATGTCACTTCTTGCTTAGATTTTGGAAAGATTTGAGGCTGTTTCCCTCCCATGTTGAGATCATGGGAAGGTTGGGGTATTTGGAACAAAACCCATCATGTTCATAATGGTTTTAAGCAGTTTGGAGTCGATTGGAAGGGAAAAAAGTGTCTAGGGGCTGGTAGGATATCCTGAGGGTTTCAGGGTTCATAAAAAGAGTTAAGGCCTGGACTTTTCATAGTTCTGCTCTATATGGATTCTATTATTAATGTTTTTATAACTTTTTAAAAAGTATGAATACCCCTAGTGGTATTCTCCAAGTAGTATTTACCAAATGTATACAGTGTCAGCCAGTCAATCAATAGTGGCACCAGTGTCATGAGATAACATCACAATTGCTCAGCAAGAACGATGCCTTACAGGGATGGGGAGATATCACCAGTTTATGACAAGTTCAGCAACAGAACAGACTTGAAGAATAATCAGATTATGGACTATCTTTTAGATTATCATTGGGACATTGATTTAAAAAGAGTGTGAGAGAGTATAAGTAAATTATGGAGGAATCCGTAATTCACTAATAGTAGCCCCATTGAATCCATAGTTGAATGATGAGCCAACACTTGCAAATCCCATTGATTCAATGGGTCTTTCCCAATTGAGACAACCAACAGGATTCAGAGACCAGTCTCAGGCTCCATAGTTCTGCTGGTAATGGAACTGACTTCCTGTTTAATCTGACATGTACGTAACTCTTTTTAAAGGTTATTTCTTTATTAGTTTTAAACAAACTGTAAGATTCACAGGAAGAGCTACAATTAAAGAAATATATGTTAAATAAAAAAGAACTATAAAACTAAAACACAATGCTGGCACACTAAATTAAAACACTGAATATTAATTAAAATACTAAATGCTAATGCACTAAAGCACAAAAGGGCCGTGACACCCCCCCCAACTGTAATGAAATAAAGAAAAATGTAAAAAGAAAAAGTATGTTATTCTACCATTATAGATCCAACTAAGTAATCCTACCAGAATTACTAGTGACCACAGCCACAAATTATTGCATTGTTAGATTTCTCATTGGTCAAAATCCATAAATGTTTTCCAAACTTTCAGAAAATCTTCAATTGACTTATCCTTTAAAACCCACATTAGTTTGGCAATTTGGGCTAAGAGTCTTGTACTTAACTATTAATTTCCATCTCATAAAATAGGCTGTACTCATCTGGAATGGAATACATTTCTCTAGGTAGGTAGCTGGCTGAAATGCCATCCAGATTTCCTTCAGTGAACCAGATGTAAAATAGAGAGACTGAGTCTCTGGATATATAAAAAGCTTTCATTTCTCAAATTAGCCCAATGCGTTTCAACCAAGAAATATTTGTATAGCCTTCTTCAGGGAATATTAAAAGAAAAGATGGGCGGGGGTGGGGGGACTGGAAGCATTAATTATTATAAAGCAAGGCGTAGACTGAAGAAGTAATACACACACACATACACACGCACTTCATATTAAGTTGCATATAAAATACAATCATTAAGAATGTATTGAACCAGATAAGACTGCATACAAGTAAAACATTACTCTAAATACTTACAAAACAAGTTGAAAATCAACTCTGCAGGGACTTCTAAAAATTGTACCTCTAAAGATTATGTCTTAATCATAATGGTTTGGCTGCAGAGAGTAAAGGACCTTTGGGAATGTATAAAAAACAGAATGGTAAAGTCAAGGTGTAAATGCCAGGTCTACATTTGGAAGGGGTGGGCTAGAGAACCAACCCTCAGTATATAATCCATTTTCTTTCTAAACAAAAACCCAATCATGCTAGGAGGAGGGGGAGGACAGCTTCTCTGGAACCCAGAAACAAAGATCCTGGAAAGACTAGTTTATGTTCTATAAAATGATCAGCAAAACTGGTGGGTTTGTTTGTTTGGTTGGTTCCTAATATTCCTTCTTTTTTTCTCTCCCCTCCTCATTTGTTCTCCTTCAGTGAACACCTTAGAATCAGCGCTTCAAATATATATCCAATAACTTTATGCAAGGTGTCAAATTAAGGAGTGCCTATTCATGCTACACAGTTGTAGTGCTATTATTCCTCCTTAACTGCCATGGCTGTATAATATGGAGTACTGGGACTGGTGAGGCATGGAAGTGCTCTGGCTAAGAATTCTAAATGCCCATCCCTAAACTACCAGCCCCAGGATTCCATTGGACAGAACCATGGCACCTAAACTCTAATCAAAATGCTCTATCTAGTGTGAATGGTTTATAAGCCACAAGTGGATTATATGACACTCATAAGCATTTTCACAACTGGTTTATAAGGAGTTTAGAACTAAAATCCAGTGTCAGTATTTGCTTTTCTTCTTTCTTCCCTTCTGATTCTTTTTCTTTCTGTGTCATGCCTTTCAGATTGAATCTTTCTGTCCAGTTTATAATTTTATTGATCTTTGTCATCCTTCCTAGAAGCTTGTTTCCCTTAAAGCTGAGTGTAGGGTGACAAGACATTAAGCAAGCAAGAAATAAATATTACTGATTTTTATTTTATATTTACATGCTTTGAACTTGTAATGTTTTGATTTACATTTTTGCCTACATTAATAGCCATTGTGCCTTGTGCTGCTACTTGGGGACAAAGAAGATGGAACAATTACAACTTTTGCTGCTACTTTTCCTTCCATTCCTCCTCCTCTTTCTCCTCCTTCCTTTTCTTTCTCTTCCTGTTAATTAATTTATTTGTTTACTGTCTTTCCCCCACATACCCTCTAAAATTTCACAGATGGAAACCAGGACATATATGGTCAGGCAACATCAGCATATCGTGAGGATGGGAAAAGTTATTAATGAGGAAAGAGCATACAAGCTAGGAGAGTCCGCAGCAGTTTGCTTTTGGCTGAGACTACTGGGAAGGATGAGATTCCATCCCTTCCTCATCTCTTCTCCTTAGTGAATTGAGTGCAAACTAATTTTGCAGTTTGAACTCAAGTTTGCAGCAGCTAAAGTAAGCTGAGGAGGAAGAAGGAAAGTGGGAAGAGAAGGGGAAAATTGGGATATTTTAAAAGCAACTGAAAAAGCAGTATTAAAGAAAATTAATCAAGATTTTCCCTACCAACCTGGGACAATAGGAGTGTTATGTCCCCAGCACTGAGAAATTATTTCTGAGGCTTCCATAAATAACAGACTTCATTCAAATCTGCATCCTAATATTAATGCTGCTGCAAATAATGTCACATGGAAGCATCATTTCTGCATTCGGACATGCCTCAAAATGTGGACATCATTCCTCACTGCTGCATTGCCTTCAATGAAGGTAGATATCTGTATGCAAGGTAGCTTTGACTTGGAAGCAAGAATGCTCACCCTCTTTCCTCCCATGTATGAGTCTGAGGGGGGTTGATTCTACCCTCAAGAATCAAGTTTCCTTGTTCTGTCCCTGCATTTTTCCCCCATTACAGCTGCCTACTTTGGTTCACCTTGGATTGCATGGGTGGCTTCAAACTGTTTTCTTATAAACCTTGTTCCCCTCTTTTGATGCCTGCTGTCCAACTGCAATATAGTATCATGATTTTTTTTTTCTTTCATTATTTCCTCAGCCTGCAATTTCTGGAAAGGAAGAAAAAAAAAAAAAGACAATATGCCCACCATAATAAAACACAGTGAGGTAATCTGCTTAACTGAGAGAGAAGTCCCTTCAGATTATTAACAGATGAAATCTAGAAAGTGTAGCATTTCAAAGCTGCCAAGCCCTTGGTGGAATATTTTACATTCCAGTGGGTTCATCTGTTTAACAGTCAACATTTTGCTGTGTGTATTAGCCTTGAGTACATATGCTTTTGGTTTTGGCTCTTTATTGGCTTTGTTCTTTATTACCACACTTTCCTTATTACAGACATATAGGAAATCATAACCGAAATGATAGGCCTATTTTATTGTATGGCATAAATAGAAATAAATATATCCTGCTTTTATCTTTGGAACATACAAGGGCTAAATAAATAAATAAATAATGCACTTGTAGTCCTAAATGTGGTGCACATCCGGTTTCATGCAGTCATTCAGATTTTCTCCCCCTGTACTTTTAATTCAGGCCATGCTTGTAATGAGGAAGCTCTCACACTCAACCCACAAACAAGTAGAGCTTCTCAGGGCTGGGAAAGTAATTGCCGCACTTTTGTATCATATCCTACAATGGCACTTTTATGTATATTATAAGTCGGCCTCCTCTTTCTCTTCCTCCCCACCCCCCTCTTGGCTGTAGACATTGCCTTTCTCATCCCTTTCCATTTTATATAATGCAACAGCATGTTGTAATCCAACACTTGAAATTAATGCCTCTTGAATTGTAATTAATTAATTAATTAATTAAAGAGACAGGATATTAACTAATTAATTAATATCCTGTCTCTTTCCCAGCATGGGAACCAAAGCAATTTAAAAAAGCTCAGCTAAAATATTACTTTACAAAAATTAAAAATAAACAATTAGTTAAAACAATTTAAAGTGCATTCAAAATACAGTGCAAGAGAAAAAACAGCACACCATGTTGAAAACACTCTTCTGTCACATGATTTAAGAATGACTAAATAATAATAATAATAATTCATTTGCGTGATGGTAGAAAGACAGCAGAACACAGGACCACCAAATAGCCTGTGGGAGGGACTTCAGCTTACTTATACCTGTTCTTTTATGCCTCCAAAATGACTCTGACATTTCGCTGACCCCCATCATAGGGTTTCCTTGGCAAGATTTGTTTGCCATTGTCTTCCTCTGAGGCTTAGTGTGACTTACCCAGAGTCACATAGTGGGTTTCCATGACTGGTTCTCTATTTTGCTTATATGCAGGGTTTTTTTTCTTGTTTTTTTTTTTAAAAAATCTAAATCAGGGTAGCCCAAGGCTCTATGTGATCCTTCAAGTCTTTTTTTTTTTTTTTTTTTTTTTTGCAGTCCTCAACAGCACAGGACTCTTCAGAGAGATTTCCTTTTCTATCAAAAAAATAGTGAGGTGCCTGTCCTGGAAACCTTCACGTAGACCCTTTCTGCAGCTTAACTTCTTGCAGCGGCATCCCAGTGGGGATCCCAGCAGTGGCTTTGAGGGGAAGGGAGCACGATGGCAGCACTTCCCTCCACATGGGACTGGCTTGCTGTGGAAGGGAGCACAATGAACATGCGGCTTCCTTCCGCAGTGCAGCCAGGTACTTTCCCAGGCTGCACTGCAGCAGGAAGTGCCACCGTCATGCTTCCTGCCCTCCTGCAGGACAGGTAAGTGCAGGATGGTGGCATGATCGCAATTCATTAATGGGGAAAACCTGTCAATGATTTAACCTGTGATTGCGTCACCTGGGGACAGGAGAAGGAAGGGGCCATGATAACGGGATGGTGGGATGGGAGGGTTCTGTGGAAAGGGCTTAGTGTTAAACACAAAAAAAGTAAGTTTTTCAAATCCAGAAGTTAACAAGTAGTCACTTTGGTTTGGTTTTGTGCATTGAGGGGAGAAAATAAACTGCCCAGACCCTCCACAGTTGCCGTGTCCAAGAAAGAAGGGGACTGAAGCCTTATGGAAGCCAAGCCACTAAATGCAGATCCTCTGCCCTTAATTGCAAACATCTGTCTTCTGTACTGAGGAGAACGCTCTTTGTTTATTCTCAGAGGCACTCTCTTCTTAAACACTAGCACACTCCAGGTATAATCTGAGATTAACAGAGTCCAGGTCTAAGCTGTAACTTGGGTTAAATTCTACTTATGCATATATCTGCCAGTGTTTCATATAGGATTGTCTGATATGGTGGAAGACAGGATGGGATGTTAAGGTTAAAAACTTTTGAAAGTGGATACATGTGTTTCTCACCAGCATTTGTGCCTCCCAAGAGAAAGCCTTTATAAACATTTCAAAGCAGCTGCAAGTCTTTGACCTTCCTTTTCTGTTCAATTTCTTCTTTAAAAAATAAAATCTCCCCAAGGAAATTAAGTACAGAAAACTACATTAATAGAACATTAGAGGTAATGTTACATGTTAAAAGTTTGGCAGTTGAGAAGTGATTCCCATAACAGCTCTGACTCTGTCACCTTGTAGTTACACATAATGCCAGTGTATAACTAGAACACACTACTCTATCTTGTCTTTTCTTTGATTCACAAACTGTATTATTGTTAGGAGCTGCCTTTTAAAAAAAATGCCTAGGTACAGTTTTGCAGTGTGTGCGTGCGTGTGCACGCACGCATGCATGCATGCATGCATGCATGCTCTGTGTGTGTGTGTGTGTGTGTGTGTGTGTGTCCTGATCCTGCAATATACTAAGAGCAGTCACGGATTCAACTAAAGTGAGCAATACAGGAGTCTATGGCCATTTCCACACTACACTGTTATAATACTATTATTCCACTTTCAACATCCTTTTTAATTCTGGAGTTTGTAGTTTACTGAGACCAAAGATGCCCCTCCCTAAACTGAAAACTCCAGGATTCCATAGGATGTTGAAAGTAGAATAATAGCACTATAGCAATGTAGTGTGGAAATGGTCCCTATTGTAAGATTACAGAGTGGAAAAGTTTCTTTTTCTAGTTTCTATCCCCCAGAAGACAGATAGAAGTGGGTACTGTAATCCTAAAAGTAACAAAAAGTAAGATGTGGTCTTCTGAGAGTTATTGTCCGAAAAAGCAACTTTGGGTGGATGGCCTATGTTAGAAACTGGGGAGAGGGATTGTGTTCCTATCAATTCTCTTGGACCACTTGCTGGGTTTTGATACCACAGACCCTGGGACTTAGAGGTACTGCTTCCCAGTGACTCCATTCCTTCCTGGAAGGCAAAGCCCAGGAGATGGAACCAGGTGGTGGTTGTTCTTCTCTGATACCTTAGCTTTGACCTGTGAACTTCTTTAGGGTTCCAGCTTGTTTCCCATGCTATTTTACATATACATGAAACTGCTGGAAGGGTTAGCCAAAGCTGCTGGATTTGATGCCACTAGTATGCTGATGCCACACAACTCTGTTTTTTTTTTCTTCCCACCCAAAATCAAGGAAGCTGTCTCAGTTCTAAACCAGCTCTCATTGTCAGCAATATGTTGGATAAAAGTAAAGTTTAAGCCAGACAAAGTTGAAGTGCTTTCCTGATCAATCGAAAAGATCTGGGAATAGAAATTCAGCCAATGCAGGATAGAATTACAGTTCCCCTGAAAATACAAGACTGAATTTGGATGTACTCCTAGAGTGAGCTCTGAACCTAGATGCTTAGGCTTCTGCATTGGTTATAAATTTCTCTGAATAATCTAAAGCTAGTGACCACTTCAAAACGCATGACTCTTGGAAAGCTAGGACTGGAGAATGAGATTTCTAAATTAAGGATACAGCTAAGATTGATTGGTTGCAAGTCTGGGGAATATGAAATCCTCCTATGCTCAGGACATATTTGGACTGATCCCACAATCATTCCCATTTTCAGATGAGGCTTTTATTGTGCAACAAATGTGCCTCAGACAAGCAAGGGGATCCTGACAATGTCATCCTTATTTCTAACAAGTGTTTCCCCACTGGTTTTAACTTCTGTTATCTTTCTAGAAAAGAAAACACTCCCCCTGTTGATGCTAAGATGGAAATCATCCACTAAGGTGACCGTAGCAGTCTCAACTCCATATCCTGCTCTGAAGCTGGTTTCAAATGGGTCAAGGAAGTGTGTGTCATACAAGACCATCTGGAAGACAACTGCCTCCTCAATCACCTTGCACCAAAATGGAAGATTAGAAGCTAGTCTCTAATTATTAAGGTCCAGGGCATCCAGGGAGGGTTTTTCAAAAGTGGTCTAACCACTACCTCTTTTAAACAAGATGGAAAGTTCCCCTCCCTGAGATATGTATTAATAATGTGTTGTATTTGGAGTCTGACTGCATCTCCTCCCTGGACAGTCAGCCAAAATGGACAGGGATCAAGGAACCAAGTCATCTTCTTTACTTGCCCTTGCAGCTTGTCCACATCAATAGTGCAGTTTTTTTTAATCTGAAAAATGTGGCCCTTTGAAGAGGAGATTGAACCAATAAATGGCTGCTTGCATCCTGCAGGCCACATGTTTTCCACAACTCACCTGGGCCTAGACCTGCTAAGCACAGTACCCATATGAGTCTGGACCTAGTTTCCTGTAGTGATGACACATGGACCACACAGCAGAAAACAGCTCCCTTCCCGGTGGTGTAGAAAGGCACCCCTTTGGTCTATCCACAAGCTGCTCATAGTTTCCCTTGTGAAATAATGGGCTGGATCTAGACTTAGTCATGCTTAGAATAGACTCTTTGTAATCAGTGGGACTTATACATACACTTCAAAATCAATCTGTAAATAAAATCATTGGAAATAAATAATGGATTGGATCTATAGTCAGCCATGCTTTGTTGTTATGTGCCTTCCAGTCATTTCCAGCTTCTAGAGACCCTAAGGTAAACGCATCATGGGATTTTCTTTGTTCAAAGGGAATTTGCCTTTGGCATCCTCTGAGGCTGAGAGTGTGTGACTTGTTGAGTATCACCTAGTGGGTTTCCATGGCAGGGATTTGCACCCTGGCCTCCACAGTTGTAGCTCAAACCACTTCATCACACTGGCTCCCTTAGTGATGCTTAGAAAGGTTTAAGAAGTCATGACCCACTTGAAAGTCCTATTGATTTACTCAGTGGGTCTACTCAAAGCATGTATAAGTGTGAATCCAAACCATTATGTTAAGTGTTTTCCTTACTGGGAGCATCTTCTTCCCAGTTTTGAATTACTGTAACATTTACCTATCATCGTGTCAGTTTAAAATATGCATATTAATAAATTAACGGGAAACCTCAATGCTGATTAGCAGCTCTAGTTCTGTTCATTCTTTTGGTTTTATAAAGGAATCAAATACAGGCATTTTTATTTCATGAGGCAACAGCTGTCAAGGTGGTTTTGTGCAGGCCACAGTGGAAAAGGGGTAAATTAAAAGAAAGATGACTGGGACAGCTGTGCAGGAGTGAAGGTGGATACCTCATTCAGCAATTTTGTAAGAATAATAGTTGTGGAGATAAGTATTTATGAGAAGGATTTATGGGACAATTTTGCAGCACACATATGGGAAGAGTCACCAGAGCCATTTATTCCTAGCAAAGGGGGTCAACTGGTTCCAGCAATGCATTTTTTTTTTTGTACAACAAATATCCTTTCTTATATGCAATACGCCTGACAATCGCAGCCCTCTGCACAATGAGCCGATGAGACGGATATCTTTCGAAGTTTTACCTTTCAGTGCTCTCTCTTTCCTTCATAATTGCAAACAACAAGCCTCTAAACTCAATAGACTTGAGAACCCAAACGCAGCCACACGAATCAAAACAGCTCTTGGAGAAATTAGGTTATCATTCATTAGCTATCTATCATTTGGCCACTGGTAGGCTGGCAGGATATAAGGGCCATTTAATTAGGCCCAGCACCACTCTTTGGTGTGAAAAGGCTCTCAAAAGCTTCAATTCCCCACAGCTTCACAGCGGGAAGTTGTTGGCGATAATTGACATAGGATTTCCTTGTTAACCAGCAGCAGACATGCTGGATTAAAGCGACAGAGATCTCGAGAAGAAAGTGAAAAGAGATAAGACAGGGGGCTCGGAAAGACTTCTGCTTATTTTGCACTTGAGGATGATGAGCAAATAGCAATAACAAACTGGAGAGCTGCTTCCTGCACGTAAGGCCTCTCCACTTATCAGGCCCATTTCAGCTTGACTGATCAAAGATTGACTACCCTTAAAATAACACGGGGCCTGGGGTTTGTTAGTTTATTAAGCTGCAGGTTTTATGAATTATCACCATTTTAAAGATGGATTGCAGCTTATGTGAAGGAAGAGAGGATTATCATGTTTTCATCTAAACAATTATAAAATATCACAGTTGAAAGCTTGCTTGCAAATGACATCATTTTCCCCCTGCAAACTAAACAGGGTCATTGTATGCCTTCATACACAGGGCTCCAACAAGTGCACCAGTCTGGGGGAAATTAACTCTGCTTTTGAGAAGACGATTGCATGGACATATATCGCTAACACAGGGTGCTTGTGAAGTTTGAAAGGGAAGCATGTTTAATTTTTGAGCAGAACCATTCAGGTCTTGCTAAAAGGGAGCTGGGGGGTGGATGGGTGGAAGAATGGGAAAGGGAGAGAGATGAAGCCCTATTGAGATGTTTCCTAAAATATGCTTCTGATAAATGATACCGAAGCAGATCCACATGAGTATAGTTAAAATGAAAATGTCTCCTTTAGAGCAGAGACAATTATTGTATATCACTTAATAACTTAACCTTACAACAGCACATGTGGTATTAATAAAGATCCCAAAGCAGTAAAACCTTGTTACAGTATTTCCTCCTGAGTATTTTTTTTGGACATATGTGGATAAGGTTGCACGCACAGACAGAATATAAAAGCTTAGAACATTATATATAATCAAGCCAACATTCCCTTGAACAGGCAAAGTTGGACATTCTAATTCCACTATTGCACATAAAACTGAGTCTAATGTCAGTAATGAGCCCTATAATGATGTGATTCACCATGATTACCAATGCTGTGGCTGTCCATACAAAATGTTGTGTTCTATACTTTTAGAAGTGTAATACAGTCTTACAGATGAACTAAACTACCCTTTAAAATCTTAGGAACAAATCTCATTTCATTTTGGCCTGCTTTATTCATTTTAATTTTTACCCTGTGGGACTTTCACACTTGCAGAATCAATATATTGTCTTGAGATGGCTGTTCACATGGTAGCTGCAGCAAATAATCATTCTGTCTGAAATGTTAAGAGAAAAGAGAGATATGAAATAAAGTGAGGACTGTGTGGATCTTGTCATTATATAAATTAGCCACTAGGTGACACAAGGTTGCATTGGTCTCCACTCCATGTGGGTGGAGTCAGGGGCCTAAATCCTGCTGATAGTGCCAAGTAGAGTATACCCATTAAATCAGTGGTAACCTGTAAAGTTGCCATTTATGTACTTGCACTGATTCAACTAGGCTACCCTAATCTGTTACTTATCATTGGATTTAGGAATTTCCAGAGCATGTTCTTCAGTGAAGAAAGACAATCAAGTTCTTGTCTAGCATCCTGTCCAGTATGTTGTCTTATCTAATGCTTTAAATTTTGTATCTTATGCCCCACAAATCTCTGCCAAAAGTACTGGGACCCACCATGATGGAAATAAAAAGTCCGTTTTTTTCCAGGAAGGGTATTCTGTTATAGCATTTGTCATTTACAATAGATTTTGAGGATATTAAAAAGATGATTAATCTTTGGTAGAAAAGGACATAGCAGTGATACTGATTGGTTACACAGGAGGAATGGGGGATTAGGAGATGTCCTGAATGTTCACTAGCATGCAGGTTCAGCACAACACCTTTTCAGAGAGATGTGAGGATTGAGCAAGACCAAATTCTTAGTAATTGTTATGAGAACCCTGCGTCTGTGTGGATTACTTCTGTATCCCACTGGCAATATGAGTACCACTGGTTGAGAACCACTAGCTTAAGCCTTGTATGACAGAGTACCAGCAGATTCCTCCTAGCATTGTCACAAATAGCGGGAAAAGTATCCAAAGTTACTACCTATTAGAAAACATAAGTGTCTATTAGTTATTAATCCCCCATTCCCCTGACTACCAATGAATCCTCTACTGGTTCAGACATCAGTCCTGCCTTTCTGTCACCCGTTCTCTTTTGGCTTCTTCTGTTGCTGCACTTGGGGAAGTTTAATGACAATGTTTCTTGCTGTCTTCCTTTGAAGTTCATATATGGGGTAAGAATATTTTCTCCCTACTGTCATCATAACAATCACAGAGGTACACAAAGGAAGGGAGAAAGGAACATGGTGTCTTAGCTGGGCCAAGTTTCAAGTATATCTGCCTCTTTAAGGGTGAAGCCAAGTTCCTGATCTGGTTGAAAGACACATACTATAACATCATTTATATTATTTCTCTATTCCCCAAGATCCATGAGCTGCTGGCCTATAGATTATATCATTCAATGTCTCGCTTCCAAAAGGAGAGTCTCAAGTATGCTCAGCATACTGTGAATACTTTCTAATGTGTTAGAAAGCATGCTGGAAAATGGGAGGAATTTCCTTGGATGCATGGTGGAAAAAAATTTGGGACTTGTGACTCGTAAAGAAACTATCAGACGATATGAGAATAAACAAAAGACAAGCAAGCCAGGAGTCTTTTACAGAAAAATGATATCTATTTATTGACTTTGTTAATGCACAATCGCAGTGAGACATGTGCCATGGAATACACACATCTGATCAGATGTTTTTATGCTATTTTGTCAAGCTATGGGTAATGATCCTTCGGAGACTCAGATGACAACTGCATAATGGAACATTATGATGGACCTTCTGAAACTCTATGGGATATCTTGACCTTTTCATTAACTGTATCGTGATAGTTTGTATTTTTATATTTGTTTCTCTTTATTATTTATGTCATTAGATGTATTATTCTATATACCTGCAGTCAAATATAAAAAAATAATGTAAGCTTTTAAAAAGCTATTAAAATAATGAATAAATGCTTCCCTCACAAATGCACATATCTACAGATATAAAAGGGGGTAATAAGCCATGCAATGGAACATTCAGTGTGAGAAAGGACTGTTGGGAACTTTTCACTTGTGTCTTACAAAGCCAGACAGGGACAGCTTGAGACATTTTGCTATATAAGTTGGAGTCCAAGGTGCCTCCTTATCTCTTCCATTCTGTGCACAAAAACTGAGTGGACAGCAGTTGAAACTTCACCACTAAGAACAGAACAGCTTCCATCACAACACCTGAAAATAGCAGGCTTCCTCAGACATTGCAGCATGTGCCGCATGGAATACACAGATCTGTTCCTGAACGTATCACCAAGCAATTTCTTTGGCCTAATGCAACCACCTCAGTCAGTTTCATTACAAAGCCAGCCCAGCCCAATAAACAAACAAACAACAAGAATAAAGCATCCTCTGCTTGAGGATGTAGCCCATTGATGTGATCTCTAGTACAATATTCCCCTAGCACTAGAAATGGCAAACCCTTTCCCTCCTCACTTGGAAGAAGCTCATTTTTTAATGCTAGGGGAGCTGCTGATGTGTGAATCCAGGGCATTTTATGCAGAAATAACAAAAGAAGCTAAGCTCTTCCCTCCAGCTACCCATATCCATTGTGTTTTGCCACAATGTTATTTGATGACAGTTTTGCAGAAGAATTGTGTAAAAGATATAATAAATACAAGAAATGTCTTTCCCAAGGCAAAGGTCTTACTCTCCATTTTTTAAGGTTTCCAGTTATATTATTTACATGAATTGTTCTTGCGAAGTTCATAAAATTGTAACAGATTTCGACCTTATAATTAAGACTTAAGCAAGTAATTAGAGTAGATAATTGGAATCTAGAGTTAAGCAAGAAAGTTGAGTTCTTTGGTTAAGATCATGCTTGTGAATACTTGGATCAGCTCTAACTGATTACAACCATAAGCTGAAATCCTAGACACGCTTACCAGGAGTAAGTCCTACTGAACTCAGATGAAACGAACGTGGGTTCATCAGTATAGGTGTGAATTTTTAGGCTACAAACCTATGCACTTCCTTAGGAGTAAATTATAGTGGTATCAGTAGGACTTGCATATGAGTAAACATGCAGTGATTGGAGCTGCACACATCCTATCCACTATGCCCTTTCAAATATTTAATATTTCAAAATAATTTTGCCCATTTTTTCTTTTAAAAATTATGTTAAAAATGAGTTCTGATTTGCCATAATTTTAATCTTATTTGCCTATTTGTTTATCTTATATAAAATCTTTCTCCCAATACAGGTACCAAGGTATCTTTCACAATATAAGTTAATACCAAATACAGTTAAAACAATGGATAATTCCAAAGTTTAGAAAGAAATCAAACAGCCATATTAAAAAGATTAAGTTAAAAGGGTAAGAAAAAACAGTTGAAACATAATAATGGTGATAAACATACAACACAGCCCAATTGAAAGACCTTCCTCTGATTGTAGCATGTGCTACAAAACAATCTTATTTTCATCCAGAGTGCAGCCAGTTTCTTTTCATCTCCCCCCACCCCCCAGCAACAGGGAAGGAAAGCAGAAAAGACTATTTAATTCAGATATATGTTTTGAAGAGATATGATTCTTTCATTTACAAAGGCATTGGATAAAATCCTAATGGTATAAACAATGCATCTGCTTTTAATGTTTAGAATCCTAGGAATGATTCAATACATCTTCCCATACCTTAAAAAAATCTAGTCTTTTAACCATATATCAGGCAATAACAACACACTTTATGGCAGTAGAAGATTTACTGTTTCGTTGCCATGTGACTCTCCTGACAACTAATAAATGCATTATATTGATGAAGTGAACAAGTCTCTATCTGGTCATTTTCAACTTGAAACTAATAACCACCATCATGAAATCAGGCATGCAATAAGCGAGGTTAAAACGGAGTTCATCAAATAAATCACTCAGGAATTTTTCTGTTTCTCTCCCAAGACACGTTGCACATCTGTTTGGTGAAAGGAGGAAAGAAGCAATATTTCTTTGATCATCGTCATCCTCATCACCACCACCATCATCTTTCTCTCCCCACCCATTCTTGTTTCTGTGTTTTCCAGTGTTTTTTCATGGACCTAATTCTAAATGTATAGTGCCTCCACAAATGTGGATCTTTTTCAAGTGAACTCATGTGTTAAATGTGCTGCCTAAAGAGCACACAATTCCAACCAAAACATGTATTTGGGGTTAAAAAGTGACATATGGCACCAAGCCCTAAAGTAATAAGGAGCTAGTAAAATACATGTCGTATAATGTAATTTATACTGAAGACCCACACTATCAGGGAAGAAAGAGTGTGTGTGTGTTGGAACGGGGAGAAGAATTACATGTACAATTATCCACGTGAGAGAATGTACTGAGGAAATCAGCTTCTTTGTCCATGTAAGCCCTATTTAGGCATTCAGTTCTGATGAGTGCTGAATATAGGGAGGAGGCACTGGGACCATGCAGTGATAGCTTTGCTCCCTGGCACTGTCCCACAAGGAGGCAACATTCCTCTAGCCATCAGATGATCAGCTTTTACACACATGGTGTTACAATCATAGAGAGAAAAGGAGTCTTCATTGGCTAAGGTGATTACCCCCATGATCAGAGTTGCCATATCCCAGCCCCTCAAATCTGAGTATCAAATTTGCTTATTAAGCAAATTATTATAATTTGCACTCTGAACATATTAATCTGCTGCATTTTTTTTCTACCAGTATGTTTCAGCCTTGGTGCTGTAATATTAACTACTCTTCCAGGAGGAGTAGCAAGATAATCTTTGAAATTCTGGACTTGGAGCAGAGAGACACAGTTAAAATCTCTGCATGGTCATGGAATTTGCCGCATGACCCTGGACCATTATTATCTCTCACCAAATCTCACAAGTTTAATTGAAGAGATTAATAGCAAGACAGGAGCCCTATAAAATGACCTGGTGTGGCGATTAACAAAAAATAAGGCACAACTTTTGTCACAGCTTCTAGTACTACTGCTTTTGTACAAAATCTCTATAGTATTTTTTTTCTGGCATTTTTTACTAATATTTTTATTAACATGTATTTAGTATATAAAACAACATACAGGGCATTACAAAGACAAGCAGTAAGTAAACAGACAGACAAACTCCACATCTAACATAATACTAAATTAAACTAAACTACAACTAAACTAAACTAAACTAAACTAAAAAGAGGCCAAAAATACATATAAATGACTTCTAACTCACCAGCTTTGTTCTAAGATAATCCTACAAGATATACTTCTTCTAGCATGTCTATCATTATCACACTACTCTCTAGTATTTAATAACTATAAACTTTAACCTTCAAAACCAATAATTGACATTTTCCCCCAATAGTCTCTTAGATATAGGTCATTTCCTCACTAAACTGTTATAGTGCTATTATTCCACTTTCAACAATCTTATGGAATCCTGGGGTTTGCAGTTTAGGGAGGGGCCTCCAAGGATTCCATAGGATGTTGAAAGTGGGATAATAGTGCTATAACAGTCTAGTGTGGAAATGGCCATCGAAACAATTTATTCTGATCATTTTTAAATTTAACCAAAGATCCTAGTTAATTTATCAATTTCTGTCAAATCCAGCGTCTTCAACAGCCAGTCTTCTGGAATTTTTTTTAAACTGATGGCAAAATGGTCCAGATCCATGAAAAAAACAGTGTCAGGGAAACATGTGAAGGTAGCCGCCACCTGATTCATAGGGGGAAATGTAGAGGAAAATAAGGACAACCTACGAACAGTGTCTATTTCCCTTGCTTCATCTTGTACTTCTTTTTCTCATTCCACCCTTGCGCTGTGCCTCTCCCTTGGCCCTCTCTCCTTTTCCCTCCTTTGCATCATCTCTCCCTTTTACCATGCCTCCCTCCCTGGCTTCCTGCATTCAGCTACTTACATGTCTCACCTTTCCTTCTCTGTCCCCTCACTGCATGCTGCCACACCTGCCTTCTCTTGACCTTGCACCCACCTACTGTGCCTGCTGTACCTTCCTCCAGCTTGCTCCACCTTGTCCCACTGTCCTGCTTCCCTGTCCTACAGCTGGACTCTATGGCCCTTCCCCATCTGTGCCATTACGATGCTGCCTGCCTACAGTCTAAAGAAGCAGCAGCTGCACAAAGCTGCCAGTTCAGCTTTAAAAAGAAGGCAGGAAAGCACGCAGGTGGAGGCATCGCTGCTGCTCCAAGACAAAGAACAAGAGAAGAGAGAAATTAACCAACATGGGAGGGTGGGCAAAGTGAAGCAGAGAGAACATGTCAATAATGGGAATGGCTCTGGCAATCTGTAAAAGTTAGAGCAGAACGGAAAGGACCATTTTTGAGAGAGAATTGTGCCAAAATGAACTGGCAAAATTGATGATGTGGCTATATGGAAAGTTGGTATTCTGAGCTCTTTTTTAAATATATATGTTTTTGCAATGAATGGGTAGTATAACATGGTTCCTGTGGAATGTTGTGGCTTGTGGTATCACCCCATTTAGTCTTGTGTGACTGGTCAGTTTGGTGGACATAGTTATCGAGAGAACTGATGTTTTGGATTGTTTTCCAGAATCTAAATATTTGGCCTAGAACAGGTACAAGAAGACTGTTCCTATGGAATTTATGTGGTTTGTTGTATCATTTGTATCTAGTCATGTGCAGCTGGTGAATTTGGTGGGTGGAACTTCTTATTCTGTTCTGGATGGTTTCTGGGCATTAGGAGTTAATAAAAGCACAGCATTTCTAAAGCACTTGTCCCAATCGTTCTGACATACATCTCTGCCAAAAAATAGTCTCTTCTGGCCTATTCCATTCAGGCTTTTGCCTACAGGCAGTGGAAGAATCTTAACCATCCCTCTTAAAACAGAACTTGCTTTGTTTTTTTTGGGACATTTAATAACAATACATAGTATTGATATATTCAACAGGCCATGAAAAATAGCAGACTCCATGTAAACTTAAGCACCAATAATTGTATTCCAGCTTTTACCCTGCTTTGTTTCACCCCTTCTCATTCACTTCAGTGCCTCCACTGCTTTCCAAGCAGCCTTTTCAAGGAGGTCTGTGGGAAAAGACTTCACCTAGACTTTTCTTGAAAAGCAAGACCTTCTTGTAGAGCTACAACACTGGCACAAGAAACTTGGAGAGACAATGGGTCGTGTCTAATTCTATAATGCTGTTGTCACCATCAGTGCAATGTGTGAGACTTCACTCATTGGCTAAGCACTTTCAAAGGCAGGAGCAGGCTTGTCTTTCGGAAAACTGCTGGGCAGTACTCTACTCCTATAAAATGAATGCTTGGAAACTAGGCTAGATGATGGTCCAAAAGGCCACCTGGTGGCATGCCTAGAAACCCAACCCAATGGCATGGCAAATGCCCACAAAGGACACTCTGTATATGCATAAGTGGGTCTTTTCAGAATTGAACCAGTCACACATTGAAATAGGATATTGCATGTGGGCCATGTCAGGGGCCAGTGCTAAGCTCCCCTGTTTCTGATTTCCTTTCCATGTATTTGGTATCCAAATGAACTGAAGGTCTAAACAACAAACAGTTCCCTCCATACTGGTCACTATGTTGTCAAGGGGTTCAGCTTAGGGTTACCAGAGTGAAAATAGAGAGGCTCCTATACCTTTAATGGCCATATTATTGTGTTGTGTGCTTTCAAGTCATTTCTGACTTATGCTGATAGGTTCCATCTTAGGGTTTTCTGGGCAGAATTTGCTTAGAGGTTTCTCCTTGCCTTCCTTTGAGGCTGAAATAGTGTGACTTGCCCAAGGTCACCTGGTGAGTTTCCATGGCCAAGGTGGAATTCAAACTCTGGTATCATAGAATCATAGAATCATGGAGTTGGAAGAGACCCCAGGGGCCATCCAGTCCAACCCCCTGCCATGCAGGAACACCATCAAAGCATTCCCAACAGATGGCCATCCAGTCTCTCCTTAAAAACCTCCAAAGAAGGAGACTCTACCACACTCCGAGGTAGCATATTCCACTGCTGGACAGCTCTGACTGTCAGGAAGTTCTTCCTGAGGTTCAAGTGGAATCTCCTTTCCTGCAGCTTGAATCCATTGCTTCTTGTCCTAGTCTCTGGAGCGGCAGAGAACAAGTCTGCTCCCTCCTCAACATGACATCCCTTCAAATATTTAAACATGGCTATCATGTCCCCTCTTAACCTTCTCTTCTGCAGACTAAACATACCCAGCTCCCTAAGCTGTTCTTCATAGGGCATGGCTTCCAGCGCCTTCACTATTTTGGTTGCCCTCCTCTGGACACGTTCTAGCTTGTCGATAACCTTCTTGAACTGAGGTGCCCAGAACCGTACACAGTATTCCAAATGAGGCCTAACCAGTGCAGAATAGAGTGGTACCATTACCTCCCTTGACCTAGACACCATACTCTTATTGATGCAACCAAGAATCGTGTTGGCTTTCTTGGCTGCCCCATCACACTGCTGACTCATGTTCAGCTTGTGATCTACCAAGACTCCTAGATCCCTTTCACACATACTGCTATCCAGCCACATGCCCCCCATTCTGTATTTGTGCATTCCCATTGTCTGCCTAAGTGTAGGACCTTACATTTCTCTCTGTTGAAATTCATTTTGTTAGCTTTGGCCCAGCTCTCCAATCTGTCAAGATCTTTTTGAAATTTGATCCTGTCCTCTGGTGTATTAGCAACCTCTCCCAATTTGGTATCATCTGCAAATTTGATCAGCATGTCCCCCACTCCTTCATCCAAGTCATTGATGAAGATGTTGAATAGCACTGGACCCAGGACAGAACCCTGTGGCACCCTACTAGTCACTTTTCTCCAGGATGAAAAGCAGCCATTGGTGAGCACCCTTTGGTTTCGATCGGTCAACCAATTACAAATCCAACTAACAGTAGCCCTGTCCAGCCCACATTTTATTAGCTTCTTTGCAAGAATGTCATGGGGAACTTTGTCAAAGGCCTTACTGAGGTCATATGCTACATCTACAGTATTCCCTTCATCTATCAAGCTTATAACCCTATCATAAAAAGAGATGAGATTAGTCTGGCATGACTTATTTCTGAGAAATCCATGCTGGCTTCTAGTGATTATGACATTGCTTTCTAAATAATTACAAACTGACTGTTTAATGATCTGCTCTAGGATCTTTCCTGGAATTGATGTCAGGCTGACTGGGAGATAATTATTAGGGTCCTCTTTTTCTCCCTTTTTGAAGATGGGGACGACATTTACCCTCCTCCAGTCTGCTGGGACTTCTCCTGTTCTCCAAGAGTTCTGAAAGATTATTGCAAGTGGTTCAGAAATGACTTCTGCCAGTTCTTTTACTATCCTTGGATGTAATTCATCTGGCCCTGGGGACTTGAATTCATCTAGTTTAGCCAGATATTCCTGTACTACTTCTCTATTTATTCTGTGCTGCATTTCCCTCACTTCCTCACCTGCTCCCCACGCCCCAGGTTGGGTACTTCTATCCTTCTATCCCAGTATCTTAGCCCAGTACTCAAAACTACTACACCACATTGGCTCAATGGTGGTATAGAAGAGGGACATTTCAGTAAGTGTTATTTCTCATGCAACCAGGTAATAAGCAACACATGCTGAAATTCTCTCTTCTCTACAACCATTAAAGTACAGGAGCTCTTTCTGATATTCACCCTGGCAACCTTAGACTGAAACTAACCCCACACACTATCGCTAGATGCTTCATAGTTTTATAATGAACATCTAAATACGCCAAGAAGCTTAAGCATGGGAAATGTGTGGCTCTCTCAGTCTTCCTGGACTGCAGCTCACATCTTCTTTCCTCATTGTCTATGCTGGGGCAGGTTGATGGGAACTGCAGCCCAACAACATCAAGAGGGCCATGCATTCATCACTCCTGCCCCCCCCCCAAATCAAAACGAGGGCTGCAACAACTCAGTGCTGAATATCCCTGTTGCTTACAAATGGAGACTTTTTTCTTTTACAAATGAAAACTGTGGCCAGACTTCCTGCAATTTCTCATTCTCCACCTGCTATAATCAATGGTATTTGACACCTGTTCAGAGAGTGCTTTCATGTCCAGATTTCTCTGCAAGACCTGCCTCATTGATGTACCATATACAGTATGGCTGCCTCAGGCAACTTCAAATTGCACATTCAGCCATGCAGGAAGTTTGTGCAGTTTTTCATCGAGTAAATCAGTGGGTTACTTTCTACTTGTCTTCCTTCATTGCTTAACTAATTTTGATCTTAATCTTTAATCTCCTTTATGGGCTGTTTCTTCCTCTTCTTTTAAAAGAGGTGGATTTGCAGGTTGCAAGCATGCTGGGAAGTTATTTTGCAATGGGGCAAACAGTTTCCAGCTTCACCCTCCTTCCTTGCTATCCAGGGCAGAACATGAAAAGTTTCTTTTTTGGGAACCACAATTCCCAGTACCCCCAGCCATCATGGACGATGAAAAGTTAACATTTCTAAGATCTGGTCTGGAGGTGAATACTATTAGCACAAGCCAAAATCAGTGAACGTAGCTCAGTAATAAGGACTGAATGAATGCCTCTCATAAAACGAGCCCCTTCAGTCTGACGTGGATTTTTTATCCATCCTCTCTACCTTAACACTGGATTATTATAATTTTTTTAAAATCATCTGAAGAAGCTCTTTGTACCCTCCCTTAATTGCTATCAGTTCTAGCTGCTGCTTCCTTGTATTCAGATAGTCAGTACACCTCTTTAGGGTTAGCATCCTATGAAATCCATGGACTTGTATTTTCCATCCAATGAAATGTTGTGATTTGTAGGTTAATAAGGTATTCATATACACACCCTTTCACTTCATAAATCATCTTTCTGCAATGTCCTCAGGGTGCTTTCCAATTTAAAATACACAGTTTAAAAAGGAGGGAAAGGGGAATAAGATGAAATGGGAACATAAGAAAATTTTAGATGCTAGTTCTTATACAATGGCATATAATTGTAGAGAGCCAGAATGATGTAGCGGTTTGAGCATTGTACTATGACTCTGGAGACCAGGCTTCAGTTCTTCACTCAGCCAGGGACACCCACTGGATGACCTTGGGGGAGTCACATACTCTCAGCCCCAGAAAACCCACAATAGGTTCACCTTAGGGTCACCATAAGTCAGAAATGACTTGAAGGAACACAACAATAACATATAATTGTACCAACTGAGTGCTATGGTCACCAGGAGGAGCCATTCAGAGAGTAGTGGGACACAAAAAGAAGTTAGACCCAGCCAAGTCAATGGAGTGCATCTCATTGTTTACTTCCCAGCTAGAGGTGGGAATGGTACTCCCAATGTTGTAGAATTACAGCTCCCAGCATTTCTCACGATTGGCTATGCTGGCTAGGGTTGCTGACACTTGCAGTCCAACAATATGTGGAGGGCCAGGCAATTCTAACCCCTGTCCTAACCAGGAGCATAGAAAGAGAAAGGCCAAGGGAACTGTGAGTCTTCTTAGAAGCTATCCTTTGGCTATCCAGAAATGTGAGTAGTGGGTAAGATCAAATATTAGATTTGTCACAAACCCTGCAGCCAGGAATACGTTGAAATGTGAAAAGTTCATTTTTGGATTACAAATCCTCAAGTCCCCCATCCAGTGGCTATGCTAACTAGGGTTTTCTGGGAGCTGGAATCTAAGACAGTACATTTTCAAAGCACTGGGCATAAGATACACCCTCTTTCCTCCTATCCTCATTGCCCTTGTTGTTGTGTGCCTTCAAGTTATTTCTGACTTATTGTGACCCTCAGGCAAACCTATCACAGGGTTTTCTGAAGCTTAGAGTGTGTGATATGCCCAAGATCACCCAATGGGTTTTCACGGCCAAGTGGGGAATCAAACCCTAGACTCCGGTATCCACAGTCGAACTCTCAAACCACTATACCATACTAGCTCTTTTATAGCCCTACTCAAACTAAATCTAACCCAAACTGTATTTGTTAGGTTATAGTTAAAGAGGAGAGTAAATGAAAATGAATGACATGATGTTTATATGCTCTGATAGCAGCAACCTTATCATAGGTACATTTTTTCTTCTTTTTAAACAGCAATGCTCGAAGCTTTATATCTCCATTATTAATAACTAGTAGTTGTGCTAGTAAATGTCTTTGTCTTTTAGCTTGCAAACATGAAAAGCCAATGTGAATCAGCCACTGTAAATTAAATGTAAGAAAACAATTATATTTTGACAGTTTAATTGCATTCTTCCCCCAACATTGGCATTTGGAACAAGATACCACATGTATTTAGTATGCTGATTATATATGTAGATTGTTTTGCAAATTAAGAAAATATCCCTAAAAGAGATAAAATAATTGGTTGACTAAATTGTTGTTTCTTAAGGGAACAATATTAAGAAATGAATGTTGAGTAGCTGTATCCATAATAATTAGCTTTTAAATCACTGCTTAAAGGTTTAGATTTTTAAGCGTCGATCTTATACTCACTTACCTGGGAGTAACTCCCATTGAACTCAGTGGACTTACTTCCAAGTAGACATAAATAGTACTGTTAGCCTTCAAACTTCTATGCACTTCTATACACTGATCAATTTGCCAACAGCCATTCAAATTTTCTTCTTATTAATTCATTGGCAAAAAAACCCATTAAGATTGAAGCCCTAAATAGATGTTATATCTGAGCAAATACAAATGTATATTTTACTAAGTAAACATACATACTGGATTGTGCTGTAAGCCAAAGCATTAAACTGGCAAAACAGAAACATCAAAATGAAAAGAAGCACAAAACTGTTTATTTGCTTGCTTCCTTATAACCCATACCTCAATGTGTTTGAACAGATTTACCTAATCATGTGGTGGTGGGCAATTAAAATAATATAATGCAGGACACCTTTTGATACCCACTAAAGGCAATAGGGCCTAATATAAATTAGAATGCAAGAGTTTTGCTGGATCAGACCATATGTCTATGTAGTCCAACATTCTGCTGCTTCAGTGGCTGTCCGCATGCCCATAGGAAGCCAAGGAGCAGGATATGAGTACAATTGCCCTCTCCCTTTGTAATTCACAACAACTGGTATTCAGGCATGTTGCCTCTGAAAGTAGCATACCACCATCATGAGCAGTACTTAACAATAAGTTATCGTTAATGAATTTGTCAAATCCAGTTTTAGAGCAAGCTAAATTTGTGATCATGACCTCACTAAACTAATTCCTAGAAATTTATGTAAACAACCCAGTCTAAATGCAACTGCTAGTACTAACTAGCTGCTGGATCAATAGCTGAATGGTACGCTGTTAAAACACGGGGGGGAAACCACTGCCCGTCAGTGCTGAGTGCGAAAGGCGCAGCCAAGCCTTGTACTCAAGGCCTGCCCAGCCTGACACCTCTTTGTGATCAGAACTGAACAGCCAAGGAGATCTCTGAATCAAGCCAGGGCCAGGACAAATGGGTCTGCCTCAGTTCTCCCTCTCTGAGAATGCAGTCCCTTCCTCACTCTTTTCCCCCCTTGGCTTCTTCCATTCAGGACTCTCCCTCTTTACTGCCTTCCCTAAATCTGCCCTTCTCCCAGATGTAAAAATCAGCAGTGATTTATATTTTCCAGGACTGTTGCCACTAAGGTCAAGATGATATTATTAGTAGCGTGTATATTCCAGAATAAGACTCTGTGACACCGTTTTAAGGAACACAGAACTTCAAACATTTATTATAACACCGTTGTTTTAAATGTGTTCTGTATCTAAATGTTTGTAAACAGCACACCATTCTTCTCTCTCTCTTTCAATTCATTCACTATCTTTCGTACACCCAATTTCTCAGTTCTCTCCTCCACAGAGCTATTCAAATCTCCAACCTCCCTCAAACACACCACAAATCACGATCTTCTTCAAACACACACCAGACAGTTAAAAACTGTTATTTTCCTCTTTCCCCCAGACCCTCCCCTGGGCTATCCAAGTTTCGATTTCAACAGCCAATCAGTTTAAACAATCTCAGCTGCCAAGGAGGCTCTGTTGTCAAGACCCCTCCCATACATCCCATTGACTCAGTGGTCTATTTTAGTTGGGTCTAGCAGTTGGATTTAGGCCCCAGGGTTTTCACCATTACCACCACCTCTATCCTTTTAATGCCATGGTCTCATGATTGTTCGGTAGTAAAAACAGGGCTTCCCACTGATTAGGCAGTGGCTGATGACTTGGAGTAATTTGGTGATATATGTAATTGTACTTGGAAATGGTTTCTTTATGAAATGAATGTAACATGTAAATTGGTACCATATCTACATCAGACTTGGTAATGTACATGATCTGTAAGACTCCAACCATCCAAATGTACATGAACTGTAAGACTCCAAACAAACAAAAAACCTAGAGAAAGAAAGACCAAAGTAGACCAAGTGACATAGTCAAAGGTACATCCTTAATATCTATGTAAACAACATCCTGAAAACAATTGATTGTAATGTTGTAAGATAAAAGAGCATATCTGGTTTTAAAAATCATATAATAAGGAGATTATTAATTAAAATTTGGGAGAAAACTAAAGGAAGATTTGAATTAAGGATCCTGGGCTGGCTATCCCCATAGTAAGCTTCTATAAAAGAGAAATGAGGGATTTAAACAGTTGGATTAGGTACAGAGACCTCCTAATAGGCAGATCGGCTAACTGGGATATCAAGTAAATGTTGGGTTCAGAGGAAGTAGGTCATAAAATTCAGTGGTTGACATATTTTTAGTTGAAGGAAAGATTTAACGGCGAAATATGATTTTGAGGAAGGGGAGATAGACTTTGAAAAACTTGTGTATTTAGAGGATACCCATTTAATTGCCAAAGTTTATAAGACGTTGCTGAGATATGAAATGGAGGATGAGCAAATAAAGGAGTACATGATACACTGGGTGCAATTTATATGGAGGAATACTGGACTGGCCCACTGGGAGAAAATGTGGAAGACAGAGTTGAAATATTCATGTTGTAACAACCTTAAAGACTATTTCTACAAAATGATGTACAAGTGGTATATGACCCCTAGTAAGCTGGCTAGAATATATAATGGTATAAATGATAGATATTGGAAATGTAACAAGGATGAAGAAACTTTTTATCATAATTGGTGGAAATGTAGAAAAACAAGAAAATATTGGATATTGATTTGGAAGAAGATTCAAATTTTCCAAAAAGGGAGATAGTGTTTAGACTAGAATAGTGTTGGAAGAATTCCAGCATTCTCTCTCCCCCCATCTTGTTTTTAGAGCAAGTAGGCAAAGAAATGCTTTTCTCTTTTGCATATCAAATCTTCACCATTTTCCTTGGTGTCATTTAAATACATAATAATAAAACCTTTGGTATTCAGCTGATCAAATCATGTCACCCAGTTTTGTCTTATAAGGTCATCAGCCTTATAAAAAAGAGCCCCCTTCTCAAATTTCTCTCTTCTCCATTTTTGCTTCCTCTTTTCTCATCTCTGACCATGCTTCACATCTCCATCAGAAGATGGTGAGTTAACAAAGAAGCTACTGATTTATTAGCTAGTTAGGATGTAGGTTCCCCAATGCATATGTAAGTGTAATAGCCATTAGTAAACTTTTCTAAGTTTGTAACCTGAAACTGCCCTGCATTGTTTTTGGTTTTTAGTCAGTTTCAGATCAGAAAAGCCACACAGAAATTTGAACATGCTTTTTCTGCTCCTCTGCTAAAGGAAGGCTGAATCCTTACAGTTCTAGCTTTCATAGAATTTTCCAATAGGGCTAACCCTCTGAGAAACTCTAATTCCCAACAAATAGTTCTTACTGAGTATGATGGAAAAGGACAGTAAAACAAAGAGACAGTATTGGAAATTAATTAGCTACATGACTCAATAACAGCAAGAATATTACATGCATAATATTGGAAGAGCAATAAAATACCAAAAATGTAAGAACGGTTGTATAAAGTAATGGATTTGGAGCAATTAGATAAATTAACAATGTTTATGAAAGAGAACTCAATAGAATCCTTTTTGAAATCTTGGAAGCCTTTCATCATTCATTTCAGAAAAAAAGGAATGGGGGTATTGTAACTACGGGATTTGAGGTTTGATAATAAAATCGTAACTAAAATATGTAAGGATAAGTAGTAATAGAATAGTACAATAGACAGCAATTAATTATAATAAATTGTTTAACACTTATAGTTGAAAGAAAATGGGAAATGATTTTGACAAACGGAGGGGGTGGGACTAGATGAATAGCATTATAGGTCTTGTAAGGTGATGTTGAATATAATATGGTCTGTTTTAATTATTTACTTAATAAATATGATTTATGAAAAAAGGGGGGCATATCATATAGAAATGATTAACGTGCCTTTTTAAAATAGAAATGCAGTAGGTGATGAAGGCCCTTAGACTCAGTAAATTCACAAATACAGTGTTAATTGTGGTTTGTTTCTGGTTGTTAACTTATACCAATTCAAGGGGCCCTTCCCACTACACAGTTACAGTTCTTTGATTCCCCCTGATCCGCCTTGGTTGCATCCTATAGAATACTGGGATTTGTAGCTTCATGAGGCACTAGAGGTATCTGGCTGAGAATTGTTCAGAAGCTGCAGCTAGTGCAAAAAGGAGCAGCCAGGCTGGTGTCAGGTGTCCATTTTAGAGACTATATAACAGTGGTCCTGCAAGAACTACACTGGCTTCAAATTTGCTTCAGAGTTCAATTCAAGGTGCTGGTGTTGACCTACAAAGCCCTACACAAGGTGGGGCACAGATAGCTGAAAGACCACCTCCTCTTATATGAGCCTGCCAGAAATTTGAGATCTTCAGAGGAGGCCCCATTACATGTCCCAGTAATAAGGTAGCAATAATAATTCCATGTAACAGGGCTTTCTTTGTAGCGTTGACTTGACTGTGGAACTCCCTACCCAAGGAAGTTAGGCTACCCCATCATTTTTAAAGCAGTGTTGTTCTACATGGCATTCAGTGTCTGAAATTACATTACATTTTAACTATTTCAAAGCAAGATTCTAGGATTATTTTTAGGAGCTTTTTTTAAAGACTATCTTAATGTGTTAAAAGTTTTTATCTTTGTATTGTTTTAATTGTTTTTTATTTGTTCATTGCTTCTAAACATTGCATATCTTTTGTTTGAGCCCCCACATCTCCCTAAGATTGGAAAGCAGAGGTCAGTCTGTCCAGAAAGGAAAACAGAACAGCTGTAGAAATTGAAAAGGAGATGAGCGGTTCCTATCATACTATAGCTTCAATTGTTTTGGAACTTACAATTATTAACTTACAATTATTCAAAGTATGGAAAAAATAAATAGTGATTAGTGAATCATTTCCTCCTCCTTGTTAATATTACCGTCCAATGAAACTGATGAGCAGTAGGTTTACTGGAAATGAAAGTGCACATAATACAAATCACTTTTGTGATAGACTTCTCTGTGATGATGGCTCTGGCTGAAATAGTTTGAAATTCACAAACAATGGGAATATTAAATAGAACTTGTGACAGAGATAAGAACACGTGGTCCACCAAAAACTGTTGGACTCCAATTTTCACCAGACCCAGTCATCTCTGCAAGTAATCAAGTATGGTATGGGACAGGGCTGCAAACATCTAGAGAATCCCAAATTTGCTATCCATGGCCTGCCTCATCAAAGGTCTTCAAAACATCAGATTATAGCTAGTGGAGACAAGCAGGGGATGTTGTTACCTTCATGATATGCTTGTGAACTTTTCAGAAACAACTCATTGGAATGCTAGTCTTGATCAATGGTTCCCAGGTTTTGTTCCTCCAGGTATTCTGGACTTAGGCTCCCAGAATTCCTGACTGTTGGCCAAACTGGTTGGGGCTTATGGGAACTGAAGTCCAAAATACGTGGAGGATCAAAATTTGTGCATCACTAGTCTAGATACAACCTTGCTCTTTGGGTAATACTGGTTGATTGATGTGTACCTTCAAGTCATTTCTTAATTATGGCAATCCTAAGACAAATATATCATGGTGTTTTCTTAGCAAGATTTGTTCAGAGGGGGTTTGGCATTTCCTCCCTCTGAGGTTGAGAGTGTGTTACTTGTCCAAGGCCACCCAGTGGGTTTCCATGGCTGAGTTTAGATTTGAAGCCTGATTCCAGAGCTATAGTCCAATACTTAAGCCATTATACCACATTGGCTCTCACAATGCTAAGGAGATCATATTTGGGACTGCTTGCCAACTAGTGTCATGGTCTTGTCAAAAAGGTCTTCCAGTGTAGAGGAGTTTGAGCCTTCTGAATCTAGTAATGGGGAAGAGCTGGATGTCACTGTAGGTTCAGAGCAGTCAGGATACATTCACCACCTGTGGAGACTTCTCACCCCTAAACTAGATGTGGAGACTGTACTCCCTTGCAGTCCAAAGAAATGATGCTCAGAGGAAGCAAGAGGCTGGTAGATACCATTAGAAGCTCTAGGGAAAGAGCCCTTATGAATAGTGTAATTCTTTGGAGCAATGGGGCTTATTGTGAGTAAGGCTCTCCTTACAAGAAGGCCTAAGACTGGTTGCTTTACTTCTGGACCTTCAGTGGGGTTTCAAAAAGCAGCAGTAACATATAGGCCTTAGTGCTGGCCAAGCATAGCACTGAGAACAAATCTCTAATCTTGTGTCGGCCAAGACGTCCATTGACTAGTTTGCTGTGTAAGAATTTGCTCTGTACCTTGTTCGTCTTCTTTGTCTTGATATCATTCTGCTCCTTGGGTGGTGAACTTCTTGCTTTGAATGGTGTTACTGACCAGCAGGACATGGCCTTGACTAGCTGTGCCACTGTTTAGCTTGTCTATATTCTGAGACTAAGTGGTCTCCCAAACCCTTTGATCCATGATAGAAAGACTGCAGGGTTGTACCTGCCAGAGAACAAAACAACCATAAACCTCAGTGCTCTATAGCAAGGGTGAGGAAACTTGCTGTTGGGATGCTATTGAAACCATAGGAATTGTCCAAAAATATTTTGAGGACCACCGTTTCCTCATAGTGTGCACATGTGTTTGGTGGCTATTTCTTGGAAGTAGGGAAAGCATCGCTTTCCCACTAACAGAATCTCCCTCAACAATGTAAGAGGCCCGATTGTTAACTTTATGGTATGTTTAATCCCATCATAAACTCTTACCCTCTTGTACGTTTCAGGATCCAAAGTCCTCTCTGGTTTTTCTTTTTCTTAACCCCCCCACCCCACCCACAACAATGCTTAATTGCTGTCAGCATTGCAAGGCATCTGATGGTCATTGAGCATGCTCAGTCTCTGTGAGATGTTTTCCCCCCTTCTTCTCAATTTACCAAGTAATATTTTATTGTTTCCTACTAAGAAAATGGGATATATTGCCTTTAAATGTCTTTACCATTTCAGTCTCAGTCAAAAATGCTGTACAGCACAAATGATCAATCCACATTGCATATATTAAATTTTGATCCCCCAAAGGTGTATTTGTTTTGTTGAAAGACATTCAATCTGGGATTCTTTCAGTTTCATTCATTCTGCTTGATCTGTCTTTGAACATGTGGAGAGCTAGATGAGCTTTACTTTCTTTCACTAAAATGAAGATTAACAATAAACATGATACAAAAAAAAATCTATTCAACATGATTAAAAGAACCAGTGATGTCTATTAACACTAAGAAAGACAAAGCTTCTCCTTCTGGATCAAACTTGTGTATTTGTTTATAAAATTTCTACCACATCTTCACTGTAAAGTGATTCTTGACAGATCACACTGCCTGCCATTATACAAAACAATATACAGTCCTCCCTCGACATTCATGGGTTTGACCTTTGTGAATTTGATTATTTGTGAGGCACATACATGCCTTTCCCCCCATTCTCCTCCTCTCATTTCTCTGCATTTTGCCAGGCACAGAGAAGGAAGGCAAGCACCCAGAAAAAAGGCAAGAAATGGGCAGGAGGCACACATGTGCCTTCCTTCTCCTCTTTGAAGCTCCTACTCCCATTCCCTTTCCTCTGGCCTTGGAACGGCTGGAAATTATTCATAGTAGAAAAGGGAGACAGAATAGAATGTCATCAGCATAGTGATGGTACCTTGCTCCATATCTTTGGTGGTCATTCCCAAGAGTTTAATTATGGATATTAACTTTCATAGAGAACAGGATGCAACATTGTGGGAACTTGCAGCACAGTTTCCACGTGCAAAGCATAAATCTTCCATCAAATCTTTCTGACACCAGTCCTAGAGGGAGGACCAAAAATATTCTAATACTGTGTTCTCATCGCCTAGTCAACAAAAATGCTCCAGAAGTATACTACTGTTGATGATATCAGAAGCTGTTGAACAATCAAGAAGAATCAACAGAATTACAATTCCTTATCTTGAAAAAACTCTTCAGTCAAAATAGCCAGGGTATTCCAGTATCCAAACTGTCCTGTTATGAAATCCAAGGATTACCAACATCTGATTCCAAGATGTATCCACACTAAACAATTTTGATACCACTTTAACTGCTATGGCTCCAACCTTAGGAACTTAGTAGTTTCATGAAGATTTTTCTCCTGCACATGAGGGGAGTGCACTAAAGAAATCAAATGCCTTACTAAACTATAAATCCCAGGATTCCTTAGCCATGGCAGCTAAAACGGTATCAAAGAGATATAACTGTGCAGTGTGAATATGCCCCTCTAACAGAAATATTATCCTGGAAACATTTGTTATGAAACAAATATTTTATATATGATTTATAGTCCACAAGTTGTGGAAATTTGCACTAAGGGGACATTTCACGGCCCAAGCACTACATTTGCAGTTCATAAACTCCTCAATTCTTCCCCATTTTAACGAAAAGGTATGTAGTTTGATTCCCCACCCTAGTTCAGATATTAAACAGATCTCATAAATAAACTCATGAAACCATCTGGATTTCCAAGTTGTTCAATTTCTCTGGATCTCTGTCAAAAAGTAAATGAATTGCCTTTGAGTAAAAGAAGTTTCCTTTTTTCCTTCCTCCTAGTTAATTTACTATATTATGAAACTGTACCACAATACACTTTAGGACTAGTTAGATAGCAATATTGTACAAATCAAGCTAATAAACTCCATGACACTGCATCCTCAATAACAGTCAAAGTCACCAATACAAATCTTCTTTTTCTCCCTCACCCACATGGGATCCCTGAATAGGAACTCATCAGAATGAGGAAACTGTGAAGCCAAATGCCAAACCATATAAAAAGAAAACAATGTAGGAGGAAAGTCCTTCCTTCCTATTTGCTGCCCAGCCTGACTGTGGCGGGGTTTGGGATCTGGTAGTTTTTCTTCCAGGGGATTCTCCTTTCCTGACTCCGGGCTTCAGAGAAAATATTCATATAATTTAACTTCACTGTTGTGTCCTTTGGCTATAAGAATTCTGGACACACCCACAGGCACACAGCCCCCAAAACAGTAACAATACAGTTTCTCATAAGGTACTGAGCTCATCCTCTTCATGCCTTTCGAATGCAATTGACAAGTACACTCATCCACAAATTTATTTCCTAATTCATACATCAGTAATTTGCATCCCAAATGCTGGAGAAGCAGGGCTTACTGGGCTGATTCAAATAGTGCTCTTGCCCTTAGGTCAGCTTTCCCCAAACTGGTGCCCTTCATATATCTTAGGTATCAACTCTGATTGTTAATGCACAGATTAACATTTGAATTAGCTGGGGATCATAGGTGTTGGAGTCCAAAACATCTGGAGGACACTGGCTTGAGAAAAACTTCCTTGGAGTCATTGTGAACTAACCGAGAAACAAATTCAGTGAGTCCCATTCAATCCACTTCAGGTGAGTTCATCCAAAAGACAAACCTCAGAGGAAACCAGTGGTGTTCATTTGTAGGTAGGGGGCTTATTCCTCTCAGACAACAGCAAAGCAGGTATTAGCATATGCTACTGTCATTTTTTATTTTTCCCCAGAATGGCCTGGAACAATAATGCATTGAGACACTTGATGGAGACATTGAGACACTTGAATGAAAGTTAGCAGGACCAGCTACCAAATGTCAACTGTACTACCACACAATCATTTGTTGCTGCGTGCCTCCAGGTTGACTCCTACTTACTGTGAAGCTTTTCATAGGGTTTTCTTGTCAAGATTTACTCAGAGGAAATTTGTCATTGCCTTCCTTTCTGTCTGGCTTTCCCAAGGCCCCCTAATGGGTTACTTTGGCTGAATGGAGGTTATAAGGCTGGTCTCTGAGAGTATTAGTCCAACATTCAAACAATTAGACTACATTAGCTCAACTACCACACAGTAGGTAGTAGGAAATACATGTTATTATTATTATTTTTATATATATATATATATATATATATATATATATATATATATATGAATGAATGAAAAAATTGGTCAGTAAAGGAAACATGAAATGAATATGATTTCAAGGAAGGAAACATTAGACAAATGAGGCTTTTCACACATGAAAACAGATGCAATCCTGAAGTGACAAAAAAAAAAATCCCCTTCTTGCACTTCTCTGTGCTTCAGGCACTGGGCTGTCCTTCTTTAATTTGAAGTGCTGCATGCACATTTATTCCATTTAAATGCATTCACACACTTTGTTTTCAGGGTGTTTAAAAGCACAATCAATTTTAAGATAGTTGAAAAACTGCTTCAGGGAGGAGGAGGGGCAGATGATTGCATGAGGGAAGGAATTGGTTCCAACCAATCAGAGCTATGCACAGCTGGCTGCTGCAAATACAGAGAACCAATTTCCCCTGAGCTTGATCTGGAAGAGAAGATTGTACATTTGAAGAAAAATACAGTGAGTGCATTTCACAGCAGGCTCACAGCTCAAATTATGGATGTCCGTACACACCTTTTTATAAGATAACAAAACCAGCAATGCCGCTTTCATAGCATGAAAACACAGTATTTTGTTCCTATTTGATATCACTCTAGTGTACTAAAAATATAGCATTTCATTGTTTTTAAGCTTTACCATATTTGTTCCATATATGATTTGATGAATCTAATTCTTTTTAACACAAAGAAATTTCTTCAGAAATTTTCTATGCAGTATTCACAAGGGAATTTCCAGCCATTTAAAACTGATTTGTGACTGTAATTTGTAGCTCATAAATCATTATTTCAGTAATTTAAGTAACCAGCATTTGGGTCATCAAGTGTATGTTTATATTTTATTGTCTACTTAAACTGTTAAAATAACAAATTGTAAGGTCAGGCTAAGGACAAAAGAGTGAAGTAATGATTTAAAAATGGCAAATTATAAAAGCAAGCTAATTATTTGAAAGCAGTCAAAGTTTCAGTATCTCACAGGCTGTAATCTCCAAAAGGCTTAAATCAACACACTTGCATTTCAGCTGACTTGTTCTCACTCACTTCAATAGGACTAAGCTCGTTTGCCTGCAAGAACACGTAAGTATTTTGTAGATTATGCTGGAAATATGCAAGTTGAAGTCTCAATATAGGAAAACTAATCTCAACTCATATTATGCAACTGCCATGTATTGATCCAAATTCACTATTTATGGCAATTCTGTTAATTTGTATTTCTGGTTAACTGAATATTTTCAGTGTCCTCCAAGATTTATTGGTATAACAGTGATATTGCCAACGTTGTAATAATTTCTCTACAACTGATTTATATTTGTTCTGAAGGAATTTGTTTTTAGGACCAAGCAAAATCCCACCCCGCCCTGCCTCTAGATCTCCCTTGCCTCCTTTTATCTTCCATCGAACAACTGTAAAGAAACCATTGTGCTTTAAAACTCTGGCATTACATAAATTTCAAAATGTGTCTGTCAATGAAATCACTAGACGCAAACATTGGGCTGAATTCAGAACGAAACATGCTCAAAGTATGAAATCAATGGCACTCAAGTTAATAATGACTAACTTAGGTCACATTGACTTCAATGAATTTACTCTACACATGGCAAATTTTGGATTCAGCCCTTTAAAAACTGTTAATCTTCCTTTTGGAAAGCCATATTTATCTCTGTTTTTAAGAATATTTCTCCAGTACACATCACAGCTTGTTTTCCAAACAGAGAGAAGGATCTGGATGTTTCCAATATACAACATCATGAATAAAAACCAATAGAATTGAAGTAAATTATCTTTTCTCTTGGAGGGGAGGAGTGAAAAAAATCTTCTAAAGCTCATTTCTACATGAGTAATAGAACTGCCAGCCCAACACCTGCAGGGGTGGAAATAATTTACTTAGCCTTGCTGACTTCTGGGCAGGTTCTTCACTTGATAAATGGCTCAATTAAACATCTGTTAATCACAACATTATCTCATCTTGAGGTGAAATGCCTATTCTTCATAGCCTCTCCTTCTGCAAGATAACATCAAACATTCCTCCATTTGCAAGACTTGGTTGCATCTTATGATTTCAATAAACTTGTCAAGGAAACAATGTACCTCCTTTCCTCTTGTCCATCTTGAGAAAACACAATTGTGAAGCATGCATGCTTCCCCACCCTGCTGCCCTTCCCCCATCCCCACAACCTTCCCATAACCTCAGGCTCCTGAACTTTCTTGTATGTTTTTAGGCCTTGATAATAAAGCAACATCTGCAAACTTACAAGTGCTTTACTCAAGTTAATTGAGTAAATTGAAGCAAGATGCTGGGCAGGGGTGATCTATGATCCCAGGTTGAGGACCTAGAAGGGAGACAACAGATTTACTGCAAAGACAGTGGGCGGCCTTTTGTTCAAGCCCTGGTTCATGGGAAGTTTGAGGTCATCTGGGATTAAAATATCTTCAGAAACAAATGGAATAATTTGACTGAAATATAAGACACACAGTGCCAGCTTATGCCAGGAAACCACGTGTAATTTATTTTCCTTCAGTCCAACACATTTTTCTGATATCTGCCCCATTAAGCTGAATTTATAGATTACTGGGGCAGCTGGTATCCTTATCTTTGACAAATTTGCAGTCTGGGAATTGACTGTGTTTATTGCAAAACAAGAAAGTCACTTGCAGCCGTGTAAGGACTACAAGAGCTATATTGCTATCCCCAATCCCCTAGTTAAATAACGTCTTAAAAATCAATGACAGTTATGTAAGAAGTGGCCATTTTAAAAGGACAGTAAACATAAATCCCCCCTTAAATGCACATCATTCATGTCACAGTCATGGGTGTCCTTAAGCAGGAGGAATAACCCACATGGAATATATTAGGTTTCTTTTTTTCATTAATGTACCTAGGATTATATTTTTCTCATTCTATTATATTGCAGTATAATATACAAAAGTATATAATAAACTCAGACCCATATTTGATCTGAATCTGGAACAGAGGAGCTGGCTGTTAAAGAATGTTGGTTTAGCTTAAGCTTCCCAGATAACTATACAGTCCTAAACTCATGTTTATTCCAAAAAAATCTAGATAGATGAAGCATTAGGTGAAAAACTGGCTAACATGCAAGTATCTGCCTTTCCATGCTTCAGATTCAGCAGAAGATGCATCATTCCTTTTAACAGAAAACTCTGGCAGTATTGTGACTGCCAAGAAGATGTTAGCCAAAATAGGACAGCTGGGGGAAAACAACCCAAAACTTATCAGCAAACTGGGAGGAATCGTGAGGTTTGTAGAAGTGAAGTAAAAGTGAAAAAAGAACCAAGGGGTCAACACCCCAAAGAAGACCAGCCCAATGAGGACTGGACATAGCAATTAACTATGGATATTAACTATGTGTAAGAAAAGAAAAGCAAAAAACTAGAGCAGGAAGTCATGGCTACCTGAAAATCTGAATAGAAGCACTTCTATTAGGAGATAAAAACTATTTTTATGACTTAGCTGTAAACCTCACTGATACTGACTTCTTCCATGAGATATATAATTACACATATGTGGGTATACAACGACATAAACCTTTGTTATTCGGTGAAGGAGGTGATACCCACCAGTCACCAAAAGGAATGAAAAAACCGGACTAAGGGATTCATTCTTTCATTCTTTCATTATAGCAGGTACAATTCAGCCAGGATAAACACTTTGATTCCTTTCTGTTTCAGTGAGAGAATTGAGCCTCTCTTTAAACATCTGCCACTGAAATCCATAGAATTGAAAAATGCACAGGCTAGGTTTTAGGAGACCCTACAACATGTAGGCCATTTCCCAAGTACACTGTTATAGTGCTATTATTCCACTTTCAACATCCTGTGGAATTCTGGGGTGTGTAGTTTACTGAGGCCAAAGAGCTCTATGGCTGAGAATTCTAAATGCCCCTCCCTAAAATGCAAAGCCCAGGATTCCATAGGATGTTGAAAGTGGAATAATAGCATTATCACAGTGTAGTGTGGGTAATAGTTTCCAAGCTGCCCCACCTGATACTCATATTAAGGATGTCAAGACATTGCATTTCCCAGAGTTCCTGAAATCCTTGGTATGGGTCTCAGGTCAAGGAACATTACATTTCCCTGGTTCCTAGTGTGTTCAATGCTTTTTTTATAGCATTTGCCAGGAAGGACTATGGAACAAAGGAAGGGAGCTCTCTACTATTGGTGGTGCTGCAAAAATGAGATAGGATGGGTTGAGAGCCTATTGGGGATGGGTTCAAACTGAGCTTGGAATTAATTGGGTTATTTTCTTTAGATTTTAAAAAAAGTCAATTTATTTATCTCAGTTTCAGACCAAATGGGGTGGGTTCACCCATCACAATAAGAAAGCCCCAAAAGAACCATGAGCTGCTATAATTGTATAAACATGAATTAAAGTGGTCTTTCAGTGGAGTAACTTGAATGAGCTCTCCTCATTCACAGTTCTCAGGGCACTGGCATACAGATGGGGGGGGGGCGATGAAGGTGGTGCCAGGTGTCAATTTTGGGGGGCACCCCGTGTGATGTGGCCATGCCCCTGCCTCTCCGCCCACCCCCACTCCTCCATCTAGACTCCAAGCTACGTGGCTGTCTTAGGGTAGAGATTTCCTTGAGTAAATGTGAGATCCAACAACCTCTGAACCAGAATGCTTACCAAATCTCTGCAGCAGGGTCTGAACTGATTGTTTTGGTTTGTGCACACTGCTACTGTGCTTGGAAATATTACTCTTTTTCTTTACAGTCTTCCCCCCATATTTGTGGGTTTGACCTTCACAAAATTGGTTATCCATTAATAATAATTAATTAATTAATAAAAAAAATTGGTTATCCATGAGGTTCCTGCTTCCCTGCCCCCCAGTCTTCCCCTCCCATTGCCTTGCCTTTTGCCTAGGTGTCCTGCTTTCTTTCTCCATGCCTAGGCAAAAGGGAAGTGAACGGAGGGGGAAAGGCTTGCATGCACACTTCCTCCACTCCATTCTCTTGCCTTTTGCCTGGGCTCCCTACCTTCTTTCTGTGCATCTGGGCAAAAGGCAAGCAAATGGGAAAGGTAAAGGCACTCACGTGCCTTCTCTGCCCATGGGGCTACCCCTCTCATTCACCTGCCTCTTTCCCAAGTGCAGAGAAGGAAGGCACACCAGTGCAGGATGAAAAGGAGGAGGAGGAGGAGATGGGATGGGGAGCCTTGGAGTGGAATAGAAGAGGGAGCATTCATTCAGGTGGGCAGAGTAATTTGCAAGATTTTTTCTCTTTCATGAGGGTTCTGCACCCTGAACCCTCACAAAAGTCAAGGGTCACTGTAATTACAATTTCCAGAATTGCCGTACTGGTCATGGGGTTTGGAGAGTTATAGTCTACAAAAGTAACTCCTCTAGCCTGTGCTTCCAACACAGACAGTAAGGGAAATAATACTGAGATGAAACCTAAGTTGATGTACATAGCTAAAACTGAATAACCTTGTTCTGAACTTTTCTGAATTTCTAATTCATACTGTTGTTTTTTTTAAACACACACACAAATTGTGTCATAGCTGATGACTATGGAGGGCTGGTTTTGGAATTTCTACATGGATTTTTAAAACAGAGCTACTGTGGGCTAATGGATAATGCTCTTTCATTCTACAGTTGGTTGAATATTTGTTCCTTTTGTCAGCTGTAATGACAGACATGTAGTAAGGTACTTCATGTTCCAGTTTTCTTGTGTAAATACTCCTGATGAAACACCATGGCACACTATTTACAAGATATGCCAGGATGTTAGCTTTCTCTAAACACAATATATGTAATACAAAGTCATTAAACCTTGTAAATCTGTCAAAACCGTAAAGGATACTTGCAATAAAACTTTGTTATGTGTCCAGCTTTCCAGCCAATCAGGCAGTAATGATATCACTACGATTTGTCAAGGGAGGTGCTATGTAACCCTGGACAGGTTTACAATTGCAGGCATATTAGTATTATTAACATGGTAATGTTTCGTAGGGAATTTTCAATCTATTTAAATAAAATAAGAAACTACAAATGGGAGTCATTACCCAATAAAAGTGAATCCAGCCAAATCACATAAGTGGTGTTTCAACTTCAAAAGCACGCATTGTTTATGTGTGAAATCTACCAGAATGAGTGGAATTGGTATTGGTCAATAGTATTAAATAAACAGTCAGTAGATACGGAAGAAATATTCATAAATATTCAAAACAACAGTAGAAAAACATGTTTCCCAAGTGTTTGGAAACCTTAATGAAGAGAACCCTGGACTGACATTCTTTGCAGTTTGGGACTTATTCTGCACAAAATTTGCACATATTTTTATACAGAAAGCAGCACTGTTCTGTGCAGAAAAAGGAAGTTTTGATGGCATTTCCTACACAAGAAATGCTGTTTTCTGCTTTAAAAAAATACGATTTTTTTTTGTGCAAAATAAATCCAAAATTGCGAATAGTCTCTGCACTCTGAACAGTTTTGAAGACTTTCTCACAATTTGAAAAATTGCTGAAGTTAACTATTTCTCCCTTCAAGAATGAAATTGGTAAAGAATTACAACTCAGACAACCAGCCATAGTTTCCTGTGGGTTCCTCTCAAAATACATTTTGGCACCCCCTTCCAATTTAGTTTGAATATACACCACTATCCAATTACTTGCATTCCAGCAAGTGATAAAAATGCCCAGTTTTTCAGCTCAAATAAAAATATTTTCTTCTTGGTTTGCGATTAACAAACACATCATCAATGATTTTTTGGAATAGCCAGCAGATGTGGTAGTGTTTTGAATCTGCTTTAAAGTAAAATTTTTAATTAGTTTTAATTCTGTTGATATTTAATACTCTGTTGATATTTAATTCTGATTTTTAATACTATTTTAATCTTGGTTTTTGTATGTTTTTAATTATAAGTGTTTCATTGTACTCTGTCTTTTTGTAAGCCACCTTGGGTCTCAGCCTGGGAGAAAGATGATAGATGGTGAGTGGGTGCATGGATGGACAGAAAGACGTACTAATTTCTTCTTGTTCAAATAAGAACCTGGCACCAAAAATCTGCTTTGTGATAGGACTCACTTTGTTGTTTCCAAAAAGATTAGTACCCTCATATCAAAAATTACTTTGCTGAGAATTATACAGCTTTCTCTTCCAGACCACCTTATGTCTTCTGCAATAAAGTGCTCTGATGATTCCAAAAGCTTGCCCACTTTTTTGTGGCCATTGGTTGCCCAAATATCAGTATAGCACTCATGAATTTTGGAAGCCAAAAAAATTAACTGTATCAGACCTGGCCAAAAATGACACAGCTTTCTCATTGCATGAATTCTGCACTTCACCAATATGCCCAATGCACATAAAATATCTCTTTCAGATTCCAGCTCTTCTATAAAGCTCACATAGCCACATAGCTTCAATCTAGAGCCATAACTGCAAGGGGAGAAAATGAGGGCCTTGCCACCCCCATAAGAATCTGCCCCATGAAATTTTCCTTTAGTCCTCAAATTTCTAGTATTGCAGAGCATGAGACATTGGGTATCATTCACAACTAGAGCTCTTGCTTTTGCTGTGTGTGCCTTTTCTTGGTAACCTTCCTTGCCCATTTGCTGTTATGCCAAAACTGAATTTCTAAACTTTTAACTGATGCTTTAGCAGTGCTATAAAATGAGGGGGCGTTTTGTCCCCTTTGTGGCTATACCCCTGAGTCAATCTTACATCATAGAATTATTGTGAAGATGAAAATATATAAGAAGAAGATCACATCCAATATCTTTTGGTCTATGGGATTAATAGAATGAAATAGTATAAATCAATGCAGCTGGAGGTAGGGGGAAATGACTATTTTACTAGAACCAGTGCCTTCCAATGCCCTTTTGGCATATCTCAGCTAAGCCATACACATTTACTTGTGAGTAAGTGTGTGCACCATTTACTGTTCACGTATCCTATCCATTGGCAATCCATATGATCAGATAGGGTCTGTCTCCATCCATCTGTAGCAACTGCTAACAAGACTGGGATATCACTCTGTGCCAGGGTGAGGATCATGTAGTTCCCTATTTGTTGAACTGAAATCTCAAGCATTTCTCAGTGTTGACTATACTGGCTATGCCTGCTGAAACTTGCAGTCCAACATCATCTGGAGGGCTGTGTGATTTCCATCCTTGCTCTACAAAATCAGACTCTCAGAGGGTAATAAGTTAAAAAAAAAAAAAGAAATTTCTTCAAATGTTGGACTTCTGAACAATAGGAAAGTTATGTCCCCGTTCTTATGTTACTCTGCAGCTCAATCCTATGAGTAGAGATATACAAGTAAGTTAAATTCTGGGAATTCTGAGAGTTGTAGTGTAGTAATTTTCCCTGGCTCTGACTATAACAATAAAATGTATTTTGCTTGATATAGGATAGTGTAGAACCTGAAAGCTTGCATTATAGTTGAAATACTTAGAGGCAAGGGAATGGGAGGGGGAGCTCCAGAGTGCAGAAGGAAAGTTTGTGTTAGCCTTCCCCGCCCCCCATTCCCTTGTCTGTTGCCTCAGCATGAGTTCTTAGCACTGGGGCCAGAGGCAAAGGAATGGCAGCGAGAAACTTCCCCCACCCATTTCCTTGCCTTTTGTCCAGGTACATGCCTTCCTTCTCCATGTCTGGCAAAATTCAAGGGAATGGGAGGAGGAGGATAGGAGGGGAAGGCACACGGTGCCTCACAAATAATCAAATTTGGAAAGGTCAAACCCATAAATGTGGAGAGAGGACTGTACTGCTATGAGGAGATATGACAGCATGGATGCAGGTTTATGAAGAGCTGTTTTTTACCAGCTCTGCTGTCTGTGCATGTGCGCCTGTTGGAACATTCTGAGAAGAGACAAAATGCTCCACCAGCACTATGACTAGCCAGCTTCTCTCCCAAATATAACTGTTGACTGCACAGGCAATACATTTGGCCTTCCCCTGCCTTCTGTGGACAGGCTGTTGCATATTAAAGATTGGAAATGAAAGCAAGAGCACATGTGAGAGCTGCTAAACAGAAATAGCAGAACCTGAGACTTAGTTATATGCCAGAAGCCACAACCAGATAGAAATCACAGGTTAGCCAGGAAATTACTTGCATTTAATTTGGGGCCATATCTCCTGGGAGGAGGTTAGCCTTTTCCTGTTGCGTAGGGATGTTGCCCCTGGGTATAATTTTTTTTCCATAAGAGAGGGTGCTGTCTCCTCCTACCTCAAAGAGACCTTTCATAACAGATGAAGAGATTCAAATGTGCCACGTTAAAGGGGACAATTGTAAAGTAGCAATGAACTGATTTCCTTCAGCAAACTTCACCTTTGTCTAGCATTGTGCTCCTGCAGAACTCAGCAACTGGCTTGTTTCTTTGCTAATATTTTTTAAAGCCCCTAAATAGTCTGAGTGCTTCCTGGGATTTCACGACTGAGTAAAGAGTCATACAGTGCCATTTCTATGACATTTTGCATGGACACTGCCTTCCACAGTAGGTTTGCCTCTTTTGACTTCATGCCATCTACCCAAGACAGTTTTGATTACTCAGAAGTGACAGTCCATTGTCCGTGAGCCATTAGCTGCCAGAAGATGGAGAGTTTCCAGGAAAGAAAGAAACAGATTAGCCCAAGAACATAAATATAGTACCAGTCCCTGGAACATTGGAGGGAAGAATTGCTGGCCCCTCACATAAAATAAATTATGAAGCACGGTTTAAGATGACCTTTCAATATGCCTGTGTAGCAGCCTTGCCCAGCCTGATGACTTCAGATATGTTGGACTGTAAACCTCATAATCTCAAACCAATTGGGAATAATGAGAATTGTAGGTCCAATTCCACTTGCACAAAATGATGGCCACAGCAGTAGAGATGTGGCCCTCTGAAGCTCTAGAAGAGCCAAAAATCAGGCCCTGTGCGTTCCAAAGTATGCCTACTCCTGGCCTAAATCCAATTTTTAGGCCCAAGTAGGGTAGACTCATGGAATAAATGGACATCTTTGTGTATATTCCAGTGATCCATTGGATACACTGTAGTTTGGACTAGCAATTGGATTTCCAGACTACGACCTTTTCCACACCTTACCTTGCTCTGTCATCATCTGGGTATCATCCTGGCAGTGCCTTTGCCAGGATGGGAGAGTGTCCCCAACATTCCTCTCCGCACCCCACTGGCTGTCTGTGGAAGGGAGTGTGAGGGACAAGTTCCTTCCGTCTGCACTGTAGCCAGCCTTCTTCCCATGCTGCAGTGGGGAAGGAAGCGCATGATCATGTTTTTGGCCCTTCTGCATGGCTGGTTGTGATGGAAGTCTTGTGTAATCAGGGGCCATTGATGGAATTTTTCCATCAGTGATATACCCCATGATTGCACCGGCTGGTGATGTGAGAAGGGTCGGACTGTGACAATGTCATGCAAAAGCATTGTCACAGTCACAGTCTTCTCACATCCCCATGCTGGCAGGGCACTGTCCTGCTGAAAGGTTCTGTGTGTGTGTGTGTGTGTTTGTTGTAGAAAGGGATATATACACTCAAATAAAATAAATCACATACCTTGGTGATGGCAGCATAATAAGACTTTTTTTTTAAAAAAAATTCCTTTGTCCCTCAGAAGGAAGAAAGTAAGACCTGAAATACATATACTATCTGCTGTTCTCAAACAGAGAAGTATTATAAAATTTTTTGTGATGAAACAAGCTGTTTTCCTTGACTCTTAGGCATGATCATGACTAGAAAAAAGAGTGGACTGAGCAGTGTGTGATGTTTATGTCCCATGTTTTGTTCCTCTGAGTCAGATCCTGCCTTGGCTTAGGAATCAAGGAGCAGAAGATGTGTGTAGGATGGCAAAAGAGTGAGCTTGAGACAGCCTCCAAATGGGCCAGTTGTTTAGAGTTTTATTTTAGAGGAAAGAGGGAAGATTTTTGCGCTTCTGTTGGTAGTATGTTTTGTGCCTTCCATACCCTCTTCAGACAGGACCAGAATCAGGGCTGGCTTCTTCCATCACCTGCTAAGGCCTATTTGCCCCATTGGAAATCTCATGTCCTATTTCTGGAACTTTCTGGACCTAGCATTCCTTGCTTATGATCTCCCATGGGGCAAACCCAGCACAGCTGATGGTGAGCAATTAGGGCTGCCAGATCTCAGGGCCTGGCTCCTTTATTCCTGTCTGCAAGCAAGGGGAAGGTATCTCTGGATCAGAGAACTACCTTGAAAAGTATGTGGCTATTCATTTTCCTTAACTGTTATCCATTCAGCTTTCTATATCTATATCTTCAGATTCTGTACCCAAGGATTCAACAAACCATGGCTTGAAAAAAAATTCCAGAAAAAAAAATCCCAAAAGCAAACTTTTATTTTACTACACCATTGCATATAATGGGACTTGAGCATCCATGAATTTTGGTATCCATATGGGGTCCAACCGAACCCTGACAGATAGCAAGGGCCCACTGTATATGGTATCTTAGACTTGAATGGCGTACTCTGAGCACCTTGGTTGATGCTTAATATATCATGCTTAATTATACCAACAGGAACTGAACCTAGTATCAGTTATATAACATGACCATGATCTGCCCTCTCTGATATCACAAGTCTCTAAGTCTCAAGTTTTGGTTGTGCCATCTCAAGGACTGGGATAGTCCTGACATGGCAGCACTTTGAATAATGCTGGGACCTAGCACTTGACCTTTGGAGGGCTGTACTTTGGCCACCATTGATCTGTCTTTAAGCAGAATGAAACAGCTGCCTCGGGTGGCCAATCCTGGAATTGGGGTAGGACAGTGAAGTGTTGGGAAACTGAACTGTGTGTGAAACACCATGCTGCCCTTAGCTGCCAAAAAGGAAGCCACTGTAGAACTGGAGTTCAGCTGCTCTCTGATCAGATTCTATACATGGAGTTTTTAGACAGAGGAATTCCATCATCTCCTCTGCTTCAGGCAACAAATCATCTTAGGTCATGGTCACCTGCCTTTTCTGAGTGAGCAAGCAATGACAGAAGTGGAACAATGAACTCCACACACCAGGAACCCCTTCACGTTATACAGTTATAGCACTGATTCTACTTTGGCTGTATCTTATGGAATCCTATGGCTTATAGTTTGCTGAGGCACAAGAGCTCTCTGGCTGAGAATTCTACATGTTCTTCCCAGACTTCAGATCCCACAGTTCTACAGGATGTTGTGGTAGCAGTTAAAGTGGAACCATAGCACTATAATTCATATCCTCCATCTGTCCCAGTTAGTCAGGGATAGTCCTGATTAATCCTCTGTTGTCCCATTCTTTCAGCTGCCGTTAAAATCTCCCAGTTTTTCTCTCCTCCTCCCACTTTCCCCCTTTGTCCTCAGCTTACTTCAATTGCTGCAAACTAAGTTCAAAGTTCAAAAGTAATTTGTACTCAACTAACTCAGCAGAGGACAGAAAAGAGGGAGAAACAGGAACCTGCCCTTCCCAGTAGACTCAGGCAAAATCAAACTGCTGCAAAATCTCCTAACCTGTGTGTGTTTCCTCGTTAATAGCAGGCATCCCAATTTTCAACTCTGAAATGTTAGAAAGTGTGATAATTGTGTAGTGCGAAAGGGCTGCTTTTGTTCTCTCCCTATTGGAAGTGATGCAGCTTGAGTCAGAAGAAGAGCCAGGTTAATCGGCAACGGCAATAATAATAAGGAGGAAAAAAGGAATCCCACACAGAGCCAGAGGCTACAAAGAACAAGTTGCCCAAGGATGATTTCTGAACCTGATGTAGCCTTTCAGATGTCTTGGATCACAGACATCATGATCCTCATGCACATAACCCTGCTGTCTGAGGATGATGGGAATTGTAGCCCAACACATCGGGAACACGCCAGGTTGAGGGGTGAATTTGTTGTGTACAGTTTAAAAAGTGAATGACCTGTTTATTGAATCATGGAAGAAATAAAGGCAACTCAATTTTGGCCTCCCATTTCTTCATGGTTAAAAAGGTCCTAGCAATGGCACCAGCAGCTATTCCAAATGTTCTTTGCACTTGCTCTTTCTGACTGTATCCCTTTCCTCTCTGCTTCTCCACACATTAAGTTCTGGCTACCCACACATCTCAGCCTTCACAGGCCTACTCCCACCATCTCCCTATACATTCCTACCTTCCAAAGAATTAGGAGTGGTTACTTGAAGAATGTTCCTTCATAGCCTCATGCTATCACTCACAGGTGATTCTGGCAACAGTAGCTTTGAGCATATGAGTAAGTATTTTGAAGGAGGGTCGGTTTGAATTGATTTGTTTCTTTCAGGCTTTAGAGTAGCCTCTAGAGAAAATGTATTTCTGTCAGCATTCTTTTTTTTAAAAACCATCTTTTCCTGCCTTATCAAAATATTCTGCTTAAATTGTTAATCCAGGATCAGCTTTAAAATATTTTAGTGGGCTACCAAAATGTTTCAGCTTATCCAAGGCACAATTGAAGGTGAAAAAACCCTATGAGCTCAAAATATATGGGATACAAATTAAAACAATTCTCAGGCTTTAGCAGTCTGAGTTTTGCATGATACACAATGTAGTTTCTGGAGTTTTTTTTTTTCCTCTCCCTAAATGATTTTTCAAATCCCTCCCTTGAGTGCAATCTGCTTCAAAGAAAATTGGCACTGAGGAAAGGTCAAAAATAGTTCCTTTCCCAAATCTATGTTGACTGAATTAAAATATCTGAATTTTATTGAACAGTGAAAAGGAGCTTTTAAGGCCTATTCAGGGCCTCTTATATACAAAGTTTTTATACCCACACACAAACACACACATACATACACATACACATAGTTGATTTAAAATGTATGTTATATTAGCAGTATATCCTGTGCTGCATATTAATAAAACAATGGAATTTTTTATTTCTTTTTCTCATAAATTACATAATTCAAACCTTAAAACACCTTTAATGAACACTGACTCGGCATGTGGCACTTAATAAAACTGGACTAAACTCGTTTTCTGCTTGACAGGCTACCAGTGGAGAATGTGCCCTACAAGTAAATGATTAAGAGGCAGAAATCTTTTCTGAACTACTATTAAACACTTCAAAGATTTTCAAAGTCAGATAAAATGAAAAGCAAATGTGTTTCACTGCCTCTCAAATACCTCAAATGTTTTAGCAGGTGCAAGCAATGAAACTTTCTGTAGTGACAGCACTTTAGGGTCTGCAAAGTGCACCCGACTGAATTATGGGAAAGCTCGTCATTCTTTGAAAAAAAAAATCACAATTTTAGATTGGAAAAGAAGTATGTCCTTAATTTCTATCTACATGTGTAGTACTGGCGATGAGGGGGACAAGGGGGGAGAGTAATGTGTTGTCTTCTGGTTTTACTACCAGTTTCCTACCAGTTGTGGCATTGCTTCATGTCAACCAACATGGATCCTTAACTTTACAACTTCTCCCTTTGGTAATGAATTATAATAAGAATAGACAAATAGAACTAACTCTTCCACATCTTTCTGGCTCCACATTCTACACATAGATCATGCAGGAGTTCTTTGTCCAAGAGACCAATGGGAATTTGATTCATTTTTCTGGAGAAGATATATTGAATAATGTCTGCCACTGCTTTGATCTTCCACAGTTTCAAAACTGGGCAAGCATGATAAATATTCACGTAAATATTACATGAATAAAAATACAATACATGCAATAAAAATAGGCAAAACAATGATGGCCAAATCAGCCGTACAGCAATCTGTAGCTAATCACATCTTCCCATCTGAACCTACCAGAGCCAGACTCCAAGAATCCTGAAACTGTAACAGAGAAGATTTTGACAGGCTATTTCAGTGGTTCATTATTCAGGCAAAAGGTTGGGGGTGGGAGAGATGAGAGGGTTACATAAGGCCACCAAAATTGACTTCCATTTGTAACCTAAAATAGGATATGAACATGAGTCTTCAACAATAAGACTCACAACTGCTTCCAGGAGAAGGGGTTTAAGGGAAAAGGTCACAGCTAGTTCATTGCTAAATCCATGCTAATTAAATTAGGATGTTTGAACTTTATTGAAAAGTCCAACCGATCTGAAAACACAACCACAGCATCTGTTATTGTGCATAAATAAGTTTTTAAAAAGGAAAAGACAAAAAGAAGAAGGTCTGTCTCGTACTTAACAGCATGAAAGTGAAGGAAAATACTGTCCATTTCCTGATGTTTCCCTAACAAATGAATATATCCTTAATTGAGAATGAATTTTGATTCTTATTTTAAATTTTGTGGATTTGAAAAATAAACATAGAAGTGCTATAAACTGCTCTTTGTAATATGTAGGCCTCTACTAGCAATGGATTAGTCCCTTTATCCCCGCCCCCTACCACCCACCCGAGATGTCTCCTGACTGGAAAATGACTCAGAGTATAACACCCCAAATGATGGGAAAATCCAAAATATTCACAATGGTTTCTTTATGACTCCACACCTCATTTCTCATATCTGTCCCCTAGCTGTGTTCCAAGCAGCTTGGTGCAGCAGTGTAGCCTCACAACTAAGGTGAAAGACTCATTATTACTCATCCTTTACCCTGTTCCTGAGAAAAAAGATGGAAGCAAAGGTGTTTGAATTAGCACCAGACAAGCCCACCCTTGCTGATTGGCTAGATGATTCCAAGGTTATCACAAGAAGTTCATCATGCTGCATGGGTCATAGCCGATCAGCAACTGCACACTTTCCAAGAGCTTTCCTGCCTCCCTTCCCCTCTCAAATGTTATAGGTAAGATGAGGAATTCTCTTCCCCATTGGTTTTCCTCCTGAGGCAGTTAGTGATTCCTGTTCAGGAACTATTAATCAGCCATTACTGTTCACAATAATATTAAAAGGTAAGATAAGCAGACAAGCAACAACTTGCTCAAGAGTGAGTTCTATAATTGGATGTGAGGGTGTGGAATGTATGACTTGAAGTTGGGTTTGCTGTGAACAATCTCAGCACTCTAGTCATTACGCCACACTGGCCTTCTAAGTAATATGATATCACTTTTTCCTGCTCTGGTGAAGACTTAGGCCATTTCTGTACTAGACTGTTATAGTGCTTTTATTCCATTTTCATCATCCTATGGAATCCAGCGGTTTGCAGTTTGGGGAGGGGCCAAACCCCAGAATTCCATAGGATGTTGAAAGTGGAATAACAGCACTATAACAGTCTAGTGCGGAAATGGCCTTAGTTGTCCTAAATCTAGATACATGCCAGCCTGTTTCTGCAAATTATGGATTCAGAGCTATATGCTTTCCAAACTATGAATGAGATCAACCTCATTCTTTAAAAGTGATTTCACCTTCATCTGACTTCCTCCTCTCAGCTTTGCCAATAATCAATATTTTAAATTCAGATGTTGACATTACATCTGAATCCCATGTTGTTTTTATTTTATATCAGCTTGCGTCTGAATCATAAAGGGGATGTCATATCAACTGATAAAATTCTAATGATCTTTTAGCTTTATTCAGAACAGGAGGACAGAATTAGATGAACACTTATTTTTAATCCTCCCACTATCATGGCCATTTGCTATGTTGGGTAGGGATGGGGTGGGGCATTCTAGAAGCAGTTGTCCAAAAAAGTAACTTTTTGAAAGATCCCAAAGAAGAGCATTAAACAGGTGGAAAGAGTTGTATCATATTCCTGCCTGCTATTATAGAGTTCAGTCCCACTACTGCCCAGGCCACTGAGAACTGACACTGCACCTAAAGTTCCTCTTCCCAGCCCCTCAATTTAACAATAGACACTATAGTGTTTCTCTCTCTCTTTCTCCCTTATTGAAATACCAAAATGTATTTTGTAACATATTGTTTGTTTTTACACTGTCCAGACCCTCCAGAGATCCATGGCCCTGAGATTTTGTCCCCTCTCCCACAGCCCTGACCTCACCGACCCCTTCAACCAGTTTATCCTTAACCTTGGACAAGAATGCAGATTGGCCTCACCTTCTCTGTTCGTTGATGAGTGAGGATTGATGAGATCTTCCGTTTGTGTCCACTTGAATATAAATAGAACCCTCTACACAATATAGCAGGGTTCCTGATGATGAGCAGAAACCCCCTTCAGACTTTTCCCCACAACATGAGATAGTTTAGGATACATTAAAGTGGGCAGAAATAAGGATATTTGGAGCAGCTCTTGTGTGCATGCTCTCACCACCTCCATGTTTTGAACACTTTTCCCTGCAGGTCAAAAACCTATCTAGGACCCTTCCAATCCATGCATTTGGAATTCTGTGTTGGAAAAACAGTAGAGAACACAGCAAGCTGGAACAAAGAATAAGTGGGTAATCCTCTTTGTTTCCAAGGTAGTTTTCTTCTTTTTCTCTTCAAAAGAATGCTGTAATTTCATTACAAGCTGTTGTATGTAAGGTTTACTGAGATCTTCAGTTAACCAATCCCTCTGGGAATTTGTTTTAACATATTCCATAAGGATTCCCCTCTCCCTACACCCATCCTATTTTTATGCTACACATCTTTTATCATTCCTACATTCACTTGTCTTTCATTATTCAAGCTAATATTTTTTTGAAGCAGTTGGCTCAGATGATCTTCCCTCAGTGCAAGAGGCTGAAACAGAAGACAGACACTCCAGCTCTAGAGTCCTATTATTCAGGCTTCAGCCAGGATAGTGTAACAGCTTTTAGTAAATGTATACCCCGTGACTTGGCATTCCTGAAATCTAATTCACTCCACATCAGCCTCCTGTGTGAGTTGATCAGGGATTACACTGCTGTTAAACTGTCTCATTGATTGGCAACATATCTAGGCAATTCTAGAGCAACATTGATGGATAAAATCATGTTTATTAGACAAAACATTAGAAAACATGAAGTGTGCAATATGACTTCATTGTTTTATTCACAGCCACTTCTCTCCTTTAACAAGATACCAGCCAGAATTGCATTGGTGTCTTATGCACATATAACATTCTCCTATACAGATGACTGGACATTTGGTATAATACAGAATGTCTGCATGCAGTTAAAGATTGAAAAAGCAAGGTTGTGTATACAGAGCCCATGTGTATGAAATTTGTACACACGTGAGATATGTATAAGTTGCACCGGAAATAAATTTGCACATAAGATGTGCATGAAATGAGCATGAGATGCATATTCACTTGTGCATTTGATTACATATTGAGGTTTGTATTCAATTGTACAAACACAAGGTTTATATAGCACAATCAATGCATAACTCCCCATGTGGTGATTTACACTATCCAACTCTGCTGTTGGATCTTGACCATAGTGTTTCAGATGTACTAATAACGTCATTGCCTACTAGGGATGACAAGGCAGTGAACTTTAGATTTTTGGGGTTTGTTAATTTTCTTAAAGTTCGTCAAAGATGCTTTTAGGAACTACATCTGCCAGAATTCCCTTGCCAGCAATAGATAACTTTTCCAGCTTTGATTTTTTTCCCTAATCTTAAGTTTGAGTTGTCCTGACTTTCCCATTTTTTTTAAATAAAGTTTGCATGAATATGCATACAAATTTCCACATATATTTCTCCAAATTGCATGCATTTTCTATAGGCTATTTTACCGATAGAAGGACCTAGGGCAAATCATCCTCTCTCAGCCTCAATGAAAGGCAATGGAAAACCGCCCTGCACAAATCTTGCCATGAAAACCCTGTCATATGTTCACTTTAAGGTTGCCATAAGTTGGAAATGACTTGAAGGCACATAATAACAAATGTGTATTTTAAACCAACAATAATATATTTAACATTATTTTCACTGACATGCACATCTTTATGTGAACTTTTGTATAGTATCGATCCTTTGTGTAGATTTTGAAATTAGGAAACATGTGTGAAACTTGAAGTGAGAATTGTAAGGAATAACAGAGTTTCCATTCATGTATTGGTTTGAAAATGTAATAGGTACTAAAATATAAACCAAACACATTTCTTTCCCATGCCTGACACCTATCAGGCACTGCTCTATAGAACCATTATTTATCTAAAATTGTTGGAATTCTCATGTCCCCTCTCAACTTCCTGAAGGCTGGTTTCAGTAGCATCTTGCTAGATCAGTGTTTCTCCTGGCTACATTCTTCTGCTGCATATCTTTCAAGTTATCTCATATTATTCCAAAATATGGGGAAAGTAAACATACGCAAAATGTTACAGATGTTTTCACATATACGCTTGGCACTTTGTGTTTGAAGAATATATTAGAGATACATGTGTTCCTGTCTATGGATGTCCAAGAGCAGGATAATTGTGTGTATCTGAATTGCAAACATCTGGCTCCTGCTACATACCAAACGCATTTTGGCATGCTTTCCTCCCACAACCTTGTATATTTTGTGCCCCCGCTTCTCCTGTCTCTAATTTTTTTTCTATTTGGTATTAATTTCATGTCTCCCAGGTTGTCTATATTACAAGTCTAAGCATCAAGTGAAAGAGCCTATACTTGTGTCAAGGTGGTATCATCATCATAGTGCCATCAGTGTGCATAGAACTTTACCTGGGCAGTTTACAATTATGTCAGTTAGCTGCCCTTTAGACATCTGCAGTCTAAAAAGACACAACACACAAGGAAGGGGGGATGGCAATGAAGGAAAGGATTAAGTCCAGCAGATGAAGGCTTCTGTTCTCTCCCTCCAAGGATGCACCAGTGGTAGCTGAGATGGAACGAGGACCCTTCTTCAGTTGCTGGGCCTAGACATGATGGACCTGTCTCTGCCTGTTCTTCTCTCCATTTGAGGTCAAAGCAGTGGCTATTAGGATGAGAGGAAAGCCTTTCACCTGCTTTTGGGCCTATACATGGTGGAACTATGACTGTTCTTTCATTCAATCCTTTGCACAGGACCAGCTCTACCATTAAGAAACACAAGGCTATCACGTCAAGTACCAGATGAGAAGGCCAGGGAGCAAAGGTGAATTAATGGATGTTGGAATTATGTAAGCTGTGTGTCCTACCCTTGCATGGTCTCAGCAGGCCTGCCATCTTCAAGAGGGAATACTGCCCATTTATGGGGATGTAAATCTTCACTTTTTTAATTCTCACATGCAAAATGTTTTTTTTTCCCCCTAAAGGTTTGTCCCCACAGGATAACATTATGAGAGTTTTGTTTGTTTTTCAATGTTTTCCCCACATCTGGGGACTCCTTGCAAAAATTCCACAATTTTCAGACAAATTTTTTATTGTTTGAGATTGGAGGAAAAACTTCATGAAATTCTTGGAAGAAAATCCCAGCATGCAGAAAACTATGGTGGCAATTTTTGACAGGAGATTTTAACGGGCAGCAAATGAGGGAGAACTGTGCATTTGTATGTCCCATGTATTTACATTCAGTGCCACCACATCTCCCAAGCCAAATAGTGCCTGTTCCCAATACATAGAGACAGACCAATTCAGGTTGTAAAGCTTACCAAAAGGAATCTCATGCAAGGTTGTGAATCTGTTTGTCCGATAGAACTTCCCACAGATCCAGTCCCCATGGTAATACTTGTTCAAGATAAGTCCAGGTCTCCAAACTGAGTACTACCAGGACCACTTAAAAAAAAATCAATTTGCTGCTTAAAAATAAGGAAAGTTGGGATTGAGATATGCAAAGTGATGCAGTCATAAACAGGCTCCAAATGGTATCAATGCCAGGCCTACCTTCCTTCCAGAAGCACGTAGTGGGCACTCATGAAAACAGTCTAGCTGAAGTCATACATCTTAGTCATGGCCAAATGGATCAAAGAACTAAAACTGCTGAACAGCACAGATACGTAGACCAAAGTACCTCTGTTGTGATGAGATGCTGGTAGTGACTCTTAACCTTTGCTAATATATAACACTTTTGTTCTGGGATCACTTCGCTTGCTGTTCAAAAAACTAGTGTAGAAACTTTGACCAGAATGTGCAGTCATTGTAAAATTTCTCTAATGCTATTTGGGGTTGCTGGTTCTCAGAGCCTCGCTCTGCGTCTCTAGTTTTCATGAGTCATCTCCAGGCAGGAGATGAGGGTGCAAGTTCTCCAGTTTTGGTGGGCTCAGCTCCTGAAAAAAGAAAAGGGTTGTGTGCAAATCCCCAGTTCATCAAGCAGAACAGTGGTTTGCTACAATTGATAAGGCTTAACTGATTTATTGCTGCAACTTGAAAAGACTCCTGGGTCTATGAATTTATTTAGTTAGCTTCCTCCTTCCTTTCCAAACACTGTTGTACCCTTTTGCACCCACCTTCTCACTGGATGTAAGTAGGCTTTAAGTCCATCTTTATCCCATCTCCCGAAATAAGTGAGAAGGAATAATCCCCTCATTTCATCTTGATCTGGGAACAGAAACTTTCACTAAGACTTTTGTCTGATTTTCCAAAAAACAAACGAACAAGTCCCCCCCTCCTTTCTTTCTCTTATCTGAATCACAAGTTGTGGGCAACTACAATAAGTACAAATGCATAATGCTGAATGAAATCAGTAGGGGACATCCCTGAGTATCAGCTTTTGACCCAGAAACTTCGGGGCCTAGGACAATCCTGAACTGGTAACCCTCATACACATACAGAGCGAAACCTAAAGGCCCTTTTACTGCCATATAAGTGAATGGAAACACCCACCCAAAGGACTAAATCCCAATGTTGTCCTAGCTAAAGTAGATGCACTGCAGTCAATGGGACTACAGTTGTGGTTAAGAAATCCTATTTCTTTCTGTGAGGCTATTCTATTCAGGACTAAGGCTGGATTTGTCCCATAGTTTCAATCAGTGGTTATGACATTATGTTACAATTAATACATTCAAATAACTTTTCCAAAGGGTAGCTATAAGCAAAACCTTGATGTAATAAAATGTATTACATCACTTATATTGCATTTATCTCTATGTCATCTTTGGAGTCTGACTTTTGGGGAAAAGGTAGGATATAAAGAAAGTGATTGCTTGCTAACTGAAGCTGACATGTAAGTATAGGTTCATTTTTTGATGACAAATTTTATGGTCAGCAGCAAAATATCTATTCTCTGTTATACACCAGCAGTCTTCTCTAGTACATGCTGTGTGTAAAAATGGCTTCAAAATTTCCAGAAAGGTGCACCTTCAGCGTGAGTTTTTATTTTGTTGACCTTTTAAGATTCCTCTTAAGAGTTTGCTTAGGCCCCATTATGCCATTCAAATTCAGTCCAGGTTCTAACTCTGTCCCGTGAATATACTTTCGACTGACTTGCTACACTGTTTCCCCTTAACTTTTGACAAGCATTTCACTCCTGCTCCCCCTTACAGGTGACATAAATCTGATTATCTCACTACTCAGCCACCCAATAAGAAACAGCAGCTCCCACTGAGAAAACAAATCAGCATGAAATCACACAATTGATAGGGTTTCCTCCAAGGTGCCCTTAAAATTAATTACATTGGGAGGCCAAGTTACTTTCTCAAACCAAAGAGGCCTGACCTGTCAGCTCAGATTGAGCTGTGTTGCTTTAAGTATTCACACCAACTCGCCCTTTAACTTTTGTGGATTATGGAGGAAAAAAACTGAAGGTGTTCACATGCCCCCCCTTTCTCTCTCCCATTCTCTCTCTCTCTCTCTCTCTCACACACACACACGCACTCAAGATATTAAGTACTTTTCAAAGGTATCTTTGATTTGGGAGCTTTGCCAAATTGTCCAAGATTCTAATAGTTCTCCTATTTTCATATTTAACAAAATCACTGTGTTGGTGAACCAGGAGAAAAGCTGTGATAGACATTTTATATTTATATTCTATTGTTTATTCATTTAAAAGATTTAGATCTGACTTTTTCATCTGAGATCTGTTTCCCAGGTAGTTTACAATATTTTTTAAAAAAAGATATTACAGAACAAGAAGACCCATTGAAACAGAGTTAATAGACATATTAAAAGCACTTGGCATTATGGAGCCATTGTCTTTGGTCCTTCAACATGGGTTAATTCCAGAAAATGCTGTTAAGGGACTCTTTTTGAACCCTTAGCCAATAGTGTATGGTGTTTCTTGGGATTTTCCACACTACTTAACATCTACATGGATCCGATGAAAGATTATCCAGAAATCTGTAATCTATTGTTACCAATATATGAATGAAATGCAGTTTTATTTTTCCTTTCCACTCACTACTACTGATGTTCTAAACTGGTGTATCTAGAGGTAGTTATGGGCTAAATGAGGGCTAACAAATTCAGAGAAGAAAGACAAAGGTGTTCCGGGTCAGAAAAGAGATGGGCTTCTTTTGGATGGTGTGCAGAAGAGCACCACAGAATTTTTCAGAGCTTGAGTAAAATGAATGCTGAGCTCTTGGAATGCTGAGAAGGGAAACTAAGGGGAAAGAATATAAAAGGAGAGGTTTGACTGTTAATGTGGTTAGATAGGAACAGAGATGGTGCTGGTAAAGCATCAGATCATAATATGGTGGGATGGAATAAAGATATAGTTAGATGGAAGCTGAACACGTAGCAAAGTATTAAATAGAGAGTTTGTTAAAGAGGCTGGGGTAGCTAAGTTGGCCATGAAGCAAAATACAATAAAATCCAAAATCCACAAAAGAGCAATACCTGTATTGGCCAATCCAAATACAGATAATACATCATGCAAGCTTTCGAAGCTTTGCTGGCTTTTTCATCAGGCAACAATGTTCAGAATCAAAATCATACTGTATGGAACACGACCACTACAAATGGTGTTTCTGCATTCAGCTGTGTGATCCACAGTGTCCATGAATGCTTGTGCCATAACAATATGAGATAGCTTTTACAGTGCCACAGCACTTTTCATGGTTAACATATCTTGCAATTCTGTGGTTTTGTTATTATGTCTAACTGATTATTTGCTTTAATTTTTAATATTTCAAAATGTTTTAAATTAAATGTGATAGTTAGCAACTTGCACATAAATAAGTTAAGTGTCCCAATTGTATGCTGAAGAACACTCCCTGAAAAAGGTGCACTGAATGTTATGCATTTCACTGAATAAAAATTACTAGATGAAATAAAACAATTAATAAATGGGAATAAAAGGATAATATTTACCCAAACTACCCAAGCTCTTTGGCTGATGCTATCACATGGTTAGGTCAATTCATGTCACACAAACAAAATAAATAAAGCCATGGATGGAGAAAAATCAAGGGGAAGTACTTAAGGTTTCTACATATGTGAATACTCAAACAAGTCTGAAAACACAAATATTAATTTCAGACTGAAGTAGCTCTGGGCATTTAAGCTCTTCATGAACTCAGATAAAAACATCAGCCTTTGTCCTCCACATTTCTTTCCTATCTTTATCTCCGCTCTGGAAATATCAGTTTTGTTCTTGGGAGACTGCTACTAGTTTCTGTTTGGAAGTCATATGGCTTTGATCCAAAGCAACTGAGACTGAGTAAATCTCAAATGGCTCTTTTTCTTAGGCCATCTGGGTATGGTTTACCAAATATATTTCCTCATTTGCAGACCTCACTGAAGGCTGTTTCTTGCAAGGTATTTTGTGCTCAGTTATGGATCCCTTAGTAGGAATGTGTCTTTTTAATTTAGAATGCACATAAGCAGGAGATGATGCTTTTCCCATCTGTTGCTTCAATGTATTTTAAAGGAAGACATTCACCTTTCATTATGTAGCATGGGTACTTGGTTTTGGTTGTGTGTGTGTTGTTTTGTTGTTGTTGTTTGCTTGTTTGTTTGGTGGTGGCATTTGGTCTTAACATGGTTGTTGTTGCTGCAGCTGCAGCTGTGTGTCTTCAAGCTGTTTCTGATTTATGGCAACCCTAAAAAAGCCCAGGGCTTAAATACCCTAAAGGCACCAGATTCTGTGTGAGCTTAGGTGCTAAGTAGGGTCAGTTCTGGTTAATGCTTAGATGGGAGACTGCCAACAAATCCCAGGAGCTACAGGCTACATTTCAGAGGAAGAAACTCACAAAATCACCTCTGATTATTCCCTGCCTAGGATACACCTACAGGTGATTTGAAGTGTACACACACACAAACACAAGATGAACCAATCACTTTGTTTTCTTGACAAGATTTGTTAAGAGGGGGCTCGCCATTGCCTTTGTCTATGGCTAAGAGAGTGTGACTTGCCCAAGGACACCCACTGGACCTTCAGTAGCCATGCCAGGATAGAGGAACACTGATAGTAGCTGTAGGTCAAACAGTTGGAAAGTCTAAACTTCCCTTACCTCACATGTAGTTATTAAAGCCCAACTTATTAGATTAAGGAATGTGACTTTGACATCCATGTGTTTTTTGAAAGACTGAAGAAGTATACTGGATACTATCTGATTTTAAGCTGAGTCTGTTGTCTAACATGTTGGAGACGGAGAGACAGATATTCACCAGTTTTGGTGGTCATGAAGAAACCTTCCTTGTATTGAAAGTATTTCAGATGAATCAGGCTTGATGTCCTTCTTCTTCTTTTTTGTCTTCTGAGTGTGAATTGAAACATTATTGTAGTATCGGTTAGTTTCCAGGAAAAATGTAATTGCTTCTAGATGCTACTCTTGGTTTTCAAGAGCTCTTTAACCTTTAACATTTTCAGTACAAAAGAAGGCTTGCTGGGTGGTGAATCTAACAAGACCATCATTTATAGCAGGCAGAGTTCGTCAGTCAGTTGTAACCGTTTAATTATTAGCATTTTAATGCATTAGTGTTTAACTAGACAGAATAACAGTACTTTAGGTATGGTCTAAAATTTCTCAGAAAGGAAGCAAATTAAGAGACACTTTGATTCTTCTATGCTGAACTAGAACTGGGCAATGAAAATTCAAGAAATATTTAATTTTCCATTCACATTTTGTCAGCCAGCAAATTAGCACTGTGTCTTTGGACAGACCACTGGAAATGTTTCTGTACAAATGAAATCATTTGCTTTTGGTTGGAATGAAAAACAGTATTACATGCCTTAAAAATCATGGAGCTTGAATTGCTTTTTAAATATAATCACACCCCAGGTATGTTATATCTTAAAAGGCCATTTTAGAAACAGAAGGCCATTGGTGGGGGTAAAATTATGTTTGCATGTTAGTCATGGTGTCCATGGGTACATGATTTGCAAATCTGATGAAAAAAAAATGAGGAGTCAGCGTTTTGGGGTATAGGGAGTACATATTGCCCACCCCTGCCCTACACTCTATACCTTTGATTCCATTTCTGTATGTATACAGAGGGTTCATTATATGACACAAGAAGTGGTGTCTTGCAAAACAGACAAACAAATGCCTGCTTCACTATCGGTAATCCATAAACTCTGCCCTTAAAAAGGCTCAGCATATCTCCCATCTGTTTCAAATTGGCAGAGACAATCCCGATTAATCTTCTGTCATGCCATCTTTTCAGCTCCTGTTAAAATGTTCCCCTTTCTTTCTTTCCCTTCCACTTCCTCCTTTTATCCTCAGCTTACTTCAGCAGTTGCAAACTGCATTCAAAAGGCAAAACTAGTGTGCAGTCAGTAAACTCACTGAGGGAGAGAGAGGAGAGGAGTGGGTGGAATCTTGCCCTTCCCAATAAGTTAAGGCCAAAGCAAACAGCTGCAGCCTCTAGTAGCTCACTGGTTTTTCTTCATAAATATGTTTTCTGATCTAGAGTTGATGTTGCCTGGCCACATGTGTTCTAGTTTTCATCTGTGAAATGTTGGATGGAATGTATTAGCTGGAGCACATTTGGATGGTACCTTTCCTCACCAGGTGCTCTAATATTTGGAGATGCAGACTTTCTGGAGATGATTTTTTCCCCCGATATAGGTTCTCCAAATTCCATGCTAGCAATGTGGGCTCCAAAGTAGTAGTAGTAGTAGTAGTAGTAGTAGTAGTAGTAGTAGTAATAATAATAATAATAATAATATATTTAATGTGTATGTAATAAACCTGAGTAGAGGCCATCCAAACTAGAGGAAGAGCTACAGCAAAGAATTCAGTCTTGCAACTCATGACATGAAAACTGATCCAAATAAAGCAAGGGTGTGGCCCCCAGTTGTGAAGACCTTAGGGCCTCCATGGTTCAAAAAAAAAAAAAAAAAGAGTGAAAAGAAGTGAACAGCAAGTGACTTTTAGGGTACTTCCTAAAATTTTCATGGGTCCTAGGCACTGTGCCTAATGTACCTAATGGATAAGGTGACCCTGATTCCCCAGTTTTGTTTTAGCTGACTGGGAACTGAATGCTTTACTGTTCTTCTCAAGTAAACGGTCACCCGTTTCTTAATGCTGGAGAGGTCTTGGCCCAAGTTTGATTAAAACTCTTATTTGCACAACTTCTTCTGTGGATGCAAGAACCGCAAAATGTGCCTGAGTTATGAACATTTGGTCTAACTAATGGCATTAAAATAACTTACCAAGCTGGGTGTGGAAGGTTTTTGCCACAGGGGCCAACATTTTTATCACCTATTTATGCTCATTCTTTTCTACTGATAGGATAGACACAGAAACTGTGCTTAGACATTTGTGGCTTGAATCTTCGTCCACAAATTTCCAGATGAAATACTTTCTCAGACACACAGTTGGTATTTTCCTGGAATAATATTTCAGAACTGGATATGCCAACTCCCTGGTGTTAAAAATGTAGTTTCTGGAAGTATCTCCCAGATGTGAAGCTTTAAGGAATTACTTTTTATTGGGAAAATGGATTATCCCTAGAGAAGAGCATTTTATCACCTCTTCACTTTTCTTGAAGAACAGATGATGCAGTGTGTGTGTATGTGTGTGTGAGAGAGAGAAAGAGAGACAGAGAAAGAGAGACAGAGAATGAGAATGAGATAGAGATGCACATATACAAATGGAATTTCACATAGTATGTTTAGACAGAGAAGCCAAGCCATGGCGGAAGGAAGAATCAAATTTACAGAAGTGGCATTGTTGGTGGGTGGTTGGGTTGGTTGGTCATTTTTTTGGATAGGGTTTGTCTATTGACACATGTGTGTGAGAGAGAGTGTGCGCAGGTGCAGAAGACATACAACAAAAAGCAGACATTGCTGTCCTGTACTAGGACAACCAATCAGTCTACCTAAGGAGATAAGGGCAATAGGAAAGTCTAAATGCCAGGGCTTCTTCCCATAGCACTCTCCACCCTATGTACGCTGGAGCTGCTGTGCTCAGAATTATTGTGCAACTGTACCAAGACAGCAGGAGCATTTTCACACTACACAATTACAGCACCATGATTCTACTTTGACATGTTTCTGCCCTTGCAGCAGTTTTTTTGTGTGGAGGGGGGGGAGGAGGAGCCAGCATTGTGTAGTGGTTTGAGTATTGGACTACAACCCTAGAGACCAGGGTTCAATTCCCACTTAGCCATGGAAACCCACTAGGCAACCTTGGGCACGTGATACACTCACAGCCCACAGAAAATCCCCCATAATAGGTTCACCTTAGATTCGCCATAAGTCAGTAATAACTTGAAGGCACACAACAACAACAACAACAACAACAACAACAACAACAACAGCAATTTATAGTTCTCAGCCAGAGAGCTCAAGTGCCTCAGCCATGCTAGTTAAAGTGGCATTGTAGCACTCTCATTGTCTTGTATGCAAGGCCAATCCTTGTTATATTTAACCAAAGACCATTGCCGTTTAATAAACAGGGTAACTAAAATAACCCAGAATAAGGTAAAATGTAATATAGAGAGTATCTACTACATTATACATTTAATGATAGTTGTACAGTACAGGGAAGGGACAGCAAATCTGTGAGAAGACACTCAGTCTGCAGAACTGCTAACTGGGTGCCACTTATATAACTTAAGTATATGCTCTGTTGTATTCAACTTTTGAGCTATTGATCTGTTTTGAGAAAATGGAGAAAAAAATGTTAGAATATAGAAAGGAAGAGAAATGGAATCCCACTGAATCAGTGCTATTTAGCTATGTGTTGATCCACCATTCAACAAGCGATTCAATAGGTCAACTCTAGTAGCTGTTGTTGTTATTGTATTTATTTATATCTCTATGCAAAGATATTCTCATTGAATACTAAACTCAGGACTGGCCATGTCATTGTATTTTTGATTTCTATGTACACTTCTGAAAGTTGGACAGTGAAAAAAGCCGACAGGAAGAGAATCAACTCATCTGAAATGTCATGTCGGAGATGAGTTCTGCAGATACCATGAACTGCCCGAAAAAGACAAATGTATGGGTCCAAGAGCAAATCATGCCTGAACTCTCCCTAGAAGCCAAGATGGCTAAACTGACCCTGTCATAGTTAGGATATATCATGAGAAGACATAGATTACTAGAAGCGATAAGAACAATAAACTAACAGGCAATAAGAGAAGACAAAGACCATATTACGGCAGGTAAAGGCAATCAAGACAGACATGGCTGTGAATCTGCAAGACCTGAGTAGGGCTGCTCAGTCGTGTAGGGATTGGGGGGTGATGGGGACGATTTGCCCCAAGCGACAATGTTTTTGGGGTATCCCGACCTGTAGCCATACCTCTGCATTCCCTGCCCGCGCTCCTGTGTGCTCTGCCCATGCTCCCATGCACAGTGTCCATGTCCCCGCTCCTCTCTCCACACAATCCAAGTTCCGCCACTGGGGCTGCTGATAACAGGGTGACCTGCAGGTCTCTCATTCAGAGGGTCACCATAAGTTGAAGTTAGCTTGATGGCAATTCCCAACAACAACAACATATTTGCATCCCACCTTTTCCCAAAGTTGGGACTCAAGGTAGCTTGCAATTTAAAACAAGAATAATAAAGGGAAAAAAATTAAAATGGAACCTCTCTATTCACAATATTAAAACAATTCAAACACACACTTAAGAAAAGAAAAAACAATTAGAAAGATAAAAAACCATTAAAAACAATTCAGTTTAAAACAAGGCCAGAAAAGGAAGAAAGACTTCTGGGAGAAGGGGAGGGAAAGTCCCTGGGTAGGGAGTTCTAGAGTCTAGAGACAGCAACCAAAAAGGCTCTGTCTCACATCCCCACCAAAAAGGATGTAACTAAGCCATGCACCAGGCATGGCCACATCAGGCATGTCAAGGGATTGAGGCCATTTCCGCCCTACACTGTTATAGTGCTATTATTCAACTTTCAACACCCTGTGGAATTCTGGGGTTTGTAGTTTACTGAGGCCAACAGGCTCTCTGGCTAAGAATTCTAAATGCCCCTTCTTAAATTGCAAACCCCAGGGTTTCATAGGTTGTTGAAAGTGGAATAATAGCACTAAAACAGTGTAGTGCAGAAATGGCCTGTTACAGTTGGCGCGCAAGCTTTACTGCAAAAGCATTCCTCGCCACTTCAGAACTAACCAATAAGATTCAAGCCATTGTCTTTGACTTATCAGTATTAGCAACCTTGGGACTCGATTATGACCATTAATCCACTGACTGGTCCCAAAGTTTCTCTAAAATGCCATCTTTCTACTATTTCTTCATGGATATTCATCAGTTTATGGTTCACACAAGATAGTCTAAAATCAGTGTATTAAAGATGAATACGGCTTGTTGTCTCTGAATATCTTAGCAAATTTCACAACCTGTTCAAAGTATTTTGAGATTGCCTTTCAACGTGAAGCCTCTCAAAAATATTTCATAAGACAACATGATAAAACAATAATATCTAAAATTAAACAATAATATCTAAAAACCAAGGTGCCATAGGCTATATTGAATACCAAGATGCTATACTGAATATCAAGTGCGCTTTGGAACCACCTGTGAGTATTCCTTGCCTAAGAAAACCATATGAAATTCATGGAGTTGCCATAAGTCAACAGGCAATTTGAAAGAGCACACACACACACATCTCAGTTTGGTTTGAAACCCAGTTTATAATTTGGATCTGGGTCTGCTTCAATGTGAGTTAATCCAGGCTCAATTCAATCTGATCTGGCCTCTGAATTTGAATCAAGATTCACAATTGGCTTGCACTGGGAAACCAAAACAGCTATAAGGTTTTTTTGTTTTTGATTTTGTTTTTTCCCACCACATGGATGCATAAACACAAAACAACTAGGGCCAATGGTCGGCAGAGGGATATATTTTAGTACCTAAACAAAAACAAACTTACAAAAAGATTACTACTGAAATTGCATTGAAAGGCAAACATAGGATTAGCTAGGCCAGCCAACAATACAAAAGCTTGAGAAATGAATATAGAAAGACTTATGGAGATCAGACTGAGATGATAATGAACAACAACTCAAAACCACAGCCTAGCAGTTTCTACCATTTGCTACTAATAGCTACATCTAGCAAACTAACAAGAAAATGCAAGAGATAATTGACTTCCCAACTTCAATGTCCTCATACATTCCCTCCCTACAAGCGCTGGGATTAGAGAATGCTATTTAGATTCTAGCCCCAGACTGCACATTGCAGTTGTCAATAAGCAAAACCCAGCTCCCCTTCCACACTTCCTTATCACACCACCTTATGTAGTCATGTTTCACACTCATTGCTTGACTTTCTCCCACTTATTTTTGACATCTATATCTTATGAATCACTAAAGACTGTACCATTTCACTCCAGGACTGAACTGGGACAATGTAATTTGATATAGAAACGGTACAAATTAATTCATCCAGGATTTAGGGTTCAGGTGAATCAATTGCCCAGCCCACTTTTATGAGCAGGCACATGAGATGATCTTCTGTGACTGATCTCAGGGGTCGATCAGATTCATACAGGACATGCAATCAGTTCTGTACCTGTTTAGTTCTGTCTCTGTGTCCAAAACTGAGACATCATCTGAAATTTAATGCACATATGCTCTTGCTTCATCTTTATTGAAAGGACACAGCAAACCCTTAATCTGCCTACTTACACCCAAGTCCATTGTTTTGCACTTCTGAAGGATAATTGGAACTGTCCTCTGACCCCAAGATACCTTTCATGCGGCTTTATTACCCATTTATGCACAAGAGCAGTAACCTTCCTGAGCCCATTAAAATCAATGAGTCCGATAGCAAGCTTCATGTGGCCCAACTAAATCATATACCTAAATGCATGAATTGAGGTCTTACATTAGCAGCATAATAGCCCTTACATGAGAGGAATCTGCACAGTAGGAAAGCTGTCCCACATTCCCCACACAATCAGCAGCTGGAAGTTCTCTCCTGTGAACCTGCCATGCTAGTAGATAATAATTGTACTATTAATTGGTGCTGTCCAGACTATGCAGAATTGTAAAAGATCCCACTGTGTCCAGTAATTAATGTCTCCCTCCCATCACTGAAGATCATTAATAAGGGATTCGTCCAAGAAACAAGTAATTGGATGGTTCTGCTTCATTAAAGTATTTTTAGATGAAAAGTCAGCATAAAGAAATATAGAGAATATGTGCAATGTTTATTTAAACAATTATCGATTGCTAATATGTTAGGCACTTGTAGTTTCCACATCTGTGCAGATTCTAATTATTATTTGACATGGCCAAAAATATGTGTCAATTGACATGTATGCTGGAAAGCAGGGAGGGAAAGAAGAACTAAACTGTTGGTTTGGCTAAATATGTCCTTGAATCCTATCTGCAATCCTATTTTGTCTATAGGACACATATAGCTCTTGTTACTAGAAGAAAAGTGAAGTCAGTCTGTGTTAATTAGCCTGAGGTCTCTTATTCAACAAGGAACTGATCAGTTTTTGAAAATGGAACTCACGAAGCTCACCAGTTCAGTTCATGGCAGTTCATTGCATGTCTTTTAATATATAGAAGTTTCACAGGCTGTGTTGGGTGGAACTGTAGTCCCAAAAGGCCCTTTTTTTCCAGGCTTTGATATTCATCACATGTTTCTCATCCTCTTTCTCCAAGGGCACAGGGTGCCATTTGACCTATGAGGTAGGTTAGGATGAGCTTGAATAACTTTCCCAAGAACAGTCAGCGAGCTTCACAGGTGAGCAGGGATTTCAGGCTGGTTTTCCCACCATCACATCCAACACCATTGGCTGGCTCTGTCATGGGACTTTATTGTGCTGAAGCAATGTAGGGATCAGATTCATGGGAAAACTTGATATATAAACAAGGTATGGGTTAGAACACGGTACATTTACAGAAAATAAATGTTGCCAGGTTGTTGTTTATCTCTTACCTCAGAACGGTATAGCTTGAAACTGGCCATGGGCTATGTTGGCTGAGGGATTCTGGGAACTATAATTTAAAAATTAAGTTTTCCAAGCTATGGCTTTGGGGAATGCCAGTTCTAAATTGTTGAATATGATGCCTTGTCAGTGGCTGGATGGTGATGGTCAGAGCTGCAAAAATGAATGGGAGATAATGAAGCTCATTCATCTTTCGAGCACAAGCCATTATGTCCTGATGATTGTGAGCTGTGATGCACAATAAACACATATTATTCTGAATTGTTATTTGACGTGAACTTTTACTGAGTACAGAACATTCAATCTGAGCTATGTAACCAGAATGGGCAAAGAAATAACTTGGGCACAATGTTTTTTCTCTAGAAGGGGATATCCAAGAAAAAACACCTATTAAAAATATTTCAGCAAGCAAATTTGAAATAGACACCCTTCCACTGCTGCTAACAGAACATCCCAGAAAAATCTGCAGAAGCAAAAAATTGTTTCTATGCAGTCCTCCAATGTCATGCCAGAGTCAACGCAAAGTGCCCAAAGTAGGTGGAATGATTTCCTCTGATCTAGTCAAATAGGAAGGATTCTTAAAGAGCTACAGCAATGATGGGGACCACACATCAGTAGGCAGGAAAAATCAAGATAATTCACAGTGTAATCATGTCCAGCCTTCCCCTTTTTAAAGATGTGAAAGCTGTTAGCAGAGATGATGATGATGATGAAGAAAGAAAAAGAAAGAAAGAAAGAAAGAAAGAAAGAAAGAAAGAAAGAAAGAAAGAAAGAAAGAAAGAAAGAAGCAAGCAAGCAAGAAAGCATTACTGCTATTATCAAAAATTCAGGCAGTATGTTTGGTATATTTTAAAGGGTGAAAGTTTTTGCAGCTTTGAAGATCAGAATATGTGGGGTAGGATGGTGTGGTGTGGTGTTGTGGTGGTGTTTGGGAGACTAAGAGATCAAAGCCACTTTCAACTTTTTCTGTTATATTAGAACCCCATGCTATTTTTTTTCCTTGTACTTTACAACAAATATGAGTTACTGATGTAGTGTATTTTGGTCAGTTCTGGATCAGTGTCAGTGATGCAAAATTGAGTAGGATATAACAAGATCAAACGTTGTATTAGTTTAACCTGAACTAGGTTATTTTACTGTTTAAATGAGACCTACTCAGTGCAGGCTCCATCCAGAAAAAAGGACCCTCTTGCTTCCTCCTCAGTCACTCATGGATGAGATAGCCCCAACTGTGAGCTCTCTGAACTCCAAAAGGCAGGTCTTTCCAGAGAATCTCTACACTCATCCTGAGACTCAAAGGAGGTTCGTGTCCACTGCTGGTCCTTCCTCTATTCCTGGGCCCCAGAACATGAAGAGCAAGACTGGAGACATATCTTTCACCCAACAAGGCACTGTAAAGCTGCTCACCACTCTTTCCAATTCTCTCTCCTCCTCTCCCCAACTTGCCACGTGACCAACTATTTAATGAACACACCACGCAAATCACTTGCCCTACATGCTGTGAGATAGGCAAAAGTATCTCCTTTCCAATAAAGCTGGTGAAAGGGGCCAAAATTTCTACCCAAGCCCGATAAGTGACCAAACACGGCCTGCCCTGAGCTCAAGGGTGTATGGATAGGGACAGCAAGAATGGAAGGAGAGAGGGGGAATGGAACAAGCTGAAATATCCCTCCCTCTTATGTCCTGACATTCAGAAGCCAGTCCTGATGTCATCAATGTTGACTTTTATTCCCAGGTAAAACACCAACTAGGAAACAGCAGAAGAGGGGGAAAAATCAAACAATTAAAAAGTGGATATGATAATATGAAATTTATAATTCTCATATCCACTTTTTTGTTTGGTGATTTGAATGTTTTTCACTTCTGCTGTTTCCTAGATGTTGTTTACTTGCTTTGAGACCCTCCTGTGTTTCCTGTGTTGGAGCTTTTATTCCCAGGGGCCAGGAAATGGCATTCCTGAACCCCAATCAGGTTTGTGGTACCACGGCTGATATGGCACCACAAAATTTCAGATGAATTTTGAGAACAGTGTTTACTGACATAGGCCTAAATCCTACTGCTACTGTCATTTAGAGTAGGACTACTGATTCAGTGGAAACTTGGTAAGTCAATAACACATCAGTTTCATTGGTTCAGTGGGTTTATGCTGTTGGAACAGCCAACTGGATTTCAGTCTGAAAATCCAGAAAATATATTACAAGAGCCATCTGAAAGATCTCATGACTATTTATATGTGTTTCAGCTAGATGGCTCAAACACATCATCTGAATGGCTCAAAATACTCTTTAGCCATGGTCAGGCCAGGAAACGTGAAGAAGCTTGTACCAGATCCTGTGCCTGGGAAAGGTTATTTTTGAACTACAGCGCCCAGAATCCCTTTGTCAGCACATCAACAAGGGGATTCTGGGTGTTGTAGTTCAAAAGGGACATTTCCCAAGCTCTGAATAGAACAAGATGATGGTATGATTACAACACACACTGTTGCACAATGGATTGTTTCTCCACCCTGCAATAGTTAGTTAATTGTTCATTAATCAATCTTCTGAAAAAAAAAAACTATGAGCAATGTGCTTTGAGCAGCGTGTTTCTTTGCAACTTAATGGGCTGTTTTTCAGGTGCATCCTCTTTTCGCTTAACAGGTTCCTAGCTGCTTTAAGGGGCTGTGCTGCGTGCTTTACTAGGTGTTAATTATGACTACGGTAATTAGCTTGTTAGACTGTCAGCTTGTCAGAGAGTATGTTGATTTCATTTAGGCTTCGTTAAGTTTACTCCCTCTGGCATTTTTCACTGTACCTTCCCTCTTTTCCAATGTGCTTTCAAAGATTCTGGGAGTGGCATTTATTTGAAGCGGTTGTGGGGGGGACCTATGAAATGGGCTGGCTTTTCTGGAGGAAAAAAAAAGGCATTTTGTTGTCAGAAGCATTCTTAAAGAGACTTTCCTTCTCTTAAAGGGATTTGTGTTGAGTTGCCAAAAATAATAGCATCATTTTGGTTTTAAGGACTAAATAGATGGCAGAGAGGGATGTCGGTTTCATCCCAAGGGGAACCGGGAATGCCAGAAGAAAGAAACACAACGAAGAAATGCGCTGATTACAAATACAGCAATTGATCAAAAAAACAAAAGGAAATTGAAATGTGGAAGCTAACCCTCCTTGAAATGTAAACTGTGTACAGACTTACTTTTAAAAATGAACAGATGTTTTTGAGATTAGGAAACAACGGCTCTATAAGACTCTGCCGAGTGCCTAATATTTTAGATTCCTTAGCCTTTGTTCCCTTAGGGTATGTTTCCCTGTGCTATATACTTGATATCAAACTATTTAGGAGTCCCTGAAATTTCATAAACTCTTCATTTTTCTAAGTACAGGTTTTTCATGACACAAAACTTAAGAGCAAGGCACTTTTGTTTCAAGTCCGATCTCAAAAAAAAGGGGGGGGGCTTGACCCAACACACATAAAAAGGAAAGGGTCAGAAATGGGCAATAAGCACAAGAGTGGCAATGGCAGGACTTTTGAAACAACATCACCATTTCAAGCCCTGCCAATTCTGTTGCCTGTATGAGCCAGAAGCATCTACAACCAACAATCCAAACAGGAGGGCTGCTCTGGAATGATGTATCCTACCTGTTCCAACCCATAGTCTGCCACTGGTCACAAGTTGGTACGTTTAACATCCAGGACTGAGAAAGCATTGCATACCCCATTGGTGACATAATTATCAGCTCCTGCTATTTGTAGAACCTATGTGACATGGGGTGCTTTAAAAAGCAAATCTGCTGTGCACAGGGCCTTCTCTGTGGTAGTTCTGTGGAGCCCATAATATTGTGGAAAATTATGAAATGCAGGGACTCACTAAGACAGTCCCCATAGCAATATCTTTACAAAAAGTCTAAAAAATTCAGGGGCATTTTTTTTTATTCAGATCAATAAGCCAGTTCTAAGACAACATATTTCTACCTTGAACAACTCTTGGATCATCAGAATTCCCCTCATTCCTTCTGCCACCAAGAACTTTTTGAGCATTCTAGTCAGGGAATGTTCTTGTCTGCCTGCATGCCTTTTCCTTGGTTTAGATGTCAACTTTTTTTCCAGGCCATGATCCTTGATAGTTCTGTCCTTTCCTTTCCTTTCCTTTCCTTTCCTTTCCTTTCCTTTCCTTTCCTTTCCTTTCCTTTCCTTTCCTTTCCTTTCCTTAATGCGGCATTATTGGGCATATTTGTAGAACACCCTTTATTGGCTTGAAAAATGGACACAATTCTAAGAGCTGTGGTCTTGCAATAGCCATGCAGGCTGGTGATGATGGGGTTTGTAGTCAAACATGTGTTTTGGCTTTGGGAAGGTTGACATAAGCTAGATGTGAAAACTATCAGGAGTTGTAGAGTCACATTGGCCCTCTAAGGGACTTTGGGAAGCCATACCCCTGCTTAGCTTTACCCCCAGTTGTTTTCTCTTTTTTGCCCAAAATGCCCCCTTTGGGACCTGTACATGGGGCAGTTTCACCATGTTGGCTTGGGACTGACATCCTTTTGCAAACAAAGGCCTCTGCTGGGCCCAGAATGACACAGGAAGCCTCCAAACATTTGCATTTTCTGAAAAAGAAAAGTTGGGGGGCAGTGGGGCCCTGGAGGTTTCAAAAGCAGGTCTGGAGGTCACATGTTGTTGAAAGGCCACACTTTCCAAACCCCTACAATGGGCTGTCTGACCAAGTCAGGACCTGTCGTGTCAACCATGGGGTTTCAAAAGATAGATTTACATCCCATTCCAGGCAGCAGGCTGTATTTATGATTAGGGTGAAATGTATGTTTTCATAGTATACACCTTATAAAGTCAGCCCACTTTATGCAGGATGCTACTAGGCCTTATGTGGAGCAACAACTCAGCACTGGGCTTGTTACAGGTCAGAATTAGAGACCTGCCTTGTGATTTGCTTTGTATCCTTTCTTTTGCTCAGAACTGAAGGAGAGGTATAAATCAAAACGCTCCTGTCCTTCTGAGATCTATCCTGAAGATTATTAATTGATTTTGATGCTCATCAAATGACATGGAAAGGATTACCAGGGAAATAGAAGATGTGTTTATTTGATCTGTTGTCTTTCACTATCATCAGTAACCAACAGCATCGTCATCCCCATCATTGGTGATAACAATAACACAATACAAGGAAGAGTTTTTGCAGGGTAGAGTGTCCAACGTGGTTTGAACCTGTTCCCAAAGACTCATTTGTACAGCTTCGTTTGCCATGCTGAATGAACTTCAACAGAAAGGAACCGGAGCTTCTGTTTTACCACCTCCTTAATGACTGCTGTGTATCAGCTGCTGCCTCAAACCCGCAGAGACGCACTACTAATGAGTGCTTATGATGCATTTTATAGCCACTTCCTGCAAGAACTGGGCCACTTCAATCAAAATGTTACCTTTGTTGTTATGTTCTCAAGCACAATTCAGGTTTCATCTTTCAAGAGTCACTCTTCAGGAAAGCACAGGCAAGCAAACAGGGTTTGAACTTTACATAAACTATAGGGAAAAGGTCTTTCCACTTGAAACATCTCTGTGCGGGGATAACTGATCTAGCATGCAAGTTCAAAGGCATTTGAATAGAATGCTAAAGCTTAAATATTTATTTACTCACAGAAGAGGCAGCCTCAGAAAACCTGGTTCCAAAGGTGACCAATTACCAGAAAGTGGAAATTTACTTTTTTGAACTACGCTTCCTAGAATCCACAAGCTAGCATGGCTGGGGGATTCTGGGGGTCTGGTAAAAAGTCACTTTTCCAAGCTTTAGCATGCATGGCTTAAACAAATCTGAAGTGTGTGTGTGCGCGCGTACACATGTGTTCTCTCTCTGTCTCTCTTTCTATGAAATCAACATCCTTCTGCATATTAAAAAAAAAAACATTAAAAAATCTGAAACTGGGCCATTTCTGCACTAGACTGTTACAGTGCTATTATTCCACTTTCAACACCTTTGAAGCCCCTCCCTAAACTGCAGACCCCAGGATTCCATAGGATGTTGAAAGTGGAATAATAGCATTATAACAGTCTAGTGCAGAAAATCTTTGAACCGCTAAATGTGAAAATAAGAGTTTGGGCAACTATATTGGTCTCTGAGTAAAGTGGTGCACGTTTTATCAGGAAAAAAAAGTACACTCTTGAATATTTCTCACATTTTGAAGGCTTCAATTTCTTTGTTTTCACATCTGCTTTCCATGCAGCTCCAAAGTGTTCGCTGAGAATCTCCTGCAAACCTCTTAAGTTTTGCAAGAAAAAAAAATGTCGTCATACCTTCACTACCAATTTTTTTTCTCTTATTGCTAATGCTTCACTTGTGAGAAGTGGTGTCAAAAGAGAAGAAAAAGAAGATAATATTATTGTTAGGGGTTTTTTTGGTTGCTACTTTTTTTTGCCAGTTGGGATATTGTTAACGTCATTTCTGTTTTACTTGTGTTTTTTTTTTCTTATTGTCCTGTGTTCCTTCTGGAACTTACCTTCTATATCACATTTTCCAGTGTGAATGAAACCCTCACAAAAATTGCTGGTATCTGCTCAGTATGGAAAGTAAACAGCAATTCTACTTGTAGCAGAAGGCTATAGGAATGTCCAGTGTGAACTCTAATGCAAACTTGCATACCATGTTTAGGTGAAATAAGGTTGTTACTATTTCACCCATTTATGTGTATGGGACTTGCCCTTTTGTGAAAGGGAGATCCTTGGGTTCAATTCAGGCCTACATTTTTTGTGTGTGTGTAAATGTGATCTCAATAATGATGAAACATCTTTTCACCTTTTCAATGAAGGCATACAAGCAAGGCAGGAAACCTCTATTCTCAGCCTCATTTTGTATAGGCAGCACTTTATACTTTATAGACAGATACAGCATCAAGTTTTGTTCTTGAGGTCAAACAACATGTCACATTAAAAGTGTAATTCATGACTGTAATATTTACAGTTTGTTGGACTAGGTATAGATAGTCCATCCCAAGTTTTCTCCTGCTATCTGGGAAGGCAGTAACAGTTGCCTGTGGCCTTGGATGTGGAAGAAACTACAGAATCCTAAAACAATAAAGCTAGAAATGGCCTCATAGCCCACTGAGTCCAATTCCATGTTCAGTGCAGGAACTCCAGCTAAGCATACCCAAATAATAAACCCTTCATCTTTTAAATATCTGAAAAGCCTAAAGTCTTCTAAAAACTCAGGCCTCCCAACACAACACCAACCACAGCTGAGTTTTACATGTTTTAGTACTACAGCTGAAAACCTGCTGGTGCACTACATGAGTGTAACTATACTGGCATAGCTTTTGGCAGCAAGAGGAAAAAGGCAGCAGATGCACTAGGCCGGAAGGAAATCAGACTTTTGGGTAAGAAAAATAAGCTGCTTGAGGCCAGCAGATTCACTCTGCCTTCCATTGACACTGCTGTGCAACTCTCAAAGAAGTGCAACACCCACAGGATTCTAGTTTAAGAGCGTGTAAGGGCGTGTGGGAGATTGTTAGGAATTTCTTTCTGAATGGTGCAGGAAGTGGTGGCGTTGGCACAGATGAACTGCCATTTAGAGTAAGCAGCACTGGATAAAACTGTGGGAGCATGAAGTTCATTCAACACACTTATACAGAGCCTAGGCTGCTAGGGAGAGAGCATGAAGGCAGCCAGCCCCATGGTGACAATAGAGAGCTTTCCCTACTGATTTGCCACCACCACGGCCAGCCAGTGGTTCTTTGGGTGATGCCAGGTGGAGCTGTATCCAAGGCCATTTCCATACCGGGCTTCTGAAATGGTGCAGAGCGACCTCTCACAGAGGTCTTCTACACCCTAGAGTGGACTGGCGTGGACTACTTTTTGTAGTTCCACACCAGAATCCACACAGGAGCGGCCGGAACTAGCCGCACTGCGTGTTTTTTGAAAAACCGCCTTTTCGAGGTTTTTAAAAAGAACGGAGCGCGCAGCCCCGCGCCACTCTGTCGCCCGGCTCCGAAGTGGATTTGCAGGCTCGCGCAAATGCGTGCCTGCAGATCTGCCGGGGGCGGGCTTCCAGCTGGCGAGCTTCTCCGGTTGGTGGAGAGCCTCCACCAACCAGAAGCCGCCATTTGGGAAGCCGGAGGACTGCGGAGCAGCGAGCTCGCGCTGCTCCACGTGGCGACAGACTTACCCGGTTTCAGGTAAGCTCCGTTTTTGGGCGTTTTCGCCCGTCCCCCCCCCCACATGTGAAAAGGGCCCAAGCCCCATCCAGCAGCCATTGCGCGGGCAAGCAGGTTTCCTGAATACTTCCTTATGCAAAATTGTAAAATGTCAATCTATTCACATAATCCACAGTTACATTAGTGTAAAGCTGCCAGCCATAATTTTGGATGAGCCATGAGATAAGCAATAGTATTGGCTGCAGTTGGTCTTGATGAAAAGTGAAGCCTTATAGTGAAATAGGCCATTGCTTGGGTCTGCTCATGCATTAAAAGAAATCAGAGGATTATCCTGCATCCAAATACTGTTGAAACAGTTTGGTGGGAGGTTTTCTGGCAATAGAATGATGTAACATTATATCTTTTGGGAATGAAGAATGGAGCCTGGCAGTTAGCATGGCCTGGAACTAGGCAGCTCACTTACACCATCCACACTGATGTGAGGTCTGAGAGACACAATACCACAGTTGGGTATTGTACATATCGTCTATACGTCAGCTGATTTGGGGATACATTGGAAGACAACTGCTGCTGCTGGCCGCCGAGTGATCTTGCAAGATGTGGGGGCACTGACAAAGAACACAAAGCGTTTGCAGAAACCCCCACCACAGTGTCTCTCTTCTGTAAAAGAAGTAGAAATGGGGTCTTTGGTTGTACAAAATGGTTGACATTTTGGATATTTCATTGCTTGGTATATCGCAGAAGTTCTTAACTCTTTTCTTTACCAGGAACCTCCTGTAAATATAAAGTTTTGCTGGGGACCCCCAAGATTTAATTAAAGATTTAAATATTTAAAATTAAATATTCAAATATTTATTTATTTATTTATTTATTTATTAAAGGCTTCTGGAAACTAGGATTCAGATCCCTACTCTGACATTGGGTGGCCTTGGGCAACTCACATTCTCTCAGCCTCAAAGGAAAGCAAAGGCAAACCCCCTCTGAATAAATCTTGCCCCCCCCCCAAGAATCCTGTGATGGGTTCACCTTAGGGTTACCATAAGTCAGAAGTGACCTGAAGGCACACAACAGCAAAGTGCTGCTGAGAGGGGGAGGTTCTTTCTAGCCATCATGTCTCTCCACTTTGAAAACTGACTTAGGTGATCCTAAGGCAAATATATCATGGGGGTGTTCTCGGCAAGATTTGTTGTCTTTGCCTTCCTTTGAAGCTGAGAGAATGTGACTTGCCTGAGGCCACCCAGTGAGTTTCCATGGCTGAGTGGGGATTGCGAATGAGGGACCAGGTTTGTCAAACCCCAAGCCATAGCTGTCACTTCTCTCAGTGTCCAGCAGCAGGACATCACAGATCCCCAGCGAGGGTCCTGTAGACTCCCAGTTAAGAACCACTGGTCTATCAGGTATGTCTCTAATGGCTCTGAAACATTTATTTTTCTTTGCATTTTTTTCCCTAACATTCATCAGCTGCCATTTCTCCAGTAACCTTAAAGTAATGTGGATGCCTGCCTTTTCCCTCATTTTATCCTCATATCAGTTCTGTGAGGCAGGTCGGGCTGAAAGAGAGTGATTAACCCAAGATCACCCAGAACTTGAACTGGCATATCCCAAATCCTACTTCAACATATTGGTGCCACATGATATCAATATCTGGGAGGAAATGTTGGAGCCAATATCTCAAAGTAAGACCAGCATTTCCCTTCCCAGTAACTGGTCACAGAAAACTATATACAGATAGACACCAGGAGTCACAACTGCGGGAACTGGTCAAATTTTCAAGCTCTAGGTCTCCTAAAGCATGGGAGGTAAATGTGAAGAAGTTGTTTGTTAATGACATTTTTGGCATTAATGCCTCAAAGCACCTAGTTAATGAAAAGGATAATGTGTTGCTAATGCAGTTTGAGGCTGCTTTGCTATTAATAGCTAGCAACAAAGCTTCATTAGGAAAATGTGAGGCAGCACACTTTGATTGCATGTTTTATGTGAATTACATATGCAGTGAAAAATGATGCAAACTGCTTGATTATTTTTTGGTAGTTCCTACCCACTCCTGAACCCTACTTCTTTCTTGCAATATATCTAGTAAGTTATTATAAAACCAAACAGGCAAATGTTTGGCACTGGAACCTCTGTAGAATGTCGAAGAAACCTAGCAGAAAGGTGATGCCAAGAGCGCTGATTGTCTTGTAATTTGATTTAGTTCCTCTGTACAGCTCCTCGTATATGCAAGTAGGGGCAAAATGGCTGATGTCTGCAAATGCCCGAAAGGCTAATAAAGCTTGCTGTGTTCCCAGCATGCTCTCTGCTGTCAGAAACCAGCAATTAACTTAATAGTCTTCTCGAAAAGCAGTAGATCCATGAAATGTGGCATGTGTTGACATTCTCCTGCTGATCTAAACAACCTCCCATCATTGAGCAGAAGAATATGTTTGCTGTTTGAATTATGTAGGAGCTTGTTATGTGAATTATATAGCAGTGCTTTGCAGCATTAAGTCTAATATTTTATGATCTTCAATTGATTAGGTGGGCTTTTAGGATTACTTATAAAGGTTAGGATACAACAGTTCAGATTTTGACAGCTTGTCCACAAAGCTTTTCAGATTTGAATGAATAAAAAGAAAAAATGCCTTTCTCTCACTATACCTTCTCAGATTATAAGGCAGCTGCACCTCCACAGAAAAGCACATACACTTTTCAGTCGTAAAACAGACATTTTGTTGTTGTTGCATGCGTTTGCTCACCATTTTAATTAGCATTTTGATTGCTTAAGATTAATAATTTAAATGTTTTCATAGTGGATAGTTTGGGTTTTCCTTCTGTGCATCCCCAATTATCTATACAGGACAGGTGAAATGGTAGGAATTAAAACATGTACAGCCACTTACTATGCGTACAGCCCTGGTTTCTGATAAACATTTCTCTCATGTATATCAATGGTAGTGTAAAAGCTCTTTTAGTCTAAATGTGATTTTAATCAACTCATCTGTGTTTCCCTGTGCACACAGGAAAGTTTCTTCACTTCACTTGATGGGAAAGTACAGGTCCAAATAGGACTGGATAAATCCCTGTAGAACTGGATGAATCCAAACAGGGATTGATAATTTATCAGTCTTGGTGTCTCCCATAACATTCTTCTTCTTTTTTTTTTAGCAAACAAAAAAACCCTCATGCTCTTCCATCCTGTTTATCTGCAAATTTTGCAAGTTCTTATGACGAATGAACAGGACCCAAACCTCACTCATCTGCACTGGGCCAAATTCAATAGGTATAGCTATTCTCACAATGAAGAGTGCCACGTGGTACCTGCTTCATCTTCAGCAACTTGCCAAGTAGCTGTTACAAAGAGAGAGACAGAGAAAGGGTAAACACATCCACAAACATGGCTGAATAGATAGAGGATGGATGGATGGATGGATGGATGGATGGATGGATGGATGGATGGATCCATAAATTTTGCTTTTCTCTACTTTTTTAAACACTCAAGTTCTATTCATCTTGGCTATGAAGAAATGTGTGAGTTTTCTTATATCATTTGCTCTCTCATATTATCACCCATCTCGTAGGTCCCAGTGAATATTGCCTGTACAGTTCTTCAGGCTGATCCATTTTCTTCATAAAAGAAACAGCTGATAAAAGAAACAGTAATCATGCCAATCGGTTTTTTTGAAAGGGTAACTGAGAAGTTAAATGTTTTCACTTGCCTACCCTGCAGAAAAACAGATTAGCACAGTGGGCTGGGAGTCACATCTGCTGCTTGAATGCCATGATGGATCAAGACCTTTCTCTTTCTTGAATTATAGAATGGATTATGTATTACTAGTTTCATAATTTCTCCCACAACCATTCCCTGAAAGTTTGGAGGAAAAGGAAAAGTGGAAAGTTAAGAGTATGAGCTGGGGGCCTTTCACACTGTAAAACTACAGCACTATGATTTCACAGAATATCCAGAAACCAGGCTGTTCAGTTCAGGGAGAGATATTTAGAATTTTCAGCCAGAGAGCTCTAACGGGTCAACTAACCACAAATCCCAGGAATTCCACAGGCAGTTCGAGTGGAATCATAGTGCTATAACTGAGGGGAGTGAAAGGGCCCTTGTTTCTCATGTCACAAGGAAGAAGGACTATATTTGACTCAAGATATTATGAGGAGGAAAGGCACCACTTCACCTTCTTAATACATAAAGCCTGACAATATGATTAATAGATAGAAATCGTGCAGCCTACCAGCTGCATGCAGCCCAAGGAATGGGGTGGGCTTTGCCTCCTGGACCCCTAAACCCCCCAAAAATATACTGGCCGAAAATCTATTTTGGGGGTGCCTTTAAACTCTGTTTCAGGAGCCCCAAACAGTAAGTTATTCCATCCAAAAATGACTGGAAGTGAATGGAAGTGACTTTTGGGCCCTTACCATACTATGCCGTGATCCTGTATTGTACTGTTGCGATCCTGGCAATGCCATTGCTGGAATGGGATCAGGATCCCAACGCTCCCCACCACACCAGTCAGCTGCCAGCAGATGGGTAGCGTTCAGGACAGGCTCCTTCCTTCCTTCTGCAGTACGGCTGGCATCTTCCTCTGATATACTGAGGAAGGAAGTATTTGATAGCGCTTCCACCCTTCCTGCATGCCCACAGCCAACAGGATCATTGTGTGAAGGGAGGCCATTACTGTATTTTTTTCTGGTAATGGTATATGGTGCAATTGCGACAACTGGGGACACGACAGTGGTGAAACCGCAATGAAGTTGCACGATTGCACATGTCGTGGACCGGCAGCAATGCGTGTCCATGCCAGGATCGCATCATCATGCAATAAGGGCCCCAGTCACCCAAATGCTCATATCTGGTCACTGCCAACCCCATACAGGCCCACCCTGATGGAAAAGCGTGGGTCATTTTGAGCATAAGATGCAACAATAAAGCGCATCTCATCTTTACACTCTATGTGTTGATTTCTACTTATCCAAGAAGCTGATTAAGAGTTAGAGGGTCAATGCAGAGTATGCACAACCAGGAGCTAAATCTAATTGCTATTCCCAACCAGAGTAGGGCTACTGAGTTGGAGTTAATGCAGCTGATGTATTGGTATTAAGCAATTGGATTTGGTCCTAGTTTCCTCTTGTGGGCACAAGAGATGCTACAGAATGTTATTAGGAGTACAGGCAATTGTTCTGAAGATATGCCCTAATTTTATGGTTCTGTCCTCTTTCCGCCAAGACTTTCAGCAGTTTCCATTCAACAAGTGGCTACAGCAGCTAATGATGCTATAATAATTAGTAGATTTCATTCATTGGCAGTTGAAGGAACAGTCAATAAAGGACCTGAATCTTTCATAGTCTAGCTTTTTATTGGAGTATGCAAGCCTAGCAGTCTTTTTGAGCAATGCATCACTGTCATTAAAAGGGCAATTAAGTATTAAAAAGCTACACGTGCACTTTTTATGTGATGTGAAGCATACACCAATGGCTTTTGTTTGAACCCATTTTAGTTGAGCATCATAAAATGCCAGGGCTTGCTGAAGAATATTTTGAGGCAGCCTGCCCCAACGTGCATCCATGCACAGAATAGAAACACAGAGCAGTGCTCAATTCTATTTCTCTCAGTTAGTGGCATTTGAAGAAACTGATCCAAGAATGCAAGCTTTTGGTTTACACATGTTGGCAAAAGTCTGTGCTTCCCATACATGCATGTTATCAAAGTGAAAATTGATACTGCAGACATAATTAGTTCTGTATAACCCATGTGCAAATAAAAATACATTAAGCATTACTGGCTAATACAAGGAAGTGGAAAAACATATGTAGGGAGTGTTTCTATCCATGCCATGCTAGCAAAAGCAGTAGCAGTACTAGTAATGATGGAAAGAGATTCCACCACAGAGAAAGATCTAGATACTAAATGGAGTGTGGTAGCATATAAAATGCAAATATGACATATTAGGCATCACGGAAACTTGATGGGATGAGTTTCATGATTGGAATGTAGCAATAGAGAAATAGACCAAATAGGAAAGGAGGAGCAGTAGCATTATATATCAGGAATGCTTATAGCTGTGAAGAGATTCAGGACTTAAATCCTGGAAGGCAAGTTGAGAGCACCTGGATAAAAATTAAGAAGACAAACAACAATGACATCATTGTGGTGGGGGGATCTACTAAGGACTACCTAGTCAGACTAAGGACATGAATGATGCCTTCTTGGAACAGATGAATTCATCCTGGATTCTTTAGACACTTCCCATTTTTCCTCCTCATTGGAATTGGTGGAAATTGTGCCTTCAGTATCTCACTTTTAAGAAACTCCTATCCATTATAAACTTTCTCCTTTTTTAGTATATCTGACCATAGAATCACAGCCAGAATTTCCCTAAGTTCACTGAAATCGCTGAAGTCTAGAATGCATGTCTTACTGTGTTTGGCTTCTCCTTTTCACCCTACAATGCACTCCAGAAGAACATGGTCACTTCCAGCTAAGGATCCTGCCACTTCCACCCCAATAACTAGATCATGATTGCTGGTTAGAATTAGATCTAAAATAGCTGTTCCTCTTGTTTCCTCTTCCATGTTCTGGACAATGAAATTGTCTGCAAGGCAAGTGGGGAATTTGTCAGATCTGACACTCTTGGCAGAGTTTGACTTCCAACAAGTATCAGAATAGCTGAAATCTCCCTTTACTACTACAACTCTCCTTTCTGAATGTTTTTGTCACCTATTCCAGGAAGGCATCATCGAAGACCAACACTGAAGCATAAAACCACAGGACAACATGATCACTATATTCCCCAAGGATAACCAATGCCAACTGCCCACATAGAACTCTATATGCAGTCGGCACTGGTAGGTAAATTGAATATCAGTTTTTCTGGGGAAGATAAGGTTCGGTTACATATAAAGACTTATCCACAGTAACTTTTTTAAGTTCAAAAAAAGAAAAGAAAAAAAACATTACAGGTGATATACAGCTGTGGCCTTCAAGATGTTCCTGGATTGAAACTCCTGTTAGCTATATCCCACATAGTAAATGATAAAGGGTGGCAGGAGTTGTGGCTGAACAATCTCTAGAGGGTCACAATTGTCCATCCCTGCCAGGCAGTATGAGAAGTAGGATAGGTAGTCAAGTTTAGTTTCAGTCTAAAATGCTACCCACATAAATTATAGTGTCTTTTTAACTTCTGAGAATATATGAAGAGTGTTGCAATGTTTGTCTTTCAAAACCATGCTCAACATGGTGTTTCAGTTTACTTCTGTGATCCTTGGGAAGATGTCCCAGGGACAAGGAACAAATCAAATCTCCCTTGGTAAAAGTGGAAAGGTATCCAGCAGGGTGTAGAGGTTTGGACATCGGACTATGACCCTGGAGACCAGGCTTCAGTTCCCCACTCAGCCATGGAAATCCACTGGGTGACCTTGGGAATGTTACACACTCTCAACCCCAGAAAACTCCATGACAGATTTGTCTTAGGTTTGCCATAAGTCAGAAATGACTTGAAGATACACAACAACAGCAAATCCATTTAGACCCACCTTCCCAGCAACCATGATAACACCCACAGCTTTTATCTTTCTAAGGCTGGAATACCAGCTCGGGAGCAGAGGGAAGAAGCAGGTTAGAGTATGTGTGCTGGGGTCCAATAGATAATCCTGGGCATTGCCCTACGAAGTGGCTAGTAATATATGCCACTCCTGGAGCTGTTACAAGTAATTTCTTCCTTGTGATTTCAATGAAAAGGGAAGTAATTTTTTAAAAAATAAAAATAGCCAGTGGAGGGGGAGGAAGGAAAAGGAAAAACTCCACCGACACTACTGCCCGGCTGGCGTGAGCTTGACAGGGCTTTGGATATCTGAGCAGCTTTGGCATCACAGCTCTCAGAGGAACAATGTAGGATTGCTCTGTTAATCTGACATGGATCTGGTGGTAATTAGAGAACAGCTCATTTTAAACAAACACAGCAGCAGCTCCTATCTGAACAGACAGTTATTGCGGGTAAAAATGAAAGAGATGTAAGTGTATTTTATTGCATGTATATGCAGACAAAAGAACAAAGAGGCACCTCTGAAGTCATGCAGCAGCAGATGAAATACAGATCCTACAGGTTCCCCGGAACAAGAGTGTCCCCTGGTACATAGAGAGAGACCATTTGTTAAAAGTATATTGAAAAACTATGTTGTCAGAATGTATTGGTGAAAGCATAAGTAAATTTTTGTTTATTTATTTATTGAATTTATATCCCATCTTTCTCCCAAGATGGGATCCAAGATGGCTTACAATAACGTTAAAAAGATTAAGCTAAAATCTTATTTTAAAAAAGTTAAAAACAGAATTAAACAACAATATAATGTATAGACCATGATTAGAAACAAGTAAAATACATTTGAAATATAATTACCAATAAAAGATTAAAAAATACATGTCATAACTTCACATACACATGCACACTACTGCTGCATAATTACATTTCAAAGGCCTGCCTGAATTTAAAAAACAAACAAAAAACCTTCAATTGCTGGTGGAAAGAGAGCAGGGAGGGTGCCAACTGGACCTCCTGTGGGAAGGGGTTCCACGTCCTGGGAGCAGCCATGGAGAAGGCTGTCTCTTGTGTCCTCAGCAAATGTACCTGTGAAGGTGGTGAAACCAAGAGAAAGCCCTCCATAGCAGATCTTAAAACTCTATCGGACTTGTAGAAGGAAATACAATCTTTCAGATAGTCTGGACCTAATCAGTGAAGGCTTTGAAAGGACAAAACTAGCACTTTGAACTGGAAACAGACTAGTAGCCAGTGAAGCTGTTTCAACAGGAAGTTACATGAACTCTGTAACCAGCTCCAGTTCATAACCTAGACACAGCATATGGGGTCTGCTGAAATTTCCCAACAGTTTCCAAAAGTAGCCCCACATACAGAGTGTTACAGTAGTCCAAATGGGATGCAATCAAGGCATTCGTCATCAAGATCTGACTTCTTATGGAACAAACACAGCTGGCACACTAATTTTAACTGTGCAAATGAATTCCTTAGCCACCAAACAAAGCTGAGCTTCCAGGCTCAGGGCTGAATCCAGGAACACACCCAAGTTGTAGACCTCTGTCTTCAGGGGAATTATAACCCCATCCAACACAGTCTAAATCGCCTGTTTCCTCATCTGCCTTGTGAATGACTAGAAGTGCCTCTGTCTTTTCTGGATTAATTTTCAATTTGTTTGCCTTCATCCAGTCTACTGCTGACACCAGACACTGGTTTAGTACCAGGGAAACAGCTTCCTTAGAACTGGGTGGAAAGGAGAGATAGAGTTGGATGTTATTAGCATTCCGGTGACACTGAACTCCAAAACTCCAGCAGTTTTGTGTAAATATGAAAATAAATTGACACAGAAGCAAGTCGTGTGGAAGACCACAGGTCAAAGACCAGGGTGTCAAACAGCCATCTCCCAGCACCACCTTTTGAGTCCACCCCTCCAGGAAGGACTGGAGCCACTGTAAAACAGTGCTCCCAAGCCTCAGAGAGGCAACCTAGAAGGATACCATGCTCAATGGTATCAAAACCTCTGAGAGGTCCAGCAGAACCAATAGGGACACACTCTCCCTGTGCAGGTCTTCCATCTTGATGACCAAAACTGTCCCATAGCTAGGCTTGAAGCCAAACTGAAATTAATCGAGATAATTTGTTTCATTTGAGAACCCCTAGAACTGAGAGACCATCACATGCCCTAGAGCCTTGCTCAAAATGGGATATTGGAGACTAGCCAATAGATCTCCAGTATGGTTTGGTCCAAGGAAGATTTTGTCAATAGTGGCCTCACCACAACCTCTTTTAGACAAGATAGAAACTGCCTTTCTGTAATGACACCTTCTTTACTCCACCAGCCTCCTTTACCATAATCTTATTTATCATTTTTTTAAAAATGTACAAGATATTCTTCGTCCACAAGAAATCCAGGGGAGAGATACTTAACCTTCTAGCAATTTAACAAGGCAAACATTCTATAAAATCAACTCCCATAAAAAAACAAGATAAGAACACTGACATTTTTTTTTTCAAGTAATGAGTTAAAACCCCAACACTAGTTAGGTACATTATAGCTATATTTTAAAATATTTGTTTTTCTGTTTGCAAACATAAGAAACAGTACTGTTTATAAAATCTGAATGTTCTTACCCACTATCAGCTCAACATCCATAATGGAGCACAAGGCACAGCATGAGCCAGCACATGAACCATAAGATATTCTTCCTCTACCATTTAGAGGCCACATTTCTTAACTGCAAAGGTAATTAAAATTACAGTTACATGACAAAGGAGTGAAGAGCTATCCCGCTTTGTTTCAACCATAATGCAATTTAGTTATATCTTTTGAAAAGGAATTGATTACAAGTTCCTAGTTATTGAAAATTGTTACTTCCAAGCTCTGGATAAGAGGCATAAATATTAGTCTATCAAATACTCCTTGTAGTCTCTGATGTACACCTGGAGTTTCTACACAAACAACCATCCTATTCATATCAGTAAAAGGCACAGAACCTTTTACATAACAATGCTGACAATGCTATTTGTGTTAGTTGCCAGTGTAACTTAATACAAAGGGGAAAGCCTTAATGCACACCAGAAAATTCTTAGGATTTCAAGGAATTGCTGGATTAAGGCAAATATTTTTATATCCAATATTCTTTGATATCTGATGCTTCTTTTAAGTCTCTTGTTGGAGTATACATTTTAAAAACATACTTTTGCTATTTCTACTCCTATCATTGGAAAAGAAATAAACTAGAAACTGTTGCAGTATTCATGATATAAATTCCTCTATCGGCTTACTTGTAGTGAATTAAACTATACCTCTTTTCCATAAAATGAGTCTGAAGTAGCCTTAATCATATAGTTATGAAATGAACAACAATGCCACTGTTCTTTCTATTTGAAAAATAGTGTTCTACTTCAACTTAAATATTATAATTAGCAGATTTGTTTGTCTTGCTTAGAAGTGCGATAGGTAAGATTGACACTTCACTTTTGACTCCAGACATTAGATTTAATAAGCATAATTTTCATTCATTGGAGTCTAGACTGATTTTTTTTTTAATCAGTATATTTATTGTAGGAAGAAATGGTACATAAAGAAAGTTGGCATGTTTATGAAGGAAGGCTGAATTGGCTTTTATGTTCTATTTTGTCCAACTGATAAAATACTGACTGGTGTGAAAATATACCAATAAGGAGAGCTGAAATCATACTAAACTGCTACTCGTGTATGGTTTTAAAAATGCTCAAAGTAATAATAAACTATCTTCCCAATAGAGATTCTTCTGTTCACACTTTATCCATTTCCAGGAATCTTTTTGTCATGCAAATGAGAGATGATGAGTTTTTAATTTGAATTTGAAAAATGTGCTCTGAATACTAAAAAGTAGAAGTAGAATGATTTTTCCCCCATTGGCTATTGTTGGCAATGATAATTATGATCAGCAGATGTGAATTTTCTTATATATGTTGTCACACCTACAAATTGGCAGCACTAGGATTAAATTCAGGAGAAGCTGAATAGTGCATTGCTGTTTTAGTACATTTTCAATACAGAACATGGAAGCCACTTGTTACAACGAAACTCAGTACACATGACAAGTTACTTGTAATTAACTCCTTTTCACAATGATTATAGCATAACTAAACTTCACTTCTTTTAAGTGTAGCTGTAATTGGTTTGTTAACTTTTGCAATTAGAGGAGTATTTATTGTCACTGCCACTGGTGAGTGTCCTGTATCTTTCAGATTTTGGTTAAAAACTAAGTAAAAGTATGTTTCAGACAACAACATCTCAAGGTAGGCTCCAGAGTTATGAAAAATTACAGTCTCTCACTTATGTAGTCATACTTCAACAAATTCTAATCACTTTAGCTGCAAATTCAAAACTGGATGTTTCTGCCTACCAGTTTTTTTCAAAGTCCCCCATACAATAGCAATGTGATTGAGACCACGGTACCACTGTTTGTCTCTCTTTCTCTCTCTCTTTCTTTTTAGCATGTTTGATTTTATCTATATCTTTTAACATTTGTCTCCTATAGCTTCTTCTGGTGCGATTCAACAGGATCTACATTTCATGGTTAAACTTTTTAAGCCTACAACCCTATACTCATTTACTTGTGAATAAACCCCACCAAACTAAGGCCATTTCCACATGACCACACTGAAGCCACTTCTGCCATGGGATGGCAGCAGTTGGCAGCTTGTGCTCTGCATGATGTTATCACTGTCCAGATGCCATTCTGTCGTGACGCATGACACTTGTGCAGTATTTGAAAAGTGGAAAAAATCCGTTTTGCACCTCCCATCGCGTGGTGCTCCCATACTTACTGTTGTGTGGAAGCTGCAGCTGCACGACTGCAACGCTTCCTGCCCCAGCGCAGCAATGGCAAGTGCCCAGCTGTGCTGTGGAAAGAAGAGGCGGGGCTATCCCGTTCCCTTATGCAGGGAGCAAGCAGGCATGGAGGGGAGCGTTGCTGATGAGCTTCCTTCCGGACCCGGATTTGCAGTGCAATGATGTGGAAAGGGCCAAACTGGGACAGGGGCTTACTCCTGAAAACAAATATGGACACATTGCTTGAGCCTGAGCAATCCTAAAGCTACAGTAGCCCAAGCTTTGGTAGACCAGGTTCAGTTTTCTGCCCCTGAGACCTTCCGGGGACAAAAAGTGCCCAAAATGCTACTGGCTTTGAAAAATAAGTGTTTTTTTAAATGTTCAACCCTGCAGACGCGTACTGAGATCTGTTTAAAAAGGGAAATGCTTCTTTCAGAGGATTCCAGAAGGAATAATTTATTTTCCTGTTGTTTTGTTTTGTTCTGTTTTGTTTTTCCGCCAGAAAAAGGTCAGTCCAGAACAGTCAGGAGGTAGGTCAGGAACCATAACCATGCGGCCTCAGGGCTCTACTTTGCCCCTCTTCCTCTGACTACAGTAGCTACCCCATTTCAACTTCACTACAGGGAGAGCACTGCCAGCTAGATAGTTGCAGGACAGAAAGTCATTTAGGCATCTCCACAGATGGATTTCCCACATTGGGGATAGACCTAAAATACGGCTCCTGTGCCACCTTCCCACAACACACCCTCCCTCCCTCGCTCCCTTAGAATAATGTTAGGTCAAGATTACTAAACTGAGACTGTCCTAATTTGGATGTATCTTGAGAAGACATGACTTGCCAGAAAAGACAATAATGCTTGGTAAGGTAGAAGGCATTAGGAAAGGGGGAAGACCACACTGCAGACTCAATCAAGGAAGACACACTCCTGAATCGGCAAGACTTAACAGGGGATATGATGACAGAGTGACTCCGAGGTCTCTCAGCACAAGGTTGCCATAAGTCAAAGTTGGCTTGATTGCAGTTAACAACAACAGCAAAGTGTCCAGCAAAATAACAATAGAAATAAAAAACTCAGGTGGTTATAATGAGAGAACCACACATAGACCATTTTTAATAGAATGCCCCAAGAACGTAGCTACTACCTAAAAGACCTTATCTTTCATTCCTATCAGCATTTTTTCTAGTTTTATTGTTTTAAATAGCTTTTCATTATTTTTAATTGTGTGTTTTAAAATATTTTTAATGTTGTTGATAATGTTATTATATTTTAGAGTTATTTTTGTATGTTTTAACTAAACTGTATTTGCTTTAGTTTGTAAAGTTCCTTGCACACGTATTTTGGAGAAAGTGGTTGCTGTAGAGGATGACAGTGATAGTTGTTGTTGTTGCTAAATTAAATGTTTTGTTTCCTTTGCAATATACACATCTCTGGCAGTGTCTGTAGCACAGGGCCACTACAGGGTTTCTCCAAGAGTAAAAATTCTCCAAGAGTAAGAGTAAGTAGTTGACGGACACCCCTGAATATGTTTCCAGGATTTAGCTGTAACAGGAGAATCCTGAACACCAGGGGTTTTATTCATCATTCCCACTCTGCCCCTGGAAATTATCTGGATTTTCCAGAACCTTCTTTAATACCTTGATGCCACAAATCTAAAACGATACAACTATTTATTGTGTGTGTGTGTCGGAAATATATCAGTTAATAACAGTTTTGAGTGTGAACACAAATACTGTCTGAATAATCTTTAAATTAAACTTTTTTAAAAAAATGATTATATTATTTGAGCAATAATGATTTGAAGGAGAGAAAATTATTCATCTCACTGATGAAAGAAAGTACCTGATACATATTTTCATTCAAATACTATTCCTATGGAATGTTGGCAACATTTAATGTTTCAGACTAAGCTATAAATTCCTTCAGAACAAATCAAATGTCTTTAAAGAATATTTCCGTTTGAAAAGGAATTAAGCCTTCCTGAAAGAATTTTAAAGGTTGTGATATTCACAGTCTGATAAAGCAGCACCTTTAATGAAATTCTAATTAGCAATTTCATGCACTTTGCTATTAGTCATATCAGATTAATGCACATTTTCACAGCCTTCCTTTAATTAAGTGCACTTATTTCAAGTTTCAAACAATTTCTTTATAAGATTAAAACTGTGCTGAAATGTTATTTAGTAAACAGCAGATGTGTGAAAATGTAGGTATTCGTGTATTTACTGATGGACATTTTAACTGTCCACAGATGCATGCATATGCTGTTTTTTGGCTTACGGGTCTTCTTCCATGTGTGTCTGTATTTAAAATGATAAAAGAGAAGAAAGGGCAAGATTCTGAATGCTGGACAATTAAAATATTCAAAAAGGTCTTCATGTTCATCTCATGAATTTGTATTACGTTTATTCTTTTTTCAACTGAAGAAGCAGAAACAAATGCTACTTTACCCCAAAGGTATCAGATCAGGGATCCAGTTATTCAATGCTTTCCCCAAGCATAAGTAGAACCTTGGAATTGTTCATATTTTTCTGAGAATTCTGACTCAAAGTTTTTTTTTCTGTGTTTCTCACAGCACCTGCCTAGCATATGCACAAAGTCCTAAAACAATTAGACAGACCACAAGCCCTGACAGCAATCTCTCCCCCTATTGCAAGCAAAGCTTTTTCATTCATCAAGCTGTTTATAGCACTAGTAGTGAGCCTCCTGTGGAACTCTGCAGACTGCTTTTAGACCATCTATAAAGCAATCATCAGATAATTTTTGTAGGAAATGTGTTTACTGGAGGAAGAGGAGGAGATCTGCATAGTACTGATTGCTTAACATTTATATCAGTCTCAAAGCCTGTGTACAACAGGTCCCTGTGGAAGAGAATGGGAAGAGAGGGAGACAAAAATTCAGCTAAATGAATTATTTCTTCCAAATATAAAATGAAAGTTATGATCACACTTAGTCTAACTTCCTGGCCAACCTCAGTCATCCCTCTCCTCATTTAGGCAAACTGTATGCAAGCTACACTTTGAAAATAATTCTGTACCACCCATGTCTGAATATGGTGCAGATGTAAACAGCACATATCATCAAGCTATCCTGGTTTGGCAGAGACACTGCTGATGAACCCTCAATCATCCTAATTTTTCAACTGCTTTTAAAATGATCCAGTTTCTGTCGCCTCCTCTGACTTTCTCCCTTTGACTTCATTTTACCTCAGTTGCTGCAGACTGAATTCAAAATGCATACCAGTAAGTAGTTTGCACTCAGTTAACTCAGCAGAGGAGAAAGGAGAGCAATGGGTCAAACTTTGCCCTTCCTGGTAGACTCAGGCAAAAGGAAACTGCAGGAACCTCTCCCAACTTGTAAGTTCTTCCTCATTAATAATTTTTGCCATCTGGACCCCACTCAGGTGTTGGGTGGCCATACTTGTCCTCGTCTTCCATCTGTGAAAAGTTTCAGGGTACAACAGTATTGCAAGGTGGGTAGAATTCTGTTCCTAGACATTTTTCTAATAGTTTTTAAATATTTTTTAAATTGTGTTTTGTTCTTTTAACTTGAGGTTTGAATTGTTTTAATACTGTGAATAGTTTAATTCTAATTTAATGTTTATTTTTTGTATTTCTTAAATTGAACTTTTTTAAAAAAAATTGTAAGCCACTTTGAGGCTTTTTGGGGAACAAGTTGTTGTTGTGTTTGTTGTAAGCCCAAATCTGAAACTAGAGGGTAGACCCCTCGTGCTGTCGTAGGGGTATGATTTCACAGAGATGGAGAAAGCAAGGTTTGGCAAGAAATGCTTCTGGGTAAATCTTCCAATAAAGTAATATGACAACCCAAGTGATGGGGGAAACATTCTTCAGCGGCCAAGTATGCAGCAAAATATGCCAAGTAGCTATAGCGGAGTTCCCTCTTAGGCTTGTCTCCCATTCGGACACATATGGAGTTTTTTCCACACTGCTGCTGGGGCTCGTGAGAGGCTCACTGCCAGCCCATGGGGAATTTTCTTTTCAGGCCCATGGCTTGTAAAATAAGAAGGCTTATGCATCACTGGAGGTATACTCCCAGTCTTGCTCCAAACAGCATGATGGAAACAAGTGCCTGAACCTACCTTCTCCCTCTCAAGTCCCTTCCCCTAGCTGCTGACTTTTTAGTATGCCTGTGTTATATACATACAAAGACCTTTCAGCTGAACAAGGGAGCCCAGGGACCAGCTGGAAATGGGTGGAGATGAGTGTGCAGGCTTTAAAACCACTTTACATGCAAAAATGAGTGTCTCTTTTCCCAAGGTTCCACTTGCCTTGAGATTTGTGTCTCTGCATGGGAGCCTGGAGAACTACAATAATTGCTGAAGCATTTGCCCAGCATCCTGAGACCTGGCCATCCTAGAAGGGTAGAGATTCCCAAGCAAAGACATATAACTTCTGACCTGAGTATGTATCTCTTCAAGGAAATGAGTACATACATGAGTTAGAAAGCTGAAGAGTTTATGTGTGGTGCAACATGCACACGTAGGCCTTCACAAGGACATCTCCTTCCAAAACCTCACTCACTGTGTTACAGAACCCAGCTTTCAACAAGTTGAAATCATCCTTCATTGTTCCAGAACAAGAGTGCAGACACTACATCCTTTAAAAATTTTTTTAAAAAACTGGGTTGAACCACAACTTGGTCATCTTGAGTGTGTGTGTATGTCATGTGTATTCATTGCTCCAACATCCCCTTAGACAGCTGAATCCTTGGTCCTCACTGAACTCTGATGTCCCAGAAACAGCAAGAGGACAGAGGAGACAGATTGCACAAGAGTCCTCATGCTGTATGCTCGTTCACATTTATCTGCTTCTGTTCATAATATTGTAGCTACAGCCCTCAGCTGGTTCTGTGTCTGCTGAAATCAATCAGTCATGAAATGCCAGTCTCTTCAAATCCTTGTGCAATAGGTTCAGTTTGTATCCGAGGGGAAAAAAAGGGTGGGGGAAGCAATATTGTTACTTATAAGGTACAGTAGATAACTCATATCTGTGTGCGAGCAGATTCAGTTGGGTGCTTAATACATGTTAATTCATGTTACACTTTACTTTCAATGTTTCAGGCAACTCGGTGATTGCTTCAGTACGTGTGATGGTAGGCAGGCCTATTATTGTAAATGTGAGCAAAAAAAGAAATCACTTGTTTCTCACTGTGTCCATAATAACGTAATAACACTATTATATAACCATGACAAAAGCCTCATTTCTCATTTCACCATATCATTGCTGCAGTGCAAATACGTATCCAAATAAAAATTAGTTGGGTGATATGGCTCCCGCCTTGTTTTTTTTTTTCTTTTTCTTTTTTAACCATCCTTGTCATCTGGTTCTCTTCAGAATTTTAGCTTTCAAATGTATTCACTAATTGTGCACATGTTTAAACACGTGTTCTCTTGTTGATGTCATTCATTTAGAATGTAATATTTCTGACATTTCTAGAGAGTCTCCAGGGCCTTGTCCACCTCTTAGCAGTTCCCTTTCAGTAAGGGGTATTTGCATTATGATTACAGATTGACATCTCAATAACCTGGAACATATTCAGAGCAGCATATATACGGCGCAGGATTTGCAAGCAGGGGTCACCATCCATGGTCCACTTTGTCAAGTCATGTGTGAACTATAATTTAGACTAATAATTACCAGACATGAATGCTATGAAACATTAGTGTCTACAGCTTTTTCTCTTTCTTTCTTTCGTTTTTTTTTTTTAAAGAAAAAGGTTCTGAATTTTAATACATTCAGAAAACATTTGCCTAAGGCCAAGACAGGCTTTTCAAAATACTCCATATGGAAGCATTTTAAAAGTGATAAATGATTTGGAATCTATATTGTCTACTGGTGTGCGTCTCAGGAAAGAAAATTAGAGCTAACAGGTGTTAGATAGGCAATGGTGAGGCATTTTAATAGAATCGTCAAAAATGTTGGTGCCAGATGTTGACATTCACACACACACACCCCCCAAAGAATGCAGTGCTGCACTGTCATTTGAATGATTATTTATTTAAATATTTTGTCTACAGAAGGAAGTCCTTATTTTATCCAACACTTTCAGGTTTTCAAAGAAGGGGCAGGGGGTTGCAAAGACCATCCCCCTTCACCTTGCTGTACGATTTTCATCAAAGTGTAGTGGTTGTATGGCTCACATCTGCGTGCTTTAAATAATCCATGCTTGTCAATGCCATTTTTTCCCCTTCAGATCATAACCATCACAAACCCTTTTCCGTGAGCCTTGAAGTTTCCGCAAACCTATCTCTGTCTTTAGGATGGAGGGATTATTTAAATTCTGAAAGTTACAAAATAATCCAGTGATTAAGATATAGGCCATGTAATCTGCATGAATGTATATGGTATTTTTCTGATAATCATGAAGATTAGGAGTGTAACAGGAGCTGGGATATATTAGGCCTGATCTCTGCTTAGTCTGCTGTAAGGCTTATGTTGAATCAATAGCCCCAAATCCACCAAGGAGATCTATGCACATAACCAAATTTATGGAGAGTTAATCAGCCATGCCTGCATTTGCTCGCAACATGCTAGTTTACTGAGCATTGATCATATGAGGGTCTACATTCCCAGTAGAACATACATCAAGTGTGGATGCAGTCTATCTGCATTGCATTGCTTTCAATGGGACATACATGTTTCAGTATGCCCCCCCCTTCCAAATTTCAGTGCATTTCCTTGCACATCAATTGCCTGTTTATGGATAACGAGAACTGGATCAAGGCCAGTGGCATTTTTTCAGTATAGAGACTATAGAAGTTTGGGGACATAAGGATTCACCAGTTATTATTTTTGAGCAAACTGAGATCCTTATTCTAGGTGTGGGGCAGTAGAAAGAGAGAGGCAAGGAGAGAGGGAGAAGAACAAAATCACATATTTTCTTTGGGCTGAACAATAGAGGGAACACATTCTGTGTGAGGTTAGTGGAATGCAGAAGAGATGAGGAGAGGAGAGGCGAGGCGAGGCGAGGCGAGGAGAGGAGAGGAGAGGAGAGGAGAGGAGAGGAGAGGAGAGGAGAGGAGAGGAGAGGAAGGGAGGGCTGGTGGTCCCCATGTCAGTGTGGTGGTGAATCTGTTCTGGGTTTTAGTTCAAACATGGAACTATTGAAGATGCTAAGGCTTATCCCCAGTGTCTTGGATATCTCATTTAAGTTCAGACTAAAACCCAGAGTGGATTTACCGCACTACTGACGTTGGATCTACCAACTGTTGCAAAGGGAAAAGGAAAGAGAAAGGAGCCAGCCAAAAATGTTTAGGTGAGTCAGCCCTGAGTTATTTTGTATCTCATTCCATTTTTCATCCTGGATAAAATCAGAACTGCCTTCATACTCTGAGCATTGTAGCAAATTATAATATCAGTGGGAGAAATCAAATTTGCTTCTGAAAATTAAAAGAATAAAAAGGAAAGACCTCCTTGCATAAAGAAAACTATCCCAAAGAAGGTTTTTTGCACATGGTCTTTTCGTCATATATTATGTTTCTCAGCCCTTTTCACATGGCATTTGCCATGTGAAAGGGGACCTGGAGCATTGTGCGATTGTGAGGAGCGATTTGCATGATGCACTCACAGTCGCATGATGGTCCAGGGTAGGGCAGGCACCGCTCGCGCATTTTTTCATTTTCGGCTTTCAGCCGTGTGTGCGGAGCCTCTGGAGCCGTGGCGGTCGTGCTTCCTGCCCCAGTGCAGCCTGGGAAACTCCCAGGCTGCACTGTGGAAGGAAGAGGTGGGGCTCTCGCACTACCTGCTCGGGAGCAGGCAGCTTGTGCAGAGCTGAAGCAGCGGAGATGTGAGAGCCTCTTGCTGCAGGCTGCTCACACAATCCCCGCACCCCAGCGCCGAAAAAAGGTAAGCTGCGGAAAGGGTCTCAGTGTCTGAGTTGTATTTTTCACTTGGCAAAAATCATTCCAATGTGCAATGGCTAATTCACATAATGAAGTTAAATCATCAGTGATGTAACTCAGGACTAACAAAACTGCACCCTACCAGAACCAATGTCAACACACAAGTTGTTGGCTGGCATGGTCCTTTTATGGATCTGAGTCCTGAATGTTTTCAGAACATACAAGAGAAGACACTTCTTTGGAAGCATCCCTGTTTTTCATGGCTGCCATTTAGCAGTGAAGTACCTGGAGATATCATCATCATAACTGTCTTCATGGCCATGCCTCCAGAAGAATCCAGAAATCAGGCAACTCTGTATGGATCCATGCCACCAAATGAGTTCTATCAGTTTTCATCCCCACCAGGTGGCCATTTGAAAAGCCAGCAACCTATTCAAAACTAATACACCCCAAATACTTTACATTAAAGCAGAGATAAGAACATTCAGACAAATGAAAGGCCTAGCTAGTTCAACATTCTGTGCTCACAGTGAACAGTCAGTTGCCTATGGGAAGCCCACCAGAAGGATCAAGTGCAACTGCTCACAAAAAAAGGGAAAATTCATTTCCTTGTTCTTTTCTTACTCAGAGGACTGGCTGTAATCTCAGAGGGAACAAGGAAGCTGGTGTGCAGGTAGATGATGTCATCTTCCATTCTGATCAAAGTTTGGCTGTACAACCCCATTGCTTCCATATAAGCTTTCTATGTTTAGGGTACTTTTGATGTCATACATATTTTTTAATAAATCAATTCCTCACACATTCTAAGATATCAAATGCTTTGCCAGTTAACTAACTCTGTCACTATGGCAGCTGTGAATCAAGTCATTATTCTTTTACAACTTTGCTCAGTTCTTTTCCATTGTGTAAATGTCCCACATATAAACATTGGTCCAATCCAACTGAGGTGACTTACAATGCATTGATCCACTGTAACCACTACTAAGCAAATACTTTCAGTGGTCTGGGCTCTTCCCTATATATGTAATCAATGTCTGGACAGTTGGCAGTAGTAGGCTTTGCTCTGCATTATCTTGTGATGTATATTCCTTGATAGGACTCTGTGCACTCTGCCAGCCTGTGGTTTTTCAAAGGTTCTCAGTAATTTGGACCCCAGCCATCACAAGTGCACCTGGGAGAACATTGCCAATGTGTGCTTTGACATGTGGACAGTAGGGGAATGGAACTTGTCACCATGGCACCAGCCACCTGCTACCTGAACGTCTCATTATACATAAAGAGAAAAGGCCAAGTAATTGAAAGAAAGGTAAGCCTCACTGCTCTTGATGGGAAAGAAACCTAAGTCTCTCTCTTCAACAACACTAGGCATAAGAAGGTTTCTTGGTTTTGTATTTACAGCATATGTAACATTTCTTTCAAAACTGGAAAAGTTAATTTTTGGAGATTAATATTATATGCTTCCTTTACTTACCTTGGGCCACTGCCATGCACACAATAATAAAAGATGTTTCCCTAGGACCATATCTCTTGTTTTAAGGGTTTCTTCTTCTCATGGCTTTGCCATATACCAGTGCGCAAATGCTTTTCATTAAATGCAAATAACATATTTTCAAGTGACTTGAGCCTTACGTTCTTTGTACCATTCATCATTATGCATACCTAATATATTTTGCAAACTGCCAATTTTCTAGCCCTCTGTCTTCAGAGGCATATTTCTGAAATTGAATCAAAATATAACCCCCCCTTGTTTACTTTTTAGAAATGATTTTTTTTTCAAAGCAAATGCATTCTGTGTTTTAAGCAAGATACCGCCATGTATTTATGGCAGTTTAATAAGTTCTTCCATTAATAACATAGACAAACTAATTTACCAGAACGTGTCTGTTTTAAACTTTGGGAACAAAGAGTGGGAGTATGAAAATCAATCTTTCCTTTGTACTCGAGCCACTGACCCATTCAAGCTTTGAAGATCATTTCTTTAAGAAATTGTGAGGAGTTATTTAACTACAAACAGCAGCTACCTTTCCATTCCAGCTGCGTAATCAAGTGTAATAAATTAGAGGAAGAAAATAAAGGTTCAGTCCATTTAGGGGGGAAAAAAACTGAAAATTTTTAGGGGCACTCTGAAAAAGGTTTGCACTGGAAAGAACCTAACATTTTCCTACTATGGCTATTGAGCACAAATTGAAAATTCAGCTCTTTTGTTTTAAAGATTGTCTAGCTTTAATTAACATTCACAGGTTTTCCTCCTCCTTCTCTAAGGTTTGATATTTTGGCAGAAGTTAATTGGTAATGTCCCGTACTCTGAACCGCTGCATCAACCAATGGAAATGCTTGAGAATGTTTTCTTTCCCATCTCCATTTCAGACCCTAGACATACTGGTAATTGTGTGATCGTTTTGCAGTGGCTTCAGCGCTCAGGAGCATGGTTACAACTCCCCTAAAGAGCAATGTTCACATAATCAGATTCCTGGTCAATTAGCCGCTATCAGATGTTGTTCAACATCTTTCTGAAATGAGTGCACGAAAGCAAAAAAACTACTGAGTACAAATTAAACAGATGAAAACTTTTAGTCATTCATCCTGAAAGAGTTGGTCCTTTAAAACAGATGTATTCTCTCACTTTCATGACCTCTGTTAGGATACAGTGGTCATGATCCAATAATATACGGTAACATATAAGTAATTACAAATAATTGGTCCCCTGTGAGGAACCAACAGCAAAGACAGCTTTGCTACATTATCTTAGGGTTCTACTTAACAAGCAATAACCTTGTTAATGACCTTGCAGTGTGACTGCAACTTCTAGTTACTCTCGAGCCTTTCCACACTACACTGTTATAGCACTATTTTTCCACTTTCAAGATCCTATGGAATCCTGAGGTTTGCAGTTTAGGGAGGGGTCAGGCGGCTGTTGAAAGTGGAATCATAGCGCTACAACAGTCTCATGCGGAAATGGCCTAAAAGTTGTTTTCTAACTTTAGAAATCTAAAGTATTTTATATATAATTGTGTCTGTCATACAATCATAGGAAAAGCATACTTTATTCAGAATATAATTCTAAATTGAACTTACCTTTTTTTTAAAAAAATTGTAGAGCTGTTGTTGTGGTGTGCCTTGAAGTAATTTCTGACTTATAGTGACACTAAGGTATTTTCTTGGCAAGGTCTGTTCGGAAGGGATGAGCCTTTGTCTTCCTCTGAGGCAAAAAGAGTGGGGACTTTCGCCGGGTCCACTTTGTGGGCTTCCGTGGCCAAGCAAGGATTCAAACCCTTGTGTCCTAGTCTAAGACTCAAACCAATGCATCATGCCTGCTCTCATACAGATGGAGCTACAAGGCCCTCAACTGTAAGGAACACTTGAACTATAAACTATAAAGAATTTGAGGAGCAAGAAAAAAAGACACCAATTAAAAACAGAAGAAACAATCAACATTAGTTAAAAAATATGAGAGAAAATTATTTTCTCTCTACTGAGACCAAAGAGCTCTCTGGCGGAGAATTCTGAATGGCCCTCCCTAAACTGCAAATCCCAGGATTCCGTAGGATATTGAAGGTGGAATAATAGCACTATAACAGTGTAGTGCAGAAAGGCCCTAAAGGAAGGCAAAGAGAAACCTCTCTCTCAACTAATCTTGGCAAGAAAACCCCAGGATAGGATTGCCTTCGGGTTGCCATGCATCGGAAATGACTTGAAGGCACACAGCAGCAACAATCACAACCAGAAGTTACGAGGATGGTATTTGTTTATTCATTTCTTTTTAAAAGAATCTCAAAGCAGCTGGTAATAAAAACACACATTAAAAAATACAAATAAATTTCGTATCTTCCTTAAATTGAATCAGAACTGTTGTCCCACCTAGCTTAGCTACATCTTAGCTGATTGGCAACATCTCTCTCGGGCTTCAGGGATCTTGCCCCACCTTGCTTGGAGATAGCAAAGGCAGCACCCAGGATATTCTGTGTGAAAAGCCAGTGATTTACCCCAAGTTCCCGTCCTCTCTACTTTATTATAAAGCATAATTAGCCTGAGAAGTACGTAAAGGCCTATATGTCCACGCTATCTCAGAGACCATCATCTTTCCCTATGAGCCTGCCCAGATCCTGAGATCTACAGGAGAGGCCCTTCTCTCCGTCCCACCACCTTCACAGGTACAGTTGGTGGGAAGATGAGAGAAGGCCTTCTCGGGGGCTGTCCCTACATTTTGGAACGCCCCTCCTAGAGAGACTACAATGGCCCCCTCCTTGCTGTCCTTCTGTCAGCAGGCAAAGTCTTCTTTATTCAGACAGGCTTTTAGAATCAAAGACTTTTAATAAAGGGCTGTAAGTTCTGTATCATTTTAAACTGTGTTGTTTATTGATTTTAAAACTCTTTCTAGAGTGTATGTATTTAATGTAGTTCATAGTTTAATTTGGCTTTAATGTGGCTTTTTGTATGTTTTTAATTGTAATCGTTTTAATGTGTAAGCTGCCTTTTGTGCTAGCCTTTGGGAAATGGATATAAATATATATTGTATCTTTTATATTATTATCTATCCTTATATCTAGAGATATAAATAAAGTTAAGAAGGAAGACAAAGGGGATGGTGTGGTGGTGGAGGAGGATGAGCTGACACAGAAAGACTGGCCCAAGATCAACCAATGAGTTTCATAGATGAGTAAGGCCTTGAATCTGTGTCTTCCAGATTGCTTCCCAGCACTGTAACCTCTATGCCATACTGATTCTCCTCTTGTCAACAACCACATAGACTAACAAAGGCTCTCAGTGGCTAAGACTGTATTTGTATTTGAATTTAACTTGTCCAATTAGAATGCAAGTACTATGCATACTATGCAATTAATAAAGTGGATATGTTCCTGGTCATTACTTCTTGAACAGAAACTTTAGGACCAGATGCAGAATAATATGGAAAGCATAGGGATAGGTCCCTATATCACAAGAAAAAGGATCAGTTAACATGTTTCAGCAAACTTTTTTTTTCAAAACTAACAATATGCATGTGTAAAAAAAATCCTGTTCAAGTAAGCCTTGTATAAGTAAGAAAAACATTTTGAACCTTCTTTAGACCACTTGAAGGGTTCTTATAATACATATCCAGGGATGGCTTTTCTCCTTTCACCAGCCTCTTCTTATGAGTTCCATTTTGGTGGCCAGATTTATAGAACTACACTTTCCTAACATGTTGGGATTAGATGGTGAGACAGGCTTATCTGCTCTCCCCTTTTCTCTTTGTTTTTCTGTTCACATGTACTCACAAGGGATTCTGGAGACAGCTCCTGCTTACCTTGCACTGTAGTAGAACTGGCTACAGTAGAAATGGATAGAATAGAATCCTGCTCTTTCCCAGCTCAAATTTTATTTCATTATTTACTGAAAACACAGCTGCAACCTGACACTGGAAATCTGTGTTTCTTTAGCCCTCTTTTACTATCCTTCCAATGCTGTTGGTACTGTACTAAAAAATCTATTGGGACAAAGGATGAGGAGGAAAAGGAGGGTTGGGCAGGGGTAAAAAGACTTTGTAAAAGGGAACTTCACTGTCAGAGGGTTTGTTAACTGAAGCATACCTGTAGTTATCAGCCAGCTTTGACTTAGGCTAAGGTGATAGAAGAAGAAAGTCTAGCATAATCATTCCTTCCAGCCAAGCCACATGAACTAGCAATTGTACAACAATCTGAAGTGTTTACTGATTTCACTATGTGTGATGACAATCCTAATGCATACTCCAGCAGAGAATGGGGTAATTTTGGCATAGTCAAGTGGCCAGGCCAAGTCTGCCAAAGCCAGGCTTAAACCCTGACCACATCTGTTCACACAATTCCAGTGTATTCAGCAGTATGTAAAATAAAAGGCATTACCTCCATTCCCCTTTCCTTTGAGACAGCTGTAGACAATAAGCAATTAATGCATTGGCTAAATTTAACAATAATCCCCTCAAGGCATTTTGCATTAATTACAGTGATTATGAGAGAGAAGCTGGATTTAGATCATCAATAAAATTTGTTGACTGACTCAATGGACTGAGCAATGAGCAGAACTAATAATGCACCTAGAGTTAAGTGGATGATTTCTAGGTACACAAAAGTCTGTCTTCAGCATTCTGCCTTTTGCCCAATGCTTGTGAAACATCCCTATCATTCTAGAAAAGGACTACTTATAGCACCTGAGAACAATAGCTGTTAAATATATTGAGGCCATACTTTCCAACATTTCATAGATGCAAACCAGGACACATGATGCCAAGCAGCATCAAAGTGTAGTTAAAATGTATGTGTGGGGGGGAAAGAGTTATTAATAAAGGTGAACACACAACCTATGAGAGCTGCAGCCGTTTTTTTTGGCTGAGCCTACTAGGAAGAGCAAGATTATGTCCTTACAGCTCTTTTCTCTCCTGGTGAGTTGAGTGCAAACCACTTGTGCATGTTGAACTGAGTTTGCACCAATTGAAGTAAGTCGAGGGCAAAGAGGGGAAGTGGGAAGAAGAGAGAAAAACTGGACTATTTGAAAAGCAGGTGAAAAAATAGGGTGAGGGGGGTTAATTGGAACTGTCCTTACCAAATTGGGAGACTTGGAGGGTATGTTATACTCAGCATTTGTCTGGGGGAATGGCAAGGGCAATGGGGATTTGAGAAAGCTGTATTTGCTTCACCTCTAGGAAGAACTAGTTATACGACTTTTCATTGTTTCTCTCAGAACCTCTTCCAAAGTCATGTTCACCATAATAAAGTAACTCACTGCAATGTGTCTCCTTCTCAAACCAAGTAGTATTCTTAGAAGACTGAGGTTACATGGAAGGAGATTCAGCTGTAATTTCTGTTTCTCATGCTGTTCCCATAGTAAGAGGAGTAATGGTGTGTGTGGAAGGATGGTACTAAACTCTGTGGGCTGAAGCGACGCTGAAGCAGTTCCTACACAACAAAAGTTAGCACCAGAAGAGACTGTTAGCTTCATCTCCCCATTCATAAATTGATGTTAGTGTTGGCTTATTTCTCAAAGCAGTTTTGAGAGCCTCCATGGGGGGTGAGGGTATAAGTTGGCATCATTGAGTACCTGCTCACCAAGGCTCATGAAACAAGATGGATTCAACAGCTGATCTCTCAAGTTCCCTGACATTTTCACCTTCTCTTTGGAGTCCTATGCTGTTAACATGTTTCTTTTGATCAAATGCCAAGAGACTAGAAAAAGAAGAAGGAACAGCAGCCTTTGGTCACCTTGACCTCTCCCATCCTTGGGTAAAAGAGACAAGGTTGTGGGTTGTGGCAACAGCAATGGAAAGGAGGTGAACCCATCAAAGAGAGGGCTCCTTGAAGGCATTGTGCCCAAGAACCCTCAAAACCCCTCAGTGCTGATCACGCACAGAATACATTCAGCCTTCCACATTTGTGGGTTTATGGATTTGATTATCTGCCGTTTTATCCAACTCCAACACCTCCCATTCCAAGCACTTCTTTTCTGGAGGAACCTTCCCTCTTGGTGGCTCCAATTAGGCCACTCAGCCCTTTAAAAACCCACATCTCATCCTCCTCCTTCTCCATTAGCCTCTGTCTGGCCAGCTAAAGATGGCTTGCAGCCTGATTTCTCAGCACCAGAAACCTTCTCCCAATGCTCCCCATACCCAAGGAAAGAGATGGACACAAAAGAGGAAGTATACGACCACCATGCTGATCCAACCCTTTTTCTTCTTCTTCCCCTGATCAGACTTGGACCCTGGGTGCCCACTCTTCCCACCATGGCTCAGCCCCTTCCCACAGACACACACACATATTTTGATATTTGCAATGTTTCCACTTTTGCAAGGGTCCTGCCCCCCCAACGCTAGTCAATGTGGAAGGCCAACTGTAGTATGAACACTGTCAAGTCCTATATACAATACAAAGGGTTATTTAGATTGCTAGTCATATAACTATTTTTAATTACAGAATATGTCTTGCATAATTTTACTAATAGAAATTTACTTCCAAACAATTTTTCAGCCCTATTGCTCAATATAGTAATCATAAACTGCACAATTACAACCAGTTTTCCTTTTTTAAAAAAAGCAAAAAAAAGGGGGGGGTATTTTTGTTCTGCTGGCCTTGTAGCTATTTACCTAGCGTTCAGTTAATCACACCTCATTAGAATGATACTTTTTTTTTGTTCCTGCCAGCGCATTATTGGTTTGCTCTGGAAAGTCAGCATTCTCCCTCAGTAATGGAGACTATGGAGTTCCAACAGCCCTAGTGTTAAAAACAAGCTTTAAGATCCATTTTACTTTGCTGCAACACTGCTTTGCAGATACTGAATTAGAGCCTATTTAAACCATTCAAGCATATAATCAAATTTCAGTAATGAGTTATTAATTAAGCAGGGGCATACATTTCTGTGCTAACTGCCTCATAAACAATCGACAGGAGATTTGTGAATTTTGACTTTCTGACACTATTAAACAAATCAATATTAGGTTTCAGACACAGCAATTCAGACAGTTTTCCCTGTTATTTGGCAATCATCTGCCTGGAATACTAATGAAAGAATTAAGAGCTGTAGATTTTGCATGTGCTCCATCAAAAAGATCCTTATCTGTGGGGAATTGGGGCCTCATTTGCATGGCAGAAGACTTTGCTTTTGTAGGTACAATTTTTCTCAATATGTCACTCATTAGTATTTATAAAACTGCCGAGTGGTGAAGCCTTCAGCCGCTATTCATAATGAACATTCATATCCTTGCTGGAGATACCACTGAACAAAGCAAAGGATTCATATATTTATTTATTTTGGACTCATTTACTGCTAACCTGAAGCAGGCTTGAGACCAAGGATATGTCTCTCTGGTGTCTACTTTTTGTTGGCCTTGAGTGAGATTTCAGTTTGCTTCAAATATATACTGGCTAATTGGCTGGCAATTATTTTACCTTTGACACATGCTTTGTCAGATTTTCTATTTTTGTTTTCCTCTTTCCTTTGCTCCGCTCAAATCTGTTCTATTCAGTGAGTCATGGAGGCATATGCTAGCTGCTAAGACAGCAGTTATTTGCTAAGTCTGAATTATGACTGGATCCAAAGGGAAGGACAACTGGTGAGGGGCTGACAAAATGATAGCTATTGTGAAGCAAGCACACATACAAATTCTCAGTGCGTGTACCTGGACTGAAGCAGATCTTACTTTGATGCTACATTGTGTGGTTTTTATAGTTCTCAGCGGTGGTAGTCAGCAGTTTAAGGGTAAAGGGTAAATTTTGAAGTGCAGGACCTCGTCATGATCATTCCTATAGCAATACCCCTAAGAAAAGGAAAAAATGCATCTGTCTATATACTTTTTTAAAAAAAAATCTGGCCATTTTCATCTCTGTTAGGAGCAGGTCTTTTATTAAGCTAATGAGTCTTCACCCTCTCAAGATCAAGCCACCCCAAATGACTTTAGGTTGCAACAGGGATAGCTCATGATGATATAATGTTACTGGGAACATCCTTTTCCCTTCCAGCCACTGTGTGGAGTTCAGATAAATTCAGAAACAAAAAGGTGTCCAAGGGGTATGGCAGAGTCATAGTCCTACTGTGAGCCTTTGTTCCATTACTTCTGGTGGTGGCTGGCAGCTACCTTATCAGTAGGATGGTGAATCAATCCCAGATTTTAGTCTGAAATTTAAAGCAGCTGGAGACCAGGGTTCAATTCCCCACTTGGCCATGGAAACTGACTGGGTGACCTTGGGTGCATCACATACTCTCAGTCCCAGAAATCCATGCAACAAGTCACCTTAGGATCACCAGAAGTTAGAAATAACTTGAAGATACACAACAACAAATATAGAGTGCTGAAACCTATTATTCCACAAATAATTTGGACAAAAACCTGGAGGATTCACTGTCCCATTGACATTGGAATCAGCAGTGCATGTAATCTTTGGCATGTACTGAATGAAATGTAGTAGGGTCGACCAAAGACATTTGACAACCTGAGCCAAAGAATAAGATGGATCTCCTATACCTGGCATCCTCATTTCACATGCAAAAACCAGTAGGGCCAGCAGTTGAATTTTGACAGTTTGATTGGCAGTTGAATTCTACTTCCTCTACTGCATCTGAGGGCAACAGGCTAGCTGAGGAAGACTGTTGGTAGTTGATTGTGTAAACAAAACTGGAGGCAAATTATTTTAGGTAGAACAAAATAAAATATTTAGAATGAATTGCTTACAGTTCTCTTCTAGAGAATTCTACTGCCTGTCTACAGACAATTCTGATTACCTTACCAAACTACAAATCCCAGGATTCTGTACAATGAAGTCATGACCAAATAGAATCAAAGGGCATCATGCAGATACACATTATCTGTGGAGGCTCTCCACGTGATTTGAAATCATGATTTTCTAAGGCTTGGAATCGCATAGAGTGTCTCCCCATGGACAGAAGGATTTTTCCATCAGAAACTTAACCTCTCCGTATAGGGAATGGCAGAGCATCCGAGGAATTAGCGCATTCTCTTTCCTTGTGTTTCTAGGATACACAATACAGTAAATACTGAAATCAAGCCAACTGAATATAATTAGTATCTTTAATATGTACCTTTTAAGACTGTACGATGGTAGTTGTGGGTAGACATCTATTAACCATGCTGACAAAAAAATTCAATCAACCAACAAATTAATTTTGGCTGGAAAACTTATTTATACCATGTGAATCTCAGGAAACGGGAAGAAAACAACTTCAGAGGCTTGCCTGATTTGTATGTAGGGTTATCAGACACCTCTATCAGCTTCAGCTTGTCTGGCAGGTTAATTTTAAACCTGCCAATATTTATATGAATTAGCATGTGCAAATAACAACCACAGGCATATACTCTTTTGAAGAAAGTTTGAAACTTGACTTAAAATATGTTATGAGTCTAACATAATTCTTTCTACTTTCAGATTCTGTGCATACTGACTTTTTTTATCAGTTTATATTCCAGCTTTCCAACAAAGAATCGTGAAGTAGCATCCATGTTCTCTCCCATCTACCCTCAACGATTTGATCCTCTCAACTACAAAGTAGGCTATGCTTACAGGTGGTGAGTGGTCAAAGGTCATGGTATGAACTTTGTGAATGAGTCAGAATTTGGACAGGGATTTGACTAAATGGGGATTTGGCCTTCCTACTTCTAGTCTGAGGCTCTAAGCCATTTTTTTCATCCTTCTTAAAATATGTTTTGAGCAATACTAGGTTTAGCACATTAGCTGAGAGAGAGCTGGATAAACATGTTACCTTAAGAGGTGGGGGACTTTGAATTTGGGGGATTACAGCTCAAAGGGGGCCTACGAAGGGAGGGTAATGACAGGATCTTTTCATACTGATACTAACTGTAGAGAGGACTCTAGTTGAAAGTTAAACAGGGTATTTTATTTAGAATTAACAAATGCAGAAGAAATCAGACACTCTCCAGAACTATACAAGACTATTGGAAAGTGAGGCAAGAAATGTTGGATAGAGAGAGATTGGGTGGAAAGGGTGATAGCTACCAATCCTGAAGCAGAGGGTTGAAGCAAGATGGTTCAGGCAGCATGTCTGACGGTGGCATGAACAAACAGAGGTCTGGGCACCACATATTACATCCAAGTACTACAATTTACTGGAGCTGGAGCTAGGGTTTTTATACCCTATTTCCTGCCCTGAAGGAGATTGCATGGACAAGGTAGTGATGGCTTTCTCACAGGGTTGACAAAGGAGCATGGAATGGGCTGATTATCTTAACTCTAGGTGACAAAATATTGATCGGAGTCATGACAGTCTCTTAATATCTTGGTCAGGTAGGGTGAATAGGGAAGGTCTCCATAGGGTATGCTGCTCACAGTGGCAGCAGACCTACAGACACCACTTCTTTGTTCACCCTACCCTATTCACCCTGATTGCTTCGCCTGGATAGGTGAAGACTGTCATGACTCACATCAATATGGATAGTTTTGCCTGCTATTTTTTAGGGGAGTGCTTGGTAGCTTGCAGTTTTTGAAATATTATTATTATATTAATAATAATTATATTATTAAGATATTATATTATATATAACTATTAATATATTCTTATACTATATTATTAATATAATATATTGATAATTATATTATTAGAATTATTGGGATTTCCCACCTAATCCTCTCTGAATTTATGACCTGATCATGTCTGAGGTCATCCTGACCTGGCAATATGCTTACAGCCAGCACTCTTTCAAACGTGTTTCATCCATAAATATGTCCAATTATAAAAATAGCACATCCCACAAAGTAGGGATGTATGGTGTAGCAACAAACATTTGCCCCAGAATTTCAGTACTTTGCAAATATTATGTTAATAAAGTCTAGCATTTGATTTTTATGAATGTGCATAAGCCAGAGTGAAGCAACTGCCTCAGGCAGTATATAATAGTGGACAAGAAGCTGCTGTAAGACTGAGGTATCATATGGGACCCTTCGTATCATCTATATTAGCTTTTCATATTTAAGTATTATACGGCCAGTTAATTTCAGCTGCCAGTTCATTTTGCTGTAGCAGTTAGAATGGAAATGTATGTGGAATGTTTCACTTTAAGCAGCAAAATGTCTTGGACATTCAGAACTCAAAGGAATTTTTTTATATAAGGAGTTTCTGGAAGCAAAGAGTCTTCTTGAAACAGATCTTCTCCCATTAATGGAAGGAATCTTTCTGCTAAGGAAATATTCCTTCTCAAAAAGAAGAGAAACTTTGGATCCAAACTTACTAGTGTCTGTTCATGTTGTGATTTATAACCACGTGTTTGCAAAACAATTTATTGCCAGCAGGACCATCCTTGATAACATTCTTCAAGTTTAAAAGGTAAAACTAAAGCAGAAGCATTATTTTTCTGTGATATCTTTTAATTATAGGTTGTTGGAAGCAATACTAGATGTGTGTGTGTTTTAAAAAATCATGGAGAAGTGTGATTTTTAAGTTGACAGTAGCCTTTTTTTTCTTGCAAAATATAAAGACTTGCATAAATCGAAAATGAGAGCCAAATTACACATTATTCTCATTAATTAACACTACCATCTCAGAAATGTTCACTTAGGAAATGAGGCCATTTTGAAACAAATGTTCATATTGACCAACTCAGTATGAATGTGCTACTTTATTTTCTTTGTAAAAGGTACAATTAGGGTGTGGCTGAGCTTCTCCCATGTTGATCTTGCAGATTTTTGAAAGCACCAAGAGGGTGACACAATTTTAGTTCTAGGATCTAATTATCACACATCTGGTCAACTGATGTTTGTTCCTGCCAACTCTAAGTGAAGAAGAAATTCCCAGTCGTCAGAGAGGGGACAGTGCTGGTGGATAAATCATCAAGAGAAGAGCTATTCAGTAGAAACCAAAGCTGGGTAAACAACGGGATGTGAAGAACTTTCCCAGTGAACACTTGTACCAGCAACTAAGGGCACGTCTAGAAGGGAAAAGATGTCTCTGGAAAGTCTTGAAAACGTCCACTTCTTTTTGTTTTGACTGTACCTGCTTCATCAACAGTTGCATCCAGTCTCTTTTATGAAATAAGCTGGGCTTCCCTCTATCCCCTTGTGTCCATCCTCCTTCCCCTCCCACTGATCATGTGTCATATTTAGTCTTATGCAATATTTCAGAAATCAATTTTCACCAATATCTCCACTGAGCCTCTTTAAATTATTATTCAGGAGTTATAGTCAAATTGGTAAAGTGCTCCAGAAATATTACATTAGTTGAGCATTAGGATCATTTTGCTAGCATTCCTCTTTCCCTTGCTTGGTCTCTGTTGAATGTTGTTCTGGAATAAAAAATTCCTTTGTTTACTGGTGTCAGTCATCTTTACTGCTCCTAAGACAGTACAAACAGGAAATACTTCGGGATGAAGTAAATCTCATCTGGATCTTCAAAATAAAATTGGAAAGCCCAAGAACAAAACCTGGGACTTCCAAGGTTTTTACCCAGAGGCTGAGGAAGTTTATAGCAGACCTGGAAACCTAGGCCATTTCTGCACTAGACTGTTCTAGTGCAATTATTCCACTTTCGACATACTATGGATTGCTGGGGTTTGCAGTTTAAGGAGAGGCCTTTGAGGCCCCTCCCTAAACTGCAAAGCCCAGGAATCCATAGGATGTTGAAAGTGGAATAATAGCACCATAATAGTCTAGTGCGGAAATGGCCCTAGCCTCTTCTTCAAGCCTCTTCTTCAAGCTTAGCAGACCCTGACTCTAAGCCTGCTGTAGTGTGGTGGTTGATTCCACATTGTGGGTTCCCAGATGATGTTTCACTGTATCCCTGATTATTGATTACTCTGACTGCTGCTGCTGAGAGTTGTAGTTCCCACACCATCTGAAGGAAGAAAGTTTGGGAAACTTTGTTCTAGTCTTCTCAGGTGAGGTGAAGGAAGAAAAGTCTTGGGATGCCCAGTGGCCACTATGTCTCCAAAACTGGTCTTGCACATGGGGACTAATCTCTGCAAAATACCAAAAAGGAAAAGCTATCAAGAAAAGAGCCACACTGGAAAAATAAAATATATAAACAGAACTCTAATTTAGCAACTCTGGTTTGATAACTGACAGTTTACTGAGCAGCCCTTAAGATTTATTTATGAGTCTAAAGAGAAAAAAAAGCCATGCATCTCTGTATCAGATTGCCTTTCCTCTGGATGGGTGATGCCGATGTTCCTAAATGCATTATAATATATGCTCTGCCTGTTGAGGCTCCACTCCTATGAACTAAATATATGTGTAGGCAAGGCAAGCACAATCCAGTGACATCAGTGGACTGCTCTGGTATCAGCTTCCATCTTGTCCCCAGTGGATACCTGGTGCATACCCATCATAGGCCATTTCTGTATGAGATGCCATTAGTGCATTGTAGCATTACCATCCTGGCGTTGCCATTCACATGATGCCGTCAGGTTAGGAACGCTCTTTTCTGCACACTTCAGCCTTAAGCAGATGAGTAGCAGTCTTGCCACCTGTGTTCCTTCCTCACTACAGCATCCTTGGCCACTCCCTGTCCCCATCTTCACCCCACGCCACCACCCCAATTGGTCTCCCCCCTCCCTTTTGGAAGCTGTACTAGTAAGGCAATGTTGTAAGGGCAGTACATGGCAGTACACTATTGCATTTTCATGCTACAATGCTTAAAAATGTATTTTTAAAAAAAGTTTTAACTCAAAGGAGAAATTTAAAATAAACACAGAGAGGTGATAGATTTTGAAGTTAACACACCATGGGAGTCACGGAGGGAGGGATAACCTGGGCACACCCACAACCCAGCCACTGCTGAATCTGCAATAACAGGAAGCACTATCAAGCACTATTATGGCTCCGCACTAAGACAGCTGATGGGATTGAAGCACTATCGGAGGCTCTCAATGTTTTTTTTCTGGAAACGGTATAAGGTGGTTTTGCAGTGCTTGGGGACTGGATAGCAGCTGGATAGTGGCGTTGTTGTGTGGTAGCATGGCTCCTGAACTGGAAACAATCCTCTGCTGTTGTGCTATAGCAACGTCTGGCGGAAATGGCCATAATGAGAGCCTTCCACCTTTTGAAAGGACTATTTAGCTTTTATACATGTAAAACTGTCTGTTCCCTTTGGGACTCTTACCAATCCAGCGTAAGAAAGAGGATTACTTGTCACTTTGCAAAATTTGATTCACCAACTGGGAAGTTCACTTTGCATTAATGCCTGCAAGGTCCAGACATTAACAACCAAGGTCAAAGGGAGCAGAAAAAGGGTAACTATCTGTGACTGTCAGACATTAATGATCACTGCTTCAATAGTTTTTACCAGATGGATAGGATACATACTGTGATTAAGGAGAAAATGAACCTGGAGCACACTTGCTGTTGCCCGATATGTGAATAGCTCATATTGCTCTCTTGGAAGTCTTGGAATCAGTTTTGGACAGACAGGTAGCTCAGGTATCAAAATACTGTTCTTGTTTTTAAAATGCTTACCCATCCCACCAAGAAGGACTCACTACACTGAGAGTGGTACGGAAGTAGAGGTAGATATATGTGGAAGATATTATGCAGTAGCTTGATTTAATCTGAGCTATGCCTGAGCAGAGTGAGTCAATTGACGTCTATGGAATATTGACACAGGAAAATATGAAGACACACTTGTTGATGCAGTTCCTCTGAACTTATTCAGAGTATCTCTGCTAGTATCACCACTACATATTCAAGCAATGCTCTACAAGTATCTGGGATCAAGAGAAGACTTCCAGGGTGTGCTTTTCAAAAATGTTGCAATCCCAGACCTGACATTTTTTTTTCAGAGTGCAGTAACTCCTCAGTCTCCGTTTGTATCAGCTGAATGTTGCCCACAGATATTAAATGACAAGTTGGTTGAAATGATATCATTGTTATTATGTGTCAATAATTTTGGCCATTTCCGCACAACAGTCTTATAGCATGATTATTCCACTTTCAATATCCTGTGGAATCCTGGGGTTTGCAGTTTAAGGAAGAGCCTGAAAGGCCTTTGAGTGGAATAATCACGCTATAAAAGTGTTGTGCGGAAATGGCCAAAATTACGGTATTATCTACTGAGAGCCAGTGTGGTGATGGTGTGGTTTGACCATTGGACTATGACCTTGGAGAGCAGGGTTTGATTCCCCACTCAGCCATGGAAACCCACTGGATGTTTTTGTCTGTTTGTTTGTTTAAAGATCTTTTAAGACCGAGGGCGAGATGGTGTCCATTGCAGGTACAGAAGCCAATTACACTTGTAGCCAAACCTTATTTCAATATTAGTCATGGGAAGAAATCCTCCACCATGACTGAGAACAGAAGGCTAATTTAGGAAATGTAGAACAGGCTACATGGCACATACAGCTCTGCCTATCAAGACTGGGGAATGGCCATGAGGGTCAGGAGTAACAGCTCAGAGTTGCCACTACTGCCTCCAGTGTCTCCCGCTGGAGGCAGAAGCCTCACTGTCTCATGGTAGAACCAGACCTTGATTGGTATTTTGCCATTATTCCTTTCTTTCAGGTATTTTCCAACTGTCTCTTTTGCTAGCCATTTTAGTGCTGACCACTAAACCACCAATACAGTACCAAACCATAGCCTCTGTTCTTGCTACAATAAATGCAGCAGACTTCTGACCTTTCTGTGGCTCTTGGTTCATCTGTGGACCTGCTGCACAAATGTTTTATATATTCTCCAGGCTATTGGAAGTAATGAGAGTGTACTCAGATCTCTTTGCCAGCAGTTTTTTATTTTGATGCACTTTCAAACTGAACGGTTGTTCGCTTATAAAGAGAGGCCTGAAGCTGTCTCCTCTACATTCAAGAAAGAATTGGAAGTGTTTTAAACACAGTCCTGCCCAAATCTAGGCTGTTGTTATCACTGCTGTATCAAAAGAATAGAGAATATATGATCCCCTCCTGCATATCATCACAGCTGCATGCTATAAAATGTCTGTGATCCTCAGGGCTTAGCATTTTCAATGGCCAAGTTTTTCACCCATTGGCAACAATGGCAAAATTGCTGCTTCACCTGGAAAGTAACCTGAGTAGCTCCTATTACCCTTTTCATCAGAGGGGAAAAGGCCTAATTGGTCTGAATCATATTCTGAAAATCCTAATAGATGGTACTTGATCATTTTCTAAAAGCTTAATTAAGTCATACTAATCTGAGTTTGTATGGACTTATGACTGACCTCATTAAATGATTAAGGCAATGAAACTGCCTTCAGAATTCACTCCTTACCTGGCCAAGCTTCAGGAACAATGTGAAATTACCTTTCTAACAGGCATGCATTAAAGGTATCAATTACTCTGATTCTAACAGGGAACAAAAGCAATAATGAGAGTAATCAATGAGAGGCCTGTTGTATAAGAAACACCTCTTGACTGATTTAAATAAGGAAATTGGTCCTTAGAGAAAGAGAATAGAATTGGAGCCTTCGTTGCACAGGCAAAATCTGATGGGAGGCATCTGCTGTTTGGAAGAAAAAAATAAGTCTTTAAATTGGTTTCAAAAAAGCACGACTGTCTTTCATGAACATGTTGTATTTGTGTTTTCAAGAATGGGCATTATGCACTATCGCACTAGCTCTGAAATTACAAGAAGACTGCATATACCAGAGAGCTGTGAATTCTGTACTGTGAACACTAAATTATGAAACAAGCAAAGAGAGATTTTGTGAGCAAAACAGATGATGGGCATTAAGAAAATTGCACATAGCTTATCTAATTTGACTTGACAGAATTGTGACATTGGTTTAGACATTGGCCACCACAAGTTGTGACTCAGTGAGGCGACAGAATCTACCAGCTCTGTATGGTGATTCATGAAGCACCAAGATTGGAAGACAGCTCATGAAATTTCATTCAAACTACAAAAAGCCCTATGTGTTCACTTGAAGTCTAAAAAGGATTCTTTCTTTTTGCAGTGTCACAGTTTAAAGCACTGATGGTCAAGGAAGTTAATAAAAGTAAGCTAAGTAACTCATTACATAACCACTGCTTTGAAGGTCCCATCCAAATTGCGAATAATTATAGATATCGAAACAACATTTTCATTATTTTCTTCAAATACAATGACAGTGATTAAGCCTGAGCCACTCATAACTAGTTGCATGCAACAAGTATTAATTCAGGAGAAAGTTGTATATCTAGGCACTTAAGTCAGTCTCACAGTTCGACATTACAATGCAGCTACCAACTGAGTTCAAATGTCTCTTTTGTCGTTGTGTACTTTCCAGTCACTTCTGAATTTTAGTGACCCTGAGGTGAACACATCATAGGATGTTCTTGAAAAGACTTTTTTCAGGGGAGGTTTTGCCTTTGTCTTCATCTGAGGCTGAGAGAGGGTGCCTTGCCCAAGGCCAGTGTGCTGGTTTCCATGGCTGAGCAATTATTCCGGTCTTGGTCTCCAAAGTCACAGGCCATCTCCGCACTAGCCTGTTATAGCGCTATGATTCCGTTTCCAACATCCTATGGAATCCTGGGGTTTGCAGTTTCAGGAGGGGCCCACTGGCCCCTCCCTAAACTGCAAACCCCAGGATTCCATAGGATGTTGAAAGTGGAATCATAGCGCTATAACAGGCTAGTGCGGAAATGGCCATAGTCAAGTAAACATTTATTTATTATGAATGCAAATCTTTTCTTATTTCATTCTCACATACAAGAATATATAATTTAAACAGTTATTTCCCTACTGTGTGAAAATACAAAGGTTTCTGTGCAGTTTTCAATGACTATCCATTGGGACTTTTTCTGGAAAATTAGTTTGTGCAAAAATACACATATTTTTTTCTGCACAGAAGATTTCTGTGGGAAGCAGACAGGAGTGGGCCTTTTTGACCGCAGCACCATCAATTGTGGAATGCCCTCCTCTTGGAGGCCCCACCAGAACTCACTTTGGTTTCTTTTTGGTCAAAGCATGGCCTCTTATTAAAGGCTTTCTAGTCTAATCTACTTGTAAGTAGGTAAATGGTTCTTTAAACAAACAACCTTTTTTTAGCTTTCGTAAGCTGCTTTAACTTCTTGAGTTGTTTGATATGTTTTTATTTTGTTTAAATTGTGCATTGATTTTAATCAGAAATTGTTTAAATTGTTTATATTGTTTTATCCATTTGCCACTCTGAGTTGCTTTTTGTTGTTATAATTTGCTGTCAAGCCAGCTTTGACTTATGGCAACCTTATGAATGAGAGATCTCCAAGATCCCTAGTCACTATCAGGATGTGTAGCCCCTGCCATATGTTGGTCTGCTGGATGTGTATTGAAATACCGTATTACAGTCAATATAGAAGTATCTGCTATAGAACTCCATTAAGCCTAATTGTAATGCTACAACATGCCCAGTGCTAATTAATGATTGCAATCATGTATCTGTTTGGTGCCTGCCTGCACTGTTACAAAGTATTTTTGGTCAATTGTTTCATTGGGTATTGCTACAACGTATCCAGTAAAGGGGAAAGGTCAGAAACAGGTTAAAATGAATGTGTAGAGCAGAGCTTTCCAAACTTTTCATGTTGGTGACACACTTTTTAGACATGCATCATTTTGTGACACAGTAATTCAGTAAGTGGAGGGAGCCCCTTCACCCAAGCTAGGCCCCCAGCTGCCCTCTCTGGGGTCTTCCTCGGTCTGAGGCAGCGGCGGCGGCGGAAAGAGAGGCAGCCCCTCCACCCAGACCTGGCCTGCTGTCACCCTCGCTGAGGTCTTTTTCAGCCCAGGGCAGTGGCAGCAGTTGTGGGAGAGGCAGCCCCTCCACCGGAGCCTGGCCCCCCACCTCTGCCACCCTCACCAGGGTCTTCCTCAGCCCAGAGCAGCGGCAGAGGCAGCCGTTTCACCCATTATGTTCGCATGACACACCTACACACTGCAGATGACACACTAATGTGTCATGACACACAGTTTGGAAAGCTCTGGTGTAAAGGCTTGTGTTTTGAGAACCTTGTATCTCTAAGATAAGAGGCAGAAAATATGTGCTTGGTTCAAGGATGATGAGAAGTGGGAAGCGGGTCTGAGAACTGTCTGAGAAGTGGTTTAATGCTAGATGTATGATCCTCTCCAATCACAACTTTGCACACCTAAAATTTGGAAATGTGAGTATAAAAGGTGTGAGCTCCATGTCTGCTTTAGTCTCAACAACTTTGGAAGAAGTGTGCTGTGTTGCCTGCATTTTCGACAAATAAAAACTACTGACTGCCTCAGATTGAAGTTTTTGGAGCATGGGTTATCCAGAGCATGACAATCATCAACTGTCCTGCTCAAGTCTTAAAAACTCAGGACGGTGTCTTCCTTGTTTTCAATCCATCCATCTGTAGTGCAGTCTTTTCCTATTGTCTCCCATGTTATCAAGCATTATTAGTTACCAAGCCTTTATGAAGTACTACTATTCTGCTGTGAGATCTCATGATAAAAAGGGGAAATAAAATGAAACCAGTTGTGGATCCAGCCAGACCAGTATTCACGAACTTGGAAGAAATGTTAAGAACACATTGTCAGTTTGGAGAAGGCATCGTAATGACATTTGAGTACAAAAAGAATGAGGATAAAAGGAAACTAATGTTATGTACTTTTAAGTTACATAGCAGGACTAGAAAATGAATCCCATAAAATATAAAGTGGACTATTGGATGTCTCAGTCAAGAGAGGCCTAGAGAGATGAATTGACATTTGATTTAAACCAACAACAAAAATCTGTTCAGGCTTTCTATGTCTTCTTTTAAAGCAAGATTAAGCCAACAAGCAATGATAACTGTTAAAACTAAAAATCCATATTACTGCCATGTGTGTTTTGTTGAGAATGATCCTGTTTTGTTGAGAATGTTTTGTTGAGAATGATCCTGAAATATGAAGCAGTGCTGGAGTGAAAATACTGGCAGGACCACCTTCTCAGGGGACTGAAAAGAATAATTCCTGAACAGTGCTCAGGATGATGTAATATCAAAATGCACATGAAAAGAAAAGTGCTATCTTATTTCATAATCACTGTGTGACACATTCAAGTAATGAAAGAAAAGGTTTTAAGACCCATTTAAGTAATTAGTTGCTATTGTGTTCAGCAAAGCAATGATGGGAGACACAGTGGGACTAACAACAATCTTTAAAAAGGTTATTACCTGTATCAAATGTAAGAAATAGTCCAAACAAACGATCAAGTTTGGCAAGATGATAACCTAATACTTTTGAGCTTTTTTGTGCTTTAGCTATTATGTCTAATTTTTTTAAACATGAGTTCTGCAAATGATCTGAGAGAATCTGGGTTTCAATTTACAGGTGATGATTGATAGGTATTTTCCTCATTTGCTTGTAAACAGAGGATGAGTGTGGATTCCCTATGTGTTTGGTTAGATAGGCATTCATTTCAATTTCAAATTTGACATGGGTTCGCTTCCTATAGAAAACTAATAGATAGATAGATAGATAGATAGATAGATAGATAGATAGATAGATAAAATTTTGAGTGATAACTCTGTGTGGAGATTGCTGCTTGTTCCCTTGAGGATCTGAACCCCTATTACTCACCTTTTCTCTTTATTTCTTATGCAAGTCTTTAAGGCATATAATTAAACTATGAATTCAAAAGCATTTTTTTTCCCGCTACCCTTATCTTCTTCTTCCACCCTTTTCCCATTTTTGCTCATCTTTCTCTCTATGCTAGTGTTCACTGTGTGTCCTGCTGCCCACTCTATCCCTTATCAGACAGATAAGTACGGACTCTAAAGCAGCCCCTTTCTCTCTGTCTGCAACTTCCCATTAGATGGTTAAGGATGTCTGCCACCTTGTGGTTGAAGATGGTACTGCAGGTTATACACAGATTTAAATTAGGCAGAAAAAAAGGCTATCCATTTTAAAAACTAAATAACTCTGTGGTGTACATCTTCAGGATTTCCTTAGTATCCATGCCAAGTTTCAGGCATCTGGATTTCATGGTCTTGAAGCTATGACTGCAATGGATAAAGATGTCATGAGCCAGGCTGAGCGTGCTGCCGATTCAGACTTGGACTCCGATTTAGACTTGGACTCCCAGCTGGGGGAGGATTCCTTGGAGGGGCCTTCAGGTGAGGGGGCTCCTTCAGAGTCTAAGGAGGAGTCTGCCAGCTACCCCACAGCTGTCCCGGGCACGGATCCCGAGCCAGTACCTGCAGCAGATGTTTGTGCTCCAGAGGCAGAGGCTAGTGCTTCTGACTGGACAGAGGCTGGTGTTTCTGACTCCAGCCCGGAGTTTGCAGCAGACCCTCCCCCCACGTTCCTCCAGAGGCGGCTGGAGAAGGGGGCGGTTCGGAGGTCTCAGTGGCTGTGGGAGAAGCATCTGATGAATCAGCCCTGAAGTCTTGAGAGGCTCCAGCTGTGAGCTGGGCCAACGGACATTTGATCAGCCCCAGCTGGGCTAAAGACTGTGTATTTAAGACAGACGCTGTTGGAGTTGGGCACGGGGCAACAACCATCTACCAACCGGGAATCTGCGTCCTGTGTCATGGGCTTTCTGTTCCAGGCTAAACCTTGCTGTTTGAGTTTGCTGCCCTTGGGACTTGGATGTTTGTTTTGGTGACGTAACCTCTTGATTTATTTATTACTGAAGCCATAAACTCAGCTCCTGCCTCTGTGTCTGCTTAGCTGCCGCCTGACATTGACAAAATATGTGTACACACACACACAGGTTGATATCCTACCTTGCCCAGTGTAGCATAAGAGTTCCACAGGCAGAAATCTGCTATGGCTTCCCATCACTACCCCAGTGCCCATGGTTTTGCCTATGATAGTCCCTAAATGGCCATTCAGTGGTTTCTGGGGAGGAAAGGAGATAAGAGAAATATCTAGTTTGGTCACATATAGCACCAATATCTGAAATTACATAATCAGTCTACGTCTGGCTATAGGGCACAGTCAGATGCTTCTCTGATCCTTTACACTCTCCACCACCCATGAAATGTTCATTTTGGGGATGCTATCACATTCTAGGTTGGGGGCTTTGATCATTGTGGAGGGTAGAAGAAAATACCAACCTCTGCAATCACCAAAAAAGACATACATTGGTGTAAGGTGCACTTTTGTCTTCATATGTCACTAACAGGGTGCTAGCCACAGCTCTTCTGCTCTAACGACTTCCCATAGATCAGCAGTAGGGGTACATCTAGGTATGTTCCTGCTCTCCTTGAGTACCTACAAAACAAGGAACAGCTTTCTTCCCTGGCCATGCAAGAGCAGTCAGAATAGGTTCATCAGGGCTAGCTTATCAATGGCTCAGCTAACGCACTTGCTCCAGGCCTATCACAGGTGTGGGACCCAATATTGCAGCGGGGAGTCTTTTTTGGCTCAGTCACTTCTTGAATCTTCCACTATTTCTGTTATCATCGATGTTTCATGGATTACTTGAGTAAATAAGTAACGATAGATGGGATCAGGTCATTACTCTTGTCAAAGTTGCAGGTTTGAAAGAAGGTTCACATATAAAGATTTGTGGTGTTGTCTATCATACTGTTAAATTTCTATGCCAACACTCTTAGACGGGCTCATGTATACATATTAAAGAGCCCTTATTTTACAAACTGCTCTGGGGCCTGAATCATCCAATTCATACCCTTGGAGCCAATCAGTGCCCCGGGGATGGAATTGTATGTAGGAGGCTGCCTGCTGTTTAAGACCGGGAAAACTGGAAAAAAGGAGCCTCCTCCCCTGAACAACTGGTGTTAATACACTAGTGGAGACATAGGCCATTTCTGCACTACACTTTTATAGTGCTATTATTCCACTTTCAACATCCTGTGGAATCCTGGGGTTTGCAGTTTAGGGAGGGCCCTTTAGAATTCTCAGCCAGAGAGCTCTTTGGCCTCAGTAAACTACAAGCCCCAGAATTCCACAGGATGTTGAAAGTGGAATAATAGCACTATAACAGTGTAGTGTGGAAATGGCCATAGTTTGCCAACAGGCTACTTGAATCTCATCCTATATATTATATGGAATGTTCCAAGTATACTGAAAGTAGAGAAGGAATATCCCATACATTATACAATTATCTATGAAAGATAGAGAAGCAACTGATGATTGCACTACATCATCAACATCATTTCATTTTTTTTATTTATATCCTCAAAACTAGGAATGGTCTACTTCAAAATGTTCTAGTTCCAGGTATTTAATGTTTGCTGCCACAGCCCTCTAGCACAGAAGTAGGAATGGCATGAGACAAAATGGCTTAACACTTTGCAATAGCTATTGGTGAGCTACAGTCTAGTCCGGTGGTTTTTTACTGCTGGTCTATGGACCCCCAAGGATCCACAGTGCCCTCACATGAGGTCCCTGGAGGCTTAAAGAAATGTTATGAGCTTTTACAGTTAAAATAAGATGAATGAATGAACAGAAAGAAAGGTGGACAAACAGGCTGACAGACAGATGGTCATACACTGGTCTCAAAGAGCAGAAGTCTCACTGGTGATAGACATGATGTGTACAAAATTTCATTACAATTTCTCAGACCATTCAAAAGTTATGAAAATAACTCTTTGATAGGGGGAAAAAAAGTAGTCAGCACTTGCTAAATCTGCATGTGGTGTAAACATTCAAGAGAATGATGCTAAGTGGATGAAAGAAAGCATGTGACATTTCTTGCTACCGCAGATACAGCCAGAAGTCACTTTAAGTTATGGTGGTCTGTGGCAACAAATGATATTTAAAGTGGTAAAGAAAAGGTTAAGAACTGCCAATCTAGTCTGTTTATGTTACCACTGGATAAGAGTGGATTTTAACATGTTGAGCTGCCATCGTTTTAACTGTTAATGTGAGAAACCCACAGGTTCTGTTGGCCATTCCCTCAAACGTACTGTTTTAGGATTTTGGGTTGCCTCTCCCAACCCAGATGTATACAAATCCCACAATCCAGTTACTGGCTAAAAGGTACCAATGTGTCAAGAAAACACCACATGGAAGAGTGCCGTTCACAAGCATAGCATTAGCAATCTATACAATAAAATTTTTGTCACTAATCTTTTGCATCTCCTTTTCATTCCTCTCACTCTTGAAATCCTGTATAGTCACTGTTCCAACATGGGTTGTTTAAGGGAAAAAAGGCGTAACATTTGAAAAAAATCCTTTCAAAAGGCTTCCAAAAATACCTCAAAATGCCTTTGAAGTTTTAAAAATAACTAGAAAAAGTAAGTGACATCATTTCAACTAGTTGCATTACATTTGAAATGTATCTTCATTCTATCCTCTTTATCTCCCGAAGGAAGATATTACTGGTAACTATAGTGCTTCAACTCAAAGTTGAGCAACTACAGCAGATCCAAGGACCAATTTTTTTGCCCCTGAAACTTTCTAGGGGCTGCAGACTCTCCAAATTGCACCCATGCAAAAATAAAATACTGCCACTGACCAATAATACATGCTGCATATGGAATGGGAGCTATGAAATCTGAGCAACATACCCTCCAATATTTCACAGATGAAAACTAGGACATGTGTGGCCATGCAACATCAGTGTGGGGTCAAGTTAGCAGAACTTGTCAGTGAGGAAGAACACATAAGCCAGGAGAGGCAGCAGCATCTTGTTTGTGCCTGAGCCTCCTGGGAAAGGCAACATTCCACCCCTTGTCTCCTCTCACTGAGTTAGATGGCTGCAAACTACTTTTGCACTTTGAACTCAATTTATAACAATTGGAGTAAGCTGAGGACAAAGAGGACAGTGGGAGAAGAGAGAAACTGTGGTATTTTAAAAGCAACTGGAAAAAGTGGGATGATAGATTAATCAGGACTGTTCCTGCCAAACCAGGACAGTTGGAAGGTATGGAACAAAGTTCCACACTCTGAAGAACCTAATAACAAATGCAGGGTAGGAAGTCCTGTTTAGTCCTATACTGGCAGAGAGAAGTCTCCTAATTATGACAGGGGAAATCTGGCTATTCCCCAACGACAAAGTCTGCAATATGTGTGATATTATAGGAAGATGCTGTAGTCCAAATCATCCCATTTGTCCATGTATCCTGGCACTGTCTACTCAATGGCAGCAGTTCTCCAAGGTCTCCAGGGAAATACCTTTGCATCACTTGTTATCTGCTCCTTTGAATTGTGAGATAGGCCTCCAAATGCTGTTGAACTCCCAGCAGCCCTACCTGGCATAACCAAATGGGAGGCAGTCCAGCGCCAACTAGGGGAGCATGGTAGCTTACTGCGTGTTCTAAACATTTACATCAGGAACCAACCTGGGACCATCTGCATGCAAAACATGTAGCTCTGTCTACCACTAAGCTATAGTCTTTCTCCACAGTACCTCCACAGATAGCATCTTTTTAATCTGCCTTCCCATAGTTAAACCCACTGACCACTATCCAAACATCTACTCATAATGCCTTAAAACAAGCTAAGGAAGCTATACTGAGGACATATACAAGCTCATACAAGTTCTAGCATAAAGTAGTCCAGTTTGAATGGCATTGCCTCTTCAGATCAGACCTTCCAATTTCTGATAACTTTTCCTCCATAAGAAAGAACTCACTTGATTGAGAGTCTCTTCTTACATTCTCCACCATCTTTATTTTTCTTGTTGTTCTCTGTCACTTCCTTCTCCTCAACTTCTTGAAACTCGTAGTTGCTAGAACCCAACAGCAATATTTATATTAACTGGATGTGTAAGGGGGCCATCATCAGAAATGCTGTCTGGAGGAAATTATAAGAATAAACCCTTTCCTTCTATCCAGGCAATATTTCTGATCCAGATATGTTGTGAGGCTGCTGAGATTTTTTTAAAAGTGGTGCAAATTCAAACATGCATTTACTGCAACAGGTAGTCTGGCTGTCCTTCTCGCCAATGAGTATGTTGAGAAAGTCATACCTGCTGCTGGGTTGAGATGAATATCTGTACTTGCTTTTCTCCATTCTTTCAGGACTGTGTCATAAGTTTTTAGATATAATAACCAGTGATTATGTGAAAGTTTTTTTAAGCATTTGATTGTGAGTTTTGTTATTTTCAGCACCGTGGTAAAGCACGCATTAATTGAGATAATGAGTATGAGCTGTAATTTAGCTCAGTAATCAAATTCATAAACCCAGCATTATCAAATTTATAAACTCAGTGTGTGCAAGTATCCTCAGTGATAATGAATTCATAGTCAGATTATTCGCTTGCAATTGTTGATAATCCTTAAAATATATTGCATTGGCTTGTATGTAATGTAATACACTATTCTGCACAAAAAGACTATATTTCTCTCCCCCTCTCCCTGCTGTTTTTCAAAGAAATAAAGAAAAGAATGGGAAACTAGGATTTCAACCGCCGCATTTAACACTAGAATTAAGCGTGAAAATACCCTATCTAGAGATCAGAACACGATCCCGCACCAAAATGGAGTCTTTGCATGTACAAATGGAATGTTGTTCACACATTGCACAACAGCACAACTCTACTTTCAGTACTGTGTGAACTTCTATAAGAAGTGGTTTGGTCTGATGCTCTTAGGAGCTTTGCATATAAATCTGTTTTAGCTCTGAGGAAAAGAGAGTATTGGATTAGAAAGGCCTTTGGTCTGATCTAACAGATCTATGCTTATGACCTTGTATCTGTTTTAGAGTTTATAAAATCATTGGGGGGGGGGGGGGCTAAACCTGTTCACCTGGTATGCATTTGGACCAATTGGGTGAGAATCCAGAAGCAAATACTGGCACTAAGTTGTACAGGGTTTCAAATGTATAGGATTGCAAGACAATGATCAGCTACATGGAAAAGAATTATACTCTTTGTTATAGTAACATGATATTACCCCTAACCAAGGCCCTGAAGGATTTTTTTTTAACAAAAAACACATTTAGCTGTGCCCATTCATATCTAGTTCTAGGAATGTTCATCCTCACCAGGAATGAGCCTTTTGTAAGGCTAATAGGTCTTAATTGTTCATTCAAGACCAGCCACCTTCTAATATTTTCCAAATACCAGGAGTGGCTCCCAGCCCTATTCTATTACTGAGAATATCCATTTTCCTCTGGAAAAGAGAATACTGCTCAATAAAGTGGAAGGCAACAGGAAAATCTACCTGCATTACAGGTAGACTGATTCAATCAAGGAAACTACAACCGTGAGTGTGCAAGACCTGAGCAGGGTAGTTGATGACTTTGGCTCTTGGAGATTTCTCATTCATTCAGTCACTATATGTTGAAGTTGATTTGACAGCAAAGAACAACTGTGAAGACTGCAGAGGAAAGAGTGGAGCTTGCAGGGACTGGCATGCAGCATCTTTATCCTTGCTATTCAAAAGCTTCCATCACTTTACTCCTGTGAGCACTGCTCTGGTAAAACATCATTAGGTAAGGACCTATGAATCTTTAACCTGGAAATATTCATTTAAACATATCTGGTACTGGATATTTGTTTAAAAACCTTATGTGAATGTAGAAAATGAGAAACAATGTTTTCAAAGTTAGTTGCTCCATACAATTGGACTCTTTTCAATCAGTGTTTTTTAGTTTTGCTTTTGGCATTTTTCTTTACGTAAATAGTAAATGCCATTTTCATTTGAACTTTGAAGATGACTTTCCCCCTAGTTTTCTTTTCATTTTTGGTTGCTCAAAAATATAAAAGAGTCTCATCAATTAGGTGTATTATGTCTCTCTCCTCCTTCAAGGAAAGTTCGCTTTTACTGTTTCAATGTATTTGGCATCTCTACACAGGTTAAATGTTGTGCCAACAGAAGCAATGCTGATTTCCTAACATTGTTGTATTAACATACCTCAAATTTCGCCCTAAGCAAAGGGAAATGATGTTGTTTGGAATGAGATGGTAATTTACTTTCCATGGCTCCGAGGCCTAAGGCATCTTCTTGGGACATAACAGCCAGCTGTGTAAATTGAAATGGGTGAAGAACGGTTGTCCACTGGGGGCTCTAGCATCTCAAATAGCTGTTCTTGAAGCTGTTTTTTGCTCACAGAGACAAAAGCATTATATCATTATTTCTTAATGGGGACCCCTGATGTTTTGACTATAACAGACACTCAGGCACATATAATCTGTGTACCTGCACTAAGGGGACCGTAACCTGCATTTGCACGTATTTCAGCTAGGAAAAACAGTAGCTTCTGGCTCCCACTATCAGGAAGATCAAAAGAAAATGGCAGCATGTCAGAGGAAGGTAAAGTGGTAGGCTCATTCTCTGGGCAGTCTGCAAGTGGATATCTCATGTACAAGTTAGGGCAGGCATTAAATTGGTCATGCCTCGACTTTTGATTTTGTTTGCATTTAACATCTGCACTTCAGCTTTGGCCTCAAGCATTTTGTCCTTTTTTTAGCCCTTCTCAACAAAGCCGTGGAAAGCTGATCCCCTATTTACAATAACAGCCCCAGACCGAGAGGTCATTCCTTACAGCAAAATCCAGCACTGATGTTGTTTCATATCATATCGATTCCCATCTCTGAGGTGATATCTTAGCAGACCTTGCCAGAGTTTTCGCTCTAATGATTTCATTAAGGGCTTGATAAGGAGAGGGGGAAAAAAGTCAGCATTGTTTAGATCATGATGAAATACAACAAAATCCAGAATCCACAAGCAGCTATATCTCTTTTGTTCTGACTCCAAAGCATAAAATAGATCACGCAAGCTTTCAAACCTTCACCATTTTCTTCATCAGGCAAAGATGTTCAAAATCATACGGGAGAAAAATGGTGATGATGTTAAAGTTACAGCAGTTGCGTAGAGACGTGGGGGGGCGGGATTTGCCCCAGGTGGCAATGTTTCTGGGGTGTTCCAGCCCATAGCCACACCCCTGCGTGCCCTGGCCATGCTCCTGCGCACAATGGCCACACCCCTCACTCCGTAGCCCTGCCCTTCTCACCCCTCCTCCACACACTTCAAGCTCCACCACTGAGTTACAGACCTACAATCTGTCTGAGATGTTGTCAGCTAAGATGGCATTGAGGAATTTCAATACAGGCAGAGGCATGAAGATGAGAGAAAGAGCAATAAAAGACAGGTAATAATATTTCAACTCCATTAGCAACAGGAAAATAACATCCCTTGAGGTCCAAGCTGTCCCTGGTTCTGAGCAAATCTAAGCACTCCTTTCTTAGGCAGAGAACACTGAATTCCTCAAGGAGTCTCTTGTACTATTTCTTCTGGATAAACTTTTAGATGCCGCACATATTTAACATCTTTGCCTAATGAAGAAGCCAGTGAAGCTTCAAAATCTCGTGTTAAGTATTTTACGCTCAGAAGTTGGCCCCAAAAAGGCATTGCTGCTTGTAGATTTTGGATTTTGTTGTATTTTACTATACAGCCAACTGGTTATCCCTGAATATTAGGTTGTAATGAGTTATGCCAACTGAAGAAACACTCAGAATGATGGTCATGTGATGTTAATCTTTGCTGGCAACTCTTTTACGATGGCTTCCTTTCCATCACAAAAACTAGTGTGCATTCTGAATTTTCAGTGCTATATGTACCAAATATAAACCTTTTGTTCTTTCTAGGTAGCTGAGATTTTTTTTAAGGACATCTTAGTACAGATAGTAATCAAGTAGCTTTAAAGATATCTTACAGTCAAAATGGCCTGAAATATACAGTGTTTTTGATCCACAGAATCCCCATAATATTTTTTTTTATTTTTTAAAAAGTAATTTTTTATTCCAATTTTATTTATTTATTTATTTATTTATTTATTTAATAATTTCTCCATTGTTGGGAGAAAGGCAGCAATCATCATCATCATCATCATCATCATCATCATCATCATCATCATCATCATCATCCCTTGACTCCAGGGCCCCTGAGACAATGCACAAGGGATAGCAACATTTGTAAAACATTAAATAAATAACTAAAAATTAATTGAAACATCTAGACTTCTCTTTAAGAAACAGCCTTGGAACCAAACAATAAAAAAAGAAAAAACAGCCAAAGCAAACACCCCTAATCTTAAAATTGAAAGGCCAGGGGTCAGGGGTCAGGCATAGTCTTCCTTGCCTCAAAGGGGTGGATCCAGCCTGAACTCCCTCGGGCTGGAGTTCCAGACTCAGGGTGCTGCTGCAGGAAAAGTCCTGTCAAGTGTCCCCACCAAGTTAGCCCCAAGGGGTGGTGGGACATACAATAGGGCCTCCACTGGTTATCTTAGATTTTGGTCAGACTTATATGGGAGGAGGTGGTCTTTCAGATATCCTAGACCCAAGCCTAAGCCATAGGTGAGCTATGAGTTGCCCACCAAATGGTAGACTACAACTCATATCATCCTTAACCAGCATAGCCAATGGTGACAAGTCATAGTTGCTGGCAGCTATCAACAACTAGAGGAGGGCTAAATGTTCTATACCTCTGATCTAGCGAGATCTCTTTCACCTGCATTTCTTGCCCCCTAAAGCTAGTTGTGCACACTGAAAGTGAACACCATGTGACACCCCCAGCAGTCCCCCAAAGCCCCCATGAACCTACCAGTTCATTTTTCCGGGCACTTCTCCCTACAAAGTGTGTGAAAACTACTTGCTTTCTCAACCCAGCTCCCCACTGCAAGGTATTTTTTTTTGGATGAAAACTGGCCCAAAATGATAACTGAAAGTAATGTAATATCACTCTTAGTGTACTGCACTATGGTAGAGCAGCTCATGTCTTGCATATAGTTGCCCATCCCATCCCTAAAATGGCATGACTTCCCATGGAATGGCATGCAACACTTGCTCAATGGCAGGGATCACATACCTTCCCCATGGCCACCTTTGTCCTTCATGTCCAGAGGCAGACATTATCCACAGTGTAGTTCCTTGGCAGCCTTTCAAAATGGTGTTCTGGAATTCTGCACTGGTAGTCAGAAGCAGCAGCAACAGCAGAGCATCCAAGGTAGCTGGTGACCACTTAGCTACTCACATAACCATCACCTCCTAGTGCTGGAGTAGAAAGTAGAATGGGAGAAAGTACAAAATTCAAAGCTACTGTGTCTCTACTCCAAATTACCCCCCCCCCATGCCACTGTTCATGTTACAGGGGTCAAAAATGCATTCCGTTTCAGGTACAAGCCTGAACCCCTTTGATGGAGAGTGGAGAGACAAGTAGGTTGCAGCTAGAATAGAGATAATTGATGATCCTTTTAATATTAAATATGAACATTTAAAATTCTGTCTGGAACTACATCATCATCATCATCATCATCAACTTTGTTATGTTCATCTGCCACAGGATTCTTAAGAAGCAATCTCTCTCTTTTCACCTGTCCAAAATTACCTTTCTTGGCAGGTACGACTTTTACAACACAATCCAATCCATGTCTGCTCAAAAATAATTCCCAGTTAATTCATTAGGGCTTACTTAGTAGCAGCTGGTTGCTCTTTTGTCAGTGTGGGTTCTGGATTTTAGTTCAAATTTTATGCAGGGTGCTGAATCCTCTCTCTCAAATGAGTCCAACACCTTGGAGAGCTCCTTAAGTTCAGAATAAAACCTGAAATGGAAGTATCACACCCAACAACAAAGAAGCCACTGGCTACCACTGGTAAACACAGTATAATACATAGGAACAGTGCAGAATTTCAGAAGGCTTAGATTTCTACACAAGCTTTCCCGCCCGCCACACCACATGTTGTTGAGGGTGAAAAGTATACCCACATAAACCAGGAGTGGGCATACTTTGGAGCCAAGACAGCAATTATCATTCCATTCTCAGCTCTTTTTGAGTGACTGGACACCCAATCTCTTTTTGTCATGTAGTTATACCTTTGTTTTGTAAGGAAAGGGATTAATTACAAGTAACTATTTCTGTGGAACTTGCTAATTCCAGACTCTGGACAATCATAAGACATGCTTTGGGTTCACAGCAAGGACAGGATAAAGATTCTGCTCCAGTTTTTGAATTGTAATCAACCACTGAATATACATGCATTCACATACATTCTTCATCAAAGTTGTTCCAAGCTCCTTCTCCACCTGTTTGAGAAGCTCAGATCTAACAGACAAAAGGTAAAAACTAACCAGACTTTTACAAGAAAATTCAGTTATGCAGAAGCACCACTTCATACATCAGCACCCATGATCTCAATTAAAATTCTCTTTTAAAATGCCAATTTTAACTAAAGTTTTATTATGCTTATCATTATCATATGTTTTTCTGTGAACCCATTTAATATGTATACAACCACATTGTTATTTTAAGGCTTATAAAGAAGATCTATCAGCTGTCAGTGATTCTTTGAGGAAGAAGTCACGAGAACAGTATAAACAGAATGTGATGTATTAACTCTTCTTATATATAACCAAATGCATAGAAGTTGCTTCCTTTTTATTCTTAACAGATGCTTTGTCTCTCCAGAGATTTATAAAACAGTTCATAAGCTGGCATCATGTATGTGGAATGGTGGGTATAAAGGAGCATACCTTTTGCATTTTTCTCTTTGGTTTTCCACTGCTGTTATCATTCTAACCTTAATGTACTTCTAACCATCCATCCACCTCATATAACATAGATGCACATTATGGAAATAGAGGCTTCATGTTCAAAGGTTGTTGTTTTAAGAACAGGTGCAATTGCACCTGTGCTCTCACACTACACTAAGAACACTGTCTCTATGGAATTTCTCAGCAGCATGCGTCCCCAATAATTTTGATGCAACGTAGGAGAGAAACTAGTGGAGGAATATTTGTATCTTTGTATGGAATTGCACAAGGTCAAAAAGAGCTCACAGCCACATGCTGCTTTTCATTGAAAAAGAAACAGATGAAATTAATTAGTAGGTTCCTTTTGAATTTATGAATATGCCCACATTCTTTGTTTAAAACATTAAACATGCAGTATAATACATGCAGAGAGGAGGTTTCTAGAATGAAGAAAAAAGAAGAGTGGTAAATAGGTAGACACCTACACATTCAGCTTTGATAATAAAAGAAAGAGGTGACAATAGCCAGGATGATGGGGTAATTTAGCAGAGTATAGCTAAGGGACTTCACAGCCAATCTAGTAATATGTTTAAGCTGAGATGGTGGCATTTTTATATATTCTGAAATTCCATGTCTAGGGTAGCTGTGAAACACAATAATAGAATCTGCAACCTCTGACAATTTTAGGTTAGCGGGGGGAAAAATCGGTTTTGATGCAGTTGGAAGACTTATGCATTGAGGAAGCCTTCTGAGAAGGAATATGGAAGATGATCCAAAAGAATATCAGTCACTAATCTCATTAAACTGAGAACGAAAAATGAAAACAATACTTCTGTTGGGATAAAGAACATGATCAGTGTGTACCAGTGGCAGCTTGTGGCTTTCATATAAGTGTGGTTATGAATCCAGTTTGGGTTTTATTCCAGACTTTGAAGGAGTTATCCACAGTGCTGAACCTAGGCTTATCATTCAGCATCCTTAACATCCCTTTTACAGTTCAGACTAAACTTCAGAGCAGATTCACTACCTCTGCTGACATTGAAGCCGCCAGCTGCAACACACATGCATAAGAGAATGTTTTGTTCCTTTTTGTGAAAAAATTGGGAAGTGCACCCAAAGTGTTCCGCTTTTTGTAATATTAATGTTGAGTGGAATGGATAATTACCTTGGGAAGCTAGAGCCCAGCAGCCTCCAGTTCCCAACATGGATTTTCCCACTTGACTTTTCTGAAAATGATTCAGGAAGTCTCTGAAGGGACTCAGAAGGTTTGCAGAACTTGTATCCTTGGCCTGAATCCAACAGTATCATTGTGCTAGCACAAGATCTCTTACACTAGCAGAGATTTCAAGAGTTAGTGCAAAGGAAGTTTTCCATTCTGTAACAGCTTGCACAAGTGATAGGATGTCCATGCTCTCTCTTGCCTACCACCAGGCACAATGGCTAAATCCAGCACCACTAGGCTAGTGACACATTGGTTGTAGGCCTATAGATGCAGCACTACGCACTGCCTTCAGTATTGAATAATACAGTTGAGACAAAGAGGCAAGCTGTCCAATAGAAAATCACCATGGATATTTTTGTCAGAATTACTTTATTCTCTCCAAGAAAATATAGGAAAATTTTTATAAGTCCATCCGTCTTTTTTTCCCTGTTTTCAAAAGGTCTGAATAATCCCACTCCTGGCTCATGTGTTATAAAATGTTGCCTGCTTATTAAAGTTCTGTCACTGGCTCAGCTTCAGCTTTTGTCTGTAACTTTAACTATGGGCTGTTTTTGAAGTATTCTAGCCTGCTTAGTTGGTTTAACATTGAATCATTCAGGTGTTACTTCAAAAAAAAATATTTTCCATTGGTATATAAAATAAAGTTACCTTAGCATTTAATAAGCACTGTTAGCACTATATCAGTTTTACAGAACCAAGCCCATAACTTACCTTCCAGATTCCTACGGGCATGGATTCATATGCAATTTTTAACTAAATTGTTAAAAAAAGAGAATAATTTAGCTGATGTACTTCTTCTTTACCAAAATCCTTTTAATGCAAGTTGTAATGTAGTTATTTTTAAAAAAGCTACTAGGTTAACAATATCTACCACTGCATTTTTAAATATATTTTTAAAAGCACAACTGTGTGTATTATTGTTATCACTATGCATTATTATCATGTTCACATCTGGGTCCAGTCTTCATTTATTTTCAACTTACAATAACATATTAAATAAGCCGTGGGCTGAGCTTGCCCATAGCAGCTGAGTGATTCTGGGAGTGGTAGTCCAAAAAGGTAACTTATCTTATCAGCTCTGATCATGGAGCTGGAGAGGAAAGCTACATCCAATTTTTGCGTGATGTTTCTCAGAAAGCTTCCTTTGTACCATCATATTAGACTCTTTGTCAATCTAGTTCAGAATTGTTTATACTGGGCCTCTGGGATTTCAGATAAAGATTGTCACATAGTCTGCTACCTGAAATACCAGGGAATGAACCTGGGGTCTTCTGAATTGACATCATGTTGCCTCAGTACCATGATTTGGTCCTTCCCCTATGCATCTCAATAGGACTCTCATACTAGGGTTGCAAGACAAATGGATTTTTCTATTTCATTTAGTTAGTGAAAACTGAATGCAGAAGATTCTGCATGAGGTGTGCTCAGATATTGTCTCTGAAAGAGTTTCCCTGTTACTTCTAAAAAAACACGTCCTATGCTATGCTAGTTTCTGTGCTGCTCTCTGCAGAGGTTGTGAGAATCTAGAGGAAATCCTATCTGAGGCAAACTGCTAGTGCTGAAATATTTAGTCACTTAATGCATTAATCAATCAAAACGTTTTTGGTCAATTAAAAAAAAAATATCCCATCATTTAATAGTCTCTGTCTTTCTCTCTTTTTCTGCTCACTGCCTATATCCACCAATAAAAAAAGCTTTGCCTTTGAGGTAAAAACCTCAAAGATCTAAGTCCTAGCACCTTGGCTCCCTCTTCTTTAGAATTCCCCTATGTGACATATGTCCTTGTCAGGCTGGCCCCACAGTTCCAACCCTGGTTCCTGTTACTCACCTTGCCCTTGCCCTCCCCTCTTAATCCCTTCAAGCCCCCCTTAGTGGCTATGTTGTTTTGGTGGGTTCCATGTAGGAAGTGTGATCAGGACCCCCCATCAATCATAATACGAACAGACAGAAACCAACAAGTTTAAGACACAAGAAGATAATGCACTAGCCCTTGAACTTCTACAAAACTTACAGCTCCCCAGTACTATGGTCAGTCCTTTCCTCTGTCTGACATTCCTGTCTCTATTCCATCTGTTCCTATGTCTCTGAAATCTGTCCCTTATCTCTGCATAGCTTTTCCCTATCTGCCGTCTGAGAGAGGCAAGCCACAGTTTTTGTAACAGTTCATCCCCACAGCCCCTCTTTCACAGCATTCCCTGAGCTGTGATTGGCTGCCCAGCTCTTTTATTCACACTCTGTTGTGGTTAAAATGTAGTATCTTCAAATCCAAAAAACATATCCGGGGATAGCTGTGGTGGCCATACAGCGCAATACAGTAACACCCAAAATCCACACAACCATGTTTTTTCTTTCCAAGCAAAGTGCTCAGGCTTATGACATGTTCACACAGGGATCCAATATTCTTTCCTAAATAATGGCAACCCAGGGAGGATTCTTCCCCACCAAAAAAAAAAAAATTTATCCTGGTTAAAAAGCAGCACCTTCATCCCAACATACACACACTCTGTTGTAACATACTGGGAGAAGACTTTCATCCCTTTCCTCCTCAGCTGTGATCCCAGCAAAAGTCTCCCTCTCTTGTTTCTGCCTTCAGTAAATCTCCTCTATCCACATGCTGCACTGCTGATAGAAATCAGGCGGTGTCTTCCTTTGTCTATTTTTTTAAAGCCTAATGTGACCAGCAGCTTTACTATTCAACAAATGTGTAGTCTGATCCTCCACAGTAGTCTTTTTGGCTACACAGTCATCGCAGAACTTAATATTTAAATCTGCTGTCAATGTGTGTACATGTGTACAGGTAGTATTTACATTGTTGTTGCCGCTGTGTGCCTTCAAGTCATTGCTGACTTATGACAACCCTAAGCCAAACCTATCACAGGTTTTTCTGGGGCTGAGAGTGTATGATGGACCCAAGGGCACCCGGTGGCTTTCCATGGCCAAGTGGGGAATTGAACCCTGGTCTCTAAGGTTGTAGTACAATGTTCAAACCACTACACCACACTGTCTCTCATTGTAGTGGGTGCTTTCTAAAGACATTGGTTTGGAGCCTCATTTCTCTTCCGTAAATAGAACAGCACTTTCCCATCTCTATCTTCCCTCTGGAATTCCTTGCAGCCTTTTAAAAAAAAAATCAGTCCTGAGAATCACAGCACCCTTGGGAATGAATGGATGGTGCCAACTGAAAGGGAAATTTGCAGAAATTATCCCACCCTTGTGTGAGTACTATAAGAAATTAGGATCCAAGTCATTGTAAGTGCCCTGCTATATAGAAAGAGCAACTGAGTTTCAGTAGGATTTCATTCACCTTAATTATTGCATTTTTTTTACAGTACTCAAAAAGCCATTATCACTATTGCAGTTATCTTGCTATATAAATAAAAAGAAGTTTACATTACCTGACTATGTTAATGAATATATAACATGCAATTCAGATACATTTTCAGGTTTTTGCAAAACAATTAATTAGAATGTTGTTTTAAAAAATTCATAAACATTAGTTATATCAAATTATCTCCCTTCCCCAGTAAACTGAATTTACTATGCAACCCAGTAAGTACCTACTCAGACATAAACCTCATTGAGTTTTGTGGGATTTGTTCTCAGGTGAGTGGCTATAGCACTGCAGCTTTTATCTACTTTTTATTCTAGCTCACTTTTTTAAAAGTATGTCTTAAAAATGATGGTTTATAAGACTTTCAAATTTTGATTTAATAAGTGTATAATTTGATATTTAATGTTTTGCTTCATCTAGATTTGCATCTGTGAAGCCGACTGTTCAGAAAAGGACTGTAGCAAGATCATTTCTAAGGTCTAACGGGAAGAGAATTGTTGTGAGTTACAGGAAATTAAAAAATTCCTGCAATACCAACCCACTACTCAAAGTCAATCTGTGGTATCCCACAATACACTGTGCTCTGAAGTCGAGCCAGAATGATTTTTGAAGAGTAATTTCAAGCCCTATAAAGGGTCACATCATGTATTAAAGCCATATTTGCTTCTGTGTTTTGTAAATTTCAAGCTCATTACCAAACCTTTGTCTCTTTTGCTGTATGTCTGGCTTTGAACTCTGCTTCATCAATCTGATCCTGAAAAGTCCCAGGGAAAACATTGCCACACATTTTGCATGTGAAAATGTGATAAAACATAAATAGTCATGATACCGAGGAACAGACTTGTCAAGGTGACAGTAAACTGGGGGCAGGGAAGATCAATGTTATTTTTTCCAGTTGATCGCTATGTACATTCAAGTTAGAGTGTGGAGGGGTAGCTGGAAAAAGTTGCTGTCCTTTCTCCATAATGTGCTGAGTGCTGGCTTAGCAGGAGATTAGGGGCTCTCAGCACCTTGCTTGATCAGGCCCTCAGGGCCCCGAACAATGGCTCTGGAGAACTGTGAGTTGCTTCTGTACTTAGGTCAGTGTCTCACTGAAGCAAATAAAGGATTGGGCTTCCTCTTCAAGACCAAACCACTTATAATTTGGCATCAGCAAAATGTATCCATATGCAAAATTAAATTGCAAATCTGGGAATAATTTCCATAGGAAGTGTTGGGATAAAAAAGCAAGCTATATACTGTAATCCAAAATTCTCCTTCTGGATTTCAGCTGATTGCTTAATGCTTGCAGCTTCTCAACTAAGCCCCTGGAGTATTTTTAGACAAAGAATCTACATAATGTAATAATCCTGGAAAGTGTGTGTGTATGTCTGTGCACGCGCGCTTGTACATAGACACACTTTTGTGTGCATACTCTGTAGCACAATAGACTATCTGAAGTACTGAGTAAATGGTAGTTTACACAAAGAACACTCTTCTATAAAACAAGACTGCTCCTTGTCTTCATATTCATACTCCAATCATACGTAAATCTCTGCATCTTTTTCTGTGAGTTCCACATGCTGTGTATTTATGTACTTTTAAACCTATGATATTAGATATCTACAAATACAAGAACGACAATAAATCACGCAGATTTCAAAAAATGACTACAATCCAATGTTGTTGTTGTTGATTCATGTACATCTTCCCTATATCCAAAAGTGAAATTCAAGGTGCTCACAAAAATTAACACAAATGCAGATTAAAAATACATACAAATCCATAAGAAAAAAAGATAATAAAATTATTGTTAGAATGCAGTTAAACCATATGGAATTAAAACATTTAAAAACAATTATTTAAAAGGCAAAAAATAAAAATCAGCAAAACAACACATTGTTAAAAGCCCCTGCACTCAGCTCCTAAAAGACTGATAAAAAAGTTTTCAATTGCCAACAGAAGGCTAGCAAGGAGAGAAAGAGTTCCAAGACCTGGGAGCAGCCATGAAGAAGACTCTGTTTTCTTGTCAGATAATGCTGCTGAAGATGATGGAATTCTGAGAAGGGCCTTCCCAAAGATCTCAGAGTCTAGACAGATCTGTGGGAGTCAAATGCTCCCTGGAACCTGCCCCAGTCAACAGTCTGGCTAGAATTCTTTGTGTCAAGTTTCCTGTTTCTTTTTAACACCACTTGGTTCCTTTCCTTTACATGAATAATTATCTGTGGTGCGTGCACGCACACTCTCTCTCTCTCTCTCTCTCTCACACACACACACACACACGAGGTGGGGAGAAATGAGGGGAAAGCCCTTCATTCTTGCTCACACAGCTAAAGAGATATAGATCCGTTTATTTTTGTCTGTATCAGTTTCACATAAGTCTGTTCATCGTCCATTCCATCCTATATCTACACCAATAAGTAATATTTATCACAAAAATCTGTATTCAAATATGTATTTTATGTGCATTTCACCTTAAAATAGTACTTTATACATAAAGTGTTTGTTTGTTTTTCCCAGCCTTGAACTGCATTACAAAATTCAGGAAAAATGCTGAATCCAAATAATTACATTGCTCTGCCTTGCATATTAGTTCAGGAGTTGTAGATTGGCTGTTCATCCACCAAAGAAGAGGTGTTTTTTTACATTTCCTTCTCTTGTTCTGAGGAAATCACTAATATCTAGATATCTCAGACATCTAGCTTGCAAACATTTTCAGAACGATTTGTTCTAACTTGCCTGTAAAATTCTTCAGCGTATCTATATCTTATCAAAGCATATGTGCATAGAATCCAAACAGAATCCAACTTGATTGTTCCACAATGATGGAAGCACCCCACAGATCCATTGCTGGCCTGCTTGATAACTTAGTATTGTCTGAATCAGTCTTTTAAAAACTACTATCCTGATATTATTTCTGCTATTATTCCTCTAATTGTAGCAACATCTTTGAAGGTGAAATTGCACTGGATGTAGATTGAAGGAGCACCAATTTGTGCAGTGCACTTCACCATGAGACAAGGATGAAGTTCAGTTGCCACCAAGATCCATTTTGCCTAAACTGAGGGGAGGAGGAGGCCACCAAATGCATGTCATACTTTATGTTTACTTCCAGAAGTGCTGTCAGTTCACGAAAAGGACCGTGTTTGCTGCCCTGAACTTTTTCAGGACTGAATCATAGGCAGCAGTCTGAGGTGAGCAAGAAACTTGGAGCTATGGGACAGAAATGGAAGTCAAGACAGAAGGGCAAGCCATGACAAAAAGATAAACCAGGCAATAAGATTGAGGACAAGCCAGGGATCAGGAGTAAAGGACAAATCAGGACAAATGGGGGGAAAAAACACCACCACCAGAGTTCAGGAAGATCTTGAGCCTACTCACACTACACAATTATAGCGCCATGATTCCACTTTAACCACCAAGGCAACATCCTATGAATTTCTGGGATCTGCAGTTAAGGGAGGAGCATCTAGAATTCTAGCCAGAGAGAGCTTTAGTGTCTCATGAGACTGCAAGCCCTAGGATTCCACAGGATGTGGCCATGGCAATTAAAGGGGAATCATAGCACCTTGTTGCTTAAGTGAGGCTTAACTAGAGCAGGATATCCTCTGACAGTCCTTCCTATCTAGAGGATCCAGTTGCAAGATTGGGTGCGCAGGGTCTGTCCAGGGCTTGAGTGTACTCCGTATGTATCATGCAGTTCAGTGACTCACTCCATGGGGCAGCTACACCCAGACTCAAAGGTTCCAAATTCTAGACCCAACATCTCCCAACATTTGCATAATATATTGGAAGTTCTCTACCCAGGCTCCATATCCAGTGACAATTGCAAAAAAAAAGATTCCCATGGGCTATTACATAGAAAGAGATGTAAAAAAAATTCTGCAGAGCACCCAAGCTTCCAAACTGAGTACTAATGACATGTGTAGGAGCTTTATTCCATTCACACATTTTGCCACATCAGGAGTACGGCAACATGAAGTATTTTCTTACAATATACTGTGCCTTGGAAATGTATTCACTGTCACCCCATTGACTTTCCCACAATTGGTGGTGTTACAGCTTGGAACTGAAATGGATTTAATTGGCATTGTTATTGGTGTACACATGATAAACAACACGGTGAGGGTGCACATTTTTCAACCACAATTTTTTTTCCATAAAAAAGTAAAAATTTCTTAAAGAAAAAAAATGATGAATAACTGAAGATTTACATTACTAATGTATAAACAACACATCTTTTCAAAATGGGCATTAGAACTGTATTGATGTTAACTGATTACTGTGATATTTTAATGCTTTGTCTAATTTGTTTAAAATTTTCTTTTAGTGATAACTTGTTAACTGTCTTGAATGCCTTTTTAATCAGAAAGGAGATATTGCAAGTATAATATCAATAAGTGTGAAAATTTGATAAATAAATAATATCGCTTTACTATAGACTTTATAGTGGGAAAACTTTTCAGTTGAACTACTGAAAATAAATGTTCCTTCTTTCAACACACAGGTGTCATTAAATCTGCAATCTCAGTTCACTAAATTAAACAGTTAACAGGAACTCTGCCGATGTGAAAGTCTTCCATGTGGTTATTATAAACTAATGCTGGAAAATATCAGTTAAACTGGAAAACACATGTATAAGGCTTGATTTGAGGTAATGTGCACCAGAGCCAACAAAAAAAAAAAAAAAAAAAGGAAAATGAAAGCAATAACAAGGCTCCAAGTTCCATGTGGCTAATTTTCAGATGTATTCATCTTAAAAGCACCAAATGGATTTTTCAAACAATCCTCCAACTTATCTGACACAGACACTGCAGTATAATCTAAATAAGCACCACTGAACAAGAAGTTCAGTGCCACTGGAAAAGTAAAGCTTTGGGAAATCAAAGAAATTGAATAATGATCACCTATCCTAGTGTATTAAGGGAAGTTTCTTTATAGTAACAATAAGGTAATAACTAACATCTTCCATAGCTACATGAACTGGAAATATCATGTCTTTCATATGCTAAAGCAGGAACAGGCAAATATACTGGGATCAGCCATTTTGCCACCATGCCCTCAATAGGCTGTGACTGCACATTCAGAGCAAGTGGAAATGACATCACACCACTTCTGCTTTTGCTTTTTGCTCTCTGTCTCTCTCTTTCTAGAGTTTTCAGGGCAAATTATATCCAAGCCAACACATTTTTGCCAGCATTTGGATGATTTTCAGTTATGGGGAGGATGCAATATTTTTGCCCATTTTTTAATTTTGTGGTGTGGGTGCTTTGATATATCCGGGAGCTTTGTATGTCTGTAAAAAAAAAGGTATACGGGGCTACATGTGTTCCATAGACTATACTTTCCCACTTTTGTAAAATAAAAGTATATGGAGTTACACATTGGCTACTTTCACCACCTCTGTTTTATAGAAAGGGTGAGGAACCCAGGTGAGGCACATGGATGAATCCAGGCAGAGCTGGTCTTCCCCCGGGCAGAGTCAGGCAGCCTCCTCAGACAACTGATTTGGGGTGTCATGAAAGGGGAGCAGATTTTTGGTTATTTAATTTGTCATTGTATATTCTACAGCTGTCCCAGTTTGACAGGGGCAATCTCAATTAAACCTCTGGTTTTCAGCTGCTCTTAAAATGTCCCAGTTTTTCTCTTCTTCTCTCCACACTTTCTCCCTTTGTCCTCAGCTTATTTCAGTTGCTGCAATTGAGTTCAAAGTAGTTTGCATCCAACTCAGTGGGGAGAGAGGACATGAGAGTGCAGAGTATTGGCCTTCAGTAAACCTAGGCACAAGCAAACTACTGCAGTCTTTCCTAGATTCCTCATTGATAACTTTTGCCACATTTTAATGTTGCTTGGACACATATTCCCAGTTTTCATTGGTGAAATGTGGGAGGACATGTTGTTGTGTTTTCCACCACCAGCAGTGGGAATAAATGTTAGCAGGATGGACTGCCTTGGGCACCAGAATAACAGATAAGGAGGTAGCCATCTTACTATTTATCCAGGAAGGAAGGAAGTCCCTGAAAGTACTGAGACTTTCCAGTGGTTTTTGTTTTCATTTTACCTAAATATTCATGGTTTCGCATCCAAATTCTTTCTTGAAATTTCCTTGCTTTCTTTCATTCCCCCTACCTTGTGTCCTTCCTCTTTCCCCTCTCACTGATCACTTGCCACATCTAGACTCAGACAACATTTCAGAAACTGACTTTCACCAATTTCCACTTTAATTATTTTTCAGGAATTATAAAGTGTTAAAGTGCTTTAGCAATATCATGCTAGTTAAGCATTAGGATCATTTTCTTTTATTGCTAGCATTTCTCTTTCCCTTGCTTGATCTCTGTCGGATCTGGATCCTGAAGGAAAAAATCACTATTTTTCTCAGTGACAGCCATCTTAGCTAGTTCTGGTATAACGCAAACAGACATCCATGTAAAGGTACATTTCATTTTGGGAAAAAGTGGGTTGATTCAGAATGAACTGGGGAGTGGGAATAAAAAGTCCTTGGTAATACTGAGAGTTCCCTGGGGATACTGTGGGTATTACTTAGGTAAGTTGCTCTGCCTCAGGCAACTAAAAGTCTGCAGCAAGACCTAAAGCCAGGCATTCTATCCATCATGGTTTGATGTTTTACAACTCCACTTTAGTCCGGCTAATCTGGATGTATTATTTAGGGCTGGCTCACAGCTTCATGTTTGGAGGCTGTGTCAAAAAGATTTTTATGAAGGCTCACAAAAATGGCAGCTGTAGCACAAAATTAGAAACTTGGAAACTTCATCTGAAGGCCCCTCACATAACACAGCAGGTATCATTTCCTATTTTAATTTGCTAATGGTGTTATTTGTGTAGACAAAATGACACAACTCATGCACAAAACAGAGCTATCAGCAGGCTTGCAGGAACCCCAAGAAAGAAGTACAAAAATCTTTAGGGAAAATAAAAATGGTGAGAGTAGGGAAACCCCAAACAGATAGTGAGCACTCAGTGGTTGGAAAACAGAAAACTGGAGAGAAGGGAACTATGTGGAATGGAGTAGAGTTGCTGGAAGTCTGGAAAGTATCACTGCAACAGTTTATTGCAGGAACCATTTATCCTTTTCTTCCAGTCCTAAGTGGAGAGCCGGTCATACAGATTTCATATTAGCTCTCTGAGATATGATATCTGCCAAGAGCCAGAGCATGGAAACAATTATAGTTTAAAATTCATTTGTTACACCTAATTCATTAAAAAAATTGACAATGACTTTAGAAGTCCTTATTTAAATTGTTGAACACCATGACATTAGCAGGTTGAATAATATTACGTTTCATGTTATTTTAATTCTTTACTGGGGGGATGTAATTTTGTGGTCTTGGGGAGACAATTTGGCCATTTTTAGTAATATTCATTGCTTCTTAAAAATTCAAAAATCAGTGTGTTACTAATGTGTTATCAACAGTTAATATGATTAATTAATTTTATAATTTTCTCTAAAACAATTAACAGTAACAAATTAATTTCCGAATTAATGTTAACAAATTAACTTTAACCCCAAGGTTGTCAAGCAGTCCTCTCAAAAACAGAAACTTGGCAAGGGCTTCTGTAATGTACAATCTAGTAATGTGAGTGGTCTTCTAGAGAGCTAATGCCATTATCAGACAACCTTGGGTAACTACCAGTACCTTTGTACCTTGGTGAAGCCCATAGCAATGCCAGCCCCAGATCCTCTTTAAATCTTTTTTTTTTCATGGTCTTCAGCTTTGAGTCATGGTAGGCAGGTGGATTATTTACCCTATAGAGTTCCCGCAGAGCTTAGAAAGTTATTAGAAAGACTAATTTCTTGCATCATTTTAGAAAGTAACTATTTCCTGTAACTACTTGCAAAAATTTAAAAATTTAACTTACTGTGTTACTTGTAGGGCTACTCCATTACTTTCTGTTGCTTTTTATTTTTAAGGAAAATACCTTTAGGATTAATAAGAGAATAATAGCACAAAACTTAGGCATTCCCTGATAAATGCCTCTAAAAATGTTCTCAAAAGTAACTTTTGAAAATATGTAAAAACTACTATCATCACACCTGGGATGGACAACTGTGGGGACTAGCAGCCAATTTCATCCCTCCGCAGCTGTACTCCATGCCACAGCAAGCCATTTTCCTCTACAGTCCTGCTCAAAATAATGACAGGAAGGGACATTGTGTCACTTCCTCTTGTCATTTGGAAAAGGGCAGCATTTTGGAGTAGTACCAGGTTCTGGGGTACTTGTGGAGGTGGAGTGGGGTATTTTCACATGTTTGGGGGACTATTTTGCTCCACAACCAAAAAAGATGGGGAACCCCAATTCATTTTGAGCTCAGTTTCGCAAATCACATCTGGGCCCACTGCAGTGCTGATTAAGACCTAAGTTGCTCCAGACCTCAAATCTGAACTGCAGTTTAGAAATCCAGCTCACCAGCTCCTCCTCCATTAATTTCCATTGGGAAAACAAAACAGTTTTAACTTCTGTTTATTTTACACACATCTGTATAACATTTGGAGACATGGAGGAACCTAAAACAGGGTCTGGCAACAGCTGCTCTTCTGCCTGTGCGGGCCATGTGGACTGCCCCCAAAGCCCATTTGGCCAGAAGTCAACTTCTAGGGGTTTTTTTTGAGAGGGGATTTTTTTAATGTTAAACACTGTGTATGAGAAAAAGAGAGACTGACAGAAAGAGATAGAGAGAGACACTTCAGCCTAATTAAAAAATGAATCAGTCCTTTGGTAGACTTCCTGGAGAGGCAACTCACCATTCTTTGTGGCTATCACTACCCTTTCCTCTAAAAAGCCAGTAGCCCTCCAAATATTATATCCATGGTTCTCTTCCTCACTGGCTTTATAATAGCTTTGTGTGTGATCACAGATCTCCCGTGACACATTTCCAACTCAGCATGGCATAGACTTAGACCATTTCCGCACGGGGCGAGGGAATCGCCCCATGACATTACCCACCGAACTTTAAGGCTCCGCGGTCCGGTCCATGCTGCTCCAGAGCAGTGCCACCGCTCCGCACTGCTCTGGGAACGAAAATGGCGGCTTCCAGTTGTTCGAGGGTCTCGACCAACCGCTGAAGCTCGCCAGCCTAAAGCCCGCCCCCGGCAGATCGCAGGCTTGGACCAATGTGAGCCTGCAAATCTGCACAAGGGAGCAGGCTCGTAGTGGCGCGCTCCATGCTTTTGAAAGACCTGTTTTTAGCGGTCTTTCAAAAGCATGCTGGATGACCACTTGGGGTCGTTCCGGAGTGGGCTGGGGTGCAGATCTATGTTAAGTAGGTCCGACCTAGTCTACTCTCATGTGCAGACGTCCTCCCTGGAGGACGCTCTGCACCATTTTAAAAACACTGTGTGGAAATGGCCTTATATGAAGATCTGCTCACAGTGATCTGTGCCAGAACTGTCTATTGTTAAGGTTACTGGAATGAAGGCTATGTAGAAGCATTCTTGAAAATGAATGGAAATAACATCTAGTGCAAAATGGCATGCCTCTCAAAACTACAACACTAATCTTCACTGGCTCCCAGTTTGTTTCTGAACCCAACTCAAGGGCCCTTTTCGCACAGTATTTGCCATGCGAAAGGGCCCCTCGAGCGTTGCGCAAATGTGAGGAGCAGTCCACATGATGCACTCACAATCGCGCAACGCTCCAGGGTCTGGAAGGCGCCGCTCGAGCACTTTTTCATTTTCGGCTTTGAGCCGAAAATGGTGCACAATCGCACATTGCTCCGGGACCCCATGCACACTTGCTGTGCATGCGGAGCTCTAGAGCCACGGCACTCACGATTCCTGCTGCAGCGCAGCCTGGGAAAATCCCAGGCTGCACTGCGGACGGAAAAGGCAGGGCTCTTGACGAGTAGGCGGCAGCTGGGGAGCTGAAGGAACCGGGACGTGGGAGCCTCTCGCTGGAGGCTGCTCGTGCGATCCCCACACCCCAGCTCTGTGAAAAGGTGCATTGAGGAAAGGGCCAAGGTGTTTGATCTTCTTCACTTATTCCTTAAGCTTATTCCCTGTCACCAAAATAGAATCATAGAATCATAGAATCGTAGAGTTGGAAGAGACCACCACAGGGGCCATCCAGTCCAACCCCCTGCCATGCAAGAAGCCACATCAAAGCACTCCCAACAGATGGACGTTGTTATGGTGGACATTGTTATGATTAAGCTGACCTTGATACACACAAGAAGGAAAAAGACCATAAACGCATAATATCTTGCTTCCTACCTTAAGAATGATCAGTTGTCAGGCGTAAGTTTTGGAAACATTTTTCCAAAATCCCCTGCAGGTCAATTTTCAAATTGCTCTGTTAGTATTGTCTTATGTATATCGTTTTATCTGAATTGATATAATATTTCTTAATTGACATATTTTATATACAATGTAATATGAAGCACACATTCTCTCTCTCTCTCTCTCTCTCTCTCTCTCTCTCTCTCTCTCTCTCCCCATCTCTCTCTCTCTCTCTCACACACACACACACACACACACACACAGATATTTTATTCAGTTTGTGCCTTATGTATAAATGTTATTAAAACCAGCATGGTGTAGTGGTTTGAACTATGCTGAACTGCAACCCAGATTTCAATTCCCTGTTTGGCCATGGGGGGAACACATTCAAAACTCCAGAAAAGCCCATGAGAGGTTTGCCTGAAGGTCACCATGACTCAGAAATGACTTAAGGCATACAACAACAACACAATTGTTATTACATATGTATTCTTCTTCTTTTTCTTTTAACAGCCCTGAAGAAAGCCACACAGATATTTTTGGCCAAAATGTGTTGGGCTATTTTGAGAAGTAAAACCTTATTTTGTACCTTCTTAGATTCACTCTGTTTTTTCACATTTGTCACTTCTTATTGGGAATGTGCATCTAATTCAGTCAGATCCCAAGTCAAAGTGAGTCCCTGTGTTCACACACTTGCTGAGATGACTCCCTCCCAAATGAACACAAGTCAGAATCCACATGAAATTCCAGCCAGCTTATTTGCAAAAATTTCACCTTCTAAGGGTCATTTCTGCACTACACTGTTATAATGCTATTATTCCACTTTCAGCATCCTGTGGAAGTCTGGGGTTTGCAGTTTACTCAGGTCAAAAAGCTCTCTGGCTGAGAATTCTAAATGTCCCTCCCTAAACTGCAAAACCCAGGATTCCATAAGGTGTCGAAAGTGGAATAATAGCACTATAGCAGTGTAGTGTGGAAATGGCCTAGGTTTCATTTCCCTGAAGATGTCAAAAGGTGAAGGCAGCAGAGAATTTGAGTGATTGACACAACAGCATTCTAATCATAGTCATGTCTTATCAGGGCCTGTCAAGTCTCTGTGCTTTGTGAAAGGGATGCACGTGTCATAAATGTCTTTTCCTTCTGAATCTCCATTATTCACTGAATATTGGTCTTCAATATATAGATTGCTCAGGGTTTCCTTTAGTGGATGTAAGTGAGGTACCTTCATCTTTTGGCTTCAATATGTATTTTTGTTCTCTTTCCTAAACTCCTGACTCAGTTTGATTCCTTTCTATATTCCTTTTTACTCAACAAAAGAAAACTCCTTCTTTCAGTCTTTTTCCTGAAGTGTTCCTTGCCACTGCTTCTTATTTTTTTAAAAGCTGACTGGATCCATTACCTTACCCAGGATGCTAGGGACTGAACTTGACACTTTCTGTGTCTCATACATGTGTTTCATTACTGAGCTGTTGGCCTCTCCATGGGATGTAACCCAAGAATCTTTCCTAAGGGACAAACTAAGATCTCTCCATTCTGTTTAACAGAAGTTGTCTCATTTGGTAGTTCAATTTCATTTCAGCACTGATGATGGCATCAGCAACCTAGCATGGAGAGGAAGGCACTAGCCAGACTGTGTGGCAAATATTGCTCTGTCCTCCAACTAATGTGACTGCTCCCTGCTCTTCAGACCAACATCTTCAGCCTGAGGCAGTCACCTCACTTTGCTTTATGGTAGAACCTCTCCTCCTCAGAAATTCCACAAGAGAAAAACAAGCTGAGTGATGGGGTCACAGTAGAAAAGCAGTGTGTTGAAAAGAGTTAAGCAACCTGCCTGATGCTTCTTGGCTGCTCAGCACTTAAACATGGCATCAGATCAAGTTAAAAACAGAATGCGTTTCCAGTATCTTCATCAGAGTTTGTAATTTGCGGAACACCAGATTTGCTAATATGATTCAGTCCATTTTAAGGCTGTGCAACTTTGAGATATCAGATTATGATTGGCATTCTTTAAAATCCCACAGATTCAGAGAACTATAGATTCAGATGTTGTGGGTATAAGCTCATCTTTTCTTGAAATACTTTGCTGCTTGCAAAATAAAACCCTGTGATGATCATTATAAGGAACAGGCTGTTTAAAGTTACCACTGATGGCTGTTTAAAATCGAGCAGGAAAGCAAAGGCAGCTTTGATGGATTATCGAGTTCTCCACATAGCACAGGATTGCAAAATGACGCTATAACCACTTATCTTTCAGCTCCCTTAAGATAAAGGCAATGAAATTATTTTAAAGACTTTTGACAACTTGAGCTTCATTCTTCCTATCATCTTGACCACTTCTATTTAGCAATTATCACAATTTTTGTCAGAAATTAATTTTGTGAGTGATAGGGCTGATAGGGATGGATCTCTGTTTTAAAAGGCTGCCGGTCGCCTATGTAAGTATCACTTTGCATTGGAGACTTTCTTAACGTATCACCAACATTCACTTTTTAACCTAAAACAGCCATTCTTAAGCTCTAAAATGTATCTTATTTAAGAAGTATGCATGTATGGTAATTTTACCAAGGCAAAATGGGAGATGATGGACTTTTGCCATCAGGATGGATTTCAAAATTCAACCCTGTTGATATGAGACTAGTGATTTTCATTAGTTTAATGAAAGAATTTGAACTCTTTCCAGAACCTCTTTGATATATTACTAGGGCCAGCTCAGTTGTTACTACTACTGCTACAAAATCACCAGTGGCCAGATTCAATATGTGTATTAAATATATCTGCTCTTAGATTGCCAGGAGTTGCATTTCTAAACAAGCAACACCACAAATAAGTTAACAAAGATGGTGGAGTACAAGTTCCCCATGATCATATACATATGTTCAAGTCTTACTCAGACTGAAAACAAAATGTCTGCCTACTCCCAACTGTGAGTTGGTCTGAAACTCTCTGAGCCAGATTTCTTCCTAAAAAGATGAGACAACAGGACAACAGGCTGTAGATAGGTGGTATATGGAGGCAAAAAAAAAAAAAGTGGAGAGGAAATGATTATGCAAACCTCCCCCTGCTGCTTCTGTACTGAATGTCATCTTCCAGTGCTGCTGTTCAGCAAATAAGTAGGATGCACGCAGCAATATTTGGACCTGAGACAAAGCCAGCATAGCTATTATGGGGGAGGGATAATCAGATAATCAGACATAATCAGATATGTGCACCAGAGAGACAGACTGCCCCTCCCCTCTGTATATATCAACTAACATATGGCACAGGTGTTATATTTCTGCCTTTTAAAACTAAAGCATTTTCTGCATACACAAATGTGCTGAATTGATACTGTGCTGAATGTTTTGGTTTTCATACATCATCCTGAAATCTTCTTTAGGATGGTGTTTTAGGTTCTGCACTGAAGAAACAGAATAAATAAATGTGCATTGCGTCCATATTACGTGTTATACTTTATGCATAAGGCTGCATCCATGCTCCAGAGGCTCTTTCCTTCTCTGTGATTCATCACACTGAAAACAGGTTTGGTGAGGACACACAAGCTGGCTATACCTCATCTCTGAAATTCTCTGCCCAGAAAGGGTAGCTTGGCTCCATCTTTAACGTCCTTCAACTGGTAGGAAGGACATTGAGGCAGTTCTTTGGTATTTAATTTGGGTTGCTGCTACATGGGTTTTTAACTGACTGGGTGCTGTCGGTTTCTTTTTAGTGATGTGCTTTCAATTATATTTTTAACTGACTTTTTAAAATTATACTTTGTTTATAATTGACTTTTATTATCTCTTGTTGCTTTAAGCACTATTTTTTCAGAAAGGTGGAATGGGAAAGGAATGCAGAGATTTTAGTCAGCCACCTAAAATTTTGAAAGTATCAGTTCCAGCTCTGTATCCATACCACAAAGTTATTCCAGTTTGATACAATTTATCTGTTATTACTCCATCCTAGGGAATTCTGGGTTCTGAGGTTCTCAGAATTTCTTGTAAGGAAGTCCTAATGCCCTATGAGGAGTGGAGCCCTAGCCAACATAACCAGTGGTGAAGAATCCTAGGAGTTATAATATCAAGACATCTGAAGGCCACATGATCTTTACCCCAGATCTAGTATCAGTCTCAAAAAAAAAATGACCCTAGGAATCCTAACAGCATAGAGATTCATACCTATCATTAGGTAGAATGAGACAATTGTCTGGGACACGGCAGTGGCAGCTGTACCACCACTGTAACTTCTGGACATCACAATTGAGATACAACTTGAGCTCTCTTAAACAATCTGGTGCCTCAGGTATATTGGAAGACAATCTCACTACCAGCGTAGAAGTTAAGACTGAACTGCCAGTTGAGCCAGTACTGGAAAGAGGAGAAGGCATCATGTTCTCCTTCACCTCAATAGCTAAATATATTTTGGTGGCTCTATAGAGATAATGCACAAAAACCCAGAAGCAGATGCATACAGTTTTCACCCCACTTATCTTTCAAAAAACAAAGTATTTACAGCCTGTCCAAAACACAGCAATATGGACCATCAAAAATTAAAAAGCTAGCCCAGCAGAAAAAGAATAAATGTTGATTCATTCATGCATCCCTGATTCTAGTTAGATCTGTGCAAATGTTCGGAATCCATAGATAACGAAGGTACAGAAGGGAGAAATGCATGGAAGAGATGGGTGAATCTCTTCTATGAGGGCTACATGAGGACAAGCAGCTAATTAATCTGTACTCCATTGGATTCCTTCATGTGCATGTACTTCATCTACAATTTGTATGTTGTTGTTAATGGCTGTCTAGTTGATTTTGATTTATGGCAATCCTATGAATGAGAGATCTCCTAGTCACCCTATCATCAACAGCCCTGCTCAGATCTACATAGTGCATGGAGCCCTTCAGGGAGCTTCATCATTCTTTTCTGTCACAGGATGGTGTTCAGTAGAAGAATCTGGTGTATTGAGGGACTGCTACATTTAAAGCTTGGCCAGTAGCCTGCCCTGTGGCTCAGGAGCAGATTGACAGGAGATAAAAATGTGAGTCATTTGTGCCTTTGATCCAGTGCTCTTGGGTGTCTTCATTACAAAGAACACCATTTTTTCTTTATTAAATGTATAGCACAGCAGATAATTCCTGCTGCCTTTTAATAGAATTTTACTACTAATTAATGCTTTAGAATGAGTTAAAGATCTAATGATGCCTTTGGAGTTTCTTCGAAGGTGTGTTTAAGATTTACATGAGTACAGTTAGTATTAGAGATGGTAACTGCTGCCTGTGAATGAAGCCTAATTAATATGAAAATCTGACATGTCTGCGTTTATCTCATGTACCTGAGAGCAGATGTTTGAACTACTGGGTGAAACTAGGCAGCCTGTTCTTGCCTGATGCAACTGATGGCTTCTACAAGGCAGCCAAAGGGCTAAATCTGGCAGGATCTGTACACACATACACACATGCTGTTTACAACCAAAGTTTGTACCAGTAAGAACATAAGAGGATTCACATTGGATCTGATCAAAGGCCTATCTAGTCCATTATGGTCAACCCCTTCCCCATAGGAAGCCTACCAGCAGGACATGAAGGCGATTATATCATGCATCTTGAGCTCCCAAGAAACTGATATTCAGAAGCTTACTGCCTCATAATATGGTTATCCTCAATAGTTAGAGTTGCCAGGCCAGGAGAATCGCAGGCCAAAAGATTTCAGGTCTTAGACCTAAAGATGACCCTTGGTGATGTCCCACATGGTAAGCCCTGGTGATATCATTAAGCATGGCACATTAAGTATCAATCACATTTTCTTAGAGCATGTCATCCAAATAAAAAACACAAGGTATGACAAATAAGAACATAGTTCAAATATTAGTATTAACAACATGGGAAAATATTTACACATGAGACTTGCAGTTTCCAAACCAACCCAACACTTTCCAAACCTTGCTTTTAAAAGGTTGTTCTATTAACCAGGGCCCCTCCCTTCATACACTGTCCTTCATCCCAAAATATGAATAATCATAATCATGCTTCTTAAAAAAATAAATATTTAGAGGAGGAGGAGATTATGATAATGATGATGATGATGATGATGATGATGATGATGATGATGATAAATGAGGAGGAGGAGGAGGGGGAGGAGAGGGAGAAGGAAGAAAGTGGTCAATAGAGACCAAAAGGACAACTGTGTTTGTCCAGTTTACTCAGAATTTTAAATTCTGTGAATTTAACTCCAATTTTCTTTGGGGAAAAGGGAAAGGAGAAAGAGTTGGAGGGGCAAGGGGGAAGGAGAGGAATGTAGTTAGGGGAAGTGGGGGTAGAAGAAAAAAGCAAATGAGAGATGGAAAGAGAAGAATGGGGAAGGTGTAAGACAAATGCAGTCAGAATTGGGAAGGGGGATGGGAGGATGGGAGAGGAAGTGAGGGATGGATGGAAAAGAGAAAGAGAGTGCAGCTGAAGTTGGAGGGGCAGAGAGAAGACTAAAAGGATGAAAAAGAAAGAGGCATGAAATCAAGAATTAAAAGAGAATCAAATATCCAGACAGAACTGAAAAAGGAAGATTTATTTCATGCTATTTCCTAACAACAGTGCAACCCCCGTGCATCTCAGACCAAGAGAAGAATCCATAGCGCAGTCTCAACCATAAGGCTAGAGTGAAGAAGGTGGGAACAGAACTAAGAAAGCTAACAAAGAGATAGGAAGAACTATAAGACAGCAATTGTGTAGCACCATATTCAGTGACTCCAGAGTCAAAAGATACTAGTGAAGCTCAGTATGTCACTGCATTGAGCATCCATGTTTCTGATCCATAGGGCTGCCAATGGTTTTGAGAAAGTTTGAGGGAGAATAGGAGGTGGACAGACCCCTTGGAAGTCTACAGTTCAAAGCACCTTTTCCAAGCCAAAGCACCCTGCAGTCGTAAATAGTGGTATATCTAGTGTAAACAGTGCCTAGGGCAAGGGTGGAAGTTGGGCCCCTAACTTGTTACCCTTACCCCCAGCCCCCACCCCTACATGCATGGCTTTTTGCACCCCCTGGCATTGGTGCCCAGGGCACGTACCCTATTTGCCCCACCCTAGATACACCTCTGGTTGTGAAGTCCTACAAAACATCATTAAAAAAAAATCTTTTTGAGGCAGAACTTCCACTCTCAGCTTCTTCTTCTAGCCCTGAGACCTAGAGAAAAGAAGCCAGCCCCTAAGAGCTGGCAGCCCTAGGGCTAGTAGCCAGTGACATGCCTAACCTCCATGAATTCATCTAATCCGTTTTATTAGATTGGTAGCCATCACTGCATCTTGTGGCAGTGTTCCCCCTTAGAACACAATTATGACTGACCAAGGCAAAGAGCGACTGGCAGTACAGCACTGGCAGAGCTCAGTAATTTTCAACCCTGGGCTTAAGGATCTTACAAGGCTAGGTGCTGGACTGGAGTTAGCTTTAGGCACCAACACAGCACCAGAAATTGTGGCATATTGCAGCAGAATGGAAAACGAGATCAGACACTCAAACAAATATGCTGAAATAAAGCCAATAATTGACCACTCAGAAAAGGAAAAGAACCTCTTGGGTGTGCTAAGCTGAATGTCAATGAACACTGAGATGTTCTATGTCATGCATAGTTCTACAGATGGTATAAAAACCATAGCTTGAATTAAAGCGTTGTAAATGTCTTTTTCCCCACCTTACCTTCTCAACACAGCACCGCTGCTTTCGATCAAGAAGAAATGTTATATCAGTTTGACACATGTACACACAGCTGCAAAGAGGTCTAAATCCAGAGCTTTGCATATTCTGCATAGGCATCACTCAGCATGGAATCCGGCATGTGGTGCGGAACTTGACTTTCTCAGAATCTCAACTTTCATTCTCAAATAAGCACATTTCTTGTTGGTATGGGCTAAGACATTGTGTGTTCAGTGACTTCCTTCTCAGCCAGCACATCCCTATTTTAATCCCTATGCCCCTGGTCCTCATGCCACTCATGACTTTTTCTCATTCCTTGGCCTCTTCCTGAGGCCTTTCCAAAGCGTGCAACATTCTGAGGGAATCGAAAACCTTTCAACACGTTATGCAATGATAGAAGGAGCTAGCACAATCAACTCAATATCCCAGGAGTTTATTGGAAAATTAACACTGGACATTATATTAAAAAATACAGTGCTTGCCTACTTGTTTCTACCTTAAAGCAGAGCTTGGGAATATTTTTAATTAATTTGTTACCCCTAATTTGGTAATAAAAATCAACAACTTTAAAGTAATTATTCAGATCATTCAACAGCTATTATACTAATTTGTTCAGCAAAAATAAACCTGTTGTATTATTTCAGTTTGTTACTTTAGAGAGTAATGGGAGAGTCTGGCCTTTTTATTTTGGAGGGCCACTTAAAAAATTGTTTTTACAAATGTAAAGCTAACACGCTACTAACACATTATCAATGATTAATGCAACAAATTAGGCTCTCAATACTCATTAAAACTATTAACTCTAACAAATTAATTTCCAGATTAATGGTATCAGTAATTAATTTAACACTCACATTGCCAAGCTCTGATCTAAGGGAAAAGATAAGACACATTATGGAGGCAGGAAAAAGGAAAGTAAAATTACTAATAATACTAATAATAGTAAAAAAAAATCTTTCCAGAAATCCAGCTTGTCCAGTGTTGCTGAGCTTTTTGTTCAGTAAACACCTACAGGAGAGTATTGAATATGTTATAAGCAGGGAGGAACCTCTGGCCCACAGCACTTATCTGACCCACAGAGGATTGGAAATTAAACCAACTGGGGGCTTTGGATCACCCCAGCCTTCTCCCAAACCCCAGCCCATGTGGACTTTGAGGCGCCAGGGAGAGAACTCCCTATCTTTTTCTCTCATCAATTACCGGAAACAACACAGAGGGAAGAGGAAGGAGAAGTGATGCTAGCCACTCACAGCTAGCATTTGCAAATGCCAGCTGAATCCTAGAGTGTATTCACATAGTACAATTATAATAGTTTGATACCCCATTAACTACCATAGCTCCATCCAAAGGAATTCTGAGATCTGTGGCCTGGAGCAGCATTTAGATATCTCTGCTAGAGAGCTGTAGTGCCTCATTAGTGTACAAATCCCAGGATTCCATCCGATAGAGTGATGGCATTTAAAGTAATGTCAAACTAATATCACTGTATAGTGTGATTAAACCTCATGTCAATCTTTTCGGACCTAGAAACCAAGGGTAGCCCAATCACACCATTCTGGGACTGCTTCCTTCCTCACAAAAATGGAAAAACCATGAATACCCCCCTCGGTTCTCCTCCAGAGCTCCCCATCCCCATTCCTCTGTCTCCGGCCCTGGCATTGGGAGGAGAAAAAAGACAAGAGAAAGGGCCTACTGGTACTTTCTACGCAGATAGAAAAGAGTGGAGTTCTGGCATTCTAGCTACTTCTGGTGGCCATCTTGCAAAAGGAGAGGTAGGAGCAAGCTTGACCAATCAGCAGCCATCACACAGCAGAATGTACAGCCACATGGCAGAGAGGACACACCTTCAACAGTGTGTGTGGGGAGGAGGTGGCTTTGTTCATCCAAAAAGAAAAAAAAACCATCCATTTTAAACACAAGCCTCAGAAGCCCGGGGTGAGGAATGCAAGGGAATGTGAGGAGGAGAATGAGGGGAGGCAAATATGTGCCTCACAAAAGGTCAAACCTATGAATGTGGAGATAGGACTGTATATCCATATTTTAAAGAATGACATAGGGTCATAGTTCAGAATGTAATGAGCGATTGATCCTATGAAGCTGTTACAAATAGTAAACAAGAACAGAAACATAACTGAAGGCAGTTGAAAGGGTAGGCAATTGCACAAACAAGCTCAGAACAAGAATCAAGGCAGCTTTGACAATGTGTCACATGGTGAGGAGGGACAGATATTCCAGAAACTTCAAATAGGACGGGGAGACACCATCAGAGTGTGGCCCACAAATCAATGGCTCTGACAGCACAACACTCAGAGCAAACAAGGAGCGAGAGGCTGATACAATGACAAGTTACTTCCCAGAAGATCATAACAGACCAGAAGTTTCTGTCCCCTTCCTCTCCTCTTCCTCCTGCTGGGTTAAATGAGTGCAAACTATTTTTGCACATTGAGCTCAGTTTGCAGCAACTAAAGGAAACTGCAGACAAAGAGGGAAAGTGGAAGGAGGAGAAAGAAACTGGGATATTTTAAAAGTAGCTGAAAAAGCAGAATAGCAATTGGGACTGTCCATGCCAAATCAAGGCAGTTTGAGGATATGCGCTTCCTCTATATATTTTACTATATAATCCTCTACATATTTACTCAGAAATAAGGCTTACTGTATAGGCTTAGCCTTTGAATGATACACAACCTAGCAACTTTAATTCTTTATTAATTTAGAACTATAGTCCTGAAAATTAATTTCCTTGCTTTGAATTGAAGGCCTCCGAATTAGTGATTAAAATGGGTTGCTCTACTTTCCAAGGGTTGAGCAGTCTGATACATACATTGTGCCTGTTTGAACATTATAACTTTTCTTTAAAAATTCAATTTTGCAAAGTACACATAATTAGAACCAGCAGCTCTTTTGGGGGTGCTGAAGGAAAATAGGCCTTTTCAAAAAATCTATCTATATTCACTACACTTCCCAAAGAATTTTTCAATCTAGCAATTTTTCAAGCAATAATTTGCCATTACTTGATGTCACTTTACACAGAGATAACATATACCCTGCCTGATCGACAACTTTCGTATTCAGCCTTTGACATCAATTATCTATTATCTATTCTTCTGTCAATATCTGCGGTCTAAATCTTGAGCAAAAGAATTACACTTTTGGCGAGGTGAAAATGTGCCTTTACTAACTGCGCAAATAACTAACATTTGAATTGACTACATTCTCCTCCCCAGAATCTAAGAGGGTTGTGCAAACAGTTTAATCAGCTTAACACCACTCTAGATTTGTTGGGGTTAATGATAAAACTGGAACTTAATTTCTATCCTTGAAAAAAAATAAAGAAATCTTGCAGTTGTAAAACATGTCCTACCCCTGCACTCCATCTGCCCCCACTCGGAAGTATCCCTGCACTCACAAATCCCTTCTTATCATTCCGATACCTTCAAAGGTAATTTACAAGTGAAAGATACTGATTGAATTAAGGACCAGTTCTCTTAATTTATATAGGAGGCACGCATTGCAGGTGTACCAGGGAAAAATCTGTTTCTCATAGTTCCTAATCCCATGTATGAATTGTGACCTCATTCCCCAAACATGGATCCTTTTGTAACAAAAACTGGCACGACTCACATAAAGAAAGGAAACATAAACAGGTTTGAGGAAACCCTACTGTTTGTAGAAGTAAATCTTTTTGTTGCAGTATTATTATTATTATTATTATTATTATTATTATTATTATTTCTATCTTGCTTTTCTCCCAAAATTGCATCTCAAGGTGGCTTTCCATAAGGATGATGGGAGTTATAGTCTGTTATGTCTCTGTGGTACTTGGCTGAGGAAAGCTCTGGCGTCATGCCGATTTGAGCAAAAGAGCAGGTGATTTCCCATCCACTGAAGCTCTAGTTGGGATTTTTTGTTTTTGTTTTTCATGGGCAAGGCTATAGTCCAGTCTTTTCATAGGGAATGCCTATAACAATGGAATAATTGAAGGATAGGCTGAAATGTCAATCAAGGCACAAGTCTGGTCTACTTAGCACATAATATGCATTTTAGAGAACAGGCTAATTATGTAATTACCTAATTACATTTCATTTGAAAGGGTCATTCTTCTCTTTAAACAATTAATATATTTGTTTAGTAGAAAGGGAATTGGCCAGGTTAGGGAGAGGTTCTTATTTATTGCAGAAGCTAGAAAGTTTCCAAACAAGTTGTTCTGCTCTCTGATTTCACTGCTTCTAAAGGACGAGAGCCAATTTAAGCAGAATGGGAATGGGGGTGGGTAAAGGGATCGAAACAGCATGAATTGCTTACTTGTTTTTTGTTAAAAGATGCAAGATCAGGCTTTCCATGTTGACAATAAGATGTTAACGTTACTGAAGTGACTGTGTAGCTTTTACTTTCTTTTGAAATGTTCAGGTCAGAGTGCCCTAGTTTTTTTCCTCGTTTTTTCTTTACTACGAATTTGTTTTTTGTTTTTTTCAGACAGAATGTAATGGGCAGTTTCTCCAGCCTATGTTTGAGCACCCTTATTTCCCTAACAGTGCAGTTGCATTCCTGTCTCCCCAGAAGCACAGCCCACTTTTACCAAAGGGTATTATTTTCATACAGTTATGTTCAGGATTGTACCATAAATCTTAAAGCACAAAATCAAGCAGCTGTTACTATTTTTTGCAATAAAATTTTAGGTGTAGATTTGACTTGACATGAGCCTCAGGGATCCATGAGCATGGAAATGCAAAGACTAATCAAAGTCTTGAAGATGTAGCAAATGGCTTTTATTCTTATTTTTTAAAATCCCTATGTATTTTGACCAGGAAATATTTTTATAATATAAGTTAAATTATATCCGATACTTGGATTTATATAATTTGAGATATGTTATGTTTGTATTTATTAGTGTATTTATATTATCCCTTCCTAACAGCCCCAAAGGACATCACACAAATATTTTCTTACCAAAGCATATAGGGATTTTAAAAGAAAAACAGTCATTTCCTACACACTTTAGACAATCTCTTTCATTTGCATTGGGTTCTGTTGGCTGTTTGCAGCTTTTTTTGGCTTTATAAACATACAAATGTAACTGGAGTCAGTGTCATACAAATAAGAAAAAGAGAACATCAGGGCATGGAAATACTGAGTCACAAGTAATTAAGTTACCCACAAGTTATTCCTTTGGGTGGCAATGAGTGCCTATCAATGTGTTCTCCTTTTTGAGTAAAGGAGGAAGGCCCCAGAATGTTTTAGTTCAGTGCTGCTGTAGAGGCCCATGGAGCTATACTGGTCCAAGAGCCATCAGCAGATGGTACCTGAAGAGTTTACAGGAAAGAATTTTTGTATCCTACAAAACTACAAATCCCAGGATTCCATAGACTTGAACATGAAACCATGACAATTAAAGCAGTATCAAACTGCTTTAGGGTAGGCACACAGATGTTCACATCCAAATTTTTAAGAGTTGAACACTCAGAGCCTAGGCCTAGATGGACAAATCACTTGATTTGGTTTTCTCAGAGCTGGTTCCAAAAAAGGGAGTGATCTGCTTAATTTAAGGTGCTGTATAATAATTTCCTAGGGAGCTCTCTTCCAATGCATACATCTAGAGTCCTAGCCATTTCAAGAGAGGAAACAGGTCTGCATCATTTAGGAGAGAACTTCATGAGCATTGGGTCTTGATCAATGAGACAGCAGTGGTACATTAATAGCACAGTTCTATGTATGCCTAACTAAAGCAAGTTTGACTGTTCAGCAGATCTTACCTCCAGCCAAGGCAGTATTGGTTTGCAGTCTGTTTTAGTTACATTATTACAGAATTATCCATGAAGGCCAGTCCTGAAACTGCAAGGAACTAAAGTTTGCTACTGCAAGGCAGTGTAATAGCATTACAGTGTTAGTATATTAAATCTATTTGAAGTAAAAAGGTATGCAAACCAGAGGCTGGGGATGCTTCTCTAGATTAGAATTCCCAGTATTCCCTAAGCAACATGGTAATTCCAACCCCAAGTGACTGTTTTCGTGCACACAACCTTGCTGCCCTGTGCAAGCACCCAAACTGTATTTGTGATTTTGTGCAAGAATCAAAACAAAACACAACCAAAAAAAGGCTTTCATTTATCAGACAGTCTAGTTATTAATAGTTGGCTTTTTTAACATGTGGTATAATTCGAGAAACATTTCATAGATCTGTTTCAATGCTAAGACCTTTGTTTGGGAAAACTAAGGCCATTACTGCAAGACGTTTTCATCCTGGCATGGCCACGTGTTGCCCCGGTCCAGGATGAGTGCTATCACATGATGTCATTGCAGTCCCAATGCTGTCACATCCCCATCGGCTGCTGTCACACCATATACCATTATCAGAAAAAAAAATCCAGTAATAGCCCCCTTTCCCATGACAATCCCATGGACTAGAGGCATGTGGAAAGTGTGGAAGTGCTTGATAGCACTTCCTTCCACAGTACAACAGAGGAAGAGGCAGGGAAAGGGACCTGCCATTCATGCCATAGGAGGAAATAAGAGTGTCCCTAACACTACCCATCCACCAGCAGCCAACTGGGTGCAGTGGGGACTGTTCAGATCCCGATCCCATCCCGGCAATGGCACTGCCAGGATCCTGCAAGGACAAAGCACTATTGGGCCATAGTGCAGTAAAGGCCTAAGTTATCCTGGGTACTTCTTTGCACTAAATTCCTTACCATTTTTAATTTAACATATGCATGCATTGGACAGTATAGACTTTAAGTATTGTCACAGCCAGGCTACCTTTTCCAGCAGTTTTCTTTCAAAGGAGATAACATGAGGCTAGAATAATATACTGATTTTAGATGCAGTCCCATACACATTTACCTAGAGGTGTGGGATACTCCACAATTTGGACAGAAGAGCATAGCAGTCATTTCAACTTGGAGTAAACACTTTAATAGGTTATCCCATATTTACTTATCCTATAAGATGATCTGGGAATCTTTGTTGTACTTTGTGTACATACTGAGCATGCAGTAAGCATGTGTTGTGATGACCTACTGGAAAACAAACTGGAAGGACTGACTGTATTCATCTGCTATCTGCTTCCTATCATGATTTATGGCAGTGCATGTTTAATGCATGAAATCAGCCTTAGAATAAGCCTCCAGAATAGCTAAGTGAAAATACATTTGGAGCTGTTTATCCCATTATTTTTTAAAAAAGAAAAATGTCAGGTAGATCATGGAAGTCATGCCTATGTCTTTAGACGTGTGAAGAAGTAACCCTGGCTGTGTCTTTTTAAAGTACAATATACTAGAATGACAGCCTTCTAGAAGGAGTTTCACTAAATCCATGGTCATCTTCTGAAACAAAATGTTTGTATTTTCTAGCCTCTGCCTTGAAGGCTACCCTAACGCCTGATTCTCCTACTGAAAAGCCATCTGCTGTCAGGAATTTTTAATAAAATCCTGATGCCACAAGAGATCCTGAGGTCTTCTGGAAGGAAGAGAAACATAAATGATGAGCTAGAGATTGGATTAGGGTAGGGCTAGGCCTCTGTCCAAAATCCCTACACTCAAAACTGTGGGGCAGTTGGTCTGCCTAGCTTGGTGTCATCTACACCAAGAGTAGATTACCATATGTTGTTAGACTGCAGCTCCCAGCATTCCTCACCACCTGGCTAGGACTGCTGGCAGTTGCAGTCAGACAACATCTGGTAGGCCAAATGATTCTTTCTCTGGTTTACGCTGATTGGTAGCAGCCCTCAAGGATTTCAGAAAGGTAATTTCCCCAACTCTACCACCATCCACTTTGACTTCTTGCATGCAAAGAACATGCTCTGAAAGTGAGCTACATCTCACTGTCACAAATACAATGGCTGATACGTTACTTAAGTCAGTGCCAACCTGTTGAAAGCTTCACTTCTGAATCATTTTTACAGATCCCCAAGGTTGTAGTGATGGTAGGGGGGCAGGGGGGAGCAAACAGCACGGATTTAAGAAGGGAATAGATTTGACTTCTGAACTTAATATGTGACGTGGAATTAGAGTTAAAGCCCTCTGCAGAGTGGCCAAGAGCACAATGGCTCATCTTGCTGATTGAACACTGCCCTGTTTCCTTTACAGTGGTGTGATTCAGAGATCAATAGGGCCAGACATGAAGCTGTTTTCAAGAAATGTCATTCCTAAGAGTTGCTACTAGCTCAAAAAATAATGTTCTATAATGTTTTTTTTAAGTATTCTTTTAAGTTCCAGTCCTTGACAAAACGTATATGCTTGAATGGAGTCAAAGCCTCAACCCATACGTAAAATAAAAAATCCCTTTGCCACAAACCAATCACTTTCTGTTTCTTTATTTGTTCAGGTCACAACAACAACAGCCTCTATCTTTGCATTTTTAATGGAAAGGCATGTGTATTGGTTCAGGGGATGGGCAAAGCAGTCCTATACAGTAGTCTGGTGGAGAGGGCTGGCAGGGACAAGACAGTGTGGCAAAGTTGTTTTAGGGGGTTAGGGAAGTAGTCTAAAAAGCTAAATTTTCCAGGCTCCAGCGGAGAAATATGCTGGTGTTGCCAGGCAGGATCCAGGATTAGACTCTTCTAACCTTAACCTTTAACAGAACTTGGAGCGAGATGAGGTACCGTAAAGATCCATCAGGTGGGAAGAAGGTACCTGTCCTCCCTCATTTTCCAAACTCAGCTTTCAGCCACATCCATCCTCTTCTAACATGGCTATTGTCTAGCCAGTAGAATGTGGGGAGGGGGCAGAGGAACAACCAGTACTTCCAGTGACAAGAACAGAGTCAGGAGCTCTTCTTCCACTCCCTAAACACACAAACCCACTTTTCACTGGTGAGGCAATAGATGTATCAGGAGGGAATGGCTGCAGATGAAAGTTGCAGTATGAAAAGTGAGGGAGGTCAGGAATTTTCAGTTCCATTTGATGGAAATTTACAATAGCTGATTCTTCTCCAAGATCAGTTAAGGATTAAAATTTCAGAAGCCCTGTCCTGGATCCATTCTGGCAAACCTGTGCTACACTGGCATTCACCTGCTACAGCCTAGGAATGCAGAAACCAGAGAACTCAGGGTCTGAGGGTGGGGATGAGATGGGACCTGTACCTGTAGGAGAGAAACTTATGGAGATGAAGGGGACACAGAGAAAGACTAATAGACCATAATCCCTGAACTGGTAAATATTTGTGAAGAGCCCAGTGTGACATAGAACATCCAGAATCCATTTGCCATGGGTCCTGTGGATACACAGACCTCACTGGGTACCTCAAACGAGCCATTCTCTCTCAGCCTACTTCATTAGGCAGCTGTGAGGATAAAGTGAGGAAGAAGAAAGCCACATGTGATGTCTTGAGCCCAGGAGGATATAAAGAAAGAAATTGAGAAAGAATATATTGTCAACAGCATATTTCATGGTGTCCAAGTGTAGTGGGGCTTCTGTCAAATCCCACTGCCTCAACTAATGTAAAATGTAGACAGTCAAGCTGTATCTAAGGCCCTTTTCGCACCTTACCTTTTCCCAGTGCTGGGCTGCTTGGCTCGCACATGAAGGCTTGGGAGGAATGCTGTCGCGTCTCTCCTGCTTCAGCTCCGCAGCTGCTTCCTCGTCGTGCGAGCGCCCCGCCTCTTCCATTTGCAACGCAGCCTGGAACCTGCCAGGCTGCACTGAGGAGAGCATGCGCAACCGTCCCGGCTCCCGAGGCTCCGCACGCCAGGTAAGTGCGCGCAGGGCCCCGGAGCGATGTGCAACCATGCAGCATTTTTGGCTTTGAGCCGAAAAAGAAAAAACGTGTGCTCGGTCCGTGTCAGGCCCTTGATCGTCACGCAAATGTGAGTGCATCGTATGGACCGCTCCTCACATTTACACGATGCTCAAGGGGCCCTTTCGCTTCAGAAATGCTGTGCGAAAAAGTCCTAAGTCTCCCACATCCTTGCATGGACAATGATGTGCAGGGAGGGGTGGGTGGGCACCTAGACTGACTGTGATAATCTTGAAGCATCATAATCACAGAACCAAAGGGGGATATTTACCATGGAGGACATCTTTGCAGAAAGCCTAAGGGGTTTAGTGAGGCTCTTTCCGCAACGCATCTTTTCACAGAGCTGGGGTGTTTCCCAGGCTGCGCTGGGGCAGGAAGTGCAAGCACCGTGGTTCCGGAGCTCCACACGCATGGCAAGTGCACATGGGGTCCCGGAGCAATGCGTGATTGCACACCATTTTCAGCTCAAAGCGTCATGAGTGCGTCGTGTGGACCGCTCCTTACATTCACATGACAGTCGAGGGGCCCTTTCGCATGGCAAATGCCATGTGAAAAGGCCCTGAGTAGAGCACTGGACTTAGAACAAGGGGAGAGGAGCTCAAATTCTTATTTCATTATAAAACTTGAGGGATGGGCAAATCATCAGCAAAAAAAGAAGGTACTGATTTGTACCATGTTTGTATTTGCTAATTTATATGTGTAGACACACATTTAGACATTGTTACTTCAATTAAAAAAGAAATTCAGTACATTTCATCATTGTCAGGGGAAAGCAGTGAGCAGGTGACCTGTTCATGTGTTCAGTCTGCTGTCCATGTGCTATATGCTGATGCAAAACTTCAAGGTTTAAGAGTTAATGTAGTGGTGTAGTTTGGGTTTGGACTAGGCAAATCAGGATTCAAACCCCAGCTTGGGCCATGGAAAACTACTAGATAACCTTGGCCAAGTCACACTCTTTCACCCTTAGAAGAAGGCAATGGCAAATCTTTTCTGAACAAATTTTGCACAGAAAACTCCATGATAGGTTCAATTTAGGCTCTCCATAAGTTCGAAACAATTTGAAGACACAAAACATCATCATCATCATCAATAACAACAACAAATCCAAGCTTTTCCTTCTAATGATGTTTTCTCTTTAAAACAGACTGTACAGTCCTTCAGACAGAGGACATTTTAAAACCTTCAAACCTTTTAAGCCTTTCAGGTGGAGAGCTCTCCTCTATCAGGACATGTGGCCACCTACTGGCTCCTTAACCTGGATTTCTTCACAGAGGATGAGGATTGTAAACTGTAATGGACGCTTTCCCCTAATTTCAGTGAAATCATTTTCCTGTAAAAACCTCAACAGCAACAATAATTCCATGTTAATATTCTTTCTCCATACTCATGTTATACTTATCCAGTGATCTTTACAACTATTTTGTAAACCTTACAGTATAAGCTGGGCCTCTATTATTATAGCCACATGACAAATGACAATACAAATCATGTGGTTTATATTGTAGATAGAGATTTAAGGCCACCCAGTGGTCCTGCATGGTTGAGCTGAGATTAACTTTATTCTTTTAGCTACTCTTAGCCATTTAGTTCCTTTGATTTTCCAAAAATGATTTCTGTTTGTTTCTGTAGCACAGTTCAATGTCATGTAACATGTTATATTTATATTTTAAATATCGCTGCCAAGATCCTGCATCATTCCATGTAACTACAGTAGTGATGGAATTTTATCTCCCAAAAAACTACTTTTTTGGACTGGGAGCACTCTAACAGAAGGGACTGCAAGCCATTGTGGATCAAGGCACTGAGAAATGTAATCTCTAGTGCTCTCCTTGTAGAGGGGCAGATAATAAATAGGCAGCTGGAGAGACCTCTTGGGGTTCTGCCACAACTGCTTATCTCAATGCACCCCATGACTGACAGAGTGCTTCAGATGTGCATTCTGAGCTCCGCAATCTGCAGCACCTCAGTGAGTCCTCAGATGAGGTGTGGCTAGGCTGAAAAAGTAGGACTGGCTGTTATGTTCCATCATTAATGGCCAGGCTGTGTTGGGGCAAGAAGCACACCATTGCATTTCCAGGACCTCTGCAAGCAAGGTAAGTGCAGGCACGCAACGAGAGGGAGGCACAATCACCAGTCCTTGGCAGGAAAAACCCATCAATGATTTGTGGTGTGATCATGCTGCTGAGGGACAGGAGAAGGATGGGTCCAGGATAATATCATGCATAAGCATCTTCCGAGCCCTGTCCTTCTCCTGTCCCCATGGGGGGTTGGGTGCATCACATGGAAAGGGCCACAGAGTAGTAGCCCTTAATTACCACACCTCCTGGTTTCCTAAGTATTTAGCCTAATAATATTCCTATGAGAAGGGTTCATCTGAGGCAGCTATTTATTCAGAGTTGTTCTTCCAGAAAGCTCTAATCTAATATAGTGGCCTTTCCATAAATGCCAGAGCTTATCTTTTCACAATGGTGGGTCAAAGTGCATATGAAGCTATGTGTACTCTTTGGCCTTGTGTGGCTGTTCTTTTCTTTAAATAAATAGCCAACACAATTGTTTACACTAGTGAAAGGTTTCCTCTACTTGTGATTGTAGGCATGAGATCTGTAGTTGGGACTGGTTTCTGATTATGATTTTAATGGGGCCAAGAGCTGAATCCCTTTCCCTCACATGTCATGGTCTGAATCTGCCTTTGTACTGGCTATTTGTCAGAGGAAAAGAAGAAATAAACCATGCAAGGCCAAGCTATTTGAATAAACTGGATGAAGTTTGGTCCTGAGGTACAAAATATGCAATACTATAGCTTTTAATTTTCCATATATAAAAACTGAACATGGCCAAGTTTACATGAGCAGATCTAGGAAGATTTACAAGGCTCTCCATTTGATAAAATAAGTTGGCTAAAAATACCCCCAAATATACATGTGCCAGATCTGTGTGTGCAACTGATTTTAGAGCACAGCAGGATATAGCCATCCACCCATACACAAACTCACACAAGCACGCATCACCATGCAGTGCAAATCACTTGGGGAAGTCAGAGGGGGTTTCAAAAGCAGCTTGAGAAAGCTGCTCTGCTGAAACAGATAAAAATTAAAGCCCAGTTAGGCATTCATAATGCTTTGCAAACATATAAGAAGGCTTGCTGATTACCAATGGCTGAGTGGAGCCTGGGTGCATGTCTCCCACAGCCAAACCCAACGATCAATCCGTTGCACCAAACCAGTGCCTTTGCTGTTCATTTTTAGGCTGGCTGGCTAGGTATAAGGGGGAGAGTGGAAGTGCGCAGAAGGTCAATGAAGACGTAACCAGGTAACCAGGAGCATATTTGAGGGGGAAATTGTGAGCTCTGTTCTGTTCTGATATTCCTCAAAACAAATTATTGGGCTCAGAATTCTTTCATGCTAAAGGTATATCTTTTGCACCAGGTTCTACTTGGATGATCTTTCAGTTCCAGTAAGAAAAGAAAAAAGAAAAGAAAAGAAAATGCTACCAGGGTAACCTCTGATGTAAAGGTTGTTGTGGGTTTTCTGGGTTTTGAGGCCATGTTCTATTAGTATTTTCTCCTGATGTTTCGCCTGCATCTGTGGCTGGCATCTTCAGAGGATATGCCAGTCACAGATGCAGGCGAAACGTCAGGAGAAAATACTAATAGAACATGGCCTCAAAATCCAGAAAACCCACAACAACCTATGGATTCCGGCCGTGAAAGCCCTCGACTTTACATCCTGATGTAAAGATTCCTTCTCCTGCTTGTATCCCTAATTTCTGTGACCAAGATTCAAATAGACTTGCACATGCACACAGGAAGTTTTCAGCCTCTCTCTCCCATGGCAGCATATCCTACAACTGTCCTGATTTAACAGAGGCCCCAATTAATCCTTTGTTGTCTTATTGTTTCAGCTGCTTTTGAAATGTCCTAGCTTTTCTCTCCTCCTCCCACTGTCCCCCTTTGTCTCTCCCACCAGCTTACTTTGATTGCTGCAAACAAATTCAAAGTTGAAATTTAGTTTGTACTCAAATAACTGAAGGGGGGGTGGCACAGAGAACAGGAGGGGGCATGGTCCTGCCCTTCCTAGTAGTCTCAGACACAAGCAAACTACAGCAGCCTCTCCTGGCTCGTGTGTTCTTCCTTATTAGTAGCTTTTGCCATCTTGACAACAGCCTAATGTTGCTTGACCCCAGTTGTCTGTGAAATGTTGAAAGGTATACAGCAGGACGTCTTTAGTCAGTTGAAGAATTATCCAAAGCAGCATCTGACCAATGGCATGCAGAATCAGAAGAAATGAAACTTGGTTTTTTCACAGACACACACACACACACACACACACACACACACACACACACACAGTGTAGAAAAACTGCATAACATATGAGTGTGTGTGCTCCTGTACAGGGAGGGGGGCTGTTTGGCTCCCACCTTGTGTAAATGGATCTATTACGTGACTATGTTACGCACAGGCACCCAGAAGTCTTTGAACATTGGGCTTAATTATAATTAGGAGGGGGATAAATACAAAGGTTTAAGGAGAGGCCTGCCGAATGTCTGCTCATGGGAATATAATATAAATGACATAATTGTCCTCAGAGACTCCTTCTGTAATTCACAGAAAGGAAAAACGAGGGTGTCGGGGGGGTGGGGGGTGGAAACAACATTATTGTTCAGGAACAGAAAAATAAAAACCTCCCTGCCCGTCTCCATGCACTAAGTATATGTATCTAAATGCTGTGCAGAATTCTGCCATTAGCTAATAATAGCATTAGCAGTTCAGAAGTTTATATTTTAAAAAAAAAGTCTTTAATACTTAGTCTTAGCAGCTGATAATGTAAAATAGGGTGGCATTTTGAGGCAAAGGATGCTGCCAGTCTCTGGGGAGAGAAAGGTGTTAACTTCTAATAGCTTTTCAGTAATAGCCAAGCATCTGCAGTCCCCCATAAAAAAGGGTTTTTAAAAATTAATAGAGCTGAATGTGCTTCACACTGAGGAGAATGCCAGATTAATAAGCGCATTAAGGACCGCTTTGGATTGGAAATAATTATGGGAGATGACAAGGAGCAGAGGTAGCATTGGTGGTGCTTTCAGGAATGCATTTTAAAAAGGAGTTTAAAGAGCCTTCAGATGTTGGTATTATCCTACGTGACCAAATTAAGAGCAAATGAGAAAAGTTTATCTGGCATTTTGGAGTATTGAAAGGGCTTAGTGTTATAAATTATACAGTATGAGGATAGGTAGCGGTGTGCAAATTCATGTTAAACATTATTGGCAGTTTAAATAGCAGCTGCTTTATGAAGCACTAAATGTTTTAAATTTGGGATGAAAAGCAATTCCACACACACACACACACACACACACACACACACACAATATGTTTGACTGTTACTGGTATAACAAACACACATCCTTTTGTTTAGAGGTCATTCTACATCATTTTCTCCTACTTTTAGGGCATAAGGTTTTATAAGACCCAAGTTGCCTTCTGATTTGGGGCTGGCCCCACCGTTAAGTAGAGTAAGGCAGCCACCATAGACAACAAAATTTGGGTGTCATGAAAGAGTAGCAAATTGTTAGCTATTAATTTAATTTACACCGGTACTTTTCACTGGTGTGAAGGGAAGGGAGGGAGAAGCAGTTGTGAGATTTTTAGCCTTAGGGGCAAAAGACCACTTGAGTGCCCTTGCCCCGGGGCGTGAAATGCACTATTTGCTGCTCTGCCTCAGGCAGCAAAATGTCTTGGAGTGTCCCTGTCCACCCAACCATATGCTATACCATCTAAGATCCAATTTTATATCAGAGAAATGTGTATCGGTAATCAGTGCCTTGTACATTTACATGGGAACAGCCTAGGCCCTATCCATAGGCAGAAGGAGGCAGCCGCCTCTTGGAGAAGATATTGGGTATCATGAAAAGATAGTGAGCCATCACTGTTTTTTTTTTATTTTGTTTTTTTTTTGACTGGTAGAAATGGGAAGAGATGTTTAATGGATTTTTGTCTCCGCTGTCAAATTAATTTGGCTGGCTTTGCCTTGCCATGCTTTGAATCAGATTCAGCACAGATTAGAAATGTTACTTTTTTGGACCCTCAGCTAGAGTTTCCAGGTCAGCAGTATTCCACTCTCTGGATTTCAAGGTGAAAACCTGAGACCAGAAAGTAGGTCTTTGTTTATGTCACATGAACGGGCTCTTACGAAGTCACAGAGGTAAGGCCAGTAAGAGTTAAGTGGGCTTTAACTGTTGTCAGGCCAAATGACCAAGCAAATAGCTACGAGGGCAGTCTGGGTAAATGGGTAAAGCCTAGCAAAGTAGGGCCCCATGCACACTGCACAATTATAGTGTGATTATTCCACTTTAATTGCCATGGTGTCATCCCATGGAATCCTGGAGTTTTGCAGCTCAGTGAGGCACTGGAGCCCTCTGGCTGAGAATTCTAAATGTCCCCTCCAAAGTGCCACTGCCAGAACTCAAAAGCACAGAGGCACGGCAGTTAAAGTGGAGTAACAGAACTGTAACTTTGCACTTTGAATGGGCCCCTAATTATGTGGCAACCTAGAGACAGGGAAACCAGAATGCCCCAAATCTTTCTGGTAGCCAGCTACAGCCACTGCAGCCATCTATGTTAGGTTATGCATCTCGTGTGGGCAGCCCTACAACACACATGACACATGGATACTTTTTCCAAACCCTCGACTGCTGCTAAAGCTTGTGGAAATCTCAATGCCAGCTCTTGGAAATGGTGTCCTCACTCCCTTCCAGACCTCCTTCTTTTGACACCAACGAGTCTGTCAAGTCATGATGTAGGCATTCAACTCCCTGAATACTCCAAATGGCATGATGGGCTCAAATGCACACATCCATCACCTCTCTCACCAATCCCCTCTTCTTGTTCTTGGCTTTTTGGTGCCTCAACATTGACCAAGTCCAGCACACAGAGAGACACTTTCATGTTGAGTCAGAGAGTCTTAGTGCCGGTTGGGAATGGGAGTCCAGGATTTAAATCTAATCCATACGCAAAAAATCAAAATTTCTTCTCCTCCAGAGATTCACCCCGACATTGGTGTCCTGTCCCAGAGACCTAGAGAAAAACAACAATTCTGTGAGATTTTGGCCAGTGCCCTGAGACCTGGCAACCTCAATCATAACTTCCAGAGTCCCCCAGTCAGCATGAACACTGACTAGTATATTCTGGGAATTGCAGTACAATAAGGTAACTTTTTCTAATCTGGGAGGACCCTAATTTCTACTCTGCCTCAGGGGACAAAATGTCTCGAACCAGATCTGCTTGAAATAAATGGCATGGAATTTAGTGAGGCTTCCTAAGCCAGCAAAATGAAGGACTGGTCAAAGGAGCTTCCAACTTGAGTCTACAAATATTTGTTCAGAATTATGTCCTACTGACTCCATTTCCGCACTACACTCTTATAGCGCGATTATTCCACTTTCAACATCCTATGGAATCCTGGGGTTTGCAGTTTCGGGAGGGGCCAGCTGGCCCCTCCCGAAACTGCAAACCCCAGGATTCCATAGGATGTTGAAAGTGGAATAATCGCGCTATAAGAGTGTAGTGCGGAAATGGTCTGAGTTCCATCACAGAATTCTCTGTTGAGAATGTGTCCAGGAGCCTCTATTGAGAGTATGTGTGAGATTGCAACTAGCTTTTAGCTGTACATTTTAGTCTTCTTAATTTCCATAGGGCTTGATTTTGCAGCTGACTTTTTCAAGGTTGGGTCCAGAGTGTTTGGGTCCCTTCATTCAAATGGCACAGATATGGAAAAGAATAAATTTGTTATTCAAAATTTGGATGATGGTACCATATATAAAGTTTTATCACCAGCATAGGTGATGGATGACTGGCCAGTTATATCTCTTATGCAAGAACAGATTAAGGTCACCAGATGCTGAAAGCATACCAAACATCCAAGGCCCTGTCTTAAAAACTTCATTCATCTGTAGATAGCCTCTTTTTGAAAAATAAACTGTTCTTTTTATCCCTGCACACAAATACAGTTTCAGCATCAGGAGTAAGAACTATAGAAATTCAAGCTTCTTTCCAGCAGGGTGTAATGTCAACTTTTTATCACATCGCATTCTTCTTTTCTTCCATTAATGCTTGCTTCTCCATGACGTTGAACCAATATCTCCTAACCATGTTTCTTGAAGTTATTACTCATCAAAACATGTCACCTAAAATTAGCAGGTTATTGTTGATAGTCCTACAGTATTTTGGGAGCTGTATATTTTGGCTGATTGTAGTGAGCATTTGAATGCAAAATGTATTTGTGGGTAAAGATTCATGTCTCTGAAACTGGTTGCTTGGATCAGCTATAAAAAGGGGAAAACACTAAGGGGACAGTGTGATTCCATTCTTATTGGCAGGTTGATGTTTTCCTTATCATTTGGATGTTAATGAGAAAATAAAAAGGATTTTAAAAAAAAAGAGCACAATTAATATTCCATGCTGATATTTGGAGTAAAAATCCATTCAGCATCTGAGATGGTGAGGAGAGAACAGCCATTAAAATGTACTTTAAAATAATATCTGACATGTAATTTCTATCCAATGTTGTGATATTATACTTACCAGGGGAGAGAGTAAGAATGAAAGTGATTGCATATTTCATATAGGTGTATGAGACTGGGAGCAAAACAACCAAATTATAACAACTATCATTGAACTGTTCTTCTGTGTACCATACAGGCAACATGCGGGAGACTCATTATTTCAAATCCAACTTCTCAAAGATTTATTTTTCTTTTGAAACAATTTCTGACAGCTTTTGATCTTCTAAACGGAAAAAAAAATCAAAGAAATCTGTTTCTCGAGCGTATTAATAGCAAAGGAATTTCTGGATGCTGCAAAGTAGGGAACGGAATATAATAGCATCCCAGTTTTATTCATCTTCAAAGAAAACCAAATATATTTTTGAGTCTAAAAAAAAAAATTAAAAATAGGATACCCTACAGATTTTGAAGGGATGGGATAAACCTCTTTCCACAAGAAAAGATGACAAGAAATTCATCTTGAAGGACACTCTCTTTGCCTCTGTCCATTTAATACACTTACAAACCAGCTGTCACGAAGTAATCGGCCTTTTACATCTGAAGCAAAATTACTGTACCAGTTGGAGAAGCTCACGTGCTTAATAGTTTTAGCCCTTTTTTCTCCCTTTGCTCACTTTATAGGTTGCAACCCTTTATATCTACAAATATTCAAATTTATATAATGGACTGAAAAAGTGCCTAAAATACTGATTTCATTCAGGGATTGGACACGCTTTACATTTTACCCCTTTGTGGTTGTACCAAAGGTAACTGTTCCATTTATTTCTGGGTAACTGCACTCCTGCCCCTAAGCAGAATCAGATTCAAATTCACAAAAGGTAAGGAATACTTTACTAGAGTGGAAACGGAGGCAGTTAACTGCATCTTGCGTATGAATGCCAGCATGTTGTAGTGGTTTGAGCACTGGACTATGACTCTGGAGACCAGAGTCTGAATCTCTGCTTGGCCTGGAAAAGTACTGGGTGAGCCTGGGCAAGTCACATTCTCTCAGCCTGAGAGGAAGGTAAAGATAAACCCTTCTGCACAAATCTTGCCAAGAAAACGCCATGACAGGTTTGCCTTAGGGTCACCATAAGTCACAAATGACTTGAAGGCAGGGGACAACAACAAAGGAAGTAATTAACTCCTACTGCAAGATAAATCTCCTGCTTCAGGGGAAAGAAAAGATACAACATCAAGGTGGTGGGTCAAAAGTATAAATCTTTTCTAATTTCTTCAAAGGAACTGAGAAAAACAATCAGAATAAGTGTGAAAGAGTTCCCATCTCTTTCTGACCCATTATATATTATTTACTTACTTCTAAGGGCACACCTGGACTTCAGTCAGCGCAGACGTGTCAAACTAAGCACAACTGTATAATGCATTCCTTATAAATATTGTTCAGTTTGGTGAATTCCCAAGCATAGAGGGAATATTTGAATATTTGTCTAGCCACTGCTTTATTGTCTTTGCTTAAATGCTGGTTTTCTCATGGGCTGCTTCCAAAAGGCATTTGGCACAAACAGTCATAATCTTAGCACCAGCTGTTAGTGGAAATGTTAACCTTCTATGTCTGGTATAAACTTGATCGGAATTGGTAAATGTTCGTGGCATCTCAGGGAAGTGGAGAACCAATAAAAGTCAGTTGGATTAGGCAGTGTTTAGGTATAAGCTTCTAAGAAAAAAAATGAAGGGTAGAGTTGAAGAAAGAAAGATATGTGAATACGGGGGGGGGGGGGAGGGATGTAAAAAGTCATTTACTACTCTGAGTTCTAGTCATCAGGCTGATCATCCACTACAATCTCCTGAGGAGTGAGTATCTTTGTTTGAGAGAACTGCTAACTGGCAATATGCCAGTTTCCATCCCCAATTCAGAAACACAGCAGTGGAAGGGGGGTCCAACACCTGTTGAATTTTTGCCTGTTGTGAAAAAAATATGGACTCAGAAGAGTAAGCAATCTAAGCTGGGTAGAAAGGCTGCTGAATCCAGCCCTTAGAAAGTTACCTTTTTTAAAACAACAACAACAATCTAATTCGTTCAGTAATATGTTCATCTCCCTCATATAACTTATTCTTGTTCATGTTAAAAATAGTAACTCGTTCCATTATTTGTTACATTACTCTTTCCTTTTATCAAAAAAGTAATATCCATTTTAAAAAAATACAATAATAGGAGAGGGAAAATCCCCTTTTAAAAAAAAGAGGAAGCATTTTAATTTTTTAAAGTTTAATTTAATCTTTAATCTTTAATTGTTTTAAGCTGTTACTTTTAATTTTATGATGAAAAAAATAACAAGAGCAACATAAACATAAATCAGTAAACCTTATTGGTTCAGGGGTGAGAATTGCGATATCATAATTTTTCTTCTTTTTTTGGCCAAAAGAATATTGTCACACGCACATTACCCCTAAAAAAAAAAAATCATGCTTTTTATTCAAAAGTTCACTCATTTCCCTTTACTAATATGCAGAAAAAGTCTTCAGAATGGTGGTCATTTCTTGCTTGGATGTTGGATTGTCAGGTCTCTCTAGGGGAGAAGTCTCTGGGGGCTTATACACTGAGACTTCAGGATGAAAGCTTGGAGCTAAGGGACAGAGCCTGTGAAAGCCAAGGATGAAACCGGGTAGTACATGAGTATGTGTGTGTGCATTCAGAGATTTCAAATCTCTCCCCGCTAATCCTTATGGAGGGATTGTTTCCTTCTTTCCCACATGCTTCAGAGTTAAGTGAAATTTTCGTTCTCCTCCAGCCCTCATACTTACCATGTGCATTCCCAGGAACTTTACCAGGAGGAGAAAGTTGTACACTGCTGTGATTCTAGTGTGCATATAGAGGAAGCAACACTACAAATATACACCCATGTATATACTTTTTTGTCTGTGCGTTTGTGTGCTTTGTTGCTTAGAGCTACATTGCCTACCATTTAGAAGCCTACGAAGAATAGCACAACATCCTGGAAATTTGCCTGCAGTAATGCAGAATAATGTTATTCGTGATCCCCCAACGAAGCTTCATGATTCTACAATATCGTTATTTTCAAGCTTCATGATGCCAAAAGAGGCACCATGAACTCAAGCATGGTGTTACTTGAAGTGAGGTTTTGCTTTTGTTTTTAAAGAAAGGCTAACAGCAAGAAGGAAGAAAAACAGATCCACAAACACAAAACTTCACTCTTGGGTATTTGATGACATCATCCCCTTACTCATAACATTTGACAATGTCTCTTGACTTGTCAGGAGAAGAAGTATCAGTGAACACTCCATTGACCAAGGACGCAAAACAGTGTGCCTAGAGACTAAATTTCAATTTCCGTCCACTCAGAATCTCAAAAATGCAAGAGAATGGCGAGGGGTTGTTGAAATGAAAATGGGTGGAAATTTACTTCCAGTTTTGAGAGGGAGGGAAGAGGGTTTGGGGGGGGGGTCTGTGACCAACTTAAAATATGAATTATAGCTTCCCGAGGTTTCCTAGGGGTGTGTCTGAAGGGAGGAATGAGAACACTGTCCCTTCATAAGAATTCAGCTGCCAAAATGAAATTTTCCTTTCCCAAATTTCTAGCATTGCAGGGAGTGTGGCACTGAAGATCACTCACATCTAGAATTCATATTTTCTGTGTTTCACTTTCCCTTGTTAACTTTGTCTGTTCCTTTTCTTTGGATGCCAAAACTATACTTTCAAAATTTTGACAGAATTTTTAAGTTACTGCAATGTAAGAAATTTAGTAATTGAAGGAAGATTTCATGAGGAGGAAGGATTCCTTTGGGGAGCGGCAGTGCCTTCACTTTGTACACACACCCCATATCTATACCTCTGATCTACTCATAATCCATTCAGCATCCATCAGGCTGTGGTATGTTTTGTGCATTTTGGTTGTACAATAAGGATATCTCTCTTTTTGGATTTTGTTGTATTCTGCTGCATGGCCAACATGGCTAATCCTGACTATACCATATTTGCTGGTGTATAAGACACACTTTTTTTCCTAAAAAAATGCCTTCTTAAAATGGGGTGAGTCTTATACACCAATAAATACAGTACTTTGAAAACTACTGCAAACAATTGACAGAGTGGGGCTTGTACTTTGTACAGTCTTACTCTTGTGTTTAATCTTTCTGTAGACTATAGATTTGTGGGGAATAAAGCTCTCTGAGTTCAAAAAAGAAGAAGAAAGTGGGAAAACAGCCGCAGCCTCTTTGGGGCCATTTCCGCACTAGACTGTTATAGCGTTATTATTCCACTTTCAACATCCTATGGAATCCTGGGGTTTGCAGTTTCGAAACTACAAACCCCAGGATTCCATAGGATGTGGAAAGTGGAATAATAGCATTATAACAGTCTAGTGTGGAAATGGCTTAGACAGGAAGAGCCCACCTTTCTGCAGCCCCTCCCTCCTTCCTCCCATTTACTCCTCCCAGCCAGATCTTTTTCCTGGAGTCAACCACCTGTGGGACAAGGGGGAGTAAGGAATTGTCTACGCTGTGGCACAAGGTATTTTCCCAACCCCCCCCCCCCCCACAGTTGGTTGACTCCTGCTCAGCACAGCCTGCAAAACTCTGTTGGTTTCTGTTCCTGGGGTGAGGAAAAGGAGTAGGATGGAGGTGCACTTTCTTCCCTCCAAGCCTGAAGGGGAGGTTTGGTTTCTTCCAGAGGAGCTGCTTGTTTTTGTTTTTTACCCCAGCCTCCACCAGCTTTCTAGGGGGATGGGGGAAGAAAATGACTCAAGAAGAGGGGGCCTGGAAAGAAGAGGGGCAGCCTCCAGGTGCTTTGAGCCCCCTCTTTCTGCTGCCTCCCCACCCCTTTTCTGCACAGGTCTCAGCGGCTCCTGTCTTCATTCCCCCTTCCCAGTTGCTTTTCTTAAGTGCCTGCAACTCAGCTCCAGTTTATGGAGGAGTTTTCCCGGCAAGTTTTGTTCAGGGGTGTGTGTGTCATGGCCTGCCTCTGAGGCTGAGAGAATGAGATTTGCCCAAGAAGAATCGTCAAAAGGAAAATAGGGAAACGGGGGGATCCTCGTGCCACATCTCCTTTCAGTCCTCCCCCTTCCTATGTATTTTGCCTGGGTACTAAAAAAATTTTCCTAAAAAATAAGGTCTGAAAATGGAGTGTGTCTTATACGCCAGTGTGTCTAATACGCTGGCAAATACGGTATTTTTTCTGGATTGGAAGATACCAGATTTAGGTACAACAAGGGAACCCTAAATGCAAGGGAAGTAAGGACTAGTACTTCACTCTTTGAGGTTTCTACTCCAACAAGGGTAATTTTTTTTTCTTTTGAACTATAATTGGCTGAGTTTTACCTATACAGAGCCTAAATATTTTTCCAGATGTAGCAGTACAGAGACTTCTTGAGAAATTTAATGTTCTCTACCTAAAAGGGGGGGGGGGCCTGTGGCTTCACAAAAGACAGAAACACCTTTGGATACAAAGAAGAGTTACAGTTGTCCCTCCACTTTTGTAAGGGTTTGGGGCACAGAGCCCTTGCGAAAGTGGCAAAAAATGCAAAAACTCCCCCTGCTCCCCCTCCCATTCCCTTCCAGGTCTCCCCTCTTTCCATTCCCAAGCAAAAGAGAAGGGAATGGCAGGGGGGAGGTGGAAGGCTCACACTAGCCTTCCTTTCCCCCTCACGAGTTCTCCCTGTCTTTCTTCTGCATTGAGAACGCGCATGAGCCTTCATTCCTTTCCATTTTGCCTCTGCACAGCAGGGCAGAAGGCATAAGAATGTCAGAGGGAGCTCTGGAGGGGAGAAAGGAAGACTCACACAAGCTTTCCCCTGCACCCTTTCCCTTCTGTTTTGCATGGGAAGGGAAAGGAGGGAGCTCCAGAGAGGGGAAAGAAAGGCTTGTGTGAGCTTTCCCCCACTCCCCTTTCTCTTTCATTTTGCATTGGAAGGGGAAAGAGGGAGCTCTAGAGGTAAAGGAAGGCTTGCAGAAGTTTTCTCCACCCCCATTCCCTTCTGTTTTGCCTTGGTACAAGTTCTTTGCACTGGGGCAAAATGCATGGGAATGGGAGGAAGAGAATGGGGAAGAGGCACACATGCTTGTGAATAATCAGATTCATGAATGTCAAACCCATGAATGTGGAGGGAGAACAGTACTTTACTGCTACTAATGGACATTACATTTCTGTACCACAAGGCCAAGAAGAAAATGGCCTCTGCCTTCACTGAGATCCCTCCGAACCAACTGAACCACAACAGAGATAACATCTTTTGCCTGATGAAGAAGGCAGTGGAGCTTCAAAAGCTTGGATGATATATTTTGTGCATCTTGGTTGAACAATAAAGGTATCATGCTGTGGTGGATTTTGGATTTTGTTTTATTTAGAATAGTATCACCATACTTTGCTTCACACTGCAGCTTCTACCAGGGTTAGAAACTTGATTTTTCCTTTCATCTAGGCTCATCTAAGTGAAGAAACTGCTCCTTGCTACTTCTGAAGACATGTATCACCCTCCCCACAATTCACTTTCCCATTTATTAATAGTAAATTTATGAATGTTTCAGAAATTTTTTTCCCAAACTAATTTGAAACTGAAGCATGACTAAAAGTATCACATGCAGCTTTGCTTTGGGCTACACTAGTCACTCAGGGTACGAAAAGGTCACCAAAATTCCTCTGTTGCCTTTTATAAATGTTACTGATATACACATCAAAACAAAGTAAGTATAATTTAGCATTTGTAATGCCACCCAAACAGAAGTAAGGTCTACAGGAATTATTATTGCAAAGGATTTTATTCACTGGTTGATTGTGACATCTGGATGTGGTTTGTAGCAGCAATTTTTCTGATACCACAAATTATTGCCTTGTAAGACAGCCTCATCTGGAGCCTAAAAATGAAAAAGGTAACAATTTGGGGATGTTATAATAAAATGGCACACTGGAGCCCTAAAGATAGTTGTGGTCACTCCTTGCTCTTAGTTTTGTGTAAGGCAATTAAACTTTATATGAGACAATTGTCAAAACAAGTGGCAAGTGAGAGGAGTAAAGAAAGTGACCAGGTAACAACATTAGAAAAAAGCTGCATGGAAGTAAATTCCAAATCTGTGATCTTTTTTCTTAGCACTTTTCCTGAACTCAATCATAGAGAGTGAACTGACGAAAGATATAGTGAGGATTCCCAGGTGGCTACACTGTATACAAGAGCCATGTCTTTAAAGCAGGGACAAGGAATGTGTGGAATGTATGTTGATGGACTGGAGGCTTCATCAACCAGCACCAGCACAGCTGATGAAGGATGATGGGGCTAGCAGTACAACATCAATGGCAGGGGGCACATGTACCTCATCTCTATGTTAGAAGGTTCCCATCAATCCCTGCCAACCTAATTCCAATTGATAATCCCAACTAGAATTTAGCTATGTGTTGATTACCAAGGCTGTGTCTGCAAAAAAGCTGTACTCCAACTCCACTGAGTAGTATCCCTGTCCTGGTTTGGTCCCCTTACTGTTGCACATGCACCTGTTTTAATTCAAGCTGAAATCAATTTGGAAATCCATGTGGGACCCACCCTGATATTGATGCAAGGAGATGTTTCTAGTGTGTGTACATTTTTGCCATATCAGTCTATCTCTGGTTATAAAATAGCAGCAGCTGTAGCGGTCGGGGGGCTTGAGGGGATTTCTGCAATGCATCTGCATATTCACTAAATCAAATAGCTTTTGCTTTCCCTTTGTTCTGATTGCTCACCTTCATTTCTATAAAGTGAAGCTGGTAGAGAAGGGGGAGGTGAAATGCTGACCTGTGAATGTGTAGAATGATACATGTGCAAATGTTCACATACAAACACCAATTTTTTAAAAAAGGCAACACAGCCTTTTCTAGACACTGATACAAACAAAGGAGCTACCCTTCCATGACAGGAATGATCAGATGATCTAGGTGACCAACTGAGCTAAATGACCACCCATCAACCTGGTCATACCCTCCCCCTAAGCACACCCCTACCCAATTCCACCATGATCTCAATTCAGTGGTCAAATCACATGACTTAAAAACCTGATTCTTTCCAAAAAGAGCAGAGTAAATTGGATTTTTTTAAAAATCACCTTAAAGCTCTCAGACACTGAAAAATAGTGTTCACCTTGGAAGGAGAGGAAAGTTATGCTTTCCAACAACCTACAAAATTTAAATTAATGTCAAAGACTTATAATATATAATTTCATTTGGGGCATGTTTGGTTTTTTTTTGAAGTGATCAGATAAAAGTTTCGTTCTTTGTTTCCAGTCTACAAGCTGGGAAGAATTATTGTCTGTGCCTTAGTTTAGAAATTCACATAATAGTGATGAGAAAGCATTCAGGCACTATCATATCAAGTATTGTGAATTCCAGGAAAGTAAAACCCAACAATCCTGACCTTTGGGCTAGTCTCTTGGGAGAAGTCTCTGCTAGGCTTCCAAATTGCGGAAGAAATTGACTATCAGTCTGCCCAATCAGCCCTTCACTTCTTCCTGATCTTCAGGTTCATTTTAAAACCAGAAACTCATTACTAATCTTTTCCTGCATCCACCGTTTGAATGGCTAGAACTTGTTTTGGCAATAACCTGTAATGTTACATTGCCCATGGGAGGCTTGTCTGCCCTACCACTTTATTTTTCTCCTTATTAAAATGTTACAAGATCAGACTGTGCCAATCAGCTCAGGAAACTAGGTTGGGTAATCTGACCAAGAGCTGAGTGAGATGTTTAATACAATGAAAGTTTTGATGCAATCTGATTGAGCCTTTGCAACTTCACTGTTTGGAGCAGTTAACTCCTCGATTTACAGTGTAAGTATAATATGCAGTTCCTACCAATGTGTGTTATTGTGAAACAAACCCAGGATATGATGGTTTTATGCACTAGTCGTTCTATGGAATTTGCAGCCAAGAATGAAAACACACGTAAGATTTGCCAATTTGTAAAGTGAATTTTTTGAACATGGATTGGGAGGAGGGACTCATTATCAGGTTTCTGAACTGCAAAACACAACAGATAACTATAAGGCCCCAGATGGAATTTGACTCCCCAGTGCACATCAACTGGTCCTATTGGATTAAGAGGTCTATGTGTATTATTTTATTTTGTTCTACCTCTCTCTAAATCTCTAAGATCAGGTACTGGCCTTTGATGGACTCAGCATGCCAATTCCAAAAGGACCATTTGTCTTTGCAAATGTTCGTTCATGTGTTAAACTGGCCCAGTGTGCACACCCTTACAGTCATTCCACATTGCCCACAGCATAATCACATTTGATACACATACTTAGGCATCATGCTTTCTAAAAACGGGTACGGAAGAAGAGGGCTTGCTAACTATGGAAACTGCCACATTCACTGTGATTTCCATAGGCCCTCATGGCAATGGCTAATGAGAAATATATACATCATTCATATCTAATGCAATGACAATTCTCCAAAATGTGAAATGCATCATAGCCAAAAGTCATTGATGCAGCTCCCTCATCCTCCAAGATGGTACATATTTAAAGACGTTTCTTCTTGCAAATGAAAAGAGTTAAAAACTTCCTTTCGAAAAAAGGTACTTATACTGTGCATTTCATTTGGTGTCAAATCTGAGCACTAAATGCATAACAGGGAAAAAATAGGTTGTATTTATGTATTTATTTCTCAGTAAGCGTTCAATTTGCAGCTCAGCCCTGGAAACCTACTGGGTGACTTTGGGTATACCACACACTCTCAGCCCGAGAAAACTCCATGATAGGTTAATCTTATGATCACCATAGGTCAGAAATAGCTTGAAGGCACACAACAACAACAACAGCAGCAGCAGCAGCAGCAGCAGCAGCAGCAGCAGCAGCAGCAGCAACAGACTGTCTTGACACATCATTTTGCCCTGTCCAAAAAATGATAAACAGGTATGACAATTGCATTTAAGGATATTTTGCCCCTGTCCATAACCATTTTTGCAAAAAAAGAAAAGAAAGAAAAGGAAGGAAGGAAGGAAGGAAGGAAGGAAGGAAGGAAGGAAGGAAGGAAGGAAGGAAGGAAGGAAGGAAGGAAGGCGGGCGGGCCGGCCGGCCTTGGGTTTTTGCAAAACAAGATTGTGCAGAGAAAACAGTATATTTTCAACATGTTTGCATAAACATTGTTTTGTACAAATGATTTTTACCCAGGCGGTGTTGCAGGAAAGTTACCAGATCATCCAAAAATGTGAAGAAACTTCTATAATCTCACTGGCAGGGAGGAAAAAAATGTAATTTTTTATTTGTGCATTGTATTTTTCATGCAAGAATGAAATAAGAGAAATATATCCTTAATGAGTGTCAGCTGCATCCCTAGAGATTGCTTGGCACCTTTCTATTGCCATTTTGGCATCTGGGGAGGACTTTCAGTTTCCGATCTTGTACCCCAACTTTCAGTAAAATGCATAAGACTGCTTAACAATATTTAAAATAAGAAATACATGGGATAAAACCAAACATGATAAAGGGTAAATAGAAGTCAGGAGATAGCAGATAAAAATTCAAAAGAACTAACATGGTGGGAGAAATGAGTAAAAACATTGGATTTTTATTAGACAGATTTGTTGAGTGTAATCTCTCAGTGTGGTTGCTAGTCATGAAGACTAAATATTTCCTCCATCATCAGAGATAGGATCAGTTCCTTGGAAGCATGGGAGAGTGGGTGCTAGTTTATTCATTATATTCTTATGGCATTTCTATCAGCAATTGGTTGGTCACTGTGTGAACAGTGCTGGACTATATAGGCCTTTGGTCTCACTCATCATAGGTATTCTTAAGTTTTTAGTCTCATGAGTCAGATTCCTCAGTGAAAAGCCATTAAGGAGGGTCCACAGAATGGAGTTCTTCAGTCTCAATGTGATAACAAGAAGTATCTTTCCTGGATCTTGGTCGAGTGCAATTCAGATGATAGTAGGATTCTAAGGCCTAATTCCAGTTTCTAGTCCCAGCTAGCACAGGCTCATTTAATCCATTGCTGAATATTACATCGATATTTACATAAATCCACTGGTCTGAATATTATTATTAGTCTCAACTGAAAGGGATCCATTGAATCAGTGGGATTTACATAAGTGTTGAACTCACCATTCAACAGGTGACTCCAAATTAGGCTATTCTAGTTTGGGCTGGTTTGAATGTGTTTCAAGTCCCAGTTTTAATGGATCTACTCTAACTGGGACTAGAAGTTGGATGTAAGCTACAGGGTTAGGAATCATGCTACCCTTCAGATGTTGCTAGATAATGAAGTCCCAACAGCTCTAGGCTGTTTGTAATGAGGAAAGCTGTGGATTGTGGTCCAACATAGGGATGGAAAGAATATTTCAAAATATTCAAAAAGTTTGTGGAAAAAATTTTTTTTGAGCATTGAGAAATCCTGCTGAGAAGAATTCTGGACTGACTAGAATTTTCACAATTCAGGATTTATTTGTGCAACATTCATATGTAGTTGTTTGGCCCAGAAAACATTATTTTCCACACGAAAATAATGGCCACAATTCACTAAGGTAAATATGTATAAATTAGAGTTATGCATTCATGACTGGTTCATATTCATATGATCTCTATGTATTCTCTAGTTCAGAAGACATGTAGGGTCCATGAAAGAAACCCAATCTCCACTTAGTGGGCAGAAGCCACTGTTATCAATAGAGATCTGTCCCCCATTAATCAGGAAGCAGTGGACCAATGTTCCTATCCCCCTCATGTGAGCAATCTTCAGTGCAAGGCTGAATTGCAGTGGGGACCCTGCTTCTGAATGTTGCACTAGAGATCACTCATGGGAGGGGGTGGTAATGTCAGTCAGCTGCTTCCTCACTGACAAAAACAGATACCCACTGATTATGGCAGCTGCTGCCTAATATGTGGAGATTGGGTAGGTCATCTTGGAGGACACTACATAGCTACATAACAAAGTTGGTTATGTGTTTACAACTGCCTTAGTGAATTCTGACCATTATTTCCATGCAGAAATATCATTTCCTGCACAGAAAAACCTGTCTGCAGAAAATTTGCATGTAATTGATTTGCATATTAAAAAACCATTTTCTGTTCAGGAAACATCATTTTCTGTGCAGAAAATAATATTTCTATGCTATTCCCTGCACAGAAAATGCTATTTCCTATGCAAAACAACCACCAGCAAATTTTTGTGCAGAATAAATGCAGGATTATGAATGGGCTTTCAAAGCTGTGTGGTTTTTGAAAACTTTCTCACAGTGGGAAGAAAATTGCAAAACGTACTCACTGATTTCTTAAAGAAGAAACTTAAGAAACTTAGTAAACTTAGTAAAGAATTACATCTCTAGTTTGACAGGTGACTTGAAGACACACACACACACACACACACATGCAGACACACCAACAATATCTAGAGAGCCTTATAATTTTCACTTCCTCCTTAATGCATCAATATATGGAGATGATAATGATGGTGGTGGTGATGATGATGATGATGATTCAAAATTCTGTATGTGCATACATGTGTATGTGTGTGTGCATGTGTATTAAACAGTCCTTTTGGGTAATTCACTGTTTAGGATTTTTTTTCTTAGCCATTGTTTTCATCAGCTGTTCTTTTCTTCTTCTATGTGCATTGTTTTATACAATAGCTTTTGTATTTTAATGCTTATTTTGCTGTTATTGTGATATTTCTTTTATTTTTTGTTGACTATGATAGAAAGGTGTTAAAGGGCAAGATTTAAAAAGTGATCAAATAAATCAATCAATATCACCACACAAATCTCTGCTCATTGAGTTTCTAATTTACACTAAATGGGCAAAAGTGGTATGAGAGTATGGAAAAGTTCACCAATGGACAATAATAAAGATTGGGAAGGTAGTAGAGTAAGGTCAGGGTCAGGTAATAATAGTGGTTCAAGTGTACCTTTAAACAGGGACATCCATCTGTCAAATCCCTCCTTCTCTACTGAATATTTATGAGGACTTCCATTGTAAAGGTGTGCATATGGACAGCTTCAGCGTGGAAGAAGGAATCTACCCAATCAGGGTCTCTCCTTGCATGTAGGAACTCATTGCATGTACAGATGCATTTGTGGGGAAGGTCTCACAAATATATGTTCAGGGAAGGGGATGCATAGCATGGTGCCAGCAGTGGACAAGGATAACGTGCTCCCTGAATGCAAATAGAGATTTACATGTAAACTACTAAGAGCAGACCACTGAAAGTTCTGCTTAGTTCCATCTTTAATGGCTCATTGAAATGTACATTCCACAGTCGCCAAGCAATGAGCATGCCATGGTAAATTACCCTTAAGAACTGGTTCACACTTCTTATGGTAAACATGTTTGATGGGTATACATATCACATGCTTCCTAGTGAAAACTGTACAGTATGATTAGTCAATGTATACTGGGGACATGCGCTATTTTCAGTGATTTTATATAGTCTTCTAATAAAGCACCAATAAAGCCAGTTATTTTAAAAAGGAGGAAATTTCACAATAACAGGTGGAAGCCACCTATGGCTGAGATGGACTCATGGAGAAGGCAGCTTCTACATCAAGTATGAATCAACCCTCTCTTGTGTGATGTCCTCATTCTTTCAAACAGCCCTTTACAAAATCAACAATATTCTTTTTTACCTTAAATATAGGAATTCTTTGAACTACAACTCCCAGAATCCTTTCGTCAGCATGAACAGAACGGCTGGTCCCATAGGCCATGAGTGCTGAAGAATCCTAGGAACTGTACCTCAAAAATGTCAGTCAACCAGGCTCTGCAAAATGGCCCTACCAGAAGTTATCATTTCATTTCATTCTTAATGGAATGCATTTTGCTCCTCATTGGAACATATTTTGCTCCTGTTTGTTCTCATTATTTTTGGTAGAATCATAGAATCATCGAGTTGGAAGAGACCACAACAGCCATCAAGCAGGAACACACACTCAAAGCACTCCCAGCAAATGGCCATCCAGTCTCCATTTAGAAACCTCCAAAGAAAGTGACTCCACTGTACTTTGAGGTAGCATATTCCACTGTTGAACTGCTCTTACCACCAGGAAGTTCTTCATTTCATTCTTTCTCACTAAGTGTAGTACCCTATATTTCTCCCTGTTCAAATCCATTTTGTTAGTTTTGGCCCAGCTGTCAAGACTAGTGAAACAAACTTTAACAGGGAGAAATGTAGGGTCCTACACTTAGGAAGAAAGAATGAAATGCAAAGATATAGGATGGCTGATATCTGGCTTTAAAATCATACATGTGAAAGGGATCTTGGAGTCTTAGTAGACCACAAGCTGAACATGATTCAACAGAGTAATGTGGCAGCTAAAAAAGTCAATGTGATTCTAGGCTTTTTAAGGGGCCTCATCGCACTGTGTCTGTGAATTTCAGTGAGGAGTCTTTGATCTGGGAGGTTTCATTGACCGCCAGCTGCATAGAACCTGCTTCTATTACAGATTGAAAGACCAACAAGAAGTTACCTTGAAATGTGAATTAAAATAACTCAACAGGTTGGACATTAAACAACATTTTTTCTGGATGCAGGCATAACTGGGTGTGGGGGGAATGAGGACATTCCTATCCCAAATAATAATTCAGACCCTTTAATGAAATTTTCCTTCATTTCCCAAATTTTGGGCATTGCAGAGAGTGAAACACTGAAAATTATTCACACCTAGAACCCTTGTCTTTGCCATATTTTCATTCCCTTAGTAACTTTGCCTGCCCCTTTTCTGTGGGTGCCTAAACTCAGTTCTAAGTCACTGCATTTCTAGAAATTTAGCAACTGAAGGGATATTTCTTTGGGAGGGCAACATTCTTATCGGCAATCAGTGCCATACTTTTGCAACTCCATAGCTTCATCCCTGTAAAATGTTAACTAACCTGTCATTTCATTTACACTAACAATAGCTGTGACGCAAAATAGAACTGTTTTGTATTCCAGATCCTACTAAAACAAGCAAAGAGGGACATATCCATTGTTCATTTTGAGTGAAATATTAAGAAACTGGTATTGTGAAATATGAATTGTCTAACTAAAAAGAGCAAGCTGGTTCCCTACATGTCCCATCTTGCATTCATTTTAATCTGTTCATTCTGTGCAAGACTGAGTGAGAATTAACATACACACATGTGTGCGCGCACACACACACATGCGCGCGTGCACACACACACACACACACAGATTTTTAATGGATCCATTTCCCCCCTTCTAATTATGTATTCTTTACTTATTAATCAGCGCTACAATTTCCTCTGACATTTAACATAGGCATGGCATCATTTTCATTCATTCCTAAATTTGTTATTGATTGTATCACTATACACATGGCAAAGACATTGCAAAAGTAAATAAATGTAGGCATATCAGATTTAACCACTGCTCTCAGAAATAATATCTTTTTTTAAATGTGGCATAACTCACAATCAAACCAAATGTCATTACAGATTCAGAAAGAATGGGCAAGTCTTCAGACAAACTTAATTTTTCACACGCACCACACACACTCCCTGGCATTTGCGCAAAAATAATGAATTCCCTCAAACTGCAGAAAGAAGAATCTGGCTAATAACTGTATTTATCTTCTTAAGTTCCGCTTTTCATTGATTCAGAATAGCATGGCTAATTTCTATTAAATAAATATACTAATTGGTCCTTGAAAATGCAAATTTCAACAACAATATTTAATGCAGAATAATAAGATGTGTTACAAGCAACAGCTTTGCAGATCCTTTGATTGTAAATAAGAGATTAGTTTTAAATATACATGTGCAGAACAGGTTGGCACTATTTCAGGTACCAGTGGATTTAGGATGCTTGCCAACCTGTATGAAGTACAGGTATTTTTATAATGCACCAGGGGATCTCCACCACCTCCTCTCCTGAATATTTGCCTTCACAAATTAGTGCAGGAAAACAGTGAATTTAAAAAGAAAAGATTTGCTTTGATTTCTGGATACTTACCCAACCATATTCTTGTACCCTGTTTGCAATAGTCATCTGGTGGATATTGTGTTGAACCTTATGACAAGATTCATGTATCTAAGAAAGGCGCATAGCTAGGTTGGTCTAAGAGGAACCAGGCTTCTGGACTACCAGCAAGTCAGAGCCACCAAAGCTTCATTCCCTGCCCCCAATCCCTGTCATGGAAGGAAGAAGAGGGGAATTCATCTCCCTCTGCCCATTCGATCATGCGTGGCTTGTGGGGGGCGACTTTGCTGTCCTCCCATGAGAGGAGACCATGCAATCACTACGCAACAAGGGTCGCACAGTGGGAAGAGGAGGGTGAGGGGTCTGCAGCCCCCTTTTAGGGCCACGCTGCCCCTTCCTCAGCCTCTTTGTTTGCTGGCAACCCACCCTCCCACCGTTGGTTTCAGTGTAAGATTGCTGGTTGCTTCAGGGCTGGGTAGGAATCCCCCCCCCCTCGGGGGGGTTCACCCACCCTACACTGCTCCAAGGGATTGGGCAATTGGCTTTACAGGGTGGTGTCTTAGCTAGGTATTAAATAGGTCTCCACCGCTGATGAGGGGGGTCTGAGGGTTTTGGTGACTACCTATGGCACACTTTGGTGTAGGATAAATGCTGTCCTTGGGGCGGGCCCACGACTTGCCCTTACCGTGGGGTCACGAGACAGGGGGGTTGCGGTTTGGGGGCTCACCTTCCAGAAAAGGGCCAGCCGAGGTTTTAACCCAGCCTCATGGATTGGCTTCGGGGGCCAGTACTTCACCCAAGGGGGGCTGGGGAAGAGGTCTGGAGGTGACCCTTGCTTTAGCCTACCCTTTCTGTCGACCTCCCTTTCTCAAGTCACAAATTCGTAATCAAGTTCAAGGTCAAGTTTAAATTCAAGCCCAAGTTTAAGTTCAAGTTCACTACTAGCTTTATGTTAATTAGGCATACATTAATAAATTGCCCCAGTTCAACGCAAGCCCTGTGTGTGGTCCTTCATTTCATGGGTTAGGCAGCAAAAGATGAAACATTATGGTGGCTCTAGTGGCCCTTGAACACCAAAAGAGAAAGGTTTCTCTTTTTTCCCATGATGGCCTGCAAATACCATTAAGATTGCTGCTTTCACCACCATATCCCATCCTTCTCCTTCCATGGCATGGAAAGTACATGGATGGAGGGGCTTTGCAGAAAGTAAAACTGAAAGTTTCATGTAGGTTTGTCAGGTCAACAGTATCTGAAGCTCTGGCCCTTTCTGCACTCTACCTTTTTGCAAGGACATCTGGTGGGGATCCCGACAGTGACTCTACCAGGAGGGGAGTGTGACAGGAGCGCTCCCCTCCTCACCGACCTGCTCCCTGCAGAAGGGAGCATGATGATCATACCTCTTCCTTCCGCAGCACAGCCAGTTACCTTTCCAGGCTGCACTGGGACAGGAAGTGCAACCATTGTGCTTTCCAGGCTTCTGCAGGACAGGTAAGTCCATGATGGTGGCATGATTGTGGGTCATTGACAGGGAAAACCCATCAATAATTTAATCCATAATTGTGTCAACTGGGAACAGGAGAAGGATGGGAGCATGATGACATCATGCAGAAGTGTTGTCGTGGTCCCGTCCTTCTCCCATCCCCGTGGCAGGTTGGGAGGGTGGCACAGAAAGGGCCTTTGAGATTTCAGCACCAAAACGTAAGACCTTGTGATCTCATAGGAGGTAAGCCCTGGTGATGTCATCAAACATGATACATTAAGAATCAACTACGGTTATGCAAATTATTTCACTCAGTTCACCCACAGCTGAACAGAATTACTTTGCTCAATACAGCTTCTAGCTGTTATGGTAGTCTTTAGGAGTCAGGCCAAGAGACATTGCTTAATTGCTAAGTAGCCAATGTAGTAAATTGACAAATCTTTTAATGTTAGCAGTAAAGAACTTCACAGATAGAATAACAGAGGATAAAAATCCTACCCCTTGCAATATGTTACCCATCTATTAGCATTTGTTTGCTGCAGCTACCAGAGACTTACATATTTATTTTGATTAACCCAGGATAATGCATCATAGACATTTTCTCCTTGAATCTACATACACAGGATGTACTTGTACTCATCCTTAGGAATCAACACAGCCTAATATTTTACATATCAAACAAAATGATACTTCAGAGCTGTATACTGCTGTCTTTTGAAGTACATCATAACAGTGATGTACTTCACTATTTCTGATGATTGAAATGAAGCATTACCATGAAGACAGACTTCTGGGGAAACCATGAAATGCAGCTTGTCATTTGTTGATTGCAAGTGATGACATGACCATATGAAAAAAATTCCATCATAGATCATCAGAACTTTTGAATCTGCTGATATTACTTCTAAAAGAATAGTTGCCTGGTATCACCCAATGATGAGAACGTGAGTGAATATATGTACACAAATTAGCACTTTGACAGTTTTCTCTCTTCTGTGCTTCATTCACTCTATCAACACACAAACCAAAAACATCTGAAAAACACAAAAGTATAAAGACATCACCATATAAGGTCTCATCCTTTTCTTTCACAGCACTGACCTCTGTCATAATGAGTGATATTCAGATGCTACCAAAACCTTTTAACTCTAACCTCTGGACAGGTTAGCCATCTGTCACCTGGAGATGAAACATACAACTGCCACCTTGTTAACCAGTACTGATGAGTTTCTCAGCAGCACTTTTAGATGATTCAAAAGCCTGCATTTATTTTAGGCTGTAACTGGATATCTTGTTTTAGGATTTGGCCATTCAAGAAGCCAATCATTTCTGAAGGTTACTGAGCACCTGAATTTGCAGCAGCTTTAATAAGCTTTGAATCACTTCTTTCTAATAAGAAATAAGAAATTCTTTCTAATCAGCTGCCATTCAGCATCAAACAGAATTGGGACTTGTCTACAGAATTAACCTTTATGGATACGTTTAACGGAGAAGCAATATCTATGTCCCAGATATACTTTAAAGCAAAGGGTTGTCAATATCAAATAGACATTTTGCCATTTGATGATACTGACTGTAGAAGGCTGGCCCATTGTGTTGATGTACTGTGATTCTGTGTAAGATTTTTAATACAAATTATGGCAAGCCATACAGTTATTTCTCATGTTCTTTGTAGAAGAAATTCCATCTGTGGTGGCTCTAATTCTACTGTGTTTAATAAGCCAGGATCTCACCCCACATGATAATAAGTAGAATAATTTTCTTTATTAAATGAACTCAAGGAATGACCATAACACGTTGAATTATATCCTAGCCAGAAATTCAGCACAGTACTGAACTGATACATTTTATCAAGTGTATTTTCTGTGTGAGGTAGGTGTGGCTATTTAGATCATTGGACTCAAATGGCTGGGTGGTTTTTAGTGATACCACATGTAGAATTGTTCTGGTATCTGATGGTAAATATAGACATGCTCCTCCCACAGTTTCTTCATCTGCCATAGTTTCATATTCTTCTTGCAGGAGGGTGTTATCAATACACACTGATGTGTGTTCCACGCTTGACACACATATACAATGCGTCTGGAATACTTGTGGCACTCCAGTTGTTGTTGGACTCTGATTGTCATCAATCCTCGCTACCCTGACCAATAATGAAGATCATGGGAATAGCAATTTATCGATATCTGGAGCATCATGGGTTTTCTAGCTGTCTAGTTAAAAGCCCTGCGAGAAAACTACTAGGTAACACATGTCAACATGGACATAAAGTTGTCATAATGGAATCCATCTTCTATTTAACTCGGTGGTGAGAATATGTGACTATAATTCATATCAGACCTAACTTACAAGTTCTATCAGCCCTTACCAGGATAACCAAACATGATGGATGACAGGTGTAGTAGTCCATCGATATGTGAAAATCCACACATTCTCTTCCCTGATATTACCTGATATTGCAAAATGGTCCACCACTCCTCCATAATGACAAGAATGGAAAACTGATGCTGTTCAGAGACATCTTGTGTGGTTTTTAACTATCCTGAGGACTTGAGTCAAAACCAATTTTTTTTGAGACAAGAAGACATTGAAATACCTTTCCAAACAGATAATATTAATTTATACCAACATATCTAATCTATATTACAGTCACTGTATCTGAGTTGGGATTTCTGGTGTGGCCTCCATAACGAATATCTATTATGAATCTCTCTTTGTTAGGAATTTACTATCCTACTGAAAGAATTTTAGTGGGAATTTCTATCTGATGCCCCTCCACAATCCCCCACAATTTGTTTCCAAAGACAATCTATTGCCTAAATCGAAGAAATTCATTGTATGTGTATTTCTATGCGTTACTGTTTGAAATTATCTGAGTGTGTGTGAGTGTATGTGTGTAGCTTCAAAACATTATGAGTTTTGTAACTTATACCCTTTCATTGTGAATTTACTACATGATCATTTAGATTTTTTGATGAGAAACTGTGATAGCAACGATTTTGCAATGATTCAATGGATTCAAAAGAAAGTAGATTACTAATGATCTCAGTTTCTATAGCCTGTCCCAAAAGATATGCTCCAGTTGTTTTACTAAGATCCCAAGAGATGATTTAATCAGTAGCAATTAGTGCCTGTGGGTATAGAGCTTTCCAATGGATAGTGTACCAAAAGAATAGATATCTGTGATATATATGATTTTACAGGCAACCAAAAAAAAAGATGTCCCAATATTCAGAACCACAGCTGTACAACTTATATTTTCTGTTATAGGAAATAATAATCAGCATGAATGATTTGTGGACATAGATATATAAATACATGGTTATTGTTTTTAATCTCTTGCAGTGTAGAAAGAGCAATAACTGGTTATAATGGAATCCCTAATTCAACATTTAACTTCATGTAGAAAGTGCCAAAAAAGCCACCAATGAGATCTATATTTATTTTCCATTTTCATTAGAGGTCAATTTATACAACCAATTAAGTTGGCACTAACTGATTGTGACGCCTATCATCTGACATTCCTGTGATAAATATTACATCCACAAGATTAAACTTTTCTGTTACATACTAAGTGACTGTCACAAATCATGCAAGGTAATGTATATGAGATTTCATACCTGATGAGATCATATCTAAAATTATCAATGGTGTGAAGAAAGTTCTGCCTCACTCATAAAACAGTAAAGAAAGTAAGTAGAAATACCATTGTCGCCCGGGTATTAGATGCACCGGCATATAAGACGCACTCTATTTTCAGATTGTATTCTTTAGGAAAACAAAATTAGTATCCCATCCTCTGTTCCTGTAATTTCTGACTGGGTGGGGGGACCTCCTTGCTGAAGCAGAAAGCAGAAAAACAGAAAGGGGGGGAGGAGCTCCCTTCTCCCCCATTCTTGTCATTTCTGCCTCGGTGGAGACACCGTTGCAGATGTAATTGGGATGGAACCTGTCTGAAATTCTGAAAAGACACTCCAGGCAGGGAAGAGGAACCAAGTTAAATGGACCAATGGTCTCCAATCAGTAGACAGACAACTATTTTCCATGGAAATTCTTGCACCTCCAATAGAGATATAATTATTCACTAATTTCATTTTCAAAGCAGCAATGAGTTAATTCAGCAATTTTCAGAACGTACTCTGTGCTAAATTCACTCTTTCTGGCACAGTAAACAGCACCTCCTCCACAGAAAATGGCAAGTGGGCACAGAGGGCACGGGGGAGACTAGCGAGCAAGCACAGAGGGGTGGTAAGCAGGTGTAAAGGGATGGAGTGGCGAGCAGGCATGGGGGTGCCTGCTTTTACACCCCCCCCCCCAGGGAATGGCACCCAGGGCATATGCCCCAGGTACATACCCCAGTTGCCACACCCTAGATATGCCTTTGGCAGGGATATCTCCCCACTGAGGGGGTGAAGGGCGGAGAGGGGGTGAAAAAAAGCTCCTTTCTCCCCTGTTCCAGTAGTTTCTGCCTGGGTGGAGAGAACTCAGAACAGAAAGGTGCTTTTCCTTTCCTTTGTGCCTCAATGGGCATAAGTTACCCGTATTTGCTGGTGTATACAATGTACCCCATTTTCAGAAGGTATTTTTTGGAGAAAAAGGTATTTCTTATATTCTGGCAAATACGATAATACTCATAATATTTCTTCACCCAGTGAATAGTTAAACAATAGAATTCACTTCCACACAGGTACTGAGGGCAAATTTAGATGCCTTTAAAGATACTACATGTTAGATGCTTGGTGTATTCATGGAGGATAATGCTATGAGTGGCTAGCTGTCCTGATGGCTATATATTGCTCCCAAAATCAAAGACAGTATGTGTTTGAAGACCATCCCCAGGAAAAGGGACTTATTACCTTGTGCACTGCTTGTAGGTATCTGTTTGGCCACTGTGGAGAACATGATTATGACTTAGATAGAATGCCGGGCTTTTTGCATACATGTGCAATGATGATACAGATGCCTGGAGTTCAAAATCCGGTACCCATACATATTGATACATGAACAACCCAGTTTGCAAATGGTACATGTCAAGAATGTGCTTGTTTCAAGTCATCATATTTGAGAACTGTTTTTTTTTTTTTTTTTTAAAGTGATGGTTCATTTAATAACTGAATTTACCAAGGCAGGTCTGGTGGATTTAAATGTGCCTACCCTTGGCAGAAGTCCACTTTACTAATGCAAGACGGAATAAACCAATATTATTAAGTGGGTGCAGGTGTGTGTGAGTGCATGCGCAGACACACACACGCAACACTTACGGGAATTTAAACTATATTGTTAAATTGATGGTGTGCTAAATGGTGTGTATCATTAATTTTTCATGGCAGTTGCTTTAAATGCTTATTTCACGTTGAATTGACAAAAAGAAGAGAAGTATGCTCCATGCGGGAATGATTTTTCAAAACAGTCATGCACTGCCTCAAAAATATCCATCATGCCAGTCTTTTGCTGTATCTGAATCTCAAATAGCTCCTTAAGCCATCCAGAAGAGGGGGGAAAATCAGCTTCCCTACCTAATCTATCATGTAAAGATATCTATTATATTTGAATGATGCAGCCAGAGAAACTTTCCATTGACCTCTAAAGCAGAGGGGCCACAATGAAGCTCTTATCTCATTTAACTTCAGTGACACTTTGCTGAAATCAGCCAAGGCTGGTGGATACAGGGAGATTAAAGGCAGAGTGGCCTGCAAGGTGAATGGATAGGGAATCTAAGCAGTGCTGTTTAAGAAGCATTATACAGAGCAAGGAGAAAAACTTCCACATGCCTCCGTCTTAGGTTGCCATGTTTTATTTTGCCTTTCCTATCCAGGCATCATTAATCACCAAAGGACAACACCATTATTTTTGACCTTTTACTGTTGAGGCCAGAAGGTTAGGAGGTTTGCTCTAGTAATTACCAATCAGTCTGACAAAGTAACCTTAATTAGTGGGACTTTTTTCATATCACATATAGGAAAGGGGCATAAGCGAGAACACATGTTATTATGATTTAACACCTTGCTCCCATCTCATGTACATTCTTTGTCTTCTGCTGTCACCAACATAATTAGGGAACAGGGATGCAACAGATTCTGATTTTGTCAATATCTGCCCAGTCTTCTGGGTTCATATGAAGCAGAAAATGAGACCAGTATCGAAAAGACCAGTATTAAAGAGTGACCTGTCTACAACATTACAATCCATGGCAAATATATTAGAAGGTCACCAGTTTTATACATTAGTCAATGAATATAGCCTTTCTGCTCAAGGTAAATTGCAACAAATTAAAATCTTGAGAAAATTAAAGCTGGATAGCATTTTTAAAAGGCAAGAATTTAAAAAAGGTAAAACAGAGACACAGACAGGCAGAGGCACAGCCAGACAATTAACACTGGATACCCTTTTTTAAAAGACTAGAATAAAAACAGGTAAGACAGAGGGACAGCCAACAAGATTTAACTGCCCTAAAAGACTGGAATTTTAAGCATGTCTTAAGTCTCCATGTAAAAGATCCAAGAAATGGAATCTATCTAAACTCAATTGGGAGGAAGCTTCATAATTGGGGAGCTGTGATGGAAAAGGACCCACCCCATGCATCCAGCAGTTGAATCGTTTTCAGTTGCAAAATGCAGACCTGACTTCAGAAGATATTGCTTATTATTTTATTTATATATTTTTTATTTAAAACCAAAAATCCTTACAAAGAATCTCAAGAGTCATGAAAAGGGCTATCTTGAAAAGAAATCTAGAATACAATGTACTAACAAAGTAAAGTACTTAGGGATCCAGAAAATAACAACAATCAGTTATTCCAAAATCATTATATCTCAACTTGGAAACACATAAAGAAAAAGTTGATTACTTGGAGACAAATGGACTTTTCCTTGATGGGCAGAATATCTGCCATTAAAATGAATGTTTTCTGCAAAATTTTATTTTTGTTTCAAATGAGTACAGTGACTATTTCTAAGGGGTAATTTGAAGAATGTAAAAAAGATTTATCTCAATTGTTGCAAAAGGAAAAAAAGCCAAGAATGAAATTTAAGTTGATGACCAATAGTAGGCGAAGAGGGGGATTTGCTTTGCCTAATTTAAGATTATATTATGAGGCTGCCTGTCTGGTGTGTGCCAGACCCTGGATTCTGTTGGACAAAAAGAAACTTTTAGCATTAGAGAGTCGTGACCTACACTTTGGCTGGCATATCTAGTTGTGGTATAATAAAGTTAAAATTCAAAGATCAGAAGCTACCTTCCATTAAAACAAAAATACTTCTTTAAAAAAAGAAGAGGGGTTTTTTTTGGCCAAAATAAGGTACAAAGAGGTTGGTTTTATTTTAGAAGAGAATCCTGCCCCAGGTATGAGCCTCCTATTTCTTTGAAGAAAAATATTTTTTTCTGATTCTCAACCCAAAGGAGATTTTTCCAATCTCTCCTGCAGGGCATGGGTGGGTTGGTTGTAGGGATTGCAATGACAACCTAGTCACTGCATAGGGCTTGCAGGTCACACAATTTCCCACCCTGATTTATACCATAATACTGTGCTTATTAAGATCAAGAGGACTACAGTCTGATGCATAGTTACCTCAAATGTGAACTCTGTTGAACTCACTGGTGTTCACTTTGCTTAGGACAGGGGTGGACAACTTTTGGGGGCTGTGGGACCATATAACCTGCCCTGCTGATCACTTGAGGGGCTGTGCTTCCCCCGCTGCTTCTTCCGAAGATATTTCAGATATTTCAGATATTTCAGTGATTCAGCTGGAACACAGGGGATGCTGTGGGCCAAGCAGTGCAGACCTCCTGTTGGATACAACCATCAGGGGCCCTTTCACAGTACATAATGATGGTGCTACAATTTCACTTCAGCTGCTGTAGCAGCATCCTGTGGAATTTGGGGATTTGCAGTTCAAGGAGCTGCATTTAGAATTCTTAGCTGTAGTGCGTCCCCAAACTACAAACCCCCATAGGATGTACCCGTGGTAGTTAAAGTAGAATATATCACTGTAAGTGTATAGTGTGAAGGTACCCCAGAAGCTTTATTCTATGGAGATACAGTTCATGAGGCGAGAACACTCTATTATCCAACAGAATGGGCTTTCTGATGTCCCCTGTTCCTGAACAACTTTGAAATTTTTATTGGGATGTTGTGATGATGAAATTTGTTTCTAAATCTGTTCACCATAGCAATCACTATACTACACAACCTCTCAGAGCTACACTATAGCTTAGAAGTTTGCAGGTAGAATCTTGCTGTCCTTGCCTTTCTTTAGTTTTACTTTTTCTGTGGTGTACTCACCCACTTCAATCCAACAGAATATATGATAAGACAGGAGAAAAATGTGACTTCCCCGTTTCTCTTTTGTAAATGAAGAAGAAATGGCCACCCAACCTAGGGACAAGAAGAGAATGAAAAATTAGAAAATTGCACAAGCCAATCCCATTCTTTCTGGTCCTGAATCCTGTAGATAAGAATCTACAGAATTAAACAAGCTCAGCATACTTAATTCTCCATTGGACTGTGGTCAATGGATGTTCTGTGTTCCACAGTCACAGTGCTACAGACTCTCAGAGTCACATTATGGACACCTTTGTACAGACATCAGAGAACCAGAATGCAGAGCTAGTGCAAGGCATTTTTTTTCTTTTTTGCCAAATGTTGACTACCAAAAGGCACCCTAGCTGTCTGAGCCATAATGATAATCACGATGATTTACATTGCTTTTCCTTCAGTGCATTCAAGGTGGTACACAGGATTCCCCTACTCTCCATGAAAGACTCACATCAACTCCATGAGGTAAATCAGGTTAAGGGTGAGGTCACCTAGTGAGTTTTATAGCTCAGGAAGGAACTAATCTTTCTCTCCTAAGTCTTAGCCCAACACTCTGACTGCACTGGTTATCAAGATTTTGGCAGAAGAGACAGAAAATCCCCAAAACTCCACTCCATAAAACTACTCTAGTAGTAATAAGACAATAATAATAAGAAGTGACAATTTGCTGCCCTTACAATCATCATACACCAAAGTCTTTTGGCTTAGATCTCTCTCTCTCTCTCTCTCTCTCTGCCTAATGTTAGAGTCAGTGTGCATATTTTCAGTGTGTACATATTCAGTATTTCATGAAAACCCACCATTTATTTCATAATGACAAACCCGAAACAATTTCTCTCCTTTCCTCCCTCTTTTTGCTTTCTCCATTCCTCTTCTTCTTCCTCCTCCTAGAAGAGTAGTGGTGCTGGTTGTATTTTAACACAGAAAGCATCCCACTGAATTAATAGCAATAATTATCATGAATTGCTATGTGCTTACATTAATTATATCTGTTTAAAAATAAGCTGATGATGTAACCGAGCAGAGTTGACACATTAACCTAATGAGAACAGATTACCACCCCATCTTCATTAGACAACAATGTGTAAAACCGGTACTTATACCACATTAACCCCTAAATTATATGCTAAAGATGTCACTCTCTTCAAAGTGATAGATTCTTTTCTAATAGTGTTTCAAGATTAGCTGTTGCTAATCTAGCTGTCACCTGTGCAACTACATGTTCATTATTCCAGAATGAACCAGACAGAACAATCCCATTTTCCTTCAACAGAACTGTTACTTTGGCTTGTAGCATAGGCTAGATGCGTGTACCTGTTCACCAAAATGAATTCCTCCTAACTCTGGCCATTTCTGCACTAGACTATTATAGTGTTATTATTTCACTTTCAACATCCTATGGAACCCTGGGCTTTGCAGTTTAGGGGGAGGACAACCGGCGCCTCCCTAAACTGCAAACCCCAGGATTTCATAGGATATTGAAAGTGGAATAATGGCATTATAACAATCTAGTGCAGAAATGGCCTCTATGTCAATGAAAGAACAGGTTTTTTTCATTATGAATACATCATACGAACTTTGAAAAATATGAAAATAGGCTTTTATTAGCTTTTGTTACTTGTGACTCTCTGACATTGCTGACTTCTACTGCCTTCTCCAGAACTATGCACTCATTTTCTAGCTTAGCTTAAATCCATTAAGATGGGAATTTTGTTTAAATAAAGCACAGGCAAGCTTTTTATTCAATTGCTTTACTCAAGTGGAGAAAACTAAATTGGTGCTTGTGTGCAATACATATCCTGCATTCCCCCAGCCTCTTGATTATAGGAAATGAAATAGGTTATTTGCTCTTACTTACGTGGTTTTAGTCATCTTCTCCCCCTCAGACTCATATGAGGTTATTTGTAGAATCATAGAGTTGTAACAGACCACAAGAGCCATCGAGTCCAACTCCCCACCATGCGCGAATACACCATCAAAGCATTCCTGACAGATGGCCATCCAGCCTCCATTTAAAAACTTCCAAAGAAGGAGATTCCACTACACCCCAGGCAGCATATTCTACTGTTGAACTGCTCTTACTGTCAGAAAGTTCTTCCTAATTTTAGATGGAATCTGTTTTCCTGAACTTTGAAGCCATTGCTCCATGTCCTAGTCTCTGGAGCAGCAGAAAACAGGCTTGCTCCATCCTCCATATGACATTGCTTCAAATATTTAAACATCGCTATCATGTTGCCTCTTAGCCTTCTCTTCTCCAGGCAAAACATATCCCTAAGCTGCTCCTCATAGGGTTGGGTTTCCAGGCCTTCTACTGTTTTGGTTGCCCTCCTCTGGACATGTTTCAGCTTGTCAATATCCTTCCTGAACTGTGGTGCCCAGAACTGACAAAGTATTCTAGGAGAGGTCTGACCAAAGCAATATTCTTAAACCACATACAAATTCGGCATCAAAATATGTGTGCTCTGAACTCTAGGGCCATTTCCACACTATACTCTTACAGTGCTATTATTCCACTTTAACTGGCATGACAACATCCTATGGAATCCTGGGGTTTGCAGTTTAGGGAAGGGCATTTAGAATTCTCAGCCAGAGAGCTCTTTGGCCTCAAGAAACTACAAACCCCAGAATTCCACAGAATGTTGAAAGTGGAATAATAGCACTATAACAGTATAGTGAGGAAATGGCCTAGGTGAGTGTCACTGCACAAACTGGATAGATTCAAGCACTATTTGGCAATAAAAAATTTGGAGATAAATCCATCAATCATATTGGTAGCCTTTTGTTAGAGAACACTGGTAATATACTTTTTGTTTAAGAGTAAATTTAAAGGATAATTTTACTTTTGCACCGAGGAAATGACCCACTAAGCGGAAGCCATCACAAGATAAGGACATGGTTCTCATACTCCTCCTCCCACCATATATGATCGAGAGTATGCTTTTATTGTAAGAAAATATGGATGTGTATCCAGTCCTTAACTATGTGTCTTTGGGAAGATTAAAAATAGGCCATGAAGGCAAAGGCCATTCTACCTTACTTTTTCACTATGCACTAATCACAGGTATACTTCCTCTAGATATGGAGGCCACAATTAGCTACCATGGCTACTAACAACACTAATGATAGAGCTTCTTTTATCAATTATATTTATCCTTGCCACCTTTAAAGCCATCCAAAGCAGTGGTTTTTCTTCCAAATAGTTCTTCATCATGTACACAGCATTAATGAACTGTATTCTAAAATGTCGTCTGCTCTTCCCCAGTAGCTTGTTGAGTGCCTTCCCACCTGGGAGTCTCATCCATCTGGCGCTATATCTTGTTTCATTTTGGATTGTCTTGTCATAGGCCCTTTCCACAACGCACCTTTTCAAGGAAGCGCAAGCGCCGCAGCTCCGGAGCTACGCACATATGGCAAGTGCTCACGGGGCCCCAGAGCAATGTGTGATCACGCACCATTTTCAGCTCACAGCCGAAAATGAAAAAGTGCATGGTCGGTGCCTGCCAGCCCCTGGAGCGGTGCGCGATTGTGAGTGGGTAGTGTGGACCACTCCTCACATTCGTGTGATGCTCGAGGGGCCCTTTCACATGACAAATGCCATGTGAAAAGGGCCGTAGGGTTTTGAAGGTAGAAGGCTTCAGGAATAGTTTACCATCGCTACTTTCAGTGCAGTACTAAGAACAGAGGACAAGTTTGAGTAGTTCTGTGGCAAATGATGCAACTAGACTCAAATGAAAGGATGTTCAGCTGTTGACTTGCTCAGAGGTGAAAGTAAAGTCTGAAGCTGCACAACACATATTAGAGGAACACAGAATGTGAGAAGCATGAATTGGGGAAGCTAGACATTATAAATGGAATGTATAAACATTGAAATATGTTGGGTGAAGTGAGCTAAACTGGACAGGAATAAAACATTTTGAATCAGACAATTACATAGTGTTTTACTCAAGAAGTGAAAATCTAAGAATTGGAGTGGCAGTTATAGTGAGGAGAGACACAGCAAAAGCAGTCAAAAGATACAATACAAAGTCTGCTCGAATCATGTCAATAAAATTTCAGGAAAAACCCATTAATATAATCATAATTCAGGTTTATTCTTCCAAGGCAGAAGAGGAAGAAACTGAAGGATTCTATGGAGGAGTCCAGGAGGAAATTGATCACACATCAAAACAGGACTTCTTATTAATCATAAGCAATTGGAATACAAAAGTAGAAAACACAGCAGAATCAAAGATTGCAGGAAAATTTGGCCTAGGATTAAGAAATGAAGCACCATTGGATTTTGTGAGGCCAACAGTTTGTTCATCACAAACACATTCTTCAGGCAACCAAAGAAGTGACTGTGTATATGGACGTATCTGATGAACAATATACAAATCAGGTAGACTACATAATTGGAAGCAGGGAATAAAGAAACTCCATTTTCTCTGCAGAAACAAGACCAGGAGCAGGTTGGGGAAGAGCTCATGAACTGCTAATATCAAAAATTAAAGTAAAGCTGAAGAAGAACATGAAATCAATCATCGTGGCAAAACATAACTAAAAGAAATTGCTATAGAATTTAAAGATAATGTACAAAATAGATCTGCACTAATAAGCCTAACCAACCAGGAACCAGAAGAACTCTGGACTGAAGCTAGAGGCCTTGTTAGGGAAGAGTACCAAAAGACAATATCTATATCCAAAAGAAAGATGCAGTTATGTATACAGGAGAAGCAAAAGTAAAATGGGACAGAAATATGATCACAATCCTGAACCAACTGTTCAATGACTTGTGTGCAGGGACAAAGAGAAAGAGAATAACAATCAATGCAGAGAAATAGAAAACCAAAACGCAAAGACAGGTTTACATCTGAATAATAAGAAAACAAAAATGATGACCACAGATGATTTACATAACTTTAAAGTAGACAATGAAGACATTACAATAGTGAAAGATCTCCTATATCGTGTGTGTGTGTGTGTGTGTGTGTGTTCATGCCTTCAAGTTGCTAGCTTGGCTTGGTCATTAATCAAAATAGGGACTGCAGACTGCAGAAATCAAAAAAAGATTAGGACTTGGAAGGACAGCTATGAAGGAATTAAACAAGATTCTCAAGTGTTAAGATATGTCTTTGAATAGCAAAGCCAGGAGTGTCCATGCCATTCTATTTCCAATTTCTATGTACGATTGTGAAAGCTGGACAGTGAAGCTGATAGGAAGAAAATCACCTCATTGAAAATATACTGGAGGAGAATTCTGTGGGCACCTTCTACTGCCAAAAGATAAATCAATGAGTCCTAGAGCAAATCCTTTCCCTCGAAGCCAAGATGACTGAGCTGAGACTGCTGTATTTTGGACGTATCATGAGAAAACATGACTCATTAGAAAAAACAGTGATTCTTGGTTATGTAGAAGGCAGTAGTAAAAGAGGAAGACTTCATTGCAGGTGTATAGACTCAATCAAGGAAGCCGTAGCCCTGAGTCTGCAAGATGACAAGATGGCTTAGAGGTTTCTCATTCATAGGGTCACCATAAATCAAAGCTGACTTGACAGGAGCTAACAACAAAAATTCTAAAATGGCTTAACAGAGATTTTTCCCTCATGAGATATAGACATCTCACATGAGAAAAAAAGTTGGCAGAAGTCCTTTAAAAATTATGATAGTGTAATTAATGGTATTACAAAATACAGTGCACCCTCTGTGTAGGCAAGAGTTCCATTCCAGGAACCCCTACAAATACTGGAATTCATGAATGTTCATGTCCCATTATGTTCAATGGCGGTGATGTACACGTGGTTGTTTCAGCATGTCCGTGTGCATGTTGCTGCCATTTAAGCATAGGGATGTGATGCTTCACTTGAGCTGGAAATTGTGCAGATGGAAATCATGAATAAGGAGGGCCCACTGTACAGGCACCTATTGCAAGTACATCATGTGATACTTGTATCCACTAACATGTCAATGTTACTCTGAAGATCTCTCAGAGTTAGCAGCAGGAATGTGATGGCTTACATTTCCATTTGAACATACCAACCTACGAGAAAAGAAAGCAAAGGTAAAACTGGCAACATTTTCAAATACCTAAAGAGATGTCACATAGAAACAGATCAAGACCTGTTACTGGCAAGCCCAGAGGGCAAGTGCATATCTTATGAGCTTAATGTGGTCCCCCATATGCTTTTGGACTGTATCGTGTACAACCTGGCAATTTTACCAGTGCCGACTGGTGCTGAGATGTTGGCGAAAAGCATCTGGAAGGTCATGTCTGTCTATCTCTGGATTACAGAAAAAGTTTAGAGCATTGAATGAATCTTCTTGATAATGAGAGCAGCTTGGCAATGGAACCAATTACGTAAAGTAATCATACCCGGAGAATGGATTGTCATCCATTGGGAATACTCTAGCTTCTTAGGATACTAGACTGGGCTAGAAGGACTATCAGTAATCCCTCCCAAAAGAAGAGATGGGGTAGGGAGTGTTAATTGCACTCTGCACGGTGTTGTCCCATAGTAGCTGCTGATGGATAACTCCAAGAGCCATGCTTTCAATTCTTATTGTTTTTTAACTTGAAACTTGACCTGGGTCAGCCAGCTGTTTAGGTAGAGCAGGGATGAAAAATTGCCCTCTGTAGGCTATTGGACTGTGACTCCTATCAGCTCTAATCAGCATAGCCCATTGTTATTCTATGATTAGTGTCAATGCCAGAGTCCATGATTAGTGTCACTGCTACCCTCACTGGCTCATATCTTTCGTATTCATCTACTGTTCAATGGTTACATGTCAATGGAGTGGTTGGGTGGATGTATGGGATGCTGCATCCACTCTAGAGTTCCCAGTCTTTAAAGCTAATATTGTGGCCATCTCCTCACTAGACTATTATAATGCTATTATTCCACTTTCAACATCCTATGGAATCCTGAGGTTTGCAGTTTAGGGAGGGGCCTTTGAGACCCCTCCCTAAACTGCAAACCCCAGGGTTCCATAGGATGTTGAAAGTGGAATAATAGCACTATAACAGTCTAGTGCGGAAATGGCCTACATTCCACACCCTTGGCCCATTTAACCATATAGTCTTTAACAGTCTCCTCAGTTACGTTAATCCTCAGTAGCAATTTATATAGTTTAGAAAGTAAGTGCTGTGAAATGATTAGCATAATGTGATATAAGAATCTGACAAAATGTAAACTGAATGTTTAAATTCTACAAACACAATTTACATTTTGAAAATGTGTTTGACTTTTATAAAACTTTAACACTTTGCGAATGGGGAGAAATCATGATGAAAATCATGAGGGATGAGTTTTAAAATCAGAAAACATTCAGAATATGGGTAGAAAACTGGTGTTTTTGCAGCTATTCTCTCAGAAGATTAGATCCAGATCTAATCATAGGCCTATTTAAATCAGTGGAACTGAAATTGGTTGCTAACTTAACTCTCACTGATTTCAACTAGTCTACTATAACTGTGACTAAAACTGATTCCAACTCATAGTCACCAAACTGAAGAAAACATTAATTACTTTTTAGTAGTCCATATCAGACATCCCTAAGGTGTGCTCAAGACCCACTGATGAATGAGAGTTAAGAAGGACATAGCATCTCTACGAATGTTTACAAAGGAAAATCAGTTATTTGATCTAGATTTAAAATTAGCTCAAAAGCTTACAAAAATGAGTGCAGTCCTGTCCTAGGGTAATTGAGGGCAACATTTGACAATGTAACAATTTCAAAGACAAAGACTTTGAGGAACTAAGAACTAAGGCATAGCTAAGAACAGAATGGCAAACCATAGTTCTCTAATCTAGTATTAGAAAACAATGGTGTCAAAGGGTGGCTTGTTCAACTTTGTATGTCTTTTACTATGATATAATGGTCAGAATGTTGGGTTGGGAAACTGGGAAATTCTACTTAGCCAAGATACTTAGCCTCACCTACATCACAGTATTGTTCTGGAGATAAAGGGTGCATCTACACTGTGTAATTATAGTCTGGTACCACTTTAATTGCAATGGCTCCATGCTATGGAATCCTGGGATTTGTAGCTTGGTTGGGTACTTAAAATTCCCTAATATCCCCCACCCCCAGAATTACAGCATTAGAGCGCTGTGGCAGAGAATTCTAAGTACTTCAGAAAACTACGTGTGGCAGGATTTCACAGAATGGAGCAATGGCACTTAAAATGGTATCAAACTGTTTATAATGTGTAGTGTGGACTGCCAAACGTTTAGTGGAAAAGAGCAGTGTATGCCACCTTGGACTCATCTGAGGGAAAGTGAGATGCAAATGTAATTAGCAAAGTAAAGAAATATACATAATCCATAGATAGTCATGTTCTGCAAAGCAGAGTGACTGTATGCAAAAGACAGGGATGCTACACTTTGCAAAATTGCAACTCTTAAGTGTCTGATGTGCCCTCATCCTAATTAAAATCCACTTTCTCCATTCCCTCCAGGGACAAGAGACTTGTTTGTTGGAAGAGACATATCTATTATTAATCTTAAGATAGTTAGTCAAATCATTTGCACCGTTCATTAGCCAGCGTCACCTTATGGATTACTAAACAGCATCTATGCTTTTGCTAATGAGCCCCAGTAGTGAAATATCTGGGTGACAGCGATGCAATTCTAATGATGATGCAAATCATCAGTAGCAACAGGGTAGGGGGAATAGCCACAGCATATAGTAGCACTGAGGGTGGGTCTAGCTCTTATGAGAAACTGACATCTACAGGCACACATACCCATTCTCTATTATTTCAGTGCACAGGAAGAACTGTGTGGCGTTTCCTTGTGGGATTTCTGAAAGCCACTAGATTTAATAGAGGTTACTACCTATAAAATGCCTTTAAGGCAGGCGTGGGGCAAGTATACTCTGGAGGCTGCATGTGGCTTGAGGCTCAGTTTTGTGGCCCCAGCAGCTCCCCAGACTTCCCCCCAAGTTTCCAGAATACTGTCTTCTTAAAAAAAAAAAAAGTGGGTGATTTTTTCCCTCACAGATGAAAAATACCACAAAAAGTGATGGTTTGACTCCCAATCCTGTGATCTTCCAATAACCTCAACTATTCCTCAAAGAGAAGGAAGAGGGGGGGAGAGAGGGAGAGGGAGAGCGAGAAGGGAGGGGAGGGGAGGGAGTAGCCCAAAACTGGCCAAACACGAAATGAAAAGTAATGCGAGATAGTCTTCACCCCATTCACATTTGCCCACCCTTGCTTGAGCAGCTACCTCCAAAACTAGTCAGTGATGAACTGACGAGCATTGGGGAGTAGTTCTTCTTCATGAAAGTCCCCATGAGCACACTCAAAAAATCAGTCAGATATTTTTACTCATATCTGATTGTATATGAGAGCATTACCTATGCGTGTGTATGTGTGTGCAACATTTTCCAAATGCCAGCTGTAAATTGTAGAACACCCAGTGGGATAAGGATCAGCTGACATTCATAGGCTGGTGATCCCCATTCATGAACTGGCGAAAGGAGAGAGCAGAGGACAGCATCATTTCTGTCAGTCAAAAAGGCCTTATGCTTTGATCCCTCAGACCTTGGTTCCCTTGAACCCTTGATCCTAGGCCATTTCCGCACTAGACTGTTATAGCGCTATTATTCCACTTTCAACCTCCTATGGAATCCTGGGGTTTGCAGCCGGCTGGCCCCTCCCGAAACTGCAAACCCCAGGATTCCATAGGAGGTTGAAAGTGGAATAATAGCGCTATAACAGTCTAGTGCGGAAATGGCCCTAGTTACACAAGCATGCCATTGATTTGTAAGCTTGTTAGAGATACAAATTCATTCCGTAGCCTCCATCAAGTTCCTATCCCATATATATATGTTCTATCACTAGAATTCAGCTCTTTCCCACAGGTTCTGAATGTTACCAGGATTTGGATGTATACAAAAAAAATAAATATTATGGCATTATTGCATTGATGGCTTTCCAAGGGGAACCTGGGTATCAATGTGTATTTCTGAGGCAGATGCTAGTTAGGCTAGTCCTTCATTAAGCCCGAAATCAAATAGTTGGCCTTTTTCAAAATCCTTAAATAGCTTTCTTGGCTTTGTTTCCTCTGACAGCACAGGAAAATGCTGGTCAACCCACTATGAATAGTCATAAAAATGGGAATGCTTAAGTACACTTGACAAGCATGCAGTATGTTCAACAGCATCCTCTTCCAGCAGTTCACTGAGTGCTCCATAGAGTGCCAATCAAAGAGCTGCTTTGCTGGTTTGCATGTTCCATGTGCATATTAATTCCTCATATTACCCACCCCCCAAAATATGTGTTCGACTTTTGGTACAAATGCAGAGTGTGCTTGAGATTCACTTGACTGGCAGGCAGGCAGGAGTAAAATTACCCTCTGAAGACATATCTCCCTGGTTGTTAATGAACGCTTGAGCCCTTTTCACTCAGAAATCCAACCCTATTTCTCCTCACTCTACCTTTTGGCAAAAAGCCAAATGACCATTTTTTAAAAAAAAAAAATCTGAATTAACAGAAGGCTTGTAATTCTGGGTATAAAATTAACACTAATTTAGTCAATGGCAAATAATTTGTGTAAAAATAATGGTACTCCTCTTCCAAAAGCATCATTAAAGAACTGCTATTCATATCCAAAGCCTGGAAAGTTATTTCTAAACTCTAATACATTATGAAACTCATTATAAAGTGCCTGTGCTCCCAATAACTTGTTACTGTTAGCATTACGAAACAAGCGTTAATCATTTCTTCCGTTGCCTGTTCCATCGCTCATTTTCTGTTCCATTGCCCTCTCTCTCTCTCTCTCTCTGTTTTTAAAGAATACATCTAAAAGGAGAACAAAATGAGCTCAAATTTGAGGAGAAAATGCCCTCTAAAAGACCACAAAAAAACCCCAAAAACATCCACAGCCCAGAAAAAAAAGTAACAAGTACATCTCACTTGATACATGATAAAGTAATAATAATATAACCTTTTTATAAATTAATATTCATTACTTTTTTGAGAACAGATTGATTGACTTACAGGGGAAATGCCATTGTTATCTTTCTATTCCTCCCTGAAATAATATATTATAGGTACGTTATAGATTAATTGTAATGCATTATGTCCAAGCCATGTTTGCATCAAGCATCATTATTAAAATATTGTGTTTTGAGTGCTGAAGTCAAGGACACTGCCTTTTTGAGTGCTAAGATGCAAGGCCACTAAAATTCAAAATAAGTTGCCTCTTAAATCAAATCTGGTAGCTTTATAATTCCAGATGTTCACAAACATGGCTAAATTTAGAATTTTGTAATGTGTTCATTTTAATCTTAGTTGTGATTAGGATGGTGATCCATTACTAAAGTGCTACTAACATTGCAGGAACAAATGTGCAATGTGCAGTTAGGTATTTGTAACTATTACATTTTCACAGTTGCAATGTCGTGCCTAGGTTAGGAGATTTGTAGGGACTGTTGAAGTCCCCCAATCCACACTTACCAGGAAGAAGGTGCTGCAATTTGTGGGGGTCTCTTCTCCTTTTGATCAGGAAGCAGCTGACTGCTATTCCCACCCACCCCCTCACACAAGTGATCTCTGGCATGAGGGGTCCAGCTTCTGCCTGTTGCACAGGAGATCACTCAGGAAAGGAGTAAAATTGGCAGCCAGCTGTTTCTTGATTGATAGGAGAACAGACCCCTGTCAATTGCAGTGGCTTCATGGTAACTGTTGATCAGGAGGAATGGGCCAGGATTCACTGCGTAGCACCGTAATTATGGTGTTTATGCATCCATAAATCCCATACAGGAATCTGGCCATAGTATTTTTAGTATTTTTGTACATTATTTCTCTAATTTAAAAAATCCTTTAAAAATAATAGTATGGTCAGAAGTGATCCCGAATTCCCTCAAATGGTCCTCATTTTAAAAAGAAAAAAACAAGAACTACCAATTATATCAAAAGTATGACGTATTAGGCCCTTTTCGCATGGCATTTTCCATGTGGAAGAGGGCCTGGAGTGTCACACGATTGTGAGGAGTGATCTGTATGATCCACTCACAATCGCGCGACGCTCCAGGGACCGGCAGGCACCAATCGCGCACCTTTTCATTTTCAGCTGGAAGCCGAAAATGGTGTGCGATTGCGCATTGCTCCCGGGTCCCGTGCACACTTACCTGTTGTGCGGAGCCTCCGGAGCTGCACCGGTCATGCTTCCTGCCCCAGTGCAGCCTGGGAAGTCCCAGGCTGTGCTGCGGAAGGAAAAGGCGGGGCTCTCGCACGAGCAGGCAGCTCGTGTGGAGCCAAAGGACCCTGGACGTGAGAGCCTCTCACCAGAGGCTGCTCGCGCAATCTCCGCACCCCAGCGCTGGAAGAAGGTAAGGTGCAGAAAGAGCCTTAGTCTTAGCATTAGAAACATATTATAACCTTATTATTAATTTAAGGATGTTTTTTTTACAGGTAGTATTGTTACTGGCAACATATTATTTTGAAACAGCACCTAATTCATGAATGCACAACAGACCCTAATTTTATTCCAGTGAACTTTAACATTTTTTTATCATTCAAATTTAAGACTGATTACAAGTTAAATGTTAACTTCTGTACCCATATATTCTGCTTGCTTTGATGTTGAATGTTATGAAGGAACATACTACTTTGTGAAGGAAATGAAAATGTCCTATTTGCAATACACATAAGGTGCACATGAAATGATTTTCCTTCAACCTTTTTGTTTTATACCAAGATTACACTCTTCCTGCTTCACAACAGCAGCATAAGTACCGAACCAAGTCCTCCTGAGATGCCAAGCATGACTCAGTTTCCATGTCTGCTAGTCTTTTGTAAGAATGGAAAGCATATTTGCTATTATTCATTTCCTGGCTGAAAAATGTGTTTCCTAACACTGAAAAAAAAAACACTTTGGAAGAATAGCACAGTGGTGAGAATTTTGTGCATTTTTGCCTCATATTCACACATCCCAAAATGTTTCAGGAAATTGTTCTTCCCAGAAATACTCATGTTTTGGGGTGTGATAATTGTAGATGCTTTCACCAAAAAAAAAAAAAAAAAGGAGGTGGCTGGGATCTCTAGTTAGTTGTGATGTTGTTAGTAGACTTACAACTGTGTAACTGTTCCCTGTTCACATTTACAGTCATGGTTTCATTACCAGAATCATAAATGCCCCTGAAATCCACCTTAAAAGCCAGGCCATTTCCGCACTCGACTGTCATAGTGCTATTATTCCACTTTCAACATCCTATGGAATCCTGGGTTTGCAGTTTAAGGAGGGGGCAATTTTCAAGGTGGTACTGCACAATTTAAATCAGAAGGAGAATTAAAGATGCAAGGTTTTACTACTCATTGGCTATTACTAAAGCAACTTAAAGAAAGGTTTAAGATAGACAATAAGTTAGATGGATTTGAAACAAAGGAAAAAGAGATAGATAATTACTTAATTCTGAAGCAAGCCACAAAGTGGGAAAATGTATAGGATTTTATTGGATATAGATGTGGAACAAGAAAAAATTAAAAATAGCATGATAAAATGGGCTAGGAATATTGGTCATTCTCTTACACTAGAACATTGGGTGAGGTCATGGACACAGACATGGTCTCTATTACAACCAACCAGTTTAAGAGAAAACCTTTACAAAATGATCCATAGACGGTACCCTAGCTCCAACTCGGATAGCTAAAATGAGAAAAGGTGAGAAGGAGGCTTGTTGGAAATGTGAGCTTAAAGGTACCTTTTATCACATATGGTGGACTTGCTCAAAAGCAAAAGAAAGAAAGAAAGAAAGAAAGAAAGAAAGAAAGAAAGAAAGAAAGAAAGAAATTCATACAATAATTTCAGCAACATTCAAAATTAAATTTCCATTAATTCCAGAGCTATAGTTGTTAAACATGATTAATTGCCTCCCTAAACTTGATAAACTTGATAAAAAACAAAAAAGGATTTTATTATATATGGTCACGGCAGCAAGGTTATGTTTTGCACAACGATAGAAACAATCGGAACCTCCAAGTATAGAAGATTGGGCACTGAAATTATATGAAATGTTAGAATATGATAAAATCCAGCTTTTGATATTGGAAAAACCTATAACACAGACTAGAAACAGATGGGAAATGGTAACACCCATATGGGAACACATATGGGGTAAGAAGGCAATTTTAGGTATAGGAAACTTAAGCTAATTAGCTAAAATGATTTGATCTACTTTTAGATGGAAAAATTGAATAGGTTCTAATCAAGTAAGTAATATATGTAGAAATTCAGATAAGTAATTTAGTAAAATAACTACAACTAGTTAACTAAATTAAAATGGGACCTTAATTTATATTCCTGCTATAGAACCATATAGAAGTTAATTAATAAAATCATTAGTGTCTCTATAATTACAGGTGTTATACGAGTATGGATATGAATATGAATATGGATAGGTATTGGGATCTAGTAGTCTTATGGTTAAAACTCTGTTAATTTTTTTTAGCTATTAACAAGTCTTTTTTCAAGATACAGTAGACTTGTATGGGTAACAGAAGTAGTTAGGGAAAATAAGGGACATTCTGGTTTAATTGATATAGATGATCCAAGAGGGTAAAGAACAAATATTTAATCACTCACTTCTTGAGGTGGGGGTGTGGGAGAAAGGCGGGGAGTGATGAAGGAGGGATGTATTAAGCGTTACCAGAATCTTACTAAGTTAATATTACAACAATATTTGTTAATACTGTGGTTGTATAATTCTTTTTATTATAATCTCTCCACTCACTGTTTTCTTTTATATATTTCAATAAATTAATAAAAATAAATAAGAAAGAAAGAAAGAAAGAAAGAAAGAAAGAAAGAAAGAAAGAAAGAAAGAAAGAAAGAGGAATAATAGCACTATAACTGTTAGGTGCAGAAATGGCCCCAGTCAGCCATCCCAAGCAATGGAGTTCTGCAGGGAAACAATGCACTTCAGAAAGACATAACCAGCACCCTCCTGCCAGTGAGTGATGTCATGAAGGGTTCAAGCAGGGACCGATGTGGGGTGCTGTCACAATTCTTCATCATACCATACACAGGAGGGGGATGGTCATGTCATCCTGCGGCACCCAGGTCTCCAGCACTTGGCACAGTTGACTGGCCTTTAAAGTGCTTTCAGGGGTCAGAGCAGGACACAGAGTGGAGCTACAATATTAGTTACATCTCTGATACAAGATTTCGGCCACCATTTGCAGACAGCTCTGTGTGTTTTTTGTGTAAGACTACTATTTCTATACAAAACCCAGAAATCTTGTACAACAAAAATTTTACACACACACACACACACACACACACAATCTTGTATAAAAAAGCAACTTGTGCAAAAACAAAGTTGCCACACAGTTTTGTTGTTCAAGATTGAAGTTTTCTGCACAAGATTTTTAGATATTTTTTGTAAGATTTTTGTTATGCACGTGTTGTACTTTGTTTCAAAAATAACAATCTTACACAAAAAAATACATGTGGCCATCCAGAAACAGTGTTCTTGTAAAAAGAAAGGAAAAGAAAAGAAACAACACGCACACTCTCTCTCTCTCTACTCACAGAAAAAAAAAATAGATGTATTCCTTCACAGAAGTAATTTCCCAAAACAATTTGGGATGTGTGAATACCAAGCACAGAAATACTGTATTTGCCGGTGTATAAGATGCACCAGCATATAAGATGCCCCCCATTTATATGTGAGCAAATACTGTTTGCTGGTATATAAAACACACTGGCATATAAGAGGCACCTCATTTTCAAACAGTATTTTTTCTGGGGGGGGAAGTGAGCCTTGCACACCAGAAAATAAGATATTTGTTTTCTCAACAACATGGAGAAAACTGTGGAAATTATTTTCTAGGATAAAATCACTGAATATTTCTATCCCTAGATTACCACTGTAAACAATCCCACATGTGACAAGGACCAGTCAAAACAGGATATAGCACAGGTGGACAAGATGTAGCCTGTGGACTGCATGCCCTTGCCAGACCAAATTTGAGACACACATTCTAAAGCCCTGGCTCTCTGAGACTCTCCCAGATAGCTACCTTAAAGGAGGAGGGAAATGACAATTTTGCCTCATCTTCCCCAACCACTTTCAAACTTCTTAGGGGCTTTTTCCCCCTTCATTTTGGGGTGGAAAGCCCACCATGGACCTAAAACAGGCTGGAGGGAATTCAGTTAAATTGGTAATCACATCCCCAAGATTGGCCATTTGAGGACAAAAAAAAAAAGTCATATTTGGGGAGTGCCAAGGTAAGAGGGGTATGCGCAGCCCTTTGAGGCCCTGTGGACAGATTTAGTCCTCTGACCTCTGGGAGTTCCCCACCCTTCACATGTTTGTTTATTTGTTTGTTTAAATATTTATAGCTCCCTGTTATCCAGAGATCTCAGGACAGCACACAATGGAACCGGCCTGACTACGAGATGGGAAAGAAACCCAGATTAAGCATGCCACTTGATGCCACTAAATTCCAGAGAAATCTCATCCAAATGTGTACCGCTGGATTTGTAACTTAGCTAGCAAATTACTAGTTCTGATGGGTTCAGTACATGCATCACTTGTTTTGTATGCTGCTCCTTGCCTGCCTTTATTATCTGTTTGGTTTTTATTATCTATGTGGAAGTTCACATTTTGAAGTCAGTGCTTAGCCTAATGACTGTCGTGCCAGTTCCAACACTGTGCCCTGTGCTCTCAGCACCCCACCCTTGGTGTCGGTGCACATCTACAGAGATTACTTCAAGTCATGAGGGGATAATTCATTCTCATCTCCCATTAAAATCGTCCGTCTCTCTGGCTAACAAGAGCTGCCAACAGGACCACCAATTAATACTGTATCTAGGGATGTCTGGCAGACCGAGGAGGTTCTTTATGATGCAGGATTCAGTAGACAAACTTCTAGCATGCTGGGAAATTGTTTCAATATTAAATACATAAACTGCACTGACTCCCTAGGCTAGTGATATTTTTTATAGTGAAGAAGACATCTCTTCTCCTGTAACTCTACATTAGTCCTTGCCATATAGCAGAGGTGGATAAAACTTCATAACCTGTTGGTGGATTTCCCAGAGGCATCTGAGAGACATTTCATCTTGGCTGCTGTGAGAAACACAATATTGGGCTGCATAGGCCACTGGTCTGATGGAGCATGGGTTTCAAAGCGGCCTTCCTTAATGAAGTGATCCAGCTTCTGCAGTCTTTTTTTTTTTTCCAGAAGAGATTTCTGACATATTTTCATTCATTGCAAGCTTGCAGGAATCACTGTCACATCTGTAGCAGTTAAATATGCAGCTTTTGCAGGGTGGGGGGGTCATTAGGCACAAGCCGCAGTCTGTGTGACGACCAAACAAAGACTCCAGTTTCTTGTTCAATCTGACAGGAAAACAAAAACAAGCATTTGGCTATTTGCCTTGAATATGTCAGTATTCTACTGTGTCAGGGGCCAGTTTGTTCAGGTGGAAATTCCTTTAAAATATGGCCAAATGCCAAGGTTCTGTCTCATTATTTTTCAAAATCTACACAAAATGACCAGCTCTCTTTGCTAGAGCCTGCAGAAAAGACTTGTGAGCCAAGATCTACATGTGTATTGGAGTGGACAAAGCCAAGAGAAGACTAGGATACAAGCAGCTATGCTAATGGTTTTGATCTTTGCGATCTACCCAAGACACCAACATTTCAAAATAAAGGATCCGATGGGAGGAGCAGGAAATGCCAATACTTTCTTATGTCCTGTTTACCCTTAGATGTCAGCAATGACTAATGAGTAATTGAACTCTTCCTACAGCATTACTACAATTTAATTTCTCATTTTGATGTTCATTAACAGATACTGTTATGGATTCTTGCCACAAATGTTTCTCCTTTTTGGTGTTCAAGAACACTGTTGGTTGGTGACACGTGCCACACATTTCTTTTGCCCAAACAACCTTACAGAAATGGCTACAATCTTTCAGTTACTTCTTGTTTTCTGTGATCTCAATGGAATAAAAGTCACACTATAGTATACCATCAGGAAATTTCCATCATGATGGAAAAACCTATGGGAGGGAAGTGCTATAAAACTCCTGTACATGAACTTATATTGTTGTGTGGCTTCAAGTCATTTCCAGCTTATGATGATCTTAAGGTGAATGTTACTGCCCTGGCTAGTCCGAGCTTTGGGGATATTAAAAGATATCCTTTTGATATCATAATTTGGCTTCACTTCTCTATTCCCTTCCACGTGCTTGCGAGGCCCCCGGACAAGCACGCATACAAGGTTGGCCGTTAATCGCCGTAATATTCCTGAACAATACAGGCAGGCCAGAAAATAGCTGACTCGCCGCTTTAGGAGACCTCCAGGCAAGTACTCTAATTAGGTATGCACGCAACTTACAAAAGAGCCTCTGCCCCGCGATGGCAGCTTGATGGGTTAACTATACAATAACCAAGTACTCTGCGTTTGCATACTGGCTACTCTATTGAGAACCTCTGCGATAACTCAATCATTCAGATTCTGACCTTTTGGAGGCTTTGTCTCCAACTCCAAATCTATTGTTTTCCCCCAAGTACGGCATAGCCTGCAGTCACAATTCTCCTTATAAAAACCCTTGATTCTGAGACCTTCCTGGGATCGCTCCCGAGTTTCATCCCGCCTTGCTGCCGTTTTGCTTGGCGAGCCTCCCCTCAGCTCCACGCGCTGAGCTACATCGCATCCCAGCCTCGCTCTCTATTTTTCTGGGCTTCAGGACAGGTGAAGTATCACCCAAACCAGCAATTCCTCTAAAAATCCCGCTATACCACTCCAACCTTTATTTTCTTTAGTTATCTTGTGTGAATGTGTCACATACACTGTTTTGCTTGTGTTTAATAAAAGATCATTTATTGTTTCAACTTTTGTGTACTCCTTGACTCGGCCTGACCCCGTAGACATAGGGTTCAAGATCTCGCTACGTTACCCTGCCTCTCGTAACGCTAAGCAGTGCTCTGAGCTAATTTTCCCCACCTTTAGTTGAGCACATTTTGGTGTCTCTCCCGGGACCCCCAGTACACAGGGTAACATGAACTTATCATGGGGTTTTCTTGGGGCTCAGAGTGTGATGCACCCAACATTACCCAGTCAGTTTCCATGGTTGAGCAGGGAATCAAAATCTGGTCTCCAGGGTCATAGTTTAGTGCTCAAATCACTATAGCATGCTGGCTCTCAGCAACATATATAGTCATGTATAAATATATTCTGTGACAAAAGCAAATTTGATAGTTTAAACCCCTCAAATCAAAGTACAGTGTTTTAGGTTGGCAATAGACCTCCTAGTGTATGAGAGAAAGAAAGAGAGAAAGAATGTTACCTTTTACACCTTGACCTTGGAAGCTAAGCAAAGCAGGCCTGTTTAGTACTTCGAAGAAGGATCGCCAAGGAATACAAGGTGTTGTAAGTTAAATTTTAGAAGAAAGTAGATGCAAAGTACCTCTGAGTATTCCTTATCTAAGAAAACCATACAAAATTCATGGGCTGTCCACCTGTCAACAGATGATGAGAAAGCACATACACACACCTTTAATTTTTTATGGCTAGAATCCTGTTGGTGATTTACGGCACGATAATGGTCATTTACATCAGTGTAAGTCAATTATTTTACTAGAACATAATGGCAGCAAGGAGCCAGCCCCAATAGGCATCCTCTTCAGGAAAGTTGACTTGCTGGGTCGCAGGCTGCTCAAGAGTTGGCTGGACAGCTTTATCTGCTCACATAGATGGCTTTTGTTGCCCTTCCCCAGTGTCATAGCACCCAAGGCCTCTTTTCCTTTGCTGCTGTGCCTCTGCCACCACTTCCTCTTCTACTGGCTTAGTTATGCTAGAAAATAGGATTCTGGCCAATACGTCCTTTTCATATAAAAATTTATGCTGGAGACTCTTCTTGTCTACTGCCATCAATGGCAAAATCTCTCTGCAAATAGAGATCTTTCTGGGCTTTCTAATTGCAGGCAAGCAGATGTTAACTTGAAAGAGACTGAGGGAGGCAAGTGATACTGCTTGTTCCTAGCTGGTGCATGCTTTCCAAGTTGTTTAAACCTATGATTGTTGTGCTAGCAGCATTTTTGTTGGCTACAATATGCCTGTCAGTAAAGGACAGATCTAGTTTATTTAAGCAGCTTGAGAGCTAACACACAAAGCCTCCTAGGAAAGGTATATTTAAGAAGAAATCTTTCCTCTTTATTCATTACAGTATTTGAAAAATGACTCACTGTTACTCATGAGACCCAGTTTTGGGGGGAAAGTGAGATGATGATGATGGTGATGGTGGTGATGATGATGATGATGATGATGTGTCACAGATTCTTAGGTTCTTCAATAGATTGTGAATCATTTATGATCCAACACTCCAGTTGGTAACAACTGGTAGACTGTGAAATCAATGATAATAATACAAATATAGTATAATACAATGCAATGCAACACAATGCAGTACAATACAATACAAGTAATAATAATAGCTTAGGTAATGGATATGGCCATCCTGAGTGACAGCAGAATGGAAGACAAAGAGAAGGAGAGAATTATGAAATATTAAGACCTACAAACCTATTCAGCACTTCTAGGAAAAAAGAGCAACTGTGATTCCAATAGTAACAGGTGCTCTGGGAACAATTTCAACTGACAAAACATGTGAACGAAATCACCATAGACAGGATCACAACAGCTCAGTTACAAAAAGTGACACCGCGTGTAACATGCCACATTAACCAATTATACCTCATCAATTCCTAGATTCTCAAAGAGAATATGAAAAGGTGATGGTCCAAAACTCCTCTTATACATCTCTCCTGTGCACCTGTTTGGATGCAAATTGGGTCCCATTGTGCACCAGTCCCAATGTACATCAGGTTCTATTATGTGTTGGTTCTGGTGTGCATGAGTCCCCATGTACAATGGTCGCTGCATTGACTCTTTAATGTAGTAACTTACAGCAGCCCTTTGCTGAATATAGGTGTTGCAAAACTGTTCAGTTCTGTTTCCCAGAAATTCCCACTTACGAAGACATAAATCCTCAAGTAAATTCTGCCTCAATAATAATAATAATGAAATTACTTTTGAGCTGCTCGTTGCTTCCAGTTACTTTCTGTAACTCTTTTGAGAAAGAAAAAACCTTAAGATTGGTAAAGGAACGGCATTAAATTTGAAAAATTCCTGTCAAAAGCCTCCAAAAATTCCTTTAAAATAAATATTGAAAATAATTAGAACAAATTACTTCTTGTACTAATATCATAACTTCACTCTTGTTTAATGTATTGCTATTGCAATGCAACTTCCGTACATATCCATGTTATAAACATGTATTGATTTTATATTAGTGTAACTATTCTGATCTCAGCCTACAAATCCCAGTGGTTGTCTTTAGGCAGGGGTACTAAAGTTCTTTTCTGGTCAAGGTCTCTCCTTACATACACAGACAAACCACAAAGGAGTGTGAGGAAGGTGACAAACCATTGCTTCTACATGTCAGAGTCCATGTCAATGGGGCAGTGAATCCATCCCAGGTTTTATTCTGGACTGTAAAGGAGCTATCCAGTATGACAAAACATAGCTCCGAAACAGATCACTACTTTGGTAGCCACTGACAAGCAAACCACTGCCATGGGGTAAGGACAAGACTATTACTCCAAATAAAATATATGGTACATACATGGGCTGGTATCCTTCTGAGCTTGACATAAGTATTTGTAACTGTTCAGTAATCACGTTTATGAATATGACATTACTGCCACAATTGCAAATGTCCCCCCAAACCTATCTTAGTAGTGAGGAGTTGTGAGAGGGAGCCTGCTTCTGATTGTCACACCACAGCTCTCTGGCAGAAGGAGGCTGGAAATGTCATCCCGCAGCACCCCAATGACTAGCAGAACACACTTGTATTATTCAGTGCCGCTTTTGACTGTTAAGGCAGGTTTGGAGAAATGGGTTAGGAGATGTTATATAGTTACACATTTGTAACTGCATCTGTAATACACATTCTCAGCCACAATCTGTTATCAGGATGTGTAAATAAGGTAAAGAGATGCATTATAGACACCTTACCATAATAGACAATTGCAAATAATGCAGAAGTGTGTGTGACAAAGTGTATATATGAACTACAGCTGTCAAGATTTATTTTATTCAGGCAATCACACTGTATTAAATGATCTTAAGCAGGATGCCACCTGGTCATCTGTTTTACATCTGTCTGTTTATCTGTTGGCCTGCCATCGAAAGATAGTACTGAATGGCACTACCAATATGTCACTGAGTGTGGGGTGTAATTACTGCATTTCCCATATTCTGAGTGATGACTTTCTGCCCTTCTGCTGAGATAATTATAAAGGTGCTGATGAGTTAGGCATCTGTGGGAATGAACATGTGATGGGCAAAAAGCTTCTTCAGACATAAACAAGGACTTTCAAGGTTGAACTATACGGTTGGGGGAAGACATCTAGTGTAAAATTAAAATTAGTCACTGTGTTTATCAAAACACATGGCCACATTCACCTACAAGCCCATCTAACTGAAATACAATCTGCATTTTCATTCCAACTGTAAGCACCTCATGACTATGAACCTACCGTCTTAAAATGCTATATGTTGCAGTGTTCCTATCTTGAACCATAGACCTACATAGTACACTGTTAATGATATTGGTTTAATCAAGTGTCATATCTTTGAGAGAATCACTTAAAATCATAATGAAAGTTATGAAAGCTCCATAGCAATAGAGGTGGTATTGTTACATGGCAAATATAATTACTACTGTTTGTAACGCAAAGGAATCTTGCTGCACCTTTGAGACTAACCGACTCAAAGATGCTACAAGATCCTTTTGCCTTCTGACCTAACTTACAGGGCTTCATCTTTGAATTCTAATCCTGTTTGTGAACATCTTATCCCTAAATAAACAGGAGTGCTTGTTAGTGTATTTAAAAAAAAGAAAAAGAAGAAGAATGGGCCAGGAGCAGAACATGATGCTGATTTTTAATAGAGAATATCCTCAAAGAAAGTAAGAGAATAAATTTCTTGCACATTCTATATTGAAGTACAGGAAAACTTAAAACAGAATATGAATTTTCCACTGCAGTTATTGGTACATGAACACAATTCATCCTCTCCACCTCATTTGATTATTTTCCTTCATTCTTTAGAGGATGCTTCATTTCCATGAGCATTTTGAATGGGGGGCATGGAGAGGATGGGGATGGGTGTCTCTTAAATAGCTTTATAATACAAATCCATCCCTTTAGTCTGGCAATCAGCCATTATTTAATAGTCAACGATAAGAATAACAAATGCAGCAATTCCTCAAAAGTTGTCACACAGTGAATGTGCAAATCCTCATATTCCAATAGGCTGCCACAATCTTTTTGCTCCTGTTAGTTCTTGTACTTTTATTTTTATAGTCTTGGCCAGAGAGATACTTTCCACTACAGCTTATTGAAAATCTACTTGTAGTAGAAGTGGGAAAATGCAAATCCTGAAAAAGCATATGAATGGTGCAATATACAGTATTTACATGATCAGCTACCTAAGTTGAATATTGCTGTCTTTTGATATTTATCCCCCCCTATGTTAGCAAAGGATACATTGATATTAATCTGTGTGCTAATGTTTTGCCTCATTCTGAAAATGTCATCCACAGAGCCTGGAAAAGTACTTTTTGGACTGAAGTTCCCAGAATCCCTAGTAGGATTCAATATAATTCTAGGAGCTGTAATTCAAGGAAACTTCTTTTCTAACCTCTGGTCACACTATTATGACACTAAAAGATAACTCAAGGGGTGTTTTCCTATCAAAAATTGCACCTGAAACAGAACAACAAACTATAAAGCAATATACAGTCTAAACAGCCAGTAGTAGCTAGTCACTGGAACATTACATTAATCTTCCATGCAAGCAAAGTCATGCTCAAAATTCTGCAAAAAAGATTTTGATCAGATATGGAGTAAGCAATGCCAGATGTCCAAAGTGGGGCCAGGAAAGGAAGAGGCATGAGGTACTGTATTGCAAACATATTTTATTGCAAATTTAATTGGATAAGGAAACACACCAAAGAATTTCAGAAGAAAATCAGCATGTGCTTTACAGATTATACCAAAGTCTTTGATTGTGTGGATCATGAAAAACTTGCTCTTAAAGAAATACCACAACATTGATTGCCCTGATGTATAACCTGTATTCAGTACATGAGGCTATCATCAGGACAGAATACAGAGAAACAGAATGATTTCTAGTTGCCAAAGAGGTCAGGCAAGGCTGCATTTTATAACTTTTTTCTTTAATTGTATGCTGAACATGTCATATGCAAAGCAGGATTAGACTTTGGGATAGGAGGCATGAAAACTGGATAAAAAAAATCAACATTTTAAAATATGTAGATGACACCATACTACTAGCAGAAAAAAAGCAAAGATTTGAAACGATTACTGAAGAAAATCAAGGAAGAAAGTACAACAGTAGGTTTAGAGCCGAACATTAAGAAAACCAAAATAATGACAACATATGATTTACATAACTTTAAAGCAGACAATGAAGACATTGAAACAGTTCAAGATTTTCCAGTCTTGGCTCATGGAGCCATTCCAGATGAGTAGCTTTAATATAAAAGAGGTTTTACCCTCTCTCACCTCCACATCCCAAAGCCCAAATGGAATATGAACATCTAGATACCTCCAGGTTTGGGGCAGAGGGTTGTCTTCTAATTTGGTATTTCAAGAGTTGGTGTAGCCTGTGGTGGGTGGTAAGTAATGAAAATCTGGCCACCAGGACCATCAGATTTGTCTTACTCTGTTCTACCAACACACACTCATTGATAGGACTTAGAGGAAATAAAGGCTGTTCTACTAGTGATCTACCACATCTTGTCTTTAAGTTGGGCTAGCACAGAAATATTTGTCACGGGAATGCTGGGGTTTGCAGTTGAGGGAGGGGCATTTAGAATTCTCAGCCAGAGATCAATTTGGCCTCCATAAATTACAAACCCAAGAACTCCACACGACATTGAAAGTAAAATAATAGCACTATAACAGTGTCGTGCAGAAATGGTTATAGATTGAAATTCAGACATGGTGCATGCAAATCTGCGTCTTTCAAACATTTTAAAATTAACATAAAAGCACTGTAAAATTATTCTAAAAATTAATTACAAAAAAATAGACAATAAACATGTATTTTCACATTGTGGACAAGAAAGCATTTTCCCATTTTCTCTGAAGAGAAAGTAATATCACTGTAGATACCTTCCTCACTGTCTAAGCTGATACTGAGGAAGTTGCATAAACAGGGCTCAGTTATAATTATTACACCTGCTAGATCACTATAGGCTCAAGAAAAAGGCCATTTCTGCACTAGACTGTTATAGCGCTATTATTCCACTTGCAACATTCTATGGAATCCTGGGGTTTGCAGTTTTGGGAGGGGTCGGCCAGCCCCTTCTGAAACTGCAAACCCCAGGATTCCATAGAATGTTGCAAGTGGAATAATAGCACTATAACAGCCTAGTGCAGAAATGGCCAAAGAAAAATGAATGCATATGATACAGGTGCTTATTGAAAACAAAAGTCTTCACTGTGCAACCCTGTGTATGTCTACTCAGACATAAGCCCAACTCTTCCTGATAAGACTTACTCTGAATACATGTGTGTATAGGACTGCATCCAAAAGAAAATAAATCACCTAATATATGTTACAGAATTCCTTTCCCACCGGCACAAAAGTCCATTAATGGCCTAAGAGCTATTTCCATTATGTCTCTTGAAGTATCCTCTATAAATCTTTTGTCAGTATTTTCTTAACTATGTATTATTATAAACATCACTGCCATTGCAGAACATTCTTGCTACTTAGCAAGCATTTTCATGTTTCTGTTTCTAGACATTTGCAGATCAGCCTAAGGAAGAATTATGCTCAAGGCAAAATGTGATTTTATTGCTCTCTGTAATAGGCAGATATTTCTTGCAAGGGATTTCCTGCAATAAATACCTGTGTCATTCCAACTAGAAGAAAGCTGTTGCTGTGAAACACCTTGCAGTTGAAATATGGCCTTTGTTACATGAATGATTGCGTAAGTACTACAGGTCTTGTACTCTCACTGCCAGGGATGGGGGAAAAGGGCTTTGTTGTTTTGCGTCAAGTGCTGCCAGTAAAGTAAGAACTGTTTCTTTCCTGGAACATAGCCGGTTGGGTGCTAGTACTGGGCATGTGCCAGAGGGAAAAGGGAGCACCAAGGAAACTGTGGCCTAAAATGCTACCAGCTAAAGGGTGTAACACACACAGAAAGAAACAATCCTGTCGGTTTCCTTTTTCCTAGCCATTATCCAATTTGTTCCACATTTAACAAAACCACATCAGAAAATTTTAGGATGGAGGACCACTTCTATCTCTCTATTCTTTTGGAATAGTTCAGCCAAGTTGCTTTTTGCAATGTAAATCCCAAAATCTCCCAGCCAATATGGGCAACAGCCAAGTGGGCTGGACATACTGGGAATTTTTACACACATTTCTTTCAGGTAAGGAATGGAAAGCTTATCTATTCTAAAAGCCCACTCTAATCCTCAGACTGGGTAAACTTCAGACTTTGTAGATCTAAAGTTGTTGTTTTCAAATATATTAGAAAACATAGCGAGGTGAAAAATGAAAAGGTTGGGGCTGGGAAGTCCTGATGCAAAATGGTGGCTCATAGGTGGCGTCAATTAGCTATCACACCTTAGGAATTGTATTCTGGGATGAACTGGGTTGACCATTACAAATCTTGAATGGAGAAATAGCAAAGTGGTGGAGGGCAAAGCTAACTGAGCTACATAGTCTGACCTACACTGACTAAATTATCTTTCTGCCCTCAGAAATGTTTCATACCATCTCCAGTGCAAAAATAAGATTCAGCTGCTAGCCTATGTCTAGGCAGGGGATGGGCACCATCTGGTTCTTTGTTCAGGTTAAAGGCCCTTTTCACACGGCATTTGCCATGCGAAAGGGCGCCTGGAGCGTTGCGTGACTGTGAGGAGCAATCTGCACAACGCACTCACAATCGCACGACACTCCAGGGTCTGGCAGATGCTGCTCGCACACTTTTTCATTTTCGGCTTTCAGTTGAAAATGGTGCGCAATCGCGCATTGCTCCAGGGCCCCACGCACACTTGCCGTGCATGCGAAGCCTCTGGAGCCACGGAGGTCCCCTTCCTGCCCCAGCGCAGCCTGGGAAACTCCCAGGCTGAGCTGCAGAAGGAAAAGGCGGGGCTCTCGCACTACCTGCTCAGGAGCAGGCAGCTCATGTGGAGCTGAAACAGTGGGGATGCAAGAGCCTCTCGCTGGAAGCTGCTCATGCAATCCCCGCACCCCAGCACCGAAAAAAGGTAAGGTGCAGAAAGGGCCAAATGTCTAGCAAAATTCAGGCAGCTGTCGTCCTGTTCAGCAGCTTCAAGGTTGTAGACTGGACTTGCAATCTCATTACTGGTAGGGTTTCACATTTATGCTCTCCAGCATGAACCCAAAAAGCTACGTATTCAACCTGGTAGCACTTCTGCCAAAGGGTTTCTGAGAACTGGCAGACTGGAGCACCGGAAAAGACTTCTGTTGTTCTTTCCTCATCATGGCAGTGCCTTGAGATGAGGGGTCTCTCCAGGTGCCTGTTCTTGACAAGTGCTGTAACCAGAAGAACTCTTCAGATGTTGTTTCCTAGTATCCCGATCTCCAGCACCTTGAAAATGCTTTGGTTAAAGAGTTGCCAGGCTAAAAGATAGATTTTGCAAAGTGGTGTCAGCAGATGTAACTACAACAATGGAGTTCTGTTATTGTAGCTTTGTCTGATGATGTAGAAATGTAGTGTCAGTTTCTTGCTGCTAAAATAATAATGTATTTAAAAATCTCTCACTTGTTAATTTTGAACACATAAACCTGAATCCTACTGGTAGCCTCATCTAGAGGAGACATAATTAATCAGTTACAGAAATGTGAGTTGATACTTATGTAAATCCCATTCATTCAAGGAGTCTCTTCTAATTTTGACTAGCAATTAGATTCAGGTTCTATTACCCAATGAAACATCCCCAAACCTGATAGGTGTTGTCTAGATGCCAACTCCTATTACCCACAGTCAACCTTTCTGTATGGATACCTTCCATATCTGTGGTACTACAAACCTGATGGTAGGAAGGGATGGGTTTCAAGTGTAACACGTCAGGATTGTACAACACTGGAAAAGACAGGTCTGAAAGCTAGAGGAGATTGAGAAACCTGTGGCCCTTGAAAGATCCTTGGGATCAAAAATTTTCATCGTGGCTACCTCTTGGCCACATTGGCTAAAGGAGCTGGGAGCTGGACCTCAATAGCTTCTGAGCAGATACTCGTTCTCAATCTTAGAATAGAACATGGTACATTTGCCATGGGGACAGGATCAGCCAGGGGATTCACCACCCTAGGAGCAGCAAATCTACTCCTTTAGAGCCAGCTCTCCTACAGACGTTTTGTGGGCTCTCTATCCATGCTCAGCCTCTAAAGGGGTAGGGTCCAGCAACAGGAGAGCTCCTGTTTAACTCAAAGCAGCTGCAGAAGGAGCAGTGGTAAAATTAAGAGTGGATTACTGTTCCCCTCTGTGCAGAGATGTTGCAGAAAAGAGCCTATTCTATCCCATCACCGCTGTAAAGACCAAAAGGTTAAGAACTCTGTAATTGTGTTCCGAATATCTGTACCTGGTAGGAATGAGCAAGAAGGAAATTGTTTCAGTGTTCTGTATTGTTTTCATTATTGAAAAATGGAGTCATTCTATTATCTATTGGTAGCAAGAACATTTTTTTCGTTGCTGATCTTTTTCCTTGTTTTCCTTTCATTCTTAAAACCTAAGCTCACCTCTTTCTTTTCCTGTTATTGTATCTGTCCATGTAACATCTACAGTAATGGCTGTATCATCTGGCAATTTTCTATAGCAGCACCACATCTACCTACAGCCCTCTGCAAATATTATGCCTAGGTTTTTCTCTGCCTCTGTCCAAAGTGGCATTCACAGACAGAGAGCAGCTAAAGTCCAAACAAGGACTTCAGAGCAAGAAAAGTTCCAAGTGGTACCTAGGTTGGAGCAGAGAAAGGGAACTTTTGGCCATCCAGATGTTTGGATTTCAGTTCCCACAAGCCCAAGCCACTGTAGTCAAAGGCAAAAGAGATTTTGAGAATTATAGTCCAAAAGATGAGGAGCAGCAGAGTTTCTCTATCCCTGGGCTACTGTCATGCTCATGTTCTTTCAGCAACAAAGAATCCTAGACTAAGGATTAAATAGGGCTAGAGCTCTGTCTGAGTGACTTGCTCTACCTCTGCTGAAATGTAATTAAAGGTGGCTTGTCTACATTTTTAATTGCTGGCTTTCCTGGCCTTTGACAGACTGCCACAGTTTCTGGTAGTCTTCAAAATGTGGGGAAAATGGAAATGTATTGTGACATCTCCAATCTGGGACAGTAGACAGAATAGCTTCTCAAGAGCTGATATGAGGAGGGGCATTTTCTGAGGTTAGGACTGAGGGTGATCCTCTCACATTTCATCACCTCCTCATTGTTCACTAAATGACTTGGGGCAAGATATTTGAGAGACCACATCTTCCTATATGAACCTGCCTGGAATGTGAGATTCTGAGTAGAGGCACTGCTGCATGGCCCACCACTCCAAGAAGCTAACTTGGTGAGTATATGCAACAAGGCTTTCGCTGTAGTGGCATCCTGGCTGTAGAACTTCTTCCCAAGGAAAGTCAGGCTGGCTCCATCCTTCTTGATTCTCCATCCTTCCAACAGGGAAACAAAACTACTATTTGTGCAGGGAAACATCAAATGTATCATTTGGTAAGATGGTTCTTTGGACCTGCACCCCTCTAGGTGGACACATTGATAATATCCCTGCAGCCCATGGTTGAAATCATCCCTATTTTTTTTAAAAAAAATTCCCCTATCTATTTTGTTTTTTGTTGTCTAGTTTCCTCTATGCAGGGACATTTTTATTTGCTATTTAGTATGTGGGGAGTACACAACAGAACAGGATGCAGAAGCAGAGCACATAGCACAAGCCAACACTTGAGCTATTTGATATTCCTTTCCTAGCCCTAAAGTAACTTTAGAGGTTACAGTTATGACACAGAAGGATTCAAATTATATCTCATTAAGTTACAGGCACTGTTTGTCTTCCTGTTAATAGCAAACACAGACCTATGTGGAGGTTGGTAATCCTTTCTTCTCCCCGCCACCTTGCAGTGGAAACTCCCCTTGGACCAATAGTTGATCTGCTGAACACCCCACATGGTCATTCATGCCTGGAGGGGGGTTGCAGAAGCATACAGCTTCCCCAGTGGACCTGAATGGCTCAGGTGATCACTTTACATCTGGCTATGGGGACATAGTCAGATACTTCTCTGATAGCCCTCTCCTCTTCTGTCCTCCAGGAAGGTATAGCCATGGGTGTGGGGGCTTCTGAAGCTCTATACTAAGTCCAGGAGGTGGTAAATTGCTCAGCTTATTGTGGTTCCACTGAGCCGTTCAGGTTTGCAGCCAACTTTCACCTTAAAAACTCTACAGCAGCCATGCTGGCTGAGGGATTTGGGTAAGTGGGGTACAAAAAAAAAAAAGGATTTTTCTGAAGTTTAGAATTATAGATACTTACTTCCAAATCTTGAATGGAGCAAAATCATGTTTAGCCTGCATACAGTTGCTCGGCACATTTCCTGCAATGCCAGAACAGCCACACTTGGCAGAATGCTATGGGTGGTCCCCTCTCTGTGCTCTTTTCACTGGCAAGCAAGATCTTCTTATTCAAACAGATCTTCAGGCTTTAACTGGTTGGAGTAAAAGAATGTACAGAGAGAATACTTTTGCATGTCTAATATGTGCTTAATGTGTTTTTAATTGTTTTAAACTAGTGTTTTAATGGGATCAATGGTTTAATGCCGTTTTAACTTCTGTACCACATATTGCTTTAGCTCTTTTTATTGTAAGCCACTTTGGGACACATATTGGGAAAAAGGCAAAATATAAATCAAACAAATGAATAAATAAGGCCCAGCTACTAACGTCACAAGCTAACATTTCATAACAGAATTTACTTCTTTCTTTTTTGTTTGTTTTAGAGCAAAACCACAAACAACAATTTGAGCAACAACAACAACCATTCCTATGTACTCAGCACCTAGAAATTTACTTGTTTACATTCCTTTCCCAATAGCAGCCTTGATTTTTGCCCTAATTGATTGGATAAAAGTCAAACATATTTTATTTTCCAGATAAGTTCCCTGCCTGATTTGCTGCTACGGTTGAAATCACTACAGGTAAGAGCTGCTCAAGAGTGATAAATCAGTCATTTGATAACATTTGAGAAATAGGCTTTAATAATGTTGGCTGGCATTCTGTATTGCCCTTACAAATTCATAACCCAGAGTTACAGATTCGTAACTGCTCCATATATGCTACCACTGTGTATTGGTGATTATTGCCTTCCCAAACTTACTTTACCAGGTAGAAGCTGCACCAAGAGATGAAGATCTGTTCAGCTAGTTATTGAGGCACGAGGATGTTGCTTCCAACTGAGTGAAGTTGCAGCAATCAGAGTTAGGACCCCTACTGCAATTCTTTGTTGTAGCCTTGCTCCCTGGTAACAAGAGGTTGGAAATGTCATATCCCTGCACCTCAGCCACCACCTGAACAGACCCCAGTCAGAATCCTTTATGCCAATTACCAATACATAAGTGAGAGTTACTCACTCATGACTGTTGCATATTCATAATACCTATGTTGCCCCTAATTTAGGGGCTACATAGGGACTGTGAATGTCCTCCAGTCACCACTCAGCAGCTGCTGTGATCAATGGGATCTGTCTCCCTATTGCCCAAGAAGTAGCTGACTAACATCCCCACCTCACCTTGTGCCAGTGATCTCCAGCACAAGGAGAATTGTGGCAGGGCCCCACCAGAGCCAGAGAGCACTTTGCACCAGAGATCACTTAGGGTCGAAAGTGGCTGCTTCTCAAATGACAGGGGGAAGGACCTCCATCAGTTGCAGTGGCTGCTTCCTAGTAAGTGGGAATAAGTGGGACTGGGCTGGGATTCGCTGCGTAACACCATAACTATGGTGCTTAAGCATATGTGTTTACCATACAGGATTCTGGTCCACTTCTCTTTTAGTGTGGCTGCAGCCTGGCAAAGTATGTCTAGGGGTGTTGGGCCAGGAGGTGTTACTGAGCAACACATTACATAACTAAGTAGTCAGGCTTAAAAAGCAAAGCAGACAATATAGAATATGGGCACTTCTTTTTATCTGTATTTTGATGTATCTAATATATATTTCTCACCCCTGGTATTTGGGTGGTTTATAAGCGTAAATCTATAAGCAAAGTTTTTGTTTGGATTTGATTTGAAGACTGTGTAAAGCCAACACTTTAACAAAGGTTGGGGAGCTAGCTTAATTCAGTTCTGCATCACTGAGGACTTCTTTACACAGAGCCACAAGGTGTTGTACCCTCTACGAAAGAGAGTGTAGGAGGAAGCATAACTTTCTCCTAACCAAACTCCATCTTGTACTATGCGTCTTGTTGGAGTCTGAGTAAATAACTGCCAAGGAAGAGGTTAAATGTAGTGCAAATTTTGTTTAATTAGAAAACCATAGAGGAAGTATGACAAATCCTAGTTATAAGTATTTTGTTAGAAGTGCAACAACGCTTAGCACTGAAGAACCCAGAAAGCCTTGCACTGGGACAGCAGCAATAGAGTGAGTGAGTGAGTGAGTGAGTGTGACTCAAAGTGTCCTCCCTCTTGGCTCTACCTATCCTGATCCCCTTGTAGTGTAAACTGATACTCTTAGAGATGTCTCTCTGCTCCTTCCCAGGACCTTTCTGTTCTCTTCCCAGTTCTCCCTAAGAACGCAGCTACACTAGACAGTACCCAGTAACTTTCCTATCTCAGTATGGAGTTCCTATAATATAGCTTTAGTTTATTTTCCTTTAAGCCATGTGTCTTGCTCCTTAATCAACACCATTGCTCTGCTGCAAATAGGCATTCTCTGACATATTTTCTGAGGGGTCAGAAGTCAAGTATGTCATTATCATTTTCCCTTCCTTTTTTATGTGTGTACATTATGTACATGTGTGTTATGTGTTCAGGGTTCAGGGGAAAAAAGCAGGCAAAGTTACCAAGAGAATGCAAAATGCAGTAATTTAAGAGTTCTAGGTATGAACGATTTTCAGTGTTTCACTCTCTGCAAAGCTAAAATATTGGGAATCAATATTTGGGAATCAAAGAAATATTTGTTGGGGGCAGAATTCTTGCCTGGTGGCAATGCTCTTATTTTGTCACCTTATCCCATACCCCTGAGCCCTATCCATTTAGAGTCAGAAATATCCCTCTTTCAAAACAGGATATGACTTTCATCAGTCTTGAAAAAAACAGTGTGATATACAGAGCCACCAGATCCCATTGGAAGCTAAGCAAAGTCAGTCCTGGTTAGTACTTGGATAGGAAACTGCCAGTGAATACCTGCTGCTGTAGGCTATATTCCTTGTGGTCACTGTAAGTGAACCGATGACGTACACATACACATGCACACACACTCACGTACAGAGGTTGGGGGAGGGTAAATTGGGCCATGTGCAATATTAGACCCTCTGCGGCCACCCATATCCCCAGTGTCAATTCTGCATACTGGTTTCCAGTAGACAATACTTAAGAAAGACAAGTACAGTATACGTGCAGCTGATTATTAATTTGTGCTGGTGCTTCAAGTGGCCTTTTTGGTTTCACATGAATCCATGTGTGGCCATTTAATCTACCACTGTAGGGAAAACAAATCCATTCTTCATTTTACCACTGGTCCTGCCTCAGGTGCTCAGAGCTGAGGTTGATGTTATCTCATCCAAGGAAAATTCAGCAGAGTTTATGTTCAACACAGAGCAACTATGGAAAAAGCGGACATAAAATCAAGAGTGGGTTTCCACTCTCACAGTGGCAGATTCAACAGCTGTCCCTCTCAAGCAACTAAGGGAGAATGGAGAGATTTTCTTTCCAACCTGGAAACTAAAAAGAAATACAGACTGAATGTGGATGTCTGATGTCCAGGATTTTATGGATCAAAGTATTTGTATATAAACACAGTCCACTGAAAATCACTGCAAGGTGCTCCCAAACCCTTCTTTTAAGATCAAGATGAAAACTGCTGGTTATGTCACCCATAGCTTTCTTTAATGAGGCAATAATAATTTCACAACAACATCTGTTCATATATTCATACGTTATATAAGAATTCATTGAATATCCTGTCTACACGACTATATCACTGTGAAATTGTGTATAATGTAAATTATAAAGCAACCATCTTCAGGAAGATCACTCAAAAGGGGGGAAAACATTTTTAACACTATGCATGATAAACAGTAAGTTCTTTTGACTTACCCCTATCTTCATAAGTGAATTTCTCTATAGCTGTAAAAAAGAGCTTGGGAATAATTCATTGCGATTTGAATTACTTCGAGTGTAGCATAATGTAATAATTCCGCATGTTGAACTGTGCTATATACCTCCCTTTAACACCACAGACACATTGTTTAGCCACTTCAACATTCCCACAGCCATTACATGGAAGCTAGAAGGAGAGGGGAGAAGCCCATAGCCAGATGCAGAATGCTACATCATCCACTGAGATCTACTGGAGTCCTCTGGATGTCTCCATGGATGGTGTAATTATTCTGCATCTGTCTACAGGGATATAGCCAGGCATTTCTCTGACCACCTTTACTCTCCACCAGCCATGGTACGGCTACGGGAGGCTACAGTGGCCCTCCCACAGGGGTAGATTTGGATACCTTTGTTCACTGCAAAGAGTGGAAGAGAATATCATCCTCTGTGATGACCAAAATAGACATACGCAAGCATAAAGTGGATTTAGGCTGCCATGTGTCACTAAAAGGATGCCAGCCTGTGTGTGGTTATGTATACACATACACTAGATGGTACAGAGAACATTTCTGTTCATATGGCCTCTTTATTGGCATGATGGGAAAGGGGATATTTTTTTCACAGTATCTCTAATTCCAGATCTTGGAAAAATTAATTTTTGGTACAACAGCTCACAGAATCATGCAGCCAGCACCACACTACTCTGCAGTCCAAAAAATAAATTCTGCAAGTTCTAATGTACCCTACATGTGGTTGTTTTCAAATGCCTGAATAGAAGGAATTCTCCGAATTAGAGGTGCTGGCATCCCTGTCGTGCTCTCTCATATAGACACATCTTCTTGAATTCTGCAATAATACAAAGTCAGGCCCAGGAAATCAGATTGTATAAATCATGGATGATTACCACTGAGTGATGAAATGAATATTTTTGTGTAATGAAATATATACATTTGAGTTTTCAAGTTTCTGTACTTATATTCATTTCAACTGAATTGCTAAATTCAAAACAGATGCCAAAGCCAAGGATTAAAGTATACAAAGACAGATTTTCACATTTCTTTTGGTGAGTGTTTTTGTCAATAACAAGCATAAAAAAGATCTTGGAAGCTTTATTGCATCCATTTAACTGCCATAAATCAACAGATAATGAAAAGTTCATTTCAATTAGCCACCTCTGAAATGACATAATAAACAATGGAGTTTTAAACTCGAATCCTTACAATAGGGTTGGTGAGATTCCGAGTTTGAAAATTAATAAAATGCTCATTTTCTCTCAGAGCTGGTACTTATTGTTCTATTATTTGTTGTCTTTTATGAAAATAAATGCACATTTGGTCAGTTACAGCCCAGCATAGAACAGCTTTGCGCCAGTTAGAAATTGTCCTTACACATGGAAGCCTCTAGAGAGTGCTTCACACATAGCATTTTATTTATGAAAAGAAAACTGTAGTATGTTTGTCACCTTTCCACTTTAGTCTGGAAGGACCTACATTTAGCCCCCAACTGAGCCATGACATTTCAATGGATGCACCACTTTTGTTCAGATGACAGCTCAGATTTGTATGCTGGAGGTCCCACCTTCAGCCCCTTACATCTCTGATGAAAAGGATCAGGCAGCAAGTAATATGAAAGATTTCTGCCTGAGACCCAGAGAGCAAGTGCCAGTCAGATTCAGTAAACAATGCAAGAGTAGAATGTACTGGACTACCTAATATAAGGCAGCTTCTAAGGTTCTGCTCATTCTTTAAAGGATCACAGCTCAGTAGTAGAGGACATGTTTAGCATACCAAAGGCCCCATGCTCAATCCCTGGCATTTTCAGTTAAATGTGTGTGGGAAGGACTTCTGTCAAACTGACATCTTGGAAAGCAACCACCTGTCAAATTAGACAATATTGGACTAGCTGGACAAAAATTATGACTTTGTATACAATAGCTTCATATATTTCTGTATGGCCCACTCTACCAAATACATTCGTTGGGAAGATAAAATAGAATGATCTCTTGTATGTGTCCCCAAGTAATGTTATGAACAATACAAAGAATGATATTCTGTTAAGTGACATTTTCAAGTGCAACATACACAAAGTATACTTTCTTAGTGGTTTCTATTATTGTTGTTCTCTTCCTCCCTGCACAATAATCAGAGCTTCCAAGGACTCATTATTTCTCTGTAATAGGCTTTCCCATGAAGAGTACAGGGGGTTTAAAAAACATACCAGATGCAAAATGATTACTTCCTCCACTTGGACCTCTGGAGGACCCCAGTAGCTCTCAGCAAATAATGTAACTGTTCTACATCTGGCTGGGGTACATGACCAGATGTTTCTCAGTTCTCTTCATTCTCCATTAACCACTGAATGACCATATGGTAGGGTAAATAGTAAGTCCAGGAACTAATAAGAGGGCAGTCATAGTGTACTTCTGCCAGCAGAACTTTTGTGCCACATCTGCTGATGTAGGGTCTAGGACACAACATACAACAACAACAACATCTGTCCATAAATACATAGACCACTATGACATAGTAAATAATTGTTTTGTTACAGATTTGGAAAACCTGTTTCAAATATTGCTTGCCCTGCTTTCCATACACCTTTTGTGCTCCAAACACAGGTCAGACGATCTCTAAACCTAACATGTTATACAGTTGTTAGGAAGTCAGAAAATCATAGTAGCTGAGTAGCAGATCACATGCTTCCCAACCAAGCATGCTCTTTAACCCTCTTCACCCAGAGCATTTTTTAAAATATTTTCAAGCAGTATTTTGTTGAATCCATAGATATAGAATCCATATATGTGGAGGTTTGACTGTGCTTTCAAATATAATTAGTCATTTTTGTAACTAAGAAGTTTGCACATTGCCTGTTGCCTTACATTGCTAAAACTAGTCTCAGAGATACCCAAGAGATTCAGTGCTTCCATCTGTGAACTCTGCTAAAGAAGGCTGAGTCTTAATTGAACCGGTCTTCATTTTTCCCAGAAAAGAGGATAACATCTCAGGAAGCTACTTCTAACCTCAACAACATGAAAAAAAGTCCCAAGTTGGATCACCCTTTTTTACAGTGTATGCTTGGAAAAGATATCTACCTTAAAACTCTTGTGTATTACTTCCAGTCAGAGTTCAGCAAGGCTGGGGGAGCTGTGGCCTTCCAGTTGTCATTGGACTCTTCTTCCCATCAGCCCAGCCAGGGGTGAGGTATGATAATAATACTAGTCCATGGACTTATGGAGGACCCCATGAAACTGCCCTGAAGTTGTCTTTGCTAAATTAGGAGGACTAAAAGCGTGGCTGGGAATAAAGCATCTTCTTAAGTTCCTTGAACAATAGGTGACTCATTAATATAATTTAACCAATAAATAAATATTAATAGGTATACTATTATGTATGGATGTCATTGGACTGGTCATTTGTTTGTTTGGAATCTGTTGCCAAACACAGCTTTCTATCACCCCCAAAGGGGAAACTGTGTAAATTTCAAACATGATTTATAACACATAGCATCATACCTGGAGCAACTCAAGATTAACTGACTAAATTCAGGAAACTGTTCCACACAGGTCAGGATCTTTGTAACACGAGTTCATTCTGAAGGCACTTGGAACCCAATAGTGCAGGAATCTTTGGAGCAAAACTTGGAAGTAAGGGCCTGAATCCTATTGTTATTAACTCCACTATTTGTTGGGTGTTATATAACAAGGGCATAATGAACATATATCTGAAAAGTAACATAATGAATAAGAGCAATGTTGTGGAGAGGAAGTTAAAAATGAGTAACATTTTCTATTTATTTCATAATTACATTTTAGGAACCTTATAAATGGATTTTTTCAAGCTTTAAGTCATACTGTCATTAGTCATGTTACAAAATCAGTATTGTAAACAACATGAGTTATTTTTAAATGGGCTGATAATAGTAACAAATTACTTTTCACAAACAACAAAGAGTTGTGAGGCTCCTATATAACTAAGCTTAATTATAGTATGACCTTTTCTGGACTGCAGGCTACTTCTGTAGCTTTGTGATGTATAATCTTAAAGATCCCGGTATATATGCATAATTGAAAGTTCCTTAGAGTTCTTTGGGCTGTCCTGCTTCTTCCAGTCTCTGGCTGGGCAGTTTTGAAAAATGTAATTTGGGCCATCAGTCTTCAACTGAACAGTCTTTATCAAATTAATGGGAATAACTCTGACAACATTGCCACCTTCTTGTTTTTTTGTTTTGGCTTTGGAAAGCAAAAGAGGAAAATAAAGAACAGAGGGCAAAACCACAACATGAAGAACTAATGCCTTGCAAAGTAGACAATAACATCCTTTGCCTTTAACATACCGTGCAGATAGGAAGAATATAAATTCCTTTTAATTGATTAACTGGGTTAAAGAAGATGGTATTTCAGCACATGCTTCTTCTGTTAGCCCTATGGTATTTCCCAAAATTTCATCTTCTACACAATTTGACTGTACAGTGAGTGTTGTCATCTGATCAAACAAGGAAAAAATGGGTATTTAGAAGCTAGGATCAGCGTAGGTTGAGTCGATGTCATTTTCACATCAGAACTATTTCAACATTAATTGTCACACAGTTGTACTTGACATGCTTTTAATGTACATTCTCATAAAATATGGTTTTCTGAATATATTTTCTCTTTGAAAAAATGCAAGTACTTTTTTCTCAAAATACAGGATTTGTAGGCCTATTGGGATGGTTTTGAGCTGAAAATTACATTGCAAAATTTAGAAAACTGAAAAATCTAAAGAAAAATTATGTTCCAATCTGCACATTAATGTAGCAAGTAATAGTCAATTCACTTCAAAATGCAGGTTGCATTAAAACTCTAAAATTGATTAAATATAACAAAATAAAATATGGTTCCATGTCATATGGCAAGTTGAACTCTCAGCTAGAAAAGTTTAAGACTATCGTTCTGCCTCAGACTACTCCAACCTGGTTCCTTCCAGATGAGCTGAACCAAAGACCCATCATTCTCAATGCAAAGCCATTGACGAACATCTCTGGAGGGCACCAGGGTAGAGAAATTTGTCCTGTTTTCTGCTATTTTTGTATAGGTTAATTGATGTTCTGATCTTTCTGTGACCATTTGCATATGAATTACCAGAAGTATTCATGTACCTGTTGCCACAGTACAAGTACTCTGAGAACAAACCCGCTCCTCATGTAATTAGCTATTTAAGAAAGAAGGGCATATTGCTTAATTGCTAAAATATTTATTTGTAGTCATCACAGAAACATTTACTTGACTTAATATACATTTAAACACACAAAAATGACTTTCATCTCCATGCTTGACATCCGTGGCTCTAGTTTCATTCAGGCTCATCATTACAGCAATGTTTGGCTCAGAGTTGAAAGGCTGATTTCAGTATTACATTTAGTTGTCATGGGAGGACTCATAAAGAGATCTGATTGCACATAAGAAGACAAATGTTCCTCAGACTTTTGGAGCAGAGCTGTACATGCAATTTGGCCAAAGTTCCAATTCTGGAGCAGGCCAGCCTGACTTGATCCAATCCAAAGCGAGTCCTGACTGGTGTGAAGGCAAATGGGTCCAAGAGCAGTTTGCACCACCCTGAAACTCTTCCAAGTCTTTTCCTGATGCTCCAGAGCAACAGGTGGTTCTGCATGGGAGGTATCTGAGGAAGCATTTCGAGCCCCATGTTAAAGGCTTTGTAGTGTGATGTGATGGGGAGGGGTTGGAGTGTAATTGGAATGATAGGTCTATTTTCCCTAGTATTTTCTGACAGGTCCAATCACAGCATTTGCAGAAGAGTTTGTATGTGACATCACTGAAGATACACAAGCACATGTATACACACATACACACCCACAGATCTATACCCATTTCCTGATTTTCCCATTACTACATTGCTTCAGGCTTGGTTAAAAAAAAGACTAAAGGCAGATCAATCCAAGAAAACTGTTGAGAGGCGTGTCTGTGTGTCTGTGTCTGTGACTAACTGCAGGAGATGATGGATGTTCTTCTCGCTCTCTTCTGGAGTAACTTGTGCATGTGTGTGCATGCATGAATGTGTTCATGAGATTTTTCTCAAGCTTACTTTAATTTAACCATTCTGGAACTGCATGTCAGCATATCCATGTGAGATAGGACAGGTACTTTTCTCATTCTTCTTAGTTTAAATTTTCATCTATGGTAGAGAAATGAAAAAAATTGCCAGTTTTTGACTGAGAGGAACTATAATTTAAGGAGTGAAGGAAATGGGCACAGTGTGAGGATTTCATATACACTTACATGACTGAGCACAGCATAGGTGATCTACCTGTGGGATTTTGTTATAGTTCTCCTGTCACCATTCCCAGAACTTGTTGTTGTGGTGGGATATGCTCCCTTATGGCCATTCCATTGCTAGAGGAGGGAGTGGTTAGAGAACTATGACTATGTTCCCACTCTGGCAATATCCCTAAACTGCTGGGGTCCTCCAAAGGTCTCAGCAGATGACATCATCAGTATGCAACTGAGACATAACCAGGTACTTCTCTGATCCCTCCTCCCACTATCCACCAGCACAAGGATGGCAATGTGGAGGGAAGAGTATTGCAATGCTGTGGTGAGTCTGGGGAAGTCTGGGGCCATTTCTGCACTGGACTGTAATAGCACTATTATTCCAGTTTCAACATCCTAGGCCATTTCCACACATGGCGGTGGAAACACCCTGTGCCGGTACTTACCGGACTTCTTGGCTCGACGCTGTAGTCCAGGCTGCTCCAGAGCAGTGCGTGGCCACCGCTCCACACTGCTCCGGGGACGAAAATGGTGGCTTCCGGTTGGTGGAGGCTCTCCACCAACCACTGAAGCTTGCCAGCCTAAAGCCCACCCCTGGCAGATCTGCAGGCTCACACTGGTGCAAGCCTGCAAATCTGCACCGGAGTGCCGGAACGGAGTGGCGCACTCCATGTTTTTGAACGACCTGTTTAAACAGGTCTTTAAAAAGCATGCTGTGCAACCACTTCTGGACGTTCCGGGGCGGACTGAGGTGCAGAACTACAAAAAGTAGCCCGACCCAGTCCACTCTACCGTGTAGACGTCCTCTTTGAAGGATGCTCTGCACCGGTTTTTTTAGCCCGTGTGGAAATGGCCCTAAGGAATCATGGGGTTTGCAGTTTAGAGAGGGGCCTTTGAGGCCCCTCTCTAAACTGCAAACCCCAGGATTCCATAGGATGTTAAAAATGGAATAATAGTGCTATAACAGTCTAGTGCGGAAATGACCTGGGTCATTGGAGAGGGAGAAAGAGAATTTCTTATCAATCCCCACAATGATTAAAAAAAATAAATAAAGACACAAGCATAAAGTGCAGTTATGTTTGCAACTATTACTAACAAGTTGCCAAGATTTTTATATGAAAGCAAATACCAGAAACCAGTTCTTACTACCAATAGGTCACTGCTTAAATTTGCATGACTTTTAGACAGGTGATTTAATTACAAGCATTCTAACTGTCTCCTCCTTCCCATTATTCTGCCATCATTTTGTGTTTTTTTGGGTGGGTGGGGGAAATCCAAGTACTAAATAGAAATAATTTTACAGTCTTGGATTAACCTATCAGGTAAGACAGACTGAGAGACACAGTTTTTTTGTTTTGTTTTTTCTGTTTGCTAAAATAGAACACACACTATGCTTAGACATAGACAATCCTACACATTTGTTCAATCAGGTTCATTCAGGGAAAAAAAAACCTTAAAAATGGAACTTTAAAGCTCCTTAACATGAAAACCTTTGACTGCATTTTGGCAGAGTTTATCCTCTCTTTAGGACTTGTCATACCTCCATAGTTTCATCCAGATGTGTGAAGGAACAAAAAAGTTATAACTGTTTTGATTTTGCAAGAGAACTGAATCAGAAGATCAGCAACTTGGATGTGCAAATCACAGTTTCCATCTGAACTCCAGACTGGGTTATGTCACATCTAGATCAATCCAGAGTGGATTGGAGCATGACTCAAATCACTAGACTGGGCTCTGGATCAGTGGCGGGGTGGGGGGATGTCATACATTGAAGTCTCATTTTTCAAAGAGCCAGTCTGAAGGGGGAAAATTGAGAACCTCAATGCATCAATAAGTGGAGAGATCCTGATACTGAGAGCCTGTCCTGATCACTTTGTTTCCCATCATCTTTGAGGCTGGGCTTAACCCAGATTTGGCAGGATTTAAGCCTACCAAAATTGACAGCTTTTAAAGTATGTGCATATGTGCTTGTATGTATGCATGTATAGTCTTTCTAAGAATAACTTGAGTTGCTATTATAATCTAGGTAAGTAACAGCAGAAAGTGATGTACTGGTGGTCCCCATGTGCACAGGACTACCTGTGGGAGAAGAGAAATTCCCTACCCATTCTTTCCCAGTGAACTGAGTAGTAATTATATTACAATTGCCAGTATCCCTCACCCAGCATGGCCCTGGACATCACATTTGTCTCCCCTGAAACCCCACCACCACTCCTCCAAGGCCCCACCAATTTTTCTAAAAGAAGAAGAGGAGGAGGAGGAGGAGGGAGAAGAAAAAGAGGAAATCAGAGTGGTTTTCAGGCAATTTTTGCTTGGAAAACATGCAGAAAATCTCCCCAAATGTATGAAAATGTGAAAACACATCCAATTCTACCAACGCATTTCCTAAACTCCTCTACTACCCCCAAATATCCATATTTTTGCTCATTGACTGTCTCAATCAATCAATCAATCAATATAGTTTATTGTGGCCAATGGCCATATAAAAAAAAAAGCAGGTAGATTATACATTATCCAACAACATTACATAAATAAATAAAATATAAAGCTAGAATATAACTATGTAAGTATAAATATAAATACAAACCATAAATATATAATATATTGATTATAAAATGTAAATTATAAAACATAAAATGGGGACAATAAAATCATATATTGTTAGAGAAAATAGCAAAGTCATAAACTTAAACATGTAATTTAACCTTTTCTTTGTGGATTTTGACTGTGGCAGCACAAAATTTTGCTATCTCAAACAACATACTCATACCAAGGCTTAAGTCTGTTGACATGCCTGTATCTTGTCCTGATAACAATAAAAGAGTATAAAAAGCCTCTGACAGCCCAGGAAATAGTTTTGTATAAGGTTCAATAAAAAGTTCACGGATTTCACAATAATATGGGCAGTGAAGAAGAACATGAGCTATTGTTTCAATTTCACCAGTATTACAAGGGCATTCACATTGAGAGTGTGGGACCTTTTTAAACTTTCCTTCTGATAATGCTGCTAGCAAAGCATTTAGTCAAGCAAGAGTAAAGGCTTTATGATGATTTGGGACTGTGAGTAAACAAAAATAATCAGCAGGCTTGAAAGGTATCAATGTAGTATCAGTTAAAATATTGTTTGAGGCTGTCCCTAGGTCTAGTTGTCTCTCTACTTCCTTAATTTGTTAACTGAAGGCTCAGCTTGCTGCTTCAAATCCTATATATAGAAGACACTCCTCAGAGAAGCCATATAGTTTAAGTTAGCAGGTATTTCTCTTTTCCAAGCTGACTGATAAGTCTGTCTGAAAATGGCAACAGGAAGTGACACAATGCCATTTCTAGTTGCCATATGGAAATATATGCTGTGGAGGAAGATCTATAATCCTTCAGATTTGCAAAGGGAAATGGAGATCTTTGAGTTTTCAGGGCAGAGTTGCAGCCTGAGAGGTCTGGGAAGAATTAGCCACTGTCTCTCATGCAGCTGCCTACCCTGGTTTAGTGCCTTGGATAGCTCCTTTAATATTTGAACTAGAACCAAAACTGGTTCTTTGGTCCACTGACATGCAAGCCACTATCTGACCTGAAAAAAAAACTACCAACTCTAAAACCATCCAGTAGATTCAGATCTACTTTCTACTCAGTCCTGTTCTGTATAATGGAGGAATTAATTCACAATGCCTGACCTAGCTCTGAGAAAGGGGGCAAGCAACTTGTAGCTCCCTAGTTCTTATTTGGATTTCAACTCCCATTAGCCCTAGCTAGCATAGTCAATATGACGGATGGTGGAAGCTGCAACAGAGCTGCATCTTTGAGTTTGTCCATCCAATTCTTAGAGCATCATCACTCACACCTGTAAACATTCCCATGAAAGCTAGTGACTTCCAACCACATTTTCTTGGCTGGTCTCCCATGTCAAAACTATCTGTAGTCAGTTGTAACACCAGAACATAAGGAAATCTGTAAAACATCACTGAGGCTCAAATTATTGGGGAGAAATGAAGAGGACACTTAAAGAGGCATTTCTCATTTGTCTTAGAAGACCACTGGCATTCTAGAGAGAAAACAAAAGATAATTTTAGAGTTTGATCTGCATTTAACACATAGGAGTGAGCAAAAGTCCACCTAAGGTTGATTTTTGTGTCCCTTGATTTTGGATGTCTTCACACCATCCTTTTATGTAGCTAAATAAAGAGAGAGAAGAAAAGGGGAGTTATTTGCCTGTCCTGGAAACTACCAGGAACAATGATTTGCCTTCTTAAAAAGTCCCTGGGAGCCATCCTGCAGTATTTAACTTTTTTTTAAAAAAAATCTTTTTCTTTTTTCAAAACCAAAAGTGAACATCTGGCCATTTGGTGAGCAGCTTCTTTGGTGCACCAGAAAGTTCCTGGAGCAAAAATTTGGACATACCAAAGTTGCCCACCCTTGATATAATATATTTTCCCATACACTTTGGAGTCATAATCCAATTTCATTTTATTTGTAGTCTAAGCAAGCATGAAGATGATTATCCTTTCCATCTTAATAAACTTTGGAGCAATTATTAACACGCCATATGTGAATTCTTGTTGGCTGCTGAGGATGAGTACATGTGACAGTTTCTTTTCCTTTAGGAGACAGGATGTCAGGTGCTACAGGACAAAAATTTCATTGTTAGGTTTTGTGTTTCACTGATCAGTTAGGTGGGAGACCCCACCACTGAGGCTCAAATTATTGGGGAGAAATGAAGAGGACACTTAAAGAATCCAGAGGCCTCATCTCCCCTCAGTTTTAGCCAACCCCCCTCCCTCCCTGTGGCCTAAGGAATAACTAAGGTGCCTGGCAGGAATGGTAAAGGAGTAGGCCACCTTCACCTTTCCCCATAATCCAAACTCTGCTGTCATCATGAAGATGTCACTTCAGGAGTGATTCCATTCCAACATCACTAACATTCTAGAATAGGCAGGACACCGAGTTCTGTCTGACTGTCTATCATATCCATTCATACCCACTCACACCTTCCCACAGAAAAAATAGGCTGGAAAAACGCTGGACCAGCTTCTTGGAAAAAGAGTGTGAAAAACGTCTTCACCCTTCTTTCCTCAACACCATTCTCTATGGATTCCATTCCAACTACCGAGCCTACTCCCATGTGTGGCAATTAGGCTTAAAAATGCCTCTCATTGGTGTCAGTGGGAGATATCTTCCAAGTTTAATTGCCATGTGGATGGGGGTGAGGTTTGTGGAGATCACCACACACAACAAATTGAGTGTGCGTAAATGGAGAATGTGTATGAATAGATGTTGCAAGTGATGGTAGAAAATGTTTTTTCCACTTCTTCCCTAGCCTGTCTCATTAATCCCTCTGTCAGTTAATCAGGAAATAATAATAAAGGTAATGTTAATGACAGAATGCTATTCCAAACAAATAGGATGAAAGCAAAGAGAGGGAAAAGATTATGGAATATTAAGACCTGCAAACTGAGATTTGGCACCTCTGGGAAAAGAAAACAATCTTATTTACAGTAGTTTCAGCTACTGTGGGAGCAATTCCAAATAGGCTGACAAAACATTTGAATGAATTTCTAAAGGACTGGATCACAATATCACAATTACTAATGGTGGCAGTGGCTGGAACATGCCAGTGACAATACCTTGCTGGTACCTAGATTCTTGGATAGAATCTGAATTGCTGATGGTCCAAAGCTCCTGTTGGTAACTTCCAGTAGACTGTGAAACTGAGGATGGTAATAATAAAATTATTATATAGTTATAAATAGCTCAGATGATGGTGGTAATGGTGGTGCTTATGGTGATCTTAATATATAGTCCCCAGCTCAGAACCCACCCTCCCTCTCTCCGTCTTGTTTCTTCCCTCTTTGTTAAGCCACAATGTAACTAATCCTACTCAACTTCGTAAACCCCCTGTAAACAAGGCACAAGCAAAAACAAGCAACAAAACAGGGGAAATGCAGGAAAGAGAAGTGGGAGAGCAGAGATGAGGCTTCAAACTAGTTGCAGTGGGAGAAAGTTAACAGAAAGCCATGGTGGTTCAAATAAATCAAAAAGCAGAGATCACATGCAAAAGTACTTCTCAAACGCTTCTTTCCTTTTAAGTAGAATTTACTATCTTGAAGCCCAGTCTAAAGTCTTTAACAACCAGATTTATGAGAAGCAATCATGGCCATTGCTCTCTGGAGGATTGGGTGTTGCAGTTCTAGGTTTGTGCCTATTTTCAGTCTTCCATTCTGGACAGATGTGCTGCACAATGAGATTCAGGCCATTTCAGCACTAGACTGTTATAGTGCTATTATTCCACTTTCAACGTCCTATGGAGTCCTGGGGTTTGCAGTTTAGAGAGGGACCTCAAAGACCTTTGAGGCCCCTCCCTAAACTGCAAACCCCAGGATTCCATAGGGTGTTGAAAGTGGAATAATAGCACTATAACAGTCTAATGCATAAATGGCCTAAGAGTCATGAAGACCAAAGTAGAGCCCAGTACAAAGCTAGTATCACTTCCTCCTTTTCTAGAATGGTTGCAGGACAACAATACATTGTGAGGCTGGAGTTGCTCTGAATGACTTTTCAATATCTCCAACTGTAGAGAACTCCATAAATCTCAACTCTATGATTTCAGTAAAGAGCTATCTCTGTAGATGCCGGAGGCAACACCTCTCAAAGACCTGACAATAGATGACTGATGGCTGATAACATTTTGATGATATGTTTCAGTGGGAACTGAAGTGAGCTAAATAGGTATAGATGATGACAGAGAGAGAAGACTCAACTATCTCTCCCCTCCTAAGGAATGTAATCTTAGAGGAAGAACAGTAGATGCAAGCTAGGCAATGTGTGTGTTAGCCTGTGATGGAACTGGAGTGGAAAGGGAAGGTGAGAAAAGACATTAAAATTCTGCCAGAAATCTTATGGTACAAGGGGTTCTCCTAGAAAGTGTTAGTGCTGTTGATCTCCATCTTATACTTAACCTATAGCATGTATGTACAAAAAACAATCTTATAGTACAAAAAAACTCTAGTGCCCTCTCTTCCAAGGAAACTGAACTCTGGATAGGTGATAGAACCCCCGAAAATTTTCATAGTTTAGAAATGAGGTGCTTATATGTAGCAGTATGAAGCAGGCCTTCACTTTCTTCAGCATACCTGCACTAGAGAAGGGACCTTTCCATGCATGGATGAGTTTTCTGCGGAGTTCTTCTAAAATGATAGAGGGTAGAGATAAGACCAACAGCTGGTGTGGTACAGTGGTTTCAATGTTCAACTAGAAGCCCAAGAGACAAGGGAAATTCTCTGGGTGACCTTCAGTAAGGGGCATTGTCTCACCCTCAGAAGAAGGAAATGGCAAACCGCCTCTTAGTAAATCTTGCCAATAAAACCCTATAATAGGATTGTCATAAGCTGGAATGAACTGGAAGTAGCATAACAACAAATAACAACATAGTCTTTCCTCAAATGAAAAGATTGGTGGTCAAATCAATAGCCAGCAACCACTTTGAAGGAATCAGCATTAGGATTAGCCACTCCATTTGCTGGCATTTTTCTCAAGTAGGTCATGATAATTTAGATATCTTGAATGCTGGGGTAGCATTTTAATTTATTTCATTGTTAGTCCTATGCACACACCTTAGAAATAAATCCCTATGATATATAATATATTGAATAAGTATATGATGATAAAAGATCTGGAGAGAAATAGTAATGTAAGTTATTTGTGTTGTAATTTTTCTCTTTTTCACCTTTATGTTATTCACGTGGTGTTTTTGTTTTATTCTGTTATGTATTGTTCCTTTTTCTTTATAATAAAAAAAATAAAAAAAGAAATAAATCCCATTAAGATCAATGAGTTTCAGCTCCAAGTAAGTGTGTGCAGGATTCAGCCATAGTGTGTTGTCAGAAAGAAATCAATAACTCCCTTACTTTCCAAATATCAAAACACAAAATTCATTCTCCAAGATATTTAATTTAGAGAATCTGATTTGCATCCCAGTTGGAAAGCCAAGTTTTTGCAAGGCATGTAGCAGATAGAGTTTTCCTAGCTGAAAATCTTGTCAGCATTTACTCTTAAGTCTGGCTATATTCCATTGAAGGAAAAGCTGGCTCTATATTTCTAACAGCCATAAACAACAACATCATAAAGATGGTGACTCAATGTTTTGACAAGGTTTTTTAAATATTTTACACATGAGCATATGAACAAATTTCAATCTGGGTTTTTGTACTGGAAGAAACACGTTCATCTCAGACATGGCTGCCACTCTTTGCCTTCTGGGCCCTATTAATAATATGTTTATGCATTTCATAGCAAAGCAAAATAAAACACTTTGAGCCAATCCCTGCAGTTTGGGTGTGACTTCAAACAAACAAGAACAATGTTGCTAATAGAATAGGAATAGAAAAGAAAAATAATGGCACAATTGAAAACTGTGAAACTATGAAATTACCCATCTCTCTGTCTCTCATTCCCCCTCCCTTCTCATCCTTTGTTTCTCTCTCTTTCTTCAGCTGTATTTCAGTGTCACCTTTATATCTTATAATTTGACTCTGAAAATCTTGAGTGAATAATACAAAATGACTGTTTGCTTATATTGTTTCATTTGACTGGACTAGCATGATAGGGACACCTAAATGTTCCTGTCACAATAGAAGAGAGGAGTAAAAACCATCTCAACAACAAAATAAATATGTAACTCTGGATAATGATAGCTGTTTCTGGGGTGAACATGCAGCTTTTTCTTCACATATTTCCTTAGCAAATATCTAAAGATTCTTCTTCAGTTTTCGAAGCTGCTTGCTTAATGAAGGATTGATGGCTTATTTCTACTAGCAAGTTCTCATATTTCACCTGCTTTTGTGGAAGCTGCAAGGAAGAAATTTAGCAAAATACAGCCTTCAGTTGTGCCACAGAAAGAGACAAAAGGCCTAAATGTTATAGCTGGCAAGAGAAAATGTTGGTAGAAAGATTTTAGGAGGATGTGAATGGATTTTGGAAAAATAATGCTACTTTTGCAGCGCAGTCCTGTGTCTGGTGACCCAGAAGTGAAACCAGTTGAATTTAATGTCTTTTACTTCTAGTGCTGTGGGCTGTATTTCTGAGGAACAAACCAGCAAAACCACCTCTGAGTACAAGGGGATCAGCTATTTTAGATCTGATCCTGGCCAACAGGGATGACCTAGTTGATGAGGTGGAGGTGGTGGGATCCTTAGGAGGGAGTGACCATGCTCTTTTGGACTTTGTCATTCAGTGGGAAGGAGAAGCCAAGTGTAGCCAGACAGGCATCCTAAACTTTAAGAACACTGATTTCTCTAAACTTAGGGAGTTACTTGCTGAAATCCCATGGTCAAGAATGCTAAAAGAGAAAGGAATTCATGATGGATGGGAGTTTCTTAAAAGTGAGGTACTGAAGGCACAATTGAAAACTGTGCCAATAACGAGGAAAAATGGCAGGTGTCTAAAGAAACTGGAATGGTTGACTGAAGAACTCTCAGCTGAGCTAAGTGTTAAAAGAAACATGGACAGGAAATGGAAAAATGGTGAAACCACCAAAGAGGAATTCAAGCAAATAGCCAGAACATGTAGGGAAAAGGTCAGAAAAGCTAAAGCACAGAATGAACTCAGGCTTGCCAGAGACATCAAAAACAATAAAAAGGGCTTTTTTAGATATGTCTGCAGCAAAAGGAAAAACAAGGAAATGATAGGATCACTGCATGGAGAAGGTGACCAGTTAATAACGGGAGAAAGAGAAAAGGCAGAACTACTCAATATTTTCTTTGCCTCAGTTTTCTCCAAGAAGGATAGAAGTACCCAACCTGGGGTGTGGGGAGCAGGTGAGGAAGGGGGGGAAATGCAGCATAGAATAAGTAGAGAAGTAGTACAGGAATATCTTGCTAAACTAGATGAATTCAAGTCCCCAGGGCCAGATGAATTGCATCCAAGGATATTAAAAGAGCTGGCAGAAGTCATTTCTGAACCACTTGCAATAATCTTTCAGAACTCTTGGAGAACAGGAGAAGTCCCAGCAGACTGGAAGAGGGTAAATGTCATCCCCATCTTCAAGAAGGGGAAAAAAGAGGACCCTAACAATTATCTCCCAGTCAGCCTGACATCAATTCCAGGAAAGATCCTAGAGCAGATCATTAAACAGTCAGTTTGTAATTACTTAGGAAGCAATGTCATAATCACTAGAAGCCAGCATGGATTTCTCAGAAATAAATCATGCCAGACTAATCTTATCTCTTTTTATGATAGGGTTACAGGCTTGATAGATGAAGGGAATGCTGTAGACGTAGCATATCTTGACCTCAGTAAGGCCTTTGACAAAGTTCCACATGACATTCTTGCAAAGAAGCTAGTAAAATGCAGGCTGGACAGGGCTACTGTTAGTTGGATTTTAATTGGTTGACCGACCGAACCCAAAGGGTGATCACCAATGGCTGCTTTTCATTCTGGAGAAAAGTAACTAGTGGGGTGCCACAGGGTTCTGTCCTGGGTCCAGTGCTATTCAACGTCTTCATCAATAACTTGGATGAAGGAATAGAGGGCATGCTGATCAAATTTGCAGATGATACAAAATTGGGAGGTGTTGCTAATACACCAGAGGACAGGATCAAATTTCAAAACAACCTTGACAGATTGGAGAGCTGGGCCAAAGCTAACAAAATGAATTTCAACAGAGAGAAATGTAAGGTCCTGCACTTAGGCAGAAAAAATGGAATGCACAAATATAGGATCAAGGACACATGGGTGGATAGCAGTACATGTGAAAGGAATCTAGGAGACTTGGTAGATCAAAAGCTGAACATGAGTCAGCAGTAGGATGGGGCAGCCAAGAAAGCCAGCGTGATTCTTGGTTGCATCAATAGGAGTATGATGTCTAGATCGAGGGAGGTAATGGTACCACTCTATTCTGCATTGGTTAGGCCTCATTTGGAATACTGTGTCCAGTTCTGGGCACCTCAATTCAAGAAGGATGTCAACAAGCTAGAACATGTCCAGAGGAGGACGACCAAAATGGTGAGGGGTCTGGAAACCATGCCCTATGAAGAATGGCTTAGGGAGCTGGGTATGTTTAGTCTGCAGAAGAGAAAGTTAAGAGGGGACTTGATAGCCATGTTTAAATATTTGAAGGGATGTCATGTTGAGGAGGGAGCAGGCTTGTTCTCTGCCACTCCAGAGACTAGGACAAGGAGCAATGGATTCAAGCTGCAGGAAAGGAGATTCCACCTGAACCTCAGGAAGAACTTCCTGATGGTCACAGCTGTCCAGCAGTGGAATGTGTTGCCTCGGAGTGTGTGGAGTCTCCTTCTTTGGAGGTTTTTAAGCAGATGCTGGGTGGCCATCTGTTGGGAATGCTTTGATGGGTATTCCTGCATAGCAGGGGGTTGGACTCAATGGCCCTGGAGTCTCTTCCAACTCTATGATTCTATGATTCTATTTCTTGCCTAAGAAAGCCCTATGAAATTCATGGGGTTGCCATATTTTTGCAGGTGACTTGAAGACACATACACCCACACACTTCCAGGTAAGTGTGTAGATGACTGCAGCCTTAAAGACTTTCACCACATCCACACTAAATTTTCTTTCACCTCTTGGTTTCCAAACCTTCCTACTCTCCACAGTTATTCATTTGCCTTTTGAACTGGGTTCAAAGTCCATCGGCCATCTCCAACCTGGAGCCTTCCAGACAGCTTGAATGCCCAACTCCTATCCATAATGGCCCTCAGCCAGGGAAGGCTGCTGTCACCAAGAAGTCTGGGATGCATAGCTGGCCTTATTTGCTGGCAATTCTGGGAGATATAGTGGGGGGGGGAGTTAAATTCCCAAGCTCTGCTACAATAAGATCTCGGCAATAGACTCTGTTTGTTTTTGCAAGTAACATGTCCACCAGTCCTGGCTGTTTGTCCCATGACCCCTATGAAGTCTTCTGCGAACGCTGAGAAACTGGCAAATGTTCAGGATGCCGTTTTTTACAGATTTTGCTATATAGTGCTACACACTGAATGGCTGATGCAGTATGTTTAAGGCAAACTCCACCTCGTTCTTCCTCACAGACTCAATAGCAGGAACATAATCTCTTACAGCTCCCATTGTTGCCCCTGGGCCCTGTAACCCTCCCATGAGGAGCAAAACCAGTTCCAGGCCCTCCCTTTTCGGCATCTCTTTCTCCTCTGAATGCACAACAGCTAGAATGCTTTCAGTACACATATCTAACCAACAGAAAGGTCAGCCGTGTAGGTGATATGTAAAGCAGCATGAGTTACACATTAATTCTCTGCTAGCTTGAGCCAGTGAAATTTATACCCACAAAAGAACCAATGTGTGACTGCAAGACTGCAGTATTCCACCTGGCAGTTGTCAGCAGTGTTTGTGTAGTAAGTTGTTGTGTTGTACACCTCAATATTGTCCTGTTATGTAACCCAATCCTCCAAACATCTGGACATTCTCACTGAGGAACTGCAACCTTAGAGCCATGGGCAAGGTTGTAATCCGGTGAGTGGTAATAGCTGTCTTTGCAGTCTTAACTTGTACAACCTGCTTGGGAATTATTCTGCATAGGCAAAAATGTGGAGGAGAATCTTGTTTAACCCCTGTTACAATTCACCTTTATGTCTTTGTGGAGTTACTGGAGGCTACATACAAGACCAGAGATAACAGGTGGATGTCAATTGACATAATTCAAAAGGAGCCATTGAAGATCATTGTGCTGCTTTACTGCAACACATGCCTTTAAGAATAGAAAGCTTGGGGTCAAGAACACAGTTGCACACTTTACACCCCCCACACACATGCAAAGAATGCTAATTAAACCAAGTGTGCTAGCAAACTGAACCATTCTGCCTACAAATCTATAAATCAAACATTCCATTTTTGCTTGTTATAATACACTGACGCTCTATTTAATTCTGATGTTGCTTGTGTTTCCCATGCCAGAATTCTTTCAGTGATGTTCAGAGTGGAACTCTTAACCCATACTCAAGCTACTAGGAATGTGTATGCTTGGAATTCTCTGGAAACTGAGCTGGCCCAAGGTATTTGGCTACCTGAGACAATGCAGCAAATGGTGCCCTTCACTTAGTCAAGTTAAGGTATATAGTCAGCCATGTTATTTTCACACATGAGACAGAAAATGCACAAGTACCTCTCATCATCCCTGGCAGTAAAGTAACGAAATAAACAACCAATATTTTCATGGCACAAAAAAACTGCTGCCTGAGACAGACGTCTTATTCTGCCTAATTGCAGTTCAAACTTGTCTGGAAGGGCCAAGCCACACAATGATGTCATCAAAGTGATGACAAAGTGGAACTGTCAAGAACTAACTTCTTTGATGGCCAATGAATCTCTGAGGATATCTTACAGCAGGTTTACACAACTCTATCAGAGTTCCAGCCTATGGAATCCTGGGATTTGTAATTTGGTGTGGCGCTTACCATTCTCTGCTAGTGAGTTGTAGCAGTGCGGTTCAGGGGAATGAAAGCACTAAAACTCTTTGTCAGAGAAAATTCTAAGTACCGGGATTTCATTGGATGGAACCACAGCAGTTAAAGCAGTATTAAACTACTGTGCAATATACATACATTCTATATCTCACTCACATGAGCCAGGAATTCAGCTCAGCACCTCTGACTTAGTATGCAGTTCAAAGTTTTCCAGAAGGGAATGAGTCACCCATTCTAAACAAGCATCACAAGCAGATTAGAACATTCTGGTAATGCTGCTGCTGAAACTCATAATTAGCTAGTCCATAATACAAATCTAGCTTGCTCACCATTCCCATCTGTATAGCAAGCCCCAATTCTAAGGTGCCAACATTTATTTTTATTCTGCTTAATGATGTAGAATTGTTTTGAATTGTTTAGACTGTTTTAGAAATGTTTTAAGTTGTTTTTATTGCCTGTACTCAGCCCTGAGATTTCTGGATACACGGCTGGGTATAAATATTTTAATAACTAAATAAAAATTGTAATATGGTTGTAATTAGAAGCAAGTCTGTTCCCAGTTTATTTCTCTTTTTAGTGCCAGCACAGTCTGTGTGGCTGGCATGACTTAAGCAGCTGGAAGTCAGGTGGAACCTACCATCGTTGCAAATGCTCAGGTGTTGCCTGAATAACCCTTTGGTTACATATGGAAATAAAAGTATGCACCATTCGCATGTTTTGGGTAGTTTCACTTTAGCCCTTTCCTTCAGTTATTCCTAACTGGAATAATTTGAAACGTGGATGGGCAATTTCATGGAAGCCAGGGGGTAATACTTCCTTCCTTGATCCTCCACCATGGGCCTCTCTCACAGCACTGCCAAATACTTTTATTTTCACTGGTGAACATTAGAAAATGGCAAATGGAAGTGACCTCATCATGTCTTTTTCAGCAGCTCTTTTGGGAAGAACTGTAATGAAAAAGGAAGTATTTGGAGGAGAGATGTGTTGGGTTGGTGGAGATGGATGAGGACATATTTTCACATTTTTGCATGCTTGAGAAACTTTCAGTGACATTTTCGGAAGGTACGGTGACACTTTGGAGGACTGCTATGGAGCTCTTGGGGATGCAAAAGGGGATCCAAAGACCATGTGCTTCCTGCAGGCTGCATTTTCCCCACTCCAGTTTAAAGATTCAGGTCAAAAACTGGATGGCATCAAAATATGTAGGAGGAACCAGACATGTGAATTTGTCTGTATCAGGGGCTATGAGGGAACAGGTGATGTTTTGGACATTGCTCTTTCTTCCTGTCTCCTCACAGCTACGACATCCACTTGGCCCCATGTGTCAAGCTGGACAGTTTGTAAATGAAACACATGTGACCCCAGCTGAAGAGCAATGCATTGTTATATGTGTGGGGGAAGAACAAAATGTTCAACTAAGTATGTCACATTTCCAAGATGAACTTTATTACTACTCACGTACTAACATCTGAGAGCCAGGGAGGTGTAGTGATCTGAGCATTGGACTACAACCCTAGAGACCAGGATTCATTTCCCCATTCAGCCATGGAAACCTGCTGGGTGACTTTGGGCTCATCACACACTCTCAGCCCCAGAAAACCCCATGATAGGTTCATCTTAGGGTCGCCATAAGTTGGAAGTGTCTTGAAGGCATACAACAACAACTAACACCTGACCCTGGTTCAAATGCTTGGAAGATAGGAAAAGGTTTTCCTTTTGTTTTTATTCAAAAAAGCCTATGAATCTAGTGAGCACATAGTCATTGTGCCCCATTCTCTGGAAAATTCACACTAGAAAGATTAAATGTAGTTGTGGCTCCATCACTGAACACCATCTCAGAACTTTATGAATCTGTTACCAACATCCAGTACATTAAAAACAGCAGCTACCACCAGCTCCAGCAAAAAATTATGAGCCAAAACATGTCAGTTATGAGCATTAACAGGCAAGTCACACCTAAAATATTTATCAAGGGGTAATTTAAGTCTAATGTTCAGAATCTAAGTCAGATTCATACAGATGGGTTGCTTTGCGCATTTCTCTGTGGAAATCCTCTCTTATGTGCGGCAGGAAAAAAAACTTATTTGCTGTTAATCTAATATATAAAAGTTTTTGTCCGTGTCAGGCAGAGAAGACCTCATATGATTGACTGTGTCAGGCAAGAAAACCTCATATGATTGGCTGCCTAAGAAGATTCTATGGAATCCTGGGGTTTGCAGTTTAGAATTCTCAGCCAGAAAGCTCTTAGGCCTGGCCAGTTGCTATGGAGATGAGTCCTAGCAGCAAGGAAGAGGGCAGTGTATTCCCTCAGAAACCAAACCTCTGTATGTTACTAACTCTGAATACAGATTGGATTGGGGAATATGGGGAAAAGTTACAGGTACTGGACAAGACAGTTTGGGAATTAGAGACACAGGATCTCAAATCTTTCTAACAAGTATTACCTATGAGAAAATAAAATCACAGGCAACACCGGTTATATATGCTAGTTACAATATATTTTTCAAATATTTGTTTTTTTAACGCAAAAGCACACTTTGCATACTTTGCAAGTGACAATATGCACATCTTCCTACATGGCAATTCTTTGTAATGCAATGCCATTTGTTCAGCAGCCTGAAGAGACATGGTTGGAAGTCAGACAGAAAAACAGGTGTCTGCCATGCTACTATCAAAGATCAGTGGGGAGTCCCTACAGAGCAGAAGAAGGCAATAGTACCCTCCCAGGTGTTGCAAGACTGCAACTCCCTTCAGCCCTAGCCAGCATAGCTAAGGATAAGGAATGCTGCGAGTTGCAGTCCAGCAACATCTGGAGAACCACAGTTTGCCTACCCACAAGATAGGAGGTACTCAAAGGGTGTTTACTTTTTTTTTTTAACATAAAAGAATATCACCAACATGTGAGAAGTACTTATACTAAAGGAAGGTATCCTATCTGAACCTTCAAGATGATGAAAAGGAGATGGATGGACCAGAGACATGTGTTTCCCAGTTTGTCCTGGGAAAAAATCCAGGTCTAAAATCAAGCATGTCTGAGACTATAACTTCCCTTTTTATTATGAATCCATGGCCCATGGCAAGATTTTTCATGATATTTATGTTGTAATACCACCATTTTCAGCTGGGTGGATCCTTTAACATCACACCTCCATAAAGCAAGGGGAAGTTGAATCTGTCAGCATTTGAAAGACTTCATGTCTCTACTGAAACAAACACACTGTGGAAAGCAACAGTGCAGCGCAAATTACTCAGGAGCTTAGGAACTTAATTGTACCTCTAAGTATTTCAGTAAAGGTTTCTGGCCTTCAAGTCTGCTGAAAAAAAAAATCCTTCAGGAAATAACTGCTCAAGACTCTGAAACCAATGAGTCAAGAAGATTGAGTTTCCAGATGCAGCTAATTATTATACATGTATATGATTGTTCTACTCCAACATGTATTTGATTATTCTACTCCAGGTTCCTTCACCAATACCTTCTAAACTTTAGCCATATTATTTGCACTTTATGATTTCACTAGTGTGCCATAGGATGGCAGAGTAAGGGGCACTAGGTAAAAGATGTTATCTGCTAACCTCAATTTCATTTTTAGTAGAGGAAAGTAATGAAGACAAGATTCAATTCAGATCCCATGCTGCCACCAGAAGATTGGCTTGGCTTCTGCCACTTTGGACTTCAACTCCACCATAAAGCCACCAGCTTTATCTGAAATCCAAATCAGAACCTTAGTTCAAAAAATATGAAGCTTCATGCTTCCTCATTGACTTTCATGCGGAAGTCAGGAAATGGCCTTGATCTCTTGACAGAATGGGATGGAACTGGCAGTCTAAATAGCCCCTTCTGAGTAAATGAAGTCTGCTAAATTTCAAGAAAATATGTTCAGAGATTTTCATTCAAGTAGTCTATATATTCTGTGAATTTTCTGTTATTTGGTATCTTTCATGTAACATTTGGAAAAATGAGATATCTAGAGATCACTGCCATTCTACCCATGATTTATCACTCACTTTTCTGGGTGGAAATTCTGACTTATGTTTTAATCAGAGTTAACTTTAACTGCGTCCCTTCTACCCTAATAAGCACACTATAATTGTTCTTCTACAAGTCTGTGAACAATAAAACCCATATGTATAATTTGTTCATGAATTTGGCCTTCGATTCAAAGAAGCCTGATGAGAAGCATTCCCTCTTGAGTCAGAGAGAGATAGAGAACAAACTCCATGGAGGAAAAATGTAAAAATTGCCACTATTAAATCCCTCATGCACTCTCAACTGGAAGAGTAAAACAAGCTTGCTTTTCCTCCATGGTACATGTATTCTTCCACAGGAAAAATCAGTTGAAACAAGAGATAGATCATTCATTGCAGGACCGAGACCCTTACTTCCCAGGCACTACTTTGAGGGAAAGGACAGAAGACATTCTTCTTTAGGGCTGCTTCCCAAACATAATCTTCTCTTAGGATATTCTAGGCCAGTTCTGCACTAGACTGTTATAGTGCTATTATTACACTTTCAACATCCTATGGAATCCTGGAGCCTTGAGGCCCCTCCCTAAACTGCAAGCCCCAGGATTCCATAGGATGTTGGAAGTGGAATAACAGCACTATAACAGTCTAGTGCAGAAATGCCCCCAGTTTATTCTACTCTTCTGGCACTTGAAGTATTTCAGCATGCTAATCTACAGACCATTTAATAAGTTTCCTTTCCTTTGTATTGTCTACTGGAAAAATAATGGATAAGCGTGAGCAATTAATGAGCAAATTTAAACAAAATTTTGAATATTTAAATCTAAATTTAAATATTTAATTCTTGAGTTAAGTCTTGGGGTTCCTGGCAACAAATTATATCTACAGGGAGTCCCTAGTAAAGAACAGGAAAAGAATCCTGACCTAAACAAAGGAACAAGGATTGAGTTTTTCAGGGCTCATAGCCTAGCTTGGAGTAGACAACTTGTAGTCCTCCAGATGTTATTGGATGGCAAGTCTCATTAGTCCTAACCAGCATAGTCCATGGTGTGAGGCCATGGGAGTTGAAGTTCAAGTATACCAAGTATTGTCCACCCTTAGCTTAATCTCTAGGCATTTTCAATGTTATGATTCCTTCTTAGACTACAACTATATGCATACTTGCTTGGAAGTATGTCCCATATGACATACACATGCTAGCTGGATAAATAGGAGCAGTAATCCTAGACATCTCAATGCAGCATTGAGGAAGGCTGATCCTAGGCAACAAGTAGATGGGGAACAGAAAAAGGGAATAGAATAGATACATATTGATCAATTAGGTGAGAGATAGGCTTCAGAACATTGATGCCCATCAGAAACTTGAGAATCTTTTGAAGACTTGATGTTCCTTTGTGGTGGCTATTGTTCATAATATTTCCTGAACCTATTCCCCTAAAAACAAAATCAAGCAAAGCAAAGATTGAAATATATTGAAATAAGCTAAAGTTGCAAAACTCATAGTTCTATCTATTTCTGCTAAACAGAAACTAGATTGCACTAATGGTCTTTCAAATCCCACTTGATCTTTGGAGGGGGGGTGTCTGTGTGTGCACACTACCCTTCTAGTTACCTGTTGATTATGGCGACCCCATGAATTTCATAGGGTTGTCTTAGGCAAGGAATATCAGAGCTGGTTTTGCCACTTCTTTCCTCTCAAATATAGCTTTCAGCTCATGGTATTCATTGGCAGTGTCCCAGCCAAGTACTAACCAGGGCTAACCCTGCTTAGCTTCCTCCACCCTATCTAAAAAAAGATGCCTCCAAATATGTTGGAAGAGTAGCATTGTTCTGATGTTGTCTGGAAACTATAGCACTGAAATGCCTCCGCTTGGTTTCACATGCCAGTAACTGGGTCTTCTTTTGAATGGAAATTAATCTTTGATGTAACTGGGGTTTTTTCTTTTTCTTTTAATGAATTTAATGTAACACAAACATTAATACTGAAGGAGTGAGAGATCCAAGCACCGCATAAACCTTGTCATGCAACCCACAACTTACCTCTTTGTAAGCTTAGTCATCAGTTAATGAGACTTTTTTTTATTTAAAACATTGTAATAACATAAAATAAACAATAATGAATCCCAAACAGCAAATCTAATACAATAAAACTGTAAACAGTAAAACACTAACAAACCTAACATTTGTAAAGACTAAACACATACACATATACACAAACCTAAATAACAAAATACTAAACTACATAACCCCCATCTAACGTAAAAGAGGTTCCCACCCCTGTTGCAAACAGCGTCTAATCACCTAGTATTAACCCTGTCTAATCTACCATAATACACAATATTAACCCAGGCAATTTAGTCTATAATTAATTAATATAATATCACCACTAACAATACTAACTTATTAATTTATTAGTAATACTAAAGTATATGCTTCATTAACCTCTTATCTTACTTAGTTAAAATCTACATATCTTAATGAAATATGATAAGAATATAATAATATCCACTTCTTATACCTTTACCATTCTAATAACACTAAACAGCTCCAAAATACCCTTCTCTTACTCTTAGTAGTTTCTCTTGCATTAGTAAAACTATTATTATTAACAATATTTTTAAAAAGTTACTTATTTATCTTGAATAAAATATTTTGTATCTCTTATCCCCAATGGCTAAAACTTTCTTTTAAATCATGCCCTATATACTTAAACTTCTAGTCCAAAATCCATTTTGTTTGGTCGTTCACATAAAGTACTTATTCAGCTTAATAATGGATCTCAATTAAGCTTTCTGAATACCTTTTACAACACTATTACTTCTTCTAAGCAGGCTAAAAAATTAATCACAAGTATTATCAAAATTAACCAACACCTTAAATCTTTACAATTAAAAATCCAGCTTTGAAAAAACACCTCATAAACAAACCCTTTCACATTGGGAAAATTATCCAAAAATATTGAATTCTTCCCCAAGTCAGTTTCTTCCCTCCTCCCTAAAACATCTCCATCTCCCCACAGATCAGATAAAATCAAATCAAACTTCAAATCAAATCAAAACAATCCCTTTTTTCAAACAGCATCAAAAATTATACAATCAGAGGCCTGGAAATTACAGACACCACAGTAGCATCTTCTCTATTCTTCAGAGAGCTTAGTCCCACTGTACCAGATTTCACTAATGCTTGATCAAAACTACATCTTCTTCTATTATACCCCAATTTTGAGAACTTTTCTGTGTTGCAGCTCTGTCTCTTATCTCCTCTTCTGTCTCCTCTTGTAGTTGTCCCTCAGTATCTGCAACATCCTCTCCTTCCACCAAATTCGCTAACAATAGCTTTTCTGCAATCCTATCAAATTTTTGATAAGTACTTGACATGAATTCCCTGTATTCGATTAAGAAATTCAAGAAGTAAGTGGGATATTGGTTCCAAGCTTTCCAAGTCATTTTTAGTTTGAGCAGGATCTTCAACAGAAGCCATGTCATGTTTTGTTACAAAAAATGTAAACAACAGAAGACTTACCTCTTTGTAAGCTTAGTCATCAGTTAATTAGACATTCTGAAAGATGTTTCAAGCAGTAAATATATCACTTCTGGCCAACTTTAAGATGCTGTAATGTAGCTAGAGAGCCAGCATAGTGTAGTAGTTTTGTCATGCCCTGCCTTAGAGACCCTGGCAGTGAGGAGGAGGATTCTGAATCTGAGGCAGAAGTTTCCCCAGAGGCAGGAATTTCCCCAGAAGCTTGTTCAGGAGAAGATAACAAGCAACAGCAGGGGCTGGAGCAAGGGGAACAAATATCAGATGATGAGACAACACAGATGCTTACTTTGCAAGAGAGATGACATCAGAGAGAGGGACTGCACCGCTCAGTGCATTTAAATAACGAACAAGCCCTAATGAAGGAACACCTGTGGCGATAACATCAGTAGACAAAAGGCTTTCAACGGGCCATTTCCTTTCAGGGTCGGTAACTGATCTTTACAGTCATGGAAGCCCTGTGCTGTGGTCTCTTATATATGGACTACCTTGAACCTCTGCCTGTTTGACTACAACTTGGATTTGCCCTTTGGATTTGTTTGCTTTGGAATCTAAACTCTGTTTAGATGTTTTCCTGCTCTTGCCTTGTGAGTAAACCCTGCTCTGCTGTTTGGTGATTAATTATCTGCTCTGCCCTGGACACAACAGGTTTAGACATTGGACTATGACTCTGGAGAGCAGAGTTTGAGTGTCTGTTCAACCATGGAAATTTACTGGGTAACCTTGGGCAAGTCACACACGCTCAGCCTCAGGGGAAGGCAAAGGCAAACCCTCTTTGAACACATCATGCCAAGAAAAAACCATGATAGGTTTGCCTTAGGAAAAGCCCTGGTGATGCAGTGGTTAAATGCCAGTACTGCAGCCACAAGGTTGTGAGTTTGATCCTGTCGGGCCCCAGGTTGACTCAGCCTTCCATCCTGCCTCAGGTCGGTAAAATGAGTACCTAGCTTGTTGGAGGCAATTAGCTAACACATTGTAAACTGCTTAGAGAGCACTTAGCTGATAAGCAGTATAGAAATACACATGCTATTGCTATTAGGAAATGACTTGAAGGCAGGCAAGAGCAGGCAAGTAGACCCATATCTACTACAAACCTACACAATAGTCTGATTTGGCCAGAATTCTGTGAGAGAGAGCACATGCAGACATGTCAAATGATATACTTTTCCATAGTAAGTCAGCATGGAGTGGTGGTTTGAATGAGGGACTAGGATTGTGGAAAAACGGGTGTTCAAATCCCTACTCTGCCATGGAAACCCAGAGGTGACCTTGGGCAAGTCATACTCTCCCAGCCTAAGAGATTCCCAAGTCAGCAAAGACAGATCTTCTCTGAATAAATGATGCTAAGAAAACCCAATGACAGAGTCACTATAAGTCAGACTCAGCTTGAAGATATATAACAACTATTCCTCCATGGATATCACAATGGGCACTATTTAGGAGACTGACACTGCAACTCTGTAAAATATTTGAACAATCTCAGATAAAGCCATTCAGAAGTAGGATCTGACACTGAAAGGAGAAATTATGTCACCAAAAGCTGGGACTTCGTTCTTTGAAGATTCATTACCTCCAGTTACAAGCTACAGCTCTCCAATTTGACTTCAACTGACTTTTTTAAAAAACCTATTACACATTTGAAATTATCTCCACCTTTGTTAATAGGAAAAATGTGGTTTGCCTTCTATTTCTGTTTTTCATTTATCAAGAGACCTGTCAGTATCAGGTTTCAAAATGATTCCAAGAGACAGCTGATATTTATTTATTTATTTATTTATTTATTTATTTATTTATTTATGTATTTATTTATGTATTTATTTATTTATTTATTTATTTATTTATTTATTTATTAAAATGGGGAACCAGCCATTCTTTGCTTGTTTCTTCTTCCCATAAGGGACAATCTTGGTTTCAATTTCAAACCATTAGAGTACTTGGCAGGTGCTAGTTTGAAAATCAGCAACTTTCCATCTCCGGACTCTTACCATGAAGACTTCAAGTAAGCTCTCCCACTCCTCTTCCTTTCCCAACTGCTTTTTGTTACTTTTTGCCTGAAGATTTTGAAAGCTTGAACATACTTTAGAAATGTTTAAGTTGTCCTAATACAGGCAGTAATGCTATGGTGTATGTTGATGCACAGGCATGCAGTCTGTTTGTCTCCATAAAGTGATACATTGGGAAAACATGTCATTTTCATTTCTTTCCACTTCTAAAAATGCCACCGGCATTCTTGTCCCGTCTCAGTTTTGTATCGGATCATGGGACATCACTTTTCAACTTATCCCCACACGAAAATTCATGTATAGCTTTTTTTCCCCACATGTATGTAATTTTATGAATTTTCCCATTGGCTAAAGCATGCTTACAAGCATTTTGTTTTTCGAATATATTCTAGTTAGGCACATTTTTCCTTATGCCCGAATCCATTGGATTTCTGAAACAAGATGCAATTCAGATTTTTGCCAGTTTTGTGAGGTGTGAAATGGATCCTTCCATAGGGAAATGTGGTCCCCTGAAAAATTCTAGCCATATCCCCAAGCTATATCCCAAATTACTCTGTTGATCCGCATGGGTGTGGGGTATATATTAAATATAAACTTTTGAAAAATGAGCAGGTCTTAACTGCCAGAGAAAGATTACATCACATTGAAATGAGCAGTTGTAGCAAAGCCTCTTCAGCTGCCTGCTTTCAATGTGCCCCAGGAGCAGCAAAGTGCTGCAGATGTCCTTCCCCAGCAGCCTGATCTCTAGCACCTTGAAATAGCTGTGGTAAGGGTGCTGCCAGGCTGTAAAGCTTGGTCTTTTAGGGGGTTGCATCATGAGATGTAACCATGATGGACCTCTGTCTTCATAGTTACATTGATGCTGCAGGTTCTCTGCTTTCATTTCATTCTATATGCTCACACATAGCATGGGTGCAGCTGCAGCGGGGCAAAATAAGAGTGTTGCCCTCCCCTAAAAATAAAAATTTTGCCTCACAAATGAAATTTTCCTTCAGACCCTGAATTTCTAGCATTGCAGTGGTTTAAAATTTTAGTGGAGCATTTGGAAATACAGTTTAAGCATTCATAAAAAAGGTACAAACAAAGCTACCAAGGGAATGTGAGCACAGCAAATAGAAGACTTCTAAGTGTTGATCACTGCTAGGCCATTTGTGCACTACACTGTTATAGTGTTATTATTTCACTTTCAACATCCTATGGAATCCTGGGGTTTGCAGTTTAGGGAAAGGCCTTAAAGGTCCCTCCCTCAACTGCAGGATTCCATAGGATGTTGAAAGTGGAATAATAGCACTATAACAGTCTAGTGCACAAATGGCGCTGGACTAGGACACCAGAAGACCAGAATTCAAATCCCCGCTCAGCCATGGAAACCTACTGAGTGACCTTGTACAGGTCACACTCTCTTAGCCCCATCTGAACCCTTGCTTCACACACTCCAGAGAGAGAATATGTTAAGTAAGGCACGCTACTATCTATACGCATGCATGGACTGCAACCACTCCTGATTGTTGTTGTGACGTTCATGAAGAATCAAACTAGCCACAGAGTCACATTGCATAGTCCCACCCCCACCCACCCTGCTGTGGTGCATGAAGAATTACTTCATACACAGGCACCCACAGAGATATACATAATTTATCTTTAGAAAGGATACGGCTGTTATCTGTACCTGGCCATGAAATCTTTTGATACAGTATAAGGTATAAATATTTGGAGAGCCAGCATGATGTAGTGGTTTGGGCATTTGACTGACAGTCCTGGAGACCAGGCTTCAGTTCCTTGCTTGGCCGTGGAAACCCACTGGGTGAGCTTGGGATCACCAGAAGTTGGAAAGGATTTGAAGGCACACAACAGCAATAAATATTTAACTTAACAAATAAAAAGGAAAACAGCTTCCAGTTTAAACACCTCCTGTAGATGGGATAGAGGAATAGCATCTTGTCCTTTACCTCAGGCAGCAAAATATACTGGGTCAGCCTGCAAAGCATTTTACAATCGCATGGGCTTAATTTTGGCAAACAATTGTGTAATTTTTTTCATTTCCAACAGTTAAACCTACTCTCCGAGGTTAAGAAGAAACACTGTATGGTAAGAATGAGAGTATGTGTATGAAAGAGCTTATTCAGTTCTGGAACTAAAAACAATTCCTGGGTTCAGAATTCTTTAATTCAAATTCTGTACGGTTCTGTGGCAGGCATTGGATTTTATCATATTGTATGCTGTTTTCATTTTTTATTTTTAATTAGCTTCTTTTTAAATAAAGTTTAAGCGATTTTCTAATTTTTTAAGGCTAAATGTTGTTGTTTTGATATTCTAAGCTGCCTTTGGAAATTTTCTAAGAAATGTATAAAGTAAAATAAAATAATTTCCATCGGGTGTTGGCTAGCAGATTTCAGGGTTCTAGTAAAAAAAAGAGTATATCCTGAAAGCCTGAAACCTACCCATCACTAATATAAACTGTACAGTTCTTTATATATAAGCATGGATCTTGGGAGGGGAAGAGCAGTTCTGCTGTAGTCTCTCTCTCCCCCATCCTGAATTTTTCCCTTCATTCTCCACATAGTATAATCAGGCTTGAAGGAAGACTATTTGTTCAGGATTCATCAAAACCTCATTATCAGACTTTCAACCTGTTCAAACAATGAATCAGTGGCAGATCAGTTTGGAGCCAGTTCTATAGGACTGCAGAGCTCTTGTTCTCCCCCCGCACCCCACCCCTTTCATTTTGGCAAAGGCCTCGTGTATTGCCTAAACCCGATTGAAATGAAAGACACCTCCCTTTCTCCCTCGTCTTCACCCTGTTTCAATAAATCAGTCCCAAATCAACGTCTCCTTCTAAGCCTCAGAGACTGACTGGGGTTTAGCCTGTGAGCTTTTCCCTCCAGACAACAATTATGGGGAGAAACATCTGAATAAACACAGGATCATTTACTTAAAGAATTGACAGACCTTCTACTTGAACTGCTTTAAATTATTTGACGCCACTTTTTGCGCTTTTTTTTTCTCCCTCCTTCCATAGAAACATATAATTACAGTCATTTACCAAACCGGAGCAGGAATGGGCTGGCTTGTGTGGAGTTGCGGGGAGAGGAGAGGAAAAGGAGCTTCAGCAGATGGGGCGCACATGCACACCTACTCTCAGCGTGGAAAAGTTACTGTATGGACTACTACTCCCAGCATCCCCCACGCTGGCGGAAGGATTCTGGAGGCAGTAGTCCAAAAATGGGACTCTCCTCCAAGCTGGTTTTGCTGATTTTCTGTTCAGATAACCACTCCTCGCCCCCAATAAAACCTCTGTGTCTTTGCCCCGCTATTTCTCAGGTTCCTTTAGGCTGGGCGCGCTTTTGCTTTGTCGAAGAAGACGCATCCGCCGCGAAGGAGGAACGACATAGCAGAAGCAGCGATTTGTCGGAAACAGCCCAATGATAATGACTTGTGACGCCTTTTAAGATGCCTTGGGGTGGGACAGAGAGAGAGAGATTTGATTCGGGGGAAGGGTCACTTGTAGCTGATGTGTTGAAACTTTCTCCCATTCCCTTTACGCTAAATAGCCCCAGAGGTGAGCAGACAGAAATACAGCTGTATATTAAAGAAGGTGAGCTGCCTTAATAACCTGAAGGCACCAGACTCCATCTGAATTTGGAAGCTAAGCAGGGTTGGGCCTGGTTAGTACTTGGATGGGTACAAGGAATACCACGACCTATAGGCTATACTCAGAGGGAGACAACGGCAAACGACTGTGGAGTATTCCTCGCCTAAGAAAGCCTTTTGAAATTTATGGGGCCCCATAAATGGAAAGGTGACTTGAATACCTTTGTTGTTGTTGTTGCATGGTTATGGCGACTGTAAGGCGAACCTGTCACGGGATTTTTGAGGCTGAGAGTATGTGACGCGCCAAGGTCATCCACTGGGTTTCCATGGCGGAGAGGAGAAACGAACTCTGGTCTCTAGGGTCATAGGCCATTTCCACACTAGCCTGTTTTAGTGCTGTTATTCCATTTTCCAACATCCCATGGAATCCTGGGGTTTGCAGTTTAGGGAGGAGCATCAAAGGCTCCATAGGACGTTGAAAGTGGATTAACAGCACTATATATGCTAGTGCGGAAATGGGCATAATCCAACGCTCGACGCTGGCTCTCTGAATGCACTTAAGCTATTTTAAAGAGGGTAACTCGAAGCATGCACAGAGCGCCTTCAACTTACGTCATTGTGGTTGCAACCTGCAGTCTCACGCTTAAAATTCAAGGGGCGGGCAGGAGCACCTCGGCACCTTCCGTGCACACGCGGGTGCCTTCGCTGCTGTCTCCAAAACAGCCGAGAGCATTGTTTTGGAAACATTAAAGTGTGGCAGCTTATGGCAAGGATGGGAACTGATAATGTTGAACTGAAGCTGCAACATAGTCAATGGTGAGAAATTCTGTTACAGTCTAACGACATCTGGAGGACCACATCATTCCCAGCTCAGTTTGTAGTAAGACTCCTGCACCATCTTTAAATACGCCGCTGCTCACTCGCTCAAGGCTTCTTCTCTCTCTGGCGGTAGCGCCCGTGCGATCAGGATATAGGGCTGCATATGCCCTATGACAGATATACTGATTTATCCATGCGCACACATCGAGTAATGGGACCACACATTCTCAGGTAGAGAGCCAGCGTGGTAGAGTGGTTTGAGCATTGTGCTATGACTCTGGAGAGAAGAGATCGAATGCCCTCTCGGCCATGAAACCCCACTGCGTGACTTTGGGCAAGTCACATTCGTTCGGTCTCAGAGGAAAGCAAAAGTGACACTCTTCTGAACAATTCTTGCCAAGAAAACCCCGTGATAGGTCGCCTTGGAGTTGCCATAAAGTTGGAAACGACTTGAAGGCATGCAACAGCAACACCTGGAGGGACACAGTATTCCCACTCTGTTTCATAGGATATTCCATCTTAAACAAATTGTCCTGTTTAGACACCTTAAATATATATCCCAGAAATGCAGGGTAATTGTTAGCAACAGGGCGCCGGGTTCGTATCCTTCAGACCTCTGCAGAATGAGTGGGGCGTGGCGCTTAAATTGCACTTCAGCGGACGTCCAGTGGGAATGGAAGGAGCCGTCTCTCCAGAGGACGTTTTTGGAGTGGAATCCCACTGAACCTCGGGATAGTTCTGCACTTCGGCCACAAAGAGTGTTACGCGGGAGGAAGCCCCAGAAAAATCAATGGTACACAGTTTTCCAGTGTTTGGGGCGGGTGGCATTGCCCTCTGTTTCAATGACGTCCAAAGGGCTTTCGGTCCTTTCTGCTTCACTGCTAGGGTGCAGATGGGATCGCCCGTGGTCCGGAGGCACTATGCCCTCGTCCTTAGTACGGGAGACTTTACAAACCCATCCCAACCACACAGGCTTCATTCCTCAATGCACAAAGCTGTGCATTGGTTTTATGGCGAGCTAATTCAAGGGGAAGAGGTGAACTAAGGCTATTTCTGCACTACACTGTTATAATGCTATTATTCCACTTTCAACATCCTGTGGAATTCTGGGGCTTGCAGTTTACTGAAGCCAAAGATACCCCTTCCAAAACTGCAACTCCCAGGATTCTATAGGACGTTGAAAGTGGAATAACAGCACTGTAACAGTATAGTGCGGAAATGGCCTAAGACTTCCCTGAGAGTAAGGTCATTTCTGCCCTAGACTGTTATAGTGCTATTATTCCACTTTCAACATCTAATGGATTCTTGGGGTTTGCAGTTTAGGGAAGGACATTTAGAATTCTCAGCCAGAGAGCTCTTTGGCCTCTGGAAACTACAAACCCCAGAATTCCACAGGGCATTGAAAATGGAGTAATAGCACTATAACAGTGTAGTGCAGAAATGGCCTAAGTCCCATTGAACACAATGGCACAGCTTATCTTGAATTGCATCACCAGCAAGGTACCTAGAAGTCAATCACTTTACTTTCAACTGAAGTTACCATACAAGGGCAGGCAGAGATTAGAAATGTTTGTTTGGACTACAGCTCCCAGAATCTCCCGGCCACTGAGCCCAGTGGCCACTGTGTATTAGGATTTTGGGAGCTGTAGACCAGCAAAACAGTTTGTTTCCAAGCTTTCTTTAAAGCTGACAATTCAGAAAATGATGCCCTTGAATTCCACGGAGTTTATTTCCAAGTAAATCTCTTTAAGATTGGATGTTAGCTGAAAACACTGCTACTGTCCTACTAGGACAAAGGAGGGAACCTGTCTAACTCCGGATATTATTAGACTGCAGCTCTGAGCATTCTTCATCATTGGCTGTGCTGGCAAGGGCTTCTGGGAACTGCAGTGTAGCAACCTGCCTCCCATTGTGCTGGAGTCTCTTTCTTTGGAGGTTTCTAAACAGAGGCTGGATGGCCATGTGTGAGGAGTGCTTTGGTTGTGTATTCCTGCATGGCAGGGGTTGGACTGAATGGCCCTTCTGGTCTCATCCAACTCTATGATTCTATGAACTTCTGGAGGATTGCATTGGCTCACTCTTGTACTAAGAAGTACCTTCTGCTGGGAAGAATGAAGCCTTCTGCCTAGAAAGGCCTGCTGTGATTGATCAACTTCAACATGTTTCTTGCTGCTTTCTCAGGTAAGGTTGGACCTCTCTCCGCTTTCTCAGCCGACTTTCTTCCAGAGGAGACCTCCCACCAGATCAAAAGCCCAACAAACAGCACCTGTGGAAACTTGATTGATTGGTTGATAGATTGTATATCCCACCTTTCTCCCAAGATGGGATTCAAGGTAGAAATATCCTCATCCACAAAACTATTCAAAGGACAGGACCAGGGTGTAGGTGCAAGGAGGGCCATCCCATTAAGAATTCTGCCTCCCCCTACCCCACTAACCATGAAATTGCCCTTCAGTTTCCAAATTTCTAGCATTGCAGTACCTTACACCTTAAGGCTTAGGTATCCAAATAAAACACAGGTAGGGGAAGAATGCAAACACAGCAGATATAAGAGTTCCAGGTCTAAACCTGTTTTCAGTCTCTGACTTTGAAATTTGGAGACTGAAGGGATATTTCATTAGGCAGAATTTTTATTGAGGGGAACAATGCCCTTATTTTGCCCAACTCCCTGAAATTCTCCTTTGATCCCCAAATTTCTAGCATAGCAGTAACCTAAAATTTTGGGTATACAGATATTGTTTCCTCCCTTTCATCTCCAAAAGACAGGATTCTTAGAATAGTTATCTTGAAAATAGTGTTGCCAGGTGTCCCCTATTATGAGGAATGTCCCCCATTTGAAGTTCAGAAAGCTAGTCCCTTACAGGGATGGTTTGTTGTTGTTTTGTTCCTGACTCATGGTGATCATAGGGGAACCTGAGACCTAAGTACCCTAAAGACATTGGATTCTATCTAATCTTGGAAGCTAAGCAGGGTTAGACACGGGTTAGTATGTGGATGAGAGACCACCAATGAATAGGAGGTGCTATATAGTTGTTGTTGTTTTTTCTCCAGAGGAGATAACTTGTAAAACTGCCTCTGAGTATCCTTGGCCTAAGAAAACCTTATGAAATTCATGGGGTCCCCAAAGTTGACAGACACCTTGAAGGCACATACACATACAAGGGGAACCTATAAGGGGGTTGTCTGGGCAAGATTTGTTTAGAGGGTGTCTGTCCTTGCTGACTTGGACAGCTCTTAGGCTGAAAGAGTATGATTTGCCCAAGACCACTCATTGGGTTTCCATGGCAGAGTGGGGATTTGAACCTTCAGCCATTTCTGCTCTAGACTGTTATAGTGCTATTATTCCACTTTCAACATCTTATGGAATCCTGGGGTTTGCAATTTAAGGAGGGACCTAGTTTCTCAGAGTCCTAGTCCAACACTCTAACCACTGTACCTGTTAAATAACCTGAAGGCAGAAGATCCTGACTAATCTTAGAAGCTAAGCAGGGTCAGTCCTGGTTACTATCTGAAAGGGAAACCATCAAGAAATAGGACAGGCTGTAACCTGTATTTCAGAGGAAAGAAGTACAAACCATCTCTGAGTATGAGAGACTTAAGTAAACCCTAGAAAACTAGTGGGGTTGCTATGAGTGAACAGGTGACTTGAAGTTGACAGGTAACATACACATACATAAGGCTAGTAGATGTCCCTTACTGTAAGGGATGGCCCTTTTTAAGGGCTGGAAGTCTATCCATTTCGTATAGACTGAACAAAATTTAAAAAAAAACATATTTGGAAGTGGGCACCCTCCATAAAGAGAGAAATATGTGCATCCTGTAATTTATGAATGTAGGCAGCGTGTTAATTTTGCCTGGCTTGCTTAACTGAAATCAATACTGTTGTTACTTAGGTAGAACACCAACTTCTTAATAGCCATTGCCTGATTGTTAGACCTGCCTGTCATGAATTTCAGCTACCCCATATTGTTGTTTGGAAAAGCTAGCAATATTACTGGAAGGGGGAGAAACTGCTGTCTTTTCAAAGTGATATTACCTTGCTGTGTTCTGCAGAGCTTTGAAGAGGGGTGTTAAGTGACCAGCTTGATGAGGGAAGGGAGAAGAGCACGTGAGGATTTGTCCGGAACCCCTTAAGCAAAACTCGCCAGTGAGATCAAAGAAAAAGGTTAGAAATGGAAGAAAGAGTAAATACTCCAGAACTCAGATCGGAGGAGGATCGCAAAGGAAGGATGGAGGCAGCCATTGAGTATTATTTGAAGCCGGAGAGATGACTAATGACGGAATTAAGGAGTATTTATTCGCACTATGCCCTTATAGCAGTTTCATGCCACATTAACTGCAGTGAGTCTATCACAGGAAATGTTGTGATTTGTAGCTTGGTGAGGTACTTAGAGATCAGTAGTGCTGTAGTTCGAGGAAGTGAAGCTCAGCTTTCTTGGGAAGACGGTAAGTTCTCTGGTAAACTGAAAATCCACGCAGCCATGGCATTTTTGACTGCCATGTAACCATGGTATCAAGCTGCTCTGGCACAGACTAATTCTTGGAATCTGGACTGAATAGGTTTAGGAGCCACCAACAGCTCTCTGTATGGTAGTATCTTTCCCTGCTGCATTTGGGAGGCCCTCCTGCTCATTCTGCCGAGCGGGGCCCTGGATTTGTTCCCTTAGGGCAACGCTTAAAACAACAAATGTCTTTAAAAGGGTGGCTGGCTTTATGGACGGCCTCTTAACCCGAAAACGTTGGGCAAGCAGATCACGACAGCTTTTGGGTCAGTTTAACTGGATTGTCCGTGAGCGCATCTGCATAGCGCTACTGAACCTAGAACTACACGTATATTTGGTGGATGAAGCGCTTTTGTCCGACGACGCTGGGCAGAAAGACATCCTGTCTTTACGTGTCTCTACTCGGTCCTGGGAAAATGTCGAGCCTCCAGGGCATATTTCCAGCCTACGAATCATTTCTGCCGCCGCTAACTTGAGATCTGTGTTCATCTAAAGGAACCTCCTGTGCTACCACACCATCTTTTAGCTTCTTTTCCCCCTGTGAAATGGGAATGTGACCGAAGCCGCCAGACCCGAGTTGTTATCAATGAGACGCAAAGGAGATTGGGTTGATCTCCTTACCAATACAGTCATCCCTCCACATTTGCTACGGTTAGGGGCACAGGACCCCCGAGAAAGTGAAAAAACTGTGAATAACTCTAGGCCATCCCAAACCATATCTAATATACCAAAAAAGTATGATCACCACATTCAACCCACTGTGGATTCCTTTGAGGCATCAGGGTTCCTCCACAAGGCAGAAATGGGTGGCTGGTGGGGCTTACTGCCACCTCCACTGCTGCCCCACACCGGCCCCTCCCTGAACTGCAAACCCCAGGATTCCATAGGATGTTGAAAGTGGAATGATAGCGCTATAACAGTCTAGTGCGGAAATGGCCTCAGTCTCACAAGGTTTGCAGTCTCTATTAAGAATGGCCCAGGGAGGCAGCTAAGGTGACAACCAATAATCCCTGAATAATCAGATTCGCAAAAGTGAAACTAGCAAATGTGGAGGGCTGACTGTACTTTAATCATTCCTTAACGCTGCTGAGTGATTAAATATTCCCCCTTAATTCAGAATTGCTTCCGACAGCTCTGTAACCAGGTCTGGGCATTGTGTGGCCAGGCTGCAGCCTTCAAGGTACTTCACCATTGGCAATGCTGGCAAGGATTGAAGGAAGTTGTACTTGATCAACATCTGAAGAGTCACGTTTTGCCCACACTTGCTCTAAAGGAAGTAAGGAGCTGAGAGTAAGGAACTGACACAGGTATTTGCATCAAATCGCCCAGTGAATTCGTTGTTCTGCTGCTTATTGCAAGACCAGAGACCTGTGGTGCTCCAGTCATTGATGACCTAACTACTTCCATCATCTTCCACCACCGGCTAGACAGATGGAAACGGGACTCCATTTGAACTACCAGTCTGCTAGCTCAACCTTCTCTAGGATGGAACCATGACCGTTAACGTGACATGAAACTGCTATAAGAAGGTAGTGCAAATACATACTCCTTAACTCGGTCACTGTTTATCTCTGCGGCTTCAAATAATACTCAATCGCTACCTCCATCCCTCCTTTGCCATCTCCCCAGATCTGCGTTCTGAAGTATTTCTTCCTTCCTCCATCTCCAACTTTTCTTTTGATCTCACTGGTGAGTTTTGCTTAAGGGGATCCGGAGAAATCCTCACATACTCTCTTCCCTTCCCTCATCAAGCTGGTCACTTAACGCCTCTCTTCAAAGCTTTGCTGAACGCAGCAAGGTGATATCACTTTGAAAAGAGAGCGATTTTTTTCCCAAGTAGTATTGCCAGGTTTTCAAATAGCAATATGGGATACCTGAAATTCGTGACAGGCACGATCTTCACCACCGTTACTTACACGACTGGGTTTCCCTGGTCGCTAGAGTACTGTATTCTTGGAGGAGAGGATCTTCTCCCTACGGACAAACTGGCGAGATCAAAATACTCGGATGTGAGGCCTACAGAGGTCAAGGGTACGAGCAGGGCCGCCGGAACAGTGTGAACTTGACTACATGCATGAGAGCGCTAGTCAGTCACTGCCTGACACACTTAATCACGGATTGATAAAGTTACCTTTTGGACTACAGTTGTCAAAATCCCCCAGCCAACATAGAGATTCTGGGAGTTATAGTCCAAAAGTAAGTTTCTCAAGTCCTGCAGATAATCAATAGAAATCTCCCCGGTGTAGGCTTTGTTCACTTTTCCTGTTAGTGACTCAGAGCACAAAGCAAATGGACGGTAAGTGCTGCTTAATTTAAACCTCTCGTTTTCATTTGATTGTTTAATTAAAACCTCCTTTTCTTAAACGCTTCCTAAGACAGCCTAACCATACTCACAACCAAGGCTGCTCTACCTCGGGGTCCTTCAGATGTACTGAACTACAACTCCTGTCTTGGTTCCGTGGTCCATGATCTCTGGAGAATTCAGCAGGTTGTGGGAGGCTGTTCAAAGTGTACTCGAAGTCACTAGGACCCTGCAAAGTAAGGAATTCGAAAGGCAAAAGAGACCCTGGGAGAAGAGGGAAGCAGGGGGTGACAGAACCTGGAAAAATTATGTTCGGTGCCGGTGAACGGGTTGCTTTCACCGCAGGATGTAGCTAGGAAAACGTACCTCCCTCTACAGTCGAAGAATTTCGGCTTGGTTCCTTTGTTTGTGGACGAGGAGCGTTTAGACAGCGATGTTTAAACCCCTTTTTACACACACACATACGCACGCACGCACCCCAGTGCATCTCCTCTCAATCCTAAGAATATACCCCACATCGCTTCCGCAGTTCAAAGGAAATGCATTTCGAGGCCCTTCAAGCAGGAAAGTAACGCCTTATGCCCGAAGATTGTTTCAGCCGCTCTTTCGAGATCAGTCCAAATCCCGATGAGCGGGGCTACAGAGCACTCCTTTGTGGACTGCAGCACCTGTACCTACGACGGAAGGGAGAGTCTCACCCTGGCATCCAAGTAGCCCACCCGAAGAGGTCTCCTGCCTCTTGACTTCTCTGTGAGTTCCGTCGAGTTCCGGTGCCGCATCTGGAAACCCACTAGCTAACTTTGGGCGCGTCACACACTCTCAGCCCCAGACCCCCCCCCCCCGTGATAGGGTCGCCTTAGGGTCGCCATAAGTGGGAAACGACTGGAGAGTGCACAGCAGCAACAATCCTTCAAAGCGAAGTGCTACAGTTACTAACAACTAAACCCTTCAGGGGAATCTGCTCAGGACTTGGTAACAAGTAACACCTTCCAAAACCCAGTATCATACAAAGTGGATGGGGATCTGTGCATCTTAGCGCACACTTGCCAAGAAAAAATCTCCCTCCTCCCACCCGGCATTAGCTGAACATGTATAAAGGAGCTAGGTTAAAGATAGTAAGTCCCATTACTGTCTTCTTTCTTTACGTTGCCTGTACGGCAGTTCACTGAAGGATTGCAGATGAATGTTTATTGACTCTGTGCACTGCAACTGAACAATGAAGGGATTGTAAACTATCCACATTGGCCAGGAGCCCACTTAAGTGTTGGTGTTCAGTAAAGAAGCTGCAAGAGATCCAGAGTAATGTGATGACTAGGACCCTGAGAGACCAAGATTCGAATCCCCCCCAGCCATGGAAACCATGGAAAGTGATCTTGGCCAAATCACAATCCCCCAGCCTCAGAGGAAGGGAATCTTACCCCCCCCCGCCGCAAATCTTGTCAAGAAAACCCCGGGATAGATCCATCTCTGGGCCTCCTTAAATCAGAAACGACTCGGGGGCACACAACAACAGACAACAAATAGGTGTTGCCTAGTCTTCCTGATACTTAAGCCGCATTGAAGGAATGAAGAGTCTTGGCCCTAGCGAGGTTTTTTTCCCAGGTAAATAGAAACCTAAGGAGGTAACCTGACCCATGTTTGTCTGCCTGGAGAAATAGGACCTGTTCAATGTTGTGGGCTATGTGTACAGAAGCGGAATCGGTATTCCATGTTGGGCTCCTCCACACCTCACTACGTTCTTATATTTTACTGTATATGAGCCCTCAGTCTCTCTCCTTCTAAACAGCTGCAACGGGACCTGGTTCGAGGTTTCCCCGGAGATGTACATCGTGCGGCCTGAACTGGAAGACAAGTAGGAATGCAGTCCCCGCATAAGCAGGAGGGTTGTTTCCTCTCTCCTCGCTTATTTAGCTTCTACATTGGAGAAGGCAGCCCCATCGAACACCAAGTGAAAGTTACTTGCCAGGTTTTTCAAAATTTGGATGACATTTATATCCTGCCTTTCCTGCAAAAAAAAAGTTGGAACTGGCATAGGCGACCACCTTCCCCCAACCTCACAACAACCCTGTAAAGCTGTGAAAAAGATTCACCAAGGTCATCCAATGAGATTCATAGGCCATTTCCGCACTAGACTGTTATAGTGCTATTATTCCACTTTCCACTTTCAACATCCTTTGAGGCCCCTCGCTAAACTGCAAACTCGAGGATTCCATAGCATGTTGAAAGCGGAATAATAGTACTATAACAGTCCAGTGCAGGAATGGCCATAGACAAGTGAGAATGTGAACAGATTTCCCTCGTTCTGTGTATCTGTACTACACCCTTATACCACCTCCATACCGCTTTAATTGCCAGGCTTCATCCTAAGGAGTCCTGGGATTCACAGTTTGCTGAAATACTGCTGGAGAACGCTAGCATACTTCCCATACAAGTACCCTCATTGCCTGTGTAGACTACAAAAATAGAGTGTTCCCAGACTACCTTAGGCCCCTCTAAGTGTCTCATGGAACTCCAGCTCGCAGGATTCCTTAAGCTAAAGTCGTAACAATTAAAGCTGTACGAAACTGACACAAGTGTATACCGTGCAGATCCAGTCTGAAGCTCCAGCCGTTACACCACAGCCCTAAAGATATGCGCTACCAGAAAGAAAAAGATCGCGGACTTGATTCAATTCTTTTGGCGTTTTCCTCAGGGGAAAGAAGGAGAGTTGTATTTTCATTGCCGGATGTGACCAAAACAACCTTCTCGAGGAACGTTTACTGTTTGGGTTGAATTTCGGCCGCGAGAGTCAGGAACACCAGTCTGCCAAGGAAAATAACAGCGATTAGCGAGATTATGAATGAAACTCGCCGGGAAGGGTTTTCTTGTGTTTTTATCTGGGAATCTCTCGCTGGCTCTTCGGAGTCCTTAGGAATGCTCTCCACTTTCTCTGGCTCGGGCCCCCATTGCGATCAAATGCGGGCTAGAATAATAAGCAGAGCGGTTTCCCTTCCCCTCTCCCCCCACTCTCGAGGAAGAAAGCCAACCCTTGCGGTTTTGCTTTCTAAACAAAACCCCCACCCAAAAAGTTTGTTCAAATAATGTTCGGGCTCTGAATGAAATCCAGACTCTCAAGACCGTTTGGAAATCCTTCCCAAGCAAGCGAGCGCGTACACGCACGCTCCAAAACAAATCCGGATTTCGCTTTCTGTACACACAACTTCCCCTTCGAGACGCAAGTGAACCCACACACAACCTGCCACGGGTCCCTCCAATTTCCAGCCGGATTCTTGCCACGCCGTGACCTCATAAGGAAGCTCATAGAAACCCTGGGTAACTTCCTTCCAAGCAAATATGCATAGGACTCCTCTCTGCCCTTTTTTTTTTCCTGTTAAGCTCCTTCAAGTCGACTCAAACTTATTCTAGACCCTATCCCTGCCTTTACTTGGCAAGATTGTTCAGAGAGTGTTTGCCCTAGCCCGAAAGCCACCCAGCGGGTTTCTGTGGCTGAATGGACACTGGAATCCTCTTCTCTCGGAGTCCTGCTCCAACACCACACAGGGTCTCCTGCTCTCCTCTTACCAGGCCAATGTTAGTTCCTTGTTCCCATTCCTTGTCTCCTTCATCTCTTTACTTCCCAACACAGATGCTTAAGATGCAACTCCTTAGGGTATTTACACATAAGTGAGGTCTCTCTCTCTCTCTCTCTGAAATTTAAATAAAGAGTCGTGAATTCCCCGACTTGTTCCTGGGGAAGCTCGCACCCCTGCCACAGTTGGTGGGAAAGCCCCAGGCTGCAAATGGGGCCTGGCTGTGGTCAGTTGCTCCCATCCTTACCTCTTACAAGTGCATAGTAATTTTTGTTGTTTTCATACGCCTCCAAGTTGACTCTGATTCACGGTGATCTAGGGCTTTCCTGGCAGGATTTATTCAGAGGGGATTCGTCATTGCCCCGCGCTAAGACTGAAAGAGTAAGATTCCAGGTCAAACAACGGGTTTCTGTGGCTGAGCGATGGATTCGAACCCTGGGTTCCTGGAGTTTTATTCTGACACTCAACCCACTTGGCCACGCTGGTTGTCACTGAAATTGCCCCAAAGTGCAGGTCTTTCAACGCCCCGCCCAGTCCAGCACTACCACTCTACTTGACATCCGGCTAGGAAGAAAAGTGGAAAGCGAGCCACTACACTGTTACTTTTACGCTGGGCCTGAAAATAAAAGCTACTGTACGCACTTCGGATTTTTCCCTCAGTCAAAGATGTGTTTGACAGCCACATTTTTCCAACCGCTTCCTACTTGGACCTCTCCCTCAGCAACTTCTGTAGAACTTTCCAATTCAAGCCCTGCTAACTAAACTTATTAGGAAAGGAGCGAGTCCAGAGTTGAAATGAATTCGTATTCCAAATAAACGTGCGTTCCAAGGCACAATGTAAACCATTTTAGAATGTTTCGCACCCACCCCCTCCCCTGTCATGCTGGTTATTCCTCCGAATATTCCTTTCCCTATTTTAATTCTATGCTTTCGACTTCAGAGTCTCACCGCTCTTTCAGTATTGCTGTCCTACTTTTCTTCTGTGCCTTCAGGTCGTCTCCAACTTATGGTGACCTTAAGGCGAACCTATCACGGGCTTTTCTTGGCAAGATTTATTCAGAGGGGGCGTTACCGTTGCCTTTCCCCGCGGGCTGAGAGAGTGTGACTTGCCCACGGTCACCCAGGCGGTTTCCATAACTGAGCAGGAATTTGAACTCTGGTTTCCAAAGCAACGCTCAAACCGTAACAGCAGGCTGGTTCTGCAGGACAATTAGATACGAAGAAAGGCTGTTATGTTTTTAAGGGACGCGTTTTTGCCAGCATGGTTTTGACAACCGATTTGTTAACCCTTTGTTGACAGGGAATGACAAGCTCCTTAAAACTGCGGAAAACTCAAGAGTCAGAACTAAAACACTTTCTCTTCCACCACCACCACCACCCCCACGCATTCCTTTTTGTTTGGCTCAGGCATGTAGCTCCAGGAACGGCCAAAAGGAATGCATCCCCCCATGGCCCCAAATTTCTAGCATTGCAGAGAGTGAGACACTAAAAATTACTGACACCCTGGATTCTTATATTTGCTGTCATTACGTTCCTCTGGTCCCTTTCCCTGCCCTTTTTGTTTGGATGCCTAAACTGTATTTCTGTATCTCAGTTGACCTTTTAAGTTACGGCAACGGTAGAAACTGGGCGATTCAAGGAAAAGACTCACTGAGGGGGGGCAGAATTCTTATTTGGGAGGGCAATGCTCTCATTTTGCTCCTCCCACCACAAGGAGGAAAGTTCTCAGAAAAATCTATCAGTTCCTGCAACAGGAATGGGGCGCATGTTTTCTCTGGAGTTCTCCACACCCTTTTCCTGCCTACAACTCTTCATTGGGCTCATGGGGACTTACTTTTAAGCCAGCGTGGTGCAGTGAATGGAGGGCTGGACTACGGACATTTCCGCACGAGACGGTTATAGCGCTATGATTCCACTTTCAACATCCTATGGAATCCTGGGGTTTGCAGTTTCGGGAGGGGCCGGGCGACCCCTCCCGAAACTGCAAACCCCAGGATTCCATAGGATGTTGAAAGTGGAATCATAGCGCTATAACCGTCTCGTGCGGAAATAGCCTACGACACTGGAGACCAGGGTTAGATTCCACGCTGGCCCATGGAAACCTACTGGGTGACCTTGTGCGTGTCGCATACTCTCAGCCCCCCAAAACCCATATATTCATCTTGGGGTCGCCATAAGTTAGAAACAACTTGAAGGCACACTGCAAAAACAACAAATCCGCAGAGGGTCGTCTTGCAAAGGCCTCCCAAAGAAACGGAATGGAGAAAGCGGGTCCAGTGTTTCTTTTCGGCCAGCTCCTGCCCATTTCTTCCACTAAGAATGGGGGTTAGGGGCCTTAACCCTTAGGCGGGCTATCTGCTCAAAACCTTTCCCCCACACTTTTGCAAACACCTTGGCCGGAGCTCCAACCCATAACCCCTAAAACGGCGACGGGGGGGGGGGTAACTTCCAGTGGCCATTACAGAGGCCACGTGGGCCTCCTTGTTATCTCAAGGTGGTTCTGGTTGATTTAGAACCAGCTGTAGTCCTCTGCATCGAAAAAAGATAAAGGCAGCCCTCCCTGTCTCTTTGGAGGGGGGGGGGAGGACATTTTTAATTGCCTAAAGAGACGAAGAAGAGAGGGGATGTGATTGGTGGGTCTTTCTTTCTTTCTTTCTTTCTTTCTTTCTTTCTTTCTTTCTTTCTTTCTTTCTGTTTCCCAATTCCAATTGATCCTCAGCCACTCCAGTCTTCCCACCTGAATCTCCGGCGTTAGGCACCTGGGGCCATTTGGGCCTCAGCAAACCCCATTAAGGCGTCCTCAGTGGACCTTTAGGCGCTCTTGATCCCTTCCTATTTCAAAGGAACTTGGTTGATCTTTCATTATAATAAGGAGGGGAGGGCTACGCAGCCATTCCAGGGCCGGAGAGCGGGGAGGGCTTCTTGTACCTCTACCAGCCTTTGAAGTTGAATAATGCTTTTCAATAAAATAAGGAACACAGCCTGGGGGACGGACGGAGGGACGGACGGACAGGCTTGAGAGACAAAAGGTATTTGTCCCTTTAAGGTGCAACAGATCTTTGGCAGCTACCTTCTCTTTCTCAAACGCCAAGCTCTGAAAGTAAAAAAAAAAGTAAACTGGTGGGTTAAGGTTATCTTGCACCTCTCTTTCTCAGAGAGAAGGAAAAGGCAGAGAGCAACGTGTTGGCCGATCCCTCTTAGTAAACTTCTCTAAGCCAGTGGTTAACAGGAGCAGCAAACAACAAGAGGTAAATAATTATTTAACAACAACGACAAAAAAAACCACCCCAAAGGAGGACACGAGATGAATGCCCAATCAGCCCCAGCTGAAAACTCCTCTATCTCACTTGATATATTTGGGGCTAGGCAGAAGCTAGCTAGCCCTTGTAAATAATATACAAAGTAAGAAACCTAATCCAGCCGGCTAGAATGTTTAATTCATCATTATGCGAACTAATTGGAAGGTGATTATATGGTAATTGCTCATTAGTGGTGTATATTTATCGCTGTACCTTATGTCAAGGCCATGGGAATTGTGTAGAGTCTGTTCTCTCATTTCAAGATCAGTTTCAGAAGCAGGCTGGATCAAGTGTGGGCTTTTTTCTCTCTCTCTCTCTCTCCCATTTTTTTTTTTCTCTTGACGTCAGGTCCAGCTAAGTGCGATGGAGAGCCGAGCTATAAATATTAGCCGGGTTTCGACTCTGCCCGGGAGGGGAGGCCTGAAGCGTGTGGGGGGGGGGGGAGATGGCTCCTAAAAGAGCCAGAGGTGGGGGAGGAATCATGGCAGCGACTGACACGGCTCCAGCTAACGGACTGCAGGAGGGGTCAAGGATCGGAAAGTCTCCATCCGGGATATTTACGGACATGGGCAAGGAAAGAGAGGTTCCCTGCAGGCAGGAGTGGTGGGAGTCTTCTGAAAGGCGCATCAGCTTCAGTGATGGGGAGAAAGCTGGGTTTTATGCACAAAGTCAAGTAAAAGAGACTTTTTGGTCCACAGCTCCCAGAATCCTCCAGCCGGCTGGATCTCTAGTCCAAGAAGTCCCTTCTCCCAAACTGTGGTTACCAGATTCGATCAAACATTGGTGACGAAACTTCTCCAGTTAATACGCAACGTACAGGGCAGGCTGGAAGAAATAGGGGTGGGGGGTGGGGTGGGAATGGATCTAGGCCCCTTAAACTATCCGATGGCTTTTGTACGCGCCTACGTGTGTGAGAGAGAAAGTATGGGAACGAATGAGCCAAGAAAAGAATGAGAAACTGTCCATTCATTGCAAAGGAATGGCAGAAGTGTCAAGAAAGAAGAGAGCTCTTAGGTAAGCCCTAATCTCTTCACTGTAGTGAACTGGGAGATGGGGGGAGGTGATCGAAGACAAGGTTACAGGAAAGAACTGAATAAATATTCAGAGAGCTCGGAAAAGTGACTTGGGAGCACTATAGATCCCAACAACCCCTCTAACTGGGGGTGGTGAGTGAGTCTGGGAGTTATAGTCCCAAAAAGTCACTTGGCCAAGCTCTGTGTGGGTTACTACACTTTTACTGGGGAAGGAATCTCATTGATTTCAGCGAAATCAGGCTCAAAACTAGAGATGGTTCTTGTACCTTTACTAGTGACATTCCCTCTTCTACACAGCCGTTAAGGCGCAGTAGCCCCCTCCAGTTAGCACTCTGGCAACCCGATACCCAGCTAGAAAGACAGCTGAGCTCCTGCCACCCCTTCAAGCTGCATCGATCCCTTCTTTAGAGGAAGCCGGATCCCAGACCAATGGAGAGAAGGGGAAAAGCATTTTCCTCATAGGAGTAGCACAGAGAAGGGAGTCGCAGGGAAGCAATCGCTTACATCTACCCCAATGCCTCGCACACTTCCAATGCAGATCGAGAGCAGAAGACTTTTCCACCACGGACCAGGGAGACCTTGTCCCGAAAGCCGTGTTGATTTGGAAAAGAAAAAGGCTTTTGTGAGCTCCGGAGGTCAGCGAGGCACCTGCCAGCGTATTGAATTCAGGCGAGGCGTCAAATAACAGACGCCGCCGTGACACTCACGGTCTCTCTCCTTACTACACTCGAGGTTACAATTTTCCAGCGTGGCGTCAGCAAGGATAGGTAGCGGCCGGGGAAACCGAAAAGTTTCGGGAAGGGGTCTTAACGGCGACCCTAAACACACCTATTCCGACGCGCGAGTCGCCTTGCTTTTTCACGGCCATCCGTTGCTCCAGAAAGGCTGCCCTTCTCAATCGCCATAGGTTTGACCCGGATCCTCGATTTCAGAGGAACTAACTTTCCTGTCCTCCTAGATCACTTTATCTGAAAGTAAATTCAACAGAAAGCAACGCAAGACCAGCGAGTTAGTCCTGTTTAATTCGAGGGCTGTTTTGCCTTGCTTGTAACTCCGCAGCTGCAATTATTGAACCTCACCTAATGGATTTAAGGTTGGGTTAGGATTCTGCAAGTCCGGGGTTGAAATCCCGCTCTGCCAAGGAAACCCACTGGGTCGTCTTGGGCAAGCTCCTCAGAGGGAAGTAATGACAAATTCCTTTGAAAAAAAATCTTGCCAGGAAAACCTCTAATAAGGTCGCTAACAGTTGGAAATGACTTGGTGGCACACAAAAACAACAGGTCCCACTAAATTGGTTTGGACTTGCTTCTGAGTAAACACGCATAGATGGTGTTATTTTCCCTTAAGGCAAAACCAGTAAATCTTCCAGTAACAGGTGAGAATTCTGGTTTCTTGGTATGATATCTGTTCACTTCTGTTCGAGTGATTCAAGGAGCAATCCTGCTAGAAACGTTTGTGCTTTCCTGGGTATATTTACTTGGAAGCAAGTATTATTAGTTTGTGTCACTTCTTTGCTAAAATAAAAACTTGCTTGCAAAAGTGGCCCTGGAAAGAAGTATGGCCTCCTTGAATAATAAATCGAGTTTACTTTTTAGTAAGCATAGATAGGATCGGGCCTCGCTCAGGTCGTTTCATTAAAGGGACAAATATGCCGAGGACGGAACGGCCTACACCTGAGGCCCTGAGCCACCCTCATCCAAGTAAATGATCGGCGCCGTGGTTTTCAGCGCGTTTGCTTCACTGATTTCAAAGAACCTTTACTGCCTTGGATATCTCCCTGCCGTCCCGGTTAGGGGGAGTGGAACGGGGAGGGGGGGCTTTGGGGGTAGATCCTATGAACCTGCGAAATTCTGAAAAGGCTCCCCAAACAGTTCCTTGGAATCCCGAGCGATCTAAAGGGAGAACTGGCAACCTCTGCGGACAGGGGGAGGGCGAGATGGGCGAGGTTTTGCCATCAGCTCTCTTGGCCCAGCCGCTCTTCCCAAAAAGGCCAGTGGAAAGTCAAGCGCCGCAGACCCGTCGGACGGCACCTTTCGCTTTCAAGAGCTGCTTCTCCCTCTCTGTCTGTCTCAAGCTCTCTCTTCCGCCCTCCTCCGTCCACCTCTTGCTTCTTCCCGCAAGCCTGGCGCTGAAGGGCGGAGGGCGCCCTACCAGGACAAGTCCAGGCGAGGAGCAAAGTTACCGCTAAGGGTCACTGGGTTCTCTAAACTCCGGCGGCCACGGCGCAGCGGGGGCTATTTGGAAAAGTAAATCGATTGATATATTATTAGCTCTAAGTAGTTCTGAAACCCAGGAGGAGAGAGAAGGGGTAAAGAAGGGGAGATTGAAAGCTCGCTCCGGGACTGGGAAGAACGGCGAGATCAAGGAATCTGGAGCTAGAAGGGGCAGGGAGCTCGGCTTGGGCTTCTTCTGTCTCATTTTCCTAACCTCATGCCTCAAGAGTTCCTTCGGGCTGCTCGAAAAAGTTCACTCTTTTCCTCAAATTTTGGGCGGCAGCCGTTGACCCACAGCCCAAGCAAGGTCAGCGCGTTGGGGGGGGGAGGGTGCGGCTCGGAAAATCGACCCTCAGCATCACCCAAACCAGATTTACTCGGGAGTAAACCCGCTTGAAGAAGAAAAAGGGATTTGCTTTGCAGGAAACATGAAGCTAGCGTGGAGCAGGGGACTACGACTTTGGAGACCCGGGTTGGAATCCCCGCTCGGCCACGGAAACGCACTGGGTGACTTAAGGCGAGTCATACACTCTCAGCCTCGGAGGAAGGAAAGCCCTCCCGAAAAAAAAAATCTTGCCAGGAAAACCTCATGGTTGGTCTGCCTTGGTGTCGCTGTCAGTTAGAAACGATTTAAAGGCACACAACAACAAACGTGAAGGACGGGGTGGGGGGGGTTGAATCTGCTGTAAGTGAATCAAATTAACAGGCCACTTGAGAAGCCACAAGTGAGAAAGTTCCAAAGGAAGCACAAACCGCAAAAGACGTTGCAAAACAGAGTTGTTGTCTACACACAGGCAGCCAGGACGGGTAGGTGAGGGGACAAAGGTTTTCCCCTAGTTTCCCCTAGTTCTTGTTTATTACAACAGCCTCTTTTACTCACAGGTAAATCTCGCCGGCCTAAAGTCAATTATGGGTCTCGACAAGAGTACCCTACCTGAATCCAAGCGGTTTGCATAAGCGATGACTTACCATTCAAGGTGTCTGGATGGGAGGAGCAGTTGGTTTCCGGCTACTGAGTTGGAGGGACCAGTCCCAGCGCAAAGAACACGTCACTGCACATTGTGGTTACGTGCCTCCCAGTCAAAGACCCAGGGAGACCCTCTCCTAGGGTTTCCTTGGCAAGATTTATTCAAAGGAAGTTTGCCTTGCCTTTTCTCTAAGGCCCAGAAACCGTGACTTGCCCAAAGGTCTCCCAGTGGGTTTCCGTGGCCGAGTGGAAATTTCAATTCTGATCTGCCAAAGTCCTAGCTCAACACTCAAACCACTAGATCAGGCTGGCTCTCTACTACAGATTTACCTCCCAAGTAAAAACAAGGGGCAGCTGTTGATCATCAAATTCCAAAGTCCCTATCGCGGTAAAAGGTTTCTTAGGTCAGCCAAAAAGATACACAAGTAATGCCTTCATTTCAGCAATAGGAGCGTTAGCATTTCCGCAGTAAACAGGCAACATAGCAAATGACTTCAGATCGGGATATACATGTACCAACAAGGCTTACTCTCAAAAGTAACCGACATGAGGCAGAGAACGGAATCGTCGCGGAACAACTCGGTTCAGGTCTGGAAAAGTGCGCGCCCGCGTTTAAATGCATTCTTTGGTTCCAAACACACCCTAAATTTTGTTAGGCCAGCTTAGAGTAGACCAATTCAATCACTGGCATTTACTCATGTGTTGGCTCGTTTTCAACAATTGATTGAATAAGTCTACCCTAGTTGGGATTGCTCCCCTCAGACCCCCTTGGACACGAACTCTATCTCTCCAGGTTATCATCAAACCGCGAAGTAAACCGTGGCTCATAACCGACTTTTATGTGAATCCATAAACTTTCACAAGACCGACAGAAGCAAGCGAAGGAGAGACGTCCTGCCTGTTTACTTGAAACGAATCCTTCCTTAAGATCGGATGCAGCTTCCGCTCACTTAAAAAGGAAAATGCTCACGTCACAGTGTTCAGTGTGAGAGGGAGAAGGGCAGTTTTTACGTGTTGGAGGCGTCCTGCACGTTCACAAGTAGGCCGTCTGTAAAACTCCAAGAATTCCTAAGGAACCAGCGCTGTGCTCTGAGGCGGTGGAGGTAGAAGACGGCGAACGGCTGGCTGAGCTCTGCGCCTGCGCATAGACCCCCACCCCGACAAATCCTCCACTAAGGCAGCCGTACAGCCTTTGTTAGAGGTTGCTATGTTTCCGCAGAAATTTAACATCCACCCCTGGAAATAAACTAATCAAAATGAGAAGCGTCCCCTCATCGCGCACCCAGGGCACCCAAGGCTCCGAACAGAGTTACTTCCCAGTAAGCAGACACAGAACTGCCTTGCTAAAACTCGAACCCTAAACACGGTTGCCAGGGATTAAGTTCATCGAAAACACACAGTGGGGCTTACTGTCCCGAAGACGCTCTAGGTCTATCAGAAGTCCATTCCTAGACATGATCAAGCCTTCCCCTGCAGTGTCCACCTCTACACCTTTGCCTAAGAAGCCATATTGCTCCAGACGGCAAATGCGGACCCAAACTGAATTGCTCTTCCAAGCTCATTTACAGCAGAGCCGTTGAAACAATTGCCTTCACATACGCTTTGGTTTACCATTCAATAATGGCACATGATTCAATGGAACACACTATTTGAGACTGGCCATTAAATTTAGGCCATTCACTCTTTTGACCATTTTGACCATATTGCCTCATATCAGAGAGTGAATCAATAAAATCAGCTGTGCTAGGACTCTGGAGATCAGAGTTCAAATTCCCACTCGTCAGAGGAAAACCACTGAGTAACCTTAGTCAAGGTGTACACTCTCAGGCCATTTCCGGACTACATTGTTATAGTGCTACTACTCCAGTTTCAACATACTATGGAGTCCTGGGCTTTGCCGTTTAGGAAGGGACCTTTAGAATTCTCGGCCAGCGAGTTCTTTGGCCTCAGTAAACTACAAACCCCAGAATTCCTCAGGGTGTTGAAAGTGGAATAATAGCACTATAACAGTGTAGGGCGGAAATGGCGTCAGCCTCAAAGGAAGTCAAAGGCAACACTCTCTGAAAAAAATTAGCCAAGAAAACCCCCTGATAGGGTCTCTATAAGTGGGAAAGGACTTGAAGGCTCTCAATAACAACAACTGTGAAGTTAGCGACAAGGGTGAAAGTTTTGCTTAGCCTTGTTCCCCCTGACATGCTCGTTTTCACTGCATCAGAGAATTGCTGTTTTGGCAGAGCACTTGGGCTACACACTAAAGAAGCAGGGTATAGCACACTAGTTCTATATCCCCCTTCTTCTTCTAAGACCATTTCCGCACTAGACTGTTATAGCGCTATTATTCCACTTGCAACATCCTATGGTATCCTGGGGTTTGCAGTTTCGGAAGAGGCCCAACGGAAACGTGCGGAAATGGCCTAAAAACTAGGTTAAAAGGTAGGGAGGAACCAGTCGTGGAGAACAAACAGGAGCTGATTTAACCACGGATTAGGCGCCTGTAGTGTCTTGTTTGAGCCTCTTAGCCTATAAGGAGGGAGGGGAACCACGTGACCCAGAGGGAGAGGCAGGGATAGGCCCACACCGCCATCTGCAAACTTAGCCCCGACAGGCTTGCTGCGGGAACGGGGTTCGGTGGCGAAGAACTAAAGCGTGCAGCAGCAACAACAATACGTACACACCCGCGAAGTGTTTCTAAGGGGTGGGTTAACGTTGTCAGGCAGTTGTTATTGCCTGTTTTCAGGGACAGGGCAAATTGCTTTTCTTGTCCGTTATCACGGTAACCTCCTTAAGTATGAAAACACTTTCAAACTCCAAGCGCACTTAACAGTGCCTTCCGTGTGCTCAGTGTAGCTCATCCCAAGCAACTGTGCTTAGGGCAGCCGCCTGGAGCCCCATGCAGGGAGAAAGGTGGAAGAGAAATAAACTAAAATTATTTTTTAAAAATAGGACCGGTTGCAGCCTTGACCTCTTTGTGCGTCTTCAAGCCGCTATCCGCTTATGGAGACCCTTGGGCGAACATACCACGGGGTTGTCATTGCCATCCTCTAAGGCTGAGAGAGTGTGACTTGCCCAAGGTCACCCAGTGGGTTTTCCTTGGCCGAGCGGGGATTCGAACTCTGGTCTTCAGAGTCCTAGTTTAAAATGGCCAAAAAAACTACACCACGCTGGCTCATAGACAGCAGGCGCCCTTTTTATACTATTCCTGGAAGGGCTCATCCACAATCTCTGCCTAAATAGCTTTTCTTAGTGCTTGATCGTTTAGTATACTTCCCACTAATAACTGCAGAAAAGTTTCAACTGGTTGCTGATCTTGGTGACCCAATTTTGCCTGAAGGTTTCAGGGGTGTTCAGCCTTATGTGATCTTAGAAGGGTCTTGAACCTCCCGGGCCCTTGTTCCAGGGGTCTTTGGAACTCAAAGCAAATGCAAACTGAATAGAATGAAAGGACTGCCCTCCTAGCTGTGAAGTCAGAACTGTATGGCTAGTACCTTCGCGGCACAAGGTGGTCTCTGGACTGGGTTGGATTAAATGTAGGCGAGGCACCGTTTTGACGCCAAACATAACCCAGTTCGGGAGTGTAAATGAATGTAAAGTCGAGCTAGAATAATTATTATATTGAAACGCACAATGTGTTTCAGTGCGGCACCAACTTCTTTCATTGATTAAATAATAATTACAATAATAATTATAGCGCAGAAGAAAAGAAGAATTTAGAAGAGAGCGGAAGAAGGAGAAAGGTGGGGAAAGACAGGGACAGGAAACAAGAGAGGTCCGTTTACAGTGCCAGATCCTCTACTCGTAAGTAAATCCCGCTGAGGTTAATGGGAGAAACTCCCAGGTAGATGGGTTGCAGAACTGCAGTCCTGGTCTAGTTTAGCTCTGTGGGCGTGATTTTGTTGTGACTAAACCCCTGCCTCGCATTGGGCTAGAAACTCGCCTACTCAAGCCTGTGAGAGGAGAGATTAAAGCCAGGCAGACATAACAGATATTTTCTAGAAACCAGGAGCGAAAACGAAAGGGGGGAAAAGAAATATTTCAGCGGGAACGGCCCTCGAGACCGTCCCTCCTTCCTCCTCCACCTAACCTCAACCCCCCCATCCCCCGAAATATCCCCTTCACCTCTCCTCGCTCGTTCCCCCCAACTTGGGTTGCCCCTCAACTGGGCCCGGGTGGAAATTCGCCGCGGCTGTCCCCCTTCCCAACGCCGGCAGCGCTGCCTAATCCGGGCCACTTTAAAAGAGATGAATTAATAAAGCAAATGAGGACTTAATAATTCCGAGCGTCCTGTTTCTCGGGCTGGGGCGGGGGGGAGAGAAGAGAAGGAAGAGAGCGAGAAACAGAAAAAAGAGGGAGGGAGAGAGAAAGTGCGCCCAAATTGTTTGCCGTGGATCAAGGCGAGCCGCCTTTTGCTTCACTTTCTTTATCTTAATTCCGACTTGAAAAGATATAATTATCTAGTTTGAACAGAGCTGCTATCAAATCCTTCTTTAGGCAGGGAAGGGGGACGCTGGAGTAGGCTGCAGTGTTCTGAGCCGCTCGGTGGAGCCTGAGATAGCGGGTAATGAAGTTGTGGAGTCCTCAGATACAAAGGGCATTAACCTCATTAGCATGAAACCTTTTCTTCTAGCCATTGTGGGACTCTTTCAGACTCCTAATCCCCCCTATTTTCAAAGCTTGGTTTGTAATAAAGCTTTTAGGGGGGTTTTCCCCCCCAAAGCTAATAGCATTCTCTGAAGATTTTATTGCTGTTACGCTACATAGGACGCTTAATTCCTCCCCCCTTTTTTCCCCTGTCTCCCTCTTTCTTGTTCCCCCCTTTTGCAGTTTAAGGAAAGAGGTGGGGGGGAAGAAGATCATATTCATATATATATATATATATATATATATATATATATAGGAAAGAAAGAAAAAATGGCGCTCCTGCCTCCTGCAGAAATAAGCCTTAAAAAATCATCATGATATGAAACAATTTCGAATCAGAAAGCCAGAATCTAGGAAAAGAGTAATGGGAGGGTTTTATGTAGTTATTTTAAGTCAGGGCTTGGACGTTAAAAGGTGCTAAAAACCAATCCGTTTGCCTGGTTTTATTTCGAAGGATGTATTAAAGAAGGTAAAAAGAGAAAGACATGAGAGAGAGAGAGAGAGTGTGTAAAAAGAAGTTTACCTTAGGAGCAGGGCTCCTAGGATCTGAAGTGGGAAACGGAGGGGTTGAAAGGGAAACGGAATCTCTCTTTCTTCCTTCCCCCTTCTTTCATTCTTCGTGGGAGCCCCGCCTTCCTCTTTCCAATCTCTCTGACTGGAAAGTCACTCATTAGGGTCGAAAGAAGAAAGGCGGGGTAACTTTTTAATATATATGTTTAATTCTTTTAAGCAGAAGAGAAAAGAAGCTGACCGGACTTTTTAAACCCAGTTTCCATCCTGCAGCTCACTAGAGCGGTGGACAGCACGTGCGTGGAATGGCTAAACTGAACTTTATTTTATTTTTAGGTTTTTTTTTTTTAAACCGAGGCAGGTTGTTTAACAAAGCGGGTATTTTCGCGACGCATTGTAACTTCGCCTTATCACAGTGTAAAGGGTAGTCAGATTGTCCTAAATTATGTCCAACTAGCCCCCCTGGATCCACGGATTAAGAGATTAAAGGAGACCACTGGGCAATGGCTCCTCTTTCCCCCCTTCATATTCCTGGTATGATAATTGCCTAAACTGATTTGCACTTCCACAAAAAAGTCTTTGTAGCTGGAACACTGCAGACGAGGTTTGCGCTGTCAATGGGAAGAAAACTGATTAATGCAGCCTATCAGGCTAAGGAGCAAATGAAGCGTGAATTAATTAAAAAAAACGGGGTACCCTCAGAAAGCCAGGTCGCTTCCTCAAGAATTAGGGGGAAACTTTTGGCCCCTTTGCTATTGAAGTTGGCACCCTTCCCTTCCCTTTGGAAAGGCTCCTTCCCCCGCCACCGTCCCAGAATATGCAAACAATAATACGGAAAAATAAGAGGGCCAGCATATTGCCCAGGTCACAAATAACACATTCGTCATCCCGCAACGGCAAAACACCCTGGTTTGATAGCCCGGGCTTCCTTCCCATACCAGCCAATGACGTTACATCCAGCCCGACTTTACCTATCCGGGAGCACCCAGAACAGAATATCCTGTAATTCAAAGGGACTTAACTTCCAAATAAGTGGGTCTAAGATGGCAGCCTTACTTGGAAATAAATCCAACCGGAATCAAGACAGCTTTTGCTTAAATAAAAACCGGGCAAAAACGAGAATACGGCAAGACAACACAAGAGAAGACCTTATCAAACAGCAATGCTCCCCCCCCCCACCCGTTTTCATGAAAGTAAAGTCTCAGGGCTAAATCCAGTTGTTAGTCCTAACTAGAGCAGACCCACTGAATAAATTGGACTTACCAAAGTGTTGATTTAACAAGCGCCATGGAGTCCATTGTTTCCTTTAGGCGGGACCCGCAATCAGATTTAGCCCTCTGACTCAAATGAGACTTACTGTCACTTTAAAGCGCAGCTTTGCCTCGATTTCAGCTGAGGTGGAGTCAGGTTCATGCCAGCAAACCGATCCACAACTCGGTAATCGGATTCAGACTGCAACCAAACTGCGCTTATCCAGCAGCCCAGCCCAACCTAGGAAGTAAACTCCATTATTTCCGTACAATTTTACTTCAAATGTTTCAATACTAGTGCAAGAAATCATCCGAGTCCAGGACTCACTTTCACATATGCACACCAACAAACTCGAGTTTGCCTCTGGGTATACATTCAACAGGCAGCTAACTAATCTCAGCTTCCTGTACCTATGTGGTATACGGATTTAGGCCGCACCTAGTTCCAGCTGCCCCTCCCAACTAGACAAGATGCTTTGAATCAATTGTTCACACTCACATAATCCTATTGCTTCAATGGGTCTAGTCTATTTAAGGAAGGAACAATTAGACATCCACCCTGTTTAAAAAATATTAATGGTTCATTTTTAGATGTATCCTTTAAACAACGTAAGTCTGCCAACACAAAGCAGACTGTGAGAAAACTTCTCCTTCTGCCTATGAATTGGAGGGGGAAATTACCTCTGATCACCCATGCGACGTGATACAATCAATATTTTGCTCCTTCGTTATTGAAATGTGTGCTGGGGAATGGCTGAGGCTGGTGGCAAAGTTACTTTTGGTAAGGGGCGGGATGAAGAATTAATATTTTCGTCCCGCGGGTGAGGGAAGAAGTTGCTTAGAATTGTTAAGCCATATTGATAAATCTTTATTGACAAAATATTGACATGGAGATACTTCTTGGAAGTATATAGTGTGTTAGAATTCTAACAAATTAAACACAAAACACGAACATATTTACATTCTGGTAAAGAAGACATTAAGGAAACATTTGTCATTTTAGTAGCTCTATAATCTTGGAACATCAATATCGTCATCAGTGCTTGAAATGTGTCCCCCAGTGAAAACGGGCCCAAGCCCAAATCATCCCCAGTCTGGAGCCCCCTAAACATATCTGACTGAAACTCCCATCATCCTCAGCCAAGCAACGGGGGCCCTGGTCGAAGAGGATGGGAAGTGAAAACAGGCACACCTAGAGGGCAGCAGATAGGGGAAGTTGAGGGTCCGGGGGTGATTCAAGAAAAAAAATAACTGATTTTTTTTAAAAGAAGTGAAATTATTTTCTGTCTCTTTTTCTTTTGCAGCGAAAGTGATAAAGAACTCCCTCCTCCTCCCTTCCCCCACCCCACAGCACCCCACCTTTTTTTCTTCAAAGATTATCCATTTGGAGGAGCAAAATAAAAAATTAAAATTAAAAATTAAAAAAAAATTAGAATTTGTTACCGCTACTTCATTGAGTTTTCACAACCACGTTGACGCCAGAAGTTATCATAAAAAGGTTTACAGACTGCACAGTTTCTCGTAAAATAAATTTAAAAAGCACACAGAACCTGTCTCAAAGGAGAGGGTTGGGGGGGATTACAGTTCATCTCTGCCTGTCTTTAGCAATCGGAGTTTTCTTCCTTTTTTAAAAACCCTACACCCTCCTTCTTTGCCCTTCTGCAAGGTCTTTCTTTCTGTTTTTTTTTTTTTTTTTTTAAAGCATGCAGTTCAAGTTTCTCCAACAGGTGTGTCGATTTTGGCTGGGTGTGGGATTTTCTCTCCCAAAGAGTGGGAGGGAAAAAAAAATACACAGATACATATATCTCTCTCAGAATTATGTTTTGGGAACAAGAACAAATCCCTGGCGAAGTGCAAAGTGTGTGCGTGCGTGTGGACAAGGGCGGGAGCGAGCGCGGGATCGTTCCCCTTTGAATCGCGGGCCGCTTTTGACTTGGAAGGGCGAGCAGCAGGCGGCCAGGTCAAGCTGCTCCGCGGTTTGGCTTTGATTGACGGCTCCCCCTTCCTCCCCCTCGCGCGCGCGCGCGTGCGTATGCGTGTACCAGCAGAGGGCCAGCACCACCAGGGGTCTGGGCTGACATCTGGCTAGCTGGCCGTCTGGCTCTGTCGCCCCCTCGCCGCTGCCTCGCGCTCGAGGAGACTCGCCCGGGGCGCCGAAGCCGGAGTCCGAGTCCCTCGCCCGCGGTTTCTGGTCACAAGCCTTTCACACTTGCGTGGCTGTTCGTGGAAAAGTCAGCTTCATTCGTGTTTGTGATTTTGTTTTTTAAGCGCCAGCTTTGGAGGTTTTTTTCTTTTTTCTCCCCCCTTCCTTCTTTCTTTTTTAAAAAAGGCAGGCAGGGAGGGTTGATTTAATCGTCTGATGTGACATCAATCTCCTCCGGGCTGGCTTGCTTGGTGGCGATTCTCCACCGGTTAATATGATGAGTCCCCTTTTTCTTCTGTTGCGAGTCCGAACCTTCTTCTTCCAACTTCTGACGCTTGAACTTCGTCCGCCGATTCTGAAACCAAACTTTTACCTAAAGACGGGGAGGGGGGGGGAAACAACAGGCGGTGGTTAGCTCCCTGCAGGCACTGGGCGCCCCACTCTCCCCGCCAAAAAAAGTCTTCGTAGGTTGATGCCCCTCTTCCCAGCCAAAGGATCCTCTGCGCCTTTAAGGGGTGTTACACCAAAAGTGTGAGGTGGGATATTGGGAGGTAATCAGCCCGGAGAGGGGAGAAATACTACCTCGGAGCAGACTGTGCTTCTCAGGTCACGTCATACAGAGGGGACTGTGTTATATAAAGGAAGTCCAAAGAGGTAGGTATCATATAAAGTGTATGTGGGGGTGTTTATTTAATTTGTATCCCGCGTTTCTCCCAATATGGGACCGAAGGAGGCTCACAAGTTAGTACAGGTAGAATTTATTTTGCTTCTGTATTCCTTGTTACTATTATCATTATTACCATTATTATTTCCCGAAATCGAGGTGGAACCACTGCAAAAGAGTTAAAAGGGGGGGAGGGGGAACAGTCCAAAATCCTGACCTCAGAAACGTGTTCTGTGCATAAGAAAACTACTGCAAAAGAGTTTAAAAGAAGGGAAAAAAACAGTCCAAAATCCTGACCTCAGAAACTTATTCTACGGGATAAGAATGAGTACACAGCCTTTCCACAAAGCAATTCACTCCTGGCTTTCTCAAGCTTCTTTCATTTCAGCAGCGCATTTTTTTCTCCCAAATTTTTGTTTCTATTATGTTTCGGAGAAGGGGGGTAGTACTGAGCAAGTCATTTTTGTCGCTAAATCCTTGCCGATCTCCTTCGGCTCACCCAGAGAGATCTACCTCGAGATCCAAGACAAGGGCTACTTCTGCCCACGCCTGAGATAAGGCGCAGAATCCCAGATACAAGACAGGCACTTTGCCTGCGGAGGAAGGAAGGAGACTTTTGTCTGCTGTGACGCTGGAGAAGCAAGCCCCGGCACCCTCCTTCCGGAGGTCGTTAAGCCACTGAGAACTAGTTATTAGGAGTGGCTTTTGAATCAGGACGCAGAGTCCTGGCTGGGACTGATTCCTTCGCCAACGATTCGAGGATGGCAAGTGCACGACCGTTCTTCTGGGGAAACACCACGTGACCGTGCAGGGCGATCCTACGCCTGAAGTTCTTCCTACCGCTTAACAGTGAGGGTTGCTTCCAAGTACAAAGGACGCGCAGTATGTAAAACGAGGGTCGGACTCTAGGCCACTTCCTCACTAGAGTGTTATAGCGCTATTATTCCACTTTCAACAGCCTATGGAATCCGGGGGTTTGGGGTTTCGGGAGGGGCCAGCCGGCCCCTCCCGAAACCCCAAGCCCCAGGATTCCATAGGCTGTTGAAAGTGGAATAATAGCGCTATAACACTCTAGTACGAAAGGGCCTCTATCTCCTTTTCCGTCCTCCCCGCCCATCTGGTTTTTTACCGATCCTAAACCTGCTGCCTGGGAAGGAAATCCGGCAGAAAAGAATGGGACTTCCTGTTGCTTCAGGAAACCGATGTCAGGAGCAAAAGCAATCTCATTGGCTTCACGGGAGCTCACCTCCCGCCTCGCCTGGAACTCAGTTAAGCCGCAGTAATTGGGGTTTAAGGCTAATCCCCCACTTTAAGTACAGGCCTTGGAAAGGTGCCCCCACTGATTTCAACTTAGGACTGCCGCTTTTCAGCCCGATTCTCTCAACTCTTTTGCGGCCTAAAATCCCCGCTGAAATTAATAGGGCTTCGGATCAGGCCGCCGATGTATTTGAAAATGGAAGAAGGACCTTCCACTCCGCTGTGGATCGGAAGGGGATTTGGAATTTAAACAAGAAACTGGACTTGCCTCTGCAGTCAGGCTACCAACATTTATTACAAAGAGGTAGAAACCCTCCCTCCCATTGATTTGTCCTAACTAGAGTAGAACCACTGAATAAACTGAATTTACCTATGTGTTGACTTCAAAATTCAAGAGTGGGTTTACTCTATTTGGATCTAATTAATTTCCAGACTGCATGTGAGACATTCCGATGCTCCAGTCTGCCTCCTCTTTACACTAGAGAAATCCTATTAAGCTCAGTCGTAGAAAGTAAGTCCTCTGTGGCATATCTTCTTGGAGGCCTAACCACTCTTTGAGTCGGTCAACTCATTACCAGAAGTATCTGCGTGGTATTTTAGTATTTTACTGTTTCCTCCCGATCCTAAACCAGTTGACTTGGAAATGACCAAGGGAGGCTTACTTCCACATGGAAAGTCATCGGGATAGAGAACTACAATCACGCAGGGTTTCCGATTTATGTCCATTCATACGTGGATCCAGCCCTCAATACGACTGTAAATCCCGAATGTGGACACGATTTGTATTTGGAAAGACCGAACGGGAGAAAGTGGAGACTCAGGGGGTTGTATTAATTGACAGAGTCCACCCACTAAAAGCAGGGGACAAACTCATCACTTTTAAACACCTCCCCTTGATTCTATGGGTCTACTGTGCTTGGAATTAGGGGCTGGATCTAGTTCCTTGTACGTGTAAGAGATCTGCTCTATCACTACTGTCTATAAGTGAACATATACAAGCAAGCATTGTAGCGTGGGCTGGTTACCTTCCCTCATAAAAGTGTATATTCACCAAAAATCTACAGATCCCAGCCCCTTTGCTTTAGAAACACTTCACTTTCTCCGGCCTCACTTCTGTTTCCCGCAGGTAGGAATGGAAAGCGCGTTTGTGTTCAAATCCCTTCTCTGGAGTATATGCATTTATTTTCCAGGCAAACCCCTGATACTCCTGCCTATTGGACTTCAGGAAATAAAATGTTTCGGAGTGATCTTTTCTTCTCTCCACCTCCGAACATTAATCATATAACAACCTTTTAAAAAATTAAATTAATCATTCGATTGTCGGCGGGTACAGTTTACTTCCACCTATTTCCCCGTCATAAACAGTTCAGTGCCGTTTAATTCGGGATTATTGTACAAAATCTCCTGACTGCCAAGCAGTTTTTACAGCTGGGCCTTTATAACAGAGCTGCAGACAGAGAGAGGGATGGTTGGAGTTCAGAGGACCAGAAGAAGACCTCTAAGGGAGCCCAAAGAGCTCAGCCAGACTTCAGATTAATTTGGAGGGGGAGGAATCTTTTTAGAGGTGGAGGAGGGGAACTATTCAGGCTTAATTAAAAATAATTTCAAAAGGGGGGGATTGAACGGCCTCCCTTAATTAAGTAGGCGGTTCGAATCCTGCGCGCTTAACACAGGCGCCTCTTTTGTACGGAGCGCCTCTGTAATGTCAAAGGAACGAGGGAACCCTATTTGCCTGCGACGCTTTGGTGACAGGGGCCCACCTTTTGGAGGGAGGAGGAGGAGAAAAAGAAGAAATTATGAAGAAGTCCTTAAAGTACCGTCGCTGGGAGGTGGGGGAGAGAAGGGAAGCCCCTCTGAACTTGCTTTGGGTCGCCGAAATTTGAATTAAACATAACCAGCTGACCCTGGCAGTCATTTAATTACAGAGCGTATTGATCCCGGAATTACCTCCAAAAGAGAGAGAGAGGGAAAAAAGTCTCTCTTTTTCTCTCTTTGCAAGCAAAGGTAAACATCATCTTTTTTTTTAATAATTAAAAAAGACCTTCTGGTCTGATTCAGCCTGAAAATGCCTGATAAAGGCCCTGCGCGTGGAGCGGGGGGAGGGGAGGGACATAAATCCGAAAACGGGACCGTTTTAATCAGCTCCTTCAACCCGCTTCACTGCCCCCTTCAGAAGCCCTTAGCTGCCAGACGCCCCCTTTCCACCCCTCCCTACATCTCCAGGCTCCATTTTCATATTCTACACACACACACACACACACACACACACGGGGAAACAACGCCCCCCCCCAAAAAAAAGCCAAGAAAAATCCTCCCGTTTCCAAAGCCGAGCGGGGGAACAAGGGGTGAGTTTAATTCGCTTTTCAGTTTGTTAATTGAAGGGGACGTCGGGTCCTTTTCTCCCGGCCGGTCTCCAAAGGGGCGCTCGTTTTGTCGGGGCCTTGGGGGCCCTGACACCGGCACAATAGACCCCGGCCGGCTTCGGGATCAAGCGGGACAAAGACCACCTTAAAGAGCGCCTTGGCCCGGGAAAACCGGCCTGGTGACCGGGCCCTTCTTCGGCGAACCTCATCAAAGGGGCGACCCATTTACTGGCCCGGGCGCGGCCGGCGCGGCGGGGGGATTGTGAGGCGACACATTTGCCAAACACAAAAAGTCCAATCTCCGGTTAGGCGTCCTCCCGACCCCACCCCACCCCTCCTCAACGCGCTCCGCCCCAAGGAAAGGCAAAAGGGGAGGGGGGACGGCGAAACAGCGGACAAAAAAAATTGTTACAACTTAATCCGACAAAAGAACGTTACTGTTTACTGGGAACTTTGAACTAAGCTATGTCTCTCCCCCACCCCTTCTTTCTCACACGCACACCACCGATTTTTCGTCTTCTTTTTCTCTCCCGTCCCTTAAAAGAGGGAGCCGAAGGGAAAGCGAAAGGGAACATTCCCGTCGAAATTTCGCCTTGGCTTCTGTGGAAGGTGGGAAGGGCATGGCCCTCGGGGCCGGGAGGAAAAGAAAGGCGATGAATTTTTATTTGAGGGGGGACACCCTGCGAAAATAGAGGGAGAAAGCGGCGCTCACCCCAACGAGCACTATCTTGAGATCAAGAGCCAAGGCAACCATCTGGTTGAAAACAGACACACACACACACACACACACACACACACAGACACACACACAGCAGCTGGGCAATCGAACCCACAAGGCTTAAAGATGAATTTGATCTGATCTCTTCCCTCCTCCTCCTCCTCGCCTTCTCTCACACGCACACATCCAAGGTTAATACAATGGTTCATTCTCCCTGGCACACTCTTCAAGAAACCAACACAGTCGCGTCCGGGCGATTGTCAAACAAGGCCATTCTTCCAATCGGATTGCACTGCGCACCAGCGATTTTTTTTTAATGTGGCTTTTGCGCTCTCTCTCTTTCTCTCTCTCTTTTCACTTCCCCACGCCCGAATTTATCGTTCAATTACAGAGTGGCACGAGGACATCCGCCCTTGGCACTGGGAGAGCTCCCCCACCCTTCCACCCCCCAAAACCCAGCAACTCAGCACACCTGAAACCCCACCACCTTGTTTTCCAGTCACGGGGAACTAACACACAAACAATCCGATCCACAACACTCCGGGCTCCGGAGGAATATGGGTTTCTGCGGGACTGGCATTCGAATGACCAGGTGAGCGGGACTGAAGGGTGGAGACCGGATCCCAGTCAAACGAACCTGCCGCATAATCGGATTGGAAATCTTTTCGCTCGGAGACAACTTTCTTCAGAATCAAGCGCGGGAGGGGGGTGCTTTTCATTTTTAAGCAAACGTGTCCAGGATTTGGCCCGTGGACCTGTTTTAAATCCAGTTATTTTGGGGTAAAGAGGTAACGAATCTAGTTAGGCGCAGACAGAGCAAACTTTCCATTTCAAAATTTCGAAAACAAACAAGAGATGAGAGAGAAGAGACTTCTCTTTAGCTGTCGAACTGTCTATAATTCTAACTCCTAATTCTAGAATCTTTTCCGGATGAGGGCATAACAACAAAACCCACTTCCTTTCCTAAAGCCAGTCTGCTCCCTAAATCAGAAATCAGCACCCCGTCACAGTTTAAGAACCTGTCATACTACATAAATCCACAGAAACCTACTGAATAGTCCTCAGCCGCGACAACTGCTCCTGTACCATTACAGAATTCCACACAGAGATTTAATAAATAAACAAAATGAAATAGCCCACTTAATCAAGGATTCAAACTGAGTTCACAACGAATTCTTAGGTCTTGAAATAGGACCCGCAGTTACCCGACCAGGGCCAGCTGGGAACCAGTTAAACCAAAGTGTCTTGATCAACAGGGGGACCTTGTACACGTCTACTCAAGAAGGACGCCTCTTGGAAATCACCAGACTTTGTCCCAGATAAATGTCCATACGATTGCATCCTGAAGGAGATCAAATTTTTGCCATGTGTCCCTCTGGCGAGATATTAGATTAAAATTGGGAGCTGATGGCGTTGCAAAAGATCATTCCGCAAAATCCGATTGTCGTCTCCGATTAGAGTTAACCCACTGAATGAACAAGAAGTTGAGAATTTAACACCCTTATCGTAGTTCCAGGGATTCAGTGGGTCTACTGCATATTCGGTTGGACAACTGGATTTTGCTTTACATGCTGTGAATTTGGCACTCATCTGTGAACTTTCTTTCTCTCTTCAGCACATATTTCGTTGGTAATTTTTAAAAGAGATCAGGGTGCTTTTTATGACCGGGAAAAGCAGGTGGCACGAGAAGAGCATTTATTTCTTCTCTCTCAGACAAGCACAATGTACGCCTCTTGCTTTCCCCACCGCTTGAAAGAAAGGTCTCCCACCCCTCGAGTCCCAGGGCGTGTTGGCTTCGAGGCGCTGGAGCGGCGTGGCTTACCTGAGTTTCCGTGAGACTGAGGCTGTGCGCCAGTTGCTTTCTCTCTGCCCCGACGACGTAGTGATTCTTCTCAAACGCGTGCTCCAGCCTCAGTAGCTGGGACGGCGAGAAGGCGGTGCGGATCCGTTTAGGTTTCCTGGCGAGTGCATTGTGCAAGAGGAAGCTTTCCGGGCTCGTTTCGTTGCCTGTATGGCGCGACAAAAACAAAAGAAAACCCGGACACATTCATGAGCCCAACGAGCCCAAAATTTAGCATTTCCTAAAAAAAGGGAGGGGGGAATAGGGAGGAAAAGAAAGACGCTGAGGCGTCGTCTTTTCTTTTATTTTTAGTCCTCTCTTTGACACCTTATTTGCCACTAATTTTTCCTAATTAGTTTGAGGTTCAGTTATCTCCAAAAGAACCAGAGCGAGGGACGAGAAGTACTCAACACAAAGAGAGAGAAAGCAACGGAACTAACGAGGAGACGCACTCTCATAACGTCGCGCAAGGAAGAAGTCGAAAAGGAGCCGGGCGGGGGGCGATTGATTGGTTCGATGTCCTTTTTAAAACTCTGGCCCTCTGGAGAAAGGACAATATTAAATGTGCTTTGAAAGCAGCCTGTTCCTTTCTTTCTTTTTTTTTAAGGGAAGGGTTGGATTCCAACAATGCCAGCAACGAATTATCGCCCGAAGTTGGTTGATCTCATTCCTATTGGAGTGGATAAGTCAGAGAATTTGTGGGAACCTTGGAGAACCTTGGAGGAGACGCCTTTTTGAAAGCGGTATCCCTCTAGATCTACACCTAATAAGTTTCCAACTCCCTTTCCTTTCTTTTCCTGTCCTTCCTTCCCTCCTTACACGGAAGAGACTCTTCTCTTGGTTGCGGTTTTTTTTTAAGACAATGTACCCTGTTTCTAGGCAAACCCTACTGGAGCCGATGTTACTTGCCACGGCCTTTATTGAAAACTTGGAGCAGGCATTTCCTCATCTGTTATTCAGAAGGTCAGCAGAACCAACCTCATCCTCCAGATCCGAATGCAAAATAAAGAGAAGAAATTGAGGGGGGCTTAATCCATTCTCCCCTCTCTCACCCCCCCCGGCGCACACACACACACACACACACACACTGCCGTGGCCAGCCGTCATCTGTCAATGACTGGAAGCATTTCTGGCCATGCTGTGGAAACACGGATCGCCACAATCGCGCTGCCTTTCTCTCTGTGTGTGCGTTTGCTGTATGTCAGAGAGAGAGAGAGTGTGAGTGAGTTTGGGTGGTTTCCCCAAGGGACTGTTATATCAAGTCAAAGGTGGCAAATCCTGATTTTTCGCTGGTGTCCTCCAACAGGCTTTTCACGACGAGGGACCGGGGACGAGAGTAACTAAGAAAACTAACAAAACGCATAATCCTCCCCAATAATAATAATTCCCCATTATTATTATGGAAACGCTTAGATAACTGTTTACACGGGTTCTCATTTTACCCCCAATATTTCTCGTGCTTTGTTGATTAAATCATAATAATAAAATAATCGAATACCGAGGAAAGGGTTGATTTAAAGAAGTGTGGGGAGAAAATTCCTTTTTTTCCCCCCCTCTGTGAATTAAAATGCACGGGACCGAAAGAAGATATCAATTCAAGAAGAGAACGTGGGCCCGTCCCTGGCTAGGACGCCTCTGCCCTCCGGCTACGAGGCAGCGAGAGGACGTCCGCCGACCGGCTTCGTCCGTCATCCCTCAAACGGTTTTGAAACCTTTGGCCTCCCCAAGGCTCCGGGCGTGTAAATTCTCCCTCGCCCGCCGCTTTGGCTCGCACCTGCTTTAAGGCATGGAAGGAGAGGGAGGGAAGGGGGCAAGAGGATAGCCATTTGATCTCCCTGAGTTTCTTTCTTTTTATAAGTGTTACTTTGCCCATGTAAAAGATGGGAAAGTGAAGAAAGATGCTTTGCTAGAAACCTTATTCTCCGCGTTTCCTGAAGAAATCGCCTGTGCGGTTGGGAAAAAGCAGGAAAGAAGCCCGAGCAAAAGGGGAAGAGGCCCTTCCATAAGGAAAGGTGCTGCGGCACGGCCCTAACGATTTAGTTTTATTTTTAAATTCCGACCCGACGATTCCAAAGGAAGTAAATCCCAGGAAGTTCCATCGGAGAGTAGTAGACAAACTTTGGAAGAGAGTGAGTAGTTCAGGAGGGCTCACTCCCAAGAAATGTGGAATAGTTGGGTTGTCCATTATCCATTTTTTTAAAAAAGTTACCCATTGAAAAAAAATGTAAACATTAGTCTTGTTTCATGCTTTTGGGGCTCCGAATCAATTGGCAACGATCAGATCTTTGGACTTCACAGGTTTCCCCCCAAAGACGAATTTAATCTCCCTTCTCCGAGAAAGAAATCTTGGGAATTTTTCACAAGAGAAACTCAGGGGTAAAAATTCAAAAACTTGTTAACACAATTTCCAGAATTCAATTTTTTTTTTAATCTGCCGCTTTCGGTTTCTCTCTCCCCGACCTAACCCCCTTTTTTTCAACCTCTTTAGTCGCTTTCGCCCTTGGTTTTCAAGCAACCTTTGCCTGCTAATTCATAGGCGGCTTTGCCCTCTCGAACTCCGCGGCTAGGCCCCGAGTTTGCCTGGAAAGCATCCGAAGGGACGGAAGAGGAAGATCCGATCCTGGTGTCACTTACTCCAGGGCGCTTTTGCCCCCTCTTTGACTTCCCGGAGTGGTTGTCTGTCTCTCTGTGGGGTCGGGGGGGGGGAGTTGTGGAACCTTTTGACCCAAACTTCCGCCAGAAACTCTGGCCTCTCTTTCTCTTTCTCCGGCAGTGGCAGTTTTCTCAACTTCCAAAGAACTCACCGTGGGGAAGGAAAAAACCAAAAAACTCCGAGCCCGACCTGAAATCACTTTGGGTCTAGGGCTCGGTCCCCATCGGTCCATTTCTTCCAGTCGAACCCAATAGGTTTCGGCATGGAAGGAAAAGACAGACACCCCTCGCCCCCCTTTTCACCGCCATCGCCCGGAGTTCCTGCGCTATTTCCATTCCACCACCCATACGAATTCCTGCCGGGGGTTTTCTACAGACCCAACACCCCCAATTCTGGCCAGCCCACCGACGCCTACGATCCACAGTTCGGTTGAGGCGGCGGGCGGGCCGGTACCCCGCGCGGTTCTCTCTCCCTCCCCCCCCACCCCCCTTCTTCGGCGGGCCCTTACCTTGGAAGCGGTGGCCCAGGTAGCGGTACCTGTGGATGAGCCAGGGGTAGAAGGTGGAGGGGTCCCTCTGCTGCGAGGCGAAGAGCGGGTGCGGGGAGTGCGAGGAGGGCAGCGGGTGGGCGGCCAGGGCGTGGGGCGGGGGCACCGGGTGGACGGGCACGGCGGCCGGGTTGGGCGGGTGCGAGACGGCCTCGGCGAAGACCAAGTCCGGGTTGGCGGCGGAGTAGACGCCTCGGCCGGCCCCGGCGGCGGCGGCGGCGGCGGCGGCGTGGAAGCCGTTGAGGAAGGGGTTCATGGGGCTCGAGTTGGCATAGCTGAGCGCCGCCGGGCGGATGGGCTCCTCGGCGCGGGAGGCGGGCAAGGCAGGGCTGTCTTTGGCCACCAGCGACTCGATGGTGAAGCACCGCTTCGGGGTGGGCTGGAACATCCCGGCGACGGCCACCGAAGAGCCCCCCCCTCCCTCCCACCCGCCCGCCCGCCCGCCCGCCCGCCCTGCCAAGCGGGCGCCGGTCAAGCGGGGCTCTCCTCGCCGCCGCTGCCGCCGCAAGGATCTCCTCGCCGCCGCCGCCGCCGCCTTCTCCCCGACGTCGTGATCTGCGGCGTCGCGGTCGCCGTCGTCGTCGTCGTCGCGGTCGCCGTCAAGGTCCCAGTGAGAAGATCGGGGGCCGGGAGGGGGCGGCTCGAGGTCCCCCCACCCCTAAATCCAGCGCGGGGCAAAGCGGACCCCTGCCAAGCGAGGAGGAGGAGGCGGAGGCGGAGGCGGCGTCGGGAGGCGAGCGCCCGGCAGGGAGACGCGCTCGGCAGCCTCCGTCGCCACCACTGCCTCGCTCACTTCATCCGCCAAAAAAAGAAAAGAAAGACGGGGGGGATTGAAAAAGTTGCTGGGCGAAGTTCTGCCTTTTTAATTCGGACTCCCCCTTTGCTCTCCTCTCTCTTTCCCTCCCCCCGTCTCCTTCCCCCCCTCTCTCTCCTTTGCGGGAGCCCCAGCGGCCCCGGCTAAGTCCAGCGGCGATCCATGGAGGAGGAGGAGGACGAGACCGAAGGCGAGCGATCGGGTCCCTTTGCCCAGAGTGGTGCGAACGATTTGTTAGTTCATGAGCCTAATTAGTGCGGAGGATCACATAAACAGCTTCCTCTGAAGCCTGGTAAATGGCTTGATGATTGGTCGCTATTACTCGCCTTGAGGTTGGAGGAGGGAGGGGGCCGAGCGAGGGAGAGAAGGAGAGAGAGAGAGACAGAAAGACTCTTTAAAGTGCGTCAGAGGGGAGAGGCGAAAACTTCTGGCCGAAGCGATCCTGGAGGGATGGATCCGAGCCCGCACTGGAATGGAGTCTGCGCTTCGCCCCGGCCGCCCGGCGACGAGCCCAGGAAAACTTCCCCCGGGGCTGCGAGAGGAAGACGGAGCCCTCGCCGCCGCGGGATGAGGAGTCCCGCCAGGACTCAGGGTAAGAACAGGGGAGGTTTCCGCTTGGAGAGGGAGGTGGGAAAGGGGGGCGACTCAGTCACTGACGGGTGCGGGGATGTTAGCACTCCCAACACGGCTTAAAGCCGAAGTTGAGGGCCCGGACTGGTGGAGAAATCTGGTTTTTCTTCTCCTCCCCGGTGAAGGAAGCGACTGAAGGAAGGTGGTGGAGATTTCTTCTTGCTATCGGAGAGGTTGGTAGGCGGACGGTGAGCCTCGCTCCGAGCCCTTTGCCATCCCGCCGTCTAGGTCTGTTTGAACGCCCTGTTTGAAGCTCTCTGGGTCACCCAAGGCACCGGAGGAAAAGAAGCCGAATTATGCCCCGAGATTTTTCAAGAGGTTATTTGGGAGACCTCGAGAGAGTTCTCATATCCAGCCTGTCTCTTTTATCGCTTCCCTACCCCGGCCTTTTCAAAACACAAACCCAAGCCAAAAAAAAAGAACTAAGGTCGGCTTCGGGTTGCTTCAGCGCCGCCCTTTACGTCTTCCGGCCAGCTTAGGAAAAGCGAGACTTCCTCAGAAAGCTCCAAGACTCGCTGCTGCGGTAGACAAAGCTAGGGCCAGTTGGGCTACGGTGGCGAAGGGAGTGGCGAGTCTTCCGCCGTTCCGGCCCTGTCCGCGTTTTCGCGATTGCCGAGGCGCTGGGAACGATTTTTTAGGGCCGCGTCCTCCGGCTCCCATTGGCTGCCGCGGTCGAATAATTATGATCGCATCCTACTAGGGCTGCCTGCTGCTTACTGTTTATTGGCAGTTAAGGATCTATTATCTATTCATCAACCTCCTATTTTTACCAATTACACTCTTCTAAAGTGAAGCACCAGCAGGTATTTTTCACGTTTACAATTAATGATTAAAAAAAGAAAAAAGAAAAGAAGGAAAGGAAAGGAAAAGAAAGAAAGAAAGGAAGGAAGGAATCGCTGGCGTCTTTAAAATCTATTAGGCGGCATGATTTATTTTGGAAAGGTGCAGAAATGCTCATGGAATGCATAGTTGTGTGGCACAAGGAAATGGGGGCTGTCTTGTTTCAAAACACTCCAACTCCCCCCTTCGTGTTTTTCCACTCTTTCTGCCCCCCCTTTCATATAATGAATGAGTTCTTAATATAGCAAGTCTTATTCCAATGACTTGGTGAGTTTACTCACAGGCGGAGAGTTATCGCACTCATATCGTCATCTAACCCGAAATATCCTGTTGGGATCCGACCCCCTCCCCGCAGCAATAATAACCACAACAACCGTGTCAGAAAACGTATTAGTTTGGAAGCCAAGCGAATGAAGAATCTCTCACTCGCTGAGAGGCACCTACGAACCCTCTGGCTGCGTTCTCAGAATTTCTCCCGATATTATGCACACACACTCGCTATCTTTCTCTATGTTTAGAGGTGCTCACGGTCATAAGCTCAAAAGTCACACACTGTGCGAGTGCATATGTACAGGCAGAAAGGGTATAGAGCTTTTGTTCTTATAACTTCCAAATACACGGGTACATATTTCATAGAATCATAGAGCTGGAAGAGACCACAACGTGCCATCTAGTCCAACCCCCTGACATGCAGGGACACACACTCAAAGCACCCCCAGCAAATGGCCATCCAGGCTCTGTTTAAAAACCTACAGACAAGGTGACTCCACCACACGCTGAGGGAGCATATTTGTAGGAGCATCCATGTGGCTAAAATCATTACTGGAGTGTACATTTTAAAAATCCAAACTGTCTTTTTTTTTTTCCTTCCGTGTCCGTGGAGGTGAAAGTGTACTGAAGGCTTAGGAAATGCTTTCCACTTACATAGGTCGAACGAGACAAAAGTTTGTGTGTGGGTGTTCGGGAACTAGTGTGTTTAGATCTGCGTCAGTTTCCTGGATTTAATACTCTTGGGTTATTACGATCATTAAGATGAGTATGAGCTTTCCAATATCCCACCAGCAACCTGTCTGTTCTTCCCTATGGTTAAGTTTGATAGTTTAAAGGGACCTTATGAAGAAAACGGAGAACTTTTCCGCTCCTTTTCAGGGCGCTGCCGTCCCTAAAGGACCGAGTTCAAGTCCATCGCAGGATTAGCCTACCTCTTAACAGAAAAACCCACGTCGACACGCCCAAGAGTTTGGAGACGTGAAAAGAACCACAGAGAGGGAAAGACTTGGCTTTGGGAAGGCGTCCCGTCGCTGTTAGAGTAGGTGACGGGAAAACCGATCCACAAGGCCGTTAATCTTGTCAGGTGTATATGGTTGAGAGAACGATCTTTGCTTAAATCTAAATATTTCGGCTTAACTGGGGGGCCGGTTTGGAAACAAAGACGTCCAAATGAGCGGCCAGTTTCGTTACATTCTGCTGGCCGCGGGAGCGAAAATCTCGTTAATTCTAGCAGGGCCTTCCTTCTTCGTTAAGGTGGGGAGGGCGTTAATCTTATCCTCGTTGAGCATGGAGGGCAGTTCTACTGAAACCACGGGAAGGAATAAAATAGAGCAGATTGCCCGGCCGAATCTAACTCATCTTTCCCAGGATAACTCTTTCTGTTGCAATCTAGGATTCAGTATTTTATGGTATTTTATTGCGGGCGATACCTTTTAAACGATCCTGGTGCCAATTTAGAACTGCGGCTTTTATCTTAAAAATTTTAATGTGAAAATCAAAATGGGGCTTGGGGTGGGAGGGAAGAAAGACAATATGATTCCCCATTTGAAAAAAAAATTGTTAAAATAGCTTTGAACAACAAAAAAAATCTCTTTGTTTAAGGCTCTCCAGTCTAAGAAATTCCCGGCTCCTCACTGTACTATGGCGAGGGGCCTGCTACGAGTTCTTTTCCAGGTCGCCGAAGTTATTCATACATCTCCAGAAGGAATGGCTTCTGTGCCGCGAGTACGACTGGGGACTTCTCGGTTTTCCACAACCCCACCCGCGGCTCAGAAGGCGCGCGTGGCTGGCTCAGAGGGGCCCAGAACCGTAACTTCGCGCTGGGGGTTGCCCACTCCAAATTCGCCTTCAACCCAAGGTACGCGCTCGCTCTGCTGTCTTTTAACCCAAGCCGCCTAGAAGAGTCCGGTTTCCATGCAGAAACCTCTCTTTTGCTAGGATCGTGGTTGCCTGAAGGTGTTTTTAAGTCGAAGAGGTTTTGGCTTTTTCCTTGCCTCTGGGCAGGGTTGGCTTGGCTTGGAAGCCCGACGGGGCGTCTTTCTCTCTCGCTCTCTCTCTCTCTCTCTCTCTCTCGCTCTCTCGCTCTTTCTGTTTTTTTTCCTGGTCTGGATGATCTGCTTTTCCTTCAGTCGTGGGTTCGGGGATACCACCTCATCTTTCAGGAGAGTCTTCTCAGGAATCCGAATTCAGGAGTCCTGAAAGGAACGAATAGGAGGAAATGGGAGGGAAGAATATTCTTTGAGAGGCGGCTGGAAGCTGGGTTCCCGAAGTGAGACAAAAATGGACGGCGTTCCTTTATTCCGAAGGGTCACCAGGAAGCCCAGAGCATAGGTGCTGGAGGGTGTCACATTCTGGAGCCATTAAAATCCTTTCCTAGGTTTCTGGGACCCGTCGGTCAAGATCCCCCCTCCGCCCTTCTCCAGTCCCCCAGCCCCAGTGATCTGACCCCTCAGCTCCACGTGTCCACCTGCTTCTTTCTTAAACCCAGTTCACAAGCCCGCGCGCGCGGAGAATGAGAGAAAGAATCCACGCACAAACCAGGATCACGCCTTCCCCATCTCCAGGAGGACGCGCAGTCCATTTGCCTGGATCGAGGACTGCGGCCACAGAGTCAACGGGAGGGGGTTGCTGGTACGGTGGAAACCGTGGAGCTGGGAGGCTCAAAGGCCTCGGCGGACTCCTACAGCCCCGCGAGTAGATTTAGGCTTCCTCTGGGCCTCCTCGCGGAACCCTTTCAAGGCGTCTTTAGCGACGGAAGGGCGAAAAGGTGTCGAAAGGCTGAGCTTTGGTGGCCCTGGGGTCGGTTTGGTTTAGGGAAGCCTAAGGTTTTTTTTTGGGAGGGGGGAGTGTAGGATGGAGTGGGAGGGCGAGTTGCCGGTAGCCTCACACCAGGCTGAGCTAAGCACGTGTTTGCTAAACCTCTTCCCGAGCCATGCCGAGTTCTGACTCGTTTCCCATTCCCCAGCCAGCTCAGAGCTGGAAACGGAGCTCCTGAGTGCACATAGGCCCGAATTGTAGTGCTCGTCCCGACTAGAGTAGAACTATTGAATCTGTGGTATTTACGCACTCAAACCATTCAGCATCCCGTCTTTCTTCTGAGGAAAAGGCGTGTTATAAATAAACTGGGTCTAACAGATCTAAACTAGTGGGAACAACTAAGAGGTTTCACTCCAGTCTCTTTTTAAAATGGAGTCGAAGCAAAACATAACCAATTTGGCAATCTGCTTGGAGTGGGCAATCAACCCCTGCAAGATACCAAGCACTCACTGTTGTTGAGGAAGGAAAAGTTCTCCCTAAATTTCCTCCTGTCTACCTGTGCCCCCCCCCCCACGCCACACACAATGGACCATCAAAGAGGTGGAGGGAAGTTTCTTCCACAGAGATATCTCGGGAATGTGGGAAGGGGATGGGTGAAAAAGGGGGCGAGTGGGTTGGGTAGGGTAGGGTCGTCTAGAAAGCTTTGCTTGGAGCAAGTTCTGGACGATCTCTTAAGAGGTCCAGTGGGCTAGACGAACAAGGCCTACAGAGGAGGAAGGAAGACCGATGGGACGCAGTCCAGAAAGGGTTCACCTTGGCCTAGTGGTTTCAGCGTCAGTTTGGTCCCCAGCATTCAGGCCAACTGGGTCCTCAGCCGGTCTGTGATGGTCTAATAGATGTCCAGAGCGGAACTGCTAGGACAGATCAATCCTTTCCCCCGAATACTACGATTACTATTACTAGCATCAACAGCAGCTAGAAAAACAAGAACAATGTATCTCAGTTTCTCGGTCTACCAATTATTGGTAGTATTATTGACTGAAGTTTTGGACCTTGAATGGAATCTATCTAATAGTCTAGGCATCAGTGAAATATGGTCGGATAATGTCACCTGTGAGAACCAGCCTGTTGTAGTGGTTTGAAGGTTAGACTAGAACACTGGAGATCCCCCCTGGGCCATGGAAACCCACCTTGGTCGCTTGGCACTCTGTCAGCCCCGGAAACCGCCTTGACAGGTTCACCTTGGGATCGCGATAAATCAGAAACGACTTGAAGGCACAAGACAACACCAAATGTGGCCTGTTCCAAGTAGTGCCACCTTTTGTAATTAATTAATCAAGGTGTTATGACTATTATTGTTGCTGCTGCTACCATTATTGTTATTTGAAATAGGCTAGTCAAAAGCTGACATCCGCATGGCCTTAAAGCTCTCTATTTAACATGGATCCAAGTGAATTCCAGCCAAATATTTCCGTGGAAAGGGCTTTGGGAAGCAAGGTCGTATAGGTCTCCATTCCAAGCACACTGGTTTGAAAAAAAGACCCAGTGAAGTCAACGCGACTTCACTTTTCCCTGGAAAAGTGTGTTGAGGACCTTCCTGCGTTTGTTAAACGCAGCATAAAAATAACACCCACTTAATTAAAACAACACACACACACACACACACACACACACAGCGCCTGCATGGTGAAGGCTCATAGAAAATAACGATTTTGATTAATTCAAATTAATGATTTCTCCACACATACCCCCATCGCGACACCAGACAACATATAATTCGAGGCAGAAATCAAGTGCGGCCACGACCAGCAACCAAGGCATTTAAGACATTTGATTAGTAACTTTGAGAAGCCAAAATCGGATTAGACCTTCATGGAATATAATTCGGGATACTCTGCCGAACATACTTGGGCTGAGATTCTATAGCCATTTACCCGAGCGAAGGCAAACTGATATCAGTGGGACATACTTCCAAGTAGGCATGCCTAGAATCGCACTCTTTTCTTTTTTAAAAAAAGCTAATTCCGAATTTGGTTTTGTCTTCGGGCCATTCGACCTGGAATGAAGTCAAAATGTGGATCAAATAATTTTAGAAATCCATAATGCTATTCAGAATCACATCGGTCTCACTGACTCATTTCACATTTCCTTTATTCGCGTTCGTTTGGAAGAACAGCGTCTAAATAATAATGTGTAGACGTTTTAACAGGCCGCAGAAAATATCAATTTTGCAAGAAAGCAAATTGGTGTATTAAGAATAGGTTTTGCAATATTTTCAGTGCCTCCGCTAATTCATCCGCTTTTGCCAATTAACTTGGGCTTTAAGCTGTTTTCAGAATGTGTACCTATTAAGGAATGTTTTATTTTTCAGAGTCTAATGTTCAATAAAGACACTTTCTGAAAAGTCTGGCAAATACTTCCGCCAGTCTTTTAACAAAAATTTGTGTGCATGCAGTGCCGCCTAGTGGCGGATAGCTCGAAAAACCTCAATTGTAATTCTGCTAAATCTTAGTAGAGAAGAGATCCAAAGAAACAACAAATTGCACGCAATTTTTTCTCTACATTTCTCTCTGTTTCTGTGATTTTGTACACTTTCCTCTCCCGACATGAAACTGGTCCCAGAGAAGTTATGCTTTCCACTGCCCGTATGTGCTTATATCACAGACAGATCTTCAGAATCTGTACAAAATCTGTACACAAATTATAAACAACTTTCTCTCTTTTTTCCCCTCCTTCCGTCCATTATACCTTGGAAGGTATCTTAAAATAACAAACGTAGATTACTTTCATAACACTTGTGCAGCTCATGTATATTACAGAGCTGCTGTGTTTTGGTTAACGTTGGTCAAAGAGGAATTGCATGGATTTCCAGGGCATCTCATTAAGAGTTAAGTGGGTTCGGGATAGAACATACTCTCAACAAACAAGACCTAAGAAATGTCCCATCTGATGTTTGATGTGTTATTCTGTTTTGAATAACTAAAACCTAAAGAGAACAAAGTCTTTTGGCACCATTAGAGGCTTAAGAACTTTGAAAAGGGCTGACTTTCTGTCCCATCACCATCACAGTAGACTTGGTGACCACACGGGAGAGCTGCTCGCATCCAGTGGAACTCCCTCCCACGGGAGGCTAGGTTGGCCCTCTCTGTGACCCCTTGTATTTAAACAGGCCTTTCAGTCTTTAAGGGGATGTGGTAGAAGAGTCTTTTAATGAGGTGTTCTGTACCTTGATCTTCTCTTTTATATTTTGTAGGCTTTTTTGGTATGGTGATGTATTAAAGGGTTTTTAAACTTTTCTACTAGGTATTGAATTATTTGTTTTTGGTATTAATTCTTTACTATAAACCACTCATCTTAAGAGAAAGGATATTAAATAAATAAATACTAAATGAATAAATAAATAAGGCTAGCACGTCTTATGGGGCATAAGCCATTTGGGAATGCAACTCTCTTGCAGTCTACCAAAACTTATGCGAGGTAAAACGTTCTTAGCCTTAAGACTGCTTGATTTTTTGTGAGAGAGTCACAAGGCTGCTTACCGTCTCTCACACACAAGCCGAAAATGTCAATATTTTAAACTGATTTTTTAAAATTCTTACAGCTTTTCAGTAAGATATTGACACCGCTCTTCCCCTGACAAAAGTGGAGAACTATTATCTCCATTTATAATACGGAGAAATAGCTCTCCCTACGTACCTAAAAGCCACCCTGGTGTGGTGGCTTGAGTGTTAGACTAGGCAACTGGAGACTAGGGTTCTGCTGGATCATGGAAACTCACTGGGTGACCCTTATGCAAGTCACACTCTCTCAGCCTGAGACGAAGGGAAAGGCTTCTGAACAAATCTTTCCAAGAAAACCCTTTGAATAGAGTAGCCTTAGGGTCACAACAACAACAACCAACAACAACCTGTCCCGCTCTATCTGTACCTCTAGACAAAAACAGAGATTATGTATATTTCGGATCAGAGGACTACATCGTCTCTCTCTCCGATTTTCCTGCACTAGAGGAATGTCCTTTCTACCTAGATTCAAGAGGTTCTTATGCATCAGTTTGACTTATCCCAAAACTCTCCTGCGACTTCTGTTGCTACAACACCGGCCATTTCCGCACTAGACTGTTTTAGCGCTATTATTCCACTTTCAACATCTTATGGAATCCTAGGGTTTGCAGTTTAGGGAGGGCCCGGTCCCCAAACTGCAAGCTCCAGGATTCCATAGGATGTTGAAAGTGGAATAATAGCGCTAAAACAGTCTAGTGCGGAAATGGCTACCGTCATTTCCCCGCCTTTAGTTGCCTTTAACCTCTTGCTTGTATTCGGCGTGGCTTTCCGGACCCTTCCTTGCAACTCAGTCTCGGCTTCCCCAGCCAGCCTTCCTCACTCGGGCATCATCTCCGTCCCCACTTCCCCTCGCTCCGGGCGTTTTACAGAACATCGCTTTTCGTTCAGCCTGGAGTCATCACCGCTTCCTTTGCCGTCGGCCCGACGTGGACTTCGGTACATCTCAGGGCGACTCCGACTCCCTCTCCATGGCCCACGGCTTCTCTCGAGGATGTGACGAAACCCCACGCCGGAGTCCTGCAGCGGTTGTGTGAGTAATATTGCCGGGAGTAGCGCCCGAAACCAGTTTCCCCGTCGGGGTCCTGGAATTACAACGATCTTGACGCGGAAAGGGGAAGAAACAATTTCATACCGGAGCAGTTCTAAAAGGAATGACTCACAGATGTCAGCGAGCAATACGAATTTTCCTCCATCCTACTGTTCTCCGTCGCTGGTGCCTCTTCCCTGGCGTCCACACACGGAACTTTGAACCCAAAGCCCCGGGAACTCGCTCCTAGGACTTCTTCTCTTAACATTCCTTTCTCCGCTGCTGTCTGTTTTTCTCTCTTCCCCTTTGTGTGGCCCAAGCGCGCTTTTCGCTTTAGGACACAGTCTTCTTCGCGTGTATTTGGCCTCTTCCTTTGCAATACCAGGCCTGGAGCCCTCCTTCAGTTTCTTTCATTTGCAAGGAAAATGCACTGGTAGGCCCGCCCCACTCCACCACACCGCGTTTTCCAGGCCCACTTAGCACCCTGGCTGAGGGAGCTACGCCCTGCCGAGGCAACCTTTCCGGAGAGTAACCTTGGGAGCTGAGTGTTGCAACAGCGTCTTTATCACGCCCTTACAGCTGTGATTTCAATTCAGTGGTGCGGTGTGTGTGTGTGTGAAAGAGAAAGCTCTAATAACTAACATCACAGGGAACTTGGTTCTTAATTCTGACTCTGGCTTGTATCCTTTTAGACGGTCCACTTTGTCAATTCACGGGATTTGGAGATTTCAGTTTGGAGACACCTTTAAAAGTTTCTAGTCCTCGTGGCTAAAAGAGTTCTATTTTATTTTATTTTTTTTTTCTAGCGGAAGGAGTGTTTCTTTCTTTTCTGTTATGACAAGTGCGGAAGAGCTGAGTGCTGGCCAGGATAACTGGAATAATAGGATTCAGGAAAAGTTTTATTTTGCCATTACCTTGGATGGGATAGATCGAACCATCAAGGGCTGTGTAAGGAAGGATCGCAAACTGGTGATGATCAGTTCTACTTCCGTGGTTCAAGACTTGTTGTTGTTTTTTTTAAATGACGGCCCCTTCTCTGAGTCTACTGTACTAAATCTCTCCCCTTCCCTCTAAGTACCTAAAATAGTCACCTCTTATAGTTATCCCAGAGGTTCATATTTCATAATTAGGAGAGACTCTACACAAAATGTTAGATTACTGTGTTGGGGATTTTTTTTTTCTGAGCTCAGACCTGCTTTGCTTTGTTGCTTAGCAAAGCTAAGTTTGCTTTGTTGCGTTGTGGATCTCTCTCTCTCTTTTGGGGGTAATTTTGGCATTGATAGGCTCTGTAATTAAATGACTGGTGTTCTCTCTCTCTCTCTCTCTGCCTGCCTAAATACCCTTCCCCAGTCTGCAACGCGAGCTAAGTCCTGACCAGCCTAACAGGATCGTTGTATTTATTCATTCGTAAGATTCCTCATATCAATTGTCCACCGCGCAAAGGACTTTGGGAAAAGCACGAGATCTCACTCACTTCAATGGATAAAGGATCGGTTGCTTCTAAGGAGCTTCCTACTTCTTCTTTGGGGCTTGGGGTCCAGCCTATCCTTGTCTGTCCCGGGCCATTTCCGCACTACACTGTTATAGTGCTATTATTCTACTTCCAACATCCTGTGGAATTCTGCAGTTTGTAGCTTCCTGAGGCAAAAGAGCTCCCTGGCTGAGAATTCTAAATGCCCTTCCCTAAACTGCAAAGCGCAGGATTCCACAGGATGTTGAAAGTGGAATAATAGCACTGTAACAGTGTAGTGCAGAAATGGCCCTGGGGAACCTTCCCGCTTGGACGGCATTTAGGGCCGGAGACGGTTTGCAGCAATGAAAGTGCGCCAAACTCGCGATAGTCCTTTCCTGCCTCTCGTTCACACAGACGCTCTATTACCTTTAGGTGGGCACGGAGGGGCTCTCGGGTACTCAAGGAGGCACAGCCGCAGAGATCCCCCGCATCTGCTCCCGGGACAGTTTATCAGAGGTGGGCAAAGCGGAACTTGTGGGCCTTCGGGGGCCCCCAGTCCCTGATATTTGCCCACTCCTGCTGTATATATAATCGGACGGTTCTGACGAAGCCAAATCCATTGCCACACACTCCTGTGTGCAAGAAAGAGCTCCTTAGACCTCTGCGGGCAGTTTTGGGGTTTTCTATCCCCCATCCCACCCTCAGAAATCGACCAGCCAAGGTGAACTTTGCATGTCCATCGTTTGGCTCTACAATCCCAAGTTCCCATCCTCTAGTCTAGAAGAAGAGCTCCCTAAGGGGTTGGAGAAGGCGCCGTGCCCAATCCTCCGGCCGCATGACCCGGTTCCGGGGCTTCGTTGGCCACGGTGGAGCACCGCCCCGCTTGCCACTTGCACTCTGAAGCGGCTGGGAGGCGGCGTGGCCTTTGCGCCCGGGCCTCAGGCCTTCCCAATGAACCCAATCTTTCCCCGCATTCTTTGTCTTGCCCCCTCTTCCCCTCTAATTTCCAGTCCCCCCCCCCCCACACACACACCGGGAATTCAAGAAGGCCAGACAGACGGAGGGACGGAATGTTCCCTGAAAAAGATGGGAACGCATTCAAATGAGAAGTCAGCCCGGCTTCTAAAAGCAGAGCGTCAATATTAGCACATTAAAGTGTCATTTAGGCTACAAATTAATATGTATTTTCTTTTAAATCATGCAGTTTTCAAGGAGTTCAAGTGCATAATTCGCTTGCAGTGGCATCTTCTGACTACGAACGTCAGTATGCAAAAATAAAATACACAACCTTTGTGGATCCCTCCCCCTTCCAGCTCCCTCCCTCGCGTGCCGTTGCCGAGCAGAGACGCCCTCAGAGGCCATTTCTAGTGAGCAAACGGCCAAAAAACCACGCGAGTGAGGAACTACAGCCACCAGAACGCGTGATGGAGTAGATTGCCCGTCCCTGTCTATTTCAGGCAACGAGACTGCGGGGATTACGGCTAGGCCTGCGGCTAATCCGAGGGGCCCGTCTTCCGTTGACGCGGAACAGGGGGGCGTTAGGAACGCGAGCATGCGGCCCGTTAATGCAGCCGTACTTTTCTAAATAGACGAAGGAAGGGGATCGGGGAGAAGGAGGGCTATTGGAGTGGCTGAGGAATTGGTAGGAGAGAAACCGGGCTGCAGAAGCCTGAGGTCAACCTACTACACCCCTCACAATCGCTTTCCTCCTTAATAGGATTACTTGAGAGAAAATGGGCCCCGAAGTTTGCAGAATGACGTCCAAAAAACTCAAGCCATTTCTGCACTAGGCTGTTATAGTGCTATTATTCCACTTTCAACATCCTATGGAATCCTGGGGCTTGCAGTTTAGGGAGGGGCCTCAAGGTTGTGTATTTTATTTTTGCATACTTACAGTTCCTGGGGGCCTCAAGGCCCCATCCTGAACTGCAAACCCCAGGATTCCATGGGATGTTGAAAGTGGAATAATAGCACTATAACGGTCTAGTGCGGAAATGGCATCAGCCTCGGCCTTTGCCTTGTATTTACTTCTTAGGAAACAGGTTCAGTCCAGAGTCAAGGGGCCGCGCCGCTTCCAATCCATCTGTGTTCGTTATTATACGCCTACCCTAAGCTCGTTAAACCAGAAGTGAAGCCCTTTGATTTCCCCTGGGCGCGGTTTTGGCGAGGGACGGCTTAGCGAGCAGAAACAGGGTGTCAGTCTGACGTCTAAATCTCAAAGCCTTCCCTCCTCCTTTGGAAACGTCCCGTTTCATAGTTGTGTTTGCTTACAATTAATCTATGTTTTGAAGGCAGTCTTCATGCCAGCATACAGAAGAAGCTTGTCTGCATTTGCGGGTATGAATGAGTCGCATTCCCACGTTACCTAGGCTTCTGGGTTGGGCACCCCATTCCTAAATTCTCGAAGGAATACTTGGAGGAGGAGGAGGAGGAGGAGGAGGAGGAGTGGGAAAGGAATCAGCGAGCAAAGTTACCGGATATGTTAGGATTTATCTATTTATTTATTTGGTAAAAGAATTGGCTGCTTTGGGGGTGAATCATTCCAAGGAAACTAACTTCTGGGAAAGGAGAAAGGAAGCCAGGGAAAGTTCAGAACAGAGATGGGAAAACGGGGAGCCCTGCAGGCATTCCGCATCAGCCGTAGCCAATGTAGCCGTTGGCGGGGGGTGATGGGAGCTATAGTCGCATGACACCACGACGCGTCACGCGGTTTCTTTTTTTCGACACCAAACCGTTCCGATCACCCCGAAACCGAAATCTGTTTTTCAGGGGGCGGCTTTTGCTGTTAGGTGTAATTTTTAGGCCAGTCCCGTCTCGTTACTTTTATGGGGAAGATCCCGGCGCACCTTCCAAGGGAATAAGTCTAGTTAGGGGTGGGAGCACGCGACCAGGTGGCGGGGCCTGCCGGAGACTTCCTGACCCCTGGGTCGGTGGCAAGGCCTTTGCTCCGGAGCCCTTGCCTCGGCCTCTCCGTTCCCTCTTTCCCCGCCCCGGAGGGGTTGTGGTCGGGAGGGCGCGCCTGCAAACTTTCCTGCCGGTCCCTCGTTCCCTAAAGCGCAGCGACTGCAATGATTTTCAAGCCAGGAGTCCGGCGGACTTCTCTTCGGGCGGAGCATCCGCTCAAAGCCGTTCGTGGCTCTTTTCACGGTCCACGAGGGTGTGGATCAGGCCCAGAGTGGTTCCCATCGCAGGCAATGGATCACCACTTGCGCTCGCTCGCTCGCTCGCTCACTCGCTCTTCTTTCTTTCTTTCTTTCTTTCTTTCTTTCTTTCTTTCTTTCTTTCTCTATCTCTCTCCCCCTCCCCCCCCCCCCACACACACACAGAAAGAAAGGGGAAGGAAAGCGAGCGCCAGAGCACAGAGGTTATCCGGCGAATCTGTGCGGGGTTCCGCGAGACCCGAGTCTTCCTATCTTTTATTCTGAACGTGGGAAAGGGGGAACTGCGACATTCCTCGGGTGCCCCGAAGAAGGAGGATGCGAGATCAGAGTCTGGAGCGCGCTTAGTCTCTCGAGCTGACTCTTCGCCCGTCGGGCTGATCCCTGCCTGGCATCCACAGGTTATAAAATCTCCCGGAGGGAAAAGCTTTGCCGAGGAGCCGACACCGGTTCTGTGGTCGAGTATCCCGCGCTCAGGTTGCTAGTGTTGGCTGTTTGGTTCGTGATTCATCGCTGCCCGAGGTTTGGACTTGTGGGTCTGTGCGAGTGCTTTGCCCCGTCGCAGGCGCAACCTTTTGAGTCCACTGAACAGCCTAGGGGAACAGCAGAGGGGTGGGGGAGAGAGCTTTCCTCTTTTTAGTTTGTTTCTTTTCCGGCGGCAGTTTTCTGCTTCTGAAAACAGCGCCCTGAAATCGACCCCAAGGTATTTTCCCAGGCGGGTTGGTGTTGGTTATTCCTGAACGCGCTGCGGCAAAGCTGGCCCGAGGAGAAATCTGTTCCTGGGCGCTTTCTCGCCGTCATTTTTCTAGACCTCGAAAAAGTTTCTTTATTTCGTACTCCAGCTCCCAGAATCCTCAGAGTCATCACGACCCGCGGCCCATGCGATCTGGGAGGGCGTGCTGGCAATTGTTCTCCCAAAAGGTAACTGTTGTAAACTCCGCTTTTGCGGTCTTGCGAAGGTTCTGGGAGTTGTAGCCCCCAGAAGGAACTTTCCTAGGCTTTGCAAAAGGATCGCAGAACCCAGGAAAGAGCAGTTGTGTTTGTACTTAGAACAAAGGACCATCGCACTGGTTGTGTGCCGTGTATATATATCTTCAAGGAACCTGTCGGTTTACGGCGGCTCCACGAATTTCATAAAGTTTTCTTAGGCAAGGAATTCTCAGAGCTGGTTTTGCCAGTTCCTGCCTCAGTCTGAAGTATAACCTGCAACACCTGGTATTCATGGGCGGTCTCCCATCCAAGTACTAACCAGGGCTGAGCTACTTTGCTTGTGTTACCATGTCTGAAAAAGATGCTATCAAGTGTTGTAACAGTAATATTTCCCTGACGTTGTCTCCAAAACATACGACGGAGATGCCTCCGCTGACCCTGCTTAGCTTCCAAGATCCGACAGGATCTGGTACCTTTAGGGTATGGAAAGATAAATTACTTTAAAGCTAATAAACAGACGTCGATCCTTCGTCGTTGGTGTGTACCCCGATAAACCTTTTGAACTTTTTGGGGTGGGGGCGTGTTAAAAACGATTAGCCGCTCCCGCCTAGGGCACTGCAGAGAATACATTCAAAGACATACCAAACCAGCCAGGTTGGCCGGCTTCTTTTATCTGGATGCCCGAGGACCAGTCGAAGTACGTTTTCAACCAGCCGGACGTCCGGCCGAGGACACCGGAATTGGAACCTGGCTGCAATTCTAACTATCTCAGCCCTCAAAGCCTTTCTTCCTTGACGCGCTGCCCGGGGGTGGTGATGGGAGGGTTTGGGTTCCTGCCTCTGCCATTACTGCCAGGATTTCGTCCGATTATGTTTACGAAGCGATGGTTTCAGACGCTTTTAGGCGGCAGAAGCTGGTGGAATGAAGGCGCAAGAGGAAGGGCAGCGCCTGTTTTACTCAGTGACTCCAGAGTAAAACGTCCACCACGCCATTTATCCCAAAGCAGGCTCCAGGACGAGCAGTTTTTTTAAGGCCATTTCCGCTCTAGCCTGCTATAGTGCTATTATTCCACTTTCAACATCCTATGGAATCCTGGGGTTTGCAGTTTAGGGAGGGGGCCTCAAAGACCTCTCCCTAAACTGCAAACCCCAGGGTTCCATAGGAAATGGCCTAAGTTAGCAGGGAAAAATTATAGGCAGAGGCCACCATAAATGCCCAATTATGGAATTTGCTTGCGCGTAAAGATCAGGGTTGATATGGTTGCCTGGGGCTCAGGGTGAACATTTTTTGCTCTGATATGACTCCCAAGGTGCGCTTCAAAGCCTGGACACATCCAGGATCCCAATACCGGGGCGTTTCTTTCCTTTTTTCCCCCCTCCATGCTGCTGAGGAGTTTGCACCGGTTGGCTCCGTCCAGCGCGACTGATATCCACAGAACTCCCGGAAACATACCAAGTAGTCTCAAAGGCCATTTCCGCACTGCACTGTTATGGTGCTATTATTCCACTTTCAACATCCTGTGGATGTAGTTTACTGAGGCCAAAGAGCTCCCTGGCTGAGAGTTTTAAATACCCCTCCCTAAACTGCCAACCCCAGGATTCCACAGCATGTTGAAAGTGGACTAATAGCATTATAACAGTGTAGGGTGGAAATGGCCAAAGAGGCTACCGAATTCCTTTCTTTCCCACTCACCCCTTTTTCTCTTTTATGCTGAAACAACCTAACAGGGTGCCTCTTTTCAAAAACGACCTAAGTTTACTGGTCCTGGGGCCAGGCCAGCTTGGTCGCTGCGGCCATCTTGCTCACCTTGGCCAGCCTCTCCAGCTGTGGACCTTCTGGCATGCCTAAGGCTCAAACCAGTACATCAGGCTAGGCACAGTGAAATGACTAGGATTGGTGGAAAGGAGGTTATTAGTGCTGGAAAACAGTGGCAGAAGGAGCTCTCCATACCTGTGTGCACTTATCTCTCTCTCTGTCTTTTCCCCGGTGCCTTAATATTATTATAACTTCCATTTGGCTGCAGAGATACAAGGCTATAGAGACATTTAGGTCCATCTCTACTGGAACTGTATGAGTAGGAGCAAAGGAGAGTAGCAGAAATGCCTTTGTTGTTCTGCAGATCTCAGTGGTTCAGCCTTTTTCCTGTAGCAGCCCTCTGGATACTGCTACTCCTCCTCTAGGTATTATTATTATTATTATTATTATTATTATTATTATTATTATTTTCCACCTCTGGGTCTCAAGGCAAATTACAACAATTAAAACTAACAAAACTATAAAGGTAACTCATGCAAAAGTTAAAAATGTATTTAACAATTGCTAAGTTAGAAACATAATTATTAATATGAAAATAGCAAATAGAAAATACAGCAAGGGCAGTCTCCCTTGAGCAGTCAGTTGTCAAATGCCAGCTGAAACAAACCAAAAGTCTTCAGCTGCTTGTGGAAAGACAGCCAGGAGGGCTTCCATGTAACCCCTTTAGCGAGAGAGTTCCAGCACCTGGGAGCTCTCACTGAGAAGGCCTTCTTGAGCCCTTTGATGAGGAAAAACAGGTTTGAATTTTGTATCTGCATCTCTGTTTCTGTCTAGATGTCAAGATTCTCTCCTGCTCTTTCTGGGGCTACTTTATGTGCTTTCTCTGTATACATACAGAGAAGAAAGGCGCTTTCTCTAACGGCGCACACTGCAATAACTTTCTTCATCCTGGCCAATGGGGTCAGTGGCTGGAGGATGATAGGAGTTTGGGTCAACACATCTGAAGGAAACCAGACTGGGAAAGGTGGGTAGAATGATAAGAAAGACTCTATGGCACATTAAAAAGAAAAACATTTCTTATAACATAAACATTAATTAGCTATACACCTTTCCCCAGAAGCAGAGAATTATTCTGAATTTGAGATATGTGTACAACACACATGGAGATACTTTCAAAGCTGGAATAATTGGTGGAGTAGACATCTATTGTGTGTATATGTGTGTGCGTGCGTGTGTGTGTGTGTGTGTGTAATAGTTGAGGATGAAAGACCTAACTATATATGTTAATCTGACATTATGCTTGCCGGGAAATGGGGTAGTTAGTTTTGTAGAAGGATGCTGTTATCCAGAGATATGCTGGTGCCACCCTTTACTTAGAGTAACAAATGTAAACTGATCAGGGAAAGACTTTGGATTTCTTTGCCCCAAGCAGCCACATCAATGTAGTGGGACTGGCTCTATGAAATGAGTGCAGAAGTCGTTGTTGCTTGTGTGGAGTTTATTATCATTCCTCCTTCACCCTAAACCAGACTAAACTGAACTAGCCAAAATAAAATAAAATAAAAACTCCACCAGCCCACTTCACTTTGTGAGCAAGCAGAATGATCTCACAATTATTAACATGAAATATTGGCTTCACATCAGGCAGGGGAGGGGGGAGGGCAACAGACCTGAATAGAAAAAAGATGTCCTATAGAGATTTAATTGGTAAAGTTTTAATGGCAGATTATACCTATAGAAAAAGAAAAACCTTGATCTTAAAGCCAGGACAGATGGGTAGGAGACATTTAAAAGGGCTGTTTAAACGAAAGGAGATCTTTGCAAAGATACCAACAGTCTGTGATAAAAGACACACCTCAAGGCTAAATTTATTATGTTGTGAGGGTTTTAGCTCCATTACAGTCACCAGGGCTTCTTTCCAAGGAAAGTACTGGGGTGGGGTGAAAGAAGGCATGGGGTTGAGAGAACGAGGGAGGTGGGAAGAGAGAAATGTCAACACTCACATATTTTACCATTCCAAAATGATCTAACCAATAGATAATTTGGAAACAGAAGAAGTGTGTATATTGGGGGAAGGGATGCCATGGTATGCAAGATGTGATATCATATCATACGGGAGCAGGATTGTGTGTATAAGTTGTACAGACACACAAGCATAACTAACCATTCCCACACTATTTCTCTCTCTCTCTCTCCCTTACACACACACACACACACACACACACACACAATACAAGAGGTCAACCATCCTGATTCACCATTCCAAAGATCCCCCTTTTTTTTTGGAACAAGTTTCAGCAACGGCCCACTCATTTTCCAGGCCAAGTGAGCATCCATTAGGCTAGAGGTGGGCAACCGGGGAAGGGGTAGGGATGCATTAGCCAGCTAGGAGACCTGGAACGGCTGCACCCCCATACTGTTCCAGAAAAAAAAACCTAAGAGGCATTTTGGTGGGAAAAAAAAAGCAGAAACCTTATTTGACTTCAAGGGAGCCTAGGGGCTATTCTGCCAAATGTGGTGGAAATGCCCTGAATTCTCTTTGACCCCTGTGGGACTCTGGAGGCTGACAAAATACTCTCAGAGGTACAATGTTGCCCATCTCTGCTTTAGGCTGAAACTAAGGCCATTCCTGCCCTACACTATTATTCCATTTTCAACATCTTGTGGAATTCTGGGCTTTGTAGTTTACTGAGGCCCAAGAGCTCTCTGGTTGAGAATTCTAGATGCCCCTCCTAAACTGCAAACCCCAGGAATCCATAGAATGTTGAAACTGGAATAAAAGCACCGTAACAATGTAGGGCAGAAATGGCCTAAGATGCAAATAGGGCTCCATTAGTATTCTAAAGGGGAGCCAGCATGATGTCATGGTTTGACAATTGGATTACAACCCTGGAGACCAGGGTTTGATTTTCCATTTGGCCGTGGAAACCCAATGGGCATTTCAAACACACACAGTGCCAGAAAACTCCCTGATAGGTTCGCCTTGGAGATTGCCACAAGTCAGAAATTACTTGAAGACACACAACAATAAGAAATATTCTGAAGAATCCTATCTTTTACTAACTTTGGTTCATGGGACCTGCCCTGCTGAAACAATGCAGTTGTTGACACGTTCCTCAGCCTTCATGGCTCCCTCTCTCATCACATTCTCTCTGCTTTTAAAGATTTTTCTCCTAATAGTGGCTAGCAGCTTGCATATCAGTGAAATAGGTAATCCATGTTTCTCTCTGACCTTTATAAGAGCTAATCAAACTTCTAGTCCTGTTTTGGAAATAGGGTTCTGAACTTTGGATAGCTTCTTTATGCAGATACACTGTCCAACTGATAGGGAAGCTGCCAGCTGCCACTGCTCTTAGTAGGAATTGGGACTGCCAAACTGTTGATATCTCATACTCCCTTCTTTGAATTCTTATGAGCTGTGACTTGGTCTCTGTTAATTTTTTTTAATCTTAGGCTTTAAAAAAGAAATAAATTTGGTTTTTTCTGTTGTTCTGAGCTACTTGAAACATTCTGATGGAAAGACAGCATTTTTTAAAATCAAATGAAGCAAAAACAGCTTCCCATAAGAGATGTGGTTCTAAAAGTTAGAAAATATTCTCCTGGCACTGTGTTGTTCAGAAGACAGAGGAAAAAACTACATGTTTGAATGCTCTCCTATTTCAAAATGCCACTATATATGGAAACTAGCTCATCTGAGAGAAAGCTAGGCTAGCATCTTTCTCCCTGAGGACTTAGAGTTTCAACTGCAAGAAATTTTTCTTTATGTATGTATGTGAAGAGTATTGAAATTTGCAACTCACTCAATAGCATTCTATCTGGTACATTTGAGAAAAACTGCCATGTCGAGAGTCAATGTGATGTGGTGGTCTGGTCAGCCATCTGACCCATGTGCCTATGGGAGGTGTCACATTGGTACTTGGGACATTGTAGTATAGCAGGAAAGGGGCAGCAGGAACTCCTATAGTACTGCAAGGCTGGCATCAGCAATAGTGTTGCTCCCCAGAGAAGTGGTGGTTGTGACCTGACAGGAGGTATATCTTTATCCCAGCATAACTAGGTGTGCCTGCCAGGGGCTGAAATGAGTACTTTTGGATTTTCAGAGAGCAAGGAGCAAATGTGGTAACAAATGTAATGTAAAAAATGTAATAAAAAATGTAAAATGTGTCAGAATCATGATCACTTAATTAAACTTGTGTTCGGTTGTCATTGCACGCATTAAAGTGAACTTCACTGACATCGTTCTTGGTTGCTTGTAATTTTACTCTGCTGTTGAACTTAAACACAATGATTAATCACTTCACAAACTTCTATTAATTCTGGTCCTTCAATTTATGTGCCTGGCTCATTCATCCACATGATAAATTGAAGGAGAGTTCTGGCTCAGATTCCTATGGGGACCCCAGCACGCACACACAAAATGGACGGCAACATGTATGGGAGGGGAGGGTGCTATACTTGCAGAATTATGCAAATGAGTAATCTGAGGATCTGATATTTATAGGTCTGGTAGTTTCTCTACGATCAACTTATTGTTTGCACATAGCTCCTCCTCAAATGTCATTCCATGTCATGATTGTCATTAAAATCTCTTGAACTCCAGCAACTTTAGCTCTGTAATAGCTGAAATATGAGCTCAAGTGTCTCAACTTCAGTGCAAATAACTGTAGAAATTCTTTCAAGTAGAAAATGGTGTGCAAACTGGCAATCATTGGGGCTGGCAAGGTTGGGGAAGGTTCATTGAACTTGGGTGGAGAGAATAGAATTCCCTAAGGCAGTTCCTGTCATTTGCACCTATTCTCTTCCGTGAGTGGAGCAGCCCAGTGCTAGTGAGCATATTCATGGGTAGCCATGTTGGCCATGCAGCAAAATACAACAAAATCCAAAATCCACAAAAGAGCAATACCTTTACCGGCCAACCAAAATGCAGAAAATAGACCATCTTAATTGACAACGGAAACAACATCTAAGGCAAAATATAGGCCTCTGACTCTGTCATCATCACTTTTCTTCTGTATGCATTTTTGACATTTTTGTCTGATGAAGAAACCAGTGAAGCTTTGAAAGCTTGCATGTTGTATTTTCTGCATTTTGATTATTCAATGCTAGTGAGTGATGATTTGGATTTTTGTCAGGGTGAGAAGTGCATGAGATGGTTGATTCAAAGATTATGAAGAGTGTGATGAATTGGCTGGTTGCTTACAAAGAAAGGTTGTCTCTCTCTCTCTCTCTACCCCTCCTCGGGGAAATTAAAAACAGTTGTAGGTTTTTATTTTCCAAACAGCTGGTTTAATGTGATTTGCCTTTGTAAAAGTCACATGGCCAAGATGCAGGCATGCCTTGACTTCAGAACATATAGTGAAGAGACAGCACAGGTGCAAAATAGCCATGTAAGCTGGTGACTTCGTTTATTGAAGTTGTGAGCAGAAGGATATTTTCAGGGGTAGCAAATTCAGCACTTTTCTGTTGCAAGTCTGAATATTACAACTTGCCTTTGCAACTTTTCCCATGGCAAGCAGCTGAGGGCAGGCAGAAATGAGCCCAGTGTGAATGAGCCATCAGGGTTATTTTGGCACAATATGATGACCAGGTTAACATGGTTTCTAGTTAGGCCAGGAGCACCCAACTTTCCCAGGTTTGGGAGCCATTTTTCAGTTTTTCTAGGTAGCACTGGGGATTCTGGGAGGCCACATATTGCCCACCCCTGAGTTAGATCAACCCTCTTTCAGCTCTCAATAAATGGTAGTGTAATGGTAATATAAAATTTCTTCAATCTCACCCCCCACCCCAGTCCATTCAGACACTGTAGTGGAAATCTGCCAGTTACGGTGACATTGCATCTATGTGCATGTGCCTTCATGTTGGCTGTTGACTTGCAGTGATCCCATGTATTTCAGAGGGTTTTCCTCACAAGGAATACTGAGAGGTGGATTGCTTTTGTCTTATAGCTTCTGTATTGTCCATCTGCTATTGGTTCTGAACAAACAAGATAAAATTGAAACCTCAAACTTTTTTCTCTCTCTCTCTCTTTTTTTTGTGGTTCATAATTGTTGTTGTATGTTTTCAAGTCACCTCCAGCTTGTGGCAAGCCCAAGGTGACTATATCATGGGGTTTTATGGCCAAGTTTGTTCAAAAGGAGTTTGCCTTTGCCTTCCCCTGGGTCTGGGAGAATGTGACTTGCCAAAGGTCACCCAGTGAGTTTCCATGACTGAGCAGCGATTTGAACTCTGGTCTCCAAAATCATACTCCAGTGCTCAAACTACAACACCATGCTGGCTCACATATTCCACAATAATAGAATATGTTCATTTCTGTTTATTTATTTCTTTATCTTGATTTGGGCGCAAAAGGATTTTCCTTAAGATTCAGCTAACACAATAGATTTACTTCTGTATCCAGGCAAAATATTTTTGAAAAATCTACAACGGTTTCATATTTTACCTTCTATAATCTGTTCTATATTCCTAGAAAAGAATGTGCTGGATCCCCTTTCAGATCAGCCATCACTTGTGATAACCTGACACATAGTGATTTCTCTGACATCCTGCTAAGTAACACTCATTTTACACCATTTTAATGCTTTTGCTTCCAATGGTCTGACTTCTGATTTACACAAGCACAAGACAGGGAGAGAATGAGCATACAAGGGAGAACTGTTTTCAGAAGTGTGACTCGAATTAAGCAGCGCACACTATGAAACCATCAAATCAGAACAATGCAGGATCTTGAGAATGATTTATGTTTTCACATCAAAGCTTATGTGCTGAAATAGGTTTTTTTAGACCCTAAAAGGGTGCCATCAATTTAAAATGAATGTGCATACCTGAGCGCATGAGACATGTCATAAAAATACACTCTTATGCTTTCATCCAGAGATGGGAATTAAGAGCCTTTCAGATATTGTTGGACTGCAAATCCTATTTGCCTGAGACAACACAGCCAGTGGTAAAGAGTGCTGGGAATTACAACTTCACAGCATTTGGGGACCTGCACAAGATTGTTGTTAATTTTAATCAAGTCAACTTCAACTTATGGCAACTCTATTAATGGCAGTCCTCTAAGTCATCGTGTCACCAACAGCCCTGCTCAGGTCTTGCAGACTCAAGGCTATGGCTTCCTTGATTGAGTCTATCCATCTGTAATGAAGTCTTCATTTCTTCCTACTGCCTTCTACCTTACCAAACATTAATATCACATCTAGCAAATCATGTTTTCCATTCAACTTAGTTATCTTGGCTTCTAAGGAGAGTTCAGGCTTATTTTGCTCTAGGACCCATTTATTGGTTTTCCTTAGCAGTCCACAATATCTGTAGAACTCTCCTTCTGCACCATATTTCCAATGAGTTCAGTTTTTTTCCTATCAGCTTTCACAACTGTACATAGAAACTGGAAATACAGTGGCATGGACAATCCTAACAATATTCAGTGATATATCTTGAAATTTCAGGATCCTGTCTGCTTCCTTCATAGCTATCTTTCCAAGTCTTAGGCCATTTCCACACTTTTCCCATCTCTGTTGTTGTCCCATCACAATCTTGGCAGTACCACTGCCTGGATAGGAGCACAATGTGAATGCTCCCCTCCGCACCTGGCTGGGTAGTGAGAGCAACACATGCCTTCCTTCTTCAGTGCAGCTGGCCACTTCCTGTGCTGCACTGGGAAAGGAAGTGCCTAGATTGTGCTTCCTTCCATTCCACACAGCTTCTGCTGACAGGAGTGTTGCGTGATTGGGGGCCATTACTGGATTTTTTCCTGTGATGGAATATCCCAAAATCATGACAGGGCGGACACGTTGGCAGCGGGACTGCAGTGATGTCTTATGAAAACACAACTCGCAGACTGGCAGCAACACATCCCTGTCATGGGACAGAAATGGCAGAAATGGCCTTAGTCTTCTTCTGATTTCTTTACTGCAGTCTCCATTCTGATTAGTTATTGAGCCAAAATATGGAAAATTTTGAACTATTTCAATGTCTTCATTAATTGCTATAAAGTTATGTAAGTCATCTGTGGCCATGATTTTTATTTTCTTCATATTCACCTGTGAACTTACCTTTGCACTTTCAGCCTTGACTCTCTCCAGTAATCATTCCAAGTCTTTGCTGTTTTCTGCTAGTAGTATGGTGTCATCAGCACATCTTAAATTGTTGATGTCCCTTCCTCCAATTTTCATGCCTCCTGACTCCTTGTCTAATCCTGCTTCACGTATACATTCAGCATACAAATTAAGCAGATGGGGTGATAAATGCAGCCTTGCCTGATCCCCTTGTTAACTGCAAACCATTAAGTTTCTTCATATTCTGTCCTGGTGGTAGTCTCTTGTCCTGAGTACAGGTTACACATCAAGAATCAAATGCTGTGGCACACCCATTTCTTTAAGAGTGATGCATAGTATCCAGAAGAAGTGCTTCCTCAAGTGGTAAAAGGTGTTTGTTTGTCATAGTACATGACTGTCCTTAATTGCATATCTTAGGCCATTTCCTCACGGGGCGAGGGAATCACCCTGTGCCACTACTTACCGGACTTCTTGGCTCCCCTGTCTGGTCTGCGCTGCTCCGGAGCAGTGCGTGCTTGTTGCTCCGCACTGCTCTGGGGACAAAAATGGCGGCTTCCGGTTGGTCGAGGGTCTCGACCAACCGCTGAAGCTCACCAGCCTAAAGCCCACCCCTGGCAGATCGCAGGCTCGCACTGGTGCGAGCCTGCAAATCTGCACCGGAGAGTGGGCACGGAATGGTGCACTCCGTGCTTTTGAAAGACCTGTTTTAAGCAGTCTTTCAAAAGCACGCTTGACGATCACTTGGGGTCATTCTGGAGTGGGCTGAGGTGCGGATCTACGTTAAGTAGGTCTGACCCAGTCCGCTCCCACGTGCAGATGTCCTCTTTGGAGGACACCTTGCACTATTTCTATTAGCCCTGCGGAAATGGCCTTAGTATGCTTTCTTTTATGATTGGTCATTGGAAAGTAAACATAAGCTTAATTTGCAAGTCTGATTGCTGAAGTACATATATCTGAAGAAATCCTTGTTTTGAGAGGGGAACATGCTAACATGGCAAAATAGACATTGCCTTTAACATCTGGCTTGACCATAAAATTGCCAAAGTGTCTGAGAATACAGATTCCCAGCTATCTTTCCTCTTGGACATTTCTCCACATACATTCTTTAATGCCTGAGGAAAAGTTTTTCCAATTGCTGTCCTCCCCTGCCACTGCTGCTGGAAAGTATGTTTTGAAAAAAGGGAACTGTACAACTCAGGATTGGCCACATTTATTTATGAGCTGAGATGAAATTCAAAGAAATGTTAGCTCAGATCTTAAACAAGCACAGTGTTTCATAATGGGGCTGGGATCTGTTTCCAACCATGTTTCCAGTTCTGAAACTTGGCAATGTTGCTATTCCAAATTATTTTGCTCTACATGTGAGGAACAACTTGGCTCCAAGAACTGATCTTTTGTTGTTGTTTTTATTTTACAATTTTGAGCCAACCCACTTTTTAAAGTAGTAAATGAAGTTAGAGTTCAGAATGGACCCTTTGGATAGTGGTGTGTGTGTTTGTGCATGTGTGCATGTGTGTTTGTGTGTTGCAAAGTCAGTGGTGAGGTGGAATTCAAATATAGCACTCCAATGCTATTTTTATTTTTAAGAGTGTTCTGTTTAAAGGCAGCTCCTCCATTTTTTTTCCTTTGTCTTTTTCAGGTGTGCTTCTGACACCTGCTTCCAAGCCATATAACCATGATCATAATAAATTAAATAACAATTTATTATTAAATAATTTTCTGCCTTTTTGTGACATCTAAAATCTGTTAATTGAGGCGGCTGCCTTACTCTGCCATTTGGTAGGGCTGGCACTGCTTTATGGTGAAGTGGAAACATCTAGCGTTTCCAAGCAGCACAGGAGGCTGTCAGGGTTCTTAAATGGTCTTGAGCAATGCTAATGATTTCTTGTGCTTGCCTTATTTTCCCCATCAAAATCATTTTAAGTTATGGAACATTTGCACTTTGCTTTAGAGTTTAAACCAAAAGCTATGGCAGTCAAGCTTCTTTCCCTGTGAGACTTATTAATGGGCTCCAGCATGAACCAGCTTGGAGTCTGTGAACAAGTAGACCACCCAAGACCATCTAGTAAGCACATGGCAGAACGCTGATTGAATCTGAAGTTGAAGTTAAATACTATCCACTGACCAATTTCTATTATTCCTAGCATGCACAGTTCTCCACTTGTACAGAAATGGTTTTAGAGACCTTCCCAAATATTCTTCTTTCTTTTTCTTGGCAAGGTAGTCCAAAGGTAAATACATCCTATTGGTTAGTTTCTGCCAGACCACAACTACAAATTTCCTTTGCCCCTCCCCACAAAAAAGTCTTGGCAGTCTGTAGACATAAAATGTATTCATGTCATTGGTGTGGAAAACATTGTAGGCCAATTCCTATAGGTCCCAATCCAGCAAAATTCTTAGGTTCCAGCCAGATGAATGGCTCCATTGATTTCAAAGGGATAGGTCAGCAGCAGGTGGGATCTGAAAGTGTAATTGCCAGATTGGTAGGATAAAGAGTTTGCAATCTATTGAGAAGTGGAGTCTAAGAAAAAAAAAATCAAGATCAATACAAAAACATATTCACAGTAATGTACTGATGCATTTCCTCATCTTCCTCTATTTTTGTGGGAGTGGGGAAGTGAGAAATAAAGACAAATGCTGTCACATTCCTGTAGCAGCCAAATGTGATACTTCTAAGGATTGCCAGATAATTTTGTCATTTATCAGTAAGAGAAAAACTAAACCATACATTGAGTGTGTGTGCGTTATGTGCCTTCAAGTCGTTTCTAACTTATGGCAACCCCAAGGTGAACCTATTATGGGCTTTTCTGGGGCTGAGATTGTGTGACACACCCAAGGTGACCCAGTGGGTTTCCATGGAAGAGCAGGAAATCAAGCTCTGATCTCAAGGGTCATAGTCCAATGCTCAAACTACTATACAATGCTGGCTCTTAGTACATTTAGTACCTATTGAGAAACATTCCTCCTTGAAGTGGTGAAGGGCATCTGTTTGTCATAGCATGTGATTTTTGTCACCTATACATCTTGCCTTATCTTCATCATAATACTTCACTTTTTTTTCCAGTTTGCTACTTGAGACAACTTGCAACAGTTAAAATAAACATAACTGACAATTCGCCACATGGAAAAGTTAAAAAATATAATTAAGCTATCAATACACTTATTACTAGTTAAAATATGATAATTAGAGAGAAAACAATGAAGAGGCAATACAGCACATTATGCTAGGGCTGTTCCTCTAGAGGAATTAGCCCTCAAAGACCTACCAGAATAAAAAAGTTCTCACCTATCTGCAGAATGGTAGTAAAGAAGATGCCAGTCTAACCTCTCTAGGAAGAGAGTTCCAGAGCCTGGGAGCAGATACTGAGAAGGTCTCTCCTTCTAAGGAACTCTAGCAAGCTTTCTTTTGTGACTGAAGTACATATCTCTAAGGAAACCCTTTTGTCAATGGGAAAACTTGTTATCAAACCCTATTGTCAGAGAGAAAACAATATGCGTGCTCCTCAATGAATGTGCAAATAAAACAGAAGGCAATGCTGGATTTATGCACAAGCAAAGGAAGTTATACTTTATGTTCCCATATTATGAACCTTCTCTAAACACTAATGCTAATATGTTGCTATTAGAAAAACACCCTTTTTTCTTGGTAATGTTAATTAGCTTTTGAACAAATGCTATTTGACCATTTGACTGGCCATGTTTTAGGGCTTTAGCATGTCTTAATCCAGTCTTGATAGACTCTTATGTCTCCTCATGATGTATAGCTAAAGCGTGGCAAGTATGTGAAGATTTCATGCTTGCAAGATTTACTATGTTGTTTACTAGGAAAAAAATCCCCCCAATCTACCAACCTGAGCCTGATGCAAAACACACGTGCTTTGTATTAAAGAATTCTGAACCCTGGAATTTGTTTGTGTACCAGAAACTGAAAGGAGTCCATAGTCTTCTGACACCAAAAATTATTCCTCACTCCAAGCTTGCTTTATTTCAGAGATACAGATGGGGTCAGGAACATCACTGCTGCTATTGTTAAACATATGAGAATAATAAATCCTTCCTGTTCTATTACAAGTAATCCAAAGATATCTTGCTGTATTGCAGGCTATCAGATGTGTCTTCTGCCCCAGAAAGATGTGTCAGATGTGTCTTCTGCCCCAGCTCTAAAATGATGGTATTCACTATCCCAAGATGTAGCGATGGCTGTCAAATTGGATGATTTTAAAAGGGAATTAAACAAGTTGATGGATGATAAGCTTCCCAGTGGTGCTACTGGTCATGGTTTATATTAGCTCCAACATCAGGAGTAGTACGTCTTTCAGTACCAGTTTTTGTGGGATGCGAGTGAGAGGGTACTGCTGCACTCATATCTTACCTGTGGGCTTCTCACAGACTTTTGGATGACTATTGGACAGAATTATGGTCTTATAAGGACTTTGCTCTACTCCATTGGGACTTTTTTTAATTTTTTATTCTCTAAGATGATGCATTTCTTGTCATTAATGATATTAAATTCAGCACAGCAGTCTCATTGGTGATGATGATGATAGCAAATTGGTGATGATAGCAAAGAAGGAGAATGACATTAAACCAGCAATGTCCCTTGCACAATGAATTGGTTACAGAAGCACTTTTAACTTCTTTAAAAATAACCACCTATATACGCCTCACTACATTTTACCATGGCCTTGAAATGTGATTATTACATACATTACAGTGAACAATATTTGTATTTTAACCTGTATAACAAATGTCAATTCTAATTGTTCAAATGGGTTATTGGTAGGGATGGGTGACAATTTCATTTCAATTCTTTCTATGCAAGAACTTATCAGGATTTACAAATCTCTTCATCTTTGGGAGGCAAGAATTTGAGATTCATTTTTCTAGAATCTCTTTAACTCCTGTGGAAATCTCTGGCCCTGTGATGAGTGGACGTATTACCTACCACATCAGAGGATTGTTCCAATAGCAGTGGACGGATGGAGCCAGGACGTTCCTTGTAATGTGGTTCGTCTGCTCCAATCGTCCTCTGATTGTTGGCATCAGCTCTCGTTCCTCCCTGCAGTCATTGCAGTCTTTGATGAGGCCAGTAGGGATTTTCAGCTAAAGAACAAGAAGGGGTTTTTTTTTTTTGTCCTGCAGGACAGATAGATAAGCTGTCGATTAGTTTGTCATGGCAGGTAAATAGTGCAGGAAGAACAATATAAACAGAAGATTGAGGAGCACTAGGGGGGTCCTTCTTGGTGTAAGAAAGTGACTCCGCACTGCTCTTTGAGTTTCAGGATTCAGGAATGGAGAAAAGGGAAAATCTTTGGGGGCTGTATCTAACTTTAATACAGATTTTGAATCACAGGGCTTGGAGGAGGAACAGAGACGTTGCATCCTCATCAGAAGAGGCTGGACAGTAACAATATGCTCTAAAATTGGATGTGGCTTCCCTATATGAAGTCTGAGGAAGAGGCAATGGTGGCTGGCCATGTCAGTGGGGAGGTGACTCGGCTGTGGGTTTTTAATTTTAAGAGGCTGTCTAAGAAACTGAACTCATTTGGGGTGGTTAGGGTTCAGCGCTATAGACAGCTCCTTTAAAGTTCAGATTAAAAGCCTACTGCAGGTGCACCACTCCACTACCATGGAGGCCACCAACTGCCACAGGGAGGAGATCTAGAATGGTCTCTTGCCCTGAACAAAAGTAGTAGCTCTTTCACTGTTAAACTGTTATGTGGGTTGTGGCCCTTTGAGCCCATCACTTCTTTATCTCTGTATGGGTGGGCAAACTAACCCAGCAGGTTTGTTCAGGCAGGTCTAGAGCTTTCAGGGCTTAGCTCTTGAAAGTCTAGCTTAGATCCCAGAGCATTCAACAATCCTAGTCCTGATCTGGCTTTGTAACCTCTCCCCTGACACTCCTTATCTTTAACAATTCTATGGCAGACAGGGACAATAAATGGCTTTAGCTGCTGGAAATCCCATAGTGCAAACAAGGGAAAAATTGTTTTAGTTTATTTTGAAGAATTTACCAAAATCTCCAAAGGTTGTCATGTTCAGGATGGGAAAAACTTGACAATTCAATCATGACAGAAAGCACAACTGACCAGTTTCTTCCATCTGTATTTCTTTTCATTGTTAATACTAGAAGCACCGCTGATCAGGAATGTCCTACGCAATCTTAGAGAACAACAACAACAACAACAACAACAACAACAACAACAACAACAAAAAGTCTTAGAGAACCAAATGAAGGTTTATTCAGCAGCTACAACCAGCAGATTCTTGCCTAAGTAATTGGCAAGTATCTGCTTATATCCCACTTTCCAGAGCTGGACCATGACCTAGACAATTTCTAATTGAGTGTAATTCACATTGGTTTATGAATCATTTTCTGTAAAGATTAATGCATACTTTATCTGTAGCCTGTAATTTACTACTTTTAAGAGTATCATCTGTTATGACTTTGAAAACTGCCCCCAGGTATTTTGAATAGTAGGAGGGTGAGGTGCTATCTCACTGGTAAACCCAGTCCCGGGGTCTACAGTTTTGATATTAAAATATGATTCAATGTGCCTGAGAGGTCACCCGGATGGGCACGTAGGCAGCAATGGTCGAACAATTGAAAATCAGGTCAGGCCAGTAAAATCCCTAGTCACGTAGCTCCAGGAGACCTCAAGCTGTGCAAACCCACAGTAAACAAAGGGTCCTCAGCCACTGAGGAGCCAACTTGAGGGGATTAGCATCTTTTCCCCAAGTTGAGCACTGATAGCAATAAAATCTTATCAGGTAAGGACCATTTCCATGAAGTCACACCACAACCCAATGCAGCCGAAGATCCTGAGAGTTTGGCAACACCTTGTAATCTCATCACGCAAAGGAAGTTACCATTGTGGAGCTTCTTTCTCATTGAGACACTCATTGTTCTCCCAGGGAAAGGATTAGCCCTTCAGGTAGCTTTTCCCCTACAAATAGTCCCAGTTTTTGAGTAGTTCTTTGGATCACTCCCGGTCATCCCAGCTGACCATTTCTCTGTCCGTTGAGTAATCCCCTCAGCCCTCTCCATGCTAAGCTCCACTTCTTCGCTGTTTTTCCAGGACCAAGAACTTCAGGAAAAGGTGCAGTATTACCCCAGCTACAATCCCTTCAATATTCCCCCTATCCAGTTTCCTCTTTTTTGCTTCTTAATAGGTCTTGAGTGAGTGTGTGAGTGATTGCATTGGTGCGTGAGACTTTTATTCAATAAAATCATTTATTAGACATTTTCGTTTGGTTTTTGGCTTGACCTGACCCCGTAAAAACTGGGTAAAAAGACCCCACTAGGTTACCCTGCCTCTCGCATTGCTATTGCTTGTGCTCTGGCTAGTTTCCATTCCCCATCATGTGGAGCACATTGAGGTGTCCCCCAAGGGACTCCAGAAATCAGGGTAACACAGGGTTAAAGATTCCCAATATTTTCTGTGTTAAATCAGAACAGTGAAATGTTATGTCAAAAATTAAGGTGAGATCTGAGTACGAATTGTCAGAGCAAGATTTTTGTTTTCCAGCAGGAATACAGATTCGCATGTTGTACTGAATGAGGGTAGTTTCAGGAAGGAATGGTATAGTTCCATAATGAGAGAGCAGAAAGAGTCCAACCTAGTACTGAGATGTCCTATTTCTGTGCTGCCAAGGACCACTCTGTTTTCCAGACTGTGGTCTGTAGGCCACAAATGTACTTGATGCATCAACTGGCTCACTTCATGAAAGGCTATACTGCATAAAAAGTACTTCACAGTCAAGCAGTTAATGCATAATCAACTACATTAAAGCAGAGCTGGCTCAAGACATTTGACTATCTGAGGTGAAGAACAAAATGGTATCCCTTTCCATGTCAACTAGCAGTCAAATCTTTCTTCAACACTGCTGATAGCAATGTCCCCTCTACCACAGTTGAAGACCACAGGCTAGCTTAGGGGGTACACAACTAGTTGTTGCTGCTGCTGCTGCTGCTGCTCCTGTTGCTGCTGTGTGCCTTCAAGTCATTTCTGACTTATGGGAACCCTAAGGTGAATCTATCAAAGAGTTCTCTTGGCAAGATTTGTTCAGAGGGGGTTTGCCTTTGCCTTTATCTGAGGCTGAGAGAATGTGACCTGCCCAAGGTCACCCAGTAGGCTTCTGTGGCTGAGTGGGGATTTGAACCCTGGTCTCCAGAATTGCAGTCCAACACTCAAACCACTACACTTGGCTGGCTCTGTAGTACACAGATATTTCTTCCCAAACCCTACTACCATCCTCCAGCATTTGCTGCCTGAGATGACTGCCTGCTTATGCCTAATCCAGCCCAGCAGACAAATAGGTGTGTCTGTCTGTAAAACTTACTTCAAGGACTGAATCTGGTCCCTGGCTCGTTATCTGACCATCTTTGATTTGGTTCACTGGTTCCCAGTCTTGAGTCTCCAGATGTTGCTAGACATCAGTTCTCCGAAACCCCTGCTAGTGTGGGCAATGTTCAGGGATTCTGGAGATTTTGTCCAGAAACTTCTGTGGAACTTAAGTTTAGCCAGCACATATCTAATCCATCTGCTGTCCTTAGGAAGGATGTTCTTCAGTTAAAAGTTATTGGCAGAGTGTTACTTCAGCTCAGTTTGTACCCATGAAAGTTCGTGGTAAAATAAAAACCAGTTAGTCTGAAAGGTGCTGCCATGTTTCCCTTTTTGTTCTCTCTTTCTCTCTCCGTTCCTTCTTTTTATAAATGAGGCAAGCATCTTCAAGTGGTGCAGCTGCTGACGAAGGTACAAGGTGCATTGTGAAGGCACAAGATGAAGCAGGAGAGAGGAAGGAAGGGAAGAAAGAGTGAGAGGAACAGTGGAAGGGTGCAAGAAGCAAAGCAAGTAGATATAAAATGAAACCAAGTGTGAAGGAAGGTGTGGTTTGTAAGTTTGCCGTTGCTTTCCTCTGGATTTTCCCCTGTAAGAAAGATGCGAGTCACTCTCAGGGGCTTCCTGTAATATTGCTGTCCATCTAAAACTGATGGGGAAAAATACTCTAGTGATCTGATGTGTTCAAAATGCCTGGCCATCACAGAATGTTATTCTTGTCATCACCATCACCAGGAATGTATATGGCCACTTTACATTGTCTCAAATTTGTTATTAATCCCTACAACAATCCTCTAAGGTAGTGCTGAGAGGCAGTGGTGTCTGGTAAACACCATAATCATTTAATCAATTAATTAATATCCTACCTTTCTTTTTGTACAAGATCCAGGGTGACTTACAATCAATTAAAAACAGGATACAGGTAAAAAAATTATTTGTACGAATAGTTAAGCAACAATTCGGTTCAAAACACAAGTTTAAAACGATATAAAACACAATTAAAGCATGGTAAAAAAAAGATGAAAGCACAACCTCATTTAAAAAACCCCTTTCTATCACATGATTCATAAACCAAAGGTCTGCCAGAATTCCACCACCCGGGAGCAGCCACCAAGAAGAAGACTGTCTCCTGTGTCTTAAACCAAGCAGAACTTGGCTCTTTTTGATCCAAGTCCTACAATTTACATATTGCTGTATGCTAAATTCTCTTTAAAAAGTAGCCATATGAAAAAGATACCAAGGTGAAAATAGTGGTAATTAAAAAAATTCCAACTATTAAACTGTTGAATTGAAGTAACTAGAATGCAAATTCATAATATGCATAATTACAATATTTTACATAATATGTGAATTAGATGGCCAGCTTGGAGGTGCTAGCATATGACAAATCTAGACAGAAGGGCAGTTTGGCCAGCAGAAAAGGTTAATGTCGTATCCTAGCCTTCTACAACCAGCAAAGCTTTGAGTTAGGAAGACACTGTAAATGAGCAAATGATAGCTTGAGAGTCAAAGCAGATTTGAGGTTGTCCATGTATTTAGCCCTAGTGTGGTCAGTTTATTAAATAAAGAGTCAACGTAGATTGGGACCAGCCATGCAAAGTTTTAAAATAATGCCGTATCTAGTTTGGCCCTTAATCTTCCAGGGGCTGGGCTTCTATTCACTGTTGAGACGCACAAAATCAGAAAATATTTCAGTATGATTTTTCAACATCTGTTTTCCTGCAATCATGGATGACCTCTCAGACAGCACTTAGTTTTTCAGAACATTCTCAAAAGAAAAAAAGAAGAAAAGAAAAAAAAAATAAAAGGAAAAAAAATTCTGCCAGGAAACCTCAGAATCTTTTGAGAAATCTCAGAAAAATCAAATCCTTTGCTGTTTCATCCTTATATGAGAAGATGAAAGGTTGTGATAGTTTCTTCCCTACTACTGAAGAAAGTAAATGTTGCTTTGCACTCTTCTCCCTGTATTTGAACTTCTCAAGGAATTCAAATATGGAACTCAATGGAATTCAATATGGAGGAATTATTCTGCAGAGAAAAATGTGGGCGTGGTTGGTGCAAAGCTGCATTTTTGGCACAGAAAACAGGGGTCTTTTTGTACTGAAAGTTTTTTTTTCCCCTCCACATAGTAAATTCTCCTCAAAAGTTCAGGGCATCATATACTAGAAGAAAATTTGCACAAATTTTTTACTAGTTTATTAACCTTCTCAGCAGGGCTTGCTGGTCTATTACTCCCAGCTGTTAGGAAACCCATTTTTTTTTACCTGAGAATGAATAATTACAACTATTATTTCCATCCCTATGTGGAGTAGAACTCCCTACTATGAACCTCCTCCTCCTTCCTTATTGCTTTGTATACATATACAGTGCTAGAATCATAGGACCTTGAGGCCCTTCCCTAAACTGCAAACCTCAGGATTCCATAGGATGTTGAAAGTGGAATAATAACACTGTAACAATCTAGTGTGGAAATGGCCTATGTCCAGGAAATTTTTTGCCATGTAAAAATTGGTGTCTTGCATGTTGAATCTAATGCAAAAGACTGAAATGAGGAACATTGTAGTAGGATTCTTCTCTGGCTTAGTAGCTATCAGTAGAGCTTTGAAAAGTTATTTTTTGACTACAGCTCCCAATATCCCTTAGCCCTCACCCCACCCCCTCACCCCAGAATACACTGGTAAAACTGAAGACTGAAAATGAAATTTAGAAACAACTGAGCTAAGGTTACTGTCCAGTACAGTATCTAATTACGAGATCACATATGTCTGTACTGTGCAATCAGAATGAATGAATTATTATTTCTGAAGAGCCCTGCCTGATTAACTACAGAGGAGGGATGGTATGTAATGCATGGGGTACGTGGCCATACATCTAACAAAGAGGATAAAAATAAATAGTGAACAGCTGCCTCTTCCTCTACACTTTGGCCATGCTGCTCAATTCATGAGCTTGAGATCCTGCTGAAAAATGTGGTATATATGCTTACATGAGGCAGATACACGCAGAATGCATTAATGAATCAATGTGAACTGATTTATATGGGAAGGATACATTTTCAACTCCAGACTCAGACATTAAGCTTAAAAGAAAAAAAGAGAAAAATAGAGAGGAACATTAAAATATATTATCGTCAAGGAGATGCATGCAATGTAACTCAAACATATGGCACTCGTACTGTACCGGACCATTTTAAAGATGGTGGATTCTGTGTAAAAACAAATTCTCCTTTGGATTTACATTTCTACAGATGATTAAATCAGAGAGGTCAGACACATTTCCAGCATCAGGACTTGAAACACATGTTAACCTCTTAATTTTTATTTGAATAGACTGGACTTTGATGAAAACCTCACTAAGTTAATCCTACCTGGAGCAGATCCACTGTTGTGACTCACAAATCTCATTTGTTTCAATGGGTCTGCTCTAGGTGAGACTAACATCGGATTTAGCCCATCCATTTCCATTGTCTTTTGATGTGCAGCAGGATTTACAGGAAAGCATTTAAGGATCCACTGTATGTCAAATGCAACAATGAAGTTCTTGTCTACTTGACAGGGACATCAGGATAGAGATGTGTCAAATAATTCCCTCAAGATGAGAGACTCAAAATGTTCTGAGAAACCATAGCAAATGGTCCAGCATGTCAATACTATATATTTCATTAAGGATTTCATCCTAAGAACCATTTTGGAATTAAATCTTTGCACATTTCCAGCAAGATAATAATTATTCTAAACTCTTGAGCACAGTGCTCCCTTGAGTAATATGATTTAGAATAAATTGCTACAAATATGGGATTGCTGAGGAATTTCAGTTATCCTGCTAGTAATGGGAATTGAAGGCGCATAAGCTGGAGAATGCTGTTGCTAGCCAAAGGATGCCCACGGTATTATTACAACAACAATTAAGGATACTTCAGGCACCAATATGCCAAAATACCACATGAAAGCACAAGGATGGTTTAAAAGATGATCACATTTGTTCTGCCTAGCAATACACAAGGGTGGGGGGAGGGAAGGAACCTTTCCAAGCTAGAAGTTCCAGTGAACACAGACGGATGAAGGAGCTCTCTTGGCTTCTTGCCACACAGATGTTTATGAATGAATCTGTCAAAATGTGGGATTTGGCTTTAAATACCAGGTCCATATAAAATCGCCACAGTTTGGACTGTCTTGGAGAGGTATTACGGAAAAAAAGGGAAAGGTTTCCCCATCATCTGGTCTCTGCTATATCTGAGCAATCTTGTCTGCAGGTGTGATCCCTTTTTCTCCTGAAGTTGAAGTACACATCCTCCATGCTTGCCTTGATCCTCTCCTGATTAACTCAGTGCCTCCTACAGCTTTCCAGTGACAGGCAATTAGATCTCTAACAGGGTTTGAAAATGTGTTATCTTGTGTTACCTTGATGCTGCGGACTGAAAATCTGGTCCTTGCTGTTTATATCATATTACTTATGGAGTGTTTTAGACACAGTGGAAGGTTGAATTATGGAATCATGGAGTTGGAAGGGAGCTCATGGGCCATCGAGTCCAACCGCTTGCTCAGTGCAGGATTTCCAGCTCAGGCATCCTGTAACTTCAGACCATTAGACCTGGTCCTACTCTCTGAGGCAGCAGAGGACAGACCTGCCCTCTCTTCTCTGTGACAGCCCTTGAGGTATTTAAAGAGTGCAATCATGTCACCCCCCAGTCTTCCCTTCATCAGGTTGAACATGTCCAGCTCCTTCAACCTTTCTTCATATGTTTTGTTTTCCATACCTCTTATCATCCTTGTTGCTCTTCTTTGAACCTGCTCCAACTTACACTCTTCCTAAAATGAAGCATCCAGGGCTGAATTCAGTACTCCAGATGAGGCCTGCCCAATGCAGAACATAGTTGGACTATTAATTCCCTCAAATTGGAAACTATGTTTCAATAAATTCAGGCTAAAATAACATTTAGGTTCTTTGCTGTAGCATCATGTTGCTGGTTCATGTCCAATTTATAAGCAACAATAATCCCAAGGTCCCTTTTGCATGGAGTGCTGCTAAGCCATACATTCCTCCATACCTGTGCATTACATTTTTGTAGTCTAAATGTAGAATTTTGCATTTGCCTCTATTGAATTTCATTTTGTTAATTTCTGTCCAATTTTCTAGTGTATCTAGGTCCATTAGAATTCTGTTCCTGTTTTAATGTGTTAGCCACCCCTCCCAGTTTTGTGTCAACTGCAAACTTGATAAGGATTCCCTCCACTCTAGTCCTTGATAAAGATGTTGAAGAGTAATGGCCCTAGGATAGAACCCGAGGCACTCTACTTAAGACCTCCTCCTAGTCTGAAGCACATCTGTTGATGACGGCTCTTTGAGCAGTTTTCCAATCAATTATGGATCCGTCTGACAGTGTTCTCATCTATTCCACATTTAATAAATTTGCTAATCAAAACTTCATGAGGGAGCTTATCAAATGCTTTGCTGAAATCCAGATAAGGTTTGCCATTGTGCTTTGTGTAACTCCTTCAAAAACCCCCATCCTGGCTGGGTGTCTTTACCAGTGTCTATACATGGGATTCAGTTTTTCTGAAATCTAAGATCTGTATTTGACTATTCTATTCTTTGGCCTGTCCCACAATTGCAAATTTTTGCATTATGTGATCACTTTTCCCTAAAATACTGACTACTTTGATTTGCTGACCAGCAACTCCCTAAGCTAGAATGAAGTCTGGTATTGCTGATCACTTTGTTCCTTCCTCTGCCTTTTGAAATAAGAAATGATCTGCAAGCCACTTTCGAATTTTTTGAAGAGTGTACGCTTAGCAGCTGATATCAGGGTAACTGAAGTTCTCACAGCTGCTAATTTTTTGGGATTTCTGAGATTTGTTTCTAACAAGCATCACCTACCACCTCTTCTCAGTTTGGTGGCCTGTAGTAAACTTCTATCCCCTTTTTTCATTTATTTATTTCTCAATTTATTTTTACCCAAATGCTTTCAACTGGTCCACCCTGATTACTCTTATGGATTTCTGTACAACTGAATTTGTCTTTGACATATAATGTGACTCTCCCTCTTTTTCTGCCACATCTATTCCTTTTTAAATAGGTTATACCCTTCAATTGTAATATTCTAGTTACGGGAGTCATCTCACCAGATCTCCATTATGCCCGTAAAGCCATATTTACCTTCTTAAATGGGAAGTGTATGGGGAATGGAAATTGGAACCTCATTGGTCCTTACCTGTAGATTCCAAATAGGCATCCAAGTTCACTTCTTGAATCTCCTTGAATCTCATCCAAAGATGATATCGTGTTCTCATTGACATCAACAAAATGGTTGATTTCTTGGGTAAAGTGGAAGAAAAGGTTTGTGAAAAACATGCACTGAATCTATAAGGCTGTTCAGACAATCTGGACTTGGACTGGACTTGGATACTGGATGGTATTCATCAGATCATGATATTTGATCCAATACTACAGCTTCTTTCAGTGTCTGGAGGGGATCAAGAATAGATGCTCAACAGACACCTCACTGTATTTCTCCTTATATCAGCTAAAGCAGAAGTAGCTAGTAAGTGGAAAAGGTTTTTTCCTCCCCAATGTTCAATCCAGAACTCAAAAGGACTTGGTCTTTTGGCACTGTTTGAAAATTTGGCCCATCCAAGTCATCAGGTAGGACATGCAACTACTCAGACTTAAGTATGGGTGAACATTTCATTTGATTTATTATTTTGATAGGAGTTTTCCAGAATACACAACTTTCTTCACCAGTTTGATAGAAAGAAAATGATTTCCAAAAATGGGAAAAGAGAGAAATTAAATCCGTCAGATACACTTATTCAAGCAGACATTTAGATAAGCTGAGTTTACTTAGTTAGCTCTGAAATATCTGCCTATGCATTCAATCATATTTGTGGTGCTGTATGAGGCCATGTTTTAACACTTTTTTTAAAAAAAAATTCAGACTATAAGTCTTTAAGAATTACATGGTACACTCTACATTCCTTTCTCCGTGTTTGAAATAAATAGATTAGTTGAATAAAACCGGCATAGATGGTTAAGAATTTTGATAAGATCTTGTCAAAAATTCATAAATAACACAGAAGAATGTGAGAGTTTTTTTAAAATTATGTGAGGGTAAGAGAAAATGAGAGTTTTGTTCAACCCTAACCAAGATTCCTTCTTTGAAAGATTATTTCTTTTAATCTTTTACAAAGATTAGGGAAATTAGAGAGTTGACAAAGGAGTGTCAACTGCTTCTCTTCCGTCACTCAGTTTTTTAAAATCCTTTATCCTTTAGAAAGATGCTCACAGTCCTACATGGACTGTTTCGTGTCCCATGTTGTCCCATTACCTGGCAGTTGTCAAACCCTGGGAGGGGTCCCTGCTGCTATGACTTACTGCAGGGAGAGAGAAGGGAGAGGCGATTGAAACCAGGTAGAAGCAGCTGGTCTCAGCTCAATCAGAGAGTAGAAATGAGGGTATGCTCACAGGTGAACTGCACCCTATTTTCCTTCCCCCAGGATCCCAGAACAGTCAGATATTCGTGGTCTGAATCACCTGCCCTCTCCTTCCCCTCCCCGCCAGCAACAGAAAACAGCAGGGGTCCTTCCTAGGGCTTAACAGCAGCTGTTATACCCTAGGAAGTACCCCTACTGTTGTTGAATCCTGTAGGTTTGGCTGAATCCTCTTGATTTGTTCCAGCTACAGTAGATTCATCAAATCAATTGTTGAATGGTAAGTCAACATATAGGTCCCTATCACACTACACTGTTATAGCACTATTATTCTGCATTAACTGCCCTGGCTCTACCCTTTGGAATTCTGGAGTTTGTAGTTTGGTGAAGTACTGGAGCTTTCTGCCTCAGAATTCTAAATGCCTCTCCCCAAACTGCAGATCCCATGATTCCATGCAATATTACCATAGCGGTTAAAGTGGAATAATAGGGCTATAACAGTGTAGACCCTTTCTGCACCATATCTGGATCCCACAACATCCTAGCGTCATCCTGGCAGTGCCATTGCTGGGATAGAAGCATGTCCCAGATGCTCCCCTCCACACCCAGCCAGCTGCTGGCAGATGGTAGTGTTTGGGACACATTCCTTGCTTCTGCAGCGCAGCTGACCTCTTTCAATGCTCCACTGAGGAAGGAAGTGCTTTGATAGCACGTCTGCCCTTCCTGCATGGCCCCAGCCAATGCGATCATTGCATGAAAGGAGCCTATTACTGGATTTTTTTTCTGGTATAACATGCAATCATGGTGGCTGGGGATGTCACAGGAATGGGACCTCCATAACATCATGCAGTAGCATGTGTCACAGACTGGCTTCAACACGTCCCCATGCCAGGACGAGGCCGTAGTGCAGAAATGGCCGTACTGTGATAAGGCCCATAGGTAACTCTCACTGATTCAGTGGCTCTGCTTTAATTGCAATAATAGTAGTATACAGGCTTTGATGTTGTAGTGGGCTTTATAATTCTTTGGGGCTATTCATTCATTTATTATTTCCTATCTGTTTGTGTTTGCATGTGTGCTACAATAAATGTACTTGTAGTTTAATAAAATGAAATTTAAAAGAAGAAAAATAATAAAGAATTAGCACCCATATATTTCCCTTTATACTGTTACATCAAAGTGGGTTTAACAACCCATGGTGGTGACGCAATTTCATCCTGTACTCAGCAGAATTGCACTAGCTGCATGTGAGAGTACACATTTCCCCATCATGACAAGTGTGAGTGCGAAGCCAACTGCTACAGCAATTCAATTAAAAAATTGTTTCATGAGCCACTCCCTGCATCAAATTCAATTTGAAGATAAGCATTGAGCTTTTGTAGACAGACGAAACACCTGATTGTGCAATGATCTGAATGAACTGAGAATGAGCAATTAGGTGGTCAGCAAATGACAGAATTAATCAAGATGCAAAGCTTGGAAAAGTTACTTTTTTGGACTACATCTCCCAGAATCCTTCGAGCTAGCATGGCCAGTGGCAATATTGGCTGGGTGATTCTGGAAGTTTTAGTCCAAACGAGTAAACTTTCCAAGTTATGTGTGGGATGGTTTCAACATGACACTAACCAACCATCCATTAATCCACACTAGTTTGTACTAGGTAGGTTGGAGTGGATCGTTTCAACTGTGTAATTGTAAGAAAGATGTCTCCAAGAGATTGTCTGGCATTTGCAGCATCCCTCAGATGGCTTCTTCTATAGTGGCAGCATAGTTCTTTGAAGCAAAGCTGTTTGATGATAGAAGTTATTAAGAGATGTATTGTAGTGAATTGCAGCGTCATGCATGTGAGCACTGGAAACTCTCTGTTGGTTTGTTAGGCACCCTAAGTGGACTGGGAGATCTGTGGCACTCCAGATGTTGACAGATTTCATTGTTCATCTGTCAGCATGGCCAATGCTGATCCTCTGTGGGAGTCATCATTTAAGAACATCTGGAGTGCCTCCATTCTTCAGTCCTGACTCCGCTGTCATTTGGAGGAGATACTCCTCCAAGAACTGGACAAGTTCCTTCACCTATCTTTCACCATCCTAATCTGAAGTAGGAGAAGGAAGTGGTAAATGCCTTTCTCCTCATAGAGAAAGGCATGGAGAGAGTTGAAATGGGCTGGATGACATCAGGGATGTGTTTCAGGGGCAGAGACTCACCCCACCTTCTGATGTCTTCCACCACTTCAGATGCAACAGAGGCAACCATGTGCTCTGCCTCTGATCCCCTTACTGTCTACTCCGCTCCAGTGACTAACATTTTTCAACGTGTCAGGCAGAGTCCTTTCTCAGCTGTGTAGCCTGAGATCCTTTCCTGAGATTCCAGGGTTTGTGTAAAATACCCAAGAATCTTTTCCAGGAAAAATTGCAGAATATTCTAGTTCTATGTGGATGTTTTTATGTGTTCTCAGCAAAGGTAGGAGTAGGCCGCATAGGGTCTGCCTTTGTGCCCTCCAGACCTCCAAACTTTCTCAATTCCAATAAGGCCCCCCAAATGGTAAATCAGAGCTCCTAGAAACCTCCAGATGTTGTGACTATCCATTTTAAGGTGGGAGGTGCATAATTTTGACCTCCAGAAGACATTTTTTCAAAACTGGACATTACTGTCTACCAGGGATATAGCTACAGAAGTGAGGTGGACAAAATGGGGGCATTGCCCCCAGAAGGAATTGTGCCCCAGTGGAATTAAATCCCCAAATATCTAGCATTACAGAGTGTCAAACTCCGAAAATCATTCACACCCAGAACTCTTATATTTACTGCATTCACATTCCCTTAATATCTTTGCCTACCTCTGTTCTTCAGATGCCTACACTGTATTTCTAAAGGTTCAACTGAAGTTTTAAATTACCGCAATGTTAGAAATATGGAGGAGCCACATAATGTAGTGGTCCGAATGGTGGACTAGGAGTCTGAGAGACCAGGGTTCAAATCCCCATTCAGTTGTGCAAACCCCACTGATTGATTGATCTTGGGCAAGTCTCACTCTCTCAGCCTCTGAGGAAGGCAATGGCAAAGCTCTTCTGAACAAAGTTTGCCTTAGGGTCACCATAATAACTTGGAAAGTGCTTGAAGGCACACAACAACAAAGAAATAAGGGAACTGAAGGAAATTTTTTATTGAGGAGGAGAATTCTGATTTGGGAGGCAATGCCCCCATTTTACTTCCTCTGTAGCTACACCCCTGCCTTCCAATTATTTCTGCTTTTGGAAAAATGAGCTGATATGGCCTGTGGGTCACTAGGGCCAGGTTGAAAATGACCTTCTACAGATGCCCCTCTCCCATCCTACACAATCTCCAACTTTGGTGACATCAGAGGTGTACCCCATAACCCCTTTCAATGTTGAAATGACTAAGGCTTACACTTTATCTTTGTGCCCTATTTTAGCCCTTGTTTGAATTAAGGGAACATCTGTGTACTTTGCAGTGTCACAAGGGTTCACTGATATACCCTTTTGAGATCCTGCTAAGGACCAGCGAAGCCAGAAGCACCGTAAGAACATATGTTATTTCTGCTCTCATAGATGCTGAGTAGAAAAGCAGATACCACAAACAGGGACCCAACGTTTGCTGTTATTCTAGATTAGTTGGTTCCTTATCAAAGGGCCAGCAGCTGTACTTTTTTTTTAAGAAAAAAGGTATTCAATTAAATAAATCAGATTTCCCCAACCTATACTGGAGTACAATTCCCATTACCCTTTCTCTAGGGACTATTGTGCTGGCTGAGGATAATGAGTATTGTACATAATCACATCTGGAGAATACCAGCTTATAGGATGCTGTGGCAGATGATTGACAAACCTGCTCCTGACCAGTTCTATAGATGGATGAAAACCAAGTGTTCTACTTTCCTTTCTCAATATCATCAACACCTGAAATTTCCAATGGCTTTCTTTTTCTTTTCTTGCCCTCCTGATCTTGAGCATGTTTGCGTGAACAGATCTTCTATTTTGAACAGCACACAGGAGCATTTAGCACAAATTAATTTCACACTTTATTTTCATAATTAAAAAAAAGAGATAGAGATAAAACACTGTGACCTTAATTAGGATGACTTTCTCCTGACAGATAGGAAACATCTGTGGGAATACCAGAAACTGGAATGGTGAGGCTGGGTTTTTTAAAAAACAAAGAAACTGCTTCAAAACTGCAAGCATTTCTTGTAACATCTGGACAGATTCTTTTCTAAGGTAAACTGAATGGAAAATTGAAAAAGTCTTTTGCTGCAGAACTCAGATGAGAGCTGGCATTCTGTATTGTATTTACAGATTCATAACCTAGAGTTACAGATCTGGAATTGTTCTAATTTATGTTAAGACTATGTAAATGCTCCTCCCACAGCCCACCTTAACAGCCAGCAGCTGCATCAGGCAAAGAAAGTCTGTTCAGTTGCCAATCGGGGCACCAGGAGGTTGTCATTTCCAAACCCCTCCTTTCAGACAGTGAGGTTATGATAATCAGAAGTGGGATCCCTGTTTCAGTTTGTTGTTATAAATTCACTTATTGGTGGGAGGAGGCTGGAAATATCCTCTTCCTCGCATCCTGATCAGCAGCTGAACAGATCTCCTTTCTCCAATCTGGCTGCTGGTTGTTAAGGTGGGCTGGGGGAGGAGTTCGGGGCCAAGAGATATTAATTATGTATAAGTAACCAAGTAGCCAAGGTAGAATAGCAGCAGGGATTTATTTCCAGAGTTTTTTTTTTTAATCAGACATTCTCATTGAGTTGAGATGATTGAGTTGTTTCACAATAATCTTTCTCCACAGGTTTGGTCAAAGGGCAGTATGGCAGGGAAGTTCATTTGCAGAGGCTTGGAAGAGAGAACACATCCTCACCATTTCCCACCACTGCCTGGGCACATTGACACCATATGTGCTCATTTTTTTTTCCAAAAACCAGAACTGACAGGAAAGTCACTTTTCTAAGAAGTGTTGACCTTTAAAGGTTTTTGGGGAAGTAAAATAGAATGTAGATAGAGAATTGCACCCCCAGAAGCCTCTGGAGGTGGCACTCTCATTTTTTCCCCATGATTTTTTCAAAAATCAGAGATCCAAAGTGGGTCTAAGGAGCCACATGGAAGGACAATTGTCTGCCTTTTGAAGGGCTGTAAAGAAAACAGAAGTGAAGGTAAGTGCTGTGGAAAGATGAAATGAAGGCAAGTTGTTGCAGAGAAGATAGTATTCCTTGTCGTTATATGTTCTTTCCATGTCTCATTTTAAACACACACAGACACATGACTGATGAGAGGTGAAGCATGTACAATTACTGAAGTCTGGCAGTCTGAAAAGGGGCATAGGACATGACTATGTTGCATGTGCTTTGTCTTTCTCAGTAGTATCATTGATTGATTATTTTATTTTACCTTATTTTAACATCCATTGTGAAATTGATGAATTTTAAGGAAAACAATGTTGTTGTGTGCCTTCAAGTCCTTTCTGATTTATGGAGAACCTAAGGCGAACCTATCATGGGATTTTTCTGGGGCTGAGAGTGTGTGACCCACTCAAAGTCATTCAGTGGGTTTCCATGGCTGAATGGGAATGGAACCCTGGTCTCCCGGGTCATAGTCCAGTGCTCAAACTAGTACACCATGTTGACTCACTGAAAAAAATAATGGTGATATACGAAAGTTTGTATTACAAAAGATTTTAGCTGCTCCTCCCTTGCTGTAAGGGAGAACAGGAGAGCAAGTGAGGGAAAGGAAGCCATGGGTGTGCAATTCTTTGCCAATTCCTCTATCCCTGAAAGTAGTTTCTGAACTTATCCTGGCTCGCCTGGATTGACCACTAAAGAGCACATGATGCAGGATGGGGTATGGGTCAAAGACTGAAGTCAGGAAGGTGGTCAGGAAGGAGGGTGTTGGTTGTGGGTTGCAATGACTATGTTTTCTCCCACCTCTGAAAGACCCTATGAACCTTGAGGAAATGAATGAACTTCCTGGGTTCAATCTTTTTTCCCCCGGTAGGATCTGAACTTACTTTCAGAAGTCTTCCTAAACAAACAGAGAGATATGTGCTACGCAGTATTGCAACCTTCTACTAAGACATTTTTCAAGTCTCAAAAAAGGAGATTTTCTAAGGGCTGGAAGATGAAATCAGAGCAAGTGAAGCCAGTGCAACACCTGATACAATAAGTGGATCTGTAGGTATCTAGCAAATTAGGAGATAGGGAAAGCAAGGACCATACTCAGGCATGGAGAATGTTTGGCCCCCAGATATTGACTTACTCATCTATCAATCTCAGTGGAATTTTGCTCTGAACTAGTTGGGTCAAGCCACGATTGGAAGGTGCTAGGTTTCTCACTGTGTATGTGTTTTAAAATTATTATTATTATTCCAAAGCTGTGTAGGTACAGAAATGGCCTGCACATTCAAAGCCCTGCAAAATTATAGCTGTCATTAGATTTGCCTTTTTGGTCATATCCAGCCTGCCAACCAAAGCTACTTTCCTGCAGCACAGCATGCACTCTATCAAGGCAAATATTTCTTCTGCCTCTTCTTAACTAAATGTGTATCGTTTAAGATCACTAGATGAATCTTCAGGGGGATTATATTTCAGAAACCAGCAACAAATAAGGGAGGAGCAAACTTCTGAATTGCTCTGGCCATTTCCTTTGGTTTCATCTTTTTTCCTCCAGAGAGAAATCTTGTCCAGCTGCAAAGTAAGTGGAGATAGAGTGACAGCCTGTGGCAAGACAGAAGAATTTCACTACCTTAATCCTATTGATTTTCATTTGCTTTTGATCTTCTTCATTCTTCCTGCTTGTCAGGCAAGATAAAGGTAGTGGAGTTTGGGGCTTAGTTTGCTCATTGCTTCACAGAGAGCTCTTCTTAAGCAATGGGGGAAAAATATTGCCTCCTTTCCTTGTATCATGGTTCTTCAGGAAACGTACTGCATGCCAGGACTCAAGCCTTCAGTGGGTGGATCTTGAAGCTAGGAGCTATGTCAAACAGAGATTCAACTTGTATATCACAATGGGGGCAAATGGAACTAACAGCATGCAAACCAGCAGAGTCTGTGGAATTCTTGTGATAACTATGGGTGTTACACTACAGTGGTGACCAACCTAAGTGATCAGTACCAGGCACATGGGTCTTTTTCCCTGTCAACAGATAAAGCTGACTGATATCCGTTCTGCATCCACATTGAGCACTGGCAGTTTGGTCAACACTGTTGACAGTGTCCTCCACTGCACCGGAAAGCAGAGGTTAGCTCAATGGACACAGAGCAGACCTCATGAGACATATAACTCTGTTGTCCTAATACTCTGCTTTGCCTCTCTCCTTGTTTTCTGCCTGAAGAAGTCACCTAATTTTGTTTACTGGCAGGAGCATCACTATTACAAAATATCTGTCATACCCATCAGCCTTCTGAGTGTCCATGTTTTAAGTCACCATCATGAGTAGCCTGGCACTCCTCTTGCAAAAATGTAGACAAGTATGTGTGTGTGTGTGTGTGTGTGTGTGTACATGCATATACCTGCATATATATGTGTGTGTACACACACACACACACACACACACGCATATGTATATATGGGGTTGCACAATAGCAAGCTGTCTGATCTTTCACATGGAGTGAGAAATCTGGCTTAGTGATTGCAAGAACAATTCATGTTGACTGATTCAAAACAAAAGAAATGGACTGGCCCTGGAGAGTTGTTGTATCAGTATATATGAAAAAAGGTGTGTGTGTGTGTGTGTGTGTGTGTGTGATTTTTGAATACATTTTGAACTATACTGACCTTTGAAAAAAAATTACAGTAATTTATGTATATATGAAAGGTTAGCTAATCTGCATGATGTGTGTTGCTGAGAAAAAACTACAGTATACCCAAAAGCAGGAAGGACAGGCAGACTAACGTAATCTTTGTTACTGGTTTTGAAATCATATTTGAGCATGTTATTTATTCCCCAGCATTTAATCTGAAATAAAGTAATAGGATTTTGCAAATACTTTTTTTTTTTTTTGGTTCTTCATCATGATAGGTAGATCAGCCAGTTAATTTTTGTCCATTTTCTTAGTGATACTCAATTCCTGTGTGGGGCTTTATGGTGGCAAAAGGCCTATAAACCCGTTCTGAAGCTGAGTTCCTCCAGCTGGCCAAGCAGCAGCCCACTATCTCACCACTAAGGCAGCAATCTTTGCTCTTACCATTACAACATGTGGGCAATTTTTCATTCCTGAAATGTCTGCACTAGGTTGGGTTTTCCTTGTCTCCTCTCCCACTCCTGAGGAACCAGATTCATAAAGAGGGGGAGGAGCATCTATATTCTCTCTATATTCTGCCCGAATTAATCAAATAAATCTTCTTTAAAGCAATGCTAAATGAGACACAGATGGGCTTGCCCTTTTGCAGGTTGCAGAAATCACCCATTACAGTTCTTTTAATTTATCAGAGGCAGAAGAGAAAAATAAGATGCCCTCTTACTCCTTTGCAGTAATAATCAGAACCAGTCTATCTGGCAGTGTAATTTACTCTAAATACATAATGATGGTTGCAGTGAGGAATATGTGACCTCTCTGGAAATCACGGAGAGAGAGTGCAATGGATAGCTTTTATAAAACCAGGTTTAATAAAAAAGAGTGTTATATTAAGTATGGTTGCTGGTGTATTTAAGCATATGGTTCCCATAGCAGCAGCAAAGATGGCAAACACATGGTTTACCTTTTAACTAACCTTTCTTGCAGTTTCTGCTCCTTGTGATGGGAGTAACTGTTCTCCTATATATAATCATGAAGATGCTCCACAGATGATGTTAAGCCTACAAATCTCTCATTAAAAACAACCCCAGGTTCACAAAACTACCTTGTCCTTCTTATTTTTCACCCGTTCAGAGAAATTTCAGTAGCTGAAATTTGGGATATATCTTGATCAGCCTCTCCATCATGGTGCCTTCCAGATGTGCTAGACTCTAACACCCATAATTCAACAGTTAGCACTGAGCGATGGCATAAATATACCAGTGGTTGGTGGCTTCCATGTCAGTGGCTTGGTAAATCCATAATGTGTTTAGATCTATTGGTTAAATAATTTGAGATCTCCAGTGGAAGCCATGTTGGCTAGCCATGAGGTTAGGTTGACAGATATATGAAACTGACTGTTATAGCACCTTAACCATGGAAGAATCTCCCCATGCAAGGGGGCCAAAATGGACAGGACTGGTTTGTGACCAGAATTTGAAAGTATTATGTTTGGGATTGTAGCTCCAGAATCCCCAGGCCCAGTGTACTCTGGGAGAATCTGAGAGAAGTAGCTCCTCTATACTGTGTGGCCAGAATCCTGTTAGTGATTTATGCATGAGTAACTTCTCCTATAGAAGCAGTTAGACATTTTGGTCCATTGTAGAACATCTGGAATCAGTTCAAGGCTGCAGAAGCTGAGTTGCACATCTGCTAACAGTGTGCATGTGCAGGAGATGTGCATTTGCTTGAACATTCAGGTGTTGCACATCATTGCCATGCGACACAAGGCATGCATAGCACTCTCACTGTGGAGATTTACAGTACGCAACCCCAATGTAAGACCTTGAAAACTGAGGTGTCCTACAGTCTTGGGGGCTTCTTCCTGTTAAGTACTGTGGCAACAAGGGCATATGTTTAAACACTTTCTGAAGTCAATAGAAAGTCCCTAATGCCTTCACATTCCTCCTTCCCATTGATAATCAAACATTCATACTCCATTGATCCTTCCAGGATTGGGCCCAAAACAAACAATTATCAAAGGCAGTTCTGCTGCAATATATAGGTGAGTATTAGCTCCTTGCAAGAGATGAATATAGTAAACATTATCTCCTTATGATGAGTGAGTCAGTATTTCTCAGTGGTTACATTACTCCTTTCAACATGTCATCTCCTTATGTGGCCATCATGAAGAATGGGAGAGGAACTAGGATATGTGGAAAGGAAAGGCAGTATACTTTTTCAGTCACTCTGCAGTGACCCCTAGCGAGCATTCAAATCACAGAAACTATCCATAGCAACTTCTACACATTATTTAGCTTTGCCTAAGGCAGTCCTTCTCTAGGCAAAGCAGTAACCATCCTAATACATGGAGATTATTCTCCCACAAGCACAAGTAGGAAGCAGTGCCCATGAAAAACACAGCCTTTTCATTCTGAGGTTTGCCAGGTATTTTGTTTTCAAGAGTGCATGACAGACAGAAACATAACAGGTGCAGTCATACTCAGTCTGGAAATACAGTACTGAGGGGAAGCTATAACTGTTTTTCTAGTCACCGCACAGCTTTGAAAGGCACAAGAGAACAAAAACAGCGGACAATCTCTTTCTTCAGTGAGACTGCTGGTACTGACTCTACTGTGGTTTCTGTTCAACTAAAAGCTGTGTCTCTTTTGCTCTTCTCTCTGTTCCTCTAATCCTGAGGAGCCCAGCATGGTGTTCATTGTCACCACTGTCCTGGGGGACATGTCCCTTCATGACCATGATGTTCCCTGATGCTCCTGGCTTCTTCTTTGTATGTTTGTTTTCCCTCACCCCCATATTCATTGTTTAAGTCTTCTAGCAAATGTGTGTTTTGCAACTGGCCATGTCCATAAATAGCAGTCAATCTTTTCGCTGGCGCTCATTTGTATTGATTAGCCTATTGATTGAAGTTACATTTTGCCTTTCTCTCAGGATGGGATCCAGGGCAGCTTCTAGAAGTTCCAAACAAGATTAAACTAAAATTTTATTTTGCAAAAGCTAAAAAAAGGAATTAAATAACAATATATTAAAAATCATGGTTAAAACAATTAAAAACACATTGAGAACATAACAAGAGATAATAAATAAAATAAAAAAATAAAATGCAGCACACCACTTCATACACCTTACTGCTATATAATTTAAAACTCAAAGTCCTGCCTGAACAAAGCAAAAAAACAAAAAACAAAAACGAACCTCTTCACCTACTGGTGGAAAAAGATCAGGGAAAGGGCAAACCAGACTTTCCTTGGAAGGGAGTTCAACAACCTGGGAGCAGCCCTGGAATAGGCTCTTTCCTGTGTCCTCACAAAACATGAAAGTGGTGGGACGAAGAGAAAGCCCCCTCCTGCCAATGTTTAAGCCCACACTGGCTTATACTGGGAGATACAGTTGTTCAGGTGGTCTGGACCCAAGCCATATAGGGCTGAAAGGTCAAAACCAACACTTCTAATTGTGCCTGGAAATGAACTGGCAGCCAGTGAAGCTTTTTCAATGGTGGTAGGGGGTATTACATGAAGCCTGTGTACAACCCCAGTCAACAGCCTGGCCACATCATTTTGAACCCACTGAAGTTTCCCAACAGTTTCCAAAGGCAGCCCCACATACAGCCCATTACAGTAATCCAAATAGGATATAATTAAGGTGTATGTCATGACACTCATGACACACCGTCTTCAAATGCCGACTGTATCCATTGGCCTCAGAAGATTGAGGACCACTCTTCTATTTTTTTTCCTTTATGATAGGATGCATTACATGAAGAATTGTCCCCTGCAGTTTCTGTTCTGATCTATTGTGAAAAGATTTCTCCCCTACCCAGGTATCAATTTGAATCCCAGTAGTGGTTCATGATCCAAGGGGGTAGTGAATGGGTGTCTCATCCTGAAATTTTAGAGTGGGGCACCCTCCTGCTCCAATCACAAGCAGTCTATTATAAATCTCCTTTGTACAGGGTTGGTTTGATCCAGCATTAGTCCTACTTAGAACAAGCCCATTGAAATCAGTGGGATTTAAATTATCTTGTCCAGTGCTGGAAATCATAATGCCTTACAAAACTTGTTGGACTGGAACTCCCCCAGCCCTGGATAGTAAGTGTTGGTAGCTGCAGTCTAATCTCTCTCTCTCTCTCTCTCTGTATGTGTGTGATCCCCCCCCCCCAGCTTTGCCTACTCTCCTCTAAGCATAACCAAATCTGGATTAAATATGGAACCTGTATCAGATTGTTGGTATTGCCACAAACTCTTAATCCTTCTCCTTGGATGTTTATAGACTAAATTCCACATAAAGACCTCTTTTTTACCCATTTATAGCCTTCCCCAACCCAGACATCCTCCAGATATGCTGGACTACCTTCCTTCAATCTAGCATGATGGTATGTAGCCCAAAACAAGTAGAGGACATGAAATGATCAAAGACTAAAGCTAATTATTGCTAAGGTTAGCTATTGCTATCAGGCAGTCCTCCCATTTTGCTTTAGCCCTTTTCCCCAGCAAAAGAGCTTATTTGCAAGCTGTTGCTGTGTCTCCTGTGGTTCTCACCTATTATTTACGATGATGACAATGCCCTGTTTTATTAGGGGCACCACAGGATCCTAAAGAGCCTTGGAATTAGTCTGAAAGAACTGTGTTATTTTCTAAGTTATGAATAAGAGGGAAAAAACCTTTCTGTTTTAGGAGGCCAATTTCAAGATTGACAGGGGAAGTTGCCTCCTCAGTAGTTCAAACGATCACTTGAAAAATCATTGCATCTATAATGTGGATCTCCATGGGCCCCAGAAGAGTTTTGCCATGAATATCACAGCTCTGCTTTTCTGTTTGCTCAGTATTGACCAAACCTAGAATTTCTCAAAAAATATTGGGCAAGAAAAATCAGAGGGATGGTGCAGGATGTCACAGGAAGTCATGGGATGTGGTTGGGTTTGCTAAAAGGAAGAGATAAATTGAAAGACTTTTTCAGACCACTCTACATTTCTTTTAATCACCGTGACAGAGACCCCTGGGGTGATGGAACTCAGCCAGTTCTGGACCAGTTGGGTAAAACATATGTACTCATGCATGTGCCATGTATTAGTAAATTTGCTTTTGTTGTTGTTGTTGTTGTTGTTGTTTTAAAGGAACTGGTTGATACAAATATTGGCTGGAGTCCTGTTAGGGTGTTGCATCTTTCTAAGTGGACATGCCTGTGGGAATTAGAACTGCACAGTTGTGCAACATTTGTACCCAGTAGAAGCCTGCTGTTACATTACTACATAGCAGAGCTGGCAAAGTGTCTGATGTATATTGGTGCTCAGTGCGCAAAAGGAACATCACATCAGTCCTGATGAGCATCTCATTGGTCCTAATGAGCATCAGGCACCAATGTGCATCAGGCACTCTTGTCAGTGTTCCAACATGCATCTTCACAGTTCTGTACCCAGGTTTTTAGTGCTTCTGCTACTTAGCTAGGTATATACAAAATTACTTTATATAAAATGGCATATAGGATTCCAGCCATTGTCTATTACATATGCAAGTGGTTCCCATGAAACTCATATTGTAACCCACCCTGCACATAAGTCATGTTAACTGACTATATTATCTATATTTATTATTTTATTAAAATATTTATAATGTCCCATATTTGAAGTTTCCAGGATGGCTTACAATAACATTAATTTACAGCCATAAATAATAATGGTTGGAAAATTCTGGCATTCCCTCTCTATCCTTCCCCCCTTGTTCTAGGGCAAGTGAGGCTTAGCTAGCTTAAGAGTTTCTTTTCCCTTTGCACATCAAGGCCTCTTGCCTTATCACCTAAAGCCTCAACTCTTGCTCTTTGTGTTATTTGAATGCATGGCTTTGGTAACCAGGAGACCAGACCATGTGACCCAGCATAGACCCTGGGATCATTGGCCTTACATAAAAGGCCACACTTCCCAGACCTCTCTCTCTTTGCTATCTTTGCCATTTTGCTTCTACATCCTTCCCTCTGACCATGTTTCACCTTTCCACCAAGAAGATGGTGAGTTAAAAATGAAGCTACTATCTTACCTAATCTTTTTGTTAGCTAGTTAGGATCTAGGCTGTCTAATGCATATGTGATTGTAAAATCCATTAGTAAACTCTTCTAAGTGAAACTCCCTGCCTTGTTTTACTTTCTAACTCAATCTCAGTTAGGGGAAGCTGCACAAAGATTGGGACATGCTTCTTCTGCTACTCTGCTAAAATAAGTTTTAGCTTTCTTAAATTTCCCCCAAAGGGCTAACACCCTGGGAAACTCTTAATTCCCAATATTAATAATTTAAAAGATATAAAAGTATATTAAAACATTTGTTGGTTAAAACCCAACAATTTAAAACCAATTAAAACAGGTAAAAATAACGGCAACCATAGCACATGTGCAAATGGGTTAGAATCAATTAGGTCTGATGGCTTTAGCAAAAGCCATGTTTTGATCTGGTGCTGGAATGACACCACCATTGATGCCAAGGAGAGGGTACTCTATAACTGAGGCGCCAATATAGAGAAGACCCTCTCCCATGTTCTTCCACAAAGTATTACACCCAGTGGTGGGACACTGAGTAGCTCCCTCACCTAATAGTCTTCAGTTCTTGGGCAGGCATATATAAAGAAAGCCATAAGCTGTTTAGTTACTGAATAATCTGTATAGGAACCAATTTACAGTTAACATTTATAACAATATCTTAGCCATCGAGTTATGTACACATACACCGCACACACCAATCAGTTCTTTTATTTTTTTTTAAGTCAAATTTATTAAAAGTGTCAGAACTTTTTCATGGATTTCCAGCTTGTTGGGATCAGACATTCCCACGCTCATGTAGTCTTACATTCTGAGGTGTTAGGAGAAAGGCCCTTTTTATTTACGGGGAAATGGAATACAGTAGATTCTGTTATGATAAATGACCAAATTCTTTCACTTTCTTACAGAGCTCCTTCAGTTGGTTATTGACTTGCAAGCTGAACATGGGGAGACAATGAGTGATGACACCCCCAGCATGAACTTTGCAGGAAGAAGGAGAGATAAATGCTGACACTTGTTACACTCTTCTTGGTAGGTGCTGGTTTTGCAGCAGTGAGTTATAAATCTAGGGGTCCTCTTGCTTTTTCGTCACTTGCCTGATCCTGTGCCCTTCTTTTCATGTGCTGTAATTACTAACATCTGCTTTCTGATCCAGGACTGGATGGAATTTGCAAAGGCACTTTCTATCCAGAACAATGGCAACAGCTGTTTCATTTAGCCTTGGGCCAGCACTTCCTGTTCAGTCTACAGCTGTCCTCCTGTGTCCAATTTATGTTGCAGAGTTTCTTCCTTTCTTCCTTTCTTCCTTTCTTCCTTTCTTTCTTTCAGTATTAACACATTTGAAAATAACATGGAATGCATTCTGTACTGGAGCACCATAGAAAACAAAATAAATACTATGCTGGAGTGAGTAACTTTTATAGTGTGATAGCAATAGAAGTGAAGGACAGTAGCAACCGATAGTACAATGTTACACACCTCTGCAGAAATAAGTCTCATTGTTTTCGCTGGCTTACTCCCAGGTAAGAGTGTAGAGGATTGCAGCCTAAAGAACTAGAAATATCAATGATCTAAAGTTGCAGGGTATGGACTACTCTAAAACAACTTGCCAAGGGTAAGCGATTTAGTCTGTACTATGTCTCACATTCCCTCTTTCCAAAGCGCTCTCAAGCTGTGAGTTAGGGCTGTAAACACTCTGAAGCTGTAAGTGAACTGTTAAGTTAGAAATGCTTAGCAGTAAGCCAAGCATTTCTGCTAATATAGTGCTGCAGACCCACCTGGCCTAATGTTATCACTCTTTTAGTGCCTGGTAAAGACATTCCTCTACTCTCAGGCATTTGATAATTGGATTTTTAAAAAAATGGCATTATGCCAATCGGTTAGTTATTTCAATGGTATATTGATCCTGGGTGATTTTACTCTGTATTATGGGTATACTATTTTTATTCTTGTTTTTATGTACTTTATATTTTAATACTGTAAGATGCATTCAGTCTTTTTTTTTTAGAAACCAATGTCTAATAATTTGATCCTCCTCCTGCCCCCATCCTCTACCTCCTCTTCCCTATCATCCAATTCATCTGTAATGGGAACCCCCACTCCACTCACACCCGTGCATGTGTACACACCTCCTTTCTTTCTCTCCCACCCTTGTTAGTTGAGTTAGCAGTTCTCAAGGCCTGGCCCCTCTCTCATGGTTCTCATGGCAAAGGGGAGAAATCTAAGAGTGAAATCACTGCCTTGAAACCTTTGTTGTATATATATGTTCCTCATTTGTTATACTTCAAGAGATACAGGAGAGGGACTCCTCTGTAGCTGCCAGAGGATTTGTGGACCAAATTACTCACCTCCTTCTTTAAGTTATAGATTTAGCTAAGTAATGCACTGTTTTGTAGTATATATATATCTACACCTACATCTAAACACACCTGGAAGAACACACGCTCGTGCGTGTGTGCACACACACACACACATGCACACACAGAGTGAGAGAGAATATTGCACATATGCAAAAACTGCATGCAAAAGGTAATAGCTGACAGCTCGGTTTACATTGGATTTACATTATTTCACATTCACTGTTAAAAAAATTCTTTATTTTAACTAGGGATGGGCCAACCGAATCCTCGAATCCTGGGTAAGGATTCGAGATTCCCGAATCCGAATCCCTGTGCCAAAATAGGCAAACGGAATCTTTCGAATCCACCAACTAAATAGATTGTTGGAGACTGGGACGCCTGAAAACCTGGGAGACCATACATACAAGGGAAGATAGTAAGTAGGTAAGGTTTTCCCTTGGAGTAATGATGGCTTTTGCTAACAATTTCACAAATTACATCTGGGCTTGTATTCTAAGACATTTAAACTGAACATTTCATATCTAAGTTCAGTACTTGACTGGAAGCTACAGGCTTGAGATTTCAAGGACAGCTGAAACATTCCTTTCCATAGCTCCCTTGCAAACCTCTTTCGGACACAATTCTGGGGTTTGGAGTTTTACCAGGTGTCACAGCCTTCTCTGCCAAAGTGTACTGGTACATCATCAAACTACAAACCCCAGGATGTCAGAAGGAGCTATGCAAAGAAAAGCTAGTTTTGACCTGGATTAGCTCTCTATTGTAGTATGTGGCCCTGTTTACACAGGCAGGAAAATGTGGGATTAAGCCACTTTTTCCTGCCTGTGTAGAAAGGGTCTTCATGTCATTTTCAATCTGGGGAGATCCTGAGGCAAAACTAGGACAATTGTCTTGGCCAGATTTCATCAGAGGGAGGTTTGCCTTTGCCTAGGCTTTTGCTACAGCTGAGAGAGTGTGTCTTGCCCAAGATTATCCTTCTTTCCCTTGCTTTTTAAACTCTTTTTTAAAAAAAGTATTCGAAAGATTCGAGATTTGTGAGATTCGTGGATTCCCAGAACCTTCCAGGGATTTGGATCCGGATTTGGATTCGGAAAATTCTGGATTCATCCTATCCCTAATTTTAACAGTAATCTGCACTGGATGGAATTTTTCCCTTGGGCATCAGCTGGGGAGATATTAAGTCCCACTACTACTGCTGGCGATGATGGGATGGACACCACCTCACAAAAGTTTTTGAACTTTTTCTTTTACAGCTAGTGTCCTTGTGAAGTTTTGTCAAGAGCATAACACCAAAGCACTAGCATGACAGCACAGTGGTTTTGTGGCTGGTGAACAAAACTCAACCATATCCCTTTTGGATACTTGACTGAAAGAATGACTATGAGATCATCATCATTTTACTCTGATGCTATCGTATTGGTTATTTTAATAGTTAATATATTAATATTTTAATTAAAATTCCTTATTTTGTAAAGTGCCTTGGGAAGCCATGGCCCTTAAGGTAATATTTTTTAAAAAAAGAAAGAAATTAAGGTAGCAGAGTAAATAATCTTCAATGCTACTGTTTTATAAGCACTTAGGTGGGAGTAAGACCCTTTCCTCACTATGCTGTTATAGTGTTATTATTCCACTTTCAACATCCTGTGGAATTCTGGAGTTTGTAGTTTACTGAGGCCAAAGAGCTCTCTGACTGAGAATTCTAAATGCGCCTCTCTAAACTGCAAACCCCAGCATTCCATAGGATGTTGAAAGTGGAATAATTGCACTGTAACAGTGTAGTGTGGAAATGGCCTAAGTCACACTGAATTCAGTGGGGCTTCTTGGTAGAGGTATTTAGAACTGCACTATGTGTTGTGGAAAATTCTCAGGTTACAACCGGCAGCATCAACACATGCTGTGGACTGTGAAATTTACTATCCTCTAGGCATTGCCCAAGATATTTTGCTACCCAAGGCACAGCACCAAATGGTATCAGTCACTCCCAAAGTTAATGCGCTCAAGATCCTAACTTATTTCAGCACCTGACAAAGAAAAGCATTTCTCTCTTCTTCTGGCAGTAAAAATATCAGAATAATAAAAGAAACAACTGAGATTTTGCTGCCATTCAGGGCATCCAGAAGCTACTGCCTGAGATGGCCACCTCACTCTGTGTAATGGTAGAGCTGGTCCTGCAGTCTACGTTAAGAGGTGGAGACCATAACACTGCATCTCCCTATCATGACTTCTAGATTCTCATGATCACTGGAATCTTATGAGCACTGTCAACTGCTTTGTGTGCTGCATTTAAGTAAGAGTCCAGCTTTGGAACATATGAAAGCAAAATGCCTGGAAAATGGATAGGTAAATAAAGAAAAACAGGGAACCTAGAGCAGTGTGGCAATTGTAATGGCGGAGCCTTCCCAATGAGACCCTTTTTTCCTTTTCATGAGGATGCTGGAAAAGGCAACCAGACAAATAAGAACTGCTTGCTTTATGCTGTTTGTGCTGATTGGAGGGAGCAGCTGGGCGCTTTTCACAGTACTAAGAAATCTAATGGTTAAAGGAGGAAATTAGTCCCACTTCTTTAATGTTTGAATGTTTTATTGAGCTGAGAAATCAGGGATTATTCCTACATTAATTCCTATCGACGACAGATCAGATCTTCCTTTGTATTCCTCTTAAAAGGCCTACCATCCAGTTAAGCCGTCCCTCTAGGTTTTCCTCAGGACTATGCTGAGTTGCAAATTCTCCATAAGGTTCTCTGATTTTTCACTTGAATTATGGTATGAAAACAGGAGGAAGAAAGATTACTAAACCAAAACTGTTTCCCCATCAGTCTTTCCCCCACGCCACTGTCACCTATGTGTATAGTTTCCAGAGTGAATGCTACAATATGGAAAAATTAAGACCTGAAAATGTGCAGATCATGTACTGTAAATGAACAGTCGGAGCCTCAAACCCGCTTCAAATACAGCTGGTTGCTTGTAATTTCCTTCTCAAGTAACCAGAGTATGATTGAGGGACCTTACTATTGTTACACAACAAGACATAAGATGGACAAAATAGTATTTCACATGGGTTAGCAATGTTAACTATGGAAATGTGGTATGTGGAATGCAACCTTGCTTTCTGCACACGTGCATCACAAAGCACTGTTACCAGGCCTAAAGGGCTTGGTGCCTGTCCAGCTAGAAGAACACTTGTCTTGTAATGAACCCTGTCCAGCCATTAACAAATTCATAGGAGGCTGTCTTTAGAATACCATCACTTGAGGAGGACTGTGTATGGGCTTGTTTTGCTCTGACAGCGTGGATCACCCAGAGTTTCAACCCATTCTTACTCTGGGTGCTTTTAAAACGGACGTGACAGAGACACCAAATTATCTCTTTTTTTTCCTTTTTTTCTTTTTTTAAAATATGTTTATTGCATTATAAATTAAAAACAAAAACAAACAAACATACAAAGACAAATACACTAATATACATAAATAAACAATAAATTCTGTAATTGTACTGATGAGAAACTTAATGGATCCCCCCAAAATATACAAGTAAATTATATCAAAGAATATCTATTATCCCAATTATATATCTACCAACACGTAAATTTCTACATTATAACTATATGAACATAATCTCATATTCCTATTCATTATCATAGTCTTAAGTTCTTTAGGCTCTTTACCTTTAAAGTATAATATTTACTACTTAATAAATATCAATGAGCAAATTGAATAAATGAATAAATTATACCTTATACTATTATCGGAACCAGTACAAAGATATAGAGATACATACAAGAACATAAAAACACACACCTACTTACAATAAAAAATATATACATACTTAAAACATCTACATACATACTCCTTACATACACATGTGAATTCTTTCCTTTTCACCACTGGGTAGAATACTCATATTTTTCTTTTAAATCCTGCTTTATGAATATATTTTCCCATAATCTTTATTGCAATTTAAACACTCTAATCTAATCAAGTTACTTATCATTCGCTATATCCTTTATTATGAATCATTCCTAAACACTTTTTATACTTTCCTCCTACCTCCCTATTTTAATTAATCTCATAAAACTATTTTATCATCTTGCTTCTTATTTCTTAATATTAATATTAATATTCTTAATATTCTAAGTATTTCTTAATATTAAATAAATAACTATTAAATAAATGTTAATTAACAAATATCAAATAACAAATATCACCAAATTATCTTTTCAAACTGCTTTAGTTACTGATTTTATTTTATTTTTTTTATTGTTTAAATTGTTTTGTCTCTATATTTTTTATGCAGCAGTGAACAAATGAGGCCCCCAAAGCTGTTTTTGTGGCTGTTGTCCCCTTAGACTGCAAAGAAAATGAGTTGCTTCTCTTAGGAGACTTCAGGAATAGCAGTTTTATACCCTCTAACATTTCACAAATGAAAACTGGGACCCATGTGGCCCATCAACATTGGAGTGTAGTCAAGATGGCAAAAGTTATTGATGAGGAAGAGTAGACAGGCTAGGAAAGGCCGCAGCAGTTTGCTTTTGCCTGAGTCTACTGGGAAGGGAAATATTTTCCCCATTGTCTCCTCTCCATCTGCTGAGTTAGTTAGATACAAACTACTATTGCACTTAGAACTCTGGCCATTTCCGCACTAGACTGTTACAGCACTATAATTCCACTTTCAACATTCTATGGAATCTTGGGGTTTTGCAGTGTCAGGAGGGGCTGGCCGGAAATGGCCACTGTTTGCACTAATTGAAGTAAACCAAGGACAAATGGGGAAAGTGGAAACAACAAAGAGAAACAGGCACCTTTTAAAAAGAGCTGAAAAGTGAGATGACAGGACTGATTGGAACTCTCCTTGCCAATTAAAGACAGTTGGAGGATACACAGTTTGTCTTTCAAATATGTTATAGGGCCCCATGCACTCCTTAACATACCAAAATACAAGTTTTTCGAAACTAGAACCGGACTCCTGCTCACTTCTGGGTTTTTGTATTTCAGCAGTCCATGTCATTCCTATAGAGTCATGAAGTCAGAAAATTATCTCCCACCACTTTGTGGCAGTTGCTCACCCCAGTTTTAATAGTTGTATGTCAGTTTAGTTTTTTAATGATGTTTTTAGACACCTTTTTGAGTGCTTTCTTTGGATGGAGGGAGAAGGCAAGAAAGAAATGTTTTTGTGTTCCTAGAACTTGTATGCTGGAGGATGGGGGCTATAGAAGAAAGGACTTATTGTACTGCAACCAGAACATGAATATAGGCAAACTGATCTGTTTGTTTGTATTTCCAATGCAGTGCCATGGACTTTTCCTCAGCCCTAAATTCTATGGTATCCAGTGAAATGTGCACCCAGATGAGTGGCATAGAACTGCAGCCTGAATTGTTCAGGACACAAATGGACAGAACACTGCCTGAATGTTTTTCCTTATATTTGTTGTTGTATGCCTTCAGTTGTTTCTGACTTATGGTGACCTAAGGTGAGCCTACACACCCAAGGTCAGCCAATGGGTTTCTATGGCCAAGTGGGCAATTGGTCTTCAAGTTTGTAGCCTGACACTCAAATCACTATACCATGCTGGCTCTCTTTCCTTATACAGTTAGCCCTCCACATTTGTGGGTTTTACTTTGTGGATTTGATTATTCACGGATAATTTGCTATCATCTCTGCTGCCTCCCTATGCCATTTTTAATTGAGACTGCAAGCCTCATGAGACTGAGAAACTGCGAACAAGGCTTGTAAGTCCCTACTAAAAATGGTGTGGGGCAGCAGTGGAGATGGCAGTAAGCCCCACCAGCCACCAACTTCTGCCTTGTGAAGGAACCCTGATGCCTCAAAGGAATCCATAGTGGGTTGAATATGGTGATCATACTTTCTTTGTGTGTTAAATATGGTTCGGGAAGGCCTAGAGTTATTTACTGTTTTCCTGCTTTCATGGGGGTCCTGTGCCCCTAACCCTAGCAAATGTGGAGGAATGACTGTATTGCTATATATAAAAGAATGATAGGCTTACATTTAAAAATGAGGTGGGAGGGGCCTAGAATATAAAGTACTTAAGGGGGCCAAGATCCCACCAGCCTTCTGTAACTGCAGCCTTTTGTACAATGTTGAATCAGTATGGGAGACCTAAGTTCAAATCTCTATCTAGCTGAAGGGAAAGATAGTGATGATCCCACTTTTTTTTTCACCCAATCTCACAGAAACATTATGGGAACAGAAGCCGAAAGACACAGTACAAAGCATGCTGCACATTGCCAAATTAATAAGGAATAAGGGCAACAATGATAACGGTGATAGCAATTAATGGAAGAAGAACATAACCAAAGCAGGCAAGTCTCTCTCTTTTTTTCCCCTAAAGTGCAAAAAGTCACTCTGCTTCAGATATACCATATAAATAGATCATTATTCACCTCTGAGGACCAAGTTTTAAAAAGTTACTTTTCAAATCTCATGGCCAGCATGTTATCCAAAAAGTAACTTTCCCATACTATACTTACCATAAACACAATCAAAACCAAGACCAAACAATACCAATTGTTCATAGTCCTCAGTATGATGAGGAAAAGCTCAAGAAGGATGTGAAAATAAGAAGATAAGGCTTTCCACATGAAGGCCCACAAAACAGACCCACAGCTAGCTGAATAGTTTCCTCCCCAAGAGTGTAGATACGGAGAGAGAGGAATGAGGGCATTGCCCCCAAATAAGAATTCTGCCCCCTCCATTTCTTTCAGTCACTAAATTTCTATCATTGCAAAGAATTACAACCTGAAAATCATTCACACCTACAACTCTAGTATTTGTTGCATTCACGTTTCCTTGCTAAATTTGCTTGCCTCTCCTTTTCAGCGGTAGATGCGTAAACTGTATTTCTAATGCTCATCTGAAGTTTTAAATAAATGCAATGCTAGAAATCTGGGGACCAAGCAAACATTTCAATGGGGTACATAATTCTTATTTGGGGGAACAATGCCCTCATTTTGCCCACCCTGTATCAAAACCCCTGGTCCCCCCATATCTTCCATCCTTAGAATTTGGTCTGAATTGTGTCTCCTTTTATGCTTTCAGGAATGTGTCTTTTTGCATTTTTCTGGGATATAGGCATGAACTTTTCTCCTTCTTTCATGTTCTGAGTCTAAATACTGGCCATAATGGCTTAAAATCAAGCAGGCCAATGGAGTCCTTATATCCCTGAAGCAATTACATTTAGCAGATTCACGTCATCTATTATTTGAGGGCAACAAAACAAGATCTTTCCCCATCAAGAAGGGATTAAAAATCAAGGCTTTTGCAATAAGAAAACTTCCTTATGTTGATGAAGAATTCCATTGAATTCACTGCTGAATTCAGCCAAATAGTCAGCAAGTTCTTGAGGCTTTTAACTTATTTTCGTTTTTATTTCTCTCTAGCAGACCATGAGTTAGATCCTGGCTACAGCTTGGCAAAGTTACACTTTTGGACTAGGAGTCTCAGAATATCCAACCTGATATGGCTACTGGCTGGAAGATTCTGGGAACTGTGGTTCAAATGAATAACTTTTCCTAACTCTGGTACAGTCTAAGAGAGTATCTGCACTGTTCTCTTTCAGTAATGTGATAGCCATTCTAATTTCTGTGGTTCTGTCCTGTAGAATCCTGGGATCTGTAGTCAGGTTGAGGTAGCTAACTACTGTACTTGGAAAGACATCTCTGCTCAAGTTGTCCAACCCTCTGACCTATAGCAGAGCTTTCCAAGTACCATACCTACCATAAATCCCAAGATTCTATAGGATAGATGCATGGGAGTTAAAATGGTATGAAACTGGTATAATGTTGTGATGTACATATACTTTAAGTTAGCTACGGTATGATCATTACCCTACACATATCCAAAGTAAGTGTTAACAATTTTCACTAAGTTTCAGCTAAGTTAGCTTAGTGTTGTAGCCTTCATTTCCACTGAATTAATTTTAATTAAGGCATGATTAACTTATCACATTGATTTTACTGGGACCTAGGGAGGCAAATATTTGAAAATATTTTTAAACATGTTCAAAAACATGGTGTATTTTGAGTGTCAAGAAATCCTGATGAGAAGAATCTTGAACTGACTTTTGTACAAAATTTGCATGTGGTCGTTTGCACAGAAAACAGCATTATGATTTCAGTCATAGTATTTTCTGAATAGAGAAAGTTGTTCCTTGCTCATGAAATGGTGTAATTAAGATTTTTTTTCTGCACAAAATTCTCACATTGTTGATTTGCATAGAAAAGAGCACTTCCTGTGTAGAAACATTATTTTCAACACAGAAAATGCTATTTCCTGTGCAGAAAATGCTGTTTTCTATGTAAAACAATCACATGCGAATTTTGTGTAGAATAAGACCCAAATTGTGCATAGCCTTCAAAAACTGTGTGGTTTTTGAAGACTTTCTCACAGTGGGAAGAAGCTTGCTAAAATTGCTTGTTGTTTCCATCAGGAAGAAAATAACAGAAGAATTACATCCATAGTAAGACCGAAGTTTAAATAACTTAAGGCTAAATCCAGATTTAGGGATGTAAAGATTATTGACAAAATTTCTCATTCTGAACAATAGAGGCTGTCTTAGTCTGTTGAAATACCTGGTCAAGAAACAGTCAATATCCATGAGAGTTCTCTCTTGCAGCATGAAACTGAGGCCATTTCTGCACTAGATTGTTATAGTGCTATTATTCTACTTTCAACATCCTATGGAACTGTGGGGTTTGTAGTCTACTGAGGCCAAAGATCTCTGGCTGAGAATTCTAATTACCCCTCCCTAAACTGCAAACCCCAGGATTCCATAGCATGTTGAAAGTGGAATAATAGCACCATAACAGTGTAGAGCGGAAATGGCTGGAGAAAGGGAGCCCTTTGCTCTTCATTGAGCTTTGCATAATTTACTGAAGGTATCTAGGTAAAGCTAAAGACCTAAACCTATTCATTATTCCAATTAGAGCAAACCCAGTGAATCAATGGTAACTTGGTAAGTCAACACTCACATAAATTCCATTAATTCAATGGTTCTGCTCTAGCTGGGACCAATATTGGATTTAGGCCATTGGTTTTCCTTTGTGAAGCAAAGTTCAGAAACATACCCACCAAGCACAGAAAGACAGACCGATTAATCTAAAAGGTGCAGCCAATCCATCCACGTGCTTCTGATTTTGGAAAGGTCATGCAATTTAGCTATGCAATGTGCACAATTTGTGCAAAAATTGTTCTTGCAAATGCAAAGTCTCTCTCAAGGCCAACAAAAAATATTTTGCTTGGAAGGAGGGAGACAAAAGTGGTTTCTTGTTCTCATACATGAAGAAGAACTTCCATTTCTACCTAGGGAAGACCTGTTAAAGCCAGCCTAGAATCCCTAGTAAAATATAATATGATGAAAAAACAGAGTGAGCTCTCACACACAAGCAAAGGATCCAGACCAAATTATTTGAATTTGGTTGTTTTGGCAGCAAGATTTTTCTTGTGTTTGTGGTTGGATTTTTGTTGTCATAGATTTGTCTCTTAGAGTTTTATTTCATTTCTTCACATGGAAAAGATAAAGAAAATCCATTGGAGAGAGAAAACATAGTTGAAGGCCAATCAAACAAACAAACAAAATCACCAAGGTTTTCTGTTCAAATAGATATTTGTAGTTTTGTCCTTTCAGCAAAACCATATGAATGGAGAAATGTGAAAATCTATCAGTGTTGTTTTCATTGCACCAGTTTCTTCATCCCATCTCAGTTCTGTACTGAAGTGCCAAACTTGAGAAACCTTTGCATATTTTTATGCATATTTTTATAATGTGCACCCTTTCATAAACATGTTTTCCACTGATTAAAGCACGTTCAGGCACATTTTCCAAATACACACATATTTTCAAACAGTATGCGTGGTTTAGTGTGCATTTTTTTCCTTGTACAAATGCAATGCAAGCCATGGAAATATGTGGATTAGGAGGAAAAGTGGGCTTCATCTTATGGCCAGTTTAGGGAGGTGTGAAGCTGCTTCTTGTGTGGGAAATGTGAACACAACACCTTTCCCCCCATCCCTCCATGAAAGCCGTTGAACCTACTAGCTAATAGATCTTTTGAGGGGATAAATGATATCCTAGAAGATTGATTGAAACAATTCCCTGAAGAGGGCCCTGCACTCAGTACTGGATCCATCTGGCAGTCATAAAGGGAACTTTTAACACCATATAGTACAAGGTCTTTTCAGTATTTTGTATTGTCCTGGTTAATTCTTCAAATATAGACCACCATTGGATACAGGTTAACTGTATTATTCTAGAAAGGAAACCTTCTGTTACTCAATTCAGAATGCAAATAAGGAGTAAATTCAGGAAGGCAAAAGCTATATTACAAATATGGTCATGGCAGTTTGAACAGGCTTGGCTCTGAATGTAGAAAATGTATAGCAAATTTATCTTTTTCCTCAACAGAAACAAACAAAAATTAAATAAAAATAAAAATCCATGTTTACTTAGCAAAGAATGATCAGGTTATGAGTGTGATCCCTGTTTCTAATTTGATGAACAATCTAATTTGGCATAGAAATAGGAATGTATATATGCATGTAGTGACACATATTACACACATACAAATATAGCTTAAAGATGGGAAAGGAAGGAAAGAGGTCACTAAAGATTGTCCTCTAGATGTATGTGTAATTGCCTTCAACTCCAGCATATATAACGTGTTTCATTATTCAATTGCTCAATAGCCAAGCTTTTTAACAATATCCCTGGGACCAAATTTATGTTCCATGACCTTGGCTTATAACCAATCTCTAAACTTTAAACTCCTCTCTAGTATTTCTGAAACAATTATACGATACTGAAATATGGAAGGAGTTGTGGCCCTGGTTTGCTATATATAATATCATTAAAGTTCCCTCATGGACTATCATATTGGGGCAGCTGGCTTTGGAAGAATCCTCTTGAGGGATATTTTCCATTTTTCCCACATGCTCAAAATCATTCCCCTTCATTCAACCAATATAAGGCTTTTACTCCATGAAAAGCTGGATTAATCAATTAAGAAACCAATTAAAACAAATACTAAACTTGTGGTAGTACTTGGATTGTATGTATTCCTTTATTCAACAGAATTAGTGTGACATGATTTTCCTATCTTCCATAGACACAGCTCTAGTCTGATGAAGGCTATAGTCCTACACACACTTACTTGGAAGCAGAGCAACAGGTCTTACCTCTGAGTAAACATGCTTAGCTTTGAGTTGCAAAATTCTATCTTCATAAGGTACAGTTAATAAATTAATTTTAAAAAGTTAATAAAGTAGTGCATGTACAAATAATTTTAAAAGTTAATACAATTATCAGTAAATTCTTTCTTAAATCATGTTCAGAAAAACCACATGGATTCCAAGAGAGTTTACATTTGATTCATATTTGGTGAAATATTTCAGTTGCATGGGTTGAGTTCAAGCCAGCATTGGCAGTATTGGTCAACCAGTGGAAACTTAATGTAACTGGTTCACCTGTCATTATGTCCAGCTTAAGACATGCTTGGAGCCTAAATTATGTGAGATTTCAGAGGTCCCATAGAGTTAACCCCTACCTATATTATTCAAACGGTTTGTGGTGGCTTAATTATTATAGGCTTCCTCCACTTATATGACAGATTAGAGATTGGAGCACTGTCAGCAAATGGAATTGTTCGAAAAACAGAACCCATGTACTGTACTGTAGGGAGCATGAAGGACTTACGAAGGCTCACTTGTTACCGACTATGTGCATACTGCTTGCAATGTCTCTCAGCTGGTTTAACGCCTCCCTCCTGATCACTTCGAAAGCATGGGTGTATGCGAGCAGTTCCAAGTGAGCCTCTGTAGACAAGAACAGATGAAAGAGCAGAACCTCTGTCAGATTAATAGAACTTGTCCTTAATTTGGAAGTGTCAAAAGGGCAAATCATCAGATAACAGGGTGACAAAAGGCGGGGAGGGGTAGTCCTGTAATTTAAAGGCACCTCAGATTTCAGGCTCTAAACTGTAGCTTACTTAGTTTGTGCATATATCCAGCAGTGATAATATCTAAATGTATCAATGACTGAAAATCTCAACAGGGCATGGATAGTTGCATACTCTTCCAGTTTTTAAATAGTGCATACCACTTACCTGCTTTCAACTGCTGCAGTTGTAAAATCAAACAACCAGGGCAGTTCGCATAGTTGTTTAGGAAAAATGTGTTGTGTATATGCATGTGCTATTTGCAGTTCCTACATTCTGATCTTATTCAGAAACTCCTTTAGATGTTTTGTTTTAAAAGCCTCCACTTTGGCATATTAACAGTTATCAATCTTGGGCTCCCTAGAGTCAAAGACAGTCTTTCATTATAATCATCCTGTGATCCATAGAAAGGTCGGGGTTTTGTCATATGCGGAAATGAACTCCCTTTGCAAAACCATCAAGCCATTAGTGGTGGGCACTGAATAAATATTTCTACCAGGACAGTATTTTCTAGAAACACTAGCAGTTTGTAAAATCTTATTCAGTGGAGGTATTTTTCCCTCGCTGAATATCTATACTGCATTTTCTCCACCTTGACTTTCCTGCTTATTACCTCCAGATTTCTGTCAACTCTTTCCTCTACTTCTTGCTGTTAAATGATGAACTAGAGTGACCATATGTCTTCGGTTTACTCAGGACAATTGTCTATTTGAAAGGTTGTCGCAGGAGAGTCCTCTGTCTGAATGTTTCTTCTTTTGGAAGGGCTGTATAGCAGACGCGTGGTTTAGGTATAAAATGCTGTAAGAAGGAAGAACAAGGGCCTTGAATTTGCTGATCAACAGTTGTCACTCAGAGAGCTGATGAAATAAGAGGCACTCAGAACACATGATCCAGCTATGTCAGAATATACTGTATTTGTGTTTAAATCGTAGTAATTCATCTCCTGAAAACACAAAAGATGGTCAGAGATTTGCATCAAATTTGCACATGCTTATTTCTCAATAGAAAGGCACAGTGAGAAAAGATGTGCTTTTCTACTGAGAAATAAGTATGTGTGTAAACATGCTGCACACAAATGGCATCAAACTGCTGAGAAAGAGGACTGGCTGCACACATTTGAATGTAGGTCAGATGGGACTTCTGGGCATGGTCAAGTCATTGTCAAGGAAGCTCCAGTGCTAATGAGCTTGCAAATGTCCTCTCAATAACTCAGCCTTCAGAAATAATAGCACCCAAAACTGCCTCAACAGAGCAACTGAATGCCTTCAACCTGCTTTCTCTTCTTGCCAAAGTTCTCCTTTGTTTCCTCATTTGCCCAGCCATTAAGGAGCTATCATGATGCCCATCAGTGCTTTGTCACCTAATGATAAAACCATTAGCCCATTCTGGACTGCATTGTCTGCTCTGCCAGAGAGCCATTAACATCTTCCCCCACAGGGTGGAAACAGGGTATTTAAACCTGGCTCTGACCCAGACATCTTGTAGTACTCTGGACATAGGCCATCACTCTGCTGCTCAGATTCCTGTTCTTGTACTACCCTCAGACCCTTAGTCTGAACCACATTGCTTTGCCTCTTCTCTGCAGGATAGGCAAATATCACCCACTTTACCCTAACTTCTTGCTATCCAATTTTTCCCTACTTTCCTTCAGTTACCCTTCTGTGGTTGTGAGACTGCTTGGATCTTATGCAGAATTATGATATCCTCCTATAAAACCTACTTTCAATCTCCAACTGGTATCCTTGCATTAGTACTGGTATGTATGTATGTATGTAAAAGATCTTGTAAGGTTTCACCCCTCTCACAGGCCTCCCCTTTGAGCTAATAATTCCCCACCATTTCACAGAGGCAGTAATATTGTCGGTGGACCTCTGAGTCAGCCACGTTTTGGGGTAACATGTGCAAATTTAGTGCAAATCTCTGTCCTATCTTCTTTTCCTTTTTGGTGATGAATTTCCTTTTCCTAACAATACATAAGTGTCCATCCTGTTCTGAACTTACCCAGCTTTAGCTAAGCCAATCAAGGATATCACCAGCACTGTCAAGAAATCACTGGATTAAATAAACCCCAAAGAGAATCTGCAGGGACCTCAAATGCAATAACTTGTACATGAAATCAAATCATGTTTGTCAGTAAGTTCAGTGCAACACCTCAGTTGTGGAAATTCCAGAAATTAATAGAGTAGTTTGGAAGGTCTTGGTTTGTTTCACACACAGGCACCTGCACATACAAAGACTTACAGACACAGAAAAAGGACCACCTGATATTGTTACCACTGAAGAATCTAGTACAAGTTATTCATCAAAATCCCCGACTTCTGTTATCGCTAAGGTATTGTGTACATGAAGATACCTTATATTTCTGTATCTTTACATGAAAACAAAGAAAAATCCATCCTGGAGCCCTAGTTAAGTTCGCAACCATGACATGTAGAGAGGATGGGGTTAACTCTTTCTCCAATGAGAATTTTCCCTCTCTTCCAAGCTAGTTATCATGAAAACCCCTCTGGTTCCCAAGCAGCAATTGAAGAAGATGATTTTTTCCCTGCACAGCTAGTACAGGGGCAAATGGCTAACTTCCACTGTCCTGTCCTGTTGTTTCTTGAGGTTACCCTCCCCCTCTTCTTCTTCTTCTTCTTCTTCTCCTCCTCCTCCCTCCTCCTTCCTGCTCCTCCTCCCCCTCCCCCTCCAGATAGCACTTTCTTGGTAGCTTCTGTTAGGCAATACACCTTCTCACTGAGGAAAGCTATTCCAGTGCCCTTCCTATTGTTTTTCTGCCAGCAAACAAAGACCTTATTATTAATTTAGGCCTTTAGTAACTGATCTTGCTTGGTACAGAAAGGCCTTTAACTAGTTGGATGCTGCATTTTCTTCCATTGGGGGCACTGTTTTTATCTTTTATGCTTGCATTCATTTTAATTTTTTAATTGCACTTGTTTTATTTAACTGTAAACCACCTTGAGCCCCATTCTTGGGGGAAAAGTAGGATATAAATCAAATCAAATCAATAATCTAAGAAACACAAATGGGATCATGCAGTTAACATGTTATCTAATTGGCCCTAAGACTAGATAGAGTGCTTATTATATGCACTGTTGCTGGGGTAAAGGCCTGCAAATAATTGAGAATACTAGAATTGCTCTACTGAAATACGTTTCCTATGGGGCTACAGCTTGATTGACATGTGACAAGGAAACCATCTTTGTTCCCTGACAAATGGCAGTCATATGATCAGAAAAGAACACAGAAAAGGTGGTGCAATACAGATATGCTTCCATATAAAGCTAGTCTTAACAACCTAGACATTCCCAAGGTAGTATGGTGGCCATGTCCCCATGGCTCAATCAGATATGTTTTCAATTATACAAAACTTTGTCTCAGTGTTACAGGAATATTTCCCCTTTTCATGTGAGTATATCATTCGATTTTCCAGAATGATGAGTTGCTACTATCAGCACTCTTGAGGAAAGATGTATGGACGAACCTTCAGCTTCCATCCAAATCCTCCACCTGCCCATCTTTTATTGTTCTTGGTAGATAGCTAGAAATTGTTTTTAATCAGCCTTAGTTTAGAACTTCAGATTTGTTAAGAATCTTTCTCACAGACATTCACAGGATGGAGAAACAATCAGCCCAGCCTCTTATATCCTCCTTTGGAGAGGTAGTAATGCTGTAGTTGAGGGAAGTTGATTAGAACTCTTTATCTGAGAATTCTAAGTACCTCACCAAACTGCAAATACCAGGATTTTGTAGGATAAAGTCATGGCAGTTAAAGTGGCACTAAACTGCTGTAAATGTGCAGTGTGGACACATTTCATGTTCCATAGGGTGGTGGTTCCCAAAGCTGGATCTCTAGATGCTGAACTTCAGCTCTCAGAAGCCCCAGTCAGTATGCTCAGTGGTCAGAGATGCTGAGAGCTGCAGGGCATAAAGACCAGGGATGTAAGCTTGGATATCAATGTTCTATGAATGGTTGCTACACTAGGCCAGTAACATTGCCTAGTTTTACCTGCGATACTTGGCTATTTATTCTCCAACTAGTTGCATTCCCAAGAAGTAACTTTCTTCATTTCTGCCTGCATAGAAATCTTCAAGAGATTTAACTTGGTGGTTATGAAGGTCAGCACCCACATAAGGCAACATTTTTGGTGGAAATTTAGGCTAACCTAGACTTCATTTTATGCTTTAGTAACAAGAAAAATGATAACTCCCCCCATCCAAACTAATTGTTATCTTTTCTGTGCCCTGAGTCAGATAAGCAAGCCATAACTCATTAGAGTGGGAAAGAGAACTATACAACATGAACTCAAAGTCTTCTTCTGAACTTTAAAGAAAAAGATCTCTAATCAGCAGAGTGTATATTTTGTATAATTGCACCTTGGCAACCCCTCTCTTGCTCATTAAGCTGAAAAACAGACATGGTGTGTTTTTATAAGGCAAGGAAAGTCAGAGTCTTTTATCGTTTATACGTACAAAGTACGCCTGGGATCTGCAGAATCATCTGGTTTCATAGATATAATAACAGAAACATTATCATTAGACAATCAAGTCTATCTAATATAAGGAACCCAAATTTCAACTATTGTAAACTGACCTAGCTCTCCCAAAGTTAATCAGTTCTGTGCAGTTTCCCCTTTCTCTCTCTCTCTCTATCTCATTCTTTTTTGTTTGTTTGTTTGTTTGCATCTGGCCAAATCTATGAAGCTACAGTCTGCCACTTTCAAATCAAGTCACAGGAAACAAAGGAAATTAGGGGTTTTTTTCCTCTTTGGGCATTATTAAGGATTAATTACTCATTAAAATTCTTTGTGAGAAATGAAAGGGACAAAAAGCCAAGAGAGAGAGAAAGAAAGAATGCAAGTAAACCTGTACAGATGACCAAACTACCTTGGACTAAAATGTCTCCCCCAGCCCCAAGGCAAATTGGTTTTCTGTATCATCTTGCCCAGGGTTGCCTGGCACATTTTGCTGCCTGAGGCAGAATAGCAAAATGGGACCCTTCCTGACCCCACCTTTTGCATAGTAGCCAAAGTCAGAGTATTTTTGGCATGTGAAGCAGAAAATCCTAGAAGCACCTGGCAGTGAAAACACAGTGATAACAGGGAGTTGGGGTACAAAGGCTGATCCTCTTCCCTGGCTGCACAAGGGCAACTGGATGGCTCCCAAGTGCATCTCCACCCTGGACCACTGACTGGCCACAAGAATCCTCCTGGTGTCATTGTTACTGCCCTGGCTAGTCCGAGCTTTGGGGATATTAAAGATATCCCTTGATATCACAATTCGGCTGCACTTCTCTATTCCTCTACACGTGCTTGCCAGGCCACCGGACAAGCACGTAAACAAGCTCGGCCGTTAATAGCTGTAATATTCAAACTACAATACAGGCAGGTCAGAAATAGCTGACTCACTGCTTTAGGAGACCTCCAGGCAAGTACTTTAATTAAGTATGCACGCCACTTACAAAAGGCCTCTGCCCCGCGATGGCAGCTTGATGGGTAAACTATGCAATACCCAAGCACTCTGCATTTGCATACTGGCTACTCTATTGAGAACCGCTATGTTAACTCAATCATTCAGATTCTGACCTTTTGGAGGCTTTGTCTCCAACTCCAAATCTATTGTTTTCCCCCAAGTACGGCATAGCCGGCAGTCACTATTCTCCTTATAAAAACCCTTGATTCCAAGACCTTCCTCGGAGCGCTCCCAAGTTTCATCCCGCCTTGCTGCTGCTTTGCTTGGCGAGCCTCCCCTCAGCTCCACGTGCTGAGCTACATCGCACCCCAGCTTCGCTCTCTATTTTTCCTGGGCTTCAGGACAGGTGAAGTATCACCCAAACCAGCAATCCCTCTAAAAATCCCTCTATACCACTCCAACCTTTATTTTCTTTAGTTATCTTGTACGAGTGTGTCGCATACACTGTTTTGCTTGTATTTAATAAACATCATTTATTATTTCAACTTCTGTGTTCTCCTTGACTCGACCCGACCCCGTAGACATAGGGTTCAAGATCTCGCTAAGTTACCCTGACTCTCGTAACGCTAAGCAGTGCTCTGAGCTAATTTCCCCCAACTTTAGTTGAGCACATTTTGGTGTCCCTCCTGGGATCCCCAGTTCACAGGGTAACATCATCCAGCTGCTCTTCTGCACCTGGGAAGGAAGGAAGACCTGCACAAAGCTGAAGACTGCTGCTTCTTCCTCTGTACTCAAGGACAGATAGATGATGCCTGTAGCCTATCAATGACCAGGGAGTGGTGGAGCTGCACACTGGAGCTATCTGGCTGCTCTTTCACCAGCACAGTCCCTTACTTGATATGTCCTTGTTCAAAGCCCAGGAAATGCTTACATTGATCTACTGGAGGTTACACCAGCATAGGCAGCCAACAGGATTCTAGACAACCAGTTTGCACCTGTTAGCCATGTGAGAGATTGGAACAGACTAGCACTGGGGATCATATGGCTGTCCAGATGTTGTTGGTCTACAGCTCCTCCTGGTCGTAGCTAGCATTGGAAACATTGGAGGAAGAGAATTACAGCACCTTCTGCAGTTCCTGAGCTGAGCCCTCTGAATTCTGAACTCAACCCAGATTTCTATTTGTAGGGTACAGTCAAGCACATCCCAAAACTGCTGTGAGACTCACTGCCTTCTTATTGGATATCTGCTGGGAAAAACCACCACCACCACCCCACTTTGGCATCCCATTGCTAATTGGGTGAGACCAGCCAATTTTTAAAATATTATCTTTAGGTAAATTGATTATCCCTATCGTTGGCTCTTGAGGAGAAGTTTTTTCATAATATACAGGTTTTTTCCTAGTTTTAATTTTAAACATTTGTTTATTTTAATTGTGACATCTTGAGTCTTTTCAGGAAATTCTTCCTCCTCTACCTCATCATCCACGCACTTTCTTTTTTTGTTAGTCTTCATTTTGACCAGAGTAGGAAGAAATTTAGAATGTATTTAATTCTGGAAGAAATTCTTCTCTGCTTTCTTTCTCCTTCCCTTCTCAAAATCATTCATTCTCTCTCTTTGTCTTTCGCTCTCTCTCTCTCTCTCTCTCATTCTCTCTCTCTCTCTCTTTCTCTCTCTCTCTCCCCCTCTGTCTGTCTCTCTCTCTCTCACACACACACAGTATATTGTACTACATATTTATAGCAGTTTGATCACACTGTCATGGCTTCCTCGTATGGTATTTTGGGATTTGTAACTTGTCGAGGAACTTAGATCTTTCAGAGCTGTAGTTCAGGCAAGTGTATACTAGAACTCTGTTGCAGGGGATTTTACGTACTTCGTAAAACTGCAAATCACAGGATACCTTTGGATTGAAACCATGACAGTTAAAGTATGATCAAACTGCTGTAACTTATGTCATGTAGACACATTTTGCATTACTTCTTCCATCAGCATATAACACCTCTGGACATTCTCAGATCTTCTCATACCATCAGAAAATCTAAAATTTTCAGAAACCAAATCCTAAGTCTTTTTTACTCATCAATAGCAGATGCAGATTGCAGTACTAGAATGTGGGATGAGTGGATGGATTGAAAGAGTCAGTGGATCCAGTCCAAGCAAATTTACTCTTGATTTTATAGACACTCCTCTTGTAGTTGTCCCAAGCTCTATAGGAACTCTCCCGGTGCTAGAACACTTCCTGTCAGAGGACTGGCACAGACAAGCTCCTGTTCAGCTTGGGGAAGCCTCAGGAGAAGTTGTGCTAAAATCAAGGGAAGATTCGTTGCCCCCACAACACCAGGGCCACCAGTTACCCTTCAGTTGGGGACAGATCTTATTCTTTCCGATTACTTAGAAGTAAATTCCATAGAAGTACATTCAGTAGAGACGTAGTATATACATAGTATATAATTATAGCAGTTTGATCCCACATTAACAGTTCTGCTTCCATCTTATAGAATTCTGGGATCTGTAGTTTCCTGCCAGAGAACTCTAGTAGCTGTAATACTAGAGAATTTTTAAATTAAGAATTTTAACTGCAAACTCAAAAATTCCACAGGATAAATCAGTGGCAATTAAAGAAGAATCAAAATACTATAATTCCGCACTGTGAAAGGGCTCTCTGTATGATCAGACATTTAGCAGATGAAGTTTTTCTAATCACCTCATCTGAGAAAAATCATTGTCTGCTAGATTTCTTTCTACATGGCAACCAAAAATTGTAAAGAAATCTTGGCGGGCGAAAAAACCCACAACCCTCTGGCAACCTCATTCACAGGATCCAGGGCGGAGCCCTAACTGAACTACTATGTTATCTATCATGCTCTCAAACCCAGCTAAAGGCTGGTGAAAAGAGGGTGCTTGTTGCAATCCTTTGCCACTCTGCAGCTCAAGATAAGCTTTGCAAGAAGTAGGCTTTGTGTAAAATGAATTAAAGTTTAGACTTTACAAGCAAGTCTAGTGTCCTGATAATGCTTGGGAAAGCAACTGTGCTGGGTTTTACTTCTGAGGAAACATGCATAAGATTGAGCTCTTCAGCTTAAGATAAGCTTTGCAAGAGTTTGGTTCTGTCACAGTGTATTTTATGGTTTGATATCAGAACTCTTGATCTATAGCAGTACAGATCCAGAGTTGTATTGGTGGTAGCTCTAGTATTCATATAACGTGGGCCTTCACCGCAAACTGCGTTTCTGTTTGTTTACTCAGAGAGAAGTCCCACTCCTTTAAACAGGCCTTACTCACAAGGAGTGGAAGAAACAAATGGGACTTTTGGTTGTTTTTTTTTCAGTTTCTCATTTTTCCTGTCTTCAGTGCAGTTCATCTCAAGCACTGAGAATTTCGCCGGTGCCAACTTCAGTTCATCCCAAACTTTAAGCATTAAAAATCAAGGTTTGTTTGAAAATTCTTAGTTATTTGTGTGTATATTTCTTTTGATACATGGATATTTGTATGCAATTTCATCTAACATAACATATTTCCAAGCCTTTTTCCTGATGTAATAGGTTGTTATTTTAAGAATATATATTTTTTTTGTTTGCACATTTCCGTGATACATACCTTTTTGTTTCTTTGTTTGGGAAAATTAGGAAGTATGAATTTCAGAGGTGAGCTATTCTAAGTTCACATTAAAAAAATCTCTTGAAAGATTGTAAGTTCACATCAAATTTTGACTCATACAATTTTCCCATCCCAGCTCACAGCTAACTGTGCATAAGATTGTAGCTGAAACTTCCATTTTGTAGCTGACTCTACTCTCAGCTGCCATTTTGTATCTCATTCTAACAAGTAGATATCAGGCCCTTGGTGAACAAAGAAAGGTGATCTCACATTCCCAGCCCTAGAAAAATGAAAGAAATGGAATTATAGCTTCCTGGGTATTATATCATCATGGTAATAATCATCACAATGAAAGCATACTTAGTTTATTTGCTCATACGGCCCTTGCGGTGTAGTTTGCTAATTTCATATGTTTTATCAGCCTATCTATTCATCCTCCTTTTATCCAGTCAGACCCAAGTATCCTCCAAATGTGTTCCATATTCTAACTTGACTCTTTCATATTGTAGCCCCGTCCCTTGTAATGTTCGTCGTTCTGTGTTCATAGGCTGCCATCTACTGTGAGTAAAAGAAGCTGCAAGCAAACGAATGCCCAGAAAAAGATCTGAAGGCCTGTGAAGCAATTCTGTCACTGAAGACAAGCAGGTCTGGCCACGTAAGCTGCCTGGGTGGGAGACCACCTGGAAACCATATGTGAGCTGTTCTGAGATCCTTAGAGAGTGAGTAGGGTAGGCATGAGACAAATGGCAAAACAATCCAATCATCTCAATATTTGTTTCTCTGAAATTCTCCATCATTTTTAGATAAACTCTCTCTTTAGGTGCCAAAATTACGTTATTCAAATTTTTCTGATAACTGAGCTCCTGTAAACACCCCCTTTCCCTTGCACTGGACTCTTTTTTAAATCCTATCTTTCAGAACTGAGGAGCCATCAAGCAATGTGTGTTTTGGACTAGATTCTGAATAACAAAAAAGGCTCTAAAGTAATGAAAACACTGGAAATGAAAGTATGATGGTAAGTATTTAAAACTGATTGTGTTTTTCACTGTAAAAAAAGGTCTGTGGTATAGTGCTAAATTGCTCAGCAGTAGAGTCTTTTTTACATCTAAAACATTATTCATGAAATCCTGAAAAATGTACCACTGGATGTCTTTAAAAAATGGATTTGCAAAATAGGTGTACTATATTTACTATAAGTATATGTAAGGAGAGGTGTATCTGGAAATGTTCCAGAACATGTAGTTTCCAACAAAATAGCAGTGTGGGAAAAATGCATTCTTCATTTCCAATGGATTTTGAGATTTACTTTTTCAACAGATGTTAACTTTGTGATGAATCATCTGTAATAGGCAGTTAGTAATGACAACTGGAATGGCCCATGGAGGCTAGAATCTGCTTAAAATCCCTTTTAAGAGAAGACACAAATATTTCTTACTGATTGGAAGTCTGTCTCACCTGCTTTTGGAAAATGATAACTTTCATTTGGGGGAAACAAAAAAAAAATAGTTGTTTGTAGTCTGAATCTAGGAAGACAGAGAAGTGAGAGATTAAGACCATAATCTTAGCTGTGGAAGGTAAGAGCATAGGGTGCCTGAACTTTGGGAATCTGATGCATGGACAGTGATTTTACTACCTGATTTTATTGGAAATGTTGAAGGTAGCCAGCAGATCTCTGTTATTGATGGCTGAGGACTTTTCAACCCTTTATGACTCTGTCAAGATGAATCTTTTGATAGTGTCATCTCTTTCACCTGTCAAGATCCGTAGCCTAGGCCAGAGCCATAAGCAACTTGTTTAGTAATACTGGAATCAATATGACTAACTAGTAGTTATTTTGTATGCAGCAACTGGAGGAAAGGAGCTGATGGTTATGGAATGCTCTTCCACAAAGATTTTACTAGTTCCATTTTTGATTAGTTTGCATAAGCACGATGGTGACAACAATAGTTACCAATGTTATACATTTACAACATTAGCAAAAGATAGACATCTACAGCATAAGCAAAAAACTAAGGCCAATATTCCCAAAAGTTAATAATTTTAAAAGTTTATAATTAACAGTGAGGAGAGAAGCGAAGAGAAAAAGGGATGGGACAAGCAAAGGTAATAAGGGATAAATGTTAGCAAATGCACGCTTCTGTATTTGGTTTTCACAGGAGGTAAACAGCAATAAGTATCTCCCTGGTGACTAATTAATATCCTTTAAGAAATGTTCACTTTCTTTTAGACAGATGGTATGAATCATGTTATGTCTCTATTATCTGTCAGGTTGTTGTTGTGTACCTTCAAGCCTTTTCCAACTTGTGGAGACCCTAACACCAATCTATCATGGGGTTTTCTGGCACTGAGTGTGTGTGACATACCCAAGCTCACCCAGTGGGATTCCATGGCAGAGTGGAGAATCTCACCCTGCTTTCTAGGGTTGTAGTCCAGTGCTCAAACCACTATACAATGCTGGCTGTCTTTCACTACCTCTCAACAAAAATGAAGCATTTTTAGTTTCTGGGATTTTGCTGAATAGTAAACACAGCTTACTATTGGAAGAACAGGGCCACTTTTGACTGTATTTTTAATGTCCTATTCTAGAAGTGATGCTTGATTCTTCTTTTTCCCTTAAGCCTTGCTTTATAAACACTCAGTTACACTCCTAATTTTGCTTTAGCACAATAAAGCCTGACAATGGAGTCCTATTAAGGGGCAACAGTCAAGATGAAGTTCATATAGCACCATCTGTTCCCAATATGTTTAGGATAGATTACAAGAAAAAAGCTTCACATGGATATCAAATGGCTGCCATTTGGCATATATGTTGTGGGCATGTAGGTGAGGTACACAATGTGATTCATCTAGTGATGTTTCTGTAAATGTCTGGTGGCACATACCTGCAGAACCAATCATTTTAGAATTTCAATTGCTGCCTGTGAATGTGGTGCCCCATTACAACTAAATATCAGCAGACGGCATGGGAATAGGCTGGTGTGTGTAGAATAACTATAATCTGCATGAATTTTATGATTTAACTTGACAGTTAAATTGACAGTTAAATTGGATGGATTCGTGCATCCAATGGGTTTCACATGGCCCTTTGGGGAGATAACCAGCATGGCTCTTGGGACACCCATTGGCACCCACCGAAGTTCCCAACACCCTCAATTTTTGCCTGAAAAATAATCTAAAAACCCTAAAAATGTCTTTAACAATAAATAATGCTCTTTCAGGAGTCCCACAGAACAGCAAGGTTCTTTCTCCTCCTCTAGTAGCCAAAAAGTTGAGTGAAAATGACGTAACACCACTTCTGGTCATCAAAATGGAGGCTGCAGTGTCATGACTGTGACCCTCTTACATCTACGAAATATCTATAAAATTATTAATTTTATTGTTAACCACCTTTAATATAAAAGTTGGGTCCCATCCTAGGAGAAAGGTGGGCCGTTAGATAGATAGATAGATAGATAGATAGATAGATAGATAGATAGATAGCTTGATAAGTATTTGTTCATCCTGCCAGTCTCCAACAACCCAGAAATAGCCATTTTTGGAAGGCTGCACTGCTTACAAGATGGGTTATGGGAGCTAACTTCAGGAGACATAGTTATATGCATCTAGATTTTGGAGGCAGGTTGTTATCAATATGCAGATGATAGCTCTATCTCACTTTTACAACTGATATAAAACTGAAGCTGTGCAAGTTCTGAAATGTTGTTTAGTTGTAATGAAGGACTGGATGTGGGGGAATAAACTGAAGTTTAATCCAGACAAGACAGAAGTTTGATTGGTCAGCAGGAAAGACAATCTAGGGCCATTTCTGCACCGGGTATTTAAAATGGTGCAGAGCGACCTCCCACGGAGGTCTTCTGCACCATAGAGTGGACTGTTGTGGACTACTTTTTGTAGTTCCACACCTCAGTCCAGTTCTGCATGACCGGAACTGGTTGTGCAGAGTGCTTTTTAAAAACCTCTTTTCTGAGGTTTTTAAAAAGCACAGAGTGGGCAACCCCATTTAGCTCCGTCGCCGCGTTCCGGAGCAGATTTGCAGGCGTGCGCAAGTGCATGCCTGCAGATCTTCTGGGGGCGGGCTTTTGGCTGGTGAGCTTCTCTGGTTGGTGGAGAGCCTCCACCAACCGGAAGCCGCCATTTTGGACGCCAGAGAACTGCGGAGTGGCGAACTCGCGCTGCTGCTCTTCGTGACGGACTCTTCCGGTCGCAGGAAAAATCCAGTGAGTCCCATTTGTGCTCATTTCTGCCCGATTCACACCCCACGTGTGGAAAGGGCCTAGAACTGAAATTTCAGCTTGCTTTGGTTCATAGCATGGGTGTGCTCTTGGACCTGCATTGCTATGGGAAGGCCATGTGGCTGCTGTGCCTGGAAGAGCATTTGCTCAGCTTTAGTTGGTGCACCAGCTGTGTCTTTTTCTAGCTGGGTTTGGCCACAGTGGCTAACGCCTTAGTCATTTCCCAGTTAGACTGCTTGAAATGCACTCTAGATGGGGCTGCCCTTGAAATGTGTTTGGAAGGTACTGCATGAGCAAAATGTAGCAAACTATTCTCTGGGGTACACTTCCAAGGTCACATATCAATGATATTATACCAATTGCACTGGCTTCCAGTTTAACTTCTGACCTCAGTTCAAAGTGCTGGTTTTGATATATAAAGCCCTAAATGGCTCAGGGCCAAGATATCTGAAAGTCTGCCTCCTTCCATATGAGCTGTCCTAAAATTTGAGATGTTCAACAGAAACTCTGTTATGTTTCTCATCACCCCAAGTGGTAAGGAAACTGAGACAGGTCTTTCTCTATTGCATTACTTAGGTTGTGGAATTCTGTCCCAAGGGAAGACTTGATTCCAGCCCTCTTGAGCTTCCAGTAGGCACCCAAGGCAACATTTTTTCCATGTGATTCTTTGTCTGTAAAACTAGGATTGTTCTTTAGCACTCTTTTAATTGTACTTGGGTTTAGTTTTTAAGAATACTGGCCAGAATTTTGTATCACCTAATTAGCTATGTAACCATCTTAGTTATATAGCTAAGTAGTGTCTCCCAGACCAACCTCCCCAATCCTCACTTACTAGGCAGCAGTCATTGTAAGCAACAAAGATCTGTTTCTCCGCTGAATGGGAAGCCACTGGCTAACATCCCCACCGCTCTTCTGTGAGTGATCACAAGTGTGACAGCCCAAATCAGGGTCCATGTCACAATTCCCTCCCAGCATATCAGAAATTGCTCATGGGAATACATTGGATTGTGAATATGAACCAGTTATGGATGCATAACTCTATTTAGGCATTCCTAACAGCATTGGTGAATTCCAGCCATTTTTTAAAAAATAACGATTTTAATGTGTTTTAAATACTTTTTTAAAATCTCTTTTTAACCTATTGTGTATCATGTTTTTAACCTCGTGGGTTGAGAGCTAATAAGCAAATCTAGAAATTAATTAATTAACTAATATTCATGGATGGGTGAGCATACCATGTATGAGGATAATGCTGTAGATGGTTATGACGGAACCATGAATTTATTTAAGAGTCAAAAACAGATTAGTGGTACTTTCCTGTGTGTTGTTGATGCCACAGTAGATCAGAACCCAGGTGTCAGAAGTTGCCAGATGCTTTCCTTTAATAATATACCACTCCTATTTAATTCAGTCCCAGCAGACACATCTAACTGCATAATGAAGTATTATGCATTAGACCAAACACTGGATTCCTACTCTAAGGGACCTCCAATCCAAATTAGACAGATAATCTAATGAGACCTTATGCAGCATCATCAAAAAGAGGTTGAGAAACAGAAAGGAGAACACAGCTTATAGAGAAGTAGACTCTTGGGAAAACGTATGAATGATAGATATATAAATAGGTGTACTGCATTCTTTGGTGTAAGAAAGAGAGAAGGCAGGATGCTGATCAGAGCCACAGTTAACATGCTGGAAAACCGCAAGAAAACTGTAAAAACTGTGATAGTTTAGGCCTAAGGAAACCTGCCACTGCACAGAATGATGCATGTAGCCCTTATAGTCCCTATTAATCTTGTGCTGTGATGGCAACACTATCTGGAGAAGTGTTTTCCTTAAGTTATAAAATTTCTTCTGATCTTCATGCAGGAAGCAAGAATAAAAAAAATGCTATCTATATGGTAATAGAGTGTCAGCATGGTATAGTGGCTTGAGTTTTGGACTACAATCTTGGAGATCAGAGTTCGATTCCTTGCTCAGCCATGATAACCCACTGGGTGACCTTGGGTGTGTCACACACTCTCAGTCCCAGAAAACCCCATGATAGGTTCACCTTAGGATTGTTGTAAACCAGAAATGACTTGAAGGCACACACCACTGACAACAATATGGTAATAGTGCAGAGGGTCAGAACAGAGAAACAGAGACCCTTTCCGCACGAGGCGAGTGAATCGCTCCGTGCCATTACTTACTGGGTCTTCTGGGTCCAAAGTAACGCAGACTTTTCCTTAAGCTCTTCTGCAGGGCTCCTCCATTAGTCCAGGGCAAATCGGAGCAGTCCGAGGTCTTTAGATCCGTACTGCTCCGGCTGAAAATGGCGGCTTCCTGTTTCTTCATGGGTCTGGACCAATCGCTGATGCTGGCCATGCCCACAGCCGCCCCCCACTGATCGCAGGCTCGCATTGGTGCGAGCCTGCACATCTGCACTAGTCAGCAGGAACGCAATGGCACGCTCCAGAAGATTGAAAGACCAGATTTTTCCGGTCTTCACTTAGCGTGCTGGAGGACCACTTCGGGGTGTTTTGGATTGGACTAAGGTGCGGAACTAGGGTAAGTAGTCCGGACCTAGTCGGATCCAAGGTGCGGACGACCTCCGTGCCAGGACGCCTTGGCCCGTTTTAACTTCCTGGTACGGAAAGGGCCAGAGTGAGAAAGCTCGATAAATTTAAACCCTAGACTTACTGGCTGGTGTTCAGTATTGCAATTACAGATTTGTAACCTAGAGTTATGGATCCAGAAGTGGTCTGCATTCAATAAAATCATGTAGTATAAATCTATATAAATGCCACTCTAGCCGACCTTAAGAGCCAGCAACTGGGTAAAGGAAGTCTGTTTAGTTTCCAGTTGGGGCACAGGGATCATGATGTTTCCACATCCCTCTTGCCAGTGAGTGAGACAAACATCCTCCTCTTTATATCTTCACCCAATCTGGCTGCTAGCTTTTAAGGTGGAGGCAGGCCAGGAGACATTACATAGTTATACAAACATAGGATATTGGCAGTTATCTTAATAGAGAGGAGCTTTTGATGGCTATGTGCATTATTTCCATTATGAATCAATCAATGATCATCTCTTTTGTCCTTGCTGCTACCACCGTCCCATTCTTTACAACTAAGATTCCCAAATATCAAGACATGGCCTTGAGTTGTAAGGGCCTGGACTTTCTTTTATAGTCCTCAGAGCAAAGAGAAGAATTTCAGGATGAAAGCACTGATTTGAAAAGTATGTGTGTATGTATTTCCCTCATGTAAAACTTGCTCTTTTTTATTTGAAGGGTGGGATTTGCGCAATTTTGGTTGCTGCCTCTTCATGGCATCACCACAAGCTGCCCGTTATAACATCACCAGCAGCCACCCCATGTCATATCACAAGGGGTCTCTCTAACACTGAGGTTATGGCATGAAAATTTTAGCACTTGAGATTGCCCTGATTGGCCATCCAGTTTACAACTGATTCTACCTGGCTGACTAGTAGTTGCACTAACATAGTTGCACTGAAAGCTTTCTCTCTCTCTCTCTCTTTTGTAAGATCAGCTCAGTCCTCTAACTGGACTCAGAGAATCTGATTGCTACTTGATGTCACTAACTGCAGTTTGATGAATCATATAGGAAATGCAAGGAAGCCTTGATACTTTACAGACAACCCTGAATTGACAAGGTAAGAGATAGCATTTTTTTAAAAGGTTCCCAAATCTTAGGTCCTGTAGTAAATATAGATTACTTCCTGACCCCCTCTTCTCCAGTCCTCAAGGCAATGGGAAAAATCTCAAGACAAAAGAATTGCCTTGAAAAGTGTGTGTATATATATTATTCTCATTTGTTAGATTTGGGTTGCTATGCTGTATGACTCAGAATAGCATAGCAGGTCTGCTATCATCTCCTGACTCAGTGAACAGCCTCTGAGGCCCCATTTGTGGCCATTCCCAGCTTCATGGGGAGCAGACAGGATCACAGAAACATTTGCCTACATCTCCATGGCCAGATGCAAAATGATTACAGCAGTGCTGTGATCTCAAGAGGACCCTGGTGAAACTCAGTGTTTATGTCATCATCCTTGCATCTGAAGCTTCTGCAATCTCTCTATTCTGCACAAAGCAAGGAACAGCAATGGGGAGGGGAGCAGGTTGAAGAGCTCCAGAAGATGTTCAGTAAGTTAGAGAGGTTGGGATGCTGCAAGGAGAAAGTGGGAAAACCAATCCTCGTAGCACACAAAAACATCACATGTATATGTAAGGGAAGCTTACTTGTGCACATTTCCCTAACAAGATACCAGCCTTGGTGGGGTTTTTATTGGAATGGCATAGTCTGTGCAACAGTCATTGATGTTTATTAGATCCCACTTAATGCCATCACCCAGGGTAGGCCCTTTTAACCAAACCCTTGTAACATCTCTCAGGCCTGCCCGTTCTGACATCATAAAGGACCATCCCTAGGTCTCAAGTTTTAGTCCTGAAATCTGAGGGCCTGAAATAGTCCTCACCTGGCAATACTAGTAAAGGCATTTAGATAATGTACATAAATCATCAAGGCTGGAGACCAGAAGTACTGAGCTACAAGAAATGAATTACTTGGACTTTTGAAACCAGAGATAGAAGATGAGATTGTAAAAGAGTACATGATAAGATGGACCCAAAACTTTGGGCATAGAGTCCATATATAAATATGGGGAAAATGTGGATCAAAGATAGAAAATTTACTTTGTGCACTAATTTAAGAGAAAACTTGTATACAATAATGTATCTAACCCCAAATGGACTATCAAAAATGTCCCAAAATATTTCAGATCAATGTTGGGGATGTCAAGATAAGGAGGGCATTTAAAAGTAGATTTTGTAACGTTGCCCAAAATGTTTCTGTTGAGCACTATAGGTAAAGAATTTGATAGTAAATATAGATTACTTCCTTGATACTTCTTTGATATATGACAATAGCAGCAAGAATATTGTTTGCACAAACTTAAAAATAGACTGAAGCACTGACAATGGAAAGATGGATTGTTAAGGTTGTTGAGTTAGTCCAAATGGCCAAATTAACACGGGGTTCTAAAGGAAAAGTCAACAGAAGATTTTTGAAAGATCGTAAACCATCTATGGATTTTTTTTTTTTAGCAGTATTTTAAAAAAGCAATTTTCCAAAGTCTGATCAGAGGGCATTTCCTCACAGTCATAATCAAAAGGCATTGTGAAGCTATTTCATCTTTTCCCTCCTTAATGGATTTTCTGCAGTTTCGAAAAAGTTTGAGGTAGCAGTAGGAAAACAAGGAAAGGTCACGAGCGGTGGAAAGTATCATGTAAAGTCCCTGCAAAATTCAGTGAATGAGGCAGGGCAATGGTATGGGAAGCATCTCATCTGGATTCACTGAGGAAATCAAACCAACTCTGAACTTTACCTAAAACACTGAACCTTAATATTTTCCTGAACTGGAAGGAAAACTAAAATACCAGCTGAAAGTCTTTGTACAACCTGAACTTGAACAGCCTCACACAAACAAAAATCCTGACAATAGTTCAGAATAAGGATTTGGTTAAAAAAAATGGGCAAAAATACAATCTGATGTAGTGTTCCATCAGAACTAAAATGAATTGGAATGAGCACCTAAAATAAAGCTAACATCTGGGAGGATTTAAGTGTATAACCTCTATCAACAAAATGGGAAAGAGATTTAGGTCAAGAGTTTTTCAGCAGAGTCCTGGAAATGGATCTGGGAGAATGTTCCCTTGGAAACCTGATGTTTAAACCTAAAGGAGAGCTTTATAAATTCATTTTTAGATGGTATCTTATACCTAAAGACATGAGCCACATAGACTGATGTACGGATGATATAGGCAGAGATGTACATGTATGACAGCCGGATATTGATAGAACAGCCTCTGAACATTATTTATTTAATGTAAAATACATTTTGTAATATAATGTATGATACATACACATGCACTTATATAGCATAAAATAGACACAGCTCAAGATCCTGCATGGGCACAGTTCTGCTCCCTCCCACAGCACACCACCTACTTCTGTGCCACCTGGTAACTTTTCCTACACCACTGAGTAGCCAGGGAAGGGTGATAGTCATCAGGTAGCATCCAACTGCATTTCCGCAAACAGGTGCACAAAGAGTACATCCTTCTCCTGGATCTCTAGAAGACCCCTGGGAGGTGTAGGAAGAAGCCTACTTTTTCCTGTGTCTGTCTGTAAGAACAGAGACAGATACTGTCAAGACTTCATTCTCCTGGCTACAAAATAGCTGGGGGTGAGTGGACAGGCAACATAGAGGTAGGTGGCATGGTCTGAGTGATAATGGTAGATAAAAGTTTTAAATGCTTCTTTTAGATGTTGCCATTGCCACTGCTAAACAGACAGTCCTGGTGCACCAACCCTTTGAACTGTGGCTCTACTACGTCACTATTTGTGTGGAAAAGAGTCATTGGAGAGGGTGTGCTGCCTGGGGGCTAACTGTAGGGTTCCTGATTTCTATGGCCAAATACCATGAACACTTTTTTCACCAAATATATAATGTATATGCAGCTAGTTTTTTCTGTCTTTCTGTCTCCCTTCCTCTCCTCCCCCCAACATACAACACAAGTGCGCACAGCTGCAAGAGTTAACATTCCACACTTGCTGAGCATACTCAGCCATCATTGGGCTGATTCAGTAGTATTCTTTTTTCCTAAAGTTTTTGTGTCCTTCTGCAAACTGCCCCCTCCCCCGCCTGCTCATCCTCTGCTCTTCAGTACAAATGGTGCTAGTCTGCTTCCATAAGAACAGGAATTCAGATGACTGCGCCCCTCCCAACATGGAATCCTCCCGTCATCTCAGCAGCCCCAAACTACTGACCATGCTGGTTGAGAAGTGAGGAAGTCTGTGGACCAAGGCCTTGGGCGAAGGTCACTGGTTTCAAGAAGCCTATTCTAAGGTGATGATATTGGCTTTTTTGGATAAATCTCCATACTAAGCTTGCAGATTTTTCATTATAATCCCCTTCCCAGCAATCTTTCTCACAGATTTTATCCATCTTCTCTGAAACAGTTGCTTCTGAATTTTATTCTGCTGTATCAAAGTTGTGCCTCTCTTAAACATGAAGAGTGGTCATGGATATTATGGTTCATAAATCACCTTGGATCATCTGTCCTTCCTTAGTCATTCCTATTTTCATTCCTTCTTATATTCTTATTTGAAAACTCTTATTTTGAGAGCCAGTGTGGTGTAGTGGTTTGAGCATCAGACTAGGATCCTGGTTCTCAATGACGGAAACCTGCTGGGTGACCTTGGGCATGTCATACACTCTCAGCCCCAGAAAACCTCAAGATAGGTTTACATTGGAGTCACCATAAGTTGGAAATGACTTGCAGGCACACATGAACAACATTGAGGCATTTCCTTATCAATATTTCTGCAATTGCTCTTCTGTCATTAGTAGTTTTTTTCTTTTTTCTTTAGCAGCACATTCTACTGGCAGAAGTTTGGATTCAGGCTAGGCTTCCTTATGCTAAATCAAACACCTTGGCCGCCTGATATTGGTCAGAACTCCCAGAATCCTTGGTAATTGGCCAGTGCTGGTCAAGTATGATAGAGATGCAGTCCAACAGTATCTGGGAACATAAGTTTGGGAATCACTGCTCTCAGTTGCTTTGGCTGCAACCTTGTGCACATCCTCCTAAGAGTGAAGCCTATTGAACACAGTGAAATTTACCTTTGAGTAAAGTTGCATAGCACTCCAGCCTTTGCTCAGAAGCATAAATCAATTCATCTGCTCATAGTCACAGACAAATGTGACTAAACTTAAACATACAACCATTTTAAGAGTGTCTGTCATTCCAACCTGCCTTACTTGTTGCTAAAATTCCCTGCATAGAAACAAGTGAACATATTTTATGCCACAGTCTGGCTATGTTTACATTAAATATTCCTCAAGCTGGGAATATGGCCACATTTCCCTGAGCTTGTTTAGTGACAAATTTGGAGCAAGCTCCCAGCAGATTTTTCAGGAATTTTGACTGAAAGAAGGGAAAAGAGAGAAGCCACTATTCCCATCTGCAGGGGGAGGGGAGATGATATAATTTAATCACAACAAGGTCTTTACCTACCTCTGGAGTGAATTTGGATGCTAGTTCTGAAAAACAGATAGAACATTGCTTGACATGGGATAGTATAGTATTCCTGATTCATGCACCCATAGCGATGAAAGTAATATTTTGAAAATATTTTTTAAAAATGGTTTTAAAAGTTTCAAAAAACCTTGATGAGAAAAATTCTGGACTGATTAGAACCTTTGCTTTATAAAGCAAACAAACAAATAAACAAACAAATAACATTTGCTGTTTGGGACTTAGTCTGCCCAAAATCCATAGTTGTTTTGCATAGAAAACAGCATTTATTCTTGACAAATGCTTTTGGGAATGTGATCTGCACAAAATATGATGTGTTATACTTCCATAGGGAGCAGCATTTCATGGACGGGAAACAGAATTTTTGTGCAAAAAATGTAAATTATTCTCTGCACAGAAAATAATATTTCTGCACAGAAAAGTTGCTTTTCCACACAGAGAATACTGAAAGCTTTCTGCAAAGAAATACCACGTGAATTTTGGATAAACTCCCAGCTAAAGTATTTTCTGCAGAAGAAACAGAATTTTCTCTACAGAAAACAATATTTCTGCACAAAGGAATAATTTTATGCAGAGAAAATGCTGTTTCTTGTACAGAAAATGCTTGTTCTTGCACAAAACACACTGTGTGAAATTTTTGTGCAGAATTTGTTTTGAATTGCAATTTGTGTTCAGTGCCTACTTGTGTCCTTTGAAAAGAAAACTAACAAAGAATTCCTCCCCTATGCACGTCAGGGGCGGGGGTGTAATCTCACAGTAAATGTAATGGGTAGAATCCTCTGTGTCAGTTAACGAATGCATAACCTAAACTGTGACTGTGATGTATTCACGATCCCTATGTAGCCCCTTGGGACCATGAAAGTCCCCCAGTGCCAGGCAGCAGCCACTGTAATCAATGGAGGTCTGTTCCTTTGTCAATTGGAAGCTGCTGGCTGATGTTCTCCCCCAACCCTCAAGTGAGCAAATTCCAGTATGAGGAGAAATTGTGGTATGGGTCCTACTTCTGCCTGTCATGCTGGATATTGCTTATGATGAGAAGGAATGGGAAGAGCAGTGAGCTCCTTCCTGAGTGACAGGAGAACACGCCTGCTCATCAGCTACAATGGCTGCTGCCTGGTGAGTGGGCATTGGGAGCAGATTGGGCCAGGATTCACTTCACAGCACCATAACTACAGTGCTCACACATATATATCTCCCATCCAGGACTCTGGACAATCATGGAAATAGTATTCACTAATATAGGGTCCATGCTTGCTTGCTGGGTACTATGTGATTAGGCAAGTAACTCTAGTTCAAATTACTAGGATGCCTGGAAACCACCTTAAATGGCTTTCCCTGTGATAGAAAAGGGTGTTTTATTTTGTTTTTAAACTTGTGGCTCTCTAGCAAATTATTGCTTGTGAAAAAAATGTATGGCTATTCCCCTCCATTCCTCCCAACACAAATGCCTGTGCTTAGCCCACTCAGCAAATCTTTAGGAAAATAGCTAAGAGGATTTTCCTCTTTGGATTAAACGATCTCCAATGATCTCACCCTCTGTGAATCAGCAGGCGGCTAGAATAGAAAAAGAGTATACTGTGGTTTTAATTTAGGGCAAGATGGATGTGTCTTTTCATCATTATATGGTCAGTGAACAATAGTAGGCAAGAGCATGTCTCAGGCTGAGGCTAAAATGATTTGGTTCTAGTAAAGGTTAATCACTGCAGCAGTCTCCCTTTCCTGTCTTGCCTTTCTGTGGAATGTTTATATTTATACATTAAAATCTAGTATATCCGTTAAAAACACAATTACCGAAGCAGAAAAGTATGGGGCTACTACTATTGCTAGGTTCTCCTGATCTTTGGGCCTGGCCCAACTTCTCTGGTCCTCAAGATGAGAGTACTGCCTTGAAAAGTGTGTGTGTGTGTTGTTAAAATAGGTATTTTTTTATTTGAATGTCAGACTCTGTGCATCTGTGGTTGATACTTAAGGTATTTTACTTTACGACATATCAGGGCCTGGACCTTGTAACATCACCTGTGTGACATTCCCAGGGCCCATTCACAGTGACATCATAAGGCATCCTCCCTGGATCTCAGATTTTGGCTCTGGGATAATCCTGAACTATAAACCTTAAGTGATGCTACTGTTACAACCACTACTTCATATTGTTGTTGTCCTTCTCCTCCACCTCCTTCTTGTCAGTTGAGTACATGTGATTTTCAGTCCAAAAGACTTCTTGAACTGGATTGGATTTATTAGGTCAACATTAATTACATTGAGTAATCATGTGATTCCTATTGATTTAATATCTACTATTTTTGGAACTAACAATTGGACTTAGCTTCATCACCATCATCACTGTCATCTTGATGGCTGAGATTCTGCACTGCATAAAGCTCAGTCCACACAGTTCCACCTGGCTACTGGGTTCCTCGTTATGCAAGCCCTCTTGACAAGGTAGCACACACTCCTTCAGACATTTAATGGCTGGTTGAGTGTGCATGGCAATCGCTTCAGCAGTTTCCCTGCAGCAAATGCTACAGCATGCCATCTGGCAGCATCCAGAAGTGAACAGCAGCTCTCCCCCTTCAGGAAGTATGATCTTTTTTTCTAGGTGTACCTAGGTAACGTACCACATTGTCCTCTAGACACTGAGAGAACACAAGTCTTTCCTCTGCAATAGGCTTGCAAAGCAGACAGGGAGATTGTACAAAGAGGTACTAGATAGTTCCTTGCACAACAATCATAAAAGGACATGTACTTAGAAAGCATTCATACATCACCAACAGAATTACAACTATTGTAACTATTTCTCAAAGCAATTTGACATCCATTGCCCTCAAATATTTATAGTTTCTTCTACCTTTCCTTTCTCACCATCTTTTGTTGTCAGGTTTTCTCATAAGATCTCAGTGCTTCTGGGAATCCCCAAACCCATGCAACTCTCTTGATGGTAGGCCAGCTATCGTGAGTTGAAAACTTTGCTCTGTCATTTGGCATCTGCTCACCTGTACTGAGAGGGGAAGATCAGTATTATGCCAACACATTTCCAGCAAACAGACATTCAGCATTTGGAATGTAAGGCCTGATTGCAGCAGATATACCAGATGTTTGAGGGGCATTCTGATACAAGCATGTCTGGTGCCTATTTTCAATATTGGATTTGGGATATCCCATGTCACCCCAATGTGGGATCCAACTTTAGGATTCTGAATATGGGATGTCCTGTACAAAACAGAATGGCTCGGAAAAGTATCGCCATCACTTTCTATCATTTTTGAAAGGTAAATTTCACATTAGATTTGACATCCTCTTAATTAAAGAGCTGGTTTGAGTTTTATCATTTTCTCTTTTTTTCAGAAGAAAAGTTATTCATCTAATACTTGGAGTTCAAGTTGTTCTTTAAACTTATAACCTAAATCCTTTAGTGAAGTTCAGCCATCCATTATTATAATTATCATGATGTTGTTCATGATTCAATTAATACCTCTTTTTTCTCTCTTCTGGACTTTTTTATTGAAAATTGCATGTATGTATACAAATAGTATAATACTAAGCATTACACCTTGTTTTTTCTCTCTCTGAATCTGCCCTTTGCTTGGGAGTTTCATAGAAATGCATTCTTTTATAGTCTTCCTTTCCCTCTTATTCTTTGTTACTTATGATATCTGAAGCCAAACACATATTAGAATCAAGTTCATTTACCTACTTTGCCCCATCAACTTTTATTCTACTTCTGTGCTGTTATACCTAGTTTGAATCTTCCTTCCCTGCCTTTCCCCTTACACTCAGCTCAACAGTGCAGAGGATTTTTGTTTAACTTAAAGCGTACCTCTTTGGCCTGTCTATCAGTAGGCCTCACTTGCCTTCTGGTTTTGCTCTGCGGACATTTCTTTCGGATTTAATTTCAATATGTTGTTTTGTCTTCTGTTTTCTGCTTCATTTAAATATGGATTTTCCATCTCCTTTTGCAGTAGTTGTTAACTCCCACACAGAGAAAGCTCATAAACAAAGAGGAAAATCCCTAGAATTTAAATTCCACTCTTTATGTCTACCACAAAAACCACCCCTCCCCTGCAAATTCCTTCTATTTAAGATGATAGTTCCAGATTTTATCAGTCTGACTGGTTTCCATTAAGTTTTACAGCACAAAGACATTAAATAAAACATGGAACCATCTCTACTGCACTGTCAGATTTTGTTCATTTTCTGTATTTTTATTCATTAACCAGCAGACCACATTTCCACACAGAAAAAGACAAAACGGCTCTTAAAGACTGTTGTTTTATCAGCTGAAGGCAAAAGCTTCAATGATGAATCAGCAGGGGACCAAGAACTGAATGGAAAAAAAAATATTATAGGTAACTTATCCCTCGTGGAAGAAATGGTGGCTTTTATTTATTCAACTATAACTTATCTCACCCTTCAGTGTCTCAAACAAAAAAAAAGGAGGGAGGGGAAGAGGGACACTTAATCTGAAAGTTTCTTGGCCTGCAAATGTATTTGCATATTTTAAAAAAAGTTCATTAAACTCAGAGCTTGGAAAGTTATTTTTCAAAAATAATCTGTTCCTGTTACTCGTTCTTCTGCTTGGAAAGTAACTTTGCTGTTATTCATTACAGTGTTGACAAAGTAATTTGCCAGATCACTTGTTGCACAACTCCTTACTTTTTTATTACTTTCCATTTCTTTAAAAAACTCTTTGGACTGGTAATAGAATGACACAAAACCCAATAAATTCCTGTCAAAATACCTTAAAATGCTTTAAAATACCTTTTCAAAGCAATTTCTGAAAATAACTGAAAGTAACCATATTAAATTCCTTACACTCTCATTACCCCAAAATGTAACTAGTGTTGGAGAACAGAATAGCAGAAGCTTATTGGAACAGAAACTTACTTAATTTAGAAGGGAATTAAGTGGTGATTAGAGAGGATTTATGGTACCATATGTTAACAAGAACCATCTATTTATGGATGCAATTTTAAATCTGTCATTTAGTTATTTACTGGCTACCTTTAAAGGACCATCTTTCTTGCAGGGAATTCAAGGGAATGATTCCTTGCTGTTCATTTTATCCTCACGGTAATCCTGTGAGGGTGGTTAGAAAGATAGATGGCAACTGGTCTGAGGTCCCCAGTGAACTCCATGCATTCCTTGGTTATTTGTAAAATTTGGTTCTAGAAAAACGTCATAGAAGGACAAGACATAAACACATACCTAAATAGTACTGATCAGTCCCAACTAGAGTAGATCTATTAAATAAATTGTTGCCTGGTGAGTCAACACACAGAAAAATCCCATTCATTCAATGAGTCCACCCTGGTGAGGCCTAAAATTAAAATTCAAGTTGTATAGTCTTCATTTGGAAAGTACCAATAATTGTCATTTAGTACTATATAACTTTTAAGATGTTAAATGGAAATTACTAGTTTTTTATGAACATAAGCCCTAATATTGCATTGATTAGCAGATCAAGGCACGGGGTGTGTGTGCATGTAGGGAACAAGTAATTCAATAAATATGTGTTATAACTTCCATAAAAACATTCTCAGTCCAAGACTGGTTGGATAAGCTCTATAAAATAAAAATTAACTATTCAGCCATGTGCACTACAATGCATTGATCCCAGTGGTAGATAATATTAACACGTTATTAACACAATATTGTTAAACACATTGTTAACGTAATATTAACACTCTACACACTGTTGAGCAGTGAGTGCAGAGAAACCCGTCTAGTAGATATGTGGTCAGAAACACATGTGTATATGTTCTTTAGGGTGGAAGCAACTCAGTGAAAACATTCACCTATAAACTTTTTTTTTAAAAAAAATAAAACTGTAATCCATAGTTTTGATGTTGTTTGTTGTTATGCATAGTCAAGTTAACTCTGAGTTATGATGACACTCAGCAAGATTTAATCAGAGGAGATTTAGCATTACCTCCCTCTAAAGCTGAGAGAGTGTGATTTGCCCAAGGTCACCCAGTGGGCTTTCATGGCTCAAGGGGGATTCAAACTCTTGTTTCCTGGAGTACTTTTCCAAACACTCAGACCACTACACCACACTGGCTTTAGCCACAGTTTTACCATGCCATAAAAGAAAATTAGGAGCACAATAGCCATCACTGATAGCCCAATAGGACCTAAAAATCCAAGGACTGTGCTAGATTTATAATGTGAGACCACAATTCTTCCATCCATGCTGAAGGAACGTGTAGTAGAGTAGCTACAAGGCATCACCCTCCATGCCACACACTCCTATAGAAGCAGAGTGGCATAACATGTGCAAATGCTTATTTATAGGGACAGATACAAATTTAGACATAGTTGCTATAATTCACATATAACCCATCTCACCTTAATGAGGAATATTGTGTCCAGCTGACTTGGTATCTAAAACAGACTAAGTGCTGACAGGCAACTTCAAGGCTGCTCTCTGGTCTTATGATTCTGCTCCTGAATGGCTTCATAGTTGTAGGAGTGGTTTGAAAAGTGAGGGAAAAAGAAATAGCCTTTGCAATGCAGTTGTGCGCCCAGAACCTTTCCAAGGTGTCCCATGTATCTCAGCCAAATATGATGGTAAAAGGCTTGGAAGCTCAAAATTCACTGAAATTGTATCTCTGCTTGTGATGTGAAACAACAGGACTGCTAAAAACTGCCACATGCTGGAAGATCACACAGACCATGGATAGGAACATCTGCCCATTTCACTTTTTCTGGCATTTGAATATATAAAACCTTTTGTAAATTCTTAAAAACTTAACTGAAATGAAGTTTTCTCCCATTTACAGCAGCCAAATGCAACAAAAACCGCTATTCTTGGCCCAGGCAGGACTATGTATACTTCACTGGTGAGCAGAATCCTTTCTACTGAAGCAGACATATAATGATTAAATGGTTGCAGGGAGTCATTTTTCTAGTGTGTGTGTGTGTGTGTGTTATTAATGTTTTTATGTTTTAAAATAATTTTACACTTATTAGCATTTAATAGCATATCATTATAACTTGTTCACGCATGTTTTAACTTTGTTATAATCATGTTTTTTTTCTTTTTCTTGTTTTAGTATTTGTAAGTTGCTTTAGGTCGTATGCCAGAAGAAAGGTAATATCAATGAATTAATTAATTAATTAATACTAGTGTTGATAACCCTCTCAAAAGAAAAGGGGCACTAACTCTTAACACATTAATAACATGGCTGAATACTCAGGGGATATAAAATCAGACCTGCTAAGAGTTAAGCATACAAAGAGGGTGGATCTGTTTATCCCCTTCTTCTTTTTTTTGTTAAAAATAATCTCAGATTCATTCCATCCTTACTACAGAAAAATGTGTAAACCCTGGTGAATTCTTATAAAAATGAACTGAAACAAAATCCACATCCACCCCTACACAAGTCCTGACCTTGCTTATTTTAGGAGACATCTGCTTATTGTAACAGGGCTACAGACATGTTCCGAAGACAATTTCTAACAGCAGAACAACATGGACGTGAAGCTCACACACTGAAACAGTTCCAGGACTTGTTTTCGCCGGATTCCAATACGTCTGCGTTAGTGAGCACACATGATGGCAATTACGACTTTGGCACATTTGAAGTCAGCTGCTTGCTGATCTAGAACTTAGATAGGAGCCAAGCTCTTTTGGTCCAAGTTGAGAGAGAACATCTTGAATCTGTTTCTAGGCATATGAAAAATTAATTGAATCTCTATGGGCTGAAGTCTTCCCAAATACTAAACTATCAGATGGTTTGTGGTACCCTGCATGAAAAGGGATAACCTGTTCAGCCTTTAAAGTCAGAATAATTTTGTCTGCAGGGTTATTGAGAGATGTGTAATGAAAAATTGCCACAGTAAGGGAGCTCTAAGCCAAAGGAGTTTGTTTATAGATTGTATGCTAACAGTACAATGAGAGGGACTAAATACCTCCCACTCTCTTTGATCTATTGGGCACTGACATGCAAGATTACGTTATATTACATTACGGACAGAGGGTATGCAGCAAACATAAACCCTATTAGAGTTCTCATTTGATGTTTCTAAAGCCCAGACACAGGGCTCAACCAAAGAGTTCTGAATAAAATCTGAAAATCAATCTCAGAATATGTCCTCTGGCCTCAAGGTCAGGAAATAATGATAGAAGATCAACAGTTAAAAGAAGAGCTTGCAATAGGGCCTAGAATCTCTGTTTGCCTTCAACTCTCTAATTAGCTCAGGGCAAATATAAAAACTAGGTCCCAGGGCAAGCTCCCTTCTTAATTTTTGATCCAGTATCTGTATTTGTGCTCTCTCTCTCTCTCTCTGTATATTTATATGTGTGTGTGTGTGTGTGTGTGTGTGTGTGCGCGTGCGTGCGTGTGTAGAGGGTTGACTGGCACAATTTGACACAGAATATCAATATGTATAACATAAAATATAAACCATATATAATATAAAACCATATATAATAAGCAATATATAAAACATAAAACCATATGTAATATAAAAATATAAACCAGAATATGTAACAGAATCTTCTGAACTTTCAGGATCAAGGAAGGAATGAAGGAAAAGAAGCAGGGGAGGCAGAAAGAAGATGTTAATAGAGCATTTAACATGTTAAAATTATAGCTCTAGAGATATGCAGAGCTGTCATAAAAGGCATATATAGCTCCAGCAATAAAGTAATCCATTGTTTGGGAATGTTGTTAAGTGGAAAAATGTGTAACCATGTCTTGCATGTGTGACTATGTACCTCTAGGGGATGGTTAAGAGACAGTTAATATTCTTGGCTTTGTTACCTCTGTGTTGTCTGCTCTGTTGCTTTCTCATTCACAGACTGATATTCTTGACTTCACTTCCTCTCCCATCATACTTCTCCCTCTGCTTCTGTCAGTAGTATTAGACCCCATATGTTCTGCGTTCAAATATGTAGTTCACTTGGAAGAAACCTCTTCATTGAAGATGATCTTTAATGATGTCAAATACCAGCTTTGATGCAGTCTCTGTTGATGTGCTTCTTGCCTGTCAGCTGCAATATAATTAAGTATCAGACACCTTGTCAAGTGGTTCCCCAGCTTTATCCACTTCCCATCCCAGATATAAGCCTTCCTTTCAGAACTGCCTTATCTATTAGGCACTTGAAACACAGTGCCTAGGACCTACGAAAATGTTAGGGTCTACAAAAACGGGAGTTTACTAAAACATGCCTAGTGGTACATCAAGGCGAGGCAGGGAGTTGAATACAAAAGTGCCTAGGGCCTACGAAAACCTTAACACAGCCCTGCTTCCTTTGTATTTATATTTTTAAAATGCAATATTGTTTTCAAACTAAGAGAAAGCCTTGTAAGAGATCAACAGGTTTCTGCAAAGTTATTTAAGGCTGGGTAGGTCCAAATCTAATTTCTCTTTTGAAGGGTAAGTACTACCCCCTAAAAAGCCTCAAAGGAAGGAGGGAGAATTGTTTTGTCAAGGTCCTTGTTCCATGAGCAGCTGCCTCAGTCTGATTCTCTGCATTCTCTGTTCTTCCTTCACAAGTTCTGCCTAATCACCACCCCCTGCGGTACATGTGGAACACATACACACCAGCATCTGTCTTCCCAGACTTCATGGCCCCTTTTTTCTACCCTTGCCAGCTTCCTTGCTGTTATGGGGTGAGCAGAATGAGGTCATGAAGTGGTGATCAAATGAGGTAACAAAAATGATAAGCATCCAGACATTTTATTTGCAGTTAACAGTTTCCACAGCTTCTAAAATGGGCATCTTTGAGCTTGTTTGGTGTAAAATTGCCAAGTTTGCCTTGAGGAAATGGATATTTGCATGAAAAAAAATCCTGAAGCAAGACCAGCACCATGCTGTCCAAACCTACTATTAGGTAATGTGAGGCAGATACACCAGACATCTGTTTCTGGATGTCATGAAAGGCATGCAATTTAATTATTCTATTTAATTCAATTGTTGTAATTTTTTTACTGGCTAGGAAGAAAAGAAGTGCTTGTTGGAGATGTTCCTCAAGCATCAAAATAACTTGGTTGATTTTGGGAATTATTTACCTTGAACTGATGTGGGCTATATATACATATATCATTTGCTGATTTATCTCAAGAAATAAATGGCATGGCTTGAGCAATCTAGGCTCAATTCCTAATCCTGGTTTTAAGAGAGCACCACACATAATATTTCAAACACTTGTCAGTTTCTTTGGTGACCTTAGCCAAGCTACTGTTTCCCCAATCTCAGGCTTGCTGTACCACAGGCCTGAAAATAGCAGAAGCAGATCAGTCATTGGACTAGGAGGGGCATTGCTTCTATGTCCCCAATCAATGGGGACCCCTTGCCACCCTCTGCATTGCTCCCACTTTCTGACTTAACAGACAAGATCATGGCTGTGATTGTGGGGGGGGGGGGGGACAGTTGTTTGTACCAAGATATGCCTCCAGCCAATAGTTATTAGCCATGTCAGCTAAACAGGAACCCACCTAACCAATACTTAGAGGCAGTTTAAGGAAAAACTTGACAAATTCAAGGAGGATAAGTCTATAAACAAATATTAGATATTAAAGCTAAGTAGTAAGGAGAGTAAAGAGGCTGTTGCAAATTTCCACCTAGCTATCTAGTAGATACAATATGGTATTCATCTAGTTAGCACACATTTGAAGACAAATAGTGTGACTATCTATTAATCAGTCTGTTCTATTGCTCTTGACTCATATTCTAGGAGGTGTTAAAGTTTATTAGATAAAATTTACATGACCAGAACACAAACGTTCAGCTATCACACTTGCTCTTGAACTGCAAGTCTAACTTTCTTAATTTCCATTAAAGGGAAGTTTCTTCAGTCTCTTTCTTTTGGGTCAGACCCTTCCCTCAGAGATTCTGTGCAGTGGGTTTCCTTGAGGACGTAGAAGCTCAGTGATGACCAAAGAGGTTTCTTTGTCTTCTCCAAGACCTTGCCAGTGTCTTCTGTCGCTGCTGAAGCAAAGCAGGTACATATTTTCACTTTCCTTAGCTACTAAAAGCCTTATAAAGGTGTTCAAAATTTGGTTATCTCTGTCAAGACACAAGGAAATGTGTCGTAGGCTTGTACACTCTAGCTGTGATATTTCTAGGCAAAGACCTGCTTGTTGTTGTTGTGTGCCTTCAAGTCATTTCTGACTTATGGTGACCCCAAGGTGAACCTATAACAGGGTTATCTGGGGCTGAGTGTGTGTGATGTACCCAAGATCACCCAGTGGGTTTCCATGGCTGAGTGGGGAATGACATCCTGGTCTCCAGGGTTATAGTCCAATGCTCAAACCATTATACTATGCTGGCTCTCTCTGCAAACTGTTTAAGGGAATCTGGTTGGCTAAAGCTGGAAAATATTCAGCAGCAGAATTCTTCGGTTATTACAGAAGAGTGCTGCCAAGTCTTGTCAGTTATAAATTTTAAATCTTTGATTAGTATAAAATGCACCTGAAGTACAAAAAAAAAAAAAGGAACACTAAATGTTCACAGGGCTTATTCTAAAGTAAGTGGGTATAGGACTGCACTGTAAACACTGTAAGTTATAAGACACAGAATGACTCTTAACAACAAGATTTTTTTAACCGCCAAAAGATGTCCTTCCTTTGTTTATAAAAGGGTAACAATTAAGGATGGATTTACAAGAATATAAATTATTGCAGTTAATATGCTAATACTTATTGCATTTGATGAGATATTGAAATGCAAGATTTATCTCACATAGTTCTACAACAACCTCATGATTTTCTGGCATTATTCTAACATGCACTTGGACACAGTTTGTGCAATGGAAAAGTCAAATGTTCAGTAAGAAACGTGTTGTTACGCAGTTGGCAATATGGGATTGTTACCCTGTGAACTGGGGGTCCCAGGAGGGACACCAAAATGTGCTCAACTAAAGTTGGGGAAAATTAGCTCAGAGCACTGCTTAGCGTTATGAGAGGCAGGGTGACGTAGCGAGATCTTGAACCCTATGTCTATGGGGTCGGGTTGAGTCAAGGAGAACACAGAAGTTGAAATAATAAATGATGTTTATTAAATACAAGCAAAACAGTGTATGCGACACACTCGTACAAGATAACTAAAGAAAATAAAGGTTGGAGTGGTATAGAGGGATTTTTAGAGGGATTGCTGGTTTGGGTGATATTTCACCTGTCCTGAAGCCCAGGAAAAATAGAGAGCGAGGCTGGGGTGCGATGTAGCTCAGCACGTGGAGCTGACGGGAGGCTCGCCAAGCAAAGCAGCAGCAAGGTGGGATGAAACTCGGGAGCGTTCCGATGAAGGTCTCGGAATCAAGGGTTTTTATAAGGAGAATTGTGACTGCCGGCTATGCCATACTTGGGGGAAAACAATAGATTTGGAGACAAAAGCCTCCAAAAGGTCAGAATCTGAATGATTGAGTTATCGTAGCAGTTTTCAATAGAGTAGCCAGTATGCAAACGCAGAGTACTTGGGTATTGCATAGTTTACCCATCAAGCTGCCATCGCGGGGCAGAGGCTCTTTTGTAAGTGGTGTGCATACTTAATTAGAGTACTTGCCTGGAGGTCTCCTAAAGCAGTGAGTCAGCTATTTCTGGCCTGCCTGTATTGTAGTTTGAATATTACGGCTATTAACGGCCGAGCTTGTTTACGTGCTTGCCTGGTGGCCTCACAAGCACGTGGAAAGGAATAGAGAAGTGTAGCCGAATTGTGATATCAAGGGATATCTTTTAATATCCCCAAAGCTCGGACTAGCCAGGGCAGTAACAGGATTTAATCAGGAACAAGGTTTTGCCCTAAAAAAAGTAGGTGAGAAAAATATAAAGAAATAGAAAGTTAAAATGCCCATTGTTATCTTTGAGTCTTCATAAACTTCGATTAATAATATATTAGTGGGACCAACTACCTGACTGCTCCAACTGTGACCAAGGACAATTCATGCATGAAGATATGTCTAGCTGCTTTGGATTTAGCAGTGTTACTATAAGCATTGTCAGTTGTACCCAGCACTCCTTTTGCAACACAGTGGCAGGGTTTGCTCGTGCCTAGAAAGTCCTGCTTTCCATCACCAGATTGACTGGTTGACTGATTAACTGATTGGCTGATTGTAATGATTTTCACCATTACATGTATTGATTTGGGCTCAGTTCACAGTACCATTGCCTTTCATGGACATTGCCAATATACTTTCACCCATTCTCTCAGTGAGACTGTGTCTGTTTTTACTACCTAACATGTGGACCAAGATCATATATGGGACAGCATAGTGTAATAGTTTCACATATAGAACTATACCACATCTGTCTACTCAGCAACCCCTGGACTCATCAGTTATCCACTGGAGCCAGTCTTGTGGTCATTGTGTGGCTGCTGGAGAGTGGGGGTGGGATCTGAGAGGCATCTGGCATCTGGGGACATAACCAGATTCAGAATAATTACATCCTCAACCAAGATCTGCCAGGGTTCTCTGGAGATCTTAGCAGATTACACAAACATTCCACATCTGTCTAGGGGGACATAGCCAGATGCTTCTCTGACTCCCCCTTCACTCTCCACCAGACACAGAATGGCCACTGGGGCACTGCAGCAGCTAATTGATGAGTCTAGGGTGGAAGTTTAGGTCATTGTAGAGAGTGGAAAAGAATTTCAAACTTAAAAATGACAAAAAGACATTTGTAGGCCTGCATATGTCATTAATCAGATGCTAGCCATGATGCTGGGTGGACTGGGAGAAGTGTCTTCTCAATACCAGCTCTTTGGCTTCTTGTGCACATGAGGAAAAAGTTTAGAATAAACCTTAGTGTTTCTCCTGGCACAGAAGGAAAGTAGAGGCTCAGATGCAGTGACTTGTTCCAGGTCAGGCAGCGGGTTTGTGTTCAAGAAGGAAGAACAGCCACTGTGATCCTGATCTATGCCACCTGACACCCACTGGGCTAATGACTGTACCCCAGACTTGGACATAAACTCTAAAAAGCAGAAAAACACTGAAAGACCTGAGAGCAATTTCTAAGCTTGCTGCCCTTGGTAGAACTTGGAGCAGCTAAAACAAAGGCCATTTCCGCACGGGGCGAGGGAATCACCCCGCGCCGCTACTTACCGGATCTTCTGGCTCCCCAGTCTGGTCCAGGCTGCTCCGGAGCAGTGTGTGGTCATCGATCCGCTCCGCTCCAGCATCCAAAATGGCGGCTTCCAGTTGGTCATGGGTTTCGACCAACCGCTGAAGCTCACCAGCCTAAAGCCCACCCTTGGCAGATTGCAGGCTCGCATTAGTGCGAGCCTGTGAATCTGCACAAGGGAGCAGGTTCGCAGTGGCGCGCTCGGTGCTTTTGAAAGACCAGAAAAATCAGGTCTTTCAAAAGCATGCTGGAGGACCACTTGGGGTCGTTCCGGAGGGGACTGAGGTGCGGATGTACAGTAAGTAGTCCGGATCCAGTCCTCTCCAAGGTGCAGACGTCCTCCGTGGAGGACACACTGCACCGTTTTTATTACCCCATGTGGAAATGGCCAAAGTGCTGGGATGGATGCTGCTCTTCCACCATACTAAGAGGATGAGAGAAGAGGATGAAAGAGAAGTTGAGGAGGAAAAAGCCCACCCAGTGGAATTGAAGCTAGCGGGTTCTTCCTAGAGGACAGAGAATGAAAGAAAAGGGCAAACACTGAGATATGAGATCACTGGAGCCATATGGTACAAATTATGAGGGCCAGGTGGTCCAAATAGGGGCCTAGGCATGACTATTGTACATGTTTTTTGTCTTTCAGGGTAGTACCATTATTTGTCAATTGTTTTTGATATCCCTTGTACTGAGTTTCAAAGAAAATAATATTTTTGAGATCTTGTGTAAACATTTTTAGCTGGTTTTCCAGGGGCTCAAAATGGCCATTAAGCAGACCAGGAAAGGAGGCCAGACTTTTCAGTGGTTTTTCAGCCACCACCAAGAGAAACAGCCTGACCATGGAAGCAAAGGAGGAAAGCAGTTTCTAGCAGCTCCAGGTGCCACAGTCACTTGCCCATTCCACTCAACTCACTATAGCCACCTCTGTCTCTCAGCATCATTGTCTGCCCACCCACCTTGGTGCCACTGGCGACACTGCAGCAATGCCCATTGGGACCTCTCCCTCCAGGCAACAAGTTTCTGGAGTCTTTTCCCAGCCCTGAGGAAGTCAAGGATGGAGGGCAGCAGATGAAGAGCCCTTTCCTCAGATCCCTCCTCTTCATGCACAGTCTGGAACTCTTTCCTGCTTAGCTCCAACCCACTACCCTGGCTCAGAGGTGCTTACCCTGGTGGCAAGGCAGCTTGCAATCCCCCTCCCCTGGATGCCCCTGGCTGTTGCTCATATCTCCTGCTGGTGAATAACTGGTGGGAAGGGGGGATGCTTGAAAAATACTTTAAACCAGAACCTAAACCTGCTCTGAGTCTTGGCAGCCTGACCTCAAGAAGGTAACTGAGGCCTGGAAATGAGTAGAAGCCCCTCCACTGCCACTACCTGGAAGCTTTGTAATATTGCTAGGTCAAATAGATAGTTAAGGCAAAAGGGCAAAAAAAAAAAAAAAAAAAAGGGAAAAATACACACCTTATAACAATGAAGCATCCTAAACCCATTACCCTGGGAATAAATACTACCAAAACAAATTGGATTTACAGTGGTCCCTCCACTTTTGCAAGGATTCAGGACACAGAATCTTTGCAAAAGTGGAAAAACTGTGAATAATTCCCCCCATGCTCTTTTTCCCATTTCCTTGCCTTTTGCTCAGGCATGGAGAAGGAAGGCAGGCATGCCCAGGCAACAGGCAAAGGAATGGGAGGAGAAGAAGGGGTGGGGGGAAGGCAGGTACACACCTCACAAATAATCAGATATGTGAAGGTCAAACCTGCAAATGTGGAGGGAGGACTGTATTTTCAAATAGACATGTACAAGACCACGCTGCTTTTGTAGCAGATTTCAGTATGTCCACCAGAATTCTCAACAGTTCAAGACATAGAAGTAACAGGAATAGAATAGGCAATCTGATTTCTTTTAAAAACACACACACACATGCATGCACACATGCATACACACCCACACTCACAATTTAATTTAGTCTAATCCAAGAGACCAATTCATTATTCTGTTCAGTGCCTATTTTATTCAGTTAACAACACTGGTTTTTTTTCTCAAGATCCAGATTAGGTGCCTTATCATATTAGATTATATAAATTATGCTGCACACATCCAATTCTTGATAGAAAGCTATCAGATACATGGATTGAATACGTATCAATAGGCCTTCTTAGATCTCTTATTGAGATAGACTACAGGGGCTTGACACAATTTTGAAGGTATCTTATAAGGCAACACCACTGCTGTTGTTCTTGTTGTATGTCTGTAGGTTGCTTCTGACTTATGGCGACCTGAAAGCAAATCATGTTTTTTTCTGGAGCTGAGAGTGTGTGATGCCTCCAAGGTTACCCAGTGGACTTCCATGGCTGAGCAGGGAAGCAAACTCTGGTCTCCAGGGTCATAGTCCAAAGTTCAAATCACAACACCAAGCTGGTTCTCAAAGCTACACCAGTAATACACCTGAGGGGGGGGAGGAGTTCATATTAGTAACTTTTTTAATAAAATGGATCAGCACTGCCACCTTGTGGCTACAAAATCAAGTATTTTCTCTAAAGACTTGATTTGTTGACTGGATATTGCAAATCCTGAGCTAGATAGAGAGAGAGATTAATTAGATTAGATTCTCTCTTCTTTTAAACAGCTCTGTCCTGTATGAGTAGAAATTCACATAGCCTTCAACACAAAATATTTTTTACATGAAATAAGATTATTGATCTGTCATACCCTAAATTCATCAGATCCCGTCTGATCTTGGCAGCTAAGCAGGGTCAGCTCTGGTTATTACTTGATGGGTAACAGCCAGTGAATACCATATGCTATAGGCCATACTCCAGAAGGAGGAACTGGCAAAACCACCTCTGAGTATTCTTTGCCTAAGAAAGTCCTGTGAAATTCATGGATTCCATAGGATGTTGAAAGTGGAATAATAGTGCTGTAACAGTCTAGTGTGGAAATGGCTAAAATGTACTAGTTTTTCAGATGCCATAAGTTTTTCAGCACTACCCCTCTGGAAATTTCTGAGAACAGCACTTTCTGGCAAGGCTGAAGGAAGAATTACCTACCAAAGATAACTGATTTGACCTAGAGCCCCTTGCAGGCCCTGGTATGTTCTGTGGAAGGATGCTGCAGCATTCATTTCAGTGCTCATGTGCAAGTGCACTGCAGTGTTCATTTCAAGGGAGGGAGCAGAGCTCTGTTGATCAAGGCATATGCTTGTAGATTTGCTTGCGTCACTGAAATTAACCAGATTGCTGGGCTGAAAGCCAGAGGTCTTAAAGTGGCAGAGGCATGAGAGACAAATAGTATATAGCAAAGGGCCATAAAAGAAAGCCAGTCACTGTGAAATGGAAAGGATCTTAATACAGATAATCTCCTGGGACTACAGCTCGGTGCAGAAATACATTTTTTGCATACAGAACATCCCCAGTACAGTCTCTGATCCAACCCCATGGTAAGTCTGCAAAAGACTTTTGTCTAGGATGCTGAAAAGCTGCTGACAGTTAGTGTGGACTAGGGTTGAGAACTGTGTGGCTCATGAGCTACACTTGGCTCCCAAAGTTACTTTATTGTGCTTGGGAACCTTCAAGGCCACTACATGTGGTTCTTTACCATTTTTCGCCCCCGGACTTGGAATTCCCCTAAGCCTGACCCTTCAAACAGAGCACTGGACAGAGAACCTTTCTGAAGGTTGTTGCAGGTGCAGGATACAGTTAAGTAATTTTAGACTCTGGATCATCTAATAGCAATGGCTTTTAAGGTGAAGAAGATGTGTGTTATTTCACTCCCTTCCTGTGTTTTGGAAAGTCTCTTGCTTATTCTGTTGAGTGGGGCCCTAGGCTTCTGCCCCAAAGTCCTCACCAGAAAATTCCACTGAGCAGGAAGGGGAAGTGGGCAGGCTTAAGCCGTGCTTCTTGGTGTAAGAATGCTACCCTTAACAAGGATGAAGAATATCTGTATTTTTCATTCATGAGAAAGATATGCGACATAAATTGCAGGTTCTCTCCACATTTGCAAGTTTGACTTTCACAGATTTGATTATTTGCAAGTTTCTTCAACCTCTGCTCCCCTCCCCTTCTGCGATAACCTTACCCCTCAGGGGCTCTGATCAGACTGCACAGCCCTTTAAAAACCCACCTCTGGTCCTTTTCCTCCTCCACAGCCACTGCCTAGCCAGCTAAGCATGGCTCACAGCCCAGTTTCTCGGTACCAGAAACACTGTCCCAATGCCTCCCACACACCCAAGGAAGCAGTTGGGCTAGAGAGAAGAATTACAAGGCGCTCTGCCAACCCATCCCTTTTCCCTGACCTGGTTTGGATCCTGGTTCCCATTCTCCCCACCAAGCCAAAGCCCCTTTCCCACACACACATTTTAATTTTTGTGATATTTTCACTTTTCCAAGGCTCCTACACCCCTAGCAAATGTGGAGGGCCAACTGTACTTCTGTAAAAACAGTATTTGTATTTAAATTGACTATGCTGGAACAAAATCCATCGTACTTGTTAAAATGTATGGAACCACAACTCTGGGAGCCTCTGCAAAGAAGAAACCACAACTGTAGAGAAAATCTCTTAGCAAGAGACAGAGGGTCTCATCCTCACTATGAGGAAGCATGAAACCCCTTTGTCCTCCCTTTATCTGGCATCTCTGAGCTTCCTGAGAGACACTGAAAAATCCTGCAACATGTCTTGGCAAATATATTTTAAGTAATTTTTACTCTCCAGTGAAGTCAAATATGTGCAAAAATATTTTGTTCCCTCAAGGTCAGACCATTCAGCTGTTTGGAGCCCTGATAAGAACCATGGAATGTGGTGTTACTTGACCTGCAACACTCACCTCAGCTGACTTCAGCTAAATAAAGAGATAGTAAAACAGCCAGGAGTGGTTTTTTTTTAAAAAGCAGGTAGTCCTAACGTAATTTGTGGAACCTGAAAAGAGACCAGTTTACTCAGAAACCATGTCACTGACATTAATTAAGCTAAGCTGACTTAAAAGATCAGTTGGAGCTGGAATTCTATCAGGAAAAATCTCTTATTTCCTCTCTTTGTTTCTGCAAGAAAACAAAATAAACCTCCCCCATATATATACATAACTAAGATGAGCTTACTTTATTTTTCTCACAGTTGTTCTGTCTCATTTGCATCAAGAGCAATTGGTGAAGTCTCACTAGTATAGACTGCAATACTTTTCTTAGATGGCTTCCAGGTTGATATTTAGCATGTAACAGTCATGGTTCATTAAACCAGTTTCAGTGGGCATCCAGATAGACATTGCCATCATTCTTTAGCAAAGAGCCTGTGTTTTGTCTCCAGGTGTCGTTGCAAGCAATTTATCTGCAGCCACTCTTTTCAGTATTAGCTGATTTAAATATTGCAGATAATACTGTTTTCCCACTGTATCTTGAGGAGCAGCATCTATATGATAACATTGATTCTGATGAATGGAAAGAACTGTGGGTGGCAATCATCATCTTTCTAGCAGATAATGTCCAGCAATTGCTTTCTGGGGATTAGTGGTATACATTCACTGCAAGATGCAGTTGCAATCCTAACACAGTATTCCAGAAAATAAGCTGATTTAGCCCAGACTAGACTCAAGTTCCACACAGTTTTGATTCAGAAATTCAAATCTAGGAATGTAATTCTTCACTAATGTTCTTGCCTTATAAATGCCTAGGAACAATATGGTCAAATTAAGTCCCTCTCCTTCTTCGTGGGCCATGCTGACTTTAGCAACATTCAGCTCCAGGATGCTATCCTCCAATATCTACATGTCTCTAAGTTCTGGGGAAAAAATCAGAACCATCAGTGCTGGTAAACTGGCATCATGGGAATCCAGGAGATTAGCCAGAAGTTTTTCATCTCTCCTTTGATCTGAACAGAGGGTAAAAAGACAGAGAATGCATAATCAGAGAATTTGTTGGAAGCAGGTGTGCAGTAGCTAAGCAAGCTCAGCATCACATGAAGTCAATGTCAACATTGTTGCAGAGTGATCCAAGAGTGGAATGGGAACTTGGCTACAATAACCACATGAGGGTGCAGCAATGGTAGCTGGTGGCTTCTAGGTCATTGGAACAGCTCCAGGTTTTCACTGAACTTTATAGCTCTTCAGGGTTCTGATCTCCTTCGAAGTTCAGACTAATATGTAGAGTGAACTCCACAGAAAGACCCAACAGCTCTCTCTACTCTAGAGACTGCAGGAGTCAACAGGAAGCATGCTTGGCAAATATGGAAGCAGAGGCTACAGGTGACAGGTTTCTGACAAAAGCATTGCTTTCAGACCAAAGAATAAAGGAAAAACTCAGGCTATACAAGAGCTGATTTTTTTTTCTGTGGTTGTTGGAGATGCCGGATCTACTGATTTGACAACCCTTTTCTTACAGCAGCAAGTTGCATTGTGCACTGCAGCGCTTCTTGAAGTATCAAGAACTATCCCTAAAACCTAGGGACATGGTTGTCGAAATATATTGGTGCTTTGCATCACCAATGCTGTATGCCATGGATTTCCAAACACCCATTGGAATGCATTCAACCAGAACTATTTGTTGCTTGTACAGGGCTTAGGGTCTATCCACAAATGGGAAAAAAATAAATAAAAAATAATAAAAATATGTGGCCTCTGGAATTAGAGAGATTGGAGACATTCTTCCATGAGGGTGGAGGAATGGTGAGATGCTCTATTTCCAGTACAAGCTGCAAAGATTTGAACTGCCAATTCTTGCAACAGGGAAGTTGATCACAAAAATAATTCTTATAACAACTGAGGCCAAAATCCATTTGTTTACCCCAACTAGAAGAAACCCATTGAATCAAGTGATGAGTAAGTGAGTAGCAGTCAATATAAATAATTCAGTATAAATTATTTACTCTATAGTTCAATATAAACGATTTCACTGATTCAATGGGTCCACTTTAGTTCCAACTAGCAACTGGATTTGGGCCTAGGGCTTCTCAGGGTGGGGATGGGGTCCAAGGTCGCTGGGGCTTCTGTAGGGGCTTGTGCTCTCTCCCTCTCTCCTCCGTAAGAGATTGTGTGTTTGTGTGTGTATTCTTCCACCTGATGAGAGGACCATTTCTACCACAATTCAATTCTCAGCAGTCACATAAGACAACTTTTAATAGGGAAGAAGCATTTTAAAAACCAAATCAAGTAGAAAACCAGCCATCCAGAACTCCCAGACCTCTGGAAGTTAACCCACCACTGTCATAGGACCTTGGTTCTTTAGCCATGGAAGGCTAGATATAAAGTTACAACGGAAGGTTCATGTAAGGCTATCAGGAGAACGATTTGGTTTTTCACAAAGCACATACTTCTAAAGAGGCTTCCCATGTTCCCCTTCCCCTAAAGATGATTTCATGGCAGGGTAGGTCCTCTTTATAAGCAAAAGCAGTCAGCTGGAATGAAAAGAGAATGCTTGATGATAATAGTGAGCTATACAAGAAATAATAGTCAACTGTGATAGGATTCATTCTTCCTTCTGATGTCACAGGAAACAGAACTGTGTGGAGTTTCTTTGAGCTCTTATCCTAATAGCAAATTCATTTTTGGAGTTTGGATCCTTTGGGCTGCAATCTTATACATGCTAACCTGAGAATAAATCCCACCGAATCCATTAGAGATTACATCTGAGTAAACCTGTATATGACAGTACCATAAGAAAACCGAACAGCACAACTCATTTGCAAGAGGGAAATATCAGGAGACTTCAGGAAATCCCAAGATATTCAGAAGGAAAAAAAACCTCCATAGGGAGGAGGGAAATGCTGCATGAAAAATGAACATAGTCAAGCAAAAAAAAAAAAGTGCTGACTGTTGGAGCCAGAGGCAGGAAAATGGAGAACAGAATAGAGTGCACTGGAAAAGGACATGTGTGCTCTTCTAGCTGGAATACTGAACAGGCACGCTTAACTTTTTGCTAGCTTCCTACTTGTTTGTTTTCACTTACAAGTAGGGATGAAGAGTGGAGGAATGCACTAACACACTGATTTGGTCACTGTCAATTGTAATATGAAATAAATCTTGATCCAATTGAAGAACAGAGGATTCTTTGGAGCAACAGGCTGTGTCCCTTCATTCTGCCCCTTTTCTAACTAAAGGTTAACTTTGCAGGAGGAAGATGAATCACCCTCGATATTTTGCCAAGGCATTTACTCTAGAGTCTAGACTAATGCACTTTCAGCTCTGGCATTCTCAGAATTCCAAGTCTGCAAGAGGGATTTACCACAAGCTAAGCTGAACACTCTGAATATTTATTTGTGATGTTAACCTTACCTGAATTAGAGAGGGGGCTTGAGCAAAATGTCTTCATTCATGTGTGATGATTTTCCTATAAGGAGATAATCTCTCTGTAGGCAGCTCAATGTGGAAAAAAAAAGTAGATGTATCCTATTATCTGTGAAAATTATTTGATTTTAATTACCTATACTGCCTTGGATCCCATTTGGGAGAAAGGTGGGATACAAATTTAATAAATTTAAGAAATGCTGATGGGATCACCATTTTCCCAACATGGGTAGTCACAGCAAAATAAAACACATATTCTTTACACACACTGGTGACAAAACAAGATGCTGGGGAACCAGTGGACTTAGGGTTGTTGAACTACAACTCCCACCAACCCTGATTATTGGCTATCACGGCTGTGGTTGATGGGATATGAAGTCTAGTAATATCTGGAAAGTCATAGGTTTCATAAAATCATAGTATCACAGAGTTGGAAGAGACCACAGAGGCCATCCAGTCCAACCTCCTGCTATGCAGGAACACCCATCAAAGCATTCCCAACAGATGGCCATCCAGCCTCTGCTTAAAAACCTCCGAAGAAGGAGATTCCACCACACTCCAAGGCAGCATATTCCACTGCTGGACAGCTCTAACCATCAGGAAGTTCTTCCTGAGGTTCAGCTGGAATCTCCTTTCCTGCAGCTTGAATCCATTGCTCCTTGTCCTTGTCTCTGGAGCAGTGGAAAACAAGCCCACTCCCTCCTCGACATGACATCCCTTCAGATATTTAAAGATGGCTATCATGTCCCCTCTTAACCTTCTATTCTGCAGACTGAACATACCTGGCTCCCTAAGCCCCTCCTCATAGGGCATGGCTTCCAGACCCTACTCTGGGCTTCTCTTATGTTCTTGTGATATGAAGTTTAACATATTTTTCTCACCACAGAGATAATACTGGGTTATATAGCGGATCAGGGAAGATATTATTGGTGATGAAGTTCTCAGAAATGCCACTTATGCTATCTGCTAAATATAATAACCCAGCAGGGTTTTTGCTGTTGAAGTACCACTACTGAAGCCTGACTATATCCATGCCCAATCTTAAAATGCCAAATTCATAGAAGAAAAAGGATACAAAGACAATTGCCCATTGCACTTAAGACCTCATACTGCTGCAACAGGGCATGCCACTGCCCGCATAATGGAAACAGTAGGCACTATCACACAACGCACATGTAGTAAGATGTGTAGCTTTTCAGGTGTTCTGAGATTTGGTACAGAGGTCATATTGTACAGACATGATAGAGGTGAGATTCAGGATGCTATACCAGCGTCTATACACATGGCACTTGCCTCTCATATAATCAGCAATGAAAGTTGTAGGATTGCAGTGTGTACTTTATTTATTTATTTCATTTACAGAATCTATATTTTCCAATATAAATATAACAAACCCCCAACTTTGTTCTCATGATAACTTTATGAATCATCCTAGGTTGTGGGCAGGAACATTATTTTGTTTTTAAAATCCACATTTTTGTTGTTGGTGCCAGATTTGAAGAGAGGTAGTAGTAGGTCCCTGGCCCTCAAAAACAGCTTTAGCGGGTCATATATAGTCAAAGGGCTATACTTTCCCCATTCCTGCTCTAACTGCTATACCCCAGTAGCTTCCTTTATTTTACAACAAAAAGGGTGGCCCCCCCCACTAAAAAATCTGACCTGCTTCTCTTCTAGGATGCAGCTGTAGTTGCATCATTCATGTAGCCAAGCAACCTCAGAATGTGGTCAAGATGGCAAAAGTTATTCTACAGGGAGAACATACAGGGAAGGAGAGGCTGCAGCAGTTTGCTTTGGTCTGAGCCTACTGGGAAGGGTGACATTCTGCCCTTTTCTCCCTGCTGAGTCGATTAAGTACAAACTGCTTTTGCAGTTTGAACTCAGTTTACAGCAGTTGAAGTAACCTGAGGATAAGAGGGAAGTGTGGGAAGGAGAGAGAAACTGGGATATTTTAAAAACAGTTGAAAAACTGGAAAGACAGAAGATGGATCAGGACTGTCCATGCCAAACTGGGACAGTTGTAGGGGATGCACATCACTGCTATACCCACTGTTAGCATTATAGCGATCAAAACTAACTGCTTCAGAGCAACATCTCATTTACCAATCTTTTAATCGCTGAAGCTAATATTCTCTCAGTGGAATCACACATCTTTCTCCCCAAAGAATTTAATGAATATGTATCTTGAGTGGCATGAACAAAGAAGCAAGAAACTTTGAAAACAATGCCAAATAAGCCAAAGCTGATTCTAACCTGGTCTCAGCTGATTTTGCAGTATTAGAAAGCAGTATATTCGCAGCACTGTTCCATTGTTTCCAAAACTGAGGAAATGCTGGTTTTGTTCACCATAACGCAGTGGTGGACCACCCAAAGTTCCTGGTAACTCAGGCTGCTGCTATGATTTCTCCGATAGGTTTTAAAGTACTTTAAGATCTCATAGACTATGCAGTGATGTGATCCATGCAAAGTAAGGGAGAAAAAGAGAGTGGGCTACTTTGTAGTACAGAAAGGTGGAAATAAAATATTTTCATGTGTCTCAGAGCCTCAGATGACACTGGGCTGCTCTATGACAGCTCTGCACAGCATATCTTTCCTACTCAAAGGCAAACAAGTATCTGGTGGCAATTAAAGTTGGAAAAGTTACTTTTTGAACTACAGTTCCCAAAATCCCATGCTGCCTGGGGACTTCTGAGAGCTGTTGTTCAAGAAGTAAGCTTTTAACTCTATGGTTGGTACATTAAAATATTTTCAGAAAGAGAGCTCTCCATCACACAGGTAACTGGGAAATGGGAAAAAAGGAAGCAATTGCTACAAATACTTGCATATCAACTTCCAGTATGCATATAGTTCCCATCTGCAATCATTAGCTGTGTTTGCTGCACACTTAGAGAATTTGTGACATATTACAGTAGTATCACACCTGTCCTTTCTGACACACTAAGTTATGATAATTTGAAAGTATCATGATGCTTTTACTGCCCTTCTAAAGAGACAGAAAAATCAATTATAGTATATACTTCTGTGGAATTATTAGCTTGTGGTTATTAATGTTATTGACACCGTAAGAACAGGAAATTTTGAACTGGAAGCACATTATTCTGTGGTTAAATATGGAGGCACTTTGTAATGCCTTGGAGTATTCTTCCAGGCTTACTAGAAACCTGAAGACAGAGCAAATCATCCAGATCAATAAGACATTTATTTTTGAGAGTGGAGGGAGGGTTTCCCCCACCTTTTCCTGGACTGAAATGCATTTCCTTCAATACTGCTCATCCTTATGTCATTGTTTTCCTGGTAATCAATTTAGGATGTGCTAAGGCATTTTATACTTATTTTCAAACTATCTCTTGTCCAGCTTTACATTGACAGATGATTCCATTAATACACTTGGTTCAGAATTTATAATGCATTGCCAAATAAAGAAAAGAACCTTTTTGGCTTGATGCTTTTAAAAGCTGAGAACCATGCTGTGACAAAATCATATTTTATTAATTGCCCTTGGAAAATTGGCAACCTTATAAACAAACTTCAATAAACAACACTGAATAGAAAAAGATAGCTGTCATCCTTTTAAATGGGTAAAGTGAGCAAAAGGCATTGTTTTACATATTATTTTGTATTTCACACTTTCCCAAACAGGATGGAGATAGGATGGGAATACTATGGAACAGAATGAATTTCCTCAAGAACACTGCAGACCCTCTGTGTGTGTGTGTGTGTCTCTCAAATATGCATTTTCAGAAGGCTCACACTTACTCGTTCTTAAGAAGCACCACTGCTCATATGCAATATTATTCCTTTGTCCTTTATAGATTCCCACTCCACCCAGACACCCAAAACTTAGATCTTGATCCTCTTGTTCTAGTCCACTTCAAGCTGTTCATTTTAAGCTCTCCTGGCACACACATTTCTGTTCAGAGCAGCCAAACCAGTTTTAATAGCTTTCTTTGAAATGAGTAAGATATTTATTTTAAGAGTAGAGGGAGGCTTTACATACAGCCTCATAATGGCAGGTATGTAAAACCTCCCTCTATTCTTAATATAAAAACAGACACTTATAAAAATAGAGAACACAGAATGGATAGTAAAGTAACTTTTCCTCCCAACTTGCAGTTTGAATGACTCCCAAAAATAGATAGCTAGTTTATTTGTCATTCTTACGCCTTTCCTTTATGCTTAACATGACATACAATGAAATGAAGACAATGTCAGTGAAAACATTTTAAACCTCTCTATATATGTCACCTTTTAAAACCATTTATCAAGGAGTCATGCTGGGTGTTTTCAATCTTTTTTTCTTTTTTCTTTTCTTCTTCTTTTTTTTAAGGGAGAGCAATTAAAACTACCCAACTCAAGGAAAGAAAAGCTATAATTTGAATGTTGCAGGACAGGTTCCAAGCTGGTGAAACTGTGCTAAAATGTTACGTCTTTCTTTAGTCCAAGGTAAAGGCTAGTGTGGTAGTCATTAGAGACATTAAGGGAAAAAGCCTTTGTGAAGTATACAGGAACTTAGATGGAGAGAGTACTATCTCAACAAGAATAAGGGCAGGCAATTGTGAATTCCACCAAGAGGCCATAATTATGGATCTGTATATTTAATGTTGATATTTCCTGAGCAAGATGGAATCAGAAGTTGATTAGAAGGCATTTCAATTCAGTTCTAGGCGCTAATTACCTGATGGGTCTAATAGCTGAGGGCTCTCATGCAGAAGTCACAGACATTGGCAGTTTGAACAAAGAGGTAGATACCGTCCCCCAGCCCTTCCCAGGTTCATCCAACAGTGTCAGATTCTGCATCCCATCCCCTGACATCCAAGGAGGTACCTTTGACACGAGACTTCAGTGAATACATCTCAGACTCAGTGGAGTATTAGAAAAGAGCATTCTCCTAAACGCTTTCTCTCAATTAAATAAGCTGCTACCTAGAAGCTGACAACAGTGCCACAAAATGGCACTGTCTCTTAACCAGCTGACTGCAGCACCCAGAGGGTATGACTTAATTTATGATTCTTACCAATCTCATTATAAAACGGTTGTTCCAGGCAACATCTTCCGTCTTAGATGCACTAAATTGTGGTCCTGAACAATATCCATTCGACTTTGATTCAATAACTTCTATTTCTGTCAAGGGTCACAGCCTTGTTTCAGCACCAAATTGGCTGTAGAATCCCGGGAGTCTGCTTTTCTGCATCTCACTTGGACTGTTGTCTCTTTTGAGAAGTGGAAATCATGACAATCAGGACCTGCTCAGGTAATGGAGCCATTTATCCAATTGCAACTATATCCATGCAACAACATGAACTCTATTTGACCCCAGCCTTGCAAGCTTCATCCCCTATACACACTAACGGTCAGGTAGGCACTTAGTATGGTCCCTGCACATTGGCCTTGGACAAAGCCCAAATAGAAGGAAACACCTTTGGAGACTCAGTCCACATTTTAAGGAAACTCCCCCTTGATCCTCTTTTGTAGTTTTCTAAATTCAGTCATAAATAGATAAAAGGTTCCTAGGTCACCCATCTCCAAGTCTTACTTACTTCTCCAAAATTACAGAAGGCAAGGGAGAGACATCACTGCTATTACCTCCAATCACTGATCAGAGACAACAGTTGGCATTCTTCTGTTCAACGTTTACCCTGCCCTTTGAGAGGGCTAATTGCTGTCAGCAGGCATTTGCTAAGAGTGTTATTCTCCTCTTCCCCATGTGGGCATGTGGAAGGAGAGTGAAGATGTCCATCTTGGGACTCAGCCAGCACCAGCAAGTATTAGCTGAGAGCACTTTGCTCCTCATCTTCATAAATCTAAGGGTGTGGACACATCCCCTTATGCAGTCTGGCCTGCAGAGGGCTAAGGAAGATCCAGTCCATTCTCCCTGTGCGCTTCACCACACGTGTGCTCAGCTGTCATAGAGGATCTATGGCCAGAGGCTAACTGTGCACCTCTGTCTTGTAAACAGGATGCTTTGAAACTGCAACCCTCCCACTTGGAGGAAATGCTACTCAACGTGGCTGAGTTTACTTCAGAGTAGACACATCTATATGTCTACTTTCTTTCCAGGGAAACAAAAATGAAGGGCTTAAAAAAATCTTCAGTATTGTTGCAAGCTCAATCTTCACACAATATTTCATGCTCTTTTGCCACAGTGACCAAATGCTCTTATTCCTCCTTTTCTTAGCTTTAATTTTAATATTTAAACTAGTGTGGTTAAGTTATGGTTAAACTATAGCTTGGAATGTTGCTTTTAAGAAAAATGAATACAATGGCATGCTGCAGTCATCCATAATATTCTGGGATCTAGAGCAACATTGCCCTGCTACTGCTGGGTTATGGATGGCTTCAGTGTGTTGCTGTATCTCATTCTTTGTAAGAGTAAATTTCCAAGCTCCGCAACGAAGATTTAGACTGGTGCATTCTGGAAAAAGCAGACTATATTGTAGGCACAGCATTTAAGTTCTCTTGATGCAAAATCTGGGTATTTTGTATCCTTGTGACATCCAGCTTTGGCTATTAGCCCAGGAACATAGAAAAAGAATTGCTGCAATGAATCAGACACATGGTTCACTGGTTACAGTAACCTTATACCTGTAAACTGAGAATTAATATTAGCAGAGTTGCCTGAGACTGTCTCTGGACAGCACCAACCCCTCCCACCCCAGATGGCATGACTGCAGCAGATGAAGATATGTTCACTCCCCATTTCCAGGCAGGAGAGACTGGCCATAACAGGAACTTTGCACAACCTCTACTTCCAGGTCTGAAGAAATTTCTGTCAAACCTTCAAATGACTAAGTGGAGTCAGGAAAAGATAGAATGTTTGTTTTGCAAAGCTTATTTACTTAAGACGTTTGCATGGCTACTCCAGACAAAAGAAATTAATTGCCGATCTTTTCTTCTTTTTTTTTCAGTTTATTTGGTCTTCTTTTCCCTTTGGTTCTAAAGGAAAGTGACCAAAACATGGCAGGGGTTCATACTGCAATCCTGATGGGACAGCAAAATCTCTCTCTCTCTCTCTCTCTCTCTCTCTCTCACACACACACACACACACACACAGTCAACTTGGGAAACACAAACATGACAGTAGAGATGGTTTTATTATGTGCAAGAATATCCAGTTCGATACCACGATAGTTTTGCAGGACATGGCTTTTACTCTATACATATCCTGCATCTTGAGTACTGTCATATAAAATGCCCTTTTTAACACTGGAGAAAGCAAGCATGCTTGAAAGTTCACACTGCTAATGAAGAATATGGGAGCATGCCTTCTACCACCAAATCAGACCATTGGTCCATCCAGTTCTATATTATCTTCACTTCCTGGCAGAAGCTCTTGAGTGTTTCAGATGGAGGACCTTCCAGCCTCCCTCAGAGATACTGGACATTGAGACCTTTTGTATGTAAACCACGTGGACTGCTACTGAACTGTGACCTTCTACAATCAAGTATGAGCTAGTCAGTAATATAGCCAACAAGGAAATGAAGTTAAGTAATAAAACCACAAAGGAAGGAAGTACATAGATAAACACAGCCTTTTACAGTTCCTCTTTCTTTTATTTGTTAATCCTTTAACAAAGAATCCTGCAAAACCTTCCAAAAGGGAGGATGGCTGTGTGTTAACATGTATCCACAGCATTAATTCAAAACAATTCTGAACCTGCAGTATTTTGAGTGTCTTTTCACTTGCACCTGAATTTTATGACTGGCCAATAGCAAAATTCTACATCAGAATACTTTCAAAGGAGGGAGATGCAATCTTTTAACCTCAGGCTTTATAACCAAAAATAATGAACCATGGGGTACAATCTGATCTTCATTGATATTTACAAGTAGTTATAGCAGGACACAGTGGCAAGAGTGCTTTCAAGTACAATAATTTTGTCCCATGGCCCTTTGATAAGCCATACCATGGATACACAGGTATTCATACTGGGAAAACTGTTCTGCCATGTTTTGCCTCCTGTTCAATTTCTCTTAAGCACTGATTGCTTGTTCTTCAGCTGCCATCACCCTAGTTAGTTCCTCTCCAGATGTTAAACATTAGGATATGCCCACTGAAATTGATTTCTAGAATCAAGGTCTTGAAAGAGAGCAGTTAATATAAGTAAAGAGCTCTTCAGAGAACTCAGACTTAGCAATAGGATGGTAGTAAAAACACGAACAACCAACACTTGTTTTAAATAAATTCAAGTCAGAAGGCCAGGAGACTTATATCCTTTGGTGCTAAAGAAATTTCCAGGTGTTATTTCAGAGTTATTGTCTACAGTTGTTGAGAGAATGGGTATGGAGATGGACAGATGCTGTCTCCATTCTCAAAAAGGGGGAAAAACATTTGGTCCAGGGAATTATAGACCATCAATTTGACATGAACACAAGGAAAAATTCTAGAATAGATTATTAAATAGTCAGTCTGTGACTATCTGGAAAGTACTGTATTCATTTCTAAGGCCATTTCTGCACTAAACTGTTATAGTGCTATTATTCCACTTTCAACATCCTGTGGGATTCTGGGATTTGTAGTTTGCTGAGGCCAAAGAGCTCTCTGGCCGAGAATTCTAAATGACCTTCCCTAAACTGTAAACCCCAGGATTCCATAGGATGATGAAAGTGGAATGTAGCACTATAACACTGTAGTGCGGAAATGGCCTAAGAGTCAGCATAGGTGTGTCAGGATGAGTCGTGTCAGACCATCAACCATGTATCTTTTTCATCCTTCTTTCTTTTGTTTGGGGAGGGAAGCAGATTCACTATTTTCATGGATCCGTGAACACCTGAGACCAGCAGCTGGTGAAAGGTCCCCCTCTGTCCCCATTGCCACTGCTGTGGACTTGGAGGAAGAGAAGAATAGGCAGAATCTGCTAGACTTAACCTTCCCCACCACTACCATTCACGTTCCCTTTCCCTTGTGTATCATTTCTTAGTTAGATTGTAAGCCTGAGGGCAAGGAACTGTCTAATTAACAATTTGTAAACCAGAAAGCCAGCAAGGTGTAGTGGATTAAGTGGTGGGCTATGACCTTGGATATGGGGGTTTGAATCCCTACTCAGCCCTGGAGATCCACTGGATGACCTGGATGACCTCTTAGCCTCAGTGGAAGGTAAAGGTAAACCCTTTCTGAACAAATTTTGCCAAGGAAACCCTGTGATAAGTTCTCTTTAGGCCATTTCTGCACTAGCCTGTTATGGTGCTATTATTCCACTTTCAACATCCTGTGGAATTCTGAGGTTTGTAGTTTACTGTGGCCAAAGAGCTCTCTGGCTGAGGATTCTAAATGCCCCTCCCTAAACAGCAAACCCCGGGATTCCATAGGATGTTGAAAGTGGAATAATAGCACTAGAACAGGCTAGTGTGGAAATGTCACTATAAGTTGGAAATTACTTAAAGGCACGCACTAGCACCATGACCACCAACAACAACAACAGCTCATTTTTCTGAGCCTTTTTCAGCTGAAGAGTAGGGCATAAAAACTCTAAATAAATAAATGATAAATGAATGCTGCAGACATAGCACATCTTGATTTCAATAAAAGATTTAACAAGCTTCCTCATTATATTCTTGTTAAAAAGATGGTAAAATGTGTGTTGGAGGATACTACAATTAGGTGGTCCACAACTGGACGACTGACTATACTCAGCAAAAGCAAATTAATGGCTCATCATTTTCCTGGAGGGAGGTTGTGAGTGGACTGTAGTAAGACTCTGTGCTGTTTAGCAGTTAGGCTTGGATGAAGGTGTTGAGGGATTGTTTTTCAGATGTTCGGATACACAAAACTAGGAAGGTTAGCCAACATCGTAGCGGACAGAATCAAGGTTCAAAAGGATATAGACAGGGTGGAACACCGGACCAATACTAACAAGATGAAATCAAGAGAGATAAATGCATAGTCTTACTTTTAGGTAAAAACAAATCAAAGTATTGGGAAGACCTATCTAAGCGCTAGCATCTGAGAAAAGGATCTAGGTGTCTGCATGAATTGCAAGCTGAATACAAGTCTGTAGTGGAGTAGCTAAGAACGTGAATACAGACCTGGACTGATTTAACAGATGAACAACACCTACCTCATGGAAAGTAATAACTTGTCTTTATTCTTCATTAGTCAAGTGGAATTCAGAGCACTCTGTTCTGTACCCCATTTTAGGACAGTAATTGACAAGTTAGGGGAGTCAACAGAAGAACAACCAGGATAGCATAGAGACTGGCAAGCAAGCCCTAAGAGGAAGAAGCATTTGGATATGATTAACCTGGAGAAAAGAAAATTAAGGAGAGACATCATATCAGATTTTAAATATCTGAAAGGCTGCCAGGCAGAAGATGAAGCATATTTGGTCTCCTCTTGCTCCAGAGGACAGAACTAGAACTGACAGACCAAGAGCTCAGGGAAGCAGATTTTTGCTCAATACTTGGAGAAACTTTGTGGCAGTGAGAATGGCTCAACAGTTCAGGAGAGACTGTTCAGACAGAAAGAACAGACTGTTCAAAACAAACTGCCTCAAATTATGATAGGTTCTCCTTCACTGGAAATATTTAAACAGAGACTGGATATCCATCTGTTAGGAATGCTGTAGCGGAACCCTGCATTGCAGAGCCTGCATTCAGGAGGAATTGAAGTGATGGAGGACTGGTTGATCTCCAAAGTATCATTCCATCTCCATGGATTGTATGAAAAATGTAGAATGCTAATGACCATCCCATTGACTGGATGGACAACATTTCTGAAATTACACATCTTTTAGTGTGAGAGAAAGCAGAGCTCACATTACAGGATCAGATGCAGTGAACAGCTGGCCAGGAGGTGGTATTAAGGCCTACAAAGCTCTAACCCAAAATTAAACATAGACAATTACCTTGAGGTCAGTACTCTGTATAGCACAAGGGTCAGGAGGTGAGGAGTGTTTTTAGCCTTTCCATGGAGTCTGAGGTTCTATCCAGGACACTAGGATTCTCATAGAAGAGATAGCGGTGACAGAATTGTGAAACATGTGTGCTTGGGCAGGGAACATCTTTTTTTTCTTTTTTAAAATGGCAGTAGCCATACACTGCTCCCATCAAGCATTACACAGAAGCTTAACAACCATTTCCAGAGCCAATTCAGAAACACTGCTCCTTCAAATTGACATTGACAGAGTGGGTGAGACAGGGACAAAGCTTAAAAAGGATGCAGGTACGCAGGCAAGAAAGGATTAGCCTGACTGATAACTTTTCTCCCTCTGAAGGATTTCTCCCTGCTTTATTATCTTTAAGCATTAACCTGATTTTGGGTCAACTAAAATGGGAGAAGAAAGAGGGAAAGTGAAATCTAGTTCTGTGGGACATTGTTTTTTGACACAGCCACTCTGCTTCTGTGTGTTGTTTTACCTGCTACTGGCTTATGCAAGTTTCTCTGAGCTAGCATTGCACTGAAGGCGGAGGAAAGTATGGAAACTTGGTCTTGAAAAGTATTCAGAAGCTACAGTTAGTGTAAAATGTGGCAGCCAGAGTGTTTTGTATGTCACTTTTTTTGTATGAAATTTTCTTCCAATTTGTTTCTAAACTCAGTTCAGTATACCAGCTTTGACATTCAAAGCTGTAAACAGCTTGGGGGAAGGATATCTGAAAGGGTAGCTCCCCATATGAACTGGCCCAGAACATAAAATCCTCAGCAGAGGTCCTGTAGCATGTCTTACCACCCCAAGAAACTTAGCTGGTGAATACATAAGACAGGACTTTCTTTCCATTGGCACCTTGGTTGTGGAATTCCTTCTCAAGAGAAATCAAGTGGTCTCCATCTTTGTGGAGCTTCAGGGAACAGCCAAAGCTACATTGTTTCCTATGGTTTCTGGTCTTCAAAAGCATGTTTCGGGGATTGTTTGTATTTGTATGTGTGTCTAGGTATGTATAAAAATTGTTTTTTTTAAAAAAAAGTTTTAAAACTGTTTTATCTGTTGTGTATCATATTGGGCTCAGATACAATAAACAAGTACTGATGCTAATATAATACTAATAATAGGAAGTTCACAGGCTGCATCTAGTATAAATGTTGCTAGAAAGGGCACGTGTAAAGAAGACAGGTGAATTATCGGTGTATGGATGTCCGAGTGGGTCTCTGGATGAACAACACCCTTATTTGTGTTTCAAAAATTCAGCTTTCTCTTTTAAAATACAGAAAGTTACTTAAGTGGGAAGGAATCAAGGCCCTGCTTTTAAAGATTCAAGGCCCTGCTTTTATATAATTCAAGAGCAATTGCAAAGTTTTAAATCTGTCAGCTCTCTACATAAGCAACAAGTTCACATTTCATACACTGATAAATATTCACAGACTTCTAGATGATCCATTAAAAAGTATCTCCATTAAATAACCACATGTTTTGATTTAGAATGAACAATTATATTGACTTGGGCATTCTGGGGGTTGCAATTCTCAAAAGTAACTTTTCCAAGCACTAACTGGGGCCTATGCTTGGTGTGAATGACTGGCCACAAGCCTTTGTGATTTAGAATTGATGCTCTTACTACAGTCACAGCATGTACCTTAGCTACCAGTTCTCCTTGTATATTTAGTGCCAACTTCTTCTTCTTCTTCTTCCCCAGCCTTTTATTATGCCTGCTTATCTGCAGACCTTTCTGCCTTTAATCATGCTGCTTCCTAAAACTCCCTGGAGAACAAATAAGGGGTGTGTATTTATAAACTGAATAATGGATGAACATCATGCTGCATTTACTGTGCTGTGTTTCCAGTTAAAGTACATTATTTCTACATGGTACAGTGTTTCAAGACTTATGTTTAAAGCTAATGAGCCACAGATTAGCATCTTAGAAAGTCAATTAAGACAACTGTCTTTCCACCTTTCATAAACTTGTATTTATATATTATTAACACAGAGGAATACACAGACTCCTTCTGTGGCATATATACCTACACTATTGCCGAACAGTGTACAAGGCAAACATAATTCATGTTAATGGCTTTAACATTAATCTCGTAAGTGTGACAACTCTAAAATCAAAGCAGTGTATATTCCTTCAGGTAAGAAATCAAACGGTGGCAGCCACAGCAAACATAGTTGCTTATTTCACTAAATTCCGCATGCTTTCTCTTACTGTAATCCACTTTCTGCTGATCGCATATCATATAAAGTAAGGGGAACTGATTATACATTTTATGTGATCTGCAAAGTAAGGACAATCACTGAGATGGAGGAAGGCAGTTTGTTAGGACATACACAGCTGGAAGAATCAGTCAGAGTTTTCTTTACGAGAAGAATCTACACACTTTGAGAATCAGAAATGTTTAGGATGACAAAAATAAGTGTTTGGAATTAAAGTTACTAGCCATGGATGCCTTAAAAAATAGAGTAATAACAGAGTGGCAATGAATCAATAATCATCTGCCCACCTACTGCCTCTCCACTACAGCAATGTATCTTTACATGTCTGGCCAAGATAGATGTATTCAAATCCCTTACTATCCGTTTCTGTGCCATATGTCATCAAGTCATGTCCTTTAATACTGGAAGGTTACACATCTACATCTGACAGCAAAACCTTCAGCCTTCCTTCTATAAAATAATCAGGCTAAGGCAGGACACAGAGATCCAGTTTCAGTGTAAAAGCCATTCAAGAACTGTTCTGTCTGACACAGAGGACATGCTTTATGTTATGAAGTGTTACCCTGATTTCTGGGGTTCTGTGGGGGACACCTCAATATGCTCGAAATAATGGGGAATAGGAATTAGCCAGAGCACAAGCTGTAGCACTACAAGAGGCAGGGTAACCTAGCGAGATCTTTAAACCCAATTTTTACGGAGTCAGGCCAAGCCAAAAACCAAGTACAACTGTCTAATAAAATGATTTTATTGAGAGGAATTCACTGATGCATGCACACAAGATACACACAATCACACATTCACACAAGAGCTAGCTGAAAGAGAAAGGGAGGAAAAATTATAGAGAGGCTGAGGGATTTGGGGGGATTTATAATTACCAGTCCAGAAGAGTAGTGAGGAGTAGAAATGTATTTTGGCTTAGGTAGGACCTAAGGGCAGTTCTCATTCAGAAGCCAGACGGACAGAGTGACAGGTAGATCTTCAAGAGACTGCCCTGGGCCTCCTCAAATCAGGGGTATTTGTACCCTGAAAATGGCTTGTGGCTGTGAAGGTTCCAGATGCAAGACAAAGGGAACCAGCTGTGGACAATGAGTCTTTCACCGGTTGATGGGCTTAGTGCTTTGATTGACAAAGACATGATGGATGTTGTAATAGCTGTGTATTGTGGGTGCTGTGAGGACAGAGGAAAGAATCCAGGTGTACAAGGGATGGATATCTGTCAGTGTGGGCTCCGCACAGTTGGATTCCCTGGAAAATTCCAGCTTCTGTTTAAGCCTATTATCCACAGGAATGGTGTGTATTTGCCTAACAGATGACTCAGTCTTACCTGGAGGAATTTTGGAATTGATCTATGCTTCTCACATTTACAATCAAATTCTTTCCCTCACTCGGTTTGACCTCTCTGTCACCTTTCAGGCTTGAATTTGATATCAGAGCCAATAAAATGTGTTGCCAATTACATATGATGCCAATTATGTATGGTGCCCATCCAAACCATACTGATATTGGGGACCCCCAAAGTGGGGCCTTACAGAAGACCCATCAGACTAAGTTGCTTACTGTTCTTTATTATGTCAAGTTTCTGTTCTATTATGAGATTCTGACTTCCTTTCTCTCTATTTGTGAACTAGAAAAACTCTTGGTCTGATCACGCATGGGTCTTAAAATGTACCTTATTTTTCGTGATCTTGAATGAAAACTCAGCTATGTTTTTTGTTTGCCTAGAAAATCATTGCAGATTTAGTGAAACGTTGGAGTTATGTGGGAAAGCAGAATCAGTGACTGGCATCAAAATAAATATTTCACGTAGTGTGACTCTGTGCAAATTTATTGCAAGTATCACCAAAACCAAATGTGTGACAGACAATAGACAAAATATGTACACTGCTTTCTATTGCTATTTGAACATACTTCTCTGGTGAGCATAGAACTTGGCAGGCAACATAGGCAATTATTAAACCAGTAGGAGCTCAGAGATGAGGAAGTGTTAATGGCACAAGCCATCATGGATTTTTAGATAATGACGCAGTTGTTTTATCAAACAGGAAGGCACTGTAGTGCAAATAAACTAAGCCTTAGCTGATCTTGTAACAACTCTCCCCAGTTATTAAATAATAGGTTTCAGCTCTCTAGGTTTGAAAGTGAATCAACGGATGCTTTCAGAAAAGTATGTTTCACAATTTATATTGTGGGCCAATGTGTGATGCAAATTACCCCTGGAAAAATGCAAACAGGGCCAGCTATATCATTAGGCAGAGTTAGCTACCTCAGGTACCAGGTTTAGGGCTCCAGCCTCCTCAGGACACAAGCAGTGAGGAAGGCAAATGATGTTAGCCTAGAAACCTCTTAGGTCTGGTCCTGAACAACAGACAACTCTCTTAAGTGGCTGTGTTTGGTAATTCCGCAACGAGTTCTGAAATTTACTAAGTGACGAAACCACCAGGAACAACAAACCAAACTAAAGCCTACATGCTGGGGAACTTTCATTATAGTTAAATAGACCGCCCTGAGCTGCATTTCTACAGCTGCAATGAACAAGCAGAGTGAGGAACATCATTTAATGTCCTGGGCCTCTCAGATTTCATTTTGGAAAAGTTCCTAGTCCTTAAGGCTATAAAAATGGTTTGAAAGAGTGTGGTTAACATCTGATGAAATGGCAGAAGCTAAAAATGCCTGGCTTTTGTCCTGAGCAGCCTTGCAAGTGGCCAGGGCTAGGAACCTCAATGTCCTGTGCAGCTCTCTCTCTCAGTTTCTAAAAACAGAATAAATTATTTAAACATGAGCAAATATGTGCAAATGTATTTCCTTTGCCTAGGTACCACATGTGTATCCTTTGATTTCCCTAGAGGAGAATATGGATTATATTTAGATCAATAGTGGGGAAAATGTAGCTCACAGTCTGCTGGTGGAAGATCTAGTGTTGGGATGACTTACAAAGAATGCTGGATCAGACAAAACTTGTTCTGATCCAGCAAAGTGTTCGTTTTTTTCTTAAGTAAGGATGTCCACTTGGGATCACATAACACACCCTAAGTATGCCTTACCTAAATCTTAGGATATCACACTTACACATATTTATTTTACATGGCAGAGTGTTACACATATAGACTGCACACAGCCCTAAGTATATTTAGGTGGCTATCCTCTGTATTCTAAGCAATGAAGTAAGGCAAACTGTGTGACCATATGTGCCATTGATTTGCATCCTAGTTCTTTTCTAGCATGCAACCAAATAGGATTATGCTATTAGCAGTGGTGCCTGATGGCTTACATGTTACATGTCAATATGCACCAGGTTTTAATCTGAACCATAAAGGAGATAATCAAGTGCCAGACCTGTTTTGAAGAGAAGAGTTCAGCACCTTGGATAGCTACTTGGAACCAAAATCTGAAGTGGATTTATCATCCAGCTGACATGGAAATCAGCAGCCACCACTACCTATCAGCTAATCATCATGTTGGCAATGCATTTCACAGACTGTAGTTATGTCTTGCATTACAGGCAAGAAAGTTTAGTATTACCATCCATTATATAATGGATAATTATGTTTTTCATATTAGGCCAAGCTGCCCCAATCTGTCTCCCTTCAGATGGGCTTTGCAACAACTCCCATCATCTACCATGGCTACAGGAGTGATGCTTTATCACTCTGGCAGGCTGGATTCGGATTGGTCCTTTAGTTTTCCAGCTCATAGAATGAATTTATGGTGTGGGGAACCTACATTTAGCAAATACGAGGTACTCCATTTTTTCTAAAGGCATTGCCTGTGGGGATATTCACATTGCTAATGCTGCAGTCCTTACTAGAAAGGACTAGTGGGGTTTACCTTTGAGTATATGTGCACAGGACTGTCTTGTAGGGCTTCTGTTGGAACAAAGTCATGAAGCTATTTTGTTGTAATCCTTCATACCCAATAAATTGTTTTATAGAACAAAGGTAATAACTTGAGGAAAAACAACTCTATACTTTACAGCAACAACTGCCAGCAGATTTCACATTTTCTTTAATGTTGCAGGGAAATGTGAATAATCCAGGCAGAGTTTATTTTTCTAGAAGTTTAAAACCCCACATGTGTGATGCTAGTAACACAACATAAGAAGTATGTTTTGTGGCTGTGTTCCAGTTCTTCACATTAAAAATTCTAAACATAATATTAGTTCACTTGCTATAGAAGTTCAACAGAATCAGGCTTGGAAGATATTCCATCATGTTTTGTAGTTGAGTACTTTTCTTTGCTTTGCTTTATATGTTACAAAATGGGATTTTCTTACATGTAACATTTTTATTTCTGTTATTTTAGTTATATCATGCATTTTCCCCCAGAACTTGGACTCATGGCTGGCTAGAGAGAAGGAAATATGGCCATGAGATCTAATGCAGGGTTGGAGGATGGAAGATGATCTCTGGATACAGTAGTCGCATTCAGGTATTAATATGAACATTATGTAGGGAAGCTTCAGGCTTGTGCCCTCTCTCCTCCCCTCCACCAATTAGTTAACCTGCTTGTCAGCCAAATGGGAGTTTAGAGCTATGTCCAAATCTGTACAAACTATGGCAAAACTTAAATGAGATCAAGGGAACAAACCAACTACAAATCATGATTTATCAAACTGACTTGTTTCTCTAAACTCGTAGTGGGCACAATGTACTTATCTAGATGTTGTTGAAGTGCAACTCTTACCAGCCCCAGCCAGGATAGTTAGTGAAGAAGAATGCTGGCAGAAGCTGTTCTACAACATCTGCATGTATTCTGCTCACTCCTACCATAAAACCTGGCTTAAATTAACCACAGATTAGATTTCTTACATAACTCTAAGATAGTTAACTGAAAATGGAAATAAATGCTTCTACTCTCCTTGTGGCTGTGAGAGATGGGGAAGGAACACATGACTCCAAAGATCTTCTGCAGGACACTTCAACCTCACTTTAGTGCTGCATTCAAACTAGGCCTCTGATTGATACTAATGGGACTCTTAACTGAACCAATAGTGTGATAGATTAATAATCTAATCTAATATATAAAAGTCAAAATTTGTTTGTCTGTGTCAGATGGAGACCTCATATGATTGGCTGCCTGAGAAGATTCTATGGAATCCTGGGGTTTGCAGTTTAGGGAAGGACCTTTAGAATTCTCAGCCAGAGAGCTCTCGGGCCTCAGTCAAATGTGTCTGTCTTGAACAGGCCAGCTGCTGTAGAGACAAGGCCTAGCAGCAAGGAGGACGGCAGCGTATTCACTCAGGAAACCAACCTCTATATGTTATAACTCTGAATATAGATTGGATTGGGGAATACGGGGAAAAGTTACACGTACTGGACCAGACAGTTTTGGAAATTAAAGACACAGGATCTCAAATCTTTCTAACAATTATTATCTATGAGAAAATAAAATCCCAGGCAAGGCCGGGTATACATGCTAGTAGTGTAATAATTGTCTCTGGATGATACCACAAGAACAGTCCTGTTAGAAAAGACCAAAGGCCTGTCCAGTTCAGCATTCTGGACTACAGTGCCAACTAGGTGGCAATGGGAAGCCCATAAGAAGGACATTAAGGGCATTAGCCCCCTACGGCTGCTGTTCCTCAGCATCTGTTTCCTAGCAGAACACACACTGCCTCTTAGCAATTTGAAAGATTTAAAAAAGTGTTTCAATGCTTCCTTAAAAATAGAAACACAATGCAATTGCAATAATTCTCAGGATCTTTACTGGGATCCCAGGGTTAAATCATTAAGATTTCTCCTCTGATGAATGCTTTGTCAGCTGCTTCAGGGAAGAGTAGGTCATTAGAGCGCTACCATGGTGGTGACCTCCCTCCTCCAATTTCATTGTTGTGTGCATGACATCTAACATCAACTTTATGCTATTCACCAACCCAGGAAGTGAGCCAAATATGGAAATGCATCCAAGGCTGTGGAACATATAAGGCTTATTGATCACAGTGTAACTACACTTTAAATGAGTTAGAGGAAACAACTAAAACAATTTTGACTGTAGGAAAGATGGGGAATGCCCTCGGGGAGGAAAACAGACATTCTTTTAATATGTATGGTATGTCTGTTTCAGACAAGACTAGGAAATATTTAAAGAAAAAAATGGACAGAGATTCTGCAAAGGATATATGCAAAAGGTTCAGAACAAGAAACATGGGGAGATAAATTCTGAACAAGAGTTCAGTATGTATATCATTATGGCATTATACCACAGAGGATACTGAAAGTTTTTGGAGGGGAAAATAGTTCACCAGTAGCAGTATATAGGTCTTTTCTTGTGAAGTGAAACAAGCAGATTTCACAGAGCAGAACCAGTCTTCTATTTCTGTCTCACACAACAAAAAGAGTCACAGGGAGGGAACTATTTGTGTCAGAGCATCCCAAGAAGATGTAGGTAGGAAGAAAAGGCATGACCACTCAGAGAGAGATACAATGCACATACATCATTTCTGGGTTGTGGAGAAGCAATGTTTGATGAACAGTGGTGTATCTAATGTAAACAGTGCCTAAGACAAGCATGGAAGTTGCACCCCTACCTTCTTTCCCCTGCCCCCCACCCCTATATGCATGGCTTTTTTGCACCCCCCTGGCACTGGTACTCAGGGCACATATCCTACTTGCCCTACCTTAGATATGCCTCCATTGATGAATTGACTGCTTTTCTTTCTTTCTGATTGCTTGTCCCACCAAGCACCAAATGCCGATTTAGTGATTTACCTACCTTTCAGACATGTGCTGTCACACTTGGGAGTGGGACACAGGGGACTGTTGATGCAGCTGTATAGAAATATTGGCATCCGTAGCATGAACTTTGAAATAAAGCTGCATGTAGGAACATACTATTGCATTTCTTGTTCTTCTTATATCTTACAGATTGCATATGAATATCTTAAGCTTTTTTCCTCATGGAGATCAATTATATGGCCATTCGATGATGAACTCCCATAACCTTTCGCCTTTGGCTATGCTAAGGTTGATGCGAGTTCCAGTCTAAGAATTTCTGAAAGTCCCCTTCTGCTTATCTAAATGGAATTAATATGAAATTTTTGTATCTTGCACTTGATTTAGAGCTAGATAAACCACTAAAAAAGTATGCTCCCGTATAGCACCAGATAGATTGGATCCACCAATTTGTTGTGTGCCTTCAAGTTGTTTTTGACTTATGGAGACCCTAAGGAGAATCTATCACAGGGTCTTCTGAGGCTGAGAGTGTGTGATGCACTCAAGGTCACCCAGCGGGTATCCATGGATGCAGAATCAAACCCACTCCAGGGTCATAGTCTAATGCTCAAACACACTGGCTTTTGGATCCATCAATACCACATACTTATTTGAAGCTGTACCCTTTCCAAAACGTGGCAAAATTTAGCATTATGGTCACATGAACACATAACACCTATACACCTGGACATGTAAACATTCTCCTAATTTGCTTTAGAAAGCCTCTCCTTTGTAATTCACTTCTTCACTGAGGCTTCTTATCCATTCTAATGACATATAATATCTAACTATCCATGTTGATAATGACAATGAAAATAATTTCCTATACAATCAAAACAATTCTAAAACTGATGAAACCACTCTGTATTCCCTGCTGACAACTAAGTGCTTCACTAAATAAGCAGTTTTCCCCATCCTGTCAATTGTGATAGGAAAAAATACTTTCCAGGCATAGACTTTTGTGAGCCTTGTGAGTACGATTACACTCTTGATGTTGGGAGCAAGTGCCAATACTGCTTAGCTCAATGCCTGCGCTATTTGCCCATAAAGCACTGGGAGTGGTATCAAGAAGCAGCTCCAGCGAATCCTTAGAGATTTCAGAAACATATTAGAAGCCAGGTGGTCTCAAATATGTACAGGACTCAAACTAGTTATAGCTTTAAAATCAATACAAGCAACATTTCAACATACTCAGAAGCTGTAAGAAGGTGCAGAGTCTCGAGAATTAATAGTAAAGTACTCTTAATGTTCCACTCCATTTACATAGCACAGTGCATTCTTCAGGCGCAAAAGAGTTTTCTGTACCAGTCTGACAAAGAGGTTCATTCCAGCTCTAGAAAGCAGTTCTGCAAACACAGATCTGAGTCCAGAAATGTATACTGTCACTATACATATCCTTGAACATACGTGAGGCCCCACCTTTGGATGCTTCCAGATTAAGTACAAGTTCCATTAATTCGATGAGGGTTCTATTCTTTCACCAGCTTTTCTTGCCTATGGAGGCTGACTTGGGACCACTCATATGCACATGCTGCTTGCAAAGTGAGCTGAGAATGGCGAGAAAAGGGACCAGGCAAGCTCAGAGACTCTGCAAGCAGCATGTGCATGGTGGTCCCAAGTGAGCCCCTGCAAATCCTTCATGCTCACTATTCTACAGTACATGGGTTCTGCTTTTCAACCAATTCTGTTTTCAGACAGTGCTCCCATCCCTAAACTGTCAGATAAGTGGAGGACAGCTGTATAGTATCCTGAGTCCTCTCTCTGCTGCTTATAGCTATAATGAGATCACACAGACATTACTTTTAAAGTTGACCTCTCAGAGCAGTGGACAGTAGACATTTTAATACATTCACAAAAAATTCAGTACTGGAGGATTGTACAAATCTGTAGAAACAAAACCCCTCCGATACCTCTGTCCAACCCTATATAAGAAATCTTTACAAAACCTCTGAAAATACACTTGTAACCCAATCCAGTACATTGCCCAGAAGTTAAATCCCACTGATTTTAAGGCCATTTCCGCATTAGTATTTTAAAATGGTGCAGAGCTACCTCCAACAGAGGTCTTCTGCACCATAGAGTGCACTGCGGCGGACTACTTTTTGTAGTTCCACACCTCAATCCACGCAGGAGCGACTGGAACTGGTCACGCGGCGTGTTTTTTAAAAACTTCTTTTTAGAGGTTTTTAAAAAGCATGGAGCGCCCAACCCCATGCCACTCCGTCGTCCGGCTCCGAAGCAGATTTGCAGGTGCGCGCAAGTGCGTGCCTGCAGATCTGCCAGGCGCGGGCTTCTGGCTGGCGAGCTTCTCCGGTTGGTGGAGAGCCTCCACCAACCGGAAGCCGCCATTTGGGACGCCGGAGGACTGCGGAGCAGCGAACTCGCGCTGCTCCTCGTGGCGACGGACTCACTCGGCTGCTGGTAAGCTCCGTTTTCGGGCGCTTTCGGGCGTTCCCCCCCCCCACATGCGGAAAGGGCCTAAGAAGCCTTACTTTCAAGGAAGTGTTGATTGGATTGCTACCTGAAAACACTGCATAAAAAGAAAGGACTCTGTTATATCAGTCAGTAGCCATTATTTTAAAGAAGCACCAATGCCTCCAAATGATTTAGATTCTATTTTATTTTTGAATCTGTTGGGCAATTTTATTAGAACAATTGATTATCTGTGTCTTAGTTTTCTCCCCCAGCAGCAGAAAGGAATTGCCTGTTTACAATGTAATCTTCTATGTTTATGGAGAAGCAAGCCTGCTCAATCAAGGGACTTAGCCTCAGTTAACTACATTCAGGCGTGCAGTCTTCCTCCTCAAATCTGCGTTGTGTACTTGGTGTGAAGACAGAAGCTACAGACTGTATATACACAATAAAAACATTGATTTAAATTCTTCATGCTCTATCAAAACAGAAACATCACATTCACCCTAAAGCTAATTTTACAAAAAGTTCATAAAGGCATATTTTCCCACACCAACAGGACTTGTATATTTGGTCTTCATTCATAATAGGTAAGTAACACACCCAGTAAGTCTTCCATTTTTGTGTTGTTCTAGTTTTGCATTTGTTTCTCAAAGGAAACTGGGCATATCAAGGATCCTTTCCAAAGGTCAATCCTTTTGGAAGAGAGATGCTTCGAATAGATTAGCTAGGTAAATCTCTCCAGACCTCCAGAGTTGATCTCTCTTGAAACGTTCAGCGAGATCCGAGTTTTTCGCCTATTGAGCGCCCACAATATTATGCTATTTTTTGTGTCCGGCGTTTCCTCACCTCATCTAAGCAAAAGGGAGCAACTGTCAGGGAAGAAAGGGGGGAACGATGCGGACAGGAAGGCGTACTGGTGACGGGAGGACGGTCGCTGTGGATGTAATGCTTTCTGCTGGGACGCGGGATTGGAAGAGTAACAGGCTGTGCCCACCGGCCCGCAAGCCCACAGAAACAGCAGGGGTGTTATTTATTTCTAGGCATCTTTCGAATCTTATATTAATAAAGGAAATACCACGCTTGTGTCTTATGGATTATGTTATTGCCATGTAAACTTCATTGTTCATAGGCGCGGGCTGTCGCAATTTTGCACATAAAATATATACGGAAAACAGACTACGAAATTAATTTAGTATGCCATTTAAATTTTTAGGGGGATCATAAACTATGTTATTGTGGTGCGGTGATTCTTCCTGTCTTTAATACAAGCTTCAGCAAAAAAAAAAAAAAATTACTGTCGTGCAAAGCTTGAAATCGCTTTCCAATGCCCTACAGCTACAGCTTAAGCCTTCTTCTCCAGCCCCACGCACCCCCCCCCGGGAAAAGCAACAAAGGGAAAGTGAGAGAGGAATGCGCATGCGCACATTCCACAGTTTTTTCGGTCGTATCCCCCCCCCCGCGCGCGCGCGCGCGCACCTTCCCGTCCTCTTTCTTTCCGCAGTATTATGAGGTCAGCGTGCGGGATGGCGTGCCCTGTGACGCAACCCTCCGGCCCTCGCGGGCTCCTCCAATCCCGGCATGAGGGGGTGGGGGGAGCCAAAGGAGAGGAGTAGCAGTTGGTCTCTTCTCCTTGGGAAGGGGGTGGTGGAAAGGAAGGGAGGAAAGACCCGGATGCCGCCGCCGCCGTTGTATGAGGCGGGCCGGGCCGGACGAGGAAGGAGTCGTACGCGGCGCGGCGTCAGCGGCCTGTTGTTGCCCCGGCCGGTTTGAGGAGGCGCCCGAGAGCTTCCCGCCCTGACAGGAGGGCAGTGGCCCTTTCGCTCAGGTCGCGGCTGCCCCCGCAAGATGGAGGAGGCGGGTGTTTTGGTCGTGGCGCCGGCGGCGGCCGTGGCGCCGGCGCCGCCGTCTTCAGCGTCGGGTGCGGCGGCGTGAGGCGAAGAAGGCGAGGGCCACAGGGCTTCGTGGGAGCGGGCGCATTCGTGTCTTGAGGCAGAGGCGGGGAGGGACGCTGTGGAGAGGCGATGCTGTCTGTGTATGGAATACTGCTGTCGGCTCTGCTGGGCTCCTTCCTCACCCTCCTCTTCCAGATCCTGCTGTTCTATCGGAGGAGCCCCGAACCCCCCGAGGGCTCGGTCCCGACTCCCGGCCCCAGCGCCTTCACCGCCCGGGTAGTGCCTGACTTCAGCCTCAAGGAGTACTTTGCCGGGTTCATTGGGGTTGCGCAGGAGGCGGCTTCTCCGAGTGGCGGGAGTCCTAATCAGTCCCCTTCCAAAAGCGAGCAGACGTCCTCCAAGCAGCCGCAGTCGCCTCTTCAGGACTCGGTCTCCTCGGTGGAGTGTACTGAGGAGACCCTCTACTGGCTCAATGCCATCTGTCTCTTTCTCTTCAGGGAGCTCAAGGACACTGCATTGGTCAGGCACTGGGTCACCAGGAAAATCAAGGTGGAATTTGAGGAGCTACTCCAGACCAAGATGACAGGCAAAGTGCTGGAGGGACTCAGCCTGCGGGATGTCTCCTTTGGCAATTTTGTGCCCATTTTTAAAAACATCAAGATCCTGAGGCCAGTGACCTGTAGCGAGGAAGGCTGTCCCGAGGAGCTGGACTTTGAGCTTGACGTTGAGTACGATGGGGGTTTCCACTTGGCCATTGATGCTGACCTTGTGTTCGGCAAGTCAGCGTATCTCTTTGCCAAGATCTCCAGAGTAGTGGGTCGGTTGAGGCTGGTCTTCACCCGTTTACCCTTCACACACTGGTCCTTTAGCTTTGTGGACGAACCAGTGATTGACCTGGAAGTCAAGTCACAATTTGAAGGAAGGCCTTTACCACAACTTACTTCCATCATTGTTGGTCAATTCAAGAAAGTTATTAAGCGCAAACATACTTTACCTCACTATAAAATCAGGTAAGGTACTATGAATCTACCTGGAGAGAAGATACACTTAAATCATATACTAGGTGGGTGAAGAGGCAGAAGGAAAGCAAAGAAGTAAAATGAGGGTGTTTGAAAGATGTACAGAAAATACTTTCTGAAGGTGTTGATGAAACAGAAAGGTGAGCGTGGCTTTCATCTGCATTCATGGACTTACAACTGTGCAGCATATTTTATTGCCCAGCCATCTAGTTGTATTACTGACCCATACATCTCAGTAGATCAGGGATGATAATCATGTGGCCCTAGCCAACATTGCCAGTGGTAAAGTTTGCTGGGATTTGGGGTTTGGCAGTGTCTGGAGGGCAACATGATTCCCACACCTGCACTTAATATTTGAAGAGAGTTAAGTTTGTAGATCATTGCTTGGCTGCTAGCCTCTGATTTCTTTATTTCTTGCAATGTTAAACATGAGGCAAATGTATATCTTGGTTTCCATGAAGGCAAGTTTCAGTAAATTTGGAAAAACACAATGTAGGATTTCATGTCTGGAAATACTGATAGGTAAAGAAGCCCAGAACCAGCATCATGTAGTGATCTGAGTGTTGGACTATGACCTTGGATATCAGGGTTCAACTCCCTGCATGGTCAGAGAAACCCATTGGGTGATCTTGGGTGTGTCACATACTCTCAGTCCCCAGAAAACTCAGTGATCCGTTCATTTTAGGATTGCCATGAGTTGGAAATGAATTGAAGACACAGTAACACAACAACAAAGGAGCCCAAGATGTTTGGGACTTTTAAATATCAGTAACTAAAGGCACAGTTGCAAACAATTCCAATGAGAAAGAGAAATGAGAGGCATCTAAAATGTCTTCAGTGCTAAAATGCTTAGTGATGACTAAAAAAACCAGGGTGAATCAAGGGAAAAACCTGTACAGGTGAGAAGCTAAGAGCTGTATGAACAGACCTAACGGAATTAAACTAATAACAGCAAGAATAGCTGTTTCATATATGTTTGAAGCAAGAAGGAAGAGAAACACTAGGTCTGTTGCTTCTAAGGGAAGATTTTGCAACCTTGCATAAGTAGTGATATACTCTCATAATGACCTCAAACAATCATAGTGAGTGAGATGCCACATGTCTCATTCTTCAAAAGGCTGAAAAGGTGATCAGGGGAAATACAGACAGACCTATTGGACTTTAATACAAGGGGACATACTAGAACAGATCATAAAGAGGTCATTTTGTGAGCACTTTGTTAACAGTGCAGTGATAACTAGAAGAAAGCATGGATTTATCAAACGTAAAGCTTGACAGACTTACAGAAAAGATGACAAGGACTTGTTCTCTGCTGTCTAAGAAGGCAAAACTAGATTTGATGGGCATAAGTTATAAAAAGCTAAACTTCAGTTGGATGTTAGAAGAAACTTATCATTTGATAAGAGCAGATTTGTGATGGAACAAATTACTGCAGGCAAACTTTCCTTTACTAGAGGTATTTGAGCAAAAACTGGAGACCCATGTGTTGAGGATGCTCTAGCTCTTAATTTGCTGAACAAGCAAAGGTTGAATTAGATAGCCAACAAGGCCACTTCCATATATAATTCTATAAGAGGAAAAGGAGAGAAACCTTTTGTTTTCTCCTTCTTCCAAAAGTCTCCACAGAAAACAAAACAAAAATCTTTTTTAGAAGGGGTGCCAAGAACCATCATTTCTAATGCTCCCTCCTGTGGAAGCCTAGTGAGAAAATTGCCCCTTTGTATTCTGTAAACTGTGCGGTGCTTTGGGGAAATAAGTACTTTCTCTGCATTTCTATTGACATTCTATAGAATCTTCTTTTCCTATGTCAGAGATGCACAGCCTGTTGCCATCTAAATGTTGGTTTCTAATTTTTACCCCTGGTGAGTATTGCAAGTGGACTGAGATCATGAGAGTTGTCACGTAAAAACTTCTGGAGGGCCCTAAAATCTGCATTTTCAACTTATAGATAACTCAGGAGAAGGTATCCTTGTTCCAAGACCATTGGGCAAGGATGCTCCAGTGGATTTTGAATGAAGTGAATTTATGAAACCCAGGTTACAGGAGCACATTTTTTTTTTCTTTTTGTAAATCTCAGAAGCTTGCTTGTATTTTCCAGAAGTATGGTTGTGATGTCCTATTATGTATATAATACCTGTTGGCCTGATGATGTTTTACAAAGTAAATAAGAAAGGATTTCTACTCATCTCATGCCTGCCACTTCCATTCTTGAGTATTTTATTTTATTCTAAAACTTACAGTAACCTATTTGTACATTCGCATTGTATTTGACCAGTTATACTCTTGTACTGTAATAGTGCAGGACATTTGTGCAGGGCATTTGTCACTTAGTGCAGGACATTTGTCACTCACATTTGGTTTTGTACACTGAGTCAGCTGTCTTATGCCCACTTACTTGGGAGTAAGTCCTGTTAAATTCAGTGAAACTCTTCTGTTCTGAATAAATGTCTATAGGGTTGACATCTTACGTGGTTGAAAGTTCCCCTTAACTATCAACCTCTACTGAAAAGTGATTTTTTATTTTCTCTTCTTGACCTTCTTTGTTTATTGCTCAGATTGTTAGCAGACCTCTTAGCAGATCTTTTAGCATTAGGTCATAATATAATATGAGACCATGAATGTGACTTGAATTTCAAAATCAGTTTTCAAGTGTGCATTTAGTTAAAATGTCCGAAGTTTTCTCCTAGGAGTTCAAGGAGGCTACTAATAGTAATGATAATGACACGGTAGTAGCCAAAATGCTTAAATTATCCACAAAACAGTGAAAGATTTAAAATAGCAAGTTAAAATCATTTACCAAATGTCTTCCTGAAAAAGGGATGGTCTCGGCTAGGTTCTGAAAGGTTACTGAAGAGGGAGTGAGAAATAGCCTTATCACTACACTGTTATAGCTCTGTATTCTACTTTAACTGCCATGATACTATGGGATTCTGGGGTTTGTAGTTCAGTGAGGCCCAAGAATGCTCTGGCTGAGAATTCTGCATATCCCAGGTTTCCATCACAGTTACAGTGGAATATAGCACTGTAACAGTGTTGTGTGATATGCAGCATGGACTTCCTTAACAAGGAAGTTCTAAAGCTAAGGCACAGCCATTGAAAATGCTTGTATATCTCAAGTACTTTCTAATGTTTTTCTTTATTCTAACGAAGTACATGAATATAATATTAGAAAAGCAAGTGTTCTCATATTGGATTAATATTCAATATTAGACACAAATCTGAGGGGGAAAAACTGAACCTATAGTTCAGGCAAAGTAGTGAATAGTTTTTCCTCACTGCCTCTGTTTCTGAACACTGGAAGATGGTTTCAAGCAGCCTGAGCCTCTGTAGGAGCGGGAGACTTTTTCACTTTGTTATGGTTCAAGTCCTGTTGCAAAAACTAAGCTTACACCTTTCATTTATAAAGCATGGCAGGGCTTTATGTGTGCGACTGAATAAAAGAGTGGTTGTTTGGTTGCACACTGCATGGAATTTTCATAGTTCAACAAAAGTCTCAGGCTTTTCTTTTTTAACTGAAAAGACTCACTTCTTGCTTACCTTTCCACATTGGATCTATACTTGCTCCCTGAACTCCTGTTTCTCCTATGAGAATTTTGAGATGTGTAGACTTTCCTAGAATGCGGGCAATTAACTGGTATATTCTTAGAAGTTTAATCCTGTTTCTCCCTAATCTATTGTAGAAGTAGATATATAAGATTGGTAATTCACTGAACAATTTCTGGTGGAATTTCTGCCTTTCCTAGTTTTGATGATTTCAGACAGAACTGAACGCCTTTCCTGTTGAAGCCAGGGGCCTTGGTTCAGCACTATCCCAGCTTCCTGTTTTCGAGTAAAATGTTAAGAATGGGAAGAAAATAGTGTGAGAATATGAGTGAGAATTTTTTTTTTTCTCACTCTGAATGCGCCATTTTCACTTACCTTTCTATGGGGATTTGACAGACAGTACCAACAACCAATGGCACTACTTTTTGCTGGTGATGGAACTGCACACTCCTTTGAGCTATCCACAGCAGTACTTCTGGTAAAATCTCCCACGTCAGGCTGTGCTGAGGAGCCACGCTAAATGGGCCAAGCATCTACTAGCCAGCAGTAGTAGTGGGAAGTGACACTGGCAGAAGATCTCTCAGAAACAATGGCAGTGACACCATAGTTAACACTTGTTAGTAATGCGCAGAAGGAGGCATGGTAAACCCTTTTTGAATGTCTGTTGTCATGGAAACCTTATGGTGAGACCATCCAAAATGAAACAAGAGATAGTGTCAGAAGATGAAACTCACAGGTTAGATGGCACTCATTAAGTTATTGGGGTACAGCAGAGGACATCTATGATTACTCCGTAGCTAAGGATGAACTCACACTGAAAGGAAAATCTAAAGCTGTACAACACGTATCACAGGAACATAGAATGTGAAAAGCATGAATCGGGAAGCTAGACATAGTAAAACAAGAAATGGAATGTATAAATATTGCAATACCTAGAGAGTGCAAGCAAAGATGGACAGAAATGGGACATTTTGAGTCAAATAATTACACAGTGTTCACTTAGAAAATAATCTAAGAAGAAATGGTATGGCATTAATGGTGAGGGCAGATGTAGTAAAAGTGGTCAAAGGATATAATGCAAAGCCTGACCAAATCATATCAATAAGATTTCAGGAAAAACCCGTCAGTATAGCCATAATCCAAGTTTATTGTCCGACTACAGAAGCAGAAGGAAAAGAAATTGAAAGATTCTGTGCTGAAGTCCAGGAGGAAACTTATCGTAAACCAGAACAGGACATGTTGATAATCATAGGTGATTGGAATGCAAATGTAGAAAACAGAGCAGAATCAAGATTGTAGGACGATTTGTCCTAGGATCACAAAATGAAGCAGGAGAATGGCTGATTGAATTTTGTGAAGCCAAGAGTTTTTTCATTGCAGATACACAATTCAACCAAAGAGGAAACTATATTCATGAACATCACCTAATGGCCAATATTGAAATAAAATAGGTTATGTAATTGGAAATAGAAGAGGGAAAAGCTCCATTCTTTCTGCAGAAACAAGACCAGGTGTGGATTATAGCATAGACCATGAACTACTAATATCAACGATTAGAGTAAAGTTGAAGATATTAAGCCTAATTATCTGGAAGCCAGAAGAACTCTGAATTGAAGCCACTAACACTGTTAGAAAGGAATGCAAAAAGACGCTATATGTAACCAAAAAAGAAGAGAAACCTCAGTGGATGACAGATGAAACTCTTCAAACAGTTAAGGACAGATGGCAGTTAAGAACAACAACCACGAGAACAAGCAGATTTTATTTAATGTGCTTAGATTCTGTTCCCTTCTTCTACTGCATTTGTGGGATAGTTGTGTACTTCCAAGGGGACAGGAGGATCTGGTTTCTGAAGCACTTTCCAGTGTGCTAGGGGTTTTGTATTTCTACCCCTGGTTTAATAATTGAGTGACAACAGGCCCTTTGGATGAAAATATGCTGATGCTGTTATTTTGCCATTTTTTTCTGTGTTTCTCTGAAACATTTTCATTGAAGTTCTATTAAAATTATGACCCCTTTTTCTTTTCTTAGGTACTTCACAGTAAAACTGTTCTGAAATCTATTGTCATGCTATTGGTATCATTGGTATCACTCTGGTTTTATAAAATCTCATGGATCACATTACAATTTATTTTCCACATTTAAAAAAAAAGCAGTTCAGTGCAGGGATTATTTCAGTGTATTTGAATCACTGTTGATGATGTTTGGGATTCATAATAGCATCAGTTTGTAGTGTTCTGTACTTTACATTTGCAATTTCTTCATCATGAGAATAGCTCTCTGTGTTTCCTCGAAAACCCTGCTGAAGATTAGATTTGAAGAGGTAGCTGTTTCAGCTTGTTGCCACAGAAACAACAGCAAAGGGTCTTACGACAGCCTAAAGATTAACCAGTTTTATTTGGCATAAGATTTCATGGTGTGTGGACTGGCATCCACAGAAGCTTATGCCAAACAACAGTTGTTAGTCTTTAAGGTGCCCCAGGACTCTTTGCTGGTTATTAGAAGCAGTCTAGAAGTCTGTCTCACAAGTAGTGAAAGCCTGTTACCAGAAGTAAAAATGTACCATCCCTATGTGTGTATGCAAGCACTTTAATTCGTGTACATGTGTACCTTCATCCTTAAAATGTATCTGAAAAGGAATGTTGATTTGTTGACTTCTGTGTGATTTCTTTTAAAAACACAACCTTGCAGGGTCTTTATTGGTATTATGGATGATTTATGTCTACTTTTACCATGTGTTAAAGTAGCTAGAGGTGCCTACTGACATCTTAATGATTTTGCTTCTGTTTTCTTCACATACAAAACATACGTAGGTTGGAATTCTAGAGTGGTACACTATGCAAGTGTAATGATCCATTATCCTGTCATAGTTCACTTTTTCAGGGTTGTATAGCAGCAACAATGCAGAAGGCAGAAAAAGCCATCTCCATCATTGTCCTGAGCTCCAAAGCAGCCTGTTTCCACAGTGCCTGACTTTGCATGGGTCCTTGGAGCTAAAGGAGCTTGGAGAAGGCTTGAAACATTGCCTATGTACAAAAGATTTTCCAAGGCAGCCTTCCCAGAGCATTATTACTTTTTGAGGACCCTTGCAGAAGCCACACACTGTGCAAATGGGCTGCTCAGAAGTTGGCACCTTTCTCCACCTCTCCTTGCTGTTGCCATGGCTTTTTAATTTGTGCTTTCGGTGCCTATGACATTGTAATTGTGCTGGCTTTCAAGATCTCAGCCCTTAGGTTTTGTCCCTCTACCTGTTTGTTTCCTAGAGTAAAATCTGTCATATACTTGACAGTTGTCATGGATCACCTAGTACTTGCTGTGGCTGGTATTGTCACAAAGGATTGATGAATTGAACCTTGATCTGGTCCCACAAGACATTTTGAAAAATGTCTTCTAGCAACAGTGCATACTTAGACTCTCTTGATACAGATTAGCGACATCTTGAGTTGCTTAGACTTCTTGAGTCTTTGTATTACTGATAAAAAATTGTTCAAGACAGACGTTCACCCACTTCTGTCTTATAATAATGATTATTAAATAAAAATTACTGTGTGATCCTCCATTTAGCTTACTTGCAATGCAGCATTATGCATCTTATCTTTTTAATATTACCAGGGAAAATGTTTGTAGAGTGGTTTATAAGATGACAGAAGAGATATGCTGAAAGTGTTTCCAGATGCTTTCGGATTGCATATCCCAGCATTTTTCAGTGTTGGCTATGCTGGCTGGGGCTGCTGGGACTTTAGTCCAACAACATCTGGAGTACTGCACGATTCTCATCCCTGCTTTTACAAATCGTTCATTGGTGAACAACTTTTAAACTTTTACGTTCAGAGAGAAAATGTATAAGTTATCTTGAATCTAATTGCTAGGATCTAAGAAAGCTGGCAGATCTTCTGGATCAAGAAAACTTTAGTAAACATAAACTGACACTAAATCACTATGGTGGTGCCTTTTAAACTTGTTACAGAACTAGTCAAGAAATGTTAAAAATCACAGTGTAGAAGGTGACCACCTTTATTCATCAAGTATTCACTTAAGGCAAATATGAATAAACTATTTTTAGGGTAATCTTATGAAGTTTTTCCTGCTTTGTTCAAAGTCTTACCTTTACCTACTTTTACCTACGGTATGTATAAGTGATTAGGACTGCAGTTTGTGGGGGTTTTTTCTTTAAAGCTGGAATTTTTGAGTATGGAGAACCCAAAGCAGAATGGAGTTTCCCAGAAGGCTTTCTACTTTCATTGCTATATTTGCATTTTCTCGTTACTAGAATGTAAATGAAAGACTGTAGTAGGCAGGGAAAACTGCTTCCTTTGTAATCTTTTTTCTTTCTTCTAATTTTGAAAAGTAGACATTTTAGCTTGTTATTTGGGAATCTAATCTTTGAGTAATTGTTACTGTACACAATACCAACCTATGTTCATTCTGTAAATTAACGTTAGAGTTTTCTTAACTATGAATGCCATCAGTTCTGATAGACCCCAGATGTTAACACACATTTTCTGTAGCTTATTCTCCCTTTACTCCATCTCTCCTTTGTAGATTCTTTGTCTAGTAAATCTGATTTTAGCAAGATAGTCCTCTGGATCCTTTCTGAAGTATTAATATGCCCCCTGCCGTACTGATATACTGTGTTTCATCCAGTAGGTCTGTGTCTAATGTAAACTAGAAGCTGGAAACTCATCTAGGTTTTAAATCTTCAGAATGTGAGAATATAACTAGAAATACCAAGAGCTCTTTTTCAGTATTGGTTTCAGTTTTCATGCTTAGTACATGTGCCTCTTTAGTTTAAAAAATTGTCTTTCCTTAGGAGAAGAAAATTGGTATATTAACACAAGTAATTAATACAAAATATTTATCCTAATGTGATATCTTCAGTCTCTAAAAAAGCTGACATTGCAAAGTCAAAATGCATCTTTTTTCTTATCTGCTTTACCATGTCCTGTTAAACTTATCATTTATTTAAAAAGTCTTATGAAGTTTTCCATGTAGATGTTGACATTTTTCCTGGATTCAGATAAGTCTGAACATGATTGTTTTCGAGTGACTTTAATAATATGTAGGTTGGTTGACTGACTGAAATCTTTGAAGATGAGAGGATCCTCTTATAAAGTGATTGGCATCTACAGGTTCTGTAAGTGTGGTGTAGAGGTTTGGTTGTTCAACTAGGACTCTGGGAGACAAGGGGTTGAATCCCTTTTCAGTCATGGAGACCCATGTGGCCATCTTGCCCAAGTTACACTCTCTCAGTCTTCTAGAAAAGCAATGGCAAGCCACCTCTGAATAATTCTTCTTAAGAAAACCTTTTATAGGATTGCTACAAGCTGGAATTAACTTGAAGGCACATAACAGTAATGCATATGTATAGAATCTGCAGCCTGAATTATAGAAGAAGACATTTTTTAGCTAATCAGAATGGTTAATTCTTAAATATTGTAGCCTTAGATTCTATACATAGGAACTTAGTGTGGCAGGAGAAAGGCTAGACTAAGACATCTGGTGCTCTTTGTGAAGGAAATTTTATGGTATCTTTTGCAGTCTGAAGAAATAGAAATAGAAACTGAATGTTTTGACATGTTAGAGAATAGTACTTTCTAGAAATATATGTGATCTAAGAATATAGGGAATAATAATGGGCAACCCATTTACAGTTTAGTTGACAGAGTGGCGGTTACTCCACTCTGAAGAGGTATGTAAATGGAGAAAATGAAAAGAAGTTAAATTGACAGTGAAAAGTGACTGCTTTTGAAAGAAGATACTGCAATCTACTAGGACGTTTTAGTAGAATGAGTTACCTGGCTGGAGCTGCTCCCTGGCAAATATTTCAAAAATATTTCAAAAAGGGAAATATTTCAAAAAGGGAGAAAAAGAAAAGTACTTGTAGCCAGTGGGCTACAAATATGGTACCAGTCTCTGGCACCTTTGGCAAAAATGCTGAATCCTGCACCTCAGGTAGCCTGAGATGAACTGATTTAGGGGGCAAACAGCTAACACTGGGAGGCTAGAGTAACTAGGGTATTTATATGTACACATGCCTGCACACTGTGTGTAAAACTATGGCAAAAGCTGATAAAAAATGCACTGTGTTGTTTTTAAGAAACCAGTTTTGAGGGACAGGTTCCCTCAGAACAGCCGTTCTAGGGATTACTCAAGTCAATTTTGACATAACTGAACTCAGCCCATTGGATATGTGTTGATTATAAATGGTTTATGGATAAAGAACTTTAAATAATCAGTTGAGTATGTATTTGACCTTGCATTCTCTTCCCTAGCTAGTTGGTACTATGAGATTGCCTTTGAGCATACTTTGTGTGGGTTTTACTAACTGTAATTTATTAAAGACTGAATCAAATGCTAAGTAATTTGCCCAAGGAAAAACTAATTAACAGTTAAACATGGCACACTGGAAAGATGTGTAAATGTGCTTTCTGACAGTAGAACAATATTTTAGTCAGGGCAATCTGTTCTCTCAGGTGACTGTCGTGTTAAAGGTTTTAGACCCTCAAACTTGTTTTGAGAATTTTCATGTTTAATAGAATGGCACTCCAAGGAAATGGATTTTGATAGGAAGAAAATAAGGTGCTGGAGAAGAATTCTGTGGATACCATGGATTGCTGAAAACACCTCATTGCAGATGGATAGACTCAGTCAAGAAAGCCATGACCTTGAGTCTGCAAGACCTGAGCAGACCTGTAGATGACAGGGTTACTTGGAAGTCTCTCATTCGTAGGGACACCATAAGTTAAAGTCAACTTGACAGCAGATAACAACAGTCTTCAGTTTCTGAACCATGGTATACTGCTGCAAGTTTTTCTGCAAATAAAATACTGGATGTTTATAAATGTGGTAAGTGTGGAAGGGAAGAATTAGAGCATAGGTACAGCTCTGCTAAATCAGACTAAAAGTTAGTCTAGTTTGTCTTTCTTTTCCGTACAGTGGACTGTCACATTGCCTTGGAAATCCCTCAAGCAGGACATGAAAACAGTGGTCTTCTCTTGTCGCTTATACCTAGCAACTGTTATTTAGTGGCACATTGCTTCTAAACTGGAAGTTACTTTTGTAGCCATTATGACTATTGGCCATTGATAGACTTATCAGCCGTTTAATTTGTTTAATATCTAAGCTGGCAAACATTGTTACATCTTATGACAGCAAGTTCTATAACATTATTGTAAAAATAAGTACTTTCTTTTGTTGATCCTCATTTCTTGGCAATATGTTTCAGTGAATGATGCCGAGTTCCAGTATTGTTAGGGGGGAAAACACCTATCTGTTTTTCCCGCTCTGTCCATAAACTTATAAATACCTGACATATTTCTGCTTTATACCCTCCACCCTCTAAACTATGTGTTTACTAGTAATTTCATTCTTAATGTGTAGAGTAATGCTGCGTTTGTCTTCATTGGTACTGAATCTCTGTCATGCCATATATACTCATGTTCAAATCTAAAAATGTTAGTCAAAAAAAATTGCCCCAAAAGACTTGGATCAGCTTATCCATTGGTCAGTGTAAGTACTACACCGTAACTCTTACTTCAAAAAAAAAAAAAAAAGGGAATCACCCCTTCTCTGAGTAGAATTGTAAAATGTGAGAACAGTCTTTAGGTGAGAAAACGTTTCTTCCTCTCGAAGGAGGGTCAAGAGACAAGAGGGGGTTGGTGCTTCTTTTAAGTTGTCCTGGGACAGACTAAGCTTTTGCCTTTCACCACTCTACTCAGAGAAGAGGATGGGTCCTTTTTTATTTATAAGAGTTAATGCTGTGCTTTAACTTTTATCAAAAAAAAAGGAACCATCCCCTTCTTTAAGTAGAGTGGTGAAAGGCCTTTTTGAATGCCTGGATGAGAAAAAATGGTGGTAAATAGCTGGACTCTGAGATGATGCCAGCACTTTCTCCTCTCCACAGAATGATACCCAAATCCGTAATTTTGGCCCCAAACCCGTCCTCAACTTATTCATGTGGTTGAATTATACATGAGTATATAACGTAAATGTTTTTAGAATATTGAAAAGTTGTAGTTGAGAAGGAGGAGAATAACCACAATTTTGAAAGGTGATAAAAAAAGCAAAACAGAAATAGTAGGAAACTGATCTCCATGGGTTCTCTGTTCAGAAGTTTCCTGACACTAATGGTGGTGGTGGTGGTGGTTGTGCCTTCAGGTCATTTCTGACTTACGGCAACCTTCAGGTCATTTCTGGCTTATGGCAACCCTAAGGCAATCCTTCCAGAGGTTTTTCTTGGCAAGATTTGTTCAGAGGAGGCTTGCCATTGCTCTTCTCTGACGCTATGACTTGCCCAAGGTCACCTAGTGGGTTTCCATGACTGAGCAGGCTTGAAACCTTGGTCTCCTAGTTTTAATCTAAGGCTCAAACTATTACACCACACTGACTATCTCACACTAATTCCCCCCTCATTGAAAAAAAAAAGATTGAGAAGATCACTTTATGGATTCATATGTGGCCCTGAGTTTTCTTTACTCAAAATAATGCCATCTGATTTGTATCTTTTAGCACCTTTTTACACAGTTGATCATGAGGTGTGAGTGATGCAATTGGCAGAGCTTTCCATTGTTTATGAGAGAACACTTGATTGAATCTGGTTGTTCCTGGAAAGATGATTATAAATTAGTTATATATTTTTATGACTTTTCTACAGAATTGTCTTTACAATATACATATGAATTATGTAGGGCAGATCATGGGAAATGGGAAACATAAGATGCCACGCATATTGCTGATTTCTTTTAAAAATCCTATTTCTGTGTAATGAAAAAATTATTCAACCGTATATATAAATAAATAAAATCTTACTTGGAAGTCCACTTTTACAGTTTCAGTGAAATTAATTACATGTTGTTGGCTCAATAGTGAGAACGGAGTGTGAAGGGATGGATTTCTTAAAATAAATTCCTAGAAAGGATTTTTTTTCATACACATTTTATTTCTTTTGTAATATAAAACAGGTAAGCAGTTGCTTTTCTACCATGCTGAGTAGTACGGCGAGATTGAACCTCTTGTCGCCTTGGAGACAAAAAGTTATTACAGATATACACTTTGTTAAGTTAGTTAGATATGCTTGGTGCTGTATTACAAACATAAATGAAAATTGACTTCTGGCCACTTTCAGGTCAGTATAGAAATCTTGTGCCTCTCTGTTTTTTCCAAAGTCTTAATTCTAGTTTATGTCATCTCTTTCTTAGTACTGCCTATATATCAGCAGATGTCAAAAAGCATCTTTCAGCTTAGGCACTGGTTTCTGCTTTTAGCACACCTTTTATACCTGGTTGGTTGAAAACATATTTCTACCTCAGTAGTCTAAAAAACCCAACAGCTGCTGTGTTTTCTAATTCAGGGTCTTGCCAGTTCATCCATTAGATATCTAATCTGCTTACTGCAGTTAAATCAGTGTGGGAGTTGCGTGTATAATAAGGACATTAGACTGTTACATAAAAGAGAAACACACATTTACTTTTTCTGTTGTGCTAGAGAATGCTGATTTTAATTAGCATAGGTGATATATCTTAATGGAAGAGGAGCTTCATAGTATGGGCTAAAGACCGGAAACCTGACTGGGAGGAAGTCCTAGAGCATAGGGGATTTAGGAAGTCAGTATAGAACAGCTCAAGGAAAGCAGAGTAATATGAGCCTGAGAGAGAAGCAGGTGGTATTGACAAAGTTTTAAGGAAATGACTTGGAAACAAGGGCTAGGAAAACAAAAGGTTCTCCCTCCATTCAAACTGCCACTTCTGTGGCTTCTGGCAGGCAACTCCGTTGTATCTAAGCCCAGCAGCCAATGAAAGGCATTCTCTCCATCCCAACTGGAACTGCTGTGGCCTCTGAGCAAGAGAAGAATAAGCTGGCACAGCTCCATAGTGCTTAGGCCCAGCAGTGGATCAAAAGCCATCCCTCTACTCGAACTGCAACTACTCTGGCCTCAGAGGAAGAGAAGAATGGGCAGTATCTGCTGGACTTAATCCCACCCGCAGCTGCCACTCCCTTTTCCTTGTGTGTCACATCTTATTTAGATTGCAAGGCTGAGAGCAAGGAACTGTCAAATTAACAATTTGTAAGCTGCTCTGAAGCCTTTTTGGCTGAAGAATGGAATAGAAGTACGATGGATGGATAGATAGATTTGTCAAATACAGGACCCAAGAAAACTGCTATTGTTTTAATAATTGTATGTGAGGGAGGGAATTCTGACAGCTGTTGATTCTACTACCATTTTCATATTTGACATCTTAAGAAATTAGTGAAGGAAAAGCAATAATGGAGTATTGTATTTCCGTATTATGATTTTTCACTTTGTTTTCAAAAAAGTGTCAGTTGTTTGACTGAAGGTGGTTGGTGTATTTGTCAACTAGATGGCAGATTCTGAAATACTAGACTGAAACTGAAAATAAAAATCAACTTTGCCTCTCTAAGTCAGTATTAAAGAAAATCTGACTGATAATATCCTGTTGGAAAATAATTGATTGTATTGTTGAGTCAACATCGTTGTGGTATCATTTATTTCTGTTTTCCATGGTGTATTTTAAAGAATTCAGTGACTTACGAAGTTTTCAGAGATACTATATTTTGGGAGTCTGGAGAAAGGTATTAAAAAACTTAAATTGTTCATTCTGTGTGAAGAGTATGAATGGGAAAATTGATATAATCTCACTAGTTAGATGTCAAATAGCTTAAATTTTGTATCATCTAAAAATAAAAGGTATATTGAAGAAGCTGTGATACATTGGGACATAAAAGAGAAACTTAACCAACCAGGTACTACAAATTAATTTATGGTAGCAAGTGCAATTAAGTAGGAAATAAACTTGCAATATGTAGCCACTTACATTTAGCAAATCTTATGGAAAACAGTAGAAGTTACCTCTGCGTAGAGAGCCCTCATGGTGTTGTGGTTTGAGTACTGAGCTAGGACCCTGGAGAATAGAGTTTAATTCCCCACTTGGCCGTGCAAAGCCACTTGGTGACCTTAGATGCTTCATACACTGTCAGCCCTAGAAAATCCTGTGATAGGTTCACCTTCGGGTCACCATAAGTTAGAAATGATTGAAGGCACATAATCAACAACAAGAAGAAGATATGTGTAAGATTGCCTTGAAAGTTCAATTAAACTTAGTAGGATAGACTTCTGAATAAACATTCAGAGGATCAAACTGAATCTTCTTCCTACAGCAGTTGAGAACAAATAGCTATAAACATTAAAAGTGAAAAGTAGCTATAAAGCATAGTAATTCAACCACAGTTGAGCTGTTTGGGCACTAGGCAAAAGCTAGTTTGCTATGCCAGGTCTTTGGAGAGTGCAACTGCTGAACTGTTGATGTTGGTGTTTTGCTGCTGTTGATACTAGTATGCTTTCTTGTTGTATTGTTACTGATTTTTGTATGTAAGCCACCTTGAAGACAATTGGAGGATAGGTGCAGTATTTGAAATGAATAAAATTGAAGCAAATTTTGGTATTGGAGGCAATTTCATTCCTTTTTTTAATTGACTGTGTTCATAAACTACTTTACATAAGCAGAAGTTATTATGCCTTAAGATATTTATGCCTAGGTTGCAGAATAATAGAACAATTAAAAAGTAGTGAAGAAAAATGGTAGGATTGTTGGGTAAATGGGGCTGAAATACAAAGTATGAAACACTGAGACACGGAGTCTCCTTGTACTGTTCTAATCTGTACAATGGTAAGTGTGGAACTATCCTCTCCTCCCTCTCCTTCCCCCACGTCGTGGATATTTGCTTGATTTCTTAGGAGTTTGAGATCAGCCCTGTACAACAAATGGTCCATGTGTCTGATATATACTGCCCAATAGGACATAAATTTTGATGAGGTTATATATTCTTTGTAGCTGTGATCCACTAGAGCTCATGAATATAGGTATGAAGCTGCTAGTCTTCCCTAAGTACATATTATATTTGAGAAAAGGAAGTAGGTGAAGCCACATCTTGCTGCACAGTTAAGAAGTGGCATATCTCTAGTGTATTGGTTGACTGAAAGCCCAAATAGCAGGAAAGTAAAAAAAAGTTTCCAGAAACTGAAACATGTTGGGGAAATGTACTTAGACAGATTAGATACGCTTAGAGATACTAATTTTCTGCAAATTTTGGAAACTGGGTAAAGATGGCTCAGGGTTTTTTTTTCCCAGGAAGTGGGGACAGAAATTGTTATGCATGGAATAAAATATACCCTGTACTTTTATTGATATTAGACCTAAACTTAGCTTGCTGCTTTAACAACTTACAATGCTTCATTAGTAACTTGGCATATAAAATGGTATTATGAAATTTAAACATGTAAAATATTATTTTTTGTGTAAGTAAAAGTGTGAGTTATTAAAGAGACAGCTACAAACTGCTGTACCGTATACTATCTAAGCACACTTATCTTAGATTTGCTATTCAAAAGGTGGAGAAAAATGAGAGGAGAAACCACCAATTTTCTAATTAGCAAAATTAAGTAATTATAGTTATGGGCTAAAGTAGTAGCATACCTGGGTATGAATTTTAAGTCAACATTGAAAATACTGAACTCTTCAATAGTGTGTTATCATATCATACCGGTACATTGCTCCCCTGTATATTCCTCTCATGAAGATGGAAGCATCCACTCCGTGCAGAATGCATCTTGGATTTGTGTGTTAGATGTCTACAGTATGTTCAAAAATTATCGTTTTTCTAGATGAGAAATGATTTCATCAGTATTTTTTCTTCCATTCCCCAAATGGTTCCCTGGAAAATTTGTTTCTGGGAAGAAGGGGGGATTTTTATTTTATTTTATTTTTTTTAAAAAGGCAGATTGGTTTTTCCGCAGGCCATCATATCTCTAAGTGTGTTCCTGAAAAGAGTGAACAAGGTATATTCAGAACAAACCTGTGCAAAGTTCTTAAGCAACAGAGTTCAGCTAAATTTAGATGCAGAACAGTTTTGGCATTTTATGCGAGGTAGGAAAGGGATCTGTCTAAACTGATCTCCTTTCTTCTTTTCTTGAGAAAATTTATGGAAAGCCTGGAAATTATTTTATGTTGAATTCACAAGCTGCCTCATCAGAATGAGAGTTCATTATTGGAAGTTTTGTATTCAAAGAATGTTTCAAATTCTGTAATACCCACTCAGTTTGAACAGCAGTAATACATGTTTTAATATCTGGACAAGATATTATAAGTTTCAGTTTGAATGCATTCAAACAGTATTACCCCTCTGTTGCAGACCAATGTAGTTCTGGAGTGATAGGAGTAATTTGTTCTTGGCATTCCACATCCTGCACCTCTGCAACAGATATGGCTGTTTGGACAGTTATCAAAGCTAGCCTCATGCAAAATGCATTGCAGTAGCCCCATCTTATATGACTGGGACATTGCAGAAATCCATAGTGTGAACCCATTGCCTTGGTAATAAGGTATAAATATAATAAGGAAAATACAATGAGTAGCTGTTAGATTTACTTTACTAACTGTCTTTGAGGGAACATTACCCTATGTGAAGAGGACAAATTTGTTCTGATTCTTGTCATAATGGTTTGTTATACAATCCTGTCATTTGATATCTGCTCAGACACAGAGGTCAGTGAAAGTACAGACATGAGATGATGATTTGAGTGATACGACAGTGGCAGAGGAGGTTGAGATTAGACAGTGTTAAGAGAGATTTTATTAGAAGGGTATCGTTTCAATGCTGTTGCTATTGGGGAAGCTCTTCTTTTGTAGTTCATCCAGTATTAACCTGGGTATTCAAAAGATGTTTTTGGAAAGGTGATTACAGAGCTTTTATTTCCTTTTTCAACATTCGCTAACTGCAGTTAAACTTTATGTCCTAACCCTGATAAACTATGTTTGTCTTACCTGTGATTTGCTAGAACAACACAATTTGAAACCTTCATTTATGACATTAACTTGTTTTGATAAATCCTAATTAAGAATTGCATTCAAATGTTTGGATGTAATAATAAATGATATTAAACCAAAATGGAAGTAACAGCTTCTTATCTCCTTGTAGCCACTCTGAAGGGAGAGGGATCAAAAGCCCAAGCTTTGTAGATTTAATGAAATCTGTAGTTCATTGTTATGTCCAAATGTATGCAAATGTTTATCTGATACATACTTGATAGGCTTCACTCTTTTTGTATTTAGTGTTCTAATCTGAGTAAACTAAATTCCCAAAGTAGCTGTCAATTCGTGCTATGATGTCTTCTGGCTTTAACAAATAGATCTTGAGATAACAGCTTTCTTTATTGTTTCGGGCAATGTGAGCTTCATCATGGTGCATAAATCTAGCATTGCTATTTACCTTGCTGGAGCAGTCCAAATGAGCTTTATATTCTTCTTTCATTATCTGCTTTAAGATGCAGAAAAGGATGGAAAATTGGGGAAATCAAATTCTATAGTACACCTTGAAATGGCATTGAATATAAAAGCAAGAGCCATAGTCCGAGAGCAAAAGCCCAAGATACTTTTTATCTCCTCAAAATCTGCTATAGAGACTTTCTCCCCAACTCAAAGTGGCAGGTGGCTGGAAAAAGGAATCAGTTGAGCTTGCAGACACTGTTCCATCAGCACATGGACAGAACTGTATTTTAGTCCAGTATCTAAAGTTTCAGAGCCAATGTGGTATAGTGGTTTGAGCATTGGACTACAACCCTAGAGACCAGGATTCATTTCCCTGCTTGGCCATGGAAACCCACTGGGTGGTCTTGGGCACATCACACACTTTCAAGGCCAGAAAACCCTATGATAAATTTGCCCTCTCCAAAAAATTACAGAAGCTGTTGTGATGATCCTTAGGATTTCGCTAAAGATGCTAGCGGTTTGACTGTATTCCTTCAAGATGTACCTTTTATATTAATTACACCGGTGGGATGAGTAGTGATCATTCTCTGCTGCTGAATAAAAACTGGTGACCCATGGAGTGAGGTGTTCTAGTACTCCAAAAGACTGAAAGCTGTAATTCACCAGACCATGTTTTTTTTAAGGAATGCATTCATTTACCTTTTTTAAGGAATGTGTTCACATATTAAAGTCTGTTATAAAGTAGCCCAGTGCTGTTGCTTGTTGCATTGATGAAAAGGTAATTCATTACATCATATGTTGTTTTGCTCATTATTTTTCTGCTTATTACTTTTCCTTCACCTTCACCTTCTGATATTTTTTGAGAAGATGCACTTAGGAATGAGAAGAGAATGTCATAAATATTACCTGTTATAATACCTATAAAATGTCCTTTAAAAGTAAAGCTTAAAAGTGACTAGAAATCCTTGTACCTTGTACCGGTAAATAAATAAATGAATAATAAAATAAAAAAGTAATTCTACTCAAAATTGTGTTTTCAAAATGTGGCTTTCTTACATCCTTGTCTCCCTACAAAGTAGGTATAAGTTATTTATATATAAGTTAATTATGTTACCTATAATTTATTACTTCCAAACTTTGAGTTTACTTGTCCTTAAGAGTGGGTTTAATGGCATTCCAGAAATCAGTGTATCAAAATGAAATGCATCCATCTGTGCCTAATATATGGCTAAATTGATGCCTTCTCGGACAGTGAAGTAAAATAGATAATCTTGTTGGGAATGAATGTGTAATTCTCATGAAGAACAAAGATTCTCTGGGGAAGGGTAAACCATGAAGTCTGATTTGTGATAAAATGCTCAGAATGATTAGGAGTAGGGGTCTTTTGCCTTGGATTAGGAGGATACTATACTAAGAAAACAGCCTTGTTTTTTTAAGAAATTGATGTAACAAATTATTGGAGAAGTCCATCAGTAGTCTAGTACTGTATACTTTAATTTCTTTTACATATATATCTTCTAGATACTCATACTCCAATTACAAAGGGCCAAACTTGAGGAAACAGTGGAAATGTTTATATTTGAAACTGATGTGCCTGAATCATTTCGGAAAAGTGTGCATGACCAGGGTTTGAATCCCCACTCAGCCATGGAAACTGACTGGGTGACTTTTGGCAAGTCATACTCTCTCAGCCTCAGAGGAAGATGAAGGCAGGCCCTCCCTCTCAATAAATCTTGGCAAGAAAAACCCATAGTAGATTTGTCTTAGGGTTGCTCTACGTTGGAAATTACTTGAAGGCACACAATAGTAGTCAGGCTGGCAGGAGTTTTTGTAGTAACTGAGATAAGTGTAGTGATCCCTTATGGCACCAAAGATGCTGATACTAAAGCATGTGGCACAAGTATTTTTCAGGTCGTAGTACAGCAAACTTTAACAAAGACTTTTAAAACCTAAAAAAATGCTGTTTTATTCTGCTTTCAGTTTGAACAAAAATACGTATGTATAAGTTCCATTTACTGCTTCAGAGGTGCAACTAAAGTGATTTGTTTTATAGTCTACTTTCTTGATGCACATCTTATTATTAGTGACAATTAGAGTAGACTCATTGAACAAATGGGACTTATTAAGAAAACATGCATACCTTTTCCCCTTGTCCTAGCCTCTGGTCCCAGTGCTGAGAACTGACACTGAGGCAAAAGGCAAGGGAAGTAGGGGAGGCAAGTGTGTGTGCGTGCCTTCCTTCTCCCCTCCAGAGCTCCCCACTCCCACTCTCTTGTCTCTGGCCAGAGCACAGAGAAGGAAGGGTTGCACACCAGGGCAAAAGGCAAGGGAATGGGAGAGGGGTGTCCCGGAAGGGAATGGAGGGGGGAGCGTGGGGGGAGTTATTTGTGGTTCTTGCACTTTTACAAGGGTTCTGCACTCCGAACCCTCATGAAAGTGGAGGGGCCACTGTACACACTGTGGTCTCCTAGGGGTTGCATCCTTGCCATGTAGAAACCAGATCATTGTGCTACTGTGAATGTCTCCCATAGAGCTAACTTGTGGAAAGACAGATCAGAGCATTGCAAAGCAGTTATTTTGTTTCTTTTTTTCCTTTTTACTCCCCACTTTTGAACTCTGTTCTGTTTTGTTGTGCCTGTAATTTTGTAATTGTTTCATGTCTCTGTCTGCACAACTGAGCTACTAAACAAAAATCACAGCCCCAAAACAGTGATTTTCATTTATCTTTTTGATTAGGTTCAAGCCGTTTTTCCCATTTCAAGTTATGCCCCCTGAAGAATATAGAGATCGGAACCTCAATATACAAGATCTTTCGCTAACGGAAGGACGATTGAAAGTTTCCTTAATAGAATGTACAAGGTAGGTCCTGGGTACTATTACTACTTTTGGTTTCATAGAGTTGCTTAGATTCATGCATATGAGTTGAATTAGATTGTGGTTTGGGGCTGGAATTCTTAAAAGTAAGGCTAATATTTCACAAGTGTTTACACATGCAACTTAATCTTTCTTTAAACTGTTTTCATTTTAATTAGAATAAGCACAATGTCTAGTCTTATTGCACTTACCCTAACTGAAGATTGCTAGGAGATGTTGTTAACAGGTTTTAGCAGTGGGTTTTTATTCAAGGTTTGTATCCATTCAAAGTGCATTGCAAAACATTTCCTTGGGTGGGAGTTAGCAATGGCATACACATAACTCGAATGTAACTCAACTTGCTTTTAAATATTAACAGTAAAATCATATGCATGTTTATCAAAAGCGACTCCTGATCTGTTCTTTGGGGCTTTCTGTAAGTTAAGTTTGTATAGGAATGGCATCCGTGTACTTTTCACTGACGAACATAAAGCAGATCTATTTATAGGAATTTAAATTAAAAATGTGTTACTAATCTTCAGAAACATTAAAAAACACAAGACAAAATATTAAAATAATAAACAGTAGCAGCAGAGATTAAATATTGCCTATTTTAATACTTTACCTTGCACGTCAGTTCCTGCATATTACTGAAATCTGTAAGTCACCAACTTCATGATCTTCAACAGTTGCTCCTTTACCCACCCTTTAAATTGGTAAATTTTAATTTTAAAATGTTAGTGGATGCAGAGCCAAATCTATTTAAATGTAAGTGAGCAAGCTCAGTACGCATATGAAAAACACAATCTGTATATTGATTGTTCACCTTAGCAATAGTGATACTATATTTTGAAATACTGCAGTCAAATGCTGATTCCTCTCTGATTTTAAAGCAAATCAAAAGACATTGGAGATCAAAAGGGTTTTTTTTCCCCATCAAGTGATTAGTATTTATGTGCAGGGAAAGAGTATGCTCAGATACAGAATCATTAGCAGATCAATATTTGCCTTTATGCTTATATGAAATATCCATGATTCTGTAGATGGATATTGACAAAACAAAAATTATTTTGCTTCCCTGTCTCAAGCACACTTACCATATAGGCAAGGTTTTGTTTTTTGTTTGTTTCTGTTCAGATGTTTGTGTGTCTACTTAAATCAAAATAATTGAATTTTGTTTTATATTAATAGTTTTTGAATATTGTCAAATGACATGGCAGGAATGGAAGAGTTGTTGCTCTATATGTCTTTGGACTGCAACCTCCATCATCCTACACTGTTAGATACTCTAATTAGTGATGGGAATAACCATGCAACATCATATGAAGGACCACAGATGAAAAAATGAGAAAGAGATACTGGTGCACATATTGCCATACATTTTTAAAGAAATTGGAGGAATGATAGAATTTCAAAATAAGTTTAGGAAAAGAAAAATGAAGGGTCACAAACAGACCAAAGTTAGCCTCATGGGTTTGTCTGCCAATATATATAGGAAGCTGGTTCTGGATTTATTGATTGTAGTAGGCTACAATGCACCTGTCAGGGATTCCAGGCAGGGAACCCCGGGAAAATGATCAGCCCACTGCAAAGATGTTGCATCATGCCCCAGCTGTGGGTAATTGCAAGGTTGCATAAGAAATTGGGGTCGTGTGCAGATGGTAGAGGGAGGTGTGCAAACCTCTACCTGATTGGTTGTAAATATGTATATAAGAAAGCAATCCCCAGCATGTATTTTGTCTTTTGACCAAACCGGTGTCTGGCGCAAGCCTTTGTCCGTCTGTTCCATGTTGTGTACATAATGGAACTTTGTAGCAAGATAAAGTGCCTCCTGGTTGGAAGAAACTCCTCCGTATGTGAGTATCCTTACTGGGGAACAAGGCTGCTGCTGTTGGCTTGCTGTCCTCTGGTTTTTCCGCTGCATTTCTGTGGGGCTGAAATGCCTATCATCCCCCAACAGCACCAATAAGTTGAGCTTGGTGTAGTGGGAGAAGAAAAGACATCCTTTTCATTAAGGTAGTATCTATCAAGGTGCTCCATTTCATATGAACTACTGTAGACAGGCCAGAAAGTCTGTTATGCTAGCAGCTGCTCATTTTCCAGGGTCATGGTGTGGTGGCAATGAAAGAGAAAGGGCCTTTCTGCGTTACACTGTTATGGTGCTTTTATTTCACTTTCAGCATCCTGTGGAACCCTGGGGTTTTTAGTTTACTGAGGCCAGAGAGCTCTCCGGCTGAAAATTCTAAATGTCCCTCTCTAAACTGCAAACCCCAGGATTCCATATGATGTTGAAAGTGGAATAATAGCACTATAACAGTGTGGTGTGGAAATGGCCAAAGTAATCACTGGTAATTTTCTGAGACAGCCTTCCCAGATTATACTGGGTGTGACAATCCACCCAGAAGCCAGGCATTAGAGAAACTGCCAATTCAGAGCCAGCAGGTCTCTCTCTCTGGTGGTGAATTTGTTTGCTCACCTCTGCCACTGCTGTATCCATAGCTTTTTCCCTCTGCCACTGTTGCCTACACCACAGTAGGTAGTGTAGTGCTCCAGTAGACCTTGACTACGATATTTCCCAATCATTCCTCTTGTGGCTTTTATGGATCTAAAGACAGTTTGATACAATAGCTAAATATCAGCTTAGTAAAATGGTTGGCATGTAAAATTGGATCATACACTTTTAAAATTACTCCACTGCATGCTAAAATGTCATTTAAGCCAAGGTAAACCACTGAAGCATTTCAAGCAGTGGTTTAAGGTTCACAAATAAACTCACTGGCAAGTATGTATTATGCTGGAATGAAAGTATAGCATTAGCAGAGTCCCTGAGGATCTGAACTTAAAGAACTACAGACTGTTCTTGATATTGCACTAACTTTGGAGACAGATAGAAGCACAAAGTCTGTCATCATCAACATCTCATATATATCCAAACAGGTTTTCCATAATGTCATTCCTAATATTTGAGGCTGTCAGAAAGCTGTGAGACTTCTTATACTTTCTGAATGTCTCTGATGCTACAGGAATAAGTCTTCTATCTTTCTCCAGCTGAAAAGACTGAGGAGGTTAACTTCTTGTTTTGCTGGGTTTCAAGCTTGAGGTGGCACCAGAAAATCCTGCCAGCTACCTTGCAGAAGTGGAGAATCTCTGGATCTGAATACATTCATTTTCTGTATTATTTACTGTCTTTTCCCACTAGAGGGTGCAAATGCTTTATTAGACTTCTGAAGTTACAGACACAGTGTTGAATTGGGAAAATACATGTTTATGCTGTATTTGTACATTCAGCTGAATATTAACGAATTCACTTAAAGTTACTGTATTAAGCCTGTTATAAATAACTGATAGTAGCAAAATTATTGAATGTTCGTGTTACCAATATTCTTATATTTCAGGTTACTTATTTTTGGATCCTATGAGAGAGAAGTAACTATTCATTGCACATTTGAACTGAGTGAGAACGTTTGGGAAGAAAAACAAAGAAGTTTTATCAAGACGGTAAATTGCATCTAAGCTATTTTGTATTCTTATTTACTGGTCTGTGTCTTTCCTGATTTGATTTAAATGAATAAGAAGTTACCCACAAATGCAGTCAAAAGGAAGTACCCACTTCTTGTCTTCAGAGTTTCGTCAAATGTGACCAAAAGACAACATCTGCGGCCCTAAGAATATTCTCATGAAATATCTTTCTTCTTTGACTTAGTCAGTTCAAATCTTCTGTTTAGATGTGTGAAGAGGTACCATAAACACAGCATATGTAAATAGTTCTGTTTAGATCTGTCTTTCTTTTTCATACATGTACTCTTTCTCTTTCGTTCAGTCTCTCTGGAGAGAATCAGTATCATTCTCCATAGAAACATATCCAACCACTTCTTTCACCAGGCATTACATGGACGAGAAAGCCCTTATACTATTCATGTATGTAGGCTTGGACAGTCCTTATTTTACTCTTTGGGGCCTCAAGTTACAAATTACATGATCCTCAGTTTTGAGAAGTAGTCAGTGGTTCCAGGAGAGGAAGCAATGTTAAGAATAGGACAGAGATGCAAGTCTTCCCATTTTGTGTAACAGCTCATGGATAGGGAGCTGATGATAGAAGAGTTTTAACATTTAGATCCGTGTTGATCTCTACAGCTGTACAGGTGTGCCAAGCAGAGGGCAAGACTTGGGGATGGATCATGATATAACTTTTTAGCCTTGAAAATAAAATGTAGTCAACAGCTTTCATTCATTTGTAAATATTTCATGGGACAGTTGTCAAATTGAGTTGTTCTGTAGAAGTTCAGTTTGCAGAGTAGAATAAGGAGAATAAGGTTACCTCAGTATTACATCATTCTAACCAGAATTTCTGATATGAGTATGGAAAGTAGCTGCTCATTAGCTAGATGAAAAATTACGAAACAACAATGTAAATGTATGAAGTATTGTAAAGGTATAGTATCTCACTGAACAAATGTTTTGAATTAAACACCTATTTCTGGCTTATTTATTATGTTATAGGAAGAAGATTAAAATAAATGTTTCTGTGTTTTTTCCTTCAGTATTTGTGACTAAATTAGAGTTGTTAAGCCTAGGATAATGAGAATGTACACTATTTCCTCCCTATTTTTTTGTTTCTGATTTGATACAGATACTACTTTTGAAGATGTCAACCACTTACAGAGTTTAGTTGGTTAACTCTAGGCTTACCAGTTGATTAAATGTTGTAATTTATGTGTTGCTTAAAATAAATGCATTTTTATATCTAGCTTGCACCTCAATTGAAAGAAACCTACTAGTTGTTTAATACTTCCTTTCCTATAATGCTTGTAAAATTCCTTAGAAAGCAAAGCAGCCTAGAAAGTTTGTTGCATTGATGAATCAACTGGAATGTGTAGTGAATTATCTACCACAGTGGTTCTTAACCAGAATTTCTTAACCAGATCAAGGGACCCCTGGGTATCCATGGAGCCCTCACAGGAAATCCACAAAGCCCTGCTGCTGGATACCACTAGCAGCAACAGGGATGTGGCAGTGGGGGAGGGGTATGGGTGCCAAAATGGCTCCCTCATTTGCAAATGAAAGAGCAGTTGAGGTGCGTGCACTTGCCTTCCTCTGTGCCCCTCTGTGCCCATGCTCCGTGCTGCTGCATCCCTGACTAAAGGGACATGCAGTAGGTGTGTGTGCTTGCCCATACTGCTCTCTCATTTGCAAATTAAGGAGCAGTTGAAGTGGGGGCATATGCTTTCTACCATATCTCTCTGTGCCCATACCACTTGCTGCTGTGTCTCTGACAAAAGGGACACAGTGGCAGGCATGCGTACGTGTCTAAACTGACTCTGGAGACCAGGATCTGAATTCCCACTCAGCCATGGAAACCCACTGGATGACCTCAGGCAAGTCACATTCTGTCAGCCTCAGAGAAAGGCAGCGGCAATAAATCTTGCCAAGAAAACACTTCCATGATAGGTTCACCTTAGGATCATCATAAGTCAGTTTTCAAAGAGGAGAGACATTATGGCTAGAAAGAACCTCCTCCTGCCAGTGGCACTTTGTTGTTGTGTGCCTTCAGGTCATTTCTGGCTTACGGCAGTCCTAAAGTGAACCTATCATAGGGTTGTTTGGTTTAGTTTTTTTTTTCCTTTTGGGAAGATTTGTTCAGAAGGATTTTGCCTTTGTCCTCCTGTGAGGCTGAGAGAATGTGATCTACCCACAGTCACCCACTGTCTGAGAGGGGATTTGAATCCTATGTATCCAGGAGCTTTTAATAAATTCATTAATAAATATTTGAATATTTAAATCTTAAGTCTTGGGGGTGCCCAGCAACAAATTATATTTATTGGGGGTCCCCAGTAAAGAAAAGGTTAAGAACCACTGATCTGCCAGTTCAGAAGCATGAAATTCTGTAATGCTTACTTTACTAAGTCTGTTGTAGACTTCTGAAGTAACTATTTTTTGCTAGTTTCTAGTTTATTTTCTACAGGTGAATCTCATTCTATGCCTGCTTGTTAACCTTTGTTACTATTCCGTCTGGAGCAGAGCTTTCCGAACTTTTCATGTTGGTGACACACTTTTTAGACAAGCATCATTTTGTGATACAGTAATTCAGTAAGTGGAGGCAGCCCCTCTACCTGAGCCTGGCCCACCGCTGCCCTCACTGGGGGCTTCCTCGGCCTGGGCAGCGGCGGCAGGGGGAGAGGTGCCACCACTGCCACCCTTGCCAAGGTCTTCCTCAGCCTGGGGCAGCAGCAGAGGCAGCCCCTTCACCTGGCCCTGGCCCACCACGGCAGCAGGAGTGGCAGCCCCTCCATCTGTTACATTTACGTGACACACCTACACACTGCAGCCAGTGCACTGACATGTCGCGACACAGAGTTTGGAAAGCTCTGGTGTAGAGACTCAGCAATAACCTGGGGAGACCGGAGTTCACATCTCCATGTGGCCGGGAAGCTCACTTAGTGGTCTTATGCCAGTCATAGGATTGATGTAGGGGGAAAAAAATCCCTTCTGTGAGAAAGGGTGGGAGAAATGTTGCCATTTGTTCATAACAAATGAACAATTGCGAGTTTAACTGCATGCTTTCCAAATTTTGATCAACAGGTAGGTGTTTGTAATGTGTGTATCCACATGCTGTTTCTTTTTTGTATTTGAATAAATTTAAACACCAGAGGGCAGTATTGCTATTCATATGACCAAACTGAAGGATAGAAATCAGTAAGTACCAGAAAAGATAGAACTGCATTTTAAAATAGAATATTTGTTTTACCTACAAGATCCTAATCCTTAAACTATTATGATGATATCAATACCATGTGCTTCAGCAAAACTTGTCTGAATACTTAAACTGAATGACGCTGTTAATGTTTGTATTTGAAGCTGTTAATGGAAATACTTGGATTCTTTTTGAGGAGATGAGATGAGCTCCTGGGTTGCTCAGAAATGGCTCCCTTTGGATTGGGTGTTAGCAGACAAAATCAAGATTGACAGCTATCCACTGCTTGGAAGAGGCAAGGTCATGTGACGTCACTTTAATTTATCTAACCATCTTCCTGGCCTTATCCACGACAACATTGCTGTTCATCCTCTGCTCTTCAGATCCATCTGTTCTCCTTTGTTCTCAATGTTCTCTCTCTTCGGTGCTTTTTACATTACTATTATTCGCCCTAAAAATATCTTCTCTACCTCTTTGGTCAGTCTTTACAGTTGTAAAGCCAATTCAATGTTAGAAAAATATAGCTCCTTGAGGAATTCTTGATCCAGCAAGCGTCTAAGAGTACAGCTGCCTCAGCCTCTTTTATTGCCCCTATGTTGAAATTCTGAGAGTCTGACCTCCAGGAACTATTTGAGAAGGATTCTGAAGAGAATGATTTTCCAGTATCTTCTGCTTTAGCATTTAAATTGTTTAAGACTCCAGACAGTTATTCTGCTTTCCTTCCCATTTCCTCCCAAGCTGATCTCTTAGATAGGTAGCCATTTTGGGTCACAGATACCTTTGACTAAATTGCTTTTCCTTTTAAAAGGATATTGACTAACCTGATACTAGCAATATCCAGCACTGCCAGTGTTCTCTTTGTGATAATCAGTTCTGAAGTGGGTTGTTTGTAGCAGCAGAGAGGGCTGTTTTAACAAATAGGATTTTTTTTTAAATGAGGTTAATTCCAAGGTGGCTACACACATTTACCAGTATATTAAACAAGCTGGTTCATCTTATTAAGTTGACAGGGAGAGTGCAGCTCTAGTGCTCCAAAGTTAGGAAAAAGATTACACCATATCAAGGGAACTCTAGGTTTGGAACACCTTTCTAACTTTAAACACATCTGGTTCGGTCCTCTCACAGGACTTCCTGAGATCCCCAGGTACTTCTTAGAAAGGAATTCTTTGCAGCCTCTGATCTTCAAAGGAAAGTTAGCATTATTTTTGCAGATATAAAGAAAGAAGAGGAGGAATGAGCTGTCTCTGCTCCTATGGAGTACCACTTCAAGGGCAAGTTATTTAACACTGGTTACTTCTACCGTGTTCTCCAAGGCCTTAGCATCCTTGGGCCTTCATCCAGGGGCTTTGGCTGCCCTACGCATCCAAAATGCTCCATCTTCCTCCAGCAGGATTCTCTTTCTCCACACAGGAAACCTGTGTGGATAATTGTGTGAAAGAATAATTTCTTTCCCATTTGTTTTTATGAGCTGGTTAAGAAAGAATTGGAGATCCTCCTTGCAGCGGAAATCAGCCTTAGTGTGTGTATTGTCTCTCTGGTTGGGCAGTGCAGGCCCTGAAAGTATCCTTGGTAGATGTTCTAGTTGGTAGCCCGTCTGCTCATGGTCTGACCTCAGAGGAGGGTGATGCCCCAACAAAAAGACCCAAGGAGAAAAAAAATATGACATGAACCTTTAAAGGGCAGATGAGGCCTCAGTTAAACAGATGAAGCTGTTGTGGTATTCTCTGCCTTCTTTGGATGCCAGCAGTAACATCTTGCTGTGACATCAAGCTGACCAAGTCCATCTCCAGTTTCAGGACAGTACATGTGGAGGTCCAAGATGCATTCAATACCTGTTGCCTCAGGAGACTCTACACCTTCCTCGCCTTCTTACTCATCTCCAAGGGTCTCTGAAAGCTCCAGATAGAAAAGGCAGTGGCAATCACAATCAGTCTTTGTTAGTGGGGGCTCCCATAGTTTTCAGAACTTCTTCACATAGCAACAACAAGCAACCATGGTTTCTCCTAGGGTTCTCCACTAATCCTGTCCTTCAACCAGATGCAGGCTGGCCCACCTAACAGCTTCAAAACTGAGTGACAGGCCTTGCTGAAGGGGGACTGCACACAGTGATGGCAACACTACTGGGCTCTGGGCAGAAAGCCACTCAAGAAAACTATGAGGCCACCTGAAAGGCCTTGCTCAGATGATGCTAGCATAAATCTACCATAGACGTGCACAAAGGCTTTAGGGACCTTCTATGCTTTCTGCAAGCAGGCATGAAATATCACATTAAAGAGACAAGCATGATAGTTCTTGGCAGCAAGTCCTGCCCCTGCCTTCCACTCATACCTGAAACACTTCCTGGGAACAGCTTCTGTCCTTTGTTCCACAATGGACCTTTGTGGACTCTCAGGCTCATCTTCAAGGCTCTTGTTAGACTTCCTTTTGAGCCACTCTGCAAGGCATTCCTCCAAATCCTGTCCTTTAAAGTTGTGTTCCCAATTGCCATCATGTTAGCCTGATGAATTTCAGAATTGGAAGTTTTCTAAGATTGGGAAGACTTGTACCAGATAGTCATTTTCATACTTCATCTGTTGTTCATTCCAAAAATCAGTTGCTCTGAAATTCTGCAGCACTCACTGTATATTCACAAGGCAATCAATATCTGCTTCAGACACATATTTTGGTGCTTTTTCGGTCTCCTCTTCCATTTTTGTAGAGGCATGCCTTCAAATCATTTCTGGCTTAGGTGACCCTACCTAAGGCAAACGTGTCGTGTTTTCTTGGCAAGATTTGTTCAGAAGGGGTTTCTTTGAGGGTGAAAGAATGTGACTAGCTGAACAGAGATTCTACCTGTAACATAGTTTTTAGAAATAGCGGGGGAATGGTGAATGCATGAACACCTTGTCCTGACACCTTGTCATTCTGAAAAGGGAACATACCATATTAATTTTTTAATTTCTCTTTTTTGGAAAAATAGAGGTTCGGGTGATAAAAAAAAATGGCATCTGCACATCTCTTCCCTAAAGAATTGATATGTCGTCATAGCCACCACAGCCTTTGGCAGATAGGCCCTGTAGCCAGTTGTAGATCAATTGCCAGTGAACAGCTATGGACTGCCCTTTTGAGGGAGGAGTTTGTACATATCTTATACTTTCAGGTGTGTCCTGACCACTTCTCACTGGTTTTTGTCATTCATGTGTTTCCTGGGGAAGTGTGAGGTAGGCATCTGTCCCACACCTAAGGTGGATAATGGGATCTTGAGTCTCAGGAACTTGGCAACATAATATTACCCTCTTGGATGGAAACCCAGGCCTTCCCTCCATTCCTGTTGCATGACATAATGTGATCCATGATCCACTGTGGTTGGAACTAGCAGACAACTAGGAAACCTTTGGTGTATGGATATTATTTTATAGGATTTTTCTGCAGTCTGAAAATATAGAATGTTATTTTGGATATGGGAAGTGCAGTTGGTAGAATTTTCCTGCTGATACCAGGATTGAAGATCTTAGTTTTGCACTTCTTTGCAGGGAAGGTCATTGATCCCATCCTTTAAAGAAGCCATTTGAATGCAATAGATATCCATATTCTTCACTGTGCCCAAAGGGACTGTGTGTTGTGATCTATTCTTGGATTTCAGACTTTTCAAAACAACAATGGGACTAAGAGAAATTCTCTTTCATGTCTGCCAAATTATAACCCAGAAGTAGTCTGGCTTGGTGCACTCTTCTTACATCACCTCCATATTTTAAACTGTTCTTTAACTTGAAAAGTTATCAATGCATTTGCTCTACAGTTCAGCACACCACTCTCAGAATAGCTTGATTTTCATAATGAGCCTTTATTATTACCTTCCCCAAAGCAGTATCATCCATATCTTTTGGATTACAATTCCCATTCGTTCTACCCAACATGAACAGTGGTCAGGCCTGGTAGGAGTTGCAATCCAAAATGTCTGAAGTGCTCCACAAGCTGATTTTGAGTTGAATTTTATCTCTAATCTGTATTGTCTGTTAATATGAAGCTGCTATCAATTGATCATAATAATTTAATATAGGTCAATGCAGTATCCAAAGCCAAGCAGAAAGGCATGCCATATTAATTCTCTAATTCTCAACACCATAGGAATACTTATCTGTTACGAGGTATGAAACTGTGCAAATGAGCAAGAGTTTTCCATTTCCACATTGCAGTCTTTCAACTGCAGTCTTAAAAACACTTAGTTACAATGCAGTTCCACTGAAATCAGTGAGTTCTAATGAAGCAGAGTACTAAGATAATGACAATCTTTGATACAGAAACTAAACAGGATTGTAAGATAATTTTGTATCATCTTCAAACAGTAGGAAGTTACAGGAAGAAGTAGATGTGTCCAGAGGCATATAGAGCACAGATTTTAGATTTTTTTTTTTCAACCCTGTCTTGAGTTGGCATTTTCATTTTTTTTTTAATTACATTATCAAACAGATAGCCATGAAAATTCAGTCTCATCATATCAGTTATGGAATATTGGTACATGGTTGATCCTGAATGAAGATTTTAGGTTATCACTTAATATGTTAGTTACAATCCAGACATTCTTGTTCAGGCAGGTTAATCATATGGTGTACTTGACTGACTGTAAACGTAAGGCAGCAGTTTTGTGCATATTCTGTGTGCTATATTCCTAAGAAGCTTATCATGCAGTAAAGAAACAAACACTGCACAGAAAAGCCAAACATACAAGTATAATGATGGGAGATGGTTGTGATTTCATGGTGACACTATTGAGATGGAGGAACAGTCTGTATAGGAACCAAATATATTGAAGCTACAAGTGGAGTCAACACTGTTTGTATGTGTTAAATTATTCAGATGGAATACTCTGTATGGAAGGGCACTGAGTGTGGGATGTCAAGAATTGATTTATTCAGATAATAAGTCCAAGTTCACATGTCATCTTCGATGAGCATAGGATACTGCCTTATGCTCCTCTCTGCTGCCTGGCAGCAGCTCTCCAGGGTTTCAAGCAAAATTGTTTCCTAGCTCTCTCTGGAAGTACCATTGAAACTTGAAGGTTTTCCATGCAAAGCATACAATCTGGTCCTTCTCAGTAACCTGTTGGCTGCAGAATGTAATTGTTTAGGTTACCAATTTTGTATCTTTCAAGGCTTATTCTCATCACTAAACCTTTACATTACACATGAACTGGACCAAGAATCTTGCTCATTGTATCACATTTACAACTAAACTGAAAGCTAGCATGTGTAGTAGTTTGAGCATTTGGCTACGACCCTGCTGATGGGTTCAATTCTCTTCCCAGCCATAGAAACCCACTAGGTGACCTTGGGTGCATCACTCACTCTCAGCCCCAGAAAACTCTGTGATAGGCTCACCTAGGGGTCATCATAAGCCAGAAACGAAGGCACACAGCAACAACAATAGCTAAACCACATGTAAGCATTACACACGAACTGGACCAAGAATCTAGATACTTGTATTGTGTTTACACAGGACAGGCAAGTTGTGATGAAGTTATACCTTGGTAAGGAGAAAGAACTAATTTTTTAAAAAACTAGTTATTTCTAACTAGTTACTTTCAAGCTCTGTTATTCAGCATGTGCATATCAAAAATAAAAAAAATACTGTAATGCATATTGTCTTAAGAGATAACATCACATTTCAAGTAATGGTGATATAATAAAATGTAAGATTCATAATCAGATGTCTCTTACTGATAGCAATATATTTGGCTTATTAAAGTCTGCCATTTCAGTTTTTAATCCTCTCAAAGAAGAGAAGTGAGATTAACCACTCTCTCCTCCTCCTCCCACAAAACACCCTCAGCAGAAAATCCCAACCTTTTTGGAAATGTCATTTCTTATGAAAATCAGAGTCTTGTAACGTGTAATACTTATAATATTTATAAATATGAAAGGGACTTATTCTCAGGCCTGAGGATTTTGCAACATTCTTCAGACTCTTTTTGAAAGCTATCTGTTATTTCTTCTTGAGTGTTAGATATTCAGCTTTGCTAGTCACTTTGACTCAGTACAGAATTGTGTACTATTGTATGTATTTTCTGCCAATGGTATTAGAAACAGATTCAACTGTAACTGACATGTGCATATTAGTATAATCTTAATTTTGGCATTCATGTAACACTCTGCCTTTTATCTCTGAGCTCCCATCTTACCTGGAAGTTCAGGCTATAGTTCATAATATATTCAGAGGTCTACTGAATATTACCCCATCTTGCTGTTTTAAACAGAATCTAGATATTTCAGGAGAAGGAAAAAGGAAAGTGGTCCCTCAGAAAAAGCAAAAACAAACAAACAAACAGCTATGTGTAAAATTAAAAGAAAAAAGCCCTCTTTGATGCTACATTCTCCCCCTCTGCTGCTATTTCAGCACCATCTTTTCCTGGTCAAGGCTACCTGCCTCCCCAGCATTACTCCATTGGGTAATTGGGGAGAAGGTGAACATGACAGCTTTTTGCTCCTACGTAGTCAGATCTGATGATTTGCCTTCAGTAATGTTACCTCTTAGCTAATATTATACAAAGGGAAGAATTTGGAGAGGCAAAATTGCAGTTTAGACTTCAAGAATATTCTTTGCATATATAAAATTCCAGGGTCAATCTCTGATGTCTCTAGTTAAATGTACACTGTGATGTGATGCATCTCTTTCTGAAATCTTGGGGAACTACTGGTCATCAAAATAAATATTTTGTTTTTATTCTAACGTTTTAGAGATATGCCTTCACCAGGCCATTTATAAAATAAGGAATTGGGATCGAGAAATTAAAAGAAGATAACCCATAAAACATCAGATTAAAATACAAAAAACCAGCACTGAAAACTATGAAAATGCTTGCTGGAATTAAAAGAAGGTGAGGATGTAGGGGGCTAGACTCCCTTTTAAAACTACCAAAGATAGTTGATGGTAAACTAAGTCATCCCAGGAGGAAGTTCCAAAAATGTAGTCATGCAAAAATTATTCTGTACCAACGCTCTGCATCTTTCTCAGTGTTGAGCTAGAGAGAGGAGCTCCAAGGCTGATGTTGGGGGCTGAATAAGTTCACATAAGGCTGGCCCAAACCGTTTGGGTGCTGGAGCAGCAAATGGCACCCCTGTGTACACAAGTTGCAAACCAGATAAGTTATTTTGACATCTGAGGCAGAGAATCTCCCAAGGCACATGTCTTTTCTGCATTTGGAAGGACTGTCGAAAAAATGGTTGGAGAAGGAATGATTTTTAAGTTGGTCAACATATTTATGAAACTATTAGCACTTCTGTTGCAGCATTCATACATTTTCCTCAGGAGGTTATTAAGGTCTTTGATAATGAGGAAAAATGATATAGAGACTCTGTGTGCAAATATTGGATGACTACTGGTTGGATTACCAATTGGATCCTTATGCTCTGGAAAAAAATCAGTAAGAAACAAGAATACCCACTTCCACTAACCAAATTGTTAGGAAGCTGTGTTACATAGTTCGATTATCAGTATATCTCACTCAGTAATGTTTATACCAGGGATAGGACTGTTGCATCCCTCCAGATGCTTTTATACTGTAAGTCCCAGCATTCTTCACCACTGGTTGTTCTAGCCAGGGCTTCTGGGAAATGCAGTCCAATAACATCTGGAGGACCATGTGATTCCCACCCCAGGCTGTTGGTGGCTGAAAGTGAGCAGAAGCATTTGTATATATCTCAATTGAATCAATTGTATTGGAAACCTGTTCTAGTACAGTTTGAGTATCCTTTATCCGAAATGCTTGGGACCAGAAGTTTTTCAGATTTCAGATTTTGGGATATTTGCACATATATAATGAGATTATATACTGTTCTTTCAACATAGGGTCTGTTCTTCCATCAGGTATTTTCCTCTTGCCTTCTTCCAGTAGGAAACAGAGAATTACAGAGGCTCCATTACACATACATGCTGTTTGCACACATCATACTGCTTACATAGTTTCTCAGTCAGCTTAGTACCCGTTTTCTCCCTCTCAGCTTGCTTAGGATCGCATGTGCATGTGGATATATCTACAACTACCCAGAGTTTTAAAGCAGAATGACACTTCCCCATCACTTCTTACTTCCTGTCAAAGGCTGATAGAATATCTAATGTCTAACACAGTGAAACAGTGAGTTTTTGCATGTAAACTTTTGTAAGCAATGGGCAGTCTGTTCTGCCTCTGCCAGACAGCAAAGTAAGGAGTAGCAGGATTCATGCAGATAGACGCCCAAAAAAAATTGATTCCAAATGTTAAGTTGGTACCACAATGTCTTTTTTTATGAGGTGATGGCAGCAGTGCTCCACCTTTCTCTCCAGTTTTACCTTACAGTGTTTAACTATGAATCAAATCCATTCAGTATCTAAACAAATTTATAAATTAAACCTGTTTTTATATAGTAAAACTCTAAACATTATTGGCTGAGTTTAATATCAGAGACCCAGTTGTGACTTAGCTTTCTCCTTTTCAAGCTATCAAATAATTTAAATGCCAACACATTGTAGAATCTTTTCACTTATAATTATTTTTCCACAGTGCTGTTTAGAGGATATGAAAGTCTATAGGTCAAAGGATATGAGCCACAAGAGTTCAATGATGAAAACAGAGGCTTACTCTTCGTGATTTTCTGCTGACATTTGAAGGCTAACACATTTCCTCAGTAGGAAATAAAAGTTCCTTATTGATGCATTATAGTATTTGACAGAACTGTGCAATTTGAAATGATAAAGAAAGATAGAACTCTTTTGATTTCCAAGTGAGTTCACTAAATATTTCAGCTTGCCTTAGCAGTGTGAGCTGTGTTGTACAGAGAAAGAATATTATACCAAAATTTGGGCTTTAGTGTAAATTCACCAGAAATATAACAACAAAAACAAAAAATAGAAATATAGTAATAATTTTTTATTTCTTACCCATCTCTCCCTAAGGCTCAAGGCCCCCGCCTTTAATAATGCAAGTTAAAATACAATTAAAAACACATTGTAGATTAAAATACACTAAAAGACATATGTGTTAATTCCAGTAAAATGATAATCCTATGTTTCTCAAGAGGGTCGGGGAAAGCCCCAGTTATACAGGAGGGTTGGGGAAAGTGCAAAAGCTGGGGATGCCTTTGCTGGAAATCCTGCACCAAGGATTGGACTCGTTGGCCCATGAGGCCTTTTCTGACTCTGTTATTTTTGTGATTGGGCCCTTGAACCTGTCCCCCTCCCCCCCATTCTCCCTAGGGAGTGTGGGAAGTGATTTTGGTATGTTTTGGGAGGGCCCTGGGACTAAACTTGCAGATCAGTTTCTGTTGGGAAAAAAGCCTCTTCTATGTCTAAAATGGCCCGGAACATGATGATATATCCCGGGGAGAGGGGCGTTCACTTTTTTTCATGTATGTGGCAATGTTGTGTAGCCTTTCAACATCACTTGTTAGGAGCAGTATGAGCCCCTAGCCTCTGACAGCTGTCCACCCTTGGTATAGAGAAAAAGAACAACAGCAGCAACATCAAGAAGAACAGAAGCAGCAGCTTTGGGGTCGTGAAAAGTAAATGCAGGGAATCCTTTCTAGACATGGTCTCAAAGTAAACTTTGGCTTTAAGTAGAAAGTTTTATTCCCTTCAGAAAGTTATATACCAAGCTTGGGAAATGTTATAAACTAAGTTTAAATAAATGCTGCTTAGTATGCACCACTCACATCCAGAATCTCTTAGAGCAAAATCCAGTCAGAGTCCGTGTGAGGGGTTTTTTGCGTGGTCCTTTGAATTTTGGGGAACAGAGCATGGTCACGTATTATGTTAGAATAATAATTTCTGTCAACAGATTTAAGAACTTAAGGGTGAAAATATTTTCCTTTTTTTCAATAGTAAGAAATTATCACTTGTATTTTGTAAGTACTAGATGCACTGAATAAGAGTGATGCAACAAGAGCTACACTGACATTCTGTAAAATTGCTCTGTTTGGAAAAGCAGTAGCAAAACTGCATCTAAACTAAGATCCTTTTTTGAAATAAAAACATGTTGCACATGTTGTTCTTAAATACTGATTGCTCGCTCTTGCAGTTCTTTGTGTCTTCTCTGCTCATCTCCTGCAATTGCCACCTGCAGTTGCTGTATTTGGAATACCTTGGGCAATTCATGCTAATTGCCAATGAGTTTGTTTCCTGTATGTCACAGAAACTGGTTATTTCCAAGTGTTCTGAAAAATTACTGCTTTGCTATCCAAAACAAGCGAAAGCAAGCAACCACGCTTAGAACAGTGAAGTGAAAAATAAAAGCCCAGCTTTTTATGATGAGTAGCCTAGGAGTACAGCTCTAAGATGAGGAAGTACAAGACACTGTATGTATGAAGCTGCCTTCTCTGAGTAGTGTCTGCTCCAACTGAGATTAGCTCCTCATAATCTCAATCAGAGGTCTTTCCCAAGCCTGTTGTCCAATTCCAAGAATGCATGGAATCCTCTCCATGCAATATGCATGCTTTACAACAGGAATGTAGCTGTTTCCTAAGCTAGTATTTTGGGAGTGTCTAAGGTAGATATGGAAATCTCTAGAAATACATTCTGTAAACCTTGTGGCCATGCTGGTATTTTCATTCATCTCTGGGCAAAGGGAAACCATGAGCACTTCTTTGTAAACTTACCTTTTCAAAACTTCTAAAAATGTGTCAGAAGCAATTTACAGAAAATAAAATGTATCTTTTCCAGTGCTCCATATTCCTAATGTTTGAACATATAAAGTAAACATGACTTCTAGGTACCAATAATCTATCACACTCATTAATACTCCACTTCATTAGATAAGAGAAAGTTGTGTTCATTCGCTTTCACTCCACTGTGAAAAGGAGGAATAAGGTTTTGCCTCATACACCTTATTGGTGTCTTCTTGTTTTTATATCCAATTGCATGTGGCTTTCCAATATTACCCTATATGTGTTGGTGAGAAACAGCAAGAGGCTCCTCCGAGGCCTAATAGAAGCTGCAGTGAATGATGTACAGTAGAGTTTAAAAGAAAGAACTATTCACTGTGAGGTGAAACCTGACAGGTGGTTTCTCACTGAAACATAATGGAATATGTGTGTGTTTTAGCATAGTATCACCTAAATCCTGGGTATTGAGAAGCTAACAGACCCAGTTGAGGTTCTTAATTAAACACCCTAAATCCAGTACTTGTCACTTTCACTCAAAATCTGTGCAGGAGATTACTAATGGGCTATAGTGTTTTGTAGTACGAATCTTACATTTTTCAGTACGCAGTGGAGATATACATTGTGGTATCTTACTGAGCTTCTGCTACCAAATTTCCCACAAAATACTTTGTGCAGATTTTGAGTGAAAGGAAAAGCACTGCAAGTAGAGATACTAACTATGAACTTTGTTGGTTATCTCAGCTGTAGTGTTGTGGGTGGTGCTGTAAAACTGAGAATTTGTGCTATGTAAAACCTTGGCATGGTTTTTGAGGGTGTCCCAAATTTGTGGGCTCATAGTTAACAAAGCTGCTTAAAAGCATTAAAGTATTGTCTATCCTATGCAGTAAAATGAAAAGAATCTGAGGCAAGTTTAGTGTTGCAGTGTATTTGTGAAAGATGTAGTAAGAGTTTGGAATAAATTAGAAAAGAAATTATGTCTGCAAGTGGCAGCTAGGATTTTATTTTGATAGACCCCCTTTGTGGGTAAAAATAGGACCTAACTGGGAAAAGTATCAGAAAAACTGAAGCAGATTGTGGGGGAGGAAGATAAAGAATTTTAATTTTAAGAGGATCTGGTAAAAAGAAGCAAGTACAAAGGGTTTCATTTCTCTCTCTCTCTTTCTCTCTCTTTTTTTTTTTTACCAGAGCAGACATTAGGTTTGAGATAAATGTAAGAGAGAAAAAAAGAGAAGAAAAAGTTTGAACCAATAATCATACAGAAGAACAACAGTATATTGTTAAAGATCATATCAGTATTAGTATCTGGTAGTATTAGTATTAGTATCTGGAGAAGAGTAGTGATATTATCACCGTATTTTAGTCATAGTGAAGATTGCTCCTCAAACCAATGTAGTTTAAAACAGATCTCTACAAATGTATCTTTTTCCTTTTTTAGACGTGGCAATGAGAAGGTCACTTTGAATGGAGGTATCTACTTGTTCAAAATTTCTGGATTTGAGTTCTAACAAAAATTGAGGAAATGGTGGGAGTGCCAATCTGTGATTATAGTAATGACTTATTTGTAATCAACAACTTGCAGTTGAGAAGTGCGCACTGTGGAGTGTTAGCTGGATGGCAAGTTAGCACTTGGATAAATCCTATTAATTTGAGGGCCAGCTCAGCAATTGGATTTAGGTTTTTGCTGGTGAAGGCTGTAGTATAAAAAGCAATAACAACAAAATATTTCAGTCCCCAAAATACATATGGAAGAAACCTTTTCTGCTGTAAACAGCTCACCAGGATGGTAGGGAGAATATTTAATACCATCAGCTCTCTCCCCCAAATTCAAACTTTTCATGTGAGTTTTCAGTATACTTAAAGCTGTATTCAGAAAAACCTGTTCTCCTGTGAAAGGTGTGTGTGTTTTGCATGCCTTTAAGTTGTTTCTAACTTATTGCAACCCTAAAGTGAACTTACAATGGGGTTTTCTTGACAAGATGGTTCAGAAGACGGTTGCCTTTGCCTCCCTCTGAGGCTAAGAGAGTGTGACTCTCTTTCAGGCTCACCCATTGGATTTCCATGGCTCAGTGGGAATTTGAATCCTTGTCTCCAGAGTCATAGTAAACCTCAAACCACTATACCGCGCTAGCTCTTCTGTGAAAAGAGACAGGCCAGTTCCACATGAACTCTCAAAATAAATTTGTCCTCCCTCTTCCCAGAACTGTTTTTTTAATAAAATAAAGAAAGAACACATGTGCATATAAATCTTTGGAAAGAGATGGGACATAGCTTGTAGTAAATAGTATTAAATGCTCTTTCATTTTAAAATCACTTTGTTCTTGTATGCATTTTTTTAATTTAAAAATGATGTGTCCAGTTTCAGACTTTCAAATGAACTTCTTCCTGAGGACTGATCATTACACAAATTCTACTGCTAGCAAAAGCTAGGAGTAATGTAACAATAAATTGTTTTTGTTTTATAGCTTAGAGTACAGTGTGAGAAGTTTGTGGAACTGACCTTATTTTTCCTTACAGTTGCTGTAAGTTGATTTGTTAAATACATGGACAACATAGCTGTTCTGTAAAGTTGTTATGTGCTGTAGAACAGTGCTACTCAGAAGGGTGGTCCATTGGTTGGTGCTGGTATTCAGTGAGTTTTCAGGAACAAAAGAAACAGTTTTAACCAATGGTTACAAATAGGATGCTGGTCCCTGGCACACTGGGGGAAAAAAATCAGAATGCTATGGAAGCATTCCTATAACTCACATAACTTACTTAATAAAAAAAATACTTGATGATAAAAGTTATTTTATGTAATGGTACAGCTTGAAACAAACGTTAAAATTTATTGTAATAACACGGAATATAAGGTGCTTGTGCCTCTGGATGAAAACAGCAACTTTATGCTTTAAATATTTGCCCTTGTCAGATAGGACGCTACAGATAGCCCTCAATCCAGCTAATCCAATCAAAACTAAGGTAGACCCTATGAATCAGTGTGATTTCTATAAGTGTCAACTTACTATTAAGTAATTGATTCAATGGATCTACTCAAGCAGCTGAATTTAAGCCAGGGAATTATGTAACTATGTAACATTAATACAATGAAGGTCATTATTTACATTTATTATCTCCTTAGGTAGAACTAATAAAAGGAAGTTCACCAAGTGTCGGACTTGCTCTCCGTCAAATACAAGCTAAGGAAGGAGAATCGGGGCATGTAGTTGTGGAGACTGTCATACCAAACTCAGCTGCTGCAGCTGCTGATCTTCAGCGGGGGGATAGGCTTATTGCTATTGGTGGTAAGTAACAAAACTAGTCGTGTATAACTTCACATCAGACCTGCTTGAAAGCGGGAAAAAAAAGAGAATTTTCCTTCATCATGGCTGCAGAAAGAATTAATATTTTCATTGAACTCTGACCCCAAGATCTCTTGCAAGTTCAAATTGCTTCTGAGTATATATGAAATTGAGGCATGCAACTCTACCTAGGTAACTTTACAGTTTTCCAGACTGGAACCTCATGTGTCAGTTTTGCCCATTCTCTCCATTTTAAGAGAGCTTTTGACAAGGTATAGACAAGGAATCATATCAGTTTCATGTTCTCCCACATGTTTTGTTCATTTTTTTTTTTTTTTTGGTGAAGATATGACTCTCTCTCTTCAGAAAACAGCTGACCAAAATTCTTAGTGATCTCTAGAAATCAAATTAAAGAGATGGAACTATTTGCAGCATGGAGCACTAATTTACACATGCTGTTTACCTGTTAAAGAGAAGATTCTGGCAATTGAATTATGAAAAATGAATTAATTCAGAATCACAGACACATTTGAATGGACAGGGATTCACATCCAGACTTTTAAGAACGCAATAGTCTAAGACTAAATGGACATATCTGTCAGTTTGTTTTCTTGCACGTTCAGTTCTTTAAAATCTGAGTTCTTTCTGCTTATGAAGAAATTTGCAAATGTTTGGTAAAGTTTTTAGAAAAAAAAATGAAAATCCTCATCAGTCCCTTCTCAACATACTTTTCATCATTTTGAATAGCTCAGTGTCACCTGCCAGCTTTGCTACCTAATTTCTTAATCTAGATTGGACAACAGTTGGGGCCAGCTTTTGGCCCTGTACTCCCATGGTGGGCAACTTGGATTCATTTCAGGTGACCTGGAAATGAAATCAAATCCAGTTTCTTTTTCAGCCAGTTTCTTATTTTGTAGGGGAAGAAGTCAGGTACTTGGAGGTTCAGGGGTTAATTAAGCCAAATCGCTGCATTTTGGGGGAGTTTGGCAGCAATTCTGGGTGATTTCCAAAGGATCTCAGGAGCTTTAAATGTGTTCAGGAGGGCTTGTAGGGGGCACAAAAATGATTAGAGCTACATGCAGCCCATGGATTCCTTCCCCCCTCAAGTAGTTGTTGTGTGCCTTCAGGTTGTTTCCAACTTACCGTGACCCAAAGGCAAACCTATCATGGGGGTTTCTGGGGCTGAATGTGTGAGATGCGCCCACAGTCACCCAATGGGCTTCCATGACTGAGCAGGGAGTCGACCCTGGTCTCCAGGCTCATTTTACCTTAATTAATTAGTCCAGTGCTCAAACCACTACACCACACTGGCTGTTTATGAACAAATTACACTTAGTTAAATGTACCAAATGTGCATCCTTGGGAAACCCTTCAGCATACATCCTTCCATTCTGAGAACTAACATTTTACTTCTTTGTCCTGTTTCTCATTCTTGAGAAATTTGATTGCTCAGTCTTGTCAATTTGATTGCTGAAATTAGATTAATTAAGGAATTTTTCAAAGGATAATGGCTTAGGTCTTCGAATAAGTGAACAGAAAGAAATTCACTAAAGGAAAGTTTCTCATCCTCTCTTCCCCAATGGAAGGCCAGTGGGGCTCCTTGACACTGAAGGAAAGTTTCCCATCCTCTCTTCCCTGCTGGAAAGCTACTAGAGGGCATCTTGATGGGGCTCTTCAACATTGAAGGAAGAGTTATGAAGTGTTTACTGCTGGTTAGAGGGATGGAAATACTTCCTTTCCATGAACTTCCTCAAATTGGGTTCCTTTACAATTCAAGCTGATGTCAACTGAATGACCTTTATGCATATGTGTTGACACACTCAAAGATATTTGGTGAGGCAGGATTTTTTTTTAGAGGGGCTGTGTTTCTGTTTCTTTCACAAGTTTAGCTTTCCGTATGTTTAGAGGTTATAACTTCATTAATGCTTCATTAATGCCACAGTTAGTGTTAACTAATAGGTTTATTATTTTCTGGCCCACCTGATCTCAATTTTAAAATAGATGTTTTGCTGGCTATTTTCCAGTCCACTTGTAAGCAGTTAAATGAAGAACTCTCAAGTTAACAGTATCTAAAGCAAGTAGCATGTTATTTTTAATCTGGTTGATTAGCCTGAGATCTTGTTACCTTTATTTGACTTAATACTTCAAGCCACTGTTGAAAATACTTTGTAGTGGAAGACTGATGTAAATAGATTTGTCCAGTTTCTGCATAAATTCTCTGACAAAGTTGTTTTGGGGGTTAGCTTTTTGTAATGCCAGTGCAACTTGATGGCTGTTTGCTGGGCAACAGGAATAGCACCTCAAGAATGAAACCCAGAACAGTGGAGTGAGGGGTAGGGGCTTATGAATGAGAGGAATTCTACATGAGAGAAAGTTTTTGTATGTGTTTTGAGCCTTCAGTGAGAACCAGCCAGGAGAGGATGGTTTGTTTTGTGATTAAGCAGCTGAGGAGAAGACACAAGGAATTGGTATTCTGAAGCAGGAACTGATTGACAAATTCTGTCAGAAGTTTAAAAATGCTGATGTATCAACACTGTACTACAACAGAACTCTAACAGGATACTTTGTTTCCACTATTGTTATAATAAACGTTGCAGATTGTTTTGTAGTCATTGAGTCAGTCTAGCTAAAGACACTGTAATAAAGAGAACATGCTACCATAAGTAGTTTGTTTCTGAGGAACAATTAAATCTCTAGCCCTGATACACTAAGGTTGTGATAAAAGGGGGGAGCCAGAGCAAAGTGATATTGATAGGGCCCCTTATTGGACTGGAACTGCCACACTAATCTCAGGAAAAATAAAGACTGTGTCACACTCTCTGAATGTCAAAAACTAGCTTCAACTTTCTCAGCACATTTCCACCTTAAAAAATACATTGAATTTGATACTACAGTTGTTAGTAACCTAACTGGACAGGTAACACCTACATCTTGCATGAAATCCAAGACCTCAGTAAGGATTAAGCCCAGGATTTGGGTTGTACAACACTTACAGCTTCTCCACAGCCATGCAGATAGACATAAATACCCCACACACTGGATAACCCACTGTGGTGTTCTGGACTTATGAAGAAAATTTTGCTACAGTTATTAGACATATTAAGGAAAGATACAGTTATGTATGCAATATGTAGTATATATTACACAGCAAAGATCTGTTGGGAGAGGGTGGGAGTATGGAATGTTGTGAGTGAGTGGTGATTGGGGGAGATTTTGAAAAGGCTGGTATATGACGGATGGGGATGGGAGTGAAATCTGGTAAGCTTAGGAGTTAGTTTGGTTTAGGAGTTTGAGTGGTTAAGAGAGTTAGGGTCAGAGATAAAGATTAGAGTTAGGGTCAGAGTTAGCTAGGAGATTAGTGTGTGTCAGAGGTATGGTTTAGTTGTATTAAATAAATAATACAGTAGGCCCTCCTTTACTGTGACCTCCGCATCCATGATTTCCAGTTTATGCAAAGCGTTGCATCCCTATACCTAACACAGTGGTGATGTATGCACCAATGCATTGAAGCATCCACGCACCTGTCACTGCCATTAAATGTAGTGGGACACAAGTATTTATGTTTTTCCTTATTCGCGGAGGTTCTCAGAACAGAACTTCCTGGATATACAGAGGGCCTACTGTATGTGATGTTAGGCTCAATTTCTGTTTAATAAATATTTTTGTGCATGTTATGTGCTTTTCCCTCCCAAGAATGTTACACAAAGGATATTGGAAAGTTTGCATTCAGACACATAGTGTCTGTGGTGATAGCAGTTAATCAAGAGTGGTGGCGTTTGGTGGGGATATAAGATGAAAAAAAGTCTTACATAACCACCACAAGGGCATTAGGAGGTCCCCACAATTGATCGCCATAGCGGTGGGTCGTCCACATACTGGTGGCAGAGGTAGGAATAAATGGAAGCTCTTGTAATTGGTGGCAGTGGAGGGATTAGTGTAAGCCCTATATCTACCATTTCCTTAATGGCAGCTTTCTGTTTTCATAGGTTTTATTTTCATTTTTTTTTAAAAAAAAAGATAGCTTTTGAAATTGTAAGGTGTTTTTTCTAGCTCATTGTATGCCACCACAGCCCTTGTTTCTGTATCTGGTTGGAAATAAAAATATGTTCGTGGCTCCCCTCCCTCAATTCCTTTTGTAACTAAGCAAGAAGTTGTTATTGTGTGCGTTCAAGTTGTTTCTGACTTTGGTGACCCTAAGGCAAACCTATTGTGAGGGCTGTGCATAAGTAATTTGCAGTTTGCAATGACCTAGCAGACAGCGGTGGGAAGGGGAAGAAAACACCTCAGTAGGTGTGAACTCGATTCCCAGTTGAGATGACGAAAAAGGATTGTGTGACATTGGCTCCTCTGGGAATGTAAAAATTTGACCCACTCTGACCTTGGCTAAATATATACTCTTATTTTTAAGCCCCTTTCTGTCCTCTGGTCTCTCAGATTAGTTCTACATTTCTAGTTTCAAATGAAAATGTACATTGTACATTGCTGGAGCTAGATAAATGATAAAACTTCATATTTTAGTGCTTATGGTTATATAGTTCTGTAGGTGCCCCCATAGTGTCTAATTCCTTACAATACTGTAGATTCAGAGCTTCATTAATTAATACTTGAGCTGTACTGTTTGAACTGAAAGACTTGGAAATCAGTGTAATTGCATTTACAATGTCATTACTGAAAGATAGACACCTGCCATTTCTTTGTTTTTGTATAATTGTCTATACAAAATGCAAATATTTAAAAAATAAAATTTATTTAGAAGGGAGAATAAGCTATCTGTCCTGTCAGAGCCAGTAGAGGAAGATCAGAAGAAAAGGCACCAGTACTGTTATTAGTTTGATGTCATTAAGTGGTAGAGATGCTAGAGTAGGTGTGGAAAACCCAGAGTCAAATCTTTGTTTGGCCATTACAAAATCCTCATTTCTTACTTGTTGCATTGTTCTGAGCTGCTTGGAAAAACAATATGCACAGGCTGTAATCAACATTGTGCCACTTTGTGGCATACACATATAAATAAATAATAATAATAATAAAATTTATTTTTATCCCGTCTCTCCACCTGGATCGAGGCGGCGAACAACATTAAATACATTAATACATTAAAAACATTAAAAAACATACCCAATCCTCCCCACCCACCAATCCACCTAAGACCAACCCCCTAAAACACACTAAAATCAATCAGCTGTTAAAAGAACAGCAAGACAATTGATGGGTGGCAATGGAAATGCTAGTCTTGGAAGGCCTGTCGGAAGAGATCAGTCTTGACTGCTCTTTTAAAGCAGTCAAGACTGGTAATGTGCCGGGTCTCCTCCGGCAGGCCATTCCATAACTTGGGAGCGATAGAAGAGAAGGTCCTCTGGGTAACCGCAGCCAGCCTAGTTCTGACTGGCTGCAGTAAATTCCTCCCAGAGGACCTTAGTGTGCGGGGCGGATTGTATGGGAGAAGGCGATCCCGCAGGTAGGCTGGCCCCAAGCCATGTAGGACTTTAAAGGTAATGACCAACACCTTGTACTGTGCCCAGAAACTAATAGGCAGCCAATGGAGAGACTTTAGAATTGGTGTTATATGGTCAGTTTTAGGTTTTCCGGTGTCCAAAAGAAATGTGCTGCAGAATCAGAAATAACGGACAGATAATTTTAGCAGTTCTCATACTGATGATTTAGATGCCTGTGGGAGGCCCTCAGAGAGGATATGAGTGCACGACAACTCTCACATTCCTGAGGTGGCAACTGGCATTAAGGAGTATGCTGGCACTAATACCGAAGTGAACACAGAACTGTCATGACTAGTAGCCATTTATGGTTTGGGTCACATATGGGAGAAAAGCAAGATAAAAATTAAATGAATGAATGAATAAAATGGTTTCTCTTCCCTGAATTTGTTTAATTCTCTTTTAAAGCTATCTTGGTTGGTGGCCATCATACCTTGTGATATGTTCTACAGTGTATGAAGAAATATTGTTGTTTCCCTGTGCTCCATCATTTTGCTTCACTAGATGACCCTGGCTTGGAGCATGATGCAAAATAGGCTGATGTGCAGACATAGCTACAATATTTTGTCCCTTAACTGGAATGTAAATCTGTAATGTTTAGTGTTTCTCATGGTACTAGGCCTTGAATTAGAGTGTTCCAGAGGTGGTTTCTGTAGTTTTTAAATGAATGTCTCATATATCTGCACAGAATTTTGCTCATTAATAAAAAGGAGACAGTTCTCTACCCTTTCTAATAAATGTAAAACTGAATGGTCTAAGTATAGGAACTCTTCTGGAAGGGAATTACAGATAGGATTTAAACTATCTATTTATATCCACTTAGATCCTCAGCTGTCAGACTAACCTAAGTAAATATCAAAAATGATAACAAAGGATTTTATATGTTTTCATTGTAAGCAAGTAAAGGCATTGGTTAATATCATTCTTTATAGTCTGATGCAGTTCTACAAGAGTGACATCTTACAGTCACCTTCATCTGTTTCACAGTTGCTTAGCAGACACTTGCTGAAATAATGGAATAAGTTAATTTCATTTGGCTAAACTAAATATCCTTATAATTTTTATACTGAAAATAGAAATTTTGGTAGCACAGAAGTACCTCCTGAAATGAAAAGGTGTGAATAATCATCTGTTTTTCAAATCCTGTTCATTGCCATTGTTTTCCTTGGCAGCCGTTTCATCAGTGCCATTTCATTTCACTGCCAAAATATCATATGTCAAGGCCTAGGGAAAAATCGAAACTTCCAGGGGAAAGACTGTTTCATTCCTTTTTTCCCCCTAAGTACTCTTCTTCTCCATTATTGTTTTGAATTATGAAATGTTCCATTTTAGAATGAGTAATAAAAGGCCAAGGCATTCTTAAATTGCTGCCAATAATGCTTTCTAAGCATACATAAGCATTTCTGAGGAAAGGAACTTTGAAATGTTGCAGAGTATAGTAACTACATTTACTGTCCACAAATACTGTCTGTGATTCTGTCACACATATCCCTACTACAAGATGGTGGCAAGGTAATTGCATGATAGCATTTGTGGTTCGTACTGTTTCTTACCTGCTTCCTCCATGTTCTACAGTATGAGAAAGAAACTGGTATGTATTGGAAATCCTTATACCAAATTTTAAAAAAATGATATGTGAAAGGGCAGGGTTTTTTCCTCATTCCTGACAAACTTGAAGTTTTAAGGAGTCCCTTTTACTGAGAAAAATGAAGGATCAAAAGAATAAGAAACTGTTGACAGCGATAGTTCAAAAACTGAGATTAACTAAACAAATTCTCATGAAGCAAAATTAATAAACCGAATCTTCTCCCCCTTTTTCCCCCTAAACTTTTCCTGAAAAGAAGTACAGTCCTCCTTCCACATTTGGGGGCGTCACCTTCAGGGATTTAGTCATTTGCAAATTATTTGCCCTGCTTCCACTGCTGCCCTACACCATTTTTACCACTTCAGTAACACCCAGTGTCTCTGGGAGGAAACAATACTGATGGGGTGGCCGAGCCCAGCTGCGCATGTGCTCCTTCGCTAGCACGCTCGCTGGGGGCAGGGGCAAGGAAACGGAAGGAGGAGGGTGCCTACATGCATGTTGGCACACTCAGAGGTGGACCAGAAGTGGGTGGGATGAGTGGATTACAAGGAGGAAAGGTGCATGTTTGCTTGCTGAGGTGCTGGAGGCAGGGCAGCCTGCCAGCCAACGGCTTCTACCTTTGGAGGGAGCAAACAAAAGCTGCTTTTCATTTTCTTGTTCCAAAGGCTTGTTCTAAAGGCAGAAGGGGTGGCTGACCAGCTCCCTAGAGGAGGGACAACCCACTAGCCATAGGCTTCTACCTTTAAAAGGAGCAAAGACAAATTCCTTTTCAATCTCTTTACTAGTTCCAGAAGGCAAAGGGGTGGCTGACAGGCTGCCCAGAAGAGAGCAGCCCACCAGCCATCAGCTTCTGCCTTGGGAATGAGTGAGTGGGAGGTACCTAGAGATATTTGTAGGGGGTCCTGCACCCCTAAACCCTGTGAATATGGAGAGCCGACTGTATTCTGTATGTCTGTTTATCTTTGTAAAGGGATAATTGCTCTCTTTATTTTACTTTAATGTTGATAGTTTCGTTTGTTTTCAGCTCTTAGCTTTCACTGTAACTGGCAAGAAAAGTGAGATGCAAGCTTTCTTGGAGTTCGGCGGTAGCTTCATATGTAAATTTGTACATATTCATGAGTAAATGTGATTAGTAAATATGTTACTACTTTTTGAATAAACCAGAAATAAGAAACCTGCGGTCCACAGGCTAATCTAGTTACAGAGGCACCATATCCAATTGCAAGCAGCAGGGATGGAGGGAGAAATATTTAGCTTAAAAACAAAGGTAAATAGCACAGGGATTGTTTTAGAAAATTGCTTCTTGGAGGTTTTTGGGAAACTAGACTTCTCTGATGCTTCCTGCTTAAATAATTAGGGTAGTGGAAATTAGACAGCAGAGCACACCACTGTAATCAGCACTGTCAGGGGCTCCAAAGTGTATAAAAACATGTTGGGGCCATCAACAGTATATGGGCCATGTGTTGCTGAGCCCTCTTTTGTGGACTTGTGTAACAGTTTGTTGATGTTCGAATGTTTCAGTGTGGAGCCTGGAGACTAGGGTTTGATTCCCTGCTCATCCATGGAAACACACTGGGTAACTTTGGGCACATGACATGCTCTCAGACCCCAGAAAACTGTGTAATAGGTTTACCTTAGGATCACTGTAAGTTGAAAATTACTGGAAGGCACACAACAAATAACAGTATATACTGCGTACTATAATTGTGGGAGACAGTATTATGATCAATGCAGGGGGGAACTTTATTCTAAGATGGATATCTGATGCTCATAAACATAATTTATGGTTGCTTTTATAGTTAAAACTGTTGTTTTTTTAAAACACACTGTGTACTTGGCCATTGTTATGTAGATATTACACACACAGACCTATATAAAAGAATGTATCACAGATATATTAGAAAGAGAAAGAGAGAGAGAGATCACATTGTTATCGACTAGTTCTGGCAAAAGTTGAAGAGATATTTTGGAATTAATACAGAAGTGTCAATTAGGAGTCTATGCTTGAGATTTTTTTCAACCCAGGTTTTTCTGTGTGTGTGTGTGTGTATCATGCATGTTCTTCTGTGTCTTATCGTGCATGATCATGTATATATGTGCACAGGTGATCAAGCATATGAGTGAAATGTGACTTACTTTGATTAACATACTCTTCTCTATAATCTGTTGAAGTGGCAATGGTGAAATGATAGTCTATAATTAACTGAAGTGACAATAATAAAAATAACACAAAATGTTAAGATTAATACGTTCTCAGGATGGCATGGAGGAGAAATCCACAATGATTGGGTTTCATCCCCGCATGCCAACCGAAACTGGCAGTTCTGCTTGGCACGCGGAGATGAAACCCAATTGTTATGAATTCTTCCTCTTGCCATTCCAGAATGAATCTTTCATGGTAAGTCCAATCTCTCATTTCTTTCACACTACACAATTATAGCACTGATACTGGTTTAACTGCCATGGCCCCATTCTGTGGAATCCAGGGCTTTTGTAGTTTTGTTTGTTTGTTTGTTTGTTTTTTGCAGTTTTTTGAATTCTTAGCTTTTGTGACCCATCAAAGTACCGTATTTGCCAGTGTATAAGAGGCACTTTTTTTCCTAAAAAATGCCTTCTGAAAATGGGGTGTGTGTGTCTAATACATGGGTTCATCTTATACAAGCAAATATGGGTAACTCCTGTGGGGCCTAAATGTGTAGGAAAGTGAGGGGGGGCAAAAGGTTTCATCCCTCCTTCCTGTCATTTTGCCTGAGTGGAGAGAACTCCCTGCTGAGGCAAAATGCATAGCAAAGGCAGGGGGAAAGCTAGCACTCCTTCTTCCCTGCTTTTCCTATCCATTTTGCCTCAGTGGGGAGTTCTCCCCACCCCAGCAAATTGACAGGAAAGAGGGGTGAAAGGAGCACTAGTGCTAGCTGGGGGGCTGAGAGAAACTCTGCTGAGGCAAAACAGAAGTGGGGGGGAGCCTCCTGTGGCCACTCCTTTCACCTCCCTTCCTTTCCTGTGCATTTTGCCTCAGCTGCGTACTAAAAATGTTTTCCTAAAAAATATCTGAAAATAGGGTGTGTTTTATATGCCAGTGTGTCTAATATGTCAGCAAATACAGTACATATGACAGGATTCTGTAAGATGAAACTATGGCAGTTGAAATTATATCAAAGTGCTATAATTCTGTAGTGTTACAGAGACCTGGGTTTACCTGTAAGACACACGATTTTATTGATTGATAGCCTTGATTCAGAAATGGTTCACATAGGTAGGTGCACCCCAGGTGATTTGCATTATGCTTGACAGTACTGATCACCTGTTTGGATTGTTGGGGAACTTAATTTAAATTTTCCCCACCTCTTATGAGGCATTCTTGGATTCATTTTCCCAACCCTTCCAACAGATAATTATCATTGTCAACTCTGCCTATCAGTCTCATTCTGTGTTTTATACTCAGCTGTATATTCACTGTTGGAAACAGCATATATGGCCCTGAGTATTTTTATTTAGAGATCTGTTGCTAAGCAATCCATGGACAGCATCCTGAATTAAAATGTTGTTATTACCGTTCAGCTATTTCATTAATGTTCTTTCATTATTATTGACTCTTGGTTTGTTTGTCTTTTAACAGGAGTGAGAATTACATCAACGGTACAAGTGCTAAAGCTCATCAGACAGGCTGGTGAGAGAGTCATAGTATATTATGAGAGACCTGTTGGAGTACAGGATAGTCTCGGACAGACGGATGACTCAGTGTTTCCAGATGATGTCACCTTAACAGAAGCTGAGATCAAAGAAATGGATTTGGAATTTGAGGATTTGGCCAATGAACTAAAGTCAAGTGAATTTAGAGAAGATCTTTCAACAACAAGTCCCAAGCATACACCAGTTTCGCTTACTGCTAAACCACCTGGAACTATTTCACCAATATTAAATCGCAAGTCATATTTAGGAAGTCATCAGTCATCTGCAAGGGCACTTTTCAAAGAGGCAGCCAAGCAAGTAGTACTCAGAAATGCTGAAAATCTGGATTCAGCCCAGCAAACCAACAAACAGTCACAGGCAACTTCAAATAAGCCTCCTGTACCACCCAGACCACAGCTTAAAATGACACCACTTCCTAATGATCTTCAGAATAAATCAGAAACTGGTGACTTATCTTCAGAAAAACTAGACAGGCTGGCATCTCCTTCAAATAATGGAGAGAGAACTTCAGAAAAGTTAACAAAAAATAGTGATGTAGGAGAAGAATCTCTGGCATCTAAGCCAGTTACAAACAAGCCAGAAATGGCAAAGGAAACTCCAGAATCCTCACAGAATTCAAAAACAAGTACAAGCAAACCTACATCAAACAAAGCAGAAGTGATAAAAGAATCTTCAGACATTTCACAGAGTTCTAAAGGAGTTACAAACAAATTAGGTACAAATAAATTGGAAATAACAAAGGAGCCTTCAGAATCTTCACAGTGTTCACAGGCTTCTAGGTCAACAATAGCAAACCATCATTCATGGGAAACACCAGAAATCCCATATCGCAATCGATTAGGTAAATGGGCAAGAACAAAGGCCTCTTCTTACATATTTGAAGTAGAGAAAGAACATAAGTACCTGAATGTTGCTGTTTGGTGTAGAGACCCTTTCAAACTAGGAGGACTTCTCTGTTTAGGATATGAAAGCATAAAACTTGAAGAAATAGCTTTAGATTGTATTGCTACATCCTCCATGGAATTCATCAGACAATTTAGATTAAACCCTCCTGGACCTAAAGCTACAGTAAGTAGAACTGCATTGCGAACATTGATTTCACATAAAGGTTTCAATGAAAATTTCTGTTATGGTGATATTACTATACATTTTAAATATTTAAAGGAGGGTGAACCAGAAGATTCAAGTTTTTTGATGGAAAAAGAAAAAGAATATGTTTCAGAAGCTTCATCAGCTCCCATTTTTCCAAAAGAGGATCCTTATTTTGGACAAATTATTTACACTGAAAACAAGCATAATTTTCAAGACACCCAGTTTCAGAATCCAACTTGGTGTGACTACTGTAAAAAGAAAGTTTGGACAAAAGCAGCATCACAGTGTGTAGTTTGTGCATATGTTTGCCACAAAAAATGTCAAGAAAAATGCCTAACCGATGCCCCAAATTGTTTAGGGGCCACTAGAAGGCTTGAGCGAGCCCTACATTCTCTTAAATTAGAAAGCCAGGATGCTCAGTGCACAACAGGATCTCGTGTTGATTCAGAATTCAAAACGGCAAACAAAACAACTGGCTTAACAAGACACATCATCAATACTAGCACTCGATTATTAAATCTTCGTCAGGTTCCCAAAGTTCGTGTCAGCGAGCAAGGGTCTGATACTGTGGAACCTTCACCAAAGCACACACCACATCCTTCTGATAATGAAGGTAGTGACACAGAAACTGGTGGTCAAAGTAGCCCTTCCAAGACTGCGTCAGGTACATCAATAAAGTTAGCAAGAAAGGAGGGAGGGCTTGATGATAGTGTCTTTATTGCTGTTAAAGAGATAGGCCGAGACCTTTACAGAAGTTTGCCTACAGAGGAAAGAATCCAGAAATTAGAGGTTATGTTGGAAAAGCTACAAAATGAAATAGATCAGGAACTGGAAAACAATAATTCTCTAATTAGGGAAAAGAAAGAAACAACAGATACTAGGAAAAAAATGGTGTTGTCTGCTGCATTGGCTAAATCGGGAGAACGACTTCAAGCCCTAACACTCCTTATGATTCATTATAAAGCAGGCATTGAAGATATTGAAGCTTTGGAAAATACCACTTTAGACCTGGAATCTAGGAAAGAAGATAAATATGAAGATGACAGCTTAATGGAAGAAATGGATAATGAAGATGATAATGCTTTAGTAATGGCACCAGTACTTGAAAGTCTCCTAAAAGAAGAAGAAAGGCTTGAAGCAGCTGATGAATCAGTAGACTGATATTGCACATTTGGCCTTGAGAAAGATGAACTGGGAGAATACTTTGCACTTAAACAAAACCACATCAGATACATCAAAATGTAATTAAACACTGGTATAATGTATGCAGCTGCTCCTCCATTTTTTAGAAGAAAAAAACTATATAAGAATATGGTTAGAATTCTGTTCCCAGGTACAGTACGAACACTTATTTGTAAAGACACTGGTCCAGAATGTGTTTAGAAATATTTTGGGAATTTATACTGGAAGATTATTTTTAATTTATTTTGGCTTTTTCTAAAGTTTCATGTTAATATGATGATTTTCCTTTTTGTTCCTTTTCATTACTAACAGTAATCTCTTCAGATTTTTATTTTATGCTTAAATTAACACCAACTTAGCAGCCACAGTGGGACCAGGTTCTGAAAATTTTGATTGTCTCATTCTTTAGCTCCTTATGAGAGTATAGAGTTGTGGGTTTCAGATGGTTTCTGGGGTTTTGTTTTTGCCAATCATGCACCATAGCCAATACTGTGGCTTTATTTTCAATAATTTAGTAAAGCTTTTATTACATATCAAAATTCTTGCTTTCCATACATACCTTTTTCATTCATAAATTTTGAAATGTTAACTGTGCTTGAATACATTTTCCTCCTTTCAGCTTAGTGGAATTTTCAGCTCGGAGGAACTTCTAAAACACATTTGATTGAAATTCTTGAATGGCCCTTGATAAATGCTCATCTTTCTTTTAACTTAAAAACCATGGGCATTAAATTTTGCCTAAACAAAGCTGTACCAGTGTTTCACAACAGTTTACTGGAGATGTGCCAGCAAGATTCTTATCTCAATGTAAAAATAGAGCTTTCTAGCTTTATAGAACATATCACTCTAAAATGTAATCCTGCTTAACCACCTGTTAGAGAAATTGAATTGTAGCCTTTTCTGTTTACTAAGCATTGATTTTGCCACAGAAATTATAACTTCAAAGTTCTAATGCTTAAGAGGATAAAATATAAATAAAATTTCTCAAATGGTTCACTTTCCACTGGTTGTAATGCCATCATGCACATTAAAATAGCAGTCAGATGCTCAACATTTTAATAATAGCATATAGTTTTCTTCCACTGGATTTTGAGCCAAAGAAAAACTACGGTGGACTTTGTCAGCTGTTTTTTGAAAAGCCCCAACTGATCTGATGTGAGAGATGTTATTTTGGGGTTTTGAATCTATATGTCTTAAGGCTTAATTGTCCATATTCATACGTGTCCATATTCATCATTATTTCGGGCACTGTGCTATAAAAATACCTTTGTAGAAAGTAAAGCTACCATATCTAAATCATCCTTACTTTGACCAACAAACAGCCTCCCATATTATCGTAACAAATGTGCTTTTCTGTAATCATTGTAGTAAATAATCCCCCAAACTTTTTTACCAGTTTTTACTTTTTAAAAAATTAACATAACCAAATGAATAATTAATTACTGAAATGAAAATGCAGTCCAAACTGAGAAATGTATATTTCTACATCTTAAAATTTTGCTTCATAATCTAAACTAAATATTTCATAAACTGACCCTCCCCCAAATGATCAGTTTGTTTATAAATTCTGCCTCTCTTATTTTTGGATTTGTTTACCAGTAGAGGTGCTCTAGAGATAATTCTCCATTAATATTTAGCTTGTGTCCAGATACTCCCTGTAAACATTTTTTTATTAGGAACAACTGCAGAAATAATAAAGACATTAGATTTCTGAAATAACATCTTACTGTTTTATCAGTTAACAAAATGGGTATATGAAGTTGGGTATCAATTCTATTCTGATGATTGTATAATATAAATTAAATATAGTGCAATATTCTAAATGTTGCGTGAGAATGGTGGCAAAATAACTGTATGGTGGCAACAAAGAGAAATGAAAACACATAATAAACACTGATCTTGAGAAGCAAGCTGTTTTAATACATTCCTATAATATTCTTTGCTTCTGTGCTTTACCATACATAGAAAATAAAAATACCACTGAAAGCAAGAATATCTTCATGTAGTGGTATATAACTACTTGACACTTGCACATATTTATGGAAATCTGCCTGAGATGATTGTCAGATATGATTTTATCATGAGAACAAGCTTTAATAAAAAAATTTTAAAATAAATTCTCAGTTTCTCTGTTACGAGCTGTTAGTATCTATAGGATACATTTCAGTAGATGTCTGAAGGACTTACCTTCTCATCCCATGTAAGCAAAGATATATTGACATGTTTTAAAGTAGTGGCTTCCACAGTTTCTAAAAGATCTGTAGCTGAAAGCTGGAGGACATGATTTGTCTGTTTAGCCCTTGGTACATCCCCTGACATGTCCAGGTAAAGTGGGAAAGATTTATGTCTAAAACTTGGAAGACTCATACCCAGTCTTATACAGTGCTAACACAGATGTACAAATTGTATAGAATGGCTTTTGTGTGTGTACCTTTCAGTAGATAAATCTTGTTAAGGAGTTTCAGTGTATCCATCAAAGAGCCACCTCATACTGCAGAATATGCAGGGGTATGTTCAAGAAAAGCACACTGATTTCACCTGCGGTTTTGGGGCCTCCCTACTATTAAGTGTGAATTGAGCCCAAGAACACAATGCTCTGTGGCTTCCCATTCTTGGATAGAATGGGCAAAGGGAAGAAGCTGACTTTTCAAGGATTCTTGTCCATCATTGCTGAGATATCTGAGAAAGTATTTGAAAATGAAAGATTAAAGAATGACTCATAGTAATAAGCAAGTTAATATTAAAGTAAATGTGTTAATACTTTTGCTTCCTTTGTAATGTTTCAAAAATGGCTTTTAATTAGAATAGTTCTTATAAAAGCTGGTTAATGTGAGTCGTTCAATGGCTGTTAGGGCTCTGTATCATATCCCAACTTCATACAAGTAGATTTTGTATGAAACTGCATGTATTCCCTAATGCAAGGGTGGGAAAAATGTGGTCCATGGGCTGCATGTGGCCCTGGGATGCCCTTAAAATGCTGAAAATCCTCCAAAACTACTAGTAATTGTAGTACTGTCTTTCCCACCCTCTGCCCTGAAGAGCTTCTGATCTCATTCCACACACACACACGCACATACAGACTGAAAATTTGTATTTCTTCATCATGGTCTCTGTGACTCCCACAAGTGGGGATTGTCTGTGCCTGCGCAGTACTGACTACGGAAAATTCTAGAGCTTTAGGCCTAGTATTTTGGCAGGAACTCTGCCCCTTCCCCAGAGCGCATATAAGGGCCTTGGCGTGCTTGCCGTTAGTTCCTTTTTTTCTGCCGCATCTGCTGGCTACAGGAGCTTCTACTGAGCATTCTTCTCCATATCTCTCTCGGTATCGACCTCATTCCATCTGACTTCGTCTTTGACTCTACTTCATCTTCTCACCATATGGCATCAACAGCATTCTTCAAGCACTGCCGCCTGTGCAACGCAAAAATCCCAGACTGCAACAGACACTCCAAGTGTCTCATCTGTCTCAGGGAAACCCACAATGTTGCAGCCTGTACCCATTGCCAGGCCTCACCCCTCAGATCAGGAGGAATCGTGAAGCCAGACTTCAGGCTCTCTTATACAAACAGGCTCTGAAGCCCCCGACTTCACCTTCTGCATTGGCAACTTCGGCTGCCTCCGCACCTCCAACAGGCAAACCCACTTCAAAAAAGGCCTCCAGAATGGAGTCCTCAAAGATGTCTTCTAAACGACTTTCATCTAAGACTCCTCCTTTGGTCTCAACATCGAAGAAGACCCAAGGCAACCGTGCAACCTTCGAAGCACTCCTCGAAGCACTCCTCGAAGCACTCCTCGGATAGGTTGAAGTCTTCTGCTGCCAGACCGACCACAGACTCTCCACCAACTCTGGGCCGTTCTCTGAAGACCTTGCCAGGTCTTGTAGCAAGAAGGATAGAGGGGAACCTTCCCTGCAACCTCAGCCCAAGCCTCTCACAGTGGCGACTGTCTCAGAGATAGATACCACCTTGCGTGAAGACTCTCCTCACGGATGTACTCCCGTTCGGGCCCCTATGCTAGAGAGCCAACTTGCTCACTTGCCTTCAAACCGTTCCCAACCCTCAGATGGAGAGATCATTGAACTTACCTCGATCAGGGAACTTCCTTGGGAATCAAGCAATGACACTCAAGTAGTGGACATAGCCACCAGAGCAGGATCGGCTGAGGACCATCCGCCTGCCCTCCCTCCGAGGGGAATGCCTAGCAGTTCGTCAGCCCCTAGAGCAACAGACTGCCGATCGCTATCGACCCTCAGGTTGACTCCTACACACCGAGATCACTACCACGAATCTCGTGGATGGAGATCAGATTCAGAGTCACGCTCATCCTCTGGTCGACCTCAACGCCCTCATCAGCAGAGACATCAGTCTCTATCTCACCCGTTGCCAGACCTGTGTATATTACTCCCCCTCCGGATCCTCAGGCAGCTTTTCCTCTGAAGAAGTATACGTCCCTCGGCATCACTGTAGGCGTCGGGATTATTAGGAGACTTCCTCTCGACATCGATCACCAACACCAGCTTACTCCATATCGGAGCCATCACCATCTCTGAAACGCCCCCACACTGAGACAACACAGGGAACGATTACCCAACAACCATTCCCTTTGTCCTCTCCGAGACTGACAGAATGTACCACATCTGTCGCCTGGACACACGAGGAGTTGAGGGGTGAGACGCCTGACATTTCGACATGCCACTCACCATCCAGACCACCCTCCGTGTCTTCTGACTTGGCGGAAAATGAAGAAAAACCTCCGGACCCCACTGTCTCCCAAGGTGAACCCATCTCGCCATCCAGTGACATTAGAGTGTTCTCGGAGCTAATAAGGACGGCCAAGAACCCAAACTTCCCTATGGAAGCTCCAAGAAGACCATAGATGACCCGGTATACCAACAGCCCCAACAACAGGCACCAACAGTTGTGGCCATCCCGCTGCTACCATACCTTTTACATGTTTTCAAGAAGACCTGGTCAACACCGGCCTCTGCCCCGGCTACAGCAAAGAAGTTGGAATTGCTGTACAAGGTGATTGACTCCGAGGAACCTTGGCTCCAAAACCATCCTAAGGCAAACTCTATTATTGTTAATGCCGCCCAGGCTAAGACTTCCCAGGCGCTATATGCCACCCCACCTGATAAGGAAGGAAAAAGACTAGATGCCATGGGCTGCAAGAATTATTCCAGTGCGGCCCTAATTTTCAGAATGGTGAACTATTCAGCATGGATGTCCACATATGATCAGTGGCTGTGGGACAAAACAAAGAGTCTTTGTTACCAGACTTCCAGAGGAGGAACGACGCATAGCGGACGTTTTCCTTGCTGAAGCCTGATGCCTCACCAATCAACAGATCACAATGGTGAGACATATTGTCAATTGAGCCTCCAAGGCCTTTGTATCTTCGATATTGGTGCGATGTCATTCATGGCTTAGCTCTTCGGGACTCTCCCAACCCTCTCAGTCCCTGGTCAGAGATCTTCCCTTTGACTCAGTGGGCCTATTCAATAGCACCACTGATGAAAAACTTGAACACACCCATAAAATGCGCTCCTCCATTAAAAAGTATGGGATGCAGCCGCAACACCAGCACACCCAGAGACACAGATACCACTGGTACTGACCGCCAACTCACCAGGCATATAGCCCTTATACGCCCTAACGTTCATCTCAACCTCCACCAGCCCAGTCTTCCAGACATTTCCGTTGCGTCCTACAAATACTATCTTCAGAAAGAAGCTCGACCTTCCCAAATGAAGAGTTTGACGGTACCAAGGACGATTCCGCCACATCAGACACTGCCACTACAGTCATATACATTTGACCCTCCCGACAGTACAGACATCAAGGTAGCCATCATCTCTACCCACTCCACGGGTTCCCGCCCCGTTCTTTGGGTCCTTACTCAGCGAACACCTCAAAACCTGGTCGGCCATCACAATGGACTCCTGGGTTCTCGGGGTCTTGGCAGAAGGCTACGCCATCAAGTTTTCCTTGAAACCTCTGGTAGGCCGAATCCATGTGACCCCACCATTGGCCCCCCTCTTGAATGAGATTTGGGCTCTTCAGCAGAAGGATGCGACAGAATGAATTCCACTCTCTGCCCTCAAAACCAGCTTCTCCAGATATTTCCAGTCTCCAAAAAAGGGGGCGGTATGCGTTCCATCCTGGACCTTCAATAAGTAAACGAAAAGATCAGGCCTCGCAAGTTCCAGATGGTGACCTTATAGTTGATCCTTCTCCTCCTTCAGGAGAAAGACTGGTTCGCCACCTTGGACCTGAAGGACGCATACTTTCACATTGCCATCCATCCAAGTCACAGGAGATTTCTTGCCTTTACGATCAGCAAAAAGGCATTCAGGTTTCAGGTGCTTCCCTTTGGTCTGAACATAGCACTGAGGGTCTTCACCAAGTGTATGTTTGTAGTGGCAGCGGCTCTTCAAAAACGCAGGATCTTCCCTTTCCCTTACATAGACAACTGGCTAGTCGTTGCTCACTCCAGAACGCAACTGCTCCACGATCTCAAGGTGACTCTTCATCTCTTTCAACATCTAGGCCTCACAATCAACTCAGACAAGTCTCACCTTCAACCAACACGACTCATCCAATTCACAGGCGCAGTCCTTGACTCTGTCCAACAACTTAACCTTTCCACCACGAGACTGTGTCCTTCGCATTTCCAAGACGATCTCAACGTTGCAACGGAACTGCCAGACCCCCGCCCGCTCGATTCAGGTTCTTCTTGTCCTTATGGTGTCAACAACAGCCGTTGTCCCTTTCTCCAGGATGCACATGCGGCCTCTACAGAGATGGTTCCTGAACGTCTTCGATCTCCTCGTCGACAGTCCATATCGACACCTCTCAATATCGAGGCAAGTCCTTCGATCCCTCACCGGGTGGAAGGACTCTCGAAATACCATGGCACGAATGCCGTTCCACCTCCCGGAACCTACAGTGTCGATCATGACTGATGCGTCTCTGGAAGGCTGGGGCGCCCACTCCCGACATCTGACAGAGGCCGCTGGTCGAACTCGGTTCGTGGACTCCATATCAATGTGCTTGAACTCCTGGTGGTCATCAAGGCACTAAGAGCTTTCAAGGACTTAATTGCCAGACAGACTGTACAGATATTAACGGACAATGCTACGGTCACGTATTAGATCAACAAACAAGAGGGCACGCGTTTGAAAGCTCTGTTCAATCTAGCCCTCAAACTTTGGACTTGGTGCATCCCACATTGGATCTACCCTGTAGCCCTCCACCTACCAGGGATCCAAAATATGACAGCAGACTATCTCAACCGGTCCCCAATGACCTCCCATGAATGGAGGCTCAACACGTCAGTCCTCAAACAAATCTTCACCATTTGGGCAACTCCAGACATCCATCTGTTTGCCTCGGTGTCCAACAATCAGTGTCATCTTTTCTGCTCAAGAGGAGGATCCCTCGGAGATGCGTTCATTTTCCACTGGAAGGGCCCAGTGCTCTACCCTTTTCATCCTTTTCCTCTAATAATGAAAGTTCGTTGGGATGAAGCATCAGCGATCCTCATCACCCTGTGGTGGGCACAACAACCCTGATTCGCCCCACTACTCCTCCTGTTACAATCTCGGTATCGGAGGCTTCCACTGAAACCAGACCTCTTGACCCTGAACAACAGTACTGTACGTCACCCAGACATCGCCACTCTCAAACTGAAGGTGTGGAATTTACTCCGATAGCTTCTCTTCCTCCAGCTGTCCGTCAGATCATTGAGGCAGCACACAAAGCCTCGACAGTGCATGCCTACTACTGTAAATTTTCAAGATTCAAGGAATTCTTGCACCTACGTCAGATTGATGTTCAGCACTTCATTACTGTCCATCTTCTGGAGTTCTTCTCTTCACTGGCAGAACATCTTTCCCTCTCTTCGATAAAATGTTACCTCTCAGCGATATCGTCACATCTCCAATGCCAAGGGAGACCCTTGTGCTTCAAGGACCCTTTAGTCCACACTTACCTCAAGGGCTACAAGCATCTACACCCCCCGGTGATGCTCCCAGTCCCCAGTTGGAATTTGCCACTTGTTCTCAGCTCCCAAAACGACCCTTTGAGCCTATGGCCACGTGCAGTCTCCACTTATTGTCTTGGAAAACTGGCTTCCTTGTTGCTGTCTCGTCCGCATGGAGGGCGAGTGAACTGTGTGTACTCAGGGTTGACAAGCCTTACCTTCATTTCCATCAAACCAAAGTTGTCCTTCGCCGTGACATCACTTTTCTCCTGAAGGTGGTATCGGCTTTTCATCTTAATCAGGACATTATTCTTCCGGCATTCTTTCAAAACCCAAGTTCGGATGTGGAACGGTTCTTACATGCTTTGGATGTTCACAGGGCTCTGGCTTTCTGCGTTCAACACACTGCAGAATTTTGACCATCTCAGAGACTGTTTCTTTGTTACTCTTCCAAGAGGAAAGGACTGCCGGTCTCATCCCAGAGACTGTTGAAATGGGTGGCATCCACCATCAGACTGGCCTATGAACTAACACAGACAGACCCTCTTCCCCAGATCAGGAGTCATGCCACTAGAGCCTTGTCTGCTTCTGCAGCCTTCCTTACAGGTGTTCCACTACATGACATTTGTAAGGCAGCCACATGGTCTCAGCCTATGACTTTTGTATCCCGCTAAAGGGTTGGTCAAAGTTCATCCAATGATACAGCCTTTGGGAGAGCTGTTTTGTTTTCTGCCATTTGAACCATGATAATGCTTGTTCAATCTGTGGCCTGTTCATGTTAAATATTAGTCATATAGTCATTTATTCTGGTTTCTGGTGGTTCATTTTATATTGTAGCTGTATCAGTACTATGTACTGCCTAGTATTTATGGTGGGCCTCCTTGGGTGGTGCCCATGGCACCGTCACATGGCATTCCCTCCTCCTAAGTTTAGCTTGATAGTCTCCCACTTGTGGGAGTCACAGAGACCATGAAGAAGAAGGACAGGTTGCCTACTTGTAACTGGAGTTGAGTGGTCATCTGTGACTCACACAATCCTGCCCTGCCTCCCCTCAGCTGCTATGCCATGTTCCTGCTGCTAGACATGTTGCGGCGGTTAAGGAACTAATGGCGAGCGCGCCAAGGCCCTTGTATGCTCTCTGGGGAAGGGGTGGAGTTCCCACCAAAATGCTAGGCCTAATGCTCTAGAATTTTTCATAGTCAGTACTGTGCAGGCGCAGACAATTCTCACTTGTGTGAGTCACAGATGACCACTTGAAGAACACCAGTTACAGGTAGGCAACCAGTCCTTACTATTTTTGGTCAATGTCATTTCTGGAGCTCCCTGACACACAAGTATGGCCCACAGGAGATGGGGTTACAGGAGGCCGCCATCTCCCAGACAGTTGCTCGCTAATTCTACTGTGAGAATGTAGGAGCCAACTAGTTCCTGACATATATATTGGGATTAAAAAAAAAAAGAGTCAATAATTTTACCATGCAAATATAGAAGATTTTTCATATTTGTGTGGCTATACAAAAACTAACTTTGAAAGAAAAAAAAACGGAATTTTTAAAGGAGAAATTCCAGCAATGATTCTGTCCTGGTATGAACAGTCTGCAATATAACTGCCTAAGTCATATATGGAAAACATTTTTGAAAATCATTTTATTAAGAAATTAAATCCATAAATATATAAGAACATCACATTTAATATTTATGTTGTTTCAGAAGAAGAAATGTAACCAGCTCACTTGTACTAGCACTTTTTGAAAAAGTACATTGTTTTCAATTACATTTTCTGAACTTAATTTTTTATAATGTAATCCCATTTCAGATTAGTATTGAAACAAATGTCTTCATTATGGTACTTGGCTCACTTTAAAGTCTTTCTACCAAAACAATGAAGGCTGTAGTTACTGTTGGTTTCATTAGAGCTGTGTATTTAAAATAGTGATATCTGGCCCTTAAAGTTAGACTCCATCCAAAACACTTTGATATTACATAAAATCCCTCAGGCCCAGTGCTTGTTTTGAAAAGGTGTTTTTTTTTTTACATGGGAAACCATAGCATCAGTGACAATGTGCTGACTTGGACAATCGTGTTTAGAGAGAAAGTTTCCCAGAAATCAAATACAAAATCTCTGAAGTCCTGTACTAAGGAGTATAACTTACCCTTTTATGCCATTGCGATTGAAATAATGATTCAAGTAGAATGGACGGAAGTATACTGACTACTTAGGACAAGAACTACGTGCAGGTCTTGTATAGATGACCAATGTGGTGAACCTGTGGCCCTATTGATGTTGTTAGATTCCACTTCTCAGCAGTGCCACCCAGCATGACCAATAATCAGAGCTGGAATGGGTTATAATTCAACAAATGAAGGAGGGCTTTCCCATCTCCGATTTATAGTAAAAGGTTAAATATTTATTTGGAAGTTAAGTGCGCTGGGCCCTCTACTTTTGCAGGTTTAACACTCATGGATTAGATTATTCATGGGTTAGTTTATTTTACTTACTTACTTATTTAAAAAACCCTCTTAGCCTATTTGCTTTTACCACAGGAAAAATATGTTCTCTCTAGGACTCTCTGGCTCCTCCAGCACAATACTATAGTCCATTTCTGCTGGAAGTGGACCACGGAGTCACACTGGAAGACCTGGAGATTCCTAGAGAGAAACTCTTCTCTAGGTATTGCTGTGTCCTACAGCATGACTCTACAGCTCACTCCCACCAGAGGTTGACTATAGAATTGCACTACAGCTTCCTAGAAAAATGTTCTCTGGTTAAAGTGTTCATTATTTTGATTTTGATTCAAATTTTACCACTTCTGTTGTGACCTTGCACCACTTACTCCTGTAATAGTGAAGGGCTCACTGTACAATAACCTCAGTATGTGGGCAGATAAATCATATTCTACTACTGTAACAACTCTGAAATAGAAAAGTGCCACTACAACCACATAAATTTCTTATGGAAAAAAGCAGTAATTCCCTTACTGCATCTCCCAAGAGTTATGGGAATAGAACTGTTCACATGGCTCTTAAGTATGGGGAGGGGGGCAATGGCCAAACAGAAATGGACTTCTTTTTAAAAACGTCATGTGTGAAAAATCTAAACTTTAGCACTGTAATACTGAGAGCTGTCACAGTAACAACACACAGGGATTTGAAATAGCAGTTTTACTTTTTTGGCTAGTATAAAAGTAAAGAGTCTACTAACTGGTACATGAACTATAGCAAAATGTCAAATCATTTACTTTTATTTTTTTTCAATAAATGATAACATTCAAGTTTTTTCTCTGCATAATTATAAACATAATAATATTGCATCTACGACATTTTAATACCTTGACCAAAATAGATATATACACTTTACAAAACTATGTAAACAGGCTGTCTGCTTTAAAACACAACTTATCTGCTGATAATTGAAAGAAGGCACAGATCATGTTTTACAAACAGGATGACATGTACACAACACTAGATAAACATTTGATATTTATTCATGGGCTAGCTCTCTTAGGATTGCTATTTCCATAACTATGGACATAATCCATCCTGCCATAGGCTCAACATCACACCATGAAGAAACACTGCCATAGGGTTTAATGGATTGCAGTGTTGACTATTATGTTACAGGACAAAGTAAGGGCTAACCTCCTCCCATAAAGCAAGCTACCCAGTCTTCTTTCCAAAGCCCCAGATAGAAGAATATCATCTAGACAGTGGTTCTTTGGAGGGGGCTAATTCATTGCTATGCATGTCCAAGAGGCAACCAGGATCAAGAAGACTACCTTTAGCTGCTATGTCCCTAAAGATGATAGACTTTAGATTTATTTCATTTTGTGAAGAAACACAAATCTCTGGAAACATTAAAGAACAGGGGTGTCCTGAAATATTTTTTAAAAGTTTTTTACCTGTACCAAGAATAAAATTCCAACAGGAAACTTAAATATCTTTGAAATTTCAATTTTGCAACCCACTGCAATTTAATAGCCTAGAGTTCTTTTTGCCTACTAGATAGTTTTGAATTTCTTCACAAAGGAGGTTACACAAAAGTTCAAAAGCTGGCCAGTTTTGTTTCTTATATAAATTGGTACATATTTGTCTTAGTGGTCTTAGCAAGTAACATAATGGCATAGACCCACAGTAACATCCCATTTCAAACTTGCACCATGACGCTATGTATATCAAATATTTGTATAAAGTTACAATCTTTAACCAAGTTGCACGATTAAATGATAAAATGCTTTTAAAACAGAAGGTTTTCCTATCTATAAATGTCAGTACCAGTTCCAACAATGGGAGAGCCAATAAGGGCATTTCTATCAATTGTCTTCACAAATACTACATTCTGTTAACAGTGAAGTTTTTCTTCTATTAAAAATAGAAAATTTTAACTGTGTGCAAGATTTGAAAAGTAGGGTGAATGTGCATTGAAATTTATCATTTCAACCAGAGAATTTGACAAGAGCAAATTGTATAGTCATTTCTTAATTATCATTGCTAGTTTCAGGCACCAATTTTTGCTGATGAATCAACACAATGAAATAATAAAGGAAGTGTTTGTGAATGAACTTTTTAAAGGCATAGGTTTGAATTTAGATTTACACATTTACACTACTCATTTATTCAAAAATATAGTGCATAATGTTAAATACATAAATAAAATTTAACACTGTAAGAACTCCTATAAAAACTTGTTTTACTCCTTTTGTAAGGCAGTGGGTAATCTGGTTCATAATCATGGGCAAAAGTAAATATACCTTTGGTTTTTATTTTTTAATTTTTTTACTACTTCACCTTTGGAAGAAATACAGTACAACTAAAAGTTTTTGATGAGATGTTTCACAGGAAAAACGTGTATACATCAAACTACTTGATACAGCTTTTGTACATTACTCATCGCTTTCTGATTCTTCTTCATCATCCCCTAATGGATGTGACTGGATATTGTTCTGTGTATACATTTTGGGTTTAAAGTGACAATTATGGTCCATAAGTATTGCCTATAAAAGAACAGAACTCTATTAGTATATGTATCAATCATTTTATTGGTTTCTGAAGCAAAAAATTGTCTTAGATTTGGGCCAAGATCTTTGAATTCCTTACTTACAACAAGATGTACTGGGCTTTCTGAAGACTTCTCACATTGTTCTAACACTGTTTGGGGTAGAACTTGGTTTAGGTTGAGGAATGATTTGGGGAAGCTAGTTTCAAACACCTTTTAACATCAGCACAGTTATGTCCACACAAGAGTTAAGTCCAAGTGCTGATCTGTCACTTCCATCAATGGCAAATCCACACATTATCAGAAAAAATCGATATGACTGAAATTAAATTTCCAGCTTGCAGTGTAATCCTAAACTGTGATACAGTGACATCAGCTGGTTTCAAAAGTTAACCATGCACTAACCCAGATTATTGTTGGGGCTTTGTTTCAAGATACTGAATGCAGATAATGACCTAAATCCAATGTTTACTCCCAATTCGAGGGGACCCACTGAGTCAAGGGACTTCATGAGTCGAGATTTAAGTAAACTGAATTGACAGATTGGATCTATGTTAGTTTGAACAAACAATGAACTTGGACCAATACAGCTAGTGAAAAAATACAAGAGAGTTCACTTGCACACTAATTTATTATACTCCCCTAGAAAAGGCTCCTGGAAAGAAATGCATAATGCATTATATGCATTTGTTATTCTTGCTTTATCCAACTTTGAACTATAACCTGAGATGAGAGGTTTGGGGTATCTACAGTGAAAAATATGCCTCTCATTTTAGGCATATACAGGCCCCTCCATTTTTGTTAGGGTTTGGGGTGTAGAACCCTCATGAAAGTGGAAAAACCATGAATAACTCCCCCATACACACTCCCCCTCCCATTCCCTTCTGGCCTCCCCCCTTTGCCTTCTGCTTGGTGGTGCCTGCTTTCCTTCTTTGCACCCGGGCAAAAAGGCAAGGGAATGGGGGAAGGTGCATATGTCTTCCACCACCACCCCATTCCCTTAACTTTTGCCCTGGTGTGCATTCTCCACACCTGTCCAAAAGGTAAGGGAATGGGAGGGGGATGCATACATGCTTCCCCCTCATTCCCTCGCCTTTTGCTCAGGTGCACCTGCCTGCCTTCTTCACACCTTGCCTTGGCGCAGAGAAGGAAGGCACAGTGTGCCAGGGAAAAGGCAAGGGAAATGGAGGAGGAGGAGAATGGGGGAGGGAGACATAGATGCACCTTATGAACAATCAAATTTATGAAATTCAAACCTGTGAACATGGAAGGAGGACTGCAGTAATAAATCTGTTAAAAAGCTGTATTTCATTTATATTTATTATTTCTTTTGCCATAGGAAATTCAGAAATGGAAAACAGGTTACTGCTCTGTGTCAAATCCAGATAAGGAAGAACAAATTCTGCTTACCATTTTTTCTTCCTTGGCAGGTGGACTGCGCAGAAACAAACACAGAGGAGCAAAGAGGATGTCAATAATTCCAATAATAGTCATAAGCCATGGAAACCCAATTGCCTTGGCAAGGGCACCACCAGCCGACGGACCTTTGGAAATACAAATTGCTTCTTAAATATCTGAGGGTACACACACATAAGAAACAAGACCTGGCCTAAAACACCACGCGAACAGAATATATGTTTGAAAATGTGTATGGACAAAACACTACTAATAAACCATACCCTTTGAGATCAAGGGAGCATTTTCATTAAACTTCTATCTCAGGAAGCTCAAATAGCATGACTAGAGCTTCTATGTTATTACAGTAAGTACTGCCAAGGAAGAGAGGAGCCCAGACATTTCTTCTCTGACTAAGGTCACCTGCATTTTCTCTGCAGATGGACTTTTACAAATTTTGTAGCCTGCCAAAAAATGCATTGCTGACATTTGTTCCAAGTTCTCTGATGTCCCTTTTTGGTAATGTTATTACATACTTACAAATTTAAACCATCAACAAATACACATTTCGAGGTGATGAAATAGTGAAATTGATTAAAAAAAAATACTGAGAAACTGCACAAGATACAACCACAGTAAAACTAACAGAAGAGGACAGAGGTAGGATCCAAAACAATTAATTTGTTAAATACATTTCATATATAAGAAGGAAATCAAGCTCTTACCCAAAGCAAATCCCATGCAGAATGCAACATCAGCAATAGCGTACACACTCCCATAGACTGAAACATGACGCAAATCAACAAGATAACCCATAATAGGCATCATCGAAGAATCCACCATCCCTGATTATAAGATATAAGCAAAGCCTGCTTTAACAACCATTTTGCCCTACATTTTAAAATCTAAAAGTATAAGCAGATACAATGAACAAATACTATTGTCAGAAATTTATTATGTTCAAATTTTACTTACATTGTCAGGTTGGTTTGTTTGCTTACTGGATTTCAATAAGATTTCAAGAGAAGATCTTACAATAGCTGCAAAATCACCCTCTTGCAGTACCTAATGAATTTTTAATCGTTTTTCCCCACAGCTGAAAGAATGGTTTTCAGAGACTTTCAGAAGAGGTCCTGTTCCAATACCCTCTTTGGCAGAAATCAGATTGATGAGGACAGGGAGTAGCACATATTCAATAGTAGCACATATGCTTTGGAACTTCCTCTACAGGGAGGCTTGTAGGGCCCAATCTCTCACAATTTTTCAGAAAAAAATTAACCACAGTTTTATATCAAGACACCTGATCTGAATTTTTATTAGCTGCACTGAGTTATTTGATGCTGTTATGAACCAAAGTGCACATTAGATACGATACAGAGAAAAAACCAAATCCTCAGTACTGCTGCATTTATGAATAAGCCAAAACAAAACAAAAATAAATAGTATAACAAAAGTCTTAGTGGAAGTTTGTGCCCAATAATCTTGAGAATCCCCTATGCCGTGTTTTCACAATATACCTAAGAAATATATCTAACCCAACCATACATACATCACCAACAAACACCAATAGCAGCCTCATATACTTTTTTCAAGTTTATTGCTATGTACGGTAACTCCACAAGTATAAAGCTGATAAATAATAAATTGGATCTAGAGATTCTTCTCTGCAAATGGAACAGGTACTTCTTTGACAGAGGCTCCCTACTCAAGGGAGGAGGCAAGGCGTGTGTGAGACTTTTGCTAGTTTCTCTCTCAGTTCCATACTATTTTGGAAAGTACCTGAACCCTCCCAGACCAGATTTTCAGGGCATGAAGGGATGGAAGGGAGTGGAGTAATCAGTAGAAATCAGCATCATCCATTTTCAGAGTTCTAAATTATACAAATCTGGATTCAACCCATTTTCTTTGCATAACTTTCATTTTCTCCATGACTATCTTCTACGAGCCCATCTCCTCAAATCTTTCTATTTTCTTTCTATTAATCAAGGACACTGGATCTCAAGGGAAGTTAATGTTGCTATTAAGAGTTGAAATTTTACCACCTGTCTTTCACTGTCCTTTGTCCCTAGTCCTCATATGGCCAAGAAGGGGAGCGACCTCTGCCTGCATTGAGATCTCTCAGTACCATCTTCATTGACAACCAATTAACATCTGAGACAAAACAAAGGCCTGTGACTCTAACATCACTCCTTTTTCTCTTGTATGATTTTTAACATCTTTGCTCGAAACCAGCAAAGCATCTAAAGCTTATATGATGTATTTTATGCTGTAGAGCTGGCTCAGATAGGGTATCACTGCTTTGTGGATTTAGGATTTTATTGTATTTTGCTGCATGGTCAACACAGGTACACCTGAATCTGTTTGTTTTAATCAGTAAGTCAAGGTAGCCAGTTATCAGAATTGCAATCTGAAAGCAAAATACTAAAATAATGAATATTGTTATTTCACCATAGAGTTTGTTACTCTAATACTGGTCTTAAGTATATCCCAAAGTTCAGATTTGGCATTATCATTTTTGCACTCTGCAATGATGCAGAATATACTTTAAAATAAATATGATTAACTTGTTTGTACGGAGTGATTTCACTCCGTATTTTTGATCTTAATACTATGGGAGTTAGCAATCAATTATTTAATTTTTATTGAGAAAAGTTCACCTCAAAGGAGTATGCAAGGGGGAAAAGTTAATAAAAAATAAAATGGACATGAAACAGTAGCAATCATTTTGGTAATTTTCAATTAACTAGCTGTGTTAGTCTCTTGCAACATAAAAAGGAAGAAGGGAAAAGAAGAAAAAAATGTGGTGGCACCTTTAGAACCAACTGAGTCTTATTTTTGCATAAGTCCTCATGCATATAAATCCACTTTTTCAGATGCAGTACTGAGTGGTGTTAAGGCCTCAGGTATAAAGCATATTTATACTGTTGTGGGAGTGGGATAGAATGCAATAGGATCCAGAAAAATACTAATCATGTTCCTTGCCCTGTTTTCAAAGAGTGGGTAAGGTGATACATGTTTACCAAATCTAGCAAACTACCAAATCTATTGTTTACAGACAAGTCTTCTGATACAATCACATCTAATCTGATCCACAAGACACAGACTCAAAACTCTTGGATTTACAACAGGCATTTTTCAAACTTCAATATCCACCTAAGGAGGTGAAGAAACAAATCAACAAGGCAAGATTAATACCCAGGAGCTAACTACTACAAGACAGACCAAAAACAAAATGACAGACCCCCCCCCCCGCATATCACCTACAGTTCCCAGCTGAGACCACTCAAATCCATGAGCTACAACAAATTCTGGTGAATAATACAGCTCTCTCACAAGTTCTGGGAGGCAAGCTTTTATTGGCCTACAGGCAGCCTCCAAATCTTAAAACAACTCACAACAGGATAGATAGCATTGAAAGTAATATAGGAACAAGACTCTGACACAAACCCAGATGCCAATTCTGTCCACATATCTGCTCTGGTAGCAGTATTACAGGGGCCAATAATATCACCCACAACATCAGAGATGCATTTACTTGCTTTTCCTCCAATGTGATATATGCCATCCTATGCCAGCAATGCCCCTCTATGCTCTACATTGCACAAACAGGACAGTCGCTACACAAGAGGGTCAATGGACACAAACCTGACATTAGAAATGGCAATACCCAAAAATACCAAAAACCAGTTGCAGAGTATTTCACCCTTTCTGGATACCCAGTAAGTGATTCACAGGTTCCAGTCCCTGAACAAGGAAATTATAAAGGAAAACTAGAAACAGCTGAATTGAATTATATTCAGAAATTCCAACCCGTTAGCAGAAGTATAACAAAACAATGGCTTCATGGCACATTACATATATTAATAGAAAAGTTATCATTGACAGTGCTGACCAGTTGCTAGGAGAGAGAGGTTCTGAATTCAGAGCGACTGTTCCCAAAACAGGCAACCAGAGAAGTGCTGTGGTGTAACCAATAAAATCAATCCCTTTAGGTTTCAACAGAACCCTTTATTCTCCTTTTCTGCTGTCTTACAAAGTCCCAGATTGGTCCATGTATACCAGTTGTTACCTGAAACTATTAGCACCAAGAAACTTCCCTAATACCCATCCATCTAGAAGGCCCACTTCACCCCAGGGTCATGCACCGATGGCTGAGGTCATACGAAAGCAAACTACGGTCCTCCAGATGTTACTGAGCTACAACTTCCAGCATTTCTCTCCACCAATAATGCTAGTTAGGGCTCTTGGTAACTGCAGCAATATCTGCAGAGACACACTTTGTCTACTCCTCATTCAGTAGCACTGGCGCTCAGAGGAAGTATGGACACCCCATGTTTTGTCACTGACCTGAGTGCAGAATGGTCTAATCACACTCAATTTTATGGGAATCCACAAAACCCTGTTACTTTATTGACTTTGCTCTGCCCTTTGGCTAATGTGACAGACACCTAAGTCTGTATCACCTATGTCACTGTATTGTGAATATGTATACATTAAAGTCAAAGCTAGGAAGCAATTCATTGCAAGGAACGGTATTCTCTGTAATGAATTATTTTTGGCATTCATGAGATTGTTTTTATCTCTTCTTCTTTTAATTACCTAAGGGAATAACGTTGGAGAGGTATGTTTTTTTAAAAAAGTAAATAAGGGGTTGGTGCTACTTAGTTCAGTATGTGACTCTGCTCCTCCTCCTTGTTTCTATTTTAACCATGAAGAGCAACGCAGCAGGAAATGTGGCAGCAACACTGCCTGGACTAGGAAGTGCAGAACTATGTTATTGTATGCCTTCAAATCACTTCCATCTTATGGAGATCCTAAGGCAATCTCATCATGGAGTTTTCCGGGGCTGAGAGTGTGTGATGCACCCAAGGTCACACAGTGGGCTTCCAGGGCCAAGCAGGGAACTGAATCCTGGTCTCTAGCATCATAGTCCAATGCTCAAACTACTGTACCATGCTGGCTTTCTCTGAAGTATAGCACTAGGCAGTTCTTCAGAACTCTATTGTTAGAATTTCCAAGAAGCTTCCTGAAGCAGTGTTTTGATTTAAAGAAAGCATTGGATTTTGACTTAAAAAAAGAATTAAAACAGACAGTTTTCTGGGGCACAGGAGGAAGGGGTGTCCAGCTATAAGACATAACAAAACATTCTGATTTTTTTTCCTACATAAGTAATAATCAAAGTATTAATATGTTAATAATGTGGAACAGAATGAGCTACAAATGCAAACCAAGCAGGTTTAAGGACAACAACTTGAGCAGTATCTACAAGTTTCTCTGTGGCAGGGGGCACATTCCAAATTCTGATAAAAGTACAGATTCTGTATAGTCTTGTCAGTACAACACATAACATTCACAGTCAAATTTTCTTCTAAATATAATGTGTTCTCCTTACCGATGGCAAAGCCAACCCCAAAATTAGGCGCTATGAGTCCATATATGTTTTTAGCAAGTGGTACCTGGAGATGGAAGAAACAGAATGTTAAATTGTACCGTATCTTTTTCATTTGATTACTGGCAACTGTTCAATGCATCTGAACTATTTACATTCTGTGTCTGACAAAATGAGTCAAGTTCTACAGAAATATAATTTTAGCTTTAAAGTCACCAGATCCTATCTGAACTTGGAAACTAAGCAGGGTCAGCTACGGTTAGTTCTTGGATGGGAGACTACCAATGAATACCACATACTTTAGGCTAGGACCCTTTCTGCACGGCATGGCTGCCCTGCAGTGGGGATGTGATGGCAGTGCTTTGCAGGTCGTGTTTCTGCACATCGTTGCAGTCCCGCCGCCATCTTGTCCCTGCATGTCGCGCAAGCGCAGTATTTATAAAATGGAAAAAATCCACTTTACATTTACCATCGCACCAAGCTGCTGCCTTTCCTGGCCATGTGGAAGGGCACTGGTGATGCCTCCCTCCCCAGCGCAGTGGAAGGGAATGGGTGGGGCCAGAGTGCTCCACAGCAACCAGGCGAGGTGTGGAGGGAAACATTCTTGGGGCGCACTTTCCCTCCCTGCTGGGGCTGCAACAAAAGGATTTCGCTGAGTGGAAAGGGCCTGTATTTCAGAGGAAGGAACTGGCGGAACCATTTCTTAATATTCCCTGCTTAAGAAAACCCTATGAAATCCATAGAGTCATCATAAGTCAACAGGTAACTTGAAGGTGAATATATTGTATTGTATTTTGTAAATTATGGTATTCACACATTCTGGGCCTTCAGATAAGGGAATTGGAGTTTTAATGTTACGTTGTACTGAATAGAGTCTGACACTACAGCCCTCACAGTATCTTCATTGTTTTGCTTTCTTGTAAGGAAGCCAATAGGTAGAAACACACTACACACACACTTCAACTCCCGTGAAATATGTACCAAAGCAGCTCTAAAGAACTCTGGTCATCACTGTGTCCCCCACAGCTTTAATGAGAGAGCTTGTTTTCAAACGTCTTAATTTCTCATGTACCTGTAATGTAAAACTTCCAGTGGCTAAAGATACAGGTGATTCCTTTTTCTTCCAAATTCTCTCACACATTAATGTTTATATGTGATTCCAAAGATAAAGAAATGCTCATATGTTCTTCTGCAAGCCTAATCTTGAACATAGGAAGCTTCATTTCATTCAGTATATTTAGTATTTCATTCAGTATCCCTTTCTTCCTAACAGCCTTAAAGTGTAATCCTATACATATCTATTAGGTTTCTCAGGTGGCCTCTTTAATACTAGATGTCCAATACTTTAAAATGCAGTACTATCTTGGGAACAAATCTGATTTGGAATATCAGATTTAGGAACATTCCAAATCTGGTATTCTTTGCTGTGATGAGAGTACGCTTAAGCTGTGTTTCCAACAGACTGATCTCTGAGAATTTGGTATGCAACAATCATACAACTATTGCATACCAAATGTCAGAGGTCCATCTGCTGGGAGCATGTCTGGAGTAGTGCCTGAACGTCTCCCACCTCCCCAACCAGACCGAGCCCTGTGCTCACAAGTAAATCTTCCCTCATGATGGCCAGCAGAATCTTATCCACATTATCTTTCATAAAAGCAAGAAAATGGCAACTTCTTCAACAAGTTTAATTCAAGCCCAGAATTTTCTCTTCCAAAACGGATAAAGTTTGTGCCATATTGTTGTTGTTATGCACTTTCAAGCTGACTCTGATTTATGGTGATCCTATCATATGGGTTTATTGCCAGGATTTACTTAGAATGGATTCTACATGCTGTCCATATTTAATGGTATGCAGACAAAACAGCAACCACCACCACCACCACCACCACCACAAAATTATATATAGAACAGAACTTGATTTCAAAGTAGAGGAGTATCAACTTTTACTTACACACAAAATGCTTATTCCTACTACAATCATCCCAATTAGAGCACAAAGCCACCTATCAAAGAAGAAATATTTTTAGACATCAAAATAAGTAGACACTAAGCATGTGTTTTACTTGAGTAGTATTGTAATTAACAAGATGGATATAGTAACGTGACTTTTTAAAATCCATAGTATGTTCTTCATCAACTAACTATTTTAAGAACAACACCAGAATATTACAATATACTGTATAACTCTGTCAAGGAATTACATATACTTAAATACAGCATTTACCGTCCCATTTTGTGTGCAAGGACCCCAAAAATATTAGTTCCAATCAGATAAGAGACACTCGCTGGAATGAAAGCAATGCCTGAAAAATACAAATGGGATATCTTATCAAGAACGGTTTCAGTGAAGCACTGGGAAAACTAATAAATTCAGGCACAGCAGTTTTGATTAGAACACATCTAATAAAGGTTTACAGCCTAAACCAAAAAAATCTAATATCCGGTTTATTTCAAGCCTTTTGTCAGATCTAGCAAGATTATCCATCAAATTTAGACCATTATTATGCTTTAAACAGAATACTCACTATCAGATGCACTCCCTTGGAAGGAGGGAGTATATGCGTCCATAAAACAAATAAAAATACATTCCAGATACATTTTTTTAAAAAAAGAGTGAACTAAAATGAAGAGCACAGAATAATTCAATGATACTTATAAATAGTATTCATACAGATGAATTTAAGGAACTGACGTTTACAGAAAGAAATCCATCAGTGTTGCAAAGAGTAGATATCCACATGTAGAGTTACCCATGTCAGGTAACACTTATGTTGAAGGGGAAAGCTGAGCAGCTGAATGCCACCCAGATGTGCAACCAAATGCACATCTGAGTACACATGTGCATCCATGTGTATTGCACATGCATCTGCATACACATTTACACAGGTACAACTTTGCTTCCCCAGCCATGAACTGAATGCAGATGTCCCTCCTTGGACAAAAATTTCCAATCAGTTCTGTAGGGGAAGCTACAAAAGACACCAACAAGATTCTGACTACAGAATAACAACCCAACATTTTACAAAAGCACCCAGTTTTATTAAAATGTCTACTGTAATTCACATTTGAGTAGCAACCCTAGCCTCAGCCAGTAGTCAACTGAGGAAACTTAAGGCTATATCACATTACACCAGGGCTTTCCAAACTGTGTGCCACGACAAGTTAGCGTATCACCTGAGGTGTGTAGATGCGTTGCCTACAATCTTGGAAATGTATGTTATTATTTATAAATCACATATTTTTAAAAATATATGAAAAGTTTTCATGAGGTATGTTATGTCTCCATACATTTTGTTATTACAATTTATGTATGTGTCTGTATCTCCTGTTAGGGGTTAGTTTGACCTCCAGTTTGCTAGTAAAACTGAATTACTGTGTCATGAAATGATACATGTCTAAAAAGTGTGTCACCAACATAAAAAGTTTGGAAGGCTCTGCATTATACAGTTATAGCACTATTATTTCACCTTAATGCCATGGCAACATTCTATGGAATTCTGGGGTTTGTAGTTTATTGAGGCCAAAGAGCTCTCTGGTTGAGAATTCTAAATGTTCCTCCCTAAACTGCAATTCCCAGGATTCCATACCATGAGTTAAAGTGGAATAGTAGCACTATACCAGTGGCAATTTCCACACTACACTCTTAGAGCGTGATGATTCCACTTTCAACATCCTATGGAATCCTGGGGTTTGCAGTTCTAAACTGCAAACCCCAGGATTCCATAGGATGTTGAAAGTGGAATCATTGCGCTCTAAGAGTGTAGTGCGGAAATGGCCAGTGTAGTGTGATAAGGCCCTTAGGAAGTGTTGTAAGTGCTGCTCTGTGGTGGAAATGGAAGTATACATAATGGAAGTATACAACATAAGAAGCTTTGTCAACATGGCATATTTTACTAACGGCCCACCAACACAGCAGGAGAAAACAGAGTACAGCAGGAGCCTGATAGCAGTAAGCAGTGAGGATGTCATGTTCACGGCCACATGATTAGGCCCAAAAACAGCTACTGCTATTAACCACAATGGGGAGAATGAAAAAATCACCCCATCTGTCTAATGCTGAGCTTCTTCCAGGAATAGCAAAACACAAATGCAATAAATAAGTATGCTTAATTTTGATCAACTTATGTCTGCTTTTCATGCACTGAACCTGCACAATGACAGCACAATATCACTGAGTTAAACATATCTGGGCCTTTCTGTGTTATACTGTTATAGGGATATTATTCCACTTTCAATATCCTGTGGAATTCTAGGGCTTGTAATAATTGAGGTAATTCTCTGGCTGAGAATTCTAAATGCCCCTCCCTAAACTGCAGACCCCAGGATTCTATAGGATGTTGAAAGTGGAATAATGGCACTGTAACAGTGTTAGTGTGGAAATTCCCATCCGTTAATCAGTATATGAAAGCATGAAACGTAGATAAAAACTGCCTTCTTCACATTCCTCACCAACTACAGTCTCTTTCACGCCACAGAACTATAGCACTATGATTCCACTTTAGCTGCCATGGTTGCACCTTTTGGAATTCTGGGGTCTATAGTTTGATGAGGCACTAGAGCTCTATGATTTAGAAGGCTGATTTAGACAATTTGTTTCTTACTGGACTCTGTTCTGACTCATGTTCACCAGACCCTGGCTGAATCCAGTCACTGCAGATATAATATGAAGCTACGTATACAGTCTCATTCAATTTCGTGGCATATATATACCATGAAGGTAACTGTATCTGTTTGCAGATACACATTCAGTTAGCTAGTGACAAATTTTAAAGACAAAATGTTACTATCTATTACTAAAAGTTCTGAGATGATTGCTTCCAAAATAGATTTTCAAAAAACCTACAGACAACAATCAAAGAAAATACTTATCACACTTTACCAAGTTGCCATTTTCTTGAACACATTGTCTCCATCATCCAGATGGGTAATGCTGGTTCCAGCATAGCAATTGCCATATTTGAAAAACATATTGATCCTTGAAGAGAGATGGAAAACAGATTGCTGGAATTATTTCACTTAAATTCTAATCAACAGTTGGAAAGGGCAGCATTGACAGAAATAAAATGTGTTTTGAAGACTTGCCTGTCAAATATACAACACTGATTACATCTAAATTGCTAGGGTGGGAAGAAAGTCACATAAACCTGTAATTTCATGTACATGCTAGCTATACAAAAATATAAACAATGAAAGGTTACACTATTTCAAAGGAGGAAACACAGATAATTTCAGTGTCTGATGACATTCAGAAAGCGTGCTAAAACCTGGTAGGGACAATGCATAATTTTTAATTTCCACAGGAGACTTACCACTGGCTCTGTAACACCTGGCTTCCATACTCTCTCACTGTAATAGAATAATTAGCTCCACCTGTATTTTGTTTTGAATGTTGTTCTTTCACAGTCAAAGTTTGCTTTATGTTACCCTACTTCTCTGTCATTTGCATGACAACAGTAAGGAAACTGAAAACTTGTCTGTGTTTGAATCCAAGTCTAGTTGACAAAGTCCTATCACTGTACTAAAGAGAGAGAGAGACAGCAAATCAGAGCTAAGAGCAGATTCAGACCCACATTTAGGTGTGTGTGTTGATGTTTGTTGAATGCACTCACTATGTGGCATGCTAAGAAGTGAGATTTTCTGAGAGCCTAAAATCCAGGATGAAATACTACACTCATCTACTAGGGTGAAGAGTAATGAGGTAAGCTGCATTAAAGACCAAGAGGATTACTTCCAGGTTAACATATATAAAATTGCATTAATAGTGCTGTAACTTGAAAGTACACACCCAAATTTTTCCTGTTTTTTCATACCATAAAATCTGGTGGGGAGCCCATTCTGCCTTTCCACTTTTGTTCCAAGTTCTCTTTCTTGTCCAAAAAAAAAAAATCCCACATGGTATAATACACCTTGGCCCCAAAGGAGTGAATCACAAAATGTTTACATGTGTACTGCCCCAGTCTCCATTACAGTTTAGCCTGTGGTAAAAATAGTTACACAACTGCCTTAACAGGAGGTCAGCTCATCATGTATTTAACACGACAATGGTCTAATGTCTTTGATGTGCCCCCCTGTTCAAAATAATCTGTGATAAATCATGTAAGGGACATGGGCTCAACACTATCAGACATTATTCATTTGACTTCACCTATGGATTTGTTGGCAATAGGCATCTTGCCATGTCTAGATACTGTAATAGACTCTCCATCAGGATTAGAACATGTACATGTGGCAAAATAGTGTTCACACACTGTATACATAGAATTCTTTTCCTTCCTGAAAAATGCACAATGTTTTCGTAAAAGAAGGTCTGAATCTATGAACTACCTGCTCACTGCTAAATGCACCTCTACCATATATTTATACCATTTTGATGACAATCAAAATCTCCACAGACTCATGCTGCAGCTATCTGAAGCTCAAGGATCTTTTTATCTTTAAAATCAAAGTGTAATGTGTCTTAAGCCATAACAAAATTATTTCTTCTGGGTAGAGATTTGCTCATCACACAGTTCAGCACAAAAATGACCAATGCTGTCATTCCTTGTTCAAATATGCCAAGATGCATTAGCTTATGTAGGTACAAGCCCTAAAACAACATTGTGGTCTCACTAGGGCTGTGATCCTGAGGGCAACAAGCAAGAGTTCGGTGCTGCTCTTACAATGAAAGATGAAATGTTACATCTAATGTGATCTTTCCACCATCATCTGTACCTGAAGAACTCATATGTCTAAAATCTCAATATATGAAACTTGAAAAACAAACTTTTACTAGAAAAAAGTATCATACTTCACTGCAGTAGAAGAATGTTGTTCTAAACCAAAGGAATATATGAGATATAGACTACAAGTTCTAATTTAGACTTCATATACTTGAGAAGAGGGAGAGAATACGAATACGGAAATACATTAGCAAAAAATATCACAGTTTCTCTCCAGCAAACACTTCACTCAGCTTCCTTATAAAATCACAGTATGGTTAGTAGAACTAGTCACAGCAAGAAGCAAAACATATTTGCCTGTTACTTTATTATTAAGAAGTAAGGCTAGTATTCTGTATCCACTACTTAAGTATATTTATAAAACTTCTCCTGGCCCACCCCTGCAAACCTGCTGGAAATGTCATTCATCCACACTCTACTGGCAGAATGGACCTCCTCTCCATACAGATAATACCCAGTAAAGTAGGTTGTGGGGGAAGAGTTATGATCATGACTGTAGTGTAACCATAGTGATTAACCAGGGACTGTGAACATGGACCAGTTACCTAGACTTACTCATCTGTAACTAATCTGGGTGCGTAGGTGGTGGGTGGGGCAGGACAGATTAACTTAGTTAGGTATACTTAACTAAGTAGCTGACACTGAATATTGGCCTAGGCTTCTCTGCAATTGTTAATCAATGCTGCTACAGTTTAGCCTATGGTAAAATAGTTACACAAAGCTGTACGAAACCATGGCATTTTGAGCCAGTACGAGTCAGCAGTAATGAAGTCCTTTATGCTGATAATAAAACTGAGGCTTCTACAGAAGACTGCAGAAGCCCCAGTTTTTATATGATAACACCAAGTGAAACTTTCCCAGCAAAGATTTGCAGTGATGAGAAAGATGTAGACTTATTCTATATCAATGTGCAAAACAGTTAGAGGGTTTGAATATTATTCTGTAAACTCAAGCAAAAAAGAAACAGTAAAACGTCTTGAAATCTACAGTTTCTATAGAATAGTGTGTGTCAGTTTTTGATCAGCTGTAGCAAAACTTACACAGACTGCAAGGGTTTGCTAAAATAACTAGCATTCTAATAACTCTGTGTCACAGGATCAATACATAGGAAGGAGAAAGGAAAGGAGAAATAGCAACAACAGCAACTGTAGCAACAGTATACTTAGAAGCTTTTCACTACTGTATGTGCTAACTTCCAGACTTTTTCTGGAGTATGCACACATCATCTGGACAATGATCTATAGGCATAATACAAGAGACTTGTAAATTAAATACCATAAACCTAACTGTATTTAGTATTTACTTTTCATTTGTAGGAAAAACAAAACACATTTATTGTGCTCTGTTTCTCTCTCTAAAGCTAGAAATTTCAGTTGCATAAGCTTGACAAAAAGATTCCTCTGAACCCGTTTGCAACCTGGACTGTGCATATGGAGTAATGTCACATGACTACAAAAAAAGGCTGATGCCTACAGTTTATCTTCTTACTGCCGTCAGATACTAAAGCTCAGCTTTAAATAAATAATATTATTTTCTTCTCCTCAAAATACCTTACAGTTCATAATATTATTTATCTCTTAATGTATCCCCATCCATCTACTGAGCCATTCAGTCATCTAACACTGCTTTCTCTCTCTAAAGAAAAAAGCTTATCCAGTCAAGAGGAGGAAATAACACTACGTGATTTTGATGCATAATTACTTGTAAACACAATATTTCATTTAAAATAGCTTACTGAGCAAGTTATATCCTCACATAACTTCACAAAATGAAAATACACAAATTAAGCATAAATGAAAGGAAGTTATCTAAACTTTCAGTTGCACTTAAAATTAATGAACTTTAAGTTGGTTAGAACTAACTTTCTTCATTAATTCCAGGGACACAAGTGAATCTAAATAATTCTGATTGTGGCTTTTTGTTCTAAGCTTTTGGTCGTGTGTGTTTTCCTGATTTCATAATTGCCCACTCCAGTTCTTCTAGTATCAAACAGCCTTGAAAAGACAAACAGGAAAGCTGTCTTTGTAAACAAACTTTCAATAGATTAACTTAAAGAGCTTTTCATAGGAATATAGCAAATGTCAACAGCCATTCAAGTAAGTATTTTGCTCTACTCTGAAAAAAAACATAATCTGTCTGTATTGTGTCTGTAATTGTAAAGACTAACTTTATTCATCCAAGCAATGCTATAACTTGAAATATTCTATTGAATCTAAAACACAATAGTTCATGGTTCAGCTTTTGTGCAACAAATTACTATTTCAGTGTTTCTGGAATTAAAACCTCATACACGTTACAGGTGAGGGTTAGGAAAAGATTCCAAGGTATAGTGACACCAATAAAGGAAGGAGGTTAATAACAAGCTGCATAATGGTAAGTAGACTTCAGCGACAGGGAGAAGGTAGACAGAAAACGAGAATCGAGAGAAAAGACTGACAGCAGTTCAGTAAGACAGAAAGAATTCAGTAAGAAAAGACTCTGAAGAAATAGCCATGGTTTTCAACCTGCAAAAAAACAATATATTATGTAAGGGCTGGTTAAAAGACAGGTAGGATAAAGAGAGTGGGACAAAGATGCTGAACTGAGCAGCATTTGCCTACAGCTGTACCATATAGAGGAAGCTTGCACAAGACAGGCAAGTTTTTCTTTAACTTTTCACCACTATTAATATTATCACTGAGGGACTGCAAGGAAAGGTTGCAATCTATAGGGTTCTTTAACATATTAAAAAGGGAATCAGTGATTGAAATGTATAAAATTAAACACGGAATAGAAAAATTGAATAGGGGAATGTTTTTCTTCTACTTTCATTATACTAGAAGGCAGGTTCATCAGTGAAGCTAAACTACAGCATTTCCTGAGTAAATAAAAAGGAATGATACCTTCATACAATCCATAGGTAAACAGCTGTATTTGTTGCCATAAGGGTTAACAATAGCCACCAAGCTGGGCAGTTTTAAAAGAAGACTAGCCAAATTCATGGAGACTAAAGGTATCAATGGGTACTAGTCATGAGCGGTATGTTTTTTACTTTATCCGTCAGAGGCAGCGTGCCCTGTGCTTTATCTGAAGAAAATCCTAGGTTCAATATTTCCCATTTCCAAATAGGGCAGGAAAACAATTCTGCCTGAGATCCTAGAGATCTGTTGTCTGAAGTGCCAGTAACACTCAACTTGACTCAGCATATGGCAGTTACTTATATGTCTGGTAGGTGCCCAGGTACTATCGCTATGGATGTTTGACTCAAATACAATTTGCCCCACGTGTGTTTTACCAAGTCACATTGTCATCCATAGAATGGTCTTTTCTTTTTTCCTGACAGTGAATTTTGTTTGAAAATAGTACACAAAATAATATACTTTTAAAAACTTACATCCATTTTTCTCTTATATTTGTATCTCTTACATTACATTACCACCCACCATCATCACTTGTACTCTGCTTTGTATACCTGCTCTTTTTCCTCCTTCATTCTTAAGTAATGAGTGGTACCTTTGGGAGCCAGATGAATCTGACATTCCTCCAGTATCTACCAGTATAATTCAAATAATGAGAAGGTTATGTGAGTGACTATATATAAACATATACATATACATGTGTGTGTGTGTGTGTGTGTGTGTGTGTGTTTAGTCAGTCATCTATCTATCTATCTATATTACATCTCACTTTTATCAGTTATTTCTTTATTCACAAGTCAATCTAAGGCATGGCAAAATACTATAGCTGAAGGAAGAATACAACAAACAAATACATAGCGAAAAAGAAGACATTTACTGTGCTGTGAAGGGCTTTACATTTTTTAATATTTGTGCTTGTTTCTGCATGTGTGTGCATGGGCAGCCTACATGACACCTCAAACAGGAAGGAGGGCTGCTTGTTAAAGAAGAAGGAGCAAGTGATGATAGCAACTGACAATGATGGACAGTCATGCAGTATTGGTTGGTGGCAGAACAGTTTCTCCACATTCCATTGCACTGGAATTTTCAAAAGTGACACAACAGTTTTCAGAGATACATAACCTTTTTGTCTGGTCACAGGGACAAAGTCTGAAGGGCACTGCAAGGATTCCATCACTGCAAAACTTGGAAAATTTGGTACCCACAGAATTCATATCAAGTTTTGTAAGCATCCCAACCTTCAGTACGCATATCCTATTTGTAGATTTCTATTAGGCAAGTGGCTGGTCACTGTGTGAACAGACTACTGTGCTTAGTAAGTCTTACAAATGTAAATATCTAAGAAAAAATCACTACTATTTTCAGTCTCGCCATACTATTCAGACAAGTGTTAATTACTCACAATATATGTTTAATAAATCTTACTATGCATCATGTGGCTTCTTATGCTATTCTCCCACAGACTAACAAATACATAATACACAGAAGACAGAACTGCATAATAATTACAATTACCTGCTGCAATAAGGATGTAGGGGTCCCTCAAGAGTGTCAGTAACGCTGCTCCTTTCTGACTCTGACAACAGATAAAGTGGCTTAGGGTCAAGAACAGTGCAAGGTAAGCATTCACTTTTAAAATCTTTTGCTCAAGTACTTACCTCTGGTTGTATTCTAGATGGCTGTAGAATTAGCAACTGTATTGCTGCAGGAAAAGAAATCATTATGTAGAGATATTCTTATCTAGATTAGAGTTCTGTAATACAAAAATATTTGTGGAATACTAACTATTGAGGCCTGAATTCTATTGATAGTTCCAACTAGACTAATTTTGTTGAATCAACAGGATTTTACTTAAATGTTGACAACGTGCAGTGAGACAATTTTCACTGTGGGGAAGAAGGATTTGGGCACTGATCACTATAAAAGAAGTTTCTGTGGGAACAATGTTTTCACAGCTAATGGCGAAAACAACCCATTATTTACACATTTTCATTTAGAAAGGATGCTGTGAAACTTCCATAAAAGCAAATCAGTTTAAACTACAATATTTTCCACACACAAAATATTCGTGTAAAATAAGTAATAGTGAATAGGAAGTAAATGCATATTGTGCATGTCATTCTACTATAATGATTTGAAATATTAATAAAATCTAATTATCTTTTTTTTTTTTGCAGACTTGAGGAGAAACTGTCTACTTAAAATTCCTTCAAATGTGTTACTTTGAAAAGCCATGATTACTCAATTTGCCTTTCTGTGATGAAACACTGGATGCCTCTACGCTGACAGTTCATGTGCCAAAGTTGAGAATCAATATTCACATGCTGCTGTATATGCACCAAAAGTGAGTTCTGTAGCATTTACACATGGAAATGCTTTCTTGTATACATACAATATTTTGATAAGTTTTTGAAGTGTGAGTGTTGGGATTTTGCTGGACTCTACCAAATCTTAAACTTAAACTGCTTAAGCTTTATTTCCAAATGCCCCAGTACAATGCAAGAAATTTGGGGAAAGAAAAATTTCACTGGAAGTGAAAAATTCGTATTTAGGGAGGCATTTCCTCAGTTGTCACTCTATCACTACACCCATAAGCACTGACTCACTATTCAACGGAGCCATGCTAGTTGTAACTACCAACGGGATTCAGACCTAATTTTCTACATACCTCCATCTAGAAGAGCCAATGCTGCTAACACCAGGAAAGGTGCAGCCTTCCCAACAAATTCATACATCACACTTCCAAAGGGTGGACCCACTATAAAAGAAAAATTACCATTTACAAAGTCATGACAAAATCTGCGGCAAAACTATCAAGAGTATGTTATGGTAATTCTTTTCCAGATTTATCAAATTCAGTTATAGTCAGTCTTAGTCATTTAGTCATAGCAGAATCTGTAGCAAAATCACCAACAGTAGCTAATAGCTATTCTGTATTCATGTAATTATTCTGTTTACATCAGTAGATCTTATTGATCCACTATGGGCAAAGTTGCAGTGATGATAAGGGCTAACTGCTTTCCCAAGTAAAGTCAGTCAGAACTGGCTGGCAAAACTTGTTAGAAGAGAATTGCAAAAGATTGCTGCACAAATGTTGAGGCATGGGGCTGCTGCCCACACAAAGCAGTCAAATAACAATATGATTAAGCACATCCTGGGGGCGGGGTCTATACATATCTTTGAATTTACACAGAGTAAACTAATTTTTTAGATATGCAGAGATGTATGGGTAAGTACTGCCCTTAACATATTCAAAATCCTTCAAAGGTATTTTGCATAAATCTCTCAATTTTCTGGAAGTATTTTATCTATATCTTAGTACATATTTTATCTCTGGAATGAGTTATGAAATGGAGAAAGGACGATGATATATCTGTATATTGGTAATTTAAATCTTTGAAAACCAACTGAGAAAAACAATCCTAAACTACGTAAGTATTATCCTATGCATGTTTATACAAAAAAAGTTCTATTGTGTTCCATTGTGTTTACTTTCAAGTAAAACTGCACAGAATCACAGCCTAAACAACATAAACCTAAAAGATAAAAGTACAATGTGCCCAACATATACTTGTTCCCAAATATATGAGTGCAAAAACACAGTTATAAACCATGCATTTATTGTGCCCTACCCAAATAACAGCACTCGTTAATGAAAAAGGCACATGTTATCTGAAACTATACATTTTGCTTCAATCAGTGTCTGATACTGACCCAATACCCCCATAGCCATGCCTCCCAAGGCAATCCCCATTGCATTGCCTCTTTCTTGATCATCAGGGTACACACTGGCCAGCATGCCCATGCCTGCATAAAAAGAAAACAAAAATGGACAAATTAGTAATGTTTTTGTTTTACAATGTACAAAGAAGAAAGAAAGTTATATAGTGACATGAAAGGTCAGAAATATGTGAAACAAAATAAGATGCTTCAGATGTATGCAATAAACCGAGCTTTGCAAATCTCTTCTGCATGGAAATTTGTGACCAGTTGCTGTGTCTCCTCTGCAGGTGGGCTCTTTGCTACAAGAGAGACTTCTATGATTGCAAAGAAAGGCATGGTATCTTCTCTTATTTCTCCTTTCCCTCTGCCACTTCTTGTGTGCCTTCCTCAAATCTGCTCCAGAATGCTGGAGTATCCTTTGGCTTAACATGGGAAGTGGTATGACTAGCTGCAGAGTAAAAGGGAAATCTGTGAAAATCCGCCACCCTTTCCACACACACAGAACCCTCCACTGAACCAAAAAGCCTCTCATCAGCAAAGGAGCCCAACGTGATGCAATCTGGAGCTTTCAAGTGAAAATTAAAAGAATCCCAGGCACCTAGAATACTTGCAATAAAACAGATCATACATGACACAGAATACAGTAATGGTGTCTGACCTACAGCACTGATATTAACACATATGTTAAAGTAGAAGAAAATGTTGTAATAAGTCTTTTAAAAACCCCATATACATAGTTATAGGGTTTGTTTTACAGACACTGTATATCCTAAATTGCCCAATGGAGAATACGTATCCAATTATATAAAAGACGTTGATCAAAATTAATATTGATTTTTTTTTACTTGAATAAATCCTTAGTAGTGAAATCTACAGACAAAACATAGTTTTGTAACTCAGAATGGCAGATTAAGTGATCAAAAAATCTATGCAATCATTCTATGTTGGCACCTACCTGCTACAGAAGAACATGAAGACCCTACTCCTTGGAGAGATCTTGCTATAAACAGTAGCTTATAGCTCTCTGAAAAGGCAAACACTGTGAAAAGGTATTAAAAAGCAATTAGATTTAACCTAACTTGCTATAAAAGTTAAGGATTAATTCATTGAATTTAACTGAGTATTTTCTGTGACTCTCACAGCACTTTCAATGCTAACTGCATTATTTCCTCTTGCATTTAAATTTACCAGCGAATTTATCTGAATCTAGGTCTTCTGGTAACAAAAAGCAAAGAAAAGCAAGCATTAGGAGATATCTTTATCAAAGCTGTATCTGTACAGTACAGACACTTCACAATGTATTCATAATGAAAAATACCACAGGAAAAGCTCCAGCCAAGATACAGTTCAAACTTCCCAGCAGTTCATTGCTGAAAACAGCACAGGAAAAGATAGGCCACTTTCTAGTTTCCTTCTATCATCATGTAACAATACACTACCGTGTAACAGGTAAAATAAAACAGTTCAGAATGCCACTCTGTCATTTGTAGAGGGGTAAACGGAGGTATGCTTATTTCTTTATGGTTTGCGGACTGTCAAATGAAGGAAGCCTTCTTTTCCCACCTGCTTTGGACTGGGCAAGAAAACTATGTCTTGAACAGTCATGTGTGTGCCACACTCTTATGGAACAATTTGTTTTTATAATGGTGTAAAAGCTTACTAACGGTTGTTTCCGGTTAGTTGTTCCCGTTTTATTGACCACAGTTCAAGAAATTTGAAAGCTAAAAGTTGTCTAATCTGAGACTGGCAGGTGTTGCAATATAAAAATATGCTTTCTTTCTGTCCCTCCCTCCCCTCCTGCACCACTGAGACAAACAGCACTTACTAATTGTTGAAACAAACATGATGCAGAATCCAGCAAACATGGGGATCTGATAGCCTATTCTGGAAAATAAAACAGACACAACATTTTGGCTTGCTTTCTTCAAATGTTCATCTTCACATCTTTTAAATAATTATTTCCTTTGGAAAAGTCAAAATGGTCTTTTAGAACATTCTGTACAATTTAATTTGCTTTCTAATTGTCTCTCCTCAAAGCTCTCACAGTCTAGCTGTAACAACACGAAAGCGTCTACTATATTTTACGTGGCAAACAAAGGGGAGAAATGAATGCTTAATACATTCTCAATAGCAACTCCAGGATTCTTGAGACAGTATTTTTTCTGTAGTATAGTGGAGGAACTGATCATACTGACTGGAGGATCCTGGTAATTTTTCTCTTAAAAAGTAACTTTTCCCATATATTGGCTCCTTTGGACCAATATATTTCTCATCGGCCATTTCCACATTAGACTGTTATAGTGCTATTACTCCACTTTCAACATCCAGTTGATCCATAACAGTCTAGTGTGGAAATGGTTGTCTCATCTTTGCCTGCTAGAAATGCTTACATTTCTAGCTTAGTCGCAGTAGATATGAGGCAAATAAGATTCTTAACATTTTTAAAAAAATTATCTGGACCTAGAAAAATATTGTGCAAGTTATCTTCTTTACCTCAGGGAAACAACTTCTCATTGGTTTAAGAGAAAGCCTGAAGTTAAAGAGGGTGTATATATTAATAACAGTGAGCAAATGCTTGCACATCCAGCAGTGGTGGTGGAGGGGAATTACATGGGATTTCCTCAACTATTACGCATTAGGACCCCAGTTCTCACCACCAGAAGAGGTAAGACAACAGGCTTAAATCAGACTAAATATCTCCTGCTCTGACCCCATATGGCTGAGAGATTCTGCAAAATAGTTCTTCTAGCTCTACGACATACTCCCTTTTTGTGCCCACAAATCTTTCAGAACATGCCTCTAAACCTGCAAAAATTAAATGTCAAAATCCTAATTATTGTATTATTTCTACTTATGTATTTAGCTATTAAATTTACCTCCCAACTTTCTCCCAAATAGGATCCAAGGCAGTTTACAATAGTCTAAAACATTTGGTATCCAAAAGTTAAAAAGAAATTAAACATTACAGTTATTAAAACAACTAAAACGCATTTAAAACATTATTTCAAAAAAGATTTAAAGTACAGATCAAAAGAAACAGCACATCACTTTGCACACGCACTACAGCTCCATAGTTGAAATTCAAGATCCAAAAGCCTACCCCCGCCCCCCAAAAAACCTGCTGTTAGAAAGAAAGCAAGGAAAGAAAGAAGGGTGTTACACAGTCTGGGAGCAGCCATGGAAAACATTCTGTCTCGAATTCTCACCAATCATGCCTGCAATACCACATTCCTATACCACATTCACCTTTTCAGGGCTGAATACAAAAACAGTACTTAGCACTTAGACAACATGTTTGAACGTTCAAAGTACTTTCCCTCACTGCAGACCATTTTAATGCTGCTTCATCTGAAACAATTTTTGTTACTGACAGATTTAATAAACCAATATTGAAATTAAGTCCTAGAACAGAATGTGTTCCTTTGTAGTCAATGGTATAAATAAATTCAGTGTATCCACTGATGTACTAAAGAAGAGCCAAACAGTTCAGAACGTAACTCTCTGATGAATCAGAAGATCATACTCTCATGGGCCCTGAAATGGGGAGGGGGACTAGGGGGATTTTCAGACTGCCATAGACTAGTAGGTGCTGAGCCCCCCCCCCCCCCCAATGGTCAGGTAAAACTTTACTAGCAAGACTTCGGGGTAGTTGATCCTCTTTAGGAATTATTAATCAGAAGCCTACTAAATTATCAAGCACAACATTTTTGTAGCATGCAATCAATTGTATGCACCGGGAGTAAGCTACATGGACCACACGGAGGGGACTTCTAAGTATATGCTGCACTTAAAAGAATTTTCATATTTAAAGATGATTGAACGATAATGGATGAGGGAACTACATTGCATTCTCACTAGCTGGACCTCTGGCATCATGAGAGCTGTTGTGATTGCCTGACTGGGTAAGCTTTTATTGGGGTGCTTCATTTATTTATCTTTTTAAACTTTTGTATGGCTTTTAAATGGTTTTATATTGTTTTATGTGGGGATTTTAATTGTTTTAAATTTTTCATTGTTCTGTTTTTTAATTGATTTTATCTGGAAGCCATCTTGGGTCCCATACTGGGAGACAAACTAAATAACTAAATTGCAAACCACAGGAGAACACAGACTGTCCTACTGTAAAATGACTCTTGGAAACATCTGTGTTCTGTAGTTGTTCCTTTGAGCAAACAGTAGGCTTACCTCCTGGAGGAGGAGAATGGGGCTGGGCAGCTTCTAGCAGCCATTTTTATCTTAGGTACTAGAGAAAGATCTGAAGAAAGGCTTACTACAGCATTGTGACTCAGGCCATTTCCACACTACTCTGTGCTATTATTCCACTTTCAACATCCTAGAGGTATTTAGAATTCTCAGCCAGAGAGCTCTTTGGCCTCAGTAAACTAGAAACTCCAGAATTCCACAGGATGTTGAAAGTGGAATAATAGCACTATAACAGTGTAGTGCAGAAATGATCAGAGTCATCCCTGAGTGAGTAGCATCCATAAAGTAATTATTTTCTCTATTTTTTGTTTGCAGTCTGTGTACACTCTGAAAAGACCTGAGTCACAGAATCATAGAATGTGAAGGTATACCAAGGGTCCTTGGTCCAAATCCCTGTCAGAGCAAGAATCCACAATAAAGCATTCTAAGCATCTAACTTCTGCTTAGAAATCTCAAATGAAGAAGAGTCTACTATTGTCCAAGTCAAGGTCACATTCTAATACAGGGGAAAGAATTCTGTATCATAACTTAATATACTATACCTAAGTCCTTAATCCCTCTAAAATTTAAAAACCATTTTTGTTCTGTAGTCATTAGTGACTTAAAGCTTAAGGACCTTGGTGCGCAGGTGGTCATTTCATTTCTCCTCCCTGTTCAAGGATATGGCGCACAAAGGGAAAGAGCAATAGCAGAGGTCAACAACTGGCTCCGCACATGGTGCCGCCGGCAACGGTTTGGGTTTTTGGAACACAGCCTGAATGTCCATGAACGTGGGCTTCTGGCAAGGGATGGGCTGCACCTCACGAAAGCTGGCAGGAATGTTTTTGCAAACAGTCTTGCATGGAGGATTAAGAGGTCTTTAAACTAAGTTCTGCTGGGGAGGGAGACAATATTATTCAGGGCAAAGACATGGCGAGTGCAGGGGGAAAAGGCCCAAATGATATTGACCAAGTAGTACAAGTGTCCAATGGTGGGAGGAGTAGAAACTATAGTACAGGACTTGCAGGAAGGGCCCGGGGAATTAAGTGTCTCTACACTAACGCGCAGAGTATGGGAAATAAGCAAGATGAACTTGAACTCCTAGTACAACAAAATAAATACGATTTGATAGGTATCACTGAGACCTGGTGGGATGAGTCTCAGGATTGGAATGTAGGAATAGAGGGGTATAGCCTATTTTGTAGAAATAGACCAAACAAGAAAGGAGGAGGAGTAGCCTTGTATGTCAAGGATGTTTTCACCTGTGAAGAGATCCATGACTTAAACCCAGAAAGCCAGGTCGAGAGCATCTGGGTAAGAATTAAGGGAGCGAGAAACAATAGGGATATTCTGGTGGGGGTTTACTACAGACCTCCAACCCAGACTGAGGACCTTGATAATGCCTTCCTCAACCAAATGACCACGCATTCAAAAAAGAGAGATACAGTAATAATAGGAGATTTCAATTACCCGGATATATGTTGGCAGTCAAACTCTGCCAAGACAGCAAGGTCCAGCAAGTTTCTTGCTTGTCTTGCAGACAATTTCATGGTCCAGAAGGTGGAAGAGGCCACAAGGGGATCAAATATTCTAGATCTGATCCTGACCAATAGGGATGACCTTGTTCATGAGATAGAAGTGGTTGGATCTTTAGGGGGGAGTCACCATGTCCTATTGGAATTTGGCATTCAGTGGGAAGGAGAAAATAAGTGTAGCCAGACACTTGTCTTAGATTTTAAAAAAGCGGATTTCTGTAAACTTAAGGAGCTGCTGGCTGAAATTCCGTGGTCAAGAATAGTGAAAGAGAAAGGAGTTCAGGAGGCATGGGAGTTCCTTAAAAGGGAGATACTGAAGGCACAGTCTAAAACTGTGCCAATAAGGAGGAAAAATGGAAGGCATCTGAAGAAACCAGAATGGTTGAGTAAAGAACTCTCAGCTGAGCTAAGCGTTAAGAGAAACGTGTATAGGAAATGGAAGAGGGGGGAACCACCAAAGAAGAATTTAAGCAAGTAGCCAGGAGATGTAGGGAGAAGGTCAGAAAGGCTAAAGCACAGAACGAACTTAGGCTGGTCAGAGACATTAAAAACAATAAAAAGGGCTTTTTAAAACATGTCCGCAGCAAAAGGAAAAAGAAAGAGGCAATAGGGTCGCTGCGCAGAGAAGACGGCGAATTACTAACAGGGGGAAGAGAAAAGGCAGAACTACTTAACACCTTCTTTGCCTCAGTTTTTTCCCAGAAGGATACAAGCGCTCAATCTGGCGGTTGGGGAGCAGGTGAGGAAGCAGGGGAAATGCGGCACATAATAGGTAGAGAGGTGGTACAGGAATACCTGGCCACACTGGATGAATTCAAGTCTCCAGGGCCAGATGAATTGCATACTAGGATATTAAAAGAACTGGCAGAGGTCATTTCGGAACCGCTTGCTATAATCTTTGAGAAATCTTGGAGGACACGAGAAGTTCCAGCAGACTGGAAGAGGGCAAATGTTGTCCCCATCTTCGAGAAGGGAAAAAAAGAGCACCCAAATAATTATCGCCCAGTCAGTCTGACGTCAGTACCCGGAAAGATCCTGGAGCAGATCATTAAGCAGTCAGTTTCTAATCACTTAGACAGCAACGCGGTAATCACAAGAAGTCAACATGGATTTCTCAAAAATAAGTCATGCCAGACTAATCTTATCTCTTTTTATGACAGAGTTACTAGCTTGATAGATGAAGGGAATGCTGTGGATGTAGCATATCTCGATTTCAGTAAGGCCTTTGACAAAGTTCCACATGACATTCTTGCAAAGAAGCTAGTAAAATGCGGGCTGGACAGAGCTACTGTCAGGTGGATCTGTAACTGGTTGACTGACCGTTCCCAAAGGGTGCTCACCCATGGCTGCTTTTCATCCTGGAGAGAAATGACTAGCGGGGTGCCACAGGGTTCTGTCCTGGGCCCAGTGCTGTTCAATATTTTCATCAATGACTTGGATGAAGGAATAGAGGGCACGCTCATCAAATCTGCAGATGACACCAAATTGGGAGAGGTTGCTAATACGCCAGAGGACAGGATCAAAATTCAAAATGACCTGGTCAAATTGGAGAGCTGGGCCAAGGCTAACAAAATGAAATTCAACAGAGAGAAGTGTAAGGTCCTACACTTAGGTAGAAAAAATGGAATGCAGAAATATAGGATGGGGGACACGTGGCTGGATGGCAGTACGTGTGAAAGGGATCTAGGAGTCTTAATAGACCACAGGCTGGACATGAGTCAGCAGTGTGATGCGGCAGCCAAGAAAGCCAATGCAATTCTCGGCTGCATCAATAGGAGTATGGTGTCTAGATCGAGGGAGGTACTGGTACCACTCTACTCTGCTTTGGTTAGACCTCATCTTCAATACTGTGTCCAGTTCTGGGCACCCCAATTCAAGAAGGACATGGTCAAGCTGGAGCAGGTCCAGAGGAGGGTGACCAAAATGGTGAAGGGCCTGGAAGCCAAGCCCTATGAGGATAGACTTAGAGAGCTGGGTATGTTCAGTCTGCAGAAGAGAAGGTTAAGAGGGGACATGATAGCCATGTTTAAATATTTGAAGGGATGCCATGTAGAGGAGGGAGAGGGCTTGTTTTCTGCCACTACAGAGACCAGGACAAGGAGCAATGGATTCAAGCTGCAGGAAAGGAGATTCCACCTGAACCTCAGGAAGAACTTCCTGACAGTCAGGGCTGTCCGGCAGTGGAATATGCTGCCTTGGAGTGTGGTGGAGTCTCCTTCTTTGGAAGTTTTTAAGCAGAGGCTGGATGGCCATCTGTCGGGAGTGCTTTGAGGGTGTTCCTGCAGGGCAGGGGGTTGGACTGGATGGCCCGTGTGGTCTCTTCCAACTCTACATTTCTATGATTCTATGATTCTATGTGATAGCCTAATCAATCAACAGAGAAGCAGTTTGTAACTGGAACTAGTCCCTAACAGCACAACTAGGGGAAAACCAGAGACTGAAGGAAAAATTTGAATGGCAGAGGCTTTATATTAACAAGAAACTCAAGCATAGAGGAGCCTTCTCCCCCATTTTTAATTATTTACACATTTTCTTTGTTTTCTATTCATGATGTAGTACAAAGTCATTCTTTGTTGCCCACTGTCTCAGCCAAGAAGAGGCCTTCACTCTTCCAATACCTTTGCTTTTACATTAGCTATATTTGGGGGGGGGGGGGATGTGTTTTTCTATTGAGCTTTAAGAGCTTGTTCAGTTCTAAAACTTAGACCTCCACTTTTTTCCCTTGAGTCTTCAATTCTGTAGCTGATTTAAGAATGTAAGAACAGCCATGCTGGGTTAGTCTGAGGAACAATTTACTCCAGCTGTCTGTATGCACAATGGCCCCAGTTGTCTCAGTGCTGCCCAACGGCAGAAACCGAATATGACTACAGCCTTGTGCTTCCCAGAAACCAACAGGCAAAAGCAAACTACCTCTGAAAGTGGAGGAGACATATAGCCGACCTGACTAATAGTCATTGACGGGCCAAACCTCCATGAATTTATCCAGTCTTTTTTTAAGGCTATCCAGGTTTCACAGATGCACACACCTCTTCTGCAGCATTTAGAAGGCAAAGAACTCAATGGGATTTTGAAGACAGCAGCCTGGGGATCCTCTATCCCGCTTCTATTCACTTTCCTTGCTTTCATATAGATCAATCTCCTAGCCTGTTTACACACAGTCCCAAGCACACACACCTCTTCTGCAACATTTAGAAGGCAGAGAACTCAATGGGATTTTGAAGGCAGACGCCTGGAGATCCTCCACCCCACTTCTATTCACTTTCCCACTGTTTCCTAGTCTGTTTACACATATTCACACACACACATACACACCCTTCTTCTGGAGCATGTAGAAGGCAAAGAACTCAATAGGGTTTTGAAGGTAGCAGTCTGTGGATCCTCCACCCCCGCTTCCTATGGTCGGCAGGAACACGCTTCTCCCTCCCCATTTCAATTATAGTATATCTTCCTTTTATGAACTCTTTTGTATGTACCTCTTCCTCCAATAAACTCACTGGATGCCATCTCCAGATTAACAAGGGCAGGACAGTGGTCTCCACCAACTCTGGACTATCTAGGGTAAGGCACATGCTCTCTCAGCATGTAGGACATGTTCTCTCAGTGCCAAGCTGCCTGCTCTTCCTCTTCCTCCTCTGCTGCCTGCTACTTTTACGTGGTTGTTTTGCCCCTCCCCCCACTTTTGGCACCCACGGCACGTGCCCTACTTGCCCCATCCTAGATACACTGCCCGGTACTACTTTAATTGTCATGGCCCTACCCTATAGTTCTCTCCTAGAGAGCTCTAGTGCTGTTGGTCAAAGGAATGCACAAGAGAATTACTAGATTATGTCACTACACTGCAAATCCCAGGATTCTACAGAATGGAAACAAAGCAGTTAAAGCAGAGCAAACTACTATAATTGTGAAGTGTGAGTGCACCCTTAGACAACCTGGCATTTATTCCCCCTCTCCCCACCCTTCAGAAGCACACTTTGAACAGGATGCAAGAAGGAAAAATTAAATACTGTACACTACAAAACATCTTCTGTTACCACACTGGAAACACAGTCTGGGACTCTACCAAGCACGCTATTCCTTAAATTGTGGCAAGGCTTTTGCACAACACAGCCTGACTCTTCTTGTCTGCTTTATATTCCCCAAGTTTTTGCAGCATGTGAAAGAAGTTGGTCTATATTTGAACGTACTCAAATCAATAAATAATCCGACGTGAAAGGGCAGAGAAGCTTGACTCAGTCTAGACCAGTTTTAGAGGTTTTTATGGATTATGGCCCACTTCATTGAGTGAATTTGACAGAGTATTCACCCACAAAAGCGCTTGACAAATAAACCTTGCTAGTTTTTAACTAACCACAGGATGGGACATTTTTAGCCTTCCAGAATCATATTTTGTCACAGAATCCACATAGAACAAGATCTGCAGTGTAGGCACTCCACAGCACTGTCTCCTGCAAGGAGGTAATATATATCCCCAAGTTTCAGTCATCATTGTTCTTGTTAGAAACAAAAGGAGGAATATATTCCAACAAAAGGTTTGGACCAAAATATAAAAGCCACCACTTTATGCCTAAGACAGTCGTGCAACCATTTCTCTTTCTGATTTAACCAGCCCACAAGCTATGAAGCTGATTCCTTTCCACAGTAGAAGATTATCATTTCACCCTGAAAGAGGATTTTACTCTGAAAGGTAACAAATACATACACATACATATACATATATACATAAAAGCTATAAAGACTCCCGTGCTTTTCACTCACACTTCTGCTAAGTGCAGCCATACACTTCTGCCACCATGAATGGTTTTGGACTTTTACCTTTCTGTGGCAGGTGCTAAGAGGCCACTTTTTTGGATGTAAATCAGAAGTGGGGAGCTGGTTATTTCAAATAACCAGCTCCCCAGTTCTGATTTACAGCAGAAAAAAAAGGTGGCCTCTTAGCCATTCATGGTGAAAGGTGAAAGTCCAAAACCATTCATGGTGGCAATCACAGGCTTTTCAACCTCATACTATGTATTCATATGAAATAATATTGAAAAGTGTGCTTGCCTGCCTGCAAGCCACCTGTTGACTTACGACAATCCCATGAATTTCATAGGGGTTTTCTTAGTGCCTTTCTGCACTACACTGTTAATAGTGCTATTTTTCCACTTTAAACATCCTATGGAATCCTGAGGTTTTCAGTTTAGCCAGAGAGCTCTTTGGCCTCAGTAAACTACAAACCCCAGGATTCCACAGGATGTTGAAAGTAGACTGATAGCACTATAACAGTGTAGTGCAGAAGGGCCCTTAGACAAAGAATACTTAGACAAGATTGCCAATTTCTTCCTCTGAAATATAGCTTATAGCACCAGGTATTTGTTGGCAGTCTCCCACGCAACTATTAACCAAAGCTGACTCTGCTTAGCTTCAAAGATCAGGTGAGATTCTGTGTCTTTAGGGTGTTCCAAGGTCTGAATCAATTTACAACACCTTTAGTCATGTAACTACTGTTCTTTATTTCATTTCCTGTTCACCTACTCTGGTATTTGCACTGTCTCAAAAGGGATTCATTCTTCCTACAAAAGCTTCATAAAATGGTGCCATTCAGGCAGTACAAAAGGAATGAAACTGAAAATTAGTAAAAGTAATTGACAGCTACTTCACTGAAGGCCTTATTATTTAGGAAATACTAAAGGTATATTTATACAGCTGTATTAGAGAAAGCAGTCTACACATACAAGAATTTTGTGCAATAGGAATAATTAAAAGGAAGATGAATCTCTGTCTGAAATTCAGATACACAAACTGACAGACCAGTGTTAAATACCACTTTGGTATATAAGAAGAAGGGCATACCTGTTCGTCATTGGCCCGATAAAAGGGTTAGTGAGGAGCTGCACAGTTGCTTTGGACGCAAACAGCAAACCTACTTGTACATTTTCATTTAGTAGGTCCTTGTCTTCCTTGGGGCAGTCAGGTGCTGACGATGGTGCTTTAGTCATATTTACCACCATCTGTTCTGTCTGTGTATGATAAAAATCTCCTGGCCTTGTTCCTTCAGAATGATTTCCAGTAATCATTGTAGAATTGTCATAATAGGAGAAAATACTATGAAAACTGTTCAGGCTTAATGATGGTGTGTCTGGCCTTATAGTCTGGATTTCTGTTGCATTTTTCTGGTGTCTAATGCTGTACAGGTAACTGGGAATAATTGGCACTGGAAAAAAAAACAATTGTAACAAATATCATGCAGAGAAATATAGAAATTCCATGATCAAGATAACAAAAAATAAACATTAGGCTATATCTTTACTGGACCACTTAGATAAAGATTATGCTAGCTGTCAGATTTGATGGTATTCTTTGCCAGAAAACATAGAAGGGTTAGTTAATTTTCAGCTGCATAATCAGCTGTCATATGGAGAAAGTGCAAAAGCAAATAAAAACATTGAGTATCTAATGATTTTTTTTTCCTGTCTTAATTCATATTGCTTGTAATGCAATACAGGTATACCTCAGTTAACAAAGTAGATGTGTTCCTAGGCATTGCTTCTTTAACAGAAAGTTTGTTACCAGAGGTAAAAAATAATATGAAAAGAATAGGAATAGATTCCTGCACCGAGAGGAAAAGAGTGCAGTTCAACACATTTCAACATTTTTTAATCCAAAACTAACAATATGCACATGTGAAATGAAACAATCAGGTAAGTTAGGCCTTGTATAAGTAAATAAAAACATTTGAAACTTTCCAGAGACAACCTGAAAGCTTCTTCCAAAATGCAGCTGGGGGTGCCTTTTCCTCAACAGCCTCCACTTTTCTTAAGATTTCCATTACAGTGGCCAAACCTGTAGATCTATGCTGCTTTGATATGCTAAGGGGAGCTGGTGAAGGAAGCTTCTTTGCTTTCCCATTTTCTCTCTGTTTTGTTGTTCATATATACACAGTAAGGAATTCTGAAGCGGCTGTTGTTCACCTTCCCTACTGTAGACAGGCAGGCAGCTACAGTACAATTGGCTCGGGTAGAATAATTTTTTTTCTCAGTTTAAACTTTATTGCGGATATACCGCTGCAATGCAACACCAAAACTCTGTGTTGTTCCAGCCATTCTTCACCAACCTCCTAATGTTGATGCTCCTAAAAAACTTCCTACTAGGCAGAGGGCTAGGAGGAAAAGCGGGGCTGGCTGGGTGTAAAAACACTATAAAAAAGAGCTTCTCTGTTAGAGGCTTTGTGAACACAGGTATTTCCTGTATAAGAACTTCCTTAGCACACAGGAGGTGGCAGTTAACATTTACGAAAAATATATTCAGCCTCTAGAAATCTTTTTTCAAAGTTGTCTATGTTAATTCTAAACAAATATTCTACTCAACATCCGAACAGGAATATTAACAGATATATAGTCCAGCTTTGCTTTAGGGCATCACCTAGTTCACACGGAACTACAAAAAAAAAAAAAAAGACTAACATTTTATATGAATATCTGTTGGATCTAAGTGCAACTTGACTCCAAAGCATAGAATTTAGTACAGTGACTGTTTTGCTAATTAGCTTACTGGTTTTGCTAACTGTAATAAACATATGCAGCAGAAGGCTGCATCCCTCTTGAGGAAAATGTATCAATAAATTATATTGCATATAATACTGTTCAATGGGCCTAAGGAAGGTTGTTTCATTTCATGTTAATGTGCTTGAGATTGAACATTAATATGTAGATCAACCACTTAATATCCCAGAAGTCAATGAAACATAAAGAGTTAAAAATAAAAAATGAAAGGTAACAGTAAAATTCATCTGATTTAAAACCCTAATTGTACTCAGCATTCTAACTGTATCAATAACTAAGGAAAAAATGGGATCTTATAAAACAGGAACAGGTGAAGCAGCACATTTATCAAAGAACATTAGTGACAAAACCAACAGTCATTTACATGCATTGTGTCTTGCAAACGTCTGTATTTATTTACTGTGGAAGCAATTATATTTATTCAAGAAACCTTTGTGATGTGATAAGTGAAAGGTTTTCACAGCATGAACATTACTGTGTAACCAGTGATATGACAATATATTTACAGAAGGATTTTTTCTATTCAAGCACAGAAAGGTAACTTTGACATGAACGTAACATCAAAGCACGCTTGTCCTCAGTCATTGGCCAGCATATGGCACTGCTTTTGTAACAGTAATCTCAGTGACAATAAGGTCATAAATGAGTGTTAATTAGGTGCCTATTTGCATAGCTACCTGGTGATTTGAACGCAAAAGAATTGTACAAAAAAGAAAAAGAGGTAAAGCACTGAGAAGGACAAAGTATAAGCAGAATACCCGAGAAACCTGGATAACGAACACAGGACATAATGCTAACTTTCCAAACCTAAAATAATTTTGAAAGTCTATTTTTCAAATCCAACATATTCCAGGTTATTTCACTATCCTGAAGTGAAAGATCTTGGACAGCGATGACAAAGGTAACTTTCCATTTAGGGAAAAAGTCAGAAATGAGACTGGCAGAATGAAATCAGCACTGTCATTCACGGCTGTGTTGATGGGGGAGATACAAGAATACAGAAAAGTATGACCTGATAATTTACAAGTTTCAGTTTAATATTACCATATATGCTAGATTTTACACTGGAGAAGTTTAACATGTAAAGAAGTCTTTAATAATAAATTCTGAAATGCTTGCAAAATCTAATTTATATTGTGTTAATTAGAAAAGGTCCACATAAATGATATTTTGCATTGTTTTATCCTGTACACTATCTTGGGTGGGTGCTACTCTTAAAGGCAACCTAAACATAATTAATAAAAAAAAATAGTTGGTTGATAAGAGGTTTTCAGTTTTCTAATTCATAAACATTTTGAACAAACATGTAAACTAACTGGCTGTTGTAAAAACTGAAACAGAGAAGTTTAGATTTAAATGGAAACTCTGTACTAGAGCTGCCTTAGATACCATATTGGGAGAAAGACTGGATATAAATGAAACAAACAAGTGTTAACCATCAGCCATTTCTGCACTAGACTGTTACAGTGCTATCATTCCACTTTCAACATCCTATGGAATCCTGGGGTTTTCAATTTAGGGAGGGGTCTTTGAGGTGCCTCCCTAAACTGCAAACTCGAGGATTCCATAGGATACTGAATGTGGAATAACAGCACTGTAACAGTCTAGCGCAGAAATGGTCATAGTTAGATAAGCCAGTTTGCTCCAACTCACAGAATCCAAACCTTTTTTTTTTAAAAGAGGAAACAATTATAATATTAAATGTTTATGTTAGGTTGTTTCTATATACACACAAGGACTCTTAAGCAAAATGATACATGTTGATTATGACACTGAGGTAAAACAATCTTGAAAATAAGTAGCTGAACAACAACAAAAAAGCATTCTGAAAAAAACACAATATCTTCCCAATTTCATGTTCATTTGCCAATTCAGGTATCATGTCAATTCACAATTAAGCTTTAGAAACTGTTGTGATGTGCATTCAAGATGACTCTGACTTATGCCAACTGTATCATAGGGTTTTCTTGGCAAGATTTATTATTCAGAGGAAATTTGCTATTGCCTCCCTCTTAGGCAAGGAAGGTGTGACTTGACAAAGGGCACCCAATAGATTTCTGTGGCTGAGATTCAAGCCCTAGACTCCTAATCTAACAAACCACTATACCATACCAGCTCATGGTTTGGAATAATCTTTCAACTGTGCCATCTATAATTAAATGCATGGACATTTCCAGATAAAAGTACTCCTAATTAAGGAAAACAGTTTTTCTCCATTAGATGGAAGGACATCTTAGTGCTCTTTCATAGGTCTGAGAGATGAGGATAAACTGTAACGTATCATGATGGCAAAGAACTGCCCTCTTCTTCTCTGTATGTGGCTGAAAAGCTTTGAAATGCTTTTCTTCTGTTTTGAGAGTCAGCATGGTGTTGTGGTTTGAGCATTGGACTACAACTTGGAGACCAGAGTTCAAATCCCCACTCAGCAATGGAAACCCATTGGGTGACCTTGGGTACATCATGCTCTCTCAGCTTCAGAGGAAGGCAAAGGCAACTGCACTCTGAACAAATCTTGCCAAGAAAACAGCATGATAGGTTTGTTTGGTTTTTGTTAATTAAATTTATACCCACCTTTCTCCCAAGTGGAATTCAAGGTGGCTTGCAATAATTTAAAAAGATGCTATTAAAACATTAATTTACAAAAGTTAAGAATTAAATGTCAATATTTTTAAAACAAGCTCAAAGACAGTAAACCACTTAAACATATATAAAACATAGTTTCTGTAAAAGATAAAAAGATTAAAACGGAACACCACTTACACACAAACTGCCACTCCATAATTAAAAGTCAAAATTCAAAAGCCCGTTCAAATAAAAATGTCTTTAACTGCTAGTAGAAAGGGGGGGGGGGTGCCACCATATCTCCTGTGGAAGGCAGTTCCACAGTCTGGGAGCAGCCCAGGCTCTCTCCTGAGTCCTCACCAACTATGCCTGCCAGTCACCATAAGTCAGAAACAACTTGATGGCACAGAATAACAAATTCCCATTTCATTGAATCCTAATAAACTGGGATGAGTCATAACTATGGTTTGTTTGAAACCAGCCAGCTTCAAAGCACGAGTTACGAAACTTATTAGTTTTACAGCTCATTTCAACCACAATGCATTTTCCAGGCAAAGTGCTAAACTGTGAACTGTAAATAAAACAAGTGAAAGCTTCTGATCTCCTCCTCACAGCCTTGCCAAAGGAAATAGAGAAGAAATTGTGCAAGCCTGAGTTTTACTGAAGCACATCCTGTCATGAAACAACCTGGCTTATTGTGAGTTCTGAACACAGGCATTTTAAAGCAAAAGTTTCCAAAGACTGCTCCCAGACACTTGGAAGAAGAGAGAGTGTGTGAGATGAAGACTCATTGAAGCTCACTTATCATATTTTAGTGAGATGTTTGAATATGGCCAATCTCAAATTATGGGTAAATTATAGTTAAGGCAATTACACCACTTCAATATCATGAGCAGGAAATGAATTTATGAATTGATTTATGACCAGGTGGTGAACAAAAGCAAACAAGGAGGTTGAAGCTTAGAGCAAAACACTTTATGCCTGAACCAAATAAGTTTGATACAAGATATTAGATTCAGTTTATATAGATAAAATATATCCTTTTAAAATATTTACATTCAACTGAGATTTCATTTTAAGGTATGTTCATGCTAGAAATCTGTTTTAATTATTAGACATCTATTTTTTATTTTTGAAACTACTTAAATTTATGTGCTTAAATTTTATGTATCATTACATTTCAAAAGATTTAAAAATCAAGTAGATTTTGTAACTTGGTTTAGGTACCTGTATACATACAAAAAGCACTTTGTTAGACTGTCTTCATCAAGGGCAGTGGTAGGGAAACCACGGCCTGTGAGATGCACACAGACTCCAACAACAGAGCTGCCATACTATTCAGCTGGCTGGGTTTTACCCAGATTCTAGCCATGCCACCCAGTACTCATTTGGACCATTATCTGACCATTCCAAGCTTTCTTTTTTCTTTTCTTTTCTTTTTTTTAAAAATCAGTCTCTAGCCCTTGCAGGATTATAGCTATGGGGAAAATATGCAATTGGTCTTCTCTTCTAATTGTATTAATACAAGCTTGACCCTGCTGTTGAATGTTTTTAGGCTGCTTGACAGTTGTGACTCATATTCTCAGTAGTTCCGTTTTCCAATTTCCTGAGTCAATATTACTACTCTGTGGAGGAAAGTCTAGCTATTGTGGGAATGTTTGGCAAAAGTCTACTTTGCGGAGCTCCTTGCAAAGGTTGCTAAGAAAGCAATGGAGCGACTGGAATGACTGAGGAGGGATGCAACAAATCAGAATAAAAAGTACAACACAATTACAGGTATTAGTATTTACAGTTCCATATAGTCTATTATTTTTCATAACGTGATGCAGCAATATTATGTATTTTACTAGATGTCCAAGACAAAAAAAGCAAGTACTATCTTATGAGGGGCTTGTCAGGGTTCCCTCATAAAAGAACCATCCCGATAATGGCCACTTTTTTTCCTTCCACCTTGCTTAGCCCCCACCTCTGCTACTGCCTCCCACCATTTTATCTTCATCTCCTTCTGCTTCCTGTCTTACAGTAGCAGTGGCACCACTTCTTCCATCTGCCTGCTTACTGTCCTCTCTTTAAAGCAGCACTGGCAACTTTGTCCAACTTTTTCTTCTTCAGCACCATGAGCACAAAATGAATGAAGCTGTGCGGAGGAGAAAAAGATTGAAGGTGCAGCTGCAAGCATGGCACCGGGTAAGGTGAAATACTTTGGGGGATGGGGGGGGAGGAAGGAATCTGTGGGAAGTGCGTGAAGAGAATAAGAGAAGGGAGGTGCAGCAGCGCAAGGTAAGATAAAATGGAAGGGAAAGGAAGACATATAAATGTCAGAATGCAAGCAACAGACACTTTGGGAAAGAGGTGGGGGTAGGCAAGGAAGGTGAAAGAAGGAAAGGGAGGGTAAGGGGTGAATTTGTGGAGTACAAAGAGCAAGAGAAGTAGATACAAGATTACAGAAGGTGCAAGAGAGGAGGAATAATGGAACAAGGTGAGGCAAGGAGAGAAGGAAGGGGGAAATGCAAGTAGTAGAGTATAACCAGTAAGGGAAGGGCACATGGCCTAATTGCGAGGCAAAGCAAGGAAGGAAGAAGTTCAGCTGCAGAGTAAGGGAGGGATGCATCATTAAGGCATGAACTGGGGCAAGAAAGAGGAAAGGAGGAGAGATGAAGGAGTACCAAAGGGACGGTGAAAGGAGCATGAGAAGCAGGTACAAAGCAAGGCATAGTACAAGGGAAGATGGCACGGCCTGTAAGTTTGTCCTTATTTTCCTCTCCATTTTCCACTGTTAAACAGATGGAAGTCACTTTCAGAGACTTAGATCTATACCCTTTTTCCATTAGTAAAAACAAATCTGACAGCAACATAAAAGAATACTGTAGTAATCCAATGAGAATACAGTAGCATTAAAACTGCCTGTGCACAACAAAATATTTCTACCAACACTACCACACCAGGAATGTACACAGCAACATTACATTGTTCTGGCTTCCTATTAACACCCACAACAACCCTGTAAGATAGAGTTGCTGAGAGGTAATGACAATACATGGTAATATGGCAAATTCCATTACCAAAGAGAAATTTGAACTGGACTCTCTCTTCCAAGTCTAGCACCTTAACACTTTTCTGTAGTAGTTCCCTCAGAACAGTGGGTATTAAAAAAATAGCATAAAGTCTGAAACACAGTAACAGAAAATAATATGTATAATTGCAATAATTTGCATAATACACAAATTACATCCCAGTGTTGAAGTGCTGGGATCTGGACGCTAGATAACTTGCAGGGAGGTAGAAACATGGTATGATTATCTCGCTCCACCATCTAGAGGTACCAGCGGCATTCTGAGTTTTAAAAAAAAAGTGCAAAAAAATCAGGGACAGGAAGCATAGCCATCCAAAATCTGGTGAACAGTGTGTATCTGGTCCTTCATGATGACATTTTGTCAGGCTATGGCCATCAGTATATGATTGCAATTTCATCTGTTTGGATGCTTTTTTCATAGTCATCACTTTATTTTATGGTCGAGAAGGCCTCTTTTTTGCAGTCTCATTAGAGAACTTAAAATGGCTATACAAGCAAATGATCGACAGCAATTTCCTTCCCAGAAATGAGTCACAGCAGAAGTTTTGTGTTATTCCAAGATAAACCTTGCTTCATATTTGCTTCCACAAGCAGGCATGCAAATATAGGACCACACTAAGTTAAGAGGTTTTTATTATGAGCTAAGTGTGTTTGAAGCTAAGGTATAAGCATATTTGGTACTCATTATACACTGATGAAGTCAGATAGCATTTCACCTTGATGTTGGTGCAATATTTCTTTCTCCGATATATACTGGTTAAAAACAAGCAGCTCTGCAAGTTAATTAAATTTGTCCCTGTTCTCAAGATTTATGATGACTAAATACTGTGCTTGGAAACATTAAATATAAAAAGAAAGAAGCAAAAGCAAGATCATCAAAAGGAAACATACATCCCAAGTTTTATCTTCTCTGTCACTTTGGTTTGCAAAACCACAAACAAAGGAAATTACTGTAGAAATTTTTTAAAAAACACTGTTATTATGTTTTTCCCCCTTATGAACAACTTTTTATCCAAGGTATCATACATCAATTTATGGTAAATTACATGAAAAGGTCTATAATAACTGAGGTAACATTTTTAAAATTATTTTAGGAATATGTCTCAAATGACTGTTTCTTTATGCAGAAATCATTTGCATTTTCATAGTACCATTCATTTTTCCTGTGTGCTTGATTGTTTGTGAAACAAACAAATATGATGTAGAATGGAGGGAGAAAAAAAAACTACATACCAACAACAGTAAGCAGCATGTTGTCCAAGAGGAGAGCAATGAAGACAATCAATAAGATTAGTTTTCGGGATTGTCGACTCTCTCTGAGCCAGTTGAGGACACCAAATTCACTCCAAGCCATGGTTTAGTTTCCCTTGAGTAATGGATTATACTGCAAACATTAAAAAGGATATTTGAATACAAATCCAGAATTAAAAAGCATTATCTGCTTTTGTTTTCATAGCGGTCTTCCAGGGAGAACATGATTTCCAGTCTGCCACAATAAAGGTAAAAAATGTTTGCTTCTCTTCCATCCTTTGTTATAATAAGAAAGAGTCAGCAGTTGTTTCTACATTTGGGACCCACTCACATTATCTGATTAAATAAATGTGGGTCATTTTTTTTCTTTGATGAAATCATGCATGAATTTTTTTCCAGTCAACATCTCACGATTGTTGTAGATTATTATATGGTGAAAACAATTTGCCCTTTTAATAAAACTGCAGTTTAAAAACATGCGAATTGTGGAAGGATGATTAAGAAGTATTTTTTTAAAAAAAATAAATACAACAGAGCTAGAAATAAAGGGAGTCAGATATCTAAGCATAAGAAAACATAGAAAGAATATGAGTGTTTAGGCACTTCTAACTAGTTCATTTGCCATTCACTTCTATGTTATTTTTTTTCTATACATAATCCCCTAGCCAAAGAACACCAAGCATTTATCACTTCATTTACAGTCTTATCTATCAGTGATCAGCATGTATCCAATAAATACATATCATTTTCTCTTTCTCAGAACAAAGTTATGTTTAGTTTTTAGTCATAAATTTCCAGAACACCTAAAAATATCCAGAACTCCTAATACACTTCTTTTGTTTAGGGAAGTTCCCCTTAACTATAGTTTGCTTCAATCAATTTACATCTCATAAACATCTCTAATTATAATTTCTGACTGCTGAACCATCTTTGGTCATTTTGTATAAACATTAAACATCTGAAGTTAACAACAAGTGCATTTTACAAATGCAAGCACATTCTTACTAATAGTTTACCTCCCAGAATGCTATCTATCAAGTTGCAAAACTACAGATGATGCCACTGACCAAGAATACCAGAGCTGCAAGTGCTGCTTCAACTGCAAGGAGTAGGCACACAATGCAGATAAGATACAAGGCATCCAGGACTACTACAACACTTCACCAATGCCACCATACACCCCTTACAAAAGTCTCCCCTTTTTCTTACTAGCAAAAAGGGAAGCTGTGACCAATTTACTAATCCTGTGTTGGTCAACATGTGGGAACTGTATTTACCATGCAAAAATTTAAGGTAAGATTATGTCCCTAAGACAAGGGTTTGCTCAACCATACAAACCTACTGGGTGGTTTTGGCCATGTCACACACACTCAGCCCCAGGGTTGTGTTAGGGTTTCCATAAGTTGGAAATGGCTTGAAGGCACACAACAAGAACAGCAACAATGTTGTTCAATGGCAAACCATCTCTGAATACTCTTTGCCTAAGAAAACCCTAAGAAATTCATGGAGTTGTCATAATTCAATGGATGGCTTGAAGGCACATACACAAAAGCATACTGTCTGCAAAAAGCGGCAAGTGTACCTGTTTAAAACTACCCAAACACTAGTAAACCAGTGTGCTGTCTGTCTCCCTGATCTACATTTACATTCCATGTTGATTATCACAGCAAACCTCCCAACCCAATCTGATTTTAATACAATCCCTTCAGGGAGCTGATCCATAAAATGGGTTTATGGTGCATGTTACTACCTGCGCAACAAAATATAATTCTGAGCCTCACTAGCCATATAGTGAAAGAAAAGCAGATGGTTGATCTTTCCATTCATAAAGATGGCTCCTGCATAAGTATTTGTCACTACCTAAAATATTCGTTCTGAGTATTTTAACCTCAGAAACCTACAGGCAAATAATTTAATTTCCACATGGGCTGTCCTATGCTGTTTCGTGCGTGCCTGGTTTCCTATTATTGTCCAAAACAAACCCAGAAATCCAGCCTGCCCAGAAGTACCTTCTCTATTCTGAAAACACTGCCTCCTGGATTTCAGATGTGCTAACAGTCCAACGGGGAAGGAAGTGCACTCTGTGCGTGCTTTAGAAGCCCTTGCTTGCTCCAAATTTATGTCTCCACGCTGCTAACCACAGGCTCCAGAATGACGTCCAAAAAAAAAAAAAAAATCACTCAGATACCTGGACTATTTTGCTACCTGCACCAAACTCTACCCAACAATGGACAAACCCCTAACACCCTACATATGGATCCCTATTTTTACAGTTTACAGGTTTTATTCACCTGTAGAAGCAGGCATCAATTTTTGGAAGGGATTCGCCTAACAAAGAAATGACAGGGAGACCTCCTTTCCACCGCTCTTCATTTTACACTAACCTTTTGTCCTCACCCCGCACCTCTTCACCGCCCCTGCTCTCTCACGCTCCCTCAGCGCCCTCCTCGGTATCCCTCCTCCGTTTCGCCCCACACCCTCCTTGCTCCACACACCCGCGGCTTCTCCTCTCCTGCCCCGTTTCCCCACGCAGTCCATTCCCCTGCCAGGCAGGGTGCGTGAGGTCGCTCTCGCTCGCTCGCTCTCCATCGCTCTAGCCCGAGCGCGGCCCCCTCCCCCGGCCCCGCCGGACTGCGAACCGCACGCTTCTTTTTCCCGCCCAGAGATTCCTGCCAGCTCTCCCTCCCGCCCCACTGTCCCAACCGGCGACTGCCCCTGTCGCGCCCCTCACGCGCCCCTTCCCGCGCGCTCCAGGCTCGGCTTACCCTCCCCGGGCGGGCGAGGCTGCTGCTACTTGCTCTGTCCTTCTCCCCGGAGCTCCCCCACCTGCTCCCCAGTTCTGTCTTCTGAAGCTGCCGTTCGTTGTTCTTGCTGCTGCTCCTGCTGCTCCTGCTCCTGCCGCCGCCCCCCGGGCTCCCACAGAACTCTAGAGAGCTCCTAGCGCCTCTGGGCAGCTCCGCTTTACCAGACTCCGCCTTGACGTCACGCCAGATCCTTATCGTTCCCCCACGACTCCTTTCGGACACGCTTCGCTCCAGGCAGCCATCCAGTCAAGCGAAGCTTTCTCGCCCTTTCTTGTTCCTCGACCCTTCTCCCGCCCACCACCACGACCACCCCCCTCCCCGGCCCTTCTGCACCCTCTTCTCCGTCACCTCAAGTCCGGTAACAAATTTCAACTAAGTTCAAGCGGGCGCAAAGAGGTCCCGCGTACGTGGGAAGCAGGATACGGTGGGGTGGGGAGTGCGCAGCCGAAGGAGTCCTTTTGCAGAGCCTGAGGCACTTTTGCAAGCCTCTGGCTTAGAAGCCCAGGAAGAAATCGTTTGTATTTATTTATTTATTTTAAAACCATTTCTATTGTGGTGCAGATGGCCCCGTTATTGGCGCTGCTCTTGCAGCTGCGGTGGGAGGGATAAATGCTAGGAAGACAATGTGGAAAGAGCTCATTTAGCCAGCTGAGCAAGGGAGATGCTGACACTTCCTCTCTCCTCCTCCTCCTCCCTCTTCCACACAGATTTCACTCAGCTTCCATGTTTAACACCTCCCTTGCTCACCCGCAGAATGCATTGTGCCTGGGTAGCTTCTCAGTAGGGTTATTAAAACCATCAGGAATTTTCGTAAGTTTCTCTAAAATACATTTTTTTAAAAAATCCTAGCCATGGTAACAGGTTGACAAAAGCCAAGGAAATTGTTGATCCCCAAGTTGTTGCTGGGGGCCTTCGAGTCATTTCTGACTTATGGCATCCTTATCACAAGGTTTTCTTGGCAGAATTTGTTCAGAGGGGCTTGCCTTTGCCTTCCTCTGAAACTGAGGGAGTATGACTTGCCCAAAGTAAGCCAGTAGGTTTCCATGGCTGAGCTGGGATTCGAACTCTGGTCTCCCAATGTCCTAGTTCAACACCCAAATCACTACACCACATTGGCTCCTTAAGAGCCAAACAAAAGCAATAGGTGGGAAATGCTTTTATTGACACCAACACAAATTGCAAAGTAGCTGCTCTGAAGCATTCTACATCATAACAGATGTAATGAGCCTTTCTAGTGGGCCAGATTTTGTTCTTGTTCGTTGTTAGGTTGACTTTGACTTATGGTGACCTTATGAATGAATACCAGGTGGTATAGGCTGTATTTCAGAGGAAGGAGTTGGCAAAATCAGCGCTGAATATTCACTGGCTATGAAAACCCTGTGAAATTAATGGGATCACTGTAAGTCAACAAGTGCCTTGAAGGCCCATACACACACATGAATGAAAAGTCTCCAAGAGCCCAGGTCATCACCTGCCCTGCATAGGTTCTGCAAACTCAGGGCCATGGCTTCTTTGACTGAATCAATCCACTTGTGATTTGATCTTCCTTTTTCCCACTGCCATTTTGCCAAGCATTATCATCTTTTCCAATTATTCATGTCACTTCATTACATGTCCAAAGTATGATAGCCTCCATTTCCTAATCTGGGCTCTTGTGAAAGGTCAGGCCTGATTTGCTCTCGGACCAACTCATTTGTCTTTTTATCAGTCCATGGTATCCAATGAACTCTTCGCCCAGACCACATTTCAACTGAGTTGATTTTTTCTCTGTCAGCTTTCTTCACTGTCCAACTGTCACACTTACATGCAGAAATCAGAAATATTACAACATGGATGGGCCCGATTTTGGTATTTAATAATATATCTTCACATGTCAAGATCTTATCTGGTTCCTTCATGGCTGACCTTCCAAGTCTTCTGATTTCTTGACTACAATCTCTGTTTTTATTAATGACTGAACCAAGGCGTAGAAAATCTTTAACTATTTTGATGTCTTCATTACCCACTTTAAAGTTGTTTAAATTATCTGTGGTCATTATTTTTGTTTTCTCAGTATTCAGCAGTAACACTGCTTTTGCATTGCCTTCCTTATCTTTTATTGACAGCCCTTTCAATATTCCCTCTGCCCCATGGACCAGATCTCACCCTAATATTTTCACAGATAGGGTGGGATAAAAATATTTTAATAAATAAGTAAATAAGTACATAGGCTATCATTACCATTCCCTGGCACCAAACTATAAGGTGCATATAGTAATTTCTCCAAAGTTATATAGTATATTGGGCACTTAATTATAATACATGTTTTCTTTGAGGGAAAATTATCAGCTTCAAATTTATTTTATCTCTTTAGAGCCTTCCACTTCTTATAAAATATATTTAGTATTGCTGAATAAGAAATTTGAGAATGTGGTCAACCATTAGGGGGGAAAAATCTAATTTTTCACTACTAAATAGCCATTAAATCTGATTAATCTGTTTTAGGAACTTCTACAATCTAGCAATTAATTCAAAATTCTTTTCCTATTTCTGCCCTACACTGTTATAGTGCCATTACTACACTTTCAACATCCTGTGGAATTCTGGGGTTTGTAGTTTACTGAGGCCAAAGAGCTCTCTGGCTGAGAATTCTAAATGCCCCTCCTGAAACTGCAAATCCCTGGATTTGTATTCAGGTTACTTCAGTTGGTGCAAAGTGGAAAAACAGTCTGTACTTGATTAATTCAACAAGAGGAAGAGAGATTAGAGAGTGGAATCTTTCCTTTTGCAATAGGCTCAGGCAAAAGCAACTATTACAGACTCATAGCATATGTGTTCTTCTCCATTAATAAATTTTGCTATCTTGGCTGAAGTTGCTTGTCTGCATGAGTCTCATTTTGATCTGTAGAATGTTGGAGGGAATGATATTACTTTTCATTATTACAGTTTATTATTTATGTCATTGTATTCGAAAGCAGTCATCCTCTCTTGGTCAACATGAACCCAGGCAATAATTCTTCTATAAGAAATGTTCTCTGGCGTAATCAAATTGTTTTTCAAAGTCTCTCAAGTACTAAGGCTTTTAAGAAACAGTAGAATGAAATTAAACAAAGCAGGTTTGTGTTTAGTCAGGAGATAGCTAATTTAGGCTGTTTTGTTTATAAAAGATAACATTACAAGTCAGAATTTATTAATGAAGAATAAATGTGGAATTCATTAATTGAAAGCATAAACAGTGGGAAAAGATTATCACACATATTATCAAATGTGCATTTCCATGTTTATGCAAAAATTTGCATTTGGGAATGATCCTTCAGATTTTCCATCTGCAAAATTATAATTTCTTATTTGATATTAACCTCTTGGTGAGTTTGTAATATTAATAACCTCTTTTGATAAAGCTTTGTTGGTATTCAGATGTTGACAACAACAAGACATGAATTCCAGACAAAACTGGAATTCATACAACTGATAACAACCCTATCATTTTGAAGCTGGAATACAATATTTCTTTGGTCTTAAGCAGCTTTTATCCTTATGGAGAAGTGAAACATCTGAGTTGCTACTGGTGTGATTTAACAGGTGAAGAAACACTACCCATTTAATACTAACACTAAAATGAACTTTTTGGAGGACAAAATCAGGCAAACTTTCAAAGTCTGTGTTTGCAAAATACACTAAACTTGATTTCATCTCTTATCTATATTTGTAACTATGAATAATCATTTCACCATAAATTTACTTAGTAAAATATGCGCCCAAGAGACAAAACTCCTCTTCAAACCTTGAGTGTGTTCAGAGATTTAAGAGCCCTATTTAGAATACAAATTTACCATCTATCAGCATCTCACATTTCTTAATTGTATCTAATTTGGCGATAACTTCATAGCCCCTAACTCATTTGTGTGTATGTGTGTACAGGCTATGATATCCTTTCCTCTTCAGATCTCCCAGAGAGTTTTCATCTGCAACAGAGGCTGACACTCCAGCTTAGCTTTCTTCACTCCCATAACTTTGCACATCCCAGCTTCATGATCTCGTGGGATTATGTAGAGCAATATCTACCCAGGTTGGCATGAAAGGGCTTCACCATTATTGAGGGTAGCATACTGATTCCTCCCAGTGGAGTTGGGTAAATTGCAGCTCAGGGGCATCCAAAGGCTGTTTTTGCAGGCCTTGAGTCCTCCACAATACACACACCATCCTTCCGCCCCCATGAACTGCCTCCTTTGAAAGCCTTCAGCAGCAGCATTTCACCCTTTAGGTTGCAAGACCTCTCTGTACTGTTTAATTTTAGGAGAACAACACTATTTTTGAAAACCAGAAGTGGACTTTTTGCTACTTCTGGTTTTGGAAGGGGACAGAAAATTGGGTTGCATGACAGAATATTGATCACCAAACTGTCTGTAGATGTCTAGCTCTGCCTTAAAAGGAGGTTTTATTGAGAAAAACAGGACATGATGGTATGATTGACTGCACCTGTATGCTGTGTAAAAATGTGTGATCCTTTCTGAAATATACAAAGGAAAAGTGAGATTGGTAACCAACTTGTGTTCTGTTCAGCACATTCATTTCTGCACAGTTGAAGGGAGTAGCCTACAGTCAGTACACTAATGTTGTGATCCAAACAGGGCCATTATAAACAAATCAGGCTAGGGGAGAAGGTCAGCATAGGAATATATTAACCCAGCAAAGCATTCTTTCCAGCCCAATTACAGTAACCAATTGCAAAAGGACACTGGAATTAACATCATGCCCTCAAAACAAAATGTGTACAGTGAGGGAATAAACCTGCAGAACATCACAGATTAGCAGTCTTTTTTTATTTCCAGCAGTCAGAAAATCATACCATAGAAAGGGGAAACTAAGCATCTCCAAACCATCCCTCCACAGAAGCAACAGTGAAAAGCAGTACAATTCTTTAAAAATCCAGTTTACACATGTCTTAGTTAGAAATAAGAAAGACTGGGTTATTCTGGTGTAAGGATGAGCAATAAATTCTGGAAGCATCTCAAATCCACCACTTTCTGTGTTTACAAAATTCATCCCCAAAGCCACTGTTAAAGTAAACAACTCCCCCTCCAGTAACATTTTTAAAGAAAGAAAGAAAGAAAGAAAGAAAGAAAGAAAGAAAGAAAGAAAGAAAGAAAGAAAAGAAAATCTATGGTAGCCATTGTTGTCTGCCTTCTTCTCTCCCTGGTTTTGTGGCACTAAGATACCATCCAGCTCTCATCTCACAAACCACACACTCATAGACTTGCTCCACAAAATGATGTTAAATTTATTCGATATGGAAGGAAGCTGCTGCTAAGGATCAGTGCTAACCAACACACTATATTCTGGGTCAAAAAGAACAAAATACATTGCTCCTCACAATGAGAAAAAAATTAAAATTGTGAAAGGAGGATTGCTATTGGGAACTGCAGATGAGTGAGAAATGAGGATTGGCAGTAGCTGTAAATCTTGATATCCACTTCTTCCCTGTCCTTCTTGTTCCTCCAACTTCCAGGGAGCTATGGTTATGCTGTGTAATGTAGGCTGGTATGCCACAAAGCTTTGCCTGTGCCTATGCTTTGAGGAGGAAGAGTAGGGGAAAAGAGCACAGGCAAAGCTCTGCTCCTTATTCCATTACTGTTCAGGTCTCAGTAGTGGTGTGTGGGATGTCCAGAAGTATATTGGACAAAATGTTTGCATTGTGGGGGTCAGGCTAAGAAGCTGTTGGAGATCTTGGTGCCTCTGCTGCTCCTATGGATGAATCAGCTCTATTATTATTAGTGATGCTGTTTATTTTTTAAAAAAATATTATTACTGTCATTGCTGTGTCTATGCTCATGATGATGCATTGGATCCAGACTTGATCTTTGGTTTTAGAGCTGACCAATTTAAATGAATGGAACATCAATTAGCCATGACTAATGTAAGTCCTGCTAATTTTAGTGGTAGGTTTAAGCATGACTAAACCTGTGTCTATATAATAATTATTGGGTTAGGTCCAAGTTAAATTTTGGTACCATTGAGATCAATACCAGGGATGGGCACACTGCAGCTGTACTGAGCAGAGATTGATAGTAATATCACATCAATTGAAGTGGTAAGTTAAACTTTAGTTAATTTAATCGCATCCAAACTGTTGTGTTTCTACGTCCATGTTGGTAAATACTATTTACGTGTACAATAAATGGTAGTTTTCTGTATTTTTGTATTTTCAATTTTGATCTAATCCTGGGGATGGGCAATTTCTAAGGCTTAGTGAAGCACATCAGGCCTTTGTGGAACTCACAAGGGCTGTCTACCCAATTTTCATCCACTGCGTGCGCGCGCACGCACACACACGCGCGCACACACACACACTTCAATTATTTAAAAGATAAAATGTAGCCAATAGAGCCCCCAAAGCCTTCCTGGAATCCAGTTAGCCAGTATTGCTTTACCCCATTTAGGGTCCTGTTTTTAGAAATGGAAGTGAGAAGAATGTTGCTTCCTATTTTGACAAAAGGCCTGTGTGGACCTAACATAGCTGTGTGCAGTGAAGGGAAATAGATAAAATGGCCATTTGTGCTTCTCAGAAACTTCAGAGAGTGCTTTGGCCATTTTCTAGTGCAAAAAAAAAATGGAGAAAAGGCTAGAGTAGAGGATGTAAGTGCCCTTAGAAGACCACAAAAAGGGCCTTGGAGGTGCATACAATCCAAGGTTCCAACGTTGTCCATCTATGGTCTAACCATTTAATAAACCCAACATTGAGGATTAAATATCTTGAGAGAGGGAGAGAGAGCATGCAAGAGTATATCAGAGTGGTAGCTGGTGGCTTCCATCTCAGTGGAATTGTGAATCTGCTCTGAGTATGAGGCTGAACTTTGATGGAGCCATCTGAGTTGCTGAACCCATCTGAGGGATAGGATCCAGCACCTTGGACAGCAATGGATTCACCTCCCCAGTGACATAAAAGCCACTAACTGCCACTGACAAGGTGATAGCCAACATCACAGTAGTGTTATTTAGTTAGATGCATGATGTCTAAGTCTCTAAAACACTATGCACGAATCAGAAATAGGATGCCATATTGGTCAAAAAGCAGAAGCAAGGGAATCCACAGTCCCCAGTCAGGCAATATTTTTATTCCGTCAGATTGACGACAAATAAAGCAAGGGGTATGGGGAAAGAGGGAAAAAAAATCTTTGATGTGGTCGCCCTGAGCATGCATTAATTCAATCTTAAAATAGGGTATAGAAGGAGATTAGTCTGTGTAGTGGTCGGAGTGTTAGGCTAGGACTTTGTGAGACCAGGGCTCGATTCCCTGCTTAGCCTTGGAAACCCACTGTGTGACCTTGGGCTAATCAAACCCTCTCAGCCCCAGAAGAAGCCAATGGCAAGTCCCCTCTAAAAAAATCTTGTCAAGAAAACTCCATGAGAAGTTTGTCTTAGAGTCACCATAGGTCAGAGTTGACTTGAAGACATCCAACAACAAATATTACTTAGTATTATACAGTTCATCTTTCTAGTCATTAGGTAATGCTACCTAATTTTGCTTCTACTGATTTTTTGAGCCTAATTTTCATCAGTAGCTTTCATCATCATGGTATCACATACACAAATTCCTTCTGAACCTTTTTTATATAAACAACTGGAATGGAGTGGAGCAAAATACATGAAATACATTTCAGCCTTAAACACAAAACATTTAGGATGTGTAACATGACTTTGCAAACAGATGTGTAACTTTGTCTTTGTGTCTGAAGTCCTGTTCAGTAGGTACAAAATGTAGTTCTTTACAAAATACTTCAATGACAGAGGGCTATATTTTTGACAAATAATGCATATTAATGGAACATCAATAGAAGAATTGCTTTAGGGAAAAAATAAATAACCAAATCTTCACAAAACATCAAAGAAAATGTAGCCTTTAGTTGTGATGCAGTCTGTTTCTGAAGAGATTTTCGTGTGTTTTATGTATAAAACAGAGAGGAGCAAATTTGCTTATGACAGGATACACTGTATTATAAACCTTTTGACATGAAAAGCCTCCTGTTCAATGGGCTGTTTTTTCCTCTGCCTCTTGTACAGTCTTCTCCTCACTGCAGTTTATGTTGACAATGGCTATTTAGTCTTGCTCTAGTTTAAATCATTGGCTTTCCTAGTATCTCAAGCTCTCTTTGCCTCCAAGGAGCTGACATTCACACTACCAGATACAAAAAGCCAATATATATTAAAAGGGATCTTGTCAGCACCTTTGGCACAAATGGCTGTAATTGTTTCTGAGAGTGCTTATTTGTGCACAGATATAGTATTAATACTAATATTGTGGTAGCATCATTCTAAAGGTCAATATGGCCCGGCACATGGCAGAGCAGAGCATGTGGGTATATTTAAACAAATAGTCCTTTCATAAGGATCCATGTGAATTAAGATCAGTCAACAAATCATTCACTTCAAGAGAAGCATGGCAACAATAAAACAGAATTGTGAGAGCAATTGTGTGCTACATTCTGAATGGGTTTTCATTAGGACACTAGCTCCAGTACTGTAGAGCTGCTGCTTCTTTCTTCCTTGAAAAATTAGAGAAGAATGGCAAAATGATATGTTAAAAGAAATTCTGCAGGTAATTCAGACAGTTGGTCAGGTGATATCTAGTCAGACATATAGCTGAAGAAAAGCCCAGAATTATAATCCTCCAGAAAATAGCCCCTTCCATTTGACATTATTCTATCTTGCCCTGTGAAGGCAGTAGAAATGGATCATTATTCCAAGACTACACAATGGAAGGAAAACATACACTGTTCTGCCATCCATTGGCCAAAAGAACAAACAACATGTGGATAGTTACCCCATCTGTACCCAAACAGGAACTCCAGCAACAAGGAAGGATCAGCCTCAATCCCTGCCTGTTAACTCACACTTCACTCTGGTTTTGTCCAACTGATCTCTATTTTCTGCTGCTTCCCTTCATTCTCCTTCCCTTCAGTCTCTCAGCTGTTTTCTCCGCTTCTGAAGGAAGACCCCATTTTTTGTGTGATATGACCCACTTTGAGAGTCACAACTTGAGCAACAAGTTGGACAAAAATAGAATGAATAAGCAAGCAAGATACAGGTTGGGGATGGGGAGGGTGGCAGTGTGTTTGAACAATCAGTAAATATTTAAGAATAACCAGATGCTGAACAGAGTTTCCCATTTTACTATTGTTTATTATTTTTGCACTATCCAGATCACATTTTGGCATTCAGGACTAACATATTGTACTCAGTGATTTGATGTTTTTAGGAGGTCTGGCTTGAGAAGCATAGCAATAGACAAGTGCTATGCAAAGTAACTTTATCCCATTCTAACAAGATCAGTGGTTGTTCTTCATTGCATCTTGGAGTTGCAAAGTGGCTGTAAATCTTAAAAATGCCTTCTGCTCAGGGTCTCCAAAACATATAGTTATTTCAACTAAATATAAATATTAGGGAAAATGAAACATTTCTGTTTGATCACATTAGAAATAGTGCTAAAATCAACAATATCTTTTCAGAATTCACAAACAATAACCAGGACTCCAAGAAGGTAAAAAGAACAGGCCATTAAGCCTTGTACTGAACATTATGAAAAGATCAAATGGCATATTTCACAGGATGTTAGGCAAGAATATCTAGGAATTCTATTCCAGTACTGGCATATTAGAGACTCTGGCCTTAATCCAATTGCTTGTCCTAGTTAAAATAAACCTGTGGAATCAATTGCTGAAAGGTAAATCGTAGTTTTCTAAACCCTATTAATTCAATGGGCCTGCTCTAGTTGGAACTAGCAATTGGATTTAGGTCTCACTGTCTAGTTCATTATTTCAGAAACAGAAAACGTGTGTCCTGCTGGGATCAACAACATGCATAAGCTTCATTGCTGACTAAATGTTTTAAGAGTACAAGATGCACTGATTAAAAGAAGCACAATTTTGGACTTGATGAAATCTGCACTAGGAGAAACACAGTGCATGAGCCCAAAACTGCACTGAAGTTTGTCATGGTATCTGCAATGCTGCACAGTTTCATTTTTCTGGCATCAAAGGTAAGCATGGTTGGGCACTTGCCAAAGAATCACACAAGTGAGTGACTTAAGTTATTCATTAGGAAGTTATCGTGAACTACCGGAGGTTTGAGATGGGATAACGGTTTCTGATTCACACTACATGTGTTAATTGGCTCACGCAGTGATAAGTGTTAATGTGCTTGCTTAGTTCCAAGTTAATTGGCTTACCTGGCTTGCTTTACCAGCAATAGTTTGCTGAATGGTCAGTGTTGCTAATCAGTACTGTCTGCCTTTGAATTGTCTCTTAATTTCCTCCACTTTCTACAGTCCTATCCCCAAACATTTGTATGTATATATAAATATACAGAGTGGAATACAGTCATCTCAAGGCAACACTTCATACATTTGATAAAACGTACAGTTTGTGAAAGAACATGTTATTATAAGTTAGTTAGTCTTTAAGGTACCCAAGACTTATTGTGGTTTTTTTGGTATCATAGACTGACATGACTATTCCTCTGGAAAATTCTTCAGTTGGTTGATAAACAAAATGAAAGCCGACTTGTAGATTTCAGAGACTGCAAGCTCAGTGGGGAGAAACTGATGGAGAAGCTGAATTTTCCATGAGAGAAAACCAGCAACTGAGAAGAGAAGGCTGTCATCAGTGATACTGTTGCCTTGTTAGCACTCACTAACAAACATATAGAATAGGGAAGGGCGAAATGTGATCCATGGGCCACGTGCATCCCTCCACAGCCATTCATAGAACCCCTCACTCCACTCCAAGTCTCCCATCACCAACTCTGCTACCAAAAAATCATCACTCCCAAATCCCAGTGATTCTCCTGGGAATCCAGGTGCAATGTCGCTGCTGGCAACTTCCAGGCCCACCAATAGCAACATCTGCTATGAAAAGAACCTTATCAATGCAGAATAAGACTTGCAGAAAGCTCTTCTTGCATCTCACAACACTGAATTCTTTCTACAAGGATTCATACTTAGAAGAAACATTAGTTTTATCAAGACTTGGAGATTCCAGCCAGAGGACTGTGACACCAATTCACCCACTGAAGAACGGACCATGAATCTGCAAGAAGAAGAGGACAATTTCAAAGTAAGGGGCAAATCTAGATGTGAATCCACCGGGAGAGCAATTAAGTGTCTCCACAAGCTCTCTGTGCTCAACAGTGGTCAAAGTGTGTCCTTCTTTCTAATATTACACAGCATATGCATGAGTTGAAAAACTCTGTAATGTGCACAGAATACCCTGGATGCAGGCAGTTGCTCTCTGTCACTCCTTTCCTAACCTCATCACAAAGTGCCAGTGTCACAACATTTCCAGATAGGGTAGAGAACACATCATAACGCACTGTGCAAGGTCGAAAAAACTAATGTTCCATTTGCTGAGTTTTTGGTTAATGTTTGTGCAGTGTCTGCTAATGCACAAGTTCTCAGGTTCAAGCCCGATGTACACAAAGAGGTAATCATATACACTCTAGCTTTCCCCTCTTTTTAAAATTTTCATGTTATGTTGATGTAGCTATTCACATAATTTCTTTGAAAAGTTCCCTTTATTCCCACAATGTATGGCCTCTAATACTCTCCACGTTCTTTCAGTTATTTCAGTTCTAAAGCAGAAGTGCACCATGGTCTCCCTTGTGAGTTCATCTTCCTATGAAAATGAACCATACCTACATTTGGAGCAGCTGCAGCAGACATCCAACAGCCGGCTATTGGATATCGAATATCCAATAGCCGTCCTCCTTTGGTTCAGCAGACCAGGTCAGATTTAGAGCAGGAAGAGTTGCTGGAGAAGGAGCAAACCCAGCCCCAGAGAAAGGTGAAGAGTCTGGCTCAAATAATGCTATGCAAATGGAGTGAAAGACTGCAGTCAAGGCACTGAAGGGAGCACATCTAACAACATTCTCCCTAAATACTGCTGGGAGTCATGGCATTGGCTCAATTTGCTCCCTATATAAGGAGGTTACATTCACCTGCTGAGTATAGCTTCAGTCTTCCTCTCAATAGCTGAGCTTGTGCAAGTGTGTCTAATTGATTTATGACCCTTGAATTGTTTAATGACTAGGCTACCTGGCTACATTTACTCTCTGGAAACCTGTCTCTGATTTATGGCTTTGTTGACCCTGGACTGTTTTAACACTGGATACTTCTTGCTTCCATGGCTTCTGTTCCTCTGTCCTGAAAAAAGAAGGGATGGGCTTTTCCATCTTATAGCTCTAAATCTGCTATTGCTCACTACTGCTACTGCTCACTTCCCTTCTGGAGTGTAACAACTCATAACCCCTATGAATGTGCAGGTGATGTGTGGAGGGAATTTTTGAGATGTACAGTCAGTCCACATTTGTGGGTTTTAGTTTTGCAGATTTTATTATTCATGGATTATTGGCTGTCACCTCTGCTATGTCATTTTTAATAGGGACTGCAAGCCTCGTGAGACTGGGGCCATTTCCGCACCAGGCTATTAAAACAGTGCAGAGCGACCTCCGACGGAGGTCTTCTGCACCATGGAGTGGACTGGGGTGGACTACTTTTTGTAGTTCCATACCTCAGTCCGGTTCGGAGCAACCGGAACTGGTCGCGCAGTGTGCTTTTTAAAAACCTCTTTTAAGAGGTTTTTAAAAAGCGCGGAGCGCGCCACTCCGTGTTGCTCCGTCGCCGCACTCCGCTGCAGATTTGCAGGCGCGCACAAGTGCGTGCCTGCAGATCTGCTGGAGGCGGGCTTTAGGCTGGTGAGCTTCTCCAGTTGGTGGAGAGCCAACCGCCAGCCACCATTTTGGATGTCGGAGCAGTGCGGAGCGACGAGCTCGCACTGCTCCTCGTCCCGACGGACTCGCCCAGACGCTCAAGAAAGCCGGTGAGTTCCGTTTTCACTCATTTCCTTTCTCGCGTGTGGAAAGGGCCTGGGAAACTGCACATGAGGCTTGCAAGTCCCTATTAAAAATGGCATAGGGAAGCAACAGTGGAGGGGGCAGTAAGCCGCACCAGCCACCCACTTCTGCCTTGTGAAGGAACCATGATGCCTCAAAGGAATCCATGGTGAGTTGAATATGGAGGTCATAATTTTTTTTGTGTGTTAAATATGGTTTGGGAGGGTCTAGAGTTATTCGTGGTTTTTCCACTTTCATGGGCATCCTGTGCCCCTAACGCTAGCGAATGCGGAGGGATGACTGTAGTGTGATGCTGGCTGGGAATCAGAAAGGAGATAAACTGGCCAAAAGAGCCTTCGTAAGGCTGGGGTGTTGACTAGTGTTATCATACGTGTAGTGTGGCAGGAAACCTTTGTCTCTGCTCAACCTATTGTCAATGGACTGGAGTTTATGTATATATTCCACTGTGCTGTTTCCCTTTTCAATCTTCTTTTGTAGTTGTTTTGTTTTGTTTTGTTCAAGGACTGCTGCTCTAAGATCTGAGGTGAAATGCCCAGGAAAGCTGAAGTGTTTTACAGCTGTTTTTTGTGTATTCCCATTTCTAATGTCTGATTTATGCCCGTGTATTCCTCTGGCTCAGAGACTGGCCTGTTTGCCCAGTGTAGACTGCTGAAGGGCATTGTTGACAGATGATGGCATATATCACATTAAAGGATAAGCAAGTGAAAGTATCTCTAATATTGTGGGTGATGTGATTAGGTCCTGTGATGACATTTCCAGAGTAGATGTGTGGGCAGAATAGACATCTGTGTTCGTGGAAAGTTCTTGTACCCATATTCCTATCCATGTTGTGTGGACTTTTGTAGGTAAGTAACTGTTTGAGGAGAGCCAGAGTGGTGTAGTGGTTTGAGTGCTGGACTATGACCCTGAAGACAAGGGTTTGATTCCCCGTTCAGTCATGGAAACTCACTGGTTGACCATGAGTGTGTCACTCACTCTCATGCCCAGAAAACCATGTGATAGGTTTGCCTTAGGGTCACCATAAGTCAGAGACCACTTGAAGGCATGCAAGAACAACAACTGCTTGCAACTTGGAGGCTGTGAGAACATACTGCCTCATTTACAGAAAGTAGAATAAGTATAGAGCTCAGCAGTGGCTTCTTTGCTCATGTTTTGATGCTATAGTTCAGGAGATGTTCTTGTCTAATCATAGCATTGTTGTTTATGTCCAAGTGTTTTGATCTTTTTAAAATTTTTAAAGTATTTTTGAGCTGCATGCTATGTATTCTATGTTGTACATCTTAGTTGTACTAGCTTGTTTTGTATGCAAATGGCCTATAGTCAAAGCATTAATAAACTAACTACTACATAGTAAATACTATAGTACTACAGTGAGTGTTATTAGGATCTACTATAGATTGACAAGCATCTCTAATTCCCAATTTTGTAGCGACAATTGGAAGGAAAGCCTTTCTCACTCCTACATCAAGCTATTAGAATCTCCCATCTGCAGAAACTCAGATGTAAATAGATATTTTGAAGTGCAGATCATCTCATCATGAAAGGCAGCAAGTAATTGGCTCATCACCTACAGCCACTCTCATGGACCTGCCTCTGGTTGGTGGACTTCAGGGTTTTTCTAAGGAAAACAAAGTGGACAAACCTAAAGTCTCTTCAAACCTGCTGTCATGCACAAATACTATTGTTAAACAATGCCCTGGAGGACGAGGACTATATTTTTCATCCTTGCAACCCCACAATAAGTCTGGTATGAGTACTGCATATAGCTTGCAATGATTCCAGCCATTCCTTTCTCTTTCGAGCTAAGACTCGATGAAGTAACACACTCCATCTAGAAAAGCCCTCCAAGTTGGTGAATTGAAAGGAAATTTGCTCGGAAACATCTTGTGATAAAGACTTTACTAGGATTGTATTAATTATAAGGATCCCAAGAACAAGTAAGTCATATTTCTTGAGAACAAAATCACTCAATTTGAAATGTACAGAATTCAGAAACTATATAAGTAGGTATCATGAAGAAAAATAAGCTAGAACTTATTTACCATGATCACTATATATTGCTGGAGAAATATCCTGTTGTTCTACCTTTCTTCACTAGTCAAAAATAATTGTTGATACAGAGCCATGAGATACATTTCCTAGCTAACATTCTGAAGATGGCTGGTTATCTGTGAACAGAATGCTAAAATTGCTAATATATTGTTCCATCCAAAATGACTAAGATGAGGCTGTCATGCTTTGGGCATGTCATGAGAAGACATGACTCACTGGAAAGGAAAATAAAGCTCAACAAAATGGAACACAGTAGGAAAAGTGGAAGACAACATTACAAATGGATTGACTCAATCGAGGAAAACACACCCCTGAGATTGCAAAACCTGAGCAAGATTATGGATGACAGGATGATGGATGTCTCTCATTCATAGAGTCACTATAAGTCAAAACCAACCTTACAGCAAATAACAATTGTCTGAACAATAATATATTAAATTCCAGATGACAGAGCTACCATAAAATTCATCAACAATGGAGTTCTGTCATTTCATCCCTTTCAAAAATTGTTCTGAAAATGTTGGCATCCTTACTGAAACATATGATACAAAATCTTTGAAGTTCATTCAAGAAATTTCAGATCCTTTAGGATTTTGATTATCCCAGCAATGAATATTCTGTATTTTCTTACGATGCTTCAAAGATTTTGTTGCAAGCCATATCCTGTCATCTTGCCCACCTTAGTATCACATTTTCCCCTAAGAAGAAATATGCTTGATTTAAATTTCCAAATGATTTGTGTTTCATGCAGAGGAAGAGAACGGGAACTATAATGTGAAATTTTATATAGTTCTAAGTTTTCAAAACTCAGGGACTTCTATAGCCCTGAGCAGAACTTGGAATTTGCTGCCTTCCAAAATGTAATTCATTATGTTACTGGTTCATAGCAGTATCATTGAAGTTGCTACAGAATTATCATATGTTAGTGTATTAATATTAACATTAATCTATATAGAGGGGAAAAACAGAATGCTATGACTTTATTCTTTCATCTGGCCGGAGTCTCAGTCTTGAAGCTTATTGTTACTCCTGCGTGAAGTGGTCCCATGAAGTCATGGGAAGTCCCATGAGAACACCAGAGGCTTCGTTGCTGTTGCTGGCCACGCCCTCCTGCCTGTTCCTATAAAAGGGGACAGACAGTAGAAGGAAGAAGAACACCAGAGGCTTCTTTGCTGCTGCTGGCCACGCCCTCCTGCCTGTTCCTATAAAAGGGGACAGACAGTAGAAGGAAGGAAGAACACCAGAGGCTTCTTTGTTGCTGCTGGCCACGCACTCCTGCCTGTTCCTATAAAAGGGGACAGACAGTAGAAGGAAGGAAGAACACCAGAGGCTTCTTTGCTGCTGCTGGCCAGGCCCTCTTGCCGTTCCTATAAAAGGGGACAGACAGCAGAAGGAAGAAGAACACCAGAGGCTTCCCCTGTCTCTGTAATGGAGACGGACAGTGGAAGGAAGCAAGAAACATCAAAGGCAGCCTCTACTGTCGTTGGCCACACCCTCCTCTCTGATTTTATAATTAAGAGAGGGAGGAAGGAAGGGAGGGTAGGAGTGAGTGGGGGTGTGAGCAAGCAGGGGGTATTTTCTCATGATGGGGGGCGGTTGGATGTTATAGATGAACAACGGGGAGCGACAATAGGTGTTGTGCTGGGCAAAGGGAGATATGGTGATAGCAGGGCGAAATGTCGTTACAGGGGAAGGAGAGAGAGATGTTTAATACCTACCTCACCTTCCGTTCGCCTTGCTACCCCAAGGTATCTGGAGAGCGAACCAGACCACCCACAGAACCTTTCCTTGCTCCTATGCAATGCCAGGTCAATGAAAAAGAAAGCTCATATCATCCACGATCTTTTAAAGGATGAGGAAGCCAACCTGGCATGCTTTACAGAGACCTGGCTGGAGGACGACAGTGGTACAACTTGGGTCCAGGCCTTGCCAGCCGGTTACTCTGTCAGTGAGCAGGTAAGGGGAAGTGGGCAGGGGGGCGGAGTAGCCTTGGATTACAAAGACAATCTTACGCTAACCTGTCCGGAAAACAGACCGCTTCGAGTGTATATACCTGAGCCTGAAGGCAAGGGATAGTCTAGGGATTCTGTTAGTGTACCGACCACCCCGCTGCCTATCAGACTCCCTGGCCGAGCTGACAGAGCTGGTGTCGGAGCTGGTGTTGGAGTCGCCCAGATTTTTGGTTCTGGGCGACTTCAATATCCCATTTGAGACCGGTTTGACGGGTGCGGCTCAGGAGTTCATGGCATCCATGACAAACATGGGCCTATCCCACTTAGTCTCTGGGCCAACACATTTGTGCAGGTCACACCCTCGATGCAGTCTTCAGTACGGAACAGGCACAGCTGTGGGTGGAGATAATAAATGCTACCACATTGTCATGGACGGATCATTTCCTGGTCAGGGTTAGACTTATGGCTGCTATCCGCCCCTGCAGGGGTGGTGGACCTATTAGAATGGTCCGCCCTCAAAGGTTAATGGAACCTATTGGATTCCAGAAAGCCCTCGAGGGTCTTATGGCTGGTATCGCCGGTGATCCTGTTGAAGCCCTAGTTAATACCTGGAATTGTGATCTTACTAGGGCTATCGACACGATTGCTCCCAAGCGTCCTTTCCGGCCTGCTTCAAATCGTAATTCTTGGTATACAGTAGAACTCAGGAATATGAAGCAGGTCGGACAACGACTAGAGCGCAACTGGCGGAAATCTGGACTCTTATCTGACAGGACACGCTATAGAGAATTCCTTCATTCCTATGGAATGGCAATAGATGCAGCGAAGAAGACTTTCCTCTCTGCACGTATTGCGTCTGCTACTTCTCGTCCTGACTCAGATACCCACTCTCCTGAACTCGCTGTTAGAACCTAGTGTAGCTTGCTGTGATGCTTTGAATAATCATTTCGCAGATAAAATCTCTCAGATAAGAGCCGACTTGGATGCCGGTGTTACAGTAGAGGTTACAAATGGAGTGTCCAGCGACTCCATGAATAGGATTATACTGGATCAGTTTCAGTCAGTGAGTACCGAGGACATAGACAAGCTCCTTGGAAATATAAGAAAGACGACTTGCCCTCTTGATCCCTGCCCTTTATGGCTGGTCGTCCAGGGAGGAGTTGCAATTAAGACCCATTTAAGATATATTATTAATGCATCCCGCAGGGAGGGCAATTTTCTCACTTGTTTAAAAGAAGCGGTTATACAGCCGCTTCTAAAAAAGTCCTCCCTAGACCCCCTGGATATGAATAATTATAGACCAGTCTCCCATCTCCCATTTTTAAGCAAGGTGATCAAGAGGGCTATTGGTCTTCAGCTCCAAGCTGTCTTGGATGAAACAGATTATCTAGACCCATTTCAAACTGGCTTCAGGGCAGGATATGGAGTTGAGACTGCCATGGTCGCCTTAGTGGATGATCTTTGCCTAGGTATCGACAGGGGAAGTGTGACCCTGCTGGTACTCTTGGACCTCTCAGCGGCTTTCAATACCATAGACCATGGTATCCTTCTGGAACGCCTGAGGGGGCTGGGGATCGGGGTACTGCACTTAAGTGGTTCCGGTCCTATCTCTCAGGTAGATACCAGATGGTGATGCTTGGGGACAGCTGCTCCTCGAAAAAGGAGCTTAAATCTGGCGTCCCTCAGGGCGCAGTCCTGTCCCCAATGCTATTTAACATCTACATGAAACCGCTGGGAGAGACCATCAGGAGGCATGGAGCAAGGTGCTATCAGTATGCTGATGACACCCAGATATATCTCTCCATGCCTCGGATAATAGCATCAACTAAGGGTGGCATCTCGCCTCTGAACGAATGTCTTGAAGCAGTAATGGACTGGATGAGGAAAAACAGACTGAAGCTGAATCCAGATAAGACGGAAGTACTCGCTGTTAAGGGCCCTAGCCCAGGTATGGAGGTTTGTCAACCAGTTCTAGACGGGGTCACACTTCCCCTGAAAGACTGTGTCCGCAGCTTGGGGGTGCTCCTGGACTCGCGACTTCAAGATGACAGCTCAAATAGATGCGGCGGCCAGGAGTACCTGTTATCAGCTTCGGCTGATACGCCAGCTGCGCCCCTTTCTGGAGCTGGAACACCTAAAAACAGTGGTGCATGCGCTGGTAACTTCACGGCTTGACTTCTGCAATGTGCTGTACATAGGGCTACCCATGTGCTTAGTCCGGAAACTTCAATTAGTTCAGAATATGGCAGCCAGGTTGGTCACTGGTAGACCTAAAACGGACCACATAACACCAATTCTGAAGTCTTTACATTGGCTGCCTATTAGTTTCGGGGCACAGTTCAAGGTGTTGGTTATTACCTTTAAAACCCTTTATGGCCTGGGGCCAGCCTACCTGCGGGATCGCCTTCTCCCATATAATCCGCCCCGCACACTAAGGTCCTCTGGGAGGAATTTACTGCAGCCAGTCAGAACCAGGTTGTCTTCGGTTACCCAGAGGACCTTCTCTTCTATCGCTCCCCAGTTATGGAATGGCCTGCCGGAGGAGACCCGGCATATTACCAGTCTTGACTGCTTTAAAAAAGCAGTCAAGACTGATCTCTTCCGACAGGCCTTCCAAGACTAGTACTTCCACTGCCTCCCACCAATTGTCTTGTTGTTCTTTTAATAGTTAATTAATTGTTAATTGCTGTGGGTTTTAGGGGGTTGGTTTTAGCTGGGTTGGTGGGCGGGGAGGATTGGGTATGTTTTTTAATGTTTTTAATGTAATTAATACATTATTGTTGTTCGCTGCCTCGATCCATCTGGAGAGGCGGGATAGAAATAAATTTTATTATTATTATTATTATTATTATTATTATTATTATTATTATTATTATTTACGTATTGACTCATCATTCAAAACGTGATTCTGTGGGTTTGTTCTAGTTGAGACTAACCCATAGGATTCAAGCCAAAGTTGCTCATTCTCATGCTTTTTCTCTCTCCCTGTCTCTTCTGCTGCTCTTCATCCCAGGGCAAAATGTACTCTGCTACTGCTGCAGCTTACTCTCTCTCTCCCTCCCTCCCCCTCCCTCTCCCTCCCTCCCTCTCCCTCTCTATAACATGCTACACTCCATAATTCCACCATCCCTGTCCCACAACAGTATTCAGCTAATTCTCTCTGGGTCATGATGAGGATGCAGCAATCTCACTCCACATCCCAAAAATGTGTGCCTTCAAGTCACCTGCCAACTTGTGGTGACCCCATGAATTTCATCAGATTTTCTTTGGCAAGGAATACGCAGAGAGGGTTTTGCCAATTCCTTCTTCTGAAATATAGCCCACAGCACCTGGTATTCACTGGTGTTCCCTCATCCAAGTACTAACCAAGACTGACTCTGCTTAGCTTCCAAGACCAGACAGGATCTGGTACCTTTAGGGTATTTAGACACCACGGTTCCTTCTTATATATATATTATATTTAAGAAATGAAATTTGCTCATGGAGTCCTGCTATTCAGGATACTCCATCCCTTTCCATGTTTCTTCCCTCCCAGTTTTGCATTATTCCACCACCCCAAGAATGGCACATTCCATCTATGCTAAATTCAGTATGAGAGCTGGGTAGAATATAGATCAGAACATTGGACTAGGACTTGGGAGATCCAGGTTCTAGTCTCCTGTAAGGCCCTGCTTTGGGGGTCCCCAATATCAGTATGGTTTGGATGGGCACCATACCTAATTGGCATCGTATGTAATTGGCAACACATTTTATTGGCTCTGATATCAAATTCAAACCTGAGAGGTGACGGAGAAGTCAAACTGAGTGAGGGAAAGAATTTGACTGTAAATGTGAGAAGGATAGGTCAACTCAAAACTTCCTCCAGGTAAGACTGAGTCATCTGTCAGGCAAATACACACCATTCCTGTGGATAATGGGCTTAAATAGAAGCTGGAATTTTCCAAAGAATCCAACTGTGAGGAGCCCACCAGGACACTGATTGACAGATATCCAGTCCCTTGTACACCTGGATTCTTTCCTCTTTCCTCACAGCACCCACAACAGACAGCTATTACAACAGACAGCTATTACAACATCCATCATGTCTTTGTCAATCAAAGCACTAAGCCCATCAACAGGCGAAAGACCCATTATCCACAACAGGTTCCCTTTGTCTTGCATCTGGAACCTTCACAGCCACAAGCCATTTTCAGGGTACAAATACCCCTGATTTCAGGATGCCCAGGGCAGTCTCTTGAAGGTCTACCTGTCACTCTGTCCGTCTGGCTCCTGAATGAGAACTGTCCTTAGGTCCCACCTAAGCCAAAACACATTTCTGCTCTTCACTACTCTTCTGGACTGGTAATTATAAATCCCCCAAACCCCTCAGCCTCTCTATAATTTTTCCTCCCTTTTTCTTTCAGTTAGCTCTTGTGTGAATGTGTGATTGTGAGTATCTTGTGTGCATGCATGAGTGAATTCCCCTCAATAAAACACTTTTTTAGGTTCCTTCTGAATCTCTGGCTGGTTCTTTTCCTGCGTGTGCATGTAAATACTGGTAGGAAAGATCTTGCTAAATTGCCCCCCTCTCGCGGCCTCCTGATTTTGAGCTAATTAATTCCCCACTTTTTCAAGGAGGTATTTGGCATTACAGGGTGGTCCTTGTGGCACCTCTGTTTTAGGGTGACACTCCACTGAGCCATGAAATCCACAGAGTGCCTTGGGGTGGGCCACTCTTTCTCTACCTGACCTCCCTCAAAGGGTTGTTATGAGGATAAAATGAGAAGGAAGAGCCATGTACCTCAAGCTCACTGGAGGAAAGACGGGATATAAATATTGGAAATAAATAAACAGTGTAGGGCTCACTACCTTCACTTAGGGCTTTTTGTGCTTTTATCAACCTTGGGTTCCTTTCTAGTACTTTCTTTGTGTCTGTGGATGGTGATATTTCAGCTCCATTACCAGCACTAAACTGGTTATTTTATATTTAATCCTGCCAATGCTTGTTAAGCTCACGCACTGGTGACTTGGGCAGCGCTTTTTTAAACGATTTTCACTGTTCTCCAAGTCATGTCTGGATCTCAATGGCATTTCTTTCCCCTCTTCAATTATCTTATTTTCCCAGTACCAGTTCTAGCTGTAGCCTTCTCATTATGTCCTTCTTTTGAAACCTTAGAAATATTTCTTCTGTGGCATCAGATCAAACGCTAACAATTGTGAATTCAAACACATAATACATATTTTTTATTTAAAAAATCTGGCAATCCATTAGACAGGAAGATATTAATAGCTGATACTTGTTGTGAAACAGCTGCCAATATAGACACTTATACTGAGTGCAGGAAAGGAAGGTGTCTCATTGCCACGTCTTGTTACTTTAACAAGAAGAGAGATTCTGTCAAGCAAAATAAAAGGTGGCTAACAACCAGGCTAAATCGCATGTTGTTTTATCTGTCTTTTTCAAACTGAGTATTCTGTTAGCACTTGACACAGCCTTAAGGGCAACTTTGCCTTAACTTTATAATCAATAAAAGATCACACTGACTGCAGTGTTACAAACCTAATTATTTTTTTTTCCCCTCAAATTTTGTCTCTAACTAAAAGGCATCTGACAAATAATCTTTCTCATCCCTTGAGGTTAGAGGAATCCAGTCATTACATGCAAATTGGATTTATATTGACTGTTTACTGCTCTTGAAACCTTTTGGCATTTCACTGACTAGGCACCAAGCAGTAAATACCACCTTCCAGGCATGGCGGAAGCTCAAATTGATGTAAGTAGAGATCTGTGTTTCAAATGTGATTATGCCATGGTTTGCATGATGACCTGTGTTCCTGGGTACGTGTCTTTAAAAATAAATAGCAATGGGCTGCATCAGAGTCAAATGTTGTGGTTACGCCAGAATGCCCCCCTCCTTTTTGGGTTCGTTTGTCAGGAGTGTAGCTTAACTATGTATTGGACAGGATAAGAAAGGGAAACAGTCATCTGTGCCCCTCTGAGGCCTGAACTTTGGAAAGAAAATGTCACATATTGCCTTCAGCCCAAAACCAGTTTTCAGCAGGAGCAAACAGGTAGAAAAAAGGTACAAAGGACATTCTCCCAGAGCATCAAAAAGAGAGTGAAATAAGCAGGAAATGCAAGGGGTACATAGGGATGAATTGATTTACTGAGGCTGAGAAGAGATAACACAAAGTGGATTGAGCTGATAGTGGGATTCTGGGGAAGTCCAAAAAAGTAGTCCAAAAAAGTAACATTTCCAAGCTTTGCTGAAAGCTATGCTTTCGAAAGATATACCTATGTATATCTGCTCAGAAACCCCTGCTGTGTAAATGGGAAATGGCTGTAGGCTAAAGAGCAATGAAGGATATATATAGGGATCAAGTAAGCCTGTTTTAACTTATTGCAGCATTTAATATGTTTTAGCCTGTTCAACAAGAGCCATCATGGTCTAGTGGTCTGAGCATTGCACTACAACTCTGGAGATCAGGGTTTGAATCCCTGCTCAGCCATGTAAACCCACTGGTTGACTTTGGGCAAATCACATTCTCTCAGCCTCAGAGGAAGGCAACGCAAACCCCCTCTGAAAAAATCATTACAAGAAAGTCCCATGATAGATCTGCCTTAGGGTTGCCATAAGACAAAAACAACAAAAGATAAGGCACACAACAACAACAATAGCAACAATGCTGTTTAACTTATTTTATTGTTTTAATATGGAATTGTTTTAAATTGTCTATTGACTTATCTGTCCACAGATAACTCCTACGATAAACAGAGGGATCTAATATTATATATCAATAAAATCAACCAATATTTTAATAAATAATAAATAATACGGGTGTTATGCAGGTATTTTAATAAATAGAAATTAGGAAATAAATATTTTTGTTGGGATGATCTTCAAGAAAAGGTTGAGGGTCTTTGGGCAGAGAATTTCAAACCCTGGCTGCAGCCATGGAAAAATTCTGATCCTAATCAAAAAAATGTGTAGAATATAGAGCTGTCCTTTTGAGGAGGGAAATAGAATATACTCAGGAGCAGTAAAATATGTTTGGCCAACTGCACTTAAGAAGGCCTCTCATGATCATCATAAATTCTCAGGAAGGCTCATGTTTGAGATGGCAGTCCATAGATTTTGTTCGCATAGGCGCTTCCAAGTTCCTTCCACATAGACTGCATTCGCATAGCCACTTCCAAGTTCTTTCCACACAAACACTCATTCCTGTCCTCAGATAGGCTTGGGAAAGTATTTATTTATATACCTTTTTACAACAGCTATTGCCTCCTAGGAAAATGTATGCATTTATGGTGTACTAAAACTGATGGGAATTCCGTGAGGCTGGTTTTATACCCTTTCCTTGTGTGGCAATCTGTTTTGTCATGGTATCAATGGAGTGCATTCTTGCCCTGCTTTATGAATTTTGAACAGAGTTTTACTAATGGTCTCAGAATAAAAGGACCAATATAGTGGAGATTCATGAATGGACGAACGCACAGTGATATTACAACAAACTAGAAATGTCTGTGTTTTGTTGTGTTAATCAGTGTTCCTGTGATGCTTTTACGGACAATAAATTACTGCTAATGGAACACTGTCCCTAGCACGTAGGAGCAATTTTCCTCTGCCAGACATCTTCAGATTAGGTTTAAAATGCTATTAGACAATCCTAAGCATGTTTTCTTAGAGTTGATGGGGAGCTCTTTTGAAGGCGAGCAGGAGCAATTTTGGACAGGTAACTCAGCAGAGAGCCAGTATGGCATAGTACTTTGAGTGGTTCAAATTCCTGCTAAACCATCAGAATCTATGAGGTGATCTTAGGGAAATCACACTATCTCAGCCTTAGAGGAAGGCAATGACAAACCTCCTTTGAAGAAATCTTGCCAAGAAAACCCTAGGATAGGGTTGCCATAAGTTGAAGTCAACTTGAAGGCATGTAACAACAACCTAGAAGAAGCTGTTTAGGATAAAGCTGCAGGATTCCAGCTGTGCTGCTCTACCAACTGCAAAGCGAGTCAGCCATCAGTAAAATTTCATATGAAATAGAAATACGAAATCATTTTCTAGAGGTAATAGATTCCTGTGGTAATGGATTCTTATCAGTGTGCCAAAGTTAAAGCCAAAAGACATAATTAGGACTAGAACCCTTCAGAGTTTTAATCTGTTGAGAGTAGTATGAACGTAAAATTAACAAGTTCCATTGTATAAGTAAACTCAGTGCTTCATTTTAGGATTATCTTATCATAAGATTTTCAAGGTAGACACTCAGTAGTGGTTTAGCAATGCCGCCTTCTTTAAAATACTAATGAGAGTTAGCTAAACTATTGCAGCAATGGAACACGCCAAAGAAAAGAAAAGAAAACCAACCTCTATTTTATAGATCAATTGTGTATATTATAGGAAACTATGGACTGCTTTAAAAGAAATGAGAGTACCACAATGTTGAATTGTCCTGAAGTGTAATCTGTACTGTGGAAAATAGGTTACTGGGACATAATATGCAGAAATAGAATGGTTTTCATTTGGCAAAGGAGTCAAACAGGGGTGCATTTTATCTGTTTAGTTTATATGCAGAAGATATCATACAGAAAGAAGGATTAGACCTAGAAGAAGGAGATGTGCAAACTGGAGGAAGAAATGTAAGTAATTTAAAATATGCAAATGACACCATATTACTATATGAAAATAGCAAAGAAAATAGCTATACAGAAAATAGCAAAGACTTGGAATGACTATTGGTAAAAGTTTAGGAAAACATTGCAAAAACAGTATTCCATCTGTATATTAAGAAAAAAGTACTTATCATAGAAACTGTATAATTTTAAAGTGGGTGATGAAGACATCATATTTCTGAAAATTGTTTGTCTTCACTGAGTCATTAAATAAAATGGAGACTGCAATCAAGAAATCAGAAGAAGGCTAGGACTTGGAAGGGTAGCAATGAAGGGACTAGAAAAGATCCTCACATATAAAAATATGTTATTGAATACCAGAATCAAGATCATTCTTGCCATAGTATTTTCATTTTCTGGAAAAAAGCTGAGAGGGGAAAAAAATCATCCTATTTGCAATGTGAGACTGGAAAATACCATGGACTGTCAATAAGACAAATAAATTGTTACTAGAAGCCAAAATGCTGAAACTAAGGCACGTTACTATACTTTGGACACATGCTCACTTGACATGACTCACTAGAAAAGAAAAAAAGTTGGAGGTGGTAGGAAAAGAAGATGACTATATTACAAGTGGATTGACTCAATCAAGGACGCTACAACACTCAGTTTGAAAAATATGAATAAGGGTGGTGGCAGCCAGAGCTCATAGAGGTCTCATTCATAGGGTCATTGTAAGTTAAAGCTGACTTGACAGTGTATAACACCAACAAAATGTGCATACAATGGTAGCCCGGCAACACAACCATATACATGTCATGAGCTTCCAGTGCACTCAATAGAACTTATTCCCAGAGAAGAAATTACAGCATGAAGGCTTAGTTTCCAAACAACACGAGCCTGTAGTGTCTATTCAAAAATATGTTCCATGGAGTTCCATGTGGGGCAACTGGGGCACATGCGTCAGGTGCCAATGTCAGGGGGTACAAAAAACAGGAATCCCCCTGCCTTGCCCCCGCCACTGCTCACCTCTCCCCCACCCACCACTTGCCCCTCCCCTGCCTGCCACTGCTCAGCCTTCCCCTGCCTGCTGTCGCTTGCCCCGTCTCCACCTGCCGCCACTCACCCCACCGCTTGCCCTGCGTGCTGTTGAGCGTCGGTATGCAACTCCAAAAGCCAGATGAAGCTCTGCTGTGCCCAAACCCCTCTTAACCTAGGGATGTTGGACATTTCTTAGGACCGCCAACACCCTTCTCTAATTTTGCACCAGCATTGTGGCTGTGTTGCTATTGTGGGTGAGTCTCTGGTTTTAAAAATGGATGCTTAAGTTGTTTTCATGCTACAGATAGCTTAATTTTGTGTATTTCTGTCTATATTGGATTTGTTTAATTTTTTAAGCCACCTTGAGTTCCAATTCTGGAAGAAAAGATGGAATATAAAATAAATGCCCAACAGTTATTTACCCCAAACATCGTTAGACAAATCTTTCATCTGCCTTTGCAATCTCTTCCTGAGACATAGACGGAAAGACAAGTGGTAATGAACTGACGGAAGTGGATGGCATGTTTAGCATTGATAGAGCAAGATCTTTAGCATCTCAGGCCCACTATGTATAAACCAAGCCACATTGCTAATCACACTGTAGCTGCCTCATTCAGATTGTTATCTAGCTGTGAAAGCCATTCTTGCTTTTGGCTACTTGCCTTGCAATGCGAAGGAAGAAGAGGAAAGAGAAAAGAAAAGAAAGATTTCATAAATTAGGTTGAGGTTAGCACTATAAGAAAGTGTTAACCAAGAGGTTAGCACTATAAGAAAGTGTTAACCAACTACCTTTGAACACATGGTTGTAACTTCCATCTTTTGAACATCCACAGGATCAAGAGGTTCCTGACTGTAGAAACTGCCCATCTACTTGTTTAGGCCTTGGCTATCTCATGCCTGGATTATTGTAACAGTTTACTGGCAGGTTTGCCTTCCTGCTCCCTTCTTCCTCTGGTTTTGATGCAGAACAATGTTGTCCAGGTTGTTTTAAATCTGCCCAAATATTAACCTGCTTCTTCCCTTTGTGGATCCGTTCACTGCCTACTAGTTCAGGCCAAGGCCTGTTTCAAACTTTTGGTCCTGATATTTAAAGCTTTGCATTCTAACCTCCCTCAAGTTCAGCTTGTGTGATAAGTTCCATTCAGGAGTTTGAGATCTACAGGCAAAGGATCATAGTTTGTTCCACCAACACGTACAGCTCTGTCAAGGCTGCAAGCCTCTCAAGATTTGGCTGCGCATATGTGGAATGGTCTTCCTTTGGACCACCAGCTGGAGGAGGATCTCGCCTGTTTTCGTAAATGATTGAAGACCTTCCATCTTAAGCCACTGAGTTGTGTTTAAGGTGTTGAGATGGGTAGCGACTGCTGGGGTGTTGGGGATTTCATTCCAAGTATTGTTGTGGTGTTCTGTTTTATTGTCTTTGTCCCTGATTGTATATGTAGATGTTCCAACCTTTGATGTAAAGGGCATTATAAATAAACAGTGGTGGTGGTGGTGGTGGTGGTGATGATATTATCATCATCACCCAAGACAGTTTGCTGCCCAAGATGGAGACAAAGCTCCAACTAATACAGTATGATTTACTTTTGAGGACACATGAACTGGATCACATTGTGCATCTTTAAAGGTCTTTTAGGCATTTACGCCTGCTATTCTTAATCTGGAAGGATGTGCAGAAACATGGAATATTCAGAATATCTCCCAAAATGAGCCAGTCTGAGTTTTAAGACCCTTGAGGGAAGGCTTTCTCTCAGTCCCACCACCATCACAGGTGTGTTTGATGGGAACAGAGGAGAGATCCTTCTCAGCAGCTACTCACAGGCTGTGGAATTCCCACCTTCATGAAGCCTGGTTCGCCCTCTCTCTGCAGGCATTGACATTCAAAAAAAAAATCCATGCCTTAGATTGTTAACTGGCCTGATCTTCCAACTGGGGAGTGCTCTAATTTTTTTGTCTATGTTTTAATATAATTCTTTATTTATTTTTTTTAAAAAATTTTGTATCATGGCTTGTTTTAACTTATATCAAATGCTGCCTTTGGGGGGAGAGAGACAGAAAGAGAGTTTTGTAAATGAATGATTTCTCACCGAGGAATACATAAGACGACCATCAGGTAGGCATTTATGGCTGCATCAGTTCCACAATTAGAGCAGGAGGACTAGAGTGCTTAGTTTCAGCAACCAATCGAAAAATGGTTTCTAAATCACTTTCAAGACCCTCATTCCTACAGCATGTGTTATCCTGGAAGAACTATGTTTGCTCTGCATGCAAAATGTGACAGAGACTAGGGCCATTTCTGCACTACCTTGTTATAGTGCTATTATTCCACTTTCAACATCCTGTGGAATTCTGGGGTTTGTAGTGTTACTGAGGCCAGAGAGCTCTCTGGCTAAGAATTCTAAATGCCCCTCCCTAAACTGCAAACCCCAGGATTCCACGGGATGTTGAAAATGGAATAATAGCACTATAACAGTATAATGCAGAAATGGCCTGGGAGTATGTGGGATGCACCTTCCCTCACCATGGAGTCATTCCCATAAGCTTTGATACATCTGGATTTAAGAACAGGAAAGGGCTTCCAAGCCATTTTAAACCATGACACCTTTTTGTAAAAAACAAAAAATAACCATGTTTCTTCTGTAACATATACACGTATAACTCTTGAGTGGAGTATGAGGCATTTCAGTCATTGCCTACGTATTCAGATACCTTGATGTTCTGCATGATAGGCAGTAAATAACCCTTTTAAATATTCCAGTTTCAGTTTCCTTGCACTGGGTTGAAGGCTTGCTATGACTGTAAAAACAAAAGAGAAAGGAAAACCTCAAAAGGCTGCCTTTATTGCTTCCATTTTAAATTCATGATATTAGTATGAATTCCCCTTTTGCAAAGGACAAAGTAATAAAGGGCAAATTAGAGATAAAAGAAGTAATTTGAAAGCATTGGCATACCCAGTACATCGTGCCATCCCTTTGTTCTCATGTGAAAGTCAACTTTAAAGTTTGAATCTAAACAGAGGATCATTTCAACATCCGTAGCAACTAAATTGTACATCCTAGAGCCATCACAAAGCAAAACATTTTGTGTAGGAGAACCAAATTAAACCAGTGTCACCAGACCAGATCTCGTACTGACATTAATGATTGGAGCTCTAATACAGCTACACTCTGATGAAATCTCAGTTGGGCTAAAATTGTCAATCTAGGTTGCAGAATTTCACTACTTTGAAAAATACAGCAGATCACTTTGCATAACCTCAGATATAGAAGCAGACAAGACTAGACTAGTTGAACTTGTTCAGTAATGGCAGTCTCTATCCCTGCCCAGTCAAGTCCCAAACTATAACTTAAACAGCCCCATGTATGATCTTTCCAAAGTTGAAATGAAAGCATGGACAAGCTATCTTTTTCACTGAAAAGTTACTATGCTGGCTAGGGAAGCTGAAGTACAAAAGAGCTCAGAGGTTGATTATAATGGAATAAATAGACTTGTGGGTTCATTCAGAAGATGTTTCTTTATTCATATTTTAAACCTGAGCCACAGAATTGAAAAGCCCAGTAGCTCAGATGGGCATACAGGAGATGGGATAACATTTATTTATTTATTTAGTTAGTTAGTTAGTTAGTTCTATTTTATTATAGTTGTTTGATCTGATTTTTTTTTTAAATTATCTGTTCTCTTGCCAGAGGGCTTGGATTATGGCATGGTCAGTAAGGATGAAGATAATAAGAAATAATTGAATAAACTGTGTTAAATGTTATATGCTATATGGTTATAGAAGACAATAAGAACAGCCTCACTCAGTAAGAGAAGGGCTTCATTCAGTTTCCAGCAGTGGCCAACCAAATGCCTCTGGCAGACTCATAAGCTCATAAAGCAATAATGTTGTTCCACTGTTGGGAGTGGCACACTCTCTTTCAGCAAAGGAAGTGTAGAAATAGGAGGAGAGAGGCAATCAGACTGAACCAAACAAGAGTAAATGGTGGATGTTCCCCAACTCAGTATTGCTGAACATGTAGCAAGGAACATTCTTTGTTAGGAGGGCAGAACAACTGGTTGTTCAGATTTAAATGGCCTGTAACTTCCATCAGCCTTGGCCAGCAGAATCAAGGTGAGGAATGATGGGAGTTGGAGTCCAACAGCATCTGAAGGGCTATGGATTCTCCTCCTCTGATTCCATGCTCAAAGACAGAGGTTTGAAGGTTGCTCTTTTCCTGCATCCACTTCATTCTGGCTTAGCATCGATGAGCAACAGAAACTGTTTTATCAGAATTCTACACAGAGAATCTTACTGCTTTCTTTTCTTAATGCAGTCATTTTCTCATGCCTTTTGAAAGAGAGCTAGAAATGCTTATTTCTTTAGGATTTCAAAGAAATAACAAGTTGAGTGTGCTTCCCACACATGCAAAATCACTGATGCCCTTCCAGTATTTTCTCTGACAAGCATTTAAGGCATGAATTGTTCATTGGTCACAGTACCACTTAAAGGGGAGGGGAAGCCCTTGTCATTCAGTAATTAGACCTTTGTACAACAACTGACGTTTTACATGTTTACATCTCAAAATGCCTGGTGCTGTTAAAATCAGGAGAACAATCTGGACAATAAATCATACTTTACCAGCTGAGACAAAACAGGAGCTGATCAAAAACTGCGTGAGGCTTGAACTCCCAGAAACTGGCAACCAATAAAGCAGGAGATTCACCACTGAATGAAAAAAACATAAACAGAAAGCTAACCATTGTGTGAATCTATCACTGCTTATACAGTGGTGATGACATATATGGGGAAAACTCTGAAAGGAATCCCAGTTTATGACAACAGAGCAGGGCAATGAAATATGGCAGGAGTGATGAACAGTCTATATTGCAAAAAGCATTTCCACATGAAATTAAAAGGCACCCTTGAATCTCCATTCTTAGTGCCATGTGGGAGCATTCTCAATGCAGAGCCACACAGCATCATCCTACCATTGATCAGTTATGGATGTTTTCCACATGTCATTGTATTTATTCTTCTGAAAGTAATTTTTCATCCAATGCACTTTTCTGGGAAGAAATTTTACAGAATACTTCACAGTGAAAATGCACAAAATTACTTAGTATCATAAATGGACATAAAGTCCAACTGTATATACATCTACTCAGACGTGACTTAACTAGAGCTCCTTCATAGATAAATGGCCGAAATAATCCAATTTGTTGCTGGGATTTACTCTAAGGTAAATATTATCCATTGGAACCCCAAACTATAATCTTTGCACATTTTGTCAATGAATTCCACTCACTTCTCTTTTCAAGGATCAAAACTGTGGGTGATGTTGTTTTTGTAAAGGATTCACATATTTCACTTTTGCCATCTGGCGGTAGCAGCTACAGTTGCAAACTAAGTCTGGCTGTGCCACCTTGTGGTTTCTTCTGGGAATTTTGGCAAGAATGCAAGACAATTACAAGGAGCACAATAAACTACTGAGACAGTAGGAGTGGTAGGATTTTCAGTGTTTGATCAGCTTACCTTTTAGGTGTAGAATCCAAAAGGACACAAAACTGAGTGATACTGAGAGTTACCTTTTCTATTTCACCCTGGATCAAAAGAAAGAGATTTTGTTTTTAAAAAGCAGACTATGATTTAGTTAGGTCACTTTGTTCTAATAGAGAGCATCTTTGACTCAATAGCTGCACAAAAGGCAAAAGACGAGCAGGCTAAGTGTGAGACTTACCAAAAGAGCATTATGTGTTACTCGCATATGAGGAAGGAGAAGGTCTATTCAATTTCTTTCTTTTTGGCAGCTATTAATGGCACAGGCACCCTGCCAGAAAAATATGGTATGCCTAGTTGTTGTTGTTGTTGAATGTCATGCTTTAAGATGGAGTTTTCATTCAAGGCTAGAAATTATGCAGCTGTCTGGATCTTGTTGGACTACAACTCCAGACTCTCCAACTGTTCAGTTTGGCAGGGACAGTCCCAATTAATCTTCTGTCACCCCATTTTTTTCCCCAGCTGCATTTTAAATGTCCCTCTTCTCTTTTTGTCCCCCCCCCCCTTCATCCTCAGCTTACTCCAGTGGCTGCAAAAGTAGTTTTCACTCAATTAACTCAGAAGGGGGGAAGAGGAGAGTGGGAGTGTGCAGTTTTAATTCTGATGAAAATCCTAACCATTCATTTATTCATTCATTCATTCATTCACATAATTCCTACTCCCCATCCCCAACATAATTTTATATTATTCTCAAGGCGGCTGACAAAAGTAGTAAAAACCACATTAAAAGTCAATAAAAATAGAAAATAATAAAACAAAGCAATGCAATGCAATAAACTGAACCAGCAGGGGTGTACCCCAACAGTCACTCAAATAAGCACTGATTTAAAACACTGACATTTATGGTTTTTGACTGCCATACAAAGATTAGCAGTGACAGCATTAGGCAAACCTCTTTGGGGAGGGCATTTTGAAGGCACAAAGTAAAGATCTTTACCTTCAGTTGCCACTTGCTACATTTCAGACAGTGGAAACATCTAGAGAAAAGTTTCAAAAGAACTAAGCAGCTCAGTACAGGAGATGACAGTCAAAGAGTTATTTTATATATTCATTTTATGCATTTCTAAGTGGCCTTTCAAGACTGCAGTCCTCCCAGGGCAGTTTACAACAAGCATAGGATTTTCAGGGCTCTTTCACACTCCACCATTATAGCACTGTGGCTCCAATTGATTTACCAAGGTATCAACCTACAGAATCCTAGTAGTTCCATTTTATGGAGTTTGTTTGTTTGTTTGTTTGTTTGTTTGTTTTATAACCGGTTTTCCTCCCAGAAGCCCCCAGCCAGCATGACTAATATCAATATAATTATGTGAATGCATACAATGCATTAACATGCATACATGCACCATTCCAAATAGAGAAAGAATTCTGACGAAAGTGGGATTTCCAAAGAATACTCCCATATACTGAATTGCTGCCATATTGTGCCTGGGAGAGTTTGTTCATTAGTAGCTATAGGTGCTTTTAAAGTCAAAGGCAAAAGCCAAGGACCCACCCAAGAAAACACAATTCCTGCTTCCTCCCACAAACCTGTCCATATCAAAAGTCCTCCCATTTCCAGCTACAGATATAACTGGACTGCAGTACTCATCACACTCCACTTTGGCCATGCTGGCTATGACTTACAGGAGTTGCCACACAAAGACAGGTAGTCCCAAGCAAAATGAGATATCAGTACCAGACCATGATCACTATCCAAAAAGACTTATAATGATAAACTCCAGAACTTTATGTGCTTTGACAATGGAACCTTGGTAAAACAGATCACCAAGAAAAGGGGCAGGCAACTTATGGATTTCCAAATGTTGTTGCATTGCAACTTCCATCAACCTTGGATAGTATTTTTCATTATTTTTTTTATTGTGCAAAAATCATACAAGAAAAGGAGAAGGAAAAAAGGAAGAGAAAAACTTTAATAAAATAAAAATATGATGATACCTGAAAAAATCGAGTTAAAAAATTTACAGAGAGAGAATTCGTTGAAACGTAACCAAATGTCCAAATAGATACCTAAACTAAGTTGAGATCTCATGAAGAAAGGTCATCAGTCTACTAAATAATAAAAGATGGGCATTTATTCTTCCAGTGCTGTAATGTGCATTTTAACTACCAAAAGAACAGAGAGAATGCTTTCCACTGACCTGTGGATAGTTCAAAGTGATAGCTGAATAGTTCAAACTATGTGCAATTCTGCAAAATTCAAAGAATGCTTCAATGTAATGTTACTGCAGGTAATAACCTCCCACCTGCAGCACTGGCATCAAAACAAGCTACAACTGGGCACAAATTATTTGAAGGATGTACAACAGAAATTACACCGTCAGCAATTTGCTGGCTTGTTCAAATCTTTACTAAAGAGGTTTTGTGGTGTCCAGTATACTCAAGATTTTTTTTTCATGTATATTCCCTAGGCAGCATTGCTACAGTTAGGAAATGACAGGAGCTGAAGTCAGCAACATCTGTAAGACCACAAATTGTCCACCACAAATTAGAAAATGGAAAGTTGCAAAGCTGAGACAAAAGGGGAGGACTGAATAAAATGGGCCAAAGCACGAGAAAAAGATAACAGTTTTCACATTTTTAAAACGGACTCTGCAATTGTGGCTTCTTCCTCAAAATTCTGGCACATTTTAAGAACTGGAGATTCCCCTCCAGGCTTTCAAAGTGTGTAACCTCAGGATTTCAAATTGAAAGACTTAAGTTCTAGTTCTGAGAGTGGCATTTTGTATTTGCTTTTGCTCTTTTTTTTCCCCCTCTGTGTAGTAATAGTTTATCTGTTGCAGCTAATAAAATTATTGAAATTCAGTATGGGACTTATGTCTATGTAAGTGGGGTTATGTCTGCAAGAAACAGAACTGAGCGGTTTTGCAATGCCAATATTCAGCAAGGAGCTGCCATGACACTACTATATAGGGGGGCCAGTGAAGTGACCACTGCACATTGGGCACTGATGCACATCAGAACACTGGCTAGGGAATGTGGACGTGCATCGGTAGAATTCAGGGCAGAGCAGAACAGTCATATGCGTTGTTGCAATCCACTAGGACCATTCCATAGTCCCTCTGCTATGCAGAGATGTATGCATAAAGTTATGCAACATAGACCCTGATTTGGAATGTGGCCATAGTCTCCAGTATTTATACATTTACAAAACCCAAGAGCAGCAATTCCTGGGCTGGAATGTGCCAGTATGCTCTCAGAAACAATGGGCTCATCCAGACTGGTCTAGAGAAGCAAGGATTCTCATGAAATAGGTTGTTGAGGTTTGCTTGTCATTGCTGCATACCCACTTTTTGGGGCCGTTTCTTACAATTTCTTCATTCTGTGCAAAGACTCTTCCAGAGGTTTTTTCTTTTTTCTTTTTTAAAGGTTGTGGTTTCCTGAGGTGTTCCTATGGTTTGAAGGGTAAACTTTTTCCTTTCTGAATATTTCAGTTTTTAATTTTAGAATCATGGTGTTACAGTGCAAAAATGCTAGCTTGTCAATGCATTATAATGCTAAAAACAATTCAAAAAGAAAGGATGAAAAGAAAACATATTGTTCCAACATGCTTTGGAATTAAAAATAAATCCACCTAAGAGTGGGAGCAAAATATTGTAGGTGGTACCAGGAATTGACAAAACATAGTCCGGGACTGAAGGAGTGTTGCTGGAATATTTTTCAAAAAGCCCTGAGAACTAACAAATCCTACAACTTCCTGGTCTATTTGCCCCATTTGAAGGAGCCTTATGTCTTCTTTCACCTTTTTTTTAAAAGAAAACTGAAGAACCACATAAAAAGGACTATGAAAGCATGTCCACTTGGGGAAAAGTGTCATAATAAATGTAATAAAATGGCACTCCATATTAATAGCAAAAAAAAGTTCATACATGTTTAATAGATATATGCAGAGATTTGGTATTCATTGATCAAATTAATGAACAGACCACAATGATGCATACAGAAAGGTGAAAATAAGAAGTAATATTTAGTCCATTAAGAAACCACTTAAGGTTCCAGGAACCCGATCAAGCCTGAAAACACCCAGCGGTGAGAGGGAGGTAATGAATCAAGCTTGAGTCATGACAGTGAGTTAGATTTGGATTTCATCCTGGATGGACAAGAGATGATATCGGAGGATGCAGCAGTAATCAAACGATATAGTGAGCATGGCTGTGTGGTTTTGCAAAGGGTTGTGTTTATTTTTTCCATTTCAGGCCTTGTCTGGCAATTTGGCCAAAGTAAATGAGAAAAGGAAAGATAGCAAATGTTTTTTGTCAATTAGTTTTTAGTTCTGAATTCTGATTGTGATTATTGCTCACTTGTAATCCTGGACGACTATATCTTGGCTTTCATTTTTATTTTATTTTTTGTTTTGTTTTACTGTAAAGTGCTTTGGTATTATTATTATTTTTTAAACAAAGATGGAATTTTTTGTGCAATAATAGTGAATTATCTTGCCATCTCAAAGCTGGAACAGTGTAGCTAAAATATGTGCTCTATAGGTATTGAAAGCAATGTCTTGGATCCAGAAAGGCAGTGCAGTCCTAAATCAGAGATGCATTGACTGTAGCATTTTCGATAGCAGGCAGAATCCCCTCTTCCCAATGGAAACTTCTTCTGTTGGCTGATCTTTCTCTTTCAGCTACAAACTGCCAACAGAAGAGCCCCAAAAAGGAGAGACAAGGGGTGGGATGAGGGATGAGCTCAGCTATGCTAAATCCAGATCTTCTGCAGTGCAGGGACATAGCCATAATACTAGTGCAAAGTGAGTCCTAAGCAATTTCCAACAGCCCCTAGGCTGGGGGGAGCTTAGATTCAGCAAAAATTCAGCTGGCCTACTCTTAGTTCGCCTGTCTCTCTGCCCTCATGACCAGCTGAGGACTGTGCTCTAAGCTAGTGTAGTAGAAACCAGAAGATCATTGCATATTGGATATGGATGATATGAATTAATTGTTCCATTATATTAGTATTCTTGACCTGTTATGCTAACTTTCTTAGTTTAGTTCTCCCAGGGAATTTTGTGGCTAAGTTGTGGCTTTCATTGTTGTCATATTTATATAAACTTGGCATCTGGCCATATTTGTCATTAGTCCATGTTTGGCACAGTCTTGGAACACAGAGAGGAATTGAACCAAGCACCTGCTAGAGATACAGCCCTAAAGTTAGATGTAAAAGTAGATAGGTAGTTATAATACACATTATTAATCAGTTCATAGAGAAAAAAGAGCTTAAACACAAGTATTATTACACAGCATGAACTGGAATGAGTGCAGAAGCATAGTTGGTGAGCGGTAGCCTATAAAAATCCCTGCAGAACTGGCCTATGGGAGCTCAGCAGAGACCAGGGGGGACTGCAAAGGTGCTATGCATCATTGGCCTAGAATAGCCCCTCTGTTGCTTCTCTGGGCTCCCAGCAGCTGATTGGAGAAGTGAGCTGTTCTGTTGCTTGCTTTTAGTGTGTGTGGGGAGGTGTTGAACATTTGTAATTATGTCTGCAGTCTAATAAATCTGCTACTCTTTTTCACCCCCTTGTGTGCTTTTTGCCTCTATATCCTAAAAGAACAAGCCTGAATTGGCAATACAGGTATTTCTACTTAGGTCTCATTGAAATTTATGCCTACAATCTTTTTAATTTCAGTGAGAGCCAAATGCAACCCTGAGTGTATTTTCTCATAAGTTCCAATTCCACTTAGTTGGACTTAGCCTTAGGTACAGAGTTTCTAGATCTCATAGCTTGGATACTCTTCTTCTAGTTCTGAATGGGAGGGAGAAGAATCTCGTGGTGAGAATGCTGGCTTGAAAAATGTGTGTATACATATTTTCCTCCTTTATTAGACTTGGTGTTCATTTGTGGGTTTTGTTTGTTTGTTTTGTCGGCATACTCTATGCAACTGCAGCTGTGCTTTAATGTGTCATACTTAATGACATCGCCAGAGGCCACTCCTTATAACATTACCCTTGAAACATTTCCAGGGCCCTGGCTGTCAGATAAGGGCCCTGAAATTTCAGGGACTGGGGTAGTTCTGCCCTGACAAATCAATTTATGTAAGTGTGTACTGTTGGAAAGAGGCGTACAGCCTGTAAGTCTTCAGATTAAGGCCCTTTCCGCACAAGGCAAATGAATTGCTCCGTGCCGTTACTCACCACTTCTTCTTAGCTTGAAGCAACGCGGACTCTCCCTTAAGCCCTTCTGCAGGGCTCCTCCGTTTGGTCCAGGGCGAATCGGAGCAGTGCGAGGTCTGTAGATCCGCACTGCTCTGGCTAAAAATGGCAGCTTCCTGTTCCTTGTGGGTCCAGACCAACCACTGACACTGGCCACACCCACAGCCCACCCTCCGCTGATAGCAGGCTTGCATTGGTGCAAGCCTGCACATCTGCACAAGTGAGGAGGAACACAATGGCGTGCTCCAGAAGATTGAAAGACCGAATTTCTCCGGTCTTCACTTAGCACGCTGGAGGACCACTTCGGGGCATCTTAGATCAGACTGAGGTGCGGAACTAAGGTAAATAGTCTGAACCTAGTCTGATCCAAGGTGCAGACGACCTCCGTGACAGGATGCCTTGGCCTGTTTTAACTTCCTGGTGTGGAAAGGGCCTAATTGTAGTGTGGTAGCATAAAGAGAGAGATCAGCTGATGGAGAGGAAAGTGAGTGAGTGAGCAATATGAGAGTACACAGGGAGAGAAAATGATGGGATATCATGAAGTGGAGATGCTACACCAAAAGGTGGGGGACCTTCAGGTCTGCCAGCAGTGCCAGTGTCTCCTTAGAAAGATGGGGAATTATAGCTCACGGAGGCCTGTAAGAGGGGGGTAACCTCGGGACCTTTTCATCTGTGTATGTCAGTACTAACTGTATGGCACCAGTTGAGAGTTAAAAGAATGTCTTTATTCACACACACACACACACACACACACACACACAAGCAATCAAACAATCTCACGAACCACACAAGGCTATTGAAGGTAAAGAAGAGAAAGATCGGATAGTGAGAATTTTGAGGTGAAGTGGATGATAATTGTCCTATCTCAATCCCAGCCACACTGCTGATAAATCAAACAAAATGAACTGAATGGCTCCCAGTTCACTACTTACTTTTATTCAGTAAGCACAAGGTCAAAAATAAAGTCCAAAAGAATTCAAAGGCAAGAGAGTCCAAAGTCAGTCAGGGTAATCCAGAGTCAGGCATAGAGTTCAGCAAGGCAAACAGAGAGGTCAGATAAGCTGTGATAACTCCTGGAGGGGAAGAGCAGCAGCTATGTAAGTCAACCACCTAACACAGCTGTTGCCTGAGTAATTCTTGCTGGTTATAAATGCTCTGGGATTGACGTAGGCTCTCTCTTTGTTGTCTGCACTCAGCAAAGGTAGGTACTGGTAAGTTATCTTCTGTGTCTGAAGAGGCAGGACTCTCTGCTGGAGATGGCATCACCCCCTGTTCTGTTTGTGGCACTGTAACCTCTTCCTGTACAGCAGGTCCTGACATGCCCCTCTTTCAGCCTTTGAAATGTCCCTTGCTTCAGACTCTGAGTCACAGTCCATGTTCCAGAAGCGGGGCATGACAATAATTACCATTCCAGAAGCAGAAGAGAATCAAGGCGAGGTGTCTCAGACTGGGGTGGTGGTGGTCCTAAGAGCAGTACAATGAACAGGAATCTGGGGGTCCTTACATAGTGTAACTCGCCAACGTGTGTCCAAAGTACTAGCAAACAGCTGGGCTTAGGACAAGGGTTTAAATACTCTTTTTCTGCCTTGAAGGGGAACATGTTAATTGCTCGATGGCGGAGCTGACAAAAAGGGGCTTGGAAGGTTTTGTTTGTCTTTACGGCAGATGACAAATCATTGGGGAGGAAGGTTGCTTTTCTTGCTTTCTTTTTTGTGGTGGGAGTGTAGAGATGCCTCATTTTTCAAGTTTCTCTGAAGCATTCTGAAATAGAACTAGTGCAGATGCACCTTAGTGATCACAATAAAACATTTCTGGAATATATATGTATATGTATGTATGTGTATATATATATATATATGCCTTATATATATATTCAAGAAATGTTTCATTATGTATCTAGAAACCAAAAATTAAAATAAACACAAAAACATTAAGCCAAGGTGTTATGCTGTGCAATCTCCTGCTTTGGATGTTATGGATGAGATGCATCAGTTAGGCCCTTTTCGCATGGCAGTTTTCAAGCGAAAGGGCCCCTTGAGCATCACATAAATGTCAGGAGTGGTCTGCATGATGCAGTCCCATTTCCGCCACGCTCAAGGCCCGCAAGCGCAGCAAATACGCATTTTCTTATTTTCGGCTTTTAGCCGAAATAAGCCGCGCTTGCACAAGGCTCACGGGCCTGGGCCACACTTATCTGCAGTGCGGAGCCTCTGGAGCCGGGCGGGTAGCGCTTCCTCTGCTCAGTGCAGCCTACAACTCCCAGGCTGCACTGCGGAAGGAAGGGGCAGGGTGCAGGCGGGGCTCTCGCACGAATAGGAAGGAGCTGCAGAGCCCAAGCAGCAGGGAAGCAGGAGTCTTGCGAGAGCCTTGCTGCCCAGGCTTTTCATGCAAGGCCCACATTCCAGCAGCGTTAGAAGGTAAGCTGCGGAAAGGGCCTTAGAAATGCTTCAGAAGCGGAGCATACTACCAGATGGTTTTACTAGATACCTAGAAAATGTGTTCTTTGTCTTTAACTAGATATTTTGTGGGAAGAGTCTAGAAAAATAGTATGTCCAATCTCTGTTCACTGGCCTCTTCCAACAAGAGTCAGTGCAATACAGAAAGCTGCCTTATAGTGAGTCTGACTAGTCCAGTATTGTTAAGACTGAATGGCAGGAGTTTTTCTAGTCCTAACAGGAGACGCCTGGTATTGGATGTGGGACTGATGTCATGCAAAGCATAAGCTCTACCAGCAAGCTGTGACAGAGATCAATAAGACATTGCTGATCTATATGGCACTGTCATACACCAAGACCAAGAGAAAGGGCCAGCTTATTTTCTACACCACAGCCAAAGGATATGGAGGAAGTAGAATTTCTCTGCTACTTTCAGACTATGGGTAGATGTACTTAGTGGCATAATGCTTTGAGTGCTGAACTAGGACTCCAGGAGATGAGGGTTCAAGCCCATGCACAACCATGAAAACCCACTGGGTAACCATAGACAAGTCATACTCTGTGAGGCCATTTCCTTACTATGCTGTTATAGTGCTATTATTCTACCTTCAACATCCTATGAAATTCTGGGGTTTGCAGTTTAGGGAGGGGCATTTAGAATTCTTAGCCAGAGAGCTCTTTGGCCTCAGTAAACTACAAACCCTAGAATTCCACAGGATGTTGAAAGTGCAATAATAGCACTATAACAGTGTAGTGCAGCAAGACCCTCAGACTCAGGCCCTTTTCGCATAGCATTTTCCATGCGAAAGAGGGCCTGGAGTGTCGCGTGATTGTGAGGAGCGATCTGCACGACGCACTCACAATCGCACAACACTCCAGGGGCTGGCAGGCGCCGATCACACACCTTTTCATTTTCGGAGCCTCCGGAGCTGCGCCGGTCACACTTCCTGCCCCAGCGCAACCTGGGAAGGTCCCAGGCTACACTGCAGAAGGTAGAGGCTGCTCGTGCAATCCCCGCACCCCAGTGCCGGAAAAAGGTAAGGTGCAGAAAGGGCCTCAGAGGAAGGAATTGGTAAACCCCCTCTGAACAAGAAAAGCGCTTGAATAAGTTCACCGTAGGGTCACTACAAATTAGCAACAACATGAAGGCATGCAATAACAACTTCTTTACACAGTTTATGAAAGAGAAGATAACAGATTTTTCCAGACTGTACCACATTACATCAGCAAATTCTGAATATTCAAGTAGAATGTCCTCAGGATCAACCCAAGGCCTTTTTGCAACCACAGGAGAAAAGATGGTATCTCCATTCAACACACCAAGACCAGAGTGGAAGCAGAATTTAATTTCAAATGTTGTGATGGAACAGTTATCCACTGTGTCTGAGGGCTGCCAATTAGCCATGGGGATATATGGCAAGGCAAACTGCGTACTGTCCAGAGCTCTGTTCCACAACAGAGGCACGTGGCTGCCTCATTATGCCTAAACCTAGGGCCCATCTTAAGTGTCGGGAAAGAAGACACAAGACATACCATAGAAAATTTATTGTCCCTGGTAAAAACTGATGGCACTGAAAAATAGGGAACAGAGTAAACTTAGGCCTGAAAACTTCCAAAGTGCCTGTCCATTTTTACAAACCACAGATCACAAACAAGAAATTCCATTTTATGTAAATATATAATGAATAAGCTCACTATGTACACATTTTTTAAATTTCTTTTTCTCCTTTCTAGAAGGTGGGGGGGGGGGAATTCTCATCGTGTTTTATTGTTCCTTTCCAACAGCCCACTTCTGCTCTCCAGCAGGGATCAAGATAGCTGGTTCATAATAGGAAGTGCTATATTATGGAACCTTTTTCATTATTATCCCTGCTGTTCACTGGAAAGCTCCAACGTGTTTGCACAACGATCATAATGTGTATTTGTTAATGGAGGCACACACAGAAAATGAATGCTCTGATGAGACATTCGCCTTTGAATAAATACTGGTCAAATGGCCAGGCTCCAAGATATAATTTGAAGAATAAAAAAAATACTGCTCAAACTCATTGCTCCCAAGCTAAAACGGCACTCCAATACACACATACTTTACTTATTATGCTTTTTAAATTGTCACATTTGAACATGGACAGACATCAATACTTGTGTCACCTGACTGTTTGATCCTAGAAATGTGTCAAAGCTAAGGCAAACACATTTAACAACAACAACAACAATATAATGTGTGTGTGTGTGTGTGTCTGTCTATGGCAACCATGACCCATTTGGAAAAAAATGTATTTTTTCTTTTTATTCATGCAGGTTTCAGTGTCGAGTTTGAACGCAAAATTCAAAATGGCAGTGCAAAAAGGGAGTCAGTAGTAACTCCTCTGGAAAATCTGTATACATCTTTAAAATTCATAGTGTTCTGGGTTATCAATTTACAGTGTTTGGGTTATCATTGGCTAAGACAGAGGCCATTTCCACACTACACTGTTATAGTGCTATTATTCCACTTTCAACCTCCTGTGGAATTCAGGGGGTTTTAGTTTACTGAGGCCAAAGAGCTCTCTGGCTGAGAACTCTAAATGCCCCTCCCCGAACTGCAAACCCCAGGATTCCATAGGATGTTGACAGTGGAATAATAACACTATAACAGTGCAATGCAGAAATGGCCCTGAGACACTACTATTAAGATTCCTAAGGCAGGAAATAAGTTGAGAAAACAAAAGAAGGTATTGTTGTTAAGATTCCTTAGGGCTTTTATTAGGGAGGCAGAAAACAGAAAAGTATTCTCCAACATACTGCCAGTAAGATTCCTGAGGGTAAAAGGGCAGAAGCAAGAAAACAAAAAGATCCGTGGTCTGTATCCAGGCAGTGCCTAGTACATTTCAACTAGCATTTTAATTAGTCAAATTGCAAATCATTTGCAAGTAAGCAATCAAAAAGATGTTTTCATTTCATGTAATATCCATCTATGATATACGGTTATTTTTAAATGTGAAATGTAGAACTTGGAAAAGTTACCCTTTTGGACTACCACTCCCAGAATCCCCTAGCCTGCATTTTTTTGGAAAAAAAAACTCTGTATCCCGCTTTTTTTAATGCTTAAATGCCCTAAAGGGACCAGATTGTATCTGATCTTGGAAGCTAAGAAGGGTAAATCATAGGTAGTAGTTGGATGGGAACTGAATACCAGGTCCTATAGGCTATATTTCAGAGAAAAGAACAGGCAAAACCACCTGTGAGTATTCCTTGACTAAAAAAACCTTACAGAATTTATGAGGTCACCATAAGCTGACAGGTGACTTGAAGGCACATACACACAGGCATACACATCCCACTTTTCTCCTACAACTGGCCTTCAAGCCTTTGCCTGAGAGATTATTGGAGTTCTAGTAAAAAAAAAAATTCAAATGTTGACACAACGTGAAGACGGATTTTATGGATTTTACAGCAGCCGTAGAAGCTTGATGAAAAAGGAGAAAGAGGAAGAGGAAGAAGAGATGTTCTCTTCCCTGCTGAAACAAAAACGTCGTTGAATGTTGTTTCTCTTTGACAGGAGCCACCTGTTTGATGCTGCTGGTCCTAGATTCTCTCCACATTGTACCACTTCATGACTTTGGAAAACTTAAAAAAAGGAATAGACCCACACACGTGCCTGCCTGCACACATATGGGTCCATTACCTCATCAAGAACAAATTTTGTTTCATGGCTGAAAACAATGGTCACATAAATGGTTTGGCATTACTTTGGGTTTTCCTTTGTTTTGAAAAGATGCATTGTTAACTCTAAACATTCAGGCAATAGTAATATTTATTCAGCAAATGTATCCTACACATGAAGGATAGTGCTGTTTTTTAATGGGGTAAACATTTTTGAACTTTCAAGTATAATGAACACCCTATTTAAAATGTGGGAGGGGCATAGAAATAGAAGTCCTAATAAAATGCTGTGAATTTGGATATAAACAACTAGTATTTGTAATTTAAATGCTTCTAGTAAGAGCTGCTACAAAATCTGACTTATAAGGACTCAGATAAATTAAGTAAAACATGTTTTGACCGCAGTCTTATGCCCATGTACCAGTGACTAAGCCTCATTTAACCCAATAGTAGGTAGGGCCTTTTCACACTACATAGCGTGTATGTGGGTAGCTACACCTGCAGCAAGTGCAAGTGGGATGCTCTGTTGGAAGAGAAGGTACAGCAACTTGAGGCCCATGTATCACTCATGGCCCATGTATCATTAGGAAGCTTGAGCTTTTCTTGGACAGAGCAGAGCAAACTGTTCTGGAGGAAGAACACATAGGAAATGTCTCTGAGAAAGTCAGTCCCCAAACCCAGAGGTAGACATTTGGAGGAGTGTGACACATACAAATAGAAGGAGCAGGGATCTATTTGTAGCTCTTTTTCTTATAAGTAAGGATGACAGACAGGAGCAGGAGCAAGAACAGTGTCAGTCATCAGAGAACATGCAGGGAACCTTGGAATATTCAGCACAAGGATTGGCCCCTGCCAATCTCCAAAGGAGGTGTATGGTGGTGGCAGGGCACTCCCTGCTGAGGGGGATAAAAGCAGCGTTTTGTGGGTCTGATACAGCGGTGGAGCTTGGAGTGCATGGAGGGGGGGTGGGAGGGGGCATGGCCACGGCACGGGGATGTGAGGCATGCATTCCCCTACAGTGCATGGGGGAATGGCCACAGCGCATGGGAGCGTAGCCACAGTGCACTGAGGCATGGCTACAAGCCAGGACGCCCAAAAAACATCGTCGCCTGGGGTGAACTGCCCCCATTGCCCCCCCATCCCTACATGACTGGTCTGATAGGACGTCTTGTGAGGAGTGTTGTCTCCCTGGAGCGAAAATCCATGATGTAACACAGTGGCTGACAAAATTGGTCAAGTCCAATGCCCATTATCCCTTCCTTTTGGCCCATGTGGGAAACAGTGACACTGCAAGGCACAGCCTTCAAGAGATCATAAGAGATTACGAGGCTCTGGTAGGAAGCTGAAGGAACTTAATGCACAGGTTGTCATTTCGTCTCTTCTCCCTGTTGAAGGACATGGCCCAGGAAGGGAGAGAAAAATAGTGGAGGTGAACAACTGGCTCTGCAGATGGTACTGCCAGGAACAATTTGGCTTCTTGGATCATGGTCCACATATTCATGAAGATGGACTTCTGGTAAGTGATGGGTTGCACCTCACAGCAGTTGGCAGCAATATTTTTGCTAACGATCTCAGAAACCTAATTAGGATAGTCTTTATGGCTGGGAGGGAGACAATATTCTTGAGGGCAGGAGTTCATGAAGTACTGGAGATATAGTCTGAATCTTATAGGGAGAATGGGGCAAGCAGTACAGCAACCCAATAAAGGGAGGGAAATAAACTTAAATAAGCAGCTATGGGAAGTGATCTATGATCTCAGATGCCTCTACACTAATCTGATCTTAACCAACAATGATGACCTGATTAATGGGGTGGAGATTGTGAGATCCTTAGGTGGAAGTGACGATGCTTTCCTGGAGTTTATTATACAGCAGAAAGGGGAAACCAAGCATAATCAGACACATTCTGGATTTTAAGAAAGCTGATTTCAGTAAACTTAGAGAAATATTAGGTATCATCCCATGGTCAGGCATACTAAAAGAGAAAAGAGTTCGTGATGGGTGAGAGCTTCTTAAAAGTGAGGTATTAAAGGCACAATTTTTAACAATTCAAATGAGGAGGAAAAATGGGAGCTATCTAAGGAACCTGGGATGGATGTCTAAAGAACTTTCAACAGAGCTAAGATTTAAAAGGGACGTTTACAAGAAATGGAAAAAGAGGGAAATCACCAAAGAGGAATTCAAACAAATAGCCAGCAAGTGTTGGGAGAAAGTCAGAAGAGCTGAAATGCAGAATGAGTTCAGGATTGCTAGGGAGCTTAAAAACAACAACGGCTTTTTTGTTGTTGTTGTTGTTATGTCCATAGCAAAAGGAAAAACGAAGCAATGGGAGGGCCTCTGCATGGAGAGGATGGTAAAATGCTAACAGGGAACAGAGAAAAGGCAGAACTACTCAACACCTTCTTTGCTTCAGTCTTATACCAAAAGAAAACAATGCTCCACTGGGGAAAGTGGAGCAGATGATGTGCTAGGAGAAATGCAGGGCAGCACAGGTAAAGAGGTAGTACAGAAATACCTGGCTACTCTAAATGAATTCAAGTTTCCAGGACCAGATGAACTACATGCAAGGGTGTCATACTGAGTTTATTTCCAGCCCCCCAAGACTGACTTCTACCCTTGAAAAGGAGCAGGAAATTCCCCAGCGTTCACTAATTCTCATGCTGCCACCACCCACTGAATTCTGAATTAACTGAACAGTACAGTGGGACCCTGCTCAGTGGATTGCCAATCTCTATGCTTAAGGACTTCCCCTTTCCCTCACCTCCTCCTTCTGAGTGAGAGAAGTCCTATCTAAAGCGTGTGCCAAAGAATGGCGTGGGAATGGAGAGGAAACAGAGGATCTACAGAAAAGCATTTATTTTAAGGCATGCAAGTAAACAAGACAATAATACACATGAGAGGCTCCCTCCTCTCAGGCACGCTTAAGTTACAAGTAGTTATAAAAACAGATACATTCTTAAGATCAGCCAACCTCCAAAATAATAAAAAGCCCTAACGCGACTAACTACCTTATTCTAGTTACTCACATTTGAGTTCACAAGGCTTAGATGGTCTTGGAGAGGAATGAGACCAGGAGGCGAGGCCTAGGGCCTGCAGCCTACTACTGGCACAGATCCCATCTCCAGGAGGTTCCTTTGTTGTCTCTCTCCCACATGGCCTCTCTAAGATTTTTATAACTTCTCCCTCGAAGCATCTTGAAGCATCTCGAAGATGCTCACCTCTTTCCCCTTGATTCGGCAATCCCCCCCCCCGACCTGTGAGACTGACCCACAATAAAAATGTAACCTAATCCCAACACCTCATTAACCCTTGGTTTACCTGAAGAGGGAAGTATCCCCCTTCAGCCAAGTCAAGATAATGGGAAGCCCCGTTATCACAAAGGGTATTACCATAACTGGCAAAAGTAATCTCAGAATCCCAGTAATAATCTTTGAGAATTCCTGGAGAACAGGAGAAGTCCCAGCAGACTGGAAGAGGGCAAATATTGTTCCCATCTTCAAAAAGGGAAAAAAGGGAGACCCAAGCAATTACCATCCAGTCAGCCTGACATCAATACCAGAAAAAATTCTAGAGCAGATCATTAAACAGGCAGTCTGTAAGCACTTAGAAAGGAATCTCATGATAGCTAAAAGTCAACATGGGTTTCTCAAAAACTGGTCATGCCAGACTAATCTTATCTCTATTTTTGATAGAGTTAGTACCTTAGAGGATGAAAGGCACAGGCCCTTTCCGCACCTTACCTTTTTCCAGTGCTGGAGTGCGGGAATTGCGCAAGCAGCCTCCAGCAAGAGGCTCTCCTGTCCCTGCTGTTTCAGCTCCGCACGAGCTGCCTGCTCACGTGAGAGCCCCGCCTCTTCCTTCTGCAGTGCAGCCTGGGACTTTCACAGGCTTCGCTGGGGCAAGAAGTGTGACCGGTGCAGCTCCGGAGGCTCCGCACGCCAGGTAAGTGTGCGCGGGGCCCAGAAGCAATGTGCAATTGTGCACCATTTTTGGCTTCTAGCCGAAAATGAAAAGGTGCGTGATCAGCACCTGTTGGCCCCTGGAGCATGACGCAATTGTGAGTGCGTCATGCAGATCACTCCTCGCAATCACGCGACATTCCAGGTACCCTTTCCCATGGAAAATGCCATGCGAAAAGGGCCCCAGCGTGGACATAGCGTATCTTGACTTCAGTGATGTCTTTGACAAGGTGGTCCATTATATTCTTGCAAACAAGTTACTAAAATCTGGGCTAGACAATGCTGCTGTTAGGTGAATATGTATTTGATTGACCAACCAAACCCAAAGAGTACTTACCAGTGGCTCCTCTTCATCCCAGATAGAAGTGACCAGGGAGGTGGCACAGGGTTCTGTCCTGGGCTCAGTGCTATTCAACATCTTTATCAATGATTTGGATGAGGGAATAGACAACATTCTTATCAAATTTGCAGATGGCAAGAAATTAGGAGGAGTATCTAACAGCCCAGAGGACAGAATAGAATTCAAAATGACTTTAACAGATTAGAGAACAGGGCCAAAACTAACCAAATGAATTTCAACAGAGAGAAATGTAAGGTCCTACATATGGGCAGAAAAAATGAAATGCACAGATATAAGATGGGTGACACCTGGCTTGACCACAGTATGTGTGGAAAGGATCTAGGAGTCTTAGTAGACCACAAACTGGACATGAGTAAGCAGTGTGATGCAGCAGCTAAAAAAAAACAACATGATTGGGCTGCATCAATAGAAGAATTGTCCAGGTCAGGGGAAATAACACTACCACTCTATTCTGATTTGGTCATGCCCCACCTGGAATACTGTGTCCAGTTCTGGGCACCACAGTACAGGAAGAATATTGACAAACTGGAATATATCCAGAAGAGGGCAAGCATAATGGTAGAAGGCCTGAAAACCATCCCCAGTGAGGAGAGGTTTAGGGAGCTGGGTAGGTTTAACCTGGAAGAGAGAAGGTTGAAAGGTGACATGATAGCTATGTTTAAATATTTGAAGGAATGTCATATGGAAGATGGAGCAAACCTATTTTCTGCTGCTCCAGAGACTAGAACATGAAGCAATGGCTTCACACTTCAGGAACAGAGATTTCATTTAAACATTAGAAATAGTTTTCTGATGATAAGAGCAGTTTGACAGTGAAATATACTGCCTCAGAGTGTGGTGGAGTCACCTTCTTTGGAGGTTTTTAAACAGAAGTTGGATAGCCATCTGTCTGGAATGTTTTCATGGTGTATTCCTGCATATCAGGGATTTGGACTCAATGGCCCTTGTGGTCTCTTCCAACTCTATGATTCTATGACTCTAATTAGAACGTCATGATCCCACTTTGATTGCCCTGACTACACTCTATGCAATCCTGGGATATATAGGCTGGGGAGGCAATGGAGCTCTCCAGCTGAGAATTCTAAATATAGCTCCCTAAATTGCAAACTGCACATCCCAAGCTTCCATAAAATGAATCCATTGTGGTTAAAAGGGCACATGCATAGAACTGAACTGTTTGTGTATTAATCCAAGCTTTTTCTCCTTGGCATTTTTCAGACATGCTGGATTTCCACTCATATCCCGTGCTGACTAGAATGAAAAGAGCCAGAGTACAAGTTACTTGAAAAGTGCCAGATACGGGAAGGTTGTACTAAATTGCAGGGATCCAATGATTTTTTTTCCTACGCTGAAAACATAAAATAATTCTAGCATGTTTTTATACTTAAACAGCAAATTCACTGTGAAACTGAAACTGGACTTATAAAATATCTGCAATAAAACAAATTTCATGAGAATATATGATCATGAGGAATGTAAAGGAGGCTCATAAATGTTCATGTCCTTGACAAGAATAGGAATCTTGACCAATTAAAACACTCCAAATTGATGAAATAGGCAACTGCTGTGAGATTTTTCATATTTCAAGACCTTAGTTTTGTTTTTGCCAAAAAAAGGTTTGTGCAAAAACAGTGACTTTTGCTCCAAATGCAGTTTTTGGTACAAAACCCTTGTGTCTTTTGAAAAAAAAATGTCCATGAATGAAATATCCACAAAAAGTAATGAAATGTGAAAAATCATTGGAAAATACAGGAAAAAAATTATAGCCTTGCCAACATGGAGAAAACTTTTGAAATCCTTCATTCTTGCATTATTGTTCTTATTTGCCATCAAGTAAACTTTTATTTATGGTGACTCTATGAATGAGAAATCTCCAAGTGCCCCAGTCATCAACTGTTCTGCTCAGGTCTTGCAAGGTTGAGACAGTGGCTTCCCTGATTCGATCAATCCATTTGTAGTCCAATCTTCCTTTTTTCTTATTTCCACTTTATTGAGCAATATCATTTTTTCCATTGAGTCTCATCATCTCATGATCTGTCTAAAGTTCAAGAGTCTCAAGCCATCTTGGCATCTAGGGAAAGTTCAGGTTTGATTTGCTCTAGGACCCATTTATTTGTTTTGCCTTGTTTTGTTTTTGACAATCCATAGAATTCTCCAGCATGACATTTCAAATGTATTGATTTTCTTTCTATCAGCTTTCTTCACTGTCCAGCTTTCTCATACATAGAAATATGTATACAGGGGCAATTTTGACACGATAACTTGTGATTTCAGTCCCAAATAAGGCATACAACAGCAAACTTTGAAAAAACTCCTTATCCAATTATCATGTTGATTCTTTCTGCCTAGAAGGTATAGAATATGTTGAAATGATCAGGCTAACTGAGCATCTCAGCTGAAGTGAGTAGAGCAATCCTGTTTAAACTAACCAGCCTGATACATTGTGCATAGATCACAGCAGCCATTTTTAATGTTTATAATACTTTCGCATGGCGTTTTTAAAGTGCATTAGGCATGCTCCCTCCCCCCTTGAGGAGCCGCTGTATCGCATGACGTTCTGGCCAAACAGGTGCTATCTTGGCTACAGGCTGTGCTGATCCCGCTTTTTTTTCATTTTCGGCTGAAAGGCGAAAATAACCTCCCTTTCCTGCATCAATCGTGCGAGCGGAGGGCATGCAGAGCCGCCATCCAATGTGCTTCCAGGAATGACCCGGGAGTGAGCGGGGTGTGGGTAGTCCCTGCTGCCTGTCCCTCACGCAGCAACTCCCAGGGGAAGCTCTGCCCAGCAGCAGGCCAGCCGCTGCACCCATCGCAGCAGCAAACACTGCAGGACACGTCGCTGAGGGGGGCCACCCCAGCGCTGACGTCGCCGCCCACACTCATGACGACAGCAGCCCCCAGGGTCCGGCCGACTTACACTTTAAAAAAAAAAATCAGCGCTATCATTAGCACGTTAGCACTGTAGCACTGAGCAGCGTGCCCTCAGGGCTGATGGCCAGCCTAGTTCTCACAGTGGAATCAGTGAGAAGCTCCCAGAGAGAAAACCTCCCCCTCCCCCAATCCCTATGGCCACCACCCAAATAGCCAAACACCTCCAACCTTGCTAAACATGCTGGACACTTTGGAGAGCCCAGTCAACACGTCCAACACATATGTCCCCAACGAGAAATGCAGTGGTCCACACGTCAGCAGGAAGAATGGACTGCACACACACAGGGTGGGTGACACCTGGCTGGGAAGTACGGTGTGTGAAAGGCACCCCGGGCACTTAGCAGTCCACAGGCTGGAAGGAACGCCATACTGTGTGCAATGCGGTAGCTGAAAAGGCCACTGTGAGTCTGGACAGGACCCATGCAACTGTACTGTACAGACCAAGGAATGTAGTGTCACCACTTCATTCTGCCGTGAGGAGACCTCACCTGGAATATCGTGTGCAGTTCCAGGCACCACAAAGCAATAACAATAGTGAACACACCAGAACATGTCTAGAGCTGGGAGACCAAAAGACTGAAAGGCCTGGAAAACCATGGAGCCCTGAGAGGAAAGCCTCAGGAAGCTGGGGATGTCTAGCCCAATGGAAATCAGGTTGACAGCAGACAGGAGAGCCATGCTGTCAGATTTCAGGGGACATCATGGTGAACACGGAGCTATCCCTTTTCCTGCTGCTGCAGAGACCTGGACATAGCACAATAGGGCCAAATGTCAGGCAAACAGACTGCACCCAAAGATCAGGGAGAATCCCTGGAGGGCACACCCTTCTAACAGTGCAATGTGCTGCCTCGCAATGTGGTGGGCTCACCTCCCTTCCTGAGAGGTGTGCAAACAGAGGCTGGATGGCCCTCCATCAGGAGTCTTCCTTCATGGCAGGGGTTGGACTCCATGACCATTGTGGACCCTCCCAGTTCTAGGATGCTAAATCCCATGACTCCATGATTTCAGCCCACCAGACAGCGGCGGATTGGTGGAATCTTCCCCCTTGGTTGAGAGGCGGCAGCAATGGAGCTGGCTGCTTAGGTGGAGATGGTGGTGGCTGCCACCAGGGTGGCTCTCCTCGCTCGCCGCCGCTGCCGTGCCCTCCTAGGCCTGGACAGCAGTGATGTTGTTCATATAGAACTGTATGGCCTGTGTCCCGAGGAGCTCCATCTGCTCAGGCTGCATTGCGGGTCATGGGAGTGGTGGAGACAGCTACACCTTGAGCTGGGTCACGGCTGCGATCTGTCCTGTCAGTCCCCGCCTTTTCTGGTGCAGCCTGTTACAGGGGGGACTCCTGCTACTGGCCTCCCCTTGAGGCTGACATGTGTGCCTGTTGGCAGGATCTATCATGTTAATGTTAGCATGATAGCTGGCAAAATACTACTACTACTACTACTACTACTACTACTAATAATAATAATAATAATAATAATAATAATAACAACAACAACAACAACAACAACCACCGACCAATCAGGGGTGGTGGGGCGGGGACAGGGCAGAACCTGGGCATGGCCCAGGACACCAAGGTGCAGAAAAGGCACCAGGCGTGAGCCGGTGCTATCTTGCAAATGCCCTGGTGCATGTGGAATGCAATAGGCTCTGTACTGGGCCTATTGCGATATTGGTAATACCACGATGGCAGCGGGTCATCGCGCTGTTAAGGTAAGGTGTGGAAAGGACCATAGAGTTTATTACGTTGAAACATATACTTAAGAACATAGTTTAATGGGAGCCAGTCCTTTCTTAACACTGCATACAGTTTGTTGGATTTTGTGATATGAGTTAAATCTTTATCTTGAATTGATGTCTTTCTCCAGTTGAACTTGTAATGAAGCAGGTGAAGCAAAGCAGAATGCCCCACTGATGGTTTACAGTGCTGAAGTATGTTTGCATCCTTCTCAGATTGCTGGAACAACTGAAACAAAGCTATATAAAGCCTCCACCTGAATGAACACAGCTAGCCTCGGTCCCATTGAAGTCCCTCAGTATTGACCGATTGTTCACAATGAATAGCAATGTTAGCTCGCAGAAAAGGACTGTGCGCCATCTGGAAACACAGCCCTCGGAATCCACAGTTGTTTTTTGAGACTTTGCATCCCATATGGCAAGAGACAGCAGTGTCAACACTCACTTATATCTAGAGGTCAATAGGTTGCTGCTTCAGAGTACTGAGCATGGAGGCAGCCAGCAGTCAACACTGTTTAAAAGCCAAGCAATTCTATTGAAGCAGAGAATCAAGTACACCAGCTTTTCAAAGTTGGTCTTTGTTAGAGTGTTTCTTGTTTCCATGGGATTATGGAACAATTCAGATAACCTTTCTTTCTCCCACTCACCAACATACAATCAATGTGCTTTGCTCGTTTTCAATCTCAGGCTTACCCATCCAATATATTCATTCCATACTGGGTTTTTTGTTTGTTTGTTTGTTTTAATATCCAGCACAGAGATTGTTACCTCAGAATCATGGTGGGATTAGGTGCTTCCATTCTCTTTCCATTTACTTTTACTATGAGACACATTTTTGAGCTGTTGAGCTTGTTTATTCTGTTTAACCAGTAAGAACATAAATACTTATCACTACCCATTGTATCTGATTGGCACAGGATGTTGCTTCAATTAAGCATGCATTTTTAAAAAAATTAGACCTGAATTCTTGTCCTTTGAAAAGAATTTTCTGCATAAGCCGAGTTTTGTCAGATACTGTTTGATAATCAGACAGTATGTATATGCATTTGTTCTGACTTATTTGTTTCACCGTATGCATCTATGTATGACTAAATTGTATTCTGCACAATTTAAATTATCTTGTTTCGTATTAACAATGCAGGCTGCACAGTCCTTGGGTATTACTTGCGTCATGTTTATATTGGGAAGAAGTATTGGCATTAACATACCACTAATAAATTGTCTAAAAACACAGGCAGCAATTACTTTTAAAGTATAATTAATTATTTCTCAGGTAGTATTTTGACATCACTTGCAATTCTTTCACAAATAGTAAGAACTGATATAAAGACTATTTCCTCCCTACACTGTTACAGTGCTATCCTTCCACTTTCAACATCCTATGGGATCCTGAGGTTTGCAGTTTAGGGAAAGATGTTTAGGATTCTTAGCTAGAGAGCTCTTTGGCTTCAGTAAACTACAAACTCCAGAATTCCACAGGATGTTGAAAGTGGAATAATAGCACTATAACAGTGTAGGGCAGAAATGGCCAAAATCTAGTATTTGTATACAGTCCTCTCTCCATGTTTGTGGATTTCACCTTTGCTAATTGGATTATTTGGGAGGCGTCTGCTTGCCTCCCCCCATTTTCCCCCTCCCATTCCTCTGCCTTTTGCCCGATCGCATGTGTCTTCTTTACATGGACCTGGGCAAAAGGCAAGCTAATGGCAGGGGGCAGCCCCATGCACATGCCTTCTCTGGTTGTGTTGCTGCCCCCACCCATTTGCTTGCCTATCTCCCAGGCACCCGGAAGGCAGTGCAGCCACCCAAAACACAACTGAACTGGGGAGAAGGCACATGCGCATGTCTTCTCCAGGCACATAGTTGCCCCCTTCCAGTCACTCACCTTTTACCCAAGCATCTGGCAGACAGTGCACTTGGGTGAAACACAAGTAAATGGCTGGGGAAGTCACACACGCATGCCTTCTCTGGGCATATGGCTGCCCCCACTTTCACTTGTCTATTGTCTATTACCAAATTTTTAGTATCTACATGTCTTCAGTATTATGCATCCTTACCTGGAAGTAAGAGCCACTGACCACAGTGCTTCATGCTTCTAACTGCACCATTTCTGCATAGATTGAGCGTTAATAAAAGATCTTCTGCCGAAATGTAGCCATAACCTTAATCAAAATGCTAAGAGCCTTGCAAAGAAATGTTACAATTTAAAAAGCTGGAATGAACAGAACAGGAAATCAGTGTTCCACCTCTTCTTTTCAGGAAGTTGCCTTCTGTGTGTAGATGGCTATGGAACAAGTGGCCAAAGAAGACTGTGTCTACATGTTCCTCCTCCTTACGTATGTCCTCAACATTTGAACTGAACAGCTGAAGACACCTACAATCTGCTAACATTCTGTGACTGCTCATCATTCTCAGGCCTCATCAAGCTACCATGTGCCTCCTACAAGTTTTTTAAATTCTTCAAACATTACGGTCTCACCAATGCCTTCTCCCCACCTTGTAACTATAGTGTTACTTGACTACATAAGGATCAGCCCTCAAAAAAATGAAATCATGTAACACATGATGTATCACATAATGACAACATGACATATCATTATTTTAAAGGAGGAAGAAGAGGAGGAGGAGAAGGAGAAGGAGACTCCAAACAGAATTGATTAAAATACGTGAATGTCCTCAAATACAGTTACTACTTCCAACCAGCATAAATACTCCGAATGAACTGCTGAATGGCAAGTCAACACTCATATGAATCCCATTGATTCAATTGGTCTACTCAGCACATGCATGTGGGCTAACATGATTATGAATGGGCAATACCCCCCTGCCCAATATAGATATGAGCAGTAATTTCAACTTACCTTTGCATTTCTGTATGGTCTCTAGTGAAAATACTTTTGGGGATGGAGTGAGGTACAATATTCTTCCATTTTGAAGGCAAAGTAAAAGTATGCTTGGTAAATTAGTATTGATACTGTGGCTATTAGTCATCCTTAAAAAAAACCATAATCCAAACTACAGAACATTTTTCTTTTTGGAATGAGAATAAAAACTGCAGCATAAGAATAGTGATAAAACATCAAGAACAATATTATACAGGCATGTTCTTTATTAGCATTATTAAAGATACAGTCTAGCATATAATTCATTCTTAATTACTTCCTGGCAATTGATCATAATTACTGAAGTTACAAGTCCATATATAATATGCAGAAAGTTATAGCTTCTTCATCATCTTTTCTTTTTGCAAACTAGACTTATCCTTTCATCTGTTTCCCTTCAGCATCCTACTCTACCCTTATAGTTCACAAGACAATGACATAATGAATAAAGGTAAGAAACAGTTACTCTATACTGTAGTCTCTCAGAAAAGGATGAACAATGATTTGTCATTGTAACTGTCATTCAAGGACAAACAGTTGCTTTTAGCAAGCTGCTAAAAGCTTGTGAAGATCCTAATGAGTGACCTGCTGATTTTTAAAATGTTGTAATTGCTTATACTGGGAGGATCTCACAGCAGTATAAACTCACTCTAGTATGTCTTAGCATAAGAGCAGAACGTGGAATCCAACTGCACACATTTAAAAATGGTTCACCAGTAATGCTGAGGCTAAGGTTTAAAAAGAGAGTAGCAAGCTAACAATACAGTGGTGCAAATTACTGGGGCCCTTTTTGCATGGCATTTGCCATGCAAAAGGGCCCCTCAAGCGTCGCGCGACTGCGAGGAGCAATCCACACGACGCAATCTCAATTGCGCAACACTCCTGGGTCTGGCAGGCGCCAATCGCACACCTTTTCATTTTCAGTTGTGAGCCGGAAATGGTGCTCGATCACGCATCGCTCTGAGGCCCTGCATGCACTTGCCGTGCGTGTGGAGCTCTGGCACTGTGGCACTCACACTTCCTGCCCCAGCGCAGCCTGGGAAACTCCCAGGCTGCACTGCAGAAGGAAGAGGAGGGGCTCTTGCAAGAGCGGGCAGCAGCTGCGGAGCTGAAGGAACCGGGACGCAAGAGCCTCTCCCTAGAGGCTGCTCGCCCGATCCCCGCACCCCAGCACCGAAAACAGGTAAACTGCGGAAAGGGCCTGGGATGTAACTATTGTTATTGTCTGTTCATTTGCTGTTTGTAGTTTACAATCATCAAAATGTAGCCCCTTCCACAAAGATTCAAATGTAAACATCCTTTGTAACTGATGTCTACATTTTGGCAATAACACTTCCTGTTTTCAAGGTACCCAGTAAGTCTTGTTGATTTACTTTTCACAACATCCCTATGTAAATGAAATGGGTAAATAGCAAGGGATCAGCCTATTCGGCCAAGTTATTACTGGCAACAATGTAATAAGCATTTAAAGGACATTAGGTTCAGGTTTCACACAAACACTGCCGTTGTATGACCATCTCTTTTCTCTCTAAAAATATTCTAGCAATTACAACTCAGATCATTATCTCAGATTAGTTGCACAAAATCAAAATCATTGTGAGTATAAGCCTAAATGCATACAGCAAGGCAGTTGGAAGGCTGCTTGCTTGCAAATACGGTGGTGATTCTTCATGATGCTTTTCATGATGTACTTTAAAACCAGAGTCCATCACTGTGAAATTACATTTCAAATCAACAGGACAAGACCTACAGATAACCTAAGTAAGCAGCTGTTTAGGATAGGATGGGTAAACTCTGGGGCACAAAGCAGTCCCTCCCCATGTTTTGGTAGCCCTTGGCCCTGCTAGACTCCTTTTTTTCTGGCAGAGAGAGGTGGGAGCAAATTTATTCTTCTAGAAATCTTCAGAGATGACAATTCAACTTTTAAAGAGATTACAGGGACCCCCATATTGCTTAATATTTTTTAAAGACTGTTTTTCAAAACCAGAGGTGGACTTCCCATCACCTCCTTTCGCAGAAGGATATTTAGCAGTCTGTATATCCCTGAGAGGACCCTAGGAACCGAAATTTGTCCTCTGGATCCAGTGCAGTTGTCCATCCCTAATTTAGGGTCTCTAAATGCAAAAGGAGATCAAATATTCAAGTTATACATAACTTTCAGAATAATGCATTTTTGTTTTTGTTTTTGAAATCCCAAGGGTCCTCAAAAATCTGATATTGCTTAGAGCAGTAGTGTGCACAGTGCAGCTGTGGGGCTATTTGGGGCTCCCCAAGACTGTTTTTTTGGTCTTCAACCCCTCCAGGCTTCCTGGGCTGCCCTTCTGCCAAAAAAAGAGGGGGCAAACACCTTTCCCAGCAAACTCTATGAACACCTTATCCCCTGTTAAACAGGTTCCAACATCCCTTTCATTATTTAACATAAAAGATGCCTATGTTTTAAAACAGGAAGTGGACTTCTGGACTTTCCTGGGGACGTATTTTTGGGGCAGCAGTCTGTGCTACCCCTAGAGTACCCCAGGGACAAAAAATTGGTTCCCAGACCTATTGAAGTAATACACTTCTGGTTTAGAGCCTTAGTGTGTCTTAACACAGCTCTCCTATTGAGTGAAATGGTATACCTTCAGATGGCACTGCTGATAACAAGAGAAAAGCATTCACTGTCTTTCATAAGTACATTTGTAATCTGTCTAATGTTAGGCAGTTGGAAAGAGAAATGATGCTTGGTTCTCAGCCATGTTTCAATTCTTCAGCTCAAGGAAGAGTGAGGGTCTGCTGGCCCCTCATCCCTACATAACAGAGAAGCTATTAGTAACGCAAGAACACACACAACTCATCTATTACCAGCATAGCATAATGTATGGTGAAGCCAAGCCACTTTGCTGGAAAACAGAAACAGACAGGAATGTAGTACAAATAGCAGTCCTCTGTTCAATTTTTCTCACCATTTTCTCATCTCTGTCTCCTCACCTTCTCTAGATTATGCTTTGTTCCTCTTACTTTGCATGTTGTTGTGCGCCTTCAAGTCATTTCTGACTTATGGTGAACCTAAAGTGACCCTATCACAGAGTTTTCTGTGGCTGAGAGAGTGTGATGCTCCCAGGGTCACCCAGTGGGTTTTCATGGCTGGCAAGGAATTGAACCTTGGTTTCGAGGCTCATAGTCCAATGCTCAAACCAATACACCTTTCTACTTTGCATACTTCCACAATATTGCACAGACGAAAACCAAGACATGTGTGGCCAAGCAACATCAGAGTTTTATCAAGATGGCAAAAGGCATAAATGATGAACATAGAAGCTAGGAGATGCTGGCGCCTTTGCTTGTCCCTACTGGGAAGGGCAAGATTCCAGCCCTTTTTCACCTGTGATCCTGCTGAGTTAGCTAAGTGAAAACTACTTTTGTATCAATTGTAGTAAACCTAGGATGATGTGGGAGAGTGAAAGAGAAACTTGCAGGAAATGCCACTTCTGTCTTTTAGGAGCCTTTTCCTATCACACTCACACAAACCAGACATAGAAGGAAAAAACTGACATGTCTCCACTCCCTCATATGTTAGCATTCTAAGACAAAAGGTTATAGAAAACATCAAAGAAACAATTGTTGTTGGTTTTAATGCAAACTGCTGGAATCTCTGGATGGTCTGGAAACTTTTGAACCACAGTGCCTTGGTCTTCTGCCTGCTTATCAATTTCCTACTCAGGGCTTCTGCTGAGGGCACCTATCTCTCTAAAAGTGTGTGAAAACATGTAGGGAGAATTCAATAGGGTCTTAATGGATATCTCCACTTTTTTAAAATTTTATTTCTGAAGGTTCATATCTAGTCAATAAACATCCTTTTTTCTTGTCCTCGGAAGCTGGTTGAAGTTGTACAAAGATTGAAATGCCATGCAGAAGCATTATGGAATGGATGAGGGCCAGTAAACTGAAGGGTATTCGAGACAAGATGCAAGGATATTGTATAGATAATTCCCAAGTTCAGAGAATGACATTCAACATGTTTATTGTAGTAGTTGCTGCTTCCACTTCTTGTGAAGGATCAGGATGACACCTTGGGAGTTCTTTTAGTCTTCTAACATTTTTCCTAGATGCTGAACTAGCCTTAATTGCATATAATGTATTTTTGCCATCTGAGGTCTCTCTTGGGACAAAGATTTTCTGAATGAGGTAGTCTGAGAACTGTAGCATGAAAAAGTAACATTTCTGAACTCTTGTCTCCTACACAACCTTGCTTGCACTGTTAGATCATGAACCAAAGCTCTCTCTTTCTCTTTCTCTCTCTCTTTGTCAGGTTAAATCAAATAATAAACCAAAGCCAGGACCTCTTCAGCTGTAGCCCCTGGCTGTGAAATGCCTTCCCTGAGTAGATTTGTCTGCTGCCAGGCTGGTGCTTTTTAGGCTTCGAGCAAAACTCCTTTTTTTCCCCATCACTAGGGTTTTAAGGAATTCTAGTCATTTAAAAAAATGTCAGCTGTTGTTTCAATGCTGCTGATTTTTTCACTATGATGGTATTTTCACTATGGAAACTGTCCTGGAACTAATTCTAGTGTTGTAGTGGCTCTCCCTTCATTATTACATCTAATGGATGTCATTTCCCAATTGTGAAGAAGCCAAAAGGTCATCTAGTTCACACAAACATAAACAGTGACGTTAAAACAGAAGCGTTATATTCATGAATAGTCTACCAAAGAATAATTCCAATGCTCGGAAGTCCTCTTGAGTTCAGTTGGGTTTTTGTCCCAGGTAACTGTGTACAGGTAAGTGTGTGTATAGGCTGTAGTCCTATCTCATTTGTCTTTGAATAAGTCCCATTAAGTGGAAGCTGATGGCTTTGGTGCAAGTATGTGCAGTGAGTCTGCTCTGAGTTTTAGGCCATTTCCACCCTACACTGCTATAGTGCTACTATTCCACTTTCAACATCCTGTGGAATTCCGGGGTTTGTAGTTTACTGAAGCCAAAGAGCTCTCTAGCCGAGAAGTCTAAATGCCTCTCCCTAAACTGAAAACTCCAGGATTCCATAGGATGTTGAAAGTGGAATAATAGCACTGTAACAGTATAGTGCAGAAATTGCCTTAGTCTGAACTTTAGATGTACTATCTAAGGTGCTGAACCTATTTTGGGGATAGGGTTTGGTTCCCTATCCAGCTTCTTTAAAGTTCAGAATGAAACTTAGAGAAAATTCACTATCCCAGTGACATTGGAATCGCTAGCCTCCATCAAACTCTGTGGGGTTTCCTTCTTAGCAGACATGCATAGTGTTTCACTGTTACTCTATCTGTTTGATCCTTCAAAGAGATGAAAGCCCTTGCAAACCCACTATATTTGGCTGATATATAAGTCAGTCATTCCATGAGTTTACAGCAGCTTCCCACTGGCCATGAAGAAATCCATTCTTTTATGATTTTCCTTCCATTTCAATCTGCAGCTGTCCATGGGCATGATTTCAGAACTAGTTGGCATTTCTTCTTTTGGTTATATAGAAATCTGTCATACTGTTTTGTGTTGAACATTTTTCTGACCAATGCAGAAAATCAGCTTTTTGTACAGACGTAGAAGTCTATCTTGTCCCAGCTTGAAGGCGATGATCACAATTTCCATGCCCACCACAATATAAAATGAGAGGAACAAGAAAAAGTTGGGATGCTGCAGTTTGACATCACCAAAACCAATTGTTGTTAAAGTGATAAAGCAAAAATAAAAAGCACCCTCAAAATTTAAATCGTGTTCCCAGTGTGGAAGAATAGCAGCAGCGCAGGAAATGTATGCAAAGACAATAAGAGTCATCAATAAAAAGGGCACATCCAATTTTTCTACTTCTTTCCCTATGTTGTCAATGTTGTCAATCATGTGGTTCATCATGGCCCTTGTGTCTAGTTCAGGACATGAACTCCATCGTTCAAATCTGTTAAGTTTTGGTGGTGCAAGGAACTCGTTTTCCCTCACAATAAGTTTTTCAAATAGTTCAACATTTTCACATTGCCTTTTTTTAAAGGAAGAATTACTTTGTAACACTTCTCTAATATTTAAAGGTTCACGAAGCACTATTTTGTTGTGTCTAAGTGATGATGATCCTGGTTTTGACTCTCTCTTCTCTTTGCAGTAAGGTCCACGAGAAAGTCTGCTTAACAATTTTGACTGTAGCTTTCTCGCCTTATTGTAAGATGTAGATAGTATAGCTGCAAGGATGTCTCCCATGTCAGTAAGAACCAAAAACATTAGAGGTATGCCAAATAAAGCATACACCATACACAGATATTTCCCAAGTCTTGTCACAGGATAGATGTGACCATAACCTGAAACCAAACAAAATAAGGAAAAAAAAACACAACATGTTATTTGATCTGTTACTGCTTGTTTTCCCATAATAGTTTAGTCAGAGCAAGGGTGATGGAATATGAACATAATTCCTTCACTGAAGCTCTGTCTCAAAATATGAAAACTAAAACCACTGACTGACTTGTCTGCCTTTCAATCCTAGAGCACACTTAGAGGGAAACTCCTTTAGGGACGAGATTGTAACTTTGATAAAATGTGTCATCCCAGCTTCCTCTCTATTTGTTGTCTAGAGAAAGGCACTGGAGAAAGAGATGGACTGCTCTTGAAGCAGGAGTTAGGAAGGTTTCTCTTTTTGTTCCTTGCTTTAATTCCATCAGTCATCCTTTATCTTTTCCCTTTTCATCTGTTGTTGTTGCTGCTGTTGTGTCCTTCAAGTCATTTCTAACTTATGGTGACCCTAAGGTGAACCTATCACAGGGTTTGCTGGGGCTGAGAGCATGTGTCATGCCCGAGGTCACCCAATGTGTTTCCATGGCTGAGGAGGGAATCAAATCCTGGTCTCCAGGGTTGTAGTCCAATGCTCAAACCACTACACCACTCTGGCTTATCTGCTGCATCTGTTGAAATTCTCTTCTACCCAACCACCAAAGGTACAGGAGCCCTGTCCCTTATTTCACCTGGCAATCCTAGGACCATAACTCTCCAGTTCAGGGGTACACAACTGCATCAGGGTGGACAGGGGCCAATTTTTGCTCCTGCATCCCACAAAGGGCCACACTGGTATGTCGCCAGTGAGCCAGAAGTGACATCACATTATTGAAAATGTTTTCGCTGAAAACCAGCTCTTTTCCAGGGGAGGTTGTCTTCGAAGGAATTGGGGCCCACACTGTGCACACAACTGCATTTTAAGGCACTTTGTGGCAGTATGAACTATTGGGGGTGCCAATTTTGTGCCATTTTTGTTTTGAAATTGGGACAGGACCTTGGAAAATATAGGGGCCTGAAAAAGGCAGAGGGGGGCTGGAGGCCATGTATGCTCTCTGGCCTGTACTTTCCCCACTTCTGCTCTACCTTCTCTGACTTTATGTTGAAATTGTGCAGGTTCTGTTCAAAGGGCCTTCTCTCTTTGATGTGACGGTATTTTCATACAGTTTGCCACCCCCATATAACCTATCCAAATATTATCAAGCTCTGCCTGAGGTTGATGGTAACACTGAGAATGAATGGGAAAGACCCTACATTGTCAAATACAGCGTAAGAGTTACACGTGCGGAACGGCTCTATGGCTTTCCTGTTGCCACCACCAGTGCTTACAGTTTTGCTGCTATACCATCCCACACCCATTCCATTTGCTGGTAGAGGGTGGGAGGGGGCTGTGGACAAGGCCATCCTCTGCCAAGATCCACTGGGGTCCTCCAGAAGTATCACTAAATGATGTGATCGATCTGTGGTGGACTATGGGAAGATTGCCGGATACTTCTTTGATGCCTTCCACATGCCACCTACAATGCAAAGGCTGCGGGGGGAGCTATCGCAGCAAAATGAAGAAGCGGGGGGAGCTTTGAATGCTGAGAAGAAAGAAGGAAAATGCCACGATGACCCCAAAACTACACACGAAATTGCAAGGTGATTTTACATTTGCATATGTCACGAAAGGGGTGCCACCCGATACCAGTCTCCTTTATCTTTGAGGTATTTTCATTTTTCCAAAGAACCCAGAACAAAATTAGTCATTAAAAATAGATATTCATTTATTTCATTCTCTTATTAAAGAAAAAATAATTTCAATTTTTTTCTCCCTGCTGGGGGAAATGTGGGGGGGGGGGTTGCACTTTTGAATCGTTTTTCTTTTCTTTCTTTGTTCCTTTTTGTTCTTCAGAACTTTTTTTGTGAAAAGTTTGCAGAACAAAAACTTGCTTTGCACACAAAAAGCTTTCATGGTATAAAACAACACAACATTTTGCATGAAGCCAGTGTCTTTTGTGCAAAATATAGGGTTTTCTGTGTAAAATATATTCTTCAAACAAATAGGGTATTTTTTTTTTGTGGGGAGGAGGTCTGAAATGTGAAAAATGGTCAAGTGCTTAACCATTTTGTCAATGGGCTCTCTCAATGTGCTGAGACACCCCTTCTCCTTAATACGAGAAAATTTGCAAGTATTTTTTCTATGGCTGGAACACATAGATTGACATTGCTTTCACCTATACCGGCATATGTCAGTTAACGTGTTGGCCAAAGTTGCTCCTGTTCAGTCTTTTTGTGCCCACTCTCTTTTCTTCCTTATCCTCTGTCTAGTTGAAAGATTTTTACCAGCATCAGCATTGAGAGGATAGTGAAGGAGAGCGGTAGAAAGACAGAGTTTCAGTGTCAGTTTGCAGCAGCATGTCTGCAGTAAACAATGCAACAAAACTTGAGTTTGGAAGGAGTGGGATTTTGCTCCAGATCAATTCCTTACTGTAGCAATGTGTGCATGCCTACAACAGGCAATGTAAAGAGTTGTTTCCCCAATAATCCCTTACTATGTATGAACAGCAAAACAGAGACACAAAGGAAGAGTAGATAAGCCTACTTCACTAGCTCCCCTCACATCTTAAAGAAACACAGATCTATAAGTTTGGCCATCAAAATAGAAATCTTAACTGGAAGCTGGTGAAAGAAAAAGTCAACCTTGGATGTACTTTGGAAGAAGTCATTTCTAAAATGTTCAAAATGTTTTTGTTCAATTGTGCAAGGCTTACCCAAGCCCATTGGTTCATTTAACATGTGCATATTACCAGTTTTGGACAAAAAGCTTGCTGAAACTCGTTGAACAAATCTTTTTTGGACTGCAGGAATCTATCCCTATTCTTTCCATGTTATTTCTGTCTGTGGGACTGAATTTTCTATTAAAGAAGTAATGCCCAGTAACACATCAGCTTTGTTCACTGAGGTATAACTGTATAGCTTTTGCCAATATTCACCTGTTTTCCTCTGGTGCTTTGGTTATTTCAGTAATCCTGAGAAAATTGCATCCCAAGCAGCTTCCAGGTTAGGGGCCCTTGTACTCTGGGTTCAGAGCTTGGTAAAGTTACTTTTTTGGACTATGGATTCTACAATCCCCAAGCCAGCACAGCTAGTGGCCAGTTCTGGGAGAAAGTTCCATCATCCCTCACCATTGGCTATGCTGGCCAATGCTGAGGGATGATCAAGCACCATCTGCAAGGCCACATCACTTTCATTTTCATGAGTGGACTTGTGTCTACAAGAAATAGAACTGAACAGTTTTGCTAGTCTGTATTCAGCAAAGGGCAGTTGTTATATTACTATACAGAGGAGCCAGGAAAGTAACCATTGTGAGTCCTACTGTGTATCAGTTCCAATGCACAACAAGACTTGGGCACAATGGGACCATACGCACAACAGGCCCAATGAAGAACAGGGCCAAGCAAAGCCCAATGGGCATCGGTACACTCTCACTGCTGTTCGGTTACACATCTTCACGATTCTTTAACAGGGTTCCCTAGCACCTTTGCTACATAGCTAAGTATACCTAAAGTTACGCAACAAAAATCATGACAGAGAAGTCTGGCCATCGTTCTTTTTTTTTTTTTAAGAAAAGAGAATAATGATCTGTACATGTACTGATCAACAGATTATGTCATGTATATTACTATTTAAAATATGGACCATATGCTTCAAATTTTTGTGATGGTATTATTATATTAGTGGTAGTAGAGGTAGTAGTAGTAGTAATATTAATATAAATGACAGATATTTTATATTATAGCAGTGAGTTTATATCACAGGTAAGATGCAAAGGCTGAAGCATATATGAGCTTACTCAGGGTAAACATCTGTCCAGAAATGGATGATGACTGTTGAAAAGATGACAGTGGTTAATAACCAATATTGTAAACTCGTTTCAGATTTTTTTTTAATTGTCCTTTGCAAATCTGAGATGTTTAGGATCTCCAAGCATAAATGTTTGTTGCTACAGTCCATCCCACCTATAAGGCAGTGCAGCAAGTCTCATATCAGGAGGCTTTTCACGCTGCACAATTGTAGCACACTGATTCCATTTTAACTGCCACAGCAAAATCTTGTAGAATCCTGGAATTTGCAGTTTAGGAAGGGGTGTTTAGAAGTCTTAGCCAGAGAGTTCTAGCATCTCACCAGACTGTCAACTCCAGGATTCTACAGTATGCAGCCACTCCGGTGAAGTGGACTCTTCCAGCTATAATCATGTATAAACGCCCAAGACCTAAGAGCTAATCATAGAATCATAGAAATGTAGAGTTGGAAGAGACCACACGGGCCATCCAGTCCAACCCCTTACCATGCAGGAATACCCTCAAAGGACTCCCGACAGATGGCCATCCAGCCTCTGCTTAAAAACCTCCAAGGAAGGAGACTCCACTACACTCCGAGGCAGCATATTCCACTGCCGGACAGCCCTGACTGTCAGGAAGTTCTTCCTGAGGTTCAGGTGGAATCTCCTTTCCTGCAGCTTGAATCCGTTGCTCCTTGTCCTGGTCTCTGGAGCGGCGGAAAACAAGCCCTCTCCCTCCTCTCCATGGCATCCCTTCAAATATGTAAACATAGCTATCATGTCCCCTCTTAACCTTCTCTTCTGCAGACTGAACATACCCAGCTCTCTAAGTCTATCCTCATAGGGCTTGGCTTCCAGGCTCTTCACCATTTTGGTCGCCCTCCTCTGGACCTGTTCCAGCTTGATCATGTCCTTCTTGAATTGGGGTGCCCAGAATTGGACACAGTATTCAAGATGAGGTCTAACCAAAGCAGAGTAGAGTGGTACCAGTACCTCCCTCTATCTAGACACCATACTCCTATTGATGCAGCCTAGAATTGCATTGGCTTTCTTAGCTGCCGCATCATAATATGTGACTCAGCAAAGTATTGCTCAATAGTTTTATAGTACTGACATTCTTACAAATCTCACATTCTAACAATTCCTTTTAAAATCTATTCATTTTCTTCTTTTTCTTCTGAAGTACCATGCAACAGCAAAGCAGCACACGTATTAAAGTAGAACCAAATGTTGGAGGACAAAGGAAAGGTAGTCTATAAATGATCGGAACTATGTATGTTAATGAACAAATGTAAGCCTGGTGGTGGAGAGTATATTTGATCTCTGAGAGTTCTACTTAAAAAAGGTGCCAGATAGTCTTTCTGAGTGAGAGCCCAGAGAACTGCTACCAGGCTGAGTAAATAATAGTATGGTATCAGTGGTACCAGTGCTGTCCATTTCAGATGGGCAGTGAATCTGCTCTAGGTTTTAGTATAGATTTGAATCCCCAAAATAGATTTAGCACTTTGGATAGCTCCTTTAAAGATGATTAAACCACAGGGTGGGTTTACTGCCTCAGTGGTGCAGCAGTCATCAGCTTCCACCAAACAGGGCAATTTCTTGCTTTTTCCCTACTGTATTTCATTTCTAACGTCATACATTATAATCTAGCTACTGCAGTTCAAATGCACATCCATTTTATGCACACAAAACAGGTTCACAAGAGGCCCACTTCTGATAATGAAGCTGCAGTTGCTATAGAGTAAGCCCCATTGACACAGCATTGCCAACTACTTGGTAAACATGCATAGGGTAGCATTATGACATAAGGAATGCTGCATATAGAAACGTTTGCTTTTTCCAGTCTGACGTCATACACAGATGTGTTGCAATTAGAAAAGCAACACGGCTGTAAAAGTGTTTTTAGAGCTAATCTTGGGCTTGTTGTAAAAATACTGCCACTTCATTATTATCGAAGATTTAAATCCTCCAAATTATTTTAAATCTTGTTGGGGTAAAATAATAAATTCACCACCAAAGAATCCAGTTAGAATCAAATATTCTTTGCAGATGTAGCAAAGTATATTAGTATATTATTAGAATATTTTTTTAAAAAAAAGAAGTGGATTTTTTAAAAGCATGATGACAAAGAAAGGGGGAAAAGAAAAAGAAAAAGAAAAATGGGAGAAGTACATTAGAAAGGAACATAGGCCAGGCATATGCATTAATGTAAGCTTGACTCTATTTCCAAAAATATATTTACTTGCAGCTTAAATCTATAAAATATATTTTATGAATAGCTGAAGGAATGAGATCTTCTGGCCATTGATTAGATTTTGAATGTTAATTTTTTTTTCCAACTTGGAGTCCAAGTCTTTTAAGCAACATTGAGAGCATACAGGATCCAACCCTGTTGTATTCTTAGAATAAATACGTTATAACAATTGTATGCTGCTGAGATTTGGATCTTAATAAATTAAATAGGATACATAGTCTATAATCCCATACCAGCTACTTAGTTAACTTTGGGAAGCAAAGAAATGACATTGATATCAACGGGCTAGATGTAATGCTGGTCATACCAAGAGTCGCTACATCGAAAACAGTGAGACTTAAGTTAGCTTTGACCAGGCAAGGGAATGATGTGGCCCTCTAGATCAGAGCTTTCCAAACTGTTCATGTTGGTGACACGCTCTTTAGACATGCATCATTTTGTGACACAGTAATTTAGTAAGTGGAGGCAGCCCCTCCACCCGAGCCTGGCCTGCTGCAACCACCACTGCCACCCTTGCTGGGGTCTTCCTCGGCCCAAGGCGGCAGTGGCTGTGGTGGGAGAGGCAGCCTCTCCACCCAGATCTGGCCCCCTCCGCCCCGCCGCCCTTGCCAGGGGCAGCAGTGGTGGCAGAGGCAGCCCCTTCTCCCCGGCCTGGCCTGCCGCAGCAGCAGGAAAAGCAGATCCTCCACCTGTTATATTCATGCTACACACCTACACACTGCAGCCGACACACTAACATGCTGTGGCACACGGTTTGGAAAGCTCTGCTCTAGATGTTGTTAAACTAAAACTCCCAGCATTCCTCACCATTGGCTATGCTGGCTATGGTTCCTGGGAGTTGCAATCTCATGGCATCATCTACACAGTTCCCATCCTGATCATGTCTAATAAGTTCCATTCATTTCAAACAATCTGATCTAAGTACTGTTGCAACTGGATTTAGGCCCAAATCCAGTGGGATGCTTATGTTGAGACTTTCCGACTTCTATCCACCCATCTCTGACACCCAAAAAACATTCCATGTGTTCTTCCAGGGTTTTTTTTACAGCAGGGATGAGATTGTCTGAGAGCTATAGCAAGGAGACTGTGCTATTCCAATCATGCTGGTTTTGATATTGAACTAGTGGAAGTTCAATAACGGACACATCTCCCAAAGTTTGCAAATTTTTGAATATGGTGTTTTCATATTGCTTGATTTGGATTAACTGTAGACTCATGTTACTATGATTTGTTGAACACTTTCCTGCTTTTTCCTGTTGTATATTTTAATACATATCAAAATAAGGGTTTTTAAAAAAACAAAGAAGGACTCAAAACAATATGGGATTTGTTTTGCACAAACTAACCACATTGTGCATGGAACTATTATGGGAACTGATAAGCATGCATGTGGAACATGTACATTTGGTTCTTCAGCTGAAAAGAACCTCATTCTAACTGACTGACAGAGCAGTCCTATACATATCTACTCAGAAGGTATGTCCCATTGAGTTCAATGGGGCTTGTTGCTGTTGTGTGCCTTCAAGTCATTTCCAACTCATGGTGACTCTAAGGCAAACAGTGGGCTTACTCTCTGGAAAATAAGGATAGGATTTCAGCCTTAAATATGGGGTAACTTGCAGTGACCCTTTCCACATGTTATGTACTCAGGTGAAGGTAAAACGCAAATGTTAATCTTCCTTTTCCCTTTGGTGCTATAACTCTGAGATAACAGCAGAATAAGGGCCACCACTACTTACTAAGAGATTTGAATGTTCAGCTCAATACCTGCATGGTGTCTATAATTTTATTGTAAACCAAGGGCAGGGGATTTGTGTAATGTATCAGGCCAAACACTTATCCTGAGACCCCTGTCATCTAGATCAGTGCTTTTTAGACTATCTGGGAGGCACGAGCTGCCACTTTGTTCTCTCTAATGCACCAAGAACCAGTACCCCACTTGTGTCCATTGGTTATAACAGTTTCTCTTTTTCCTGGAGACTTGCTATGGACCAGCAGATGATGGTTGACACACCAGCACCAGTCCATGGACCACTTTTAATAGCACTGGTCTATATAATAACAGAATGGGGGCCACTCTTCTTCAATCATCCAACCAACCAACCAACCACTTTATTTATACACTACCTTTCCAAGTGGCAGAGGAGTAGTTGGTTAAGCTTTTGGAAGAGTACCCATGTTTATCTATTAATGCAGGAAAGGGGGAACTTAACCTTTAAAAACTAAAATAGTTGTAGATGAGAACTTAGGTGGGAAAGATGCAAAAATAGGTTGGTCATGATATCATCAGCAATAACCCTGATGACTTTAGCAATGTGGGGGTCATTTTCACACACACACCCAAGAAAACCCCAAGATTTTTTTTTTAAAAAAAGCTCCAGGAGTATGGGTTCAATGTGGGGATGCTCCTCTAGGTTTCTATAGGAGGCCAATGTAGGCCCCCCAAGCCTTGGCAGCTGCCCACCTCTGTTTTAGTTTATTCTTCTATATTTCATTAGTCACTGAAGCTTTCTCATACATCAGTGGCATTTTCTGGGAAATCCTAAACTTAAGCAGCAGTATTAAGTGTTTCGAAATTTCTGCTGGTCCAAAATGTTGCTGCTAGACTGTTGACCAAGACTGGTTATAGGGAGCATGTGACTCCCTTGGTCTAACAACAATTCAAGGCACTGGTTGTAACCAACAGAGCGCTATCTGATCATTGTACAGGCTGCCAGAAAAACAGCATTTTCCCAAGCAAGCCTCCCCAGGCTTTCCGATTTTTAAAGCAGCCCTTTTCTACATCCTGCTACCACTAGAACCAACTCTGACAAGAACTGAAAAGAGGACCTTCTCAGTGGCAGCTCCCAATCTCTGGAACATTCTGCAAAGGAAGGTTAGGTTAGCTCCATTTCTGTTTGTTCTTCCACTGACTGGCAAAGACTTTTTTATTTTTAAATTCAGAAAGGCTTTCGTATTTTTAAACAGTCTTATTGCTGAAGTAGGTTTTAATTTGATGGAAGCAGTTCATGTATTTTTTATTGCTGTGCTTTAATGGATGTGTTTTGCACTGATGTTTTAAACAGATGCATTTTTCTCTTTAATTATAGTTCTGTATTAACTATATTTTAATGCTTGTAGCCTTGAACTGTGTTTTAGTAGATAGGTTGTATATACATTAAGTTACAATGGGCTCTCCATATATGCAGGGGTTCTGTTCCAAGAAACCCTGCTAATACTGGAAATCACTCATGCTCATGTCCCACTATACTCAATGGTGGCTACATGCACAGACACTTCAGCACATCCACCATTTTAGGTATAGGACATGGTTACTTAAAAGTGCAGACCCAGAGGTCGCAGGTAAGGAGGGCCCACTGTAATGAACAAGTAAGTCCGACTAAGTTCAACAGACCTTTGCCAGAATCCTATATCATCTTTTACTTAACATAGCTTTAGGTTCACTTAACTAAGGTACAGGAGTGCTATGAAACCCTGCTAGCGAATTGTGAAGATGCATAATGGGACAATGGCAAGAGTACCCAATGTGCATGGGTGCCAAATTTACATCAGGATCGATGCACACCGGTCCCATTGTGCATCAGTGCCATTCTGCATTCATCCTGATTACAACAGTCACTTTGCAAGGTCTGTTTTGCAGTAACATAATTTTTCTAGCTTTCTACTAGATACAGATATTATGGAACTGCCCAGTTCTAATTCCTGCATATGTAAGTCCATTTAGGAAGACAAAACTTCCATACAGAAATCCATACATTTATTCTTATATAGTGTGAATAGAATTATAGCCTTATGTTCCTCAACTCATGGTGGTGGCATTTTGATAATGGGGGTGGATACGGTAGCATATGCTAATCTTGGAGGGGCCATGTGTCCCTTTCAGATTTTTTCTATCTTTCACTTACTGATGAGACCAAGTATCTAAGTAAAATAAAATAAAATCATACTCACCTACTGTTGTGAACACAGTGCAGCAGAAAAAGAGAGATCCAAGGAAAGACCATTTCTTTTTGGGATTGGTAAACCATATGAAGTCAATATCACTGAGCAATTTGTGTGTTCTCTTCTTAAAGATCTCATTTGAGGTCTCATTATCTGTTGATAAGAAAGTGAGACATAGTAATAACTCAGTGATAAGGGAGATGGATCATGCTGAACAATTGAAGATTGTGGACATTTGTTTAATTCTCCATTGATTTATTATTTTCATGTTCCAGCAATTAAAAATCTGGATTTAATGTTCGTTATTTAGACACACATACATATCTCCCCATGTTTAATTTCCAAGGGATGAGAAAATTGTGTTGCTGCTCAAGTTTGACTGAAAACAACTCCTTGTTCTCCAGTAGCACCGCTCCCTAATTCTTATATGTGGATTCTCTAAAGTTATTCTGTGTAGAAAGAAATACACAATCCACCTACTTGGATTTACTTTCATAATATATTTTCACATGTTCCAGGATTGTCCCTGGCCTTAAAATTTTCAGAAACCTTTGTATACTTAAAGTAGATGAAATGATTCCCATGGTAAAAGGGAAAAAAGCATATTAAAACACATATTAAAAAAGTTCTTTAAATTTAAAATATAATGTACCACAAAAAGAAAGGTTAGCACTCCCCTCACCTCTCTACATATATGTACACACACACACACACACACACACACACACAAATATATGCACAAGACAAACATGCATATAAATGCCCCTCATGAAATTTTAAATAATATATTTTATCCTAAATGCAATCTATTTGGAAATTGACATGCTGGAGAAATTACATTCCCTCAAGAGGGCTAACAAATGCTTTCAGGACTGAATCATGAGGGTAAACATATTAGACAGTCATTTAAGGTTCAAACTAAAATCCAGAGCAGATTACCTGTCCCACTGACATGGAGCCACTTGTAGTCACTGGTGGCAATCCTGGGTTCCCAAATATATGCAGACATTCAAAATGAAATGAGGAATGGTATTTGTTCTGTGCCATTAATTCTGCCATTGCATCTGCTGACGTTATACACATACCTGACAAATCCTTTGAGAGATTCCAAAGACTCAGCATGAATCTTCTGTACGCCTCACTTTCATTGCTCTCTCTGTTGCCCTCAACATGGGAAAACATGAGGGCACCCAGCAATGCATAGATAACTAAGGAACAGTGGAAGCAGACATGAGGAAAGACTGCCCAAAATACCTGGCTGCAAGTCCTTTTCTGTATCTGTGAAGAACACGGTTGAGACTTCATCTTCTCACAACTTTCTAATTGACAAAGCCAGAAAAAGCTTTCAGGAGGAACACTTTTTAAAACTGAGACCAGAACTCTTCTTCTGCCTTAAGTACAAAGAGATGCTGTGTTTCTGCTTCACAGTTAAAAGTGCACTTGATTTTATAGCATGAGTTCTTCTTGCAATACCCAGAGGAACCTGGAGAGAGCTTGCAACCAATCACAATTTAAAATCTAGGTCTGTCAGATGTTAATACAGCATACAGAATGGCTATTGATTCCCCCAGCACTGTAATGCCTAGAGATGACCGGCTACTGTGCACAGCGCTGATAGTCAGTCAACTAGTATTTGACAGTTTTTCTATTGTAACTATAGTTTTTGGTGCCCTGCCCTTTGGCAACAACAGAAAAAAGATTTCCAGTAAGGGAAGATAAACTGCAAAGCACAGATAATGAGTGCACCTAATGGATCGTAATGTAATAAAGGATATTCCCACAGGAGTGAAGATGTAACATCTAACTTTTCCAAAAGAGCTACTATGCCTTTGCTACTTTGTGGATTAAGGGCTACTTCCCCAGAACTGTGGAAACAACACTCTCACTCAGTCTTGCTATCTCCCATTCCTGTGTGCCTTTACCAACTTTTTTGGATGCTTGCTATGTGCACAAAGAAAGCATCCTGTAGATGGAGTAGCCACTTTTGCATTGCCAGAAAAGTAAGAACTGCATCACTAAAAACGAATAAGAGAGACCCAAATTTCCATATGAATTAATGTTGTTGTGTGTTGTTCAAGTTGTTTCTGATTTACGGCAACCCTAATGCAAACCTTTCATGGGGTTTTCTGGGGCTTGGAGTATGTGATGTGGCCAGAATCACCTAGTGGCCTTCTATGGCCGAGCAGGGAATCAAATCCTGGTCTCCAGAGTCACAGTCTAATGTTCAAACCACTATACCATGGAAGCTCTTAGAAACAATTTGTAAAGCTGAAAAAGGAAGGCAATGCATCTCACCATGGTGAAGAAGACTAGAAGCCCATGAGCTGTTTGCATGCTCAATTTGTTGCCCAGATGCTAGCTCCTCATGGGGAATTTCCATGCCCTGCACTCCCTATAGATCAGGGGTGTCAAGCTCAATTTCATCTTGGGCCGCATCAGCATTATAGTTGCCCTCAAAGAGCCAGTTCTATTTGTAATTGTATCTCTTTCTCCCCTCCAGACCCTTTCTATGCCTCTTTCTGCTCCCCTCCAGTGGCTCTTTCTGCCCCTCTACCCCTCTCTGTACCTAGTGAGCTGAATCCCCACATTGCAGGCCCCTGGCTGCCGTTATTCTGAAGAGGGGCCCAGCAGCCAGCACTCACAATCTACTTCTACTTCTGACTGCTCCTCTGTCCAAGTCTCGTCATCAGAGCATTGCCATGGGTTACCATGCCAACACTCTGCACACCTTGCGAGAGTTGGACAAAGGAGCAGTCAGAAGTAAATTGTGAGTGCTGGCTGCTGGACCCCTCTTCAGAATACCGGTAGCCAGGGGCCTGCAATGTGGGGATTTGGCTTGCCAGGCAGGAGGAATGCTGCAGCTGCAGAAGAGGTGCGAGGAGCACATGAAATGGCCTGGGAGGCCAGCTTCGGCCTGCAGGCTTGTATTTGACATATGTGCTATAGATTGTTCTTCATCTGTAATCTAGGCTTTGAGTGCACAGCCCTTCGAACAGAAGGTACTGTCAAAATAAGAGGATTCTCTGTCCTCTGTAAAGTACAACATATATTGTAGACACTACATATAGGTTAGCATTGTTAAAGCCCAGCATAAACTGAATCCAAAGAAAGGATGACCCAAACCTAGCATTTAGTGAGGGACTGTTACCTTCAGGTTCTCCAGCAGTGTTAGGATCTCCTTAGAAAGATGGGGAATTATAACTTAAAGGTGGACTGTGAAAGGGGGATTACTACAGGACCTCTGTATACCAGTATTAACTGTAGGATACCACTTGAGAGTCAAAAAAATGTCATTTGGGGGGGGATTCACACACACACATGCACACACAAGCAATTAAGCATCCTCACGAACCACACAAGGCTACTGAACATAAAGGAGAAAAAGATTGGACAGTGAGAGTTTTGGAGTGAAATGGGTGATAACTACCATTCCAGAAGCAGGGAATCAAGATGAGATGGCTCAAACATGAGAGTCTGAGGGTAGCCAAGGGCATGGGAATCAGGGAGCAAATGGACAGAGGAACATGCCTACATGGTGCTTTGAATCATTGAGCGTGGAGCCAGGGTTTAAATATCCTTTTCTGCCCTGAAGGGGGATGTGTCAATTGTTCTCTGACAAAGCCAATAAAAGGAGTCTGGAAAGTTCTGATTGTCTTTGCGGTGAAGACAAAGCATTGAAGGAAATCACGATAACATCCTAATGACTGGAAAGGTGAAGGAATAAAGGACAGTTTCTGTGGGAAGAAGTAACAGGATGTCGACCTTTTGCTTGTTCCTTCTAGCAGCTTTGTGTGCTTTTGTTCTCTAGGTTTGGGTACTTTAGAGGACTGTCTCAAACCCATTAAGTTGGGCTCTCCAGTTGATCCTTCTGAACTTATGACTTACCTATGCTGAGGTCCTTTGTCCTAGCTCAAAGCTACCCATCAGAGTCCTTTCTTTTCCACATGGCTTTCAGCCATAAGTGTAAGATTTATATATATTAAAACAATATCTCTTGCTAATCGAAGGATATTTTTCACCAATTGTACTGTACTACAGAATGCAGATCTACAACATGGTAACATGACCGAGGCTGGCCAGAACTAAAACATTGTTTCTTTGCCCTGGAATAACTTAGCTATTCTTTCAATTTTATTGGACCACTTTGATGCTTCCTCCCAAATCTGGTGTGATTGCAAAGGATAGAAGGATCAAGCTGGTCCACTCCCCTCCTTCATAAACAGTCTGCTAAAACGTAACCGTGCTTGTGAAGAAGGGTAGGACAGACATTGAATAAAAATATAAGTATATGGGGAAATGGATGAAAAGGATTTTCTGTTAATGGAAACTATTGTATGTGGGTGTTCTAAGCTATCCGTGTGCTTTACCTTAAGATTTTGTTAATGATCTAGAAGTTTGCAAGCAGGCAACCTCATGAAGCATAATAAAACAATGGTAGATACAGATTTATAAAGCAGTGTGGTTTTAATGCCTGTTGTAGCCCAAGGCCTAAGCCCATGCATATTTACTTGCAAGTAATTCAGTGATAAGTGTGTGTATGATTGTAATCGTGGTCATCCTGAACTCAACAGTGTACAGCCCCTTGGGAAATTAGAAAGTCAGGCAGAGCAAGTGAACCATGGAACTCTCAGTCATATCCAGTTATCCCCTGTCAGAGATGGAATCGCTCCATCAGTAGAGCAGAGAGAGGTGTTTCTCCTTCCCCAACATAATTCTCCTCATGCAACCTCAGAATTTGTTCGGGAGATCTGGGTGACCCTCCAGAACAAATTCTGGAAAGAGTGATCACTTTGGAGAACAGTATCCTGCAAATTCTAGGAAGAGAGGCAAGTGACCATTGCTTGGAAAAGTTTCTTTTCTGTAATACAGCTTCCAGAATCTAGACCCCTAAAGATGCTATGCAGAGCTTCAAGATCAAGAGCATGGAAACATCACTTTTTGGACTACAACTTACAGAATCCCACAGAAACCCACCTGCAGAATGGCACCTCCCAGAAGCAATATCTATGCAATATCTACCACCTCTATGCAATATCTAACTTAATTAAATATTATTTCTTTTAATAAAAGCCTTGTGGAACTTAAAAATGCTACTTTTTTGCATACAACTCCCAGAATCACCCAGAAGCCTGTCTGCACAAATCCAGAGCAAGCAATAGACCTCTACAACATTGGATTTAATTCAATAGTACTTCTTCTTACAATCCTCTTTGGCCACAGCCTAGGTCTTGGCTGAAAAGGTGACAAGAGAACTGCTGGATTAGAATAACCCATCCAGTTTATATCCCAGGTCCCACATTAGCCAATCTGATTCCCACAGCAATTCCACAAACAAGACATAATGGCTGTAGTCTTCTCACACTGTTATTTCCCAGCAACAAACATTCAAAAAGCAGTTTCCTCATAGCCACCATTCCCCACTATGGATAGTCTTCTTCTGGCCTTCTTTTTCCTGATATCTTTAATCTCTATCCAACACTATCTAAGCTACCTACTGGCCATCATCCCACCTTGTAGTATCAAATTCCATAAGTTAATTATGTACTGTATAAAGCAATACTTCTGGTCTATCCTGAATCAACCATTGCTAATTGTATTGGATGATCCTGGATTCTTTTCACACTTAGCTCTTTTCCCCACAGCCAAGTTTCCTCCAGCTTGTAGCGGACAGCCATGGACTGTACTTTTTAACCTATATAAAAGGTTGTAGAGTGTAAAAGGACCATTCCTTTTATTTTATTTAGAAATTTAGAAAATTTGCAATTTTACAAAACAGAACACTATAAAGTGAACACGGCTCAGCGATTAAAACCAAAACTTGCACCCGAATTAAGGAAAATGCAATTGCGTGGGCAGAAAGAGGTTGCTCTGCCTCCCTGACCACCGCATCCCTTCTAGTCTCCTGAAAATGTTAATGCTGATGGACAAGCAGCAGTGCATTCAAAAGTGAGGGGTTTTACATAACAACGCTCAGAATCCCACAACCAGCACTCTGCTAGCCCAGTGTATTTCAGAGTTCTAGTCCCAAAAGGGAACTTTTTCAATTTCTGCAGCTGAATAGAAAGATCTGTGGTGCATTGGGAAGAGATAACTTCCCCTTGCAAAATGAGGCAGCAGCATCTTTCAAGAATGGAGATGTTTCAAGCCATTAACTGGGATTTACCACAATGACTGGAATAAAATAGTTTTTGGCAACAAAGGGAAATAACGAGAGAGAGACCGGACTCTATTTTATAGGACAAGGCATTCCAAAATCAGGGTGCAGCCACTAAGAAGCCACTGTGTCTCATTCCATTCTGCTGTATTTTTACTCTAGCAAAACTATGGGCCATTCCGCACTACACTCTTATGGTGCTATTATTCCACTGTCAACATCCTAAGGAATCCTGGGGTTTGTAGTTTAGGGAAAGGCATTTAGAATTCTCAGCTAGAGAGCTCCTTGGCCTTAGTAAACTGCAAACCCCAGCATTCCACAGGATGTTGAAAGCAGAATAATAACACTATAACAGTGTAGTACGGAAAGGCCCTATGCTTCTACCCAGAGACTGACTGCATTCATTACCCAGATTTTGGAAACATCACTTTTTAGACAGGTCCTGCCAGAATCATCCAGCCAGCATGACTACTTACCATGCTGGCTGGGACATCCTAGGAGGAGCATTTGAAAAAGTAACATTTTCAGTTGTACCATATGCTGTTTCATCTCAGAGATGGATGGTGCAGTCTGTCCCTGAACAGACTGGGATGTTATTTAACCCCCTCACCCACCTCATAGAGCAAGGCATGAACACATTTCATACAGCAAGCAGCTTGCTTGAGTAATAAGAAGACAACATTTCAGCTGGGTATTCAGTCACCTTCCTGATCTTGGCTTAGAATGGAGGCAGGTTAGCACTGCTGTCAGTTTGTCTCCAGACCATCCTTATCAAAGACCCACGTAACTTGTAGTCTTTTTCTCATGTTTTGTTCTGCCTTAGCAAATTGTAAAGCCCTTCACATTTTTGAAAGTGTTTAGTTCACCACCACAAAAATGTACTTCTCCAAGAATATTCTTTGAAATGAGGGTGGGGTGGAGAATGCTTCAGATGGGCAAACCTAATTCAATTAACTCTACAGATAAGTGCAGATTAGAATGTATGCAGTTCTTCTAATTCTCTTGGATCAGAGAAGTTCAAATTAGAAAGCTCTTTCTTTGTGCAGTGAAAGGCTTTTAGATAATCAATAGTAACTCTCCCTGCATTATTTTATCAATGAGCTGCTGCTTAGGCACTCCATTATATTCAACTGTTGTACTTCCAAGCATTAAATGCTCAGATTTCCAAGTCCACAGTATGAACATATGGGATGTTTTCTCTTCTTTCTGTCACCAAATGATTCATTGAATTATAGAGGAAAAGTGATCCCCAGGATAAGAAACTTCTTTAGGTGGGAACAAAGCTTGGAAAAATTACTTTTTTGTACTACAACTCCCAGAACCCACAATCAGCACAGCCAGAAGCTCTGCTGGATGGTAGCTTCTGGAGCCTACAGTACAAAAAGAAATAATCTTCTAAGCTACGGAGTATTGCTGGAATTCTCTTTTCTTCATAGAACATGAAAGGAAGGGAGGGAAAATTAAGAGCAGAGCAACTTTCCCCTGACCTGGTATCTTCCAGATGTGTGGAATTACTGTTGTTGTTGTTGTTTTTAGGAGTGGTGCTATTATCTGTCAGAGCACCAGAGTAAATAGCAGATCCTCCTTGCTCTGTCATGGAATAAGACAGCTTTCAACTTCCATTGTTGTTTGAGACAAATCAGCACAGAAGAAGGCAGAGTATGAAGAAAATGAGTAGAGGATGGATACCTCTTTCCTTGAGGAGGTTCCTACTTCACTCCAGCAGTTCAAAGGACTGTGCTTCATTGCAAGATTATTAGCATTTCCAATGAAAAGCTAGGAGTTTCTGTTCAGTGAAGGTAAATTTGCTAAAGTGCAAGCTTCAAGCTGAGCCCAAGCAGTTCAAAATAAGCACCACTGAGTTCAATGGAGTTTACTCACTGGAACCTTGGATAGGACTGTCATCGTGCTGCTTCTAATAAAACTAGGGCCAGAATTCTTCATGCAGCACTTAGTTACATAACTAAGTTGTGTAGCTAAGTAGCATCTCCCAGCCCAACCCCCTGACATATTTTACTGGGCATCAGCTGCACAGAGAGAAGAGGGTTCACTCTGCTGGCGATCAGGGTGCAGGTTGATGACACTTCCTTCTGACAGCCAGTGAGGTTGTGACAAGAGAACATGATAGAGGTCCTGCTTCTGATCACCACAGCCTCACTGGTTGGTGGTAGGAGAGTAGAAATGTCATCTGCTCATGCTCTGATTGCCAGCAGAATGGAACCTCTCCTTTCTGCATGGCCAATGCCTGGTAAAGTAGGTCTGGCAGGGGGCAATTACAATCATAGCAATACTGCCATAATCCTGACTGTATATGGACCATGAATAAGGTTACATCTCTGTGTGTCTGATCTTGAATTCTGCCCTGGATTTTATGCTACGGACTTCTGATCTTTGCAGCAGGGCTGAACAATTTCCTAATGGGCTCCTGCACTTTAAAATTTAACACTATGTCCCTGCTGTGATCACAATGGCCAATTAAAAAATGAGATCATGCTGATGCACAGATCAATATAGATTGTTTGCAACCCCTGGGATAAATCCAGTGTTAGCAGTCCCACCAAAGTAGACCTTTTTTTTTTTTGGTAGACCTATTGAGATGATTTAGACTTATTAGTTGCCATTTATGGCCCATTTATTTGAATGAGCCTACTTAAGGGACAACTAACATTGAGTTTAGGCTGATATGGTCAGATAATTTGTCAGTGTTTCATCTCTTGATCCATGCTTGAAAGCTCTTTTTTAAATAATGCAATACTGCTGCTGTTGTCACTGTTACACAGTGATGGGGATGATGGTAGAGTAAAACGCAGATTGTACCTGTAACTGTGTGGTTGGACGTGACTATAGCCAGTAACCACATAAAGGCATTTCATTTTTATAGATATTGATTTTCATCTCCTATTTTGGATCTTCCTTGCTGGATACTCTCTTGAAACATTAATAGATAGGTTATTCTATCTTCCATTAGGCACCGGTAGGCTCAAGATAGTAGCTCTTCAAGGCATTCGGAAGGAGCACAAGCCAACACGTGCATGCTAAAGATATGTTAACAATCAATGGACCTCTAACTCATACAACTCTGTGCAGGGTTACAAACAAGAACCTGCATTTCCCCTTTAAAAAAAACTTTGATGAGTTCTATTCTGCTGCATCAAAATCAATATTTTCAAATTTGCATAGCTTCAGAATCTGTCACAATATTAAATTATAGTTCATGTTTTCCCAATTCTTTTTATATGTGATATTTTAGATAGAGTGGCCAGATGCAGAAGAGGACAGAGCATCTGTGCTTTGCATAGCTGTACAGAACTAGGAGGTTTAGTGATTGTAGCTCATCATGTAAGTGATGTCAGCTGAAATGTCCTCTTCTGCCCAGCTATTAAAGAGGCAGGAGCCCCATGCTCCTGTGCATCTAGCTAATGTAATTGTCAATACACTCTGTGTGTGTGTGTGTGTGTGTGTGTGTGTAGGTGTCCTAAAGTTATCTATTAGTTTATGACAACCCCATGAATTTCACAGGCAAGGAATACCCAGATGTGGTTTTCCCAGTTCCTTCCTCTGAAATAGCCTGTAACACCTGGTATTCATTTGCAGTTTCCCATCCAAGTACTAACCAGGGCTGGTTCTGCTTAGTTTCCAAGACCAGGTTCCCACCTGATCTTGGAAACTAAGCAGAGCCAGCCCTGGTTAGTACTTGGATGCCTTTTCTACATTTAGGAACCTGGGAACCTAGGTCTGAATTCTCACTCAGCCATCGAAATCCACAGGCTGGAACTTGGGCAAGTCCCACTCTCTCAGAAGAAGGTAAAGGAAATAAATCTGAATAAATCTTGCCAAGGAAACCCTAAACTGCAAACTCCAATATTGTATAGGATGTTGAAAGTGGAATAATAGCACTATAACAGTCTACTGAGGAAATGGCTTCATTCACACCTGAATTCTAAGCATATTTACAGGGACACAAATCCTTTAAAAACATGATTATTTCTCGATATATATTTATTTATTCACTGAAAGATTTAAGTTGACTTGTAGGGTAAACCCTCCCAAGTGATGAAATCAGATTTAAGATGATACCATACATACCATAATTCTAATAAAATCTTAATCTGGCGAAGTTACACTCCGAAAATCCAGGGCTGAAATCCAGTTGCTAGAGACAAGTAAAGTGTACTTGCTCAATCAGTTGATTGATTGATTTCCCCAACCTTCTGTAAATCCCATTGCTTCAAGAGTTCTGCTTTAGTTCGAATCAGCAATTGGATTTACACCTAAGTGTGGCATTTGGAGGTATTCTTAGATCTGTAATTGATTTTTTTTTTAACATATAAATTTTATTAATTATTTAAACTTACATAGCAATACATAACAATGCTTAACACACAACGCAATACATAATATACATAAGATCTGTAATTATCTTTGGAAACTCACATGTGCTTTGTGGTACAGAGTGCTATGTTCTAGCTTTGGTTGGTAGCCCACCTATAATTCTATCCAGACAGGAACTATTTGGCTTCAGTGGTAACATCTGTAAATTTTCTTCAGTTTTTTGTATGTCTGAGTATATCACAGCAACATTTCCTATGTTAATGATGCTACTCTTTATGTATGTGACATCTGAGGAAGTCTATGCAGATTCTAAGCATACTCTTTTGTTGGCAGGATGGGCTACTTTCCCAAATATACTCAACATTGTTTTTGTCCAGCTCACACCCCTGCTGCATTTTTCAGTACTATGGACACCACTTGCATTAAGTCCAAACAAATCACAAATTCCAACATTCAGAAAAATTCCTTTTGTTTGGACTACAGTTTCCAGAACCTCCAGAATTTTTGTCCCGAACAAAGAACTTTTCGAAGATCTGGCAAGTTCTTAATGCAGAGTTAATGATATAGTAGAAATGCTGCTTTACTGGGACAATCTTTCTAGCAACAGAAACAGAGCACTCTGGTTGGTTGGTTAACTGATTGACTTAATATTCCACTTTTCTCCCAGTACAAGACCCAAAGTAGCTAACAATAAATTGAAACAAAGTGCAGACATACTTCTGTTAACAAAGCCTCTGATAAAGAAGCTTCTTTTTTACAAAGTTCTTTTACACTGACACAATTTCTTTCTTGTCGTGTCTCTAGTTGGAAGTTTTTTAGCACTATGGACATTGGTAAGATGGTGAAAGAAGGCTGGAGAAACATAGACTTTCAGTGTCGGGTGTCAGCAGGATGCCTGCAACAGACAGTATCCTAAATCTTGAGCAGGGAAAGAATCAGATTCTACTCTAACTCTACTGCATTGTTGTTGTTATGTGCCTTCTGGTCATTTCCAACTTATAGCAACTCTAAGGCAAACCTGTCATGGGCTTTTCTGGGGGCTGAGTGTGTGATGCACCCGAGGTCATCCAGTGGGTTTCCATGGGTGAGCAAGAAATCAAAACCTGGTCTCCAGGGTCACAATCCAACATTCAAACCACTACACTGTGCTGGCTCCCCTGCCTACAAAAGGCAGCTGCCTCCAGAGTCCTTTACTGAGCATGAGTGAATTGCCAGACAGAGGAAAGAGGAGAGCAAAAAAGCCTGCCTCACCAGCTATGCCCAGCATATTAAAAAAGCATAGCTCTCTAAGTTCCAGCCTTCCAGTGGTCTCTAGAAGGCTCAGCATAGTCTTGTTTACTTACGCAAGGTTGGCTGACCTTTTTTTTTTTTTAGATTTCATGGGTGCATATTATTAGTTTTGATTAAAAAGTTTGGTGAAACATGAAGTACTCTTCTTTGTCTAGGAACCTATACCTATCCTTTCTATGTTATTTCTGCCTCTGGTACCAAAGATTTTGCTAAAGAAGTAAATCCCAAGAACACATCAACTTCATTAACTAATGTACACCTGTATAGCTAAAACCTGTTTGGTACAAAAGCTAAAAATAAATTAAGTAAATAGTTCAGCTTAATGTTCTGTGGTGTTCATCAAGAACTTTGATATTCTTTTGTAGTTACCTGGCAGAGAAGATCTTTGAATTCTCTGTGGCATCTTAGATTAATTTAATGCTTCTACAAATATTGCTCTTAGATCAATTATTGATGGACCTGACTGAATAATGCCATTTAAAGTAGTAAGAGTATGTCTGGACTGGATTGGACTTTGCAACTACATTTCAGAGGAACTGGTTGTATGCCACCACTACACTTAAGCAGGAGCTGCTCTTCAAAATTTAAGAACCCCATCAGATTGGACTGAAGACTTTATCTGGTCCAGCATACTGTTCCCATTGTGTCCAAGCAGATGCCAATGGAAAGCCCACAATCAGAACATGAGAGCAACAGCACCGATGTGCTCATGAGCCCTATCACCTGATATACTTAAGGATACTGCCTCTAAACTCAAGGATATTGTTACTGCAATGGATAAGACTGGGCCCGGCGTCTACAATTTAATATAAATTGGCTATTAAAAATATACCCCTCCACGTGCTTAGGAGGCCCCTGGACAAGCACGCACCCGGGCATGGCCGAACGGCTGAAAAATACAAAGAAAAGTCCTGGTCAGAACAGTAACTTTCTGTCGCGCCGCTTCAAGAGACCCCCAGGCAAGTACCCATCAAAACACAAGTATGCACCAAGCACACAAAAGATTCTCAGCCCCGAACCATCAGCTTGACAGGGTTAGCGCTCCTGACTACACAAACTGTCAAGCGCAGCCCATTTGCATACTGTCAGGGCTATTGACAACCCTGACCGAAATCCCTCAAGTCAAGCACTGACCTTTTGGAGGCTTTGCCTCCACTTAAGGACCTATTGTTCTCCCAGGGAACTGTCTACCCTCCAGGCACATTTCCCCCTATAACTACCCCCAGTTTTCGAGTGCTTCCTCGGATCGCTCTCAGCTTCCTTCTTGCCTTGCTGCCGCTCCATTTGCTGAGCCTTCCCCTCAGCCTCCACGTGCTGAGCTTTACCGCTCCCGACTCTCTGGCTCTATTTCGGCTTGCCGGACATCTGGATCAGGTGTAGTATTCCCCCGATACCCCTCTTCAAATCCCCTATCAATTTTCCTCTCTTTATTTTTCTTAGGTCTGTGTGAGTGGGTGCGTAAGTGTGCAGTGACGTAGGTTTTAAATAAAGAAAATAATTATAAATTAATTTTGTCTGGGTCTCGACTCGGCCTGACCCCGTAAAAGTTGGGTACAAGGTCTCACAGGGTTACCCTACCTCTTGTGTGTGTTGGGTATGTGCTTAGTGCAACGTGGAAATCCCCTTAAAATCGGGGTCAGATTAGGTGTCCTCTGAGGGACCCCCTGAACTCAAAATAACTGATTTGGTGACTGGGACCCCCCTGAACTCAAAATAACTGATTTGGTGACCGGGACCCCCAGATCCCCCAGAAAATTAGGGTAACAATAATGTCCAAAAGTTTACAGAAACTCATGGAATACAGGGCTCACAACAGCTACATTACTGTTTATCTACTGAGAGTCATGTCCTCCATGAGTTGGTCTAAATCCCTTTTAAAGCCTTCAAAATTGGCAACCATCACTTACATCCTGAAGTTGCTAATTAAGTAGTTATATGTGTACTGAGACCTTTGTTTTAACATCTTAGGGGAGACAGACATCCCTCCCTTAAGATGTTAAAACAAAATAAAAACAAGTTGCCACTGACCAGTATAAGTAACAGCAGAACCAGTCCCAAGTCTAGGGGCATGATTCAGCAATCAAAAAAATTAGAGACATTCAGAACATGCCTCTTTCAAAAACAATGGTTTAATTCAAGGATGGAGGACCTCTGGTCCATGGGGGTACCTATCTGGCTACAAGCTTTTCCTATTGTTCAGTGACCAGACAGAGGAAAAAAAATTGTTAGTGCATTGCGGGTACGAATAATATTGTCTGGAACTGAACTACACTTTGCAAGCAAGAAATCTGTTGCATGAAATTGACCCGTGCTTGACAGGTAATCTGTTGTCTAGAACTGAGCCTACATTATAGACAGGAAAGCTGTACTCTAAGATAGGTTTAAAGAATTGAACTGAAAGTTGTGCTCAGATTTGGTAAGAATTATGGAATGTAGTCCCTGAGTCTCTTCCAAAATTGGAATTCAGTCCCCTGGCCAAATTCAATTCCTCACCCTGAAATAAACTAATGGCCTCCAAGACCAGTTCCTATGACCCTTATCAATATGTGTTGGTTCCATATGGGTAGTCTAGAAATGTGACATTGAGCTGGATGCATGAGACAGACTTGTGTAGCTTTTCTGGATCCATATTAAAAAAATAGAGCTTGATCTGGGCCTGATCTTCATATTACTACATCCCAAATCCTGGGGTGACCTTTCCTAGCAAAATCATGTAGATATTAAACAGCATGAGGGATGGTATAAATCTACAGAAGTGTTTCTCAGAGGTCATGGGGGAAAGTATAGGCTATCATATCCTGATAGACCCACCAAAAAATCATAGTTCAAAGACCTATACCAGCTAAGCATTTTGGAAGAGCTTTCTGAAGAACGTGGATGCCTATATCCAAAGCCTACTCTCCAGGTAAGGCTTTCAACATTTGTGACATGACTATCAAGTTCTTTTTTCTTCTACCACCATTCACTTTCTGCTAATGCTGCTCATCCTGTCAAAAAGGGAGCTGAGTTCTCCAAGTTGTCAGTGTGTTACTCTGTTGGCTTGCCTGTAGCCCATCTTGCCTTCACTGCTTTTGTGACTCAGTTTGTAAGTACATCCATTGTTCACAGTTCCCATGCAGCCCTGGTGTCTTTTTTGGAAATCTGCAGCAAAGGTGCCACTTTTGCTGTATAACATAATACAACTCTACCTTATGTATTTGGATCTGATAGCTTCCAAGATGCTTAAGACTCTTATCACATACACACCAACAAAGCTTAAAGTGAGCAACAAGCCTCAGCTCTGTGAGATAACTGATGTTTCCTATGGAATTCTCTGCATTGCCTTGTGGCAGAAATAGGAAAAGTACAGCTCCACAGTTGCATATATACCCCAACCCCACTTTTGCAGCCCCTGAAGGCCACTGGCAGTTGTTCTGTGGCCCCCTCAAATTTTGATTTTCTTTTTTTTTATTTAGGTATGATTTTCATGTGATTTTCCACCCAAAAACTGTGCAGACCCACACAAACATAATAGTTTTCTTTTTTTTTTCTGCCCACTTGAACTCTGTAACCTTGCCCCAAAGCCTTTCTTCAGTCAAATTTTGGCTGAATATGATAAACAAAAAAATGACGTAATGTCTCTTCTGATGTGCCGGGACACCCTGCCTCACAGGAGGGTCGAAGTGATGCAAACTGGCCCCATACAATTGTTCCCTCTGCTCTATGATATGACTCAAGCATTTATAGCTCTCAGTGGTGGTTGGTGGCTCCCTTGCCAGTGGGTCAGTGAATCACCTCCAGATGTTGGAGAGCATCAAGGAGTTATCCAAGATGCTGAACTTCTTTTGGGGATAAAATTCAGTATTTTGGATAGCTCCTTTGAAGAACAGACTAAAACGTGAAGTAGATCTAACACTCCACTGGCATGGGAGCCACCAGCATCCGTTTCAGATATCTAGTTTGTTGCAGATCCTCCCATAGAGCAAGAATCAAGAAGCCATAGAATGTCATGCCTACGCAGCTTCATGTGTAATTACCATTGATCCAGAACCAGATGAATTGTGCAACAGCTGTACCCCCAGCAGGAAAATCAACTCTGTTTGCAGTTGCTCCAAAGCATTTCTTTGTTGCATTACACAAAGCCTTATCCTTCTATATCATCAAATGTTTATACAGACAAAAGAGATTAGCTCAGCAGGTTATTCCATTAGAGAGCTATTTTATCTACCTGCCTCCTCCATCATTATTTTATTTAATAATTTGAGAATGAGAGCTCTTCAGAAGCATATCACAAATAGCAGGGACCAATGGGCCATTAAAGTGAAGTAATGACTTAGTTTTCCTAGCACTGGTCAATCTACGGTACATTGTGGCTGGATTCTGATCTCATTTATATTCAAATCACCTCAGCATTTAAGGGTGTAAAGAGAAACAAGAGGAAAGTGGTACAAATATTGACCAATGATTACCAAACAGCATTTCAGAATGCTTGTTGTTGTTGTTGTTTTTACTTATTTTGGTTTAATTAATCACTCCCTTTCATCTGTTATGAGATGGTCAGATCCAGTGATGGTCAGAGAATTGCACGTACCTTTCAGCCAAAGCTTGATTACCTTTATATTAAATACTCATGAGAATGGGGCAGGAGCCATAATGAGGTCCCCAACATAATTTAATTACCTCAGGTTGTATACTGTGGTGGCTGATAGACTCCACACTGGCGTGACTGTGAATCTGCTCTGAGATTTAGTCCTGATTTTAAAGGCACTATCCAAAATAATGTCAGCAGTCTGAATAGCTCTTTTAAAGGTCCAACTAAAATCCAGAATGAATTCAGCATCTCACCAATGTGGGAACCATCAGCTTCCACTGAGTGTATAATGTGAAAAAGTTTCCAAAAGGGTAGCCTTATTAGTGTGACAGAGCAAAACCAGTGAAGAGTTGCATGGCATCTTAAAGAAAAACAAATACCTCATAACATAAGCTTTTGTAGGCTATAAGCCACTTTACCAGGTGTTATGGTTGTGTGCCTCCAAGTCATTTCTAACTTATCGTAATCCTAAGGTGAATCTATCATGAGATTTTCTTGGCAAGATTTGTTTGGGAGGGTTGCTTTCCTCTGAGGCTCAGAGAATATGACTTTCTCAAGATCACTCAGTGGGTTTCCATGGCTGAGTGGGGATTTGAACCCTGCTTTCCAAAGTCGTAGTCCAATGCTCAAACCACTATACCATGCAGACATACTAAATGTGACATACTAAAACCAGAATGTCACTTTTGCTTCCTGTACAAGATTCCTTTTAAATTCTTTGCTGCTGAGAATAATGTGGCATATATTCAGTTATATCTTCAGTGTAAGAAAAAAATATCTATAGTGATACTGTTCTTAAACAAGAACAACAACAAAACCCTATCTAAAAGCCACAAGAGGGCACTCACGGAACATAAGAATGATGCAAGCAAGCTCTAGGAAAGATAAAAATACTTTTAAAGACCTTATACTTCCATGGTTCAAGGGTGTTTCCAAACATTAGGCACCCATAGTAAAAATTACTGTAAGTTACCAGGACCTGGGCTTCTTCTTTTTTTACTCTTGTACCACTTCCATTGTGAAGCTGGATTGCTTCATAAGCATAACAGCCAGCTCTTTCTTATGCTATCATTGATCCCTTGTATTAATGCTGGCAAAGAAGTTTGCAAATTTAGATTGCCAGAATCAACCATATTAAAATTGCCTCACTTTTACTTCATTTGAAGTAAGATTAGTGATAAGGTATCAATAAAAACAGTGATGCAAGAGTCATCTAAGACAAGCTGCTCATATATTGCCATGCAGCCTTAACTTGCTCAGAATGATTTCTAAGCCCATTTGTGGCTTCATGTAGGATGTTGCAGAATGCCAAATGTTTGGTCCAGGAATGCAGCCTGGTCTAGGCTTATTCCCTCCTGCAAGACGGTGGTAAGGCCTCTTCACGACATGGCACAGCCACTAACTCTTACTGTTTCTTGTTCTACCTTGTTGTAGGCTCTTTTTGCACAGTATTTGCCATGCAAAAGGGTGCCTGGAGCGTCGCACGATTGTGAGGAGCAATCTGCATGACGCACTCACAACTGCATGACGCTCCAGGGTAGGGCAGGCGCCGCTCACGCAATTTTTCATTTTCGGCTTTCAGCCAAAAATGGTGCATGATTGCACATTGCTCCAGGGCCCTATGCGCACTTGCCATGTGTGCAGAGCCTCCAGAGCCGCGGCGGTCGCGCTTCCTGCCCCAGCGCAGCCTGGGAAATTCCCAGGCTGTGCTGCAGAAGGAAAAGGCAGGGCTCTTGCACTACCTGCTCAGGAGCAGGCAGCTCATGCGGAGCTGGAGCAGCGGGGACATGAGAGCCTCTTGCTGGAGACTGCTCGCGTGATCCCCGCACCCCAGCACCAAAAAAAGATAAGGTGCAGAAAGGGCCTTAGATTCCTCCAAAGAAATATCCAATGTTTGGAAATACCACCAACCAAATCAAGACATAAATCGACATGTGAAAAGGTAGAGAATATTTTATCAATCAGGGTGAAACTTCAGTTTTTGGAAGTCCATGACAATGATAAAAATGAAGCATCAGAAGAAGCAGAAACTGTTAATAGTGATAGCTCAGAATGAGAACAATTAGACAATATTTTATGTAAAGTTAGTATTCAATTAATGTTTACTCCCCCCTCATTTTCAGTTCAGCTTTTTTTCTCAAAGTGACTGCTTTCTGTACCTATATGACTCTATGGATGAGACTAAGGCCATTTCCACACTAGACTGTTATAGCACGATTATTCTACTTTCAACATCCTATGGAATCCTGGGGTTTGCAGTTTAGGGAGGGGCCAGGCGGCCCCTCCCTAAACTGCAAACCCCAGGATTCCATAGGATGTTGAAAGTGGAATAATCGTGCTATAACAGTCTAGTGCGGAAATGGCCTAAGTTCAGAACACATCATAAGTGTCTTAGTTTATTTATTATGATGTTTATTGTTTGTTCTATTTCCAACTTTAACATTTTTCCCGGTTTTTTTTTTTCAGAAATTGAAAAAAACTTCCAGATACTACATATCTTAGATTTCAGAAAAGTGTGGCTCCAAACATAACATTTACAAGTAAATTCAATGAACAAACCTGTAATTATTTTCTGAACAAGTTGTACTTTTAAATCAAATACATGGAAGCTAAGAACTCCTCCAGTTAGTGTTGAGAAGTTGAGGTATTTATTGCTGTAGTTCTCATTTTTTTTAAAAAAAAATATCCAAACAACGTTTATGCTATCCCAGATTATTTTCTGGCAATTCCTGGCACCAGCTGCATTATTTATTCCCACCACCAAATGAGTTTCTTTTTAATTCTAAGACATATAAGAACAATATGTGTAATTCTCTTCACTTCCCTCAGCCTGGCAAGAATAAATCAACTCATTTCCAATTGAGTATATTCATTGAAGTGGACATAAGTTCAGAAATGGTCAAGAACTTTTAAAAAACCATGTAATCTAGAATCAGCTAACTAAAAAACTAAGTTAACTAATTTTAAAAAACTAAATTAATTAATTAAAATACTAAATTAGCAAACTAAAAAGAAAGAAGAAAAATTCTGCATGGACCCTTCTAGAGGGCTTGAACGTGGAACTGGATGTGTATATAGAATGCTTTTGCTGTAATGCCCAAACTGAAATAACTAATCATTGATACAATTTACCACACAGTCTAAGCCATATGAAACAAGACGCCATCCACAGTCTCAGAAACATTCCTAACATTATTATATAGCAGGCTGACAAAAGGGGAGTGGTGGTCATCATGAACAAGACACTTGACATACAGGAGACTGTGAGACAACTGTCCAACACTACATTTTACAGAATCCTCTTTAAAGATCCCACTAATTAATATTTGAAGGAACTACACAAACTAGTCAGAGAATTTTCTCATGATGTACAGAACCAGATTCAAATAGACACACCCCAGGAGCCCAAACCAGTCATCTTTTGTCTACTACCCAAAATACACAAACAAGACCATCAGGGAAGATTCATTGTGTCAAGCATCAGAACCTTCACTGTTGATATATCTGGATTTACAGACTTAAGTCTTAGACCATAAGCCATCAACACTCCAAGCTACATGAAGGATACAACTGATTTCCTGAGGAAAATGCAGTCCATCCACAACCTTCCAGAGAATACCATCCTAGCCACTACAGGTGGAGAATCCCAAGACACCCACACCAAGATGGACTTCAAACCATCAAGAACACCATCCTGAATGAGGCTACAGGGAGGCAGGCCTTTATTGGCTTAGAGGCAGCCACCAAATCTTAAACAACTACTCATTTGGAACAAGATTTATAACATGGATGGTAACACAGGGAGAAGACCCTGCCACAAACCCAGATGCCAACTATGCCCCCACATCCACTCTGAGTATAATATTACAGGATCCAATAACATCACCCACAACATCAGAAGAACATTTATTTGTTCTTCCATCTATGTGATATATGCCATCCTATGCCAGCAAGGCCCCTTGGCACTCTACATTGGACAAACAGGACAGTCTCTACACAAGAGGATAAATAGATATGAATCAGACAGTAGAAGCTGCAATACCCAAAAACCAGTTACAATTTTTTTCAAATTCCCCAGATATATAGTATGGTATTTAAAGGTCACAGTCCTTGAACAAGGAAATTACAAAGGAAGACTAGAAAGAAAAACAACTGAATTAAATTATAGTCACAAATTGCAGTCCATTAGCAGAGGTATGAACAAAGCAATGGCTTCATGGTACATGGTATTAATACAAGAATCTTCGCTACTGTACAGATAACAAAAGAAATCTTCTCAGAAAGAGTTTTGAGCCCAAGGAAACTAATTTTTGGTAAGCAGATTTATTGCTTTCACACATCAGCACTAATTGGCCACTGTAAAAATCTGAAAGATCTGTATCACTTTACACAACCCTTAGGGCAAGGGTCATGATTTGCATCTTTCCCCATCCTGTTACATTCCATCCCATTTCCAGTCCCACAACTCTGTAAATGCACTTTATATCTTGAGGCTTGGATATCACTCTGTACTGCATCTGAAGAAGTGAAAGCTCAAGTTAAAATAAAAACCAGTTAGCCTTTAAATGTTGCTATACCCCTTTTTCCTCCTCCCCTCCTCTCCCTCCTTTTTATGATGCAAGAGAGTAACACAGCTACTTCTTTAAAAATTACTGGTGTAAACATATTTTAGTTTTCAGTTAAGGGATAGAACACAGGGCTTTGCAGCATCGCTTATAGTGTCTTGACTCTTTGCCAGATATTCAAAGACAAAGAAGATAGTTGTGTGGAAACTGAACAGTTCTCAGAGATGGAAATTCAAACTGACCAATCAACGAATGGAATGATCTGGTGAGTGCAATATATACATATTAAACATAAGGCTGGGTAATGGAGGGTGAACAGGAAGAACCATCCTAACACAAGTGTGAGCACAATATGGCCCTCTGGTTACGTGTGCCCTCTTCCATTTTTGTGGCCCTTGACCTTGACCATTTTAACCACCATCACTATATTTTATAAAATCCTGGAATTAGTAGTTTTGTGAGGCATTTAGAATTCTCTGCCAGAGAACTCTAGTGCTTCATCAAACTGCATATCCCAGGACTCCTTGGGATTTAGATATAGCAGCTAAAGTGGTATCATGGTCCTGTACTTGTGTAACCTGAAAGAGATCTTAATCTCAAAATGTCTCTTCCCCTGCTCTCACACTCCTTTTTCTGCTAAAACAGACTAACACAGCAATCTCCTTGAAAACTGTTACAGAAAAGCATTCTTACTGGCAACAACACCACCTCTTCCTGTCCTTTCCCCTTAAGCTGGTATATCAGGTATGTGAATTACTAGTGCAGGCCACCAGCTTCTCTCAGACAGGTCTCAGAAAAACAAAATTGGACATCAGATTCATCAATGATTAAACTATTATTGGATATGATGATTATGATGACAGTAGGGTTTTTGTTTTTTGCTTGCTGATCTGTGTGTGGGCACAACTGGCGCCACGTGTAGATGGTCTCAACATACATGCAGCCATACACGAGAAAGTTTCGTCAAATGTGTTGCCCCCTCAATGTACCCAGTCTCCATACTTTAGAGAGCCTCGCCCCCTTATAAGGAAGAGAGTAACAGTCTGTGTGTACAGTGTATATGTACTCATGACTCACTAAAAAAGATAATAATGGTTGGTAAGTAAGGTAAGGCAAAAGGCAGTAGGAAAAGAGGAAGACTGCATTATAGATAGACTCAAGCAAGGAAGCCACAGCCCTGAGCCTGCAAGACTTGAGCAGGGCTGTTGATGAGCGGGTAACTTGCAGGTCTCATTCATTGTGTCACCATAAGTCAAAGTCAACTTGACATCATTTAACAGCAACAACACAATCTATGCTACTGAAAAACTAAGAACAGAGATTATGTGTGTGGTGAAGGCACACGGTCCCATGTGGAAGTGGGTTTCCAGCACATGTAGGCTGATAAAACTAAAAGGTGGAGCCAAGAATCACAAATGTCATCCCACTCTTCCACAATAAAAAAGAGAGAGGGAGCTGTATAGATTTAGTGACTCCACAGGATTCATGGTCTGAGCCACCACACTGTTCACAATACCACATTTTTATCCAAATAACATACATCCATGATCTCTGTCTAATTAATTTAATTAGTATTTTAGCAGTTATCTGTTACATTGAAAATTTGTTCCTTCATTGCACCATCTATATGGTAGGAAAAAGAGATACATTTAAATGACACCTGATTAAATTATTACATTATAATTTAATATTATGAAATTAGCATTAGTTCTGAAATTAAAGTCTTGCTGGAATAATTAATTGAGGAACTAAAGTAAATTATAGCACAAGCATGAGTCAGTTATTCATCAAAAGTTAGTTAATTAAGGAGATCAACTGGGGAAGTATTTCTCACTATTAGTGCTCAGAGATCTTACTTGTTTGGACTGTAACTCTACATGCTGGCATGATTCTGGGACTTGTAGTTCTAAAAAATAACTTTTTCAATCTCTGGATATTACTCATCCACTCCTCCACCTCTGTATGATATGTTGCTTCTAGAATATAACTGAGTAGCTTAAATACGTACTTAACAAACAAATGATTAGACCAAATCTGTAGTTCATGACTGTAGACAAGAGTTGTTATGTATTTACAAGGAAATCAGAGGGGGGGGGGTCCTGAAATGTGGGAAACAGGTTTTCATTGTCTGTATCCACAGACTAACCAGTTGCACAGATTCTATTGGGGCTAGAGGTGTGCCAATTAGTCCCTTTGTTTATGGTATTTAAAACTAGATTATTGCTGATCTCATTGTTCTTATTTGTACTGCATTTGTCTCAGTTGGACAGACATTGTACAGAGCAAGTTGGAGTCCAATCTAGGAAGCCGAATGTTCAGAAGTGCTGAGAAAAGGCTCCAATTTTTCAAGCAGCATGCAGATCGCTCCTCCACTCATATTATTAAATTCTAATTATAGCCTGTTGATGCCTGAGACGGTGGGTTGTTGGTAAATCTATATGTACTGTTTTTCCCAAGGTTTGCATGTTTTATTTCATAGCCAGTTGATGCTTAGTTAAAAAGGGCGGGGGGGGGCATCCCATGTTTATTTACAAGGACAGGGACACATATTTATTTTTGAAGCGTCCTCAACGAATACGGAACTTGTTTCTCTGGAAATTCTGGGATCGGAAAAGATAGCTCATGGAAAGCTTGCCAAAAGGAAGCATTTTCAGCACTAACCACTGAGGATGAAAGCAGTTCCTGGTTCCCTTCCCTCCTGCTCCAAGGCTGGCACCAACTGTGCAATGTTTAAAACAGGGGCTGGGGCAACGGAAAGCTAAGAGCTCTTTTGCTATCAGACGAATGGAGCCGTTTTTTCCTTCACATTCTTCTTATGCCTGCACTTGTGAAGAAATGTGCAACAGTGAATGCACAACTGAGTCTGAGACTCTAGGGCAGTTTTTCTCAAATTAGCTGATGTGGGGTATGGGGATTTTGCCCTTTATTCCACCACACTGCCATGAAATGTGTGGAGTTTTTACCTTTCCCACCACACTGCCACAAACTATGAGAATTCCTTTCAAGTAGTTTCACCGTTGCAGCCCAATATGGTCACTGCAGTTACCAGGGTTTTCTCTGATCCTCTCCTCTGCAACGATGTATGCTCTTCCTCTTGTCCCCACCGCCACCCCATAATATAGCAGATGATTTATTTATTACATTTAAAACATCACACACTGACTCACACACTCCTCTTAAGCTCATTCAGACCCTTACCAATTACTCAGCTCAATCACTCCCATCTCTCACTACAACCCTAGTCTCACTACAACCCTAGTCTCACTCAAACAGCTTTCAAAGACATTTCTAATTGCATTCCACTCAAACCCTAAGCTAACTCCCAATTCACACTGAATCCCCAAATGTCATTCATCAGCCTTATGCAAATCTCCTCAAACATTCCACCTATCAGCATTCACTCCAGTACTCCCTTCTTTCCCCCTCCCATCAGCTACTTATTTCATAACTTCAATATACAAACAACATTTTCAAATACAAACCCATGATATCACATGGGTAACCTGCAATTTTTTTTCCTCAGTATGTCTAGGACCAGCACTACAATTATGCCCATTGGAAACAAGTGTTTTTTCTTTCCTAACAGCTTTCCAGGGACTGACAGCCAACAGCATGAGTGCCAGCATCAGCCCAGGGACAACCATGTTGAGTAAGCTCTATTCCAGGGGACATTGGAGGCAGAACATTTTGTTCAGGTTCCCTGGTGGGCTGGCTTTTTACCTTGTTTCTTCTGTTGCTTCCTGACCTATAGACTAGCCTTGAACCCTACTGGCAGTCTCAACTAGAGTTCTGTTGAATTGCAAGTAAATACTTATGTAAATCCTATTGCTTCAGTGGGTTCGTTGTAGCTGAGACTGGCAATATGATTCAGGACTGATACGGCCTTTCTGCACTACACTGTTATAGTGCAATTATTCCGCTTTCAATATCCTATAGAATCTTGGGTTTGTCATTTAGGAACGGGTATTTAGAATTCTCAGCCAGAGAGCTCTTTGGCCTCAGTAAACTACAAACCCAGAATTCCACAGGATGCTGAAACTAGAATAATAGCTCTATAACAGTGAAGTACAGAAAGGCCCAAAGTCTCAGCCTTGATTTCATATAGACTGATATATGTCTGATTGGAAGATGCAGGAGACAGACATATTCATGCTGCAGGATTTAAAGGACTTTGAGACAAGAAGTTTTTAACTTTTTTAAAAAAGGCACCTGAGGAGGGGAGTTTTGATCTGTACTGTGATCCCCTCCAGTTACTTATAAATAGAAAGAAATGGGTGGGGCCATCTACCTGCTACATATTTAATGTGACAAATAGTTTAGCCCTAGGGATTTAAATATCCCAAACAATCTGTACAAATAAAGAGGTCTTCACCCAGTTTCAGAGAGAAATTTTATTTAGTGATTGATTTCATTTATATGCTGCCTTTCCCCTGGAGAGGGATCCAAGGCGGCCCACAAAAAGAATCAGCTAAAATTAGAACAGTAACATTTTAAACACAATTAAAAACACATTAAAACAATGCATTATATACAACATAAAATCCTTAAAGGGCATACAAAAAGTTACAATAAAGCACACACACACACTCCCCTGTAAAAAAAAAAAAGCAGTTACTCTTTAAAGGGCTGCTTGAACAAAAAGGGCTTTGCTTGCCAGCAAAAGGAGAGCAGGAAGGGGGCACCGAGAAGGCTCTTTCCCATGTTCTCATCAAACCAGCCTGTGGTGGTGTGGGGCCACTTTCCCCTGTAGATCTTAAGACTCTGGCAGTTTCGTATAGGGAGATACAGCCTTTCACATAGTCTGGACCTTAGTCATATAGGGCTTCATAGTCATGAGCAGCACTTTGGACTGTGCCCAGAAACAAACCACTAGTCAGTGAAGCCATTTTAACAAAACAGTTATATGCTGTCTGTAAGTGGCCCCAGCCAAAGTTATGTCCACCGCTCTTGGGATCTCTTCAAGTTTCTGAACAGTTTCCAAAGGCAGCCCCATATAGAGGGTGTCACAGTAGTTCAAATGGGATATAATGAAGGCAGATGTTTCCATAGCCAGATCTGAACTGTCAAGGAACGGGCTTGTCAACAAATGGGCAATAGATTGAGTACCAAGTCTACAACAGACAGGACACCTCAGTGCCAAAGCAGTGGCAGCTCATGGTTCCCATGTCAATAAAGTGGTGACTCTATTCTCAGTTTTAATCTGAACTTTAAAGGGGCCATCTAAGCTGCAGAAGATAATTGGGAACAGAGTTCAGCACCTTGGCTAGATTCAGACTAAGACCCAGAATGGATTCACCACCCCACTAACATGGAAGGAACCAATCATGGCCACCCAAAATGACCTCCTTAACTCCAGATAAGAAGATATGAGCATGTCCTTAGCACTCAAAACAGAAGGCACTCCTTCAGGGAAGTGTGCTGAAGAATTTCATTTGGTCCATGTTTTTTACCAAAAGCAACGTGATTTGCTTAATAATATGCAAATCAAAATGCAACCATCTTTCAGATTCCACACTTCACCAATTTTTTTACACGGTTTTTGGCTCAAAAGTTGCATCCATACACTGGGGAAAGCTGGGTACAAAAACAATCTGTCAAGGAAATTTTAGATGAGTTAAGGAAAATTGATAATGAAAATAAAGGTGAATTTTCATGCACTTGGATAGAATTTGGATAGAATGGATTTAGGATTAAATACATTCAAACATACATGAACTAGATATAAAATGATCTGTAGTTGCCATCAGGTATTGGGTCCCAAGGCGCAGCTTGCCACAGAATTGAAAACATAACTCCTTCATTTAATAAGACATTCATAGTCATCTTCAGAAAACAACACTGAAATCCTATGCACACTTATCCAGGAACAGGCAACATAGACTAACATGAGAACATGTTTGACCATTTGAATAAACCGGAACAGGCCTGCATTGCACTTCTTTCAGAGCTGATTTAGCCAGTCCTCAGTGGACGATGACCTTCAGGAATCTTGTCAGCGTCTTCAGAAGAGAGCAACTGAAACAATCCTACTGAAGATGATAAATAGTAGCTTCAGACAGACAAGAAGCTAGATGAAAACTGCATTATCTCTTTAAAAAGGAACAAAACCATAATAGGAAATGCTTCATTCTATCCAGATACAACTAAATCAGATGCCACCTGCAAATACATCAAGATCTTTTCTTGTGTATTTCTGTGGAATCCATTTTCTAACAATGTAAGATCACATCATGTGTTCAAAGCACTTGTGCTCTCCTATTAAGACTTTCTAAAGGTTAATAATCAGTATGTTCCTTAGTGAAAATATGACCTCATCTGAATTCTGGTGGAAAACCAACACACACACCAAGCTGTTGGAATGCTTAGGCTTCTATGGTCCCTGATTTGTTAACTGGATCCACTTGTATTATTATGGGATATTGCCATAAGAGTCGCTCTTATCCCTTTGTACTTATCCCAGCCGGCCCCTCCCTAAACTGCAAACCCCAGGATTCCACAGGATGTTGAAAGTGGAATGATTGTGCTATAAGAGTGTAGTGCGGAAATGGCCTGAAGACATGTCCTGAGTTTTGGCCCTTGTAACCCCCTAGTGGCTAAACCTTATCATGATGCCATTTACACAGGACACTGCCAGATTATCCATAGGTATTTTGTGTCTAAGAAAGACAATGCCTTAGAAAAGTTGTGAATATCTGAATCGCACAAATAAAATCTCACATCCAATGAAGTGGCTCTTTGTCCATGAAAATATACAATATTTGTTGGTTTTTAATATGTACAGGTTGCTTTCTTGTTGACCCAAATCTGTTCTTAGCCCTTTAATCAATGGGAAGTTTTGAGTGAAGTCATTGTCATTTAGTGAATCTGGAGTGACTGATCATGAAGATTAACTACAAAAAAATTAAAAATCATTTTGTTTGCCCTGGTGAATAATTACAGAAATGATTACGAGTGTTGATTTTACCACAGGAGGGCGCCTGATGTCTCTTTCAAGATTATAGGAAAGCCTATTATTGATCCTTGCAGCTGACCACCCCAGAGTTTAGGCAAGAAAATGTGAAGAAAATACAAGCAGTTACAACAGTTAGTCCAGGTGTTATTTTATTTAGTCCAGACATGGGAGACTTTCGGCCCTCCAGGTGTTTTGAAGTCTTACAATCTCTTATCACGGACCAGACTTGTGGAAGTTGTAGGCCAAAAAGATTGGAGAGTTAGAAATTCCACATCCTTGGTTTACTCCTGCAAAACTGTGCATTTAATCTTTACCTGAGATACATTGGTACCTGGCAAAATGACAATACAGTTCATGTCATAACTTATCAAACTTTTAACTTGAAAAAGGAAATACTAAAGGGAGATGGGAAGTAATCCTGTTCAAGGTAAAACATCATAAAGGATGTGGTGGATATTATCTGGAGAAATGAATAAGCCTAGCTGAAGATTAAATATTAATACCTGACTTTTGAAAAATTCTGTAAAGTATCAAACTTGATGTTAAGGGGAATATATACTCCCTCCTAAAATGGAGTTCCTTCCTAAAATAAAAGTTTACTCAGCAGTCAACATCAAATTAAACCTGTGCTTACTTTCCAATGATCAATCAAAAACAAAGCACAATCAGTGCAAGATATGTGAATGAGGAAAATCATGTGCCTTGCCTTGTCTTTCACCACTTGGAAGGGCACTGCAAAATAAAATAAAATTTAAATTTAAAAAAAAATTAAATAGTGATGAACTTACTATGTGATATCCTTGCTGCAGTTGTACAGCAGAGGTTTATATTAACACAACAACAGAGTTCACAACATTAGAATCATCATTTCACCCGCTTCTGATGTTTAGGTGTTATTTACAAAGCCAAAATAGCATCACCTCGGTACAAAAGGGGAATATCAGGAGGTGTGGATGGGGGAACAACAAGATTTGTAGATACACAAAAGGTCTTTAGAAAAGGAAAATGCTAAGGGGTAGGTCACAGGGTAAAACACCTTAAAAAGCACTTCCTGATCTCATTTTGGAAATTTGTGAGGTCAGGTTGAAGAAGGATAGCTGGGATTCTCAACATATAGATTTTCACCCAGCAACATTTTGATCTCACTTTTGTCCACACTTCAAAGAATCATGTACTGTCCAACATTCTGTATGATCCACAGAATTGCAGAATGATCCACATAGTTACACAAAGGTTCATGAAAAGATAGCCCTCAAACGATTGAGCAATAAGTTCTGTGGGGGGACTGTAATTATGAAAAATTATTCCCTCCAGTCTTGATTTAATGAATGACCTTTCCACTCTAACACAGCACCTCAGTTGCCCTCTAAAATTAATTTTGTCTAATCACAATCATATATACTTTGGGCAATTATCTGGCATGAAACCATGCCAAAGACACCTGAATGTAATTACAAACCTAGGACAATATAAGTGCAGGCCTTAAGACAAGGGAAATGGATGAGACTGACATTTGGACATTAGCTGCATTAGCAAATTACCTTCTGAAGCTGTACCAGAATTTCAACTGCTGTTACTTGCAAACTTGTATTGTCATCAATTTCTGCTTTGTTTTGTGTTGACAACATAGTAACTTAGAAAAAAAAATCATACTCTAGTGGAAATTTGGTGTGCTGGTAGCAGCCCATTTGGTTACAGTAACTTCATCTGTTGTATAACTTCTAGAATTTGTCTGAGCTTTAAACTGCAACCTTACCAAATATCTTTTGTTGTTACTGTGTGCCTTCAGGTTGTTTCCAATTTATAGTGACACCAAGGTGAATCTAGCACTGGGTTTTCTTGGCAAAATTTATTCAGAGGGGTTTGCCCATGCCCTCATCTGCACCCCCATGCTCACTCAGTGGGTTTTCATGGCTGAGATTCAAACCATAGTCTCTCAGAGTCTTAAACCAACACTCAAACCACTAAATTACACTGGCTCACTCTCAAATATCTCACAGATTCTTATATCCTTTTCTTCATTGCCCATCAGTGGAATCTGTAGGGGAGTTAATCGGCTGTGGGTTTTAGTCCAGACTTTGAAGAAGTTGCCCAAGGTGTTGAAGCTATTTTGGTGATAAAATGAAGCATCTTTGGCAGCTCTTTTAAACTTCACACTAAAATCCAGAGTAGATTCATCATCCCCACTGACAAAGAAGCCATCAATCACCACTGTTGCCCATGCCTCCCACCTCCCACCCCCCAAAAAGATTCGGGAATCTCATGGCTCAGACCTCTGAGCCATTGCTACAGTCAGATTTGAGCCATTCTGGAGCCAAGAAAATAGAAGTCTAGAGGTCACACAACAGCTGAAGACGCTAAGGGAAAGAGGCTTCAACCAACATACCAACTGTATCTGTGCATTTCTGCCTGCTTTGAATGCTTGAGTTTGTCATTATTTGCCTTAACCTGAAAGTTACCATGTTTCTCAAATGAAATAACTCTATGAACATCACTCAAAACCAAAACACTGCTGAAAGTCATTCTGCCCCAACAACTGCTCTGGATCTAAGTAAGAAACAGTTTTCCACCTGAGACAATTTTTACCTGCAATAATAGAAAGTACTTCTGACCCTCCTGTATACTATTGGCGCCATTTATGATTTTTCCCTCCAAAATATAGTCTAGAAAGCATTTTTCAAAGCAAAAGACAGAAATTATGTGTGTGGTTGTGCAAATGCCCGAATCCCCATTTTAATCACAGGTTTTCCATGCAAAGTACCATCCCGGCAGCACAGTTCAGTCAATGAACCAGTTTCACTAAAATGATACCAAAGATGATTTGGGCTGGATTATTTTACCTGTATTTTCTTTTAATAAAATCTTTACAAAAATCATTCAACTGCAACTCCTTATTCAACCTGCCAAATAAAAAATAAAACAAAGCAAAGGTCAATTGTTTAAAATCATGATGAGGAGGATTTTCAATCTGATTCCAACCTCCCCACTCCCCCCACCATTGTTTACAGCTGCCTTTCCCAACCAAGCAACCCACAAGTGTGCTTAACTCCAATTTATATCACTCCTAGTCCAGTATATCTGGATGGGGCTAGAATGGGAAAGGCTAGTTTAAAGGCACCATTTCCTCACCCACAAAATATCACTGATGTTTACAAAGACTTGTGACTGAAGACTGCGTTCTTAACTGGTACTTCTTAGAATTATTGTCATATTTATCCAATCTCATTCTGCCATTTAATTTGCCTTCTTTGTTAAGGTGAAGGGTTTTATTTCAGTACAACATATGTTTTACGTATGGTAAGGTTTTATAAACTAAATGTTTATAAAACAATCTAAAATACACACACAAGCGCGCACACACATACTTATGGAGAAGGAAGGAGTAATACAAATATAAAACTGTTGTAATGCAATTATAAAACAAAAGCTGGAAATGCAAAAACCAGTGCAATATAATGTAAAGCAAACTGGCAAATACATGTAACAAAATATAGAAGAATTATTAAATAGTGTTAAACTAAAATATCAAAAGCTTTGGGAAACAAGAAAACTTTTAATTAAGGGCCCTTTCCACACGTGGAGGGGGAAACAGGGCAAAACGCGCCAAAACGGAGCTTACCGGCAGCCGGGTAAGTCCGTCGCCATGCGGAGCAGCGCGAACTCGCTGCTCCGCACTCCTCCGGCGTCCAAAATGGCAGCTTCCGGCTGGCGGAGGCTCTCCACCAACCGGAGAAGCTCGCCAGCCAGAAGCCCGCCCCCGGCAGATCTGCAGGCACGCACTAGTGCGCGCCTGCAAATCTACACTGGAGCGCGGCGACGGAGCTGCACGGGGCTGCGTGCTTCGTGCTTCTTAAAAACCTCTGAAAAGAGGTTTTTAAAAAACACGCAGCGCCGCCAGTTCTGGTCGCTTTGGAGCGGATTGAGGTGTGGAACTACGATAAAGTAGTCCGCCCCAATCCACTAAATGGTGTAGACGACCTCCGTGAGAGGTCGCTCTAAACCGTTTTAATACTCCAGTGTAGAAAGGGCCAAGGTTTTAAAAGGGTGAGGGAAGGAGCAGTTTGCAAAACTCCCAGTCCTTGCTATGTTTAGCTGATGAGAGGTTTTAGACAAAGTATCTAAGGATCCAAAGGTTTGCCACCCTTTCTTTAGAAATGGCTTCCAGTCAGTGGCTAGACACAGGGCGACCTTACCCATTAGGCACTTTAGGCACATTGCCTAGGGTCTATGAAAAATTTAGGGCCTATCAAAACAGGATTTTAGGGTCTGTGGAAAGATCCCCAGTGGTATATTGGCACGAGACTGGGAGTCAAATACCAGAGTTCCTAGGGCCTACAAAAACCCTAATGCAGCCCCCACTGGAGGATACTGAGCTACATAGATCAAGACTCTAAGCGACATTTGCTCAAGAGAACATCCACCACTTCTCTTCTGCGTATCTAAATAGGCCCTTACATGTGGCTTAGCATGTTTATTGCTTATAAATACAAACATCTAATCCAGAAGCATAAAACAGTTAGTCTGGAGAGGGTCATCTCATAGTCCACCTGTCAACCAGGGCTTCTTCCAAAAACCACCTCCCACTGTTCCTGCCAGGGAAGGAGAAAGACAAAGAAATATGAAACACAGTGGCTGTAGATCCAACAGCCTTTACAGGCCGACTGAGGACTTTTGCCACTACCATCGTCCTCTCTTCTTCCTTCCATGGCACAAATCATGAAAAGTTTGATATTGGCAGGTATATGTGTAAATTTGTGCACACCCACACATGTGTGCATGCACATGTGCCCATTCATGCATGGGGAGAAATGCCAGCACCAAAGTTGCAGATATAAGATGTGATGTTCCACAGTTTTATAAATATGATTATGTATTATAAGTAATAAGATGAAATATTGTTATACGTTGTAGATATTAGATACAGCAAGTGGAGTGATGGGAGGGAGGTGAGAGTAAGGAATATTGGAGGTGAATGGTGATTGGCCGAGAACTTGAAAGAGATTTTAAGATGCTTGTACCTGGAATAGATACAGCAGTTAGATCAATCACAGAATAGGAGTTTAGTCAGGGAACTGAATTTGTAGAAGACTACTTAGGATAAGCAAATCAACAACAGTAACCATTAAGACACAAGACTTTGCTTCTGAACAGTATGTAATTAGGAACATTTTAAAAATAATCTCCCCTTTAATAAATTCTTTTAACACACACACACACACACACACACACGCCCCTCTTGGATCACCATGCTATAGTTAGACTGGAATTAATTTGGTTGTAAAATCAGCCACATCCATTTTTGTGGCAGTAAAAGAGCCAGTGCAACGTAGTAGTTTAAGCATTGGACTATAATCCTGGAGACCAGGGTTCGATTCACGCCCCCCCCACCCGGCCCTGGAAACCCACTGGGTGAACTTTGAACATGTAACACACTTACAGTCCCAGAAAACCCTATGATAGGTTCACCTTATGGTCACCATCAGTTGGAAATGACTGGAAGGCATACAACAATAACAACAACAACAGAAATACTAGTGGGGCAGGGCTGAATTATCGCTGGTTCAGTTGGTGCAACTGCTCCAGGTCTCTCACTGGCTAGGGGTTCAGAACTGAAGGGACGAAAGATGGCACGTGCTTCCTCTTCCTCCCCAGTCACTTCCTGATTCTCCCAAACTTTCTGTTACCATCACTGTTTTGTGTAACTGACTGAAAAAAATTGCATGGCTATTGGTCTCATTCAAATTGCAGAGGTGAAAATGGATTCACGCATGAAGATTTTTATGCTGCTGTCATAATGCATCACAATTTATGTACTGCTTGATTCATTTCTGTTCAGTCCCTGCCAGAATGGTTCACCCACATGGAAAAAGGGGAAACCAGTTTTTAGTACTCCTGCAGGGCCCCCAAACCACCTTAATCCAGACTTGAGTCAAGTTATTAGTTTTGAAGATTGGTGGTAGGATTGGAATAAAGGAAGGATCTGCTATAAAGGATCCCAAAGGTCAGAAGAAGTGGTAACAACAGGTTAAACTGTGCGTTTACTGATGGTGGCACCAGCTTAGATGACAAAAGTGTGCTAGCAAAGGCACCAAGGAAATACAGTTCACCTTTCATTAGGGCCCTCCTGCAGTAGGGGAACAGCATCTGTATTTGGTGGGAGCCATTTTTACTCTTTTGCCTCTTGTGCCACTGGTCCCTAGGCTTTGCTCTTGATCTTGTTTCTATTTATCAATACTAAGCCAGAAATGAAAAGCAAAAAAGTAACTCTGTGAGGCATTCGCAAGAACAAAATTCAGTGTTTGGTAATGCCCTTCTAAAACACTACTCAATTTGAGATTTTCTTGGGGTTGCCAGGTGAAATATAGCATAGAGCTGCTCCATCTTGACTGATTGTCTGGAAGAGGAATTCTCAGCAGGTGTGGTTTGGGAGACAAGCAACACCCTGCTGAAATCCCCTAGATACAGAAGGGAAACCTTCTTATCACCTGACAAGCCAAAGTTCTCCAAAGCACTTCTTCAGTCTGAATGGTGCATTTGTGACAAACATAAAGATTAAGATAACTGGCCTTCTACCCCAGCACACAAACTACTACTCCTACTATTATTATTTTTTTCTTACCCGCCTCTTCCCATAGACCAAGTTGGAAGACAATAATAGGTTAACAGAACATTAGTTAAAACAGTTAAAAACAGAACATTAGTTAAAACAGTAGTTAAAATGCATATCATCTTAAAAGGAAAAATCTTACAAATACCTAAAAACAAGCAATACATATTTAAAATCCATTGTTAAAATTCACAATTTACTGTATTTGCCCACATATAAGACACACCCATGTATAAGACGCACCTTATTTTCAAACAGTATTTTTCGGGTGGAAAAGTGAGTCTTATACGCCAGCAAGTACAGTAAAATCATCAGGATAGGCTCGCTGGAGGACATTACAATCAGCCCTCCACTGTGGGTTTCACTTCTGCAGATTCAATTATTCATGGATTATTTGCTGTCAGCTCTGCTGCCTCCCTAGGCCATTTTGAATAGGGACTGCAAGCCCCATGAGACTGAGAAACTGTGAACTAGACTTGTGAGTCCCTCTTAAAAATGGTGCGGGGCAGCACCGGAGGTGGCAGTTAAGCTCCACCAGCCACCCACTTCTGCCTTGTGAAGGAACCCTGATGCCTCAAAGGAATCCATGGTGGGTTGAATATGGTGATCATACTTTTGTGTGTGTGTTAAATATGGTTTGGGAGGGCCTAGATTTATTCACGTTTTTTTCACTTTCACTGGGGTCCTGTGCCCCTAACCCTAGCGAATGTGGAGGGATGACTTTTATTAACAAACAAGTTTCCTTTTAAATGGCCTTACCAGCTGCTGTCCCACAAGTGGTCAGTGTGAGAAGAAAAGACGTGGTTGTTAGAAAGGGTTATGGGGGGGGGGGAATACTGTGGTACACAGCAAACAAACTGAACAGAACAGATGCGTGTTGCTCTTTTCTCTCGCCCCCCTCCCCCGAAACTAAAAAAGGGAGACTCCCTTGTTCCAGCAAAACACCCGGTTATAAAGGTATTGCTTGCTGGAGCGACGGAAAAGGGAGAAGGGCTTGCAGAAGAAAAGGAGCCACGTGGCCACGGGAAACTCCAGGAACTCCAGAGGACGGACTGGCTGAAAATGCTGAGCTGCCGCCACAGCCCTGGGTGGGGAAGAAGATGGTTTGAATAGAGGCCATTGAAGGCTCTATTTTGGGTCTCTACTTCAGTGCTGTCACGGTTGGGGTGCTTCCTTTTTCCGGAGCCCAAGAACGAGAGCTTAAATACAGTACTTTTTGGACTGCAACTCCCAGAATCCTCGAAGGGGACTCAAAGGCCCCTCCCTAAACTGCAAACTCCAGGATTCCACAGGAAGTTGAAAGTCGGATAACAGCACTATAAGAGGCTAGTGCGGGAATGTCCTAGCCCCCATCGCCCATGGTAAAGGAGGCTGGGAATCTTTGCTTTTCAATACGTTTTTACCTGGCACAAGGCAGTCAGTCGCCCGAGGAGGCTCTGCAAAAGGATTTTGATATGGTGGTTTCAGAGATCGCCTCTCTCGGGCTGCGGCGGTGAGATATTCTGCCTTATTTGATGAATGGAGGAAAGTTGCTGAGATTCTGGTTGGCCCGTGGGCATTTTTTTTTTTTTTTTTTTTGCTCTTGCCCACACCAAAACGCACCCTCTTACACCCTTTTCTTAAGAGGGGAAGAATGAAAAGAAGGCCCAGAGACTGGAGTCCTTCGGGGCAGGTTTCAGTGGTCTAAACGAGAAGGACGGCCATTGGTGATTACAGTTGTTTGTGTAATTAATTTATATCCCTCCTTTCTCCCAGCACAGGATTGAAGGTAGCTTCCCTTTCTTATTTATTACTTACATTTATACTATGCCTTTCATAAGGAATTCCAAGGCTTGGTGCGCCTTCCCCAACTTCATCAACTTCACAACAACCCTGAGAGGTAGATGCGGCTAAGGCCATTTCCGTACTGGCCTGTTATAGCGCTATGATTCCACTTGCAACGTCCTATGGAATCCTGGGGTTTGTAGTTTCGGGAGGGGCCGTCCGGCCCCTCCCGAAACTACAAACCCCAGGATTCCATAGGATGTTGCAAGTGGAATCATAGCGCTATAACAGGCCAGTACGGAAATAGTCTAAGAGAAATTTCGTAGCTCAGTACTTGAACGTCGATCACCCAGGTCTCAGCCCCATACTTTAACCGCACTGGCTTATTTTTTTCCCCGCAAATTCAGGCAAAAGCAGAAGAAATGCATTGTTGCCAATGCCGTTAGCCAATGTCTTTAGCGTTTGTGGTTGCCTGTCGCCCCTTGCGATGCGATGCGTTTGGAGATACACAGCAGATCTTCCCAGTGAGGTGGTGGCATCTTCTAATTAGGAAGGGGGGAAACTGCCTTGGGCCCCTTTGGTTTGGTCTGGAAGGCAGGCCGTGCGGAGGGGGGCATGACTTGGTTAAAATAGGCGGGCGTCGGCGAGAGGGGCTAGTGAACTTCATTCAACCCTCACCATAATTTCTTCCCTCCATAGGAGCACTGGGAAGTCAGATTCTGAGGCCGCTTCCCAATGCAACCACGCGGGTGGCTGGATTTCCCGGGACGCCTGAAGGACCTGTCTCAAAATCCTTTCCTGACGACGTCACTGTACTTGGTGATTCTCAGATCAACGTGGAAACCGAGTCCCTCCCAAGTTCAAAATGAAAAGACTTCTTAAAAAAATAAATAAATAAACCTGCTCCTTAGCTTAAGTACTAGGGCAACTGACACTGGACGAGTGCAATCTGTGTGATCTGACTGGCTGGTTCACACAAGCACGCCCTCCAGGCAAAGACACGTAGCCTATTTCAATTGTTTGTGAGTGTTTTACATTTTAAACTATTGAAAGTTCAAAGTGTTCTAAACGGTTGATTTTATTTGTGTGTTGCCCTGATATCCCTGGACAGAGTAGGTATAAAATATTTTAATGAACATTTTTACAACCATAACGGTGGATCTAGAGTTCTCGGGATCTAACTTTCAGATTGACAGGAAGGCTGGTCTCTTCTGCCACCCCCACTGGACTCCCCTGTTCCTCTCCGTGTTTAGCCACAACCTTCACAGTGCCTGGGATGAGGATGGGGAGTAGATTTTCCCAGCAACACCATGTTGCTGTGAGCTGCCTCTGTTGGAAAGCAAAGTATTTGAGGATGGCTTGGTCGTGGATGGGCAATTAAGAGCCCTCAGCTTTAACAAAGACCTGCTCCTGGTGAGGATATACGCTGTTAGACTCGATTTGTTGGCGTGGATCACGGCTGCCTGAGCTTTGGGACTCTCCTTGTATCGTGGGGGAACTATCAAGAAAAGTATCACAATTTGAATTTTATTGGTACACCAGACACACAGGCCATTTCCGCACTAACTCTTATAGCGCAATTATTCCACTTTCAACATCCTATGGAATCCAGCCGGCCCCTCCCTAAACTGCAAACCCTAGGATTCCATAGAATGTTGACAGTGGAATAATCGCGCTGTAAGAGTCTAGTGTGCTGAAATGGGCACAGTCACCTTCATTGGCAAATTTCTCGCCGGACGATGGCGGTATGAAACCCTAATTAATATTCCTATAGATCAGAAATGAGTTCCACTGAAACCAGTGGGACAAATTCTCTTGTAAGTGACCTGGAGCCAGCGTGAAGTAGTCTGAGCGTTGGACTGCGACCCTGAAGCCCAGGGCTCGATTTCCCGCTCGGCCCTGGAAACTCGTTGGGCAGTCGTGGGCGCATCGCGCACTCTCAGAAACCCCCGTGATAGGTTCACCCTAGAGCAGCCATAAGTAGGAAACGACTTGAAGGCACACAGCAACAAGAAGTGCCCTGGACCGAGCCTAGCAGTCTTTGCATGGACAGGATCTTGCTCCTGAGGAAGAAAAAGCCTGTCCTAGCCTCTTCTCTCTGCCCCAGCCTGGTAAACCCCTGAAGTATCTTTCCTTCTGAACAGTCAGGTGGATTGTTAGAGGCACTCGCCTCCCCCCCCCCCCAGAAAAAACCCTTCAACAGATTGTGTCAAAGTCTAGATTTGGCACACACATGTGCGCGAACATACACCCAGCACTTCATCGCACCTTGTTCTGGAGAGCCGTTTCCGAGCTGCAGAAGCAGTGGGAAACTTTCCTTCCCTAAACCTCCTTAATATTGAAGCCAATGGCTTCTTTTTCTCTTCTTATACTAAAGGCAGAGGAAATTGAGTCAGCCCCGGGAGGCCCGGAAGACTGCGCAGTCACTCTGGTTTGAGTGGGTGACAAGGGGCTAAGCCTCGTTTCGAAAGCCAGCGCGGTGTAGTAATTCGACTGTTGGACCAGGACTCTGGGAGACCAGGATTCGAATCCCTGTCCATGGAAACCCACTGGGTGACCTTGTGCACATCACACTCTCCCAGCCTCAGAAGAAGGCAAGGGCAACCCGCCTCTAAACAACTCTGCTTAGAAAGCCCCTAGAAAATTCACTTTAGGGTCGCCATAAGTCCGAAATGACTCGAAATGATGCGGGGCGGGTTATACCAAACAAAGAAAAAAAATGCTTTGTTTTGTTTCTCCCAGTGCCGACTATGCTAGAAATAATATAGCTACAAGGAAAGAGAAACTTCAAGCGCAGATGCAAACGAGGTATACTTCCTGATAATTTCAAGGACAAAGATGTCCAAAAAATAAACAAGCTATCTCTATATTTTGTACCTACAGTACAAAAGCCACCTTCAGACTTAGACACAGACATAACGTTTATATATAGGGTATACAGTTAATCGTGTATATAAAGTTTACACTTAGGGCATACATCTGTACCTATAGACTACACATCTTCACTCCTATGCCCATAGCTTTTGCTGCTGTTGTGTGACTTGTAAGTTGTTTCCGACTTGTGGAGCCCCTAAGCCGAACATATCACGGGGTTTTCTGGGGCTGAGAGTGTGTGATGTGCCCAAGGTCACCCCGTGGGTTTCCAGGGCCGAGCGGGGAGTCGAACCCTGGCCTCCGGAGTCGCAGTCCATCCCTCAAACCTCAACGCCACGCTGACTCTCCAGAGGGCTTTTAAGTAGACACAAATGTATATTTAGTTGATTACTGCGCTCCCTGTTCAGTATTTCGTCTGAAATAAGTTCAACACGATCTTGTTCATTTAGTGCTGCAACACAGAGATACGAGAGAGGTCTGTCTTTCAACAGAAACACATCTTAACGGACAGAGATGCAGACGTTACGTTAAGAGACAACTCAGGCCGTTTCCGCACTAGCCTGTTATAGCCTGGCCCCTCCCTAAACTGCAAACCCCAGGATTCCATAGGATGTTGAAAGTGGAATAATAGCACTATAACAGGCTAGTGCGGAAATGGCCTCAAAATCGGGACGTGAATCTCATCCGCTCTTCTCTCCCCTCCCCTTCTTTCAAGAACTGAGCAGAAGAACCGGGGTGGGGTGAGGGGAAAGAGATAACTCAAAGTATAAGGCGTGATCCAACACGCGTTGTGTTCTGCATTCCTTGAAGGAGACGCTCCGAAGACGACTAGGTAGGTAAAAGCGCATGGAGGAGTCCTCGAGTAAACTTAACGGGGCTTGTTTCGGAGTGAAGCCTGCGAGGACGGTGCCAAGCAAGCGAAAGAGACGGAAGAAGAAGGAAACGCCGGGAGAGGGCACTGAGGCGACCGGCAAGGAGGCACAAGGAGCGAACAGACCTAAGACGGATGGCAGAGAAGGGTGAAAGGCGGTATCGAAATCTGGAGACGGCTGGAAGCCAGTTGCAAGCCAGGGATGGGGGCTCGGGAGACATCTACGCGGATTAGGTAGGCGCGGGTGCAGAAGACTGGAAGAAAGACGGATGGGGGAGGCCGGGGAGCGGGGAAGGAGGTGTTTTCTGCCTGCCTCGCCTCGCCTCCCTTCGTCTCGTAGGTCCTGAAGCTCCTCTTCCTTTTCCGCGGGCGAGACAGAGGCGGCAAGCGGACGGCTTGTGCCAGACGGCGTCCTCGGTCGCTTTGGGGAGCTGCAGCCCTGGTCGCCCGGCACAGGTTCTCCGGCAACTTGGGACGCCCGTCGCGGGACGCTTCCCTTCCCGGAAAGGCTCCGGTGGCCGAGGGAGGGCGGGGGTCAATCTCGCCCACGGCCCAGGAAAAAATGGCGTCGGAGATGGGGCTCGGAGGGAAGGATCGCTGGGCTGGGCTTTGGACGCCGATACAACCGCGGCGAATTCGACGGAGCGCCCGCCAGGCCAAACCAGCCCCTCTCCTCGACGGTCAGAGGTCTTTAGTTGTTTCTCAGTGGGAAAACGAACCAAGGGAGGGACGCTCCGTCTGGTCTCCAGGGTTTTCCCTTATCTCTTAACTCCACATGTCCGACAGTCGAGAAGAAGGGCAGAAGGAGAAATTGTAGACGGGGAAGCCAGCCCGGGAAGGCTTGAGGAGGGAAGAGGGTGGAGGGACTCCCAAAACTCTGGGAAGGGAACGTCCTCGCACTAGGAAAAATTACATTTCGGGACTACAAGGGGCCGCGGAGATTCTGGAATTTGGAGTGCAAAAAGAAACTTTCCCAAGTACTGGGAAAGCTGAATATCACCCGTAAGCCTCATCCCACCCGCCACTTGCCTCTTAAACCGAAGCACTTTGAACCCGGTGGGCTTTTAGTTCCCAGCTTGCCCCCACCGCCCTTTGATGGTGAGAAATGGAGTGGGATGAGCGATATTTTATCGTTATTGTTGTTATTGCTACTATTACTGTTACTGCGAGCTTTCATTTCAAAGTAGCCTATTGTGCTCTGGGAAAGAAAAAAAAACATGCCTTTGCCTTGCGGTTCCTGTTGCTCACTACTGCTAAGAGATCTCACACTGTTCCTAAAGTTATTGTTTGAAAACGAGGGAGAGAGCGTGTGTGTGGTTTCTTTCGAAAAATCAAGTCCTTCGAACTTCTTCATTACTTCGTTGAAGGGAACCTGTGCTTGTGCCTGGAAGACTGTAAATATAAGACCCGGGATATTGTCAGTAAACGCTGTACAAATCTGTCGCGTAGAGGATGGCATTTTGATGGAAAATATGGTTGGTAAAGGAGGAAAAAAATTGGTAAAGACTGGGTGTGAATTTTAGTACGCGAGACAGCCCGTCTGGCTTACGGAATAGGTGTGTACACGTCTCCTCAGAAATAAGACCCACTGATGTCAATGGGATACACTTCTGGTATGGAATTGTCTCCACGGCGGCGTGATGTAAAGATCTGACCACTGGACACCAGGGTTCGAATCTCCGCTGGGCTATTGAAGCCGGCTGGGTGACCTTGGGAAAGTCACACTCTCTCAACCTCAGAGGAAGGCAAAGGCAAACCCTCTCTGAACAAAGCTTGCCAAGAAACTCCCGTGGGGAAGGGAACGATTTGAAGGCAACCATCAACAACATGGAATTGCCTCTCTAGAGGTTTGGAGCTTTTATACTGCAAAAATATGAGACCAGGTTACCGGATGACCTCTACGCCCAAATTGGCGTCGAGGGCCTTGATGTCCGGCCCGCAATTAAGAACCCTCAAAATGACCGAGGCTTTTTCTGTAATGGCGCCCCATCTTTGGAATTACTTCTTCATTGTATGCTGTACTTCTTAAGTGGATTTTCACGCCTTTTTGTAAAAAAAAAAAAAAAATCTACCCAGTTTGAGAGTAGAGTCTCAGCTGTGTTGATTTTACTCAGTAAATTTTACAAGTGCTCTGTTCATTGTATGTTTGACATATCGTACTAATTAATCGATGTGAGCTGCCTTGTGAGGCTTTTTTTCCCTCTCTCTAAAAGGCGACATAGAAATGCAATAAACGAACAAATGGGCTTTTGTGGACTCTCTTTTAGCCCAAGTCTGTGTGTTTACTCAGAAATAGATTCACCAGTCCATTTTCCGTGCGATTTCAGTTCCTTGTTCAGTGTAATCAAATCGTAACTGGATTTTCCGAACTTTGGTTGCATGGTCGGAGTCCCAAAACGCATAAATAGTCCCAATGACATTTTCTTTTAGTCTTCAGTATTCTAGCGTTGCAGTAAATTAAAACTTCGCTTGAGCGTTTAGACACACAATTTAGACACTCAAACAAAGGGGCAGATAAAGTTACCAGGGGAATATGGACATAGCACAATAGAAGAGTTTCTGTGAGTGAACGATTTTTAGCGCTGCACTCTCTGCAATGCTAGAAATCTTGGGGAATGAAGAAAAATGCCATGTGCGTGTGTGCTTGTGCCTTCAAGTCGTGTGTTGACTTACCGACACCCCAAAAATTTCAGAGGGTTTTCTTAGGCGAGAAATAATGGGGGAGCAATATTTCTATTGAGCGCCAGAGTGGTGTGGTGGTTTGAGCATTGGACTCTTGGCCTGGAGGGCAGGGTTAGAGTTCCCGCTCTGCCATGGCCCCAGAAAACCCCATAATAGGTTCGCCTTGGGGTCGCCATACATTAGAAACGACTTGAAGGCACACCGCAACGACAGTATTCTTATTCGAGAGAGTCAGTGCCATCACCTCCCATCCGTAGCTACACTCCTGCATAAACTCAGGTTACAACCTTACAATGGCAAGCTTGGGGGTAACATACATGGATTCCCCAGCTGTTTAACTTTTTTTGAGATTGTTCTCCTCCGCAAAAAATAAAATCGGTTGGTCTTCTGCTTTTAAAACAGGACACCTTCAGTCCTTTCGAAATTAACGACAAAGGAATCTCTTTCCCTTTGGTAGACCCGGAGGATGAACTGTGTGTTAACATCTAGCATCTAACGCCCTCCCCCTCAAAAAAAAAACAAACTTAGTTTGGAATAACACAGAGCCTGACAGAGAGGCGTCCTGTTTCAAAATCTGCATCCAGATTCCACCCCACCCCCAATTCCTTTTCTTGTAGTTTATGTTTTCTAAACTACAAGGGCATAAAAAAATTAAAACTGAGTATTCCTTGCCTAAGAAAAAACCACACTAGACTGTTATAGCACTGTTATTCCACTTGCAACATCCTATGGAATCCTGGGGTTTGAAGTTTCAGGAGGGGCCGGCCGGCGCTATAACAGTCTAGTGCGGAAATGGCCTAAGAAAAGACAGGAACGCGCGATTGACAATAACGGTGGCGGAGGGATTCCTTCCTGAAGTTTGAACAAACAGATAAAAGTTGCGGGGAGTTAGGATTCGGGTGTTCAATGGGGTTTAGCCATATGGGGTTTAGCCATATACCCTCCGTTATATACACTGCAATATTTGCGGAGCTAGCCACGCTCAAACCAAGATTTATTGTGTGGAATAATCTTACACCATTTCTGCACTACACTGTTACAGTGCTATTGTTCCATTTTCAACATCCTGTGGAATTCTGGGGTTTGTCGTTTACTGAGGCCAAAGAGCTCTCTGGCTGAGAATTCTAAATGCCCCCTCCTGCAAACCCCAGGATTCCACAGGGTGTTGAAAGTGGAATAATAACACTATAACGGTGTAGTGCGGCAACGGCCTTAGAAATAATTTCCACCAGGTTCAATAGGACTCTGAGGTAAGTGCGAGCCAGCAGGCTGCAAACTTAAAGTTCTTTTAAAACCAAGCCAGATCAACCCGCCGGGACCCCTTTTCACCCGAGTCCCCAACATCTCTCCACCGTCACATGTCAAGCCTAAACTTGTCCACTTGAGAAGAAAAAAAAAAAACACTGAAGAATAACTTCCACGTAATTCATTTAAATGACTGTCGATGAGTCTGTCGCTAATGGACATCACAATTAATTAGGTATTTTACATGCACAGGACAATCCTATCGAAGCCTCATCCCTATAGGCCTCATGTCACGGCAGAGAAACGAATTGAGTATGATCCAGCATAGCTGAGCACCTTCTCGCAGTCCCATTGTTTTTAGTGAGGGAAGAGAAACAGGCCATTTCCGCACTAGACTGTTACAGTGCTATTATTCCACTTTCAGCATCCTATGGAATCCTGGGGTTTGCAGTTTAGGGAGGGGCCTTAAACTGCCAACCCCAGGACTCCATAAGATGTTGAAAGTGGAATAAAAGCACTAAAACGTCTAGTGCGGAAATGGCCTCAGTCATTTGCTGTTGAAATCCAGGTCCCTTTAAAGGCTCTACGTTTGTTCAGCCGATTCTCTAGAAGTCTTTGACGCTACTGCTTTTGCGTTGTTCCCCAGACATTTACAGCCCAGTCCTCGGTAAAGTACACCCAGAATGATACTGCCATTAGGATCAGTGGTGGACTGAAGTTTTAGTTATTTTCTGCTCCCACGGCACATCTGGCTCATCACTATAGGATTGCTAGGTGAAGTAAGGGACATGGTCCCTGTAGCATTAATAGTTGTGTAGAAACAGAATTTCTGCAGAGAGTCAGCGTAGTATAACGGTTTGAGCGTCGGAGTAGGATTCTGGAGAACAGGGTTCACGTCCCTGCGCAGCCATGAAAACCAGCGGGTGACTGTAGGCAAATTCCACTTACTCAGCCTCAGAGGAAGGCAAAGGCAAACACACACACCCCAACAAATTTTTGCCAAGAAACCCCCGATCAGTTCGCCTTAGGAGGCAGGCAATATCGTCTGCCGAATTTCAACGCCTGCTGAAATTCTCCCTCTGCACAACATTTTAAGGCACAGGTGCCCTGTGTCTTATTTCAGCCGGCAACCTTGCTCGCTCAAATTTGCCTTTCCAGTTTATTAGTGGAACCACTTAAAGAAGTTCGAAAGAGGAAATGGACGAATACAGCTTCAGTTGTGGCCTCTGCTGATGGGACGTCTTAGGCTCTACGTTTGCAGGCGGAAACGAAAGGCTTCCTGTGTGTCTGTTTTATTCCTCCTCGTTTGTGCTTTGAATTGAACGGAGTGTTGGGTTGGATTCCTTCCACCAATAAGACGTGAGGCCCTCTTGCGGAAGCGCTTTGCTTGCGTACGTGCCTTCAGGTTGCAAGTTGCCTGCGTCGTGTATTTCACAGCGTTTTCTTAGGCAAGGGTTGGTTTTGCCAGTTCCTTTTTCTAGGCGATAGCCTACTGTTGTTTTTGTGTGCCTTCAAGTCGTTTCCGACTTGGGGCGACCCTAAGGCGAACCTGAGAGCGTGTGCCGCACGCAAGTGGGTTTCCATGGCCGAAAGGGGAATCGAACCCTGGTCTCCAGGGTCATAAGTCCAAAGCTCAAACCACTACACCGAGCTGGCTCTCACAGCCTATAGCACCTGGTATTCGTTGAGAGTCTCCCATCCAAGTCCTAACCAGGGCTGCGCCTGCTTAGCTTTCAAGATCAGACAGGACCTGGGGCCTCTAGGGCATTTAGGCCTAGAGTAGGATCAATTAGTAAGTAACGTGAAGACACCCCCTGATTGAAACCCTGCAGACCCAGTTCCAGTCAGAGCAGAGGAAGACCAGACAGCACACAGCAGGTGAATCTCATGGGCCTCCCCAGGCTTCCTAGGCTACCCCTCTCCCCCAGCCCTGGATAGTGAAAGAAGGGAAAAGAAGGGGGAAAAGGTGAGGGCGGATTTCCACTCCCAGCGTGGATTGGCGGAAGTGGACCCCTAAGGCGGCTGAACCAGCCCTAATTTTTTTTTAATTAAGGTATTTCTAGTCTGCCTTGTATTAACAGATTTCAGGGCGCCATAAAATTACCTTGATCCGGTTTAAAACCGTCCAAACGCTTTGCAACGATTTAAACTCTTCAAAATAGTTGCAGAATTCAAACTGGGGTTGCCAGGTGAAACCCCAGCCAGGTCTGCTATCTCTTTAATGGTTGTGTAGAAAAGGGAATATCAGCAGGTGTTGCTTGCCATGCAAGTGGCAAACAACATGACAAGCAATACTTGTTGAAAAGTCCCTCTTTTACACAACCATTAAGGGGACTGGAGGCTTGCCTTTCCTTCACCTTGCAACCTAAATTCAAAGGAATGGAAAAAAGAAGGAGACACTGAAAGACTGGAGACTGGCCTTGATCTTCCTAGGTTAAATTCACTTTAGAAATGCAAAGATCAGCATTTCCTTCCCCTTCACATTTATCTTCCATTTCTTCCCCTTTACTCTTATGTTTGTACTAAAGTTTCAACTGATCTACATCAGACTGGTAACATTAATAGCTAGGAATTAGTTTTTCCTGGATAGGAAGATATCTTTCCTGAATAAAGTAGGGCAAAGGATTTGAGCCCACTGCTTAACTGGTGTAACCCACACATTTTATAGGGAAGAGCAGTTGCCATGGATATCCTGAAATCTCCATTTGGACCCAGTTTTTTGTCCTCCCCAACCTGCCCTTCTCAAGACTTCTACACCACAACTTCCATCATTTATAGCTGCCATGGCCAATAGTCAGGGACTGTGGGAGCTGGAAGACAGCTGACTGGAGAAGGTGTGCAAAGCATGTGCAAAGCACATCTAATCACAGTGCAAAGCATGACATCTATTCCATTACAGACTCCTTTCTGTCCTTCACTTTTTAGGTGAAGGTCTAGGTCCACTTGGCTGATATCAAAATGCTACTGATACTGGGTGCCTTGCTAGTCTGACTGTTACTACACAGCCATACAACTTGGGATTGAATGGATTTTACACTGTTGATTTTCGCCAAAGATCAATGTGGCAAACTGCTTAACTGGTGCAGCTAATAGATCTTTGAGTGACTTTGCTGCTAGTCTTTAAGTATTTCATTTATATGCCATCTTTCTCCTGACACAGGACCCAAAGTAGTTTACAAAAAAGAGAGAAAGAGAGAATAAATATATAAAGTACTAATAAAATCTTAATAAAAAAGTTTAAAAAATTAAACCAACAACTTCATTAAACACACATGGTTACGATGGTTTAAAACACATTTAAAACCTATCATAAAAGATAAAAGCACACCACAGCCTCTTAAAAGACTCTTCTGTCACAGTGTTGCTGATCATTACCTGCTGATGACATGATCGTGAATTCCAGTCCAGCTACTGTGCTTGAACACTTTGCATTTGTCCAACTTTCTCATGAAACCATGTGAAAATTTGGAACCAGGTGCATGCTGATGTCATCCACTTCTGTTTTACACTGTGCCAAATGCTGTAGTCTTGGTGCTTACTCAATAGCTAGAAGTCTGGATGTAAAGAACGTGTTTCAAAAAAGTGAGAATGATCAGGAGACTTGTACGATGTCACAGAAGGGGTAAAAAATCCCATTCATTCCTTACGTTGGAAAGTTACTTGCTTTGGGATAATCCTTGATCTGTCACTGTTCTGGGGAGTTCAGAGGGCTGTAGTATATAAGAGCCCACCAACTTCTTCTAAATAAATATTTAGACTTAATCATCTCATCTTTGCCTTTGTAACACCATCAGTTTAACAAATATTCACACACTGCAGTCAATGCCCACTTTGCTCAGACCAGTGGTTAAATTAGTAATGAGAAAATTCTGACCTGCAAGCTTCATATAACCCTCAGGCTTTTATTGCACAGGCTTCCCAAAGCGCATACCCCCCCCCCCAAAAAAAACCACCAGACTCCCACAAAGTGTGAAATGTCTAACATCTTTTTGAAAACTCCCCAGAGCCCCAAAAGGTTCCACCGAAGACTGGAAACAGAAAACAGAAATTGAAAACGGGGTTGTGTTCCCCACTGTAAGGACAGAACTCAGCCACTACCACTGCCATAGTTACCTACCCTGTTTTAAATATAAAGATGTCTGTTACCTGCTCTAGCATTTGCAACACAGATGGGCTCATCTTTATTTCAATGACAGATGTGTTTAAGTTTGTTGTTGTTGCTGCTGTGCACTTTCAAGTACTTTCCAACCTACAGTGACCCCAAGGCAAACCTAGCACAGGGTTTTCTGGACAAGATTTATTCAGAGGGGGTTTGCCATTGCCTTCCTCTGAGGCTGAGAGAGCATGACTTGCCCAAGGCCACCCAGTGCATTTTTGTGGCTGAGCAGGGATTTGTACTCTGCTCTCCCAGAATCTTAGTTCAACTCTACAACTATGCTTCATCGTCTGATGTGTTTAAGTACCAATACCCAATTAAAAGTATCTTCTAAGAGGTGTCCTCAAGAGTAAAATCATATTTCTCACAGGAAGACTGTTTGCATCTAACAATAACTTCCAGGCAAGAGACAACTATTGCAGATCTCACATTACAGAATCTGTAATCCATATAGATAAACTGCAGACCTGTTCAGACATTACTCACCATGCTTTCTTAAACAATGCATCTGCCTTTGTTGTCTCTTTCCCAATGTGGAAAGTGGTACATCTAAGGAAGAGACATTCCTGTTCATGTAGAGGAAAGATCCACTTGAACAGGAACCTCTTTTATTCAGGTGAGCCATGTGCCAAAAGAGAAAGAGAGAAGGGAAAACAAGAAGAAGAGAAGGGAAAAAAAGATGGAGGGGGCTTGCTCCCATGCTCAGAAGAGCATGGAAAATAATATCTGACCAGGTTCTTCTGTTTCACTTAGTAGTGCCTTTAACAGAGCAATTAAACTATTCAGACTATTCAAACAATCAGTGATTAGGAAGTTCTTTCACTAAATGAAGTCCTAAATCCAGTTGTTAACCTCAAGCAGAATTTATCTATTAAATCAACAGGAACCTGGTCAGTCAGCACTTACGTTTTATCGATTTGATTGGTCTACTCTAGTCGGGACTATTGAGTAGAGACAACAGATTCCAGTGTCCCCTCTCTAACTCCACACACGGAAGCTAACTGGACTCTCAATTGCATCTTAGTTCTCTATTGTTAATGTGAAATGGATTCTTCACCACACTCAAAGTTCCAAAAGTTAATTTTTAAAAGGTAATTAATTACAGTTGTAATATCAAGTGAGCCTGAAATGCCACTGGCTGCCATTATAGGTAAAATGTTGAAGTTGGTTTTTATTCTCCTGTTTCTCAAAAATAACTAAAATAGGAACTTTTAGTTAGTTTTTAAAACCCATGTGAATCCTACAAGTTTGTGGTACAGAACACACTCTTCACCCATCCAGCTCATTGTTGCCTAAACACCCCCAAGCGAGTAACCTCATGAGATACAGCACAAGCTAGCCCTTAAACCATGAAAGGGTGCCCACATTCATGATATCCCCACAAACATATACTTACATTACAAAAGGAGTGAAATTGTCCCTTGCTACATTAAAATTTTAATGTAGTTTTATTTTACCTAAGTTACCGGGGAACGTTATTGATTCTAAGTAATTAGTTATTTGTAACTAGTTCTTTCCAAGCTTGGACTCCATCTGAAGGCAATAAACCAGTTTAGTGAATGAGAACAGGCTCTATGTCACCCAGTGCACTATCTTCCAAGAGATTCAAATAGCCAGGAGGATTAGGAAGAACAGGCACTGGACTTTTGCTGCTTGCGTGCCATCATCTGCTGCCTGAGGAGATTGCCTCAGTTTACCTAAAGGTAGGGCTGGCCCTAGGGATTTCATTTAATTGGTTCATTAAATTCTGTAAAGGCAAGAGATGGGGAGAGAGAGAGCCTACAACCAGGAGAAAAGAAGCAAAAAGTCATACAAAATGTTATTGTTGATGATGATGGTGATTATTTGTATAATCAATGTACATGACATTTCAGAGAATTAAAAAAAAATAAAGGAGACAGACATTTTATGGGGAGCAATGAAGTGCACTGTAAAGATGCTAGGTGAAAAAATATTATGCCACATACTTTGAGGCCTAACAAGAGCAGCAGGTGGGGCAATGTGGCACTTTTGCAGCTTCTCATCGGCCTGGTGCCTGTAACCTTACAAGAAAAGCAAAAGCAGTTGCTGAATGATGCTGGTGGAGGGAGACAACTGGAGTTATCAGTGTATTGCTACCCTTTGCTCCCAACATATTTTGAGCTTGATTACTTGGCAATTCTCCTCCACTGAGAAATTTAAAACGCAGCATAAAAGAGCAGAGATAAAACCAATATACAGTCTATAACACTCCTGTCCCTATTAGAGAATAGACTGTAACGACCTTTATTCACAACAACACCCCTTTTATAACACTGAAGCTGTAACTTATAAAGTAGAAAGAATAAGGATTACCAATATGGTCTATATTTCTGTTTTTTAAAAAAGAAAATTGTTTGTGTCTGCCTTTCAGAGCCATAGATCCAAACCCATAAAACTAAGCATGCATACCAGAGACCCTCTAAAGTTATGGATTTGAGGGTTTTTAATGAATTAATTATGTTTTAATTAATTTAAATATGTCTCTGTGTTGAAAGTCTACAGCAGGGTTGGGCAAAGTGCTGTGGGGAGACCCACAGTATGGCCACTGGGATCCCTAAAAATGTAGCCCTAGAAGCCCATCAAAGCCCCCAGACTAATTTTAAAAAATCAGGCGAATTTCGGTCAGGTTTTTTTCTCCTGAAACCTGCCCCAAATGTGCCCAAATTGTAGTGGTTTGCTTCCCTTATCCCTCCAAAGTCTCCCCAGCCTCCTCAAAACACAAAATTAATTTTTTTAAAATCAGGCCAAAACTGGCCAAAATGGTGGCCAAAAATAATATTGTATCACTTCAGGTATTCCAAAAGGTACTGGTACAGCCCACCAGGAGGGGTGGAGGGTGGAAAAAAGCCCCTGCCCACTGTGCAGGTGCAGTATGGTCTACGGCACCCTCTCCAGAGGTGAATATTTCAAATGAGTGTATAACGTAGCAGGTGATGCCATTTGAAGCTAGTGAGTAGTACGCTAAGTTACAAGACTTCTCCTTTCCTGTTCACTCTACTCCCCACTCAATAGGCATAGAGTGAACAGATGATTTCCCTAGTTCCTGGATACCTCATGCCAGCATACCCATTGCAAAGTGCAGGTCCAGCTATGGCTCCAGTCCATTAGAGTGAACATAGTATATTCAATTCTGACCACTATTTAACTTTGCTTGATGCCTTCAGCATGGCAAACTAAGTGCAGTGGCGGAGCTTGGAGTGTGTGGAGGGGAGGTGGGAGGGGGGCATTGCTACAGCATGAGGGGCGTGGCCACCGTGCGTGGGGGTGTGGCTGCGGTGTGTGGGGGCATGGCCAGGGCATGCGGGGGCATGACCAGGGCACCCAAGTGTGTGGCTACAGGCCAGGATACCCCAAAAACGTTGCCACCTAGGGTGAATCATCTCCCTGCCCTCACATCCCTACACAACTGACTAAGTGCTGTTCCAGCCCATACAAAGCTAGTTTGTTAACCATGTCCCTTGTTTATTAATAAATTATGTTTTGAAATTGATCAGTGGTGTATCATTCAAACTGATGTCCACTGTCCCACATATTACCATGTTATTAGTTCTTATACAGGAATCAAAATTCCTGCAAAGGATATTTCCAATATGTGGAAATCTGACTTCAGAATTAACCAGCATAATAATCTGCCTCATACCTTAGCTGTTTAAATGTAAGTCCTGCTAAGCACTATACATTAATTCATTTAATAATGGAAAATTTCATCAGAATATTTACGGGGGCAATGGTTTAACTTCCCCATCATTACACTCCTGAGTCACTATTATGTCATGTCACCATTCACCATCACCCCATCCCTTATCCTACACTGGTTAAAAATGGAGCCAAATTTTTACTGGAATATTTTCTATCCTTTAGGGAGCATATGAACAAAAGAAGATTCCTAATGAATCAGATCAAAATCCTATCTAGACCAGCATCCTGTTTCACAATGGCCAACAAGATGTCTATGAAAAGCCCCATTGGGAGATTCTGAGAGTTGCAGTCGAAAATGTAACTTTTCATAATCCTGGACAAGGGCAATATCCCTCTCTTATCTTATCCCCAGGACTGCTGTTCACAGGCAGCAATATAGGACCACATAACTAGAAGGGCTGATGGTCTTATCCTCCCTGGTCTAGTTTAATCCCCATTTAAAGTCATCTAAATTGAGGGGCCATCTTTATTGCTTTCTTGTAGAAGAGAAGCATACTGAGATGTGGGAGAGGAAGCATCATTAATTAAAAGTGGGAAGACAAAGCAGGAAAACCGCAAATGATGTCACGCACACCACTCTCTAACCTAGTACCCCCTCTTAATGTTGCCATGAGGGTGCCTATGCTGCAACTCTGAGTACCAACTCAGCCTTGATCTCCATGAAAGCAATTTGATTACTGTGTTGCCAACACAATCACTCCCCTCCTTTCTTTTGCCACAGTAGCTCTATTTGTTCACACTTTTATAGATATTAACACTGGCTTCCATTTAGAAAACAGCCAATCTAATAAGTCAGGTGCATTTCATGGCCTCCTTCATAGAACCATATTTGACATGGTTTCCTTTTCATTTGTTCAACAAGATTATTTCATTGAGGCATCAAGGTCTTCAAGCACTTCTCATTCATTCCCCCTCCCTTTTTCAATAATTGAATCATTATTTTTAACGGACAACTACATTTCTTTGATGAGTAATTTATAGACGCATCTCAAGTATTTTACACAAAAATAAGATGCATCTCACAGAAGTAGTAAGTGTTTACTGAGCTAGGATTCTGTTTCCACATTCCAGAAAGTCTCTGTCTCTGCCTAGGAAGAGGCTGTTGAGTGATCCCAATCTCTCAGGAGGCTAAATCATAACGCTGGTGAAATAATCTCTGTCTCTTATTCAATTTTCATTTAGTTCTTAAAATGGGATGGGGATCTTTTTAAAAATAGATTCCAGTCAAACTAATAGTTTCTAAAATTAAGAGCACATCTCGATAAATGGTATTTATTCAAAAAAACCTTTGCAGAGTGGTGTTTAATACAACAAGGCTAGTACAAATGTAGTTTAAGAACACTAACAATTCAATTCAATTAAAAAAAATAGCACCTAAGTGAGAGTGCAAACTGATGTTCCTGGGACATCATTCTGGAGGACATAGGTCAGACTGGAAATTGTCACTAAGACTACATCTAGAGTTCTGATCTCAGAAGAGATCGAATTTCAGATGCCCACTCTCTGCCTCATGGGAAGACTTGTGCCAAGGGCTGCTGGATGTTTCAATTAATGCAAAGCAATGAATGGTCTCTGGGTTTTATTCTAGACTTTAGAGGAACTATCCAAGGTACTGAAGCCAATCCCCAAAATAGGTCCAGCAGCTTGGATAATTTCTTTGAGGTCCGAAATAAACCTATGACAGATTCAACACCAATGAAGCAATGGTATGGAAGCTTCTAGCCACACCTCACTTCTGGTCTTCTCACCTCTTTGAAGTTAAATTCTGACAATTGGGAAGACCTTGGGCATGGTACAAGCAGACAAGAATACAAAGCAGAACCTACAGAATCCAAAATCCTTGCATTCCCTGCTCATGCCCTAAGGATGACAGGACATTTAGACCATCTCCAGAGGTGGTTAGAAGCCTCTGAAATGAAATGAGTAAGTGAAAGAAAAGGAATATTTTTTCCCTTTTACCCTGTCACCGGGAGACTCAAGATTATGCATGTACTAGTGCTCCATCCTCATGCCTAAATCCAACTTAATGTTAGCAGAGGGAAAATCCCCACCAGTGAAATTGCACTGGGTGATGTTTTTGAGTATATGGTTTTGTAAATCATTTGCACAAGAGAATGTGCAATCCGTTGCAGATGTGAAAAGCAGCAGTGCAACAGGCTCTACAAGAGATGACAGAACGATTTTATTCAATTGATTGCACACTAAAAACTGCATTGGACACTTCCCTTGTACTAACAGTGAAAATGTCCCCACAAAACTGTGGAGGGCTTGGGAAGTTGTCTTTAAGAATAATTAATATTAATTTATAGTATAATGATATAATTAATATGACATACTAAAGCCATCCATAACTGAACAATGATATGGTGATATTCTGCTCTCATTCATATGTTTACTATCTGATACTTTCCAATATGAAAGCCAAGGTGGTTTATAGCATAAGTTACGTAGCTGCAGGCCCCACAAGGGACCATGGTGAGGAGAGGTGGTTCTATGGTATCCTATCAGCAAGAATGAAGGCATGAAAAACTATGGTGCTGGGAAGGGGAGAAGAATTAGCTATATAGAGGAAGAGAATCTTGGCTTGCTGTCTGAAAATACATCCAGCAGTGGGAATTATTTCATTGAAGGTCATATGATCAAGGAAATGTAATTTGCCCACCGATGCCCTAGGAGGTCATGCAATGGATTCAAGGAAATCTTCAGTGGTGTCTTAATTGAAATCTCTGGATTGGAGGACTCCAAGTTCTTGTCCTGTGGGAGTCAGCATCTGGCAACATATGGTCCAACAGGTGCGATTTCCAGATGAGTTCTGAAAATAGACAGTATGTCAATGTGTCTCACTTAAAAAAAAAGTATAAAACAGTTGCTGGTAAAGTTATGGACTTTGAGCCCATGAGATTTTTTTCTGTCTTGTGTGCTTGATAAAAATTATGGTGTTGTGAGATGGTTTCTAACTTGCTTCAGTACTGTGCTTGATTAAACAACCATGACTTTATGTACCTCATTTTCAAAATCATAACCTTTGCATCAGAATTGCACTGCAACAGCAAATCCCAAGAAAGTACACATCTTTCCAATGTATATTTTACTCTCTTTTAATTCAACCTGGAATTTATTCCTACTTTATGTTAAGAAGGAGAGAACGAGAAGAAATGTTCACTGTCCAACATGTACTTGTATAAGTCTGATTGCCATCACCAGGCCTTCTCTGATTCACTCACACCATGCAAAATAATTCTACACTTCACAGTCTTTCTTTGTACATGCCTCCTACCACACCTATAATCAGTCATTTTCATCTCTGTTTCCAGGTACTTTTTAGACTGCCAATAAATATACCTTACAAGACAAGTGACCCAAACTGATCACTGCATTAAGGTGGTTGGTGTTGGGGCGGGGGAGAGATGTCTTGACATCGTTTGCCTTCTGGGACACATTTAACATTTTTCTAGACCCCCTCCCCTTTAACTGTCCAAATTATCCCTTTTGAGGCATTCTAAAAGCTACAGCCAAAGATCCAAATGAAAGTGGTGCTGTTAATATTTACAGCAGTTACTTTTTCTTCTGAAAGTCCCAAATCTTCAGAGGCCATCAGATTATTTCACAAATTTAACATGTTGCGGTCACTGTGCATTGCCTTGCATTTATCCATGATCAATGTCACTTCTTGCGTGCTGCCCAGTTTCCCAATGCGCTTATGTCCCTCTATCAGAAGGCAGGATAACCCTAAACTGCCCTGAAATCCTCTATAGATTTTAATAACTAATGCCATGGGCAATTTCTCTTGCTAACCCTGCTTTTGCAGTCTCTTACAAGTCATTAGGAAGTATATTGAAGTGCCCATTTGAAGAATGAGTCAATTAAAGGTAATGCAATTGTCACAGTTCCAGAGTCAGAGGTCAAAGCCAAGAATTTATTGTGAATGTAGACTCCTGTTATCCTGTGTCAAAACAGGAAATAAAGTTTACTTGCCTTGTATTCCACTGTTCAAATCAAACAAAGAGGAAGTGACTGTTTAAGGCAAACTCACTTTGTTGCAGATGTCTAGATACTGAGCCTAACACTGGTGAATCCTTTTACAGATGCATTCAGAACTTCTGGAGTTTTAGTTCAGAAATGGTTTATTCAATAGGTACAGTAGTGCAACTGTTGTTATGCACCTTCAAGTCATTTCTCACATAAGGAGGCCCCAAGGCAAACCCATCACAGGGTTTTGTTATCAAGATTTGTTCAAAGGGGTATGCCATTGCCTTCCTCTGAGGCTGAGAGAGTGTGTGTGATGGAGTTCTGGGGATGTGGCTATCCGGACTCACAGAGCAACCTAGAAACAGGTTGCCAGGCAACCAGGATAGCTCCTCTGGACAGAAATCAACCCCGTAGTGTGTAGAAGGGGGTGGTAGATGAAAGGAAAAGAAATATAAAGGCAAACACTGATCGTCTTTTGGGTAGTCCTTCACTGTAAATTCTCGCCAGAATTAGTCCCTCAGTCAGCCAGAAAGGAAAGTCAGCCACATGGAAAGGGTTGAATTCTCAGAGGAAGCCTAGAAAGACACAGAAGAGTCATTAACCTATGTGATCAGAATGTGGTCAGAAAGGTGTAACCTAGATTGGAAAAGAAAGAAAAAATGTGAATACTCACATCGCATTATATTCAATTGCAGCAATGTGCAGACTTTTCAGCACATTTGTATGTACATTGCTGCCATTTTCAGCACAGGAAGTGATGCTTTGAACAAGCTGGAAACTTCACACATGGACATCGCAGTAAGAGGGCCTGCTGTATTTCTAAACTAAACCAATCAGGGACAGGGTCAAAGAGAATGCCGTACCTTCCCTATCAGTTGTCTAGAACCTACTGTAGGGGTTTTTTTTGGGGGGGAGGACTATATGTTTGGGAGGGTCTAGAGTGAGCAAAGGATTTAAAAAGATTCAGACTACTATTTGAAGGGGAGGAGAGTTTCCCATGTTGCTCATATAACCATTTGGCCACCTCATTATATCATTGTGTCAAATGGTAAAGAGAACTTTAGGATAAGGGAGTAGATCTAGTAAGACATGTGTGGTGAAAGTGGTCAACCATATCTTGTTAAAGGTTATTATTTTTGAAAAAGAAGAAGACCCAGCACAGTGTAGTGGTTTGAACTTTGGTCTAGGACTCTGGAGCCCAGGCTCAAAATCTCCATTTAGCCATGGAAACCCACTGGGTGACCTTGGGCAAGTCATAAGCCATTTCTGCACTAGACTGTTACAGCGCTATGATTCCAGTTTCAACATCCTATGGCAACCTGGGGTTTGCAGTTTCGGGAGGGGTCAAGGGGCCCCTCCCGAAACTGCAAACCCCAGGATGCCATAGGATGTTGAAAGTGGAATCATAGCGCTGTAACAGTCTAGTGCGGAAATGGCCACAGTCTCTCAGTCTCAAAGGAAGGCAAGGGCACCTGTCCCCCAAACAAATCTTGCTGAGAAAACCCTTCGGATTGTCACAAGTGTGAAATAACTTGAAGGCACACAACAACAACAACAACAACAACAACAACAACAACAACAACAACAACCAACAATATTGTTACTGCCCTGACTAGTCCGAGCTTTGGGGATATTAACGGATATCCTTTTGATATCATAATTCGGCCTCACTTCTCTATTCCCCTCCACGTGCTTGCGAGGCCCCCAGACAAGCACGCATACAAGCTCGGCCTTTAATCGCCATAATATTCCTGGACAATACAGGCTGGCCAGAAAATAGCTGACTCGCTGCTTTAGGAGACCTTCAGGCAAGTACTCTAATTAGGTATGCACGCTACTTACAAAAGAGCCTCTGCACCGCGCTGGCAGCTTGATAGGTAAACTATACAGTACCCAAGTACACTGCGTTTGCATACTGGCTACTCTATTGAGAAGCGCTACGATAACTCAATCATTCAGATTCTGATCTTTCGGAGGCTTTGTCTCCGTCTCCAAATCTATTGTTTTCCCCCAAGTACGGCATAGCCTGCAGTCACATTCTCCTTGTAAAAACCCTTGATTCTGAGACCATCCTCGGATCGCTCCCAAGTTTCATCCCGCTTTGCTGCTGCTTTGCTTGGCGAGGCTCCCCTCAGCTCCACGTGCTGAGCTACATTGCACCCCAGCCTCGCTCCCTATTTTATTGGGCTTCAGGACAGGTGAAGTATCACCCAAACCAGCAATCCCTCTAAAAATCCCTCTATACCACTCCAACCTTTATTTTCTTTAGTTATCTTGTACGAGTGTGTCGCATACACTGTTTTGCTTGTATTTAATAAAACATCATTTATTGTTTCAACTTCTGTGTGCTCCTTGACTCGGCCTGACCCCGTAGACATAGGGTTCAAGATCTCGCTACGTTACCCTGCCTCTCGTAACGCTAGGCAGTGCTCTGAGCTAATTTTCCCCACCTTGAGTTGGGCACAATTTGGTGTCCCTCCTGGGACCCCCAGTACACAGGGTAACAGAGTGGTGGAGTAATGCGGGCAACCCCGGTACCCCTAATTTGAGAAGGAGTCGCGAACCTCCTCAAATCAGGCTGGTATTGACTTAGGTGACGGTCAGTCAAGTCGTTAGAGCGCTGTTAGGCAGGAACACGTGTGTGTGGAGTCTGTGCGTTTGAGCTCTAGAGCTATTCTATCTGGGTGGAAATCTGTTCCCCTTTCTTGCTTGGTTTGTGTATGTCAGCCACCCCGGTGTGGTCACTAGCACTAGGCAGTGAACCATCGTCCGATAGCAAGGGGTGTGCACAAGCTGTCCTGGGAATCACATCCCTAACTTGGGGTCTATCGTGGGCTGGGATCCGAAGTGTTAGAGTGTTAGCACGGTAGGAACAGTCTACACTCATCCAACACTATAGTGGCAAGGCAAAATAGCACTTAGGGAAGAAATTCCCCCCCTCAGAGTAGTATACGGATGCATCTTGTCAGTTGTTGTTGTTGTGTAGCTTTGAGAGTGTGGGTGCGTCCCGCTAGTAGTTGTGAAGTGCGGGTGTGTCCCGCTGTGTAATTTCGGGTGCATCCCGATTGGCTAGCCGACTAGGTGCGGGTGGTGAGTCCCGACCTAGCATAGGGTTTAGAGGTTTTGTCCCGAGGTAGAGGTAGGCGCCCCTCACCCGAAAAACTGTTAGGAACGGTTTTGGTTTAGATACCCATCCCTTTTCCCCTGCTGCTTGGCCAGGTGGCCTAGTAAGTTCCAGAGCGTTCATTCCCCTTCAGGTAGGCGGAGTACTCCTTCAGGTAGGCGGAGTACTCCTGAGGGTTCCCTGGGTCTAGGTGACCTTCCTGTCCCCAAACCGTTACCTCATCCTTTTGTCCCTAGTGCTGTCGAGGTGGAAAACCGGGCCTAGGTGTACAAAAGTGACTTTGTTTGGGCAGGCTGGAGATAGGTTCCCATCCCTCTTTCCTAGAGTAGTTCTGCTGTGTTCGTTTCCCTTCAGTTCCCCCAGGGGTCTAGGTGATCCTTCCCGTCACTCCAGTTCCTGGTCCCATTTGTAGTTTGCAGTTTGCAGTTTGTGTTAGAGAAAGTTGTGGTTTGTGTGGAAAAATGGCGGAGGGTAGTAAGGTCACCATCAAGGACCTCATGTTAGAGGAAGAGATCAGAGGTAAACTAGAGAGATGGGTGTTGAGTAAGGGGAAATGCCCCTAGAAGGACTCCATCTTCGGGACGGCCTATCCCTTTGCCACACTCTGGGAAGTGTATACCCTGGCACGGAAATCAAAGAACCCATTCGGGCCATCTAAGGATGCTTTGGCCACTTGGTGACTTTGGCTTACGGCCAGAGATGCTAGTAGTGCCCTGGTAGAGACCAGAGAAAAATTAGCGAGTGTAGAAAAAGAGAATGCTCGGCTTCAGGCCGAGGTCGAGACGCTGCGTGCGGACAAGGTAACTTTTGCGTCCGTAGCGCAGGCGTCAGCACAGAAGCTTAACAACATCACAGTAGTGGTGCAAACTTGGGAGGAGAAAGCCCACACCTTAGAGGCTGAGCTGGATCATGCCCGGTCTGCGGCCAAGTTCATGGTGGGGCAAGTAAGAGAACAGCAGGAGGCTGTTAGTCATGTAGCTTGCCAGAAACAGATTGCTGCCCTGGAGAGCCAGCTCCAAACGCGCAAAGCCTTAATTTCGTCTGTGTGCCCGGAGCTGCTCCCAACGTTTGCGGAGGACTTTTCTGGGGAGGCACTGCCAGAGGATGCTCAGGCAACCATTCCCCACAATCCAGACTGGAGCGACCCTAAGGTCCCAGTCCATCCTGTAGAAACACGGTCCATGACAAGACGGACCACCCCCCTTGGAGAAGGCAGTTCTGATAGGCAAGAGACACAGGAGACGCAGGTCACCGAGACTAGGGTCCCCTGGCGTGCTACTGAGGCCAAAGCTATTGCAGACCAGTTGGGTCCTTTGAACAGAACCACTGGGATCATGTGGTTGAACACAGTGATACATTCTCACCCGACAGCCAATGGTCAGGACCTGACCCAGCTGGCTCGGCTTTGTATGTCCCCCTCCGAGCTCCCGACTCTTGAATCAGCTGTGGCGGCTCGAGGCCTGGTTAGGCTCGAGGCCCAGGACTGGATGAGAGAGGTAGTGAGGATTTTGTGGCCCAGACAGAGTGCAGGTGTGCTCTACGTCATGGAGCAACAGGGTCCTCGTGAGAACCCTGAGGCTTACGTGGCACGGAAGCAGCTCCTCGCCATTCTGGCTGAGAAGGTCCCCTTGACGCCCCGTGGATATAACTTCGACCATCTTGAGTTTAAGACGCTCTTGGACGGAGGTCTTAACCACGAGACCAAGATGGCTTTAGGTTTGGTGGATCCAGCCACCAACTGGGAAGAGTTTGGGAACAACCTCCGGCGGGTCTCTGACCTGTTGCACGAGGCAGGTTCCCTCAAACCCCCCATGACGCATAGGAAGGACACCGAGAATTGGGAACCTATAGCCGAGGTTACCTACTCGAACTATGGGCCCCATTCCCAGCATAGGAAGATGGCTCCGAATTCCATTCCACGAGGGAATTGGAACTCGCGACCGCCACCCAGACAGGACAATAGGCAGTGGCAGGGAAGAGATTTCTGCAGCCAGCTCGGCAAGGTAGGAAGTCCCCCACAGCAGCCCACCGCCCCCAAACAGCCCTCTGACTCGGGCTCTCCTCGGGAGATGTCTGGTGGGTATGATCCCACAGTCCAGACGTAGCCCTCGGATAGAGTAAGGGTCTGGGGCATGCTCAGAAGGTTCAGGCTGGACATGAGCCAGTTTAATAAGCGGCCAACATCGGAGCTTTTGGAAGCACTAGACAAGCAGCTTCAGGCAGGAAGTAAACAGCCGGTCCAGGCCGTGACCAACGGCCCACCCCCGGCTGGATACTACCCTAACCTGCAAGCATAGGGGTGCCCTCAGTCCAGGAAGCTTCCCCGCAACATTGTGGCTAGGTTGAAGCCAGACAGGTGGGGAAGGTTCTGGGTGAAGGCAGGCGTAGGGACCAAGAGGGATAAGACTCCTGCCACCCTTCTTGTAGACTCTGGTGCAGCAGTAAACGTGCTGCACCCCACATTTGTGAAGTACAGTGAACCCACACCCGAGCATGTCCAGCTTTCTGGATATGGTGGGGGGGGGGTCACCAAGCTAGGGTATGGACAGGCATCCCAATGTCTATAGAGATGTTTCGTTTTCAGTTGTGGGCATGCGAGAACCGGGGAGAAGACGACGGCCTTTTGGGCATCGGCTTTCTCCAAGGAAACAGGCTCACAGTTGATTACGCAAACGGGTTTCTATGGCAGCTAGATCAGGGACCAGTAGAGATTTCGGCCATGCACCGTTGTGCCGCCATTAAAGCTCCTTCCCCTGTGCATTGTGTGACTAGTGACCCATGGGTGAAAGCTTTCCCAGAGGTGTGGATAAAGGATAAAATAGAGTGTGGGACCATAAAGGGAACCTGTGTCTTGATATAAGGCCAGGACCCCCCACCTCAGGAACAGTACAAATACCCGGCCGAAGCAGAGGAAGGCATTGAGAAAACAATTGAGGGACTCATCAAGTGGGATGTAGTTACCCCGATGCAGTCCATATGCAATGCGCCTTTATGGCCTATGCTAAAATCAGACAGCAAAACCTGGCGAATGACAGTAGATTTTAGAGCTTTGAACTCCGTCACCCCACCCATTGCACCGGTTGTGGCTAAGTATAATGAAATCCTGTCCGCTATTGCGGAAGGAGCCAAATTCTACTGTGTCTTGGACTTGGCTAATGCATTTCATTCCATTCCATTGCATGAGGCGTGTTGGTATAAATTTGCCTTCACGTTCCGGGGGCAACAGTATGTGTTTAAACGCATGCCCCAGGGTTTCCATTCCAGCCCAAGCATTTGCCATGCCCTCGTGGTAAAGATGTGGAACAAGCTGCAGCCAGCTTCAAGGTCTCACGTCTTGTCTTACGTGGACGACATTCTTATTCATTCCAATTCGGAGGAAAAGACCCGGAAGATCACCCACGAGGTGTTAGGAATCCTCTGCGATACCGGCTTTAAGGCCAACCGTGAAAAGGCCCAATTGGTATCCACCAAAGTAAAATATCTAGGGCTTTGTTTAGGCACCGAAGGTCGCACTCCTGATGCACAGCAGGTAGAAGTGATCTCGAAGTTACCAGCCCCCACAGACGTGCACTCTTTGCATTCTCTTCTGGGAACATTCAACTTTTCCAGGGACTTTATAGAGTCTTTCGCAGCCAAGGCAAAGCCTCTGTATGCCCTGTTAAAGAAGAATGCCCAGTGGGAATGGGGACCGTCACAACAGCAGGCATTTGCCCAACTTAAGGAGGACTTGATGAAAGCACCTGCCCTTGCACACCCGAATATGGCTAAGCCATTCCTCATACAACTAGCCACCTCGGAAAGGAGTATGGGAGCAGTTCTGTCGCAGCAACAAAATGGCACTCAGCATGTGATAGCCTACGCCTCCAGGAATTTGGACCTACACGAGACCAAATTTACTCCATGCGAGAAAACATGCCTCGCACTGATCTGGGCTATAACACACTGGGAGTTTATGATTGGAGGGGCCCGAGTGATTGTCCAGACCCCCCCACACACACCGCTTAAGTACATCCTGCCAGGAAAAGTCCAGAACGGCCAGGTGTCCAACGCCAGGATTGCCAAATGGGCTGTTTCCTTGATGTCATGTGGGGTGGATTTTCAGGAGCAACCGCAGGAACCACCAGCTCCCTATGGTCTAGTTGTGACCGGAGCCACGCATGAGTGCCCTTTACCACCTTTGAATACTAGTCAATGGCCAGTGGAATGGGGAGCCTCCCTTGAGGAAGCTCAGTTACAGGGCTTCGTTTGTTGGTTCTGCGATGGGTCATCCATGCACATGGATGGTAGCCCACGGACAGGCTATGGAGTGATCCAAGTCGCAGACTCCTTCACCCTACAGGGAAAAGCCCGGCCACACTCCAGCCAGGCGGCGGAAGTAGAAGCTCTAAGGGCTATCCTGGAGCACAAACCGCTTGACTGCCCCCTGGCCATCTATACAGATTCTGATTGGACTGCCAAAGCAGCCAGTGTTTGGTTACCAATCTGGCTCCAAAATGACCTCAAAACATCCGATGGGAAGCCCATTGCCCATCTCGATAAATGGGTCAGGATCGCTGCCCAGATTGAGGAATGAACTGCCCCCACATGGGCTGCTCACGTCCGAGGACACCAGAAGATGTCTACATGTTTCTGGAACATGTATCTGGAACACCAGGGCAGATGCCATAGCTCAGGATGCTGCTTTACAGGACGATGGGGCCCCCATCGCCACTATAAATGTCAATCCCAAGGAACCCATGGTACCTCCCATGTTTGACCTGGGAGTGCTGCAAAAGGGAGATTCTGAGATCTTGGAATTGGCCAAGAAGGGCTCGGACGAGTCTGGTCAATTCAAGATCTCCCAACTAGAAGGAGTGTATTGGGCTATCGATGCCAGTGGCCAATGCCACTGGATTGTGCCCCAAGACCTCTGCAGTGACATCATCCAGTTTGTGCATGAGCAGGGACATCGAGGGCGAAGTGTGACTCTGGACAGAGTAAGGGAAACCGGGTGGTGGCCACAGGTCAAGCAGGACGTAGACCAGTGGGTCGACAACTGCTTGGCGTGTGCCATGGTCAACGCTGACACCTCCGGCCCCAAGGCGCCCATCCAGCACCAATGCATCGAGGGTCCCTGGTCTCGCATTCAAATAGATTTCGGGGAACAAATATTGTCTAACTGTCATTGATCCATTCAGTAAATGGATCGAGGCCTTTCCGTGTAGAGACAACACGGCAAGCATGGCAGCGCGCTTGCTCTTTAACAATGTTTGGGCGAGGTGGGGAGTGTCACATGACCTTGACTCAGACTTAGAGGTACACTTCACTGGTGAAGTTACCCAGGAGACCCAGGAGTTGTGCAAGGCACTGGGCATTCGCCAGCGCTTCCATATCCCCCACCATCCTCAGAGTTCAGGTCAAATTGAGAGGACGAACTGCTCTCTGAAGGAAGTGCTTGGGAAGATGGTGCGGTCCTCCAGCAAGGATTGGGATAATAAGTTGCCAATTATTTTGATGGCCTTCTGAGGCACAGTAGCCTCTCACGGCTTCACCCCACACATGGTGATGACTGGGCGAAAGATGATGCTGCCCAAGGCTTTTTGGATAGACACTAGCCTCCCTTCCGATCTAGAGCCAGTGGTTCTAAATAACTAGTGGGTGAGGAACCTAGTGCAGCATATAGGGCAAGTACACAAGCAAGTAGCTGCCCAGCTGGGCAAAAACCTACAGAAAATGGACAAGAGACTGGGATGGGTTCATCACCCTTGCCAGTGGGAGGAGGGACAGCTAGTCCTCTATAGAAACTTCTATAAGGATAAGCTCTCCCTCGCTGCCAAGTGGGTTGGCCCTGTCCCCATTGTGAAGAGGATCTCCCCTGCTGTATATCAGGTAAGGATTCCCAGGAAAAAGGGAGACTGGCTGAAGTTCTTCCACGTCTCTCAACTGAAAGAGTGGAAGGGTCAGCTAGTCGATCTGAAAGGCATTGCTGATACAGACTCGCTTGAGGGAGCTACTGGGAAGACTCCCATTAATGTAATTGCTCCTCAAGTATCACTAAATTACAAGGACATTCCAGAAATTAACTAATCTGAGACGTTTGCTTCAATTTATGAGGTATATGACAATGGTTAAATTGACATTGTCTGCACGGGACGGAGAGAAAGGCCAACTCTCCGACCTCCCGCTTATGTACGTAGTTCTTGGTTATATTTGGGTGATTGGGAAGTGGTGTTATTTTAGTATATATACTGTTTGCTGAAATTAAATGTCCCGTTTGGTTGCAAAAGCCTATCTGAAGGTGACCAGTCTTCAGGTCTGCCTTCGGAGTTCAGCTATATCTGTGGGCTAGTGATATTGCTTGCTCAAGGCCAGCATCGAACCATCGGTACTAGGTTATTAAGCTGCCCCAAGCCCTCAGGAACATCATCAGGCTTGGAGCTTCGGCTCTGAGTCGGAGCAAGGAGGCTAGGGCGATTGCAGGCAGGACTTTGATTCTTGGTCTGCTGCCTACCTTCTTCTGGAAGGGCCGGCATGCAGATGGGAACCACTGATCCCAGTCTTGCGGGGTGAGGAGGTTAACATTGACCTCTCTAGACCCATGAGCCAATGCAGGACCTGAACTAGCAGTCTCACTGTCCCGACCAACAGCCGTCCTCCGGCCAATACAGCCTTAATCTCAGTCGCTATTTATATCCCTGTGGACTCTTAGTCTTTTCAGTCATGATGACTCAGTTTCAATTCAAATTCCCAGTAGGCTTTGAGCCGGCCATTTGCTTTTATGGTATGCATTGGACAATGATCCTGTCAGTTCTTCTGTTAAAATTCTAATAGGTCAATTGATTCAGAAGATTGGGAAGATCCTGAGGTTGTACCATCGCCCCCAAGTGCCATGGGGGGGGTGAGGAAGAAAGTTGCCACTCCATCTGATGGCCGAGGCTTGGAGATTCCTGGTTCTTCGATGACACCTGTGACTGTGAGGGAGGGTGACCACGCAGCCTTCCGCGTGCCACGACAAACCTTTTGCCATTCCTACTGCCGTTTGCTGACCCGAGGAAACCTATGGACTATTCCAGGCTCCAAACTCTGCAAAGACTCTCGGCTCCTGAACTTACAGCAAGCCAGGCTGCACCGACTTGGACATTTTGTTGTTGTTCCTGCTCCGTTGCCTGGATGGACTTATGTTTTGCTCGCCCACTCCAACTACAAAACTTTTCCTGTTGCGAGGGGGGGGGTGCCAAGACTTTCGCTTGCACCTCACCTCCCCCAGACTACGAACTTTCAGTCCACATTGAACTGTTTACTCGTTGGATTGCCTTCATTGCCAGACCATGCATTGGATTTACCATATTTCATTAATTGCATTTGCTATATTTACTACCATTGCTCATTTTTCGACAGTTCCCTATTGACGGGACATTGGACGTTGTTTATTGTTTAATTGTTTATTATTGTGTTATTGACATTGGTGTGTGTGTGTTTAGGTTTAGGTTTTAGTTAGGAATGTCCTTATAAGATAGTAATCCTTTGCTCTTCCCAGAATTCCCTTTCCTGAGGAGTGATACGGCTACCAACTTGCAAGCCCCTATTTGGCTCTAAATTGATTTTTGCTTTTTGATTGGAAAATGTCGAATATTGTCCCCAACATCGCCCATTTTCGGGGGGGGGGATTGTTACTGCCCTGGTTAGTCCAAGCTTTGGGGATATTAACAGATATCCTTTTGATATCATAATTTGGCCTCACTTCTCTATTCCCCTCCACGTGCTTGTGAGGCCCCCGGACAAGCATGCATACAAGCTCAGCCGTTAATCGCCGTAATATTCCTGGACAATACAGGCCGGCCAGAAAATAGCTGACTCGCTGCTTTAGGAAACCTTCAGGCAAGTACTCTAATTAGGAATGCACGCAAATTACTAAAGAGCCTCTGCCCCGCGCTGGCAGCTTGATGGGTAAACTATACAATAAGTACTCTGCCCTTGCATACTGGCTACTCTATTGAGAACCGCTACGATAACTCAATCATTCAGATTCTGACCTTTCGGAGGCTTTGTCTCCAACTCCAAATCTATTGTTTTCCCCCAAGTACGGCATAGCCTGCAGTCACATTCTCCTTGTAAAAACCCTTGATTCCGAAACCATCCTCGGATCGCTCCCAAGTTTCATCCCGCCTTGCTGCTGTTTTGCTTGGCGAGGCTCCCCTCAGCTCCACGTGCTGAGCTACATCGCACCCCAGCCTCGCTCCCTATTTTTCCGGGCTTCAGGACAGGTGAAGTATCACCCAAACCAGCAATCCCTCTAAAAATCCCTCTATACCACTCCAACCTTTATTTTCTTTAGTTATCTTGTATGAATGTGTCGCATACACTGTTTTGCTTGTATTTAATAAAACATCATTTATTGTTTCAACTTCTGTGTGCTCCTTGACTCGGCCTGACCCCGTAGACATAGGGTTCAAGATCTCACTATGTTACCTTGCCTTTCGTAACGCTAAGCAGTGCTCTGAGCTAATTTTCCCCACCTTGAGTTGGGCACAATTTGGTGTCCCTCCCAGGACCCCCAGTACACAGGGTAACAATATCTTGTCAACAGTTATTATTTTTGAAAAAGAAACAAGCTAACAACTCTCAGGTGTGATTCAGGTGTACTCAACTCTGAAGTGTAATTTCAGAATTCTAGATCAGGACCTAACAGTGCCTTGATGAAGCACTCATATGTGGTGAAGAGAAGAAGCATAACCTTTGTTGGCAAAAAAGAATGAGAGGGCTGAGAAGCTTTTATTCTTTTATTGCTGGGTGATGTGGTTCAGTGACCAAGTCTTAAGAAAAATAATAGACCATGCTGCAGGATCTTTTCAGGAAAAGCTCAAAGATTTTAAAAAAAATGTCCATGATGCACCCAAATTACCCATGCTTTCATGTGGATAACTTGATGAAAAAATAACCTGGGCAGTCCATGGATAGATAGAACCACAGCTCTGTAACCAGATACAGTTCAATGGATGCCTTTGGGGTTGTAATACTGTTCTATCAACATCATTGTGGGAAGGTTGTATCTTTTGTGTTTGTGTGTGTGTATGTATGCTTTAAGTCACACTTGTTTGGGTGCCCTGTGGTTAATGCAATAAATAAAGCTATACTCTTGAATATATAGCCTTACTATTGTTCCTATTCTCACTCAGTTCTTAATTGTGTATTTTCCTTTGTGGGGCTAGTGAAGAAGACGGAACTGATGTTTTCAGCTATGATGTTTTGTTTTCTCTTTCTATATTGTAAATAGCTTTGACCTGGAAAGAGGCCAAACTTATTTGCCTTCATTAATATTGAAGATATTTGGCTCATGTGAATTAAAAGGAATCAAATGACTTCAGTAAAAGGGTTTGGTTTGGCTCAGAATAAATCTCATTAGATAGTCTGTCCCTCAAGTGCTTTATTTTTTACAGCAGGAAGATAAACATGAATTCCTACAGTGCCCTGTAGATAGTCTACTGGATTTTAATGGAAATTTGGTACACGACAACTAGAAAAATGAAACACTATAGACAGATGAGAAACATTCATTTCTATCATTTCGTACTATATAACCTTCCAACTGTTTGGTGTTAGGCATGTTAGGAGGAGGGAACAGAATGTCAACAAGAAGGAATCCAACATCAGCAACAGGAACTAGATCAACACTCCCAGCCTCAACAGAGTGTCCAGGCAGTCCTAGAAGAACCTGCTGGTCGAGGAGCCCCGGACAAGCCTCAGAGGAGGCGAGTTCTGGTTGTTGGGGACTCCTTGCTCAGAGGGACTGAACCGGCAATTTGCAAACCCGACAAGTTCAATCGAGAAGTCTGCTGTCTTCCTGGGGCCAAGATCAACCACATAACGGAGAGGCTAATCAGGCTGGTCAAGCCCACTGACCATAAACCCCTCATTGTGGTTCATGTCGGAACCAATGACACTGCGAGGCGCAGCTTTTACCACATTGCAAAGGACTACGAGCTTATGGGGGCAAAGCTTAAAGACCTTGGTGCGCAGGTGGTCATTTCATCTCTCCTCCCTGTTCAAGGATATGGTGCACAAAGGGAAAGGGCAATAGCAGAGGTCAACAACTGGCTCCGCACATGGTGCCGCCAGCAACGGTTTGGGTTTTTGGAACACAGCCTGAATTTCCATGAACGTGGGCTTCTGGCAAGGGATGGGCTGCACCTCACGAAACTTGGCAACAGTCTTGCATGGAGGATTAAGAGGTCTTTAAACTAAGTTCTGTTGGGGAGGGAGACAATATTATTCAGGGCAAAGACATGGCGAGTGCAGGGGGGAAAGGCCCAAATTATATTGACCAAGTAGTACAAGCGTCCAATGGTGGCAGGAGTAGAAACTATAGTACAGGACTTGCAGGAAGGGCCCGGGGATTTAAGTGTCTACACTAACGCACAGAGTATGGGAAACAAGCAAGATGAACTTGAACTCCTAGTACAACAAAATAAATACAATTTGATAGGCATCACTGAGACCTGGTGGGATGAGTTTCAGGATTGGAATGTAGGAATAGAGGGGTATAGCCTATTTTGTAGAAATAGACCAAACAAGAAAGGAGGAAGAGTAGCCTTGTATGTCAAGGATGTTTTCACCTGTGAAGAGATCCATGACTTAAACCCTGAAAGCCAGGTCGAGAGCATCTGGGTAAGAATTAAGGGAGCGAGAAACAATAGGGATATTCTGGTGGGGGTTTACTACAGACCTCCAGCCCAGACTGAGGATGACGTCTTCCTCAACCAAATGACCGCGCATTCAAAAAGGAGAGATACAGTAATAATAAGAGATTTCAATTACCCGGATATATGTTGGCAGTCAAACTCTGCCAAGACAGCAAGGTCCAGCAAGTTTCTTGCTTCTCTTGCAGACAATTTCATGGTCCAGAAGGTGGAAGAGGCCACAAGGGGATCAAATATTCTAGATCTGATCCTGATCAACAGGGATGACCTTGTTAATGAGGTAGAAGTGGTTGGATCTTTAGGGGGGAGTGACCATGCCCTATTGGAATTTGGCATTCAGTGGGAAGGAGAAGATAAGTGTAGCCAGACACTCATCTTAGATTTTAAAAAAGCGGACTTCTGTAAACTTAAGGAGCTGCTGGCTGAAATTCCGTGGTCAGGAATAGTAAAAGAGAAAGGAGTTCGGGAGGCATGGGAGTTCCTTAAAAGGGAGATACTGAAGGCACAGTCTAAAACTGTGCCAGTAAGGAGGAAAAATGAAAGGCATCTGAAGAAACCAGAATGGTTGAGTAAAGAACTCTCAGCTGAGCTAAGCGTTAAGAGAAACGTGTACAGGAAATGGAAGAGGGGGGAAACCACCGAAGAAGAATTTAAGCAAGTAGCCAGGAAATGTAGGGAGGAGGTCAGAAAGGCTAAAGCACAGAACGAACTTAGGCTGGCCAGAGACATTAAACACAATAAAAAGGGCTTTTTAAAATATGTCTGCAGCAAAAGGAAAAAGAAAGAGGCGATAGGGTTACTGCGCAGAGAAGATGGCGAATTACTAAGAGGGGGAAGAGAAAAGGCAGAACTACTTAACACCTTCTTTGCCTCAGTTTTTTCTCAGAAGGATACAAGCACTCAACCTGGCGGTTGGGGAGCAGGTGAGGAAGCAGGGGAAATGCGGCACATAATAGGTAGAGAGGTGGTACAGGAATACCTGGCCACACTGGATGAATTCAAGTCTCCAAGGCCAGATGAATTGCATCCTAGGATATTAAAAGAACTGGCAGAGGTCATTTTGGAACCGCTTGCTATAATCTTTGAGAAATCTTGGAGGACAGGAGAAGTTCCAGCAGACTGGAAGAGGGCAAATGTTGTCCCCATCTTCGAGAAGGGAAAAAAAGAGCACCCAAATAATTATCGCCCAGTCAGCCTGACGTCAGTACCCGGAAAGATCCTGGAGCAGATCATTAAGCAGTCAGTTTCTAATCACTTAGAAAGCAATGCGGTAATCATGAGAAGTCAACATGGATTTCTCAAAAATAAGTCATGCCAGACTAATCTTATTTCTTTTTATGATAGAGTTACTAGCTTGATAGATGAAGGGAATGCTGTGGATGTAGCATTTCTCGATTTCAGTAAGGCCTTTGACAAAGTTCCCCATGACATTGTTGCAAAGAAGCTAGTAAAATGCGGGCTGGACAGGGCTGCTGTCAGGTGGATCTGTAACTGGTTGACTGACCGTTCCCGAAGGGTGCTCACCAATGGCTGCTTTTCATCCTGGAGAGACGTAACTAGCGGGGTGCCACAGGGTTCTGTCCTGGGCCCAGTGCTGTTCAATATTTTCATCAATGACTTGGATGAAGGAATAGAGGGCATGCTCATCAAATTTGCAGATGACACCAAATTGGGAGAGGTTGCTAATACGCCAGAGGACAGGATCAAAATTCAAAATGACCTGGACAGACTGGAGAGCTGGGCCAAGGCTAACAAAATGAAATTCAACAGAGAGAAGTGTAAGGTCCTACACTTAGGTAGAAAAAATGGAATGCAGAAATACAGGATGGGGGACACGTGGCTGGATGGCAGTACGTGTGAAAGGGATCTAGGAGTCTTAATAGACCACAAGCTGAACATGAGTCAGCAATGTGATGTGGCAGCCAAGAAAGCCAATGCAATTCTCGGCTGCATCAATAGGAGTATGGTGTCTAGATCGAGGGAGGTACTGGTACCACTCTACTCTGCTTTGGTTAGACCTCATCTTGAATCCTGTGTCCAGTTCTGGGCACCCCAATTCAAGAAGGACATGGTCAAGCTGGAGCAGGTCCAGAGGAGGGCAACCAAAATGGTGAAGGGCCTGGAAGCCAAGCCCTATGAGGATAGACTTAGAGAGCTGGGTATGTTTAGTCTGTAGAAGAGAAGGTTAAGAGGGGACATGATAGCTATGTTTAAATATTTGAAGGGATGCCATGTAGAGGAGGGAGAGGGCTTGTTTTCTGCCGCTCCAGAGACCAGGACAAGGAGCAATGGATTCAAGCTGCAAGAAAGGAGATTCCACCTGAACGTCAGGAAGAACTTCCTGACAGTCAGGGCTGTCCGGAAGTGGAATATGCTGCCTCGGAGTGGAGTGGAGTCTCCTTCTTTGGAGGTTTTTAAGCAGAGGCTGGATGGCCATCTGTCGGGAGTGCTTTGAGGGTGTTCCTGCATGGCAGGGGGTTGGACTGGATGGCCCCTGTGGTCTCTTCCAACTCTACATTTCTATGATTCTGTGTTTTAAAATAGATTGTTATTTATTATTAATTTGATGGGTATAGGTCCAGACAGAGATACAGAGACTTTCCCCTTGCATTTGACAAGATTAGAAATTGGACAGCTATCATTCAGAATTATCCATGCAGATCATTTTTACATATGAGTTCTACCTGTGCAGGCATCCACAGATGCAGGAGGTACTGTGGTGCTGTGTATGCATAAAGGCATGTTGTTGCTGTTGCTGTCTGCCTTCAAGTTGTTTCCAACCTATGACAACTCAAAGGCAAACCTATCACAGGATTTTCTTGGCAAGATTTTTTCAGAGGGGGCTTGCCTTCACCTTCCTCTGAGGTTGAGACAGTGTGACTTGCTCAAGGTCAATCAGTGAGTTTCTATGGCTTAGTGGAGATTCAAACTCTGGTCTACAGAACTGTAGTCAATACTCATACCATCTGAGCAAATGCTATGCACAAAAGACTGTGTAATAGTCTTTAAAAGTCTAAATATGGTCTAACACAGCCAGTCACAACATCACAACTTGTGACATGATTCCACAATAGTGTTATCAGACAGCAAAGAGCTTTGTACCAGTACCGCAACATGAACTCCCACAAGTCAATCTTACTGAATACTGCTCCATGAGCAGTATTCTTCATACATATTAAACTAGCATGTCAGGACCTGCTAATATTCTATCTGAAAGGATTTCCTTTCTCTTGAGAGGAGCAATGAAAGGTGAAGATTTCTATCTGCAGTCCACTAAACCCACACTGGTTACACAGAGGTAAATTTTTGTACCTGAGGTCTTTTCATGCTACACCATTATAGCATTATGATTCCACTTTAAATGCCATGGCAATACCTTATGGAATCCTGGGGTCTGTAATTTTAGTGAGGCACTAGGGCTCTTTGGCAAAGCAATCTTTGTAGTCCATAAACTACAAATCTTAGGATTCCATAGAAAGTGTCCGTGGCAGTTAAAGTAGGGTCATAATGCCACAACTGTGTAGTGTGGAACAGCTCATGAAATTTGTGTGGCATAAACACTCATTTACACTCCAGCTCTCTGTAAACACAATTATTTCAAAATTTAAAATTCTGAAATTAACTTGGAGGCAGTCTGCCATTGAAGGCAACACCAGTGGGGAGCAAAAGAAGGAGAAGGCTTTGCCTTCACACAGTGTTTACAGGCCTATCAGAAGTGTCTGGTTGGCTACCGATGGGCAAGTGGATGCTGGACAAGTGAGTCAGCCAATGAATTGTGGTCCATTACACAATTTCTCTTACAACACATATAGAGCTAATGGGGAATGGAATGGGCTTGAACACTTATGGCCCTGCTTTAAGTGCCTCTGCCCCTCCCAGATCTCCATGCACTAAGCACAAAGCACTATGATGGGTCCAGCCCAAGACATTTTGCTACCTGAGACAAAGAGAAGATGGTGCCGTCTTCCCCAGTCCACACATACTGACATTATAATGCTCCCTATGAGATGCATCTTACTCTCACTTAAAAGTATATTGGCAATGTGCAAGGTATGAATGCATGATCTGAGGAAGTTCAACTGTCATTCAGTGTATAACCTGAAGGTCACCTGACTTTCAGAGAATAAAAGGGGAAGTAGAGTTTAGGCCTTCCAATCTGTGGCCATTCTATCTTTAAAGCTTCTACAATATTTGGTATGTCACTGCTGTTAAACAGACGCAAAATAAAAGGAGAAGATCACAGTTATGCAGAAGAGTATCTTTTCACAATTTCTTTTTTCACATTCTTTGGAAGACTGGTGTATTTAGGTCACGGGAGGTGAACTGAAAGACACCCATTGACATGACTGGGTTTTAGATTACACCTATCGTGTTAGAACACATTGATTAAATTCAAAATATTTTGATTTAAATGGCATAATTGAGCCGAGCAACTCCATCTTTTTATTATGCCATATATGTAGAAAGTACTATAACTGAAGCATAGGGAAAATGTCATAAAAACACCCACACACATTTTACAAACATAATTATAATTTCTCTCTCAGGTTTATAATAGACCCATGTTGCCTGGTTTATTTGAAAACACTTGCTTTTTTTACAAGTGCAGAATACAAGTGCTCTCTTTTTTCCTGTTGAAAAAAAATGTTTCCCAATAGACTACTGATTCCAGCACATTCTTTAATTTTAACCAGACATTTATTTTGTATAGATCAGCAGTGCCATAAATATTTTAAGGCATATACAGATAGAAAAATCTCATTCATGTAAGGTGCACAAGCTATCAATACAAAAGATGGGAGGGCTCCAACTGCAGAGATTCAGAGGTGTCTGTCCTCTCTGTCTTTTTGAAAGCCCCTCCGAAAGCCCCTACAAATGCAAACAGAGTTACCATTGCCTATTTCTAGGATTGTGGTGGATGTTTCAGAACCTTGGTCGTGCCTTAAAGGTTTTCAGTTTGTGCCAGTACTTATAGATGTCACATGGGAATACTGCTTTGTGATTTTATGGGAATGCCTGTTGTGTGAACTGGTAACTATGTCTGGTGCCTATTTGTTATTATAATGTGTCTTCAGGTCAACCCTGATTTATGGCAGCCACATCATAGGGTTTTCTTGGCAATATTTATTGTGTAGAGGCTTCTTATTGCCTTTTCATTAGGCTGAGAGAGTGTGGTTTGCCCAAGGCCACCCAGTGGGTTTCCATATCTGAGAAAGAATTTGAACTCCAGTCTCCCAGAATCTTACTCCAGTATTCAAACCACTATACCATACAGCTCTGTACTATATGAGGCTTATACTAGCGTAGTTTGAGAAATCTGTAGAAAGCTAGAGTGAGAGCCATGGGAATTGTACATAAACACATTATTACATGCATACCTATTTACGCAAAACAATTCTTTCTCTCTCAAACACACCCATACATAACCATCATCACTGTTTGCATGAACTGAGCCCATCTCCTGTTGGACATCATGAAGGAAAAGAAAGATCTGCACCTGTGGAAACCATTTGACAAGGGGAAAAACAAAATATTTCCCCAGATTCTGTTAGCCAAGGTCTTGGGCAGGGCAAGATCTGCTTAACTTTTTCCAAAGCAGCACCAGTAGCAGCAGCATCAAGATGATTCCTTCTATTTTTCTGTTGAGCTGAGTTCAGTTCATGTAGTCCATTGACTTTTATGAAGGTTTACATGTTATCTACCCACAGTAACCTTCTCTCCCAGGTTCCTGGAAACCACCTTGCTTGTCAGCCAGTCGAGTGGAAGTGAAAGTTGGGATAGTCCTGTTTTTTTGATGAAATCGGCTGGATATCATGGGTGGGGAGACACTCAGCAGTCTAGTGATACCTCTAACCTTTCCTCACATGGTCCATTACTTTCACAGTCTCATGTAGCTTTTGTGTGTGTTGGGGGAGGGGGATTGTGGACCAATTAACAAAGTGTATAAGGATCAAGAATGCTATCTTATATATAATATAAAAATACACGTAATGGAGAAGGTAGCTATTCTGATCTCAAGCATGTATATTTTGGAGCAGTTCCCATTAATTTCTAAGGAAATGACTTTGCACAAAGTGCTAGCACACATGTTCATATAAATACTGAGGGCTGATCTACATGGCATGCAATGGCAGAGCAAATATAAATACAATAGACATTTCAACCAGTCTCACCTCAGACACAAAACTCAGTTTGATTTATACGTGCATGTTTTTCACTTGCTGACTGCAACATCAAGTAGCCAGTTGTATATGTGAATGAGCTGTGGTGGTTTCCACATTAGTGATGAATCCATTCTGAATTTTCAAGAAACTACCCAAGTCATGAGTCTGTTAGGGATGTAGAGTTCAGCACTGTGGATAGCACTGATTCCTGCTAACATGGAAGCTACCAGCAACCAGGTCCATCATGAACCAAAAACCATAGACCAAACTCTCATATCACTTCACATCACCTCAGACATAACAGTGTTAGTTCACACATCCTTTGAGTTGCCAGTCCTCAAAAACTGAGCATTCAAGACACAATAAATTAAGGGAACTGCTGCATTTGCAAACCAGTGTCCTTCAGATAGGGATATTAAAGGTTTCCTGTGTGAACCACTGCAATGCTTTTTATTGTTATTGTCCCTAGGAAATATGTACAGTTCTACATCCTTTATGTGAATGGCCTCAGGGAGAGAGAAAAGGAAAAACAGCCATTGTGAAAGGCTCTTGGCTATTAAAGCACAGTGCACATAAAAGATGCCATTAATGTGGACAATGAGGAGACTAATAGGTAAAGTTCATATAACGGACATTCAGCAGTGCAGAATAAGTGGGATATATTTCAGTGTGAGAAGTCCTGGCTCCCTGAAGCAATATGTCCAGCACCGAGAAAGTTGCTATTATACATGGATCGTCTTTGTTGAACTGAAGTTTCCAACAGTTTCCTATGTTAAAGGGCATCTATTAATATTGGGTAGACTGACTGTAGCCTTAGCCTACAGTTTCATACTCAGTTCCTGGTATTAAACATTTTTGAATTCATGGGAGACAGAGGTAGCTAGTGGCTCCCAAGTCAGTGGGTGGGTGAATCTGCTCAAGGTTATAGTCTTAGTGTTAACAGTGTGCTGAACCACATCGCTGCAATAGGTTTGCCAACTTGGATAGCACACTTAAAATTAAAACCCAGATCAGACTCACTGCCCTCCTCACATAGAAGTTATCAGCCACTAACATTTCAGAGTAGACAAGTGTGGGACTGCATAATTGGTTGGTTAACTGTATGAATTGATGGTATATTGGTTAAATGAGAGTAAGGTTGCATGTTAGAAAAATGATAGTGCTGAAGCAAAGGTCATACTTTGCTGTTAGATTATGCACAGATGCCTTGTAGCAGAGAGCCAGCATGGTGTAGTGGTTTGAGAGTTGGGTCATTTCTGCACTATACTGTTATAGTGCTATTATTCCTCTTTCAACATCCTATGGAATCCTCCCTAAACTGTAAATCCCAGGATTCCATAGGATGTTGAAAGAGGAATAATAGCACTATAACAGTATATTGTGGAAATGGCCTTGGACTACAACCTTGGAGACCAGGCTTCAACTCCTCACTTGGCCATGGAAAGCCACTGGGTGACTTTGGGCAGATTACACACTCTCAGCCCCAGAAAACGCCAGATAGGATCGCCTTAGGGTTACCATAAGTCAGAAACCACTTGAAGGCACACAACAACATTGTAGCAACATCATCTTAAAACAGTGGTTTCCAACCTCTGGTCTCCATACTCTGTCTCCTGGACTTTATCTCCTGCAAGCCAGCATGGCCAATGTCAGAGATTCTGAGACTTGCAGTCGAACATGTGGAGGCCCACAGTTGGAAAATACTGCCTTAGAAGAAGCACTGCATCTGATGTGAGAAAAACGGGAAAACCTCTTTTCCAGTGCTTATTCGTTCCCATCTACAGTCTGCATAGGTACTCATATCAATAATCAATCTTTCTAAAATGTTGCCTGATTAATCAGAAGAACCTTTAGGTCAATTCGATTGATTGCTTGATTGGATTGTTTAATCTAACTGATTAATTGTTGAAAAAAATGCATCCCTTCTTAATATGTTTACAGCGCTCCCCTGCCCTGTAAAACTGTTAGGGAATCCATTATTGATTCAGATTAACTAGGAATATTGAATTTGTTATAGCAGTTACTAACTTATTCCATCCTGACTATATAGCAACAACAACAACAACCACAATAACGACAACAATAACAACACATTGAATACTGAAAAAAACTGGAATTATCCCATACTTATCTAATCTCAGCTATTAGGAGTCAGACTGGACAATATACATTTACTCCACAGCACTTCTGATGAGAAATTGATGACTGGGGCTCATTGGGAGTAGTTGCCAGCATATAGTGGCCTGCATGTACTGGCTTCTAGTCCGTGGTTTGTAGGCTTGGGGCAGGGCCACTATCAAATACCTACTGAAGCCCAAGACTTCACACAGCAACAGGTACATGAGCAAATATTGTTAATTATTCACAAGCACATACATGGGTCTCTTCCTCCTGTTTTAGCATCACATTAACCCTGAAAAGACCATCTGTATGAGACACCATGACTCACCCAGTGTCACCCAAAGAGTTTTGGGGCTCAATGCAGACTAGAAACTGAGTTTCCCATGTTCCTCTCCAATATCTTAACCACAACACCAAACAGTCACTGAGATAATGAGCTGCCTGTTTCAATGCGGAAGTTTTTCAGGTAGTTTCCACTGGCCCAGGTGGTCCTGTGAAGAAGTGATCAACCTGAAACACAGATTTCAATGAATTTCCAGGAAAAGCAAACTTGCCAGTTTTGTTTGCGTCTTTGTGTGTGGAACACTGAAAAAGCTTCTCTCTGTTCCTTTCAGATCCAGCACATGAATAATCCAGTTAAGTGGGTCCTTGACAGAATTTGAGGTTACTTTTCCTGTTTTGATCTGGAGAACTTAAATATGCAGCCTCCCTATAACTGTGTGCTGCTCTATCCCATTGCCCCTAATCTCTGGTTTTGCCATCAGGGCATCATTTTTAGTTTGAGAAAGTTAACCAAAAGCCTCTCTCCTCCTGTTCCTTCCCCTGCTTCTCCTCATAGAGAAGCACAGAGTCTGAAGGTGCAAGGAAGGACAAAATCTCACTAAAAATGCCTGGATGTTGTGTGAAAAGTTCCCTGCTTTCTTTCTTTCTCTCCCCTGCACCCTCCCTCTCTCTCTCTCTCTCTGCCTGGCCCCCTAAAACTCTTTTGTCGAGGGGGCCAGTGCAACATGTGGCCTTTCACCCCGCCCAAGAACCAATGCCAGACAGCCACACTCAGAGAATTGTTTGTTAATAGTCCAATTAGATAATTGCCATCTTTCACTCCTTTCGCTCTACATTTCCCATAAAGGCCTGAATAAGGAGAGCAGCATGAAGAGGGCTTCTGCCCTGCAAGGTGACAAGAAAGGCCCGAGCATGCTCTCCGCACAAAGCCAGGCGCTTGAATTGAATCATTGTAGCCTAATCAATGGTCTTATTGGATTACGGGCTGTTGCGGTTCTCAAAGATATTGTAGCAGAGACAATGAAATAGCGACTGGGGGGGAACTTCGCTCTCTCTCTCTCTCACCCCCTTCAGTAGATCAGGTAGTTGAGATCTCTGTCTCTCTCTCTCTCTCTCCTGGATCCATCTGAATACAAAGCAGGCTTTTAAAAAAAAAAGCAAAGCAAAGCAAATGTGTTCAGTGTTTGTGAAGGTGCGGAGAATTGGAAAGAAGGAAGGAAGAGAGAGAGAGACACACACACACAAATGTATGAATAGAGTTAAGGAGAGGGGGTGAGTTTAAGATGGCTGGCTGAGGAAAGAAGGGTTAGGGAAGGATTGTTTTTACTTGTTGTTTCCCCCTTCCCACAAAAAATAGGGAGGGATGGAGGGAAATTTGTTCTCTTGGATCAACAAGGACGCCCTCCCCAACGAAACATTTTTTTTTCCTTTTCCTTTCTGGTTGGTTGTCACTAGCGGGGAGGGTTGTGGGTGTATAACTTGGTGGCTGTTTTTGTCGAGACATCAGGGGCTCCTTGGGCCAACTTCGTGTCTGTGTGTGTGCGTGTGTGTGTTTCCTAGTCGCTCAATGCATTTTCTGAGGCGTGCCTTGTAGGAAGACCGCTCCCTAATCGGGAAAGGGTCAAAGGCAACGGGAAGAAAGTTCATAATGGCTGCTAATGGCTGCTAACAATTCGTGCTGAATCTTGTCAAAAGTTTTTTTTTTTTAATTCCCCTCCCCTCTTCTCTCTCTCTCTCTCTCTCTCTCTTCCCTTTCCTCCCCTTCTTCTGGAAGTCTCAGTCTTTTGATTGTGTGTTTCCTGAAAGCAAGGCCAATCATTTCAGTTTATTCACTGGCTAAACTCGACTTGATTGGGGACAAGCATACAAACCACCCATTACGATGTGATATATTATCCAAACAATTTAGTGTATTCATGAGGTAACCTAAATGTGGAGGCTGCAAAATTACCCGTAATCAATTGAAACAGCGAGTGCGCGTCCCTCTGGGTGTCTAACAACCACATCCCCCCTCCTCACTCTCTCTCTCTCTCTCTCTCCCTCTCCCTCTCCCTCTCTCTCTCTCTCTCTCTGTAATAAGGGAGGCATTAAATCACTTTAGAGTTGCACTGTTGAGTACCTGATCATTGGGGCGCGGGGGAAAGCTGGACACTCGCACTAGGACGCTGGGATTGAGGAAGCCGCAGCCTCCCTGCCTCTCTTCGCCGAAGCCCCAGCGACCTCTTCGCCTTCAAGGGGACTTGCCGGGTACCTCCCCGATCTGACCAGAAGCCGTGCAATAGTCCAACACAGAGACTTCTCTTCTCTTCCACCCCACCTCCTCCCGCTACACACCGCCACTCCTTCTCCTCCCCCTATTTTTGTACTTTTTTAAAAAAAAAAAAATACCATATTGCACTACATGTTTGGGAAACCAGACAAAATGGACGTTAGATGCAATCCTGAGCTGGAAGCCAGCCGGGTTTCCAAGAACGGGCATAATAAAGAGGGCAAGGACGGGAAAAGCGCCGAAGGAAATATCCCAACGTCTTTCTTGAAGGACCAGCAAGGGACTTTTTCGGCCTCGGGCGCCTCGGAAGACTGCAATAAAAATAAATCCAGTTCAGCTGATCCGGATTATTGTCGAAGAATACTAGTCCGAGGTAGGAGCGTCGCGTTCTCGAGCTGAGGGTGTGTGTGTGTGTGTTTGTTAGGAAATTCGTACTTTTAATTCTTTCCTTTCGCTCTGTGGATGTGTTCCACTCTTTCCTGGGTTTGTTTCTCTACTCTGGCGCTATCTGTTTTTTTGCACTGAAGACTCAAGGGTGGGAACTGGGAGGTGCTCGGCATCCCAGACCTTACGGCTCAACCCGGCGGGGTCCGCAGTATCTTTTTTTTCCCCTTCATATATTTCTCCAGTTTTATGGGGGGGGGGGTGTCGAGAGGGAGTCGACGATCTGCCTCGTCTGCCCCGTCTTTCCTTGTCTTTTGCTCCCTCTCTCGGGAGGGGTTGCTTTCAGTGGGGCATCTCTACGGCCGGCTCCCTTGGCTTCGCCCCTGCGAGTCTCTCCAGTCCAGAGACTTGGGACTCACTTCCCATTGATCTCAATGGCGATTGACTTTCCCGTAGACAGCGACGGAACTTCACGGTTCACAGACCCTGAGGAAGGGCTGCTGGTGTGAAGGATGAGCGTCCGACAGGATTCACTGGAGGTGAGAGGGAGGAAGAAGGAGAAGGACAAGCTCTGGAGCTCAATATTGAGAAATACCCCTATGGGGGGGGGGCTTCTGTTTTTGTCCGTCTCTTCGGACCCTTCTGACTCCCCGATTTTGAGCCAGAGCAAGGAAATAATTTTTCAGAAGCCACTGCTTTAGAGATCCTCGCAAGAAGCCGACTTCTCGGGGGTATTTCGTTCACCTGAACCGATTGGGAAAGCTCGGTCTAGTATTGGATTGGGAGCTCCTTTTAAAAACGTGCAAAGTCTCCCCTAGGTTGTGGTCATTTTCACTGCGAGTTTCCAATAAGAATCCCTGTTAGATGCCATTAGAAAGAAAAGAAAAGAAAAACTAGTTTATTCCGTCGTAAAACCGTGTCTTCTTCATAGTGTTTGGCTTTGTTGTTGTTGAATATGATAGTTTTCTTTCCTTTTCCTACCGGCTTCCTTCCTGAATTACACCCTCTCCACACTGTCCTCCCCGAAGGCCCCCCCCCGTGCAATAATTTCACAAAACCCTTGCATTCATTCATTCTTCCTTCCTAAAAAAAAAAAAAAAAAAAACTCGCTTTACGTCTCCAAAGCACTGCCTTTCCTTCTTTGTATGTCTGTTTTCTTTTTCTAATTTTTAAAGAAAGACTCTTAATAGAAGGAGGGTCAAACAGGCCTAGAAAACAAAAGAGACTCCTAATTTTTTAAAATCTAGCGTTCTCTAGGTTTCAAAGGATGCTAGGGAAATTGTGGAAGAGATGTGAGTGTGGGCAACAAGGTGGTCCGGAGATAGGCAAAGCTTTTGGTGACATCCAGGCCGACCCGGCAAAGGGGCCCGCTGTCCTAGACTAACTCGTTCCTTCCTGTACAAACGAAAAGGCATCCAGATACGAAAAAGGGACGTAGGAGCCGGGCTTCCGCAAAAAGCAGGGTTGTGAATGGTTAAACGTGTGCAGATTCATTGTGGTTTAAAAAGCCAGTCCAGGTAAATCAAGGACAACAAGGCAGAGAGGGAGAGGGGAGAGATTGCTCTTAGGCCTCTGTACCGCGGGCGGTGCGGATTCTGCACTAAAACCGGTTCGATGGAGGTCTTCGGTTAAGCGGGACCGTGCCTCTTCGCCTCCAAGTGGCCTTCTAGAAAAGGAAGGTATTTCCAGGGCCTCGATGGGGGAAATAAATAAATGTTGGGGTCTCCCTCGGTTCAGCGTCTCGCTTTCCGCCTCTGGCTCCCTCCTTTTGCCTCTCTGTGCAGACAGCCTGGAAATGGGCTGGCTCCCTTCTCCTGCCTGCTGGGTCTCAAAGGGCCTCCCTCTCTTTCTCTCTCTCTTTTTCTTTGCAGATGCCAAAGGTTCCATACGAGAGATTATTCTCCCGAAAGGGCTGGATCTGGATCGGCCCAAACGGACCCGGACGTCTTTCACAGCGGAGCAACTGTACAGGCTGGAGATGGAGTTCCAGAGGTGCCAATACGTGGTCGGACGGGAAAGGACCGAGCTGGCCAGACAGCTCAACCTCTCCGAAACTCAGGTACTCCTTGTGAGCAAAGGAACTCTTGAAGGGAGAACCAAACCTCTCGCTCTAACCCAACGCGCCCCCCCCTCCCCCCGCCACGGCGTTGTGGTGAGATTCAACCTGGAACAGAAACTCCAGCGTTGCGCCCGGACAACGTAGTTTGTTGGGGTGGTGGTGGTGTGCCGTCAAGTCGTTTCCGACTTACGGCGACCCTAAGACTAACCTATCACGGGGTTTTCTGGGGCTGAGAGTGTGTGAGGCGCCCAAGTTCACCCAGTGGGCTTCCAGTGCCGAGCGGGAATTCGAACCCTGGACTCCAGAGTCGTAGTCCAACGCTTAAACCACTACGGCACTCTGACTGTCTGAACTACATAGACCGGGTTCAAATCCCGCCCCCAACTTGCTCACAGTGATTTAGATTAATGGGAGACTTTCGTGACAAAGTTGTCTCAAGGATAAATATTGGGATGGCTCCAGCTACGGTTAATAAGCTCAAGGAATAGCCCCAACAAGTTCTATCCAGAAACGCTTTTGTCCAAAAGACTCCCACAACCGGACCCCAAGACATAATTCTCCTACAGAGTAAAGACAATTAAAAAAAAATTCTCCCTTCCCCGACGAAGGTCTTTTCCCTATCCACCTAATCCTAATAATTTGAATTTGGTAACAACGAGGATGCACCAAAGAACCAAAACACCTAGATGAGGGTGAACGCGCGCGAAGGCGCGCCCACTTGCACTTCCGCACCAGTACAAAAGAAAGAGAGAGAGAGAGAGAGAGAGAAGGTTCAGAGTAGCTGGCATTTCCCTTTGATCGAACTGGAAAGCGTGGGGAAGCCATTGGTTTTAATGGGTGGGTGAGTGAATTGCGCTTTTCAGTATAAGGGCTGCAATGAATCCTATGCAGAAGTAAACAAACAAATTGCAGAGAAGTAACGCCCATTGTACTCCAATAGACTTACCTCGGACCAAGCCTGCTGGGGACCTGTATAAATCGTTGCTAGGACTCTGTGTACAAAGAGACGGATATTTCAGGAAAGAATTTTCAAGATGTAGGAACAGACCCTTACCTTCTCATCCTAAAATTACCGACGAATAAATCCCCTTCGCCCCGAAAACAGCTTACTGTAGAGGCGAGTCTGGCTGAAATAAATGGAAGTTTACCTAAGATTCAGAGTTTCGTGTATATTGTGTGCCCTCAAGTCGCCTGTCGGACGTTATGTCAACCGTATGAATTTTTCAAAGCGTTTTCATAGGCAAGGGAAGGGATACTCAGTTCCTTCTTCTGAAATATAGCCTACAGCCTGTCATATTCGTTGGTGGTCTCCCCTTCAAGTACTAACCAGGGCTGACCCTGCTTAACTTCCGAGATCAGACAGGATCTGATGCTTTCAGAGTATTCAGACTTGAGTGTCGTGTTAATATCTTGGCGTTAGAAAAGCACAGATGATGCGGCCATAGAGAGCAACATCCCGAACTAAGGGAAAAAAACCTTTCAAAGCAGGGATGCAAAAATTGTTTGTAATGCAAAAGAGTTTGGAAAAAGGCAGGCCTGAGGAGATAACTGTCTCGCAGGGCAGAGCAATCCTTTACAGGTTTACTCGTAAACAAGCCCCAGAGTGTTTAAAGGGATTTGTTCCCCAGAGCAGCCCAAGAGGAGGAATAGAAAGTCTTCAGGGTGTTTCCTCCGAGAAAAGGAAGCAAAGTGGTTTGTTTAGTGTATGGCCGAGTTAAATGCCGCGCCCGCGGAGTGGTTAGGGATAGGCGAAGCGAAGCCGGAGCAGTATATATGAGCTGCTAGCATTTTAGGAGCCCAAATTACTTCTTCAGGCCAACTGCGGAGAAAGCTGAGTTTCAGCCGTCCGGTGCCTTGCAATTCTAATCTAAAACCATGCACTGAGTCTCCATATTGTCCGAGGCTGCGCTTATTTGCTGCAAGTAAAAGTGGCCTAGTGATCCACAGTGCCACGTAGCCTCTGCAGCCTATTTAGGCCTCTTTCCTCCACGCACTTCCCTCTTTAGCTCCAAGTCTTCTTTTTCTATTTTGGCTGATTTTATTTTAATTCACCTTTTGCAACCTGCTATTTTAAAGAGGAGGGGGAAATTAAACGTGGGTTTTACAGCCTAGTCTTGGCTGATTGAGACGTAAATTCTATTTAATGTAGTGGTACTTACTCCCCAGTAAGAATTTACAGAATTGCGGCCTCACAGGCCAATGTAAGGTAGGCCTACTGAGAACTAGGTTCCATTGAGGACAACGTTGCTTGCTCTAAGGTAAATAGATATAAGATGGCAGCGTTAAATTAGGCTTTTGGTCTATTTGGATTGTAACAAATGTATGTCCCTTGTGTAATTTTGCAGTGAAGGAAAATGAGGTAGAAGAACCGCCCGACCTTGGCTTTAAAAAAGGAAGAGTAAAAGATATATAGTTGGATGGATAGATACAATACATAATATATTAGCAAACTAATATAATGTGTTAATAAACAGAGGCAAGCAGATACCACCAATTTAACATTTTGCTTCAACGTGTAATGTTACTTTAAACTCGTTCTGGCGATCTCGCAAAAGGCCGACAGAGCTTTTCCCGTCCTTCCTCATCCTTCAGCCACTTGTGCAAGAACAGCTATAAATGAAAAGGGGGAGCTTAATAGGGATCCTCTTCTCCCTGTAAGGTACAGAGTCTTGCGTGTGGCAACCAAGGCAGGAACGTGTTTTACTCCCTTCTGGAAGGGAAAGGAACTTCGGGTGGAAATGTTTACTGAAGTGGGGTCTTAGGGAAAAGATGACAGGATGAAGCAGTGGACGAATATGCCTTTCTTCTCCCCTCCCCCGTGCGTGAGTGTATGTGTGTGTACACACACACAAAAAATAATGTAATGTTTAGGGGAACTTGAAAACGACCTCAGCGATGAGGTGGCAAAAGACAGTTTCTCACTTCTAGCTGGATCTGAAAATAGCTGTGTTAACGGGCTATTGCTCCATCTAAACTCATGAAATAGGTAGGGGGTAACGATCTCTTTTGTTTTACGTTTACTGGACTTCCAGTCATAAGACAAAGACAGGGAGTAGAAAGCGAGACAGTGAGGCGAGAAGAGATGTGTGAGCGCGCGTGATTTTTATTGGAAAGTCCGATGGGAGCATTCTTCCAAGGTCAACAGAGAAAGAAAGAATCCGTGCAAAAAAAACAAAACAAAAACTTAAGCGTGTTAAGGAAAGGTTTCTTCTCTTTGGAAAGATCCTGTACTGTAACGAATTCCTCTGACTAGCTAATTAGCATTTCTGGTTGTCAGATTTAGTCGAGGTAGTATGACAAACGAAACAGCCTCGGAGGCTAGGGCGTGGCGTGTGATATTGATTTGAGTGAAATAATATTTGAAATGGTGGAGAAGAGATCTAAAGTCGTTCGAGGGGAGGAGGGAGGTAAGGGAGAGAGGGAGGGCTGAAATTGCAAGTGCCCCTTGACAGATTTGAAGCCGAAACAGTAGAAGTAGGACAGGAGTGTTCCTTTGAGGTCATTGGAAATCCACCAAAACGCGCTAGCTCGCTTTTTTGCGATGCACACAGCCCAACGCGCCCCCCCGACTGTAATAAAAGGGGGTGAAGGGGGGAACCTTAGGCTTCCTCAGACGCTAGAAAACCTCTTGTTCCCAGACATCAGGCAAGTGGAAGAAAAGTGGCACGTTCAGAAGGTGTACAAGGTAAATCTTGTGCTCAAGAGCTTAACGGGGGGGGGGGGGAGGGACTTGTCTTAACGTGAAAAAAGTAGAGGAAAGGCTAGTGCTCAGTTCCTTCCAACAGATCCTGTAGAATGTAATGCATTAGTGAAATGCATCCCGGGGCGCGGTAGCGGCCACTCCTTCACGCAAACTTCTCTATTTCTGGAAAGGTCGTGGTGAATGAAGATGGTAGAGGCCACGGGAGACAAGGTGCTGTCACATAGAATCATAGAAATGTAGAGTTAGAAGAGACCACACGGGCCATCCAGTCCAACCCCCTGCCATGCAGGAACACCCTCAAAGCACTCCCGACAGATGGCCATCCAGCCTCTGCTTAAAAACCTCCAAAGAAGGAGACTCCACCACACTGGGAGGCAGCCTATTCCACTGCCGGACAGCCCTAACTGTCAGGAAGTTCCTCCTGAGGTTCAGGTGGAATCTCCTTTGTTGCAGCTTGAATCCATTGCTCCTTGTTTTGATCTTTGGAGCAGCAGAAAACAAGCCCTCGCCTTCCTCTACATGGCATCCCTACAAATATTTAAACATGGCTATCATGTCCCCTCTTAACCTTCTCTTCTGCAGACTAAACATACCCAGCTCTCTAAGTCTATCCTCATAGGGCATGGCTTCCAGGCCTCTCACCGTTTTGGTTGCCCTCCCCTGGACCTGCTCCAGCCTGACCATGTCCTTCTTGAATTGGGGTGTCCAGAACTGGACACAGGATTCAAGATGAGGTCTGACCAAAGCAGAGTAGAGTGGTACCAGTACCTCCTTCGATCTAGACACCATACTCCTATTGATGCAGCCGAGAATTTACACTTTTATGGAGGCTATTTTTAAAACCTAGAAGGAAGGCATCTCTCTTTAAGAACCCCAGGGTGTATGTATGTATGCAGATATGTATACATACATACTCTCTCTCACACACACACCCTCGGGTTCTTAAAGAGAAAGAGGTCTTCCTTCTCCTCGTTCCGGGACCAGACTGGATCCTTCTTTCTCCGTGTGTGTGTGTTTTCCCTGAAGCCCTTTTACTGTGTCCACTTATACCTCTGGTGTGAAGTAGAGCCCTCTTTCTAAGGAAAGCTGAACGCCTCGGAACAAACGTAACAGTCTTTTAAGGTGCCCGAGAAGAGCGCGGCGTCATTATTGCTGCGATCCTCTCCGCTCCACTTGACGGGCACTTTGAAGGATGCTAAGGATCGCTTTAGGATTCTTAGCACGTTCTCACTGACCACACACATACACGCTCGGTGGCCCACTTGACGCGCCGGCGCGAAACCCTCGCGTCCCCCAAATGTGCCCGCCGGCCAGCCTGGGGGCGAGCGCCCGGCCCAGGCCCAGGGAGAGGGCTACGGAGGGGGCCAGACTCAGCGGTTGCCGGGCGCTTGCCTCCTCCGGGCCGGCAGGCCTTCGCCTCCTCTGCTTGACGTTGTGCCGCTGTTCTTCTCTTCCTTTCACCGCCCTCCCGCCTGGTTCCCCCCTCGCAGGTCAAAGTCTGGTTCCAGAACCGCCGCACCAAGCAGAAGAAAGACCAAGGCAAAGACTCCGAGCTGAAGTCGGTGGTGTCCGAAACGGCGGCGACCTGCAGCGTCCTGAGGCTGCTGGAGCAAGGCCGCCTGCTCTCCCCGCCGGGCTTGCCGGGCCTCCTCCCGCCCTGCGCCACCACCGCCCTGGGCTCGGCCTTGCGGGCCCCCAGCCTCGGCGCCGGCACCGGCAGCTCGGGATCGTCGGGAGCCGCGGGCGGCTGCTCCCCGCACCAGCCGGCTGTCAGCACCAGCGCCGCCGTCGTGGCCGCCGGCCCGGCCCACCCGTCTCCCCCCGGGGCCCACCACAACCTCTTCAGCCTGCCCGTGCCCACCCTGCTGGGCTCGGTGGCCAGCCGGCTCTCGTCGGCCCCGTTAGCGATGGCCGGCTCCCTGGCCGGGAACTTGCAGGAACTCTCCGCCCGCTACCTGAGCTCTTCCGCCTTCGAGCCCTACTCCCGGACCGCCAGCAAAGAAGGCGCGGAGAAAAAGGCGCTGGACTGACTGGCCGCAACCCGCTCTCGGTGTATTTATATTTATATAGTAATCTATTTGTGGCGATTATTTATGGAATATCCACCAGTTAGGTGCCCCCTCTTCACCGCCTCGGTCCGTCGCCCCCTCTGCCCCATTCACAGCCACACACTTCATCCCCACACGACCTCCTTCTCATCCCCAGAAAACGTCGCCTTCCGGACTTCCCTTTTTTTCCTCTCCTTCCCGCCCTCTTTCCCCGTCCATTCCGAACCCGAGAAGCCTCCCCGATTGGACTGGAGGCCTCCCATCCGCGAAAGAAACCAATCGATACACCAGCCGCGAGGAAGCGACCCGCCCGAGCCAGACACTAGCAGTAACCAGGCGGGAGGGCCCGGACAAAACACCCCGGGCGCTGTTGTGGGGTATTTGGGCGGGAAATGCCCTGTTCGACGGATGTCCCGCTTTTAGAAACGGAGAAATAGGTGGGGAGGCGGGAAGCATGAAGGGAAGGTGGTTTGTGGCGGAGAAGGGGCCGCAGAAGAAGCGGGGCTCGTTTGGTTTTGTTAAAAAAAAAAGGGCGCGCTCTTTCTTTCTTCTTTACCTCAAGTTGACTCACTGAGCTATGTTTCCTGAAGAGAGTTTCCTCCTTTTCAATTTTTCGGTTAGGAAGGAAGGTTTGGTTAGCGCGCACATGGATGAGGGAGGGTGCCTGTCTGTACGCACACGCCCCCTCGCCAGCTACCAGGCCGGGAAGTTTGGCTTGCTTGAGAGTGTAAAGAGCCCGAAAAAATGCACTCTTCCTATTTTTAAATGCGTCCTTAAAAGGACGGCGGGTCCCTTCTCGCACCCTAGGGCACGAAAACCCCGCCAAAGGGCGACCTGGGATGCCCACTACTTGCTCCGCTCCTGGCACCCCCCTCCCTCATGCACAATTCAGAAGTGAACTTTGGGACACGAAGCCCACTGAACTAAGTGAAAGACCCCTAAAATTACGTCTCCCTTCAAGGGGGTTAGCCCCTAGAAGTCTCATTTCGAAATATGCGTCTGGGGGGGGCACCCTTCCCTCACACGCACCTCAACTGCGGAAAAGCTTATTCCGACCGGGAATTTTATACCAACCCTCTCACGGCGCCCCCTTCCGCCGCCACCCAGCCAAAAAACAGCACCCCTTAATAAGGCTTCTTACCTTACAAACTACAGACAGTACATTTGAGCTTGGATCCTAATCTTTATTCCAGCCCAGAAGAAAGATGATTGAAACAAGCTTTTCTTCAGGTAAAAAGCTGAATTTTTGAAAGGGACCCGCCATATATTAACTGGCCCATGGTGGCTCCAAGTTCAGAGGGGCGGCGAATCCGCTCCGGATTTTCTTTAGCGAAAGAGGAAGGGCTCGAATATAGCCTCTTTCCCGCCCGAATCCAAATGTAGTCTCTTGAAAGGCCAAATAAAATAAAACATAACAAAAGCCCGCAAGGCAGATGGTGATGGGTAGGGAATGGTGAGCGAGGGGAATAACGCAGGAAGCACCTTGGCGTCTCCATTTCTCCAATTCGACTGAAGCTCCAACATTGCTGTTTGTCTCTTTCCCTATAAACTGGACCTAAACTGGAAACCTCGACTTTTCGCCGCCTTCTGATTATTCCCACCCTTAAAAGGCGTACCCTTAAAATTAAAACCAATGCAAACTACAATGTATTGTACGATTTGATTTTGTACTGGGGAAAACAAAAACACTGTTCTGAAACCTTCCTTATTTCTAACTCTTTCCCCCTAAACAAAGTGTGCATCTCTGGATCATTCTCTTTCTTTTACATTGAATTCCAGGATTTAAAATTTGTAAGGAAGCAAAACAAAGAAAAACAAAACAAAACAAAACACCGTGTTTTGAAGTAGTTCGATTTTCAATGATATCCCCCCCCCCCACCGAAATATTTGGTACATTGCGTTTACAGATTGTGTAAGACATGTGCCACCAAACTTTTTAACCAAAAAGGCAAAAAAAGTGGAATGGTTGATGTAGTGGATAGAATTGCTTCTAGAACCAGAAGAACGAGAGAGCGTGCGACAGCGCAGAACGAAAAGCGTCATAGTAATTTTATTGTAAATTATTTGCGTCTGAAGTTTCTAGGCAACTAGTGATGAAAATAATGAATGAACCTGTGGGTGAAGGTGAGACTCCCCCCCCCCCCGTTCTACTAACCCTTGTTCTGGATTTTTGGCTGTTTTGTATTTATGTGGTGAGAGTGAAATATATTATATCTATATGATGACAGAGCTAGGTATTCTTGTCGTCTTGTGTTTAGAAGTCTCTAGAATATTAACTGCTCGCGCGTAAAAGGCAAAAGATCACAACTCGTAACTCGTGGATGTTGTCCCATCAACTCTCTTTCAGAAACGAGATCTCTACTGAGTGTGGACAACAGCGTGCGTGTGTGCCAAACGATTATTTCGGATCTTCCATAGTTAAAAAACTGAATATATAATGGAGATGGGGTGGTGGTGGAATTGATTTCTTTTTTCTGTTGTTGTTTTCACCCCATTCTAAATATTGCACCTCCTTATAACCGGCAAGCATGTCTCACCCACGTTAAGTTTCGTGTTTCACGGCATGTTTTATTCTGGCCGATTTCCCCAACGGACAGTTTCGCTTCACCAATGGGCAGTCTCAAAATCTGTTTTTGGCTAGTGCGTCTTTTAAAAGGAGAAAGGCACCCTGTGGCGATATTATGGGAAGGAGAGGGGGATTCTTTTAGAAGAAGTCTCCGGTATGGGTCTGATCCTGGCCTAATATTCTCTGAGAGCATCGCGTCAACATGGGTGGTTTGGCGATCCCTCGCTTGCCGCAGACATGATCAAGAAACCATAATGACAGGGTGTGAAGGAAGATACAAACAATGTTCAATTTCAGTGCGGTTTTCTTTAAGGACTCCGCGGAAAATTGACTGGCGCTCATTTCACGAATCTCGACCATCCTTAAAAGCTCCATTCTACCACTGGGCGCAATTCATACCTGATCGGTGGAAAGAGAATCGTTTGAGTCCTCAGTTAATGAATACAAGAAAATTCCCAGCTGAACCATATACAGAGATAGAGGCATTTTAGTGGCATCAGTATTCTCTCTCTCTTTTTTCTCCCTAAGGTTTTTCTCCCTAAACCATAAGGTTAACAGTAGAAAACATTTTTTTTCTTTTAGTAAGAGCAGGACTCATAAATTTATTAATTTAACTTAATTAACTTAATTTGATTAGGAATTAGGAATTATCAAAAGATTTTAGGATTAAGTGAGCAACTGGGAGAAAATTGATGAAATCTGAAGATAGCCAATTTCTTATGAAATAATCTCTTCCATTGTTTTTTAAAGCCCCAACTTGTCAATCCCCTCAAATGGCTTTTCAAGATGTAAACACTCATTTAAAATCAAATAGAAAGCGTGAAGAAGGATGAGATCCTAAGCCTACAGTTTTAGGCACGGTAACATAAGAGCAAAGTTCATTGAACTCAGTGGGACTTTCTGAACAAAGGTCTATAGGACTGAAGGTTATTTGCCAGTTAGTTGTTTTATAGTAAGCAAGTTTACTGCTGTAGGTTAGAAAAAACGGAATGTGGACAAGAGTTCAATGTCAATGAAACCATGGAATATGAGACAGATTTTTTGCCAGAGATAGAGGAAGGAGGGGGGACCCTTCTTTTGATCATAAGATTAATTTAGTAAAAATGTTTCTTACTGGAAATGATTGACATTACATCCAATCTGGTATTTCCGATATACAGAAGTGAGGGAATTAATTGGCAGTGTTTGTCAAAACTTTAGAAAAACTATTCTGCAGGCAACACTCCCAATTTGCTCACCACTGCTCTATTTTCTAATTATGAAATTATTAGGTTGGGTGAAATGGCTAGCATTGGTGGTTAGGAAGAACACTTTTATTGTTTCTTGCTATTCCATCTAAATTTAGAAAAATTAAGCTGTGGATACACAGAGAGATTGAGAGAGATATAAATTCTATAGTGGCACTGTTTCAATTAACACTTTACTTCATCACCCCCTCCCTAACAACCCTGCTCTGCAGAAGCAGGCTGGTTCCCATCACATGGCTAATGTGTAAAGATGCCAATCACACTGGCTGGCTGTAAGGCATGGTTACTTCTAACACTATCATCAAGGGCCCTGCAAGGCTGGATTTACTACATCATCTTGGTGATCTTGGGACTGGAGCTTTATCCATGCAGTCTGGGAATTCAACCATGGCAGAATTCTCTGCCATCCTCCCCTGGCCAAGAAAATGACATTCTTAGTCAGATGTGATGTGTGAGCTCAGGCTGCAGTGCCCAACTCCGTACAGAAACAGATTGTCTGGAATAATCAATTAAATCAGGAGATAACTTTCCCTGTCTCCCTCCCAAAAGTCCAACCCCCTACTTCAGAATCACTCTTCTAGTATTTTCATGCATGGAGATGACATTCTCATAAGAAAAGTCATGTTAAGCATTATGTGTGGCCAACTCTTTTCATTCTATGAGCAGGCACAAATTGGACAGCTGAAAATACACATTATATTAAATATATTATATTAAGCATGTCCTACTCAAAATAATCATATAGTAGGTCACTCTCAATGGGGTATTAATTATATGATCTGATATACCTCAGTCTGGCTGTCCTTTAATGCTGTCCTTTAACAGTTAACAGTTTGTAGGAAGTGGGCAGAAGCACCATGTTAGCTGACTTTCTGTATGTATGGATACATTTCTGATCTTTGTCAGAAAGCAAGCAAAATGCCCAAAGGGACAAAAGAAAGATAATTGACAGTTGGAGAATCAATCTGGCTTTGGAGGAATGATGGTCAAGTTCTTCCTAGTGGATGTAAGACAAAAATCAGAAACCTCTTTTGATCCCAAGACAAAATTGAATTTCAGAGATATTCTCCATGGGAAGAAGCATATTCTAGTGGAAGGAAAAAGGGTCAGACCAAAAATACCAGTATATTTTACCATAGAATTCTTACTATCCATAACTAAGCCTTAGGAGAGGCATTTCACTTTGAAAATGGAGGAGACATTCAAAAATATCAAACAGTAGTGTCATGAGAAAGGAAGTGTGACCATCTGGAGAATCCCAGAGCTCTTGATTAATTCACCAGGGTCTGAAGTTCTTACTCCTCGTGAAAGAACAGGCATTAGTGACTGAGCATTATTGGACTACTAGAATACAGGGTAGGTATAGGAGTTTCAGACTTGGCTATTTGTTGTTTGTTTAAACGTTACATGGGTAAACTGATGCATATAACACAGGTTATGTTGAGACTGCTCATAGCACAATATCCCTTGTAGCCCAAATAACAAATCTGGGATAAGCAGGATTTATTTAAGTAAAAGATTTGTATACTGTTCTTCAGTTTGAAATTTTCAATATGGTTCACAAAGTTATATGAAAAGGAAAAGAATAAATAAAAGCAGCAAACAATAAAACAGTAATTGGCAGCTACATCAGATGTTAAAAGCAGTGAGAAAATATAAAACAGTACTTCAAAATGGTTAAGCACCTAAAAGGCAGGCTCCAGACATTTCTGGGAAGACAATTTCAGGAACAGGACGCTGTGACAGAAAAAGTCATATCCACAGTTATGGTCAGCATTAGCAGAAGGGAGTCTCTGTCTGATCTTAATGCCTGGGCATATTGATCTGAGAGAAGTTGGTGTGCAAGGTCCAGGCTCTGTATAGCTTTAAAAGTACATACAAATACTTTGAGTTAAATTTGGAAATGGGCTGGAAGCCAGTGAAACTCTAGGTTTTGGTAAGATGTGTTCTCGGTAACAGGGGATGTATCCACGCTGAGCAATTCTAGCAGTTTGATACCACTTTAACTGCCATGGTTTCATCCTAGGAAGTCATAGGATTTGTAGTTTGGTGAAATACTTAGAACTCCCTTCCTAGACCATCCTAGTACTGTAATATTGTGGAGTGAACAAAGCAGAGGTCACTCTGCAGATAATTTTAAGAACTGTACCAAATTACAGAGTTCAAGATGGAAGTTGTAGCAATTAAAGTAGTAACAAATTGCTGTAATTATGCAGTGTGACTATACCACCCTGGTCCCAGTAGTCCAGCTGCTGTATTCTGAACTAACTGAACTTTACAAGAAATTTTAAAGCAGACCCACAGAAAACACATTAGGCAAAATTCCCATGATGCTACATATATTTAAACACACATGTGGAAACCGTGGGATTATACTAGATAGCCCTGCCCCATACTAATGATGTGGGTGTGGATCATTTCGGTGCCGGCACCATATGGCCATAATTATCCAAAATGTGGTTACCTTGTGACAGAGCTAGGAAAGTTACTTTTTAAAACTTTATTGGCTCTACTGAATAGGGTATTTTGGGAACTGTAGTCCAGAAAAGTGACTTTTCAAGCTCTTTCTGGGAGTAGGACTGAGGCCCCATAGCCTCAACATAGAACTCCTGTGGCCCAGTTGAGACCGTCATATTTAAGGTGGTTTACACTGACATATTCCTAAAATCAGCAGCAGCAAAGTCAGAAGCACAATACTAGCTTCGTGGTTGGGGAGGAGAATGACATAGACCCTCAATGAGGGCTGAGGCAACTACATCATTATCCAACATCCACAACAGCCTCCAATGTAGCCACACATGGAGGGCACAAATCAACATAAGGCAATGGCATAAACAGAGAGATGACACCATACAATCCACCCCATCCCCTAAACATCTCCTAAACACTTAGAGGCTTATGAGGCTCAGGAATGCCCCAAGGAGGACCCCACTTTAGGAGAACCCTTAATACTACCTTACATGTCGTACCTGAGGACAAAGTCTGTCACTCAACCAGAGTCTGAGGATGACTCTCTTGGACCTTGGCCACACAAAATCATGAGTGGGCCCTTTCAGGGCTACAGATAAACAACAGCAGGAATGGAGGTTCTGCCAGTTCTAGTTCTGCCAACCTTCTGTAAAAGTTCAGTTGCCCACAGTCCACTGTTGGGCCAATAGCCTTATTTAAGAGAGACACATTGTAGTGTGCTATCCAGGGTCCTGACGCTTGATTATCTTATTATGACCCTGCCTTCCTGGTGTATGCATGTGTATGTGCCTTCAAGTCAACGTATGGCAATCCCATTAATTTCATAGGGTTTTCATAGGCAAGGAATGCTTGAAGGTAGTTTTGCTAGTTCCTTCCTCTAACTTATAGCCTACAGCACCTAATATTTGTTGATCCTGGGCCAAATTTTCCTACCATCTTTGATTTGCTGTAAGGTATTTGTTGGCGGTCTCTCAACCAAGCACTAACCAGGGCTGATACTGCTTAGCTTCCACAGTCCGATGGGATCTGGTGCCTTTAGAGATCTGACTGTTTCGCCAGAGTTGACACAGCCTTCTCTGCCTGGATGCAGAGATACACATGAATTCTTATGCTATAGACTCCATCCCCCAGGCTCTTCTAGCCTAGCCACATACAAAAGAAGCATGGTCATGGTACACATTCATGGTAATGTAGCAAGAATGGTATGGTGTAGTGGCTAGAATGCTGGAGTGGGAATTGAGCGATTCAGGTTTAGTCTCCAATGAGCCACGAGATTAACTAGATGACCAATTACTCTCTCTCAGCCTGGCCTACCTCATGGGGTTGTTGTGAGGAGAAAGTGGGGATGGGGTGAGTCACACATACTGCTTTTTGTTCACCAGAGGGAAGACAAGATATTAATAATAAACAATAAATACATAGAAGATATGGGTCACTGCCTCTGTCACTGCTTCTGTTGCACTTTCTAGAATGAAAAGCCTGCCTTTGAGGTTTCTAAACCGGCCATAATGTGTTTCATTGAAAAAGTGAGAAACCTGGACGTTCACTAGAGAGGACAACATCCTCAATCACAGTCTAAGGAGCAGCGAGAAAAGAAGGAACCCTTTGTGTTTTCTATGCCATGGCATGCTCATTTTTTCTCCTTTCAGAATGCATGGGATGCTGGACTCCAAGGATACGATTGTCAGCAGAAAAAACATATACCAAAAGTCCATAGGTCAGACTCTTAGATGGAGGCCTGGGAAACCCTCTCCAGAACCTTTACTCCAAGTCTCAAGTCAAGTCTCAAGTCCCTGAAGATACTTTCAAGTCATGTCTCAAGTCAAGTCTCAAGTCCGGGAGCCAACTTTATACCCCAACCAAAATTCCAGAATTATTGGACAGAGGGAAATAAATTCAGTTTTAACAATTTAAGCAGAGTCGGCTCTCCACATTTGCAATTTTGCCATCTGCAGCTTTGGAAGTGGGGAATAGGATCCTATCTTACTCCCCATTACCGAAGATTCAAAAAATTTAGAAGGAAGGATCCTTCCTCCTCAAGCCTGTTGCCTAACACGTTTGCTGTTCCCCTCTGAGAAGTGCAGCCTGCACTCTGGGGGCGAATCTTGTCTTTTGATCTCAGGAAATCGTTTAGAAGGCTCCTCCGATATGCAGCAGGGACAGGCTGCCGAGCAGACCTCAAACCTGCTTCAAGACCAATGCCTAACCTGTTTGCTGTCCCCCTCTGAGAAATGCATCCACACTTTGTGCTTGAGACAGATTGTCATGTGACCAGTAGGCAAAAAGAAAGGGAAACGTTGTTCAAAGTCGCAAGGTTTCTGGATGAATGTGTTATGTTACTGAACCAAGGGCATCAAGTCAGTCACTAAAAATATACAAGTCTCGAGTTGAGTTGAGTCAAGTCAGTGCATCATTTATGGCCAAGTCAAGTCTGAGCCAAATCACTGAAGCAATTTAAGTCTGACTTGAGTCTGAATCTATCGACTTGAGTCTACATCACTGTCCCTCTCCAGCTGAGATAGTACATTGCTATAGCTTATCGGAGTGAATTTATCCTGGTAACTGTCTGCATCACATAATTCTCCCACCCATGCACAGGCTCCTCATTTGTCCAAATGTTTCATTCTCTTTATCCATGACTCCCACATAATCATTTTATCAAATGCCATTATTGGCACAGTGCTTGTCCAGCAAACATTATTACCATTGTTCAGTTATCAAGTCCTGCCCTGGACAATGAACACTTTTTGCTCCCTTTATTGTCCTCCTTTGTAGACCTCTGGAATTTCATCTTCTAGAACTCTCTGAATGTTTGTGTAGGGCCAACACAGACATTGGACAGATCCCACACAAAGGCTGCTTTACATCCATTTCCACACCACTGTTCATCTTTCTCTACATCTGATCACCATATGGATGAGCTGATGTTCTCCACCACGACCTTTGTATTCTGAGATCTATTTTAGTATGAAGGAAATAATTTGATTTACAGTGACAAATGGCTTACCATGAGAGCCACAATAGGGAATTATTTAAAGCAGAGTCTACGTGGCAGCCATTTACAGGCCAGAACCTTTATTTACAGCAATATTTAACTGTAATAGCTGAATGAAATACTTGATTTGCCAATAATGCAGCCCATCTTGGCAGCATGTTTCTGTGGTGCTGGGATTGCATGCATTTGATAGGCAAGAGGCTATACTGACAGTAGCATTGCTGTTGGTAGGGTCTCCCATGTCACACAGGCTTCTGCTGAGGAACCAGATTAAATGTGCCAAACAGCTATCAGGCAACAGCAATTGTGTGTATGCGTGTGTGTGTGCATGCATGCATGTGTGACACTGACAGAGAATATCTCACAGACAACAACAATGGCACCATACCTAACACTTTCAGGTACTGCACAGAAGGAGGCATGGTAAACCCCATGTCTTTTACCATGAAAATTCTATGATGAGATAATCCAAAATGAGAAAAAGAGAGAGAGAGAGAGAGAGAGAGAGAGTCAAGATGACACTCTCAGGTTGGAAAGCACTCCAAAAGCTGCTAGAGTATAGCAGATGACAACTGCAAGTAGCACTGCAGCTGATGATGCAAATGGACTTCAACCAAAAGGACATCCAGCTGTTGATGTGCTCAGAGATGGAAAGAAAGTCCAAAGCTGAACAGCATTTTATTTATTTATTTATTTACTTACTTACTTACTTACTTACTTACTTACTTATTTATAATATTTCTGTTTGCCTCCAAGCCCACAAGGGCTTGTGAGGTGATGAACAAATAACGAACAATTAAAACAATACAAAATATAAGAACATTTTTAGCACACATTAAATATTCTTTAAAAACTCCTAAAAACAGTCTAAAAACAATCCTAGAATCTAGTTTTGAAACAATTAAAGCAGCAACTTCAAACATTGAATGTCATGCAGAATAGCACAGTTTGGGCTGCCTGCTGGAAGCTTGAAGAAGATGGAGTCAACCTAACCCTTCCTTGGAACAGATTTCCACAGTCGAGGTGCTGCTACAGAGAAAGCCCTGTTATGTGTATCCACCAACCAACTTCATGAGGTGGGGGGACAGACAAGAGGCCCTCCTCTGAACATATAATAGTTACTCTTTCTGTTAAGTTTCTGGTAGGCTCATATGGGAGGAGTTAGTCTATCAGATAATTTGGCCCCAAGTTGTTTTGGCCTCTTTTTGAGAAACCAAAGAGGCAACTGTATACATGGACATCACCTGATGGCCAATATAGAAGCCAAACAGACTACATAATCAGAAGCAAAAAATGGAAAAGCTCCATTCTCTTTGCAAAAAAGGAAACCAGGAGAAGATTGGGGCACAGACCATGAACTGCTGATATATATATAAAAAAAAGAATAAAGCTAAAGAAGAACACAGAATATCCACATAGAATTTAAAGAGACTGTAAAAAAACAAAGATTTGCACTTTTAAGCCTAATTGACCAGGGGTCAGAAGAACTCAGGACTGAAGGCAGGGATATTGTCTGGGAGGAATGCAAAAAGACATTACCTGCAGCCAAAAAGAAAGAGAAGCCTCAGTGATGGCAGATGAAACTCTTCAAGCAGTTAAGGACAGATGAGAAACAAAAGTAAGAGGTGACAGACACAGGCTCAGAATCCTGAATGCAACTGTTCAGCAACTTGTGCACGGGGACAAGGGAAACTACCATAATAATAAATGCAGAGAAATAGAAGACGAAAACAAAATAGGAACAACAAGAGACCTTTTCTACAAGATCTGAAAAAACAAAGGGAAATTTAAACGCAGAATGAGGATGCTCCATGACCAGCTGGGGAACACATGATATGACAAAGTAAATATAAAAAGACAATGGAAGCAATACACTGAAAAAACTGTATAAAAGATATGAAAGAATGACAGATTCATTCAAGGAAGAACCATTTGAAGATGAGCCTACATTTTTAGAAAATGAAATGGAATCTGCACTGCAAGCACTTGGGAGGAATAAATCACCAGGAACAGATAGCATACCAATAGAGCTGCTTCAATCTACAGACACCAAATTTCATGTAATTCTAACTAAAATCTGTCAGCAAATATGGAAAACAAGAGAATGATCCACAGATTGGAAATGCTCAATATATATTCCAATCCCCGAAAAAGAGAATACCAGGGATTACAGTAACCAAGGGACAGTCGCATTAATCTCCCATGCAAGGAAAGTGATGCTCACAATTCTACAACAAAAACTTTTACCATATATGTTGTGAGAAATGCCAGCTGTCCAACCTAGGTTCAGGAAAGGAAGAGACACTAGGGATCATATTGCAGACATACATTGGATAATGGAGTATACCAAAGAATTTCAGTCTGTATTTTATAGATTAAAGCAAAACTTTAGATCACTCTTAAAGGAATGGGTGTGTCACAACATTTGATTATCCTGATTTATAATCTGTACTCAGGGCAAGAGGCTACTGTCAAGACAGAATAGGGAGAAATGGGATGATTTCTGATTGGCAAGGGGGTCATCCAAGGCTGCATTTTATCACCTTATATGTTTAACTTCTATGCTGGACATGTCTCACATTAAACAAGATTAGACTCAGAAGAAGTGGGAGTGAAAATTGGAGGAAAGACACCAACAATTTAAGAGATGTAGATGACACCACACTACCACCAGAAAACAGCCTAAACTTGAAATGGTTACTGAAGGTTTACAGTTCACTGAATGCTAAAGTTAGAATTGCCTGTGCCATCATATTTCTAATTTCTATGTATGATTGTGAGAGTCAGACAATGAAGAAAGCTTATAGAAAGAACATTTACTCATTTGAAATGTGCTGGAGAATGATTTTTCAGATACCATGGACTGCTAAAAAGATCAATAAATGGGTCCTAGAGCAAATCAAGCCTGAACTCTCCCTGGAAGCTAAGTTGACTAAATTGAGACTGTCGTACTTTGGACATATCATGTGAAGGAATGACTCACTAGAAAAAACAATAATGCTTGGTAAGGTAGAAAGAAATAGGAAAAGGAAATAGGAAAAGAGGAAGAGTGCATTTAAGATGGATAGACTCAATCAAGGAAGACCTTGAGACTACAAGGCCTGAGCAGGGCTGTTGATGATTGGGTTACTCGAAGGTCCTCATTCATAGGGTTGCCATAAGCCAAAGTCAACTTGACAACAGTTAACAACAACAAAGAAGCAAATATAGTAGTATTTATATTGTTTTATCAGAAATTCAAATTGTCCTTCTTCTCTAAGCCAGTGTTACTATATGTGTATGATATCTGTATGACAGATCACAAAGTGAGGGTGATAAAGTAGTAAAATGTACCTGTCATCACTTAAATTGTGGAATTTACATCCCTAGATGTGATGATACATACCTTTGTTTAGACCCAGGCCATTTCCACACTATACTGTTGTAGTGTTATTATTCCACTTTCAACATCCTGTGGAATTCTGGGGTTTGTAGTTTACTAAGGCCAAATTGCTCTCTGGCTGAGAATTCTAAATGCCCCTCCTCCAACTGCAAACACCAGGATTCCATAGGATATGGAAAGTAGAATAATAGCACTATAATAAGTGCAGTGTGGAAATGGCCCCAGAAAGGAAAGTAAATTTTCTAGTTGTCTTTTAGATCTAAAAGAAAAGGAAATATTTGAAATCTGTTCCCTATTTTAAAATTGAAACCAAGGTTGAATCTACTATTAGCAGATCCATGACAGACAAGTTCTCTGAAGAACAAGTCTTTCAACAAGTTTACTCTAAATATATTTGGTTCTGGCTTGAAGTCTTAGGACAAGAATGGGAATCATGTGGCCTTCCAGATGTTATTGGATCACAACTCCAAGTATTCCTCACCATTGGTTATACTGGCTAAAGCTGCTGGGAGTTGCAGTTCAACATCTAGAAGGCCACATCTGGAGAACCACATGATCCCAACTCTTCTTTTAGGGTGAAATCCTTAACTACAGTTTTACCAGCAAGCAGATGAGGGTTGAATCCAGAATCAGGTATGCATACCTGGGGCCACAGAAGTAAACCTTTTCACTCTCTCTTTCCCTTCTACTTCCCCCTCTTCCTGAAAAATGCTGAGGAATCTGGCTGATCAAGATAAACAGTATGATGTGTTTCTGTGATTAGAACTCCACTTCACTAGGAGCTTCCGTCCGATGCTGAGGAATCTACCCTTCCTGTTATATCAGTCCATTCCATTTGACAAAGTTCTCTGACCTTCTGTGTAGCACAGGTGGGAGGGCTACAAGGACTGCCATGGAGAAAAGGGCTCAGATAACTGCTTCCACCCTCACAGTTTCATGTACCCAGATCTTCATTCCCTCTATAATCTTTAAATCCTTCCTTTACATCCTCACAAAGTTGAGAACTTGCTTTATATAAGAGTGAATGAGGGGATTATACTTTGACAAGTCAGACTTTGTTTTTCCAACCCCCAAATACATTTTTGCTTACACAGATCCAACAGATAAACTCAGGATGATTAAAGACTAGATGAAAATACATTTGTATAAGTCTCTCTGCATGTAACTAGTATGCATTGTTCTTCAGGGTTAATATTACATTCTAATAATTTCTCGTGAATGGCATGGGGAAAAACCTGAACAATTCGATACAAAAAATTATGAGCTCCAGTTGTATCTATTTAGAAACATAATAACAAAATCTCACAGATAAGTTACTCATATACATCTGCCAGAAGATTCCATCCTCACATGGTTGCAGAATTGTATCAAAAACTAAAAAATGTTATTACATGCAACATAGGCCTTTTCCACACAGGGCAATTGAAACAGTGCAGAGCGACCTCCAACGGAGGTCTTCTGCACCGTAGAGTGGACTGGGGTGGACTACTTTTTGTAGTTCCACACCTCAGTCCGCTCCGAAGCGACCGGAACTGGTCGCGCAGCGTGCTTTTTAAAAACCTCTTTTTAGAGGTTTTTAAAAAGCATGGAGCGCGCAACTCCGTGTCGCTCCATCGCTGCGCTTCGGTGCAGATTTGCAGGCGCGCACTAGTGTGTGCCTGTAGATCTGCCGGGGGCAGGCTTTAGGTTGGCGAGCTTCTCCGGTTGGTGAAGAGCCTCCACCAACCGAAAGCCGCCATTTTGGACACCGGAGCAGTGCGGAGCGATGAGCTCGCACTGCTCCTCGTCCCGACAGACTCGCCCGGATGCTGAAGAAGTCCGGTGAGTGGCGTTTTTGCGCGGCTCCTCCCCCACATCTGGAAAGGGCCATAGTTAATTTTGGAGTTAGCTTTTTCGGTGTATACACAAACACACACACATATGGAATGGGAGGAGAGAAAGGAAGAGATGGGTGATAGAAATTTTCCCATATATTTTTTTCAATCACTGATCTTCCAATACCATGTCAATCTTTATTCTGCACTTCCATCTACAGTATTGTCTTTTCTCCTCAAATAAATTATAAGCTCTACGAAGAGATGCCATGCCATTTCTAAACTTAATACATTACATTCAGTTCACTATCACAGCATAAGAAGAATCATGCTGAATAAGACCAGGGTTCAAAAATTGTCTTTAAATAGTAGCCAACCAGTTCTCCATAGCAAGCACATAAGTAAGACATGAGTGCAAGAATATTCACCACTTCAGCCTCCTCACCAAGTGATACACAGAAGCATTCTGCCTGTAGTACTGATGGGGAAATATGCAACCACTGGTAAGCTCATTCTCCATTAACTGGTCTAATCTCCTTTAAAGCCATTGAAGTTGGAAAACATTGCTACATCTTCTAGTAGTGAAATCTACAGGTTAGTTATGCACCATTGAGAAATATAAATATGTACCATGAATAACAGCAGCAATAATGAGCTTTTTAAATATTTATCCCAGAGTAATGGCATGTGACATGATTAGTCGCCACCCTGTAAAGACGGTTTGCATTTTCTCAGAAATGTAATATGTATATGGGGGGAAATACCTAGTAGGAATCTATCAGTTCTCATAGGACATTTTATTCAAAGAAAAATGCAGTGTTCCAAATAAATCCATGCACTAAAGAATGGTAACAGCCATTGTTCCCCTCAGCACCTCCTGAATACACACTCTCTGTGCAACCAAAATAACCCAAAAGGATTTCCATAAACTCATTTGTTTTAATGGCTACATCTGCAAGAGAAGAACATTCAGGCTCTCACAAGTTCTGCCTGCTACTTGATCAAAATGGGGTTTGAACTGTTAATTCTCTTTCTACATCTACTATGAGTACATCTTTGAGGTGTCATATTCACAGTACAATCCTTTGCATGTTTACTCAGGAAAAAATCCAATAAAGCCCAATGGGGTTTATTCCCTTATAAATGTGTTGAGGATTGCAGCCTCAAAATCTTCACAGACTCCAGGAGCAGCCTCTGCAGGCTGGATGAGGCTCATGGGCCAGAGATTCTCCTTCCCAATTTATTTTATAAACATTATGTTTTTCTTCAACCATTTCCGTTACTATGATATTCTTTCATGAATACTATCATTACCATAATTCTTAGAAAATTGTCACTTTAATTCCTTATGTATTACTGTACATTGCACATTTGACATGAAAAAGATGCTAGTGTTTTTCACTGCATTTCAGCTTTCATCAACCTGGAGCCCTCCAGATAAGTTTGGCTGTAGCTTCCATCATCCCAAGCCAATATTGGACATGCTGTCTTGAGACGAAGGGAGTTGGAGTCCAGCACATATGGAGGATGCCATCTTGAGGAAAGCAGCTTTATGTGAACACCTCAGAACCCAAAGAATGATAGGACAAGGAGAAACAAAGTTATCTATGCCAAAATTAACTCATGTTTTGAATTCAAATTCATTAAAGAATTAGATCTTAAGCCTGGTGACTTCTGCTTCTGTGATTCTTGGAAGTCGAGAACTTCAGCAAGCATAAAACACACACACGCATAAATATACCATGTGTACTAGTTTGGAATAAAATGCTCAATATCATTACTATCCAGGACGGCAGAAGAGAGACAGACACTTACCACCCATACAAATACTTCTGTGGAATATTACAAATGCACCTTGATGCATCATGGAAAGGAAGTTACACAGACTGTTTTGAGTGAAGTTGTTGTCAAGCTTGATTCTCATCTGGACATTCCTTGGTCCCTTATAAAGTTATTACCTGACTTAGTCTTTATTTACTCACAGGCTGTACCTGTGACCTTGTCCCTGAATACTGTTCAAGATTCTTGCCAGTCAGCCATGAGTTTCTCCAGCAGGACTTTCTGTCCTGTGACATCAGGTGACTTCTATGTCTAAGCCAGAGAATCCATGCTGGGTTTTCATCAAGGCTATCCAAGGTGCTGAACTCATTTGGGAGAAAGGGTTCCACACTTTGGATATCTCTTTTGAAGTTGAGACTGAAACCTGGAGTAGATTCACCATGCCACTGACATGGTTGAACTTTAACCACCACTTATTCTACCACTATGTGAATGTACCTTCAAGTTGCCTGTTGACTTATGGTGACCACGTGAATTTTATAGGGGTTTCTTAGTCCCAGAATACTCAATCACCCACTTTTTGTTTTTCTGTCACAACTGAAAATCAACACTGGATGCCTAATGAGTATACCCAGCCTCCATTGTCTGTTGTAACAGCTTCTTTCTCTCTCTTAGGGTTGTTTTTTTTTAATTTTTGTAGGTTGATAAAACTCTGTGTTCCCCTAAGAATTCTCTTGTTTTTCTGTGGTTACATTCATCACAAGCTCTCACTCTTGTGAGGCTATACTCCTGACAAACCTCAAGTTTGCTAATAGATGGAGTGATGCTGCATCTCCCCTGCCCCATGATTCTAGGATTCAAGTCTAGGCTGATAGGCTACTAATACTTTCCAATCAATTAGCAGATGTAAAATTTCCAGAAGTAATGAAAAATATAAAAATACTTTTTAGCACCTTTTACAGCTCTAAAGATAGATTTTAACAGATCTAAGTCATTTTGTTACTTTACTAATATAGAATGTGTTACATTTAACTTGAGCTGCTCATTTTTTTAAAATAAAGTGCAATTAATCCAGACAATACTTACAAATTTATTAACTGATTTTATTTTTCAGTGTCACTAAGCACTAGTTTTCAGAAAATGAGTTCAGCTCGAAAAGGATGTAAGAGAATTCAAGACTAACTGAATACTAATTTTGATACATGAAATACTGTTTAAATTTAAAAAAGACTGGTCTCTTCCGACAGGCCTTCCAAGATTAGCATTTCCATCGCCTCCCATCAATTGTCTTCTTGTTTTGTTAATAGTCAACTGATTGACTGTTAATTGTGTGTTTTAAGGGGTTGGTTTAGGTGGGTTGGTGGATGGTGAGGATTGGGTATGTTTTTAATCTCTTTTAATGTATTTAATGTATTTTATGTTGTTCGCCACCTCGATCCTTGTGGAGAGGCGGGATAGAAATAAATTTTATTATTTATTATTGTTATTATTAAACTGTTCTTATTTTTTGAGCTATCATCTGCCTCTTCTCATCATTCCTTTCTTATAATCTTCATGAACTTCTAAATATTGAAAGTTTGCTCTGACTGACACACATTTTTCTACTTTCTTCCTATGTCAATTCACTTCTTGATTTGGTGTATTTTCAAACATTGGGCATTTATTTCACATGTTGCAGAAGATGAAGGAATGTGAAGCAGATGAGAACGAAGAGGCAAGTTCAAAGTTGAGGAATAAAAAGCCATGCCACTATCATAGAAAAGGGATATACTTAGCACAATCCCAAATTGTATTCTTGTATCAACTGTGTAACAATGTTCTTTATTCTGTACCATTTGAATGTCCCTGGTCTACATTTAATACTCAGTGTACTCAATCATTACTACAAGTAAAGAGATTGAAAGATCTTTAATGGGGTAAATTCAGCATTTTTCCATGAAGAAATTATTTCAGTTCTTATCAGAGCTGATAGAGCAGAAATAAAAAGATCTTGGAAAATCACAGGACTGTCTCTCCAGTGCTGGTTGGATAGGCTTTAATGGATTGCTCTCACAGTCAAGTTGACAGCAAAAGCTGAATTGGCAAAGGGTGAAATAACAAAACACAACTTTGAAGAAGTATGGTATCTGTTTGTACCTCGCATTTCAAATCTAACATCAGACTAAGGCCCATCACTGACACATATGGCCTTTGGGTGTTATTATCTTCAGAAGAATATTGAAAGTAAGTCAAAAGAGCACAGGATGAACATAGAAAAGCACAGAATGAGCATAGGATTGTAATTTAATTCACTATTTATCCTCAGTCAGAAGAATATTGAAAATAAAGACTTATTTAAATGAAAATGTCATATAAACCTTTGGTACTTTTGTAGAATATTTTCTCATTAATAATAACAAAAAATACAGAGTTCTTAGGAAACAGAGGAACATCTTGTCTTAAACCTTTTGTCTGTCATTCTAAAATAAGGCACTGTATCTCAAAACTTTCTCAGATATTCAGAAAATAACCCAAAAATATTTTAAAGTAAGAGGGGAGAGAGATTCTATTCCCTCTCTGGATCTTCATATTACATTTTTTTAAAAAATATTTTTATTAAAAATTTCATTGCACAAAAATCAGAATGGATATACCCCTTTGACAAATACATCACACCCTCCCCCCCTTCCATATTCCTTTTCTCCAACTGAGTCTTCTTTGCTTCCATTTACCAAAAAAAAAAAAAATAACAATTACATTTCCATTTACAGAAGAGAAAAGCAATTACACTATATCTTTCTTTGGTTTCATGTACCTTTATGTTTTTATCCAATCTAAAACTCCTTCCCATTCCCTTTCAAAGTTCTGGATAGGTTTATTTTTCAATGAAAATGCTAACTTTTCTGTCTCTACCATATCTAGAACTTTTAATTTCCACTCTCCTAAATCAATATCTTTCTTTTCTTTCCAATGTTGCGCATATATCAACCTTGCAACTGTTATCAAATATAACAATATCTTCTGGTGACTTCTAACCTCCCTTTGTTGTCCTAACATATTTAACAAATAAAATTCCGGTATCATTTCAAAGTTCATTTTACAAATTCTTTTAATTTTGTCATGGATCCCCTTCCAGAACTTTCTTGCCCTTCCACAAGTCCACCACATATGAAAAAAGGACCCAGTCTTTTCATCACACTTCCAACATTTCGCATTCCCATTTTTAGTTATTTTTTGTAATCTTTGTGGGGTCATATATCATCTATGTAACATTTTGTAAACATTTTCTCTTAAATTTAAGTTTGGTGTAAATTTTATATCAGTTTTCCATACTTTCTCCCAAGCTTCTAGTTCCATCGGGTGTCCCACATTCTGGGCCCATTTAACCATTGTGTCTTTAACTACTTCTGGTTCCATTTCTCTTTTCAACAATAGTTTATAGAGTTTTGAAATTCTCTTCTTTTGATTTTCCTTCATCAATAAATCCAATTCATTCTCTTTTCTCTCAAATCCATAAAGTTTTTGATCCATTTTAAACCTTTCTTTTAGTTGTCGCTATGGGAACCAATTTAACTCATATCCATCAGCCTTTAATTCTTCTACTGTACACATTTTTGGTTTATTCCCTTCCCATTTCAGTATGTCTTGATATGTTAATAAATGTCCTTGTTTTGTTGGAGCAATTTTATATGTTTCTTACGGTGAAGTCCATGTTGGAAGTTTTGTATAATATTTTTGCTTTATTTGTAGTCAGACCTTTAATAGTGTCTTCCGGATGCAATGATTGTTGAACTCTTTATTTGGATCTTCATATTTCAATTAGGCATGGATCCTAATAACCGTAGAGGTTTCTAAGTCAGAGATTACTCTCATGTTATTTAAATGTGCATGTGTGTGTGTGTGTGTGTGTGTGTGTGTGTAAAATAGTGATCACTACCTGGGGACAGCTCTTTCAGCTGTTGTTTAAAGACAGCCTGAAATTGGTCTTTCTCAAAAAGTAATAGCCTATGTCAGCAGTTCTTAACCATTTCTTTACCACAGACCCCCTTTAAATATCTTTTGTTCCTATGGACCACCAAGATTTAACTCATTATTTAAAACCCTAAAGTGCATCAAATATTTATTTAAAGTTGCTCATCAAGGCTCTTCCAACTGGAAGAAAATGGAGAAATATATAAATGCACATACTCCTATTATAATATTTTTATTGGAATGATTCTGTACAAATCTTTCTTTCTTTCTTTCTTTCTTTCTTTCTTTCTTTCTTTCTTTCTTTCTTTCTTTCTTTCTTTCTTTCCTCCTTCCTTCCTTCCTTCCTTCCTTCCTTCCTTCCTTCCTTCCTTCCTTTCACTGTAGAAGCTTATAACATTTCTTCAAGCCTTCATAGACCCCTGTGAGGACATCGCAGCCCCCTGCAGTTCCACAGACCCCAGGTTAAGAACCACTGGCCTTTGTATAATTTTCCAAACAGTCTTTTAGGAAGTAAACATTTTGGCTTGAAAAAACAAATATTCATAGTCAAGAGTCTCACAGTCATAGCAGCTTCTAATTTGCATGATATCCTTCTCTGGCTTCAAGGACAATGGAAAGAAATAAAGTCAAGAAGTGAATATTCAGCAACAACAGTACACTACCATTTATACCAACATGTCCTGTCAAGAAAACAGAAAATGCATGTTAAATTACATAGGCCATTTCTGCACTTTTATAGCGCCATGATTCCAGTTTCAACATCCTATGAAATCCTGGGGTTTGCAGTTTTGGGAGGGGCCAACTGGCCCCTCCCAAAACTGCAAACCCCAGGATTCCATGGCATGTTGAAAGTGGAATTGTAGCTCTATAACAGTTTAGTGCCGAAATGGCCGTAGTAAGCAAACAATGTCCAGCATGCTAGCTTTCTGTAAGCTGTTAGTTGGCTGATCTGGGAATGGAATGCTGGATTGGGAAGCCCTTTTCTCTGATCCACCGGAACATCTCCTATACTCCCATGTGTTCAAATGCTTCCAACAGGCACATGGAAGAAGTGAGGTTTAAGACCCAGAGTCTTAGGTATTGAGGTCCAAAGCCTTCTTTAGTTTAACCTACACAGCGAAGGGTCCAGTATGAAATAGAATCAGACTGTCCCATCTGGTAAAAGCATTAGAGGCACCAACTTCTTCCTCAAATTCTAATTCCAGTTCTGGTTGGATACTGATAAATATTAATGTTACTCAAACGAAAGAGGAAGGAATTCTGTCCCAACAAAGTGTTTGAACCTTCAACCCATGACAAAAGAATACCATGACAAAAACCACAGTCTGCTGCGTTAGTCTATCTGTAACGTAGATTCAATGCTCAGGATGCAAAAGATGATCATTTAGGTTATGTTAATGAAGTTGTTGATGATGATGTCAGTATTAAACGCTCAATAATATACTTGTCTCTGTGAAAGAAATAAAAACAAAACAATAACAATTTGCCATTGAAAAGATAAAGATAACCTGAGGTTCTTTGGAGACCATTTATTCTTCAATTTACCTTTGCACTCTAAAAGTCACTTGGTACACTCATTTAAACAAAGTCCAATTACTCCAGTGTTACCACTGGGACTAAATCCACACCAGAATTTCACAGTTCTACATATGTCTACTCAGATGCTAATCTAATTGAGTTCAATAGGACTTGCTTCTAGAAAACAAAGCATAAGATTGTAACTTAAATCATTATTTATCCTCATCTATAGCGGGGGTGGGAACTGTGCAGATGTTAAAATTCAGCTTCCAGCATTCCTTTCCAGTAGCTATGCTTGCTAGGACCTGTGGGAGTTGCAATACAGCAACATCTGGAGAGTTGCACAATCTCCTCTCTGTCCAATGATCTATGGAAACTCTAGCTATCAGCAGTATTTGTTTGCTTAAGTCATCTAAATGGATGAGTTTACAGCTCTGCCATCTTCCAGTGTCTAACTACCTAACTCTCCCAAAGGTATTGTATTCTATGTTAGTCAGTCACTTTAACATGGCTTTAACATGGGCTGAAATAAGCGTTGGAAAATGCCACTTCCAGAGACAGCAGAATATACAGGTTTATTTAGCTAAAAGAATAACTTCACTACTTAAGATACACAAAGAACATGAAATTACAGACTTTTTTAAAAAAAATGGGGGCAAAGTGTTTCTAATATAATACTTGGCATACATGACATACTCAGTCTTTGTTTATTTGATTGCTGGTAGGGAGTAGTTGTCCTCGGGATTAGTAATCCAATAAAATTTTGCAGTATGTTCCTGTGCTCCAGCCCCAACAGGAATGATTCTGCAACAGAGGTACAGTAATCACTCTCTGGACTCACATGACATGGTAGAGAAAAGTAGAAAAAGAGCAAGGAAAGGAGACTTTATAGTTGTGTTCAATATCTGACATCCCTGAGCAGTTGATGGGGACCTAGCATCCAGGTAAGGCCTGTACTAGACTTTAGAAACGAAATATCTGCACTACAGTTCCAAGAATCATCCAGCCAATTTAGCCACTGGATATTGTGACTGGGGCATTCTGGAAGTAATGGTACCCAAATGTTAATTTTCCACACTTTGGTCTATACTGATACCAACCTTTCTGATGTTTCCTTCCTTCCTTCCTTCCTTCCTTCCTTCCTTCCTTCCTCAAAGGCCTCAGAGGGCTTCCAGTGCAGGAAATTGGCACCTGGACCCACCACCATTGCCCACTGCAGTTTCAAAGCAACTAGAATTTCCATTAACATCTTTTTTTAAATTATTTTTATATACACAATTATGACAACAAAGAGTAAACAAAAAAATTACAAAAATATAAACATTAAAGCATTACTAAATTTTATGAACATTCTCATTCTCATCCATTATCACCTTCCTCATACACTCCATTCGTTAACTTCCCCCCAGGCTTAATTTAAATTGATATTTTCTTCTAATATACAAATCAGATTATCTCTATCTCACATATAATCCTCCTGATTCTATACTTTCAACACCCCATGGAATCCTGGGGTTTGCGGTTTAGCGAGGGACATTTAGAATTCTCAACCAGATTGCAGATTGCTCCTTGGCTCAGTAAACTTCAAACCTCAGAATTCCACAGGATGTTGAAAGCGGAATAATAGCACTAGAATAGTGTAGAGAGGAAAGGCCCTGGCTTGCCTTCTGTGAACTTACAAGCCGCAACACATACGTACTATACAAATTACTCCTGTATATTTTGTATGGAGCAAAGAGTAGCTCTGGGGCAAGGGAAGAATTTGAATTGAGTAAAACTGTTTTTGTTTTTGATGTTGTTTCTTTTATTTCCTTAATTTCTATTCCCACTTTTTCCCAGAATTAGGACTCAAAGAGGCTTACAGGTACAGATACAATCCAAAGACAGGTAGAAGATTGTTACTAACATGCATCTAAATTATCAGTAACCTTAAAACCACTTAAATACTAAATTTTAAAAAGAAAAGGACTTTTTTAAAAAATAGTGCAGCAATTTACTAAAGCCCATTAGAATAATTTTTTCCTTGCTAAGAGAAGGACAACAACATAGGGGTCACTGCAGCATTTCTAGAAAGATGGCTCAGCAGTTTAAGAACAGTCACTAAGGCCCTTTCCGCACGCAGTTATTAAGGCAGGCCAATGCATCTGCCATGGAGGTCTTCTGCACCTTGGAGCGGACTAGGTTCGGTTTATTTACCTTTGTTCTGCACGTAATTCTGACTAAACACACCCCCATGTGGTGGTAAAGTGTGCTATTTGAAAACCGGAAGAAATCAGTTTTCCAATTTTCCAGATCGACCCAATTCATACTTTCACAGTGGTGCAGACAAGTACCTTCGCGCCAGTGTGAATTGATGGTCAGGGGAGGGCTCATGGGAGGGGCCAGGGGGTAGTATGGGCTTACACACGTATGCACGTACGCAATGACATACTAAACCATGCAAAAAAGGGGGGGGCCAATCACAGCTGACGGGGTGGGGTGAGAGGAGTAGCAGGAGTGGCCACGGCGGAGGCAGTGTGGATTCATGAACTCTCACTCCTCTGAATCAGAATGGAACATACGCAGCAGCTGTGCAGAAGGAAATGAGGGAAAGTCCGCCTTGTTTTGAGCCCAGAAAATCCGGAAAGAAATGGCATGAACCAATTCACCAGCCTCGTGCGGAACGGGCCTAAGAAGGCCCTCTCTTGCTATCTAACCAGATATGCCTATGTGGGTGGGACCAAGAGAAGGTTTTTTCCTGGAGATCTCAGAGCTTCATCAATTGGCAGAAAGGGTTAAAGCTTCCCTCCTCCAATATTTTAAATAAATCCACATTAACATTTCTACATGGAGCCCTCAAAAACAAAAACGGAGAAAGATGGCTATCTGGTGGTGGGGTATTTTTTATTTTTATTTTTAGACTCCATTTTGCCACCAAAAAAAAAAGTTTGAGGAAGCCTTTCCAGCAGACAGAGGCCCTTTCTGCACCTTACCGTCTTCCGGCACTGGGGTGCAGGGATCACACGAGCAGCCTCCAGTGAGAGGCTCTCGCATCCGGGGTCCTTCGACTCCACACAAGCTGCCTGCTCATGCAAGAGCCCCGCCTCTTCCTTCCGCAGAGCAGCCTGGGAGTTTCCCAGGCTGCACTGGTGCAGGAAGTGTGACCGGCGCAGCTCCGGAGGCTCCACGTGCCAGGTAAGTGCGCACGGGGCCCGAGAGCAATGTGCAATCGCTCACCATTTTTGGCTTCTAACCGAAAATGAAAAGGTGCACAATTGGTGCTTGCCGGCCCGTGGGGCCATCACATAATTGTGCGTGTGTCGTGCAGATCACTCCTCACAATCTCGCGATGCTCCAGGTCCTCTTTCGTATGGAAAATGCCGTGCAAAAAGGGCCAGAGATCAGAAATCAGGTACTAACTATTCCTTTTGAATTGAGAGAGTTGCAGTACAGTTGGCCCTCCATATTTGCTGATTTGACTTTCACAGATTTGATTATTTGCAGATTTCTTCAGTCCTTGCCCCTCCCCCTCCGCAAGTGCTTCTTTTCCAGGGGATCCATCCTTCTCATTAGTTCCAGCTAGGCTGCACAGCCCTTTAAAAACCTGCCTCTGGTCCTCCTCCTCCACCAGCTGCTGCCTACTCAGCTAAGGATGGATTGCATCCCAATTTCTCAGCACCATAAACCCTCTCCTGATGTCCCCCACACTCAAGCAAGAGGAGGGGTGAAAGAAAAGAAGCATAGGGCCACCATGCCAACCTATCCCCTTTCCCTCTTTTTTCCCTGACCTGACCTGGTGTTGGACTCTAGGTGCCCATTGTCCCCACCACACCTCAGTTCTCTTATACATAATATGCACAATTTGATATTTGTGATTTCTCCACTTTTGTGAGGGTCCTGCACCCATAACCCTAGCAAATGTAGAAGGTCAGTTGTACATGCTCTCATATTCTTGTTTTAAAAAGTTTTAGAATCAGAGAACTGGAAGCGTGGGGAAAGTAGAGTTTGAGATTATGGGAAATGTAGTCCAATACATCAGAAGGGCACCAGGTTGGGGAAGGCTGAATTAGCTCTATAAAGAACATTGTGTTGGGAATTGAAATATTGCCCCAAATGTGACAACTTAAATGCATCAGTTTAGGCAATCTGTGGAAAGTAAAACTGCGAATGTCTTAGAGCAGAGCTTTCCATAGTTTTCATGTTGGTGACACACTTTTTAGACATGCATCATTTTGCAACACAGTAATTCAGTTTTATGTATTAGAAATAAATAAATAAATAAATCATAAAGCATATATCATATATTTTAAAAAATATAAATGAAAGGGTTTCATGAGATTTGTTTTTCCCCCATATGTTTTGCTATTACAATTTATGTATATGTCCATAGTAACTAGCAAACCAGAGGTTAAACTAACTAAGCACCGGCCTCTCCAAGGTCTTTCTCGGCCTGGGATGGTGGCGACACACCTACACACTGCAGCCGACACACTTAGGTGTCGCAACACACAGCTTGGAAAGCTCTGTCTTAGAGGGAACAATGGAACAGTGCTGACAAGACCAAAGTGATTTTCCTTAGCATTATGATTCCCACCTTCAGTACTGAAGTGCTTCTGAGTGAGTGAACATGGGAAGGAATTGGTAGTGGGAACCTTTTGCCTCTATTGTTGTCATACTGCCTTCCCTGTTTTTCATTCTGTAGCGTTCGCCATGTCTCCTTCGGTGATCTCTTCTGGCAATAACCCGTCTTAGCCTCTTGTCACCTTCTAAGATGGTTGATGCTTGATGGTTGTCTAGATAAGGAACAATAGGATAGAGCTAAAAGAAGCAAAGAGGATGTCTACAAAACATGTCTTCAAAGTTGAGGTTACAACATTTCAAGGTCAAGTAGCTAAAACCCGGTTAACATTAGAGAGATAAACAAGTGCAAATGAATAGCAGCACTGGTTTATGTTGTGTTCTTTGTCCATTGCACAATGAGCATTCACAGCATAAACATTTCAGATTCAGCCTCAGATATTCTATCCAGAGAAGACGCTGTAGAATACCCAAAATGCATATCGTTTGCACATGTCTTTGATTGTGTGAATGTACAAATGAACTTTATGAAGTTTCATTTTTTGGATCATGGGTCACAGAGCATGATGGGAACATTAGAAGTTTACATGTACAAGGGGAGAAATGAAAGATAGACTAAGTCTTAGGTCTTAGGAAATTAGAACTTTAAGTGTGAATACAGAGGCAGAACAATGCAAGGGAAACAGATATTCACAAGGCTCATCACAATGGGTAAATTCCAGATTTCATAACCAGGACCCTTTTCACATCTTACCTTTTCCCGGTGTTGGGCTGCAGGGTTCACACAGGAAGCCTTGGCAGGAATGCTCTTGCATCCATCCTGCTTCGGCTCCGTGGCTGCTTCCTGGTCACGTGAGCGCCCCACCTCCTCTGTTCGCAGTGCAGCCTTGGACCTGCCAGGCTGCACTGAGGAGAGGACGTGTGACCAGCCCGGCTCCCGAGGCTCCAGACACAAGGTAAGTGTGTGCGGGGCTCCGGAGTGATGTATGACCACACAGCATTTTCAGCTTTGAGCTGAAAATGAAAAAATGCATGTGCGGTCCGCGTCAGGCCCTTGAGCATCGCGCAAATGTGAGTGTGTCGTATGGACTGCTCCTCACATTTACGCAATGCTCAAGGGGCCCTTTCGCTTCAGAAATACCGTGCGAAAATGACATCTGAGTGGTTCTTTTAGAAAAGGATATATTGGTGAAAGAAGCACAAGAGAGGAAAAAAAGAAGCAACTGGGGCACAGACATCCCCTTCTTCTGGAGTGAGGTAAAAGGGGGCCATTTCTTTGGAAGATGTCTATAGATCAGGAAGCCTTCTTTGATTCCAGGATACAAAGGCTGCTTGAGTAGTCTGTGAAGCATAGCTGAGAGCAAAAGGATCTTTGCAGGTTCCTGAAGCTTTCCACTCTAGAAGACTCTGGTATAAGTTTCAAGAACGAACAGGCAAGAGGGTCTGGTATAAGTTTGAAGAATAAACAGGCATGGGTCTCCAATTAATCCATAGCTGATTAAGCTGCACAAACAGAACTAGAAGAGGAGTCTAAGGAAAGGGGTGTAGTTAGCTGCAGGTAAAGAGACTGGAGCTCATCAGAGGAGAAGGCCTGTAATACCTTTGTGTATCTTCCTGAAACTTGGGGACAGAGTTTGAAATAGGCTTTTTACAGAGCTAAAGAACAAAAGTGAGGAGAGGGGTCTGAGTCAAATCTGGCCTACACCACAGGGTCAGTATGAAAAACTGATTTAAATTGCTTAACATTCTTGCCAGTTGTGTAAAATTAAAGAAGGCAAAATCTGGGTACAGACCCTTGATGTTAAGTAAACATAATGCCTGCTAATTGATCTGCAGAAGGCACACCGTGCTTTCCGATTTGGTGTGTTGACAGCAGATCCACGATTGGTCAGTTCAGTTGGTGCTCAGCCTGAATGGCTGAGTGCAGAAGGCAGCCTCCGCAATCTAGGACCCTCCCAGATGTGCTTCAACAGTACTCCCATCATCCTTCCTCCAGTCAATGGAGGAAGGATGATGGGAGTACTGTCTGGGATGATGGAGGATGTAGTCCAACATGTCTAGAAGACCGTAGATCAAGGAAGGCTAGTTTAGAATAAGGCACTGGTATTTATCAAGAACTTGTACATCTCTTCATGTGTTCTGTCTCAGCTACACTGTGAAATGAGGACAGCAAATACATACAGTCCACCTTGGCTTGATTCTTCATGCGTCTGCTTGATCCACCCTCCCCAAGCAAGATAAGTCTTTTATTTCCTTCTTGGAGTCAAGGCTTCAGCAGCATGCGTAAAACAGCAGTGAGGCTGAGTTCCTTGGTAACAGTCCGCCCTGAACTACAGATAATGCATCGCTTTTTTATATATAAACCTAGAAATAATAAGATAAAAAAGACTTACTCATTTGAAGAGCTGGACAAAAATAAATCCCATTTCACTTCTATCATTGAGGCTAAAGCTGTTTTGTTCAAAGGGAATGTTCAGTTTGAGGTGTACAAACAGTAAGTTATTCCTTTTTTTATGGTACATTAAATTGTTCAGAAAATAATAGTAGTTATGAAGTGTCTGCAATTGGAAAAAGAAGAGTTTTATTCTCTGCTGCCGTTGCGTCTGTGATTGCAGGGAATCTTTGTGCATTAATTTTGTTTGCACATGCACATTCTCTTCCCAAGTCTTCAGTGCATTCAATTGAGAAGAAAAATAACAGTTAGAAAGAAATGAAACATTTAAAAAGTGTCTAATTTGGTGTCCAGAGATATATTTTTTTTCAAAACAACCACCACCAGGACTTCCCAAGTTTATGGTTTCCTGTGAGTGGTTTCATCCATTTGTTCTCGCTGTGAAGTTGCTGACAACAGAATGCCTCAATTCACCTTTGAATAGCAAAAGTGAAAAGCACTTGTTCACCAGTATGTGTGGCATAATTACCATTTTAATGTCTGTCCGTCGCTTGTCTGACATTTATACATGAAATTGCTCTCACACGTTGAGTCATATAATGTGACACTACCACACTTTCTTTATTCACTTTTTACCATATGACATCCAATTATTGACCTGTGTTTTGGCAATAGTCAATGTGCCATTTCTCTGACTGCAGAACATCTGGGTTTTGTGAGGAAGGGGAGAAGCATGGAAGAGTTGTATGACTGCGAGTGGTGGTGTCTTTTTTCCCCCTAGAGTTGGGCTTTTGAAATGACTTGAAGGACAGCCAGCATGGGATAGTGGTTTGAGCATTAGACTGTAATCCTGTAGATCAGGGTTTGATTCTCTGCTCGGCCACGGAAGCCCATTGGGTGACTCTCAGCCCCAGAAAACCTTGTTATTTCAAGCAGAGTGAGATACAAACAATCACTCACATCCAGAACCTATGCTTGCTGTGTTCACATTCCCTTAGTAACTTTGCTTGTCCCTTTTCTTTGCATGCATTAAATATATTTCTAAATGCTGAACTGAGGTTTGCTAGAAATGTGGTGACTGAAGAAAAAATAATGACAGGGGTAGAATATTTATGGGGGGGTCAATACCCTTATCCTCCCACCCATATAGCTACACCCCTGATCAAGCATGACATAGAGGACACAGTAGGTGGTAAATTACTCTTGCAAAGCTTCCTGTAATATGTTGAGACTGATAAAGCTGCATGATTGATAAAGGTGTAGTCATACTGCTTCATAGTTTTATCTTCAGTGGGAATATTTACTGGAGTTATGGAGCATGGTAGTGGATTGCTATCAGAAATTTGTCTTTGTTGGTCCAAAGATATGATTCTGCAATAATTTCAGCTTAATAATCTATATTCCTGTATACCATCTTTTAAAGTAATTGTAAATAGTTGCAAAGTTGGATGTAGCTGTTAATCGGGAATCTCCAAAGCAACCATGCAATCAGCAGTGGATAGCTGAAATATGTGACATGCTGATTATGCAGAAACAATGCTGATAATAAAAATAGTTGCAGGAAAAAGTTTAAACTTCCACTATCCATATGCAGTGGTCCAGATTGGTCATTTACTTGTTTTTAAAAAGAATAGAGGAAGAAAAAGTCGGTCACTGCTGTATGCTACTTATTTAATGTTATAGGTCAGTAGTTCTTAACATTTTCTTTTCTGGGGACTTCTGTAAATATAATTTATTGCTGGAGACTCCCAAAACTTAACTCAAGATTTAAATATTTAAATTTAGATTTAAATATTCAAATATTTATTTATTAAAGGCTTCTGGAAACTAAGATTTAAATTTCCACTCAGAGATTGGGTAACCTTGGATAAGTCACATTCTCTCAGGCCATTTCCGCACTAGCCTGTTATAGCGCTACGATTCCACTTTCAACATCCTCTGGAATCCTGGGGTTTGCAGTTTCGGAAGCGGCCAGCTGGCCCCTCCCGAAACTGCAAACCCCAGGATTCCAGAGGATGTTGAAAGTGGAATCGTAGCGCTATAACAGGTTCGTGCAGAAATGGCCTCAGCCTTAGAGAAAGGAAAAAGGCAAATCCCCTCTGAACATATCTTGCCAAAAAATCCCTGTGATAAGTTCACCTTAGGGTTGCCATAGGTCAGAACTAACTTGAAGGCTCACAACAACAAAGTGATGCTAACAGGGGCGGCTTTCTTCTAGCCATCATGTCTCTCCCCTTTGAAAACTGTTTTATGGCAATCCTAAGGTGAACATATCATGGGAGTTTTGTTGGCAAGATTTGTTGCTCTTGGCGTCCAGCAGCAGGGCTTTATGGATGCCCTGTGAGGGCTCCATTTGCGGACCCCAGGTGAAGAACCACTGTTACAGGTAATTTAGTACCCAAATTATGAGTTTCTTTGTTCCTTGAGGGAATTTGTGGTATTGTTAAGTGTGTTCTTTGATTGCCTTTATTTTTTAACTTTATTTCAAAATGAAGCAAATCTTCGTTGTGAATTCTAGATTTAGAAGATATAAGGCATTACTTTTTTGCCACCAACATTTCAGTTATGGAGGTGGGAGTCAAAGATTCACAACCCAGGAAGGCTATGTGGAAAAACAGGATGTTCCTGAGAGGAGATCTTCTATCCCACCCACACTCAGCCATTTCAGGGGGTACATCTCCCCTTCCCACTTGTTACCTGAGGTGTAAACCCAATGGAATGTAATAAAGATATACAAGATTTTGTTATACACGTTCTTCAAATAGGTTTAAAAATTTGAGCTAAATTTGTAATCGTATGAGAATGAATTGCAAATGGCTGATCATCTTTTTCCTGAGTTCTACCATATATGTCTATACAGGTTTATCAAGTCTTAGCAATGTATAAAAGAACCTCAAATTTCTGTAGGAAATCAGACAAATTGATACTATCCAGACACATACATCTGAATATGAGATTCTATTGGTGGAGCTTCCAGAATTTTCTTCTTCCTTTTTCCTTCTGCATCCTTTCCAGGCCTCCTAAAAATTAGTTTGGGACAGCTTCCCAGTCTTTCAGACTTGTTTTGGATGATACACGGGAGCTCTAGTGGAGAGAGAGGCTTCCTGTTCTCCTCAATCTTCTAGGATCTTCTGTTCTACCAGTGGAAATCAGCCACTGAATCTTGCCGATACCTTTTCGATGGATAATATAGATCTGTATAGACCAAAGAGAATGGATATCTCTTCCATTAGCGATCTAGTTGTCCTGCTCACATTTTTAATCTTCCAAGAATCAGTTTAAAAACACATTTATTTGAACAAATTTTCAGGTGAAAAAACAAGTGTTTGCTTTGTGTTCTACTGTCAGTTCCTTGCACTGCTTTCATTGCATTTTATCAGATATTTGTGATTTATTGTTATAGATATTTGTAATTTGTGATTTGAACTGCGGATTATTAGCCTAAGCTGTTACAAGGAAGGGAAGGATATAAATTGAACTGGCAACAACAACAGCAACAGCTAATCCCTTGAGCCACTGCATTGACTCAGCAGCAAGCTCCATTACTGAACATACAATTTATGGTGGTTTAGGTGGCCATCTGTATTGATATCCTGAATTTTGTTACTTCCATGGAGTTGAAATGAATTTAGAGAGAAATTCTCTTCTTCTATCCCTCAGAAATTCCCAAACTTGAATCAGTACCCTAAATCTGTATACTGTAGCATCCTAATCTGAATCATTTCCCCATTCTTAAATACAGATACTGTTGGATTTTAGAAGATGTAGAATAAGAGGGCAGCTTTTAAAAAGTATCAAATGTTATAAGCTGACTTAAAATGTCAGGGATACAACATAAAGAGGAAGAAAGGAGGAGGAAAAAATATGGTAGAACCTTTAGGGCTAACTAGCTTATAGTTTTTCATGAGCTTGCATGCCTATAAAACATTTCTTCAGATGCAATACTAAGTGGTATGAAGGCCTCAGATACATAGAGCATATTTATACAGTTGTGGGAGTGGAACAGAATGCAGTAAGATACAGAAAGATGCAAATGATTACTTTTTTCTCAAAAATAATTTCAGTAGCATAATTTGAATATGCTAAAAATTCAATGTTAGATGTGTTTTCCTAATCTGAAATCTGTGGAAAATTTAAAATTTACCTTGCCCCAGTCTTCTGTGACATACATGTGTTGCAAAAGGGTATTTTGAACATCTTGGTGAGACAGAAGTGGTGAGGAGATGGAGATGGACTTTCCAGTATTGCTGCCTTGTGTTTAATAGGAAACAGTAACTAGCTTTCGAATGGCAAGCCAGGTACCATGGAAGGCTGTGGCTGTGGCACCATATTGGAAAGGCTTTGACCCTGACATAAGAAGTTAAAGTGCCTGGCACAAAATAACTTCTTGGGAAACTGATTGATTACAACGCTAACTCGCAGTGAACGAAAATCACTTTGTTACTCCTGAATTACCACTTGTTCATTTTTTTGGAAGCTCTTGTTCCACCAGTGCTGCCAGGAAGGGAGAGCCACAATGGCAAATTTTATTTTCTTCAATTTTCTTTATTTTGTTTTATTTATATTCTTCCTTTCTCGCAATATGAAACACAATGCAGCTTACAGAAAGGATAAAACAAGATACATTGAAAACATGGATTATATTTTATTTTAAAAAAATACAATTAAATGAGCTATCATATTAAAACACTGATAATTTAATACTCTGAATGTGTGCCTTGAAGTCACCTCTCAACTTATGGAACACCATGAATTTCACAAGAGTTTTCTTAGGCCAGGAATATTAAAAAATGATTTGCTATTGCCCTCCTCTGAAATGCAACCTACAGCAACTGGTATTCCTTGGCAGTCCCTCATCCAACCCATTAACTAGGCCTGATCCTTCTTGGCTTTCGAGATCAGACTGGAGCTGGTGACTTTAAAACAGTATAGAATATTTTAAAAGCATAACAATAGGGTAAAAGTACAATGCAAACACACACACACACACACACACACACACACACAGAGCTAATTCCATCTGTCTCCTGTGGAGATGTCCAAGACCATTTAGGTGGGACACTGCTGGAAATAAATTTTGAGACATGCCCTGTAAATGAAAAGGATCCACAGGTTTTTTTATATATTATTTTATGATTAGCTTACTTACTAATTCTCTACTCACTGATGTCCATTATAAGATTATCCTGCTAAAATTAGGTTGGAACATATAGTACTGTATGTCTTTAACGAATTAAGCATTATATAGCTTCTGAAGAGAAAAATGGTTGTATAAATTATATTTAAAACTAGCAATAGGAAGGATAGGCTCTGTTGACTGAGTCAGTATTTGTTAAGGTATTTTCATGTGATCTTTACAGGTTATACACTTCAAAAATCTAAGTGAATTTCTTGCTGCAAGAAAGACAGATATGGCTGCAGAATATGGAGTCCGACACTGTTATCCGATTTGCTATTCTGAGCTCCTTGGAGGACACGGAAGACACAAAAAACACAGGGCACTAGGAAAATTTTCAAGAATTGACTGTACTGGATGAAGCTAATATTTGATAAAGCCCCTGACCTGAATACAATGTGTGGTATAATATAGTATATACACTTTTAAAAAATGATGGGAGGGTTTTTTTTCAGTCACTGCTATCTTAGTAAGGCAGTTAATGGAAGTGGGGGGGAAAAGGCTTTTTCAAAAAAAAATATTTCTAAGATTATCATTAGAGGGGTATAGCACTACATTGTAGAATGCCATAATGCTGCTCTGGAGAAAAAGGTATTATAGCATTATAGAGGTATAGTGCTATACTCTGATAACGCTAAGAAAGCAAGGAGGGAAACTATTTCCAATCATATCCTCCATTAACCACCTTGCAAAACAGCAGTAACTGGAAAGATCTTTATTCTCATTTAGTTTTTTAAAGAAGCATTATAGTAGATATAATGCCATATTCACTATAATGCCACAATGCTACATTTGGGGGAAAAAAGTAATATAGGAATATAAAGGCATGCTGCTACGGTTTTATAATGCTAATTTTATAAAGAGAAAATTATTAGAACAAACCCTTTCCTGTTGCTCAACCACCTTGCTAAAATGGTGTAGTATATAGAATCATGTTCCTTAGGTAGTATTATATGTGATGCTCTATGTGAGCCAGTGTGATCTGGTGGTTTGAGTGCTAGGACACCAGAAGAACAGAGTTCAAATCCCCACTCAGCCACCGAAACCTACTGAGTGACCTTGTACAGGTCACACTCTCTTAGCCCCATCCCAGCAAATCCTGCCAAGAAAACCCCATGATTGTTTCTCCTTAGGATCTCTATAAGTTGGAAATGACTTTAAAACACACAACAATAGCCAATGCTACGTATAATGCCCTATGTAGCATTGTAAGGGTATACTGTTATATCACCATCAGGTGTATAGCTGCAGAGGTCATGAGGGGATTGCCTCCCCAAGTAAGAATTCTGCCCTCCCTATGAAATTTTCCTTTCTAGCACTGCAAGGAGTGAGACATTGAAAAGGTTCACATCTAGGACTTTTGCCTTTGCTGTGTTCTCATTCCCTTGTTTACCTTGCTTGACCTTTTTCTTTAGATGCCTAAACTGTGTTTCTAAATGCTCAGCTAGAGTTTTAAGTCACTGCAATACTAGAAATTTGGGACTGTAAGAAAATTTCATGGGGGGGGGGTAGAATTCTTATTCACAGATAATGCCCTCATTTTGCCTCCCTGTAACTACACCCCAAAATATAGTTTTATTACTTTAAGCCACATTTTGCAACTTCAGTACTTTTAAAACACACACACCAGTGTTTTACAGTCAGCATGGTGTAGTGATTTGAGTGCTGGATTACACTCAAGGGTTTGAATCCCTGCTGGACTGTGGAAACCCTTTGGGTGGCCCTGGGCAAATTACACTCTCAGCCTCAGAGGAAGGCAAAGGCAAACCCCCTCTAGACCCATTTAAGCGTGGTTTCAGACTTGGTTATGGGATGGAGGCAGTTTTGGTCATCTTGATGGATGACCTGTGCAGGGAACTGGATGGGGGAATGTGTCCATTTTGGTTCTGCTGGTCCTCTCTGAGACTTATGATACCATCAACCATGGTATCCTTCTGAGTCATCACGTTGGGATAGGTCTTGGAGGAACTGCTCTACAGTAGTTCCACTCTTTCTTGGAGGTACATTCTCAGAGGGTGCTGCTAAGGGATTCCTGCTTGATTCCTTGGCCATTGGCCTATGGAGTCCCTCAGGGTTCAGTCTTGACCTCTATGGTATTTAAAATCTACATGAAACCACTGGGAAAAGTTATCTGGAGTTTGGGGGTCAGGTGCCATCAATTTGCTGATACCCAGCTATATTACTCCTTTCCACCCTAATTCCAAGGAAGCTGTTCCTGTGCTAAACCAATGCTGGACAACTCTAATGGACTGAGCAAGGGCAAACAAATTGAAGCTTAATCCAGACAAGACAGAGGTATTCCTGGTCAGTTGAAAGACAGATCTGGGAACAGAAATCCAGCCTGTGTTAGATGGGGTTACACTCCCCCTGAATACACAGTTTGCAGTTTGGGGTTGCTGCTGAATTCAGTTCTGAGCTTGGAAGCCAAGGTTTCAGCAGTGACTAAGAGTGCTTTTGCATAGTTAAAGCTGGTGTGCCATCTGCACCCATTCCCAGAGAAGTTGGATGTGGTCACAGTGGTGTATGCCTTGGTTACATCCTGTTTGGATTACTGTAATGTGCTTTATGTGGGCCTGTTTTTAAAAAGTGCTCAGAAACTTCAGTTGGTCCAAAGAGCTGCAGCCAGTTTATTAACTGGAGCTGGCTATGAGGAGGATGACCTATAAAATCCTATACAGCTTGGGCCCACCTTATCTGAAAAACTGTTATCTCTCTTTATGAGCCCAGTTGAGATCTAAGATCACCCAGAAAGGCCCTTCTCTCTCTCCTATGACCTTCTCAGGGTCATTTAATGGGAACAAGGAGAGGTCCTTCTCCGTGGTCGCTTCCAGACTTTGGAGTTTTCTCCCTACAGAGGCTAGGATGGCCCCCTCCTTGCTCTCTTTCCATTGGCAGGTCAAAACATTTTTGTGCCACCAGGCTTTTATAAATGACTAGGTTTAAGCTTTTAATGCTGTGTGGTTCTATTTTTAAGTTTTGTGTAGTCTTTTAATGTAATTTAATATTTTTAATGTGTAATGTTTTAACCTCATAAATCATTTTCTAAATCTTACATTTATACTTTCATAGAATCATAGAATCATAGAAATGTAGAGTTGGAAGAGACCACACGGGCCATCCAGTCCAACCCCCTGCCATGCAGGAACACTCTCAAAGCACTCCCGACAGATGGCCATCCAGCCTCTGCTTAAAAACCTCCAAAGAAGGAGACTCCACCACACTCCGAGGCAGCATATTCCACTGCCGGACAGCCCTGACTGTCAGGAAGTTCTTCCTGAGGTTCAGGTGGAATCTCCTTTCCTGCAGCTTGAATCCATTGCTCCTTGTCCTGGTCTCTGGAGCGGCAGAAAACAAGCCCTCTCCCTCCTCTACATGGCATCCCTTCAAATATTTAAACAGAGCTATCATGTCCCCTCTTAACCTTCTCTTCTGCAGACTGAACATACCCAGCTCTCTAAGTCTATCCTCATAGGGCTTGGCTTCCAGGCCCTTCACCATTTTGGTCGCCCTCCTCTGGACCTGCTCCAGCTTGACCATGTCCTTCTTGAATTGGGGTGCCCAGAACTGGACACAGTATTCAAGATGAGGTCTAACCAAAGCAGAGTAGAGTGGTACCAGTACCTCCCTCGATCTAGACACCATACTCCTATTGATGCAGCCAAGAATTGCATTGGCTTTCTTGGCTGCCGCATCACATTGCTGACTCATGTTCAGCTTGTGGTCTATTAAGACTCCTAGATCCCTTTCACACGTACTGCCATCCAGCCACGTGTCCCCCATCCTATATTTCTGCATTCCATTTTTTCTACCTAAGTGTAGGACCTTACACTTCTCTCTGTTGAATTTCATTTTGTTAGCCTTGGTCCAGCTCTCCAATCTGTCCAGGTCATTTTGAATTTTGATCCTGTCCTCTGGCGTATTAGCAACCCCTCCCAATTTGGTGTCATCTGCAAATTTGATGAGCATGCCCTCTATTCCTTCATCCAAGTCATTGATGAAAATATTGAACAGCACTGGGCCCAGGACAGAACCCTGTGGCACCCCGCTAGTCACTTCTCTCCAGGATGAAAAGCAGCCATTGGTGAGCACCCTCTGGGAACGGTCAGTCAACCAGTTACAGATCCACCTGACAGTAGCTCTGTCCAGCCCACATTTTACTAGCTTCTTTGCAAGAATGTCATGGGGAACTTTGTCAAAGGCCTTACTGAAATCGAGATATGCTACATCCACAGCATTCCCTTCATCTATCAAGCTAGTAACTCTATCATAAAAAGAGATAAGATTAGTCTGGCAGGACTTATTTTTGAGAAATCCATGTTGACTTCTCGTGATTACCGCGTTGCTTTCTAAGTGATTAGAAACTGACTGCTTAATGATCTGCTCCAGGATCTTTCCGGGTACAGACGTCAGGCTGACTGGGCGATAATTATTTGGATCCTCTTTTTTTCCCTTCTTGAAGATGGGGACAACATTTGCCCTCTTCCAGTCCGCTGGAACTTCTCCTGTCCTCCAAGATTTCTGAAAGATTATAGCAAGCGGTTCCGAAATGACCTCTGCCAGTTCTTTTAATATCCTAGGATGCAATTCATCTGGCCCCGGAGACTTGAATTCATCCAGTGTGGCCAGGTGTTCTTGTATCACCTCTCTACCTATTATGTGCCGCATTTCCCCTGCTTCCTCACCTGCTCCCCAACCACCAGGTTGAGTGCTTGTATCCTTCTGGGAAAAAACTGAGGCAAAGAAGGTGTTAAGTAGTTCTGCCTTTTCTCTTCCCCCTGTTAGTAATTCGCCATCTTCTCTGCGCAGCGACCCTATCGCCTCTTTCTTTTTCATGAATGTTTTGTATTGTTTTTAATTTGTATTGTTTTAATGCTGTTAGCTATTTTTAAGTCCCATTATTGGGAGAAAGGAGGGATATAAATGAATAAAATAACTAACTAAATAAATAATCTTGCTAAGAAAACCCAGTGATATTTGTCTTAGGGTCACCATGAGTTAGAAATAATAACAAAAAAGATTTATTGAATTTATTTGTAGCTGTGTGCCTTCAAGTTAATTCCAATTTATAGCAATCCTATCCTAAGGTTTTCTTGGCAAGATTTATTCAGAGAAGGTTTGCTATTGCTTTGTTCTTAAGCTGAGGAACTGTCATGCTAAGAACACTGCTGTGGAGAAAGCACTGTAGGATGTATGCACAGAATATGCGTAATATCCCCAAACAGTGTGGAAACTGATAAGTCTGTTACAAATCTGTCTATAGCATGCAGCAGATAAGGAATGATTTATTGTCCCCAGAAACCTTCTCTCTGGAATTATCCATAATAATTTTAAGACAACATTAGTGATTTTGTGATTCTGAATGTATATTTCTTTATATCCTGTGCTCTGTTCTATCCCACCGAATGCAGTAATTATTTTAAAAGGTTTATATAGCTTAAAATAACCTTCTTGGTGAACTTGTTGGCTTTGTGTCTTTCCAAATAATAATCAGAGAACCCAATTCAAATGAGGACAATATCAGTGGCAAAGCTTTAACTTCCTTGTATCCAGTCACAGGCACAATTTGGATTTGGGAGTGACCATAACTATTTAATTTTTTTTTTTTAAAGTGCTGATTACACACATAACATCACTTCTCATTTAGCTCAGGGAAGCAAGAAGTATGAGAACTTGTGAGCTTGTACTCTGCATCCATTTTACAGGGGCAATATGTTTGCTTTACTTCTGTAATGGAGCAAACCCATGAAGATGCATGGAATTATTTTCCCAGCTAAAGTACAGAAATTTTCTGTCTTAATAAACTGGTAAAAATATTATAATTGCTATCATTTCTGACTATCCTTGAATCTTTGCTGTAAGAGATTTGAAACAGCATGACTGTAACAACGTTAATATGAAAGATTGCTTAGACAAGTTTTAGATTTATCATTCGGGAAGGAAATATAAGTATGTGTATGTGAATTTTCCCATTTTTTTTCCATTTCAGACCTTCACATCAGTCTTCACTGCCTGAACAGCCCAAAGGTATCGTGTCATATTTTCCCATATTTCTGCCTATAATCTTAAGTAATTTCTTCTGCCTTTCTGGCTTACTGTTAAGTCACCAAACTAAAGCTAATACACTCTTAGGGGATTTAGCTAAAACAGAAGCACTAGAATTTATGAACTTGAAGGTATCAAGGAGTTAAGCTACAAATACAGGGCACACCTTTATACTTATCAAATAATTGTTTTAGTTTTCCCCTCTCCTGTTTGACTGGCTGTAAAATCCCTTTTTTCCCCACGGTTCTGCTGTGTCTGCTCTTTTCACTGGAAATACCAGGAAGTGAGCACAATGCCTATCACATGGAAAGTGTGGCAAACAGCCAGCCCCATCACTACCTTCCTCTCCTACATCAAAAGTGTAAGGGGCATGCAGTAGATCAGAATTATCCTTTTGCCTTCTCAGTGCTAGAAGCCATTTGCTACCAGACAAAGAGGCCAGACACTGGGTTGTGAGTTAAGTGAGATGGCCACAACTTTAATTATACATACTTGCCTGCTGTATTCAATATACAATTCCCCTATGTGTAGTGAAAGGGCAAAAGAAGGGAACACAGGGTTCCATGGATTCCAGTCCAACCCATGCTCACTAGAGCCTTCTGCAACAGGTGTCTGGTAAACATGTGGCAAAACTTGCCATAATTTCCAATCTCTCCTCTTGAGGAGAGCGACCCTGAAGATGCCCAAACTACAGATCAGTCACCCTTTTCAAATCTATCCAGCAATCCCAGGGTATCCCTCCTCCCAATTTTAACTCATGCCCAATGTCCCCTTTTCCATCTCATATGCACCAGTTGTGATGAAACAGCATAACAATTCCATTGATGGATGGCAAAAGCAAAGATGCATCATATTTCCCTCAAGGCCCACATGAAGGGGGGGAGGGCCCATGGAAAGAAAGAAAAAACATACAATAACATGGAAAAATTCCTTCTGGGCCCCAAAGGCTACCAGCTGCAGCCTGGGGAAGCATAATGATACAAGGGAGGGAGGGTGGGTTGTGCTGAAGGTTCAGTGGAAAATGGCTGATCAAGCATTACTTAGGCCCATCTACAGTCGGCCCTCCACATTTGCAAATTTAAGATTTGTGAATTTGATTATTTGTGAGGTGTTTTCTTTGTCCTTACTTGGGCAAAGGACAAGGGTAAGGCAGGGAAGAGTGAGGGGAGGGAAGATTGCTTAGGTAAATGACAAGAGGTGGGAGGGGAGAGGAACGAGGAGAGAAGGAACAGATGTACATTCCCTCACTTGCTCAGTTGGAAAAGATGGGGAAGATATTCATGGTTTTTCATTTTCACAAGTGTCCTGTGCCCCAAATCCTCATTAAAGTAGAAGGGTCACTGTAGAGGCTTGCTTGAGATCCTATGATTTCACAAGATTTGAAGTCTCACAAAATTTTAAGCTAGATCTGTCATGTGATTCATCACCAAGTCTCGCGATGGAAGAATCTTTGGGATTGGGAGGAAGGTTCATTTGGGATTTAATTTAATTTCATTTATTCCCATTTAATTTTCTTATTACTTTTAGAATTTAATTATTACTTACTTTTGACAATGTAATTATCACAATGTAACAATTACAACTTAAGTTATTATTATACTTATCGAGAATGGTGCTGAAGGGGGCATAGAGACCTCTGACAACATCTGCCACAGTGTCTCCTAGGAGACACACTGGTCTCCTGAGTCCAACTCCGAGGGTGTCCTCTCGATAGTGGAAACAGAGACACTCCGTGCTCATCAGAGAGGATCAGACGTGGGTACCGGGAGTTCAGTAGTGAGGGCAGAGTGTTCAGCAAACAAATGTTCTATAGCAATGACATATCCTCCAACATCTAACAGATGAAAACTGGGCCATATGTGGCTGAGCAACAGCAGAGTGTGTTCAGATGAGTGTGGCCATGTAACAAGAACACATAAAACTCTGCTATTTTAAACAGAGAAACCTAGGAGTGTATGTACTGAGTTTAGGAACGCCTGAGCCTACAAGAGCCTACTTCCTTTTCCTCTCCCTTATCCTGAGCTAATTCAGTACTAGCTACTTTTTCATTTTGAATTCCCCAGCAATTGAGGTAAGCCAGGATGAATATGGAGAGTGGGAGGAGGACAGAGAGAAGACAGAACATTTTAAAAGCAGCTGCCAAAGTGAGGCAGCAGAGGATTAACCAGGGCTAGTCCTACCAAACTGGGATGATTCGAGGGTACACAATGGCAAAGGAGGTATGGGTGGCAAGTTTGGTAGCAGCAAAATTGGTGATGGAGTCTGACCTGTCAGCAGCAGTGTAGAGAGCTGTGCAAAATCCTTGGGGAGTAGGCAGCCAATGGACTACAGGTGGTACACTCCCAACCTCATATTAGGGTTGGCCCCACCTCATAGGTATGGTTGTTACTCCTGTCAGAAGAAGAAGAAACAATACTGTAGCTGAGGAAAATGGAGCTGAGATAGGGAGTCAGAGCCTACTGTTTTTGCAGTTGAGTGGGTTGAAGGTGGATTGAGGAGCAGATCCCAATGCGAAAGCTGTCTATTCATCAAAACTCTACTAGCTTTAAACATGGTGTGAAAGCAGGAAGGGGAATTCAGCTGCTTACTTGGCACCTCTACCTGAAGATAAACAACAAAGGGGAAAAGTCAGGCAGCCTACAGCATATCCCGGTGGGAGTGTGCTGCAAAGTTGAAAACCAACAGGACTCAACAGTGCAAAAGATCCCTGAATTAGCAAGGAGATAATGATTGGAAAGATATGCCAAGAACTGAAGCAAATCACACCTTCTCCAACAGGAAACAGAAAACTGTCCTTATTTTCACTAGTCTGTTGGATCTGGAGAATGTTTTCTCCTAGCCCAAATATAATAATCAATCAATAAGATCCACAGAAGAAGAATATAGTTGATATGTGCCATGCAACTGAGATAAAACAGTTCCATTTCAGCAATGTACTGTGTCCAAATGTTCCCTATCCAATACATGTGCATCAAGAGGGAGATTATTTTTTTAGAAGAATAATGTATTAGTGGCAGCAAGTTCCAGATTTATGCATATTATGAAGCATACTATTATATTCAGGGCAGGCAACTTGTGGCATCCAGATTGCAACACCATTCATTCTTCACCATTCACCAAAGTGGCTAGATCTGATGGGAGTTGTAGTCCAGCACCTTCTGTATTGCCACTTGTTCCTGATTCTTGCATTACTTTGCTAAAAGAAAGGACTACAGAAATACCGTACCTGAGGAGCATTTCTCCTCAGAGAAATATAATGGAAATGGAAATGGAAATGGAAACGTACAGAATGTTCATTGTGTTGAAAAACAAAAAGTTTTACAAATTAAAGGCCCAAATTCAGGAAGGTCTCTTATAGGAAAAAAAAATTCTAATGAATGAGCTCGATCTAATAGTTGGTTTTAAGTAAACCCATCAAATTAATACATCAATAGATGTCTGGACTTACCGAGTTCCCATTGATTCAGTGGGACTGCTCTGGCTGGGTAAAATATTGGCTTTAAGCCAATGAGGACTGCATAAGAACATAGTGGCATTTTTGTGCATCTCAGGTCTGAGACTGGATAACATTTATGTGGATTGCTTTTTCAGTGTGTATTCATTTTTCATCCATGTCACTGTAGCTACAATGGAAGCCATCTACCCCACTGGTCCGTACTCCAAACCTAAATCCTCTTATTGGTCCATCAATTTAAGTTACTGCCATAATGGTGCTGTATATATGCTGCCTTATTTGGTAGTGCAGCCATTACTACATCACACTTAGGTGTTTGAATATACTCACTGGGTTCAAAATCATCCTTAATATACTAAAAGAAAAAGATGTCCTATGTGGTGAAAGACTGCAGCTATATTTCTTTTTTAAAGCCAATGTAGTGTAGTGGTTTGAGCACTGTACTACAACTCTGGAGACCGGGGTTCAGTTCTCCACTCGGCCATAGGTGACCTTGAGTGCGTCGCACACTCTCTGCTCCAGAAAACCCTATGATAGGTTTGCCTTAGGGTCAGCATAAATCAGAAATGACTTGAAGGCACACAACACAACAATTTCTTCTTTTAGATTTTTCCAGGATTGCAAACTTACGCTGAAGTACACATACAGAGAGAGCTAAACATGGTGAAGCAGTTGGTATTGGATGCATACATTGTTCCAGTAATACTTAGTATTTGTTTTGATTTGCCTCAGCAGTATCTAAATGTTATTTTTTATGTTCAGCACCTCCAACCCCTGTTTACACACATGAAAAGCTCCTTCAAAGTATTTTTCTCCTGGCTAGGATGGTGTTTAATGAAAAGTACAGTATTTGCTATGAATAAATGCAGAGATGAAAATATGTGAGATACAATCTAGCTGAGCACTTGGCATTTGGCATGATTACAATAATAACACACATACATGAATCTTTCAGTCTGATCACACGGTGGGAGGCAAACTTCTTTGACCTGTGAGGCTGATCTGTGAACTTTGTCAAAAAATTCAAAACCACACAGTTGCGGTTAGTGCATCCTATTAGCATAATTTGCCACCCAAGATGTAAATGTGCGCTATACAAAAGCACACCGCAAAAAAAGAAAAGTGGCGCATTAGAACTGGAGAGAAGGGAATATTTACATTGGATTATGCTTGCTGGTTTTGATTACATGTTTGCCATACGCTTGTATCACAGAAGCTCTCCTAAGATCATCTTGGGATGATATTTATCGTGAACTTTGGGACAAGAAGGTGGGGCATGTGGACCAAAGAATACGTAAAAAATCAAATTCAGTCTACAGAATAGAAGGGCAACAACAAGGAGGGTACTTTTATTTTTCTGCTTCTTGTCAAAGTCCTAAAATAGGTTGGGGGAAGTATTTGAACATCCACGTTTGAAGATAGTACAGAATCACATTCCAAAGCTGCTTCAATAAAAATGCATACAGATTTCCCCAACCCAACCCAATTTTTCTGTAAAAGGAATGTTTGTAGGACCTTACTTTTAACTGAAGCTTGGTTTTAAAAAAAGAAAAGAAAAAGTCTGTTCAGAATTCAAATGATGGAGGTTGTTTCTCTCTCCCTCTCCCTCTCCCTCTCTCTCTCTCTCCCTCTCTCCTACCCCTGAAATTAAAATGTGTCGGAATGCTCAGCACAGCTTTTCACTCTCTCTTGAATGGGCCCTTTAGTTTTTCACACCAAGGTGTCCTTCGGGGTGCCAGGTCAGGCTACCAAAACAGCTTCTAGGAGGGGATTAGGACCAATTAACATCTCTGTACACAAAAGCTACTGGCAGCTGAACAGGCGGCCTGGTGGCCCGTTCGGAGGCTGCATTTTAAATAAGGGCCTTCTGTACTTGAGCTCAAGTGGGAAGAGGCGGAGAAAGTTTTTATTTATAATTGAAAAGCGTTGCTCCCAGATAATGTGTGAATAAAGGCAGAGTGGTGTTCAGAAGTATCTAACAAATATCATTTGAATATTGTCCTTTATTGTATTAATTCCCATCAAGGATACAGTAACAATACAGGATTTCATACTACATATTGAGAAGAATTTCTTTAGTCCTTTGGAGCAAAACAACAACAACAACAACAACAGATTAATCCTTGGATTCCATCAGGATCTTTTTTAGATTTTTGTCTGTGATTTGTTTAAAGGGTTTGCATTCACATTAGGGAGCTGCTGTGGCAAAGCGATAAAAATATCTTTTGAGATAAAATTTCAGAGTATCCATGATGACAGCTGCTATCATGAGGATAACTGCTGTATGAGACTTCTTGTTTATGGTGAAATAAAAGACATGTTTTTACAGACAGGCAACAACCTTGTTTATTAATTGAATTTATCCATATTTTATTTTTCCTGTGAGTGGAAAAACCGGTGTGAGATGGACACATTCTATGTGAAAAATATCGATGGTAAAGAAGCCACTCTTGTATCCCTTCTCCCCTGCCCATTCCTCTGCTCAAACTTCCAGCTTCCCATGGCTGATTCTCATTAAATTAAAAAACAAGCAAAAGCTTCTGATATGGACTCTTTGCTTTGGTCTTTCATGTTCCTACAGTTAGCTTTTTAAAAAATAACAAGGATCAGAACATTTATTTTAAAAAATTAACATGCTTACGCCAATCAGATGGAACAAATGATCACTGACTGAAGTATACTATTTGATGCTACCTAAGAACCTGAACAGTATTTGAATAATTTCCAGATATGGCCCCTTAAAATTGTCACCCTCTGTAATACTAACTGAGTGGCAAAGCAAACAGAAAGAGTAACCAATAGATTTCGTACATGTATACGTACTTAAAGAGCTCAAGTGATAACAGTAAGGGTTGTAGTTAGTACCATATAACACAGGCTTATGCTGACAATGATATCCATGCATTTGCGGGAATTGCTTTCAAATTCGGTCATTTGAACCATTTTTTTCCCAGCTAATAATGATGAAGATAACAACAGCAGCAATGACAACAAGAGTGCTGCTTCATCCTGGCTGAGAAGGAAATTTCTTTTTGGCTCCTCTTTCAACCATTTTTCCACATTTTTTATTAAAAATATGAATGCAATAATCTCCATCAGAGAAAGAAAAGGGGGGGAAAAAAACATTGACTTGGCATCCCAGTGCCTATGAATTTTAAAGAAGAAAGAATTATAATGGGAAAGAGTGCTAGGAGACTGTTTTAAAAACAACAGGAATCAATGGAAGGAGGGTTTTTTTTTCCAAAGGGGGAATAAAAGAATGAAAAAAAAATAGGCGCTGATTTCAATGGGTAACAATTAGCCTGGCTCCATTGATGGCATGGAACTTAGCCAGTTTATATCAGCTGAAGAGCTGGCCCAGTATAAGTACTTGGTCCTCGATCAAAACATTCTTAGCGGTATTTAGTCATTTGTTTTAAGGAAGCAAGAATTTCTAACTGTCGCGGCAAATGGGAAACCCCATAATTATGATCATTTTCAGCCTCGGGATTTTATAAATAACGACAAACTCCACTCCAGTGAGATATTTTAGAGCAAACATTAAATGTTCTCAATGCATGGCTCCCCACCACCACCACACACAACTCCCTCGCTCAATTTCTTCCTCCTGCCTGCCCTCCCCCCTTTTTTTCCTTGTCTTTAGTTTCAGATACTGTATTGTGTTTCTTCCGACATGTTGATTCTACCTCATGTTTAACGGTAATTGGCAGTGGTCTAGGTGGGGATGGAAACATTGTTATGTTTTGTTCATTTTTCACACTTCAGCAGTTATGCCTTTCTTTCCCTCAATGTATGCTTATTAGTGTATGAAATGCAGGTGTGTGGGAAATAGCAAGCGCGCATTGACAGGTTACTTTGTTGGCCACTGCCTAATTAGTAGCATAGTGGGTGCACCCTGCTAAGCTTTAGTGTGATGCAGTGGAGCTGGTCTGTTCTAATTTCCTCACAGCTTTGATATTCGCCAAGAGATTGACGGTTAGCACAAAAAGCCAAAGCACGACAGAGGCCTGCAGAAACAATGGCCGCTCTTGCTTGTAGACACCACAGATGTGAGAGAAAGCTGACTAAAAACAATTGGCTGACACTGTCTAATTGTCTCCAATGTCAGCATCATTAATGTTTTCCCATGTAAAAAGTAAAAGGCCAAGGTTGTATCCTCCCTTTATTTTGAGTCACATGATTATGTAACTTGCTGAGATTCAGATTAAGTGTTAATTGTATTTGTGCAATAAAAGAAACTGAAGCTACCTTGAATTTAATGAATATGTACTTAATTAATTTGACAGCCTTTATCCTTATTACCTATTCAGATAATCACAATCAGAATTAATAACATTTATAAGCAATTAAAATTACAGCCTATTGAATGATAATATATGTTTACAGCTCTCTCTCTCTCTCTTTTTTCCGCTGATATGCAAATTATGAATACTTATTAGCCAAGATGTTGTTTGCCTGCCAGGATGATTCTTGTCTGTGTGTTAACAGCAACAAACAACAGTAATCACTTCAATGTGTAATAGTGCCTTTCACAATCAGACAATTTCCTGAAGCACAACACAGGACCATGTCAAGAAAGGACTGGAAGAACTTATCAGTAATTGCTAAATTGCAAAGATAAGAGGTTACCTGGAAAAACAAAATGCACCTCACCTCTTTCAAACCACATATAACAGGAAAGAAAGACAAAGCATGTCATTCTCTAATAGGTCTACTATTTCAAAGTGTTATTTCTATAGGATAAACAAGAAAAAATAATTGTACATTATATAGCTATTCCATGCCCTGCCTTGAAATTCCAGCTGAATTTTACATTGGACTATTTCTAATTGTGTAGCTTTGTTGGATCCCTTCCAGCTCATATCAGCTGAAGAGAACAGTCTACAATTCTAAGCACTTTGAAGGCACGTAATTATTCTTACACTTAGCTCTTAGGCTGGTGAATAAAAAAAATGCTGCCATCCAGGGTTTAATCCTGGATGATGATGCCAATCTCAGCTGAATTACGGCGTGCTAAATTGGGAAGGAGGGTGGGATTAGCTGCTCTTTGCTTTGCCCACTGGATTTCCAGTTTCAGCATCTGCATTGACTTGACGGACAGGAAGGAGGTTGCCATGGTTCACTGACATTCCACCTCACTGAGCAGGTGCCCTGTCTGACAATCCACTAAGCTGCAGTGCCTGTGTGTGTTGCTGCATGCTCAGAATAGGAAAGGGATTCTGGTAGTTTACCACCCACCCTGCTAGTGAGCAGTCTCCCCTTCCAGTCTAATGGAGGCAGCATTGGAAGCGCTGTTGAAAACCCTACAACAACCACTCAGGACCTCATCCTGTCTGATGTAGTTAGCCAGGCGCATGCTACATTTGGTGTTCTTCTTCAGGTCTTGTATGTGAAAGAACCATATCCTGTTGCCATGAATGATTCAGTCACATATGGGCTTTTGGAAATTTCTGATTTTTTAGTTTTATTCACCCCAAGTTCTATACTTCTGAAGGAGGGTGCAGTGAGAAATGAGCCATTGGGCCTCACATAACTTCTCCCTTGTGTTGAATATTTCATGCTTGAAAAGGTGTTGAAGCATTGTAATTATGGAAATTTCTGATTGGAAACTTCCAAATTCTACATTGAACAAAAAAAGAAACAACTTTTCTCAGCTCTGCTTTTAACACTTTGCAAGCATTACTTTTAAGAATGTAAGGAAGTTGTTGTCCAGAAAGTTTTCCAAGACCTGCTTTGTACCAAAACATCCAAACTTTTCCCAGCTCTGTTTTTAAACACTTTCCCAAGTACTTTTAAGAGCACACGGGAGTTTGTAATCCAATGAAAGAAACTTTCCCAAACAAAAAGGAAGGTTTTCAAATTGATTTTAATAGCTTGCTCCTATTGACCAGCACTTTTCACTGATCATGTTATTTTTTTTCCTTTTTAAAAAAATAGCCTGATTGTGGAATCTTCCCATCCCCAAAATAATACATATCATAAACCTTCTAATATTGCTAATAATTACCAAGCACCAAATATTTCAAGGAGGTGGAAATGAAGGTCGATTCTAAAGCAAGCCTTATTGAGCCTGAGATGAAAATGCTGAGAATCTAACGCAGCCCATTTTTCAAGGTTCTATTTGTACCAGAGCATGAGGAGAGAGCTGGAAATAGAAAGAAAGGAAAGCAGAAGGAAGAAGATGACTGTAGCTAGGAGACTCTGGGAAGGAGGGAAAAGAGTCTGAGGGAGAGGGAGGGATGGGTGAGGAAAGACAAGAGCCAAGGGAACCATCAAGGGAGGAGAAGGGAAAAGAGGGTAGGAAAAGGGGAGGGAAACTGGGGAATGAGAGAAAAGATGTGTGAAACTGAGAATTGCGGGGAGAGGAAGAAGGAGAAGAGTAGGGAAGAAGAATACATTTAACCAGGAATTGGGAAGGGAGGCAAAATAGAACAGGAAAAAGAGAAAGAGAGGGACAAGGAAAGGAAGAAGATGAGAATAGGTAGGAGGTGTAATGGCGAGGGTCGGGGGAAGATAAGAGAGAGAAGGGAAGGAAAAAATGTTTCAGCAGGATTTGGACAGAGAAAGAGAAAAAGAGAGAAGTGAAGAATGATAAAAGAAGGGATTCAAGTGCCTAAGGAAAGTTGATGGGGAAAAAATGTCCGTACTATGTTTGCCTAATAATAGTACAACCCACATAAGCCCCAGGCAATGAAAGGAAATTAGAGTGTTAATTTCAACCATTTAGGACAGAGTAAGGAAAGAACAGAATTTTACATTTATCAATAAGATAGTGAAAAAAAGTGATTCTTTAGGACCACATCAGGCAACTTATGAGGCAGCTCAATATTTTACCTCGCTGAACACTGCTTTCTATTGAGCTGGTGTGGTTTGAGGAATTTTGAGTGAGGCAGGAAGAAGGTGGCTAAACAGCTTCTCTGGAAAGTCCACAGCAGTTCTTTGAAAGCAGCATCAGGGACTGGTAGTGCAGGGTTTTTTTTTCTTTTTTCTGTCTCTGCTTTTACCCATGCTGAAGGAAATCTGGAAACCCTACCTTCAACTGTATTTATCTGGATCCATTCCAGTCTGGGTTTAGGCCTAATTTTGAGAGAGAAATTGCCTTGCTTTGTCTTGGTGAATGTTCCGCGCTTGATACATCACAGATGAAATCTGTCTCTTATATTGTACATATGATGACATTCAAACATAACCCAGTCAAGAAACCAAATCTCTGAAAAATATTCAACTTTTGTCCTTAGTATGAGATCCTACCACAATTGTATGTATTATGTCTTTCATTGTGTGCTCAGAGACCTCAGACTTAAATTTCATATAGCAACCTATTTTCAGGATATTTATCTGCACATATGATATTTCAGTTGATCTCATTGCTATTGTTAAAAGACCTAGAGTTGCCATTCCTTAAACTCTTTGCAGGACCTCTCATTCAGAAGTTTAAGCTTATACAATGCCATCTTTAGGACTGAAAGCTACCACTTAATGCTAAAAAGGGTACAATCTGTTTATATCTGCCTGGACAACCTAGTCCTGTGTATAGCACAGAGAACATGTGATAGCTTCACCTAACCCTTCACAAACAGATTACCAGACATTTCTGAACAAAATATTTCTCGACCATTTGAGAAACAGACAACTGGGGATATTCACAAAGGTATGCAGAGGCCAGAAGACATCTTGCCATAGTTGGCTCTTGCTAATTGCTTGGGTAATGCCTTCCTATTCTTGTGTGGTTAACACAAGAATGATGTGATCTATTGCAAAATGAAGTCAGTGCCTGCTCCAGCTGTTGAGATGCATAGGTTCTTTGTCTCCTATCATTCCATGTCAACTTGGGAGCATTGGAAAGCAAACTCGAATTAACATATGCTGCAAACGAAACTGTTCTATACCAGTTAATTTTGTTCAGTGTGCTTCCAATCTACAGATACACCTTCTAACCTTCTCAGGAAGAAGATGATGAGTCTCATATTTGTTGGGAGTGGCAACCTTTGCATGCTTAATTAACTGGCTAGTTTGTTTGCATGTTTATTGTAGGCATAGAGAGATAGCCTAGAGAAAACTTCCTGTTTGTTTTGGTCAACACCTCTTCCTCCAGCACCTACACATTCTTTGGTCTTAAAAAGGATCTCTTGCCATTTACTCCTTCCTTTTGTCTTCGCCTTTTGTCCTGAAAGCATGCCCTGGGATCTCCTAACAGGGATTATTTTCAGCAAGCATGTGAGTGCTTAATTTTCTTCCTACCTTCTTCAAGAATTGAACCTGTGTAGACTATGCACAAGATTTTGTGAGTAAATTCTTTTATATTTTTAACCAAATTGTTTTTTGTGTTTATTTTGAGCTAGGTTAAGTGTGTTTGGGGTGGAGTGATAGAAGTGGGACTGGTAATCTGTTCAACTTCCGTTTTTGTGCAATTACTAAGATACTCTGCTGATTGAGAGTCTCATTATCAAAAATCTCTCAATTCCCCAACAATATTGACCTTCATGATCTAAGTGAATAGGCTAAAGGTACATGACGACCTTTTTCCTTTTTCAAATGTCCACAAATGTAATGTTAGTGGAATGCAGACATTGTCCCTTTCTGCAGCTTACCTGCTTCCAGCATGGTCATGCGGGGATCATGTGAGCAGCCTCTTCCGCAAGGCACTCGCGTCCCTGCTGGTCCTGCTCAGCAGCTGCCTGCTGGCTGGCAGGCAGCGTGAGGGCTCCGCCTCTTCCTTCTGCAGCACAGCCGGATATTTTCCCAGGCTGTACTGGGGGAGGAAGCATGAGGTCCATGTCTCCGGAGGCTCCGCAGGGACAGTAGGTGCATGTGGGCCCTGGAGTGACATGTGATTGTGCATCATTTTTGGTCAAAAGCCAAAAATAATATATTGCTTGATTGGAGCCTGCTGGCCCCAGTAGCGTCACGAGATTATGAGGACGTCATGTGGAATGCTCCTCACAATCATGTGATGCTCCGGAGGCCCTTTCACATGACAAATGCTATGTGAAAAGGGCCATTGCGTGATCAGGGGTGACTGGTGCAGCACAGAACACACAGACACAGCAATGTATGGATGAACAAGGCCACAACTTTATTGGTTACAGAGAATACAGGGTTGGCGTGCGCATGGGTAGGGATCCGGGCATCGGCCAACCCGCTTGTTGGTCGATGAGCCCATTCATCCAGCCCAGGGGCAGAGAAGACCCCTCCGGACATGGTCCTCCTGCCACCAGGGGGTGCATGTTACTTGCCCACCCGAACCAGGCAATTTGACACGCACTGCACCCCCTGACCCCTAGTTGGGAACCTGCCTGTTCCCTTCCATGTGGCAGAGGCACCAACTATCCCAGCCTTTCACATGATGGCCACGAACTGGAACCTGGAAAGTGGAGACCCATTGCTGTGCATGAGCAAGGGACCCAGATTCAGAGGCCGCTTATTCAAGAACCTGCGAAGAATTCTGATCAGGCACAGGTCTTCACCTGGCAGCAGGTGGAGGTGGATAGTGGCACCCTTACCCAGCTGGTCACACTTGGAACTCTGCAACTGGATGTCTTCTGCTCCGCCCACGAAGGATGTGTCCTTCACAGGAAGGGCCTTGCCACACCGATCCTTGGAGGAACCCGCAACCAGCTCCCCGATCCACAGTGCTCCAAAGAAAGCCACCATAAATGCGGTGCTGAACAGTCTGGCCTCGTACTTGGAACTGCATATGACCTGGAGTTGGCTGACCAGTTTTTTCAATAGCCTGTAGGATACCGGCCTCCTGCTGTCCTTGTCCCTCAGCCACAGACGCCTCCAGCCTTCGACTGCTTTGCTGATGAGGAAACCAGTGCAAGGGTCTGGGAGGCCCCTGACCTTGCTGAAAAAGGCGATACCTGCCAGGTGGACTGACATGGAATGGGGGGAAAACCCCAGGTCCCTAAGGTGCGCTATGAACTGGAGTACCTGGGACTGGGGGACAGGCCAATCTTGCTGCAGTCCCGATATAGCGCAGAATTTCTGGAACTTGCCCATGGCCCTGGAGTATACCTTGAAGGTTGCTGATGTCACAGAATGCATGACTCCTAGCATTATGGAGTGCTCCCGAGCTGCTACAGGTCCTCTGGGAATAGAGTTGGCAAGGGGTCGGCATCCAGTGCCAGTGCGTGAAACCTGTCCTGCTGGAATTGAGATAGAGAGTCTGCAATTCCGTTATCCAAGCCTGGTACAAAACGGGCTGAGAAAGAGATGTTAGCATACAAGCACTCCAGAACAAAACGCCTGACAAGGTGCATGACCTGGCTCGATTTGGAAGTCTGACAGTTGATGACAGCCACTACCACCTGCTTGTCGCACCAGAAACTGACCCTCCTGTTGTGAAATCAGTCTGCCTACAGCACAACTGCAACCAGGATGGGAAAGAACTCCAGGAATGTGAGGCCCTGCAGTATCCCACTCTGCTCCCATAGTTGCGGCCACCTGGCTGTGCACCAACACCCCTGAAAGTACACACCCAACCCCAGGCTATCCACTGCATCTAAGTGGACCTGGAGGTCCGCACTGGGTACAAATGCATCCTGCCAAACAGTAACCTCAGTGAACCTCTCCAGGAAGCAGAGCCACACCCTCAAGTCATCTTTTATACCCCGAGAGGTGCAGATGTGATGGTGAGGAGCCCGAATCCCTGCAGTGACCCTGGCTAGATGAGCGCAGAAGGCCCAACCTGGTGAGACCACCCTGCAAGCGAAGTTAAGGAGGCCCAGTAATGACTGGACCTCCTTAAGTGTGGCCTTCTTACAGCCTAACATCCTGGATAGCCATTCCTTGAGGTTTTTTAAATTGTCTGCCAGTAAACAAGATACCCCTCGCACAGAGTCAATTAATATTCCTAGGTAAACTAAGGATGTGGAGGGGCCCTCCATCTTGTCCTGAGCTAGAGGGATGCCCAGTTCCAGAGCAAGGGCCTGGAACTGGCACAGCAGCTTGTGGCAGTCATCTGTCCCAGCCCACCTATCATGAGGAAATCATCCAAGTAACGAGTGATGAAGGATGACCCAGACCTAAACGTAACAGCCCACTCATAAAAGTACTGAATGTCGCGAAAGCTGCACAGCTTACAGAGCAACCCATGGGCATGGCTTTGTCGTAATACCAGGCCCCGTTGAACTTGAACCCAAGCAAGCAGTGGTCTACAGGGTGAACGGGGAGGAGTCAGATGGCCGACTGAATTTCACACTTGGCCATTGGGGCTCCTCAGCCGCAGGCCCTGACCAACCCGACCGCATGATCGAAGGAGGCATAGCGGACAGATGAGAGCTCACGAGGGATGGCATTGTTCACAGATGCCCCTCTTGAATATGACAGGTGGTGGATACGGCGTAATTCGCCTGGGCTCTTTTTTGGAACCACCCCGAGAGGGGATACCCTGAGGTTGGGAAAGGGGGGTTCTACGAAGGGGCCCACCATCCTGCCTGCCTGGCATTCCTTGCTTATCTTGTCCAGCAGCACCCCAGGCAGCTCACAAACAGACTTAAGATTCCCGGATTCAAACGGCAGCTGGGGACCCACCGTTGGAATCCTGAAACCCACCACAAATCCACTGCGAATGAAGTTGGCGGCCCGCCTGTCCAGGTAAACTTCCAATAGGGGGAGGAGAGCCAACAGGCAGACAGGAGTGCAGTCCAGTGAAACGTCATTGCCTTGTGACCCCTGCACCACCGTTGTCGCCCTCACACTTTCCCTCAGCAGAAGTAGAGGCCCGCCCGGATCGGGTACCCTGTTGTCCCATGCCCGGCCGCGGGCAAGAGAGTCTGGGGTGAGCCCCGAGGCAAGATTTGCAGGAGTGTTCAAACCTGCAGCAGACTCTCTGGCACGTAGCCTGGTTAAATTCCCAACAGACCAACTTGCAAGTTCCTTTTTTCCTGCCCAGCAAAAGGGCCGTGGCTCATCAGGCCTGGCCTTGATATGTGGCCCCACTAGCACGAGCTAGAGTTCAGCACCCAATGAGCTCAAGGCAAGACGCCTTGACCTCATTGGCTGGGCGCATGTCTGGAGATCCGTACATGCACAGTTGCACAATCCTGGCTGAAACATGGCCACCGCCATTCAACGGAGCCCCACCACAAGAAGCTGCAGCCAAGCACCCCGCTTCGCAAAGGCGTTGAGACATAATTCTCTCTGTGCAATTATCTGCAGTCTCAAACTGTCTGCCTAATTTTCTGAAAACCTTCCTTCTCTCTCTTGCTGCTTCTCAATTTGTGGGCAAATTGTGGCCTGTGGGTTGCCTGTGGGCCCTGGACCGTATTTTGGAACCCTTTTTTTAAAACGTGTGGTTTGGTGCATTTTCTTGTTCCCAGACTGTGCATAAAGTCTGAAAATGTGTGAAAACACATGAAAATACCCTCACGGGTATGCCAGCACCCTGTACTATCCCACAAATACCTTCATTTTCCTCTGCAGTCTCTTTCAAAATGGCTATAGGAAGTAATGCAATGTCACTTCCTTTCATCATTTTGAGGGGGTTCCCCAGAGGAAACTGCAGGTATTTGCAGTTGTGTAGGGAGCTGGAGGTGGGGGGGATTCACCCCGGGCAGCAATGTTTCTGGGACGTCCCATCCCATAGCCACGTCCCACGCACCCTGGCCATGTCCCCACACACCACAGCCATGCCCCCTCACATAGTGGCCATGCCCCCTCACATCGTAGCCTCGCCCCTCTTCCACATACTCCAAGCTCTGCCACTGGGTATTTGGGCGTATTGTGGTGGGGAGGCAGGATCTGGGAGGAGGAACTGGCCTCCCTCAGTGTTGTGGAATTATGGGTTTCCAGGTAAAAGCACTAGGATATTTTGATCAGGACGAATAATGACATCATCGGGCACCACTATCCCATCTTCCTTACTCCTTTTGAGTAAAGCTGCAAATATCACAGTTACAGGGGGAAAAAGCAAATTGTAGCATATTGTAGTGATATGTTGCTGGCAGGCTTGGTTTTGGCTTGCAATTAAGCTGCATTAGCTTTATGAAATACCTCCTGATGAAAACCACTGGTCTGTTGATTTTGTGATCAAATTTCCTCCTGGTGCTGGAAAAATAAACTTGTGGAATATCTTGAGGTGGTAGTCTCATGTTTGCAGACATGTTGTGCTATTCTCATCCCCTTTGTCATGCAGTCTTGATTTATATCCTGCCTTGTTCCAAGTCTAGAACTCAAAGTGACTTACAAAAGTTGAAATGGATACAAATGCAGACAGTACAGCACATTATGAAAGACCCTTTCCCCTGAGCATTCAGCCTTCCAGGTCCTGCTAAAAAAATCTTCACATGTCTATCAAAGAAAAGCAAGGTGAGCTCCAATCTAACATACATAAGAGTAAAAAAGTCTACCAGAATTGTTCCCGAGGCTCCTTTTGATTTATGGTTTGGTTAGGGAAAGCCTGCTATACGTCTCTGGGTCAAACTGTTCAGAAAAAGTACTCCCTCAAGTGGTGAAAAATGTCTGTCAGTTTTCTTCATCTATGTATCTCGGATTTAGCATGCTTTGTTTTGACACTGGTCATTGGAAAGCAAAGATGGACTTAATTTCCAAGTCTGATTACTGAAGCAGGTGTCTCTGAGGAAAACCCATTGTGAGAAAGAAAAATAGTTATTCACAAAGAATACACATTTTCTTTTACAGCTAGTTGTCAAAGTACTGACTGTAGTAATTCACTGTCAAAGCCGGTCAGCTGCTCATACTTTTCTTGGACCTCATTGCTTGTGCTTGGATGGATGCTCTGCAGTTACCAGTGTTGACTCTTGTAATTTTTGATCAAACAGGGCTTTCATGTCTATTTGGCCTTCAGAATCTCCAGCATCCTTATTTTAACATCACCTTTAAGCAGCATTTTAGAAGTCTCCATGCTTACCATTTGCTACTAAGATTGTTCTCAGATTGTTTGGATTTCTGCCAGGAAAACTGTTATTTTCTTCACTGAGACTCAATCACACCTGCATATTTCTCTACAAGGAAAGGATTTTGCACTTCTGCATTTAATTGGAAAGGGCCACAGATAAGCAGTACAGGACATATATTAGCTGTTTGTTTGTTTGTTTGTTTGTTTGTTTGTTTGTTTGTTTGTTTGCTTAAACAGACATAGTCCTCACAAGATAGTTTAAAAATAACACCATATGCACAAGAAGCACAATCAGTTAAATACAGCAGTACTCAAGAATAATATCAGCAACAACAGCTTTTCCCCAGTGCCATCTTTTCCTAAAAACTGTAACTCAGGGGAGCTTACAAATTAAAATACAAAACAGTTTTTAAAAAAATACAAAAGACCAACAGTCAAATCAAATTGCACTACCAACAACATTTAAAAACAATTTGAAACATGCTGTTTAAAAGGCCTTAAAAGCACATTTTTAAAAAGTACAGTTAAACAATAAAAACAATATAGCACCCTCCTAAAAGCCCCCTCTTAAAAAACAAAAAAACAAAACCTCAGTCCTCTTCACCTGCCAATGGCAAGAAACAGCAAGAAAGGGGCCAATGTAGCCTCCCTAGGAAGAGAGTTCCAGAGCCTGGGGGCAGCCACTGACAAGGCCCTATCTCGTCCCCATGAATTGTGTCTGTGAAGGTGGTAGAACTGAGGCAAAGGCCTGTCCTGAGCATCTCAGGGCTCAGGCAGGCTCATACGTGGAGGTACAGTATGTCAGATTGTCTGGATGTGAGCCATGTGTCCCAACCAACACTTTGAATTGTGCCTGGAAACAGACCAGCAGCCCAAGGAATTGTTGTAACAAGTGAGCTACATGGTCCTTGTAATTAGCCCTAGTTAACACACTGTCTGCAGCCCTTTGTACAAACTGAAGTTTCTGAATTCTCTTCAAAGGCTGCCCCATGTAGAGGACCTTACGGTAATGCAGAGAGGCTATTGCTAAGGCACGTTTCACTATGGCCAAATGAGGTATCGCTATGAACAGGGACAGCTGGTACACAGCTGGTAAAAAACTAAAGGCACTCCTGGCCACCATAGAAACCTAGGCCTCCAGGTTAAAGACCGAGTCCAGGAGTCTCTTTCCCCTAGTCTGATTTTCAGCTGACCAGGAGTGCTTCTGTTTTGTCTGGATTAAGTTTCAATTGTTTTCCCTCATCAAGTCATCAATTCCATACACTGGCTTAAAACTAAACAACTTCCTTGACGTTTTATGGAAAAGAGAAATAGAATTGGATGTCATCAGCATACTGATGGAATTGAGCCCCAAACCGCTGGACAACCTCTCCTAACAGTTTCATGTAGATGTAAAATAGCACAGGGAACAAAACTGAGCCCTCAAGGGCTCTGCGGCAAATTGATTGAACAGGAACCCTCAGCATCACCTTTTGGGCTTGCCTATCCAGAAGGAACAGGCATGGTAAACAGTGCCCCTAAGTCCCATTCTAATAAGGCAGCCTAGAAGGAGAACATTGTCAATGGTATCAGAAGCCTCTTGTCATATCCTGCAGCACAGAACCTGAAAGAAAGGGTGAGAGTTCTGATTCAGAGGCAGAGGATAGCCCAGAGGAACAGAACAACCAGCAGCAGGAGGAGTCAGAGGAAGAATCAGCATAGGCACCTACCTTGGGAGAACGATGGCAAGAGAAAGTAGGACTCAGGACTCAGCTTGTTTATATAGCAAATGAGCCCTAATGCATTGACACCGCTAGATTATAAATCAGAAGCATATGGCTTCTCTCACCAGAGTTGACAACTGCTCTTCTCAGCAGTCAAAACCCTGCATCTGTCCCTTGCTTCCTTGCCAAGAACTCTGTCTCCAGTTGGGCCATGTGACTATGATTCTGGTTTGCCCCTTTGGATTTGATATCTCAGAACTCTGGACTTTTGGCTCTAGACTTGACCTGCTTTCGCTAGCTCTCTGCCATAAGAGCCCTGTTCCTACAGCCTGCCAATGCAATTAGCTCTTGAGGTCTCTGCCCAGCTGCCTGGCCTGGCTGATACATGACACCTCCAAGGGGTCCAGTAGTTTTAAGAGGGACAAACTCCCTCTATCCAGTTCCCTCTGTAGGTTGTCTACCAAGGTGAAGAGAGCTGCCTCCATCCCATAGCCAGGTCCAAAACCAAACCGAAATGGTTCTAGATAATCCATTACATCCAGGAACTCCTGATCTGGGCAGCCAGCCTGTGTTGTATTACCTTGACAAAAATGGAATGTTGGACAGTGATCAACAGTTATACTGGAATCCAGGGAAAGCTTTTTTTGACAGTGGCCTTACAATTGCCTCTTTTAAATATGTTGAAATTCTGTGTTGTTGTAAGGAGACCTTCTCCCATTTGGCCAACCACCTCTGGCCCTTTTAATGAGCCAAGAAGGGCATGTAGTGGCAGTCATCTCCTCAAGAATCCTGTCCACATCCTCAGGATGTACAGATAGAAAAGAATACATTATTATTGGTCAAGCAAGTGGCCAAAGTTGTAGATATGCTTAAAAGAACCTTAAAACACCTCACACCAAGGCCAAGGTATGCAGAAAATTCAAGATTTGATCTCCATCATCTCTGGTTAAAAGATCAGATAGTAAGTGCTATGAAAGATCTCTGCTTCTAACCATGGAGAGCCACTACCAGATTACAAGGTCAAAGTACTGTTCAGGCATTTAAAATAAATGAGAATGAGGTATGGACACAATAGTACAAGGCCCACCCTTCCTTCCCTGTTTTTGCCTCTATCCAAAATGTAGAGGAAGAAAACTGTTGGTAGCAAAGAAGTCCTCTATCCATGGAAACAAATACCAGTAGAATGGAGATGGCAGTCATGTTGGTGGAGAAGCAAGTAACTCTCGACTTGGAAGCCTCCATGTCTCCATGTGGGTCTCCATGTGATTTAGAAAAGATCTTAAAATTTGTGGAGAATTTCCACAGACTAAGGTGACTCTCCACTATAGTTGTGCATGGAGAAGCAATGTTGTTGTTGTTGGACTACAACCCTGGAGACCAGGGTTTGATTCCTCACTTGGCCATGGAAACCCACTAGGTGACCCTGAGCATGTCACGCACTCTCAGCCCCAGAAAACCCTGTGATAGGCTCACCTTAGGGTCACCATCAGTCACAAATGACTTGATGGCACACAACAACAACAAGTTAAAACAAAACAATAAAAATAATTTAAATTAATTGGATAAAAACATACTAAATACGATTAACAAGTTAGAAACAAGATTAAAAGATTAAAACTATTTTAACACCATGTGCATTAGCATTTTGAATAAAAGGAGTGAGGCCCAAACCCTTTAGTAAACCCTTTAGTTTTTAAATGGTGCCTAAAAGAAACTATCATTGCTGCTAAGGGGAGGACATTCCATAATTGGGGTACCACCGCTGAGGAGGATCTCTCCCATATTCTCACACATTGTATTGACCTCACTGGTGGGACACAGAGGAGCCTCCCACAGCAGACCTTAGTTCTGCAGCAGGCACACAGGAAGTGAGGGACTCTTTGAAATATCCAGGTCCCAAGTGATTTAGGGCTCTAACTGTTGTCATATTTGGTCTGAATCGAGACCAAAATCATGTTAGCAAACAGTGTGATTCTTTTAAGACTGGCATTATATGATGTCTATAAGGTACTCCAGTAAGCAGTTGAACTGCTGCATTTGGCAATAGCTGTCCTTTCTGGGGCCCTTTCCGCAACTCACCTTTTTGCAGAGCTGGGGTGCGGGGATCGCGTGGGCAGCCTCTTACAAGAGGCTCCCGCGTCCCCATTGCTTCAGCTCTGCAGCTGCTGCCTGCTTGCAAGCAGGTAGCACGAGAGCCCCTCCTCTTCCTTCCACAGTGCAGCCTGGGATTTTCCCAGGCTGTGCTGGGGCAGGAAACACGAGTGCCACGGCTCTGGAGCTCCACACGCATGGCAAGTGCACGCAGGGCCCCGGGGCAATGCACGATCGCACACCATTTTCCGCTCAAAGCCAAAAATGAAATAGTGCACTATTGGCGCCTGCCAGCCCCTGGAGTGTCGCGTGATCGCAAGTGTGTCATGTGGGTTGCTCCTCGCAGTCGTGCGACAGTCCAGGGGCCCTTTCGCATGGCAAATGCCATGCGAAAAGGGCCTGGGTCTTCTTTAAGGGCATCCCCAGATATGGCGTATTACAATAATCTAATTTGGAGGTTACCAGTACATGAACTCCTGTGGCTAGATCACTCCATTGCAGGTTCTACAGCAGGTGTGTGCTTGCTCTCTGCCATATGTTAAAACCTTGACAAGTTTCCTTTTAGACTACAACTTCCAGAGTCCTCCATACTTTGTAGGCATTGTCCAAAAATATAACTTTTCTGAGATTTTTTTTTAATGCATAGCCTGCATATTTTCTAATGCCTGAATGGGGCTGTAATCTTCATATTTCCTTATGATACAAAGTTACCAACTTCTAACTCCTCCAGCTGAGAGGAGGCTTCAATTTCCTCAGCTGCTTTACAGGAGACACCCATATCCGCTGTTTCATCATAGATCCAAAATCTACTTCTTTCTGGTTTAATATTTTTGAGACAATGGATTTGTAACTGGTATGACCCTGCCATGCTTAAAAGTGCTGTTACATCTCCTTGAAATTCACCCCAGCATTGGCAGGATTATGCCCAAACTTTGTTTTCCTTTTCAATTGCGAAAAGCAAATAAAGCTAAGTACGTTGCTGTTTATGTTGTTGCTATCATATAATGGAGACAAATAAACTAGAATAATGGAGCAAGCCCGGCCAAAAAAGGGCAGCCTAGAAAGGAAATGAGAGTGAGGCATATACGACCATGCACTCTGATAATGGTACTCTGCAGTAATGTGACTAAGAACAACTGTATTGACTTGTAGTCCATTATGAATCAAGGTGTTAGCCTTATTTTCAAGATTTTATAGTAGCTTTTAGTCCTTCAAAAAAAAAACTTCATTAAGCATTTTAAATGCAAAGGTCTTTGCTTACATTTAAAATATTTCCCCAGTTCTCTGAAGCATCATCACCTTCTGCTAATGGATTTCTGAATGCCATTTTCATTATTATTATTTTCATAAGTCCCTTCACTGTCTTTATCACTATTATCATTGTTAGCATTATACATTTTACTTGTGCATATCCTGTAGATCCTTTAACTATTTGCCTCCTTCATTCTCCTTGCTCACCATTAATAGACATTAGAAGTGATATATATATATATATATATATATATATATATATATATATATAAAAATAAAAAAAAAACAAATAAAAGCCTAACCCAGTGTGTATCTGACACCTAGTATACAGTAACTATGCAGACTTTGTAAGCTGAACTGATAAGACAGAAGAGCAATCCATTTATTGCATTTGAGAACTATAGCTGTAACAGAAAGGATGTTTCCTTGTATATTGTGGGATTGCCAGAGGAGATGTTTCAACTATAGTTCCTTCCTTCCTTCCTTCCTTCCTTCCTTCCTTCCTTCCTTTTTCAGTTCCCAGAATCTACAATTTACAAACCCCAGGATGCTGGTTGTGGGATTCTGGGAGTTCCTCTGCTAAATTGCATACATGCATTTAATGCATCTTGAGTTTACTTTAGAAAAATTAAACATTCTGAGGGAGTACTCAGAAGGGAGAACATGATCATGTGAAATAAATTATTAAGGACACCAGTGATGGCTTCCCTCCTAAGCGGAACAGCAATTATGTGGGGGGATTTTTTCACTAGGACCATAGTGAAAAGTTAACATGCCATGTATGTCCATGTATACAATTGGTGTACAGTATCTAAGGCTACACATATTTATCATACCATTCAGGCTGCATTAAAATTTATAGAAAGTCAATCATTCCTATCTGACTACCTTCCCTCAAGCTGGGATTTCATTTTGTTTTGCTTTGTTTTTTTGTTTTTATTTTTTTGAGGGGGGTGTAATTTTATTAACATGCAGACACATAACGTCCTGAGATGCCAGAACATCAAGAGATAGAGCTTCAGATGAATGTGACTACAAAAACTATTTTTTAAATAATGATGATGATGATGATGATGCCTTGGCTATTCTGTCTAACCTTGCTTGCATTTGTGTGATTGTGTCCCCTTCTTACAAAGAGGAAAAAACTGAAAGATTCTATGCTAGCACCTATGAGGAAACTGAATACACACAAAAATAGGACATGGACATGTTGATAATCACAGTCAGTTGGAATGCAAAAGTAGAAAACAGAGCAGAACTAAAAATTGTTGTGGATTTTGGCATAGGATCAAGAAATGAAACAGAAGAGTGACATATTGGATTTTGTGAGGCTATCACTTTGTTCATTGCAAACATGTTTGTCAAGGAACTGAACAGATGACTGCATATAGGGACATCACTAGATGGCCAATGTAGAAATGAGACTACATAATTGCAAGTAGAAAATGAAGAAGTTCTATCTCTGCAAAAACAAGACCAGGAGCAGAGAATCAACTCATTCTGAATATGGTGAAGGAGAACAGTTCTACAGATACCATGGACTGCCAAAAAGACAAATACAATGGTCCCTCTTTACTTTGACCTCCACATGTGTGATTTTCAGTTCATATAAAGCATCATGTCCCAATACCTTAAATGCTGGCATCTGCATGTGTGTTACCACCATTGAATAGAACGGGAGGTGAGCATTCATGAATTCTGCCATTTGTGGGGGTTCCTGGAATGGAACCTCTGCATATATGGAGGGCCCACTGTAAATTGATTCTAGTGCAAATCAAGCCTAGAAGCCAAAAGTACTAAACTGAATGCATTTTACTTTGGACATATCATGAGATAATATGAATCATAATAGGAAAAGTAGGTGGCCGTAGGCAAAGAGGAACACCTCATTACGGATGGATTGACTCAACTAAGAAAGTCAAGACCCTTGCAAGAGTTGCACAGGGCTATTAATAGCAAGTGTTTCTTGGAGATCTCTCATTCATAGCATTGCCATAAATCAAAACCAACTTCACAGCAATTAATAACAATAAACTAATACAAAATTCAATGTGATTCCTAACTGATTTAGCCAGTGACCAGGGAGATGATATGTAAAATAAAAAATAAAATTATTGATCTAAAATAATAATTAAATAAAGGGAAACAAAATAGAATATAACATAGCCCCATTGAAAAAAACCAGCATAGCAGGACAGACAGAGACAAATTACATATATTGAAGGAACAATATTGTTGTCTCCCCACTCTCTCCAAAATCAAACTCGGGGGACTCAGTCTGGATCAGAAAACCAGCATGGGAGGCTTGTGGGGCTGCTGTCTCCTACCACCCCAGTGGACACATGATTAAGGACCTTTTTAGTAACTGATCCCTGATTTTAGGATTCTCTACCAGATGGTGGGACTCCCTGTCGTCCTTCTTCTTTTTTTCTGGCAGGTTTTCAGGAACTGACTGGCTGCTGATGAATGGCTTTTAACGGAGGGTGAGATGCAGTACTCTCTCTCTCCCTCAAGTTATTTTTTTTAAATTTCATTGTTGTTTTAAAATAATAATTCACTTAACTGCATTATAGTATTAGAACAGTGTGCTTCAGACTTTTTCTGTTGTTTAGGCTTCTTGTGGCCTGCCTTGCGTCTCCATGCTGGAAGTAAAGCAGAATAGAAAATATAGAAACAAGAAATATTTAATTCTTTGCTCTTGACTATGGTTCCGGTCCAGATCAGGCTTCATATGCCTGTAATTTACATTGTCCCAAAGTGATCCATTTCTTTTAATGCAGGGGTCCCAGTATGATTAAGGACTTTGATGGATGGCAAAGGATTCACTCCTACCAGTATCATCATCATTCATATTCTTATTCTTATTTTTCTTATTCTTATTATTATTTGCCCCCCTCCTTTCTATGGATTAAGGGGGGGAACAACAGATCAAAATATAACAACAGATACATACCAGCTAAAAACAAAAATACACGGCACCAGTTAAAATACATAACCAGTTAAAAGAGCATATGTGTTAAAATCAATTAAAATAGCATATGTGTTAAAACAATCAGTTCATAATATAACTCATGATTTAACAATCATCTGGATAGGCAAGCTGGAAAAGATTAGTCTTTAGTCAAACTAAAGTCAGACAGCATATCCAGCTGTTGAATCTCTTCTGGCAAGTCATTCCACAATTTGGGGACAGCTGAAGAAAATGTCCTCTGGGAAACAGTTGTCAGCCTAGTGCTGCCTGACTAAGGGCCTTTTCACACCTTACCTTGATAGCGCGACGAACTAGAGCCCTCACGATATTGCCAATATCGCAAGAGGCCCAGTAGAGAGCCCCTTGCACTCCACATACAGTAGGGCATTCGCGAGAGAGCACCAGTCCCCGCCCGGTGGCCTGTCCACATGTCGGCATCCTGGGCCACGCCTAGGTCCCGCCCTGTCCCCGCCCCACCGCCCCTGATTGGGCGGTGGTGTTTCTTTTTTAAAAAAAATTTTTCCGCCTATCATGCTAACGTTAGCATGGTAGATCCTGCCAACAGGCCATCGCAGCAGCCCCAAGGGCAGACCGGTAGCAAGGGTCCCCACCCCCCGGTAACAGGCTGCTCCAGAAAAGGCGGAGACTGGCAGGACAGATTGCAGCTGTGGCCCAGCTGCAGCTGCAGCCCTCTCCACCACCCCCATGACCCGCCATGGAGCCTGACCAGACAGAACTCCTCCGGACACTAGCCATACAGCTCTATATGAACAACACCACTGCTCTGCGAGCCTGGAGGGCAAGACAGTGGCAGCGGAGCAGGAGAGCCGTCCTGGAGGTGGCCCCCACCATCTGCACCCGAGCAGCCACTGCCACCACTGCCGCTGTAGCAACCGACGGGGAACAGCCAGCCGATCCCCATGTCGCCGTGCATGCCTGGCTGGAAACCCTCCCGCACCCCTGGAGATGGTGGGTCAGGAGCCGTGTCCGACGGGACTGGTGGCTTCGGGAAGTGTTGGCGACCTGGGATGACGAAATGTGGCTGTAAAACTTCAGAATTACCTGGGCCACCCTCTTTGAGATCGTGGAACATCTGCGACCACACCTACAGCACACCACCACCGTCATGAGGGTGCCCATCTCTGTAGAGGAGAGGGTCGTCATCGCGATCTGGTGGCTCACCACTCCCCAAATCTACAGGAAGACCGCCAACACCTTTGGAGTCAGCATCTCGACGGTAGCAGAGATTGCGGTGGAAGTCTGCCTCGCCATAGAACATGTCCTGCTAGGCACCGTCTGCCTGCGCAACCACTGCACGGTGAGTCCAGTCCACAGTAGCGGCTGTGCTACAGGAAGCATGGCCGTCTGGCCACTGCCATGTCACGCACAGCCCCTTCCCCACAGCCGAGGTGGCACGCTGCCGCGAGGAATGCATAGCCAAGGCCGGTGGGCAGGCGACACCAGTCAGGGGGGCAGCGGTGCAACCTGCCAGACAGTCCCCACCTCCCCGAGCCATCCAATGTCCCAATTGTGTCACTGATGCCCCCAATACATTGATGTCCTCTATTGATGGCACTTCCCCTTCCCATCCTTTGATCATGGAAGGCTTCAACGCCATGGGATTCCCACAGTGTATCGGTGCCCTGGACGGTACCCATATACCCGTACAGCCCCCGAAAGGACGGGCACAGGAGTTCCTCAACAGGAAGGACACCTTCTCCATCTTGCTGCAAGGCCTGACAGATCATTCAGGACAGTTCCTGGACATTGAGTTGGGGTATACGGGTCACACCCGTGATGCCCATGTCTTCCGCCACTCAGCCCTGTGGCAGGCCATGGAGGCCAGGTAATTCGTCCCTGGCAACCCGACCATCACCATCCATGGCGTGAGGGTTGGGCCCGTCATCTTGGCAGATGGAGCCTACTCCTTGGGACGGTGGCTCATGAAGCCCTACAGATGTCAGCTAGACCCCCAGAAGATGGCCTACAACAGAGTATTCAATCAGTGCCGCAATGTCGTGGAGTGTGCCTTTGGTAGGCTGAAGGCCAGATGGGGCTGCTTGTCAGCTCCACTGACCATCTCTGAGCCTAATTTCCTGCCGGTCGTCACTGCCTGCATGGTCCTGCACAACACCTGTGAAACCAAGAGCCACGCACTGCATCCCAACCTCCGCCCGCCCGCCCCTGTCACCATCCCCCCAGGTGCCTATGTCTACACGGCACACGATCACAGGAGGCTCAGGGAGGGCCAGAGGGTCAGGGATGCCATTGCCAGGATGATCGCTGGCTGACCCGCCATCTCCACCCCCGGCTGCAGCTGCAAAGACACCATGCCCTCTGCCCTCCTATGCTCCCTCAGCCAGCAGGAATGCATGGCCCCCTGAGGGGATCCGGTAACCAAACATGAAACCACAACATGTATTCTGAATGCATCTGCCTTTGCCTCTGTGAATAAAATGGAACACATTTTGCCCCATGACCCATGTGTGGACCCTCACTGGCATAAGCACAGCATGCTTGCGCTCCCAGCGTGATCCATGGTCCCCATCAGCAGAGGGAGGGGGAGAGACATGCTATGGGGAACTCACAGGGCATTAGGAGGAGCAGCCAATGCTAGAGAGACCTGCATGACAGAGGCCACCCTGTCACACCCAGCCCCAGCTGCCGGACAGGAAGAACACAGACACGGTGACAGGAATGTGCGTTTATTAGGTAGTCCCCCTAGTTGGTGACAGGCAGGCATCAGAAGGAACTCGTGGAATATAGCGAGTGCTGGATGCAGTACCATGCCTACCTCCGGCAGCAAAGCTCACCAGCAGTGGAGAAGCAGGTCCCCACCCAGGCACCAGAAGGCACAGAGCAGACAAGCAGTTAGCACCCCTTACCAGCAGAGATGCCCCCCCCCCCAGGCCGGGCAAGCCAAATCATGGGCTATAGCGCTGCACTCTCTTTTTCACGCATCCCCCCTTCCCAACAGCAGGCTCCTCTTGGGACTGCCTCTCAGGAGGCAGCTGGCTAGCAGAGGGAACCCCAGCCATCCCTTGTTGTGATGTGGAGGGGACCACAGAGGAGGCCATCAGAGTGGCACTACTGCCAGAAGGGCGAGACTGCAGGTTCCGCAGTATGGCTGACATGAGCCTGTTAGTGCTCCGCATCTCCTCCACCACATCTTCCTGGCCCTCTGCGTTCCTCTCCATATCCTCCCTGTACGTGTCGACCAGTTGCTGGAGAATGGCATTGGTCGCACTCAGCGCTGTCACCATCCCTCTCTGGTGCGCTCTCTACTCGGCCGCTGAAGCATCATGCAGCTCTCGTGAGGGCTGCATGATGGCCGTGGCGATCGCCTCGGAGATGCCACGTCCTGTCCAGTCCCTCGCCCAAGCTGCCATCATCCTTGAGCAGGGGGACATCGCCGCAACACTGACAGTGGTTCCACTGCTACTCTCATTCGGAGGCAGCTCTGGAAGGAACACAGAGAAGTTGACAGTCCAGTGAGCAGAGCAATCCCCCGCTCCACCGGCACCCTGTGGGGTCGCTACACGTTTCAGGACGTGCAGTGCCACGAGGAGGGGACACAGGCCCCTGCAGTACGGGTGCCACGCTGCCAGCCCCTATGCTTCAGTGGGCAGGTATGGCAGCATCTCCATGGGACGGATCAGCAGCCCCTGGACTCGGTGTGGAGGTCACTCGTCATCATGCTTACCAGGGCAACGAAGCCCCAAACCGGTGGCTGTGCCTGCTAACATGGCATCCTTGTCATCAGCCGACCCCTCACTGCCCTGGCCACCGCCATCGCCCTCACTACTACCCGCACTGGCTCGACCACTAGGCGGGAGTTGGCTGCAGCTTTCCATGCTGTCGTCGTCTGGCATAATGTCCCCTGCTCGTGCCGCAGAACCTGTCAAGAGCATGGCACCACACACTGTCAAATTGGGCGGATGGATGGCGACAGGCCCCTGGCACACAGTGACGGCTGAGGCCAGGTGGTCCTGGCCACCGATGGCCATCCCCAGTGGCAACGTGGCCACGCCTGCAACGCATGTCTGGGATGGCACGGAGGGGCCCGGCTGTTGAGTACAGTGGGCACGTGGGCACAGAGGGGGCCTCAGAATCAGTGGGGTGGGCATGGACACGTTGCCCATGGAGTGCCATGTTACTGCAGGACATGCACACACACGCAGCCATGTGCAGCAGCAAACCCATCTGGCAGCAGCGCCAGGGTGTGGCACAGTGCCACAGGGACCCCATCGGGGGTCGCGCTGCAGCAGCAGATGCCTGGCGCTCACCGCAGCACACGTCATCACGTCACCTGTCTTACTGCCCCAGGCCAGGCCTCCTGAGTTCAGCCACCCCTTAGGCTCCCCCCGCTTCCCATGCCCGCTAATGAGCCACTGTGCCATGTTTACCCAATGCCCGCTCAGTTTACATTCCTTAACTGCAAGGGCTGCCAGACTGGGAGCCACTTATCAGCAGACCACATTCCTGTTTGGATGCCTCCGTGTTGTCCTGGACATGCACTTGCATCCAAGGCCTGGGAACTGCCCAGCTCTTGTCAGGAAGCCCTCCCGTCACCCTGAGAGGAGTTTCCCCCAATCAGCCCGTTCCCACGGGCAGCCAACAGCCTAGAGGGGAGGTGTGGGCAATGGTAACCAAGGCACAGGGAGGAACTCCACCTGCCATTGCTTCCACTGTGCCTGGCAGCCTGTGAGGCAGGCAGTGGGGCTCAGCCCGACACACACACCCCCCGTGTCACCGCCAACAGCCCGGGATGCCTCTCCCCCCAGGGAAGTTTGTACCTGTCGACACTGCAGGGCCTTCGTCCATGCTCTGGGAAGCATCCATGGGCTCTTCCTCGAGCGCAGCAACACTGGTCTCCACGCGACCACCGCCACCCCCACGGACCAGTTTGAGGCTAGAGGCCACACGGTTCGGGGCCACACTACCATCCCCACACAGGATGGCATGGAGTTGCCTATAGTAGGGGCAGGTAGCGGGCTCCACACCTGTCAAGCGGTTATGGCGAGGACCCAGCGGTACTCGTGGCGCATTGTTTTTGTTTTGTTCCTGCATTCCACGGCTGTCCGTCGGTGTCCCCTCCATCCCATATCTGCTGCGATCTCCTCAAACACTTGCATGTTCCTCTGGCTACTTCGCAGGAGCTCCTGATACTTCGGCTGCCCCCAGATCTCCAGGAGATCCTCGATCTCAGTGGGTCGCCAAGCTATGCCTCTGCCCTGCACCCTCTCGGGGGAGCTGGGCGCGTCCATGCCGCCCTTGTGTTGTGTGCCAAGGGGGTCCACGTTTCACCATGGAGGTTAGGCTGGAATCAGGGGCAGGCGGGAGAGCCCCTGCTCATGTACTAACATGCTAACAATAGATCCGGTGAACTCCTGGCAAGGGACCGGCAGTCGTCCCTATGGGCGACTTCAGAAACGTGCAGGACAGCCCGCCTGGGCCGTCTGCCTGTCACTGGCTGATGACACCTGTGTCTGTTTGGTGAAGCCCCCTGGAGGGCGAAGGAAGTGGCCAGCTCAGGACTGTTGGGGCTAGGGGCGGAGCTGAGTGTGAGTTTGGGTTTGAATGGTGAGGCGAGTGTGTCCGTTGCATGGCGTGTGAGTGGTCATGTGTTGTGTCTGTGTTGTGTCTGTGGTGTGTGTGGAGATGCCACAAGAGGCGACTCTGTGGGCCGACAACGAGGTGAAGGTCCTCCTTTCCCTTGTAGCGGCCAGTGAAGGCGTGGATGTGCTCATGAAGAGCACCCCACTGCCCAGCAAGGCCCTGTACGAGGGCCTAGGGGCGGCCCTCACAGCAAAGGGCTTCGAGAGGACAGCGGACCAGGTCGCCAACAAATTCAAGGCTCTCAAGTGTCGGTTTTTCGACATCATGGAGCTGTTCCGTGGCCATCCGCCCCCTCATGCCCGGCCGAAGTTCTTCGCTTCTATGTTCCGGATCTGGAATGCGGCGGGGAAGCCCAGGTGGGCTGAGCGGCACAAGGATGGTGAGTGGCAGACCACATACCCACGTTGTCCCTGCTCCCATGCCACCATGGCCCTATGGGTGGGTGGGGGCCCAAAAACCGAGCCATGGAAGTCCTGGCCGTGGGTCCGCCTTGCTTCCGCGTGCCACTCAGCCACATTGCTGGCCTCAGGGCTGGGTGGTCATCTGAAAGGGCTGCCCACAGGGACAACCGTGAGGGGCCAGTCGCCTCGCTGCTGTCCCCGCGCTTCTGTTTTTCCCACAGGAGCCCGGAGATGTTCGGTCCATGTGCCTAAACACACTGCAGAGCAGCCCGGGATGCAACGAGGAAGTAGGTGTCCTCAGGCCCACCTGCCCATGGCTCTGCCCATGCAGAGACAGCGACAACACCCCTCTTCGGGGGCGCAGCCATAGCCCCTGGCACTGCCCGTGCAGTGGTCTCTGTCCTGGCCAGCCAGGTGAGCTCCACTTTGTTCCCCTGCCTGCAGCTCGCCGCAGGACGAAGCCTCTGCCGGAGTCCTCCCTGTCCTCGGAGGGGGAGGGGACATCGGCAGGGCTCTGCCAGGTCAGTGCCCCCACGCCCGTGGCAGGTGAAGCCGCCAGTACAGGTGAGTACCCCTGTCCTGCCATGCAGTCCCCCAGACCAGCAGGGCTGTCTGCTGCCAGTCCCCCCATCTACTGTACTCAGCAGCCACACTGCATTCGTGCAGTTGACAGGGAATCCTGCCTGAGCTCACCGTTCCCCTCTGGCGGGGGAGGGCTGGGCGGCTGCAGCTGTGGCTGATCTTATTGTCTTCAGCCCCCCAGCTGCATCCGGGACCATGCCCCATGGACTGTCCACATCAGAGGAGGACACTGACATGGCGGACGATGGGTCTGGGAGCTCGCCCAGCGCGAGGCCAAGTCATGTGCATGGTGAGTGGAGACGGTACTGGTCTGCTGCCACACACACAGCCATGTGTGGTCATCTCTCCCAGCTTCCCTGCACACGGAAGCTCAAGGAGTATTCCTCCCTGAGCTTCTGCTGTTGTGTCATCCCTGACAGGAGAGGGATCTGTTCCCCTCCAGCAGCAGATGGCCGGCATGGAGCCCCTGGGGGCAGATGTGCGGCGTGCGGCCTCTCCAGCGCTGGCGGCCGGCGAGGAAGGTGAGTGAAGGAAGGGTGGTGCTCTGACAGGAGTCCCCCTGTCCCAGGCCCATCCGCAGTGACGGTAGCTGACTGTGGGAGCTGAGGCAACTCCTGCACACCCATGCTCACTCAGTGATGGACTGCTGTTCCAACAGGTGCTGCTGGAGTCATCCAAGGGCCAGCGCTGCCCACGGTGCCAGACTTGCTGCTGCGAGTGTGGGAGCTTGAGGAGCAGCTGGCCGTGTCGGAGGAGTACAACAGGAGGGAATGTGAGTATCTCGGCGGCTACTGCTGAACCACCCCTTGGGGCATGACCTTGGGGCCGCTGCCAGGCTTGTCATGTCCAGACTGACACCTTGTTTCCACCTGTCTTTTCCCTGCAGATGACACCCTCCTGAGGTCCGTCGAGGCCATGGCGATAGCCATGGCTCAGCGGATGGGGTACTTGGAGGCGGCAGCTCAGCATCGCCTGGCTGCACTGGAGCAGAACTTGGCTCAGCTGCTCCAGTGGAAAGAGCAGGTCACAGGACCCCGCTGAACCATCGCTGGAGGTGGCCATTGTATATAGTTTTGTAGCTGCTTGTCTGTTTGCTTGTTCATGTGGTTGCCTGTTCCTTGATCCTGTATGTTTCCTTGTTCTGAATACCTCCTTCATGTCTACCATGTGTTGTCTGTCATGTCTTCATCTGTATGTATAATAAATCTTTCTTGTGTCTTAACAGTGTGTGGTTCCTTGTGTGAGGTGGGGGAGAGGTTGTTTGGGGCAGGAGGTGGGAGAGTATGGGACATGTGGGTTCTCCAAGGTGTTGCCCCTGTATAGAAAGCCTGTGGGAGCTGGCCACATGGAGACTCAGGCTTCCTGTAGTGGAGTCACAGGAAAGGCAGCTGTTCAGCTGTTCAGCCCCTCAACTCCGTGAGGCACATGCTTCTGCGATTCCACCTGCATGCTGCAAAGCATGGCATGGCCACATGGTGTGGCCTGTGGTCTTGTACAGTTGATTGGAGGCCATGGTATGGCTCATTGTGTCATAGCTCCATGTGTGCATGTGCACACTGTACTGAAGGGATGTTGGATGGAAGCCAGCATATTATTGGTAAGCATCTTCTGAGCAGCTAATGGGATCTTTCCAAGGACCACTGTGAGGGATCTTGATCATCACTGATTCTGTGGGGTACTTTAGGGATGAGCCACTGACAGTCACACAGTGAGCGTCATGAATGGCTAGAGATCTAGTTCTGGATCCCTCAGTGTTTGGGCTCTCAGGTGCAGGCTGGTGACCTGTTAGTGGCATATGCTGCCTTGATGCAAGTGTATGTTGTCTGGTGGTCATTGCAGAGGGAGGAATTCACTGCCTCCATTATGCAATGACCAACCACTCGAGAGTCACCGTCCTGGTACTCCCCCACAAGATATGTTTCGTTCGGGGGGGGGGGTTTGCTCTGCTGTGGGAACTGGGCTGGCCCTCAGGCCTCAGGGCTCGCTGATTCGTGCTACTGTGGTAACGTACTAACGTGCTAATGATAGCGCCGGTTTTTTTAAAAAACAAACAGTCGGCCAGACCCCGGGGGCTGCTGTTGTCTCGAGTGTGGCGACGCAACCCCGGGGTGGCCTCTTGCGACAACGTGTCATGCAGTGTTCCCTACTGCCATGGGGGCAGCGGCATCCCTGCTGCTGGGCGGAGCTTCCCCTGGGAGCTGCTGCGTGACGGACAGGCAGCTGGGACTGCCCACACCCCACCCACTCCCGGGTCCTTCCCGGAAGCACACCAGACAATGGGTCCGCAAGCCCTCTGGTCGCGCGACCGATGCATGAAAGGGAGGTTATTTTCGCCTTTCAGGCGAAAATGAAAAAACGCGACTTCAGCACTACCCATGGTCGTGATAGCACCTGGTCGGCCGGAACGTCATACGGTACGGCGGGAGCTGAACGGGGGAGGGAGCATGCCTAATGCGTTTTCAAAACGCCATGCGAAAAGGCCTTAAAGTCAATGTCCCCCAAAGGACCCGAGAAAATATGGCAGATTATATAGGAGAAAGTGATCCTGTAAGTAACCTCGACCTAAACCAAATGTTAAGAGCTCTAATGCTGATTTTTACACACACACATTTAGTAAAAGGCAGGGGAATGTAGCTCAGGCACAGGCAGCCGCAGCATGTGTGGGAGCCAAAATGAAGACTGAGTTTGTTTGTTCCTGTTTGACAGAGGGTATTGCATACCCTCCATCATTTCAAAGATGACGACTGGGACACATGATCAAGCAATATGAGCTCGGCCAAAACAGCATAAGTTATTATTGAGGGACAACATACTAACTATGAGAGGCTGTAGCAGTCTGCTTTTGCCTAAGTCTACACAGAAGAGAAAGGTTGCCCCCTCCTTCCATCTTTCCTCGCTCAGTTAATTGAGTGCAAGCTATTTTTGCATTTTTCAGCTCAGTTTGCACCAACTGAAGCAAATGGAGGGTGAAGGGGTGAAAAAGAGAGGGGAAGAAAGAAATGGGACATTTTAAGAGCAGCAGAAAAAGTGAGATGAGAGAAGATTACTTGGGGCTGTCTTTGCCAAATCTGGACAATTGGAGGGTTTAGATTTTGGAAAAGACTTGTTTTAGGTGGCTCAGAGGTTTTTGAAGGCATAGTGCCACACTTGAAGGCCTCCAGAAGTGGCAGTTTTTCGTTTGGAGGTGTTTTACACTATATCCCTCCCCCATCCAAAAAATTGAAGGCCTCCAGATATTTGAGGAGGGGAAACCTGGAGTCCTGAAAAAAAAAAAAAACCCTCCAGACCTGAAGACTGCATGACTCTTCTAGCTGTATTTTTAAAGTAATGAGTAGATTCATGCTCAGTACTGCAATATCTACCTTCTTCTTCAAAATACATATGTGTTTGGCAGAATCGGACAAGGAGTCAAGGCCTGTCTTTGTCTGCTGAGACATCCCATTTCAGACAGGTTAGGATTCAACAGGTGGAATTGTGGAAAATTAACTCTAGGCCTGTATCTGACCTTTACTTGAATCAGAAACTGTGCCTACCCTCCTCCGTAAGGAAGGAAGACAGGTTTGACCTTGGTTTTATCGCTGCCTAGTTTTCTAAATCAGAGGTTTGCAAAGTGGCTACAAAACCATTTCAGTGATCCCTAGCCCTTAGACTCCTCCAGAACTCCTGATAATAATCACATTTTTTTTTCTGCAAAAAAGGTGAACTGCTCATGGGAGCCTCCAGGAACTATGATCCACAATCTAAATCAGTTGCAAGATGCCCACACATCATTTAATATGCAAAAATCCTCTTTTTCAAAACTGAAAGTGGACTTTCAGCTACTTCCAGTTACCTTTTTGTGTGTGTGGGGGGGGCATTTTCTGCAGTCTGTGTAAACCCAGAAGGTCCTCCTGGCAGAAAAATGCACCTGGACCAAGTGAAGTTGCCCACCACTATCCCAAAGCAATGGAGTTCTGGTTCTGTCATGTTCACTCAGTGTAATGAGCTCTCATACCGCATGTGGCCACTCCATATCCATCACAATTAATGGAAGTTCCATCAGTTGTTACAGCTGGCTGTAGGCTGTATAACATGTTCACACTGCTATTGTTTCATGCTTCTCATCTCCCTGGGAGATAGAAAGTTTCAAGGCCAGTTTTTACTGAGTCAGGTTCTTTACGAGAAAAGAGAACTGAAGAGTTACAGTGGAGTGATATTGTAAAAAAAAACAAAATGCTGCTTTTAAAAATGTGGAATTTGAAGAGAATCAGGCAGACATTCCTACACAATACCAGTCTTCCCAAAAGCAGTTGTATACCACTTACAGCTCTCTGTGGCTGTTCTCACCACTGTGCCCTAGAAACTCCGCTACTGTTCCTTGTTCTGTAGCTAGATTGGCACAGCAAAATTATTGAATTCTGGGCTGCTTGCCATACCAGTTTTAACTTTTCCCCTCTTCTCAGCAGGAGAACGTCCACCTGCATTATTCTGAGAACATCAACTGACCATCATTACCCATGAAGCAAGCAAGTTGATCAAGCTTTATAGAATCTAAAAGAAAAAGAAAGTTTTTCTGGCCCAAAAGAATGGTTGGTTCTACATCTATTGTACAGATCATTTTTACTCAGTGTTTGCAAAATGTGCTGTGGGAAAGTCATGATGACTATATAACACTATGTTCAACCTTGGAATACACATTATAAGGACACAGTGAGAGTGAAAGCTACCGACCTCACTTAACCCTGACCCTGTGGAAGAGTGATCTCCATTTGGTCATTGCCTCTCTAATGAGACTGCCATCAGGGTGCCATTCAGTGCCTAATGGAATGAAGACATCCAACCAAACACAATGGACTGCCATCATTAATATGACATTTATTTAATAAACATCATCCTGATCTTTCTGCCTTCCTACATCCCAATATATTAATTTAAATCATATTCTAATTACATCCCACTCATAATAATTACCAGCTAAATTAATTGAGCTGGTAAAGATGACAGCTGTCAAAAAAGTATTATGATTTGTATGGTATAGTTGACTTACTGATGGTGTGACAATCTTCATTGTTAATAAAAAGTATGTTGCGACTTTGCTAGTCAAATCTGCAAATGAGCCAGGATCAGCTGCTTCTCAAGAACCTTCTTTTGATTCATTTTTACAATTAATAAGATAATGGAAAGTGTAAAATTTGCGGAATGGTACTTGTTTCCTTTATGGTGTCAGTTATGATGATATACAAACTCAGTTCAATTGAAGCTACTTGAGAGGGACTTCACTGTCTAGTTCCACTGTTCTAATACAGAATCTCCTTCTAATGCAACAAAACTATCAAAACCCAATAGTGTTTCTCAATATCAAAATTATTTCTTGTTGCATATAAACCTGTCCGATTCACAAAGCTTGGCATAATAATGAAACAAGTACCATTTCTCCCAAAAGTTCTTTTCTGATTCACATCATAATCTTAGACATTGCACCTCTTTTCCTGGCAGTCTGAATAATCTCCCAGGTGCCAGGGACCCGGGGAAATTTAATTTCCCAAGCCACCTTTCTTGCCTTCTTACTACAAATGCCAATTGCTCACCAAACTGTAGGTTCTGGAGCTCCTAGTTCCACAGATGCCGCTGAAGATGACCCAAGCAATCGGCAAAGGAAGAGAAAGGTCATGTCTTGTATGAAAGGAGAAAGAGCAGTAACTGCAATGTTTTGCACAATTTTTGAACAATAATAAATCAATTTTCCTGAGTACATTTTTCTTCTTCTTGTTCCTGTGTTGCCAGACTCTCATTTGCAGGTGGTTCTCATAACTCTAAATGCTTCAACAAAGTAATGGAGACTGCCACTGCTTTGTCAGTTGCTCCTGCTGCTACAGCATTGAAAACAGATTTTTTTTTTCCCATGACAAGCAGCAAAGGTGCAGTGGTTATATGTTGTTCATTTTGTGGCACTAGCATTTTTAAAAGGCAAGCACCATCTCTAACTAGCAACCTAGTGATCCAGCACTATGTATGTTTATATCTAAACTACAGCTAAGCAATTATTTGGAGTTCTGTATTGTTCCACCAAACAATTTCTCTTTAGGCAAAATGATACAAGATTTTGCTTTACCAAAGCCAGCGAAGCTTGAAATCAAGGAAGGAGAAAACACCGCCTTTGATTGCTGAACAAACACTTGTTTAGACAGTATGAGCAAGCTCAAGTAACCCCACTTACAGTAGACCCAATGAAATCAATAGGGCTTGAGCTAATTTTGACTAATAGTTTCTATTTATTTTAGCAGGTTTACTCTAGGTGGGATTAATGTTGGATCATGCCCTGGCCCATCGCAGCTGTACCAAAGCTAACAGATAATGCCGAAGAGCATTTATGCTGTGCTTTATTCAAACTAACTGAAGTTTTGGATGAGATAGGGAGGTGGGAGATCCGTTTAATGCTAACAATGCAAACATTTTGCATGCTAACAATGCAAAATGTTAACAATCATACTCTCTAGCATGCATTTAAATAGATATATCCTTCATTTATTCTATGAACTGATCTCTAGTCTGTACATAATTTGTATCAAGAGCCATTGGCATCTGATGCCTGGGATGGTGAACCTGTTCTACTTTTTAGAGAGAACATTAAACGTGCTGAATCGTGTCTCTTAAAAAGATTCAGCACCTTGAATAGCTCCTTTAAAGTTTGAATGAAAATCTGGAATGGCTCTTAAGTCATCTTTAACTTGGGAGCCACCAGCCTGCACTATCAGAATACACACCACACTTAACTAACAGCTGGCATTTGTTTTAGAAGTTACCATATTGTAATCTGGACTTACATTATCCTAATTGCTGGAGATTCACATTTATGGTGGTGAATGACCAAACATGGTTCCCAAAAACTACCTTCACAGCCTGGCAGCTCCCCAACTGAAGTATTTCTGAGGTGCCGCAGATTAGAGCACTGGGAAATGATGTCCACAATGCATTCCCAGTCATGCGATGCCTGAGGGCAAGCAGTTTTGGCAGGACTCCAAGGGTGCCTATTCTCGAGGCACCCCAGAACTGGGAGTGAGCTGTGGTAATCATTCAGAGTGCTCTGATCTCCAATGCCTTGGAATAATTTGGTTAGGTCACTGTCAGGCTGTGAAGGTAGACTGGGAGGGCATTATCATTTGCAACTACAATGACAGACTTTCATCATCGCAGCTACAATGATAATGCAGGATCTCAGGCATTTTTTAAGTTTGTGATTGGGCCTGAAACCTGGTCCTTCTTCCCTGGCAAACCTGTGTTGTTAATAGGTATCTTCAGCAACTTTCATGAGGTGCATCTTTCTCCATCACAAGAATCAAATGATGATAAAACCTTCTCCAATGTCTGTCACAGACTTGGTTTGCTTAATCAGGGTGTTACCCTAATATAGGCTTTGGACTTTCCCCCCCAGTATGGCTACTGTTCTGTTCTGTTATAGACATAGCAGAAGAACAAAGTTCTTGTCTTAAACTTTTGGTGAAGGTCACCAAACTGGGCTGGTGGTACTGTAAGGCTAGAGAATGCTCAGTATACAATAAGCTGAGACTCTTTCCCTCTGTTTTACTGTCATTTTAATCATGATCTTATGTCTAATGGTTTTATAAAGCAAATCTACACCAGGCTGCACAGTATAAATCCTTCATTTTTAATGTTGTCATGAAAGTTGTAATTCAAAGGGGTGATGGGAACTCTTCTAATGGGTAGAACTGAGTACTGTGTCTTTTTTCCCCCTCGATGTTAAGTAATTGACTTACATTTATACTGAAAACATCAGCACAATTAACTTTCAGGTCCCTCTGAAACAAAGGGAATGGAGTAACTACTGCAAGGCAGTGTGCAAAGTGCAACAAAATGATAAATAGTAAAAAGAAAGGTGCCATTGCGGAATATTTACATTGATTGTTCCATTTAAAATATATATATATGTTTGTATGTGTACATACACTGAGGTGACCTAGCATTCCTTTAGAAATTACATTGTGATGGATCAGCAAATGATAGCCAGTCACACAATGAAGAGTGAGACAAAGTGCTGGTAGCAGCAAAGTCTGTATGTGTAACAAGTGGTTTTATGGCAATACACTGGCAACAGACCTTGACCAACTTGCATCTGCCTTTATGAAGCTGGATTTATACCTTGGCATCTTTATGGTTTTGCATCACAATATAAAATTTGCATTCTGGATTCCTATTTATATTTACTGTGAAGTCGGTCTTTCCACCTTCACTAAGAGAAACCCAGGGCCTGTTGGAATGTGACATTAAGCACATTTTTAAAGCTTCCTTAACACCTTTGCTTTTATTCTGAAGGGAAAAAAAAGACAACTGAATGAAGAGAAGTGATTCTACAATAAAAAGTAAATAATCCTGAAGAAGTTGGTTACTACTTCCCAGTTCCTTATTTGTGTGCAATTCTACAAGCACTCAGTCTGTAAGTGGTATAACAACCTAAAGTATACATGTCCTTGAACCCCAGTCTAAGTTTAGGGATGCTCCATATTAGATATTTCTTTAATCAGGAAATATCCAAGATAATTAAAAGCATAGATTTCTGTATTACTGTGGTCCCTGCATGCAGGCCTGTGAGGATGACACAGTAGAGTAGATTCCCTCATGATCTCTCCTAAGGACCAGCTATTAGGTTATTGAGCTGGACTGGACTAAGCATATCTTCAGTCTGGTTCACCTCAAGAATATATAAAAAAGCGTTCCACATCAAGTGGCCAGTGCTCAGTTAGGTGCAGTTTTCTTCACCTTCCTTCCCTTCCTTGCTTCAGATCTGGAATGCAGTTTCCTGTTCACTGGATATTTTTGACAATACTCATTCCATCAACCGTTTTGCTCCCAATTTCTTTTTGTCACAACATTGTGAAAGGAGTTTTGTTACAGGGCTGAATCCTTTGTTTTATAGGGTGGAAAAGAGTCTGCATGCATGCCCACAGTATGGGTGGGGGATTCTTCTGGGCTCAGCCAAAAGCAAACTACTCCAGCTTCTTCTAACTTCTGTTCTTCCTCATTAATACTTGTGCCATCTTGACCCTACTCTGATGTTGCTTGGTCACACATTCCGGTTTTCATCTGTGAAATGTTGGACGGTATACATATACTACAGTCTCATGGCTTCCCCAGCACATAGATTGGGTAAGGAGCATCATTACTTCTTAACAGGCATGTCAAGCCATGCTTGGATTCATAGGCTGTCTTCTGCCAATGCTCTAACAGATGTTAGTGACAACATTGTTGTTGTCATTTTATAATAATTTTATATTTATTCATATTGGACTAATTATAGTATTATTTACTTATTCCATAATTATCATTATTGATTATTTGTTTACTTCCTTATATCTCATTTTTCCCCATTAAAAGTTAAATCAGATACAGCTAAAAAATTTTAAATCGTGCAAAAGTTAGAAGTATAAACTATCAATACAATTAAATGCTGTTAAAAGGAAACAATTTTTTTAAGAAAGAACAAATGTAACAACATTGCACGTGAAAGCTCATTTCCCCCTGAGCAATCAGTCCTCAAAGGCCTGCCAAAACAAAACAAAGCAAAACAAAATAAAACTCTTCACTCATTAATGAAAGGATAGCAAGGAGCGTGCCAATCTAACTTCTTTAGAAAGGGTGTTCAAAGCATAGGCTCAGACACCAAGGGATGCCCTCTCTGGTGTTCCCATCAGATGTACCTCTAGGGTGGTGAGAGAAAGAGAAGGGCCTTCCCAAAAGATCTCAAGGCCTGGTCAGGCTCATATAAGGGAAAAAGTTTCTTAGATAAGCTGGATCTGAGCTATCTAGGGCTTTGAAGGTCATAACAGTGCTTTGAATGGTGTCTGGAAACAGACTGGGAGCCAGTGAAACTGTTACAACAGGGGAGTTGTATGCTGTGTTTTACCCCAACAATAGTAATTGTTGGTACAAAAGAATAAGGAACTGAGTATCTGCACTCCATAATACATTCCACAGTAAGCTGGGGCTTGCCCCAGGTGATACTTCCACACATCTTCTGTGCAGAGTTCTGTGCAGTCTAAAATTTTCTGTGCCCACAGAACATTGTCTAGCATGGCACACAATGACAAAAACAGCCAAAAGGGATACAAAACGTAAGGAACTGGGTCTGTGCATCTGACAGCCACCTGCGTTACCCATCCCAAGTCACACACTCAAGTCACACAGACGGTGGGTTATCCCATCCCAGGTCACACACTCACATCTATTAGACCAGAAATGGGGAAAAGGCAGCCTGTGGCCTGCATGCAGTCCCAAGGGCTGCTTCTATGGGCCTCAATGATCTCCAGGTTACAAAAACATTGTCTAATTTTTTTTGCCCCAGTGTCCCCAGATGCCCTCTAGGGGTTTTGGAGACAATTTTGCCAAAAAGCCAGTCCAATGCAGAGGGGAAAGCTCCCATTGCACTCCCTTCCCAGCAGAGCTGCTGCTGGAATCGCCACTGGAAGACCACACAAGAAGGCAAGGTGCAGAAAAGGCCTTAGGCAGGAATCGCTGCTGGTAGTATGCTTATCTTCTCTAGACTTAGGCCATTTCCATACTACATTGTCATAGTGCTACTGTTCCGCTTCCAACAACTTATGAAATCCTGGGGTTTGGCGTTTAGGGAGGGGCATTTAGAATTCTCAGTCAGAGAGCTCTTTGGCCTCAGTAAACTACAAACCAGACAGACAGACAACTATTCCATCATTCTTGTTGGAAAAGAAGGTATCTCCTGGACATAAAATTTCCCAGAGAGGGAATAAAATGGCAAAAATGTCCCTTGCTTTCCACATCCCCAGAGGCATGCCCTCCAGCATTTCACAGATGAAAACTGGGACACATGTGGCTAAACAACATTAGGGTGGTCAGGATGGCAAAAGTTTAATGAGGAAGAACACATCAGCTAGGAGAGGCTGCAGTAGGTTGCTTCTGCCTCAGCCACTAAGAAGGGCAAAATTCCATCCCTTCCTCTCCTCTCCTCCATCCTGAGTTAATTGAAGAAAAACTCTTTTTACCCTTTGAATTAGTTTTGCAGCAATTGAAGTAAGCTGAGAACAATGACGAAAATGAGAGAAAGAAATCGAAACTTTGATATTTTTTAAAAAAAACAGCTGAAAAATAAGATGATAGAGGTTTGATTGGGGCTGTCCCTGGCAAATCAGGACATCTTGAGAATATGCAGAGAGAATCTGCGTACAAAAATAATCAACCCATTTGAAGAGTGCTAGGCAGTGGGGAAGGTAGCCCTCTGAGGTTAGCTGAGGTGTCAGTAACCTCTGACAGCTGCCCAACCCTGTGTGACACTTTCCACTTCTTTAGGACTTTTGGGTTTGTCATTGCCTTGCCATTCCGAAAGACCCTGCTGGCCTAGACCTTGGACTCAGAACTTGGAAATGTTAGTGAAACTGTCTCCCATGTCAGCACTAGTTACTGTACATCAAAAAAAAATGTTAATTTTTGGCTATAATTTGCTAGAAAGGTTACAGATTAGCAATATGTTACTGAGGGCTGATTCAGTGTGTTACCAATGGTCAGACTCAGTGAAAGACAGCTTGCTATCTTAGACAATTTTGCACAAGCCAGGAACTTTGACTTTTCATGTACAAGCAATATGCTGGTGTATGCTGCTCAGTTGCTTGTAGGGACAGAGGCTAAACAAACTACATCGCTTTTCCTCTTTAGGGCATCACCAACAAAGGTTCTATTTTATTTTTGTTCCCAACAGAATTTATCCTCTGGCTTGTCAGGATACAAACCAGAGAAGAGAAGCTACATTTGTTCACATGACACTCTAAATAAGCAAAGTTCTGCCTTTCCAGAAGACTCTGATTTTTTTTTTAAACCAACAACACTGCTGTGTATTCCTCCCTCTCCCCCCTCTTTCTCATATTCCTTCTTTGACAGCCCTGTCCATTTTTGACTCCTTCTTCCCCTAGTCTATTTGAATGCCATGTCTGTATCTGAGTCAATATTCATCTTTCTGCAAAACAGAAGTCGGAATTGTGTAGCCCTCCAGATGTTGTACACCTACACCTCCCAGCATTCCTCGCCATTCTGGCTAGGGCTGATGGAAGTTTCCATCCAGCATCTACATCTGGAAGGCCACATCATTCTCACCCCTGCTGTAGGGTGTGTGAATTCCTGTACGTTTGAGGGTATTTCTATGTAAATAAGGCCCTTTCCGAACCCCGCTCCCAACCTGCAATGGCGACAGGATTGTAACGGGACTGCAACAACAGTTCTGCAGGACATCGTCACAATCCTGTCGCTTCCTGTCGCAATTGCGGAATAAATCATTAACAGGTTTGTCCCGTTAATGAACTGTGATTGCGCAGGCTTCCTGCCTCCCTCCTGCATTTACCTGCTGTGCAGAGGGTCAGGAAGTGCAATGACTGTGCTTCCTCCCCAGCGCAGCCTGGGAAAGTGCCAGGCTGCGCTGTGGAAGGGAGGGACATAGCCATCGCACTTCCTCCCATCCAGCAGGCAGCCAGCGGGGAAGAGAGTGCTTCTGTTGTGCTCTCCTCCCGGCAGAGCCAACCCTGGGGACCTCTCAAAATGGCCTTCATCCTGCTCTGGCAACTCTTGTTTAATCACTTTTAGCTTTGAAAAGGACTATTCACTACTGCGTTTCTGTACTATTACAGGAAAGAAAATTCATAAAGCCACTGTCATGTCTAGAAAATGTAGAGTATAACTTGTTAGCTTTTGTCTTAGAATAAAGGCTGAACATGGACACTGGGTCTTCTGTTGCAGAGACGTAGTGTTTTAAATGCTCTCATTCAAAAATAAGGTAGGCATTTGCCAAGGTTATTGTAATAAAAAGCTTCTTGTGCTGTTCTGTTATTATCTTGGCATTTCTATCACTTGGTGTTATAACAAATGCCTAAAGGACCTAGATGCATTCATATGCTCTCCACTACTGACTCAACCATCAATCAGTAGATCAATAGTAGTTACATTTTGGCTTTAAAATTCTGTCTGGCTAGAAGAACAAGTACAAAAGCTGGTTGCTCAGAACCAGAATATGTCTCAATCAATGTGAGTCTTTTCATCTTTTCAAATCTGGTACAATGTGGGAGGTGAGCTTTCATAGATTAGCCATACTTCACACTCCATCAGAGGGAAACATAATCTGAGGGCAAAGAACTAGGCCTTTTCTGTTATAGCCCCAGCTCTAAGTTTCCTCTGAAGTTCACTCTTGGCCCTATCCTTCCTAAAATTCAGAAAAATTGCCTATTAAGTTCTTGTTTCGTATAGCTTACAGCTGCCTCTCTTAAATGCAAAGCAGATTGTATCTGGCTTACCTCACTTGATATATTACAGCAGCTTAACATAATTTTATTATCTGATAACAAATAAATTTTAATATATTTGCTTTATTTTTCAGTGTAAATAATGGCTGAGATCTAGCATCATCAGGCATAGCTATGACAGTGGAGCTCCATCATTGGTACTTAGGTGATGATCCCAACCCCGCTAAACCCTACCACTTAAGTCAGGTAGTGCCCCAACTGTAGCATTTCTGAGGCACTGCAAATTGCAGTGCTAGGAAATAGCTGCCATGGTGCACTCTCAGTTGTAAGGCACATTGAGATGGGCAGCTGGAGAGACTCCTCAGGGTCTGCCTGCAGTGGCTTGCCTCAATGTGTCCCATTACCATGAGAGTGCTGCAGTCAGCATTTCCAAGTACTAAGATCTACAGCCCCTTGGAAAGCCTTCAGTTGGAGCACTTCCTGGCTTAAGAGATAGATTTCTGAGGTCACATTCAGTCAATAATATGAATTCCAAAAGTACTAGGAACTAGGTACTAGTACCAGTTAAAAATCTGTCTTTCCACACTACACTGTTATAGTGCTATTATTCCACTTTCGACATCCTGTGGAATTCTGGGGTTTGTAGTATACTGAGGCCAAAGAGCACTCTGGATAAACTGCAAACCCCAAGATTCCGTAGGCTGTTGAAAGTGTAATAATAGCACTATAACAGTGTAGTGTGGAAAGGCCCTTAGTTTGGTTAAAGAATTATTAAAGAACAGCCTTTTCTTGTGCTCCAATAGCATCCCAAAACTAGCCACTTGAAGGAAGGACTATAGCTATGCAGTATTAGGTCTCATGCTTTCCATGAAGAGGACCAGTCCCTAGCATCTCCATGTAGGAATGGAAAAATGCTGGTCTGAAAACTTGGGTAGCCACTGCAGTTCAATGTGGTAGACAGTAGAGAGGTAGATAGAACAAAAGTTAAGTACGGTTGATCCTCCACTTTTGCAGGAGTTAGGTGCTCAGGACCCCTGTGAAAATGCAATAACTATGAATATCATAAGCCTCCCAAACTGTAATATTTAACACATATAAATGTCTTTACTGGTGGTGTGACCCGGCCCAATCAATGTACTTTCCCTTGCTTGCTGACTCATTCACACAGGCGGGCAGGTGAAAGGGATGGGATGGGGAGTTGGAATAGGGAGAAAGAGGACACGCTCCCATCCCCTTCCCTGTTCCTGCCCACGTGAATGAGCAAGTGAGTCGAAGTGCAGCTCTGCCCTCCTCCCCTCCCCTCCCCTTCCCCCTCCCACCCATGTGAGTGAGCAAATGAGTACGTGTGACTTTCTCATGTCCCATCCCTGTTCCCCCAGTAAGGCAAAAATAATCAAATCTACAAATGCTTAACCTGAAAATGTGGAGGGCCAACCATATAAGGCAACATCTTGTACTTTATGGCATAGGTGCTTGATCTTGCTGTACCTATAACAAAAAGAGAAGGAGAAATTCAGAGGAGGACAGGAACTATGCATTAAACTAGCGGTTGTCAGGCTGTGCTCCTCCCAGATGCTTTGGACTTCAGCTCCCAGAATTCCTCATCATTGGCTAAGCTGTCTGGGCCTTCTGGCAAGTTCAAAACACCTGGGGAACCAAAGTCTGAGATCCACATTGCTAAGCTACTTGAGCGGGTAACAAGAAAGGCCCAGAAGTGCCTCCACTGTAGAATATGAGGATTCCCCTTCTACCTGCTGAAAAGCAAATTCTCTTATCAATGAGATCATGGATACAGATAAGAGAATTTCCCATCGGTGGAAAAGTCTGTCTAAGAATTTGGAGTATAAGGCATCAAACATATACTCAGTTATGTATGATTTAGAAATAAAGTAGGCTTGAACCCTATTCAGACATTACTGTGGCGAAGAGTCTTTACAGATGCAATGACATATTCATCTTATGCATTTAACTATCTCTTTGAGATTGTGGCCTTTTCTGCACCTTACATTATCTCCTTCGTCCTCCAGTCACAAGCCCGGCAGCGTCTTTGGTGGGAAAGGAGCATGATAGGAACACTCCCCTCTGCACCGGACCGGCTCTCTGCAGAAGAGAGCATGAAGGAGATGCCTCTTCCTTCCACAGTGCAACCGGGCTCTTTCCCATGCTGTGCTGGGGCAGGAAATGCCTCGATCACACTTCTAGTCCTTCAGTGATTTACCCTGCTATCATGCTGGCTGGCAACGGGAGAAGGGTGGGACCATGACAATGTCATGCAGAAGTGTCATTGCAGTCCTGCTTCTCTCCCATTCCCTATGCCAGCATACCATGTCTACGTGGAAAGGGCCCATGTTTGTTCAGCCCTTCATTCAAGAACTAGTGTGATGTAGTGGTTAGAACTACACCACACTAGTTCTAAACTACAGCTGAGGAAATGCCAGTTCAAAGCACTATTCAGACATAAGCCTCTCTTGGTGACCCTGGATCAATGACCCTTTCTCAGCCCTCAGAGGGAGCTGTTATAAGAATAAATGGGGTGAAAGGGATCTATTTATGCTTCTTAACTCCTTATGAGAAAGATAGAAATGCACATTTTTAAATGGTCAGTTTAAAATTTGCATTATGTAAAGCTTATTTGATTCTTTAAAAGAAGTGTATTGGAATATGCACCTTTCATAATTTTGCATTTCATGAATAATATTGTTAATTATGCCTGCCTGGATATATGTTTCAAAACATTACATACTGGTTGTATGTAATGTTTTGTTTTATGCTCCAATCAAGGTTGTAATTTCTTAACATAGACAGTCAAATCCCACCAGTGGGAGTGGCTGATTTGTGCAAAAATCATTTTAATGTTTGTAATCAAATAGCAAAGTTAAAAAAGCGGGTTCCATATTATTAGATTCTGCTGCTTTAATCATAGATGTTCTTTCATGATGAATGTGTTTTGATTAGTTCATTTTCAAGGCAGATAGACTTTACAGCCCATATTCCCTCTCATATATTATGCTGGAGCTATTATTTGGCCCTGATTGATTTGATGGAAAATTTGCATCTGTTCAAAATGTATTCATGATGTTAATTATATACTCAAATTGTTCTTGCCATTTTATTCTTTGCGGTATTTCATATTAAGCCATGTTTGTCCATGTGCAATTATATCTCCTCACACTCATGCAGAAGCATACAGAATCTACCTGCCTATGCAAATTAGACATGCTCCATATTTATTCCATTTGCAGTACAGCGCCTCAAGTATTACCTTTGGACTGATTCCTGGGCTGGATTCATAAACGTATTTATGCAGTTGGATAACCTACCTACTTTTGTATTTATATTCCACTAGCACGGCACAGCTGAGTGCTCAGACTGGCTTACAAGATGACAAACAAGGAAATATCAATATCATTCCTTTCCAAAGCTAAAAATATTTGAAAGCACACGAGGCTGCAACCATTCTAAATAAACTGGAAGCAATTTCCATTGATGGACTTGTTACTGTTTTCTCATTGCCTTTGTTTAAATACATTTATTTTATTTATTGACAGCAAGCTGGATCTATGATTTGTCTTTCATAGACAAAAAGCTCAGCACACTGATTTCTGGACATACTCCCTGGATGTCAGGTCTACTTTGCTTTTCCTGCCATGACATCCTAATGCCATCCCAACGACATACAATATTTAAAGGTCTGCTTTCATTTAACACCTTTTAACTAATCATGCACTATTATACTGAGTTATTTGCTACTTGCTGCCATGCAGTACGTATCACGCTTTGCTGCTTGATGCCATGCAAATGGGGCTGAAAGGGGTTGATGGAGAATGAATGAGAAACCAGTGTTTTGGGAGCAAGGGTATATTACTATAATGAAACATGATAAGAAGGAGAACAAAGGCAAGCACAAGGTCCGGATTCTGGTGGGCATGAAGCCAGCCTGGGAAAAGGAGATATTTTAATAAGCTGGCAATTAAGAGCCTAGCACACACAAATTTATAATCTTATTGCTTATAAGACACTTAATTCCAACAGAGCTTTTAGTCTCGGCAATGACCAGAATGTGCAACTGTTATTCCACTGTTTTTGAATAAAGTTTTGCAAACTTCTAAGTTTGTTTTCTGGGACTGGGGTTGTCCTGTCCATGGCACTAGACCACAATTCACCCAATTCAACATGACTTCCTGGTTCTCAGTGTATGATTTTTTAGGGGCTGCAGGGAATAGGAGACCAGGTAAATCACGTTCCACCTACATCTGGATCCCAATACACTGGATCCACATATGAATAGATTGGATTCAGGCTTAATCATGTTTTATTCATAGGAAAATCAATGGGCCTGATGTTAAGGTATGGCTAATGTGTTGGTTTCAAAGGGTCTGGATTCAAATCAGTGGCCTATGGGCTGTAGGGTTGCCCTGCCCTCAGGGAGAGTGAGGCAGCAGCTGCAGGCAGCTGATTTTGGGTGTCATGAAAGGTAGCCTTTTGCATTTTTACTGCCAAGGAGCAGGAAGTGCTTCTGGGATTTTCTGCTTGTTTCCAGCTTAATGTTCCTGGTCTTGTGTACAGCACTATGTAGCTTTCCCTTGGGTGATTGAGGGATGTATTTTGCTGCTGTTCCTTAGGCACTTAGGACCAGTCTCTCAGAAGAAGAGCCTTCTGTCCTATGTCCCTGTCTTGATTGTTAAGATCATCCTTGGGGGCTTTTATCTAGACACCGCCACCCATAATGATATGATGAGGAGCTATCAGAGGAAGAGTCCTCTCTGTACTGTCTCTTGATCCCCATCTGTAGAACTCCCTTCTTGGGGATATCCACACCAGTGTCATGTTTCACAAGATACCAGACTAATACCTTCCACTTGCTGTAAGCATTTAATCTTTAATTGTTGCTTTAATTATAAGTTCTTTGCCACTTTTTAAAATATATCAATATTTTAACAGTCAGCTTTTTTGTGTGTGGTTGTTTTTGGTTGTTTTCATTGTTTATGATTGTAAACCATCCCAAGGGAATTTGCCAATTTGGCAAGAGTTGTTTTTTTTTAAAATACGTATATGTGACCCTTCCACATACTACAAAGCATGAATGTGTTGCCTGAGAGGAGATCTACTCCATTCATCCACAGAAGTACACTGATTGTGGATACAGTCATCTAGCCATTCTGATCTAGTAGTGCATTGCCATGAAACTTTCCTAGGAATAAATAACTATTAAACTCACTGAGCCTCACTTATGAGGATATATGTATAGGATGGGGCTATAACAGCAAGATTATAATTCTAAGCATGTTTATTTGGCCTTGTGTAACACCCTGTCTTTTCTACTTATAGGCATGAGCTCATTTGGGTACTTAAGGTACTGTTAGTATATTATGTTATTATATTATTTCTATTGCAAAAAATTAAAATGTAGGCAAAACCTTAAATATTTTCACTTTCTTTGGGAATATTGGTGTTCCGGGCAGACATGGCTAGTCTCAGCATCTGCAAATGGATCTGGAAGGAGCCACTACAGAGGTCTGTCCTGTGCCCCCTTTTTGCGGGGAGCACGGTACTCTGAGCATCAGCAGGCAACTTGGTCATGTCTGGCCCCAGCCCAGTATGCCTTATTGACAGAGGCAAGATTTTAACCCCCCACCCACCCTGCAACATATCATTCCACATACCATATCCAGCTGGACTGACATTTGTGGCTTCTTTCAACACTGATGAGAGGATAACAGGGAGAGATACTCAGGAGTTTCCGTTTCAGTGAATCCACTCTGAGTCCTCTGAATTTTAAAGGAGCTATGTGAGATACTGAACCTATTTTGGGAATAAGGTTCAGTGTTTTGGATAGCTCCTTTACAGTTCAGACTATAACCTAGAATGGATTTGCCACCCCACTGACGTGGAAGCCACCAGCTGCCACTGACAGCAGGACAGCTTATGCTATGCAAAGCTAATGATGTGGCATCGCCAGTTTTGGTTTCCAGTACCTATCCACTGCTCTGTAACTCCCAGCATTTGCCATTTAAGCAGTAGCGTATCAAGGTTCAACAGCACCTAAGGCAAGTGTGGAAGCTGAGCCCTTAGGTGCTGCTTCTTCTCCCACCACTGCTGCCCCGGACGGAGGAAGACCCTGGTGGGGGCAGCAGGGGCAGCGACAGGCCAGACCCAGGTGGAAGGGTTGCCGCCACTGCCACTACCCCCTCCAGGTGGAGGAAGACCCCAGCAGGGGCAACCGGGGGGAGGCAGGCTAAGCCCGTTTGGAAGAGCTGCTGCCACTGCCGCTGCCACACCTGGCTGAGAATGACTCCAGCAGGGGTGGCGGGGTGGTGGCAGGGTAGAAGGATGGAGGGTTTTGCTTTTTTTGCACCCCCCTGGCATTGGTACCCAGGGCACGTACCCTGATTTCCCCACCCTAGATACGCCTCAGCAGCTACCACACTCTCTAAGGGGAAGACCAGCTCTGGTCATGTCACCATTTATGTTATCCACCAAGCTTCTGACATAGCATTACTCCATGGCATTATGGGAATTGTCTGTTAGTCCCCCTGGCACTGCAGAGAGCACTGCTGTTCATTGCTGACTGCAACTTTCACCAAAGGCTTTTCAGAAAAGGTGGCGGCAGCACTGAGTGACAAATGAGTGACACTGAATGACAAAGTAGAGGCTGGCAAAGCTGCTGCTGTTGTTGTTGGGTTGGACTAAAGCTTCTACATTCCCCCAGGCAACATGTTTTCCAAAAACAAAAAGTAATAGCTCTGAGCTCTATGCCAGAGCAGATAATTTGGCAAAGGAAACAGTGAGCAATCGGATAACTCCTTGGTTTGGTTGAAGGGTCTGTGTGTATGTGTGACATACATGTAAGTGAGAGAGGGAGAAAGAAATACAGCTACATCCTATGCATACGTCCTTCAGTATACTGATGACATCCAGCTCTACTTTTCCTTATTATTGGAGTTGGCTTAGGCTGTGTAGGTGCTGGATCAGTGCCTGGATGCTATAATGGGCTGGATGAGGGCCAATAAACTGAAGTTGAATCCTGCTAAGATGGAGGCTCTGTTGATTGTTGATTCTCATGTCTGGGAACTGAATAAACAGCCTGCTCCAGATGGGACTGCACTCCTCCTGAAGATGCAGGTGCACAGCTTGGGAGTGTTCTCACATCCATCTTTGTCACTGGATACCCAGGTGCACTTTGTGTCTTGGAGTTTTGGTGGCAGTTTTAACTGATCCACCAGCCATGCCTTTTCCCGGACAGGGATAATTTAGCCACAGTAGTCCATGTGCTGATAAGTTCCCCATTAGGCTACTGCAATGCATTCTATGTGGGGCTGCCCTTGAAGACATTTAAAAAACTGCAGCTAGTGCAGAATGTAGCAGCTAGACTACTGACTCAAACATCATAACAAAATCATGTAACACCAGTTTTGAAGAAATTGCAATGGCTATCATTACGCTTCCAGTCTGAGTTCAAGATGCTGGTAATGACCTTTAAAGCCCTAAATGGTTTGGATCTAGATACTTGAAGGAGCACCTGTCCATACATATGCCTTCCTGAGGTTTAAGGTGTGCTGGAGAGGCCCTGCTTTGTATCCCATCAGTTCAAGCAATATGATGTGGGACGACATGGAACAGGACTTCCTCTGCTGTGGCATTCCGCTTGGAGAACTGATTGGCCCCAATGTTGCCATCATTCTATTACCAAGTGAAAACAGGCTTGTTCACTAAAGCTTTAGAAGCCTAAATGGTTTTACACAAACTCTTCCATGTACATGGTTTCAAAATGTTTTCACCAGTTTTAATGTCTTTTATTAAATCTTAAATTATTACATTTTTAGCTTTTCATAGGCTTTTTTTTATTATTCACGTTGTTTGAAGTTTGTCAGACTGGTTTTACTCTATGTCACCCTGAGATCTCTGGATAGAGAGTAGGATATAAATATTTTAAGAAATAAATTAATAAATATAAATTGTTTCAGAAACCAACATCCAAATACATTGCACATATGGAATGCTATATATGTTGCAGATATGGAATGCTAAAAGTGCCCAAAAGATGTGACTAAGCATAGTTTTGACACAGTAGAAAAACAAAAATCTGTCTTTTAGCTTTGTAGGAACAAAATCTGTCTTTTAGCTGTGTAGGAACAGACATGTGAACAGTGAACCAAGATTCCTTTCAGAAGATAACTCACTTTTGCAAAATAAAACAAAGGGTGTGTGTGGTCTCTTTCCCCCTCGTTTCCAAATCCCTCATTTCCCTCCCACAATTCAAAAAGGAAACCATTAAAATGTAGTTCATACACAGTAATTAAAAAGTTATTGATCCTTCAGATATTGTTTGTTGGGTAAGTACAGACTTAAAACACCTTGCACGTTGACTCACTAACCTATAATGTCTCTGAATGAACAGTGATAGACTTCATGCTGCTACACATTGATTCTTCACTAGACAGTGTTGCTTAAACATTATCAGTCTAGTTTATCCCCAGTACTAAAGATCAATACATCACATAAATGTGCTACAAATGACTTGCTAACTCCCAAATTAATATGAAGCCTGCCTTTTACTGCTAACTGTTTTTGGATGTTGGTTTCTGAAACAATTTGGTACCTTAATTGCACAGTGAAGAACTAATAGCTGCAGGATTATAGATCTGGAAACTGCTGGGACAGTCTCTCCAACTCTTTTCTCTTCCAAACCGGTTAACAGACAAAGATGTCCCTATTCATGCCTACTCAGAAGTCAGTCTCACGGAACTCTGTAGGGTTTAAATGTGTTGCAATCCTATGCGTTTGCAATGTTGCAAATTCTACTGTGTTCAATGTGGTTTGCTGTCCTTGATCTTGTTGATGTTGTAAGCCCTTAAAGTCATTTCTGACTTACAGCGATACTAAGATGAACCTAACATGGAATTTTTTGGCAAGGTTTTTCCAGAGAGGATTTGCCATTGCCTTCTTCTAAGGCTTTGAGAGTATGACTTGCCCAAGGTCCTCCAGTGGGTTTCCATAGCTGAGTGGGAATTAAAACCCTTGTCTCCTAGAATCCTAGTCCAACACTAAAACCACAACATCACACTTGCTCTTGATTTACTACTAGTTAAATGTGTAAAGGACTTCAGCCTTATGCCCCAAAAACTAGTGTCATCCATTTTGTAGAGAGCTGGATTTGTTTCTTTAACAATGAACTGGGCATTGGGTTTTCTCTATCTTGGGGCTAAACTACATGCTAGGTACCATAGGTAGCAAGCAGCTAAGCCTTACTCTTTTCTTTCTTCAAAGTAAGCATGTTTGGTCTAATCCAGACTGGGGCTACTGCATATCAACAGAAGTTCATCTCTTCACACACATGCACAGACTATTCCCCACCCTTAATCTCCCCCTTCCCCACATTTCAATATGGAAGCTTTAAAAAAAAGTCTCCAATAGTCCCATTTGAGTTATTTTCCTCTTTCTAGCCTTAATTAGAAGCAGGTTGCAGGGAAAGCGCCACGCCAGGAAGGATTTCCTAGCTGTACATGGACCAGCCCCTGCATGCATACAGTATTTTGGAGTGAGAAAGAATTAAAGAATCATAGAGCTGGAAGAGACTGGAAGGAAGATCTAGTTCAACCTCTCACCGTGCAGGAACACACAAATAAGGCAGTCCTGAATGATGGCCATCTAATCTCTGTTTCATGACCTCCAAAGAAGGAGACTCCACAAGTTTACAAGGATATCCATTTCACCACTGAACAGCTGTTACCATCAGGAAGTTTTTCCTAATATTTAGGTGGATTTTTTTTCTTGCAATTTGATTCTAGTGATCTGTGGCCTTGTCCCTGGAACAGCAGAAAACAACCTTGCTCCATCTTCTATATGCCATACCGTTACCCTGCTGCTGGAGTCCCTGGGGGACACCTGAATTTCACACAACTTGGCAAAATGGAGGACAGGGCAATGCAGCGAGATCTTTTATCCTATGTTTACACGGTCAGACTGCATGAGAAAGAGAGAAGTCAAATGTCTGTTCAAATGGTCTTTTATTTGACAGAACTGGCAAATATTCTTACTCACGCACACAAAGCGTTCGCCCACACAAGCACAGAAGGGCTACCGCATTTGAGAGTCTTAGCAAAGAGAAAAATTGAAGGGACAACGTGAATATACTGCACCTGATCCTGAAGGCTGCTGTTTCAGGAAAACACAGGACAGCTTGTCAAACAAAGAGACAGAGTAAGAGAACGAACGTACGAACGGGCCTGAGAAAGAAAACAAGAAAAGTCTGCCAAAACTCAAAAATGGAACCCAATTATAGGGAAGAATATCCTTGGGGTGGCAGACCCTTTTCCTGGGAAAGGACAGAAACTGGATTATGCAGATGGACCTCAGCTTTGTAGTTCCCACGATTTGTGAATGATAACTTCAATCAGGAGTCCCATAGTCTCTCAAGGTGTCAAAGTTGCTGTCCGCCCATTTGAAATGTATACATGCCTTTTCTGAGGTCTTCCTCTGAATACGTGACTGGAGCTGCTTGGTTCAACCTACACCAAGGGGAGCTTCAGTCCTTTGAACCTGAATATCTGTGCTTCCATCTGGCTAACCTCCGGCTCAATGGACATCAAAAGATTCTGTTTCCTGAGATAGGGTCTGTTATTAGTCAATAGATATCAACCTTCCACTGTCAGAGAATCAGGATCATCAATCGTGGGTTACAATACCTTCAAATTCTTAAAGATGGCTATAGTCGTTGTCGTATGCCTTCAAGTCATTTCCAACTTACAGCAACCCTAAGGTGAACCTATCATGGGGTCTTCTGGGGCTGAGAGTATGTGATGTGCCCAAGGTCACCCAGTGAGTTTCCATGGCCAAGCGGGGAATCGGTCTTGGTCTCCAGGGTCGTAGTCCAACACTTAAACCACTACACTACACTGTCTCTCAAGGAAACACATTCACCTGAATATGGACTTGAACCCTGGACCCTCAGATTAAAAGTCTGATGCTGTACTAACTGAGCTACTCAGGCTGCATGGCTATCATATCACCCTTCAATCTTCTCTTCTCCAAGCTCAACATACCCAGAAATTGAATTCAGCCCCATGCTAGGTGCTTAACATGGCATGCATTCTAGGTCTCTGATACTCTCTTTGTAAAATCACTTCAGAGGGATAGAGTTCCTAGATCTCAGGTCTTTGCTCCCTCTCCTCAGGCCTCAGGGAAGGGGAAAAACTTCAGAAGGAGGGTGCAGTCTTTATTTTTATTATGTGTTACTGATGCAGCCTGCTTCAGAGTGGGTGCTCCAGACTCTCCAAGGGGTCTGTCTCACTACCTTTTCCCTACCTTCCTCCTTCTCTCAAAGTTTCTCAAATTGCAGCCTGTGCCAGGACTTAATGGGAAGGCAGCCAGTGTGGAGAAATAGTGAATTGTCTCTATTGTCAGGACTTGTTGTGTACAGTAGTACAGGACTGGTGCTTTGCAGTATTCCCTGTTTTACTGTTAACTTTTCCAGTTCATCTCACTTATTTCATCCTGCTCAAATGGTGGAAGTGAACTCCAATGTCCTTTCTTGGTCTGAGGGGATCAACTGTGGTTAGCAAAAAGTACTGCTTAGCTCCTTAATTCTTGATTTCATTTCTCTTTCTTTCTTTTTTATTCTTTTTCTTTCTGCACATTCCGAACAACTCCTTGCAAAACATTGTCTCCTCCTCTTCCTCCACACTTTCTGATTTGCTTTCTCCATTTACAGGTCCCATGCTCCAGGCTAAGGGTCTTCTCCTTCCTTCTCCCATCTCTTTCTCTTTCAACCAGTTGCACACATCTTTTCCCACCTCCTCTAGTTCCACTTTCCCATTCTCATCCTCCTTCCCCTTCTTTCCCCTCCTTACTTTCTCTTGACTATCCTTCTGTATCTCTCCCGTTTTTCCACATTTCTCCTAGCTATACTCATCATTCTCCTCGTTCCTGCCCCCTGTCCAACTCTTTTTCTCCTTTCCTCGTTGGTCTCTACCACCCTATTGGTTCATCATCATCATCATCATCACCACCACCACCATCATCATCTGCCATCTCCTGTATATTTCCCCAATATATTTATTAATTTGTTAGATTTTGGGCTTTTTCAAATTTTAATTCACATGCTCAGAGAATGAAGAGTAGATGTTTAATGTCTAATGCTTGGTGACATCACTGAAGCTTGCCCATGACATCACCCATGAAATCACTGATCATCCTATGGAATCCTGGGGTTTACAGTTTAGGGAGTAGAATTCTCAGCCAAAGAACTCTTTGGCCTCAGTCAGATACAAGCCCCAGAATTCCACAGGACGTTGAAAGTGGAATAATAGCACTATAACAGTGTACTTGGGAAATGGCCTGAGCTGCATGGTGTTTGAATGAATTGTGACATAACCCATTAGTGTCTCACTTTGGTGTGCTCTTTTGTGTGCACATTGCAGATTATGAGGCTTTGGATATGTCATGTGTGTTGGGGGGAATGAATCCCACTCCCAACAAACTCCTTTCCATATCCTCCACCTTTGGAACATATGGGCTTCTCAGTGCTAATAGCAGTGACAAGGGTGGAAAGCATCCCCGTCAACTGTCCTAATTTGGCAGGGACAGTCTGAATTAATCCTCTATCACCACACTTTTTCAGCTCTTTTAAAAGTCCCCGGTTTCTTTTGCGCCTCCCGCTTCCCCCCGTGACCTCAGCGTAGTACAGCTACTGCAACTCCCAGCACTCTCCACATTCACACCACCAACTGTGCTGGCTACGGCTGCTGGGCATTGCAGTCCAAAAGAGTCATAGCACTCTCAGGCTTCAGGCCAAAGGAAAGCGTGGGCCGAAAAACTGACAACAGCAGCCAAAATCACAGGACCTTTCTTTCATATACCACGGGGGCTCAGTCCGCTCCCTCCGGCCCCCAAGATCTGCTCTCCTGCTTCTCCTCTGGTCTGCCTTGTGCGCCAGGAAAAGCCGCTGCCTTTCTAGAACAAGCCCTTCCCGTGCCCCACAAGAGGGCAAAGTGCGTGTGCCTCTGCCTGCGTGAGACAGAGGCCATTTCCACACTAGCCTGTTCTAGTGCTATTATTCCACTTTCAACATCCTACGGAATCCTGGGGTTTGCAGTTTAAGGAGGGGCCTTTGAGGATTCCATAGGATGTCGAAAGTGGAATAATAGCACTAGAACAGCCTAGGTGCGGAAATGGCCAGAGACTCCTAAACGTGTGTCACAATCTCTCCTCTTTTGCACATGCTCCCAAAGAATCCCGGGCATGTGCAGTAGCGGAGCGGAGCGGCGGCTCTAGCGCCCGCCTCAAACCGAGCCTCCCTTTAATCCACGATTCTCCAGGTGAAAACTGGAGCACGTTTGACGCGGAGAGGAGGAGGAGGAGGAGGCGGAGGTGGCATTTCCGGGTGCCAGCCGCCTTCCAGAGGACGGTGTCAGGCAACATGAACAGCACGGAGGAAGAGAAGCAGCTGGAGCTGATCAGCAGCCTGAAAGACCAAGGTAAGAAAGAAAGAAAGAAAGAAAGAAAGAAAGAAAGAAAGAAAGAAAGAAAGAAAGAAAGAAAGAAAGAGGCAGAAGCTGTGCGGCGGTGCCGCGGAGCCAGCGTGTGCCAGGCAGCGCCCAGGAGGGGAGAAAGAGCCCCAGGCTGCGACGCCTGGGAGCGGCTGCTCTTGCCGCCGCCGCCGCCCTGGCTTCCCTCCCACCAAATCCACAGCCGAAAGCAAACCAAGGCAGGGTTTTACCTTCCGCTTGCCCGCGCGGTTCTTTTCGATGCGTAGGGAGGTCGCGCTCCGCGAAGCCAAGGCAGCGACTTGAATTGGTGCGCAGGTGGGGAGTGGGGGGGAATGAAACAAGAGGTCAGGAAAAGGCGGCCCCGGCGCCGGCGGCGCCACACAAAGTCTGAGGGAGTGGGGAGGGGGCAGCGCTCGTCTCGCCGTGGCTCTCAGGCGCGGGTAGCCACAGAGCTAATGGCAGAGGGGTCGCTGCGAAAGGCGGCGCGGTGACAGCAACGCACGCAGCGCTCCCCTTACGCCCGGGCCTGGTTTGTGTTCTCCACCCGGCTGTCCTGGTGCCCCTTTAAAAAGACGACTGTTTTTCTTTCTTGGCCAGTTCCGCACTAAACTGGTTATAGTGCTATTATTCCACTTTCAACATCCCATGGAATCCTGGGGTTTGCGCTTTGGGGAGGGGCCTTTGAGGATGTTGAAAGTGGAATAATAGCACTGTAACAGTCTAGCGCGGAAATGGCCTCTCCTTCTGCGCTCTGGTGGAATTTCACCACCCCTCTTTGTCATTTTACCCGCTTCACTGTTGAATTATTTAAACAACTGCCACCATCAACCCCTCTCCAGGAGCTGCAAATATATTATTTTTTGTTTTAGTTGACATGATGAGGAGGACAGGTCCAAGCCGATTTGTGGGGGGTTGGTAGAAGGGAAGTTGAAATCCTGTACCAGCTGTATAGCTTTTTACTCATTTCTAAAATAAAATTTAAAAAAAATCTCCTATTTCTATCTGCAAAGAATGCTTGTATCCCATGCTGGAACAAATAAGAATCTTTCTGCACTACACTGTTGTAGTGCTATTATTCCACTTCCCACATCCTTTGAAATCCTGGGGTTTGCAGTTTAGCGAGGGGCCTTTACAATTCTCAGCCCAGAGCTCTTTGGCCTCAGTAAACTACGAACCCCAGAATTCCACAGGATGTTGCAAGTGGAATAATAGCAGTATAACAGTGTAGTGCAGAAAGGGCCTTAGACTCCACAGCTGAAATAACCCTATTCTTTCTGATCCTAACGCTCTTGTTGACAGAATTCCAACAGAGGGCTGTTCAGTCTGGTTGAGTGGGATGGATGTGGCCTAGGGAATGTGCTTGGAGTGGTGTGGTGGACTGCTGTGATCTTCATCCCTGCCCACTTTGGGGTGGGAAGGTTGACTGTTTGGATAGAGGAGACAGCTCGTGCCTCTTGGGAGAAAGGTTGGTGCCAGTTGACCTCCACCTCCTTAGAAGAAAACCTCTTAGAACCCAATTGCTAATATCTCTGTTTTGGTTAAGATTTTGGAATTTTGGGAGCCCCTTTGTTCTTGGATGGAGGAGATTGTACAAATAACCTCCCTCAATTTAACACACACATGCTGAGGTTTCAGACTCAAGCTTCCATGAACCTTGGCCAGCATGGCCAAAGGTCAGGAATTTGGGAGTCATTGCCCAAAACATCTGGAGTTTGGAGAAGACTGATCTAGACCCATTTCATTCTGGCTTCAGACCTGGGCTTGGCCCAGAAACGGCCTTAGAAACAGCCTGTTGGAAGAGAGATTGGAAACGTGGTATTGCCCATGATTTCTAAGCAGATTGAGATGACTGATCGTGATATTTTGCCAAAATGGATCTGTGGAAGGGGATGACTGAGTGGGAGCCACAATGATATGGCAGTTCCATTTCTACCTTCAGGGTTGGCTTCAGATAGTGGTACTATGACATTTCTGTTCAGCACCAAGGGAACTGGCCTGTTTGCTTGTAAAAATCCCAACATAGCCCTTATGCTTCTATCAGGGTTATGAATCATGTTGTCTTCCAAATGTTATTGGACTACAGTTCCCAGCAGCCTTTGCCAGCATAGCCAGTAGTAGGAATGCTGAGAGTATGAAGATTGTGGCCTACAGTAGTTTTGGTTGCAACTGTCCCCTGACTTACCAAAATTGTCCACCCTAGCCTATTTGACATAGTGGCTGTGGTTTTCAGTTAGCCCACAACAACCTAAAGGCATTTTGGCAATGACTTGGCTGCTTTTGTATATGCTGATGACATATCCTAAACTTGGCTATGGCTGTTTGTGGCTGATGCCGATGCTGTGATTACTATCAGATGCTCAGAACATAAGAAGCTGTCTTATGCAAAGTCAGACACTGTCTACACCAGTGCTTCTCTGCTATCTGATGTGAGGAGCTGGCAGCTTTTCCCTTAATGTACCAGGGACTGGTACTATATTTGTGCCACTTAGCTGGAACTAGTTTTTCTCACTGTAGAAAACTCATTGTAGAACAGCAGCCAGTGGCTCATAGGCCAACACTGGTCCACAGGTAACCAGTTTGAGTAGCACTGGTTTGCACTGCCTCACAGCAGTTTTCCAAGGTTTGATGCGAAAGTCTACCCCATCTCTGTTTGGAGATGCAGAGGACTGCATCTGGAACCTTTTGCGGTCAAAGCCATGTCCTCTACCATTAAGCTGTAGCTTACACTGAAAATGTCAGCTTGAAAACAGCCAGTGAAACTGGGTCTTGTGTGGTCCAGCATTATCACCTAAACATGGATTATTTCATATCCTCCAACTGTCCCAGTGTGGCAGGGGCAGTCCCTGTCCATCCTCTGTTGTCCCATTTTTTAAAACTGTTCTTAAAATGTCCCAGCTTCCTACTCCTCTTCCCATTTGTCCCTTTGACTTTGTCTTACCTCAGTTGCTGCAAATTGAGTTCATAGTGGAAAAGTGCTTTGTGCTTAATTCATTTGGCAGAAGAAGGGAGAGGAGAGGAGAGGAGAGGAAGGCCACTTCTGCGCTATACTTTCTACATCCTGTGGAATTCTGGGGGTTGTAGTTTACTGAGGCCAAAGAGCTCTCTGACTGAGAATTCTAAATCCCCTTCCCTAAACTGCAAACCCCAGCATTTCATAGGCTGTTGGAAGTGGAATAATAGCACTGTAACAGTGTAGTGCAGAAATGGCCAAGGAATCTTGTCCTTCCCTATGTGCTCATACAAAAGCAACCTGTGACACTTTCTCTTAGCTTGTGTATTCTTCCTAATTAATAATGTTTGCCATCTTAACCACACTGTGATGTTGCTTGGCCACTCATTTGCATCTGTGAAATATTGGAGGGTAGAGCCAGTGTGGTGTAGTGGTTTGAGCATTGGACTATGGCCTTGGAAACCAGTGTTCAATTTGCTGCTCGGCCAGGGGAACCCACTGGGTGATCTTGGGTGTGTTCCGTGCTGTCAGCCCCTGTGATAGGTCTGCCTTAGGGTTGCCATGAGTTGGAAATGACTTGAAGGCTACACAACAACAACAACAACAACAACAACATGTTATTTTCAGCCATGGTATCTAGGGCTTAGATTCTAGGCTTTTCTTTTGAGAGTGTTCCCTTGTAGAAACGGCATTTTTTCCACTCTGGTATTGTTGTACAAATGAAAGACACATGAACAAATTTGGAAGAGGGAGAGAGGTCATGAGTGGAGTGCAGTGGAGTAGCCTTCCTGTGCTCATATCTGAACATCTGAATTTCAGTCAGCCTATTTTGCGAGCATTCTGTTCCTGGCATAGCTGAAGTTTTCCATCACTCCTGATATAGATGGAGAGAATAAAATTACCTGCCTTTTGGAAGAGGACGCCTCATGTACCAGTGCATGAACCATAGATCTGGGCCTGTCTTCGTGCAGGCCATCCAGATAATGAGTCAGAGGGAAGGTGGCAATCTCTTGACTAAGTCATGCAAGTGAGAACTGTGCCCAGAAGGCTATAAGATGCCTGAATTAGATATCTATAGAAGGCTATAAAATGCCTGATCATTGTTGTGATTGCATTTACCTTCTGTACAAACTGCAGTCTCCAAATGCAAACCTATGAAGAATGCATTATCGTACTCCAATGTCAAGGATATGAAAGCGACAGGGTAGAGTGTTTCTCTGAGAACATGTTGAATAGTTCCTCTGTGTGGCTCTTAATCCAAGAGAGAGCTGAGTTCCATTTGTTTTGATGTGGTTTTGCTGTGCTTTTTCGTATAAAACCGTAAGTGATCTTTGTACATAACCTATGACTTGAGTTCATCTTGCTACTGAGCAGGTTGAAAAGTAGCACACAAAAGGAAACCACTATATTGAGTATATAGCTGTTATAATTTTGCTCATTTAAGAGGTTTATATCCCCCTCTCTTTTTGCCTGACAACTGGCCTCTCAGGAACTGCTCTGGTAACCAAGGGAGTTCATTTTGTCCAAGGCCACTTGTTACAAGTAGTGCCTCTTATCGCTAGCAGATTTTGTCAAGTTTTGAATATGGCTAGATGCAATGAACATAGAAAAAAGTCTCAGACACTTGTGGTTCCTGTATTTAATCCCTCATTTTTGTGTAGAATTTAGCACCCCTTTTTGGTTTCAATAGAATGGAGGATATTTTGTACAAATTCATGATAGATACATCTGTCAGTGTTTATTATTAGTCACAGTGGCTACTTAAGATGAGTAAATACCTTGAGAGCACCATATCCTGTTTGATTTGATCCTGTCTGGTTTGATTTGATAAGCAGGATCCCTGGTTAGAACTCCAGTGGGAGACTGCCGACCAGTAACAGGTGCTGTGGGCTATATTTCAGATGAAGGAACTGGCAAAACCACCTGTGAGTATTCCTTGCCTCAGAAAACTCAATGAAATTGATGGTGTTGCCATAAGTCAACAAACAACATGAAGGCGCATACACAATGGTGGATTGACTAAAGGCCTTTCTAGTCCAGGGGTGTATTTGTACTGCAAAATTATAGTGCTATGATTCCACTTGGCAACTTCCTATGGAATCCTGGGATTTGCAGATTAGGAAGGAGTGTTTAGAATTCTCTTCCAAAGAGCTATAGTGTTTCCCCAAATTAAAATTCCCAGAGTTCCATAGGATATTGGCATGACTGTTAAGGCATAATCATAGTGCTATAACTGTATAGCATGAAAGGGCCCAGCATTCATAAGGGTCAAGGAGATCCTTATGAAAAGCCCATAGAAGTATGCAGTTGTATTTGGTTTCATCAATGGTTTCTAGGCTCTTGTCCTGAAAGGGTTCCTTTCTCTCATTTAAAATCAGTATGTTATCTGTTTACTATTATTGCACATATACAAAGTCATGGCTGAAAGATTGTACTGACTTTAATGAAAATGACCCTGTGGGTATCTCAAAAGACTGCCTCTTCCTAGATAAGCTTGCCTGTCTGCTGGGATTCTCATGAAGATGGATGAATTAAGTACACCTTGATTGAACTGAGCAAGTGGCTTCTTATTTTCCTAAGCAAGAACACCTTGCTAGGGATAATTAAACTCAGATTAGTTTTATCTTGAGTGTTCACTGAACCTGAGTAAGTACATGTTTCATGAACTCCAGATTGCTCAATAGCTCTGGAAATTGTTGGGGAATTCTCTTTTGGGATTCATGCCTTGTAATGAAAATAAAGTGTTTCCATTCCTGCATCCATGCACTCCTTAAATGTACAGGTTTATGTCCCTGATGTGTTGCTGGTGGTAGTGTTTTATTATAGTCATAGTGCTAAAGCAGTATATTGCTAAACAACTTCAGCACTTTGACTCTCTAACTTTAAAAAGGAGTTGGGGGAAAAACTTTGATCTGGTAAATGGAAATTAAATGGGGAGGGAGTCAGAAGAGCAAGTCTGAAAGAGCCCTTAAATTGCAGACGAATAAGACTATGGTTATCCTAGATTATTGAGAACCATGTTCTCCAACTGTCCCTATTTGGCAGGGACTATCTTGATTAGTCCTCTGCTATCTCATTTTCTCATTTACTTTTAAAATTACCCTGTTTCTCTATCCTTCTCCTCCAGCTTTCTGCCAGCATCACCTTACTTCAATTGCTGCAAACTGCAAATTACTCTACACTCAGCATAAAGGAAAGAAACTCTAAACTCAGGGGTTCTCTGTTTAAAATATAGGTTCAGTATCCCTTATCTGGCAATCTGAAATCCAAAAACCTCCAGAAACAGAAACTTTTTGCTGCCAACCACCCGCTTCTGCCTTTGAGGTGGCGGCAGCGGTGCTCCTACCTGTTCATCTCTCAGATTCCCAGTCTCCCTCCAGCCTCAGATTTCATGCACAGCACAAGTAGCAAACAAAGAAAACACAAGGCTGGAAAGAGATGCGAGGCTCTATGAAATTTTGGGAACCCAAGTGTAATGCTTGGTACAAATCCACACTTCCCACTATTTCACAGATCCTCATGTCTCTCTCCAGCCTTGCATCTCATTTGTTCACTACTTGTGTTGTGTATGAGATGTGAGACTGGAGAGAGATTGAGAATCTGAGCGATTGAGGTTGTGAGGAACCTGGTAACTGTATTCAGAAAAGAAAAGAAAAAGTACTGCGCAGGAGATCTCTGGGGAAACTGTAGGCTGCCCACTTCTGTCTTTGAGGTGGCAGCTGTGACATTCCTGCTCATTTGTTCACAGTCTTCCTGGAGATCTCCTTTTTATTAATGTATTTTATGAAAACGCAAATACAGGTATTCCAAAATCACCCCCCCCCCCCAAATCCAAAATATTAAACACTTCTGGTCCCAAGCATTTCATATAAGGGATACTCAACCTGTAGTAGTTTGGTGTGTTCTTCCGTATTAATAACTGTTGCCCTCTTTTGGACTGGACACACCTTTTCACTACACTGATGTTGCCCAGCCATACCTGTCCCAGTTTTCATCTGTAAGATGTCAGAGGGTATGCAAGACCAAAGTCAGCATATTCCTGTTCGAAGACAAAACCAAAAGAGATTATTGGTACAATCCTATCCATGTCTGCTCAGAAATAAGTCGCATTTGGGTTCAGTAGGGTTACTTCTCAATAAGTGCGCATAGGATTACAGCCTGAGTTGTAAGGCACTTTGATGGTCGATTTGGCCAAGAGCTGCTTGCTTTTGAATTCACATTTCATATAAGGTTACCAGTCATAAATAATTTATACACCCTATAAATAATTAGTACGTGTTCTAAATGCATTGTAGACTATGTCAGATGGGAGAATTTAACCATAGTCCGGAGGAATCTGTATACAAATTAATAGTAGTAGTAGTAGTAGTAGTAGTAGTAGTAGTAGTAGTAGTAATAATAATAATAATAATAATAAATTATTTCTATCCCGCCTCTCCACAAGGATCGAGGCGGCAAACAACATAAAATACATTAAATACATTAAAAGTCATCTTGGACTCCGTGACAACTGGTTAATCATGTGTGGAAAATGTCTCAACATAATTTGTTAACTGACAGAACAGAGCCTGACCTGCTTTTATTGGAAAAGTAGATCATTGTGTTTGTATTTGCATGTAAAAATATCTACTTGCAAGGAGAAGAAAGGCTAGGAGAAACAAGTGTCCAAACTCTGCCCCCTCTGTTGTTCTCATTGCCCTCCACATAGAGAAGGAAAGATGCAGAAAACAACTGTTTGCCAGGTAGAGTCTCCCCTCTTTGTGGGAGTGCTTTGTGGAATTTACAAGCCCAGCTCTGCTCTGTTAGGCATCATTGATGTGACTAAGGTGATTACGGAAAGTGTGGCCCTCCTGTTGTTGTTGGTCTCTTAACTCCTTTCAGCCCTGGCCAGCATAACTATTGAGGAAGGATGACAGAAGTAGCAGTCCAGCAACCTCTCTGGGATGCCACTTATTCTCTCTTGCTGGTATAGTTAGTAGCTGATAACAATTACTAATAGATTTACAGGGAATCTTTTTGTTGTCATTATCATCATCATCATCGCCACCATCATGATTTTGTTCATTTATATCCTGCCTGACTCCCGATAATGGGACTCAAGGGAGCTAACTGTACATTACTGTTTTAAGAACAATACAGTTTTTTAAAAAAATTAAAGAAGAACTTTGACAAAAATATAAATTTGCTCAGAACTTGACATGTTAGAGAGCCGAGGCAGGTGTCCAGTAAATGGTCTGGTCAGTGTTCATAGGGTCAGTTTACGTTACTGAGGCCTGATGATGTTCAAAGGCCCACTATATGTAAGCTCAATCCTTGCCCATCTTGGCTGATGAAATCTAGCAGAGATGGACTGATCAGGAAGTGCCTGTTTCCTTGAAGGAGGTAGTGGTGTGCTGCTGTCTCCTAAAGAGGACCTTCCTGGACTCAGAGGTATATGAGAACTACTTCCTGATTGGAAATACCCCCTCCTTGCGCAAGGTGCTAGGGCTCGTGGTGGCCGGGCAATGTCAGGCACTCTTGGAGGAAACAGATTACCTGGACCCATTTCAGTCTGGTTTCAGGCCAGGGCACAGCACTGTAATGTCTTTAGTTGCTCAGACTGACAACCTGCTCTGGGAAAAGATGGGGGGAATGCTATCCTGTCAATTCCTGGATCTCTTAGCAGCTTTTGACATCATTGATCATGATATGTTACTGGCCCAGTTCTGTAGGATGAGAGTAGGAGGCTCTTTTCTACAGTGGTTCCATCTTATCCCCCATACTGTTCAGTATCTACATGGAGGCACTGGGGAAGGTCGAAAGGGGATTTGGAATGGGGTGCCATTAGTATGCTCATGATGCTCAGCTCTATTTCTCCTTGTTATTGAAGTCAGATGGGACTGTGCAGGTGCTGGATCAGTGCCTGGATGCTGTAATAGACTTGATGAAGATCAATACACTGAAGCTGGATCCTTGGTAAGATGGAGGATCTATGAATTGGTGGTGCTTGGGTCCAGAAATTGTGTAAACAGCCTGTTCTGGATGGGGTGGCACTTTGCCTAAAGGAGCAGAGATGTTGTTTGGAGTAATCTTAGATCTATCACTGTCACTGGAAGCCCAAGTAGACTCTGGGGCTCAGAGTGCTTGGGACCAATTTTGACTGGTGCACCAGCTATGGCCTTTGCTGGACAGAGGTAACCTAGACACAATAGTCCATGCACTGGGAACCTCCCAGTTAGACAACTGTAATGTGCTCTATGTGGGGCTGCCCTTGAAATAGATTCAGAAGCTGCAACTAGTGCAAAATGCAGCAGTTTGACTGCTGACTAGAATACCATATAGACAGCATATCATGCCAGTCTTAAAAGACTTGTACTGGCTGCCAATGTGGTTCTGCTCTGCACTGAAGGTGCTTATGATGACATATAAAGCCCTAAATGTCTTGAGACCTCAATACTTAAAGTAGCTCCTCTCCATAAATGTACCTGTCCAAGGATTAGGGTTTGCTGGGGTGGTGGTAGAGGGGTCTGCCCTGTGTTCAACCAGTGAGATCAGTACAATGTGTTGGGAAAGGGGGAGGGCCTTCTCAGCCGTGGCGCCCCAACTGTGGAAGGCCCTCCTGCTGAAGGCCCAATTAGTGTCTATACCCATTTTATTAGGTACCAAGTTAAAACTTGGCCGTATATCAAAAACTTTGAGCCTCATTCATTCAACCCAAATGCGGATGTAACATAGTTTTAAAAGCTTTTAAATATGTTTTAACTTAGTATTGCTGTTTAGTATATTTGGAGCTTATTTAATTATTCTGTTATTTTAAACACAGTAACTTGCTTTTATGCTTTTTGTAAGCTGTCCTGAGAACTTTGATATAGGGTGGGGTGTAAATATTTTAATAATAATAATAATAATAATAATAATAATAATAATAATAATAGTTAATTTAAAGTCTGATGGCATAATAATGTTTTCAGTAGCTGAGAGCAAGGAGGGAGTCATCCTGGCCTCCCTAGAGAGGGAATTCCAAAGACTGGGCGCATCCACCAAGAAAGCTTTCTCCCTTGTTCCCACCAAACAAGCCTGAGAGGATGGTGGAACAGGGAGGAGGACCTCTCCAGAAGCTCTTAGAGCAATAGTGGACCCATAAAGGTAGCTGTAACAGTATTTATGAATGTCTAGGATTAATGAGATTTTTGCAAAGAACACTAATAAGACATTTTTTAATGTTTTGTTTTTGTAGCTATTGGTGAATATGAAGATCTAAAGAAAGAAAACAAGAAAACAAAAGAAGAGGTTTGTACTTGTTTTCATATGGTTAAAGATATTGTGCAGCCTTGCTGGAGTATTGTTTACTTTGGAATATTCTGTGCTTTGGAATTAGCCCAAAAGATATCACTGCTTGTGGATTTTGGATTTTGTTGTGCCTTGCTGGAGTCAGTATTTTATCTTGTTACTAAGGCTTATATAGTTCCAAATTTCCCCAACCAGAAGTCCTGTGAGTATGTTTGATCATCTCCATATAGATACAAGCTTTTCTGCTGCAAAATCTTAGTTGCATGAGAAAGTATTTTCACCAGCTGCCACAAATGAAGCAGTCTTTTGCCATCACCATGGTATTGAACTAGTTACTGATGTGCATGTCCAAACCTGATGAGACCAACCAAAAAGGACGAAATTTCTATACAGGCTTTTGAAACACAATGTTTCTTTGCCAGACAAAGACGGCAAAGAATGCGTGCAAGGAAAAAGAGTAAGGGAAATGTGATGTTTTGAGGTGGTATGGAGGATAGGTCTGTGAACTGTAAAGTGAGCCTCATCTGACCATACCTCCAGTGGTCCCAGGTTGCAAAGTTGTTGTAGTTGTTGTTGTGTTAGACTTGTATTCAAAGATGTTTTTAGTGTGTAGAGGTATACCTCAGTTCATGAAGTAGATGTGTTCTTGGACATTACATTTAACAGAAAATTTGGTACTAGAGACAGAAGTAACATGGAATAGGCATACATCACTTTAAAAAGAAGAGCAGTTCAACATGTTTCAAGAAAGTTTTCATTCAAAACTAACAATATGCACATGTGAAATAAAACAACCAGATGAAGTCAAGTAGGTCTTGCATAAGTAAACAAAAACAAAAAGGACAAAACTGAATGTTTTAGAGCCCACTTGAAGGCTTCCTCCAAAATGCATCCAGGGATGGCTTCTTTCATCAGTCTCCACTTTTCTTATAGTTTCCACTAGGGTGGCCAAACACGTTGTTGTTGTTGTTGTTGTTGTTGTTGTTGTTGTTGTTGTTGTTGCTGTTAAGTGTCATCAAGTTAACTTTGATTTATGACAACCCTGTGAACAAGAGACTCCAAGTCACCCTATCATCAACAGCCCTGCTCAGGTCTTATAGATTCAGAGCTGCGAATTCCTTTACTGATTCCCTCTGTAATGCAGTCTCCCTCTTTTTCTGCTGTCTTCCACCTTCCCAGCATTATTTTCTTTTCTAGTGAGTCATGTCTTCTCATTATATGTCCAAAGTGCAACAGGCTCACTTTGGTCATCTTGGTTTCTAGGGATAGTGCAGGCTTGGTTTGCTCTAGAACCCATTTATTGGTCTTTATAGCAATCCAAGATACCTGTAGAACTGTTCTGCAGCACCACATTTCAATGAGTTGATTTTCTTTTTATCTGCTTTCTTCACTGTCCAGCTTTCTTACATAGAAATTGGAAATCAGCGACAGGGACAACCCTAACTTTAGTATTCGGTGATGTATCTTGACACTTCAGGATCTTGTAGCTGCCCTTCCAAGTCCTAGACCATTTCTGCACCTTACCTGATCCTGTTGTCTTCCTGTTGCGATCCTGGAAGTGCCTTTGCTGAGAAGGAAGCATGATGGGAACGCTCCCCTCTGCACCCAACTGGCTCCCTGCAGAATGGAGTGCAAACAACAGGCACCTGCCTTCTGCAGCGCAGCTGGGCCCTTTCTCATGCTGCACTGGGCAAAAAAAGCACCTCCATTGCGCTTCCTGCCTTTCCGCATGGCTGGGAAGGATGGGAGTAGATTTATTCCATTAAGTGAATATCCCATGATCACGATGGGTGGAGGTGGGATGGCAGCGGGATCGTGACAACCCATGGACCGCTGCCTTCATATCTCTAACCTGGGACTGTGATGCCATACGGAAATGGCCCTAGTCTGCTTCTGATTTCTTTACTGCAGTCTCCATTCTGATTAATGACTGGGCCATGAAATGGGAGATCTTGAACTATTTCAGTGTCTTCATCATCTATTTTAAGATTAGTTAAATCACCTGTGGTCACTATTTTTGTTTTCTTAATGTTCACTTGTAAACCTTCCTTTGAACTTTCTGCCTTGATTTTCTTCAGCAATAGTTCCAAGTCTTTGCTATTTTCTGCTAGCAGTATGGTGTCATTTGCATATCATAAATTGTTTATGTTCTTTCCTCCATTTTTTCCTCCCTCGTCCTCTGAGTCTAATCCTGCTTTATGTATGATATGTTCAGTGTACAAGTTAAACAGACAGGGTGAAAGAATGCAGCCTTGCCAATTAGAATCCATTCTGTTTCTCCATATTCTGTCCTGATGGTAGCTTCTTGTCCTGAGTACAGATTATGTATCAGGACAATCAAACGTTGTGGCACATCCATGTCTTTAAGAGTGATCCATAGTTTTTCATGAATCACACAATCAAAGGCTTCACTATAATCTATAAAGCACAGGCTGATTTTCTTCTGAAATTCTTTGGTATGTCTCATTATCCATCATTATACATATGTTTACAATATGACCTCTTGTGTCTCTTCCTTTCCTGTAGACAGCTTGGACATCTGGCATTTCTTGCTCCATATATGGTTGAAATCTTTGTTGTAGAATTTTGAGCATCAGTTTGCTTGCATGGGAAATGAATGCAGTGGTCCTATGGTTACTGCAATCCCTGGGGTCTCCTTTTTGGGGGATTGCAATGCATTTTCACTCTTTCCAATCTGTGGGCCATTCTTTTGTTTTCCGTATTGGTTGACAGATTTTAGTTAGAATTAAATTAGATTCTGTCTCTGTAGCTTGAAGCAACTCTATTGGTGCGCTACCTGTTCCTAGTGATTTATTTCTCCTAAGTGCTCTGAGTAGTTTTCACTTCTCTTTTTAAAATTGTAGGTCCATTGTCAAATGGTTCTTCCTTGAATGAATCTGTCATCATTTCATCTCTTTTATATAGTTTTTCAGTACATTGTTTCCATCATCTTTTTATTTGTACTTGGTCATGTAATGTGTTCCCCTGCTGGTTGTAGAGCATCCCCACTCTTGGTTTAAATTTCTCTTTGATTTCTCAGATCTTGTGGAAGCAGTCTCTTGTTCTTCCTTTTTTGTTGTCATCTTCTATTTCTCTGTATTGATTATTAGAGTAACTCTCCTTATCTCTGCGTGCAAGTCGTTGAATAGTTGCAGTCAGTGTCCTGGCTCTATTTCTGTCACCTTTTACTTTTGCTTCTTGTCTGTCCTTAATTGCTTGAGGAGTTTCATTTGTCATCCACTGAGGTTTCTCTTTCTTTTTTTTGCTGCAGATAGTGTTTTTGCATTCCTCCCTGACAATGGCCAGGCCTTCAGTTCCAAGTTCTTCTGGCTCCTGGTCAATTAGGCTTAATAGTGCAAATCTTTCTTTTACATTATCTTTAAATAATCTTCAGGTTGTATTTTAGCATGATGGTTGGTTTAATGTTCTTGAGCTTTACACTAATTTTTTATATTAATAGTTCATGCTCTCTGCCACAATCTTCTCCCAGTCTTGTTTTTTGAGAAAGAATGGAACTTCTCCATCATCTGCTTCCAATTATGTAATCTATTTGATTTCTATATTGGGCATAAGGTGATGTCTGTATTTACAGTTTCCTCTTGAAGAATGTATCTGTGATGAAAAGATTCTTGGCCTCACAAAATTCAATCAGTCAATCTCCTACTTCATATCTTGATTCTAGGCCAAGTTTTCCTACAGCCTTTCATTCTGCTCTGTTCCCCACTTTTACACTCCAGTTACCTGTGATTAACAAGAAGTCCTGTTTTGGTATGTGGTCCATTTACTCCTGGAATCTAACATAGAATCTTTCAATTTCTTCTTCTTTTGCCTCTGTGGTTGGAGCATAAACTGGGATTATAGTGGTATTGATGTGTTTTCCCTGGTTCATCTCTCCTCTGTGTTAAAGCCACCCCATTTCTTCTTAGAGTTTCATTTTCTCAGTAAAACACTGTAATTGTCTGACTCAAAATGTCCCATTCCTGTCCATTTTAGCTCGCTCACTGCACAGTGTTTATATGCTCCACTTCTTGTTTTAGAATCTCTAACCTCCCCTGATTCATGCTTCTCACATTCCATGTTCCCATAATATGTGTTTTGCAGCTTTGGACTTTCGTTCACCTCTGTGCACATCAACTTTTTCAGTTGCCTTTCAAGTGTTTGCTTTTCTCTGTTCCTCCAACTTTCCCACTTTCCCCTCGTCAGTCCAATCTGGGAGTTTCCTCTTCATTTTGGACAGTCTCATCATAGGGTTTTTGTGGTAAAAGACATTCAAAAGGGCTGCACATCAACGGCTGAATGTCTTTTCTGCTTGAGTCCAGTTGTGTTATTAGCCAGAGCACTACTCGAAGTCTTTGTTTGCTGTACCCCAGTAGCTTGTTGAGTGCAATCCAATCTGGGAGTTTAATCTTCATTTTGGATTGTCTCATCATAGGGTTTTTGTGGTAAAAGACATTCAAAAGGGGTTTACCATGCCTCTTTCTATGCAGTACTAACAAGTGTTAGCTACAGTCCCATGGCTGTTGTCTCTGTGAGATCCTCTGCCTGTGTAACCCCCCATTGCTGCTGCTGTCCAGTAGCTGTTTGGCACATATATTCTCTTTCCTCAGCAAAAGCTTGTTTCACCCTACGCGTAGTGCTGCAGCCATTATCATACCCTCTTGCTTCACAGAAGCATGCAATCCCAGCACCGCAGAAAGGTAGTCCCATTGATGGGAGCCAAACACAAATAGGTCTATGCCTTTTGTTTGTTTTTGTTTAACAGGGAAGGCTGCAGGCTTGTCAGCTTTCCCATTGTCTGTCTCTTTTGCTGTTCATTTGTGTTCATTACGGGATTCTGAAAGCAGCTGCTGTTTATGTTGCTTGCTGTAAGCAGGCACATTCAGCTGTAGTTCACTAAGAGTAGAATCCCACTCCTTCCCAGTTAAAGCTTTATACTGTTGTTTACCACAGAAATACTGCTGCAACCTGACACAGAAAGTCAGCATTTGTCAAGCATTCATTCACCATCCTCTCAATGCTGATGGTGCTGAAATCCTTACAGCTAGACAGAGGACAAGGAGGAAGAAAGGGCTAGATGAGCATAAGAAAACTTTATAAAAAGGAGCTTCAAAGTTAGAGGTTAGACATACCTTAGTAATGTCTGTACTATATGATACTGTATATGAATACCTGTGTGTCACCAATTTGCTTAGTACTTTTGTCATTTAATTATATCTGCTGAAATCAGAACTGCATGGAACTCAAAAGGCAACTCAGATTTTAAGTTGCTGTTCTGAACTGGTGAAACTCATGCTAAAGTTTAGTAGAGTGAAGAAAGAACAGGTGCATCCATCCTTCTAGTTCCTTTTTTTTCTTCAAAAAAAGCAGGGTAAGGGAAGATTTAGCTAGATGGCCATCTATTTCAATTTTTTACCTTCTGTTCTTAACACAGATGTGAAGAAGGATGTGATAACAGTTATTTTCCTTCTATAATTTTAATTTAGATTTTAATGATGAGTTGGCCAAATTTAGGTTATTAGGTAGATTCGCAGATAGCAGAAAACTGTGGTGTATTATCATTGTGGTTCTCATTATGATTATGATTATTGAAAGTAGGTGTATACTGCCATTCATCCAGTTTGGATTTCATGGTGGTGTATGATCTAAATTTTCATGATAATGCAATATACAACAATAAAACAACACGTTAAATGACAAAGATTTAAAATATCTTCTCAAACAAACATGACACCAAACATTATAGAATATGTGTCAAGGAATCCTGTTTGGGGAGAATACACCAAAATGAACCTGCCATTTCTCTACTATCCAACGTAATCCATCAGAACCTGTAAAGTTTTTTCTGCTGGGTGATGCCAGACAAGCAATACCTTATGAACAATAGTCTGTTAAAAGATTGCCAAGCCAGGATATGAGACCTCAGGTAGAAGTTAGTTTACAAACTCTGCATTGTGTTAACCAGGGTTTGATCTTTATGTTCATTCTCACAAGCTGTCTTTTTAAGAGAGGTGATGATAAGACGCAAAGCTCAGAAAATTGATTTTAAGAAGTAGCTATTTTTATTTTAGTTTATTATTTATTATATTTATATGCCCCCTTTCACCCAAAGTGGGACCCATGGTGGCTTCCAGAAAAGTTGAAACATTGGAAAGCATTTAAAACAATTAAAAACATTAAAAACATATAAAATGATAACTACAACAATTTTATTTTTAGAAAAGGCTTGATAAATAAAAAGCTCCCCAGCTCACAGATTAAAAACCTGCTTGAAAAGAAATGTTTTTGCCTACTGGTGAAAGGAAAACAGGGAGGGGCCAGCCTAGCCTTCTGTGGAAGAGAATTCTACAGATTGGGAGCAGCCACTGAGAAGGCCCTGTCTCATGTCCTCACCAGGCAAGCTTTGGGTGGTAGCCAGACCAAGAGAAAGCCTTTCTCTGCAGATCTTAGGATTCTGGCAGGTTCATATAGGGAGATACAGTCTTTCAAATAATCCAGACCTAAGCCATATTTATGGCTGTTATTCCAATATAAAAAATGTTTTGTTACAGCTAACAGTTATTATTTTTCTTCTAAAAAAAATCCTTTTCCATTTCTCAAAAGTTACAAAAAGTGGCATTAAAAATAGACATTATTGTAGTTGTTGTTGCTGTTGCTGTTTTAAAAACAGCATGTAAAAGCTCCAAGCCACTGACCTATGGAGGCAAGCACACTCTCTATCTACTTCACTTTTGCTCTGTTCACTTGTGCTAGGATACCTAAAGGATACAAAGGCATCCCCAGGAGCCCATTTTCCCCACCTGTTCTATAGAGATTGAATCTATAAGGAATTCTAATTTTATTAATAGCAAGTAATATCCACATATAACAAGTACACTTCATGAGTTTTCCTCTGACGTCCAAGTCAAATTCCATGTTACAACACATTTTTTTAAAAAACCATTCTTAATCTGGTTGCTTTCAGTTTGAAGGTGGTGGTGGGGGACCCATAAGGGTCTCCATCACCGATTTAACATATGTTGCCAATACAGATCTGACGCTTATACCGTCTTTCCCTATTTGGATACTTCCAGATGTTTTGAATTAAGCCTCAGCTAAGATAGCCGATGGTGAGGGGTTACAAACTAGGTTGCAGAAGCCTGGTCTTATACTGGTTTTCTCCTGAAAATTGCCACTTATCTCTTCCAGCTGTTTGTGTTAAAGTTGATGCTTGCAGTAAACATAATATTTGGGGGCAACATATTTGCAGAAAACATAGCATTTTCAAAAGTAAGCAGGTACAGGCCCTCAGGCTGGATAAGGAGCACATTTCAAATCAGAGACCTGTGGTTGCTTCCCCCCCCCCCCCCCCAGAATTAAAAGAGGACAGTTTAAAGATGGTTTCATTTTTGATTTTTTGAAGAGCCCATCTTTGTAAAATATAGCTTGGCCCTGGACCTCTGTATAGAAGGTGATATGCATCACATCCCTGTTGAGGATTACTCCTTGAGCTCTAGGCAACCTTCAAGATATGTGTTTGTAGACAGGATTATACAGCTGATGTAAACTTAGTTAAGAAATGTACTTCTCACAATATTTTGGGGTACTTGTCACTAGTAAAACTTCTTCCTTATTTAGATAGCAATTTTAAACTATCAACAGCCCCAGATTGTGCTGTTTAAATCAAGTTTCTTATGTCAGTCAGTCTTGTTCTGTAACTATATATGAATTGCTAATTCTCACAACTTTACCAAAAGATAGAAGACAATGTCATGCTGATAGCGCATCATATAGACAAAGGAATTATTTTAAGAAATTGTTTCCAGTAATTGAAAATTATTTAGCAGGTTGAGAAGTGAAATGGATATGTGTCTTTAGCAAATTCAGAATTCGTAGCTGAATGGACACTGCTCGTTAAAAAGATTGAAAGTAGGAAGAAAGATGCTCCAGAAAGAAGGAAAAAAACAAGTTAGACAGGATCTATTTGACAGAGACTAGCTGGGAACAGGAGCTTGGCAAAGTGGCCTTTGCACTCTTGATACAATACAGAGTTGAAAAACAAAATTTCATAGCAGAAGATAAGCAAACTGTACTAGAGGCTTTTGAAAGATTAATCCATAGTTGACGTCAGCATGAGTTTTATCCAATGGAAATTATAAATGTGTATGAAAAATTGTTGAGCGTGTATAAATTCCAGACAAAAGTTGTATTCAGGACTGACTCATTCCAGAGCAAGAGCTTTGGTCAGTCTGATTGTGCAGTCTTAATTATTAATTAAAGATTACTCTTTTTACTTCACTCAAATTCTCTGAGTTGTTTTTATTTGGCTCCATAGCTCAGGGAGAGGCAGTTTTGTGGCAACAGTGCCCTCCAACAATTCACAGATGAAAGAGATATGGGTGTCCAAGCAACATCAGAATGGGCTCAAAGTGGCAGAAGTTATTAATAAAGAAGAACACACAGCTAGGAGAAGCTGCAGGAGTTTGCTTTTACCTGTGTCTGCAGGGAAGGGCAAGATTCTGCTTCCTCCTGTCCTCTTCTTCTGTTGAGTTAACAGAGTGCAAATTACTTTAGCACTTTGAGCTCAGTTTGCAGCAACTGAGCTCAAAGTAAGCTGAGGGGAAAGTGGGAAAGTTGGAGGAATAGAGAAAAGCGAACACTTGAAAGGCAACTGAAAAAGTGGAATGTAGGACAGGCATATCTAGGGTGGGGCAGGTGGGACACATGCAAAAAGGCCATGCATGCAGGGATGGGGGGTTGGGGTAGTGGTAAGAAGGTAGAGGCGCAACTTCCACACTTGGTCTAGGCACTTTTTACACTAGATATGCCACTGACGTCAGAGGATTAACCAGGACTGTCCCCTCCAAACTGAGACAGTTAGAAGGTATGGAACACAATATACAGCAGGAGGGGAAAAATGTTTTCATGGTCTGCATGCCCCCACCCTATCTTTTGGGACCTGAGTCCCCGCTTGGGGGGGGATTATAGATTTTCAGGTGATTGCCTGCCTGAAAACTGCTCAAAGCCACTTGAACCTCTGTGGCTTGCATTCTACAATCCACACAAAGCCCCAATCCCCTCTCTCTCAAACCTTTTATTTATTTTTTTCTGGAATTTGATCAGAAATGGTAACTAGAAGGATGTGATGAAATTGTTGGTACACTCAAATGTGCTTGTGTGGCCTGAAAAAAAGGGAGTGTGAGGGTAAACACGGGGCCTCAGTCATCTACTCCTTGCATACTGTAATAGCTTTCAAAACCTTTTTGGCAGTAGTAGCAAGGAAGACTACTTGGTTAATGATAATCTGTCCCTGTAGGTAATTTACAGATTAACTCAAACAAGGGTTCTCTTAAATGCTTCTTTCAACAAAGATACAAGAAACTTTTCCTGGAGCTATCATACAAATCACAACACTTCAACTCCAACATCCCCCAACATAATGAGCAATATTATGTACCTATACACAACTGAAATAGGGAATGTTTGTCCCTATTTAGTTTGAGATGACAAACCCATTTTTCACTGTATGTTTCGCCAAAAACAACTTCCCTGTTTCCACTGTAATTTCAAACTGTCAGCCATCAGGATTACAACCTGCCACTTAGATCAGAACTCCAGTACAAATAGTTTATTATGCATGCTTAATCCTAATCCTAGTTGGCATTTATGTGAAAGCCAGCACATGAGCACATTGGCTGGCTTTCCTCCTGTGCTGTCGTAGCTGCTTTTTGCCTTTTTATTGAACAGATATTCAAAAGTTGTTTGCCATGAGCTGAATCTAGCATTCTGTCAACCACCAAGTGCTTTATCAACATGGGCAGTGCAGTGGCAGGCAGAACCGCCCCCTTCTAAAACCAAAACTGTACTTCTGTGTGAATTTCAGTGGGATCTACTTCCAAGTAAATATGGATAGGACTGTAATCAGAAGAGGTATTGAATCTGATAAACAGGGCAGCTGAAAATGTGTAGTTGCCAGAAAGCTTTCTCATTTGCAGCTGAGTCTAATTGGATATAGAGGGATTAGGTTGTGATTCTAATGTTCCTATACGGCAGAAAATTGCTTTTGTAACTATTTGAATTCAGTTTGAATCATAAGTCAAATTTAATGTTAGTCCCCACTAGAGTGGAGCCACTGAAATGAATGGTTTAGGCAGCACTTATATGTAAGTCTTGTGGACTTTGGTTGCCTTATTAGGCCTAACAGTGGATTTAATCCCATGTGTTTTAGAACATAAATGCTATGGTTTAGAAAGTGGGATGAGGTTACAGTGACATGTCCCTTCTTCCTCCATCTCTCTTCAGCATAAATCCATCCCTATATTAGCATCAAACTTGATTATAGTAAATGCTAACCAGAATTCCTGCCTTAACCAGGATCTGATACCCAAGTTTAAAGCATATTTTCGCCAATAGTGTTTGAGGGGGAGCATGGGAATTGCTAACCATAGTTAGCACGTATGTTAGTGGAGTGCTTGACTATAGTTAAGACTGAGAAGCGAATGTTTGGAGGAAGAATTAAATCAGAGGTTGGAGAAAGGATGGGGAGGAAATTCACAAGCCTGTGGCCAGCTCCCGTTCCTTTAATATCCTTAACAGATCAGTGGCATTAAAATATGCATTGAATCAAATTCTGAAAGAGAAAAAGTAAGTAGTAACAATTATATCTAATCTTAACATGTTTTGTTTTTGTTTTTTCTTGTTCCATATTTGTAGTAATGAGACCTATTATTATAAACCATTGATTTCAACTGGTGATAGAAGATAACTGTAGAGTACTTAATCTTCTTTTTATAGTCTTCTTGTCATTAAGTAAATACAACACATTATTGATTTACAGCAAAACTATGTATTCAAACATCTGAGGCTGATCAATATGAATCACTGACATGAATAAACAGGATAGAGATTTTTTTTTTCATACTCAAAAGAGTTTGGCATTGTGTGGATGTTTTTGTGCTTCTGAGTTGAGACTGAGGAAAGAATACTTTATCAGAGGTAGGGCAGCTGGCATCTATGGATCTGGTGGCCTTGACCATCCATTTTCATTCTAAGATACAAGGGTTTTTTTTTAAAAAAGATGGTAAGCAACCCCATTGTCATGCAAGTCTTATCTGGTTTTTGAATCAGGTGTTTTAATTCCAGCATCTCTCACAGTTGAGTCCCATTCTGTTCTGTTTCTATACATGTAGATGAAGGCAATGATCCTGAAATGTCAATTGAGTTTGGACTTTATCAGATCAAAATTATAATTAAGTATTTTCCAATTGAGTCCTTATGTATGTGCTAATTATCTGGGGGATAGGAATCGTGTGACAAGCTTTTATGAACCATGGGAAATCTGTAATCAGGATCATCTTGGGTTCTTCTTAAAGTCTAAATGAGAGATGGCTGGCTAAATCAAATAGAGACAGGGGTTCTGCTAGAGGAAAGGTAACAATTCCCTCCATGCTATTTTTGAAATGTAAGTTTCCTAGAGAAGCTGTTACTTGTCCTGTGGGGAAGGACACACTTCAAATAAGCAGTGTGTCTTGGCTGGGTAAGAAATGGATTTGCGGGAAGTATTCACCCATCTCTCTGCTAATATCGTGGCCCTAATACAGTTCAGCCTCTTCCTGCTAAGGAAGCTCAGAACTTCAAAGAGGCTGTAGCAGAATCTGAGCATGAATGGTGGTCTCAGCAGCTGATACTCAAAATAGATATATGTTCCCTCCAGTACCAAAAGGAGTTATGTTTTGTGTATCAGCTGCTGAGGATGAGTTGGGCAGGCTGCAATTGTGCTCATGGCCAGCTTGTGGGGTTCCTGTGGGAAACTTGTTGAACAGAACAAGTTCTATTCAACAGAACAAGTTCTATTCAACAGAACTTATTTGAACAGAATACTACATAGGTGGGAGCCATCAGGGGTCAGATTATGTTCTTTTCTTAAAAACCTAGTTTTCCCCTTAAATTTTCTCCTTCGCATATATTGAGTACATGGAGGGTCTTCAACTATCCATTAGCCTCTTTGCCAATGTCTACATGTTTTCTGACCCTGCTTTCTTAACCCAAAGGACTTGGATTAAATCAAGTATTAGTTCTACCCACAGTAGACCTATTGAAATCAGTGAGCCTTAAGCTGTGGTTTACAAGTTCAATTCAGTTCCATGGGTCTACCCTAATGGCTTTTGTAATTGCTATAACTGCATACCTTCCTATGATTTACCTATGCTTCTCCTTCTAGTTTAGATGATAAGACCCTGTTCTTTATAAAGTACCTAAATGCTATGGACAGCAGGAGATTAATGGTAGTAGTATAACTGTAATTGAGCCAAAGATGGGAATGGGATTTTATGCCCTTATAGCTGTACTTGTATGTGAACTTCATAATGACAACAGACATTCTCCAAATGCCATGTTTTTGGAGAAAGTGGTGCTCAAGGGCTATCAAGCTGCTGGAGTCTTGGAGATATCTGAAGTGATGAACCATCTCCCCCAGATAAGTTCAAAATATTGGATGATTCCTTTGAACTATTGAGTCAAACGCAGAGAAGATTCACCACAGGCTTCATCTGAAGGGCACGACCTGTCTCTGCTCAGCTCTCTGGTTTGTTCATGTGTCCTGGGGTTCACTGGGATGCTGTTCAAAACAAAAAAGTGAGATGACCCCAGACAAGGAGTAATTCTGATTTAATTAATCTGTTGATGTGTCATCTAAACAATAGCATGGTCACAGAATACCAAAGTGGGTGTTAGACAGTGTTATATATGATTGTAAGTAACTTGAGGAGAAAGGAGAGGACTGAACTACCCAAAAATTTGTCTGTGTAGGTAGGGATTGATGAGAAAAATAATCTCAAATCAGCTGGTTTTGAAACTACCCCAGGTATCCCCGATAGTATAAACAAGCCCTAGACCAGTGGCAGAAGGAAAATTATAAGTGTTGTCAGGTTCACGGCTAGTATAACTTATTTTTTGTTTTTTTAAAAAGAAGATGAATAGCAGTAATACAACATTGACTATGTAATGCAGTGGTCTGGAACTCAAGCTGAGGCCCTGGGCAGTAGCCAGAAACTGGAAGCATGAACTTCCAATTCTGTTTTGTTTTGTTTTTTTTTTTGTTATTTCTTACATCAAGCAGGCCAAAAAAAAAAAAAAAACAGGGACAGGAGAAGGAAAAAAAAACACGCTTTTTATCTTTGCCTTGCCATTTCATACAAACTCACTGCTTATGGTACTGCTAAAGTGCATACCTAAAAGAATTAGTAGAATGCACAGAACAAAGCATGCACCTTCAAGAATTGTGGGATTTATTTTTAGAAGGGTTTTCCCTTTCTTCTGAGGTGATGCTTTTGATGTGCTTGGACCACAGCCAAAGTGAAATCAAAAGTTTGTTTTAGAAACAGAAAGAAATTTCCCTATACTTCAGAACTGTCCTTTTTTTATACTCAGAGCTTACATTAAAAATGTCAGCATCATGTACACAGATGTATAATTTAAATTAAAAAAAATACAAGCAAATTCTCCTCCAGAGTTGCTTTTGACAAAGGAATCTGGACCTTGAAGTTTTCAGTGTTGGATGAAAGAGGGAAAGGCAGGAACTGTCATCTTGCTCCCCACTTCTGACATGGCAACGGACAATGGAGGTATCCATTATTTCAAGTCCACAGGCAACTTGAAGGTACACACACACACATGTTTGTATGAATTCATTTCTGACGCCCAGTACTGCAGGAGAAATTTGTTCAGTCCACATTTTAATGTGAACATGCATAATTCACATGTCCTCAGCTGAGTTAATATTTGATCCTTTTTTGAAATCTCTTTCTCCAATGAAGTGATACATCTGGACAAAAGTACATTAATTTATGGGAAATTGTGCACAAAAATGGGAATGCTAGGACAAATGCACACAGAAAAACCTGGCAGACACAGAAAGAAACCCAACATTGTGCTAGTAGACATTCTTTTGCACAATGGGGCTTCCCTTCTTTTCCTTCACCAACTGCCTCTGTGCCTCCTCAGTCTGCTCTGTGGGGTCCCACCATCTGGAACAGATTTTGAATGCGGGGGGTGTGTGTGTTGATCACTTCCTGTTCCATTCTGGTGGTGGAAGGCATTAACTGGATACATTAGCTGAAATTTTGGATTACAATGGAAGAGCATAAAGCTGACATAGGCAGAACTACATACCATGCCTTCCCCTAACCCAGTAGAAGGTTCAGGAAGATGCCTTTGTGATCCTGCCCCCAGCTGCTGAAGCACGGCTGGCTGCTGTTGAGTCACCACCTCCTGTCCTCTTCCCACCAATTCGGCATAGCTACTAGTGTGTTCTAGATCCAGGACAGTAAGGTAGTGGCGTAAGAGGGCAGTCCAGATGATGAAGTTGAATTCCATGGTCTACTGTGACCACATATGAAGGCATAAATTGGTTTTATCAATAAGTTTCCCACCATTATTTTATACACACAGAAAACACATAAATAAACAAAAAGAAGGGAATGAACTTAAAGTTGGCAAATGGGAAACTGGTAGAAACTGCAATTGACATGTTTGTTCATCAGTAGGCCACGTTCAGACTGGACATGACGTACCTTCAATATAAAGTCCTGGCCATACCATATAAGAAGTTTAGAAACTAGTTTAAAATGGAACATATTACATTTTCTGTGTGACCTGTTTCTAGTAAATGGAAGTAATACCTGTAACATCCTTCTTATAAATCAAGTTTCCTTATCATAAAATTATTTCATAATTAGGAAAGTTTGGGATTAACAATTCCAGAATAAAATAAGAGCAGTTTCTCCAACATGCAAAATTTTACTTTCTCTTTCCTGGTTATTACCCCCCCCCCCCCGCAATCTTAATAATATAAGTGTAATTCTAAGTGCTCAGTAACCTTTTACAAAGTCTGAACTGTCCTGCTTTGTCCTGTTCTTGAAACTCTCCACATAACAACATAAAAGGGTGACGTGCAATGTGGCTGTTCTTTGTATTTATGTTGATATGTTTCCCAAACTGAGTTAAGTAGATATGAAACAAATAAAGACATGTCCCATAGTTTTTCCTGTAAAATATTTTCAGTTACTTTGCTTGTATTTTGAACCAAATTCTTGTTGTGTGATGGCTCTACCAACTGTTGACCATGTGAAAATTGTTTTCGTTGTTTAAATGTGAAACTGTCACTGTATCTTTCCGTAGTGTGACAAAATCAAACAGGAGAGAGATGAAGCAGTCAAACAGCTGGAAGAATTGCAAAAAGGTAAGTACCCGTTTGAAAGTGAGTTTTGTTCTAATGGATTAATTGGATAAAAATCATTTTGCTTTTTTCTTTTGAGTATAGTTACCTTGGATATCATGAGTCTTACCTAGTTTTTGGTAATCTTATGTCGTTGTGTTTATTTACATCAATTTCAGCCTATGAGAGAGATCTCCAAGGCACCCTCTTGGAGGCTTTTCAAATTTAAGGCTTTATTGATTGAGTCAATCCATCTGTAATGCAGTCTACTGCTTTCTATTTTACCAAGTATTATAGTTTTTTCTAATAAGTAATGTCATCTCATAATATGTTTGAAATATCATGGCCTCAGCCTAGTCATTTTGGCACGTAGGATAGTTCAGGCTTGATCTGCTCTTGGTCCCTTTTATTTGTCTATTTGGCAGTCCATAATATCTGCAGAACTCTCCTCCAGTATCCCATTTCAAATGAATGATCTCTTCTTGACACCTTTCTTCACTTTCCAGCTTTCATACCCATACATAGAAATCGGAGATTCTGTGGCATGAATGAACCTGACTTTGGTTTTTAATTATATATATTTACATTTGGGTATCTTATCTAATCCCTTCATAGCTGCTCTTCCAGGTTCTAGTCTTCTTCTGATTTCTTAACTATTTAGATTGATGACTGAGTCAAGGTATAGAAAACTTTATTTCAATGATTTCAGTTATATAAACCATTATTTCAGTTATATAAACCATGATCATTATTTTTGTTTTCTTAATGTTCGCCTGTAATCAATCCCGGTGTCATGGGCTTCTAGGACCTAGACTCAGACTTAGAGTCTGAGGCAGCAGAACCTGCTCTGAGCCCTGGCACAGAGAATGCTGCAGCAGAATTTGCAGAGCAGACAGTAGCACCACTCGCCCCAGGGACAGAAGTGTCAGCCCCAGCAGGGAGCCCTGCTCATTCTGACACAGAGAATGATCTAGCCGTAACTACCTTCACCCAGCATAGAAACCAAAAGGGTCTCCTGCGTCACTCCCAGCGAATTTATGCCAAGCATCACCTGTGCTGACCTTGGAACCTATAAATACTGAGCCTTTCTCCTCTAGCTTTTGTCAGCAATCAACTGACCATTTCTCCCGTGCATGCTTCTGTCTGCTTCTCTTGCCTGTTATTCTGCCATTTTGACCTGTGTTTATAATGCCTGCCATTGATTTATGGACATTGCTGGGATCCTTATTTGCTTCTCATTGGTAAGGTTGTTTTCTTTCTGAGGTAAACTGGCTAGTTGCTTAACTACCTGAGCTTCTTGACCTGTATTATCAGCTTCTCGTGGCTGCCAACTTAGACCAGGCATGGTCACCCTTGACTTTTCTCAATCGTCATTCTGAGTCTTTGCTCTTTTCTGATACTAATATGATATCTGCATATCTTTAGTTACAGAGGTTTTTGTTTTTAGTTTTCACACCTTCTTCCTCCAAGTCTAATCCCGCTGCCCATATAATATGCCCTGCGTATAAATTAAACAAGCAGACAACATGCAATAAAATTCAGCCTTGTCTGACCCCCGTGGTTATTGGCAATCATTCTGTTTCTCCGTATTGTATCCTGACTTTATCTTGTCCTGAATATTCTATACAATCTACACAGTGATGGAGTTTTCCTGCAGTGGAGTTTTGCCCTTTATAATTAAAGCCACATTTAGATCAGGAGATGAAAATCCACAAATCTGTTCACAAAATCTTTTGAAGTGACTACTCTAGAGGTCCATCCCCACCATCGGACCCGGATTGTAGTGGATTGTAGAACTCCAATAGCAGACTTTGACTGTTCTTCCTAAGTTTCTTGCTGTGTCCCTTTATTGGCAAGCATAGTTGTGTAAACCACTTGGCCTGTCCTAAACTTGTCTGCTACATCAGATGCTGTGGAGGATGATTGCCTGTCACCAGTATTAAAGTACAGTTCAACTGCCAATTTAATTGGCTTCTGCACAGAGAATGACACATCTGCTTCAGGCAGCAAAACGCCTTAGCTGCCTTCATGTTTCTACTTCTAAACACTCCCCGTTAGCAATTGTTGAGAACATGGAGGAGGTGACCTTTGTTGAGTTCTAAGAGATGTCTACTTCATCAAGGATATGCTCAGGCAAACGTTGTTGTACTGGATTTTACTGGACGGAAGCAGTGAAGTAGAATTTGCACCATTTCTGCCTTCAGTAATCATCATTGGAAACTAAAGCTGTATCAACCAAGTCCTATAGAACATGTAACAGACTCAGGGGAAAGTTCCCCCTTTTTTTTTAATTTAAGTTTTAAAGAAGAAAAAATATAGTACCAGATTTCTTTCCTACCACAAATTCCAGCAGAGAGTAACTGAAAATGGTCCTTACTAGCTCTGTAGTGGGATTTCTAACTTCCTTTGGTAGTTGGTAAAGCCTTGCATGAATTGACCTGTACTGAAAATATGTAGGAGTTAACGAAGAGCCTCAGGCACATCTAGAAAAGCTAGAATATTGGAATGCTTTGAAGTAATAATGCCTTCTACCTGCAGGCTTCCAGGATCCACACTTTTTTTTTTATTTTTAGCATGATTTTTGTCTTCTTTTGTCTTTTTGTTTTGATGACAAGCTGATATTGATAGAAGTGCAATAATGAGAAAGTGGGATATAAATTAAGTAAGTAAGTAAAGAAAGAAATAAAATATTCCCCTCCTGGGTTTGCTTGGTATTCCTTATTATAAGGATGTCCCTTATTTGAGGTCCAGAACCCTTGTCACTTATAGGGCTGGCAGGTGTCCCTTATTATAATAGAGGCCTTCTGTTTGGAAATCTTTTCCTTTTATGTAGACTGAAAAGAATTCCAAAAATCCAGCATTTGTGGGTGTGGGCATTTTGAGAAAAGATGAGCCATTGAAGCTCACTCTCAATACAGATAATTATGATTATGGTTAATAGAGATAATTATGACATGATTAAAATAGATTCAGGACTGTTGATGCATTCCAAAAAAAGGAAATCAAATATAGATTTTCATAAAGATAGAAAATTAATTGTCAATCCCATTTGCCATGGATTTTGACTGCCACTTATTGATATTTTGAAAACCTGGCAAACCTAACTCCCCCTACAACACACACTTTGGTTTTCCTACATTTTGTTGTGCTGCAGTCTGGAAATGAAATAGATTTAATTGACTTGTTGCTACTCAATGTACACAAAACACTCAACACAGCAAGGGTACAAGATTTTTTGCTGAAGTACAAAAGAGGTCATTTCTGCCATTCACTACTCAGTTTTACTCACTATATCAGTTGTTCCTTTTTAGTTCTATTTTTTTAAAAAATAAAAAGTAATGAAATGTCCTAAAGTTGAGGGGAGATCAGCTCGAAGTATTTTCCTCTCCAAATTGAGAGAAGTAATGAGTAATTTTTTATTATTACATTTAAAAACTAATTACATTGCTAGATGTTTGAAAAGGTCAGTCATTATTCTCTTGTTATTACAGGAAGTAACACATTGTGGGTAATATTATTCCTTCTAATATGTTAATACTTCCAGGCTCTGGAGATGATGTAGAATAGGGATTAATGAAAGTATGACTCTAGGACCAAGGCCACAAACATCCCTTCCTGACAACTCTGAGGTCCTTGCATCATCCATCACTTTATTTATAACTTGCCTTTTCCCCAAACTGTGACCAACTCCAGAGACTGCCTTTTTTTGGCCAAAAACAAAAGATTAGTTGCCAGGAGAGGCAATTCCCTTTCAAATCAGTTTTGGGGCTCTCCAGTGCTATTTACAATCAAGAAAGACATGTTTATCAGCAGAAGTGGCTTGAAGCCACTTGGTTTCTGACAATCTGGACAGTCTCCCTGCCTTTGGGAAGCTCCTAGGAACAGAAGTTCATTCCCCAGACCTTCTGTAGTTTTCCACCTATGAAGGTACTGGGTTTTAAAGGTACTGAGCCTTTTTTGTTAGAGGACTTTGAAAATATTACATCTTTTATTTGAAAGAAAGCCATATATGTTTACATTTATGGGAAGTTCTTCTCTGCTTTTAAAAACAGTCAGTAATCCAACAGCTGTGGTTCTCCTCAACATGGAAATATAACAAACAGAAGACACCAACTGAATTTCTGATGGTTCTGTAGCCTTTCCAGTGTGGAAGAGAATTTTTCAGTGGAAACCAATTATTCTGTCTACCGTGTCAAAGAAAATTTCAGTTTGGACAGTGGTCACGTATGTGGTTTAAGTCCTTTCTGTACATAAGGGCTAAACATGGAGAACGTGCTGGCCCTGGCTAAAATGTTCCTGAGCACATGCAAAGTTTGGAAGTTAAAAATATATTACTTGCAGTACAGTCGGCCCTCTTCTTTCACAAGGGTTAGGGGTGCAGGACCCTCATGAAACTAGGAAAACCACGAGTATGTTCACTCCTGCCCAAGCAAGTGTGTGAGCAAAGCACAGGTAGCAGCAAATAAGCCACAAATAATCAAATTTTTGAAGGTCAAACCTGCAAAAGTAGAGGGATAACTGTTATTTCTTTGTAAAACAGCAAAGGTATAACGGCATGTTGTGTCTGTAATGTAAGAAGGATAATAGAGGTACATCAAAGTTAACAAAGTAGTTTTGTTCCTGGGCTTTATCAGAAAAATTTATGCCAGAAGCACAAATAATATGGAAAGAATAGGAATAGGTTACCACACCTCAAAAGAGAAGAGCAATGCAACATGTTTCAGCAAACTTTGTATTCAGGATTAACAATATGCACATGTGAAATGAAACAACCAGGTCAGGTAAGCCTTTCATAAGTAAGCAAAATTATTCTGAATCTTTTAGAGACCAATTGAAGGCTTCTTCCAAGATGCATCTAGGGATTGTTTTTTCTTTTACCAGCCTCCGTCTTTATCATGATTTCCATCTTGATGTAGATCTGTGTTTTTTTAAACACACTGGGAATAGCTGATGAAGCAGGCTGCTAGAGGAAGATCACATGGCTCAAATGTTGAACTGAGGAAGGGGCTCACTGCTCCTGCCTCCTGCTCTGTTTTGGACATTAAGGTGACAAGGAGGTGGATGGGTAGACAGCATGCTTTTTGTGCAGGCCGGAATCTTGTACCCTTCAAGTGGAGTTCTGTTTAAAGCAATTGAAAAGTATTTTAGCTACTTCTGAAAAATCAGAAACTGAAAGGAGTTCCTTTATAAATACTGCAATTGTGTTGGCATCTAACTACTCCTTGCAAGGTTCAGCCTCTGAGCAGCCCTTTATCCCCAACTTTTGGGACAAAGGCAGCATTTTTTTTCCTTTCCAAGCTTTGCAGAGCAAAAGGAGTCTCTGCCCTTCCCTTGTTTGGTTGAGGTTCCACATTAGTTCTCCTAAGTACTTTTGCTGTTGGTGCCCAGATATGAAAAGTTCTGACTGGAACTGAAGAGGAGAACCCTGTGGAAGTCTTTCTTTTATGGTGTGAAGTAAGGATGGAAGGGCCACAGTCTCTGAGTTGCATATGTTATATGTTAATTTATACAGCAGTATATATCCTGAGCATTTCTGTCCTGAAAGCCAGCATGGTGTAGTGGTTTGTTGGACTAGGACTCTAGCAGACCAAGGTTTCAATCCCTGCTATGTCTGACACTTTAAAAAAAACACCACTTTTCATTCATTTTATTGAGTTGATTAATTTGACAGTCACAGGGAAAAAAATAAGTACACTTTTTAAAAACTTGCTTTAAAGGTCCTACATTGCTTCAGCATAGTATAAATGAAAACCCACATGGGTTAGTTATTTGAGGTTGGACTCTGGGAGAACAGGGTATGAAACCCTGCTTAGCCATGAAAATCTATTGGGTGACCTTGGGCACTCAGCCTCAGAGGATGGCAATGATCAACTCCCTCTGAATAAATCTTGCCAAGAAAACCGTGTGATAAGGCCACCTTAGGCCATTTCTGCACTACACTGTTATAGTGCTATGATTCTACTTTCAACATCCTGTGGAATCCTGGGGTTTGTAGTTTAGGGAGGGGCCTTTAGAATTCTCAGTCAGGGAGCTCTTGGGCCTCAGTAAACTACAAACCCCAGAATTCCACAGGATGTTGAAAGCAGAATAATAGCACTATAACAGTGTAGTGCAGAAATGGCCTTAGTTCAATAAGTTGGAAATGACTTGAAGGCACCCAGCAACATTCATATCCTAGAAACAGTATGTTGTAGTGCTTTTTGTGCTGGGCTGGGATTCTGGGAGTCCAAATCCCTCCTAGGCCATGAAAACCTACTGGATAGTCTTGAGCAATTCATACTTTCTCAGATTTAAAGGAAGCCAATGGCAAACCCCCTCAAAACAAATCTTGCCAAAGAAGCTCCACGTTAGGCTCATCTTAGGATTGGCAAATCACTGGAAATGACTTGAAGGCAAAGAACAAGTTTATATCCTGCCTGTCATTTTACTATTTCCAGATGATACGTGAGAATATAAATATCAAATACAAGCTATGTAAAATTATACCAGAAGCCAAGACCCTGAGGCTTAACCAATGTTTAAAACCCAGCTGAAACCAAATCAGCAGGTATTACAAGTGCTAAATACTGAAATAAAAAAAAGATGTCTTCAACCTCTGCTGAAACTATAATAGTGTCATCATGTGTCTTATATGGGGTGGGGAGAGGGGGAGAGAACCAGACTCATTTGCTTACTGTTGAAAGCCCTGGGCTACTGCCTCTTTCTGCCTCAGATCCCCTCCGTACAGAAGATCAAACACATGCACGTAGCCATGTTTAAAGTCACTATGGCAATGTCTTCAACTGGCCCAAGGAACAAATATGCTAACAGCTCAGCCCCCTCTCTACCAAATATCCCGTTTTCCTCTTGTGTGATAATGGTTCTATTGATTCAGTGTGGTGTCTGGAGGTAACAAAGCACAGCTAATGGGAGTGGAAAGGCTCCTCTGAATAGCTTCTCAAGAGAGGAGATGACAACAGTCTCGCAGCCTGTTATGTTAGGTCTCTGTCACCATAGCATGTTTTGTTGGAGGATTAGTAATAGAAGGGTAAAACACACACAGACACACACACACAGACACACACACACACAGAGCCTTTCACCAAGTACATATTTGAAAAAGACATCTACACAGCTCTTGTTTACGTTGGCTAATAAATCCAGTTATGAAATGCTTCCTGCAAAACAGTCCTAAATTTGAAGTTTTACGAAATGATCAGCTGGCTTCATCCTGTGTGGTAAAAAGAAAAGAAAGAAAACTCTAATAAGTCAAATTTCCGTGAAAGATTGCGGGAAATGGAAAGAATAATGTATCCCCACCCAGATGAACACCTTGTGGCCTGTTTGTGTTTGTGTTAAGATAGTGGGAATTTGAGAGAATGGTGAAGAATGGCAAATAGCTAAGGTTTAAAACTCAGAAGAAATATTTGCTCTTGTAAAATGTTGTAGGTTGCCTTTATCTTCCCTTCCACAGGCTTTTCTTTTCCCCTCTCCCTTCAAAAGAAAAAAAAAAAGACATACCTTGTAAATATAGCGATAAAATACCAGGAATATTAGGATTTTACAGCAATAACGGAGCCCATTATTTAAACGACAATATAAAAGGCAATTATATTGATGAAGAGCTACATGGGCTTTGTGTCTGTGAATAAACTTGGCCTGCGCTCAGCTTCTATTTGTTCTCCCGGCATAAACACATATTGTGCGTGATTCCTGTTTAATGGGGCCCAGTTTGTATGCCAAGCAGCTGCATTTTAGGCCCTATAGCGTGATTTCATAGCTCTCTGAAAATTGGTTCTATTCAGCACAAGAGATAGAAGGTGTATGGGGGGGGGGGGAGCTTCAACACACAATCATTTCTTTTCAATTGGAGCCAGAGAGGTTGATGACAACATGACCATTGTGTGATAATGATAAGACCACTAAGGATCTGTACTTCTCATCAAGGCTTTCACACAACAGCAGATACAATTTAATTCACTGCTCTGTCAGCAGTGCTGATACCATTATGCCGTCTGTCTCCACAGTTATAATCACTGTCCTCTGAGAAATGCAGTTGAAATGATCTTGAGCAGTCAAAGAAACTCTCAATTAAGGCTGCCACTTCCAATGTGTCAGATTGTGTCTTATGCACTTGGTACAATTTTCACTTCCAATCCTGTTTATTTACAATGTCGGCCAGTAATTACGCTTAACGTGTCATTTAGTGAGGGTGCCCCTGCCAAGGAGATTGTTGGGTGCTGCGGTACCATTGAGTGGGAGTTTCTTGCAGTCAATGCCATCAGCGGCTTTTAGTCCCTGATGGGATGTGGTAGTAATGTTGATAATGCAAGTATCACGCTCATCAAGTCATAATTAGATGCCACTCAAATGTGCCACTTGTAATAACAGTGTTGATTCATGTTTTCTCGGTGACTGCAACTACTAATTAGTTAAGTGGTTTTTGGTTGGCCTGCATTTGCTGCATATTATTATTACCCCTGAAAAAATGTTGAGGTTGGAGAGGTTTCTGGCCACTTAGTGTTGCTTTATGAATTTTAATATTAGCGTAATAAGAACTTTGGGCTGTCTTAGGAAGTCTCTCTTTTTTTGTATTTAATTTTTCACATTTTCTTTTTACTTCTTGAATTTAATCATAATTGCAGGTTAACTAATCTTAAATGAATCATGAGTTATCTCTTGGAAGACAGGCCTTTTTTAAAAAAAATCACATGAAACCCAGCCTTTTAAGATAAAAGGGAGTTACTCTCTTTGCATGCTTTATGAAGTACAAAACATTTTTGGATAAGAAGAAGTGACAATCCGTCGCCTTTTATTTTTTTTTATTTCTTTTAGCCACTGTTTAGACCAGATGAAAGAACCAGATCTTGAAAGTAACTTGATACAAATAATTAGTTACAAAGAACTGAATTGTGATTGTAACATGAAAAGAGGTAACTTCACTGCCTTTGCAGTATAACTGTAACTGTTTCACTTACTCGTATGCTGATAGGGTACATGGCCTCGCTGTTTGGGTATGTTTTCTACCGCAGGATTTCCGCATACTGCCTTCTATTTGTAAAAAAGAAACTGTAAAAGTAGCAACTTTAGTTACTTTTGCAGAACAAGAAAACAAACAAAACAAAAGAGTCTTGTTGCACTATTTAATATAAGCTTTCCTGGAGGCTTTGGAACTGTTACTAATTACTTTTTAAATTAAATTTCCAAGCTCTGACTTGCTACATCCATGACAGATTGTTTTTGTGTTCATTGTGTTTATGCCTGCATGTGTTGCTTTCTGGCTGTACCTTATCATTAGATGTTTAGGACAGAAAAGGATTCTATGTGTACTCATAACAAAGTCCTACAGAGTTTGTTTGAGCTTATCTTGACACAAGTGTGCATAGCATTGTGGCCTAAGACAGGTTGGCTGGTGACTATGATTTTCTACCTGCTGCAGCATGTAGACCAGACTGCTTGGGGAATTTCTTCCTTCTTTGCTCAACTCATTCCATTTTTGGATAGTATCTCCGCATGGAACACATTGCTTATTCCAGTTGTTGGCTTGCGGCACACAGCAAAAATGCATGGCCTGGGCTGACCTGATAGGAGATAAGCTTCTTAAAGTGCAGGAACTTCTACTGACATTTTTCATTTCTGCATTCTTTGATTGTATGATCCCAGCATAGAGAACCTCTGAAGCAGACTAAATGTTTAACTTGTCTGCATGAAATGCTACTGCTGTGTGGTGATTCTCTAGGTCCAGTTGTAGCAATGCATTGCACATCTTGCCGTGTCTTTGTTTATCTCTTGGTGTTGTGCTGTTTGTGTCCATCCCTATGGTGTTGCAGTGCCAGATGCTGACGGAACTGAAAACATAAATAACAAATTATAGCAAATGAGAAAGTGTGTGCGGGAAAGAGAGTATAACTGGTCTCCTGTTGTTTTTGTTGGTGGCTAATGCTTTCTGTCTCAGTGAGGTGATGAATTTGCTTTGGGTGTTTGACAGAACTTTTAAGGAGCTATCAGAGGGGTTGAACCTTACACCCAAAAAGACTGGACTTTAAAGAATGGATTCACTGCTTTACTCATGTGAAAGTCAACACAGGTTGTTTTCAAGGCACAATTCAATACACTTTCTTAAACATGCAAAGGCGCAAAGATCTTGGGTTCAAATGTGTTAGGGAACATTTTTCCTGTTCTAACATCCTATAAAAATTGGCAAAGCACATCTTGTTAACAATGTCATCTGTATACTATTCTTTTAGAGCAAGGACAGATGAAAGAGCCTTTGGCTGGCTGACTGCCGTACAACTATAGAAAACTGCCTTTTGGATGTTTTCACGTGGGATTGGTGGAAGAGGGCACAAATAGACTCCAGGGTAGGAGTAGAAAGAATTTATGTAGTTTTTTCTAGTCCTTCACAAGAAAGGATGTCTCAACAGGTTGAGGTACATTGCCCCACTGATATACTCTGTCCAAAAAGAAAAAGAAAGAAAGAAAGAATCAAACCCAGAGATATTTTTTTTTTTTGCTCTTGAGTCAGAGTGAAAAAAAATGGCACACACTTCACCTTTTCATTTTCAGTGGGCTTTATGGAAACATAAAATAAATAAAAGAGAAAATTGACGTTTATGCCCAAAACCAGTGATTTTGCACAAAGACATTTTGGGCATTTCTGCCCAAGTTCCTTTATTTTTACACAAATGGAATTTTCACACAAAATGAGAAAAATTATTGAAAAATATGGAAAAATCTTTGTAATAATCTAGCTCAGGGTTTCTCAACCAGGGTTCCTTGGAATCTTAGGGTGTGTTGAGTGATTGCTAAGGCTTCTATGAACAATCATGATGGGGGTACTTTTTTGAGCTGTAGATATAATCATTTTTATGGAGAGGTTCAAAATTATTTCAAGGGTTCCTCCAGTGCAAAAAATAAATTGAGAAAGGCTGAAAACAAGAGTTTGGAAATTTTTGTTTTCATGTGAGAGAATAAAATAAGCAAAGGCCCTACATCCTTCTCCCAGGATTTGTAGTATGGACGTAGATAAGCTTGATAGAGTGATCCTCATGGTCTAGGATGTGGAGGTCAGGATAGGATTCCTGAGAAATCCAGAACCTGCCAGCTCACTGCCGCCAGGGCCAGAAGTGGGAGATCTTGGGGAAAAAATGCCACTGCAGAGAGACTGCAAGGACACTTCCATTCATGGACCTCTAGCCTGCATACAAGAGCCGCTCAACTTCTGTCCCAAGAAGTTGAGGGCTGCTCCCCTTGGCTAAAAGAGAAAGGAATCCTACATTTTAAGATGATTTTATGCAGTTGATTCATTGAAATATTTATGCACTAAGATTCTGTTTAAAAATATACAGCAGATTACATCAATTTTTTTAGACATTAAAGTATTCAATGAAAACAATGGGCTTTTCTTCAGAACATGTGATCATAGGCAAATACGAGAAACAATGTATATATTTTTAACAGTAATTTTAACATATTAATTGAGATTAGCAAGAGGAAAAATCAGAAAGGACACATCTGAACAAATTTAAAAGCCTTTTTTACTTATGTTAGTGAACTGAACTCTGGATTTAAACCATCATCTGATTAAATTATTTTCTGGACAAGCATATTTGAATGTTAAAAGTCAATTTTTCCGTAGCCTGAAGATGAGTTAGACTTGGAGTGATAGACAGTGATAACATATTTTGCTTATTAACTAAGCCTGAGGGGTGGGGAAAAAAGAGAGAGGGGAAGAGAGAGTTTAATGTTATATCAACAAGTGAAATAATATTTACAATGGAAAAAAGTACAAATGAAAAATGTAAGAAATCCTTTTAATATTAAAGTTTAGTTTTGTTTTTTTAGGATTCATTATCTTTTCATGTCCTCATACTCATGTCCTGTTAGATGTCTGTGTATATTTGAGTGTGTGCGTGTACATGCTTTTAAAAAATAGTTGATATGGAAGTTCATAATCATAGGATGAGTTTTCTGAGTAAAAATGGGAGAAGAGGGGAAGGCTTGATTCATATCAAACTCTGTGTGAATCAAATTCTTTCCCCCATGTGTTCCAGTTTCTCACATGGTTATTGAGGAAGTCAGCTGTATACAGAACCACCTTGAAATCGAAAAGACATGTCGTGAAAGTGCAGAAGCGCTGGCAACTAAGGTAAGATGTATGTTTACTTTTTTCTGTTGGGAACACACAGTCTTAGTGTAAAAGTTTTTTTCAGGTTACTGAAGAGTGAAGTTAGCATTTTTCCCCACTAAGATCACAAGAGAGCTTTCTCATTCTCTTCTGATCTGCTTGGCTTGCTGGAGAAGCTTTGTGGTCTTCACAGGAGACTTTTTAGTTCTATGCATATTCACTTGCAGTACTGAGCACAAGGCAACTGCCTCCTGAATAAACTTGAACAGAATGGGGCTATAAGGGTGCAATTGCTGACTAATTACTTGGCATACAGTTTCATTGAATAGTATGGGATTTACTTCTGAGTTTCTTCTAATATGTCAGCATGAGGAATATTGCACTAAATGTCTACTCAGAGGAAGACCTGTGGATATAAAACCTTGCTCAGTATAATACAAATGAATATAAAATCTTGCTGAATTTGACACCCTCTGTGAGAAAAAGATACACATTTTCCATATAAAGAACTTCCAGTTAAGTGCTGAAGCACGTGCCCTCGACACAATCGGTGACATCGTTTCTGTGTGTAGAAAATAGTATACAACTTACACATACATTGTCAACATTTGCTGGGAAGCCATAATTGGCTAGGTACTTGTATGCCACAGTTTGCAGGTAGGTTTCCATATTGTTCTGAATGGAAGAGCTTTCTGTGTGGCAAACTCTCTCATTTCTGATATGCTCCCCCAAAGTTGTGGTACCTGAGAACAAGGAGTAGGCAGAAGGTGTGAGCAGGGATGGTCCTACCTATAGTCAAAGGGAAGCAATTGTCTCAGGCAGCAAATGCTGGGAGGTGGAAGCAGGGGTTGGAAGACAATGCTGAATGCCACATAGACTGCTATGTGCTGTGTGCCTTTAAGCTTTTTCTGACTTATGGTGACCTTAAAGGCCATTTCTGCACTACACTATTATAGTGCTATTATTCCACTTTCAACATCCTGTGGAATTCTGAGGTTTATAGTTTACTGAGGCCAAAAAGCTCTCTGGCTGAGAATTCTAAATGCCCCTCCCTAAACTGCAAGCCCCAGGATTCCACAGGATGATGAAAGTGGAATAGTAGAACTATAACAATATGGCCCTTTTCGCACAGCGTTTCTTAAGTGAAAGGGTCCCTTGAGCGTCGCGTAAATGTGAGGAGCGGTGTGCATGACACACTCACATTTACGCGACGCTCAAGAGCATGACGCGCAACGCATACGCACCTTTTTATTTTTGGCTTTTAGCCCAAAATGGTGCACGCTTGCGCACCGGTCAGGGGCCTGGGGCAAACTTACCTGCCCTGCAGAGCCTCTGGAGCTGGGCCGGTCATGCTTCCTGTCCTCAGTGCAGCCTACAGCTCCCAGGCTGCACTGCAGAAGGAAGGGGCAGGGCATGGGCGGGGCACTCGCGTGACCAGGAAGCTGCTGCGGAGCCCAAGCAGCAGGGACATGAAAGCCTTCCTCCAAAGGCTTCTCGCACGAGCGCCGCCCCCCACCTCCGCGAAAAAGTAAGGTGCAGAAAGGATGGTAGTGCGGAAATGGCCTTAGACAAACCTATCACAAGGTTTTCTCGGCAATGTATGTTCAGAGGGGTCTGCCATTACCTTCTTCTGAACCTGAGAGAGTATGACTTGCCCAAGGCCACCAGGGAGTTTCCATGACTGAACAGGAACTTGAACCTTGGTATCCCAGTCCCCCATTCAAACCACTATACCATGTTGACTCTTTTGTGTCCTGCCATTTGCCTCTTAAACTAGTGTGTTCCCTTCAGGACAAGTGGAAGACACTGTCCTGCCCATGTTCTAGGAGGATTTGGCTGCCATTCTGCTTGGCTTTTGTAGCCTGAATTGAGGAAAACGTGTATTATCTTTGCCTCAGGCAGCAAAATATGTATGCATAGTCCTTGATGTTAGGCAGATAGGGCCCCTTTGGACAGAATTCTTTTTTTCCTTTAAAGCAATGGAAGACTTCTGTTAGACATTTTATCTTACATTCCCAAAGGATCAATTTGCTTGACTTGGCTTTAGAGCTTTTTAAAATTTGGGAAATGCTATCATGTAATACATAACTTAAAGAAAAAAAACCTCCTCATTTTATACATCTGGGTGAAATGATAAACAAGTTTAGAAATGCCCCAAGTATCCATGACATGAAAGAATAATGAACATTTCAGTGTCTGATTTAAATGGAAAAGTCAGCCAGAGGATTGCATTTCAGGTGATTGTTTATGAAAGCAAACCACAGAGCAAGCAAAAGGTGACCTGTACTGCTCTGTTGATTGCATCTAGGTTGATGAATTTACCAAGTATATAATTTTCTATATTCCATCTCATCAGAAGTACATTATTATTATTATTAAAGAATGTTTTTATCTCTTTGTGATACAGACACACATGCATACACACACACACACATATATAGTTGTGAAAAACACATCTGAACCACTTCATCATCAGAAAATGGATTGCAGCAATTTTGTACCAAATTTCATTAGCAATGCTGGCTGGTCTGTGTGCATTTGCACATCTCTCCCCCTACCCAAAGTACTTCTGCAGATGTGGCAAAAATCACACCAGCAGAAAATCTTTTTTCATTTAGATGCATTAGCAATGTACTTTCTGAAGGTATTTACTTAATTGTTTGCATAATGATACTACATTAGGATTCATAAGATAGTCAATCAACTTATCAGTAAGAAAATGAATTTATGGATGTAACTATCCTTTCTTTCCATTCTTTGCTTGTGGTGACACACACTGCCAGCTAAGCGACTAGCACTTTCCTGTTGAACTGTCATGTCAAGGGTGACTTACCCCTTAATCCATGGTGACTGTGCTAGCCAGAATTTCTCACATTTTCTGTTCAAGAGAAAAACCACATAGGGGAAGTGGGAGTGCATGGTGACTAGGAAGAGATGCCACTTGCATGAATCATGACTCAGGATTTGTGATAGAATATAGAATTTCAAGGTCTGTCTCTCCTTGTGATTTTGCAGCTTTCCACAATCTGGTGCCCACCATTTTGGGAAGAACTTGGAAACTTCCCAAGATTGCCCAGCCAGCATTGCATTTAGTCATGCTATGTAGAAAGTGGTTGGTCTATTTCATCCTTTTCAAAGAAAGGATGCTTTTCAGGCTTCTGGAGTATTCCTAAGAAGGCAGAGGAGACCAGTCAAAAGAAAGGGTTAGAGCTGGGAAGCTCTGTTCTCTCCTGAGCCTTGCCAGGTTCTTGCTGGATGGTTGTTGTTGCGTGTCTTCAAGTCATTTTCAGCTTGTGGTGACCTTAGGGTGAACCTATCCTGGGGTTTTCTTGGCAAGTTTTCTTCAGAGGGGATTTGCCTTTGCTTTCCTCTGAGGCTGAGAGAGTATGACTTGCCCAAGGTCACCCAGTGGGTTTCCATGGTTGAGCAGGGATTTGAACTGTTGTCTACAGAATCATAGACAAACACTCAACCCACTACACTACAATGGCTCTTGCTAATGCAGTGGAAATATTAGTAGAGACATTTTCAATCTCTAACTTTTTTCCCTGGAAGGTTTAGCCCCTGCCCCCTTAGTTTGGTTTATTTTATCTCTTCATATTTGAATTAATATGTCTTTATAAAATGTCTCTGTTCTATCTACTGCACCCATTTCCTTTTTTATTATATGGATTAGTATGGTGTTATTGTACTTTGTTAGATGACTTGAGTAAGCCCTAGAAGATCAGGACATAAATTTTCACATACAATAAAAAATAAAGCATAACTGGCCTTAATTTAAAACACTGCCTGAGTGTGGAATGAAGGTTTTCAAATCAAGCTTCAGATAGCAGAATTGGAGCAATGATTCCTTGCTTCCACCATTAAGGGCTTTCTTTGGTGGAAGGGAAACATCAGTCTAAATCTAGTGTTTCTCGAAATTGGAAATGATTGCTAACTAGACAGTTACCCATTGAATAATTGCAGATTGTTCAGATTACTGGATAATCCAGGGCCCCTTTTGAACTATGTAATTATAGCAATGTGATTCTATTTTGACTGCCATGGCTGCATCTTGTGGAATCCTGGGATTTGCAGTCTACTGAGTCACTAAAACTCTCCGGCTGAAAAATACCCCTCCCTAAATTGCAAATCCAGGATTCCATACAATGTTGCAATGTCAGTTAAAGTGGAATCATAGTGCTGTAATGGTGTGATCTGAAAGGGCTCCAGGTTGGATTCACAGTGTACTAGCCTTTCCCAATGGGTAAGCAGCACAGTCTCATGAAACGCCTCTACCTCTCTTGTTGCTGTTTCTACAGCAATCTAAGGTAGGGTTGGGAAAGCTGTAGCTCTCCTGGTGTTGGAATTTAACTCCTGTCAATCCCAAGCAGACGATGGGAGGTGATAGGGACTGTACTCTGACAAGAGCTAGAAATCCATAGATGCAGTACCCTGATCTAAGAAAAAACTGGAGATTGCGCTAAGATTATACAGAAATAAGCAAAAAACATTATTTTTTAAAAAAATAACCAACAATGCTGCGAAGTGATGCAGAAAACAATGCTGTGAAGTGATGCAGCATGGACTTCAGCATTATATTACAAAACAGAAGAGACTTGGAAATTTAGTGCTTCAGACCACATCTCCTGGAATATCACAGGCAGCATGACCACATAGTGGCTGGGGGATTCTGAGAAGTTAGTTCCCATAAGTAGATTTTCCAGGCTTTGCATAGATGTAAGAATATATGCTGGCATCAGCAGCATTCTGTTCCACAGGGGCCTGTATTCATCTTATTTCTAGAATCTAAAATGAAAACTACAAAGGTTACAGAAGAGAAGCAGCTGAGTTCCTGAAAGGTGGTAAAGAGTAGGGCTGCAGGTTCAATGGTCGAGTTAGTGTCTTGCCTTAATATTAGATTTCCTCCTTTTTTTACTTATATTAGGGGAAAATGAACTCATGCTCTGAACCTCAATGAACATATTTTATTTATAAAGAAAGAAAGGATGTCAAGAAGTAAAGCAAGTAGGAAAAAGAGGTTTTCATAAAGAGCCAGGGAAATCAATTCTGAAAAGAGGTCAACTCAGCAAGAGAAGGAACAGCAAGTAAACCATATGCTAGTCAATTACCACACTTATCTGAGCACTCACTGTTCTCTTCATTTGTACCAAAATTGTCCTTGAAATATATATTTTCATTAATAGAAGGGTATTGTTTTTAGAGCTGTTACGATTGTTCAAGAACCGCAGAGGTAAAACTTTTATAAACACAAGTGCAAATTGAAAAGTTCTATAGCAGTGCTAAAGCAGAACGTGACTATCTTACCATAGTCATTTGCCCATTGGCATTAGATGCCACCATAATTCCATGCCACTTGACATTCTAAAACCTAGACCTCACTGACACGTTGCATGCCAGCATGCCAGGTCTTCAGAATCAAGACTTAGTTAGGTTAGTGCATACCCTCCAACACTTCACAGATGGAAACTGGGATACTTGTGGCCAAGCAACATCAGAGTGTGGTTATAATGGCAGATGTTATTAATGAGGCAGAATACCTAGGCTAGGAGAGACTGCAGCAGTTTGCATTTACCTGAGTCTGCTGGAAAGCACTAGATTATGCCCCCTTCTCCTCCCTGCTGAATACAAACAAGTTTTGTACTTTGACCTCAATTTATAGCTGCTGAGGTAAGCTGAGGACAGAGGAGGAGAACGAAATATTTTAAAAGCAACTGAAAAAGTCAGATATCAGAGGATTAATTGAGATTGTCCCTGCCAAACTGAAACCGTTGAAGAGTATATCAGTGTAGCTCTGAGACCCCAGGCTGAAACTGGGCAGGCAAGCTCCATGAGCTGTGTAGGACAGAAAAGAGTATCCTGCAACTGAGAAGAGGAACAAAAATGGGGATGACCTGCATAGCAGTAGGATACCTGGACATCCCCTACTCTCAGCCAAATTATTTTGTATTACATAATACCTGAGAAACAGCCAGCACAGACCTTTTAACCCAGAGTACCTATGTCAGAAAATCGTTACAAACATCAGGTGTGATATGTTTGTGTTTGAAAATGTATCTCTAAACAAAAATCTGTAAAAGAGTACTAGCTACACCAGAGGACTCAGTGTTCCAAACCATGCACCCAAATGACACTGTATGTGCTTATATCATGTAGTGCAAGCAGGATTGCTGTGAAAAAAGGCAGAGGGTTTTACCAACGGTGAGCATGCCCTCATTCAGGTGATTCTTACCAGCTCCACCAAACTTGCATTCTCTCTTTCCTTTGCGGTGGTAGCTTCTAGCTTAGTGGAGCAGTGAATCTGCTGTGGGTTTTCATGTGACTTTTATAGTGCTGAACCCTACCTCCAAAATAGGTTCAGCCTTTAGATTCCTCTTCCAAAAGTAGGTTCAACAGCTTAGATAACTCCTGTAATATTCAAAATAAGATGTGGAGTAATTTTACTGCTCCGCTGACATGAAAGCCACCATCAGATTATACAAGTTGGGTGCTAAGGCAGCATGTCTCTCATTAGCTTTTCTAGCTAAAAATGGGAGAGAACTTATTTTTCAATTTTTTTTTTATTTAAAAATTACCAGAATTTCAATAAGAATGAAAATAATACTGACAGATTTGCCCATCGAAAGGATGGGTGAGAATTTCAGATCTGTTCCATCTTTGACCCAAGCTTACCAAAAAAAAAAAAAAGTAAATTTTGAATGTGAAAGAAATTCACTGGCTGTGCTGTCTGGGGGGTGCTAGGCATTGAAGTCCGGAAAAGTTACTTTTCCAAACTCTGGAGTTAAATAAAGGCCCAGAAAAGGAAGTCCGTTGCTTTCATCTCCATCATTTAAGCTTGTTATGGTGGCTTTATGGGGATTTCTGGGATTTCTTTAGTAATAAGAACAAATGCCATAAGAGTGTTTTTTTTAAATCAACAGTACATCGGGGTTTTGATTGTTTGTCTGTCTTGTGTTTGTAGCTAAACAAAGAAAACAAGACTCTGAAAAGAATCAGCATGTTGTATATGGCAAAACTGGGTCCAGATATCATTACTGAAGAAATTAATATAGATGATGATGAGTCCTCTACAGATACAGAAGGTAGCCCTGGTGCATGTGACTCAGTGCAATGCCAGCAGGTAATAAAAGGTAAGCAGTTGCCTAGAGAGGAGGATGGGACTTGCCATTTTAAAAGTAAACCTGAATAATAAACATAAAGTTGTACCATAACAACTAAATAGGTCTCTAGAAGAGGTGTGGAGGACCTGAGGCTCTTTAGATGCTATTTGATTCCAACTCCAATTAGCCCTGACCAGTGGATGAGCTGACAAGGAATGATGGGAATTGTAGCCTAGCAGCAGAAGGCCAGAAGTTCTCCACCCCTGTTTTGTAGTATTATGATCTACAGCAGAGCTTTCCAAACTTTTCATGTTGGTGGCACACTTTTTAGACATGCATCATTTTGCGACATAGTAATTCAGTAAGTAATTCAGTAAGTGGAGGCAGCCCCCCCCCACCTGAGGCTGGCCCGCCACTGCCGCCCTCACCAGGGTCTTCCTCAGTCTGAGGCAGCGGTGGCAGAGGCAGCCCTTCCACCTGGGCCTGGCCCGTGATGGCAGCAGGAGAGGCAACCCCTCCACCCTACGTTTGTGCGACACACCTACACATTGCAAGTGACATGCTAATGTGTTGCGACACACAGTTTGGAAAGCTCTGATCTACAGTATTTATAAGAACTGCAATCCTTTGCATTTACCTGGGAGTAAGCAGTGTTAAGTTTACTTGGGCTCACTCCTGAGAAGAGACATTAATGGGATTGGACTTGTTGGGACTTTGCTGAATCAAGGCATGTTATGCTGATTATCTGGCCATTCTTTAGACAGCAGGTTTCAGAATTGGCTCCTATGTGAAAAAGATTATTTCAGTGAAGGAAATCATGAAGAACATGAGGAATGCCCCTGTGTATTCTTTTGACATGTGTACACATTAAAGAAGGTTACACACAAAGAACGTTATGATCAGCAGAAGATGCCTGATGCGCATGAATATGTTTCAGTCTAGCTTGTCTTGCCAAAATTCTAAATAGGTCCAATTGTTTCTCAGTTGTTGCCTGCACTAGTGGTTGCTGGCTTCCATTTCATCTCAGCTAGACTGTAGTCTGAACTTTAAAGGACCTATCCAAAGTGTGAAGCTATGTGCGGGTAGGGTTCAGTACTTTGGCTTCAATACTTTGGATTAACCTAAGAGCCAGAGAAGGTTCACTGCCCTTCTGAGACAGAAGTCACCTGCCATCATTGTTTGCCTGTGAGTATTTCGATGGGAAAAATCATATTTAAAAATGTGGGCACGCTTCCTTTGATAAATTGTCCACTATTTTGGTCATGTACATACGTTGTACATAAGTCTCTGTAACCAAGTATGATATAGCATAGACAGAGATCCATGAAATTTCACAAGATCTATCTATCTATCTTTCCTTCCGTCCGTCCTTCCGTCCGTCCTTCCGTCCGTCCGTCCGTCCGTCCGTCCGTCCGTCCGTCCGTCCGTCCGTCCGTCCTTCTTTCTTTCTTTCTTTCTTTCTTTCTTTCTTTCTTTCTTTCTTTCTTTCCTCCTTCCTTCCTTCCTTCCTTCCTTCCTTCCTTCCTTCCTTCCTTCCTTCCTTCCTTTCTTTCCTTCTTTCTTTCTGAATTCATACCCCACCTTTCTCCTACCTCTAGTGTAGATAAACCTATAGTGTCATTTTTTCTAATCCTTTTGTGTCAATTTTTCTAAACCTCTTGTGTCAATTTTTCTAATCTTCCTTTCAGGTCAATCTTCCATAAATTCATGATTATGATATTAAGTGCACTGTTACTTACTTTTTGTGATATTCTGTCAGAATGTCTCCAAAGACATTACATCTTTTGCCAGCAGAGATTGTTTCATCATGCAATTCAACTCATGCCAAATCACAGTGGCAGCTATTCAGAAAGTTGTATTTTCCTCCTACAAACCAACTTCCTTCTCTGATTTTTTTGCTGCTGTTAAATATAAGTTGTTAATAAATAACTATTGCTTATTATTTATGAACAGTTCTGTTAATTTTGATCCAAACTGATTAATTTGAAGGTGGCTCAGGTTTTTAATTTTTTTTTTAATTTATGCTGCTTGTTTTACTATTTCATTTAGATGGCATTTTGGGGTTTTTTAGTACTCATTTTGTATTTTCTAATATGTTTGTTTTTGTTACAAGTGAGTTTATTGCCTTCCACAAAGAAAGTATATACATATTTAAAACAAAAAATGATATTTGCTTTGTGGTTGCTAAATGCTCCTATTAATATGGAATCATTAGTTCCTGCCAAATGGCCTTATCTCACTGAATAGTGAAAATCTCTTTGTGCAACAGTTCACAGATTGTGGAATATGGTTTTCCTAGGTGTAGTAAGAATTTTGTCACAGGGATGCCAGAGACAGAGATATGAAAATCTGTTAGTCTTCTTTCTGTTACATTTCTCAGAATCCTAATGGTGCTCTCATCACATAAAGCTTTGTAGCAAGCAACAAGTCTGTTTTCAATCTTCATGTGAACATGTATGTGTATTTTTCCAAAATGTATGCCTTGTTGTATGCATGCTTATCAACATATGCATATTTTACACTCTGATCTCACAGACTGAAGTGTATTCGTGCACATTTTTCAAGTATACAGATTTTTAATCAGTGCAGTTTACAGATGTGCAGCTGTTCTTGCGCACATTTTTTCTTCACTGAAGTGCAAACTCCAAGGCAAGGTATGCTTTGTCCCATTGGCCATGGGAAGGCAAGATTTTTTTTTCTTTTCTGGTAACAGATGATGTCTATTAAGGACAATACACAGCATAAATGACCTTCTAATGGGGCTTTGAACCTAACAAGTATTTCACAGAACACATCCTCTTTAAAGCAGGCTAAGTGAACATTGAACTAATAGGCTCTGTAATGAAAATCAGGCTAAGAAAAAGGACTAGATAAGGCAGACCAACTGATAAAGCAACTTGTAATAAGATCTGTGTGTAAGGCATCTGCATTCTTAATAATTTAAGAACCTATTAATGCTGGATTCCTCAGCTTTTCTGCCAGCATATTTCTTTCTATGTGTTCTGTGTGTTTGGGGACTCAAATGAAAATTGAACTTCCACCTCCTCTCCTGAAAACATAGATCTGCGAGATCAAATTATAGCTCTTCAGGAAGAAAAGAAGACCATTGCCATTGAACTGGAAAACCTGAAGATCAAATTTGTCGAAGAAGTTGTAGATGTAAGTATAATGGCAAGAAGGTAAAGAGTCAGTGATCATAGTCTAGACTTTTTATGGCTGGTTCTTAGCATGTGATGGTTCACTCTGTGAAATGATTAAGTTGTGCCTAGATGTAGTGGATCTGTAAACTCCTCTTTCTATCTTGACGAGAGCCTTTCCATTACCCACTTCATCTCCCAGATCTCTGTTTTCCTCTAGATGAATAATAATCAGCTTGTATCTTGAAAAAGACATACAATAAACAATATTTGATAATAGCATATAAGTGTTTGCATGCTCAAATTGACCATGTCCTGATTTGTAATTAACCAGTCTCCCTTGAAGCTACAGTCACATATTTGGGTCAAACACCCCCAGCAAGATTGTCTCCATGCCCCACTCCACTATGTTGGGGCTTTATATCACTACCATTAGTTTTCCCCATAATTAGGAGAAGTAGGTCACAGTGTTGGCAAGGTACATGAGTAAAAACCATGCTTATTTTGAAATAGTCAACATCAGCAAATCCTTCCTTAACTAACTGTATGCTGTTAACTATTATGCTTGGCAAAATTACAGCCAGAATTTTAGCTACGTGTCAGTCTTATCCCCAACTCTTACCATCTCCTGTAATTTAGCAGAATCGTTGAATCACAAGGGCCATCCAGTCCAACTCCTTGCCATGTAGGAATGCACAGATAAAGCATTCCCGAGAGATAGTCGTTCAACTTCTGTTCAGAGACCTTGAGCCCATCATCCTTCAAAACAATCTGTCCCACTGTTGAAAACCTCTAACTGACAGGAAATTTCATGTTCTGATCTCTGGCACTGCAGAAAACAAGCTTGCTCAATCTTCTACATACTATCCCTTCAAATAGTTAAAGATTGCAACCTAAAATTCTCATTCTGTATATACAGTTACTTCACAATCTCTTTACTGAACACAAAGAATTACTACTACTTCTTAATTCCCAGGCGTTGTTAAAATTAAGCATTTAAAGGAGGAGTAGGCAGCTTGGACCCTCCAGTTGATTTTGGCTTAGAATTCCCATCAGTTGCAGCCAATGTTGCCAACAATGAGAGTTTATGGGAGTTGACAATCCAAAAACATTTGGATGACCACAATCCCCCCTCCCCCACCTTTTAAGGTATTCTAGGTGTTTTAATGCTACTTTGGTTGGAATCCTAAACAAACATATTTGGACTCAAGTCCAATTTGTAAATGTTACAGCATGCTCTAATATACAGGGTTTCAGTTGCACAGTTAACTCTAAACAGCAAGAGCAATAAAGATTATTGGAACGTCTCGTAATTGTGACCTGAATGAGCAACATCTAATGAAGGATCAGTTCTTGCACACTGGGTTGAAAACTGAATAGCATTACAGTGAAATCTCATGATTAAGGGCATAGTTCTAGATGTGCTGACTGGGGAGTAAGTTACATTAAACTCAATTAGTATAAATTACTTCTGAACAGAAATGCACAAGGTTGCATTGTGCATGGTTTGTTTTTCCTGCCTACCTTTGTTGTATGCCTGTTCTTATACTTCTAGGTAAAAAAAATAAAGGAAGAAAATGCAGTCCTGGCAGCAGAAGTTCATAAACAGCAGAAAGTCTTGGAAAAATGTAACCGAAGTATGTATACAATGTTCACAGGGTTGTTACATTGATTCCTTTCTAAATACATAAAGTAGGACCAAAATCAGGAAATAAAAGTCAGTGGGGGCCAGCCTAGTCTCCCTTGGAACCAAATTCCAAGGCTTGGGAGCATCCACTGAGAAGGCTCTCCCTTGTATCCTTCTGACTTTACCTATTCAAGAAGGATCGCAACCACTGTAAAACACTGCAAAACAGTGCCCGTCAAGTCCCATCCGAGAAAGGCAGCTTAGAAGGATCCCATGGTAGATGGTATCAAATGCCTCTTAGAGGTCCAGCAGAACCAGAGATGTACTCCTCTTGTTCAGCTCCTGACATAGTTCATCCAACCAGGCCTGTCTCCTTCCCATATTCAGGCCTGAAGCAAGACTCAAATGGATCTAGACAATCCTTTTCACCTAAGAACCCCTGGAGCTGAAGCTGGAAAGCCAGCACGTGTTGTAGAACCTTTCCCAAGAAAGGTGTATTGGAGAGTAGCCAATACTTCTCTAGCATGGAGAGTTTATGGAGGATTTTTTTCCCCCAGAAACAGTCTCACTGCAGCTTCTTTAAGCAGAGTGGAAACTGCCTTGTGAACTGCCATCACTGTCCTTATCCACTCAGCCATTCTTCCTCTTGATACTTCTGTGAGCTAGGGAGGGCTTACATCCCCTATAAGTGTGGTGGCTTTCACCTCTCCTATCCACATCCTAAGGTTGCACAAATTGAAATATCCATAGTGCAACACTGGATAAGCAGGAGCCAAAGTTACATTCACTAGACCTACAGCACCCATGTCAGACCAAATCTGTGTGATTTTGTCTGCAAATCATCATGCAGATTCTTTACATTTCTTCTTCTTGTCAGGCAGAACATAGAAGGTTCCTCATCATTCAAGGCAGCTAGGCTGGTCTGCATCTCTTTGGAGATGCAGTGGTGGCAGAAAAATACGATTTTGTTTGCCACCACTGCCCCAGCATGGGCTTTCCAATCAGGTTAAACTAATGTTTGATTGGACCTGGTTCAAGTATTCTGCCATTGAGTCTCCAGCCCTCATCCCACTCACTTCATCATTGCCAACTTCCTAGTAAACAAGGGGGGCTGGCTTGGCTTTTCTCAATGTGAGGGACACTACCCAGCATTTTAAAGAGTTTGTTAAAGAGTTTGTTATTACCATTTGCGGGCCCCATCTGAGTTGCATGGGAAGAAGAATGCAAAGGAGCATGACCAATTTCTTTCTGTCCATCCAGTTCTCTCTTTCTATCTATCATCTAGCTTTTTATCTATCTTTCATCTATCTATCTTTCTATCTATCTATCATCTAGCTCCCTTGGGTCACAATTCTGGGAGAAAGGGGGCTTAGAAATACAACAAAATCAATCAGTCAATCAGTCAATCAATCTATGGCCACATTTCTCCTAATGGGGGACCCAAGCAGTTTACAATGTAATTAAAAAAAGATACAGCCAAAAAATGTAGTGTTAAAATGCAATTAAGCAGATTATCATAGCAAAACAATAACTAAGTTAATGATCAGAATTCAGTTGGGAGTCTTGCAATATTGGAGGAAACCTGCCAGCTGATTTCAAGCAAGGCAATTTCCTCGCTTGCCCTCAGAGTCTCTGCACACCCACAGCTGGTTTTTCTCCTTCTCTCCCCTTCATACAACCTTCTGCTCCACTTGAAATTTTGCTGCAGAGGATATTTCAGAGCAGATATTCATGGCATTAGGGACTGCATGAGGAGAGACAATCCACACCATCCTAGATTTGCTGATGGTCTTCTTCTATCAGCACAAGGATCCAATTAAATAGCGTTATACATTCTGGTTAATTTTAGCTACAAGTGTCTCTTCCAATTTTATGAAGTAATGTTTTAGGGACTGACCATACTGCCATCTTGTAGGGGTAGGGGAAAGGAGGCCATATTGATTCTGTTTAGTAACATAAAAACCTGTTCAGCATTAGGTACCACTTGTTTCACTCAGAGTCTCTTTAAAAGTTGTAAATGGTAGAGAATTTCAGTCAATCCTGGTTCCTTGCTGCATATGCCAGTAGCATGGCTGAACAGATATGTTTGTTGCCTGTGCATGTTCAATTTGGTATTCCACATGCAACTGCAAAAGCAGATACCCCTGGTAATTGATTGAGTCCAGTCCATGGATGGTTGAAACTATTTGGGAGTGGGGAACAGAAAACTAAATTCAGCTGATCTCACCACCCAACAGTTGGTTGACTCTATAACTATGACTTACCTGAAAATATTCATGAACATTCCTGGCTTCTTTGTATACATACTGGTGGAGCACAGTCAACATGTTTTCAGATGATGGTAGAAAATGCAATTAGTAAGATGTAGCTTGAAAGAGAAGAATTTTCTCTACCTGTTTATCTGGATGAATTGTGCACCAGATGATGGCTTGTTCTATAGACTTTGGTTTAGTGTATGGTATTGGAAGAGAAGGGCACTATGTAGGCTCCTACGTAGTGATACTATAATACTACACACAGAGTACATATTTGGAGAGTGTAAAGTCAGTCAAAGCATTAGCATCCTCAGGGGCTTACTCAAGAAATTAAGACTATTAAGGGCTTTCCTGAAAACCAGTAAGGTGTAATGGTTTGAGTGTTGGACCAGGACTCCAGAAGAGCAGGGTTTGAATCTCCATTCAGCCATGGAAATGCACTATGTGACTTTGGGCAAGTCACACTCTCTCAGCCTTAGAGGCAGGCAGTGGTAAACTTCCTCTGAATAAATTTTGCCAAGAATACCTTGTAATAAGGTTGCCATAAGTCAGTGTCAACTGGAAGGCACATGGCAATGACAACAACAATGAGGGCTCACACTCAAAATCATCTAACATATATTTGTTGCCCCTTGATGTGCTTTGGCAATTCTGTCTCATTCATGGTCTGAGTGGCTAGTAAAAATGCTAGATTTCCCCCTCTGCCAGTCCTGTCAAAGCATACTTATGGATGAAGTGGGGAACCTAATCTGCATTCATCTTTATGTATAGTGGCTGCTTCTGGTTACTTAATCCAAAACCTATAGTCTTGTTTATGTGATGTGTCTGGAGTCAGTTCAGGCCACACAAAGATTTCAGTGTGGGTATTGTTCCAGTTTTATCCATTCTGATGCAAATGCAGGCTTTCAGGCAACTTTAGCTTAACACCAAAGAAAAATCAATTTCTCTTGTTAGCAAGGAAAGGATAGGTGATTCCACAGATTAAATGTATGTAGTTATTTGGCTAATGCCTGCAACATGACGAGCTACAAAGCCATGGAACTTGCCCCATCTCAGAGGGATTTTGCAGTGGCATGTTGTTGTCATCATTTTTAAATAACATGAAGAATGAACATATATATATATATATAGAGAGAGAGAGAGAGAGAGAGAGAGAGAGAGAGAGAGAGAGAGAGAGAGAGAGAGAATAGTGCAAATGTACCTGCACTTTCCACAGCAGTTTCAAGCCATTTCAAGATCATTTCCCCATTTCTTAGCATTTAGAAATCATAATTTCCTTTCAAGGAAAAAAAAAAACAGGACAGGATTTCCTCCAACAGGGCTGAAACAAGGTTCTCATACCACTTCATTATATTTGTATGATTCAGTTGATTCGCTATTGGAGCTTCAGCCACTATAGTGTGTCAGGAGGAAATCTCTCTTATCAATAAAAAAAAAAACTTTTATACTTGCATGAAACCATTGTTTGTTTAATCCTATTTCATGGCATGATAAAACATGTCATTTTAATTTGCCTCCCTAATCTAAGATCATATTTATCTGTGTATGTTGTTATGCGTGTTGTGGTGCGTTTGGTTTTGTTTTCTTTTTTGCTTTAAATAGTGTCTGTACTGGCAGTAGAAGAATATGAAGAACTGCAGGTCAACTTTCAACTGGAGAAAGACTTGAGAAAGAGAGCAGAATCATTTGCCCAAGAGGTATGTGGTCTCCCAGATTATTCGGAGCAAATGGCATATTAGAACAAGTATTTCATATAACGATGAATAAAGATAGAATAAAGGAGAGATTGCAGGGTACTAAGATGTCATGGTGTAATTACATTCAGCTGGAGCAGTGGACAAGGAATTGGAAAAGTAATAACAAAGATTTTAGAGAATACACTAGATCTGAACAAATGATTAAGCAAAGAGATGGTATGGAAGAAAATGAAATATTGAAGGGTACCACAAGAGAAATATATAAAATATTGTCAAAAGATGAAGATGAAGATCTTAGAAAAATATGAGAGGAAGAATTAGTACAAAAAATAGATATTCAAGACTGGGGGAAAATTTGGAATCAGCATCATTTAAAAAATTTATCCATAAGGATAAAAGGGAATTATTATAAATTGGTTTGGAGATGGTACCTAACACCAGTAAGGTTAAACCACATAGACAAGAATCATTCAAGGTTATGTTGGAGGGGTTGCCAAGAAATTGGCACGTATCTCCGTATGTGGTGGAATTGTGAAAGGGTACAGAAATTTTGGCAGTGGTGTTTACAGAGATAAAAGAGATAATAGGAATTGATTTACAAAAATGTTCGAGTATAGCGTTATTATCTATATTTGATAAGCTTAATTGTACCCAGACAATGAAAAAGTTAATTACAAATGTATTAACTGCAGCAAGGCTAATTACATCAAGAAAATGTAAAACTCAAGAAGACTTTCAATTAAAGGATTGGTATACAGTGTGGAAAATTGCGATTAATGATAAGTTAACATGTCGAATTAAGGTTAAAAAAGGGATAATGAAAAAGAATGACTTTGGAGCAATATAGAAAATATTTGTGGAAAAGGCTTTAACAAAAGAGGGAAGTGTCACACCTCCACCAGAAGAATTGCAGTCTTGGAAAGCAGAGTAAGCTGAAATATAATTGGCTCTGGGAATGGGCTCACATTTAGGGTTAGAGTTTATGGTTTATAACTGGATCATATATAGTATTATCAATAGGTTAAATATAGTTGAAAAGAATAGATTTAAGAATGAAATTATTATAGCAATAATGAATATAAGAGAATGAGATTTAGATATATGAAATAAAAATATATAATCAATATGATATATAATATGTTGAATAAGTATATGATGATAAAGGATCTGGAGAGAAATAATAATGTAAGCTATTTGTGTTGTAATTTTTCTCTTTTTCACATTTACGTTATTCACGTGGTGTTTTTGTTTTATTTTCTTATGTATTGTTCCTTTTTCTTTATAATAAAAATAAAATATATTTTTAAAAACGAACAAGGATTTCAAAGAGCGATCTGAGTGAAGAATAAGCTCTTTCTGTTGTTTTGTAATATAGGAGGTCTCAGACTTCCTCCCAGTGTTGCCCCAGATAAGAGGTGGGCAACTGTAGAAGAATGGGGAGGGCACCCTACCCCCCAGAAAACCTTGGAAGACCACACCCCCAACTGTACCTGCTCCTACAAAAATAAAGTCATTTTTCCCTCAAAATGCCTTTTAGGGGAACATTGGGGGGGGGGGTCTGAGCCCCAGAGGGTATTTTGAGACAAAATACTGAAAAACTTTGACAAATGTGTAGGTTGTTGTGAGTTTTCCAGGCTCTATTAGTATTTGCTGCTGACGTTTTGCCTGCATCTGGGGCTGGCATCTTCAGAGGATCTGATGGCATGGAAGTGAGACAGAGTATATATACTTGTGTAGTTCCCAGGTGGGAGGGAGCAATTTGCATGTGTTACAGTTGGCCTGTGTGATGGCCTATTGTTAAATGGGATATCTCCCAGGGTTGTATTGTTAGTCAGGGGATCTGCATAACAGTGTGCTAATTACATTAGCCATCCATTGTATTGTTTCTTGTAGAGAGATCTCTCTTGTTTTGGCCCTTGGGGTCACCCAAATGTGATGGAATTGCCTTTCACACCCCCTGTAGGTTAATGTTGAGCATTTTGGAGCAAAAATAATTTGAAAGAGGATCACCACTGGGGACACAAAAATAGCCTGGCAGGGCACACGTGGCACATAGGTGACACTTTGCCCACTCTTGCCCTAGGTTTCAAAAGCATCTAGTCCAGAAAGCCAAGCTATAAATAGCCTTTAGTCTGCAGGATCCGTATTTGTATTTGCACCTTGCTCCGTCACTCTGGCAAGGATAATGTATATGCTATAACTGTAATAACACTCTCATATTTGTAAATTGTGTATTGATCCAACATTCATGACTCTAAACTTAATACAATTTCCCAAAATAAAAGTAGCATTTGTGGCTCAGATCATAATAGGTCCTGTTTTATTATTATTTTTTTTTCTAATGACTCTTCCATTGTGAAGAAGGACTTTTTTCCCTTGTGGTTAGTCGGTGAAGTTCTCTCTTTTTGAACTAAAGTGAAAATATGGGCTTGATGATACTTCCATGATGTAGGTGCCCTTTTCTGCAATGCAGAAGGTCCCTTCAGGAATGCTCAGAAGTGTATACTAAGCAGCTTCTTGTCCTGGAGGCTAATTCTGATATTTTCGTGAGTTTCCAAAGAGGCTTCTCTGTCAGCGTATGTGGCTGCCTTCTAGAAAAATGGGTCCCGGTTATGGCACACACTGTATGGCCTCTAGGCTGGGTCCTTATCTGTAAAATACACACAGCTTTGCTTCTTGATAATTAACTAGGTGCAAGAAGAATGCCACCCAGGCAAGTGCTTGATTTAGTAGATCAAGGAATCTACATATGTTAGGCTTCAAATTTATGTACTCATCCATACATTCATTCATTCACTGAGAACAAAAATCCCAGAAGACGTTTAAAGGATGCCCAAAGCTAGTCTCCTCAATCCATATTTCCTGTTTTTTTCATTGGAATAGGATGTTGAAAGTGGAATAATAGCACTATAATAGTGTAGTGCAGAAAGGCCCAAGAGAGATGGAAATCATGGATAAAATGTAATCAAGCAGTTCTTAAGATGAGATCTCATGCTTTAGGGCAGCCTCTTCCAATGTGACAGTTTCAGATGTGTTGAACTCCCACCATACCAATAACAATCATTTTATGGGCTTTATATTACATCTGGAAACATTGCCAGATTGATGGACTAAAAGAGCACTTTTGAAGGAAATGATAGCAATGTGTGCCTTAGGGGTCAAAAGGGTGGCAACCTCCATGCCATTCTCTGTAAGTTCTACAATCTGTTTTGAAAACTAATGTTTTAACTAACAAATCAAAGAAATTTTGTATTGTTAATGTTAATGGTACCAAATTACATTAGAACATTAATGTTCTAATGTTAAAATTAGTTTAACACTAACAGTTGTAGTTTAACACCAACAGATTAATTTCCAAAACTAGTATTCCAAGCTTGGTTCAGTGGGTAAATTTTATTTGGACTCACAACTGGAGTTAGGCCGTTGTCTGTTAAACTAATTCTTAAATGTTATAAATGCTTCACATTTGCCATTGTGGATGGCTGTCCCTTAAACATATTGGTCCATCTATGAGTATGTAGGTCCTTCTCATAGCTTTTATACCAGAGATAGTTGTTGTTGTGTGTCTTCAAGTCATTTTGGACTTACAGCAATCTTGAGGTGAATCTATCATAGGGTTTTCTGGGGCCGAAAGTGTGTGATGCACTCAAGGTCATCCAGTGGGTTTCCATGGCTGAGCAATGAATCCAACCCTGGTCTCCCAGGCTGTAGTCGAGTACTCAAACCACGACATCACACTGGCTCTCAGCAAGGATAATATCCCCTAAGAGGACAAAAGACACAGGCTGTGATCCTACATCATACTGGCAGAACATACTCTCTGCCAGAATACTTAGTGTAGACTGGTAGAAGGTTCTCCTTCTTTCTGGCTGCTCTCCCCCCACTACACTTTCTGCAACAACAGCCAGGAGAGGGGACACTGTTGGGCACAATTTCATCCCCGTGTCTGCTGATCGGCTGTGGGGTTGTGTTCAGGTTCATTTCAGCTACTTGTAATCTTCAAGGGAAGAAGGAGCAGAATGTGCTCCTTGTTTAAGACTGCTCCTTTCTCCTTCTGTGCTTAAGAAGGAATGGGAAGGGAATGTTATCCCTGAAACATATTGGGTCATTTCTTGCCCCTCAGGAGACCATACCTTGGTCCTGTTTTTCCGCTTGATGTAGATCCTGATGAGTTTCCTTCTTGTGTTTACCATTACTAAATCTCATTTTCCACACTGCTTGCTATCATTTTTGTTCACAGAAATAACAATTATCCCCACTTTTTGTGTTTGTGTGTGTGTATGTGTGTGATGTGATAAAGCCTTTGTTTTGTTCTAAAACAACAGTCAGTGTGTAGATCTGGGTAGCATTTTTGTAATACAGTTTAGTTTTAACAGGTGTTTTGAAATGAGAATCAAGAAAGAAATTCAGTACTTTATTTTTTTAAAAAAAAATCCAATTAAAAAAATGGATTTTTAGTTTTTATTTTTCTAAACATTGATTTTTATCCATTTAGTCTAAAACCTAAAATTGCTATCTTGTGTGGCTGCATAGATGCCCTTGAAAGTGTGCAGGCAATGATTGGTGGTATTTGACATTGGGGAAAGATGAAAAGGAAACCAGAAAGATCCAGTGCCCTGCCTGTCAATTCGCTCATTTTTTCTGTACATGTGTAAGTAATAAAGGTTCTGTGAACAATTCACATGCATAATAAACTTATTTTTAAGTGCAATGACTATATTTATCTTGGTTACTTAGAATGCCCTTCTTATTATGGGTCTCTGAACAAGTACTTGGCAGACATTGTGTTTAAAATCCTGCATTGAACATTTCCGTGCAAAAAGGTCAAAGGATGTTATCCACTTTTTGTAACAGGAGAGAAAAAAAATGCTCATAATTCCAGACAGCCATGACCTCCTTGTATAGGAATTTTGCTCCTCTCATGAGATTGCATGTTATTGATTCAGAGATATCAATGGGCTTTATTAATGACGAGCTCCACAATAACTCTTCCTTTAGATGCATTAATGGCCTTTGGGTTATTTTGTAATAAGTGTTCCATTAATATGTGATGTCTCTCTAAATGGACTGAAAAAAACTGCACTTATGGAAGGCTTCTTATGTGTAGCCTAGTTTGTGCTTGGAGTGGGGGTGGGAGAAGCTACTATACAACTATAATTAATGTAACATCCCATAGCTTCAACTGTCACATACCGAATTGGATGCGGTCAAGGGACAAGTATGTTCATCTTTTGAATCTTAAATCTGTCACCTGCAGGGATAATGGAAGAATTAGCTTATAGGAGGGAAAAGGCCAAGGTAGATGCCTGTTGTAACAGAATCTAATATTTCTAATAATATTCAGAAAATCAAATACAGGTCTAAAGTAATACCTTACACCTCTGTACTTCTTTCAGCACTAGCTAGCTGTAATTCAAATCATTGCTGCTTTGACAATACAAACTTTTGGGGGACAAGTGGCACAGCCAGTGTGTGTGTGTGTGTGTGTGTGTGTGTGTGTGTGTGTTTCTGTACATGTATGTACATGCCCACAGAAGGGGGAAGTTGTTTTTGGGTCCCTAGAGGCTTCTTGATACATATCATCTGATCCTGATCGGCACTGATGCAGTCCTCCCTCCAGATTCGCGAGTTTCACTCCTGGACTTTTGATTGTTCGTGGTCCCTTGCCTCCCCCCATTCTCCCCCTCCCATTCCCTAGTGGGAAGGGTTGTGGGAGAGCAAAGGAGAGGAAAGACGGTTTCTTCCTCCTCACAATCTCTGCCAGTCTCTGCGAGCACAGTTGCCCTGGGGGAGAGTGGGAGAGTGTAGGGGAAGACAGATCTTTTCCTCCTGGAGTGTAGGGGAAGACAGATCTTTTCCTCCCCCAGGGCAACATCTCCCACCTTCCACTGTGGGTACAATCACCCCAGAAGCAGAGGGAGAGAGATGGCAAGCAGGGATGAAAAGGTCTTTTCCTTCCACTCGCCATCTCCCAGCCTGCAGCTCCCGGAGCGATCACCCCAGTGGCGGTGGGGGGAGGGAATGGCGAGTGGGGAGGAAAAGATCTTTTACTCCTGCTCGCCATCTGCCCATCTGGAATGATTGCGGCAGGGAGGGAGATGGCAAGCAGGGAGGAAAAGATCTTTCCTTCGCTCTCGCCATCTGCCTGCCTGGAGCAATCACCCCAGCAGTGGCGAGAGGGGGCAAAATGGCAAGTGGGGAGGACAAGATTCCTTTCCTGCTTGCCATCTGCCTGCCCCCAGCTCCCAAAGTGATCGCCCCAGCAGAGGAGGGGGGAGATGGCGAGCAGGGAGGAAAAGGTCTCTTCCTCTCTGCTCGCCATCTGCCCACCTGGAGCAATCATTGCAGCAGCAGTGGGGGAGGAGGAAGATGGCAAGAGGGGAGGAAAAGATCTTTTCCTCCCACTCACCATCTGCCCGCCATCACCCCAGCAGTGGAGGCAGGGAGAGATGGCGAGCAGGAAGGAAAAGATCTCTTTGTCCCACTCACCATCTGCCCAAGTGGAGTGATCGCCCCAGTGGCAGGTGGGGAGATGGCAAGTTATTCGCAGTTATTTCACTTTTGTGGGGGTTCTCTGCACGTATCCCCCGTGAATGTGGAGGCCCTACTGTACTTCTGTACTGCCATTAGCCTACAATGCCAGCTGCATTAGGGTCACTGGAAGAGGAAGCTTTAGCCTCCTTCTACTCTTTGGAACTCCGGCTGACACTTCTGCTTTAGTGCTACAGTTAACACTGTAGAAGCAACAGGACTAGTGGTTTCTGTATTGCGGGGGTGGAGGTGTGGGGGAGAGAAGGGAGGTATCAGTTTCCTCCTGCTTCATAGTGACTCTGATTACCTTAGTTGTTTACATGGAGCTAGAGACTCCAAATGGCATGGCTGGGGGGTGGCTAGGAATTCAGAAGTGGAAGCAGGGTAAAGAGAGGTTTCATGTGACAGGCCTCTAAGAACCATGTGTGGTCCTGAGGCTGTGGATTGTGGACCCCTATGTTAAGTTGTAACATCAAGGGTTGTAGTGAAAAACAAAATAGATTGAGTAAGCCTAAAGTCAGTCCAAGATCCAGCATGATATAGCAGTTTGAGTGTTGGGCTAGCACTCCAGGAGACCAGTGTTCAAATCCCTGCTCAGCCATGGAATCTCATTAGGTGACCCTGGATAAGTTGCAGTCTTTCAGACTTAGAGGAAGGCAATGGCAAGCTCCCTCTTGCCAGAAACCCCTGTGATGGGTTTTCTCTAAGTCAAAGCTGATATGAAGACCTATAACATCAACAAAAGTCTATGTACTCCTGACTTAGAGTGTACGTTCTAGTTGTTCAGAGAAACAGAGGAAAGAAAAGATAAAAGGTGATTGTGCTACAACTAACTTTGGAGGTAAAGTTTCAGTTGCAGTGAAATTAGGGGCCAGCAAAACTGGGCTTGAAGACCTCATAGGTCATGGTTTCCCCATCTGTACTTCTATATGAGTAGGATGTTTCATGGCATGAAACTGTGTCACACAAATGAATGGATGTCACCCCTCCTCTCAGAATTCACTGTAGCTCTAAGATATGATCAGTACTGGCTGAAAAAGCCATTAGATAGAAGGGCATCACTGCTAAAATCTAGGACCCACATCTGATTATCCTTGTTGCTGAAGAGGGGCTGAACTGCATAAGAATAGAGTATGCTGACCTTAACATCAATAGATCCAGGAATACAGTAAGTTCAGAGTAGCATGCACGTTATTTGTATAAATAAATAAATACCTCGCTATCTGATTTCATTTTTTGTTTAATGACATGCTGTCCAGTTATATAAGGGATAGGAAGAATCTATCAGCCAGCCTGCTGTGGCTATTATTTTAACTGTTAAATAAACAGCATGGGATTGGGACAAGAAATAATGGAGCATTCTACTTCTAATATAGTAATTCTAAAATGCAACATTTCTTTTGCTATTGTACACATCAATTTCTCAGTAATTTTTAAATAATTGCTTTACCTTTTTCTTTCCATAAACAAGAATAACCTGTGTTATACACAATAGGCAATAGTTGTCCTGTGTCTAGCATATTGATCAAAATTCCCTCACTTTCTAATATTTTCCATTGAGTCTTTACTATACCCAGTCTTAGCTTTCTTGTTCTTTCAAGAAACAGTCTATATTGAAGGTACCTGGTGCAATAAGACATTGGCATGGGATTTTTCTGTAGGAGTTCTTGCATGCATAGGCTCTATCATTCAGCTATAAGCGCTGAAAATTTGAAATCGTATGACAGTACAACCAAAGATTATTTACAGTTGATGGTGAAATGTTTTTCCATATAACCTTATCTTTGGACATTTGATTATCTACATGTTCTAGATATTCCTGTATTTTTGGATAAGTTGTGCCTTTGGGTCATCTAAAATCTTTTTTTGGAAAAATTATTCAGAGGAGTTTTGCCATTGCCTTTATCTAAGGCTGAGAGAGTGTGACCTTCCCAAGGCCTCCCAGTATGTTTCCATGGCTTAGCAAGGATTTGAACCTAGATCTCCCAGAGTCCCAACACTCAAGCCACTATACTACATTGTGTGTGTATGTGTGATAGATGATGCCTCTGAGATCGAGGAGCAACTGATTGTGCCAAGAACTGAGCCAGTGAGTGAGCAAATCAACTTGCAAAGATCCCCCACACTGGAAGGTCAAGCAGAGACAGAGTTGCCCTGGCTAGCTCATGATGGAGAGGGAACCAGCAGTAATTCAGAGGAGTTACAGCCACCTGTGCCCATCAACCCTCAATCACAAAGAAGGCTGAAACGGACTGCTCAGAGGGAGCCTGCATGGACTAGGTTGAAGAACCAATAACAAGCAACACCTGTTCACAGTGGCTATTTAAGTCTGCCAGCCTGGCTGCTCTTTGCTTGCAGCAAATTACTAGCAAGCTGTCATGACCTTTGTGTCTCCTGCTCCCTGAAACCCTCCAGATGGATCTCTGCCTCCTGAACCTTAAGATTGGACCTTGACCTGGCTTGGCTTGCGTTTTCCTTGTGTTTGGTGTATTCGGACTCTTCCTGCAAGTATTCCTGACCTCCCTCCTCTCTTGCTGGCTGAGGCTTAGCAAGGAGAGAATCTGACAGTATGTGCCCTCAAGTTACCTGTTGATGTATGGCTACCCCATGAATTTCATAGGATTTTCTTAGGCAAGGAATGCTCAAAGATGGTTTTGCTAGTTCCTTCTTGTGAAATATAGCCTACAGCGCTTGGTGTTAGTTAGTGATCTCCCATCCAAGTATTAACCAGAGCTGACCTGCTTAGTTACCAAGATCAAACAGGATCGGTGCCTTTAAAGTATTTACTATTGGATAAATATGGCTCTAGTATTTCAATAAGACATAAGACATTAAAATCTTTATTGATTGCTTCTAGAAAAATCAAAATGGATTCTGTTTAGAGCAAGGGTTGGAATCATGTGGCCTTCTAGATGCTGTTGGACTGCAGCTCTCAGGAACTCTAACAAGAATAGCTTGAGGAGTACTTCACGTTGTAGTCCAACAACATGTGGAGAGCTGCATGATGTCCCTCCCTGATTTAGAGAGATAAATGATAACTAGGGACAAGTGGATTGTTGTGGCTTTGATTTGCTGTCATTCTAGAGGTTGGCTCTGCTCGGCATTTGACTCTATCAACTGTGGTATTTCCTAGGCTACTAGATCCCAAACACTGAGTTGAAGACTCCCAACAGCCAAGGTAACTTGGGGTTCTAGTAGCTTAAATCCAACAACATCTAGGGACTATTTGCACACAGGAGGACTAGTATGCCTATACAGCATCCTGATAACCTGCTGCATCTTGGCTATTCAAAAAAAGAAACTGAGTAACTCATTTCCTATTATTCATAACAAGAAACACCAGTCAAATAATCTAATAGTTAACCTGCATGATTATTTTTGATAGATGTTTATTGAACAAAATAAGCTGAAACGGCAAAGTCAACTTTTGCTTCAAAATGCTGCTCCTGATGAACAACTTATGAAAGCTCTGGATGAAAATGCCAAGCTGAACCAAATGCTGGAGGAGGAAAGGTTGCAACACCAGCAGAAGGTAAGAGTTTTTAGTGGAGGTGTTGTATTTTGGTTTTGGCACATTTTATATTGGGATAAATCCAATCCTATGTCAAGTATGCCCATGAAAATCAGTGAGACTTAAGTTAAGTTGTGACTGATCATTTCACTGGGGCTACTATAAAAATGGAACCATCACTGGATTTCAGCAATTGCTTCCAGAAGAAAAGTATTTGTGTTGTAGTTTTTCAAGCTAGAAAGACACTGCACTATATGGACAATAATCTGCCTCCCTGAAAATATTGAATGTGAAAGATGGAAAATGATAGTTTTGTTGGTTACAGCATTGGAACTTAATGTTGCTCCCTAGTCTGTCACTCACAAATCCAAATACAGCTTGTAACATAGCTATGTATGGTGGGGTCACCATCTTTAAATTCACTTTAACAGGCAAGAAGTCAAGTACAGGGCAAGATTCAACATTTGATTAGTTAGGCTTAGTGGTTTGCAAGAGTGATGCTTGTTCTGTGCTAAAAAGCAGTTCTATTACATACTACCAAAAAACCCTGAAGACACCTCTTTCACACAAACCACTGCAACATCCTTCTCAATCTTTGCCTGTGTTACTTACTACCACCTCTGCATTGTCTGTAATTTATAGAATAATGCTGCCAGTCATTTACAGAACCAAGGTTCAGAAGGACCCTAAGGGGATAAATTCTCCTCTCTGTTTTTAAAATACTTTCCAAATGGAAAGGCTGCTCTTGCACAAAAATCCTTGCATCTGTTCAAGTGAAACTTGGGACACTTGATTTCATTAGAAGAAAGAACTACTATGTGGGCAAATTTCTTCTGATTCTGCCAAGAATAAAAAAGGTGATGGACAGTTCCATTTAAAAATAAATAAATAAATCAGAATTGCAAGGTGTCTAGCATAATAATTCCAGCACCTATTGGTGAGTGATTTGGCATGCAAAGGCCAAGAGCCAGTCTTCAGCTTGTTGAGTGACTGCTCTGTTCATCTGGTTCCATGTCGTTCCCTCACTTTGATGGTGGTCAATATGCAGGAGGGACCCCTCCTTCTTATAGATAGGAAGGGGATTGAGGGAAGGTAATTCAGATGAAAAAGAAGCAGTTGGTCTCAGTTTGGAGGAGGGAGGAAAAAAGGATGGACTCACAGTGGACCCTCTTCCTTCTCTGGGAAGCCCAGAGCAACCACATCTATATCATAGGTATTGCGTTTCCGCTCCTTCCCATCCCCATCAGTAAACAGCAGCAGAAGCAGCAATCCCTCCCAGTACTTGACAGCTCCTCTTCATTTTTGTATGAAGCTCGAAAGGCTAAAGAACAGTCCCTTACACCCCATTGAAAAAAGAGACATGCATGCATGCAAGTCACACTTGTCACTAAAAGGATGCCACCCGAAACCTAAGGGTTATTGTGCCTTCCATTTCAATTCACGTTTTACAAAGAAAAGCATTAGAGTTGTGGTTTGTTTTCCACACATCACCAGTGGGAACAACAAGCCTTCAGATGTCTTGAATGTCAGTGTAAGTTCTGGACCTGTCAAATCACTCTTGTCTCCAAATCAGTCCAAACTGTATCAGGCCACTTTCAAAATCCTGAATTGAGATCCAAGTTGAATCTTATGCTCGGTATATGCATGCAATAATTAATATGAAATTCTGTTGGCTTTAATTTGTGATGGGGAATTTTAGAAATCTAAAATAGTAGAGGAAGTATGTTATTTGCAGAGAAAACCTGAGTAATTGTTTCTAAAACATGCGTACACTTGTCTGTGCTTCCTTGCATTGGGAATAATTGCAAGCATCTGAGAAGGGATTGCTTTCCAAATTTGTCCAAATTGTGTATATTAAAGGGCAAAGGGGTCTTTATTTTAGTGTGCCTCAGCACTTCAATTCATCGTATTCTATAATTCACCCATTGCAAACAGCAGGGGTTGAGGAAAGTATGTGTGTGAATAATAACCTTTAGCAGAAGGAGCCATTTAATAACTTACATTAGTGTCTTATTGCTTGAAATAGTTAAAAAAAAAACCTGTCAGAAAATGTGCTCTTCCTTTTTAAAGATCTCATTTGAAACATTTAGGCTCTTTAATTACGGAATTTTTTTTTTGCAAAATAATTGCTGACAAAACAACATTGTGATTTTATTACAAAATAAATGATGACATCTTCATGGCTGTCAGAGGTTGAGATTTTTAAACTGCTCTTCATCTACTGTCATTGTGCCAGTGCTGGACTGTATTCTCAAAATGGATGAATTTGCTCATTTAAAAAAACAAGCAGGTGAATCAGAAAAATAGCATGCTTCAGGTTTAAAACTTGACACATGATATGTTGTGGTCACAGGTGACCAACATAATAACCAGAATGTTAGAATGTAAAACAATTGAGAATATAGCTTTTGAAGATATCTAAGAATGGATTTTTTTTTTAAAAGTAGAGATGGGGGTCTTGTGGCCCAAACTCCACATGTACCCTGCCAAAGATATTTTTGTGGAATCCTTTCCCCTTTGGAGGGAGGGTGGTAAAAAATTAGAATTGATATTACTGAAAACCTCCAAGAGCAGTGGTTTCTCTCTAGAGCAATGTGTGTTCCCTCAACACCTTGTTCTAGCAATAAATAAATACACTTCAAAAACTAGGAACGGTGTTTTTTTTCCTTCCCGAACTAGCGTGAAGGGGCTAATACATCTCCTGGAGACTCCTGAGACTGAAAAAAAATGCCTCCAGACCCCACAGATTGCCCATCCTTTGTTTAGATACAGCAGTGTTTCAGTCCAGAGTACTAGTTTTCAAAGAAGTAGCCATGTTAGTCTCTTGCAGCATAAAAAGGAGAAGGGAAGAGGGAGAAAAAAATGTGGCAGCACCTTAAGATTAACTGTTTTTTATTTTAGCATGAGCTTTCTTGGATATAAGCCCACTTCTTCAAATGCAGTAACCATATATACAGTTATGGGTTTATATTCATGAAAGCTCACAGAAAATAAAAACCAGTTAGTCTTAAAGGGGCTGCCACATTTTTCCCCTTCGCTTTCCTTCCTGCTTCCAGTTCATGATGAATAGGACATTTTACAGCTTACATCAATTTTCCAGTAAGGTTTCCCTTACTGTGCAAAGAGTAGCTCGAGTAGGACTACAGCAGAGATTCTCCTTGCTATTTTCACTGCTATTTGTTCCTTCCTTCAACTATTACTAACTTTTTATACTCTGTGTTTATCTGTCTGTATTAATGATTGTAATTGGTTTGTGTTTTTTAAAATGCTGTATTGTAAACTCCACAGGAATAAGTATTTTAAATAAACAAAAAAAAACCCACAACCCTGAAATTAACAATCTACATTGTCCACCCAGAATGAAGTAAAATACAACTTTAATTGAGCAGATTTATACAATGTGCTTTCCTTTTAATGTTAGGTATTCCTCTGTTATACAAAATCTGGAAATCTAGTGATCCAAAGTGAAAATTGAGAGTTTAAAAGAGAGCCTGAGATGTCATTGAATACTAGCAATATGAGATCCAACGTTGAGCAAGTAGATTCCTGCTCACTGGGATTGTACTCTCTTCTTCCTCTCCCTGTAGCCCACTGGTCAGCTATTCAAATAGTGGTCCATGGACCAGTACAACTCACCAAGCCATCTGCAGCCAGTTCATGGACAGCTTCCAAGAAAAAAGGGACAATTACAGCAATCTCTCCACATTTTCTGGGGTTAGGGGCATAAGTTCCCTGTGAAAGTGGAAAAACTGCAAATAACTCTACTCCCCCTCCCCAAAAAGAACCATATTTAACACACAAAAAAGTATGATCTATGTATTCAACCTGGATCCCTTTGAGGCATTGGGGTTCTGTTGCATGGCAGAAGTGGGCAAAGGGTGGGGCTTGTTGCTGCCTCCACTGCTGCTTTACACCATTTTTGAGAGCAACTTGCAAGACTCATTTGCAGTCTCCCATTCAGAGTCTCATGGGACTTGCAGTCCCCATTAAAAGTGGCATTGTGGATCAGCAGAGGTGACAGCAAATAATCTGTGAATAATCAGACCCACAAAAGTGAAACTCGTAAATGTGGAGGGCCGACTATATAACCAATGAGTACTGGTATAGCGCCTGTACCTGGCACTTTGCGGGGGGGATTAGATGGCTTAAGAAGCACTGAATCGTAGAGCTCTCTAGAACAAATTTTGAGGAGGCTACTAAGCTGGAAAGGGAATTATTCCTTTCCTATTTTGAAGACTTTACATCTATGGAAAGGGCAAACTGCTTTAGACAAACTGACTTCAAACAGGATTATTAGATTGGTTCTTCCCCACTGATGTTGATTTTATTGTAATTTATATTTTCTTATAACAGATTGGAGAATTAGAGGAGCAACTAGCTAGTGAAGTCTTGCACAAGGAAATTAAATCGCTGAAACAACAGGTTGAACTTTTAGAAGAAGATAAAAAGGAATTAGAAGAAAAGTATCAAAGTGCTGAAGAACAAATTAAAAACTTAAAGCATTCAGGTAAGACAGATTTCATAGAACTGAACATCATGTAGATTTCAGTTGCTGGATTTCAGTTAAGACTGTCCTTTGTTATTATGTCAGGTTGTTTGATCACAGTTCTGTGATGCAAATAACTATTAAGGGCACAGCATTATATTTGCAATTAGAATATCAGCAATGTGTAAAGTATGCTTTGAAAATTAGAATTGTTTTACTAAAACCAGTTGGACTTAAGTTTAAGTCATAACTAACTTGTCGTGACTGGCAATTGCATCTACCTGTCACTTACAATACAGCCATGATTTCAGTGGCAGCTGTAACTTCATCATGTGTAGGTGAATCCACTCTGGGATTTAGATTGAACTTTAGAGGAATTATCCAAGGTGCTGAGCCCTGTCTTCAGGACAGGCTCAACACCATAGATATCTCCTTTAAAACCCAGAGTGGATTCCCTGCCCCACTGACATGGGAACCACCAGCTGCCACTGCATATTTTATAATGCTATAATGTCCTCATAAAGAGGAAACCATTTCTGTACTTTCCTAAGGAGACATCCTCTCAAACATAGACATCATGGTGAGAGTAAAAAGATTTACACAGGCATTCCAGATACAGAAGTTATTTGTATATTCCAAGAAAAGATTTAGCCCTTCACAGTGAGTCAGAGAGCTGCAACTCCTACAGATGTCAAGGTTTTGTTTCTCCTTGTATTATGTGAGTGACATTTTAAAAAGTAAATGCTGTGTCGATGGCTATGCAAAAGGAATTAGCTTTGCAACTCCCATGGGTGTTAATGGCTGAAATCTGTGGGAGCTGTGTGGCTAATTCTCTGCACATCAGGCTAAACATTTACCCCTCACTATCTGACTGTAGAACCTGTCTGACTTGGTGGCTATTATTTGTCCAGTTTATAGGGTAAAGCAAGACATCAGGAACACTGACAAAACCACTTAGAATACATACAGTATGGATCAACTACTGTAATTTAGTTGTTACCAAAGACTTATTTGCCAGGATGGTGCCTGACCAGCTTACAGCATTGTAACTATTAAGTGCTAAAAACTGTAATTTACGACTCTTTATCTAAGATTGCCATTTCTTAATAAATTCAAAATACAGTTACCAGCAGGGGAAGTACTGTTTAACTATCCTAAAGCAGCTGGATTATGTGGATGGAAAACGTCAAAAGAAAAACATACTAATGCCTTTGTGCAAGGTCCTAAAACTGTTTTACAGTGTCGTGTGTTAAATTAATCACAGGCTTGTAAAGTGACTGGAAAACCTATGGAAATTACCAGAGAGACTTGTTCAGGGACCACTATAGGACATGAAATAAATTACCTGAGTATGTGTATTGACTAAATTTCAACTTGATGGCATCCTTTAATAGTTGCTACATCTCAGCTATTACCTGAACACTAAAAATAATAGCTGTTTACTATATCAAAAAGTGAGAAGAAGAACACACTAATGATTCTTCAGAGATTTTGAAGTGGTAGTATGTCCACTGAAGCAGAGTGTTATGAAATACAAATAAACAGATCCGATAATCAGTACAGAGACACTCAGTGTGAAGGGCAGAGATGTAAGTTTCTTCTCAAAGGAAGTAATGAGTAATTTTAGCAATTTTCTTCCCACTGTGAAAAAGTCTTTAAAAACTATGCAGTTTTTGAAGCCTATTTGCAATCTGGGTTCTGGGAAAAATTTCCACATGGTTGTTTTGTGCAAAACAAAAACAAAAAAAGCCCTGGCCTTTTCTGATAGGAAGCAGCATTTTCTACGCAGAAAACAATATTTTTATGCAAAAGTATTGTTTTCTGTGAAAAAATAATGGTGTTCCCTATGTAGAAAATACTGTCTTCTGGACAAATCAATCATGGGCAAATTTTTGCACAGAATAAGTCCTGAACTGTGAAGATACTTCACAGGATTCCTCTCATCAAGGTTTCTCAATATGTGAAGACATGTTTTTCAATCATTTTTTGAATACTTTAAAATATTTTTTCCATCATTAGTTAAGAGCTAAAGCTGGCTCTTCATCTCAATATGCTGTTGGGCATTCTAGATTAATCTTCATGTTCAGGTACAAAGAAAGCTGCCTTATATTGAATCAAACCTTTGGTCTATCTAGCCAGCTAATGTCAGTCAGTGGCTGTCTAAGCTCTACCTGAAAATCTGTGGTATTCCTTGGTAGTCTCTCATTCGATTGCTAAGAAGATCCAACCTGCCTGGCTTCTAAAATTAGACAAAGTTAATGTGTTCAGGAAGATATGATGCTTAGATATGCACTGGCCACAAAATATAGGCTGATCTAACAGAACTGAAGTTGAACTTGTGAACCTTAAATAAAGAAATACTACTTGGGTGGAGCCCATAGCAATTCATTTAATTTTAGTATTATTTTGCTTACAAAGGACCTATGTCCAGAGAGATGAGAATTGGAAAAAGTTGCCTTTTTGGACTCTCTGTCCCAGAAGCCTTTGAGAAGACACATGGGTGCTATAGTCCAAAAAAAGTAATTTTTCAGACAGACAAATAATTTCTGTCTTTTGTTATTGTTAGCTTGTTATCCATACTGTGCTCCTACCAAATGAGGAGAGATAGATAAGTACAAGAGAAAGAAGATTTCCTTGGGTGACACTGTGTATGAGTGGTCTCGGGCCTACGGTATGGTCTATTTGGCATCTTTGTAGGAGATTTTGGGATATGACCGGGGTGCCTTCAAACCAGTATATTGTTAAGTTCTTCCAAAGGATTTCTAGCCTAGAACTTGATAATGGCTGCTCTGTTGAAATCGTATCTGGAAGTATACCAGATGTTTCAGAAGCTCAGACGTGATAACATTGGGTATCAGGACAATGGTTCATTTAATTTCATTTCATTTCCATACACACTGAAAAGTGTTTAAAATGCAGGTTTCTGAGATAGATATATGGATACTTGCATTATTTTTATATAGGATAAATAGAAACATTGTTTCTGATGACTGGTGTCGCTAAGAAAGCATTTTAGAAAACAAATGGCCCATTGGGTAACAAATCTTCATTTTATGAGATTTGTTTTCTATTTTGCCAAACCCGTGTTTTCTATTTTCTAATGTGCATGGATATAAGAAGATTTTAACTGGGAACTCAATTCTGTCTTTGTATAGTGGATGAACTTCAGAAGAGAATGCAGCAATCAGAAAACCCAGTACCACCTCCACCTCCACCACTACCTCCTCCACTTCCTCCACCTCCTCCAAATCCAATAAGGTGAGTACTATATATAATCTAATGTTAGGTTCTTTAGGTTCTCATTGTGTCCTCATCTGGATGTTATTGGACTCCACTCGCATCACCTCTCACCGTTGGCACTGCTGAAACCCATCAACAGCTGGAGTGCCAATACCCTGGTTTCGGACATAAGGTTATGTTTCTTAATGTTAAAAGAGAGGATATCAAGGAGAACTACAATTCACACATAAGAAATCAATGAGACAGAGCACACAACATCCTCCAGACTTTTAGACTACAATACCCATGACCCGCAGGCATGGTTACTGATGGCAAGAATACTGCAGGCTGTAGCAATTCTAGATTACACAATCATTGCACTGGCTTTGTTATGACAGACAAAACTTCAGGTTTTTCAGCTCCTATGATTTTTTACTTATTGTGCTGACCAGCCAAGTTGGAAGTTTAGCTGTTACTGTAACTGGCAGTAACTGGAGACATAAGCTAAGATCCTTATGATCACCAATACAGCATAAACTCTTCCAGGATTCCTTTGCCTCTCTTTCCCTTCTGACACACTGTGCAGCTCCAGCTGATGGCTGCACACTTCAGCAACCAGACAATGTATTTACTGGAGATCTAGAAAGACAAATGCTCTTTTTTTTTTTAATCTGGTTGCACATCTGCAACTAGATCATGTCCCATGTCCACTCCATCAGCCACTGATTGGTCAAGGGGGGTGTTCCAGTACTCTCAGCAGAGGTTACAGCAAATGTTGTACAAGGAGTTACTGGATACTTCCTTCCACAATGACCTTAAAAGTATATGTAGTAGTAGCAGCTCCAGTGTATGTCACTAGCAGGAAGCTACAGTCTTAATATATTGTCCACAAGTGTTTGTTTTAATGTTTATTTTTAATCTATACTACTGGGATAAACTGTTATAAGCCTACATGTTCTGTATAATTGGTCTCCTTATGGTCATTTGGAAAGTCTTGCCGCTCTACATACTTTGATACCCCCAAGGATCACTAAGTAAATTTAATGGATATCTTTAGATCTAACTCAAAATACCCAAACAATCAATATCTGATGTCACCTGCTAGAGTATGTCTTTTATGGGGAACAGAGTTTACTTGAATTTTGAGTCACAACTTACCGGCTTCCAATCTACATCTACCCAAAACACCCTAGAGACAGAGTGTTTTTGCTTGTCATTCAGAATCTCACCAAATCAATATGATTAAACAAAAAGTTAGATTTATTAGTAGATCATACACAATCTAGCATGGCAATGTTATAAAATATTTGATTTTATATTTAATTGCTTGGTTGATTTTTTTTTTTTTTTTGCATTTTTATTTCACCTTTCTACTAAAAACTTTTCTCACAAAGCATCTAACAAATGAAAGAATAAAACCATTTAAGTCATACCAAAGTAGGCAAGATGTATCTTTATGATGGCAATATCCACAGTTAAGAGGGGAGAGCCAAGAGAAACTAGGTTTTCTCTGCTTCTGTTTTAGAATATATAGCCTGGAATCCAGTAAGCTTAGCTGTTAGTAACCACATAGCCCTAACACAAGACATGCTGATGCTGAAAAATTGAGAGAATGATGAGATTTTCTTTTAGGACAAGGGCTGGAGAACCTGCGACCCTCCAGATGTTATTAGACCCAGCCAATAACCTAATGATGTGGGTGGATTGTAGTTCATCAACATCTGAAGGACAGTCTAGGACTACAGTCCTATTTAAGTAAATCAGGCAGAAGGGAAACATAGATCAGTCAATCAGAGTAATATGCATTGATGAAAAAGGCAGGTTGCATGTCTAAATGAAACAAAGGTCAAACAGAGACTTACAGACTTATAGTTTCTTCGGTTTAACCTATTGCATCTCTAATTCTCTGTGATGGTCAAGCAATATAGAATTAGTAGAAACTTGGGATGAATCTCTTTGCCCCAGTGGCATCAAAATTATTCCATGAAGAAACTTGGGATGAATCTCTTTGCCCTAGTGGCATCAAAATTATACCCAGGGTTTATAGGGGTGTAATGATGTTATATAAGGACTCACATACATCAAAACCTAGTAGTTTTTAGCTGTGTGTATTTCATATTCAACATGAGCTGCAGCACATTCATAGACTGAAATCTAATTATAGGATTTGTGCTAATGGATCATTCTGAGATTTGAGCTTCTTGTCTTTTACACTCCTTTGAAAATATCCATACTGCCCCCAGAAGTCTAATTTGTGGCACCTACATAATTTCCTGGCATTTCAGTGTGCTGAATAGTTATTATAGAAATCCTCTAGAAGGTGACTGGTTCTAATCACTAGACTATAGCTTTTTATTATGAATAATAGGAAAAATTTCATCTGAACTTTATCAATAGGGCTACACAAATCTAGTTGCCAGGCTGACATGGGTGTCTGCCTCTCCTGTCTCTATCTGGGAGAAGAACCTACACAATGAGTTTTCTGACTTACAGGTATAAGAAGTCATGTTTCACTGGATGTGAGAGGAAACAAGTATCACTTCTTGCTTCAATCTGATCCAAAGACTGATACAGAACCAAGCCCAGCCTTTCTTCTCTCTCTCTTTCTGGCTCTCTCTGTGTATATGTGTGTGTGTAGCAGCCTACATGGAAGAGTTAGAACTGACCATTAAACCTAACTATTAAAGCAAGGCCATTTCTCCCCTCCTTCCTCCTATTTTTCTCCCCTACAAGTTGCACACACTAATCTCACTGATAAATATGTATAATTTTCTTCTTGTTTTGTCAAAAGATACTGGACATTAAAAAGAAAAAGCACCATTTTTTAGCACAGAAAAAAAGGGAAGTCAATTTGTATCTTGGAATGTATTGTTCTAAACATTGGGAACAAGATCCACTTTTCAATAAAATATACTTAAGATTTTAACAGTTAGCCTGCCATAATGTCTCATTATTTGAATTTCTAAATAGTCATTTGTAAGCCCCCTGTTTCTGCCTTCCTTTACATCATGTGACTTGCCTAATCTTTGCTTCCAGAGCAATTTAGATCCACCTGAAGAGAAGAGTTGCTGTGCCAATTCTTTGCATGGCATGCCCCTAGTGTGCTTAGTACTATCTCTCTTAAAAGCCTTTCTGTGATATTCCAGAAGCAGGCAGGGGTATAATCCATTTTAAACCTATAAAATACTTAATGCAGAGTAATATTCACTCATGATCTAAAGCTCAGAAGAAGGTGTGCCGTATATTTTTTTGTTTTCCACAACTGAGGGTCTTTCTGCACTATACTGTCACAGTGTTATTATTCCATTTTTTAACATCTTATGGAATCCTGGAGTTTGCAAGTTTACTGAGGCCAAAGAGCTCTCTGGCTGAGAATTCTAAATGCCCCTCCCTAAACTGCAAACTTCAGGATTCCATAGGATGTTGAAAGTGGAATAATAGCACTATAACAGTCTAATGCAGAAATGGCCAGACTTCTCATATCGTCTCTTGTCTAACCCATGGCAATGAGATTAAGATTGGAGAGGGCTTTTGGTTTTATGTTGTCACATACTCCATTCTATTAAGAGGATATGGGGGAGTCAGTGAAAGAAACAAAGTGTTTGTCCACTCTCACACTTTCAAGATTTAATCTTGGACTGTGACATTTTCGCATTTAACTTCTGCTGGTTCCTTTCTGCCAACAGCATACTCGTGTAACCTCTCCTTACCATGTGGAAGCCTATCTGTCTCGAGCATCTCTTGGATATTTCTCATGGTTTCACTAGCAATGAATGCAACCCATTCCTTACCCCCACCCAGACTTTCACCATTGGGAAATTTTAAAAGAAAAGTTAGGGGCTGAGGAAGAAGAGTCTTGCTTGGTGACCACAGAAATTAGAATCATAGCTAGGAAACTCAGTAGAGAAGCTGTTGAAAACTGGAATAGAATGAGCTGTATCTTTATTTGTATGTTTTGTCTTTCAACTAATGATGTTCTGCAAATGGCTAATTTAAGTGTGTGGGCGGAGATGAGCCAATCACTTTTGTGGACATATTTGAAAGGCTGGAATAGCTGGCATTCAGAAATGAAAGCACTGAAGAGCAGCAAATCTGTGTCTCCTTTTCTAGTACCTTGCAAATGTGTTAGCCTATTGGGTGAGCTGTTTTTTTGTGGAGGGGATTTAATGTTTTCAGGACCACATGCAACAACTGCTAATTTTCTTTGAAAAGGGTAAGGGACAGAAGTATGGCTATTCTTCCCTGCCCATTATATGCAGTACAGGTATTATTCAATAGTCGGTGGACCAAGGCTTGTTAGGAGTATCACATAAAGGATAGAATATGCTTTGTGTAATCATTTAATGCAGAGAACAAAAAAACTGGTATATTTCTATTTAATCAGCTTGCAGTGTGTTTTACAGGTTAGTCTTTAGGAGAATTCTCACAGTTCTAAAATCTTCTTATCCTCTAAACATTACATGCAGTTATGCTTGTGTGAAGATCACTGGATTTATTTATTCTTTTGATAGGCATTTAACATTCAGAAAAGCGCTCAAGGCATCCGAGTACACATTCATAATAACAACTCCCCCCCCCCCCTTTTAGGCATTTTAAAAGCTTTTTGTAAAAAGAAAAGAAAGAAATGACAGCAAACATCTCATATTTGATCCAATATTGACTTGGCAGTGCCTGTTTAAAATTAATATCATGCTTTCTCAATTGAACAGAAACCACAGATACTGTGAGGGTTTTTATTTTCCATTTTCATTTTGTTTGTTTACCAGTAGACCTATTCTAGCAAATACATACTGTAGAAATGAAGGGACAATATAAAGGCACCCTGCTGGGTAACATTGTTCTCTGGAGAGTAATGCGTCATGTTAACATTTCGAACCCTTCAATTTTTATTGTGTGAGAAGGCTTTATTTTGTCACATATGTCGCAGTGCCACGTTACCTTTTAATATTCAGATCTTGAGTGTTTTGCACTATGCCTTGTCAATAGCAATAGCAAAATAAATAATATGTTGGGTGTATTTTTAGGCAATGTGACATTTCTGTCTCTGCCTGGCAATGTTTGAACACTCTTGTCAATAAGAGAGCTCGCTGTTTGTCAGTTAATGCCGGCGCCTTTCACAATGCATGTCATATAAACAGGCCCCAATCCTGGAAGGGTTGGTGGCAACAATGGAAACAGAGAAAACGAAAAGGCCCTAAAGCTAATTCTGAAAGTACAGATGTCATTTTCAAGAGAAAGCTGAGTGACTATCTCCTTCTTCACTTTGTGAAAGGTCCCTTATGTCAATGATTCGTAAGAAGTCTCATCCCAACAGCAGTATTACCAAGAAAGACAAGACATCATCTCAGCAAGAGTCAGGTATGTCACATTTTCTTGTCAGTAAAACAAATCATTTTGTCAGAGAAGTCACATGGCGTCTGTGCCTTCTAGGCCCTTCCCTTAAGTAACAAAAACCTTCCATTTTAAGAACCATCTCTGTTCATCTGGTTAAGCAGAAACTGAGTAGGATTGTTACTGCCTATGAGTAATTGTGGTCATGTTATAGAAGAACGAAATGCTGATTGTTATTGATGTGGATTGTTGTGATGTCATGATGGACTACTAGATAGGCGTGGCACTGATTTTTAAACCTCCTTCTTTCTATGCCAACCTTGTATTATGATTGGACAGTATTGTTAGTGTAAGGTTGACGACATGATACCTGTGGCCACTTCAGCACATTCTGAGATCTGCCATGGGAACCACTGCTTTATCTGCTTCACCCCACACCAGATAACTTATCCTTTCAGAAGCATCCAAATAAAATTGCCTTGAAGACCTGTGTTGATTCTTTGCCTACTCCTTTCTTCCTTCTTGGGCATTTACTATACAAGCCCACTTCCATTCTGTTTTAATTCGGTTTGTTTGAAGAAAGGAGAGGAAGACCAGTGGTGTGTAAGCTATACCAATTTATTATAGACTGAAGGATGAAAACTATTACAGGGAGGATGTAGTTGTGTATTTGGGCAGTGATCCAAAGAAAGAGGAAGAAAGAGAATAAGAGAGGAAGCAACAGTAAGGGAAAACTGGCTGACAAATAAAGTTTGCCTTCTATGAAATGGGAGCAGAAAGCTATTAATAGGAGCAGTTCTCTGTTTGGAGTTTCAGATCTCTTGTCTTCCTTATACTCAGCTTTTTGAGCAAATTATTTGTCCTTAAGCTTTGCTAGCTTGCTTTTTGTGAAATGGGTGTTTCTGACTGGCTATGTCCACTGTAACAAATGCTCTGTACATGAGCATACTCCCAGCCATGGCAGCTATTTTATTAACAGTTTCCACAAAACGTTGTCAAAAATCTGCTCTTTATGCTTAATGGATTATGTGCGTATCCACTTGGGCATGAAACTCAAATTATTCTGAGGGCCTCTTTGCATTTATATTAATTCAAGGGGGTCTCTGTTACAGCATCTGTGGTGCAGTGGACAGAGTCTTGGAGCAAAACTGGGAAGACAATGAAGTTTACCAATTGACTTTGGGCCAATTATTCCCCTCCCAACTTAAACTGTGTCACAAGGTTGTTGTGAATTTAAAGTGTAGGGGAGAAGAGATATGTATCCTGCCTTGAGCTCTTTGATGGAAAAGGGGGGAAATTATTGTAATAAATAGATAAAATAATTGTTCTATTTACTTAGTTTGAATAAAGCATTCTGTTCTAATCTCCTTTTACTCATGCCTCACACCTAGAGATATATATCTTCACTTGTTTCAATTTCGCACAACAGAACAAAATAGTTCAAAGTTTTTCTTGCTTCTATAAGAGATTATGAGAGTTTTCCACATTTATTATTCTGGTGTTTTGGGATTTTTTTTCTTTACATTTTTGTTTTGTTTTATATTTGATTTATATTTCAGGATTGTTTGCTATATATATGTATGTGTGTGTGTGTGTGTGTGTGTGTATAAATATATAAATAAATAAATATAAATAATTGGCACAAAGAGGTATTTTGTGGAAAATACATGTTTGCACAAAAAATGTGTTCTGCATAAATGGAATATATTTGCATAAAAACACTGAATTGCACAAAATACTGTCCCGTTTGGTGCAAATGAAATGTTGACATACAAAGTCTTGAAATGCAAAAAAAAAAAAAAAAAAGCCAGGGGGGGAGAGAGAGAGAGAAAGATCATTGAAAAATGCACAAAACTTCTCCAGATGTATTGAGATAAGTTTTTTGTCAGACTTTAGAAAATACATGGATGTGCTTTAGAACCCTACTTACAGTACATGCTTTTCCTTTTTCTCTCTTCCTCCCTTCTCAGAATTATGTCAAATCTTCAGGTTTTTATCCCTTTTTCTCCTTTCATCATTTCCATACATCTTTCAACCCATGAGATTTCATTTTTCTCCCTGCAGTCATAATGTATCTTCTTCTTTCTGTCTTTGTCTCTGAACCGCCATAGAGTCCTTCTCATTTTCCTTCCTCATTGGCCAAAACAATCACATTGCCTGTGGGGTTTGCAAGGTTCTCCGTAATTTGTCTATATTGTTCCCAAGCCAGTATAGTAGTACAGCAGTCTAAGAGATAGAGGCCGTTGAGAGTATTAGCTACAGCCTCCTTGACCTTCCCAACCCAGCAAAACTTCCACCCACAGATCTCACTGGTTTCTGCCACAGGGAGCAGAGAACTTGAATTTCTCTATTACCAAAATAGTACTTTTGAAACAGATATTTATTTCTTCAAGATCATAATCCATCTTTCTGAATCAAGTCCTTCCAAGGTGGTGAGATGAACACTTATTTTAAAATTGGAGTACAATAATATAATATTATAAGAAAACTTTAACGTTAATCATAGAAAAAACAAACAATATGCTACCATTGCAATTCAGTAAGTCTTTAGAAAAGAAACATTTTCAGAGCCAAAGTAATAATCGATAAAACAGAATAATGAGCAATAAAAGTCTGTCAGGTGGAAGTCATTCAAAGCTGGTGGGTTTTGAAAACCCCCTTTCCCCTCCTTCAATATTGGAACTGAGGAGACCAGCCAGACAACTCCTGGCCCTCTCAGTTTTCTTTCCCACTTTTTCTCCTGACAAAACCCATGATTATTAGTTGTAAATATCAGACAGCTTTATGCTATCCAGGAGGAATCACATGGAGAAAGAGCTGTCCATTGTAGCCATGAATTACGGGGTTAGAAAGCCCATGATCCCAGGCTATAATATTTGTGGAAGCAGAGCAGAATTCCAATTGGAGTGTGGGCAAGTTTAAACAGTGTTGAATTGGAGCTTCTCTGATTCAGTTCTGGAGTTCTTCCATTTTGCAACTCTCCCTTTTTGAATAATCACCCTTCTAATTACACCCACTCTGACTGGAGCTTTTATCCTTTCCATTGAACCTGCTTGCATTTGACTATGTGAACAAAGAGAAGAGCCCAGGAAAGTTACTTTTGGGGATTATAACAAACAACATCCCCCAGTCATCATGGCCAATGGCCATTGTAATTGATGGATTTGAGCTCCTCAAAAGTAACTTGCAGTAATGTTGTAGTCCTCAAAAGTAATGTTCCCTGAACTTTGGCTAATTGTCCATTGGTAATGGAGTACTCTTTTACTAGCCCTACAGTTCCTCCATCTCTGAAGATAGAATAAAAAAGGACTTGTTATTCAACTGTAGTCATGAACATACTAATGAAGGATAACAAGGAACGAATACGATGAAATGAGCTCTGGCCCATTGGTTATTTATGCCACAAACAAGGTGTTAGTCTTTAGAACACCACAGGACTTTCAGAGTTCAGTCCTGTGCACACTCCCTTAGAAGTCAGTCTGCTTGGACTTGATGGAATGTATTTTTGAGAAAATATGCACAGGATTGTCTTCTTAGTTAATTGTTATGAACAGAGTATGCTTTTTGATGAATTTGTTGTTTTTTAGCAGCTGTGACTTTCCCTAACTTGCACAATAAATTGCTAGCTCTGAAAATGGTTCATATGTATACTAAAACTGAGAAAGCTGTCCTTTGATTGAATTATTATAACTCAATTCAGTGTTGCTGTTAATCTCCATTAAGGATTTAAAATTCATGGTTCCTGTCAGGTGTTCAGCTTTAAAACACTGACTTGAAATGCATTCACAGTACAAACATTTTTCTGCAGATCCATGAATGTTCTGAGAGAATGTCAAGTTTCTCACATATTTCATTTGCATCAGACGTTATTGCAGATCTCAGCGACATCACCCATAATTCAGTATGTTTCACTTTGTAGTTAATTATGTCATGATCTCATTAAATGGCATTACTCACCTCTCCCAAAACATCGTCATGACTTTATGAAGGTGTGTTGTTTTTTTTAATTTCATCAGAGATGGGGTTTTTAGTTTCTGTAAAGCTGTAAATGTTTCATCTTTTTGATGTCTTTTTGATGTCAGAAGTACATTGTTATAATTGTTATAATAATTTTCTGTAGTCAGGTTCTGACAGGTATACTTCCACTGGTTCCCAGTGTTTCCACCAGAATTGGCAATTCCTCCCTTCCTCTTGCAGCCTTAGTAATGGACAGAATATTTGAAAATATTAAAAAATGGTCAAAAAGTGCGTTTCTGAAGTGTAGAAAATTCTGTCAAGGACAATCCAGGACTGACAAGAACAATTGCAGCTCAGAATTTGTTTTATGCAAGATTTGTATTGGGGGGGGGGGGGGGAGGTCCAGAAAACCTGCAAATTTTTATGGAAGAGGCAGCATTTTCTATATGGAAAACAACATTTTTCCACTCAGAAAATATGGTTTCTGCTATTTTCTGTGCATAAATGCTGTTTCCTGCACAGAAAGTTCAGTATTCTGCTCAAAACCCCCTGCATCCTAATTTTGTGTGGAATAAGTCCCAAACTGCAAATAGTCTTCAAAAATTGTGCAGTTTTCAAAGGCTTCCTTACAGCAGGAAGAAAAATGCTAAAATTACTTGCTTCCTTCAAGAACAGAATCAGTGAAAGTTCCATCCCTGGACAGCCTGCTCGGGAAGACTGAGAAACCCTCTTCTTAAGAACAAACCATTTGTTCTTTTGGTTTGGCTTGGTATGGTTTTAGGTTTCATCTGCTGTTGCACTTGTTTGTTTTTATCTGCAGTTTTAAACTACAATAGGCAAAGCAGTAGATTAATATTTACAACAGTTATTATGCTTTCTGCCCTTAAAACCCCTGTGATACATTTTGGACCAAATTTGAAGGGCTTAAATTATGACTTGAGTAAGCAAGAGCGGACTTTGTCTTTTTCCCTTGCCTGTCTTCACCAACTTACAGTTTTTCAAAAAAGCCGATTTGTAAAAGGAGGAAATAAGCAGTTGTACAGTAGGAAGAGTCACAATTTTTAATCTGATTTCTTTCTTTTGTTGGAAACAGGAGAAGTAACAGATCTGAAGAGACAAGCTGTGGAAGAAATGATGGATAGAATTAAAAAGGGTGTTCACCTTAGACCTGTTAATCAGACCAACCGTTCTAAGACAAAGGTTTGTCATTAGTAGCTTTTGTAAAATACTAAGGGCAGAGTTTGTGTAGAAACAGACCATCTCCTCAGAAGTTTTTCTTTGTGTTTCTAATAGAATAGCCACCCGGTCCCCTTATTCCAGTAGAATAGGAGGCCTCCAAAGGCACTTCTGGTATGGTCCTCTGAACAGAAAGAAAACACTTCATAATCAAAACCTAGTGATAATGTACACCGGGTTCCTGTGCCTCTCTCTTAGAATCCAAATAACAGTCAGGATTAGAGGCAGGTCCTATTTCCAGGGATGCAATTTCATGACTTTGTTATTTTATGGAATATTGTCACCTTAGAGGCCAGTTCTGCTGTCATTCCAGCACAAATGCAAACATGGCTGCTTGCTTAAGCTTTTGATTTCAGTAAATTTGCACATGAGAATGGTTTGAAATGGTCTTAACTGCTTTTGAACTGTCCTGTCTTCATCTGCATTTAGTCTTTATTTTTATTGTTTTAAATTGTTCCAAATTGTTCATATTGATTTTATACTGCCCTGAGATCTTCAGGGTAGGCTAAATGCAGCATGTTGCTGCATACAGCTCATCCAGAGCTGTTTTTGCCCCCCCCCCCATCGCCCATTATTCTAGGAGAGGCATTTTTTGAAATAGAAAGTGAATTCCACTCATTTCCTATTATTGAAAAGGCCTCTCCTGGCCCAGGAATTTTGTCCCTGAACACCTTGATGGTGTTTGGGGGAGAGAGGATTTTCTGGCAGGGGATATACAAACCTCCAAGATCTCCTGGTATGCTAATGGTAGCCTTCCACAGTCGCCCATCATTGATTTAAACAAGCTACGCAAAGGAACCAAATTAGGAGGGGTAGCTACTACCCCAGAGGGTAGGACCAGAACTCAAAATGACCTTAACATACCAGAGAGCTGGGCAAAAACTAACAAAATGAATGTCAACAGGGAGAAATGTAAGATATTACACTTGGGCTGAAAAAAATGAAATGTGTGACACTTGGCTTGACCACAGTACATGTGAAAGGGATCTAGGACTCTTAGTAGACCACAAGCTGAACATGAGTCAACAGTGTGAAGTGGCAGCTTAAAAAAATCAATGCAGTTCTAGGCTGCGTCACTAGGAGTATAGTGTCTAGACTGAGAGAAATAATGGCACTCTATTCTCCTTTGGTCAGACCTAACCTAGAATATTGTGACCAGTTCTGGACACCACAATTCTAGAAGGATATTGACAGGCTGGAATTTGTCCAGAGGAGGGTGACCAAAATGGTGAAAGGTCTGGAAACCATGCCCTATGAGGAGCAGCTTAGAGAGCTGAGTATGTTTAGCCTGGAGAACAGAAGGTTAAGAGGTGATGTGATAGCTGTGTTTAAATATTTGAAAGGATGTCATATTGAAGACAGAGCAAACTTGTTTTCTGCTGCTCTAGAGATTAGAACACAGACATTAGAAGGAACTTCCTGATAGTAAGAGCTGTTCAACAATGGAATATGCTGCCTAGGAGTGTAGTGGAGTCTCCTTTGGAGGTCTTTAAATAGAGACTGGGCTGGGAGTGCTCTGATTGTATATTCCTGCATGACAGGGGGTTGGGCTGGATGTCCCTCATGGTCTCTTCCAACTCCATGATTCTATGTATTGTCATAATGTAGTTGGAGGTAAGACCAATGCCCTTCACAGGCAGCAGTGGCAAGATATACAGGCTAAGAATGATCTTCATCATTTATGCAGAGAGTCAAGGAACTTAACTGGATGCCTAATCACTATTTGTAGAGTCTCGCTTAAGTTTACCAAAATATCCAAGAAATAGTGGATTTTTGCTGGGGGGAGGGGGAATGGAATAATCCTCGTCTTCCTTCTGTTTAGACAGTTTCATGTCAACCAACCATAGGTAGACTGACCAAAAAATAGGATAAACTATTGTTAATGGGGAGCAGATAGCAGCCTATAATGCACTCTAACCAGAACTAGGAAAAGTTTGGTTTTGAACTGCAGTTCCCAGGATCTCATAGACTTCATAGCTTTATACAATTATAGGAGTTATATATGACCAGATATTAAGATTTCACTCCCCACGTTGTCTCCCTCTTCCTCTCTCGTTCTCTAAAAAAGTGTTTTTATCTGAGAAATTCTCGGCATTTAGCTTCCCCCACACAAACACTTTTTAAGTTTCCCATATCATTTTGTACTATTAGGATTCATCCAGTTTGTATTACTGAAATCCAGTCTAGTATACTTCAAATAAAGTCTTCCTTGTGGAATCCCACTCCTTATAATTTTTCCTAGAGAATGTGGTTTTCCTCTTGCACACTCTTGAATGCATTATTTAGCATCTGCAAAATCAAATTATCTAGATGAGTGTTTTGTTTTTAATTACAGCCAGAAGTGCCCAAACCCTCTGAGAGTGCAATGAAAGAGCTAAAGGGAATTCTGGTAAGAAGAAAAACAACAGCCCTGTATTAGATGTTTTTCATTGCATCTCCAAAGAAAAGTGTTCTGTATGGATATAGACAGATGTTCAAAATGCTCTTGTAGTATTGCTCTTGTGTAATTTTGTGAGCTCATGTGAGCAATTATGGAATATATTGTGACTGCCTCCTTTCCTTCCAAAGATCTCAGCCAAGTCCTTGGATTGAATGGGAGCCTCGGTACCTGCTATAATAGGATCTAACTTGCTCCTTGCAAATCTTTTTGCTAACAGAACTAAAAGGAGCACTTTACAAAACCAACTTCTGGTGTGTTAGCAAGGCTAGTTATTAGCACAGTGAGACAGAAAAAATAGGGCTGGGAGGTGTAAAGCTAAATACTTATATGTATATTGTTACTGTGCTAATTATGCATTTCGTGTAGGCCTTTGTATAATTGTGGTAAACAAAGTGATATTAATTTGTTCCATTTCATGCTTGATGTAAAACAAGCTTTGCCACTAGATCTGTAGCAAGAGCACAATAGCTAGGAGTTACTTGTTAATAATATGACTGCTCTGTTAAATTCAGAATACTGACAAAATGCAGGATTTAACTTAATTGAAGGAAACATTGCGAATTAAGTGCTGTTTTGCTGAAGTCTTTCAAGATGTGCCAATTTTAAGAATTATGGGCTGCATTTTCTTCGTAATCATCATTTTCAGAATGCTGTAGGCAGAATCAAGGTATTACATGTGCAGGCTAAGGAATACAATTTTATGCTCTCCCCGCATGGCACAATTCAGGGTTGGGGGGAGATGGATCCTCAAAGGAGATAAAGTGTGAAGGATTTATTATTACTTTTGTTTGTTTGTTTTATATAGTGTCACCAGTGTGCATGACAGTTTACATGTGTGGTTTACAATCGTAAATTTGCCCTCAGTCTTACAGACTAGAAAGGCACAACACACAAGGAAAAGGGGATATTGTGCGGGGAGGGATTAAGTCTAGCAGATGCTGGCTGCTGTTCTCTCTCTCCAAGGCTACAGCAGTGGCAGTTGGGATGAAGGGAGGGCCTTTCATTAGCTTGGGGGCATGATGGAGCTTGCCTGCCTGTCCATCTTTCCCTTTATAGACACAGCAGTGGTAGTGGGAATGGAGGGAGGGTCTTTCTTCAGTTGCTGGGCCTAGGTGTGATGGAACTATGCCTGCCTGTTTTTCCCTCCCTCTAGAGGCCATAGGATCACTGTAAAACCCTGAGACTCAGAGAATATGCCCAGGACAAGATTTTTCTTTATTTTATACTATTGGTCACACTCACATGTTCCACCTTTCTACTAGATTTGGTAGCCTTCCCCAACTTGATGTCCTCCAAATGCTCTGGACTGCAACTTTCATTAATGTGGCCAGAAATTATAGAAGATGTAGTCCAAAACATTTGGAGGATATTTGGTTGGGGAAGGTTAGACTATGGTTAGATTGTTACACTCAACAGTCATTTTCAGGATGTCTCTTGAGACAGTAAGATTCTCACTAAAGTCAGGCAGAGCCTTCTGGAGGCCCTGCTAGGAGACTTCTCAGTCTGTTACTGCTTTCTGTACAGATGTGATAGAGAGCCAGTATAATGTAATGGTTTGAATGTTGGGTTATGACTCTGGAGACCAGGGTTCAGTTCCCTGCTCAGCCATGGAAACCCCCTTCAGGATAGAATTGCCTGAGAGCCAGTGTAGTGATTTAAGCACTGGATACCAGGGTTTGAATCCACTGGATGACTATTGCAAAGGCAATGTCAAACACCCTCTGAACAAAGAAAATTCTTTGCTTTGGGGTTGCCATAAGTCAAAAATGACTTAAAGGCACACATAAACAACAACAAATGTGATACAGTGGTAGCGGTGGTGGTGAAGGTTCTGTAAATATTCAAGAGAGCCTAGGAGATGGATGTGGGTATGAATGTGTAAAAACTAACAAAACTAACAAAATAGACACTAGGCATTTGCTTGTGGGGACAGTGCTTGTGGGGACAGTTGGGCACTACCACCAAGAAGGCCCTACCTCTGTTTGTCACCTACCTAATCAATAAAGGGAAGGACACCAAGTGGAGGGACTCCAATAAAGCCTTTAACAAATAGGAGAGGCTGGTATGAGAGCTTGAAGTCTTAAATATATCCTGAAGCACAGAAGGAATATCAATATTTGTTTATTTCATTATTGCATTCAAGAATGAAAAAAAAATCATTTTTCCTCCCAGTTGGGTGACATTTTTTATAATATCCCACATTTCTGCATTTGATTTCATTTCATTTCAAAAGGTCGCAAATATTTTGTTTCACAAAAACTTTTGATTTTCTTGCAGAATACAATATTCTGTACAAAAAAAGATGTGCAAAACCAAAGTATTTTGTATACAAAAAGGCCTCTCTTTTTTTTTTTTGCATAAGAATGAAAAAAGAAGTGGCCTTTTTATTCTCGTGGAGAACCAAAAAAAAAAAATCCCATGTCAAGCTGACAATTTTTTTAAATGCAGTGTCTTGATGAGCCAATATTCCCTTTTGTTGAGAAGCAGAAAATTTTTGAATATTCTTCATATCCCCAAATTGAAGCTTGATTGCTCAAAAACTGAGCTTGGAAATAAACTGGAAGCCAATTAAGAATTGTTTTGTGTTCTGAGTGGGTAATTCCAAGCAACTGGAATTTCTAAGTAGTCTTCAAGGGTAATTCATATACATGTACTGTGCATTAGAATAATCAAACCTGGATGACATGCAATAAGACAAATTTTACTTTATGATCATTGCAACTTTTCTTGACTATCACCTTGCTGGGGTTTTTTAATGAACGACTTTTATTTCAGGAAACACTGAGTACATCCACAAGTTCAAGAAGCCTAAAATCTCTTGAAACATACAGTAATGAAACAGAATTAGAAAGAATTCTGCGACTGAGAAAGGTGACAACTGATCAAGATGGCAGCAGTAAGTTACATTTTCAGATCCTACAAATTAAATACGTTATATTCTCAATGCTGTTCCAAAGGTCTAATTGCCTTCCTTTTGAAACCTTTAACATTGCAAACTTCGTTAATTGCAGGGGCTCTGATTGTTTTTCCAGCTGATCCATGTTTTCATAATAGATACACTCTAAAACTGCCAGTAGTATTCAAGGAAGCCAGAGCAGGCAGCCTTCTGCTGTGGTGTTCAGACACTGACACTAAAGCCATTGTGATCTTTTCATCCGATATGTTCTTTCTCTAGTCATTTCATAAATTAACACCTGGCTGTCCTAGTCACATTAATAAACAGGTGTCCTAAAAGCTGCATGTTAATACTGTGTTGTTGATAATGAAGATGACCTCTGAGAGGATGGACTTGTCAAACCTTAACAGTTTGGTATCAGGTAATGAGAAGAAACACCTGCACCCATGCAAAAGTATCCAGGCCTGAAAATGGGCCTTGGAGGACCAGCTAACAAGCCCACCATCAAATTCTGTCCAATTGTCTATTGAAATGAGTGATGGCTCCATATTTGCGGAGCTTCCACGTGTGATCTAGGAAATGGTAATGTAGGCACTAATTTGTAATTAATTAATGTTTAATGCAAGTTATTTTAATTGATGTTTAATTAATGTTATTTATTTCATTATAAAATTGTTATTTTAAACACTACTAAGACATTCGTTTTGATTTTTTAAAAAATCAGTTAAAATGGCCAAAAATGAGAAATAGGAGACTGAAAAAAATGTGAACATGAATCATTACTCAGTGCATTAATGTCAGTGGCATTTAACAATTTAAATAACAACTTCTACAATGTCAATCTTGTTAGATTTTAAGATGACCTTAAAATCTTTGTGTCTGTTTTAAGCTAAGGTGCTTGACTGAGTATTTTAGTGGTTAAACTATTGCTGTTATTTTTTAACCTGTTTTATCTGAGTTGCAGCTGCTGATTTTGGTTCCATTAATTAGTGGAATAGTTTTAGTTGTGTTTTGTTTTTAATTGTTTTGGTAAGCCAGTTTGGGGAAGTACCTGACAGTGCATACAAATAAACAAATGAAATAGCTTGGTGTTTGTTTTAACCTGTTGTAAAAACAGTTGTAATACCCTGATTATTTTCATATAAGCTCATTCAGACAGCTCAAGCAAGAAAATCTTGAAAAAATATGTGGAAGGAAAAATCTACAGAAAAGAATATAACCAAAATTCCTTTGGGCTAATTTCAGTTTTAGCATAATGCTAGTTATACAATAATGCAAATACTGAATTCTTTTGGTTTTAGGTCCAACTGGAATCTTGGCTACCTCTGAATCCAAGTCCATGCCATTGTTGGGTTCCAATGGAGCACAGGCTACTTCAAACAAGAAAGCTGTAGTGGTAGAATTCAGTTCTGGTTCTTCAGGGTCAGATGAACAGTGTCCTAAAATTATCAAGAGCACAAGCCCCAAGATTGCCATTGAGTAAGTACTAATGTTTGTCAGTGGCTTCGCATGCTGGGAAGTCTGAAGCTCTGGTTTTTATTGGTTCTATTTATTGGGCAGTGAGATCCATGGAGTTCCAAATGCATAAGACAGCAGTGAGATAAAATAGTGGTTTTCTATATATTCTGCCATTTCCATTTCCATTATGTATTTCGTCCTGGAATTATTCTCTGTAGATGAAAGGGCTCTACACATTAAAGTTGCCTCTGCCAGATAAGGCAGGGGGTCCTTTCCTCTCTCTGCCCTATAGCTCATCCTATTTATCAGATTCTCCTACTGTGTAACGTTTTCAGGAGCCTGGAAGGCTGGCTATGGAGGGTGAGAGGATCCATTCCTTCTGTCAGCCCAACAGCATGCAGCTAAAATCTGGATCCAACAAGTTCCTGATTTGCCATTCCCTAAAAGATAGTCTTGATGTCTGAACTGATTACTCCTTTCTGCCAGTTGTTATTCTTTGCTCCCCAGGTTTGCAGGGCTTCCTTTCACTGGCATGAATCTGAAGATGTAAAACTAGTATGCTTAATCTTTTCACCCTGTCTGCATAAGTAGGGAGCATTACACAGCTAAGTCCAGAAGTGCACAACTGCTCTAAAAGAGGACACAAATACTGTCCCTAGTAAGTTTTGAGAAAGGTAACTTTAGCCCCAGGTGGGCAATATAATTGAACTTTGCATCAAGCATATTTGTTGCATGGATGTATACTAGTGTTTAACCATACTGAATGCTATAAAGTGTGAAGAAGATTCATATGCCTATGAACATGAAGTACACAAGCATGAGGAAGCTATAACCAGCAACATTTCCCTGGCACATTTCTACTGCATGACTCTGTGTTTTTAAAGTCAGGTTTTGCTTTCATGCTTTGTAATATTTACTTGTCATCTGGATGAAGTGTGAATTGGCTCATTGCAGTAGATTGGAGTTACATACGGTTGATTTTCATTTGCCTCTGTTGAATCGTCTTTGCACCTTTTGCTTAGAACTGGGATTGCAGCTGTCTAGATATAAATGCAGCTGTTATCTCTTGGAAGTGAAAATAACAAGCTAAAATATCTTTTGCAAACAACCTGTTTACAAAGGAAGTTCTTAGTTCACTGAGCCTTTTGTCACAGGACAATTGTTAAGACAAGATGAGAATGGCAGAAATGCTTTACAACCTAAAGTCTCTTATAAATGATGATGATTTCAAAGAAAAGAGCCAGTCTTAGGAAACATAAGGATGAACTCTCTTAAGGGCCCAAACTACATACAACCGTAACTGCCTAGTCCTTCCTTCAAGTGTAGGGTCCCTCCACTCAAACATGCAAATTGTTAGCACAATCCCTTAATTCAGATTGGGGACTTGTAGTGTAGGGAATCGGAGGGTTTTATGTCTTCACCCCCACACATACACACTTCCTGTGGTCCCAGTCCCAATCAGCAGACCCATAACTGAAAGTTGCATTGCAAAGCAAAGCAAAAGGAGCCTTTTTCTACAATGCCTTTGCAGTTAATGAGCTTTCTAATATGGATAGGGGACCACATCAGGGGCAAAGGGTTAAATCTTATTTACTACATGACGGTTCCTGTCCAGATGCAGCGGGGGGAGTGGAAGTGGCAATTTAGGGGGAAAGTCTGTAGTCAGGCAAGATGAGTCATGTTGTTGTATTTAGTTTTTTAAAAAGATAACAGAAAACAAAGAAAATGTATTAGCAGAGTCATCAGTTGTCTCTAAAGTCTTGTCTTTGTTTAGCTGTTTACTGTATAAATAAGGAGTGAAAATGGTCTGAAGGAAGTATGTATCCGGGCTGTGGGAATGGGAAACATTAAAAGACCCAGATGTTGGAACATTCTAAATAATTACCTGGGTTCCGTGTAGTTAAAATGGCTGAGGTGTTTGGCACTGCAAAGGTAGAAAACCTGTACAATCATCAGATATAATAATGTGCCACCTCTTATTAGTACCTGGTTTTTCAGATATTGGAATACACAAATTCTCTTATTCTTCATTGTCAGAAGTCTACAACTTTAGAAGAAAAAAAATCCCAGTTACAGTTCTTGGGATCTAGAAGCTCTTTAGTGGTAGGTTGCTTAATCTTAAATGGTGGAACAATTCTACTGCAAGTTAGTCATTAAAGGTACAGTTCTCCAGCCTACTGAGGTGACCTTCCAGGGTATGTAGGAAAAATAAGGCCTCTGTCTCTGAGATGTGCTCATCTTTCATGTTTCCCCTAACTGCCGCTGAGCCAAAATCCATATCTCTCAGTGCTGTAATATCAACGAGAGGAAAAAAGAGGTTTGGGGCATGAGGTACAGACAGTAGGAGAGGCTTTTTGACTTAGAGGATCTGAAACACTCCCAGCCACCAACTCATGAGCAACATTCTGTAAGCTGAGTTGCTGGTGAAAGAAATGGTAACTGGTGGCAGAGAAATTATTTCATAAAAATCAGAAATTTTCCTTTACTTCCACCCTGCTGACAGGAACCCAGCAGGGTGCTAGATGTGTTAGCTGCTTTGACTTCAACAATAGGATTGTCCTGCTAGTGACAATATATCTGGTTGTTAACCATAAAATGTCTGCAAGAAGTTGTACATTTTCTCCCCCTGAGATGCAGTAGTTGACACAGTTTTTAATCAGTGGAAAACAGAACACTGAGTTAGCTGAAGGTGTTGAGATCTGACACCTAGAAGCATCCATCTGTTTGGCTGGATAAATCCTCAGTTTCATTTGCCAAGGTGTTACCTGCCTTAACTGTACATTTTCTTTGAAAGTGCTGTTTAATCATCAAAGGCTTAATCCTGCTTCAGAAATGCACACTTCAGACAGATCCGGTCGAGGGTCGGGTTGTTTTCTAACAATTCCCAGCTTTTTAAAAAAAAAAAAAAAACTGCTCCGAAGCTTTCATTTTGTCTTCTTTCTAGGATGTCAGGCAGTTTTATTACTTAAAGAAAAAGGAAATAGGTGAGACAAATCAGATCAGCAAAATGTTATAATCATGGTTAATTAAACCTCTGATTTCCTGTTCTGTCCATGGAGAAAAGGAACACCTATTCTCAAAGGTTTGCATCCCATAGTTCAAAGGGATAAATCTTAGCAAATGAAGTAGAAATTCAATCCACATCTATTTTGGTGTTTTATTTTCTTACTTGTGCTTTTATCATTTGTAGTAAAGAAAAAGTTATTTCATCCTTCTCTAACATTTGTTGGTTTTATTTACTTCCATCTATATTGGCATGCTGAAGGAAAATATTTGTTTCCAGTTGTATTTTGTATCTTAATTCAAACCTACCCAGATAAAAGAGTACCTATACTTTCTCACTTTCTTTTTTTTGTTTGTTTGTTTGTTTAAAATGAGATCATAGCTGATTTTTTTAAATTCCTAGTAAGATACAAAGGCAGTGTGGTTCAGAGATAAGAACTGGGGAGGGGGTTCAACAGCTTTGTTCATCTGTTGATTTCCACCTATTTGAATGAATATTGTTAATCAGAAGATTCTGCTACCCTTGTTACCTTTTTTTATCCAGCTTTTATTCTAGTAAACTAAGTGGAAATTGCATTTGCAAAGAAGGAAATGAAATAATTGCAGCCCCAAGGTCTCCCAGAATGCGTGGTGAATTGACCATGAAAAGGATCTTGTGTCGACTGTCATAGTTGTTAGGAGCTGTAAAAAGCATATGTGAAGCTCTGTTTATTATGCAGTCTGCCTATTCAGCAACAACCAAAAAAGACATCTTTTTGATTTTTAAATTATCTGCCTTTTTTTAAAAAAAGAAAAAGGTAACATCAGTGTCATTGTCCATACTCTTTAAGGGACTATGCCATAGTATTGGTATGACCTGCACTAAGTACAATTAGTAAGGAAAGACAACAGAGTTGATTTCCTCAAGGTTAGATCTGATTCCATGGTTCTGTTAGAAATGTTATAAAAGGTTGTATCTCAAACATCACTTCTTCAGGAGGCAGAATGGCTCATAACTTGAGCGGTGGTAGCAATGTCTTCTTGTTGATTTGTGTCCTCAGGTTGGCTCCAGCTTATGGCCCTAAGATTTATTTAGAGGTGGTTTGCTGTTGCCTTGCTTTTAGGCTGAGAAAATGTGATTTGCCCAAGGTCACTCTGTGGGTTTCCATGGCCAGGTGGGGATTCAGACCCTAGTCTTCCAGAATCCTAACCCAGTGCTAAAACCACTATACCATGTTGGTTCCTGGACAAGGTCTACCCAGGATAATTTTCATTCTGTTTACTAAGGGTACCACTCACTGAGGACTACAAGGGGTGCTATAGCTTTACCAGAAGTTACAAACATGGTATGTAAAATATCTCAGGTTTAGTGGCCATGACCAGGTTTACATTGGCTAGAGTCTAGGAGGAGGGCAGTACTCCTCATCTGACAGCCAGTCAGGACCTCTATTCACTACCTTCTTCCTCCTTCACACCCCCTTGTAGTCCTGCCGTGGAAGGAGGAAGAGTATGGAATGAGGAACAGAGTGATGGTGCCTACTGTAGTGGCCCTCGCACAGCACTGAGAGAGAAGGACGTGTCATTTCTTAGTAGCATGTGAAGGCATCTGGAACATCTGTTGTTTTCTTCACCTCCTACTCCTTCCACAGTGGGGAAGGAGCAGAGGTTTGTGTGGATGTACGTGTGGTAGGAGGATTGCCAATTGAAGTTTGTCTCAGGCCCTGATGTTTCTGGGCCAAAACCTGACACTTAGAGGCTGCCTCTGATGATGTCATTAAGTATTATACATTAAGTATCAGTCAAAATTTGCTGAAACACAGAAACATAGAACTGCACAGAGAGAAAATATTTTCCTCTTTGGAAATTAAGGAAAAAAATAGCTAAAAGGGCTGTTCCCAGATCAAGGTGAAATGAGGGGATTATTCTTCCCTCCTTACTTAGGGAGATGAGATAAGGATATTAAATTTAGCCTATCTGTTTCTAGCAGAAAGCAGAGTAGACGATAAACTCTGTAGCCATAGTGACTGGGAAAGAAAAAGGAAGATAACTAAGTACATACATTGCTTAGAGAATCTCTGCAAGTTGCAGCAACAAATCATTAAGGCTTGCAAATAAAGCTGCAGCTTTATTAGCTGAGCTGGAGAGTTGTACACAGCCCTTTCCTCTTGTCTGGATCTGAGTGCCCTGCAACTGGAAACTCGCACCTGGAAAGGATCCATGAAAACTGGAGGTCTTGGACCAGGCTGTGAGATCTGGCAATCCTAGTTTTCGGTAAAGGTACCGTCACTGAAGAACTAGCCCTGCTGCAGTGGGGGCTCTCCTGAGAGGAGTGGGGGATATTTCTGTTTCTTTCCCTGGGCTGCCATCTCTAAGCTATGTCTTTGCTCCTGGGCTCTGCAGTCTAAAGAATCCAAGGAGCATCGCTCGGAAGAATGTCTGAGATCATGAAGCACACCAGTTGATCAGACACAGTGATCAGACACAGTGTGACACCTTATATATCATGGCTCTTACATGGTGGATCATAATCTGAGTAACTCACCGGAATTTCAGAAAATTTTAGAGTTGCAGCGTGTGAGATGGACATCAAACTGTAATAGTGTTGGCCTCCCTTTGAGCAGTCAGGGTTTGTTTGTTTGTTTTTGTGCTGATTTTAACAGGCAGCCAATCCTTAAACATCCATGATACAGTGGCATTATAAAAATGTCAGCATCATAGTGTATGCATTAATTTTTTTAAGCAGATGTGTTAAAATTTAAAGGCTCCATTTAAGCTGGCAGAAAATAAGTAACCTACATTTTTACAAAACAGAATGAGCTTTGTGTATCGTTTTAGGGCAGCTAAGAATTTGTAACTGTCGTATAGAATACAAAATATCTAAAGGTCAGTGTAGAAATTTGTGGGGTGACCTGCCCATTTGATGTTTAGGAGGTTTAGGGCAGAGGAAAACATTATTTCTAGAATGTTAAAAGAAATCAGAATAGCATGGGGTGGCCTTAACTTGTTTTAAACTTGATTAACTGAAGAAGGATATTTTCCTTCTGTTGGTATTACTGCATGGTTTGGCCAGTGCACTCAATGTTTGTATAGCATCACCAGCTTCAAGGCATTAGACATACATAATTGCACGCTGTTCTTTTAAAAAAAAATAGAAAAATTATAATAAATAAGAGCAAAAACTAAGCAAAATCACCATCACGTGGTATAGCAGTACCACTCTTAAAAAAATTAAATCAACCTTTATGGTTTAAGGATAAAGGCCAAATTATACAATGTGTTCTACATAGAGAATGTGGTTCTTTAACTTCAGATGACATCTGTTGGGAGCAATAGCAATTGAACTGTGCTGGATGAGAAGGCATTTCTTTTCTTTTCTTCTTTTTCTAATCCTTTTTTTCCTGTATTGTGACCCTACCCCACAAAACTGCTGTTTGGCAAAGGAAGAAAGTTGCCATTGTTTCCTTCCTGTGCCACTTTTTAGATGTTTGTTTCTGCATGTAGGAATATCCATCAGAATCACAGCAGGAAGGTTGAGGCCCAACTCAATATGCTGTACTCCGAATCCTAAACAGTTTCCCCAGGAAGCTGCAATTATTTATTAATTAGTCCGGACTAAACTATGGCTTAAATCCAATTGCCATCATCAGCTAGTGATGAGCCATTGAATACACGGATGAATGGCGAATCAACAACACATAAATCTCATAAAATTCAATTGATCTACTCTATTGGGACTAGCAATTGGATTTAGACATGTGTGTTTAATGAAAAGTTTAAGTGGATATGGTGTAAGGTTCATCTGTAATTTGGTGTAACTAAAATATGCAATGAATAAGCAAAAAGTAAAGAAACTAGCCAGGTTTAATGGCTGTTCTTTTGCTCACTTATGTGTTCTTAAGCCCAACAAGAGCAGTCAGCTCAATATGTTAAAGCATAGAATTGTTATGTGCCTTTGTTTCCAACTTATGGTGACCCTAAGAAAGGGTTTTTGGCAAGATTTGTTCAGAGTAGGTTTACCTTTGTCTTCCTCTCTGGCTGAGAGAGTGTGGCTTGCCCAAGGTCACCCAATGAGTTTCAATGGCTGAGTGGGAATTCAAACCCTGGTCTTCAGAATCCAACCCTCAAACCAGTACATTACGCTGGCTGTATGGAATTACAACATGGAATTAGTTAGAGAGCAGCATGCAATAACATCAGAAAGGTTGCCATAAACTCAAACAACTCCTTTATTTCTAATTTCACTGTGGAAGAGACAAAAGGAATAGGAGGAAGAGAAGTTTTAAAAAGGAGTTTTGTGGCACACTTATGACTAATAGATGAATTTTAATTCAAATGTCCATGGAGTACAATCCATTATTTTTGTTACATTAACAAGTTCAATATTGAATCCATTTAGTTTGTAAATTTTGTGTTGGAAATACCAGGTTGTTCCAGGAAGCACACTAGATATGAGTCATTGCATCTAGCTGTAATCAGAGTGCTTCAAATGTTTGGAATTTTTGTGTCTGAGAGCAACATTGTTGAGAAAACTGAAGCAAAATAAAGGCTAAACAAAAGTAAGTGGAACTCTTTTTTGGAGAGAATGTGGTCAAGCATTTTTAAAAAGGTAAAATAATTGAACTGAAATATGCACTCCACATTTAGCCATCATTCTTTGGATCCATATTCTGAGAAATCTCTAAGCAAATGGAAGTGGGAAGCAATTGCTCTTGTTCCATCCCAGGTGACAAGCAGACATGGCAATTAAGTCAACTTTCTTCTGAACAGATCTGGTGACTCAGAAATGGTCTGTTGCTTTGTAAGCAAGAGGCACGATGAATTCATTTGCTACATCACCTTCTGTTCCCCTCCGGGCCAGTTTATTTAGCGTTATTTTGCTATACCTTTAGGCATTTTCCAAGGATGTAAGGCTTCCGTGCTGTTTTGATCTCCTAGAACATCATCAGTCATGGTTACATTTAATTATAGAGAACAGGATTTTAAAATATGTTCAGTTTAAGAAAACAGTTAAATCACTTTCTGATCCACTCGTGAACCAAAAAGCATGGAAAAGACAAGTTAAAATGCCTTTCTATACTTCTGTGCCTTGTAAACAGTCTTGCATATTACACTTCTTTACAAATCAGCCTCCACCCACCATGTTTTCTCTTGGTCTTTTGAACCACTCTGTTTTCTTCATTATTTTGCTGCTTATCCATGGAACTGGGTGCACTCTGTAGCTTAAGATGAGAATGCATGGATTGTTGTCTGAACTTAATAAGAAAAAGCATGCGAGACTGACATAGAAGTGACTCCAGCTTCAATGTTGAACCCAATTTCCACAGGAATTAGGTTGAGGTTGAAAAGACCTGGGGAAAATGTAAAGCAGATGGAGGTGAAGTTGCATGCAGTGGGTGAGACCTAATCCAGTTGTTGTTCCCAAATATTTAACACAGTGGGAATCTCATTTAACATCTTCTACAGAGAAACTAGGTGGTGATTTTGTTCATTAGGAAGCCAAGGCAGTTCCTGATGTTCCTGCGACAGATGTACATTGAAAGGAAAGGTGTGTCTTAGTCTTCTGAGGTTTTTCTTCTTGTCCTTAGTGCCTTCTCAGCACTTAGTAAACGTTTCCATCTAGTTGAGAATTCAGCTAACAGAACAAGCAGCATAGAAGGGGAGGCTTAATCTGATGATTTCATACAATTAAAGGATTTTCTCTCCTTCCCTTGGTTGTAATCTTAGCACCATGGAATTGTCTACTGACACTGCAGGAAACAACTCGGCCTGAGAAAGACACAAGCACAAAGGTTTTTCATGTGCAGTTTGTACATGGACAATTAAGCTTTAGCAACAAATGGGAAAGCAACAACAGGATGTTCTGGAAGTTAAGAATCTTCTTTTTAAAAATAGCTGCCCTGTGAATTGAAAAAAAAAGGGAGGTGGCAGATGTTTGTAGTGACAGGAGGAACGTGGCTTACAATTGGGCAACTTTGGAATCTTCTTGACACAGTTTTTTCTTCATACTATGATGGCTCTAATTATAAGACTGCTGCTCAAAATGGAGGTAAGATGAAAGGTTTTCAATGCTTGTACCCCCTTCAAGTGCTAAAGCTGGATCATAGAGTAGCTTTCAGCACAGTAGGTGCCATTGGCTTAATTATTTTCTTGCATAACAGGGTACACAAGTACTGTGCAAAAGTAGTTACATAGGTCTACCTATGTAAAGCAGAGACTGGCAGGGACGACAGCTTCATCTGTGGCTTGAAGACATTACTGTTACATTCACGAGTAGGATTAGTACAGGTTGAGTATTCCTTATCTGAAAATCTGAAATCCAAAATGCTCCAAAATCTGAAAACTTACGAAAATGGGACCCAGTCTTCTTCCTGTTAGGGGAATGTGAGGAAATTATGGAAGCTTGCTTGGGACTCCATTTGTGCACTGGTTGTGAAATCTCTCAGTTGGTACCTTTTTTTTCCTCCATAGCTTGCTTTGGACCATGTACATGCACATATATTGTTTGCAAAATCTCTCAGATAGCTTGGCACTTTTTTCCCCCTCTCAGCTCACTTAGCAAGCAGTGTGTGCACCCATTGCCCCAAGTGGGCTTCTGTAATTCACTCATGTTATCTACAGGAAGCAGGCAAGAGGAGAAGAACTGACAGAAGAGTGGACCCCATATCAAAAGAATGGTACATAATCTCATTATGCATATACAAATATTCCAAAATAAAAAAAAATCTGAACTCCAACACTCAGATAACGGATACTCAACCGGTATTAGTATTACAGTTCTCCCTCCACACTCACAAGAGTTTGGGGCATGGAACCCTTGCAAAAGTGGAAAAATTGACACTTTGAGAATTAAAGGTGTTAAAATGAGATTCATACATATGAAAAAATGTTAAAAATCACACTTGGTCGATTAGCATTCCCAAGATCAAGAGCCAGGGTATCAGTCAGAAGTCAGGGAACCAACAACAACAGGAGGGGACACATAAAAGAGCAGTCTGGATCCAGGAACAGGCTGAGTCCCTGAACTGGTGTGGCTGTCTATCATTCTTTCCAATGGGCAGAGTGTTTGTAGCTTGCCTTGTCTAGGGAGGCTGATTGTTCAGTGCAAACAGCTGGAGCCACACCAACAGAGCTGCAGATGTCCAACCCTCTCCCTGCTGGTATCTCCAAGGGAGACCCAACAGTAGTATAGTTTGCCAAGGCATACAGAAATACTGTGTATGGTGATGGGATATGGAGTATGGACGCACAAAAGTTGGTGGTCCTATAAATACCTTATGGCTCTTGCCATACAATATATAAATATGATTCCATATTTAATTCAATTTTAATTCATTAGTTGTTTGAAGAATGTAGATTTTTAGGATTACATGTTTCAAAAAGCCAAAGTACTGCTGTGGGTGGCAAAAAAGGATTTAATATTTACTGTTTGTTTATTTACATATTTTATTCATTTATATCCCACCTTTCTCCCAACAATAGGACTCAAGGCACCTTACAACATATTTAAAAACAATACAGGTTAAAATTATACAAAACCATTAATAAAAGTTTAAATATAACAGATATTTCAAGTGAGATTAAGCAGTTTATAAAGTGAAAACATTAAACATTGAAAACATGAAATCCATTTAAAGATCATATACAAACCTTAAAAATAGCACTTCACAGCATTAAAGCTCCATTCCAGACAGTTTTTAAATGCCTTGATGGTATAAGAATGTTCTCTTATTAGATCCCTCAAAAGCATGATGCATCTATATAAGGGCAAATGATAAAACACACCCCAGCAGATTTCAGTTATTTATAAATTGTTGTTAATTTCTGTGGGCTTAAATCCAGCTGTTACTCAGATCCTTTGAACCAGTGGAACTTTAATCAAAGTTCCCATTAATTTCATGTTTCTAGTCTAATTGAAACTAAGGCCATTTCTGCACTACACTGTTATAGTGCTTTTAATCCACTTTCAACATCCTGCGGAATTCTGGAGTTTGTAGTTTACTGAGGCCAAATTGCTCTCTGACTGAGAGTTCTAAATGCCCCCCCCCCCCAAACTACAAACCACAGGATTCCACAGGATGTTGAAAGTGGAATAATAGCATTATAATAGTGTAGGACAGAAATGGCCTGAGACTCACATGTATAGGTGTTTGAGTCTGTCGAATAGTAAAGGATGATGCTTTGTTTTCTCTTAATATATCCAAGTTATCGAAGTATTTTCCAGTTTGCTTTCAATAGTGGTGTCTTAAGGATACAATCTAGAGGAGTCAGGGGGGAGTTGACTTCTGGTTCACCTTCAGTTGGGAAAGAAAAAAAACTTCCCCTTGGCCTAATGGCACAGAAGGGGCTAAAATCTGGCAAACTGCCAATAGTTGCTCACTCCTGAGCAATAGATTTCCCCATGAAGTTCACAAAGAAGAGGATTGTATCATTCTTTTTTTGTTTCTTCTGAGAATTATAAAAATTAATCTCTTTAGACAACTGACTCATGTTTTGGATTATTCATCCTCAAAAAACTTCTGTCTTCGGGTTGTAATATCAGAAGAGCAATACCAAAATCAAGACTACTTAAACATGCAAAAATTCAAGGTGCAAGTATCCCTCTCTTTGTTTAACTCATTGTTCTTACTATTTGGATTAATTCTTTGGTTCAGATGAAAATTGTGAACTGGTGACCTATAGTGCTTGACAGGCATGTAGAGTATTCTATTATCACTTTTCTTTTTCACATGAATGTCTTGTCTTTTATAAAGTATAATGCGTGCTTATATTTTGAGTGGGACATTTTTGCTTGGTAATTATTACTAGAATAAGTACATGAGCTTATACAATAAGGCATAGATTTCTTATTGTTTATTTTGTTAAATGTGTATTTAGATTTCAGTTCATAGGTTAATAGCATTTAGCTGCTTTTGAAAATATGTATTTGGTAGTCCTGTTACGTTAATGTAGACTATACATGCCCTTTTGAGAAATATTTGCTTTGTTTTAAATAGGTATTTTCACTGCTATTAATCTGCATGTTGACTCCCAGAGCAGTATTCTTATTAGCGAGGATGCAAAAAGCTAAAAGTTAACACTCTCTGCCATTCAAGGATCTGTCATCACAAATAATAGTTAAACACTGTTCCATGCAAACTGATTTTACAGGTCCTGAGGTCAGAAAATGCCTGTGTGATTGTTCATAGCAATGCACTGCAAAGGATTCAGAAAAAGAAATTGTCTTTCACCTTCCACTCCCTTCTAATTAAATACAGATTCTACGAAGAGCTTTTTGCAAATCATTTTACTTTGTGCTGATGCTTATTCCAGGGCAGAAGAGCAAAACTGTACCTTTGCCACTGAGACTATTCTATGATTAATTAAGAATTGAGAACAATGAACCACGATGCTCAGTTGTCGAAATTCTGTTCATGGAATAAAGCTACACAGGGAGTTGAAATAACAACAACAATAACTCTGCTTTTGGTGGACTGTGCCCTATTAGACAGATTTCAGAAATCTGTTTTTATCCTATGATGCTACTGTGCCAAATTTCCAGCTCAGGCTGCAGCATAGTAAGTCAGCCATATAACTCATGAGAGAGATTTTGTGATTTTTTTCGTAATAATATTGCCCTGTAAATAACAGCAGTTGTCTTTTAAAAAGGAGGGAAGGACTTGAGTTGGAGAAAGTACGAAAGGAACCCTGAGTGGCAATTTCTTATTTTGTGCCCAAAAATAAAATATCTTAATCACTAGATGTTGCCATTAAAGTGTGTTATATTGACAGACTTTAGTCTCCAATTTTTCTGTCCTTGAAGGTGAATAAATATGATTGCTCTGTTATCCATTTTTATTGTAAATGACGCAGGCTTCCTACTCTTTGGCTGTGCATCAGCCATTGGATTGCTGCCATCCACTAATGCAAGCCCCCTGTGGAGAGCCCGGTGAAGAATTATACTCTGATTCACCAGATTGTGTTAAATAGTCCAGCTGTTGAGCTTTAAAAGATAGTTACTTCCAAAGTGAAATAAAAAGGACCTTGGCATTTAAGGCTTTGACCATTTTCCTGGTGTTGGGACAATCAGTGTTTCCGAGGTAGCATTTTCTCAAATAACTCCCTTGACATTATGTCACTTCTAAAGTTTTGTTCTCCGTAATGTTAAAAAGAGTACTTCCCTTTTCACTACCAGGGGTGGGGGGAACCATAAAGCTTTTTAAAAATGCCTGGGTATTTCAGCATCATTTACATAAAATAGGATTTTGAGGTTCAAACAATTCTAGAATAGAATCATCAACTTAGTCTGTCAAGGGTCACTTTATGAACTGATTAGTCTAACACTCCTGTGTTAGATATGATGGTAGCGGTGTGCATAATTTGAACTATGAATATCATAGGGGTCAGACAGCATTTGTGCAGTTATAAAGTACCCAATTCTTCTTGAAGTAATCTGGCTGAGGAAGACAAAATTCTGCCAGGACATCAGTTTGCCATTTCTATGAACTAGCTTTCATTAGCTAAAACTGCAGGATTTTATTGCTTTAAGCCAATGAAATTGCACCATTTCTGCTTTCCCCTGTCTTGCTGAGTAACCTTTCTTCTTGAACAATTGCTTGAGCTGGTCCAGTAATAATTGGACTCATCACATCAATTTCCTTCTCCCCAAAAGATTCTTCTTGTACTTACAGCTTACTGGCAGCTACCATATACTATAGTAAAAACTGCCAAAACAATTTGTAATTCCTGAATAGAACTGCAAGTCAGTTGGTATCTTAAATTATTTTTCCACAAGGGAAAATTTACCATTGCCAGAGGAGAGTGTTTCAAGTGTTTTAAAAATCCACAAGCCAAGTATTTTAGCGTTCTGAAAATTATCTCCAGGAGAGGATCTGGTGCAACTAAAGACAATAAAAATGAAACTCATAACAATAATAGATAAGGTAGAAATAATATCACTAATAAAATCCAAGGCCCCATACCCCATTGACGCGCTGTTCTGTTACAATCCTAGCATTGCCGTTCACACACTGGTAGAAGGGTAGAAACACTCTCTCCCTTCTGCCTTAAGCAGATGAATAGCAGTATTGCCACTGGTGTTCCTTTCACAGTACAGGGTCCTTGGCCACTCCCTTTCTCTGCCTTCACCCCGCCCCACCACCCCTGATTGGTTGGGGGGTTTGGGGGGAAGCAGTACTAGCGCATCAATGTTGTAATGGTGTGCTATCCCAGTATGTTATTGTAATTCTGTGCTATAATTCTCAAAAATATATTTTTAAAAAATTAAAAGATTTAACTCCAAGGAGAAATTTAAAATAAACCTGGAGGTGTGATGGATTTTGAAGTTACTATGCCATGAGAGTAGCCGGGGAAGGGACAAGCTGGGCACATCTGCACCTTGTCCATTCCTGGATCCAGGAGGACAGGAAGCACTATTAAGCACTATTACTAAAGTACCATGCTGAGCCGGCTGACAGAACTGAAACACTAAAGGAGGCTCTTAACAGATTTTTTCTGGAAATAGCACAAAGCAGTTTTACAGTGCTTGGGTATGGAATAGCAACTGGATAGTGATGATGTTATGTGGTAGCACGACTCCTGGACTAGAAACAACTCGCTGTTGTTGCAGGATAGTGACATCATGCAGAAATAGCCCAAGTTGCAAAAAGAAACTAAGAGCCTTGAGTTGAGGAGGGGAGGAATCATCTGTTACCAAGATACAACAACCTCAGTACTGGGCAAAAATTTGTTAGGTAAAGTCCCCAAATGGGGGCACAATACAGAAAAAATCTTGTCTCCAGTAATTGCCTCTGATAGTAGTATGAAGGGTTTCTGCTCAGTTTCTCAGGAATATGTGCCAGGTGCCTGTTTTCCTAAATCAAGTCATGAATGATTGATGTTTTATTATAGACTTAGCAACAGTATTACCTGACTTGATGATACATTGGGAGACCAACTGAGGCCATCAGGGTTAGGAAGCAAGACAGGCCACTACATCCCCATTATTTGGACAATCCAATCCCACCATATCTCCTCTTGTACAAAAGAGCCTTGGGGTTTTTGCGTTACACCTTAATAGCAATGGCAACACCCTATGAAATCCTGGGATCTGAGGTTTAGGGAGTGGCATTAAGAATTGTCAGCCAAAGAGCTTTAGTACCTCACCAGGCTACAAACCCCAGAAGTCAATAGGATGCAATCATTATAATTAAAGCAGAATCATAGCTCTATAATTGTGCTGTGTGAAAGAGCTCCTTGTTTGCATGAACATGTATGGCATGATGCATTCTGAAAGCAGTTAAGACACCAACGTCAGTGCAAAATATGTGCAACATCAAAATCGCATGCAAACAAGGGTCTTTGTGGCCTAGTGTTATTGCATTCATGTACATAAACAGAGCTTTGTATGGGCATCTTCCAGGGATTGCTTTAGTTGTGTATTCCTGCATGGCAAGGGGTTGGACTAGATGGTCCTTGTGGTTGTTTCCAAGTCTAAGATTCTATGCTTCTGTGGAAAGAGTAAACAAATTTTCATAGATATAGATAAGCAAAGATATATACAATCATCCTTACTAAACTATAAGGAAAATCTTCAGTAGCCAGCTAAAGGTTTTCCCAAGCTTTATAAAGCCGGACAGAGATAGATTCCAAGATTTTAAACTGAAAGTAGTTCCAGATTATAGGTGACATCATTCAGAACTAACTCCAGAAATTGGTGGGATAACAGAGTCAAAGTTCCCTAGCTTTCGCTAACAGATGGGAAATTTATGTAGGTGAAGACATTCCTGAAAAATATTTTACTTGCTGAATCTAGAAAACAAAAATTCTGTATTTCCTGAAGTCCAGCTGACAACATGAAATGGCAATGTATATGAAGCACTTTCTCAAGTTTTGCAAGTCATAGGTGACCATTCTGCCATGAATTTCCAGTACTCTCACCATAGAGCAGGGGTGTCAAACTGAATTTCACATTGGGCCACATCAGCATGATGGTTGCCCTCAAAGGGCCGGTTGTATCTGTAAGGCTATATAGATGTATCTACTCTTTTATCATATTAAATAATTGCCTCTGCCTTCGAATATTACTGGTTTTTAAATTGCCTTCCCTCTGTATCAACTTTTTTTTCTTGGACATTTTGAGGCTATTTGATTGTAGTTTAATTGTCCCTGTACCAATAGAATTGGTCAGTATATCCAAAGTGTGGCACTTTCTGCTCCCTAGTCCCTCTCTATGCCTTTCTGCCCCCAGGCTTGCCAGGTGGTGGTGGGGAGAGCCACAAATGCAAGAGAGGTGCGAGGGCCACATGAAATGGCCCGGCGGGCCGGATTTGGCCCACGGGCCTTGTGTTTGACACACGTGCCATAGAGCACAAGTGGATCAGCACAGCCTTTCACTTCCTTGGCATGTGATTTTTTCATGGAATTTAAACGATGTAATCCTGGGCATATTTACTGGGAAACAAAAAGTCTCAGTACATTAAATGTGGCTTACTCTCTGATACAAGTGTTTAGGATTATAGCTTTACTGGTCAATCCTGTATGTGCTGTGTCAGATGCCTCATTCTGTCCAACAGTGTAAGCGTATTTTGGTAACTATGTTTAAGATTTCAGCTTTAATCTTATATCTTAAAGAAGTAGGTACATTTTTAAAAAGCACCTTAAAATGCACATAGAAAGCGCTCTGTTTCTCAGAGGAGGGTATTTGCTAGTTTTTCTGTTCTTTGATTATCTGTTTGCTGCAAGCAGTGTAGGGTGTAATCCCAAAATCAGAGAAGTGCAAATGTATGAATGTCAACATTTTATTCCATTTCACCTTTAATTTTCAACCTTTACCCACCAGGATTTTTTTTTTAAATAAACATTATACTGAGTAGCTGTGGGGTAGTTTCTACCTAGTGAGATTTCCAGTATGTTGAAAGGGTCAGATATGGAATTGTGGTTAGGGTTTAATATACACTTTTCAAGTTTCCTCAATCCATCCTGAATGAAGCCAACACACTGACTACCAGAGCACATCACTTTTTGCTCCACTGCATCATTGTTGCTGGTTCAGTAACAAACCAGCATGCAATATTTTTGGTTCCAATGTGTTATGCTGTTTGGGACAAAGAAAGTACTCAGTGGCAAAAAGCAATAGATTTGTTGGAACACTTGTTACAAGTACCTGCAATTTAAGGAAATAGCTTACAACTATTCAGATATCAGTGCTATAAATGTTTACCTTGGAGATCTAGCTCTCCGTGGATTCTACAACAAGATGTGGTCTTGGGGGACTAAAATGTCTGATCCTGCTGCATGAGGTGTAAATTATTTTCATTTAGCAGCATTTTCATATAAGTAAAGATGGGAGATTATATATGATCAGATTAAATAATAAAAGTGTTTAGCAATTCTTGGATGTAGGACAGCATATAAATAACCAACCAACCAGAGATATCAACTTAGTAGATCAGCGATATGCAACTGTAGTTCTCCAAGTTTTTGTTTGTTTTGGAGTTTGTTTTCTTTCTTTTTTTTCCTTCCTACAGCTGCCATTAGCCAAAACCACCATACCCAGTGGTGAGAAATTGTGGGTGTTACAGTATAAAACCATGTAGAGGAGCATACTGTCCACTCCTGTAAGGAGAGGAAGGCAGATAACCTAGGCTATTTCTTCACTATACTGTTATAGTGCTATTATTCCACTTTCAACATCCTAGGAATCCTGGGGTTTGCAGTTTAAGGAGGAGCGTTTAGAATTCTCAGCCAGAGAGCTCTTTGGCCTCAGTAAACTACAAACCCCAGAATTCCACAGGAGGTTGGAAGTGGAATAAGAGCACTATAGCAGTGTACAGAGGAAGTGGTCCTAGAATGCAGCACAGGAAGCTATGTGATATTTACAGATTTTAGCCTGAAAATCTTTAAATTCACATTGTAAGCAGTTCTGTGGACATGGGCCATTTCTGCTTGAAACTGTTATAGCGCTATGATTCCACTTTCAACATCCTATGGAATCCTGGGGTTTGCAGTTTCAGGAGGGGCTGCCTGGCCCCTCCCGAAACTGCAAACCCCAGGATTCCATAGGATGTTGAAAGTGGAATCATAGCGCTATAACAGTCTCTTGCGGAAATGGCCATGGTGTAGTTACTGCAGCTCTTGCCACATTCTACTCCTGGGCACCCTCTCTAATTAGAAGGAGATCATAGACAAGGATGGTCCTGGGGCAGGTGATAACTAGGCAGGTACCTTCCCACATGAGTCCCTGGTGAATGATCACTAGGCAGGTACCTTCCCACATGAGTCCCTGGTGAATTATAGTGCTACTTAATGAAAGATGAAGTACTACAATTTTGTATCCATATTAATCTAACTATCCTTTTGATGCTGCTAACAAAAGATTATTGAGATCCTCAGAACAATTGTCACACTAGCTCCAGTCCCTTTAGTGAAGTACTACTAGTGAAAGTTGCTTTAGAATGGCAACAGTTGCCTGAAGCCTTGTGCAACCAGCTTCACCAATTTTAGCAGCTATTGTTCTTGAAAATGTGTTGTAATGTGGGGGCTAGTTGCCATTTACATTAAATGATTTGCGAGTACAGTGAAGCATTTGGAGAGTTATGGTTTTAAAAAGAAATCATTGTGCCTTTCAGGTCACCAAGCAATGTAGGACTTGAAAACAAGGTTGCTGGTACAGAAAAGCCAGAAGACTCCATGGTACTATTGAATCCTGAGAAAACCAAAGAGCAAATGCCTGAACATGTGGATCAAGGCCAGATGACTAAAGAAAAAGGTCAACAGCTTCATAAAGATGGTAGTGTTGAGCAAACAAAAGAGAAGGACACCTCTCACTGCTAATTGATGTGCTAAAAGGCACTGACTTCTGGAAATTGCTTTCAGTGATTGTCAATTGTTTTGTTTCTGCTTACTGGGAAGGGCTATACTTTATACTTTCTGGTGTGTCTGTGGTTGTTTATTGGATACTTAGCCTTAGTTTTGTACATTCCAAAGTTTCACTTCGGGTCACATTCTTGTTTTATCCTGGCTGTTTCCTACTCCTGTCCCTCCAAAAATTATAAGTTGTTTCTTAAATTATGCAAAACATCAACTATTGTTCTGTGATAATGACTTGTTTAAAGCTTGATTCAAAGACCACTGATGAAGATTTGAAAGAACAGGTCAAACCTTAATGTGGTAAAAACATATATGCACTTGAATGAGTGATTGATGAGGTAATGACAATTTTCTTTAGGGAAAAAGAAAGGACACAGTCTAGATACGTTATTTGTAAGGCTTATTAACACTTGGGTGGGGTTTTTTTAGCTGGGATGCTGCTGGTGCACTAAGCCAGTGGCTGCACTTTTTCTAGGGTCACATAGTGGTGTCAAATAAAGGTAGACACAATCTCCCAGATCACAGAGGCCTATTTCTCCAGTACCTCCCTTTGAGGCTGCTGTGCCTGTGTCTTTTTCCATCCCCTGCCATTGCCTGTGCTGATATAGTTACATGGTATAGTGCATTCTAGTTTTTGCACTTTTGAACACATAGTAGGCAATAGTAACACATTTACTTTTATTTAAGTCAGTGTGTTTCAAACTGCACTGTCCATCAATTAATAGCGTGTATTTTAGGCGGGCAATTTAACTGGCATAAATTTGCATAGATTGAAAAACATATGTTTTGGGAACAAAAAATACTTCTTTTTCAGGTTTTATGAGATCCCTGGATAAAAGGCATTCATAGGATCATAGAGTTGGAAGGGAGCACAAGGGCCACCAAGCCCAACCACCAACCACCTGCTGTTCCCTTCTAGAAAATAGACTGCCTCTACCTCTTCTAATGAGTATCTATCACCTGTTTTGTTCTTATTTCTAAATTAATTAGTTTTGTAATTAGGACAGTTTTTAAATTGATTAAACTTTTTTAGTCAAGTAAGTTATCTGATTATCACAGTCCCATCCTATATGTGCCTACTCAGAAACAAGTCCTGCTGAGTTCAGTAAGACTTACTTCCAGGTAAATATATATAGGATTATAGTTTAAATCAGAGGTCAGCAAAGAACAGCCCAGGGGCTACATGTTTTTGTGACCCCCAACACATCCAGATTTCCCAGAATAACTGGGCCAAAGAAAAGGGGGTGAGTTACTGCTCCTGGAAGCCTCCAAGTTCGACAGTTGACCGTTAAAATAGCTGGCAAGGCCCCCCTGCACTGTTTAACATAAGAAATAAACATTTTTGAGAATCAGAAGTGGATTTCTGACCAGTTTAGGGGGACTGTTTTGTTTTGTTTCAGTAGCCTAAGGCCTGGGACAAAAAATGTTGACTCCTGGACCTGCTGTAGTTGCCCAGCCCTGGGCTAATGAAATGGAAAAGAGCCATGTTCTTGCTTTTCTTCAGTTTCCATTCATTTCAAAGGGGCTTACTTGGTATATTATATCAATATGTCTATAATTCGAAAGTGCAGTCTTTCATAGAACAGCTAGTAGCAGCTGGTGGCTTCCATATCAGTCAGGTGGTAAATCTGTGCTGGGTTTTAGTCCAAACTTTGAAGGAGCTGTCCAATATGCTGAACCTATTTTGGGGGAAAGGATTCAGCACGCTGGACATCTCCTTAAAAATTGAGAGTGAAAACCCCAAGTAGATTCACTGTACTACTGCTCTGGGAGCCATCAGCTGTGACTGGCAAGGGTGATCATATCCTTCATGTTCAATTTTGCATAGATATTCTTAGAAAGCAAAAAATGTAGTATTTCTACATTATAGCAAGAATGTTTTCATCACTTTCTTTGAAAGTGGTGACAAAAGCTTGCTTAGCTGTGAAAGGATCCAAAGAACAAATAATTCCAGAGATAGGGAATATGAATTTGAAGCTTCCATAACTGAAGCAAAATGGAAACATATTTCCACTGGCTTTATTGGTAGTACACTTTTTGCTTTCAAGGTCACAGGATTAATTCCCAGATACACTGTATGGAGGAGAAGCTACATAAACCTATTTCCTTTAACACAATCCACCTGTTCAGACACTGTATAATCTTACTAGGTTTTGTTCCATTAGGTATATATACTCTTCAATCGTATAACTAACTTTCTTCAGATGATACTTGTCATGCTTCTTCAGACTTGATATGTAAGACCAAACTGCCCAGCAGTCCCTGTACCAGCTCCTCAGCCTATGTATCAAGATTGTTCAAAGGCCAATTTGTTTCCATCACCACTAAGAGTTTCCTGAATACAAATATTGTAGAACTGCAGAACAGTATATCAATCAAATGTAATTTGCCACCTTTCTTGTACATGAAGGCCAATTATATTAATTAAACATATATTAATACAGTGGCTGCTCAGATGCTATAAACTTGACTCTTTGTTGCTGCAGCTGCAAAAAAAAAATCCTCTTGACTTTTTTTCCAAAAAAAAGTTAAATTCTATCTACATGTTACGTCAACCAATGCTGAGTTTTGATTGTGCAGACATACCCTCTTCCATGGAAAGCCACAGGCATCTTCATAAATTTGTACAATGTATTTGGCATTTCAGAATAACTAAAATCTTCAGGAAATGCCTCTTTGCCATTTAGAAAAATAGCAACTGTGGTGGCTTTGCCAATAGAAGAAACTTGTAATTTCTTGCAAAGATAGTCGTATTTTGACTTTGTGTTTCACGTATCTACTGTGCCCTGGTAAGGCTTTAACACCTGTACTACTTAAATGTTTATTTTCATACAGTACTTGTTTTTGTGGCCTTCTCATTAGAGTTTGAATCCAATTAATTCATTAGTACAAGGGTGAGGAACCGGAGGCCCTCAGTGTTGCTGGGTCTACAGTTCCACCCACCCCCCACCACTGATCATATTGACTGGAACTAATGAATGTTTAGGTCCAACAACATCTGGAGAACTACAGATTCCTCTCCAGTCCTGTCATCTAGGAAGAATGCATTTTCAGATACTTCTAGAACACAGGTCTCTGTTGCCAGTAGTATCCTTTTAATAAGTTTGCTTGTTAATTGTCTGGCACTTCCATTAGTGTTCTGTGAATATACACATTTCTGATGTCTTCAACACCATTTTCTTATGGTCAGAAATAAGTCTATTTGCAGTGTTGATACAAGTGAGAAAATGAAGTCTTATCTCTCCCCAGCTATTTTTGCAACGAAATAGTCTTACAAGCATTTTGTATATTAACTTGTTTTAGCTGTGCTCAATACACAGCCAAGACAATTCAACAGCAATATTTTATTAAAATGTTGTTTTATTAAAATATTACATCGCTCTAATATCTGAAATTATCATGGTAACACGTAAGAAAATCAATCTAAACAAATTAAATTTTAAAATAGTTGAAAAGGCAATTATCTATCTTACAAACTGAAACAAATTAAACATTGGAAATCACATACATGTACAAACTGGATAAAAATCAATAAACCCGAAGGCTTTAAAATAAATAATATTAATATATTTATTTATATAGATTATATAATATGTATCATCTCAATTTGGTGCTGAAGTGAAGGCAACTCTAGTGCTAATTGGACCAGTAAGGGTGCTACAGTAGAGAAGCCCTATTTCCCAGGTCCTTACATGATAAAAATGTATTGCCCCAACTGGTAGGATGGAAAGAAGTGCCCTTTCAGGAGAATTCAGTCCTCAAAAAAAGGCATTTTTAGGGAGAGACTTGTTCCTTCAGTTACCAAGATCCCAAGCCGTTTAAGGGTTTGTTTTCACCAGCACCTTGAATTCAAACTGAAAGCATATTGAAGCCCTTGAAGATCAGTGCTATATAGTTTCTAATGGATGTTCTAATCAGTGGTCTGCTGCTAGTTACAGCTTCCAAATTGTCTTCAAGGGCAGCCCTATATAGAGTGCACTCCACTCTGAGCTATACAGTCTACCTGGGCCTCCAGCGACAGAAGTGGCTCTAAGAGTACTCCCAAGCTATGCATCTGTTTCCTCAGGGAGATTGCAACTCTACCCAAGCAGCTCGCTCTCATTTCAGTGGGATGCTCTTATTTCAGATGGCAAACTTCCAGTGAGCTGAGTTTTGTATTGATTTTTTTCATGAGACCCAAGTCCACAGAAATCTTAATGATTAATTTTACATTGCGGTCTCTTAAATGTGTGCATGCGTGTAATGTCTGAATCAAGTGTAAACAATGACTTCTTCTTCCGTAATGTACTGTTAGAACAGAGGTGGGAAGGACATGGTCCAGGGACATCATCTGGAACCCTCACCAACCCCCAAGTTCCAATGACCAAAGTATCACTTCCAGTTTCAGAAAATGGTGAGTGTACAACCCACACAGACTCTAAATAGCCCAAAAATGGCTTCTGAAAATCTGTTAAAAGCAGTCATGACTCTTTCTGTGGTGACCATCTATAGTAATTGTTGCACAGCCACAGGTTTCCAAATTTTCTTGTAATATATTAAATGGCCCTGAACTCAAGTTCTTGCAGATTATTAATCTGAGTAGAAATATTTGCTCTTTGAAACTCTGGGGTCTTTTACTAGCAGAGGACTTTGAGATCTGATTTGTATGCTGTAAACCACAATAGATCATCAAACTAAGAACATCAAATACATATATTTCCTCAGATTGTGAAATAATACCTAAAAGCTGTAGCCTGTAAAACATGAGGTTTTAATGTTGCAGTAAAATCAATCATATGGCATATTTGATCATACTTGTTGTCCCTATGAAGACAGTGACAAATATGTAATTTACAATCTTGACTGCAAATCCAGTTCTTCAAGGTATCCAAGGTCAACAGGCTTTTACAATGAAGGTGTGATACAGGTATTTTTTAAAAAGTGTTTAATAATTTGCAACATGTTGTTGGTTGAACTTGGGTGGTAATGTTCTTGAATGCGCTGTAAGTTTTTCATATATATATATATAATAGCAGGTGGTGATCAGTAATTAGAATTAAGGGATGAATGTGGTTAGTTGGCTAGGTTGGCTTGGTATATAGATGTTCAGTGCTTATCTCAAAAAAAATCATTAAGGCTGCAATCCTATGTAAACTTAGCTGGGAGTAAACACTACTGAATTCAGTGGCATTTACATCTGAAGAGATATGCACAGGATTGCACTGTTAGTGTGGTGGTTTTGTGCAAATACTTTTTTTTTTGGCATGTTTTGGGTTTGATTCACAAACTATTCCATAAATATGGGAAACATGTTCATTTGTTACTATTTTGAATCTGCCTTTTGGTAGGGCTTTCTCCCTACTAATTGATTTTGCACTTAGGTTAGTTTTGATTACACTGAATTTAATATGACAATTTCTATGGGTATTTTTCCTTGAATTGTTGGTACTGGAGAAGATACAAAAATTTCAAAAAGGTATTTATTTCTGGTTAAATTATTTGTTATACTCTGATATAAATTATTTCTTTGTAATGCTGCTTATTAAAAAGGTTTCTGATTATTTCCCAGATGTTGTTTTGGAATTATTTCCTGCTTAAAACCAGAGTAATAATAGTTCAGTTTTCACACTGGGATATGCTGCCTGCAGCAAAAATTGTGACTAGCCATCTGACAGAGGACTCAATGCAAGTCACTAATATTAACAGAGCCCCAAAGAAGTATTAGAGTAGCAATGAGTAATGAAATGGCACCTCAGTCAAGATCACATGTAAGGCAAAGCCCCTTCTCACAGTCACATGACCTCCCCTCCACACACACACACACACACACAGACACCCTTCAAGAATGGGGAAGGCATTTCAAGGCCATACAGCAATGACTTGTTTCTTGAAAATAAGAAAAAGAAATTAAAAGCCATCTTCTCCTCCTTCTGAAAGTAGAAAGAGACATGTACTCCTTTCTGCATATCTTGAGAAATGCAATGGAATATGTGTGGCCTCCTTCCACAAGTGGCGTAGAAACTGGACCAAAATTCTAGGCTCATTCCTAATCATATGTACATATCTCTCATAGAGTCATGCTGTCTCTTTCAGTATCAATGGAAGGAGAAATTCTGTATGTGCATGCCTTGCGTACTAAGGCAAAGACTCTTCGCAGAAATAAGTTGGAAGCTTTGAGATGATTCCTCACATTCACCTGAGTTCCTGAATCTATAAATGAACACTATCTACTAAACATTCATATAATTTTATTTCACAGAGAGATAGTATTCTAAGTTCAGGTTCTAGTTTTCACTGTAAATAGAAAAATAAGGAGAACAGAGGCATTTTAAATTTCCATCTGAGATTAGTGTGTCTAAAACTGAATTTATGATCAATCTTATATATTAATAATCAAAATGGCATTATTAATAGTACTAACTTACTCTGAATAGAAAACCTAAAACTGAAGGACTATTTCAATGTTGACTAGCATTTTTAACAAACACATTCATAAATGCAAGTTCAGACTATTAAAATATGCACGATTCATGGATTCTGTAGCTGCTTCCTTGAGACTTCCTTCACCACATTCTGGCCAGAATATCACTAGGAAGCTACTGGCCAACATTCTAGATGAAACTGTGTGGGGCATTCATGCACAGTTCTTCAGCCCCACCCACACAAAGCAGTTGTCAGGCCTCACAGGTGTTACTCTAGCTGTTTACTGGCAGGGAAGAGGGAGGAGAACAGGCAGAAATGAAGTGAGGCTGCCTGGTTGCCCCCTCCCCAGTAAATGACTGGAGTAGGGCCCCTCGAGATGTGAAATCTGTTTTGAGGGTGTTTGGGGATGTTGCTTAAGGAGCTAGAGAATATTTCTTTGTACAATAACCAAAAACAGACATATACAGCTAGTTTTGGATCATGGTAAACTGAGAAAGGTACAGTGCGCTCTGAAATAAATTATTCTAAGCTGCTTCTGGGTCAAGAAATGTGAGATTTCCTACAAAGCAGTGTGAGCTGTTCCTGAAGCAAAATCAGTATAATCAAGTTCTTCTTCCTCTTCTTCTTCTTCCTCAATAAAATCAAATTCATGTTCCTCTCTTTCACCTGTAATGGAAAAAAAGTATATCCCATGTGATTTTTTTTTTAAAAAAATCATATTTTCTAAATCCAAAAATATTTTATCCACCTAAGGAAAAAAATAAACAGAAACTAATATTTAAAAAATAAAGAATCCATGACTTACTTAGATGTATTTATATTAAAGATAATTTCTATTAAATATTTATTAAGTTTGGATCCTGTCCAAGGAGGAAGGTAGGCTATTAAATTAAATTGTCTACTGTGTAAAAAGTACACACAATGCCAAGTTTCATTTGCAACATATAGATCCCACTAGAACAGACTCATTGGATCAATGGGATTTATGTAAGTGATGACTCAAGAATCGATTCAGTAGGTTTACTCTAGTTGAAATATGCTTTAGATCATAATTTTAGTTTCAGCAACATGAAATACTGCTATATCCCAACACAGAGAAATTCCAGGAGGCTGTGTAGTTCTCCCCAAGCATATACATCTCTTCTCCTTTTTACCCAGATGGTAATTACAACAGAACAAATGGCACAATTCAAGACAGTGTAGCACCTTCTTATATCTAGCTGACTTCGGTGTTAAGAGTTACATGTATTAGCATCTTACATTAAACCAATGGACCTTAAGATATCCTTAACTTTATTTTGCCTATACCTCTGTGGATAAAATAGGTAAGAAAATCATTTTTAGTGTGAAACCATGACTTCCTGACAGCTCTAAAGCTTACATTATATCAGGTCAGTATAGACAGTAACACAGTACAACACTAGTGTTAGTATTACTACACACAGTAGAATAGAAGTGGGTTTGGGGGAAGTGCACTGGATTTGTCTTCACACAATTCATCCTAACGTAGTGACATGGAAGACTTCTAAAAGAGTGTAGCAGAACCCTCTGCTCCGGCTTTGATGTTCTTGAATGGCATATAGCCATTATATCTGGCTGTTACAGGAACCTACATGCATATCCTATAGCTTCACCTTTGATTTTCTGAGACAAGCTACATGAGCTTCAAACTTAAGTTCAGAAAGTAGACTGCTGGAGGGCTGGACAGCATAGGTCTTCTAGTTCCTGTAACAACCTCAGTATAGCAAGGCATAAGGCAATTATTGTAACTGCAAAAGATCTCTTGCTCTTTCTAACAGCATGATGCAGTGCCGTCTTAGGCACAGCGTGTGTGTGCCACAGGAAAGGCAGAAAACAAGATCCTGCTACACCTGGATAAGGAAGAATTGTGTCCAACAATTTGCTGTTAAGCACCTTCAAGTTGACTATGACTTGTGGCAACCCTATCTTGCCATGTTCTTGGCAAGATTTATTCAGAGAAGGTTTACCATTGCCTTCGTCCTAGGATGAGAGCACATGATTTACCCAGGCTAGCCCAGGAGTTGAGTGGAGAGTCAAACCCTGGTCTCCTGGAGTCCTATTCAAGTGCTCAAAACACTACATCACACTGCCTCTCTTCTGGATATTTAGTGCAATCAAAAATGCTACAAAAATAATAATTCAAATGAAATTGCATGGGATTATTGCAAGATCATCTCGAGAAACTGAAAATGTGCCAAAATTGCATTTTTAAAGTTTTGATATATGCCACTAGTACAAAATAAAACTAGGATATATGAAGCTGCCTTATATCCAGATACATTATTTGTCCACGAAGACCAGAACTGTCTGCTTTCCAGGGTCTCAGGTAATGTTTTTTCCATCACCTTGCTGACTCTTTCAACTGAAGATACCAGGGGTTGCACCTGAGCTTTTCAGCCGGCAAATGCTGGCTGAATTCTTGTTGCTACACAACACTAATGTAAAAACCACTATGCAAGGAGTTGCACTTTCTCGGAGATTACACAAGGGTAGTATCATACCACAGTCACACACAGGGTGCTTTCCTGGCTAAGTGTTGTGTCAGAGATTTCTGTTTTCTAGGAAGTCATGTAAATATAGTCCCTACTGCTCAAGTGCAGTCTGTCACCAACTGTTCTCTCTCCCAGGACTCCTATTAGATATGTATTAGACATTAAATGTCCAGTTTTTCCATAATATTTTCTCAGTGTTACATTTCTGCATCATTACATGAAGGACTATAGAATAATAAAGAACAGTTCTTTACATCATCTACAATATGCCTGACTCCAACTAAAAGTCTGTGAATTATTTTTTCTTTAAAAAAAAGAAGGACTCTGTTAGTTAGCCTTGAAGATTCCAACCAATTAATTCTGCTGAAGAAAAGGTTGTTGTGGCCTATTCCAGAAGAATGTCTTATTTTAACATTCAGGTAAATAGACAACTCATTATAAGGACAATATACTTTGTGGCAAATGTCATCCGGTTTTCTGCAAGTGTTTATTTATAGTCTTTTGATTCGCCTTCCCTCCTACAGAGTGATTTCAATCACTCTTTCTCCAATCTTTGTATTCTTATTCATTAAACACTGAAAACAGAGTAAGAAAGAGGTTTTTACAGAGTCTTCCATTCTTGCCCAGTTCTTCCTCTATAGCAAGAAGCCGGTTGTATTTGGTCACTCTCTCTCCACGTGAAAGACCTCCTAGTTTGATAAACTTAGTTCCCAGTCCAACAGCCTTAGACAAAAAGAATAAATAAATAAAATGAAAATAAAGACCAGATTTTAAAACTCTATGGTTAAATAAATAAATGAATCAGTTTATTGCTACTGACTTAATTTCAGTACAAAGTATAATATAAAAATTGAGTACAAATTAATAGTATGCCGCACAAAAACAAACACACATACACTATTCACCTCTGCATTAAGGCCTAAAATTGAGATATCTGTCCTTATTACACTGCCAGTCCATACTTTGCGTATTTATTTTTGAAGGCATGAAAAGTTTTTCTTTCTTTCTTTGGGAGGCATGACTGGAGGTTTTTTTTTAAACGAAGATTATGTTGTCAGAAGCAATTTAATTTTTAATGTTATTATAAAAAATCTTATAATAGATTAAAACTCATCTTCCTGCTGATAATTTAGCTGCTTCTCACACATGAAACCCACAAGTTATTGGCAGAGATGCTTTGAGGAGGCAGGATAAGAAAAAAGAAGTTAGTCCTGAAAGCAGTGAGAGAAGCCACATCGAGTTAAGGGTCAGGAACAGCAGTATATTTTTAAAAGGTTGAGAAGTGAAAGCTAGGGAGGCAGTAGGAAGCAGAGCAGGGTGATGGGCTGGTGATTAGATAAGCATTCACACATTAATTTTGAATAAATTGCCATGTTAGTGACATCTCCTATATAATTATGCTTAACTACAAGAGACTAGCACAAGTCCATTAAGACCTGTTATAGAAGAAATACAATTACTGCTCTATGTTTTGAATAACTTACTTAACTTTTCCTTAAAATGTCAGCAAGAGACAATACATATTTTCAGTGTGCTTCACTTGTCTACTGTTGTGCTGCTTTCCCCCTTAAAGTTCAAAGATTAACTCTCTTTAAAAGCCAACTTTCTCCAGAAAGCCAATTTCCTAAAAGATTATATGTGACTTAACTACAGACAACATTTATACTTTGAACCAGTTCACAATAAAAAGCAGCATTTGAGCAATTGAGGAGCATTGAGTACTTACCAGATCCACAAGACTGTCATCAGTAGACTCTCCATCTGGACTTCCTAATACAGAAATGCGCTTCCGATCTATATGAGATGGAAAGGGTGTTAATAGTATTCATTCCTAATCTGTATCCTGCTTTCTCTGTCTTCTATGTGAAGTCATGTCTTTTTGCATGTGGTTATTGCAAAGTAGCTCTGTCTTACCCAGTATTGTTGTGTTTACTTAAATCCTCTGTCCACAACCCAGTGCAGGTTAAGGACTCAAATCTAGTACAAAAATGGGCACAGAGTCATTTAACTCTATGCAGGATTTGTGGACATTCTCTTTAACCACTAAAAGTAATCACTAAAAGTCTCCATAATTACTAGTAAGCAAAAAAAAAAAAAATTATTGATCAAGTCAACAGACCATATCAAAAACAGACAGTACCAAATACATAACAGAGTGTAATAAGTTTGAAAGAAAAGGAAAGGGAAACTCTATTATTATTATTATTATTATTATTATTATTATTATTATTATTAATCTTAAACAAAATTACATCATCAATTAAAATCACATTTCTTCCTTTTTCCCACATATTCCCATTCTTTGCTTATATTCCTCCCCAACATTCCTTTAAATTGCATTTCCCCAAAGTTACAGCTTATTCCTAATATTTTTGTTATCCATTTCCTGTAAATATTCATTTCTAATCTGTACACTTATTGACTATCATTACTAAAAATAATTATATTTATCTATATATCAAATATTTTAATTGCTTACATCATCTTTGATCTATATCGTTATCTTTTGTTTCTGTGTCTATCTTATCCCTTTATCTATCTTTTCTTTATCCAGTCTGATATCAGTTTCCATTATCTTTCTGTTTGTTGGATCATCTTATCATTTAATAGACATGATAATTTATCTATTTCCGTCATATCGCTAATCTTGACTTGCCATTGCTCCATGGATGGGGTTTCCCCACCCTTCCAATGCTGTGCAAAATACAATCTGGTGGCCGTAATCAAATATAACAAAATCTTTTTATGTTTCTTTAAATCCTTAAGGTCAGCGACCTTTTCAATAAATATAGCTCAGGTGTCATCTTGTATTTTATCTTTAATATATCTTGGATATGATTGTGCATCTTTCGCCAGAACATGTTTGCTTGTTTACATGTCCACCACATATGGTAATATGATCCTATTTCACTATCACACTTCCAGTGCTTTCCACTTCCCATGTGTAAAGTCTTTTTCATTTTCAATGGTGTCACGTGCCACCTATATAACATTTTAAAGAAATTTTCTCTCAGGTTCATGCTGAGTGTGAATTTTATATCCTTCTTCCATGGCGTTAGTCCATTTCTCAATTTCTATCTGACATCCTATATTCTGTGCCCATTTTATTGTTGTCTCTTTGATTGTTTCTTGTTCTAGGTTGAGTTCTAGAAGTAATTCATAAAATTTTGAGATTTCTTTGGGTTGATTGTTGGTTAAGATCTTGTCCAACTCATTTTTGCTAGTGTCAAAACCTAATAGGTGCTTATCCATGTTGAATCTTTCTCTAATTTGTCTATATGGGAACCAGTTCATTCCATCTCCCTGTTAATTCCTCCACTGATTTCAGTTTAGGTACATTTCGTTCCCATTTAATAAGATCTGAGTATTTAAGCAATTACCCCTTTTTGTCGGACTTATTTTGAACGCTTCCTGAGGGGAGGTCTATATTGGTAGTTTTGTGTAAAATTTATGATAGACTTTCTTCCATACTCTTATTAATGGATTTCGAATACAGTGATTATTAAAGTCTTCATTTACTGAAGTTTTGTTATAATTGAGATAGCCATGCCAACCAAATCAGTTATCAAAGCCCTTCAGTTGTAATAATGGTATATTTTCAAGATCCAATATTTTATCCATGTCAGAGTACATGCTTGGAAGTATAATTTCAAGGAAGGCAGACCAAATCCTCCACGATCTTTAGAGTCTTGTAGTATCTTCATTTTGATCCGGGGTTTTTTCCTGGACCAAATAAATTTTAATATTTCTCAATCTCATTGTCAGAAAGGTTTTTCGTTCACTATCACAGGGAGATTTTGAAACAAATACATTAATTTAGGTAATACAGACATTTCTATCATATTGATTCTGCCAATAGGGGTAAGTCAAATTTATTCCATCTCAAAAGATAATTTTTTATCTGATTTCATGTATTTTGATAATTATTATCGTACAATTCTGAAGGCTTTTTTGTGATCATAATTCCCAGATATTTTTCTTTTTTTGACAGTTGAAAGCCTGAGATCTCTCTCAATATTTCTTCTTTTTAGTACTTAGGAGTTTTTTTTTACCTTGGTACTATTTTGGTGGAACTTTTTTACTGGTCTATGACCGTAATAAACAATATCTATCTATCTATCTATCTATCTATCTATCTATCTACCTACCTACCTACCTACCTACCTATCTATTTCTTCTTCTTTCTTTTGCGTATTTATTGTAAGTAGCGTTGTTTTTTTCTTTATTTATTTTAACTCCTGCTAAATGTCCATATTCCTGTAAGATCTCTGTTAGTTTTGTTAAGGAGTCTTTTGGTTCTTCCATAAATAAAACTAAGTCATCGGTGAATGCCTTAAGTTTGATTTCTCCATTTTTCATTTTCATCCCCCGTATTTGCTCATCTTCTCTGATTTTGTTGCATAGTACTTCTAATGTGATTATAAATAGTAGTGGTGACAGTGGGCAGCCTTGTCGAACTCCGTTGGAAACATCGAATTGATTGGTTTTTTCTCTATTTATAATCAATCTCGCTTTCTGCTCTTGGTAAATTTTTTTTCTATCCATTGTTCAAATTTCCTTTCCACCTCATATTCTTCCATCACTTCTTTCATAAATTCCCAGGAGATGTTGTTGAACGCCTTTTCAGCATCGAGAAACTCCAAAGCAAACTTCTTACCAGGTTTTCTTGAATAATAATACTATTAAGGACTCTTCTCACATTATTTCTTGTATTTCTACCTGGGAGAAATCCAGTCTGGTCCTCATGTATAATATCTTGAAGTATCTTTTTTAATCTTCTAGCCAATATCGAAGCAAAGATTTTATAATCGATGTTCAACAGTGATATTGGTCTGTAGTTGTTTACTTCTTTAAGGTCCTCTCCTTCCTTGGGCATGAGAGTAATATCGGATTCTCCCCATGTTCCAGGTCTTCCATTTTCATTTATTCCTCTGATCATACTATGCAACGGTTTTATCAACTCTTCATGAAGTTGTTTATAGTAGAGAGGTGTGAAACCTTCGGGACCTGGTGCTTTCCCAGATTTCACCTCATTTATTGCTTCTGCGACTTCATTCATTGTGATTGAAGCATTCAACAAATTACATTTTTCAGGTGATATTTTGGGGATCCCCTGTTTTTTTAAGAAATCTTTTCTTTGTTGGGCTTTTCTAATTGAAGATTCTCTTCTCATAAATAAGTTGCTATAATATTCTTCAAAAATTTGTATGATTTTTTCCCTTTTTTATTTCCAGTATTATATTTCTTTCTTTTTTCTTTTTCAATTCATAGGCAAGCCATTTTCCAGCCTTACTGGCCTGTTCAAAATGAAATTGTTTGAGATATTTCAGCTTCCTTTAGATTTCTTCTGTTGCTAATTGTGAAATCTCATTCTGAAGAACTTTAATTGCTAAACTGAGTCTTTTGTTCATCGGGTTTCTTTTCAATTCACTTTGCTTCTCTTGTAGCTCATTAGTCAATCTCTGGTAGGCCTCCCTTTTTTCCTTATTTTGTTGATGTTGTTGTTGAATGAAGAATCCTCTCATCACTGCCTTTGAGGTGCCCCATATTGTACTCATATTCATTCCATTCATCATATTTTCCTTGAAAAATAGTCTTAAAGTTTCTTTGGCCTTTTTCATAATCTCTTCATCTTTCAGTACATTATCATTCAGGTGCCAGGAATAATGTTTTCTTGGTTCTTTAAAATCAAGCATAACTGGGTGGTGGTCCAATAATATTTTAGGTAGAATTTCAGATCTTTTAACATCTTTTGAGAGATGTTTCGAAATAAGTGTCAAATCGATTCTGGACCATGTTTGATGGGGTTCAGAAAAGAAGTTGAAATCTCGATCCTTTGAATGATTCAATCGCCATGCATCAGTCAATGATAATTGTTCCAATAGTTCAAAGAAGGTGTCAGGTAATTTCCCTTGTATTTTGGTCCTGGTTTTCTTTGCAATTTTTTTTGTCATTCTTGGTATCAATCATGCCATTAAAATCACCAAAAAGAACCACATGTTCATATTCAAAGTTCTGCAGCTTTTCTAAGAGGATTTTATAAAATTTTGACTTATTCTCGTTAGGTGCATATATTCCTACTAAAAGGGTTTCCGATCCCTTATAGCGTATTTTGACCCCTAGTATTCTTCCTTCTGTGTCTTTGAATATTTCTTTGGCTGAAATATTCCTCTGCACATATATTGCAATGCCTCTTTTCTTTTTGAGAAATGACGATGTGAAACATTCTCCTAATCTTGCATTTCTTAAATATTTTTCTTGATTCAGTTTAATATGGGTTTCTTGAATACAAATTATATCCACTTTGTATCTTTCTAATTGGTGGAAAATTTGACGTCTTTTGTATTGAGAGTTTATCCCGTGGACATTCCAAGGAATGGTTTTCATCTACATTTGCTTCCCTTTTTTCTGCCCTGCTTATTTCAATCTGAGTTTATTGGATCTGTTTCTTCTTTTCCACTGAGTTCTTCTTCTTCTTCTGTTTTCTCTTGTTCTGGTGTGTTTGACTTCCAATCTGAAGTGTCAAACAGTCTTTCATGAACTTTCTTTGTTTCTCAAAATATTTCATCTGTTTTTTCATAAATTCTTTGGCTTCATGTATTGATGTTATCTTGTAGTATTTATCGTTGAAATAAAAAGATAGTCCTTTGGGAAGCTCCCACTTCTATCTGATATTACTTTTTTGAAGGTTTCTCGTTAGAAAAGTATACTCTCATCTTTGTCGTAGGACCTGTGATGGTAAATCTTTAAAAATTTTAATCTCCACATTGTCTACTATCAACTTTTCTTTATAGCTTTGAGTCAGGATTTGGTCTTTTGTCTTTTCCTTTGTGAAATATATTACAAGGTCTCGAGGTAAACCTTTTTTCTTTGCTACAGGAGAATCAACACAAAACACTTTATCAATTTCAAGTTCAAATGTCCCCCCTCTTTGGCCTATAAACATAGCAAGTATTTCCATTACTCTTCCATATAAATTCTCTTCAGCTTATTCCGGTAATCCTAATTTTAAACATTTAAATCTCTGTCTCATCTCCATCTTCAGCGCTGTCTCTCTCTCTTTTTGTTGTTCTCTCATCATATTTTCTGTCTTCATTTCCATCCGTTTAGTTTTCTCTTGTACATCATCTATTCTCTTATCTAAAGATACAATGTCTTTCGACAGTTTCTTGAAATTTTGATTTAAATTTTCTATTTCTCTTTTAAAGTCTTGTTTCAATTCTGTATGCGTAGTTCTGATTTCTGTTCTGTTTGCTTTGAGTTCTTCCTTTAGATCATCCTTAAGTTTTTGTATTTCCTCAAACCATTTTGAGGGGTCCATAGTTTTTGAATCTACTGAGGATCTTCTGGTTTGTGTCTGTATTTGTAATTGTAATTGTATTGATTTTTTCTGGCCCAATGCCATGGTCTTTTATCTTTTACAATGTATAGGAGATATTGTCTTTTGTCTACAATCAATAAATATTCATGTATCTCTATATCAAATGTAAAATCTACTTACCTAATGTTCCTAAATAAATATACAGGTAAATATTCTACTCCTGCTCGCAATGTTCTATAAAGTAACATATTCTTTTAACAATGTTTTTATTATCAGTCCCTTGTATATCACCTGGTTGCTTACTTAAAATTACTATATAATATCTTGATTGGGACTGTTGTTAAACCTGTAAATACTTCAAGTATAGAATTATTTTATTCTAGGATTAATATAGCTTAAATCAAGAGAGTTAAAGAGTTAAACGGAATGGGGAATCAATTCTTCTACTAGTGAAAATTAATAATGGCAGTTAATATGTACAATCAATCAAGTTCCTATATTAATTAAATATTCTAGTATTTAAATTAACAAAAATACATCTATTAGCTTAACTCATTAGCGATTTCATCAGTACGTATGAACCAAGTATTTCCTTCTTATTTCTAATATAATTTCATTTTAAATCATCAATAAAATTCATTCAAGTCAATTATGTTTTAAGTAAACTTTTTCTAGATTTCAACTTCTTCTCATCAAGGCCTGTCCTGCAAATCTGTATTTCTTTTTTGTTGCTATCCTCAATCTCCACCTTCCATCCTGTCTTCCTCCTCATCACCGTCTTCCTCTTCTTTCCTCTTCTCCTCATGTTCCTTTTCTTCTTCTCAGTCCTTTTTCGTCACAATTCCCTTGTACCTTCTTTCACTTGCTTTACCGTCCTTGCTTTCCCTTTCCCTCGCCCTGGTATTTCAAATCATTTTTATTTCATTATCTTTAGTGAAAGTGAGGATTACTGCAAATTACCGTTTAGTCGGAGAAATGCTGTCTATCTCCTTCTCTTTCAAATCACTGTCCAAGAACACTGTCCAATTAAACTGTCTGTTCCATTCTCTGTATATTAATAGTCCAGTCGATTCCCCATAGAATTAATCCTCTATTTGTAACGTAGTCCGTCGCTCTCTACCGTTCCTTTTCCCATACAGTCCTTCTCTCTGTCTCTTCCACTTTTCCCTTTTAACTTTCACTCAGTTCCTAAAAGTCATCATGCTCAGTGCCATTTTCCATTCCTTCTATCTTCATCTATTTATAGTCCCCGCTGTCCTTAACACGTCAATATGATCAGTATGGTCCTCAAAAAAATCCTTCCGAATTGGTAAACCTTTAAATAATTTTACTATTTATATCAATTCTGTCAATTATAGTTTTTAACAGTTTTTAGCAGTTTTTATGTATTTAAACCTATTCCAATTTCCTCGCTTTACCTCATTTTTACCAATGCTGCCCAGAGTTCCATTCCTCTGGCATGTCAGCAGTCTATTTCTTTCCTGGTATTTCAATCAAAGATGATTTAAAAAGAACAAGGATCTTTAGTCCAGGTTTGGCTTTGGGTACACACGATTCCTATTTGCAGTCTTTAAAAACATTGCAGCCGGTGCTTTATAGGAGTATATCCATGCACGAGCCCGATGGCGTTTCCACGCTCCGCCAACTCTAACCCATCTGCGATGGCTCCTCTCTCTTTCTCCTCTTCTTTGCCTTTGCTGGGTTGAATGTTGACTCTATGAGCTGCTCCAAGTCACCTCTACACCAGAGGTGACTGTCTCCCCCGAAAATCTCAAGATTTGTGGTGTTTTTTCCTACTCAGGCTCAGTGACAGCCTGAGACAACTTGATCAGGCTGTCAGATGTGCCAACATCGCAACCAGAAGTCAGAAAGGGAAACTCTTATAGTTTTTAATTAGACATTTTCATTAGATATTTTTCTTTTTTCCTTAAACTGGCTACTATAACTGAAAGAAGGGCAATCTTCTGTGTCACTAGATGGTTAGAGCCTTGCAAAAGAAAATTCAATTTGTTACCAACACAAAACTACCATGTATTGTATGCCTTCAAGTCACTTCTGACTTATGCCAACCCCAAGGTGAACCTATCATGGGGTTTTCTTGGCAAGATTTATTCAAAGAAGGTTTGCCCTTGCCTTCCTTTGAGGATGAGTTTGACTTGGCTGAAGTCACTCACAGGGTTTCCATGGCCACGCGGGAATTCAAAGCCTTGAGTGTAGGCTGTCAGGGATTCCAGGGAGGGAACCCTGGGAAAATGATCAGCCCACTGCAAAGATGTTGCATCATGCCCCAGCTGTGGGTAACTGCAAGGTTGCATAAGAAACTGGGGTCATGTGCAGATGGTAGAGGGAGGTGTGCAAACCTCTACCTGATTGGTTGCAGATATGTACATAACAAAGCAATGCCAGTATGTATTTGTCTTTTGACCAAACCTGGTGCCTGGCGCAACTTTTTGTCCATCTGTCCTATGTTTTGTATATAACAGAACTTTGCTGCAAGATAAAGTGCCTCCTGTTTTGGAAGAAACTCCTCTGTGTGTGAGTATCCTTACTGGGGAGCAAGGCTGCCGCTGTTGGCTCGCTGAACTCTGGCTTTTCCGCTGCTTTTCCGTGGGGTTGAAACTCCTATCATCCCCAACATAGGCCACACTCAAAAACATTACACTGGCTTCCTATGGATTGCTAATTTTGGAAATGTATTCAGTGTCATGAGCCAGGCTGATCTCGCTCCTTATTCGGACTTGGAGTCCGAGCCTGGGGAGTATCCCTTGCAAGGGCCTTCAGGAGAGGGGTCTCCTTCAGAGCCTAGAGAGAAATCTGCCTGCGACTCCACAGCTGTCCCTGGTACAGAGCCCGGGCCAGCACCTGCAGCAGACGTTTGCACTCCAGAGGCAGAGCCCGGGGTTTCTGACTCCAGTCTGGAGGTTGCAGCGGATCCTCTCCCCACGTTCCTCCAGAGGCAACTGGAGAAGGGGGCGGTCCGGAGGTCTCAGCGACTGCGGGAGAAGCGCTTGATGAATCAGCCCTGAAATCTTGAGAGGCTCCAGCTGTGAGCTGGGCCAACGGACATTTGATCGGCCTCAGCTGGGCTAAAACTGAGTATTTAAGTCAGACGCTGTTGGGGTTGGGCACGGGGCAACAACTGTCTACCAACCGTGAATCTGCGTCCCGTGTCGGGGGCTCTTTGTTCCAGTCTGACCTCACTGCTTTGAGTTTGCCGCTCCTGGAACTTTGCTGTTTGTTTACGTTGACATTTGGTGAAGTAACCTCTTTGATTTATTGCCACTAAAGCTATAAAACCCCGCTTCTGCCTCCACGTCTGCTTAGCCGCCGCCTTGACATTGACATTCAGGACATACAACTAGCCTTTTGTTACATACCTGAATACTTCATACATGAATATAGGCTTTAGAATTTCATTTATTTCAGCACCTTTGTTAGAGATTGACATTTTGTAAACTTCCAGTGGCAATATACCATATACATTACACATAAATATAAAACATTACATACTTTTCACATATTTTTAAATTCAGTTCCTTTTGCTCTCACCATCTAAAAGCTGAGTCATCTGTACAAGGTCAGAAATTTTAGTTTCATTGACATATTTTAAGACGAGACCCCTGCATTTAGGTGTGCTCATGCTATTGTCCTCCAGAAGTTTAGAGACATTCCTGCAGCAATCTTCTGCAATAAGGTAACATTTAGAACCCAGGGTATTACGCAAGACAATCCACTGCTGCTTGTCCTATACAGATTGAAAAAGAAGCGATTAACACGCGTAGGGATTGATAACAGAAAGCACGAGAGGTCAGGAATTATAAAAAGGAATAAGATGCCTTCAGAATTAACTTCAGTACATCCTATGTGTGTGTGTATTGTTGTTGTTGTTGTCATTGTTACCATTTATATCCTACCTTTGTCTCAGTAATGAGATTCAGGGTGGCTACCAACAAGATAAAAAACTAGAGAACTACAAGAAAACTTCAATAAAAATACAAATATAAAAAATTAAAAAACAATTAAACAATGGATAAAGTTAAAAACATTAAACATTAAAAAACATAAAAATTCATTAAAAGACAACATACAAACCTTAAAAACAGCACTGCACAGCATTAAAAGCCCATCTGAGTGAACTTCCAAAAACTTGATAGCGTAAAAGTATCTTAAATAACTGATAGATAGAGAGTAAAGATGGAGCCATTCTGGCCTCCATAGAGAGGGAATTCCAAAGTCTGGAAGCAGCCTCTTGTCATGAGCCAGGCTGAGCGTGCTGCCGGTTCAGTCTTGGACTCCGACTTAGACTTGCACTCCCAGCCGGGGGAGGATCCCTTGGAGGGGCCTTCGGGAGAGGGGGCTCCTTCAGAGTCTAGGGAAGAGTCTGCCAGCGACCCCACAGCTGTCCTGGGCACGGATCCCGAACCAGTACCTGCAGCAGATGTTTCTGCTCCAGAGGCAGAGGCTAGTGCTTCTGACTCAACAGAGGCCGGTGTTTCTGACTCCAGCCCGGAGTTTGCAGCAGACCCTCCCCCCACGTTCCTCCAGAGGCGGTTGGAAAAGGAGGCGGTTCGGAGGTCTCAGCGGCTGCAGGAGAAGCGTCTGATGAATCGGCCCTGAAGTCTTGAGGGGCTCCAGCTGTGAGCTGGGCCAACGGACATTTGATCAGCCCCAGCTGGGCTAAAGACTGTGTATTTAAGACAGGCGCTGTTGGAGTTGGGCACGGGCAACAACTGTCTATCAATCGGGAATCTGCGTCCTGTGGCATGGGCTTTCTGTTCCAGGCTAAACCTTGCTGTTTGGGTTTGCTGCTCCTGGGACTTGGTTGTTTGTTTTGGTGACATAACCTCTTAATTATTACTAAAGCCATAAACTCAGCTCCTGCCTCTGTGTCTGCTTAGCCGCCGCCTGACATTGACACCTCTGAGAAGGCCGTCTCACTGGTTCCCACCAAATGAGCCTGAGAAGGTGGTGGAACAGAGAGGAGAGCCTCTCTAGATGATCTCAGAGCTCTAATAGACTCATACAGGGAGACATGGCCCTTCAAACAGCCTGCACCCAAGCCACATAAGTCTTTATAGGTCATCACCAGCATTTTGAATTATGCCCATAAACAGACTGGCAGCCAGTGGAGCTGTTGCAACAAGGGAGTTGTGTGCTCCTTGTAGCCAGCCCCGGTTAACAATCTAACTGCAGTTCCTTGGGCCAACCAAAATTTCAGAGCACTTTTCAAAGGCAGATGGATGTAGAATGTGTTAACAGTAACCCAAACAGGATGTAACCAAGGCATTTGCTACCATGGCCAGATCCAACTTCTCCAGGAAGATGTGGGGCTGGAGCATTAGCTTTGCACTAATGCACTCCTGTTCACCACTGAAATCTGGTCCCCAAGGCTCAGGGCTGAATCCAGGAGTAACCCCATATTATGAATCTGTGGGTGTAACTCCATCTAACACAGGATCTAAAGAACCTGGGAGTGTAACTTCATCTAACACAGGATGAATCCCTATTCCAGATCTGTATTTTGACTGAAAAGGAGCACCTCTGTCTTGACTGGATTAAGCTTCAATTTGTTTGCCCTCATCCAGTCCATTACAACTGCCAGGCACTGTTCTAGCACAGAAACAGCTTCCTTGGAATTAGGTGGAAAGGAGTAATAAAGTTGGTACATCAGCATACTGGTGACACAGGGGACAAGACCTAATCCACCCAGTCATTCCTCCTCTTTCCTATTTAATAAAAGGGCAAAGATCTAGTACACATGTGGTGGCACTTGTTTCTCCAAGGATCCTGTCCACATCCTCAGGCTAAACAAACTGAAAAGAATCCACCAACACTGGACAACACTGGGACCCATCAACTATGGTGTCCAAGTCAGAGCAAATCTGAGCAATTTTATCTGCAAAGTGCTGGGCAAATTCTTCAAAGCATGCTAGTGACTAGCTTAAGTTCTCTTTTGAGTCAGACTGTAATAATTCCCTGTGTTTTTGTACGGTCTTAGCATCAGTGAATCTTTAAAAGGTTACAGATCCTAGAATCTTTCAAAGTTATTTTGACTTTTTTTTAAAAAAAATAATCTTTTTAATTTTTTTTTTATTATTATTTCTATGTGTCTGGAGGGTCCCAAGGATACAGCAATTGATATATTTTGGGAGTGGAGGGGAACACTTTCTTTTTTCCCCAGACCTAAGGAATGATAATGATATCACATGTATATGTAAGTGCTGTAGCTTTCTGAACACATTTCAGGACTCTACTTTTGGCCTATAAAGCCATAAACATGTTTGGTTATATGTCTTATGCCTGCCGAACTAAAGTTAACTGAAGAAATGTTGTGTAAACTATTGCCAATTTCTAGCTGTCCAAATAAGCAATGCAATTTGGAGAAACTTTAAATTCATGTTGAATACTGACACTCATACAAATGCCTTGACACTGATTTTTTTTCTATGAGACATGTACATACACACACACACACGGCAGAGAAAGAGAGAAGTTCACTGAGATAAGTGGGCTTACCCCATAGAGCACTTCTGTTTCAGTGTATTCAGTTATTATAGTCACTGAAATCCTGCCTTTCTGGTTACAAATCGTTCCATGGCAGTTCACATGAAGATTAAACAATAATACATATGCTTAAAATAATATCAAATCATTAAACAATGGATGAAGTTTTTCAAAAATAAAAGCAGCAAGTTGAATGCCCCAAAAACTTGGTAGAAACATATTAATTATGACTGGTCTTAGTTAATAAATGTTCTCTTCTAATCTACAATCCATTCTGATTCTCTCTTTATATCTCTCTTTTGCCCTCACTTCATTTCTGAAAATAAGATTTCAGTAGGATGTTAGCAGACCTCATACATATTAGCTCTTAGTCTGCTAAAATGAGATATGACCACAGAAACTATTGGAAACTATGTTACTTAAACAGGCACACTTGAGTTAGCATATTCTCTGACCAAGACGCACCTTTTTTATGCCCACACAGCCATAATTTTCCATTTTGTCCTCAGTCTAACTGGAAGTTTTTGGAGGATTCAGGACTGGGAGGGTGGTGGAGGGGTGCTAGAAAAACATATACTTCTAGTGTCTGCTTGCAATAGTGTGTCTGCTTTGAGATGGAAAAGAATGGGATTTTGCTCTTTCCAGTCCTATTATAGCTATATGTGTCTGGCCAGAACAGGCACCAAAAACAGCAGTTGCCTCTAGAATCCCTCACTTGGCATGCATGAACAGCAAACAGGGAGAAAAATGGAAAATCATATAGCCTCCCTTTAACCCCCCCAGCTTGTTAAAGAAACATAGATCTGTACATCTGGCCATGAAAACAGAAATTATATTAAGAGAAGGCTAGAAAAAAAACAATTATTTTTGAGCTTCTGAAGATGCTTGAAAGTGATCTTTTATGCAAGGCTTATTCAACCGAGTTGTTTCATTTCACACGAGCATATCACTAGTTTTGGATTAAAAAATTGCTGAAATATTTTGAACAGCAGGAACCCATCCCTATTCTTTTCATGTTATTTCTTTCTTTCATACAAAATTTTTTGCTAAAGAAGTAAAGCCCAGGAACATATGAACTTCGTTAACTGAGGGATACTTGTACATTCATCACATTTATTTGTAGCAGGGCCACATTGCCAAGGGATGTACTTCAATGTGATTTGAAGTATTGCTTCCAGAGGTTCATGTTTTGCTCATTAGAAGGTCATTTTTTTAAAAGCTATGATTTAGAAAAAAAGGAGAAAAAAAAACAGCTCCTACCTCTTTCCTCAGTGGATCTATAAATGTTATGATAGAAGGGAATTTATTAGTCAGTTCCAGGTATACATCAACCATTTCATCAGCGGTTTTGTGTGTTCCAAGTAGTATTTCATATTTTCCCTTATTCTAAAATTTAACATATTGGTAAGTTACATCAAAAGAGAAACTACGAAATCAACTTTTTTGAAAGTAAAAGCAGGAATCACGTATAGCAGTCAGACACTCTGAAAAACCACAAAAGTGGTCCCTAGCCCTGTTTAGGCATGAAGAATCCCTCCCTCCACCTTATGTTTCCTTCCCTTTACAGTAACATCCCTTTAACGTGTAATACAACCACAGGTGTGAGTGGACAAAGCACTGATAATGACATAGAATGTTCAAAATTAAGATAATTAAAATGAAACTTACATAGTCCATTAGCTCATGGGCAGCACAGTTTAGTCCCAAGTACATATCAGTTCCTAATTGCAAGGAGAGATTTGCGCAAGCTGATTGGATCAAATTCAGAGGATGTTCTACGCTTTCACTCCCAATTACAAGACAGCCTAAGTGAGACATTTTTTTAAGAACAGGGAGCTGCAACACAATAATAATGTTGATATTAATTTACATACACTCACATACAACCAAGCGCCCCACCGAACTTGGCATAACACACATTCTTCTCCACTTGTATCACACTGTCATCACTATCTCAAAGACTGTGCAGGTACTATATCACTTTCAGGTTGTTTGCTCTTCGCCTATATATACATTTTGTAGGATAGTTATTCTGAGACTGCTCCGTTCATTTATCTTTGAACTTGATAGTTAGCAGTGCTTATACATCAGGTTTGGTAAATCATGTGGTCCTCTAGATTTTGTTAGACTGCAACTCCCATAACCAATGGTAAAGAATATTGAGAGATGGAGTTCAACAACATCTGGAGGTCTGTGCGATTCCCATTCTAGCCTACATGGAGGAAATCAGGTTCTTGAAACAGCTTGGTTGATTAGCCCCATTTTTAGGGATATGAAGGCAACAATTACTAGGAGAAGCTTCTACAAGCCATCTATAACGATAATGTCATATGCTTTTTCCAAGGCATATTCCAGTTTGAATTATTGTCCAGCCATTTTAAGGACACAACATTTTTTTAAAAGGACGTGAAAACATATTTTAGTTTTTTAAACAACTGGTAGGGGGGAAAAAAAGAATGAAGCCATCATTCTGCTTCCAGGTGATTCAAGCTTACTTCATTTTGATCCAATCAAAATGAAGTATAATTTATATAAATTATATTCAGTGGAAGAGTTCAAAGCATGTGACTAACTTAGAACTTAAACCACTAGGACTTTAAAGAGCTTAACATCAGCTAGTTTTCAATGAAGTAGCCATGTTAGTCTCTTGCAGCATAAAAAGGAGGAAGGGAGCGGGAAGAAAAAAGGAATGTGGCAGCTCCTTTAAGACCAACTGTTTTTTATTTTAGCATGAGCTGTATCACCTTGTCCAGGCCTTTGAAAATTTAGGGCAAGGGACACGACTTGCATCTTTCTGGATTCTATAACATTCCATCCTGCTCCCACAACTGGATAAATAAGCTTTATAACCTGAGGCTTTAATAGCAGTCTGTACTGCATCTGAAGAAGTAGGCTTATATTCACAAAAATTCATGCTAAAACAAAAACCAGTTAGTTTTAAAGGTGCTGCCATCTTCTTTTTTCTCCCCCCTCCTCCTTTTTAACATCAGCTAGATTATGAATAACTGAAGCTATCTTCTTCCCTTATAGCCCTCTTATGTTTTGTTTCCTTAACTTCTTTTGCTTAAACACACACACACACACACACAAGTCCATTAAGGAGAGAAAGATAGACTAGATGCAAACTGTGTTTTGAATGGCAGAACTAGGAATTATGCATCTAGGACCACCTCTTGTTTCATTCATTGTTTCTACTGAATAGGCATAGGTCATGTAATTGATTTCTGACACATCAAAACATACTTCCTTACACTGCATTTGTTTATATTTCTCTCACATGGTACCTGTACCAAGATTTTACCAAAAATGAACTGAAATACATGCATAGCCCCCATGAGTAGTCTCTGAGAAATGGCTGCAAAAAACAGATCCCAGTTGCCAGCAAGGCTTAGTGTCACAGTAAGGCAATGGCAACCATTGGGCAACACAGGTTCCTATCTAGCCCAAAGATGAAGCTGGGGCAGCCCTGGAACAACTAGATCAAGGCAGCTAAACTTCATGAGAACAACAGAGCTGCTGTGGAAGACGTCTTCAAGAAATCTAGTAAAAACCAGGAAGCAATGCAACTGTGTAGAGAAGGGAAAAAGAGGAGAAAAACAACAATGAGATTGGTGCAGAAGGATTCTTAGTCAGGGACAAGGCGCACTTCAGATGCAAAAAGGTGGCACAACACAAAGAGCCAGCTACTCTGATAATATTGAAAAAGGTATTGTTGGCATGAGCCATGGATGGCATCAGAGGGGAGCAATGCACAGTGCCAGCTGCCAGCACACAGCAGCAGCAGCGACAATGGTCCAGCAGCACCACCACAGGAGGTGTGTGCCACACACTCATATACAAACCAAGCAGGAGAAACTACAGACCAAACCAGCGTGATTTATCTGATTTCTATGAACTGATCTTCTTGGGAATGATAATTTTTATCATTCTAGTGATAAATTTTATCATTTTAACAAGCTAGTTGTTACAGATTTAAGAGACAGGGGACATCCTAGCCTCCTTCCCAACCTCCTTTCCGAACATGAAGTGCAGTTTGAATGTCTAAAATCTGGGTGTCTACTGGTTGACGATATCCTCTTGATGAGACAATTTGAATAGTCCTGAGTTCTGTCAATGGTACTAGAGATTTACAGTAATATTTAAATGAAATTTTATGGACCAGGAACAATCCATTAAACTTGCTAGATTATCTTGCTTCTTTGGAAGGGAGTCAGTGCTGCATTTTTGCTAAATGTATTCTACTACTGGCCTCCTAGTATTTAATTCTGTTATAAAATAATGATAAGAAGCAATCAATTATATTCTGCTCTAGAGTACAAAGGCAATACATGCTCTGCTTTGGTGTATAACTAAAAAGCTCATTCCAGCAAATCAGTGATATATTTGGGTCAATACATCACAACCTGTTATACTGTCATCTTCTGATCCTAATAATTATGCTTTGCAATAACCCACTTTTAAAATCAGGACTGTATTATTTTTCTCCTTACCGGAGCCCTTTTTACAGCATCGCGTGAAGCAGGCTTTTTACTCTCTCCCATGGAGCTAGGCTGTTGCACTGGCTTTTAGAAATTGTTTAGAAAGTCATAAGTATTGAGTCAAATATTAACAAAATGTTAGCTATACTTTATCTTAACAACTTTGAGAAAATTATACAAAATAATATTAAGGAATAACATAATATAATATTAAGGAATACACAGACAAAATTAACATAAGCAGTACACAAATAAATCTGAAACAAAAATGCACTGTTTAATAGCAAACTAACAAGGGATATCCAACTCAACAGGTTGAATAACATCACTGAGTTTAAATAAGCTGTTTTTAGGAAATAAAACGAAGCATATAGTTCAAGTACAAGAAATACAAACAATCTCTTTAACAGAGAACCATATCATAAGAGCTACTGAAGTGGTCTTTACTTCCCTTGTGTCAACAGAATTTAACACATCTCCATAGGTGATAGTATCAAAGTTCTTGAATAAAATAAATAAATTGGAAGCTCCTTTTAATGCCACTGGAGCAATATTCAGATAGAGAAAGGTTATACAACTTTACCCCAGCTGTACTAAACTAAAGTAGATACTTGTTTGTCACACTAGTGTGAGAGAAAGACAGAAAGCCAATGTAGTGCAGTGGTTTTCAATGCTGGACTAGGACTCTAGAAAATGAGAGTTCAAATCCCTACTTACCCATGGAAATCTACTATGTGACACTGGAAAAGTCACATTCTCTCAGCATCAGAGTAAGGCAATGTCAACTCTCTTTTAAATAAATCTTGCCAAGGAGACCCTATAATGGGGTCACCATAAGTCAGAGTCAACTTGAAGACACATAGTAACAACAACAAAGCAAACAAGTATCTAGTATCAGCTTAATAAGTCTGGAATAAAGCTGCACAACCATTCTCTATCTGATTTAATATTGTTTCTGTTGCATTAAAAAAGGATTTTCAATTTATTTAAGACCATCACCTGTGAAGACACTCATTCAAACTATTTAGGGAACAACAGTCACAGAAACCAAGAATCCTGAATAATTGAAAAAGTAAACTTAACAAAAAGGGCAGTATAGTGCTCTAACTCTCCTAAAAAATTACTAAATATAGCACAGTATTGCAGTGTTGCCACAAAGAGTCACTCCTTGCACAGTTAGATGTGCATCTGATCCAATCAGACATTCCCACCTCTCAAGTGTCCTCCCAGCAATGTGTTTTCCGGGTTTTGGTGTTGCTAAAATTATAAGGATGGTATTCTACTCTGTTTCACTCCCACTTTACTATTCTTTTCTTTCACTTATCCCTGAGAGAAGAGTCATCCCTGTTAGGGCAGATGGATCAGGCCGCCAAACAGTTCTGCTTGGCCTGTCAGCTTTGTTTCCAGGATAGAGAGGAATTCAAATCTGCCAGTCCAGCTGTTATTAATGGGTTGGAGTTTGTCACATTAAACAGGAGAGATCCACAATTAAAAAAAAAACTCGTAGCAAGAAGTAACCCTGTGCAGTTATCCATGCTTTTTCACTACTTCATTCCATTCCCCCTCCCACCTAGTTTTCTGCTTGTTTGTTTTCCAGAACAGCCAGCTGAGCACTCTCAGTCTTCAAGGGACTAGGGCAGGGTTTTCCAAACAGTGTGTCGTGACACATTAGTGTGTCACCAGAATTGTGTTGGTGTGTCGCCTCCCCAGCCAAGAACCCCCCCCCCAGCCTGGCTCACTGCCGTCACTCTCTCTGGGGCCTTTCCCCGGCAAGAATGACAGCAGTGGGCAAGGACAGGGTGGGAGGAAGCTGCCTTTCCCCTGCTGTTGCTCTCTCTGGGGCCTTTCCTCGCGAGGGCGATGGCAGCGGGCCAGGATCACGAGAGCTGCCTTTCCCCACCCTAGATATGCCTCTGGGTACCTTCAATTTGCTAGTAAATCTGAATTACTGTGTCATGAAATGATGCATCTCGGAAAAATGTGTCACCAACATGAAAAGTCTGGAAAGCTCTGGATTAGGGCTTTGTTCAGTTAGAAGAAGGATCATTCCTGAAGCATTTTTCTGAAAACTTTTGGTGTCCCCTAAACTCGCTGACCTCTTGCTTCCTGTGTATGGACAGTGCTAATGTATTTATTTACCAGCAAATGACATTCACTGCAATATTAGAAATAGTTTAATTTATAAACATTTTTATCATTTTACTCACAGGTTCTACCAACTTCATCAGTTGTTTCTGAATATCCATACATCTTTCTATAGCCTGGAAAAACAGATGACAGCTCTTAAAACCATGCATTTGTTTCTATTAGAAGTACTATTTTTCAAACTTTTATCTTTGAAAGAAAGTAGCTTGTATGCTCATGAAGCTGTAACTGTTTACTGTAAATAACCTGAGAGATGCACTGCTACTGGCATCCAGGCTGCAAGAGAGGTTGTGGATAACAGGCAACCTAATATGACAGGTGCAAGTAGTTATGTCCAGAAGTTAGCAGGCAGTAAGTAGGAGTGATTAAACAGGAATGTAGGATAATATGCCAGTGTGGTGTAGTAGTTTGAATGTTAGTTTAAGGTCATTTCCGCACTAGACTGTTATAGCGCTATTATTCCACTTTCAACATCCTATGGAATCCTGGGGTTGCAGTTTTGGGAGGGGCCGGGATTCCATAGGATGTTGAAAGTGGAATCATAGCGCTACAACAGTCTAGTGCGGAAATGGCTTAAGACTCTGAGTGACAAGGGTTCAAATCCCTATCCATGGAAACCCACTGTGTGACCTTGGGCAAGTCACATTCTCTCAGCCTCAGAGTAAGGCAATGGCAATCCGTCCCAACCAAATCTTGTGAAGAAAACCCTGTTGTAGGGTTGTCTTAAGGTAATCGCAAGTTGGACATGACTTGAAGGCAAACAACAACAACAACAAGGATAGTACGCAGGACATTAGAACCATGGAGAGAAGCAAAACTAAAACTAATGAACAAATCACCTTATGCATTACTCCAGATTAGTCAGAAACTTACTGGGCTCTGCAATAATAGTTCTGTGGAAGTGTGCTGCTACCTGGGGAAAAAATGGCATTGTTCTTCTTTTGACATGTACCTTAACACTGAATAAGATAGATCAAGCTTACAATCGGCTCTGCTACTATGCTACTGCTATTGAGGTTCCGAGTTGATTTTGTCAATCCACATTTAGTTATGCCATAGCCTTACTGTGCTGTAATGTTAAACCTTCATCATTTATCTGATGTCTTAAGTTTAGTAATTAAGGGTCTATATCAATTCCCACTCGGTTAAAAAGTAAATGACCATATCGAATTGAACCTGATTGTCCCATGGTTTTATTCCTTTCACACAACTTTGAGCATATTCACATGAATGTATCACCATATATCTTTTAAGGGGAAAGATAAACAGAGGTTGTCTGGTATTGTGATGAATGAATATACTAATCTATCAAAGTTAATTTCACACGGCCATCTTAAAATCACTGTATTTGTAGCTATTTTCTTTCTCATTCTGTATCTACTGAATGACACATATTACTTCTGAAGATGAATTCCCATGTTTTGAAAATGAAATTTCCACTACAAGAACTCTGAATCTTTCTATTGTCATTATTCCTTGTTTTCCCTTACTCACAAAAGGCATAATCTACTGTGAACTGCCTGGATACAAATGCCAAACCAATCAAAGAGAGGTGCATTAAAGGTACAAGATCAAATCAGTTATGTTTAAAGCTGCATTCACTCTTATTCTATTTAATAGCCAACAGATATAAGCATACAGAACTGGGTATATGATTATGGCCTAAATAAACAGTATTTATTTATATACTTATAGTTTTTACACATCAACACTAACTGACTACTGTAAAGATCTGAAAGACCTATCTCACCCTATGCAGCACTTTGAAAATTTAGGGCAAGGGACATGATCCGCATCCTTCTGGATCCTATTAGATTATGTCCCACTCCCACAACTGTATAAATACACATTTCGCCTGGTGCCTTTATCCTACTCAGTACTGCAGCTGAAGAAGTGGCTTTATATCCAATGAAAGCTCATGCAAAAATAAAAACTAGTTAGATTTAAAGGTGCTACCACACTTCTCTTTTTCCCCCCTCCCCTCCTTTTTATACTTCTTACATGATGGTTATAATATGGCCAGTGCTTTTCAATACTGCTTATATTAAGATCAAAGTGGGGAAAAAAGCAGGTAGTACTTGTTTAATTGTTAGCCACGCTGGGGGTATAAGCATCACTTCCTTCATCAAATTCAGTTTTCCAGGTGATGACTTGCCACAGTTCAAAACTGTTATCATCGGTAATGGCACAGCCAGTTCTTTAGGTGCTTCCTAAAGTAGATAAAGGGCATAAAGTATATTTAGTGTTCACTGTGAAAAAAAGCCTGATTCTACATTTGTAATTCCACTGGTCCTTTATAAATTATTTTGAATTGAGTTGTACACCATCTCAGTCAGAAAGGTGTATTAAATACGCAAATGAACTGTGCCTTATTTGCAACTGTGACTGGCAAGCAAGTCAAAGCTTCATTGCCTCACATAATTTGCTAATGATCTGTACACTCCTATTAAGCTAAGTATGTATAGGAAAGCATAGTTATCTGTAGGATAATAGAAAGAAATGCAAGATCCCTCATACATCATTGCTATGTTATCAAAGGAGTCCTTTGAAAGTTAGGAGCAGACAAGATGAATTAGTGCATCAGCACAGAAGGTCTGAGTTAGGTCCTAACGCTCTAGCACAAGGACATCAGTCAGAATCCTTATGATCTAAGGGTGTCCTAAGGATTTTAGCACAGAACTAAGTCAAGCATCTTCACCACTTGTACTAGAATATAGTTCTCATACACTTTCCACAGACATTAAGCAAAAGATTTCACAGATCTTAAGAGTGCAAATCCAACTATCTGTCTGGATTAGTTCAATTATTTCCATCCTGAATGGGTATTCTGGGACTACATGAACAGAACGTCAAAATCCTGGCAAGTACCTGATAGGGTTTCAGCAAAGCAATATGCAAGTACAAAGGTATCTCACGAATGATTGCTGCAGTCTTCGCAAGAGCAAGTGATACACACCCAATAGCCATACTTCCCTTAACTATTGGTTCAGTGGGTTCTGCTGGCTGGATTGGCTTCTCCATCATAGAAGCCTTCTTCCCTGAGAAGAAGAAAAAATATTTGCACTATTTTACTGCTTACATCATACAGAACATAGAGAAAAGGAAAAATGGTGGGTGGCAAATGAATTATCTATACCAGGATTGGGGAACCTGTGGCTCTTTCAGAGGTTGTTGTACTGCAGCTCCTGTTAACCCCCCGCCAACAGAGTCAGTGATGAGGGATTATGGGAACTGCTACCCAAAATGGTCTACAGAGCCATACTTTCCTAACCAGTTTTATACCATTGAGTCAAAGGAAATTTAACAAAGAAATGTATAGGTTCTTTTTGCTACAGCAGTTCTATTGAGTTAAATAAACTAATCAGGAATTGAATGTTCTGAGGACTAAAATCCAAATTATGCTTTAAATTCTGTTGTATTTAGCAACTTTATTCAATGAGCTTTCTACCATTAAATATTTAGACTTTAACCACTTTTGTCCCAAAATGTAATCATCTGCTATTTCAACTGCTGCCCTGGTTTGTTTCAGGCTTGGAGAGAACTATTCTCATTTCTCTCCTTTCCTTTTTCCTGATTCTTGACATTATGCCCTTTATCTTCCAGCAGTCTTAGATCCAGACTTTTACATGCACAAAATCCAAGGCACATTTTGAAAATTACTCAGCTCCCACTTAGATACCTTAATAATGGCTAGATTTTTGAAATACGGAACTTAGCAACCATCAGTTCCCACTGTGACATTTATGTCCTGAAATCCTTATCATCCAATGGTTTACTTTGATTCCCAAACAGGAGCTGGCATCTTTTGAAAATCCGACACTAGTTGTGGGTGCTGAGCGCCTTTGAAAAATCTGACCTTTAATCCAAGCACTTAATGGTACTTTTTTACAGCAGAATATAAATGCTCCCAAGTGCAACTATAGAACTCTATGTAGAGATACAACTAAAGAGGTCTCTAATTTGAAGCACACTGCACATTTGATCCTCTTTATATCCAGAATGCACAGCTAAGGAAAAATAGGGATGAGGTGTCAAACATGAAAAAATAGAATTGAATATGATGCACTCTTCACAGACACTCAGAAATCAGTTTAATTCTTCACAGAATGGTAAGTTCTACTTATGGAGATTGAACATTCCTTCTCGCGTCTATTGATCCTATTAAGAGACTAACCACTGAATATTTTCTGCAAGAAAAGTAAAGATATGCTTATTTTATTTTCACTTAATTGTGCAATACCCCCAAATACTGATATCTGAAGTGAGAATGGAATGGTACATTGTTTCCCCTCTTCAACAGAAACCTGCATTGTGCCCAGGGAGCCTGATAGCTGATGGCTGCAACAGCGTGTAAAACAGCTCAAATCAAGGTTTTCTGCAGGTGTGGAAGAGCTGCCTTAGATCCACTGGAACAAAGCTGTGGGTTCTTCTGGTTGGATTGGCTTCTTAATCATAGAATTTCCCCAAATGCACAAAGGGCCCAATCCAGGTCTCCTAGTTACTACAAACCTGGAGTTGGTGTAGCTAATTCTCACCCAATCATGAATCCCTGCTGTCAATGAGTGAGAAATTAGAATAACTGGGATCCATACAACAGAAAAAAATATAGACAGAAAGGAAGCATTAGACAGCCCAACATGAGCCAGTAAGAATATTGGTAAGATGATAGATCTATCATTCCACTCCTTCCTAGTGCCATTTAGGACTGAAAGCAGCAATTAAAACTATGCAACATGTGTTTTCAAGGTATCAGTACAATTTCCACTACATTTATGACTCAAAAAATTAAACTAACAACAAATGTGAACATGAAGCCTCTAAGAATATATATAACTGTACATTTCCTTTTTATTCAATAATGGAACTGATCACAGTAGTTATTCAAACATTTAGAGGCTAAGAACAGAAGCACTGGGCACATTTGCCTCAGTTTCAACAGAGAGCAGTGGGAGACAGATTACCACATTGGCTCCCAAAGATCCATATGGGATTTTTGTTGTTGCTGTTGTTGCTTCCATAGAAGGAAAGTCTTGTGGCGGTTTTACCTGGCCGGCAAATAGATCAGCTGGCAGGCCAGCAAAGAGCCAACTGCTATGGCTCAAGACATCCTCAGCAGCATTTTCCCCTTTGCCTACCAAATGCAGCCAAATCAATTAAAACCTAACAGTGGATGGTATGCTCTTTCACATTCCTTCTATTGATTTGTTAGTAGAATCAAATGAACCCTAAAAAAAAAAAGAGTTGCACTCCCAACAAGGAGAGGGTACAATGAAAACATTCTCCCCCTCAAATATGAATTCTGCCCACTAATGAAATTCTGATTCAATCCCTAAATTTCTAATACTGCAGTAACTTAAAACTTGAGGTGAACATTTTGAAATACAGTTTAGGCATCCAAAGAAAAAGGGTAGGCACAGTTACCACGGCAATGCAAACACAGCAAATGTAAGAGTTCTAGGTATGAACCATTTTCAGTTTCTCACTCTCTCCATTGCTAGAAATTTGAGAACTGAAGGAAATTTGGGGGGTGGGGTAGAATTCTTACTGGAGCAGGCAATGTCCTCATTTCCCAACCTCACATCTACACTTTTGACAAGGTGTAGGATGCATTTTGATGAATGTACGCTTCTGATTATCTGAGGTTCATGTTATATACACTTGACATCAGTCAAGAATGGAAACCTGGAATCCAAAATGATTTAAGGCAGCATTTCCCAACTTTTTCTTAATTGAGAAATCCAAATGCCAACACCTCACATATGAACAAAGGAAATCCTATTGGGATCACCACTCCACCATCCCCCATTCCCTCATGTACAGATTCCATGGCTTTTCTTGTTATCGTGAACTTGGGAGTGTGGCTTTACTTGAATTGAAGCATTCTCATCACACAATGCAGTATGAGCAGAAATAAATAGGCTGAAAGTGGGAGCAGAATCCAAGAAGGAAAGCAAGAAGGCCTTCTTGGTGGCTGCTCCCAGGCTATGGAATTCTTTTCTGGGAGATGCTCAGATGGCCCCCTTGCTGCTGTATTTTTGCCAGCAAGCAAAGACCTTCAACAGGCCTTCAGCTTCTAACAGGTTGGATCAGTGGAACTGGTGTGTTGGTTTTTTAATATAATATAGGCTTTAATATGCTTTTAATTATTCTAAACTAATGTTTTTAAGTAGATTTTTGTTTAATGCTTTTAAATTTTTTTCTACTCAGATAATTTCAGCTATTTTGTTTCATGCAGTCGGTCTAGGTCCAACATGGGAGAGAAGCAGGATGTAAATAAAATAAAAATAAAATAAATAATAAGATCAGTTGGGACATCCTGTGCAGAGTTATGTAAGCAGCAATGTTTTTTGGAAAATTATGCAGATATTTGTCCCTTCCACAACCACGTTTCAATACAAAAAGAAAAAAAATATAATACCAAAATAGCATCCCTTTTAAGAACTGAAATTGTCTGTATCAATGCTTCTATTTAATAACCTGGTTTGGTTGATTTCCTTTTTCCAGAAGTTGGTGCAACAGGTGGAGGTTGAGAAACAGGAAGCACTGCCTCCTGAGTTTCTTTGTCTTTTTCAGCTTCCCTTTTTCTTTTATCTTCTTCGGTTTTCTTTGAAAAATATTCACTGGGATGGAAGAAAGTGGTGTGAACACTCATTGTTTGGAACAGGACAAGTGCAAATTCTACAAGATGATGGATGGGAAAGCTTGAAGTCACACAATAAATACTAAACTGTTTAGCTCTGCTTCTGCTTTTTCTTTTTCTTTTTTTTAATTTTCAAATTTAGTTTTAAGTTGCATTATTTGGTATGCTGTCTTTTTATGTAAAGTGCTTTAAGGGTTCTCATTAGGACCAAAAAAACACTATATAAAAAGCTTTAAATAAATAGATAAAATAAACAAAGGACTGCTGTGGGATGACAAATCAGAGTTAGTATCTCTAACAACCATCAAACATTCCTAGCAATTATTCTGCTACATGGAATAGTGGAAATGAAACTTGCCATCATCATGTTGTTTATTTAGTCTGAGAGAATTATAACTATTCTGACTATAACCCAGTGAAAATAAGGCAGTTGAAACAAATCTGCAACACACAGGGGGCTGTCCTCAGTAACTGTGCAGAACATTCAAGTGGTCCAAAATGCTTCTGCCAGATTACTGTCTGGGATTCTCCCAACACAGCAATCAACCCCATTTACATTTGACTTGTATCAGTTATCTCCTGGTTTCCAGACCATAATCAAGACGTTGCTTCTTACCTTTGTGGACCATCTAGTTCTATATATGCTCCCCCAACAGTCTATTCACCATATGAAACCCTACTTCAGATACCTCCTCCTACTGGCATTTAGAAGGCAGGCACAAGGAAGATTAAGGGATGCCATCTTTACAGAGGCCAGTGTGTCACCATAACAATATATCTTTTGACACCTAATGAAAACCTGGCTCTTTTAAAGAGAGTTCTGTATCAACAATTAACTGCTATGTTCATCTTTACCATTTTATTATATTGTTTTCAATGTGCTTTTTATTAGTTTGTATTTCAATGCAGCAAGACACTTTAGCAGAAGATGTGAAACAGGCATTTAAAAAAACTGATAAATTCCTACAGTGGTTACTGGTGCTTCCTTTGGTCCTCTCCAAAGTACCTCTGCCCATTATCATCCCCGCTGAAAGAACATGGTTCCAGGCCGTGGAACGGGTTTTCTCAGCTAGCAGCATGACAACTGCTCTATTTGCAAAGGAAAAAAACTGATACAGGGATGTCATTCAGGCTCATCATCTATGGCTAAAAAAAAATACATATGATAACTCTATCAGATGGCAAACAGTGGGGTAACATAGGGCTGTTCTTAAACAGTGATTTTAACATCTCAAATTCTGTATTATAGGATACCTTGTGGTAGCTGCAGCAATCATATACTTTGGCTAAAGTGGGAGGGAAAAGAGAAGGAATCCCAATGCATAAACTATATTTTAAATTTCAATTTAAAGAAAACACCAGCAAGATTTGAAATATATCAGAAAAATAACTGTTTATGTTCCCTGTGAGATGGTCCTTTTCAGTGAAAGAGAGGATGAACATCCTTTCTATCATGAGTTGGTCCTTTACCTTCTCCAATAGGCAGGAACATGGAAGTGCTGTTGAGACATGGAGAGCAGCTCTCTACACACGGTCAGTTGTGTTACAGCTCTGATGCTCCTGAAGAAAATTAGGTATGTTTTTCCTGTACTTTTGTAGCAAGAAACTTGATCTCTTTACTCTCACATGCACACACACCGAAAAAAAACCCAGCAAAATGTAGTGAAACAGGAAGGAGTACAGAAATAGGACAACTGGCATGTAAGTACTGAATTAGAAAGTAGATACCCTACATTCTACTCCTTGAACACAAACTATTTCCATTTATTTTGCCTGAGTGCCAGCTGTCAACCCAGAATGGGGAGGATGTTCATGCCCTCTTCCACTGAAAAAGTCCCTCTCACAGGTAAGACAAACAGTTCTTTTTCCAGTGGAGAGGGGAGGGACATCCTGTCAATTATGGGATGTAAAAAAAAAAACCTCCCTTAATTGGGTGGGAGAACTAGCACTTAGGGAAAAAATTCTCAATAATCAACATCCTCCTGAAGCGCCTGCCACCCAAAGCAAAGGCATCCCATCTGTAATGCCTGACAAATGTGAATGGCAATTTCTTGGTTGTTCCTCTGCAGATCTCAACCAGCAATATGCTGGTTGCAAATGCTGCCAAAGTGGCCACGCTCCTGGTAGAGTGTGCTTGGATACAGTTCCCATGGAATTGTAATACACAGTGATACTGCCTCTGATCCACCTGCTCAATGTGGAAGTGGACATCTTCTTTTTTTGGGAGCACTGACTGAAAAACACAAAAGAGATTCCACCCACCAGAAACTAGTGGTTCTCTTCAAGCATTCTTTGATAGTCTGACGAACATCCGGGGTGTGCCAGATTTCTTCTAGGGGCTTTACAGTCTTGGAACCCAGAAAGGGCAGTATTATCTCTTGCTCTCTGTGAAATGGTAGACTGGCACAAAGGTAAGATCCAGTCATAGTCAGATCAAATCAGGTCTTATCTCACACAGTTCCTTTCTTGCTGAACTAGCTCCCAGCTCTGAAATCCTGTGCACTGACATGATGACAGTCAACAGGATCACACTCCAAGTCAGATGCTTGAGTGACACCTCCCTAATTGGCTTGAACAGGGCACTGGAAGCACCTTGAGTCCCATGATGAAAACCTGTGAGCTATTGGAGGGGCAAAGCCACAAAGCCAAGGGCCAGAGATGTAATAGGCCCCCTGAGGGAATTATTATTTAAAATGAAACTATTTAGACTACTTAACGGGTACTTCTGCTATTGTCCTTGTCCTGGGGGAGCCTGAGAGAAGAGAGAGAAGACAATTCCTTTGTGGAACAAACAGTTCTTATTTTAGTGACTTCAGAAAAAAAGAGAGATGGGAAGTCCTGCGTGGACGGAGGTAACCCTTTTGCCTCTGATTAGAAAACTTATAACTCCCTCTAATTCTGATGAAAGCCTCTAATTAGGAGAAAGGTCTATATTCGTTACTTTCCTTCCTAGACAGGCAGTTCTTTCCCCAGGGTGGGGGGTGAGGGGAGGGTTGTCTCCTGGGAAATGCTTACGGGGGGGGGGGGGCAAGCTACATTTTGGGAAGTAACATGCTAGGACTCCCTGTATTTCTTACCAGGAATTTGGCTGTCCTTTCTATCCATGGGAGAGAGTAGACTGGTACTGTTAATGCCTTGTACACTGATCTAAATCCCCCTCATAGTGTGCCATGGGATGGGAGGCTCTGGACTTTCACCAAGTTTGAAGGGATTTTCCTGGAGATCTCCAGCTGATGTTAATCACTGCATATCAAACTGAGTCATGACTGGAGGAAGAGAATGTTTCTCTTCTTGCTTAGGTCAGACCTGAGTTTCCTCATTCGTTAGACGTTAAACAAATCCGAAGTTTTAGAGCAAGGGGTGTGACTTATGCCCTAGTATTGAAATTGAGAGGAAGAAGGGCTGGCACGAGCCATATGAGCTAGAACTTGCAACAATTTGTTGACCCTCTGCCCTAGACTGACACTGCTGCTTGGCATCTCCTTTAGCAATGACAATGCCCAGAGAAAAAAGGGCTCTGGCCCTAGTAGAAACAGCAAGGGGAACCCTTGAAGAGAGAAGGAAGAAGCTTCATGCACCTTTTAATGCAGTCCCCTTCCCCTTAAGTTTTGAAGCATCTCCTCTGCTCTGGCATAAACCAGGGAGGAAGCAAGCAGAAACAGGGTATACGTTAGGCAAAGGATCTGTAGTTTAAACATCGCATTTGGAGGACGGTGGGTCAACTATAATAATTAATATTTAAACACATGCTGGAAATAGTCTGTCGGAAGCAGGGCTGTTCCTCTGTATCCATACTACATAACAATTTTGACAATTGCCCTTTTTGAATCTGCCTGAGGAGGAGATGTTTCTCCTCTCTTCTACATATATGACTAAGAAAGCCTGCCTTGTGTAGTAGCTTCTTGCCAGGCAGCTGGAATACTACTCCTGGGTAGAAATGCTTGGGAGCTGTTGCTACTGGTGAGCAAGCAGCTGCATATGCTCATGACTAGAGAGACATACCAGCTCCAACTGTTGGCTGTGAGGTCTGGAGGTAGGGTCTTGGAAGTCACCTACTCATAAGTAATGACTACGCTGGAGCAGGCAGGCTTGTGAACACCAGCTCCTCATGAGCAGGGAGGTGCAACAGCTGCAGTTACCCATGAGAGAAGATGTGCAGCAGCCCAATAACAGGCTGGGATTATCTTTATGTTGGAAGGGGAGAAAACCTAGGGCTTCAGTCTCACTTGCCCCTTCAGATATTGCCTGAGATCTCCAATGGGTGATGTCTGGAAAGAGGGGCTTAGTTTTACATGATCCAGCACAGGGATTGCAGCTGCTTCCACACTCCTTGAGTCCACTATCTTTCTGCCCTGGGCAAGGCTGGACAGTTTCCTCCCTTTGAGTCTTCACGGCATTGTCAGCAGGGTTGTCCTCTGTCTCATCTCTGGCCTCCTAATAGGTTGGGCATTAGCAGTACAGCGAAGTTACATAGTACAGGAATTTTTCCTCACCTGCAAGCCCTGCATACATTCTCCCACTGGCTTTTCTGTAAGGAAAGCAAGGCCCTGGGCATGCCTGGACTAGCCTCTTTAGCCCATGAGAAATAGGCCATAGTGGGTAAAAAGGTCCCTCCATGTGAGAGGAAATTCCCACTGGCAAGGGATCTTGTTGTTGTTGCTGCTGATGCTGTAAGAAAGATCTTATGAAGCCTCTGGCAGGGTGGGGCCTGCTAGGTTAGCACCCCCTTCTCAGCAGAAGGGGTTTTTGGATTCAGATGAGTGTAAATTGGTAAAATGACTATTTGCCATGGCTCTGGGGGTTGGAGACGTTTCACAACCCATACAATGGAACCTAGGCTGTGCAAAATGGTAACTGTTCTTTTATGAGGCAAGCTCTTTGAGTAGTAAAAAACAGCAGCCACAGCCTACTTCCACTGCTTCTGGAAGCATGGTGGCTATGGTGGAACATCAAGGGATGGACTTCCAGCCCAGTTCTTTCCGCCCGCCCACCCACTCCCATGGCACCTGGTGATATGTCCCCATCCATTTCCCAAGTAGCAGGGATAAACAGCATGGCTCTCTGGACACAAGGTTCCTTAGCTAGACCCAAAACTCTGGAAGGGGGACAAATCCTTGCTGAATTGGGGCCTATCAAACTCACATCCTCCATAGATTGCTTGGCTTGCTCCTCCGCCTCTAACCCTGACTTGTTTTGGGCTGGGTGCTAGTGGCATGTTTGGGTGGAACACCAGCTCAAGGCTCCCTTCCATCCTACTTGCCCTCAGAGAAGACCCCATGCTCATCCAAGCCTGGTTGAGGGGACCACTGAAGGTGTGCAGAATACCTGGCAATGCTGATGCTTTCCTCATCAGTTGGTGCATTCCCTTTGACAAGTGGTTGCTCTAAAGCCAGAAGGTAAAGGAGAAAGATGCCCTATGCTCCAGTCAGCAAATGCCCCAGGAAGCAGATGGTTTGAATGCAAGAGCTGCTGGATAATTTAGACAGTCCAGGTCAGTCACAGGTTACCCATAAGGATGAAGGGAGAACCAAGACAGTGGTCTTCAGCCAGATCAGAAATTGCATAGCAAGTCAGTAGTCCAAATAAACAAAGCCAGTGAGGAGTAAAACAGAGGTGTAAATAGTGTCCCCTTGACTTTCACGAGGGTTCAAGGTGCAGAACCCTCATGAAAGTGAAAAAAAACACAAATAACTCTGCCCTACCCAAATAAGCACTCCTCTTCCCATTCCCTTCCAGGGCTCCCACCCCCTCATTCACTTGTGTTTTGCCTGTGTGCTTTGCCTTCCTCCCAAGCACCCAGGCAATGGACAAGCGAATGGGAGGGGGCAGCCACACATCCAGAGAAGGTGGGCATGCATGCTTTCCCCTCCCTTCACATGCATTTTGACCAGGTGCCCTGCCTTCCAGGCCCCCAGGCAATAGGCAAGTGAATGGGAGAGAGAGAATGGGTGGGGGGCAAGCAGGAGCCTCATGAAAAATCAAGTTTTCAAAGGTCAATCCCACGAATGTGACAGGAGGACTGTAGTAGCCAGTCCAAGGCCCAGAGAAGACAAGATGGCAAAGATTGCCAGTCACCAAGATAAACGGTTGGAAGCAACAAAGTTGCCAGTGAACTGATGGAATATTTATAGCCAGGTGCCTCAAGGCAATCAGTATTTCTTACTTAAGAGCCTCTGGGACTGACATAACTTCTCCTTATCTCTCCTACACTTGGCAAATGGTTGCACTGCCCCTTTCCAGCACTGCACTGCTGGAAAGTTGGGTCCCCCCTGCCTCAGCCCCTCTGCCTCAGAGAGACCACCCACATCACAATTTGTAAATTCCTGGCATTCTTGGTACTCCAGTTCTGTATCTGAATCTTCCAACTCTAGGAGGTAAGTTATGACAGAAGCTGAGTTATAACAGAGATTACCAAAGTGGAAAAAAGGAGGAATGGAGACTTCAATTGCTTTTCTATTTTGTGAGAGAGAAAGAAGGTGGCAAAGGAAAGAAAAATAGCAGGAGAGAGAGACAACATGAAACTGAACTGAGTGCATGCTATTGGAACAAAGGGAGGAACTAGAACTAGGCACATAGAGAGGGTTACTCAACCTAGAGGGCATTCTCAACAAGACTTCTGTGTTCCTGCCTATCTGAGAAGGCAAAGGAACAATCCTTCCCAGTCCACTGGAAAATGAAGGCTAGCCTACGGATACGTTCACACACTTCCGTCAGTGAACAATTTCTGGACATGGTATACTTGGTCAACCTTATTGTGCCTCAAACTTACCACACTAAAGTAGAAATATTAAACAAGATATTACAGCAATTCTGTACATTAGATATCTCCATCCATGAGTTTAAGCTCTCAGGAATGAATACTAACCCATGCAGGATTACAGGAATCATATCTCAAGCTAATTCACTTCCATCCTAATATAAGTAGCCTTGCACATTCAACATTCTGGAATTTAGGCCCATTCCACACTACACTGTTATAGTGCTATTATTCCACTTTCAACATCCTATGGAATCCTGCGGTTTGCAGTTTAAGAAAATGCATTTAGATGGATGCGAGAGATGAAGTACAGGTCCACCATGCTGATCCACCTCCTTTCCCTCACTTTTCCCTGACCTGGTTTGGACCCTGGGTCCCCACTCTCCCCACCATCCCTCAACCCCCTTCCCACAAACACACACACACATTTTGATATTTGCAGTTTTTTCACTTTTGGAGGGTCCTGTGTCCCTAGCCTTAGCAAATGTGGAGGGCCAAGTGTACTTGACAAATTTCTTTGCAACCTTTAAAGTACAGCTTTTCAATTTTTTAAAAAATATGCTACATGCTGTTGAAAGATTCACATAATTGTTGAAATTACAACACAATGAAATGTCAAAAGAAAAAAACAACAACCCTGCATAATAAGTAAAACAACTATGACAGACCTACCCTAGTAGCTTGTCGATGTTATACTGGTCAGTAGGTTGAAGGCCTCTGAACATTTCATTCAGTGATTCATTTATCCATTCAACTGCTGTATTTAAAGATTCATGTCTTTCCTTTTCATCAGCATCAAATACTTCAGATGAGGCATTTTCAAGCATTTCAGCATGAGATGAGATCATGCTGGAACAAACCCTCTGTAGAATATTAAAGGTTTGCTTACTATTGAAATTTCTCATAATAAAGCATGACATTGAGATTCTTCTGTTGAAGGCTTATTTTTTACTAATATACGCTTGGCATGAGGGATTGCTCCTTCAGCCAGCCTGAGAATGTGAAGTATTTCACCCAGGTATTCAAGAAATTTTTACCACGTGAGAATTCAATTCACAGCATTTGATTTTATTTTCATATCTTTGCCAATATAAAAAAATATGTTTATGTGAAGTTTTGACCAATGCACACACTCTAGATTATACCGTCTTATTTATCCTTTACTTCTATTTTGAATAAGGCTTAGTACACATTTTTCAAAAGTAGAAAGAGAACTACAAAAGGGAGGGGAGAGGGACCTTAATTGTACTATTCAGTCCACTTTAATCCTCCAATAGGAATCACACATTTTGTTGAGATTTACACTTCAATGACAAATAAAAGTTACAGAACTTTAGCAGTAGTGCCTCAGTACTCTCCAATGCGGCCTATCTCCCACTTCAGGAATTGAAGCATAGTGCATCAAAGCCCCCAGTCCTGTTTTCAAAATTTTTTAAAAAGATAGTTTCCCAATGAATTATGGCAAGACCTTTTGGGAAGGGGCTTCTAAGAAGCCTACTGTTTAGAACTTTGAAGTTTTCATCTTGAAAATGGGCACTGTAACTACAAAATGCTGTCAAGTTCTGAGTTACCTACCACTGTTTTCTGATGAGTTACATCTGCCCCCTCCCTTTTTTTAATTTTAGCAAATCCAATTTTAGAATTTCAGTGTGATACTCAGCAGTGCATCCTGAACAACAAGGAAAAGCACTCTGTCAGATTTTGTGATGCCTAGCACAATGTCCCAATGTGGCAGTCACAGAAATTAGGTTTTATTATTATAGGTGGGTTTTAATTTGTCTAAGTTTTTCTCTAAATAATAGTCAGTGGAGGGTCAAGAATCACACACACTTTCTCCTACTGCTGCAATCCTGACACAAATCTGTTTTTAGACCCTTGAAAGTGATCTCCACTATGGAACAGAACTTTCTATTAACACCAATTGCATTTACCAAGGCTGATTTTTTTGTCAGGTAGGAGGGAGAAGAGTTTTTAAAAACCCTTCCTCATACTCTGGCAGGCAAAATGTGGTGCTCCAGATATTGCTGACCTGCAGTGTCCAGCATTATTCATAGCTGACTTTGCTAAGATTGATAGGAGTGGCAGCTCAGCAACACCTGGAAGTTTGTATTTTGTGCACCCATCATATATTATTATCTCAATCATTATCAGCATGCACAACCCCATGACTCTTACTTGAAGAAAAACACCCAGATACCCATGTGATGTAATGGACTTTTTGTACATGGTGAATAATATTGGTATTTGAGCAAGGAGCTGGTGGAAGAGGATGAGCGAATTGAATGTTGAAAGTGAGAGGTGATTGGTGGAATGTTTGAAGGGATTTGAATAAGGTTGTCAGCTGATAGTTGGTCTGGCACTTGAGGGTTTGAGAGACTGGAGGGTAGTGTGGGATGAGTGACAATTAGGGTTAAAAGAGTCAATCAGGTTTGAGAATTAATTATGAGTGGGGGTTGTTTAAAATCTATTAAATTATTAATCTGTTTTGTTATGCTTACCTTTTGTTAATACAGTTTCTGTGTATCATGCTTTTGGCCTTCAGAAATGCTGTATTTACATAAAGATTGAGTTCAGACACAGTGTCTGTGGTGGCAGTAGTGAATGAGAGAGAGTTGGTGTCCAGTGGGGACAAAAGTTGCATAATATCCCACACAGGAACTTTGAAGGCACCACAGTTGATGGCTGCCGCAGTGGGACAAGGGGAGGTCCTTATGTGGGCAACAGAGGTGGGGTTAAGGGAAAACCCTCACTCTTAGTGATAGCAGTCTTCATATATGTGGCTGTGATAATCTAGGCAGAACTTTCCATCTGGTGAGAAACATGGTGGAATAAGAGCTTTACAACATGTAACACATTCATGCTACTTTAGCTTGGCCCAGAGAGCCAAGCCCAACTGAGTTCATACAAACTCATAGGTAAATACTGTTTGGCAACAATAGCATCTGTGCAATCTGCCAGTTGGACTTCATCGCTTTAGACAGTGAATTAACTCATTGAAACTCATACCTTTTCACGCTCCCTAATTCGGCAAGACACTTCCACTTCCAATGCTGGCCGACCAATCCCATCCAGAACCCTTTTCCCAATTAATTTGCATATCACTGGAGGTTTAGATAATCCACAGAAGTAGTTTGCCTTGAAGATAACAATTACTACAATTAGTTTTGGTTTGCTCGTGCCAGCCCTCAGGAGAAAAAGCACAGTCATGAGACGTTGGGAATGTTTGGTGAAGTTGAATGTGAAGGATTTAGACAGTGATCCACACATTTTGGCTGGCTATGATATGAATTTTTTAGTAGCTAAAATTTTTGGTTGCCTTGATCCTGTTTCTAAATGCAGAAGAAAGTCTTATTACATGAAACCCTGCTTAAAGTTCAGTGTGGCAGAATGATGGTACTTGCCCTTTGACACAGAATTAGAGGAATTGTTCATGCCTGCCAGAGTGTTACTCAGAAAATAAGACAAACATATTGCCTTCCAGAACTGTCCACACTATCATCAAAATCCCATCCTCCTCCAAGCACAGAGAAATACGGGAATCTGCCTGTGATTTCCAAATTAAAAGATGGGCTTGCCATGTCTGTGATGGAGGTTATGCCGCAATGTGGTGAATGCACTGAGGTCCTAACAGGACTTAATTCTGAGCAGTCAGTTACAGAACAGCACTTTAAGAGAAAATAGCGACAACCAAGGAACAATATATTTCTAAATGAGCAAAGTTTTAACTTGGGTGCATTAATTAACGCAGGTGCTAATCCAATAACAGCTCCTTAGAACACTTACTTACTGTAGTACTGTGGACATCTAACAGGTTAGCAAGTCTAGTTCAACCTACAGGCACCCATATAATATAGTTTCGTTCATTTCTGCTGAAAATCACACATGGAAAGTGTGTGAGGTCTAAACTGTACAACAAAATATATAGCAAACCTATATAGCAGAATAGTTTCTTGAAAGACCAAGGTAAAATCAAAAATAAAATCCCCACACACAAAAAAATACAAATGGTCTCATATTTTACATTTTAAGAGTTTTTTAAATTTTATTAGAATATTTATTCTAATCACATTCAAAATGGTCATTCCCCAGTCCCATTGATCAGAATACATACATTAAGACAGAAGTAGGTTTTCTGAGCACTGCCAAATGTGTTAATTCAGGTAGATGTACAAGAACCAAGAGCCTTTGTTTAAGACCTTTTGCCTTCTCCAACAGTTCAGGATTACAGAGCAAAGTAGCACACACTTCAACTGTATCTGTCTCTGGAAAAGTCTATGACTTTTGCCCCATTTGTCCTTTGGGGACTCCTTGTTAAAATACTGTTAGCCTCAATTGCTAGCCTTGTCATTCTCTGGGCTTCAGCTTTCTCACAGGAGGCCTTCAAGTTAAATCTTTGCACATTTATGCATATGCAGGAGGTGCATATTCATGAACTGTAAGCCACTGTGCAGTTCATAGTCCATGGTTCAACACACTGTACCTGCTGAGGGACAGTCTGAACTGCTGAAGAAAACACTGTGGGACAATTACAATTTCTACTGTATCTTTAAGCAAAAGAACAAGTACCCTCTAGGTTTTTAGGTTATGTTATACTATTTAATTTACAGTAGGACCTCCTCTCACATGACCTCCACATGCACGAATGAGAGGTCACATGAAACATCATGCCCCATTCTAGTCAACGGATAAACAGGTACATGCCCATGCTGCCACAATGTTGCATCCATTGACTACGATGGGATGAGACGCTTCACGTTTTTGTTTTACATGCAGTTTCCTGGAATAGAACCCCAGAATTTATCAGGGTGCACTGTATTTCTATTTAATTTATACCCCACTTCCCTCCCAGTATTGGGCCCAAAGCAACTCGCAGTATGTTAAAATAAAATAGTTAAAACAATGGATAATACAAAAGTTAGAATCAATTAAGCAACAAATCATATTGAAAACAATATTTGAAAACAGTTTTAAAAATCAGATAAAATATAGTAACAATGATAAAAAAATACAGCACATTCAAATTAAAAGACCTCCTACAACTGACAGTTAACATTCAAAAGCCTGGTTAAAAGGAAAAATCTTTGGCTTCTGGCAGAAAAAGAACAGACAGGTGGCCAATCTCAGTGTGGGAGCAGCCACTGAGAAGGCTCTCTCCCATGTCATCACCCAATGTACCTGTGATCTCAAAATTCAGGCTCATATAGGAAGGATTTTTCAGTGTAACAGTACACAGGTGGAGTATCCCTTATCCAAAATGCTTGAGACCAGAAGTGTTTTGTATTTCAGATTTTTTTTCAATTCTATTTTTTTTAATTTTGGAATACTTCTATTTGCATACACATAAAATACATTACTGTACAGGGGATCTTTGGGGAGCCCATGAGCAAATGAGCAGAAGTAGTGCAGCAGCTGCCTTGAAGGAGGAAGGAAGTGGGTGCTAGCAGGCTCCCTGGAGATCTCCTGTACTGTATTTTTTTTTTCGAGTACATGTATCAAGTCCCTTACATCCTCAATTTCTCAGATCCTCAGTTTCTCTCCAGACTCACATCTTATACACAAGTTATGAACAAATGAGACAAAAAGCTGGAGAGAGACTGAGGATCTGAGAGATGAACAAACAGGAATGCCACAACCTCAATGCCACAACCACAACCACAACAGGAATGCCACAACCTCAAAGGTGGAAACAGGCAGCTTCTGGCAAAAGGTTTCAGATTTTGGAAGCTGTAAGATTTCAGATTTCTGGATTAGGGATGCTCAACCTCTATTGCGTGATCAAAAAGTCTTCAACAACGTGTAAAGGGTTTGGGGGCTCAAAAAGTGCACCAGTACCCGTGCCGTATTTTAGTCCAAAGACGGGTAACCTACAACCTTTGAACCCTTGTGTGTGTGTGTGTGTGTGTGTGTGTGTGTGTGGCCCTTGGAGTTCTGAAGCCTCCAGCCCTCCAAACTAGCCATTACTAGTGTTGATACTATACCAACCAGTGGCATTGCAGTCATCACACGAGTGGCTCTTGAGCACCCTTGAGAGTTCCATGAAATTCTCAAATCTGTGGCAAAACAGGGCTCTATAATGAAGAAAGGTACGGTGGCATCCCCCTGCACCACAGAACCACTGCTGATACTATCAAACTTTAGTAGCAACTATCGGAAAAGTAGTTAAGTCTATCATACCTTTGACAGAGGAAGTGGTCCATGGCCAATTTGGTCCACAGACTTTTTCACATGTTGGTGCACAATCCCAATCATCAAAACAAAACAATACTAAAAGAAGGCACATGGGATAAATAAAACACAACATATAATACAAGTTAGCCTAAACAAATAAACTAAACATTTAAACATGTAACACTTTGTATTTAGTCCACAAAACTTTCCACATGTTGGTGGCTCTGTGGCTTAAGAACCAGGTATATTACAACTATGCCTCTATTTTCATCTATAAGAAGCTGAACGATATCAAGCTGAAATTCCTTGTATGGATAGCCCAATGAACATGCATGGGAGAATGTTCTGTGTGGCTGAGAAGAGTTTCTTTTGTTTTAATGCTCATTCTGGCTTGTTATACAAAAGACAGTTCTGGCCATGGACTCATCTCTTCCTCAACAGCAACTATAGCGTGCGTGTGTGTGTGTGTGTGTGTACGTGTGCGGGCATGCACGAGCACACAAGCACGCAATGATACAGGCTTCTTTCATTCTCTGTATAGATGGTTTGTAGGCTGCTTCGTTTTTGAGGAACTATTATTGTGGCAGTGGGGTGAAAAGGCAGAAAGGTTTTTACTTTTGCTGTAGAACAGAAGGGCAGTCAGGATCAAAAGAAAAGGAAGACCATACGCACCTTGCCTACTCACAGAGGCAGACAGGTGATGTTTTTTCCTGACAATGAGAATGGAAAACTGCTGAGGACAGAAAAAGTAGTTTACTGTGCTCTTGTAAAAGAAAATGGAAAAGGTATGGGAGGAGACTGTGACCCTCATACAAAAGTCTTGAACAAAACGCTAAGGATTCTGAGGTTCTGTAATAAGATTAGCCCTTTTTGTTTATTGTTTCACAGTTGAGAACACCGCTGTTTATTCTGAAACTGAAAAGACTACAAGACATACCAAAACCAATGTCCAAAGCTTCCAAAACCCATCAGTAACTGTTTAGTTATACCTTCTATTAAAATACAATCATGGAGACTCAGTGGCACCTATAGTTCCTAACCAAGTGTGTCTGGTACTTTCATCTGTATCTCATAGTACTCTTTGTTTGTTTTCCATTATGTCTCTACCCATCAAACTATAAGAGGGAAAAGGGAACATGTAACCCTCCAGATTACAATTTCCATTATCCTTCTCTTGTTGCCTAGGGCTGATGGTAACTGCAGGCCAAATATATCTGCAGAGGCCCTGATCCTTGACCTACCAACTTTTCTGCTTCAGCAACAAGACCATTCTTAAGATCACAATTCAGCTCACCAGTCCCAGGGACATATTTCCTGGGGGGTAGCTTTCCTAAGAGCTAGTGTGACGTTAGTGGTGCAAGTGTTGGACTTCTACCCTGGAGAGCAGGGTTCGAATCCCGGCTCAGCAATGGAAACCCAACGAACGACCTTGGGTGCATCACACTCTTGCAGCCTTCAGAAAGCCCCATGGTAGGGTGGCCTTAGGGTCATCACAGGTTGGAAACGACTTGAAGGCACACAAGTTTTCGTAAATTGGGGGCCAATTCATATTTGAATTCATGCTTTAATAATAATTTTTGCTAGCTTTTCGCTCTCAGCGATGAAGCCCACAATCCAAATGGACATAAATACCACAGGTACAGCATTGCGCTATAATAATCATAACTCTCATTAAGACTTCCCTCCAAATAATCCTTAAAGACGGATCCCACCGTACAGTATTACAGGATAATGTAATATAATTTCATGGGCGCTGACAATAACGTGCATCACCTGCCGAAAAATTCCCGCCTCCCCATCTCTTCCTCCGCCTGCCGCACCCCCACCACTCACACCCCCAATTTACGTCTCCCTCCTCCCGTATTACGCCTGCGCACTAACAGTCCTCTTCTGGGACAAAACGCGCATGCGCTTACTTCCGCACCGTAACGGAAAGGGTAAAGGTACCAGATATCCATAGAAATCGGCAGGGCGGTGGTAGAACATCGTGTTAAGCACTTCTTCCAGCCGTTGCGGCACTTCATTATTCCGGTAATACTCTACAGCCTGATGTTTGAGATCGGTCATAGTGAACCGGCGCTGCTGTTTGCCGCCGCTTTCCTGGCACGCCATGACTTCCCGGTGCGGTGCCAGCAGCCCGTTGCCAGGAGACGGAGGCACGCGAACCTTTAGCTCCCGAGATTTCTAAAGTTTCGCGAGACCCCCGGCTCCCTGGGCGTGCGCTGTTCTCCTTTCCCGGTTGTTTCGGGAGGCGTTCTGCTTTCCTCTTCTCGCGTTTGCAGCCGCTCGCAAGGCGGTGTTCCTTTATTTCATTTTTACTGCCATCGTTTAACCAATTATTTGAGAGTAAGGCTTACCGAGCTCGGTGAGAGTTCTGAATAGACACGCGTCCCGTTGCCCTCTTAGTATCTTTAGCTGTAGAGCCCATTTTCTCTCAGGTTAACCCCCTGGCACCTGTAGTAGATGGATTGTAGATAGACGCAGAGTTGGTTCCGGCTGGTTTGGTGGAGTGTTTTGCCATTTTTGCCTTTAGTGCCCCTTCAGAAGGTGAGTCTTCTCTCCCAGTGGCGCCCAGAAAGAGAGTAAGTGGGTGAAGCTGGAGCCCTTTCTCTTTCCATGCTTAGTGCCTTGAAATACCGAAATTGCCTGCGTGCTTCGTGCTCTCTGGCTAGGTGGCACAGCATTGGGTATGAAATTCAGCGTGTCTCATGCTCCTTACTCTGCTACAGCCTCTGAGGAGAAAGAAAGACTGAATGGGGGCAGTAAAAGTACAACGTAGCTTCTTCCTTTGCTTGCAGTTTCCCTCAGTGGGCCTGATCCTGCAAGACACTGGCAGAAGAGACAAAGGAGCAGAGGCAGAAGTTTGTGCAGCCTTTCACTGAGAGGCACCTTTGGGTCCGTTCTTCCCTGCTAGCCAGGAAGATGACCTAACAGGAAAAGCTAGTAGAGGGTATGTTTCCAGTTTGTTCATGCGCTCTTGCACAGTTCCCCTGGTTTCCCCACCAGCAAGGACTGAGCAAGAGACAGTGTCACACATTCACTGCCCTCCCACTGTGCAGTGCAACACTGAGGACTGAGCTTGTGCTGCCGAGACCCGTGAATTAAGTGGACAAACAGAGACAGTGGCTCGCTGTTCTCTCCTGGGCTACTCAAAGTAAGATGGTGCTGTAATGGTTTCAGGCAAGAATAGTGCCGGCAGAGAGTAGGCTCTTCTCACACTTTAACTTTCTGTGGACAACCCTGCTGAGTCCGGTCCTACTCACTGTGTCACCCAAAAACAGTATAAGAAACAAGAGGTAGACATAACTATTTTCTTTAGTTTGCTCACCTGCACTATCGTTTTTGTTGAAACAAGCCAACTTCATAAACCATGGTTTCCAGTTAGCATCTTTCAAACAAATCAACACTAAGGTTAACCAGAGGTCATCAGGCTCGGATTAAATGAAAATGCAGTTAATTAAATGCAGTTAATTTAAAATAGCATGAAATACTTCTCAACTCCTTGTGGCCTTGCCAGAGAAGTATGTGTGTGTGTTGCATGCAGCTCATTTTTCTCAGGACAAAAGTTGTCCAAATGCGATCATTCTCCTTCATTCATTTTAGTATGTGTTTTCATGTACTTGCTCTTTGATTCAACAGTGACGATGTGGTGTCCTAGATCAATATTTCAGTATGCACAACTGTTTATTCACATCATAGCAAATGATAATGCAATGTTTTAAAATTGTTAGGTTGGTGTAACATTATAGCAAAGTGCCGTTGTTGAACTTATATGCCTGTTTTTCTTGGACCATGTATTTTAACTACAACCTTAAAACATTTCCATGCAAAAGATAGGAATAACTTCTTAAACATCATTTGTTGTATACAAGAAAGACCATAAGTAAATACTATTAAAGCTAGATTTTTCTATCAAGCCTGACAATATTAGTAAGCATGCTTTAAAGGGCTCATTTTTATATAAGCTGCATATTACCAAAGGCATCAGATACAGTTTGGATAGAGATGTGTAAGTCTCTTTTATTTTTGAACACAGAGTATGTGTTGTTTTTCAAGATTTCTCAGAGGCTGGTTATGATCTTTATTGCCAGAAATTTTCTAGCAGCTACCTTTTAGGATCAAAAAAAGACTCATTGAAGAACAAAATTGTCAAAGATTACCATCCTGAAAGGGACACAGATTACAGCTTGCAAAATGTCTAGGAAGGATAAAGGAACGAAAAGCCCTTTCTGACTTTACTTCTGTATTTAAAAACCCTTTACTTTGGATGAAAAGAAGCATTTTACAGTCTAAACCATCACTTTTAGCCTGCAATTTACCCACAAAAAAACTTTCACTTTGTTACTTTCTTCATTCGTAATTTTGTTGAACTAACTGAAAGTGGATACACTTAAAATGCTGTTAGCTATATACTTCCTCAGATCTAAAATCAATGTACATGGACCTCCCTCATTGTGTGTTCACTTCAGTGGGCTGGGAAGTAATGAAGAAAAATTTTCACTGAATCATTTTCTTTTCCTTTCACATCTTTTCTAAAATATCACAGTACCTCTCCAGGGAGTTAATCCCTCTTCATGTCTCTGTATTCACCAAAGAAGTTTCTAAATTGAGGAGACATTCCTTAAAGGAGGCTGTGATCATGATTGTAGAGTGTTGCTACATCTCATGAGTTCTGATTAAATTGCAGGAAAGTCTCCTGCAAAGTCACTTCCACTTGTGTTCTGGTGATGCTGTTGTTACAAGCGCCCTTTGACAATATGTTAACTAATTTATCTTTATGTCCCAGTTTGCAAGACATCATTATATTGCATTTACAATTACAAATTGCAGATTATTGGTTTCCTTGTCTCTGAATTTACATAATCATAAAATAATCAATCTAGATGCTGTTATGAGATACTTCCTTCAAAATTTACATGAGGCTAATAGTTTTATCTTTCATTGCACTGGTCCACTATAATTATTTCGTCATGAGTAACTTACGTCCGATTGGTTTCAGTTGTTCATCTAGATATGAGTAAGTCTGCATCCAACCTAATTAATCTTGAATAACTTAAGTCTCGTGTTTTTCACAGCTTTAAGTATAAGTATGACTTAAATCTGATTATGTTTGGCTCTAATGCAGCTAAAATCATAGGTGTCACTCACCTACAACTGGTTGTCAGAAACGGAAATCTATATGTGTATCAAATAATGAAGCCAGATGGGGCTTCTGGAAGAGTGTAAAAGTGCATGGGCAAATCACTCACACATTAGACTTGCAGAAGGCTGCCTCTGGTCTTGAATTAACTGGATTGTAGAAAGACATTTATAGAATTTTTAATTTTTGTAGCTAAATATACAGTCGATTTACTTAAATTGGTTTTCCATCCTACTTTACAATATTAGTATTTTAGGTACCTGCTCTCCCTGCTACTGGCCCCCAAATTCAGTTGTATTTAGACTGTGAATCTGTAGAAGTAGTTTGATTTTGGTTTTAATTTGTTTATGACTATCCAGAAATTGGCAGCATATTATTTTGCCATTGATCATTGGCTTGTCACATTCAAGGTAATTTTTCCCCAAAGTAAACACTATGTACCTTTGTGCTAAAATGGCACAGATTTATTGGCACAATCCTGCATGTATCTGCTGAGAAGTCCAATTTTCTATAATCCTGAAGCTGTAGGACATAAGGATAGCTGTAAAATGTGCCTTACTCTGTTTGATCGCAATTTTAATATCATGTTTACCAATGAATTATTTTTATTACTTATAATGGTGCTTCTGATTTATTAGTTTGTTAAATATTTGAGCAAGGCAAAATAACGTTCTATATATTGATTAAGCATTATGATATTATTACCAGTATGCTGTGATGTTAGCACATATTTACTGTAGCAGTTTTAAAGAAAATCTCATGTTAGATGGTAGCCATAAAGTGTTTCAGTATTCTTTAGAGATATTTATTCCATCTGCCATCTGACTGTTCTGTGTCTCTAAACAAAGTACAAACCACATTTGGGAGGGTTTGGGGCATAGAACCCTCCCAAAGACAGGGAAATCATGAATAACTCCCCCATCTGCTCCTCCACCCATTCCCTGATGGGGCTTCGCCGTTCCTGTTCCCATGCAAAATGGAAGGGAATGGGGTACAGGGGAAGGCTCCTAAGAGCCTTCCTTTGCTCCTCTGGAGTTCACCCTCACCTCCTTCTCCTTCCCATCCATTTTGCCCCAGAATGGAGAAAGTGGATGGGAAAGGGAGGGAGGAAACTCCGAAGGAGGAAAGGAAGGCTCTTGGGAGCCTTGTCCCTACCCATTTCCTTCTCTTTTGCCTCAGAGAACTCACCCTGTGGCAAAATGCATAGGAATGGGAGGAGGAGAATTGGGGGAAAGCACGCACGTTCACATATAATCAAATGTGCGAATGTCAAACCTGCAAATGCGGAGGGAGGACTATAGTAGTATGGATAACTGGTAAGAACTGAGTTCCACTGAACTCAAAGGGACATACTGCAGTGTAAAATGTATAGCATTTCAGCTTAAACAAAACTGAATTAAATTTTTATTTATCAGTGTGCGTTTGTCATCACTTATTTAATGATTAAATTATTGGATTATTAGATGCTTAACAATACTCCTCAAATTTAAAGGCAGATTGTAAAACCTCCATAGCAGTTAATCTGCTTTAGACACTGGGAATTTATAATGATTGGTTTTAGCACATTTTGAATGTGATTCACTGGGGGACCACATAGCTGCTTCTTTGCCTTAGATATATATGGCTGAGAAGGCAAAAGGTTAAGCTTTATCTGATTCCACTAGCATGCATGCTCTGTAGCATATTATATCTTTATTTTGATCCTTTTTCTGAAACTGCCTAAGAGTTGCACTTAAACAGCTTAGAAATAACATGGCTCACCAGCTGCAAGGTAGCCATATATTCTATTATACCTAAATCCAATTGTTAGTCCCAAATAGAGCTGACCCATTGAATCAATGGAACTAACGTAAGTGTTGACTTTTGAAATACCCATTGATTCATTGGGCATGCTCTGGTTGGGACTGACAATTGGATTTAGTAAGACATTTTTAAATTACACCAGTGTAGTACATATGAAAACAGGGATGTTTTTGACTCTGCTTCTTCATAGAGGTTTCCCATAAAAAGTCATCAGAAATAAGGAATGTTTTAAGAATCCTTTCTCCTGTCAATTAGTGCAAGGTCTTTCACTTCCAGCTGCTCTAGGATACAAAAAGAAACAACTCAACATAATTGCTTAGTTCAGAACAGCCCCCTACCACTACCTTCTGAGCTTATGGGAAATGGGCATCAATTTTCCCTAATCCATTTGGAGATTGTAGTGTGTAAATTCTTACTTGCCACACATCATAGGTTATTTACATAGTAGAGAATGATTTCAAGGCTTACTGAGAGATTCCATTGTACTGACATTATGAAGGAGCTATTGTGAGCTATCATGTCAAGGCTTACTTAAAGACGTATTAGTTCAAGGATCATTGACACAATAGACTAATGACTCTCTTGGCAGTGTTGTCATTTGTTGTACTAATGTGCTTGCAGACTGCAAGCTTGCATGCTTATATGGTTCTACATCAGTTATTGCTATAACTACATAAAGCATTGATTGTTATCTATTTTTTTCAAAATGGAGGATCACAATAATTTTACTAGAATGATAAGTTGCAACTATTATTATGAAATATTAAGAAAAAGTCAAACAGTAATCAATTTAGAAGATGAGGTTATTTCATTATATCTTATCTCACCTTAGCCTAATTTAACATATTTTACTGTATTTTACCTATCTCATGTTATTGTATTTTACAGTGCTTGATGCTGCTTGCTTTGATATGGTCAGTTGACTAATCAATAAAGTTATACTGCTACGACTACTAGAAGAAAAGGGGAATCTATACATTTTTGTGCTAAATCATAAGTATTATGAGAACATACTGTATTCTGAATTGCTCATACTTTGATTTGAACCAAAGTGTGTTGAAGAGGTTACTATACATCTTCAGAAGGATTTCTTTAGCTGCCTAAAATTAATATATTCTTATTGAGGCCCATCTGCAGTAATATTGATAATGGCAAATGGCAATATACATGACATGTATTTTAGCATCTGAGGTACATAATGAGTTCTATTCAGTGATGTGGACTTGCTGAAAAAGTTTGGATCAGATTTTTTCCCCCCTGAAGCCTTAACTCTGTTGGGATCTTATTGTCTTCCAGTACTGTTTAGTAAGCCAAGACAACAAAAAATAATGCATTTCATGTTAATATGATGTGCTGTGTAAGTATCTTCAGAATAATTGAACTGAAAGATGAGACATTTCATTTACATTCTTTTCATTTAATTTTTCAAGGAAAAAAAAAGTCAGTGAAATCTGTGAAGACACTAAATTTAACATGCCAAAGAGCTATGCCTGCTGTGTCACAGATATTCAGTAACAACACAATCGTATGCAGAAGTGTGTCTGCGGGAGTTCTGTGTAACTTACAAGCGGGTAAGTGTGTAGAGGATTGTAGTCAGTCAGAGTAATCCAAATTCCTCCTGAAGGTTATCTGAATGGTCACTGATAGCAGCACAAGCACTCCTCTGCTGGTGTACATGCTCCAAGGGCAGGGTACCATATCTTGTCAGGAAAGGTTGGACAAAACCTAAGTCCAAATAAAGTATATATGATGTATATTAAGATTTGCACCTGGGGAAGACAGTGGATGATGCAATCCCTTGGAATACCTGCATGAGTCGTTGGGTTGTATAACCACGGAAGAAGGTTGCGTCATACATGGGATCTAGCAACATTGGCTGGAATTGCATCAGAAATGTATGTATATAAGGGGGTGTGTTCTAGCCAACTGTGCCCTCTTGATGTCTGCTAGAGCGGCTGGAGGCTATGTTGGATACATATCTTCACGTGCTGTGCTGAAACTCTGTTGGAGGACTGTATATATTTGTATGTATCATAACTGGAAAGTAAAAGCCTCCTGTTGGAAGATAACATTGCGTGGGAGTTATTTTTCTTCCCGGCTTCAGGGCTTTGCTGCTTCTCTGCTGGGATGCTTCTAGCTGTGTGAGTAAACTCTGCTACATGGTGATTTTTCAAATACTTGACTCTGGTACGCTGTTTTGCCAGAGCTCAGTGAAGGAGGGAGGTGCTACCGAGGTTTTTGTGTAGCTCCCATCAGCCACCATCCCTCTGACATATCTACCTGTTGGAGAAGTTCCTTAATGTGCCTGTGGAAAGTGTGCATTCTTGCTATGACCCAAAATAGAACATTCTGGAAGCATACCAGAGGCATTCTTGGTTCTATGGGATTCAAAACCCCTTACCTTCCTAAAATAACCAAAGACTTGAGTACCTACAGACTACTAACCCCAGTCTGGAAGTGGCATAATTATTTGCCTGTCCACTGGTGAGAAGTAGATGGATTTAAAAACAAAACAAACAAAATGGAGAGGA